>OX122886.1:54015463-63557494 GCA_944738645.1 Eristalinus sepulchralis
ACACTTTGTCCTCATTTGCAAAAGAAAACCATTCCTACAAGCCCACCCATGAAATTTTCTGCACCGGAAGGATGCATTAGTAATTCTCGCCATACTCCTCGACATGCTTTCTCAGACAGAATTAACATCTGAATTACATGCATCCGTACACAGTGAAGGCCACTTCCTTCCAACTCCTCCCCCCATCCATCCACCAAAAAAGGGGAACCACGGGGTCACCTCAATCCGCATCAATTTCAAGACTATAATTCACTTCCTCGAGTCCTTAAGAATTTTCGCAGAAATGCAGCTGCAATCCCCCGCAGTTGTGTGTCGTCACTTGGTTAAGGTCACCCCATCGCAGGCATCCATTTACTGCGGCGACCATGTCGTCGCCATCATCATGTCGACTGCCGCTGGCAGTGTTGGTGTGCAGCACGATGCGATGAGGGGCGAAGGCAGCCTCTCACCCACAGCCATCGGATACATCATAAACTCATTTCGTGTGGATGGATAGCTGCAGAACAAAACGGGGATCCCTCATTAATCCTCGTTTGATTTCATTAACTCTAACCCAGGGCCACAAACACACACATTACCAACACACAGTCACATGCACAGCAGCGACTCCTCTCCTTTCAGGGTTTGTGTTGGTTTTTTGTTCCTTTTTTTGGATTTTTTTCCCTTGTTTCCCTCTTTTTTTTTGAGATTTTATGTCAGCTCAGGGCATGAACATGTCCTCGTTCAGTTCCAGTTTCAGTTCCTCTATCCGTTGTAACAGATTCCAAGCATACACACACTCTCTCTCTCTGTATTTCTGACACCCTCTCTCTCTGTCTCGGTTTCTTTTTCTGTCTCTGTATCCTGATTATCAAGGATAATATAAACCTACACACACACCAACACACAAAAGACACACAACTACACTTAATCTCGCATCATCACCCACCGCCCCCCACCGTCCCAGGACTTCGCCTCATCATATATATCGGCCGGCCACCCAACAACACGAAAACAAACAGTTAACTCTCTTGTTCGCTTTTTCGTTTCGTTACAACATTCGTCTGTCGTTCCACGTTTTTCGTTCGGTTTCGGTTGTTCTTCCTCATACACTTTCGTTTCTTTGGTTTTTTTTTCGGTTTTCTCATTTCCCGGAGAGAGACACAAAAAGGAGATTCAAAAAGAAATTAAACGCTTTACACATTACTACTAGCAGACATCCCCATTCCTTGCGCACTTTTCTCCCTTGTCATCCTCATCCTTTTATCATCATCATAATTCTATTCCAGCAATGGGCAGTCCATACTACAGAGACATGGATGAGCCAACGAGCCCGGCCGGGGGCGGACATCACCGGAGTCGGAGTGCCAGCAGACCACCGATGTCACACGCCATGGATTATCCAAGTAAACTTCACTTTCCTTTCTTTCTCTCTCACTCTCTCTCTCTCACACACTATCCCTCTTTGACCTGCACATGGGATGTATCCACACTGATGAGACGTCTTCTGTGTATCGTTTTGTTCCAATTTTTTGTGTGTCTTTTAGGAACCCGATACCAGTCGCTGGATAGAGGGGGCCTGGTGGATCCACACGACCGGGAGTTCATCCCCATCAGGGAGCCGAGAGATCGATCGCGAGATAGATCTCTCGAACGAGGGCTATACCTAGAGGATGAACTCTACGGTCGCTCGGCCAGACAGAGTCCGAATCCTATAGGTTAGAGCGGCCTCCCCACCCCATCCTCCGAACACTTGATTCATCTATTTCTCTCTCTCTTTCTCTCTCCTTCTCTTTGATTCTGTTCTTGCTCGTCGCCATCTAGGTATACCGTCATCCGATCGGGCTTACCTGGGTGACCTTCAGCATCAGAACACTGATCTGCAGCGGGAACTGGGCCAACTTAAACGCGAATTAGAGCTAACAAATCAAAAGTTGGGCAGTTCCATGCATAGCATAAAGACGTTCTGGTCGCCGGAGTTGAAAAAGGAGCGGGCTCTGCGGAAGGAGGAGAGCGCCAAGTACAGTCTCATAAACGATCAGCTGAAGTTGCTGAGCAGTGAGAATCAGGTAAGCTCCATCCCCAATCTCCCATTGGACAGTTCTGATGTCGCAACTTCTCATTGTGCAGAAACAAGCGATGCTGGTGCGACAGCTGGAGGAGGAGCTGCGAATGCGAATGCGTCAGCCGAACCTCGAGATGCAGCAGCAAATGGAGGCGATTTACGCCGAGAACGAGCACTTGCAGCGCGAAATCAGCATCCTACGTGAGACAATCAAGGATCTGGAGTGCCGTGTGGAGACGCAAAAGCAGACGCTAATAGCCCGTGACGAGAGCATTAAGAAACTACTGGAGATGCTGCAAACCAAGGGTATGGGTAAGTGTCCCCCGCATCCCGTGCACTTGCCGTCACCTGCCGTCTTGTTTTATTGCTTTCCCTTGCGTTCGTTCGCTTATTCTTTGATAACGTCGTTACCTCGGTAATTAACAGTGACCTCATGAACTTCTGACATTTATTCGCCCTCTCCGTCCTCGCCCCCACTCCCAGCACCATGTGTGTGGATGCCCTGCCCACACCTGATTCTATTTGCGTTCCCCGGTGGCATTTGCGGATGTAATTTCATTTTTATAGTTCGCATCCGGTGCAGTTCAGTTATGATGATGCGAAACGTGATTGGAATGATCACTAGGCGACCACCAGTGGAGGTGGAGGTCGCGTCAGCGGTTTCAGCATCAATTTCTGCGTCCGTCGGGTTTCCGCGTTCCGCCATGATTGCATCATTGGCATCTCAGATTACATGTCGGCGCCGCACTTTCATTGTGAACGTCGAACGCATCGCTGGTGTGGCGTCATCGTCTATCGGGAGAGCTTCCATCGCAAACGGTTCCTAATGGGTATTCCCGTTTTAAAATTGACATTAGCTGGAATTGAATTTTCTTCGAAGACCTGCGGACAACTGCTGACGCCGCCGACAGTTTGATGGGTACGCGCAGCATTCTGTCCATTCCGAGAACGAATGACGCTCTCAAGGATTTCACTTGAATGATTGGAATTTAATTCAAATTATGTCCGTTGTCATGGCTGTGCGGGAGATTTGTGTCCCGTCTGTGCGTTGACGTATACGATAATTTCAATGAAATGCTATTTTGGCCAAATTATGTCGGTATTCAGTCACACGTGTAGCTTGCGATTGGCATTTGTTAAAAGTGTCAATTTAGCTCTTAATACTAACAAAAGTCCGTAAGGCTTTAGTCAACACAAACAAGAGACTGCTCTCTACGTTGTTCAAAAACTACGGTAGACGTTTAATTTTAAAGCAGAACCTTGGCGCCCGACTGCCTTCTCTTGTCCTTTCTCAAACTCTTCGTTGCCACAGAATGTTTCGTTGAATGCATCCGTTCGTCATGCCTGTCGCACTCTTCATATCTCCTGGACCTCTGAAGTGATTTTCATGAAATTTTGAATAGTCTTCATCAAGACATCATTTTTTTGTTAAAGAGAATTCAATTTTAGGCCACAGTTGGGGGTAGCTTCCACATACTTAAAGTTGGTCAAGATTGTATCTCAATAAAAGATAAATTAATCAACATTTCGTTTGAAATGAACTTGAGGTTCAGTTGACAACGTTTGGGTTTGAAGAACCGTTCTAAACAAAAATTAGGCAGAAAGTTGTCAAAGTGGGAAGTGTCTGCGTTCAGTTTTAAAGTGCCTAAAAATCTGATAAGAATGAAAATAATATTCAATCAACACGTCCAACTGGTGAGCCTCATCTGTTTATCACACGTTCAACAGACGTTCTTTACAATAGTAAAGAACGATCGCGAATAACTTCTATCTTCAGGCAACGTTTGCTATCGCTCAATATCATTTCTTGATTTTTGACTCAAATTCTTTCCTTCGATGTAGGCAATGACAGACGTCTGAAAAAATTAATCACGCATTTTAAGACAATCCAAGAAAATAAAGTATTCGATGGGAACCTACACTTGGTCTCAAATAGTCTCAAAGATTTTGGCCGCCGTTGGCCAAAAACCGCAATACACCAATGACGACATATTCCAAATTTTCAAAATGTTAAAAACGCAGTTTTTAAAAACCCATTTGTGAATTCAGAACTGGGTACCATGGGAATATGCATTTATTTAGAAATGCAAATATATCGGAAATTTAAAGATGATATATGATATGATGTCAATAGGTGTTTTGAAAATAACACAAATCACCCCAAAAACTGTTCACGTAGACCGAAAAAATGGGTTTAACATCAGATGAGCGCACTCTCGCGAGAGTAAAATATTTCCCCACCCTGCCTATTTTAACCCCAGATATTTGTGTGGGTTTTATGTCAAATCAATTGATTTGCGTATCTCAAATTGTGTGGTCGCCCTGGCGAAGTGCCGAAGTGCGACGACCAACACGCCGAAAGTCTAGGTTCGATTCCCTGACGGAACGCCTCGCATTTTTCAACGGCACCACCTCTTTCGAGTTGCCGACAACACTTAAGGAGTATCAATTGTCTATGAAAAGCTTCTCAAATCTCGCCGTTCGAAGTCGGCAAAAAAGTACAGGTGCCTTCTACTCGTGAGAGAATAGTAGTACGCACAACACGAGTAGTTATTGTAGAAGCTAGGTCCTGATTCCTTGTGGGCTGTTGTGCAACTCAATTAACAAAAAAATTTCTAACTGTGCTTAGGCTTCAATTTTTTCCGAAAGGCCTTCAAATAGAGGCCTTTTAATACGTAAATGTGTTAAAAATTCCTTTCCTTTCGATTCGATTTCAGTGTATAATCCTTCTTTTCACATGCTAGACAAAAATACTTAAAACTAGCTTACCTACAATCTGGTCTTAATTCTAACTTACTGACTCTTCGCGAGTACTCTAAGCTAATCTATGGTTTTATAAGTAGAGTTTCCAAATAATCCCTTACTTGACTTAGATGAGGGCACAATTGCGAGCTACAATTTTGCTTCAATGCCCGGTTCGTTGAAAATTACCTCTATCACGTCTACTTCATAGGTTGTCATGTAGAAAAATTACCCTTTAGCAGTATTTTTTAAATCATTAATTTCACAACACTCTAGGACTCGGAACATTTCAGATTTGACATTTCATAAATGACATTTGGTTTAGATGCGTTCTCGTACTTTGCCGCTCTTTGAGAGTCTATGACAGACTTCAGAGTTTGGTACAGAAAGTAATGGAACACACCTAAGTTAAAATGTATGTTTTCCGCTTAGACAAAATCAAACAGAATCAATGAAAGTCTGTGACAGTACACACATTAATTCCAGTTGCAACCCTTAAGTGATGTTCGCACACACCAACAGTTGGAATGAGAAGTAATTTTGGTTGAACCTCGTCCTAAAGACAAGGGTATAAGGATGTTGAACTTTATGCAAGGATTGGTACAATATGTATCTAAGTGTGCAAATTTGAAGGACGCGTCAGCATAAACGATTGCGGCTTGTGACATTGATTCGTCATCTAAAAATCGCTTGAACTTTCAACAATTACTTCGGAGCTTTGTACTTAAAGAGAAAACAAATTTGAAAATGAAACCATTCACTTTTGATTGCTACTCGCACTTGTCCAATATTTTTGGTCAACACAAGTGAGTTCAAATTGACAGATGATGGATTCAATTTTTGAGTCATTATCATATTTTTATTATTTCCAAGTGCTTTCCCTTACCAACTTAAGGAGGAATTAAGGACCGGGTCATTCAATAAGAGCCTCTCATCCTCAATTTTAAATATGTGCGCACATGTGTTGTTCCTCGCACATCAATCACGGTCCCAAAAAGTTGAACACGTAGCTTTCAATGCTATTGAACAGAATATTACGCTTATTGTAATTAGTCCCACATACTGCGACTCAATAGGAGTCGACCAAAAATCGCATATGCGCACCAAGCCTAAGACCAACTCTGTCTCAGATATCTCAGTTACTCGTTGAAAAGGCCTATCGATGGAATAAAATTTTGTAAATATCTGCTGCAGCTTTAAGTGCCATGCATTCGAGATGATTACATTTTTCAGTGGTGCATAGGCAAGTTGATGACAGGTAACGCAAACCTTAATGGAAAAGACAAGTCGGGAGGTCTCATCACTCAGCTCATCAGCATCACATTCACGTATGATGGCTTTTAATGCGTCCAGGCAGAATGAATGTCCAGTGGTGATGTGACACGATGCGCCATCCTATGGAAAGAACGTATCGTGGCTGACCAACATACAGAGTTCACCGAGGCATACTGACTAAAATATTCCCTGTGTAGACTTTGAAATCAGCTAAACAACCCAAATTCCCGACAGAATGCTGTGCAGAAAGGGCACTTGAAATGTGCAGGAATGGCCTTAAGCCGGAAGAGGGAACCAGCTAAGGAGTCTTCAACACTTCACCTTTACACTCTGCCTTAATTCTTCGCCTTGCCAACCATTGCGATGTCTTCCAGGCAGAAATCACTGACATTAATGAGGCGGGCGCATGTTTTCCTCAGCGTACTTAACTACCCTCATTTTGTTCGAGGTGTGGAATAATTGATCAACACTATTCTAAGAAAAACGTTCCTTGACCAATTTTAAATATGTGCGCACATGCGTTGTTCCTCGCACATCAATCACGGTACATTTCGACTTCCATGCTTCACACAAAAAGACTGTGCATATATAAGATTTGATTTTAAGAGATCATCTGGCTTGATGTCTAGTATCACGGAGTTAATTTTCCCAAGAATCGTAGATAACGCAACATTAGCCGCCTTTGTTACCCAAGTACCAACTGAGATCATGGTTGAGGGACAATCATCCGACCTGGGCTTGGAGAGAAACTTTTCCAAATCTTCTGCCGCTCGCTAGGTCGAAGCATCCGATTGAGAATGCAATTGCATCTTGAGCCGGGACAGTCCCTAAGACACCTAGTGCTGGGTTAAGCAATAAATTAGACTAGACAGTATACTAACCTCGCCTCTGCTCGCGATATTGGGTTTAGATCCACAGCCACCACGATACTCACACAAGGGGGTCTACTGCACAGTCAGGTTGAAATTAAAGTTCTAGAGTCTCCTGACCTCCCGTGGTACCAGCCTCTGATCAAGCTGTTAGGTTCCCCCGACACCTGGGTCTGGAAGCCGGCATTCCACCAAATTAACTCTGGTTCCATCAGTGATTTCGTTGACACTAATAATAGTGTAATGGATGTAATTTTGAATCGAGTGGTTCATAAATCCAGTCACATCACCTGGAGTCTTCTTTGTGTAGCCGCTATCATGCTTGGATTTGGGACGCCTTAGAATTCTTTTACAGTCGTTTCCCTAAACATCATATTACACCACTCTCTTTTACTCCTAGCCTAGCTGGCATGTACCCAGTAAAACTGAAAATTTGTCCCTTACTCGTATCTCGGAAATTTTTCTGAGTATTCACCCGTGATGTTTAGCGTTGTTTCAGTTACGACGGAATGTTGACGTAGCACTGAGAGTGTTGTCAATTTCTGCGCAACTTGCTTTAGAAGATTCCTCCAAAGTCATTGTTTGACATCGTAGTCCGAAGCCGTCCGTTTTGGGTGCAATTCAGTTTAGTGTATTTTGGACACCTTGTCGTAGTGATAACCCTTTGGAATTGTGAGGCCGCCAAACATGTCAGGCACAGGACAACCTCGTCAAAGTCACTAGAATACACCCCCCCCCCTACAATCCTTGCTACAGTCAAGTACTTGTGGAAAAAGCACACTTCGTAGTTACAAACTAAAAGAGACTCGAAAGCCTAATAAGGAAATCGAATTTGTCTCAGTTCAATTAAAGGCACCCCCTCAGTCTAATGAGAAGGCAGATATAAACCAAGTCTAAGGGCTATAATTGATGCCATCGGGAGTTATTATACTGGAGGAATACACGTCTCTAGAATTGCCGTAATTTATAATGACTTCCACAAGGAAAATAAATCCGTTCTTCACATCCTCTGTACTTTCTAAGTCTTAGCTACAAGATGAGAAAACTATATGGAAGACCTTCTTCTTTGTCAGATTGAGAGGTAAAACACTTCAAGAGCTTTGTGGCAATGACAAACTGATTTAAATAAAATTTTCCTAACAAGGTAAAATTGGTGTTAGTTTAGCTATCCTTCCGACAGTCAGGTGGCTCAATCTAACTTCACAAACATTAGCAGTTGCAACTAGAAGACTCAACTTTTACAAGGCTAGGAAAATTTGTCAGCCAAATGCATAAACATGATGATTTAAGGTTTTTAATCTTTACTCTCGAAGGCTATTACCATTCTAAAATGACGCGAAGTCTAATTTATGGTGCCTTAACAATGTCCTCCCTATCTGTGTCCATGTATACAAATGTCGACATTACTCATTTTCTCAAAACACATGTCATCGGCTTAAGAGTTTCCTCATCAAAGAAACCTCACCAAATGTTGTCAGTCTAAAAAATTTTGTTCTTAAGCCCAAATTCATTCATTCAGGACCACTTTCACTCTGTGTCCACACACCCAGAAGCATTTCAAAGCCACAACCACCTCGTTGTCCTTCGCCTCGACATAAATATGATTTTCACTTCCCTGACAGCAGACACTCTCAGAGTGTTGCTCACCTCCTCCTGAACATCAGATTGCAATTCCGAAGTTTCAATTGCAGCCATTCAGCCTTGACAAATCAATTTCCAATTCGAAAACTATTTCGATCCCCATTGAAGCACGATTCCGAGGCAGCATTCTCCAATCGAATCCCGCCCTGCCTTCGAAAAGTTTCCCTCGAGAACGTCGAACGTATGACGTACCGAAAAATTGCAAAACTTTCAAAATCAAACCCACCCCATCTGTCTGTGATCCCCTGCCAGATTAGACGACCCCCTGTGGGAAGGCATCCCGCCGTCAGGAGATATCCGAAAAATCACTCCCAAAGTTTGTCGGTGTTCGGAGCTCTGTCTGAAGGTCGCATTCACATCACTCGCAGACGTCTAACTCACATTCCTCCCCCCGCCACCAACGGGAAACACAAACACTCACTCCTACACACACAACTCAATTAAGTACCTTTGCCAAGAGTTCAATGGCACCACAGCCAAAGCTACCTTCGGAGGCGCTCTGAATCAAACCCACCCCTGATCGATATGCACTCGAGCAACAAGTTCTCTTCCCCCAACCGCTCCTCCCACCAGTCAATTAACATAAGTTCGTGCATAATTGTGCGCCGCACCACTCGGACTGGTCCCGGACATGTTTGACCCCTTGACAAAATGTGAACACACCAGACCCCCGGAAAAATTCAAGCGACCCCGGGCCATCGGGAAAGTGCATGTTTTCCACTCACAGCCACTCGAAGGCGATCCAATTGATTTTCTGTCCTTTTTGGCTGCGATCCAATCCACTGGGTTCACGCCGTGTCAGGTGAAGGCTAAGCCCGTAATCCGGGGAAGTGTTACAATTTAATTTGATGTCCACCCACCCTTGCAGCGCCCCCTTGCGGCCTTGCAAGCTTAGGCACGAAGAAAATGGAAAATATCTCGCTTTCGTCAAAAACACGTTCACCGGCATCGCCTCCGCCGCCACCCGTCTTCGGAGTCGTCGGCGCGATGCCAACCCAGACGGCAGACTACTTAACGGATGACGAATGTATTTCGGGACGACGACACCCCCACCCCATCACGGTGACATGCTGTTTTCCAGGGGAAATGAAATTTATTTCATTACTCCGTCGTCGGCGTGCCACATGTCGCAGCAAGATTGAGATTCTTTTCTCTGCGCTCTCCGGGAGGACCCGGCCTTCAGGGACGAGGTCGCTGCCGATTTATGGTTAGGCAGCGACATTAGGCGCCCATCACCCGTCCGCCGATAGCCGTCGCCCGTCAAACGGAGGCGTATGCGTAACATAATTGAATTTGGGCGGAATACTGTCTTCGATAGGATGTTCCGCTCTGCTGCTGCGGCGGCTATCTGCCAACGCCAGTCAGTGCTTCGTCTTCCTATCTCTGAAGATTGATTGCGGTTATTATGTCTTCAACGCACATGGGCGGCGAGTGGACAACACGCAGCGGGAATTAACGTGATGTAAGGCACCGCCTTTTCCAAGCCCCCAGTGGCCTCGTATCGCTGCTCATCTTGAAGGTCCTTGAGTGAGTGCGTTTCTTTTTGTTTCGTTGTTGGTGGTGACTTTTCATTAGCGAATTGTTCGCATGGTGTCATCTTTGTAAGGACTCACATTGAGTGGCTAGAGAGATCCTTTGATGGCCAGTGGGATGTTTTGAGGGGAAGGGGGTGGACAGTGAATTACCGACCGTAAGGGAAATGAGAAACAAGGCATTTGAACTGATGCGACGAACATCGAAACAGTCTTCGGGATCCGTCAAGTTGTGCTTCCTTGTGACTCGTTGGTGTTAGATGGTCGTGGGAAAAACTGAATCACGGAATTCTGTGTTTCTTCAGGTTTTCTCGACTTGAAAGGTATCTTGTTTGAAGAGAGAAGGCTGCGGGAGAAGGAATCCCAACCTGGCCAAAATCTCGAAATTTTGAAATCCCAAAATACCAACAATTCCAAAACCCCTTCCTAGCTTGTAAAGTTTAGTGAGTATCGACGAGCTGTTTCATGCCTACTTCTGGGTAACACAATTGACCTGCAAGGATCTCAATGGGAGACCCAGTTTCGTCGCGTCTCACCAGCAACCAGCATCTGAACTAATGCAAATTTTGAACGTTTTCTGAACTTTTTAGGGTCAAAAGGCGTTTTTTCGATCATGGCTCACTTGAACCCGCACAAAGCCTGATAACATTCACTGGAAACATCATAATATCTATCAGCTCGGCTCTCTTCAGATCCCCCAATCTATACATGGCACACAACTGATGTTCTTTTCAAGCCTTAGGCTTCAAGGGTTGAGGTGTCATGTTACGAGGTCTCATATTACGAGCTAAGGAGCTCCTTCTTCTTTGTTTGGTGCTACAGTCCGGGAACGTGGACTTCAACCAACATGCGCACTCCAAGAGTTGGTTGAGCTCCTTCTGTTTTTTGTGTACGCCAACTCAACCTAGGCCATCCTCTGTTGTGTTGTCCCAAGGGTTCGGATTGAAAAACTTTTCAGGCCAAAGAAGTGTTGCCCATTGGCTCTACATGGCGTTCCCATCTTAAGCGTTGTGTCCAAAGACGCTTGAAAAGGTGCGTGCCTCCATTCAGTCGACAAAGTTCGCCGTTGAGCCTTCTCCTCCAGACGTCACTAACGCAAACAGAATCCAAAATCGCACGCAGACCCTTTCTTCCAAAAGGATCAAGGGCTTCCTTATCTGCTTTTAGTAACGCTCAAGTTTCTGTGCCATAAAGGAGGACTGGGATGATCAAACTTGGACGTTATTTACTAGAGCCTCTTGAGACCAAAACAGCGATGTAGCAGCGAGATCTGATTTTGATTTCCACCCTGACGTTTTTGTTCCAATTTACCACGAAGCCCAGGCAGACCATCTCGAAGTTTCTGCTGCCTAGTGGTAAGCTCTATCCCAGACGTCGATGTTGCGTGTCCTTCCTTGGTGACAGCATACACTTTGCCTAGCCCTCATTTATGGCCAAACCTATTTTAGCCTCTTCCGCTTCGATGCCAGCTAACGCCTCATTTACTACTCACTGTGTTCGTCCAATGACACCAATGTTACCGCGGGCAGTCGAACAAACTTTTGAAAGATCATGTCTCTGGGGTTGACTTCTGGGTTACGCACGATCTTCTTCAGAATGATGACGAAAAGTCATGCTGTAATATGCGGCCTTGAAATCGATGAAATCGGTGCGTCTACTTCTTGGGTCTTTTAAAGGATTAACCAAGTCATCAAATACCCCCAGCTAAGCTACTGAAAACGACGACAGAAAGCTGACTTCCCCAACACAGCTGAACACATTGGAGACGGTGTTGGTTCGTGAGTCTCCATAATGGCTTGCCTTTGCCTCAAGCGTGATTTGTCAAAACTCTTTGTTGGAACATCTTCAGGACTACACCATCATTCAAGTACAGGTGGCGACACTAAAGCCAAATCCATCAAGGAAGTCAAGAGGTCATTAAAGCCCTTGAAACAAACCACGTAAGCTGGACAAACTTTACTACAACGCAATATATTTGTTGTTGATAGTCACACTTAGCCGTAGCACATTGGAATCCTTGCAAATGAGAAATCAAATGCGACAGAGATGATTTGCTAAGAGGAGAACAAAAATGAGTAATGGTGCTGATGGCTCACGCAGTTGAAAAGGAGGGAGTTTTATTCTTAGTCCAGACTTGAAAGATTTAAAATGAATCTAGGCCATAAGATGGAAGCCAATATAAGCACCTTGGTATACCGTCATCGGCATCGGGAAGGCTATCAAAACGTGGTCCCCTTGACTTATTCAAAATAGCTATCCTCTTTTTCTGTCCAACTTTTCGATTATATAGCCACGTTAACGTTATAGATGACTTTTTTAATATGAAAGATCGGTTAACTTACCTAGGAACCCCGGCATTTGATTTGATGCATCTGGCTACTATGCCAGAGTTGCCACCAAGAGACAAATCATCAGCCCTTTTGTTGTCCTGCAGTGACCGCTTAACCACAGCAAGGATTGCTGAATCCTTGCTATTGGGGGCTCCTTGCTGCTGGTCACCCAAAAGACAGTTTGAATACATTTCCACTACAGACTTGAGAAAAAAAAGGTTTCTAAAAGAATTGTTTTTTGTCACGGCACGACCTCTTTCGAATTGCTAACAACACTCGAAGAGTATCACTTGTCTAAAACTGTAGGTCCCCTCTACTCGTGAGTAGTAGCACGCACAACAGGAGTAGTCGTTGTAGAAGCTAGGACCTGGTCCCTTGTGGGCTGTAGTGCTACTCAATTATTATTATCATTCCTTGCCGTGGCGTAGTGAGTAAGTGCGTAAGGAGAGGTATGTTGGTTGAGGCTTAGATCTACCCCAGACTGTTACGCCACAAGAAGAAGAAGAGCCGATAACACTCGAAGAGTACTCATTGCCTATAAATTGCTTTTCAAATCTTTCTATCTGAGGTCGGCAGCAAACTGGAAGTCCTCTCCGCCAGTGACAGACCAACAGCGCGAGAAGGAATTCCTTAACTAAACTAGACCTTGGTTCCTTCTGGGCCTTAGTCTCACTTGATTGTTGTTATTCCTCAAAACATTGGGCCCTCTAGTTCCCACTTTTAAGAAAACTCTTGGTGGACACACGATGCATGCTTTTAAAGTCTTTTTTTATTTTGGAGGTAGGTATACACGCTCAGACTCAAAAACTGCTCCATTGTACTACCAGGCAATAACTTTCGTTTACTTTAGTTTTCTGCTTTTCGAAGAAAGGCGCTTCTGTGATAAAGATCTTAGGTATTTAGCTCCTACTACATCGGCGCAAACAGCCGCCACCTGATACGAGCAAATGCGGGACATTGACAGAGAAAGTGCTCTGAAGTGTCTTCACCGTCGCCACAGGCGTCGCAGAGGGCGTCTTCGCTAAGCCAAAGTAGACTTAGGTGCTTAGCGAAGGAAAAGTGTCCCGTTTGTACGCCGGCAAGTTTTCTGCAATCTTTTTTGTTCAGAGATAACAGAAAAGCCGCAGATTTCTTGCTGACGTTCGGGAGTATGCACTTGGTCAGCCTGCATCCTGGAGAGTCATGCCATCTCTGGTTGTGCTAGTGGGAGACCCAACCGTTGACGGAAGCCCTAACCAAAGAAGCGGGTAGGTCCACCTACCCTTGCCTGGCTAGTCCATCAGCAATCTTGTTTCCTGTGATCCCTTGATGTCCCGGGATCCAAACAAATCTGAGCAAATTCATGCATTCCTGGACTATCTTGGAAGTGGTTAAAGGTTGGAGTAAGGCCTTAACCACAGCTTGGCTGTCACTGCAGACACAGAAACTACGCCCCTTCCACCTGTGGCCACTACGATCACAAAAGTTTTCACCTGGAAGACAGATGCGAAATTACCTAAAGCGGTGTGAAGTCTGGAGCGAAGGCCCCAGCCCCAGATCTCTCCGTCGTCTTGGAGCCGTCCGTGAAAATCCAACTACATTCCCTTCCCGGTTCAGTTTCTGGCCAGAGCCAGTCCTGGACGCAGGAAATGTCGACTTTATATAAACGATGCAGCTGGATCGTTGGTGACCCTGCATCAGACGGCATGTCCATGAGACTTGTGCAATAGGAGATGCTGAGGTCATCAAGACTCCAGTTACTCGACTCGTTTTTAGTCGGGAGATGGCCTTGATTGTACAGCCCATGATATGGATGTCAAGGGAAGGGAGATTTAGCAACGCATCAAGAGCAGAGCCACCGTGCTGGGGAAGGCCCTTGTGCAACCGAGACAGACCGTTCTTTGAAACTTGGTGAAAGCAGCAGTCACATTTTTTCGCAAAAGCTTGTTCCACCAAACGACTGATGTATAGGAGAGAAGAGGTCTTACTATTGCCACACAAACCTTTTTGATCTTTTAGAAACTTTACTTCCCCGTCAACCTTCAAAAGTTCTTCCTAAAGACCTAAAGACTAATGACAAAATTTATGTTAAATGCTATTTATGATGTTGTAACTGTTAATTAAGCGTCTCTAGTATTTATCAGTCACCTCTAATGCGCATTTCGATGACATACAGCCAACAAAAAATTCCAACCTCCTTTCTTGGCGAATTTCCCATAAAACCTCTAAATTACGTTGTGGCCGACAGAAATTACCAACTCAAAAGGACCCTTAAGTCAACTGTTGACATTGTTGCCGAAATGGGAAAAAATTTACGTCGTAACGTCGAAAAGTTAAATACGCATCCAGCGCCCGTCCTAGTTGATTAACTGATTTAACCACTTCCCGTGAATTTACGACGTCAACCCTCATCCCCCCCAGCTCACTGGCTCACTTAAAAATTGCCCCAACAAAACGACCACCGCACACAATCATAAAAACCAAAGGAAAATCCATAAACCGAAAGGGTGTCAACAACCCTTGAGGTGTTTATCAACTAATTCAGTTCGATGGTATCGCATCTGTTCGCATTTCGCGAAAGGCGGCTGCGGCGGTGGCGTCCAACAAGGCAGCAGCTTAAGTGCTGTACGGCTCCGCAAAGGTAATCAACAACAAATTGCCACATGCACAAGTTGTTTGGCAAGGACTGATTGTCAGGAACCAATTCATCTTGTTGCCACAGTGAAGGTGGGTGTGTCTGCAGTACTCACTGAACTCATTTACCATCTTCGCTCGCATGTAGTGCTCTGGCCCGTACACCCATCATCCGAAAATAATCGTAAATTTTATGAAACTTTCAAATGGGCGTACGGCCTCCTTCGTGTACATCCACTTTGTGTTCTTTTTCCCTTGCACCCTAAGAGGGGGGGAACGCTCTCACACACACACGGAATGTACCCGATAACAATCTTTCATTAAAACCACCACCTACCGCAATCACACGGAGCGCACCGTCTAAAACTAAAAATATCCTCCCGCCTTCACATACTCCTCCCCCGCCCACCACTGTTTGCATAAACTCCATGACCTTTCACCATTCACCACTTACCGCTCAACTAACGGCAAAACTACGAAACGAACGAAAAAGGAATTCGCCTAAGCGAACAAAAAGAAAAAAACATAAAATCTCCCTCATTTCTAATTTATTCGACAAGAGAAAGCAAGCATAAGTATAGATACACATCTGCACGCCACCTGCCCAACCTCCATCACATATAATGAACGTCACCCCCCCGCGCGCACTCTCTCTTCACCCACCCAACGTCGCGTAATGTTTTTGTTTCCTGGACATTTTTGTGTTTTATGTTTAACACCAATTTTCTCTTCTCTTTCCAATCGCTCTCGTTTCGCAGGCAAAGAGGAAGAACGTCAAATGTTCCAGCAGATGCAGGCGATGGCTCAAAAACAGGTATTTCAAAAAAACACAAACATTAACAAGAAAAACCTTTTCTACCAAAAAAAAATCAAGAAAAAAGAAAATCCCAAGATTTATAAAAAAAAAACAACTTAAACCTCTTCAAATCCATTTTGACATAATTTTCGGTCTCTCCTTTCTTGCATTTACTTCCTTTTGCTTTATAACTATATATATACTTATATCTCTTAACTGAAAATACAGTTTTTTTTTCTTTTATCATAGAACATAGAAAAAACATAGAACAAGTTTTTTTTTTCATTTTCTGTTTGTATTTTTTTTTGAGAATTTAGAGAGAAAAAAAATTATTGTAAAGTGCTTCTTGTGCCTATTGGAGTTTTGCTTCTTTTTCCTTCTTATTATCTTCTTCTTTTCTTCAATTTCTCAGACACCCTGTACTGTAACTGTTCTCTAACTTTCTTCTCCTTTAATTTGTGTTTTTTCTCATTATTTTGTTTGTAATAAATTTGATATCTCTGAGCGCCTCTTTCACTCTCGCTACTCCCCCCCCACTCACCCATCACCCATCAACGCCCGGCACAGGGTGAAGACAAAACCACAAAAAAAAAAAATAATGTATATGTAAAATGAAAAACAAAAGGAGGAAAAATAACACAGCAACAAAATTGCCATTTAGCAGTGTGCTTCTATTTTCATTTCTGGTGTGTGTTTTATTTTGTTGTTGTTGTTGCTTTTTTTTTGCGTCTGTTTTTGCGCTTTAATGATGAGATGCTTTTTGCCAAACACACACGCATCTATGTACGCTGCTCTAGAGTCGTGCTAAAGTAGATAGGCTGATTGCTTAGAGATACAATTATTCGTAGATACACACACACACACACAACGCACACACACATGTTCCCTTTGCGACCCATACGATACACATCATTGTCCTAAGGGAGGAGGGAGATTAAACATGACACACATACACACCCACGGTCACCCCCACCTCATCCCCAAAACATAGAATAACAAATCATTCAGTCAATTTCACTATACAACCACTACCATCAAACAACCATCCTCCCCCCGGCTCCGCCGTTCCGACACATAACAAAATCTCGTGTGTAAACTAGACTAAACTCTTTCAATGTGTATGTGTATTCTCTTTTGACAAGATTGACAACAATGCCATCTATTGGTCATCACATGGACATCGCTTGAACTGAATGATGGATGATTTTTTGTGTGGCTTTAATATAGTCTTGACTGGTTCACTGATATACTCTATAATCCATAACCTACATATGTGTATGTTTTATTTTTTTTTTTCATTTGTAATCACACTGCTGACGAATAGTTAATCGACACGTTTCAATTTTTAATTTTATTTGTTCTCCAAAAAAAAAAAATATTCCAAGACAATATATGTATTTTATAAATATTTAAAATTTATGAAAAATTATATGTGTTGTAAAGATTTGTTTTGCATAAAGTTATCATTTGTTTTATTGGTTTTTCGATTTTGTTGTGTTTTTTTTTTGTTTCCATTAAATCGCTTTTCAGTTTTCGTTGTTGTTGCTGTATTGTATCTTTGGGGGGCAGCAAGTAACGAGGTAAACTTTTCCCGATACGATTATGTTTATGACCGAGAGTTTTAAGAATTTGTTTTTTGCTGCTCTGCTGGGGATGAGGGGGAGGGGCACTGTGAGCAATGGTCCGCCAGGATGGCTGTCCTCGATAAACAGATGAGCATAAAATTGCGAGCACTCTTGGAAAGTTTTTCGGCGACTTAAATGGGTCATAAGTAATTTTGTTTAATCTTGAGCTTTGGGTTTATGTTTGATGAAGGAATGAGGCATCTAGTGCGGGAGTTTAGGACATCTTAAGAAATAAAATCATGTCTCTTACACTAACAATTCAAATAAGAAAATCTTGAGACTTGGCAGCACTATTCGCAAGTAAGAGTGGAATGAGTGGTAAAAGCCATTTGAACATGTACGTCCAGGCAGCTCTTCCAACTGGCATTAGAGACCAGCAACTAGAAGAAATTCCACTAACGAGCTCCCTAATAGTTCAGTAATCTTTAATTTTTGTACTACTGGGAATAAATGGTAATTTTAACGGGTGTGAATAGGATCTCGAAACTTAAAATTTCGATTGTATAACGTTCTGAAAAGTCAAAATTGAAAAGAATATAATCTCAAGAACAATGTCGAAAAGTAAACATCTTAGAGGAGTATTTATGAGCGGATGGTATGCTGCCCCGAAGGGAACTCTTGGTCTCCTGGCTTGGTATCATTATAGGATTGGAGTCATTATAAGATCTTGGCCTCCTGGCTTGGAGTCACAAATGGCTTGAAATTAATTTAATGTAAGGTTCGTTTTCGCGGTATCCGTGTCGAAGTTGTAAGTGCGTCGAGTGCCACGAACCTAACCTTTCTGCGTGCCGGCGACGCACTTAAAACTGCGCCACGGCGACCGTCACGCAGGAAATCTAAGTTTGATTCCCGGATGGGACACCTCGCATTTTTTTCACTGCACCACCTCTTTGGAGTTGCTGACAACACTCGAAAAGCATCAATTGTCTATGAAATGCTTCTCAAATCTGGCCGTTCGGAGTCGACAAAAAACTGTGGGTCCCTTCTCTTTCCTCTTGAGAGATCAGTAGCACGCACAACACGAGTAGTTGTTATGGAAGCTAGGCCCTGGTCAATTGTGGGCTGTAGTGCTAAAGTTCGTTTTCCACCTCTTTGAGAATTCAGTGACTTGATCCTTTTTTAGTATATTTGGACCTTGGCACCCAGATGTGAATTCCCTCTGAATTGACTACAATATATGGTCTCTATCCGCCTCCGACTCGAGTACAACGTTCCTATCTAGTCCCGTGCACCCAGTTGAACACCGAAGAAATGCCTCTTTCGCGTCTTTCTCAGTTTTTATCTTTCCTCAAATGATGGCCAACTCTGCTCCAAGAATTCGCCGCTCATACACGCCTCGCTGTGGTTATCAGTTATTAGTTCACTCTTAAGTCCACCTTCGGACGGACAGTTTATTTTATTGACTAGGTCCTTAGCCAGACAAACACGAATACGGAATGTTATTTTCAATCCAATTTCCCAGTGAGTCTTTGCCACTTTCATCACTTCTGATAAATTCACTTGGACTCTTACTGTCCAGGGTTATGCCACTGAGCAAATTTTCAATAGGACTTCTGAATGAATGTCCGTTTATTCCAGTCAGTTCTTCGATGTAGAATATTTCTTGAAAGTTGCAATGCTAAGATGGTCCATACATCTGCTGTACTACAAGTATAGACCTAGCTTGGCGTCGTTTCTTCCCATTGGTGGTCCAAACATCTGCCTTTAGGGTTTTTAGGAGACTTCAGAGATTTTTCGTAGACACTTTGTACGCTTTGAGTGTTGTAAGGAACTCCAAACAGTGGCTGCCGTGGTGGAGTGAATATGTAAGTCGACTCACATGCAGAAGGTACCAGCATGGATACTTAGATTGACCATCTCCCAGGTATTCACACACCACCGTTTTGGAGTTGTTCATAACACCCAAGGGGAACAAATTGTTTATGAAAAAATTCTAAAGTCTTCTTCTTCTTCTTCTTGTTGGCTACAGTCCGGGTTGGCTTTGATTCGAAGACTTTTCGGGACTAAACAGTGCTGTCCATACTCCCTACATGGCCTAGCCACCCTAAGCGTTGTATCCGAAAACGCTTGACCGTGCGCATGTCACTGTACAGCCCATAGAGTTCATCGTCAAATCTTCTTCACCAGATGCCATCAACGCAAACAGTACCAAAAATCGCACGCAAAACTTTTCTCTCGAAACGACAAAGGGCTTCCTCATCTGCTTTTAGTGATGTCCAGGTTTCTGCGCCGTAAAGTAGGACTGGGATGGTCAAGCAGTTGTAGAAAACTAGCTTAGTCCTTCGACAGAGGGTTCTGTTACTCAGTTGCCTCTTGGGCCCAAGAAAGCAGCGATTGGCAAGATGGATTCTGCGTTTGATTTCGGTCCTGGTGTTGTTGTCCCTATTTACCGCGGAGCGGAGGTAGACGAAGTCCTTGACTACCTCGAAGTTTCTGCTGCCTAGTGTGACGCTATGTTCAAGACGTCGATGTTGTACGTCCTTCCTTGATGACAGCATTTACTTTGTTTTGCGCTCATTAATCACCAGACCTATTTTAGCCGCTTCCGCTTCAATGCCAGCAAATGCCTCATTGACGGCTCGCTGTGTTCGTCCAATGACAGCAATATCACCGCGAACAGTTGAACGGACTTCTGGAAGATCGTGCCTCTGGTCCACTTAAAACCTCTAAAGGCAGCGAGTACACTTCGCTTGAACGGCCGCAAAACAATACCTCATCTGAAGTTATCTTAGCAAAAGCATTTTTTTTCTCTCCTTTCTACTATTTTTGAGGTAGTAACTTCTTAAATTGCTTGCTAAGTCAATCTAGTCCCCGACCTTTCTTTGATGTTCGGTTTCATCCTCTTTCCTGTGTCTCATTTTATTTGCATTGTTCTTAGAAGTACAATTTGCTATTGCAATTTGTACGAAGGACTTTCAAACACGGCATATAATTGACTTCTTCCCTCATTTGTTAGTTCACTGTGGCGTATACGTAACAAAAATAGATCGAAGAAAAATTTTCCTTGCTCTGTGTAGTTGTTGGAAACAAATATCACTCGGCATCGAGATTCTCAAGTCTCTAGCACTTATTTGATTGAGGACACCCCTGTTTTATTTTTGAATCACCTACAACGGCTATTTTTGAGAAGGTTGTGATTTGGATTTGAGTACTTTTACACGTGTACTCAGATGTGTTCTTCTTTATACAACGTTTGAGCGGGATGTAAATAATAAAAATTGAGTGGCACTACAGCCCACAAGGAACCAAGGCCTAGCTTCTACAACTGTGCGGTGTATACTGAGAATTAATTTCAAGCGCTGAGCTTGAGTATTCGAAAGTAAAACATTTTTCAAGTCCAATTTCTTGTCACGGCTTATTTTTTATCTTCCTGCGAACACCGAAAGTGGAAATTAAAGCAATTCCAGTCCTTGATGAGATGGTCCTTTGCACAAATACCATACCTTTGTGTATGCCCTGCTATCGACTCCATTCTTTTTTTTAGCAATGCCAGAGCACAATCCAGACTAGTTTTTGGAATAAACCGCTTCTTCTTGGGAGCGCCAAGCGATCGCCAAATATACAGAATCGCATTCAAAACACTTCTCAGAAAAAGTAAACCTTCACCATCTAGGATTACTTCAGGCAGTACGCAGATCTGATGACCATGGGTGAGAGTTTAAGGGATAGCAAATTTGAATACTGCCAGATTGATGCTGACACAAAGTCTGATCTTTTTGTCTCGATTCGAAAGGAACTACTTTCAAATTGAACAAGTTTGACTCATACTGAGCTAAAACTCAGCATCCCCCCATCACTCGTGTAAAAGGTGGCCGAGGTACTAAACTCGTCCACCGTCTTCAATGGGACGTTACTAAGACATCGGATGGAGGATGGAGGTATGCACATGCAACATAAACGAATTCAGACCATCTGTGCGTAACCAAGTCACATCCTTCAGAGATGAACATTTGGCGGATCAAGAGAAGACAATTCGATCAGGTCCATAGCCCCAAGTCTTTCACTGACTTGCCAAGCAGCGAATGATAGAACGTGAAATTGACATCATGCAGTGTAATAAATGAATCACATGATTCAACTTCACATTCGTAGGACTCTGTAAGTGCCAACAGAATCACTGAAGGGAGCAACAACCATTTTATGCGATGAAATGGTTGAAAAAACTTGGCCGGTAATGACAGCTTGACAGCTGGTGCCACGATAGGCCAGGGGCCAAAGACCCCTAGTGGGGGTCACCATCTTGTGAATATCTTCTGACTGGCTTAAATCTAAAATCGTAGAAAGAGCTGAGGTTAGTATACTGTGATGATTTACTTGTTCACCTTACTGCCTAAGGCCGTAGTTTAAGCAACCATGAGGACTGGTCTGAAGATGTCTTTTTCACTAAACTGACATAGGAAAGGCGGTTATGGAACTGACTACTCTGAAGAAGTCTTATTGGCACAATTGACAAATGCCAGGCTGTTATGGAAACATTCCCGGGTGTAGTTAGTCATAGAACGGCAGGTGTTCTTGAAAGCCCTCGATCGCTATTAAATCGGAGTGATTGCCGCTCAAGCATGAACTTAGGTTGGTACTTAGAAAACTAAGGTGTGTTATTCTTTTTCGAATGGCACTACAGTCCAAGGCGGACCTGCCCTCTTAACAAACATTCACCTCCTACTTCGATTTTATACCACAAGGTGGTTGAATTCTTTCTCCACTTGTGGCCGTAATCTCAGACGAGATTGTTCTCTGTTCCACTGCCCCAATGACTCAGATTCAGAGGCTCTTCTACCCGGTGTAGTTTTATCAATCCGCTCTACATGACTAGCCGCCTTAAGCATTGTATTCGTATCAGCAGAACCTTGACAAGGCGCATGTCACCGTACAGCCACACAGTAGAGTTTTTTCGTTGAGCCAGGAGGAGAAGATTGGACAAAAACTAAGGCGACTAGTTTTTCATTATCTACGACTCTTGGTATAGCCGTTAAGGCAGATGAACACTTAAAGACAAACCCTACATCTGCTATCGAAAGGAAAGGTAAATGTCCCTTTACAGGCACACTGTGAACATGACTTCTATGTGTGAGAACAATGAACAGCCTTGGTAAGGAAATCGGGCGTTACTCTATTCCCTTACGACCCGTACGGTAGAATTGTCCTTAACAGAAGAAGAAAGTAACAATCTGCCAAGGACCCCATCTTCAAGAAGAAGACTTTCAGATTGAGAAGGCACTGAAGTCTTGGATCCGGCATCTGTGAAACCAGCTGGGAACACACTTACTCTCTGACTATTTTCGAGCCTTTAGAGAGCACAGGTTGTGAAAATAACTATAATCCTCTATTTGATTACATTAGAAAAGAGGAAAAGATGTTTGAGTGACATTACAGTTCGAGGCGAATCTGGTCCTCAACCAACGTGCCTCCGGCGAGAACTGTCTCTAGTCAGCTGCCTCCGACTTCTCGTAAACTTCTTTAGCAAAAGAAACTAAGCAACTATTTAAGACTCAATGAAGAGAGTTTTCGAAAAAGTTGTCGACACATTTTTGGGTTTTTCAGGATGTTGCCTTTAAGTTTTTTTTTGACACTTTCCAAACTATTCGCAAATATGGTACACCACTATCTTCAGACTGGTATTCCGTGTAACAAGTCACCTAAGGTTCCATTGTCATCAGTCTCAATGTCAATACAAACTTATTTGACAATTTGTTGGTCAGTCTTGCATCAAAAACGTATTCAGAACCGCAACTTTGAAGAGGCAATACACCACAACTTCTTCGAAATGTTCCACTTTCAGAAGGTCCGCGTTCCACAAATGTTTTGTATTCAATGTGGACGTCAATCTAGATCCAAAATTTCTTGTAAAACCTTGAAACTGCAGTTGTGGAGCGATTGCCACCCTTGCCTAGCCATGAAACCACTCAAGGAACCAACATTTTCATCCGCATCATACGCGCTTTGTGTCTAGTTTTCTTTCCCATTGAATCCCACATTTCCCTTGGCAAACTTTAAGTGCTTTCAAGCAATCTTCACCCAAAGAAGACAAACGCCTCCCACTTGATAAATTGTCTCGATACAGGGTCACACATTGACAGCCAGCCAAATCGCTTCTCAGACAAGTAAATCCGTTTCAATTTCGTTGTCCGCCCATTTTGGATTTTCACTCACCGCTGACCTCCCATCATCCGCACACTTAATTGGGTCCAAAGTTCAAGTAAGTAAGTCAACAAAAAATCGAGCTGCCAAATCCTCGCCCATCACTGAAGAAAAAGAAAAACCTCTGCAACCATTCCAAAGATGCTCCACATGCGGAGACATTTGTTCAAATTGCCTATTGCCTTGCGGCGAAATTGGTCATTGACGACACGAATTATTGCGCCTCAACGCCAAGCCATCCCGCATGACATGGCAATGAATTCGCATGACACCCCCTCGAATCGGCTGACAGCTTAATTTGTCAGCCAGCAGCCGCCCACGCATATGAGGGATGTCCCAAGCCAAGACCAGATTTAGACCAATTCCCGTGAAGTGCCCAAAAATAGGCAGCACTTTATGCAGGCACAATTCTGGGGAGCCCGTTCCGAAAACATTTCGCCCACACTGTGCACGTTTACGTCAAGAGTACAACCTTTACGGTATCATTGCTCACTTGCTTCTCATATGCGTTACCTCCCCCCCCCTCCCCCTCTTATACTCGACCGCATTTCGTAGGTTCGCAGTCGGGTCTTAGCGAGCACAGCGCCACTGGAGCATACATAAGCCGCGCAAAAGCTCTCTCAGGCATTCGCTCTTCGAACACCAGCAAAAGTGGCAACTTTCCCTTCAATCGATGACGACAATGGCACCCTACTACAGCCCCCCCCCCTGTGCATCGACATCCCTTCATCACCCATCGTCACTACCACAACCACATGGGTATTGTCTTCGAATGCAATTTTGTGGCGAAGTTGAGCAGAAAAAGCTTCCCGGTGCAACAGAGACCGCCATAAAGTGCAACATTGGAGGGAACTGACCGACATCACCACACGAAAGCTCTACCCTCCCTCCCCCCCGCTAGCCCTACACACACACACACCCACACACGTACACCATGAGGGGACAAAAAAAGCTCCAATCCTCCGTGATTGTCAAGAAACCAACAGAAACCATCATCAACATCATCACCATCATTCTCGGTGTCCTCGTCCGAACCGTCGTTATGTGCAATTATTAGAGTGAGCCTTCAGCTTCTGTCTCTCTGCTGTAAGTGTGTGTTTAGCGTGTCCTCGTCCTCGTCTCTCGTGATTTTCTCCTGCCAGTGTGTAGGTGTGTACTCACGTGAGTGTGAACTTTACAAAAAAAAAAAGTGAAAAAAAAAATCGCACACACGAGAAAATTCATTGGAATTCGTGAATTCTGTGAATCCTGCGAATCCTTTGAGTCCGTGAATCTGTAAATCTGTGCATCTGTGAATCGGTGAATCCGTGAAAATGAAAGAGAATTACAAAAGACCCAAGGAGGCACTCTGACCCGTCGCTACAAATGCATCGCATGCTCTCGCTCTCGGCCTGTCGTTCTTCCACACGGTGGTATCCTTTTGCAATCTCTCCCGAAGTGCTGCTGCATGCATCGTGCGTGCTGCCTCCTGCCACACTCTCTCTCTCTGCATTTGCTTGCATAATTTAATCAATCAATAAAAAAACATTAAAGACGGAGTTTTCCTTCTGTCTGCCCTCTCAACGTTCGGTCGGTTGTCACTCGGTCGTCACACGGTCGTCACACGTTCGTCGCCTTCGTCATAAGTGTGTGTTTTCATTTGCCGTTCCGTTTGTTCGTTCGTTGGTTCGTTCATTCGTTGGTTCGTTAATTCGTTAGTTTGGTGGTGCGTCGTCGTCGTCGTTGTCCTCGTCACTGTTGTTTCGGTGGTTTTGTGTCGGGTCGTGCTCGTTCCGGGTGCTTGTGCCGAGTCGTGTTGCAAAATCGATAAAGCAAGTCGCGCAAAAAAAAAAACAACAACACACACAGAACAGAAGCACAAAACGGAGAACAAATGGACACAACAACGGGATAACACGCTTGAATTAAAATAAAATACACACACGCCTCCACACACTCAGCCGAGAGGAGGGGGTTGGTGATAAAGAGGGAGACCTCGACAAAAAGTGCGAAGCTGAAGGAAAACAATCTCCCGAACAAGGAGAAAATCCCCAAAAAACAAAGCAAAAGAAAAGAAAACGAAGGAAAACACAGAAATTATAGGAGAGATCCTTTTCCCCCCCAGAAAGGGGCCCCCATTTTGCTCGCTCGTGTAGTCCGTGTCCTCGTGCTTGTGTGCTGCGTCATCGTTCGTGTTTAATTTGTTATCATAACCCGTTCGTTTTGTGTTCCTTTGGTGTGTGCTCCTTTTTTTGTGGAGAAGATTCGCTGAGATTTTCGAATTTTTGTTTTTTTTGTTTGCTTCCGGCTGGTGTTTTCTCGTGGCAAAAAAATAAGACAACACACACAGTCAGCACAAAAGTGAAGGAGGGAATTCCTGCTCAATCTCCGAGATTTTTCTCGCCTAAACGTCGTCCTTTAAATCGAAAAATTTCACTCAAAAGTTAAAAAGAAAGGATTAAGCTTTGTTGAATCGTATGGACAATGCATATGTATACTACAAGGTATTTACAAACAGACAGCCAGGCAACAACACAATCACACACCAAACACACTCACACACACCCACGCAGCTCTTTCTCTCTCTCTCTCTCTCTCTCTTGCTCATCTCCCATACAACACACAGTCTCATGCATCATCCTGTGTAGGCCTTCTCTAGGACAACAACGAAGGGAGAAAGAAAAAACTCAAAATCAAACCAAAAAAATGGAAAAATGGGAGAAAAATGGAGAAAATTGATAAAAATCCACCAAAAAAAAAACAGAAACGCGAGGACAAAAGGAAAACGTCGGAAGAATAGGAAATTTTTTTTTGGTCGGCCGGTGTTGATGCGGGGTTGCTGGTCCTGTGCAGAGACGAAGAGAAATCTAGGAAATGTGCAAAAAAAGAAAGGATTTGCAGTCTATGTATACTCACAAACCCACCGTCATCATCATCAACATCATCATCCCCATCATTGTCGTCGTTGTCGGCGAC
Source organism: Eristalinus sepulchralis (assembly GCA_944738645.1). NCBI lineage: Eukaryota > Metazoa > Arthropoda > Insecta > Diptera > Syrphidae > Eristalinus > Eristalinus sepulchralis. The sequence goes on from OX122886.1 coordinate 54,042,024, forward strand.
GACCTGCCACACTGTATGTGGGCCAACAAGGGTTACACCAACCCACCAACCCTGCAATCCATCCAGTCAGCCAGCAAGAAGCACCAGCAAATCTTCCACCTTTTTGGACGGGGGGGTGGGTGGTGGTGGACCTATTCTGTTTTACTTCTCCGATTCGGTTGTTCGTCCTTTCGTCGTTCTCCTCTCCTGATGCAACCTTGTAATGATAGTCTTCGTCTGTGTGTGTGGAGAGATTTTACAAAAATTCAAAAAAAATAAAAAAGGACCCCCCATGTATCATTTCCTTTGATTTTTTTTTTGGTTTTTTGTTCGTTTTTCCATTTTTTTTTTTCAATTTAAGCTTGTAAGGCGTTAGGTTGTCAATTGTTTTAAGTTTTTTTTTTCTTAATTTCTCACAGTTTTTGGCTTTTTTTCGTGTACAAAAATTAAAAACAAAAAAAAACAGAAAAAAATTGAATTGATATCCTAGTTCATTGTGAGAGAATGGAAACTTGTTTGTAGCACAACAATAATTTTTTTTTTGTTTTGTGTATCCTTGTGAAATTGATTTTGTTTGTTTGTTAGAGTCCTGCCCCCACCTTGTAACCGAATGAAAGGCGAAAGAATTATTTAAAAGAGATCAAAGAAACCGACATAAAACCATGTATGACACAGTATTCAATTATTTCTTTGTTAATCTAAGCATCAGAAAAGGACGAGAAAAACAAATACAAAGCACAAAAGGAAAAATTCGTAGTTTATGTAACAGATCTTTGGACAAGAGAAAAAAATAGGTGGCGGTGGTGGTGGGTCAAGAGGGCGATAAATTTCAGATTCAATTGTGAGTCCTTGAACTTTTTCCCATTTTTCTGTTTGTTCAGCTTATCCTATCTGCGTGTGTATCCTTGTGCACACACGCGTCTAGATGTCTGGATGACATGTTGCCTCCCACCATCCGTGCGTCATTTTAAAGCCGTTTAGTGTGAATTTGATTGAGACAAGTGTGAAGTGATGTGTGGGGTGGATTCGTAGTTCATTAGTGAAAAGTTGTGTGTGTGTGTGTTCTTGACTCTTTTTCGAAAACGTGAATCGATTTCTGTCCTCCACATCCCATTGTCGTGTAGTTGGCGTTGTCGTTGTCGTCGTCGTCTCCCTGTTCCTCAGTCTTCAGTCGGACTGGGGTATTATTGAAGGGATTATGTGAGCGGTGGTGAGGTAGAAACAATATTTAGATGCTTCCGTTGTCTGTTGTCTGTTTTTTTTTAATCTCTCTTGTTGATGAGTATCTATTTCGCATATTAGCAGCAGATTAGGGATATTGATTTCGTTTCTTCTTTTTTCTTGTCTTTTCCCGGAAAGAAGCGGATTATATTTCAGATTTGTTGGCGATTCCTTCGCCTTCTTTAAGTTTCTCTTCTCGGGGTTGAATATTTTCTCTTTTTGATCCATTACATCGCAGTCGGCACAATTCCATCGTCGCGGTCGCAGTGATGCTTATTCACTGCCGCTTATTTCATTAATTAAGTTAGCGAAGCTTAAGATTCTCAAGAAGTTTGTGCTTCTTCCACGATTTGCATTTTACTTGAGTCTTAGGTTTCCTGTTGGGCGCCATTTCGACTTTTTGCCTATTCACCACAGCGGACGACGACGTCGCATAGATGATGGAATATTGTAACTTTTGCGTTTCCCAACTCAAAGGAGCCACTAATGCACTCATATGGAGTTTCGCAGCTCGTCCCTATTTTCATGAATGCATAAGTTGGTGGTGGCAGTTTGTGTTGGTTGTTTGTAATTGTGGCTATTTCTGAGAAGACGGAAGCGATGCAGATCGCATTTGGTTAAGGACCAAGTTCAGATTGAATTAAAGAATCATGTGAAGAGTTACTCCTCTTTCAGAGGTAACCAGAAGATGAAGAAGGTTTTCATAAAAATGGTGATCCATCGTGAGGTTTGATTTATAACACAAATTAGAACACACAAATTTAAAAGTGGACTCAAATATTTTATTATCGGCTAAAAGAACACTTCATGGCATATGCTCTTTGAAAATTTTATTTTGGCCACAAGTACGTCGGAGGTATTCCATTCGGAAAGTCGAATTGTCGAAACTTCTTTGACTGTAGCGACTGGTTGCCCCACTGAAACGCTGGTGATGTTGCCTTCCAAAGTTAAACTTCACTCAATAAGTTCCGGGACATATAGGGGGCGCCACTAACAAGAAAAATGAATATTAAATTAATAATTAAAATAATAATAGGGGGCGCCACTTACAAAAAATTATTCATTTAATATTCTTAAGGCTTCAAGTCTTAGCCTTGAACTGAAACTTCACATATCCTCAGAGAAAAGAGTTCAAAGGCGTAGTATCACACGAACTAAGCAGCCAGTTCGTCGTAGCAAAACGTCAAAATTAAGGACTCACCAAAATGATTTCTCAACAAGTTCATGGCTTCACGAGCTGTATGGCTTGTAGCACCGTCTTGTTGAAATCAGAGCTCACCGAGAACATCTGCTTCAATTTCAGGAAACACTTAATCCGTTAACGTGGCCAAGCTGTTGAGAATGACGATGAATCGGTTTGTCATGGTTTTCACGTACCATGTCAGCTACAGCGTCTATAGTCTCTTCATTACGTGCTGGATTTGCTCTAACCGATCGAATATCATCCACTATTTAAGACCGAAGGTCTAGGTTCGCTTCCCGGACGGGACACCTAGCATTTTCACGGCACCACCTCTTTCGAGTTGCTGACAACACTCGAAGAATATCAATTCTTTATGAAAAACTTCTCAAAAACTCACCGTTTGGAGTCGACAAAAAAATGTAGGCCCTTCTACTCGTGAAAGAACAGTAGCACGCACAATTCGAGTATTTGTTGTAGAAGCTTAGGCCCTGGTCCCCTGTGGACTGCAATTAGCGAATGACGTTGGCAATTATGGTTTCAAAATCATTTCTCACAGCTGAATAATTTGGTGACGCATTTGGGGTGTGAGCTTGTGCATGATGACTTGCCAAATCACACTGAAGAAAACTGACAAAGCAGTTTGATGGGAGTCACGCATGATCTGTTCAGAAAAACATATTTAAAATCAAACCTCACAATGCATCACCCTATGCTTTGTTGATAAGTCTTTGGACAGTAAATATTTCAATGTCTTAGACCAATTTTGTCCGATTTTTGGAGAGGCAGTAGCAGTCTTGAGTGTTTTACGTCAAGGTAGGACTTCTTTTCTTTGGAGAAACATACAGACTGCAGAATCTGTCAACAAAACTGACCGAGCCAAAGACCGCTTATTCTCCGGAGATTCCTTCAAATGTCGGCCTTGAGAAATTTCCGTCCATGACGGTCTCATCCGAGGCCGAAATGAAAGCAAAAAGATTTGAAAAAGATGCAACTCGTCCCCCTTCCCAGACCCGCTGAGTGAAGTGTGCATGTCCGCCCAGTGAATACCAATTCACTTGCCAGGGTCAACGGAAACGATTAGGAAGCTGGAATCCACGATTAAAAGCTGCCAATAGCTAATTCCAGCGAATCACTGCATTGCAGTAAGTTCTCATTGAGGAGACAAGATTCATGCTGTAACTTCCAACGGCCTGGGTATGTGTCTCAGAATTAATCGAATTTTCTGAAATAAGCGTCAAAACGACGTAGAGACTGTTCGAATTGACAGAACAACACACAACGTAGGCTATCCAACTTCGGTTGATATATGTCGATCCAGATGGGACCGTGGTAGACAATAAGTTCTATTTTTTTTTGTTGAGGATCCCAAGAGAGGGTAAAGGTAATAGGAGAGGTTGCCATGAAGTGCACTCTTTCCATAAGTTTCAGAGGACGAATCGAGATCCAAAACTTTGTAAACATCAGTGAAATTGGCGAGTTGTGTCAATGCTTTGAACTGGTTGTAAGTTTGTAGAAGCTAGGCCCTGGTCCCTTGCAGGCTGTAGTGACACTCAATTATTAAGTTTGAGGAAAGAGGGTCCTCGATCGTCGGCTTCATTTGGCCCAGCCAAACACTACTATCTACCCACATTTGACGCTCTGCAGGAGACGTCAGTGTTATGCGTCTTTTCTCGATGACAACATTTACCCAGCCCTAGCCAATTTTATGCCAAAAACGCCCCATTGACTGCTCGCTGCGTTCACCCTATCACATCAGTGCCATCCGAGTAAGTGAGCAACTGAACAGACTTTTGGAAAATCGCGTACGATGTAGATATTTGAGTTTCGCATGAAGGATGCTGAGAACGTCACATGTGAGCGAGTTGACTTCTCAAAAACCTCCTCTGACTTTTAAGGTTTCGATAAGTTCGTTGCCGACCTTGACGGAGTAGCAAGAGATCCTCATAGCTATCCTACACAGTCTGAATATTTTGGAAGGAAGGATTGTCCGAACTAGAGATGACATTGTTTGACCCATACTCTCTGTAATACACGGTCTTGACACCGACAACCAGGTGGTAGTTGTGATGATTTGCAAACCTATACTTACCAGGAGAAATTCATCTTCACCACTTCATCGCATTGCAGCCAGAAAAAATTACAAATATAAGTCAATTTCCAAATCTAAGTGTTTGCAACAATTTTTAAAAAAATAATGCGTCCCTTTCATATATCATGGCGCAGCCATTATGGTGACAGGACCAACTTATTTGGCATCACTGAATCAATGTATCAATGCCTGCTCTCGTTAAAAATCCCAATCACCCTCCCCCACTCAATCTAGTGGCCAAATGTGGTGCAATTTGTCAACTTATATTGACCGCCCCATCAGATGAACGCAAAGAAGCGACTGAAGCAAACCAAACTTACTCCGGTTTCAATTTCACTGAATCCTGTGGGTCAAACGTATGTCACTGTACGAACACCCCTTTCCCCTCCCCAATTCACCCGCAAAGCCATCAATGCATTAATGATTGATGCGAAAGAGGAAAACGGCCATATCTCCAAGAATCCCATGACACGGCGAGCGGGTGTAAAGTTTTTGGCAAGTCGAACGCCTTGGCAGGACTCACATACGTCGAAAAAAAACCGATAAACCAAAACGGAGCAGAAGTTATTGGCACGTCATCCATCCGTGAAGATAGGCGGCAGCCGAGCTCTGCAAGCGATTCGGCAGTTTATGAATATCCAAGTGTGCTGGCCAAAGTGGGTTAACTCAACTCATGTCATATTTCTGTTAACCCAGTTCTGGAAGTGAATTCTAAATTCTGTGGCCTCCGGTTGCATGCTAGGGATCAGTTTTTGCGCCCTAAGATATTGTGCACGTAATGGCAGGTATGACAGCGGTGTCATTCTTGACTTCCGCCCCCCCCCCACTGGATTGAGGGGCCCTAGACCAACCACCATCCCCCATCCCCCATCGACCTGTTTCGAGTGAATGCACTTTTCACGGTTTCGTTGTCGTCGGTGGCGTGAGTTATTATCCAACTGACAGGTAATTCCCAAAAGTTATTGGCACACACTCTGGTAGGGGGAGGGGGGAGGTGAAGTATCTAGATGCTCTGTGAATGTTTAATTGAATTCAGTGATTGCGTCAGAGATGTGTACATATTCGGCACATTAACTACTGCCACCGCTGTCACCTCGCCTTGCCGCTAGGGAGTCATTTTTCGCAGGATGCCGTTTGTTTTGTCACGTCTTGCATGAGGGACACAAATAGGAAGCCGAGGCGGGCGTGGGGGGGGGGGGCTGTTTATCTTTGGCTACTTAGCCAGATGCACGATGGGGCTCCATGACATTTTCTGGCGGGATTATCGATGTTCTGTGCGACGTTGTGTGCGTCTTATGGTGATAAGAGCCTTTGCCGGGAGGGTAGGCCGTCTTTCTTTCGAGTTTCTTATGTGCGATGGTGCGATGGTGCGGTCGGCGTGCACAATAAAGCGAATCCCAATTGACTTTGCGAGGCAAACACAACAGGCCGCGTTAATCTAATCCTTTTCTCTGCCTCTCGCCGTCTCTCGGTCTGCCCTGTGCGTTCGTTTTTTCTTTCTGTTTCCTGGGTAGGGGTGTGGTGTGCAGGGGGCGGGGGGATGTGCTTAATGGATATTGAAAGGCTTCTAGGGAATATTTACATTTTGGAATTTGCAAAATTGATTTACTTTGAGGATTAATTCGATGTCATGGAGTGATGCATGCAGCGGTGAATCTTCTATTATTTAGCGTGGGCTTTGCTCTGCGGTCTGGGTGATGTTAGTCACTGACTGAGTCGCATTGGCACGTTCCAGAGAGGGCTGTTAATGTTGTCAAATATTTGACGGAAACCAAAGCAATTTGACGAATTTTGGGTGATTTTCAAATTAAATGCTGGAATCTGAGTGTTGGTTGCCGTCTTTTCAGGGATATGAGGACGTGAAGTGGTCTTCATTGAATAAAGCATTTTGAAAGATTTTCAACGTTTTTGAACAAGTTTTGCAATGGGTGTCAAAAGTAAGAACTTTTGCAGCGGTTGAATTGTGGAACCCATTTCTCAAAACCGTGGCCAAAAAATTTAGACGTACACTATGTCTTGGACATCACCTCATGAAAAAGTGACACGATGGTGACAGCCAAGCCACAGGTTGACTGTCACCATCCCATACTGATTTTTCTTATTACTCCTAAAGAGCTGGAAAGTTCCAAAATTATACATAACGTGTTCGAAAAATGTCGTATAGCTCTACAATGGCATACGTCTGTTAAAAAAAATTAATTGCACCTGGTAAAGCTGTAGTTTGTACGAAATCTTCAGTGCACTTACGTAGGCGAAAGTAGCCAATATTCATCTAACACAGGGTTTCCTTAACTGATTCACACATTCCTGATATTGATGTCTCGTAAGGCCGACTGTCCTTCCTTCCGCCCCAACTGTTTGGGATATTTAGGCCTTCGCTACTGTTCAGGCCTTCTCTATCGGAAGGTAACATCGTGGATAAGTGGATTCTTGTTTATTGGGACATTGCTTTATCGGAACAGTTGCTCTGTTGGGGCAAACAAAATTTCGCCTGATGTGTCTTAAATTATCAATCTCTCCAAGGTTGGTACTAAGCTCATCGATACCCTCAGCGCCAAAGAGGATTTCGGACAAAATCATTCTTAAAAAGAACAAAGTAAAGCCATAAAAGTGACATTCAGGATTAAGTGTCACAATGGCATTTCTGACTCGCTCTTTGATGCAGTTTTTTGGACTTAATTTGTTATGGCGAAGAAGCTCGAAGTAGAAAAGATTCAGTGAGGTACGGCATAAGTCCAGTCAAGCATCTACGGATGCAACACAAGACTTAAGAATCCTTATTTTTTATTTCTGGGGATATGCGGAAATGTTCCACAAAACTCCGGGCATACGTTCGCCCGTAGAGTTGTGAGATTTTTACTCACTGAAACTAAGTGAAGGAACTTTTATCTTTCGATTTAGATAACAATAATAATTAAGCGGCTAGCTAGGCCATGTAGAGCGTGTGGACACCACTGCTCTTCGAATCTGAGCCATTGGGACAACGCAACAGAGGACGGCCCAGGATAAGGTGGCGCACACAAGTGGAGAAGCACCTCAACCAACTTGGAGTGCGCAACTGGCGGCAGCTGGCGAAAGATCGTGCTGGCTGGAGAGGCATGTTGGTTGAGGCCCAGGTCCACCCCGGACTGTAGCGCCATAAGAAGAAGAAGAAGAATAATTAAGCGGCACTACAGCCTACAAGGAACCAGGGCCCAGCTTCTACAGCAACTACTCATGTTGTGTGTCCTACTGGTCTCTCACGAGTAGAGGGGTCTACAGTTCTTTGCCAACTTCGAAAGGTGACATATAAGAAGCTTTTCATAGACAATTGATACTCTTCGAGTGTTGTTAGCAACTCGAAAGAGGTGGTGCCGTAAAAATATGCGAGGTGACCCGTCCGGGAATCGAACCTAGATATTCATCTTGGACTGATATAATTTCAAGATCTCTGCTTATATCATGGTTTCTGATGGTATTGCATTAACACTGATTCTAAATGCCTCCTTTAAAAAGAATTATTGAATCATTGAATCAGCCCTTGGCACAAGGCATCAGTGGACGTCTTCGTCTGACTTCACGTCCACAAGTAAAGGAGGACGAGAACAAACTAAGTATGCGACACTATCCTCCTAAAATCTTAGACTCTGCACAATTTTTCAAAACTTTGGAAAAATGGTCAGAGTCCAGCTTGTTCCATTTACGGCCAGGTCTTTCAATGGTGTTTTTGTTGGCCAAGCTACGCAGAGCGTATCAACAATACAAAGATCCAGCGCAGGGTCTGCTTGAATCCAAGCCATTGCGACAAAGCAACAGAAGACATCTTCGTCTTAGATCGCGTGTACAAAATGAGCAAAGTTTCAACCAAATTGGTGTACGACATTGTTCTCGTTACACCGGCTCTTAGTCTAAGCCACTGTGAAAAACTCCAGACGTTCAGTTTGTTGCACCGTTGGTTAGCTCTTTCAAGGGGGTCTTTGTTGAGCAGGCTATGTGCAGCGGAAGCACTATTTGAATCTAAGCAATTGAAATAAGGAAATAAAGGACCTTCGTGTGAGGTCACGCCAAAGGGTGGAAAAGGACTGCAACATACTTTGTGTATAACATTTAGGCTTTTGGCCTAAATTACCTAAAAAAAATTGTCAATTTGTTACATTTGCGGTTTGCTCATTCGAGAGTGATTTTTTAGTATATTTGCCCAGTTTGGCGTGGAAGGGGATGAGTTTGCATCCTGATTGGCTGACAACTATAGACCCCTCTACTTTCTTGATAATTTATCGGCCCTTTCGTAACCCAGGACACCACTGTCTTGTCGATGGCATTCTACTGGCATTCTACTAGTGAGTACTCCAATCAGAACACCAGTATGGAAAGATTGAAAACGTTTGACAATCATCAAGTGGTTGACTTGGGTCGGAATATTTTTTTCAGCTCACTTTCAATAAGAAATAATTTGCTCCTCCTGGTTTGGTGTCAAAATTTGTTGAGCACGGGATAGTGGAAGATCATTGACGCGCTATCATTAATATACATATTTTAAACGTAATGCGGTCAAATAGTATGTTGCTGTTAAATTTCATCTATTATAGCGCAATCTGATCAGCATTTTATCAGACAAGTACACTTGCCGCAAGGATGTCTACCAATCATTTCTTAACTCCATTTGGAACATTGTCAAAAAGTTAAATTTTTAAATAAATGATGACGTCAGCTGGTTGTCAATTTGCCCTTTGTGACACTAAGGGCACAGTTTCCCTTTTAGTTCTTCAACCCAATTTAAGCCTGCTATGAAGTTGTTGAGGTGTCCCACACCGTCCCACACTACCGAGTTTACAGAGTTTCGGTCAAAAGAGGGCTTCCCTGCTTTGCAAGAGCTTGGTAGTAGCGAAGAAGGTGAGAAACGGTCTCGTCACTGCAGCTCTTGAACATCTCATTAGGAAGGTTGTCGAGCTTAGAGGCATGTACTTTAATAGCGCAGTGGCCTTTTATAAAACCTAATAGGGCACTTAAACTCCCCTTGTCTAAGCTAACGATTCGGAAAAAGCATTAAAAATTTAACTGTGGCTGAATTGTTTGGGGCTCTGTTTTGTTTTGTTCGTTCGATGCGTGGGAATTTAGTTGGAATTTAAATGTGACGAAGGAAGTGAAAGCTGTGACACGTTCGGGTGAGATTAAGAACTTGATACGACGCCGTGCAAGCACATCGGTCTCGAAATTCCCTTGGATTTCACTTTGTCCCGGCACTCCTTCCCCTATAAAAATATTGAAGTACGTGGTCATATTATTACGAAATAGGGGACACTTGAGGGAGGTTTTGAAATGGAATGGAAATTATGGCCGTCAAGGGATTTGATTGCAGTCTGTCTGTTTGTCTGAAGAGATGCACCTCAGTCATGGCGGTGCCTCTTTGATTGTCATACTCTCTGTCAGAAAGACGATGCAGCACTATGGTTAATTTATGCAGAGACAAAGGTATAAGCCAGCCCCAACCCAATCGTACATTCTTGACCCATCCTTAAATATACAGTCTGGATCTTCCAGCGATATAATCTATGAACAACTTGCTAGAAAACTAATCTACCACATGCATTAAATTTTCTCTTGTCCAAAGTCAAAACGAAAACAAAGCTCCGAAAGACAGAGCAAAACATTGATTTTTTTCATTTGTTTTCTTAAACTTAAAATTACAATTAAACTTAGAGTACATACATTACTTGCAATTTTACTTTTTCCCCTTCCTTGATTCAGTAGAAGTGCATCCAATCATCCAATGCTAGCGAATTTCTCTCAAAAATCTATAATTTACTCACCATGCCCGTCTTTTGATTTTCCATTTTCCAACACCCGTTCCCCCTCATTATTCTCTAGTTATCGAACAACAAGAAAAAAAAAACTTCTTTTTGCACTTTTTTGAATTACACTCTTCAATCAAAAAGTAATATTGTGTAATATTGTGCTTAACCAAAAAAATTAAAGTTTAAAAAAAAAATCATTAAAAATAACTTTTTTAAATGACATATCAAAGAAATAAGAATTTGAGTTTTTTTTTTTTAAATAATTCTTTTGTCATACAATAAATTGCCAAAAGATTGAGATTTTTCACGAAACTTATCGATGGTAATGGCTCCTAATATTGGCTGTTTAAATATACATTCTATATATATTTTTTGTTGTGTTGTTGAAAAACAAAATGAAGAAAAAATTAAATATACAAATGAAATAATGCTGATTAACAGACGAGACAATTTTTTGCTCGACATTTTTTTTTTTGTATTCCGAAAATTGATTTAAATGAAAGAATAAATACTATCGTAAACAATTTAAATGAATATTTTATTAAACAAACAAAAATAAAATGAAATAAATAAATAAATAAAAAAAAAGAAACCCTTAAAGTTTGAAACCGAAAATGAAGAAAACACGAAATTAACTACCTCCACCACTACTAAGTCAATCTAAATTTAGAGCGCTTTTAAAATTTCCTACAAAATTTAACCATCCCAAGGAAAGAGAACAAAATTTTGTTTCAAAATCAGAGATTTTCACAAAATTTCTTAAATTGAAAATTGAAAGGGGAAAAAATTAGAAATCGTTACAGAGAACTAAGCGAATCTGACTTATGCCTTATTACTTTTTGGTTTTGTATGTACGATGAAAAAAAAACAAAAATTGATTAAGAAGAAAAAAGCATAACGAACAAATTTACTACTTCTCTAAGCCATATTTGTTTCTCTCCATATAATATGCATTTTCATGTTTTCAAATTAATAATTGATTTGTGTTTTGTTTTGTTTGGTTTTCGTTTTTCCTTTGATTTCGTTTTGTTTTGCCGAAACAAAATTTGAAACTACTCACAAAGCCTACAAAACACATGATACACATTCAATTCATTTCCGTCTCTCTCTCCCACACACACACACACCTACACATATACACAGAACTTGTGCTCAGAAAAGAAAAATCAAATGTTTTCCTTCTCTTGCTTCAGAATCACACAGAAGATCGTACATGTAACCGTACACAGTGAATCAAGCTATGTTTTGAGTTCTATGTTTTGTTCCTTTGGTTTTCATTTTTCTCCTACATTTAATCTAAACATGTCTCTCTCTCTCTCTCTGTCTCTCAAAATATAAATTTATATATATATGTCTTTCTATGAATTCTTTCTCCTTCTGCATCTTTCTAAATATGCTTAATTTGTCATTGTTTTCATTTCTTACCGTTAGATCTAAAACAAAAAAAAATGAATAAATCAGAAATTAAAACGCAAAATTTTTGTTAAGTTTTCTCTACTCTCTGTCTTTCTCCCACAATTTCCATTCTTTTCGAAATAAAATCCACAACTATGCACAAACAAGAGAATTTTTTGTTTTTTGTTTTCAAAAACCAGTTGAATTCACACATCATTTGAAGTCACATGCGAACGGTTTATTTTTGAAATCTTTCAATACACTGAACCTCCCTCCCTTCAAGCAAAACACCCCCGAAGAATCTTTTTTTGAAAGAAAAAAACTCTTTTTTTATAAATATACACACAAACAGTCATTCAAAATGAAAAAAGAAAACAAACAAACACCCTTTTCACATAATTCATCATGTTTGCTGAACGAATGCGAGGATTGAGATTCAATTGTTTGTAAGAGACATCAAGACATCAAATTGATTGTGCATTTATTTTTTTTTTATTTGAAACTAAAGTCAAATAAACAGAAAAAAAAAATAGAAAATAGAAGAAGAAGAAAAAAAAACATTCAAGCCAGAAACAAACAGATAACAAAACAGAAAATCAAAATATGTCGTTATTACCGCTAAATCCAGTTAATCACTTAAGAGGCAAAATTATTGTAATGAAACACAAAGTTTTGAGGGCCACAGACAGGCGCATAACAAAAACAAAAAAATGAAAGCGACTTAAAAATAAAAAAAAAAACAAAACTTTCTCAAATAAATTGTTTGGTTAAAAAAAATCAATACTCTATACTAATACAAAATGTATAAAAAATAAACAAAACAAAACTTAAAACAAAAAAAAAAACAAAAAAACAAAAATTATGGGGCCAATAGTCCGTAAGTGTTCGGGCAAAATCTACTTTGGTGATGTTTATACTATATATAGTGCAAGCGATGTTAATTTTTGTTGGTTACCTTAAAAAAAAAAAAAACAAAACATATATAAGTAGATAACAAAAAAAAAAAAAAAAATAATAGAAAAAAAAAACGGAGCGCCTTTTGAACCGCAAAGCAACCCAATTTTTGAATCGTAAATTTCAGATGTATAATTTCAACAACCCGACGGGAAGTCCACCACTGCCCGACATACTCGGCCAATACTATTGCCCATCCCCATTAGACATGTATGGGCCATCACCGCCAACTGGACTATCCTATGATCCCATCACTGGAGCATCGATCAGCTGCTTTGTTGGGCCACAATGCGTGGGCGGTGCAACATCACCGCCAATAACACGTCGCAGACGCTATAGCATCGGTGGCATACCATCGGCGACGGCCATGAATGAATTCTTTACGTATTCGTCGGGGCAAAATCAATCGGCAACGAATATTGCGAATTTGCTGAACGAGGCCAACAAATCGATATCACGCTCATCGCAGATACTCAATTTAAATCCGCAACGATTGAGCAATCAATACGGCAGAGCGGTGTCTAGCTATCCGCAATTGAATCTTGGCGACACGTCACCGTATCTCAATGATAACCTGATGCAAATGTCAACCAGTTTTTCGTCGCAACCGAACATGTACTTTCAGCAGTACTCTAGAGAATATGATAAGTCCAGTGCGGCAGCGGCGGCGGCAGCAGCAGCAGCAGCGGCGGCGGCATACCAGCAACAGCAACAGTACTCAAGACTTAGGCCAGCAATGTCGACGACACAGCTGAACTATCCTATTTACAATATGACTAGTAGTAATTACCAACAACAGCTACCACCACACATCACACCAAGCTCATACCTCTCACAGACAAATCAGCCAACAGCCACACTACAACAGCCACCAACAGCACCGTCATACCAGCAGCCCGGCTCGCTGCTAGCTCAGCAACGCAATCTAATGCATTCGTTTCACGCCTCAAATCCCGCACTCTCTTCACAATACCACCACCACCATCATCATCAACATCAATATCCGTATCCATTATCATCAATATCACAGTCCTATCACCAGCAACTGCAACAGCAGCAGCACCCGGTGCATCATACCTACAACCTGGGCTACCCCGGTGGCAGTCAGCAGCAGCAGCAGCAGTATGGCGGCACCGCAACCGGTGCCAGCACGCTGCACCAGCAAATCCAACATCAAATGCTGCCCCAGCACCATCCCTACCACATTCAGCAGCAGCTTCAGCATCTCACCGGCACCAACCCCGGCGGCGGCACATCCACTGGAGCGGTCGGTGGCATCGTCGGTGGCGGCGGCGGCGGCGTCGGTGGCGGGGGAACCGGTGGCGGCACCAGCGGCTACGATCACATGCATTCATCGCAACATCATCACCTCCATCACCCACCACCTCAATCATCCACATTATATCATGTACCGCCATACTCGAAACTAGATTTAGATTACAATAAACCACCTGAGAATAAAAGACAAGTAAGTTTTAAATTTGACGTAGATACGCTTTCGATAGATTCTTAAACCAAAAAAAAATACAAACTAAAACCACAAAAGAAACACAAAATTAATTGAAATTCAAACAGAGAATCGTTACGAACACCGTTATATGCACAATCTAGGGTCGGCGTGTGTAGAGATTTTCCGTTTTTTTTTTTCCACACCCCCCGCCTTTCTCTTTCGTTTATGTTCCCCAAGAAGTTTGAGGACGACTTCAGTACACCCCCCCCCCGGGCAGCAGGATCAGGCTTAGGCGACCCTCTCTCGCGCTCTTTCTCTTTCTCTCACAAGTGCTAAAAATGTTTAGTTCTCAGTCTCGCAACACCAGTGATTTGTCTATCCATTCGTAGTTGCCAAATTTTAAAACTAGTCTAGAATGTAAGGATATAGTCGTTTACTTCAAAATTAGTCAGGCACTTTTAAAATCATCCCCATGCCCCCCCCCCCCCGGGAACGCCCACTCACCACCCACTGACAATTGTGAATTGAAACGACCGCAGGCTGCACTGTACACCAATCAAATCATTTGTCTACCGTGTCAAAGCAGGAAGGATCCGGTGATTTCCGGAAATGATTTCCACCCCCCCCCCCCCCCTCTGCCGACAATGTAGGTGGCCGTGTGTGTGTCAGAGCAGCAGGTTCCACCACAGAGGTGGAATAAGAAATGAATAAAATAGAGTACTTCCCCGAAGCGCACTCATGCTCGATTCCTTTGCTTCCTTGCGCTTCGCTTTGTTTTCTATGCGAAAATATTTGAATCATCAGGGAGAGATGTCCTGAACTATTGTCGGTCTCGGGACTCTCCGCACACTCGTGATGAGAATCATTAAATTTTTAAGAGCACAAGAACAAACACACCTTCCTCCTTTGGTTAACCGTCAGAATTTCAGACAATCAGTCGTCGCGGCCTGTATGCTCCCTTTTGTATGCTGTTTAGTTTTTGTTTTTCATTTTTTTTTGTTGTTAGCGAATGTCAATCCACGACGAGGACGAGGATGTGCAGTAGAAAATCTCTGGGGAATAATTCAAGCAGGGATTCGGTTGTTCGTTGCTCCTTTTCTTGATGGGCGGAGGAGGAGAGGTATGGAGAGAAAAAGTTTTCATTTTATTTTCTGTTGCACTTCCGTGAAATTTACCCGCAAGGACATCTTAAGGATACAAGATTAATGGCAGCTGGAGTGCGCAGTCAACATGGTAGTCGCATTGTAGTCATGTTTCATTTTCAAAGTTTCGAAATGTTTGTTTTTTTTTTCAAGTTTTCCATTTTTGTGCAGGTCATAGGTTTGGGGATTTGTTCAAGGACGACTAGTTTTCCCGATGTCACATTCTTCTAATGGGAAGTTGTTTGTATTCCGAAGAGAATATTGTGGCGCCCAACACAAGATTTATATTCTGTTTCTGTTTGTTGTTTTTCGAAAAAGAATGTCGGAAAATTTGAAGCGGTAAGAAATTTTCATTTGCCGCGACGACTGATTTTCATTTAATTTGAGACTTCCGGTTTAGTGGTGAAAGAAATACTGCCAGGATTGAACGATTCTGAACATGTTTCAAATGACAGATGTTGCTCTTTATTGAATGCTTGAGCACTTGCTGTCTTAAAAAGGAGTTTTAAAAACCATTTTTCCATAAATACATACCTCCGCACTGAACATTTTAAATTAGAACGAAGAAAAAACAAAACGAACAGTCCTAACGACTTATGATAGTAGGTGCGTTTTTTACGCGATCCTGTATCCAGTACAGTACTCACTATGAAAAGAACAATTCGAACTTTCTTATAAATTCTTGTGGTTGTGGACACAGCTTATTTCATTGAAATTCCATGACACAGCCACTGCTTCAGCTGTCACCAATCATATTAAGAATTAGAAATCAGCAATTTTATTGATGAATTTAATTTGACGATGAAGTTAACTGAATGAAAATCAAATTGTACATTCAACATCTAGCAGTCTAATCAACTGTTTCAAAAATGGTCTTAGCGACATCTGTTATTGGTCATTACAATCATCAAATGCACGCGAAAGGGTTCTTTCAAACAACCGCAGCGGCGTGCGACGAATCGGTTCTGCAACTCTTAGTTTCAGTACACCGTCTCCTGAGACTTTTATTGTGAATTGTTTTAAGGCATAAATGCTTACTAGGCTGGATATACAAACGAAAAGAAAACATGTCCCATGAATACGAGTTCATTTCGAGAAATAGTGTCTATTGAAAATTACGCTTATACTTTCAAGACACTTCTCTTTCCTTAAGTCACAGTATCCAAGTGACAAAACTGTTTGAAATTAAATATTCGTCTCTTATTAACAGCTTGAAGTGTTGTTAAGGGAGAATTAAATTAAGTCTCCCACACATTTGAAAGGTTTCAGTCCTTTACTTTTTCTATTTTTTTCAATTTATTACACTTCCACGCCAAACAGCAAACAGTAGAAAACTAACATTCGTCAGTCACTGGCAGTTCAGAAAAGAAAACAGTCAACAAAAGTGCTTCCCTTTGCCCTCTGCAGCTGATTTCTGAATAATTTGTGGCTTGCAAAATACAAATTCTTAGCCTGTAGCCTAAGTCTTCTACGAACTGTTAATTCACAACTCCAGCAGGCACCGGCAGACTGCATGCAACGTTAAGACTTTCCTCAGTGTGTTCTGAATTGTGCTGAAGTTATGATCAATTCACAATGTTCGTTAAATAAAGAGTGATGTCTCCGTTTCCTTAATAACTTTATATACGAGTGATCAGTGAAATATTATTCAATATTCGGACTCGAATTGACAGTCCTTACAAGCGAGAAAAATAAGAATTACATATTTGTTGCACAATGCGTTCATTTAACCTTTTGAAAAAATGATTGAAAACGAACGAAAGGTCTTAGACGATTAAGGTCGTTTTCATATTCTCGCAAATAGAAGTCGAAGATAACTTATTTACCTTCAAGCCCTCTCCAACGGAACTCCACCGCCTGATAAATATGTTTTTGATCATATGCTTCATATATGTCTGAAAAGAAGATTAATGTGGTTATTTTGAATGGTCCATTCAAATACACACTACCCCCTCAGTTTTGGCTGTGAGCTTGTCACGATTAAGGAAACACAAAATATTGTACTCCATTTTTTAAGAGTAACCTTCTTTTTCGGAAATGACAGTTCTTCTGAATGTGTGATTTTTTAGAGTGCAAGAAAACGTTACGATACTATTGTGAACCTATTTAAAACATGTTATTCACCATAGGGAAGGGACAAACTATTTATGAGAAAGAAGACCTATTGTAGGAGGAGTTATGGGAGGTGTAAAACTGGTCAATCACTGTCATCTGCACGAAAACAGCTTAAGAACCTACAATCAGGAAGAGACGGGTCTTAACTCAGAATTGTTCTCACTAATAAGTACGATGATTGGGTAATTAGCGAAACAATATTATAAGTTCTCCAATACACGCTGTAGAGCCCAGATTTCTTTATTTTATTTTGGGAAATTTCTCCGAAATGAGAGAAGATTGCAAGAAAGTCAATATCGACAGATGCTTCGAATGTCATCTTTATTATTATTCTCAAGGTTTGTCTTGAATACAATTTCGCATCGAGGTCACCTCTTGGTAGACACAAGCTGGGATTGTTGCTCCTGAACATGATTTTCGATGAATTATAGGAGATGACAAAGAATCGAGTGATTTGAATATTTCGCGTAAATGCCTTATCGCCATGATTCCTCTAGAGTACAATAATGATCGAAAGAAGACGTTTACGAGTCATTTAGTAGAAGAGTAAAAGTTTTTCTATTCCATCAGGAAAAAGAAATCAGGATTACCCAAATTAAATTACCCAAATATTTAATTTTAAAAGACAAAGCGTCATTTAAGAAACAAAGCATTGAAGTTAAGGAATGCTGCAGTCCGACGCCTTACTTAATCAGCAACTACTCGTGTGGCGCATCCTATTGTTCCCTTATAGTAGAGGACATCTGCAGTCTGTTGCCGACTCTAAACAGCGAAATGTGAAAAGCTTTTTTGTAGACAGTAAGCACTCACTGAGCGTGAGAGAAATGTTTGATATTTGGAAATTCAGATCCTGATTCGGACGTACACCTCACACGTAGGAGTCTACACAATGTCACACAATACAGTGACGTCAACAATAAATTACAACAAATTCAAATTTAATAAAATAGAGGCTTCAGAGATGACAACAAACGAAGAGTGTTTGAAATTGTGGGGCAACTTCCAAGAAAATGGTCTCATATTCAAAAAACAATGTGATTGCGATAGGCAAGGTTGAGACCTTGTCAGAGCTACATAGTAAAATTAACACATAAATGTATATCGTAGGCTCTTCATTGGTAGGCAGATCCCTAAACTTATGATTAGATCATAACTTTCCACTGACTACAATCTGATGCTTCCAAAAGAGCATGAACTCAAGAATTGTACGAGTTTTGCCAAAAAAATCTCAAATGTCATTCTTCATGTGCAGTCTTTCCTCTCAAATCTCAGCTTTGTTATTGAAAAATTATTAATTCCACTTTTCAAGGCACTGAGACGATAAATATACTTTAGGCAAGTATTTGCTATTTTGCATACACTCTCTTTTTGTCAACTTTCCAAAGCTAGCAAATTAAGAACATATAATACATTATTCTTCAGAAATAAGCCCATTGTAAACTTCATTCAATTTTGGTTTATTTTAGTTGGTTGCGGAATATATTTTTTCCAACATTCAGTAAAAAAAACTCTCAGAACTGATAAATATAGCAATAGGTGAAATTCGTTTTTTTTTCTTAATTTTTTGCAGTTTGTCAGACAGACAGACGTTTGTCAGACAGACGCGTAGTTTTAGTTTATGAAGGGGAAAGCTACTTTCTTTCCTTTCATCAGAAGAAATGGACAATACATAGAGTCTTCCAAGCCCTTAACTTCTGCTTAAGATTAGATGACATATTAGTGCATTTTTATTATTTCAGTCTACATAACATGCTAGACAAAAATATTTAAAGCTAGCTTACCAGTATAATCTACAGATCTTAATTCTAACTTACTGACTCTTCACGAATATTCTAAGCTAATCTAGGATTTTTATTTTTTTCTGGTTAATCACTATCGATGTGTGTGGCCCAAAGTTATCCACAATACTCATCTCTCTCATTGACCAAATCTGGTCGCCTTTGAGCGATTGCATCCTTCAGATGTTGACAATACAGGTTCGAGTTTTATCGAAAGAGTAGTAGAGTTGTAGTAGTAGAAGAGTAGTTTTATCGGAAGAGTAGCTTATTGGAAATGATTTTCCGCGAACTCGCCAATAAAAACCACAAAGCAAACAATTTCTGTTGCCATTTAGTTGCCCTCTGTGCTAGTGCTAGTTGGCATCACCATGGGGTACCGTCTTTTTAATTACACCCAAATCTCCGCTGATACCAGTAAAAACTGTTGAAAGTCAAGGAGTTTGCCAAAATTAAGATACCATAGCTCTAACTTGAACAATATGTTCGGTAAGCATTACTTTCACCCAATAAAAGCCATGGCGACTTTACATTCTCTTCTGCTCCCTTAATTTGCAATTGGGATGCATCGTTTTGCCTTAAAAACAACTCGAATGCTTTATCCTAGGATCACTCAGTTTTTTGTGGTATTTCACAATGGACCACCATGCTCTATATAAGACTCAGCCACCAGCAGCTAACCACGCCTAACCCACTAATGTCGTCCTAGATATATGTCACCAATCAGCTTCAAAAACGGGTCCATTATTCTTGCTTTTCAATTGTCCCTAAGATAAATCCCTACTGGAGTGGTACTCATGCATTGCTAAGCTTCTTTCTGTTAAAAGTTGCAGATTGACTTACGTTTTCTCCTTTATCTAATAAAAGTTTTAGCATAATGTGGACTTTCGTTTAGTTGATGTCCAACTTTGAAACACTTTCTAAGTAGGTAACCTGTTCTTCGAACGGCACGTAGGTGAATCTAGTGATGTGGGGTATACAACTCCAGACACAGCTGTTGGATATTAAATAATTTCTTTCACCCTCTAACCGATCTAATCACTCCCAGTTGGTCTATTTTTAAGTGAAGATCTTCTATATAGCCTTGGATAAGTGCGTCATCTTGTACACCGAAGAGTCCACCTCACTTTCTGTACTTGCAGCGCTCAGAGTTTATAGATTATCTGAAAAAAAGCCTCAAACTCATCGATTGGAGTCGGCATTCAACTATAAGTCCTGTCCACTCATGAGAGCACGAGCACGAGTTGTTATTGAAGAGACTAGTGTTTGTGCACTGCAACCCTACTTAATTAATTTTTCTTTTATTTATGACCAATTTCTTTGAAACATACATATGTAACCATTGTATGTGATGTATCTCCTTTAAACTCCTTGACATGGAATTTTTATTTTGAACTTAATTTAATAATTCTTTGCGATCGTAAATGCGAAATGGGATGGTGAGAGGCTTAAAATCACTTTGAGCCAAACCCAATGTATTAATACACGCCATCTTAAGTCATCTGAACGCTTAAACGAGGAGTTTGGTAGGAATTTTGGATTATAAACCTACAAGAATAACTTTTACATATTAAAGTTAAAAAGTTTACTCAACACATTTATAAGTGTTTGTTCATAAGGTTGAAAACTAATTGAAGTATTGTTTTCTTACGAGTAGATGACACCTACGGTTTATTGACGACTCAGAATAACAAAATTTGAGAAACTGTGTGCCCTTTGAGTGCTCGCAGCTGTTTGAAAGAGGCGCTGCCATGAAAATGTACCGAATGAAGAGTGACCTTGTAAGTTGTTGCACTCACCCACTACCTCATGGGGCACTTTCGGAAAAGAATTAATAAGAAGTGTTCAAAAATAAGAATAAGAACTGTAAGTGAACTCAGATTGTGGCTGTGCAGGCGAACTCAAACGTTCACATTTTAGAGGATTGTTCTAGTTAGTCAATATATGAAAATCGCCTTTCATATTTTTGTTTTCTTCAAAAAAAAAAATACATAAACTCTCCATACTTCTCTGAAAAATATCTCATTCTTAGAAACCTCAAAAATTATCTTACATTAAGTAACTGTAAATATTCATGACTTAATTCTGCCGCTGCATCTGACACATAAAATCCACACGTCCCACTCCGAATTTCTCTCCACGTCGATTTCCATCCGCATTCCTGTTGCTCTCCTTATAAGAATTTCATTTTCTTCACTTTATTAGGATGTTAATCTTGTTCCAAAATATGAGAAAAAAAAACAGAAACAATCTATTCTATCAAATATTCGATACCTGAAACCGAATTGTATAAGTCACGGACTTTTTACAGCCGTGTGTGTTCTCTCTTGTTGAATCCATAGAATCTTCCAAGTATTTACGATAACTGTTGTGACTTCATCTATACTCTATCCTCCTTTCTCGAAAACACAAAACAAAAAATCTCTGTACCTCAGTGTTCAAGACTTTGCATGCGGTTTGTGTAATTCTTTTTTTTTCGAATTGATGTTCTATCGAGACTATAACTCGTTTCCCTGTTGCAGATCGTTTTGAGTGTTTGTCTGTGTTTTGCTTTGATACTACTACTAAAGACTTGACATTTTTCATTTTTTCCTATTTTTCTGTGAGAAAGAATTTAACAACAAATACAAACAACACCAGAAAGTTAAAGGAAAACAAATAAAATTTAGAAGTGTAAGGACGTGTAAATAAAGGAAAATTACGCCTTTTTAGTGAGTAGATTTTCAGTTTTTTTTTGTTCGGTTTTGGTTTTCCTTTTTAATTCAAGAAAATGATAAAATGAATTTTTCTGCCGCAAGTTGCTTTATACTCGTAAATAAGCAAAAGAAAAAAAAGAAAACGAAAACACTCTGAAGAATGAAGAAGAAAACACCAGTAGATTAGGAAAAATATATATATACATTATGACTATCAAAATTACCGTATATTATAATATGTCTTTCTCTTTCTCAAAAAATATATATACACACTTGATTGTTGAAGATACCCAAGCAGAAGGAAACGTAAAACTATTTAGAACTAGAGTTCACTCAGGGCCAGTGCCCCCTGTTAACAGTTTTTCAGCTTTGTTTCCTCAGTCTTAGATTCTGAAGAAGCTCTGAAATCTCGCATGTTGGAATAGTTTTGCTTACGTTAGTGGCGAAAGGGCAGTAACTATATATACTCTCAACACCACCATTTTTTGTTTGTTTTTTTTTTGTGCTGCCATAAACTTAAAGCTCACATGAGAACATATATATATAAATCTACCCCCTTCCCCCTCAAACAACCACCAACGTCATCCGACAAAACAAAACACAAGAACACCAAGTGGCACGAGAATAAACAAAATTGAAACGAAACGAAATATGAAACGAAGCAAATGAAACGCAAACGAATAGAAAACTTTTGAATAAAAAAAAAACGAAATAAAAGTCAATTAATTGAAGATTGTAACCGAAAATTTATTTAAAAAAATGAATATATATATACATAGATAAAATATAAAAAAACATAGTTTTTAGGTTAAATTTGCCTTAAATAAAAAAATATATATACAAGAAGAAGAAAATATATATATACGCATGCAATAAGAATAATAGAAAATTTGTGTATTTTGAAAGCAAAAGACAAGGTTTTTTTCTTCTTTTTGACGGGACTTGTGTTCATTGAAAACAAAAAAAACAAAAAACAAAAAATATATTCATGCTCAACTGGATGTCAAAAACAAACAGAAACGAAACGAAATGAAAAAGAAAAAATGATGATGAAATAAAACAAAGTCTGTGTTAGCTCAATCTAATTATTTATGAAGTTTTTTTTTGAAACTTTCTCCTCGATTTGATGAGTTTTTCTGTTTCAAAATTAGCCCTTAGACAGCCTCTTAAAGAGTCTCAAAAATTAAATGTGTTCTAAATTGTTGGTTTTTTGTTTCATCCAAATTTGGAACGTTTCAGTTTTTGAAGTAGGTCTTTTTGTTTTTTTGAAGAAATGTCTTATATTTTATAAGTTAAGTGTATAAGCAATTAAGAAAAAAGAAAAAAACAACAACAAAGTTATAGACTATTCGTATTCATAAATTTTTTCAGTCTGATAAATTTTATTATAAACAAGCAAATTTTTGATTATAAACTAAACGAAGAAAAAAATCCAAAAAAAATCTTATGTATACTGTTAAGCTTCTTATACATACTATATAACTTAGATTAACAAAACAACAAAAAAAAAAAAAACAATTTAATAATTCTTTTAAATGATTAATAAACTTATTTTGCATTATTAAAAAAAAAGCGAAAAAAAAAACAAAAAAAAAAACGAGAAAGTATATTTTTGTACATTTTTGTATAATTGCCACATGTCAAAGCAGATTTTTGTGTGTGCGTGGTGTCGTTTGTTTTTCGAAATTTTCTCATCCTTTTGTTTCCGTTTTCTCTGTTTCTGTTTTCTTTTTTTTTTTTTTCGTTTTACTCTTGGTATCCGGTTTGTGTGTGTTTTGTGTGTGTGTGTGCAATTGTATGTTTATATTCATTTACATTTCATTGTTAATGGAATAAGGGGCACCTACCAACAAGCACAATTGGCATTACGTGAGGACAACTATATAATAAACATATATTTTGTTACATCTTAAACACAACACCATCAACAAGATTGCATCTCGTCGTCACGACACACATTTTGACATGTACAACTCGTAAACTACAATTGGCAACGAGTCGGTTGGATTGTTTTGTTTTCTTTTTTGTTGTTCATCCCCTTGTTGGCTGGTTTTCTTTTTTTTTGAGGTGGTTGATTCCCTCTCTCTCTCTCTCCCTGTCTTTCACATTTGAAGGGGTTGTTACAACGACACGGTAATTTTGTCAGCACAACAATAACCGAACACGTCTCTTCCGAGCGTTCCGAGAGGTGATTTTTTTCCTCTCTCCATGTTTCCTCGTCGACGGTTTTTATTTCGGAATTAAATTTCATTTTGTTTCACTTTTATTTCCATTCATTTTTTCTGCCCATTGTATTAAAAGTCAAATAAACAGTGAGCTTATTTTGGCATCTCTCTGGCAATGGGAACTTTATTTCTTATTTCATTTCATTCGGTTTTTTGTTTTTTGTGTTTTTTTCGTTCGCTTTGTTTTACACTCAAATATCCAAATAAAAAGGGGTCAAGTATGGCGAGAGTAGCAGAGAGCAATGCAATGCACACACAATGGATGCATACATATGGAGGGACTTGGTCTTGCTTTTGGCCTACATTATAGCGACGAGAATTAGTTTTGTGATATTTTAATTGCTTACTTAGGCAAATTAAAAATGTATATGGAGACGTATTCTTGGTCCTTTTCGCTTTTAAAGATTACATGGACTGGTAGCAATAAAGTAGGATTAGAAACATCAGTTTGAGGTTTTCGTAAGACACAGGGGAGGGAATGACGTTTTGTTCACTCGGTCTTAAAGAGGAGTTAAGTGAGACTGCAGGTTGTGTCGGAATGTCTTTGAACTCGGTTTCCTTTTATAAACGTGAGTCTTGTGTTAAGTGGCACCGAGAGCCCAAGCGGGTCACCGAAGGAAGAGTGTCTCTGTAGAGTGGGGAACTTTCATCACAGCCAAGGGTTCGGAAATTGTGTCATTAGGTTTTACTGATTTTCATCATTCTTAAATTTTCATCAACAGTTCCAAATTAATCATCCCCTTCATCTTGTTGTCCCGAATTATAGGCAGGATAGGACTTTGAAAAGAAGGAGTTTTATAAGGCAATCAATCTGAAGTGAAATCGCTCTGTGATGGACATCCCTTAGACAATTCCAGTTTCTTCCTCGGGCGGAGATTCCCATGCGCTTATGTTTGCTTGGACGGGTCTTTCTCTGTACGGAAAGGTTCCTGGATGGATAGACTTGAACTTCTTCTTGAAAAGATATTTATTTGGACATTCATTCCGTAAGACAAACATTCCCCTAAACGGGCACCTTCTTAGGCGGAATCATTTTGGACAACCGTGTTCTTGGACAGACATTTCGGAAGACGAACATCCTATTGAACCAACACATCCTTGGACGGACATTTCCTTGGTGGACAACAGCTCGAACGGAAGCCACTTTAAACGATCATTTTATTGATTCTCTAAGGCAAACATTCTCTTGAACGGACACCTCCTCAAGCGGAAGCATTTTGGACGCTCGTTTCCTTGGATTTACACTCCCGAAAACGAACATGCTCTCGAAGCGACATCTCCTTGGAGGGGCAATTCCTTGGATGGACACCTAACTAGTCGGACTTTCTCTTAAATGGATACTCCCACTGACGGAAAACATTTAAGGCGATCGTTTTCTTGAACGAACATTCCCTAAGAGAAATGTTCTTTTAGACGGACACATCGAACTCCTGAGATGGACAAGTCCTTAGTCACTCACCTACTTGGACTGATATCCTCTTGGACGGACATTCTGGAAACCAACATTCTCTTGAACGGTCAAGCCCTTAAACGGTGTTATTTTAAAAAAACTGTTCCCTTAGACTGATTTTCCTAGGGACGAACACCCTCTTGGATGGACATTTTTTTGGACGCTCACCTTCTGAAAAACACATCACTTCCGCCGGACAACTCGTCGAGCGCAAATCGGCTTAGACTGATATTTTCTTGGACGAACATTCCGTAAGACAAACATTCTCTTCAACGGACGCCCTCTTAGGCGGAACTATTTTGATAGACACTCCCGAAGACGAGCATCCACTGAACCTTCTTGGACAGACATCTTTTGGGCTGACATTCTCTTGAACAGACACCATCTCAGATGAAATCCATTTCGGACCGACGTTTCCTTGAACGGACATTCCTTAAGATTGCCGTGAACGGAAGAAGGCAGTTATTATGAACGTGAATAAATGTTCCCTTAGACGGATACCATCACATTGGTGGGGTGAAAAATGTCATTTCATCAGACTTAACCTTTGACGTCACACTTTGAGTAAAGTAGACTAGACATTCTGTTATAAGGTAATTAGCAAGTTCCTTTTGAAACGCAAATTGAACGGAGAAGAATGTCTTTCGTGTATAAAATTGTCGCCATATCCCCAGCCAGGGAACATTTCTCAATCAACACAATCTACACAGGCAGACTCAGAAATCCAAATTTTTTCCCAAAAAATTATCTTTACACTCACAAAATGCTTAGTTATAGTCATAGATAAATATATCACAGTTTGTTAGCGTGTTAGTGATAAAATGCACAAACTCGTTGTCTGTATCCGCAAAACATGAACTTAGTTCATTCCCCAGTCCGTTTCATTTCGCAGTAGCGAAGGATTTAGTTATTCAGTTGAAAATTTGAGAAAACATCACCTTAGCTCAACTGTACACTATCATCATCATTTTCAGTGATCTCCATTTCCAATAGAGCAGCCAGCCAAGTCCTATTGCCTTAGATTGGCTTCTAGCTACATCCTTCAACATTCGAATTGCTTTCAAGAATAAAACTAAACTTCGCCCTATATGAGAACCAACAATGACCAGTTCTTAAAAGAATCCTTACTGTTGCTGTCTATCGAAAGGATCTCCTGACATCTCTTGCTCCTTAAATTTTTCCATTTTACCAACGCATGTCCTGTTTTTTGAATCGAAACCAAATCTTTGCTTACTCACAACAGGTGGCGCTACTGTCCAGAGTTAACCTGGCCTCAACCAATAAGCGCCTCCAGCCAGTTTGATTGTTTGTTATCTGCCTCCAGTTGGTCAAAGAAACTGATTTTGCATTCGTCGCTATCTCAGGGATAGATTCCACTTTCCGGATCAGAGCATTACCTTCCTTAGTTTAGCCAACCGTTGTGTACCGACAGAATACATTTTAGTGGCCGTTTTTCATTAAGATACGGATGTTATTTTGAATCATGGTTCCGTCACATTTTACCACAGTTCTTCCTTTCTGCTTATTCTATCGTTAACTTTAAGAGGGATAAAACGTAAAAGGCAATCAACGGTCAATTCAGTCTATTGGTGTTTCGCAAATATCTGTCAATTCTACACAATCTTCGTAATCACTCGGATTTTCAATAAAAAACAGAATGAAGCTAAATTACATCTTTTGGACTAGTAATACCAATATAAATCCTTTTGGGAGTACAAAATTTGTTTGGTCCGTTTTTTGTTTTTTTATTGAAAGAATACATAACTCAAAGTAGAGTCCTGCGAAAAATGAGTCCTCTGGCACCCATCTATACACAGAGCCATTTTTTGATTTCTTCAAAAGACCCGAATCGGAGACCCCCCAACTTATCTTGCATCCGTCGAAAAAGGCCAGCAGTCGGCAGGAGCAAGACCTGAAGAAAGAGATGGGTGGGGTAAGACCTCCCATTTCAGAGTTTTCGTGAAGTTTTTGGCCGCTGCAGCCACGTGGGGTCGAGCGTTATCATGTTGCCAAACCACCTTTCTGGCTGGCTCAAACGCAGAAGGTGTATTCGGTATAGATTCTCATCAATGGTTTCGCCTGATTTTTAGAAGCCTTTCATCACACTAGTCTGGTCGCACCAAATGCAGATTATAACCTTCGAATGAATGTTAATGTAAATGATGAAGGATCGGGTTCACCAGGCTTTGTATAGTGTTTTTCCTTCCTTCCATCCCTTCCTTTGATGTTATTCAATAAGCACTTCAGAGCTGAAATATCACCTTCCGACATCTCTCGGTTTCAACTCATAAGGCACCCAATTCCCATACTTTTGAATAAATCCCATAAATTTATTGGGTTTCAGCTGCACCTTACTTCCAATTAAAAAAGAAAATTCAAACTTCCCGCAAATGCTGTTTATTTAAGACAAATCCGGATACTTTTCGAAGAGATGAAGAACAATGTGTTGTCTAAAGCACTCATGTTGCAAAATGTCACACCTTTCCAATGAATTGGGTAATCGCTTCCAATATCAGCTACAACTTGTAGGTGGCGACATCTTTTGGAAAACGGATTAAGTTCTGCGCCTAATGCAGGCATTTGGATAACTTGGCCACAAACAGCGACAATTGTCCATCTGTCCAGTAGACCAGAAATTAAAGAATACCGCAATCCCAAAAAATGCGAAAAATGAAATAAAACCAAGTTTTCTAATAAATCAAATGTCCAACGGAGGAAATTTGGGTTTTCTCAAAAATCATCTAAAGGCTGTTAATCCACCTTAGGAAATCTTTGACATCTTAGTGTAGAGAGAGAGATATGAACTTACTCAAAATACATGCTATTCCAATAGGATTCACAAGACCAAAATTCTAGATTAGGGACGATTAGGTACTGTACGTTGCTTAAATTTGCCTGGTAACATCGTTGTTTTTTCGGGTTAAACAAAGACTTCCCATAGGTCTCCCACATATTTAAGAATTGATTCAGATTTCGAAAAAATATTTCAAAAACTAAATTCTAAGACATGAAACGAGACACATCGGCAAACGTAGGTATAGAAAACGAAAAAAAAATAGATAACCAGCAATCACCAAAATCCGCAAAAGCTGCCTCATCACTGAACAACAACAATCGTCTCTTCGCAATACCGCTATTGACCAGAAAAAAAAGAAAACACCGATCTCTGCCCATTTAATTGACGTCCTCCGAAGTTGTGTGTAAAAGGATGAAATCGAATCGAAAAAATGCGAAATCAAATTTAAACCAATATTCCATTAACAAGTAAAAGAAATTGAAACAATCTTCTGTGTCTGATCATGTTGCAACAACAAAAAATCGAAAAAAAATGAAATTCTACAATTGGTTGTGCTTTTCTCGCTGGCATTCTCCTCTTCAGTTCATTTGCATGACGTTCTCCGCTCAACTTTGCCTTCCATCGCTCTTCATTTTTATTTCTTTTCGTTTTTTTTCTCATTTTCGTTTCAATTCACAGCAGTCATCTGTTACAGATACAGATAGCCACACAACAACCAGACAAAACTGGCCAAAATGTAAACACACTCACACCACTCAAAAATCAAAAATCGAATAGAGACTCTCCAAACAGATCGCATCCACAGTCTACAGGTCACGCTCATTCAGTCGGTCCCTAGGTCCAACGATGTACATACTTCAGACAAATCATGTTTCTCTGTCCCACTCTCTCTCTCTCACTTTCTCTTTGTCTCTGTCTATCCATTTATCATAGTTTCGTTTTGAGCTTTGCAATTATCCTTCCATCCACCACCACTTTTGTTTTTCCCTCTTTTTTGGTTCTCGAAAATCAAACAAATCCCATCCCAAAACAAAAACCAACCAAATACGAAAGCAAAAATGTAATTAACCCTCGTTCACAATTCAAACTCCACCCCTACGTTTAGTTGGACGAATTCCGTCTTGAAATACAAAGAAGGGATCAAGAGATTATGGCGATGGCCGCCAAAATGAAGACGCTCGAGGAGCAACATCAGGTGAGAATGATTCCGATGCCGCGCTCAATTTTCTTGGTAAAATTCGGCAATCCAACAGGACTATCAGCGCCACATAGCCGTTCTGAAGGAGTCGCTGTGCGCGAAGGAGGAGCACTACAACATGCTCCAGACCGACGTGGAGGAGCTGCGCGCCCGCCTCGAGGAGAAGAACCGCCTCATCGAGAAGAAGACTCAGGGCACGCTGCAGACCGTACAGGAGCGCAACCGCCTCACCAGCGAACTGACCGAGCTCAAGGACCACATGGATATTAAGGACCGCAAAATCAATGTCCTCCAGAGAAAGGTAAGTATACACCCTTCCCCGCCTCACCACACCACACAGACATCACGCGTCCTGTCTTCCTTTCAGATTGAAAACCTTGAGGACCTGCTCAAGGAGAAGGACAACCAGGTGGACATGGCGAGAGCCCGTCTGGCGGCTATGCAGGCCCATCACAGCAGCTCCGAAGGCGCGCTCACAAGTCTCGAGGAGGCCATCGGCGACAAAGAGAAGCAAATGGCGCTGCTGCGCGAGCAAAGAGATCGCGCCGAAGCCGACAAGCAGGAGGAGCGCGAGCTGCACGAACGCGAAGTGGCCGACTACAAGATCAAGCTGCGCGCCGCCGAAAGTGAAGTCGAGAAACTAAACACCCGCCTGGACAGAGCAATCGCCGAAAAGGAGCGCCTCGAGATCAAGCTGGAGGCCTCGCAAAGCGAGCTCGGCAAATCCAAGGTTGAACTGGAGAAGGCCACCAGCGAGGTGGGACGCAGCTGCGCCGACTGGGAGGCCACGAAGCAACGCATCGCCCGTCTGGAACTGGAGAACGAACGGCTGAAACACGATCTGGAGAGATCCCAGGTACTAGTGTATTTTTACAAGGGGATAGCATTTTGGTGTACCCTCCCTAGCGTAGAATCATCTCGTGCTTTTGTTTTAGAAAGTGCCGGTGCCGGTAGTCCGTATGGTGTGTATCTCATATTTCATTAATTTTTCATTCCTTGTAGCGGATAGACGGGATTTGTCATCAATTTCAGAGTTGAAGCTTCTTTTAGATGCATACATACATATGTGATCATCGTTTAAGTGTGTGTGCGCGTTAGCCTGTTGTTGCCACGGTGGGCTGGTCGCTGAAAGTTTAAAATGTTGTCTGGAGGTTCATTTCTACTCAGGGGAACTGAATAAATTTCAAAGAAATGTTTGATGAGTGGGATAATGATTGACAGCGGTCCAAGTAAGAAAAGCAGAAGACGAGAGAAGTGACAGGTTAACGTCGAAGTGTCCTTGATCTCATATCGAAAATTGAAGAAAGAGCCCCAAGTGTAGCTGATATCGCAGACTTATCCTCAGGTATCGCAAGATGGCACTAATCAACATTTAGAACACCGAGTCCTAGAAGAAGCAAGACCCAGTTTCAAAATATATCAGTGTAGGATCTTTGGTTGATGATTGCGTTGGTGCATCCTCCAGGACATTACGTACAACATACATTTCGAATATACCAAAGAGTCTAGCCAAAGCTCATTCCAAAACTCAGGCATGAGTCAGGTTATAAGGATGAACGACTGTTGAAAAAGAGAAACGGAAATTTATCAAAGAGAAAGAATAATATACAGGACCAAACAAAATTGCATATTTCGCTTTAATCAGAATGACGAAATGTATAGACCTGGAAAAAAATTAAACTCGTCAAGCGCCACTTACACTCACACATTTATGGCTCCGTTTTCTTTTTTTCAATAACATTTAAATAAGTACTCGGACTACGTTTTTTCTTTCCACGCAAAATATTTCACCAAGGTTTAAATATTGAGATGCACATAATGCAATTATCTTGCAAACGTCTTCAGTATACACTTTCATATCTTATGTACATACAAATAGCTAAGCATCGCGCAGAAATTTTAATTCTAACCCACTACAATCCCCACGCAATGACTTTTGCAGGGGGTTCCCTAGATAATGATAGGGAGGAAAGCTACTAGTCGTATCTCTTGCAACATTCAAGGCTACAAACACAGATAGAGTTCGTCTAGCGTTCGTCTAGCGAGAACTTGTTGATTTCAGGGTATGAAAGATGAAGAAATAAGACACTAAGAGGATCAAGAAAATGACAATGCTCTGGCACGTAGACTTCAACAACCATTCTCATGTGGAAATGAAAAAAAAAATTAATACCTTGCTCAAGCAGTCAGCCTTTCCTCATCGAATCCGCTATGACACACATACGAGTAAGTCTACCCTCAACATAGCTGGGCCGGCATTGGAACCATTAAATGGTTCCTTGTAAGTGTTTGTTTTGAGTTGTTCATCATCTTCATACAGTACAGGTTTAAACTAAGCCTCAACCAACCTAAGCCTCAACGATCTCTAAGCAGCTGACTCCAATTTGGAACGCCAATTAAGTTGAGGTTCTTCGCGGTCGCAGGACCGTGGGTGTCCTCCGTTACATGGTCCAACGGGTTCGGAGTTGAAGACCCTTCGGGCTAGAATAGTACTGGCAATGCGCTCTAAATGATCTACCCATCATAGGCGTTGAATCCATAGACGCCTGGCTGGACTCATTTCACTGTACAGCCCAAACAGTTCGCTGCTGAATAACCTTCTCCAAAAACCATCAAAGCGAACAATGTCAATAGTTGTGTTTATGGGTCGAAATTGATGTGTGAGACTCCACTCGACTTTGCCTTAATGAATGATGAATGCTTAACGTGCGGAAAATATGAATCTGCGACAACTCAATCCTGGACCATTCCTAAATGTCAAATATGAGCTCATCAAAAATGCGTTTTTCGACATTCAATATTTGCATACGGAAATTTGACCGTTTTTAGACATTAACGGCAAGACTCTGCACCAACAGACAAGAGAACTGCACCAACAGATCTTTCGAAGTGTTCATTCGAACACGTTTTTGGTTTAACGCAAGCAAACGTTGCACTCAAAGCGCAACTGAAGCCTACATTTTGATTTGATACGTAGCAAACAGGTTATTTGGATTTTTGCATGACCTCTGCCTTTTCTCTCTCGCTTTCCCTTACGTTTACCTCGGCGACCGTTTAACAAAATTTGGTAAACTTAAGCAATGTCAGTTGTCCATAGCTCTTACGGCCACATTTAAATTCAACTCCCCGCAATTTCACTTTAGTCAGTGATAGTGCAAAGTAACTAACTTCACAGAGTTAAACTTATATTTGGTTTGCGTACACGAATTGAATTTCAAGAGCAAGAATTTTATAAATACTTAAGTGTTTACAGTTTTCACAAAAGTTGATGTCAGTGCATCAACTCAGTCAGACGTCTGTCAACTAAAAACTGCTCTGTCCAAAATGGCTGAAAAACTGTCAAAAATGCACAACTTGTGATCACTAGCTTTTATTGACAAGTGCCGCTATCTTTACTTTGTGGTCGGAAACTTTTCAAAAAACCCTCGTATGTATGCGCATATTGAGTCGAAAGATATTGAATTTCGAAATTCTGTTCGAAAGTCAAACATATTTGCGTGAAACTTGCAAATGACTCACTTTTTATTTTAAGCTATATCAACAAGTTTCGAAATTCTGTGAAATATTTAATCGTGTTTTAGCCTTTACAGGGCAGGAATCATTTTTCTGTGGCTTGCTTGTGAAGTCTTTTTTATCTAACCAATTCTGTTTTAATCTATCATGTCATATTCATCCATTAGAAAACTACAGATCAAGTTTACCATGGATTACGACGGTTGCTGAAACGGTTGAAGAATGAAGCACTAAATGAAAACAGAGCTATCTCAAAGTAGACAATTTAATTACATTAATTGAGTGGCACTACAACCCACCCTTGTGGTCCCTCGATCAAGGCCTAACTTCTACAACACCTATTCGTCTTGTGCGTGCCACTATTCTCTCACGAGAAGAAGGGACCTATAGTTTTTTACCGATTCCGATTAGATTTGAGACGCTTTTTTTAGACAATTGATACTCTTCGAGTGTTGTCAGCAACTCGAAAGAGGTGGTGCCGTGAAAAAATGCGAGGTGTCCCGTCCGGGAATCGAAGCTACACCTTCGGCGTGTGGGTCTACGCAGTTACCCACTACATCACGTTGACCACATATAGACATATTCCAATGAATTAAAATTGTCAAGTCTACGTTAAAGGATATTTTCAACAGAAAATTGAGTTGATTGTACAAAATAAAACATCTTGACTGATAATAATGCCATGTCGATACTTGAATTGAAGACATCTGTAAATTAGAAATCAATGAATCAATATGAAGACAAATAAAAAGGCCTAGCCTACTGTCGACGCACTGCTGAAGGCGAGCAAAGATTTGGTGAGGGCAACCAAATTTTTCACCGAATGTCAACCAGATACCGATCCAATTTCTTAGAAAATTTAGCAGACTATTCACTTACTTACTTATCAGGCCGGCGCCCATGAAAGGTTACAGCCTGAGCAATTGCTTCCTTTCATCGCTGACGGTCCTGGGCACGCTGCTTCCAGTCATCAAGGCCAAGCTGTCTTACGTCCGCGATGACTTAGTCTCTATACCGGAGGTTCGGTCGTCCTTTTCTTCTCGAACCAGGAGGCTCAGATTCGAAGACCCTCTTCGCTGGAGCGTTGCTGTCCATGCGTTCGATGTGGCCGAGCCAGTGTAGTCGACGGATTTTTGCCTTCCGGACTACATTCACATCCTGGTACAGCTCG
Organism: Eristalinus sepulchralis; assembly: GCA_944738645.1. Classification (NCBI taxonomy): domain Eukaryota; kingdom Metazoa; phylum Arthropoda; class Insecta; order Diptera; family Syrphidae; genus Eristalinus; species Eristalinus sepulchralis. The sequence continues at coordinate 54,076,151 of OX122886.1, forward strand.
TAGAGTTCGCGGTTATGTCTTCTCCTCCACTCACCTTCCTCGCAGACGGGACCATATATCCGACGTAGAATTTTTATTTCGAATGCACCAAGAATCAGCTCTGCAGATTTGCTTATCGTCCAGCTTTCTGCTCCATAAAGCAGGACTTGCAGTATAAGGGTCGTGTAGAGCATGACTTTGGTCCTTCGAGTCAAGAGTTTTGACCACAGTTGTTTCGACAAACCGAAGTAGCATCGGTTGCCAAGGGTGGTTCTACGTCGGATCTCCACTGTGATGTTATTTGTAGAGTTAACGTTTGCCCCGAGGTAGAAAAAAACAAACTACCCAACTCCTCCTTAAACTTCAACATCTAGTGTCTGGACACACAATAATAGGAAACGAAGCTGAGCAATAACAATTGACTAAGGGTGTCAGAAAAGACGAGTTAAAAACGGTGGAGTTTTGGTAAGCCGCAACATAGCTATCAAATGAGTATAATATCGAGTAAGAACTTCGCTGTCAACAGAACCTGCGAATACCTGAGACAAACATGGCCAAATATAAACCTCCGAATAATCATAGCCACTCTCAGCCTGAGCAGGAATAAATTGAGGTAACTAGTAGAAGTCTTTATTGGACACCGCGCAATGAAACGACTGATGGAGTTGATGTATGTATGAGAGAGGAGGAACGCCCTAATATTACATTCATAAGAAAAGAAAAAGAAAAAACAAGACTTTCCCACATTGATGGATTGACGGACATATCCGAAATAAATATCAAAACTTATGAACATTCGTCTGGATATCAAAATGATTTTAAAAGAAACGTTTGGCTGACAAGAAAATCAACAATTTTGGGTAAAGAAGATGCACGGAGTTCCGAAATGTGGAAATCTCTAAATGCCAAAACTTTGCAATGTCCAAGTCCCGTAAAACCCGAAAAGATCGAAATACCCGCTTCATAAAACTTGAGAGTTCTAGGAAAAAATAAGTTAATGGAAATTTTCAGCATTTTCAACTCTAACTCCTACAGCACCCACAAATAAGGTGGTTGCCGAGAGGCCGCATTGTTCCCTTTGGATGTTCCCCTAAATTGTTTATTTCATGGTTTCCTTATCCGGGCTATTTTTTGCGGGTTTTTTACAATTTCGAAAATTAGGCATTTCAGGACTTAAGACATCCTTAAGACATCCTTGGACCTTCTGGGATTTTGAATGATGTGGGGGTTTGTCCAAAAGCCTCTTTATGGTCTAAGTTATTCCACTCCTCACAGCACTCATATTCGCTTTTCTTGGTTAGATGTTCGCCGTTCAAGAAGAAGTAGGACAACAACGTGGAAGACTTCACTCCCAATTAAGTGAAAGAAATGCAATTACCCAACGGAACTATTTGGGAAAATCAACGAATTTGGACACAGGCAGAACTTTTAGTCAATCGAATACTTTGTCTTTTTGTACAACTTTTTAAAGGCTTCTACATTGCGTCTCTGGATTTCATCTCAAAGACGCGTCCAAAAAGGATGCTAAGAGTCAAAAAAGTGTCACAAAAGGAAACAATTACTTAGTTCTTAGTGCCCATGCAAGATATTTAGTGATTTTAACGAACAGAATCCATGTGTTCCCCTCTAATTTTAACCGCTTACCTTAGATGATCATTACAAAAAAATTTGCTAAAGTTTAACCTTTTCGCATAGCCCCCTCTCGTCTCCCATCCTCGATCACCAATACTGATTATGAATATATTTGCTTCTTTCCACCCCAAATTCCAACAGACAACGTTCGGCCGGACCACCCTCAACACCTCCCAAGAGCTTGACAGAGCCCAAGAGCGTGCCGACAAAGCCGCAGCCGAACTGCGCCGCACACAGGCCGAACTGCGTGTCACTCAGGTTTGTACCCAATTACCCAACACCACATCCGCACACACATACATACGCATTAAGAGTCTATAGTAGTTCGCTTCTTTTAGGTTTAGTCTTGAAAATATCTGTTGATGGTCATTCTAAATGTGGCCTGAGGCTAAAATTTGAAAACCAAAAAAAAAAACCGAATTTTTGACACAAGCAAACATTAACAGATGACAGCTGCTGTCAGAGAAATCTCTGGGCACTTTACCGTTGCCTCGATTTTTCTCTGACAATCGTTCAAAAGAAAAAAAAAAAACCGAACAGAGGCTGTCACAATGACGTTCTCTTGTCACATTTTGATTTTCTTTTATGCTCAAAATGTATTTCTTTAAATGCTTTTCCGTTATCTTAAGTGTCTTTATTTGAATTAGTTCGTTGTTTTTTTAAGAAACATTTTTTAAAATAACGTCTCTTTTTCTTGATGTAACAATTTTAAAACTGACGCGCTGACATTAATTTTTATAGGGCGAAACAGAACAACGTTTTGTGAGTAATTGTTTCCAGAAATCAAAAAAAAAACACCAAAAACCAATAAATCCAAAGTTTAACAATCCTACTTTCGTTCAAAATATTTCTTTTTTTTTTTACAAAAATTTTGGTTTGATATCTTCTTGGATTCACTCACTTTACTTTTACTTTCTTCCTTTAACTCAAACAACTTCATTATACATTAACAATGAGAATACCGTAAACATAACGATACATTAAGTAATTTGAAAGTAATTCAAAGCCTGCCCATTGTACAGAGGCTTCAACAAAAAAACCAGGATTTGCTGGCCAAAATTTTTCTGTAAAAAAAAGAAAAAAAAAAAACCAAATCGTACTTAGGCGCAAAATTTTTGTCGCAAATTGTTCGCTGCTAAAACGCAAATCACTCGTTCCTGTTTGTTTTTGGTTCAGAAATCAACATCAAACTTCATCAATTCTCGCCTTGGACGCTACCACCGAGAGGGTGTGTTGTGGTTGCATCCAATGGCGCTCACCCTACCACAATAACAAAAGCTATGCACATGTTTTGGCTTCCGATTCGTTTCATTTTTCATTTCAATTATAACGTGTTAGCAGTTTCTTCATTTTGGTTAACGGTTTTTTCTTTTCGTTCATTTTTCGAAATGAAACATCCTGAAACCACACATCAACACACACACACACACACACCTTCATCTGATGGAAAATGCAAATCGATGTCATGTTTCATTGAATTTGTAAAATGGTAGTTCTTTTAGCTAATAACTCATGTTGGCAATGTAGATTTCACAAGTTTGCTATAAACATTTGTTTTGAACCAAAATACTAATTAACAGTTAATTCTTAGTAGTGCTGCCAAGTTGATGAACAAAATTGTATTCACTGACGGAAAAAAAAACCCAAAAACCCTTTGCTTTGTGCCCCGTTTTTTCTTGCAGTCGGATGCGGAGAGGGCACGCGAAGAGGCCACCGCTCTGCAGGAGAAACTGGAGAAGAGTCAGGGCGAGGTGTATAGGCTGAAGGCGAAACTGGAAAATGCTCAAGGTGAACAGGAAAGCTTCCGACAAGAACTCGAAAAGGTACAAGGCAGCGTTGGACGAATTCATGCTGAACGGGACAAGGTAACCAATCATCATCTCATCTGCATTTTTACATCTCCCCTCCCGCTCTACTTTTCGACAGGCCTTTGCTGAAGTGGACAAAGTGAAAGAGGAACTGGAACGCACCCAAGCGACCCTCGGCAAGGCTCAACTGCAACAGGAAAAACTGCAAAACTCACTGGACAAGGCCCAAAATGAAGTCGATCATCTGCAGGAGCGTCTGGACAAGGGCACGGCGGAGAATCGCCGTCTAGTCCTCGAAAAGGAGAAACTGACATTCGAATTTGATGATATGCAATCACAGCTGGACAAGGCACTTGGACAATCGGCACGCATGCAAAAGGAACGGGAACTGCTGGCGTTAGATTTGGAAAGGGTTAAGGAGAAAATGGATAAGACACAAGTACTGTTGTTGTTGTTGTTGTTGTTGTGTTTTGTGTTGTACAAACAAGAACTTAAATTACATATAGATATCACTTGCTCGTATACAGAAAGAAAGGGATGCCCTGGCCGACGAGCTGGAGACGATCAAGGAGCGCGGCGAGAACGCCCAGACGCTGTTGATGAAGGCGCAACGGGACAAGGAGGCCCTACAGACAGATATCGAGGTGCTTAAGGAGCGATACGAGAAGTCGCACAGCATCCACCAGAAGCTACAGGTAAATTCGCATTCATTCAAGTAATGCGATCAAAATGATCGTTATGATTTGTATGGCAGATGGAGCGTGACGACGCTGTGACGGAAGTGGAGATCCTCAAGGAGAAGCTGGACAAGGCGCTGTACGCCAGTCAGAAGCTGATCGACGAGAAGGACACGTCGAACAAGGAATTCGAGAAGATGCTGGAGAAGTACGACAGAGCACAAAACGAGATCTACCGCCTGCAGTCGCGGTGCGACACGGCGGAAGCGGATCGAGCCCGGTTGGAGGTCGAAGCCGAGCGATCGGCGTTGAGCGCGTCGAAGGCCCGCGAGGATCTGCGAAAACTGCAAGAGGAGAGCACACGGCTGCAGGAGGCGTGCGACAGGGCAGCCCTGCAGCTGAGTCGCTCCAAGGAGTGCGAGGAGAACGCCCGATCGGAGCTTGAGCACAACCGCGATCGGTTCGACAAAATTCAAACGGAACTGCGACGAGCGCAAGGCGAGAAGGAGCACCTCAACAGCGAAGTGGAACGACTCACCTACGAACTGGAGAGGGCACACAATACTCACAGCAAAGCGAATGCCTCCCTGGAGTCCGCCAAGGAGGAGATCAGTCACTACGTCACTGAGCTGGAGAAGATGCGCGAGCGCTACGAGAAAAGCCAGTCGGAGGTGCGTCGGCTGAACGACACAGACACCTACGGCCGAGAGACAAGGCGACTCAAAGAAGAGAACGAACGACTCCGCGAGAAGCTCGACAAGACGCTCATGGAGCTGGAGACCATCCGGGGCAAATCGCAGTACGACTCAGAGTCGTTCGAGAAGTACAAGGACAAGTTCGAGCAACGTGAGCTTGAGATCCAGAATATTGAGTCGAAGCTGCACGAGACCACCCTGCAGCTGGAGCTGTCAAAGGGCGAGGTGGCCAAGCTGCTGGCCAGTCAGGAGAAACAGAGGAGCGAGCTGGAACGCGCACACATTGAACGAGAGAAGGCCAGAGACAAGCACGAGAAGCTGCTGAAGGAAGTTGAGCGGTTGCGACTGCAACAGCAATCGGCGGCCATCAGCCCGAGCACCAGCACCAGCAACCCAAGCGACAGACAAGAAATCGACCGCCTCCGAGACCGCCTCGAGAAGGCGCTGCAATCACGAGACGCCACCGAACTAGAAGCCGGTCGCCTGGCCAAGGAACTGGAGAAAGCACAAATGCACTTAGCCAAGCAGCAAGAGACCAACGAATCCACGAAGATCGAATTCGAGCGCATGTCGGCCGAGCTGAGTCGAATGCACGAGCGCCTCGAGAAGTCCGAAGCCGAGAAGGAGACTATCAGACAATCAGCCAAGAGCCCCATGCAGAACGGCCAGCTGGAGAAGCATCTGCAGAAGCTCGAGGCCGATAACAAACAAATGGTAACCGAACGGGATCAACTTGTACAGCAGCTGGAGAAGAGTCAGGAGATGCTGATGAACTTCCAGAAGGAGCTGAACCGGTGCGAGCAGGACCTGCAAGCACAACGGGAGGAGAACCGGAAACTGCGAAACGGACACCCACCCTCAGCCAACGGGCAGGAGACGCAGCAACTGCGCACCGAATGTCAGCAGCTCAAACAGAGGCTGGAGGCGGCCGAGAAGGCGCTCTCGCAGGCCGCCGCAGCTGCCGCGTCAGGAGGAAACCGCGAAGAGATGGAAAAGTGGCGCAAGGTCATCGAACAGGAAAAGAACAGAGCCGACCTCGCAGAGAAGGCAGCCGGTGAGATGCATAAGCGAATACAGGTAAGTCCCAGCTACGTGAAACTGCCACCAAGCCTTACGATCCCATCCCCAGATGATGGACAAACAACTGCAAGCACAACACCAGCAATTGCAACACATGCAGAAGCAGCTAGCACAAGCGTCCACAGCCGCAAACGCCCAAGATACCAGTAAGGAACAAGAGAAGCTCAAAGCAGACCTCCAAGCCGCGTGCATCGAACGAGACCGATTCCAGGGCCAACTGGAGATGTTGGTGCAGGAACTCGAGAAGAGTCAGGTAAGCCCGTCATCGTCAGTCAGAGAAATGAAAACCTCAAACTTTCCGCTTTCAGCTTAACTTGAACGAAGCCAACAAGCAACTACAAGCCGCACAACAACAGCAAACAAACAAGGGACCAGCCGACGAGGCTCAACGAAAACAAATGGAGGCTCAAGCCAAGCAGCTCGACGAGGTGCGCAAGCAGATCGAGAACCAAGCGAAGACGATCGAGAGCGAACGGAAGATCATCGAGGAGCAGCGAAAGTCGATCGAGGCGAAAAGAAAAGACATCGAGGAGAAGGAGAAGAAGATGGCCGACTTCGACGTGCAGCTGCGAAGGCGGAAAGAGCAAATGGATCAGCTGGAGCGATCGCTGCAGAACCAGGGAGGCAGCGCCGCTGTTGCGGGCGAGATGAACAAGAAACTGATGGACACCCAGCGACAATTAGAAGCGTAAGTTTGAGGGGGAGACTTGTAAAGGGACTTTATCACAAAATTCCATGTTCCACAGGGTGGTCAAAGAGCTCCATCACACCAAGGAGGAGGCAAAGAAATCAACGGCAGAGACAGAGCGACTACTGCAGCTGGTGCAGATGTCGCAAGAGGAACAAAACGCGAAAGAGAAGACGATAATGGACTTGCAACAGTAAGTCTCAAGTCCCGATTACATTTTAAAACTCGAACTGAACATGATTTTTCATTTTTTTCTGCTTTGCAGGGCCCTAAAGAACGCTCAAGCCAAACTCAAACAAGCACAAACTCAACAGCAACAAGATGTAAGTAGGCACCGAGTGCATTCAAATGTCACACGTCTCACTGTGTTTCGTTTCTTTTGTCAGGCTGGACCCGCCGGCTTCCTCAAGAGTTTCTTCTAAACAATTGGACTATACCACGTATGCGATTTACGACGACTCATGTTATATACATACATCTTTGTTTTGGTGCATGCAAGTTAACTGTCATTGGAGTGGCGTTTCTTATGTCACTTTGACAGGTGCGGAAGTAAGTAGAAGCTTTCTTTTCATTTGTGCACAGAAATTTGTAGTTGGGAAAAGTTAGGATAAAAATTTGTCTTGGAGAGAGTAAGTCTCCCGAAACGAATTTTCATAGAAATTCGCATAATTAACGAAACGGCTACCAGATATGTATATGAAACTTCAGATTTTTTTTTTCTTTGACAGCCATCTGCTGCCCACAGATTTTTGTTTGGCATTTGCAGGGATGGGAAATATTTTACTCTCTCATGAGCTCTCTCTTTAACGAAAAAGTCAGCAAATCGAGCGCCATTTTCGGTGAATTTCGTAGGCATTTGCAACATTTCAGGGCAAATGGAACAGACCTTATGTGTCAAGGCGAAATAAAACGCAAGTACAAATCTACGAAAGTCTGTTCAGGGTTGTCATAAATATAGCGCGCACGAGAAAATACAAATTTCAATCCCCTGCTCATTTGAACACTAAAAATTTTTGTGCGTAGTTTGTTCAAATTCAAATTGTGTTCGTTAACGGTTGAGGACACGTGAAACAGATGATGATCAAAGACCAAAATGGCGCGTTAAATCAACGGACAGTCTTTGGCATGGTCTTTTAGCGTTATTTTTGTTCAAGTTAAATCAAACTGAATTATGCAACAGTTCACGTGATTGTCACACTTGATTAAAATGAGTTTCTTTGTTTGGATGTTGCCTTTCAGAGAGATTAAGAAAATTAGAGAATTTTGGCACAGGAAGTAAAGAAACACACCCATTGGCTATGAGTGAAGGACCAATCATAAACCAGACCACAATGAAATGGTCGTGGGATCATGCCCAAAAAAATGGGACACATGCCACTATAATGTTAACATCGAAATATAGTGGCAATTTGTTGATATGATTCATCGTGAGGTTTGATTTGCAATGTAAAATAAAACACATCAATTTGAAAGTGAACTTGAAATTTGTATTATCAGTTAAAGGATTTCCTTTTTAAAAATGATGTCATGTAAATGTTGCCCACAACTACGTCCGAAATGGTCCATTCGAAGGTCCAATTTTGGGTAAATCGCTCGAGCATTGTGATTGGTACTTCGCCGATAACTCGTGTTGTGTTGGCTTCCGTAGACTCAATCGTACCCGGCTTATTCTTAAAAACTTGAGACTTTACAATAAGCCTAAGGTGTCTTTTTGCATGGTCTAGGCGATCAATTTACAGTAGCAAACCATTAAATTACGTATTCGCCAAAGAGATTTCACAAAAAGTCTATTGTTTCCCGCGCTATATGTCTCGAAGTGCCGTCGTTTTGAAACCACAGCTTACTGCTGTAATTTCAGGAAGCACATAGTCCATTAACACGGCCAAGTTGCTGAGAACGACTACGAATCGATTTGTTATAGTCTTCGCGGGCACACTTAGTTACAGCTATATAGTCTCGGTCGAATTTTGTCCACTAATGTTTTTCCTGCAATTCGAGAAATTTACGATGCGCAGAATCGACCTTCTGCAACCACTATTGCCAATACTATTCGCAAATTTGAGTTCCAGAAATTTGCGAAAAGTATTGGCAATAGTTGTTTCAGAAGGTCGATTCTGTGCACTGAAAGTTTCTCACATCGCACGAAAAGCATAGAAAGCTGATTTTCTTGGAGACTTGGAGACGCCCCTGTCGTGTAAGTCTTTCTACGATGACTTGGCAAACGACACTGAACAAGAATGATGTAGCGATATGACAGGAGTCACGCACAATCTGTTAAAAAAAGCTATTAAACATCAAACCTCACGATGAATTCAATTATTTTTTCGGTGTAGATGTCCACTACGATGCGGTAAAGGAAGACCTCGCCTCGTGTAACTAGAAGGGAACGTCCGCCAGTTGAACGTGCTTAGCTGGATGCAACTAGCACTAGACTGGACTATATGGAGAGACATATTGGCTGCGGCCCAGGTCAATCTCGGACTGTAGCACCAGTCAAAGAATAAAGAGAAGCTCCCGACTTCTATTTTCTGCTGTTTTTGAGGTTTTCAACTGTGCCTGTCGATTTCTTTTGAAAGATATCGCCAAAAATTTTCTGCCACGTTCAGATCAGGGAGCGTGTTGGTCATTCAAGAATGTGAATCTCAATTTGAATTTCTCCGCTTTCCGAAATCGTCGCGTATGAATGAAGCCTAAATCCCATATTTTCAGGGATTTTTAAAGATTCTTTGTGCATACCAAATGTTGCTTACAGTACCTGCTTTTTCTTACATTCTCTTAGCAGTAAGGTCAGAATTAAAATGACATGTTTCCGTTATATACATCAGTCGTACACTAATGCGAACTTTGCCATAATTCGGTGAATCTTCTACTAAATTTATAACAACTGTAGAGGGAAGGAAGGAGGAAGCAGGAAGCATAAATGGTTTTAAATTTTTTCGACTTTTCGACTGTCACTTCAACTCTCCAACTGTTAGGTCGCTTTTCTCTACCCATGTTCAATTGATTTCGATTTCAGTGTGTTCTTATTTATCTAGTTCATTTCTTTTCTTACGACTAGCTTACCAATACAATCTACTGATCTTAATTCTAACTTACTGACTCTTCGCGAGTACTCTCAGTTAATCTAGGATTTACCCATGTTCAATTGAAAACATGGTGATCGAATTTAAACGAAAGGCAACCTTTTCACAACACAATATGAAAAACTCTCAAGCGTTTTTCGTTCGTGTTTAGCAAACTGAGTACGAATTCGAGGTTCAATCACCTTGTCACCTATCTTTCACCTTGAATATGGTAGACGCCCATCAGAAGATCCTAGCCTGCAAGACGCTGCATGTGCGATGTAACCAGAAGATGAGAGAATAGGCAAGTTGAAAAAAAAATCTGGGGAAAGGAGGATTTCGGCCACTCCTGCAATGCACACACCCCTGGTTCTAGAAAAATTCCAGTCGTGTGATCTCACGAAACTCCTCCTACAAGACTGGCGCTCATCTTCATGTTCCTTCTAAAGTCCTGGATTGGCCTAGATCTCAAACAAACAAACCTCTCCAGCTGGCATACTCTGCCTCTGCTCTGTAAATTATAGGATTCGTGGGTGTACTCTATTGCGTTGTCTCACTTGTTCGAAACTAAAGACCCGTAGGGCTGGGGCAATGTTGTCGATGTTCTCTACATGGCCTAGCTATCTTAGGCGTTGAATGCAAAGACGCTTGGCTAGGCTCATATCACTGTACAGCCCGTACAGTCCAAGGTTGAATCTGCTTCTCCAAGAGTGAAATCAGAACTTTTCTCTTGAAAAGACCAAGGACCCAGGGTGCTTCTGGTCTTAAGTTTGTCCCTTCTATATCGTCCGTCAAGAGCACAGGGATCAAGGTGTTGGTTTCATCCTTCAAGGGAAATCTCTACTACTCAATTGTCCTTCAAGCTTAGTGAAACAGCGATTTGCAATTCTGTGCTAGATCGTACTGTTCTTTTGAGAGCCAAGATAGATGAAGTTCTTCTCTACCTCGAAGTTTTTCCTGCCTTCGGTGACGTTCTAGCGTAGTCGTCAGTGTTGTGAATACTTTTTCGATGGCAGCTATTATTCGTTTTGCCCTCGTTTATCTTGAAGCATATTTTGGCCACCTGCGCGTTTGACTTCCAGACAGAGGAAATTTGGGTCTTAGATGGAGCAAATTTGGCGCCAAAGAAAGCTGATTTCCTGTTTGAGCGTCGTCCTTACCTGCGTAGGAGAGAATTAGAGGGACGGAGTTATGATAAAGTCAGAAAAGACTGGTCCGTGGTAGCATAATGTGAAAAGAGCAATAGATGCAGAAGAACTCATTCGACTGCTACTCAAGCCTCAAGGAGCTTGCAGTTGTTGAAATCCATAGCTCCTGTCATTTTTGTGCTATTTTCTTGTCAAGGTGTACACAAACCTAATTCAAATTCTGCACTTATTTTCACTTAGATTTTGCAATCGCCACCAAAGTGGGAAAAGGAGAATAAAATCAACAAGAACTAACCATTGAAGGAAAGATGTGCTGAATCTGTGTTCAAACCAAAAACCAGGGAAATGAGACATAAAATATACTATATAAAAAAACAAAACGAAAAATGAAATGAAACGTTGTAAAATTTAACAGAGAACAGTATAGATAAATAAATAAAATAGTAGACAAACAAAAAAAATATATATATATAATTATTATGAAATAAAATAAAAACAAAATCCATCAATAAAAGAAAATTAAACTATGTTAATAGTTAATGGTATAAATATTGAACACAATATACAAAAATGAAAATGGAATAGCTAAAAAAATTATCAAATTAATTTAAAAAAAAAAATAATAAAAATATATATATAAATAATTTATATAGGTAGCTCAGAAAATAAAACAAAACGTTTAATATGATGTAAATAATATTATATATATATACATATACAAAACAGTTACATAATGAAATTAGTCAAATTTATATATATATATATATACATATATAAAAATAAAATGAAAACAGAAATGTAATACTTCAGCAATGTAATCGCAATAAATAAGAAGTACTTAACTATTAACAATAATTTAATCAATAAAACAATAAACAAACATCAACCAAACTCAAAAATACAAGTACGTTACCTTCATGGCAAGAACAATTTTTATTCACTAAAAAAACATTTTTTTTTTAAATTAAATCTCTATTTGAATAATGAAACAAACAAAAAATGAATTAAAAATCATTCAATCAATCTCAATCTCTCTATCTCTTCAATTGTTATCTTTCTCTCTCTCTCACACAAACACACACTATATTTATCTTTCTCTATCTATCTTACACTCTCTGTGTCGCTTTAACTTAGTAAGCAAATGAAATAAATTAACAAGGAGAATAAGAAACAAACAAAAAAATATATTTCTACATCTGGTGCTTTTCTTTTTTGTTGAATTTTCTTTTAGTTTTCAATATACACATATACATATGCAAAAAGAAAAAATAAAAAGAAATATAGAAAGGAAGACGAGAACGAGTTACTGAATGCGGTTGAATTTTTTTTCCTCTTCTGTTTTCTTCTCACTTGACACAAGAAACAAATAAGCGAACAAATGTAACTGAAACTTGTTCAATAACACTGCCATGTTATAATTTTATTTTTGTTTCCTCGTTTTTTTTTTGTTTTAAGTGGAAAAATGAAGGAAAAAAAAAATGAAATTCTAAAGGATGGAAGAAAAAATAAATGAACTCTGTAAGAAGACAAAAATGAATTGTATTGTATTGCAAGAATCATATCATTTAGATTTACGTAGTGAAAATGAAAAGTATAGAAATAGGAAGAATAGAAAGGTGTATAAGATACTCTCTCTCTCTCAATCTCAATCTCAATCTCAATCACACATCACACACTTGAAGAAAAAGGAAAAAAAAAATATAAAGGAAGCAGAGAAAAATAGCAAATGAATGTTGAATAGCTCTTATGGACAGACGTTAGACTTAGGTAGCCCGGTTTTATTTTCCAACAACTACATATGTGTGCAACGGCAAAGGACTCACACTCTTACACGCTTTTCACTTGGTTCCTTTAAAGCATTTTTTTCAAGATTCGTTTTGTTTTCGGCCCTCCCACGTCAAGAAACTAGAGGAAGTGCTATGAATATATATATAGATAATGGGATATACAAGTAACTTATATATATAGAGGTAAATACTACACATAATATTCGACCAATTGAATAAGATAAGGAATAAATTAAATAGGTAATGCTTGTCGAGCCTGTCTAAAGCAAGTCACTCACCCCTCATTCCTCATTCACGCGGACTTATTGTTTTTTTTTGATTCTTCCGTTTCTTGCGATGATTTGTTTTTTCAAAGCTCACACACACACACACACATAGAGTAGGTACATTTCTGTAAATTCATTCTAGCGATCTAGTTTAGTTTCAACAAAAAATCCAATTTTGTTTGTCCTTCAAACTAACACATCACTCACTGAGTCCCGGGACATATAGAGGGCGCCACTAACAAAAAAAAAACTTGAATGTAAGCTGAATAATTTTTGTTAGTGGCGCCCTCTATATGTCCCGTCACTTATTGAGTGATGTTACTGTTACTAGCAAACTGCATACCCACACCACAGCTATGTATTCTCCCGAACAGTAGACGCACTGAATAAGCTTCTCCTCATCTCGGATACCCCCCTCCCCATTTTCCAGTGATAATCACGCAAATATCGCGATATTCGAACGACAATTCCTCCACCTTACGTATCAACTACCGATTTTCTCAAAGACTCTTGGTACATAGACTGCGCGCATATCTTCAATGATTTTCTCTTCTCTGTTATGTCTGTTGTTTTTTCTGTTTTCAAACTTCATACGATTGTGTTCGATTTTCCACACGACTGCAGTCTGGGAGATGAATTATTGTTAGATGCAAAGTAAATGCAAATAAAAATTTATATATATATATATATTATACATACATATAGAGAGTCTCCATAAAATTATATGTTGTTCAAGAAATTTAAAAAAATACATTTTTAAAATCCCCCAAAAACTATAAATATATATATATATACATAGTATATATTTATAAACAAAAAAAAAACAAAAACAAAAAGCAATTGTATTGAAGTTATTGAATTTATTGTAAGTTAACACACAAAATGAAGAAAAAAAACACGAAAACAACAAAAAAAATGGTTTTTCGATTTTAATTTTTCATTTCTTTTGTTACAGTTTATATATATATATATGTAAAAGATAAAATTGAGAAAAAGAAAAAAACACAGAATGTATGTATGCACGTTGATAAAATATTTATTAATTTTTTTACCTCGATATTCATTGGTTAGTAAACAAGAATAAACAAGTAACTATAAAAAAAAAACAAAAAACAAGAAAGAAAACTTAAAACATTTAAAAACAAAACAACAACTTGCATATATATATATATACAATATTATGTAAAAATAAATTAAAAACAAAAATAATTAATTATATATTGTATGTATATACACAACACCCACACCAATATGTACATTTTTTCTGTATGTATCATTGAAAAACAAAAACAACAATTTCGGCTAATGTTCAAAAGAAAAAAAAAACAAGAAAAGATATATACACATATATATACATAAACATAGAAAATAAACAATAATATTTATATCGTATAAAAAAACAAAAAAAAAACATAAATAAAATAATGATAATATTACTATTACAATTAATATTCTTATTATTAATAATAATTTTCAACTAAAAAAAAAAGAAAACAAAAAAAAATATTACCGTTACCGTTATTATGTGCAAAAAATGCAAAACAACAATTAAATAAATGAAAAAACCAACAAGAATTATTATTGATAATGACTATATTATTATTAATAATATTGTTATTATTGTATAGTTTTTATTTTCGATCAAATTTTTCCCTCAGTCCTTATTCTTTTGATTTTTAACATTTTTTTTTTCATTTCTTTTCAACTATACATACTTATATATATATATATATATTTGAAGAAGAAGAAGAAGAAGATGATGAAGAAAAAATTTGAAGAATGTTATGTACATTCCAATGCAAAAAAAAAAAGTAAGAAAATGAAAACCAAATGCAAACAAGAAAACAAAACAAAACAAAAATGATGTATTATTCGAAATGTTCATATATAAATGTCGACAATGTCATTATAAAAAAAAAATGTTCTTCAAAACTGCCTACAAATAAATTTATTTAAAATGATAAATTGATATTTATGCGTTTTTTTTTTCCTGTTCCTACAAAATTGCACATCACTCAATAATTCTTTTCCACATTTTTCAGTGAATTTTGAAACAGTCAGAGGAATTGGAGAATACGAGGGCTGTCTGATAAATAACCGACCTAACCACGACGACGCGACTTTTTCAAAATTTTTTTTATTTATTTTTCTACATAGTCTCCTTGTAACTCCACACATATCTCCCAGCGATGCTCCCATCTCTGCAACCCTTCCAAATAGTACTTGGCATCTTTGTCTGCAAAATACGAGTTCACGAAAGAGATTGCCTCCTCATTTGACGAAAATCTCTGGCCGCCGAGCGCAGTTTTAAGTTGAGGAAACAAAAAAAAGTCGCTTGGTGCTAGATCCGGTGAATAAGGTGGATGGTCAAGCAGTTCGAACCGTAATTCGTGGATTTTCGCCATGGCGACTGTTGAGGTGTGAGATGGTGCGTTGTCTTGGAGGAACAACACTTTTTTTTTTGCAAATGTGGCCGATTTTTCGAAATTTCTTCCTTTAGCTTGTCCGATAATGATGCGTAGTATGCTCCTGTTATAGTTTTTCCTTTTTCAAGATAGTCTATAAAAATAATTCCATGGCTGTCCCAAAAAACACTCGCCATCACTTTCCCAGCCGAATACACAGCTTTAGGTTTTTTTGGGGCCGGTTCCTCCTTTTCAATCCACTGTTTAGATTGGATTTTTGTTTCGGGCGTATAATGATGAATCCAAGTTTCGCCTACAATTATCAATCGGCGCCAAAACTCGGTCTTATTGCCTCTAAACTGAGCCAACAGAGCGCTGGAAATGTTCATGCGCACACGTTTGTGGTCTAGCGTAAGCAAACGCGGCACCCAACGCGCGGACAGCTTTCTCATGCCCAAATCTTGGTTTAATATATGGCAAACACGTTTTTTTGACATCTTCATAATCTCAGCTATTTCTCTAACTTTAATCCGGCGGTCGTCTAGTACCAATTGATGAACTTTAGCGATGTTATCGTTAGTGGTTACAGTTTTTGGACGCCCAGGACGTTCATCATCTTCCAAGCTCCTGCGACCACGTTTAAATTCAGCTGCCCAATATTTTACGGTGGTAAGCGATGGTGCAAAGTCACCATACATAGAGTCCAACTCATCTTTGATTTGTGAAGGCGTATTGCCTTTCAAAAATAAAAATTTAATTACAGCTCGATATTCAATTTTTTCCATTTTGGGGGAATCACCGAAATACACTCACAAAAACGACTGTCAACAGATAATGGTGCAAGATAAATTTCTGAAATTTTGGCGAGTAGCTACTATAATATGCACAATTTGAAGTAGAAACTTTTTTTTCACTTGTGCCACTAACTTCACGTTGAGGTCGGTTATTTATCAGACAGCCCTCGTAGATTGAAGAGTTGAAATCATCTATTTCTCAAGATTTAATAAATGCTGCTGTTGGGCCTTCAACGTCTTCCAACAAGGATGATTTTAGACCTGATAAAACATTAGCTTTGATAATCCAGACCAAGATAAGCAAATATCAATATGAAAAAAAGCTGCAAATAACATTGGCTATCCAATATTTCCTTCAAGACGTAAAGGCAAAACTGCATTGTTACCCGGAAAATATAGAAAAAAAAAACAGAAACTGAAGCTCAAATTTAATTTCAAAGAGTACTCAACCACACTGCAAACTGGCTTATGAAGCTCATGAAAACTATAGATTGCACTATATTCCAATTGCAAGAAAACGTTAGTCTCACGCTTTTGGCCAAGTGAGCTTGTGATGGATCTACTGGGCAAAGTGAATTTAAACAAACATTTTCAAATGATGATTCTAATCCAACCGGTTCATAGGTTTCTATTCCATGGAGCAGTTAAAGGGTGTCCCAACAAGAAAGCACGATTTAAATTTGGCGCCATTCGAATTGTCGTTGTTTGACATTTGAAAAATTATTATTGTTTGATAGTAGAAGGTATAAGGTTAATAAAAATGAAGCGCTTCACGAATGAACAACGCATTCTCATTTTGAAATTGTTTTACCAAAATGGTGAAAGTTCGCAAATTGCGATCAATTTGGGGTTACAATATGGCTCCAAAAGAGGCAACTGTAAAGCGATTAATGGAAACATTTGCTGAAGCTGGGTCTGTAACTGATGCTAAGACAACAACGCGCCTTCGACCAGGTCGATCGACCGAAAATATCGCGGTAGTACGTGATGATATCGCTCAAACTCCATCCACCTCACTTCGACAATGAGCTCAGCAAATTGGTGTTTCAAAATCCACTATGCAGCGAATTTTGACGAAAGATTTGCATCTTCATGCATCCAAAGTTCAATTGACTCAGGAACTGAAGCCAGCTGACCATGCACAGCGAAGGGAGTTCGTTAATTGGGTATTGGAGAGACAACATGAAAATGCTGATTTTGCCGATAAAATCATCTTTAGTGACGAGGCCCATTTCCATCTTGATGGCTTCGTCAATAGGCAGAATTGTCGCATTTGGGGCGAGGAAAATCCTCGAGTGATTCGAGAGAAGCAAATGCATCCTCAACGTGTCAATGTGTGGTGTGGATTTTGGGCTGGAGAAATCATTGGACCTTTTTTTATGAAAATGCAAACAGTCAATGATGTTCGGTATCGTGAAATGATAACCATTTTTTTCGTGCCTAGAATTGAAGAAATGAATGTGGAGGGAATGTGGTTTCAACAAGACGGCGCCACATCTCATACAGCCAGAGAAACAATTCAATTGC
Source organism: Eristalinus sepulchralis (assembly GCA_944738645.1). Classification (NCBI taxonomy): domain Eukaryota; kingdom Metazoa; phylum Arthropoda; class Insecta; order Diptera; family Syrphidae; genus Eristalinus; species Eristalinus sepulchralis. The sequence goes on from OX122886.1 coordinate 54,093,699, forward strand.
TGCATCAGTCATTTCCCAGTCGTGTTATTTGTCGTTTTGGAGACCAGAATTGGCTGCCTAGATCGTTCGATTTAACACCATTGGACTTTTTTCTTTTTGGAGTTTTTTTTGAAGTCGATGGCTTATGCGAATAAGCCGACGACGATTCAAGCCTTAAAAGAGGAAATTGGACGCTGCATTAATGAAATACCGCAGCATTTATGCAAAACTGTCATTGAAAATTGCATTAAAAGATCGCGTATGTGCCAGCCAAGCCGCGGCGGCCATCTGGCCGATGTGTTATTCCACACATAACCTCATCCTGTCTACTTTACGATATAATAAAGAATTCACGATTTTTTTTTAAATATCTGCGTTTTATTTAAAATTGAAATCTTCGTTCTTGTTGGAACACCCTTTATTAAGCTCCAAAAAGTGCAAAGAATGCAATTAAAATAGTAAAAAACCTTTGTGCAGTTTGCAATTTTGTTCAATCCCGGAAGCGGAAGAAATGACTTCCAGGTGTCAAATGTAACTTTGGACAAATGGTTTCGGGCTACCGTAGGGCAATCTGCACTGTTTTTAAAATGTCATTCATTTCCAGGCACTACAGGAAAGGTTACACATGCTGTTTTAAACAATCTTAGTCAATTTCCTAATAAATGTCATTAAAGTCGGCCCATGCGTTCTGAACTTGAAAGTCTATGGCTTTAGCAAGGTGAGCCGATTTCGGAAATGTTGCCTAAATATCAACGAAAAGGCAGAAACAAATTATGTTTACTTTCGATATGCAGGCATGTGCTTGTAAACATACGAGTATGTATACAGACATATTTCGAATATAATACGTTAACTGTTATTCTGTTGCTTTGGTGACGGAGATCCTTAAAATAAGAGACTGCCTCTCATTGAAAGCGATTTACTTCCTATAATAGTAAAGAGAAAAAGTTTGACAGTTTTATTTACACTATAAAAATCGTACTTTTTCAGTTTTATATGTCAGTCCACAGCCAATCATACACAAATATCTCACCGCCATAGAAGAGACCGACAAATGAAACTGAAAAAGTCTGTGGTCAGTCTCTTCTATGGCGGTGTGACATCTGTAGATGATTGTCTGTACTAATTGGTTTCCTCAGCGAAGACATCAATCATATCAAATTCAAGTGTCAAAAACATTCGACTTCGAAAATATTCTTCTTTTTGAGAATTCACATAAATCCAATAGGAAGTTAAATTTTCAACTCTCAAAATTCAGAGTCTGCGCAATGCTTCAACAAAATTCGAATGTGTCGAATATCAAGCTTAGATTTATTTGAATTTAGTGCAGAGGAATATTAATTTCATAAATTCAAGCTTATGCTTCCGCATTGTGGTTTTAATTCATTCTTCTGATTTCTGTCTCAGCAAATGGTAAACTCAAGAGAATGGAAAATTCTAGATTCTGAAACACATATTAAACGGATACTTTTCCAATTAAAATTAAAAGAAAGATGGAATTTTTAAGGGTACACCACCGACAGTGTATACTTTTCACAAAAAATAAAAGAAGACCTTTTTATCGAAAGATTTAAACATTTTCTGTCATTCTCAATTATTTGACGGCAGATACGTGAAAATATATGTTGGTTCAGAATATATTTAAAAATATAACAAAAAAAATGCATTTTAACATTTTTTCCAATTGTGACTTGTCCGAGCTCCTTATCTTCCCATTCACAATGACACATTCTAAACAAAATTCACATTTCGAAAGTCCATCATACCTCTTCGAATTTCAACATCGAAAAGAAAACAACAAGAAAAAAACATGGCCGTCCTCATAGCAGAGAAACGTCAGCTTTGATTAGCTTTCCCGATTTCTCGGATAAAGAAAAGAAAAAAAAAGAAAAGAACCTCTTCCATCGCAGAGTTTTGTTTTGTATTGTTTATATAATTTCAATAATTCTCATTTTGCACACAAGTGAAAAGTTCTATCATAAGCGAGCGGTAGAAATTCAACAAATCCACACAAACACACACAATTCACCCCCCGTATAATGGACCATAAGAAATCTCCAGTCCGGCGACAGAAACGACAATCCAAGGCGATCGAAGACAATTTCTGGGACTGCAGTGTTTGTACATACAAGAACACAGCTGAAGCATTCAAATGCCGAATGTGTGACGTCCGTAAAGGTTAGTGCAACCCACAAAACATTCAAAAACAATTTAAAAATAATCTCCAATCACACATTTCCTCTTCTCTTTTCTATATTTTCATTTCATTTTTTTTTGTCTTTCATCTCCCGTTTATTTCACCGTTTAACAAATGCACAAGCGCACATATTGCGTTGGTCTCACACAAGATGTGTGTCCTCGTCCTCAATAAACATGCAAAATGCCTGCCCTACCCACCTTTTGCCGGGGGTACGCGAGCGCGAGTGTGCCACAGTGTAAATGATGTTTGCCATGCCCGTGCCTGTGCGTGCCGTTGTGGGTGGAGAGGAGATGCTTGCCATAGAATTTTCCCCATGAATACCATAATGAGTTGGATTGTTTCGAAAAGAAGTGCTTTTCTTGTCTAGCTGTGAACTTGTGTGCGCCGGTGGTGAGATGTGTTTTGGTCGGTGGGGGAGTTTTTTTTTCCTTCCGCCGGCACATGCCCACATACAGAGTTGCCTGATCGTTTAAGGAGCAATTATTTTGGCGGTCATCGTCCGGAATGGAATCTAACAGAGTTCTGTTCATGTCGTGGAGTGCTAATTATGCAATGCTGATGCGTTTTGAACTTAAGACCCGCCCAAGTCATGGAATACTTCGAAAACAATCGGAAATCTCTTGCCCGGCTTATCGCGATCAACTTTCTCTCGCTGGCTTCTAGAAAGCTGCAATGAAAGCACGGTAGTTGTTTGTGTAGCCACAGCTTGGGCAATAAACTTCTTAATCTGGCCTCAAATGACGCAAGTCACTTATTTTTGCTTTGCGGTTGTTTTGGGTGTTAAGTGCGCGTGTACTGAAGCAAAACAGGTCTTTGGTGTGTTCTAGAGAATCGGCTTGATGGATTTCTTCACGAATAATTTTTTGCTTTGTCAGCAGTCGGACTTTGAACAATATGCGCGCTATGATCGTTTCACTGATGTTCAATTTCTGTGACAATACACATCCAAGTTCTCAGCAACACTGCTAACATGTCTATTCTGTTCTAACATCTCAAGCGTTGTTGACGACCTGTCGGTGACCGTCCTTCAAGGTTCAGCAGCAAACAAACAAAGTGGTTGCCAGCAAACCAATCATTTCCCAACCGTTAACCAATGGAGCGTCCGAGCATGAAATATCGCTGTATTACATCATTGACGGTTCTGAACACGCCACATCCAGTCGGCAAGGTCAAGTTATCGTCTGCAATAACTTGGTCCTTATGCTGGCGATTTCGCTTTTTGAAGCCAGAGTGACGGAAGATTAGTGTTCATCCGCTCGATGTATCCGAGCCAGTGTAGTCGACAAATTCTTTACCTCCAGTCGAGGGATTCTTTGGTACAGCTCGTAGATTTCACGATAATGTCTCCACCTCCTCCTATCTTGCAGGCAACTCCATTCATGTCCTTTCAAAGCCATCAAGGACCAGCTCTGTAGTTCTACTTATTGTCAAGCTTTCCCCTTCCGTATTGGAGAACTGGTAGAATGAGTATTTTGTAGAGCATCATTTTGTTAATCTACAAAGGCATCTGCAAGCCCCAAACCGTGAGAATGCACCTGCAATCCATTCAATTGATTGAAGAATAAGTGAAGAAGCGCCGTGTGACTTCAGACAGCCGAGAGATACGACCGACGTGTGCGAAGAGCGTTTTTGGCGTGAACTTCTCGGAACTACAAAACAAACTCTGGTTGTACATCTCTAGACTGAATCTTGTCCTAACTCGTGGCTGCTGTAGAACCCATGAACTATTACCTTTGCTACAACCCTATCGCAGGAGTACAATAATGTGAAAATACTCCTCATCACGTCCAAATTAAAACAGCATTCAGACGCGATAAACGAGGCCGTTGCCAGATGGGCATTGATTCATGCTGGGTATAGACAGAAATTCGATCCATCCTTGATCCGAAATGTGACAAACAGACGCATTCACTAACCAGAACAAACATAAAACAGGAGCCCGAGTTCTGTTGATGAGATAAGGACTGGGTCTTTCTGTATTGACGGACATACGAGCAGACTGTGCCGCTTGTAGCGATTTCTCCAAGCCACCACTGAAAATGGACTTCCTTCCTCCACTGTGCGAATTAGGTTCTTCATCGGCTTCAACTGCTTCAGAGTTGGTTTCCATTATCCTCATTTGCTTAGGAAATCCTACATATCTTCCCTTCTACGTTTCAAATATTTACAGCGAGAGAGACGATGTTCTTCGTTCCCAACCAGCCAGCACGATCTTCCACCAGCTGCCGCCAGTTGCGCACTCCAAGTTGGTTGAGGTCCTTCTCCACTTGTGACGATGTTCTAGGCCAACTTGTAATTTTTCCTGTCCATTTAGACGCTCAGTTCGAGACATGGATCTTGTACGTTCGTGCTTGGTGTCAACCTGCCCTGCTGTTTGTGTACCTTCAGATTCATCTTGACAGTTGCCATTCTTATTCCTAATCGATGGGGAGATGTGTTCGTCCAATCACGTCAATGGCATCCACGTGCTATAGCGTCTGAAGGAACTTTTTTAAATACAGATCATCTAGCAATAACCTCCAGTATGATAAACAAAGTCAAATGATCGACGTCAAAAATCTGATACTGAAATGACCACGTTCTTAGTACAACAAGCGTCTTCTTATTTAAGTATATTATAACACCATAAACGCTTGCCGACTCCGAACGGCGAGATTTCAGAAGCTTTTCATGGACAATTGATACTCTTTGAGTATAGTTAGCAACTCGAGAGAGGTGGTGCCGGGAAAATACGCGAGGTGTCCCGTCCGGGAATCAAACCTAGACTTTCTGCGTGGTAATCGATGCACTTACCACTACGACACGGCGACCACATGTTTGAATATAATCCTCAACCATTATACCTCTACAGCTGAAGCGGTCTCCAGGCAACTGTCCCCAATTGTGTAGATCGAGTGAATTGAGGTCATTCTGCATTTGCAAGCGTCAAACTTGCATGCGTCGCATCAAAGCCTGCAATATGAGGACTCGCCAATATTCGCAAACAACTCGAAGGCAGCTCTAATTATGGGTTCCAAAGGACAGACAAGCACTCTGACCTGTGTGACTTGGGCTTACTTTGTCCTTTATAATGCCACGCATGTCAATTCAGTCCTTTGGTACTATTCAGTTTGCCACTTTGACCTTCTTCTTCTTCTTCGGATGGCGCTACAGTCCCGGGTGGACCTGGGCCTTAACCAACTTGCCTAGCACGATCTGTTGCCAGCTGCTTCCAGTTGCGCACTCCAAGTTGGTTGAAGTCCTTTTCCACTTGTGTGCGCCATCTCAGTCTAGGACGTCCTCTGTTGTGTTGTTCCTGTGGTTCGGATTTGAAGACTCTTCGGACCGGAGCAGTGCTGTCCATCCGTTCTACATGGCCTAGCCACCTTAAGCGTTGTATCCGTAGACACTTGACTAGGTTCATGCCGCCGTACAGCCCATACAGTTCGTGGTTGAATCTTCTCCTCCAGATGCCATCAACGCACACAGGACCAAAAATCGCACGCAGAACTTTTCTCTCGAACAGACCAAGGGCTTCCTCATTCGCTTTTAGTACCGTCTAGGTTTCTGCGCCGTAAAGCAGGACTGGGATGATCAAGGTGTTGTACAAAGTCACTTTGGTCGTTCGGGAGAGGGCTTTATTACTCAATTGCCTCTAAAGCCCAAAGAAACAGCGATTGGCAAGAGTGATTCTGCGCCACTTCGTTCATCTTAAAATAACGAACAGGCATAAGACGCAACAGACACAATCATTCCAAACAACGCAGCCAATAGGTGAACTAACATAAATGCCTGCCGCTCAAGGGGACAGTTTTAAAATAATTTTGTACCCTTCTTTACTTCGCGAACTCATTTCGAACTCCTTCACAAAATTGACAAAAGTCAGATGATGGGAACCAAGGCTTTAATCATAATTCTGCCCAGATTGGGTTCTCAAGTTTTCAGTTAAGTTGTTACAGGGGTACCCAGCTTAGTTGGTGAGCTCCTACTTGTTGTTGGCATTCTCATAAGCTCTATAACTCCCAACTTTTCACGGTTTCGGAGACTTTGAACGGCATTCAAGCTCAACTTTAAGGACATTAGCATCCTGGCAAACATCCACCTCCTAAAATGATTCTTCATTCAAATAAATTTAAAAAAACTTGGCGTTCCTCTGCAGACTCACGGACTTCCTCGTGAACATAACCTCAGGGCATCGGGGCAGGCATCATTCATTTAATCTTTTTTTTTTTTTTTTTTTTCAATTTTCGGAATCATACAAAAACAAAAACAAACAAAACCTCTCATACAGACAAAATTCGTTAAATACCGTTCTAATATCTGCTTTTTCCAGTACTTAACTCATTCGGCCTTCTTGCAGGCACATCAACACGGAAGCCGCGTCTAAACTCAGCACTCGTGGCCCAACAGGCTGCCACTCTGCCCGGAGCATCAGGTGCCATTCCAAATGGTACAAAGCCAGCCTCCACATCATCAAAATCATCGGGTCACGATCGGAACAAACACAAAAAGTATCCCGCCCGATTAAAAAACGTCGATCGTTCGACAGCACAAACACGTGAAGTTACCGTCAATTCCGTCACCGTGTTCATAACCGAATATAAACCGAAAGCCCTTGCCACCCGACGGGAGTCAAGCGAACAGAGTTTCAGTGAAAGCAACGACTCACGTAGTTAAATAGTCTTGTAGCTAGACACTGGCATGCGTGTGTGTGTGGTTTCTTATTCTGTTTTTTTGATTATTCGTCGGTTTGTTTTTTGTTTCGTGGTTTTTGTCCAGCGCCTAGTGAAATCAATTCAAGCTCTTCAATGATTTTGAGTTTTTTCTTTTTTTTTTTTTTTTGAATCTTTTTGTTTGTGTAGAAATATATATATATCAGATGAAAAAGAAGAAGAAGAACTTAATCAAGAGTAACAAAGATCTATAGTTTAATTGAGAGAAGAAGAAGAGTTAATTTAAGAGAAAAAGATGCGCGCTTGTGAATAGAAGAGAGGAAGGTTTGCCAGAGCACACATACTCGTTAAGTAGACATAGGACAGAACTGCAAATTCACTGCCTCGGTCAGACACACAATATCCCCTCAATCCGAACCGTATTTCTCAGCCAGCTCATAGACGATAGACGAATGAACAATTTTCTAAAGCACCTCCGCATCTCTGGGTGCCCCTCCTCGCCCCCCCCCCCCCCTCCAAATTATTTTTTGTGTGTGTGTTCTTTTTCTTGTATTGTCTCGTATAACGTGTGATAAAAAAAGCAAAAAAACATTTGAATAGTATTTATCGATGAAAGCAAAAACAAAAAAAAATGAAAATTGTAAGGAAACTACTCTAGGCTAAGAATGAAAAGAAATGATTTTTAAAATCTAGAAAACGATAAGAAGCCCCCCTCCTTCTTTCGCTCTCACTCACTGCCGTCTCCGAGTGCGATATTCAATTTGATCTCTCACGGTAATACAACCCACTTCCCCCCACAATTCTCGACACTGATGTGATGTATCGGGAAGAGGAACATATCAAGCGGCGGCGGCGGCAGCGACGAGGAGACTTTGTACATATATGTTCATAAGTAAATACAAATATATTTGCGCGAAAAGTAGGACGAAATTCAAAAAAAAAAAGAATGTATTGTTTTGCGTTTCCTCTCTCTAACCCTCCACCCCACCTCCCCCATCATCCAGTGATTCCTTTTATCTCACACTCGAAGTACAGTACACACATCTCGAACAAGGCTTTGCGTTACAGCTCCAGTTTCCATTCACACATGAAATAGTATATTTAAAAAGACTGATATATTATTATTATTATTAATTAATTAATTATTATTAGTTATTATGAAATATTGAAACTTTAAATAGCGAATAACAACAAACAGCACGGCGGTTTATTGAACAACAAAAGTGAACAAAAATTGTGACGACGGTGATGTTGATGTTGATGCTGGGAAAGGGCATATACTTAGCATTTAATTGGTAAATATGATTAAGTTTTCGAAAATCATGCATTTCCTGTCAAAAAGTTCTCTTCATTCATCTCATGGGTGCTTTGTTGCAGTTGCAGGATGTGAGGGGAGTGCTGAGTTGATTTCCACTGAGCAACTATCTAAGCCCTTCTATAGCAGTGGTACAGGCTTCCATACACCTGTCAGACTAAGCGATGGTCATGACCATCACAGTTTACAATGGTTCATCTTGTAGGGAATTTTAAGAGGTTTACTTGTACCAGGTTTACTTACTTACCACGATGAGGCTTTGTAGCAACTTATCCTTGAAAAATTAGGTTCCCTGTTGTCATACATAGCTCCAGCCTTCTTCATTATTTAAAAGTGTTGCAGCATAAAGAAAAAGTCGACCGTCCTATTCAAGAGGTTTATTGAAAACTGAAAAAAAAGAAGGTAAAGATTATTTCATGCAAATGTTGACCTTGACTGCGCTCCAATTGTTCCATTCGCTTAGTCCAATTTTGGCACGCTCTTTCCAACATGTCGGCCAGTATCTCACGAATAAATGCTTCAATGTTGTCTCCCAATGCGTCAATTGAAGCGGGCTTGTCTGTATAGACATGAGCTTCAACGTAGCCCAACAAAAAATAGTCTAAAGGCGTTAAAGCGCACGATCTAGGCGGCCAATTGACCGGTCCCGAACGTGAAATAAAATGTTCATCGAACTCGCCTTTCAACAAGTCCATTGTTGCGGGTACTGTGTGGCACCGTCTTGTTGGAACCACATGTCATGCAAGTCAAGCTCTTGCATTTTGGGCAAAAAAAAGTTGGTTATCATCTCACGGTAGCGCTCACCATCCACAGTGACGTTACGATTCGCATCATCTTTGAAGAAGTACGGTCCACTGATGACACCAGCCCATAAACCGCACCAAACTGTGACTTTTTCTTGATGCATTGGTAGCTCTTGCAATGCTTCTGGCTGATATTCCCTCCGAAATCGGCAATTTTGCTTATTTACGTACTCATTGAGCCAAAAATGAGCTTCGTCGCTGAACACAATTTTTCGGTAAAAGAGTGGATCTTTGGCCAACTTTCGAAGAGCCCATTCACCAAAAATTTTACGTTGCGGTAGATCGTTCGGCTTCAATTCTTGCACCAGCTGTAAATCCTTCCGCAAAATTTTCTACGTTGTTGTGTAACAGAGGCAAAGACCATACTGAAGATGTCTGACAGCGAAACAAAACACGAAACGTGTGTCAGCTGTTTAAACCAGTGCTGTCAAAAAGATAATACCTTAAAAAATCACCCTTTATAATGTTGGTTTTATATATGGTGCAGAGAATACGAATAGAAAGTGTAGTAGTGCAAGAGAGTGGCACAAATACTCGCAAACAGTTTTCTCTCCAACAAAAAGAGTGCTGTGATTCCCAGTGGCGTTCTTTTAAAGGATAAACATTCCCCTGCCACAATCAATCTTTACTCTGAAAGCAATCGGTTAGAGGTCATAAACAGGTAAAACCAATCCGTGATCCCTAGAAAACTCTTATTCGTGCAGATTACACAATTGTAATTTTTTCGGAAAAAAGAGCGTTATGATGGAATTATAAATTTCCCCAGGCCACAGGCCCGCATACTGTGGTCGCCGTGGCGCAGTGGGTAAGTGCGTCGACCCTCACGCAGAAGGTCTAGGTTCGATTGCCGGACGAGACACATCGCATTCTTTCACGGCACCACCTCTTTCGAGTGGCTGACAACACTTCTATTCTTCTTCACAAATCTCGCCGTTCGGAGTCGCCAAAAAACTGTGGGACCCTTCTACTCCTGAGAGAACAACCCGGGCCTAGCAAGAACACAAAGCTAGGTTCTGGTCCCTTGTGGGCCGTAGTGCCACTATTGAGTTATTCTTATGCCGGCCTGTTATGAAAAACGTTTCCTAACTATTTCTGATATCCATCAAAGGGATTGTTGCCTGTTGTCTTTTTCTTCTACATTTTCGCCATTTTCAGACTTTCTGACATCATTTTATACCAAAATGGCTAACAAGTATAGTATTAAAAAAAAAGATTTTATTTTCGACTACAGTTCTAAAGTACAATACTCAATTGCTTCCTTGTCCCTTTTTCCAGTTGTGTAGACGAAGTGCTCTAGCGCTCATTTTATATCGGAGGTTCAGTCGGCCTCTTCTCGAATCCGATGACTGAAATTCGTAGACTTTCAGTTGCAACATTGTATGCCGAACGAACTCTTTGCCACTATCGATGGATCTGTCCCTTTTATAATTTTTATTGTAACAGACTTTTAGTTCAATAAATGTTCAAGTTGAGGAAATGTCCAATAAGTACACAAGTAGTCAAGTATTAGTGTCAAAAAATTCCCTGAATGTTGCTTTCATTCTGCTCATCTTTGTACAGAATTTGAGACCTTTGGCGTGTGATTTGACGCACAGTTGTCGCCACGGCAACTAGGATCAGAAAACGTGTGTAAACAATGAGTCGTTGTCGGTATGGGAGAACTCGTGAACTCGTCAGAGGACGTTCAACACGAGTGGATGCTGAAGAAGCTAGGCCCTGGTCCCTTGTGGGCTGTGGTGTCACTCAATTATTATTATTACTCGGTATGTGCGTCGATTCTTCTTCTTGTGGCGCTACAGTCCGAGGTGGACCTGGGCCTCAACCAACATGCCTCCCCACCTAGCACGATCTTTCGCTAGCTGCCGCCAGTTGCGCACTCCAAGTTTGTTGAGGTCCTTCTCCACTTTTGTTCGCCACCTTAGCCTACGCCGTCATTTGTTGCGTTGTCCTAATGGCTCAGATTCGAAGACTTTTCAGGCCGGAGCAGCGGTGTCCATACGCTCTACATGTCCTAGCCGCCTTAAGCGTTGTATCCGAAGATGCTTGACCAGGCGCATGTCGCTGTACAGCGTCGATTCACACTCTAAAAATCCCAGTTAATCCCAGATTCGTGGTCTGTACGTTTCGCATTATATCACGGCACCACCTCTTTCGAGTTGCTAACAACACTTATGTGAAAAAAAGGCGATAAACTGTAGGCTCCACCAAATCGAAATAGAAGAACAAAACGCACAACAGAGCTGTTGGTGATGAAGTTATGCTCTGGTCCCTTGTAGACTGTAGTGCCACCCATTAGGAAGAGAGAAGTAGAAAGTAGACCCCAGCAAAGTTCTCAAACCCAGCACATCAGGCATCCGATTGTCACTTCCCCACAATCGGCTTAAATTAGACATACTCCCTCCCAATCTCGCCCTCTGCAATTGCAACAAAAAGCTCTCCACAAAAAAAATCAACAAAACTCCATAAACCCCATCATAACCTTAAACTTTATTCCATTTCTCTTAATCTAAACATTCATTTGTGTGAAGCAAATCAAAATGAAATCGTATTTCTTAGATATTGACAACGAATAACAAATGAAACAAATTACTTACCAACTTATGAAGCATGAAAAGAAACAAAAAACAAAAACAAACAAAAGAGAATCAAACGCCAACAAAAAGCAACAACCAATCCAAGAGTGATCGACTTCCTTGGACACTTATATCTTAGAACAAAAACAAAACAACAAAAGTAAAAGGAAAAACACAACAAATTGAAGAAACATACCGAAAGGCATAACAAGTGAATTTCCTTGATTCTAAGTTGATGTAATTTTTTTTATTAGAAATTTATACCCAGCTTTTTTATTGTAAACAATTCGTAGTTTTGTAAAAACTAGTTAAGTTAAATAAATACAATAACAGTAAATATTATTCTAATATCGAGATATACAAAGCAGAAGAGTAATTTAACAACAAAGCAAAAAAAACAAAAAAATGAAAATGATGAAACACAAAACGTTTATAAAATTCTTTACTAGATGCGTACGCATTCAATTTATGTACATTTGATGTAAAGTTCGGCAGCTGACGACTGTTCAACTGTTTTAAGAAAGGGTCAATGAAATAAAATATATATATAAATATGAAGTTATATCCTTGTTTTTTTTTTTTTGCTGGTGTGACGACAGAAACCAGTGTATGGAGATGCACACAAGTCCAAATTCGCCGTTTTTAAGAAAAAACTCGAACAATTCACATCCGAAATTTGAGTGAGCAACCTTTACTCACCCCTATTCCGGGAGTCATCTCATTTTAGTGACTATTGTCATTTTGAAAGTCATCTCATTTTTTCATCGGTATTCCGATACTAAAATGACTTGTGGAATATGTTCCACAACAAAAGCCGCCTGTCAAATGCAAAATGTCATATGCTTGCACTTTGTATATATTTTGAATTCTTCAATAAAATAACTTTTAAATAATCTTTAAGTGTTTTATTTGAAAACATGGACAGCATAGGTCTGTTTGTAAATATAGAGAACGAAATTGAAGAAGAAGAAATAAGAAAAAGAACTGTAATAAACTTGAGGAAAAGCATCAGAGCTGGTTGTTCTCCATTAGATTTGCCAGAAAATGTGTAAGTAATTAGGAAAACAATACGAGGAACTATATTCAATTCAATTCTATATGTACTTTGAAGATTCAAATTGAATTTTAGGCTGAACAAAGAGGCATTCACTTATTTACTGAACACCCTGCAACAACATACATATATCTCCTGAAAAACGTTCGTGGTCGATACCATACATCATAAAGCTAGCCGCACTATTGAGATTTTGTGCTGAAGGTAGTTATCAATGTGGCGTTGGCAACGACTTCAAACTAGGATTAGCACAACCGACCATCAGCAAAGTAATAAATGAAATGTTGGATTCATTTGAAACCAACATATGTCCTCTTCTCTCCACCACTCTTCCAGGTGGGTCCACTGTCTCATGTTTTAAGAGTAGTTTGGGAACCGTTTCGTCCAACTCCGTTAAATATGTTTGTCTAAAGGGTCCTGCTCCGGTTCCCTTTTGTTATGCGTTTTTTTAACTTTTGACTTTAAATCGAACCAAGCCTATGAAGTATTTCAAAACAAAAAATTTAAATGTTCGTATGTACATATATGTGTAGTCAATTGCACATACCTTGTGCCATTCTTTTTCATCATCCAATAAGCCAATTCTTATATCCACACTTTGAGTAACGCCTCTTTTGAAATTTTTGGCAAGAGTCACGTTCTCTTCCATGAGTCCCACCAAGCGAATGATTTGCGAAGGTGTTGATACCTTTAACCTTTGGAAAATAAGAAAAAAAGCAAAAGAAACTTACTCTTTAGACATTTTTAGTTTTATGTCGTGTACTAATTTCAAATCGACTGTTTTTGTCACTTTTCCTGTCGTTTAGTGACTCCGGGAATACCAAAAAATGAGACATGTCGAGTGGTAAATGCGTTCCACAGGAGCTGACAGGAGCAAAGTGACTAGTGTCATTTTATGAATTCTTAAATGACTATGGGAATACCGATTTCTCACACTCATAAAGTGACATGTCACTAAACGACTGCCGGAATAGGGGTGAATGTCTTACCAAGCGAGAAGTCGCAAACCATCCTGTTTAGGACGCCGATGCATAAGGCTTCAGCGGACACAAAAAAGAATTGGCGTAAACTTGGTATCATTGGAGAGTGCGGGGAACCATTGGCGCAGGGGACTGTGATCAGATGCCTCTGGATCTGGTTGGGTCAGTATTTGTATTTTAATAAACATATAGGTGCTGCCTTGGCCAGGGCTCAAGGCGCCTTCGCTCTTGCAAAGAGACTGTTTTGCAACAGCCAACTCAACGTGAGGGTAAATGTAATCTGCTACATGACCCTAATCAGGCCAATGCTTACCTATGGCTGTCCCGTGTGGTTCAATGTGGGACCTAGTCTGATGGAAAGGATGCGGTTGTTCGAGAGGGTATGCCTTCGGGCCTGTCTTCGACTTTACCAAACTCCTTGGTCCAAGTACAAGAAATTCTACTCCAATGAAAACTCTTCGCCCTATTGTATGAAAATGATCAGAGTCGATAATTTCATCGTGAAGCTGACTCGGAAACACACTGCAAGGGCAATGGACTCCGATAACAAGCTTATTTCGGGGGGTTACTTTCCCAACATACAATTCCATGAAAGGGTGCACTCTAATGGTTTCATTCCTCCAGAAGCATTTGTCTACTTTGATAAGCTAGGTTTGATACGAGACAACAAAGCGATACCGCTCAACTTTCATTTCGCCCGTACTGCTGTGGATGGGCGGGTCATCTACGACCGTTCCATTGCACGATGAGCTGATGACAAGTTCCTCCGCTTTAGTACAGCGGTATTGAAATGGGATGTGCTAGATATTGCGAGGCAGCATAGATTGTTTTGGGGGCTACAAAGCGAATAAAACTCCCTCGTCGAGCCCTCTAAACACTGGGTAGGCAACTCCAACGGAGGGCAGTCGGCTACTGTTTTGCAACGGACCAAATATCAGCTGCAATCTTTGGTCGACTTACATATCCTTAGCACTAGGTTTTTGGCTTAGAGTTAGGGTCTAAGGTAATAAAAAATACAAATGAAATGTAAAAATATACAAAAATACAAAAAACAAACGCGAAATAACACGACCGGGAAATGACTGATGCAGCAATTGAATTGTTGAAACCACATCCCCTCCACATCATTGCACGATACCGAACACCATTGACTGTTTGCACTTGACCTGACTCATTTTCATAAATAAAAGGTCCAATGATTTCTCCAGCTCAAAATCCACACCACACAGTGACACGTTGAGGATGCATTTGCTTCTCTCGAATCACTCCAGGATTTTCCTCGCCCCAAATCCGACAATTCTGCCTATGGACGAAGCAATCAAGACGGAAATAGGCCTCGTCACTAAAGATGATTTTATCGGCAAAATCAGCATTTTCATGTTGTCTCTCCAATACCCAATTAACGAACTCCCTTCGCTGAGCATTGTCACCTGGCTTCAGTTGATGAGTCAATTGAACTTTGCACGCATGAAGATGCAAATCTTTCGTCAAAATTCGCTGCATAGTGGATTTGGAAACACCAATTTGCTGAGCGGTGTCGAATTGAGGTGGATGAAGTTTAAGCGAGATCATCACGTCCTGCTGCGATATTTTCGGTCGATCGACCTGGTCGAAGGCGCGTTGTATACAGACCCAGTTTCAGGAAATTTTTCCATTAATCGCTTTACAGTTGACTCTTTTGGAGCATTATTGTAACCCCAAATTGATCGCAATTTGCGAACTGTAGCCGCAAAACTTTCACCATTTTGGTAAAAAAATTTCACAATGAGAATGCGTTGCTCATTCGTGTAGCGCTCCATTTTTATTAATAATTTTTCAAATGTCAAACAATGACAATTCGAATGGCGCCAAATTTAAATCTTGCGTTCTTGTTGGGACACCCTTTATATAAATAAAAAGCCAAAAAAATATTTCTAACCAAGCAGCGGGTTGCTAGTCTGTAACCCTTACTGTTTCTACTCAAATTTGGACTCAATGCTGTAAGTATCGAAGATTTTGTCTGGGCGTTCTGATTTTTCAATTCGTGTACCTAATCCAACTTATAAGTGGACGTAGCTTTGATTAGGATATTGAACCAAATTTAGTTTAAGAGATGGAAGAGCATTTTGGTTCAGCTGTGAGCCAAGTATGCCACCTGGCCAATCTCAGATGTCCGTTAAAAGATCTGCCCGAATTCGTATCAGGGAAGGCCGCCTTTCTTAGTGTAGAGGACGGAGTGAAGCGTTGAGTAGCGAATAACGTGTCACCCAAGTGGCTATCATCTTCAAACTTCACCAAAGGACATGCAAAGGTCTTGCTACTTAAAGCGAAGGGTGAGCCAGCGATAAGGACAAATAACTGCAGGGTGCGTCGGGTTTTTACGCAACTTGTAATTAAAGGTTTGAGTTAGACTCGCTACCTTTCTCTTTCTTTTGGTGATAAAGGCGTAGGCAACACCTATCCGCTTTCTTTTGTTTTCTCCCCCACTTAGCCCTTCCTCCTTACCTAACTGAGGCATGCTTATGTTGGGGGCAAAGTGGGGATGTGGCAAGTCAGACAAGTCGACGGGTTTAGCGGAGCAAAGCCAAGGACGCCACCATCCCTTTCCTCGTCCTCAATGCTGCTCTGAGAAAAGCTAAAATTAAACTGCAAAATTTCCTGCAAGAAATGGTCGCCGCGGCGTTGTGCGTGAGTGCGTAGACAAGGTCTCAGGTTCGATTCCCGGACAGTACACCTCGCACGGAAGGCTGAGGTTGGAAGCTTGGACTGAAGGTTTGCAATTTTCCACGACACAACCGTTTTTAAATTGTCTTCCATTTATTTTTAATTCCGCCATTTGCAGTCGGCAATAAGTCGTAGATCACCTCTTTACCAGAGTGAGACAGAGAGAGAGACACTTAACACGAGTACTTCCTGAAAAAGCCAGGAACTGGTTCCTTATGGACTTTTCTTCATTTTCATTTCCATTGTTAATTTTTTCTTATTTCTTTATGGACTTCTTATGGTGGAGGAGATACAACGACGAGGTGTATAGGTTATACGGCGGTACAGCCCACAAGAAACCAGGACCTAGCTCCTGCATCAACTACTCGTGTTGTGCGTGCTACTGTTTTCTCGCTAACCAGCGTTTTTTTAAGCAACTCTGAACAGCAAGATTTAAGATGCCTCTCACAGACATTTGAAAATTGGTACTCTTTGAGTGTTGCCAGAAATTCAAAGAAGGTGGTGCGGTGAAAAAATGTAGGTTTCGGGAATCGACCCTGCGACCGTCGAAAGAGATGTGGCCATGAAAAATTGCGAGGTGTGTGGGTCGACGCACTCATCCACTACGCCACGGAACCCTAGGATACAACCCTTAGGATGTCTAGGTCCAGCAGAGTGCATGAATAACTCTGTCCCCGTCCGAAGACTCTTTTAATCCATTCGTCATTGGGACAACACTACGAAGAAGCACTCCCACCAACTTGGTGTATGAATTGGAGTCACCGTGAGCAGAGACCGTGAAAGCTGGGGACACATATAGGTTAGGTTCATCTCGGACTATAATCTCAATCGAAGAAGAAGAATCATAGAAACGACGTTGTTCTTTGCCATAAACGTGTGTACTTCTTGAGTTGAAATTTGATTAGCCGCTTGGGTGGTTGATTGGCAGTTTACCAGCATTTCACTTAGGCCCTAGTGAGTTTCATCCTGTAACCGAAGTCATTCATGACTTCCATGTTATTTTTTTGTTGATTTAATAAACTTTCAAGAACGCGTCTTGAAGTTGTGGGAAAGTATAAGCAGAGCCAAAGGAATCATTAAAAAGGTCGCTGTGCCATTGATAGCCAAGTGAACACTGGCATTGCCACTTTGGCCACTGCTCATGGCCTAAATACGACCTCAACAGAAATAAACTGTTCTAAAGGAAACAACAGGAACAGCATACACATTTAAACAGATTTCCTTACTGTTCACTGTACGAGTTGTTCAAGAGGTGACTAATCCCTCTGCCGTAGGAACTGTAGGGACACAGAAGAATGAGATTCAGTGAAGCGCCTCCTTTGTCGCTGCTCAAATCTTCAAGATCGACATCTCATTCATTTAAAAACATTTAGTTTGAAAGATTTCCGTAACGAGCTCAATGACCCTGACGAAAGGGCAGAACCCTGTCCTCAAGAAATTCATATGGTGGCCGCTATAACCGGTACTTATCATGCATTCTAATAGGGAAAGCGAAATAGACCTCACGGTCAGTGGGTGTGATTCGGTGCTTGAATGGGCATAAGCCCATTTAATCTAAACTAACTATACTTTAAGTGGTCGCCGTGGAGTAGTGGGTAAGTGCGTCGACCCACACGCAGAAGGTCTAGGTTCGATTCACGAACAAGATACCTCGCAGGTTTTCACGGCACCACTTCTTTCGAGCTGCCGACAACACTCAAAGAGTAGCAATTGTCTACGAAAAAGTCCTGTAGGTCCCTTCTACTCGTGAGGGAGCAGTAGCACGCGCAACACGAGCAGTCGTTGTGAAAGTTAGGCCCTGATCCCCTGTGGGCTGTAGTGCCACTTAATTTTTATTAACCATACTTTAAAGCAAAACTAGAATAGAACCCTTCTAAACTCTCTACAAGACCCTTATACTGCCAGTCCTGCTTTATGGAGCTGAAAGCTGGACGATAAGCAAGTCTGCAGAGCAGATTCTTGGTTGCCTTCGAAAGAAAAATTCTACGTCGGATATATGGTCCCGTCTGCGAGGAAGGTGAATGGAGGAGAAGACATAACCGCGAACTCTACGAGCTGTAGCAGGATTTGGATGTAGTACGGAAGGCAAAAATCCGTCAACTACACTGGCTCGGCCACATCGAACGCATGGACAGCAACGCTCCAGCGAAGAGGGCCTTCGAATCTGAGCCTCCAGGTTCGAGAAGAAGAGGACGACCGAATCTCCTGTATAGAGACGAAGTCATCGCGGATGTAAGACAGCTTGGCCTTGACGACTGGAAGCAGCGTGCCCAGGACCGTCGGCGATTGAAGGCAGCAATTGCTCAGGCTCTGACCCTTCATGGGTCGCCGGCCTGATAAGTAAGTAAGTAAACTCTCAGACACTTCTCACTCTAGTATAGAGTATCCTCTAAGTCACACAAATTAAGATATCTCAAGTGGTTGCCCGTAAATCACAAGCCAGAGTACAGTGCCCATTACAACGTTGTTCCTAATTCTTTCTTCGTCCACAAATTAGTTCCCCACTTCCGGTTGCAATTCACTTGTGCGAAAACTTTTTTCTAATCTGCCAGCCATGCTATAAAGTCCGTTTTGAGTTACCAGACATTAAATTACAAAACGGAAAATAAACTTTTAGTTGTTTACTTAAGGACGCTTATCTCAATTACTAGTAGACACTTTGACGGGAGTCTTGTGGCAGATGTCAGTGACATCTGCCTACTTCATAAAAAAAAAATTATAAATTTCCGCGTATTTTTTGCAAAGCTCAAGTGAGCTTGGTGCGAGAAGTCCACGACACCACAACACACACGACAACACTGAATGGGGAGGTTCATCTTTTTACAGCCCTTAAGGATTCCCCTTTTGTCTTCTCCCCTCTTTCACTAATAAATCCCTTAAGCAGATTTTTTTCTTTGATGTGGCCGCCGTTACGTTGTGGGTAAGTGCGTTGACTGACACACCGAAGGATTGAACTTTAGGGGACAAAAATCTCTCATTTATTCGCGCCAGGGCCTCTTTCGAGTTGGTGACAAGGAGGAGGGGAACACCTTCTCAAATTTCGCCGGTCAGAATGGGCGTTATATTGGAGGTCCCTTCTACCCGTAAGAAAGCAATAGCACGCACATCACGGAAACTTGCTAAAGAAGATAGGCTCTGGTCCCTTATGGACGGTAGGGTCTTCCAGGAAGAAAGCACCGTGAATATAATTTATTGTTTTTCTAATCCTCTAGCATTCGATCTGTTTTTCTCTCTTTAAAGAGCAAGGAGTCATATCATATATCAGTATTTGAACCCTGTTTTGAAATCTGACTTAACCTCACTTTCCTTAAAAAATATTTGCTGCCTTAAGAGCCCATCCTTCAACAATCGGAATGAATTATGACCCCTCCTTATCGACACCGTCAAAATATAACTCTACAGCCAAGATTCCACTTCAAAATTTGAGGTTATGTGGCTCACATTCACCGATTTCAAGCAGAAAACTCTCGGTGATCAACTTGAATCCATCTTATACCGCGGAAAATTGCATTCAGCTACTATCCACACCAAATTTGTAGAACTAAGGTACGCATTGATCAAAAAAGTGACTAAAATTTGGTAAAAAAAATCCCCCCTCCCTCTAAAAAACTCTTAAAGGAATGACCATCATTCACCTGGCACACGTTTTCGGCAGTCATTTCCCTCCCCGACGGTCACACAAATAACCCATCTCATCACACAGACAGACTCACTGAAAGCGTGCCAACCAAGCGGTTGCATTCGGAGATGAGTTCTGGACGATACACTGCCCGTCAGGTAAACGTTGATATTTGATAAGAAATTGATGTGTCTGCCTGCCGCCGCAGAGTGTGAGAACAAGAGACAGAGAGAGAAAGAGATTGGCGACCTCTTCAACTGACGCGTGCACTTTCAAAGTGCTTCGCACAGAAAAGGGGGCCAGTCCTCCGGCCAGACAACAACCCCCAGCACACTGCTGGAAACTGCAAAGTCTGCTCTAACATGCAAACGAATTCTCGGGCTTAGGAAACATTTAAATAACAGAATTACTTGGAAGTTGAAAGGCACACACACACACACTCGGCAGAGCCTACGAAACCTAATCACAAATATAACAGGCTTTAAGATAAAGTATAACCCTATCACCCTGTCACCCCTGTTCACCAGCACCCACATGTGATTCAGCACCCACCACCACCGCGCCCCTGCACGGAGAGCACAGACAATCGGCTACATAGCCGCTTGCACATGTAGCTATGTGACGGTGACGTGCGTTAATCTAAGCATATGCTTCCTATTTCGATACACCCCGGGTGTATGGGTGTACGTGCCAGAGGGGGCGAGGATGGAGAATGGAGTCGAAGTTTAAAGTACAAAATTTACCATGGCATGCTCATACCTCTCTATTTCTACGCTGTGCACACACACACATACACACACACTCACACCTTTGCTAGAAGCCTTCCGGCCCCCAAAAAGATACCCCATCTCCCGGCCGGTCCCTCTCGCATCCACTGGCACTGAAACAACCACCCAACCTGTTTATCTTAAGTTCGCATCTAACCCATTGCACGGTCAGTCGTCAGCGCTCGGATGGGGATGATGGCTGTGAGGGGTGGAGGGGTGGAGGGGGGGAGGGGGTTGAACGTGGGGTACGATTTCAGAGCTGGGTGGTGTTAGTCAACGTCGTCATCGCATAGTCATTGGTGGCGTGGTGGACAGGGAGGGCGGCGGGGTGGTTAAATTCCATTCGACACATCCCCTTTAATTTTATGTCGGTCCGCGATAAGGCTTTAAGGTTTCCCTTTAAAACGGCAACCCCCTCGTGCTCTGATATGTTCCCAGTGCCACCCTCCTCGGCTGACTCTGGTGTGCTGTGCTGTGCTGCTGGCTAAGGAGAGAACTTTATATGCAGCTTTCTCCGAATACACGACGACGTTGTCGACGACGACAACGACGACGACGACGAAAACTTTGAAATCGTAGACCGGGCAAAAAGGGTGCAAGCCCAAGGAAGGACTCGGGACCGAAGCCGGGGGAGAATAGAATATTATACGAAAATTCAAACATACATACATACACGACTGTCATACATACAGACGTAGAAACATCCCTAACCTCTCTCGGTCTCTCTGTCTGTCTCTCTTTCTCTTTCTCTCTTGCTCGTCTTATCGGTTGCCTGCTCTTGTTTTTGTAGGTGGAATGGAATTCTAACGGCGGGGTGGTGATGGTGGTGTCAAGAACGTGGCAGGGGGGTGGTTTGGTTTGTGCTCGTCTGGAATCTTGTGATGTGCTGCTTCTTCTTCTCCCGCCCACCCTCCATCTCCATTGCCATCACTTTTGCTGCCATCATCGTTCAGTTCTTGCTTGCTTGCTGCTGCCTGCTTGCCACTACCGCCACTGCCGCCGCTGTCGTCGTCGTCGCCGTCGTTGCCGCCGTTAGCTGCTATCGTTTCATAAGGAGAATGGCTTTAAGAAACACAACCCTACGCACGTCCATACAAACGTACACATTAAATTTATATGTGGACGGAAGAGCGAAGGAGCACTCTGGAGCACTGGAGTACGTACGGGTGTGTGTTTGTGGGTGTGTGTGTGTGTGCTCTACAAAGCTAGGGGGAGGGGGAGGGGGTGTGTGTGGGTGGGTGGTGTGTATAGGGACTCTGCCAAGGCGAAATTATTTCTGTACGTCGTCGTCGTCGTACCGACCGAGCATAGCACAGCACAGCACAGCACATTCACTCGTACGTTCGTCGTCGTCGTCATCGTCGTCGTTCGTATGGCATCCCGTTCAGCCTTTGGCTGGTTGGGGTGGCTGGAATAGATGTGCATGCAGCACACTCGGCTCGGCCCGCCACTAGATTTTGGGTTGAGTTTGAAATTCCTTCTTGTGTTTCTCTTGATTTTTTTTTTTGTTTTTCTTTTTGTTCTGCTTTCTGTTTTCTCTTTTTTGCGGATTTTTTGCCCAGTTTTGCCTACTCTTCCACTTCGTCGTCGACGTCGTCCTCGGCTTCTTCTTCATCGTTTTTTGGGGATGGAACTTTTTTTTGCGCTGGCTCGCTTTAAAGCCGTCCACCGACGACGACGACGACGACGAGAAAAACTTGGTGTACTTTAGAAATTCAACTTTAACGGAGCGAGGGGACGTTTGAAGTTTCTTTCGCTCGCATTTGACTGAAGGAGTCAGGAGTCATCGGGCAGTGGACGACGATGACGGGGGGCTTGCGGAATGGGAATTGTTGAATGTTTTGTAATTAGAAACAAAAAAAAGAACGGAAAGAAAAACCAGTTCTCCACTGCATATGACCCTCAATGGGGCATGTGTGTGAGTGTGTGTCTGCTAAGAGGGGGTGGGCGCGAGAGATGGGGTTAGTGTGAAAGAAGAAACACCTGACTGGGCTTGTTGTTCCCATGGCGGGAGCAGAGAAGGGTCGGCTAATATTTGTGCACAAACAAAGTTGTTATTTGGTTGCCGTTGTGCTGTTGTTGTTGTTGTCACCCTCTTTGTAATGCAATATTTATTAGTAAACAAACTGTATGTTGTTGTCTTTGGCAAAGCAATGCAATAGAGCCCAACAGGAGAGAGAGAGAGAGAGGGAGCGACAGGGAGACTGCTTAAGTACCTGAGACCCTTTTTGGAACCGGAGGGCTAATGTTGTGTCAAATATGGAACCTGTAAACCAATAGAACGAAAGGGGGTGAGTGTGTGTGGGGAGGGGGAGGGAGGGATTGTTGACGAACGGACCTATGAAGTAGAAGGATTGGTCATTCGTGCATCGAAAACCATCAGATGGTGGGTGGCCATGGGTTGGTGTGGGGTAGGGTGTTGAAATGATTCAGGGCTGGGATTTCTAATTTGGACATTTGCATGTGACAAATCAGAGCAGAAATGAGGACTGTTGTGAAGGAGAATCTAGGCTTGTCATCCTGAAGAATGGATTTGTCTGCAGATGTGACAAATGGCCAAGGCATCAACAACAGTTTTCTTGCACCTAGTGCATAAGTGCCGTTTCACACATTGTATCAAATCATCCCCCTTAGCACAATCGATTTTTTGTTGAAAATTGTGACCACAACCAGCATTTAGCGACACTGCATGAAGCCCTAGGAAGTCAATTGCTTGGCTCGGCAGAAGAACTAGGCTAACAAGCTAATTTTTCAGGCTTAGAAACACACCAAGACGAGGTTAGAAATGAGGCCAGTTTCGGTGCGAGGTGATCCAGTTCATCGACCAACATGAGTCTCCATCTAGCACGGAGTTTCGCCAGGTATCTTCATTTTCACAGAGTGGAGGCTCTTCTTGACTTGCGTGCGCCACTTCAGACCATGACGGTCTCTGTTGCGTTGGCTCAGATTCAGAGAGTCTCTGTCATCTATTTTCTCTGCATGTCCTATATGTACATTTTAAGCGTTGTATCCTTTAGAGCGGATGTCTTCAAATCCACCCCCGAGGGACGACGCAGTAGAGGAACCCCGCAACTCAGGTGGTGCACGCAAGTGGAAAGGGACCTCAACCAACTATACGTGCGAAACTGCAGACAGCTAGCTAAAGATCGAGCTGGTTGGCTACGCTTGTTGCTCCATCCTGGACTGTAGCGCCACCTTAAGCAAGTAAGAATCCTTAGACGCATAGCTAGATGCATACACCCCGTATGGCGTTCGTCGTTCAATCTTCTGCTCCAGATGCCATTAAAGAGGGCCAGAAGTCGCACGTAGAACTTTCCTCTTAAAACGAGTTTCTCATCCGTTACTTATAGTTGCAGGACTCTACGTCATAGAGCAGGACGGGGACAATCAAGACGTTGTCTATAGCCAGCTTGATCTTTCCAGTTAGGACCCATTTGCCTACTGCGCCCAAAGAAACAGGGGTTAGCCACAGTGATTGTGCGTTTGATTGCGGTGGTCAAAGACTTGGTAGTGACCATGGTGTCCATATTTATTGCAAAGCCGAGATAGGTGAAGTCCTTGACTGCCCATTGTGACATTCTGCCCAAGTTTTCGATATTGTGGGTCCTTCTTAGATGTCTTGGTGACTTGGACTAGTGTACTTGGTATTGCTTTCGTTTATCGCTAGACCGCTAGATATTTGAGTCACCTTCGTTTCAATCCCAAGAAACGCCTCTTTGAGGGTTCTCTGTGTTTGTCCAATGCTCATTTAACCGACAAGAAGATCGTGACTGGTGGTGTTGACTTATGGATTTCACACGATGTTCTCTTGAATAATGTCGAAAAAGTCAAATAACAGTGCCATGCCCTGTCTTACATCTTTTCTGGAGATTTTGGTGAATTCATCACCGGCCTTGACGGGTCAGCGGAAGTTTTTCCTCGTCATCCTACACAATCTGACGAGTTTTGAAGTGTGTTAGAACTGCCGAAATAAGACACTGCAGTGCCTAGCTTGTCATTGCGCCCTTAAAATCGAATGTTTTCAATTTTTACTTGTTGGGTCTTCTCCAAGATCCACCGCAATGTGAAGATCTGATCTATCCTGGAAATTACAGACCGAGAACCACACTGGTTAAGACAGATCAGATTGTTTACAAATGGCTCCAAGGGTTCACACAAAGCAACTGAGAGGATTGCTCTCGAAATTAAGGGGACTCCTCTCTCTCTCTCTCTATTTGGCACACACGAAGGACTGAAAAGGACAATTCTTGGCCACGTTGCCAACGGATGTCCCCTTCATCACGCCTTACGAGGCGTGCCTAACATGCGATTCCATCAGGTAGACGACCGCTTGGCAGACCCAGAGCGAGGTGGTTGAATAAAGTCCATTAACGCGCCTAGCCGTCTTTGGGAAAAGCTCCCTATGAGTTAGAGTCGATGACAGAGGATGGAGCGGCCTCCAAGTTTCTCGTGTGTACATTGCCTCCGCTGTGTCTTTAGTCGAACATGTGAGGCACTAAAAAAAAAAATGAAAACAATGATGTTCAGTCCTTGAGAAGGCATGCCAAGCCAGTATTTCCATGCGAAGAAGCCGCATCACTCTAATGATATTCCAGTTATCATTACAATTTCAAATTGACTATATTTAGAATGTGAAAATAGCTCAGTTTCCGTCCTTCATTCGTATTCTCTTATCGCCACCGCAGCAGGCGTACGTAATCGAGGTGTTTTGCATACAGCCCCTTATCGAATTGAATATCAGCAGATAACCCGCGATAAGGGGTTGCAGCTAACTACCCTCTGTTTTGTCACTCGGTGCTGTAATAAGGGGTGGTGGGCTTATCTATGCGGCAACCCCGGACTGCTTGCTTTCTGATATGGAATGCTGGTCCCATTAGAAGCGTGTTTTGACAGACATCCAAGTGCTACACTTACTCGTACATTAAGAGCTATAGACTCCCCGTGCTTAGGTAGAGAAGCACCGGAATTGAATTGAACGTCTGTGGTAAAAGAAGGATGGGACAGTGGATAATGTCGTCTGCAGATACTCTAAGAGGCCTGTTCAAACGGTATTGGTACTTTCTTTTAAAATTTATTGAATTATTTTTTTCCCTTGTAAAGAATTCCCCACCAGATATTGTACACTTGTGCCAACATTTTTTTTCCAATTTTCAAAATGTGCTGCGAGGTCCTTTTGTCGAGCTGCGTTGTTGAATACCTTCAGAAATTATTAAAGACCCTAAAAATCACTTTGAGCTGCTTACGAAAGGACGCGTATATCAAACACTAACTAACATTTGGACGCGATATTCGTGACAAATATCAGTGACGTATTTGTTTTTGGATTTCATACACCCAGCGTCAGCCAATTGCTCTCTGTGGCTTGGGTAATATCTCAAGATTCTACCTTAAAGAGATTTTACGCCTCCCTGATAACGAGCAAGATATTTCTAACACATCCGCTGTTCTGTCGGTTACATCCCCGATTGGAAGTTAATAGAGTGGATCAGATCATCAGATGGCTCTCTCCGGGACTTGGGTTCAAACCACAGACAACCACAAGTGGGGCCGACCGCGCAGCTACTGGCCACCCTTGGGACCAGGCAAGAGCTTCCAGTCGAGCTGTGTAGCTATGCTATTGCCGGTTTGGTTCCATAACACTCAAGTATAGAAGCCTACGACCGAGGTGCCACAAGAGCGGGTGACGATGTCTACCAAACGCTTCCCTAGCAAAGTTCTTAATTGTGCCTCTGCTTTGTCTAGTCTGGAGTACCGCACTGACATTGTACATTCTGTGCATTGTATAATTGACATTCGCACATGCATCCAGCTAGTGACCGCTAGAATAGAAAGGAGTTTAAAGATCCAAAACCAGTAAGCAAGTAGCTGCCATGCCAAGGTTAAGATTCTACATGTGACACGTCTAGGAGAAAACTGACAGTTGCTCTACCCTTTCCGCCGGTGTCCCATCTCACCTGCCATTTTTGAAGAAGAAGCTGGCCAAAGAGGTCTTTTCAATCATTTAGAGCCGATCATTAAGCCGCTAAACGCTAACATAATAATAATTGAGTGGCACTACAGCCCACAAGGGACCAGGGCCGAGCTTCTACAAAAACGCTAGCATGCCTAACTTTAAAGTGAAAAGCATGCTTTTCTTGATTACCTAGAGGTCAAGTGGCAGTTCTCCCATAAGGACTTTAAGTGCCTCCGTAAAGACAATAGGCACACTGGCAAGCATGCAACAAAGGGCAAACCCTGTGGCATGGCTGCATTCGCCTCATACCCCAAGCGGTGTTCACAACGTAGCACAATATATAGACATCATAATTTGCACGGACAATTAACACACCGAATATTAGGGTGCGTACTTCTATTGCGCTCAGGTCCCCGGTCTTCCTTAAGCTCACTCCAAAGCTGCCCTGAAACCTTCACAAGGCGATCCCTTAGTTTAAGAACATGGAAGAGAAAATTCAATAACTTTCCAAAGGCGATATTGAGGTATTTGCCTCTTTTACAGTTCGCAGCCGAAAACACGTGCGTACTTTTCTCAGACAGCTTGTTCTTAAGCATCGCCATGGACATCTTGTCAAGTGCTAATTCGACGCCCACACTTGTGCTCCATCGATAAATTGGGCGCATCGCAGTCTAACTGACCATACATTTATCAAAATGAGTAGATCATTGGCACAATGTTTAAAGAGTCTAGCTAGTGCTACAAGGAGTCCATCATAAGGTTCCATGTGAATGCTCCACAGATGGATCCTTGTGAACATCTACCCAACACTTCAGTCCGGCCGTTAAATCCTTGATGTTCCTCCATTCACGCAGTCCTTCCTGAGAAGTTACTCTTTCAGAGAGCGATTTCATCGCAGCCAACATCTCTGATTCGACTGATGCTGCTCCTCCCACTCAAGTCGTCAATTTCCACAAAAATATCAATCACGTACTTGGCCTGCGACGCCATGATGCACCTCATTGCATGCGTACTGCGTACTCTACACTCTACATTTCCTGCTTTAAGCCAAACTGAGTAGGGCCGTTACTTTTGCCCGTTTCGGCTGTCAATCTTTCGACGATTATTTTCTCTAAGATCTTACGCGGAGCAGATAGCAGAGTTATCCCTCTATATGATCGAGAATTGTTTCTTATTCTGGCAGCGAATTTCAGGAGTCCTGATTTCACGTTTCAGAAAAGTGGCCGAATCAGACGCATCCACTGAGAAGGATTTAAACATAGTCGGGAAGAGAAGACCAAATGGCTTTCATCACTCTGCTGGTTACTCCGTCTATGCCGGGAGACTTCCTTCTACAGATCCGCGAGACAACAAAAGTAATCTCTGATGAGTGTAGTGCCAGAGGTGGAGCCCTTATTTTTGAGGAGGCATCTGGAGTCTCTGCTAAGAAGTCATTTAGGAGCACCAACAGATATAAGTGACACATGTTAGACTGGGATTAATGGGTCCACGACTACCTTGACGGCTTTGTATCACCCGGTCCATTTTCCCAAGAGTCAAAAATAATGCAAAACTAGACGCCTTAGGCACCCAAGTACCAAACTGGTTTCATGCTTGAGGCACAATCACTCCGCTTTGGTTTGGAGTGGTTTCTAAAACCTCTTCCGCTCACTGGGTCGCAGCACCCGGTTGAGAGCCGGGCAAATACTCTTATCGCCTGGCCTGAGGCAGTAGGGTGAACAATCGGATTCAGAGCAGTCGGGACGGTACACTAACATGAGCCCGGCAAGCCACACTGGGTTTAAAAACACAGCCACCACAAGACACCACAAAGGAGCTAAGGGCACAGCCAGACTGGAACGGAAGATCCAGGGGCTCCTGACCTCCCATGTCACCAGAATATAGCTTCTAGTCAAGCCGACACTTGATGGTCACACATGGTCGTGGGTTCCATCAAAGATTCCGTTGACACTAATTAGTGCTACGGAGGAGAATTATAGATCCAGTCACATCATGTGGAGACATCAGTGATAGTAGCTCCAACATGAAAAGATAAATATTTGTCGCTAAGGGGATCCCAAATGAAAATTAAATTCAACAAGCAAAAATTCGAAAACAAGCCGAAACACATGCAAGCGCCGAATATTCAACATCACCAAATTTGCCGTAATAAATGAGAGACATAAGTACCAACATAACGTCACAAAAAAATCGAGTACATATTTCATATATAACCGGCGGATTTTTAAAAATTTGTGGTGCTTTTTGAACAGCATCACAAGTTCCTAAGTTTGTAAAGGGTAATCCAACTTGATTTTAACAACTTTGAATTTAATTTTTGAACGCATTCTTTCACTAAACATCAAACTGACATTGTCAATGTATTCAGTGAACTTAACATTTTTGTGATGGTCTGCAAATTATAAAAACTTTCTACCGAAAGTGTTTATTCCAATTTTGCCAGCGACAGGCAATGACAAGCTTAGAGCATAAATTTAAGTGCACCTATGGACCTATGTCTGATGTTGATGTGATTATCAGTGAGTCAACGAATAGGTCACAGTGTCGCTGCCGTTCAGCCGTCAGTAGAAAACGATGCAGTCAGTTCCATGGCATTCTCAAAAATGGGCAATCTCTCGGACCATTGTGGCTTGTTTTGCCTAAGGATCGTGGTTCACGCCCGTAATCTTACTTTAGACTTAAAGCCGTTGAACCATTTGCAGAGACGTCCGATTGAGTCCTGAAATAGATGCGCTTAGATGATGAATTTCATCGCAACATCGTCATCAGTGACGAAGCACATTTTTGACTCAATGGGTTCGTCAATGAGCATAAACATGAATTGTTCGTCGGGTGACAATTCAAGCTTATGTGAAGCTAAGAATCATCACTTCTTGCAATTTGGTACAGTTTGCATGCCGGCGGTGATATCTTTCAGTCGACGATAATGTTACTGTGAATGGTCAGCGTTATCGCACCATGATGAACAAATTGGCTAAACTGGCTTTGTACAACAGCTTGATTATCCCAGTCTTCCTAGACGGCGCAGAAACTTGGACGCGAATGCAGAAGCCCTTAGACATTTTGAGAGGAAAGTTCTGAGTGCGATTTTTGGTCCTGTTTGTGTTGATTGCGTCTGAAAGTGAATATTCAACGACGAACTCTATATGCTGTACGGCGGCATGCTTCTGGTCACGTGTCTTTGGATACAATGGTTCAGATGGCTAGGTCGAATAGAGAGTATGGACACCAGTGCTGTAAGCCTAAAAGTTTTTGAATCCGAGCCATTGGGACAACGCAACAGATGGCGGCCTAGGCTGAGATGGAGAAGGACCTCAGCCAACTTGGAGTGCGCAATTGGAGCCAGCTGGCCAGCTGAAGACGCATGTTGGTTAAGGCCCAGGTCCACCTGGGACTGTAGCGCCAGTAAAAGAAGAAGAAATTTAAATGATCGCCATGTGGTTTCAACAGGATAATGCCACAAGCCACACTGCACACCAGATAATCCAGAAAAACCAGAAACCAGATAAAGTCGATTGGCAGCGTCGTTTGTGCGATTGAACGCCGCTTGCCAATTTTCTGTGGGGCTACGTTAAGACATCTATGCCAACAAGCCGATGACAGTTGAAGAGTTCCGAGCCAACATTGAACGCAAAATAGCGGCCGTTTCGGTCGAAAAGTGTGGACAAGTCGTTGATAATTGGGTCCATCGAATCGGCTGCTGCCAACTTGTCCCCGCTGGCCATATGAATAAGTCGAATTATATTCAAAAATGTTTCGATTGAACTTACAAAGAAGCATTACCGTATCGCATACAGTCATCAATTTATTGACATGGAATTGGCACGATTCCCCAATTTGCTGAGGTCCATTCCCAACAAGTATTCACTCAACCACCTTCACACAAATAAATCAGTCAACACCACACTTGCCTCCAATCGACAACCCCACCCCTGGAGCCATTGTTCCCCAGTTTCAATTCAAAACTTGACGCTCCGTCAACTCCAGACTGCTGATTAGGCAGACATCCCGCCAGCCATTCAGTTCCCTTCACCGGCAAAGATGTCGCTCCCAAAGGATGCACTCTTGCACAAAATGCCCACCAGAGGGAAATGCAAGGCAATTCAGTGCTGATTACTCTGTGCAGCAACTGTTTTCCTTTCTCGTTAATTGGAAAGGACCCTTAAACGGAAAAGCTTTTCGCAAAACCTCCCCGAAAGCAGGCAAAAAGAACAGAGAAAAAAAAACACTGATTTCAAATTAAGTAATTTTCACACAAAGGCCGTGCGCCAGTGCACCGCAACAGCGCGCAGCCTTGCCATTGACGTCGCGGCAGAGCTCTCCGCCTCCACCGCCACCGCCACCGTCACCGCCACCTCATTATGGTTTTTTAGCCTAAGCGCAAGGCATTCATTTTCCTCGTTGCACACGGCGGCGTGCGCTTGGTTGTGTGTGAGTGTGCTAGGTGGCGGCACGTTTTCCCAATGTAATCCCAGGAGAGGAGAGCGAGGGGTTTTGCATTTCGCATCCGATGCTTATTCAACGGAGGGTGGGTACTTTTGACGGGATTTAGCGTGATTTTCCTTGCCATTCACTTCATCCTGAATCCTTTCGAGACACTTACGCGCGCATCCCGGGATCACTTGAGCGCTATCAACGCCACCGTCAGCAACCACCCCCAACCCCCCCCCCCCCAGGCAACCCTCACCAGCAGCATCTGCTTGATTGAAAACTAGAACTCATTTCAAATTTAATTCGCACAAAAAATGAGTGTATTCAGCGGTTTTTTTTTTTTTTGTTTCGTTCGCATTGAAACCACACCACGAGATGGGCGGGCTCCATTTCCGGGGCCACCGTGAACTGGCCACGACCAAAATGAATTTATGTTGAGTTTTAAATTTTAAATTATTTAAGAACACACATGCACATCCGCATGTTTCATTAAAAACGACGAACTACGTACGTACTCGTATTCCAACACGCGTGCACATGTGGGCTTTCGGGCGCACAAAAACGGACACCCACCCCCGCCGGCATCGCCACCCTTAAATAGGTATACGAGCTATTATGCTCATTGAGCTTAGCGTACACTATGTGATGCGGGTATGTGCGTGAATGTGCTTGTATTGATTTTAGCATTGAAGTTGACGTTAACCGGGCGCACGGACGGGAAACGAACCAGCGGACGGATGAAGTGGGCCTTCAGGGTGGCTCGGGCCCGCACACTCCGGTCCCCAGCACCCGACTCCCAAATGGAATGGCAAGCGAATTTGTTAAATTTAACTTATAGATGGATATTAACCTTAAAGCCAAATGGATGTTCATGCATTTTGGGCTGCCACCTAAGCGCTGGGTGTGGTGCCGCAAATTGATTGCAATTTCAAAGGTTTCGGACACTCGCTCGCTCGTGCATCTGCATGGGAATTAAGATCTGCAAGGGAATGGGGTGGAATTGAGTTGCAAAAAAAAACGTAAAATTATTGATTTCTTTTTTTGAGTTCCTGCTGAGCTAAGGGGGAGGAGAGCGACTGAAATGAAGTTTGCTGTCATGGGAAGTTCTGCTTCGTCCGCGGGAAATTTTCGAAATGACCAAGAATTAGGTCATGCATACTCGAAATTTTATGAGAAAGCATTTATGTCTGTGGGGATGCAGACAATCCCCCAGAATTCGGAGTGCATTTCAATGGGATTTCTGAAATGGCCGACGGTAAAAATTTGCCACTTCCTCTCGATGCGCCAAATGATGCTAAAGTCGATAGTCGATACGGAAGAGAGGGAAATGGAATGATTCGTGTATAGATCCAACCCGTCTAACTTTGGTTTTCTACCCAAACTCGTCAAATTGTGTAGAATGACAATGGAGAAGTCTAGCTGCTCCGTCAAAGTCAGCAACAAACATACCGAGACTTGAAAACTAGATTCTTGACAGGATGGCACACACTCATGTGACTTTTTCAACATCATCTTGAGAAGATCGTGTGAATCTCATAAGTAGACAAGGGGCACGATTTTAGAAAAAAATCATTTCAGCTCCTGGCTTAAGTCGATGATATTGACGTGGCCGGATCAAAGAAGTATTGGGACTTCGGTTCGTTTTTTGTGTTCAAAAAAAAAGTTTTTTATTGCAAAAAACAATAAGAATACCTAATTCAAAATATTATCCTTCGGTAGCGACTTCATTTTTCCTCTCTGTCATCGTTTCGATCTTTGAGCCACCCTTCAATTTCTTCAAAGGACCTGAACCATTGAACCCCAAAATCGTTTTGCATCCTTCGAAATAGACAGTAGTTGCAAGGAGCAAGGTCTGGAGAACACGACGGGTGGGATAAGATCTCCCATTTCAGCGTTTCCAGGTAGTTTCTGATCGCTACAGCCACGTGGGGTTGGAAGTTATCATGTTGCTTAATCACAATGTCATTCTTCTTTCATTTTAGGCCTTTTTTTCACACAATTTACGGCTCAAAAGCATTACATGTAGTCGATAACGTTTCCCATAAACGGTTTTTCTTGCTTTAAGCAGCTCAGTCCAAAACAGACGCTGATGCACACAGACTATTGCTAACAAATGCCACACCTTTCCAATGTAATTGGAAGATCAGCCACAACTTGCAGATGGCGCGATGTTTTGAGAACAAACCGAACTAATTTCCTTTTCCTAATTTCTTTCCCCAAAGTTCACAAAACGGAACAAGCCAAAAGCGGAATTATTTTTTTTTCATAAAATGAAATAGAAACTCTCAGAACGTGCCCGTAGACAGGCATCAATTCGAGGTAGTGAACGACTTTGTCCATCTTGACTCCCAAGTTTGCAGGACGAAGACCAACAGAACTGAGTTTAAATGCACGTAAACCTTTCCTGTCTTTTGTGCTGTCTTATTGAACTCGATGGCACGAAAACATACAGGGTATCAAAACTGATGAGGAAGGAAGAAAAGTTGTGAGTTTGCGGTGATGGCTTCTGGAGATGGAGATTCAACAACAAACTCAGTAGGCTGCACGGCGACATGTGTCCAATGTTAAGCATCTGCGGATACAACGCTTAAGATGCTTTGGTCACGTAGAGTATGTACATATGTATCAAGCCTGCGACCCATGAGGGGTTTGCGCCTGAGCTTCTATTCTTGACGGTCCCAAGCACGCTACTTCTAGTTGTCAAGAACAAGCTCTATAACATCCGCAATCACTTGACTGATCTTGACCCTGACAACTTGGTCTCTATACCGCAGGTTTGGCCTTCCTCTTCTTCTCAATCCCCGAGGGTAGGATTCGAAGACCCTCTTCGCTGGAGCGTTGTCATGTAGAGGACGAAGAGCGCATGGAAAATTCACCTCCAGCCCGAGGGGCTTTAAATCAGAAGTAGCGGAACAACACACGGAAAAGAAAAGATGGCGTACACAAATTCAGAAGTACCTCAACTAACTTGGCGTACGCAATTGAATGCTACTGACTGATGGTCGTAACAGCTGGAGGAGCTCGATGGCTGAGGCTCAGGCTCACCGCAGACTGTAGAGTCATGTGAAGAAGGTAAAGAAACTAAAAGAAGCCCTTAATTGGTTTTCAAAAACGAGAATTTAAATGCTGACTTTACTTCGTTGTCAGAATCTTCCGTATTTCCAAGGTCTTGCACTGACGGATGTTCATATTTTCGTGCCGAACCATGTGAAGAGCTTTTCCTTTGACAATATGGATGTAACTCAATAAATCCTTATATATTAGACCAGATGACATTTGGCAGGCTTACGTGAAATAAAATTGACTTTTGACCAGAGACCAATTCCTTATTGGTTTCTGCTTTTGACTCCACACCCTGAATAACTGGAACTGCAACCAACTTCAGAGTGGTATAATTTCCAAAACCGCCCATGACAGTAAGCTGAAGAATTGACAAATTACAGAGTAAGTTGTGTTGAAAAACTGTGTATCCGCGATGGAATTCAAACGTAATAATGTGATTACTTCATATCTGGCTAGCAAAACATAACTAGCTATCGTTAGAGATCTCAATCACCTTAACGGGAATAAATCATGTGTGTCTCGAACCATAGATCATTGCAGTGATACTAGCAGCATTGCAAAACATCACGGAGGTGGTCGTAAAAAACAGCAACATCGGCAAAAATGGTTTGGAAAGTGAAGGCTTAAAATTACTGAAAAGAAATATGGCTCGTGACCTCAACGTTTCCTTGGAACAAATGCATCACATACTGAAAAGTAAGCTAGGGCTTTGGCCTTTGAAATTCCAAAAAGCACACGATCTTACACCGCAACAGAAAAAAAGGTAGAGTCAAGAGAGCGAAGGAGTTTCTACGCTTACACGAAAGTGGGCATTTGCCGAATTTGGTTTTTGTTTTCTGACCTATTGTTAGCGAGCAATATATCAACGAACGAAATGATGAAAGTTTACTTACCAGAGAGGTCCTTCAAAAATTTACACCTTCCGACGCTTACCAGATAGCAAACAGCACCGATGGTGATGGTTTGAGTCGCCATAACCGACGATGGTAGATCTCTTCAAGTACTTTTTGACCTTGGCGTCAAACTGAACCATAGCCATGATTGGCTCAGCGTTGTAGAAACCGAATGACTTTCCATCCTCGGTATGTGTTTCAACTCAACACTTAGTTGGAACGATCACATATTCGAGATCGCCGCAAATGCAGCGAAATGTCGAGGTTCCTTAAAGCGATGTAAGAAATATTTCAGCCCTTTTGATCTGGCAACAACATATGAAATAGTACATCCGCAGAAAACTTGGGTATAACGCTCCTATCTGGTATGAAGCTGCTAAGACCTTCCTGTTCCTACTAGGTAGAATTCACAACGAGCGACAAAACTTAAGAGTAATGCTGCGAAGTCCATCGAATCGTTAGAACATCGTCGAAATGTTGCGTCTTTGTCACTCCTTTATCGCTTTTATAAGTGGTCGCCATGGCGTAGTGGGTAAGTGTGTCGACCCACACGCAGAAGGTCTTGGTTCGATTCCCGGACGGAATACCTCGCACCACCACGAATTGCTGACAAAGCTCAATTGTCTATGAAAAGCTTCTCAAATCTGGCCGTTCGGAGTCGGCAAAAAACTGTAGGTTCCTTCTACTCGTGAGAGAACAGTAGCACGCGCAACACGAGTAGCTGTTGTAGAAGCTAGGCCCTGGTCCCTTGTGCGCTGTAGTGCCACTCAATTATTATAATTATCACTCTAGATATCCCCGGACATACATATAAGAGGCGCCACTAACAGAAATTAATATTTAATTTAATATTTTTTTTTGTTAGTTGGCGCCACCTATTTGTCCCGGGACTTATTGAGTGATGTGTTAACAAAAAATGCTGTAATCAGTTAGCCAGTTGCATTCCTCCCCTTTAAGAATTTTCCCGCAATACTCGCCTCGCTAGGAATACTCACCCGTTCGCCCTTAAGCCTACCTTCGGACGTATGAATATAGTTAAGCTAAGAGACTCATTCTTCAGCCGCATCACACGAATATGGAATGCTCTTTCCAGCCCCACCTTTCTCCCTCATTACAATTGACAGGAATCAATGTGTACCGGTGCCTCCTTCCCCTCTCTTCCTCTACACCTTCGGCCCGTGGTGTGACTTAAGTCCGGTCACGTAAGCACCCTTGATTCCCATGGAACTGTCTTAGATCCATTACCGAAGCTTGGGCAAACAAACATCTTGGTCGGGGACCGGGATATTTCAACAGGACTCGACACCGTCTCACAAAGCTCGCATTCACCGGGATTTGTTAAAAATCAATGTTCCACACTTCATTTCCTCGACACAATGGTTTGCAAACTCTCCGTTCACATGTCCGTCGGATTTCTCTCTCTGAAGTATTTCGAAGACGTAGGTTGGCACTAAAATAAAATAAAATATACCAACGTTTGGAGCATCTCAAGAATGGACTTTGCTGGGAATGGGTGAAAATACCGCAGAACCACTTGCATGCAGCATTCCTTGACTATCTTCAGTCGTCTCAAGGCCATAATTCTCGCCAAGGGTGGAAATATTGAAAACTACTGATACAATTTAAAAACTGATGTGGTACCGGTTTCGTTTTATTACTTTCACCAGACAGTGCCAAACCCTTCACCACAACAATCAGACCCACTTATCACAGACCCCCGCATTTACATCTAGCAAAGCATCTTCAGCTTCATCCAGGGTGTGATCATCAGACATATTTAATTCATCTTCATTCTTGTTGGAAGAAGTGAACAATTCCATATTTCACGTACTAATTAAATGTCGCCATAGATCAGCGCGCTGGTGGAGGCGCGTGCCAATTTAATTGATGTTCCCTTTCAATTTCAATTGTGGACTTCATTAACAACGAGGTCGGAGCGCATGTTGCCGTTAATTGCGATCGCAGCGTATCTGCGATAAATGATTAATTATTTATTTTTAAATTTCGCTCACCATCGACCTCGATGGCGTTGTCTGTTACTGCTTTCAGCAAAATTTGTGCGTACAGCAATTAAGACAAATCTAATGTCGACAGCATTTGAATTGTGAGACGGGACTGAATTGAAGTGTGCCGAGTTTGGGCAGTGAATGAAATCACTTGTAGTCGGATTTTTATTTTTGGTGTGATCGCGACATGAAAACAGATGATGAACAGAGACCCAACGGAGTGTTATGACGGTGGATCTGTCAGACTTTAGACAACAATTTTTTGTTGTAGCTTACATAAGATCTAAATTGACTTCTTACCAGTTTGCTTCGGCAGATTTCCTTTTGGCTTGACCCTACAGTTCCAGGTGGACTTTAGCCTCCATCTTGGAGCCTCTTGGCTTGACCCTACAGTTCGGGGTGAACTTGAGCCTCCATCTTGGAGCCTCTTGGCTTGACCCTACAGTTCGAGGTGGACTTGAGCCTCCATCTTGGAGCCTCTTGGCTTGACCCTACAGTTCGAGGTGGACTTGAGCCTCCATCTTGGAGCCTCTTGGCTTGACCCTACAGTCCAGGGTGGACCTAAGCCCCTGCCAACGTTCCTCTCCAGACTGCTGTCTTCAGTTGCACACACCAAATTGGTTTAGGTCCTTCTCCACCTGTGTGTGCCATTTCGTTTGAGGATCTCCTCAATTACGTTCTTCCAGCGGTTTGGAAGCGAAGACTCTTCGGGCTGTGATGACTACATGACCTAGCCATCTTAAGCGTTGGATCCGGAGATCAAGCCAGTCAGATGTATTGAAATTAGAACGACGCATATGCTAGAAATGCAAGAATGACAGTGTAAAAGAGAGGCCGTGAGCATAAATGAAAGCGTGAAAATAGAAATATCTGTCTGGGAGCATAAATCACCCTGCAGCTCTCCTGAAGGGTGGACTGGTTTCAAATAAAAACGCTGCAATTAAGAGGATGAGGCGTTTGACGCACTAAGTCTCTCATCAGACTCTTTTTCTTTACTAAGCGACCACCACTCACACGGTCCGATAAGACCTTAGGCTTACCACCCCTTGGCGCCACAATCGCAAAAAATGGAGATTGTACTATTCTGTTGCTTTTCCATCACAATAGGCAACCGGAAACGGGAAGTGAAAAAATGCGAACTAAGTAGACCGTAATTTCACTCTTGCCGACGGCCAATGCCAAAATTTTATCAAAATTTCAGCCGAGTCCGTAGGAACATTATGACCGCCGAATTCGCTGATTTTAGGAAAATGGAAAAAGGGCAATTCTTGCTTTTAAAAAGGCACTGTCTTCCAAAATGAAACAAAGTTTGAACGTTCTGAATCTTCTTCTTCGATGGCGAACGTCAAAAATTAACCAAAGGGCTTGGCGACTGAAATCATCTTTGACAGACGATTCACAATTTCGTATTGGTAGACCCTCGATTAAGAAGGCACGAGAAGTCTGAAATAGAAGACATCTCAAAAAAAAAAAAAAGAAAACTGTTCACGTGATCGTTGCCGCATTTTCTCACTCTCCGACTCAAGCACAACGTTGCGACCGCTTTAAGGTTCAAGAACTTGACACTTTTTAATTCCAATTCAAAGAAGTTTCTACATCGTTTCGAGGCCATTGACGAAACATGGATCCACTGGTATACACCAGAAGCCAAAGAATAGTCGAAACAGTGGACGTTAGCCGGCAAATGTGCGGCGAAGAATGCAAAGACTGTTCTATCGACGATGGCCTACTCCTATACGTCGACTACCTGTAAAAATGCAAAACGAACTCCAGTTTCAGGACACTTCTTTTTTAATATTTCACAGCACCTCCTCTTTCGCCTTTGGTAAACAAACTCAAAGAACAGTAAATGCCTATGAAAAGTTTCTTAAATTTCGCGGTTCGGAGTCGGCAATAAACTGTAGGTCCCCTCTCCTCGTAAACAGTAGCGTGCATTACACGAGCAGTGAAGAATAATAACAATAATTGAGTTGCACTACAGCCCACAAGGGACCAGGGCCGAGCTTCTACAACAACTACTCGTGTTGTGCGTGCTACTGTTCTCTGACGAGTACAAGAGACCTAAAGTTTTTTGCCGACTCCGAACGGCGAGATTTGAGAAGCTTTTCATAGACAATTGATACTCCTTGAGTGTTGTTGCCAACTGAAAAAGTGCAGTGCCTTGAAAATGCAAGATTTTCGAAGAATCGAGACTGGGACCCTCATCATGTGAGTCAACGCACCCAACGACCACTCCACGGCGACCACTGGGTATCATATTCGACAGAAAACTAAGCTAAAGAGTTTTCCAATAGGGACTTGATTTGAACCTAATTTGTGAACGCACTCTTTCACTAATCACTGTCAATTTATTCAGTCATTTCTTCTTCGACTTTTTCATCATGGTGAAGAACACGAACGAGTTAGTTGTTAAGTTCTTATTGAAAACGCCTTTATAGCCCAAATATTCAAACATTAAGGAACGAATACGAAAAGAACAGTATCGCCGCGTAATATACTGACTTTACACTTCGGTAATTCAGCCAACGTTACTGTACGGCATCGGCATTTGGTGGATGTCCCTACTGCAAGCTACTTAGCTGAGGTAAACTCACTCATACATATGCGAATCCTTGAAAAGTACCTCCACCAATGAACTGGACAAATTCCTCTTTCTTGTTCGACTACACCTTATAGACAATAAAGCGATGCAGCTTCTATGGCAATCAGGCTCAAATTTGTTGGATTCTGTATCGAGCTACGGTTAATCCAGGATCTTAGGAAGGGATTTTTTTTCCCAATGAACACCGATCTCATGCTTTATCTGATCTTTGAAAAACAAATTTCAACCATCATCGTAAAGGACAAACTTCACCCACGTTGCTGGAAGACCCACTCTGTGTGAACATATTTACGGCTGGGATGACCAGGGGACCGATGTATACTCGAGAGACTTAAGTCTTCATTTCTCCATCAACCTACCTCCAAATTATAGTCTTTTCCAATTAATGTAACATTGCCATGGAAAAGTGCTTCAACCAGAGGAAACCCAACAGCCAAGCTTCAATCAAATCCTTTGGAGAGTATAATTTAAACTTCCTTAAGTGTCGCCTGTCTCTTAACAAGATGGCCAAGTACTTCAACATTCACCCGGTATGTGTGACAGAACGCAGTGTAATCCACGGGAATTGCGAAGCTGATGAGCTTGCCAGGCGTTATACGAAATCCTTAAACACGGCCGAAAATGAAATGCCCTTAGTATCCTTCGATTCCATTTAACATTGAGGACAAACAAACTAAAGATCGTCTGAAAGCCCACATGTCTGACAGCCAAAGTAATTTGGCCAAAACTCAACACTAAACACAATTTCTCTTTCTTTCGCTCTCTCTCTCTGTCTCTCTCTATCTCTCTCTCTCTATCTATCTATCTATCTCGGTCTCTCTGTGTCATCATATCAAGACAAAGCATGTGTCAGGACTATAGCAGCTGCCATCACATGTCTTTGCATCACTGAAGTACAAGCCTCCAGGTTTGGCCTGTCTCAAAGCGACTTCTGCGGCCTACGAACGAGAAGGAAATCAAAACTAATCTCTCTTCCTCTATGCTTGCCAAAGCAGGAAGAAACTCCTAGAACAATCTAGGCGAACTAACTCAATACCTTCATATATAGCCAGCACACATTGGTCCTAGCCAGCACACATTGGTCCTAGCCAGCACACATTGGTCCTTCTTGGAGCCCCTTAAGAAGAAGTAACAATGGACCCAAATGTGGACTAAGCGTTGGCAACCGTTGGCAACCGTTCTTATCTAATCTTACCTAACCTTAAAGTTTCCTCGGATCCCATCCTCCAGGATCGAGAATCGGATCTAAACCAAACCTCCAGCTGTCTAGATCAATCCACGAATGCAAGGCTTGGAGCAGCGTATCGCGCCCGGTCAATGGTGAATGTCTACCATACCTCCTTGCGCTGAAACCTTCCCTGGGTCATTCTTTTTCTTGTGGTGCTATAGTCCACGATGGACCTGGGCCTCGACCAACAACCTCCCTGAGTCATTGGCCCCATTAAATAAGCCCTTAGTGATCTCCTTTCATCCTAGAGCACAGACGAACTTAAATCCCTGCCTCAGCTTCCTTGGTTTCTCGTTTCCTTGGTTAACACACCCGTTTCCACGCCGTTGTCCTCGAGTTCAACATCTTCATCAAGGAAGGAACCACATTCCTGTCAATCTGTCAAGCCATTGACTGCCAACCTCAATTCAAATTCATCCCTTCTATACAAATAGACCTAATAACACTCACCTCTGGCCACTTATCTCACCTCCATCCGGCTTGCTTGAGACAAAGTAAGCTCGCAGTGAAAAGAAACTTGTGACTCTTCTGCAACTCACGGCACTCCTCCCATTCTCTCTCCGTCAGGAACCTGCTTCAATTTCCGCCGCAAAACGCCGTCAGGTTTGAAAAATGAATCTCGTCATCCCTGCACGTGTTGGTCAACCGACAAGTCTTCCGTTGAAAGGCGGCCCATTGCCTGCACACGGATTTGGTGCAGGCGTTGAGCCTTAATCGAGCACTCAATGCACTCGGTGGTCACCAGTTTTCGTCGCTTTCCCAATCAGAGACAGAGATTCCAATTCGAAGCCAATGCATGGGACCTCGCTTCAAGTCGCCGTCAGCAAATCCCCCACAACGAAGAACGCCACCTCCCCACAGATGTGTCACCTGAATTCGATGATTAATTCCGTCCTGCATTAGAGATTCGTTCCGCTCTCCGGACGGACACGAAGCGGCTGGCCGTCCGGCCCTTTAAACTTGCCACCCCCCGTCCCCTCCTCGACGGCCACACGGCGCGCACCGGGAACAAGGTCCGTTGTGATGGTGAAAAGTTTTCAGTCCCTTTGGGCACTGTGCTACTTTTAAATTCACAGTTAAACCCTGAGAACCCCTCACTCCACAGGCAGTCCCTTGATTTTCCCATCAACCCTCTCGCTCAACCCTCACCCTCACCCGGCACAGCACCGGCAGCGGCGGCACACACAACATTTCCGATCCCCCGGCGACTTGTGTGACATCTTGGACACGAACACAACTCCTTCTGGGGCACAGGCCGTGTCGGGCAGGAAGCATTGTGGCCGTCGCCGGCGCCCGCCTTGTCACGTCCGATGTGTGTGCATTATGCGTTCGGGGATCAGGTGGTTTCTACGACTGTTGACAAGGAATCAAGAAGTTCCCGTTCTCGCATCGATCCTACGCGGTGGCGGCGAAACGGCCGCAGCAGCGGTTATCGCCTTTCCAAATGTGCACCACCAAAGCCCCTCCGCATATCGATCCTCTCGTCGGGATAACCACCGCCGCATGTTGTTGGCGGCCGGAGCGACGGCGACGGCGATGGCGATGGCGATGTCGCTGGAGGATGGGAGTCCATAGCGTTGGCGGCAATGGCAACGGCGGCGATGCCAGCCGTGGTGGTGGTGGTGTTGCGCTGCGAAGATGATATGATGGCCGTGTCGGTTGTCTCCAATGGGATGCGTGGGTAATTGCATGTGCGTGTAGCGCACACCGCCATCATTTTATTTTATTCGCTCGCTCTCTCCCTTCGTCGTTCGGTCGTTTGTGCGATTTTTGTTTCGCTTCGATTCGAGCGGTTTTTTGTGCGATTTTTCGGTTTTTCACGCACCAACATCGATGCGTTGCATTTTTCAGCGTCCAGTCCACACACACTGCGTGCACTCTGGGCCGCACGCAGGGCGGCTCTCAAGGTGCGTGTGCGTGTGATGGCTTGTTTCGTTGTGTTTTTTTTTTTTGTTTTCGGGGGGATGCACTCCGTTATGATAAGTACGTGAGTGTGTGGCGCACGTCCTGCATGCGTGTTCGTGTGCATCCGCCTTTGCAATTGCATTTAAGCAGAAACAGGGCCCGCACCGGAACGGGCTGCAGTTGTTTTGGGGGGTGGCTGTCGCTGCTGCTGCTATGTGTGGCGCTGATGCTGATGCTGCTGATTATGTCCGACGCTGGCTGCGATGGTGTGTGTGTGGCACACACAATGCACACATAATTATTTTAGCTGCATTATGAGGAGACGGTGGCGGCGGCGACGGCGTTTGGGGCAAACGAGCGGAATGACTAGGTCTGACGGACGAATGGACATCGGAGGCAGACGGTCAGCCAAACGGGCGAATGGGGCAAACAGGCAAACGAAGCCCCTCTCGCTCGCTCTATGTGCGGATGTTTGAGCACATCTACCTAAAAATTTAAGCAGATAAAGCGGCAGGCAACACCATCGTCAGCAGCAGCTCCACTCCGGAGTCAAAGCCAGAGCGGGCGCACACAGCCTGCGACATAGTCGATGCGAGAGATACCAGAATGTATCTACAGCTATCGCCACCGACGAGCACAGAGCGAACGAGCGAGCCACCATCCGACCAGCCAACCAGCCAGCCAGCCATCTATCCGTAGATATAGACACTCCGCATGCATATACACATAGCGACTCTCATACTCACGCTCACTCACTCACCACTGGTATACTTGCTATACCAGTGTGACATATAGACAGCGGTACACTCGGCCCAGCAACCCGGCCTCGCCGAGTGGAAGGCGTTCGCCGCACTCGCACTCGGAATTGCTGCCTCGATTGTACCGAATGCGCCCAGGCAAGTATCGTGTTTGCCAGCCGGCAGCCGTCCGTGTTCACGAATTCCCTACTTTATGCGACAATCTGTATCCCCGTTCCAAGTGCCCAGAAAGTATCCGAAGCACATGAACGCGGGCCCAGGTTTGACATATCTCGGCACTTGATGGGGCGCCGCGCCGCCAGAAATCGAGATTCTCGGTCCGGGTGGTTTCCTACATCGGAAACTCGCTGCTTTCTCGGGCGGATTCGCCCCAAAAAGTGCCTCGATCCAACGCTGTGCTGCGGCTCCGTCGACCAACTCGATTCACTATGGGACGGCGCGCCCCAGCAAGAATCGGTTTCTGGCCGCATTCGCCCTGTGCGCCAACGAATGCGACACTTCATGGAAATGTATCTCAGAGCAGTGTAAAATGTATTTTTCAGAGCGTGGCTGTGTGAGTGCGCTCGCACACAGCTGCACCACGTGTTCGCACTGCTCGGAGGGGAAGTTACCGCTCTCTCGGCGCTCTCAACGACTGCGGAGCGTATTCAGCGCTAAGAGTCTCACACAGCAGGCGTTGGGGTGAGACGAGATCCGCTCCAGCCGCGCCAGCACCCGCACCCAGCGCCAGATAGTTTCTCTGTGCAAAAAAGGAAGGTTCAAACATTTGTAAACAAACTGAAGGTTTTTTTGTCGGGTTTTGAAAAATTGTTTTGTCATTCCAGCCAGCGAGAGAGAATGAGAGAGAGAGAGCGCGCACTCGGCGAGCGTGTGTGCGACGTCGTTGTCATTCGCATTTGCCTCCCCTGCGCTCGTCGAATGAGAAATTCCTAGTGAAACGATGCCCTTGTGGATGTTGTCAAAGCAGCACCAGCACCAGCAGCAGCAGCAGTAAAGGCAAACAGCCAGTCAGCCAGCCAACCGCCGAAGCCAAATGAAGGCCAACCGCCGATTATGGTTGAGGAATGTGGAGCGATCCTTTCAGCTGCAGCGCGACTGGGACAATGCCTGTTAGATGAGCGCGGCAGGCTTCCGGTGTCTCTCCCTGGGGGCGAACGTTTTCCCCGTGTGACCTTTGCGCCGGGATCTCAGGATGTGTATGATCAC
Organism: Eristalinus sepulchralis; assembly: GCA_944738645.1. Taxonomy (NCBI): domain Eukaryota; kingdom Metazoa; phylum Arthropoda; class Insecta; order Diptera; family Syrphidae; genus Eristalinus; species Eristalinus sepulchralis. Next base: position 54,138,389 of record OX122886.1, read on the forward strand.
TTCCGTCGGCATGTCGTCGGTAGACAGGTGACTCAAGAGCCGCTTGCAGTGACTTCATCGGAAATGTTGTGAAATCATCACATGGGGATTTTCGAATTGCGGCGCCCCTCACCCGCCAGCCCGGTGATCGTGGGAATTGCGCGCGTACACACAACCTTGTCTTGCGTCTTGAACTCTCGCCAAGACTGCGCTGCGCTCATCCACTGACCACTTGACATTGGGCCATCATCCAGCGTGCATTGGCTCGGCAATGTCTTCTCAGATTCACGCACTTCATTCGACTCGAGATTCGGTTCAGCGTTGTATTGCGCAACTTCGCGGCCGCGGGACCTCGAACTCCATGCGGTCAGCGCTGACCGAAGCTGCAGAAGGTCATACGAAAGACCGGAGGTGGCGAGCGTGTGCTGAAGTCTTTGTGTTTTTTTGGGTGCTAGCTTGTGCGAGGTGCTTGTGCTATGAACTGTGATGGGGTGTTCCTTTTGGTCTGCCCTCCGACTTTGGCGAGTTTTAAGATGGTAGAGGGCGTTCGCTGTTTCAAGGGCGGAAGAGCCACGGGTATTGTGCAGGATTTCCAAAAAATGTCATATTCCTAGCACAGTCTTTGGTTTGTCTTCTGGACCTCTTTCAAATTAGAACCGCATTATGGTTTGCATGATACACGATGTGGATGCATAGCTTTGCCTCAATTCAGTGCACTTTGAGGGAGAGGTCGCTTTCATCGAGGAATTCCTCTGAGTCACTGTCCTTAGCCACTGACAAGACTGCCAAGATGCAAGCCACGAAAGGCGGAAACGGAGAAGTTGCACGGAATCTATGTCAACTCCAATTGCCTTAACTGACCTTGATGAGACTTACTGCGTCTAAAGCTAGAAGTTCTTGACGTGCAAGCAACTTTTAAAACAACCTGAAGCCAGGTGAGTCTTGGTAACTTGGTTATTCGTTCAATCCTTAGTCCCAGAGAGTTGTAAAGGCAACCACATGGACAAACTACGCTTTGAACTGCGCCAACTACAGAGGCACCGCGTATGATTGTATCTATAGAGACGAGCTATACAGAGCAATGCTTAGTTTTGGCATCCCTACCAAACTCGTCCGTTTGTGTAGTATGACGATGGAGAATGAACGCTGCTCCAACAAGGATTCAGACAAGGCGACGCCGCGAGGTTGCGAAGATGGGGTTTAGCGGTAAACGTTGGTAAGACCAAGTACATGCTGTCAACGTCCCAGTCCTGTTATATGGTGCGGAGCCATGGACTTTGTCAAAAGCGGATGAAGCCGTCTGCATAGATGATGAGTGGAGGAGCAGATATAATGACGAACTATGCGGGCTGCTCAAGGACATCGACTTCGTCGGAAGATTGGAGATCCAACGATTGAGATGGCTAGGTCATGTAGAGCGAATGGAAACCAATGATCCGGCCCGAAAAATCTTCGAATCCACCCCCGAGGGACGGCGCAGTAGAGGAAGACCGCGACTCAGGTGGCGCACGCAAGTGGAAAGGGGCCTCAATCAACTATGAGTGCGAAACTGGAGAACAGCTAGCTAAAGATCGAGCTGGCTGATTGGTTGAGGCATAGGTCCACCCCGGACTGTAGCACCACCTTTAAATAAGTAAGTAAACGCAACATTGAGTGCGTTAAGGGCTCAAACTGAGAACTCTGCAATGATAGAAGGAATAACACTGCTGTCTCTGCATCAATGTTATCCCAAAGATGATAGGAAAAGTTTTCTTTCTTTAGCAAATTGGCTAGGTTGAGGTGGTGCAATAAGCCTCTTAGTCTGGGCGGGAGTATGTACTTTCAAATCAGCCATAAATGAAGAAGATTACAATGTTTATAGGGTCAACCAATGAGAACTGCTCCAGAAGTTCAAGACCTTAGTGTAGGCAGTCTCTTCTAGATCACTCAAGCTAACGAAGAAGGTCAACAAGACGTTTATAAAAGGTGGAGAAAGGTTCCATATCCATGCAGCTTCTACAGAAATCTTCAAAGTTCGTAGACTGCTTCTTCTCAAAAGAGTGTGCTGTACAGCGCGTTTTCTGAGAGGACATGTTGGTTTTATGAAGCACCGACTGTAACTATTATACTCAAGTGTGTAGAAAAAAGTTCATGAGATCGGTGTGCTAGTCGGCAGCAATCATGGTCCCCTTCTTCGTACACAGATGAGAATGCTAATGCTGTGGCCTAGAGTGAGTGTGAGGTGACTCAAATCACGAAAACCAACTCGACCATTGAACTCAACAGTTCATCATTTCAAGTTCTAGCCTGAGTAAAGATCTGGACTTATTCACTAACAAGGTATAAATGATTCAACAATAGAAAGTGTGCGATGATCCGCTTCGTTATTGCTTCGCAGTTTGAACCATAGAGCAGCTTAAATTTGAGAGCGACTTTGGACGGAAATCATTATTTCTGACGAGGTACATTTTCATCTCGACGACTACGTTCTTCTTCTTTTTTCTTCTTGTGGCGCTACAGTCCGGGGTAGACCTGGGCCTCAACCAACATCCTTCTTCAGCCAGCACCGCCAGTTACCGCCAGTTGCGCACTCCAAGTTGTTTGAGGTCCTTCTCCACTTGTGTGCGCCACCTTAGCCTAGGCCGTCCTCAGTTGCATTGTCCCAACGGCTCAGATTCGAAGAGTTTTCGGGCCGGAGCAGTGGTGTTCATACGCTCTACATGGCCTAGCCATCTTAAGCGTTGTATCCGAAGACGCTTGACTAGACGCATGTCGTTGTACAGCCCAAAGAGTTCATCGTTAAATTTTCTCCTCCAGAAGCTATCAACGCAGACAGAACCAAAAATCGCACGCAAATCGCATGGGCTTTATTACTCAATTGCCCCTTGAGCCCAAAGAAACAGCGATTGGCAAGAGTGATTCTGCGTTTGATTTCGGTACTGGTGTTACTGTCTCTGTTTACTGCGGAGCCGAGGTAGACGAAGTCCTTGACTACCTCGAAGTTTCTGCAGCCTAGTGTGACGCTCTGTCCGAGACGTCGATGTTGTGCATCCTTCCTTGATGACAGCATGTACTTCGTTCTGCCCTCAGTAACCACCAGACCTATTTCAATCGCTTCCGCTTCAATGCAACAAACGCCTCATTAACGGCTCGCTGTGTTCGTACCATTGACGGTAACATTCTGATTTGCTTAACTTTTGACCAATAATTCCACCAGCCTATAAACTACGTCATATCGTTGTTCTTTATGGACTTCTCGGGTTGCTCATCCACCATGAGTCCACTGAGTCAGAAATGGGCTTCTTCACTGAACAAAATTTTAGGATAAATCATTATTGTTTTATTGAGTTTTCCAGAACCCATTTCCTGAATAACTGACGCAAATTTGAGTCGCCTTGCTTCAATTCTTGCACACGTTTCAATTTGTACTCTCTTAGGCCGAGATCCTCACGTAAAATAAGTAAAGTTATCGGAAGCGCCAAGCCAAGCTGCTGAAACAGACGACGAATCGATTCGTCACTGTCTTCACGTACACTCTCAGCTAAAGCACTACGTGCTGTATGTGATCTAGCCTTTCAAGAAACATCCACTCATGAAATCTGAGTTTCAAATTTGCGACTTCTATTAGCAACTGTGGTTTCAGTGGGTCGTTAATGCGCCCAGAAATTATTTCTAACCGAAAGCTGATTTTCTTCACACAACTGAACAATTTGGAGACGCTGCTGTGGTGTGAATCTTCACATGATGACTTGCCAAACGATGCTGAACAAGAATGACAAGACAATCTGAGGGGAGTCTCCCGTTGTCCATAAAAAAAAACCTATTGAAAATCCAACCTCACAATGAATCACCTGATGCTTACGGCACCCAACATCCGATTTGTCGGATCATTCCCGTTGAGCAACTCCAGGTGTATTTGGAAGTTCATCTTGCCCCTGTGACGGACCTGTCATCGGTTTTTCATCTTCAAACTTGCTTGGCTGTCCAAGACCTTCTACGTCTTTCAAGTCAAAATTTCTACGATTAGGCCGTGCAAGCCGCTCCTTAAACGTTTGCTTAGCTACAGCATGGGCACAAAGTCACTTTCTGCCGCCTTTTTCTTCTGTTCCCCGCAGAACCACTTTATTTGTGCACGAAACTCAACATACTCAATAGGTTTGCAGTTCAACTAAATGCCACATCCAAGTGATTCCGAAACAACATGAAAGTGCCTTTCCAACGAATATTTGGAAAGGTGATCCCCTGAAATAGGAAGCAAGTGCCTCTACTTACCCTTTGGATCTCACATGCAATTGTATGCATTCACTCCCGCAATACACTTTCGCCAGCAAAAGAAATCAAAGCGAAAACATTTGTGCGTTCTACCAATTAACCCACTTATGTACGTGCTTGACAGTTCCTCACACACACACACGCACTCGGACAACGCACCACCGCCGTCACTTCACACCAGTGAGAGTGAATAATTTTCCTGCACTCCAGTCACCTCCTGCTAATTTCTGCGAAGTCACCTTCAGTGCATTCCCTTTTCGCATTCAACACTAGCCGAGCGATGATGAAGAGCGCACCGAAAAGTGCTTCGCCCACCCTGACAGCCGCCGCCACACATGGCCGGTCCTCTCGTCTGAAGAAACTTGAAACTTGTGAACACTTAAGATGAGTCGTCACCCATCTCCCGAAATATTTCTGCCAAAATTTGCATTCATTCCAGCGAAGGAGGGCAACAAAAAAAACCGACAATTTCAGGATGCTTAAGATACTTGTGCACCCACTTCAGCCGGCAAACGCATTCCATCGCACAGCGCAAAGGGAACGAGAAAGGGACGACCGACGTGGTGGAAAACATTCACGATTTCTCATATTCCCTGCTGCATTAGTAGTTAGTACCTGCTCCAAGAAGAAAGCCAACAAAATGTTTTTTTTTTTCGCTCTCTTCTAAGCCTCAGGACCTGCCAGTCCTTCATCAAAGTTTTTTATTGTTTTCTTCTTTCGCTCGTCTCGGCTACAAAAGAAAGGAAAACCCTCCTCGACGGATCACACTCACACAGTAACGCACGAGTGTGCTGAGAGAGGGGGAGGGAATCAAAAATCAAGCGGACTTAAAAAATCTCGAGTGAGAGAAGAAAAAGGGGGAAGACGCGCCGAAAGGAGAAAGATAAAACCGAAAACGTACAAAAAAACACATCCTGCTGCACACATGCATTTCGGGATTCAGCAGAAGAAGAGGATTCCTTGGGACCCAAGAGAAAAAAAAACCAAAATCGGGGACGACAACGATGGAATACTGCGAAGTAGCACAAAAGGATTCCCGCTGACTCCCTACCTCTCGCACAATACCCACCAGATCATGCACCATCATTAAATGGACGTCGTCGTCGTGGTCTCTCCTTCTTCTCAACACACACACACACATCAGCCGACGACCATCCATCCATCCATTCACCAGGCAACTCGTTTTGTTTTGCTCGGTGTCTTCTTTTTTTTTTGAGTGATTTTTCTTGGAAAACTCTCCCGCTCTGCCACTCTCCGTGATGTGTCTTGGGATTATGTGCGGCGATCCTTCCTTCGCATTCAGGCCTGTCTCTACCACCATCCAGCCAGCCCAGAGGCATTATGCAAGTGTGTGAAAGAGAGAGAGAGGGAAGCGAACAAGCAACGGTCTTAATACGCACTTTTGTGTGTTCGGCCCGATCAAAGGCTTCCCGCATCTGAGAATCCAGTCAGAACGGTTTTGGGGTTCCGCAGAAGGTCCCCGAAAGGTATTATCGGTGAATTGTAATTTATTTAGGGGTGATCATAGAGGCGGCCATTGTGCGCGGACCGGATGATGATGGATTGAGAAAATCTTTCTCCACACATCCACCGGCGGCACCGCCACGCTGGGCGATCGATCGATCGCGCACAAATCATGCGGAGCGGTGTGAAAAGACAAATTTTATGGCATCTCGTGGCGGAACAATGCGCACTGGCGGACGAGACGGAGTCAAGTCAAGGTCTCTCGAAAACCGAAATGACACCTCTCTCTTTCGTTGGCTGGGTTTTTATGAATGGATTGCTGGAAATTGTGGGGAAGTCGGGGCCCCCGCCGCCGTGCGGTTTGCGTGCTTGGTGATCATGACGATGATGATGACTGGCCGTGGCTCTGTGTCTATGTGTTTCGCGTTAAGACAATGTGCGCGATGGTTGTGTTATCTGACGGGATGGATCACTTGGCCGCTCGTAAGAACCTCCTTCGGTGTCTGTTTTGTTCTTCATTCTGCTGCTGACGCTTTTGGTGTGCTGAGACGAATTTGACGGGCACCCTCTGAGACGAGACGTTTGAACGATCGTGATAACTAATGTCAAGGTCATTCGGAGGATTGGATCGTTAGTGTTACAAATCGGTTAATGGCCCTTGATGCCAGTGTGCCGACGTGCATAGACCAGGTCGTTGGCGGAGTGGAGTTTCGTTTATGATCAGTGATCGCGCTGGGACTAACGAGGAGGTGTTGTATTTGGAAAGTTCTGTGGAGTGTGCAATTTCGGTCTGTTACAATTTCTATTCCTTCTTTCGTGCAAAAGGAATCACAACTAAGACCGTGGGTGGATGATAATGCCGTCGTCGGTCACCCGCAAGGGGATTATGTGCGGCCGTGGTGATTTTGTCTGATCTGAGATCACGAGCAGGTGCTGCAGGAGTGGATTAAGGGCGGAACCTTTTGAGCAGACAAACAATTTGTAAAGGGATGTCTCCTTGGATGGTAACGTTTTCAGTCTGTGCCCCTGAGGCAGCCGCATGTGAAGTGAAGCATGACACAGGTTAAGGAGACAACTGTTGCCCGTAAGTCAAAAAAATGGAGGTTGGACTTTGTACTCTGAAGAGTAACTACTTCATTAGGGGCTCAACAAATTTGATTTCCTGGGCAGAAACTTGTTTCGCTCTGAGGAGATTGCTTGATTGATTCATTATTTCGAGTCTACATATCATGAGAGAGAACAACGTCCCGAGTGCCTGTGGTAAAACTTTGCTGGAGGTTCTTATCTTCTCCAAAGTATGTTACATGTCCTTGAATGAGTCACTTCAAATCTTTTTAGAAGCGTGTTTGGACCCAGCCTATAAGCTGCAAGGCGGCACGCGCCTGCTGAGAGATCTTTGAATGCAACACTTAAGAGGGCTATGTCATGTAGAGCGTATAGACGCCTCTGCTCTGGTCCGAAAAGTCTTCGAATGCAAGATATTGGGACAACTCAACAGATGACTGTCTAGGCTGAAATGGAGCACACAAGTGAAGAAGGACCTCAAGTAACTTGAAGTGCGCAATTGGAGGCAATTGGCGAGGAGGTGCTAGCTGGAGACTGATTAAGGCCCAGGTCCACTTCAGACTGTAGCGCCATAAAACGAGGGACAAGAGGAAGTATGGGCTCATGTTCTCCGGGTACTAATCCTATCAGTCAGCCAGCCACTGTGGAGGTTCTTGCAGTCAATGTTGTGCCCAGAATGATGTCAACAGTAAGAATACCGGTTTAAACTCAATCTTTCATGTTGAAATCAAGTCGTAAGTAGCCACCAGTTCTAGCTTTCGGCGCTCGGAATGCGTTCACTCTATCCTGTGTACGAGGGAATAGGGAAATAACCGAAAATGAAGCAGACTTTATGTTCTTGCAAAAGAGGGCGCTTTTATTGACTTAAGACGGGCAATCCCATTTATGAAAACTTTAACGCAGATACACCTCCTCGGTAAGGATGGAAGTCTTTCAAAGACGTCTGCTGTTTTCTTGGTCATCTTCTTCGTCGTCTTCTTCTACTGGCGTTACAGACCGGAGTGGACCTGGGCTTCAACCAACATGCCTCTCCAGCTAGCACGATATCTCGCCAGCTGCCTTCAGTTGCATTCTCCATTGATGTTAAGGTCCTTCTCCATATCAGCCAAAGCCATCCTCTGCTGCCCTGTCCCAATGGCCGGGTTTCGAAAACTTTCCGGGCCGGAGCAGTGGTGTCATAGTCATCTCAATCGTTGTATCCGAAGACCCTTGACCAGGCGCATGCCGCCGTACAGTCTACAAAGTTCGTCATTAATTCTTCTCCTCCAGATGCCATCAACGCGAACAGGACAAAAAATCGCAAGCAGATACTTTTTCTCAGACAAATTCACTGCTTCCGCGGATGCTTTTCGTATCATCAAGGTTTTCGCGGTCATAGCACCCGATTGAATGGAACTCCACATTGAGTTGGGCGTTACATAATTCCCCATAACCATGTGAGCTGAGACAGCCTGGGTGACTAAGGGGAATCAGATCAGATGGCACGGCTTATTGCTCCGGGTCCTCACCGCAGTTTTGGTTGAAGCTACAGTCACCGCGATACCTTCGAGAAGGGGGACAACTGCACGGTCTGACTGAAACTATATTTCAGAGGCCAAAAGCTCTAGTGGTACCAGAATATAGCTTCCGGTCTAGTACCGACCGTGGCGAGCCTACCTCACTTCACGCTGCAACAAGTGCAGAAGTCATTCTGACTTCATGTCTACAAAACGCTTCCCTGGCCAAGTTGTTAATGGTGTCTGCAGTTTTTCGAGTCTGGAGTACTGGACTAACATTGTAAGTCCTATCAGTGCTACTTACATAGGCTCATAGCGCTGAGGTCCCCAATGTCATTGCATTGTTGAGATTCGCACAGTGTGTGGAACCAGCCCCCGGAACTCTGTACATCCGCAGGAGTACAGGAGTTGAGCAACGAATGGAATTCACGTCTCGGAGGAAACTGAATGTTACTCTACCAAGCAAGTGTCATATCTTTCCTCCCATTTGGGGCGGAGTAGCTGGTCAAGGCAGTCGTTTGGCTCATTAGGAGCCAGACCTTCCAAGCACCTACCGTCAATCTATCCAGCAATATGTTGGCAATGCTTCTCTTAAACTCAATGAAGCGCAACCCTCCCGTGAACCATAAGACTTATCGTTTCTTCAAATCATAGCTCAGCATCCATTTACTCTGTCCTCTGTATGAGGGAATAGGGAAGTAACCGACAATGAAGTAGGCTACATGCATTTGCAAAGGAGGGCGCTTGTAATGACTAAACACAGGGAATCCCATTTGTGAAAAAAGCGTCCCAAGCGGAGTATCATTTCAAAAACAATCTTTGGCTGAGTTTGAGTTTGAGAGTTTGTTTAAAAATATTTTTTGAGTTCCCGAGGAACAAGGACATCATGTCAACTATAAATTTCGTCACAAGACACAAAGATGCAGCGACAAAACTGCAATCTATTAAAAAATTTACATCCTTACCTTAAACATTGAGAGAGACTTTGGATTCAATGCACAGTTAAATTCAAAGCAGTGAACGCCGCCACCTAAGAAGCCATTGTTGGCATTTTTATGTCCGGCAATCGAGGCAATGAATCAGTTCCATTGATTTGAATAATCCCCAGCCCTGAATAATCTCCGGGTTCGTAAAGCAGGCCGCAGACACATCGATACTGATCAGCGAAAAACGCGCCACTAAGCACCAAAAGCTGGTACGGGAAACCAAAAGAAAAAAAAAATACAGTGGCTCAGCGCATTTGTGTATTCAGCGTGTGAAACTTCTAAAACTGTCCGCACGTCTGCCTTCTGCAATGCGCCAGCAAATGAATTCAGCTTTCACTGCGATTCTGTGTTTTTTGGGCCCAGAAGGGCCCTCTTATCGGCGACGGAGCAGGTATCAGATGAAAACTGAATGAATTTGTCAGAAAGGGGATCATCTCCGATTGACAGATGTCAGATGGTAGACAAACTGTCATTTATTTTGACGAAAAGAAATTAAAACGGATTTGAAATGGGACTGCGTTAACTTTGGAGGAAGAAAAAACTGATCAAAGGGCGTGTGTTGTGAGTTATCTTTTGGAGTGTGGTGGAACGGTAAAATTTAGCAAATTGATGGTATCAGAAGAGGTGTCAGGAGAGAATTGAATTAAATGGGGAACAGTCCAAAAAGATCGACGCTAGCAGTATGTAAGGCGACTCTGGATAGAAGGACGAGAGCTGTTCGTAAGCTCTACAAATTGAAAGTAAGAGGGAAGAGCACTCAAGAGGAAAGGGCATAAGAAACCCGCGATCGACGAAATGAAGAAGTGATACGGCAGAAATGGTGAGTCAAGGGGTAAAATCAGAATCAGGTAGAAGTATGTCGGGACGTATAGTGATGATTCGCAGTAGCAGTCGATACTTAGAATTTGGAAAAGTCAAGTATCTGCAGACTTCCAAGCCTCTCCATCTTCCGCCATCGACTCTAACTCATTAGGAACTATTCCCGAGCATAATCAAAGGAATTTATTTGGTCCTGGGTCTGCTGACTGATCTCCTACTTGATGGAGTAGCATCTAAGTCACATCTCGGAAGCCTCCATGAAGGGGACACCAGTACCATGCGGTCAAACCACCAATAAAGCCCTCTTTGTCCGAGGAAGTGGCTGCTTGAGTTTCCCCCGAACTGTGGCGTTTCTCAAATTCATCTTCCTTCAGTGACACTAAATTGTCGTAAAGCTGGCAAAAGTGACTAAAAATTAATCGACAAACTTGCAATGTCGACTAAAATCGCGTTGAATGACTACATTTGCCGTGTCCAGTTCCAACCGAAAAATATCTTCAACTTGCTAAGCCCTTGCGGAACATACCGATGAGAGAATTGAGAAAGCCACGGAAGGAACCAATTCCGGGCGGCTACTCTCAGCGCTTCTCAAAAGGAAAAGAAACTTCGGGAAGAAGCCAGTCGAGATGAAGAGGGACAACTCGCTGTCACAGTCGATACTTAGAATTGGGAAGAATCATTTCTGCTGACTGTTGAATGGCGGTGAGGATACAAATACCGATGGCAGGCAGAATCTCCCATTCCACACAATGAACGATGATAGTAGAAAATAGTGATACTAGTAATATCAACGCTTAAGTCGAATCAGGCTGCTGGTGACGACTGATTCTGCCGAATCATTAAGGCAGCGGAAGATAAAGTGACAGTCCACATGCATCAATTCATCCGTCAGATATGATAAGATATGTTTGGAGGAAGGCATACTCGGCGATTGGAAACTCAGTTTGATCCGTAAAAAAAGACCCCATTGTGAGGGCAAACTACCCACGGACAATTCACGATGACATCTTCTCCTTCGTTTTATAGAAGCGCTTGAAACGAATGATCAACAGCCTGATCAGACCAGTCAGACCAACAGACCATTGGTAGTGTTGTTTCAGGCTGAGGAAATCCATAATCGACCAAATTTCCACATTTAGGCAAGTACTACAAAAAACCAAACAAACCCAAGAGATGCCCACCCATCACCTATCAAGACAGTATACGACAACGTGCATAGAGACGAGCTACATAGAGCAGCAAAAGATTAAGCCCACGAACAGGTGGAGAAGGCGCGCGGAATAAGAGGCGTGCAAGATTAGAGACATTCCAACTGGAGAAGTTTATGGATTGAAGCCCATGTCCATCCTGTAATGGAAGAAGAAGTCTCCAAAAACCCATATTTTCAGGTTTAGACAAAAATGTTTGCCAATGGAAAATAGGCACACACAAAATCCAATTGGATGTGAAATTGATACATTTTTGAAACCTTATGATCCACGCACAGATATCAGCAGTATCGCTACCAGAGGATATGACTAGATTTATGATTTATGGCCATTTAGTGGAATGGCGGGTACCAAACACAGGTGTTGACAGCTTGGTCAGAGGCTATATTCTGGTGCCACGGGGGGTAAGGAGCCCCTTCTGACTCAGACCAAGTGCCTGTGGAGACTTTCCTGGCTTAGCGGGGAGTTGCATTGCAATTGGAGAATGGCAGTGGATTTAGAAGGCCTTCTTCTTCTCCTTGTGGTGCTACAGTCCGGGGTGGACCTGGGCCTCAATCAACATGCCTCTCCAGCCAGCAAGATCTTTCGCCAGCTGCCGCCAGTTGCGCACTCCAAGTTGCTTGAGGTCTTTCTCCACTTGTGTGCGCCACCTTAGCCTAGGCCGTCCTCTGTTGCGTTGTCCCAATGGCTCAGATTCGAAGACTTTACGGGCCGGAGCAGTGGTGTTCATGCGCTCTTCATGGCCTAGCCGTCTTAAGCGTTGTATTCGAAGACGCTTGACTAGGCGCATGTCACTGTACAGCCACCGAGATGCCATCAACGCAAACAGGACCAAAGATCGCACGCAACACTTTTCTTTCGAAACGACTTAGGGCTGCCACATCCGCTTTTAGTAATGGCGGTTAGAATGGCTTAGAAAGGTTTCACCAAATTGTGGAGCGATTGTCCCTCAAATATGACCTCAGTTGGAGCTTGAGCAATTCAGGCGTCTAGTATTGCGTTACTTTTCACTCTTGGAAAAATTGATCCCTCTGTACAAGGCTGTAAAGGCAGGTGACTACAAAGCTGTTCAGCATCAGTATTCCCAGATTTTACAGGGAAACTACTTAAATTTATAAATTGCTCACAAGCCAAGACTTTACATGATTCTGCATATGTGCCCAGAGCAATTTGACTTGCGTTTCTCTCTCTGCATTTTCTACGAATCCAAAACGTCCGCCTATTCCGCTTTTATTGCATTTAAGGTCACAAATGAGGAATTCCAAACCACTTGGCATCACTGATATTAAAGGTAGTCTTTTAAGAAAACAATCAAAAGGTTATTTGAAGAAAAAAAATTCTCTTCTATTGAACTGGTGGGGGAACAGCTCTGACATGATCCTAGTTGAAAAGGGATGGGAGATGTTGGGGAGAAAAGTGGCTACAAGGGCCTAGGCTACAACACAAATAGTTACTGTGGAAGCTTAGGCCCTAGTGCAGGTATTGAGCGCCTATTCAGTCTCGAAAAACATTCCTTAATTTTATTTTATTTAAAATGTTTTACTGCAAAGAAATTTTTTGGTCCAAAGCCTCTCCCACCTGTAAAACAAAAAGCGCCTTTGTATTCTACTGATGCTCCACAGCGGTTCAATCGGCCTTCGTGTCTTAGACGATTTACACTCGGCTCATTTCGCGACTCCATCCAAAGCATCTACTGGTTCCAAGTCTTCTTACTGCAAAGCATGACATTCGTTCAAACTCCAGAAGCAGACTAGATCACATGCGCATTGCAAAATCTGAGGAGAAATCTGGCATCACTGAGGCGCAGTTAAGAATTCAAGTTTGACACAAATTCACTGACCCTCGGTGCATTGTCTTGAGAAATTGGAAAGCCGTGCATTTTGTAAAGAATTTGACACTTCAGTGAAGTCGGGGATGTTCGTGAGGATCCAATTAAATTTGATTCGCTTTGTTGAAGCTTCGGCCTTCGTCACGAATGTTGACTATGAGATGCCATTGAATTAGAACACTTCAAGCAGATGAGGCGCTAACGTTTGTCACAGCTAAACTTGAGACGGTGGAGAAAATGGTGGGATACCCATCTTGCGATTGATGCAATGATTGTGAAGACACAGATGGAAATTTATAAATGGCCAGCGGTTAAGCTCTCTGATGCGACGTCGAATTAAGTGTCAATGCAACTGACTGCTAGAGGCGTCTGTTGAATTCTCTGCTAAAGAATCATCATCAGTTCTAGCCACCCGCATTTTCCCTGAAAGGTTCCCCAAAGGATTCGCGGAGACCTCCAAGTCGCTTCATCTTCCGCCATTGACTCTTAACTCTTCAGGAGCTGCTCTCACGTGTAACAAGGCTATTTCTCCCGCACTGAGGCGTTTCTCAAAATCATCTTCCCTCAGTGAAACCAAACTATCGTTAGGCTAGAAGAAGTGACTAAAAATTGAAACAAACTTGCAATGTCGACCAAAATCGCCTTGGATTCCTACACTTTCCCTGTTCAGTTGCAGCAGAAAAAAGGTCTCTGTCTGCTTAAGTCCTTGCGAAACATACCGCCAACTGAGAAAGCCACGAAAGAAACCAATTCCTGACTCCTACTTTCATCGCGTCAAAACAACGCATTTCTTCCACACATCACATCGACCTCTTTTCCTCATCCTTCACCCCTCCACCGCGCACATCCATTGACATCGACACTTGTGGGCCAGAAACATCCAAGTGACGGCCGCTCACCAAATTTAAGGACATCACGCAGCATGATTTCGTGGTGTGCTCGAGTGTTGAGTCGTCGTCATCGTCGCCGCCATCTCTTGGGACATTCAAACCCGATGCGACCCGAATAAGTGACTCTTCACAAGTCGCCTAGATTAGTTCACTAGTTTTTTCCATTTTCTCATACATTCTTTTTTTTCCGCAGAAACTGTGCTATCCTTTGAAGGAAAATCGCATTGAGTGCCAATGGCAGGAGGCTGCTGAACACATATCGAGTTTGAAAGAAGAGCGAACCCCACATCCGCAGCCAGCGTACCTTCGACTCGGTCTCAGCTCCCTCGTCGCTTTCTGTTTACCCCCATTAACTTGTCCCCATTCCGCCGCTGTGCTGCGGGAGGAAAAAAACAGCGAACCGAACCGAACCGAACGAACTGGCGGAGGAAACGAAACGGAGCACACAAGGCAACACGGCTTTCAGTTGAGTTATGCCTAACGCAAGTTATGTTCACGATACAGGTGCAACCCTGCTGTACGCATTCAGAGTCCTTTTACCCTCGACGACGGTGGAAGCCGAGCCAGAATTTCACCCTCGTGCCGTAAGAAATTCGCTATACTCGTACGTTACGTACCCCTTTTGTTGTGTTCCTCCTGTCCTCTGCACGAGCAGCGAGTGCCCCCTTTCCTTGTCTTCTTTGCCCTCGTCGTCGTCGTCGTCGTAGTCGTCGTCGTATGGATAAATTGGAATTTAAAATTTATAACATTTCCTCGTGATAAGAAAGACAGAGAAAGGCGGAGGCATGCGTCTGTGTGCGACTGAAAGCAGTCCAACCAAAAAAGCGTGTGCGTGTGTGTGTATTGCCGGATTGAGGAGACGCTGCTCTGAGTTTAATTCAATAGAACGTGGCTCTTAGTTATATGCAAGACTGAATTTAGAGGGTGAGGACGGGGGTGGTGGGTGGGGTGGGTAATGATGATAATGAAATGTCTTTCCAATATTTTGCGCTTTGAAAGATGATAGTCGTGGGTTCGCCACAGGGTCGCTGACTAGTCCGTCGAAGGTGCTGAATTTGCCAATCCCATGACGATGACTAATGTCAGAGCTAAACCCCAACGGCGGCGTCGTCGTATCGACACATTAACTGCACTTGCTCGTCGTCTACCCCACATCGGCTGCATTTTCACGAGGTCTGTGTCACGGGGTGAATTTTAGATTTTATCGTGTGCTTTGTCATTCTCGTTCTTGACATCTTGTTGGAATAGATAAGGCTGCAGAAGCAGATGACTGCCTTCATATGGCAAGGGATTTGATGCGAATTGTCGCTTCGGATTACTTTTTTTATATTTTCGCAAAAGCAGTTCAAAACGTAGACAACTTTGAATCCGGGGGTGATTCATTTTTCACGTAAATCGTGCGTGCTGCGGCAGCAGAAGAACATTTTCTTAACCTTTCTCTTGGATCAGGAAAAAGTCCGTGATCTCCACAAAGATGCCCAGATCTTGTTCAAGTAGACACAAATGATTTATCGAAGAAGAGAGCACTCTAGCAACCTTTCAGAAGCGAAATATGTGTGAGCTATCGTTCTTCTATTTTTTGCGCTACTTTCGACACTTTTTGACAGGAATTCTTTTCCAATCCAGTCAGTGCCTGTTCTCTAATAAATTTCTGTCTATCATCTGGCCGCCATTTACTGAGCCTATTTCCTCAAATCGCCGTGGGTGGATAAAGCTTTCTCTAAACACTTGAAAAAGGGCTTTATTTGTAAGAACAAACATTCCAATTAGTTCCGAAATACAAGGACGTTCCCAGGGCAAGAGGAAACCTGATGATCTGGCTAGGCAGAGATCTAACCTTCAGTGCTCGCTTTCAGAAGAGGTGTGCATCAAACTGGAAGCCGTAATTTTTCTTTTTTTCTTCTTGTGGCGCTGCAGTCCGAGGTAGACCTAGGCCTCAACCAACATGTCTCTCCAGCCGGCACGGTCTTTCGCCAGCTGCCGCCAGTTGCGCACTCCAAGTTGGTTGAGGTCCTTCTCCACTTATGTGCGCCACCTTAGCCTGGGCCTGTTGCGTTGTCCCAATGGCTCAGATTCGAAGACTTTTCGTGCCGGAGCAGTGGTGTCCATACGCTCTACATGGCCGTGAAGCCGTAATGGCTTCCATTTATTCTCCATGTCATACGCATCAACCTGTGCTTGATATAGGACATGATTAGTTAATGGTTCGATTGAGCAATGGCATCTGGATATACGAGGGCTGTCTGATAAATAACCGACCTCAACGTGAAGCTAGCGGCACAAGTGAAAAAAAAGTTTCTACTTTAAATTGTGCATATTATAATAGCTACTCGCCAAAATTTCAGAAATTTATCTTGCACCATTATCTGTTGACAGTCGTTTTTGTGAGTGTATTTCGGTGATTCCCCCAAAATGGAAAAAATTGAATATCGAGCTGTAATTAAATTTTTATTTTTGAAGGGCAATACGCCTTCACAAATCAAAGATGAGTTGGACTCTGTGTATGGTGACTCTGCACCATCGTTTACCACCGTAAAATTTTGGGCAGCTGAATTTAAAGGTGGTCGCAGGAGCTTGGAAGATGATGAATGTCCTGGGCGTCTAAAAACTGTAACCACTAACGATAACATCGCTAAAATTCATCAATTGGTACTTGACGACCGCCGGATTAAAGTTAGAGAAATAGCTGAGATTATGAAGATGTCAAAAGAACGTGTTTGACATATATTAAACCAAGATTTGGGCATAAGAAAGCTGTCCGCGCGTTGGGTGCCGCGTTTGCTTCCGCTAGACCACAAACGTGCGCTCATGAACATTTCCAGCGCTCTGTTGGCTCAGTTTAGAGGCAATAAGACCGAGTTTTGGCGCCGATTGATAACTGTAAACGAAACTTGGATTCATCATTATACGCCCGAAAAAAAAATCCAATCTAAACAGTGGATTGAAAAGGAGGAACCGGCCCCAAAAGAACCTAAAGCTGTGTATTCGGCTGGGAAAGTGATAGCGAGTGTTTTTTGGGACAGCCATGGAATTATTTTTATAGACTATCTTGAAAAAGGAAAAACTATAACAGGAGCATACTACGCATCATTATTGGACAAGCTAAAGGAAGAAATTTCGAAAAATCGGCCACATTTGCAAAAAAAGAAAGTCTTGTTCCACCAAGACAACGCACCATCTCACACCTCAACAGTCGCCATGGCGAAAATCCACGAATTGCGGTTCGAACTGCTTGACGATCCACCTTATTCACCGGATCTAGCACCAAGCGACTTTTTTTTGTTTCCTCAACTTAAAATTGCGCTCGGCGGCCAGAGATTTTCGTCAAATGAGGAAACTGTGCTGATTTTGCAATAGTATCTTTATCAGCAATTTTGGAAAAAAGCGTTAGCAGCCATCACCGCCACCGATATGAACGCCACGCAACATTGCAGAGCAGTAGAGGCTAATCTTCTCACCTCTGTGACAGAAAAATAAATCACAAAGTTCTCTCCAGAGCAAGGCTCAATAAAAACTCTTAAAAATGGCAGATTGTGATCCTCACAAGAATTTTGGAGTTGGTGATCTCCGTCAAAGTAAGAACCTGGATTTTGAATGAAAATTCATTTTCTTAAGTAGTGACCACCTCACAGTCAGAGCAGGGGTTTTCTTTTAAACATCTTATTTCTGAAATAGTAACAATTTTCAGTGACCAGTCAATAAAATATCTTTCTCCTGGTTTCCACATCATTATCTTTGCATGGCGTCAGAATTAAGCGCTTTGAAGACCCCCCTCAAAGATGTTCAGAAAAAAAAAAACAGTCCGCGACCTAGCTCTCTCCCTAGAGTCACTCCAACAGAGTCCATGCAACGGGCATGTGTTCGCCAGTCGTTCGTTTCAAAAATACAACCCTCTCCTCTCCCCCCTGGCTGCAGACACCGCAGAATAGAAAATTCAGAAAACAATTTGAAAAATGTTGCCATTCTAACCCATCGACTCTTGTCAGGTGTTCTCTCTCCCCTGTGCTCATTTCATCATTCCGCTCCACATTCAAATGTGTCTCTCATGCATATTTCATAAGATTCCGTATTCAATTCAACCTTTCATAAGACTGCGCAGGGTATTTCAGGCATCTCGGCCGGGGGTTCGAATTCCAAGCCGGCGTGTCGGTGTGCGTTTGCACCCTTCTTACGGCTGCTGTCAAACCGGGGTCAGAGAGTGAATATGATCTTGGCCCCCCTCAATGAATTTTTCTTTTTTTTTTCTGTTCTTCTTTTATTTTGCTTCACTCAAAATTCTTTCGACCTCCCTCTCTCTCTGTCTCACACAAAACCAAAAAAAAAACGGTCATGGGCCTGGCTGTGCTAAATTTGAAAAAAAAAAGGGAAGGAATTCCATTCGAGAAACGATTGAGGTTGTCGCTGGGTGACAGTGACAATGACGGCCACTGCAACAACGCACCGCAACGCAACGCAATCACCGTCATTTTCGTCGGTCACTCGTTTAGGCATTACCCCTTCCGTTGGGTAATTCCACACGGTTTCTGGCAAGATACGTGTTTACGAACAAAGCGAACAGAGGACCGACAAAACCGAGAGCAGCAGAAAAAACCGAAGAACCGAAGAACCGAAGAACCCAGAACAGAAATGTGCTCGCAAGAGGCAGCGCGAAGACCTCACACAGCTGCAGCAGCAGAGTATTACTTTTCAAACAAAAGACAGGAAAAAAGAAATACCGATCCGAACAGTACCAAGGTAGAAAATATCTATCTCCGTGTGTATCTAGAGACGGGGGACACATGTATAGGCGAGCGTACGTATCTGTGTACATGCCGTTGGAACAAGATACGAAACCGTACGCAACGAGAAACTATAAGACGGCGACGATGAATTTTCGTCGTATCTTGATGATACACAACATCGTCGTCGTCGTGGTCGTCGGTGGCGATGACGACAACAGAGTTGTTTCGCTGGATCTGGCACTGGCTGTGACTCTGACTGTGACTCCAGCTCTCGGGCTGTGTCAATGGCTAGAACGACGACGACGACGACAGCGGCAGCGGTGGCGGGCAGCTATAGCTGGGGCTTGCTGACTGCCTTGCCAAAGACCGTCGTCGTAGTCGTCGCAGTCATCGTCATCGTCGCCGTCGTTGGGGCTCATTGTGCGCTCCAGTGGGCTTGTGTGCGTGTTCCGCTGCCTGCCATACCAGTTGCCACCCCAATTCGCCGTCGTCGCCGTCGCATCGCATGCACACGAATCGATACTCCGCTCTTGGCTGAGTGTGCGTGCGCCCGCCTGGGTGTGTGTAGGATATTTCATTTTACATTTTCTTGTTTTCTAATTTTTTTGTTTCCTTCTCCGCCGCTCTGTGCCTCGTCGCTCTTCGGGGCTTTGTGGTGTGACTGTGCTTCGTTTGTGTGTTGTTGTTGTTTTTTTCGTCTTTGTTGTTCTTGCCGCTGGTGTTCGTGTTCTTCCTCATCTCGGTCGGTCTCGGTCTTGCTTTTCGTTTTCGTTCGCATTTCGTTCTATTTTAATGTTTTCCATGCATGCAATGCACTAAGCACGGCACGCAAAGTCGACTGAAAAACACTGAAAACACTGGAAAACCAGTCTGCACTGCACTCTGGCTTGCTGGTCTCTGCCGCTGCCGCTGCCGCTGCTCGCTCTTCTCGTCGGCTGCGGCTGAGGCTGAGACTCGAGAGACTTGGCCGGTCGGTTGGCTGGTTGGTTGTTTGGATCTACGCGCTTGTAAAACGGGTGAGGTAACCGCTGCTTTCGGCCGTTGGGTGCTGGGAAAGGGTTGCCGGAGGAGGAGGAGATGGTTGCTGATGGTTGGTTGGTTGGAAGATGGGCCTTGTGTGTCGGTCTGTGGCGGCAATGCAGGCCATGACGGCGGCGGTATGGTATGCAAGGTGCTGGTTTCCTTCGGGCGGTAGACACCTGCATGCAATCGGTTCTGAAAATGGTTCCAGGCTGTGAGCTGCGAAACTGTGCTGGTCCTTGAAAGACTATCAAATGACACGCAATCGTTGCGGGGTCCTGTATTTTTTTGTATTTTTTTTCCTGCAGTTGATTTGCGTGTGTTCATGTGAGGCCTAAATTTGATCCTGAATTGCAGAATTTTTTTTTCTGAGAAACCTGTTAAGTACTCGGGAGAGCGAGGCACAGTCTGCCGGTGGTGCTTACTTGGCTTGAAACGGGAACAGGGTTGACACGTTGATGTTGGGGGCTCAGGACAGATGGTCCTGGTGCCAGATGATGGATCGCTGCAGTGGAACAGGCTGTGTGACAGTCTGTCCTGGAGCGTCAATGTCAATTAATCACCAGATGGTTGTTCGATTTGCTGGGGAATCTGGAATTAGAGGCAGTTTTTTGTTCGGGGGGGCAAGGCGACGTCTGAAGGTTGCACGGGCTGGTGTAGAGAGTCTATGCGGAACAGAGCCGTGTTTGAGATAGAAGCGAATTCAAAATAGGCGAACCAAGGTCAAGTATGCGTGCGATTGTGACGCAAAATGGCACAACAATCAATTCCGGTTTTTGATAAATTTACTTGGGTTCTGTTTCATTTGGTGCCTGCAAAAATGTGGAAGTCTAAGTTGGTGTTAGAATTTGATATTGGTGAGGCCTTATCCAAATGAATGATCTGTTCTTGAAAATGTCCCAAAATTAGGGAATCATTTCAAGAACCGCATAAGCAGGGTCCATACGGATGGAGACAAAGTCCATTTTGTGGCGGAATGGCGGCTTCCAGACCCTGGTGGCGAGGCAACCTGACTGGTAGATGACAGGTCTCCAGAGGCCATATTCTGGTGCCACGGGAGATCAGAAGCCCTTGAAACTTCGGTTTCAGCCTGACCATGTGGTAGGCTCCCTTGTAGGAGTATCGTGGTGGCTTTGGTTAAAAACCTAATATCGCGGGCAGAATCGAGGTGCTGTCTGATCTAAATCAGGTTGTTCACTCTTCCGATGCTGGCCAGGCGGTTTGGGAGACTCTTCCAGCTCAGTGTGAAGTTGTATTCTCAACCGGATGCTGTGACCCAGAGAGTGGCAGGGGTTTTAGAAAGGGGTTATTGCCGTCCAGGCATGATCTCATTTAGTGCTTGGACTATGGCGAAGCAAATGCATCCTCAACCTGTCACTGTGTGGTGTGGATTTTGGGCTGGAGGAATCATTGGAGCTTTTTTTATGAAAATGTGTCAGGTCAAGCGCAAACAGTCAAAGGTGTTCGGTATCGTGAAATGATGTGGAGGGGATGTGGTCTCAACAAGACGGCGCCACATCTCATACAGCCAGAGAAACAATTCAATTGCTGCATCAGTCATTTCCCGGTCGTGTTATTTCGCGTTTTGGAGACCAGAAGTGGCCGCCTTGATCGTGCGATTTAACACCATTGGACTCTTTTCTTTCGGGGTTTTTGAAATCGATGGTTAATGCGAATAAGCCGACGACGACTCAAGCCTTAAGAGAGGAAATTAGACGCTGCATTAATGAAATACCGCAGTATTTATGCCGAACGGTCATTGAAAATTTCATAAAAAGATCGCGTACGTGCCAGCAAAGCCGCGGCGCGGGCATCTGGCCGATGTGTTACTCCACATGTAACCTCATCCTGTCTTCTTTTGGATACAATAAAGAATTCAGGATTTTTTTTTAAATATCTGCGTTTTATTTAAAATTTAAATCTTGCGTTTTTGTTGGGACCCCCATTTGACTTTTAAGAGAAAGTGGGCGACAATTGGTGCACTCACCCTAATTTAAACTGCAGTCACACGTCGGTGGGGTCAAATTACATAATTTTTTGAAATCCTTAAACTTTGCTTAGAATAAGTCTTGTGAGGGATCTACCCTTCGGAAGAAGTAAGCGTTCAAGAACATGGCGGAGCAGTTTTCTGTAATATAGGGTATGGTCGCCAGATGTCGGCGTTTAAATAAATTTAAAAAATGAATGTTTTATTCCGATTTCATTTACTTTTCTTCTCATGTATAATTTGGTACAGACTGTAAGCAGAACTGTGAACTCACTCAGATGCACTTTGATGAGACGAAGTCCGTGAGGATAAGGAGTCCAAAAGATTATGAGTTTTTAAGGCTCATCTATTTCAACAGCAATCTCCGAGTAATTAGAAAAAAAAAGCGCCCACCTATAAACAATATAGCGTAGGTGTGGAATGAAGAAAAACAATCCCTAACTGTAGAATTCAAGTGATCAAATCAATACAAAAGAGTGTGATCCTCATGATCGAAGTCTGGTCACAGGCCTGAAAATTAAGTATGGAGGAGCCTATTAGTCCACGGTACATACGATCTAATGGGATCAAGTATTTTTATTGTTTGCGTTTGCCATTGGATGTTGATTGAATAGAACTTATAAAGGGTGATTTTTTAGCTATTATCTTTCTGGCTACACCGGCTTAAACACCTGACGCACGTTTCCTGTTTTGTTTTACTGTAAACATCTTCAGTCTTTAATTTAACCATGAATCGTCTTACAAACGAACAACGCTTGCAAATTATTGAAATTTATTATCAAAATGCATGCCCAGTTTAATCGACCCACTCAAGCGGCTATTCGGGCTATTGTGACTAAATTTCGCACCAAATTTACATGGTTGGACATTAAACCACCAACAAGCTTACGTAGAGTGCAAACTGAAGAAAATATCTCAGCTGTATCGGCCAGTGTGATGGATAACCATCAATTATCGATTCGTCACCGTTCGCACCAAATAGGCCTCTGTTACTCAACAACGTGGAAAATTTTGCGGAAGGATTTAGGTGTGATGCCATTCAAAATACAGCTGGTGCAAGCATTGAAGAAGAACGACCTACCGCAACGTAAAATTTTTGGTGAATGGGCTCTTCGAAAGTTGGCCGGAGACCCGCTTTTTTACCGAAAAATTGTGTTCAGCGACGAAGCTCATTGTTGGCTCAATGGGTACGTAAATAAGCAGAATTGTCGATTTTGGAGTGAATATCAGTCAGAAGCATTGCTACACTACAAGCAGAGCTACCAATGCATCCAGAAAAAGTCACAGTTTGGTGCGGTTTATGGGCTGGTGGCATCAGTGGACCGCACTTCTTCAAAGATGATGCGAATCGTAACGTAACTGTGAATGGTGAGCGCTACCGTGAGATGATATCCAACTTTTTTTCTGCCCAAAATGCAAGAGCTTGACTTGCATGACATGTGGTTCACGTTCGGGACCGGTCAATTGGCCGCCTAGAGCGTGCGATTTAAGGCCTTTAGACTATTTTTTGTGAGGCTACGTTGAAGCTCAAGTCTATACAGACAAGCCCGCTTCAATTGACGAAATGGAAGACAACATTGAAGCATTTATTCATGAGATACCGGCCGAAACGTTGGAAAGAGTATGTCAGAATTGGACTAAGCGGATGGACCATTTGAAGCGCAGTAAGTTATTATTATGTTGCCCTTGACTGTTGTAGAAGTTAGGCCCTGGTCCCTTGTGGACTGTAGTGCCACTCAAATAAAGATTTTATGCATTTTTTTGAATTGTAGGTCTTTTTTTTTTTTTGGAAAACTTTTCTATAGGTTTTAAAAAATCCCCCTTTAGTTGAAAGAGAATCTAAGGATACTAAAGAAAGGCTAATTTAAGTTTAATATTTTTTCTTGCCCCTTTTGACAAATGTTGTGCTTTGCTTGTTCCTGAAAAATTTAAATCAATTCAAAAACCAACTTTAAGACACAGACAGAAGAAACAAACAAAAGCCAAGAATCTTGGGTGCTGATGAAGTCAAATCTCGGATCTTTACCCTAGGATTTGGACATGGTCCCTGACTGCGCATGCGTGTCTGACTTGGTAATTACAGTGTTATTGCAATGCTGTAGCATCAAGCGTTCTTAATTGAAAAATTAGAGAAATAATACGACGTAGTGCATTATTAAATATTTATTGCTTGAAAGCAACAAGCAAAACTAATCGAGGCTCGTGCATGCCGATTATTCATTTTTTCATGAATTTTCTGCATTTTCACAAATGACTAACAGCTTTTCAAATGTTTCGTTTTTAGCAAACAAAGATGTTTCACATTTTCGAATTGAGATAAATGGACATTTTCAAGTGACTGTGGATGGAATATCTGCAGGCAGAGGGCTCCTTTTCAATGTTTAGAGTTCTTATGCAGGGACATACCCACAGTTGTAGATACTGGGCGCAGTTCTGGCAGAAGTCTTAACTTCACAGATCACACACAAAACTACGTTCTCAACGCGTTCACTCTTTGTATGGCTTTCGGGAAATTTGACATGTTTAGAGGAAAGTCAAGCGCAACTATTTCACTTATCCCCGTCGTGCATGTAGAAACTGTTGCAACAACAAGAAATGTTGACAGATTTGCAGTCATCAGTAATTTCTCATTGATGCCATTGCAGATCATTTGAATATTCTCTTAATTAACTCACAGAAGGCATTCTGAGTACACGAAACGAGTTTCACTAATTAAATGCGATTTTATATGGAAAACTTCAGGATGTAGTTTATGGACCATGTCAAGCGTTAATATGAATTTGAAATATTTTAAAATTATACAGGTAGCAGTTGTTTTTTGTATTTTATTAAAAATTGATTTACGTGCATTTTATTCAATGGTTTGAATTTATTCCGCTGCTGTCATTTGTTGAGAAACGAGTTCAAGAAGTTTGTTTTCAGAGGGTTTCGTCTTTTCTTGTGAAGAAAGAAATTCGAGGCAGACGGAATTTTTTGGTTTGTTCGTCGAGAGTCCACTATTTGGTGTTAAACTGTGAAAAGGAAGAAAATCCAAGAGCTTACCATCAGAGCTCTTCAAGGCTGGTGGCAATGTTCTGGTGGGGAGCATGCACCAGATCATCTGCCGAATATGGGAAGACGAAAGCATGCCCGATGACTGGAACATCAGCTCCATATGCCCCATCCACAAAAAAGGCGATCCTACCTCGTGCAACAATCACAGAGGTATATCCCTGCTCAACGTCGCTTACAAGATCCTATTCAGCGTACTGTGTGAACGTCTAAAGCCGTTCGGCACGTACCAGTGCGGCTTCTGGCCCGACAAATCAACTATAGACCAAATCTTCACACTGAGTCAAATCCTGGAGAAGACCAGCGAGTTTCAAATCGATATGCATCATCTGTTTATCAATTGCAAAGCCGCATACGACAGCATTCATCGCAACGAGCTTTTCGAGGCGATGGCCGAATTCGGGATCCCGGGAAAATTGATCCGGTTATGTCGCACCACGCTACGCGATGTACAGTGCAGTTCGGCTCGAGGACGTCTGAGCCGTTAGAAGCATGCACCGGATTTCGGCAAGGAGATGCGCTGTCGTGTGACTTCTTCAATTTGGTACTGGAAAAGAAAGTGCGGCGGGCCAAGGTAAGCAGGAAAGGCACTATCTTTTACAAAACGGTCCAGCTGTTGGGATATGCGGACGACATCGATATCGTCGCGCGTTCCCAACGTGCCGTAGCGGAGACTTTTGTGGCAATTGAAGAAGATGCGAAGCGAGCTGGTCTTAAGATCAACGAGGGGAAAACAAAGTATATGCTGTCGAATAAGAAACGTTCCGCCACACAACACCTAGGACAAAATGTAAGAATCGACAGTAAAGGAGTTTGTCTACCTCGGGGTAAACGTTAACTCCACAAATGACATCACAGTGGAGATCCGACGTAGAACCACCCTTGGAAACCGATGCTACTTCGGTTTGTCGAAACAACTGGGGTCAAAACTCCTGACTCGAAGAACCAAAGTCATGCTCTACAAGACCCTTATACTGCCAGTCCTGCTTTATGGAGCTGAAAGCTGGACGATAAGCAAGTCTGCAGAGCTGATTCTTGGTGCCTTCGAAAGTAAAATTCTACGTCGGATATATGGTCCCGTCTGCGAGGAAGGTGAATGGAGGAGAAGACATAACCGCGAACTCTACGAGCTGTACCAGGATGTGGATGTAGTCCGGAAGGCAAAAATCCGTCGACTACACTGGCTCGGCCACATCGAACGCACGGACAGCAACGCTCCAGCGAAGACTCCATGCATGATTAGTTTGGATATTGCCTTCAACAGTTATAAACGTGCAAACATGGAGTTCACAAACGTCGAAATTCCTGATTTTTTTAAAGTTTTCCTTCATAGAGAAACGTTCCGTGAGATTAATGGTGTTTTGGGGAGTTGGTACTCTACCACTTCGAACCGCGCAGGAATGGTTTCGACGATTCAGAGCCGGTGAGAACGACACCATGGATAAGCCAGCCGGCGGAAGACCTGTGACGACGAATACCGATCGAATCATAGAAATCATCGAGTTAGACCGGCATGTGGCATCTCGTGAGATCGCCCAGGAGATGGGAGTTAGTCACCAAACCATTTTAAGCCATCTGCAGAAGGCTGGACACAAAAACAACCTTCTGGACCGAATCAACGCCTGCAATATGCTGCTAAAACGGAACGAACTCGACCCATTTTTGAAGTGGATGGTGACTGACGACGAAAAATGGATCACATACGACAATATCAAGCGAACACGGTCATGATTGAAGGCCGGTGATTCGTTCCAAACAGTGGCCAAGCCGGGATTGACGGCCAGGAGGGTTTTGCTGTGTGTTTGGTGGGATTGGAATTGAATCATCCACTATGAGTTGCTCCCATATGGCCAGACGCTTAATTCTACAAGCTACTGCGAACAAGTGGACCGCTTGAAGGAAGCGATCGACCAGAATTGGCGAACAGGAAGGGTGTAGTGTTACACCAGGACAACGCTAGACCACATATTTCGTTGATGACTCGTCAGAAGCTACGGGAGCTCGGATGGAAGGTTTTATCGGATCCACCATATAGCCCGGTGATTACCACCTTTTCCTGTCCATGGCGAACGCCCTTTGGTGCTGTGAAGTTGAACTCAAAAGAGGTTTGTAAAAAGTGGCTTTCCGAGTTCTGGGCAAATATGGAGGGGGGCTTCTATGAGGGGGGTATTATGAAGTTGCCGTCTAGATGGAAACAGATTATCGAACAAAACGGCGCATATTTGAACTAAATCCAATCACTGAAGCATTGAATGAAGAGCAAAAAAGCGGAAGCGGAGATATTTGACAACCTTATATTTTCCTTACTCCATGAGGATGTCGCAATATCACCAGATCATTGTGTGAGGTGGAATATATCCCACTCATGACTGAGCGCTGTCACATCATTTGTGTAAAAAATCTGAAAGGGCTTAGTAAAAACTAAGCAATTGTACATTCTCAGTTACCGCAGTTATTTCCACCACACCCTGTCCCATGCACTTCTCCCTTTTGCATCGGATGTGTGATATTTCATGTCCAAAAGTGTGAATTCAACAGAATACAGCACAAAAAAAACAACAACAGCTGCCTACATTATGTCGTAACAGAATTGTATACATCATCCGCTTGTTTCCATCGCACCACCAACATCTATTTCTCGAACCAGGTTTCCAACGCATCGAACATGATAAATCGAAGACAACAACAGAGAACAGAAAGCAAAAAAAAAATGACAACGTAAAACCTGTAGGTGCAACAACACACCGTGTACCACCTACCTACCCATCGCCGCCAGCGGAGAGTGAAAACTTCGAGCAACAAGATATTCATTGCTTCCCCGGCAACTGAACAACAACAACAAACTAATAAATAATAACAAACTAATTTGAATTTTTTGCGCATTTTGCCATATAGGTTATCTTTAATTTTTTTCTTCTTCTTCTTTTCTCTTTCTTTCTTTTTTTTTCTCCTTCTTCTTCGTACTTCCTCTTTGTGGTTTTGTGTGGTGTTTTTTGTTTTTTTTGATTTACAATAATTTGTTTAAGAACTATTTCAACATAATCCACCTATAATAAAATAACATTTTGTTTTGTTTTCTCTTTCTCCCTTACATAAATCATTTTAATATAAAAAAAACAAAGAAATTTACATAAAATTGTGTTTTTTGTAATTCTTTTCTTCTTTATACAAATTCAAACAAAAGAAAACAAACTCAATGAACGTGTGTATATATAACTAAACAAGGAAAACAATAATAAGATACAATTAAGTGAATTTTTCTCTTTTTATGCATATCTGCATGGAGCATGATTCTAGAGTGAACAACTTTTAGTTTGTTGTTGTTATGTTTTTTGTTTTTTTTTGTTTTTCATTTACTTAGTGTTTTGTTTTTCTTCACAAATTTCTTTTTAACTACTATTCTCTACAAGATTTTCTTAAAATAGTGTCCTTTTTTGTTTTGTTTAATAATAAGTAATTTGTTATTTTGTTTTTTCTTTAATTATTTAGTTTAGTAATTAATTTTAATTTTAATATGTATCACAATAGAAAAGAACGTATTTTATTTATATATATTTTTTCTTCTTGTTTCTCTTTATTTTTTTTTTTAGTGTGTTATTCATTTTTTTTCTTATTCATCTCTTTAAAATTATAAAACAATAAAAGTTTTTTTTTAGTTGTAATGCATGTGTGTGTGTTTTTTTTTTTGTTATTGAGTTATTCGTTTGTGTATGTACCACCCTTTAAAATTCAATTTTTTGTTTATTTTTTTGGACTATAGACTACCATTGCTGCCAGGGACTGTCTATGGATTGTTTTTTGGTGTGACTTTGGGACGGTGACGGTGCATAGCACCTAACGAACACATGCTTCTACATCGTATTGTGATACCGTTAAACAGATTGTCGTTCCTAACCTAAGTAAACCCATTCTCACTGTTTTATTCAGAGTCAACTGGATGTACAAGTGAACTACTGATCGCTGACGATCCCTATAATCTCTAAACCTTAAGTCTGTTAAATCAACTAAAAGTTGGGGAACCCTACAAATTGAGACTATTGTTTGATTGTTGCGCTTTTTCCTATAAATCATTAGGGTACTGATCTTATCGCTGTGTCAAGTTCAGAAATTCAACAAATTTAACGTGCTAGCAGTCCTAAACATTTTTCAAATTAATTACAAAACGCCCACTACAATTTCAACAAGGACATCCTTTCAACCCTGTGGAAGGGGAATTACGTGTGACAAATGTTACTGTTGAGCCTGAAGTCGCAGAATCGGGTTACAATCATGTGGGAATGATTAACAAACGCATTGCGTCCGAAAAAATTCACTTCTGTTGAAGTAAAAGTAGCTATCGCATCGCAGATTATTGTGAAAGACGCCGAAATTTGACGGGGTGCACTATACAAAGTGGTCTCCCTTCCTGACGAACTATCCCAAAGCCAGCAATGCTCCATCTCACCCATTACCCAACAAATAACATCCTATTTACTCCAAAACCTTAAGTCTTAAGGTTCAGTTTTGCTAGGCTAAGAAGTTTCGAAAGTGGCCTTTCTTAACAAGATTCTGAATCCCAACAGAAGAACTGCAAAAAGTCGGCAGTCACAGAGTGGTCTACCTTTTCTAACAATGCCCCAAGCTGTATCCATTCCCAGCGCAGTCTGCATCTAGAATTCTTCACAAGAACCGAGCCTCAACCTAGAACAAGGTATCGACTCCTAGCCACGAACAAGAAAAGGTTGTTCACCAAGTGTATCATTTCCAAAGAGGTTTTGAGCTCAAATTGAAGAGGCCGAGGATGTAGAAAATTTCGGCTTGTTTCGTATGCAAAGGACCTACGCCATTCGAGGTGGAAAATTGCGGTCTTGAACATAGGTTTCTAAACGGGCAAAAGAAGGAAAATCGCACCCTTCGCCATTTTGAACAAAGCTTCAATTGTAACTGGAGACTCAGAGGCGACAACATCAGGAGACACCAACATCAGGAGACAAGTTCATGAGAGATGACTGCGAACATCGAAAATTTACCATCCTATGACTCTAAACACAGAAGGCCTTAAAGTCGCGCTACCCTTTGTCGCAGAATGCTGCATCTTGCAATTAAGCCTAGTTTAGCGTTTGGCTTCATTTCTGAAGAAGTGAGCCACAAAAGAAAGAAGTCTGAAGTACCTCCCAATGATTTGCCACAAGGTCAAGCTGTGACAGTCACAGGAAAATATGATGTCCTGGATGTGACAAGTTTTGGTATGCAGCAAAAGACATCAGACAAGCTCTGCCTCTTTTTTAACGACACAGGAGCCAGGAAAAGATGAAAATTTGTAGCGTTTGCCCATTCTTCTCAACCTGTGACTTAGAACCCCCGGAGAGGGCAGCCTTTGTTTAGAGTTTTGAACTGAAGGTGATTAAAAGGTTACAAAGTGTGGTCTTTTCTTACGTTTCCTGGCACTATTTAAGACCTGCTAGCGACCTCTGTCTTGTATTTTTAATAAGTCCAAAGAATGACCCCAGTGACTGAGAAGCCACCGGAGACAGGGATTGTAACTTTTTTTTAAGATTTTTGAACAAGATGTATAGTCTGTCACTATTTAAGCACCAAAATTGGCCAAAACTTGTGGCCGTCTCTTCACATTTGTAAGAAAGCTTCGCAGTCAAAGGATGACCAACAGAATAAAGAAGATTTCAGGGTCTGTTAACGTTTTCCAACAAGCTGCTGCGAATGTGAAGTCCCAGGGAGAGAAAATCCCGATTTCCTTCATTTTGTGGCTGAGACTGTTATTTTCAAGTCTCGTGTCATTCCATAGGCTAGATTGATAAGGCTGCAGCATGACACGCGACTTAAAAATAACAGTCTTGCACACAAAATGAAGGAAATCGCAATTTTTGTCCACATTTTCCGTGACTTCTACCATCTGTGTGGAGACTGAGATTCAGTGGTCGAAAGACAACGTGACTGAAAGGAGCGTGAGGTATGGTTGGCTGTCATAACTCAAAGTAGGAGGAGCTTGGAAACTGTAGCGTTTTCCAGGGATCTTTTAAGATCCGGCTGAGAAGCTCCGACATAAACGATGCATGCGGTTAAAGCTCCAATTCATCACCGTCTTTCTCAACAATGTCTCAAAAGGGAAACAGGAAGAAATAGAATTGCTGCCTTTGCCTATCTTCAACCAATAACGCAACTCTCTATGAAAATTCCTCTTTCAAGAAAATTTCGAGCAAAAGGAACATCTAAGGGCTTGAAACATGTATTTGACTTTGTTTTCAACTTCTTAGGCTTAAAACCCGACAAATTCGTGAAAAAATCGCACAACATAGGTTCCACTGCTTAAAAACCGACTTTTTCGCAAACTGGACTGAAACCAAACGTGCTTATTAGAATCAGAGTCAAAGAGACCGTGCACTGTTCAGTTTACTTTGAACACGCTGTTTTTTATCAAAGACACATTTTCAATTCTACTACATTTGAGTGGCCTAACATCTCCTCATGTTCCACGTTAAGAAAATCAACCAAATGACACAAATCAACGTAATGACTGCTACAAATGGGCCTCATTGGGATTTTTTTCGATTGAAAAATTGAATTTTTCTTCCTTTATCACATTTCTGGTTTAGAGAAGGCAATAGCATGGAAAAAATATGTTTAAGAACTGTTTAAATTGTGATACCATATCACCGTGGGTCACACGGTGCACCCAAGCTTTATAAATCTCTACTTTCTCGCTTCGTGAAGCGACCACTTCAAAGACTACAAATTTCAATCAAATATTCAAAATATTTACTTTGCCCATCGATAAGAGTGAGATGTTAAACTAAATTCGAGTCTTTTTGCAGCATTTCTGGGAGGAAATTCTTTCAAAGTGAAGATCAACTACAATTCTTTGTAGAAGCAGCTGCTTCTCCTATTCTGAGAGTCCCCTTTTGATTTCTGCAACTAACAACGTTTGCTGCAGATTAATTTAATTCAATTGTCTAGCGATCCTCTAGCCCCCGTTGTACTAAACAATTCTTAAAGCAAACTTAAGCCTGATGTACACCGCTTTGTAAAAGTTGATTAAGAAACTGAATCATTCAAACAAATGCAGTCCCCTGTCAACGCAAACTTTGCATTCATGTTTCGACCTATGACCTCTTGTAACATCAGAAAATTCTTTAAATCAAACACTCTCTCAACAAGGACCGACTGCTGCTCTCAGTTCCCCTTTAAAATTCCACTGTTCTGTCACAAGAATCCCTTCAGAGTCTCAAAGAAAACACGTTTCTTTTCTCAGGGACGATGCAAATCAAATTCCCTACACCAGCGCCTCAAATCCAGTTTCTATATCTGTCCCTTCTGTTTGTCTGAACAACACCTTAGGGGGGAATCCATGTCCCTCCTAAAATTTTTTGCACAATTCATGTGAAAGGATGGAACGACACTATAAGATCTTTCTCAAAGTGCATCAATCCCATCCAGAGCTGGGATAACTTTCTAAACATCATGTGGACGGTTTTACAAAATTCCTAAACAAGAACACACCGCAACTCCTCCCACACGCACATCCAAAGCCAGTCATCAGCGGCAAAACAAAAAAAAATGACACGAAACGAAAAAAATCCCACACGCAGCATCTGGAGAGGTAGCAGCAGCACCACCACCATCACACTGGTTTTCTAAGAAAATTAACGTGTGAAGCACCTGAAGCGAGAAATTTGCTTCATGCATCGCAAATCGATTTGGGTGTTTCCGAGACCAGGGACCAGTTCTTTCGCTTCAAACTCGAAATCGTTTGAATGCCAATCAACTGTGTGACGGTGGTTGGTTGGCAGTTTTTTTTTTCTGTTGTTCTGTTCGTTTTTGCCTTACATGCGTGCGTGTGTGTCTGGCTGATATTTCGGTGGATGCCTTAACGAGCGCGCGAGTGTGTGTGTGTGTGTGGGCAACAAGAAAACTTGATTTCAAAGCGCGATTGAATACGAATGTAGGGACAACAACGACGAAAAAAAAATGGGTACATCCTGTTTCGGGAATTTACTTTGCAGAAAAGCAAGTCCTCCCGTTGAGGATCGAAGGACATTTGAAGGAGAACTTCTCCAACAGGTTCACCGTAACCTGAAATTCGACTACAACACGGATCAAGTCCAGAAGCAAGCTCAAACAGACTCCCTGTCTAACGGTTACACTTCAACACAGACAAACAACTCAACATTCGACCGCTTCGTCTCAGAGCCACGGCCCAAAAACAGACGTCCGCACCTGGCAACAGTGCGACGACGACGCACCACGCCGTCCCCAAACTAAAACTTAAAAACTCCTGACAGACGATCTAATAATACAGTTATCACCTAAAACAACACTCTCGTATGGCAAGCTGTCAGAGGATGAACAGTTAAACAGAAAAAGCTATTACAATGGACGACGATGACGATGACGATGAGGATGATTGTGATGATGATCCTGTAGTACTTTGGTGATGTCGACGACCGTGGCGCTCCGCTGACGCATCATCTCACAAGCCATAATCCGAGATTCAGCTTTGACAGTTTTGGCAGCTTCATGACGACGTCGAGGCCCTTCGACGAGAGCTGCGTGCAGCCGTAGAGATCGATGGTTTTCAGGTTGATCAGGTCGTCGGCGAGCGACTGCAGCCCCTTGTCGGTGATGCGGCTGCACTGGCCAATGTTCAGGTGCTCGAGTTCGTGCAGGGACTTGGCGATCTTGAGCATGCCCTGGTCGGTGATTTGGCACTGGTTGAGACTGAGGGAGCGCAGCTGGAAGAGCCCCTGGGCGATGTGTGTCAGCGCCTGGTCGCTGATCTTGTCGCAGAAGCTCACGTCGAGGGAGATGATGGAGCTGCCGCCCTCGGTAAGGTAGGCCATGCCGATGTCGGAGATGTTGTCGCAGGAACGCAGGTTCAGGTGCTGCAGCTTGGGCATGCGGGCCAGGTGCTTGAGTCCGCTGTCCGTGATCGAGACGCAGAAGCTCAGGTTGATGCGCTTTAGTGACGTTAGACCTTGTGCTATGTGACCGAGCGCCTCGTCGCTCAGTCGCTGGCAGTCCTGCAGGCCGAGGTACTCCAGCTCGAGGTTGCCCTCGGCGGTCTCCTTGCTGAGGCCGGACAGATGGCCGATGCCCTGGTCGCTGACGTGCCAACACGATCGGAGGTTGAGGTTCTTCAGCTTCTTGAGGCCCCACGCGATCAGCAGCAGACCAGTGTTGGTGATGTTGCAGCAGCCGCCAAGTTCGAGGGTCTCGAGGTTCTTCAGGTGCTGCGCTATCCGGCCGAGACTCGTGTCGGTGATCTGTTTGCAGAGCGACAGGTCCAGCTCCTTCAGGTTGGGCAGGTCCATGGAGAACGCGTGTCCCAGGTTGATATCGGCGACGTTGTAGCAGCCACTCAGGTTCAGGGACACCATGTTCGGCAGGCCCATGACGAGATCTCTCAGCGATCGGCGCAGGGAGAGGATCTGGATCTTCTTGATTCCCCTTCGCACCAGCGACGCGAAGAGGCTAGGACTAGACCGTTTCAGGTGCAGCTTGGCCTGCACACCTTTCCACACGCTCTTGGCGTACGCGGCGTCTCGCCAGTGGGTACAAACTTGTGCGGCACGACCACGATCCTTGACGGGCAACCGCTGGAAGATCATCTCGAGAATCTCGGGGTACAGGTGGCCAATGTGCGTGCCCTCGGGCGGCGGAGGCGTTGCAGGACTCGCGGGCCGCTGGTGCGCCTTCATGGCTGAGCCGGGCGCATGCTGCAGGAATATGGCCGGTGGTAGATGCGGGTGATGATGGTGGTGGTGGTGATGGCTGAGCGTCTGCAGCTGAGGCCGGTGCAGGGCGTACGGCGTGAACCGGAGCAGAGGATGTGTCCGATGCGGCGTCAAGCTGTGCAACTCAGTCTGTTGATACAGGTGATCGTCCATTGTCCAGCCGAGGTGCGTGGTCGTCGTGCCCCCGCCCCCACCGCCGCCACCAGCTCCACCGCCATGGTAGCTGGACAGGGCGGCCGCGGTCTGCAGGGATATCGTTGTCTGATGATACGGAAGAATTTCTGCGTTGGTGGTCATACTCACTTCTGTTCGCGCCGACACCGCTAGATCCCGCACAAAAACACACTCTCTTCGCGAGGACTGCTCTAAGTTTGATTTTCACTTTCGGTTGTTTCTCTCAAGCACTCATTTTTCTCGAAACTCGGACTTTTGCTTTATCTCCTCGCTTCACTAGCACTCCTCGGCAACGCGGACCCGCACTTAGCTATGCTCTGAGACCGCGGCGGAATCTGATCGGCCGCTGATTCCGTAACGTTTTCTTCTCAACTCGATATCGACACACTCGACGACACGGCCAACAAATGACAGGGAAGCGGCGAACTTGAACTACTTGCGATACTGACTGAACTCCGTTATTGTGTTGCGAACTCAGGGAAACACAGAACCACACCAGAGAACGACTTGACACAGACTGAGTAGTAGCGACACGGTCGCACAAAGAATTCCCTGTGTGTTCGGTGCTTGCCACTCGACTAGCATGCTTCTCCGCTGGCATTTCCGAGAAACCGTGCGCTGGTGTGTGTGTGCGCGCTGAATTCTCACTTTCCCCTCCGGCGCTGGCTGTGGTGGCGGCGACGTGTGCGTGCGTGCGAACAGCGAGAGTATGGTGTGGGTGAGAGCAAATCAGTGGGGTGGCAGTGATGCCACTTTTCGGTGCTCGCTGAGAGATTTATGGCAGGGTGCAGTGCAGGTAGAAAATATCTTCGTCGCTGCCTGCGCTCAGGTGAAGGATCAGGTAAGCGCTGCACTTGGCCGGAGGGGCGACAGGGTCTTATGGAGAATTTGGGAGAAGAAAGAAAAAACGAAAAAAAAACGTCGACTTAGGCTGAGAAGAAAATGTGTTTTTTTTTGTTTTTTGAAGTCCTGTGTTCGATAAACGATTGAGGGACAAATGAAAATAAATCAAAGTTTTGGACATGGCTTCGGGATGTGACGCAACAGCCTTCTGGGAAAGTACAAGTGTCAATAAAATCGGCTTTGGGGCAACCGTGAGAAATGATATGTTCCTGTGAGCTATGGACGAGGGTGAGGTTTTTGATTTGAAGGCTGTTTTCTTGTTTTCACGATCACTTTGGATTTACTCTGAGATTTGCAGGGAAAAGGACAGGGACTTTCGCTTTTGTTGCTTGTTTAGATGAACAAAGTCTGGGGAGGACGAAACAAAACGAGGCATCACGCACCACATCCAGTGCAGGCACTTTCTGACTTAAAGCGCCATTCACACAAACTAGCTTGTAATAAGCAATTTTAACATTGTCTGAAAAGGGAAGCCATGTTGGTTCCATTGTTTTCAAGAACAAGGAATGCAAACCCCATATTGGAAGGGGCAACGTCACTAATGTTTCAGTACCTTCAAGAG
Source organism: Eristalinus sepulchralis (assembly GCA_944738645.1). Classification (NCBI taxonomy): domain Eukaryota; kingdom Metazoa; phylum Arthropoda; class Insecta; order Diptera; family Syrphidae; genus Eristalinus; species Eristalinus sepulchralis. The sequence continues at coordinate 54,174,521 of OX122886.1, forward strand.
TTTTCTGACGTCGTAATTTTGACATCATACAAGGCTGAAGAGGTCACTCAAGATCCTTTGATGTCTGGTCGTATATTTTTGGTACAATTTTAGAAAAAAATATTTAGATTCAAAATCAATTTCACTCACTATGATCTAAGATCGTTTGCCATTTTCCTGGTGGCTTTGTATTTCCATCGGTGTAGACCTTCCGTTGTTTATTAACGCAAACTTGGCAAATGTTTAGACCCGATATTTTTTTACCATCAAGAGAGTCTTGCAGAGACCGTAACAAATGGTTATCAGAAAATGCAAGGTCTGGGTTTCACCAAAAAGATCTGGGCAATGATAAGACCTCTTGCATCAGTCGTTTGGTGGAACAAGCTTTGGCAAAAATACGTGACTGCTACTTTCACCAAGTTTCAAAGAACAGTCTGTCTCGGCTGCACAGGGGCCTTTGCCAGCACGCCTGGCTCTACTCTTGATGCATTTTTAAATCTCCCCCTCTCCCATGACATCCACATCATGGGCTGTACAATCAACTCGACTAAAAAGAAATGATCTAGAGTTCGCACTGGAGTTTTGATGACCTCCCGCACAGCATTTCCTATGACACGAGTCTCATGAACATGCCATCTGATGCAGGTTTCAACGATTCAGCTGCGTCGCTTATATAAAGTCAACTTTCCCTGCGTCCAAGACTGGCTCTGGCCAGAAACTGAACCGGGAAGGGGATGTAGTCGGATTTTCACAGACGGCCCCAAGACGACGGAGGGATCTGCGGCCGGTGCTTTGGTGGACGACGACAACACTAGACTTCACACCTCTTTAAGTAATTTCGTATCGGTCTTCCAGGCGAAATTTTTTGCGATCCTTATGACCACCAACTTTATTGTGAAAAACAGGTGGAAGGGGCGAAGTAACTGCGTCTGCAGCGACAGCCAAGGCATTCTTCTTCTTCTTGTGGCGCTGTAGTCTGGGGTGAACCTGGGCATCAACCAACATACCTCTCCAACCAGCACGGTCTTTCGCCAGTTGCGCACTCCAAGTTGGTTGAGGTCGTTCTCCAATTGTGTGCGCCACCTTAACCTGGGCCGTCCTCTGTTGTCGTTGGCGCAGATTCGAAGACTTTTCGGGCCGGAGCTGTGGTGTCCATACGCTCTTTATGGCCTAGCCATCTTATGCGTTGTATCCAAAGACCCTTGGCTAGGCGCATGCCACTGTACAGCTCATAGAGTTCGTTTTCTTCCCTCCAGATGCAATTAACACAAACAGGACAAAAAATCGCAAGCAGAACTTTTCTCTCAAAGGGACTAAGGGCTTTCTCATTCACTTTCGGTGGCTTCCACGTTTCTGTATCGTAAAGCAAGACTGGGGATGATCAAGCTGTTGTACAATGCCAGTTTATTCCTCGACAGAGGGCTCTATTACTTAATTGCCTCTTGAGCCCAAGGAAACAGTGATTGGCAAGAGCGATTCTGCGTTTGCTAGCAATTGAACTGACTTTTGAAGGATCGTGCCTCTGGTAAGGCCAAGGCATTACTCAACCCTTTAACCACTTCCAAGACAGTCCAGGGATGCATGTCTTCCCTTAATTTTGTCGGCAGATTGAATTCGCTAAGACTTGTCTGGGTCCCGGGACATCACGGGATTACGGGAAACGAGATTTCTGATGATCTAGGCAGGCAATGTTCTAAAGAAGCATTCGTTGGGCCTGAACGCTTCCTTCGTTAGGACTTCCGTCGACGGTTGGGTCTCCCAACAGCACAACCAGGGATGGCATGACTCTCCAGGATGCAGGCGGACCAAGTGCATGCTCCCGAACTCCAGCAAGCAAACCGCGGCTTTTCTGTTATCTCATGAAAGAAAAGTGTGCAGAAAACTTGTCAGCGTAGAAACGTGACACTTCGCCTTCGCTAAGCACCTAAGCCTGCTTGGTCTTAGTGATGACACCCTTTGCGACGCCTGTGGAGAAGGTGAAGACACTTCAGAGCACTTCTCTCAATGCCGCGCCTGTTTAACGCTGATGTGGTGGGAGCTGAAAACTTAAGCTCTTTATCACAGAAGCGCCTGCTGGTCTTTCTTTGGAAGCCCAAAAAACTACAGTTAACGCATTTGAGCAATCTCCCGAAACATCATTCTGACTTTATATAACACTTTGATCATCCTCGTCCTGCTCTACGCCGATACCTGGACTCTATTGAAAGTGAATGAAGAAGTCCTTGGTCGTCTTGAGAGAAAAATTCTACATGCGATCATTGGTCCTGTCTGCGTAGATGGCATCTGAAGGTAAAAAAAGAAGAAGAAGACGAACTTTATGCGCTGTACGGCGACATGAGCCTGGTCAAGAGTTTCCGGAAACAACGATTAAGATCTCTAGGTCATGTAGATGGACACGACAGCTCCGGCCCGAAGAGTCTCCAATTTCAAAACATTGCAACAACGTAATAGTGGACGTTCTCGAACGAAATGGCGGACGTCCTGGACTGAAATGGCGGAGATCCTCCAACGAAATGACGCACACAAGTGACGAAGGACCTCTACAAACTTGATGTGCGCAACTGGAGGCAACTGGCGAAAAATGTTGCTGAAGAGGCTTGAGAAATATAACGCCAAAAAAAGTTTGAGCCTAAATTTCGTGCCACACCGAGAAGATTTATCAGATTTTTGCACTTTGTGTAAGGTACGTCAGAGAGAGAGAGAGAGAGAGAGAGAGAGAGAGAGAGAGAGAGAGAGAGACGGGACGGTGTTCAATTCTAAGTGTCTTTCGCAAATTTTGGAGGAGTCTGAAAAGGCATGGACCAGAACAAACTGCACATCTATTGTTGAAAAGCGTTAAAATACAGAAGTGCAATAATCGAAGAATTGTTCGAAAAATACTCATACACTCTCAAACTCGGACAAAAGGCTCTAAGTCTTGGATGAAATTTAAGAAGCAAAATCTAATATTTGGGATGGTCTATCTATCTGCCTCTATATGTCAAGTTTGTTGACTTCTGACTCCCAGGAGCAAAAAATTAATGTAAAAAAGGATTTGGACATAGAACCATTTTTAGATACATTGTCCACATTCAGGAGCGTGTTTTATATTCCCTCCTATCTTGGCTGCCGTGCTGTAGTGGGAAAGTGCGTCAACCCACACGCAGAAGGTCAAGTTTTCATTCCCAGACGGGATACGTCGAATTTTTTTACGGCACCACCTCTTTTGATTTGCTGACAACACTCAGAGAATATCAATTGTCTATGAAAAGCTTCTCAAGTCTCGCCGTTCGGAGTCCGCAAAAAAACTGTAGGTCCCTTCGACGCCTGAGGGAACAGTAGTACGCACAACATGGGTAGTTGTTTGTTGAAGCTCGGGCCTGTCCCCTGTGGGCTGTAGTGCCACTCAAATATTACTATTATCTCGCCCCTATTTGTGACCTGCTTGAAGAGAAATTTTGTTGGTACATCACTCACAAGCACTTCTGGAATCTCCGTTAAATTGAATTTTGCAAAACTCTCCACCTCTCAGCACATTTAAGCATTTTTACAATTACCATCATTTAAGCTTGTCCAGAAAATTCACAACAAATTGCACTCTCAGCTCAAATTCCCATCAAATCCTTCCGAACAACCTTGAAAATCAACGTTTCTGACACGAGTTCGCCGTTTTTCGAATCGAAATTTCCAAAAATTAGTTACCTTAGCTATTGTTGTCATAAACCTCTCCGGTTTATTGAACTGAAACGTGACATTTTTTCACTCGCGCCCAGAGCCGAGGCAGCCGTAATCGGATCTTCCGAAGCCTTGTCGCATACGTTTACGAAGGGAAACAGATTTTATTGCCAAAATAAACGCAGGCATAAGATTCATAATTTTATGTGCCTCCACAAAGGATTTAATCGTTTAATAACTTTTGTTTCTTTTTTGGAAAACTGCCTGCGCATGTGTCGAGAATTTGTTTCTAGGAAACCCTCCTTCGGGTCGTGGAAGACGTTGTAATCCTCTTAGAATCGTTGGCGAGGCATGCAAATATCCCTCCGGCTCATGTCGCCATTGTCTGCCATTTCTGGAGTAACGCAAGGCGTTCGACACAAAGACGTGGTTTTTATGAATTTATTGCGAAGGATTGTTTTACGAGAATGAAACCCAACAGGACACTCTGAGCTGAGAGGTGGATTGGGAGTCCTTCAGAGATGACACTAGATCTTGTCGATTGAATCATTGCTTTGGTCTGTGCGGTCCATGTCCAGCCAGAGTTACATAAAAATATGAAACCACCGCAGTGCTCAGCCTCAGTAATGACCATCGATTAATCCGACCAAGGCCATAAATTCCGTCTTCTCGCGTTTACGAATATGAAACCGCATTCTGTGTAGAAATAATTACACACCTCAGCTCCGCCTCATAAAGTCCACACCTAGCGCGGCGTTGTGAAAGAACCTAATGACGACAACAAATCACCGAGAGATGTGCGTCCGTAAACACGTTTTCTGTTTTTCTTAAAGACAAACTTTGATTGGGACTTAGATTGATTGCGTAGAGGCTCTGAAGTGGGACATTGGCGAGATTTCGACAAGCGCTCGGCAAACAATCGCCAGTTTGTGGCGGAGCCGGAAACCGAGCACAACTTAGGCGAGCCCATGAATTTGATCGAGGGCCCGCTGCAATTTTAAAGATGACAAACATTGATTTAGGGATTCATCGGCGGTTGGACAAGTTTTGTGCCGCTATGAAGCAATTGACAAGCCAACGTCGGTCTGCACGCGATTATGTCGTTGGCTGTGGAGCTTGTTTTATTATGGAAATTGACTTTTTTCTTCAGTTCGTCAGACATTTGCTTAACAATGGGACTTTCATCGTTAGACGGAGCTGGAAGCATTGGATGCTGCCCAAATGAATGTTCGATCGTTTTAGGTAGCAAATAAGAAGGAAAAGGTATGTATCCTGTCAGGCTCGACTTTTGTCTACTCCCTTGAGACGACAGTGAAGGCAATTGGTGCTTCCTCTACTTCAGACAAGTTTAAGCTGACAATCCCGAATAACTCAGTGGACTAACTGTCCGCAACTAGGGATTATCTGGGTTATTGTGGCCTATTTGTGAGATGCGGTCCGACGAGTGCAGCCTCATTGTTGTTTGCTTGATTCATAAGAAAGGAGACTCCTTCAACGAGTCCAACTATCAGGGGTGGGGTTCTCTTGACCACGCCTAAAAGATCCTAAAACGCCCGAAACTTATCGTGAGAATTCTGCAAGATCCTTGCCAGTTTGCTTTCAGGGAAGTTTACGAAAGACCAGAACTTCACACTGCGACGGATCGAGGAAAAGACGCAAAAGGTCCAAATCGACACCCGCCATCTATTTGTCGATTTTAAGGACGAATATGACAGCGTGCATGGAGACGAAGTATAAAGTGCGGTGTCGAATTTTGTCATCCCCACCAAACTTGTGAGAATGTGTCGATGGTGATGGAGAAATCTCCCTGCTTCGTCAAGGTTGGGAACGAACTCACCAAGACCTTTAGTGTCAAGAAAAATTCTAGACAAGGTGACGTGTTTATAGGCAACAACATGATGGTACGTCCCAAACGAGTCCCGGGACTAACCAATGAAGACACATTTTCTAGACAAATTCAACAGTATCCATCGACATGGTTTCCTTCAAGAGTGATACAGGCAGTCCAACGCCGCTCCAACATTTTGATACCTTTTTTATAAAACGGCCTCAAAGTAGACTTCAGTTTCGTGTATCACCTCCTCATTCGAACCAATTTTTTTCGGGCGAACATCTTTTTGAGGTCTGAAAAGAGGTAGAAGTCGCTGGAGGCCAGTCCTGGAGAATACGGTGGGTGCGGAAGCAATTCTTTTCGAATCTGAGTCATTGGGACAACGCAACAGAGGACGGCCTAGATCAAGGTGGCGCGCATAAGAGGGGAAGGACGTCAACCAACTTAGAGTGCGTAACTGGCGGCAGCTTGTGAAATATCGTCCTGGCTGGAGAGGCATGTTGGTTGAGGTGGACGCCACAAAAAGAAGAAGAAAGAGAAGAAGTAATTCAAAGCCCAATTCGTGCATTTTTCCATGGTAGCCAACGACTTGTGACACAGTGCATTGCCTTAGTGGAAGAGAATTGTTTTCTTCTTCCTAAGGGACTTTTTTTTTTAAATTTCTTCCTTCAAATGCACCAATTATGCCATGAAGTATTGAACCCTTTGCCTTTTGCTTTTGATCATTTTGCCTTTCTCAAGATAGGCGATAAAAAAAATTCCGTGCACATCCCAAAATGCGGATGCCATAACATTACCAGCCGGCTTTTGTGTTTTTGAACGCGTTGGGCGTAGTTTACCGGTTGCTGTCTACTCCACTGACTGCCGATTTGACTCTAGAGTGTAGTGGTGAATCCATTATTGCGACAAACCGACGAAAAGAGTCCTGTTTTGTGGCGAAACAGCTCCAAGCAGCTCACAGAATCATCGATACGTTGTTGTTCTTGGCCGATTGTGAGCAAACGCGGTACCCATTTCGAATACAGCTCCCTCATGGACAAATGTTCATGCAAAATCGTGCACAGACTGCCTTCTGATATTTTTAAGGTGTCAGCTATCTCATACAATTTGCGCTTTTCCAAAACGATTTTGTTTCCTTTTTTGACGTTTTCAGGTGTAACCACTTTAGTTGGTCGTCCAGAGAGTTCAGAATCGTTGGTGTCCGTATGGCCATGTTTTCAAGTCAGCATACCACCGACAAAGAGTTGGTTTTTGATGGAGCAGATTCCCTGTAACAGTTGATCCGTCCTTATCCATGTCGGTTCTTCTGAAGTAGATATTTTTTACGTGGTGAGGAAGTTAACCTCACGCACAACCCAGAGATTGGTTAGGCAGGCGCATTATTTAATCCTCGAGCAGAGGGGTTCGCTGCATACATTGCTGCATCACACAAATGAAGTTGTGATGGCTATCCAGGGGGAGCTACGAGGAGGCTGTATGTCAACTTGACCTGTGCACGAACGAGGATAGTGTTGGCAGCTCGCCATGTTGAGTGCGATCAACGATGTTACCTCGAGTGCAGAGGCCCATGCCCCCATGTCTGGTGGTTAATGAGGGCAAAATGAAGTACTTGCTGTCATTAAGGAATTACACACAGCATCGACGCCTTGTACAGAGCGTCACACTAGGAAGCAGTGTAGTCAGGGACTTCGTCTACCTCGGCTCCGCGGTAAATAGGGACAACAACACCAGTACCGAAACTAAACGCAGAATCACTCTTGCCGATCGCTGTTTCTTTAAGCTCAAGAGGCAATTAAGTAGTAAAGCCCTCTCTCAAAGGACTAAGCTTGCTTTATACGCCAGTCCTCCCTTAGGGCGCAGAAACTCGTCGCTAATAAAAGCGTCGAAAGGCATGTTGGTTGAGGCCCACACGAAGAAGAAGAATAGTCCCTGTAACACTTTTCAGACCATTGCTGAGCTTGGATGGTATTTTTGCCCCTCAAAAGTGTCATTGTCCTAAAAATCGCAAAAGTAACGTCACTTGAAGCAGGTAGAAGGCCCCAAAGTTAGACAATGACTGCCTCGTCCTTCTCCAGTCTTGGCATCGCATTTGTTTTAAGAAGCCTTACAAGAGCATTCAGAAATGGTAACCACGTCAGTTTGCATGCACTGAAATATTGCATAAAATTGCAGATATGTATAATCACTTCCAATCGGTGTGATATCGAGCAAATTCACTTAATTTACAACTCCCAAGGTTTGTTAGGGTAAGGGGCCTGTGGTGATCTCCTTCTTTTTTAACCTGTAATACTTTAAAGGAAGTGCGGTGGTATGGGCCGGGCAAAAGGAAGATGAAGCGACTGCTGCAGGGAGAGAAGGCACCGCTTATTCGGATGCGAATTTGTTGTTCGAGGAAGACTTAGGCAAAAAGTCTTAAGCTACGATCCCGTAAGCGAACGCCTCATGACAATCCGCATTAAGGCAAAATTCGGGAACATCAGCCTGATTTGCGCTCATGCCCCGACAGAGGAGAAGGATGACAACAGCAACGATGAGTTCTATGATCTCCTAGAAAGAACATATGGTCGATTAACCAGCTATGACACCAAGATCGTTCTAGGAGATTTTAACGCTAAGCTGGGAATAGAGGAAATCTTTGTTGGCGTCATCCTCAACATGAAACACAGGGAATGGACTCAGGCTGTTGGATTTCGCCGCGGAATGGAACCTCCCTGTGAGTAGTACACGGTTCCCATATCTCAACATCCATAAAGGAACCTGGCGATACCCTGATCAATTAACCGTCAACCAGATCATGTTGCGATCGATGTCAGACACTCCTCCAACATTCTCAACGTCCGAACATTCTGAGGCTCCAACATCGACTCGGATCATCACCTTGTTGTAGCCAATGTAAGAACCCGGATATCGAGAGAGCAACGGAGTCGAGATAGGTCAAAACGGTTTGACGTCGGAAAGCTGCAATCGCAACAGATCGCTGGAGTCTCCCTGAAACTCTCCCAAAGTTCGACGCTGCCTGCACTGACAATAGAAGAAGAATGGAAACGCTGTCAAGAAGCCATCAAAGAAGCTGTCACTGATGTGCTGGGTTTTACGCCATCACCCAGAAGGAACCCATGGCTTATCGACGAGTGCTGGTAGGCACATGCAGCCAAACAGGAGGCCTACAAGGCAACGCTGCATCGGACAACGAGAGCTGTTCGTGAGCTCTACGAACAGAAAAGAAGGGAGGAGAACCGGCTTCTCAGAAGCCGGCAGGAATAAAGTTGGAAAGCCTTGTCGAAGGTTGAAACAGAAACAGAAGGGAAGAGAACCGGCTTCTCAGAAGGAATAAAGTTGGAAAGCTATCCGGTGGATATAGGGTTCGGACCGAAGCCTACCGGGGCCAAAACGGAGACCTAGTAGTAGAGTCGCAATCAATGCTGAGAATCTGGAAAGATCATTTCTGCAGACTTTTAAACGACGATGGATAACTAGCGGCAGCTGGCGAAAGAGAGGTATGTTGGTTGAGGCCCAGGTCCACTCCGGACTGTAGCGCTACAAGCAGAGGAAGAAGAAGAAGAATACTTTAAAGTGCGCATTTACAACAAATATTCAAGTTGCTTGGATTGCTTGTGAAAAATAAAAAACGAAACCTTTAGTGATCGAGTGTAACTCACCCCTGCCCAGTTTATTTCTTGTGCACCTTGAGCACACTTTTCGTTGCTCGCACATCGTAAAACAAAAGTCAAGACTTTTTTATAACTCTTTATAAATGGATATGGAAAGTATCCCAAGTCTCCAAGTTGAAGACTCTCAAAAACCACTTAAACTAAAGCTAATACTAAATAAATTCCATGAGTCTATTTTCCTTACAGACAAAACCTTACGCGACTAGAGTCTAACCTACAAGCTACTTGAGCGCGCGAGCGATCAATCAGTTAACCTTTCTCCTGAGTATGAATCTTGAGGATATCTTCTGGATGGGGATCTCCACCAGGAGGACCACAATGAAGGACATGAGTATGGACAGGACGATGACGCCGATGAAGTCCATCGCCGAGCTGACCTCGCTGAAGTGTGTCGCCTCGGTGCGCAGGCCAAAGATGATAACCACAATCACCGGGGCGATCATGTAGATGCTGAAGCAGAACTTGTTCATGAAGAGGAATACCTTGGAGGACATGATTTTGTTCAGCTTGCCGCCTTGTCCCCACTCGCACATGACGATCACAGATGCGACGCAGAGACCGAAGACAAGCTTGCCCACCGACATGATGCTGGCCACCAGCCAGGTGGGGGCAGTGCGCCAGTAGCTCATGATGTTCGTGACGCAGTAGAGGCAGAATGTGAAGGTCCAGAAGAGCACCTTCCACGGCATCCTGAATTGGATCTTCTCGTCGCGGTGGCGGTGGAAGAGCCAGCCGATTAGGGCGCCTGCGAAGTACGGGTTTATCCGCACCCAGGGCTTCACGTACAGCTGCTCCAGAGTCCCGTAGATCACATCGATCCTGCAGACGAGACAGAGTTAGTTTCACTCTCCAATCGTAGCCGCAGTGGTAACTTACTGGAAAGTGATGCCGTTGAGGTAGTTGCAGAGGAAGCTTATGACCAGACTGCTGCCAAGGAGGAACGAGAAGACGCCCTTTCCTATGGACTCGTTCTTTGCGTAGATGAACAGCATCATGGTGAAGAGAATGAAGAACTGCATCTCACAGCCAAGGTACCAGGTCCACGAGGAGCAGATCTCCTTCAGATCGAGGAAATTGTTGATGAACAGAATGTTGTACCACCAGTTCCTGAAACGAGAGGTCAGTCTAGGCAGCTCATCAAAGGACGCTTCACTTACTCCTTGCAGTAGAGGCCTGTGTAGCGGTTCATCTGGAAGGGCGAGTACACATTCAGGAAGTCGTACATGCAATCGCTGAGCATCATGGTGATCAGCATTATCGGCAGCAGTCTGCGGGAATTTAGATTTGGTCACGAAGGTTGGCCAAAGAATGGACGGCGACTTACCTGATGTAGCGATGCAGGACAAGCTTCAGGAAGAACTTCACGTTGTCCATCAGTGAGTTCCTTTTGATGTCGTTGATGTTACGCGAGTTCGAGAGGAAGTTAAAGACCAAAAGGAAGGAGCTGCAAGAGAGGAAGGTCCTTTCAGCACGATGGAGAAGGAGAGCACAGATCCTTACCTTATTGCAAAGAAGACATCCACGTAGAAGCACGACTGCAAGACCGGTTGTAGGACCAATGTCTCCAGCTTCGCGAAGATCACCGGCACGTTGTTTATGGCGAAGAGTGAGTAGAAATACACGTGGAACAGGGTGACCCACAAGCAGACAATGGTCCGGAATCCAGCGATTGCCGAGAGGAATCCCTTCGAGCCCTCCAGCTGAAGCAACCGCTTGAAGTTGTCGCTTAAGTCGAAACACAGGAAGAACTGCTCCACCCGCGAGAAGTCGTCCAGGGGCATCTTGTTGTCTTTGTTGATGGCATTCCTTCGATGCACTCGGTATATGACTTCGGCGGTGATGATCAGAAGAGCCAGGGACGTCAAGACACCACTGCAAGGAAACACTGTCTGAGTGGGGAAGCGTAGGAGGCAGAAAGAAAGCGTGTACTCACAAGCAAATCAAGAAGCCGGTGGTCTTGAAGATGTCCCACTTGAACATTGGCGCCTTAACGTCGATCTCTCGCATCCGAATGCCGAATCGTTGCTGCGTCTCGAATATGTTCTTCTCGAAGTAGGATTCAGTGAAGTAGGTGACCTCATCTTGACTGCAGCTCTTCGGTAGACAGAGACCCGCATGGATTTTGTTCTGAAAGTATTGAAAAATTCAATTCTGATGCTTTGGACAGAAGCCTATAACTGTTACAGAGTTCTTATGGAAAAATATTTCTAAAAATGGAGAGGAGAAAAGGCTTTTGTTCACAGAAATAAAAGACAAATAGGCTAGGACCTCCAAATATTTGATCAGATAAGTGAATAAGTTCAGATGATACCCATGGAAGCCCAGAAAACGGGAAGATGTATGAAAGGCGGAAGGGTTTGAGACATTAAATTCTCTTCGTGGACTAAGTTAGATCAAAATTGACTTCTCAAGCTTAAAGGTGGTTGGATGGAGAATGATGTCATAGAACTTTGCTAGTGTGGCTGCAAAGTCCGATGAATACTCGAAGCGAATGATCTTCTACTTCTTTTTATGGCGCTACAGCCTGTGATGAACCTGGGCCTTAACCCGCTAGCACGATTCTTAGCCAACTGCTACCTACCTCGCAAGCCAATTTGTTTTAGGTCCTTCAGCACTTGTGTGCGACATAGGGCCCGTGAGCGTCCACTATTGCATGGAGTTAAAGACTCACTCCTCAGTCTGGGGGCACAACCCACTTTGGCCGCCTCTGCGTCAATACCGTGTATTCTAGCAATTGTACAGGCTTTTGAAATTCATGCCAATTATGTTGGCGACATTAAGAGTCTTGGGAAGTTCGGAACCTTGACGAAGCAGTGGGTATTCCATATCTTCATCTTGTACAACCGGGTGGGCTTGGCGAGAATGTCAAAACTCGACATTACACTGTATGCCTCCTCAGTGCGCGTTTGAGTTCCATCTGGGAGGATGTGAGGACCACTAAGTCATCTGCAAAAGTAGGATGACTTATCCTCTAAGCTCCCAATGTGATACATTCCTCTTCTTGGGAGCACTGAAACATCCAGCCCATGTATGTAGATAATGAAGAGGGGATATGAAATTCACGAAATCTAACGCTCACGGCGAAAGGTGTTGATAATCTGCCGTTTACCTGAACACAGCTGCGCAGTTGGTGTATAGAGATTGGATGGCACTCGACAATCCCACACCTCTGTAGAACACTCCAGAGTTAAAATCGAAGGACTCGATTGTATGTCTTTTCCAAATCTACAAAACAACTGCAGATCAGTTTGGCATGCTCCCAAGCCTTTTCAGTCTGTTTAAAAAGAAACCGCCGTTGTTTTTGCCCTTTTTCGTGTCAACTCTTTTTGTAACGACTTCAAGTCAACACCATCTTCACCATTCTTCTCAATTCCTCCTAGGCCACCTTCTTCAACCATCTTTATCTTTAGACGCAGGTAAAGCTTAGATCTTAATTTTTTTGGCACTTTAATTAAGCTTTACAAATGGAGGCATGCTGTGTCTCCTTCCCCCCCCCCCCCCATTTCTCATTAACTCAAATTTACTTAATTTCACAACTAAATGACATGTCAGACGAAAGGTGTCTTAAAAGTTCTCAGAAATCTATCACGGGCTATCTAAATCGAAGAATAAACATTTCAGTGCTAATTTGCAAACAGTTTACCTTAATTTAAGGTTTAATTTGGCTTAAAAGTCGTCACTTTTGTCACACGCTGTCTAATCCGGACACCCGTTAATGTGGCACCGCACTTATTTGCAAGGAGCCCGGATAAAAGAGGCTGAACTGCGTTGTGTTACACATATTGCAACTGACAAAAATCGCAAATGCACATCGAGCCTAAGGCTCCTTAACATGATTTACAGGAAGTACGCGAAGGAAAAGTTAATGTGGACATGTGCATTCATTGAACGTCCATTAATTAATAAATTCAAGCTGAATGTGCGTTCAGTTTGTCGCATTTACACACTGGTGGCTTAAAATGGATGGCGTTTGATGGTCGCGTTATCGGTATAAGTATGGTCAGACGTTGGCTGGTGGGTTAGAATTTGTAAAGTTTTGTGTAGTTAAGTGGTGCATTGACGCACTAAATCATCCTTTTTCGGAAACCGGGATGTGAATATGTAGACGTTCACTTTTTTCGCTCAATACTGTAAAGTTAACACTTGTCATGAAGAATGGTTGTCCTAACATCTGTTTCAAAGCATCTTTGTGGGGTCGTTGTCTTGACTGTGCGATTTGTTCCAAAAACCTCTAGCTGTCGAAGAAAATAAGATGTGACCGATTGCGTAGTTGCGACAGACAGAGAGTTTGAATTCTTCTTCTTCTTCTTCATGTGGCGCTACAGTCCGGGGTGGACCTGGGCCTCAACCAACATGCCTCTCCAGCTAGCACGAACTCTCTTGTGTGCGCCACCTTAGCCTAGGCCGTTCTCTGTTGCGTTGTCCCAATTGCTGGGATTCGGAGACTTTTCGGGTCGGAGCAGTGGTGTCCAACATGGCCTAGCCATTGTATCCAAAGACGCTTGACAGTGCATGTCGGTGTACCGATAGAGTTCGTCGTTAAATCTTCTCCTCCAGATGACATCAACGCAAATAGGACCAAAAATCGCGCGCAAAACTTCTCTCGAAAAGATCTAGGGCTTCCTCATTCGCTTTAAGAAACGTCCAGGACGGATGATCCCGCTGTTATATAAAGCAAGCTTAGTCCTTCGAGAGAGGCCTTATTTCTCAGTAGCCTCTTGAGCCCAAAAAAGCAGCGCTTGGCAAGAGTGATTCTGCGTTTGGATACAGAAACCATAATCGGTCAGAACTATTTATTTTAGTTTTCCATGACAAATAGAAACTGTCCTAAGTCCGACATATAGGAACCACACGAGGGGGCACTACCTTTGAAAAGTGAAGTACCATATCTTGAACCATTTAGTTTTCAGATGACATCCATCCACGAGAACAAGGAACACCTTTGCTCTGTTAAGTGGTTTGTTTTACAGTAGCTAACTTGACTCCAAGCTGAAGGCAATCTGGTTATACGGTATATGGCAGTCCAGTGTGTGGTGGTCTTTATCAAAACGGATGAGGAAAATGCAGAGACAATGCCTCTGGACTTGCCTCGAGGAGTACAGAATCCATAGTCCCTGAGTAAGAAATTCTATTCCGTCGAGATCTTTTACAACGATGCAAACTTGAACACGCTGGGTGGTTTTATTTTCAGAGGTAATGCACTTTAATGACAACACTTTTTTAACTGGCGGCCATTTTGTACTTGGAGTGCTGTCCTCAAGTGTAGAGACACCATTATAATTGATTTGCACTACAGCCCACAAGGGACCAGTGCCTAGCTTCTACAAAAACTACTCGTGTTGTGCGTGCTACTGTTCTCTCACGAGTAGAAGGGACCTACAGTTTTTTACCGACTCCGAACTGCGAGATTTGAGAAGCTTTTCACAGACAATTGATACCCTCTGAGCGTTGTCAGCAACTCGAAAGAGGTGGTGCCGTAAAAAAATCGGAGGTGTCCCTTCCGGGAATCGAACCTTGTGCTTAGGGCTCGACGTGCTTACCCACTACGCAACGGCTTGAGACATCATTGCATCCACAAAAACTGACTGTTTGGTGTGCTTTTGGGTGGGTGCAATAATTGATTTGTAATTCTTGAATGCCGATACTGGCCAGAAGGTTACAGGCAATGCCGACCGCTATGGAGCACCGACTACTGACTTGTTTGTTCATCAATTGAACAACCATGATTTGCAGGAGGTATGGTTTCAACAAGGCGGCACAACATGTCACACAGAAAATGCCACAATTGATTTATTAAAGGAAACGTTTGAGAACCACATGTTCTCACCATACGGATCCGTGAATTGGCCTCCAAGAGCGTGCGACTTAACGTCTTTTGAATATTTTCTGTGAGGATAGGTGAGACTAGTCCACACCGACAAGTCTGAGAGGATTCATCACTTGGAAGATAACATTTGTCAACATCCGTCATCCACGATTCGGACAAATGTCCATTTATCTTCCTCGTGGTGAGATAAACGGTCGCCAAGCGCTTCCTTTGCGTTCCAAGCTCTATTCCTCGACTTTTCTTCCCGAATTCTATCTTCTTCAAGAGAACGAATTGTCAATGAAAAGATTTTGAAATCTCGCCGTTTAGAGTCGGCAATAAACTGTAGGTCCCCTCTACTCGTGAGAGAACAATAGAAAGCACAACACGAGAAGTTCTTCAAGAAGCTACTCGTTGGTCCATTGTGGGATGTAGTGGCAATCAGATATCAAATGGTTGTCGAAATGGCAACAGAAAGTCTCAAAGCGACAATAGGGACAGGGATCCCTTCGATCTGACGCCATGGTAAGGAAGCTCCAACATTTAAATTCCCTATCACTTCCGGTCTCTCGTAAGCCGACGCCGCCTCTTGAAACGAATTCAATTAAATTGTCATCACTCAAATCGATCAGTCGCTTCCAGAAAACTCCATGGCCACTGGCCATCGTGAGGTTATCAAAACAATAGAGACTTCAGTTATCTTCGAGCACATTCCGTTCTTCACGCCTATCAGCTTACCAGACAGAGGTGTGTCTGGGCCGCAGAGACAGAAAGTCATTACATACACTCGCTTACAACAAGAGCCCTACAGCAGGGTCAATAGCTGGTCAATGCCGATGCAGTGGCCGGACAGACAGCGAGACCTTGCCGGCCCCAGAAGATTGTAATTGCTGAACAATCAGTGGCCACATGTGCGCGCAAGAGTGTGAACAACACCCACAGAGGAAAATCTGTTCAAATCAATGCATAATGGAGCCCAATCAATGATGACATTGGGGATCGAGAGTGGTGTAACAGCGGCGGGGATTCCAATGGCTCGCCACATGACGAAACCGTTAAATCACACGAACATATGTCATTAGGCGGACTGGTGTGTTGTTGGTGTGTTTTGTGTTGTTTTCACAAGACACCGAGCTTGCAGCTCTCCTCTGCGGCCGCTGCGATTGAGATCAATTTGGCATCCATCAATTTATTGCCAGCGCATGCCTGGGCTAAGTCCACTTTGTGATGGCAATGTGATACTTTTATGGGTCCTACGCTTGGAAGGGAGGGGGCCTTGTGATCTTTTCGGATTTTGGGTAAAGTGTCGCAATTTTCGAAGAGATTTAACAGTTTTTGGGGGAACTTGCAAAATGGGGTGGAAGTAATTATTGGTCTGAGGCTGTGGTTGCAACAGATGAATTTATGGATTGGAGTGGATTTGGTGTTGCGGGGGAAATTTGAATTTGAAGGTCAGACTGTTGGATGTGGGACAAAAGAAATCCCATTACGAAAGTGACGTTTTTGACATTCATTACCGAGGTTAAGTCCAAAATTAATCTTGTCAATTGTTGGACTCAAAGGCCAATTGAGTAATAAAAGCCTCTCTCGAAAGATATGGATGGTTTTGAATAGCTTTGGTGCGCAGTCCTGCCCTATGGTGAAGAAAAATTGGCGCTTTTGAAAACGGATGAAGCAGGGCTTTGGAGGTCGAGATTTGGTTATTGACGGTGTCTGAAGGAGACTTTCAATGACAGACTGTACATGGATGTGTCTTGTCAAACTTCTACGAATGCAGCATTTGGGATGGATGCGTAGTGTGGAGTGCATCGACCCAAAGACTTTTCACATCGCAGGCATTGGGACAACTTAGTAGATGATTCACACAAGTCGTGCATCAGTCAACTTACTTGAGGAGACCTGAGGAGAGATCGTAACTGCTGGAAAGGCTTATTGGTTGAATCACCGTATCCTGGTCTCTTGTGACTACATTTAAAGTCCGACAAATGTCGGACAGCGGCAGACCCGTTTCCAGCCTTTTTTTCAAAAGCAAATACAGAGGTGTGTCTGAACTGAACCCAAGTCAGTCTTGAAAAGGTCGACCAAGATTGAACCTCTTTGTGGATCACTTAACCGATTTCCTCTTCTGCCTTCAAGCTCATAGAATGTCAGTGAGTTACACTGTTGTAAGGGGAACGCAACTATTACAGGACGCCAGTTTGAAACCACAGAGCTGTGATGGAAGTAAGGACGTTAACGATGTGGACTACATCTAAGCCAGTAGAACGCTGATGGTTATTTTTTTAAATATCCTCAAAAGATACGAAGACAATTTTGGCTTAGAAAACAATGCCTGACAAGGGAGAGTGCTGCAGAAGTGCAAGGGAATGCGAAAAGTCCTCCTTTTTCGATGAAACATGACAGTAGCGGTGATGGTTGTTATGTCGAATGTACTTCAAAGTGGCAGTATGGCCAATCTCCAGTAAGGAAACCTATCAGTCTGGTGACACCGATTTCAGTCTTGTAGTTCCTACCAGGTTTCGGTCAAGCCAGGTTCACCTACACATGTCGCAGTTATTGAAATTATTCCATAAACGGCTTACCTCATTCGAAAAACGCAGTTTTATTCTTGCTTTGACCAATTCAAAAGGTTAGGACTTTTGTCCTCGTAAAGGGCTGCCTAGATGAAGAAGAAGAGCGAAGCATGCAGCATCCTCTTTCTGCTACGTCTCCTCTTTCAAAGCGAGGATAGTCATTGTTGATCGCGATTAACAACGTTACCTCGTGTGGATAGGCCCATGGCCCCCTTAATAAGCGCTTACTTCCTCCATAAAGAGACAAGAAAACATATTCACAGAATACTGGCCAATCATCATAGCTCTCTCTAACCCATTCCTACGCGGCTATACACTCTGATCCTATAGTAAGTGCATAGGAAGCATCTTTCCCTAGTCTTATCTAAGCCAATCTGTGCTATGGATGTACAGAAACCTTTCAGGTTGGAGACTTGTCTTACAAGTATGTTGGTTTCTGTTAGCCCTTGGTATGTTGCAAGAAAGTTCCATCAACCGACACGATCTTCCCCAAAGCTGTCCTCTCCTTTCCCATACAGGTATGACTTCATACATTAATGTTCTCTGTTACTTTCTTTTCGCTAAAACCACCTCAAGATCGATAAACAAAAGTAGGGCTTTTATTGTAATCTCTATTAGCCACAAAAAAACTTAAAACAAGAACTTATACATTGTTTCACCAAAGGTCCAAAGACTTCCCGTAGAATTGCTCCCATTCACTAAAAAACTTGTTTCTCTGCTGCACGTGCAGGCTGCAAGTGCATCACTTAAATGAAACTTTGTTTTGCTCTCTAGAGTTTAAAGTTCAAGCGCATTGAGTCAGAAGCCAATACCGCTTATCAAGTTCATCATGAGGCTGAGAAAAAGCAAACACTGGTTAGCCCTGGAATGCTTGACTTACTTTTTTGCAAAGCTTACATCGTTACAATCGAGTACACCCATATCCACATATTGGATATCAGCACAGTGACAATGACAGATCGCTGGCCATCAGTCTTGCATTCAAACGAATGCATGCAAGGCGTTTTGAAATTATCATAGCTAGACTAATTGACAGCAGTTTTTAAAGAGGCTAAGGTTGGAGTGCAGTGGTCAGACAGACTGGTAGAGTATTCTAGTTTGCCCCACATAGCAGTCCATGGCTAAATTTTGCGGCGGTATATAAGGAGCATCGAGCATAGCATAACTTTCGTTATAATCATAACGTTTGCTCTAAGTTCCCTTAACGATGAATAACTTAAGCCATCACATTAAAGTGCGATGGGAGTGCAAAGAGCTTGTCAGAGTTCGTTTCATGCGTAGACTCTGGCTCTAGAGATTTACGTACCATTCCTGAAGTGGAGACTAATTAATTGTTCACTCTTCCATGACAAGGCTCATTAGACTGCCAAAACAGTGACACAAGACACATGCCAAATTTCAAAAGACGTTCAAACTAGGAAAAACGGCTTATACAAGAAATTCACAGACATACTGGATTCGCAAGGAGACAATACACAGTTTCAAACACAAGGTTCTCACAATCCCCGTTTAGATTTGCAATTAAACTGTAGGTTCCCTCCACGCACAACACGACTGACAGCTGAAGGTGCCGCACAATTTTCGACAAGATTGACATGCAATTTCGACTATTTTACTTTCATTCTTGGCAACAAAGCCGAGTTTTGGGCTACAAAATTATGTCCGGACACCATGTCCGGTGTCGCTGTGAGTATCGCTGGAAATGAGAGGGGAGAGGCGAGGTCGCCGATGAACAAAAGAGGAACAAACGAGGCATTGGTAGGGCCGGACCTACCTTGTTACTACCTGCTTCCTTGTTCCAAGTTCGTAAGCTGCTTCTTAACTGCGCTCCTATTCTTCTCATAATTTTTCATGATACCACCTCTGTCGACGACCATCTCTGTTGTCGATGCACTAGTCAGGCAAGGCTCAAAAGAGGCATTCGTAGGGTCCGAACCCACCTTGGGACTACCCGCTTCCTTGATTAGGGCTTCCGTCGACGGTTGAGTCTCCCAACAGCACAACCAGAGATGGCATGACTCTCCAGGATGCAGGCTGACCAAGTGCATACTCCCGAACTTCTGCAAGAAATCCGCGGCTTTTTTGCTATCTTTAGACAGAAAAGAGTGAAGACAACTAGTCCGCGTATAAACGGGATACTTCACCAACGCTAAGCACCTAAGTCTGCTTGGTCTTAGGGATGGCACCCTTTGCGACGCCTGTGGAGAAGGTAAAGACACTTTAGAGCGCTTTCTCTGTCAATGTCGCGCCTTAGCTTGAATCAGTTAGAGGCTGTTTGACGCTGATGTGGTGGGAGCGGAAAACTTAAACTCTTTATCACAGACGCGCCTACTGGGTTTTCTTTGGAAACCAGAAAACTGCAGTAAATGAGGGTTACAGCCTGGTAGTACAATGGATCAGTTTTTGAGTCGGAGCGCTCCAGTGCAGAGTATGCGAACCTCCAACAAAATTGCTGGAGGTGTCAAATAATTTTGAAAAAGGAAATATTTCAAGTGAAACGTTACGAAACGCAGTATTTTCGAAAATTCAAAAACTCTCGTGAGGGACGGAATGAGATTTGAAGGTTGACATCCGGAGAATGGGATATGAGAGTGTTTTGATGGTTTGGGCATGTATACAATACAAATGACAATATTTCTTGAATCAGTATCGCCTTGTAGTCTAGCGGTAATGTATAGAAGGTATCAGTCTTAAAGCCGAAGTTGATCCGGACTCTGTTCGTTTAATTTAATTGAATTTAGGGCTGAATACAAGATATTAACTTTTTAAAAAGAAGGAAATCTCAAAGTTCTCTACCAATCCATAACAGAGGACATCCTTTTCAATAGCATCAACTACCGTGAGATTTGTCTTCTTTATTCTCATCTCCACCGTTTTGCTTGGAGGCCTGATAACCTATGTGAACAACCTTTTAGGTTCTTAAAGGAGTGGTTCACGAAAGATCAGATTCTTACACTCCAGGGAATCCTAGACAAGAGCTAAGAAGTGCAAATCAACACCATTTCTTCATTTTAAGGTCGAGTTTGAGAGTGTGCATACAACAGCGTTAGTGTCAAGTCTAATTTAAACATTTCTACCAGTCTCATCAGAATGCGTAGGATCACGACAGAAAACTTTCGCTGCTTCTCCAACAAAATCAACCGGACGTTCAATGTCAGAACGAGGATTAGACAAGGCGATACACTCGTTCCTAAGTGTGACTCTCACAAGTCCACCTCACAGCCACGATCTTCCAAAAGTCGAAAATGTTTCAATTTTTTGTTCATTTTTGAATGCACATAACTTTTTATGGTCAATTCAATTCGTTGAGGGATTTTAACAAAATCCTGCAACAAAAATGAAGCCCAAAACAACACCTTCCACACTAGCTACAGTATGGCCACGTGCAAATAACATAAGCAGAGGTACGACAACTTAGACTGACAATTTCGGACTGAAAATTCTGGAATACCAAAACGCTAGGTTGGAGGGAAGACTTCAACAAGTTCAGTTGCATGTCACCCAGATTGGACAAATCAGTGTCCAAAATATCTTGTCAAATTACAAAACCAGGGATACAAAGGGTTTGTACCAAATAGTATGAAAAATTTGCTTACGGATATTCAAAACAAATTTTTTAAACTTTTTACAGACTTTTTTCGAACACCTCGTTCGAATACGATTGAGATTCACTGCAAATGGCCAAGAATGTCACGACAATAACGTTAGAAACTACAATCAAGCTTCGTGAAGATAGATCTTAAAAAAACACCTCTAAATGTCTAGAGCTCACAGAAAAAAACTTCAAAACTTTTCCAATTCAACACAATTCACAAGAAATATGAACAACATTTTTAAATTCCTCGAAAGCAATCACTTTTTGACTTAAAACCTCCACCGACCGTAACTAAAAATCAACCCTCACTATTTCTGGCAAAATATTTAAGATTCTGACAAAGATTAAGAATCATTTGCCGCTTTTTCAGAATCAGCACGAAAAACTCAAATTGAATCCTTGTCAGATTTGACATCGTCACATAAACAACACTGAAGGGCATGAACCCGCGGCTTACTTCTCAATATATCGACAAGTTTTCTCCTGCGCCAGCACTTGTCCACCTTGACAAGCTCACAAATATCGCCAACTTTACCACTTTACACCGATCGCCACAAGCTGCAATGTGGACCATCAATTCAACCGAAAAAAAGAACATAAAACCGACCACAAAAAAGTCCAGATGTTTCATAAAGCACAGAACTCCCATCACTCATCACTGTCGCGTCTCCTCCGTTCCTCCTCCGTTCGAGAATTCGTCGCACGCCTTGTGTAAATTGTGTACCACACGCAAACACAGTCCGCATTGCTAATTGCTCCAGTCACAGTTTGAACACTTTTCTTCACAAGGAAACGAGTCACTTATGCGATACCATTCCGAGAATGCAACAAACACCTCGACTACTCATTCCACACACCACATGTCACGCGCAAAAGCACATACCTCGAATTGCAGATTGAGATCCACCTGGACGGGAGCAGAAAAATTGAAGTAGGCCATCCAAAAGCGCACCGGGAAGGGACTGGTGACGTTGAAGTGATTCGTTTGGCGGTACCTGTTCGAAAGCGATATCCTGTAGGGCGTGTTGAGGTCTTCGCACATCTCCTTGCCGGTGAACCAGTAGTAGTTGCCCCACGAGAAGCTCCTGGGCGCGACTCCGAACGAGTCGATAACTGCGGGAGAGACAGTTGTTGCGCATTGCAGCATCCTCTTGACGGCCCGCCCAGCACAGACTTACCCTTGAGAGCCCACCGTTCGTGGTCCGTGACATCGCGAAGAAACACGTCCAGCTCCTTGGCACACTGACTCCGTGTGATGTTAGATAAACGAACTCCCTCGGCCGCGACTCCGACCAGGAAATTGGTCACCTCCAGCTGATCCAATTCCACAGCTGGTAGCCGTAGCGCCGCGCCATCAGCAGCGCCTTTCACTTTCACGCAACTAATAGTCGAGACGAGGAAAGTAATAACCGCACAGTGGATTACTGCCGCTGTAACCGTTGTCGTTCGCCGGTGCAACAACATGTTGCCAACGTGAGGTGCTCGAGCTGACTGGCCCACTGCTGGCCGTGTCTCTTCACCAAGTTCGAGGAAAAAAGTCGCGTTGCTGCCGCTGCCGCCACCGCCCGCCGTGTATATGGTCAAAGAAATGGAGACTCATCGAGTCTGTGCTTTTTAAGCCCACTTGCGCGAGTAGATTCGCGCGATGCGTCTTTTCGATTCCGGCTCTCTTGCCGCAGCGAAGGGATACATTTGCATTTTCATGTAACAGCCGAGGTTGATCACTGAGGGCATCATCCGCTGGCTGGCTGGCTGGCGGGCGGCGGTCGCAGCGATGCTTCCGATTGCGCAACCCGAGCGCAGTGCGCTGAAGAAAGCCGCGCTCCGAGGCAGATGATTGCTGATAATTTGATTATAAGACGGCGATTAGCGTCTAGCGTTGGGTTCAATGACAAAGACGCCAAGTTATGCATGCTCCGCCAAGTAGGCTGTTCGGGCTAAACTTGACGAGTTCGTATTTTTGGCTGAAGTGACGAAAAGTCGATCTGCAAATTTAATGCGCAGGCGTTGGCGTGTGGATTTGCATGTCTCTGGAGTCCGATTTCGAAGGCTGTAAAAGATGAGAGGGCCAACTTTGGCTGGAAGACGACGCAGTTTTTGACGTTTTGAAAGAGATCGTGACGAAAGCGGCGCGATTTGCAGATGAGACGATGTGACAATTGCGAACAGGATTTTGACAGGCAGCAGATGCGAGAGGAAACAGCAGGTTTGTGATGCTCCACTTAGATGTTTTCGGCGATGAAGAGATTCGCTTGAAAGGATTGTGCAAGTGATCGTTTTGAAAGATGTTTATCGGCAATGAGGTGACGAATTTTGACCTTGAAGGCGTTTGAAGTCGACGCTGTGTGGTAAAGGAGAGAGGAGAGATTGATTGAAAGAGGCGAAGTCCACTAAATCTTTTCTTTGTGTTTGGGCTTGTCAATACAGCTTTCAATGGGCATACCTGTTGACAAGACTTTTAACACAAATTGCGTTGTCTTCTGAATCTTCCCTTCTCCAACATGCATCTTAAACTGTGATTTGTCAGAAAAAATAATACTGTGGAACACGTCTTGAGTCCAATTAAGATGATCTTGAGAAGAGAGCAGTCGTTCTTCTATGAAGCTTATTGGAAAATCCGGCTTCAGTGCTGTCTTTTCCTCTCTGATCTTGACAAAATAAATTTTCCTGTACTTGACGTGTTTTAAATTTAAAGTGGCGACGGCTGTAAAATCCCCCTGTATTAAGCAAATATTTAAATTTTTCCAAGCTAAAGGTACCCCTTATTTATAAAAATTGAAATTTTTTATGGATTTTGTAAGCGACAATGCAAAGAAAAAACAATAGCTCTCATTAATTCAAAGAAATGCGCCGGAAAAGGGTGAAACAATGTTTGACCAACATTTTTCCCACAGAAACGTATACTCTGATTGTTACCGTCAACCCGAACCGGACTTGTAGTTTTATGTGGGGCCTGGAGTCTCCGCCGTCGGTCAGTTATTCGATTCTTATTTCTTATTATTTCCGGGATGATATATACAGTCACTTTTCCCTTTCGTAAAAAAATTGGTTTAACGAGTTACAGCGTGGCGGCACATCGTTTTTCGGTGAGCAGCCATGCCCAGGTGCCTCGAAAACGAACGATTGTGCGGCAAAAGTCGTGAATAACGCCGAATTTTTGAATTCAGCGCTATTTCAATTTCGCAGTCTACACATACAATTGACTGTTGACATTTGCCTTGAGAATCAATACCAGTCACAATACATCAAAATCAAAGTGGAGAAGGCTTATTTCGAAATAAAAGGCTTACATTGCGTCTCTGTGGCTAGGGCAGCTTGAATAAGGAGAAGAAAGCCCGCGGCACGCTTATGGTTGCACGGCATAGCTGGTTGGACGGGTTGGTTATTGTCCTCTCACTCGCACATCACCCATTGCACACAAAAAAAAATCGGGCCTAATCTAGCTTTAAGTGGTCGCCGTTGCGTAGTGGGTAAGTGGGTCGACTCATATGTTAGGTCCAAGGTCCCAATCCCTCTTTCGAGTTGCTGACAACACTCAGAGAGTATCAATTGTCTATGAAAATCTTCTCAAATCTTGCTGTTCTGAACCGGCAAGAAACTGTAGGTTCCTTCTACTCCTTAGAGAATAATAGCATGCTCAACACGAGTAGCTGTTGTAGAAGCTATTCCCTGGTCCCTTGTGGGGTCCCTTGTGAGTGCCACTCAATTAATATTATAATCACATAAAATTCACTAAAGGGAAGATATAAGGAAAGAGGAAGACAAAATTTTAAGGAAAAAAAGGTTGAGCCCTAGTCTGACAGAAGACGGACAACTAGACAGGAAAGCAAGGCCTTTACTTAAAGTAACATACTTATCTTAAAACTAAGCCTACACTATGCCTATGCTAATTTAAGACTACCTAGCTTCAACCTATTAGCCTTTATTTTCTTTACCACCTTTCCTTTGTTTTTCCTCCTATCTTCGTTTAGATAGCTTAGGCACGTTTTTTTTTGTGTGCCAGTGAGGAGGACAAGAACCATGTCGTTCGATGAGTTATGTCATTCAACCACAAGCGAACCGCCGCTCTCCTTCTCCTCCTCAGCTCCTGTGGTTAAGCCACCTGCAACAATTGATTTGATCTATCGCACAGTACCTATTACAGGGAAGGAATCCTGCTGATATCGGGCCTTTATGGGATGCGTTCAGTAAATGTCCCTACTACTTAATTCCTTGCTGTATACAAATTTCACCAAGTTATTGAACTGTGGTAAATATTAAGGAATTACTTTCTTTCGGTTTATGGTCACTCTTCTTTCTTCAACGCTTCAAGTTCAGCGAAAAGAATTTACAGCTGCCGAATAAAAAAGTCACTTAGTCACCATTAATAAGGAACAGGATACTACAGAGATGTTTTGAATATCCTGTTAGCCTCATCTCGTCTTTCCTCGATTGTCACTTTTTGTGTTCAATGTGTGGCTAGGAGGAGTTTTACGTGTATCCCATGAGGCAAAGGTTGCAAATTTCCATGTCCTTACAGTTGATATTTATGTTCCTCAACTTCGTTCACATTTTTACGTTGCCACTGTTAAAACGTTTAGCAAACGAATGACGAATGACCAAACATGTTTCAGTATGATATTCATCAGAAACTTTTTTAAGCTTTTTTAGTTCCTAAGCTAGACTTAAAAAAAATAAAATGTTGTGTCCTAAAATTTTTTCTGCTTTTTGGTTCACTTAAACTTTGACTCACTGTATGTACTAAAATCTGGCGCTTGCTGTTTACTTTGGCTTAGTTCGTAAACATTAGAAGCAAATCTACATCGTGAAAGCGTAACAGCCCTTTGTATAGCAGTGCAGTTGTTCAGTTTTTCTTTTTGACACGAACATAAGTTAATTAACAACCATTGCATCAAGATCGTCACCATCAACGTCATGATGCGTTGTTTGCTTTTGTTTGCGCAACCTTTGCTTTCGTGACAGATTCTAGAATAACGTAGATCACGTCATTTCCTCATGTTGTGTAATAAAAAGCCATTGACCTTGCAGTGCTGCGTTAAGCTGCGATAACTTGGGTGTCTTTCCTGTTTTGAATGTAGCGAGGAGACTAGTGCCAAGGTTCACTTTTCTAACTCTTTAAACGGAAAGTTTGTGAGAAGTGTCGGATATTTTCACTTTAAGTCCATAATCTTCTCGCGCCTGGACACAGGGATGTAACCGGCAACGATGTGTCTGATGTTTTGGCTAAGGGGACCAACACTGACTTCTTCCTGGGTCAAACCACTTCTGGCTCATCTGCAGAGGGAAATTGACCTGAAAATCCGAAATTTAGCAGATAGCATGGCGTAAGCCCAAGTGGCACTCTCTACCCACTTTGAAGACCGCATGGATTATGTGTGATGTGCAAAAACCGCATCATCAGTTTTTCGATATTTTTTGGGGTACTTGTGAGTTACAATCATTCCAGGCCACATGTCATTGACGACGGTATATGCAAAGGCCATGGAGATGAAGAGAAACAAAAGGAAACCCCCCACTACCTCTGTCACAGACTAAGTCTAAGTCTAAGTCAGATGGGGCAAAAAAACTTAAGGAGAGTTATGTTCCCACTATCCATAAACCTAATACACAGTTTTTTAAGGGGAAACATTAGCTGGACTAAAATTGGTTCAATGATGTGGGTGGAAAGGAAACTCGTTCACCTCTTATTTTCGGCTTCATAATAGGGCAACTTAAGTGAGAGTGGACTTAAGTGGGAACATTTTATCGTAGCGGCTTCTCTACTTAGCCAAGCAACCATCACTCTCTGAGCATTACTAGTAGCTTATGAAGGTTGATTAAAAATGAAAGGCAAGTGTTAAAATGAAACCTTCTATGTGTGAATGTTACTCGCACTAGCAGGGCTTATTTTTCAGCTTCGTATGTTGGCGCTACAGTCTGGGGTGGATCTTCGTGTTAGCGATCATGGCTCTACTACTGACACGCTGTTTTCAACAGCTGCCTCGTATGGCGTTCACTAAGTTATTTGAGATCTGTTTTTTCTCTGTGTACACGAAGGCAAGAACGTCCTTGTTACGTTGTTCTAATGGTTTGGATTCGAAGACGCTTCGAGCTGTGCTGTGTTTTTCACACTCTACATTGCCTGGGTATCATAAGCAATCTATCTGTTGACACTTAACTGGGTGCATCGTTGCCGTTCTGCAATAGAATGCTCTTTTGAAACTTCTTCTTCAAAAGTCATAAACGTAAAGAACTTGGAACTTTCCTTTCGAAAGGGCTCTCTCATTCGATTTCCATACCCTCCAGGTGTACTATATAGTAGCAGGATACAGGTACAATAAAGGTGCAGCACAAGGAAGGCCAGCTTGTCCTTTTAAGAGAGCGACCTGCTACCTTGTCGCCTCATGAGCTTCTTGAAAAGCGGCGGTGGGCAAAAGTGATTCAAAGCGTGAATTCGGCATTGATGATGTTGTCCCTAACAGGAAGCGAAGTCTTTGACTGTTGCAGAGCTTACGCTATGCATTGCGAAGTGACGCACAACGTCATAGATGTTGTGCGTCCTTTCATGATCAGTTCTTATATAAGAAAAAACCTCTCCATGTGTGGGTGCCAAACGAGTAGACAAAAAAAAAATTATGTACCGACTATCTACCTGTGAATCGCTATTAGATCGGTACAAAATCGATTCACTTTTGAGGCGGAAGGTAACTTGGGATGAAAAATGGATCGAATCAGCTAGCACAGACGATGTCCTAGCCGGAATTGACTCTCTGGAATCTCTGTGTTTGGTGGGATTGGCAGGGAATCATCTACTACGAGGTATCCCCCTACTGTTAGACTTTTGAACAGGACAATGCAAGGCCATCTTAGTCGATATAAAGGCATTAGAAGCTAGGAGAGTTCTGTTGGGAGGCTCTTGTACATTCACCAAATACTTTAAGCTTACCACTAAGTTAGTGCTACTTACTTAGTGCTTAGTTCGAACTATTTTGTGGATGCATAAGAGCCTCCCAACAAATCTGCCGTAGCCTCTAATGCCTTAGTATCGACTAAGATGGCCTGGAGTTGTTTTGTTCCATCCTATGCCGAACTACTTTGCTGGAAAAGAAATCGCTTCAAGAGAAGTTTGCGAGAATCGGTTGCTTGAGCTTTTTTCATCGGCGTTCTATGAGATAGGTGCACTTACTTTCTAACTATTCAGGCCAGAAACCCATGAAGCCTGTGCTATAACTACCTTTCACCGGGCTGCTTCGAGTTGTTAAACCAAGCTCTTCCATCGTCCGCGATCACTTAGTTTCTATACCGAAGGTTTGGTCTTCACGAGGACTGGAGACTGAAATTTAATTGACTTTCCAGATCACAGACAACAAAATGGCGCATATTTGATTCAAATCGAACTATCCTCTGTATCCTAAGTAAAGCCTTCAATTGTATTTGTTTTTACTACACTTTTACTTCATATTGCGATTCCAATTAAAAGAGCAGCAAACAATTCACTGACGTATTTAGCTACATCAATGTCATTCCCGTGAGCGTACGTTCCAGAAATTTTGGAAATTGCCGCTCAATTCTTGATTTGTGAAACAAACTTATTAAATGTTAAAACGAAACCTTCTGCGAGTGAGAAAATTATATACAAGCTGGAATCAGTCTCAAACAAGCTTCAAACTTCTGTTGGTTGCTCAACGTCCAGTTAATACTTTTCGCCAAATGTTACAAAATATCCCAAAACTGTCCAAAATATCACTGGGGAGTATTTTGAAAAAAGATAATGTCCAAAATAAACCTCGTCAAATCCAATTTCCAAAATCTACTGCAACTTGCAAATACGAGAAGTGAAATTTGCCAATTGCCAATTTTCAAGCATCACCCGCACAACAAGTCGAATGAAAGTCGAAAGAGTGCCACGCACTGCCCCCAAGTCAAACCGACAAGTGACACTCCAGTCGATCGGAGAGTCTGAATCAATAAGTGAACTTACATAATTAAATCGAAAAAGTCGGTTAATTTAATTATAAAGAAGCGTGAAATGGCGAACACAGCGCTTGAGCATTTGACCTTCGCTTCTTTGGCAAATTGCGAAAAGCAAACACAAGAGGCGACTGACCAGCAACGTATGACAGTGTAACCCGCTGCAGTAAATCACACTGAGCTGCAATTGCTTTCGGGAAGTGAATTCTGACGAATTCGAACGTCTTCAGAATTTACAAGTTAAACCAGTCAACATCGCCAAGTTCAATAACACCCCGTGCGTCGTTTGGCCAGCAGAGAACGAAGCCAAAAAGAAAAATTCAAATTTATTTCAATGACACTCGCGCATCGCGCAGCTGTAAATTAAACTCGTTGCACAGGCATGTAAGCTTGGCGGAGGAGATTTTCGCTCAAGCTCCGCTCTGATGTTTGAGTGAAATTTGCCATGGGCTTGGGAATTCAAGGTGTCAGCTGGTTTATTGGCGATTACATCAATCGCCGTCGTGGTGCCAAAGTCAGTGACAAATCGAACAGGGTCGGAAAGCCAGCGGAGGCAGTGGAAGTGTGTGTGATGGCTGGGGTGGAGAAACTTCAAGAAGCTGTAAACAATAGATATTTGATGAGGCGATGACCTTGCAGTTGATTTAATACGTTTTTTTTAAGACTTTCGACGCAATCTTTGTGGAGGTAGATTTGAAGGCAATCTTGCGGTTTGGGCAACATTTCTTCAGCTGTACATGTGCACACAGATGAACCGTTATCACCGGGAGCAGGATTGGGATTAGAGCCGGCTCTCAATGGATGAAGATACCGAATTGAGTTCGAAGTTCGTTTCGTACAGCATTGCTTCTGTTTTTGACTACTGTGTTTATTTACAGGCTCTGTTTCTAGTCCCAGTTAATTTATTAAAACTTAGTTTCCTTTGATGTCGTTGTATTGAGTAGACGACGATAGCGTCGACGTCCTTCAAGCAGGATCAGTGTATTCCATTCGTACGTGACTGCATATTCCACGAAAATCAGGGAATCATTCATGATTTATCGTGAGGTTTGATTTATAATGTAAAATAAAACATATAAATTTGAAAGTTAACTTATAATTTTTATTCTCGGTTAAAAGAACAATTCATGGCATTTACTTTTTGAGAATGATATAATGAAAATGTTGGCCACGACCAATTTCGGGCGAATCGTTCGAGCATATCGACTGCTATCTCGCTGACAACGCGAGCAATGTTTGTCTCCAAAACGCCCATCGTACATTATTCCTGAAGACCTGAGACTTTACATGTCCACAGAGAAAGAGTCCCAAGGTTCGATATCGCACGATCTAGGGCCGGCCCATTTATCGGAGCAAAACGTGAAATTAAGTTCTCGTTGAAAGGATGCCTCAACGATTTCATTGTTTCACGCACTGTATAGCTTGTAGCGCGCGCGTCTTTAGTGGTATCTCTTTGGGTTGCTCATCAGCCCGAATACAGGAATTTACTTTATTAAGGGATCCACTGAGCCAGTAATGGGCTTTAACAAACTTGCACGACAAGACACCAGTTTTTCACATTCATTAAAGAACTTTTAGATCGAGATCCTCACGTAAAGTACGTCAAGCGAAGCTGCTAAGAACGGCAACGGATCAATTCTTGACGGTTTTTGCGTACACTCTCAACTAGGCTACAGCTGCTAAAGTCTCTTCACAACGTGCTGGATGGGGAATAACTTGCCGAGTATCCTCCACTTATGTAAACTGGGACACAAATTTGCGAATGGTATTGGCGATTATGTTACAAGAGGTTGATTCTGCACATGACAATTATTTTTCATCGAACGCTGATTTTCGTAACACAGCCGATCATCTCGGAAAGACAATTATGGGGTGGGTCTTTCCCCGATGACTTGCCGAAAATACTTAACCCAAATGACCAAACAGTTTGATAGGCGTCACACCTGATCTGTAAAAAGAAAACACAGTTGAAAATCAAACCACGCTATGAATCACCCTTTGCATGTTGTGAAGTTGAATAGATTTCTTTGTGAGTGAAGAAGACGAGTGACTGATTTAAGCAAATGCGACTGAAGTTAGCGTCTTTAAGTGATTTACTACTCTCACATCTATGAAGGACTTCACTGGGATCGGGATTACTAGAGCTTGTGGCCGGTGAGCTATACAAATAGGCACGGGCTCAAAGTTGTGTGTTGAGTTTTAAATAATTGGTTTGAACAATATTCAGAAAATAAGATGGATTTACGTTTTCCCTAAAGGCTACCTTACAGCTCAGTTTTGACCTGGAACTCAACCACCAAGCGTTAGAGACTTATCTTTTGCAAGTTGCCATCAGTTTACAGACGCATAGTTTATTAGGTTCCCTTCCACTTTTGTGCACCACTTGAGTCGCGATCTTCCTCTAATGCGTAGTCCCACAGGGATGTGTTCGAAAACTTTCGGGGCGAAGTATCAAATATTCGTATAACTCAAGATTTTCGGATTATAAGGTTTCTCCACTCCCCATCCGTGGAGCGGGAACTGAACATAAACCGAAGGATATTCCTCCTGGGACAGTCCAAAGCAACATCGTCGGCTTTTATAAAGACACATGTCTCTTCACCATATAGTAGGACTGGGTCGTTTCTACTTCTTCTTGTAGCGCTACAGTCCGAGGTGGACCTGTGTCTTAACCAACATACCACCTAGCACGAGCTCCAGCTAGCACGATCTCTCGCCAGTTGCCTCCAGTTGCGCACTCCAAGTTGGTTGAGGTCTTTCTACAAGTGTGTGCGCCACCATAGCCTAGGCCGTCCTCTGTTGCGTTGTCCCAATAGCTCGTCATTAAATCTTCTCCTCCAGATGCTATCAATACAAGCAGGACCAAAAATTGAGAATGAGAGAAACTGAGACGATTAAGGCCTTAAAAAGAGTGAACTTTTAAATAGTTCTTAAGTACCTCAAAGTTATATACTACCTTCATTGAGCCGTTTTGTCCAAGGTGTGCTTACACGGTCTCAATGCTTGCAAATGTTTCATTGGCACCATAGTGCGCTCTTTCGATTTTATCAGAATTGTTGACGTGCGAATAGTTGGACAGACTTGCACCTCTGGTGTTCCAAATCCTTCTAGCTTTCAAGAAGGCTGTTTAAAAAGTCTCATGACTGCGCTTCGCCTTGTCTGAGTCCTGTTCTGACATTAAAGAGAATGGAAACGTTGTTAAGAAGACCTTGAAGAAGCTGCCGTTGATGTGCTGGCCTTTACGATACTGCTTAGAAAACCCCCATTCCATGCAGTAGGACAGGAAATTACTAAGAGCATCAAAAGACAAGAGCTCCGTTGGTGGGGTCTTCATAATTCAAAGTCTTTTAAGCACGTGAAATTTACGTTCAACCGTAAGACTATTGTAAACAGTAAGTCGTGGCGTGGCTTTTATGTTTGATGACACGACTTCGGTTAGCACCGCGTGACGAAGCAATACAAAAAAAAAAACAACAGAATGTTGGATCCACAGCGCAGTACATCATAGCGTCGACTTCGCTTCTGGGTAGGAAGCACTTACAAAAAGTTCATTGACGGACCATTTTAATGGATGTGGAGCCGTCACCAAAGTTTGCACTACCAAAAGAAAATTAGCAACGCACCAGGGGACAGGTTTTTCCTCACAAAATCGATAACCCTTGCAGCGTGTGGCACTTGCACGTGCCGGCCGAGCAGAGGGACTTTATCTGTTTGTCGTGGCCTAACGTTCAAGCTTATCACGCTTAACTGCAGCCAGTTAAAAATATTTCCGTTCCTGTAAACTGCATTACTGCTCGAGAACCAGCAGAATACAGTTCGTGGCAGAGAAACCACCAGGAAACATTTGTAACGTGGCAGTGTGGATCATGTTCCTGGTAAGTCTCCTGCTGGTCTCTTTCATAAGTCTAGGCACTTGGGTGGGAGGCACGGATCAAGTGTCTACTTTCCACGACGAGGACATCAGTCATCAGGACACAATGGATTACCTAGAAGTGTCTTCGATAATTTTCGGCCTCTCGAAACTAGCCAGTGAAGAGCAGCTTAGCAGGCAATGCTTTCGTGAGCTGAAGTCCATCGAGAAGGGGATAATTGCGAGGGAGCCTTGGGCCATGAAAGGTATATACACCTCGACTTCCACACACTTTCTCACCTTCTTTCGTTTCAGTGCTTGACGCTTCGGGTACCAAGGGTTCGGGGTTCATTTGGGGACATAACTTCTGGCTTGGCAGCGCAGAAGGCTGCGCCACTGTTCAGAGTCCCCTCCAAATTACCCTGTCCAAGCGATACAAGCGAAATATGAAAGATGGACTTATCACACAGACAGCACCATTCCAGGTGGACTATCGGGTGGCGCATGTGAAGCACGATTCCCCTTGGCAAGTGGAGATCAAGTTCATGACGGAGAGGATCATCCACATTGGCCTGTGTTTGCCATCATCCTGCTCATCAGCTGAAATTCAAAACCTCACGCAGACTTTTTTGAATGAGAACGTTCTCATGAATTTCTATGATCTCCAAGCTGAGGTCCTTTACATCAAGGATCTCAAACTGAAGGACAGCTTCTTTGACAAGATCAGCTTCAAGATCATCACCGGAGTAGTGCTCTTCACTTTGGCGATGATGATTGCTGCGAGATTTGTCCCCGGCGATGGGAAGGACATCGAGAAGGACGGCGCTTTGACAACCTTCATCAAATGCTTTGACATCGTCAGCAATGCTCGGGCACTCTTCACTGTCGAAGAAAATCCACCAGACTCAATTCCAGCCATTAATGGCCTCAGAACGGTGTCCTGTTTCTGGATTATTTTGCCCCACGTCTCCTGGTTCATGTACTACACTCTGAGCAACAAAGCATTTTTCGTATACTACGTAGAGAAGCTCCCCTTTCAGTACCTCAGTCCGGCGATAATGCTGGTGGATTTGTTCTTCATCATAAGGTATGTGACTTGTGACACGATGACTGCAAGAACTAAGTCCTTACACCTTCAGTGGTTTTCTTCAGACCTATAACTTCGTGAGAAACGAGGAGCAGTTGGAAACGATCAGGCAAAACTCGCTGGGAGGCAACTTGAGGACATTCGGAAGAATACTCTTTCATCGATATTTGAGGTGGGTTTGGAGGTTTCCCTTAAGTTTCTTAGACCTGAAAGGTGGTTCCTGTGGTGCGACACCTTGAAATGACAAACAAAAAGTGTTTTCAGGCCCGCACTGTGTTGAAATGTGTTGCAGGACGATATTCAAGACATCCATTCAGCCACACAATTCCTTTTCAGATTAGCGCCTCTCTTCCTAGTCGTGATAGCAGTGGTCGAGCTTGCAACGGCTTATGCCCAGGACGTCTCCGTCTTCTACCTCCAAGAGCGTAACGATCAGACCTGCTCGAATTACTGGTGGAGAAACATAATTTTCATTCAGAGCTTCTTTGAGATCGAGCAGATGTGCCTCAGCTGGAGCTGGTCCCTGGCTTGCGATATGATGTACTTCTGCCTGACGTCTGTGCTCCTGTTTGTCTACACTAGGTACCTCCCGCTAAACTCCTCCATGGATCACCATCTGCATTCCCAACTCTTCCAGGCATCCCCGAGTGGTCAAGAAAATTGTTCTTTATGGCATCCTTGCCACGATCACCTGGACGTACTACACGGGACATAAGTGTGGCTATCAGGTTTCAGTCGACGTGGGTCGTAGCACCGAAACGGAAATGTACATCAATCCATTCGTTCGGATAATGCCCTACCTCTTGGGCTCCATAAGCGGTTGGTGGCTCGTGCAGAATAAGGATCAGTTCGCGATCGGAACTACCGCTGAGACGTGTGCTTGGAACATAGCGATCGTCATGTTCTTACAGTGCATCTTCTCCATCCTCAAAGGAGACATGTCAACATTCCTCACAATCTCTCTGATGACCGTTGGCCGGATCACCTTCTCGATGTCCGTTTGTTGGATGATCATTGGCAGCGCGACCGGACGCCGTTGTTGGTGGTCAAAGATCCTTGAGCACAAAATCTTTCAGCATTTCAGTCGAGTCTCGTACGCCATGTATCTTCTCAATCCGATCGTCATCATACTCATGTTTGGCTTGACCAACACCAGCTCGCACACGGATCCCTTGATGTTGGTGAGTTCTTTGGCCGTGTTAAGAGACGCCGTTGTTGTGAGTTTCATTTTCTGGTTTTCAGTATGTCCTGGCTTTTGGATTCATGGTGATCGTCTACATGTTGTCGATTGTGTTTTCACTGGCCTTTGAGATCCCCTACAGCAACTGGTCGAGTGCGCTGAAGAAGAAATCGAGGAAGCTTAAGGATACTTAGAACAGCGAAGACTTCTAACATTCACGGTTAAATATGATGTGTCTGTGTATGATCTGTTCAGTCAGATGCTATTTTTGTGACATTGTTCTTGGATGATGTAGGTTTTCCCCCGGTGAACTCTCAACACACAAATGTGACTTCGAATAAAAAATAATTTCTGAAATATCCTGTTTTTAGATTTGTGTGTGCGTTTGTTTTCAATCAACAACAACATTCGAAAGTAAATCTCAATAAGGTGCACACCGCGATGTATTTTTGAGAAAAATGTTAATCGTTCTTAAAGCTTGGACAGCCATTAAATGCAAAATACACAATATTCTTCAAATGGTCGGTCTGGTAAAGTTTGGCAGGATGCGATTCTTTTGGGATCATTTTGAACCACCTCTAACGCACATTTCGGACGGTATCTTGACAATAAGCTGAGTAGTGTTGATGTTTAACGCATTTGGAGTTCAGGGATTATTCCCGTAAACAGCCGCATTTGCTTAGCTTTATAGTCAAAGACAATTTAACGGTATGGAACCCCATAATCTTGGTAGCCAATTGATGTCGCCACAACGTGAAATTATGCGAACAAGAAATTTTTCACGGGTTGTTGCCCCGTCTTGTTGGTACCACATATTTTCCAAGTGACGATCATCAATCTCCGGCCAAATATAAATAAATTTACATTCGACTGTATCGCTCTGAATTGACTGCAATCGTCAGATCATTCTCATCTTCGACAAGTTACCAACCAATAACAGCTTACGACCATAGAGCACACCAAGCAGTCACTTTATCTGGACTCTACAGTGTTTCTTGGATCACATGTCGGTTTTCTGAGCCCCTTTGTCTCAAGAGAGAAACATGCCCATCACTGAAGAAAATTCGTCTCGTAAGACTATCTATGGTCAGCAGGCTTCATTGGTACGAAAGTTCAACTTTTTAAGGATGGAAATGCAAATCTAAATGCAAAATACTCATTTCATTTAATTGTTGGGAATGCCTAAGAATCGATAAATTCGGATCGTCAGGAACACTTGCACTTATAGCAGCAACATTTTCGACATTACACAGGACTTGCGACATTAATAAAATAACTTTCTTTAAATTCATAGTTTTACTGAAATCAGCCAGAAATTAGCACTCGAAGAATTTTGACGACCATAATCATCACCTTAAGCGTTCCACCTTGTATTTGAATCTAGATTTGAATCAGCACTTCTGCAGCATGTTTTGATAATTTTAGCGCATCGTTTAATTATGAAGCGATTCATTATCGTAAATGACAAATATTCAACTAAAACAGTATTGCATCAAATGAAAGCTGAGTTTGACAGGTGTCAAATGCTAGCACTTTTAAAATGAAAACATAAAATGAATGTCTCTGTGTCATTCTCTTGTTTTCCTTGGTTTTCTTCGGCCTGTAATGTGTGATGTCATAACCGCGAATGATGTGAACACATGGTGGGCCGTCTAGTGAAAGCTATTTCCCACTGTAGATCTTCAAAGATTGTCAGTATCATGCCTCTGGGAAACACAATAGGTGGCTTAACGTCTGAAAAACATTGGAAAATATTAAAAATTTAAAAACTTAAAATTGAGTGTGTTTCTTGAAAATAAGTTTTTGAAATGAAGCCACAACCGTGAATGCTGTGTCTCAAGTTTGGGCTTGATGACAATCATTATGCCTATCATGTTCATGAACAGCAACTGGCTATCCCATAAGAGCTCAATATTTCAGAACAATCGTGCACAAGAATCTCAAATTATTCACTTACGAGGTCCAACTGACTCAGCAGTTAAATTACGTCGACCGTACGCTTGTAGTGCCGCTGTGGTGTTGTGGTTATGTGCGTCAGCGAAGGTCCATGTTCGATTCCCGGTTAAAACCCATTTTTTACGGCGTCAATTCTTTCGAGTTGCTGACAACACTCAACGAGTACTAATTGTCTATGTAAAGCTCCTCAAATCTCGCCGTTTGAAGTCAGCAAAAAACTGTAGGTTCCCTCTACTCGTGATAGAATAATAGCACGCACAATAGTTGATGCAGAAGCTAGGCCCTAGCCCCCTGTGGGCAGTGTATTGAATCTCAACAATTCCAAAAACCTGCACTTTGTTATTACTTCGCAGCTAGTGACCGGTTTCTAACTCGTTTTACTCATTCTAAGAACCCTCGAAGATTGATATGCTTGAATCAAATAAAAATAAATAAACTAGATGGCGCTATGTCCTAGTCCTCAAACAAGTTGGGTTGTTCTTGCTAATGATTTCTTACGAGCTCGCGGGACATGCAGTTTATTGCCGGCCCCGAAAAGTAAAATTTGGACAGCTTTTCATAGACAGATGCAGGATTTCGATTGATGTCATCAACAGCTTTGACGACCTTATCCACTTGTTCCATTTTCCCAAGAGTCTCAAGACTGTACATCTTAGTTGCTTAAGTACCAAATTGCTAAGGGAATACGATTCCTTTCTGAAAACTCTGACCAAACTCAGTTCATGCTTGAAGGACACGATATCTTTCTAAAACCTCTATCGCTCTCTGAGTCGCAGCACCCGGTTAAGAATGCACTTCCGCACTAAGCTGGGAAAGCCCCCTTACCATCTGGCTTAAGGCAAAAAGGTAACCAGCCTGACTCAAACCAGTCAGCACAGTACATTAACCTCGGCTCTGCCCACGAGAATAGGTTTTTTACCACAGCCACCACGATACTCCCACAAGGGGGCCTACTGCACGGTCGAGTTGGAACAAGTTCCAGGGGCTTGTGAACTCCCGTGGCACCAGAATTTAGCCTCTGGTCAAACTGCCACTGCCGGTCAGGCTCCCTCAACACCTGGGTCTGCTAGCCGACATCGCAGTAATTTCATTGACCCTAATTAGTGTGACGGATGTGGTTCACAAATCCAGTCACATTTTCTGGAGCTTATCATCAGACAGTGATGTCCACGAAAATATGCGAGGCGAACATTTCTTCTTCCTCTGCTTCTTCTTCTTCTTCTTCTTCTTCTCCAGTGCAGTGTGTATACACAACCTTAAAAAAAAATCAAAACGAAACCATCTGTGAGTGACTTTATTTTCACGTACAATGAGCCATGTCTTAAAAAAATAATAAATTATAAAAAAAATTAATAAATACCGACCGCTTTAATTCCAATTTAATTGCAGATATAGACTTAAGTGGTTGATATTTTTCAGCTTGCAACTGGCTTAATTATCTCATTACAGATATGATTTGAATAATAATTGTGCTGCATTATAACCCATACTGAGGCATTACAAACGTCGATTGCTTAGTAAACTAGCACTTGTTTGTAGAGTCTAAGGTGCACATAAGATCACAAAAGCGATCAGGTGTCATTAATAGTGCCCGACATCTCTGATGCCTTTGTATTGAGTATCTGCCAGTTGCGTCCTTTGTGGTTCCATATTTTCGATTCTCGCCTTCAACAAAGATCGTCTTCAGTCAGTGTGATCCTCACTTCACATCTATTCGGTTTTGAAAACATCCAAGAATAATTTCCAGTGATGATCCCATTCTACTTCCCTTTCCGGCCTTATTACAACTTAACTGCTTTAAAAAACCAAAAAGTCATCAACCAACAACAAGACCATATATTACTTAAGCCCGATCAACGTAAAGGTTAGGTACCTCGACCTAGAACTCGATCCACATAGACAGCGCAGCAGCAGCAGCAGGCAGACATCGATTACGTCTGTTGCGTCACACGTATTTGTGGGCCGACAAGTTGGACTTCACCCGTTTATCTTGGCCTAGTGTTCGGGCTCACACACTTGTGATTGCTGGTAACTACAAATGTTTGTATGGCCACTCGTGGACTGCATTACTGCTTGAGTGCTACGAGAATGCAGTTAGTCGTTTAGGAAGTATCAAGTAGGAAAGAACTCAGTCGCGAAAATGAGCAGGAAATATTTGTGGAACTATTTCTTTACCGATATAATAGCGTGGAACATGTTCATCGCCACACTGCTGGCGGTCGTCTTCATAAATCTTGTGCCAACCTTGGCGACGAGCGCTCCAAATCTGACTACAGTTTCGCACGATGAGGACATTTGGCAAAACACGATCAATCACCTGAAAGTGTCTTCAATCATTTTCGGTCTCTCAAAACTAGCCAGTGAAGAGCAGCTGAGCAGGCAATGCTTTCAAGAATTAAAATCCATCGAGAGGGGGATCATCGCGAGGGAGCCTTGGGCCATGAAAGGTATGCACTTCGACTTCCGTACGTTCTTTCATCTCCTTTCATTTCAGTTCTCGACGCTTCGGGTGCAAAGGATTCGGGATTCATTTGGGGACAGAACTTCTGGCTGGGAAGTCCAGAGGGCTGTGCTGCTGCTCAGAGTCCTCTTCAAGTCAGCCTCTCCAACCGATACAAACGGAAAACGAAGGATGGACTCATCAAGCAGACAGCGCCATTCCACCTGGACTATCGGGTGGCGCATGTGGAGCACGATTCCCCCTGGCAAATGGAGATAAAACTCATGACGGAGAGGATCATCCACATTGGCTTGTGTTTGCCATCTTCCTGCTCATCAGCTGAAATTCAAAACCTTACGCAGACTTTTTTGAATGAGAACGCTCTCATGAAGTTCTATGATCTCCAAGCTGAGGTCCTTTACGTCAAGGATCTCAAGCTGAAGGACAGCTTCTTTGACAAGATCAGCTTCAAGATCATCACCGGAGTAGTGCTCTTCACTTTGGCGATGATGATTGCTGCGAGATTTGTCCCCGGCGATGGGAAGGACATCGACAAGGACGGCGCCTTGACAACCTTCATCAAATGCTTTGACATCGTCAGCAATGGTCGGGCACTCTTCGCCTTAGAGGAAAATACACCAAACTCAATCCCAGTGATAAACGGTCTCAGATCGGTGTCCTGTTTCTGGATAATTATACCCCATGTCGCTTGGTTCGCGTACTACACCGTGAACAACAAGGCAATTTTCGCGTACTTCGTTGAGAAGTTTTCCTTCCAGTATATGAACCCATCAATAATGCTGGTGGATTTGTTCTTCACCATAAGGCAAGTGGACGGTTCCGTGTTTGCTGCAACGAACTAACAAAGCCCCCTCATCCACAGTGGCTTCCTTCAGACCTACAATTTCATGAGAAACAAGGAGGAGTTTGACGCGATCAGGCAAAACACGCTGGGAGCCAACTTGAAGACGTTCGGAAGAATGCTCTTTCATCGATATTTGAGGTGAGTTGATGGCCGCTACAGAATCCATTTGGAGGTTATATTCCTTTTCAGATTGGCGCCCCTCTACCTCGTCCTAATTGTAATGCTCGAGCTGTCCACATCCCACGCTCAAGATGTCTCCTACTTCCACCTTCACGATCGCTACGACCAGCTGTGCTCGAATCACTGGTGGAGGAACATCATTTTCATTCAGAACCTCTTCGACGTCGAGGAGATGTGCCTCAACTGGAGCTGGTCACTGGCCTGCGATATGCAGTACTTCTGCCTAATTTCGATGCTCCTCTTCGTTTACACCAAGTAAGTCTTCGGCACTCTCCCCCATACCGCATCCAGCTATCTCATCATTTCCAGGCACCCTCGTTTGAGCAAGAATATTGTGATCGGTTGTGTGGTCAGCACCATGGCTTGGACCTACTGCGTTGGACTGAGGTGCCGGTATAAAATCATGTTCGACGTCGGCTACAACACCGGGACTGACATGTACATCAATCCCACCGTCCGGGTGGTTCCCTATCTCCTGGGCTCCATAGCTGGATGGTGGCTGGTGCAGAACGGTGGTCAATTCAGTATGGGGAAGACGCTTGAGAAGGGTGTCTGGATCGTGTCTGGCAGCGTCTTTCTTATATGTATGTTCATCACCCTCATACAGGACTCAACGTCCCTGGAGGCAATCACCCGGTTCCTCTTTGGTCGCATGGCCTTCTCTCTGGTCGTTTGCTGGATGATCATTGCCAGTGCCACTGGACGCCGTTGTTGGTGGTCCAGAATCCTGGAACACAAATTCTTCCAGCACTTCAGTCGACTCTCCTACGCCATCTATCTCCTTAATCCGTTTGTTATTACACTCTTATTTGGTATGTCGAATACCAGCTCCCATGCGGATTCCTTGATGCTGGTAAGTTCTTTGGGCAATCGCGTCGATAGTGTGACTCTGGATTTTCTTCTGCTTTCAGCTTGTCCTGGCTTGTGGATTCATGGTGGTCGTCTACATCGCGTCGGTTGTATTCTCACTTGCCTTTGAGATTCCCTACAGTAACTGGTCGAGGGCGCTAACGAAGCTGTCGAAAAAACTGAAGGTTATCTAGAAGAAAGAGCTGCAGGAGTCTTTGTAAGTGTGTGTGTGTGTTTTTTTTTGACGCAAGATGCTCGTGACTTTGTTTTTGTAAGCTTTCCGTTTTAAGCTGAGAAATGAAATTGTACCCTGACAAACAATGGAAAATAGAAATTAAACAGGCCCAGTGTGAGTCACACTCGACCATAAAAGGTTTCGTTTTTTTATTCGATACAAACAATCGCAGTTTGCAATGAGTTTTGAATTATTGTGTTTGCTGATTTCTAATTCTAAGAAATTGAAATATTTATACCCACATCTACAACACAAGCCGAAGTCACTTAGTCACTGTTCACATTATTTGCGTGTAAGTGGGTGTGAGAATTTCGGTGCGAAGTGAAAGTGCGAAACATCTCAAAATTTTGCAATAAATGCATATACTAACGACTAGCATTTCTGAATGCTCTTAGTAGGCTTTTCAAAACTGAACTTCTGATTTCAGCGTCCTTGATGTTTTAAGGTTTTTGACCAGAATGCCCGAAATTGACAGTTCCCATCGGATGAAGCATTTCTAACTTTTTTTTTTTCAAATTTTTAAGTGGTTCGTTGTTGAAAGTAAGGGATGGTGGGGGGGGCGGGGGTAAACTATGTTTCCACTATTAGAGCTCTATTTTTATTATATTTTGAAGGGTATATTAAAAATATTGGAAAAGGCATCTCAAAAGACTGGTTGACTGACACATCATATAGCGGTGTTCCATCGTTTAATGATCGATCCCAGCTCACCGGATCTCGTCTTGGAGAAAAACATCTCAACCAGCTGACTGGTAGTCTGTCTCACAGTCTCTGGGTAGTCCTTTTCAAATCTTTAGCGACTGCTTGAAGAGAATTGTGGGCTTCAGGACCGGCATCCACTCTGACAACCTCAATTTAAAAATGTTTGTTTAATCTCCCAATGCATGAAGTGAACGATGGAGATTAAGAAGACACACTCCTGGTTAAGGTGCAACATCTTTAAGGTTAAGTATCATTTGCCCTAATAGCCAGTCAACTATCGAATCCCAATTCG
This sequence comes from Eristalinus sepulchralis, assembly GCA_944738645.1. Taxonomy (NCBI): domain Eukaryota; kingdom Metazoa; phylum Arthropoda; class Insecta; order Diptera; family Syrphidae; genus Eristalinus; species Eristalinus sepulchralis. Next base: position 54,217,216 of record OX122886.1, read on the forward strand.
GCCTTACCTTCAACAGCAACACATCTTTACAGTGCTCCATCTATCCCTTAGGGTGATGGCTGAGTACAAAAGCATTCACTTCATGTGGGTGCCGGGACACTAGGACATTCTGGGGAATTTTGAAGTAGATGAACTCCCCAGATGCTGCACCATTTGGCCGCTCATGCCTCTATTAATTAAACCGCAGCTGAGCACTTTCTTAAGCTGGACACGATCAATAAAATGAATCGTAAACTGATCTGGCTCAAAGCAAACCTTTGGCGCTCGTTATGATAAATCTGACTAGGCAGTTCATCACTTAGTTGTGTCATCACTGGGCAAACGCAAACAGTTTAGACCCTCCTATAAGGACTTTTATCTACGATGTTGAAATGAAGAAGGTGGAAGGAAGCGTCTTTCGTTTCTTGTAGCCTTCCCCAGATGAAGAAAAATCCACTTGTTAGCTCTCTTTGACGATCTTGGCGAGCTGAACGAAAGAAAAATCGGACAATTAGCGAATTTTCAATTGGTTATAGCTTATAGTGGATAGGGGATAGGGAATTGGGGATAGGGGATAGGGGATAGGGGATAGGGGATAGGGGATAGGGGATAGGGGATAGGGGATAGGGGATAGGGGATAGGGGATAGGGGATAGGGGATAGGGGATAGGGGATAGGGGATAGGGGATAGGGGATAGGGGATAGGGGATAGGGGATAGGGGATAGGGGATAGGGGATAGGGGATAGGGGATAGGGGATAGGGGATAGGGGATAGGGGATAGGGGATAGGGGATAGGGGATAGGGGATAGGGGATAGGGGATAGGGGATAGGGGATAGGGGATAGGGGATAGGGGATAGGGGATAGGGGATAGGGGATAGGGGATAGGGGATAGGGGATAGGGGATAGGGGATAGGGGATATGGGATAGGGGATAGGGGATAGGGGATAGCGGATAGGGGATACTTTCTTCAAAAATGCCGAACAATTCTTTGGGTCAACGGTGAGCGTTCAAGAGCTATCTTGACATGCACTTAGTCAGCTTCTGGTTCATTCAAAATAACACACCTTGCCACACAGCTCATGTCGCAATCGATCTTTTGCGCTCTGAATTTCCAATACCAACGTTATATAAATTAGTTACGTTTAATGCGTTTCAACTCCCTTTTGAACTTTTATCCTTTTTTTGTGGGGAACCGTGAAGGAGCGATGTCATGCCAACAATCCTGAAACGATTTAAGCACTTAAGGGTCCAAGCGATCCCTGAGCCATTGCCCAAAACCATAATCAAGGTCAAGGAAAACTGGGATCACAGCCGCTCTGAGGCCAGCGGAGGCAGCCACTTGAACAATGTTTCGAATGTGTTTGTCTCCAACCAGTGAAGCCCTATTTCGAGGAAAAAAATGTAAGTTTGGTCATTTTATTGCCCCACCGTAGACGTATGTGAAAATTCAAATTCAAGGAGAGTGGAAATGATCCGCATGCTCGACTAAACTGGTCGCTGGGGCAATGCACACAAGTGGTCGCCTGAGCCTCTGCCAATGATACTAACTCATTAAAAGCAATTCTAAGGCGCAACCAGGTGAGTTTATGGACGATAACTACCTCGTTCTGGGTCTAGCGAGCAGTGGTGTACTTAATGAAATTGCTTCCAAGGTCGTGATTCAGAGGTCATCTATGACAGGTGGACATTCCATCGAAGAATAGCCCTTTCCGTCCGAAGTTTCCACATCACTGTTGCGGTTCTCAGCCAACAAGGTGCCCCTTGGTGCCGATTGGTTCAAATTTTATACTCTAACACCAGAGGGGTTGGAAATTGATAAAAAAATACAAATTTTTTTATGTATTATTATGTACGATATATACAGGTAGACGTTAAATTTAAGCAGGAAAAACTTCGTAGAACACAACGCGAGTGTGTACAGTGTAAACAAATTAAAATGTTCAATGTCCAAGCACGTGGAAGTTGTTTTGTTAACTTACACAGCAATTAAAAAACGTTTCATCATTTAACCACAGAATGTGCAAGGGAAACGAATACCTGCTTAAGCAGGAAATGCATGCAAGGCAAGTCTCTCCAGCGCTACAGTTCGCTTATAGTGTGATCAACTGTCGCACGGACCACTTGGAAGCCTAGGTGTGGGACCTTACCAGTTTATCAACTTTGACCCATTTTCACAGATGAAGGTGTTTTTTGCAATTGAGTAACAGAAGTATTAATAATCGTGGCAATCTCTGTTCGCGAGAAAAGATCGGACGCTGGAGTGTCGTTCGTCGTTCCTTCGACCGGGAAACCTCTGTTGAAATATGCCTCTAATCACCTTCCTGCTCGCCGTCGGAATAAGTCTGAGTGCTCACGTCTGTGATGCAGAGGCAATAACTGAGAAACCGGCAACGAAATCACATGACGTGGACATCTCGCTGAACCTGAACAATCACCTGGAAGTTTCGTCGATCATTTTTGGTCTCTCAAAACTAGCCAGTGAAGAGCAGCTGAGCAGGCAATGCTTTCAAGAACTAAAATCCATCGAGAGGGGGATCATTGCGAGGGAGCCTTGGGCCATGAAAGGTATGCACTTCGACTTCCGTACGTTCTTTCATCTCCTTTCATTTCAGTTCTCGACGCTTCGGGTTCAAAGGATTCGGGATTCATTTGGGGACAGAACTATTGGCTGGGAAGTCCAGAGGGCTGCGCCACTGTTCAGAGTCCCCTCCAAATCACCCTGTCCAGCCGATACGACCGAAATATGAAGGATGGACTCATCGCACAGACAGCTCCCTTCCAGATGGACTATCGGGTGGCGCATGTGAAGCACGACTCCCCCTGGCAAGTGGAGATCAAGTTCATGAAGGAAAGAACCATTCACATTGGCTTGTGTTTGCCATCTTCTTGCTCATCTGCCGAGGTCCAAAACCTGACTCAAACTTTTCTCAACGAGAATGTTCTTATGAAGATGTATGATCTCCAAGCTGAGGTCCTGTACGTCAAGGATCTCAAGGTGAAAGACAGCTTCTTTGACAAGATCAGCTTCAAGATCATCACAGGAGTAGTGCTCTTCACTTTGGCGATGATGATTGCTGCGAGATTTCTCCCCGGCGATGGGAAGGACATCGACAAGGACGGCGCCTTGACAACCTTCATCAAATGCTTTGACATCGTCAGCAATGCTCGGGCACTCTTCGCCTTCGAGGAAAATACACCAAACTCAATCCCAGTGATAAACGGTCTCAGATCGGTGTCCTGTTTCTGGATAATGATGTTTCATGTTCCATGCTTCGCGCACTTCACTGTGAGTAACAAAGCGATCCTCACATCCTACGCGGAGCAAGTGCTTTTTCAATACGTTAGCAACACTCCATTTCTTGTGGACGTGTTCTTCACCGTGAGGTAAATGACTGAGATGCATGATTTCTGCAGGACTAAGGCTTGACACTTTCAGTGGATTTCTCCAGGCATACAACTTCATGAACAACGAGCAACAGTTGGAGAAGATCAGACGGAACACACTGCTAGAGAACGTAAGGACTTTCGCGGGAATCGTGTTCCATCGGTACTTAAGGTGTGTCTTAGGTCGAAGGTTTTGGTTCAGTTCTTAAAGAGAAAGTGTCGTCCCCTTATTTCAGACTAGCACCACCGTACCTGATCCTCGTGCCCCTGATGGAGCTTTTTACATCTTACGCCCAGGATGTATCCTTTTTTGAAATCCAAGACCGATACGATGAGAGTTGCTCTAATCACTGGTGGAGGTACCCCATCTTTGTACAGAATTTTTTCGACATATCGGAGATGTGCGTCAACTGGACATGGTCGTTGGCCTGCGAAATGCATTTCTTCCTGTTAACATTGGTGCTCCTCTTCGTCTATGCCAGGTATGCTTTTTTGTCTATTTCTGCTCTCTTGTAGATAACATCCTGCATTCTCAAAACTGGCAGGCATCCACGTGCGTTCAAGCCTATTCTGGTCGTTGGAATCCTTGCCGCAGTGGGTAGGATATTCCACGTTGGACTAAAGTGTAAGTTTCAAGTCTCATTTGACGTCATCTACAACACCCTGACTGATACATACTTCGACACAACTGTTCGGATTCTGCCCCATCTGGTAGGCTCCCTAAGTGCGTGTTGGTTGATGCAGAACAAGCACTTCACGATGGGTGCGATTACCGAAAAATGTGCATGGAACCTGGCGATCGTCGCATTCCTTGCATGCATCCACTCCACCATCAAGCGGGACGTACCATACTTGCTAACATCTGCCTGCAACGCCGTGGGACGGCTTGTCTTCTCGTCGGCCATTTGCTGGATGATCATTGTCAGCGCCACCGGACGCAGTTGTTGGTGGTCGAGAATCCTGGAGCACAGGCTCTTTCAGCACATCAATCGACTCTCGTACTCGATCTACCTCATCAATCCAGTTTTGATCATATTCGTGTTCAGTCTGTCGAAAGTCAGCACTCACGTGGATCCCTTAATGCTGGTAAGTCGTGGCGAGGTGCCGTGGCGGATGCAGTGATTGTTGATTTTCATGATTTCAGTGTGTCGTCTGTAGTGGTTTCGCAGTCATCGTCTACATTGTGTCGATAGTGTTCTCACTAGCCTTTGAGATCCCCTATTGCAACTGGTCGAGTGCGCTGAAGAAGAGTTCAAAGAAGCTGAAGGGCACCTAAAGATATGCTGCATGCTGTGCTGTTTATTTTGTGATAGACTTTTGTGATGTTTGCTGGTGTGACAGCGTTTGGATGTGCTTGGAGTGAAATGGTGTACTTATGAGTCAAATAAATTTAAGAAATTCAAAATCTATTCCAAGCACCGACAAATTTTAAAACTGTTCACACTGTACTTGAAATGTTGGAAGCAGACATTTGGCAAAAGATTGGGCCCACATCGCGTTCACTTCACTTGTTGTACATGGCCATCGTGAGACTCATCCTTATGGGAAGCAAGTAATATAAAACTTCGCTAACCTGGCTAGCCTGGTCTAATAAAATCGACCTCACAAGTGGCTCTTGGTTCACCTTTAACCTGTGAAGCCTTTTATCAAGAACTCTAATGCAAAATTTACTCTTCCTCTTAGAACTGTCATGCGGACAACTATTGATATAGAAGCGAGTTTCAATCGTACAGTCGTAAGGACCCTTGGAGTGAGACAGAGTGTGAAGAACTCGAAACAGACTTCACGATCCTTGGACCAGAAAGACAATATTGAAAAAGGTCGGATTTCATCAAAGGCACCCTACCTTGACTGATGCATCGATGACAGACGGCAACCGGCATCTTCTGTAAGACACTTGCTATGCCTATTGGCTTTCTGGCTAATTCAAAATTTCTTAAACAGAAATTGTTGGCTTAAAGAAAGCCGCGTAGATTGTGCCCTGATGTAGAAAGAACCTTTTTTGGAGACAGTCAAGTGTTTTTGAAGGCATTGAAATCCCATCCACTTAACTCCAAGATTGCATAAGGGTACGTCACAGCCTTAAATGCCACAAATTTGTTCCCCGCTGGATCATTATTGGGAATGATCTATTTTTCAACTTGTTTGAGACAGTTTCTAAGTTACAAGTCAGTGTGGGGTATCGAATTATCGTCAACTTATAATTATTTGTAATTAGTCGTTGATGAGAGGAGAATTCTTTTAATAATGGAAGTATTACATTAGACAGCTATAGACTTAGATCAGACTTTCCCCGATTGTGAATAACAAGCACGCTTTATGCAAAGTAGTACAGGAAGTAAAGGGTGATTCAAACAAACTGGACGATGTTAATTGCGAGTCACATCTAAACATCAATTTTTGCCCAATTTAATGTGAAATTGTTTGTGGTCGCCGTGGCGTAGTGGTAAGTGCGTCGACCGCCGCACAGAAAGTCTGGGTTCGATTTCCGGACGGGGCACCTCGCATTTTTTCACAGCACCACTTCTTTCGAGTTGCTGACAACACTCAAAGAGTATCAATTGTCGATGGAAAGCTTCTCAAATCTCACCGTTCGGAGTCGGCATACGACTGTAGGTCCCTTCTACTCGTGAGAGAACAGTAGCACTCACAACACGACCACGTTTTGCAATATTCCCTAAAAAAATGAAAATCTGAAATGCGGTGTGGATATTCAAAATATCTCAAATTTCCTTCCATTCGGGATGTCTATGCATGCTATAAATCCTTATTGAATCTGTCTTACAAACCTTCAGGAGAAAGTTGCAGAATTGACAACACAGGCAGACAAGTTGTTGAACAAGCTAAGGAAGGTGAAACCTCATGCAGAAAATGTGAACTTTGGTAAATTTTTTAAGAACTGTGTTTAAGCAACTAATAACACTGTCAAATGATTTTGTTTTCAGATCCAAAACTAGCCTCGAAAATTATTAGAATAGACGTTCATTTAATCAAGAGGCTTGGATGTTGATAGAAAGATTTGTTTAGTGGCAACAGAGTCTATGTTGAAATCTTTTCAGTATTTACTTGACTGTGCTGCGATTGTCGATAGGCTTACTTTGGGAGGAAGTAGCAGAAACGATGAAATAATAACTTTCGAACTTAACAAGTAAATCATGCAAGACGCAACAGAGATGTATTAAGCAGACTTCTTCCAGCGTACACCACGCCCCAAAACAGGTTTATGCTTATTAAATGTGTTTGAATGTTTCATGTATGGTACACAAAAGGTATCACTGCAATTCCAGATCTATTCTATAATTTACAATCACGTTACATCAACGAAGTCTTTTTTAAAAATTAGAAATATGCAAGATTCAATTTACGACGAGGTTTGAATGCTCCTAATGGTCGGCAACGAAGTTTCATATGAAATTGCGAATGTCTACACAGAGGCGTTTAAAACCCAAGACGGCAGATCTTCGTGCAGTCTATTCACAGGGTGAACCACTCCCACTCTTTCAATTTCTTATAAAGAAATATTTAAAAACTGTTTAAATTTTTTCGATTGGCCTACTAGAAAGTAATTCGGACTTATCATTTTTTTTATTGATAATGATTGATATAAAAAATAATTATTTTGACACAAACTTATTGTTCATTGTCTAGTTCATTGTTTAAGACCACATATTTTGCATGAAAAATGCATTTGCCTTCATTTGAGGTCTAGAGAGCAAAATGTTTCCTCGAATTCAATATTCTTCAACAAGGTTTAATGCTCAAATATCTCAGCAAAAATTGACAACTATAGAAATGCTTAGGTACTCTTTCAGTCGAAATCCCATTTAAGCCAGACGTAAACTTCTCGCGAGTACACAACTGCAAATTTGTTGTTCATTGATGTGGTGGATGTTGGATCACGAACGGCTCAGTGTGTACCATGAATTCACCTTGACAATAAGCGAAAACAATTTTCGAGTTCGCAGAGCGAAATATCGGGCTCAATATTATTTCCTATTAGAAATAATTTTAGGGGAAAATTAAATAAAAAATCGAAAATTGAGAATTTCTTGAAATTTATTTACTTCCAAATGTCTGCGCTCACTGTTCGCCGTTTAATGTTTTTGGTAAAATTTACAAAAAAGTGTTTTCAAATTTTTGAAATTCCATAATTTATAGTGCTAGACCATTTTCTCATCATCGGCTTAGATCAGTGCGCTTTGCAATCTTATTTCTTGAAAGTCTTGAAAGAATTTCCTTCCTTTGCTTTCTTTGAGGCCTGAATGCGCCTAGTCGTTTTTCTTTTCAATCTTTCCAGTTGAAGGTAGAAGAAAAAACACAGAGCAATAAATCGGGTGAAAAAAGTCGATGGCGCAAAGGGGCCATGCTATTTTCAATCCAAAAGCAATCGAGAACTGAATATGACAGACACCCATTCAAATTCGAAAAACTGAATTCCTAGGCAAACCAGCTAGTTTATAGTTTTTCGTAATGATTTTCTTCAGTTTTTCAACATTTTATCGACAAAGAGCTGCCGAAGGTTTGAGATTAATTGACATTTTCTATATTTTTGGAAGACCTCCCCAACAGCTTCATGCTTGTAGGCCATTCTCTGTGCTAGTTCTTTCCACTGTTTCTTCTTCTTTTTCTTCTACTGGCGCTTCAGTCCAGGGTGAACCTGGGCCTCAACCTACATTCTCTCAAGCTAGCACGTTTTCTCGGCAGATGCTTCCAATCGCACACTCTAAGTTGGTTGAGGTCCTTCTCCACTTGTGTGTGCCATCTCAACATAGGCCGTCCTCTGTTGCGTTGTCCCAATGGCTCAGATTCGAAGAGTTCGTTGTTGAATCTTCTCCTCCAGACGCCATCAACGCAAATAGAACCAACAATCGCCCGCATAATTTTTCTCTTCCAAACACTTAGGTCTTCCTCATACGATTTTAGTAACGTCCAAATTTCCGCGCCATAAAGTAGGACTGATATGAAGCAAGCTTTGTATCAGTCCCTCCTTCGAGAAAAGGTTTCATTACACAGTTGCCTTGAGCCCAAAAATACAACGATTGACCAGAGTGATTCTGGGTTTGATATCGTTTCTGATTTTATAGTCCCTTTTTCCATGGAGCCGAAGTAGACGAAGTCCTTCACTACCTTGAAGTTTCTGCTGCCTAGTTGTTTGCTCTGTCCGAGACGTCGATGTTGTGTGTCCTTCCTCGATGACTTCGACTCGCCCCCATTCATCGCCAAAACCCATTTTAGCCGCTTCCGCTTCAAAGCCAACAAAACGCCTCATATAAGGCTCGCTGTGTTCATCAAATCAGGTCAATGTCGTCGGCGTACCAGTTGAACGGACTTTTGAAAGATCGTGCCATTGGTGTTGACTTGTGAGTTACGAACAACATTCTCAAGAGTAATGTTGAAGAAGTCACATGACAGGCCATCGTCTTGTCGAAAACTTTTTTCGACATTGTATCGATTGACATTTTGTTCATTAGATTTAACGATTCACACAAGTAGAAGAGACACTTCTTTAGAGACAACAATTTCCTTATTGTCTTGCTAAGCCTCTTGCGAGACTATCGGCAGACTGCGTCCCTACAAAAAGCTCATGCCACATCTTTAAGTTCTTATGTAGGTATTGGATACATTGTTTGTCTTATGAAAATGTTGTAATAGGGCTCTTGGAAACAGTGTTTTCACACTGGGTCATTTTACCCCAAATTCTCTCTCTTTCATTTTTATTGCTTTGAAGAGGCATCACTGCCTTATAAATTCTTCTTAATTTAGGTCTTAATCTTAAAATAAATTAGTTTGATATTTACTAAAGGATAAAATTGAACATGCAGCCTCTGGCCAAACGTGTTAAGATTGTCGAACATGCACTCTCTGGCTAAGCGTGGTATATTGTTGATATTTTAATTTATTCCTTAGATCTGATGATATCGACTGCCCTTCATCTCACTAACCTCCTGTGTCTTTGAACCAAACTCCTTTTTGGATAAACTCAAGACAAATGAGTTACCGCTATATAGAACCTCTCGTGCACTTCAATAGTCTGATAGTTGAAGTTGCTTTGCTTTCTGATGTCAACATTTTTCACCGTTCCTCTTAATGTCTACTCTTCGTTCCAACCTACACCTACCTTAACCTAAAGGACCCTTACTTTAGATTTTGTGTTCTGTTGAAATAAGGATTTAAGACGTTGTTTTGTATCTTGAACTTAAAAATTCCAAATAGTGGTGGCGTCGACTCATTCGCAGAAGCCTAGAAGCCTGGCCTAGAAGTCTCACAGTTTCTTGAGTTGCATTTAAACTTTTCATAGACAGCTTTTCAGAATGTAGCCCTTCGGAGTCGGCAATGAACTGTGGGTCTCTTCCACTCTTCAAAGAATAATAGCAATCACAACAGGAGTAGTTACTAAAGAAGCTTGGCCCTGTTCTAGTGTGGAGCATATTTGTTTACAAATGTTTGAACTCCAAACAGTTCAGAGGTAGCTTAAGGTTGAATGTAGACAAACCTCAGACCCTAAGTGTCTGTCTACTCCCAGTGCCAGTATGTCGAAGAAACCCTACAAAATGACGTTGTGGTATAGAGGATACCTCAATTCCTATGGGAGGTTCCCCAATTCTAATTCTAATCCATACAAACCATCTTCCATATTCCTCAACTTCACCTTTTTAAAGTTGCAATCAATGAACTGTCTAAGAAATTGTCTAGAAAAGAAACATCTCTCTGGTTTTGGCGGTTGAAATGCTTGTTGACATTAGACTGAACTCCTCATCCCCTGGTGTGTAAAAGTTTGTCACTGCTCCTTTACAAACTGCAACAACACCCTTCCATTTTCAAAAATCAAGCAAAACACAGTTAATTGTATCACTTGGTATTTAGTAATAATTTTAATTTATTTTAAATACATCTAAAATCAAATTCAGGAAGCTTCCTGACCCACAAAACTGCCTCAAGATCTAAAAAAACACACAAATATAGCCTTCGAGTAAGTACACTAAATGTATTCAACTAGACATCACCGTTAAATATGAACAGAAAAAAAAGAAAAACAAAACTTCTATTTGGTGAGGGTTCCCTGGATGAAACTTAAAGCTTACAAGAACAAAATCACATAGCATCTAGATGCGTTCGTAGCCGAACAAGTCACACACGCCACACGAGCACATTGCACACACTAACTCTAAACATATCTAGCAGCAAGCATCGAATAGGTCTACATAAATAAATAACCCACTACTGCGGACGTAGCGCATCTCTGGCTTATGCCGCCTTCACCTTTCTCGTCTTCTTCGTCAGCGCACAGGACCAGTTGCAGTAGGGCATCTCAAAGGCTAACGAGAACACTATCGAGACGATGTAGACGATGACCACGAACCCACTTGCCAGGACACACTGCAAGTGAGAGAATATTTCAGAATTTCTGCTCGAGGCAGGTTAGTCTTGAGAACTTACCAGTTGCAGGGGATCCGCGTGGGAACTGGTGGTGGACAGACTGAAAACGAACGCAATCACGAAGGGATTCAGAAGATAGATCGCATACGAGAGTCGATTGAAGTGCTGGAAAAGCTTGTGCTCCAGGATTCTCGACCACCAAATACTGCGACCGGTGGCGCTTCCAATGATCATCCAGCACACGGCAATCGAGAAGGTCAACCGGCCGATGACCAGAAGGGAGATTGTCTGCAGGAATGTCATGTCTCGCTTGATGGTGGAGTAGATGCACGCGAAGAACGCGATTATCGACAAGTTCCACACGCACTTCTCCGTGATCGTTCCCATCGTGAATTGACCCTTGTTCTGCACCAGCCACCAACCGGTTATGGAGCCCAGGAGGTAGGGCATTATCCGAACGAAGGGATTGATGTAGATCTCCGTTCCGGTGTGATAGGCAACGTCGAACGAGAGCTGATACCGGGACTTCAGTCCAATGTAGTACGTCCACGTGATGGTGGCGAAGACGCCTCCGAGCACAATGTTCTTGACCACACGAGGATGCCTGGAAAAGATGCAAATGGAGGTGATGCTGTGGGGGAGAGTTGAGCTGGGAAACACTTACTTGGTGTAGACAAATAGGAGCACAGAGATCAGGCAGAAGAACTGCATCTCGCAGGCCAGCGACCAAGTCCAGTTGAGGCAGAGCTGCTTGTGGTCGAAGAAATTCTGAATGAAAATGATGTTCCTCCACCAGTGGTTAGAGCAAATCTGGTCGTAGCGGTCGTGAATGTGGAAGAGGGAGACATCTTCGGAGTAGGATGTGAAAATCTCAACCACTCCTGTGAGGACCAGGTAGAGAGGCGCTAATCTGAAAGGGAATTTGAGTGGATGGAATTAGAGGTGCTTTCTTCGTCAACCAGTTCCAAGATCAGTAGTCGAGGGAAAGTGTCAACATTTCACCGCGCAAATCAACCACAAACCAACCTCAAGTATCGATGAAACACCATCTTCCCGAATGCCTTTGCGTTCTCGGCCAGAGTGCTCTTCCTGATCGCCTCCAGGCGCTGTTCGTTCTTCATGAAGTTGTACGTCTGAAGGAATCCACTGAAAGAGTAAAAGCTTAGCTCTTGCAGAGACCATGCATCCAAACCACTTACCTTATGGTGAAGAACAAGTCCACCAGGAGTGGTGCCGTGCTCACATACTGAAAGAAGACCTTCTCCCCGTATGAAATGAGGAACGTCTTGTTGCTGACGGTGAAGTACATGTACCAGACGACGTGGAACAGCATTATCCAGAAACAAGACACCGATCTGAGGCCGTTTATCACTGGAATCGAATTGGGGGCAGTTTCGCGAACGGTGAACAGAGTCCGAGCATTGCCGGCAATGTCGAAGCATTTGATGAACGTAACTAAGCCGGAGAGGAGGCTCCCCCTGCTGGGCATCACTTCCTCGATGTCCACAATTGGAACTTCCTTCTTGAGGGTCGTCGCCTCCGCAGTGAAGAAACTTGCAGCAAACATCATCGTCAGAGTGAAGACCAGCACCCCGGTGATGATCTTGAGGCTGGTCTTGTTAAAGAAGCTGTCCTTCAGTTTGAGGTCCTTGATGTACATGACCTCGGACCGGAGGTCGTAGATGTTGCCTTCCTCGAGGACATTCTCATCCAGAAAGGTCTGTGTGATGTTCTGAATCTCGCCGGATGAGCAGGCTGACGGGAGGCACAAACCCACGTGGATAATCCTCTCCGTCATGAACTTAATCTCCACTTGCCAGGGGGAGTTGTGCCTCACATACACAACCCGGTAGTCCATCTTGAACGGCGCCATCTGCTTGATGAGCCCCTCCTTCATGCTGCGCTCGAACTGGGGGGACAGAGTGATCCGCACCGGCTTCTGCACAGCCGCACAGCCCTCCTGACTGCCCAGCCAGTAGTTTTGTCCCCAAATGAACCCGGATTCCTTGGCACCTGACGCATCCAGAACTGAAATTGAAATGTGATGAGAATGGGTGTGGACGTCAGTGTCGTCGCGTGCCTACCTTTCATAGCCCAAGGCTCCCGCTTGATGATTCCCCTCTCGATGGACTTGAACTCGTTGAAGCACTGCTCGCTCAGGTACGCCTCGCTTGCTATTTTTGAGAGACCAAAAATAATCGAAGACCCCCCGAGGTGGCGGTTCGAGGTCTGGGAGATGGCTGGACTGATGCGCTCTGGGGGCCGTTGTGCGCTCAGGGCTGCTGGCACTCGTCTCGTCTCATTGGACTCACGCAAGAAGAACTGGTTCTTCACTTCGATCCTGGCGCGCGTAGCTCCTGACAGCTCGCATAGTTGCTCGCACGTCAGATTGTGACGCGCTGACGACACCTGATCCGCCCCAAACACGTGAGTACTCACACTTGCGACTGCAACCAGCAGGTAGGTGAGGACAAACATTTCCACACTTCCACGTCGGGTGCGTGGATCTCCGCGTGGTTGGCACTGAAACGGACCGATACTTCCTCGGTTTCGTAACCTGGTCTCGAAAGCTGTTTTCCCTCTCGGCCGTTGGTCGCTCTTCAGTGACAAACTGCGTCTTCCTGGTTGTTAGAGCAGCAATGAAGTCTGAAAGCAAACAAGCAAATATTTGTAGTGGTCGGCATACCGCTGCGTCCCGCCACCCGCAAATGGATCAAGGCAGATGAACTGGGGAAATCCAACCAACCGCGAGTGACGAATCAACAGAGAATAGAACCACGACGACAGGGACCTTAATTGCTTGCGCAAACATGGATGTCAGCCTTTGCGCGGCGCGGCAAGTACTCAGATTGAATTGGCGTGTGATTTTTGTTTGACTATCGCCAAGCACATTCGACAGCAATTTGAGCAAATTTCAAATGCACTTCTAATTGATGTTTGTTTGAGTGGGGGCGGGGGGAGGGGGGTATATTGTCCCCCAAAGTAACTGTCAATTAAGCGATTAGCAGCAATTCGACTGAAAGCATCATCGTGCCGAGTGCGCGGCAATTCGTTCATAAATTAAAAGAAATGTGGTCACCTGTTGGGCGCCAGGTGCGGGGAGCGAATTTAATTTTTCGGTTGAGCTTCCATCAAATCATCATCATGAGTGATTAGTGGGAAGTGATAGTGCTTGGGTCATTTTGATAATTCAATTAAGGGGATTCATTTTTTCAGCGTTTGAAAGTTGGACGTAGAAGGTTGAGGTTATGTAAACGTAAATGCGTTATAAGAACTAATAATCAGGAGAATGTTGTCGTTGTTGCTAGTGGATTCTGTGGGTCGTGTCACAGATTCAATGCTAATATTTCTACTAAGCTAAATGGGGTCTGAGGAAGAGGCAAGGGAAGAAAATTGAAGTGAATTCGAAAGGGCCGAACTTTTCTAAACACATCAGTCCACATTTCTTTCTGCCTCCGCTGCTGCAGCTGCTTTTGAAGCATTAACTTGTGATTTCTAGTTGATGTCTAGAGTCAGATAGCCATTGGGTGGCATTACAGCCTCTCCAGCTGGCACAGTCTCTCGCCAGTTGCCTCCAGTGACGCAGCCCAAGTGGGTTGAAGTCGTCCTACGCTTGTGTACTCCATCTCAGACGAGTTCATTCTCGGTTGTGTTGTCCCAATGGCTCAGATTCAAAGACTCTTCGGTCTGGAGCACTGTAATCAATTCGTGACGTAGCTGTAGATACATGACTTGGCACATGCCGTTTAATCTTCTTCTCTAGATGGCATTGCATGTAAAAGTGTCTCCTTGAAGAGATTCTTTATCAAATTTGAATACCATCCATGTCTCTGCCTTATAAAACAGAACAAGGATGGCCAAGATGTTACATAAGGACAGCTTTTGCTTTTTTGTTGGAGGTTAGGAAACACTGCACTAGAGCGCCCAGACTCAAAAACTGGTCCATTGTACTACCAGGCAGTAACCCGCGTTTACTGTAGTTTTCTGGTTTTCCAAAGAAAAACTAGCAGGCGCTTCTGTGATAAAGAGCTTAAGTTTGCAGCTCCCACCACATCAGCACGAAACAACCGCCACCTGATATGGGTGAAGGAAAAAACAATTTCAATGCCGTCTGGCGAACGAGATTCTTCAGGAAGCCGAGGGTATCTGCTGTTGTTGGGACAGTTTCTAATCCCTCCTATCATGTTAAGAAACATGATTTTTTGGTATCTATTAGCAATAATTAAGTGGCACTACAGCCCATAAGGGACCAAGGCTTAGGTTCTACAACAACTACTCGTGTTGTGCGTGCTACTGTTCTCTCACGAGTAGTAGGGACCTACAGATCTACTCCGGACTGCAAGATTTGAGAAGCTTGAACAATTTAAACTCCTTGAGTGATGTCAACTACTTGAAAGAGGTGTTGTCGTGGAAAATGAGAGGTGTACAGACCGGGAATCGAACTTAGACCTTCGACGTGGTGGTGAACGCACCTAACCACCACGCCACTGTGACCACCGCGGCTTTGCTGGCACATACGCGATCTTTTAATGCAATTTTCAATGACCGTTTGGCATAAATGCTGCGGTATATCATTAATGCAGCGTCCAATTTCCTCTTTTAAGTCTTGAGTCGTCGTCGGCTTGTTCGCATAAAACATCGACTTCAAAAAACCCCAAGGAAAAAAGTGAAGTGGTGTTAAATCGCACGATCATGGCGACCAATTCTGGTTTCCAAAACGCGAAATAACACGACCGGGAAATGACTGATGCAGCAATTGAATTGTTTTTCTGGCTGTATGAGATGTGGCGCCGTCTTGTTGAAACCACATCCCCTCCACATTCATTTCTTCAATTCTAGGCACGAAAAAATTGGTTTCGCGATACCGAACACCATTGACTGTTTGCGCTTGACCTGACTCATTTTCATAAAAAAAGGTCCAATGATTCCTCCAGCCCAAAATCCACACCACACAGTAGCACGTTGAGGATGCATTTGCTTCTCTCGAATCACTCGAGGATTTTCAAGATGGAAATGGGCCTCGTCACTAAAGATGATTTTATCGGCAAAATCTGCATTTTCAAGTTGTCTCTCCAATACCCAATTAACGAAATCCCTTCGCTGTGCATGGTCAGCTGGCTTCAGTTCCTGAGTCAATTGAACTTCTTATGCATTAAGATGCAAATCTTTCGTCTGCATAGTGGATTTTGAAACGCCAATTTGCTGAGCTCGGTGTCGAATTGAGGTGTATGGAGTTTGAGCGACATCATCACGTACTGCTGCGATATTTTTGGTCGATCAACCTGGTCGAAGGTGCGTTGTTGTCTTTACATCAGTTACAGACCCAGTTTCAGGAAATTTTTCTATTAATCGCTTTACAGTTGACTCTTTTGGAGCTTTATTTTAACCCCAAATTGATCGAAATTTTCGAACTGTAGCCGCAAAACTTTCACCATTTTGGTAAAACAATTTCACAATGAGAAGACGTTGTTCATTCGTGTAGCGCTCCATTTTTATTAATCTTATATCTTCTACTAACAAACAATAATAATTGTTCAAATGCCGAACAATGACAATTCGAATGGCGCCAAATTTAAATCTTGCATTTTTGTTGGGACACCCAGGATCCCTTCACGAGTTAGAGAACAATGTGTGGCACAACATAAGTAGTGACAGAAGAAGCTGGGCATTTATCGCTTGCGCTATCCAATTTATTTGACTTTATATAAGTAGGAATATATTTCCTTTCCGGGTGTACGGGAGGCATGTAACTTCATGCTTGCGGTAAATGCAAACTTGGAAGATTATTGTTATGCTTCCAAAGTATAAAACTTTTTATTATTTATTACACACAACCTCGCACCTATTCCAACTCCTATCGTTGACTAGGCAGGGAGGCAGCCTGTCCTCTTAACGAACCTTAGTTTATTTAATCCCCTTTGAAGCCCCCTTAAAACTTTCTGGAAAACAAGAAACTGTAAAGACCTACGAGTGAACTTATTTCACAGCAAAAGGTGAGATTATTTTCCACTCGTGTGAAAGTTTTATTTTTTTCCCGAATGAAGAAATTTCCCTGCACCCTGTGCTAACAGCACATGACTAACTGTTTTTGAGGAAAATCTGTAAGTATGAATCTTCTTCTACCTTCTTTTAGCATCCTCGTAACGACGCAGAGTTTGGTCTTCGTTTCCTAAAGAGATCTGTTGGAAAATTCGAGAATTTCTTTTATAAATGCCTGAAGCCCAAAGTATGAACTTTAAGCGCGGATGAGTTCAAGGACCGGTCCTATACCTATCATGTGACACAAAGTTGCAACTTCAATTGACATTCATGTCAAATCTCCAAAATGATTTATCCTGGATGATATGGTTTTGAAATTGCTTCCACTGCCTGCCCACCCGCCCCGAAACCACTGAACGCAGAAAATTGCATTGCATTTGAATGCTGAACAAATTTAAATTCCCCTCTCCCCCGCAATTCCTTCGCAATTCACGTGCAGCAACAACGCATTCACACACGAACTCTGTGCAATTCAACACATACGTCAATTCGAACGCATCATTGGATTAAAAATTGTGCCAACTCGGCCATTCAATTAAAACAAAGTGTCAGCTTCCGCTTTGCTCTTCGCATTCAAAATCGAAATCGCCCATTCGGCCCCTTCATCTGGCCGCAATGGACTCACCTTTACATGAGTGTAAACAAGTCGAGAGAAATGAAACATCGAACATTTCAAAACAGACACTCGCCGTCACACGCATTAGCATAAATGCCTAACGCGGCCGCAGACCTGCGCTGCAAACGAATTCAGAGCCGCGCAACTCTGCGTGCCCTGGACTATCCGGTCGAGTGCGGTGACACCTCTCGTCTGAGAGAATTGGCCATCAAATGCATCCCAGACGCACGTCACCGCTCGGACATTGCCCAACACCGAAACTCTTGAGGTGGCCCGCGTGGTGTTTCTCTTTTAATTAACCTTGGTGTGGTTGTGGTCAGAAAAGAAACCGAAACGCGTCGGCAAGCCGCGATGCTGGCGGCTGTGTACATAAACATTGCATAACCGACGCGGCGAGTTAGTTGGAAGAAAGGTCGGTCTCTGAGCTGTTCACTGAGATGAAAAGTGACGCCGAAACTGTTGATGTGTGTTGGATTGGGTCTCGCAGATCTGAACTCGGATTTGGCCGCTAGTCCGGATCTGCCTAGAGAGGTGGTGTCTCCTCTGTTTGGAAATCAGCCGATCGGTGGGTGTGGACGCCAGAGGTGCTGCTGTGCGGCTGTGCGACGGCTGTGCGCGAACGACCTCGTTCGGAAACAGAGCAGTTTGCTTTTTTGTTCGGTTTCGACTTTATTTTTGGCCATTTCATCAGCTGCGACTGGTGCAAGAGATGTTAACACCATTTGTAATGAATCTACTTGGCCGCAGGTATTGTTGACCAAGATGTTAGTCGATGTGCCAGTGCCCTCTGAGCTGGAGTGTATTTTTTTTTTGATTTTTGCAACTACTTGGCACTAGTGAGGTGCACTTGGTTGCGAAAGGGTTTTGTTTTGTTTTCGGTGCGATTGCGTGTGTGTGTGTGTATTTTTGCCTAGCTGTAATTAGTAACTTGGCTGGAAGCGTGTCCCTGGAGAGGTGTTGCATTTTGGGCTTTTACGGAACTTCAATGTCATAATAATTCAGCTGAATGAGATTTGAGAGGTTGGACAGCATGGTAAATAGATAAATCACTCATGAGTCTCAAGTAGTTGATTGGTGCGATGGCCTTGGCTTGTCTAAGAAATAGCATAACGGTACAGGGTTGTTGCGGCACAACTGTGTTGGGTGGACTTAATTGCAAAATTTTGTAATTTCCAATTGTCTGATAGAGAAATGGAAACAAAAGACCAATCAAATGAGAAACAATTTCAATTTTGGTCTCCAAATGAAGGACTATAAGATTTCTTTTTATACACACCGTTGAAGAAGGAAACCTTGTTTTTGTTTTATTACGTTAATAAATCACTTATACGTTTGCCAATAGTTGACATAAAAAGGGAAAAAACGAACGCGTCGCACACAATGATTTTCACGACCAAGGAAAAAGTAGGATAGCCACCAGGTTTCTAAAACATTTTTTGAACAATATTCTTGTTTCATACCCACCTCCGCTGCATTTTATAGTGCATTGAAGTTTAGACACAGTCATCAGTTCAGCATCAGTTTAGACAGACAAAGGAACTTAGAATTGAAGAAGTCCATTATAAATTGTTAGGTTAGGAGCATAATTGAACATGTATACATAGGTTGTGTTTTTTTTTTTGAGGTATAAAATGTTAAGTTGGCAACCCTACTTTATCTTGGGGCCATTTTCCCAACTATCAAGTGACGTATTTTTAGTTTAGGTGAGGATTTCACCAAGCAAAGCTTGGATTTTATGAATGAGCCCATAAAAAGATTGGGTCGTAGGTTCCAACTTTCGAAAACGAATTTATTTAGCGATGGAGCTCACTTTTAGTCGAATGGATACGTCAATTAACAAAACTGACGTATTTGGAGTGATAATAATCCTCATGTGTGGGTAGAGTCACCGTTACATTCACAAAGGTTGCCTGTTTGGTGTGCTTTATAGGTTGGTGGAATAATCGACCCGTATGTCTGAAAAAATGATGCCGGTCAGAAAGTTGCAGTCAATGACGACCGCTGTAGCTATGATTACTAAAATCTTGGTGTATTAATTGAATAACCATGTTTGGTGTGCAGCAGTTGTGGTTTCAACATGGCGGCGCAACATGTCACACAGCTCATGACACTATTGATATGTGGAAGTAAAATTGAGTGATTTAAAGCCACTTGACTATTTTGCGTGGAGAGTCGCAAGTCTACGCCGATAAATCCGAAATGATTGACCACTAGAGCACAACATTCGCCGTGCTGTTGTCGTTAACATTGGAAAAACTCATCGAATATTAGACTACGTCCGAGGCAGGCCGTGGGCGAAATATGCCTGAAATCATGTTCACTTTATAATGCCACAGGATTTAATTTTATGTAAATTTAATAAAAATATCTTTCTTCCTCTCAAAAACCGCCATTGATTTAGTAAAAAGAAATGTAAAAAGGGTCAAAGTTCAAAGGGAGATAAAAAATATTCTTAAGAGGTAAAGATTCGAAACGTCCTCTACCTTCTATAATTTACCGTCTATCAAAAACAATAAACGTTACTACAATTTTTCCTAGTAAAGGGTGATTTTTTAAAAGCTATAGGAAAGTTTTTCAAAGAAAAAAAAAACACATAAAATTTAGAAAAATTCATGAAATCTTTATTTGAATCGATAGTACGGTCCATATAATTTAATGTTTGAAGATTATTTCATGCAAATGTTGACCTTGACTGCGCCTCAAATGGTCCAACCGATTAGTCCAATTTTCGCATATTCTCTCCAACATTTCGGCCGGTATCTCACGAATAAATGCTTCAATGTTGTCTTCCAATGCGTCAATTGAAGCGGGCTTGTCTGTGTAGACATGAGCTTTAACAAAGCCCCACAAAAAATAGTCCAAAGGCGTTAAATCGCACGATCTAGGCGACTAATTGACCGGGCCCGAACGGGAAATAAAATATTCACCGAACTCGCCTCTCAATAAGTCCATTGTTGCGTGTGCTGTGTGGCATGTGGCACCGTCTTATTGAAACCACATGTCACGCAAGTCAAGCTCCTGCATTTTAGGCAAAAAAATCATCTCACGGTAGCGCTCATCATTCACAGTTACGTTACGATTCGCATCATCTTTGAAGAAGTATGGTCCAATGATGCCACTAGCCCAAAAACCGCACCAAACTGTGACTTTTTCTGGATGCATTGGTAGCTCTTGCAATGCCTCTGGCTGATATTTACTCCAAAATCGATAATTCTGCTTCTTTACGCACCCATTGAGCCAAAAATGAATTAACCATAAAATGGAAGAAACGCGCGATGAACTTTCTATAAAATTCAATAATTTGCAAGCGTTGTTCGCTTGTAAGACGATTCATGGTTAAATTATAGACCAAACTGAAGATGTTTGACAGCGAAACAAAAGGCGAAACGTGCGTCAGCTATTTAAACCAGTGTTGCCAAAAAGATAATAGCTAAAAAATCACCCTTTACAATATTATTGACCAAACACACTGGTTGCACATTTACACCGATCTTACTAAGTATTCTTCAATTTCGAGCATTGGAAAATAAGTTAACAAAATATTTTCTTAGTCTAAGGACTTATGACAAGTTTGTGTTAAACTAGTCAATGTCACAGAGACTGTACATACATCACAATTTTTGTCTGAGGTATGATCTAAGGGTCTATCGATGCAGTACGATAACCCAGCCTTGTTAGCAAACTCAGAGGTTAAGACTTTAAGATTACGGTGGAGAATTAGTGTAAATTCAAAAGAGTATGTGATCCAACACTGCATTTTGTCGTACCCCAAGCCTGGTTAATTGCACATCATTTCTGGTATAATCCAACTTTACAATCTTTGATATGCTATTGACTTAAGCGAGAAGCCACGCACTTCTGCATTTTTCAGTTTTCTTCACCTTATTTTGAAACAAAACTCTGGTAGTGCAACCTCGGTTTGATTTACGCATTTGAAAACCAAAGTAGACAGAATGAAAATATTTAGCTTTGTCTTAAAATTTTACTAAACTTATTTGTATGTACTTAACATATTAATTTTCTGAAGGTCTATCAACGAGATAAAGAAGATTCAAATTTAGAAAACACTACACAGCTTTATAGCTGCTTTTCTTCTACTCTATCATTCAATTTGCCACTAAATCCCTAATCGTCAATATTTCACGTTGGAATGGAACAGGTACGTATACGCTTCAAAGCGCTTCTTTATCCGCTTTTAATAACGTCCTCCTCTGTTTTTTTGGGGAGAAAATATTTACGAGCGATTTTTGGTCCATTTGCATTGATTGCATCTGGAGAAGACGATGCAGCTGCATGCAACTAAACAAGCGTTGACCGGTACAAACCTAAGAATGTCTAGCTCATCATGAGCGAATGGATAACACAGCTTCGGCCCGAAGAGTCTTTGAATCCGAGTCATTGGAACAACGCAACAGAGGACATCCTCGTCTGAGACGGCGCAAACAAATGGAAAAGGGCTTCAAACAACTTGGAGTCCTCGAATCCCAGCCATTGGGACAGGACGAGATATTCATTAGGATATGAATTTAGAACAACTCTTAGGTTAACTCTTAATTTTATTTATTTATTTTTTTTTTTTTTTTTTGTTGAACACCTGGAGGAGAAAGTAAGAACATTAAGAACCATAAATAATTGGATGACATTTCAAAAAGAAAAAGCCTAATTAGAACCTTTATGGTTTTGGTTTTCATGCGATCTTAATACATCGTGTTACTCTTCTCTCTTCAGTAACCAATTAGCACTCGACTGTAATTTGTGTGCACTACGCCTTCTTGCCAACGAATTTCGTCTGTAAACAAAAACCGGTTTCCTAATCGATTTGAAAACAATTTTCAAAAGCCTGATGAAATTGTTAAAAAAAACGAAACTCTATAACCAACACACCAGTGATTCGTTAAGTGCAAATGTATCCGCAAATTTGAGCTTTGAACAATTGGGTCTAAATTGGCTTTAATCTGATAACTATTGACTTCATTAAAGGCTAGTCAGACGGGCTGTTGATTGAGGGAGACGAGATGAGTCAACCTATTTCGGATTCTTTCAATAAGGGGAGGTTTGGAGGGAGGTTTATATTGTAAATGTCCATATAGTCTGTTAGGAAAATGATCTTTCACAGGGTAGGTTATTTATTTGCTTAGCAGATTTACACATCAATAAAAAAAACAACATCATCGGTTGGCAGGTACTTTTTTTGCGACTTAGCGTTTTAATTTGAACAAATTTCTCTCCTTTTGTATGAAATTTGGTGATATTTGATTTTTTTTCTTTCTTTTTGACCTCTGCAGTGGGCTTCGAAACAAATTTGGTTCTTTAAAAGTGGAATTACAGTGGACCACAGAGGGATCAACTTGCAGTGCGAAATTTGAGGGATTTGCCAAAGGATGGCGCTAACTTGAGAGGCACAAGAATTCGGGACTGAACAATAACAACGCCAAGAAAGTCTACACGTATGGATATAAAACTAGTAGTGGAATGGGATTGGGTAAATATTCGGAACATCTCCAGCCGGTCTTTTAGACTTTCAGATTCTTATAGCGTCTCCAAAGAAAAAACAATGCCTACTCGTCAAGCCTTTTGCCTGTGGGTAAGGACGATATCCAATGAGAGTATCTTCTTTTACACTGCCAGTCAAGCAGCAATTATAACACTCGAATCGTCATTTTTGAGTTGAAAATTCTTAAGAGTCTGCCAGTAAAGACAATGCAGTCTATCGGTGTCCAGGATTCCTGGAAGATATCCCAAGAAACTGTGAAGTAGACCAGCTAACCAGAGACGTGACAATTATCATTGGACCTAAGACTGAAACCACCTGGGTAGTAACCAAAAACTCAAATATAACAAATTCACAGAGCTAGCGATCGGCAGCGCCCGTGAGAGATGCAATAATAGTGGTTACATACGAAACAAGAATGGCCAAACATGGACCTGTTAAGAACCATTGCCAACCTCAGTCTAAGCAGGGATAACCTAAGAAACCTAGATAAAGTCCTCACGGGACACGGCGCAGTGGGTAGACATGCCCCAAGACTAGGCTTTCCATAAAACGACTTCCGCAGCGGACGCTTGAGTGAGGAAGAAGAGGAAATCCATTCACGTTGGCAACTGCCCTACATTGGCCTCCATTAGGATAGAAATCCTGCGAGAATATTAAAGAAATCGGGCCATTCGTTAAAAAAAAAATATTCGAGGAGTAACGAACGGTAACGGGCTCAATAGCAACACAATGCACATCTGAGTCTAAGCGAACGAGGCCACATTACATAAGACTTAAAACAGATATCTCACGTTATAGGCTAAGATGCTACAGGTGTTTGAGTGATTTTGAATTTTTAGAAATTTTTGAAAAAGAGGTTAGTAAAAGGTTTGCATTATGATGAGGCATTTAAGCCGTAACTGGGTTTGCCAAAGTTAGTATACTCGTATGTCGGAGGCTTGATTCATTATTCATTGGAAGTGGAACGAAAGTTTGAAGAAGTCTCAGGACCGACATGTGGACCAGGTTAATAAAAAACTAAGCTATTTGCAAAATAACATTGTGCAAGACGTTGTCACATAAGAGAAAACTTGATGGCATACTAATTATAAGACCTGTTGTAAGAATAAAATTGAGGTTGTTGCGTTGTAGGGCTAAGCTATGCAAATTTAATATAATTCAGGTCAAGAGTGGGCGTTTTTTAAAGGTAGGTAAGGTAGCTTAAAGTGGTCGCCGTGGTGAAGGGGGTAAGTGCATCGACCCACAGGCAGAAGATCTAGGCTCAATTCCCGGATGGGACAAGTCGCATTTTTTCAGGAGACCACCGCTTTCGAGTTGCTGACAACACTCAAAGAGTATCAATTGCCTATGAAAAGCTCCTCAAACCTCGCTGTTGGGAGTTGGCAAAAAACTGTAGGTCCCTTCTACTGATGAGAGAACTGTAGCACGCACAACACGAGAAGTAGTTGTAGAAGCTAGGCCCTAGTCCATTCTGGGCTCTAGTACCACCCAATTGTTTTTATTGTGACTATGAATGTAGCTCAAGATAATTTCAGAATAGTTGACTGAACTCCTTGAACCATCTGCTTGTCTTTTTGAACACTTCTCCTTTTTGCTCCTACACCTTTCTGCCCTTAATGAATAATCCGTCGGTGAATCAGACCTTCTTTCTGATTTTTTCATTTCTTCTCTCTTTCTCTCTCTCCCTCTCTCTCTCTCCCTCTCTCTCTCTCTCCCTCCCTCTCTGTTTAACTCTTGCTCTTTCTCTATCTCTCCTTCTCCTTGCTACACTAAAGACATACATTTTTGTGTGCAAATGGATTTGAGGAGCGAACAACTGTCCTGTTGAAGCATTTACAAACATACGGCCGTCCTCCTCCTTAGCACCAAAGCTGCTCCTTTGGCTGAGCCACACAGCAATTAACTTAGTAAGTGGATAGCCATTAGCTACTAATGCCCTAAGCAGATAATTCTTATGTTCCGTCACCGCTTACTGACCCACTGAGCGCCATAATGTAGGGACTTAGTTCATGTTAACATCCAAGTAGGAGGTCCAAATTCAATCTTAAACTAGACGTCGCTGTTCGGAGTTGGCATTAAATTGCAGAGTCTCTCCACTCTTAAGAGGAAAATAGCACGCGCAATGCGACTGAAGGTAGACCCTGCTTCCTATTAGAGTGTATCTCTATGCAATTCGTTTTATTTCCTTTTTTCGAGCGGAACGAGCTTAGAATTTAATCTCTACTCTAAACACGGCCCGTTGCCAAAAAAACGGAGAGAAGGGGAGCTGTAAGAAGTATGAATGTGGAATGATCTAGTTCAGAGATCGAAAATAGACCACAGATGCCAGAGGCGACTTCCTTACCCACTAACTAAGGCGCTGTGGCCAACCTTTTCAAAAGTTTTTCAAATTGCAATTATTTTAGGGTAAGTGTTAAATTTAAACTGAAGACACTGACAGGGGATTGATGAAACAGTTTGGCTTGATTCGTTAACGTTCGAATTAAGAACTGTATTTACGTAGAAGGTCACCAGGGTGTGCTAAGTGCATACGTAAACACGCGTCATTCGGAAGAAGACAAGACGCAAGCTTACAGAGTTTACAGATTTCCAATGGTCGTGGACCCAGTTTTGTTCAATATCTAAAAAAACCTCTAGAAAAGTGTGAATTACACTCTCACGGAAAGTTTAATTTACTTTCGAATATAAAGTTCATAGTGAACTTCAGCACTAGATAGAAAGTTTTCCCAACGACTCATTTCCTGAACATAGCTTCAACTGGATTTCTTGAATATTCCCGCACAAAGAACAGCAAATATGTTTTTGTCAGATCTGACAACTGTTACTTGGCAGGAGCAACAAGTCAACATTGGTTTAATTCCTCTTCTCTAAAAGTAAGCTTCCTAGAAGGCCTGTGATGTGAGCTCCACGAATGACATCTTTGTGGAGATCCAATGCAAAGTCACCCTTGGCAACTGGTGTCCCTTTGGGTTGTGGATACAACTTGGCTCAAACTCCTGACTTGATGGACCAAAATTATTCTCCACACAACAGTCCTGCATATCGAGCCCAAAGCTGGAACATGAATAAAACTGCAGAACTATCCATGGCCCTGTCTGCGAGGAAGGTAAATGGAGGAAAAAGCCTAACCGCGAACTCCACGGTCTGTATCAAGATGTGAATGTAGTCCGAATGGCAAAACTCCGTCGACTGATGTGACTTGACAACATCCAGCACATGCAAGCAAGAATTCTCTAAGCAATACGATCTTTGAATCCGACTCTCCTCATTCTAGAAGTGAAGGAAAACCGAATCTGGTATAAAGACCAAGTTAACGCGGACGTAAGACGACGTTGTCTTGATGACTAGAAGCAGCATGCATAGGACCTTCCACGATGGATGACAGCGATATCTCAGCCTCGAACTCTCTTTGGATAGACAGCCAGTAAGGAAGCTAGTGACTCTACTTTGAAAAGTTCCTGGATAACCTTTTTGAACTTTCTTTTCCCTCAAAGCAGAGAAGTGGTGGTAGCCATTACTAACTGTGTCAGTTTTCAAAATTACTTCTAGTTCAAAACAGCTCCAAAGGACAACGAATTCAGTTCTAATCATCCCTCTACCTAAGGTGACCACAAAATCACTAACAGACACTAGAAGCTTTCAGTTTTTAAAAGGTGCGTGTACGTGAGAGAAATTTGATCTTTCAGAAATAGAAGAAGCACGACAAAATCGATTTTCCAATTAACTCAATTATCACTTCCCAACTTTGTTCCGACTATCAAAAAGGGTAGCGTGTGTCTGCAGGGTAGACAGAAGGGCTGTGGTGAAGGTGAAGTATCTGTAAGTCTTCGTGAACCCAAGGCTGACCAACTGAATCCACTTAATTGAATGTGTCCAAGCGTGCAGTGTGGCTTTATAACCGACCGACGGACATGTGATCGATTGGTTTTCCCGTTCAGTGTGCACAACAAATTAGTGATGAATTACATTTCGAACACGTGGTGGACTGTGGAGCACATGGCAAGGAGAACTTGCAACAGATTAGACGGAGGATTGGATCAGTTTGGAACTCAAGCAAAGTTAAGCTTTAAAGTGAGTAAAGTGAGAAACTCCGCTTAGCCATCCTCAGAGAACCTGTTTTTTTAACTAACAAACCGGAGTATCACAGAGTTAGGAAAACACAACAAAATTTGCACAATGCAGCAGCGCGCTAATGAAGTATGCAATCACACGGAGCTCATACAGCACTTATCCATCGCGCAGCCATTCACGCCATTACCTCATAGGTTGTCACTAATTAACGGTTATTTGATATACTTAGCATAGTTAAAGTTCAAAGACGAAAATCCCCGAGAATAGCAACTTTTTTCTTTTTCACTTAATCCATCTCCCGGACTTGAGTTTCACTCTAATTGCGAGCCTACATGAATGTACCTAACTAACCGAGCAATAAGCATCCAAAACGCAAATAACAATTGCCCATCAACGGACCGTTTATTTGAAAACATCAGCAGCAGCAATTGTGTCCAGCATTTACATCCAAAATGCGTCTCTCTCCGACGACGAGGAGAGAAAGAAAGGAAAACAAGACGAGAAAAAGCGAATAAATTATATCACTCAGGTGTTATAGCATCTCAGAGATACATACCTACTGTTTGCACGATACCGTGTAACATTGCCGAAAATAAAAACACGACCAGGAGAGGAAGACAAAACTGAAGTATCTCAACAAGCACCAAAACGGTGGAGAAAGAGCAGCGATGACGACGTTAAATGTGTCAGAGGCGAAAATTCACTTTCGAATGTGTTACTTAAGATCAAACGGATCGAACGGATATCCAGACGCTAAATGGAACAAGATTGTTACTGTTGTGGCACGACCTACTTACCGACAGCAGGAAAATCCTCAAATTCGGTATACCGTTGCGTAACAGTGCTTGATCTGTCAGAGAATTTTGTTTTTCTTTCTTTTTTTTTTGCACAAACCGTTAGTCACGACCAGAGAACAAATAAAGAAGAGGGCACACACAAAAAATTCAAAATTCAATTGAAGTTACGTCTGCACAGCGGTGGGCGGGAGGAGCGCGTCACGCATTGACAGGGGATAAAGTACTCTAGACGAATTCACGAGCGTTTGACAGA
This sequence comes from Eristalinus sepulchralis, assembly GCA_944738645.1. Lineage (NCBI taxonomy): Eukaryota > Metazoa > Arthropoda > Insecta > Diptera > Syrphidae > Eristalinus > Eristalinus sepulchralis. The sequence goes on from OX122886.1 coordinate 54,245,227, forward strand.
AGCGGCGACGATACAACCGCGTTGCGTGTGGCGTGAGACTTTCTATTTGTCTTGTTGACTTTCGATTTCATTTGATTTCAATTCACTCAGAGGCAGCCCATGCACCCGGCGATACATATGTAATTTATCTGAACACCAGGCAATTTTGTCAAACTCCACGAAATTCCGAAAATCGATTCGATTTCGATTTGACTACGATTGTGACGAGGCGAGACGAGATGACGGAAAAATTGGAAATGTGTGCGCGAGCGGGTGCGTGACACTTAATCGCTTGCCGCGGCTCGAGAGTGTTTCGAACGTCGCAACGGAAATTGAACGAATGAACTTCGTCTGGGTTATGCCCAAAACTTTTATAAACTTTGGGGCACACACGGCCAAGACAGTGCAAACGGCCAGCTGCTGCTGGTCGTCTGATTGGTGTGCTGTGATCGGTCAGAGCCGGAGAGATGCGCCACCGTGAGCTGGCGTTTGGGAGAGTACCAACTGTGCAATGAATTATGAACGCTCCCGGTAATTTTTTTTGTACGACGCGACGGTGGCGTGAAGTTTTCCTTCGTCTTCTTTTCGCCTTTCTGTGGGTTTTCGCATTTTGTTGTCTTTCTCTCTTGGATCGGTGGGTTGTGCAATATTTATGATTGAATCATTTCCAGTTCGGATATGGAGACGGAGAGCGATCGATGTTGGTGACTTACCGTCAGATGCAAAAGTGACACAGGTCAGGAGAGGTCTTGATGCAGATGTCAACAGGTGGAGCTGCTTGAAGATTTGACGGTTTTCGTTTTTCTTTTTTTTTCAAGGTCACCTACCGGTATCGATTGGACATCGATTTGTGGATGACCTTGACGGTGGATTTGATGCAATGCGTGCGATGAGTGGGCAGACCTCATTCGGAGCTGTGGGACAAATTAAACATTTGGCGATTGGATCTGTTTTGACATCTGTCATCCGATGGAGGGGCAAACAAAATAGTGTCTTGTCAATGTCAAGAGTGTAAGTACTTGAGATGCTTGTGGGCTTGTTTGAATGTTTTTTTTTTTTGTTTCTCTGAAGTGATGTGATGTGTTGATGATGATGACCTTGATTGGTGATTCAGAGCTGGTCTTGAAATGCACTCTGATTCGACAGCAGTTGGGCAACTGCTTCGGTGTTGAAAAATAGCAGCATATTTTTAATTTATTCATAACTTTGTATTTCTCTGAAAAATGCGCCAATAAAGTTGCGCTTTATTTGTTTATCAATGCTATGCGTTGCGTAGATGTAAACTGGATTTGTTGGTTAACGAGACCGGAATGCAGGCCAAGATTTTGACAGATGTTAATGAGGGAGGGGAAGAAAGAGCATTTAGGGCCGCAATCTAAGTTATGCAAGGACAGTCTTCTAGAAGAAAATGGAAGTAAGTTTTGTATCTAATATACAGACACGTTGTACTGGTCCATTGTACAGCAATTTGGGATGACGAGGAGTGGAAGAAGTTTCATGGGGAACCTTGCTGAGAACATCTAAATTTTTGAAGGTAGACAAATTCGTACTTACTTCGTTCCAATGACGTTGCCGTACAGATGAGGAACTCTCTTTTATCTAGACAGCTTTTGCAGACATTTTTGCAAATAAGACGCTTGTCTTTGTATTGGGCATCTGCTACATTGATTTTTGACCTATTGGAAATTTTTTAATGTTTTTAGTCTAATGCCCAAGCGATTTGTCTATAGGTGTGGACAAGGCTTATCGATGTCCGTTTGATATTGGTTTCCTTGGCAGATGAACAGCCGAGATCTTTAATATGCTTTCCTTTGGAGAATCCTAGCTCCTAAACCCGACGAAAACGTGGTAAAGGAAAAATAACGTTTAGGACAGCGTACGCAAGCGTACGCGTACGTCAGCTGAATGTACAAGTAGAGGACAGCAACTAGCAAACGACTGCACTAGAAAGAGAAGTATGTAAACTGACGACCAAATTCATCCCAGGGCCAAAACAACAGAAGATTGCGTTCATTAAGGATGGTAGGAAAAACCGTCACCAAACTTATAACACATCACTCAATAAGTCTCGGGACTGGGAGCGTCACAAAAAAAACAAAACTTCATATTATTTTTAGGAAGTACAAACATTCAAATGAAACCTGTCAAATTTGTATGACAATCTGATTGTTAAGTTACAAGTTACAATGCTTCTAGTGTCGTTACTCTTGCGATTTTTATAATAATGAAAAAAATTTAAATTCGGGAGTTGATTAAACACTGCTTTCTGATGGGAAAAAATACCGTGCAAGCTCAGCAATGGCTTACAGGGACTCAGTTCCATCAAAAACAACAATTTGTCGGTGGAATGCTGACTATAAACGTGGCCATACAGACACCACCGATTCTGAACGCTCTGGAAGGCCAATTGACGTGGTTACACCTAAACACGTCAAAAAGTACACAAAATCGTTTTGGGAAACCGCAATGTGAAATTGCGTGTGATAGCTGGAGTGCTGTGTTATGTTAGTCGTGTTATTATTCTCTCATAAGTCGGAGGTACTGAGGTTTTGAACGAGTAATAACGTTGGACTAAGGAGGGATTGAGTGTGGAGACCTGACAAACTACAGAAATTCAGAATCCGAAAACCATAAAACTTGACAAATTCGTAAAATATGCAAAAGTTTTCATTATCTGAACTCAATGCCCTATTCAAATCTCGGGGGCAGCGTGACCCTCTGTACTAACTCTTATGAGATCACTTTTCAGGTTTTCGCTTCGGTATTTTCGAAACTCGACCACTAGGCTTATTGATATTTTGGACAATTTGTGACATCGTTTCAATGTACTCCCTAGACGATAGAAAACGTTGGTTTATAGGAACTAGAATTTCAAAGATGAACTAACGAATGAGATCCTCTTTGGAGAGAATAGTATTGCTAAGTCTTCGGCTCTTAAGAACACCAACCCAATCTCTGACCTTTATTACTCTTTTATCGCTATCTCAGCAAAATGTCCCCAAATGAATAAGCTATCTGCAACGTACACATCTAGGGTTAAAACGAATGTCAAGTTAAAATGTATCGAGTCTAAGCGATATCTCAGACCACAGAAATAGCCGCGTTTTTCGACATGAGAAGCGCAATTTGTTGTTAGTGGATTTTATTTAGCAAAACTTTAGAAGTGTTAATTTTAAAGTGTTCATAAAAGTCCTAACAATTAGACACCTATCAAAATTTATGACTATTTGACATGTTTTTGAGCCCTTAAGAAAACACTTAGAAGGTGATAGAATCTACAAAACATGAAAATTTGCTTAAGACATTTTGGGGTCTTAAGTAAATATTAAGCAGACAAGAATTTTATGGAGTAACTGTCGTATAAGTTTTATGGAAGTTATGCGCCGAAATCACATATGGCTTAAACAAATTTTAGCATTTGAATTTTTATGACTTTATGACTATATTGAATTGGTTTGTAAATAACCGGGGGTGGTAGCGTCTACTACTTCACATGCCCTTACTAAGAGCAGAGACAAGTTAAAGGTGCGAAAACTCAGAGGTTGATTTACCAAACAAATCTTCCCTGTAATAAATTGTTTATATACTTCCACGACTATAAAAATTAAAGATATATGTGAAAAAAAAAATAATCTTCCTCTAAATGATCAAGTTGCCCAAATGCAGCATTTTTTGATAAAAAGTTGACTAGAGATTTTTCAAAACTTATCTACCACGTTTTGTGTGACCAAAATCTTAACAAGACATTAAATAAATTTGAGTGGCTTAACAGTCGTCAGGGATACTTCTTCAGCAATCGCTTGTGTTTTGCATGCTCTAAAACCATAGCTATCGTATAAAGGAGACTTTCAGTTCAATACAGACTCCGAACTGTGAGTTTGTAAGAAGCTTCTTTTCTATTCAGTTCATATTCTCTAAGATATGTTAACTTTTTTTTAGAAAGGTAAACCTACAGAAAGTAAGAAAGATGAATGAACTTGAACATAGATCGGTGTCCGAGGCGGCGACTACATCAATTTAGAAAATTAAAAAAATCTTTGAAACAATGTGATAAACAAAAACATATATTAAGTCTTTAAGATAGATATGTCTTTTTTATTTCTTGCATAGTATAACAGAACAGAATAAGAATAAGAGCTTGCTCATAAATATGGTTTACAAAACCTCACTACTGAAAAAACAGTCTTGTTTTATGTAATTACTTGCAGTTCGAAACAACAATTGGAGGAGTCAATAAAAAGGTTCTTTCGAATATTCATATTCTTTACTAAACAGTATTAAAGGGGTGTGAGTGGATGTAACACAGCCAAGTGCTTGGCCCTTGACATCTAAAGGCGAACATATGGAAAGTCATTGTACAAGTTGTAATAAGGCTGTTGTGAATTTCTCAGACCGTAATATCGTAAGCAGGATATTTGATTATTCTTTTTTCGGACGATTGAGAAATATATTCTTTAATTATTCACTCCTAGATTTGATTTTTGTGTCAGCTCTGCCAATAACTGATGTAATCCAAATAATTTAAAAATTAATCTTAGTAATGAAAATCGAATAACAATATTGAATTCTAATTTAGGATAACAATGTTTTTGAAAAAGAAAATCGCCTTAAAATATCGTGACAATCACAAGAACTAGTCCAATACTCGTATATTCATAACAGTCAGATTTGAAAGTTCTTCAAATAATCTACTAAATAAGTATATCCTCTTAATCCGCAATCAAAATATTCTTCACACATATTCCCAAATCTTGTTCTTGCATACGAACACAAAGTTGTATCTCTCACAAGTTAGAAACCCACAGATTTCCCATTCTGCTAAGGTGCAGTAAAGGGAATTTTTCTAAATCATTCCCCAGCTGACTTTGACAATAGACATCATCTGTCAAATTTGATTTGAGTGCTGTGTTCTCGGTCTCCTACCCTTTGTACCATTTCGTTGCATTTTAAAAGCACCTTTTTCTCTCCACGCGTCTGAAGTGGAGAGATATCTGCAACGCAGTGTGAGGCCACAAAGACAAGAAATGATTTCATTGTTCACTGATTTCAGTAAACCTTGCGCCAAACTTGTACTTTGACAGTCCCAATGGCTTACATTTCGAGCATTAACCCTATTTCCTCCAAATTTATTGACGGTTTGTTGTGTTATGTTGATAGTCAAGTGTGTGAATCGGCATTGACAAATATGTCACTGATACAATATTCTTGCAACATTAACATGACAAACAACCATTCAACTACTTCCATTAACTTTATCTTAACAACTCTAACCGCACTACCGATGAAGAAAATCGTGGAGCAAATCTTAAAATTTTATGCGCGTTTGCTGCGGATCATCTTCATCGAACAGATAGTCCATTTCCAAGAATAGGCTTTAAAATATATTTTCCTGTTGACAATGATCCTTATTTACATGCATTTAAAGCAACTGCTCAAGATCCAGTAATCTATCGGGATCATTGTGCAGATCACAAAAGTTAACTCCGCAGATTTTCCACTTGGTGTTTATTTCTCATGTTAGGGTTTGTGTATCCGGAACTAAAATCCCATCAATGGCACTGCCAGATAAACACAAAAATTGCGCGTTTTGAAATAAAACATTTGTTCGCAATAAGTTTCTCGAACGAATGCTAGTATTTAAATGCTCCATTTGCATTAATAAATTCAGCATGACAATCGCCTGAATCTGTAACTCGAAATAATTCTGCCTTTACACTGATAAATTTAAGTGAAGACACATACATCTAAACAGGGATATATTCTTAGTCTCTGAACAAATCTGTGAAAACTTTATAGACTGCGCAATGATCGGTTTGACCATTATTCACCGTGGACCAAGCGCCACTAGCCACAACTATTACCCGATCCCAAACGACTCGTTGACCTATTGCTCATCGCCGTCACCACAGATCGCAGTACGGGGGTCGTTAAAAAATAGGAGAACCTTTGCTTCTACTACCAGAAGTGAGGCATACGGATCAATATAAACAAATGGGTTCTCTTGTACAGAGACCAACACGACGAGGTTCCCCATTGGGCAAAAATACCGGAACTTCGAGATTGCTCTATACTTAGGAACATATTTAGAAACAATGGACAAGGTAACGTTTCCAAGAATGAACTTCACTGAGAAGTTGAAGATACACCTCTGCAAACTGACCTTTTAAAAGGCCAGTCTCGTTTTCCATCCTCTCTCAATTGAAACGACGTGAAAACGCACTTGCCTAGAAAACAAAGTTGTTACTAGAGTTAGCACTCACATCGTTTTGCTTTTTTCTCATTTGCAAGTGTAAAATTGAACTCATATCGCGTTGAAAAAAGTTTTTCGAAGATTTACCTTATATGAAATTTAGGAAATCATGCATGCATTGTTTTTGTATATTTTGGAAAAAAATTTTATACATGAAAACGAATATTTTTTGTATTGCAATAAGCGTTAAAGGAAATACAAGTGATAACAGTGGTATATGATTGAGGTGAAAAGTGGTAAGGTGGTGAACTGTCGGCTATACAGTGTTTTGTTTTGCAGCATGTCTTGAATTATAGCGAAAGAAAAGACATATATTTTGAAAATGAATAATTTTACTGTTATCAGCTTTCAAATTGAATGTTTACTGACATGGTTCAGGGCACCTATTTATGTTCTACTAAGAAAATTCCTAGATTCCAGTTTTCCGAATTCCTGTTTGTTTTTAATCAACAGCGACAAAAGGTATGATTTTTGGAAAGAGAATTTTACAGAACAAGAAATTTCACATTTTGTCAACTAATTTAATGTAAGCTACTGACTTCGTAACGTCGAAAATAAAAATTTTCTTTTTAAAAGCCATTTTTCAAAATGTGTCCACAATTTCACCCATCTATCCGCCGGTTAAATATAATCCCAACACTACTCTACCGACGTGTCATGCGCCCTACCATCATCAGCAACTAATCAAATTCACCAGCAATCACAAATTTCATACACCACACGAACACATCCGATCGCTTCACTTGTTTTCCTACATTCGCTATTTCATCTTCGTGAATTCGGAGTGAACATCAAAAAATGGCGTCGATTGTCAAGTTATCAATTTTTCGGGTTAGAAAATCCGTGTAAATTCCTGCAGTAAAAATTCGAAAAAAATCCCAATCATAGGTCTCATAAATCAATTTGTTCAAATCGAATCGAAGAACATTGCACAATACATCCCCATTCGCTACGCGTTGAGAGAACGGAAAAATCCCACAAAGTAACTCATACCAAAACCGAACCGTAGGTGTTGTGCGTGCGTGTGTGTGTTTGTCTGCCTGTGTTTTTTCTTCTCGTCGTGTTTTTTTTTCTTTTTGCAAAAACCCGATCAATTCCGTGCGCCCTAAAGGATAAAAAATCGATTCCGAAAGGACCTCCTTCTCCCCCCCGCAACCCTAACTTCAAGTGCAATAAATTGTTCTAAACAACGATCCAGAGATTCCAACGAAAAGTTTGAGTGTAATAATTTTTTTGTTCTTTTGTCAAGGCACAGAAAAGTGAAGTGTTTTGGAAGGTGAACGGCTGAAGGAGCCAGAAAATGACCAAGTGACTCCGGGTGATGCTCTGTGATTCCTTCTGGAAGAAGCCAACAACGCAGTTTGACCAGAATTATGTAAATAATGGCGTTTTGGTCTGACCCAGTATTATCCTTTTGAGTGTGGTTCATTGAATTATTTTTTTTTTGTCTTTTTGTTGGTTCACCCCTATTGTGAGTTCTAAGCCCACACACACTAAGTCGCACTATCGGATTCGGAATTTTTGGACGGTGTCTTTTTGACTCGTCTCTGGAAGAGGGGAAAATCTCACGGAAAATCTGTAAAATCTGTAAGGAGAAGCAACAATAAGGAAAAACACAAGTGAATCAAGAAAAAAAAAGAAACGAAGGAAAAAGGATCCGTTTTTGCAATCGTTGTCGGTGTCGTTCTCCGTGTCGTTGTATCCGCAGTTCGTCCCGCGCCCCCTCGGTTATAGTCTCTAGTTCTCTTCCCCATCCCCGTCTACAACCTTGCACGATATCGAAAGAGTTTCTCGTCTTGGTGTTCGCCAGAAAATACAAAAAAAAAAATAACGAGAAGAAAGGAAAAATACGAATTCCGTCTCTTTGTGTGTACACCACACTGTGCCAACCGCCTATCCTCCAATCCATAAGCATAAATCCGAAGTACACACGCGTGCATACATACGAATATATATTTTTTATTAATAATTGATAAGTGTATCCTGCTGCCGCTGCTGCTACGTTGTCGTCGTCGTCATCGTTGTCGTTGTAGTCGTCGTCGTCGTCTAGTACTGCTTCAAAATGTCGACGGATAAGATTAAAGTGGCCGTGAGGGTGCGACCCTTCAATCGACGTGGTGAGTGAACAGATATCCCTATGCTCTCCCTCTTGTGTTAATTAATTTAGGAAATTAGTTCGACTTGGTCTGGCTGGTCGAACTGTGACCTGCCCTATCGCCAGCGATAACACGTCTCGCATCGCCAGCCCCCACCCGCGCAGAAATCAAATAGAGTCAAGAGACTCTCTGTGACATATCCCATCATATGAGTCACGTTCTCGGATGTTTGTGTTGTGTGCCAATGGAGCACGAAGCAAAATCGCGCTACGTCTCTACCTATACTCTCGTCATTCGTGTATCTATGCACGGGCTGAGGTTACCTGTTTTGCTATTGTTTTTTTTTTTGTTTTCTCGGTTTTTTTACCTTGTCTTGTCTCACTTCGGTTTAATTCATTAACAGTGGTGTGGAAAAATAATTGGACGACGATTGCGCGCCGGAGCGAGAGTGATTACTCTTGGCTTCGGTTACGAAATGATGCGCTCCAAGCATCTGAATAAGTTTTGAGGAGCGAGGAGCGCAATGTGGCAAAGGTCCCGAAGGAAATCGCTTGTTGGTTGGCTGGTGAATGCTCGCCTTGTGGCGCTCGGGGCAGAGGTTATGTGGACGGAAACTGGTTTTCACACGCAGTATTCCTTTCTAATGGGAGCAGTGTCTACCTTGACGCCAGAGGTCATCCGATGGAAGGGGACAAACGTCGTGAATGAAGTGCTGGTCTGTTCGTGAAGGGGAGAAACTATGCGCTAAGTAGAAACAAAAATTCTAATTGGAAGCAAAACGCTTGGTACTCCTTTTTCACTCGAATTGCCTTTGAAAAGGGGGAGAAGTCTCGGCCTTTGAGTTGCTCAAGATGACCTCGTTTTACAGACCGATGATTTTTGTTATGATTTGCCGCGTTGTCAAGGTTTTTTTTTTTGATTGTGCAAATGGTCATCATTGGATGATGGGTGCCTTTGTCAATGGTCAGTTTTGCTTGTCTTTTGCTTGAGAGAAGGCAGATGATGTTGTGTCCTAGGGTCGATTCTGGAAGAGTACATTTTGCTGTGTGGACAGGAAAAAATTTAACATTGACCAACCCTTCATTTTTCGGATTGCTCTTTTGGCACTGATTTTCATACAAAATGCGAAGTCTGTTGAGCGTCACTTGTCAACTCGAAAATCAGCTAGAGGGTGCTACCTCTGCATGCTGCGAAGTGCATGATGAATCCGTTCAATTCGGATGGCATCACGGCATTGATAGGGTCTGGTGTAGCAGATGCCTGACGAGAATAGAGTTTCTGTGGCACAATCGGTGAGGTGATTCTGAAACAAAGTTGCAGTTCCAATGGTTGGCGTGTCGTACCGACGGTGGGGTAAAGACAACGAGAAGAGTTGGAATAAGTTTAACAGACTCGTCTGACCTGAAACAGGGTTCTTCAAATGTTCCCTCTCAGATTATATTGTTATGGAAGTTTTACTCGCGGTCTTTGTGGAGATGCGTTGCAACTTGGACCTGAGAACTGAAGAACCGCATAGATCCTAAAAAAAAATCCACTCCCTACAAAGGGGAAATGAGTGACTCTTAAGACAGGATCTACTGGTGAAACTTAACAAACGTCTCTGATGACAGATGATCAGGCAGATGCAGGGGCTAACATCTACGTTTGCGAATGATTAGCGTTAGAAGGAGTGTTAAAACTGCGAATTGAGTCATTGGTGACGCCGACGATGAACACATTTGGCGGACGCTCTTGTTCCCCTGCCTGACTGCTTTATAATAATTGAGTGGCACTACAGCCCATAACGGACCAGGACCTAGCTTCTACAACAATTGCAACTGTCTGACTGCTTTGGGAAATCAAAAAAAATTTTTTTTGAAAAAAGGTGCAGGGCGACAAATGAAAGAAGTTTCATGCTAGCGTAAGGAAGTACGATTGCAAGAGACAATTACAAAAACCAAGTTTTTCCAGATCACTTAATTTATCCCTTCTTTGTGTCCATCTTCAAACACATTAATCTTCAAAAATTATTCTCCCTCCAAAAAAGAAGAATTTAGCCCTTACGACAGTCAGACAGCGCTTTTAGTCCATCTGAGGGACGGATGGGCGGTCATTGGTCTTATTTGTCTTAATTGCAGCTGAAAGAGTGGAGCTAGCCAAGAAGTGTACGAACCTTAAAATGTTTTAAGCAAAATCAACTGTTCGCGGTAATAACACTTGAGGTGTCTAAGGCAAAACTCTGGATCAAAGGAAGTACACCACCTCGCCATCGACTTCAACATACGCAACCATTGACTGACCAACTTGGTAAGTGCAACTGAAAACAGTCGGCGACACATCGTGCTGCTTGGAGTGGGTTATCATATGACACCAAGCTCCACACCTGAATGTAAAAAAAATTCCATGAAACTCGTGTGTGGATCCAAAGAACATCATTCAGTCGAAACTTTTTACAACTGTTTCTCAGAACGTTGTCCACTCTTAACTAGCAAATCTGTAACACAACCCCTTGGTCACGTTTGACTTGTTTTACGACGATCCTCCAACTTATCCTCACATTTGTTGACGGTCAATCCATTAATCTACAATAATTTCAGAGCCGTCACACAGTGCATGGATCAGGGGAAAAAATTCAAAAATATTTTCTCAGTTTCAGGAAATGTTAAGAACTTGTCACTCAATGTTGATATTCACTTGGATCAACCTGCGAAGAGTCAAACATTTATATCACCACTCTTTTCTCCTCTCTCAACCTGCCAAGTATGTGCACATGTAAACCATTTTTTGATCGATGGATGGCTTAATTTAATTTTTTTAAGGCATGCTCAATAGTTTTGATAAATATGAGGTCAGTCCGATAACAACAAGTCCTACAAAGGAAGAAGGAACATTTTGAAAAAGTGACGATTTAGTTCCCATCGTAGTCTTCTTTTAACTAGATACACTTTTTGAATTCCAAAAATCGGTTGTTACCAACTTTTGGGCCAATGGAAGCAAGCCTTCTACGAATCAAGTTTTCCGGGTGAAGGCCACTATTTCGATAGTGTCTCTAGTGTGAACCTGTGAAACCATGTTCTGTTGACAGTCACGAAAGCCATGTCTCGCCCGTTTCTTGGTCTCTGGTGTATAATAGTGAATCTAGTCGCAAACTGCCAACAGCGTCATACACTGCCCATTCGAGTACTTGGTCTCACAGTTGCGCTTGTTGTCTGGAGTAAGTAGGCGAATATTTCACGAATAAAATTTTGGGTAAAAAATGAAACACACAAGATCTTTTGACATGTCTAATGACACATTTAGTCGGCGATATGATCTGTTGAAGCGAAATCGTGGACTTTTGCCACCCTATTCACCACAATAGCCGTTTTCTGCTTTTTAAAAACTTACGTGTCATCGAATTCAAGCATCCAAGAGCTGTTCGAATTTGCAGCATGAGTTGTCTTCCAAAAGTCGAAATCGAATCACGACGGATATTCCCCTTTTTACAATCTTATGAAAATCGCGGACAGATAAATTTCGTGTCATAATAAAACTTTGAGTGTGATTTGGCGGAATTTTTGACAGGAACCGTGTACGATTTCTCCCAGAAAGACTAAGGGCTTCCTCATCCGGGCTTAGTAGCGACCAGTTTCGGCGCCATAGAGTAGGACTGAAATGATCAAGTTGTTTTATAAAGCATGCTTAGTCCTTCTAGAGAGGGCTTTATTACTCAAACGCCTCATTGGCGGCTCCCTGTGTACGTCCAATTACGCCGATGTCGTCGGCGTAAGCTAGCAGTTGAACGGACTTTTGGAAGATCGGGCCTCTGGTGTTGACTTGTGAGTTACGCACGATCTTCTCAAGAATGATGTTAAAGAAGTCACATGACAGGACATCGCCTTCTCTAAAAACTTTTTTGACATTGAAGGTCTCGTTGAGTTCGTTACCGACCTTGGCAGAGCAGCGAGAATTCTCCATTGTCATCCTGTACAATCTGACGAGTTTGGTATGAATGCCAAAACTAGACATGGCACTGCATAGCTCGTCTCTGTGCACGCTGTCATATGCGGTGTATTCACTGAGAAGGTGAAATTCCATCCTTGGATTTGATCCTTAACCTCACAAACACAAAGTTTTTTGGGTTCTTATTCCCAACTGTGAGGCACAGTTCTTGAATTTTTTAAAAAAGAAACTTGATCTGCCATCATAAGTTAAGCGAAGGAACACTTTGGGACCTTTGAGGAGGATTGTGGTGCCACACCAAGTTGGGAGGGATAAATCAAGACACTTGGGATGCTGAGATGTGTTAGTGCCTGTGTGGTGAAAATTAAATGCAGGGCGGCCTCTTGTTCATCGACAACACTATTTGAGAGGAGGCCTGACCTGTAAGAGAACTTATTTCTCTCACAACTAGACTAATGACTGACTTGTTAAGCACTATAATTTGTTTGGGGCATTTTGAACAGACAGCTGACCAGAGCTTTCTTCAAATCTGGTAGGAGACGTTGTTGGCTTCGTCTTAGTTGGGTGGTTTGGCGGGATGCTTTTGCAAGACTGAATTGCTTAGCCATCATCCTTCAAGGATGCACTAAAATCAATGAAAATGGTAACAGATCATGCTTGCGCACTTGTAACAAATCCCTCACGAACACTGAAGAACCAAACAACAGAAAGAGAGATCTATTCAATTTCCCTCAATCCTCCATTCCCGCGGCTAAGTTAGCTCGTGTTTATTTTTTTTCCCACAGCAGAAAAAAAAAATGAAAGATGCTTTCTGAGTAACTCCCTTATCATTGGATTACATCTAGTCGACTCCAATAACAGTGCATCATGGGGACATGTCGTAGATTAATTTTTCAGACTCAGCAAAGTGCCTCCATAAACACATCCACGAGTTTCAGCGTTCGCGCCGAGGGGGGATAATTATGTCGTTTTACAAAAATGGGCTAACGATGTCGTTAGATGAGCAGACAAACGAGCGCGGCCGTCGGAATATTTTATTGCCAAGCCCACAGAACCCACAGCGATCCCCTTGGGAAGACTGACACGGCAATGGATTGTTAATCATTTGAAGATTAGATGCCTTGTTCGAGCTCCAAATGAAAGTCACTCTGGCCATCAATCCCTTTGTTCATTCGGTGGGGGCTTTTGAATTCGGGCAATAATCACGCGATTTCAAAGTGATTACATTGTGACTGGGGACAGACGTGTGACGTGACCCAATAAACATCTGACCGAGACTGGAGAAATTCACACAAATTCCGTTTCAAATTCATCATCATTCATTCATTCCCTGTTCCATCCGAATTCGAAGGAATTTAATTCTGCTCTGTGTGCTCTTTGAAGCCAAGGCTCCACCTGCGGATGGGTTGATTTCAATTACATCCACGAACACAGGAAGTTCTGACGGAGAGCACTAGGGCCATCACATGGTAAGCAGACTTCCTTGAAAGGAAAACCAACGAGAACCGACGGATGTTTGCACCGGTAAGGTTGATGGGCTTCCGAATTCCGGGAACGAACAACCAACTTTCGCACAAAAGACACAATGCCTTGATCATAATCCATATTAGATGAAGTTTTTTCTTATTCCTTGCTTCCGCTCCGCATGGAATTGAAGCCCCACCTCGCGATCAACAGGGTTGCGTGGTCGTGGTATCCTGCCCACATCGGCGGCGTGCGGTACGTGCCCCAATGCAGACACAACGAGATTGGTTACGATGAATTTGATGAACCCGCAGTTCGTGGAATATCCGAGAAAGTTCTCTCATTCCTCCTCAAGGGCAGGGGGCCCTTATTTATGCATGAGCTCACGACCATAGAATACATATTTGGGAGGCAAGCAAGGCCATCGCAAGTAATTTCACGCAACAACCGACCGACATCTGGACGTGTGTGCACAATGAGGAACATGAATGTAATCCAATTAGTTGTCCTTTACTCCTTGTCAAAAGCTCCAATCCACCATGAATTTATTCTCCGGCCTCTGAGTGGTGGAGAATGCTTCCAGCACGACATTTGTATGCATTCTGCGGCCCCGCCCCCAGTTACACGAGTTTCACTCGCCGGAGATCTGGAACCCAAATCATGCCAATTCAGCACTCTTGGGATGCATTCCACTAAACAGTTCGACCTCGCTCGTGTCGCCGGAAGGTCGTCAATGTACACCCTCGAGGGACCGCATCATTGTTCTTGTTTTGACAAATTCACTTCCGCCGGGTTAACCCAGGCCTATGATGTGTGCTGCAATCGATTTGGTGAAATTTGATCCGATTGGCGACGCGCATCGAGGCTGGTGCTTAACACTGCGGTGACCCATCAATCGGGACTAAGCACACAACAGCGTCAGGGATGAGTGTTGGCTGAAGGACTTGAACTTGCGTATTGATTTCGAACATTCGAAAATCTCTCAATCAAAATTATCTCTCAGTCGCCCCACCCTGTGTGCTTCGTTGTTCGGGAAGTTCGCTTCACGGTCGCGGCACGTTGGCCGCTTTTGCGATTAAAGTCTGCCAGGGTGCTTATCTTTGCGGAATTTATCGGCGGGTGAAGATTAAGCAAGCCCCTGCATTCTTGTTTGTTTGCATTCTGCCACTTGGCGGTCACAGGTTCTTTTTTCATGGATATTTGTAAATTGTAGTCGAAGTGTGAAAACGTCAATTTTGAGGATCTATTGCCAGTTGTTGATGCCAATAAACCGTCTCCCACGTGTTCATTGCGCACAGACTGCTGGCGATTGGAATCGGACAGGAACGAATAACGAAAATATCTTGTTCTCAGCTTTTCGATAAGAGTTAATGTCTTAATTTGCTTTGGCTTGTCTTTCGATTCGGCAAATGATCGTTAACGATGGTAAACTTTATCGAGCGATGAGTTATTAGGGATTATTTTTGGATTTGCCTATTTTTTTCCATCGATTTGTCTAGCTTCAGACAGGAAATGAGCTGTCTTATCTATGAGAACCAAAATTTGAGATTCGGCAGTCAACTGGAAGAATCAATTGAATTTGGGCACAAGCGAAATGGAATAAAAATGTTTAAGTCGGCAAGGGAGTGCGGTCTGCGAATATATTTCGATCGGCTCGTTTATGTTGACGGACAAGGAATTGCTCTCGTCCACATTTTATAATCTAAACTCGGGTTAATCGTCTTGTCTCAATAAGGAGGCAGAAAACTGTTGTCATGAGGAGAAATGAAAATGAAAATTTGCATCGAACGAGAGGTAGAAGGGGTAATTCGAGAATGTTTCGTTCAGGCGACAAGTTCTTGCATTTTTGAAAGAAACGCAGTTGACTATCTAATTTTGGCTTTTTTTATGAATGGGATGTGACATGCAGTTACTGTGACTGTGCGGAACTTAATATTTACGTGTCTCCAAAAAGCACCAGCCACTAATTTTCGCGTTATCTATCTGAAAACACTTATCACGAATCTCTTGATACACTCTTAGCGTTTATTTGAATTTGACAACGATTGTGCAACCCCTCTCTCCATCACACACACGATATGTCACAAAAGTTGCTTGGAAAGACGTTTTTAAGTATCTACTCAAATTCCGTTTAAATGAAAAAACAACTGAAATGTAAACTATCGCGTAATAGTTGCTTTCGACTCTCAGTCATCCGATTGAATCACACGATCCATTTAAGGCCTTACAAGCGTTCCACACCTTAACGAGTTCTTCTTCGTCATCCCATGTCCTAATTGGTGCCGCTGTAAACGTCATATCATTACGAGGAAAGTAAACCGTGTCCAGATGTAAAGAGGGAGATTTATTACGAAGTCCATACATGTTTCGTGAATCAACGGAAGCCAACAGGAGAAGCTTCATTGTGTCACAAAGAGAAATGATTTTCTGTAAGAAAGACGCGGTCTTGAGAAACCATTCAACATGTGGTCGGTGGATAATATGTTAAATGATTTTGCAATTGAAAATGAGTAATGGTTGGGATTGAGAGAAACAAGAGAATTTTTTAAGTTTCTTGCAAGAATTCTTCTAGAATTGGAATCCAATTGAGATCAGTGGTATGTACTTCGAACGCTATAGAATCCAAATATTGTCTTTAAAAGAAAAAATGTATACCGACAAAACAGAGAAAAATGAATTTAAACATCGGATCAAGCACTGAATCTGGGATAAATTTGTTAACTTGCTTAAAACTTAAAAGTGGTCGCCGTGGCGTAGTGGGTAAGTGCATCGACCCATACGCAGAAGGTCTATGTTCGATACCCGGACGGGGCACCTCGCATTCTTTCACGGCACCACCTCTTTCGTGTTGCTGATACACTCTAAGAGTATCAATTGTTTATGAAAAGCTTCTCAAACCTCGCCATTCGGAATCGGCAAGAAATTGTAAGTCCCTTATATTTGTGAGGGAACAGTAGCAAGCACAAGAGCAGTTGATGCCGAAGTTAGGCCCTGATCCCTTGTGGGCTCTAGTGCCACTCATTTATTATTATTATTGCTTAAAAGTTGAGCTAATGTCTCCATTGACGATGTCGTCAAGATCAGGTTCTCTACCGTTGGTGGTCTATCCTTTCTTTTCTTTCAGGCAGCACTTCGTTATCTCTTCGTAGCTAAAGCGTTTTTAAATACAGTCAACGTGTTCACCTAAACTCAGTCGATGAATTTTTGCTTTCGGTGCTACCCAAATATTTGCGTAACTTGTGAAATTAGACAGAATTGATTGTGGGTTCTAAGCTCTCAATAATATTTGATGTTCCTGGGAATGTGCTTCAGCTCTTCCCAACTCTTTTTCAGTTATCGTGCTCTGCTTTCAATTGATATGCGGCGCGAAATCCTATGATCACCGCGTATTCTACCATCCTGAGTAAAAATGTTCCATTCCATCACTTGATAAGGTTTGTTTGTCTCGGAATTTGATTTACTTTGGAATAAGTTGAGACTTTTAAAAATTAAGCTTAAACCCAATTTCGCAAGAAATAAAGGTAAATCAGTCTTTTTCTTCAAAAAAAAAAAAAAACTGGTGTCGTTAGTGTAGTCAGAGTGTACCAACGAAAAGAAAAACTCTTTATGACAACCGGAAAGTGCACAATAAACAAACAGCAGACATACTTAAACCAAAAAAAACGCAACTAAAGCAAAGGAAATATTCAGTTTGCAAGTGTTACCAAAATCGTGACACTTTCTGAACACAGACGCTAGTAGACGCAAAAGTCATCAGTTTGGTTGCCAAATCATCAAATAAAAATTTCTGGTTTCTGCAAACGGACACGGAAAGCAAGACGAAAAAATAGAGTCGGAAAAATGTAATGCAATGCTCTCGGAAAGAAAAAACAAAACAAAACCGTTGCAAAGAAATTTGAAGAATTATTTTTGTGTAGGCAAGTCTACTTCGAGTAGCTTGTCAAAAAAGTGCAAAATGACTCAAATGGATAATCAGTCTAAGCAAACGGTAGTTTCATTTAAAACATGAGGAAATGTTGAAAATCATTTTGTTCTAAAACAAAATCCTACACAAGAAGCCTCTTAAGGAGACAGTAACCGAAACCTCATAACTAAAAAATAAACGCTTCTTTACCGGCAATGGTAAAGTGGTGTCAGAGTCTTGAGGAAGTGTTGTTTATTCATCGATATTGTTGGCATTTTTTTTACAGCACGTATTGCGATTTTTTAGAAGCTTACAATCGCGGGGTATCTTTGCGAGTTTGAGGTGTTGCAAGCTCTGGTCAAGCGACTCTCATGCTTGATTTACTAAAACGCGAGACTGCGACAAACAACAAAAGCGAGCATCGCTAAATCCGTTTAAGGTTTCCAAAAGTTTGAAGAAACAAATTCTTGGCGTGACAACGTGACTTTTGCAGTTTGATAATTGTATGCGATTTGAGCATGAGCGGATAGGTCAACCCTGGATTGTAGCGCCACAAGAAGAAGAAGGAGAATGCGTGATGTATACCATTACAATTGTGAATTGCTTGAGCGATATTGTAGCGAGAACAAATGAGACGACTCTAGTCTTCCTTCATTGTTGTATGAATAATCAGTCACTAAGTTGTTGGTTGCTGGAATTTATTGAGTTAGTTATACGAGTTACCCAAACACTAGCTAAAGCATACCACCTCACACTTCAAGTATTCGTGCCCAAAGAGCGCTTAAACCTTGCTATGAGTCTGAGCGGTGAACCTTATTGAATATATTGAACTAGTTCAGTTTAGAGGTTTAAATTCATTTGACTGAACTAAAATTCACATTCCAATCAAACGTCACTAGTCGCCTGCAATGTTTAGACACTATAGTCACGCAAGTACACAGATAAATAAAAATCGATATTCAGTGCAGATTTCGTCTCCTTCAACGTCTCTAGATTGTTC
The DNA here is from genome assembly GCA_944738645.1 of Eristalinus sepulchralis. Lineage (NCBI taxonomy): Eukaryota > Metazoa > Arthropoda > Insecta > Diptera > Syrphidae > Eristalinus > Eristalinus sepulchralis. The sequence goes on from OX122886.1 coordinate 54,263,841, forward strand.
ACCAATCGTGCCCTTTGCAAACACTATGACATTACAAATGCAAAATTAAAATTTCTTCTTCATAAAGTCTAAAGTTTTCCTTGATAAGAATAGAAACCACACTTCACTCAAAATGAAGAAGTGTTGCCGTGGAACGTGTCAATTTATGTTTCAGAAAGAGCTGCCGTCAAGCACAAAGTGACCTGCACTACTTCATGCAACTTCCGTCCCTATGCAAAAGCACTGTGTTCTCTTCCTTCCTTCCTTCCTTCGTCTCTTGCAAAAGAACACGTTTAGCATTTTTGCATGAACAAGGTCTAAGGCAACGACGCTGTTGACTCATCGTCGTGAGGAACACACCCTAGGTGGCCGGCCCTTCCCTCAAGGTGACTCAATGACGATGACCACTTGGCCGTCCTGTCGACTGGTCAGTTATTCACCTCGCTCTGTCTTAATCACTGTGGTGTGCCTCCCCGGCGCCTCTTCTGCGGAGCCGCGCTGAAGTGCAGCAGACCTCAAGAACTAATTCCTTTCGCGTATAAATAATGCATTGTTTGCGACATTTGCCGCAACTCCCCACGGCTGTCCTTTAATGGTATGTTTTTGCGCGTAAATTATCCTTTGCCCGGGTTGACCGTAAAGCAACACCCCGGCAGGAGTCTAAACAATAAAAGTGAGACCAAACCGAAAACATCACGTTACAAGCAACCACCTGGATTGGAGTGGCGCCCAACGAGGGGGCCACCTAATTCGTATGCAAATGTACACAATGACCCACGGGAGCGAGAGTCTCCTCTGGTTTCTGGTTTTTGTGTCTCATTCAGCTTTTTCAACTTTCTCCTCGGTTTTATTGTTTTTCGGCGGTCGTTGGAGTGCGCTGCACGCTGTTTTGTTTTAGCACCCTCTTTGTGTGGCCAGGTCAGGTCGTAAATCTCGCACGGCTCGGTGCGGCTTGCGACGTGTGTGCGGGGAACTTTTGAGAAAAACACACATATTTTCTTTTATGGCCCTGTAAAGGTAGCTGGCGGGCGGTCGGACGGGCGGCCGGCGAGCATATGCGTGCCATGTGTGTGAATGGACATGACCAGAGCCTTTCTCTGTCGCCGTGGCGCGGGGAAAACAAAACAAAAAATAATTACGTTCCGCATAATTGATGCGCACACACACGCACGCACCACTTACGTCCAGTATGTCGTCCTGGGCTGGCCTAATTTTTCGGTCGAAAATCAGACCGAGTCTAGTTGCCCGATTTAAAATGCCACCCGACTTTCGGATCGATATGTGTGAAGAAGATCTCCGCCGCCAGAGCCACTGGCACAGAGGCGCAGAGGACAATCGAAGAAAAAGAACGAGGAAAGAAAATGACCAACAAAGACGACGACGTAGGTTCAAAAAACTTGTCGTCGTTGTCATCGGTTCGTTTTTGCATCGTGGCTTAGTTGCGTCACCAGCCCCGCTCCAGCTGGCGAACAATGTGGCTGGTCATGCTTTTATGACTGTTGAAACGTTTTTAGCTCGTTTTGACGTTTTATTTGCCGTTTTTTCTCTCCGTTTTCACCTTCGTTCGTTCCATGTGACTGTGTGCGGCCCGAACGCGAGGAAGAGGCGCGGTGCTGGTAGGAAGTTGTGAGGTGGTCGGGCGGCTTTGTGTTTACATTGCGCCGATTTAATAAATCAAAGAAACTACTGGTAAGTAGGTTGTTAGGGTTGCCAGCTCTGCGAGTGGGGGGTGGGTGGCATAAATTATTGAAGAGCGCTGTTTGCATAAGCCGTGATGGCGCTTGCTCGGCAAGGATTTAAATATTCGCCGGAACCGCCTGCGGCGCACGGTCTGTAGCGAAACTTTGAGGGTATATGGGTCAAAAGCTTCTTGACCCGTAAATGAAATCGTGGGAATAACCCCAGCAAGCGGGTGCTGGCCGGCGCAAAAATTCACCAAATGTGCCCTCGATCTCAAAAGTCAAATGGGGGTGGTATTCGCTGGAATCGGGTATGAATTTAGAGTTCCTCTGAATAGAAATGAAATTTCTGAGTGTAGGAAGGAGTGTTTCCTTTTTATGCTGTGCTCTGTTGACTTTGAGGCAATGCTTGTTCAAAGCACTCGGTAATTGCCCTGACCTTTGAAACTGCTTTTCTGCTTACTGCCGCCGTTGACGCGCACCACACGCGCGTGTTTGTGTATGTGAATGTGAAAACTGCTCTTGGAGAAGTAACTTATGCTGCTGCATGGAGTAATTAATGCTTCAGGTGCGCGTTGTTACTCAAAGTTTTGTTCATAAAATTCGTGGCAAATGCCGCAATCGCGATTACGACAGAGAGCGACAGAGACGATTTTTTTTTTATTTTTTTTTTATATTACATTACTTTGTGTGTGCACGTGTGTGTGTTTGTAGAGGGGGCACAAAAAATGTGGTGATTGGTTGCGCATTACTTGTAAATCCAAGGCAGAGTTGGGCAGTGGAACGAGTTTGCTTGAAGATGAGAGGGTACGACACATACATATGTACATGGCATTTATTTAAAGCAGAAAAATGTCATATTTGTGGACCTTATCCCTCTTGGCATCCTGAAACCCACTGCGATCACGCAAAAGTACAACATTGCGTTGTGTGTTATTCTTTACAATGAATCAATCATACTTTACCAAGTTGGCCACAGCAGTAGTATCATATCGACAAGCCTTATTTCGGAACAAGATCTTATGACATGAGAAGGTCTCACCTTTAAGCGACTCCAGCCACTTCTAGACAGATGGTATAAAATCAAACTAGGGGGTTGAGAGCTCAGTCTTCTTCGACTCACTAAGCACCCAGTCTTTCTAATCAACTTGCAACTTGCTTTAGGCTGTTGTCACGGCTATTGACGAAGTTTGTTCTGATTGTTAGCGCCTTTACAGAAATGTTTCTTCTTTGTTAGGCGCTACAGTCTGAAGTCGTCCTGGGCCTCAACCAACTCCACACGCTCAGTTGGTTGACCTTGTTCTTCACTTTTGTGCGCCATCGGATCCGTGGGCGCCCTCTAATGGGTTGCACCACTGATACGGAGCTAAATGCTCTTCCGGCTAGAACGGTATAATCCAATGCCCTAGTCACAGACAGCTAGACACCAATTGGTGGTCTGGTGCCACTCCGATCGTCTGGTGTCTTTTCTTGTTACTTAGTATTTTAATATTCATCTATACTGCATTCCGTGGTCGTCGTGGCGTAGTGGGTTAGTGGATTGACTCACACGCCCAAAGTTCAGGTTCAATTCCCTGACTGAACATCCCGAATATTTCACAGCTCCATATCCTTCGACTTGCTGACAACAAGCTTCTTCAGTCTGTCCGTTCGGAATCTGCAAAAAACTGTAGGTATCAGGCACAAGAGGAGCAGTTGGTGCAGAACAGAGGGTTTCTGAAGAAATTTTTGTAACTGACAAATTAGTACCAGACGCCCACTGTTTGTTCCAAAAAGATCAAATAGTTTGATCCCATTTTTTCTCTCGTCTTAGATAGGCGCTACTGTCCGAGGTGGACCTTAGCCTCAACTAACATGCCCCTTTAGCTAGTACGGTCCTTTGTCATCTGCCTCAAATTTCACTGAATAGACACGAATCTGGGTCTGGCTCTGGGTCTGCAGTGGGTCTCATTACGGGGCACGGTTATCTTTGCAATGACTTTTGCAGAGGGTGCTTAGACGATAAAGAAGAGAACAATATTCTTCGTCTCCTCTGCAACGTCGTCCGTTAATATGGCCAAGCTGCTGAGAACGACGAAGAATCGATTCCTTATGATCTTCGCGTACACTCCTAGCTTCAGCTGCTATAGTCTCCTTACTACGTGGATGTGGTCTAAATGATCAAGTATCAAGCAGTAGTGTAAAATTGGATTCAAATTTGCGAATAAAATAGGCACACCATAAGTTCCTCGAATTGATCGAAAGCCATTTCTCACGGAGCAACGATTTACATAGCTGAACAATTTCTAAACGTTCCTACGATGTGAGTCTTTCCACGATGACTTGCCAAACAATACTGAACAAAAATTACAACGCGGTTTGATGGGTGTCACGCATGATCTTTCAAAACAAACCCGTTGAAAATGAAACCTCACGATGAATCACCCGATAAATAAATTGTGTGAGACTATATAGTTCAAAAGGTTGTAGAACTTAGCTCCTTAAGTAACTTCTCGTGTTGTCCGAACTACTCTTCTTTCACGAGCAGAGTTGACCTAGAGTTTACCTGTCTCCAAGCGGTAAGATCTTATAAGCTTTTCACTGTTTGCACTCTTTGTCAGCAACTCGAAAAAGGTGGTGCCATGAAAAAATAAACCTTCGCCGTTCTTATCCACGGTAACCATAAATTTTGTCACTTAAAAGCGACGAAAATAAGTCTCCAATCGCTATTCCAGATTCGAGCAAATGTTTCCTTTGATTGATAGCTGAACTTTTTTATGGGCAAATAAAAACAAGAACTGGGATGCGTGCTTAATTATAGCACAGAAAGTAGATAAGAGATGACGTTTAATGCGCTTTACACATTGCACCGACTCTCGAATCTTAAAGTTCATCATCACTGGTTATCTTATAAAATACAAAAAACAATGAAGCACTTTGTGCATCGTTAAAGAATACACAAAAAAAAAGTGTCATCAGCAAATATGTCACTTCCCCTTGCGACACATCATCATCAACAATCTAGCGATTAACTAAAGATACGACCTACTGTATCACTGAGTCAACACAACCACTTGAAAACATTCAGGTGTTATTCTGCATCACTGCAACACTTGTGTGCACATGTTAACGGCAGAAACACAAGCCGGACAAGATGGTTTTAAGGTCAATGAGAAATTAAAAATTCTGAATAGACAGACAATCAAACATTAGCCATAAACACATCCGTCACAGTCCATTAACCGGCAACGACTGGAAAGGTTTTGAACCAGTCAAAAAGTCACCACATGGGGCAGTGATAATTGCAGAATAAACATCTTCGGGGAACAGTTTTCATCTGCTCGATGAAGTAAATTTATTCCCACGGAGGTTGGATCTTAGCGCTTTCTATTTAAATGCGATAAAAGGTGATGAACGAGGTATTTGAATGAGTTTTTGAGGTGGGCAGTTAATTTAATATGGGAGTTCAGATTTTTGGGGTCGGTAAGGTAGTTAAATGAAAAGTTTCTACAATTCGTCATTTGGTGTCGGCAATAAACATTAGCCTAAGATGGCTAGGCCATGTAGAGCGTATGGACACCACTGCTCCGGCCCGAAAAGTCTTCGAATCTGAGCCATTGGGACAACGCAACAGAGGACGGCCCAGGCTAAGGTGGCGCACACAAGTGGGGAAGGACTTAAACCAACTTGGAGTGCGCAACTGGCGGCAGCTGGCGAAAGACCGTGCTGGCTGGAGAGGCATGTTGGTTGAGGCCCAAGTCCACCCAGGACTGTAGCGCCACAAGAAGAAGGAGAAGAATAAACTTTAGGTTCCCTCTACTCGATGCCACGCAAAACACAAGTAGTTGTAGATGGAGCTAGGAAGTTGATCTAATTTGACGAAGCTTCCTTAAATTGGTGAAGTTTCAAATGTAACATAGGCCGCGTCATAATTGGGTAAAATTGACTCTTGTTAAAAACTTACTGCGACACAAGAAGTCTTTGTCTTTTTTTGCAGCTTTCAATATTGAGAAACCGCCCTTCCGTACCTGCAATTCACGAAAAGGTTTGATTACATCTTTCAAAAATTTCAGTTTAATATGAGGTTTTGTAAGTGTGGCCAGCATGTTTTATCCATTTCAGCTGCTTGGGGTGGGCATCGTGGAATAGTAGGTAAAGGCATCGGTCGCAGTTTCGATTCCGGGACTGGACTGATCGCTTTTTTTCATCGCACCACCTCTTTCAAGTTGCTGCAAACACTGAATTGTGTATGACAAGCCTTTCGGAGTCGGCCAAAAATTGTAATTTTACTTGTGGTAGAGCAAAGTCACGCACAAGAGAAGTTGTTGTTGGGGATGCTAGTCTTTTGTTGCTTGTAGTGCCAACTTACTTGCGTGGAGTTGGTGAGAAAGTCCCGAAATGCTCAAAATACATGAAAAGTCAAACTATAAGGCATACTTTCCAAAAGGAAAACATTTCAAAACATACATGTTTACCCACTGCAACGTCATGCTCCAGTTTGCAGAAAGATTTGGAATAAGTCTAGAAGTCATAAGAATGCGAGGTTTCCGGAATCGAACCTAGACCTTCGGCGTGCGGGTCGACGCACTAACCGACTACACCACAGCGACCGCACATTATTAGGTTATCGTTGCTTTTATAGTTTTATGGTCTTAAAGTTTGGAGACTTCATGGCTTAAGGCATTTTACGATTTTGCGAATTTTAGGCATTTTGGGATTTTTAATGTCGGGATTCTGTCTGAGTCATCGAACACATTTGTGACGTGATATTGTCATCCGTGTGAAGTCTATTCTCAAATTTGAACTTGTGAATTCAGAAATTCAGTCGTCAATTGTTGCTTTGTCACAGAAGAAACAATTTCTAAAATCTCTCAAAAGCAATAGCTCAAACTTTTAGCTATTGCTTGCTTGAATTCCAATTAAACAAAGTGATTCCTTATTGATTTACAAGTAATTCCCAACAACCATCAATCGTTGACAAAAATCAAACCTCTTGTAGAGCCCCCTTGCCCACAATTCCTTTCATCCTTCTGTTTGCCCTCAAGAGATTTAATTTCATTTGTTTTCTTCTATTTTCCGTTTCAGAAATCGAGTTGGGGACACAATGCATCGTCGAAATGGACAAACATCAAACAATTCTACACAATCCGGCATCTCTTGACAAAATCGAACGGTAAGTGTGTGCTCCTGTGGTGATTGGGGAAATTCAATCTGAAGACTGTGAGTGCCTCCTCCTCCTAACGAAGAAGGGTTTCCTTTAGAATTTGTTCATGAACTTCCGAATATTTTGCCGACATAAAAAAAACCTTTATTGCAGTGATTAGAGCAGGTATTAATAATTCAGGAGAAAATAAAACCTCGTTTAAGATGTAGATTTTGGTTTTTAATTAACGTTCGCGTGGGGCTCAAAAGTTAACGACTTCTTTTACGAGCGACTGTTGCCGTTCGTGCCTGCGCACAGCACACTCTGTTTTCAATTATCCCTACCTCTGTTTGAAGAACATTGATAGGAATCTATTGTCAAGGATGCACATATAATTCATTGAAGTGAGTGCTACAGCCTTGAGGAGAACTTAATCTACAGGGCGAATGTTGCGTGGGAGTTAATGCTCTCACCCGCTCACGGTCACGGTGAATTCAACAATCAGAATCAAATAAAAATAAAACTTTAAATGACTGGAGAATTAATGTCCTTTATAGGGATTTAATAGAAGTCGAAACGTTTTGTAGTTTCGATGCGTCCGGCTTATGAATGACATAAAATTAACGCAACGTTTCGGGGAGCTTGTTCTGCTAATTTTAAATTTACATAAAGAGGCTCTGCAAAATCCACATTGCCGACGGTGTGAAAACTAACAATGCCGCTGCATAGAAAAAACGTGAATATTTAAAATTCCGTGGAGTTTGGGCTCGCGCGTCGTCGAAGGAGCCGTAATTCCAAAGCCCCTAAAGTTTAAAATCGTTGAAATTCGAAAAGTTCTGATACCCGAAAATCCTTAAGCGCGAAAAGTTAAAAAAAATCCGAAAGAATATGTTTCTTCAAAGAAACATTTTGAAAACTAAGCAAATTTGAGAGTTTCGCAATTTTTCAATCAAACATTCTGGGTTTCAAACATTCTCGAATTTTTTTTTAGTTTAAAAAATTTTATACTAAGCATGATTCGACTTCACATTGCTTTCTGAACTTAGAATATGTGTGGAACACGAACATCTACAGATTGATGCCTGTTCCAGAAGACGGTGAGGTGCATGAGTTTTACATTCAAAATCCCCAAACAAAAATTGACAAGCGCAAACCCCTTAAGTGTGGAGTGACTATACTTGAAGGATTCGTCTCCCAACTGCTAAACTAAACAGTTACTTTGGTGTGGGGCAGGGGTGTGCTGCCGTCTGCAACCTCCCTACTTGGTCAATGATAGTATTTGGAGTGGAAGAATGACTGGTGTATTAAATACTATGTTTCTTACAATTTTTCAAAACCTCCAAGTTTTGTGTGTCTCCCAGCATAAGAATCAGACGTATTCAAGGTTGCTTTGAATAGTTAATTATGGGGGGTGGAGCATGCTTAACCGAAAAAAAGAAAATTCGAAAATATGTTGCAATTGTGAAAGGAGAACATTTCAAAATTTTTGATTTGAATAAAATTTCAATTTCGTTGCGTTTTGGCAGTGAAAAAATTTTAATTTAACCATTCTCTGTTTGCTGATGATGTTAACAACTTATGTATTCAGTTGCAAAATGCTTAAACTGCGTCTCACTTTAAGCCAAAACATTGTCTTTCAGAATGAGTAGCAGAATAGTCACACATTTTCGCGAGTACTTGTCGTTTCTGACGTTCTGATCGAGTCACTTATTTCCTGTTGACTACTGCGTGTGATTCATCGCGATTACCGTTCACAGCAAAAGCCTAATTAATACCTTTACACAGTCATCGTGCGTTCATGATTTCATAGACTTCTTGGCGTCAATGTTGGGAAAGTTATAAGACGAAAACAAATGATTTCATGTCAGCGCGCTTAACTTAGTCTAACGGTTTGAATTGGAAAATATGAATCACAAATGTACTTCTGGCAGGATTGCACGCTATCAAAAATGTTCGATTCATGATGATAAGCAGAGAAATAAAACGATAATCTAAAACATATTGACCAGTATGCCGGCAATACTAGGAAATGGCTGACGAAGAAGAAGACAAACATTAATCGGACAGAAGTTGCTTTTTAACTACCTTAACTAACACACACACTCAATAAGTCCCGGGCCAACCAATAAAAACACATTTTCTGAACAAAATTCGACACTATTCTTCAAAATAGTTTCCTTCAAGAGTGATACAATCAGTCCAACGCCAGTCTAAAATTTTGATATCTTTTTTATAAAACGATTTATTTTCTCAAAATAGTCTTCAGTTTTGGCGATCACCTTCTCTTTCGAGTCATATTTTTTTCTGGTGAGCATCTTTTGAGGACCGAAAAGAGGTAGAAGACGCTGGGGAACAGTCCTGGAGAATACCGAGGGTGCAGAAGCATTGCAAAGCCCAATTCGTGCAATTTGGCGACGCTAGCCAATGACTTGTGACAAGATGCATTGTCTTGGTGGAAGAGAATTTTTTTCTTCTTCACATAGGACCGTTTTTTTTGCAATTTCCTGCTTCAAATGCACCAACAATGCTATGTAGTATTCGCTGTTGATCCTTTCGCCTTTCTTACGATAGTCGAAGAATAAAATTTCGTGCGCATCCCAAAATACGGATGCCACAACCTTGCCAACCGAGCTCTGTGTTTTTGAACGCATGGGTCGTGGTTCACTGGCTGCTGTCCTCTCCGCTGACTGCCAATTTGACTTTGGAGTGTAGTGGTGGATCCGTGTTTCATCTATAGTGACGACGACGCAAAAGGTCCTATTTATTCTGACGAAACAGCTCCAAACAGCTCTCAGAATCATCGATACGTTGTTGTTGCTGGTCTATGTGAGCAAACACGGCCTGTGTGTACACACTGCTTTTAAGCCATTGTTGAACTTGCACGGTATTTTTCCCAATCAAAGAGCAGTGTTTAACGAAAAAAAAAACTGCAAATGTAGCGTCACTTGAAGCACTGTAACTTGTAATCTAATAATCAGATCAGGTATCATTCGAATTTTTTCACTTCCTAAAAATAATGTGGATTTTTGTTAATGGCCTAGGCCTAATTAATAAACTTTTCTTGGCCTTGGAAGAGAGATGAAGGTATTAAAATGATATTTATCTTCAACTAGTTTTAAACCCTATCTATCTATACCACGGCCAATCACTGGATTTTGTGATTGATTTGGAATTCCATTCATATAAACTTTTACAAAATTCGTAGTTTTCGGCCTTCGCGGCAGTTGTTAAGATGGAAAGGTAATTGATTGTTTATAATTGCTTTCATGTATTCATAAACTCCGTCAGTTTTGGGTCAAAATAGAGGGAATTTAGATTTCCCCTTGGCTATCTTTGGAAGTGTAACAGAGACAACTGTAATTAATTGGCGGTTGTCGGTATGTCAAACATTTGTATTATACGACAGTTGCAGTTTCTTGTAGTGACATTACAGTCTGAGATGGACCTGGAATTTAACAACAATGCCTATCTATCTGGGTCTCTCTCTCTTGTCAGCTGTCTCCCATTTCCCACCTCAAGTTCATTAAGGTCCCTTTCCTCCCCTTGCGCCACCTAAGACGAGGTCGTCCTCTGTTGTCTCCATGGCTCAGATTCCAAGACCCTTTAGGCCGGAGTGGTGTTATCAATCCGCACTACAAGACCAATTTATCTTAAGCTCCCTATCTGTACACGCTTGACAAGGCGTACGCCGCTGAATAGCATTAAGTGTTCATCGTTGAATCTCTTCCTCCAGATGTCATCAATGCCTTTTGCTAAGAACGTGTGAAACCTGTGTCGAATTTATGAGATTCTCGGTAGAAGGCGCATGATTTTTCGTCCCAATCGCATCTCTAGCAAATACGTCATAGAGTAAAAGCAGGAGAACATACTAAAGCGCGTCATTACGAATAGCGCCCCTTGCCTAGGAGACTTAGTGGAGTAACCGAGACATAACAGGAAGTAGCCGTTCCTAAAGTCTGCCTTTGTTTCGGGCGTGTTGCCCATTTTATAAAGATTTACTTTATAAACAACGGCACTTTGTTTGAAAATTAACGAAATAAAATCTTACAGCACCTCAGGCTTGGGCGACTGTACAAGTAGGCAGTAGGCAAACTCTCTTCACAAATTTTACACAAATATTACGGGGTTTTAACTTTTATGTAGTGGGCTTCAAGTTGTACGTCTGACGTCTTTATTCAGTCCCTTATCTAGACTTGAATTCGTTGCTCATGCTTCTCACAGGAGTGATGTCTGTCAAGAAAAGGATTCAAAGTCAACGTTGAATTGCAAGTTCTGTTTGCTGAAGAAGCTACATATATTTTCCTTTTGGACTCTAGCGCCACTCAGCAGAAATGTGTAATCTGTTATCTTCCAAATAGGCCTTTTATGACTATGCCAACACCATATGTATCAGCGTTCCTGAAGAAGTTGATATTCAGATTAAAAAAAAGACTAACGAAACATTCTCCGCGTAAGTGTAACTTGCATGTGCTGAGTTTCCTTTGTTCAAATATTTTCTTTAAATTATGAACTCATTATAACATTTAAGGAACAACGTTTGCTTGTAATAAAATCAGAAACTTGTTCGAAATTTGAAAATACGTGTGTTCGCTGTTGAAACCTGAATTTGTGTGTGTTTTGAAAACATTTAAAAAAAATCCAACCAAACCTGGGCATTGGTCTTCTGCACTGTGGGACAACATCTAGACAGACACCATGAATCTCAAGCTCCATCACCGCAGTCCATTTTGGGAACCAATTAATCACACAGAGTTGTCAATCAGCATTTCCAACTGTTTTCCTCACAAAACGAAAACCACCATTTCACACTCCAGCAGCAAGTCCATCAGTCTTCAGTGAGTTGGCAAACGTCCGCAGTCACTTATTCATAGTCCGCAATACCGTTTAATGTGGGAAAACTTGTCGGAAACCATATGACTGCAGTAAATACCGCTATAAGTCACTCCGAATCATCACGGTTTCGTCGGAAGCACACAGAAATCGAACGGCAAGCGCCCTAATAGCATTGCATTATGGGGAACACTATCGATTTGCCATAATCACATTGTGGTGATCCATAACCTGGTTTTCGTTCGTCGGAAGACTCTTATCGGTTCACTCGTCGAGCAGCGATAACGATATGACTTCGCATACCTGTGCGGATGGCGTAACCAGCCGCAACCTGTTGTCGGATCTGACTCTGGCCTGGTTAGTGCGCTCGGTTATCACGCGTTTCGTAAACAAAAGCAAACCCTCAGCCGCTTCGATATGATATCATCGCCTATAGTGCTCGCCAGCAGCAGGCAACGAATGACATTTAGCACCTTTTCCACTTCGGAGACGCGCTTGTGTACGTGGATTCGTCATTTCCGCGCCTCTGCCGTGCCACCCGTCGTCGTGTTTTTTTTTTTTTTATTTTCGGCCAATGTCACTGCCAATAAAGGCGAACGTACTGGTGACACTGTAGCGACCGAAAAAAGCAGCAACAACCTCCCCTGGGAGCAGCGCCAAATCTGGCAGTGTCACGAAATTTGCTCCTAACGTGATTCTCGGCAATTAGTGCTCCACTTGAGCCATTTGCTTGTCTAACCGCGCTACGGCAGCGTGTGTGTGTGTGGCGTGGGGTGACGCGCGGTTCTCTGGGAATAGAGTTCATCATAAACTTGGCAGCGCAAGGGTCGCGACTTGGTTGTTTAATTTAATTTGACTTGAAGGTAGCCCCTTGAGCGGCAGTTGTGCATGTCAATGGCAGCCGATTGAACTTGAACGGACTTTTTCCCCGGGCTAATTGGATTGTGACGAGAGTGTGGATTGCTGTCGACGGGCAATTCGCGGCAATCTAGAGTGATTAAGCTGCTTCCGAGGGAAGACGTCCGGCACTCGGGTTTGAATGCAATTTGATCGCGAAACGAGGGGGAGGCGCCAACTGTCAGCAGTAGCGGATAAAGAGTTCCCCTCGTGGCGCGCACCCAGTGTACGTGTCCACGAGACCATAAAGTGTTCATTGCACTTGTTCTTTATGCGAAGCGCACAACAGGTGAAACTAGGATGTAAGTGCGGATATAAATGAAATTGAAATTCTTTCCGCCGTCAGCTGGTTGCTGTTCGCCGGGCTGGTGGTGCTGAAGTTGTGAATGGCGGAGAGATGAGTGAGTGAGTGAGCGCGATTGAAATTCCGTCCATTGACGGGATGGTTGATACGTGCTGTAGAAAGTCATTGAGGCACTAAGCAGTGCTCTGTCGGTCCTCCTCCATAGTCATGCCGTCGTCGAGCGGATTGAATTGCTGTGTGCGGCTGTGACTGCCACGGGGCTGGCCGGTGGGTGGTGGCGTTAGCTCACTTGTGCGGTTCTTGAGCTGCCTCTAACGAAGGATATGTATTCTTCTGGCGCGCTAGATAATTAAAAACTTGAGAGAATCACACTGTAACTCTTGAGTGCGCACACTTCAAGCGCTGGGACTGTGAAAAGACATCGAAACAACGTTCTCCTCCGGCACATGGGTTGGATTTCGTGCCGACACGACTGTCGCGGAGCGGAAGGTTTTATCGCCAAGGAGTGTACTCTCTATAAATTATACACTCGTGAGGTTCCTTCTTCCTGGCAGACAATGCAATGTCCACAGTGAGGATAATTATTGGATGCAGTTTGAATGGGAAAATTGCTGCAACTTAACTTGGTTTACATAACCTCATTCTTGTGTTATATGGAACCGGAAAAATTATGATATCTTTGCATTGGTGGGTAGGGAATTTTCTGGGCAAATACAGAGGACTTCCTCTCGCCCCTTCCTCAGAGAAGGGAGGGATTGTTTTGTCCACATAAGTGCGTGTATGTAAGAATGAAGTTGACTCCTCTGGTTTACTCGTCTAGAAATTTTAAGTTTTTCCTAGCTTGAGAGAAGCAAACTTATAAATACATTCATGTTTATGTTATTCAAAAAAAAAAAAAAAAACACCGAAACTGTTTTGTGCTCTGAGTGTGGTACACAGTTGTCTTGCTGAAGTTGCATTATAACTGGTGTCTGCAATAGGGTCATTCATTCACAGAACACGCGTGACTTCTATCTTCTTCATTATTGTTTGCTAAGTTACCATGCCAAGATTCACACCACTAGTAGTTTAGCTGTATTGCCAAAATCAGCGTTCTGCAAGAATAGTAATAATAATAATAATAATAATAATAATTGAGTGGCACTACAGCCCATAACGGACCAGGGCCTAGCTTCTACAACAACTACTCGTGTTGTGCATGCTATTGTTCTTCACGAGTAGAAGGGACCTACAGTTTTTTGCCGATTCCGAACGGCGAGATTTGAGAAGCTTTCCATAGACAATTAATACTCTTTGAGTGTTGTCAGCAACTCGAAAGAGGTGGTGCCGTGAAAAAATGCTAGGTGTCCCGTCCGCGAATCGAACTCAGACTTTCTGCGTGGCGGTCGAGGCACTTACCACTACGCCAAAATGAGGCAAATTCGAACGTTACCGCGCCATGTTCTTCCTGAAATGCAAGCTCTAATTTTAAAAAGACTTGTTAAGAAATCATTTTGGTGGGCATTTAATTTCACGTTTTGCTCCTGTTACTTGACCGCCTAGATCATGCAAAAACATCTTTGAACTTTTTTCTATAAATATGTATAGAGTCCCAGGTCTTCTTCAGGAATAAGTCTGCTACGATTGACACTTTGGAAGCCAACATTTCTTCTGTTGTCCGCAAGATACCAGTCAACATTCCTTGCGTATATCAAAATTTCAATAATTAATTTCCTGTCAGAACTATGAGATGCCGATTCGTAAATCTGGTTACCACCCTTTACTTAACTTTGTTCAACTTTTTTAACACAACTTTATCATTACACTTTAAAAGTGTTGTGAACCAGCGCTCTTGTCCATGCATGTGTCGATAATGTAGTTCATCGTAATGCGACTATTAATTGAGGTGGTCCGTAATAATTTTTGTTTAAATTTGTTGTTCCACGCCAATCCGTATTATAAAGGGCGGTCCAATGAAAACGTACGTTTTCAGAGAATACCTGAATATTGAACCTGAATATTTTTTGTTATAACATCTGTAAAATAAAATATTTCGCAAATGAGCGCCACGGCTTCGATGTCATACCTCTGTCGGGCATATTTTCGATGACTCTGAGACAAAAATAAGGTTCAATGTGTGGTCAATGTGCTGAATTATTTCTTCTTCTTAAGCTCTTTAATTGTTCTTGGACAATTGACATACAATGTTTCTTTTCAATGTCCCCAAAGAAAGAAGTACAAACGGTATGAAATGATATGATCGTGGTGGTCGCCACAACGTGAGAGCCTTAATTTCGTTGGCTCTGTTGCAAGTAACACCATTCTGTTAGAAGCACATATCGTCCAGGTTCATATCCTCACTTTCTGGCCACAAGAAGTCCTTTATCACATTGCGATACCGAGCATTTACGCTAACATGAAGATATTTTGTGTTGATTGCCAAACGCTTAAGTCACAGAAATACTCCTGTTTACTTAAGTTCCAAAATAAATTAAATCTTTCAGTTGCCGTTTGATCTGCACTGCGCTATAACTAAGCCGATTAAATTCTTTTTGAGACCTAAATATGCATTAATATCAAAGTTTAGTATTATTATGGTGTTTGGTTCCACATTGCGCGTTAAACTGTTCTCCAATAGAAATGGGAAAAATTGTCCGAAATTTAAGTCCGCCTAAATTGAATTCTTATCGTTGACCTAATTTCCATAATCCAAATCACAACGCCTGAGTTCCATTCGGTACCTCGACTTGAGGAGAAGAGTTGTATAGAAAAAATCCCAATTACAGTGGTCCCCCTCAAACAAATATTTCATAGTCCGCTTATCTTCCCTTGGTGTCCCATAAACGCTACCATCCACGCTTTTATCAAACCCTTCGGTGAACCCCTCAGATGCATCACTCGTTTATAGATAACTTTGATTGGTGTGCCATCTGCCGTTTATGATCCAATAAACTCTAAATTAAAGCCAAAAACAAATAAACTCCCTCAATCCGCCCGCTTTCCGCCATCTGGCCAAACGATGCGCTGATGAATTCAGAATTCATGGTCGCAGACTGACATGACTCACAAACGAATTGATAATTCGCCCGCAGCTCCCCGCCTCGGCGGTCTGTGCAGTTTTCCATCACGGGTCAGAGATTGAATTGAAAGTGCCCTCCGAGATAGAAATGTACTCGTTTCTGGTCCAGCGACTGGGTAGGGTAGACTTGATTAATTTGCATTAGAGACTCAAGTTTTGTTTGCATCTCCTAATGAGGACGGCTCGGGGCTGCTGCGCAGCCCTTGAAGTGTCCCCTGCGCCACGCCACACATGCCATTATATCTCGCACTCAGGTATGAATTAATTATCAACTGATTACTCGGTTTTCCACAGACTCGTGCGCCCTCGCACACCCACACAAGTGGGTGTTTTTTTTTTTCTTCACGCGCTCGAGATAGGAAAGCTCCAACGTTCGGGACTCCTTCGCAGCCCCACTGTGCGCTACGAGTAGTGAATTGCCTACTACTCCATGTTTACACTCTGATTAAATTCCTCTGATTAAACGCGTCCCCCCTTCGCCTGCCCCCCGGCGACGACACTCAAGGTAGGGAAACATAAACTCCATCAGCGTCGAGCTTATCAGAAGCTTCGTAGAGCGGAGACTGTCGTCGTCATCGCCGTCGTCCGGGTGGTGGATGGAGATTGGCGATGGATATTCGACACTGAGGGAAGCAAGTGCCTCTGACAGAGTGTGTGTAAATGTCTATGACTGACGACTGGGGTGAGGAAACTTCGCATAAAACTCGAAATGATGATGGCAGTTAAGAGGAGATCCGTTGTGAACCTTGAAGTCATCAAAACGAAAGTGTACTTGTCACGATTTGGAGCTCTCCTAGGGGAGATTTTGTTGTCGTTTGGATTTTTAATTATCTCGGCCAGCTCCCCGGGGTGCGGCTTGATGGGTGGGAGGGAGATGGATAGATGCTCTGTTTGCCGATGGATTTGAGCTGTCCTTCGGCGGCAGAATAAATCTATGCGCCTCTGGTTACACGTCAGAATGGAATGTATTTGGCTCTGGACTCAATCATAGCTGTCTTCTCTATAAATAGCTGCTGAGAAGGGGTTGTGGAATGGGCGTCTATTGTGAGAAGCAGGACACTTCATGTGCAGAGGCAATTGGCAAGGCTTTTGTGAAAATTATATCTTAGGGAGAAAGGGTGGTGTATTTGAAGGACATCGGGGCGAAGGCTTTCGACGAGAAGTGGGATATTTTTTTTCCCCTTTATTCAACTTCAAGTTGTCTGTTGGAATGTTCCGTCATGGGGTGGTTACTTTTTGCTGTTTTCGATTGAGGTTTTCTCTAACCTGGTTTTCTGGTGACGAGATTTCTTTTGATGCACAAATATTTCTTAAAAGAATGTTTTTGAAACTTTTGTTGTTACCCAGACAACTTGAAGATGAGGTGGACAGAAGTCAGGCTGTTTTTGATTTTGATAACCCTTCGTGAAAGAGCTCTAAAGAGATTTACCAGTTATCCCCGTGGTAACTTTTCTAAAACCTCTTGTTAAAATCTCTTTAAGCCAAAAGGATCGATAAGCTTAGCTTTTGCTGTCTCTGTGTGTCAGCATTAGCTCTTTTGCTCTATGTGTGGTTTCTGTCCGCACTGAGCTGGCCTTGGGACACCTCTGTTATTATTTGAGAGATGTACCGCCCCAGTCAAACTCCCCACCTGGTGATATCCTTGAATTGGATCAAACCTGAGGGTTGGAGTTATACCGTTGGAAAGAAAAATTCAACAACAAAAATTCTCTTAAAAAGATTGTTTTTGAATGTTCAATCAAACTATTTCAAAACGAACAGATCTCCGCTTGTTAAATGACATCTCTTAACAGTCCCGCATCTTTGCAGCTGTCAAGTTGATTTTTACAACTTTGCTACTCAGCCATCAATCACTGACCGATCTCTCCGTGAATCACCATCACGGGATGGTGCTTAAACGGCGTCTTTCTTAGGCGTTTTATCTTCTATCCGCATTTTATTGACGGAGGAGTGCCGAGTACAGCACCGCTTCTGATTGTGAAATAAAAGATTATGTTGCGGGTTTCATTGAGTTGTTGTGGCAAAGAGGCAATAAACTTGTAAATATGCCTTTAAATTGATCTTAACTGCGATGCAGACAATTTGACGAAATCGTTTCACGATCGTAACGAATAAATATTTACGATGCAATGCATTGTGTGTGACGATCTGTGAAGAGGGGAGGGTCTTGTTGGCGAGAGGCAAATTCAGAAGAAGTGGAATTTAATGAAGGTTTTTCTGTTTTGGAGTTTACGTAAAATGACAATATTCAAAATCAAATTTGAAACATTCAGCTTATGTCATAGGATGCCCTTGAGGTTCTCAGTCGCTTGGCAGTTGTTATCAGCAATCAACGCAAATGTTGTGTGGGTTGTGTAAATATGCACGTGCCCACAATGAATGGAAGCTGCAAATAAACACATTCATGACGTTAATACATTTTAAAACAATTTGTATTTTTTTTACCCGAAACCAAAGAATTGTGAGCATATTTTTATTCCATATTGCATTTCAAAACAAAACCAAAGAAAACCTTTATGTAATTTGCTAGTTTGCATCATTGCAGCCACTTGAAGGTAAAATCAAAAATTTCGTCAATTTTACCGTACGTTTCTATTTTAATGACATATAGTTTTTAAATAGTTAATTTAGTGTCGCCGTGGCGTGAATTGTGAGCGGTCTCCATGTGCTGCTCATCATCTTGATATTCTAAGCCTTCTATCTGGAGACGCCATATCAGGTTATTACCGTTGTACATGCTATAGAGTTCGTTGCTACATTTTCTCCTTAAGTCATCATAAACGCAAATAGGACCAACAATCGCATATAAAACTTTTCTCTCGAAAAAACCAAGAGTTCCTTTCTTTACTTTCTTTAGCTATTTATAGCGACCATTTCTCTGCCCCATTTAAAAGTAGTGTGATGATTGAGGTATAATACTTGGCATGGTTTATCGAATACTTCCATGTTGGGGCTAAAGTTGTTTCTTCAAAAACTACAGAGCGAACGTAAGCAGTCCTTGACTATCTAGAAGCTTTTGCTGAACCATCTAACGTATTTTTCGCGCCAGCAATGCTGTCTCTTCTTGATGACAGCAAAATCAGTTCCTATGGAGTATATAGCGGTAACAGGGATTCCGTGAACGATTTCCCCGCGACTTTGTCTTGAGCCAGTCAGTTACTAAATTCCGTCCAAGATTTGTTCGTCTGTATAAATTCTTTCTTCACGTCTCCGTCTCCAGTTTGAGTGTGATCAATTCCGACTGCGCACCACATTCCTTGTGGTGTCCAAGTTAGGCCCATCCTTTCGATGTTCGTTTCCGGTTCACGTAGGGCGTGGTTTATCCAATTCCTCTTTCGATGTTATATCTCTACTGCGACAGATTTTCGTTAGTTATCCATTCCGGCCTTGAGACCTTCAGCATCAGTCTCAAGCATTAACTAACAATGACCTGAAACTTGTGAGCAATGAATTGGTTGCCTTCCAAGTCTTGTATCCGTACAGCAATGCGGATTTGACACCAGAATTAAATATCTAAACTTTGAGTTCGATGGACATTTGGGGGAATCTCCAGACGTTGTCTAGCGAGAATTAAGCACGGGGAGCTTTGTTTATCAGAGTTTCTGCACCTCCATCCAGAGTACTGCCCAGGTATCAGAAATTGTTTACATCCTCAATCGGGCTCCCATCTAGCAAAAGGTTTGCCCCGCATCGAACCCATGCTTATCAGTACATCCCTCAAAATTTCAAAGGAGTCCTTAACATAGCAAAATTCTTCGTATTTATACTTAAATTGCAAATGTGGCGTATTTCCTCGGTTCTTACACTCGTCCTTAAGTTTGTATCGGTCGGTTCGATCCAACAAAAATCAGTTTACTGATTGACAGTTGAAGTACCAACTATCAAATAACAAAATGTGTTTAACAATTTTATTACGTCAGCAAACCTAAAAACTCTACAAAAGTCATCTATGAGTGAAATCCGCAATAGTTGAAAACCTATTTTTTTTGGTTATGAGCATCCACCCTTAACTTATTGTCAAGTTTTGAATAAAGGAGGCGCCAACATGCGCGCTTTTAGGAATGCTTGGTGTACCGCAAGTCATCAAAAATGTGCAAATTTCGAAAACAAACACTATACTTTCGAAGAAGCTCTTCTCTAAGACACATACACTTAAGTTTGAACCATTTTTTAGCCCTCAATAAATAACTAGATTCTTGTAGATCTTAAAACATGAAACGTGTATTCAAAAAACATTCAAACGTCAATCTTCAACCTCAAGTTCACTTCCACGATCCATATTCAATTTGATTTCATTTTTCAAAATGAATTACTTTCTTCTCATTTCCAGCAAAGCAAGAAAATAACCTAATCAACATGAAAATCATTTTTTTGCTTGCCTGGGCTACATACCCTTCGAGACATGCCATTTTCCATTGGGTGGCATTGTTTCCTACTTCAAAAGTTAATCTTCTTCAATCACTTTGCTAAAGTAATGGCAGTTTACGACTGTCCAGAACGGGGAGAGGGTCAGTTCGGGTAGGGTGTCCACTGAGAATTGCCAGCACGGCGAACCCATCCCAATTTCGAAACAATAAATTGTGTAAAAATAGAAACGAAAATGTAGACATGGAAGGAAAAATCCCTTGTCGGGGGCTGTAGAAATTTATTTACCTTATACGACGCTAGCAGAAAAAAAAAAAATTAAAGAAGCAGAATGTTGCGTGCAAAATGCAAATAGAAATTAAGTCTTTTTTTTGTTTTTGGTAGACAGTGACGCATTCCTACGCATTCATCAGATGACGTAATATTTAAAGGATTCATGCTCGGGACGACTGACGTGAGAAAGGGAAGGGCTTCGTTTGACTTAGGGGAATTCATTCTATTAACAAGTAGGTGCCCGCCAATGAAATGGGAATCCAGGGCTATATTTAACGGGGAGATTAGATTTAGATCAGAAATCAAATCCAACAACAATGGCACATATGTATGTAAAAAAATAACTTCGAAACACGTCATCGTTAGCTTTCCAGGTTGAGATCCATTCACGATAGCATTTGCCAGTGGATTAGTGGAATTAATATATTGTCTTGATATCGTAGTAATTTTATTCCGAAAATGGGTGTGCTCCACATTTTCATATATACAGCAAGCTTTCCGTAAGAGATTAATGCTTGTTCGTGAAGCGATTGTTGTCAGGACTTAACATGGTGCCTGTAGTTGCAGTAGAATTATAAATGAAGTCTCCTTCATGCTTGGTTGAGTGAGGTTAATCTGCACAAAACTTGACTTTCAGATTGTATTATTGGTTTAAAGGTAAAACAAAAGTTGATAACACTCTCACACTCTGTCTACCTCAGGCATTATTTTCTGAATTTGGCAATACTGTAGTCTGTTTGAAATATTTGCGACAGGTTTTTTGTTTTGAGCAGGATAATCCATTACTTCGATTTTGTAGTCATCAAATGAACTTTTGAGAATTTTTGCTGGTACGCTTTAAATCGTTGTCTACTTTGAATATCCTCTACAATGGCATTTGTACTTCAGCTTATGGGAACGTCACTATTTTGTAAATGTGTAAATAGGTGAAGCGATCCACATAACTATTTATTCTATAGATTGACACGATCCCCAGCCGAACATATGCCTTTCATATCGTTTTAATGTTGGCCACTGAAGGTCCTATATTGGGGCGGATCGTACAAGCATTGCGACTGGTTTTTCGCGGATAACACGAGTAATGTTGGCTTCCAGAGTGTGAATCGCAGCGGGTTTATTCCTGAAGAAGATTTGGGACTTTATACATCTCTAGAGAAAAAAGTCAAAAGATTCGACTTTGCGCGATCTAGGCAACCAAGTAACAATTAAATGTTAACGAACATAATTTCTCAACAATTCCACTCCTTCAAGCACTGTATGGGTCGTAGTGCTGTCTTGTTAAAACCGGATGTAGCCAAGACTTCTTCTTCTTGTGGCGCTACAGTCCGGGGTGGACCTGGGCCTCAACCAACATGCCTCTCCAGCCAGCACGATCGTTCCCCAGCTTCCGGCAGTTGCGCACTTCAAGTTGGTTGAGGTCCTTCTCCACGTGTGTGCGCCACCTTAGCCTAGGCCGTCCTCTGTTGCGTTGTCCCAATGGCTCAGATTCGAAGGCTTTCCGGTCCGGAGCAGTGGTGTCGATACTGTCTACATGGCCTAGCCATCTAAAGCGTTGCATCCGACTAGGCGCATGTCGCTGTACAGCCCATAAAGTAGAGCAGAGTTGCCAAGTGTATGTGTTTGAATTTCAGGAAGGACATACTTCGTTAACATGACGCTATATTGGTTACTAACGATGGTAACAGTTTGAAGAAATATGAACCATGGATTCCACCAACCCAAGAGCCAAATTATAATATTGTTTGGTACTCTTCGGGTTGCTCATCTCATTCATCTCATCTCATCCATTGAGTCAAAAATTACACCACAAAACACCATTTTTCCATTGTTTTTCCAGAGCCTATTAAATGAAAAAAATGAGGAAAATCAAATGAAGTGGTTTCAATTCTTGCTCATGTTGAATGGTGCACGCTTAATGGCAGAGATTCTCACTTAAAATACAACACGTCAAGCCAAGCTGGTGACATCGAGGACTAATCAATTCATCACCGTCTTCGTGTACATTCTCAACAACAGCTTCTATAAGCTTTCACTGCGTGCTGCATGTGGTCTAGTCGGGTATCCACCACTAATGTAAACTGGGACTCAAATTTTCCAATCGTATTCACACCCATGGGCCGCACGCCGTAAGTGTTCTTCGAATAGTACGAAAAATATTTCTCTCAGACCGCTGATCTTCGCATCACGGCTGAATAATTTGGATACGCTGTCGTGGAGTCACTGTCGTGTTGGTTAAGGCCCAGGTCCACCCCGGACTGTAGCGCCACAAAAAGAAGAAGAAGTCGTGGAGCGGATCTTCCCACGATGTCTTGCCAAACGCTACTGAACAGAAATTACAAAGCAGTTTAATTGGAGTCACGTGTTATCTATTAAAATAAGCCAATTGAAAATCAAACCTCACGCTGAATCACCGATAGCAGATTATGTGTTTCTTCCAGATTCAAAAATGATTGTGTCTCAGATTCAAATGATCGGCGTTCGTTCGAGAACAGACGCGTTTCCTACAAACCTGCTCCTGTGTATATAGACACGACGTCGTCGACAAATTCAGACTTAACCTTCGTTTGTGTCTTGACAATTCTCCATTGACCTTTCGGGTGATATAAATTTTCTTAGACACAACCCTAAGTCCTAATCGATTAAATGCAAATTCAAAACCTGATCGTGTTCAAGGGAAATATTGTACTATAGACTTTCACGAATCTACAGTGCATACGGAAATCTATTCGTCATAATAGCAAATGTGGGAATGTTTCGTAATCAAATGTATCTATTGACTGCCCTGACTCGACCGATCAGTCAGCGATTGTTTAATTCATCGCATTAGTTGCCGTTGCATCAAGCATTCGATTGCCTGCGCTAATCAGTAATCAGTAATCGATTGACGCCAACGCCGAGGGAATTATGGAAGCAATGAGTGTTTTTTAGTGTTAAAGTTGCAAAATAAACGCGTTCACGTGTAAATTCTGGAAAACTTTTGGGACTCTTTCACCACCTTTCAGAATGAGGCGGTAGATTGTGTAGAGCATCCAATTGATACGACAAATCCTCTAATGAGCACATGCAGTTCGAGTGACTGATAAAAATAAAACCAAAGCCCCATCATTTGTAGGCCGACAACAATAACCAACTTCTGCCAGGTCAGGTTCTGTTTGTGAAAAGCAACTGAAATGGAAATTTATGGAACACACACATCCGTTCCGTTCTCCTCGTCTCGCTCATCCCTTTTTGGATGTCACGTCTGACTGCTCCTTCCGAAGGGATGTGCGGATACAAATCTGCAGCAAAACAAAACATGCCCTAATTGTGGGTGTATGACATAACAAAGCCCAGCACAGAGAGAAGCTTGCTTGTACACGACTGGCGCAGAAGAGGGTGAACAGTAAAAAAAAACACACACACAAAACCGAAGACATGTAGCGCCCGCTACCAGAGGCCATTATTCGAAATGGAAACTGTGTTCGTTCCCATCTGAAGCAGCACCGGCAGACAATGGGTGACAGCTGAAGCAGCAGCTACATACCCTCGGTGGACGCTCACCTGCCAAACTTGACCGCAAATCGATTTCTGAAACACGAGCACTCCCATAGCACTGAGCAAACATCCCGCAGTGCGAATTGAACCGGTCCCCTCCCTCCGAAGGATACAGCATCATTTCAATTTTCCCATCAACGGCATGTGAGTAGGACTCGTTTTGATTTGCCGTTAGATAGGGAGGGCGCCGATAGGGATATTTACACTGCGTGCGAAATGCAAATGAGGGGACCGTTCGATGGGCGACGCAAGCAGAATTGACGTCTCCATTCCGAAAGTGATGATGCTAAAAATATCCGTGACATGGAGTGCGGATTCGAGAGAACAGGCCTTTATTTGCCATTCGATCAGCGATAGCTTTCAAATTGCCATCTCAAGATGCACCGTGGGTGGTGTGGTTTGGAGCAGCTGTATGCTGGAGGGGCCGGTTCGAAAATTCCACCCACACCCCTTGCTTTTCACACTACCTACCTACCGCCCATTTCTGCGTCTTTCTTTATATGGCTCTCCTTTGCTTTGACTGTGTGTGTGTGCCGGATGGAGGGGTGGTTTTTCTATCTTAAAGTTACGACATCATTAGCTGACGTCAATGATGTGTTGCGAGACAGTGAGGAACCAGAAACTGGCGGCATGCGGCAAGTTTGCTGCGATAATTTATTTCAAGTAACTTTTGCGAGAATTTCATATCCATGGCACATTCAGGCGGATGAGAATGGAGAACTGTCAACGTCAACTATTGACTCGGGCATAAAAGCCAAGCACAGCTAAGTGAAAATAAAAATTGGCATACGATCAATGCGCCCGTAACAATGGCATTCAGGCTCATTGTTGACAGCGCACAATACTTTCGAATGGGTGGCAGAGATAATCCGTTGACAGATGAAAACGGAGAACAAAACAAAGAGACCTAGAACTGAGCAATAAGTTGCAGCGACTGTGCCATTGAGGAGTCATGTCTAATAATTTGACTGGGATTAGAAGATTTCCATTCAGCTAGGCTCGTTCGTTTTGTGCGCTCGCCAAGAATAGACTTTTATGAAGTGATTGTGCCTGTGGCGCATTTAATCGCACTCACACAACACCCGAAGGGAATCAAACATTCTTGAGGGGCGGGGGGTTGGTACTCCTCGGGTGGATTTGCTCGTGGATATTGAATCTTGATTGATTTTTTTCCCTCGATTCGATTTTGCGTTCTTTTGCGAGCAATGATACGCTTTTAATCGAACGGATCTTGGAGACAACCCCGTGGGGGATTAGGGTGGAGCAAATTGAATTTGTAATATTTGCTGAGTATAGTCGTTCGACAGGCGACTGGATTTAAGGGATAAAATCTTACAAAATTTAAATTCCTCAGCGGATGCCATTATTATTTTGTTTTTTTCAGCATTAAGATAGATTACTGAAATTTTGTAGTCGATTTTATTTTCTCGATGTCTCTGCTGGTGACAGTTGAAGAATAAATTTAAGCTTAGTTAAGTACGGGTAACAGACAGTAAATAGTCCTGGCTTGAATTTTAATAATACAATGGTTGTGATTTTTCCCTACTTCGAATTGGAGGATTGTTTGTTGTTGGAGAGTCTCCAATCTTTGGGATAACACTGGATGATTCTCCTCATTTGTTATTGTGTGCTTTCAAGGATTTAACTTTTACACCTAAAATGTTAATGAAAAATGTGAATTTGGAGAAAATGCCTTATTTTGTTTATTCATTTATCCTCCTTTTTGCGGCGCTGCTGTTCGGAGTTGATCTCCAGAAGAAAAATTCAGCTACCAGCTACCTCCACTTACGGACACCAAGTTGCTTGAGGTTTACCTTCTTTTGTGTAACATCTCAGTCTCATTTCGAGGCTTGCGTTGGGCTCTTTGGTTACGGTTTTGAGACTCTTCGAACCGGAGTAGACTGCCGCATGTCCTTAAAATTGCTTGGACATAACGTTTTATCCGAAGGTGTTCAGCTCCTGCTAGCTTCCTTTTCCTTTTCATTGAATCAAAAATGAATGAACAGCTCAAAATGTTAAGAAATAAATTAACGCCCACAAGGCAAAACTTTGGTTTCACAACTTATTTAGTTTTGTTTACAATATTTACAATACCCTTAAGCACCAAAGCACTTCTTTAACAAACTTTAGATCAGTTTCTTTGCAGGTCTAGTGAAGTTTTTGACAGAAATAGAGTGAATTCAAAATTACTGCAGACTCTTCCTAAGTGAACGATTTCCTTAAAGAGACAAGTTTGTTTGACAGGAGCTAGATTTTCCTATGTGTCTTGTGTTCAATTCTGTTAAAAACACTTTTTTTCATTTACTTTTAGATGGAGAATATTAACTCGTTACCTCACAACAGATTAATTTGTCTGCTTTTTTACTCTGTGGAACGATTTTTGCTAATTGCTCTAACTTTTTGCTGTTCCAAAGCACTCACTTTTGAATGATTTCAAACAGATTGCAACGACAAAGGTAAATCTACAACAAAAAAAAAAAGAATAGGGACTTGTTTATTGGGAGCAATTTAGGGCAAAGTTTGTACAGGAGCAAACGGCGTTCACTTCAGGTGTCATCTTATCATTGATGTGTTGTTAAAAGTTGTACTTGAACGCTGGTGAAGTTTTATACTAATTTGCTACTAAATTCCATCAAAGGATACAGTGGTAATAAAAGGTCCGTGATGTACTGGGTTAGTGCATTGACTCACACGCTGACGGTCTCAGGTCTCCAATTCCATTCTCGGATTGAACATCTAACATTCTTTCACGGCATCCCCTTTTTCGAGTTGCTGACAACACTCAAAGAGTTCTAATTGTCCATGAAAAGCTTTGTTAAATTCGTCGTTCGCAGTCGGCAACCAAATTTAAGTCCCTTCTACTTGCGATAAAATAGCAGGAGGATAGCAGCGTAGAACAGAATAGCCAGTATAATACAAAGTTGCTGTGTTGTTGAAAAGCTTCGTCCCTTGTGGGCTATAGTGCCACCCAATTTATTTATTAAAAAGCAACTTAGCTTAAGGCACTTTTTGCAGTAAGGACTTTTACATAGCAACACTACTCATAAATTCAAAAGACATCGAAGAAGTATGCGCCCACCTGTGTTTGTCTTGCGGGTGATGACACTTAATCGATGAGTACAGTCGGAGTTGAAGAAGACTTTAATTTTCTTTCGCATTCATGTACATATGTATAATATGATAAAGGACGCCTAGTCTGCTTGCTTCTCTTCGTCGGTTTAAATTCCAGCAGATGAAGTGATTCATCAAATGTCTGCTCTCCGTCTATCACATAAACTAGGAGAAATATTTGATAAGATTTTTAGTTTTCAGGTTTTTTAAGTTCACTTTCTATCGAAAAGAATCGAAAATAAACCACAATCAAAGCCGGGTTTACAACTCAATCAGCTGAAAGTGAATGGAAATTCTTCTATCGTGAACCTATTTTTTTATGAGCGTTGTGTTGGGAAGAATACATTTGAATGAAATTAATGATTATGACATCATCATCAACTCTTTGTTTTTCAAGAATAACTCTTGCGTCTGGCCATCAATGAAATTCGTTATCGAACGATGAACGGCAATGTTATATTATTTCAAATTTGAATATGACGTGAACCTTGTAGAATATTGCAGCTCATTTTGGCATAAAATGGGAGTTAATCGGCAAATGTATCAGCGAGGAAATGTTTGATGAATGGCTTATGAATTATTTACTATGTACAGTGAAATCTCTTTTTGTGAGCTCAACCTTAGAAGGACACTTCTCACAGCACAGCGACAGTCAGAAAATATTTCCTTTAAAAAAATAAGGAGGAAAACATAGAATAGTTTATATATAACGAGAGTTTTTTTTTACTGTGTTTTCCTGCAACTGTCATTTCTCGTGGACGAAATAAAAATATTGCACTATCACTGCCCATTCGAAAGAGGCCTCATAAGAATTCCGTTTTTTTGCAGAGAATTTAATCTATATAGCTTTAGAGTGTCCACCCGTCAGTTAATTCTGTCACACTCTCGTAGCCCCTGAACTTATGAAGCAATTTTAATGAAATTTGGAACATACAGGATGGGTCATCTTCAACTACAAGTTATTGACACCAACAACTGTTTCGAAGTCTTGACAGAAAGTCAATGTCATACCTCCACGAATGAGCCACTTTACGGTTTAATAACCGTATTGAAACAATATTGAAAACATTATGTTGCTTGTGGATGTCAAATCGTCGCTTCGAAACTCCTGTTTTTGTGTGAATCAGAACGACCGAAATTATACCAACTGTTTGAAAAAGATTCAAGCATTTAAGGTATCCTCAAAGTAATCCGTGAAACCGTCAACTAGATCTTTGGGGATTAGGAAGGCAGAATATCGAGGCCACCCCAGGCAACCACTTTTCTATTTGGCCTACGTTTTATTTACCAATTGAAGATGCGTTTGACATAGTCATCATGTTCCGTACGTAAAAATGTTGGTGCTTACATTTGTATATGGGCAAAATATATTCTATCGAGAATCCCACCGTCTCTCTATGTTATACGTCAGTCAATTGATATAATGTTTGGAGTTAGACAAACAACCTTTTGTTTAAAAAACACTTTCACAGAGTCAGACAAAGTTCGAAAATTTTAAAAGTCACATTTTTTAAAGGTTTTTTTGCAATGAAAAGAGCAACCTTTTTGGAATACTTGTAAAAAACTTATTTGAAATTGTAAACAACAAAATATAAGGCAACCTTTGCGAATTTTGTTTTAAGTTATTAAATAGTCTGTTTGCGATTTGCTGAAAACCCTCCTGCTTTAAGTTTCGCAATAAATAGTCTCCTCTGGTATCGAATATTGCGCCTTTAGCGTTGGCAATAAGCTATGCAATATCGTAAAATGTAAACATTCAACTAATATTGTGACACTTCGAATGACAGCTGAGCTGGAAACCACGAAACGAATGAAGTAGAAAAATTCTGTAGAAGACTATCTTCACAAGTTATATTAAAATTTACGTTTGTTTCATCTTATGACTTGTACATCGTTGGAGAATCTCTGATCCCGGCATTCATCTACTGAAATCTGAAACCACGCTTCCTCTTCTTTTCCAAACAAAACAGCAAAGTTTGAATAATTTTACGCACTGGTTTGACATCCGTTCACAGATGATCAATTTTAGTTAAATCCAGACTGGTCTATGTACAGACAAGTACACACATGACGTTTCTTAAAAAGAATAATTTGTGGCGAACAGAAGTGGAGAAGGACCTCAACCAATTGAAGACAGCTGGCGAGAGATCGTACTAGCTGGAGAGGCATGTAGTTTGAGGACCAGCTTCACGCGGGACTTTAGCGTCATGGAAAGATGAGGAAGCGGTTTCGTTGTATGTCATTTTTCATGATTGCCAAAATGCTATGAGCTGAACCGAAGCATTGAATCGAAATTGTTCTTTTTTGAACAAAAATATTTAGACTTTTAGTGTTTTCAAAGCTTGAGACTTTAATGAATATTGGAGTCGGTTCAAGAACAAGGCCCTTGTAGAATTTTGTAATCTGTGCATGTGCATTATTTACAATTGAGCAATGTCCTGTCTTCATATAGGGGTTGTTCAGATCAGTGTGACGATGATGTTCCTTTATGGTTGCATTTGTCAGTTTCGCCTCGATGGTGGGTTGTACCACTACTAAAGTGGAAGTGATGCGGCTTCTGTTCGGTGGACGTCGGGAACCGAGACGCGTCTCTAAGAAAACCATTCCCAACTGAAACTTAACCCACCTCAATCCTTTCCTTTTGCAGAAGAACACCCAAGATCAAGTGGCTTGGTCTTTTCAATTTATTTGTCATCACGGAAGCATGCATTTTAACAAGTCCTATATGGCGATTTCTTTGATGAAATTTGACAACTGATTTGGTTGTAAGATGACCGGCTTTAGTCCAACTTCGTGCGGCAGTTGTTTTTTATATACCTGCCTCTTTCGACGTCCGAATAATTTGTTTCCCAATAATTTGTGTGGCTTTGCGGGGTCTTCTTTGCCGAGACACTTTTTCTATTTTTCCACACGTACGAAAACATTAAATTGAATTAAATGACACCTTTTTCGAACATTCTAGTTGTTTTCCAGTTACAATATGTTTCTGGTATGCAACTTCTACTAATTTCAAAAACGCTCTGACACATTTTCTTTGCTGTAGACTGTAAACTTTAACACTTTTATTTATGGTTCACCGTACATGCAATTTTTTTTCTTGCTAAATACCTTGTTCGATTTTACTGACCACCACTGTATAGTTAATCAGTCATTTCTGTTTTTTTTTTCTCTTCAACAAATTAAAATTCTTCACTGGCACACAATTATGTAAACGTCTCGCACAATTGAGGTTAGGAGCTGTTTCTAGTTAAATATCATTTGAGTGCGTTAACTATTAAAACGTAAAATCCACTTGAACATCGAATTAGCTCAAAGACAGCTTAATCAATTGAATTACACGCTATTACATCAATTTGCCGATTGATTGGCATTCTAATCGGATTTCAATGAACTCCGCCCTTGGCACTTTCCGCTTATCGAAAGATAATTCCGAAAAGAAAGCTCCCACGAGGGGGTTGAAGATTTTTCAGGGCAAATCAATAAGTCGCAAATACACACAATCGCTGTTCTATATTTTTTTTCTTTCTTTTCCCGTTCTTCGAATGTATCTACTAGACAAACCCACATGTGGTCGTAATTAAGTGAAGTGTATGCCAGCGAAAAAAAAAAATGTCGATAAGAGTGTGCTTTTGGCGCAGAAATGTTTCAATGCAAATTGAATCAAGCAGAAGAATCGGCGAGTATGGGGGAAGGGTGGATTAATGTGAAAATTTATTGTGGGTGGCTTTTGAAAGCAATTTCCCGCATGCAATGATTCCACAAAATGATACCAAAAGGAAATGCCTGAATTAACGGTTCAGAATCGAGTTGATAAAGTGTGCATGCAACTCGAATGGAAGACGAAAATAATAATCAACTCTTTACTGGGTCATGTGGTCGTTTTGGGAAACAGAAAAAATCGAAATGGTAATTGGAACATCCATCACTTCCTTATCCTCTTTAAATTCCATTATTGTATACGATTGCTGGGCTTTTAATTAGTCACAAACATGTAGCTTTTCATACACAGCAAGATAATGATTTCTTATGTCTTGCATCCCCACGGTTTTGTTCTCAGTTTCCTGTCGTTTTTGGGTGTAACCCGAAGTGTTCTCTTTCGCTTACATACATACATATAGTCAAACATCGAATTATATAGCGAAGGTCTTCAGGATTATTCTTCATATTTCAGCTCACCACCTCTGTAAAGTTGCTGACAATTCGCAGGGGGTTTTAATTGTTTGAGTTTGGCCAAGTTTGCAGAACTTCAGCAGAAGATATTCAAACTTCGCTGTTGAAGAATGTACGCTTCCTCCACTTGTGAGGAAATGATAGTACAACACGACCAGAGTTCCTTATAAACTGCACTGGCACCATATCTATTTATTTGCTATTCAATTATGGATAAGGTTGGAACTTATTTAAAGTTCTTCTTGTTGTTAGAGTGCTGGGTGGACTTGTGCCTCATCATCTCCAGGTGACACGACCTTTTACAAGTTGTCTCCAGTCTACAGCTAAAGATCCTCTTCCCTGTGTATACCTCATCTTAAACGAGTGTTTTATATTTTAACGTTGTCCCAGTAGCACCGATTTGGATAAGAGTTGTTTTTTCCCTGCGCTTTGCACGACCTATCAATCCTTTAATTAGACTCGGGCCACCGTGGAGGCTATAAAGTTCCATTTGGAATGTTCTCCCCCGGACAT
Organism: Eristalinus sepulchralis; assembly: GCA_944738645.1. Lineage (NCBI taxonomy): Eukaryota > Metazoa > Arthropoda > Insecta > Diptera > Syrphidae > Eristalinus > Eristalinus sepulchralis. The sequence goes on from OX122886.1 coordinate 54,295,676, forward strand.
CATCAAAGCAAACAAAACCGTACACAGACCTTTCCTCTCGGACGATTAGCCTTCTCGTTCGCCTACAATAGACTTCAGCTCTGCTCCGTACAACATCATTAGGATGATCACGGTGTAATATAAAGCCAAACTGATCTTTGGTTAAAGGACCCCAATAATTGGATTGCCCATTGGGCCCAAAGAAACGACGTTTGGCTAGAGTGATGCAGATGTCGTTACCCTTCCTAACTGCAAAGCAGAGGTAGACAAACTCCTTGACTACCTAAATGTTTTTGTTGCCCATTGTGACACTTCATCCAAGAAGTTAACGTTGTGTTGCGTCATTCCATAATTATTGCACACACATCCTTCTGTCCACGTCGGTAACGAACTCACCGAGATCTTTAAAGTCAAAAAAGTTTTTGATAAGACGACGCACTGTTATGTGACTTTTTCAACATCATTCTTGAGAAGATCGTGCGTAACTCGTTGACTTGTGACCAGAGCCACGATCTTCCAAAAGTCCGTTCAACTCCTAGCTTACACCGACGACTTCGACGTGTTTGGACGAACACAACGAGTCGTCAATGAGGCGCTTGCTGGCATTGAAGCGAAAGCGGCTAAAATGGGTCTGATGGTTCCTTGTCATCAAAGAAGGAGCGTCACACTAGGCAGCAGAAACTTCGAGTTAGTCAAGGACTTCGTCTACTTCGGCTCCGCGGAAAATAGGGACAATAACACCAGTACCGAAATTAAACGCAGAATGGCTCTTGCCAATCGCTGTTTCTTTGGGCTCAAAACGCAGTTGAGTAATAAATCCCTCTCTCGAAGGACTGCGCTTGCTTTATATAACACCTTGATCATCCCAGTCCTACTCTATGGTGCGGAAACCTGGACGCTACTAAAAGCGGATGAGGAAGCCCTAAGTCTTTTCAAGAGAAAAGTTTTGCGTTCGATTTTTGGTCCTGTTTGCATCGATGGCATCTGGAGGAGAAGATTTAACGACGAAGTCTATGAGCCGTACAGCGACATGCGTCTGGTCAAGCGTCTTTGAATACAACGCTTAAGATGGCTAAGCCATGTAGAGTGTATGGGCACGACTGCTCCGGCCCAAAAAGTCTTCAAATCTGAGCCATTGGGACAACCCGACAGAGGACGGCCTAGACTAAGGTGGCGCACACAAGCTTAGAAGGCCTCAACCAACTTGAAGTGTGCAATTGGAGGCAACAGCTGGTGCTAGCTGGAGAGGCATGCTGGTTGAGGCCCAAGTCTTCCCCGGACTGTAGCGCTACAAAAAGAAAAAGAAGATCCATATGTACACATTTTGTCCGCTTCCGTTTCATAAACAGCAAATGTCTCATTGGCGTACACCTGCGTTTACCCAACTAAATCGATGTCGTCCGCGTAAGCCAGAAGCTGAAAAACTTTTGGGAGGTCGCTCTATTTGTGTTGACGTGTGTGTTTCGTACATTCCTTTCTCTATATGTGTGACAACCAGTGTCACATTGAGTTGTAAGTGGTTAGTATGTAACCGACCTTGGTAGAGCTACTAGGATTCCCCATCGATGCGTTTGGTAGGAACGCCAAAACTGAACATTGCACGCAGTCTTTTGCAATCTTTAAATCAACGAATGGGCAGTGAGTGTCGATCGCATTATTTAAAACCTTAAACCTTTTCCGATTTTCTATTTGGAGACTGTTCCTGTATACACTGGAGAAGGGAATGTTAGAAGGGTGTCATAACATCTTTTATCAGCTACATTTTCTCTTCCTCTCCCTCTCCCTCTCTCTCTATATTTCTCTCTTTGTCTCTTATGTTCGTCCCTTCAGTCCAACAAATTCGAAATTTTTATTTCCCATCGAAGCATATCGAGTGGTACTTCGAATTTCATTTCATGTTCCCGGGTCAAAAGTAAATTTGTGCGTCAAATGTATGGAACGTTTAAGCCTTACAAAACATGCATATCTCAGCAGCCTCCCAAAACATTTTCGACCTGCATGACCATTAACAAACCATTCCCCTGAAATTTCTTTCACATTCTTCAAAAAATCCTTCAATCTCTGTCACATTTCCATCTGTTTCCGTCATCCCTTCAGTTCCACAAACCCCCTTACCAAGGCAACTCTCCTCATCACCATCAACCGTTCAGAACCCATTCCCTGGAAAGCACTTCTTCAGTTTCCTCCTGCTTGAGGAAATTGTTCGTCTCTGTGTTGTGATGTATATTTAAAGAAAGATCTGACGAAATGTTTACCTAGCGCCGGGTGCAGCGTATTTTTACGAGCCTCACTTGACTTCTTCGGATCAGTTATTTTTGGAAACATAACGCCCACGCGACGCTTCACAACTTATTCTTTTCGCCTTTGGCATGCATATCTGCTGCACGAGCGCCGATGTTCCGTTTCGTGCGTGTAGATCATAAATAAATCGTTTACGCTAAACAATTGTTGAGTAGATCAAAGGGGAGGCATGCAAAAAGCGCACATGCACTCTTCTGGAAAACATTTCCCAGCAAGTCTAAAAATATATCCAAGCTCTTTCAGGTTTTTTCCTAAGAATGCGAGACTACAGTTGATTGCCAGATGTGTGACATCTCCACAGGTGGCGCTTAGTTCTTTATGATCTCTGCTCAAATGGCCATCATGCCGTGTCATGCTTCCGCTGCCACACTCTATCATGACAGTGTCACATCCGCTCTACCCTTTGCACCATCGACGTGGTGTCGACACTCTGAACGGTTTCCTGTTGGAAGGCAATCTTCGGTCGCAATAAAAATTTGTTCCTCAGCACCAATCCCACTAAAAATATATTTCTTGACATCAAAGCAAGCGTGAATCACGGGGAAAAATAGTTTCTTCACACCACGGGATCTGCTTGATTGATGTGAACTAAATACGCGTGACCTTTTAAATTGAAGATTCTTTGATTGACATTTTTTATTGTTTTGTCTCTTTCAGAAAACAACCAAAAACCTTTGCGTTCGATCATTGTTTCTACTCCATTGACCCAGAAGATGGGAACTTTGCGTCACAGGAGGATGTGTTCGCTTCGGTTGGACGCGATATCCTTGATAATGCATTTCAAGGTTACAACGCCTGTATATTTGCCTACGGACAAACTGGTAAGCACACATACACACACTCCATGTCAGTATCAGTGAGAAACTTCTCGTCTTAGGTTCCGGAAAATCATACACAATGATGGGTACCCAGGAGTCAAAAGGAATCATTCCACGTCTGTGCGACGAGCTCTTCGGCTCGATATGTCACAAGACAACGTCTGAGCTTTTGTACAAAGTCGAGGTCTCCTACATGGAGATCTACAATGAAAAAGTTCACGATCTACTCGATCCGAAACCAAACAAACAGTCACTGAAAGTTCGTGAGCACAACGTGTTGGGTCCGTATGTGGACGGTCTGTCACAGCTGGCAGTCACGTCGTATAAGGTAAGAGCGGTGGGGAAACGGTGGCCGGAAGAGTGGGTTGAAATTTGTTTTTCTTGCAGGACATCGACAACCTAATGACAGAAGGCAACAAGTCACGAACGGTTGCTGCAACAAACATGAATGCAGAATCATCTCGATCTCATGCCGTATTCTCGGTGGTACTAACACAAATTCTAACAGATCCCGGCTCCGGGGTAAGCGGTGAGAAGGTCTCCCGTATGTCTCTAGTCGATTTAGCTGGTAGTGAGAGGGCTGTCAAAACTGGAGCTGTTGGTGATCGTCTAAAGGAAGGTTCCAACATTAACAAGTAACAATTCTCTCTTCTAAGCCGCCATACGAACAGTGAAAATAATTCCTCTTTTTAGATCATTGACAACGTTGGGGCTTGTGATCTCGAAGCTGGCTGATCAGTCGAGCGGTAAGAATAACCGCAACGACAAATTCGTGCCCTATCGTGACTCAGTGCTAACGTGGTTGCTGAAAGACAATCTTGGTGGCAATTCAAAGACAGTGATGGTGGCTACCATCTCTCCGGCTGCTGACAACTTCGAGGAGACCCTCTCCACTCTGAGGTACGCCGACCGAGCCAAACGGATCGTCAACCACGCAGTGGTTAATGAGGATCCCAACGCACGAATTATTCGAGAGCTGCGACTGGAAGTGGAAACACTGCGCAATATGCTGAAGCATGCCACTGTAAGTACCGCCGTCACAGTCTACACTCAGACTCGTTGTGATTTTGGTTATCTACTTGCAAAGGGTTCTCCTGTGGGTGACATTCAGCGTGTGGACATCCATGATAAGCTAGCGGAAAGCGAAAATTTGATGAAGCAAATTTCTCAGACTTGGGAGGAGAAGCTAGTGAAGACCGAGCGAATACAAAACGAACGACAGCAGGCCCTCGAGAAGATGGGCATCAGCGTGCAGGCCAGTGGCATCAAAGTGGAGAAGAACAAATATTACTTAGTCAATTTGAATGCAGATCCGTCCCTAAATGAGTTGTTAGTTTATTACCTTAAGGTGCGGTCACTCATCACGGGTGGGATGAGGGGTTCTGAGAATAATTTGAATCCAATTTGATTTGCAGGAGCGTACATTGGTAGGAGGTCATAGCATTTCTGGTCAACAGCCAGACATTCAATTGTCCGGGTTGGGCATTCAGCCGGAGCACTGTGTGATCATCATCGAGGACGGTGGCCTGTTCTTGGAGCCGATTCAGGGTGCCAGATGTTTTGTGAACGGTTCACCGGCCATCGACAAGACGCCACTGCACCATGGCGATCGAATTTTGTGGGGCAACCATCATTTCTTTCGTGTGAATTGTCCGAAAAGTGCCAACACCAATCTGAGTTCCGAACCGCAGACTCCAGCCCAGCTGATTGACTATAATTTTGCGCGTGACGAAATCATGCAGAACGAACTAAGCAACGATCCCATACAGACGGCAATCGCCAGGCTTGAGCGACAGCACGAGGAGGACAAACAAGTGGCTCTGGAGAAGCAACGATTGGTGAGTGAGGGATGGGCACAAGCTGAATCCAAGGGGTGATTGATGAATTGAAATTCTTTTGCCACAGGAGTATGAGCGCCAATTTCAGCAGTTACGTAACATTCTGTCTCCGAGCACGCCGTATGCTCCGTACGCCCCGTACGATCCGCTGCGTCTGGGAAAGATCACACCCAACACGCCAACTTCTCAGATGAGAGTTGAAAAGTGGGCACAGGTATGTACACGTTCCCCTTTTGGTGTGGTCCAAAAATTAATTTTCGTCGTGATTGCAGGAACGTGATGAAATGTTCAAGCGGTCGCTGGGTCAACTAAAGACAGACATTATGCGTGCAAACGCCCTAGTCCAGGAAGCCAATTTCTTAGCCGAAGAGATGGAGAAAAAGACCAAATTCAGTGTTACCCTCCAGATTCCGCCAGCCAACTTGAGTCCCAATCGCAGAGTAAGTCTCAGTCGTCCAAACCCAACCAACGACCGAATTCATGTCGCTTCTATTCTTCCAGCGCGGAGCTTTCGTAAGCGAACCTGCCATTCTGGTGAAGCGCGTCAACTCAGGCAGTCAGATTTGGACAATGGAGAAACTAGAGAACAAACTCATTGACATGCGAGAGATGTACCAGGAGCACAAGGAGCGTGTGCTGTCTGGCTTGGTAAGATACAATCCCTATTCTCTAGCCTCTCCCACTTAGTCCTAAGTTCATGAGTTCATTCCTATCTTAATCTGAAATCATAATTAACTCACATGCCGCCATTTGTTTCATTAACACACGCTGTACACACTAAAGCCGATCATTGAGGCTTTTAGTGACGATGAGGACAACGAAGAGGTAATTTCGATCAAATATTCTTTATGCTTCAACTTGTTCGGTTCCGGATGCAAGTATGCGTGCATTTTTCACAATGATCCCCCTTTCGTTGCAGGAGGGCGGACCACAGAAGCCGATGGATCCGTTCTACGAGTCACAGGAGAATCACAACCTCATCGGAGTGGCGAACATTTTTCTGGAAGTGCTGTTCCACGACGTGAAACTGGACTATCACACTCCGATCATCAGTCAGCAGGGCGAGGTTGCTGGACGACTTCAGGTGGAGATCTCACGCATCGCCGGACAATTGCCACAGGACAGGATGTGTGAGTCGGCATCGGACAGCTCCTCCGACAGCCGAGACGACGACTACGACCCAAATGATCCGATGGCCAATCAGATCACTTGCCGCGTGACCATAAAACAAGCCTCTGGACTGCCACTATCGTTGTCCAACTTTGTGTTCTGCCAATACACCTTCTGGGGTCACCAGGAGACCGTGGTGCCGGTCATCAATGCCGAGGTGCCCACCCACAACCAGAACATGTCGTTCAAGTTCGAGCACACCAAGGACTTTACGGTGCCGATAAACGAGGAGTTTCTGGAGCACTGCATCGAAGGGGCGTTGTCAATTGAGGTGTGGGGACACCGCAGCGCTGGCTTCTCAAAGTCCAAGGGCTGGGAAGTGGAGCAGCAGCAAGCAAAGGCGCGTTCCCTGGTCGATCGATGGGCAGAACTGTCACGTAAAATCGAACTCTGGGTGGAGATCCACGAGCTGAACGACAACGGAGAGTATTCGCCCGTCGAGGTGACCAACCGAAGCGAGGTGCTCACCGGTGGTGTCTACCAACTGCGACAGGGCCAACAGAGGCGGATCCACGTTCGCGTCAAGCCGGTTCAGAATTCAGGCACTTTGCCAATCATTTGCCAGTCAATAGTCAACATTGCCGTGGGCAGCGTTAGTGTGCGGTCAAGGCTGCAGCGCCCACTCGACTCGTATCAGGAGGAGGACTTAACAGTGCTGCGGGAGAAGTGGAGCGAAGCCCTGGGACGACGAAGACAGTATTTGGACCAACAGATCCAGAAGCTCATCAAGAAGGAGGAGAAGAGCGAAGAAGAACGCGAGCGAGAGCTGAGTTTGGTCCATCAGTGGGTCTCGCTGACCGAGGAAAGAAATGCGGTACTAGTGCCAGCCCCGGGATCTGGTATTCCTGGTGCTCCTGCTTCGTGGGACCCTCCAGCTGGAATGGAGCCCCATGTGCCGGTTCTCTTCCTCAACCTGAATGCAGATGACCTCTCGGCGCAGAACACAAACGATGAATTCTCCATTGCCGGTCTCAATTCGATTTTGTCCAAGGAGCACGGCCATAAATTTTACACTCTGCAGATTTTACAGCATCTGGACAAGGATGTGTGCGCCATTGCCAGCTGGGACTCGTCCATGCACGACAGTCAGGCCCTGAACAGGGTCACTGAGGCCAACGAAAGGGTGTACTTGATTCTGCGAACAACAGTGCGTCTCTCGCATCCAGCCCCGATGGACTTGGTGCTTCGAAAACGCTTGAGCTTGAACATCTACAAACGACAGAGCATCACTGACAGATTGAAGAAGTTCCGCCTGGTGCGCGGTGAAAATGCAATCGCATTGACCGGGGTCACCTATGAAGTTGTTTCGAACATTCCCAAGGCATCCGAGGAACTAGAGGACAGGGAGTCATTGGCACAACTGGCTGCCAGTGGGGATGACTGCTCGGCAAGCGATGGAGAGACATATATTGGTAAGTTTGATGTGCGTTGTGAGAGAGGTCAAGATATTCACGCGCTTTTCTTTTGCAGAGAAATACACGAAAGGTGTTTCAGCTGTGGAGAGCATTCTCACTTTGGACCGTCTACGTCAAAACGTTGCCGTTAAGGAACTGGAAACCGCCCACGGTCAACCATTGTCGATGAGGAAGACCGTCAGTGTACCGAACTTCTCACAGGTAATATACGACAAACACACCGCCTTATGCATTTCACACAACACAGCTTCTCAAAACAAAAACTGTATCTTACACACAAATATGTTGCTCATCAACAAGAAAGAATTGCGTTACTCTCTCTCTCAGTGTAATCTTTCTCTCGCCCATACTCACAATCGAATTTTCTTTTCTGTTACTTTCTGTTTCTTCACTGCTTTCACCCTTACTTCCGTATTTTGACAAACAAACAAAAAAATCAATCTGTTGCCTCTCTGTGTGTTTTGTTGTCCTCACATAATGAAACTTTGTTAATAATCGGCCTCGATAAAACCACATTCAAAAACTCACCAAAAAACAGGCCGTCAAAGACACAGCAACCACTGGAGGTGTAAGTATTGCTAACTCATGTGTGTGCAACCAAAATCTTGTTGTGTGTTGTTGATGTTGTTACAAATTTTCAGTTTCAGTTCAGTTGGTTGTTTCTGTTGATTTTTCTCTTAAGTTCCATATTTCCTTTTTTGTTTCTTGTGTAATTTGCGTTTGCTTCCACCAAAGAAGAATCGCCTCTTGTGGAATGTATTCTTATGATTTGTGTTGTTAGACGAAAATTGATTTGTAGGTGCACTCCCAACGTCTGTCGCACGTGATTTCTAATCTCTCCAACCTCTCTTTCACTCTAGATAATGCGGTTCGATGTGTCCATGGAGTCCCTGATCAATGTGGGACGCTCGGAATCATTTGTGGATCTCAACAACACGGACTTCTCAAAGCAATTCTTATCTCAATCAGGTGAGTGAGACTGTGCCCACGAGGAGAAAGAAATTTTACTCAACAATGATTTTTTTTTCGCCTGCAGGACAACAAGGAACGCGCGACTTTGGGGTGCGCAACCGACACAGCTTCGGCGGAAAGGGTTCAAACGATGATTCACCTGGAAAGCCATTCGGAATAGGTATGCGCTTGCATGTTCCGTTCTCTTTTCCCAATCTAAACTCTTTTAATTTCCTTGTTATTTGCTAAACCAAAAGTTACTAATTCTAAGACCAAGCAAAACAAAAAAAAAATCGCATAGTTAACGCCATGGTTAGCACATTTCCTAGTGGTTAGTTTGTTTGAGCAAAACGCAATGCAAACGCAAACAATACTCCAAACAGAATGGTATCGTTTAGTCACGAACACATTATTGTCCCGCTAACAATGCAATTCACAAGCAAAAAAAAAGCGAAATGAACTCATAGAAACCTGGAGTTTTGTTTTGTTTTTGTTGCTTTTAGAATGGCTGCATAATCGTACAACTATACTTAAAATTAAGACACCAGTGGAGGGGGTGCAAGATAAAAGCGAACACTATGCAACAAGTGAAACTGAAAAAGTACACTCTGCCTCATAATGACTGTTCCATGACCCACGAGTTGCCCTTGAGTTGTGTTTGCTCATCTTCGTCCTGCGGCGGACGCTACGAAGAATGACGTATTGAATGATAGAGCAATTAATCAAACCGAGCGATAGGACTATTAGAGTCGGAGGAGTGTGTGCTTATGTTATTTACACACAGACACCATACGGAAATTTAATCAATTATTTAGGAGTGAAAAATGATGGATTGATGTCATAAAAATATTAATTCCTCCGCACACATGCCACGGGGGTTGAAACGCACAGTGTGTGTGCCAGTGGGCCAGTGTGTCGGTGTGTCCTTGTCACCGGTGTGTTGAGGAGTAATTAACATGTTTGTGATAAATAAATTGTGACTACTCACTGGAGGACAATTACGCTGACTGAGGAATGTTAGGATTCTATTAGGTCTCATTAGGAGGGGAGTAAATATCGGGGGAGCGGAGACGAAACACACCCTTCTTGGTGTGGTTAACATTGCGTACGATTAAGAGCAACGTCTGTGACCTGATATTGAAATAAATACCCACCATTAGGGACAAGGTTGCAGAAAAAAAACGAAAAACACGCAAATCAATAGGTAAACGAGTGTGGCTTGGTGTGGAATGATGTCTGGTCTTTGTCGTTACCCTAATCGATTTAACTGCTTGGTCGTGTGGGGAATTCGGTTAAGCGCAGTGCGTCACAAGTTTCATTCTAAATCTATTCGACAACTATTGATCATTTTCAGCATGAACTGACAATGTTTCTCAAGCACGCACAGTCCTCAAAAATTGCTTCTTGAATGTCCGTTTCTGAGTCGACATCACTCTAAAAGGTCTCACATGGAAAGGTATAATTTATTGATTGCACAGGTGAAGTTGTTATTTCAGTACCAAGACTGTAGTGTCATCCAAGGAAAACAAGACAAAAAATAGCGTTTTAGTAGACTGTACCAACCTTCGATCTTTATCGCGAAAAGACAAGTGGTCTTCCATATCCGATTTTAATAACGTCCATGTCAGCGTTGTAAAGGGGAGAGGGATGGCTCAAGAGAGTGTTCTATTACTCAAATGCCGCTTGAGGCCAAGGAAACAGAGATGTTGTGCCATGCTCAATGTGAAACCAAGGTAAAGAATTCCTTGATTGACTCCAGTTGTCGATGTTGTAGGTCTCTCACGATCTCGCTTTCTGCAGGACACAGCGTGGCTCACATTTCTCAACTTCACCTCCGTTAAGCTTTTAATGAGAAATCTCAGAAACTCGACGCACTTAGACTCAAAAACTGGTTCCTACCTACATTCACTGTTTTTCCAAATGGATATCGGCAAGCGCTTCAACGACAAGGAGCTTTCATGATAAGCTCTCATTACATCAACGCAAAAGATTTGTCACCTGACCCGAACAATGACACCGTGTCAACGCCACATTCCACAAGCATCGCAGAAGTTTTAGCGCTTAGCAGCAGAACACTTGGCGAAGTTGTAGGCGGCCCTTTGCGCCGATAAGTCGTATGCTGTTAATTCTGTCAACAAGTAGGTCACGATTTTTTTTTACAGATGTTAGAGGGCATGTGTTAGATTTGCCTGCACTCTGAAAGGTCACAATTGTGCTCTCCAGAGGCCCATCCATCGGCACAGGCAACCTCTTCGTAAATTTTGGTCATGAGATTACCTTGCGTCGACCGCCACGCAGAAAATCTAGGTTCGATTCCCGGACGGGAAAACTCGCATTTTTTCACGGCACTACCTCTTGTTGTCTATGAAGAGCTTTTCAAATTTCGCCGTTCGGAGTCGGCAAAAAACTGTAGGTGAGAGAACAGAAGCACGCACAACACGAGTAATTGTTGTAGAAGCTGGGCCCTGGTCTCTTGTGGGCTGGAGTGCCACCCAATTATTAAAACTATTTATAATTGCCTTCTTTTATCATTTGCTGACAATTTCATCGGCGATCTAATTTCCCGTGGTCCCATGGTGCCCAGGGACCAAAGCCACGAGTATATCGAAAATTTATTTCCAAAGTCAATGCTCCGTTTCCCGAACTTTGCGTTGTTTTTAAAAGAAGCTTTAACCATTCAGTTTGTGAAAAAGTTCGTGAGATTGCTTCTGGACAAAACTCGTGGCCTCCGTAGTCGTGCGGTGATCACAGATGCTGTTTTCAAGAGTGTGACATCCCACCATCAATTTGCCATCAATTTCAACAACTCAGCACATCATGCCCTAGCCTTTGAAGAATTCTGCACAAAGATTTTGGATAACTTGCTTATAAAGTTCAGCAATTCAAAGCACGCGACCATTCGCTTCGATATTGCTTTGATAGAGCCAATTTATATCTCGACAAAATGTACGCATCTGAGGCTCGGAAAATGAGAAACCAATGCATTCACAGACAGTGACAGTTTTAAATTTTTCTTCCAACATGAAGGGACAATGTTTCGGCCTATAACTGGCGTTAGAGAGTCATGTCAGACGCCGCAAGATGGTGTTTCAGGCCACATAACCTATACCACAGTCGATTTTTTACGCAAAATTAGCCGTCTTGGCGATGGGAATTGCCCGCATCAGAGCTATGGTTTGATCCCTTCGAACCTTTGTTGTGGGGAACCGTGAAGGACCAATGTTTTGCCAAGATTCTGAAAACTATTTGAACACATAAGTTCGATATCGTTCAAGCAATCCGTCTGTTACAGTCCGAAACTATCAACAAGCCTTGGAAAATATATGGTAACAGAATGATCTACTGTGAAGCCAACCGGGGCAACCACTTGTAAGACTTTGCATACCATGATGCTTGGGAATTCTTACTGAAAACTGCACCATCACTCTCTGCCCATTGGAAACTCCACTATTCCTGTTTCATGCAATCGGCACATCACCAGTAGCCATTCTAAGACACGCTTAGTACACACACCTCGCACATCAGATTCGCACCTCACCACACAAATCATCAGCATTTCTGCAACGAAATGCGCACATCTCCGAGTGTAGTTGTACGATTAACTAGCAACAAGCCATTTAATTAAAACTCAAGAGTGTAACGATTAGAATTCAATCCATTTTGTATTCCTTAGTGTGTTCCGTATTACATCATATGCTTAGCAACACAGAAGCGCATAAACAATTCGTTTTTCTCTTCCTTTTGATTTATAATTTTCCAACACATACGTTTTTCTTCACTTAACTAATAGAATGTGTGCTTAGCTTTTAAGTAATGGCTCTCGGCGCTCTGTTCAAAATTTTTTTACTCTACAAAACCAAACCAAAAAAAAAAGATTCACAATTTTTATCAAATCAGCTTCTGTTCTGTTAGCATCGTATTGTTTTTCTTTTACTAAAGGTAACTGAAATTAGTTCACGTACACGATCAAAGTTCTTGCGATTACCCCAACCCCCTAACCACCTAGCCGCGTCACTGCGCTGCGTCAGTCGATTCCGTGTGTCGAATCGAATGACTCGCCAGTGAGCCGCTACTTGTAGTTCAATTTTTTCCTCAATTATAGATTTTACAAAAAAAACAAACAAATTAGTTGATTAGTTGTACCTTTTAATAAATTATTATGTAACTTCTATTTTTCTTATATGTGAATATTCTTTTCTCGTTTTTTATATTGTTTGTGTTCATAATTCGAAAAAAAATTAACCAAAATTTGAAATCTGAAAAAATGTAAATCCGTTTAACAACTACATATCCACATCGTTGTGTTCCGCGTTGTTGTTTCTATCTCTCTGTCCAGGCTCTATATTGTCAGGTAAAAGATATTTTAGAAAAAAAATCAAAAATTTTGTTTAGTGAAACATAAACTCCACACAAACACACTGAAGTGATGACAGACGAACGAACAAATTCAAGACTGCCACAAACCACTGTACAGAAACTCCAACGCGAACCGAAAACTAACAGAACAGACACCAAACAAAATTTAAATCTAAGAAACTGTGCATCTTACCGCTATATGATCCGAAATGTTCGTTAATTGTGTTAGCTCGTGTTGATTAGAAAAACAAAGCAAAAAATGTTTTCTGTTTGTTTCTCGTACGTTTTTTTACTGATTTCCGTTTCAGTTTCGTTCTTCCGTTTCGTTCAGTGATGAGTTACTTATGTTTCGATTTGGTATTTGTTTCGTTAAGAACAATTGGCATATATTGTCCATGATAATTCCTGTATATTTCTCTTCTATCTCTCTGCTCTGTCAGTCAAATGTTTTAATGGATTTTCTTTTCTTGTGAATTGATTTTAATTTCTGAGGAGGAAGAACTTTGAGACGTTTGTAAGCTTTGTCAGCGCGCTCATTCGCTTGCTTCGAAGATGCCCTCAAGCACATAGGATTGGTTATGATTTTCGCTTTTTTAATTTCGATTTTTATTTGCGCTTCATTTTGAGGATATTTCTCGGGAAAATCAATTCAAGAGAAATTCGTTTTTTATTTTATTCTTTGGTGACACAAAGTTCTTTACCTCACGTTCACTTGAAATGTGTACAAAAAATATTGTATATTTTTATGGTTGTGTGGCGGATATATGTATGTATGTAAACACAAAGTCTGAAATGAAATCAAAAAGTTGGAGTACAAAGCGTTGGTATGTGAATAGGTATGTTGGTAGAAGTTGTCTTTCATGTTTTTAAATCACCAACTACACATGTAAGGAGATGATTCTTCGTGAAATCTATTTTTTAATGGAAAATAAAACAAATAAATTTGAAAGGGAACTTAAGATTTTTACTAGCAGCCAATGGACCAATTCATGGCAGTTCTTCTTCGGATGGCGCTACATTCCGGGGTGGACCTGGGCCTCAACCAACATGCCTCTCCAGCTAGCACGATCTTTTGCCAGCTGCTTCCAGTTGCGCACTCCAAGTTGGTTGAAGTCCTTTTCCACTTGTGTGTACCATCTCAGTCTAGGACGTCGTCTGTTGCGTTGTCCCTGTGGTTCGGATTCGAAGACTCTTCGGGCCGGAGCAGTGCTGTCTATCCGCTCTACATGGCCTAGCCACCTTAAGCGTTGTATCCGTAGACGCTTGACTAGGTTCATGCCGCCGTACAGCCCATACAGTTCGTGGTTGAATCTTCTCCTCCAGATGCCATCAACGCAAACAGGACCAAAAATCGCACGCAGAACTTTTCTCTCGAACAGACCAAGGCCTGCCTCATCCGCTTTTAGTAGCATCCAGGTTTCTGCGCTGTAAAGCTGGACTGGGATGATCAAGGTGTTGTACAAAGTCACTTTGGTCGTTCTCTTAAGGCCAAAGAAACAGCGATTGGCAAGAGTGATTCTGCGCAGAATTCATGGCAGTTACTTTTTGAAAATGATATCATGTGAATGTTGGCCCAGACTACGTCAGAGGTGGTCCATTCGGAAGGTCCAATTTTGAGGGACTTGTGTAGGCAAAGCGACTGATATCACGCGGATAATAAGAGCAGTGTTGGTTTCCGAAACGTCAATCGAAGCTAATTCCTGGAAAAGAAGCCATCAAACTGAACATACGAGGCCTGCTCAAAAAAAAAGTAAATTTTTAAATTTCGCGGACTACGTGCATTCGATAATCAATTTTTTTTATTTTGTTATATTGATGCACTCGTGATCGTTATGGCCTAGTGGGTAGGTGCATCGACCCACACGCAGAAGGTCTAGGTTCGATTCCCGGACGGGACACCTCGCATTTTTTCACGGCATCACCTATTTCGAGTAGCTGACAACACTTAAAAAGTACGAACTCTCGATCAAGGGCTTCTCAAATTTCACCCTTCGGAGTCGGCAAAAAACTGTTGGTTCCTTCTACTCGTGAGAGAACATTATCACACACAACACGAGTAGTTGTTTTTGAAGCTAGGCGTTGGTCCCTTGTGGGTCCTTGTGTAGTACCACTCAATTATTATAATTATATTGGTACATTCGCCTCGAACATATGTTTACAGTTTCAGCTATACAGCATGTTTATTTTGTTTGTGAGAGGCATACAAGTTAGACGTGTTTTGCGTTTTGGGCGATTTTGTGCTGTTGAAAAAGTTTATCAAAGAAAATAAAAAATGGAATTAAACGCTCAAAAACACTTAAAATGTTAACAATGGCATACGGTGTACTCTGAGTCAAGAAAATGTTTACAAGTGGTGCAAGCTTTTTAAGAAGGTCAAGAAGGCGCGAAAGACGACGCTCGCTCCTCAGAACAATAAAAACTGGTGAACATATTGAGAAAATGAAGATAATTGTCATGGAGAATAGTCGATTGAAGACGTTGCTGAAGATGTCGACACATTCGTTGGTTTTTTTGTAAATTTTGGGCCTCGAAGCGTGTGGCAGCGAAATTCGTTTCGAAAATTCGAAATTATTGAATTTTCACAAAAAATTAATATGCATCGCTCATTTTTTGAACAGACCTTGTATGTCTAGAGAAAAAAGTCCCAAGGGATTTTAGCGCACGATCTAAGTGTCCAATTTACCGTAGCAAAACGTGAAATTAAGTGCTGACCAAGATGATTTCTCAACAAGTTCATTGTTTCACTCACTGTAGCGCCATCTTATTACTACAATAGCTCAACGAGACCATCTGCTTGAATTGCAGGCAGCACATAGTTCGTTAACATGGCGTGATAGCGGTCACCATTGTCGGTAATATTGTAATTTGTCTTATTTTTTAAGAAATATTTGAACCAATGATCCCATCACTCCATAAACCACACCATTCCATTATTTTTCATGGAAGTAAAGGTACCTCTTGGTATTCTTAGGGTTGTTCATATCATTTATTAATGCATCCTCTGAGCTAGCTACATGTGTGTATGTATAAAATAAATTGTCGGATCTTAATCGCATTGCAGAGCATCGCAAGAAACCGACTCTTCAAGCAATAAGTTGAAAAATGTATAATTCATTGGAATTAAAGAGCAACAATAAACCGCTTCTGCTTCTTTTAGTTCATTCACTTCTATTGTCTAACGATGCCTATCCACATACACTTTACATTTACACCGTTCCCTGAACAGTCTGTCGCATGCAGCTGCGCCGGTAACGATATCGTGTTCACGTTACGTTACGTTAGGGTGGACCTGGCCTCAACCAACATGCCTCTCCAGCCAGCACGATCTTTCGCTGGCTGCCTCCAGTTGCGCACTTCAAGTTGGTGGAGGTCATTCTCCATTGTGTGCGCCACCTTAGCCTAGGCCGTCCTCTGCTGCGTTTTTCCAATGGATTCAAATTTGCCAACCTATCCAGCATTACAAACAATAGATACTTATACCCAACTCATGCTTATTCATTACGTACCAACGTAAGTTTCTTCCGTTAACATGTCCAACCCTTAACACATTGCAGCTACAAAATAAACGATATATAATATTTGTTGTCAAATCAGTTTATTTTCATTTTGAATGCTTGAATGTCTTTTATTAATGTTGTGTTCGTTTAGAGCTTGACTTAAATGTTGCTGTGCAATGCGTTTGTTTTAGAACAGCCACCGTTTCATGCAAAATCATCCATCACTCAAGCTGTAGGGGGGTTCTCAAAATCACTTCATCGTCCATTGCCACATATCATCATCATTACCATCCATTGCATTAAATATAACTTAACGAATGCTGCACATAAAGTTACAAATTCAAAAGATCACCTAAAATTCTTGACTGAATAGCAGTCGTTGTAACGAATAAAAAAAACATAAATGCCAAGCAAAAACTCCAACAGCCTTTTTATCCTACAAAAACAATACCTAAAGAAATGTTGTAAAAAAGTTCTAGCTAGTTCGTAGAATGTGTTCCGATCTCTAGAGATTGGCGATGAAACATAAGAAGATAAACAAACAAACACATACACAAACAGTGTGCTGAAAACTAACGTTTAATACTTTTCGTTTAAATTCACTTGGACTGCAGCTCGGCCCACCTTCCTCAATCTCAGTTTGAACCTTAACTCACTGAGGTCACAACCCACAAAGCGTATGTTTACTAATCAATCTCTTTCGATGCTCTCTCAAGAATATCTTTTCGCATGTTCGAGAACTAAGATATCACTTTTTCCGTTTATAGCGTCCCCAGCCACGAGCAAGTTGAGTGGGCTGCGTATGACAACGCTGCACGAGGAGCCTCTGGGACAACGAACTCTGGCCGAAGAGCCGGAGGACAGCTACAGTGACTCAGAGTATGCAGATTACGAGAGCGGAAAATACGCAAAGAACTTCAAGGCAAAGTCCAGACTTACCTCATCGAAGACCATGGACTCGTTCATGGATATCAGCAACTCACACACAAGTATGAGTTACACGTCGAGTGCGAACTCTACACTAAAGCATTTAACAGGAATCGGAACGCCAAGCATGAGTTCCTCCACTTCAAGTGGTTATGGATCACAGGTATGTTGTTATATGAACCGCCTAATGATCTCCAAGCTTGACTGGATTCCGTTTTCAGGCCGTATCTTGCAGCAATCTCACGAATGACGACACAGTTTCCATGCGATCAATGAGTATCGATGAAACTCCTGGTAAGTCGTGAACTTTAAGACTCTCAACAGTCGAGCATTACATTGATTCCTTTCGTATCTAGATTTCGATCGAGTAAATTCCGGTTCACCACCCACAAAACTGTACAACTCTACAATGTCTGCCAGCAACAACGTCGATAACATTCCAACGCCATCGGTTAACAGCCGCCAGGGACGATTCAATCCGTTCCTGAGAGACTTGCCAAGTTTGAGCAAAAGTGCAATAGCCGATGTTGCTCCAGTCGAAGAACCACCAATTTCAAAGTGTCTCACGCCGACAAAGGATCATCCACTAAAGGACATCATCGACGAGTCCGAGACACAATCAGAAGACTCACAGTACAGTGACGACAACAAAAACGAAGCACAAATCCACACCGCCACCGACATCAAGGAACCTCCTCCGTCTCTCCCAGCTGTGGCAAGTGATGAGAACAAGAATCATTTCACAGATCTGCAGCAGTTGCCTGCTGTGGAAGACAATCAGAATGCCAACGAGTCGTTCAACACCGTCAATGAGGACGAGCAGCGAATGGACAACAACAGAAGCAATATACACAGCGAAGGAACCGGGATCGTGAAAACACAATTGCCCCCCGGAAAGGTTGTGCGCAGAAAAAAGACAGCTGTCAGCCAAGTCCGTTCGAACAGCGGCAATCGGGCATCGCTCCCCATGATGAAGTCTGTCGAGCTAACATCTTCAAACGACAAACTTAACGCTCAATTTAACAATATGACAAGCAGTGGGACGGATTCCTCTGAAAGACTTGAAGGTACGTACTATGGTGCCTAAAAGGCGAGGGTGTTTCAAGAAGTGTTTGTTTCTTGTTTTCAGACGATTCGAAGCATCATGTCGAAGAACCGCTCCCCGACTGGGTAGCTGTTGGCGAGTCAGTCCTTATCCGGCCATACAACACCAGTGGCATCATAAGTTTCGTTGGACAAACGCAGTTCCAGGGAGGCACCTGGATAGGTGTTGAGTTGGACACACCAACCGGAAAGAACGATGGCAGTGTACAAGGCATTCAGTACTTCCAATGCAAGCCGAAACACGGAATCTTTGTGCGTTTCGACAAGCTGATACTGGACAAGCGAGGCAAAGCAATGCGCCAATACAAGGCCGAAAAGAATTCAAAAGGTAAGCAAACCAACGCCTGCGAGTATTTCTAGAGAAATTCAATCCGTCTTCTCTGCTTGCTTTCAGTTGTCATAGATGCCAATATGTCGCGATCACGAAGCCGTGGCGAATCCATAAACACACTCGGCACATCGAGAAAATGATTATATCCGAAATGTTCACATCAGGTGCAGCGACTCCACTGTTGGGGGGAAACTGATGAGCAGCAGCAGCAGCAACCAACTCTAAGGAGTTGCAATCGAACTGTGAAGAATGCGAGCCGCACCAATGTGAACATTTCAGGAAACACAAAATCAAACGCAACCACAGTCACCACACGAACCTGCATCAATCGACGTTCAACAGC
Organism: Eristalinus sepulchralis; assembly: GCA_944738645.1. Lineage (NCBI taxonomy): Eukaryota > Metazoa > Arthropoda > Insecta > Diptera > Syrphidae > Eristalinus > Eristalinus sepulchralis. The sequence goes on from OX122886.1 coordinate 54,314,706, forward strand.
ATTTTAAATCGACACAGACAGCCAGAGGCCAGCAACAACACCCTGAAATGAAAAAAAAAACAAGAATCCTTAGCGTGTCGCAACAAGAAGACAAGAAAAAGAGAACAAAACAAACAAACAAAATTTAACTAATTTAACAAGCGCTTAGTTTATTAATTTTCTTAGCTTAATTACAATTAGAACTCTTAAGTGTAGAAGAAGAAGAAGGTGGAGAAAAAAACATGAATGCATTCTACTATACTACTGCTGCAAAAAAATACTATTACTACAACAACTACTGAAAGACAGATTTATATTATTTGTTCAACTACGATTAGAGTGTGTGTTTAGTTGAATGCAATGAGCATACTTGATATTTATACTTAGATTAAGAGCGTTCGGCAGTCGCCGTCGTCGTATTTATGTCATTTTACAAGCGTGCCTCCCTGCTGGGTGCGCAAACTTGTGTTATTCTGCTTCTACCGTTCTGACTACATATTTACTTGTTATTATTTCACCAACACACACATTCGGAGCAAAAGTCTATCGCCTCTGTTCCTCTGATTTGCTTCCAAAAGAAAAACGCGAAAAAGAAATCAAAAGAGAAAATAAGTAATTTGTGATTATTATACAAATACATATATGTTTTCATATTTTATTTTATTTTTTTTTTAATAACTTTAATTTTACAAGAAAGTATTTTGTAATATATAGTGATGAAATGTTTTATTTTGTAGTATTTTTTTTTTGTTTTTATGTAGAGTACTGCTGTGAGAGGTGAACATAGAGATATAAATCGAATGGAGGAAATAATTTTTGAATTAAAGTAAAACTGTTATGTGATCTATTTTTAGTTTAAATGTTTGTGTTTTATTTTTGTGTTCCAGTTTTTGTTTGTTGAGTGTTCCTTTTTGTTGTTTCAGTTGTTGGGTTTCTGTTTTCGTTGTTACTGCACACGATTTTAATAGTTTAACAGTGGGAACACTGAATGGATACACTCTATAGTTGTTCTACGGTACATAGGGTAAATAGGAGTTTGCTTAGAAGGTAAACGTAGATTACTTTTAGTTTAGGTGAACATTTCTCTAAAGTTTAAACAATACGCTGATGTAACAGAAATGTATTCCTGATGAAAGGGAAACACATTTTTGGGAATTGTTGGAACAGACCTAAGGAATTCAAAATGTATTTTGACAAGGCATGAAGTGGGTTGAAAGACATTTTGCTGCCCGTAAATACACTTGCATAATTTGACAGTCAGAAGAGTAGAGATGAAATTCTCTCGGGCAGCCAGAAGAGTGGAGATGAAATTCTCTCGGGCGCATGAAAAAATTCACTATGACCAGCAATAGAGGCAAGATATCACCTCAATTCCACCGCATTAGTAACAATAATGCATTACTGCTTCAAAAGCGACCCCAAATTAACAGCAGATGTGGTCTTGGAAGATATGAGAAAATTAGGATTGCAACCTTTCCCATCGCCTAAATGGAACATCAGGAAGAATCGATAGAAACGAGAAACAAAAAGGCAAAACAAAAGGCCAAGGGCTCTATATACATGCTAATCTGACCTTTAAACAATGTACAGAATTTTATATCATTTGGCATTTTCCTGTTATTTCCGATTCCCCTAAACAAACACAGTACTCTCCCAACAGGCATGCATCACTTGCCTCAATCCGGAGAAGTTAATAAAATAATGCTTTTCTTAAACTTGTTTACCTCCAAAAATGAGTAAAGGGGACTTAAGGAATCCAAGATGTCAAATTAAATTTCCTATCCTGGATGATCACCTTTGTGTTCATAGTCACAATTGCCTCCTAAGACCGGACGTTTTTTGGTACTTTAAAAATAAACCGGAAATGATGGCCCTAACAAGAAACGCAGCCTCTAAAAAACCAGGAGGAAAATACTTCCATTCTTTATGGTATGACCATCTCAGCGTCGAATCATATAGATAAACAAAAATTGTGATTTTGGAGCAACTGAAGAAATCACTTACTCAACGAAAAGGTAAATTCATTCCAAAATTTAGGAAACATGCCTCCACTTCATTTGCAAAGATCCATTCCACTCTAAATAATTGACGAAAAAACATTTACACAAAAAAAATGTACCCTGTTCATTCATAGCATTTACATTTGATCCAACGTGACAGTGCTCGCAGAATATATTGACGTATGCTTGGTACTAAAATACCGAAAAAACCTTCAGAATATTCATCAGTTTCTATTTAGTGGAAGGAATCGTCCTCTCTGCGTTATGTTTCAATACAAGGTTAAGTTTGAAAGGCAGGTCAAAATCAAATATCGATAAGTGAAGTCGAAATAGTGAAAGCATTGATAAAGTTTCGAATTTAATGACATTAAAGCTTTTGGCGTACGAAAATATGCATTTACACGAAATATAAATAAGAACAGACAACAAAACTGAAGTAAGACTTGTAAGATTGTTAAGGTGGATACAAGCCTAGTGTGAACTTGAGCCTGGAATGACCCTAATTCTGAAGTAGACTCGAGCCTCAACAAACAAACCTTTTCAACTGGCATGTTATTAAACCAACTCCTGCTATTACGCACATCATTTTGAGATCATCATCTCAATCTGGAACATTATTTGTTGCATTGTTTCAGTGTCTTGAATTCGCGGACTCCCAAAAGTTGAATTTCTATAACCTTGATATGATCATCTTAAAGTGTTTTTTCGTAAACGCTGGATTATTGTAAGGTATGCTTCTCTTAAATGGTATGCGTCTCCTAATCGGTAATAGAAGCAAGAAGCACTCCCAGATGTCTTCTCTCGAATAGACTAATTGATATCTCATCCCAAAACCACCACACTTCTATACCTCTAGACAAGATCAGCGCTTCTTCTAATATCTTTTCATTTATGCCTGATTAACACTATGTCGTTCCTGTAGCTCGTGAAAACCTTTGGCTTCTGTTAAGGATGTTAATTCAGATTTTGAATATTGCATGCCATTCTATGTGTGGATTCCTTTTTTTTTTTTTTGTACTTAGCATCGGACGCTAATTTGGCTAAAGAAAGGAAAAACAAAGCCTTCAATTCCAGTATTGCAATTGTTGGTATTGACCAGCACCTCCATCGTTTTTTTTTCTGTTCACTTCAATCAACACTTTTCTGTCATGTCTTTTATCAATCGAAAGTGTTTTTGTTCTAATTTTCCATTTTAAACACGATCCACTAACCTAGTCTTACCTAAGTTTTGATTTTTGCTAGATCATCTCATCCTCCTATTCTTGCTGTTGCAGATTTGAGATTATTCTTAGAACAAGGTCTTGCATTGTATAGATAATTTCGGAGCTCCATTGTTGTTGCCTGCAATCGACGAAATGCCCTTTTAAGAAGAGGTCACCTCTTCCCCTAAAATTAATTATTTATTATTGTTTGAACTATAGAGAAATATTCCAGTTAGAATACCGTAAATTATTTATTATCCGCCTACGTACAAGGCTCTCTCTCCCAATGCGATTACACTCCCAAATAATTTTACTCATTTCACTAACGTTCCATTGGTCAACAACTCAACAGATCAATGGATTCATAGGGTAGGTGTTATGTTATCGTTTGTGTTGTGTTTAAAGTTAGTCCCTTGGTTCTATAATTTTTGACTGGAAAATGTGTAAACACATACTTAGTAGGTATTTAGGGATAGAGTATAGAAAACACCATGTAACGCAGTAGATAGAGTAGAAAGTCCATATTTTAAGAGTGCAATACACACAATTATTATTCAAAATATAAGCAAATTACTCATTCATTCATTCTCTCTAAGGAAACGAAACCAAAAAAACAAACAAACCAAAATGGTATAGATATCTTTAAAGTAACCGTTAGGGCAAGAGATAAGAATAATGAAATATTATGAACATGTATTAAAATTAAACAAACAAACAAAATATGCACTATTAATATCCTTTAGAATGATGAAAGATGAAAGTTTTTGACGCAATCGGCTTCGCTTTATTCCGCCGTGTACAATCCTTACACCCTAAGAGTGGCATAGTGAGTTAAGTAATTCATACACACATGCATTGGTGAGTTCTTGTTTTATATTCACTTTATTCCATTAAGATGTAGGCATTTATGCATTTTATGTTGCATTCGCGAATCTCTCATTCAGTCGCCGCCTCCACCACCGCTGCCATTTCTTTAGGTGCTTTCTAATAAATCTACGACAAGCCGATTGGTTGTTTGTTTTTTATAAGCAATAAATGCACCTTACTAAACACTTAACATTGTATTTACTAACCTTCGTTAGTCGTGTAATAATATATAAGATGAGAAAACAGTTTTAAACCAAAGAATATAAAAACAATTAAGTCCGACCTAAAAATAAATATTTACTTATATAGCTCAGAATAAAGTATTTAACAATAAGAAACAAGAAAGTATAATTGTCCATCCAACAAGTAACCAAAAACAACAAATAAGCGATTTTAAAAAAATCAACAAAAGTTAAATAAATGTCTGAGATATTTGAAATTCGATACAATAAATTGCAATTTACAAGACAAAAACCAAAGAGAAAAAAAAACAACAACATTTTATTGTAAATTCCCCAGTGTAAACTATTTAAGACACAAACACACACACACACACAAAGTGAGAAGAACTAATTTAAAAAAGCGAAACAACAACAAATGATTTTTTGGAAAATATATACTTTTTTTTCTACAAAACAAAAGAAAACGTCCAATTTTTTCTCAAAAGAAAAACCAAAAAAGACAAATTTAAGTGAATGATACTACATACTCGTAAATACTTAACAATATATTTGATTTATCTTCGATAGTTTTGTAAAAAGACAAAAAAAAATCAAATGAGAAAAAAAAATCAGAAAATTATAGAAGAAGATTTGCAGAGAATAACAGAGAAACAGCAATGTGTTTTTTTGCTTGGAACTTGTATGATAGATATTGTATCCTTTGAATCTTCTGTAACCTGGATACTCGTATATTTCTACTCAATCAAAAGATACAAAAAAACGATGACACCATGGCAATAGTTAGGTACTCGAATAGCAACAACACGTACTTCATTAAAACCTTAATTCACTTTTTTCTGTAGATGCAATGACTCGCATAGCACGAGATAGCCATACACAGCAGACAATGGGTTATACGGTTTTTCTGTTATCAAATGGTTGGTTTTCTTTTTTGTAAATGAGTAACATTCTCCTAAATTTTTTAGATTTTTAAAGCCAAGTTTGTGAATCAAATAAAATTATATTTTTAACGTCTTTTTTGGCAATCGATGGATTTAGGCATGAAAATAAATACAAAGTCATAAAAAAACTTAAAGAATATTTATTTTTTCATACATACACATCTATCTATATCATGCTGTTTTGAAGGAAGGAAAAAGCCTAGTTATTGTTATCGGTTTAAATGCTTTAGACGATAACCGCTCAAAGATGTACAGTAATCATCAAATCTCCGAACTTTAGGCACGAATGAGAAACAACAAAAATCGATTTTTAAAGAATAAGTCCACAACATTTTGCAATTCCTTAAAAAATTCATTTTAACCTTGAAACCCAGGTTATGGAAATGGTGGGGACTAAAAATATATTCTCGTATTTGGACACGGAAAGTTTCAATTTGCTATAAGTTCACATTGGCACATTGGACATTTTTAACGAGTGAAGTACGAAATAAATAGATCGTAATCAAAACTAGAATCTTGTCGTTCCGACTTTAATAGTTCCTAACCACCGTTCTCATTTCTCTCAAGTGCAAAATTGTTTGTTCAATTATTTAAATTGAATATTGAACTTAACTTTCCGAAAAGTTACAATGTGTCTGTTTTAGAAAACCCGAAAACATGTTAACTTATGACACTAATTAATTTGAGCAATAGATCCGTTCGAGCGTAATTATTTTCCACTTTTCTTACTGCTGAAGCACCCCTATTTTGTGCACGTACTTCATCACGGAAAACGTAAAAAAATATGAGTCGACTGGATCTGTCATTTTAAGGAGTGGTAATGAAATGTTTTCAAAAAATGTGAAAATCGCGTCCAAAGCCAAGTCTTTCCTGTATGCTCTCTTTTGCTAGTTCTTTAATGCAGATGTAGAAGATTCATTACTTTCATTACCGGTGCTACACTGGTACAACTCGTGTTGCACAACACTCGAATACAAATGAAATATGTCCCAATGCCTCTTGTTCGCACTAGTGTGAATCTCTCAAAGAACGCACTAAGAAAATCGTTTCTTATTATATTTGTTAATTTAGCAGTGCGAAATTTGCTGCATTCTTCCAATTTGCCATTCTATCGAAATTTGAATCGCTTCTCAGAACTAGTTTCCATTATAGTGCATAATCCCATTTTTGCCTGAAACCACATTTGCAAAGAGCTCCAAACTAGAAACCAGAGAGGTAATGGAATGTGCAGCGTAGTAGTAGTTTTCATAACTTTCCCCCAGTCTCAGTTTCTGAATCCGCTACTGCTAAATTAAATATATATGTGTATACTTCACTAATGACGAATTTTTGTTGAGACACATAAATTACAAAATTTTGTAGATATTAAGCATTCGCTTGCATGCTACGTATGCGTGATGTAGATCACATAACGAAATTTACTTAAAATAAAAAAAACACTCTAATCTTACATGGCCATCTAACTACACTACACTTCCCAGTTAATTATTCATTCTGGTATAAGAAAAATTTGTCACAACTCTATGATCATCCCTTGCCAACGGGCAGATAATTACAATACTCGTGTATGTGTAACTAAATTGTATTGAAACTTTATTGGATCTAATGAGTTATGAAACGACAGTGGCAGTTTGCATTGTAGGAAACCAGTTTTATCTTAGACGTTAAACGAAACGGCTTTATGCCCTCCTACATTGAAATCTTCAAAGTACAATATCCAGGCAAGGACAATGAAATAAGGAAAACATTTTCAAAGCCCGATTTTGTTAAGTCTCTAACATAACAAATAAACTGTTCGAATTACTCATTCAGTTTTAAGTTCACAAGGTGTTATTACAACTAGTGTAAGAGTACAAACAAAATTCATATATTGACGGTTAAGACATAAATTGAGGTTGACCATATTCGACTGAAAAACAAATTAAAAGGAAGGAGAACAATTTTATTGAATTAATAGAAACAAAAGCACATCTGCTCTATAAGAAACGAAAATTTTTTTTTTCATAATGTTTCATAACATTGATCACCGTTAGCGACTCTAATCCAAAGCCTGTAATTTAATTCTTTCCTTCGCCATAAAAATATTGTTCAAATTAATTTGAGAGAGCAAAAAGCCATCTTATGCATCTTGTATGTGGAGATTGTAACAGATCTAATCTAACTATCATCTCTAACCAAAGGAAAAACATAACACTTTCGTTTACTTTCTCCACATTCAATCAAATGTAACAGCCTTTACCCAATCCGTCTGGGTACAAATATCTGTACAAATCTGTGTAAAGAAATTAACTTTCTACAATACAACAAACACGTATTAGGGTCTAACAAGCCTTGTAGAACGCCCCATTCTTCAAAGTCTCTTCGGATGATTTTTCTTACATCATTGCAGGTTATAAAGAGATCTTTTAAGGCGTCCACCACATTGCCGTTTTGAACTTCATATAACTTTCAATTCTGTGTACCAAAGGCAAAACAACTTATGCATATAAAGAGTTTTATTAAGCGATCAAAATCAAAAGGCAAACAACTCAAAACGGTTGGGGTTGATTTTCTTTCGAAATTCTTAAGAAATTAAAATATGAAATGTAAACTCAGAGTTTACATAGAGTTTTCTTTCCCGGTATAAAAAGAGGGAATCATCTTTGTGAGGCTCTATAGAGAAAGGCAGACCAGAGTACCAAAGAAAGTCTTAAATTCAGAAAATTGGAGTTCAAAACAGAATATAATTGTGAATTGGGAATATGTACATTATGCACCTTTTGCTCCACAGCCAGATTCCACATAATATTAAAGCATTTTAAAAAGTCATAAAAGGAAATTGATTTTTTATTAAGACATCGGGCAATATTTCGTATCTGTCAGTTATCGTAATTTTAATTGAAAACACAAATATTTGTGTTTCCATAAGCTTAAGCGGTTTATTTTCTGTCTACACAGGGTTTTATTTTATGAGTTTACATAATTTAAAACAACGATTACCTGACGACGAAAAGATTAATTTGACATTTTTTACGACGAATAAATGTCAAAAATCAAATCATTGGCTTTTTCCTTGGAAACCATCCAACCATTTGATAAACGCCTTTAGCCCACTATAAACGAAATCTTATGCACAATACAAATAATGTTTAACAAATTGTAGTGCCCCTCTCAAAAAGGCAGAAAGCAACTTTTTCAACAACACAAACTTAATGAGCTTAAAGACTTTTCTCTAGCCGCTAGATGGCGTCAACTAAAAACAAGAAAATACCAAAAAAAATTAACAACTACAAAATACTAACAAAGCTCAAAATCCATCTGAAAACCAAAAGAATTTTCTAAAAAAAAGATATTAATACATTAAAAATATACATAAATATATATATATCTATATACAATTAGCAAATTTATTAAGCAAATCATCGTGTGCTTTTTGATGGTAATTTTAAACAAACATTCAAGTGAAGACAAGAAAAAAAATAAGAAAAATCAAAAAAATATATATATTGAGCAAATTTATTGTGAAGAAAAGATGCTTTCACAAGGCCTATATAGTATAGCTTGTACCTACAGGTTTTACACTAAATCTATATATACACAATCTTAAACACATACACCCAAAAAAACACAAGAAAAAAATTAAGAAGAAAAAAAACACTTAAGCAAAGAGCAAATGTTTCCTTTTGTAATTTTTCTGCAATTGTTAAATATTATATAAATATGAAGAAAAACCAAAAGAAAAAAATATTCAAAAATATTAAAAAGAAAAAACAAAACAGATTTAAAAGCATAAAACATATTTTAGATACGTTACAATGCCCTTTAATGGCGGGAGTCAGGAACTTGAAGGCCTGTTTGCAGAGTTGTAAGAACTATTATATTAATTAATTGAAAATAAACAACACAGAAAACATTCTCTCTTATCAATTCAAAACGAGTTTATTGAGCTGATGCAATGCAATAAATGCAATAAACAATTCTTATTTGAAGCAAAGCAAAGCAGCGAGCAGTTTAACAAGATAAATGAAGAGTGTTACTATACTAAACCGTATTGTTGTTCTAATTGTGCAAAAAAAAAAAAGAAAATACATAAGAGAGATAATGTGATGATGGAGAACATTTATATATATATACACTTGAATATTTTATTTTGTAGTTTTGTTTGAATTTAAGATTGAGATGTAAACAAATCACAGAAACCAAAACACACATGAACATTTACTTTGAAAATAACAAACAAAAAAAGAATACAAATGAAAAAATGTAATGTAACTTTAGTTTAACTATACGTAATGTAATGAGAAAACAAAAATCATCCAAAAGCAACCAGTAATCTAAATTTAATTATAAACTGTAAACCAAAATAGAAAATAATACCAAAAACAAATGAAAATTAACAAAATGAAACACATTTTTCGATGTCTTAAAGAAATAAATGAGAGTCAACCAGTAACTGACTGAAGTTGTTTGATTTGAATGCGCTAGGAGAGGGTGTATAACAGGAATAGTAGCGTTGAATAAAAGGAAAAAAAAACACCGTTGCGAACTAAAGCTTCTTGCTTCCCGTGTAGTTCATTTTCAAAATCTCTTGAACAGTTCACATTTATTTAAAAAAAGAAAATTATTTCCGAATTGGAAGTTTCAAAAGAAAGTTAATGAATGAATGTAAGCACCGCTTAAACAATAAAGGACCGACAGGGGAACAGTGTGGTTCAGAAACAAACATTTTGTACAAGTTATCTAAAGCCTTAAGCTGAGATTTGATCTCCACATGACGCACCTGCTTTTCCGTAAAATATGGTCAACTGTGCATGTTTGTATCTTTTTTTAAGCTAATTTACTTCTTATTAATTTATTAATTTTTTTCTGAATCAAGAGATTTAAATTGAACTTGAATGGAGAAGTTCGATATCGTATGCAGCGCTCCTTTACTGCAATAACCACAAATACTTTGGTTGCATATGTTTCTACTGCCAGCGACACGTTCTATCCCACCTGCGATTGGTCGTTTGGAAATTTATTTGGTCGTTTATGCTTCGAATTTATACATCTGTTTTTCCATCCGTCCGGCGCTTCGATTTGGCTCCTGCCACTAACACCACCGACACCAGCCATCCGTTTGGCACTCAATCCGGTGCATGTCTGTTTCCTTTTTGGTTCAGTGTCCCTGGCTGGGAGGTCGTTCTGTGAAACATTTTGCTCCGAGGTCATGGGCCACTGGTTTATCTTTTAAGGCTGCACTGTATTTTCGATTTTCACTGAAAACAACTGCAGAGTAGAAAAACATGTCAGTACTTGTAACACGTGGTCGCCGTGGCGTAGTAGGTAAGACCACAGTCAGAAGGTCTAGGTTCAATTTCCGCACGGGACACCTCGCATTTTTCACGGCACCACCTCATTCCATTTGCTGACAACACTCAAAGAGTACCAATTGTCGATGAAAAGCTTCTCAAATCTCGCCGTTCGGAGTCGGCAAAAAACTGTAGGTCCGTTCTACTCGTGAAAGAGCAGTAGCACGCGCAACACGAGTAGTTGTTGTAGAAGCTAGGCCCTGTTCCTTTGTGGGCTGTAGTGCCACTCAATTTTTATTATTAATTGTAACACACCCTGAAATGTACATACGTCCAGGACAAGTTGCACTTAAATTTATCAGAAAAAGAAATATATGAATCAAAACGTAAGAACGTATTTTTTCTGACTGTGTGAACACCTTCCCTTTGACTTAATCGAGTTTTAAAAAATGTCTAACCGTTAAGTCCTCATACAGAAATACTTTCTTTTTACTTTTCCAGAACTGAGTTTTGATTGTAGGGAAGTACATAGGTTGAAGGCGGAATTATTAAATAAATGCCGGTGAAAACAAAACGTCTGGAAACACTAGTGACCAGTCCATAATCTGCAAAGTCGTTTGTCTCTTAGATGCAACCGGAGAGAGACAGATTGCCCACGACTTTTTAATCCAATGTGTAATTTTCAAAGAATACACTTAAAAATGCGCATAATTTCTAAAATTAATACGTCAATATAAAAGATGACAAGATTACCTCCCACATGAGCCATCATGCATGTAATCATTTTATTTAATTACACATTCCAATACTCCCTTTAATTACTCACCAACTTGACTGCACACTGATGTCATGATGTAGATTGCATCTATGCACACATTACCAACGTCATAGTCACTGGTCAGGTAAACAATTCTTTTACAGAACGATGATGATAACGTTCGTGATGAGATGGAATTTCCTCCTCACGAATTAACCCCTAGAAGTGTACCGTAAACAATCAATTGACATGATTGCTTGTGCATCAGTCTCGGAAAAAACCATCTCAATCGTCGTCAGCCGTGCGCAGAAAACACAAGTTGAGTTTTTTTTAGACTTAGAATATCTATTTATTCAGCGATTAATAAATAATACATAATTTTTTTGTTCGTTTGTTTAGATTTACACAACCTAACTATTTTGTTCGTACAAAATGTCTGGTATAAAAAATTGTTCATCTGTCATACACCTTCGCCAATAGACTAGTGCTGTGAGAGAGGAATGTCTCCGTCCCCAAATACCCACAAATTGTGTGTTTGTTTGTTTCTTTTCATTTTCATTTAGGAATCATTTACGAATTACAAGGCTATGTTTTGATTTTTTTTCTTTTTCAAAATAAAATTCTCCATCGACCTATCCAGTGATGCGTTCGGCAACAGTACACATATACAATTAAAGCTTAACTCTTCAAAAAAGATACAAAGAACTACAGGCGCTGGATTGACAATATACATATAAAATCGTTTAAAATATAAAACTTTACAGTGTAATTATCTATAAAAAGAAATATATGAGTTATTGGTCAGTGTCCGTTCTCGTTTTATCTCCGCTCGATGAACCACTTCTGAGTCTCACTCTCCATATCACAGATGGCCACTTGGACGTCATCGGCGCTCTTCAGTCCCCGATGGTCCAGGCAGAGACCGGTTTTGAGGTGGACGAATTGCTCGTTCGCGTACTCCCATTGTTCGTTGAAATCGGACTTGTCGAAGCATGGTGTCATCACCACTCTGTAGGGTGGTGAGTCACTTCGTTGCACTGTAGCGCAACTAAGCTCATTGCGGAGGACTCCGTCGAGAGTGATCGAGAAGAATTGCGACTTTGTGATCGGTGTTGTGCAGTAGTAAACGCCGAGATTGTATGGCTTCTCGTTGTTCTGCTGCAGGTCATCGAGGCATAGATTGCGAGTGACTGCTCTTACTCTGGGGGGATTCGGAATTAGATTTGCGTTTCTCAGGCAGTGGAGGAATACTTACTTTCCATAGGTGAGGACGTTCTTGGTCGGAATGAATTTCTCCGGATACACGTGTTTCAGGTACCACTCGAAGTTCTTGCAACGAAGCTTCTTGCGCAACATAGTTCTGTGCGTAACATCGCCAATGTCCGGGTGGAACTTTAAGTCTGGCCTGTTCATATAGAAGAGGTTAATGTACTCGTCCATCCAAACAAGAGCCATTCGAGCGGTGTTGATGCCGTGCGTATCGCGATCGTTGGGGAATCTAAGCGGAAAATTAAGGTTAGACTCGATTGTATGGGCTCTTCCTTCAAACTTACGAATAAGGATGGAAATCCCTGAAAACATGTCCGACACGGGAGCATGGAATTGTCTCTATTGTGCCACCGCACTGCCAGATTCTAAAAGACATCTCCAGGTTTTCCCCACCCCATCCATCCATCTATGCAAGGAGGCAGAATGTTAAGACACCACAAAGAAGTAACCAGAGTCTGACAATTTACCTGTTCATCATAGCTGCCTACTTCCCAGAAGTATTGCCGATCAATGGCAAACAATCCTCCAGCCATTGTGGGACTGTACGTCGGGCACACTTCAACAGGTTGTTTACACTCCCGCCTAATGCGAGCGTACTCCCGGTCAGGCACGTTTATCCAATCGAAGTGTCCATTCCACTGAAAGCCACCAACTTGAAATTGCTTATATCCATTTGTACTGTATTGAAAGTCTTTTGAGTCGATAACATCGATAATTGGAACTAAGACACTTGTACGTGACTCCTTGATGCGGGCAAGAAGTGGCTCTATCCATCCGGCGACTCCCTCACAGTGGGCATCCAAGAAAATCAATGTGTCACCGGTCGCAATACGGGCTCCGGCCAAACGTGCGCGGATCAGTCCTAATCTGTAAAGACATGAGCAGAGTTTCGGTTTAAATTGATGAGGATCATAATCGTTTGCATTTCATTTCAAAGCGGGCGACACCCACAGCCTCAGAAGCACACAGTCCTGAATCATCAAATGAATAATCACACGCTACATGAGACCAATCAGAATCAATTCCCCCTCAAAACGTGCCGTGAATTCGATCAAAGTTGGAAGCGTTGCTTTACAACTTTGACCCAAAAACAATGCTTCACAAGGCAATCAAAGAAATCGGATGGAAAGCGTAGAAGAAATCCATCGAGTTACTGTTTAAATTTCGAGAAGAAATCAAACAATTCAAGAGAGGTAATCTCCGAAAGAAACCTTTGCAGTGGCTAAGAGCAAACTTTTACCATTCCCGGGGAAAAAAACTGGTTTTCCACTTGGCCACCAAAAAAAAAAAAAAACGAACTCAATTAACACCAGGCAACGCTTAAGACAGCGCCACGAACATCCAGGTAGTAGGGAACTTTATCTACGAATGTTCGGGTTCCACACTAATAACGCCGAAAATGAAAACCAGTCGAGAGAAGTGTTACGCCGAATGGATTTCGCAAAGAATATCACCGGCTAGAAGACGAAGCCGCTGAAAACATCGCGCGCCGTAGGAAGTATTTTGCAGATGTCGTCTATGCTTCGGGACAAAGCTGTGGGAATGTGAAATGGAATATTAAACGGCCATTAAACATGACAGAATTAGTTGGAAGAACCTGGGCTAATGATTCAAACGGCAGCAAGGCACGAAATCGTCTACACTTGTTCATGCTTTGTTCTTGAAGTGTAGCACATTCCTCGATAATGCATTTTCGGTGTAAGTGGATTCATGTTAGAAGCTAATAAAAAACGAGTAAGGCGAGAGTCAGGTCAGAGAATTCAAATTCCTCCTTCGATATGATAATTTCCAGGCGTTGAACTGGTTTCAGTCGCCTCGAAATAGTCAATGAGATAACCCGCAAGAGAATGCCGAATGAAATGGCGCTGAGAGCGGATTAGAGTAGGTGTTGTCAAATACCTTAGATGGAACTTGGTAGATAATTCCCCGAATCAAGACACGCGAAAGCAGGTAGTTCACCATAAGTGGGACTTTCCATTTAAATTTTGTTGACACGCGAATACGATTTTAAAATAAACAAGCGGAAGACCTCTCAAATGACTGTATCTTCACACTCCTCTCCGCTGCTATTCTTGAAATTCAGATCAACATCTTGAGCAAAAAAAGGTGGTTCCAGAATCAGAAATTACAATAAAAATGCAAATTTCATCACAACTAAAAACTATGAGAGAAGTTTCCGTTAAATATTCAAAAGATTCTAGAAATGCGCAAATTAGGAGTAAGATTTCACATAAAATTCATAAATGAAAGAAGGGAATTTACATTTTGATAATAAACAGTTTAACGACCGCGGTTGTCATTTATGTTGTTGTTTATTAATAGACATCAGGTTTTTGATTAAATTTCGAATTGTACTAAACGGAGGTTTACAGATCCAGATTGACATTCTTTTACCGGTTTCAGTTCAAATAAAACGATTTTGAGATATGTAGAAAGTCTAATTGTGACATGACTAAATTGAACCAAATCCCGGCATCAACTAGGAGCAGTTGTCTATCAAAAGTGTAGCGAATGCGACGGCAGTTCGTAGTCGACACTATACTGTATGTCCTCTTTACTCGTAAGAGAAGAGTAGCACGTACACCACGAGTTTTTGTTAAAGGAGAGAGAGCTTGTGCCCTAGGGGTTTTAATTTGTATTCCCTCTTTAACTATCCATCCATGGATAGGGGGTTCCTAAAAATTATGTGTTTTATTAGCTGCGAGTTTTTGATAGAACGGAAGTAGTGGAGACGGATTTTGTCAGACCACTCAAGGCAAGTTACCAATTTCGACTCAAAAATGCACATAATTAAGAGTCATAAGTCATATTTCTTTTCATGAGTTGTATAGAAATGTGCAGCAGATAGAAAGAAACAGAGAAAACAGTACACACTCATGTTTAGCCACATATAAGATGAGAGGCAGATGAGAGGTTGGGTGTATGCAATGACATCGGAAAACAACAAACACCTATAACCCAGCAACTCATTCGAATCCCATTTGTGGCTAAGAAGTAGGTTCCCTCTTACCACCTACACAAATGTTTCATTAGACATTCAAACATGTTTAGGTGCTGTGGAATAAAGAAGTGGATCATAATACTATCGTCTATGGAACTTATGATTCATGTGAGGATTTTAATGTTTAGTGGGATTATGTGACAATGTTTTTCAAACAATTATTTGGCAAACTTTTAAAAAGTTCAAAATTTGTTTATCAATAGAATGATTACTTTGTGCCTATACACATCTAAATTTGTCATAAAATAAACACATTTATACCTGAATTGGAAACGCAACCTCTCGCGGTCAGGATTTACCACTTTTTGTTGAAAAAAAAAAATTAAAATACACGAGATGTCACATTCATAGATTGCAGGGCAGGAGAAAATAATTCTCGGTAGAGCGTGCCTCAAAGAATGGGATAAAGGAAGAGTAAGTAATCTGGTAGGTGGGAGTTTTTGAGAATACGAAAACGACAACTACCTGCACATTGTAGGGATTTGCAGGCAATAATACTATTGATGAGGTTGCTCGCTTACTGTCAATGAACTCGGTATACGGAAAATCGATTGCAATCTATTGACCAGACGGACAGTAAGGCGGTCATCAAGAGTGTGAACGAGCGGTTATATGTAGTCTCACCATATGCTAGACATAGGGATTTTCTATGGAATGAGGGAGTGAACTCCCACGCCGAAAGTCCCAGGTTCGAGACCTTTTTGGCTCGAAATTGGTAAATAGACTTTAGTGGACAAACAAATTCCGTATCCACTGCTTCCGTTCTACCAAAAACTGACGCCTTACAAACTCGCATTCTCTTTTGGAATCCCGTATCCATGGATGGATACTTACAGAGGAAAACAAAATTAAGCATGACAAGGCCGAGAAAGTAGTAGAAAAAAAGGTGTAAGCTTCAATTATCAAAATTAATATGACAAACAAATATTACTGTGGGTAGATGTTTGTTGATGAGTTAGTTGAAGTCGCCTTCATCCAATATCTAGATCAGATTTCTGAACTCTACTTCCATCCATCATTTATCACGACTTCCCTTTTCTTGTGCTGCTGGTTGGCTAAAAGGCTCTTAAATTCGTTTTTCGGAATCGATATTAAACGTAAAGTTCATTCCACACTTGAATAAGTAGCATGCGCTACATGAGTGGTGCCCTCAATGTTTTTATTTTATTACACTTAGGACACTCAAGCAAGACATAGTTTATGTCCTACAAAAATATGGATATGCCCAGAGGCATATAAAGCGTTACCGAAAAGATAAATTAAACAAAGCCGATCATTACTACTATCTACTCAACCTTTGACGTTTAAAAAATTTTAAACACTATAGGCCTCTTTCTATTCTTGTCACAACAAAAGTCTGCCAGAAGTAATAGAACTTTTACAATCTGAAACAGACCTCCGTAGTTTGTCATAGATTTTTTTTTTGTTTCCGATATGTGGACCGTACCTACTATATTTAGATTTAGTAAGGCTGTCAGATAGTAAGACACAAGACACTGACACTTTTCAAAGGATAATAAAAAAAATTGCACTGCAGTCCACAAGGCACAGAGCCTAGCTTCTTCAGCAACTATTCCTGTAGGCTATGGTTCTTTCACGAGTATAGGGGACCTACAGTTTTTTGCGGTATCTAAAGGGCGAGATTTGAGAAGGTTTTTATTAACAATAAGTTCTCCTTTTGTGTTATCAGTAACTCCAAAGAGATGGTGCCATGAAAAAATAAGAGATTCCAGTTCAGCAATCGAGCCTGTGACTTTCGGCGTGTGAGCCCTCGCCTTCGCCCGCACAGTGGCAACAGGATCCCAAGTTGGCTAGAGGAGAGGAAATGTATGCCAAGATAAAAAATTTATTGACTAAGTAGTAACCTGTGCACAGAGTATTTAGTCGAATTATGTAAAGGTAAGTAATATGACTGAAAGACTGCAAATGCGTGACATACTAGTTCGTAAGGTACGCAAATTGATTCTCGTTCTTTGTAGATGGCATCCATTGTTGGACTTTTTTCTCCTTGTAACACTTTCCTCAGTTTTCTACACTTAATTCACAGGCAGATACTGGGCAATACGTGTACGTGTAAGGTGGTCATCTGGTGTTGATTCGAAGAAAACGATATCTGGAACTCAACTTTGTATCAATTTTATATCACCCTTATTTGCCGGAGACGTTGCTCGGCCCAATGCTTGCGCTGTAAAGGTTATGTTGTGCATTTAATTGGACGTTGTTGGTATCATCAATTTATGCATTCCAAGCAAAAACGACCAGAAAATAAGCACAGTTCAGTATTGACATTTATTTAATTGAATGACTATACAGTGAACAAGGGACCAGACTCCGTCAGCAACTACTCTCTATAAGAGGAGAAAAAATAGCATGCACAACATTAATATAAAACTTGGAACAGGGACTGGTGAAAATTTTAGCTAACCGGATACATAGATAGCTATGACGAAAAGCTTGACCAACGTCTTAGCAAATAGTCCTTACAAGATGCTGCTGATACACAGTAAAATTTTGGTAACTCGAACCATCACTAGTCACAAACAAATCAAGTTATCCAGACTCCTACTAAAATACTGGAATAATATATAGGAGTAATTTAATATTCAAGTTTAGGTTCGAAATAAAAAAAATTCAAGTTTAAGTGTCATATGCACAAACCATAATGTCATATACACGATATAGATTGAAATGACGCAAAGGCGAAGCACCTCAACTAAGTTGTTGCGCACATTGGAGGCATTCACGTCACTGCGGATGAAGGGGCTTGTTGGTGAAAGTCCTGTTCCATATAAACACAACGTAATTATTAAAGTTATATTGTCAATGGATTTCTGTCAGCCACTGCGCACAAAATTTTCCCCCGCAACTAGAATGAAAAATAGCGCCCAAGAGCAGAATAAATTGCATTCCGTTGATTCACAGCGAATACCATCAGTTGGATGCCAAGCATCCATCGACTTGATTAAGTCATCATTTCCAAAAATTGAAATTTGTCTATGACTATACATATATAGTACAGTGGCGCTCTGTTATAAACAAGAAATTGAAACAAAATTGCTTGCTCTCAGAGACGTAGACTCTGCTAGCTCTTTTTCGGAAAAAATTATGTCTAATAGGGCAACGGAAACGGTGTTGTGTGAACGGGCTGTAGAAAGAAGTGGTAGTGTGAAATGATTTCGTTCCGTAGCAAATTGCGTGCCAAATAAATTTCTACGGACGTCGTCTCGTCATTAAAAAGCATTGCTTATTACTAAAGGGCAACCTGAACGATTTTATTTATTTGCGTCACTCACTTTGTCGTCACTCATTAGTGGACGAACGTAGTGAAATAGAAATCCTAGAAAATGATTTTTTTTACGCATGTAAACAAACCCACATATTTAAGTGCAAACGTTAATGGCGTGAAGAAGTTGTGGATAGGTGTGTCCAAGGTCCTCAATTCCAGGTGGGAAAACAATATTTAATGGGTCCACATCCCATACGAGACCAAGGCCAATATCGAAAACAATCATCTATGAGCGGAAAGGACTCTAAATGTAGAAATTAAGGAAGTTCTCTCTAAAGTATTAATACTCCCACAGTAACTGAAGTGCCATAAGCCGTTCAAGAAATCTTCTCTAAGTCCATCGTTTGAATTCGGATACAGTTTTGGTGTCCTTATCAATATCAAGGATTATCAGGGTTTCAAGTTCCATGTCATGAGAACCCTTAAAAAAGGTAATAATGATCCCCTGATACCCGAGACTGGCGATTTTACTGAATTCATCACTTTAAAAATATTGAAGCAATCAAGAGCACAGCAAGCATTTGAAAAAGTAATACAATCCCAAAAGAGTCATTAAAGTTAAATAATGCAGAACTAAAGGTAACGCGGAAAATGCAGTTATCCTCTCCAAAAATGCGGCTTGACAGCGCAAATATCAGAAGGGCACTCTTGGCAGGCTATAGAGCCAACAATTACCTACTGATCGCATCCCCAAACCTTCCCATTAAGAGATTTTGAAAGCAAGTAAATCCTAGAGAAAGGGAAGAAGATGCAACAGCCTTCTAGTGTTTCCAGTGACACACCAAATTTCTTCGGTTTACTTGGATTTACCACAAGAATTTTTACCTAGTCCTCACTTAGAAGTTGTCTTCTATTAGATAAAGTGATACGTGCGTTTGATGTGTGCGACGTTAAGGTTTCTAGAAATGTTTATACATATCATGCTGTCAACTGCCTATTTCGTACACTTTTCCTTTGATGTTTTTAACTCGGACAGAATGCGTCTCTGACACAGCGAAACACATACAATAAAATGTCGCATTTGAGAGTATAGCCAATAACGAACACAACATTTCGCGAATGTTTGATAAGTTCTCGTTCAGGAGTAGTAGCCCCCAAAACTAACCAAGTGGGAAACCGGAGAACGGCATTAAAGATGCCATTTTACGAGAAACCATGGGTGCAAACCCAACAAAAGTGTTGCACTGCCCACTAGATGGAAGAGTCCCTCAATGAGAATGAAAGTCCACGCCAATCTCAAATGGAAAAAAACTGAAAAAAAAACTCGAAAAGTGAGTTCCCCCCTGCATTGAACTATAAGTCAATTTAAAAACCTGTGCATGCATGCATGTGATGAAAACTAGATTTTAAATAACAACCGTAAAAAAACTCTGGGCAGTGGTCGGATGTAGACGAAAACAAAAGTACACTGCTTAACTTGCTCTTCACCCAGGTTTTGGCGATAATCTGATGGACATCGAAAGGACCACCACAACCACTTTTCATTTCATCAACCAGGTGAAACCATTAATTCTGTTAAATTTGAAAACCTGTCTGCACAGGTGAATAGGCATGGTCCGATCCGATCCTGTTGCATAAGAACGCAAGACCCCATACATCACATGTAGCGGTGCAAAAGCTGCTACAATTGATGAGATTCCAAATTCTTTTCTCTAATGGATTACCATTTTCTTCATCTTTTGGTGTCATTTTGTCAACAAGAAACCGTGTATAAGCAATAGAAGCGTTTGAAAACTTCTAGCGTCCATAAAAAGGGATGGCAGAAGGTCTAGGTTCGGTTCCCGGACGGGACATTTGTTCACCACCTCCCTCAAATTCCTGAAAACACTCAAAGCATAACAATTGTCGACGAAAAGCTTCTCAAATCTCGCCGTTCGGAGTCGTCAAAAAACTGTAGATCCCTTCTACTCGTGAGAGAACAGTAGCAAGCACGACGCGAGTAGTTGTTGTAGGAGCTAGGCCTTGGTCCCTTGTGGGCCGTAGTGTCACTCAGTTATTAGATGATTGAAAAGTAATGGCGGTGGAAGAAGATAATGGTTCATGACTAAATACAATTTAATACGAAGTATTCAGATTCTTAGGAAATATTTGGCATTTCATGTGGTAGAACCTAATTATTCGGAGTTGACTGCTAAAGCCAAACACTGATCTTCTGCAGAGTTAATCTATTTCCTTATTCAAAAAGCAAACAACCGTTGCTGCCTTTGAACGTTTTAAAACAGCGTAAACTATCCGAAATCCAACAAAATAGATTGCAGATAGTTTCCTTCTAAGCAAACATCAAGGTTGTATTTACTTTTACATATCCTATGGACTGCTACTATCTCAGCGGCTATGCTTATCAAAATTTGCAAGTTGAATACTGAAGAGCCGAAGTTAATGGCGCATGAAGTCTTTGTTCAACATCAGTCATGTGAAATAGAATCGAACGCTTGTTCGGCAAATTCCAACTACAATGACAATATGCCGCCGCTGAGTCACCAACAGTTCTCTAAAGAGTGTGAAAACAATAAACAGACTTCTCTTTATTAGAGTGAACAAGTCTCTTTACGTCTACAAAGCACTTTACTAGCGTCACCTACGCGACCTTAAGCCAAAAGCGTCACTATGCAAGATTCATAGTATCAGCGACCAGTCAGACCTTAGGCGAAATGATGACAAACAGAAACATTTGACGTCTCATAAATTTCTCGAATTCTGTATCTCCACACACAATCAGACACTTTCGCCTCTTCCATTATGAGTGCCGTCATGGAACCCCTGCAATCACAACTTCAACTAATAAATCTTTCGGGTTATCTAGATGTTTGCTTACACCTCGTAGCCCACACTTCGTTGTGTACCTTTTGACGAGTTTGGGCGTCGATAACTCAGTGGCGGCATGTTTTCTTCTGTTGACTTAGTGATTCATTTCTCTCTTCATGTGAGATGATCCTCATCACTCACGACCGACGAGATAACTGAAACTTGTCATTTGCTCCAGGATGTCGCGCCCAGACGTGTAACCGGTTTCGAATGAACGTACTTGCCATTCGCCATTCTCGAAGTCTGGACTGTAATATTTTCAACAAATTCTCTCCATTAGCCGACAACGCCGCATAATGTAAAGAAACAATCGAAAAACCGGACCAGTACTCAGCTTGAATGTGAAAGCTTTGCCGCGGCCGAATAACCGCTTTCAGAAGTTCATTACCACCGACATACAATGATTTAATTCTAAATCACACTCCCACCACGACGGGCTCTGAATTATTTATCACACCTCGTCTGTGCTGTCGCTGAATTCGAATATCCGAAATGTCACAGCACTGGCGAAGCCTACGAAATCAAAAAGGTCACACTGATTCCACGACAAGCCAGTGTCTCTTGTCGTAATCGCTGCGATTACGCGCTGCCACACACATCTGACCGATAATCTTAATCCGAAGTATGTGTCAATAGTACACACAAAGATGAGCATCTTCGTGTTTTGTCACTTGATTAGCACTGTCAGTTGGCTGCAGGTTAAATGTTAGACAACCACAGCTCCACCGCGAGACAGGTTAGACGAGTTTGAGGCAAGGCGACGAGATGCCAACGAGTAGGCAATAATTGTTACCTAATCACATTCAAAGATTGGAGAAGCGGAGGCCCACTTACCTGTTCTTCAGGCGCAGCACATTGACAACTCCCTTTGGAAGACGTGTGGAAATGTAATAGTCTAGTTTCCCGCCTAGCTCCTCGTTCGTGCTACCGTCATCGACCAGAATGATTTCTTTCAGTATCCGGGAGTCGCCAGTGTTCAGAACGCTGTGCACAGTGCGTAACAGCACGGAGTATGGTTCATTGAAGAAGATGATCACCACACTGGTGGTGGGCAGTTGATTGAGGTCATACCTGATGCTCATGCATAATGGAAGTCTCGAGTCTGGAGTTGTACGATTGTATGACAACTTCTCGCTGAGGACCTCATTGAGGGCGATTTTCTTGTAAATTTCATCGCCGCGGATTTTCTCGTCTCCCTCCAGGGTGACTGCGTGTCCTTCGTCACCGAGTCCAGGCACTTGTTTGCTTAAGTCCTCCCTAATTTGCTTCTCGAAAATATTCTCCTCCGTGGGATAGATGAATGGTGTGATGACAGAATTGTCCTCCTCGTCCTGCAAACTGCTTCGGGACACTCTCAAAGCGGCGGGAGGTGCCGCGATTTGTTTACTCTGCGCGTCCACTCCCTCCCCATCCACGTTCAGATTTATGACTTTGAGGTAGAGAACGAAGCAGGACACAACCACCGCGAAGACTATCACCTTGCCATAGAAGGAACGTCGGATTCTCGGAAGCATTTTCTCTTCTTAAACACACATACACTTTCTACTTAAACACTAGCAACAATTATAAAACTTATGGAGATTGTTCGCGGGGAAAATATCACTTTTTGTTTTGATGATTTGCTCCAAATTGAGACACGATGGCAGGTTGGCCAGGCACCACACATATACACTCCGATCGGTCAGCGTAGATGATTGAGAAGAAATTCATGGCACTTCGGTCGAGACCAGTGTGTGCAAGCCACTGCTGAGAATGCTGATTTCGAGTGGCGGGGACGATGGCCAGCGCGAATCTTCATCTCTCTCTCATCTCTGAATACAATAAATTCGGTGACTTTTTTTTCGATTTCTCTGTCTTTTTTGTGTGATTAAGTAAGACAACGTCAGCAGATCTTGTTTTCTCGGGCCGCTGGTGAGAGGTCTTCACTTAACACAGAAATCTAGACGGTCTTGTGGGTTGCATACGGCCGCAAGAACTAAGTCACAACACACAGAGCACGCGAAAAGCAACAAATTGCTCACAAAGTGAGCGTTGGATACCACTTAGATGTATTTTTTTTTTGGTGGGAGCTTAAGCGAGAAAAGAGAAAAGAACACAAATACTAGAAATTTTTTGAGATGTCAATGTGAAGAGGAGGCTACCAGCGATGGAATGTCATGTGAAGAGGTGCGCCAGAGAACGAATGAAAACATTGAGAGTTGAACAACAGGTATCGGCAAGGTAGTTATTTTTAATTCGTTAAGTTAGTGTCTCTTGGTTGGTGTATTGGGTGCGTGAAGGGGTAAACGAGTATAGAGGGCGGGCAAAGCGATTTGAGGGATTTTGGTTGGAAGCGGAAATCGCTAGGCTGATTGTTAACGAATGGAAAATTTAAACAGAAGACTCATGTTGAGCATGTTTAAAGCGACTGTTGATTCAGCTACAGCCCAGAGATAACACCAGAGCCTAGTTTGGTAATGTTTCTCGTCTTAGCTTTGTATAACATAGGGTTTTAAAATTGCGTTTTCAAAGTAGGAATAGGTGTCAAAGTTGGAACCATTGTCTTTTTTGCAAAGTGTAGCCAAAAATCGAAAAAGATTAACGACGAAAATTTGCAAAACATGAGCGAAATATTAAACAGAAGTAGTTTTACACATTTCTTTGAAAACCAGAACTGCTGCGAGCAGGAAGTTAGGACTTTATTGTTAGAAAATTGGTTTCGGGATTAAAGAGTCGGCATTTGTTTTCTGAGGTCTATGATATTGAAGATTTTAATTTAGGTATGGGACTTGCTTAAGCTAAATGGATAAGCTTTAAATATAGGAGCGACCAGAGTTTTAATTTTGTATAAATTCTTTGTGATTTTATATTTTTGATAACTATCGCACTTTATTTGGAAATGAAGTCTAAATAAAGTAAAACTTTGGAGTGAAGGGAAACAAATTGACATAAATTTTACTTTATTCGAAAGGTAATCTTCTGGCATTTTAAGCTAAATATGTTTTCTGGTATATAACCTCCACGACTGGTTCCGAACGAAGTTTAATTTAGAGGTCCAACTTTCGAAGCATTTTGCAAACATTTGTGGCCGTATATCTGCAATAAGGCGGTAAATGTTGCCCTCCAAGTGGTCAATGTATAGCAACTTCACATATTCTCACAGAAAATAGTTCAGTGGGGTTTAGTCGCACGGATCGGAGTCCAATTTATGGGTCCGAACCTTGAAACTATGCGGTTAGCAAACGCTTCCTTCAATAAATCAATGTGCCACGAGCTGTGTGACTATTTTCGCTGTCTGGTTGAAACAACAGTTCCTACACATCATGGTTGTTCAATAGATGTTCGAAAAAGTCAGAATTTAGGTCTCTTTAGCGGTCACCACTGACTGTAACATTCTGGTCAGGACTGTTTTAAAAGAAGTACAGATCAATTACAGCACAAAGTCAGTTTTTGTGGATACAACGGCGTTAAGGCGTGGATACAACGGCGTCAATCAGACGTTTGCTGGCATTGAAACTTAAACACCTAAAATGGGTCTGTTGGTTATTGACAAAACGAAGTACACGCTGTCATCAAAAAGGACACACAACATCGACGTCTCGGACAGAGTGTCACACTAGGCAGCAAAAACTTCGATGAAGTCAAGGACTTCATCTACCTCGGCACCGCGGTAAATAGGGACAACAACATCAGTATCGAAATCAAACGCGGAATCACTCTTGCCAAGCGTTGTTTGGGCTCAAAAGCCAATTGAGTGATAAAGCCCTCTCTCGAAGGATTAAGCTTGCTTTATATAACGCCTCGATCATCCCATTCCTACTCTATGGCGCGGAAACCTGGACGCTGCTAAGACCGGATGCGGAAGTCCTTAGTCTTTTTGAGAAAAAAGTTTTGCGTGCGATTTTTGGTCCTGTTAGCGTTGATGTCATCTGGGGGAGAAGATTTAACGACGAACTCTATGGGCTGTAGAGCGACATGCGCCTGGTCAAGCGTCTTTGGATACAACGCTTAAGATGGCCAGGCTATATAGAGCCTATGGACACCACTGCTTCGGCCCTAAGAGTCTTCGAATCTGAGCCATTGGGACAACGCAACAGGGGACGGCCTAGGCTAAGGTGCGCACACAAGTGGAGAAGGACCTCAACCAACTTGTAGTGCAAAACTGGAGGCAGCTAGCGAAAGATCGTGCTGGCTGGAGAGGCATGTTGGTTGTGGCCCAGGTCCACCAAAGACTGTAGGGCCACAAGATGTAGAAGAAGAACGGTGTAACAAATATGTACGTTCGAGGATTATCATCAATAAAAACACATGTTATTGTTGTTTCCCAAAATTTGCGAACTAGTCAATGCTTGTCCGGGAACAGACATGATGTCACCGACCTGGTCCCGAGGCGATAAGGTAGAGACATGATCACTCGAGGAGACCAAGTACTGTGTTCTTGGATCATTCCTAACAAGAACAAGAAAGGTAAAACATAAACTGGCCTTTAACTCCTAATGTTGTTGTTACATTTGGTATCGATCCTTATTGAGGCAAGCGTTCCACTCTATATCTTTGAAGGATATTCTCTTTTCATTTATCAGACGGCTGTCAACAGCGAGTGACTGACTTTGATGCGTCGGAACCAACACTGCTCGTTGTTTCATCTAAGGCTGCAGCTCAGCATTCTTTCTTGGACCTCCCGATGCACTTAAGCCGAAGTATTTTTCGACTTTCCCCCAATTAGCGATTATTTGCCACGAAAAATTTTGCACTTGCACAATCACATATGGATATGCCAAAACAAATCAGTAGTACTGGATCCACTGATAAACAAAGAGAATTCAATATAAAAAAAAAACAAAAAGTTTCCCCTTTACCCGAAGTCTACACAAAGTGAAAACCTTTCAACAGCAACCTCATCCCTAGTGCAAGGACCGCACACAACCCCAACGACCTAACATCGAAAAGGTTAAAGGAGCTCTCTTCTCTCTCCCCCTCTCCACCACCGTACACCAAACCAGCAAAGCTCAGCGGAAAACTTTTTAATCTTCACCAACAAAGCGACCGAGAGACCCACCCCACCCCCAGGTCAACATATTTTCCATGTTCGTCTTAATTTGATCGCTCCCCAACCACGGCCAGGCACCGCCCCCCAGCACGGCACTGACCATAAGCACAAAGCACTCCAGACTCTAGCATAAAAAACCACCAGCGACGACCACGAGTGGAAAAAATAATAACAATACGTAATACATCCCCGAAATATGTTCGTCCCCGCAATTGAACCATAAAAAAGTGAACAGGAGCAATCCACACCCAGCGGCGACAGCCACTGCCGGCCACGGGGGGAGGACACACACGTAGTGTGTGAGGCTGCTTTTTGGCATCATCGCCCTGATTGCCGTTCGATTTCCTCTCCCACATACTGTGAAGTGGGCAGTGCCAGTGCGCTCCACTGTTAATGGTCTACACTTCAAATGAATTATTTATATCTGTGCTGTGTGGTGTGCTGCTGGCCGCAATTTGCGAGTCCTCTCGGCACTCACGCTCGCAGTGGAAGGAGCGAGAGTGCTGTTTTTTTTTCTGTGAAGTCACTAAATTACGTTAAGTATCGTCCTGGGTGGGAACGCAGGAATAAATTTCCCGATACCACCACCAAACCACCGCCACCACGGATGCCACGGAATGTGTCGTCCTTTTTTTATATGCGACAATTCTGTGTGTGTTATTTTTTGTGTGTGCCCCCGTCCTCGTTGCTGACGCTGCACAATTGGAGGAACGACTTCTGGTGTCCTTTGGCAGTGCATGCGAAGTGAATTTGTAATAGGCGCGGCTGGGTTAATCGTTGCATCCGATCTAATGCCTCATTCTGTAGCAATTTGTCATGAGATGATGGTTGAGTGTTAGCGGTGCCGCAAAACGTGCAGGGGCCTCACACAGCGGCCGCGGTGCACTCATAAACCAAAACTGAAGGTAGAGGAAGGACACCTAGGCGAGCATCCGGCAGTCATTGGTCCCGATGTGTTGCAGCCGGGATTTATGGGCCCGAGAAAAATCACCAAGTTGTAAAACAATCACGTTCACCTTTCACTGGTGGTGTTGGTGGTGGTCGCTTCTTGATGTGCGGTGTGTGGCAGAGCGGTGGCGGTTATCCTTTCAAGAGGAAATCTATTAATCAACTCCAGAGCGCCAAAAGAATGAGAAAATCAAACGAGAAGGGGTTTGCAAACGTGTGAGATGAAAGGAAGTTAGTTCGTGGTTTGGTTGAGAGGTTTTTAGGTTTTCAAATGGAATGGAAACAAGGATATGCAGAATGGCATTTTAGTCTAATCACACAGGGAAATGGTTGGAGGGAATTTATGAGTGACACCACCAGATTCATGACACTGTTATAGACGTCATCTTGGAGTATTCTTGGCTTTGAGAGGTTTCTTTCTGGGAGTAAAACTTTATTTCCAGATTTTTCCCAACTATCATTAACTGAGACACTTGACGTTGGATTTGCAAAATAGACTACAAGAGGCTTGTTCAATCCAAGAACTGCTTAGAAACTGCTGAAATCAATAAAGAGGCGACCAGCATTCAGATTATGTCGCTGTAACATTGAATGCTCGAAAAAGCGTACAAGCAGCTTCAAATAGAAAAATGGCTCTACATGGCCTAGCCATCTTAAGCGCTGTATCCAAAGACGCTTGACCAGGTGCATGTCGCTGTACACCCCATAGAGTTCTTCGTTAAACCTTCTCCTTTAGACGCCATCAACGCAAACAGGACCAAAAATCGCACGCAAAACTTTTCTCTCGAAAAGACTAAGGGGATGATGAAGCCCTTCAGTAGCATCCAAGTTTCTGCGCCGTAAAGGAAGGCTGGGATGATCAAGCTGTTATATAAATAAAGCTTAGTCCTTTGAGACATGGCTTTATTACTCAATTGACCGCAAAGAAACAGCGATTGGCAAGAGTCATTCTGCGTTTGATTTCGGAGCTGGTGCTGTTGTTCCTATTTACCGCGGAGCCGAGGTAGACGAAGTTTGACGCTCTGTCCGAGACGTCGATGTTGTGTGTCCTTCGTTAATGACAAAAACGTGTACTTCATTTTTCCCTCATTAACCACCAGACCAATTTTAGCCGCTTCCGCCTTAATGCCAGCAAACGCCTCATTGACGGCTCGCTGTGTACGTCTAATCACATCTGTCTTAGCTAGCAATTGGACTGACTTTTGGTAGATTGTGCCTCTGGTGTTGACTTGTGAGTTACGTACGATGAGGACGAAGTCACATGACAGGGCGTCGCCTTGTCTCAAGCCACATTAAAGACATTAAAGATCTTGGTGACTTCGTTCCAGACCTTGACAGAGCAACGAGAGTTCTCCATCGTCATTCTACACAATCTGACAAGTTTAGTAGGAATGCCAAAACAAAACATAGCACTGTGTAGCTCGTCTCCTATGCACACTGTCATATGTGCATGAAGACGTCTTGAAATCGATGAATAGGTGGTGAGTGTCGATTTGTACTTCTTGGGTCTTTTCCAGGATCTGCCGTAGTGCAAAGATTTTGTCGATGGTGGACTTCCCTGGCCTGAAACCACACTGATAAGGACCTATCAGGTTGTTGATGCACGGTTTCAGGCGTTCACACAAGACAGCAGAGAGAATCTTGTATGCGATGTTAAGGAGACTAATCCCGCGGTAGTTGGAGCAGTCGAAGTGGTCTTCTTTCTTGTGGACCTGACAAACGACGCTGAGATTCCACTCATCCGGCCTCATCGGACCATATTTTGCAGATGAGCTGGTGCATGTGCCCAACCAGATCATCTCCAGCTGCTTTAAACAATTCTGCGGACAGTCCGTCTGCTCCAGCAGCTTTGTTCGACTTCAGCTTCAATATTGCTATCTTTAATTCATCCCAGTCGGGGGGGCTTGTCAGAATATGAAGGATGACGCTGAGGGACGCTGGTCCATTGATTGGTACTGAGCTGACTGAGACCTTTAATGTGAAGCCCTTCTTTAACATTTTTCTTGAAAAGATCCCACCAAACAACTTCGTCTCCCCGGGTCAATAGCAAATAGACATCAGTGCCAAGATCTAGGCCAAAACTGCTCTTCCCGATCGTTGTTTCTTTCGGTTCCAGGGGCAATTGTCTTTCTCATGAAAGACAAAACTGGCTTCGACCAATACCTTGAGGTTTCCTGTCCTTGTCAATGGCGCGCTAACCTGAAGAGTGGATGAGAAAATGAATGAAAATTAAACGACGACATCCTTAGGCTATACGAGGCATGCAACTAGTCAAGCGTCTATGGATGTAATGCACGCAGATCAAGCTCAAGCCATTGTGACACCACTAGAAAGGACAAAAGAATTTTTATGTGTCACATCAAGACAAATGTTGCATGTTTCATACGAAGAATACTCTAGCTAAAACGCAAGTCTAATGATAATTGCTTGGTCGCTTCGAATGTAAAGGTGTTCGCTTAAAGAAAACCAGGTTAAAATTTGTATTCGCTTTCCTACAAGGGAATGTCTGCCAAACGTTGCACACTTCATATGCTATCTCCATGGAAGGAGGTTCTGCGGCGGTATGAAAGTTTGATCTATCGTGGACTTCCTGACCTGGAGCCATACTAAAACGTTTCACATTGTTGAGGAACGGTGGTAAGCGTTAACGCGACAGACACGACAGAGATGATCTTATACGCGGTCTTCGGAACACGAATTAATCATAAATGTTTCCTTGGGCCCATAACAAATGATACTGGGAATTCAACCGTGCAATACGACTTGGTAAGACATTAAGCGGCTACTTGTGACCAAAGCCATCTGTTTCTTAAATCGAAACGAAAAGGTACTATGTCTTTATAGAAAGATGGTAGATGGAAGAATTTAATTTGAGGTTGTTCCAAACTGCTGGCTATCTCCCATCTTT
The DNA here is from genome assembly GCA_944738645.1 of Eristalinus sepulchralis. Taxonomy (NCBI): domain Eukaryota; kingdom Metazoa; phylum Arthropoda; class Insecta; order Diptera; family Syrphidae; genus Eristalinus; species Eristalinus sepulchralis. Next base: position 54,345,150 of record OX122886.1, read on the forward strand.
TCTCAAAGCAAACCCTTTAAAACTTGCAATTGAAGGAGATCTTATTTTTTTCCTGACGAACTTATGGTACTCATTTATGTTTTATTGTACAAAAACAATATGATGTGGTAAGAGCATTCATTACTGAGATCAACATTTTCCCCACCTGCACCCCACCTAACAAGATCACACATTTAAAATTGCATTGCCTATCCTTGAACTTCTCCACCCACCCAACGTCAACATCTATCAGGCAATCTAACCACCTCCATCTCCCGCCCAGACCACCAGCACGGGTGGACAAAAGAAAAGTTTCCATTACCGCCGCCTCGTCCTGTTGCGCAGTCCGGGCAGACTGCGATTTTATTGATCATTACGCTCATTTGGTGTATTCTCTTGCAAATTGAGTTCCCATCTTTCGAACGGCCTCGGGCTGAATTTAAATCAGACCCCAGCCATAAAGGCCGAACAATGCCAATATAATTGAATTAGAATATCAAATATGCAAAGTGTGACTTTGGGCCAGACTCCAACCCTCGTCGCTCCGCGTGAGCATGATCACAATTAAATTACCCGAACAACTGCTGCCTGCGCCTACGGCCGGCCACAGTCGCAGTCGAGGTGGTGACACCGATTTGCGGTCTTCAGGAGGTACACCACCACTGTGTCAGCGAGTGCTTCTCATGAAAGTCACACGTGAAATCACCAACGCCAACGCCAACGCCAACGCCAACGCCAACGCCATCGCCAAAGCCACAGCCTGTCTCGCGGTGGCGGTTTCGACGAATCGCCTGCCAAATTTGTTATTCAGGTCTTTTGTGTGTTGAGCGCAAAACGAATGTGCTCCTTCCTACACCGCCGCTGCGCTAACGTGGAACTGGCTCGTCGCACAAGCGCAGCTCCTGACCAAGTGATCCAATCGACCGAATCTGAATTCATTGATCACCTATCAGACAGTTGACCACTGTCCGTGGAATCATTAATTTATTGCAAAGCCAACATCACGACGCAGCGCGGATCAATCGATCGATCGGTGAATTATGCCCAAAATTTTGTACCCGTCCCCGTCATCGCCGGCACGGTCAGCTTGGCCATCACATGGCCACAGTCATCATCGCCGCCGGGGACGTCTGAGTGTGCGGCGCGCACACACGCTTTGTCGGTGAGGGCGCACGCTACTGTGCGCGCTGCAAAGGGTAACTTCTGAGGAATTTCGAAAAAATGCAATCCCTCTTGAATGCCTAATAAGGACTCGTCTGGAACGCACACTACCATCATCCCGCACAGTCATCGGCCAGACTTCTTGCACTGAGCGTCCATGCAGCGCGGTCCTCGGGCCCGGTTCCCATGCGATATGGGCACGTCCGCGCTGGAGGTGCATTGATATGTCTAATGTCTTAATTCTCCCAGTTATCAGTTCGACAGAATAGGGTAATTAAATTATTGTTAATACATCCACGTGAGCGGACGGTGGAGGGGGCGCCTTTCAAGTGGCCGCCCTTCTGCTGGCTGTCACCAGATATCGACGAGAGCGATCATATTTATGCGTCGGAAAGTCTGCGGTATCCGTTTGTACACGTGAAGCTGCTGCCACTTGTCTGGATTGGTGGTGGATTCGGGATTTGGGACTCGTCTCGCACTCGTACTCGGTTTCGGATTCGTATTCGAATTTGGCCATGAGAACCAATCTTTTTGTTGATTTCTGATTTGTGTGACGTTATCTGGCAACATCATATATTTAGTAATAAAGGAAGCGATCAATCACTCGGAACGCATCGAACTCCCTGGAATAGATAATTAGTGCGCATTGGCTGTCGCAGTCGCAGCCGCTGAGCGGTCCGTCTTATGAGCGAGTCGGCGTTTTGAATTTGATTTAAAGAAGGTGGCCAGGTGTCTGTTGGGATTCTGTTGGGTGGGTGAGCTTTTATTTTTATGGTGTAAATGAAGTTTTGATGAACATTTCTTAGAGGAGAGTGTGAAATGCATTGGTTTGTTTTTCTCATATTTTAAGGAATGAGTAGTAGGGAATCTTAAGGGTTTTTCTTCTAGGAAAACAGTGCTTTACACAAGTTATGGGAATATGCACTCTTGCGTATGAACGTCATTTAGTCCTTACAGAGGCACATACTTATACTATTCAGCAAAAATTATCTGGATTCATTGACACGACTGCATGTTAAGGCATTTCTCTATTTCTGGAGAATACCTGGTGGATTAGTGCATCAATTCATACGGTGAAGGTTCGATTTCGGGACAGCACCACCATCTTTCGAATTCCTGACAACATTTAAAATTGTGAAAATTGTAAACGTGAATTAATGTTTACCAGTCAAAGAAAATCTATTCGATTAAGCTCCAAAGTTAAGCTAACTTAACTGCAGGGGCGCATGGTTCCGCTTAATTTCCGATACTGTTACACTAAAAACGCAAGGCCGCATATGCATAGACCTGCCATATGTCATTAATCTGTCTTTTTCTTGATACCTGGAACCATTTTCAAGGATTTGAATTTAGGAGCTACAAGGTGCTGATGCGCTTTCATCATAAAATGCCAAAATTCCTTCGCTAGTTTCTATGCAATGTGATGGTAAGCAAGATGACCCTCTCCTTGAACAAGTGCTAACAAGTTGATTAGTTATAATGTCAGTCAGACCAAATACACTTTTTTTAATAATAGTAATAATTCAGTGGCACTACAGCCCATAACGGAACAGGGCCTAGCTTCTACAACATCTACTCGTGTTGTGCATGCTATTGTTCTTTACGAGTAGAACGGACCTACAGTTTTTTGCCGATTCCGAACGGCGAGATTTGAGAAGCTTTCCATAGACAATTAATACTCTTTGAGTGTTGTCAGCAACTCGAAAGAGGTGGTGCCGTGAAAAAAATGCTAGGTGTCCCGTCCGGGAATCGAACCCAGACTTTCTGCGCGGCGGTCGACGCACTTACCACTACGCCACGGCGATCACAACTTTTTTTAAGCTTAATTTATTTTTTTAAAGGCAATAAAAATAAAAAATTAAATTTATTTTCATTATAGTTTCATTAGTTAGAATAAACTTTTTCATTAAAAATACGAACATTCCCACTAACAAATTCAACTTCCGTTAAGTGACTGCCTCGGGCGGGTTCCCAATAGCGGGTGCTGCCATCTCAATCCTCGTTAACTAGACGACACTGCTGATGGCTTCAGGACGTAGCTCACGCACTGTTGTATGCTTAAATCGTTTCCGGCTTGTCCCCACAAAAGAAGTCCAAAGAGGTTAAATCAGAACTCCGAGGTGGCCACTTGCCACTACCAAGACCAGCCACAGAACTAACATTTTTCAAAGCCTATTGCAACTTATTTCGGTTCACGAATGTAACGATGCTGAGTTTCTGTCGAGAATTCAAGCGAGTAACGACGAAATAGCCTATGATTTTAAAACAAGACCTTAAACTCAAGTAAAACAAACTGTGAGTAGATGATGTTGATGGTTTATCCATAATATTTATTTGTTTAAAAGGTTTATCGATGTCAATGTGTTTAAAGGATATCAACGTTTAAATATCCACTGTGTTGTCTTTGGGTGAAGCGATTCCCATTCGTACAATTTTCGACAATTTTGGCACATGAATCCGAAAGGGGTTTCCAGATGACATGAATTGCAACATGTCCGTTTTGAGGGCCACAGTGGTTTTTTACACAAGGATCTTTATCTTAAGATTTTCCTACAGGAAAAGGTTTACCTTTTGAATAGTACGGTCTCATTGACTAGTTTACATCAAGAATATTAGTTTTCGATGGAAATGGCCATCGATTTCTGTCTTAAATTTTGAACCCAACACAAATTGTGAAAAGGAAACATTACTTCTCATTACTTTCATTTAACACACTCATTGTACTTTTGCAATAATAGCTACTGTTTCCGGTTTTCAAAAAATTACACTTCTTTTGTGCTTTGAAGTGGACGACACCTCGCGATTTTATCTTATAGTTAGGGTTTTTTTTCCAAATAAAAATTTCCAACTATTCTGGAGACTGTTCAGTGAATGCATAGTATTTTCCTGTGTATTTAAACTCTACGGTGATTCGGTAAAACACACTTTATTCAGTTTGGCAGCCAATTTAGCACATGTCATTTCAACAATGTACCAAAGCCTGTAAATGCATATTGATTGACCTTTATGGGTTCAAGTCTCTAGCAATGACAATATTTGAGTCCAAAGCGTGAACTTTTTAATGAACAGGAAAATGAGTCTCTTATTGCCTTTATTTGTAATATACAAAGTTTGGTTAATAAATCGAACAGCTCTCAAAGTTCTGGCTACCCTTTCAAGTGTCTTTACGTGGCTTTGTGTTTTGACAATGCTGCTCAATTCCCCTATTTAAACAACGCAATGTATCGCTATGCTTTATTTATTCTTTAAAAATGATGGCAGCGAATCTAACCAGGTTTCTGCAGACGGTCTTCGATGTAGGTTCTTAAAGCATCTCCCATTGTTTTTGGAACTTAGCTTAAGGCTTAATTATTTGCTTGAATCATCACCGCGTGTGATAACCTCTTTTATGTTGATGAATTCTGGTAGCTCTGAATTCTGATAGTTTCTGAATGCTGCCTAGAAACTGGCAAGTTCTACATAATAGAGGGTCGAATTGAGCGTACTATCATCTCATAATAGACAATTCTCGCCAAAGATATAACATTACCTTCTCTGCAGCCTCTTTACAGCCGCTTGCGTTGAATATTCTCGGATTTAATTCATGTTCCACCGTCCGTAGTGAATCACTAGAAAAAAGCTTCCATTTCGTTACTTTTCAGCAACGTTTCATTGACAGTTATTTAAGTATCTTTAAGTTAATTCATGTGGCGCCCAAACATCAACCCCCTATGAGTAGTCTGCTCGTTTAAGATGATACCAAGCTGTCATACGGTTGATGTTTACTACCTCCGTTAGCTCCACATTATAAGCTTCTCTGTCGGCATTTCTCAAGACTATTAAGTGGCACAAGTATCGGACAAACCACTCCTCGGTCTGGTGTTCACTTATAAACATTTTTGCTTTAGTTTCCTCTTATTTTTCTTTATTATTCAAACAACATACAACAATTTTTTGATTATACCTTCAAACTTGTTTAATTTTAAGTCTCAGACACAGTTGCAAGTTCATCCTAAACCTAATGTGACTGCACTTGGGCGGAGTCAGAAACAAGTTTAGCGTAATGGAGACCCTTCAAAACAATACCCGAAAGGAATGGGTCTCTATGATCTTAAAACGGTAAACTTTACGACCGAGACTTGTGATGGCTGACTACACATTTGCCCATCCAAACTGCGCAGTACTAGACGTCAAAACTCCACCCATGGACGTTGACGTCGCCTCTGCCCAGTACAAAAGCGTCTTTATGCCCGAAGCATTCCCGATTTACTGCCGAATTTACATACGCCGAGTACGCCTTTTGTGAAGTAAAAAAGCAATAAAACTTTCCACTTTTTTTTTTTCTCACCATATCCCCTCTAAATGTGTCCACAACAAGCAACTGCCACCTCGTCTAGTTTGCTCAATTGCTTCTCAAACTTGAGAGTCTGCAAGAAGCAAAGGAAAATCCACTCGGAAGCTCTGTGGACCCTCATTCTTCGTGCGCCACTTGAGGTACACTGGTGCTAATCGTAAAATACGATTACCTCGCCCTTAAGAATGCGGGCCACTTCCACTTTACCTCAACAACTGTCATTAATCGACCGAATGACAGATTCTCCGCTCAACTAGGTAAATACTCTCGACACATCGGCCGACGATTACCGACGACAAAGTCAACTACACGGAACGAATGTGACAATTTCATGCACCAAATTGCCGTTATTCCGTCTCGCAAGTACTCAACCCAAATGCGTGCGTCTGCACATGGCAAGATCCGAGAGGAGAGCACATTAAGATTGATGCTGAATTGGAACGGTGTGGTAAGCCTCCAGGTGTCTCACGCCCTTCGGAGTGGAGTTTTCGGGGCGAACAGTTTCCGAAGTCCGTCTGTCCGAGTGTGCGTGTGTATGTGCGATGTGGTGGTGTGGTGCCTTGTTGTGAACCCAATTTCATGGATTTAATTGTTGTTTGCGAATGGGTTTGAGGGCTGTGATTCGGTCCGTCCTCTTCGGGTGCTCCTGCTAAATGCCGACTGATTTATTCTCACTAGCGCCCTTTCACTGCCAAGTGAACAGCAGCAGCAGCAGCGGAGTGTCACAAGCTGCAACTTCCCGCAGCCCTCGCGGCACACACAAATGTGACGTTTACGCTTTGTTCACATTTGTGTTCTAACTCGTAATAGGTTTTATTCGGCGACACGCCTCCTCGAATATTTCTGACACGTTCATCTGAATGACTTCCCCTTTTCTGTTGCTAGAACTTTGTGCCTTCAGTGACTGCCCGACCGACCGACCGTCGGCGGCGGATGGGTCTTTTGTTGCGTTCGTACGGATGTGCATTTGAGGATGTGGCGGGAAATTGAATGGAGGGATATGCGGCAGGATTCATTAGTGTAATCTGTCTTCTAATTAATTGCTACTGGAGTTTCGCTCCTTTTTCATGTGACACTTTTGAATTGAATGAATATTCGCTATGCGATCTGTCAGAACCTGAGTTTCAATTTGAGATTCAATTTTAAGTGGGACAAAAAGGGACGGACAGATAAGAAGACAGAGAGAACTGCAGGATATCCTGTCGCAATTTATCATTTGCATCGACTACGCCCAGTGTCACAGCAAACAATGTAAATACAGCAACTGTCATAATTCGCAAGAGAATCGCAATTATTGCTAATGCAACGCAATTACGTAGCAACGACGACAACGACAACGACGTTATGGATGGGTGACTGCATGTTTTTGGTAAAGGAACGAGTTAATACCGGAGAATGGGGATGATGGCATCCATTAGGGGAAGAAGCGGAAATTGGCAGTGGGGACTTCATCTGCATCTTTCTCCCTCCTTCTGAAATAACTGCTAAAGGGTTACCGTAAGGAAGGCGTTGCCGCGAAATGATTGAGTGTGTGGACTTAATCGGTTCCGTTGGGTGAACTGAAGCTATCAATTGCCTCGCGTATCTTGATGTGGAGGCATGGCTTAGCGATGGGGCCGACTGGAGCGTGCGAGTGTGTGAAGTGTGCTTCGGTTGCTTTGACCTCCATTTTACCGGTGACCACTTGGTCATGCTCTAATAGAACGCCAAACTGTAACAGAGTTGCCAAAAGACGATCAGACATCAAATAATTTGCCTAATAGAGAAAGTGTTGCTTTATGTCTACACTTTCTGGAATTATGTGATCGCATGCCACCTCTTGTCAGGTATGGGGAGTGCGTTCAACACAACTTGCATTTTTCTGCAAGCCATACATCCATCATTGGGCAATTTATGCAGCAGTCGCTAATTCATTTGTGCTGCATTCACATTCTCACGTCGTAGAAGCAACTGTCAAAATACGCTGGGAAGGTGGGCAAAACCAAGAGGACTGCTGTCAACAACACTTTCCATGGACAAATCGAACAGAATGTCGCAGCATTCTTTGAGGCAATTAACTATTTTGAATACGTAGCACGGCCGAGTGGTTAGTTGAAAGTGACATTTCAAGAAAATGGCTGGAGTACTCCGATTCGAAGAGTAATGCGATCCAAAACATTGTAACAACACAACAGAGGATGTGCTAGTCATAGACGATGCTCAAGAGTGAAGAAGAAGCTTTAGAGAAACTGAAGGAAGGACAATGTTTGCTGAAGTCCAGGTCCATCCGGGACTGTAGAGCCACACCTATAAGAAGACAGTTGTGAACTATAACAGTCTCACAAATCAAACAAACCATTTCACCACTTCCAACTTGTTCATCAGTTGATGTTGAAGGTAATCCTCACTGTAACAAGTATTCAACCCTTTTTTGAACCATCTTAGAGTATTTTGTTCAACTCGTCAAGCCCTAAAATTGGGAAATTGATTGCTCACCAAAATGAATGCTCAACAAGTATAATATATCAGGCACTGTGTGACTTATAACATCGGCTTTTTGAAACCTACCGAAATGGAAGCACATAGACCGTTAAATTGATGCAATAACGGTTACCATTGACGGCAACATTCTTATTTTCATAGTTTTTGAAGATATATGAAGAAATAATTCCACTAGCCAATAAAATACACCATATTGTTGTTTTTCAAGGATTTATTAACGTATCCATTTAGCCAGAAATGAGCCCCTTCATTAAATTTTACCATAAAATAGCTACTTTTGATTGAGTTTTTTCCAGTAAATATGAAAATGTGCTGAAACTTAAAGTCTTCTGGTTTCAATTCTTGCACAGGTTGAATTCTGTACGCCTTAAGGTCGAGATCCTCATGTAAAATACGCCAAGTTGTAGGATACCCCAAAACAAGTAGCTGAATATGAGACAATGAATCGATTTTCCGTGGTCTTCTTGTACATTCTCAGCAACAGCCGGTCGAGTATCATCCACCAATGTAAACTTTGACTCAGATTTGGGAATAGTATTAGCAAAAGTCGTTTCAGTACGTCGATTATGTGTTCGTTGATTTTCGTTAAACAACTTTAAAATTTGAAGACGCTGTGATTAAATACCAAACCTCACAACGAATAACCCGATACGATAACACTTACGACCAAATACGCAGACAGCACATATGTTGAGTTCTAGTTTGGTAAAATTTAATCCAGCTTTAAACTAGATTTTTAAACTTTTGAATGTAGGCCTCTGTGTTAGATTTGTCAACTCTAAAGCTTCGTGGACAGTAGTAAATATTGATTTTGTTTGAGCAGATTTGTCATTGTGAAATCCGAATATATGGTACTGGGAACGATACGGATTGGAGATAAGATGTAACCATTATACTCATTAACTGCTTATTTCACACTCACGTGGTAACCTTCGGATATTGACAGTAACAGTGTACATACATACGAACTGAGCAAGTGCGAGTCATACTATATAAAAAGTTGTACAATAAAATTTAAAACTATTCCTCAAATTAACTATTCATATTGGAAATCATTTCTCAAATCCTTTAGATATATGGTGTGGGGCAGTTTGACGGATACATAAAACAATTAAGAATTAAAAACGAAACGTTAAAAAGCAATACTAAGATCAAAGCAGAACTTATGCCTACCAGTGTGGGTGAAGAAGAAGAGAAAAGTTATTGCAGAAATCTATATTTTTAAGTCAAGACTCATAATCTATTTGGACGACTTTAAGACAGATATGACACGTCAGCGGTGGCCGAATACGGAATTCCGCGAAAATGAATTCAATTATGTAGCACAATATTCAATTTAAGAGTAGTTCTTCTTAACTATTTCAAACATGCACCGGATTTCTGCAAAGATATATGTAAGTTAGCACAGAATTATTACACAGAATATGCCGACGCAGCGTCTGGGACTTGCACACGTCACAGAGAGAAATGCATCGGTCACATGGTCAGGCCCTACCACAAATGCATCGGTCACAGGAGAACCCAAGCCATTCAGGAATGCATCGGAGAACCCAGGCCGGCGTAAGAAGTATTGTAGTTCAGTTTGCAGTCAGAAGTTAAGGGGTCTTTCTGACCTAATACATAAGTTTTTTTTAGGAATTTAAGTAATAATTTCATAATTTATATTCTGTCATGTGACATGATCTGAAACGAATATGGGGCAGAGCATGCATTCCCACGGAAGACACAACCTTCAAGAAATCCACCCAGTTAGGGGGTTACACAGACGATAGCCAAATCATAAATTACTCCGAGAGCTGTAATGAAAAGGTAGGTCTGTTGTTGCACCCAGTACAGAATGACACATCGACTTTGTTCTACAAATGGGCTTCAATGGTTAGCCTGTCCGCTCCAAAGGCTAAGTTAATTTTAATTCTAGAAATAGTTTGTTTAAATGTCCTCTAAATGGGAGTTCTTAACATTGAGGCTACTTTAAGCAGTAACTTTCTGCGAAGTGAATATCAAATTCACGAATAACACTCTAGTGGAGATTCGACGAACAGTTACCGCTTCTGCCTCTGTTTGGCGAGACAAATGCGTTCGACCGATAACATGCATGACTTCCGAAAAGTAAATTTTGGACAGCAAACGGATCAGATTTTTCGCGTCGATTTTGTGGCACAACGATGAACACGCGAAAGGGAATGCACGATGCGATTTCAATTCATAGCACTCAAGTTTGTAAAAGTAGAAAGCCCAAACTGCTGGTGCGGATATCAACGTGAGCGGGACCAAGAGACATGTAAACCTTCTGTTTCTTGAGTTCTAAGACTTTTTACGGGACGTGACCAATGTTTGTTCTCACATTTTAAAATGATTATTATTTTCAACTAAAATAAAAAATAACAAATTGAAGATACTAGACACGACTCAAGGTTGCTGTTCCATTTCCTCTTATTTCACTTATCGCTACTCACCAGTTTTTGTACGAATCATGATTTCCACACACTGACGGAAAATAAAAAAAAACACAGAAATTTCAAAACTCAAAATAAATCGATTTTTATTGATGTGACTTTTTACAATAATTGCTCTCCACATGCATCGTACTCGTACTTTCTACTTTTTTCCACTTAAAACGATCTTATCTAGTAGTTTAACGGTATATAAGTACTTAAAAATATCTACTCTTACTTAAAAATTAATAAATATTTATTCTTTTAAAAAATATTTGTCAATATACAAAGCAGCCGCAAACAATTGAGAAACATGAAAACTAAACATTTCCGCAGACTTGACATGAATCAGTAAATGTTTCGGGCTACTGTTGGTATGACTGTGGAGCTCGGACTAGCTCCCGTCAGGCCAGTACCGTTGCTGTTAAAGCACTCGAAGCCGCTCAGCTCAAGGGAGATCTTCTTTCGCAAGTCCGGCTTGGGACCACTGAGTCCCATCTTCTCCATTTGTTGATGCTGAGAGCGTACAGCAAATCGATTCACATGCACCGGAATGGGAACGACGATTTTCGTGCCGTTCCCGGTGCTGCCACGGCCGAGACCGTGCGTTGTGAGGCCGGCTTTGACTCGTTTCCATTTGGCCCGTCGATTTTGAAACCAAATTTTTACCTTTTCAAATTAAAATGATATTTAATTGCAATGAAGTTATTTAAAAGAATTCGCTGTCTTACCTGGACTTCACTGAGCTTAAGACTAGTTGCTATTTGACTGCGTTCCGTGAGGCTGAGATATTTTTTCGCGTGAAACTCCCTTTCCAGTTCGAGCAGTTGTTCCGAGGTGAAGGCTGTTCTCCTACGCCGCGACTTTGAATTGCTGCTACTACTGTTGCCATTTGCCTGACCCTTTACGGATCCGCTTCCGCTGGAAGCGTTCGGTCCTGAAACTGCATCGTCATCGGAACAATCTTCTGAATCTGAATGAATGAAATCTGAAAAGGAGGATGGAGAAATTTTAATAACTCTGTTTATAATTGGTCAGACAGGGTTTCAGTATTTTGCAACTTTTGTGCAATGATTGGAGAAGAACTTGTCTTCTTGGGAAGACAGGGTTTGAAAATGTGCTAAGCGATCTTGTGATCAGCAATACTTGCAGAATAAAATGCGAATTACAAAAGTTATTATTTTTCTTTAATCAAGTGCTTTAGTCCGGAGTGGATCTGGGTCACAACCAAGATGTCTCTTCAGCTAGTAGGGTTTCTTGCCAGCTGCCTTCAATTTCTTAGACTAGGACGTCTTCTCTTCCGTTTTTCCAATCGTTTGGATTCGGTGACTCCTTGGGCTGTATTGTTTTTATGCTCTGCATGCCTTCGCCATTCTAAACCATGTATTCGTAAGCCTTTTCAGTTTTTAGTTGAAACTTCATCTCGAGACAGCATCAAGCAAAACAGGACTAAAAATTGCACGCAGAACTTTTCTCACAAAAAGATATTCTGCCCGATTCGTTTTTTTAACGTCCAGGTTTCTACGCCATAGAGCTCAGCAGGGATAGTCTAGGTGCAGCTTGGTCTTTCAAAAGTGAGCTCCATGAAAGTTGGTAAAAAACTCACCGAGACCTACAATGACTAAAAAGGGCTTAGACAAGGCAACAACAACGCATTTGACTTCTTCAACATCATTCTAAAGAAGATCGTTCGTAACTCACAAGTCACCAGAGGCACGATCTTCCAAAAGTCGGGTCAAGTTATAGCTTACGCCGATGACACTGACGTGATTGGACGAACCCAACGAGCCGCTAATGAGGAGTTTGTTGGCATTGAAGCGGAAGTGGCAAAAATGAGTTTGGCGGAAGTACACATGTGCCGTCATCGAGAAAGGACGAACTGCACTCTTGCCCATCGATACTTCTTTGGGCTTAAGAGGCAATTGAGTAATAGATCCTTCTCTCAAAGGATTAAACTGGCTTTCTACAATACCTTGATAACCCCAATCCGTACTTTAAGGAGCGTAAACTTGGACGCTACTAAAACCGGATGAGGAACTTTTCGAGAAAAAAGTTATGTGCTTGGAAGAAAAGTTTCAACGACGAACCTTATAGGCTGTACGGGGGCATGTGCGGTGTACACAATTGGAGAAGTTCCTCAACCAACTCGGAATGCGCAACTGGCAACAGCTAGCGAAAGATCGAGTTCCATCCTGGACTGAAGAACCAGTAAAAGAAGAAAAATTCGTAATTTTAAGCTGCAATCATGAATTTGTGTGTAAAATAGAATAAGTAAATTACGAGTACGTTAAATCTTAAAATGAGAAATTCTTTTTGATAAGAGCGTTTGTTCTCTTGTATTTCCTTATTCGAACTGACGACTGTGCAATTTATTCTTCAAAATGGAACCTAATTCTGATCACCGGGTTTTCCCTTATCCCATATGTAATAATAATAATAATTGAGTGGCACTACAGCCCATAACGGGCCAGGGCCTAGCTTCTACAACAACTACTCGTGTTGTGCATGCTATTGTTCTTCACGAGTAGAAGGGACCTACAGTTTTTTGCCGATTCCGAACGGCGAGATTTGAGAAGCTTTCCATAGACAATTAATACTCTTTGAGTGTTGTCAGCAACTCGAAAGAGGTGGTGCCGTGAAAAATGCGAGGTGTCCCGGCTGGGAATCGAACCCAGACTTTCTGCGCCGCAGTCGATGCACTTACCACTGCGCCACGGCGACCACTTATCCCATATGTATATGTGTACAATTTCTTTGTGTTGACGCACAGGAGCGCCGCCTTCTTACCTTTAAACACAACACTGATGTATGAAAAGGAGGGTTATCTATCTTGTGAGTATTTGACGACAAAACCCTGTACGGATACAATAATTTAGATGCGCCATATAGAGAATATAGAAAATACAGTAAATGTCCGAAGAGTATTAGAATATGAAGCATTAGGACAACGCAATAGATAATTTCATCATCTAAATTGGAGCACAAAAGTTACATTAATCAACTTGGTGTGCGAAGTTGGAGGCAGTTGGCGAGAGAACGTTCCAGCTGGAGAGGCATGTTGATTGCGGACCAAGTCCACCCTAGACTGTAGCGTCAACCAACGACGAAGAAGAACCTCTTAATAATACAGGTTAACACCACATTAGTTTCTGAATATAAAGAAGATTTATGATTTTTTCTAAAGGTTCATTCCCACATTTTTTGCTGGCGCATGCATGCGAAAGAATTCCTTAAATCTGGGTTCCATCGCGCAGCAGCGGACGCAATCCATCACCATCGGTGGAAACATTACATAATCCGTCCACCTTCCACAGTAGCGGATACCTATAACTATACCACTTGTGGGAAGATTGCTCTGGGTTATCTGAAGCACAGACAAACTTATTGTAAGTTAGTTCTTAAGTGCAGTCCAAATAAAGAGGTTATCTAAAAAAAATATATTTTTTTAAGTACTCAAACAAAGGTAGTCTTAATTTACGTTATTAAAATTTAACCATAATTGCTTAAGCTGAAAAGTTGTATGGTCGACGAAGCGTGGTGGTAAGTGCTTCAATTCATATACTGAAGGACACAGAGTCTATACCTAGGCTGCATATATTCACGACACCATATTCGTATCTTTCGAGTTACTGACAATACTCAATACTCAATACAAGAGTGCTAATTGCCAATGTAAAACTTGTCATATTCTGCCGTTTAAAGACGAAAAAAGAAGAAAGAGAAGTTGCTAAAAAACTCAACTCCACTCAATTTGTAAGCTAGAAAAAAATCGTTTCATTACAAGTTACTACTTTAAGGAATGGGAGAAACAAATAGTCACTGTCAGTTTAAATCTAAAAAAAATCCTGTTCAACAATTTTATACGCCTTGACATGCTTGTATAAAATATTTATTTGTAAAGTCACGCTCTGTAAGGGAAGACTAAGGGAATTTTTCTTTTCCAGCAAATATTTAACAACTTTAAAGGGATGTTTTTTTTATGTAAAAAAACAACACGAGGAAGACATATTATATGGTGTTTAAGACTCTCTTTCTCTTCATTAATGTAAGTTCGATGTGTCAATTTTAAGCGAAGTAATCAGAATTATTAATTGAAAACTTGATTGTTTTCGAATGTAGAAGTATTGGGCTGAGTATTTTAATGTTTTCTATTATTTAATATTGATTTGTTGGCTATTCAATGAATCTCTAAATACTAAGTTGCTAGACTGTTTTTTTTTGTTGCCATGACAGAGCACTTAGGACACTACATCCTCTAAGTATTAACTCTCAGTATCGCTTAACATAGCTGCTCGGCACAGGGGTCATCTTCCAACTTATCATCACCCAGATTCCATTAATTAGACTAAGACAAAATTAGCTATACATTGTTTGCATAACCTCTTTAAACTCTAATGTCGACAGGCATAAGACAATTTTATCGCATAAAATTGTTTGTTTATACATCTGGTAATAGACTCAATAGTAAGAGTAATATATGTGTAGTGTATATTGACTTATACACACATATATAGTTGTATATAGACGCACATGTGCATGTATGCAGGAACATATATTCATGAATTATATGATGGTATACATGCACATGTACGTACGTAGCTTAAGTTAGTGGTAGTATAGTCTAAGTTTTAGTTCTAGTTTTTAGTTTAGTTTAGTTTAGTTTTTAGCTGTAGTCTTAGATATAAGTTATTTTTAGTAAAAATGTTAAGTTGTTAAGTTTTTTCTTATATGTTTTCTTAATAAGGTAGTCGTTAAGCAAGGAATTTTCCTATATAAAAAATAATGGCGCTGAAAAGCAAATTTAAATTAAGTTTATCTTAGAGAGCCTGCGAAGGGCCAGTAAGATTATTTTTAAGTCAATGAAATGAAGTACTGAAAACTAGTTTTAAGCATATTTTGTCTAGAATTTAAGTGTTATGTCATATACGAATAAAATGCATAAAAAAAAAAAAAAATAGACTCAATAGCCGGTTCTATGACTTTTTTCATAGAATAAACTCCTCGCTCGAAGAGATCTTTGACTAGAATAAACATGTGTCATATATTCATAAGACAATGTACATATGTGATTCTCTTGAATTTATGGAATAGTTTATAATGTCACGGACAAACATACAAGATTTGGCTTATGTCTGAAGGCTTAGGTTTGCAAGTCAATTGCTTTCACATGTTTCGTCACAGTTAGAAAGATCTTGAAAAAAACACAACTTTCAGAAAGCATTTCTCGTGGAGTTCTTTTGAACTCTTTAAGTTCTTTAAGTTCTTTTGTATCATATTATAAAAGATGTACTAATTTGTTTCACACGGACTGTCCGCACGAAGTTTTAAAAACTAGCGAAGAGTTTTGTTGAACTTAAAAACGTTTCTCTTAGTACAAATTCTATCGATTAAAATTTTTTATAATTTTCAGTATTTATTATAAGCCATAACTGCCAGAGAATGGTTGGGAAAAAAATTCAAATGAATTTGAATCTCTGGCAATTGTCAATTTTCTTCAGCGTCGTTTGACTATTCATTATTGACAGACTCATGCCACAAATGCGTGTCCAAACTCCAAACTGTATTCAGAAAGACATCGTTCTATGAAATATGTCATAGAATACATCCAGCACATAGTTAACTGTAGCTGAGAGTGTACGCGACGACCGTGGCAACTCAATTCGTTGTCATTTTATACAGCTTGGCTTAGCGTATTCGACAACTTGGCGTATTTGTCGTGAGGATCTCCGTCTAAAAGAGCCTTGGATTCTACAAAATGGCGAGGTGCTACAAATCATACCGCGCGTCAAACAATAAACTTGCTGAGAAATTTGTTTGGAGAGCCCTTAATTCCACGTTTTTCTACGGTATAGTGGCTGCCTAGATCGTTTGATATCACACCTTTGTTCTATTTTCTCTTGGGATATATGAAGTCGGGTCTTCAGGAATAACCCTGCTACGATTCACGCCTTGAAGGCTACATCACTCCTGCTATCCGCGTGATTTCAATCGCTATGCTCAAACGAGCCGCCTAAACTGAGAGCTTCTGAATGCACAACCTCAGACGTTGCCGTGGCTAACATTTACATGATATACTTTGATGCCATGATTTGTTCCTTTAAACGATAATACAAATTGTTAGCTCTCTCACTCAACTTTATGTATTCTATTTTGTATCATAAAGATCAGATCACTCAATTAGTCTCGGGGCATGTAGGGGGCGCCACTAACAAAAATTATTCATTTCATATTAGTTTTTTGTTTGTGGCGTTCCCTATGTCCCGGGACCTCTTGAGTTAAATCATCGTTACGCCTAGATCGAGAAAGACAAAGATTTTGTGGAGTAGGGGAACAAACCTTTCAACATTAACGAACTGTCAGCCAACCGAAGTGACACCATCTGTCAAAGGTTCTATGTAAATGAAATCAAACCCACCAACCACTTATTTAATTACGCACTTGCCCCAAAAATACGCCCGAAAGAAAAATAATCATTTTCAAAGCTTTTGATTTGCATTGCGCCGTGTATCCGCACAAATGGCTTGGAAAATTTAAATTTACAAATTTCTTAAGTGAACAGCGTCCTCCGAACACGATCCATTATACCGCAGGACGAGCAGCGAGCAACCCCCTGCAGGGCGGGGGTGTGTTACACTCATAATCATATGTATATCTAATTCGTTGTGTTATCCCTTAAAAGTCAATTGAATACAATCGGGCTACAATGACAACAATGAAATATTCATGGCAGGCCTAATGGGGTGCGGCATGAAAAGAACAGGGCGACGGCAGCGGCGGTGGTGATGGTGATGGTGGTGGCGGCGGCATGCGTCTGCTTCAGTTGCGGTGGCGGTGACATTATAATTTCATCATCATCCACACTTAATCCCCGACAAATGGGGGATGAAAAGCGCCGCGCCGCTTCAGTGTTAACCCACCCGCAAATTAAATCACATCTCATCGTTTTCGTAACACTTTTATGGTCGAATTAACGGAGCCCAAGGACTCGCAACGCTACAGTTGCGAATCGAGATGCACCCGAAGAGTGAGCGGGAGCGGGAAGAATTCAGAAATGTATATTCTCCGGATAATTTACACTGTGAGGGTGGGTAAGTTGTTTTAGTGATTTTCGAAAACGACATACAAAAGCGTTGAAGCGTCGTCGTTCAGCGTGCTGTCGTTGTTGTAGTCATCCAGTAGATACTCGTATCATGCTTGTTTGGGTATAATTTGTGTGGCTCGGCAGACGGATTGTGTTTTTTTGTCTCGGTGCGGGACGATGCGATTAATTTGACCGCTTGAGTGCTTCCTGAAGGGAGACCGAAGCGAAAGAGGGTCAGACGGCGAGGAGAAGTTAAGCAAACGCTTTTCAAATGCAACGCGTTAATGTATTCATCTGCGGAGTGAAGTTGTTTTTTTTCTGTTGACTTGGCCCGTAGACGGGAATGGTTTGGGTGGTGGTGATGGAGATGGAAATTAACATTAAGTTATGGATGTCAAGATGTCAGGACGAATGAAAGGATTTCGGCGGAGGATGTAGCGGGAAAATATCATTTGATTGACGTTGAACAGCGGCACTATGAATATTTGGGGTTTCACTCACGATTAGCTGACGTCCTTCTGTCTGCTGCGGGGTGTCAGTCAACATTTTTCGCGTTAGCTGCAATGGAGACGAAGAATGCGCGCTTTTGTAAAGGAATTGTTCCACTCAGTTGATTTTGATGAAATAATTAGGGTGCAATGGATCAACATCGGTTTGGATGGATGATATGTAAGCGAAATGCATTTTCCATTGTGTACACGATGAGGGGGCGTGTCTTCAATCTGTCATTTGTAACTGTATCCTTTTTTTTTTGATGATAGGAGTGAAAATGCGCTTGGAGTTGGAGGAACTAGCAGAATTTCCGCTCCTTTCCAATTTGGGAGACTGATGTGTTTATCGTTTGTGGTCATTGTCGGTTGTTCGGAAAATTGTCGAATGCCGCAAGATTCTTCTCCTCGAAATTTTACACAACTATGGATAGAATTGTACGAGTTAGGAATATCATACATTTCGTACGTGGATTAGTGTTGTCTCGCATGTAGACAACACACTATTAGAAAAGTCTATAACGACACCATGTTGGGCGCCATTAAAACACTTTATTTATGAAGAATGAGAAACTTTGTGTTATTCTACTCCATACAATAACATGAGCTCTTGTGGCTTACAACAATTTATCAAACAAACAATATTTGGCCCAATTATCATCAATGATTTATCTTAAAATCAGCCTACATATTACTACAAAAACAATGATATCGCCAAAATGACAGTGGTAAATTTAAGTAAGAAAAGCTACATAGAAAATTGATATGATATCAAAACTAAACTACAATAATGCGCAGCGCACATGTAGAGAAGCATTCTAACCCGTTCGCAGTTTTACTGTCACCATGACATTTGTAGGCATTTGTTGCCATTTGTGAATGAAACATCAGTTGAAAATCAAAATGAAGCGTTTCGTGCAACAATTTGAAAATGTGCTCTTATTGTTTTTTATTTATCTGTAAGATGCTCCAATGAAATCGGTATGAAAAGGAGGTGTTAGCATTTACTTCATTTAAGTTTTAGCAGTTTGAAACGACTTTCGATATTTTGATAATTCGTTATTTTTCGGAGAATATGTAGGTGCCCATAACTTGAGTAAACTAAATATCGCTTCTGTCTCCAGGGATCTGCTTACTCGTGAAGCGTATCTATGCTTTGTATTGCTTGAAAAGTTGTTACTTTAGGTCCAACATAAACGACTTCGATGCTTTTATTCTCTGAAGCGTCGTCAGTCGGTTCAGTTCCAGTGCATTCTCCGAAGACCTAGTCTCGAACTTCTTGCATTCAAATGCTGTGATGTCTGTCTATAACTCCAAGTAGCCCAGAGGAACAGTGCCTACCATTCTATAGTAACCACTCGGGTTGTGTGTGCGATTGTTGTCTCACGTTTGGAGGTGAGTTACAGCTTTTTGCCGACTCCAAACGGTGAGATCTAAGTTGCTTTTCATAAACAATAAGTACACTTTGCTAATTGTCAGCAACTCGAAGGAGAAAATGTGATGTGATCAGTCTAGAAATCGAGCTGGAGACTTTCGGCGACACCAGTTTATACAGCTATGAATTTAATTTATTCATTGGTAACATTTTTCTGGATACAAATCCTGTCCAAGCGCTGAGAATATCCGAATTTAAAATAAAAGATATGGAACTTAGGATGTAGCAAGTGCAGCCTGACATGATGAAGTTAAGAAGGGGGGGAGAGATAATTGCTGATCGCCTTATATTTATAAAGAATATCAACCCATTTCCTCTCAGAATTAAAGGAAAGGTAGGAATTGAGATTGACAATACGAAGTCATTTACATCTCTGCCTGAACGCATCAGTTATGGATATGTCATGTATTCCGATTATCTGAGATGGAATAGAACAATTTTTGCTGATTTTATAAAATTGAAAATAACGGTAGCACCATAACGAGGCGACTCGTGTTTCGTTACAGCTACAATACGACCTAGCTTCTTCAGCAACCACTCAT
This sequence comes from Eristalinus sepulchralis, assembly GCA_944738645.1. Classification (NCBI taxonomy): domain Eukaryota; kingdom Metazoa; phylum Arthropoda; class Insecta; order Diptera; family Syrphidae; genus Eristalinus; species Eristalinus sepulchralis. The sequence continues at coordinate 54,365,085 of OX122886.1, forward strand.
TTTGTCCATTTTTGTTCTCCTACGAGTAAAGCCGGCAAGTGTTTTAATTGCCGACTCCAAATGCCAAACTGTCGTAGACAATTAAAAACTTCTGTGTGTTATCTGTAATTCGAAAAAAAAATACAAGATGAATAACAATGTAGTTCAGAATTAGTGTCTAGACTTCCAGGGTATGAATCGACACACTCTAAGGAAGTGTCTATATTAAGCTTCTACAGGGTGGAGCAGGTCTGCTTAGAGTCAATTCCGAAGTATTATAGGCAAAACTTGTTATAGATAGTTATTATATTAGTACCTCAAGAAAATACAAGAAATTTAAGGCATGGGACCCTTGGTGAGTAACACGCACTTAGCCACTACTGCACGGTGGTCAAACCGGTTTAAATACAACAAAATCGAATTGATATAGCTATTAGGTTTCATCATTGTCCAATTTGTTTATAAATAATTTAGGGTGCTTTTTATACAATTTTATATAGTCAAAATATTAACCTTATATAGAAGACCTCTTCCTCGTGAACAAAATAACTCCATACTGCCGAAAAAGCTATAATTTTCAGAAGAATGCCAGGAGAGTACGATGGAATCGGAAGGATTTTGAATCCTCACAGTAGCAGCTTTCGCAACGTGTGATGACTGATCTGGTGTGGATCTAGGTGTGTGCGGACAGATCTGGTTCTGGTCTCGCCTTCGTTGAATTGATGGGGTACCCCTTGTCAAACTTTTTTACTCGTCCTATTTGAGATGGGTGTCAATTTGTTTTCATGGGGAATAGAAGTTGTGCGCCTTGCATTGTTTTTTTTGGATGTGCATCCACCGTTTCTCGTAAAATGGCGTCGTTAATTACGATTTCCGGTTTACCACGTGGTTGATTTGTCAATGCCTAGATCTCCGGAAGGGAACTTATTGAACTAATCCCCAATGGGGCATTCTTTCACGGTTATATTTCTAAATACGTCATTTATTTTTTTTCTACTTGCGACTTATTATATCACACTCTGAATTCGAAAGGGAAAGGTGTACGAAATTGAACCGTTTTTTTTTTTTTTTTTTTTTTTTTATTTTTTTTTTTTAATTCATTTTTATTTCTGACTTCATGCAATTCTTAGGTACTAGACAAAAAATGCTTAAAACTAGTTAATCGAACCAATGATACAAGAAACTTAATGACCCTTGGCGGGCACTCTAAGCTAAACCTAAACTTATAATATGTCTTTCGACGAATGTAAATTAAAAAGTATTTGCACTAATCATGAATATTGAATTTAATGAAATTAAGAAAAACAAAATCGAGAAAAACTTAATTACTGGACTGTTTTATTAAAAAACTTATAAACTAACTTAAATACTACCTTAAAATAACTTAAACTACCTAAAGCTAAATTTACCCACGTACATATACACATGTATATACAATGAAATAGACATGTATATCTATATGTGTGTGCTTAGTATGTACAATGTATACACATAGGTGCACGGTGGTGCATGTATGTGTATACCGATTAACGAAATTGAACCGTCAAAGGCGTTGTAATATCTAATATAATATTTACAGCGAAAGATAACTTTAGTACCCTCTATTTGGCACAGTTTTTGTTTTATTGATTTACAAAGGTTTTCGTTGCAAAGATGACAGTTCTTATGCATTCCTCTTGTAGTCTTAACTTAGAACCAAGTGATTTCCACCTGTACCTGTCTATTGTGAACGATTTTGTTGGTGAGATTCAAGAGAAAATCAGTTGCTCAGATTGGTTGCTTCAGCTATTTGATCATAAGAACCATGCGACCGGTATTTGTTAATGAAATGACCTTCAAAATGGCAGATAGTTATCAAACAAAATGGCGCATATTTGACTCAGATCGAATCATTCGCACATGATATAACAATTTTTAAAAAAAATATGTATAATGCGGAATTCACTGTGTTATGCAGATGTTCACTCGACAGTTTAATATTAAAGACTTTTTGAAAATTCGAATTTTTCATACATATGTGTATCCTTTGAGAAAAAAGGTCCCATTAAAGTATTGTTCAGAAGAAAGACTAGTAACTGGTAGCCTAGACACTGGTGCTTTTGCTGCTCGCCGACTTCAACAAACAAAGAAGGATGTTAGGATAACTTTCAAAGATCTAATATTTTATAGAAGAACGCACGCTATGTGACAACTCATAAAAAGTAACAATATTAACAGCGTTCTTTGTCATTTCTTCCCACAGAAGCCTTCCCACCAACAATTACCTTGATTTTTATCCGCATCTTCCGGTGACATTGTCAGACTTATATCACTGCACGAATCCCCACTGTGCTCAAACTCCTCATCGGGTCGCTCGAACTCGTTCGTTTCCATTTTTGAGATGGGCAAACGATCGACACTTATTGCACCGCCACAGTTTGCTCTGTCACTCGACTCCAAGTTCCTTGAATCACTTTCACTTATGGTTCGATTGAAGCACTGTAATCTGTCATCGCCGCGGCCATTCGCATTTATGAGGAATTCGGCGAGTTTCTCGCGTGCGGGGTCGAAGCTACCGTTATTCACGTTATTCGTCACAAAGTTAACAAGCTTTTCACAATAATTTTGATCGCCATTGTTGAGCAGGGACAGAGAGCGCCCGTCCAGAGCTTGAAGTTTCTTATCCAAGTCCCCACCCGGGTGCACTTGACTGCTAGCCGGGTTGGTAGCGGCGGTAGCAGCCGCTGTTGAAGCGACGGCTGCTGCACCATGTTGACTTGCCAGGTAATATGATCCATTCGTGAGAAGCTGACTGAGGCGATCCTGATTTTGACCGAAATAACCGTGTATCCAGGGGTTGTAGAAGGGAAAATTCGGCGAAAATCCCATTGCCAGAGCGTGCGGGCCGAATGGCAGTTCAGCGGACTCGACTGTAGGAACTCTCACCTGGCGAGGTGTCGCCGCCGACTTCGGTGCATTGCGATTTGCGATTATCGACTCTATCGAGAAAGGGCTGGAGATCTTTGACAACTTTGTGTTCTCCACCTCGAGCGAGCGCGTCGGATTCTCCATTGCGATTCAACACTTTAGCATAACGTTGTTACTGACGCAACTATTTTACAAAACAAAAGCCCGTTAATCAAAGAGATTCGAAAAGTCTCATGCGAAAACGGAGGAAGCGCACCAACACAACGTACACGAACTACGTGCGGAGCAGAACTGTCATCGTCAGCGGACGGCCTTTGGTGACGGCATTGGCTTTGGCATCTGATTATCCCCTCCAATGCCGAAACGGGTTTCTGATGCGTGCGCCAGTAAACGCCCCTCGGCACAAATCAACATGGCTGCAATACTAGAACGCATGCCAATGAGCGTGTCGGACGGATTGTGTGAACGCGCCCTCTTGGGCGACGAGAGTGTTTGTTGTGTTACGTTTCTTCAGCACTATTCGGAGTGTGCGCTGTGTTTGTGTGTGAACACGAGCGTTCCTTCTCTCTCTGGCAACGGTTATGGACACAACCGATGTTTTCCTTTAACAGCTACATGCACAACAGTCACGCCTCTTCATTAAATGAATTTCAGATAGATTACGGAGCAATTTTGTGGGCACCGAAGTTCCGCGGGCTGCAACCAAACACACGCACGCATAGGTGGGTGTAGTGAAGGGGTTATTTTTTCATTCTCCAATCCGGCATCCGGATGAGAGCAATTAAAACTACTCTCTGGATAGTTGTAGTTGAGACAAGGGTGTGATTTGAAGGGGAACTCCACTTAGTGTCTGCAAAGTTTCAGCAGCGTAGAGATGGAGTCGTTTTTTTGGTTTTTGTAGACTTTGTTTTTGTAGTTAACGGTGTAGATTAGGCAAATCCGATGGCGTTTCTCATAATTGATGTAAATTGATGCACCGGATAATGGTGTCAAACTTGATGAGCTATAAGTGGGAAAAAATTGTTGGCGGAGGTAATGAATTGGAATTGAGTACCTATTGGGGATAATTTTTGGGCGTGTTTAATGGAATTTGTGCCAAAATTGAATTAACCTATTTTCATTTGGATGTATGAACATACATATATATATGTATGCTTTGATATGACGGATTCAATATTTAAGAGAAATGCACTGAACTTGAAAGATTTTGGCAGTGAAGTGGAGCACGTGATCGATTTCGGAGAACACAAGTCATCTTACTTTCATCGAGAATTTTCTATAACTTGGTGTCTGTATGTATGTATATACATTTTTATGTAGGTACTTATGTACTTCTATTTAAAAAAAAATAAATTAAATAAATTGTGTGACCATAAGTTTGACAATGAACCAGGGCTACTCTTGTTTCATATTCTATCAACTTAACGTCGACTTCGAATGAAGATTTGTTGACTACCTCGTTCTAAACAAAATAAAATTCTTTGGAAGATGAATGACAGTATAGTTCAGAGATCGAAGCTATCACATATATGTATGTCCTAACCTGGTCAAAACGATCTGCAGCACAAAGAAAAACTTGGGTAGTACAATAAATTTTGTGAAGATTTAGATAATCAGAAAAATGTTGTCAGTCTTTCTCTTCTTTTTGCTTTCAAGTTTTACATTGCATTAGTTAGGTTTTAACTTTGACTGCGCCCTATAGATATGTATATCTTTCGTTAACTGAACTCTTTGAAGTAAGCTATGGTGGGAAAAGGCATGGGAAGATTATTTTTCTAAATCAAAACACTTAAAATAAATAGAACATTTTCACTACATTAAATGTTGTTAAACGCCCCCTGTTTTGAACACCTCTTTTTATTGTACCGTAAAAAATGTTCAAAATGTTTGAGATTAGTGAACAAATGGAAAATGCCTTCTGCTTCATGAGTAAATGAACCACTCGCAACGACCCCAATATCAACACTCAGAAAACGATGAAGTTGACGAGTTGAGAGACGAAGAAATACGAGCTGTGACGCCTTACATTAGTCTTTCTCCACTGCATGGCTACAATAACACTGGGATAAATAACCATCTTGAATGCTGGATAACAAAACAAAATAACAAAACATCAACTGTGGAAGAAATAGCATTTCAACACATCACTCAGCAAGTCCCGGGCCATATAGATGGCGCCACTAACAAAAAAGGGAATATTAAATGAATAACGTCTGTTAGTGGCACCCTCTATATGTCCCGGGACTTATTGAGTAACCTGTTAGTAAATATTTGACAGAAGTATTTTGGAAATAGCACTAAGCCCTAAGAAGCCCATGAGCATCGAGCTTCTACCATTAAATAAAGTTGACCTGATATTGAAGCATCAAAATGAATTGAAACTTACTAGACTAACTACGTGAAATTAATTTTAATAGCACGAAGATCTGCAGTACCGGACAAAGAACCATTGAAATATCTGCAACCAGTATGCCCGATCCCTGGTTTTGCCAGTTAAAACACAATTAAGAAAACAAAAGTAGCAAAGACTGCAGAAACACATCATCTAGGAAAGTTGTCGAGGTTATGAAGCACAGCACTAAAATTCTATGGAAATTCTTCTATTCTACTATGGCTGTAGTACTAGTGTCAGGTGAAACACCCCTTGGCCTTTACTTCAAAATTATGAAAACCGTACTGAACGAAAACATAAAGTGTCTAATTTCACAAAATGCACATCTTAAAACTTGACAAGTTCTTGACAAATTTTTTTTATGCACTCCAATCAAATGCTTCGAATTGCCCGTAACTAGGATCTAAAGTGGACTACTGGATATCCACCCTTATATTCTAGTCAGTCCAATCATATTGTGACACACAATAGTGATTTGGACTAACAGTTTCTTGCCGACCCTGAACGCCGAAATTTGTATAGAGAATTTGGGTATTGTGTGTTATCTGCCACAGTCCGGAATCGAACCCGAAAACTTGCTTCAGTATGTGAGTCGACGTATTTATCGCTTACACTAAGTCGGCGGCCCCTACTAGTGTCAAAGAAGCTGTGCATTGGGCTCTCTCACCAGTTGAAGAGACATGAAGTTTATTAAGGACTCCGAACGATGAAATTTAAAGCACTCTTTACGTGTTGTCAGCAAATCGAATCACAGTCCAGGAATCGAATTTAAGCCCTCCGGCGTGTAAGCTGACATACGGCGACCCCAGTGGTGTTGTGTACTCTAGTCAAAAGTAAGAGCGTCTTGGTAAAGTTCAGCTTCTTATGTGCATAGTAGACGACATAGATACACTGGGACTCTCAAGTCACTTGATCCCTGATTATTTATCGAATCAGGGATCGGAACACCCAGTGTGAAGGCAAGAAAGCATGCTGAATTGCTCTTTTGTCGGAAATTACTTATTTTTAGACGTGGTTTCAGGAGAACTTTAACTTAAAGGGGGACGATTTTTTTAATTTTTATTTTCGAAAATACTGTGAGATAAGTTTGGTCTCGTTAAATAAGAATAGTAAGAAACTAATATCAATAATAATACTAAGCAACCGCCAGTACTTTACTTTTACTTTACTTTTTATTGTATTTTTATTTAAATTTAAATTCCTTTACTTTTATTCTAGCTAAAAATACTCAAAACTATCTTATACTATGTGAACTTTCGCTCTTATATCTAACTTACTGACCATTCGCGGGTTAAGCTACTTTATATTTAATTTGCCTTTCGGCCTACTCTATCTTAATTAAACTTAAATATGTGAAATTTGTTTGTATTTTATTTGTCAAGAAAAGTAACTTGACCTTCTGGTCCGCAACAGCCAATAACAAGTCTGTCTATTGCCAGGGAGAGGTGTTTGCAAGGTGCAGCATGGCCCCATGTGCTCTGAGCTTTGTGCACTCTGAATTCTATTCTTTGTTGTTTAATGTTTTCTGCGAAACTAAATTTGCTTACTAAGAGCAATTAAATTTCCTTATTTCATTTTTTGAAACGTCAAGGTATTGTATGATCTCTTTATCTGATTGATCAGATAGGAAGTCAAAAAAACACGATTCCGTCAGATAGGAATTTCACAAGTACTTTTGAAAGTTTTTGCACATTGCGCCGTTTTAGGATCCAAGCCATATATGGGCGAAGTAACTTAGTAGTAGTAGCACAACAGCAGCAAGCCATTGATTCACATGGAAGGATAATCACCAAAAATTTAATCTTTTAATCTCTTAAATAGCGGTAACAGAGGGGCTGATTTCGACTCTTGAAGCAAAATTTCAATACGAATACTAAACAAACACCATTTACGAGTAAGTACTACAACTGGATCCATTTCTAAAAGAGTTGAATTCAAAATTAAGCTTTTTTTCTTCGCATACACATATATAATATGATGTATATATGCAGACATGTATGCAGTGTATATATTAACATTCAGGTGCATATACGCGAGTATGTACTCATACATACCAGTGTGTATGCACCTGATTGTTGACTAGATTGTAAGTTAGGTTAAGCTTAGTTAAGGTTATTTAGGGTAGATTTAAGTTAGTTTTAAAAAAAAAAATATGTTCTGTCATTAAGTTTTTTTTTAAATTTTCTTAATAATACATTTTTATAAATATAGTTCTACTAAGCTCGTTAGATTAGGTCGAAAGACATAGATTAAGATTAAGTTTAGCTTAGAGTGCTCGCTCAGAGCCAGTAAGTTAGAAATAAAATATGTAAATATATCACTAGGTTAAGCATTTTATCTAGTTTTAAGATTATAGTTCACCCATAGTTTCAAAAATAAAATGCATTAAAAAAAAAAAAAAAAAAAAAAAAAAAAAAAAAAAAAGCTTTTTTTCTTTATAATTTCATTTCAAATCCGGTAGATTTAGGACTGCGATATCTAAAGACTGTTCAAAAGTAAATTGAATGACACTACAGCCCCCAAGGGACCGCGGCCTAGCTTTTTCAGCAACTAGTCGTTGGTGACATGTTCTTTTACAAGTAGAGGGGACCAACAGTTTTTTGCCGACTCCGATCGGCGAGATTTGAGAAAGCTTCTATAGACAAGAAGTACTTTTTGAGTACTGTAAGCACCTCAAAAGAATTTGTGCCGTGAAAAATGCGAGTTGTTCAATCCGGGATTCGAACCTGAAACCTTCGGTGTGTGAGTCGTTAAAGATTGTTACAACACCTCTTTTGCTTAGATTGGTAGGAAAGGTGGCTACCAACATGCAAATTTTGGATTCAGTTTCACCCATGTAGGGTCCTTTGCCACAGACCGGCTTCCCTATCCACTACTGCTGAAATTATTTAATTTTCGAGATGAAGCCACGAATTAGATTGACGTCCACTTGGGATACATATCTCTGGAAGTCCATTGAACCAGAGTTGTCCCAGGGAGTGTTACATAATGGGAGCCAAATCTGAGCAATTGCTAAGAAGATGTGGCAGATTGTTCTCCTCTTATTCGTTCAAGCACCTGCTGCAAAAGGCATTATACGGCATCCCTTGTCTTGAGGAGTGTCGTTTCTTTGGGAAGTGCCCTGTAGGAACAGCTACGAAGTGACTTAGGTTTTAGATCGGTATACCGAGGATGGCTGCCTTTCCATTTCAATCCCTCATAAGCCCTTCTGCTTACTAGACTTAAAATCTCGGTTTTCAATTGGCGCAAATACGCTATTTACGCAGGGCATTTAGATCGCTGTTCCTTTTCTTGTATATCCCTATAACCAGAAATTTAGCAGACCATTGTTTTTATACCTGACATACGGAGCACTGTTTTTTAATAACCTTTCTAACCAGACTTCAAACCAGAAATAGTTCGATAAACCTAAGTAATCCGAAAGGACAAATAAGATCAGTCAAAATTCAATGAAATCCCCCCACGGCAAAGCTTCATCACATCAATCACTGAGGATTTCTTAGAATTTTCAGACTTTTCGCCGTCAAGATCAGACGATCAGATATGCCGATGTCACTTAAAATGTCCACTGCGTAGCGCCAGGAATGCAGAGATCCACATTTTCTGCAAATTTTTACTTAACTTCTCCCTTTTTTCGGCGTGACACCTTACAACGCATGCGTAATAATTTAAGGTTGCCGTCTGCGCGTGAGGACTCCGATTATCCTTACAGTGGTGCGAGGCCCAAGTGGTGCCAGTTTGCGATTAATTAGAAATGCAAATTAATTCAAGCGTTCTGCGGCGTACACGGCGTTTATTGATGGTACACACATTTTTACGTGCGTACACGAGTGATAAGCAAATCGTCAGGGGTACTTTAATTTAATCTTGTGGTGGTCCTTGTTTAACATAAATCGAAGGAAAACAGTAGGCTTATTGACGGATTGTTATTGCTTGTTGTGCGTGAGTTGGCGGCGTTTTGTCATGTTAAATGGGGGAGCCATCGGGTTGTGGGTATGTGTGTGCGAGGAGAGCAGAATTAGGATTAGGGGATCGACGAGATATCCGGTTGGGTAAGGAGTTAAATATGAAATGGCTTCGCTTGATGAGCAATAATGAGTGGACATTGGATATTTGCGTCCAGTCGTGGGTAATAATTCAATTTTGTCACGTTTATAAGATTTGCTCTTATCAGACAAAGTTTTCCTTTCATCAACTGACGATATAAGTTGCCACGTATACAATGTCTCGTTGATCGCAATTTAGTTTTGACTGTCTTAGGAGAATCATCAATTATTTGAGGTAAATGGCTTTGGAATAGTCTCAAAGAACTGTATTGGGTAGAGAAAAAGACTATTTGACTTTTTCGTTTCGATTTAAAAATTACACTGGAGCTGAATAACACTCAATTTATTCTTAAGAATCTGTTCACTTTTAGCGACCAAAATCTCAAACTTAATGGCCATCAACAAGCAATGGCGATTATTCAGTTAAAAATTTATGTGTGAAGTGATGGTTTCGTTAAATGATTTGAGCAGTGACTGTTAGTTTTGTTCCCCCAAAAAAATGTTCGGTAGTTGTAGGGCAGTAGGAAAGAACGTTCGGCGAATTATTTGCAGAAGGATTTTATTTTTAAAATTTAGGCAAAATTAAAACTTTTCCAGTTCTTTTAGCTTCACCCTCAACCATCAAGATGTTTTCACCAGGAACGGTTTATACTAGGATAGCTGGTACACGCGTCTCATCTTCCTCTTGTCATTCATAAGGGTTTCAGCTTCGTTAAGCAGGTTTGGATTGTACGAAAGAAACCAAATTTAGTACAAAACCTTGTACCTGCCTCCACTAACAGATAGTCAGCTGACGTGGTTGCAAAGCGGGGCCAATTGCTTATGAAACTTCTTAACCGTGAGAAGCAGGAGGGCGAGGATAAGTAAAGATAAAATGTACGACCATGCGACTTGTGGACTTATGGCTATTTCCCTGAAGCAAAATGATATCTGTGACTTCACCGCTGTTGAATGGATTTGGTAACAAGATACACCATGTCCACTAGTGTCCTTATAGTCGACTGTAGCTTAGCTGCTCAGTGACACTACAAATATCGCCACCTTAGACATTGTTTCATGTCCTCCTAACAAGCGTGGGCGAATAAACTAAAAATTCAAATTATTATCATAAATTATCCACTGCGTCAGTCAAAAAATGTATGTTTACGCAGTAATTCCTCCACTCAAACCGTTGCTCGCCTCGATCAACCTCATAACCACCTCGTTCCCAAACTATGCATAAGTATGCAGTACGTCTAATGACAGGCTTACAGTAGTTGACTCTTCAATTAGAGGAACCGTGTACGTTCGTGTCTGCATCCTTCAACAGGGGTAATTATCAATTAAGACGAGGAGAAAAAACGGGGGCAATTGTGATCAATTTCATGCTGCCACAACTCAGGCCTACCCAACCACCGGAATAGGCATTCATAGAAACACGAGTGTCCTGCGGTTGCTGCCGGTCGTCTGGTGCTGTTCTGTGGTCGCTCAACGGCTCTCAAATCGATTACATGTCCTTCGTTTGACGTCGAAATCAACCCTTTTTGCCTCGTCGATAGTGGTTTGTCTGCGTAACCGTTCGATAAACAATAATTTGCCACCAACCCACTAATTAGATCGAAATTAAAAACCATTTAGTCTGCGAGTGCTTTGTTGAGGCTGCTTAGCTGTCGCTGTCGCTGTCGCACGGTGGGCTTGCGGGCTCTGTGGGAGTGGCCACCTTGTTGGTTAAACATTGCGGTTGGCTGGTGCACGGTTCGAGAGAGTGGTCACGTAACGATGGAAGCGTTGCACAGCCACGTCCTGCACATGCTCGTTCCCATGACTTGTTCTGCATACAGCCCCAATGTAATAATTAATTTTAAATTAAAAAATTAATTTGGCAATAAATTACACCAATTGTTGGCAAATTAGATCCATCCCGCTGCCGCGTTCTCAGCTCCTCAGGCCCCGTCTTGTCGATGCCGCCCGGAATTGTTCGGCGCAGCGCTCTCGGGTGGAATCTGTCGGAATTCCCGTCTTTGCGCACACATATGCGCGGATGCCGGCGAGGACGGAGTTATTCAAAGTATTTCGGACAATTTGTCAGCTCGGTGGCGTTTTTGTCGCTTTTTAATGGACTTGCTCTCGCCGCGGCTGGCCTGCCTGTTGTTCAATGTTCAAATGCCGAGGGTGCGATATTTAAAGCGGTTCCCGACGCAGACATGGATGACATAGCTGCGAGACACCCTTAAACGTCAACAGCATTCTGATTTATTTCTGAACATGAAATGCATCGATGAGTTTTGTTAATTTGACTTTTAATTTATTTTGCTTGTTCTCAAGGAACACTCGAAGGAATGACGGCGGATTCTTCGAGCGTTCGTTTGAAGACTTTCATCAACCGCACGATCAATTTTGAAATACGAGACCAACGATGAGACTAGTTTTGCACAATTTACTGGGTACCTACTCGTTCATATGGTGTTAGAATACATTTTATGGGACTCGCCTGTCCGGGAGAGAACTTTGAATGAAGTGTTGACTGTGCCGTTTTGGTGATTAATTCTAAGCTTTTATTTGTTCGTTGTGTAATAATAAACATTAGAAGTTCAGTCGCAGAGAGAATTTTCCAATTCAGAAGATTACATTTTGACAATTGTTGCCACAAAATTTATGACTTTCGAAATGTGCATGTTTTTGCTTTGCTTTTAACCCTTAATGTCAGTATGGGACTTGGAGAAGTAATTTCCGAATTCAGTGATGCGAACTTTCTCTATATCGATTTTTCACGGATTTTCATAATTTTTGATTTGCTAATTTCGGCTTTTGGAATTTCGTTTTTAGACGAAATTTTCGACTTTTGCAATTTAGAATTTTGGCAAATTTAGGTTTTCAGCTTAAATAAATATATTTGTTTTTTAAGGTATTGATTTCGTATTTTTAAATTTACGATATTTTATTTTGTTTACTTTTCCAAATAATACGGCCGTAGTCCAATCTAATTTTCGTCCACTTACCGATGACTGGCTCTAACATTTGTGGCCGTTTATCGGCAATAATGCGACGAATGTTGTCCTCTAACTGGCTTCTCAGCGGTAGAGTATCTAACTAGGCTTATCAGCGTTAGACTTCATAAGTCCCGGCTTTAAATCGCACGACCTTGGAGGCCAAGTCATGGGTCCGCAACGCGAAACCATGCCGTTATTAAACAATTCCTTAAATAAATCAATTGCGGCACGTGACATCTGGTGCAGTCTTGTTGAAGCCATCACATCATGGTTGTTTAATTAATGAACGAAAAAATCAGTAATCATGCCTTTTTAGGGACCACCATTGACTGTTACCTTTCGTGTTCGCCGTAGCCTTGTGGTAAGTGCGTCGGCCGCCACGCATAAAGTCTAGGTTCGATTCCCGGACGAGACACCTCGCATTTTTCACGGCACCACCTCTTTCAAGCTGCTTACGACACTCAAAGAGTATCAATAACAAAACCGTCTCAAATCTCGCCGTTCGGAGTCGGCAAAAAACTGAAGGTCCCTTCTACTTGTGAGAGAACAGTAGCAGAAGCTATGCTCTGGTCCCTTGTGGGCTGTAGTTTCACCCAATTATTATTATTATTATTATTATTAACTGTTACCTTCTGGCCAGCATCGTTTTTAAAGAAGTACAGACCAATTATCCCACCAACGCATAAGGCACACCAAACAGTCAGTTTCTGGGGATGTAATAGTGCCTCAACATCCACTTGAGAATAATGATCACTCCAAATATGGCAGTTTCGTTAATTGACGTATCCTTACAACCAGAAGTGATTCGGTTGGATGGAAACGTAATTGCTAAACATAAACCGTTTATAAATATTGGGGTCAACGGCAATCTTGTTTTGGGCCAAATTTGCACAATTTGGAAGCTTAAAGTAAAAGTAAATAGCTTGATAGTTGACGAAATGGTCGGCAGTTAAAATGGCGTTGCCTGTGTTTTACCATATCCCGTAACAAGTGCCACAATAAATTGAGTGGCACAACAGTAACAGAATTTGGGAAAAGCCTTGCATAGAAAATTGGGAAAATGTAGCCAAAGTTGCAAAACTGTCTAATGTAAAAATGAGGCAGGATTTTCTTATAAATGAATATGAATAAATGTCTTATGGGTGTGTACACTTAAGATAGACCTTTCTCGCAAAAGAGAGTCATACATTTTTCATGCAAAGTGATGCATTTTTGCAGATTTCAAAAAATTTTTCAATTACGCACGCAAAGTTTGTACAACGCAGTGAAATGCACGAGTTTTTGATTTGTTGCAAAGATGACACACCAACGCATAAATGTGCGTTAGGTCTTCGAGGACCTTATATATTTCTTCTTTCTGATTTTAGAATGCAATTGGGTGACCGAACCGAAATAACAACGGCTAATACGGATCCTTAGGATATACATATGTATATTATTCAAGATTCCTTGTAGTTAAGTGAGATAGTCATCAATAAACATATGTAAAAAGAAAACCATAGAACACCATAAACAAATATACCACCCTGTAAAATGCCAAAGCAGAATATTCCAAACGAAGCAAAACGAACAAAAAAAGACAACAACAAAAAACAAACTCGATGGGCACTGTTCACAAATCACACATGTGCAACGGACACGGAATCTCGGTTAGTTGCCATAACAAGAAGATGCGTTCGTCGCTCGATCGTACGCTCGCGCGCTTGGTGGAAGTGTACCGCTAAATTTAATTGCGTTTTGATGGCTAATTTCACGTCAATGCCTTTTCACGCACATGCACAAAAATAATATCTTAAGTGGGTAAAATATATTAGAATTTATGATCTGTCACTTAGTCACTTAAGAGCGAAAACAGCATTTTCAAAGTAGTGTGTGCAATGGAAGGTGGATGATTTCTTGTTTGACTCATTTTTGTGTTTCATTGCGTTTTACATTCGTTGCTACTTGGTGGCATGGCATGAAGGCACGTATGTGTGGTAGTGTGAGGCAGGGAGTGTAGATAATTGTAAGTTGGTACTTTTATTGTGATTTTAATATTTGGGAAATTGTAAGATCTGTTGACTGTTGTTTATCTGGTCATCATTTTTTGAATTTTTGTATACAATAATAGGAATAGACAAGAGAAGAAATACGTTGCGTTGGAATATGGTTGATTTTTTGGAGATTTAAATCGTCAACAGTCTCATTAGATTTTTTGTTTACGACTGTGAATTAAATGTGAATTAGTTTTAGTCAGAAACTAAACAGAAAATTACAGATAAGGAATTATCAATTTAATCGCATTTTTCATTTCCAATAATGAAGGACACACACTGTAATCCTCTACTGTTTATCCAGGAAAGCCTTTTTCATTTTATGACGGAGACCAAACTTCACATAACTGCCATTCAAGAATCATTGGACCAGAAAAAGCGCATCTGTGGCCTTTCCGACGAATGGTCTGAACGGCCGAGAGCTTGTGTTATTGTGTCCATATCCATCTAGGCAAACACGCTAAAACAGTTTTGTGAAAAGAATTTCGTTGCTTTACTATCAGCTACGTAGCAAACGGAATACGATACACATGCACTGTTGCGTTAGCTTTCTTCCCCTACGGGCCTACCTCACCACTTCGCCACCGGCGGCGTTGAGTAGTATGGCATAAGAAAGCTGGTTAATCATCTGTTGTGATGCAAAAAACCCTTCAGGACAATCCTTCAGGCTTTGTACCAGTGTCTAAACTTAACAGAAACAGTGTTGTTGCCAACCTTTGTCACGATAGGAAGGCAGGAAGAAATCGACCTAATGTCCTCTAACAGAAATTTACAGAGATTACTGATTAGGGACTTCAGTCGCAAGTCAGAATGTAAATCAGACCAAATTTACATTTACCAAATTTCAAATTAAATGCGTAACTAAACACGTAACTTTGCTTAAAAGTAGAAATCCTGAAAAACTGGGCACGTGTTGGGGCGAACTAGAGCTTCGTATCGAACCTTTTCTCACGCTTAGTACGAGACAAGGTTGAGAAGGCAGATATATTCAGCTAGAAACACACCTTGTAGGCGCTGATAAACATCACATACCGAGGCTGATATGTATCACCGCTTGTGGTAAACGCGGATAATACTGCCAAACACATAGTTACCTCTTTTGATTGTTTTAAAGCTACCAGCTATCGATACCACCTTTGTCGCAATAAACCGGGTGCTATTGTGACTGAACAGTCTGGCACTAACCTATATCCCATTGCTCTGACGTACAGTTAGAGAGACCTTTATAAAAAAGAACTTGACTGAAAGGTCTTCTTACTAGCAAAGAAATTGAGACGGTTCTAACTTCCTTCCTACTGACAAGCTTGGAGAAGTTGGTTAAGTTCAACTTGCATAAAGCAGCTAAGAAAATTCATTCTCTCTCAACGTGCGAAACTGCACTTTAAAATCCCGATGGCAGAACTGAACGCGCGTTTGACCAGAAAAACTACTCTTAGGGCGCCTTCAACGACAAGGGGTGCGTTTGATAATGTGACTTTTGAAGGTAAGTGTACGAGTAACTTGGCCGGAGGAACATGAATCATTACTAACTACAATTGCAGATGCGTACGATGCCCAGTATGGCATGTCAGATTTAAATGGTAAATAAGCGGACTCCTATCCCCTCTATTATGTTGCATCCTGTTTGATTGTCTGCTTAACGCTCTCAATAGCTCTACCCTCAATGCCTCTACGCAAATGATACAGTCTTACTGTCTGTCGGATCATAGGCGGAGGCACCTCTAGACGTGATGGGTAACTGGTGTACCAGAACTAGGCTTTTAGTCAAGCCTCCTAAAACCGAGGTTGCTCTCTTTACAAATAGGACTACTGATGCGACTCAGATAGTACTCAAAGGTGTCAGTACACTGTGAAGCGTAATATCTGGGTGTTATCTTGCATAGAAAACTTATCTGCAAAAAACGCATTAAATGGAAACCTACAAAGGCGCTGTCAGCTTTCTGGAAGTACAAGGAAATTCTGGCGAAACCTGTGGCCTATCACTGAAGAGATCTGTTTCAATTTTAGCCAATTTAAAACCTCACTTAGTCTATGCATACCTGCTTTGGTGGAACAAGGTTTCACGTGAATACGCAACTCTTGCTTTGCCAAAGTTTAACTGAACAATCTATCTCGGCAGTGCGGATGTCTTTCCCAGCACGTCTGGCTCTAGTTTTTATGTATTTCCCAGCTTCCTTCTCCACCTTAATATCTAAAACCTTGTCTGCACTCTTAAGGACACCTTTCGATTAAAAAGAAGTGGTTTCTGGCTTAAGTCTAAACGTACCACATTTACACCTCCAGGTTCTGGTGCAAGGTCACCACCAGAAACCAGCTGCGACCCACATGCAAAGTCGACTTTTGCTGAACCCAAAAATGTCTCTGGCCAGGAATGGATTATAATCGATTCTTCTGGCTACAAGACCAGTAAAGGGTCAGTTGTCGGCGCATTCATGGAGGACAACAACATCATACTATACGGCATGTTGTAACAGTGGGGTGTCTGTATAAGACAAAAGTTAACCAATTTGTGCTACTACATGTGTATGAGGGCTGTTTTAATGATCCCAGGACGGTTTTTAAAAATTCTTTTTACACAAACCGACCTTTTGTGTTTCAAAATGAGAAGTATAAACTGTTTTAATGGTTTTGGACAACAACAACTCTCACGTGGAGTCAATTAAGTATGATCTTTGATTACATGCTTTCAAAGAAAATTTATTTAAAATGCTTAAACTTCCTTACTCAGTGTCTGTATGTTCATGTCATACACATACTTAGAATACACTTTCAAAATGGTTAACATGAAGCGCTACAGTAAACATAAACACAGTTATTTCAAATGTTTAACCGTTCTTCAGAATATATTTAAAACTTTCAAAAAAAAAAGTTGTCATCACAAACAAATCTCACTGGGAAAAACGTCATCTATCGCGTCAATAGATTCGGAGTATTTCGGAAAGAAATACATTTGACGTCTTTAGCAACAGCTGTCAAGCAACTATTCTATCAGTGTTTTTCTTTTACATTTTCATTTTGCTTCTGTAGATTTACCATCAAAAGGGAAACGTAGAAAACCACGAAATTTTATGCAGTATTTGCTATTGCACCCATCTAATCTTATCAATCTCACCAAATTCCGAAGGAGCAGAAGTGTTTTGTACTTGAACAGGTAAAAGATATCATAGTTGATATTAAATGAATGTATCGTGCCAATGCAACTCATTGTACTTTCGTCCATTAAAAGAAATGCACAACCAGTGCGAAAACATAACAAAGGAACACAATTTCTATTGCAGCATTAATGGGCAATAATATCACCTATGATATGGATGATAACGATTCCGGCGAAGATGTATTTGAGTCGTTGGTTCGAAATCTTGACTACAGGGATAACATATCACACGCTCTGGGACGAATGGTTCACCAGTAAGTTTCCTCTCCGCATTCTTTTAGAGCCCTCAACCATAACCTTGTGTGAATGTGTGTCTTTATTTCTCTAAAGCATTGTAGGTACACTGCCAAGGCAGTCTTCATCAGAAATGCCAGTAATTCGAAAAAGACCAGATTTGAAAACATTTAAAGTAAGTTATGTCATTTAAATCTAAGTGCTTCAAATCATTTATCTCTGGTCGGTTCTCATGTTCCATTGCAGCATACACACCTCTACAAAGAAATAAAAATGTTATCGGGCCTGCCGCCGACCAATCGCCGACCCAATGACAAATGGTCCTTGCAGAGAGGCCTTATGAAGCGGGAGAGCGGTTTGGCATCGAGAACCACAGGATATTTCACACCAAGCCAGCAGCGTCGGATAGCCAATCTCTTTATACCCAGTCACAAAGACGTGCGTCTCATGTCGTTCGACTCCAAGGTGTTCATTAGCAAATTCAATAAGGACGGCAGTCGCCTGATCACAGCGAGTCAAGGTACACCACGTTAGATCATAGACCAATTGATTTAATTTTCTCATTCGATCGATGTAGACGCTATAATTAGAGTATTTGACTCATCGAAGGGTACCTATCACCGGATAAACCGCATCAAAGCGCAGGATGTCGGCTGGGGGATTCTGGACATTGATTTTAGTCCCTGCGGGGAATTCTTCACCTACTCAACGTGGTCAGACTACTGTAAGTATTTCATGAACGCCACAACGGAGTGCTGCTACTTCAGCTTCGACTCGTTTCAGTCTTTATCGTACCACTGGATGGTTCAACGGATGAGTTTCAATGGCTGCGGCTGAACACAGAGGTCAACCGTTGTGGAATCTTCTCTGTGCGATTTTCTCCGTGCGGCAAGACCTTGATAGGAGGCTGCAACGACTCCTGTGTCTACATGTGCAACAGGGAGCGAGGAATTGTGAAGGCTATAAAGGTGAATATCAATTCCCCTCGTTCGATGCACAGGCAACAAATTTTTCCCTCTCTTTTAGACTGAAGATGAAAGCTATGTCGACATCAATGCGGTTAGCTACGTGAGTGACATGGACTCCGATATATTCGTGACAGGCTGTAACCGCGGAGTGATAAAACTGTGGGATAAGAGATGCCTGGGAACAGAAGACGGTGTCGCCACACCGGTTTCCTCCTTTCTGGGGCACAACGACGGCATCACCTACATCGATCCACGAAACGATGGCCACTACATTCTGTCGAATTCGAAAGATCAGAGCATAAAAATCTGGGACCTGCGAAAACCCACTGCCCACGAAAAGGTCTATAATCAGCGGAGTTTGCCAGCCCACGACTGGGACTATCGATGGGACGACGTTCCTCGGTTATGTAAAAGAAATCCCCCACTATCTTCCAAAGAAAACAAAACCCACTAAAGCACATTTCTCATTCCAGACTACAATCCGACAAACATTTTGGGCGTCGACTCGAGTGTGATGACGTATAGAGGCCACAGAGTGACAAAAAGCTTAATACGCGCAAAGTTCTCCCCAGCAGCGCAGACAGGACAGCGGTACATCTATTCTGGCTGCGGAACTGGACGTATTATAAGTGAGTTCGTGCAGTGATCACCCGCGGACCGAAAGTCACGCATTTCATTGTGGTTCTCTTTCAGTCTACGATGTGCTGACGGGACAAATCAAAGAGGCTATAGACGGCCACAAAGATATCGTTCGTGATTTGATGTGGCATCCTGTACGATCGGAAATCGTATCGAGTTCTGTAAGTACCGCACACTCTGCCCCAGCGCAATTTCATCCATTCCCTTCATTTCTCAGTGGGATACACATGTGAATCTGAATACCTGCAAAACAAATGACTTAAGTCGTAATCGCTCAGAGACTGCAAGATACCGCGGAGGTCAGCTGCGGCGGTCACGCAGAATAGCAACGCAGAACGGTGAATACGACGAAGACGACGAGGAGGATGAAGATGATGTAAGCCAAGATAATGAATCTATTTGCGTACGTCGATAATCTCACCTAACGAGCGTCTATTTTCAGGCAAACTTTATGTGGTAGATAGGAGATTTGAATTCGCTGCTTGCGGTTTATTTCGTTTTGTTTTACCCCCTCGCGTAAGTTTTCTTTTGGGTCTCACTTCGACTATGTTAAACGGCACATCGAATTTTTTTTTTTTTTTGTTTTTAGTCTATCAAATGTAAATACAACTAGATTTCCCCCCCTTCCATTCCTGTTGCCCTATGAGAGATTATAAAAATACAATATAACTAAGTTTTATAAATTTTTAGTGTTTTGCTTTTAAACTGTACGTATGTTCGGTTGGGGATGTATGACAGCCAAAATTTGTACTCTAAACGGTCGTTGGAAGGAGACGCACGTGTATGACTCTGCTCCGGGTCTGTAATTATGCCCATATTCGACGTTGTGGCCCAACGTTGGTAAAAAAGAAAACATTTTCAGGCACAATGCGTTTAAAGGGACGAGGACAGAGAAGAGAAGTTGTGAAGATACCAGTTGTATGAACTCTTATAGAACCTAATCCGAAGCGAGTCACTGTCCGTCAAGGGTCGCAGAGCAACTTCTGCGTTTTCAATTCTTCAAAACGAAAGTGGCACAAAATCGCTGACTGATCTCATTTATGACCACACAATTCTCGACACATCGTACCGGCGCCTGAATAAGGAAATCGTCATCACTGAATATCAATCGGTTCTACATCAGCTTAGCATTCCAATAGTGAAACAAAAAGATACGTCTATATAACAGGCAAGCTGGATGCTTGCTGACAGTCTGAAGCGAGTGTTTATAATTGAGTAAGGTGACACACTCCAAGTCAACGAACATCAAACAATTACAAAAAGGAAAGTACGGTCCCCTTAAATGCCCGCGTTCGTGCCAATCAAAAGGTCTCTCCCTTTTTCTCTCTCTCTCTCTCTCTTATCCATTCCCCTTGAAATCCATTCAGTTAGATGCAGATATATGTCCTGAATTGTCCTCACAATTGACAAAGACCGACTGTGGTCTTAAAATTAAACACAACTTTAAGGATCTCAACACAAACAAATGCAGAGAACTGCTAATCATCGAAAGAACCTCAACAAATCCCCTTCCACCACATCAACAGTAATACTCCCTCCAAATCGTATAAGTTAAAATTTATTAACAATTCAAATCTAACCTAAGGAAACCATACACAAATCTATCTACACTACAAAGCTTGAAAAGCATTTCGCCGCTGAAACGTTCTCACTTTCATTTTGGGAATTTTCTTCTTTTGCCCTCTTGCCTGCTTCACCTTCGTCATGTAGTTTCGGTAGATTTCCTGCTTCGGTACGGCCTCCTTGTACTTATTCGATGTTCCGCTCCATAGTTTCGTTATCCTCTCTTGATCGCCGGATATGTTCACGATTTTCAACTCGAGGTTTTCACTTAATCCGTACCCGTTCTGTTGGGATAAGTTTGAGCCCTTGAATGATGCGAGGTCGACGTTGCGGAATTTTTCTGCACAGAATGTAGAAATTTTGTAAGTATCGAGGCAACAGTCGGTTAGGCGGGATATTTCATATTGCGAACTTACTTTAGCCGGTTTGGCGGTGGCGGGAATGTTGGCTTCTGTTTCGGGTTTTTTCTTTGACTTTGTTGAGGTGCTTTCACTTAGAACAGCAGTTTCATCGTGTGAGGTTTGCGGCTTGGTTTTATTTTTCTTTGCTGGGTTTTCTGATTGTTCCCCACTCGTGGGGTCATTCGATTTCTTCTTCTTCCGTGGGTTATCGGAGGCGTCGTTCTCCAAATTCTCCGTGGTTTCTTCGGCGTTTCTCTTCTTGCTTTTCTTTTTCTTTTGCGATTGGTCTTCAGCAACTATTTCTGTAGATTCCTGTTCAGCATTGTCTTCGGTTTTGGTTTTCTTGCTCTTCTTCTTCTTGGTGGCGGCTAATGAGGCTGCTTCATCTGTTTGAGACGGAGGGTCATTCTCGTTTTCCATTGCAATGGTAGTTTGGTCTGTAATTTGGTATGAAACGTCCTCTGCTAAGGCATTCTTCTTTTTCTTTTTAGAACGCTTCCTTTCACCTGCATCATCCTCTACTATAACGACTTCCGCGCACTCTGTACCGTCCCGTTCGCACTTTGACCAGTCTTTCTTCTTCGTTGGAGTGTTGCTTTCCTCGGTGACGTGTTCAGAAAGAGAAGCGTCCGCCGACTTCTTTTTTCTTTTCTTCTTAAGACACTCTTCTTCCCTTGCTTCATCCTCCACAGTTATGATCTCCACACAGTCTGTTCCATTCTCACACAAAGGATCCCGTTCTTGTTCTGGATCATTCTTTATTTCTTTATGACTGTTATTTTTGTCTGTAAAATGATCTGGAGTGGGTTCATCTGAATTCTTCTTCTTTTTCTTTTTCGGAACTTGTTCTTCGTTTGGCTCGTCCTCCACAGTTATTACTTCCTTTGTTTTCTTCTTCTTCTTAGACTTTACCGCAGATGTATCTTTTTCGTGATTTGCACAGATCTCTTCAGGCAGTTTGTCATCCGAGTCCTTTTCAGCAGAATTTTCCTCGATTCCATTCTCCTTTTCAGATGCATCCTCGAGCTGCTGCCTCTTGCTTTTCTTTTTCTTTTTCCTACCCTCAGTAGATTCATCTTCTCTTTCATTCGCAATATACATGACTTCCGAATCCTGTACATTATCCTCTTCCCCATTGTCACATCTCACCACCTCCTCTGTCCGCTCTCCAACAGATTTCTTGTTCTTCAGAGCTTCCATTTTCATTTTAAAATAGTCTTCAACCGACAAGCCAGTATTTATCGTGTGAGTTCCCAGCTCAAATGCCGGCTTTTCATCTTCCGCATCACTTCCTTCATTTCCCGCGTTAAACGACGGCAGTTGGCTATAAAAGTCGTTGTCCTCAGCAGTGGCTTTCTTCCCAAAGATGTTCGCCAAGTCTTTCTCACTGTACTGTGACATATCCTTGCCCTTTGTGAACTTCTTATAGTGTACTCTTGCCTTACTCTTCTTGGAGCGTTCTTCTAATGACTGCCCACTGAATTTATCCTTCAGCTTTTCCTTGCCTGCCTTAGTGCCCTCGAAGCCAAAACCCACTCTTGGTGCGCATTCATCCGCATCATCTGCGGAAGCTGTGTTGCTATTTGAGTCTCCTGCATGTAAGCTTTCCAGCAGACCGTTGAAATGCTTTTCATGTTCCGTCCACTGGTCATCACGATCTTCGTAGCCCAGCCCATTTGCATCGTTCTTGTAACGAATGCGAATAAATTCTTGCTGACCGTTTTCTTTACTGCCTAAGCCTTTACCTTTTGTCCAGCCCATTTTCTCAAGCATCTTTGTACCAAAGCGGTCACCATCTACATGAAAAAAACGTTCTATGAGGGAATTGTTTCTTTGCAGAGCACAGACAAGATACGTACCTTCGAAAAGAGCCTTTCCTTTTGGCACTAAATTGTAGCGTTTTCTTTGTCTGGGACCTGCTAACATTGCCATGTTTGCGTTCGAGTTACTTCTGACTGTTTCTTTAAATCAAGGAATTTTTGAAATAGTGAAAAATTTTGGCAAAAGTTCGTAAATTGAACGCACCGAACGGTATGGAATCTACGGAGAATACAATTCGGGGGAACTGTCAAAGCGGCACGTGTAGTTGCCATCAACTGTCAAACATAAGGGCAGCGTTCAATCATACTGTTTTACTTGATGTCTACACCAGAGATATTTAAACTCTTATCTCTGGTGTATACCATAATTTAAACACAATTAAGAAATAATTTAGATTCTAAAAAGGAAAGTCTCAATTTGTGTAAGTTTTAATTATGTCTTTGTCCTCAAAAACCAGCTCGTGTTCAGCACAAATATATCTAAATTTGGTTCGAGTAGATTAAAATCATAAACATGAAAGTATGTTTAGTCGCTCATCTCTAGATGTGATGGGCGACTCAATTTGTGGCTTTCTTGGGTGTCAGGCGCATTAAAATTTCGGCAAACTGATGCCCAGCTATGGCGGTCTTTTTGCAAGAACACAAAACTGATGGCATATCTTTCGCTATGTGGAAGGCAAATTGCATTTA
Organism: Eristalinus sepulchralis; assembly: GCA_944738645.1. Lineage (NCBI taxonomy): Eukaryota > Metazoa > Arthropoda > Insecta > Diptera > Syrphidae > Eristalinus > Eristalinus sepulchralis. Next base: position 54,388,880 of record OX122886.1, read on the forward strand.
AGAATGATGCTTACCGACGACTAAATCCTTCTTCTGACTTCAAAATCCTTATATCTAGAGTTTTCTAATTTCACTTAGGAAAATAACTACCAGTTTGAATAAAAGGAGTGCCGTTCTTAAATAGAGTATCAACATCTCCAGGTATATTATGTTCATTATTATAATATTATTCCCTCGTTAGCTTCACTTGGCAGCACTTAAATTCCACTGAAATAAAATTGTAACCGCACTGTTCCCACTGTAGCCAATTCCTAAAATGTCATTTATATTTATGTCAGATAATCAGCTGATAAAAGGACAACAAACGACCAAAAATTGAAGGGATAAATGGTAAATATAGAATTCCATTAAAGAAAATTCCAACACATATAATTTTTCTAGGCGAACCAACCACCTGCAATAACAGCTGATGAAATAGTCAGTAAATCGAAACAGTGGACGCTCGAAGGTGATTGCACCCTTCTGAGGTGGATGGAACAAATATCTAAAGTATGTCAGTTATCATAAACGAATGACAATTACCAATTAGCAGTTTTGATTGTAGAACCTCGAAGAAAGGGCAACCAAAACGACATCGGATTTGAGCGAACTGTCCACCAGATTGGAGAGAACATCAATTGCCCTTAGCAATGCAACGAATAGTCTAGCGGCTCTGCAGTACACACAATTCGTTGAGAATCGGGTTCATGACGATGATGAGACTTTGGCTAACGTCGAAGAGGTTCCAAATCCATCGTCGGATGTATGTCGAGTGCTACAAAAGAATGGAATAGATCATAGTTTTATCTCTTTTATAGGTTGTAGATAAGAGCACAAATGACCCCAGCATGTATTCATTCTTAAAGAAGAACCTGGAGATGATGAATTCCTGTCACGAAGCCTATACATTCAGCTACGACGATTCGGATGATGATGAACCTGCAACGAAGTGAGTTGAAGTAATCTCTAGTGAGAATTTCGCTTAATTGGGTATTGTCTTGTAGTGTGGTTTATCGTTCCAAAAATCCATACGAGGCTCGTCCCTTGCCACACATATATGGAACCAGCCTGTGGAAGGAAAAGTGGCACATAGGCCTCTGTGACTCGGATACAGACTTCTCTGGCGATGAAAACTCCGAGCAGTTCTCAGAATCTTCATCTGAGACGGATAACTCCTACGAGAGCACAGCTCAAACGATGTCCGAATGGGACTCAACCGCTTGGGGATTGAATGCGAACTCCGCTATGGAGCAGAAACAATTTCGTCTACCATCGAACGATGGCGAGTCCTACACTCAATCGGAGGTATCCACTCCAACAGAACAGAGAAAGGATCGACTTCCGATTGTTCAGCCGGTTCAAGATCAACGTTACTATCAGCACATCCCACGAAAGCAGGAGACCTTGTTCGATGATATTTTCGATGAATCAGTACAATCAACACCAACACAAAGCATTGCATCCCCAGCGCTAGCTTCAGCTGCCGCTCCTGTGCGGCAAGAGCAGATTTATCATGAAAGTTTGATCCCCGATGAGCCACCGCCAGATGAGCCGTCAACAGAGAGCGAACCGAACAAGCGATCAGGGGCAAAGAAGACACTGAATCTCTTCGATGACGACGAGTTCAGTTCGTTTATGAATCAAATTGTGGAAACAGCAAAGAATGTGAAGAGTATACCGCTGCCGAGGGAAGAGGAGGTGCGGGAAGCCCCAAAAAAGGTCGCGCCTAACCTCTTTGATGACCACGATGATCTTTTCGGTGCCTCCGACAATGAAACGTTTACTGAACCAAAGAAAGTAGTCGTGCCAAAAGTTGAAGAGAAGAAATCTGTGCCAAGTTCCCCGCCAACGGCAACATCAAGGACCAAAATCAGAAATCTTTTCGAAGACGACGACGACGATGATGATGATTTCGAGAAGATGTTTGCTGCAAAACAAGCTGGAGCCCAGCCCTTCCTGAAGAAAGCCACCAATCTGTTCGAGAATGATTCTGATATAGAGCCGGTTGTCGCAACAGCTCCTGCAAAGGCACCTGTAATCAGTGAGGCAAAAGTGAGGGATGTTCCATCAATGAAAAAGGGACTCTTCGACGACGAGGATGATGACGATATGTTCACCATCCCCAGCAAAAAACCCACTGAGAGTAAGTTGCTTAGTGATGAGAAGAGTTCTGAATGCACCGAAGCCACTATGACGGAAACACCAAAAGAGCCTGCAAAAAGCAAATCGGAGGAACTATTTGAAGTCCCCAAAGCAAAATCAGACTTTGCCGATCTTTTTCAAGATGAGCCACCTGCAGATGTATTTACACCCACTCCAAGCACTCGCAAGACGAAGGTGGCCGATATTTTTGCAGAAGATTTCGAAGACGACTTTGAAGAGTTTCTTCCAAAGGCTACAAAGAAACCCGCTGCCAAGGAGCCTGTTGCCAAGGAACCCTCTGCAAAGGAACCTGTTGAGGAAGAAACGGAGGAACAACCTACTGCCGGTGCGAAGCCACTAATTGCATCTAAGATCGACTTCAGTGACCTCTTTCAGGACGAACCTCCAGAAGATATCTTTTCATCCTCGTCTGTGAGTAAAGAGCCAAAAATTGCTGAGTTCTTTGCAGACGATATTGAAAAAGAGCCGGTGGAAGAGGCCAAGCAAAGTCCATCAAAACCTGCTCTCAGCGATGCCGAAAGTCCCGTAGCTAAGCCCGAAACACCAAAATTAGATCTTTTCGAACCAACAGTGGATGTCGAGAATAAATTTGTTGATGAGCCCCCAACACCCGAACCTCCAAAAAATCCCAAAAACGATCCCATCCCACATAACAGAAATGGCTCTACACCACCTGTTTCTCCAACAACAAACGAAGACACACAACCAATTTCAAAAGATTTGCCTGATCAAAACAGGAAGCCATCACCCGCTGTCCCGAGTTTCTCCAGCCTCTTTCCCGACGAACCGCCATCAGATGACGAAGTGCCACCAGAGTCAGCTGCTATAGAGAAAGACGTGTCGACATTTAGCAGCATAAATCTCTTTGCCGACATCCCCCCTGACGATGACTTCCAATTGGCTCCACCAACAGAAACCAAGCGGATTCATAGCATCTTCTACGACGACTTCAATGAAACCATCGAAGCCACGCGAGAAATGCGCGCTCCATCAAATTATATCTTCAACGATGAACCACCACCAGACGACGATGCGCAGTCGATAGAGGACAAGCCGCTGCCGGAGACCGCGGCTGAAAAGAAAGAGAACGAAAGACCCAAAGTATCCAAACTGAAGAAATTCGATTTGCAAATAAACGTTGGTGCCCTTCTGCCGACAGCAAAGCTTCCGTCATTCAAGAAGCCTGAAGCGGTTCCGCAACGCATCGATTCGTCTCCAACAAACGCCACTTCAGCACCGACCGAGCAGCCCTCCAAAGAAGTCCGAGAGCATCGGGACTTACCGGATAATATCCTTCCGAACTTGAATAGGGATCGTGTGAAGTTAGGGGTGAAGAGAAGACCATCGACTCGAAAGGGCAGGCAAGAGAGCTACAGGAAATCTATGATTGAGGAGGAAGAGGCCGCAACGCTATCCGACCAAGAATATGATGCTCAGACGGAAAAATCTGACACAAAAAAATCGTCATTAAACGCAACAAGACCCGATTTGCAAGAAGAAATCTTTGCCTCACGAACATTCATTAGTAAGGCTGCTCCAAGCATTCAAGAGGAACAAAAACAACAAAGGAGTGAACCGCCAATCCTCTCCACGAACAGAGCTGGATCTCTGTTTGAAGACTTTGGTGATGGAAAGCTGTTCGAAAGCTCTTCGATTTCCAGTCAGTCAGTCAAGACACAGCCGGAAGTCTCCTCCGATTCCCCATTCCATGACAATGATGCGGTGATAAACCCATTTGGAACTCCGAAAACAACTCCCGTGCGACCTCCAGCGGAGGTCCCACCAACATCTCTCTTCGATCCTCCTCCTCTTAAGGAAGTTCCACTCAGCGAGGAACAATCCAAGCCACCGGCGCAATCAAACAAAGTAACATCACTCTTCGACGATTCAGACGACGGATCCGATGATCTGTTTAAAGATGCAAAGTCCGCCAAAAAACCACCACTCCAGAAAATAGTTGAGAGTAAGGGAAAAAAGGAGTCTGCCGTGAAACCCGCGAAAGCGTCGTCATCTCTATTTTCCAGTGACGAGGAAAGTGAATCAGATGACATCTTCGGAAAGTCGAAACTGAAAGTGGCTCCCAGGAAGATTGAAACGACAAAGACTAAGCCATCGTCGAGTCTGTTTGCAGACCTCTCTGATAACGATGAAGATGATCTCTTTGGAACGGCGAAGAAGAAAACTAGCTCAGGTAAATTTGATTTGTGCGATATCTTCTTTTTAAATGCAACTTATAACGAATGGAACCGTGATACTTATCCAGGCTATCTAAAATTTCCGGTAATCTCAAATTTCCACGGCAACACATTTGTTAATCTTTAGATCTGTTCCTTTTATTTCAAGCTTGAATCATCATCCGCCACAAATAAGGCGTGTTTATAAGCTCGCCGCTTCCATTCATTGTCACCAACCTTTTTCAAGCCCCTATGATCTCAGAGACTTTCGATCTTCCTTTCCTCCTCAGATTCAAAGACCGTATTTATTGAAGCATTGGTTGTCGATGTATTGTCGATGATTACCTTATTTTGTCCGTCTTGTCATTTTATTGGGCCTATGTGCAGAAAGTGTTGTAACGGAGTGAACGTAGTCGACGAACGTTTTGTTTATCGCTCATATTTTAGTTTTAATCAACGAAACCGGTACGAAAAGGGTTAATTGAACCTAATTTTGGTCCTTCGAGCCAAAAGAAGTGTATTTGTTTTCACAAAGTTTCGGTTATAGATGGCAGGTCACAAGTTATCATCAGTAATTTTTTCGAAAAATGTAGTACGCATTTATGGACTTCTGGTTCATTGCATGGTTAATGTGCCTTCCTTACCTTAACGGCATTGTGCTTTGACGGCATACCCACCCGTGTAACGGTATCATTTCCTCTTACAAGCAATTAGATTGCTTTTTATAAAACCGTTAATTTCATGTGACCCTATGTACTGCCGATTGCCTTTGTGGAATGAACTAACATATTTGTCCAACATTACGACTCTGAAATCTAGGGCAATTTTCAAACCGTTTGGAGTTTCTTAAAACGTAATGGTCAAAGTTAGTTCGTTTCATGAGCAAGTCAATCTGCCAAAAATGTCCAGCACAGCGCAACCTAGTTTTTTAAGATATGAAATATCACGTACTTGAAATTGCATTTCGTCCTCGCTGTCATAGAGTACAAATTAAACAAAAGTGTGGGTAAAATATTTTTAACATTTTGTGTGTGTATGAAAAGCCCATCGATGTTATTATCTTTGGAGTATGACATTGTTCAATCGTTCTCCGCGATTATTCTCTTTAGGCCTGGAATATCAACTTTTCTTACGTTTCTATTACTTTGTCGCGAATATCAGGAATAATTTCAACGACGGAATAATTTTTGTTGGCCTTCAGGGCCGCTAGGACTTACTTCTACATTATGCTTGGTCAAGGACGTTCTTACTTTCTTCACTTTCTAAAAATCCATACCAAATAGTGGCTTTTTTGCATTAAGTCATTCCAGTTTTGACAAATTTGTCTGATGATAGTAGTAATGTGTCTAAAGATGATAAACAAACTATAAAAACCAATTCTGGTCGTTCACCTGCTGTTTCTGCATCAGTTCAATTTGTGCACGAGTGCTGGTCCGGGTCACGACGCAAAATTCGCCAAGTTGTGAACGGCGTTAAATCGACTTAGAATTTTCTGCACACTCTCATGTATGTTATTTCGGTAGATATTCCATTTTGTCATTGTCCATTTTGTCCATTTGGACAATTGTTCGGTGGTTGATTACTGAGCCAGGAAACTTAAAATTATCTTCCGCACTGCGAATAATCCTCTCGGTGGGACGGTTATAGTCACCACAAAATGGGTCCGTAAAACACATAGAATGAACATTTTAATAAAAAAAAATCACTTGCACGTGTTGTTGAACGCAAAAAAGTATGAAATAAAATAAATGAAACGAAATGTAGTCCAATGTTGGGCGCCATTTTTTATGTGCAGCTCGATTTTCTAGAATCATTTACCGCTTGCTTTGTACAAAGGGCCTTTCACATACATAGATATGTATGGGCCACCAAATAATGCTTTTTCTACCACCAAGTAATACTTTAAGTATCTAAAGTGGCTTCCTGGGGGTGACAAGTCTCATTCCACACATACTGGATATTAGTTAAATTAAATATTTCCTTCTCATTCCGCTCTACCCCGTAGCCCTCATCGTACATTCTTCTACTCTTATGTTTGTAAGCATTTGTACATTATTTGTACAATTAATTCTTTGAATCTCTTTCTTTGTTTTTTTTTTGTCGATTTATGTACCGTTTCCTCTGGAATTTAGTTGACAACGGTCATTCTCACTTATTGATACTCAACATTTATCAAAGTTAAACTTTTTGACAACTATGTCGCATACGGTGCGCCCGAACTCACCTTGGGATTACCCGTTTCCTTGGTTAGGGCTTCCGTTGACGGTTGGGTCTCCCAACAGTACAACCAGAGATGGCATGACTCTCCAGGATGCAGGTTGACCAAGTGCATGCTCCCGAACGTCAGCAGGAAATCCGCGGCTTTTCTGTTATCCCTAGACAGAAAAAAGTACAGGAAACTTGTCGGCGTACAAACGGGACACTTCAACTCGCTAAGTACCTTAGTCTACTTGGGCTTAGTGAGGACACCCTTTGGTACGACTGTGGAGAAGGTGAAGACAGTCCAGAGCACTTTCTCTGTCAATGTTGCCTTTGCTTGTATCAGGTGGCGGCTGTTTGACGATATGGTGGGAGCTGAAACTTAAGCTCTTTCTCACAGAAGCGCCTGCTGGAAAAACCTTCGGAAAATCAGAAAACTACAGTAAACGAAGGTTACTGTCTGGTAGTTTTTGGACCAGTTTTTGATTCTGAGCGCTCGAGTGCAGTGCAATGATTCCTCGATAATGCATTTATTTTTTTTTTTTGAGCCAACATAAGCCAGCGTATGTCAAACTTTACCACAAAACTATAATCTGTGCTGCGCTGGTTGCGCTTGTTTTATGTGAAGTTTTAGAACAGCATTGCCTTCTTTTAGCATGAGCCACATACATTATTCTTTATAGGGAAGCTGCACGATATTTATTTCAATAACTGCACAAACGCCAGATTCTACGTCTTCTCCAAACCACGTTTCGTTCCTTCCAATGCAAAATTCGTGCCATTTCCACCCTCTTAATTGTTAATTTTACACTTTTCATCCTTTCAGTTGACAAGTCAAAAGTGAAACCTTTGAAAACACCGCAACCAACGAAGGCAACTACTCTGCCGCCGCCGCAACAACACCAACCAAGCACTGTGACCTACAATCCACTGTCGGACTTATTGAGCGATTAAACAACAAACCAACGAAGCATCCTTCTAACTCATAGTACACGTGTATATTTTTTAAAGTAAACATATTCCTATCGTTTATACATTACGTTACATATAAATAAATACAAATAAATCTACACACTTATGCATAAAAAAATGTTACCTCGTTGTCTAGCACATTTGGTATCGCTTAACTATTAGTTTGTCAATTACTTGAGAGTATTACATTGCACACTGTTAGCCACCGCTTGGATTGCGTGTAGCAGTCAGGTAAGTACACGCCACTACGTCGGTTCGGAAAGATTCTTAATCTTATGAGGTTTCTCGTGCATCGCAGTTCGAACTCAGCTCGGAGATGCTTTCTACTTTCGGCTGATTCCTAAATTGTCTTTGGTTGAGGTTAACGCGCTGGAATCTAGAGTGCCACGTCCCGGTACTTGCGGTAGTCGTCCGACTCATTCCCCAGCGATAACTTGCTGTTGCCTGCTGCATTGTACACGTAGGGGTTCGTAAACCCGCCGTAGCCTATGCCACCGCAGTTCATCATGCCGGCATTCATCATCGGCCGGAAGTGTTGGTGGGAGTGCCGCGAATGCATCGGTGGATGGTGATGGTGCTGGTGTAGGTGCTCCAGCAGCGCTTGATGCTGATGTGGGTTGTAGTTGATGGGATGGCCAAGCATCGCCATGTAGTACTGCTGTTCGTAGTTCTGAAGTAAATTATTGCCGTAGCTAAGATCACGTTGAACTTTTGCGATGCCGTCGAGATTCTCCAGGGAAATGCAATTCCTGGAGAGTTTTTGTGGTTTCGCTGCGTCAATGGTACAGTAGATGGGATCTGCTGTCACAGACCCGATCACTGAGTGTTGTTCGTCGGCGTTGTTCGTCATCTTCTTTGAATCGTTGATGGTGTTCTTTAGGTCGTCGACGGTGATGTTGAAATATTTTGCATTATTGTCCTCCGTGTCCAGGACATAGCGCGGATTATACATGCCGGGGAGTGTACATCGCAGATCCATTAATGACTGGGCTCGATTACCTGCCAAAGAAACAGAAGTAAAAGGTTCTGATAATATCTTCGCAATTAGTGAGTTGAAGGAACGTTGACAAAGCTTCGAAGTGACCTTAAGGACATTTTTAAAACTTAGTGGACCACATATTAGTGGTTTCCTAAGAAGACATCGATACACAGTAGCAAAAACAGGAACAAATTTGAACATAAGTTGGAGAAGGCGCATGCAGACCCCTGAATCTCACCTGCATAGCCACATGAAGCGTGCGTAAAAGTAAAAGTGGTGAAATGTAACCACCCAACACCAAGACCAAAATCAACATCTAGTCAAAAGGATGGTTACAGGGGCCAGCATTCTCAAAATACCTGTAAGTGTTCCTCCTTGCTGTTCAGGAACCACTGACTACGGTAAAGTTTGAATTTTTCAACTTTAAATTCTGCATAAATATGGTCGCCGTGGAGTAGTAGGTAAGTGCGTCGACCCACTCGCAGAAAGTCTGGGTTCGATTCCCGGACGGAACACCTCGCGTTTCTTCACGGTACCACCCCTTTCGAGCTGCTGACAACATTCAAAGGGTATCAATTGTCTAGCTTCTCAAATCCCGCCGTTCGGAGTCGGCGAAAAAGTTGTAGGTCCCTTCCACTCGTGAGAGAACATTAGCACGCACAACACACGTAGTTGCTGACCCAATTATTTATTATTCAAACAGATTCGCAACCCTTTTAAAATCAAAAAAAAGCTTCGAGGATAGAATTATGGCCAAATTTTGAAATTCGCTTTTATGTCACTTGTAAAATCGTAATAGAAAACGATTTCCAATTTTTAATAAGTTGCACACTTCTCCTACAATAGATTTTTACCCTCACCCCTAAAATATCAAAAAGCCACTGTTAATGGCATTTGATAACGGCTGATAAATTATTCATCAGGCTCCTTCTTGTCAGTCAATCATGACTGTTCCGGAATAGATGAACTTCAAAATTGATTTATTGAGTTGTTCGACATTTGAAAACTGGCCTAGTTCTGTTTTTATTGGACAACAATTTATGCTTCCGTTCCAGATCATTATCTCCAATACTAATGACACATAACGCAAGTTCACAGTCGATGATTAATAGCAAGCATTAACTTGAAATTCAGTCCGATTTTCCCAAAGAAATCGCTGACCAATTTGACTTGTCGACCTTGTTCAGTCAATTAGTCATAAATTAAGCCTCACTTTTTTTTTAAGAATTCTTTGGTTAAATGCATAATTTATTATTTCTTTCAGCTTTTATGTCGTATGTACGTTCTTAGGCTTATGCGTTCATAATTGATGGATAATTACAACGTTTGATAGGTAGGTAGAACGTGAGAAAATAATGAAATATGTAGTGCGTATTCCTTTTAAAAAGAAAATGATTCATTTTCGTCAGATATGCAGAAAATATTAAATAATAATAAAAAAGTAGCACTTCAGCCCACGACGGACCAGAGCTTGTCTTCTACAAGACCTACTGTTTTTCGCCGACTTCGAACGCGGAGATTTGAGAAGCTTCCCATACACAATTAGCACAGGACATAAGTAGTCAAACGCATTCTCATATTTTTTTATGTTTGCGTTATTGCTCCTATCTACTTTAGTAGATCCTAATGACCTCTGAACCTGTTCCGAACGAATTCAATTTCCTTCCATGTCAATGGAGAGCGAACGATTCTTAATACAACTCAGGGAAGGAGAACTTAAGAGATTCACTCAATAAGTCCCTGGATATATAATGGGCGCCATTAAAAAAATTATTCATTTAATATTAATTTTTTTTTTGTTAGTGACGCCCCCTATATGTCACTGGATTCATTGAGTAACGTGTTATTATAATGAGAATGATAAGACTGTCAACGTTAACACGTCCATTGAAATTGTGCCTTGAAACAGTGCAATTGAGCTAAAATGTCAAATTTCGACTCTCATGAAACGAAAGGTCCACTCGAATACTACGTAGTTCGACCATTTTTCGCCTGTCAAGATCTTACAAAATGGTTCTGAAAGCATCCTCAGATGATGGTGCAGATACGAGTCTCAATTCATTCACTCAGTAAACCAATTGTCTGTGCTGTGGGAAAAGCGCCGTTCGAAGAAATTTTTTTAAATTTTTTTTCTTGTTCATAGAGGATCGATGTTGCGACGCAAATTGATAGCACCTCTTAAATGAGTTACGGAGAGTATTTCCTTGTTATAAAAAGTCACAGCGAAGAACGTCAAAAATCTACTAAATGTTCAAATCGTGAAGAATTGCACGCCAGTTTTTCATTCATTCATTTTTCTTCAGTTGCTAATGATGAATAATAAATAAAATAGGGGACAAAAGTAGTTTTCCGAATTCCAGAAATACAGACAGTACCACATAATCGAACAGCTTTTATACACTAGGAACTATTTGCAATAAAAGTCTTGAGAAATATGTATTGAACTCAGAGAATCAACTTTAGTGAGTATTATTAAACAAAACCAAATTAATTTCAACGACAGTTAATTATTATGATCGTGCAATGTGGCTCAAGTTGATATTTGTTACCATACGTGCAATATGATTGGGACTTAACAACGTCAACCGATGTTTCTGCGAAAAGAAAATAAGGCAGCATATGCACATATTTCCATTGATGTTTGAATGCAAACACTGTTTAAATTCAAATTTGCAAAACGGTTTTTCAATACAGAAAACATTTTAAAGTCTTTTTGGAAATTAAAACGTTTTTTTGTTAGCCGAATGCTCTGGCTACGGAGTTTACTTCTGTTTGAATATTGGAACTATTTAATAAATAAATGCAGTACCTTAATAATTAAAGAACGCTTTACATAAGCCGTTTTCCTTTCTTACGCAGATTTAACCTCGTCATCAATTAATGATTGATGATTTGATTTACAGTTATTCGTACTTTAAAGATCGTCATGAATAAACTTATTATATGCATTGCATAAATTCCTCACATAACCTGACTTTCAGTTGTGCGTCAATGCATTATAAATTCAGAAACGGAATTTTTAGTATCATAACAAATCATTACCGTCTCATATTTTCTGGAGAAGCGTAGTAACTGAAAATGAAAAAAACATTTTAATTGCAGCGAGAGAATTTCAAATATTCGGAGCATCGAATCGAGAACGATGTGGATACGAAAGTTTTGTTATACCCACGAACTAGATTTGTGAAATATAAGAACTGACACACAAGCACATATGTACCTGCGTGATCACTTCGATAAGATAGCTAGCAGTGTGCGCTTTTTAAGTTTTTCTGCGCATTTTCATTGACTGCACACACATACATATGTTTGCTTACAAAACGGATGGTTACTTATTTGGACACTTAACATTGTCATGTCGATTTGAAGACCGCATAATTGAAAAAAACCGCGGCAGAAATCAGGGAGCTGAGAGGTAACGAACTAAACGAGTCTCACTCATTCACGCGCATTTGTAAGTTTTTCTTTTGCTCCGAAGGAAGCACCTCACACGTATCCCCAGTTTCTATTCTTTTAGTCGGCTAGGAAGAAGAAAATGATATAAAACGTGTTGTCAATTGAAGAACTGAAGATGAAGTCACAACTGTTAACGCATTCCATTGAGCAGATTGAAATATAAGTTTAGCATAAGCTGCTGAATAACAAGAAACATGAATGATAGATAACACATTTGTAAATGAATTGTTGCCAAAAGAAATAACCGCTTCCGACTGCTAAGATCATCCCGCTCTTTTTGCAAAACCAAACAAACAGAAACTTCTCAAAGCCACGAGTTGACAGTTGACACCTTCACCATTGACCGCTTTACAGTCATTGACCTCAACAAATGAATGCAGAAATGCCTAAATAAGATTTAAATTTGGATATGAACTCTCTAAAATAGGCATTAACTTGAGCTGTCATCCGAATCTCACTTCAAATTCTTCAAAAATTAAGTGAAAGGCGAATCGATAAATGCTGCTGCTTGGATACAAATCGCAAGCTTAAGCAAGTAATTGGGTCTTCCAATGAGTGCCTTGAAGTGGTGTGAGCCGAAGAAGAAATCCAATAAACAAGCCCAGTGCCATTGAGATACCACATCAATTTGAATAAGAATGAGCTAGAAGTCGTGGGCGTTTTGTTTTGCAAACAGCCGCAAAGAGTGAAAGATAAATTCATCCGCGCAACACTATGGGCAAGTCAGAATTCGTCAGCTTTCCATATAAGCAAATAATTGTGCGGCACTCATGATTCAATTTCCGCAGACGTGCGTTCAACGATAATGAAGTTCCAATCTTTTGTGTTGAATGCGAAAAAAGTTTCAATTACACCGTGAGCACTTGAATGGTAGCTTCTACTTCATTAAACTGACGTTGAAACCGTTTAGACCTTCTAAAGATGTCAAGCAGCTATCAATTACTCTCGATTTCTTTCCCGGGGTGAATGTGCAAAACAACTCCGAAAGGAGAGCGAAGCAAATTCGAAATTTTGATTTCCCTCTTTGATATGCTCACAAGAGGTTGATTCACTTTTGTTTTTTTTCGAAGACACAATTAGGCGCCAGTGACAGCGCGTCAACATGTGTGTGTACTTACCTCGAGTTGCTCCAGTGAACTGTGTAGTTGGCATCGCGAACACGCTCGCATTGAACTCATTCTGCGATCCGTACAAGGAACCATTGTTGAAAAACTGCTGCTGCTGCGCCAGACCGTATTTCTGCTTCGTCTCGTTGATAACATAGCCGGCGTTGTCGAAGGAATTTAAATTGCAGTTGCTGTGACGTTTGCTGCCTCGGCGTGAGTCACCCTTCACCATCGGCGCACTGGGCGGTGGAGTTTGTAGTTGCAGGCGCGTGGCTAGATTTTGCAATTGCGATAGCACCTGTGATTCTCGCCGCCATCTAAATGTAGACAAATTGAGTTTCTTTTTGAATTGCTCTTATGTATGTGCGTTTGAAGTCGATCTTACTTGAGGCCGGTTGGGATGACACAGATCAGCGAGAAGCAGTTAATAACCAGCCGAATGAGGTAGGAGATTAGTTCGGTAAGACCGTGCACAGACTGTAGTCCCTGGGGAGGAGGAGAAAAACAAAAAATTCGATTCAGAATATGAAGATGGTGACATTGAAGACGCTAAAAGCTGTTCAATTAGCATGTGTCGAACTTTTCAAGATCGAAAATCCGACGCTAATCGTGTTGTTTGCATAATCTCTGCTAATATCTGCGGAGATGATTGAACTTCGATAGGACGCCATTTATAAAGCATTTAAGTCGTTTGATGACTCACAATAAAAATCGGTAATCCGAAACCTGCGAAATATTTACATAAACACGAAATAAAACAACACGTTGGTGATAATGGAAGAACTTGTCACACGTTGCTCGGTTTTTGAATGAATTGAATATGCGATGGTGCATTTTATGGAGGTGACTCAGGATCATGTGACAGCGTAAATTAACTTTTCACTGAGATCCGATAGACGCTGATCAACAACGTGCTTGCGAGACTGAAGCCGAGCACTTGGAATGTAGTATCTCTAACTAACTAGCAGTCCATCGTTTTAAAGAAAATGAGGAAAATCTAATATTGTTGTGTATTGTGAGTGATAAAGTAAATGCAAGTCCGCCCCGCCACAAGAAATGGGATCACACCTCTTAACATCGTCTACAAGACCCTCTCTACCATACTGTGGGAGCGGCTTAAACCGTTTATCCACAACCTGATAGGTCCCTACCAGTGCATTTTTAGGCCAGAGAAGTGCAAAATAGACTAGTTCGTGCTTAACAGCAGATCCTGGAAAAGACCCAAGAAGTACAAATCGACACTCACCACCTATTCGACGATTTTAAGGCCGCATATGGCAGTGTGCATAGAGACGAGCCTTACAGTGCCATGTCTAGTTTTGGCATTCTTACCAAACTCGTCAGATTGCGTAGGATGACGATGGAGAATGGGAACGAACTCACCGAGTCCTTCAATGTCAAAAAAGGTCTTAGACAAGGCGACGCACTGTCATGTGACTTCTTTAACATCATCCTTGAGAAGATTGTGCGTAACTTACAAGTCAACACCAGAGGCACGATCTTCCAAAAGTCAAGTTACAGCTAGCTTACGCCGACGACATTGACGTGATTGGACGAACACAGCGAGCCGTCAATGAGGCGTTTGCTGCATTGAAGTGGAAGCGTCTAAAATGAGTGTGGTGGTTGATGAGGGCAAAACGAAGTATGTACATGCTGTCATCAAGGAAGGACACACAACATCGACGTCTCGAACAGAGCGTCACACTAGGCAGCAGAAACTTCGGGGTAGTCAAAAACTACGTCTACCTCGGCTCCGCTGTTAATAGGGACAACAGCACCTGTACCGAAATCAAACGCAGAATCAATCTTGCCAAGCCTTCTCTCGAAGGATTAGGCTTGCTTTATAAAACAGCTTGATTATCCCAGTCGTACTCTATGGCACGGGAACCTAGACGTTACTAAAAGAGAATGAGGACGCCCTTAGTCTTTTCGAGAGAAAAGTTTTGCATTACATTTTTGGCCCTGTTTGCGTTGATGGCATCTGGAGAAGACGAACTCAATGGGCTGTACAGCGACGTGGGCTTGGTCAAGCGTCTTCGCATACAACGCTTAATATGGCTAGTCCATGAAGAGCGTATGGACACCACTGCAAAGTCTTCAAATTTGAGCCATTGCGAAAATGCAGTAGAGGACGGCCTAGGCTAAGGTGACTTACACAAGTGCAAAAAGACCTCAACCAATTTGGAGTGCGCCACTGGAGGCAGCTAGCGAGAGATCCTGCAAGTTTGAGAGGCATGTTTGTTGAGTTCCAGATTAGACAAAGTTTAAAATAAAAACAAAATGTTTTCCCAGCATGAAAGCGCGCGACCACATTTAAGGTGAAGCTGAGCTGTGGCGTGATTATAAACAAAAGCATGGGAATAACTTATTCATTCAGTATGCATCACTTTAGCCCTTACTCTATGCAAATACATAGGCAATGGTGATCTGAAGGATATGCAGATAAGAAGAAGCGATCAGGACAATGATCCAACAGTGGAAACTACAGAAAACAAAAAAAAGTGCCGTAACCCAGCCATTTACTCGATTCATTACTATCAAGTACTTTTAAGCGCATAAACTGTGGACAATGATGGAATATTCATTGCGACAGAACATCGCTTGAATTTGTATTTTGCGCAGGCATCCATAAAGCATCACGCGGAGAACACACATCTGGTATTTTCTTTTAAGAGTTTCTTGAACCTAACCTGCCCCCCATTAGTATTCATTTGTGGCACTTATTTATCGTGTAATAGCTTCGAGAAATCAAACACAAGCGGAGTGCTTGTAAGAGAAAAGTGTTATTTTTATAGATCTACGCATTGCGATGCCGAATTTTACAAATTCTACAAGAACGTGTCACTCTCCGAATGAATATCTAACGGACGCAAAGGAAACGTGCTAAACAAATATATCTTCAAGGCAAATCTGATGGGGACAGTTACTTCCACGGCTATCTGCAGAATAATTAGGTTGGGGATAGAAACACGCACACGGAATACGATCATCAAAACAACGTCCAAAGTGTCAGAAGTCGCAACTCATTATCGGGCAAAGAATCGCGAATGGATTGTGGCCGACGCGGCGCAAAGTTAAGGACAGCAAGAATGCTAATTTCTTTTGACCTATTGTCCGAGTACAAGCGGCCTGTCTTCACAAATTCAAGTCAAAGCAGATGCAAACGATAAACTTAAGGCCTTCCGGCATCGGCTGGGATAATGACTACTCTACAAATGGCAATCTTTTCGCTTCACTTCAGCCGCTAACTGATTAGCGAGCAGATAGCAGCACATCTTATTGATTAATGACTTACCCAATGTTGTGTTGTCATGACCATGACGAAAAACAGCTCCGGTATCGATAGAACTCCAATAATTACTGACCATGCGAAGAGGCCCCATGACAAACCCGTTACCAGGCCGTGAATTAAAATCGTTGTGGCGACGAAAACAATGAAATACTGTGTGCACAGCACGTACGCTGATGCTGGCAGCTCGCCTCGCGCCTCAAGGATCCACGACACCTCGCAAGAGAAGGCAGCCAAATACGCAATCTGAAAGGGGAAGACAAAGACATTTTTGTTGGCACGAGGTTTTAAGATTTCTTTTTTTTTTAAATTTCAGTTTCACCCAATTTCATCTGCGTCGCAAAAGTGTGCAGCATCGCACAAACAAAACAATAACTTTCTAGGTGCACAGCTTCTACGTCTGCTGTTGCTGCTGGTCATGCGATTGTCGCCCGGTGTCCACCGCTTGTTTTGGGTGAAAACGATGCCCCGTAGACACCCGTTTGGATGTTCGTTCGTGATCATGATCACTGGCGGAGCAACGCTTGTATCGGTAACAATAACAAGACCAGATAATGCCACTGCCATTGTGTTACATCACACAATGGTGTGGCCAGCCGCAACTTTCACAACTAGATCACAAAAAAGTCACAAAAATCACTTACCACTCTCAATGGCACAGATCAAGAAATTGAAAAACGGAAAAAAAACTGGTGCCACTGCGCGGCGACGCAGACGAATGAATGAATGAAGTTGAGGAAGTGTGACATTTTGCCACAGATACGGTGAGCACTTACCAAAAGGAGTGCAGCTGCAACACAGCAAATGAGGAACAAGTTAGCCTTGATGAAACGCTCCATAATGCGATCATTCCAAAACTCATGCAACTGGCCTAGAAATGTTGTTGGCGGTGAAGGTGCAGCGCCATCGATGCCGACACTCTTGCAGCCGCCAGCCTCCATCATTTTCGCACCGCCACCATTTATCAGGCTCATGATTCGGTTTCTGTTGTGTATATTTTGGTTTTTCAAATTCTATTTTGTGAGGCCAATGCTGGGTAAATTGTTTAATCCCATCTAAGTCGGATTTAACTCCTCTAATGCTGTCCGAGAAGAATTCGCAAGGCCATCATTGTCGTCGTCGTGGTGGTGGCTGTGCTGCTGTGTTGAACGTTGTCGTCGTCGTTGTCGTCGTCGTCGTTGTCGTCGTCGTTGCTGTTTGTTATTTTGGCCCCGAAAAAGTTCAATATACTCTTTTGCGCCGCACGGCACCTACATAAACTGCGAACGACACGGATTATTAAATACGGTCCACGATCACGACACTGTTGACTGTATCTATGTATGGACCGTGTATCTTTTGTAATGATAAATGTTCGCAACACAGACAAATTAGGACGGTTAAAGGAGGCAATCGACGGCGAGGAATAGGAGGTGGGGACGAAGTGCACTTTCAATGCTCGTCGTTCAACTCTTTGTTTTCTGTTTTAGTGTGAAGTACGGTGTTATTGTTGCCTTTCAACACCGGATGTCCCGTTGTGAATTGTCTTCCTCAAGTGCTTACCAAAAATGCAAAAAAAAACTGCTCAACTCAATCTAAACATTTACACAGTTTCGAGCCTAAAAGAGACGCGCCTCGCCTGCTGCTGTTGGCAATCAACGCTAGATTGGCAATCATAGTCAACCATAAACAGACCGTTTTACTGTGTGTACATCATCGTTATTATAGCCCCCATTGCCTTCTGTCCACAATCATTCGTTAGAAACAACAGTTAGGCACGTTTATTTTTCTTCTCTGTTTTTATTTCTGCTCGAAGATAGATTGAATATTTTAACGCAGAAAATTAAAAAAAAAATATCAGCCGCACAGAAAGAAAGATAAAGAGGGAGAGGTCAAGAAACATACAACAAACTTAAGAAAAAAAAAAAACACCACAACAACAATGAAGGTGCGATATGACACAGATCACTGACGCAATCTCTCAATTAGCATAGCAGGCATTTTTCCGACGCTACGTAATTTATTTCTACACGATTTCTTTCCTTTTGCACTCTCAAAGCATAACAGTACGTTTGTAATAATTATCCCCCGCCGCTGCCGCCAGAGGATAATTAGATAAAGAAGCAACAAGAAACCACACACATGTACGTTGAACACAAAAACGGCAGGAAAAACAGTAGCATTTAACTCATAAACAAAAAGAAAGAGGGTACGGAAAAAGAAAATTAAAGAATTCATTCCAGGCTTGAGTGAGGGACTAGCTCCACCACCATCACCACTTGGTTGGATTCCGGGAAATTCAGCGAACCTTTCACTTTTGTTCGGAAAACCAGATAACGACACAAGGGCCATGTCACCGTCACACGCTGTCGTCATTAGTTTCGATTTGTATTTAAATTTTATGTTTTCTTTAATCTGTTATAAATTATGCGCTTTCCACTCTCCCATTCTAGAGGTCACCACAATCGTTTCGAGTCCCGGTTGAAACAAGCATATTTGATAGTAGTTCAAAATCCTCTCCTCCCCTCCCTACCAGAAGGGTATCGCCACCATTTAACTGTTCACCATCATGGCACACGAAAAGAAACGAAAAGTGAAAACGAAAGAGTTGAACGGCGAACTATGCACGGCACTCGTCACTTGCGCTACAAACGTGAATTCAGTTCCTACCTGTTGCGGGTCTAAAAGACAACTAACTGTTCGACTTGGCGCTCATGCTCGTGCTGCGGTCTGTGGCGGTGCGATGGTTTCTCAGTTTCCCACCTGTGTTCACTCAATCTATTGTGAATCAACATCAAATTGTCGGCAATGAATCACAGTGGATCAGTACAAATTTATGCGCGCCGAGAGCCGTCGTCGTCTTCGCCATAATCACGCTCAGCGCTGTTGTGCGGAATTTTGGGACTCGAAAAGCTTCTAGATCCGAAACGGGTCTTGTTTTTAGTCTTAATTAATTGCCGCGAGATTAGGAAAGCATATTGAAGTGAAAGCACATGTGAATGATTGACGGGCTTGACAATCGCCACGAGAGTTGCTGCCCTCTGCTGCCTCTCTGTGTCGATTGAGTCTATTCAAGGCGAGCGTTGTGATTCGATTATCATACAGATGGGGGAATTTAAGGCGGCCAGCATTTTACGACAGGCAGCATATTTGCATGTCTGCTTTACTTGTGTTACGAAATGTCGAAGTGGTGTGACCACCAATCTATAAGCTTTGCATTTGTTTTAGATAAGCGTTCGAATTTGTCGTAAAAGTTATTTTTAACCGCACCATCAATGTGCACCCTCCTTCCCTGGTCTGTGCTAAAATAAACGTGTCTCTGGTCTGATGATTTTGATCTATTCGTTTTGCAGAAGGAAATTTCTCACTGTTAAGGTCAGCGAATCGGCGCGGGGCAACCGCTGAACAAAGTGGGTTACCGTTAAGAAGGTCACACCGCTTACGAGGTAAACAGAAATATGTTTCAAATATTTTAGATCCCTGCATAAATCTGGCACTTTTGAATAAGAGAGAATTTTGCTTCCGGACACTGGGCTGTAGCCCAGAGTTTTTTTTTTTTGATGGCGGTGCACGATCTGATGACGTTTGCAGCGATTCAGAGAAAAAAAAAACTTTAATTTGAATAATTTTCCCTCGCTTTCGGTAGTCAAAAAATTTGAATTATGACACCTCGCTAAGGTCTGCTTGAAGTTGTTTTCATGGTCTGTTACACAGACGTAATGTCTGGTGGTCCTTTGATTTATGCGGAGTGCGTGACCAATTCTGTTCTCGGAGTGCAAGAATCAAGTCGAAAGAATGAAACTCATGTAATGAGCTCCATCTGATGTCAACGTCCTGGGGGTGTTGACTGGTTACAAATTAGAAATAAATTCACTGAACCTCAGCCGGGCAAATGTGATGGTGTGTTTGAATTGGAGGTACTCCATGTTTAGTATTAAACATAAAGAGTCGCAAAATAGTTTAAAGAAAAATTGACAGTACAGTAAAGTTTGCAATTTACTCAAATGATGTTTTCAAATTGAATCACAAACCACCTAAGGTAGACATGCGTCTTTAGCCCTCTTTGCCCCCGAGGATATATATAGGTGGTTTGTGAATTGAATGCTACGGCTGTGGTTGTTGTTCTAGCTCAGCGTTTTGCAAATCGTGTTCCGTGGAAATGGAATTCTGTAGAAAATATCATCATTTGAGAAATTAATAAGAAGGCACAAGTACCAGGAACTGTTGCAAGAACATATGTAGAATTTTTCTTCGAAAAGCGGCAGCAGACATGGCGTTTTGAGACATCGCGAAGAAAATTTGAATCGAATAAAAAGTAGCGTCCTGATAAAACCGTAAAAATGGTAAAGAACATCAAATTATCAAATTATTGACAAAGAATCGATCCGTCGAACAACACCTCGGTCGACGAAATGTGGCAATTGATAGCTACAACTTTGAGTTAGTTAAGGAGTCTGCTCCTGGGCAAACGTGAACTCCTCAACGTGAAGTGGAGATTCGGCGCATAATCATCCATGACAACCGGTGTTATTTTAGTTTGTCAAAGGAGCTAGACTTGAAACTCCTGACTCGAAGGACTTAGAAAATGCTCTACAAGAGACTAATCATGCATCATGTGCCGAGCACCGAACGATAAGCAAAACGGCAGAGCAGATTTTTGGTTCTTTTGATAGAAAAAATCTGCGACGAATATATGGTCCTATCTGCGAGGAAGGCGAATAGAGGTGAAGACACGACCGCGAACACTCTATGCTGTACCAAGATGTGGATGTAGTTTGAAAGGAAAAAATACGTCGACTACAGTGGCTCGGCCACATCGAGCGAATGGACAACAACGCTCCAGCTAAGAGAGTATTCGAATCCCAGCCTCCGGGTTCGAGAAGAAGAGGCAGGCCGAACTTCCTGTGTAGAGCAACTGCGGACGCGAGAGAGCTTGGCCTTGGCAACTAAAAACCGAGTGCCCGGGACCGTCAAGAATGGAAGGCAGCTATGTATATCCCAGGCTCAGACCCTTCATGCATACATCAAATCACGTCCACTACAGCCAAGGCTTTTTAAAAAGTGTTTGAAAATGTAGGAAGAAGTATCAATCCCTTATCTCATCCCACACGCGTGTGAGATGGCTTTGAGGAGTATTTTAAATGCCCTAGCTCAAGATATTCGAAGATAAATTCGAACAGCTTAGAACTGTTGAACTCTTGTACAATAACCAACGATTGGTGAAACTCGCTTAAAAAAATGCTACTTAACGGACTTCATCAGATTCAGACACCATATCAGATACAAACAAATAAGTGGATTCAATATAACAATAACTTTAAATTTATTTCGGTAAATTAACGAGATACATAAGAGAAATTCATTTCAGTTCAGTTCATTCGGGCCAGTTAGCCATTTAAATTGGAAATTACATGAAACCTCTGCATTGAGAGCCGCTATACTGTGTGATTCATTAAATCTTCATAGTCTTCTCGCGGATCTTCTCAAGGACCTCGTTAATTTCCGGCGTGATATTTCTTGTCTTGCATAAGATGTTGTGCGCTTTTTGGAGTTGGCCCGACGCAGCCGCTCTGCAAAAAACATGTCTTAAGAGAGTGTTCAAATGTTCTAAGCATTCACATCTTACATGTAACAGGCAGAAGAGAAATTTCCAACCAGTCCTAAGTAATTTATCCACTTTTCCGTGATTTCTTCTATGATCTTATCATCAGGTTGGCAATGGACCTTGGCCATGATCAGGGCTTCCTTGAAGTATTGCTTTTCCAGCAAAATGTTGACCGTTTGTTTTGTGTCATGTAGAGCCATCATGTATGTTGCTGCCTGCAAAATGTGGCCTTGTTCGAGAAGCTGATTGGCGAAGGCTTGGCAGCATTTCTTCCAGAACCTACGGAAAAACTCATAAGGAATATATGTGACGAAAAAAAAGAAAATTGTAGTTAATTTACATGTACGAAACAGATGGAGCAAGGGAGACGTGCCACTCCGTGAGTGTTTTTGTCTCAATGCGCTTAACTACCTCCTGTTGTAGATTAGAGGCGATCTGACATGTCAAGATAGTGGAAATAGAATTTGGTTCAAATGACTGCTGATTGCGTACTGCAAAGGAAGAACGAATTTAATTAGTGCAAATGGAAGGGGTAACAGTTTGATACTTACTTTCTTCCTCGAGCAATCGTTTAGCATTGCTTTGGGTACCAAACAGCTTGGGAGTTAGCAAACGCTCTTTGTCACTGTGTGATGTCAACATTTGTTTAAGCTTCTGCAAGCAGTCCTTGTTGATCTCCTTTGTCGTCAAACAGAGAATTGATGTTGGATTCTGGGAAGGATTCTTTAAAGTGAACAGGAAAGTTTACATGCGGCATACTAATTTACCTTTAAGAATGAATGATTCTTACATTCCTTGCATGACGCGCCCTTGGAAGTCTCCTTCTCGTTCTCGTCTAACTGAAGATTTTGCAGCATACCTGACACATCTTCCTCTTCGTTCCTACAATCCTCCTCGTTTCCTTCAGCGTCCCCCGTGGCTTTATTACGCCTCTTGGCACGTTTTTCAGTGGTTGTTTTGCCATCGACGCTTGCGATCTTCGTGCCCCATTGCACATAATACTTCGTTTTGATGTTCCTGTACTTTTGAGTATTCTCTAGAAGCATGTTAAACATCTCAATTGAGATTGTTCGTCCGGCGCACATAACAACATTCTCATCTGAAGGCAAGAAGAGGGCACAAGTCATGGGGCATTGGAACTGCTTGAGGAAGAACTCATCGCGTCGTTGCGAATTGAGATCCCAAACTCGAATGGCACCATCAAATCCGCTGGCCAATAGCATATTCCCCCGACGGTTACTCCACTTGACACAGCTGTTGGCTGTCATGTAGCCGTTGTCGATATTAATGTTTCGCTCAAGTGAAGCGGTTCCCTGGGATTCATTGAAGTTAAAAACTAGAATATTTCGAGACATAGACGCCACTGCAAAACGTGAGGGAATTATTGGACTCCAGGCGATGTCGGTGATATAGCGTGAACATATTTCCAGACTCCGGATGAGGTCGTATGAGATTTTTGAGCTGTTGTTCTCTTTAAATATCTCAACATGGCCGTTCTGTGTGCCGACAAAGAGATATTTGTCCCGTACAGAGATTGCCGAAGCTCCTGTTATGTACTCCAGGACAATTGGATCTGAAATGACAAGTGGATAGTGAGATGAAAGCCAATGTTTACGCAAACTCTTCTGGTTTCCCTTAGAAACACTTGCAAAGTAACTGTTTGATCAATCAATATGAAATTTGATGTCACATACAACGTTCAATAGAACAGCGAAATGGAGGCGGAATTTGAAATCGACTGCCTAACGCGCGAAGCTCTTAAGCGTTGTGAAGCACAAAATGTTCAAATTTCCAGGGCTTTGATGAAGTATCTGATTCAAGTGATGTACACAGCTCGCAGTGCGGATTTGCTTCATGCTGAAAAAGACACGAACAAGCGTCATGCGATTCACGAATGGATCTTTGCTCGAGTTATGGGTAAGGTCTTGGATTTGACTTTAAACAGATTCAGAGTAGTTCTTCTGTGTTCTTGCCAGAACGTAGCCCCGTCATGCAGATGCTTCGTCTTCGGCATGGCTTCAAGAGCTCAATCAGTCAGTTCGACAAACTCAAAGCAAAGCATGAGAAAATTACAAGGGATAAGCTTTCTCCGCTTTTGGAAACAATCTGCAACATGAATAGCAAGACGAAGGTAGATCAAGAAGATCTCTTCAAGAAGATTGTCATATACCTGGTTGCAGTAAACAAACTGTTTAGCACTAAAAATGTTCAGGTAGTCCCGTGAATTAATTTCACATGCTGGCGGTGCTTAATGTGTCTTCTTTTTCAGATGATGAACGAGGCAAAGTGTGCCCTTCGCAGCATTCTTTCGCCGGAGGATTTGCTCCATTTCGTGTCACGAAAGAAGCACTACAGACTGAGCTATTTAGACCGCATGGGCAAGATAATGTGCGGCATTCTCTTGTACAACAAGCAGGCAGGAATGGGTGGAGAAGGTATTCGTGATGGTGAGAGGCATGCAATTTTGTAAAAATTTCTTGAAAAAACCCATTACACTGTCTTCAGTTGTGGCTGACATAACGTTGGGTTATAAAAACACACTCAGCTCTCTCCAGATTCAACTGGCGAAGTGCAACAAGAATATAATGCTTGGACTAGAAGCGGTGTCACACAGCGTGTCATTGAATTTCAAGACCCTTCAGCAAGTCTATCGAATACCAAAACACATGAGTGTTGAGGACTTAAAGTACTTCAATAAATTCAACTACCTCCACATGCAGTACGAGCGCTACTTGCAAAGACTCCTGGATCCAATCAACAAGCTTAATGACCTGATTGCACAGTACTCAAATGAAATGAAAGACGCCTTTCTAAAGTTGAACGAAGTTATAAAGTTTCGACTCGCCATACCAACAGAACTTGTGTTTGTAAGTGGCCCCCATGAGAATTGTGATTTTGTGATTTATAAGTATTCTGTTTTCCTCTCAAAGCCACATTTCATTGAACTTTTCGATTGCTGGTACAAAATTCTGATGCAACTATACTACCTGGTCGAGATAAATAGAATCAATGATGACATGAGCGATATAGTCTCCCTCGAGTATCCATTTGAAGCTATCGCCACAGAATTGGCTGCTTGCAAGAATTTGAAGACGGTGGAATTGCCAATTGAAATCACACCCAAAAAGAGCTCTCAGATATCATTAACAAAGGAGGGATCCATAAGCGTAAGTAGCGTGTTATGACCAGGTATTTGCAACCAGATTCTTCAAACGGAAACGATCGTAGAAGGAGGAAGTGAGTGTTGTAAGGGAACTGGAAATGTGCATACGCAACGAAGGAAGGTGCCGATATAGGGTTTAGTTGTTGGAATCGTTGAAACCGTCACATTTCATTGTTTGTTGCACAATTTTGTTGATGGCCAGACTCTGGTCTGGCAGGGAAGGTGATCAACTTGACGCTATAATCTGACTTAATCCGCAAATGTATCTAGCTCTGACCATCTTGCACCAGCCGATGTGTTGTTCAGGGAGTCACAAGAAGGGATATTTGTTTTTGTAGTCGTACAAAGCTCCAGTGGTGTATGGACAAGACAAAACAAAAACTGGATTTTGTCCACTAAGGTTCGTATTACGATACATTCCACTTCGGTCTTGGTCCTCATCCAACGGGTTGCACGATCTTTCTTCCAATTGGGATTTCTTATATCGACATTTTTGCTCCTCTCTGTGATGTTCTTTCCAAGCTGCCGATGGGGTATGAGTTTTCTGGATAACCGAATGAAGTTCATTCATTTATTAACATACTCCTTCGTGCACCATTTGTGTAGGTTATGGAAAAGACCGCGTCTTTAGAATGGCAACAAACAACAACGCGTTTAGGTTCCGTAACGAACTGGTGGAGCATTGTAAAACTCGTCTCGGCACTGTAAAAAAAATCCTTTGTACAATGCCGTACGCTATTTGAAAGCTCCATAGTCACCTCTCTACTCGAATTAACTCTTATTAGCAACTACGTCGTGCGTGTGACTTTATTCTCAAAATGAGCATATTTTACATCTCTTGTCGGTAGGACTGAAAGGAACTAAATCCCCCAGCAACTGTCTCTCCGCCTGGGGATTTGAACTTTTGCCTAAGAATCGACCAACCTCCCCACTCTGCCTTAGCGGTCTAACTTCCAATAATTCAACCTTTTGCTTTTCTAATTTCAGCCAGGTCTCATAACAAAATTTTGTGGTCTCACCATAGCCCTTACCGGAGGGATCCTCACCCATTCGGAGTCGTCTCTAGGCCTACTTCCAGTGCAAGATCAATTTATTGCCTTTAGACAAAAGAGGTACGCACAATTCGCCCAAACATGCTACACAACCATCGGAAAAGTCTTCATAAACACCGCCCGGGAACATCCAGAAATCAGTTTGCTCTTCAAGATCGCTGTCCCCCTTATTGTTAAGGGCAAAGGCGTAAAGGGGAAACAAGTGAAAATTGCAGATAAGGTATCAAGCATGGGTAATCAAACAGAGAATTGCGTCCCACCCAGCACCCTGGAGGAGAGAAATACATATTCATGGAATTGCTGGGACTACCGCAGACGTGCAATTCAATTGGCAAATTTAAAGCATCGTCGAACACATTCCTCGCAGACCTCCATCACGTACAGCTCTAAAGATGCCATAGCACAGACCTACGAACTGCAAACTAGGTAATGCGAATCTTACCTTTATTCTGCATGTTGTCGTGGTACAAGGCTACCTTCTCGTTGCAGCACACATAGATGTATTTGTTCCTCCAGTCAATTGAGTAGATCGGCTTGCCACAGACCGGATGAAAGAGGAACGGTGCAGCCTGTCGATTGTCCGACTGAAGAATGCCCACCTGAGGGGGAGAAAAACACGATGTGAACGCAGACGTGAATAAAACTAATTGCTGCTCTTACTCTTCCTTCATTTGTTGCGAATGCCAATAATGCGGTTCCAGGTCCCCAGGCCAACGCAAACACTTGCGAGTCGATTTTGTTTGTAAAATTATCAATTTTAACGCTTGTCGGTGTAATCTTGGAAATATCAATGATTCCGATACGACGGTCGGAGAGTGCGATTGCAATTCTGAAAAAGGTAATCATGTACAGTGGCTGTCAGGGACGAGGGTTACAAGAAGTCATGTGAACAGTAGCAATTCTGTTCTAGGTTATGTACACCGGGAAATCTGTTTTTCAAATGTTGCTTGCCATCTTAATGGTGCGCCGATTCTCTTGAGTTTTTGTAGAAGCTGGACATTTCTCAGTAAAGTCCTTTTCAATGGCACCATGTCATCATCTGGAACAAATGCTTCGGATGTGGGTCTGATGGGGGTGCTCATTCATTTACTCGATCACAGCAATCAAAAGAAAACGAAACAACGACGACGACTAATTCAGAACAACCCCAAGTTGCAGAGAGAATTATGTCAACTCAACTTTAATGCTTCTCCATCACAAATATACTACATAACAAATTTGTTTCTATTTCCTAAGCCCCTATTGTCTAAGTCCTGCAGCAAATATATTTTCCATAGGTTCAGCAAACAGACAAAACTTACTTGTTCATGTCGTCTGGGCGCTCTCGCATTGTGACAATATTCGTCGTGGCACAACCATACTCTGCAACAATTTGCGATGTTTCTAAGTTTTGGCAGATTATCTCCCTGTGTGACGATATTGTCCATAACAGAGGCGCCGTGCGGGAGCGGCACAACGATATTACGGCCTGCTGGGGAAATTCCGTCTTATCTTCCTTGAATTTTCCCTTCCTGGTTTTGTCCAGTGAAAAGGAAGTGATGATTCCCGAGCGAGAAGTCACGAGCAGACTGGCAGAATTCACCCAAATGGCTTCAATGTGGTTACCTACGCAGGAATAAAACGATTTAAAGAATGTCTAAGTCAATTCTAGTCAAAGCAGTACTTTTTCCGTGTGGCAGATTCCGTCCTTTGAACTGATCCATGCCGGCACCAGTTTTTGTATTCCAAACCCAGATGGAGCCGTTTGCTGCAGCTGAAACAAGAAGCGTAGCTTTTCCGGGACTCAACGGAGATGCAGCGCAGCCCCTGGGTGGAGAATCTTTCATCTCTTCCTGTCTGTGAACTTCTGCTTGGTGCTGCAACACGAGCTTCTCCTTGTTCGTGCTGTCGTCAGTTGAACTCCTCTCGACAAGTTCCACGCTGTGATTCGAATCACATGAGCTCGAAACATCGCCGCGGCTCTCGACATTTTGACAGTCTTCGAGGGTGACTTGCTGGTCATGTGAGGAGCAGCCTGATTTGTTATTCAGAGCTGCTATCTCCTCCTTGATACTCTCGCATGCCTCGATATAGTTGAAGTTCGAGTTATTGACATCCTCCTGCTGCTTCTCTATGCCCTCGAACTGCTCCAATGACTGCTTGGTGTCTGTTATGACACCGAACTCATTCTCGAGATAATCGTAATCATAGATGTCGAATATATCATCATTACACGCCGCAGCCTTGGCTTCTGGGAAATGTCTTTGCTTTTCCCGAGATGGCGAAGGAGCCCGTTTCTCTTGCTCTTCGTTTGCCTGCAAATCGACGATGTTCCAAGCGAGAGATGTGATGCAAGTGTCATGACCTTTTAGTGTGTACAGCATTTGTTCAGATTTCAGATCGGCAACAATCACCAAACCTCTCAAGGTTCCTGCGGCAAAAATATGCTCACTGTACGGGGAACACCTCAAAATCGTAATATTGTGCTTCTTCGGAATTATTCGCTGGCGTCGGCAATATGTATTTGACGCTACACAGTATATTACCAGAATGCTGGAGCTGATCGAGAGGATATTCCGGTTGCACATGTAGGCCATGTGCACACTGTCATTCGTCGAGGGGCCATCGCCCTCCGTGTGCGGTTTGGTGAAATGGGCCTTGTGGCCGTATAAAGCTTTGCCCTCCTCGAAATCCCAGACTTGCACGCTGTTGTCTGCTGCAAGAATTGCGAAATACTTTGTACGCGACCAGTTAGGATCGCAGTCTAGATTTTTTGTATGCTGCCGAGTGTAAAATACTTTCATTGTTGGTGGAAGAGCATTGCTTTTGATTTGCGAAATGTAATTTATGGTATTAGATGCGACATAAAGGAATCCATCGTCTGGTGTAGGGACGCAGCCGGCAACCAGATTCCATTGTGGAACGATTGGCACTTTGATTATTGGCGTAGCCATTGCTTTATCTTGAAGATTATATTTTCCACTTAATTGTTTTTTCTGAGATGTACTTGAAGACAGTAACGAACGCTTTTAAAACAAAATTATAACTGCATGCGGGACTTGCAAAAAGTTACTTCTATCTCACTCCAAACAGCTGCCAAATGATGGACTGACAGCTGTTGAGTGGTGCCAAGTTTATTTTAACAATTCAACAGGTTTTTAATATTTATTTTTACAGAAATTTGCACATGAGGGATGGTGTAGAGATGTAGCTTCTGAAAATTTAGTCAAAAAATTGTAGTGGAAAGAAAGTATTTTCATTTTTAAGGGTGCAAGTATATGAGCCATAATCCCATTCAACTTGTGCATTATCACTGTCAAAAGAAATGCATTAATGCAAATGTAGAATCAAACAGGTCTCTCAATTAACGGATGTTTTTGTCTCCAATGAAATATGTCATGCATTGCACTGACTTCAGAAATCAGTGGTGGTCGCGGTCGCAGTTCTTGCATTTCGAATCGAGTTCCAAATTCTTCTAGATCTTCTTGAATTTTAGTTGTTTTCATATTCGATAAAGTTAGTTTTAACCACTTAATAATGAACACTCGTGAACGAATCCACAATCTCGAGTTGATCTACGAAGTCTGCTGCAAGGAAATGCTGAAGTTGCGCTCGAGTATAACATCATTCCTGGAGGAGAGTTCCAAAATCTACAAGGTAATTTGTGCTCAGCTGGAATCGGATGCAGAGAACAATATGATGGCTCTTATTGCGTACGATGACTATTCGACGAAATTATCGACCCTCACTGATATGACGCGGAAATTCAATCTCCACCTTTACTTCCAAGAGCTGCAACAAAAAAAGAAGGACATGGATCTCGTCTGTAGTCGAATGAATACGGTGACTGTGAGTGATGTATGCATTGGGGAGCAACCGTTGTTTTTGTTCCAGAAACCAAGCATTGATCACTTCAAGGTGGATTCGTACATTGACGCCTGTGTCACTTACGTCGACCGCACGTCGCTGAAGTTCTCCATCTGTGAAATTCAGAACCCACTTATATCAGCTTTAATAAACCTCCAGCAACTGCTAAATGGAAACTGTGAGCAGTTCGAGGGAATGCCTGAGCCATCGGAGGTCTTTGGCCTTGTCATTGACAATCAATTGTTCCGGGCTGTGAGAGAGAATACGACTGAGGTGCGAGAAACGTATCTCGCCTACCTGCTGGAGTTTGGAGAAATCACTGAGGTGAGCAAGCAGAGCGAAATGTTTCACCTGCCGCAGCAGTATAGGGATATTCCGGCGCAAGCGGTGCAGTGCGAGCTGGTGTCGGTCAACGGCGACACGGATTGCGACTTAAAGGGAACTCTACTCAGATACGAGTGTATTAAGGCGAAGTTCAGCCTAGTTGGGAAGGACACAACGACCCTCTTTATGAATCTGGTGGAAGCCGAAGAAGATGGTGAGATTAGCGTGGCAGTGAAGGAAGACTTCCTCGAAACAAATCCCTTCAAGGCTATCCCACCCGATGAGGCGGTAACTGACAGCAACGGCTTGACAGAGGCTGAACTGAAGGAGCTCTTCGACGAACCAGTACAAACAACAAACGCCATGAAAGCAGTCATGGGCTACGACCCGAAAGACGACGCGCGGATATGCAAGTTCTACAACCCCGTCACAAAAAGCTGCTTCAAGGGCACTAACTGCAAGATGCTGCACACGGAGATCCTGAAGGACGGCTGGACTAAGGACGAGGATGTTACTCTGATTGATTGTGTTCCAATGACGTTCCCCGAAGACGGCTCCATAATCCGAGTCATTCCGACGCACATCGTAGATGTGGTCACGTTCTATGCGCAAATGGAGTTCAGTGAAAGAAATCAGAATCCACTTTTCTGGAGCTCAAGGGACATACCCGAGAAGACCAAGCTGAAGCGACCACCCCTTCAGTACGCCCTGGTTCTGGCGCAGTTCACTGACGGAAACTGGTACCGCGCCCAGGTAATGGATTGCTACGAGGACAATACGTTTCGTGTGTTCTACGTCGATTATGGCAACGAAGACGTTGTCTCCCTGCTCGGCCTAGCCTCCTGGAATAAGAATCTCTCGACGTACGCATTTCAAGCCATCCGATGTCGCATCGCGGGCATCGCTAACGCCATCCGCAACAAAACCGACGAGGACAACGCCTTAAAAATCATAGGTGGCATGATACTGGATCAATATGTATCCGTGCGAGTCCTTCAGTCAACCGACGAGATGCTGGTGGAATTCGTGGATAAGAACTGCGCCAAACTGCCAGAGATTCTCGTGTGGCAACACTACGCCACCGAGGTCGAGAAAATTTTATAAGATAAAAACAAATATCTCTTCTTATGTAAATTTTTTAATTTATTCCTTTGGCTGTATTCGGAGGGAACCCAAATCAATGTTTAGTTCGCTCAGCAGCTCATTCGGTGCGACGCCAGTGCGAGTAAGGTTCGCAATCATTTGCTGAATTTCCGGGCAGTTCCTACACGCGTTTCGTATGGCCAGTATACTCCATTCTCTCATGACTGAAAAGTGTTAAAACAAATAAATGAATTTTTGTTAAGTTTTGTTAAGAGAAAAGAAAATGGTGGACGAGTGTTTTATTTTTGTGCGAAGAACTGAAGTTTTCAGGCTCGTGACCACACCCTGTTATCGACTGGTTTTGTGTGTGCTTTATGGACATGAATTTTGTGGTGCAATGGAGGTGGGAATCAAGACGGGGAAGAAATTAGAAATATGTGTTTTAAGTCCCGTTGGGGGACATTCCATAAACGGAACATCTGCGGGTTGTGTTGGCACACTTACGTGGATTACGTGCATCCATTACAGTGCTCTCAAGGAGCGCAGGCAACAGTTCAATATCAATGCAGTGTCGCTGATTGTTGCTATTTGTGTACAGCAAATTTCCAATGGTTCGAACCAGCAAAGTTTTTAGTTGAAAGGATATCTCCGACTCGAAATCGGCGTTGATTTTCGACATGGGTGCAACCTCTTCCAACTTTGTCATTGGTGTAAATTTGTTATTGGCCTTCTTCCCTAGTTCCACGATGCTTTTCAGCAGCGCACCAACACTCAGGAATAGCGAAGCATCTTGACTATATATGTTCTCATAAGTTTCACTTCCACTCGCAGATGCTATGACATGCAACAGGTGATATACCTCCTGCGGATGGAGCATGTTTTCCATGTCTTCGCTACTCTTAAGTATGCAATCGCATTTCTTTTTGAACTCTTTCGCGATAAATTCCATGAAAATCTTCTTTACAGCGCCATTGGGACTGTCATTTCCAATGTACGCCACGATATACTTGAGAATATCAATTCTGTTCTGTGCATTCAGAGTGGCATAGGCTCTCAAGGTCCACTGATTTGTGCCTAAGAAATGCTCGAAGAATAAATCTACAAAGACCAACTCCTCATTGCATTCGTCTTCGTTGATCTTATTCCAGAGGTCTGCCATTAGTGCTAGGCACACTTTATCACTGCACTCTGGAAGACCACCAATACACATGTTGTAGACCATCATCAGTTTCTTGTCCGTGTTGTGGTCTATCGAAGAAGTGCGAATGTCTTTTAGAAGCTTCTCGCCAATTAAGTCCCATATGAATTTTTGTGTCCTTCTATTTTGAACCGATAGGTTAGCGAGAAATTGCCAAGACAATTCTGCTATACCATTGTCCGGTAGCTCATCATCGGCAAGGCGTTTGATGAATTCTGTGGTTTCCTGCTGCTCGATAATATAATTTTGCACATCTTTGCCATGTGAACATGCATTTCGGATGAACCGGATGTCCAGCTTTAAGGTAGAGAGCTCATCCGGCGTGAGATGCTGGTCATTTGTCAGTTCGCTAAGGACGGCGGTGATGTTTTTAAGATTTGTTTTGATTTTCAAGCGTTCTGTCCTGGTGAATGTATAGGTTAAATGGCTTAATAAAATAAATTGTGACAAAACTTACTCGTCCATCGTTGCGGCTTTTATTTTATCTTATTTTCATGGAATTCTAAATCAATACGTGGGATGAAGGCCACAAAAAAAAGAATATAATTTCTTTTAGAAAATCGGCAGCTTTTGACATTTGTTGTGTTGACATAAACTGGGTGCGTTCGTTTGGGTGTTGAGTTTGTGGATTATGTTCAAAATGGGTGCATTCAATAAAAGTAAATTAATTTTTCTTTTCATTCTGGCATCAGATTCAAGAAGATTCAATTTAATTCAATATTTATATTTCATAACGGATGACAAAAACAAATTTGTTTTTTTTCTTATATTTCCAAAGACAATCCAAGGCCTTCATAAAAAAAAACTTATATTTCACATGTCCGACATAATAAACAATCGTCGTCTAATTTCCACTTGCTCACTGAGCTTTTCATTCTCTTCAATCAAAGCAGCGATTTCCACTTGCATGCTATTCACTTTGTCCAGAAAGTAGTCCTCAACCTTTTCGACTTCCTGCAGGAATAAAGAAAACACAAATTTCGTCATTACACGTCGACTGCTTTTCGAAAACTCAAATGAGTGCGAATGAGATGACCATGCTTTGCATCCTTTGCTCTCATTTGAACCTCTTAAAATATTGACTAGCACGACTTACCACGAAACAGTCTTGAAGCTTAGGATCTGGCAACGACTTACTTTTGGCAAATATCTTTACCAAAATTGTCATATTGACGATCTCGTTCTGAAGTGTCCTGTTCTGCTGCTTAATCTGGTCAGCCTCCTCTTCAAGTAATTTCCTTTCAGTGATTAGTTTGTTGGCCTTGCCCAAGCTTGACTTTGTTCTCATTTTTGCATTACATCCCTCGATTATTTTCTCAATGTGCGCCCTCTGGCGGTTGAGGGTTGCTTGCACTTGGGTGTCTATGGAGACAAATTTTTTCAAAGCATCGTCTTTGGAGTACTTTATGAAGAGATGTTTTATTCCTCTTTTCAGTTTGTCAGGATGGTTTAGGTCGCTCGCCAGCCTGTAGACGTCAGTGCTTATGTCTGTGATGCACAAATGCGCGGACTTTGCCCGCGACTTTTCCAGTTTCAGTTCCACATTCGCACTCAGAACTTTGTCGCGAAGCTCCTTTAGTTGCAACTCAAGCTGCTGGTTGTTTTTCACCAGCCCACTCAGTTCGTGCTCCATTTCAGCGATCTGCTTTCGCTTCTCGACGATTTGTCGTTCACGGGGTTCGATTTGTGCCTTAAGCTCGTTTATCTTATGATTGAGGACGTGTTTGTACTTCTCCAGCTCTTGATTCTTGGTTAAGATCTCGTCGATGCGTTTTTCCTTTACGCCAATTGCCTGCTCACGATCGGCGACGTCCCTGTGGAGGTCGTTTATGTCTTCTCTAAGCTGGGCAATTAGTGCCTTGTACTGGAGGTGCTTTGCCTTCAGGTTGTTAACTTCTTCCAACAGGCTCTCGTTGTCGGCCACGATGGCGTCGTACGTCTGCTGGTTTCGCTCTGCGTTTGCCTTCCACTTTTCCACCTGATCACGTTCGAACTTCACCTTTTTCTCGTAGTCAATCTGGCAGTTGATTATCTTTCGATCGTTCTCGATTTCTGTGTCGTGACAGTAGTCCACGAACTCCTGCTTCTTGTCGTCGAGATCTTTGAGCAGCTGTTTGATCAGGTCCTGGCGCTCTGCCAGCTGTTCGGAGAAGTCTTTTTCCAGTGCTTTCACTGTGTCTTCCAGGCAAAGTTTGCTCTTTCTCAGTTTCTCCTCGTAGCTGTCCCGGATTTGGAGCATTTCCTCGCGGAGGTTGGTGAATTTTTGGTACTCCATCTGCATGCGCTCTGAGTAAGTAACGGCGACAGTTGACATATTCTCCGCGTGTTTCTCGTGGAGTTCTTCGATTTGTGAGGTTATCTGCGTTAATTCTGCGGCATGCCTCTCTTCGATATCCTTACTCTTGGCTTGCATCTCGGCGAGGGCCGCACAGTAGCCCTTATGGATGTCGATCATTTGTTGCTGGTCGTTTTCCTCGTTTTGACTTTTCTTTTTGTAGAATTCGGCCGCTTGCTGCTTCAGGCGCAGGTCTAGGCTAGTTATCTTATCAAGCATGTCTTGTAGGGCCTTCCGGGGAATGAGGACTTCGTTTGACTTCAGCAGGTCCTGGTCTATGGGTAGCAGACGTCCGTCGGTGTTTTTGATCGCCCAAATTACAAGAGTGCCGCTGTCAGAACAGCATATCAGAAAGGCGCCGTCATAGGAGAAGCAAATGTTGTTGATGGCAGTCTGGAAGAAATTCGTTGTGGTCAC
The DNA here is from genome assembly GCA_944738645.1 of Eristalinus sepulchralis. Classification (NCBI taxonomy): domain Eukaryota; kingdom Metazoa; phylum Arthropoda; class Insecta; order Diptera; family Syrphidae; genus Eristalinus; species Eristalinus sepulchralis. The sequence goes on from OX122886.1 coordinate 54,424,199, forward strand.
GGTTCCTCCTCGCTCGGCGTCAAGGGGCAGATGAATGTTGTACAACTGGCCTCGCTGAGATGCGGCAAACATGATCAGATCCGACTTTGCCACCGCCATGGTCTGCAGGGGAGACTGTATTGGCATCTTTATGTCCCGCAACGGTTTGGAGTCTTCGTAGAGTCTAACAATTCCCGTGTCGGTTGTTGCGTAAAAACGGCGTGGCAAATTTGTGGCGGAGATGGCCAAGTGCTTGGTGGTTGGATCGTAGACTTTTTGCAAACGGACCCCAGTGTGGATATTGAATTCGACGATCGCGCCGCTATCGTCAGCGACCAGAATTGATTTATCGTCCCGTGCCCAGGCCAGTGCGAAAACTGTGCCATCAGTCTGTGGGAAGAAACTGCGTGTCACTTAAGCGCAAAGGTGAAATGTGGTTCAAACCGTTAAGGTCTTCATAAAGGTTTCCGCAGCAAAAGCCGATGTAACGACCACCGTTTTCCCGTAACCAATCGCCAACAGATGTCCGAAGTTCGATACTTTGATGTCCTTTGTGTCCTTGTAGTCCCACTGCTTAAAGGTCTGTAAGCAATTGTCATTAATTAACGTGGTCTGACGGCGAGACTTGACTTACGTGAAAATCGTTCATGTAGATCTGCATGACTTTAACGGCGTCTGTGAAGCCCACAACGACATTCTGTCCAGTGTGATAGAGCGCAACGACATTGATTTCGATTCCAAAGCGCTTGACGATCTCAACATTTCCCGTCTGATAGTTCCACACCCGGAGCGTCGTGTCCTTCGCTGAACGGATACACTCCTTACCAAATGGGTTCTTATCCGTTCTCGCAAGGATACTTACAAATAGTCATGATGATTGGCCGCCAAGCGCAGACACAAACTTGCAGGATCCCATCGATGTGTATGAGCTCACCCAGGGTCTTGAACTCCAGCCGCTTGGTCTTCAGCGACTCCGGCACAATGAGGAGGCCCACATAAATCTGGCTGTGTTGTGGGGTCACAATGATCGTATCCTGCTTGGGATTGATGGCAATGTTTGTGATCTGATACAAAGGCTCCGGATACAAAGTTGGCGGAATGTCGATGATGGTCTTCCGCTCATACCGCGTCTTAGAGACCTTCTCAAAGACATAGACCTGGTTGAATATAGCGTAGGCTATGCCTTTGGGGAAGGTTGTCATGCAGACGACCGCCTCGTTCTTAGGGACATCTTGCGGCTGCTGGTCCTGATTCTCAGACTCGACACCGTTGAGGAGGTCCATCAGTTCGGCTTCCTTTGCATCGAATGACTTCAATTTGATCCCATTCTGATACAAAACCAAACTCGCACTGGTCGTGCCCAAAAAGAACAACTCAGCAGAAATCCACGCAATAGACGTGCCCGACAGCTCGGGTTGGATATCGTGTGTAAGTGTGAATCCCTTCTCGGTTCTCAACAAGAGCTTCAGTAAACCCTCCCCACACACAGCTACGACGTCTTCATTTGTCGGGTGGCAAGACATGTGGGCGGCTGTGCCCCGGAGATTGCTGTTACCCGCACGACCTTCATACGTTGAGCCGAGTCTGTCGAACTGAAACATAAAGAGAAGTTCCTCAGGGTACTCGGTAAGCGCAACGATCGAGTTGGATTCGCAGGTGAAGGAGATCTTCTTAATTCGCTTTTTTCCGGCGCTGGGAGGTGACTGGAAACAGTGTACCCTCTTAAAAGTTTTGAGGTCGTATACGACTAAGTTGAATTCTCTGGAATGAAATTTGAGTTAGACATCGGTAATGAAATGGAGATCACGTGCGCTGGATACATTTCTTGTTCCTCCTTTGTGGTTTGCTCAACGACGCCTAACAGGGTTCTCCTGGTATTCTGGCATATGATAGTTGGAGCGGTATAAGGTGGCAATCTGTTGGAAGGATTCGAGATTCGAGTAAATAAAAGAATGCCATTGGGGGACACTTACTTCAAAAATCGTTGTTTCTTCTTCACGAAGTCATGAAACACAATTACACCCTCAACCGGATAGATAACCTCCTGATTGAGGTTAAAGTGGACGTTCCCATCAACCTCAGCCCTGATACCGTAGACATTCCTGGGTTCCAGGCTCACCGGCGTTTTACATAATTCGACGCCTTCCATTCTCAAACGTGCGAGCAATTATTTAGATTTACTGACAGAAAAAGTATGTCTACGAAATAAATAGATTTCTATCTTAAATTGATCCAACAGCTGCCTACGAATTATCGTCATAACAAATGTCGAGTGAGTGGCTCGTGATTGGGGGTTTCCATGGTCGCTGGGGTGAATTCGAAAACATACTTCCCACCGATAACAAATCCTCGCCCATTCTGAAGTGCGACTATAAGGAGGTGTGGAGGAAGACAAAGGGATTGTTTGTAAATTTAGGATGTCGCCAATAAAATGTTGTTCTTTTAATTTCCTGTTGCCTCTTGGGATAACCTTGCATTACCAGGGATTGGCCTTAAATTTTTGTGGAACTAAACCGAGGTGGCACCATCGGTACATGGCGATATTTTCAATCTCTGTCAGCAGCATCATGCCGCCAGACGTTCCCCGGCTGCCGCCTGATGTACAATAATCTCAGGTCAATTATAGGTGCTTTTGAAAATCACCTCGTGAATTCTTTATAAGGCCATACCGGCTACGATGTTGGCATAATCCATGAACATGCTCCCATGAAGACAAGAAATCACAAAAGGATTCAATTGCGTAACAGGCGTTCGCTTCGATTTATCAAGGCAACTCGCAGCGGTACACATACACACACACAGACACATACTGTAGTGAATTTTTGATGTCTCTTACGTGATGCGAAGTGCCCTGATGACTTAACGTGCGTTCCCTTGACGATTCACTTTGCAGTGGTGGAGCCGTTAACAGGTGTCAATTTATAACATGAATTCTACGCGGCGGCTCTCTTTCGCATTAGCTAATTGTTGGGGAACCGTGCATCCCGTTAATGGGCTGATCCAATCCATTAGTCAACTAAATTGAGTAGTAGGTGTAACATATTGCAGGGTTAAGATGACAGATCAAAGGCAGCGTTGGGGATATGCTGACATATTAATTGATTACAAGGAATAATGTATGTGATGGATTTGGGTTTGTCTGCCTGAGACGAACTTCTTCCTCTTCTGAAAAAGGGCGGCTGTCAATGTGTCAAATTTGTGCACGTCAATGAGTGATGGGTGTGATGTTAGTTCGTAGTTAATTTGTGTCATCGTGTCAAAAATGATGAATTTGATGCCGCTATGAAGTTTGCTTGTTGTAAAAATTCAAGGTTTCGTTCTCCCACTTTGGATTTGATTCAGAAATTTGTTTTTTGTCGCCCTGGGTACTTGGCTGGGAAATAAAGTTTTTATTCGAAAATCATGCGATTTATGTGTTGGTTCACAGTCATTAGAAAAGAAATGCCAGTTAAGCAAATTCGAAAAATTCTGTCTCTTTAACAGTTCATAAGGGAGCGGGGCCTAGATTCTGCAACAACTACCCGTGTTGTGCATGCTACTGTTCTCTCGCAAGTAGAAGGGATCTACACTTTTTTGCCGACTCCGAACGGCGAGATTTGAGAAGCTTTTCATAGACAATTGATACTCTTTGAGTGTTGTCAGTAGAAAGAGGTGGTGCCTTAAATAAAATACGAGGTGTCCCGCCCGGGAATCGGACCTAGACATTCTGCGTACGGATCGACGCACTTACCCACAAGGCCACGGCGACCACTGCTCGTTAAGTTGACGATATAAACACTTGCTTATCTGTTGTCTTTGATGGCACAGTACGTAAGAGTAGTAAGCCGCAAGGGTCAGACTGTTGGTTGAAGTCATGGCTGGGTAATTTGACTCCCGCTCAACTTTACAATAAAGTTATCAGTTCTGATCAGGCTTGCCTTGTTGTACAAAACCTCATTTGGACAGAACTGTTTTGTACTGGCATTTCCGATACAAACGGAACCAGGCCCGAAGACATTGGCTCTCGAAGACCCTCATGTTTTGCATTTGGGAACGACTATTGTTGAGCCACATACGACAACCATATGCCATGATTGGCCAGATGGTCAGGGCCATATAGCGGATCACGTTCACCCTGGTGTCAAGTTGACTCCTGTAAAACAATTCCCTTTGCCTTGTTAGCAATGTATGTATTTATGAGGATATCATACTCGTCCAACCTGATAACAAGATATCTTACTACACATTTCACAATTAATGACGGTCCTCGCGATCAACTATGCCGAACTTGAGCTAGTTGTTCATTTGCGGCAGTGGGGTTCAGATTAAAAAGGATATCATTGCATTGTCGATATCATTGCAATTCGCTTTGCAACAAGGCATTTTTCACCTCGACTTTCAGACCTGATCCGAACGCAATAAGATCATCAGCATGTGAATATTGTGACCATGATCGAAGAGCCCCCTGCTGCACCCCCTGCTGAAAGCAAATATGAAAACGAAACCATTTATGTGCGAGTATAACGCATAATTAATCTATTAACTAGTTACCTATCTTTCGATTTTATTTTAATTTCGACCATTATGTTATGTGTATGTTTTCCAATGGAGAGCAAAATGTTTTGCTGGTATAGTCACAAAATCCTGAATTTCGAAAACGAAATGATGTAAATGAAATTCGACACTGTAGGTATGGGCAACATGCTATATAAAATGTATGTTAAATTCTGTGAATGGGGAACAGTCTGATTAAATGAATTCGGGACTTTCAGTCTTCCGTTCGGTTTAGAAACATATTTGAGAGTTTGAATTTCAGTATACTGTCATCTTCTCATTTGATAGGTTTCTGTCATTCCTCAACAGGCTCTGTATCATGCGAAAAGACTGTTGAACGTAAACAATTCTACGAAGACGGTCACCTCTGTCGGCTTTTGAGTCAAATTTGCAAAATGGCGTTACTGAATGTTATTTGACACAGATAGCTGTCATTTGTATGGGCAGCACACATCAAAAAATAACATTAATCATTTCTACTTCATTTTATTAAAATTCTCAAAAAAAAAATTAATTGGTTTCCTGATTTTCAGCAACACCCCGATCTTCACTAACGTCTTGGTTCTCCACTTCTGCATTTTCTGGAAGAATACCTTGTGATTCCGCGTTTTCTGACTTCAAACCACCCATCATGCGGTTCAACATTTCCCTTAGCTCTTGTCTCTGTGCCTTCAACACCTTAAGTTCCGCATTTAGAGATTCAATTTTTGAACTGCTGTTGGTTCGATGCCATTCAATGTCCTAGAACCACAAGTCAGTTGCACAATATAAGTTTAACTCGCTCCACTTACCTCTAACGTCCTTCTTAGCTTGTCTTGAGTCTTGGTGCTTCTCTTAGTTGGAATCTTCAGCTGTACACCTAAATTGAGTAGTTCCTTTTGAACTGCAGCGTTTTCCTTGTGCAAAGCATCGATTTCCGTCAAGAGGGCAATGTTCTCCTTGAGCAGTACCTCAGATTTCTCTGAAGCAATTCTCTCACGGATCGACTTTTTCATGCTCTTGACTGTGCTCTCGATGTGGGCGCGCTGGCGATTGAACTCCGCCTTGACCAGTTCCTCAGATGCAATGTGCTTCTTCAGCTGATCCTTGCTCGCATACTTTTGGAACATTTTTCGAACGCCCACTTTAAGGGCCGCCCCGTCCGTGATCGAACCACCGAGGTGGTAGATTTGACTGCACATTTGAAAGATTGTTTCCCGCGAGGTTATGGCATCCTGCCGCTGCGCCTTAAGCGCTGCTACAGTCTGCTCATGCTTTGTGGTGAGACTTTTCAGCTGATTCTCCAGCTGAATGTTGGACTTGTTAAGTTTGTCAAGGTTGGCTTCGAGTTCCGAGATCTGCTTTCGCTTTTCATTTATTTGACACTCGCGGGGCTCTATCTGCATTTTAAGGTCGGTGATGCGGTGCGACAGGACTTGCTTGTACTTCTCTAGCTCCTGATTCTTGTGGAGTATCTCCTGGATGCGCTTTTCCTTTAGACTTATAGCGAATTCCCGGTCGGTCACGTCCTTCCGAAGGTCATCGATTTCCCGCTGCAGTTTGGCGATTAGCTTCTGCTCTTTGGCATGCTGTTCATGCAGCAGTTCAACCTCTTCCACGAGGCGATCGGCTTCCTGTGACAGGGATGCTGTCTTTTTCTTTAGGACGCCAGCCTTCCCACGCCATTGCACTTCCTCGTCCTGAGCGGCCTTGATGATGTTTTCGTAGCGTATCACCGTATCCATCATGTTCGTCTCATTTTCAGCGGCCACTTGCTGGCAATAGTGGAAGAATTCGCTCTTTTCGTCTTGGATCTGCTGCAACAACTCGCGGATGAGAACTTCCCTATCCTCAAGCTTCTTCTTAAAGTCGAGCTCCAGAGCTTCCACCGTGTCCTGAAGTAGACCGGCGGACTGCCGCAGCTGCTCCTCGTAATTCTCCTTGATCGAGTTACTGCTCTGAGTGAAGCTGATGAATTTCTGGTACTCCATAATGACGCGCTCTGTGAACTGATCCGAGAGGTTCTCCATTTGCTTGGCCTGGTCCGCCTTGAGGTCATTCATCTTAAATGTGATCTCGTTGAGGGCGTCGATGTGCTTCTGCTCCATGTCGTTGTTCTGGTTCTTGAGATGCTCCAGGGCGGTACAATACCCCTTGTGTAGGTCTGCCAATTGCTGGCTGTCGAAAATCTCATTCTGGCTCTCCTGGTACTGAAATTCGGCCGCTTGCTGCTGGAGGCGCAACTCAAGATTAGCGATCTGCTCAATCTTCTCCTTTAGCGCGGAACGGGGAATCAGCACTTCCTGTCCGTGCAACAAGTCCTGATCCATTTGGCAGGTCTTTCCCTTGATGTTTTTCAGGTAGAAAATGGCTAGGGTTCCGTTTGCTGACGCTGCAACGAGCAGGAGGTCGTCGTATGTGGTCTGGACTCTGGTTACGGCGGAGTCAAAGAAGCGGTAGTTCGTAAAGGTGCCACCACCTGCCTCAAGGAATGGCAGCTGCACGTTGTACAAGTGTCCGCCTGCCGTCGATATGAATAACATTTGCTCGGACCTGGAGAGAGCCAGCGAGCAGCAGGGCGTTTTGAAAGGTGTGCTTAGCTCGCGCGTCATTTCCGAATTGGCGATCTCTCGAAACATTCCCGATCCAGTGGCGCAGTAGACGGACAAAGGGTTGCTAGTGCAGTGAAGGGCACGGTATTCGGTTCCTTTCTGAACGAATTCCTGCACCCGAGCTCCTGTGTCAACGTCCCACTGATATATGGCGCCCTCGGCACCACCGGAAATCAGAAATTTGTCGTCCTGTGACCATGCCAGACTGAGAACGTTTCCATTGTGCCCCTTATGAAAGCAGACGTAAGCCCAAGATGCTATTGGTGTCACAAACTCACCTTCAATGTCAGCAGGATGTCCAAGTTGAAAACGGAGGTTATGGACACGCAGTTCAAGTAGGCGGCTGCCATGAGATGGCCCATGTACGAATACTTGACCTGCGAGCACCGTGGGAAGTTGTACGTCTTAATGATCTGAAAGGGATATCCGATGAGTGGAAGGATCTTAGAAGTATTCCATACGCACGTTCAGGTCATCCATAAAAATCTGCATGATGCGCAGTTGGTCTGAGAAACCTACGGCTGCGAACTCGCCGGTGGTGTTCAGGGTAACGACGCTGATGTCGACTTGGTACTTCTTGACAAATTCCAAAGTTTGGTTTTCGTAGTTCCATAGGCGAATTGTCTGATCCTTGGCTGCAAGGAAACACTCATGAAAAGGATTTATCATTCTAACAGAGAGCCTACCCACAAGCGGTCATGATGACAGGTCTCCAGGAGCAAATGGATAAGTCCACAATTTCATCGATATGGACCATCATTCCAAGCGGAGCGAAGCGCACCGTTGTAGCGTACTCACCCACCACCAGCCCCTTTAAGCTAGCAGAGTATATCTGCGGATGCTTGGGTGTGACGATAATGGTGTCCTGCTGCAGATTCATTGCTAGATGAGTGATGAAATATGTGTCTTCCGCGTATATGTCTGGAATAAACTTCAAGATCGCCAGGCGTTGGTACTTGAACTTGGATGTCTTTTCGAAGACGTACACGAACGTGCCGATGGAGTACGCCAGTATCTTCGACATCGCCACCATGCAAGACACAGCTTCGGTGGTTATTGTGGACGTTGCAGGCGCCTCTGTCTGCTCGGCAGGGGTTTCGGTATCGGCGTCTTTTGAGAGGTCAATGCAGTCCACCTCCGAAGCCACAAATGTCAGTTTGACTTCTCCATTTTCAATGAGTGCCAATTTGTTTTTCTTCAGCCCCAGCAGAAGAGCTTCCATAGACAGCCATGCCAAGCACCTAACAGAAACCTGTGCCCTCAATGTGCTGGCCACGGTGAACCCAGTCTCTGACTTGGACATCATTTTCATAACGCCTTCTCCGCACACTGCGACCAGACCAGTATCTTGGGGATTGGCAGCCAAGCAGTTGGCCACGGTTCTTGAGCCCGGAATACCAATCTGACATTCCAGCATCGAGCCGGTCTTATCAAAGAAGAACATGATCATCTTCTCCAGAGGATGCGCTGTGAGGAGGACAACTGCTCTGGAATCGGGCACGAAGACCAACTGCTTGATGACCTTGTCCCGCGCATTTTCCGGAAGTTGGAAACTCCGTCGCATTTTAAGGGATCCCGTATCATATATGTTAATTTTGCTTGTTCTGTAAATAAGTGACGCTAGGGGTTAGAGGCAAAGCTTGTAGTATGGTCCTTACTTTCCATGCTCTGCGGTGGTCACTTCGACAACAGCAATTAAACGTCTGTTTGTGTTGATTGCTATGATCGTTGGAACGGTGTTTTCAGGAAATCTGCAGGCAATCGGGGGAGAAGGTTTAAAAATAACAGAGTGCAAACGGAAATTTCTTCAAATGCATGTATACTGTATTCAGTCTCTTGGTAGATTTGCAAAGAACCTAGCCGTACTGGCAACTGTGTTCTGTTCGAGTACTCCTATTTTTACATTTTCCTTTTAAAATAAAATCGTAGGAAGACAAACTTGCAAGAACCTACTACAAAATCCTGGAATTAAAGATTTGGAAGATAATAGCAGGGACAGGAAGTGGGTAATTCTCTCGGAGAGCCCCCTTCTCAGAGAAACTGCGGTAATTCCACAACAGGCACAACTTTTGGCTTCTTTTGTAGTAGCAATAATAAGAAAGAAGGGTCTTCGAATGTACCTTATGACTCATTGTACTGGACGAGAATTTGGTGAAGACAATGGCCGACTATGAACTGCAATTTAGTTGTTGCGCCTGCTCAGTTCTCCATGCATGTCGCTATTGTACTGTATTAAGTGCCCCTTTCATGCTCTTACCTCTTAGTCCCCTGATCGCAAAATATTGTCTAGTGGCGTGATAAAGACAAGGCCTATTGAATTGAGTTAATAGACTAGGTGACGTCACACTGTACGCCGGATTCATTCATTTTGTGGTTACAAGTTGGTAGTTTTGACAATGGAGACATGACAATTTAAACTGTTATTTGTGCTGGCAAACAATTCGCTTAAAATGTGCCATTTACAACAAAGGAGCATCCTTTCCCTGCATAGCACCCTACACCTAGTTATTCTTGATATGGTCTGGGTACGCGTCCAAAAAATTCCAAAAGACTTTCGACATCGTTCTATAATTACTTCGCCATACATTTCAATTGAAATTTAAAACAAAATCAAAGACTCCTTGATTTGTCCTTCCCAACATTTGCCTCAAAATCTCACCTTAAGAAACGTTGTTTTTCCTTGGCAAAGTCATGGAATACCAGCACTGTCTCAACGGGATATATAACCTCTTGATTAAAATTGAACTTAATGTGTCCCGTGACATCGCTTCGCAGTCCGTATACGCACTTCGGCACTAGGCTGACCGGTACAACAGGCGCAGTTCCCTCCATATTCAGTGTGGTAAGCAAAACTGTGCACAAAATACGTCGTTTTAAATTTTTTCGAAAAAACGTGAAATTTCTGAACAAGCCAGCTGTGACGAGAATTGATCAAACGCCTTCCCCCAGTGGCAACATAATCGTCATGACATCGTGGCATGAGGTGTGCTGCAAGTCCTACGACAATGTACGAAGCGAACTCTTGCCAGAGAACTTTTTAGCTTTTATTGCGTTGCGCACCAGTTTTGTGAATTACAATCCTGCTCTCAGTAAGCTCCCCGGCCAGAGGGAGAGCAGTTCATGAGTGCAGCTTGAGATGGTAAAAGTACGGCGGCGTATGCAGGCTCATTGAACCAGCTGTGTCAAGTGAGTTGTCGACAGGTGAGCTTTACTCAAAGGGTTTGCACTCGTTCGCGTACATGTGCGTGTAACAGTGGTGCTTGGTGCTCGGTCAGGGGAAAATGAGTAGTCGTAACTCAATCATAAATTGTTTGCTACTGCGACGACGGCGGCTGAGGCTGAGAGGGAAATGTTGAAATGTTTATTGGCCCACTTTTCCGGCGGCAGCGGTAGCGGCTGGCAAGCCGTTATTAGGGTAAACCAGTCTGTGGTGAAATTTGGTAGTGCGGCCTTTGTTTATTGCAGGGTGTTTACATTTTACGGGAATTAATTACGTCTGTGAGTGTTGAGAAATAATGACTTTGAAGAGTTAGGTTATGTTTTCTGTTCAATATGACGTGCGTTTCTATGCGATAAGGAATCTCAAAGGTAGGGATTACGTCTGGGTCTAAGTGACGTTTGTTTTTAATGAAGTAAATGATACTATAGTAGGGGCATAGACTAAAATTTCAGACAAGGAGCATATTTGAGGTTAAACAGTGTGTGATTGGTGTCTTTTTCAGAATCTCCACGCACAGATATAAACAGTTTGAAATTTTAAATGAAAAATACTTATTTTTGCATGAGGATATATTATTATATGGGCCGTAGTTCGATTTATTGCTTTGCCACAATTTGTTTTAGAATCAGATTGACAAAGAAAAGTTGTGCATATTCTTTGGGCATGGTGGTAAGACAAATTATAAGATTAGTTTACAAAGGCTTAAGTTAACTAGGTACAACGAATAGATACCAAACTTTTGCTTTTGAGAACCTTTAGATTGACTTCCTGGATCCTAAGCAAGCATAACCGTATTGATAAATTCATCGATAAAGTAATAAGTGAAATATCTGTCCAAAGGACTTAATAATAATAATTGAGTGGCACTACAACCACAAGAGACCAGGGCCTAGCTTCTGCATCAACTACTCGTTTTGTGAGTGCTTCTGTTCTCTCACGTGTAGAAGGGACCTACATTTCTTTACCGACTCCGTACGGCGGGATTTGAGAAGCTCTTCATAGACAATTGATGGTGTAATCAGTAATTCTAAAGACGTGGTGCCGTGAAAAAATGTGAGGTGTCCCGGCCGGGAATCGAACCTAGACTTTCCTGCGTGGCCAAAGGGCTTACTGTGATTTTAAGATCTAAAGGAAGACTTGTTAAGCTATTTAGGAATCACTTGTAAAGCGTTTACAGCCAAGAACCATGTATAGCTATAGGAGATCCATAACTTACTTACGATTTTATTAGATTCTTCTTACACTTACATGAGTTACATAGTCTATGAAGCTATACAACCAGTCCCCAAACATTTTCTTGCACATTACAAGAGCAGCTCACATACCATGACAGTGATTTCCTAGTCCTTAGTTCAGGATCCTACAGAAGCTATTTAATTCAGCGATTCATTGTGTGGTTTGATTTTTAATATCCTTTTTAGACAGATCATGCGGGATTTCTTAAAACTGCTTTGTCATTTCCATTCAGCATCGTTTGGCAAGTCATCGTGGAAAGACCCACAACATAACAGCGTCTCTAAATTGTTAAGCTGCATTACAAAAATTAGCATTCTTCTGAGAGAATGTTTTCGTGCAATTTTATGAACTTACGGCGTTAATGAACAAGTCTTGCTCTTCCCAAATTTGAGACCTAGTTAATAAAAGTGGATGACACTCAACTGATTTGACGATATGTAACACGTAGGGAAGAGATTGAAGCACTTCTATCTGAGAGTATACGCAAGGACCGTGTGGAATCGATAAGTCGTAGGTTTTGGCAGCTTTGCCATGTTAATGAAGTAATTCAAGTACAAGGTCCCGGTGAGGTCTGCTTTCAACAAGACGGCTCTATGAGCCGAACAGCACTTGCAAGAATGGACATGTGTGAAATTATTTTGGTCACGTTTTGCTATGTTAAATAGAATATGCAAGGCATCTTGTCTTCAGGACTAAGCCAATTATGATTGACGCCAACAATACTAATGTTTACCGTGAGATCAGCTCGAACGAGTCGCTCAAAGTTAGATCTACGAATAGATCACCTCAGACGTAGTCAAGACTTTGATATCGTTCTTAAAAAGTAAGCCTTATGAATTGTTCTTTTAACAAATAATTAAAAATTCTAAGCTCACTTTTTCATTGTAAATCAAGCCTCACAATGAGCCACACCTGATCTAACGGTCTCTAATCGCAAGATTTTTGTGGCCAATTGACGTCGGTAAAACGTGAAATTACATTATTAGGAAACTTCTAACGCAATAAGTACAAGAAATTAATGAATTGATGTGGTTTATGATCTTGCTAGCTCTAGCTCTTCTTTCTCCATCAAGATCAAAAAGCGAAGTTACTTGGATTGTAAAACCTAGCACATTCATCAGACTGATCCATTTCAAAATAATAATTTAGTAATTTCACACTATAGGAAAAATTAAATTTTTATAAATTTCAATAGTTTAGCAAAGGGCAACAGAAGGTGTCACGACTAAGGAATTTCTTGTGTTAAAATGCTGATGTAACTGCTGCCTAACTGAACATGTCATAATTTTCTTTAATTGAGGGAACCGTTAGTTCGCATATTAACTATCGTTGCATATTAACTCAGCAAAAGTTCTTCAAAAACCAATTCACTTAAACCATTGATTTTCCATTTCACCAAAAAGGCTTCCCAAAAAATTCATTAGCTCTCTTCACCGCATGCAATAGTTTTCATAATTTAATGAACTCACAGCTTGCTCCAACGACTAACTGTTGCAAAGAACATTTTCAAATTCCCAGAGTAACTTTCCGCAGCGCCAACACCAACGCCGCACAGGAGTGCCTTTCAGCAAAAACTACCCACGTTCCCCCAAATTCCGACCAACACCATACGCCGGATTTACAGAACTAACTTGTAAGCACTTGGGCACCATTAAGCCACTGCAAAACCAATGGCTTCTCTGGAGATCCAACTCTTTCATCAGTCCTCACACACTTGGTCATTAAAAATGGATCTCCTCTCCCCCTCGCATATGAGAGCCCAGATCGACCTTGTGTCTCTTCTCTGACATCACCCTTAGGGCGCACTCGAATGGAGCACACATCCACTGATGAGTTTTGATTCGTAGTGGAAGCCAAACTGGATTAAACGGAATAATTTATGCCATCCCCAGTCGAAAATTTTTCAATTTGAACATTCGCCGCAGGGACGATGATGTTTAATTTTCGCTTATGCGGTCGATGTGCGGAGTGAAAGATTTATGAAATCAATTTCAAACGAAAACCCACCAAGACGCAACGCAACAATTCTGCTTTGCATTCCATTCTTCCTACGAATGAAGTAAATAAACAGTCCAAGGGGGGCAGGGAGGCAGCTGGTTGGGGGAGGGATGCGAGCAAATAATCTGCTGGTAGCACAGAAGTTAGGTAAACATTTGGGGAATGCCTTCAGGTATTTATCCAACTGGTTTGTACGGTGTTTTGCTTAGACGTTCTTGAGGAACAAATTCGCTCCACCTTGCCGCTGTCTATGGGGGAGTGTGCGTTTGTCTTAGGTCATGCCAGGTGTGTGATAAGTGGTGCAGTTCTGCATTTATTTGCGTCTGGGGAGGTGTAAGCGCAAAAGCTTTACACGGGCACTTCGTTCCGTGTGGAACTAAAAATGTTATAGCTGGCGGTCCCTTGGGAAACATTTGTGACGGTGTGGCTGCGCAATTCGTTGTAATTTGAAATAGGCGAAGCTTAACGGTTTGAAAATAAAATTCCAGCCTGAGGAAATATATTTTCATTACTTTGCAGGTGGCATGAATTGCGCCATCTTATGCGAACATCGATTTACTACTTAATAAGCTTCTTCGAAGAGTTTTCTGGGGTGAACGGACTTACACGGTGGTGGAAGTGAAGCGGGATCTTTGGTTGAATGTGAACATTGTGTTGAGTTTTAATTGGCGTATACTTAGTAAAGTCGAAAAAGTCACATCCCCTGTAAAAGAAAGCAATTACATTCTCAGGGTATGCAACATTACAATGTTGTCGCTTTGTTATACAGAAGGATAATCAGGAAAATAAAATGTTGATGCTATCACAAAGTTTTTTTAAAGCTCGATGATCTGAAACGATGCCTTCTACTCGTGGTATAACAATACCATGCATCATACGAGTAGATGCTGAGAATGCTAGGTTTTGGTCTAATGTGGTTTGAAGTGCCACCTAATTTATTTTTAACACTTTCGATAGGCCATTATAGCTTGAATTGCCGGATCGTGAATATCGGAGTTAAATCTCAAAAGTATACTACGGTACCCCGAAGGAAATAAAGCGGCATCAGCAGTTAAAGCCAAATTAGAATTTTTGTATGACTTCACTTGACTCCATTTCTTCCAAACTCACGTCATTAAATTCCGCGGTAGACATATGTAGTGGTACCATAGGCGCTAGAATACTAATGCTTTCGAGCATCGTCCAACACTGTGCATTTTAGAACCGTGAAGTGTTGTTGTAACGCAGATAGTCATAGAGCTCGGAATGGGAATAATTCAATATGTTTTTCATATTTCCTTCTTCTTCCAGTTCCACTTTTCTTTATACAAAATGAAAAGAAATGCATGCTTTAAGTATCTATTTATCCACCGCAGACCATCTACATTTTGCATAAGCTTATTTTCTTCAGATAAGACACATACATCATATCTTTCGAGTTAGTATCGCATCTCGCGCATTTCAGGTTGTTTGTTGTTAAGTTTGGCCCTCTATTGAAAACTAGCCTAGATTTGCCGTACTTTAGGTGTAGTTAAGGGCTCATCTAAAAACTATTTAGCCATTATAACAGTAAGCCATCGACTTCAAAAAACCCCAAAAAAAAAGTCCAACGGTGTTAAATCACACGATCTAGGCGGCCAATTCTGGTCTCCAAAACGCGAAATAACACGATCGGGAAATGACTGATGTAGCAATTGAATTGTTTCTCTGGCTGTATGAGATGTGGGTTTTCCTGCCTCCTCTTCTGCCTATTGACGAAGCCATCAAGATGGAATTGGGCCTTGTCACTAAAGATGATTTTATCGGCAAAATCAGCATTTTCATGTTGTCTCTCCAATACCCAATTAACGAACTCCCTTCGCTGTGCATGGTCAGCTGGCTTCAGTTTCTGAGTCAATTGCACTTTGTGTGCATGACGATGCAAATTTTTCGTCAAAATTCACTGCATAGTAGATTTCGAAACATCAATTTGCTTAGCTCGGTGTCGAATTGAGGTGGATGGAGTTTGAGCGACATCAACACGTACTGCTGCAATATTTTCGGTTGATCGACCTGGTCGAAGGCGCGTTGTTGTCGTTACATCAGTTACAGACCCAGTTTCAATTTGCGAACTGTAGCCGCAAAATTTTCACCATTTTGGTAAAACAATTTCACAATGGGAATGAGTTGTTCATTCGTGTAACGCTCCATTTTTATTAATCTTATACCTTCTACTAACAAACAATAATAATTGTTCAAATATCAAACAATGACAATTCGAATGGCGACAAATTTAAATCTTGCGCTCTTGTTGGGACACCCCTTATAAGTAGCTATAAATGCCAGAACTGTTACGCTCCATTTACCAATAGTTTCGCGTTTTTTTTCTAAACATACATCGGAACGAAACCTTCTCTGCGCAAGGGTAACTTATCTGATTTTCTTTGTTTTAGCTTCCTACACCTCTTAAACACTTGTTCAATATGACAATTGCATCAAGTTCTTCAATTGGTGTACATCACTCTTTCATTATAGAAAACTACTACATTTTTTGAAGCCTTTTCCATTTTTTTCAATTAAAACGGTTCCATTCTTCAAAACGTATCTGGGATTTATTTTCATTATATATCTGCCACTTTCTCTAAAGAACTCCTCATTAGAGTTAAGCTATGATTCCGAAAAAAAATGTTTGTCAGAAAATCAAAAAACATCCCGTTTCAAAACAAAAATATTTTTAATCAACTTTGAAAACGAATTCATTAAAATTTATTTTAAGAATCTCCCTGCAGACTGCATCGCGAGTATTGCGTCCATAAACTCGGAACTTCCATCTGATCATGTGACACAACGAATCTTAATGTCTCCAAAAATACACAAAGTCCCTTCAAAGTCCCAACACGAGCGCCACAAATAGCCCACAGGTCGAAAGGCTTGCTCCATGCTCTCTTCCCATTCCCATCAAAATATTTTCACACGAAACTGCTCATTTTCCTCTTCCCAGGACCTCCTCCGCTTTCAAACCAGAGAGAATCGAGTGCGCAGAGATTGCACTCAACAGAGTGCACGTTGTACACACTTTCACCGCACACACAGCGAAGCTCGCGTGCGTTCATTGCCACCAACGATGACGGAGATGAGAGCACCAGCGAAAGGAGCTTTCACTCACTCGCTCACTCGAGCACAGGGTTGCTGCTGTGTGGCGGTGGCATTGGTGGAGATGTGTAACTAGAACAAAAAAATCTCCCGTTCACAATCGAAGAGGATAATGCACTGAGCGCAAGTGAGTTCCGGAAAGTACACAAATTTTCTCAGTCATCTTTCCGGCAGCCAATTCGGCGGTACGTTCGCGTCGTACTGTGTGCTGGCACTTGTCCGTTTGGATTCCAGTCAGCGGTTCACTCTCTCCTCAATCGGTGCGTGTGTGTGCGTGCGTTTACTTATTTATTAGAAATTGTGTTTTTTCTTTTCCTTTTTTGTGAGTTTCCGTTCATTGCGGGCAAACAGGTGAACGTTGGATTTCCACTCGCCCCCAATCTGCAGGAACCCGCTTTTGCGAAACTAACAAGAAATTTGTTGTCCTACTATCGGTCAAACGTACAGCAACGCCATATGTGCGCGCGTTTGTGTACGTGTACGGCGGTGGCGGTGGCGGCAATAAAAGTGTATCTTGTGGTGTTTGTTTACGGGCCAAATAAAATAACAGCGCAGAGGGTTTTGTTTTTTTTTTTTTATTTTGATTTGTCGGTTTCTCAGTTTTTCGGTTCATCGGTTCCTTGTGGTTCTGCAACCGCTCGTCCCCATCGCCGCAGTTTCCGCGCTGTATCCCGGTTCTGAATTTGCGGGCACACTCGCGTCCCGCCACCACCTGAGCGTCTGAAACATGCGGAGCACGCAGTTTGTTGGCGTTTTATTTTTAGGACTTCTGTATCTTTAGCAGCGTCTTGCTTTCGGAGTCTCGGTGAAGAAGATATCGTTGTCGCAGTTCCTTGCGATATTGGCACACGGTGTGCGTGTCGTGTGAACGACGGCGGAGTGAACGAACAGTCTTTCGGGAGATTTGTTCTCTTATTTTGGGAAGAGATTTTCACCTCTGGTGGCTGTCGGTGTTCTGATAGATATCCGTCGACGACCTCCGTGTTGTGTGGTTTATTTTGTGAGTTATTATTCTGCTGTTGTGTGTCGTCCGTGCGTTGTCGTCGTGTGTGCGGGGTGAAGCGAATGCGAAGCGCAATGAGTAAAATCAATATTAATTCGTTCCCATGAATAATAATCCACTTAACTTAAACACTCCGGAAAATATCAATGTGCTATAAAAGCTTTTATTTGCCCTCAACCTCCTGGCCCATTTTCCATGCATTCAAACATAGATAAGCGGAATGGAGATGTAAAGTGTTGCAGATACTGCATACTTGCTACGTGTCGTGGCTCGTAAAGTGCGCTTAGTTATGCGCTCGAACGTGGACACCGCCCGCAGCGCTGCTCCACCGCCGGAATGGAGACAGATAAGTCAGCTAATGTGCGGTGTGGGTGGTTGTAAAGTTGAAATTGCATTTTCGTTAGGTGCACGGACCGACCAGCGAGTGCTCCCCGTCACGCAGCGTGACTCTAGTGCAGTTTATCTGCGAATCTCAATTCAGGAAACTTGCATGCACTAGTCCATGGTGTACGCTTTCAGATAAAATATCATTGAACCCGTGGGGATGTGCACTAGAGTGGGCGCTGCACTGGTGATGGTTGGTGGGTGAGTGGGTTTTTGCGCTTGTCCAGCACAAGAGAGTGCATTGTTGCGGTGGCCGTGCGACGGCGTTGGAGGTGGAGATCCTTGTCGACAAAGAATTTGAATGGATAATATTAATTTTATCACAAAGACTGACCCGTACACAAGGAGTAAACTTTAGAGTTCTTTGCAATATGCTGCATTTTGGTGTGGGAGGAAGAAATATTTTCGAACAACGACTTAATGATGTTGCCGCTTCTTGACATGAATTGCTGTTGATTGCTGGGTAGTGGGTGTGCTCTGAAAACTTATGAATGACTTATTTGCATGCTCGGAGACTTGGCGGTGGAGTTGAGTTCTTTCCTTCTGAAACAGTGACATTTATCTGTCATGGAAAGAAAGTCTAATCGGCATCGCAAGAGTCTGTAGAAAAAAGTCACAAAGGACGAGCGTTGGAGGATGTTTGTAATGATGTAATAGTGTCGTTCAAAATTGCGTGTCGTGTGCAAAATTGCGACCATATAGGATAAATTAAAGAGAGGGAGAAATGGAAAAAAGATAACAAAGCAATGAAAAAGTTTGAACAAAAAGACGTACTCTTTAGTTTTTTTCATGAATGTATTTTTCTTTGAATCGTTTTTGTGGTATTTTACCACAAAACTAGTTTGAAAGACAGGAGAGACGAGGACGAAGGTCTTCTAAAGGATGTGTATGTACTTTCAATGTGACAATCACAAATAGGAGCGATGTCGTGGCAAAGTCACAAAATTTGTGTATGTTTTCAGTTTCAACTGATTGCGAAATTCAAAAATTATTTTCAAAACAAAGAATTATCGACAACGTGTAATACTTCAAGGGCTAGTCTGGGATTTATAATGTCATTTACCCGGAATGGCGAACATTTGAGCTTAAAATAAGAAAAAATAAATTTTTAACCGGGGCGTATACTTAACATTTTTTTGTTTTTAAACACTTGTTGGTTATAAGATAGACTTCCCTTGATTGTACAGTGGCCGTGATTTGAGTTCTTTCGAAACGACAGCTTGTTTTTTTTCTCGTTTGCCATTAGGGTCACTTTTAGCCCCTTTCTTAAATTCTGGGATATACATAATTGGCGGCTCGCTGATCAATTACACTCTATCTAATCACGTCAATGCCATCCACGTAACCTATCTGCATGAAATATTTGATGATTGTACCTCTGGTGTCGAGAAGCCGACATTCGTTGAGTTTTTTTAGCTTCTGTCACTTGTTTTCTCTTAACTGGTAGGACTTTGAATGAATCCTTCCGCACAGAACTGATGCTTTCATTGCTGATTGAGTGAAAAGACATAAGCTAAGGTACTACTGTCATACACTGCAACATGAGGATGCTTCTAACAACTTTTCATTCAATTTTGACAAGCAACTAAATGTTCTTAACTTTACTTTAAGTCGCCATGCCAATGTAAAGAAGTTGGGAAGCTCATAACCAGAAACAATCAATTTAAGCTGTTTCTTTGTTCAAAAAAATTCATAAACAATCGAAATATAACATAAATCTAGGCAAGCTTCTCTTCTAGCACTGGCAATGTTTCTTAATGAAGCAAGCGCCATTTTGCCGGAAACTTATGGAAAGCTCTTCGAATTGCTTCCTTTTGAACGTGCAAACGACATTAGCAGTCGCTTAAAAAAATCCCAACTAAAGACTCTACGTGCGAATTTGCCTTTTCCTTAAACACCGCTCCGATGTATGCGTGACCATTACTTACAATATCTAAATTACCGTCGTTCACACCACAATTCAGGGGAACTCCGCCGGGCTGCGGTGACGTATACGCAACGAAAAAAATAATTCAATTTCCTATTTTGATTTAATCTCTTCGTGAGTGAGGTTTTTTCTACTTTTCGGTGGGCAAGCACGTTTACCAGTTAGCGTCACTCGGAAAGTTAATTTATCTGATGTAATTTAAAAAGAGGAAGATGGTTTTGTGTCGAAATATGGATTGAACATGTATCGCTTGTTTCTATGCGTGCGCTGTTGGACGTATTCTACAATAGCATACAACATTGACAAAAAATGGATAAAGTAATAGTTCTTCTTGTGAAAAGATGATCTTGTGTGGCATAACAACTTTACTTTTAAGAAAAAAAATTTAAGCCTTGATTTGGACGCAAAGCGAAAGCTGAACTTATTTGCAACGTTTCGTCTTATCTTATTTTTTACTTCGATTTGACAAGGATTTGTCTAAGAGTTCGTTCAAGCGGCAAACGTAATTTTTATTTTCTGACCTTCTGGCTTTCCAGTCCCCAAAATCTTTCTCAACAACCCCTTAAAACTCTTCATTCATTCAAAATTAATTAGCTCACTGTTCAAATAAATGTCACCAAACTACCTCCGAGAATTTATTCACAAAGCAGATCACAGGAAAATCATCTTTAAAGAGTCAACAACCTTTTTGCCATCGGAAAGTGACTTTAAAAAACTTCCCTTCTCTCCCCATCCTATTAGAACCTAACGAGATAAAAGTCAAAATAACACAAAAAGTCAGATCATTAAGGTGAGTTCGGAAGTAAGTGATTCATCGGCTCATTAATTTTCCTCATCCTGACAATACAATGCATTACCCTAATGAAATATTGTCTTTTGAAGTTGCTCTCTTGCCGGTGTTTTGTTTTGTTTTCGCTGCTGTGGTGCTCTCTTCCCCATATTGTGTGGGTCTTGAAATGGATGGAGTTTCTTGGGAAGTCTTGGAGAGGAGGAAAGATCTACAAGTAGACTATTGTGATTTGTCTTCGCGTGCAACTGGTAATGGGTTCTTCGTCTGCGAGAATTTGTAAATCTTATAGATTTACAATCGACGTTTGTTTCCGATTTTGTTTTGAAGTTGAATGTGTGGAAAAGTAGGTGAACTGGTTGCTAATGATAAAAGGGGGATGGGAGAGTAGACTAAGAGCACATAGAATTTACTTCTACACATCTAATGTTTGTGTCACAAGAATTTGCCAGGTTCTTGGGAAGACTGTTGTGTAAGATGCTTAGCTATAGAAACTCATTACAGTTGAATCTAGGTGGGCAAAGATGGCTTAAAGTGTAAACTCAGTCATATACAGAAGCCTTGTGTTGGCACTCCAGTTTCAGTGGGATGAACTAGTTAGACTCATTTATAGCCGACGATGGGGTTTTGGTAGTGGAAGGGGTTTTGTTGAAGTCGTGCAGACCGCGAAGAAAATATTTGCCTGTGCATTTATTTCTGAGGTATATAAGTTACAGGCAGGTCGCAGAGCAGGTGAAGGTCGGTTTCTGGAAAGAGGGAAGAACTAGCTAACTTGTGTGCTCGCCGATCAAATAGTGACCGGCTATTGCGCCTGCAGTCGGGCTAATGTCTGATGTTGTCAGCGATAGAAGGAGTCTAGAGTAGGGTCGAGAGAGGGCAACATTTCTTTTGAAACGCTGCAGAAGTAATAAAAAAACCACATTTGGTTGATCAAGCGGACCGCGTCCATGTATAACTTCGGCTTATATACGGCAAGAAGCGCAGTAAGGATAGTCTTTTCGAATACTCGGATAAGTTATTAGCTACTGAAAATTTCTCTATTACCTGTCATCTAGGATAGACAGATATTGAAGTGCTCAGTCATTTTGCGCGGCAATCGATGACCATCTTAAAGATTGATGAGACTGATTTTATGACCTTTAAAGTAGAAAGATATTTTTCGACTATACACTATTCCACTTCAGTCAGGAGAGTGCTTTAAGAATGACCATCACTGCGGTTTGGAGCACACTACAGTGATTGGGGAGATTAAAGAATAGATTTAGATTGAGACCACATCCTACACATTTTTTTTGTTAAAGGCGCCATCAGTGCAGATACATATGGCAGCTGCGACCGGATTATCATCGACCGACTAAAGATCGCACTTTGGAAGCATAGTGCTGAAGTTTTGGTTCAAAGTCAGCCTTTGAATAGAGTGTTTTAGATTCTGAGACGATACATTGAGAATTTTAGAATGTTTTTAGAAAACCAGCCTTTGCGAAGAAAAGATCATTCTTAGGGCTTTGCTAGGCACAACCTTGGCTTTGGTAAAAAGCGTATTTGCATGTTTTCTTTTTAAGTCATAATTATCAACCGTGTACAGACTATTGATTCTGAACTGCAGTGCACCTAGCCATAGCAATATAAAAATGACATGATCTTGCACATATCATTTAAGAAAGATATATCTGAACGGTTTTAGTATACGATGACGTCGTTATTTTGTACGCAGCACGTAACTTTGAGCTGTTCTGTGAGACTCACCTGACACTTTTTATTGCATTGCATGGTCTATCTATTGAGACGGGAATTATAACCAAATGTTGGCTTTAAAGGTTTTTGAAGCTAGAGCGAGAGGCTTTATGTTCAACACTAGGATCTCTGTACACATGATCTTAAATCAGTTCAGATCTGAACGCCTGCTTTACTTCCTTGCCTGACACAACAAAGTGAAGCTTGGGTGATGACGCGCTTACAAAGTACAAGGGCGTTGAAGAGTACTGTGGTGATAGTCGATAGAGTCGAAAATGACAACAATGCTGAAATATCTAGTCATTTCAAGTAATGTCGAATTTTTGCGAGGATAACAATAGCTAGGACAATGTGAGCTGCGACCTCAAAAAACCACATTAACAAAATTAACCTATTTCAAGATAAATAAGATCGACTATACTGCGAAGACGGTGAAGCTACCAATATCACTGATTACGGAAACCTATATCCCATCGGGGGATACTCTCTTGAGTAAAACTAAGGGAATCCAAGAGAAGACATAAAAGTTCATAAAAAAACAGTCCATATTTTATATTGGATGAATATCTAGGGTACAATATATTCTCTTCAAATTATGATTTCCTTGCCATGATGACATGCCTTGCACCAGAGGAAAAAAATCAAAATCATAACCTAGTCCTTCTTCAGTAAATTTAACTTATTTTAATAAATAGAAATGCTTCTCACATCTTGGTTCCAACTCACAGGAAGGAATCCAAGTCCAGCATCCTTAAGACAATAACCTTCACATAAATTCTCATTCAAAACCCTTGATGTCTGTTTTTATCATTCTTGTGCTGAAAAAACTCACAATGAATAAATGCATAAATGCATTCTAAAAGCTCTTAGCAACCATTCCCCCACGGCACGCCTCCTGGTTTTTTCCATTGACTCACTCTAACTTCAAAGTGAGGGAAGGGGATGGGGAAACCCCTTTCTTCAGCGAAACAAACGAAAGATAATTGCCTTAGCTGAGGAGGCCAGAGACCAACAAAACAGATTAAACAGGCAAACGAGGCCCTTAAGAAGTGGGAAAAAAAATTCCCATTAATCCTATTCTACCATGCCTGGCATTGTTCTCTGTCCGTCTCCCCAAGAGAAGTTCCTATGATGTAGTATGTTAGAAACTTTCCAAACTCGCACCAGCCGTATGAGCCGGTACGTCATATGCCATTGTTGACTTTCGGCCTGGCGTATTTTCCAAACAGCTGCAATTAAAATTATGTTCATTAAGTGTCACTGTGTTGCGTGAGGAAAGGCAATTAGGTTGGCTGTCGGGCAAAGCGCCTTTAGTAGACTGAAAGCACCCAAGCGGACGGACGAACGTACAAACGCTTTTTTTTTCAAATTGAAATTCCGTCTCTCTTATCGGGTTACGCCCACGCTGACGCTGCCTGAAGTTTAATTAAAATTTTAAAATCCTATGACTTATGCATGCACACATAGACATAGCAATCGATGGCGCATTCCATTGTTCCCTTTGGTGGGTGGTGGTAGCGACGCGGATGCGACCCTTTTTGGTAGGGATCCGCGAGGGATTCCAGGGATCCCTGGATCCCGCGAGGGATGATTACAATTCATAAATTTTGAGGAGATGGCGCCTCCTTGGAATAGTTTACGATGAGCAGTCGTAATTAATCTCATTCATGAGCCAGGAAAATTCATCCGAAATCGCCTGGATTGTCTGCTGAATGGTCGTAAGGTTGACCGAGGACGTAATGCTTAATCCTTCACTGTTAATAAATAAACTTGGAATGCTCTATCTCTCTCTTTTCCGCAGCCCAGTTGAGTTAGCTGTTCGCAGCCATGTCGTCTTCGTCGCCGCTGGGTTTCATTTAATCAGCACACGCGCCCCGCTGTGTAAATGGCGGTCGAAAATAACAACAAAGAATCGAGAATTAAATCGAAACTGAAAAGGGACATTCCGATTGCAAATGATTCTGCCGTGCGTCGTGGGATAAGGCGACCAACGACCGACAATCGACAACGGACGACGGACGACAATGCGTCGTAATGTGAAATGATTTTCCGAATGACGGTTCTATTCTTGGTCGCTGTGTTTTATTTGGAACGACATGTATATAAATAGAGGCTGGGAGTCGTGATGTTTTGAAGCCGCCGTGCGTCGGGAAGTCTGATTAATGGTTTTCTAAACACGACAATTGCCAAACTATAGTAGACAATAAATAAACTGTCCGTCTGTCCGTGTGTCCATTTGTCTGTATGTCTGCTGACAAGGGGAGCATGTATGGTCATCCGTTCGTTGACACGGAAGTGTCTTGTTTAGCTCAACGAGTTTCAAACATTTTTGACAGTAGACCTCGGAGCAGTCTGATGGCGTTCGATTGAAAATGTGACCGAAAATGTTTGATAGATTTCTGAAAGTTTGTGCAATAAGCGTTAGCGGAGGTTGAGATTACCGTTATTGACAGCACTGAAAATGCTTTAAAAGCAAATTGCAATAAAAAGAACTTAAGCTGATTCTTAAAAGCAAACAAACGACTTAGGGGATCAGTGATGTAAGAAAAACAAGGTGCGTCTGATGTTTTTCAGTGGTGACAATTCGATGTCATGAAGTATAAGGGGCGGTTACAAATCTTAACTGTTATATATATATTCAAAAGAACTACAGTCCCTACTTAATTTATTCTCATTCATATGCCATCACCTACTCACTCTTAATTTTTGCACTCATTTAGGAATATATTGAATGCCGATAAGAGTTGATAAAAATAAAATGGTCACAAACTAAAAATTTGGCGGTTTTGACAAACCCTCCAACCACAAACTCAGCCATAGACATTCAACCTCTTCGTCTCTCGCCTGTCCAGAGGCACACGAACTAAGGAAGAATGCACGTTTATAATTCTAGATTTCCTTCTTGTCTATTTGTACTGTTGCAGGGGTAGATCAGAGCGGCTCATACATTCAGGGTTCATGATTGATCTCTTGAATTTCAACACTAATTCTAATGTTTCATATATCTCCTAATTAAAGCAAGTTTGTTGTTCAAAAATTAATATTATGAAATACGGTTTCGCCAGGAACGAAAATTCCTGTAGGAACCACTCGTTCTTTAAGAAACCGCGTGTTCCTTTAGAACCCAGTCGTTTTGTATTCGCTTAAGAGACTACTCTTACTAGGTAATTGCACTAATAAATCTCTACGTCAACCCACACGCCGAAAGTTTAGGTTCCATTCGTGGACTAAACACCTCAAATTTTCCATGTCATCACCTGTTTCGTGTTGGGTCCTTTTTTTTGTTTTCAATCAAAATATCCATTGGAAACGACTAGTTTTTCCATTTCTCTGATAATTTTCAAATACCATTTCTAAAACTAAGTTCTCTCTGGAATCGACCCAATCACTGAGCCATTCTTCGGCTTCGTTGAAAAACCCAAACCGAAAAGTCACTATTCGGAAAAAGTAAGATCTGTAGAATACGATGGGTGGGGTAAGATCTCTGATTCCTGCGTTTCCAGGTAGTTTTTGACCTCTACAGCCACGTGGGGGCGAGAGTTATGTTCTAAAATTACCTTGTCATGCCCTTCGGTCATTTTTGGCCGTTTTTCACGCAATGCACGGCTCAAATACATTAATTGTAGTCGACAAGCTGTCCCATCAATGGTTTCGCCTAGTTTTATTAGCTCGTAGTACAACACACTCGTCTGGTTCCTCCGTATGCAGACGATGAGCCGTGGATGTTTTTCTATGGTGTCGATGTAGACGATGATGGAACGGGTTCACCAGGCTTTACATAATACATTTTCTTTTTGGGGTTATCGTAGTTATCCATTTTGTATCTTCAGTCTCGATTCGGTGCAAAAATACATTCTTTTAATATCTTTAAAGAACCAATTCCGAGCTGAAAAATCACCTTAGTATATCTTTCGGTTTCAGCTTCTAAGGCAACCAATTTTCTTGCTTTTGAATAAATCCACTCTCTGTATGATTTATCCGTAGGAGCAGATTCACCATCAACTTCTAAAAGAATTCAGCTGCACTTTTCTTGCAATTAAAAAAATATCAAATTTTTCTCGTAAATGTTGTTTAGCTAAGACAAATCCGGAGATTTTTGGAGAGACAAAACAATGTTGGTATTTATAAAATACTCTGATGCACGCTAACTATTGCTGACAAATGTCACACTTTTATAATGAAGCAGGTAATAGCTTCCAAGATCAGCTACAACTTGCAGGTGGCGCCATCTGTTAAAAAAGAACAGAATCAGTTTGCACCCCGAAATAATTTCTTGATTCAAGAAAACACGGTTTGTTAGATCTTGAGCAAAATTAGCTGTCGATGGACATCGATGGCCTAAAAAGCGAAAAAAATATGTTTTTGATTTTTTTTGCTATTATCTCGGTATTGCCCTATCCACTGGGTAGCTCATCCAGTGAGAATTTACTCTACTAATGAGTAATGTATTTGCTTTGCTGTTTAAATTGTACATCTGTGAAAAAAAATCGTTTAAGGTTTTAGCCTCCAAAAACTGCTTCTGGAGTGCTGGTTGCTTGTAACGCTTAATGTATTTGTTAAAGAAGACTCATCTTTATCCTCTAATGCACATATTTTTTCACGTGACATGTCATAGATGTACGAGCTTGCTATAGCTTCACAAAAACGTAAAATGAAACACACTCTATGATTGTTGACATTTACTTAAAGCCATATCTCAAAAATCTGAAAATTTAAGACATTCATTTTCAAAAATTAATATTGTAAGTTTGCCACATAATAAACGAAAAACTTAACTTGCATTTCATTTTAAAAATCGTTGATTTATTAATATTCTCTCAACACTCTGTACAGTCCAAACACGCATCAGGCATCACTGATGAAATGTCAAATGTTTATTTCGATTCAAAGACATGTTTATTTAGTCTGACGACAACGATGCTTCATTGCCAATGAATACAAAATACATCGGCTGATTAATTCAAATCAAATCAATGCACCCACCCACACACCCTGTGGCACACTGCAGTGCGCTGACATAAAATTGAAAATTGCAACAACTCGAAAGTGCCGTAGAAAATGTTTACAATCACAATTTGATTGGTTCGTTGAACCAAAAAAAAAGGAAATGTTCAATCAAATCGGTGTACTGGAGATGTTTGTTTGCCTCGTTCCGCAATTAAACAGTTGTAATGCAATTAACGAGTGTTGTACGTGCCCAAGATTTGATGGCCGAAACTGTGCCGGACGTACATTTGTAAATAAACATTTCCGCGCTATTGGGAGAGGTGCTGTTTTCTAACTGAGAATTTATTTCGTAAAAAAGGAAACATTAACAAGCATATATTGAATCTATCTTGGTCTCATTTCGTTTTCTCGTGTCGAAATGGAGGATATTTTGAAGCTGGTGCGTGTAATCAGCATGTATGCAGGAAGGCTTTGTTTGGATATTAACGACTTTTTTAACAGCTGCATGCCAGGTCATTTCTTTTTGAGTGATTTTTATTCTTTCACTGGATGTGCTGCGAACACACAAAAAGGGGCTCCTACACCTCCTGTTGGGAGACTTGGAGCAATTAAGTGTGAAGATATGAAAAGTGCCTTCCAGATGTTTGGCAGCAAATCCCATCAAATAGACATTTATTTGCGAATCCAATTAATTTGCTTTAATTACTTTTTTTTTGAAAACATCTTCGAGCATATGGCCGCCAGGTGTAGATCTCATGAATATCTTTCAAAGTTTTCGACTGCTCTTCATTCATTTGTAGTCGTAAATGCGGGAATGATTTCGACTTTCGACGTTGTTTTGTATTGTAGACTAACAACGTTGCAAGCAATCCTGAGGCATGAGATTACAAAGTCCATTACACGAAATTATACGTTCGAAGAATTTTGAATTAAACGAGGGGTTTGTTTCGCTTAAAGTAGATATGCAGCGCTATGTTGTCTATGCCGATTAGGGCTTTGTCTTTCCCATAACTGTCATATTATACATTCAAGTGGAAAAGAAAAAGTGTATAATCATGGCGCTTCAACTATTGGTGTGGCTTTCGTAGCCCATCAAGCAACTGTCAGCAACAATATTTGCAAATTTTTAAGAACGTATAAGGTTCTGCCAGTCCGTAGTTGAAAATTGCATATTATCAAGTCATCCTTAACCTGTCTTCTCTATCTTAGATTTACTCTACAGCCCGTGTTGGACGTGGGCTTCGATGAACCTGCTTTTCTTTTTGGGACGTTCCCTCAACAGCTGATCAGCAGACCAAGTTGACTGATGTCCCATTTAACTTAGACACGGCCGTTTTTTGTTACATTGTACATGTCCATCTTTCTTTACTAGGCGCATGCTGACGTACAGTTAACAAATTCTTTTATTGCAACGCAAAGAGGCAATAAACCTAGTTCAGGTTGGAGAAGTAAGAAGTCAAGATTTTCGATTGCCCCTTTGTGACGCTTTTGTTCTGAGTTTGTCTCGCAATGTCTTGCGGCCCTTGTCCCCTACAAGTTCTTTTTATCTCAGTTCAGGTTCTGTCCTTATCTTAACTCCATCAAAGCCGAATAGTTGTTACAGTGATGGCACAAATTCAATGACTCCTTTTCGTTTGGAGAAAACAAGTCGCTACAGGGAGTGCTTACGTCTAACAGTTAAAATCTTCTCCTACAATTCATAATCAGGAATAAAAAAACCCCAATTCAAATTCAGATATAAAAATAATTATTCCATCAAAGCAACAACTTGCCTCCAAATTAACTAATATCCATAATTACGGTCACCCAGCCTAGTCACGTCACACTTTGACCCACGCTGTTTTATGCTTTCGCCAGCCAACAGGCGAGTAATTTATTAATCTGCAAAAGCCACCCCCTTTAAATTTTAAGTCTCAATTCAGTCGACCCTGGTATTTTCCCAGCAATTCCACTTCACATTCTCAACGCTCTTCCTTCCCTCCATTAATGACGCATCCAGTTTCGCCATCATTAGTCTGTGTTTCTCAATATCGAAAGCAGAAAGATAAATGACTCGCGTAATGAGGATAAATTAGCCAACAGGATATTATATTTATTCGCCCCAGGGAGTCGGTTATTTATCAAGAAACCACTCTCTCCCCCCTTCGGACTGTTTATCCCCGACGGTACCTGAGGCAACAGAAGTCCCATCAAAATTATCGAAATCGAATTCTAATGCTTGCTGGTTGGATGGCCGGCTGACCAAACGACACAACAAAATCGACAAGCAAGCGTACACTGCTTACTGTGTGTGTTTAGATGTTATTATCGATATAACTGTCATTTTTAGTTCGGGTTTTTTTTTCGTCCCTTTGTCACGCAACAGTTCCGTCACTCGAGAAATGTCGAATCACCAAAAATGGACAAAAAATGGAGGAGTAAGCACAACAATAGCCCAAGTGTCATCGCAAATTGCGTACACTTTGTGCGGTTGTGTTGGTTGCGTGACATGGGAGGTTTTTGTTCGTCTAGCGGAGCAGGCATTCTTACAACCTCGTTCCACGCCATTAACATAGTTTCGGCACAAATTCGTGGTGGTTTCGAGATACGAAAATAGAAAAGGAATGTGTGAGCATAACAATTTTTTTTTTTTTTTGCAAAAATATCCTCAAAGTGATAACGCTTCTGCTGAGCTTTAACGTGTTGGAAGGGACATTTAATTATTTATTTGTTTCTGATTTATGCCAGTTTGTACAGATTTGTGTCGAAAGTTGGGAAAGAAAAGAGTTGGCTTGACGTTGCTCTTTATCCCAAATTGGTAAAGTTTTCTATCTGTTTATCTGAATTGATTTTAATCCGCTGTATTTTCTTAATTTATCACTTGCCAGCGGTTTTTGTTAGAGTGTCAGCGATGATTGGTTGACATAATGAAGTCTGACATGTGTCAAACTATCAACCAACTCACTATTACCCATTAAAAATAGTTGTTGCCAGGACAGGTGATTATCAGTAGCTTTTGTTTCAAAATGGTAGTTGAAGGACATATCTAGGAGCTTATGTAAAGTGAGAAATGTATTCAGAGCTTATTTAATCATTCTACTTCCATCACACAATCCTCCATAAACCTTTGAAATCACGATATTGTCTGTCAAATTATAGGTGGCTCATTCGAAACAGCCGCTGTACAGTAAATAAATCTCTAAATTTTCATTCCATTGCTAGGGAAATTTCGCCACCTCACTTACAACATCACCACTCAATCCTCCGTCCATTTCACCCACATTCTTGTCTTCCTGTTCTACTTTTTCCTGTTAAATCATTGATCAACTGTCACGTGGAAATGACAGCTCACAAATCAATCGCGGAATCATTCTGTCAATCACTCCCAGTTACCGAGCAAGGAAGCTGTTCGACTGTATTTTTAGCAGTCCATCAACGGAGATGATTTCCACGAAATGCTTACCGATGGGCTGTCGCCAATTGACAAGTGCATGGACTGATCGACCAGACGGCCAGACAGACCAGACTGTGATCCGGCTAATCGGTTTATTTAAAGCGAAAATGGTGTTCGCTTGATGGATGCTTTCACACCGCAGCCGGGTGTCTGTTCCATTTTGTTATGCGTCTTTGACGGTGTCGAGGATTTCCCAAACAACAGATGTTCGTTTAGCCGGATGGAGATCTATTGCGCATCGTCGCCTTTTCCAAGTTCAGAGTTTTTATCTTTTGATCTCGCTAAGTGGGTTTTGATTTGTAATCACTGGAATTAATGTCAATGAAGATTTGGCGAGTTGTGTACACTTTGTGCGGATGGGAATGGTGTCTTCTTTTGTGACTAATTGCTTTTAATGCGAGGAAAATGATTCAATAGCAGCGGTTTTTAATGCAGCTATATCTTTAATTGATTTTTGGTTTCATGCTCAGCATTTATCATCAAATGGTTTATGAGGTGATTGTCGAATACAGACAAAGTGTTTTAAAGAATTCGTTCTTTCATGCATTTTCTTAAAAGAACACACTTTTAACTGGTTAGGATTGCTTTCGGGTCTTTTTCCTCTCTCATCTTATTCTGTCCTATTTTGTCTCATCTGAAAAAAAAGCAGTGACAGTATGGCACACTGGATAATCAGTGCAATGCCTCAGAAGTCATGCTGAATTAAATTTTTATGAATTCATTCATCCGTCGTCGTCAGCATCTCGCTGCGAAAGAGAAGTTCACTTAGGGAACAAAGGACAATAAGGAAAGCTTTTATGTTGAAAACTTAGATGACCTCTTCGCGAAGTATACACTGGCTGCTGCCATTGTTTATTTCATTTAGTTTGGCTAAGAAACAAGAAAAATATGATTTACCTGTATAAAATAGAGCACGATGCTGTTTACGGCTACGAATCTACATAAACTGCTTAATTGATTGAACTCATACGCAACTGATTGAGGATACTTCTCACTGGCTTAAATTGTTAAAATTGTCCCTTTATTATCTTCCCCAAAAATAATAAAGACAAGTTCAACCTCAAATATTTACGTCCGAGCTTCCATTTTCAGTAGCGTTTAGGACTCTGTTTTATAGAGCAGAACAAGGACGATGTGTGGTTATACTAAATCAACTAGGTTCTTCTGAAAATGTCTCTATTATAAGGATACCTCTTAAACACAAATAACTAACGAAGGACGCGGATATTTGAAACAATTTATGAAGTACAAGCAGCCCGATGGTTGTGGTCATGTGGTTAAAGCGTCTTCTTTTAGAACGATCGGTTATTACTTACTTACTTATGTATGTCCCATCACCAATTAAAATCATAGGTATAAGCAGCAGCAGTTTATTTCCGATTTTAGGGTTCTTCAAACTTCTTTAAATGTTTCGTCACGAATGAACATTATGCTTTTTAAGTATCAAACAAACCCCGAAAATCCGAAAGTCTGTTTTTCGCCATAAATCAAAAGGTGGTGCTTCACGTACTTGAAGTTTTCGATTTGTTTGACATTATGGTCTGCATTCACATAAGATCCAATTGATATAACTGGCCAAAGAAGTCAGAAATAAAGAGAATAGTCTTTTGATGACTTAGGTTTAGAAATTGTAATTCTTATAGTGATACACATTCTCAGATGTGAGCTGTACATTGCCATGTCTAGCTGTGGCGTTTATACCAAACTCATCAGTTGGTCTCGCTGTTCTGTCAATGCCGAGAACGAACTCACCGATAACTTCGATGTCAAAAACGGTTTTAGACAAGGCCGCACTGTCATGTGACTTTTTTAACATAATTCTTTAGGAGATCGTGCGCAACTCACAAGTCAACATCAGAGGCACGATCTTCTAAAAGTCCGTTCAATTGCTAGCTTACGCTGATGACATTGATGACATTGAACGAACACAGCGAGCCGTTAATGAGGCGTTTGTTGGCATTGAAGCTAAAGCGGCTAAAATAGGTTTGGCGACAAATGAGGGAAAGACAAAGTATATACTGTCATCGAGGATGGACACACAACACCGACGTCTCGGACAGAGCATCACACTAGGCAGAGCTTCGTCTACCTTGGCTTTGGGGTAAATAGGCGCAACAATATGACCACCGAAATCAAACGAAGAATCACTCTTACCAATCGCTGCTTCCTTGGGCTCAATAGCCCTCTCTAGAAGGACAAAACTTATTTAAGAGAAAAGTTAAGCAATTATTGGTCCTGTTTGCGTTGATGGCATCTGAAGGAGAAGAATTAACGACAACAGGTCTTCGGATACAACACTCCTGCCCCAAAAGTCTTCCAATCCGAGCCATTAGAACAACACAAAAGAGGACGGCCTAGTTTGAGACGGCGCTCTCAAGTGGAGAAGGACCTTAACCAACTTGGAGTACGCAATTGAAGGAAGCTGACGAGAGATCATGATACCTGCACAGGTATGTAGCGACAGTAAAAGAAGAAGAACATTTTCAGAGTGGGGTACATTTCCGACACAAATCATAATGACTCGAGGAACTCTGATGGAGCATAAACCTCAACATTATTTTGTGACACCAAATATTTATAGTTGATAGTCTGTTTCAATACCATAACGAAACTCATTTTTCTTTTCAGAAGAAACGAACAAACCTTGTGGCCATATTTGTGAGGTTCATTGTTTTGGTGTTCAATCTAGACGGAGACTAGCCATAGAATAACTAGTCTCATAGCTTCATAATGAGGTTAGGATTGGATAGATGGTTGTAAGTGGGACCACTACACCTAATCCACTTCTAGGCCCATCGTGATAACGTGTCAATAAATTATTTGAAAAAAAGACCTAGAACCACTGTGAAACATTTGAGAATATCATATCTCTCTTATGACTCAAATGCTAAAGTGAAATACTCATAACAAACTAGTCTAAGTGGAATCGAAAAGTATGAACAACTTTAACAAATGCATGCCATAATTAAAGTTAATCTCAACTTGTTTAATCAGTTTTCGAACTGTCACCTTTTGGAGTTTCAACCTCGAACTTACATAGTCAGGGAAATATTTTTCAAGACATCTCCGGACTTGACAATTGCAAAGTTGAGAAACAAATTTAATTTCCCACCCATCTCTGCAGCTTCAGTAGAAATGATTTTGAAAGATGTCACTTCTAAAGGTGTGTATTTGTACAGTGCAGTGGTCTATTATGATACTGATTTCAGTCCTTAATCATTGGGGTTGATGCCAAAAATATGCCTTTTTCGAATTTTTAATTTCGTACTTGAAAATTGTCAGAATTCTGTCACCATCTCTTAATCTAACCTCGGGAGATATTTGATATTCGGATATGAACTGCCTGAAATTGGACTTGAATTGCAAGGAATTATTGTCGCATTGCCAAGGCGGTCTCAGGGACACATTAACGCTGTCCTCGCTGAACTCTCCACTATTAGCACATGCCAGTAAATAAAAATAATATCAACCAAACATTAGGCAACCACATGTAATGATGGGAGAACCACCTTTCAGACTTCAAATTTGCTGCCAGTTTCTTTTCTCAAATTAAGAAATCCTCAAATTGGTAGGTACTTCAACCCGACGTAAAAATAAATATAGACCCTACTAAAATTTCACATTTCACATTTCGATCCTAATTGCACAATCCGACCGTTACATTCCTCGTTTTCATTCAAAATTTTATCACTCTTTAATGATTTCTTTACGAGCTAAAGCCCCTTGAACTGCATACAGTTTGCAAAATGAATTGACACGGCAATTTTACTCCCCCCCCTCCCTCCCCCTAATCGTCACTAAGAATAAAATTAAATGTGATTGCACACACTTACATAAATAAAACTGTCAATTACGTTAACAGAACGATAAGAGCTCATAAAAACTCATGCAGCCAAAAGGCGACGGTATCTCCGACATCGTAAAATTTTATTTTTTTGCGCTTCATATTTTAAATGCACTTACACACAAGTATATCCAAGCTATAATTCCGTAAACGGCTTTATTCAATTTTTCAACCGTGCACAGGAGCGCGGTGCGAAATGTGGGACAAATAGAGATAGTCTTCTGTAAGGAGGGAGGAAACGATCCTGTGTTGGAAGCGTCGTTCCTTCTTCTCGTATTCTAAAATTTAAAGAATTTGTTTCAATGCAATCCAAGGATGAAGTGGAAAACTTCGTATTTTCATAGGTGGGATACATCTTAGTTCACCTTAGTGCACCTTAGCTTACTGTATATGAATTTGTTACAAATTTGTCTGAACCTTAAGAGAGTAGTTTTTGAGAATATTTTTAGTTTTTCCTTTTCTAGAGTTAAAATGTATGGAAGCTCAACATTTGGTCATGTTTCCATTCATGCCATTTTGAAGGGAAGATTTTTGACTTTTTATACAAAAAATTCAATGACTTGCCATACAGACTACATGCGGTTAGTCAAGTGTCCGTAGATACAACAAAGATAGGTAAGGAGAGGCATGTTGGTTGAGTGTGAGTTCCGGAATGAATCACAACAACATTGAGTAAGTTTTAAAGATCCTCGTTAGGACTGACAATTTTGTGACCTATTTAAAAGAAGGATACACAAGTTAAATAAAGGGTAAGATATATAAATAAATTTCCCCAGTCTGCCAGGACTTAGTTAAACAATTTTTCAAACTATTCTCTGAAAGCCTGTGAAATCTCAAATATTCGATAAAAGAGATTGCCATTTGTCGTCTTTTCCTCCTACTCCCTCAAATTATAGAACCCGTCAGTACTTGTACAAACTTTAGTTTGTTGACTTTAAGCATATACAGATTTGGCGCGTCTTTTTGTTACCGTGCCTGGGTTACTTCAATATGCTACTAACATGTGGTAACATACACAGGAATTTTTCAAATAATTAAATAATAATAATAATAATTGAGTGGCACTACAGCCCATAACGGACCAGGGCCTAGCTTCTTCAACAACTACTCGTGTTATGCATGCTATTGTTCTTCACGAGTAGAAGGGACCTACAGTTTTTTGCCGATTCCGAACGGCGAGATTTGAGAAGCTTTCCATAGACAATTAATACTCTTTGAGTGTTGTCAGCAACTCGAAAGAGGTGGTGCCGTGAAAAAATGCTAGGTGTCCCGTCCGGGGATCGAACCCAGACTTTCTGCACCGCAGTCGATGCACTTACCACTGCGCCACGGCGACCACTCAAATAATTAAATACCTTGACTTAAATTAGTTATTTTCGAAAATGAGGCTGTTATTAATTTTTCGAAATTCAGGAAAATGTGTGTAATGAAACACTAGCCTCTATCACTTGCCACTGTTGTCTGTGGTGAAAATCCAATCGCTAAGCACTTCCTTTTTCAGCAAGTAAAACCACAAATGAGCATTCAATTTTATCAATTCAGTCTAAATTGAAGCCATTGACATTGACTGATGTCCACGAGTAATCGGGAATTCATTGATTTTCCATTAATGTGCATGCAATCCCAAATGCAATGGTTTTGATTAGTATTCACCAATCCTTGTCGTGCAATGGACTTCTACAAGCATTTGGAATTCGCCTTCATGTTTAGTCGAATTTTGTTATTAAATATTTTCAAGTTTATAAAAAGAAAAACGAACATTTTAAAGGGCCATACTTAAGGGTATTACGAAAAATACCCTTGTTTATGCCACTTTCCTTTTATGTGCAATAAAGAGCGTCTTAGGTTGATGACAGAAATTTGGCTTTTCGTGCTTTAGAGTTATTAAAATTCTGCCACCATTCCTTAATCAAGCCTCGGAAGAGTCTAAAGTTACTTGCAAATGGTAGTATTGTCAAGGCGGTCTTAAGGCAAAGTTATGCTGCCCTCGCCAAACTCTCCCCTATTGGCACATGTCAAAAATTAAAAACAAAATTTTAACAAAATCCGAGGAACCATGCAGAGAAGCCGTTCTGTATATTGTTTGTCACTGAGGTGCGTCAGAACAGGTGTATAAAACTTGCCAGTTTTAGTTCTCAATGAATTCTTTTTATCCTTTAAAGAAGTATAAAATGTAATAGTGGGTAAGTGCGTCGATCCAGACGCAGAAGGTCTAGCTTCGATTCTCGGACAGGACACCGCGCATGTTTTCACGGCACCACCTCTTTCGAGTTATTGACAACATTCAAAGAGTACTAATTGTGTATTTAAAGCTTCTAACATCTCGCGGTTCGAAGTCCGCAGAAAACTGTAGGTTCCTTCTACTCGTGAGGGAACAGTGGCAAGCACAAGACGAGTAGTTCTTTTAGAAGCTCGGCCCTGTTCCTTTGTGAGCTGTAGTGCCACTTAATTATTATTATTTCAATTTTTGCCAGACTTATTTTCCACGAAAGTATGGAGATAGAGCCTCGACATAAAGTGCGGGATACGTTTTTGGAGATGCCAGGTGAATTTAAGAGATATCGGTGTTTTTACGGGTACAATGACTTAAGATGTCGTAGCGTGAATTTTCATCGACGTGCTGAGCAAATGTCTCAGGACTCTGATAGTCGCCAAATATTGCATCCCTTCCACACCAGATGTTCTCTTTGTGCATACAAATTTCCACATGGGGTATGATTTGCAATTGTTCATCGCCATGCTCTATTGATGACGATACCGCCCATAATTTATATCAATGTTGGTGCAGTTGGTGGCTCTACGATAAAATTGCCCTCATTCTGGAGAGTTTCAATTTCTTGTTTAATACAGAGCAAGTGGATAAGTAATATTTGGAAATTTTCCTGACTGTCATTGGATGTCTATGTTGCCAGATGGAAGTACGATGAGATCTTCATCTTTCCGTTTACGCACCTTCATGTGCTTTTCAAAATAAACTTGTTGCATGAGCTCTTTGCGATTGTGTCCTATTCGACATACACCAACAAAAATATGAGCCTGTATTGAATTGTTGCGACGATCGCTTTAGTAAGTTCGGTTGAGTGTGATATCAATGATCCAAAACCAAAGTCCAGACCAATTCAATGCGCAGGCATGTTAAATTAAAACAAATATTTCAAAAATATTGGCTGTTTCAAAAATATCTGCAACAAATTGCCATCAAATGCCTCTGACATCCTTTTTTTCTTTGGCAACATTATAGCTTTTGTGAAAGGCGATATCTTAAGCTTAAGCTTTTGTAAGGGGACATTCTTAAAATCGCATCTTTCCGCGAAGAGCTATTTGCATTTAAAAATTAATAAAAATTTGAAACCTTACGAATATCCTCATTATCCATCTTCTATGTCTAGTAAAAAAGGGATAGAAAATCAAATTTTTTTCACATTATTTTCACACGTGATCCACTTTTCGTTTAATGCAATCATTCACCTCTGAAAGGTTTTGTTCCGCTTTGGCAGTGAATTGCAAATTAAAATTCAGTCATTAAGATGTTCACTGTTGCTCTACTCAAGCATAGAATTTTTTTGTGTAATGAGCTTGCTTGTAATGGTTGCTAACTGTTAAATGTTGATGGAAACCTAGTACCGCACCAACGTGAGGACCTCATCAACTTTTTAAGTCATAAAACCTTTCCTGGCAAATCAAAAACTTGTTAATCGAAAACTTGTTAATCGAAAACTTGTTAATCGAAAACTTGTTAATCGAAAACTTGTAAATCGGAAACTTTAAGCCGAAAACTGTCACCTATGTCGATAAGTCACAATTCATTGCATTTGTTTAAGATTACTCTCAAACTCGCATTCGGAATAAGGCCGACTTAAACCTAACCAACTACAATTTAAGTTCTTTCCCTAGCTTTTGACATGTTAGAAAACCGTTTACTTTTGTCTTGTTTTCCTAACACGTTCTTGCTGGGCCAGATTTTCTAAATTATAGAAAAATCTTTTAACGATTTAAATAAATGAAATAATAAAATAAATACGATTAATTTTCGAACAGCACCCTTGAATAACAGAGTTTTACATATACATCACTTAAATCACTTAATGATCAAGGATCAAAGATCAAATCACCATCTAAGTTCTGACCGTGTGAATTATGAACTTTCGCTTAGTAGCTCACTAAGTGCACTTAGTGACTGTGAATGTAGCATAATTTTGCATCACCAGAAATAAATCCATGCACTGTGCGGTGAAGGCACGTTTTGCTTAAATTATGCAATGAAATCTGATATATTGTAATGTGTTATTTTTGGTATTGCTCACGAGCCCTCATCCGTACATGCTTCCGTGGAAAATTATAGCCCACTACACTGCGTTCCAAAAATATAAGCTCATATGTGAAAAATATACTGTAAGTCACGTACTCAATTATGTAAGCAATAACTGTAAGCAAGTCTGTGTAAACATTGAAACACTCATTGTACACGCCAAACAATTTTCAATGCCACAATAAACAAAATTTTCATTCCATCCGCAAAACATTTGCCAAACTCATCCATAAAATTTCATCGAATTGTAAATTTGACATGTAATTTTCCGGCAGTCAATCAATTTCAGACTTGCGTAAAAGAAACAATCACAAGTCATCCTTGAAAGAAGAAAACACATTTTTTACAGCATTTCATAAAAAATGACAAATGTCAAACTTCATAATGAACATCAACATCGACTCCCACTTCTCTGGTGATAAACCTGCTATCCAGCATGCTTTGACACGTCACAAGGAATACAAGGAGATTGATGTGCATAAATTATCTCACCACGATACATTTTACTTCGGGAAGTCACATGATGAAGTTCACTCCCTGCCGCCATCGCAGAGTGAAACGTCATTTATTCACCATTCATTGCAACGTCACATACCATGGGTGGTTATAGTGAAAATTGACCTCCCCCTGACTTTATGAATACTAAACTTTGTTCATTTTCCAATTCTTTTCTTTCGTCCCGTCCCGTCACATTTTTAATGAAAAATTTTCTCTTCGTCAGGCATGCGGCTTAAGCAAAGCCGTCATTGTCAAAGGAGGGGAATTCAATTCAAATTTGATGTATTTTGACGTCTCTTGAGCGCCTTTTATACGCACTTTCAATAACGTGTTCGCTTTTTCGGTAGGGATTTACCGTTATTGACACGGATTAAACCAGTTTTTTTTTCCTTCACCTGACACCCGCGTGAAAACAGCACCATCGCATGTCCCCTACTGAACTCATGCCCCTCAACTTTATCGTTTCCAGCAAAGACACGATGAGCCGTGTGCAGGGATATCGCAGCATGATGCTAAGCGGGAA
This sequence comes from Eristalinus sepulchralis, assembly GCA_944738645.1. NCBI lineage: Eukaryota > Metazoa > Arthropoda > Insecta > Diptera > Syrphidae > Eristalinus > Eristalinus sepulchralis. The sequence goes on from OX122886.1 coordinate 54,464,256, forward strand.
AAAATTGCTGCCATGTTTTTATTTAACTTTAAACTTTATTTGAACCCGCGAGAGCTTCTTCTTCTGCGAAGGATGCGAGGCGTCTTTGCCGAGGTGTATCTAATTCGAATTGACTGTGGATGGTTTTTTGTTTGCGTTGAGGATGAAAAGGATTTTCAGATTCCCGCCCTCACGCGAGTGACGATGCGTTCGCCTGGCATATATTGCTCTTGACAAGGCTCCGGTGATGGGCTGTCAAAATGAAGGTACTACGAGTAAGTGCGCGCCTTGGGCTCTATTTGTTTGTGCTGCTTTGCCTGACAGGTGCTTCATGTAATTACGCTTGCCGCGTGTGCAAATGACTCTTAATCAACTCACTGACACACACGAGCCGTATTTGCAATTAAATGGAGGATGGAAAACAATGGATGGATTTAAGAGGATTAAAATTTCGCTGGTTTATTGTCTGTAAATTATTGAATCGAATTTTTCTTGAAAAGGAATTTAAGTAAACAATGAAATGGGGAGAACGGGTCTGATGGGTAATGCTATGAGCGGTTGGGTTTTAATTGACAGGAAATGCAAAAATATCGAAGTGAATTAATAAATTTCTGCTCGCCACTTAAGCTTTGTTAACTTCTTACTTCGCAAATGGGAGAAGAACGGAATACTTAATTACAAGAATTTGAAATGACTATATTACCAAAATCGTGGTCGCCGTGGCGCAGTGGTAATTGCGTCGACCGCCATGCCGAAAATCTAGGTTCTATTTCCGGACGGGACACCTCGCATTTTTTCACCGCACCACCTCTTTCGTGTTGCTGTCAACACTCAAAGAGTATCAAATTGTGTATGAAAAGCTTCTCAAATCTCGCCGTTCGGAGTCGGCAAAAAACTGTAGGTCCTTCTACTCGTGAGATAACAGTAGCACGCACAACACGAGTAGTTGTTGTAGAAGCTAGGCCTTGGTCCCTAGTGGGCTGTAGTGCCACTCAATTATTATTTAATTCCCAAAATTCCAAAAAGCCGTAAATGGCCAAAAACTTTATATGGTGCAAATTTGCATGATCTAAATTCAGACATCCGAATAAACATTACCGCTAGTGGACAGGTTGTAGGAGGAAATATGCCCTCCATCTCTTCTGTCGTCATGTCGTTTTCGGGTTTTTGGACGTTTCTGAAATTGTAATACTTTCTCATTATTATTCTTAAATACGTGAATATTGCATTTATCTGAAATTTATTGAAATCAAATTAAAGTAGATAAGATTTGCAATATGTAGAAGGCTATACGATAATACGGGAAAAATATGCAGAGAAACATGAACATTTCTTACCCGAAAACATCAGAAAAATTAAAAACATGTGAAATTTCAAAGCGCAATTTATAATAAGGAAATATGCCTATTGGTGAATGGGACATTTAGGTTGATTCACTTTCTTCTTGAGCATCTTTTTCATCAAGTGGAGTTTCAGTCCAGGGTGGACTTAGGCCTCAATCAACATGCGTCTTGAGCTAGCAATAGCTGTCTTAAGTTGCCTCAAATCACGAAAACCAATTTGTTTAAAATACTTTTCGATTTGTGTGCGACACCTCAGATGAAGCCGTACCACAGTGATTTGTCCCCATGATGCAATTTTATCCATCTATTAAGCTACATGGCTAAGCTATCTTAAGTTTTATATTCGTAGATGCTTGACTATACGCATTTTTAAGTAGATGAAAAAAAAAAACTTCCAAGGACCATGCTTTGTCAACACAGTTTTCTTCGATGTTATGCAATTCCGAAAATTTTATTGTTTTTGTTCAATTGGGTACATTCTACAATTGTCTCGTAATGCGCCAAAATTAGGGCTACAGTGAAATTACTTGAACAAAATTTAGACACTTTTCCATTGTCACAAATTGAAGCAACTTACAAAGATTGCGACGATAATTCTTCTTCTAAGTGCGAATCGTTGATATAACAATAATTTTGTATATTCTTAAAAATCCTTCTGAATGGAGAAAAAATCTTCTTAGCCTATCTTAGCGCTTAGCTTCTGTTGCTTAGAAAAGAGTGACCAATATCATACAACAGATAACTGCCTTATTCTGACTGTAAGGGATAACGATATATTTTACTCATACAATCTTCCCTTTCATTGTCAGTATTAAGATGTCAACTTTCATACACTCTTGAACAATTGTACAGTGGGGAGCTCTTGTCTAAGCCAATGGTACTGTGATTATTACTGTGACAATTACAAACATCTAACAGATTTCATGAGACATCTTAATAGGCGTCACTTATATGTTTTAGGTCATTATATGAATAGTTTTGTAAGAATGTTAAAAGTCAATATATTTTTTTTAATTTTATTTATATGACCATAGATATCTATAAAGTTCTATCATCTTTATTGAGGGTCCATTATTTCGTTTTTTATAAAAAGTTTGATTTCTTGACACTAAAAGGTTTTGAAAAGCGTCCATAAGCTTCCCTCGATTTCAGAACACCGAGACCAGGAACAAACTGTGACCATCACACTGTGAAATAGGTGTTAATCCATTGGGGGAATATCGGAACAATACGGATGAATTGAATTAAATGCAGAAGAATTTTGAATCCCAATTTCAGGGGTTTTTCACCTTTACATATTTTTGGACGTAAGGGATCTAGCGTCAACACTGGCTGCTTTCCAATTAATTAGGTATATATACATTGTGTGAATTTTATTATTCCACCAGTTGAAGAAAAAAAAGTGGCTTTGTCGCTTCGAACTCCATAAGATTATCACCATGAGGTTCTCTTTGGCTCTCTCACTCTCTGGGTTAAGACCAAGTTTGGGGGTATGCTTTGGATTTTTGGCCTGCATCTATCCACTGCCAGTACCATTTTGGTGGTCATACAAAATTTACTTTTTATAACTTAACAACACACTTCAGTGCAAAAACGGTACAGTTCGGTTCCATACACTGAGTGATGCAGGGGTTTTTAAGCGGTGTAGTTTTCGGGCTTCATTCCATTCACAGGGTACCGACTTGTCGCGTTTTTTTTTTTGTTTTCAATTTTCCTATTTGATATAGCTGTGGATTTATTTTCATGAGGGAAACTGCCACCACTTTTAGGGGGTCCGGATTTACCATTTCTCATTAAGTAACGTCGTCAATTACGGATTGCCTACGCGGTTCGTTTTTGAGACTTAGGGTGGGACTGCAGATACATTTCTGTGGCTGTATTGTACACTTATTCACGTTTATAGTATTGTTAACGGCAGTAACACCATATGATATGGACGACGCATATCATAGAATCCTTGTTGGCTTCTTATTCGCGATGAAACATAAGGTGTTTGGGGTGCAGAAAGAAAATAATGAATAGATGAAGTGTGATTACACACGATTTCAGTGATCCGTGCACTGCACACACCCCTTCTCATAGGAAAATTTCAGTCTTACAAGACGGGTGTTCAGAGAGAATGAATTTCTTATTTGTGTATTCTGTTTGTCTGTGACGGCGAGAATGAAAGGAACATCATTTCCTCAGAGAGAATTTCTAACGTCTCGTCGACTATTCGAATAATCTAAGGCAGCTCTTTGATATCCCGATCGGATCTTAACAGACCAACGCCAAATAGTGCGTTCGTTCATCGCTATATTCACAAATGTGTCATTTATACTTATGGCTTTAATCAGTTTAATTTGTTTTTCTTAACAACGCTTTTGAAAAATGGAAAGCAATCAAGTTCCAAATAATGTTAATGGTCATACTTTAGACGTGCAATCATCAACCGTTTGCTTAAAAAACCCCGTCACTGGCTTACTTGGATTATTTGACTGACAGCTACAAAGAGCCTTACCCATAAGTACGGGGTGCAGTTTTATAAAATCTTCAGACGCGAAGTCAATCTTAAGTCACGAAAAAAATCATCTTCCTAACCTAAGAACCAGACAAGGATTCCAACAAAACAAACTACCACAAACTACCAATTTCGATCATTCCAAAGCGTTCGTTCCACACCTCTGCGTACAGTGCGCAGTGAATACATTATAAATCAAATGATAAATCAGTTAAGTTCAGCCAGCCAACAAGAAATTTATAGCCTTCCACCACATAACTCCTCATTAATGGCGTGCATCGCCTCACTTCACCCACGCCTTTCGCAGAATTTTTCCCTCCCCCGTCGTTCGTGATGTCAAGTGCTCCTGCTGCGTCCCAGCAACGATTCATAACAAATGTCTCGTGTCAACTGCAATTTGAACATAACCTTGGGAGCACACTCCACTGACGTTCGAGCGTCATGTCTGATGGACCGAATGCTTTGCAAATAAATTCAACGTTCAACCAGCGGCGTTCAGCCGCTCTTCTCCATTCACAACCATACATCGTCGCAGACATACTCCGGGCCACCATCTCCTCACCCCCGCCCCATTCATTGGAAAGCTTTACTTCGGAAAAGGCGTTTAATAAATCAATCCGTCGCTTTAATTAATGGATGAACCATTCGCTTCCATCGGTCACCTCCGTCGCACTATTAACTTAACGAAAATGCAATTTTTATTACGTAAGCCGTGAATCATTAGGCTTATCACAGGCTGACAGGAGCAAGCCTTTTCACTTTTCAGAACCTCCGAAAAAAGAACACACAGCCACACACGACTGGAGTGGATTTTCCAATTAAGTTAAGAACCAGGTCAAACCAGTGAACGACAAATCCCTCGACCCGCAGACGGGGGCAGTCGCTGCAAGTGGATCCAATTAAAATGTTTGCCCAATATTTTCATTTCCGTTCTGTTTCGTTTTCTCATTTTTTTGTGTAGCTGTACGAGGAATTGTAATCATGTGCCTTTTTATTTCGAATTCGAATTTTCAGTTAAACGCAGTCGGAGCGCAGAGAATTTGTAAGCAAACAGAGCTAGTCGCAATCAAAGGAATCGGCAATGGGTTAAAGGATGCAGAGGTACTCGATGTATTCAGTGATTCGGTGTGTAACATGTTAAGTGCAATCGGCCGCGCTACATCCGCGACAGTGGTGATGCAAGTGATGATGAATGTGAGTCTTGCGATGCTCAAGATCCGACTGGTTACTGAGAATCTCGACTGAACTCGAACTTTGGATAAAACAGCGTGCGGCACCTCAAGCACCTCGGAAATCAATTACCAAAGCGTGCACAACCATCACATCAAGACTGATTTTTCGTTCCATTTCAATCGATTTTGGATACGCTGCGAGCAGGGAAGACGGGAATCTCACCAAGACCTGGGTTTCCGCAAATGGCTGACAGTGGACTCGAACCGACGAAGATGTTGATATTTGTGGCGGTGCTCATTATCCGCGCTTGTATAGCAGGTAAGTGCTTCCATCACACACGTAAACATATCGATATCGATTATCGTGGCGAACATGTCATTTGGCAGATAAGTCCCCCGCGTGCCAGGAGGTGTGGGCGTCCGAAAATGGAAGTGTAATTAATCATTGTATAGATTAGGGCGGACATTGACAAGCATCTGGCAAATAGCACTCTTCGGTGCACAGTTATTGGAGTCATTATGAATACGATTTGTCGGAAAATCTCGGCAATCATATTTCAAAACGGCGTAATTTCATGCGAGGGTAAGGCCCCATGACTGAAAGACGAACGCTTATTGGCAATAAAATGGTCGTTAAGTCGGAAGAAATCAATATCTTGGCTACAGATGGCGAGATGTTGTAATGAGTTTGAAGTTGTGAGTTGTTATGTCTGTGTTTGGCATCTGATTGGAACTGCTTTCTTGTTTTGATTGTATTTTTTGTAATTTGTAATCGAGTTAGGGGAGAATATTTTTATTTGAAACAGTGACACATTAATGAATTGTGGCAACAGTTAAATTAAGAGCTCTAAAGTCACTCTCTTGTAGAAGCAGTATAAAGTTTTCAACAATGTTAAAAATCAACAAATCGAAGTCAAAAGTTATTAATCTTAGAATTTTTTACATTATTGACCTTCATTTAAAAGATAACGTTTCAGGTAATGTCATAACAGATCACTCAATAAGTTCTGAGACAAGTCGCACAAAATTGAATGGGCAGTAGGGACCTTAAAGTGGTCAAAGATTTCGTCTAAGTCAGCTCTGGAGTAAACAGGGACAATTACATCAGTACCCAGATCCTGCGGCGAACTTTTCTTGAACTTCTCTTGAGCCTCAAAAAAGTTATCTCTAGAAATACCAAGCGGACTTTATATTCGTACAACACTCTGATCGTCTCCGTCCTTATCTATGGCGCATAGGCCTAAAATCTATTGAAAGTTAATGAAGAAATTCTTGGTCGTTTTAAGAGCAAAGTTTTGCGCGCGATCTTTAGTCCTGTTTACGTTGATGGCGTCTAGAGGTACATCAGCATGCACCTAGTCGAGCGGGCTTACATTCAACACTTGCGATGCCTAGGTAACCTAGAGTGAGTGGACATCGCAACTCTAGCCTGAAGAGTCTTCGATTCCGAACAATTGGGACAGCTTAATAAAGGACGTCCTCGAAAGAAATGACGCACACAGGTCTAGAATGAATTCAACCAACTTGAAGTGCACAACTTGAGACATTTGGAGAGGCTTGTTTGATGAGGCCCTTGTCCACTCCGACCTGTGGCGTGAAACAAAGAAGAAGAAGTTTGGTATGTGCTGCCATTTCGTAGATCTTTCTGTTGTGTTTTTTCTACCAACAAAAATCATGGACTCTGAACTACGGCCAAAATCAAACTAAAAAACCTATCCACTAAGTTTCCGAAGCTTCTGCCAAGTGTGGTTATTGACATCTGGGCCGTTAAAGGAAAACATCTGATTGAAAAATGATGCCTTTGGGGAGCAACAAATTTGCGAAGTTATTCTGTCCCTGCAATGGTGGCGTGACTTTGCGCTAAATGAAAAAATGTTGGTATAACGACGCTTCTTAATGTGTCACTAGGCCAAATTTTTATATTTGGAATATTGTCCTTTTTGTTAAAGCACCATAGAACCAATTTCGCACTGTGTAACTTCGAGTTCGAGATTTTGGTTTAGATTTTATAAAAACTACACCTTGTTTGGTTATCTGAAAGTTGAACGTTAAAAAAAAGTTTGACGAGTAAATTTAGAGTAACTGGGTATGCCCAGTACAGGAATGTGAGAAGGAACGAGGTTTTGTGTTCTTGGATTTGGTAGCCCATGGAGCATGTATAAAAGGAGTTTTTAGTGCACAAAACCTCTCAGCTTCTTAAAATCTAGAGGTAGGCAGCGGAGTCAGCATTCCTCCAATAAATGTTCCAGTGTTTATCCACCAAGATGCTTACTAAACTGTCGCCGTTCCAAGCAGGCGATTTGAAGTAACGCGTTTGGAAAACTGAACAAAGTGTACAGTTGCGGACACTTATACGGGTACGATTTGTTATAATGCTATACAACCAAATTTGGCATGTGAGAAACTGATTTGGGCTTCGAAAGCGGCAACATGCCAATTTTTGCACAATGTCATCTGGATCAACAAAATGGCACCCTTGCAATACACCAAATTTGTGTAGACCATAAAAACGGTGACTGCTGACGAATTACGAAACCCTAAAACTCCAATTTGAAATACCTAATAGGACCATTAGGAAATGGAATCCAGAGGAATGAAAATCATTTATCAAAGAATTTAAAAATAACACAGATATAAAAGACTAAGCGTCGTGGCACAATAATTTCATATTCAACCCCTAAGCACAGTTTCCACTCAGACTGTTGAAATGACAGTTTTACTGTTTCCACTCAGACGGTGGAAATGAGGAGTGATCCTGCTTGACGGGAGTGGTGTAGGTATGATGAGTATATACAAATGAAGGTGCTCGTTCGATGTAGCAGAGAGCATTGACGTTTGTTTAAACCTAAGTAAGAGTTCATTCATCAAATTAGAGCAGTTTTAAAAGACGCGGCAGGATAAGTGATTGAGTCCTGTGACGAATGTTATTGTTGATAAAGGTCACTGTATAGTGAATAAAAGAGCTGTTTCATTATCTTCATCCGATGTTTCAACGTGGGTTGTTGTATTTTTCGGAGAATACTTTTGTTATAACATAATGTATAATGTACGAAACAGAAATTTAAAATTTCACAGGACAGTTTAAACATGTTTTCAGATGGAGTACAGCGAAAAGTATAAGCTTATCCGACTTCCGAGACTTTAATCAGGGAATTGCAGAAGACTCCATGTCTCCACTACATACTTCTATGTGTGTGGCTGTTTTTTAAGTTTCCAATTCAGAATAATGTCTTCCGTATTCTATTGCCAGAGTCAGTTTTGTGAAAATGTTCACCCTTTCCTCCAAATTACCGCGCAATGCACCACCAAACAATAACGACAATCAAAACCACTTCAAAGGCGAATTTCAATCGAACTGCGATATCCATTCAAATTGCCTGTCAAGCAACAAACGAAATTCAATTATTTTCTCAAAAGCGTAAAGCCACATGATCCGCACAAACTATCACAACCTCGTTCATTTGACAGGTCATCGCATGGTTGACGCCTGTCATGTAATTGATTGCTTCGATTACTGGCAACAAGGAGATTCACGGACACAAGTTCAATTAAAAATTAATTAATCACATCATCTCGGCGTAATTCTGTAGTGCTCACAATCTGATCCCAACTGACTGCACAGTGAACAAAAGCTACACCCCTAATTAATTGAATTCATGTCGTAAACCGACCGTATTTCCTTGAACTATGATAGGGAGCTTATGATCTCAGGGGGTAACACAATCCTGCAGCATCCTTGCGTTCCATAATTGAGAACCAAACCCCTCGACGAGGTCGAAAATGTGACTGGAATGCATGGGACAAGTCATAAATTGCAGGAATTGAAGTTGTTATCCGTCGATGAAATTTTCAAGAACTTTGAAGGAGGGTGGATAATAATTCATTTTCATGTTTAAACGTTCATACCCACACGACACTTTGCGACCCAGAATAAATTGCCCCAGACAAGTGATGCTCAAGAAGGGATCCGTTCGCCAGAGGCAACACGTGTCACTTCACATCAAGCACACCTGCACAAGACGACGGGAACTAGACTAGATAAATGATTGGAATGTCACATCAAGATCCGGAATTCTTTGCGCTCGGGTGCGTAAATTTGTGACGTTCTCATAGAAATGTATATTTCTGGGAAAATTTAAATTTCAGAAATCTGACGTTCCATTAGGCAGTTCACTCCGTCGTGTCTTAAATTTTAAAGCGACTAAAAATTCCAAACCTTTTAGCATTCCGTCCATGAATTATTGACGCACCCCCCCGCTACTTAGCTGCGGCACCTCCATCATCATGACAGCCATAAGTTGCCGACTGCATCACGAAGGCAACATTGACAGCACTAGATCCGGGGTACTCATAAAACATTAATTTCCTTCCTTCCTTCCCTGGAACTCAGGTCGTTCTCTTCCTCTCTCTCTGGTGCATTAGATTGATGGGAAAACCGACGAATTAAGTTTGCCTAGTGACGGGAAACAGCCGGTAAGCCACTTTGACATTAAAAAGACTCCATCTCACACAAGACCGTGTGCAACCTGCATTTCATCCCATCCTCGGGGGATACAAACATTCCAACAAATAGAAATTTTCATGCTCATTTTGAAGGCAAACCAAGACCACGAGAGGCAGTGGGAAGCCAGCAGCAGAAGGAGAAATGTCTGCGAATTAAAGTGAAATAAGCTCTTCGTGTCTTTAATGGCTGCCGGCTGCCGGTAGCAATCGTGATTACGAGTATCTTCGTTTCCTCTGTGCATATGTGTGTGCAAGAGAGAGGATTATAAAATGTGAGCGCACGTCCAAAAGGAGTTCACGTGTAAGTCATACACGAAATAAACAACATGAGAGTAATTAGCTTTGCTTTGGTAAACAAAACAAACAGAGCCAAAGGCAGCAAGTTTGGAAAATGAAATAAAACAACAATCACCGATGTAACCTTCACCTTAAAGGCACATTTCGTATACTCACCTGCCGTCGGATAGCTTTTCCTTGTTCGGGCTTGCGTACGTTCGTATTTTAATTAGCGAAATGTTAGCCAGCCACCGCCGCCACCGGCCTCCGAGACAGGCTGACAAATCAAGAAATGGAGTAACTGAAATAAAAATGGATGCACGACATTTGACATCTCTGACATCTGCGTCATCTGTGAAATGTGGGAGCGCAGTGAATATGTTGTTTGTTTGCTTTGTTTCAATGCGCAGTGTAAATAAATTTGTTTACTCGCTTGCAGGCATCTGCACGCCGAGCTGCCATTCTGACAGCTCTGGGCAGAGTTCACATGCAACACACACCGGTCTTGACATTGAAATATCGGCACAAATCGTGACCACTTTCCATTTCGCATTACAAATGCACATACCACTTCGGACTCGGGCAGGAACAGAATCCGAGGTGTGTGCACGTCAGAAGTGAGTCACATGAGTGATGACTTGCCTCTGCACCGTGTCGCAAGTGAGATTGCCTTGAAGTCCATTTCGAAGGGATGTTCTTAATAATTGTTTAATTGGCTTCTCGAACTGATGGAAGACAGTTGGTGGAAGGCCTGCACAAAATGTGTTTCAAGTGGCACGGTCGTGTCACGTCGAATTGGGAGGGGCCTTGGTTGACTGTTGTTTTGTTCGGTTTGTGCACTCTTCCAGTGAACCGTTCCGTGTGCTTGTAAGTGGCCCGAGGACACAATAAAAACTTCCCTCTCTGACACGGCCTCTTCGTGATGAGTGAATTTGGGGAACGTGCAGTTCAGTAGTCACGGTCGAAAATGTGTTCACGTTTTGTTTTGAATTCATCTTTGTTTAAGTTTGTTTGACTGTTTTTTTTTAAAGAGCTGTCTTTATTTAAAACTCTGAAGGTTGCGCTTAAGTACTGCGTGCAGATGAAAGTGCTCCTGGAGGAGCGTTGTTGGTGAAGTAGTCGTGATGAAGTTTCAAGGATCTTGCAATAAACTCAAATATTTTGATTAAATTAAAGTTGCATCATTGAGGTCAATTATTTTTAAACTATCATAATAATAAAAGATTCAATTGTGATAATTTTTTTTTTTTTTTTTTATAATTTGCGTGTGCTAAAGGGACTTAGAGGACCTTAAACAGACTCAGGTAACAGCATGAACCCAACGTAAATAGAAAGAAAGAAAGAGGAGGACTTAAATGCCTGTGGATTGTTATGGGGAGGATTGAGAAGACCATTCCATATTCGAGTGTAAAGCGAACATTCTTAACTGTTCCTCCGAAAGTTGGATTAAAGAGTGAGCTGATAGACGTTCAAAGCGAAGCGTGTTTAACGAATGAATCCTTAAAATGAAGTAATGAAGTAATGAGCGCACGTCCAAAAGGAGTTCACGTGTAAGTCATACACGAAATAAACAACATGAGAGTAATTAGCTTTGCTTTGGTAAACAAAACAAACAGAGCCAAAGGCAGCAAGTTTGGAAAATGAAATAAAACAACAATCACCGATGTAACCTTCACCTTAAAGGCACATTTCGTATACTCACCTGCCGTCGGATAGCTTTTCCTTGTTCGGGCTTGCGTACGTTCGTATTTTAATTAGCGAAATGTTAGCCAGCCACCGCCGCCACCGGCCTCCGAGACAGGCTGACAAATCAAGAAATGGAGTAACTGAAATAAAAATGGATGCACGACATTTGACATCTCTGACATCTGCGTGATCTTCGAAATGTGGGAGCGCAGTGAATATGTTGTTTGTTTGTTTTGTTTCAATGCGCAGTGTAAATAAATTTGTTTACTCGTTTGCAGTCATCTGCACGCCGAGCTGCTATTCTGACAGCTCTGGGCAGAGTTCACATGCAACACACACCGGTCTTGACATTGAAATATCGGCACAAATCGTGACCACTTTCCATTTCGCATTACAAATGCACATACCACTTCGGACTCGGGCAGGAACAGAATCCGAGGTGTGTGCACGTCAGAAGTGAGTCACATGAGTGATGACTTGCCTCTGCACCGTGTCGCAAGTGAGATTGCCTTGAAGTCCATTTCGAAGGGATGTTCTTAATAATTGTTTAATTGGCTTCTCGAACTGATGGAAGACAGTTGGTGGAAGGCCTGCACAAAATGTGTTTCAAGTGGCACGGTCGTGTCACGTCGAATTGGGAGGGGCCTTGGTTGACTGTTGTTTTGTTCGGTTTGTGCACTCTTCCAGTGAACCGTTCCGTGTGCTTGTAAGTGGCCCGAGGACACAATAAAAACTTCCCTCTCTGACACGGCCTCTTCGTGATGAGTGAATTTGGGGAACGTGCAGTTCAGTAGTCACGGTCGAAAATGTGTTCACGTTTTGTTTTGAATTCATCTTTGTTTAAGTTTGTTTGACTGTTTTTTTTTAAAGAGCTGTCTTTATTTAAAACTCTGAAGGTTGCGCTTAAGTACTGCGTGCAGATGAAAGTGCTCCTGGAGGAGCGTTGTTGGTGAAGTAGTCGTGATGAAGTTTCAAGGATCTTGCAATAAACTCAAATATTTTGATTAAATTAAAGTTGCATCATTGAGGTCAATTATTTTTAAACTATCATAATAATAAAAGATTCAATTGTGATAATTTTTTTTTTTTTTTTTTATAATTTGCGTGTGCTAAAGGGACTTAGAGGACCTTAAACAGACTCAGGTAACAGCATGAACCCAACGTAAATAGAAAGAAAGAAAGAGGAGGACTTAAATGCCTGTGGATTGTTATGGGGAGGATTGAGAAGACCATTCCATATTCGAGTGTAAAGCGAACATTCTTAACTGTTCCTCCGAAAGTTGGATTAAAGAGTGAGCTGATAGACGTTCAAAGCGAAGCGTGTTTAACGAATGAATCCTTAAAATGAAGTAATGCCGTTGTCTAATTTATTTTAGCATCGTCATAAAGACGAGATATTGCGTCGGTGTTCTAAGAGCCTAACAATATAACGATGTAATTGCCTCCATTGGCCGTTTTATTTTATCCATTGGGTGCAGAGAGGTCTTTGAAGAGGCAGACCAGATAGGAGCATTGTACCCAAGCTTAAGGCAAATGTAGGCCTTGTATACTGTAGCCAAGTCAGAGGGGGTAAAATATTTCTTGCGTCGTTCTAGAAAACCCAGACATTTCGGCTTCCTTCCAACTTAGTATTGGGTGAATAAAAATATCGAGAGTAGAAAGTCTTTCGGTCTCAACAACGTAAGGCCAATTCAAAAATAAAACATAATATTTTGAGAGAGTATGCAGCATTGGGATTTGGCTGCATTAAATTTTTTTTAATTGTTCTTAACTCTTTTAATTTAATTGTTGTCAACATCGGAACTTAGTGTGTTGAATATACTCAACTATTTGAAGTTTGAAGCTCGACCGAAGAGAAGGGACTTGATCCAAGGAAGACTTTGAAGCGCGGGTGCATTATTTTTAGTTTTTCGGAAGGCGTGATTTGTTTTCATAAGCTATAGAATTTGAAATGGCAAGTTTTGACGACAGAAATAGTACTACTTCTGAGGTACAAACATCAGTGTCAAAAATTGTCTTGGCAGCTTTTACAGTTTAAGGTCACAAAGCAAAGCGAAAAAATCAGGCGTCAAAAATTGACTTTCAACAATTTAACTTTTTTAGACTTTAAATTTTAGGGGTCGCGTCGCGCAGTAGGATAGTGCTTCGACCCACACGCCAAAAGTTCCATATTCGTTTCCCGAACAGATTTAATCCTGATTTCATTCGCAAACAAGACAATTCTGGCTGTAGTGAGGCGATATGCATCCCATTTACGGTAACGCAGTGGGAAAGTGTATCGACTCACACGCTAAAAGTCTTTGATAACCGGACTGAACTCTTCGTTTTCATCACGGTACCATCTCTTTCAAATTGCTAACAACTTTCAAGGAGTACTAATTGTCTGTAAAGAAGTTTCTCAAATTTTGCCGTTCGAAGGTTGCGAAAAACTTTAGGCACCCTCCACTCGAAAGGGGACAAATATCACATAAAACTGGTGAAGAAGCTGGGCCGAGGTTCCTTTTGGACTGATTGCCATCCAATTTGCTTTATTTATTCAATTTGCATATATCAGCTTTTTAGCATATATATAAATTTCTTTTGTAAAATATACAAAACCATTTGTGCGTGAGTGTAACTCATACTTTGTTAATATGCATACGACTTTTCGGCATTTTAAAAATTTCAAAATGTTTATTAATACAGTTTAATAAAAAAGACACATTTCTATCGAATGAATTTGTTGCTTAAAACAAAAGAGGTAAACAACCAAATTAAAATTATTACATTTGAGGAGGACAGACTAAAGTAGATAAGGGATTATATTGCTAATGACGCAATTGACTTGTAATTGTGAATCTGAATAGCAGACACAATTGTCGGAGATCCACGTGGTCGGTCATTGGATGTTTCCTTGCCTAAGCGCATCTCTCATTTAAAGGATACAATCATACTAATCCCTCTGAGCACTTGTCCTACTGATATATCGTTACTACTGTATGGAATGCCTCGAGTGCATACTGTTACTCGTTTCAGATGTAACGAACCCTGAAAGAACTCAAGAAGCGTAATTGACTATTGCTCTAATAGACGTCCAAAAACTGAGAACAATTTCAGGGAGTGGAAATAATGGGGCAATTTGTTCAAACAGATGGAAACCATCATATCACTTATGTATGTTTGATGAAAATGCTTTTCTGCCATCAGATAGTCACAATTACTGTGAAAGTAATCTTTAACATGCAATAGAGTAAGAGTAAGATCTGCTTATGTTTCTTGTCGTAAACCAAATTAGCTCCATCAGTGAAAATTACCTGGATTTGTCTTGAATTTTGAATGAATTCTGTAAGTTTAATGAGCTCATTGAATTTATTTAAAAATGTCATCATACCCTCAAGACCGCGCCGTTTTTCTGAGAATTCTTTGTCCCTTTTATCAAATTCTCGACTTAACCCATACAGCCAATCCCACATCCACCCCGTAATCTTTAAAATATCTTTTGTTTGCATTCAAACGAAATCCAAATGAAATCCAAACGAATTCGTAGCTACCCCTCCAGAGAAGAGCAAAGACACAAAGAAACCAAACGAATGATTCACTCCTGCAACCCTTCACTCGCAAGGCAAGGCATTCATGAAAGAGATTCCATCACGCGCTGTGGTGAGGCGATATGCAAACCCATTCGATTATTATCGTCCTTTACTAAGAGCTCTCGACAAGCAGCACAGCAAATACGATACCGACGTCGAGTGCGGATTCCTGTAGAGAAGAGCGCTTGAAGGCTTACGAGATCTTCTTTTCGAAATTACTGGATATGCAACATAAATTTTACCTTCAACGGCTATAAACCCTCACTCAGCTCATGCCGGCTTGGCAGAATTGCAATGTAATACGTTGGGGCGGAGGGAGGAAAAAAGGGCTCGTTTGAAGTGCCTTTTAATAAGCGCGAAACTACGACTGTTCAGGGTGCAACAGCGTGGGATAGGAAAGTTTCAACCATGAGGGGTGTGAATATGTAATGGAAATTCGCTCCCCTCCTGCCAAACCATGTCAAAAGGAAAAGCAGTATTCGTTTGTTCTTTTAACATTTTTTATGCTCTCGTTAACATTCTTTAAGTGGTCACACGCGCATAAGTTGTAACAGATGCTTGAGAGAGAAAAACGACCAGAAGTGAACCATTTATAGGTCGTTTCTTAAGTTGTTGAATTCGGACGATTTTTTTATGAGGAGAAGAGGAACTTGTGTAGTGTGGTTTTACGTCCTGAAGCAGTCTGTAAGTGTAGTTCTGCGGGAGATCTGGTCCAAGAAACTTTAAACAATTCAAGCTGTCCGTTAATATCTGCCTTCACCACATTGATAGAAAAGACTTTTTGTATGCCTGCGTCCCCTTAGAAGAGGCATTTGTTCTTGTTCTCTATTTAGTTGCCTCTCTAGGTTCACTTTGAACATTTTTAAAGTCAATGTAAAGTTTTAAATCTGCTCAGTATGACAAAGTTAAGTGATGCCTACATTTTCAATAAGAGAGCGACAATGTTCTCTCTCACTGTTCCTAGACTGAACTGGGATGAACCTTGTTCTCAACTAACAAGGTTAAATCCAAATGATTCTTTTTTCGTTGCTACCGAAAGAAAGTGAAAAGCAGAAACTGTGACAAATCCAACCAAGAACGAAGCAAACTTCTGCAGAAAAACTTTCCCGACAACCTATCTCATCCTTATCCCCATTTGAAGTTGCGTCCACATGACCGCAGTTCCACTTATGGCAAGTGTTACCACACTCATAAACTTTTACCATACTCATTTAAACCAATTGGAGCCAACGGCAACGAAGCAATTAAGCTGATTGATGTCCTGAAATGATGAGGGAAGATTGCGTCCGTCTGAGCAGACAACACAGTAGAAGGGTAAATGAGGAACTCCACGAGGCACAAGACATTAGAGGGGTGGCCCAATCCGCGGGAGAGCACGTCGACCGACGATGCAGTGTTTCACAATAAGCCAATTAAGGTCTTAATTACCGGTCTGTGGAGTGAACGTTTGGGTACGCTCGCAGCGTAGAACAAGAACTTTGTTGAATATTTGATTGCAGCACATGGGACACACACAACTACTTCTGCACATGGTTGTGTGCAGCAGAGACAGAGGCACATAAGGCCGCTCTTGGCGAGTTCTTTAGCTGGGCAATTACAAGAAATTAAGTTGCTGACAGCCAAATGAAAATTAATCTTTTTAATTGTCGGTGGCGTATACGTAACATTTTTTTCCTTCGGAGTGTCTGCGATAGAGAGGGTTGACATTTTGCCATGAATTTTCAGACTTTCACCTCTTTTAAGTATCGGTCAAGACATTTAGGGAAAATTGAACCACATCCCACAAATCCCAACATCGTGCATTAATCCTTTGCAACAAAACAGAAACTCTATCTTTTATAATTTATCATTTATAATCCCCCGGTATGTAGAGCCCAAAACAACCCCAAAATTATGGTCGAATAGCGTACCTCCATCGAATAACATACTTCGCCCTGTAATTAATGCATAAAACATGCCACAACACAAACTTGAATCGACTTTCCCAAGGTGAATCGTATTTTCATAAATTCAAATCACCAACTCTTTCGACAGCCCTACCAGAGAAACACTTCCCTGCAGAGACGTCAAGTGCTTCGTTTGGATTTACAAAATCAGATATCAATTTTTTCTTTGTTTCATCGAGGAGCAAACAAGGTCACGCCAGGTTTTTGAATACATTAAGCACGTTTTTACTCCCTCTCTGCTGTTGTCCGTCTTTGCCGGTTGTACGTTTTCATGAAGTACTTGGTTATTTGTGAATCATGGTCAAGAGGAGCAGAAGACGCAACGTAATCGATTCAGAACACTGATATGGAGATTAAAGGGATTCCCTGTGGGAAGGATGAGTAAGATAATGAACATTTGAGAATTTGTTGGAGGGGTTTAGTCGACAGCAGATACCTCTTTAGAAGATGTCCTGCAATGTAGATGAATAAGTTGTGGTTGGTTGTTTGTCAATGTAGTGAGTGTTGCTATAAAAATAGAAGAAAAAGGGTACCTGTGTAAAGTAGGGACACTTTTTTGATGAAAATGACATCTTTTGCAAGTTAATTCAGTGGACGCAGAAGAACTTGCAATACTTACAGAGGCGAGAGGAGATTTTCGGTTTTTTTTTCTGTGAGGTTAAGTTTTTTACTGACCCTCAGGAAATTGTGTATGCAATACTTCCAACAACTGCTAACTGGTCTGGATCAAATGGGAGTGATAGGTAATGAAAAAAAAAAAAAAATACCAACTCCACTAGAAGCAGCAGTCGTTCTAACTAGTAGTAGGAGGCGTGCAAAACTGGAGGCAGCTGGCGAGAGATCGTGTTAGCGGGAGAGGCATGTTGGTGGATGTTCATGTCCACCCCGCACTGTAGCGCCATTCAAAGAAGAAGAATAATTTTAGTTAGCGAATAAAATCTGGGATGTTTTGTCCTCCCAAGTCGGTGCAAGATGTTAGTTTCTTGAAGGGTTAATTTCATCTTAAGCAGAGTACCTTTCAGGACCTCTATGGATGCCATCATTTCATCATCTATTTGATACGTTCAGACTGGTTCAGCATTTGCTCGTATACAAGCAATTTGTTCTCGAATAGTGGTGGTGGTGGGGTGTTTTTAATGAGCGAGTACATGTTGTTACATTTCTTATCAAGATTTGCACTACTTCTCGACGTTTAATAATAATAATAATTGAGTGGCACTACAGCCTACAACAGGCCAGGGCCTAGCTTCTAAAACAAATACTCATGTTGTGCGTGCTACTGTTCTCTCACGAGTAGAAGGGACCTACAGTTTTTTGCCGACTCCGAACGGCGAGATTTGAGAAGCTTATCATAGACAATTGATACTCTTTGAGTGTTGTCAGCAACTGGTGCCGTGAAAAAAATGCGAGGTGTCCCGTCCGGGAAACGAACCTAGACTTTCTGCGTGGCGATCGACGCACTTACCACTACACCACGGCGACCACCTCGTCCGTTCCAATCATCCAATCGTCATTCGTCATGTCCAATCTAGCGCACGTTGTAACCTTATTGTCGTTACTGTTGTGTTTTATCGTCATCTTTCTCCCTTGTATTCTATATTAGTATACTTCACGTACAAAGAAGGATTAAGAACACCCTCTTGCGGTACCCCAGCAATTATACAATGGCCTTAGTAAAGAACATTAGCTTCAATGTTACGTAAAAATTCAACCAGAAAAATTATTTTCTCTTTATTTTTTTATTTATTTATTTATTTATTTACTTCATAGGCAACAATTTAAACTGTTGTCTAGAAAATAGCCCGAGTGACGAGACCTTAACCTTAAATAGTTTTCTTGAATGTGGTTCCCATTTAGTCCCTTTCTCGCAACTCGCAAAATCTCATTTACCCCAAATCACTCTTCACATTAATACGTTTCTGATTAACTTGAATTCATTCATCTGTACATCGTCTAAACGATCCAGAAGTCATTGTCTTTACCTGCACGCATATAGCCGTGTGTAATCTCCAATTAATCCTCAAATCTTTTCCCAATGAAACCGATTGCTTTTCCAGATGTGTTCGGTTCCCATGACATCATTCAACGGCATTATCCCTATCTATCCTCGTTTTTATTTCGTAATTGATGGGCTTCATCGGGGCGTAACACCGGATAATAGCGGCAATTGCTCTCGTTTTGTGCGTCGTAAATAATGTGTAGACAAGATTTCAGTTTGATTTTGATTTCTTTGAAGGACAATCTGAGGGCTGGGGATGAATCTGTTTTATCTAGTGATTATGTTGTCAATCAAGAAAGTTGACAAACCGAAACAAAAAAAGAAATGACTACTGGAATGGGGTTTTAATTGATTTCCCTTGCAAGATGTGTTGTTGGCACTTGAAGGGCGTTCCCGGTAATTATTCTGCGAGCACTGACAAGTGCGATTGTCATATTGATGAAAAATAAATTTTCTTTTGATTTAACGCAATCGTTAAGCAGTAATGTGTTCTTTACGGGAAAAATTTAAGGCGAATTTGACAGTTGAGAGTAAATTCGGTGACAGATGCAATTGACGTCTTTATATAAGATGCTGAGAGTCATCTCTTTAATTTGATCAAGTCACCGACGTACAAATGAAGGACTTGTCTTGAAAAGTCACGAAATAGGGAACGCACCTTTAAAGGATATGTCTAGAGAATTCAGGCACAGAATTCAAGACGATTCTTCTTTAAGTTTAATGATTTTGCATTCAAAATTTTTTAAAGCGACAGACGCAAGTCAATCTTCATTACTGCGAACTTCGAAACGATTGTGAGTGACAATTTTTCAATCTTGAAAGTAAAGTAATTTTAAGACCTTCTGTTGGCAAGTCTAATATTTTTTCACTGGAAGTCCATGAACTGAGCGACGAAGGCTCTTCTTTGTCCCTCAAATAAAGCACTTCGTGGCAGTTGCGAGTGACATTTATGTTCATCGCCACAATTGAGTGTCATCCATTCCAAAAATCCCGAATACAAGGACTTGCCTGCCTCAATTTGAAATCCCTGAATCAAATTCATAAAATAAACTTCACTCTCTACTTACGACCATCGAAAATCGATATAGAATAGTCTGACAGATGCAAATGACATTTATTCAGCCACAACCCACTATCATCCTCCGTTTAAAGGATGGCTTCAAATTTATCCCTTGGTAAATCTAAACTGCTTGTGGGACGAACTACCTCCATCAAGCCGTGAACAAATAATTTTATGCAAAGTGACGTTTTCCTTCGAAGGTGTTTTTTTTTGTTTCGTTCAATTTCGTTTATTTTTCGAAAATCCTTATGACAGCAGCATGTCATACGTTCCCGCTGTTTTTGTTCTTTCTGTTCTCATGGAATGCGTGACATATGTGAAGGACATCCTCGGGAGGACATAAATAAATGAACATGTACATTCCCATTTCTTTCTCAAACACCCTTGAGTACTTTGTTCAACAATCAATTAAGCCAATGGGACAGGGGGCAGGCAACCGTTCTAGGATAAAAATTTATGCTCCAACGAGAGAAAGAGGAAGCGAAGGGGAATCATAAAAGCCCACTGCCGCAAGCCTCAAAGTGAATAGCGTAATTATCAACACCCAATTACCGTGAAAAAAAAAGAAACGGGTCAGTTCAAAAATAGCGCCACTTCACCCCACAAACGGTGCTCTCGCGGCAAGGAATATGATTAATTAAAATTCCATTAGAAAACCCAATGAATCTCCATTTTGTTGCCTCTTAAGCGATGGATGAGAGCTGAAAAGGCTGTGCTTGTGGTAAGGGGGGTTGTATGAGTGTCTATTTAAGAACCCTACCACATTTTATTGTTTTCCAATGTTAACGACTCGCTGTTTGAGGACAAAATTGGGTCAGGTACACCGACTGACAGAAGTTCATAACAACTCAACAAACACCCGATAACCTTTCCCATTTCACAACCGTCTTCGTCTTCGTCACTTCAAATAAATACCGAAAATAACGGTAAAGAAGACGCACATAAAAGAAAAACGACAAAAAGAAGCATGCTGACATTTCACCGTGTACACCACCGACATAAATTCATCGCTCCGTTAGCAATAACGGATATTTATAAAACGTAAAAGAATATCAATACATTGCCGTTGGTGTTGTTTCTCTTTGACAGGCACGATCCCAGCGACACCGGAGAACATCACAGTGACATTTCTGACACCAACCACAGTGCGCGTATCCTGGCAAACTAATCTGCATTCGGAGTCCGTTGACAAATATATCGTTACATACAAGCCGACTGATGATAGGTAAGTTAAACGCTCTCCATTTTGATGTGTACCCCTTCATTTTTTTGGTTTCCCTCCTCCCCATTCCCTCCCACTTCAATGTGTTTATGTCAAATGAAAGGGAACAGCATTGAAGGCAAACTTGTGAAAGTACGCCACCCGCGAGTGTGCCGCATCCTGTGTGTGTGCGTGTTGCTCGAGACCAGCTTTTGCTTGCCGCATAGTCTTGACATGTAACTGGATTTTTTCACAATTTTTCCTTTTCTTCGATTTTCAGTTTCTCCACGTTTTTATTTTTCAGTGTACTTAACATGAATTTTAATGGCTTGCATGTGTTGTGTTTGAAAAGTTTTTTTTTTTATTTTATTTTATTCATGGTACCTAACGACATTACTTCAGGGAATTTGTTCGCCTTGAGAGGGTGCTGCTACTTGTCCCCGCCGTTGTCGATGCCACCGTCATTATAATCCATGTTGCAGCTTCAGCAGAGGGCAGCCAACAATGGCCCCCTCTTCGGCGAGGGAAGTTTCGCAGTCCTTGGTGCCGAGAATTCAATCTTCGGCCAAAGTTTTGATGATATTCTGTGTTGAGTGGTGTGCTTTATTGATTTAGTTCTTGAAATGAACAGAAGGACCGATAGCAAGGAAGAAGGATGTTTTTGCGTGCACGAAGCGAGGGATCAGAGACCGGCTTGATTTGGGATTCAAATTGAAATTGGCACTTGGAAAAACTTGTTTTCTCTTCTTTTTCTTTTGGCATGGAAATCACGTGCGATTTGTGTTGGTTGTTTGGCTGTGTCTTTTTAAAGGAAATCAGTTCATAACGGCGTCCTTAAAGCATGTTTACATTTACCAATAGCCTGTCCCGGCTGTGGTCAGTTGACGACCCAAGTATATGATATTCCTTCATTTCAAGCGCTTGCTTGTATTAATTGATTGATTCTTTGTACCCTCAGACAAACGTGTGCAGCATCCATGGTAATCCTTCTCCTTTTTGTTTGCTTTAATCAGACGGAAAATATCTGCGGGCAAAGGAATGAGGAATTGCCTCACTTGGGAAAAAATGTCCGTTTCTTCATTCCCCCGGAACAGATATGCGCCTTTGTTCGAATCCGTTTGGGATACAAGGGTCACGTGTCTTGTGCCCTTCAGTTTTGTTTCCTTTTCCTTGATAGTGACATATGATGGCTGTCCATTGTAAGGTTTGGCTTTGGTCGGAAGTATTGATTGAAATCATTTTTGGGATTCTGCTGAAAAGCAAAAGTGATCTCTTTAAGAACGATGTTGAATTGAAAAGATATCTTCAAAACATATGTAATTTTGACGGTCGTCAATTTAAAAGTTGTACTCCTTGGGGCTCTAACATCAAAATCTAGCTGCATTTATCCATGCAGCTACGCCAAAAGTTGACCAGTGAGACTTGAGGCTTGAGAACTCAAAGACGGTACCTAATGGCACTCAATAAAATGGCGTCATGATATGAAGCTGGAGATCGTATCCTGCAATTTTTCTTCTTCTTCTTTCCATGGCGCTACAGTCAGGATGGACCTGGGCCTCATTCAACATGCTTCTTCAACTAACACGTTCTTTCGCCAGCTGCCTCCAATTGCGCACTCTAAGTTGATTGAGGTCTGTCTCCACTTGTGTTCGTCTTCTGTTGCGTTGTCGCAATGGCTTGGATTCGAAGACTTTTTGGGCCGGAGCAGTGGTGTCTATACGCTCTACATGGCCTACCCATCTTAAGCGTTGTATCCGAAGACGCATGACCAGGCGCATGCCGTCGTGCAGTCTAAAAAATTCGTCCTTGAATCTTCTCCTCCAGATGTCTTCATGGCATACAGGACCCAAAATCGCACGCAGAACTTTTCTCCTGCAATTCTATCTAAAGTTAAATCGTCTGAGCTAAATTTTAAATTTAAAATCAGAATTTAAGCCATGAATGATTCATCCAAGCTGTGTTTTGTTGTCTACAGCTTGGAAATCGAATGGTTTGGATAAGGTTTTCAAGGATTTCGAAATCCTTATAGCTTCTGTGTGTCTGTTCGTTTGTGTCTGATAGACATAATGGATTGCCGACTTGGGTATTGAGTGTTTCATCTATATTCATATAATCTATATCCGAAATTTCCAAAAGTTCTCATCCGAAATATGTTGTTTTGAAAAACCTCTAAAGACTCTCATCCTGAACTTGGAGGAGAAATAATTGAATTCACTTTACTTCCTTCTCACTGCAAATCCTTTCTGTGGTCAAGCAGGTAGCTGTATGGGGCAGCATGTTTCCTATGTTCTTGATTTATTATTTATACCAAGACTTGAGATGAATATTTGAAGTTTGAGGATGTTGGGCTTTTGTAATTTGATTTCACAACTCGTGTTCCTTACTTTGACCCAACAATATGACTCCATGCATGACCATGGTCCTTGATGAGTAATTCAGGGTGGCACTCGTTAACGTGAAGTATCTGCAAGATTGTACATTTTACAGTATATAAAATATATGTACATATATGCAAATCAATCTGTTTTTGTTTTGAAATACCGTTAAACAGTTATAAACCTTCAAAAAAGAAACTATGAATTATTGTGTTCGATAGAATTATCTGACATTTTTTTGGGCATCCTGTCCATTTGGGTTGATGGATGTGCAGTTTGCTCAGATATTTGAGTATGTATGCAGATATGGCAAAGTAAAGTAACTAAAGCAACTTATTTTGTGTGTACTTTAGTGGATATTGGTGTAGATGCGAATATCAAGGCAGCATAATTCATAATGCCTGTGGTCGCCGTAGTGCAGTGAGTAAGTGCTTTGACTCACATGCCGTCCTCAAATTTTAATCCCGGACTGAAGTCTTGCTTTTTTCATGGCACCACCTTTTTCGCGTTGCTGACACCACTCAAAGAGAACTTGTTGTCTATGGAAAGCTTCTCAAATCTCGTCATTTAGAGTCGGAAAAAAACTGTAGGTCACCGTAATTCGTAAAAGTACGCACAACACATTGCTGAAGAAGCAAGGTCCAGGACTCTTATGAGCTATAGTGCCACTTAATTTTTTTTATTTCAGTAAATGGAAGCTTAGTAAATAGAAGCTAAGTATTTACCTTGATAGTTTGGGTCATTTGTAAAAACGAAACCTTCAATTTGTGAGTGAATTTTATTTAATTAAAAAAACAGAACCTTTTTTATGTGAGTGTAACTAAAAATTCGTAAAAAGGCGAAGCGGAAATCGTCTTCTGACTCACTGCTTAAAGTGAGTAATAGAATTTTTTGAAGAACTCATACATCAAAACTGGTCCATTGTACTATCACGCAACAGTTTTTGTGATTAAGTGTCTATTACAAAGAAACTGCTTCATTAGCTCTCAGCCGTAGTACACTAACTAGTTTTGATGAATGCCCATTAGGACGTAGGTAATAATTCTTCAATCTTTTCGGTCAAACGACAACAATCAAGCCGCGAATTTCTTACGCTCTTCTTCAGTTGTGCTGTCGAAAGGCTAAACCACCCTTGAAAGCCCTAACCAAGAAAACAGGTAATTCCAACGCGGGTGTTGATAGTCAGAGCACCTCCTCTGACTCTGTTTGGCAAGATTTGCGAAATGATTTCCCGAAATCCTCTGGTAAACAATTATCTCACTACATATTAAATTTAGAGAAAACCTGCTAACTGTCGTAGAAGCGGTTGAAGGATTGGATGCTAGGTTTAAACCTTAACCGTATGGATGACAGACACGAAGTCCTTTTCTAGTCTGTGTTCATCAGGACCGTATGAGTTTCGTTTGAAGTCGATACAAAATTAGCTAACGGCGTGCGTAGTTCACTGTTGTCCTCCTTAATTAAAACACCAGAGCAAGACAATTTCGCTTGTAAGCCACTTTTTAAAATTCGGCTTAAATCTTTTCCTGGCACAGATTCTTGCCAAAATCAGTTGTGAAAGCAGGAAAAGGTGACCTTGTACAATATGTACACCGCAAATGGTGTTTGATGCGAGAGGCAGCTTATCCATACGACTGGGATACTGGGGAATGACAAATTCCCCAGTGAGTAGTTCATGTCATTACTTGAATATTGAAGGGGGGGGGGGGTGCGACATTTTCAGTATTCACTACGACTGCGATTATGTTCAAATTCATCTGCTGACATAAATAGAAACAAAAACATTAAAAAAAATACCGTCAGTTACCGTCATCGAGCTTTGACTTTACTTTTCACTTAAACATCTCCGTCTCACAAAACTGTAGCGAACCCATTCTGCTTGTATCACTAGAAAATTTTTTTCAACACGAGTTCCCCCCATCCAGCAAGTAAAAACTTGTTTCCGCACTGGAAATGAATTTCCATGAATTCGATTTTCTTTCTACTCGCTGTCCGAAACAAATCCAATGCTCAAAGCTTTTGCGGCCAAAAAGTGATTTCTTAACCTGCGGGTTGAGCTCGTATGGCTTTCTGTGAATCGATTTCCATCTGCTTGAAACTTCTGTTCGCTCTCCACTTTCAAAGAATCCAATCAAAAGCAGTAAACCGAAGGTTTGTTCATTGCCCGATGCAATGTATGTACAGAGTGTTCTTGACACGACACTTTGTGTTTTATCTTCCCAAATGCGTACCAAATTGAATTTAGCATAGCGATACCAAATTGAATTTAGCATCGATTAAATCGATGAGAAGGAATAAATTGTGTCTAGAACATTCTTGAAGGACACTGAGAGGGGGAATCTCTGTGGTCTGCGGAATTTTCCAGCGGGAAATCACTTATTTGCGCCTACTTTTTTGTTGAACCTTAAATCTGACCCCACCCACCGAAACTTTGTCCTGTTCACTCTGTCAAACGTGCTAAAAAATTGATGAGGACATGTTGACATGTCGGCTCTTAACCTCCCCCTAAGTGAATATCAAATGGTTTCCAAGCATGGATGGTTTGAGGCTATTCATTAATTTCGATTGTGGTTCTGCCACCACCCGGTTCTCGGCATCCATCAAAGAGGTTTTTGTGTTAATTCCTAATCAAGTGGCGATAAAATCAACACAGCGTGGTGTGTGCCAGAGACAAAGCCTCGTTTGAATTTGCCTTATGGTGGTGTTTGGGGCATTTGCTTAGGGTGGTATGGCATATGCCGCCTTGTTTGTCTTGTGAAATCGGAATTATTCCAGATTTAGTTATTTTGGATGTTGCTGAGAGAAGGAAGGAACAATGGATTTCTAATCCATTCAATCAAGGCACATTGCCAATCGGAAACAGTTATTTGCACTGAAGAGGATAAGAACTCGGAATTCAGATGAAAGTCAATCAATTTTAAGTAACTTTACTTCCTGTCAGATTTTATCTTTGCAAGGAAGCTGCTCTGAATAATGATCAGTTCCAAAGAACTAAGAATCCCCACATAGGACTGCAGCAAACGATCTTAAGGTGGAATTATCAGCACCGAAGCTGCGACTTTTATTAATCCGTTGGTTTTAACAGCAAAGACATTTTAAATTTGACAGTTGACAGCGGCCATATTGCTTTCTTCTATTTGGGCGCACTTGAGGGAATGTTTGGTACCCTTAAGTGACCGGAATTAAGTCACAGCACGGCCGAAAGTATAGAGGAAAGTAGAGAGTCTGTAAAAGTTTTAATTAATTTTGAGGCTCTGAACTGCAAGTTGCCTGTCGCATAATGAAGCCAATTATCTTGTGATCCTACTGTTGCTGGTCGTCAAGAAGGCCTTTCCTTGCGATATTTTTTTCCAAAAGCCACATTGTGACATACGGTGAAAACTATCATCCCCATATTTCGTAAAGCATGTCTTCAACTTGTCCGCAAATGAATTCAAACAATTCAAACCACCATCCATAACCCTTTTAAAATGCTTTTTTACAACCTCGTTCAAGTCCTTAAAATTCAAAGTCAAATGCGACACTGAGTAGGGTGCAATTTGTCAACCCCAATATGGTGATTCCATCTTCTACCCCGATAGAATGTCAGTCAACACTCCTCACACTGTCAAGGAGGCGGTTTTCGAAGCCACCAGGAGTTATGATAACTCAGACATCTGTTTATGTTTACATATCAATGCGAGCGACGTAAAACACTCCAAGGCCGCCATCGCATTCCACATTCCATGGGCCGCGGGCCGCGGCCGCCAGCCAAGTCAATAGTCCCTGCACGACCATTTGCACCGAATAACTTGAAAATTTCTTCATCAATTCCCGTCGTGTCACTGCCGCTCTGGACGTAACAAATTTAAATGGCATTCACGCCGTAAAAGCCTGTCTAAGTAGGACAACTGAATTGTGTTCGGCTGTGGGGCAGGCGAATGCAGAGGCTTTTTCAAAACAGACTATACCCTCCCGTGCACACAAAGTGTGTAGCACGCAACAATGATAGCAGTCGCTCCGCCACAAGAATTTGTTTTTTTTTCGGTGCGCCTCCTCTCCTCACCACCCGCGCTTTTTTCGTCTTCTGTGTGAATATAAAATACATCGATTTACCCTGTGACCTTTCGCCGATGTGCTACCCCGCCCAATCCCCACGACCAAGCAAACAGCCCAAAAGGTGTATGTACACAGCACACAGAGTGTGTAGCAGTCACTAATTGTGCTAAGTAATTCGTTGTTGGGGGAAACTATACGAACGCACCCCAGCCCACTGACAGCTGAGTGAATACCGTTGTCTTCAGGCGGCAACCGCACATGCACACGTACAAATTACGCTCCCACAGAGCACGGTATACGGTAAAAATTGTCTAACCGAATGACTTGGTCTGGCCCGCATGTGAGTAATGAGAGATGATATCCTGTCAATATGCAAATTAAGGAGCGTAATGCCACCGCCAACGGACAAATACAGGCAGTATCCAGCTGCGCTCTGGATACATTTGCGTTTCTATTTCGGGCCCGAAGGGCAATTGTATGCAAATGAATGTTTTGAAGGTTGTGCAATGTGCCCCCGGGTAAGGATTTGGCGATGGCGCGCTTATTAGGCGGATAATTACTGCAGTTCATGCAGGTGAAGTTGGGCGGTTGGAGTTTCCTGTGGCGTGCTGCAAGTAATACAACGTCGTCGTCTTACCATTGCGGTTAGTGGCCGTAATTGCCGCAAAAAAAAGTCGTTTCCTTAAAGCAGGTCGTGATTTGGCTTATGGAAGGGTTAACGTCCAGATTTATGGAACAAAGGATCCTCGTTAAATTTTTTTAGAGAGAAAAAAAAAACAACTCACGAAAGGACTTGAAGGGTGTTTCTATTTCGGACGTGGATAACAACTGTCAACTCTGAGACATAATAATTACGCAATTACTTCGAGATGTCCCCGAGAGATATCCTTTAAGCTAAGTCTCTCAGCTTAATCGCCCCTAATTCCCTTCCAATTGAAGGATCGCTTATCAGAACGGTTACTGGCAATTACCCAATTTGGTATTCCCACTTTTGAGAAGCACATTTCAGAAGCTTGTACACCGCCCAACCCCCATCCGACTCAAACATTATTCTACATTAATTTTAAGAATGTCACCCTGTGTGCGTGGGGAGGGTGAAAATAGATGAATTGAAAAAAAAACGGGACGTATGCTCAATTATATCCGAGGAATGGAGGAATTTCTGAAAAGGTCAGATTTGTTTGGCCTTCCTCGTACCAGGGAACCGAGCTACAAGTGATTTAGTAATTTCAGTAATTAGGTACCTTACACAATCACTTTGGCGTCGATTAAGTTTGAAAATTACAAGCTTCGCTTTGAAATGTTATTTGTGAGAAAATTCAAGGTGGCACCTATTTGGGAAAACAGATTCAGTAGCGAGTTTTCGTTACTTTGTCGACACGACTGTAAAAAGCTCACCACAGGTGTGTAGGAAATTGATTTTACCGACAGACGTTGTTGAGATTAAGAATAAGCCGCGTGAGTTGAAGTTTAACCCTCTGGCGGACCCAGAGTTCCTCTACAGCTGGCATGGTCTTCTGGCTGATGCCTTCAATTTTGCACAGCAAGTTGAGGTCTTTCTCCACTTTTGTGTATCATCTTACACCAGATCGTCTTTCATTGCGAAACCAATTTTCAGTGCTTTCCATGCACGAAAATGCACCGAAAGTCAAAATTAAAGTGAACTGGCGGGGTAAGCATGTAAGCATATCGTCACTTCGAATGAGACCAATACCGACTACCTTTACTTGGTGAAATTCTGAATCATTTGATCTAGTTCTGGGTATTCCACAATCGGGTCATAGGAAAACGCACAAGAAATGGGCAGGCTATGGCGCTCTATGGCTTCCAGTACGACTGTGCCAGTGAAAGTTGTTTAAGATTTCACAAAGCACAGCGAACAAACAATACTTTTCACTCTACCCACACCCTACTTAATGTCCCATTTGTCTACTGTCCTGATCCATTGAAAAAAAAGAAATAAAACGAATTTTGAACGCTTTCACAATCAGAACCCATCGAGTCGAAACCACTCAGCCGTCACATTCATTCAGTGAAAACATCATTGCCAAGGGCTAATTCGCTCACACTTCAGTATTCAAAAGTGCTTTTGAGAATTTTTTTTCTCCTCCGACTAGCCCTTCCTCCCACTTAAGCGGACTACCCACGCACTTTGGAGCATTCTGTTGGTGAGCAATTTTCCAACGGCCGTCATGACAAAGCCTTAAAACTCACCAACACACACACACAGAGACTCTACCATTCAGCCACCCCAACGAGTCTAATGGAGCGCACAAAAGAGCATCACGAAGCGAATAACAGCGCTCCTACATTCGTTGAAATGGCAGTTCCGAGGCAGGAGTGTTTTCAGATGGGCCCCTGGTGGTTTGAGGGCGCAGCAATTGGCTCTATCAAGTGTGTGTTCCTGCGATAAACGAAATTTCGACAAAAAACGGAGAGCATGCTCATTTATGAAAACTCACGAGTGATTCCCACACTCGATTACCGCCCGCTTCCTGCGGAATCAATGTCGAGTGCCGTGTCGGGTGTATTTCAAAATAAACAGATCGTAATGACAGCTGACAAGAAAAGTGTTCGGCAAGAGGAGACATTGTACTTTCAAACTTAATCCTCATCGCCGTTGGCATTTTTTTTTTCTTCATTTAATTTTTATTCGTTGAAGCATGAACATTCCATTTCATTTGTCGTGTCTAAATGCAAGCCGAACCTTGTCAACAACAATTGAATTCGATTTATTTGCGCCCTGCCATAATCTATGAAGTTTACCAACCGTCTGATCCATTTAAACTCGCAAACTCCCCGAAGAACCGGAGGCTGGAACAAAGGAAATCCCACCGACATCGCGTCAATCCTCCGGTGTCCTTTGAGGGAAAAAGAAACTCTTCAATTTAATCCCGAAATCCTCGCATAAAAGCAAATTTCAATTTTCAATTTACCAATACGGGCGTGTATGGGTGGCTGAAGCCGGCATGGGATTTGCTCAAATTGCCTTAGACACAAGGGGGAAATGACCTCAGGACAACGAGGGGCTATATGACAAGTTTGTGGTCGATATTGGGATATTTGTGAAGTTCATATTTTTAAAACTTCTCATGCCCCTGCTGTAGGAAAGGTTGAAAACGCTGAGGATTGTGATAGGTTGTGTTGGCGGAGATGACCGTGACCAAAGGGGTAGAGGGTGAACAACGCAATTGAGTTTCGTGTTTGGTTGAGGTAGTTCCTTCAATTCAGATTTTCTGCGAAGACTGTGATGTATTTACCTTTTCTGCCAGTCAATGTTTGGTGCGATAAAAAGTCAATTTAAAGGGATTGACGGAAATTTTGTTTTGGTTTAGTTGTCACAACCATCCTGGATAAGTCCTTTTCTTCTAAATGTTGTGAGGGGTGAAGTTACGTCTACACCGTTTCACATGCTACATCGTCAAATTACTTAAAGGAAGATTCATCGTGAAGTTTGATTGATAATTTTAAATAAAAGACGACAATTTGAAAGTGATCTTAAAATGTTTACTATCCGTTGAATGAACCATTTATGGCATTTACATTTTGAAAACGATATTATGTAAATGTTGATTACGACAAAATCTAAGGTGATCTATTCGAAAGATTCAATTTTGTTCGACTCGTTCGCCCATAACAACTGGTATCTGGCGAATAGCAGGAAAAATGTTTGTTTTTAAAGTGCCAATCGTAGCTGCCTTATTCCTGTGGACTTAAGGTTTCACATATCCTTAGAGCAAATCGTTCAAATCAGTTCATAAGCGGACAATTTGCTGCAGCAAAATGGATGCTCACCAAAATAATTTCTCAACAGCTCAATTGGTTCACTCTCTCTTTGATTCGTAGCTCGGTCTTTCTGAAATCAGAGCTCACCGAGACCATGTCCTTGAATTTCAGGAAGTATAGAGTCCATTAAAATGACCCGATAATGGTCATAATTGACGTTAATATTCTAATTAGGCTTATTTACGAAGAAGTATGAACCAATGATAAACCACACCGTACCCTTGTTTTAAATTGATGCTATGATAGCGAACCGTTAATGAGGCTTTGTTGGCATTGAAGCGGATGCGGCTAAAATGAATCTGGCGATAAATGAAGGCAGGACGAAGTGTATGCCGGTCATCGAGGAAGAACACACACTCTTGCCAATCTCTGCTTTTTCGGCTCAGGAGGCAATTGAGTAATAGAGCCCTCTCTCGAAGGACTAAACCGGCTTTGTACAACACCTTGATCATCCCAGTCCTCCTCTATGGCCCAGAAACTTGAACTAAAAGCGGATGAGGAAGCCCTTAGTCCTTTTTGAATGAAATGTTCTGCGTACAATTTTTGGCCCTATTTGCGTTGACGGCGTCTGGAGGGGAAGATTCCACGGTGAACTCTATGGGCTGTACGGCGGCATGCGCTTTGTCAAGCGTCTTCGGATATAACGCCTCTAAAAGAAGAAGAATAATGGTGGCTCTTGGTCTTTTTAGAGTTGATCATCAACCCAAATCTTACAATTTGGTTTGTTAACGTATCCATTGATCCCGGGAATGGACGTCATCACTGAAAAAAGTTTCACGATAAAACACCAGATTCTCATTGAGTTTTTCCACAGTCAATTACTGAAAATATGATGCAAATTCAAAACGCCTAGCTTTAATTTTTGCACAAGTGGAATTATGAACGTTTTTGGGCGTAAAGTGAGGCAAGTTGTCGAATACGCCAAGCCAAGCTGCCGAGAACGAAGAAGATTCGATACAATCTTTGCGTACACTCTCCACTAAAGCTGCTTAAGTCTTGGGTATTGTATTTTGTATTACTCTTAAAAAATCACCTGCCAAGTCAATGAATTTTGATACTCCATGAAGCGCGGAAAATTGAAGCCATTGTTTGTCAGTTTGACGTGCATGGTAAGGCTATTAAGAACGCTGTCACATGCTGTCACCTGCCTCAAAAATGGAGGAGACGAATGCGTCGTTAGATTGGCGTTTGACAAAATGACTGGTCTGACTAGTACTTCTCCAGTTATGATGAAACCAAATAATCGATCGGTAAGCCGATAGCCGATATCTTAATTTGGATTGAACAATGGATCTAATTATCTAATGTATGACTTATGTCAAAAAATGGTAGTTGGTGAATGCTTGAAAAAGAATTAAAAACAAAATGTGATGGAAAAGTTAATATAAAATGATGAGTGACCAATGCATTAAGTTTTTAAAGTGTAAGAGACAGAATGTAAACAGAAAAAATAAAAGAAAGAGAGACGACTCTGCAGATAACAACTTCTTTATTATTCTGTTATATTAAGTGCCGTGCTTATGGCAGTCAACGTATTTCTACATAGAGCAAAGAAATGATTGAAAATTTCGGGTCGTTCACGTGATCGGCGGAGCAGCTCTTGTTAAAGACAAAATAACCGCAAGGAATCAGCTTTACATGTTCTGTAATGTACAGTCTGTTGCGAAAAAAAATTGCGTCACTTTATAAATATTACCCTACAAAAGTGTTTTGTGCTCCGTATCCTTCTCAGTTTCACCGGTAGACAGTCCATAGGTGGTTGGTTTGAAGTGAGAACTGGTGTTCTTGCGCTATACAGGTGTTGGTAGGGATACGTAGTACAAAAGTTTGATGTGATAGTGGAAACCTAAGCATATTATAGATTTAGCCTTGTTTTTTTAGCTGAATAATGGTGTCGATGCAAGTTAGTGATACTATTTTAGTGCACTTCCAAAGGAAAACGGGAAAATTAGATGGGCATAGAAGGAAATATTGTCACTCCAGATTATTTACTTATCGTGCACTGTTATTGTAGATCACAGTTAACTTCCGTTCAGACCTGTAATCCAATTTACCAAATAATATCCAACAGTTTAGTAAAGCTGCTAGTAGCAAAGGTTTTGTCGACATTATTTTGCCTTGTCTAGGTCTAAACGTGAGGCTCGAAGAACATTTTTGCAGCAGTGTGATTGTCCCTGTTATGGTACTTTTAAAGGTAACAACCAGATTTCGGAAGGACGTAACAAATCCAATGTTCGACTCCCCTAAATGAAGCTAAGGAATGGAAGGATTTTGATTTGCTTTGTTATAAGCCAAAAAGAGAAGCATAAGATCCTCATTCATTCATTTTAAATCAGAATCAAAAACAAATAAATCGGTATTTCTATTAAATTGATGAACAGTTTGCAAGCATTTGTAAATGTTCTCTAAAGCAGTGAATATACATCTAGTTAGAATTTCATGTTTCGCTGCCCATATGAAAGATCCCTTACTGCCATCAATCATAAATCAATCCATTATCTCCTGATATTTAAATTTAAACTTATTTCTTTCAAAATTGACCGAAATCTTGAAATGTAAACGTTTGCAGGGCGATAGAGCTACATCAGAGTCATAAACAAACGAGTTCCAAATAAACAAAAAGTCAATTCCACATTTTCGAGAAGTTAATCAAAATTTCTCCAATTCCACTCCAAAACAAATTCGTTGCCATATCTCTATTTGCACTGAATACAAATGTTTCTCTATTCCTTCCCTTTTCAGTGCAGTTCAGACAGTTCAATAAATGTGCATCCTTGCCAAAGCCATCAAATAAACTTTTTGACAAAATGTTCATGCTCCGGGATAAATCGTATCTCCCTTGCATTCTACTCACATAATCGATTCATATACCACGCACCCTCAGGATAAACCCTCCGCCTCTGCATTGAATGTCATACACTGCTCGCGCAGGAGAATTTTTACATTCCTTCGGGTCCTTTTGACGTCAAGTGCTTGCCTGGATAACGGCCAAATGCAAACGTTCGCTTTGTTCGTCATTGTCACAGAAATAGATTGGAGCTGCATCAGCGATTATTTGACGACATAATAGCTTTGGGTTTTATGATCTTTGCTAACAGGTTTAATGGCCGGAGTTGCATGGCTTTCTGAAAAATTCTCATTAGCGTGCTGCAACCACTTGCCATCTGTTGTTTATTCGTTTCTCCCATCGTCCACCTGTGCGTTTTGGTGTTGACATTTTGCCGCCAGGCTTTACAAATTCTTTGTCCGTTTTGCAGGATTAAATGAACGCCATGTTTGTTTAATTGTTTTTCAATAATTTCAACATTTTCCATTCCTTTGTGCGTTCGATTGGAATAATTTTTCGCTTTCACAGAACTTAAATTATTTCAGATCTCTGCTCAGTTGGAAACATTAAGTATGTATACAGCCAAAAGCGCTTTTTCAGGTAGTTTTACGCCGCTTAGTGTAATAAGTCCCCAACGGAGTCCAGTCAATATTCCATACTATTCAATTATTCACACATGCCCGCCGTCTGCGTTTTTCATCCGCTTTAATAAATTATAAACTCTAATTAAATCGAAACGCAGTTTTGTGAAACTGAAAACCCCCCAAAAAAAGGATCCCAGTGTGTAGCACGCCCACTCCAATTAATCGCCAGCGAGAGAGGACACAAATCACAAGTGGTACTCCATCTCCGTGTTCACAGTCGATGTGAAGACACACATTTATGAACACACTCACCTCGTAAACAAGGATCAACTTCGGGTAGCACACCGGCTGGAGCTCAACAAGGATACCGCGGTGATGAGTGAGAAAACTGGGAACCAGAGTGTGATTTGTGATTCAATTTTTTTTTGCCCTGTTTTGTGGAAACTTTTCCAGAACCCTAAACTTCCGCGGTCGGTAT
Source organism: Eristalinus sepulchralis (assembly GCA_944738645.1). Classification (NCBI taxonomy): domain Eukaryota; kingdom Metazoa; phylum Arthropoda; class Insecta; order Diptera; family Syrphidae; genus Eristalinus; species Eristalinus sepulchralis. The sequence continues at coordinate 54,499,578 of OX122886.1, forward strand.
GTTTTTCCCCCCCACCGTTTTGCTTTTGGGTTCAACCATTTTCTATGTTCGTTGAGGTTTTATTTTCGAAAATATTTCGCAAACAATCTAAGTGGCGAGTGAGGGTGGAAGTGTGGGGATCTCGTTTGGGAGTGAACGAGTGAATTGTTTTCACGGGAGACGTGATGTCTGTGTGATTTTGGGGTACTGGCGAACCAGTCTCGTCTGACATCTGTATGCAAATTGAATTGACTTCGTTTGACTTCGGAATGAAGGCATCCACTGCTGACAGCTGAATGGGGGGGCTTTGTGTCATTGAATTTGGTGGAGCGGTTGGGTTGGAAGACATTTTCGGGGGTGTTCATTCTGTCTTCTTTCCATTGTGATCAATGGCATTGTTAGCGAAAATAGTTTCTGTTGCGATGTTACTTCTGGTATTTCCACAAAAGTGGGTGGTGTTTAATCAAATCAGACACATTCGAGAAATATTTCTGCAGGTTTGGAGTACTGGGTTGACAAGATAATTTATTTAGTCTGAAATTTGTTGGAAAGAGACGATTTAGAGTAAGTTATGGAGACTTATTGAATTTATTCTACGTTTACGTATAAACTGCATCAGATAGAGTAGAAATTAATACTTCAGATGAACTAATAAAGAAAATCTCATCAAAACAAACTTACAACTTGGGCGGTGGCGGTGGGTGCTATCCTCATTTTTTAAGGACTTATTTGCACTCGGAGAAGACTAAAAAGAGTCAACTTAAAGTATGAAAGTTCAAAGCAAGCCATTCACTGAATGAATCATTCAACAGAGTACTTCAACTCCTTTAGAACTGAGCTGGAATGCCAGCCCGAAATGGAAAAAGACAAAGACAAAGCACATACCAGACTAGATTGTATATTCATTCCATGCTTTCAAGTTGATGACGCTACCATTTGACACTTGTCAGCTTTAGCTGTTATTTGGAACATCAATCTATTCGTTGACTATTTGACATTTACGGTACTGGATTGCTTTATAATCGAACAAAGCTTTAACATTTTTATAACCTACTACAAATGTTTCAATTCAGCGAGAATGAAACAATTCAAACGAAAAAAAAGGAACAATTGATTGTAAACAATAATTGGTTGGTTGGGGCTTACATTTTAAATAAACTTTTAGCACTTTTGTTTGTTGAGACAACTGCTGAACATCTTTCTACAAACTAAAATTTAATTAGAATCTAAAAATTTGCGTGTTTTTAAAAAACTTAAAATAAATTTAAATAAGACGTGGTCAACAATAGGTACACGTTGGATGAAGAACTGCCTTCCATAATTTTGAATTTATACACGTACATGCGGTACACTCAGATGTGCTGAACATCCTTCCAGACAGAACTCTAGCACGCGCTCGATAGGTTCATGTCCGTATGTGCTGATGTGCTGTTGCTGCTGCTGATGTGGTGGAATTAAGATAAATTTGGCCGAGTCCGAAATTATGGTTATTTTCAAAACGCCTATGCAATGCACTCTACATGTCAGTGGAGTCCTATTTAAATAGGTGGAGAAGTTTAAATATTTTGAGTTCTCTTTTACGACTGATGGGCGAAGCAACTTTGATTTTCCTCGTAGGATTGGCTTAGCTGCATTCATTTTGAAGCATTTTGGAAAGACAACAATAAGGAAGACTAAGCTTGGTGTAAAAGTCAAGTTTCAACCCAGCGCTTAACTCAGTGTTTGTTCCACCTATGTTCATGAAATTTGGGTAATGAGCGAAAGAATTAGATCACGAATACAAGCTACAGAGATGAGATTTTTCCGCCGGGATAGGCTAAGAAATTGGGCAGCGCGGGAGGAACAAGCAGCCACTTTTTTCGACGGAAAGTACTGTGCTTCGATTGTTTGGCCACATAGTACGAATATCCCCTTCGTCAGCATGCCTTGGATACGATCCCATCAGATAGTCGACCGCTCGGCAAACCCAGGTCGAAATGGTTGAATCTAGTCCATAAACTCGTTAAGTTGCGCTTGGAAATATTTGCTCATAAGATAGAGTCGATAGAGGAGCATCGAACGGCCTGAAAGTCTCTCATGCGTGCTTCAAACCCGCGACCCTTTAAGTGGAACAAGCGGATCAACGAAAACGATGATGATATCATGTGTATTAGCAGACAGTTCTTAGATCAAGTGAAATTCTCAAAAAAACATTGACTTTCAAATAAGCTACAATAAACAAATTCCAAAAGAGCTTGAAGTCGAAACTCAGTCAGATATTCCGCTTCCACTTCACTGATGACTTCAAAACGGAAGAGGAAACGTTTACACCCAGTCTTACTCAGTGGATTTTAGCAAAAATCATAACTTGGAGGCTATTAATGGTAGGTCTATCAATCTGTTCATTTGTAGTTAAGCGCCTTAGGTCTCTGAAGACACCATCACCGAACTTTGGCATCTGCTTAACATTCAAGTAAATATCATTTGGAGCTGGCATAAAACAAACAACCAAAACAGCCAAAATATAATTCAAAATGCTACAAACTTTTACCCTAATTCAGTCTTCATTTCTGGATGATTAGTTATCCGAATATTAAACTAGAAAACGTTTTGAGTTCAAAAGCCAATTCTTGGTAAAAATTAACCCAGTTAAATCAAACTACAACATACTCGGGTAAAAACAAATTTTTAATTTATGGCGTATAGGACAGGAAACTGAAGTCCCCATACAGCAATACTAAGTTCAAAATCGTTAAATTCAGTGTTTGACTTTTCCAAATTCCTTTTGATGCATCTCCTATCATACAAAACTTTACATTCTCACCCAACAAAAGAAGCAGCTTAGATCAATATCATCAACTGACAGCCCACTTCAATGTCCCTCTCCACGTAATTTTCAAATTAGGAAGATTTGCTGACACACTCGGACTCAAATTCCACATGAAATGTCAGAGGTAATGATGCCACTTCTCCGAAATAAGCAAGCAACACCACATTCAGCAAAACGTCACCAACGTTTCCATCAAATTGCCATGATACTCGAACAAAGGCTGCCACCACGCCAGCCATCTGCAGAGAAATGTCAAAACAAAATCAATTAAGCTTTATGATCCGAAGCTCAACCCTGAAATATGCGGCCGCATTTGTTCCCAGCATATGCCGTGCCATTAACACTGTATCACAAAGCACACCTCTCGCCCCCAGCCCTGAACACGGATCTCCAGAACATATTCTCTCCACTATCAGGTATTTCCAAAGAGTTCATATAAATCCTCTTTCCGCCGACAACGGAAAGGAAAAAAAATACAGATTATGGCAGGCCACATATGCGCCCGTACATACACCATACCTTACATCATAAAATATTCACATCCCTTACACTCGGAAAGTCGGGGGAAGTCAACAAAAAGGATTTTAATTCCAAATGCCATTCACAAACCTCGGGAATAGCCGCTCGCACACAATAGAGGCACTGAACTACTCCAAATCCTTCCCCATGCCACACACATACACACTCACACACAACATCCCATTGTTTGGTTCAGTGGAGTCGAAACGAGGAAACCTACGTGCTCTCACCTTGGCGGCGAAAAGCTTTGGAAATGATTAAGTCGAGCGTTAGGAAGTGAATTCTTTCAGACTGAGTTTTATGCCCTGTCACGCTTTAAGATCCCCCCCCCCCCATAAAAGTTGTCTTTCATTTGCAGCGGAGTTGGTGCAGTTTTTAAAACATTTTTATGGTGTGTTGTTTTCTGGTGTTGGGTAGAGGATGGAGATGGAATGAGATTTAAGTCGCCGCGGTGGGTGGAATTTTCACAGCGATTTGGGAAAAGTTTTATGAATTTTACAACTGCTTCAAATGGGAAGAGGTCCATCTCTCAAGGGATGCCATTTTAAAGCATGCTTTTGTTTATTTAATCAACTGGTAGGACACACTGGTTATGGAGCATAAAAGCTCACACTGTATGGTCATTTCAATGTACACTTGTACCCTGATTCGATTCTTGCAACGATACAGGGAAAGTGAACAAAGCTGTGTCGATGTGTTGCCAGCTAGTTTGAATTACGCACAGCAAGTTGGTGGAGGAGCTTCTCAACTTGTCACTTGGGTTTTTTTTTTTTGTTGAGTCGTTTCAATTGTTCTGGTAGGAAGACTCTGTGGACGGTTAGGTCACTTTGTATTCGTCGAAGTTTACCTAGTCGCATGCTTTCATACCGCCCGTAGAGTTCGTCATGTACTCGGTCTAAACATGACACGTAGATCTTTTCCGTAGAAAGGGGAAAGAATTTCTATCTGCTTTCCATAATGTCCACATTTCTAAGACAAAGTACAAGACTGTAGTCAGGTCAGAAAAAGGTTCTGACACTAAGTTCAATCAAGGACCAGAAGATACAGCTATTGGCTTGACTTTGGTACTGACGTTGTCTGTATTTTCTGCTTAGCCCATCAACTATGCCGAAATTGTTAGAGTGGTTTCATCTGAGACTCCAAAATCATATCCTTCCTTTAGAACGTATGACTTACTACGTAAGTGCTTTGCTTTGTCTGTGTTTACCAGAAAGACTATGTTCCTTAAATTTTTGATGCTCATTGTAACGAATCGTCCGAATTGTCCGACAGTTGTGCGTCCTTTCTTTAAGATATCCAGTAAATATTGTACTCTGACCCTGTAAATTGTCAAGACACACAACTCATTGGTGTACGCAGAGTCGACCTTGTAGATAATTTCAGGATATACTAGTGTTTTGTTGTGACTACCTGTCTGGTTAACAGTGGCCACATCTGCGGAGGATTCAAACAACACGACTTCTAAAGATTTGTCTGACCTTGATCGTTGACGGTCATTTTGTTCATTTAGTTGGGGAGTGAGAACAATGTAGTAGGTGGATAGTAGTTCTGCCCCAAGATAAGGTCCTGAGACCATTGCCGAATATGTTGTCATGCAGGCTGAAAGTGAAAGACTTTTGCAAATCTTCATCTAATGAAGTTGTGAATTGATCGTCAACGCTCCTATAAAATACTTCGCCTGCTGCCTCTTGTTTTGCCGATTGGTGATCGTGGACCATTAAACGCTCGTATTTAAATTTGTTTGATGGCTTTATGGAGTAGCTATTTTACTAGAATCGCGTTCTGCCACCTAGAGAGAGATAAAATTTAATTTGATTTTGTGGGGTTCCAATGGGACTAAGCTCCCATGTCATATTGGCATTTGATACACATGGCCTTCTGCAAGCAACTGAAACTGCAATTTCTTATAATGTCTGAAACTTGTTTATAACGTACCTCTGAGAAGGGAACTTGACAAAACTTTTTGCAAATTAAATGAAAAAAAACGTTTTCACAAAAGTATTGCTGTTACTGGGCACAGTAGTATATTGTTGCCTCGTCGCTGCTCACAAATGCACTTTATTGTTCGATAAAATTCTATCCCGCAGTGTTCGATGTCAATCTATAATTTATGGTCATCCTTTTTGTCGTATTCCCCAAAAGAGTTTACTGGTTAATGGTGTATGTCTCATATGAAATAACCTTCCGATATGATTAGAAAACAATTTTTAGAGCATCTTTGGATATTATCACTACCGAGTTCATATGTATTTCCGCCCCTTTTAATTGCATCATCATAATTTCGGAAGCCAGACTATTCTTTTGTAGCTTAGCTGTATAGTTCCCCTTTAACTTCACATTAGGTGCATTCGTTCTACCTTAGTGAGGATTATATGTGAGCCTGCTGGAGCTGACAAATGGTGCATATACTTTTCGTTAGCCACCATCTCATCCTATTCAGACTATGTTTGAAGTGTAATATATTCTCCATAACTCACTCCACTTTTTTCACTTCTTCCTTGGGATGTGAATTGTTAATGTTTTAAAATTTCGTTTTCAAAGGACGAAACGTTTATTATTTTGATATGTTCATCCATTCGCCGTAGTGTCTGTCTGTCACACTCTGCATATCTTTTGAACTTATTATTATGTGTAATAATAATAATAATTGAGTGGCAACAACAGCCCACAAATGACCAAGGTAGTTTTTTACCGACTCCGAACAATGAGATCTGAGAAGCTTTTTCATAGAGAGTTAGTACTTTTTGAATGTTGTCAGAAATTCGAATGAGGTGGTGTCGTAAAAATGGTGATGTTCAGTAAAGCAATCGAACTTGGATCTTTGGCGTTTGAGTCAACGCACTTACCCACACGCCCACAACGCAAAGCGACCACATTTTCATGTGTTTAGTCGATATTCGTTAGAAAACCATAAAGCATCAACGACAACGCATTTCCATATTCTTCCAACGCAGTTCCAAAAAGCCAAATGAGAGCATTCAGAATTTGTAACAGATCGGAATATGCATTGAAAACTCATTTCAATAAACTTGTTTCTCTTAAATTGGAGTATTATTCGACCCTTACAAATTTCCAATCGATGTTTGAAATCAGTGCTTAAGTTTTGATCAAGTACAACAAGTACTACTTTATGATTTTGTTCATTTCCTCAGCGTCGAGTCGAATCGGACATTTTTTCGGCCTTGTTGACCTTATTAGCTTCGACCGCTGATCGTCTTTTTCTGCACTTTACATTTTTTACTTTATATCGACATTGAAGTCGTTTTCCTCAGAACCTCTTAAAATTAACTTGTCCTCAGCACTGTCGCACGGTCGTAGGATCATACAATCGATCGTGAATTCTTTCTATGACATCAAAAGAATTTATTCTTGTTATAGTCATAATTTTCTTCAGTCAGAACGTATGCTTACGCGGCGGATATTCCCAAATCAAGATTCTTATGTACTGTATCCGCATCGAACAACAAATTCACATAAGTACTGCATTTTGCTCTTCCCGCTTCAAAAATATATGCATATGATGTACGTGTTCTCTAAAATGACCCTATATTCCAGATGTTCAGACGTTGCATTGGTTCAAAGAACCTTCTTGGCGTCTGATAAGAACTCGCTTAATTAAGTTTTATATGTAAACCAGCAAACATTGCTAAAACCTTCTGGCAGAGAAGTTATCACATTCTTCTCTTCATTTCTTTAAGACATGCCAAAAAATTTGAAAACACAAAAACGCAACCAAATATTTGTCACTTACTCCATCTCCGGTGTTTGTATTTCTGTGAACAATTAATCATATCAAAAACTTTCAAGAGCAAAAACACATCAAGTAAATTTTTCCATTATCCAGGGATGTAATCAAACCCAGCCAACCCTGAAATCTTTAGAAACCAAATAAATCTCCCCACGAGACGTCGCTAAGCAAACCTAAATCGCGTCTCTGTAACCTTCACTCTACTGGTTCTTTAAAGTTCCCCTGGGGCAACTCAATATAACCCAACTTTTAATTTTTATAATCCATCAGTCAAGTCCTTGCAACGCCATTTCACGACGTTGTGTCAGAGACAGTAAAGCACGCTTCATGGAAATAAAAGATAAGCCATTTACCCTTTTCACATCGCGTGTACTCGCACCCTCTCTCGCATAACTGCGTCGAAAAAAAAATCGATTACACTTTAAAATGTCACCGTTGACCCATCGACAATGGAGCGTCTTCAAGCGGCGTGGACAAAATGAAAGAAATCGGCGAATCGAAAGCCCCCTCCGCAGATAGACCGCAGATGATTGTAGATCAACGAACTGCTTGCTTCCCATCCTCAGTGGCACCACTGTACAGCTCTCAATATTATTTTCGTATATCGATTGTTTTCGAACTAATGAATGATTAATTCGCTCGGCTGGCTGTGGGACAAAGTTATAGTGCCTGGCGTGTCCTCCTTTTTTCGGTCACAAGCAACTATTGCCCGCACATAGAGCAAGGGACGAGGAAGGAATGTAGTCCTAAGTGTCACAAGGAAAGGGGGCGGGTTCATATTCGAATTAGTGACGTGACCAAAGTATTTGGGGGATTACTCACAAGCCACCAGGCACGCGGCGTATCGCGCCAACGGGGCTGTTTTGTTTCTGCGCTCCGTCCACAATGTAGGGCAGGCCAATTGAAGTGGCTATACACAACGCCACAGGGCTAATCAATCAATACCACACAGCCCGCACACCGCCGAGAGAGAGCCAACCGCCGCGACCGCCGGTGCACTTGCAGTTCGCCTCGGTCAAACAGTCAGTCGACAGTTATCCCTTTTGGCTGAGCACTGGTCGCGTTTGTCGCGCTCGTCCCTGAGTCGATTTTAATTGATTTCGGTCTCCACGGACCGCAACTGCGTTGGACGACAATCAATTAAAGAGGAGAGGTGCAAGGACGCTCAAGATAAACACGATTCCGACCGACAAGACGGGGCAACAAAGAAAAGTGCGTTGACGTGCGCGCGTTTTGTTGTTTTTTTTTTCTTCAATTTTCTGTGTCTCTGTGGATCTATGCCTCAGTGTTCTGTGTTCTGTGTTCTGTGTTTCCCCCTTGGTTTGAATTGTGCATGCGGCTACCCAGTGTCCCAGTGAATCCAATTCCACAGCAACCGCCGCCGAAGAATGGCTTACCGTTATAATTATTTTAATGCTTCCCCCGTAGAGAGAAATTAATTTACTCATGTCACATGTCTGTAGCTATGTAGCAATGAATGGTAATTGAACGAATTTAAGTTACAGGGTTGTCCAGGATGTCGCAGGTAATAGTGAGGCTATAATTTTAGATCGGCTATCGCCTAGCACGCAGTATTCGATAGCAGTAACGGCTATTAGGCTTGGAAAAAAGTACCGCAGTAGACAGATAATATTTAGAACTCTAGGTAAATCGATTTGCAAATTGAATACCCCCAACCGAAGATCGGATCTCACTAAATAACTGTTGTTTTTTGCTGCACGAATCAGATTCACCGAAGCCGTCGCAACAGCAGGACTTCAACGGAGCCGCCATGCCGCCGAACAAGGCTCTGAATCCCGGCATTTACATGGACGACATCGTCTCAACCTCGGCCAGTAATCTGTCCAACTCCACGCAACAGAGGGAGCTGCCACCGGTGAGTTGCGTTTGTGTACTTTGTGGGAACGATGAATATTTTATGAATCCACTTGCAGATACGTGGCGTTGAAATTGGCATCGTGCTCATTGTGCTGATGGTGTGGGCGGGCGCTATAGCGCTCTTCTTCAACCGCTGGGGCAAGATCAGGATGCTGCTGCCCTACCAGCCGGACTACAAGCACGAGCAGTTGAAGGTGCCCGGCACCGGCGTGTGCTCGGGCGGCGTGTGCACTGGCCAGCATTCACATCAGGTAAATATGCTCGTCACCCTCCCACACGGACATTGTACAGAGAAAAGAATGAAAACGTCCGTTTGCCTGCTGCAAGACATGCAGCAAGTCATTCTGTCGGCACAGAGGTGGGAGCATGTATGTTTGTTCCCTCCGCTCGAAATGTGAGATATGAAATTACATTAACCGCCAACACGATGGCTTGCTGCATGCGGTAAGGATCCGACGGAAATAGAAAAGAATACAGAATACTTTAACATGTTTCCTATTCCTCTTGAAGACGAAAGACAAAAACACCAAACAGTGAGTGAGAAGATGAGGGAGAGACGGAGGGCGGAAGGAAGGCAGTGTAAACGATTTAGTTTGTTGACTCTTGATGCATTTTTCATGCGAGAAAACAAGGCAGTTGTGATTGAAAGTCCAATAACTTGTCGAGCAGATTCGGAGCGTAGCCCATGAGGAGTACATGGCAGGTGTGAAGCTACTTCTACTATTAACGGACGAAAATAGCTCGCAAATGGCTTATCGTGGTCAGTTTCATAAGCACCATTCGGTGGTTTATTTTTACTTCAGACACTAACTGCGCACTGGATGAGGCTCAACGTAGTTGCCGTGGTTGTCTAGAGGATGGTAGAGAATGGAACCAGTTTCTGGGAAAAAAATATTTTCATTTGTACCCGATTTTCCAATCCCTTCGTCTTCCAAATGTCACGTGACATTTTCTTCTTGTCACATTTCAATTTAACGGTAAATGTTCGTTTTGGGAAAAAGGGTAAAGTCATCACTGATTGGCACTGGCATTTCTCACAAGAAAGTTCGCAGATTTGTTTTCCCAAGGCTTCACAATTTTCTTTCATATTTGAACTTAACGTTTTTCATTCACTCTTATACATCGTATTTCGTTAGAAACAAAAAATAAATTTCAATTTGTGACACCAGATGAAAAATTCGCTGTAAACGAGCATATTTTGGACTTTTGAAAGATTGAAGTCTTAATCGATTCAAGAGCCACTTAAAGGTTCCTAACTTTATACATATATTACATTACATCCTTCTTTTAGCATCTGAATGGATGCATAGGGTGGGGTTTTTGTTTCAAAGTGGAAAAAAAAACTGAAACTCTATGTCTCGGTTGGCTTCGCAAGTTCTGTCCGTTCTCGACTTTCTCCCACCCCAAATTTCCTTGAAAATGACCTTGATTTTTAGTGCTTGAAATATTTCTAAACTCTTGGCATAACATTTGTACTTTTCGGTTCTTCACACAACAGTTTTAAAGAGGCTACCAATTCACGTCGTAAAGATGACTGAAAACATGATTTATCAATTTGGTCCACAAGGGATGAATAAATGGCATGGGTTGTGTGTCAGCCCTCCATTTCGCACAAAAAAGTCCAAGTCTATGCCTTCTTCAAGTCTAAAAAGGCGGTTAATATAGTTAAATAACGGTGAATGTTATTGTTCTGTGAAGTTGACTGAAACGTTGTCCCTTACCTTGATGATAATGTCAACATTCTACAATACACATTAAATTGTCACTCTCTGTGTATGCATTGCTGTCTTAAGAATAACGTGCGGGTTTTCCATTGTTAACGTAACGTGGACGATGAATTCAAATGTGTCTCACAATTGTCGTTCAATTCAAGCTGCTTCAAGGCCCAAACTACAAAGCGAGCCTTCAAACTCGAAGTCAAATGGGTTGTTAGTCCGAGAACATTGCGCAAAAATATGTATTGGTAAGTTAAAGGAAGGATATGTTCAGCTGTTATGAGCGATGGCGATGTGATGTTTTGAATTGAGTCTCAAGCTCTCGGCTCAAGCAGCCTCATTCATTTCTGTGCGCACAGCACGATGACGATACCCTGAGTTTTGCCATCTACCATACCAGTCTGATGACCTGTCTACACAAACTTATTGTATATACAGCAGTTGCGTCGCGATGGGTGCTTTATTTCGATGAAATTCACCAAGCTTCCAAAAACGGTCTTAGGTGCACAGATGCCTTCCCTAGCACACCTGGATCTGCTCTGGATGCTCTGCTAAATCTCACGGCTAAAAAAAATGTTTTTTGTTCAACTTGCACTGGAGCTTATATGACCTAGAGCACCGCATCTCCTATAACGAAGTCTAACGGACTCCAACAGTCCAGTTGCGTCGTTCAAATTCAACTTTCCCTGTGTCCATGACTGGTTCTGGACAGAAACTTAGCCAGAAAGGGAATGTACTCAGATTTTCACGGACGGCTTAAGTACAATACAGGGTTCTGGAGCTGGGGCCTTGGTAAAAAACGACAACATTAGACTTCACACGACTAGACTTTGCGTCGGTCTTTCAAGCGAAAACTTTTACGATCCTAATGGCCAATAACTATATTGTGAAAATAGGTGAAGGGGACGAAGTATCTGCGTCTGTAGCCAAGCTGTGCTTAAGGCCTTACTTAACAATCTGACCACTTCCAAGACAGTGCAGAAATGCAAGTCTTTCCTTAATTTGGTTGGCAGACTAAATTCGCTAAGATTTGTCTGGGTCCCGGAAAACCACGGATCATGGGAAACGAGATTGCCGTTTAACTTGTTAGGCAAGGATTAAAAGAAACATCCATGGCTCCCGAACTCACCTTGGGACTGCCTGCGTCCTTGGTTCTGTCGACGGTTGGGTCTCTCGACAGCACAACCACAGATAGCATGATTCACCAGAATGCAGGCTCACCAAGTGCTTGCTCTCAAACGTGAGCAAGAAATCCCCGGCTTTTGTGTCATCTCTAGTAAGAATGACTGAGGGCGTACAAATGGGACACTTCACCTTCGCTTAGTACTTAAGTATGCTTTGACTTAGTGATAATTCTCTATGCGACGCCTGTAGAGAAGATGAACACGCTGCAGAGCACTTTCTCTGGCAATATTGCGCCTTTTCTCGGATTAGGTCTTGACTGTTTGGTACTAAATTATTGGGATTGGAAAACCACCCTCACAGAAGCACTTGTTGGTATTCCTCCGGAAGACCTGGTAGAAATTGAGCCAGTTATCGAGTCTGAGCGCTCCAGTGCAATGTTCTCCAATCACCAACAAAAAACAACCCACAACCAATTCATCTGGAGAATCTTGTTGGAGTTCAGAAAAATTGCTAATCCAAGGCATTATTGCTTTATCGGCCCGCATTCACATAACTTATAAGTCTTACCTTAGTGCGCCCATCAAAATATTCCATAATAAAATCACATGCAAGCGTAATCCCACTGATAAGTTTAACATATGTAGAAAAGGCTTTGCAGATTACTGACGATTAAACTTAAAGAACATCACTTGAAATCGCATGAGCCACTTTCAGCCAATTACCAATTCTCAATTCACGAGAAATGGGCCTTCATCCTATCAGCAGTGTCCCTAATTGATACCCCCTTCATTGCAATGTACACTTCCAAATGAAAGAATAATCGCCAAAGGTTCTTCCCAGAAAATCTATTTAGCTTGCTTCTTTACAGTCGTTTCCTTCAGCTGCACGTGGAGTGCTCTCATCTCGGGAATATTGATATACCTTCCGTTCCCTGGTTACATCGGAGACATTTTGCATCATCCTCGATTCACTGGAACTCCCCACACCACACCCGAAGCAAATTACCTTAAAAGCTTGGTTCTTTAAATTGGCGAGAAAAAAATTCGTCGCCATCGCACATAGAACGTGGACGTGGCGAATTGAAAACATCTCGCCGCCCCGCCGCCCAGTGGTGTGGGTAATTCGCTTATCATTTTCGCTCTCGATTGAATCGAATCGATTGCGTTTATTTAACCGCGGCAAATTGAATTAACTGAGTCAGCCGAATGGATTATCCCCCAGCCGCTACGAATCGGGGCTTAATTTGGTAAACTAAAAAGTATTTACCGGTCCCCTTTCGTAGGATGTACGTGTTTGTGTTTCTTGCGTGTGAAATCACGAATAAGAACGAATGACAAGACGGAAGATGTTTTCGTAGCCGAGAGTCGTGAGGGTTTCGTTTTGTACGCGAGGTGCGTCTACACCTGCTGATGGGACGGAAATCAGAAAAGGATGTCGTCCGTTGGACATCTGCCGCCTCGTTTGCTGCTTTTGCAGTTTGGTGAATTTTAATGGACTGAAATGTGACACGGTTTGTGGTTTTGTCGGGTGTTTTTGATTGGCTAAGGAATCTCCTCAGCTAGGTACAGTTGGCTTGAAATAAATTGGTATGGGGGAGCAGCATGAATTTTCAGTTTAAGACATCTGTAGACATTTACTGCATTCAGATTAATCGGATGTACTTTTCTTTTCCACAACCTTGAAATTAGATATTCATTTTGAAATGAGTAAACATAGAATTTTAACTACTAATTCGGTGGACAATCACTGGTTTTCGGCCTTGCTTGACATACTTCCTCATCTAATACAGCCTTTGGTCAGTCACCTAGAGGTTTAAAAGTTCAGTTGAGAGGGAGAGCACTTACCAGATAAACATGGTACCAGATGTTAGATAATCTTCATCAGCGCAAAACCACTGTCGTTCAGCTTTAATACCCTTGGCATCTGAGGCTTATAACTTTAGCTTTCATCGCGTTTCCCATTCTAGATCATTCTTCTACTAACAAATTTTACAACTTAATGGGTAACATGCCTCCTAAAAAATACAGCGCTACGATGACTCTCTTTGGTTTTCAAGGCCAAGTCTAGCGGCAGCGTCGCACAGCCTCAGAACTCAATTCAGAATCACGTCAACCGTTGTCATACTGTGCTGTGTGCGGAGTGTGTGCATTGAAAGCAGCCATCTCATCGCGACAGCAGCGGCCAGCAGATAGGCTAATCTCATGTTTTCCATCGATTAAGGAAAAGGTACACAAAAACTTGTTCCACTTGAATTTTTGTGCTAGAGACGGAGTTGGTTTCCTCTGCTCGCGTTTCCTGCCGCCACTTTTTCCCCGCGTCAGTTGCAACGCCAGGCGTAACCAGCATGATCTTTCGCCAGCTGCCTCCAGTTGCTCACTCCAAGTTGATTAAGGTCCGTAAACAGGACCAAGACTCCTTTACTTACACTTTTATGCTTCATAGAGCAGGACGGGCATGACCAAATGCAACTTGGTGTTTCGAGAGATGGCTCTGTTACTTAGTTACCTCTTGAGTCCACACAAGTAATGATTCCCAAGAGTTTTTCTGTCATCGATCTCGGTACTGGTGTTTTGGTCATTGTTTACTCGAGACCCGAGGTAGACGAATTGTAAAAGCCAATTATATTGAAGTCATTCTCGACTTGTGTGCGGTACCTCAATGGTTAGGATTCCATGGTACATGCGTTGCACATAACCTTGCCATTTTAAACATTTTATCTGTGGTTGCCGTGGCGCAGTGGTAAGTGCATCGACTGCGGCGCAGAAAGTCTGGGTTCGATTCCCGGACGGGACACCTAGCATTTTTTCACGGCACCACCTCTTTCGAGTTGCTGACAACACTCAAAGAGTATTAATTGACTATGAAAAGCTTCTCAAATCTCTCTCGTTCGGAATCGGCAAAAAACTGTAGGTCCCTTCTACTCGTGAAGAACAATAGTATGCACAACACGAGTAGTTGTTGTAGAAGCTAGGCCCTGGTCCGTTATGGGCTGTAGTGCCACTCAATTAATTATCTATAGGCGCTGGGCTTAAATATTAGTAGGCCACTCTGTAGCCTTCGGAATTCTTCGTTGAATCTTCTCCTCCGGACGTTATCAACGACCTCATCGCGCTGTGGCGAAGTGAGTAAATGCGTTGATGGAAAAGCCAGGGGACATAGTTTCCTTGTCTGACCGTTGATTTCTTACGACATCTGCTCTTTTGCGTTTCGGACAGACACCCGTTGTCCATAGAAATCTTATCAAATTTCCCCGATCTGAGTCGACAATTAATCGTAGGAACCCTCTTCTGGTTACAAAATGACATTGCTCATAACACGAGTAGTTCCTGAAGAAGATCGCTTGTGGACTGTAGTGCAATCCAATTTATATTTTATAAGGTGTAACAATAACCCAAAAAACCCAAGAAGAGACAAGATTGAAATAAGCTATGCTTTCTGGAATTTAATCTACCTTGTAAACAACTAAAACGATCTGGTTCGTTTTTATAACCAAAATTATCAAAAACTTGTCGTAATGTGCTATTCGCCTATTCAACAGTAAATTTGAATTCCTTTCCCACTACTTTCGAACGAAGTCGAAATGGCTTTAGACGACTGAACATTTTTTCCATACAATTCAGCAAACTTCAAAAAACCCACTTAAAAAGAAGGTATAAACCTGCAAAAAGTTACTAATTGAAAACATGGTTATGGCACAAATAAGGAATCCTTGACTATTACCCCAAACCATCAACTTAAAGCTCATTTGCAACTAATCAACTGTATGAACTCCTCCCCACAACGCACTCAAACCAAGACCCTTCTCCAGATACGACTAACAAATATTAACTTAATTACACGTACTACCCTCAACTTTCTCCCTCCATCCAAAGTTAATGCATACAGCCACAAATATAGCTGTGAATAAGGTCACCTAAAGCTTTCCCGAATACAAATATCTATGTCATTATTAGAAGGGGGAGAGAAAAGGCAAATGAAAGACGGAAAAAGTTACGCATACGCCACAGGGAATGCAATTTGCCAACGAGTGCAGTCAACTATTTTAGTTTACAAACTTAATCCTCCGATCCTCACTCCCTGACAGGACACATGTGCATGTCACTCTCTCTCTCTCTCTCGCTTCCCACTCTCACTCACAGTTTCAGTCTCCTTCGGTTTTTTAGTGGAACTTAAATAAAACATCATTTCATATTGAGACCAAACTTTCGTCCCGCGGAACACTTCCAAAAGACCCCGCCCTCCACACACACACACACATACACAAATCAAACAAAACCTCATTTTGTCTCATATTCGAAACCAGGCTAAATGAAATATTTATTTAACTTTGTACTTCTTTTTGTAGAATATACACACAGACATGCTCATACAGGTACATAAAGTTATCCAGTTCGATTCACGTAGTGTTTCCATTCCATCCTCAATCCTGAAGATTCCAAGACAATTTTGGTTGCGAATTTTTTTTTCATCCCAAACTATTATTTTTTTTTATTTAAAAGTATGGCTTCACAAGCTTGTACCCAGAACAGAAAATGAAAGAAAGAAATTTTATGTTTTGCATTAAATGGAGGATGTCCCTTATTAAAAATTGACAAAAAAAGGATTGCCCCTCTCCTTGCTCGAACCGGAACCGCGTCAGCATTCATACATCAATGGATTGGCTTTGAAGTAGGCTTTCTCCACCCCGAGATATCAGACAGTTTTATTTCTGCTTGCTTCCGCTTAGTTCTTAGTTCAATCAGATCTAGATTTTTCCTTCGTTTTTTTTCCAAATTTTCCTCGTTTTTCTTATGCTAGACTTATGATTTCAGTCAATTAGACTTAAGATTTTATTTTTCGCTTTTATTTCAAAAAAAAAAAAACAAATTAGAAACAAAAAGAGAACATTTTTGGTTCACAAATTGTATTCAATTTAGTGTTTGCCACGTTGCGAGGGCTGTGGCATATTCGATCGATGCTTTCAATATCCACGGCGAGAATTGGAGCGCGACTGCGGCTGTCAGTTTGCCCTATTGCACAAGGCCGATGTAGAGAGCTAGCAACCAGCTCATGGTGATGGTGCCGCTCCACACGGCACCAAAGTGCAGGCGACTAGCAGCGGAGCTGATGGAGCTGTTGGCGGCGAGCACTTGGAGGAGCAGCACGATCACCATCACCACTCACAGACACAACTCAAACAGGATAATAGCTCGCAGCACAGTCTAAAGACACAATCAATACCAAGTAGTCTTAGCCAGAAACTCAATCAGATCAATAGCAAATCACCAGCACAGCCGAAAACTTCGGACGAGCAATTAAGCGAATTCGATCTACTTGATCAGGAGGCAAAGCGTCAGATCATACTGCGGCGACGGCGGCTGTTCAGCCACTACCGGCAGTACGAACAGTGGCGCAAGAAGCAATTCAGCTACGACAGCTATCACTACCGACCGTTGGTCAGCGCTGCGGCCACGAAGCGACGACGCCTGTACCGGCGTCAGTACTCGTGCGTGGAGCGCAGCGAGGGCAGTCGCGACAGTCACGACTCAAAGTACTATATCCCCAATGACGGGGCGCCGCCATCGAAGGGGAACAGCGAAACTAATAGTGTAAGTCTAGGTGTTAAGCGCTGCCCGCATCTCTCAACTCTGCACAAATCCATTTCAACATTGAATCTCATCATCCGCACGTATACATTGTACTTGCAAATATTGAACTCACCGTACACCTGTGTTCTGTGTCCTCCATCATTGTCATCGTGTCATGCGTCCTGTGAATCTACTCACTCAGACTAAGATTCGCTTTTGTTTTTCGTTTCCTTTAGTTTCTTTCCGTTTTTGTCAGTGATCATAGCACAAGGATGATCCAAATTGTTTTGTCCGAATTGTGTGTTTCCAAATTGTATATTCTTGAAGTGTGAAAAGATTTTGCAGGGAATCTATATTTTTCTTTCGTGGATAAGCTTCGTTTATTTGCCGCCTTCCTTTTTTCTTATGTTTTCTTTATTTTTCAATTTGTTTGTAAATAATTTTGCAGATGAATTAAGTAAGTAATGGAAGGGTTGTATTTTTTTGATATTTTACAATGTTTCAGAGACACGTTGATTTCCAGTTTATTTTTTAGTGTAATTTAGGTCCCTCCATTCAGTTAAACTTTTCCCGTCAGACGTTGTTTCGTTGCAAGATTTTTTGAATTTAGGGGCATGTTCTATGACTCTTTTTTCAGATTTGATTGTTGTACAACCTTGACTATATAAATTGTGATTCATCGTAAAGAAATTTTACAATATAAAATAAGTTACACAAATTTGACAGTGAACTTGAAGTGAACGATACATTTTATCGGGCAAAAAAACAAATTAATGGCATTTACTTTTGAAAATTATATAATGTCAATCTTAGCCATGACTGCGTCTAAGGTGATCTATTCGGAAGGTGCAATTTTGGGCATAGCGACTTACAAAGTGTCAATCGTAGATGGCTTGTTTCCAAAGGGCTGAAACTTTACATATAGACAGCGAAAGTAGTACAAAGGTGTGATATAGCACGGCCAATTTACATGAAATTAGTGCTCTCGTAGCTTTGTTTTGTTGGAACCAGAGCTCTAACCAGAGCAACCAACACTATGTGTTCGTATTTCAGGAAGCACATAGTCTGTACACATGGCGGTAAAGGCTATTAATTAGCGTCATTACCGAAAAAAATTTCACAATAGAACACCGTTTTTTAATTGAGTTTTTCCAGAGCCCAAAATGTAACGCAAATTCAAGTCGCCGGGCTTGAATTTACTATGGTTGAATTTAGTTCGCTTTTAGGCCGAGGTCATCACGTCAAATACGCAAACTTATCAATTAAGCCGACACCAACTGCTAATAACGACAAGCATTCGATTCGTCAAGATCTTCGCGTTCACTCTCAGCTACCGCTGCTATAGTTTTTTCACTACGTTCTGAATGTGGTTTAACTTGTCCGTGTAAACAGATGTTATCTAGGACTCAGGAATATTTGGAATGGTACTGGCAATAATGGATTCAGTAGGTTGACTATACCCACCGTAGTCTCCTCGAATCGCACGAAAAACATTCTTACAGAAGGCTGATTTTTATAACACAGATGAAAAATTTGGACACCCTATTATAATTTGAATCCCAATGATGACTTGCCACAAGATCCTGAAAAAAATGACAAGGCAGTTTGGTAGGAGTCATGCATAAATTGCTAAGAAAAAGCCTCTTGAAACTGAAAACTCAACATGAATAAAAATATGTGTAAAATAAATAAGAAATCCATCAAGAAATCAATATCAGTGCTCTGTATTTTCGGCAACGTGAAAATCTACTGTTTTAAACTTCATTTGCTATGAATTAACTTTTTTTCACACACAACTGCCAAATTATTCGATGGCATGGCTTCGCGAAAAAATTACTCGAAAACAAGAAAATGACTTCACAAAGTAATTTGGAGCATATAACAGAATAAACTCAATAGCCAACATCGGCTAAGTCGATATTTAATTAAACATCATACAATATGGAATGAATGAAGAAATACCTATGTTTCTATAGAGAACATAGCTATGTGACTAAAACACGGGTTTCTCATTTTTACAAAGTTGCACTTTTTCTGCATCATTCTGCAAAATGTGCAAAAGTAGTGTATTCTATTGTAGAATTAGATCGAGGCATAACCGATGCAGATCATATATTTTTCATTAAAAGTTGAGCCAAAACATTCTTCAGTGCAATACAGGTTCTTCCTCTTCTTCTTGTGTCGCTACAGTCCGCTGTGGACCTGGGCCAACATACTTTTCCAGTCAGCACGATCTTTCGCTAGCTGCCTCCAGTTCCGCACTTCAAGTTGGTCGAGGACCTTCTCCACTTGTGTGCACCACCTTAGCCTAGGACTTCCTCTGTTGCGTTGTCACAATGGCTCAGATTCGAAGACTTTCTCGCTGTACAGCCCATAGAGTTCGTCGTTAAATCTGCACCTCCAGAAGGCATCAATGCAAACACGACCAAAACTCGCAAGCAAAACTTTTCTCTCGAAAAGACTAAGGGCTAAGGGCACTGAAGAATTTCCAAATATGAACAAAATCATAGTTGGGGATTCTAAGCATTTTTTTATCTATCGCAATAAACTTAACCATTATTTCCTTCACGCGGAAAAGCTTTTCTAGTTATGTCAGATATAAATGGGACGTAATTTTGGCATATTTAAGTAATTAAGATTTTAGAAAATCTACAATTCTGAAACACCAAAAGTTTAGAAAACTTTGAATATCGAAAATCCAAAATAGTAAAACAAAATTGCAGTCCTCAAGTTTTCGCGCCATAAATTTCTCTGAAATTATATATCCATTCAATTAATAATAGATTTCTTCTAAAAACAATACAATGCTCAATACAAATACTCACCAAACTACTTGCAATGTTATTCACAACATTCGCTTGTTATTCATTCCTAAATTTTACTTTTCCTTTAATTTTTAAAGCCAGAAAGGAAACATATGCGATTAATATTGAAAAATGTACAGGGTCTCTTGTGCAACTCGGCCTTGTGACCGCTAGTGTTCTTGCACCACTATAAAAGAATTTATTTCTCTCTCCTTAATAATAAGAAACTATACAACAGACAGTGTCCTGCCACAGCAAAACGCCTGAAACCGTTGCTTGAAAAATGTACCCTTAAGGGATAGAATTATTTCAGAGCCTTTCTTCAAATAACAAAAAAATAGCATTGTTCCTCTTAAAGAATTCCATTGTAACACTTACGTCTCATAACGAATTTCAAGAATTTTCCCTCTGGTCATCCTCGAAGCGTTCTATGAAATATACAATTTCTTAAACCGCAGCAACCGGGTTCAACAAGATACAAAAGCTTCTCGAAAATCACAACTCATCCGAACTTCCTCGCTTCCTCTCATCATTTTTTTTCCGGAGTGCCGTTTCTTTATTTTGGGGTTATGTACAAATCCCTTCAGGGCGAATGAAATACAAAAGCAAATAACTGTGAAATAAATATTTCAAAGCCTTAGGGTCCTTTATATCTCAAGTGTTGCGTTGTACTTTAATGCAAGAACGAGCATCTTAAATGGCCACAAATTGCCCCAAATACGAAAACAAAAGCCACACAATTTAACAGAAAATATCATTAACATATTATGCAACGGATTTGAGTTGTGGAGTACTCATCCAGATAATGTCCAATATCCGTCCACATTTGACTTGATGAGAGCACAAAATGAATTATGTAACAGGGAAGAGAAAGCAAAACATGGAACTTTGAAGATTCAAGTTCGAATACAAATGGACGGCAAATGTCGTTAGGTAAACGAGTCGTCTATCATTAATCAAAAGTCATTCAATGTCCACAACAAAGCTATGTGGCTTTATAGGACAAATATCGGCTTGTAATGGGAAACGTATTGAGATTGATGACCTTTTAGACAAAGAGAAATTTAAAGAAACATGTGCCATGGTCTCTAATGATTTGTCAAAGTAGAAACAAGGCATCAATCCTATTTGTTGTACTTTTGATTTCTATTATTCATCATCCTAAATTTTTTGAGATTTTTTCTTTGACATTTCTGTCCTTTACTACTCAATTTGTGTTAAATTCAGTATCAGTTACAACTCCAATCAGATGACAAAAAAGTCCTATTCCTATTCAAACAAACACACTAATATTTCACTTCTCGGAAAGCACTTTTCAAATCGCTTCGAATAAATCAAAACAAAATTCTCTGACGCATCCAAATAGCAAATGTCCACTTCTTCCGTGACCTTTTCATTGATTCCGAGCTTACAATTCAGCTTGTAAGCCTCCATGGGGATTACTCGCATTTTATCTGCACTCCACGTGAATACCCGTATCTCGAAACAAATAGATCCCCATCTCTCTCTCTTTCCCTCTCTGGTCTACCCACTCTGATTTAATGGCCAATTCCCAATTTTATGCTGCAGAGATGCAATGAATCCAAACCGAATGGGCTGCGCCCCCCCGTCCAATAAAAATGATTTATCCCCGTAATGACTCACATTTCGCCTAAAAGGTCGCGCAGTATGAAACTTCAGAATGTGCAACATTTACCCCTTCCGCATCCACACACATGTGTGGAAAACTTTCATTACACATTTCATTGGCAATTTATGAACGTACGACGTCGGAATTCAGACTGGTCGAGGATACTCTTGGTAGGCTATCAGATTTCACTCACCTAAGCTGGTGAGTCACCCCATCCCTTCAAACGCGCATTTGATGGAGCAATAACTGCTTAAGCTCCTCTCGATGTTTATGCAGCATATGTCTTTATAATTAATTGCCCAATGATGTCGTCTGGTGGGTTGGCGCGGTCAGGGGTGTGGAGGCAATCGGATACTCCCCATAAATGAGTTATTAATTCTGTGCCTAGGGATATTCCCTTGGTTTATGTTCAAGAGCACACATATGTATGCTCCGGGAAGTGGGCGGAGGTTCGGTTGGGAAACAATTTAATTGGAATTGTGTTTCTTGAGGGCATACATTATTCTGTGATTCCCGAACTGCCAAATTTACCCATCTTCGCTTGCAGGGAGCAATAACTCTCGACAAACGACCGCGCTACTGATGGAAGTGCCGTGTAGCACGTCGTTAAGCACGTATAGAGCTCTGACCATGAATCTCTCCTAAAGACCACCTCGAATTTTACGATTCCGGCGGGTGGGAAAAACCAACCGAAGCTTCTGCTCTCAGGCATGAAAACCCTTACACGAGCAGTCGATGGATCAAAACTGAAATATAAACACGTTCACGATGAACTCGTGTGTTTGAATTCCGCCAATAGGGTTGAACTGCATTGGAGCAGATAGTTACGTGCCTGTCGAAGCGATGCCGAGCAGAGCTAATGAATGGTGGATCTGTGTTGCATACGTATTCTTCAAATTTATGAGTTTCCCTTGTACTTCTGAAGGGTTGACGAGAGGAAGGTGAAAAAGGAATTGCAAACTTAAAGTCTGTTCTCGGCATCAGAGGTGGTTTGCACACTTTTTTAATGCACTTTCAAAACTTTTCCGCTTCTTGGAGAGAAAAATTTAATTAAAACTCTTGACAATGGGACTTGATGGATATCTAAGTGAAAAGGAAAATATTGTAGATTCATGTCATCTACACGATTTCCAACAGGAACAGATAAATGGACGATGCTGCAGAAATAAATTAAGTCGAGTCATCCTTCTGCGAGACAAAAAGAACTGAAAACCTGTTTCAGTGAAATAATGTAAACATATGTTAGAGTTCGGATATGTCTGTTTAAAAATCGTTCATCGATAAATGTTTTTCTCAAGTTGCTATGCACTTAGCAATATTGGGTATTCCCGTAGAATTTGTAGGCCTAAGCATTAATTTCGTGTCTCTTCATGTAAAACATTAATTAGGCGATATAATTATTGCCTTATGATTGTAAATCATCATTAGCTTCCTCGTATCCGGTCCTTATTTGCCCTAAACAGGGACTTTAATATCTAGGTCAGCAAACCCAGAATACGTTTAGGACGGTTGTGTATGTAGCGAACACATTTTCTCAAGCGTGTACCGAAAAGTAGTACCGATCGATGGTGAATAGTTGGCGTATCTTTCCCCCGAAATCGTGAATTACTCCGTCCAATCTACAAGTAGTATAGAGAATAAGTCGTTTTCAAGACTGTATAAAATTGTAATTGCCCCTGGATGGAAGCCCTGGTGGGAACAAGGCAGGATTGTTTAAGTTGAAGATTTTTCCTTCGCCAATAACTGTTTGAACTTACACTGTAAAGTAATTGAAACGAACATTTAGAATAAATTTAAGGTGTAGAAAAACTCTAAGTTCTAAATAAAATGTAAAAACCTTTCCCATTTAAGTAAAGGCATTTTCGAAGGAGGATTTAGCCTTTGCTTGTAAAGTGTAATTCAAAAAACGAAACTTTTTGCACGGGTATCTGGTAGAGAATTAATTTGAAAAGTAAGGATATCGGGCTTTGGTATAACTGGTAAAACGGCTGGCTAAGCCCGATCGCATGGTTGCAATTTGATCTTAACTCACTCATTATTGTTTTATAGAAAATTTAGTCTGAAGGCACTATTGTCACAGCTTTTCCGAAAACTGACCTTACAAATATGACTCGAGTTTTGAATAAGAGTTTAAACAGTTTTCAACTTATTCTCGTATAAGGCAAAGGACAATAAATTTAAATTTTTCTTAAATGTTAAAAAGGCTTACACAGTTGTTTGTGCTAAATTAATTATTCATATTAAAAATTCTTAACAGGCATTTTTGAAACCCAATAAATTATGCAAAATTTTAATTTGAAAAATTATTTCTTAAGAAGTGTAACGTTTTTTCTTAAATACCATACCTTTTAATCCTTAAAATACGGCATTTATAAATTGCAAACAAAACTTCGATGCTTGTCAGAACTATTCCACACTTGCAGCAGCTTTTCAACAAACATGTATATGCTCAACACAATATTAGAGGAAACGTGTCATTTTTGGAATTAAATAGTTGGCAAATAATTGTGTCGCCGTGGCGTAGTGGTAAGTGCGTCGACCGCCGCGCAGAAAGTCTTGGTTCGATTTCCGGACGGGACACCTCGCATTTTTTCACGGCACCTCTTTCTTTTGTTGACAACATTTTAAGAGTATCAATTGGCTATGAATAGCTTCTCAAATCTCGCCGTTCGGAGTCGGCAAAAAAATGTAGGTCCCTTCTACTCGTGAGAGAACAGTAGCACGTACAACACGAGTAGTTGTTGTAAAAGCTAGGCCCTGGTCCGTTGTGGGCTGTAGTGCCACTTAATTATTAATTAAATAATTGTGTCTCATTCTTTAAGTTCCAAAGTTCGATGTCTAGACTGAACGTTCATATTGCATATTTCAACGGTACCAAGCCTTTCGAGTTTCTGCTAACACACAAAGAATATAAAATGTTAATGAAGAGCTTCTTAAATGTTGCCTTCGGAATCGCAAATAAACTGTAGATTCCCTCTTCTCGTGAAAGAACAATGACCTGTTCAAAAACGAATAGTTGGTGAAAAAGTTAGGCCCAAGTACCATTTGGACTTATCGCCATCAAGCGAAACGATAGCTTTAATATACAGTCTTAAAGATTTTTGAAAATACGCAGTAGCACAAAACTATTGTATCTCCTAGGACCATATATCATTAAATCAACGATCACAGATTTCCGCAGTGTAGCATAGTAGTTCCAAATTGTATAAGAGTTTGATTTCTGGACTGAACATTCATTCACCTCGCATATTTTACAGCGTCACCTTCTTCGAATTTCTGACTTAAATTTAGTCGTTTTGAGTTTTGTAACGTTATTCGAATTAAACTGTATTGGCTGCTCAACAATAGTTTCTATTCTAGTAGATTATCTCACACAATTCTCCGTTGCTAGAACTCAAGATGCAACTCTCAAATAGCCAGAATTTTAGTGAAATCGGTCGGTGAAATTCTTCGTTCTTTGAGGGTATTATTTGCAAAATGTGGCACCAACAAGCAATCTCCCAATTCTAAATTCGTGAAAGAATCTAGAGATCTGATCTTAAATCAAATTTACAAAACTAAATTTTTTTTTTACCTTTGTTACAAAGCCACCGATAAGACCCCGTTTTAATTAATGTGTTTTTTAAACGGAGCTTCAGTCATCAAACATTTTAAATTAAGACAATTCCTAATTGAATGAACACATTTTTCATAAAATTTAAATATTCTTCTCACCCAAAAGAACAAATTAATTGAAAGGCAGTTTCATGACTTTTTAATTAACCACCGCACCGACCATGACATAAGCACTCAATGGATAACATCTACCATTTGGCGAAATATGCCATCTTCTGGCACAAGATAGAATGCAAAATTAATTAGATCGTCATCGTAAACGAAATTATAGCCTTCTAGCTATTACTTCAGTCCATAAAAAACAGCTCTTGAAAATGTTGCTCCTTTCCAAATCACGCATAATTTAAAAGAATGTCCTCTTCAACTTTATTTCATCCCTTCTATTTAGAATTTATCTCAAAGCAATTTACGACTCATAGAAGGGTATTTTTCGGCATCTTATCACCTTGTCACTGTGGGCCTGGGCATAGTATCCGACTTGATGTATCGTCGTCTGAACCAATTTTCTCTTCCCGCGAGTGTCTACAAATTACATTACCACTCAACTCAAAAGTATTTCCCATCAAAAAGTGATTAATAATGTTCTCCCCCTTAATTATGTTTGCAAAGTTGAGGGGTCGACAATGTCAGCCTCCGCAAAGATCAACAAGCAGCGACTTTCCGAACTCTGTGGTGTTTTAACACCCGAAGAGCTATTCACTGCGAATCACCTGAAATGGATGGTGTTTGCTTAGGATTCGAAAGTCTGTGCGATGTGACTTAAGTGGAATTTTACAGAACGCCTTCAATGCGTCGTTGTTGGATAGAACAACAATAACCACTTTAACGTTGATGACTGTTGACGTAAGTGCGCTTGACAGATAGATAATTTTGTACATTGAAAATTCGATTTTCTCATTTCTGGGTCAAACGAGAAGATGTGGTTAAGTGTGGGAGTGATTCATAAATTTGTGTGAAAGGATGTTTGTTAAAACTTGAAGAGGGCACATTGTATTATATAGAGGAACAATGTGAGAGGGGTGTCTTATTGTTTGGTTCCTTTCAGGGTTCTGTTGGGATTTTTAAAGTCATATACAGATAGTGTGTACAGCATTAAATGCACCGTTAAATCTTGTTTTTACTCTCAAATGAAAATAAATTCTAAATATGAACCCTTTAGTGAAATGTGAACAAAGCAAACAATGTAGTTTGCTGGGATAGATAAAAACAATCAAAGGATATCATAAAGCGGAAGAAAAATTCAACTCACCATTTATTGGAAAAAAATTACTGTACGAATATCGGTTCCTTTTTGTCTTTCGAGTGACCTGTTGATACACTTAACGTGGTGCCTATTACGTTTTCTTCCCTGATGCGTACATAGCTGATTTTTCATTTCAAAGGAAAGCGACAATCTTTTGAAAGGTCACAAAAGTTGCTGAGAAACTACAGTAAAAATTAATGAATTTTGCAACACTCGACAACCTGCTGTCTGTTTTCTCTTATTTCACTTATAACTTTCTGCGAGAAAATACGAGCACGAATGTGTACAGAGTGTGAAGAAAATGCACCCAATTTTTATACAAAGCGTGGCAATCATTAATAACATATAATAATTGAGATTTGAGAAGCTGTTTATAGACATTTATTACTCTTTGAGTATTGTCAGCAAAGAGGTGGTACCGAATGCGAAGTATCCCGTCCAGGAATCGAACCTAGACCTTCTGCGTATAGGTTCACGCACTTACCCACTAAACGACGGCGAACATTCCAATCATTACAATCTCGAAAACCTGGCTTGAGATTATTTTAAAGAAGATAATTCTAT
This sequence comes from Eristalinus sepulchralis, assembly GCA_944738645.1. NCBI lineage: Eukaryota > Metazoa > Arthropoda > Insecta > Diptera > Syrphidae > Eristalinus > Eristalinus sepulchralis. The sequence goes on from OX122886.1 coordinate 54,526,774, forward strand.
TAGGTATTTTACATTGTTAAACACCTAGCTTGTCGGCATTCAGATAATCGGCACAATACCAAAACGTCATGCGTCAAACAACAAATGAAGTCAATCTGGGTTTTGTAAGTAAAAATGAGACACTAAGTGTCAAGAGCAATGGTGTATAAATAAATTATTTATTCATTGTTTGGTATACATAACTGTGATCTTAAGCAAAAGAAAGCGAGTGATCCAACTGATGGAGGATGGACATAGATTAAGGAACAAATTTTAAAGACTCAATCGTGCCGCTGACAGTCCTGGTACAGTACATAATCTGCGGGTTGCCAAATATAGTTCTGTAAATGTGCTTTTTTGCTTTGTTCATTTTCTATTACCTGATTGATTTCAGTTTTTTTTTGTTTTGTTATGTAGCTTGGCTTTTGCTAAGCCTAAATGAACATCATTTCCAACACCTATTTGGATCTACACTGAACGAATGCTGTATATCCGAAAAGCGCTGATCTGGTTTCAACTTTACAGTTATTGATCTTCTTCCTCAGTTTTACTCCAATTACCTGAGAAATATCGTATGAACACCAATTTTACAAAAGATATTCAATTCGAACAGAATTCAAAATAAATAAGCATACGCTTCACCATTTGACACGCAACTGCAGTTGTGGAATGTGTGCGTGACATGGTGTCAAGCCGAACCTTAATTCGTAATACCAATACCTAATCCGACTCGACTCCCACAACGCTTTAAGATCAATGCACATCCATGCGTTCGACTTAAACTTCAACTTCAAATTCAGCGCCAGCTTCATGTCTGTTGAAGAACAAAACCTGTCTTTTTCTGCGTCAGGATCGACTTCGCTCCTTGGCGTTTGTTGTCTGCCCGCAGCGGCTACAGCACACTCTAGCCTCAGTGAAGGATCCTCAGCATGTTGAAAAATTGTGTACTAGATGCCTGCTCACGTATGCATCAATGGACTATTTTCTGTTTTGTATTGTTACAAAGGACGAGTCTTTTGTATGAGCTCAGTAAAATGACTATCGTTATCGGGGTGAATTTTTTAGTGACACATTTTCCATTTAGATCCTCCTTCCTTCTTAGCATACCGATCGAGGGTTTTGATTTTCATTTCGGATAGGCTTAATTTACCATATTATTGATGATCCTTACATGATCCTTTCGTTAATATCAATCCAATTGTCGGTTGACTATGACTGTTTCTAGTTATTTTGTGCGTCGAGATCGTTTAGTGTTTGCTTTAATATGAACATTGAAGTTCATGTATAGTGTTCTTCTTCTTCTTGTGGTGGGGTGGACCTGGGCCTCAACCAGTATAGTGTTCTTACATATTATATTTTCAGATAATGTTGAATGAACCATCTCGGGGCAGTGCATTTAGTTTAGAAATAAAATTCGAATTCAAATAAATGATTTGCAAAACAAACGAAATAAACTACTATTGTCATTTATTTATTTTCCTACAATTTCATACAGGAAATTAGTACCCCCTCTCTCACTCTCCCTCTCGAACTTTCAATATTTTCTGAAAATTTGTAACACTACGAGAGTAGATTTTCCAAGACTTGGGCAAGTCATCATCAAAACTAACGGTTATAACCACCACTTATGACAGTTATCTCTCCTTAATCACTGCACACTCTTAACTCATATTAACCCACTGAAGTCACCCCTATCCGTTTTCACTTCCAACGGCAAGTGTTGCAACAGTTCATTTATCACTAGGTCGGTCATTCTTGGGGACCAATTCACCTGTCCGTAACGAGAAACTAGACGGTTACCAAATGTTTCTATGAATAAATCAATTGTGACAAGAACTGAGAGGCATGTTGCCCCGTCTTGTTGTAACTGCAGATCCTGCACATCATGGTTATTCAATTGATGACCAAAATTGTCATTAATCATGGTTCTATAGTGGTCACCATTAACTGAACCAGTCTGGCAAGCATCGTTGGTAAAGAAGTAAAACAACCAATAAACCATACCAAGCAGTTAATTTTTGTGGACATAACGGTGTCTCAACATATACTTGATTATCGTCACTCCAAATATAGCAGTTTTGTTTATTGACGTATCCATTCAACAAAAGTAGAGAGTCATCGCTAAATAAAATTCGCTTTATAAAATTGTGTTCAACGGGAATCTGAGTCAAATTTGCACAATTTGGAAGCGTTGTTCTGGCGTCAGCCTATTTATGTTGAAACAAAAAATAAATCACTTCCTGGCTGAAAAATGACCGTCAGTTAAAGTAGCGAAAATTCTATACATATAAAAACAGCACCCGTTACTCAATTTCTTTTTAGATTTTCAAAAGTGTACAGACAAGTTGACATGCTCTTTGACATTTCGAACCACTTTTGCTAGCCTCCACTGTATTTCCGTAGATTAAATCGGAATTGTATTTCCTTTCGAAGCACAGGTCGCCTTTTGAACGTGGCAATCATTAAGCTGTCATGTACAAAGGATTGATTTTCTGCATTCGCATTTCTTTCCCCTTTGAAACACTCTAACCAAAGACATCTCAACCCCATAACATCGCGTTCCTTTATGCAGATTGAGTCAGCGTCTCTCCTTTAATCAATTCACTTCGGTGACAACGATTAAAAAAGACCACAGCATGAGTCCTTTGTGAGAAACTTTATTGCGAACATCCTCCGCGTTAAGGGACTTGAGACATTCCCAAGACTATACTCCCCATTAAATTTTTAATTATCTTTTTTTTTATTATTTTGCCCCTTCCTAAGAAAATCATTCTGCTAAGGCTCTTGTTTCTTTGCCAAACTTGCCGCACTGCACAGAGCGGATCTGGCAGAGTGAGGAAAAAAGTCAATTTGTCAGAACGTCCACACTCTGCAGATGGTAAAGTACACTTCTTTTCATTTTATGTTTCCTCTAATTTTCAGGTAATTTCACTTGTAAAGCTTTATACATGAAATGTGCACAAAAATAAAATTCCTCACACACACACACAAACACACAGCCACACTCACTCAGTGTTCACACAAATCCACACAGCCTGTAAAGTTCAAACAATCCGTGTCGTGTTCACAGTGAAAAAAAAAATTGAGATTAAATTTCAAAATGCAAACAACTGTCTCATCCACACGACCACACACACATACACTGTACATACAACAATCTCTCTGTATAATTAAATCCAAGCGAATCCAATTCGTTTCCGATGTCATTTCAGTTCGATGGCGCCGATTGTGGAGCTTTAACATATCAACCACTGCACTTTAACAGCCGCGTAAGTTCCATCCTTAAATTGTCTACACGTTCTAGTCTACTCGTAGATATGTTAGAGCGCCTACAACGTGTTCATAGACTCACCCCCCCCCCCCCCCGCCCTCACCTCGCCTGTATATGTGTGTCTTATAAATTGTAAATTCCCCATCTCTTCTGTCCACCCCCGAGAATGCTATGCGCCCCTTGCTTCGCATGCCAATTGGGCGCTTACAATTTAAAGTTTAATTTGAAACCCTTTTCAGCACTTCCATCTACTGCAGGAGGAGCCGTCTACCAGCATAGCGGAGCGCTGCACCCGAAGCCGAATCAATTCAGCCATCTTCGTGTCGTCAGAGGGCAGGGGCTTCGACTCCATTGAGTTCCTCCGGCGACACGGATCCCAGAGTGTGCTGTGTCGGAAGGCGCGCAGCGCCGAGAACATCACCGACAACGAACGAAAGGTAAATTTGAACAGAACACCAGTGATAACTTTTAAGTGCCGAGTCATAAAAATGTAACATTGTAATTGTCCTCGTTTCTGTCGTCCGCAGAAGAGCTTCACCGAGAATCGGCAGTGGTGCACAGATGACGGCAGCCACCCGTCCGCCGACCGCGGGGAAACGATAGAGCTTAACGACGTCGGTCCATCTGCGAGGAGCGAAAATGTAGCAGATCACGAAACAGCCACTCAGTGCACCACCATGACACCACACTCGGCAACTGTGACGACGGCTAATGTGATTGTGGGCAGCATCTCCATAGAAACCCCCCCGTCGCACCTCAAGGACGACATCGCAGTCATGAAGCAGCAGTCACAGGACGACTCGGCGACGGGCGAGTCGGGGGAGGAGTACAAGCAGCCCGTGGCGACGGCAGCGGCGGTTACACGTCCACGAAAACTGGTTCATCAGCGTTCCTCAACCACGTCCACCAACCACAGTCAATCTTCGCCGGGCGGCTCACCGCATCACAGCCCGAAGAACCTCAGCTTGCGGAATGTGAAGCCACGCATAGTGGCTCTGCCGATGGTGTCGGTGTCGGGCCCCTCGCCCCCACACGACAAGGACTACTTGTAACATTTACCATCAGAGACGTTCATTTAAAACACAATGCTTTAAGTCATCGACACTGGGCTGCACGTAAGTGGACGGACGCGTCATACCTTTCGAGTTTTCGGATTTTCTGTTTCAGCCAATGAATGTCTCTGAGTTACGGTGGAGCGAGCGCTCATTTCTCATCTTTTACCAAACGGCAGCGGTGCAGCCCGCCACAGATGATGGAACCAAAAATTAGGAATTCGAGTTTACTTTAGTTCAGATAATTATAAGTCAATTACGCTCTGATCGGGAGTCAGACGGGCGCGATGTTCCCCGGCAGGATGTGGCGCGTTGTGCTGCTCAGTGTACTTCAAGGCAGGCGGTGGCATTGGGTCAGAGATTCGCCCCCACTTTCAATGTCGACCGAATTTGTGGTTTATGACGCGATATTAAGATTTTAGTTTATGGCAAAGTGCCAGCATTAAGCGGGAGGCAATAATGACTAAATAATGCGGGGGAAAGCGAACCAGGAGGGGAGGTAGCATTTTATGGTCGATTGTTGGGCGGCAGCTTGAGAGGCGAGCAGCTTTTGATATTATCCTTCCCAGGATTAGCCGGGAGATGGTTTCAATTAAGAGTTACGATGGTGCTTATTCACAGTGGCAAACGTAAGTGCACCATAAGGCGGTCAGATGGAAAATTGACGAATTTTGACGGTTTTGAGAGGATCTCCCAAGGGGAATCCACATGTTCTGATAGCTTGATTGCTCACATATGATTTTGATATAAAATTGCTGGCGAACTTCAAAACCATACGCCGCAATCGAGCTTCTTAGGAATTTGAACATCTACACAAAAGCCATTTTGCGAAACAGGTAAAAATTTTAAGATTGCATCTCAATTTTCAGTTTCAGTTCAAAAATGTCAAAGAGCGAGCGTCTATTTGTATTTTCCAAACATTGTCAGACTCTAAAACCAAATTCTCTGGCATGATATCCTTTGAGGCAATGATATAGACTGGATTTATTGAAGAATAAAATTGTACGACCATTTTTCCAAAATTCCGTTTACAACATTTGTGTGACAACTATTTTCGAATCCGCTAGATGTGAGTAATATTTTATTACAAAATGTGGAAAAGAATGTAATGAACTACAAAAAGAGACAAACGTAACCACACTTACTTGCAAATTTGCAAATGGAGCGATAACCCAGCGTAAAGATTGGGAACGAAATCGATGTAAATCCTTCCCCAAAATCTACTAAACATTTCCCAAAGATTAGCTCCTCTTTATTTTACATTTTTACTGGTCTTTTTTTATAATTTACGCTTGCTAAAGGGTAATTTGTTTCCCTTCTGACTAGAGTTAAGTCACAACAGTCTATAACTTAATTCGTGCGTTTTTTGTTTTTTTCAAAAACATTTATTTTAGACAAATATGCACAAAAGTATAAGTCAAAGTATTGCCCATCTGAAGCATTGACTGGAGTAACAATCAAAGACTCTGCGAGCTCTTCTTGTGTTTGGCAAGAATCTTCGTAGAGTAATGCTTCCAGTTCTTCATCTTCAAACTTTTTGTCTGCCCTGGACGTTCATCGCTTCTAAGCCAAAATCGCCACTTTTAAATCATGGAAACCACTTTTGGCACGTTCGCTCAGCTGGCTCATGTTCACTTTAAACTTTCACCAAAATATTGTACGATGAGGGCATTTCGATGCCACACAGCGGTTCTCATTATGATTATCCCATCGCAAAGGATATGAAGACGAAAAGAACAATCTTTCTTCCTTGTGTCAAATTGACTATATTGTACGATGATTTTCGGCAACAGTTTTCTTCATATTAAAGTAATGAAGAAGACTTCTGCTCAAAAATACTATTTCAGGCAAAAATCCGACATATTTGAGCAAAAAAAATTATTGTCGTTTACGCTTCAAAAAAATAACATATAATGAAATGACGTACAATGACTGTAGCTAACGCACGTTCCAATGAAATAGTAACCATGGAATAATATAAGTCACGCCATCTCTTAGAAAACCGCACAAATTAAGTTATGGACCAGAGTTTGGTTAAAAAGGTTGGTTCTGCCCGTTTGACAAATGATGCCAATCGAACTGAGTTTAATACACAATGGTTGCATTTTCGACAACAATTCAGCATCAGTTTGAAGTAGTCACCGTAGTTGCACAAAGAATTTCCATAGATCCATTAAATCGAATCTGGTAACCCTCTAACTGACAAACTGCTGAAAATGGGATAATTTCTTCTAGGTTATTCAGAAGTAATTTCGTAATTTATTTTATGAGCCAGCTGAAAAAAAATTAAGGAGTGCCTCAGGGCAAATAACCAAATTACTAGAAGAAATAAGGAAAATAACAAAAAAACTGTATGAGTTTATATTTTACTCCTTAAAAATAAGTTTTTGGTGTTTGAAGAGATCAAGCATGTGAGTTTTTTGCACGGTTTGCATCATTTTTTGCTACATTCTTTACCAAAACATACTATTGTCATAACGGCCATCAACCGGATGATTAGTTCTTTCCCCAACTTAGAACAACCTAGATGGGAATAATTATGTGTAGTTGCCGAACGCGATAATCTTAGTTAACTGCTTGGCTCTAATGCTGGGTAACAAGCTCCACATTTGATGTACGTATATGTTACTAGACAAGCTGCAATTTCATCTCATGTTCACCTGAAACGCTTCTTGAACAGTATATTTTTAGTATCTGTCGATGTACGTATAAGCACCCATTTTTGCCATATCGATGAAGTGATAAGCAAGTCGATTAATCGGATCGCACATCTTTGCTCGAATATTGTAAAGGCCCAGGAGATCATTCATTAATTTAACGCCACCACTAAGGTTGTTACAATCTTTTACGTTTTGTTTGCTCTTCGATCATAGCATTCTGCCTTTGGTACTTGAAACTCGGTGCTCTTGTGCAAATGGCTTAATTCCAACGTAATTTGAAACTAATCACATATATTGGTTGTCCTTTCCACAGAGTCCGTCGAGATTTCTCTTGTTTCCTTTTTGAATACATTATCAGCAGGTAGGTTGCAATTTGGGATTCAATTGATTGATTTTTGAACAGGAACTAACGATTTAATTTTGTTTTCGGATGTCTGAGGTCCGATTCCCAGACTGACCGTTTGTCTCGCAAATTTTCATGGCACTACCTCTAAGAGTATAACAATCTATGTAAATCTTCTTAAATTTTAACGTTGAGTGTCAGCAATAAACTGCAGGTTTTCTCCACTCAGCAGAGATAAATCGCGGACTATTTGTAGCCCCACCCAATTCATGTTTTTGGTTTATTTTTTGTTTAATCTATAGTATCTACATGCAAGTGTGTTCAAAAGATCCCTTACAATGGGCAACCTATACGTTTTAAGAGTTACGCTGTTCAACGAAAACAATCCTAATACGAACGATCACATACTGTAGAAAATTGCTTCTTTAAACGTGAACTTAAGGAAACGAATAAAATTACTAAATCAACTACAATGGTCGGCGTTCGATATAACCTGCCGGTGCAGTAAGCAGCACAGCAACCACAGAACTGCCAAAAAAATATATTCCTTAATCAAAGTTACCTATTTTCTCGTATCTTCACTGCTTTGTACAAATGTCTCAATAGCAGTACAACAAAAAAAAAACGCGACAAGAAAGTAATTACAGCTCCCTTAATATTCTGGCCTTGAAAGAAAGTACCTATTCAAACAAATGGGTTTCATTTTTCAATCGAATTACAAAATTAGGTTTCGCATTGCAGATGATCCCTCAGAAGACCATAGAGAAACGAAGAATAAACAAAAAAATATATAAGTCATCAGATTTAATTAAGATTATGTCAATTTAATTAAATAAAAAAATATAAAAACAAACGCCCTCTGTCCATCTACGTGAACGATATATATACACACACACGTTTTCTTTTTGTAAATACATTTTTGCAATTACTACACATATTCAAACCAACATTTAATATGTAAGTGTGACCACTTCTAGTAGCGACTTAAGTAACTAACTATCAAACACACAAGAGTGTATGTATATTTACGTAAGCAAATAAGAAAAGAAAAGAAAAAACTTAAATATTTACAACTATGCGACTGAAGAAAAAAAGAAAACAAAATAAAACTGTGTAATTATAATTTTAAAACCAAGGCAAAGAGCCCAGCTTTAAAAAAAAAAAAAAAAACTAAAAAAAAAAAGTAAATCGATTTTCGTCATAAATGAAAATGATGCCAATACTTTACAGACAACAGTGAACAAAACAAACGTCCATGCAGAACTGTAAGAGGTTTTATTGAATTTAGAAAAGTCACATAAGCAAAATTTTAGCTGTAAAACATCAGTATAGCAATTTGAACATTCCCCTTCAATCTTATCCTTGCTAAAACTACTCTCACCGGGAATTTCTCTCAACTCTTGCACCTTGACTTTTTCCTATCCTTGACGCACCACCACACCCCTACAACAACAGGATATCCCTCTTATTGCACTAGACCGTAACTTCCTTAAGCACACTCATTTAATGAGTTCCAAGGGCAGTCGTCCCAAGATACTTTGCTCATGCTCAACGAAATTTAAAAACAATGCTATTCTGATGTGCCTTAACTGCTCGTATGTTACAGAGAAAAAAAAAACTGGAACAAAATGAAAGTCCAACAAGCAACCAATGGAACAAGTAAATATGAGTTTTAACTTAAATGTATGAATTATGTTAATCTCAGATACGAATATTTATCTGTTGTCTACACACGACCAGAAGGATAATCTTATGAGAGTGACAACAATTATCAATTTATCATAGAAACAGATACATTTCTAAATGGGAACCAACATATTGTTCATGAGACTAACTTGCTTAACTATAAGATGTAGTTTACAAAATGTAGAAACCTATACATATATACATATACATAGAGAGCTAGAGATAGTATCCTTTGTTTTCGTTAATCGATCCTACACGGGACCATTCAGTGTCTTGTTCACACAAACTTTAAACAAAAACAAAATTAATCTTTTATCTTAATATTAAAGTTGTTTAGTGTTAAATTAAAGTATGAATGTATGTATAACATAAGACGTATCATATAGATGTAAAATTATTTCAATAATTTCATAGTTATCCTTGTCAATTGATGATTTTCAAATTAAACTCTAATTCATTGATAGTGTTGAAAATAAAAGAAACAAATAAATCTGTTTTATATATTTCTTATTGTGTAAGTAGATGTCAACGTAATAAATATTTGTGTAATATATATTATAAATATTTTAAAATACATACATACAAAATAAATATTGATAATTTTTACGAATCAAAGAACTATGACTTTCTTTTTTTAAGGTATGTCTATACTTTTGTCGAATAAATGTTAACAGTTGTCATGCGGTTGCGACCTTTTTTTAATTAAAGTAGGCGTTACACGTTTCATATATATTTTTAAACATTTGCTTAATGATATTGTCAACAACATTGTTCTTGTTAAATTAATTCATTGTTCTCTGTTTGTTTCCTGGAAACCTAGCTTGACATTTAACGCTTAGTAGACCTACAGCGGGAATTATCAAATTTTGACAAACAAATAATCCGGGAAAGGGAATACAAAAAGACGCTTTGATCCATGTGGCCATGACAAATATAATATGAAATTAGGCAAAAACGCTTTAGATAACTGCAATAGACACACGACTTACACACCGAAGTCCCCGACGGAACACCTAGAATTTTTCACGGCACCACTTCTTTCAAGCTGCTAACAACAATCAAAGAGTATTAATTGTCAATGTGTAATTGGCAAAAAAAACTGCAGGTCCTGCAGTAGAACTGCAGGCAGGTTCTACTCGTACAACACGTGTAATTGTGTAGAAATTAGGCCCTAGCCGCCTGTGGGCTGCTGTGTGACTCAATTATTATTATTATTAATTATTAGGCACATTTATGTGGGAGGAAAAGGGTGACGCTATTGATACTTAGCATTGGCGCGTAAACAAATAAATGGAAGAAGAATACAAAAAAAAGACGTTTTACGTATAAACAAGTAGGTATACTAAGGTATAGGGAAATCATAGGGAAACGAGAACGAGAATTGATGATGATGGCAAATGAGTTTATGTTGCTAAGTGACCAGGTTTACCTTCTCCCGAAAGGAATTTACCGCACAGCAAGCAGTTGAATTGAGTTTTGGAGTTGGAGAAGTTGAGGATCGTGCCTTTGGTGATCGAATATTCACATTGAGGCAGATCTTAACGAGTCTCAAGTCTATACCCACTATCTATTCATCTACTTAAAGGCCGCGTAAGAGAGTATTTAAAGAGACGAGCTATGATGCGCGTTGTATAGTTTTGGCACCTGAAATTCGCCCGCCTTTGCAAAATAACGACGAAGAATGCCTCTTGTTACATCAAGGTTGTTTGCGGGATTGTTTGTTAAGATCTTAAGATTTACACGCGCTCTCATGTGATTTCATGAGCATCATTCTTGAGAAGATCGCGCGGAACTCAGACTTCAACTACAGAGGCATGTTCCTCCACAAATCTGTGTAAGTGCTTGCCGATTACATTGTCGTCATCGAAAGAGCACACAAGGACGTTTTTGAGCATCGAGAACGAAGCGTCCAAAACGAATCTAGCGGTTTATGAGGGTAAAACAAAGAACATGTTGTTTGTGAAATATGTCAACAAGGACGACATCCTGAACAGAACGTCACTACAGCTATAACATCGAAGTGCTCAAAGACTTTGTCTACCTAGGCTCCCGAATTAATGCGAGCAATAACACCACCGCCAACATAAAACAAAAGATCACGCTTACCAGTCTCTATATTTTTGAGTTGGAAGGTCATTGAGGAATTTAGCCGTCTCTGGAAGAAGCAAGATATTCCTATATAAAACCTTTATAGTCTCTATCGTGTTATATGGCGCAAAAAGATGGACACTAAATAAAGTGGATAAGGAGTTTCTTAGTTGCTTTAAGATGAATTATTTTCGGTGGTGCACACAGCTGGAGAGAAATGTCAAGTACGTGGGTGGCTGGAAGCAACAAGCACAAGACCAGGCTAGATGGAGAGACATGTTAGTTGGGACCCAGAAGCACCCTGGGCTATTGAGCCATCCGAAAGCCTGTATTTGGTGTTGACTTGTGAGATCTTTTGAAAAACGATGCGGAAAAACTCAAAAGACAGAGCGTCACCTCGTCTAAAACCTTATCTGAGATTAAGGTCTCGGAGAAATTGTTTCCGACCTTAACGGAGCAGAGAGAGTTCTCCAGGGTCAGCCTACACCATCTGACGAGTTTTAGCATAGCACTGACAAATATGTAATGGGTGTCGAGTTGCAGTGATCTGCTGCAGAATTTGCAGTGGCCTAAAGTGGACTTTTTTACCTGTAACTACACTAATAAGAACCGAGTTAACAAAATGCTCACAAACGATTACATGCGTGAGCACTAAGCGGTAGAGAATCTTATACGCCATATTAGGGAGACTTTTCCCTCTATAGTTGGCGAAGTCATAGGGATTTCTTTTTTCATAAACCAAGTAATGGACACCAGTATACTTTACTCCGTTGTAAGAAGATATTTAGGTCCTTTCTTGGATGTTGAAGTGAAAAGATGAAAAGAGCACGAGTCAGAGTTCGTTTCCGGGTGCCTTGTCGTTCAGGCTTTGTTTTCCCAGAACTCTAGCAAAGACTTCCTTTTACCCAGCTGTGTGTTGGAATCTCTTGGAATGATCTTGGTGTCGTACGTGGGTCATTGATCACATATCCTTTCAAGAAGATCATAGGAGTCATGCTTGCTATTGTCATCGATCAACTCTATGGAGGCTGTTGTTCCCGAACCTGATCTTGATGAGAATTGACCTGTTAGCTTATGAAAAAGGAATTTTGGCTTAAATCTGCCTTAAACCCCAAATTCACATCCGAATAAGCGCTACCTTCCCACTGTGTAGCAATTGCTGTAATAGATGTCATCCCGTTTCCCGATTCCATACATTGTTCTTCCTGGATATTTTTGCACATAGTCTTTTAGAGGATAACATATTCCAAATGCAGAACCGAATTAAATCGGTGAACCTGAACACATTGGTTGAATCTGCTAGGTTATGTATTCTTTGAGAAACTGTGGGACTTGGCGTAAGTTCGTCTAGTTCTGTAGATAATCTCTCAGGTTCAGCACAGAGAGTTAAGGAAATGTATTTTATTTATCAATCATAACTTTATCTCTCTTGCATCAGTCCAAATATTGCTATCTCAACGTCATCTACGCTGGGGGCCCTAGTTCATCTAAATCAACATAACATTCTCGCAAGTAGTTTCTGTGTTAGCTGATTAGATGATCACCGTCTTAAGACAGAGTTACCAGGTGTGTAATTTGAACGTAATTTCAAATTAACGCAATTCTGCCCCCATCAGCCAACACACAGTAAATGAATTAAAGCACAAAATATAATTTAGGAATTTCAATTTAGTTTTTAATCATAATTTGATTCATCAGCTCTTAACAAATCACAGATCTCTGAGGCCCATAGTAATCTTCATGCTATCAGCCCATGAAAGTTTACCGAGAGTGAGGTTTCCCTTAGACTGAATCAGCAATTTATTGCAATTGTCCTGTTCCTTACTCATGCGGAAATGGTTTTCATTCTCCACGCAGTCCGACAGATGTGACAGAGATTCATCGAGTGTGAACCTCTTCGCGGTAGCCTCTATGAACGATGTCTCCTCGATTATATCAGAAATATTGATTATAACGCTATCATTGGTTTGTGTTACAATCTTGTTACTGCCGACGATCTCCGATAGTTGCACGTTAACATTGCCACCTCCGTTGCACTGAATGTGAATATTTCCGTGGACCCCAGCTACGAAGAGAAAATAGGAAGAAGTGTCATATACAGAAGGAGGAATATTTCTCGGGTAACTTACTCATAAAGAGGTCTCCCATTTTGTTGACGCACACTTCAGATTTTTTATGAATGTTCTTCAATTCGAGTTTCCCATTATCGGTGGTGAACTTTGACATTTCGACGTAGCATGAGTTCGTTTTTATATTGCCGTCCGTCGTGGTACACACTATATTGTCGCCCTGAAGTTTATCCAGTGAAATTGCCTAGAAAGAGGTGAATTAGTAAGTCGGCATAAGATTGCTGGGAATATGCATGCAACCTACTCCTTTCTTTTCCGTTCTGATGTTGACTGCTTTTCCTAGCAGAAGACCCGTGCATTCAATGTTTCCGTTAGTTGAGAGCAGATCCACGACAGAACTCTTTACGTTCTTCGTCTGGATGTCTTTCCCGCACTTCACTTTTATCTCATCACAAAACATATCCGTGATATTCACTTCGGACTGTGAATCTATGGTGAGGTCTGCTCTGATTGGGACTTCAAGGAGACATACCAGCTTCGAAATCTCACTGGGATCACCGGTGTTCCGATTTACAATCTCCACATGTTTGTCTTTGATTTTTACTTCAAGTTCTGCTGCAGACTTGGGTACATCTGCTGTTCCACGAATGGTCGCTCGGAGCAGGTTAGAGTCTTGGCACTCGAGAACGTTGTAGGGACGAATTTTCACACTTATCTGAGAGTTAATTTTTATTTTTGAATAAGAATCAACTTTCTCCACAAGTTGCTGGATGACATTCGGCTGTTTCAGGGCGATGCTGTGGAACTTATTGCCTAAACTTGTTAGTGATGTTATATTTCGTAAAAACAACATTTTCATTTATGTATTTAATTGCAAAATAAAAATCACGGAGGAAACCTTCTTCCTTAACATTCCATCGATTTCGGTAAGGTGCTGTAATTCGGTGACAACATGCAGGAAAGCAGCTGATTCATAATTCATAGGAAAACTGTCACTTGGTTTGGTATAAATTTGTTTTAGATATGTGGTATAAACCGGACGTCGCACTTTCTTTGCTCTGCAAAATTATGAAAGAATATAGCGACTCGCAGCCGAAAAGAAATCAGTCACGAATAAATGACTACTTTTAGTAATTATTCCATTAATAAACCCCACATATCACCATTTCCCACGATTCAAGGTACAAGCTATATATATGCGTGTACCATATGCCATCCCTGCATTCAGTTAATTACCTTAATGACAACCGTATGCAAGTTCGCTGCGAGTCTGCCGGTATGCTTGTCAGTTTGATTTTGACGTACGCGATTAAAAGTTTAGCTTAATTTTCCCCAGAGTCTTGTGCCACATAAATCTTTGATTTAAGTTTAATATTTGTTTGTAAAAAAAACTGTAAGACAATGTCAGAAACAGAGGAAGCCTCATCATCTAGTGCTACAAAAATCACAACCGAAGAAAATGCCGAATGCAGTGCAAATACAGAAGATACGAAGTACTATAGTATGCTGACTAAAGACTTAAACGAAGCATCAAGCTTTAATCCATCTGTCTCAGATGATGAGATAGAAAAAGAAGACTTAGAAAAAATTAAAGGTGATGCGATCGGTAACACTTTGTACAGTGTGCGATTTGTCCTGTCCACTCTGCTGAAACTGACCAAAATCGACAAAGATCTCAGCGAAGATGAGCCATTTGAGAAGGATTTGTGTTCCGTGTGGAATATGACTATTGAACCGGATGTCGTTAAGCTGTTGTTGAAGTATAATGTGCCAGAGATATTTGCTGATATCATCGAGAAAACAGAAGACAAGCGTTTGACGGAAATTCTTGTCGGGATCATTGCGAATATGTGTAGCGTTCAGCAAACGCGGAAGGAGCTCTGCAACAGCCCCCGAGTGATGTCCACGCTGCTGAATCTCATCTCCTGCACAGATAGTCTCACCCTGGTACAATTGATGAGATTCTTCTACGCTGTCGTCAGCTCAGAAATGAATTCTGGAGATGAGATTCTATGGTTTCAGCACTTCAAGAACTGTGAAGGTTTCGTAGAGAATTTCGCGTTTATTCTCAATAACTCGGCGAATTTGAGTCTCCTGGTGAACGCCCTCTCCACATTAGAAGCGCTGTGCGTGACATTTGCTCTCATCGAAATACAGCCCGACGTGAAGGACCTCTGCTTTAGTGACGTCTTTGTACAGCCGTGTCTTGTACAGGGGATCATCGAAGCGTTCAAAACTCTCTTGCCGGCAAGTAAATTGGAGCAGAACTCAAATGAAGACGGCACAGCTACACCGTCGAAGAACACAAAGAAAATCATGAGCCTCTTCCTTGACATCAACGTGATCCTGTCGCCTTACGAGCAGATTTCCCAAAAGTGCTACGAACCGTTTCTGGACGACCTCTTCCACTGTATATCACAAATCCTGTCGCCTCTCTGTCAACCGATCTATCTGCTTCCACTCACGTCCAACGAGCAGGGAATCGTGGAGAACGTGAACGAACTGTTTCAAGCCTTCGGCGACCCATTCCACGAGGTCTGCTTCGCGCAAATGATATCCATCTGGCACCTCATCGACTCGGACCGCGAAGACAAGGAGAACAGTGACAAGTGGGGCGAGGACGCCGACGACAACGACGAGGAAGTCAATTCCGAAGACATTTGCATGACAATCCTAGAATTCCTGACGCGCACTGTGATGAACACACAAGACGACGAGCTGGAGAGTGCGCTAAAAATGCACGCCCCCAACACAATACTCAAACTGCTGAGCGCCTTGAGTGCCGGTGACTCCGAGGAGGACATCAAGGAGTGTTGCAACAAAATCAAAACAGTCTTCGACAAATTGCAGAGCGATACCAAGACGGAGGGGGCCGACGAGGCGGGCGCAGCTCCGGCGATTAGTTAAGACCAAATCATGTTATTTTTCCCCTTTTAATTTATACGGATAGATAAGAAATTGATGAGACTATAGAAAGGTTATTGCGAGATTACTTTGACTCCTGACGAAACATTATTACATGCTGCAAATGTAATAGACTGGGGAGTCGAAATTTAAAATAAACTGTTTATGTAATTCAATGTGGCTGTACTTTTTTATGTGACTGTGTGAAAGGTGCCTTGACGTGGGTGCGGTGTTGTGGTGCAGTTTAAGATCAACCTACTGCTGGTGGGCGTTTGTCTGACTTCCGGTTTATATCAATTTGAATGAGTACGGTTTGAGGCTGCATTTAACGGTTTGATACGTATGATTTTGAAGATGCAGTAGCTGTATTATCAGATGGAGTACGCCGTATGTTCAGAGACACCAAAGACCGCCAACTCAGGTAATACTTTTGTCTCGAAAACCAATCTTCGATAATTCGCAACACTAACGTTTGCGAAAAGTCAGTACCAAAGTATTTGGCGGAAGAACCACATGAAGAGGGTTTTGATTGTGGAGCCCCAGGTTTACGGAAAAGGTGAAAACTCCTTGTAGTGCTACAGATTGGAAAGAAACTGAGGCGGTTAATCTTAACCTATGTATGAACTTCCGAAACCTCTGCATCTCGTAGACAGAATGCAAGAGCAAGCATTTAAATCATAGGAGGCACTGTCAATGAACTTCGTCTATGAGTGGTATTGATTGGAAATCAGCCTACATCTCAAAGATATTTTAGATGCCATGTCCTCCGCTCTGCCCTCGTCAGGGATTACTCCTCAGCTCCCTGGTAAGTATGAACAACATCTTCAACACAAGCCTCTACAAAAGCAAATTGCATTTATTCAATTTCCATAAATCCATCGGCATTTGTCAAATACACCATCTGCTTATTCGATCCCTCTTCAACGACGAAGTTTGGTCCAATCAAGCAGTTCTTGATGACCGATCCCTTCTTCACAACGGCCTTGTGGCATATAATCGATCCGTCAATCTTGCATCTACAAAACAGAATCGATTAGCCTCTCTCCAGAAACAGACAGACCGCTAAGACTTACCCCTCCTCGACAACAGCATTAGCCATGATAACTGAATTTGAGATAATGTTCTTCGGTTGTATGGTGCAGTTGGGTCCAAATACGCTCGAAGTCAGTGATGTCTTCTCGGACAATTTCGCATTATCCGCCACAGATATGTCTTTCGTCTGAGTTGAGTTCACCACAGCCGTTGGGGATACAAGCGACACGCTCTGGTCCTTAAACAGTTCTGACCAGATCGATGGGAGCTGATGGTGAGTGGGAATTGAAATATTAACCGAATTAACAGCATTTGCTTGTCACCTTACCTTTCGATTTATAGCAAAGTAACTGAGAGTGGTGTTGACACGAACTCCAATGGTATCCTTGGGTGCTTCGATGGCAAAGCAACGGATCAAGTCTCCGTTGTATGGTTCCTTTGTTCTAGAGTCATTGAAGAGTGACGTCTTAATTATTTGCTGGTCTAAATTCGTACAGGGAACATACTAAAAAAAGAATTGTCCCATGAAAACACTGAGCGAAAATTCAATCTTAATGGTTTACATGAAATACGTCATCCTCAGGTTTAGTATACACGCCAAACTCAGACTGCGGTTCATTCGGGGTAGCCTGCTGCGTCCGACACATTTGCTTTTTGATGATGTACGGCAGAAACTCCCCTTTCAGCGTGGAGAAATTCTCTTTCTAAATGAAATTTCTTAAGCAATCTGAATTCACGACACGGCTACGATTACCTTCTTCAAAAAATCTAGGACCCATCTCTTCATAACGTAAATATGCGAATCAAGCAGTCTGCTGTAGATCGTCATCTTTCCATACTTCCTCATGAGATGGCCCTTTATGTTCATAACATCTTCAAAATCACTAGTTGAAGCCAAAAATAACAGCCGATTGCAATCTGGGTTGATTCCGATCAAATCTCTTTCTGGTTTGTGCTTGGTCTTTGGACCGGGGACGGTGACATCATTCTCGAAGCCACTTTTGAAGAGCAACGCCGCTACTGAAGCGTCATGTTGTCTGAACTTATTTATGAGGGGATATAGACAGACGTTGGTTATGACATCACAGGAAATCACAATAAAATCTGATTTTATCCTACAAAAAGAACACATATGTAAGTCCTTTCCCCCAACCACTTAATCTGCCCACTTACTTGTCGTGAATATGTCTTAAGCTATCAGCGGTACCAAAATCATTGTCACCAGAAATTGTTGCAAAGTCGAGTTTCATCTTCAAAGGAGTCTTCTCAAGAGCTTGTTGAATTTCAGACCTCTGATGTTCCAGCACGACAATAATTGCATCTGTTGAATAATTGGTGCAAATGAGATGAAATGAGCAGTATAATCCTGATTTGCTAACCTTGAAAATTATGCTGCTGAAGCATATTGAGGGAATACCACAAAAGTGGATAGGGCCCCACGGGTAATAAGCATTTTGGATAGTCTCCTGTTAGTTCAGGCAGGCGTGTTCCACGGCCGGCGGCAAGAACAATTGCTTGAAATTCCTGACAAACCATATTTTGTAGTATAAAATCCTTTTTGATCGGAGGTGGTACAAGTTAAACTTTTAAATTGTGAAATGAATTAGAAAGAAAGTGAAATGTCAACGTTGATTGTTTTGGCTGTCAAATGTTTGCTGTCGCGCAGGTGTTTAGCAGTGATGCCAAGCTTCCTTTTTGCGGAAATATGTGTATGTTCAATAGGGAAATATAAAATGTCGATTAACGTTTTAGGAAAACTGTGCAAAAAACAAAATTACTTAAACATTTCTGACTGTAAGGACTTCTAAGAAACTTAAGAAAATAGTGTGTAAGGCATTCAATAGAGTGTACATTTCGTACGGTATTTGATATTTGTCAAATAAAAATAAAATAATTCCAGCCGAGTAGGCCTTACTTAAGGCCTATGCATATACAAGCGTTGAACTTGTGCTTAAGAAAAATCATTTTAGAACATTTCTGATACCGACGACCTTTTTGACTTTGATGACCTGGATTATAAACGCTATTCGTTTTCTTCTCCCACACTCATACAAATGACTGCTTTACTCCCAAAAGAAACAGTTTGTCGATACACAAGCAAACTGGGTGTATAGTTAAAGCCCAATGCGCTGCATTATTTCCGTAGAAAATCACAGCTTGTATTGTTTTCAGGTACGACTTCGTGCTGTTCGGTACAACTTATTTTCTTTACACCATGGATTAAATGTCAAAGAACTTACTTTTTTATGCTTTCAGAAAAACTTAATAGTGTGTCTGACGTACAATGCGCATGGAAACGTAAATAAATCATCTTTTGGCATCCATCTATCATTTTGATATCTTCTTCTTCCTCTTCTTCTTGCTGCGCTACAGTCTGGGGTGGACCTGGGCGTCAACCAACATACTTCTCCAGCTAGCACGATCTTTCGCTACCTGGCTTCAATTGCGCACTCCAAGTCTCCAAGTTGGTTGAGGTCCTTCTCCACTTCAGTTAGCCACCTTAGCCTTGGCCGTTCTCTGTTGCGTTGTCCCAATGGCTCAGATTCGTAGACTTTTCGGGCCGAAGCAGTGGTGTCCATACGTTCTAAATGGCCTAGCCTTCTTAAGCGTTGTATCAGAAAACGCTTGACCAGGCGCATGGCGCTGTACAGCCCGTAGAATTCGACGTTAAATCTTCTCCTCCAGATGCCATTAAAGACTAAGACTAAGGGCATTTAATTTCTAACCAAACCTTAACTGAACTGAACTAAGCTCATGATGTTGTCCAGTTCGGCTTAATAATCTTTCACAAACTGACGAACTATGAATAGATTTCGCTTAAAAGGCTAGATTGCAAAACCTGAAGAGCTTAATGAAGTGAAACCTCAGAAACATGTAGCAATTCGATGAATCCTCGTGATTCCTTTCGAAAAAAAGTTGGGTATAAGCCTGAGATATGAAATATTGACAGCAAAATTAATAGGAAGTTGTACATTGTAAGTTTTTTCTGCTGTGTATATAACACATATAATGTTTATTTAAAAGAACCACAAATGTTGGCTAAAATATTACGTCTTTTCCACTTTTTCAGTTTAAAGTGTCAAAAATCCTTCCTTCAGTATGAATAGCTTCGATTTTGACAGCTAAGACTAGTCAAGCTAGCTAACCTAGTGGACACTGTAAGTACTTACGTGTAATTGTCTGGAAAACGTGCAGTAAAAGCCAGTAAGAAAACATCACCCTTTTCAAATTTTTTTTAAATGAAATACCGTTATTTAGTTTCTTTTTAGTGAACACGAAAGAAAAGAACAAACGCAACAAATTTGTGGTACTAGTTATTGTTTTTGTTTTTTATATTTTATTTAAATTGTGATTCTTAACATCAGCATTCGAATGGATGAATATAGGGAAAATGGCGACTGAAAATAACCGTTACAAAGTATTTCGTTGTGAAATTTTTAAATAATACATGATTTGTTTTGTGTTTTCGTTCTCTTTTATATGAATATTTTATAATTTACATACATTACAAATTATTTTGGGACTAAAAACTTAACTTAATCACATACATCTAGAACAAAAAAAAAATAAAATATATAATAAAACACATTTTAAGAAAACAAAAAAATGTACACGACGTTATTCACTAAAATGAAAGCCGTAAGCTGGGTGCGTTGAGCCTGGGCTTACTTCCTTCGCTCGTACAAGTAGTCTTCCTCGAAGTATCTGGGCGTTGAGGTGGCGGAGAAGAGTTGTGGACGACGCTGTTGCAGTGAAATGTTGATTTCCTCTGGTGTGCGGTAGACTTGCTGTTGATACTGTTGCACAGGCGCCTGGGTAATGTATCTGTACTGGGTTTGCGGAGTGGGAGATGGCGCCAGGGTTTGTTGTTGCGCTAACTGAACTGGTTGTGCTGGTGGTGGTGTCTTTCTGTATTGTTGTTGAGGCTGTGGTTGCGGTTGAGGCTGTGGTTGGGGAGCTGCTTGCTGTTGACGTTGTTGAGAGTTGAAGCCAATTTGAACCTTCGAAGAAAATTGGTCAGAATGTAACATGAGTGAGGGTGTCAAGAGCTTACCGGTTGCCTTTGCTGATGGTGAACCCTCTGTCTTGTCTCACGTTCCTCCTCCTGGTACCTTTCGTTCTCATAGTAGTTCTCGGGGTAGTAGCGGTCCGAATAGCGCAGGGTTACGTTCGGTTTTGATTGGTGTTCCTGCAGGTTGATGGGCTTGTAGAGGTAGTCGTTGACAATGTGATACTTGGAGGACTGGTCGCAGATGTTGTCGTTTGACGGTGGCATGCAGATGAGGTGGATCTGGTGGAAAGTGAATCCTTCTGGGCAGATCCACGAATGGCGCTGGTTATCCTGACAGTAGTGGAACACCTCGCAAGCCAATGATTCGTCAGCATAGTACCTTCAAACAGACCGTCACATTATGGCACAGTTTGTGGGTGGGAAAGATGGAGCAACTTACCCAGTCGTCTTGCTGTTGCAGTTGAATTGAGACTTCTCCAGCAAAGTTGACAGACGATCAGGTTCCTCCTCTTCCTCCTCCTCCTCGCTGGCTACTTTCACATTCTTGTTTGGCTTCAGGTAGTTTGTTGGTTGCTGCCTGATATTTGTGTTGCGATTTTGATACAACTGACGGGGTGGTTCCTCCTGCTCTTCCTCGCTCGCGTAATCGTAAACCCTCGATCTGTAGGCCGGGTGACCTTGCTCCTGCTGATCCAGATTCTCTTCCTCATCGAAAGATCGCGGCGAAAAGCCTTGTGGCTTCACAGTGGTTGCAGAGAGCACGCTTCCAACAAAACAAGTCGCTACAGCGACCATCAGGGCGAATCTTAACCTAAAACGAAACGAAGAAATAAGCGTGAAAATATAATTGCATTGCACAATGTGTCTTCGCGTCTATGAGTCGATATTTTTCGGATCGCAATTATTGGTTGCCGCGCTTCACTGAGGGTTTCATGACATCAATCAATTTGCACACGTTGGCGGCGGCGACGACGACGGCGATGGCGGTGGTGAAGTGCTTGCTTGCTTGATCGGTGGACCAGCGCCGATTCAATTACTTTCCGACTTAAGCTTTCCATTATTGTTGCAGATACAAATGCTGGCTACTTTTGTTCGCCTCTTTCTCTGCAGCAGAAATATGAATTTCTTTTTTGGCTTTGAATCTCTCAGCGCAAAAGGTAGGAGGCAGAGAAAAGTGAAATTTGAATAAATTTTCTTTTCACTTCTTTTGCGCGCGCAAGCAGTGCATTGTAAGTACCGTGTGTGCGATCGTTTTGTGTATAACGAGTCGGGTAATTTGAATAAATTATTTAGAAACTTATTACGAGGTTGGCGAGTGGTGTGGCAGCGATATAATATGGTTTGTTATTGTTGTTGAAAAGTTTTTGATTGATTGCGACAATTGACGGAATAGTTGGCGACTATTTTTGCGGTCAATGACTTGATTTAACTGCTTGTGGTTTCTTCTGTAACACAATTATGCGATGATTTATATCGATTTTAGCAGTGTTTAAAGCTTGGCTTGGAAATGCGTTAAAATACGCGGAAACCGCAGTTTGGCTGCGAGAATTGACAAAGTTTGGATTTATGAGGGCATTGAATATTCAAAAGCGTTACACTGGTCTACTTAAAACGGTTTATGAATATATAAGCTTTTATGTTCCCTTTGTTGTTTTTCTTTCTTCGAACAGATGTTTTGTAACTTATCTAACCGCATCCGGAAAGTTTTGTGGTTAGAGTCGCGTAAACCTTTTATAAGCTGTGAACAAAGAAACTTTATTTATGGGGATGCATCCAAACTGACGAGAGAAGGCGTTACTAAGATTGAGATAAGATATAATTATACACATTTATCGATTAGCCTAACGATTAGCTGCATCATGGGTGTCATGATTTCGATAGTATAATGAGGAGATTAACCTCGGATTAAGTGCTGGGTAATGAGCAATTATCCAGCACAGTCATTGTTCTTTTTGATGGAACATGCTTGTGAAATTACTTTGTATTTTCGAAAGTGAAAGAGAAAATGAAAATACTCAGTTGAGTATTAATGTTTTTTCCATTAAATGTCTATACTACTCCCGATCACCTTTCAGGTCAGTGTCTGCAAAAAATATTTCCTAAGGTTCAAGCATCCACTCTTAAAAATAAGAATAAACCCATGTATGAGAAAGACAATATCGTTTTTTGCACTAAAAAAATAAGAGAAGAGGTATTGATGGTGCCTCAAGAAAGCAAGAGAGTTTGGAAACAATGGGTGGCGTGAAAAGAAATTGTGTGTTAATGCTCCCTCAGCTAGTTATTTTACTAATGAAACGAAAATCGAGAAAATATTTATGGAATAGCTCTCAGGAGTATCAGAAGTAAAATGCCTGCTTAGCAAATTCAAGTGAAGAAACTACAATTTTCGTAAAATTATTCGAAACGCCGTAAATTAAAGTTCTTCGTTTTCCGTGTCTGTATATTTAAGAACATTCTGGCATGTAACTTTTGTTAAGTTTGATAAAATGTGAAGGCTCTCATTTTTAATTTCAAAATTGAGGGAAAGAACCCACTTTGATAAGTTTTTTTATTCACTTCACTCAGGGATTTAGGGATTGTTGCATAAATTGGGTGACACTGCAGTCCACACAGACCAAAGCCTAACTTCTTTAACAACTGCCTGCGAAAAACTTTGATTTACTGGTGACCACACAATTGGTTAATAATAATAATTGAGTGGCACTACAGCCCACAAGGGACCAGGGCCTAGCTTCTACAACAACTACGCATGTTGTGCATGCTACTGTTCTCTCACGGGTAGAAGAGACCTACAGTTTTTTGCCGACTCCGAACGGCGAAATTTAAGAAAACCTTAAGAAAACGAAAACTTTAAACTTTTCATTCATTAAAATAGACCTGCTTTGTGGCCCCCAGTAACATGGAGCTCAGCTAGTTCACAAGTGAGCAGAGCCTAGCTCCTTTAGCAACTACTTGTGTTTTGCGTGTTTTCATTATTTCATTGTTACAGGCCCTACAGTTTATTGCGGCTCCGAATGACAACTAATAAATAAATAATAAATTCAACAAGATTTCTCCCTCGTTTTTTGTTTGCTTTTAAATAATAGGCGAATCTATTGATGACGGAAAGAAACACTTGTTCAAGTAGTCCCCACAACATCAGGCTTTAATCATAGAAGACAGAAATTCTTTTGCAAGCATCACATGACGAATATTTTTAACGAAGTGATGAATCGTTGAATGAAATGTACGCATAACTCTTAGCAAAAATTCACTTAAACAATAGAGCACCTTACTTTGATGTACAAAAAATTCGCATGCTTCATGGCCTTCTTGAGTAATGTTTGGTTTTGTGATCCAAAAATGATCGTCGCTTTGCAATGCATTGTTTTGGTTCTTGGCCACACTTGTTGCCATTAAGATTTGTAAAAACCTCTTGGTTCGGCTTTAATTGTGGCGTTTACTGTGTTCTTTACTGGTGGACTTTGATTCCTGCACTTCTTCACCCCACAACAGAATAATACATTTATTACGTTGCCCAAAATTTAAAAATCTAATATACAAGTTGTTAATATACAACACTTCAAGCTGCTTATATGTTGAAAAAGAATAACAATTTCTAGCTTTTGACGTCATAGTATCGAAGTTTTTGTTATCTAAGGCAACGACAATATAAGTTTAAAAATAAAAGTATTGTAATGTACGGAAAACTCATTGTTCTAAAAGTCATTTCCTGCGCTTTCAATTCCAGTCGACGTCATTGCTAATTTTTCCCAGCCCTCCTATTTCCTTGTGTCGTATAATGACAAGGAATTTATGTCACAACCAATTGTTCCTGTTTTAGTAAACTTACATTTTGCAAATAGGGGTAAAAATCTTGCGTGTATTTTTTAAAGGTAATTGCGATATTTCTCATATCAGACATTGACGAGAAACCTTATTTCATCTGATACCAATCGCTGTACGAGCATAGTACTTCAGATAGAAATTGTTGTGTGAGTATGTCACAAAACTATTAAACACACCGTGTTTTCCTTTCTCTTGTATCCTTGTAACATAAACGACATCATTTCAAATATACAGTTTTTTGCGGTTTCCCTTTTTTCGAGAATATCTACAATAATAACGATGGCTTGATATTCGTATCGTATATTGAACTGTAGTCAAAGTGCGATAACCCTGGTCCATTGAAAGGTCAAGGTTTAAATTTCGAACTCACATCTTTCTTTTATTGTAATATATGAGCAGTTTCTCAAATTTCGCCGATTGAAGGATCATGAAAGCATGAATAGGACAAATTTTTCTTGAATAAAGTAGGCATTGGTCCCTTTTTGGTTCATTTGACGTTACTTTACTTTACAATTTATACCAGTCTACACATGAAACAAAAAATAAATAAATTGTAGTATGTTCAGCTGGAGAAGCTTGTTGGTTAAAGCTCAGTTACACCATGGACTGTAGGCAAGTTTTACGAGAGTCTCAAATGTTCATCACAATTCGCCTAAAGGATACTTGCACAACAAAAGCAAGTTGTGTTTAGAGTTATAATAATAGAGCTCTGTCATTGGAAAATGTACCCAAGGTTGTGTTCAAAAACGGAGCTCCTGAGCTCCTCCTTCAACTATTTCAATCTACAGTAATTCCATTTTGCATTTCTCCACACAAAATAATCGCATTTTACTATGTAAAAATTACTTTCATAAAGACACTATAATAAGCGCTGCTACGACAGCAAAACGGTCATCTCTAAGTTTCAGAATTCATATACATACATACATATATACATATGTATGTGCGTACAAAATATACGCCTACGCTTCATAAGTAGAAAAAACAACCAACCGATGATTAGATACACAAATGCAATACATTCAACTACGAGTAAGTACAAGTAGCAATCACTTTTCGCCGTAATCCGAGCATTCATGTGGCCATCTAACTACCGTAAAATCGGAATAAATTAAACAGAAAAGACCAAATAATCCAGCATGAGACACTAATGCTTCTCATGCCATCCGTAATAAAACACATTAACTGCACATAACCCCTGATCTTTCAACTTCTACGAGTGTTCGGTGTTACAGCGCATCCTAAAGAGAATCTCAACAACCTCAACAGCTCTCTCATCTCGATTGCGATGTCTTCGCTCGTAGCTCTCCCGCCAATTGACAACCCGCGGGGAAAACTAATTACAATTGCCTTCTCCACCGAAACGGCTCTGAAGACCCATTGAAGATGCGCACTTGCACACAGCACTCTTAGCGGCAGCCGCAGGAAAAGGTCATACGAATAAAATTATCAGAAGAAGATACATATTTATTACTTCATTTCAGTTCGATCGCATTGAGCAGCGCAGCGCGATGCCTCGGATTTGTAGTGTGGTTCTGCTGAAGAGGCTCTACAGTTGAACAAAACAAAAAGAAAACACCATTTGAAATTCACATGTATCCTCAGAGTTTGCTTATGTATGTGGCCCGCGCTAGATCGGCCTCCATCTGACAGCGGTGTTGCGTGCACGGCGCTTGTGCCATTTACTGGTGCGCCAGCATTCCCATGGAACCGATCTTAGACATGACCACGAAGTAGAAGATGATGGAATCTCATGTCCAATCGACCGTTACATGTGGGCATGTGCATTACCTAAGCATTCTGGGCCTCCGCAGGGTTACGAAACGCGCCCCGTCGAAAGTAAAAGTGTAACAAAGAGTTTTGCTTTCTTTCGAGTTTCGATAGATTGTGCTGCCACTTGCCAATGGAGTTCCTTGCCCGAGAGTTTCCTGATTCGGACAACAGGCGCTGGACTGCAACGGCAAAGGATTTGAACGTGACGCGACAAAACTCGTTCAACCCGTTGTTATGGAATCAGTGCACTAGATACTCAGTGGCTGGTGTTTTTCCAGCCCACTCGAAGACAAAAAGCAAAACTCCTGCTAATAGAAATATCTCACACAAACTTTCACGTCCCGCCGAACGGGTTGTGTTGTGTAATAGCGCATAAATGTTTTCAATTAAATCAAGCGAAATTGGGCGTCGAAGTGATATAAGTGCGGGCGATTGACGGCGACGCATGTGCGACATCATTTCGTGCTTAGACGGCACTCTCGTGCTAGAGTCCGCACTCTCGGTTTCTTGAATGCCCTCCTCGCACAATGGTCGCCACCTTTTCGCCGCACTCTGACAGAATAAATTATTAGACACTTGAGTGGCACAATGAGTTCCTGCTAATCCGCAACGCCGCCGCCAACCACGCCTCGTCTGCCCCGCAGTGCTGCGCGTTCGTAAATAAGTACATTCTCATTGAGAGCACTGCAGATGCTAAGTGCGGGGACGCGCGGCAGCGCGGCGGTTGCAAACCAAATTGTGAAATCTCTGCCGCTCGAATTAGTCCCGCGAGTTGTAATAAATCTCGGTTTTCGGCTTGCGGATTGCGTGGGCCAGGGTCGCGTGGTCTTACCATTTGGGCTGACTTACCCGAGGAGACCCACAAATGCAGAGCGATCGCTCGAAGCACTTCAAGACAGAAAGAGGGTCCAGTGTTTGTTTTTGCAAGACGTGCCCTAGATATTTTGGTCTAAGTGTAAATTAAAGAAAATTTAGCGAATTCCAAGAAAATTACTCCGTCATCGACCGAAGGTAAAACGCGATATGACTATTTGATTTCGGCTTGGCGACTTTAAGTCAAGGGTATGCCTTGAAGGGGCAATTCAATCAATGCAGCCATCCTTTCTAATTGCTTGGCCTACTGATTTTGGGTTGCCTTCCAAGTGAGAGTGGATTACGGGTTACGAAACTCGGCGTGGAATACGTGTCTACTCGGGTAAAATCGGAGAAAACGTCCGACCGTTTCTCGCCCTGAATATATAAGCATTATGCTAAATTGCACCGGCCACACCCAAAGTATTTCAATTATTCACTGTAGAAGTTTGGTGTTTCATTTGAAAAACGGTTTAATTTGGCGCTTGCAACCTATGCAGAGGCAACGCCTTGCGTTTTCATCTGTAGTTCGTGATGGGGGTGCAGTCGTGGCAAAGGTTTTGAACTAGAGAGCAAGTTGATTACAGAATTTTCAATGAAGGGCAAACAATACCAAAAATGTTTGCGAAACTAATTTTATTTTCAGATTTATATAAGCAATCATCTTTATTTCCTCAATTTGTAATTTAAGTTGACTTCTTTCTTACGAACTAATGTCAAACTTTGCTTGTGTAAAAGAAATACCACTAGATTTCCAAGCGACCTGTCAAATCGCACGCGAAATTTTCGTCTTAAAAAAAAACTTTTGGTGAGAGTGCCTACTCTCTTATATTTTCTACAGAATAAAGAATCGATCCTGATGGGGTGGATTACGTAGACCATGTTTTTTGTGGAAGACGATTTACTGACGTAAAGCAAGAATAAGGAAACAGTTGCTAAATTAAATGGTGAGTTTCAGGACTTTGCTGGAGGCCTATGTCCACCCCGGACTGCACCGCCATGGAAAAAATAAGAAGGCGAAGTAGAAGCGATATACAGTTTTTATACTGATTCCAAATGGCAAAATTTAAACGTTTTGAATATTGTAATCAACTCGAGAGTGTTGAAATAATTTATGTTGTTATGTCCAGGAATCGAAGGACCTTCAGCGTGCAAGTCATTGCACTTAACAACTACCCCACGGCGGTAACACTTTTTGAGGCCTATGTCCACCCCGGACTGCACCGCCATGGAAAAAATAAGAAGGCGAAGTAGAAGCGATATACAGTTTTTATACTGATTCCAAATGGCAAAATTTAAACGTTTTGAATATTGTAATCAACTCGAGAGTGTTGAAATAATGTATGTTGTTATGTTCAGAAATCGGAGGACGTTCAGCGTGCGAGTCATTGCACTTAACAACTACCCCACGGCGGTTACACATTTTGAGTGTTGTGTGTTGTATACGTTACAATGCTCACACTTAACCATCAAACAGAATAATGTTATTGTTATTACTGCGTTATGGTAACACTTCAATTAAAGAAGTAGAAGTAATTTCACATAGCAATCAGCTCGTGAAACTAAACCAAACTTAAATATCCACGTTTTTAGGGTTTCGAAAGAAAACTTCGTTCATCCCATTTTCATCGACCTAGAATAACTAAAAAAAAATAACTTGTGAGTTAATAAATAAAATATCGATAGAATATGCATTCTCTGAACATAACAAAAAAATTAACTGAACTAAACTACATTTCTAAAAATGTAACAGTTTTCAGAAAAATGTACGTCAACTACTTTTACCAAAGTTCACAATCACATTTCCCCCTGATAATATGAGAATTATCTGAATGATAAGAGTTTGTAAAATTCATATTATGTATCACCAATGATTTCCTTTTATATTCATACTAATGAAATTATCGTTTCTTACACGTTCCACACCTTTTAAACATGAACATTTTTCCGTGATTCACCAAAGGAATTTATACACGACTTGATTTGATCATGTTTTTAGCAATCTAAACATTTCAACAATCTATTGTGATGGTGATGATGATGAAAGCCTTGACTTCCATTCAAACAACTAGAAAATCCTGTCTTCTCATTGCGTCGATTTAATGACTTTCTAGAGCCATTAAAGGAAGAGCCATATAGTGAAACGTCAAACACGGAAATAAATCATCTCGTATCAATCAATCTTTACCTTCTTCCGGATTAAATCCCCATTAATCATTACATTTCAAGTGTAAGCATCTCGATGAGCATATCTCCAACATCGCATTTCTACTCCAATGAGAGCTAGACGCCACAAGAAAGGTCGAGGTAACGCGCTAATATCTCATGTGGTAATTATAAATGCATTCAAGGCAACAAGAGACACCGAACCGGCCTCTCTGTAATATGAAGTCCAACAGTTACTTGCAATTGTACACTTAATTTTCTAAACAACAATTAAGCAAAAAAATAAATAAATAAACATTAAAGTAGTGATCTTTTTTCCTACAAGGGACAGAGCTGCTTCTGGGGCTCACGGCTTACCTCCTAATGCAACATCTTAATGGACTTGAGTGTGGTGACTTGGGAATGCGTTAAGGTTATTAATACAGAAGAAACATTTGTTGTTGGCTTTTAAGGTCTTACAAATTAAGGTAAGACACGGAAGATGGATTCCACTTGGATTCTAAGGCGTTTGTAATGTGTGAAGCTCATGAAAATATCACGTATTGAGCAATTAAAATCACATGGAACTGAATCACCGCAGACATTAGAACGAGACGAAAGGCCAATCCCAACAATCCATGAATGGCTATATCGATTGCAAGGCAGTCATAGCTCCAAACTGGTTTTTAAATGCTCACAGATCGATAACTTCTCTCAGACCATGTAATCAGGTCAGGATCGTTACTCATTCTGCACTGTGACTCACTTCGGACCACACCAGAACGCCACAGACAGAGTGCATGCAATTAAATAAATCATTTAATTTATGCGCGACAACAAGTGTGAGAAACTAAACCTGGATATCGTACAAATGTCGATTAGAGTAGAGAAAATCAAGATAAGACGCGACGAACTCCGAACACCGACCCTGCCAAAGGCGTATCATAACTCACCACACTTAATACCTGACATCCCGCGACGCGGATCTACTGTCCGTTTGGACATTTGATTTAATTGCGACTTTTACTTTCGGTAATTAAAACAATTTATGGGCTTTCAATTGGGAATTCCAGCCAATTAGCCGCCACATTGAAAATGAACCGCACAAGCAGACAATTCCGCCAAATAACTCGTAGAGCTTCCTTCAATGGTGGGGAAATAAAGTTTTCCTATGTGAGGTGTAATCAATCAGCAGCAGTTCATGTCTTGTCTTTTATTATTGCATTACGAAATCTCACAGAAATCGCATTTGTAGATCAATGCGTGCAGCCACTTTCAATTTAGCAAAAAAAATATCTCCAGCATAACCAGGACAAATAAAATCATATTCAAAGCAATTCAGCAATTCACATAAGCGGATTTCATTTTCACTTTATTTCCCACCATTAACGCAAAAATGAGGCGAATACGTGCCTGAATTTGAAAATCGCAAGTCGAAGCCGCCTTTGAATGAACGAGGACAACGCTGCGTAATGTGTTCGATAATTTCCGTAATCGGTGTTGCGTATTGCAGCATACACATCCAAAGTTCGGAAAAATCCACGCGGACTTGAATTCCTCGGGATGGTGAGGAGCCGTCGCGCCATTCAGTTTCTACGCAGAAAAAGGGAGCTTGAACTGATTCACATGATCGTAAACGAGTTTTGAAATGAAATGAAAGTAAGTGCTTGTTTATGGGGGAACCTTCACGGGTTGACCCAGTAATTATACACACATTGGGAACATAATTTAGGCTCTTGTGAGTTCATTTTTGTGCACTTGTACTTTTCCCCTTCGCTTTGATGGCGGGACAAGTTACTTTTACCTCTTGCAAGATGAAATCGTGGACAATCGACAAAAAAGAGTTTATTTTAATTGAAAAGGTCAGATTGGGACATGTGACAAGTGTTTTCAATTGAAGTGCCTGTTTGCCGAAAATCCTGTGTGGCCAGAGATATTTTGTGTCAAGGTTGAGGGGACTAGAGATATCATGAAATAGTCATGAGGCGGATTTAATTCAATTAAATTTGCCGATCACTTGAATATTTTTCTATATATTTCAAAATGAAAATGTGGCTTATATCTTCCAAGGGGAATAATGTAAGGGAAAAAAGAATTACAGAGAATGTGAATGAAACAGAATGACCTCTACGCAGAATAGGCTTCGTTTGCCAAACCACTAACTCAAAAAGAAGACAAAGAATACCATTTTCTGGTTACGAAAAACGGAAGCATGTGTTAGCTCAATTTCTAAAGATTGCTGACTTAATCTAAAATGCTATTTTTTCACTTGGAATTTATTTGCGTATTTCCAATTGTAGGAAGTAGCTAGTGTATTGGTCTCCCGACAACAAAGAATCTCTTGAAGAATTTTGTTTTGTCCTGTTATAAGAAACTTGTTCCAAAAAAGTTGCAAAGTTTGCATAATAAGTTGTAATCACCTTCGAGCAAGTCCGCTGACTTTGCTTCAAAGCTCACGTACAGCTTAAAAGGAAATTATTCAATGAAACTTTCCAAAAAGGTTGTATATTGCCTCATCCTTCTTCACCACGGCGACAGATATTTCACCATCTCTTCCACATAACCAAATTAACAACATGCATTTTTTACCCTGCATACTCTGATTCTCAACGAATTTGAACAAATTTGAGGCAACCGATTTTAAAAGCAACCAACCACCGCAAAAGTCCATAAAAGTATGCAGAGGAACTCGAAAACGCTTACCCCATCAGGCACACATAACTAAGCCTTCCGCAGTCAACGTGACGGATTTTGCAAGTGATGTGAGTTTCTAGGAAAATCGCCAACTTAACAAAGTTTCTTCATTCTAATCACCATTGCATCCCATATATATGCATATTTTGGCGTGAGTTATGAGCTTGTGAATTCATTGAACCCAATTTTTATAGAAATGAGTTTATTCATTGTATCACGAACAGCTGTATTTTCTATGAGCTGTGATTAAGTATTTCACTCAGACTCCTTCTGTTGATCAAATTAAATGTGAACGAGCCTCAAATCTGGCAAGTTCGTGTTACGAAAAGTTCTTATTATAAGGGAATGTCGGTCTTCTTAAGAGTCTTGAATCCTATGATACATCAATCTATTCCTTAATGGTTTCTGTCAAAACTATAATGTAGGTATTGAACATTAGTTCTGTTTATACATAGGATGTATTCTGTACAAAATTCTGTACAATGTACAAAAACCGTGCCAATTGCGTGACATTTTTTCTGTTGTGGTAAATACATTTATGAGCAAAGATTTGCTCATCTCCTCTTTCAATAATTTTGAAATGGAAACCCCAGTATTGGCTTACATACAATTTTTTAGCTGAGAAAAGCGCATATTTTGTCAGTCAAAAAGATTTAACCATTCTGGTGTAGTTACTCTGCCAATACTTCAAAGCCGTCTTAAAAAGTCTGCAGAACTTCAAAATATATAGAGGCGACATCCTAATAAGGGACAAGAAAATTCAAATCTTCGTGAACATTTTTGAATCAGAATGCTTTCTAGTTCGTATTTCTGGACTCCAATACTCCTAATCTAGCTTAGTCTTTACAGAACAAAAATTCAGGTGTTAGTTTACTTTTAAAAAAAACTTCAATTGACCATCCCTGTTCCCACATGTGTACATCCATTCATCCGTTCGTGAAATAAACTATAATCACTGCACCACGTAACATCTCATGTCAAGCTGTCTCGGATATCTCTCTAATAAACTCCCACGTTCTCCTTGTATCATCTCGACTTGATTTTAATATCGGCTTAGACCTTTGCCTGCTGCCCCCCAATAGATTCCCGTGCATGTTTCAATGCTCGCCCACAGGCTGTGCGCGACGATGGCGGCACTCATGCTCAATAGCGTATCATACCAACATATTGTACAAGACTAATAACAATATTTCAATTGAAGAGTCGCGGAAAAAAATCATCTTAGGCCATGTCGAAGTGGAGGAGTTGTGTGATGCAAACCTCCGTCGAGTCACAAGGGACCCAAACACCAGCGGCAGCAACAGCATTGGCAACAGCTGGTTCTGCAGCTCACCACAATAGAGGCACATCTCCAGACAAAACGTACGACGAGATTTTTCGTAAAGTAAATTGGAGAAGTTATCGTGAAAATTTCTCATGCAAAGTGCACCAACCAGTGGTTGTTGGGTTATATAATTGCAAAACAAATTTAATTAAAAAGACAACAGACCCAAGGTAACAGCGCACCGAAGGCAATGACTCTTATTATGATGCCCCCGCCCCCCGTGGTCCCGCACGGCAGCCAGCGAAGGGAAATACTTACAACATTGTGAAAATTGATATCCACTTGAGATGAAATCCAAACCTCCTCCGCTCTTGGGACGCGCTGCCTGGTGGCTTAATCCAAATAACTTTGCGTGAACTTTCACTCAAAAAGGACGTGCAGCACAATGTGCAGCAAACGCAAAAAATAAATGCGAAAAATACGAGCGATTCACTTTTGATTTTCGGGTAAAGTCTGTCGATGGAGGACCACGTAAAAATACACCACTATAGCAAAGAGCAACACAGCACACAGTCGGATGCAGTTCGGTCTGCCGCGGAATCAAGTACTAAAATGAATGGAGTTCCATGGGTCTTTTATGCTTTATACCGTCCGGGGGCACCGTCTTCGCAGAGGTCTCAGCCGAGTGCTGCTCTGCAAAAGTTGGAGGTGCATGGAAGCGAAGAAATTCGCTCAGTGCTTGTTTGTGGCTGCCCCACCAGCCGGCGCGCGGTGAGTGGTAACAAGTACCAACAACCTGGGAATTTGCAAGTACATACATACGTGTGCCGGACCAGGTGGGTGAATGGAGGAAAGACAGCTAGAGAGAGAGAGAGAGTGAATCGACAGAAGAGGTTTTTCCTGAGACTACATGCACACGGACAGACGGGTAGACAAGAGAGAAAGAGAGATCAGTCGCCAGCCATGAGCACAGTGGCATTGTAGTTTCCATAGTTTTCGTACGTGCCCCCCGATAGTCCCCCGCAGTGTCAGCGCCAGCAACAGATCAACACCATACTAATTACTAATCAACGAACCTTACCGCCGAATCGGTGTGGGCAGATTTTCTTTTCTTGCTGCGGTCATCCCGCTGAGGTTACCTTGACGCAACGGCAAGGCAGCTCCAGAATTGCGCTACGGGATTGTTATAAAACGAACTGATTCACCTCCTCCCTCGCCACGCGGTGCACTCAGTACAGCCACTCTGTGGCTAGTCGGTTTGATGAGGAGTTGATTCACTTGTGGATTTACTGCGAGCCTATTTACCATTTGATTAAAAAGCGGAACGAACGTCGATGGCGAAAGAAAGTTTGAGCAGCTCAAAGCTTCGATATCACACTATTCACTTCAAATGAAAGATTAACATTCACGGACTGGTTTTGGCCCTTGTATCGACTCATTTTATGCCGTCGTCGTTGTGACTTCATCTCGCCATCGAACGCCGCGAATTTGCGTCAGCAATGCAACGCCCTGATGGTGGGTATTCGCAAAAAAAATCGGGTGCACACTGAAAGAGAATGGTTGCAAGAGACGCGGTTGCCTTGACACTTAAGTGAATGTGGCGCGAATTCTCGTAATTGGTTCGAAGTGCATTCAAATGTTGTAGTTTTTGAGTGTGTGTTACATTATTCCTGACAACTGTAGGAGTCGATCCGCCAAGAAATTAAGCAAAACTTCAGCGGCAAAACAGGTTTAAAGGAGAAAAAGTAATCCACCGCAAACCTAACGGGTTGTGAAGCGAAATTTTTGTACACGTTTGCAATGTAAAGCTTAATATAGATAATCTATGTAGAACACCAGTTTGAATTCGATAGGAAGTAACTACCACTGAGGTGGCGTCCAGCTTATATAAGAAACTTGAGTGGCAAGATCTAAAGCTTGAAGTTATTCTAAAGTATCCCAGTTTTGTAAGGCTCTAAAGGCTCCAGCACTAGCGATATTTATATGCTATAAGTTTTTACATTTAGAATTATATAAAAAATATTATGAACGTTTTTTTTGTATATTCCCCATGTTTCGGAAGGGTGAAATGAACATAACCTCATTGCTTTCACTTTTGTCTTAACTCGTTTTTTTATCTTCATTATCTTCTTCGCAACTCAAAAACACTACTTTTCTCCCATAATTAAATAAATTTCATAAAGTTGTACCGGAAGAAGAATACTTTAAACTAACTACAAGTATGTTTGA
This sequence comes from Eristalinus sepulchralis, assembly GCA_944738645.1. NCBI lineage: Eukaryota > Metazoa > Arthropoda > Insecta > Diptera > Syrphidae > Eristalinus > Eristalinus sepulchralis. The sequence continues at coordinate 54,562,655 of OX122886.1, forward strand.
TTTTCTAAGCCGGTTTGTTCATCCTTCTGATAACCTTCATAAAGTTAATTGTCAAGTTTTACGTGTTTAACTTAACTGCTCAAACGTAAGTGTCACTTAAGAATAATGAGAATAAAATAGATACTCTGTTGTAGACCGACCGTTTGTACGTTTAATGCCTCCAAAAAACATACCCATTGCATTATGCAACCATTGTGTGACAAATTGTAAGTGCGACTGTTTGTTTTTGACTTATGCGAAAAACTTTGACAAGCAGTGTTAGTTTCTCAAGGAAGGTGACGCTGTGCAAGGAGTTCCTAAAAAAGTGGTATGGGCGTCGCGTATATGCGCTTTTCCTTCCACAAATAGATTTCAATGCGATCGAATAAGCTGTCACATTACACATGTGTGACTAAATACTCGTACGTCAAAAACGCAGCAAGCGTAAACTTAAATATATCCCAAAGAATGTCACCATCGGGATATCTGGACAGAGGCAAAATACGTATTTCGGAAAAGTGGTTTTAACAATATGCCAAAATAGTACATGTCATACATGTGATACAATCGCTTTCTATCAACCTACCACCAAACAACTGATGTCAGCAAACTGCTGTCGGAAAATGAGCAATGTCTAATTTCACCCACTACGCGGGCGGGTACAGTTAGACATTAATTAGTTAGATTTAAAGTCCCATAGCGCCACTATCGCAAAGTCAAATCTTCTATCATGTAGTACATTCTCTTCTCTTACCCCTTTTTTTGGTTTACCCGTCGCATGAAAGCGTTTGCAATGCCGATTTTATTATAGAAACATTTAAATAGAGCAATATCGATTGATGATTTAATCCTTGGTTTTGGAATAGAAATCTCGCAACGATATCAAGGAGCGTCTGGATGCTCTATCCAGTGATCCTTCTTCTTGAGCATCGAGTGTCAAATATTTATGTAACGACTTTCAACTTGCTCGCACGTCGTTTTTTTGATTAACCACGCCCAGGTAAACCAAAATGGTTACCACGATGGATTATAATAATTGAGCGGCACTACAGCCCACAAGGGACCAGGGCATAGCGTCTGCATTAACTACTTGTATTGTGCATGCTATTGTTCTCTCACGAGTAGAAGGGAGTTTGCAGTTGTTCATAGGCAATTTCTACTCTTTGAGTGTTGTTAGCAAATCGAAAGAAGTGGTGCCCTGAAAAATTCGAAGTATTCAGTCCGGAAATCAAACTTGAACCTTCGGCGTGTGAGTGAACGTACTAACCCACTATGTCACTACGAGAAGGGAGGGCAACATCACAAAAATTCACAATTTCGTATTGACAGATCTCCTCTTGAACGTGTGCGACATAGTTGAGACAGTAGGCATCTTAAAAAACTGCGTGGCTCATATTCATGCATGAATTATTTAAAATGAGAAAACTGCCTTGGCGATGGGTGTCATTTTTACCCACTTCGGACAACAAGCGTAATAGTGAATCCACTTCAGATTGGAATTTTAGGGTGTTTAAGTGCAATTCGAATGTATTTCTGCTTCGTTTCTTCGACAAGACATTATATCCAATTATGCCCACTAGAGACCAAGAAACTGTCGAAAGTGTGGACTTCATCCGGTGAACGAATTCTGAAGGGTCGATTAGAATGTGATGGTCACTCTTTTCCATGATACACAATGTCTAACCTACAGGGACAGTGACTAACTGGTGAAGAGGAAAATCGGCACAGAGCTTTATTTTACATAATTCTTCGGCTGATTCGACGTCGAATTGCAAAATCTGTCTAGCTACGACTCAAGTGGTCGAATAATGCCCCCTCCCCTCCTCCCCTTCTTTTTTTCATATTTCGCTCCAAAGTTGAAAAGGTTCGCTCGCCCACAAAAATCTCAGTCGAAGGAGGGGATTAACGTCATCACGTACCATCACTTTGCAGACCTCCAGAAAACTATTTTTGCGACGGGTAAATAAAGTTGGAGTAACGCCAAAGTATCGATGGCAACTTTTCGCCAATTTTTACAAGTGTCATTTATCAAATTGTCTTTTGTCTGAAAGTAAACTTTAAATTTTCAAATTTTCAAATTTCAAATTTTTAGATTTTGAAGATTACAAAGTAACTTTCGTTCGATTCAATGGCTTTTGAAGCGTAAGAGGTATGTGTCAGCTTAAAAATGTCTAGGTTCCCATCCGGATCTGGACCTTTATTCAATAGACAACTTTTTCACGTCTCTAGCTTTCAAAAGTTGGTAACAATGCTAAGGGAATATGAACGAACATCTAAAAGCTCACATAGGAAGCATCCTAAGCTCTGTTCCTTTATAAGATTTCGTTTGTGTTTAAAAATACCAAAATTTAAATATGATGTTTGCACTGAGCTATAGAACTACATTTTAACTTGTTTTCAATTGCGTGCTATGTTTATTATTTCCTTAAAGTTTAGAATGAAAATAAATTTGGATATTCGCACGTTCCCCAATTTTCTATGATTTCCAGTTTCAACATAACTTTTTGTTCATAGTCACAGGACTAAATAATACTCTGGAAGGATGATGGAGAGGTAGATTATACGATCTCAGCATTTTAACTGTGACTCAACTTCATTTTTCTCTGTACTTGTAAACAGCATGCTTTGCTCTTAAAACAAACAAACCGATTATATAAGATCGTAATCACAAGCCACACATGTCGTGTTACAGATCCATTTGCTTTTGTAATCTTTTAGGTTCGCCGATAGGAATCATCTATCATTTCTCCTCTATCTCTCGATTTTCAAGCAATTCGTGCTCATGATCCTATCAAATCGATCACTAAACCAATATCAGGTAAGCGTCAGCCTCCTGCTTATTTTCTGATACATAACCCTATTGCTGCAATCATTTCGGAATGGCTCGCGCCATGTCCACTTATGAACCCCCGGAAAAGAGAGTGCAGTCAAGCTGAGCTTTACGATGCACACCACCGCCGCTGCCGTCGATCGCCAGTATTGACTCAATTTTAAGGAGGAGTTTTCACTAGAAAACTCTCCATTAATCTAAGAAGCGAAAGTTAAACCGAATTTCATTCAGATCATTTTTTTTGTGGGCTTTGACGTAACACACAGCAGGGTAAAGATGTGTGAATCGGAGTCTCCTCTAGTTCTATGCTCCGTGTGTTATGTGGCCCAGCAAGTGAAAATACCGGACTATTAGACGCAATGCTCTACTTACTAACCACTTGAGTGTGCGCTCGTCTTACGTAATCGTTGCGTGAGGAATTTAATTTCGTTTTCTGTGGAAAACACTGAAGTGTGTTCGAATTTGGAATGCGAGCAGGAAGTTTATTATTAGTCAGAGGCATTTAGAAAGTTCAAGGTTATGTGAAGTTGCATTGTGAATAGGAGAGATGAATGATCAACATTTTTTGAAAGTTAATTGTAAAGGTTTTTTCAGTCGAGGGTTATGGCTGGCAGGAGTGACCAATTGTTGTGGGAGTTGGTATATTTTTAAGCCTTAAAGCAAAGTCTAAATTTATTCAAGGTATACGCTGGAGTTTGATGTTACAACAACGTATTTTTAGAGCTAAAGCTAAATATTTAAGGTGCAGACTCTGACATATTCCTAGTCTTGTCAAAGTCCAAAACTATAGCTAAGTTGTCAGGGCTCACAGCTTCCGACCCTTCGACCTAAAGCTAATTTTTCAAAGTCCAGACAATGGATGTTGTAGGTCGCTTTGATTGAAAGAAACTCCAACTCTCTTGATACCATCATGTCGTATTGCAATATTGGATTGATCTAAACTCTAGTTGCTGTCAAATTGACAGGTAATAGAACCTACCAGCCCTACCACAGACAATGCATTGAATTGCGGTTAATCTCGGCACCAGTCTTGTTAGCGCATCGGTGCTGACTGCAGCACATAAAATTGCCGTGTTTTATGCACTCGATGCATGAATAAAATCCTACACATTCTATCTTGATGAATTAAATCGCACTGCATCACGTGGAACCTATGACAACTCTTATAAGAACCTTGGTTCCCAATGGGATTGTACCTCAGCCACCGTCTGTGATTCATTAGCGCCGATTGCGACCGCAATAATTTCAGTTGATCTGGCCAACAGCCGAATGCATTCTGCAGAACAGAGCGCGGTGACTCAGCCAGCATGCCGGGGAGGGACAGCCGCCGCAAGCTACACAGTCACATTGTCTGAGACCACAATACCCACACAGTCGGTGTGCACCTACATGCAGATAGTTCACAGCTCCAGATATTGTGTAACTTAAGAGCAATTGTCTGTCTTAACCACGCGTCCATGCCTATTGTCTCCGATATCTGGATTTATGTAGCAAGGTTAAGCCCCGTGTTGCCTCGGCACAGTGGCGGAGCGGCGGTGCACGATTGTATCCACATGCGCACATTTTCACCTCAGCTGGACTTGAATTATGCTTAGGTACGCTTCGTTTATTATTCACGAAGGCATGCAGTTCATTTGTCTGCATTTGTTTTCTTTATGAAGGGGGTTTTGTAACACACAGATTGACGCATGAGGAGCGCTGGAGATGCTTTCTGCTGCAGCTTGTACCGTGGCGTGTCGGACAGGTGGAGATCTTTCTCTATGCCAGTTTTCGTTTTCAGTTCAGTTCATCAAGTAGAAAATTAATTCAGCGCAGAATACAAAAATGGAAGAAAACGCCGTCGAGAGAGCAAAAACGCATTCATCGTCATTACATTGCTGCGTGTAAGAGTGGTAGCGTTTCTTGTGGAACACTGGCACATGCCCAGCTCTGTGGCGTGGCGGTGGGTTACAATTCGTTGGCATATTTTCACTTCACAGATTCGCGCAAGTCCATTGACTTGAGCCGTTGCTGGGATGTGAGGCTTTGATCCGTGTCCAATTGAACCTGGTTTGCGACAACGTCGACGACGACGACAATGACGATGGCGACGGCGGCGGTGGCGCTGCTTTGAATGCGTAATCACGCCATGTAGGCCTACGAAATAGTGCGATAGGTTGGGCTTGCGATCCAATCCGCATGGATGCAGTTTATTTTGCGTGCAATTCAGGCATGTACATTATTTGATAACGGGTTGGAGCTTTGTCATTGGACTCTATTAGCCATGGGCACGGGACTGCGTTTAAATCGGTCTCGGAGTGCGGTTTGTTTACTGCATTAACTGCGTGAAGTAATTACAAGCAGTTGCAATGCGCCTAACCGGTGCAATTGCAGCCATTTCGGATCTGTGTTATGTCATAACTCGTTTAAGTCAGACGGTGTCAGTAATTAGCGGGAATACGCTACTCGCAAATAGGTCAATCATTTATGCGCATATTTGCTCCTAGATTTAAGACAAATTTGAAATCGTTGACAATTGTTTTTTGAAGAAAGTTTGCACTGATGCTAATGTTTTAATATCAACTTAATGGCTTGATGAATAAGTTTGTAGCATTTTAAATTCAGGGAGAACTTTTTTCCTTTCTATTTTGTATAAACGCCTTTTTGAGTATTTTCATTTTCTATTTTTTTGGAAAATGGAACTACGGCCTATACATAGCCCAGCTATTGTACTCCAGAATTTAAGTAGAACTTCCTTCAGCATCAATCATGTTTTCTACCATTTTCTTTTGGATCTTAAAAACTGGCTAAACAATTGATTGAAAAGGACTGTTTAAGAATCTAGGTTCACAGACCGAATGTTTATTAAACGCAATTAATTTCTAAATCAGTTATAAATAATTGAGTAGACGCATGTTTGAAATTTAAGACATTCTTTAGTATATATAGACTGATCCGATCAAGCCAGATATGCACCATTTTGCTCTGCAACTGTGTGTCATTTTTCAGGTTAATTCATTATGCCTCTCTCATAGAAATTCTGGTTCGTATGATCAAACGGAATTGTGGCACGCAATTTTTGCTAACTAAATCGTTCTTAAGGGACAGCCAGAAACAAGTAGTAATACAGACTATACGATGGTTGCATAAGAATCTCCGAATGGGACTCCCGGAGCTTCCGAAAAGTAGCAATCATGAAGAGTCAAGCGTTATCCTGAAAGACAACTTCTCCTTTATTGGGTAAAGTTTTGAGCTATTGCTTCCTTCAGAAGGTCTGAATAATAACAGTGTGCACGATCGAATTAAGAGCTTGGCGGTCTGGAAGTAACTCGCTGTAAATGATTTCTTGTTAATCCCACCAAAAGCAGAGCAAAATCTTTCTGGCAGTCAATTCTAGCTTTGCGCCGACTTATTCCCGTGGGCAACGATTCGCAGATAGAAATTCAGCCCATAGAATTTTTTTGTGGTAACTCGTGTGGCACCTCTACATCTGGCCATATTCATATGGATTCAAACGAGTTTTTCTGCAATGTTCAGTAACTGTAACAGCGTTTACATAACAGCTTCAATGATTTCCATAATTTAACATTTTTGACAATTAAACTTCCGGTAGGTAGTTCATCCTTAACCTTAACATTTTTCGAAAGAAATCGACAATACTTTGAAGGTAAGAGTATTAGGACCATAAACACTGTGCCCATTTTCGACTGCCTGTCTTGGCATTTGGTTTCATCGAAGAAAAACTGTAATGCGAAGAGTATTAATCTTTGCAAACGATAAAGATTAGAAAAACGATAAAATTTATAGACTACATTGTGGAAATATTTCAGAATCATTGCACTCCATTGTATGAATAATGTAGACTCGACATTCAAACGATAAGAAGTTGCAAGATAAGCAAATCTGTGGTGCTGATTTTTTCGTGTATCATAAATAAATAAATGGTCACATAAATTGATCCTGGGAAAAAAGTGAATATTTAAAAAGACATAACCAAGAACTCTACTATCTAGCTCAGCCAGTCTTCGAGTCCAAGATGTTTGGAAAGTGGAAGAAGATCATCTTTCTCCACTTTCCCAGAACTAGCTTTCCAAAACCTAGCTTCTACAACAACTGAACTTAACATCCTTTAATTACGATCTCTTGGTGGTAATCTCTCGATAGTAAAAACTTGACCGAGATTCTCTGAAACTCTGAAACTTATCCCACATTCGAACTGAACTGTGGTCTGTCATTTTGGTAAATCATAAAAGCAGACACAGGCACATTTTGTTTTCAAAAATAGTTTCTTGAAAATTATGTGTATTTTGTTCTAATTATTCGTACAAAAATCTTTATAAATACATAAAATTAAAATTATACCTTAAATATAAAAAAATCCGTTATTTCCATAGATCAACATACACATTTCAATTTTTTCTTAATTTCCTAAACACTTGCAGTTGCAACTGTTGGCGCATTGTTTACTGGCGTTGCATTTTCAGAAACTGTAGTTACTGTTGTTGTGTCATTTGCCGGTGCGGCGGCTGGTAATGCTGCCACTGTGGGTGGTGAGCCAATAATTTGCTGTCTCATCTCCATTTGTATCACCTCTTCGTAGGTTGGTAGATCCTTGTCATCCTTATGAATTGCATCCCTTGATGCTGATGTTTGTGGCGAAACATTCCAAAAGAAATCCGTGAACCTTGGATCATCTGTGAGAGGATCGGGTGTGATTGTGAAAACAGTTGAACGTTGTGCTATAAAATATATGAAACAAAGAATCGTTGTTATTGGTTATCGAAAAGCGAAACAAGTTAAGATTTAACGATTGTAAAAATCTCGAGTGCGAAAGTGCCTAATTTCAAGTGACTCAAATATTATCTTGAATGTTTTTATTTGTATTATTCTTGATAAGGATTAGAAAAACAACTCATTCAACTTTGCAAATGTGCAAACTATGCAAATGTGTTTCATGGTAGGCAGTTGGTCATACTCTCAAAACTTTAACCAGGATGACAATGAAAATATTAAATGTGTCCCATAGCTAATACATCGGCAATTGGTGAGAAGTGGAGACATGAAAAGTATGAATGATGACTGAAATTCCAGTGCAGGAAACGAACATCGATTAGGAGTCAGAACACTACGTCACATCCTCTACGATGATCTTATTTTGGAAAAGTTTAATGCAATAACGTTACTAATCAGCATTGAAATTTATGCGACTAGTCAGATGTTCGAAACTGTTCATTAGTGGACTGATCAAATCTTTTTTCCAGAAATTCATAACAAATCGAAATCGAAGACGAGTTCAATAACGCCAACCACATCAAATGTCTGTCATTGACATTGGCATTGTATTTTAAAAATGCGCAACAAAGCTAAACGTCAAATTGGTAACAGATTATAATTTGCACACACTTAATTCATACAATAACTCAACATCAATCATTGTCATCATTTTTATGCGATTTTTGCTACAACTTTCCATTGTCATTGTTCATTAAAAACACACACCGTCAGTTTGACAGAACACATCTGATTAGCGATAAGCGAAAGAAATGACATTTTTCAACTTTAAATTTGACACTTTTTAACTGCACCCGCCAAACAAACACAAAACACACGTATAAATGAATGTACCACGTTCTCTTTCTCTGTTCAACTTCCAGCTTTTGTGCATCCGATACGTCAACTGAAATGAATTTTACAATGTAAGTCCTTGAGGTTCATTATTTAACGTTTGTTTGGCTTACTTTTACAAAATTGTAAATCAAAAACAGTACAATCGCGATAAGAGCATATGTGACAAAAATATTTCCACCCATGTCACCTGAGTATTTGCAATTATTCCCAACTCTAGATTGTCCGTTTTTTTTTTTTCTGTTTTCAGCCACTTAACGCCCTAATCAATGCCAATCGACGCACGCTGCGTTCTTTCTATTTCAGCAATAATTTCTAATTTATTTTCGCTATCTGATTTCTATAGTTCTTTTTATTACCCTGATTAGATAAGTCGGTATGTACATCGCTAACCAGCCAAGCCGTATGATAAAAACCTGACATTTGGCATACTTCTGAACGGAAACGTCAGTTGAAAAGTTCTCTCGCGGGTGGGTCTTTTTTGGGGGGAGAAGTTATCTTGTTTGTCTTGAATATAACAACATACCGTCATTTTGCCGTCGAGAAGCGTTATTGCCTGCTGGCCTCTTACAGTACTCCGTGTGACACCAGACAACGAGCTAAAAGACATGTACCGTGTTTGCCTCAATTTGTCAATTTTCAAATTGTATTTATCTCACTTTCACGCAGAAGAATATTGCTGGGAAGATGAGGAATACGAAAAAGAAAATCGTAATGTAGATGCTGAAGATGTCCATTTTAAGTCCACTGTCAACTCAAGACTCTATTTAACTACATTTCCCGATTGTCCGTACTGTGGTGACGAACGCGGGTCGCCTTGTGGGGCCGAGGTTCAAGTAACTACTATGCGGCATCTATCGGCGGAAAGCGTTGGTTGGTTCTTTGCCAATTGAATGGATTGATTATCAGCAACCAATTATGTGAAACCTAACTGAAAGTATTGGTTTTATTTTTCTTTGTCTTTTTTTTAAAGTTTTTTGGCTTCTTTGTTTTGGTAGATAAGATTAAGACTAATCGCAGAGATATTGATTAAATGTCGCAATATCAACGCAGGCACTAAAACCTTAAGTATGCGGCCTGAATGGGGATTTTTCACCTTATCTCAATTAAATCAAGAAAACACGAGGAAGGACTTAAGGCGTGAACTTGCAATCAATGTCAAGAGCGGTACTGCGAGCCGCTAAATTGTAATTGAATGAATAATAACTCTGCGAAAATACGTTATCTCAAATGAAGACAATCATCATCAACCGTTGTATTTAATGACTTCATTTATGAAGTACATAATAAATGGATCTTTGGATGTCATCATAAGATCAAACAATGTTCTGAAAAGGATGTATCCTTTCTCTAGAGACTTCTTAAGCTAATACGAGCGGTGCAGCCTTTTTTTTTTTAGAAAATTACGTTAAACTACGTAAATTGCACAGTCAGATTTTAGTGTGAATCATCGATATCGAAATTTTGGGTAACATTTGACGTTTTTTCAACTCTTGTTCTTAAAATGGTTGATTATAGGATACCAACGTATACAATATTGTTTAGAAAAAATATACATCCTACAAATCAAAACTATGTTTAGGTTTCGTGCTACACTAGAATGAGTCTAGTATAGGCTTATTCAGAGTTAAGGAATGACAAATGGTTTGACAATGGTTGACAATGACAAATGGTTTGACAATGGTTGACAATGGTTGGAAAGACTAAAGAAATATTGGACTTAAACTGCCCTTAGAAAAGTCGTTACGTTTTCGATGTTTGTTAAATAAATGAAATAGATGGAAATAGATGTGCAAATATTTCAGTAGCAGATTATTGAGTGGCGCTACGGCCCACAGGATACCAGGGCCTAACTTCCACAATAACTACTCGTTTTGTGTGTTCTACTGTTCTTTCACTAGTAGAATGATCCTTCAGTTTCTTACCGACTCCGTACGGTGAGATTTAAGAAACTTTTTCATAGACAATAAGTACTCTTTGAGTGTTGTCAGCAACTCGAAAGAGGTGGTGCCGTGAAAAAAAATACCAGGTGCGAGGTGCAGATTATTAGGAATCCACAGACAGGCAGAAACAAAGCTAAAAGAAATAAAATAAAAACAAACGAAGACTGCTTAGTGTCCAAATACTTTGCGACACAAATTCAAATGACAGTAACTTAACAAATCAAACCACAGCCTATAACCAATCATATGACCAGTTATGACGCGTTAGTAGGGCTTACATTTGACCTGTTAGTTGACCTACACCTTTTGTCTTAGAGGAACACAATGTCATGCCACCAGTCCTATAGCGATCTCGATCTCTTTAGTATCTTATTTTGTTGCATGTGAGAACAACAATGTCCCGCCAACGGTATTGCATTTTTTTAATTGCAGATAGTTTCGAAACCTGAACAATTGATGATGATCAACGTTTGTTTTGATTAAAATGACAAAGCACACCAACCAAAGTGGGTTAAACTATTGATGGCAGCTTATATAAATGGTTAAATTAGGATATATACGTGATGGGAATTTAGTATAATAGGTGTATTCTTCGATGATTTATTGGGCAAATAAGAAAGTATTCAAACTACAATCGACTTTGATAAGTCTTCTGGCCAATGTTCCTCTAATTTTGGCATGTGTCAAAAGTATTCATCATGACTCTTCATGCTTCCTAGGATTTAAATTTGATCAGTGAACAAAAAAATTGAGTTAAATAGACAATAACTACTGAATTCAATTTTAGAAAAGAAATTATATTCAAACGTGACAAACACACACGAGGCACAGGAAGACATCAATTCTATACGAAGCACGAAGTTTGTTGGTTCAAACAGCCCAGGCTCAAACTCTGTACTATTCTGCGAAGTCAGTGCACTCAATGTTTACTACTATATTTCACATAATGTAGAAAATAACTATTGCTACAATCTAAAAGGAGTGGATTGACCTGACCTTAAAAGCACAAAATAGAATTCTATAGAACGTCAGAATGTCCAAGAGAAAAAAACGCATTTCCAAAGTTTATAAATAATACAAAGACCCTATAAAACGCTTCCGTATATACTTTCCCACACTCGTTTGCATAAAAATCAAGTCCACTCCCAAGAGTTTAGAGTGAACTGTGAGTTGTTCTATTATCCAGAATTTCATGAATGTACACTGGATCATTAAGATAAAATGAATTTGCATCAATCAAAATGAAACAAATGCAAAATGATTGAGTGTTGAGCACTTTGACCATGAATCCCATCCCCAAGCATCGGGTTCGCAAACAAATTCACATGTGTTACGAAAACTTCAAATGCACGACCTTGGTTGTGCATCAAATGGTCGTGTGTATCTAAATGCTGGCGGGCTAAGGTATGTGTCTATACAAAAATTGACTTACCCAACCTAGTGGTAATCTCGTCAAATGGGCGGCATAGCTTTATGTTATTATATCTGTGAAATAAGTTGATCCCAATGCTAAGCGGAACAACAGATTGTGCACGGGTGCTGTGGAAAAACCGCCACTCACTTTATTTGGATGAGGTTCTTTTCAGAATATGACTAACGCAGAGAAGGGTTACCCCCCTCTGAATCAGGGTCAAATGCATTGGTATGAATTAAGCAATTTCACACTAATCTTTTGTTGTTCAGTTATTTTTCTCAAACTGTAACGGATTGAGAGAAAATCTTTAACAGAATATGAATACGGAAATAAGCGGTGCTGAATGAATGGATCTTATCTTAATCCATAAAAAAAAACACTCCCACTCAGATTAAAAACCAGGCACATGAGTAATATAAAATGACACATAATTGATATTGTAGCTGTAAATGGAAAAGCAAGTACAAATAATTGCAACAATATCTTGGCGCATGGTGCAGACAGTTATTCACATGACACTGACGCGTCAAAATACCTTAGGGTGTCTGAAAGACTAGCTGCAATGATTGACATATTGAGGGATTTTAATATGGTAAGAATTTCACAGTATTACCAAATAATGCTTAGAAAATGAACTGAGATTTTCACTTGTGTGAAGTGGTAAAAGTAATAAAATGAGCAAATTGGATTGCAACAATTTTTATTATTTTTATCCAGCTTTCTTCAAATTAAACTTTCATTCGCAATTTGCCAAATTACTGATATATAAATGTAAATACCAAAAACCAGAATGAATGTTGCGGTTGGGATTGGTGTGTGAATTGATTCATAATAATTCATTTACTTTAATTAGAAATGTGTTCGTGGTCGCCGTGGCGTAGTCGGTAATCTTGCATGGAACACCTCGAATTTTCCACGGCACCACCTCTTTCGAGTTGCTGACAAAGAATACTAATTGTCTATGAAATCAAATCCCGCCGTTCACAAATCCCGAAAATGCACAGAAAATATTCCAAATGCGCATAAAACTTGACAGCACGGGACATTACATGATACTGCTATTTCACAAGTACTCATGTTTTCTTTTGCTTTCTAAAGATTGTTTGCGTTAAGTCCAACTAAGACTTAATCATAACGCACGTACGGAAACAAATGTCAATTTTAGCAGCCACGGTTTCGATTATAAAGATACGCGGATTTTCGTTTTATTTAATATGTTTTTCACTAAATATCACCAAGGTGGAAACGAATTGAATGAGTATTTTTGTACAGACTATTACGTAATATATTATTAACTGGGGATTTCAGCAAGCGAGCATTTGTAATATGTCATACCGCAGGTGAAAATACATTTGTACGCAACAACTCAGAAGCATTTGCAAATTGAAACTTTTCTTACGAAAGAAGTGACTAATTGTGTGAGTTACTAAGCGAGCGTCAGTCTGTTCACATATGTGTATATTCACTACTCACTATCCTTAAATCTGATTGATGAATGCAAAAATGAAAAGCTTTTCGGAAAAGAAAATACAGAGTCATAACATTCCACAGGTTATCAGGTATTGCTCAATTAAAGGAGACCCACCCTAAATAGATTTATTTGGAAAATTATTGTACAAAAAATTTGCTTTAGGACATGCTGATTATGACAAGTTTGGCCCCGGGACTGAAAATCTCGAATTTCTACTCGGGACCACTTCTTTCGAGTTGTTGACAAAACTTAATTAGTATTAATTGTCAATGAAAGGTTTTTTTCAAATCTTTCCTTTCCTAGTAGTAAAAACTTGTAGGAGAAATTTCTGAAGGAACTGGGCCTTGGTCCCATATGGGATATAGCCCAACCCAGTTTTGTTTATTTGTTTTAGACGAATTGTTTAAGATCATGGGAATTAAAGGAAGAGAAGACTTTGGAAAAAATCCGATCTAGGCAGTCTGACTGTGTACTGAATTGATGTTATGTTTCTGATGTAGTATCCCAAAACGTGTGGTCCCTAACTTATCTGTTGTATATATTGGTTAAATTGAGGCTGGTATTCCTTTGGTCACCACTTCTTTACATCAACATATAATGGCAAAAACAGTGCCAGAACTTCGAGTTTTTAGAAGTTTTCTTTTTGTCCACTGAACCAGTGAATATTTTACAACATAACCAACACCTTTTTGTGCCCGCTTAGTTATAGAGTTCCCCACAGGAATTGTGCTAAAGTGTGGAAACTTTACAAGTCATTATTTTATATGTCATAAACTGCTTAAACCCCTTTTAAGTTACAAGTCGAATATAGTTTTTTCCTTCTAAAACTGAGACAAGAAAAACCTTTTTCTATGTCAGCTATTTATTTAATAGTGGGAAATGGTTGGACACATACCACAACAAAGCGAGCACTTTTAATTTGTTACAATTTTCTTTTAAGATATTAAGACTGCGAAATAAAATCACTATAATGATTAAATTATCAATTGGCAAGAACATCTAAGCTTTCAAAACAAAATAAGGTGTTGCTGTTTTTGTTCTGAGCTAACCATTTGCAAGAAGTCCAGGAGCCATCCGTGGATAATTCGTTGAGTGGATCTGCACCACATTTGAGTTAAAGGAATCGTACACTCAATAAAAACATGTTCAAAAGAAACTATTTACTTAACAAATTAAATCTTACTCTTATAGTAAAAAAAATGCTATAATGCACATGCATTATAACACTTTCGTCATGCATTAAAGAATTGTTATTTGCATAAAAGACTATCGAGAACGTAAACTTGAATGAAGTTGGCACTTGTCTGTCTTGAGTAGACGCTTGTACGTATATATTGCACTATAGTATTATTGTAAATTGTAATTGTTATCATGAATTGCACAAACTTAGTTTTTTGTTTTTCTTGTGAGTGGCCGTTGCATTGATAAAATGCAACTAAGTAACTGTGGAAATGCAGCACACACACTTCTACGAGTATATATTGTATAATAACTGATTCATAGTTATGTGCTGTTGATTGCGAAAAAGTGCGTAATAATCAACCGGCTTGTCAGTTCTCAAGTTATGGATTCCTTAGCTCAACTTCCAAATAGTTATGTGCCAGAATTTTTACAGGGCAGACACATTTTATTAAAAATCAATACCAAGCAGTTTCCGAGCAATCAAGTTTGACTTGATTTTTGAATATTTTTTGTTGGTTTCAGTGATTTGTTCTTAACAAAAAAAAAACAATTATTTGGAACTCTTTGTGTTCGTGTTAATGTGATTGTCTTCCTTCTGTGACGGCGCATGTTGGGAATTATATAAAAAAGGCACTGAAAATCTTAAGCGGGATAAGTGAAACAGACACAATATAATTTAACTTCAAAAATGTTCAGCATGGACGAACAGTGTTCCTTTCACAATCATTGCATGTAAGATTCAGATTCATTTCAAACGCACGCGTATAAAAATATAACAAAATGTACCTAAATATATCAATAGTTTAGCTTAGAGCGCCCGCATAGATCCAGTAAGTAATTATAAGATTTCATTTTAGTCATACCTAGGTTAAGCGTTTTGTACCTATATACTATTAGATAAAAAATAAAAAAAACCATTTAAACTAAATTAAAAATAAAACTTTTGACCTCTTATGGGTAATATTTAAGGCTAAACAGGAATGAAACAATGACGGTATAGTAACGCACATGTTTTTAAAACTGACCATTTGTAGACGTTCCAAAACCTTGTATTGGGTGTTCAGTTGCACTCCTTACTCTCGGTGTAGTAACCGGATCCCGATTGTCTAGATATACCACCACTCTCCACTAGACGAAACACATTTAAATAAATTCTCTACAAATGTGCACATTGATCTTACAAGAGCAAGAAGAGCAATCATTACACCTGCATACACTATTGTAAATAATTCCCAACCTGTCATTGCACTTCTTACTTTTTCACTGAATAAAAATGAAGAAACTGAATTATGAAGTGGATTGCACATCAAAACTGCATTGTGCACTATTATTTATTAGATCTCCAACATACCGTTATCAGAAGATAAATAATGTACACAAAATAGGGTCGTTCCCTTCTATTTGAATGAGCTAAAAAGCTCAGTCTGCTGGCAGAGTTTCGATGGCGCATTGTGCCGTGCCTTAAATTCTGAAGTTGATAACATGTGCATTTGGGATATACCTTCAAAATGTTACAAATCTTTGGTTTACTAAAATTAGCTGCAAAAATCCCTGCGAATTACACCTAAATATGAATGTTGCGAACGCGTACTCGGGCTTTTACAATTTCCGTAGAATACAAGTGTATCATAGGGGGCTTTTGAGCGTTGGCATTTCTCAAGTGCAAATCTTTGAATGCACAAGTTTCCTGAGAGAGCCTTTCGCTCTTTTTTTTCTAATTTTGTTACAAAAAAGATTCGATCCTATCACACTGAATTGTCAACGGTTATGATAACAGCGCTATGAAGCAGAAATGGCAGATTCTTTGGAACGCGATTAGAGTAAAGTTTAACGAAGAGAGAATGAATTGGCAATCAGAAAACGAAAACAAAGCAGAAAGATAAAGGGGAAAGGATCAGAACATATAAATAACTGAAGTACACTTCCATAATCGGTTTAATTGGTTATAAAAGAAGAATACAAAAATCCAGACGTACAGTCGAACAGTACACCATTCTCAAATTGATTAAAGCACAATCATAATTTGGGTATTCACATATTTCATCCATGAGCAAACCTAATATACAGACTTTGTCTTATACCAGACAATACGTAATAGCGAAGAGCGTAACTTGCAGCCATAAGCCCGTTGAGGCAACAATGCTTTTTTTTTAAATCGAATGTTAGGAAATTTCATATTACTCTGAAGAACACTTCATTCATATTAACCTTTTCTTTTCCAATACTCAATTCCAGTTCTTTCCTTTCTCACACACATAAGGGCTCTTGCGCTTTACTCAAAAGTTACAAAGTTATTAATACCAAAAATTTAAATTTCCAACGATTATTGTTTAAAAAAAAAAAATATTTAAACATATGTACAATATCCTATGGAAATGAGGAAATATATTTCCCATTTTTCGTCTCAAAATGTGTTAACCTCACTTTTTTAAATAAATTCCTCTTTTAACTAACCATTAGCGGAACTTCCGGGAGGGCGCCTTGGAAGTTCGGTCGGTGTCACTGTTCTTTGTTTACCAAAAAATACACGTACACTCCACTAGAGAAAGGAAATTTAAATGCAATTATTTATTACAGCTCTTTTTATTGATCCTTACTCTAACAAGTAGAACAATCATGATGCATAGGAAAATGTAAAATATCACACTACCGCCTGCCATTACATATTTATTTTGTACTTTTGTGCCAAAATCGGAACATTTAAAGGTTATCACTGCATAAAGACTTAAATTGGAATAAACTGGACAAGGTGGATGAGTAGGAGTTGGTATTGTGTGCTGCCCTTTTAAGTATACTATACGAATTGGCAATGAATTGATAAGAGCTATGACACAGCGTTATCATAAGATAAATACTTACACACAATTGGGGATAGGTTAGATGGATTTTGCTCTGGGTATAGGGGTATGGATGCGAAATACTTGAACGTACAATAACATTAAATGATAAGATGTCATAACCATTAAAATAATGATGTAAATAAAATTTTGTAGATACGCTAACACGTATTCTTGTTCGCGTATAATCGTATCAGATTAATTGAAATGAGTCACTCAAAATTCTTCGTATGGTAATTTCTTCTTTTAAACTGCAATCTACCCAAAATGTTATCCCCATAAAATTGTAATGTGTACATTAAAAGTGTTTTGTATTGTATCGTTTTCGAAAAATGAATTTAATGTCAACTGAAAGATAGAGGCATCATAGATCACATAACTGCCGCTTCTCTGAAAAACATGTTTAAGAGGTCTGTTCGTGCACAATCACTGACTATTTCTCTAATTTTGGGAAGTGGTACTAAAATTCTGTCAAAAATTAGAAGAACTAAGGAGCAGACAACAATCACTTCTGACAGTTATCCTTATCACAAATCAAACCAAAGGTTGCCAAACAAAATTTGTCCACCTAATACCAACAACCTGAAGAAATTTATGACTCTCATGGTCATTCATCATCATTTTACTTTGGGTCTGCCATTTTACTGCTAGTCAAGGACTGGTTGTAGGGATACAACAACTTGATTTCCTTTCCATCTAAACGTCATTCTTCTTGTCCTATACACTATTTCAGAAAAAATACTTTGAAATACACTTCTACAATAGTCCCTTAGTTCTATTGTATTAATTCTCATTTTTAATTATTTTCCTTGTCCACACCCACACAAGAGCATCTCACACTTTCCGAATGAACTGACAGAAAGCATACGTTTCATTCATTTAATTCATTTAAAAGAGAGTATTTTCTCTTAGCCGCTGTGTCAAAAGTACAGCGCAAAGTGGACCCTGACGCAAGCACATAGATGCGCACTGGGCATTAAAGTAAGTTCACAAGACTTGGCATCATTGTAAAACTAAGCAAATATTTTGAAAAGATCAGTGTTTTGAACAGAGACCAATAAACTTCCTTATTGGTTTCTGGTTTTGAATACTCTTAAACTGTTTGGAATAATTTATTGTATTCTGCATGATAATGTTGAATACAAGTAATTCTGTGGAGAATGCAAAAGCCAACATTTTTCTTATGGTGCCGCAGAGTTTAGGAACCGTACTTGAGGTAGGAAATGTACACTTTCGTGATGTAAAAGAGTCTTTGTATTTTTCCTTTAATTTCAAATTCAAATAGACATTAGATAAAATGTGTGAAGACAGTTCCAAGCAAGTCCCTAAAGAACAATTCGTTATGTTAATGAAAACTTTGGACTGTAACGAAAAGGTAAGTGCATCATATTTCTCTACCCACTTCTAAAGAACATGTACCACGAATTACATTAAGTTCATTGTTGCAGACTACTTTTGTAAACTTCTGTGGAATATATCTAGTGTACGGGTCCTAGGATGCCTCAACCGTTTACGTATTTTAACAGCCTCTGAATACATATTAAGGTAGGATATTGTAAAGTCTTCTCCAAATATGGACACACATTCATAAGTATGTTTTGTGGTATATCTTACAGTCAAACTGATGACGAACATATTCAGCTGGTCTTGAATGATTTTCTTGAAACGGAATTCGACTTAATATCCAATCTTATTATATGTGGGCACTATAGTAAGTTCGTAATCGCTCCTAAGTGTCAACTACATTTCTTCCCATTCCAGATCTTATATCAGGCCCAAAAATTACGGAATACCTCGACGAAGGCATTCGACGTTTGTTTGCAGACCTCACAAAAGATCCGAAATTAAACAATTTTGAATATATATCTGCTCTAAGAGATACTCTACCAAGTAAGAGTTTAATATATTCTCAAATTAAAAACAACTTAAGATCATTACTTAGGGCAACTGCATCAAATATTCGTGCACAATCACGTAAAAATAATTTTGTCAATGTACCCGAACACCATTCAAAATGCCTTTGCAAACTTTTCGAACTGGATACAGAACTTGGAGAAGAATGAATTGGCTTCAAATTTTTACAATAAGGTACAATTTTCAATTCATCAAACATGAATATTTTTTTAATTTTATTTTAAGGCAATAGCAACAGGTGACAGAAACATCGTGCAGACTATCCTCAACATATCAGTTGATGCTCAGTTCAAAGGATGGAAAAATTACTTAAGCCTTCTGGCATCAATCATCAAGTACTCTTCACAGCATTGTACATTCATTAAAAGTAGGTATGACTTGCTAATCATTCGCCTCTTCAACCGTCACTCTTTATTATTCAGAATGGCTTAAGGAACGTTTGAAGGCAGTTGCTGAGAATGGATCCGTTGAAGTGATGGCCCATGTTTTATTGTCCATTCGTGTGGTTTGTTTATTTGAAAGTAACGAATCAGATAACTATGCAAAATGGTACAAGCAAAATATCGGCGACATGAAATTTATCTTCAATGCAAACGAATTTAAGACCATGATGACTGTTCTAACAAACCTTTTGCCCTATGAAACGGATCAACAGTATTTAGAGGTTTGTTGCATTCTTTATGACATCCCTTGAAGGTCATCATTCTGTCTTTGCAGGTGCATGTTAGGACATCTATATCTCCGCCAGTAATGTGCAGTCAAATTTGTCGAGACTACAAGCTCTTGTGCCGAACACGAATATCGGACCTCATGGAGAACAGCGTAATTATAGAGCTTGATGAAGATCTCTTCCCCGATGTCGTCTAATTCCTCAGTCATTGCAGTAAAACTATTCTGTTAGATGTTACAATAAATATATTTCTAAACAAAAGATACCGGCCTACCAAAATACCTATTCAGACTTGTACACCACAAACAATATAGAAAACACAAACTTAATCTATTCCTATAGTTTCCCATTTGCACTACGATTCCCCCCTGCGAGTGGTTTGTTTCGTTCGTCCCACAGAGTGACACCGTCACAAGCACAGATTTTTTTGTAATTCTGATAGATCCCCGCTGATCGAGCGATAATACCGCAGGCGATTCTAAAAATACAATTCAATTGATTGATGTCAGCGTGATTGTGACTAAGCAAGTTACCTCTCTCCGCTATTGCCGTCAGTCAGACTTTTTTCATTGCCTCCCAGGCCCAAATCATCGGGGTTTTGCGTAACAACTATTGACCGGCCGATAACGTCCCACACTTCGATTACTGGATCGATAAAGCGGAACGTGGCTCTTCCCTCGTTGTCCGCCCGAATGTTTCCCAGGTCACCGGCATGCCTTGCATCTGGAGAATTCTGTGGCGAACCATGAGGTGAACCTCTGGGATTGTAATGTCCACCAATTGTATCACAGCCGTCTGACAAATCACCGCACTCATGAATGTGAATTCCGTGTAAACCGGGCGTTAGTCCATCTATTACCCCATCAACCACACAGCCAGCCTCATTTTTGGTAATTGCGGAAAATCGTACAACGCCTTGGACTTTTGAACTGGATTTAGAACTGTTTATCATCGCAACCGCAGATTGACCTATGATTATAGAGGTTAAACATGTGAATAGTGGAGGCGAACAGATTTCAATTCCTGTCAACTGCACCTCCAAATCCATTAAGCACTGCTTTTCTCCCAGTTCTTTCGATACGATCATGTATATCAGACCATGGATGCTTGGTGGTCACAACCACCCGTCCTTCCTTAACATCAATTGAGACGTCACCGACGCCTTCTAGAGATTTCCTCACTTTATCAGCACATTTTTCGCCTGACATCTGCACCGCAAATTCAATCTATATCAAGATAAACACAGAGATTTTTATTTTGTGGAAATCATCCGGGAAATTGTTTGTTTTTACCTTAATTTCGCTCATATTTTAATGATCAACTTCGGAATGCGTAAATGTTTGAGTGACCACTGCAGTATGTTTGACGTTTCTTATCTGACTAAAGTGATGCATCACATTTGAAGTTTGTTCGCGTACAAGCACAGGTTGGTTCTTAATTTCGGAAAGTAGGGATGAATTGCTGTCAAAAAGTTCGAAAATATTGACAAAGTAAATCACTTTCGACAGATATGACATTTTTCAAAGGTTAGATTGGTTAGGGATAACCAATCTTACAGCCTCAAGAGTGATATCCTTTGATAGGAAACTCAATTTTTTAGAGTATGCGAATAAGATTCAAGGACGAATGAGGTCCCTGATAAAATTTGGTCATATTTGCAGTAATAACGGATCCACAAAATTACCTTTTCAAAGAAGAAAGCCGCTGTAAAGTTTTAGAAGTTAACATAGGGTGAGTTAGGACATAATTTAAAAGCAGGTTTTATGTTTATTTTTTTTAACAATATATTTCTGAACAAAAATTACCTCTCATGCATATGATGTTGTGTCTTGAAAAGTAAAAAAATTATTGTTGATAACTTAATAGTTCAGATGTTAAAATAATATATAAATACAAAGAAATTCGCTTTCAATTCATTTTTACAAAACTCAGTCATACCAAAATTAAGAACTGAATGACTTTCAAAATTGTGTCGGCATACTTCTTATGAGAAAAGCTTTTATCAAGAGGCTAAAGTGATCCATCAAGCAGTATTAAGTTGCTTAACGAATATCTTGGGGGTTGGGTGGCAAATATGAATACACAACTTAATTTTGTAATCTTATCAACATTGTATTACTAATGGTTTTAAACAGAATGTGAAACCATTATTATTGCTCGATTCTTGTCAAAGCAAACGCGTTCTATTCAAATTTACTACACATTTTAGATTTAAATGTTTTTCGTGAAATAAAATATGAACGTTTGTGGGTGAAGTCAGTGAACTACTAGTATTTGTATCTGAAAAGGTTTAAAAAAAAATATTGTGCATTGATATCGCAATTCAAGCATGGATCAGATTGGTATTTGGTTGCTTGTCATAGTTCTCCTGCCTTTTATTTTATTTTTTATAAGAGTGAGTGAGGCGCGTGAGTTGTTAAATGTGAATCCATTTTGTAATGAATTTCCATAGGTAATTCTAATGACATGGAACAACGTTAAGCTATCGAGGAGGTTTAAAAACGCAACAAATGTCAGAGGTATGTTCTAACTTTTTTTTTCGATGCTATGCTGGAGTTAAGTATTGCTTTGTTTGTTTTCCAAGTTCTATTGTATTCAAATAGCTTACAAATGTGCTAAAATAATCCCATGTGGAACAGAAGCTTGTAATGTTTAACGGTTTTACTTCTATCAAGTTACAAACACTTCTGAGGAAATCAAAAACAATACGGAAGCGTTGGCGATTGAAATTGTTATAAAACTAAGACCACTAAGGTAATTTCATCATAAGCCTTTGTAAGAAATCCTGCGTGCCATATAATTAATCCTAACTAGCTTTGAGTACAGCCATGAGCCACCGTAATTTATTGCTCCACATAATTGTATATTCGTTCACAACTACAGACGTTTACTCATCTATTGTAACAGAAACAAATCGGATACATCCCCTATTCCCATCCCAGTCGTACAACAGATCCAATTTAAAGCTTAAGTTCTCCATCTCACCAAATAAAAATTTTTAATTAAAATAGCACACAGATAAACAAATCTAATTTTCATTAGTTATTTTACTTACTAAATAATTCAACTCTCAGACATCCCTTTTTGAGTTGATAAAACCTCAGTCTACAACAGTCTGTAATTGATATGCATCTCATAGTTCACGTAGTAATCAAAGTTCAAAATATCTATCAAATCGCAAAGGAATACCCCAAATATTAATAAAACAATTGGTTAAAAGATATGACCCTATCTTGTCACCTCGGCCGGTATACACACTTATCGTTTAAAGCTTTTTCAATTTATCACAGCCTGATATGGGGCGACTACCATTCACTGATTTCACTTGTGGCACAAAAACCTTAACCTTATCATTATTTTGGTCAGTTACCCCACTCAGTGTTACAGTGAAATTCGATTAGGCTGCAGTGTCCCTTGAGCCAGCACTGGCAATGGCAACAAATGTCACTTATATCCCGTACCCTATTGTGGTTCCGCAAAATCCGATTGTAATCTATCCCACCGAACCGCCGGCCGTAGACTATAGCTTTGACATATATGCCTATGTCATAGTTGTCTTTGTGCTAATAACGTTTTTGAGCATAACTAAGGTACTGTACGAAAAGTATATCGAATATCTTTAACAGAAGATTGTTTGACTGATCTAGGCTATCATAACACGCAGACAAAAGGAAGCCAGACGAGTAGCTCGCAGACAGGCAAGATCTCCACAAAGTAAGAATACCGTTAGTCAGGTGACTTTGAATTGAATTCTTTGTATCTACATATAAGTAAATCGAAGCCCATTTTGCATTTCTTTTTTTTTGTAATGAAAAGGATTAGAACTGCGAAAATTCCACTAACACAGGTGATATAAAAGCAATCAATCAAATTATTCAGTGGTGATTAATTTTATCTTTGCTGAGTACAGTAAAAAAAATACAGGCTAACTGAAATTTTCTTTGCGAACTTTTTTATCTTTAAGTAAACACTGACTCCTACGAAGTTACTTATTCTTTTTGCATATTTTTGAATGTAGAGCCGTGAATTTCGTTGATAAAGGCGGAACTGTCATGTTTCTAAAAATAGTGGTTGGTGCTCTTTGCATTGATATAAATGATAAAATTGTCAACTATGACACGCAGTACAGTATTGACAAATTGGCAAAGAAAAATTAAATTTACTCCTTGTACTCTATTTTATTTTTTTAGCGAACAAGTATATTAAATTTTGTTTCCCTTTCTACTCGTAAATACAAACATGATTTCACCTGAAAGCACGCTCAGGAGTTTAGAAGTAGTTTAAGAATGAAAATCCTCATGCTGCATGAGCCATAACAATAACATAACAATAATTCAGTGGCACTACAGCCCACAAGGGATCAGGGCCTAGTTTCTACAACAACTACTCTTATTGTGGGTGGTACTGTTAGCTTACGGCCTACATTTTTTTGCCGACTCCGAACGGCGATATTTGAGAAGCTTTTCATAGACAATTGATACTCTCTGAGGGTTGTCAACTCGAAAGGGGTGGTGCAATACAAAAATGCGAGGTGTCCCGTCCGGGAATCGAACCTAGTCGACGCACTTACCACTACGCAACGGTGACCACCTTTTAAAGCCATACTTACATACAATTTTGAAAATGCACTATGTACAACTTGTTAAAAATTGTCAGGATATTCCGCATAAGTATACAAACTGGCGAAAGTTAGGGGGTGCAGAATTAGAAATAATGTGTAAGTACCAGCATAGAGATAGGGTTATGTGGTTCAGTTCGAGTACTCAAAAATGTTGTTGTATTTTTTTAAAAAGGTGAGTGGGTAATGCCGAATTTACTTCCATGCGCTTGGAGTTCATTACTGTAGAAATGTTTTTTCTTGCGGTATTTTCGCATTCGTGCTTTGGCTATCTTTGGTACAGTGGTTACACCAAACACTCTTACGTGAGCGAAGGATTCTCTCACCTAAATTTGTAAACATGTTGAAAAAGTTGTGCCTTCTGTTCGCTTTTGTATATATATGAATAGGGGATTTTATATATACAAATATGAGAAAGAAAACCCAGTAAAGTAGAAAATTAAGAATGGTGATGTTGACTCTAAAGCACGTATACTTTGCCATGCTGATCAGTTCATTGGCATACAAAAGTAGCAGAGATCATGAGATTGATTTTACTTCAGGGCCTTAGGTCCAAAGCATTATTTAAACAACGAGGAGACGGGAAAAATATAGATGTACAGAACTGAAATCAATACCTTTTATCACCTCTCTATGCAGCACTTGCTGCAATACTGAAAACTGAAATATTCAAGCGAGGCACGATCTTTAACCCGCTGACTACAATTTTGCATTTCAAGTTGGTTGAGATCCTTCTCCAGTTGTGTGCGCTCTGCGGGATGGTTGTCCTACATAGGCTAGTCATCTTAGGCGTTGAATAATTTAGTGAAATTTATCTTTTATATTTTATTTGCTAATAAAATGTACACTGATGTCAAACGAATTTCGCCATGGCACAGAGTGTAAGTCGCTCTCCTTTTTCGTTGCAGTTCTGGGCTCTATTTCTAAGCTGGACTTTAATTCATATTTCATATATTTCACGTTTTTACTTAACTCGAGTTGCTTTTCAAGCTCGTACTTCGGAGCCAGCATTAAATTGTAGATTTCATCTACTCGTGAGTAGATTAGCACGCACAACACAAGTGGTTGCTGAAAGAGTTAGGTCCTACTCCTGGTCCTGTTAACTCTAGCGGCACATAAGTTAGGTTCTGCCCCTGGTCCTGGTAAACTCTAGCGGCACAGAAGTAATATATTTTTAAATCCGTTTAATAGGTGAGCACTGTTATAATGCGGTTAGAGGTACGGTTATATGTATGGTGTGATGATCAATGTTTATACGTGCAAAGAAGCAGCACCGAAAGTGATTGAGTTCTGCCCCATGAGCACGTGTTGAGTGGTAACTTAAACCAGTTAATTACGTATTTAGTAATTCGAAGCTTAATACATATTTTGATTGTTTTACGTTTTTTCTATGTCACAACGTTGCCATAAATAATTATGAAATCGCTGTAATATGAACTAAGGATCAATGCCTGTACACGGTGGCGTATGCGTGACATCTCACGTTCAAAAGTGAAATATTTTTGTGAACACGATTCTTTGAAGGGGACATATATATGTCAAAGGTAGCCATAAGTATTCAACAAACCAAAGTCGTTAATTCATGTAAATGTCTGATCCTGTCTACGCCATAGGTCTTCTGTTAGACATAGAGTTATTTTTTTATATAAAGAAAAAAGACGGCTAGAAACCATGAAAATATACCGAGAATCCAAAATGAAGAGGATTGTCACTCCAGTTTTGTCGCATAGCATTGCGATTTTCCTCAATGCCATTAATCTTTGCAGAAGCAACATCTCTTGCTTTGGAGTAGAAAATTGGGAAACCAAGACAATTTACATGAAATGTTATCGTTTGTACCGAGTATACATATTACAGAGCATGTATGCATGAAATTCTGAAACAAATGATTCGTTTCGGAGTATTGCATATAGTTAATTGAGGTCTTACACGAGTTATGTACATATATTTGACATTTAAAATGAGAAAGTTCTCTGATGTGTTATCCCAGTGCTACGGATTCCAAGGTTTTTGGGGTGGGAGCAGGTCCATGCTCTTTATATTACATAGATGCCTTAAGCTTTGTACCAGTAGACGCATGTCGCTGTCAACACAAAATGCGCAGAATATCAGGAAAATGCAAAAACAACGTCCCTGGTCAGACTTTTAGCACATGAAAATGTTTTCAATTCAGTTATTTAAAATACGTTTACTTCAACTTTCTACATGTAAAAGTAACCCATTTACAAACAAACTACTTTCAGCTCGCCAAGGTCAAGTCTCAACTGTCAGCGCTACAGTGGACACCAACATCACAATTACTGCTATATCTGACCCACCTAGCACAAGCCAAGTTGATGCTCACGCAAAAACTGATTTACCACCCACTTACGATGAAGTAATGAAGCATTACCTGGAAGCCAAGGAGGTGGCTGCTGCCAACTCAACTCAAACCAATGTGCATCCAACTACCAACTCTTCGGCAGATGAAACAGCTATCGATATAGAGAATTCGTCGCCTCCAGGATACAGCAGTGTTTAAAAAAAAAAACTTCGGAAGGCACGGAAATGAACTGAAAGACAAGCAATCTGTATACAAACCCAGAATTGTACATCTCGTCCTTTTTAATTTAATTTACTCAAGTAAATTAAGCGTTTAAGAAAAAGAGTATTTTAAGTGTTATCAAAATATATTTAATTTTTAAGAACATAAATTCATTGTGTTTTCCTCCCTGTGGATTGGTACAAAAAAATAAACAACAATAGCAACTAAACTCGAAGTTAACTATGTTTACGATCGATTCAGAATTGTGTTGAGCGTTGGCCCCCACTTGCCATAGGGGTCCTTGGGGAGTATGAACAAATCGTTGCACCAAGAAAAACCGACAACGCGGTTTTCGATAATTTTCTTAAATGCTGGATTTTCGTGAATTAAATCACGGTAATTGTCATTCGACACTATGGCTGCATCGAGTTCGAATGCCAGTTGAAGTACGAATCTGATGAAGTTTGAAAGTAAGAAAATGCCTTTTTAAAAAGTTAGTCTCTTGTCATACCTGTCATCGTAGGAAGAAGACGACTTTCCCGGTAGGTTTTTGCATGGTGTGAACACAATTTTACCCTCCTCGTGTAGCTTCTCCAGTGCTGCTGGGTCTGACGACTTAAGTTTCTGCAAACGAAATTGAGGCACAACAGCTTTCACTTCGTGGCCTAACTTTTCAAAATATTCAAGGCATATTTTTAAGCCTTTCACCGAAAATTCCTTATTCAAAGCATGACTTTAATGAAAAGAAAAAACAAGTTGAGGAAAATGCAAAAAAAAAACAATTATCTTCTTCTTACTGATAGGCCACATTGCTTCCGTCCACAATGACCATACGTTTTTTGGTAGCAGTTGTAGTATCGTCTTTGTTTGGATTGTAGGCATTTTCGTTATATTGCCGTAGTTGTTTTTGTTCTTTTGAGTTGAATAGTTCGTTTGGGTCGTTACGTTGGCGTTTTCTCTTTGGCTCTTGTGATGTTAGGGGATACTAATTCGAATACAAATGTTACGAAGTTAACAGAAATAAAGTATATTTACTGGACCAATGAAAAGGCAAAACATAATAGGTTACTGCTCTCTCTCTCTTACCTTCTCAGTCGGTGTACTCAGCGAAATGAAATCTGATGTTAGGACAGGTGTCGGTTTCTTCACAACCTCTTCACTCACAAATATCACCGAATCATCGTCATGACTACTTTTTCTTTTTTGACTTCGAAGTCGTTCGCCCAGCACGTTACCAGTGAGAATGGGTTCAAGTGAATTTTCAGATTCAGGATGAGTATCGGGTGACTTCTCACGTATAATGGGCATAGTCCTTTGATAACGTGGCGGATAGTTTGTGTTAGCGTTCAGATTTAGTTTGGGCGTTGAGTGAAGCGTTTTGTAATAGTCACCGCGAAGAGTAGACGCACTTCCTATTGGTTGATAGGGTTTCAAAAGCAGCTCGCTATTGTTGCCCAGGTTTGATACGTTTGAAATATTCGCATCACTAGAAATGTTTTCAAGATTTGATGCATCAGCAGCTGTTTCGTCATCAATAAGTATGATCTCTGGCGGTGGACTGCCAATTAATACACAATCATCATCATCGCCATCGTCGTTTGTTGATTTAGGACCTGCTTTACTTTTTGCTGTTTTCGTTAAATCACAAATACTGGATGTACGAGCTGGTCGACTCTTCGTTCCGATTTGTGATCTGGAATTGTTTGGATTTTGCTTTTTCTTTATTGTGCGGAGAATTTTTCTTGAGACCATCTGACTTGCACTGTACCCAAAATGAATTGATCTTCCGGACGCTTGTTTGATGTATCTCTAAATGAATGTAAGCCATGGTTTAGTTTCTCCTATTTCAAGGAATTGACTTGCTAACCTTTGACGGGTATTTATGCTTATCATCCTTAAATTTCAAAAATATTTTTGCGGGGCTCTTGCGCTTGGACTTCTGTGGTGATGCAGTGTCTGACGTTTGTTTTCTAGCTTCACGACTTGTAGATGGACCAGTTTCAGTTACCTTTGTGTCAAACAAAATATATGTTAAATGATGCTTTAATTTAAACAAAAAGGAACGGATGAAAAATTAACAAATGGGGTGTAACCAGTACTTACCTGACTGTACCAAGATTAAATGTGTTTCGTTTTAGAGTATAATAAACAGAGCTTTGTATTACAAACATTGAGGAAAATGTTATCACATATGTTACGTCGAAGGAAGACAAAGTGGCGACAGTTAAGAAGCTGACTCAGCGTTATGACGCATACGAGCAATGTTACGTGTTCATTTGGTTAGAAGTATGGTTTCAAACAGAACAGAAGTTAGCCACATAAGACATACTACAAAGCCCTGTTTTCATACAACTATTGAAGCAATCTTGATCCTTCATCATTTTTGGTTTAATTTGTAGGTTGACGGTTTCGAAAAATACGATTAACTTCTTGTATACACTTTATTCTTCATCAGTTTACAATAATAATACAAGCAAGAAAATTCAAATTACTTAAACTAAAGCAAAACCATATTGATAGAGTTAAATTGGAAAATAAAAAAACAACAAAAACAATCCCTTTGTATGTGTGTGCGGTTAAATATATACCAGCAAGATGTCCATGAAAGCGACCACTCATAGGGACATCGTTTTACTGAAAAAATGAAATAAAATCGCAACACGATACATATTTGATGACTAATTTTTTAGCTCCTCAATTTCCCTCTCAATATTTGACCGGGCGATTTGTTCGAACTTGGATTTGAATTCCTCTGTTGCAAATATAGTCGGAATCATAAGAAATGTTTGCAGCACCTTTGAATTGAATTCCTTGAACTTTCAAAGATCACCATCTGTGTAAAGTTTTGATTACCCACCTTTAAACGCATTTGCTTATAGCTATCGTCATCCAAATGTGAATATTCCTTTCGCAAGAGCTCTCTGTATCTCTTGTACTC
Source organism: Eristalinus sepulchralis (assembly GCA_944738645.1). Classification (NCBI taxonomy): domain Eukaryota; kingdom Metazoa; phylum Arthropoda; class Insecta; order Diptera; family Syrphidae; genus Eristalinus; species Eristalinus sepulchralis. Next base: position 54,592,579 of record OX122886.1, read on the forward strand.
CTCCGATGAAGATCTGCAATTGAGAGTTTAGATGTTTGCCAAATTTGCGAGTGCAGCTTGTTGTTTACCCTAAGACCAAGAGGTCCAAGTCCTGAAGAAGATTAGCTTCGGCTTCAGTCCCCGGCATCGGTTCGATACTTTCATCGCCTAAAAGTTTTCTTACAGTTTTTGCCATCGGAGCCTAGAAAACGAAAAATGTCACTGGGAGTAATCACCTATATATACACGACATCATACTCACATCCTTAATTCCAGCTTCGGTACAAAAGTCATCGAATGCTTCGCAATTTTTTTCAACGCAATTTCGCTTTCCATCGAACTCATAGTATTGAAAGAACACAGCAAATAAAACATTTGAACTCACGTCGCGTAGGTAATCCTCTTTTCGCAATAAAAGTTCGTCCCAATTGTGATAAAATCTACCCGAACCTTGAACCATTTTCTTTCGGATTCTCTCATACCAAGGGCGTGCTATATCATCCGATATTTTCAGGTTTCTACACGCATTCATCCAAATTTCTTCCATTTTTTCTTAACTTTACAACTAGCACTCAATTGAGATTTGAACTTTTACTGAAGAAAAAAGGACCCCACCGTTAAATGTGAAGCGAAAAACGAGAGTAATCTATCTAAAAAAAAACACCACAGTACCGTTTGATGGTCAATTGATTTGCAATTTTTCTCCCCTGGAGATGATGTGTCAAATGCAAACCATCGTACAACCCCCATTCTCAACCGTGTTGAAAGTGGTTAAACGCGCTTCTACTGCACATGACCGAAATTTGTCAACCCAACTCTGACAATACCAAAAACAAAACATTTTCAAATTGAATACAAATACATTGCATTCGTATAATACCTCATTTGTTGAACTGCTGATAACTAATTGGGGTTTACTCATTTTTCTGACCGCCTTTTTGAGCTGCTTGAGTTTTTTACTTGCCACAACTTTTCTTTTCTTTGTGATGCGAGACCTTTTGTTGGTTTGCTCTGATAGCTTTCGTTGGTACAATATTTTCCTATTTTTCTTTGCCCTTTTTGCCTTCGCCTTCTTCATTTCTGCTGCTGGAAGTCAATCATTACAGTTGTTTTGAAATTATCCTTGCAATGTAGAACTAAATTACCCTTGAAACTGCCAAGTATTTATTCGCCTATGGCATGGGATATAAAGACAACATGTTGAATATACTTTTTCAATATCATTGCACTTAATTTTACCAATCATTCGGTGCAGATACGCACCAATAGTTTTATATTTGGTGGTACACGCGTTAGGGACAAATGTTTTTAACATCACAAATGTCAAATTTATTTTCAAAACAGTTTTGATGTATATCCCTAAGGTGGGGACACAATGCATGTACTAAAAGTAACTTTCGTGTCGACTTTTTTTCATAAAGAATTCTTAACTTGAATCGGTTATGCCCCGATTCAATACTGTTCTTGTCTGAAAAAAATCAATGTTAATAGTAAGAGAGTATCACTCCAACTATGAGGATCCGTCTACAGTTGCATTTTGTTCTTGTAAATTATTTTTTCTCACTGTGGGCAGAACCTACTTCAATCGATTCAGGAATAAGCATAAGCATCAGAATTGAATCTCATAGCAAAGAGAAAGAGCAGATTGACGTAATTTTAATGTGTATATCTCGGATCATACCGGATAATCGATGCTGGATGTGCTTTAGAAGGTCAAAATAATGGGTTAAGACGAAGGTAATATACATCTCAGTCACAATCAATAAGATCTATCTTCCAAAAAAATAAAATAAAACTCACACTTTCATTGAGGTTTTTCTTTACCCATATATCCCTTTAAATCTATTTATACAAAATAAATGTTTTACACTATTGGATAATCGATACGTCCATTGTCAGCAGATAAAAGTAAGTCGTTGTCGTACACAGACTCTATGCCTGATAGGATGTCTTAAGCTTTTTGTTACGTCGCCTGAAATCATGTTCCTCGCCATCTGAGCTATCCGAGCACTGCTCTTCTTTGATTTGTGTCTTCGAACCATTCGAAGACGGGAAACCCCCATCTCTTGCATTTTCCAATATGCGAACTGACAAGAAATTAATAATATTATTAACTAGATGTTTTTTACAATACGACGTTACCCACTTTGAGCTTCCAATATTGCGTTTTGTTTTTTGATATCCTCGACGTCTTTCTGATGCGATTGTATCTTCCTGCGCATCATTTGGATACACTCAGCAGTTTTCTTGAGTATTTGTGCTCGACTTGCCTGCCAGAATAATACAAAGAAAATTTCAGAATTTAGTAACTTCTGGGTCTGGAGATCATATTTTCATGATGGCTGACTACTTTTTCGCCTTGTAATGATGGCACAGCTTCGCGTAGGGAGGTGAAACTGTCCTTAATGTGATCTCGTCTCTTTCTTTCCAGCGCATTATGATGTGCCCGTTTTTCTGCCTGCAAGCATTAATGAATTGATTATTGTGAAGCCCAGATTGTTATGCGCATAGTATGCATACTTGTGTAAAGTTTTGGCCACCAGCATGCCTTTGTTGCATTCGTCCACTATCCGAATCATTATCGTCCTAAAATATGCAAATTATATTTAATTTCATCGAATTGGTAAACATATCCTTACGTCACTCTCTATATCAATATCTCTATCGTCATCACTCATTTTATACACTCAATTGAAAAATTATTGTAAGCGTTTTTTGAATACTTCCTTAATCAAACTTTATGTGCCTTTTGTGTGTAATTAAACGAAAATTTCAAGAAATATAAAAGAATATACAATTTACAAGGGAATGTCAACAAAACAACTAACTTCACTCAAATGACATGTGCTCAACCCATGTAACTTCAAAATACAGTGATGCCAATTTCGATTAACTTCAAAGCAATTTCTTTAATCTTACAAGAAAAACTTAAACTAAATTATTAATTTCCTGATAATTCGAAAGATATTCCGTTTGTCTTCAAATTTTCTGAATAATCCACTGAAAAAATACGCAGGAATTGATTAACATTGGATAAGAAAATTCGTAATGATCTTACCACTGCTTAGCATTTCGCCTAAGAAAACCATTTAGACATTTGGTCATTTGACAGGTGAAAAAATAATCATCCATTTTCAACCAAATCACGATTCAGAGGAAAGGAAAAATTAATGAAATTCAATTCAGATTCCCGGATTCAACATCAATAAAAATGTTTAATACAGCGCAGTTTATTGCGTTAATTACAATACTGTTCGCAGCAGTTTGTACAAGTGAGGTTTTGATCGGTAGTGAAGAAGACGAAGTGAGCGGTCTGTATACAATAGAAGGAAGAGTGTACCCACCAGAATTATATGCTCCAGATTCAAATTGGCAACGAGAGACAACACTTTCCATAAACAGCGGCGAGTACAAAGGTTTCCTTCGTGAAGATGGTGCATTTGTTATAAGTAATGTTCCATCCGGCAGTTATGTATTGGAGATTCATAATCCCGACTATTTCTATGAACCAGTGAGTATAAGTCTTTGTCTTTGGGGTGAAACCTTGTGATGAATGGAATTTGTTTTAGGTTCGTGTGGAAATCAACCCAAAAGGGAAGTTCCGGGCGAGAAAGGTTAACTACGTTCAGCCTTCACAGGTCATTCAAGTGCCTTATCCACTTAAGCTGAAGGCGCTTACACGATTTAAGTATTTCCAAACAAGGGAGCAATGGAAGATCACAGATTTCCTATTCAGTCCAATGGTATTGATGATGCTACTCCCTCTTCTGCTTATGCTTATTTTGCCAAAGATGATGAGCGATCCTGAGGCAAAGAAGGAAATGGAAAACATGAATTTCCCAAAGGTATAATTTCTCATACTAAATGCTTACAAGTTAATGAGTTTTGTGTTTTAGTTGTCAAGCGATATGCCTGAAATAAGTGAAGTCATAACGTCATTCCTAAACGGAGGTTCTAAGCAATCTGAAAAGGACAAGAAGGCCAGCACTTCAAAGCAAACGAAGAAGCGAAATTAATCATCGCACTTTAGTTAATTTTTTTTTTTGTTTATGTGTTTCGAAAATAAATGTGTGAAATAGACTCTTCAAAATTATTCACAGGAATAGGCTCATAAGCCGTGTTTGTGAGCGAAACAATTGATTGAAATAAACGATGTTGTTTACAAAATACTTTCGATGTTTTTCATTTTACTTAATTATTGCAGTGTAAAAAAAAATCCACACTGAATTATATAATAAAGCAACGTGTACCCATTTTACAGTTCGAAACTAAAAAAACGTAACGTAAAGTTTTATTGACACTGCTAACACACCCCAAACTGTTTTTGTCATGATTCGGGTTAATGTTGGCCACACTGAATAGTGACATACGTTTTGACATTTCAAAAGCATCGAGTCATTTTAGCCTAAACTAATTTGCACACACATATTTTACCCGGTTCCAAACCTTTGTTCGAAAAACTAAAAGAAAAAACTTGCAACAATGGTTTTCGGTGATAATTGGATGGATGCTCCCCACAGCACAGGCGTAAGTGAAAAAATCACATAATTTCATGACAATTTCCAACAAAACATCCTTTTAGACAACAATCATGGCCGTAGAGTTCGACGGTGGCGTAGTGATTGGTGCTGACTCCCGCACCAGTTCTGGTGTCTATGTGGCCAACAGGGTTACAGACAAACTGACCAAAATAACAGATAATATCTACTGCTGTCGTAGTGGATCTGCTGCCGATACCCAAGCCATTGCTGATATCGTTTCATTTTCACTGAACTATCACGAGTAGGTTAAAGCGCTGTCAGAGCCTCACATTTTTCTTTTAAAAATCGTCTCTATACAGAAATCAAACCGGTGAAGAGCCCCTTGTGTCCGAAGCAGCTTCAGAATTCCGCAACTATTGCTACAACTACAGAGATTCCTTAGTTGCCGGGATCATCGTTGCTGGTTGGGACAAGAAACTTGGTGGCCAGGTATACTCAATTCCTTTGGGTGGAATGCTTGTTCGTCAAGGTGTCACAATTGGTGGCTCTGGTAGCAGCTACATCTATGGATTTGTCAGAGAATTTTACAAGCCGGGTATGACTAAGAACGAGTGTGTGGAATTCGTCAAAAAAGGTTGGAATGTAGTTTATCTTGTATGTTCCCAGTAATTTAATTGTGTTGTAAATTTCAGCTGTTATGCATGCAATCTATCACGACGGAAGCTCCGGTGGTGTATGTCGCATTGGAATCATTAATGAGAACGGTATTGAGCGTAAGATCTTCTTCAACACTGATGATGGAACCGCTACTTCAGCAGCAAATTGAATTATGAATATATTTGGGGTTTTTTGAGTTTATCATATTTTCAAAATATAAAAACAAATAAATAGGGACTAAATCCGTTTCATTTCAATAGATTTCTGTCTAATCACTACCTAGGAGATCTGCGGCTGTTTATTTTTTTAAGGTTCAAAAATCTACGGCGTACAGTCCGGAAAAGTTCTGGGTTTCAGCCAACATGCCTCCAGCACGGTCTTGGGCTAGGCTTTGTTCCCTTGCAGATTAAGAACCTCATACACCTTGCCAAACTGTCTGTTACCGAGCCTTTCTTCACCATTACCTGAACCATTGCAGTATATGGCGTAGACATTCAACTGCTTTGTAAAACTAGCTTTAGTTTCGTATAAATCGTAGTTCGTTCTTCATGCATGGCGGAAATAATCGAAGCAACCCAACAGTTCTTTGTTCGCATAATGCCCATGCTTCTATCCGATATAGATACCATTGGAGATAACCTTGTTCTCAGAGAGAAGGCTTAGTAATATGTGATGAATGCGTTCTCCTATTCGATGACATGATGATGAACGTAACGGACAGCAGAAACCAATCCCTTGGCATACGCTTAGTTGTGATCTAAGGTGGTCGAATTGGGATTCTGATCCCAACCTCGATTACGTTCTCCTCAAATTAGGCAAGTTGCTTAGTTTTGTCAAAATAGTTCTGGAAGAGCCAGTAGTTTACTCTGAGTCCGGACAGTCTGTTAGAATAAGTATCAACAAATGATTTCAAAAAACGAGACTAGTGAGGGAGAGTCGACGATATCTGAATTCAATTTAATTAATAGTCAAGAGGATCTGAATGTTCTGAATCGCTGTATGTCCCGTTTCACTTTTAAAATATATAACTCTATTTTTTCAGAATAAAATACAAAATTTGCGACGCGTTTGTTTGCAAAGTGAAAAATCTTTCTTTAGATTTGTATATCAAACAATTCAAATCTTCGACTCATATTTTTACCATCAATCGCGGGTAGATTAGGTCTGCTGGGTAGTGTTTGATTTACGAACACACTCGGGTGTGTTCGATTACTTCTCGTACGTAAATCTAATGTCAAATTTTGCGTGGCTCTTGACAGTCGAGCTTTATTATTCGCGATTTGCAATTATGCGAAGTTTGTACGCGAGTGTTATTCCCACAAAAGTTGTTTAAATTGTTAAGGATACAAATTAAAATTTGTACATTTGAGCAGTATTAGAAATCACTTAACTTCCTCTTCTGTCGTCCACTCTCCTATAGGTTACATAGTCCGTAAATCTACTGAAGCAAACAGAAACAGTAAGATATGCATTTTCCTTTTGTTTTCTTTAAATGTTTCATGTTTTGTCTTTTAAATTTTTTTTCAGATATGGATTTCGTATCAGCAGTTGTGATGTTTGTAATATTATTCCTGCTTTTTAGCTTATGCGGTTTCTGTTGCCGGTCACACCGAAGAGGGACAGTATTTTCAAGTGAGTTTAAAGTAATAACGTTGCTAAAGGTAGCCAACAAAGGCATACTTATTGGGTTAATATTTTGATAATGCAATTCAATTGTGAAATTGTCACAAGTGTGCGGGTGAAACTAAATCGAAACCAGTGAACGCTTGGGGATGCCCCTTTTATTTAATTTAGACATACAAACTTGCAGAACACATGAGATTAAATTTTCTTTACTTCTGTTTGTTTACCATTCAAGAAGATGTCCATATTATCTTTCTCAGTTCTTTTGATAGGGGAGCAATAGTCTCTTAGCGGTGCAAGGTATTCTGAATATTTGGTTGAAAAACTAACATTTGTATACAACTTAAATGATTCATTATTCAGAAAAAAAACTGCATCCGGCATCTGATAAGTTAATGTGAAAAGCTTTTGACAAGCAGAGAGTTTGAAATTGAATCATCGTCTGATAAGTTTTACTTTACTTATCAGTGCAGTAGTGGAGGATGTATTTGTTTTAGATTAGCGTACCTGTGCCATTATTTAATGTTTTACAAAGAAACTCTTTTGTGATTGGAATATTGACTTACTTCATGAATATATTTGCATTATTAGCTCGATCTTGAGTTAATGCGACCCTTGCAGCGTGGAGGAATTAAAGATATGACTCAAACGTAGCTGTACCAACTACAACTGTACAAGTGTATGTAGTTCGGTGCAGGACTTTTGTTTTTAGGTCTACACCAAATAAACAACAAGTTACCTAAGCCAAACATTATATTTATGATGTGGTCGTACGAAGGTTCTTATCAAGAAAGCTTTAAAGGTGATTTCTTAAGTTGTCGGGGCGTCATTACCATTATAACTGGATTACAAACAATCATAAAAGAGTAAACATACAATCTCTTGTTGGAGCTATCGAAACTATAGCAGTCATTAAAACTGTATTACCATGTAAATTGATGACACAGACGACACTTCTCTGCTTTAGGCCTACTGCGAGGAGGTTTTTTTAGAAGACGTTATGACACAGAAATAAATTGCCTTATGTAAGTTTCTTAAAAACCACTTGAGTAGGCATTTCCAAAATCCACACATTTGCAAAGCAGAAAAAAGAATTGGCGAATGGTTCCTGTTGAAGCTGTGTGGTTTTGACGGAATACTAATGCTGAACGTTGATGATGATGATGATTGATGTTGATAAGAAATGCTTATCTCTGTGGAGCAGTAAGCTTACTCGATGCGTGCTTTGATTGATGTCCATTGTTTGGTTGCAGAAATGACAGCAATTTCTTCTTCGCCAAAATAAAAACAATATTTTTATGAGTTATCTTCATATGAAGCTTGAGAATGTTTACTTTGCTCGAATTATTTTCACTGTACTTCGTATTGTTTCTACCGATACGATTTTTTTTAAATGTATTTGCTTAATTTGCATTTATCTAGAAACGGGCCTTAAGGATCTACTTCCAAATGCTTACAAATGCTGAGGTAAAATCTGAGAGTACTACTACTGCCTTGTTATTTTTACCTCAATCTGCAAAAATAGACGCTTCCATCCCACTTTGTAGCTTATTTCAGTTTGCATCATCGTGATGCTATCTAGCTGGGATTATTTACTAACTATTTCGCCGATTAAATCACTGGCTGAAAAAATACGTTTGCAATAATACCGTTGAAATATTAAAACTAGTACAAATTTTTTTGTCATATGCACAATAAGTCTTTCTCAGTTGATTTTCTAAATCTCTGAATTATTGTTATTTTCTAAGAATGGGATTGGCATTTACTTTACGAATATTTCATGAATTACAAACCTTTCTTTTTTCTTTTAGACATTGATTACAATACGCTAAGAAGCGCAGACATTTTAAATTCAATCGACTGAAGTGTAAGTACTTCAAACAAAAGCCTATTCGTACAGTCTAAAGCAATAACATTGTTTGATATCCGCATTTCTAAGTATCCTAGATAAAAACGAAAATACCTTATCTAGGGTTGCTTTCTTAACTTGTCAAAGCCCGTTTGATGTTTCCTTAATTAGTGTGTCTCTTGTGGTGCTCTAATATACCTGCTGGCGATTGTCAAATTGTCCGATTTTTCGGTTTGGTTACTAAATTGAAAAAAATGTATTATGTGACGGTTGATCTTGTGACTTCTTCAGTAATTGTTCTAGTGAGCATTCTTATCATAATATTTATTTTGCTTAGTATTCGAAGGAGGCGATTGAATCGGCTTAAGAGGAACACAATTCGTACGCGTACGTATTATTTCCAATTTTTTTTTATATATCGGCAAGTTGGAGTTTTGACGACTACTTGCTTAGGGTGTTTATTATTGTACTATATGATTTGCTTCAGTTTGTGTAATTATGCTAGTAATTACTGTGTGTATGAAAAGAGTGAATAAGTGTAGGTACACCAATAACATATTTAAGCGATGGGAAAAAAAAAAAACTCATAAGTGCATACACTTACTTCTTAAGTTGATGAAATTGCTGATTAACAACACAACACAACCCAATAACAAACGAAGCTCTAATAAGATATACTGTCCATTTTGAATCATAGCCGTGTTGAGGGGAATATATCGTTCCCATCCTCAACCAAGACACCTGATCAGTAAGGCTTGTAAAATAGTTTAAGGTTCAGATCTGATCATATCTGCATGCTTTTGTTTGTATCCAACTTTTAAAAAATAATTATTTATTTTATTTGTTCAGTTTTACTATTATAATTGATGTCGACAGAAAGCGAAAAGGTTTAATTCCAAACCCTGTTTTTGAGTTTTGGAAAATTCCTCTTATCTTACATTGCTACTGTTGAAGCGTTTAATGAATTTGAAACATAACTGAATCTTCTAAGTGGATGTCATGTTTGCCCGTTGGCTTTCATCTTATGAGAATATATGTTTTGCCGTTAGCTTATCGAACATTTTTACAATAAAAATTTTGTTATTTGAACTGTCGGCTGTCGGTTGTATAACTAAATCATGCGTGCGTCATCGACACATAACCGAAGAAACAGGAAAAACTTACGAATGCAGTGTACTGTATATATAACATACTGTTTTCACTTTTCTCTTTTTAAAAAGCACCCAAATCCTGTTCGTATACACGATACACAACAATAGTTTTGCGCAAAAGAGAATAGACGTTTTTTTTTTAACTTAAAATGCATGACTTAATTCAGCTCGAGTACGACTACTAAAAATTTATTTATGCAAATATGTGCAGATAATACAAAGAGTACAAGACAATATCTTTCCTATCTTCTTTGTCACTCCGGCTATTTGCATGATAATAATTCTAATTGTTGCCTATGTGGTAAACAGTAAAAAAATATATCATATCAAAAAATATTATTTGTTCTGTAGTTATTTGTGCAACAATAAATAATTAAAGTGAAATATGTCCGTATATGTATATTGTATTCCAAATTCTTTATCGGGGACGATTTAATTGCAATCTGTAATCTTGGCCACTCACTTATTCACCAACAAAAGAAAACAATTAAAAGACATACGCGGTGACACTAAACAACTTTCTGGTTGCCTGTGAAATGTCCATTGAAGGGATAGATACTAAGCTAATTGTATCAAGGAAAGCCCAGTAGACCGCGTGGAAGGGAACACTAAACAAGCGTTACAGATGATCGCGTTGGATTGAATTTGTGTTTAAATGTATGTTTAATAGTTCAATTTTAATATATTTTGATCTAAGATGCAAAAAAACAATAAGGCAAGAAGACACAAGCTGAAAAAAAAATTATTACTGTGGCAACACTGATTTAATAGAGAGAAGAAACAATGAAAAAGGGTTTGCCTGTAGGTAGTCAGTTGATAAGTAGTCATTGGAGGAAGAGGTTGCCCTGAACTTGTGAAATATAAATAAAGTAAAATAAATAAAACATTGTAGACTACATTATAGTCCTAAAGCATAAAAAGCTTGGATTTTCCTGGAAAATGTATCTAAATCATTTAAATTTTTTATATTTAGATTTCAGTGCATTTTTATTTATCTTACTCATTTTTCTAACACGCTACACAAAAATACTTAAAACTAGTGTAGAAGAAAAAAAGGCAATAAAAGTATTCTTGTACCACACACTGTGTGTCATCATGGCATAAAAAGTGCTATCTCGTTCTAGCTTAGAAAAGTGCAAACCTGCTGATCGGTTGAACGACCCGAAGTCTTAAAAGTCAAATGTTTTTCTAAAATAAATAGGTAGACCTTCACTGTCAGCGACGATATTGAATAAAGACAGTTGCAATTATAACAGTTAAATTTTATTTTAAATTTTTTTATTTTAAATTTTCCTACTGATCTTAATTCTAAAGTACTGACTTTTCGCTAGTACTCTAAGCTAATCTAAAGTTTTTGTTTATTCCTTTCGGCCTTTTTTATTATTGTGGTCTCCGTGGCGCAGTGGTAACTGCATCGCCTGCGGCGCAGAAAGTCTGGGTTCAATTCCCGGGCGGGACACCTAGCATTTTTCACGGCACCACCTCTTTCGAGTTGCTGACAACACTCAAAGAGTATTAATTGTCTATGGAAAGCTTCTCAAATCTCGCCGTTCGGAATCGGCAAAAAACTGTAGGTCCCTTCTACTCGTGAAGAACAATAGCATGCACAACACGAGTAGTTGTTGTAGAAGCTGGTACAGCCCTGGTCCATTATGGGCTGTAGTGCCACTCAATAATTATAATTACTTTTTTATTATTATATAAGTGCATAAGCCTATATACATCTACTTCCTCTTTCTCCAAGAAAATTATAAAAACTTGGATATCTTGTTGTTTTCCTTTTTTAACCTAATTTTCTTAACCTACATAAATTACCTTGACCTAGAATTAAACTTATCTATATACAACCTAACCTTAAACTTAACTCTACTAACTAACTGACTTAACTATTTATATTAAACTTAACAACTCGTATGTCCGTAAAACTATACGGACGCGTACACCAGGACGTATGTGTAATTTATAGGCTTTACGTTTATATCTTATACGCCGTGGTGCGCCTGTTATAGTTTTGTTTTTTGTTATTTTTTGTATTGCTTTGTTTTTTTATTTATTTTGTTTTTTTATTTCTAAATCATCTAAACTTGCCTGTGTCTACAAAGCATTTCCCTATACTATTGGTTTTCTGTTCTTGAAATTTGCTGTTGAGCCTGTATTTTAAAAATCGGATTTTAACCAAAATTGTAAAACTTGACTTTAAGATTTAATAAGTAAATACGGATGAACTTCCATAACTCGAACTTCCTTAATTCAAATTTGAAAAGCCTGAACTTTTTTTCATTCATAATGACCTTTTGAATTCCGTTATCAAATTTTAGCTCTGGTCGAGTCGCAGTTTTCGTACTATTGTTACTACAAAACCTTCCAAAAATTGTTCTTATACGTGAAATTATTGCATTTTCTTGCAGAAGACGGAGAAAGAGAGAGAATAAGCAATTTACCCTCACTTTTAATTTGTGAGTTCTCATCAGGAGTCTGGTTTCTATGAATGAAGTGTGGCAGAAAATAGTAGGAAATTGCTTACATGCTTGTAGAACTCTCTTTCTTTCTCTCTTCTGCGAGAAATTACAATAATTTCGCTTACAAGAACAATGTTTTGGGGTTTTGTAGTAACTAAAATTGGTACACGAAAAGATCTATTATTTTGATAACACATATTGCCAAATCATTCCAATTGTATCAATTCTTAGGGTATTTTAAGTTGAATATTTATCAATGAACTTCGCAAAGTTCTTATAAATACTTCAACGTATCGTTAAAAAAGATATGTTCCTAAAATACCCCACTCTAATACACAGACAAATAAATTTGATTTCATGATAACAGCCGTCCTCTGTTTATGTTTACTCAGTCTTGAAATTGAAATTACGGCTGAAAGTTAAGCTTTCATATTCCTAACCATGCCGAAAGTAGATGGTGGTAAGTTTCTGTAATAAGCTGAATTGAAGTAAATTCCATTTCACTAAATAACAAAAAATGTGGAAATTTGTGAACAGGTGTAAATTTTCTTATGGCGTTACTATACGTTTTCTTTATTGTCCTGGGATTTTTCATAACTTGCTGTTTACTAAGTAGAAGAAAAAGCCGTCCTACTTATCAATGTAAGTACATCGCTGAGTTTCAGTATTCAAAATAAATATAACATATGTGTGTAGTATTGCTTATGGATTAACTTGGGAATCTATCATTTGTTTGGCGTTTATGAGTTTATATATGTGAAACAATGAAACAAACTCGTATGTGACGCATAGTTCTTCGATGACAAAGATATAAATTCGAACGTCGTGTTCACGTGCGCATACATATGTATGCGGAACTTGAAGTAAACAAAGCCTATATGACAACATCCAAGTTTTTTTTAGTTATTTAAATATATACGTTTGTCCTCGATAACATCACTAGATACACAACGGATTTACAGAATTTATCGTGAATTGTTTTAAAAGAACGATGGTACTTTGGTTGCCTTTTGTATCTCTAAAAGTTTGGAAGTCACAATACTAATCTACATTTCTTGGAAATTTAAAAATTATTTTCTGATCTAATAATAATAATTGAGTGGCACGACAGCCCACAAGGGATCAGGGCCTAGCTTCTACAACAACTACTCGTGTTGTGCGTGCTACTGTTCTCTCACGAGTATAATGGACCTACAGTTTTTTTCCGACTCCGAACGGCGAGATTTGAGAAGATTTTAATAGACAATTGATACTCTTTGAGTGTTGTCAGCAACTCGAAAGAGGTGGTGCCGTGAAAAAATGCGAGGTGTACCTTCTCTGAATCAAACCTAGACTTTCTGCGTGGCGGTCAACGCACTTACCACTACGCCACGGCGACCATCTTTTAATGTAGTGGGCTCTTAAATGGTAGTGGAGTTATGATCCTAAAATGCAATGAGTCACCGTTATATTTTTTGTCTGATGAGTGATGTTTATAAAAAAGCAAAATAGGAAGTGACAAGACAATTTGTTGTAAACTCCAGAAAATATCTTTAAACGAATTGTTTAGAACCCTTGGGTTCATTACTGAATTCTAAATGTACCAAATTTTTTCAAACAAAACATTTACCTAAATCCTTTAGTTAACAGTTGTTAATCCAAATACAATAATTCTCTAGAATTGGGTAATGTGTCATCCGTTCGTAGCTTTCGTTAATAACATAAGTCTCGAACAGGTATAACCAGCTGTTTCCCCTCCCTACTCTGAGTATACATCAGATGTTTAGAAAAAAAAAGAACTATTAAATCCCTTGATGTATGGAGTTGGTTATGCGTTTCAATGCATAATGCGCGCAGGGTCTTCTTTTTTAACGCACAGTGGTTCAGAGTCAATTCTTATGTTACACATTGAAAGTTTCATAAACATAGACAACATAAACAGCTGAGTTCGGCTTGACTTTCGTGAAATTTTAAACCGTCTCGGTGGAAAAGTGCGACCACTTTTGACTTAGTTTTCATTATCTAAGAGGATTTGTTGTAATTCAACTTTTACATCGAAGGTCCAAGCTTCCATCCCTGAACTCAACATTCATTCATCTTTCGTAGTTTTCACGAATTCACTTCTTTCAAGCTACTGACAACACTCAGTTTGTACTGAATGTATTCGAAAATCTTTTCTAGTTTTTCCATTTTGTCGGCATTATACTGCAGATCCACTCTACTTATGACAGAACAATAGCACAACACAACACAAATTGGTCCTGAGGAAGCTAAACCATGTTCCCTTGTGGACTGTAAAGCCATTTAATTTATTTATTTTTCAAATACACAATGGTTGAGTTTCGCATGAATTCGGGCCCTAACGATTTTTATTGCGCCTCGTGCGCGACCCAACTGACGTATTTGTTTTATAATATCATATACATAATTCCCCAATGTCATTTATGTAAAATTGAAACCACATCTCCCCATGCTGGTGTCCATACTGGAAATACAGTCGATATGACGTAATCTCTGTCCCTTCTTCATACATAGCAATCAAACTGTTGACAATTCCAGCCCATCATTTTATTCAACTCTGTCATATCAGCATAGGTCTATCAGTATGCCCGATTCATTGTATTTTCTCGTTTTGATAGTATGTTTACCTCAGTATTAAAGAAGTTCTTTACAAATTTTTGACTGACCACGCAACGTAACGTAAGTGAAAATTCTTCCCAAAATACACTCGTCTACGTTCAGTTTGCTCATTTTTTCTGTATCTTATAATTCAATACCGCATAACTTCATTCAGTCACGCAGTTGTTATTGATGTTGAGTGTTGTCACTTTTTTTTTAAATAACATGATATCAGATTATACTAGTATGTATCAGTTTAAGTGACGTTTTGTAAAAAAGAATAAATAAATTGAAATATTTGTAGCTGTCTTTTCCTTCACCCTACTATTCTGCATTGGCATTTTGGTGGTTATTATCCAGGCATGTTGTTGCAAAAAAAGAAGAAATATTGTTCTCTACCAAAGTAAGTGGTGATGCTTGTGCTAATCATTAACTAGCATAAATAATGAATCTTAAGTTTTGGTTTGGGGAGCTCGAATAGACTAGTGTGACGTTTCGAAATACATCTGCATGTGTATCTGAGTTGGCTGGAAATTACCCTCTCCCGGTGTTTATATGACGTCATTTCCTCTCTTTTAGAAACATATTGTTCTTTGATATTATTTCTGTTGAAAATGTCTGCTCCCATACAGGCACTGACTGCTGATTCATTCTTAAGAACTGAGGATGAAATAGCGTCAAAAAATATGAAAATAGTTAAAAATTAGAAGAGCAAGCAACAGATAGGAATCAAATTTGACAGATACATCAACTCTATCAGAGAATGGTTAAGAACACTTGGGGGAAATACATGACTCTCACTAGTGCTCTCTTTTGGGAGAAACTGTCATTTTCGGTATACACGAACAAGACTTAGGCGCGAACAAAACCTATTATCAATTTTTCTGTTTGTTCGAGTAAACATTTCGTAGATTCTACCAAAAAAAAGTCAAGACAGAGAGAGAGAAAGATATTTGAGAGAATAGGAAATCTTCTCAGGCTAATATTTTCAACAAGTTTATTTGATTCCGTTATTTTGTTTAGCAAGCGTTGTTGAAGGTCAAATTTGACTACTGTTGTGGGTGTATCGACTCTGTCTTTGGCTGGACAACACTCGTTACTGTCAGATATGTTGTCGTTTTTTTGACAAAATGTTTACGTTTATATTTTGTACCAAAGAAGAAAGGGAGAACTACTTGCAATGACTACTTTAAATTTACATTTACGCAAAGAATCATCTTTGGAGTGCTCCATCAATTCTGTTAAAGCAACTACTAGCAGCAGTAATTTTTTTGTTTACGTACAAAACGCAAACAAGGCGATTTATGGACACCAGATCATGTTTGACGTCTTGTTGAGTGGACACACTTATCATTTACGTAGAAAAATTCTGAAATGTACCTGTTTTGTCTATTTAAACAATTGTGTTGTTATTATTTTTATTATTGATATTAGCCAGACGACCACTTCTACGAGTAAGTCGGAAACAATACACACAGGTACATACAACACCAGAACGTTTCTCTCTGAGAAATAAATTTTTGTTTACATTCCTGTACGTAAGAAATTGCTTACGAATTTCTAGTGAGTCTGTTACGCTACGTGAATTGTTTTTTGTTCCCAAAATAAACTCATTTAATGCAGAAGCGATTGCTCTTGTGTGAATACGCGCCATCGATTCAGTGTCACTGTTGTAATTAGCGCTGAAGCTTCACATTCTTAAAATATGTCCCAATACAGTGAGATTGATATTTAAGTGATGTTTTCATTTCAATTAAAAAGCGAAACTTTGTAGGTACTTTCCCCATTTGGTTGATATGCTTGTTGTTCATTGTCGCAGTGTGTGCTTGTGCGTGTTGCTGCAAAAATCAAGAAAAACGGGCTATTTATCACAGTAAGTGATGTTTGGGTATTCAATGATTATTGTTTATAAGTGCAAATGAAAGAAGTTTGAAGATTCGTGTGCGGGCTATAAAAAAAAAACGATTGACGCAGATGATTGTGAAAAAGTTACTCACTGGCTTTCGTGTAAAATTCAAACAATATGGTCACATGTATGTGTGTAGTTGTTAAATACAAATTATTTATGCAAAATCAAAAAAGAATACTTTGAAAATAAAATAATATGTCGAATGGCCAAAGTGACAGAGTCAAGGTTTCTTTTCGAATTTCTGTACGATTTCTGGTTCGTTTAAATTCACATTCACACTTTATTAGCTTGGCGGGACTACATACATATGTATAACTGTATGAAGGTCTACGTATTCATAAATAGAAAAATTATAGTTTGCTGTCCCATCTGTTCTGCCTTTCTTGATAGTGTTAAAAAAGAAAAAAAACAAACATTGATAAAGCTACTGTCTGGGTCTAGCTTATATACCCAAAGTGAACACCCTGACATTTGGTGTACTGCTTAAATATGTTAAAAATGCAGATCAGTATGCTGGAATGTATACCAGCCTCTGTATGACGTCATTTCCCTCCCTTCTGTGCTTCTTAATTCGTTTGAATGGGTGCAACCCAGGGAATTTCTTGGGGATATTTATTCAATACTGTCAAAGCACATAAGAAAGCTGTCAATTTTGTCACAGACAGATACACATAAATATTTGAGAAATTTCTCGTATTGTTTACATTTCAATCCCAACAAATGCTTGATGTTGATTTGACAGTATCTTGACAGTATCTAGTCCCAGGGAGCTACTATATTTAGTTTCAACCACATGTTGATATCAGAGGATGTTGCTGTGGCCGTGTTTGAATAAATAGTGTTGCACAAATCTAATAGTATTG
Organism: Eristalinus sepulchralis; assembly: GCA_944738645.1. Taxonomy (NCBI): domain Eukaryota; kingdom Metazoa; phylum Arthropoda; class Insecta; order Diptera; family Syrphidae; genus Eristalinus; species Eristalinus sepulchralis. Next base: position 54,610,148 of record OX122886.1, read on the forward strand.
AATGAGAAATACATGCAGATGATGTGTATCTGAAATATGCGGAACGATTGGACCAAGCTCTGTCTGCGGAACTAGATGCCGGAACTATATACGTCCGGAACGACGCAACTCGAATTGAGAGTTTTGAGTATAATAACAATAATAATTGAGTGACACTAAATCCCACAAGGGACCAGGTCCTAGCTTCTGCATCAACTACTCGTGTTGTGCGTGCTGCTGTTCTCTCATGAGTAGAAGGGACCTACAGTTTTTTGCCGACTCAGAACGGTGAGATTTGAAAAGCTTTTTCATAGTCAATTTGTACCCTTTGAGTGTTGTCACCAACTCGAAAGAGGTGGTGCCGTGAAAAAATGCGAGGTGTTCCGTCCGTGTAACGAATCTAGACCTTCTGCGTGTAGGTCGACACACTTACCCACTATGCCACGGCGACCACAACTTTTGACACTGAAATTGAGAAACAAAAGTAAAAAACAGATTATTTTGGCAGAAGAAATGTTTCTCTTAACCTACCTTAACTGTCAAAAAACAATGTAAGTGATGTGCAGCAAACATTTCAAATGAGTTTACTTCTTAGTTGATACTTGTATGTCTGCAGTTGTTAAATACAAAGCTTGTAACAAGTTATCGGTTTACAACATAGAGGGAAAAAGAGAAACAATAGGCAAAGAAGATCTACAGTCAAGTTTGTTTTCTACGTTTCCTCTGTCTTAATAATATTTTAACAGCCCGGCGGGGCGCCATAAAGAAACTTAATGTACACACAAAAATAAAAATAGAGGCAATACAAGCTCTCTTATTCGACAGCACTATCTATCTTTTTTAATCATTCAAATAATAAACACGGAAGCTAACAAAGGCGCCGCCTGGGCGGTGCTTATTTACCTATACTACGGAATACATATTTCAATTACAGTACAAGCTCGATATAAAGAACCCTAAGGGAACTAGAAATTATTCATTACATCAAGTCATTTGTTGCAATGAAGTTCGTTGTACAGGGGTTAACTTAGGATGCGATATGTTTTAACAAGGTTTGAACACTTTATTAACCTCAGAAAGAAGGATGGAAATTTCTGAAGTTAGGATTTATTTTCGTTCCTTAGCCCATTCAACTTCAAGAGTACCAACGCTAAAAATTGTCATGGCTAGTGGTAGAAAGATTGCTTTTTCTATTAATTAACATCAAACCGCAAAGTAAGGAAAAATCTTTCTGTAGAGTGTGTTCCCCAGTTTCTGCATCAAATGCATTTGAAATATGCAAAAAGTGGGGTTATAAATTTGAAAAAATCTCTCAAAGAGAGACAAAGTGAAAAGAAATTAAGAGATCGAAGGTCTTGATCCTTTCTCAACATCTGTTTCATCATTGTTTTCTTCAATTAATCAATTGTGACATGAGCTGTGGAATATGTTGCTTAAAATTGCTCCTTCACATTATGGTTGTTCAATTGATGGACGAAAAAGTCAGTATTCATGGCTTTATAGCGGTTACCATTGTTTCTTACGTTCTGGTCAGCATTGTTTTAAGAAAAGTACCAACTCATAAAGCAGGCCAAACAGTCAGTTTTTGTGAATGTAACGGTGTTTTAACATGCACTTGAGGATTATAATCACTCCCAATAGGGCAGTTTTGCCTGTTGAGGTATCCATTGAGTTTCAGCGCTGAACAAAATTTGCTTATGAAAATCGGGTTCAACGGCAATCTTGTTTTGAGTCAAATTTGCACAAGTGGCAAGCGTCAGTCTATTCATGTTGAAATACTAAACCAAACTAAAACTAAATCACTTGACAGTTGACAAAATTAGATATCGTACGATTTTCCTAAAGACTCAAGAAAACCGATGTAAAATAGAACAAGTTCGTATGGTCTCCAATACAATACTTCCCGCAATCATCCATTTATGCGTACAGCTAATGATATTTTTTTCCCGTTCTCCATATGAAGTTGTCTCTATTTCTTTTGTAAAACGAATTGTTTGTTTTTTGCACCACAGCTCATAAATTGAAATTAGTTTTCCTCACAAAAGTACTACATTTTAAAAGACTTAAATATTCAAAATTTTGTGAATGACCTTTCACGGTTGAGTATACGATACTTGAAAAATGTCGTATTGAAGTCTTCTGAATCTTCTTTGAGATCTCAATCCTACGATAAATAACCCCTATTAAAGGGACACTCATAACTCCTTTTAAAAAGTTAGAAACGATTCATATTATTCTGCGAGTGACTAAGTTAGATAAAATCGTTTTCAATTGTCCTCAAACGGAGTACAGTCATACGTGGAATATTCTAAGTGATGCATCATCTTGTCAGCGCCAGCTTAAACGTTTTAATAGCACACATATCTTATCGTACGAACTTCGATAAATTTCAACGAGGAAAACTTACATAAACCGAAAACAACTGCTTTTTAATTTACTCCCAAAACTTTAGTTAGTGACATCGTTTCTATCATATACCCGTTCTGAGGCGTTTCTGCTGGTTGTGCTAATGTTCCTAATTTTTCCTTTACGACGCCGAAGACGGCGCAGGGAGAGATATGAGCAGCAGTGCATCATCGGTTAGTGTAGTTATTAAATATGATTTTATTGACTGTGAAGTGCAAAGAAATAGGAGAGATGGTGAGAATTCAGTTAGCAATTGTTGGTTAGTTGGAAATTGATTTTTGAGGTTATATCAATACGTTACCATAAATCCTTTACATGGATTTCGATGGGGCATTCCTTCTAATTACTGGTATTTCTTTTTTCATTTTGTTGCTGTGTGTGCTGCGAAGTTATATCCGTGAAGTGCGCGAAGAGAAAGCTCTAGAAGGCTTAAGTAAGAAAAATATTTTTTATATGATACGAGGATATGTACGTACTCTTCAGAAAACGACGAACTTTTTGAAAAGTGATAAATTTTTTTCTGAGTTTAAGACACTTTACTCGATACACCTGACCAAGTGCGTTTTCTTTAATTCGTCTCAAAAATACGTTTTCGGGAATCTTACACTCAAATTCTGTCAAGTGACCTTTTCAAGTTTGGAAACAAAACTAAGTCACACGGCCAAATCTGAAAAATACGGAGGATGGGGTAGCAACTCGAAGCCTTATTCGATCAAATTGGCTGTGGCGGTTGCGGATGTGTAAACCGATGTTTTGTCTTTGGGGGAGAGGATTGCTTTCATCTCCAGATGAGGTCGTTTTTCCAGCCACTCGGCCCCGAATCGGCCTAATAATTCGACGTATTAGAACCGATCACATCGCGCGGTCGATAGGACAATCCTAGTCTTCTTCGAAGCACGCAAAGTGCACTGTTTCGATTTTCCTGGGTTCCATGGGATACGCCCGTATCTACACACGGATAAAGCACGACCGTCTACGAGAACAAATTTCTCTTGTGGTAGTGGCACCAACGGATGTTGAGCCTAAGTGCTTTTCGGATCGCCCTCCTGTATGTAGCTGAGAAAGCCAATCGCTTTTTTTAAAGTTACACGAATACGTCAGTGAAACTCAATTGCAGTCGCATTTCGCAAGGATATGCAAAAGAAGGATTTTGATTTAGATATAATTTGTAGGATTATTTGGTTTGATTATGCTAAAAATTAAATGTTAAGTTTATACTCTAAAACCAGCGATGGTAATAAAATATGTAGATATTTAGAGTTGCCCTAAGTAATAGAAAAGAAAAAAAAAGCTGAATACAATACACCTTAAGGATAAATTGGTCGAAAATCGATTTGATCGGATGACACTTGCAACATGCGCCTGAATAAAGTCAATGTTTCTGCATACCCAACCCAAAACAAGGAGTCGCCTTTGCTGTTTAAGGTTTCGTTTTCTCAACGGAAACCATAATAATTACGGTTCCCCTATCTGTCTGTCTCATACGCTCTAAATCTCCCACATATGTTTATGAAGCGATTTGGATAAAGTTTTGGAATTAGGAGGTGAAATACCTAGCAAGCAATATTGGAATACTATGGTTTGATATTTCGTGGTCGCCGTGGCGTAGTGGGTAAGCGCGTCGACCTACACGCCGAACGTTTAAGTTCGATTCCCGGACGGAACACCTCGCGTTTTTTCACGGTACCACCTCTTTCGAGTTGCTGACAACACGCAAAGGGTACCAATAGACTACGAAAAAGCTTCTCAAATCTCGCCGTTCGGAGTCGGCAAAAAACTGTAGGTCTCTTCTACTCGTGAGAGAACAGCAGCACGCACAACGGGAGTAGTTGATGCAGAAGCTAGGCCCTGGTCCCTTGTGGGCTGTAGTGCCACTCAATTATTATTATTATTATTATTATGGATAGGTGACGCGTGCCGATAGACGTTTTCAAGTTTTCGGCACCCCGAAGATCTGGTCTACGGCGAGCATCCCTAAAATCTGCTTTGAATCTTGGTGACAGTATCTGAACTAAACTGGCGGTAGATGGCGCGCAACGGGTCAATAACACTAAAATTCCACTCATTGCGTTAAACTGCAATTTTGCGTGTATTCAGCGTTTTTTTCGTTTTAATTTGGTTTTCACAGCCAGTTCTATGAGCAGGGAAAGTTGTTAACTTTGTTTTGTCTTTTCTGATAAACAAGTCTGGCGATATTGTGGTACTTTTGTTACTACAGAGCTTATCTGCTGTATTTATGTGGCAAGCCTGTTTCTAATCTTTTGCCATCGAACTTCGAACAAAATTAGCAAAAAAACAAAATTCACACAAACACCTGTTTTGTGTCAACATTTCAGTCAAGCAAATATTTCGAGACTCTCTTGTGTAGTAGCAACAATTCTATTGTTTCGTGTTCCGATTCCAAAATTTGATTACAAATTGCTTGCAATGATCTTCTCCCCACAATTTCAACTGATTGACTGAATGTACCAACACCTTTGATTGTTCAGTCTAGCGGAAAAAGTCAATTCAAGATAAGAATACCTATCTTCATTTAATGTTATCTCCGTAATTGCGAATAACAACAAGTACACATAGTTGGAAACAGTTGCGTGGTATCTGATTAGTCAGTGTTCCTTAAACCGTTCTGCACTCAAAATCGTAAAAAGTTCAGTCGGAAAATGGCGGAAGAATTTATAATTGCTATATCCATTGCTTTTAGCATATTCGTTGTTGTTACAATAACCGTGTTCATTGTGCGGTACAAGAAGGCAAAACGTGCACAGGGTCGAGTCTTTCAAGGTAATGTTTGTAAAATTATCTGATTGTCTGAGCGAGTGGCATTTGTTGGGAAATCTGTTTTTTAAATATAAATTATAAAAAATATGATCATGAATCATCCTTGCGATGACTAGTTAACTCGTATCGATCGGGACACGGACAGCAATCTTATCAGTTTAGTTGTGATTAGGAAAAAATCAATTGTGGACTCGTTAGTTTGCCTTGTGGTCTAGGATTGCATTCTCATTTAATTAGTTACTTTTGTGTTATAAAATGGTTGTGGAAATAGTTATTCCGATTTGTTTTTTCTCCCTATTTATAATCACAACTGTCTGTTTGATTATGTGTGCAGCAAGGCATCGACGAAATCGCGTTGTGTTGTATCCAAATGGTAAATTTCACAGATTATTCAAAATGTGTAACAAAACTGCTTTATTGTGGCACAGCGACATTTGGAAAACAATCTTCACATTTTTACAGTGAAAAGTGGTGAATTAATTATCCGTGTCACCATGAGATCACTAATGAATTTCTTTAACAAGGATCAGCGGAGGTAACGAGCGTGCCCTTATTGGGACTGTTCGTATCATTGTATAGGGCCTCCATCAGTGGTTGGGCCTCTCGGGAGCACAATCGGAAGTGGTATGACTCTTCAGGATGTAGACAAGCCAGGTGCATGCTTGAATCAGGTGGCGCGTTTTTGGCACTCATATGATGGGAGTTGTTGATGTTGACACCTTATCGCAAAAGCGTCTGCGGGGGTTTCCTCTGGATACACAATCGGAGGTGGAATGACCCTCCCGGATGTGGTTAAACCAAGCATATGCTCGTATCAGGTGGCATCATCGGTTGATATGGCTGATGATGTAGACTTCTAACAAAGATGCCTGCGCAGTATTCATCCGAAAAGACCATACTACAGTTTGAGTGCTCAAATGTAGTGTTCAAAAACTTAAAAAATAGTTTTTGCAAATTCAAAAAAATTCGATTCTTATTCAAACTTGTGAAGTCTGTTCAGGAAAAAGTTGACGTCAAGTCAGTCAATTGTCTTGTCGTCAAGACTTGTCAGTGGGGATAAGTTGATGTTTAATCAATTGCATCGTTCTTCGTTATTTGAAGAGCAATAACTAAACAGAAGAATGGTTCAATTCCTGAATATATCGTTAATCGGTTGAATGGGGGACCATTAGTGGCCAGGACTTAACGTTTTTAACAAGGAGGGGCCTAAAGTTTAAGTTTATTAAATTTGAGAAGACTTTTATTAAAACTGAATGCTGTTGTAACAAGCGGGATGTGAAACTGTAAAAATGAACATAACTCGAACATCTTTTTCAAAGACGTGTCAATTAAACTAAAAGTTTGAATTTCAGGTCAAAGATTTTGTCTTTCCATAATCTAATCTTCTCGATTCAAGAGATTTATAGGGTTGCCTATCGTACTGGTCGATATCATTTTTTGGAACATTCAGCGTTACGAAAATGTTCGTTTGCTGTCCTCAGTAATTTTCGTTGTTTTGAATACAATGGGTCATAATAATAATCACCAAAACATCAACGACGACTTCGATCTACATCAACTGATCTCTGCTCTTATATTTACTGCGGTTTTAGTTGTAAGTTTATGGATAATTATTTGGTGTGTTAAAATGGCTATACGCGCCAGAAAGGAAAATTTAGAAAATTTCGATAATTTAGAAAATTCCGAAAATTTAGAAAATTCCGAAAATGTAGAAAACCCCGAAGCTTCAGAAGGTAAATTTGATGTTTTTTCTTCAGTATTTTACTTATCATATCATATCAATTCATTTCACCTTTCAAACAGTACACTTGTGCTAATGTTTTTTTTTAATTTCAAAAATATGCAGCTAAGTACTCTTCCAGTGTAGCTTTTAATTTCTTCTTCTTCAGACGCGCCCTTGCCGTGACCCGTCTTCAACGTCTTCTCGACCCTCCCTGGACATTTTCTACCTCTCATAGGCACATGCTTTCGTTATATGTTGTTCACCGAGAACTTTTTGCAAAATTTCCAACATTTTCACTTGAATTTTCCAAACAGTTCTAACACAAACAAAACTCTCACTTTTGGGACGCGTATCTCTAATAAACATTTTGACGTTAAATTTGGCACAGATTTCAGTGACAAGGGACCAGTGCCTAGTTGCTTCAACAACTACTCGTGTTGTGCGTGCTACTGTTTCTCTCACGAGTAGAAGGACCCAACGTTTTTTGCCGACTCCGAACGGCGAGATTTGAGAAGCTTTTCATAGACAATTGATACTCTTTGAGTGTTGTCAGCAAGTCGAAAGGGGTGGGCCGCGAAAAATTCGTGACACTAGTTCCAACTTAAAAAGAAAAAAATATTTGTCCCTATAGGTAAGAAAAAAAAAATAAATGAATTCAATATGTCCTATCACACGATTGGCATTTACTTGAATCCGCGATTTGTGAAGTAAGAGCAGGTTCATTGGCAGAATTGTAAATTTTTGCTGAATTATCAAATTCATACAGCAGATGGTATCACTGACATATCTACTTTCATGACGCATACAGAGAAGTGTACGTTCTTTGTTGTGAGAGATTATTTGTTGCTACTGTTGCTTTGCGGTCTCGGTCAATGGGTTGGCGAAAATGAAATCTTATCTTATCATGACAGCCAGCCTTTGGGCATTTCTCTTCGTCACCCGTGCGTACATGATGGTAACCTTTTGTTATGGAAAACTAATCGATAAAATATTTTTTTCGGTTAGATTTGTACTTGTTTGTACGAATTACTGATTACATTTTATTTTTTTATATCTATTCGTGAGCAAGCGCACCTCAGGTAAAGATCACCGCAAACTGTTTTTGCCGCATTTGTAAATCGTGTATCAATTTGAAGTGAACGAAAATGTCTAGTTCTGATGTTGCTGTTATATGTGCAGTGGTTTTTAGCATTGTTTTCTTTCTTATAATCACTTCAGTTATACTTTACTGTATGGTTCGTATGTCGCGGAAACGTGTTGCAATACTTCCAAATGGTTAGCGATTATAATTTTATTTTTGACTTTAAACAATATTTTGAGAAACACGTGGCTTTATCGTTTCATTTCTTTTTTTCTTCAATTATTGTGTTGACAAATCTCAGAACGCAATTTTGTTCCTTTGTTGAAACCTAATCTACTGTACTGAATGTGGTTAGGGAGATCTAACAAATGATATTGTGTTTTTGTGTACAGTTTTGGAGGATTGTGATTCAAGATACTTCAGTGTTCAAATTTCTTCATTACTGATTATAGAAGTGATTTGAGACCTTTTCCGGGTGTGTTTCTTTGTGTAGATGTCAATGTAGTTCTGATCTCTTGGCCCATTCCCCAGTCCAAAATAGTTGTCGTTTTGTCGCCAATTTTTGATTGGCTTCTTACGTAGTTCCAGTAGCAGAGGGACTCACCTATATGTTCGTGTCGCTGATGTAAATGCAGCGTTGCCGCATACCTACAGAATTCATTAGCTCTGCAGTTGACTGTCCCTTTGGCCTACCACCTAGCAAACGCAAAAATTGAATGGTTCAGCCATTTAATCTGTCTCTCATGACCGTCGTGGTGTTTAGTGAGACTGATCTCAAGGCCTTAGTGTTGCCTGACTATCGTTGAGAATGAAAATATCCACCGAGGTAACACCATTCCATTTTAACCAGTGTTTCCCAAAGTACCACTAAATCAAATTGGAGTACTAGTAGACTTCAGTGATAAGCGAATCTGTAGGATTTACTTAAATTGATATCCTGAGGACAAATGACACGTGCAACATCAGTGTAGATGGCGTTTGAAGAGAATTCGTGCTGTGGAAGGATCACCACTGCATCCTTGCAGTGGATCCATGCTGCAGAGTGAGCTTTGGCGCTGACTAGTCTAAGTTTCGACTTGTGAAATTGCTTTTAAAGTTAATGTCCGTAAGACATAATCCATTGCGGTAAGGACATTAGTTAAAAAGGCTGTTAAAGCCGACACCTGTTGGGCTGTTATGCAGATCTTATGCTGCAAGATTAAGGGTAACATCCATTGCGTCTGAGAGGGTGATTCTAAATGTCCCGCTTATGAATATGGATGCCAGCGTTGGATTTTCAAAAGAGTGTGGTAGTGCCGTATAATAACAAAGGGCATGCCAAAGCCTTACAACAGAGCAGATCCCGCATATCATGCTTGGTTGAAGTCTTTATCTTGGTCCTACCGCTCTCTTGCACGTGTGGAGGGCAACTGTGGCCATCGCTTGAATGCGTTGGCCGATGTAATGTTTTCAGCTGGTTTTCCTGTCCAGCGTGAGCTCTAGGAATTTTAGCTGTGTTGGAAAAGACGCGTTGCTGGCCTTAGTTAATATGGCTACCATCGGTAAGCGATGGGTTCACGTATACCTAAAGGCCTCTGGTATTTCTTTTCATTTGATTGGGCGAATTTTTTGCTTTCTGATGAAGGGGACTAGTTCAGTTTTTTGGCATCTTGCTCTAGGGAAATTTAAATTTTTATTCCTTTTTTTATTTTTTCTATTTTTCGACCCTAGAGTGTACTGCTTGTTTCGAATGCATATTTCGAATAAAAATTGATGAACAAACATCGATTGTGGAACTTTGGATATTTTAAATTTCATTAACGTTCCTTTTGTTGCGACTATCGCACGAGTAGTTGTTGTTGAAACTACGCTCTGGTCCATTGTGGGCTGTAGCGTCATTAAATTATTATAATTTATCAGATGTTGAGTTATTCGTATGAATGCAAATCTGCATCGATTTCAGTGTTGTAAATTTGTGTTCCCAGATTATACTATTTCAAGTACTTTACGCTCAATGTGACTCAAGCGTCAGGGGGAAGTTTTTGTGGTAAAACCCAAACTCATCTAGAAGTACCTCGTGTTTGGTGAGAAGATAAGAGTTATCGGTTCGTCTCTCAAAGTCTATGCGCACAAGTTTTTCGCTAATTTTCCGACATTTCAGCTGCTGAGTCATTGTGTCCATAATTTATTTCCTTCCTTTTGACGAGATAAGAGATAAGCTATTTATAAAATTCTTATAATATCTTTTATCATTGATTATGCAACGCATTCTTTGTGGTTACTCATTCATGATTGGAACGGGTGAATGAGGTTTTGCGTTTTATTTCCTAAAGGGGATGAACGACCCCCCTCAATCTGTCAACAAATATGAGCGATAGCAACTCTAACGGGTTAACGGTCTTCATTAGCTGAATTCAATCCTGGTAAAAGCCTCCATTCTCACTGATTATGATGTTTCCTTTAATTGTTTTAATACAATTAACTTATGAAACGCAATCCAAATGCACACTCTGGCCGGTATTGTAGTTTGTGTCGCAAATTGTGAAATATCTCGCGGGAAGAATGGAGCACAATGCCTTCTTTTACTGGTACATCAAAATCGCAATTAAACTTGTCCTCGCCCTGTTGGTGAGTGCCGGTGGCTGGATCTGCTTGAAAACCTGTTGCAAGAAAAAGAAGACGGCTGTGTGTAAGTTGAACGCTGGAATATGATTTTGCAAGAAGGGCTTTCAACTTTGTGAAATCTTATCATTATTGGGCGCGATGATTTCTTGGATTGCATTTGAAGTATAAAATCAATAAAATTACACTTCCCAAGTGCATTACGTCGATTTGATGAGAGGTTCCCTTTGAAGAGAGAAGTGCATTCACGAGCGAATGTCCCAATTCGAAATCAGTTTGTTTGCTTCTTTCGTTAAGTATGAGCATTCTTCTCACCTGGTTGATATTTATAAGCGCTTTTGCGGCGATTATGACGTTTGGTTTATTGAATTGCTGGTTGTACGTTATTTACTGCAAACGAGGTGTGACGCGAATCTTGAGGGAGCTTCAATCTTGTTATTTACTAAAAAAATAACAATTTTTTTTTGTTTTCTCCTTACAGCACCGGTTGTTGTGACATCTGCAACGCACACAGCACCAGGAGTGTATCCAACTGGAGTGCAGGCTGTCTCGGTTTATCCCACAGGAGCGACGAACTATCAACAGCAGGGAGTGTATCCACAGCAGCCACCGTATCCAGTTAGCGGGTATGTACTTTATTCGATGAAATTATTTTTTAAATCACTCTGCAGTTTTAGCATAAAAGTTAAGCTTAATTTTTTAAATATTCTCCTTTTACCTATGTTTAACTAAAAGCGGTTATTACTACGGGTAAGCTTTTGTTTGCAAATATTCACATTTTTAAGCTGCATGAGCATGCCTAAGTAGATAGACCGTAGCTTGTCGCTTAATTAGATTGGATCTATTTTCCTTTACGGTTTTCTTCTTGCTTTCAAAATCGATCTACCGTTTATAATTGTATAGAAAGTTTTGGCCGGTCTTTGTTTCCAGTGCGATTGCCAATAATAGCCATACTTCGTAAAGGAAAATATGAAAGTCTACTGTTTCAAAATTAAATTTCAAAGAACTAATATTATTTTAGAATGTTTACAAATATTTGATGTATAAACAGAATTGTTTCCGTGTTGTATAGTGAGTAGATGCGACATTTAAATGACATACTTATTTGAAGGACATAATATCCCACCTCCTAAGCTTGTTTTGATAAGGAAACACAACTTTTTAAGATCGCTTAACTTAATTACTTACTTATGTCGTATGCCCCCCTATGAATCCAATAGAATCACCGATGCCTTAGAGCCATCGTGTGTGGTTTCTGATATTTTATTATCCGCAAACGCATTGCTTTCTTCACCCACTTCCCTATTTACCAGTACTTCTAGAGTCCGTGCGTATTCTCAATTCGCTGTAAGAATGAATGGGTTCACCGTTCATAGGTAAAACCATTCGTTCGTTATAAGATTTCGAAAGAAAGGCTAAATATGTGTTACATTACCACCTAGAGTGAATGTCGGCTGTTTTTTAATGTTTCGTTAAAAAAAACGATTCCTTTATAGCTGTTATTGACTGCCACCCTCTTTTCGTCTTGGAAACTTATCAAATTTTGGATATATGTATATCCATATCGTTCAAGCCTTCTGGTTCGAACTGTCTAGCCGTAATTGGTCGAAAACACAGAAAGTAAATCGAAGATTTGTACACACTTGTACAGTTGCTTGCATCAACTCAAAAAATGAAACCTTTCGTGTGACTCGCACTTCCCCACTTGTCTATTTGCAAAAGCAACGATTACTTTCAAGTTATCGCTTGATATTTCAGTTCAGTTTATTGCAGAAATTTTGCGACATCCACTATGTCTTTCTGACGTATATTTGAGACAATACTCCGAATATGCGTTTGATTGCAGGCTGGGAAAGTTTTGTTTTTTACCGTACAACGAAGTCCTCCTGCGTAGGCCACATAGAATACCAATTAACACTATCAAACGGTTTTTTAAAGCGATGTACAGTAGGTGAAGTGGCAATGGATGAATGGATAATCAGCCCACTACTCGTTTACTTCGATGAACGCTATACGCCCTTTATATTTCCTAAATATTATTAGTAACTCGCTAGGGATAATAATAAGAACCCGAAATTCGGGCGAAGAGTCGACGCATTTAGCCACTTTGTTATATCAGTCAAAACCTGTACACATGTGCTTTGTTTATTGTCTCAACCGTGCAAGAAACAAAATGTATGGATGTGAGATTTCGTCTTACGTCATCATCTGCCTTCATAGTCGTGTGTCGTAAGGTCCATTTTCTTAGAAGTCGTTAGAAACGCAAGACTAGATGACTAAGTTACTCACCCCACGACTTATTTCCAACTGATTCCATGTTTGAAGGACAAACGCTCAATTAAGGTGGAGAGCAAGATCTTTTTAACACCATTGCTTCTGGGTTATTGAACCGGGTTGCTTTCCAACCCAATATTAAGCGGGGAAAGAGCCGATACAGACGAGTGGGATAAACAAGCTGTACCAGACTAGTCGGCACGATACACTTACATCGGCTCTGCCCGCGATTGTGGGTATAAAATTACACCCATAACAACACTAGTACTAGAGGGTCTACTGCGCCGTCAGGCTGAAACAAAGTTTCAGGGACTGCTTACCTCCCGTGGCACCAGTCTCTGGTCAAGCTGTCACTAGCCATCGTGTTCCTTCAACACGTAGATCTGGTAGTTTGGGCCCCCCGTCGAAACTAATTATAGAGTTACGAATCATGCAATTCATAAATCCAGCCACATCATCGCGACATAATGTACAGCAGTCTAGTCACTTCTACTATAACATAAACTGTCAAAGCATGTATTCCTAATTTACAACCGCTAATTCCATTTCACTGCTGTTTCCTTACTTTTTAAAATTCATCCAATTCACTAACTTATTTTATGTGTCATACATAAGGTTAAATTATGTTATTTATTTATTTATTACTGATAGCCACAAATTATTAACACAAACATTATAATCTTCCGCAGTGGTATGCCGATGCCCATGCCGGTGGCGCAGCCTCCAATGAATCCAGCTCAAGCAGGGTAGGACGAGAATTGCAGTAACGAAAAATAAAAACTCAAAATCTCTTAACAATCTTACAGAATGATGCCACCTTACCCCACAAGCGGTCCCAGTATGAACCCTCCATCGTACGATACTGCAGTCGGAACAGGAGGAAATCTGAACGCCAGCAATCCTGCATATGAAAAACAATCACCGTACAATCCAAACTACGCATCTAGTTACCAATAAGTAATGAGCCTGATTCAAAATGTTTCTCTTTCACTCAAAGACTCCCGTTTAGACATGTACATTTTCAAAAGGTGCCAGAGTTCCAGAACGCAGTTAAAACCAAACGAACCGACCGAATGTGGCTTATACGTAAATAGTTGATACAGTATTTTTATTTTAATCAAACGTCCGAAGCATTTAAGTTTTCTTATTCTTTTGATATTGTTACAATTAAGAAGTACGAGTGCTTCTCGGATAAAGTTCTCTGTACAGAATGACGGATATAAAAATACATGTGCCGCATGTAAAAATATTGTATTGAATTGTTTTATTGTAACTAAGCTTAGGGTGAGACTATACGTATGTGTATATCTATTCTTCTAAATGTGTGTACGTTTCTAAGTGTACCTGTGTATGTATGTGTATTATAATCGTTTTTCATTCTCTTTTTTTTTATAAATAAACCTTAATGAGAAAAAATAAACAAGTTCTTTGAAAATCTGCGTTTCGTTTCTTGAAATCTTAAGATTCGGGACTCTGGAAATTGGGTGAGATCAGCAGAGGAAAAGATTGGAAGAAGCGCTTACATCCTTCAGCAACAGTTGACAGAGACTGGCCGATTCTTTAAGTACGCTGGTCAATTAAGAGTCAAACACTTTATGTATCTTTGGGTAATCAGAAAGTTACGAATGGAAGGGCCCGTGATACTGAGAGAACAACTTTAATTGAGAGCCTTCTGAAGAAAAGCTAGCGAAAGATAATCTTGTTGGTTAGCTTAGTCTAACGGACCAGTGTTTTGGAAAATGTATAGATAGCGTGGGCGCCGTGTCATAATGGGTAGGTGTCGACTCAAACGCCGAATGTCACTGGTTCAATTCCTGAACTGAACATCTCTCAACTTAGCACCACTTTTTCTGAGTTACTGACAATACTCAAGGACTAATTACCAGTAAGAGGCTTCTTAATTTCTAGCCGTTTGGAGTTGTCAGTAAACTGAAGGTCTCCAGCTCGAGCGCGCACAGTGCGCGTATATTTCAGAAGAAGTTTGGCATTTCACATCGCAACAACGAAGCTTCGTGAAAAAATTACACTTCAAAATCAAAAACACAAAAACCACGCATATCACACTTGTCCCAAAATAGTAAATTTATTTAATTCAAAAATCCAACAGCCTGTTTTCTTCCCGTTCCACATCTCTCCTCCTCCAACGCAAGAGCTTTCATAAGTTTCTTATTCACACATTCAGCGGCGGACACTCCCATTTGAATACAAGTGGAGAGGGTGTCACCCTGTAAGGAACCTCTTCCAACATTATGAATATTAGATATAAAGCCTGAAAATTATGAAAATTAAAATAAACAAGTTTTGTTGTTCGCATTGGACTAAACTAACTTTTTCCATCACGACTTGAAACGCCCACTACAATGCTTGCAAGACTACATTCCTCCTCCTCAGGGGAGGGATCGACGACACAGCATTCACCAATCCTACACACGGTCACCAAAATTGGAATGGACTCTGTGTTTATGCGTGTGCAATCATATGGATCGTCGGACAGGATAAGATCGGCGGCACCAGCATCCATGAGAGCGGCTGTAACACGTGGAATCTTGGCATTGTATAGAGCAGCTTTCGCCGCTATTGAAATTGCATCGAATAGATTTCCTCCGCATTCTAAAACCTGAAATGTGACTTTCAATAAAATATACCGCACAAGATTAGCGAGCACCTACCAAAATGTCCACATACAGCTTCCAGCATTGTTGTCCCCGCAATATGCAAAGTGACTTAAGGTCGAACGCAAATGCGGACTCGTAAGCGTTTGCTAATGTGTGAGCAAGTTCCATGGCCAAGTCATCGCCGCCTCGGCCCTCAAACTCTGGTGTGGCATTTGCAGAACTATAATGTACAATTAAAGTTTAATCAATCTTGTTTACAACTCCGAATTAAGTAGCATACAAATCAACGAAAAATTCAATCTTTCCCATGTCAGGCGCTCGAACCGATGGGACATCTATTTCTGTTTTTATACCTACTAATATGTCGGAATTTGCTAGTCTTAATCTCGCTGAACCTCCGGCATTGCTGACCACTCCGGTTTCCAACTCCATCGGGCGGTAATCACGACTGGAGCGACCATCACATCGGAAATCTTCCTAGAAATGCAAAGAAATCGGGTAAGACGTATTCATTTGAAAATTATGAATTCTTACCTCAACTCCATGTAGGATGAAGGTTTTTTCAGCATCACTCAGAGCAACATTTGCCATTATTGGTTTAAAATTTTTATTTTAAACAACAATTTATTTGTTCTGAACTTTTTGAGGTTAGACAGATGTCAGTGAATGTTGACAGTTTAGGTTTCGTTCACACTGGATTTGCCAGTGACATTGCTACAGTAGAAGCACATTTTATTGTACAGTGACATAACGTGTCTGTCGCTTAAGCATCTTCGGTAATTGATATATGTAAAGGTCGAAAACGAAAGCTAATTTCATGCATATTATACTTCAAGCCAATCAAGCACATGATGCAAGAGCACGAGGCATATTTGACCGTGGGACAAAAATGAGATCTGCCGTTAATTGGCGAAGTCGTTGTTGGAGAAATGTTTTTTTTTTTTTTGTGTTTCACAGATTTTGGCATTGCGGACTGTATGTGTTAAGTTGAAAATTAAAAAGCAAGCATGAGTCGACAAGTCCGTATGTGATGTCTTTGTATCATAATTCCCTCTTTCGGAATAAGGGACTTGGTAGCACTTGTTGGAAGACAGAATTGACAGCTCCTCTCTCCCATTCTCCCTAAACATCTGTTTTGGTTTTGTTTTGTTGTCAGATTTCGGATTGGACATTTGACTAGAGAAAAGTTGTAAATCCTTGAAGGATAGTTAAGTTCCTCAAATTAAATTTGTTTATGTACACTCTCGTATAAAGTAAAATGTCCAACCGTGAAATATTTGCAAAAGCCTTGCCAAATGTTAAACTAGCAACAAGATACGATGCCGATGGAAACGAAGTTCAGGTAACACCAAGAATGTCCTTTCACCAAATCACTTTTCCGAAGCGAATATCATCACCTACAGGTCGAGCGTAGAGAGGATGAAGAGCAGAATGCTAAACAACAGGAAATCTTTGAGATTTTAGTGAATGCCGGGTACTTTCGTGCCCGCATCAAGGGTCTTTCCGCATTCGACAAGATCGTCGGCGGGATGACTTGGTGCATTGAGTGCTGTGACTATGATGTTGATGTGGATCTTTTATTCCATGAAAACTTGACAATCGGACAGAAAATGTTTGTTAATTCTCTGTCTTTGTGGAGAGTAAGTTTGATTCGTTTTCGTTGCAGTGCGCTGACTGAGAAGATCGTATCGGTTTTGCCAAAAATGAAATGTCCTTACTTGATCGAACCGCATCAGATCCAGGGTCTGGAATTCATCAGCATATTCCCAGTTATTCAATGGCTTGTTAAGAGATCAGTATGGATAGT
Organism: Eristalinus sepulchralis; assembly: GCA_944738645.1. Taxonomy (NCBI): domain Eukaryota; kingdom Metazoa; phylum Arthropoda; class Insecta; order Diptera; family Syrphidae; genus Eristalinus; species Eristalinus sepulchralis. Next base: position 54,627,412 of record OX122886.1, read on the forward strand.
TGCAAACTGTTAAAAAGGCAAATAATAAGTGTAATTGGCTTTAGGTTGAAAATCGAGCTGAAAGGGCTGTCAAATTGAAGGCATTTGCAGTTAGCCAGTTCCACAATAACTTTCAGTTTAAATCTGACAAGGAGAATCTTCAAAAAATGCGTAATGCTTCAGCTACCATTAAGCGCATACAGGTCTGCTGAACTATCTGTGGCGATGGATGCATAAAAATAATGGGCTTTTCTTTTAGGAAATGTACAGTCCACGGCGACAGTATAAGCGCAAGGACACCGGCAATGAAGATGAGAAGACCCGAGTGCGAATAACACTTCTGGAATATGGTAACAAAGGCGCATACATCGGGCCGGCGACAAGCAAAAATCCATCGCAAAAGTCCGATGACTCCCAATCGGCTGGGGCGGAACTCGATGAGAATACTGTCGAGCGTGAGGTGATTTCGTTGAGATGCAAACGTTCTTTTGTGTCAAGCTTTCGATTTATTCATGCGTATTAATGGTTTTGAAATCTTACACCTTATCTCCCTCTCCCACAAAACAGGAGCAGCTCACTTTGTATCACGTCGATAGTGTAGTCAGTGAGCTGGGTCCGTGTGGTGTTTTAGTTTTTTTCTTTGTTTTTGAAAAAAGCGTTTAATAATCTTTTGTTTGATTTGTTATAGTATAGAGTTTAATTTTTGGGCTTATAACCTGCAACACAAACCGCTTTTTACACTTGAAATATTTAATGTTTCGTCTTTCCTGTGCAAAAAAGAGAAACACGAAAACGAGACCTTTTTTGTGTGTATATAACAGCAAGACACGCCAACAAACAAAGAATTTACTTGCAGATCGATGTTGACCAGCTGCTTAAAAACCTTTACATTGCAAACGAGGTAAACTGTCAATTCAAATAAATACCTATCAGCATAAGAATGAAAATATGTAATATTGATGTATAATAAATAACCGTGTACATGTCCGTGTCGCTGGAGAATGGTGGTCACTTTGCTTTATGTGTTAATTGTTTGTAAACGTTTTGTCTTGTAAGTGTGCGTTGTGGTGTCGTGTGTCTGATTGTGTTTTTGTATGCACGTTTTCGTTAAGTTAAGTGTTTGACTAGTTTAAGTAGTGGAGTAGATCTTAGAAGATGTAGATTGACTTGATCCTTAGATTGAAGCACAACACACTTGACTGAGTCCTCGTTTGTAATCAAAACACAAATTTTTTACGATCCACACTGCCTCGACATTTGATGCGATGAAGACAGACAAAACCAATTGTCCATGGCATTCAACAAGAATCATTTTAATTTCAATTGTTTGGTAAACATTTCTTTTCAGCACTTTACCCTTCGTAGAAGAGTGTAGACGTCTTTTCTGATCTTTGCTCTATATACAAACACGAGACATTTCCTTTTTCTGCCAAACTCACCCTCACACTTCTCTCGTATCCATTCTATAGGACGACGTGCCAGCAAAAACTGTTCTTGACGAGAAGGATAAGACAGCTATTCTTCAACACTACGCAGATCTGAAGGAAGAAATGGAAATCGACACGAAACTCCTGTCGGAGCAGAGTCAAGCAAAGGCCCTGCAAAACACGAAGACCGCTCTGGAAAAGAAAGTGCAACGGGTGAAGGCTGACAACCAGGAATTAAAGCAAGAGCTGGAGAAGCAGAAGCTCAAGTTACAGGAGCAGGAAAAGTTGGAGCAAGAACTCCTGGCTGAAATTAAGGAATTTGAAAAAATCGAGGCCAAGGCTGATAAGGGGTAAGGTTCGTGGGGCTGTGAAGCTCGACTTCTGATTTCTTCACCTTTGCAGAGTACTTGAGAAAATAAAAGGTCTTGTCGAGCTTAACGAACAGCTGAAGAAGGAAGAAGCTGAGTACAAAGAAAAATGTAGAGAGGAACTCGAAAGGCTTCAGAAAGAGATTCAGTGAGTAACCGACGTAATTATTTCAATCCCAGTTAATATTGTGATCCTTACAGAGAAATGGAACAACGCAATGCAGAGACAAATCCAGCAGAGGAAAAAGAATTGATAGCCAAGCAAGAAGAACGCCTCCAACAACTTCGTTTGCAGTTGGCAAAGAAAAACCGCGGAATTGTTGCAATCCAACGTCAGCTAGACAATGTTCCCGATCGTACTGAACTGGCACAATACCAGCGTCGTTTCCTGGAACTCTATAATCAAGGTACATCAATCACTCTCCAAGTCTTTTTCATTTACACACGTTTCATTTGCAGTAAGTGCTAAGCATCGTGAAACAAAACAATTCTACACACTCTACAATACGCTGGACGATACAAAGTTGTACTTGGAAAAGGAGCTTTCACTTTTGAATTCAATTTATGAGAACTACCATGAAGGCATGACAACACCGCAGTCGAGGGAGCAATTTCTAAAACAATTCGAAGCGATTGTCGATGGAGTCAAGCAGACACACATGAAAGTGCGTCAGAAGTGCGACGATGAGAAGGCAAAACGGGATGCATTGAACTCGCAGTTGATGCATTTGGTTGAGCAGCAGAGGAAGTATGCGGTGGCTGTGAAACAACTCACCCGCGAATGTCAACGATGTGAAGCGCTGACGTTACATTTGAAATCGATTCAGTAATTCAGAACATTCGATTGTATTCCATGTAGAGAGACTAAGATATAAAATTGTATGTTATCGTAAAATGTATTGTAGTAGTAAATGCTGCTGTTTGTTAATTAAATGGCGTATTCCAGAAAAGCGGTTGAAATTGGGGTTTTTAGAAATTTAGGTAGAGTGAAGAGCGTTTTGCCTCTAGTCGAGTATAGGAGGGAAAAGTTTAAGAGTGGAACACAATAGCGTTTCAATATTTACTTTGGATTTCACATGATGCATTCCTTTAAGCTTGAATTCATTGAAGGAGCGCAGTATTCGGAAATATTTACCATGGAATCACAATCTACTCACAACTGAGCATTGCCTCTGTTTTTCTGTTGTTCAACTACAGCGCTGAAACAACAGATAAATTTATCCGAATTTTTTTTTACACTCATGTGTACGTATAAGGTCTGGGACCCATGAAAGATCTGAGCCTGAGCTATAGCTGCCTTCCGTTCATGGCGGTCCCGAGCACGCTGCTTATAGTTGTCAAGACCAAGCTCTCTACGGTTCGCAATCACATCTCCATATCGCAGATTACTCTCGTCGAATCCGGAGGCTGGCAAACGAAGACCCTCTTATCTGGAGTGTTGTTGTCCATTTGCTCGTTGTGGCCGAGCCACAGTAGTCGACGGATTTTTGCCTTTCGAACAACATCCATATCTTAGTACAGCACATAGACCTCGCGGTTGTGTCTTTATCTCCACTCCTTTCAAAGGAACCATTTGAGAGTTTTTAGTCAATGAACATATTTTCCTACAATTTCTGGCAAATGTACTCCGAGGCACTTTTATAGATCGTAGTCCTAAAGTCACAGTTAAGAAGAATGCAGATTACGTTCTTTCTATAATTGCACTCCACTCTGGCGTTGTACACCGTAGGTTAGTTCAAATTGTCTTTTGCGGCGATGTTCTTATGGTTCGGAAACTCTTCAGGCCGAAACAGTGTTGACCAGCGGTCTAAATAACCTTGCCATCCTTAGTGTTGTATGCGTAAACACAGTATTGCCGTGTACTAGCCTATAAAGCTCATCGTTGAATCTTGTTCCAAAGACACCACCAAACAGGACAAAAAATCGCACGTATGTAGAACTTTTCTGAAGAAGCAGCGATTTGAGTGGGCAGATCCTTCGATAGCTGGCGCAGTCGAATGGGACACCTCTTTCTTGTAGACCGAGATTCCACTCATCAGATATACTTTTCTAGGACCATTTCTTACAATGAGCTGGTGCACTCTCTTCCCTTCTTCTCTGCTCCTAGAGCTCACAAACAGCTCTCGTTGCACGATGCAACATTGTGTTGTAGGCCTCCTGTTTAGTTGCATGCACCTGCTTGCACTCATCGTCAAACCATGGGTTCCTTCTAGGTGGTGTCGTAAAACCCAGCACATCAGTGGCAGCTTCTTGATGGCTTCGTCTCCGTTCTTTTTCTATTGTTAGTGTTGGCACCGTCGAACTTCGACAGAGTTTTAGTGAGACTCGATCGGCAAAGATCCCAGCAATCTGTAAATTTCCATCGTCAAACCGTTTTGGGCCGTGCAGGCTGTGTTTCCCGATGGCACTAGCAAAGATTCCTCTTTCCCCAGCTGAACGTTGAAATCGCCTAGAACCCCGAATTTAGCCTTGATGCGGATAGTTATGAGGCGTTCGCTTACGGGGTCGTAGCTTAAGACTTTTTGCTTCGAAGAACTAAGCGGCATCCAAATAAGCACCGTATTCTCTCTCTCTGTCTTTTGGTCGGCTCCCTTCTCACCGCACTTTTTGGACGGCGGTGATATCTGCTTTGTAGGAGTTCAGGGCCTCCGCAAGTTCTTCGGCTGCACTTGGTCTGTTAAGGGATGTCACATTCCACCTGCAGAACCGAAAATCATTTAATCGTTGTCCCATAATCGTTGTCCCTTAATCGTTGACCCTTAATCGTTTGCTGGTGTCAGCAACAGTAGATCCGTCCGTATGCGAGGCATTCAATTATGCCTCACGCACAACCCACGGACTGGTAGGTCAGGCCCTTTATTAAGCTGGAGGAGTTCCCGCATACATTGATTGACCACACAACAGGTTTTCTGATGGCTATCCAGGGGGCCCCACAAGGAGACTGTATGTCGACCTGACCCGTGCACAAGAGAGAATAGTGTCGGCAGCTCGCCACGTTGAGCGCGATCAACGACATTGCCGCGTGTGCACCCACCCCCTGTGAAATGAATATCGTCTAACCAATTAAGCTCATATTCAAAGATACCGTAATTCTAAATGTGAGAAAAAAACGTATTTCTAAAAGCCTAACGGTAAATACGCAAACAAAAGCTTGCAACTCTATCTTAACCGAGTTTCCAAATATAATCGCATCGCTTCATTTTCTAATATTCTCTATAAGATAAGGAAGAGACTTTTTTTTTGAAAAATTAAACAATTCAATATTTGTTAAGAAGTCCAGAAGCTTAGAAAAAAAAAGAAGGCGAACTCAACACACCTCTCTCTAAATTCAAATTTTAAAGGCGACAAATTGTCAAGCAAACGTCAAGTGAAAAAGCACGCAAATGTTCTTCGTCGCTTGCCGTTCTCCGTATGTTCACACATCGCACTCAAAACGCGCGAAAAAGCTCACCAAACAAAACGCATCCTCCCAAAACCATTCACACTTCAAATCAAATTCAATGATTCACTTTCTCAGCTCCAGCCCGACCGACACATCAAGTTCACCCAACAAATCGTGCACATGGTTGTGCTGCTCCGATGCTCCACCAATTAGTTAATTCCCGACCGTGATGGATCTCATTACTACCACGGCCACTTAACCCGATTTGGGGCAATTTTTTGGATTAAATTTGTGCCCCGCCGAATGCGTGACCGGTGCCTCACTCACCACATTTCGTAATTGATTCCACAGCAGTCCCCCGGGAGAGGCCTGGATGTCCTAGTGATTAGTTAACTGAATTGAGACATAGCGTGGTTTTCGGCCACCATCTTCGCATTTAGTTTAATTAAATTTTGGGCAATTTATCGGGGCGGCTACTCACGGCACCGTGGAGTGGTAACGTCATCATCATGGACCACGGCGAGAGTCAAAGCTCTCGTCCTTCGTCGTGCCATTCACAGATGCAGGGAATGTTCGGATTCCAGAATTTTCATTCAACAGGTCTCGCATCGAAAAGCTACTCAAGTCCTGCTCTCTTTTGCCTCTTTCGCCTTTCGAGAGCGCAGAGCGATGTGCTCTTACGAGTTTTTTCCTTTCATGAATGAAATGCCTGGTGTGCTTGCTAGGCAATGCGTTATCGCCAATGGCGGCGGCGTACTAATAACTCAACGAAATGTACAAACACCCCAACCCACCGGCAGCCCTACCAGCCCTGCTTGCGGTGGGGGTGCTTATCGGCTGCAGCTGAAGTTGCCCACCATCCCCATGAGACGACGACCCGACTCTCTGTGCTCTCGTCGTTCGGTGCTTTGGGCTCGACAGCGGTTGGGGCTTTTTTTGCCATGCTGTGTACGGCTCGCGGAGTACATCTTCTTCGTCGGAGCAAGCATCCCGGTTCTCGGGACTCTTCAGTCTTTGCGTGAACGTTGCGGCGTGCAAGACTTTTCCGAAAGCCAACACACCGGTGGCAGCAAACCCCTTACTGTGTCCTGTAAAGGAGAACAAAATTAATTCAGTGGATTAAAAACAAATATACAGAAAATTATCCCTCGAATCGTGACAGCAGCACTCAGCGGGCTCCTGAATCTGACGCGTTTTTGCACAGCCTTCACAGATCTATCCGTGCGTTCATATGCTAACTGTTTGTGAATCCTTGGATTGGATCCTGTAGCTCGGGTGCTCCTTTTGGTGCGGTTTTCATTGCGTTCGAGTGAAACAGATTGAATGGAAAATCATATGCAAATATCGGGCGCTGCCAAATGAAACGCCCGCTGTGAGACGTGCGAACGGTGGTCCGTGTCTTTTCCAGTTTTTTTGTGATCGGCACTGTGAGAGTTGTGCATAAGGAAAAATAAGTTCGCGAAAGGATCGCAGTTTGTTGACGCGTGTGCGTGCGTTTTTGAGTGTGCGAGGGAAAGTGAAAGGGAAAGTCTTACGGTTGTTGTTGAGGCGCTTTGTTTGTATAAAGTTAAAAAAAAAACTTCTGCATTTTGTATGCTTGATGGAAAAAGGATATATGCAAAAGGATTTGTAATCATAAGGTGAACTAAATACGGAAGGTGAGTGGATGCAAATTTTAAATTAAATATTCTTTTTATGCATCGTTGGTTTCCTGATGCAAGGGGAATTATATTTTGGAGGTATTTCCCGAAAGGACTAAGTGCATTGCAAATGCAGTTTGCTTACTTGCACAAGAGTGTGTTTTTTGTGAAATTCTCGTCCTGTAAAGTGAACGTACTTAAGTTGGCATATATTTTCGAATTAATTGAATACAGTAAGCAAAGTGTACTCGAAATGACCTTGAGCAAGGGTCTATGGTGATCCTTTGCGAGCCATAGTTTCTATTCGCATTTGATGCGATATCCGCTGGAAAAAACTTAAAAATTCACTGTATTGCGAATTCCACTCCAATTCCACTGTTAATCGACTGTTATTTGATTAAAAGTAGTTTTTGAATTTCGTTCTTTTTTTTGAGACTTAAATTTAGAAATTCCGTTAATTCTGGGCAGTTTAAGGTTATGTCAACTGAAACACTTTTCCATTGCGAAAATATAAAAAAATTATCGTTAATTGGTGCGCTTGACTTTTATATAATTATAAAAATAAATTTAGCTGAAGTTCCTAAGGCCTCTCGTATAATTTAAAAATCAATTTATTGTCACCACCTGTCGGTGTAGTTTTTGTGTGGTCATTCCATAATGTGAATCACCTCTCCAAAAGAAGGAGCTTACTATTTCCTGCCTAGACACATTTCTAAGCTTCTCAAGTATGCAGATAAAAAACAAAATGGACGCAGAAATGATGTCAAGCTTAATAAAGTTAAGGGCAGTAGCAATAGAAGGATCTCAAACTCAAGCTCTTCCGCAGTCCAAATTAATTAATTATTTGTTATTATTATTATTTATTTTTTCTGAACTTAACCAATACATTTTTTTTTCAATAATTTGCGCATGTTTAATTTAAGATTGATCGGATCGCTGAAGTTTTAAAAAAATGGAGACGAATAGCAGTGAAAGAGGCCTTAAATGCCTGTTGATTGTTATGTGGAGAAAGAACATCCCATGTTCGGGTGGCGCGTCTAGAGACCGAATCTCTAAACTTGTACTTGTGCGTCTAGAAGTTAAAGAACTAATGAGCATTCTGAGCGAAGTGGGAATAGTATAACTCATATGATCATGTCTTGTTAAAATAGCGAAAAAAGAGTGTAAAAGACGGGACATTTCGTTGTTGTTCTGAAAATTCGATCGACTTAGTAATATTACTGTCTTCAATGACATTCATTACTCACTTTTGGATTCTATCCAGTAAGTGAGTAAAGGTTTTTGGAACACTTTAGAGCAGATAGAAGCGTGCTTTAAATTTTCGTTTGCATTGCGCAAGTTCTTTCAAGTCGTTCAAGAAGAAGAATTTTATGAATTTTATGTTCATTAAATGTAAACGCCCCTGTAATCCGAAAACGCCTTATTTTAATTAGCTCTCATAATTGAGGAACATTGGCATTGCTAACCTTTATCCTTATGCATTCTTGCTAATTTGACTTCAAGGCGTATACATATTTCTTCTTTACATTTTCCTTACAAAAATTTGCATTTATGTATTTGAAAAAGTGTTTAATTTTTGCTATTTATCTGTGAATTTGTTTCTTTTTGATGAAAAATAGGAAGATAGGCCTCTAAGTACTTATGCCGGTGGACTGGTGTGGTATACTTCGTGACCTTACTTACTTAGACCATCAGAACGGGTTCATTGTGCTCCAAAGGAGAAATATTTTGCTGTGAAGATAGTTTTACTCCTGATAACTACTTGCATACAAACGCATCTCATATCCATTCATTTTAAGGTTTCTTAAGTAAAGCGTAACAAACGACACACATTGTGATACAAATTCATACAAATGGCCGTGTCGGAAAGATTTGCGATCTTGCGATTTTTTTCAAGTATTTTTCAACCACTTTGTAGCATCTTTCGGCCGTAATTTGGGCAATGTTGTCTTTAAATAAATCTAGAATTCAGGAGTTACTAACACGGTTTTTTGTGTAGCTTCAAAGAAAAATGTTTAACAGTTGCAAATCACATAATCTTAGTAGCGAATTGATGTCGCCAAACGTGAACTAAGCGACCAAGAAACTTTTAATTCAATCAAATCGTAATTGATCGTGTTGTGTGGCTTGGTGTCCTGTCTATCGTTCAATCGGAAAAGAAGGTCATTCATTCGAAAATATCGCTCTGAATTTATAATAACCATTCTTCCATTAACATCTTCGAGGAAATACGGACCAATGACATATTTCCACCCTGGAGTACACTTAACAAACAAACATTAACGAAAGGCTGAGGGCTTCTTTATTTTATGACACAATTTGTCCGCTTTCTTTGATATGAGGATGTTGATGTACATTACGGGTGCTATTTTAGAGTCATCTTCCTGGCGGTCATTTTGTCGGCTGTGATTTATAATTGAATTGTTTTCAGTTTGGTTTGGCAATTAAGAAAGGAATAGACTGACACCTGAACAACGCTTTGCCGTTGATCGCAACTTTCAAAAGTGATTTTTGCTTAGGGATGAATCGCATATTGGGTGGAATGGATGCGTAAACAAAACTACCATATTTGGAATGATGATAGTCCTAAAGTGTATGTTGAGACACCGTAACATCCACAAAAATTGACTGATTTGTGTGCTTTATGGGTTGGGTCGATAATCGGTCTGTACTCCTTTAAAAACGAAACTGGCCAGAACGTAACAATCAATGGTGACCGTTATAAAGTCATGATTGCTGAGTTTTTCGTGCTTTAACTGAACAACCATGAGATGCAGGAGCTATTTCTTCAACAAGTCCCATTTAAATTTGAAACCTGGACGTTACTAAAAGTGGCTGAGGAAGCTCTTAGCCTTTCCGGATAGAAAAGTTTTCCGTGCCATTTTTGTTCCTGTTTGCGTTGATGGCATCTGGAGGAGAAGATTTAACGACGAACTCTATGGGCTGTACAGCGACATGCGCCCAGTAAAGCGTCTTCGGATGCAACGCTTAAGATGGCTAGGCCATGTAGAGCGTGTGGACACCACTGCTCCGGCCTGAACAGTTTTCGAATCTGAGCCATTGGGACAACGCAACAGTGGACGGCCTAAGGCTATGGTGGCGCACAAATGTGGAGAAGGACCTCAACCAACTTGGAGTGCGCAGCTGGAGGCAGCTAAAAAAAATCGTCCTGGCTGTTTTCATTTTCAGTTATTTCAGACAACTCTGTACAATTAAGTTAGTATAAAACTTATAAGTTATGTTGATTGAGGACCAGGCCCACCCCGGACTGTAGCGCCACAAGAAGAAAAATACGCTTAGATTTGATAAATAGTCTTTAGAAAACTGCGGTACGTGTAACAAATCCCGAAACTCATAATCGTTTAAAAAAGAGGGTGACACCATTAATACGGACTTCACTAAATATCATATTTCAAAATGTTTGGGGAATTGTTCTTCAAAATCATGTCATAAAAGGTACGAACCATTTAATCGTAGAACCGTTACTTCCGCAAACTTGAACTTAGTAGACTCAATCTTATATCAAGAAATAAACTTCCCGTACGACATCTAGTGCCAATATTCGTACATGCACAAGCAAATACAATTTGACACCCAAATCCTTCGCACACTCTGACGATTCGTAAAACAAACGAAATACTGCCGATAACAAAAAGTGTATCACGTAACTTCTTTATTGCAGCAATGCCCTGAAAACCATTTTGCGCAGCAGTAATAATCATAATAAACTTGCCGCGAATGGTGAATAACTCAGATGTCAGATGTCGTCAGATGGTGTGGTTGCCGGAAGAGAACTTTGTATTTACTTCCGAGCACTTTCTTGACAGCCCGCCGCAGCTGCGTACAGGTTCTGTTATTGGCAAATTTATGTTGGTTATGTGGCCGATTTGATGGGCCAAAAATGAGTTTGTTTAAATTTTGGGCACGAATCGATAAATCGATTGCCGTTTAAGAGCCCTTAACGGAGCCTATCGCCGGCGAAAGACCTCTGATGCAATCAAAAGCATTCGCTTATGTGTGTGATTCGCTCATTAAATACAATGAAGCTGGAAATATCGGAGAAAATTGAGCAAAACAGAACACAAATCTTTCGGCCATAAAACATTTTGCGTATGACTGCATTTTTTCCTCCTCGTTTTAATATCTTTTTTCGCGATAACGACCGCCAGTCAGCCCTGCCAACGTTGTGTGCCAACGAGGGAAAATCCGACCAACGATATATCGCTGTTGTCGAGGCTGTAGCTGTGGCAGCAACAAAGACGACGTCATTCAAATCAAGGCGAGATAGAAGTGCAAGCCATTGTTCCTGTTCCTTCCGACTCTCAATTTTTTTTTTATTTCTTTATTGAAATTGAATTTACGTCACGCTAAATCATTGTCACTGGGATAATTTACTGCATCCTTCCTTCCCCATACGAAAGGATGCGAGTGCAGAGTGGCACCCCGGGGGCGGGCGGCTATGCTTTCGTCCTTAGCGCCTCTCACAGAGATAGACGGCGCTCTGATGACTGTCGGAGTTTGGGGGCAGTCTTGTCTCCACGGTGGTTGATGTGCTTTTTACGAGTTCTGTTTGTTTTCGCTTCTTCTTTTTCGAGACGAAGCATCACATGTCTGACGGTGGGATGTAATCAATTTTATTTTTATGAATTTCAAACGAGCGAAGCCTATTGTTTTCACTTCGCAAAAAGGATAACAATTTGGCTGGGAAATTTGCGAAACTCTTTTGGGGGAGTTAATTAGCATACGCCCATAGACGTTCGGTGACAGCTGCAGTGACAGTTTCAATGGGTTTGCCAGAAATCGATTATTAATGATGTGCTCTGTTGGTGTTTTAATCGTCATAAGCGAAGGGATCAGTTCACACTTTGAAGGCCTTCACATTTGATTGGATTTGTTTGCAAGCCACAAATGTGGAGATTTTGTTGGGTTTACGAGTGACAGTTGGATGCGATTATTTAGGTGACACGAGGCTGGGCATTAGAAGTGGTTTATGGGTTGATTCCATTTATGTTTGGAATCAACTGACCTTTTTATGTGTTATTATATACATTCGCTTACTTTCTACCGTATTCCGTTCCGTTCCAACATTTATTTTAATTTTATAGACACTTTCTTTCATGCATCTTAAAAGCATCAAGGTTCAAGTAAAAAAGAAGAGGATCGTTAAGGTTGGCAGTGCTGCCAATTGTGCATTACTTATAGTCACTATCATCCATACAGGAATGTTTTAACCCAAGGATGGCTAATGATGTCATGAAGAATGCACAAATGGCAAGTTTCCAAGTGGGGCAAATGTAAACACAAATCGGAGGTTTAAAGGAAATTAATTTGTACTCTTAAGTAGTCTTTCGCAAGAATCTTCACTTAAGGCGAAAACTGTCTTACGGGTTTTAGTGGAAACTGTTCATAAAGACCATGAAGTAGAAATGTATGTTCATTGAATTTTGTGAAGTTATTGTCACTAATTGGTTCTGGAGGGGAAACACTAATCTAATTGTGTCAAACGTGCACGTGATTGTCAGGCTAAATTTTTTTAAAGACAGCTGTGTGATACGTTGGACGCGATTTTGTTGAGTGCTTGGTGGGATTTGAGGGGAACTTTCTATCGTGATCTGCTAAATGGAGGTTCACTGTTAGGTTTGAGTTGTAAAGTAAGATAAAAAAACATAAAATTGATGTTTATTGTCAGTTAAAAGAACAACTTATGGCATTTTTTATTTGAAATTATTTTATGTAAACTTTGGCTACGACTACGTCTGCGGATACCATCATTGAACTGGTTTCGTCATTGAACAGATTTTTATTGAACTTTAACAGATACCATTCACCGAAAATATGATCCAAGTTCAAGTCGACTGGCTTAAACTCTGGACAAGATAAATTTTGTACACATCTAAGCCGGGATGCTTGTGTTAAAAAAAGACTTGTCAAATACACCAAGCTAAGCTACTCAGAACGATGACGAATCAATTCACCACGCGTGTCGCGCACACTCTCAGCTATACTGTGAACGTGCTCTATCTGGTGCAGTATCATTCACAAATGTAAACTAAATAAGTAAATCATAATCCAATTATTAAGGATAACTCGTATTTGAGTCTCTGCTTGCAGTGTATTGTCATTGTAAATTTAAAAAGAAAGAATCAAGTGATGACATTTCTGCCTTGTGCGTATTTAGTCATGTGTGTTTTTTTTTTGCCAAAAGACTCAGTAGAATAAATCATCTAAATGACCATTAAGGAAACAGATTGTTGTCCTTCAGAATTGTTTCCTCAACACTTCTGAGATAATCACATCGGCGGCCGTTCTCTGTATTCCCAGTATAATACATTTATGGCTCCACCTTTCTCGGGTGGTAGACTACAATTACAGAAATGACTAGAAAATATCTCAAGCTCGCTTTTCAGATAGGAGTAAAAGTGCAACGCTATTCAATTTATTATAGCAAGCAAAACACGAGATTTTGCTGAAGAAGATACTTTCTTCTAATTTGCGATCTGAAGCGAAGGGTTACAACAAAATCCTGAAAGGCCGAAATCCAAAAAAACGCAATTTCAAAAACGCTATTCTAAAAAAAACTTTTCAGAAAAGATATGCTGCCCCCTGTAACCCGCTTGCGGTTGGTGTGAATTTGGAGTACCAATTTTTTTCACATTAACTTTTGGACATCAAGTTTTATGGATTCAGAGTTTAGGGCATTTCGGTATCGGTATTGTTGGATTTTGTTAAAATATTTTGTTAAAATATTATTGAATTCCAATAGGTATCATTTTCGGTATTTAAACCATTTCGGACTTTTGGTTTCTTCAATTTGGACATTTTGGAACTTTGAAACTTTTGCGTTTTTAGTTTTTAGCTTTTCTGCACCTTGGCTTTTTTTGGATTTTAGATTTTCGGAACTTCATCTTTTCAGTTTTCCCCCATTTCAGGAATTTAGAGTCTGTCCTCCTTCCCATCAGATTATCTCGAATTTTAGTGGTTACCGCCACCTTACTTTCTGTACAGTTATGTAGTCCTTTGTTGAATTTTCTCCTTCTAATATTAAGTATCAAAGTGCTACAACCATTTTGCTTTGCCATCGGTTTCTTTTCTCCACCCTTCAGCAACTACTCACAAAAAGATGAAGGATGAGACCAAGTCCAACGACCCCGGTCGCGTTGTCGTCCCGTTAATATCTCTTCAACGAATTTGAGAAATTGACAGCCTTGAATCGCTGAATCTAAAACAAAGTTTCAGTATCGACACATGATTGATGGATTCCATCTTAATGGCATACACGTAGAGAAAGCTCCAACAACTGACGCGGCAAATAGTTGTCGAAGTTGCCAAAGTCAACGGCATGCGTTCGCTTTTATCGCTCACGTCTCAAAGTGAATCACTCCTCACGCAACCGCCAGCCCCTAGCTCATCAGCGTTGGGTGCGTGAATTCCGAACACGTGTAATGAAGGTTTCATTTAAGGCTTACACCTGCCAGCCTCCATTTTATTGCCCACACAATCACGGTTGACAAAACGTCAACAAAACAAAACCGTCCGTGGCGTGGGACAAATTTGATTTGGGTGACCAATCAGCAGCAGCACTCAAGAACAACGCCTCGGCTGAGTACTGAAATCAATTGTATTCGGAATTCGAAATCTGATTTGGGTTCAATTCCTCCCCGCCACCGGCCGGTGATTGATATTTCCATTACCCGCTCAGATTGCTGAAGGATGGAGGGCGCTTAACGTCAACCATGCGAGAGGGCATTTGCCGGTGAACACGTTCCCAGCTCACCCAATCACCTTTTAATCCTTTTGTCTTTTTTTGGAGCCTGATGAACGGGTGAGAGCTCCTTTTTCTGTGTGTACATTTGATCGCAGAGCCTCGCCATAATTGCGTTCCTAGAATCTGAACTGGATTAAACTCTGTCAAATTCCGCGATTCCACGAGAAAGGAACTTCCCACCACGGGGCTGTAAATCTCCGCGAAGCGGTTTTTCTGATTAAAACCAGACGGGAAGCACGGCTCCGAAAGCGAGGCGCGCTGGTTAATTTCGTTCTGTTCATTTAAATTTGCGTTGAAACGAGAAAAAATATCTCTTCGCTTAAACGGATGCGACAAAAGCGAGCGCCGTCGTCGCCTCTTCAGTCGTTACACGTCCCCAGTGGCAAGGAGCCAGTGAAAAGAGTGAATCTGTGGAATTTTACCGGAGAATTTCAGTTTGCCTCTTGGGAAGCTCGTTCACAAGGCAACTGCCATGGGCTGGGAGGAGGTTTTTGAAATTAACTTTTTTCCCCCTCTGTGACGGGATGAACGATGAATGAGGAGGCTCAGGGAACTGAGACATTTCTTCGTCGCGACGCTGCAGCGGTGTGAGGAGTGTGAAAAGAAAACTGTATCATCCGATTATAAACGGCTCCTTAATCTGGGAGCGTTCGAGGCTCGAATGACAGGTGGGGCCGGGAATGTGAAAAGACGCTTCCTCCACTGGGTCGTGAGTAAGTGGTTTAATTGAAAATTTGTGTGAAAGTGTTAATTACGGTGTGCTGGGATATTGCGGAGGATTGCCTTTAAATTTAAATTAAAAGGTAGCGTGGCTACGTGCAGGTCCACGGTTTGGTATCTGCGCAAGTTTCCCTCATTTCGTGGTCGGGAGGTTGTGAGCGTGTGTTGATTTCATGAGCTTGTAGATAACGTGATTTGCGCTTAAAAGACTAATGAATGTTATAATTTGTGGAACAAGACTGAGGGTGTTTTTTTTTTGGCTGTTGAATGAGGGTCTCATGGGACACACATCTGTAGCTCTGAGGTAGCCGTAGTTGGTGTTGAGAAGAATTCTCCATTATCCAGCAGACCTTGTCTTTCGTATGAATAGTAAAGGGAGCATACAACGTACGTATACTTTGCAGGTCAATGGTGTTGCCCCGTCAGAAGCCCATGATGTGGTAATTGCTTATTCTGTTAGTCATGTTTAGAAATCTTAATAAATCCCTTTAACTCCTGAAATTTGTTGACAGATTATAGTTCTTGTAGCATCTGTGAATATATGTGGTCTACTTAGTAGGTATGAGAGCTTCCTCCTCGCCTCTCTTTCTGATGTGATTTAAAGGTTTTTTTTCAAAATCGGGTTTTTACGCAATTTTGAGCACCCATCTTTAACCATGAAAGTACGAGTTAGAAAGGCGAAATTGCACCCAGTGGCAGTCAGATTGCCCTTTAAGACTCCATGTTACGTAGCGGTTTACTGTTTACCTCGATCTGAGTAAACGTTTCTGGAGGTAAGAGTTAGTGCGTTAGGGTCAATGCACTTAGCCTTGCTTTCAAATATATGAGCCGTCTTCAAATCTGAGCCATTGGGACAATGCAACAGGTGGCGCACACAAGTGGAGGAGGACCTCAACCAACTGGGAGTGCGCAACGGGCGGCAGGTAGCGAAAGATCGTGGTGGCTGGAGAGGCATGTTGGTTGAGGCCCAGGTCCACCCCGGACTGTAGCCGTCGACGCAAAACAGGACCAAAAATCGCACGCAAAACTTTTCTCCCGAAAAGACTAAGAGCTTCCTCATACGCGTTTAGTAGCGTCCAGGTTTCCGAGCCATAGATTAGAACTGCATTGATATAAAGCAAGCCTCTTGAGCCCAAAGAAACAGCCGAGGTAAACGGAGTCCTTGACTACCTCGAAGTTTCTGCTGCCTAGTGTGACGCTCTGTCCGAGACGCCGATGTTGTGCATCCCTTTTTGATGACAGCATGTACTTCGTTTTGCCCTCATTAACCACCAGGCCCATTTTAGCCGCTTCTGCTTCAATGCCAGCAAAACGCCTCATTGACGGCTCGCTGTGTTCGTTCACCTGGCTTGCCTTACGATCTTTTCGATAGACATTGTTGTAAAGAATCCATTTTTTATCACCAGTTGTCAATCGTTTTAAAATGGATAATTTTCATACATGTCTTTGACAAATAGCAGATGTCAATGCGTTGTGTTAAATGATTTTCTTTTTATTAGATAAACAATAAAAAAAAGCCTTTTAAACTAAAAACTAAACTAATGATTTTCTTTTAGTTCATGAGAAACCCTTATATCGAGTTTTCGTGCATGACAAAATTGTTTTAATCAATTTTCAATGCATGTACTCGTATGTGATACATTAGGTTTCTAGGCAATCTCACTTGTTGTTCTATGACGATCCGAATCGATTATTGCTTTGATTTGGTCGTCATCAACTTCAACTGGACGACCAGAGCGTTTTTAGTGAAAAATCAGCAGAACGAAATTTGGCAAACCAATTTTGACACTGCCATTCTTTTAAAGCTTCGTCACCAGCTACGAGTGAAATCTGCAATTACTTAGTTGCCCACCCAATAGCTCGCCGAAGGGCTTATATTGCCCGCTGTCTCACATTTGGTTCTGTTTATGCCGTAAGAAGTGTAATATGACGCAGCTGGATTAGCGCTGCCACTTGGTTACCACAATGATACCTGTTCAATGAGTTTTTGGTTGAGCTAATGCAATGATACTGCCTTTCATTTTCATTAATGCCGGGACTCAGTCGAGGCGTTCTAGGCTTCTTACCCCTTTATGCAATTCTTAAAAGACTAGGGGTCATGGAAATGTGATATCAAGGGCGCTTCATTGTGCATGCAACTTTTGCATGTACATCATGCATCTTCCCGTACACATAACAGAGCTCTAGTAACGATTCCAACAGCAAGGTTTTTGCTAAGAGACTCACATAATATCCAAGACGAAAAGCCCCCCGTTTTAAAAAGTCTTTAGAAATGCACATCCGAAACAAGAATAAGAATATTTAAAACACTAAACTCTGCGGTAGCCACTTTTGGGGCTCCTAAACTTGGTTCATCAAAAACTGATGTGTGACTCAGTTAATACTCGTTTAATCCATTTTTGACGTTTGTCATTGAAGGAGAAGAGTCATCTTTGATTCCGATACGTGATCTCCCTTCCAAAAACCGATATTTCTTTGTCCTCATTTTTTTAAATCCACGGGGTCTTTTTCACGAGTGATGCGGGAAGGAAAACTGAGCTCTCTTGTAGGATTGACCAAGATGAATAAATTTTTAAGCAACTTAGTAGATCAGTAATAAGGGATGCCGATCTTTATGTTAATGCCATGTTATCGGTTTTTAACTCAGTATTTGCCTCAAGTCTCACCTATCGTCATGGAATTTTGGTAATGACTAAAAGAATAAGATCGTGAATACAGGCCGCCGAGATGAGGTTTCTCCGTGATGTTGCGGGAGTTACTCGGTGAGGTAGAGTGAGCAACGTGACAGTGCGGGGGAACTTACTGTCGAGCAGATACTTCTTCCATGAAATGGGTCATTCTTCGATGATTTGACCACATGGTACGAATCCGGATTTCCACAGCGTGCCATCAGGTAGGCGATCACCCTGTACATCCCGGATGAGGTGATTGCAACAAATCCATAAACTTGCCTGGTTACGCTTTGAAACAGTTCCTGATGACTTAGAGTCGATGACAGATGATCAATCGGCCTGGAGGTCTCTTGTGAGTGAATTGACGGTGCGACCCTTTCAGTGGAACATGCAGGTAACTGAAAATGATAATAATGAGCGATAGGCAAAATATAGTAACCGTACAGTGTGGTCAAGTTAGATCAACAAATTTCTCATTCATTCTTCTCTAAATGTTCGTAGTCTCAAAGTAGTCAAAAAACAGTGAACCAGCTTTCTTTTCCACTTTTGAAAACATGTTCCAAAGCCGACTCCCAGAACTGCAGTTAATGTTGAAAAGTTTCAGACAGCAAAAAACAATCAATTTACTTATAGCTGTTTACAAAAGATCGCATACCGCAAACACAAACGAAAACTTGATCTGAAATTTGACACAAAATTCGCTGACAGTGGGGCCTGTCGGAATTCCCCAGAACAGGAAACCCTTCAAATTTTGTTTATGCGAAAAATCAGTGGCATGCGATGGCAGGTGGTGGTGTGTGCGGAGAAAAACTGTCAGTGTAGGAGTTACCGACACTAACGATCGGCTTTTTTTATCATACTGCAAAATTTCTCTTTCTTTGTTTCCTTTACTTGCGTCGTCCTTGCATTTGACACTCGAATACCTTTGATTACCGCACAGAACTCGCGCCAGCAAAAACGACGAGCCCATGACAATGAGATCAATTCCACTATTCATAACATTTCCAGGAAATCAAGTTGAATTCTATTCGGAATTCTGTCAGAAGCAAGGGCGTCGTCATTCATTTCACGCACCGTCAGACATCGACAGACTCGCTGCCACGTGTAAATGTGTAAATATATCTCGGCTGGGACTCCTCCGCTCGCTCGTGACGCTCCTCAAGGTAATTCAAAGTGAATAATCAAAAACCCCGCACTAATTGAATGCTCACCTCGCATGCATCCCTAATTAGCACGTATTCAGTCCGGAGGAAGCACAAAAACACTCCGTCCGCCGCCGCTCGGATTTGTGGGCGATGGCGCAGTCTTTTCAGGACCAAGTCCGAAATTGACACCCACCCACACGATTTGAGTTGAAAACTTATTTTAGATTGCCACACTTGTGGTGGCACGTGCTGGAAACACCAAATTATCCCGCTGCCGCTGTAATAGCAATCATTTCGGTTGTCATTTGTGCGCGGTGGCTCATTCTCACGCGCTCGCCTTGGTCGTCATTTATCAGTTGCCATCGATGTCGAACAATTCATTCATATTCAGGACATGCTGCTGTGTCGGGTGAATTCCCAGAGTCATCCTTCGGCAAAGTCCTTTGGGGAAAATTAATATTCCCACACACAAACACACACGCGGCAACCCAGGCGAATGACCAAGTTTGTGGGTGTAATTTTAACGGCGACGCCGCCGCAGCCAATCGAATTGCGTTGTAATACATCCTTCATTTGCTCCCTGAATCGTTGCTAATTGGTTGCGACGGGGCGGATCACGGTTGACGATGGGTGACGGCTGCCAGCGTCGTCGGTGTTTGATAAATTGTAAGGAACAGAGGTCATGGGTCCCTATCCGATCGGAGTGAAATATGGAAGCGCAGTGAGATCTTCACCTTGAGGGTGTCAAGTCTGAAAGTGGGAAAAGATTTATGTGCTTTTGAAAATTTCCACGATGTTGCATTTTCCCCTCGAGCCGTACACACACACACCCGCACACTTGTGCCGCCTCGCGTGGGAATACTTGAAGAAGACTGCTGCGTTGTTGATTGTTTCTGTCCGACCAAAAGGAGCGCTGAGTGCTCTTCTGTAGAGCGGGTGGGTAATGGAAAAGTTGTGAGCCTTGAAAGCTACTTATACCCTGGCATTTTGTGTCTTCGTCGACGTCTGACGCAAGCATAGTCAAGGAAAACAAACGCAAACTATGAGCGGACGGCGCTCCGGTCGGGCATTACGACCGGCCGAAGGATAATACTGCATATTAGTTGCGGAACAGCTGTGCTCAATTTGCGCGTGGCCGATAAGCCGGCGATAGGGAGTGGAAGCGATCCGGCAATGCGGGGGGGGTGTGAGTGGAATGTTTACTTCTCGGCTCGACGACGATGGTGGGAAGGAAGCCGCTTTATGGATTAAATTAATTGATTTATGTGTGTAGCTGTCGGCTCGAGATGTGAAGGACGGAAATAAATAAAAGTGCCAGTGTACCGAAGGGGAAGTTTTTGTGCTTCTTCTGGTTTAAAGGACGTGGGTTTTTGCCGCATTTTCAGGAGGTATCTGAGCAATTTTGTTTGTTTGTTTTAATCCTTAGCAGACGTGTGTGTGCTTACCGGTGACGTTCCTGTGCAAACGTGCGGTAAATGCTTTCACTTAATCTTTTGACAGTTTGTGAACCGAATTATGGATGATGCAGCGTTTTGGGGGTAAGGTAGTGCGAGAGAAGTGTGAAAAAGACTTTAGCTTGAGGTGGGATTTGTCTTGGAAAAGAAAACAAGTGAGAATTTACAACAAGAAGAAGATGACAAGCGCTAGCACCTTTGTACCGTTTTCCCCATCGTGACAGCTGACAATTTCGGCGAAAGACATGCCACAGCATTCCCGGAAATGCTCATATTCAGGGTTTACGACAGAAATTCTTCAATTTTGAGAAAACTGTTCACTATTTGAAGTGCACTTTGTTTTCTTTATTTTGCACGTTTCCGCCATCAGCGCCTTCGTCCATTCACACTCACATCCATGATGGAGTGCAGACTCTGTTTGAAATTCCTCGAATTGCTGTTCCCTCTGGAATTTCTCCATCATTTCCTTTTTCATTCCATCACAGCACCCCACTACACGGCACATTCCGTTGGGGGGTTGGGAGTTTTGTTGTCCCTCAACTACGAGAATGTTTACGATGCTCGCATCAAACTTGTACATCATCCATCCGTTTGTACACATGACATGACCCAGAAATCCGAGACGCAGATCTTTCTCCTCATCCCATCCGCAGTGGGTCAATGTCGGAGTGATTTCCTTCTAATGGTTTTGGATTAACAGCAAAATTGAAGACTGTGGGAAGGAATTGTGTGCGCGCTAGTGCTAAGTGAAGCATAAAGCGTTGAGCACAATCCCTTAAGTGAGCTCTCCCTCTTTGATTCCATTACCGACGCTTCCGGTGGACGTCTCGACGAAGCTTGAATTCCAATCGACTGTCCTTGTCCCACTACCTCAGCGCCACATCCTTGATTTAATGCAAACAAATGAACCGTTAACAAAAGACCGAATTGAAATAAATTGCCTAATTAAGGGACCGGTAACAGCGTCTGTGCGGCGGTTCATTGAACGGTAAATGACAAAATTCGCAATCGCTGGTGGGGCGTAGAGATATTTCAATGCCACTCCATCGACAGCACCTGGGGTGTGGGGCGGCACTTAATCATGCGGTGATGCGTTAAGAGCGCGCAGTCAATGTCACCGTTATTCACCCGGCCCCCAGTCACTGTTTTCAGCGCGCCCTCCACTAAACCCACCACCCACCTGTGGCAACTGGTAATTTATTTCCACCATATGGCTGTGTGTCTCAGCCAAAGCAGAAGCTGGGGTCATCGGAGTGGTGAACGGGGTTTGTTTTTGCCATTACCCAAGGCTGATGTGCATAACCTCAATTTGCGTCGACACGGAATGCTCTGGGGGTGGTTGCATTGTGTCTCCTTGAAGCTGAGAGGGTGAGGAATGCTATCGGAAAAAAGTTCCATTTGTAAGCCGATACTGTGGCGGGCGGGGGGAAATTAATTCGAACGCAAAAGTTGACAACAGCTACCCCTTTCGATGGAGGTACTTAGTCATACGACAGAGGGATGGGTCGACACACAACTGACACCCCACCGGCCGAAGCATATGTGCTGTGTGTTATCGGGGCCAGGTAGTGGTGATGGTGGAGGAACTATGAATAATACACGGCATTATCAGTTCGGGTGGTTGATGTAATCCAACATTCAACAGAAACAAATTGAACTGTCAGGCGGGACGCTTTTGGGTGATGTGTAATCCACCTGTGACTGATGATTCACTTGATATCAGACAAAACCCACGCGGATTCGGCGCTGGAGCTGTAAACCTGAAACAAAGTCGGGGTGTGGGTCTCATTTGAATAATGAATCCGACGTTTCGATAGGACTTTTGGATTCCTTTCTCCGGGTGGATCTACATTTTGATTAGTTGTTGACCTGGTTTCTCACTTGAAAGTGGGAGAATGTTGATTTGGTGAAGCGAATGGGACTTTGAATTCACTTCTGTGCACAATGCTAAAATTGCGTTGCACTTCGAAGTAAATAAACGTTTACTTTCGTTGTCGGTTGTGTGCTGCAAGCTGTTTGTGGGTTAATCAAAATTGTTCATGTTACGTTTTCGTTGTTTTCTGTTGCTCTGTTTGAATCAATGGCGAAAGCTAATGGAGCTGTCCTGTGGAATTGTTGTCCTTGTTAAACATGAAGTCTCCTTGCATTTTAGCGAAAATGCAGATGATTCTAGAGGAATCAAAAAAATAAAATGGTTGGCGCTATAGTCCACAATGTGTAACTTCTTCAGCAATCACTTTTGATGAACTTGATTATGAGAAGAAATTTTAATGCTGACTCCAAACCGTACAGTTTGAGAAATTTTATTATTTTATTATGAGTGAATTTACCAATTCGAAGAATATGGAGTTGCGGAAAACATGAGAGATGCTCAAACATTTCTTTTAAGACTAAACCTAGAAATCAACTTGTTCATCCAAGCTAAACTGAGCACAGGGGTCATAAGCTTAAGTGAATTTTATTGCCACGTAAAACACACTAGGAATTCATGCAAAAGTTATATCTGTTATGAACGAAGAATAGGCCACCGGCCCGACTTTAGATTTATATTAACTGTCGGAATTTCTACCGGTGTTGCATTCATAAAGGCATTTTTAAACTACAGGGTGGTCCATATAGCGCTATGTTTTTTAATCTAAGGTTTCTTTATCATAGGTTATTTTGACAGAAAGTCAGCATCACAAATCGGTATAGTCGTTATACTGTTAAACAACGTTGGGAATAACTAAAAACTTGTTTCCAAAGTGACTTAGCGATGTAGGTTGATCTTTGCGGAGCTGCAATTTTACTCTTTTGGACTATTGTGAGGAACCGTCAGGAACCGATGTTATGCGAACAATTCAGAAACAATTCAAGCCCTCCATGAGCTACAGCCGGAAATCATCAACGAGGTCTTCGAAAATTGGGGTGACAGAATGGATTTCTACTCCAGCACTGACAATCCCTTGAAGGACGATGTAACATATTTCAAAATTAATAGGAATGGGATGTAAGAACTAATAAAGTAAAACTCGAAACTTAAAAGAATTATGTTTGCGCCATAATAAATAAATTAACATTTTCGAATATGTTTCAATGACATTTATTGATTTACTATTGTAAAATTGAAAAAAATAGACTTATTATATTTTAAATGTTTACACTTTTTTCTAAGTTCAAAAGGGGTATTCTCTCCATTCTCAATTAAATTAGACACACCATTTTTGGAAAAAGAAGATTTTATCGCTTTTTGGCCATTCTTGCAAGTTATTTGAAAACAAACAGCAGATTCAAGCGAACGCCACGAAAAAGCAATCTTTGAAAAAAAAAAAAAAAATACGAGTGGATATAATAATAAAATTGAATTCAATTCAGTTTTATTATAAAAAAAAACAAAAAAAAAACAAAAACATACATACAAAAAAAAAATTTTACATTAAATGAAGTTTAATGATTTAGATTTCAATTGAAATTTGACATTTGAAGAAGAGAATGCGAAATATATAAGAAGAAATAAAAAGGATAGTATCAGATGTAACTTAATGTGATATAAGTGTGTATTAAAATTTAATTTAAGTGTTAATACATTAAAACAGTGTTATCGCAGCTAAGGACAGTAATCAATAGTATCACTTTTTAAATTTTTAACACTGTTAATTTTCATCATCAATGGGCAGAGAGTTCCAAAGTCTGACAGAATTCACAAAAACCCTGTGTGAAGAATTCAGATATTTGAACGAAGGGATATAATTGTTATGTATGTACGTGTCCTCTTAATGTGAAAAAAATGTTAATCAAGTTTTTCGCCAAAATATCTTGTAACAATGAGCGTCCATTCAGCGTTGAATGAAATATTAGAAGCTCACCTATATCTTTCTAGGCCAAACATTTAACGCAAGGAGGCATTTTAGGCTGTTTGAAGTAAATGCAAGTTACTATAAACTGTCTCAGCATAAGTAACAATGGGAATAATTTGCGCGATCATTTACTTTCTGCAGGAGTATTTGTTTCCCTAAAGAATTCGTGAATTTTTCCTAATCTGACATCAGCTAGTTCCTTTCGATCGTATATCTTCTAACTGTGGCAAGAGATTGTCATATTTTTAGGCATTTAGGGACAGTTTACTTCTCATTTACATTAAGCCAGCTTCTGCAGAAGTCATTGTATGGGGTGTCTAAACCACTTGCATGGTTCAGTCAGTGTTTATTGGACTTATCTAATATTTCGATGGCTTTTTAAGTAATTTAATTTTCCTGAGTCGGAGGTAAGGTAAAGGCTGCCGGCGGCAGACTGGCCCCTTTTTGCCAATGTAGAGGCTCTTTTCCACGATAAGGCTTGCCTTGGAA
The DNA here is from genome assembly GCA_944738645.1 of Eristalinus sepulchralis. Classification (NCBI taxonomy): domain Eukaryota; kingdom Metazoa; phylum Arthropoda; class Insecta; order Diptera; family Syrphidae; genus Eristalinus; species Eristalinus sepulchralis. Next base: position 54,652,289 of record OX122886.1, read on the forward strand.
CCCAGATTGAAGTTAGATTTAATTGTTATCTCATTAAGAGATAGAAGACAAATTTTAACCCTCTGCGATTTTTATGTTTCCAGAGACGCAATGGTCAATTGGTGTTCTTTGTAAAGCACGATATATCCACCATTTATTGGCTCAGGCAGAAAGGAAATTTGACAGCCTTATGGATAGCATTGAGTTCTACCTGGAGGACACTGCAATGGTTGGAAAGGTGGAATGCTTTCTTCTTTTGGGCTATGGCCGTGGTTTTTCCAAAGAACTTCGTGGGTGAAAATGTTTTTTTAAGTACGAAAATTTCTTTTTCCATTCTTCCTTTATAAAAAAGTTGCAAGCAGCTTTGAACAAAACTAGAACATAAATATCCACACTTCGATATGGCAGTGGCTTTGTTAAACGCTGCTTGCAAAGTGGCAGCACTTTTTTTATAATTGTCGCGCGTTAAAGGGATTATTTAGTACCCTTAAGTGACCGGAATTAAGTTTCAGCACGGGCCGAAGGTGTAGAAGTAGAGATTGAAAGGAGGTACCGGTGCACATTCGTGTAGTGCGGCTGAAGAACGAGTTTCTAAACTTAACTGTACGTCCGAAAGTGTGCTTAAGAGTGAAAGGGAAGCAAGAATTGCGGGTAAATTCTTGAAAAAGAGGAGTGCAACTGGCTAATTCATTAGAGCATTGTTTGTTATAATAGCGATAAAATAGTGATAAAGACGCAACACTTCGTCGATGTACTAGCGAGTCGATTGACTTAGCATTAGTTTAGTTTTATAGCTCGCTGTTGAATTCTATCTAGAAGTTGCACGGAGGTCTTAGGAGCTCCAGACCAGATAGGAGCGTTATCCTCAAGTTTAGGATTACATATTGTTGCAAGATCAAAAGAGTTAAAATATTTCTTGCATCGCTTTAAGAAACCTATACGAAATGCTGCATTTTTGGCGATCTCTCTCCCTATGTCACTTAATAACTTTCGAAGTATTTTTTTTTGCTTAAAGGGTGCCTAATTTGCAGTTTTTTTAAAGCGAAAACAACAACCGGCAAGACAAATTTCAAGGCATGTAGCTTGTCTTTAATTTTATTTTTCTGACTTTTATTTTTGTTTCGAATGTATTTTGCCCGAAGCACCACAAGTCGGAACATGTAAAAGTTCTGAAAAAGTCAAAACTCCGAAAAACAAAGCCTTGAAGAAAAAAATTACGAAAAAAATACATAAGGTGGCGTACGGTAACACTTCCACTTGAGGGTGCAAAATTTAGATAATTTACGCATACATAGTTTTGGCAGGTTTGTACATTTTTAGAATTTCAAAGGTTTTATTATTAGGAATTTTTGAAATTTCGGTATTTTGAACTTTTTGGTTTTACGCATTTTACGTTAACGAGCTTTGGAGAGTTTGAGTATTTTGTGAATTTGGAATTCGGGATTCAGTTCATCTTACGCCTCATTTGAATTTTCGGCTAATTTTGACATATTCTGTCGTCTTGGATGTCGCCAAATGTGTCTATAAATGTCAATAAAAGTGCCCATAACTCAATAAAAATGTATTTTCTTTCACATTGTCCAAGTGAGTCAGTTCATATGAGCTTACTTTTTTAAACGCCTCTTAAACTATAGCCACATGAAAAAAACACTAAGCCACATTTCTTTGCTCATTTTATAGACGAACCACTTGTTAATCGCCTCCAATGGATCATTTTGATGTCCGCACTATCCTTTTTTATTGGATTTCACAATTCATGTTCCACCGTGTATCATATTTAATGGCAGATATGAAAACTAATATTCCACCCCTCACATGTGCGCCAATAACCCACTTATTCAGAGTAAACACCTCGGACGTGACTAAATTCCCGCCCAAGGGAACAAGGCTAACCCCTCTACCCTCCTCCCTCACACGACCACTTCAAATTGAATTTATTTAATTTTGAAAATAGTGCCCCATGTCGTAAACAAAAGATAAATTATACCTAAAGGGACAACGCTGATGTCCCCGCGCCCACGGAGGTTACAAAAGAAAAAAAAAAAAAACAAACGACCACCATTCAAACCCCCACAGGCACTTAGGCACTCAAACGGAAAACGAGATAAGGCCAAAAAAGGAATGACACCCAAAACAAAAAAAAAAAAGAGAACAACTACTCATAATAGCTAAGTGATAACCATAATGGGATTATTAGGAAAGCCAGCCACGGTGACTGTGCGAGCCGTAGCAGGCATGCCACTCACGGAGGCAAAAGGGCAAAGTGGCAAAGCCAACAAACAGCACTATCGGGCTACAAGTGCCGATATGAAGTGGGTGGGTGGGTGGTTGATCCAAAGTCTGTTTTGTATTCAAGGCGGCTGGTCGCCTGGCACTAAGGGCTATTGATATGAACGCAGTCAGTTTTCCAAACCTCAGATACCTTTGGAATTTTATCATATTTTTGGTTGCCATTTTCTTTCTTTTTTTTTGTGGTGACAGGGGGGGTTACGGGTTTCTTGTGGCCAGGTAAATGCATGCCAATGGAAAAAGGAGTCATTCGATGGTGAATCGGACTACTGAAACAGGAGGGAATAGCAAAACTTGTTGAAGTTGGGAAAGTGCTTGAGGGGTTTCGAGGGTTGTCTAATTCGACAGAGCTCTGATGTTCGGATAAAATTCGTCGGGAAATGTTTTTCTTGACCTTGAGAAAGATTTTTGAATAAAGGCATTTGAAGAAATTTAAGTTTTCTTTTCGATTCACAACGAGACTGTAGATGGAAATTCTTCTAGTTGCTTTTGATTCTGAACATGAACACATTATCTTGCGATGCTCGCCAACAAACAAAAAATATTTTAACAAACTGATTCACTGACACACTCAGTGACGTATATGCGGTTCCACATTTCAAAAAATACTTCTTGGAAATGCACATTTTGGGGACTTAATTTGAAGAGTGTTTACTTGGAGTTAACCTTCCCAATGCAAAGGCAACATTGAAAGGGTGGCGGACATGAAACCGCAATCCCGAAAACTTGTAAGCTGTTGAATGGAGACTCAAAATGAATTTATATTCATTTCTGTTACAACGACAGCAATGCCGGATGGGCTCCCGGTGGCGTATACGTAATAAATTCTGTTTTATTTTGAACTTCCTACGGGCAATTTGAACAAACTTGAATCGAAAAAAACTGCGCGCTGCTTGACCTAAATGACAGCTCAGCTCTGCAACTGCTCACCGGTTCCGCGTACAAAAGAACTTACTCACCGCCTGTATCATCAGTCTCTTGAATTCCTCCCACAGAACATCCATAAACTAAATTCGAAAAAAATCGTAAACTACCCAAAGTGTTTCAAGAGTCCATCAGTTAATGGCTTGAGACAACAGAAGAAGAAGCGTGACAGAGGAAATAATTTAAGCACTCACCGAGGCATTCATACAGTTTGCACCTCCACGTGCCAACGGCAAGGGCACCTCTTGTGAAAACTTCAAAATATTCCGCAAACCCATACAATTAATTTCGCCCACCCCGCGCGTCCTTAAGCATCACCCGACAATAGCTACTCAAACACAGAACAAAATTAACTACCCTCAACTAAGCAAACAAGCGACCCTCATTTGTCTTCGCCGTCCCCCAGCCCGCCCGCTTAGACCACAATGGCAATGAGATTCATCAGCAGGACCCCAGTGATGACCTTAAATACCAGAGTTTCACACCCACCGTGGCCGGGCGTTCGTTTCTTTTTCCGCATTTCGCGTCGCCCTTGAAGATGCCGCTCACCGAAGTCAGGCATGATTAATGTCGGACTTATGTTTGGTTATCGTTTGGGATCGGGGATCGCGGCGCGACTTCGTTTTGTTTCAAAAATCTGCACGAAGGACGAACGGAGAGTAACAAATCACTTCGCATTTCGGATCGTAAATCAAACACACGTCCCACTGTCATTATTTGCTCCTCACGGGCGGGCCGAGGGATGACAAAGTTCTCTTCTCTCGCCTGGTGCGGGGGGATGGAAATCTATTTACCTCCCATTAGGAATTTTTTGAAAAAGGGCGGAAGAGCAATCGGATGGGTTGCCGGAGTTTAAACACCGCACGGGTGTACCTTTGGATGGGGGGGAGGGGGTTGAAAAACTTTTAATGAAGCACCAATTTGTGAATACATTATTGAAACCACACTGTACACATGTGCTCGGCTCCTGCAGGGCGTGCCGGCTCATTTATCACACGGGTGCTGAAAGGGCGGCACTTTAAGCTCCGTGCTTTGCAAACTTTCAACATCTGATAAGTTGTTTTGCAACGTGATCTCGTCGCAGTTTTTAGTTGCACGTTTTCTGGCGTTTCCAGGCGTTTACAGGGGTGGAAGTTCTCGGAAAACAAGTGTTTGTGGGCATGTTTGTTCCCGTAAGCATGGATGGCTTGTTGTGCACAGTGTAATGTGGGAATGTTGCAATTTGTCGATGAGCTGCATGAAGATTTATGTGGCCATGGGGGGTCTGAAGCACAATTGAATTCGGTTTAGTTGTCGGCTTGAAGGATGTGGCACTCGATGTCAAATAATTTTGTTTCTAAAACGATTTTCGAAGACGATGTATCAGATCCGTGTGAGAAAAAGTTTTAAAGGTATTGAGAACGTCGAATGATAGGTTCTGTTTTTTCTGTTTTTTGTTTTTCTGTTTTTTGTAAAGGATAAGTTTTTTTGGTTGATACTACACAACGTAGCTGGGGCCAGATTTGGAAAATTCGGTGGTTGCGGAAGAAATTGAAAGCCCAACTCGTGCAATTTGGCCATGGAAGCCAACGTCTTTTGACACGGTGCATTGTCTTTGTAAAAGAGAATTTTTTCTTCTTCACATGGGACCGTTTTTTTTTTTTAAATTTCCTTCTTCAAGTGCACCAATAATGCCACGTTGTATTCGATGTTGACTCTTTTGCCTTTCTCAAGATAGACGATAAATAAAATTCCGTGCGCATCCCAAAATATGGATGCCATAAACTTTCCAGCCGACCTTTGTGTCTGTGCACGCTTTGGAAGTGTTGTTCCGACCGCTTGTCCACTCCGTTGACTGCCGAGTGCCCCTTATATGTCAGTCCCGGGACTTATTGAGTGATGTGTTACGTTCCAGCTTGTTGAGGGCTCCAATTAAAACTCACCTCACCTAAGATCCAGATCTTAAGTTGCCTTTTAAATAGACACACAAGTTTTGGTTGTGATGACACCGAATACCAAAACTCATGTCAAACGTTTGCAGCCAACCGTCACTTGCTACAAAGGCAGACACTTGCTGTAAGCTTCTATTTATAAGGCTTTTTGCCTCAAGATTATAGCTTGAACTGCAACAAACTTCAGACTACCATGATTTCTAAACCGATCATGACAAAGAGCTCAAGTTTCGGAACACATGACAGATGACACATGAGATTTGACAGATGACACACGACACAGGACAGATGACATATGATAGATGACACATGGCAGTTTCCATGACTTAGTAGCGTTGACAAATTTTTATCCGCGATTAAAACGTTATAGTATGATATATTTATATTTGCCTGAAAAACCACAAGTATCTATCGTTAGAGCCTCCAATACGTCAATGAGATTAAATCATTTGTGTTTTGAACCGTTGCTCGTTATCATGATGCTGACAGCGTTGCAAAACGTCATGGAGGTAATCATAAAATAAGCGCAACATGGGCAGAAAAAATTCGGAAATGAAGACTCGACTTGAGCGAAATTCGCGTCGAAGTGGAAAAAACTCGGCTCGTGAGCTCAACATACTGAAAAATGACCTTGAGTTCAAGCCATTAAAGTTTCGAAAAGCACACGACCTTACACTGGAATAGAAAAATGTTAGAGTCGAAAGAGCGATAGAGTTGCTACGCTTGTGGTGAGTAGTGATGAGTTACCGAATTTGTTTTTTTTCGATCAGTCGTCATTTGTTATCGAGCAACGTGTCAACAAGGAAAATTATCGTGTTTGCATGCCAGAGAGGTCCTTTGAAAATGTACACCTTCGGAAAGCCACCAGGCAGAACTGGTGGTGATGGTATGGTATTGTGGGACTGTGCCTTCTTCATTAATTGGACCGAATTGAAGCTTAGGCCAAAGCGCGCGTCAACTAAGAAATAATGTTTCGCACTTCATTTCTTCTTCTTTTTCTTCTTGTGGCGCTACAGTCCGTGGTGGTCCTTGGTCTCAACCAGCATCCCTGAGACATGTTTCTGTCACTGAACTTTGTTTCTTTATGTGGTGAGGAAGTTAGCCTCACGCACAATCTAACGACTGGTAGGCCGGGCCCATTATTTAACCTTCGGGCAGAGGGGTTTGCTGCATACATTGGTTCACCACAACGGCCATCCAGGGGCGCCGTGAAAATGCTGGATACAAGGATAGTGTCAACAGCTCGCTATGTTAAGTGCGATCAACGATGTTATCTCGTGTGCACAGGCCCATGCCCCCATGCGCTTCATTTCTATGACATAATAGGAATTTTTCCGGTTGCTTATTCTTTGGACTTTTCTGTCTGGGGTATTTCAAGACTGGCACCAGAATAAGCAAAGGTTAGGACCACCTCAAAAAAGTACTTCGCCGGGCATGGGGAATGTAAGTCTTTGAGTCCCGGGTCTGCATGGGATCACGGGAAATAGGATCACCGATGATGCAGAGCAATGTTCTGGGTGTGATTTTAAACCTATTTGAAGACCTATCGAACTGTATGATCTGTACAACTGTTGTCCGGACAAATGACAATGAGATTCCACTCATAAGCAAGAGCTGCCTCTCGCAACCAACCAGATTATTTATCTAATTTTGTGGATTGTCCATCACTAAAAACATCCTTGTACGACTTCAGCCTCGATATCCTAAACTCTTACCATACAAATTGAGTTAAGTTTTTTATGTGCTCAGTGCCAATTAACAGTCTGCGAAAATGATCTGAGCATCGACTCCTACTCTCCTCCAAGTTGTCCGTTCTCTTCCTGGTAGACATCCATTCGGAACTTGCATCCATTGCTCACGTTCATAAATGCAACTACAAGTCACCACAATTCAAACACTGCGTCTGTCATCACTGTCTACAAACTTCGAGACCTCCTTAGTCAGTGCCACGCGCCCAAGCGTTATCTCCCAGTGCCTTCAGTAAATTCCGCACGAGTTCCCGGGTAATAAAATAAATCCAAAGGTCATCAGTCCAGTCGCTGGACACGTCTAAACGTCAACCCACAGTAAATAAATTTCATAATTTTATGCAAGCCACAGACCTCTCAGCACACGCCAACAGTCATCCTGAATAGCACAAAACCCCATCAAAAGGATTCGTTTTCGTCTCACTTTCGGGGTGTATAATTCATTTTATTTGTTTCGACGCCCCTCTCCGGCGAATGTGAGCACTTCCTTCACTCACACTCATAGAAACCATTCAGAGACGAGCTTAAATTGCACACATTCCTTCGCCAACTGCACATCCCTTGTACAGAGCTTGAAACAATGAAGAGAGCAGCGAAAAGCGGATGAAACACGCCTCCACCGTGACAAAGGGCGACGCCGAGCGTGTGGGTGAGTGAGACGGTGAGAGTCGTTTTATTTGCTTCGCATAGCATCTGTTGGGGCTTGAAGCTGTAACCGCAAAGTATCCTTGACTGGAATTACTGCTTGTTGACTTTTTGCATTTACTTGTGTATTTTTACATTTGTTTCTGACATGTGAACCAGAAAGCACACAAAAACGCGCCACCCGGTTGTCCTCGAACTGGATTTCGTGGCTCGCTACGGGCAGGACGAGGTGGCGACAGTATGTGGGGCGTTCAGTTTTTCGACTTAAATCCGCAAAATGAAAACGCATAACTTTAGTTTATGGCCAGCGATAGTTGAGAGTAGTAAAACTGAAATGAGGTCATTTATCTTTATACGCCTCTTATACGGTCATCCTGATCGAAGGTCCTGCTATGGCCAAGGGGTGGGATGGATGGGGGGTGGCAGGGGGATGCTGTGTTTTGCTAAGTGCTTTGTGAATTATTTTTCTGCTTTTGGAGATCTAAATACATTCGGTAAATATACCCGAGGGAATTGAATTCAATAAAGCATCATTATGCGATGGGTGCAAGGCTAGTTTTCCCGGCGACAAAGGACACAAAGGAGAAGCGACTTAACGCAATTGAATTGTGGGAAATAATTTTCTGTGGACAGAGTGAATTTTTCAATCGGCTTGCGAAATGGGACAGGGAACGCGTGTCAAGTTGCTTGGAGGCGGAAAGAATTAGTGTGGTTTGAGTTTTGAAAAATCAGCTTTTTTGTTCCTTCGCCTGTCACCGGCAAGGATTCGTTTTCTTTTTCCATGTAAAGTGGTACAATGTCGTTTGACAAAAAGTAGTTAAGCAGAGATGGCAAGGAAGAGATTGTAAGAACTCATCCTAGCATAAAGCAAGGAAATTGGGGCATTTGGAAGTAACCTTTTAAAAGTCTACAAGTGTGTCGGAAGCTTGTATGCAGAGCTCAACTTCCCTTTAACAACCATATCCCAAGTCAACTGGCGACAGATTTCTACTTAGGCTTCCTGCTCCAATGACCACAATTCACGCAGAAGCCGATGAAAACAAAGCAGAAGGAAGAAAAAAATTATTTTCCGATTACACCAATGCTGCCAAATTCTTAAAAAAAAACACTCCGAAGTCGGGGCAAAAAAAAAAAACAAACGAAATTGTGTCACGTTTTATGGAACTCGTAGAAAAGTCCTTTCTGTCTTCAATTTCGCAGAACACCCATTCCATTGCCGAGTCCTTGGCACTGCCCCGACCACATGCTAGCAAACAATAGCTCTTAACATAATAGGACAGCACACACAATGAATTATGAAATCGATTTGTCAACAATGCCAATCAAGCGTTCGGCCACTGTTGCCAGCGGTCTGGGTCCGAGGAGCTTCACTAGGAGGAGGAAATTTAAAACAATCATCTCCCCCTCCCCCCTCCTGCGGGTCGACCGCATCAGGAGTCACATACACGAAGTCCTTCTCCTCTCCCCAGAGATGGTAACCTGGTCCGGGAAAGGTGGCGGAGCTAGGTGTGCAAATGTTTGCACGTTATGTCAAACACAATGTCGTGACAGTTCTTAAGAGAGGCAGCCGCCTTGACATCCTTCCGCTCCAGAGGGGTGGTTGAGTGTGCCATATCGATTGCTCTTCAACGAGCTGTGTGCGGGTGTGTTTGTGTGTCAATTGCTTAATCCCTCAGATGCGTGTCCCTTAAGATGTGGAGCGCTGTTTGCCTTTAAGGATTTGGTGAATCGAATTCAATCACATGTCGGTTATCCCTTTTCCGCTCATTTCGCATCGCAATTCTCTCGAGCGTCGCGTCGTTGCGATGAATTGCTTCACATTTCATTTGCGAAATATTCGTCCGTAGGTGCCTAAATAAATATTTGTGTCCCATCGAGGCGCTTGTCGCATTTCAATTGGAAAATCAAGAGGGGACGTCTTGGATAAATTGTTTTCAACTAGAAATATTGTTTCGATGACGCTGTCTCGGATGTGTGCGCGGGTGTCCCGTCCTCCTAAAAATATCTCAAGCTACTGCTATTGGCTGATATTTCGGAACGATGAGCCCCAGCAAATGTATTTCGGGGAATTTCTCAGGGGAGCGGTGGGGGGGGGATATTTGAAGGAGGAGTGAAAACAGCAATAATTCGAGGAGCCAAAGTGAAGTGCTTAAAGTGGAGGGATTCCATGGTGGTTTAGCAGCGACGGAGTCGATATTTGAATTGTGCGTTATGGGCGATTTGAGACCTAATTCACTTCGATGTGGAACACGTGTAAAGGACCAGGTCAGGAGTCACATCTTTGAGGGTTATAAAAGCTCACACATCCACAGGAGCGCACCTAACGAAGCGTTACGGTCTTGGGTTTTATAGTCTCTTGTGTGGATCCTTTTTTATGCCCCATCTCGTGTTATCCTGGCGAGATGTGATGGTTATTGGTTTGTGAAGGACCCGCTCAAAAGGAAATATGAGGAACGGAAAACTTCTAATTTATGTGTTATGATGGTAGGTGTTTGAGGGATTAGCAGGAGCAGAGAGAGAAAGAGAGGGCGGGATATCCATTTTCCTTTGGCGAAGGTTTTGATGTTCTTTTTTTTTTTCTTCTGGTACTTATTGCTTCAAAGTTGGAGTTGTTTTAAAAAAGGTTCCCCCTGAAAATGGTGGGAGGTGCTGGACCTTTCTTTAAAATGAAACTTTTAACAAGCTTGAAGGATAAAAAAAAACGATTCAGTGGAGCAAAAGAAAGAAGGGAAAAGGTGAGGAGGTGCTGACTGAGGTTGGAAGCGGTGATATTGAGTATAAAGGTAGAATTACTGGCTTTCTTGGTCATTTCAAAGCCACTGAACTTATGAGAAGAATGAAATCTAATCCAGTGCAGAAAGGATAATGTTGAATCAGTTGACGAAACTCTTTGTAAGAAATCGTTTTGAAGTTTTTCAGAACCGATTTATCTAATCCTTGTTAGTATCACCACAAAATGAGGGTGGGAGTTTCAACACGACTCTACATGAAACGTCCTTTAAGGATCTATCTTTGAAAGTTGAGAACGGAAATCTCATTCAAGAAGAATGTGCTTAAGAAAAAAACAAAGGCCAAAAACAAGAGGAGGAGGGCACCCAAGACTGAGGTTCTCACTTCTGTCTATTTGTCGAAGTGGCGTAGTTGGGGAGTACCGTGATCCCTGCGCCATCGGTTTAGGTTCGATAGCTGCACTGAATTTTTATTAATTTCTTATTTTGTGATGTTCTTTGAGCTGTTGTTGGTTGAGGCCCAGGTCCAGCCCGGACTGTAGCGCCACAAGAAGAAGAAGAAGATGTTCTTTGAGCACTGTTTTGTAGTCGATACTTTTCCCTTTTTTTTTTTTTCAATTATCACTTGTCTTCTAATTCTCGTCCAGTCCACGTCGTCCTCTTTGGTCACACACTCGAAACGGTTGCGCATAGGTAAAACACAAAAGAGGCAATTGATGCATTCGAAAGTGCAATCTGTCACCTAAGCGCTCTCAAAAAAAAAAAAAAAAACAGACGAGTGCCATCCAGAGGTGAAGCAGAAGACTGTCCACCATCGTGTCGTCAAAAAAATTTCGCAGATTTTTTCGGAAATATTAAATTTTTTCTGATTTGGCTACGGTACTTAAAGGTTTGGGCGAAATTGCTTTCTAGCCTGTTGTTCCAAATACCTCTCCACACCTACTGGAAAGAGTTCAATAGCGGGCAACACAACTCATAGGCAACATCAATATTGTGCGTAGATGATTGACTGTTTCGAAGAAATGTTTTTTTCACTTTTTATGGCTTCTTCAACAGAAGATGGTCAAATGAATAAGTCAGCTGTATTTGGTCCCATTAAGAGTTCACGCAATACACGCTTTGGTCGGACAGTCCACCAGCTCACCCTTAAGCCCACATTTCAATTTTACAGACTCGTCTTTCAGCGGCACCATACGAATATCTTCATTGTAATCTACGGACGTGGCGTAGTGGTTAAGTGCGTCGACCCACACGCTGTAGGTCTAGGTTTGAACTTTTCACGACACCACCCTTTTTCGAGTTGCTGACAGCACTCAAAGAGTATCAATTGTCTATGAAAACCTTTTTATATCTCGCCGTTCGGAGTCGGCAAAAAACTGTAGGTCCCTTCTACTCGTTAGAGAACAAAAGCACCCCCAACACGAGTAGCTGCTGTAGAAGCTAGGCCTTGGTCCCTTGTAGGCTACGGTGCCACTCCATTATCAGCCTACAGACACTTATGACGAATGTGCTCCACTATCTATTGTCCACCTCCATGCCATCGGAGTTGAGTGGACTTGGAAGATCGTACTTTTGGTGTCGACTTGTGACACTCGGACCATCTTCTTAAGAATGATGTCAAAGACGTCACATCACAGAACGTCGTCTTGTTGAAAAATATTAAAAGACTCAATCAGAAGCAGCAAGACTTCAAAGGCAGGGCACACTAACTCCGCTTCTTTCTTTCTCTGACAGATATTATATTTCCTCCGACCGTGTTTTACAGATGAGCTGCTGTAAGTTCTAACCTGGATTTCAAAGAGATCTACGGACAGTCCGTCAGCTCCAGCAGCTTTGTTTAACTCTAGTTTCGATAGCTGGATGCAGTTTGCATGACCTCGTCTAGTCGGATGAAGGGAGGTATTGTCCATCCATCATGGACGTCATCCAAAGTGATTACAACATCCCCATATCGTACAAGATAATTTATGTCCTCTTAGCCGTTAAACAGTCTACAGAAACGATTTTACCAAATTCTGAGCGTTTCTGATTGTCGGTAAGGCAGGTGGATAATAACCTTTCATTTGGTTTTCTTTTGGACGTTATTTCCTTTAACAAAGATTTTAATCGCCTCTACCCTACTCTTTCTTTTGAATAGTCGTCTATTCTATTTGTCGAGTTGGTAAGCAGTTGTCGACATTCAATGCGTTACCACTGGTTCCGAAAAAGAATCTGTATGTGATGGCGAGAATAGTTGGAACTTCTTGCTGGTTTGCCAAAGGCTATCCTGCGTCTAGTCTTTGTCAAGATGTCCTTAGCGGAGCCTACCGAAATAGACAAACTTCTAAGCTACCTCAAAACTTAAGCAGGCGATTATCACAGTTTTAACCAAGCCACGTTTCATGAACTGATTATTTTTTCTATCTTTCATAAAATCACTCACAAAAATACAAAAAAGAAAGTAAATGTCCAGCTTTCGAGACCTTTACTGTACTCCGTACACACTTTTTTCTTTGATATTCCCCTGCTCTCTTTATGAAAATACAATTCATTGACAACGACTTACTCTCCCTTTCAACATTCCGTTGCACTGCGTTCGGTAAAAATTTGATGCCCAACTCAGTAAATTCTCCCCGACATAAATCCATTTCCCACCACCATAGGCATCCGCCCTGGCTCAAACACAAATCGCAGGCAATCTGTCGAAACATCTGCCCATCGATTCACCATTACCGATTCGTTTCCCATTAGGCCAATCGAATCGGGCTTAAGAAGCAATCATGAATGCCAAAAAGGCATTGTAACTCGTGTCTTATTTCCGAGAAACACACGCACACGAGCACAATGGCGGTGGAGTGGGATCCAATAACAAACAAACCATCCTTCATTCCGCCACCTGACTCCCAGCCCTTATCAGCTTCTCGTTCGTTTTCATGTACATAATAGATTACAGTCGGGACCTGCTCTCCCTAGTCCGTCTGGCCTTCGAGGACTTATTCGATATAATCGTCCATCGAGCAAGTAAATCGCCACAACCATCGACATCAACATCATCATCATCATCGTGGCGGAAGCGGCGGCGTGGTGGTGGCAGCGTTGTCGTTGCTTACTCGTCGGGGGATGAGATAGTGTATCTTGTAAACGTATACCGTGTGTCTCGAGTGGAGTGAAGGGGAGGCGGGATAGAGCACACCACATGATCAATCAACCGAATTGATACTCAATACGAATTCATTTGCCGACTTTCAACTTGTACATCATGCCCCCGTTGCGTCGCCTCGCCCCTCCCCCAGGGGAGGGGGTATGTTTGTCTGCTATCTCCGTGAACCCACCGTGACACTGTGCCCACATGTTGGCTGCCAGCACTCTCGCACCCATCCCACACAAACAGAGCATAATCCGATTGCCACGTACGGTCGTGGGTGAATGGTGGGTGGTGTAGTGGTGGGCCACCAATTTTTCGGCAGTTTCGCTCTTCCGGCCTCCGCCTTGGAGTCGTCGCGTGGATAACATTCATTGAGGATCGATTGGAAACTATTCCACTGGATAAAACAAAAAAATCGCCCACACCCTCCATCCATCATCCCCATCGTCTGGTAAGGACGGGTTGGCTCGCAAGCAATTGCCAATATGTCGAGGTCGTTTTACACAGGCGACAACGGTCTTCCATCCACTCCGTGTGCAAGAGGTGAGTGTGTGTGTGTGTGTGCGAAGAGAGGGGGGAGGGCGAATAAAATGAATTCAATAAACCGTAGCGCGTAGGAAGGAAGACATTTTGTTTGCACTTCACCCAGCTCCACAGAGGGGTGCTGCGGATATGGGAGAAGTTTATATTATTGTTGTCGCACTCAATCTTGAGGGCACTTCCAGCAATTCCATAAGGTCATATTCATTGCTGAGTAACGGGATACGAATGTCTGTGGCGGTGGCGGTGGCGGGTGGATGTCGTTTTTGATGAACTCCATGCGCTGGTAATTCGTTTCACATTTCTTGAAAGTCTCTCTCCCTTCCTGCCCGGGGTGGTGGGGGGTCCTTGGAATTTGGGTGGGTAAGGACGACGTAAAGCAGTTTTTTCGTCTCTGTATGGTCTTTTCCTTTTTTCTGTTAAATGAATTGTCTCAAATGCAAATGAAAGCGAATCACTTGGCGACACTGTACTGTGAACAGTGGACCGTGGTGAGGAATTTTCATTTGACTTCCTCTAGCGAGTGAGAGCGTGGAGGACGTGGCAGAGAGCACGGTTGGTCAGTTCAGTGGACAAGGACACTTTTCATGAATAACATTTGCTCGATAATTTCGAATGACTTTCCACTTTTTTTTTTTAACTGTGGACAGAGTTGAACACATTGTTAATGGAGGAGTTTTGAACTTGGATTGGGGATCTGGTCGTGAGTCCTGGGTGGTCAGATTTTTTGTGTGATTACTTCACATGGGTTGACAGATGATAAAAGTTTCCGGCTGAGGTGAGCGGTTAAGTGGAAACTCTTTCATTCTTGGATAATTTCGGGTTTTTGAATTATTGCTTTCCGTGCAGTAAATTTGGGAACAAAACTGAAAGAAAACAGTTTGAGGGCGCACGACCCATTAGACATGGCTTACGACTCTGACCGCCGCATCTACATTTGTATAGCCTCTACCACCCACTGCCGAATGTGTCGGTTATTATCAAACGTGTCGGTCACCACACCCAACATTTAATAAAGGGTGATTTTTAAAAGCTATAGGAAAGCTTGTCAAAAAAAACACATAAAATTCAGAAAAATTCACGAAATCTTTATTTGAAACTACAGTACGGTCCATATAATTTAATGTTTGAAGACCATTTCATGCAAATGTTGACCTTGACTGCGCCTTAAATGGTCCATCTTCTTAGTCAGATTTTGGCATACTCTTTCCAACATTTCGGCCGGAATCTCGCGAATAAATGCTTCAATGTTAGTGGGCTTGTCTGTATAGACATGAGCTTTAACGTAGCCCTACGAAAAATAGTCTAAAGGCGTTAAATTGCACGATCTAGGCGGCCAATTGATCGGTCCCGAACGTGAAATAAAATAAAATTTTCACCGAACTTGTCCATTGTTGCGTGTGCTGTCTGGCATGTGGCACCGTCTTGTCGAAACAACATGTCATGCAAGTCAAGCTCTCTCATTTTGGGCAAAAAAAGTTGGATATCATCTCACGGTAGCGCTCACCATTCACAGTTACGTTACGATTCGTATCATCTTTGAAGAAGTACGTCCCAATGATGCCATCAGCCCATAAACGGCACCAAACTGTGACTTTTTCTCGATGCATTGGTAGCTCTTGCAATGCTTCTGGCTGATATTAACTCCAAAAATGACAATTCTGCTTATTTACCCATTGAGCTAAAAATGAACTCAAGAAGTAGAAGCGCGCGATGAACTTTTTTAACAGAGCACGCATTTTGATAAAAAAAATTCAAGTATTTGCGAGCGCTGTTTGTTTGTAAGACGATTCATTGTTAAATTATAGACCAAACTGAAGATGTTTGACAGTGAAACAAAACACGAAACGTGCGTCAACTGTTTGAACCAGTGTTCCAAAAAAGATAATAGCTAAAAAATCACCCTTTACATTGTCGCAGTCTTGAATATGTTAGCTAAGACTGACGGCACTGACAGACCTGTATGTTTTAAACGGGGCGAGGATAGGTATTGAAATCCAAATTTTGAAAAGCCTAAATTCTTATACAGATAACAACTCCAACAAAATCTCAAATTGCCCATAACTGAAGCATGTAAACTTACGAAATTCAAAATCAGAAAATGCCGAATATCTCGAAAAGACAAAGTTCTGAAACACGCGATATTTAAAAACATGAAAACCCCAAATTTCGGAAATACTCGAAATTTTACACAGCCAAAAAAATAAATTTCCCAAAATCATGAATCCCAAAATCTAAAAAAATCCCAAATTTCGACTAGATAAAATGCCCAAATTGCCGTGAAACTTAAAACTCCTGTAGGAGTGTTCAAAGGGAAAGAAATCCCTTTATTAAGCACCGCTTCTTAGTAAGCAGATAATTTAAACATTTCAAGTGCAAATGAGTGGAGAGTTCTTAGGTCGTTTACCTAATCGGATGATCGAATACAGTCATACATATGATTGCCGCAAATAACAGACAGAAGTATTCATTTCAAATTTCTCTACACTCTTGAAATGCCGAAAATTCAGAAATGCTCGGAGTCCTAAAACCATCAAAGCTAAATGAAACTGAGTTTCATCAAAATCACGACGTTCTCGAAATACCAACGTTCAAAAATACCCCCAAATAAGGGCGATTAGAATCTTAAAAAATCCAAGATCCCGATTAGGTAAAATGCCTAAATTGTCGATAAGATACAATAAAAATCCTGAAATCCTAAATCTTAAAACCGGAAAGTCAAATTTTGAGAATACCTAAATCTGTTATTGCAAAATGCCGATAATCTTGAAACGCAAAATTACCGAAAAGTCTAAAGTTCGAAATTTCGAAATTCACATCTCAGTAGATAAGATTGTGGGGAACGTTTTCAAAAGTCTGTTCAATTGCTAGCATTTGCCGACGACATTGACTGGTTGATTGGTTGAACACAGGCAGCCTTCAAAGTATGTTGGTATCGAAGCGGACGGGCTTAGCGGTGAACGAGGGCAAAATGAAGTATATGCTCCATAGGCAGTCATTACTTCGAAGCAGTGAAGAAGATCGTCTATTTCCACTCCCAAGTAAACAGGACGCTGTTTATTTGGGCTTAAAGGGCAACTCAGTAGTAGAGCTGTCTCTCGGAGGACCAAGTTAACATCACGCATCGTGAACGTATCCGTCCTGCTGTATAGCACAGAAGTGTGGATAATATCAAAAGCAGAGAAAGATCGTGCTGAGAAAAGATTTCCACGTTTAATCTTTGGCTCTGTTCTGTTTGGAGAAGAATATTCAACCACGAACTGTATGAACTGTACAGCGACATAAGCCTGGCCAGACGTCAACACCTACGATTGTTAGGCACCCACCGATTCGATGGCGCAAGCAAGTGGAGTAGGATAACAACCAACTTGGAGTGTGAAGTTGGACCCAATTGGTAAAAGATCGTGCCATCGAGAGGATTGTTGGTTAAGGTCCAGGTCCACCCCGAACCAGTAAAATAAGAAAGAAGATGTGAGGCCCTTGAGACCAATGTGTATCGGTACTTCCTCTCCCTCTCTTTATATATCCCTCTGCCGTGTGTTGTGACCTGAGTTCCTGATCATTTAAAGCAAATCCATTTAACAGGAAAACAAAGAGGTTGACAGTGGGCATCTCTATTGTTAAAATCTTTGCAAGTTTTGAGGTAACGCTATCTACACGAACATATTTCTTGGAGAGAATATTAACAGATATACCTAATATTGAGTGCCATTACAGCCCACAAGGGACCTGAGCCAACCTTCTACAACAACTTCTCGAGGTGTTTTGTCTGGAAATCAAACCTATACCTTCAGCGTGTGGGTCGACACACTTACCTACTACGTCCCAGCGACCACAACAGACATACTTGCCGCTTTCAAAATAAAGGACAATAATTTTGTAAGTGGCACAAAACGCTGCCATACAGAGAGCCTTATAAATTGAAAGTGCAAGGACACATATAATATTTAGAGGCTTAGGGGAAGCCACATCAGCTCACTTATACCTACGTTGACCATAAATTCATCCCTTCTAATCATTTTCACGACAAACAGCTGCAAAGAATGTTGGCAAACAGGGACCTCTTCATTGGACACATATAGCGCCTACTCTTCCTAAGAGCCCATTTACAAGGTGATTTTCTCAGCGGAAAAACCATCAACCCAGCTTCCAGTGAGTGGTGCGAAACGAAGAAAACGGAGTTAAGTGTATTTACTTTTGGACCATAGAAACGCACTTTGCAACTAAGGACAAAAGGAATTCTTTCAACTTTCGGCAGAGTATTCAAATACTTTCCTCTGCGAGAAAACGTTGTATTGACGTTAAATCTGATCGGGGATTGTTCGTCAGGATTCTTATGCAAATGCGGCAAATTACCAACCTTCCCTTGTGGCATTTTGCAGTCTAACTTAAATGGTGTCTTGTTCACGTCTTAGAGCCACTAAACTTGTTTTCAACGGCCACATTTCAATAATGATTACTTAAAGCGCCTCTAACAGACGATGTACAAATGAGATGCTAGAATGATATCGCTATGCGCCAAGCCACCCACATGTGTTCCATTCCTAAGCAGACACTTGAACGCCGAATGAAATGCCCAATATTAAGCTGAAACCACATAACCATTCCTCCGGTTCGTATCGCCTTCGCATCTTGCTTTAATTCAAGCCATCCTCAGCCAATGGCTGAGTTGCAGGCACATATGCGTATTGTACGCCCAAATCTATTTTTGTTTCCAACTGCCTGCGGCGGAGATTGCCATGCCCGGACAATATAGATTTTCGTTTGGGTCCTGTACAGTGTTACGCAGACATTGCGGGACAGCATCAAGGACGGCAGACACCGTTTCCGTGGCGAACTCACGTGTGGTCGTATTCATTTCAGGAGCCACAAATGGCATCGTTTTACCGCACAAAAGCCCTGCCCCCTTCCCACTTTCTCCGTGAAAGCTTACACTCTTCTCGGCGGTCCTTAACGATTTGTCGTTAACCTTCAAAGCCGCAGCCGTACGAATGCGCATCCCTTCACCTGTTGAGTCTGTTGATGGAAGCGGATAATTTTCAAAGGACCACCCTCTCCCCCAAACAGCACACGCGTTAACACACCGAAACATGCTGTCAACACACAAGCGCACGGAGAATACCTCAAAAGTTTAGATTTAATGAGATCCTTTTGAAGCGGCCCACCAGCAGACCCTCATTCCAGCCGCCACACCCTCCACCCTCTGCTGCCATCCGCACACAGCCGCAGCAACGACAACTGCCTACCGGAATGCCCATTAAGGGTTTTATGAACTCTATCAAGCGCTCGTGCCATTTGCTGAAAATGCCTCCGGCCGTACACCGTGCACTGAGCGCCGTCCCACAGGGCTCTTTAACTCGCCCACTCCTGCCCGCTCGTCAGTGTTCCGTCTCCACTTGACACCATCGCCCTCCATGGCGGCGATGACGATGCTGAGTACAGCCGAGGGGGGGCGCAGGGGTTGCTTAATACAATACAATTTTATTTTATTTCACTTTCCCTCCCATCCTCCGCGGACTGCTGCGCGTAGAAGCATCGGAAAAACACTCACGACACACCGACGGACGACGGGTGGCCGGGGTGTGGTTGTTTTTCACTCCTCGTAATTTGCTCGCAGGGATGTAATGCGCAATTGAGCAATTTGTTGAATGACTCCTTTGTACGGACACACACACACACGCGTTAGTTTGAGTGTAGAGTTGTGCGTTCTTTGCCACTGTCACCGTCACCGTCATCATCGCCGCCCGCCGACTGGTCTCGTGATGGTGAGGAAGGGAAGGATTCTATTAAAATGAGGGGGGTGGGGGGGGGGGGGGGGAAACGTTTATCATGTTGTTGTCGCCCGCGTTGCACGATGACGCGCTCAATCGAGGTCCATGATTTGGGTTTAATTTAAGTTGCCTTTCCTGTTTCCCTTTGTTGTTTGCTTGTCCCGCCTCCTGTCCCGTATGTGCGTGCGTGTGTGCAGATGGCGCACGTGTGGGTGTGTTGATTTGTTGTGTAAATAGCGCAAATTAGACACCAGAGAGTAATTTTTGCCGTCGGATTTTAAGACCTCTGATCTCTCTTGCCAGCTGTCAAAGGATTCCCAGCGGTTGCTATCTGTGGCAGTGGTGGTCACAGCGGTACTGGACTGGATTTTACCCGTTTAATCGTGAATTTTAAGAATTTGTGTGTTTTTGAGGGGTTTACGAGACAGTTTCAGAGACTGACAGAATGAGCGATGACAAATTATTGCTCTCCGGCAGAGTGATGGTTGTCTGGGGATTGTCACCGGAATTCACGTGGGTGTGCACTAACTTCACAGACACCGATGAGTCACTTTAACTGCCTTGACAGAGGATTGATAGCTGAAAGGATATTCCGAGAAACTTTGCACGTTTCCCCACGGGAATAGCTGAAAACATCGACCTTTACGATATGCAAAGTGTGTGAAATATCAAAGGATCACAGCAGAAAGGCCATTGACATGTAGAGGAATGAAATGCTTTTATTTTAAGCAGTGCCTATTAGGGGAGATTATCCCTATTCGCGTTGGTTTAATTTTCCAAAACAACATCCCCATAGTCTGCGCCGAGGACTTCCTATTTGCTTTTATGTTTTGAATCGCCCAGTAAGTCATTGACATCGGGGCTAAACGGATTACTTACCGCGCTATCAATTCTCCTTTGTAATGGGCGCCTTTGAGATTCCTTGGCGAATTTTAATCATGTCATTTTAGGTCGTTGACTGCGGAAAATTTATTGTTTCGAATTTTTCATCGACGACAACACCCTCATTTGACTCAAATTTCTGCTCGGTGAGTGATTTTTTTGAAAATTTGAGAAGAAAAAGAAGACGAACTAGGTCAAATCTGGAGAATTCATGTGGATGGGAGCTTGTAGATGACGGCGAAGGTGTGAGTCGGTGCGTTGTCATGGAAGGGGAGCAATTATTTCTTCCCCAAATGATGCAATTTAGATTGAATTCGGCCTAATAATACCGTATAGGACAAATCTGATCATTTTCTTCTTTTCTAGATTGAACACCATCAGACATTTCGAACAGTCGTCACCTTCTTTTGGGTACGTTCGCAGGATGGAGTTCATATTTTCGACTATTTTTTGTCTCTGATATGCCACAGGATTCATGTTATTTAAAGTGGCCTTTCGGTTGAGCCTTTTGTCCGGTGTAAGCAAACGAGACTCACACGCCGAAGGCCTAGGTTCGATTCTCAGACGGAGCACCTCGCACGGCACCACCTCTTTCGAGTGAAATAAAAAGCTTTTCAAATCTCGCTGTTCGGAGTCGGCAAAAAATGTATGTAGGTCCCTTGCAGCAGTGAGAGAACATTAGCACAAGCAACAAGAGTAGCTGTTGTCCTGGTTCCTAGTGGGCTGTAATGATACTAAATTATTATTACTTAGCAAACCAAGCACCAAATGGGCGTACAGCTTTCCCGCGGCCTTTTGAATTTCCTACTGTCTCAGATATCTCGAGCACATAGATTTATGTGGCTGTTGTCTTTGACTTTGACGTGGCTCATCAAAAATCACGTTCAAATTCGTAAAATCAATTTTTGAACGTTGCCATCGAAGAGGAAGAAAAGGGGAAAGATAAGAGTTTACTCTGCACAGCAACGAAACGCACTTTAATTTTGCTGCGACATTTCCCTTCCAAAATTAAGAATCGAATCATCGTCAGATATCAGTTTTTATTTTTCTTATATCTGTAGACACTCCCCTATCCACATACGGTTGGAATAAATCATAAAGCGTCTTAAATAAATATACTTAAGAGTAATTTTGATGCAAAATTAAAATTTTCATTGAACGATGATTACACGACTACAAAGACTAAAGCGAAAAAAAAGAAAACGTTAAGTTTTGGAAAATATGATATTTCTAGAATTAAGTCCATCTACAACAAGTGAGACCATATACGGAATATTCAATCATCATTTGGGATTCTTCGTAGGAATCACAAGAACGCTTGATTGAAAAGTTCAAAAGAATATTACCAGATATGCTCTTCGTAAGTTATATGTTATGTTGTACATTGATGAACTTCCCAGTTTGAGTGGCAAACCTTACGTTTCAGACGTTCAAAAAATTCGAACAAATTCGACAGAATTAATATACTATAACTTACGGTAATTATGGTGGACATATTTGGGGCAGAAATAAACCCTATGACAGAGATACAGAACAAATTAGGGTTGTAATGAATGACAGGAACATTGCGAAGAAATTAATTTATTTTGTTAATATTTACAGGGCATGGGGTTGCACATTCGTTCCAAATTTACTCATTCCAGTTCAAATTTACATACACACTTCTCGTGGCGCCCTTTCCGCAACCTCTTAGAGGTGAAAGAATGTTTGCAGCGGTTTCTTGGCCAGGGGCTTAAACCAGGGCTTGATGCTCCGGGTTTGGTGGTTTTGTGTGGACTTAATACTGGTTCAGCAATGATGAGCCTCGGATACGAATGAATATATTATATATGCTAACGACCTTCTTGTGGTCGCCGTGGCGTAGTAGTAAGTGCATCGACCTCCGCGCAGAAAGTCTAGGTTCCACTCCCAGACGGGACACCTCGCATTTTTTCACGGCACCACCTCTTTCGAGTTGCTGGCAACACTCAGAGTATCAATTGTCTATGAAAAGCTTCTTAAATCTCGCCGTTCGGAGTCGGCAAAAAACTGTAGGTCCCTTCTACTCGTGAGAGAACAGTTGTAGAAGCTCGGCCCTGGTCCCTTGTGGGCTGTAGTGCCACTCAATTATTATTAATTAACGACCTTCTTCTCTCTGTTCGGTACAGTTCCATCCCGTGGTGGACCTGAGCCTTAGGAAACAATCCTTTCCAGATAGCACGATCTTTCGCGAGCTCCATCCAGTTGCGCATAGCAAAATGGTTGAGATCCGTCTCCACTTGTGTGCGGCGATTACGAACAACGAAATAAGAACAACGATCTTCGGTTCTACACCTTGAATGTGAGTTTCAGTAACAGACGACGTGCAGCTGATGAGTTTGCAGAGGCAATAGGCAGACACCACTTTCACGCAGGAGATGTAAAGAGATGAGGAGAGTAAAAAGAGGAAAAGAAACTGCGACACTTCCTACAGCGATTGTTACATTGTTTAATTTTTGATATTGGTTATATGATGTAATCTTGGGATCCTAAGTCACCCAGCAAACATCTGATAAATGAAGCGAAACTCACTCTTAATCAGTAGGGAACTTGGTGTTCTCTTTTATTCTGTAAATAAACAAATTGTGTTAAACTTTTGAGGTCCCACAGACTGAACATTTCATAATTTACCCATCACCAATCAACCGACACCACCTCAATATCGCAGATTTCCCGGAAGACGTCTCCCCAAATGGAGCCGTAAACATACTAGTACTTTACAAGTAAAAAAACACAATAACACAAAATTTAAAGCTTCAACAACGTTTCCGTCCTTCCAAATCATCAAAATAGAACATCCTTAATTGTTTCTCCGAAGCAATGTCCCCGAGGGGATCTTCTCACTTCAAAGTGTTATCCGCAATCATCCCCTCAAATCGAGGAACGTAATTGAAACACGTCCAAATTGAGTTGTATTGCCAGAGAAGCGCCACAATTCCACTTAGTGATTTGTAGCGCCAAGGATTCAAAGTAAAAATGTTACGTATATGCCCCCGCAGTCAAACAGCAATCTATAAATCGAATCACTTTAGAGAAGACATTTCACTGACAACAACCTTCACGGCACTGAATTACAGTCATTTCCCACTCAAACTCATCACAATCCAGCCCCCCCCCATCCACCCTAAGTGGTCTTTCAAATTGAAATCACCGCCATCGAGCCTAATAAACAGAAATTGGCGGACAACATCCTCAGCATCAGAACCTTTTAACGCTACAAAGGACACATTTGCGGCTCCTCTCCCGCCCGACTTCGCAATAACAAACACCAAAACTCCATTTGCAATTTGCTGGCTTTTCTAGGAGCAATCTCCCCCCCCCCCCCACCAGTGCCATCGGTTGTTTATGTTTGTCGTGGCAAATTGCACGCCTCCAGGGAAGTACCGACCAGTCGAGATGAGCTACACGACAAACTAAGTGGACCACCACAGCAGGCACTACTCGTGGCTGGTAGACCGCAACCGCAATTTGTTCGAAATTCGTCGAAGAACTGCACCCACTTCGTCGTAGGATACCAGGAAGGGAACCAAACCAGCCAAGAGAACGATGGAAAAACATTCGCAGCTCAGAGTTGAAAAGTAGCCAAGAATCTTTAAGATGTTTACGACAAGAGGGGGCTTTGTGGAATGTTTGCTTTTCTCTGCGTTTAAATTTGACATCGTCTCTCCTTGTCGTCGTCCTTGCGTGACAGCTTCTCGTGCGCTCCCACCCAAGCCGTGCGCTGTGTAGCGCCGCCACACAAAAGGGGACCATCCAGCCGTTTCCAGAAATTTACAAGTCTCTTCCGATGAGCAGCGAGATCACAAAGAGAATCCGTTGGCATTGTGTTCGCTTCCTTCCAGGCGACGGCGGTGATGGCGGCAACGTACCGTATGGAATTTTTGAAGATAAATGGGATGAGAGGGGGCTTGAATATGCATGCGGGGGCAGTGGGAGGCAATTCATTTGCTGTATTCCTTCGATTGAATTTGTGATTCGCAATTATTTGCCGAGGACATGCACAGACGCCCGACTAAGCTCTGCGAATCGATTTAGAACACGACATCGCGTGACCTTTTGATGGGTATGAAGACGCCAGAGACCGAGGGTGCGATAGGGGGGGTGGGATTGACTCAACTCACCACATGAGCGTTATGCGTGTGGATGGCTGTGATGTCAAAGACATCTTCTAGACCGACTGGAACTGTGGATACATTTGTGTTCAGACCACAACTTTGATTACATTTTAAGCTCTGGGTTGTCAATTAGACGCAGAAATGTGTAGAAGGATTGTCTGAACAATTTTAATTTACACTTAAAATTTCAGAACAGTCGCCCCAGGGGATGTTCTCAAGAAAAGGTCACATGTGGCACATGTCACGAATTGAAGGAAGATACCCGATGGTAGGAGTAAATTCTTTTTTTGTCTCAAAGCCTCTAGGCAAATGATTTTTCACGAAAAATGGTCACTTTCCTTGAAAATGAAATAATCTACAAACGCAAGCAGTGTACAGCCTCTTTGGAAATACATAATTCAAAATGGTTGTCAGTTCATGGTGGCCCCCAGAAATATCCCAGGCAGCCTCTCGAAAAGGGTCACCTTCAGACCATCAGACACTCAGTTGTGCACACAAGTGGCCCGAACCCCTTCTCAGAAAAACAGAGTCAATTAAGTTAATTTCGCCGAGCTAACCCCCCTGGGTCATGTCACCTTTCTACCTCTCGCCCACACCCCGCCGCAGGCACTCATCTTTGTTCACGTGTCTCCGGTGGACTTACTTTTTCTTTGGCGCATCAGCCGCCCTAATGATTAATTACAACCCTTCCCCAGGCGTAATCGTGCTGCAAACATCCGCCGCTGCCGAGACTCGTTAAGTTTGAGCACTCTCTCGAGAGTACACATTTGGTGGACGGAGGTTACGAGCTGAAGGCCGTCGTTGAGTTAGTTTATCGCGGGGAATTTATGTCCGTGATATCGAAAAATACTTTGTCCGGCTGCTGCTTGGGGGTTGATGGTTGGGGGGTGGAGGGTGGTGGTGGAAATGAATAATTAATTTTTAAATCGAAAACAAGGCGACGCACCAGCATGCATATTCATGTTCAAAAGTTTACCGGTGATTGTCGCCGGAACCCATAATATCCCGCACACGTACAAATTCACACACCCCCTCTCCCCACCGCAAGTTGGCAAATTTCCAGCAATCAAAAGTCCATTGCAGGACTCTGAGGTTTCCAGCTTGGTTGCGAACCACACAGCATTTGCGAGGCAAGTTCATGTTTTCATTTCCGTGCCCGCCTGACTGAGGGTCTACCCTCAGGACGACGACAACAGGATGCGGGGCAACGATGGGGGAAATATGTTAATCGAGGAAAATATGACTTAAGCCCCCCCACACACACAAAAAAAAAGGAATATATTCAAAAAGTTGAAAAACGAAAATGAGTCGCACAGCGGTCGCACTCCGCCCAGATCCGCCCCCACGAACCGTGCGGTCAGGACTAAGTGGCCGGATAATGGATAAAGTTTTGGCAGGTTTTAGCTCAGCAATTAATGGGATCATTTACTGAACAGGGATGTTCCACAAAACCGGTCCTCTCGCAGCCGGATTCGGATGGCGCGGATGTTGTGTAACGGAGTCCGAGGGTGGTGACGAGGGTGTTGAAAATCCAGCCTGCAGCTCATGTGCAGCGCCAGGGGGATGTGTGGCACTGGATAAATGAGACTGCGGAACTGCAAAATGCACTGCATTAGGAATTGAGTTCGCATTTCGCAACGAGTCAGCATTCAATTATGACTGCGGGTGAAATCCGAGCGGAAGGATCGTGGTATCCTGCAACCTAATGACCTCGATTCGATTCACTTACAGTGCGGATATGTTGCGCGAAAAGTCCCCCAAGGATGGATCCGGCTCTTGATTTGAGCACAAATGCCAGCTAATTGACAGCGTGAACGGATTTAAATTGCTGATGGTGTGACTTTAAACTTCTCATTTACACCAAATTTCACCCCTCCACAGTTGACATCTGTCTGACTCACAACAACAACGCCGACAGTCATTATTGACAATCAGGATAATGGTTCGAAAATGATTATGATTTCGGAAAATTAAAATCCGGCGCAGTTAAGGTTTTGTGCCATAAAACCGAAAATCCATCATGTTCTTCGGTCGATAAGCACCCCTCCCCGTCCCCCAGGCGCGCACAATGGCGGGTGTGTCCGTGAATTCATCCCCGCCTAATCCGTCCATCTCATCAAAATCAGCGTGGATGCATTGCAAATCGACGACGACGACTTCGGTTTTATGACGCGCTTGCATTTATTAGGAAGTTTAATGGAGGCTCCCTCATCTAGCACGAAGGGGGAGTGTGG
This sequence comes from Eristalinus sepulchralis, assembly GCA_944738645.1. NCBI lineage: Eukaryota > Metazoa > Arthropoda > Insecta > Diptera > Syrphidae > Eristalinus > Eristalinus sepulchralis. Next base: position 54,679,218 of record OX122886.1, read on the forward strand.
AGCACATTTTTATTGGTTTTCCGCTTTAATGTGAATTTTTGAATTATAATATGAAATGCAGAGCGAGGTGCCGGATTAGACGGTGTCTGAATACCTCGATTTTATTGCCCGACCGGAAGGTGTTCTATTCAAAATGGTTGCGTCGTTATTGTCTCGGTTTTATGGGCGGAAATGGAATGGGACCGATGCGCTGTATACGTTTCCGAATATTCCGATCTGCCCCGAACGAGCGACTTCGATTGAAATTGATTCAATTATTGTGAAATGAAGTGAATCTCCGATGAAGTCGAGGAGAATTCAGTCGTTCGGTGCAATGTCGGTAAGGCAGTGACTGAGAGTGACGCCTACTTGTGAGCAGAGCCCACGCCTTGGACAACAATCGATTGTTTGTTCTTTGAATTCTAACAAATTGTGTGCCACAGGGTGATAGATGCTTCTGATGAAGATGTTACTTCTCGAGCGGGGGTGACAGTATCTCGGAAGCCGTGGGAGGAAATGTTGTTGTTCAGCCATCTTTCACCTGTACTTGTTATCTGGCGACAATTGAAGTGAAAATGAATTGGTTTCTTTTTCCGTGGAAGTCAGTCTTGTGTGGAGGAGGAGTGTGTTTTGTTTTGCGAAGAACATTAGAAACGAGTGGTTGCGTTGGATGATGTGTGTAAATTTAGTCTGAACCTTGGCAACCTAAATGGGGAGAATTTTATGCTTTACAGCGGTTCACTATCCAGGGTGGGTCGTCTAGTGTTATTTTGTAAATCATGGGTTAGTTTGACAGCTGTTTCCCGATTAAGATCTTGACGGAAAGTCGGTATCTTACTTCTAACGAAAAAAATTAGTTTCTCTTGAACAAAGTTAACCAATATTGATAATCCACAACCCTAACAGCGCGTTTAATCAAACAAATTTTGTTTTGTGAAATATAGCAACCACCGTGACGGCTGCACACAAGTTTGTCTATCATCTCGTGCGACTGGCATGCTAGTGGACAAAGCTCATAGTTAACGCCGTCATAGAGTGTGCTTAGATGAGAACATGTCCGAGAGAGTGTGACATACGAACATTAACTCAGTCATCGATCTCACCAGCAAAACACTTTCCGCACTTGACTGAGAAGAATCCTGCAAAAAAAGATCCCGCTCATGATGTCCAATTGATTCAGAAATTGAATGCGGAGACCATTTGTTTCGATATCACTTCCCAACTTTGGGCTCAGAGGAGCTTGAGTTGGAAGACGATTTGGGCTGAAAAATCATCTTTTCTGTCGTGGAGCATTTTCATCACGGTGGACTTCGACGACTTCCGTTTCAGGCAGAATGGAGAGGCATGCGACATAGCCAATGCCACAATCGATATTTTGAGCACCAAATACCCGTCCGTCTTGTTGACAGACTGGGAACTGCAATGTGACCCTATTTGTCGCTTTTTTATGGGGAGTCATGGAGAACCGATATTATACTACGAGTAATGATTTGGAAGCGATTCAAGCAATAAAAGCCTTTAAAGTTATATCCTTAAGCCACAGCTCAAAAGCATCAGCAAGTTCGTTGGGATTTGGGGGCGACAAACGGGGCTGCTGCGAAGTTAGCTGAGACATCCATTTAAACGGTGATGCATTTTATAATGGGAATGTTTGTTTCCAATAATAAAGTGTTTAATCCAATGGCCCCTGATCGGGAAACTCAATTGAGTCGAACTTCTTAACCAGGACTCAGGAAAACTTAAACGCTCCGGACCTCAACGTCAGAGGAGCTGGTCTTAAGATCAAAGTTGTCAAGACAAATTTGATGAGAACCGGTTCGAGAAGCAAGGTAACTCTGCTACTAGGTGGGAATGCATTCGAGGATGTCAACAAACTCTACTACCTCGGCAGAACTTTGTACTCAGATGGAGGTGCAGATATTGACGTTTCGTCTAGTGTAGACTAGGCACGCTACGCTTACTTATCGCTTGGAAATGTCTGGAGCTCCAGCCACTCATCCACTTCACTCAACCTACAAATATTCAATTTTAATTCATACTGTTATATGGATGAGAGACTTTGGAGGCAACCACCATTATCGTTCCCAATCTTCAGGTTTTCATCAATAAATGCTTTAGACGAATCCTGAAGGTCTTCTGGCTGAAATGAACAACAAACCAAGATTTGCTGCGAAGAGTTTCCAACTTGGCAGAGATCCAACATCGTCAGTGGAACTGGATAGGTCACACACTTCGTAAGCAGGAACGGACCTCATTTGGAGATAGTCACTGTCGGCCATGTCTATCTCGGAGACGGACCGAGGAGAAGGAGCATCAACTTTCTGGCAAATCGTGGCAAGAGGGGATCAGGTTGTCCCAAGGCAGAACAGAGTAGAGGTCATTTGTAGAATCCCCAATACCGCTATATGCTCCATAGGAGCAGCCCTCCAATGAGTGTACATATATAGCACGTTTGGAACTATCAAGTGATTCAACCATTCAAAAGGAATTCCAAAAAATATCCTTTCCCAAAGTTCACCAGATAAACGAACATTTTCTTTAATCTCATTAAAAGCGATTGTCTTTCGTATCTTATCGCACCCCCTTTCTACAATCGCTGTTTCCTCAGTTACCCTTAAAATATTGATTTCAAAGTAAATCTATCGTTTCCGAGAAAAGTTCTCGGATTTGTTTGAAAAGAAAACTCTCCTTCCCCACCTGGTTTTCAGTTTATTCCCTTAATTTTACAGGTAGTCACACCTCGGCCATACATTCCAGGCGGAGACAGACAAGTAGACAAAGTTGCTCTTAGACATACCATAAGACCTGAACTCGAGACTTTCGCAATGAAAAACTTGTTCTCTGCCGCAGGCTGCGATGCTTGTTGAAAATTGAGTTTCCCTTCTGCGAGATTAAATGAATCGCGCTAAAGTGAGGAAAAGTATTACTTTGTGAGTTGAGTTGTGATTTGGGGGGACTTTAGTGGATCTCTGATGGTTGAAATATATCTTTCACGAAGCTTTTGATGCAATCGTAGAGAGTGGCTTGATTGTGGAGAATTGGCGGAAAATGTAAAATAGTTTGCGAATGTGAACATGAATCGATGGTGGACCGTGTTAACGAGTTAACTTTTGTTTGGCTTGAAGGCCGTAGTTCGCGGACTATCTGAAAAGTTATACTCTCAAAAAATGACTATGATGTCCTTGTTTAGTAATAAATATAATTAAGTGGCACTAGCTAGCTTCTAAAAAACAGCCACATCTTTTAAAGTGGATCGACCCTCAGATCGAATTTAAGTCATCTTCCTCCGTTTTCCTGGCCGACGTGGCGTAATGGAAGGCGCGTTCGATTTCCGGACTAAACTTCATCTAGGACTACTAATGAAAAGTTTCCTAAATTTCGACTTTCAAGGTAGATCACCTCAAGATGCGGAACAGGTGCAGTACCAGTGGATGTTGAAGAAGCTGTGTCCTGGTCTGTTTTGGACCATCACCAAAATTGATTTTTACTTATTCTCCAAGTTCTAAGACGACACTCTCTGACTTATAAGCTTCTTCTGCATTACTTAATTAGGCCTGAGAAAATCTGGCCTTGCCTTTAGCAAAGTGTTACTAAGAAACTTCTTCTTTTCGTTTGGCACGGGTGTAACCAGGTCTCAACCTCAACTAACAATTCTGTTAAGCTGTCAGGACCTTCGACCAGTTACCTCCAGTTGCGCACACCAAGTTTGTAGAAATACAGGTTTTGACGGTCTTGTGGTGTCATAACACTGTGCATGTCATCACAAGCATTATATCCGTAAACTCTTGACTAGGCGCATTCAACTATTACAGGGAAGACTTGCATTTCTGGACTATGGAAGTGGTTAAAGTGTTGAATAAGGCCTTAAGCACAGCTTGGCTGTCGCTGCAGACGCAGATACTCCGCCCCTGCCACCAATATAGTTGCTTGCCATTGAAATCGCAAACGTTTCCGCCTGCAAGACCGATGCGAAATTACCTAAAGAGGTGTAAGGTCTAAAGTTGTCGTCTTCCAAGAAAGCCCCAGCCCTAGATTCCTCGGTCGTCTTGGAGCCGTCCGTGAAAATCTGACTACATTCCCTTCCCGCTTCAGTTTCTGCCCAGAGCCAGTCCTGGACACATGGAAAGGCGACTTTGAATAAGCGACGAAGTTGGATTATTGGTGACCCCGCATCAGAAAGCATGCCCACAAGATTTGTTTCCCGGAGCTCCGGCTTCCAACTGGGTTTGTGGTCTTAGATGGGACACGAAAACTTAGCACTGATGCGCAGATTGGAAAGTTTTTTTAATGCACTCGCCACATAAGATCAATACCCCAGGCTCTTACCGCCCCCAGCTGCCAGCTGTCTTTAAAACGAATGCACAAGTCCACGAAAAATCTGAAATCAGATTTAATTTAAAATTTTTCAAGCGTAAATGTTTGTTTTTCAGCAAATTAAAATTCTCCTTGTCCCATCTTCCAAGGCTGACAGGACGATTTTTTTGTTTCTTTATCGACATCCAGGTGCTCTTGACCCGTCCCATCATCCGCCATCTGCACCCAATCTGCTTATTTATTCCATCCGCTTCTCGCTTTCATTGCCGTCCGTCATAACCTTTACGTGAATGAAATTATTCTCTCGAACTCATTAGCCTCACGCCATCCAAGGCCCGGATAAAGAGTTCATCCGTATTTTGCGAACCCAAACGTCGCTCATCCCGAAAATGCGCCTTTTATTCCGAGTCCTTAGAAGAAAGCTTGTTTATGGGCATTCTCCTAATGTGTCGTTTCATCAACCCCCCCGCCATCGGCGGCGGCGGCGGCGTCGGCGGCGTCGGCGACAGCGACGTCCAATAAGGCTGAAGATCCTTTGGATATGCGTTTGCGATAATCCGATTAGTCTTTTCAAACTCTGAAGGTAATTAGAGTCATGTGGACTTAATTTGTCCCTCGACTGACCTTCGGCGAGAGGGAGAGCATGGTAAATATGTTTACGTTTGCTGGGACACACACTCCATGTGGATTCTCGAGTTGGAAGGGCTGATGTGGAGAAGGATTTGGTTGTGAAGAGAGTTGTTTTGGCATTCTGGCAGGTCGAAGAAATTAATTATTTTCCATCAGAGGCGACTACGCAGTGTACGCGGAAGAGTCGTAGACACAACACGAGGCTCCAATTAGGAATCGTGCATCACCAAAGGCACTGCGAATGAGGTCTCTTAGTCTTGATGAAGTTGCGACCTTGAAACTGAGGGTAAGGCGATATTCTGTCATGTGTTGTGTCCGTCGCATCATACTTAAGGAAACCGTGGGAAGCCTACAGGATAACACTAAGGACACGGTATGGCTTACGTGAATTACATTAACTTATTGCAGCGCCAGCCAACCACCAGTGATGCTCTTGAAACCGCCACCATATATCTGGCCGTAAGTGAGGGCAAACGGAAGTAAAGGCTGCCATCATGGATCGTAGAATGTAGACGACGAAAGTGATGATGACCCAACATATCGAGATGGCCAAGGATTTTCAGTAATAATAATAATAATTGACTGGCACTACAGCCCACAACGGACCAGGGCCTAGCTTCTACAACAACTACTCGTGTTGTGCGTGCTACTGTTCTCTCGGGAGTAGAAGAGACCTACAGTTTTTTACCGACTCCGAAGGGCGAAATTTGAGAAGCTTTTCATAGACAATTGATACTCTTTGAGTGTTGTCAGCAACTCGAAGATGGTGGCGCCGTGAAAAAATGCGAGGTGTCCCGTCCGGGAATCGAACTCAGACTTTCTACGTAGCAGTCGACGCATTTACCACTACGACTCAAGTTTTTGGTTTGTTAAAAAGAAAGGCTCGGTGTTTATTTTGTGAAATCTAGACGCGGCACCTCCACAAGGAAATCTAGGCGTTGAATCGTGAGAAGATTTAAGGTCCAAACCAAGCACCAGAACATGCCAACCACTTGAATGAGCGCAAGTCATGCATATGGCGGTTGATAGTGCAGATTAAAGTGATTTGTTGTACGGGACTTGTACTTAAGTGTGATCACAAGGAAACATTAGTATTTGCCTGTCAATCCGCCCACAGGCGGACCAGTAGGGATGTAGTAAATTCGGATCATAACGTTTGGAACTATATTTCTTTTTAGGACGCTTGAACTAAAAATGTCGCGTTTACGCCTTAATACCATCATCTCCTTACCTATCCGAAACTTCAATAGACATTTCTTGAGACCAGCCCTGGTAGATGTGTGTCAACCTCTGCGTTGCTGAAACTGAATTTTAGTTCACACTCTCCGTGGCTTCTTCACTAGTGTGTTGCTGACAATACTCAAAGAGTTCGTACAAATTTTCTTCGACAGGGTAGGCATTGAACTGTAGGTCCCCTTCCCTCATTAGAGAACAATAGCAAGCACAGTAAAAGAGGTTGTTGTAGAGTCACGGTCTTTGTCACTGATGGACTGTATAGCCAATTGAACCGATAGTTGTGTGTTGAGTAAAGCCATAAATTCTATGTCCCAGTTTGTTACGTATACGCCATAGTAACTTACGAGGAAGGCTCAACAGAGAGGAGACGAACAAGTTCGCGAAATTCGAAATCCTAAACAGCCAAAATTACAAAATTGTACAATTTTCGGAGAAATGAAGAATATTGTGAAAGCGTACCCAAACAGAGGGTTTTAGGGGGCAGTATGACCTCCATACATGATTGTGTTTTTTGGGCGTTATATATATTGTCACCAATTTGTGCCAAATACCCTTGAGGATTCTCGCCGCATGCAAATGTGAAATACAAAACTTAGGACTCGCTAGAGAAATCAAAATAATTCCTCTCTTTCAAAGAATTGCTTACCTAGTTTTCAAATTTCAAATTTATTTCAAATTCATTAACATCTCTGTACATTAAGTTACAACTAACTTTTAAGTTTGCACAGGCTACGAATACACAATTCTTCAAGAACATATTGCATTTAAAATTTAAGTTATATAACAAATATTTAGAGGATACTTTAATATAATGCAAAAAAAAAGGAGAAGGAAATAGATAAAAGATGTAGAGAATAGATAGAAGTAGTAGAACAAATGTAAAATTAATTTAAAGAAACCATGATCATGCTAGGTACTGCGGCTATAATAATCGATTAACTCATGCTTGAAGCGATTCTCACTGTTTAGGTTTTTAATTCTAGGGGGAAGTTCGTTCCAAAGGTGAATTGCATGAATAAAAAACTGACGACTGGTGACCAAGTATTTATGCCTCGGGGCAATTCGATTATACGTTCTTTGGGATCTTACAAATTTCAATTTTGAGTACAAGTATTCTGGGGTTTTAGTTTTTATTATCTTAAACAAAGCAAGAAGAGTGCGAACCTTGAAAAGCACATTAAGTGAGCAACCTATGATTTGTTTCATATAAGAGGAGACGTGATCTTACCGTTGTAGGTTGAACACATATCTTGTGCAATTGTTAAACGCAACATTTAATTTTCGGTTTGACTCATAGTCCAACTTTGAAATGAGTTCACATCCATATGGCACAATAGGTAAAACGAACACTTCAATTAATTTCAATTTAACTGTTGTTGGTAGATACTGTTTAGTCGGGCTTAAGCCTCGAAGGATGACATATATTTTAGACACGATATGGTTTATATGGGTATCCCAGTTTAGGGATTCATTAAATCAGACGCCCAGATTTTTAAATTTTTGTGCGGAGCCAATGATAGTGTTGTTAAGCAAAATACGAGACGCTGAAGGAACTGAGTTTGCTATATTAAAGTGCATAGCTTTAGTCTTTGATGGGTTTAAGTTGAGATAATTTAGTTGGGACCAGTCATAAATAGATTTAATATCACTATTCAGTTCGTCAATAGCGGATAATTCGTCAGATTTACAGAAGTTTTTTAGGAGCTGTATATCATTTGCATAGATATGGTACTCACACTCATGTCATTTATAAAAAGTATGAATAAGAGGGGGCCTAGTACAGAGCCCTGTGGTACTCCGGATACAACATTTAACTTAGACGACACTTTTCCTTGCTAGTATACAGATTGAGTGCGATTATAGAGGTAAGATGTCATTAGCTTGCAAATGCAATTTTCAAAACCAAATTGTTTACCTAGTTTATATATTAGTATTTTATGGTTTACGGAGTCAAAAGCCTTTGAGAAGTCCAGAAACACAGCGAATGACATTAAACCATTATCGAAACCAGCACGTATTTCGTTACTAATCTTAAGTAAGGCGGTTATACAATTATGTTTTTTCCTGAAACCTGACTGCAAGTACGTTAGAAGCTTCTGATCTTCAAGATATTCCTTCATTTGCTTAGTGACTAATTTTTCGAAGGCTTTGGACTCCTTGATACTTTATCCCGTTTAAACGATGATCTGAAATAGGTATTTCTCAGAGACTTGCTCATTTTTTGAACACTCTTCATCTCTGAATGCAATCCATAGATCGACCCTTTCTCCTTCCACCGATGATGAAAACCTCTCACAATTCAAGGCATTCCTCCTCCTTCAGAACTGACTCGCATCCGCATGCATCGCCATAATCATTAATCGCTCCCCTCCTTCCCATCAAAAAGTAATGCTCATCTGCAATGAAAGCAATTTATTGCTCGTACGACAGCAACGTTGACAACGCAGTGTTCATCTGCAGATCGCAGTGGGGCTGTAATTAAATTGCATTTTTTGAAATCGCATACATTGTCGCATCATCATCGTTGGCAAAAATTGAATTCTCCTCCTCCTGCTACCCCTCCTCCTCCTCCTCCCGCCCGACGAAACCAATCGAAAGATGAGCGCCTTGTGTATGGCAGTGTTGTTCTTCGCCTTAATGATAGTTCCCTGGATCGTGACAGGCAATAAATCAACAGAAGCTTACTGGCAGAGGCAACGGCGGCCAGGGCAGATAGAAAAAATATTTTCCAAGACAATTTGACAAATGGATGTCATCTCCTTTTTCCGGGATGACCTTGGGCGGTACCGGGCGACGAACGACATTGAAGCGGAAACAAACGGAGGAGGACAATTGCTAGAGATGTCGTTTGGTGATTAAGTCCTCGCTGCTGCGTTCCCCCATGTTGAGGTTGAGCCTACAATTTGTCAGCGGTATGCGTGTGTGGACCGTAGGCTTTTTGCGGGGCAATGTCATTTCGATGACTAATTCATACGTGTCAGTGCGAAGGGGGTAATGTTGTGTCGAAGGGGAGGGAGGACATTTCAAAATTAAGAAATTGATATATTGATGCGGTTAACTGAAATCTATGATCTGAGAGTGGGGACCATCTAATGCTGGCATCACAAGAATGGGCGTAGATTCTAATGTGATCTGGTGAATGATTGACGGTAATCTCTTGCCCTGTAGTGAGGCTAAAGAAGGCTTCCTGTGGTAAGGGTTTATGGGGAAAAGGGGTCTTCTGAGATACCGAGTGTCAATCAAATGGAGGGTTAGCTTGGGAGGAGTGGCAAATTTGAAAGGATTAGAATAATCCAGGCTACCAAGGCTACTATCCTGCACCCTAAGCAATACAACCACTTCCTCCGCCCAAGTATCGTTGTGCATCACTTTGAGGGGCTGATTGGCGACTTACACTGTGTTCTGGTGTAAGGTTTCTTGACAGTTTCCATTGCAGCTAGTCGCAATGTCGTTCGAACTCTTACAATGTATGGGCAGAATTCATTCTAATCATCACAGATCCCGGTACCATCATTTTTGGTGACCTGCATGTTCCCATAAAGAGGTTGCAAGGACAATGCATGCACGAGAGACCTCTAGACGCCCAGACTCTTACTCCCCAGAAGCTATTCCCAAGTGAAATCAGGCAAGTTTATGGACTTGAATCCAACCACCGTGTTTAAGGAGCAGTTGCCCATCTGATGGAATTGCGGCACGGCGCGGAAGTTCTGGTGAAGGGGACATCCGCACCATGTGGCTAAACCAACGAAGCTCTTTCCGTTCGAAGAACTAGCTGCTCAACATGTCCCCCCGCATTGTCGCGTCTCCCACTCAATTCCGGCGACAAACTCCGGCTATAGCGCGGAGAAATCTGATCTCGGCAGCTTGTATTCGAGATCTCATTCCGTCGGTCACTACCCAAATTTCATGACCAAAGGCAAGAGTTGGAACAAAAACTAAGTTTCTTTCTCATCTCATCGAAAACATATTTCCTGACAATAATCAAATGAGTACTCTTCTGTCTGTCAGTCGTCTCCTGTTCCAGATGTATCATTTGCAATGTGAAATGAAGGAACACATTCATTTTACACCATCTTCCCTCTTAACATCTGTACACCAAGGAACAAAACGTTACGCCGAAGGATAAGGTTTCAATGGAAATTGCTGAAATAGCCCCAAAAGTTGAGGAATTTGTACCAAAAAGAGCTCTTGATTGTGTCATAGCCAGAGGCGGTCACAAGCACCCAATCGATAAATCATAATTTTCCAAATTGCACATCATTTGAAAGTAATTTGAAAACAAATTTAGATCGTGTAGCCGGACGGCAGAAAGTTGTCAACAGTTTTGAGAATTGTTTTGACACAAATTCCCTCAATGAAATTGAACTGTTCAAAGGACTCCCGGTGTTGTGTCCAACACACACGACACTCCGATGCGTATTCCCAGAACTGTCATCAGTCTTACCGTCATGCGCTACCCGGAGCGGTGCTTTGTTAGCACAATTCTGAAACATTCCCTTCCAAGAAGTCAAGTTTTCTCTTATATTCCGACGGCGCGGCGAAGCCAAGGTCAAGGGTGCTCGTGTTTTAATTCAAAATTCTTGCCTCCACATACGAGTATGTGCGAATTTTATTATTCCCCAATGCGTGGGTCCACCGTGAAGATGATGCTTTGGACTGTAAACACATATTTTCCAATTTGATTGAGAATGCTTGTCATACCGTGAACTAAAAATAATTGGATCAGCATCCCAAATTACCGGACCTCCGTCCAATTGGACAACGCTCAGACTGGTGGGCGGCGCGGCAACTGAACGGCAGACACGACGCGCTTCTGGAGACGGGACGATGGAAAGGGCGATGTTGAGTCCTGCAAGGAATTAAATATTTAGCAAGCAGCAGTCCCCGAGGGAGGAAGGGTAGTCCCTTCCTGACATGAGTGAAATGCGTGTTATTCGAGTTGGATTGGCGTATGGCGCAAATGGGGGAGCATTAAATTGTTGTAAAAGGTTTCGCCAACAGGGACATTCAGTGTCTGGGAGAGCGGGCATGATTTTGACACATTTATTCATTTTAAAGGAATGTCTGAGGGGACAGACAACATTTGTTGTTTGGGTAACAATTGTTTTTCTGTTGCTTAATAGGACAAATCATTAAATCCTATTCAAGGAATACAAGGACTAATCCAACCATGTGTAAGCACTGAAATGATGTCCGAATTTAGTGCAAGATTTGTGCAATGATGGAGACAAGAGAGGTGCTTACGCATGAGAAGGGAACCAAATCCCTTCTAACGAGAGATTAGTTTGATGCTATATTGTTTGGGAACTGTCACGTGTTTGTCAGGAGCGCAACTAAAACAAAGCACGTTGCTTTCATTTTCTGTTTATTTTGAATAAAAGGAAGAAGTGAGACCACGGATGGACTTCGGTACAGTGGGCATCTGCGTGTTGCAGTTGATGCATGTATGGATAGCAAAGAATCCTACTCTTCCGAGTGATGAATTTTAGTGTTTTACTTTATTGTGGCTTACCTTTTTATAGTATATACATAACTTTGTTCTGTTTACTGTTGTCATTGACTTATTAAAAATGCATTTTCACATGTAGAACTGAAACTGAAAACGTGCGAGTTACACTCAAAGGTTCAGCCTTTTCCATTTTCCATTTTATACTTCGATGCATTAGTACAGTTCATACGTTTGTAAACTTTCACCCGATAGTGCCACAATCAAATAGGGTACTATGTTGTACCGCTCGTAAGCGACTACTGTAATTATTTCAAATCCCGGACATAGTTTTAACTTGATCCCGCATCGAGCAGGCGTGAGAGAGAGTTAAAAAATTAAAGAAGAGCCACTTTAGTTGGTGATCCGATTTTCGTTTTCGGAAGATAGGCATTGCAGCAAAATCAAAACCTGATTGGTTTCTATGAACGTTGACTCCACTCCACCGACGGCTACTATCAAATATTAGTTTTACGAATTTTAAAGTGGTTTCAAATTTTTTTCTGCTGAGCCTTGAAAAGACCTACCAGGGGGGATAATCATAATTGAGTGGCACTACTGCCCACAAGGGTCCAGGGCCGAGTTTCTACAACAACTATTCGTGTTGTGCGTGCTACTGTTCTCTCACGAGTAGAAGGGACCTACAGTTTTTTGCCGACTCCGAACGGCGAGATTTGAGAAGCTTTTCATAGGCAATTTATACTCTTTGAGTGTTGTCAGCAACTCGAAAGAGGTGGTGCCGTGAAAAAATGTTAGGTGTCCCGTCCTGGAATCGATCCCAGACTTTCTGCGCCGCAGTCGATGCACTTACCACTGCGCCAGGGCGACCACAACTACTCATGTTGCTTGTGCTAATATTCTCTCACTGCTGCAAGGGTGCTACATACATTTTTTTGCCGACTCCGAATAGTTGCATTTGAAAAGATTTTCATTTCACTCGAAAGAGGTGGTGCCGTGTGAGGTGTCCCGTCCGGGAATCGAAGATAGAGCTTCTGCGTGTGGGTCGACACACTTACCCACTACGCCACAGCGACCACCATAGGGGATAAAGTGAGGACATTCTACGATGTCGCATTAGTAGGCCACTGATTGAAGATGTGTGAGATAGCAGAGACAGTGCGCATCTCAATAGACCGCATGGGGTCTAAACCTGCAGATGTTTTGCTAGATGTTTCGCGTTTCTTAATTCCGGTCAAGAAGAGTAACCGCGAGATAGTCCCAATTCAGAGGAGCTCGTGTACCATTTCGTTACTATTGAGGAAACTTTTGTCCATTGAGTCCTCGATGTGTCGAGATGTCGCACATAAGTGGACAATTAACTTGGTGTACGCAACAGCAGAAAGTTGGCTAAAATCTAACTCGAAACTGATGCAGGCCCTCAGAAAGGCGGGATGGGCAGCTCGGAAACGAATTTAAGAAAGACCAGTTTCAAAACACATGCAAATTGTTGTAATTTAAGAATTGTAATTGGATAATCGTATATAGCTAGAAACACAGACATGTGATGTTGGCACTGTGGTCCACGAGAAAAATAAAGTTTCGAAAGCAAATGTACATTACATTTGTGGCGCCCCTTGTATGTCCAGGGACTTATTGAGTAATGTGTTATTGGGAATACCATTCCTGTTCCACGTGCGACAGAACGCAAACATGTCTCAATGCGCGCAGTTTTAAAAGGTTTTCCTTACCAGATGATTCTATGTGGGTGGTAGAGGGGAGATTGAGAAAGGGGCAAATTTGACGATATTTGAAGAAAAAATTCAATAAAGAATGGATTTTGTGTTGCGATTGTCTAGTGAAGTATGGACACATGAAACACTTAAGATGGAACAAATTTAGCACGAGGAGCCATTCCAAAGAGGTGCGTCAACCGATTTGGCGATATAAATTGGAAGTGAATGGGAAATTATTTTGGCAGCTGGAGTGCAGCAGGTTCACCAAGAAATTTTAAAGCAAATAATTTAGAAGGAAGGATTGATTCAAGTACTCAAATAAAGGCTTGTCCTTTACCATTTAACCCTTTGAGGGACGGTCATTAACAAGGGAACTCGGGCGTTTAATTTTGCTGCCGGTATTGTTGTCAAGATAGACGAGACAAGGCTTCTGACAGAATAAGCTTTCAGTTGAATTCGAAATCGTTCCTGGTGTGAAATAAAGTTGGATGAAAATCAATTGAGTTCAACTCAGAATTTGAGCTACGAAGTGAGTGAAATGAGTGAAATCGTAGAAGTAAAGTTTGATGGCGTATATCTCGGGAATTCTGCGTTCGAGGTCCAAGTGATATGAAGGATATTTGAAGAAAATTTTATGGTCTATCGAATGATGGGAACTTCGGGATAGTTGTTCCCCCTTTTCAACGTATATAATTATGAAGGTTTCAAGGTTTCTTGTGGTTTGAGATACATTTTTGAATCGGTTTCTGTGGTCTCTGTACCGATTTCTTTTTCATAAGACAGGCAAAAACTCCATCAAACGAAAGTCGCTGTGCGATGGACCACTTTCAGCTTAATATCAAAATAAGCTTCTCACACTAGTGATAGTAAGCTTCGTCTTTTTCTGATTGAACTTTGACCCACATTTAATGCCAAGATCTCTATTTTGACAAGGGCTATAAGTTTTCTTTCATTTGATGTATAATTTTTCGTTTTCCAAGAAACGCGCTCGGATAGAACAAGTGCTTCAAAATGATGCTCCTTACCGAACTACTAAGTTTTGACTAAGCCGGTTTCAGTCATCATTTGAAGCAGCATCTGTTTGCAATTCAAATCTCCACTTATTATGAGGAAGAATAAGGGGATTTTGTGAATCACAATTTCAATGTCCTGCTTTAGTTGCAGTTAATGCCCTGAAAAGGACATATTCCGACGCATTGACGGCCGTGATAGACAGTGTTTGAGACAAGAATGATGGTTATGAGTGCAGATTTAGATTCGAACGTATCCTCGTCTGCACTAGGGACTAAGCCTTCGTTAAATAACGTCTTTATTCATTAAATTTAAAAGTCGCGTGCTTTCTCAAATTGTCGCGTTATTAGTGATGCTTAGAAGTCAAGTGAGTCATCAACTGATTCCTCAAATGAGTCCACAAGTGAATCCTCAAGCGATCCGTCAAATTGATTCCCCAAGTGAGTCCTCATATGAGTCCTCAAATGAATCCACAAATGTACGAGACAAATGCTTCTTCAACTGATTCTTCAATATGATTTCTCAAATGGTTCCTCACAGATAACTTCAAACTTGATTCTTCAGATGCTTCCCCAACTGATTCCTCAACATTGATTCCTCAAATTTAACGCAAATTTAAAGTATTTAGAAGTCAAGTGAGTCATCAACTGATTCCTCAAATGAGTCCACAAGTGATTCCTCAAGCGATCCGTCAAATTGATTCCCCAAGTGAGTCCTCATATGAGTCCTCAAATGAATCCACAAATGTACGAGACAAATGCTTCTTCAACTGATTCTTCAATATGATTTCTCAAATGGTTCCTCACAGATGACTTCAGACTTGATTCTTCAGATGCTTCCCCAACTGATTCTTCAACATTGATTCCTCAAATTTAACGCAAATTTAAAGCAAATTCAAAGCAAATTTAAAGTATTAAGAAGTCAAGTGAGTCATCAACTGATTCCTCAAATGAGTCCACAAGTGATTCCTCAAGCGATCCGTCAAATTGATTCCCCAAGTGAGTCCTCATATGAGTCCTCAAATGAATCCACAAATGTACGAGACAAATGCTTCTTCAACTGATTCTTCAATATGATTTCTCAAATGGTTCCTCACAGATGACTTCAGACTTGATTCTTCAGATGCTTCCCCAACTGATTCTTCAACATTGATTCCTCAAATTTAACGCAAATTTAAAGCAAATTCAAAGCAAATTTAAAGTATTAAGAAGTCAAGTGAGTCATCAACTGATTCCTCAAATGAGTCCACAAGTGATTCCTCAAGCGATCCGTCAAATTGATTCCCCAAGTGAGTCCTCATATGAGTCCTCAAATGAATCCACAAATGTACGAGACAAATGCTTCTTCAACTGATTCTTCAATATGATTTCTCAAATGGTTCCTCACAGATGACTTCAGACTTGATTCTTCAGATGCTTCCCCAACTGATTCTTCAACATTGATTCCTCAAATTTAACGCAAATTTAAAGCAAATTCAAAGCAAATTTAAAGTATTAAGAAGTCAAGTGAGTCATCAACTGATTCCTCAAATGAGTCCACAAGTGATTCCTCAAGCGATCCGTCAAATTGATTCCCCAAGTGAGTCCTCATATGAGTCCTCAAATGAATCCACAAATGTACGAGACAAATGCTTCTTCAACTGATTCTTCAATATGATTTCTCAAATGGTTCCTCACAGATGACTTCAGACTTGATTCTTCAGATGCTTCCCCAACTGATTCCTCAACATTGATTCCTCAAATTTAACGCAAATTTAAAGTATTTAGAAGTCAAGTGAGTCATCAACTGATTCCTCAAATGAGTCCACAAGTGATTCCTCAAGCGATCCGTCAAATTGATTCCCCAAGTGAGTCCTCATATGAGTCCTCAAATGAATCCACAAATGTACGAGACAAATGCTTCTTCAACTGATTCTTCAATATGATTTCTCAAATGGTTCCTCACAGATGACTTCAGACTTGATTCTTCAGATGCTTCCCCAACTGATTCTTCAACATTGATTCCTCAAATTTAACGCAAATTTAAAGCAAATTCAAAGCAAATTTAAAGTATTAAGAAGTCAAGTGAGTCATCAACTGATTCCTCAAATGAGTCCACAAGTGATTCCTCAAGCGATCCGTCAAATTGATTCCCCAAGTGAGTCCTCATATGAGTCCTCAAATGAATCCACAAATGTACGAGACAAATGCTTCTTCAACTGATTCTTCAATATGATTTCTCAAATGGTTCCTCACAGATGACTTCAGACTTGATTCTTCAGATGCTTCCCCAACTGATTCTTCAACATTGATTCCTCAAATTTAACGCAAATTTAAAGCAAATTCAAAGCAAATTTAAAGTATTAAGAAGTCAAGTGAGTCATCAACTGATTCCTCAAATGAGTCCACAAGTGATTCCTCAAGCGATCCGTCAAATTGATTCCCCAAGTGAGTCCTCATATGAGTCCTCAAATGAATCCACAAATGTACGAGACAAATGCTTCTTCAACTGATTCTTCAATATGATTTCTCAAATGGTTCCTCACAGATGACTTCAGACTTGATTCTTCAGATGCTTCCCCAACTGATTCCTCAACTTGATTCCTCAAATGATTTCTAAAGAATAATATAATACCGTCGCGTCGCGCCCGCCTGAAACGAAATAAGAAAACCTGAAAAGAGCAGAGCAGAGGCCTACCTAGCCTCAAGACACCTGTTTGGGTCCTGAGGGGTCCCCTACCTAGCCTCAAGGACACCGGTCTGTCAC
Source organism: Eristalinus sepulchralis (assembly GCA_944738645.1). Lineage (NCBI taxonomy): Eukaryota > Metazoa > Arthropoda > Insecta > Diptera > Syrphidae > Eristalinus > Eristalinus sepulchralis. The sequence continues at coordinate 54,696,291 of OX122886.1, forward strand.
TTGAGGGTTCCCCTACCTAGCCTCAGAGACAGCTGTTTGCCGTCTTGAGGGGGTTAATTGGAAATAAATTTTCCCGAGAAATGTATAGGTTGGTATACATGCTTTCAACCGAGAACCGAAGTGAGTAAGGTAAAGAAATAAAAGAACAAAAATTCTTACTGATTGTTTTTGTATGCACCGAAGTGCCTTACCCTGCATTTTTGTGCCACGTAACTGGAAAGCTGCAGACATTGTTGGACCTCTTCTGGTCATCGTACGAAAAACACTTTTGGGCCCTTACACATATGCGAGAGACATGGTAGGTCGTGAGACCACTTTCAGCCTCCTCCCAGAGGGAAGAAGCCACCATATCAGCTCACATTTTCACTTTCACTTACACAAACACACAATACAGGAGCAGGAGCAGTAGCACGAGCTGGAGCTTGGTTTCTGGACTTGGAATCTAATCCTAACTTACTGGCTCTGGGCGAGCATCGAAAACCGTCTTCAGCTGCTTCCATATTCTCAATGACTCGCCTCTTTATATGAAACGCTATTCTCGCGATCGATTGCGACCGAAGCCAAAAGGCCAAAAAATGCTTTGCAGCAAACTTCGAGAATTTCCGACTAACCAAACGGCTAACAACGAGAATAAATGGCCAAGGAATGCTTATGAAAGACACGTGCACGAAAGACTTAATCTAAGAACGCAGCTGCATTAACGAGATTCTGCGCTGAAACAGAAGGGAAAAGATTAGAACCCTACCTATCCTCGGGAGCACCTGCTGTGCTCCAGAGCGGTCCCCTACCTATCCTTAAGCACTTCTGTTTGAAGCACTCAAGGGGTCTCCCTACCTATCCTCAGGGACACCTGTCGGGTCCGCTGAGCGATCCCCTACCTAACTTCAAAGAGACCTGTTCCTGTTTGGCTCTCGAAGTCCTACACCAAGTCGCGAGCTAAACCTATACAGACTTCTCCACGCAGAGAGCATTTTACCACCGCCACAAAAAACAAAAAAAAAAAAAAAACCGCCTATATCCTCCCGCCCGAATAACGCAAATGTACTGACAGCGATAAAAGCTTTCTACGTGGCTAAGTCTGAAATTTCTAAGCCCTAGATCTTTGCACAAGAAATTTGAAAAATCGACAAAATTGGGAGAATTTTTTGGAAAATTAAGAAAATTTCGTGTTTAAGCTGTCTACCTAGCTATCTCCCTCCTAAACTGTCTAAACCTATTCTTGATCTGCGTTCGAGCAAAACCAAAAATTGTGCAAAGATATTGGAATGAAGTAATTACACCGGACTAGCAAAAAAAAAAAGCAAAACATTCTGAGTCCCTACCTATCGAAGCTAAGTGCCTGACTAAGTATCTCCTACTTAAAGTGACTATTCCCTGCCTGAGGACGGCCCTATCTTTGCCTAGCTCTTTGGCTGTCCAAAGATTTACTCAAAATCTGTATCGCATCTAGCTATCCTAACTAACCTGTCTAACCTAACCATCCTGTCTAAGGTATTCTACCCGATCTGTTGATGTCCTTTGATAGAAACAATCCAGGGGGAACAGACATCCCGGAACCAAGTGCATGCATACCCTCAATTAAAGTTTATTTTCAAAGGCAAGTAACGATAGTCCTGGCCCGTGATAAGGACAGAGATTCCCAAGTGTTTTGAACGAAATTTCTAAGCCCTAGCTATGCCTAATCTAAAGAAACTAAGTCTGAGGTCTTGCATTGGAAAATATCAGAAAGAAAAGCGTTTGCAACGATTGCAAGGAAAGTGTCGAACAACTAAGAATTAATTAAGCAATTTAAAAAGCAACGCGAAGCAAGTCAAAGCCTAACAGAAGCTCCTTAAGCTAAGTTTAAGATTAAGTTGAGTCGCGAAGTATACTAGAAACCTCAGACACTTCTGTACAAATGGAGCTTCTGTGTTTTTCTTAATACAAAAAAAAGAAAAATATAAATAAATATGTTCAGGAAACGGCTTGCTTCTGTTGGACCGCTTGTGGTCATTGTTGAACTGCATTCCTGCATCTTTTCTGATCAGCAACGAAAAAAAAAAACACTTTTGGGCCCTTACACAAATCGCAAGAGATGTGGTAGATCGTGAGACCACTTTCAGCCTCCTCCCAGAGGGAAGAAGCCACCACAACTGCTTGCAACACGCAACACACAACACTTCACTACTGCTAATCTGGTTCTTTGGATATTTCTAAAGCGCTGCCTGCCATACAGGATCTTGAGGAATACAGCAGTCAAACACCATCGCGAATGTCTTCGACAGCGAGGAGAACCCGAAAGGATCGCGAATTTCTTAAGTCTCTACAGAACCGACTATAGCAGCAATAAATTCAAAAAACGTCTGAAATCGAAGACGAAAGTGGATCACGATCAAAATTCAAATCGAGTTCCAAATCGCAGACGAAACCAGAATCAAAATCAAGGCAACATCTTCTTGACCTGGCCCTTGAAGCGAGGTGCACATTAAGGAAACCTTGGCCATTACCGATCACCTCAGACGAAGCAGTGAGGTTTTCTTCGAACTCTGCGGACACGAAATTGCAATCAAAAGCAAGTTTTTGATCCGAGGATGAATTCAGTATCAAAAGCGCGACTAAACGAAGACTATCTCGAGGACAAAACTGTGCCCAAATCAGAAGCCACAAAATAGACCGAAATCTAGAGATCGTTCTCAGTTTGGAGGAAGACCGATGAAACCGATGAAACCGATGAAACCGATGAAACCGATGAAACCGATGAAACCGATGAAACCGATGAAACCGATGAAACCGATGAAACCGATGAAACCGATGAAACCGATGAAACCGATGAAACCGACGAAACTGATGTCCCGGCAATAAAAGATTTTCCCCAAACTAACCCCAGGAGACAGAAAAAATTCACGTTAAGTAGAAGAGGCTCGAAAAATGCGGGATCCATTCCAAAGCCCCTTGTGCAAAGCTAAAGCTCTAGAATGAAAAAAAAAAAATGTTTCTAACTTAAGAGCGTTCGCTGTCTATACTAATCTACGCAGAAACTCAAACATCACTCTAAGAAGCGCCGAGGGGCTGTTCTCGAACTGCCACAGAATCAATCAATAGTTCTAAAAGCCGATCGCGCTTAAATCAATTTGAGTTCCTGCACAAAAACGAACAAAGCCAAAGCACCCGTTCGTTGTCTACTCTACTTCAAAGCGAAGCCATTCTCGTCAACTCCAGCTCGTCTAGCTGCAACCACCAACTTCGGTGAACTATAACCTTACACCGAGAAGTGGGAGCGTCGACGAGCACGAAGGAGAAGTCTTCCGACTACAACTAACTACTGATGCTTACTGCGAGATTTCGAATAGTTGCTAAACCTGAAATCAACTACAAGAAAGAATCTACGGAGAGGTAACCCAAACATCTCTAAAAAGCGCCGTATGACATTCAAACTGCCACAAAATAAATTAATAGTTCTGAAAGTCACGCTAAAAGGAAATCTGAGTCCCTCTGCAATCTACACTACGAAGGGGGCATACGATTGTCCGTCTTAACTCGAAGGCAATCATCTATTTGCTATCTTGGAGGAGCACCAGTTTGTTTACAGTCACGAGCAACAACGGCGGAGGCAACTTCACATGAAGAGTTGAAGGCCCAGACAGGCTTAGAGGATGGCGCTTCCGATCGCTACGAACGAACAGGATGTTGTCTATCTTAATTTGATGCATATCATCCGTCCGTCGTCTACTCTACTACTCTACGAGGGAAGTCTCAGTTCAACGTAATTCAGCGGAAGTCGAAGGAGAACACTTCTGACTCATATGATCGAACAGGATGTTGTCTATCTTAATTCGATGCATATCATCCGTCCGTCATCTACTCTACATTTCTACAAAATGGATGTTGTCTATCTTAACACTCAATCTACAGCGAGCGGATCAAATGACCCAATTAGATTTTTTTTTTTTCAAACGTTCTTGCAACTACTATCCCACCACCATAAAAAGAACGTAAGTTTGCTAATTCTTGTAGCTTTGGATTGGGCCACTGACCGTGCGGTAGTTGTAGTGTCATTACGATGCATATCATCCATTTAATAAACTACTACGAGAGAAGTGTCCATTCCATTCTAACTTCGTTCGACTGAATACGCTGAATGGCTTCCAACTACTACTAACGAACAGGATGTTGTCTATCTTAACTTGATGCACATCATCCGTCCGTTGTCTACACTACGTTTGCGAGGGAAGCGCCTTTTCAACTCTCGCCGCACGAGCTCTATTCAAGCATCTTCGGTGAAGTGCAATTCCGCACGACGAGCCCATTGCGCAAACAAGCCTGATGCTATCAACCACAAGACTGGCAAGGGAAACTAAATACTACTAGGGAACTAAATACTACGACTATCATCACGACTCGCCCGGAAAGTTGGACCTAAGACGAAAGAAAAAAAAAAAAAACTGAAAGTAGAAGAACAAACCTGAAAAACGATGAAACAAGCAGACCTGAAAAGAGAGAGAAGTGAGAAAGCCCTACCTAACCCAAGAACACCTGTTCGTGTCTTGAAGAAGATTAAGAACCTAAGATTCGACGAAGCGCGCCTGCCCGCATCATGCTAGCATGTAAATTTTCGACGCGGGAGTCATGACTCAAACGAATGTATATGTATGTGCGCATATATAATATGTAAATATATTAAAAAACTATTGTGCATAGAAAAGAAATACTTAAGTACACTCATTTGAGCAGATCCCACCAACCATCAAGCCACTTGTAGTCCGCTTCTGTCCGGCACCTTCAACCATGTCAGCTACCATCCAGAAAGAAGGCAAAACCAACCATCTCAGGCACCCTCGAAGACGTCAGTCAATATCATCTATCGCAGATGTGAGGTAGCATCGCAGATGTGAGGCACCATCGGAGATGTGAGGTACCATCGACCATGTCATCCACCATCCAGGAAAGGAGGCACCATCAACCATCTCAGGCCACATCGAAAACATCAGACACCACCATTATTGCAGCCACCATTAACCTTCGCAGATGTGAGGCATCATCGCAGATGTGAGGCACCATCGGCATCATCGCAGATGTGAGGCATTATCGCGGATGTGAGGCACCATCGACCATGTCATCCATCGTCCAAGAAAGGAGGCACCATCAACCATCTCAGGCCACATCGAAAACATCAGACACCACCATTATTGCATCCACCATTAACCTTCGCAGATGTGAGGCATCATCGCAGTTGTGAGGCACCATCGCAGATGTGAGGCACCATCGCAGATGTGAGGCACCATCGCAGATGTGAGGCACCATCGACCATGTCATCCATCGTCCACGAAAGGAGGCACCATCAACCATCTCAGGCCACATCGAAAACATCAGACACCACCATTATTGCAGCCACCATTAACCATCGCAGATGTGAGGCACCATCGACCATGTCATCCATCGTCCAAGAAAGGCGGCACCATCAACCATCTCAGGCCACATCGAAAACATCAGACACCACCATTATTGCAGCCACCATTAACCATCGCAGATGTGAGGCACCATCGACCATGTCATCCATCGTCCAAGAAGGGAGGCACCATCAACCATCTCAGGCCACATCGAAAACATCAGACACCACCATTATTGCAGCCACCATTAACCATCGCAGATGTGAGGCACCATCGACCATGTCATCCATCGTCCAAGAAAGGAGGCACCATCAACCATCTCAGGCCACATCGAAAACATCAGACACCACCATTATTGCATCCACCATTAACCTTCGCAGATGTGAGGCATCATCGCAGTTGTGAGGCACCATCGCAGATGTGAGGCACCATCGCAGATGTGAGGCACCATCGACCATGTCATCCATCGTCCACGAAAGGAGGCACCATCAACCATCTCAGGCCACATCGAAAACATCAGACACCACCATTATTGCAGCCACCATTAACCATCGCAGATGTGAGGCACCATCGACCATGTCATCCATCGTCCAAGAAAGGCGGCACCATCAACCATCTCAGGCCACATCGAAAACATCAGACACCACCATTATTGCAGCCACCATTAACCATCGCAGATGTGAGGCACCATCGACCATGTCATCCATCGTCCAAGAAGGGAGGCACCATCAACCATCTCAGGCCACATCGAAAACATCAGACACCACCATTATTGCAGCCACCATTAACCATCGCAGATGTGAGGCACCATCCAACACTTCTGCCTCCATGGACCATATCAGCCACCATCCAAGAAAGGAGGCACCATCAAACATCTCAGCCACCATCGAAGATGTGAGGAACCACCGACCATGTCAACCAACATCGAAGACGTCAGTCACCATTCAAAACATCAGACACCATCAACCATCTCAGCCACCATCGAAGACGTCACCCATCATCAAAGACATCAGCCACCATCGAAGACACCAACCATCAACCATCAGACATCACTGGTGGGTGGTGGTGACCCCAACATGCACCCGAGGACATGAGTACCTGGGAAAAAAAATCAGTAGACCCCAATTACCTCCGATGTACACTCTAGGACAACTCACGACAGACTAAACTCGCTCCCGCGCCTGGACCCCCTTATATACCCTCGGAGCGGCCTCTCCGGCCGCTCTTAATTTTCCGATATTTTTTCCCTTTTTTCACCTTTTCCCTTTAATTTTTTGTGTTTTTCGATATTTTGGCTCTTTTATTGTATTTTTCGCACTGTCGGAGACTCAAAAATTGCTGCGGCCATATGCAGGGAGATCTGCCCAGTGATCTTAGCCATTTTTGAAAACATTTTTAGGTGATTTGTGACAATTCGAAGTGGTTTTTGGACATATTCCTGAAATCTGAGCAGATCTTAACACTTACTTTGGGACCTGGAAACACCAAGACTTACATATATACGCAAATCGTGGCGTAATCTATTGTTTTGTGCAGTTGACGGAATGACATGAATAAATATAATGGCCTTTCTTTCACCAATAGAAGGTTTTCCTTTCCCTACACTCTTTTTTTCGAGGCATTGATCAGGGCCAGTGGCAGGTGCCTTCAATGGGTTTGCCACACAACACACACTCAATGGTCCTGCTACACTGGAGAACGATGTGAGAACTTTGTCATCTCATGTGGAGGTGATGTGAACAGTCTACTAAGATCGAACGAATTTGATTCTCCTAGACCTTGTGGGGTTTTCTTAAGTCAGAAGTCCAAGCGAATGTGCCACAAGTCACAGAGACTTTCTTCCTTTATACCTTCGACTCGCTCTGTGCCTTGAATTCGTACACTGAAGGCTACTCGCAGTGGAGTAACTGACTCTTCTCTGAGCAGTGATGACCACTTTGTTGTACGAAGACGTTTTAAAGATGAAGAACTCTGCATGGCGGTTGGCAATTGGGTGCCACTTCAGCTTGCTACCGCTACCGTAAACCACTTCATCCCCATCACCATAGTAACACATCCCCTCTCAATATATACATCCTCTTAAGATAATCGTTTCTTACACCAATTTGCCCCTTTCTCAATCTCCCCTCTACCACCCACATACAAATAAGCTGCATCACTCAATCGAGGGGCCGCAAGTATCGGAATCTTGCCGAAAACTTAAAGCGGGGAACTTTCGTCTCGAATCCGATTCACCTACAAAATTATCCATATTAATAAGAAAGAAGAATCTCGCCACATACATAAAACCCACCAAAATTTATCCTCACTAACGAGCTTAAGAAAACTTCAATATGACTGCTGCCGCAACCGTCTTCAGACAGAACGAACGAAAAAAAAAACGACAAAATCAATAGAAGAAAGATAAAACAAGGGAAAAAGTTATGGAAACGAACATCTGCAATGAAATGAGAAAAACCAAACCCCCCTCGAAGCAGCTGCTGTAATGGAGACAAAACACAACAACGAAACCCATCCTCCATCTTCCCCGCCCCACCGAAATGGAATAATCAACAACATGCCATCGACAAGCAAGGGTATGTCCATATTCAGAATGAAAACTGCTCATTTCACTGTCTTTCGACTTCCTTTCGACGATTGCAATTCGATAGGACAAAGAAATTCGCAGCAGGATCGTCTCTCAATGAAATTCCGTGACTCATGCAGCAGCCGAGACGGTTGCCTTCAATTAAAAGACGAATCGTCCAAGGAGTCATCTTCCGGCCGGAGCAGTGTTATTTTTAAAACAAATGCATTCCACTGCAGTGGACACAATGGTCGCCATTAATTTAATATTCCTTGCCGGGATGCTTTCGCCTTAACGGAAGCCATTTCCCAGTCCCCTCCGACAAGACAAAAACGAAACAGTGGACGGGTTACAGAGTCTCTCTCTCTCGCTGCCTGAAATTTAATAATCACTCCCGGAGAGTGTAATTAAATTTTTTTAACGACCCTCCCGAGGGACGCTTCCCCTTAAGCGCACCATTATGCCGGGGATTACCCACCTCCCCGATGGCTGCGGCTCCGGTAGTTGGGTGCTAGCACGATGGTGGCGGCAGCAACAGCAGCAGTGAAATCCTAGAAGAGCAAGTGCAAGGTCACCGAGTTCGCATCCTTGTTGGGTTTGCTTTCATTTTTTCTATTTTGTACCGTCCTTCCTCTCGCCATTGTTGTCACTGGTTTCAGAGCTGTTACATTGCCTGGAAGTGTACACAGTAATTGCAAACAGCGTCTGTAGACAGATGAAGCTTAAGGACCGCCATATGGTTGGCACTTGAAATGAGCGCGCGACTTACAAGTGAACTCACAGCCGAAGCACAGCTCCATGACAAGGGCTCTTCGCTGTCAAATGGACGGGATGACGACGACGACAGCGACAATGGGAACTGTGCGATGTGAGTGACTTATACATATTAAATGGATGAAACGAATGCTACTGCTGCTGCCTTGCCAGGGGATGTAATGAATTATGAATGAGGATTACAATTTTGTACTTAACGCGAAAAGCGAACGATTTGGATGGAGCCTTGGTGGCGGAGAATGAGCAGAAGCTGAGCAAACATTTGAGACTTCATTTAATTTACACGTGTTCTCGGAAGCTTGACACAACACAAATATCTTTGCGGGGAGGGGGGCAGTCGTCTTTAGCACATGTCAATGGTGCTCGCTGAATAACTCATGAACATTGGGCATGGTATGTAATTGGCTGCAAATCGAAATTTCGCATTTGATGGGGATGTTGTGATGTTTGTCTTGGGGAGGGGGTGAGTTGGTATTGATACTCACGTCCATCTGGTGCAAGTCAATTTCAGGGAATAAGGAACACTTGTGTCCTAGATACGAAGAGGAGCGTAAATTACTTGCGAAGAATTGGCATTCAATTTTAGCTCAATCCTCTTGAGATCTTTCAGGTTTGTAGCTTTTTTTTCAGTCGCTGAAGGTGTTGTCAACGGCACATCTTTGTCGATAACGGCCTGTCATCTGAGTTTGAATTTTCATCCCCAAGCGGTTGAGTCCCGTTCGGACATAGTTTGAGTCGTGCCTTCGTAGGTGTTATCCGTCTCCGATGAAGATTCTGAGAACTGCTCGGACTTTTCATCGCCAGAAAAGTCTGTATTCGATTTTCTTGATGACTGGACTTGGGACCTTCTTGGACTTGGGAATCCGAAATAACGTTCGCTTCTGAACTACACCCACAACTTTGCCATACATTCGAGTATAACCCAAGCACTTGAATGTCCTGCAACAAATCTGAAAAGTGAATTGCATTTGTTTAAGCAGTTTCTTTTCAGAATTCGCTTCAAGCCAAATTTTTCTGTGAACAGCTTTAAGCTGCCGGCCCAATGCTCTTCTCTTCCCAGATTTGATGAAGTGTCAAAATTTGGTTTACACCTTTGCTTGCTGGGCTGAAAGGGAAAAGACAGAAATGAAGCCACTGGCGATATGATCAGAAGGGTCTTACACATGAGTGAGTCTACAAAAGCGTTTAAGCATCGATGACCTGTAAGGGTCCAGATATCCTCAATCGTATTCAAGTCGTCGCCTCTTACTTTCTGCAGGTAGTGCGTGATCCTCAATACATGGACGGCCGCTTTGAAGATCATTGACAATACATAGAATATCTTTTAATCGATGAGTCCCCTTATAGTTTGAGTTGTACCTAGATCTCAACCTCTACAGCCTTTCTAGCTGGCGCAAGTATGGTCTTTCGGCAGCTGCTTTCAGCGCTTACAAAGTTAGTTGGCGTCCCTTTCCTCACGCATACTTCAAGTGAAGGGAAAACATCATCTGTTTCGTCGTACTAACGGCTTAGCTTTGAAAATTTGTCGTCATTGAGTGTTCTTTGGGCTAAACTTGTCACTTTAAGGCTTATATCCCTAAAACTTGGTTAGGCACATACCCACCAACTTCTTCTTACATTTATCCTCGAACTTGCTTCTTCAGGACTATTGAGGTCAGCTCAAATATTTCCTCTCCAAAAAACCAACATCACTTTCATTTGCTTTTAATGGTGGCCCTGTCTCTTTCCCATATAGCCGAGCATGAACGACCAGTGGGTTGTATAGTTTAATCTTTTGAAAGTGCGTTCTCCTTTTCTTTCAGCCAAAAAACAAAGATTGCTTATTGTGTGTCTGTTTTCTGTATTCACTTGGTTTTTCCTATTTATTGCACAGTCTCGCCTAAAGGCACAAGGAACAATGTTCCTCTTGACGCAAAGTTGGTTCAAAAGGAAAATGTAATCCCCGTTTACGAGACGGTTTGTGGTGCTAAGTTGTGTCTTAATCTTTGGTGAGGTAAGCTTAAAATGAGCCTCTGTCAAAAAAGGAATCATAACCAGTGTACGCATTGTAAGGATGCATGCTTAGTAGCGGTTGTCGAAAAAACAGAAGTCGACTACCAGAGGCAACCCTATCTGAGCAGAAATTGTATGGGGTCAGGAATTAGGATCTTCGCCGGTTTACTGAGTTCATGAAGGAAACTTGTATTTAAATGATTGAGCCGTCGGCTCTGAAGGGCTGAATAGTGATAAAGGCGGTTTTTCCACTGATTCCATTTCTTCTTCTTCTCCTCACAGCCTGCAGAAATCGTTCGCCGGACAGTTAACTCTCATCTTCATTGCACCAACTGCGCGGTAACCAGTGGGAAAACTTGTAAGAATGCTTATATCATGTTGTTGTTGTTTTTAAAAACAAGTTTCGTTCTGTTTGTGGTTGCCGTGGCGTAGTGGTAAGTGCGTCGACCGCCACGCAGAAAGTCTAGGTTCGGTTCTATCTCTCTCGAGTTGCTGACAACACTCAGAGAGCATCAATTGTCTATGAAAAGCTTTTAAAATCTCGCCGTTCGGAGTCGGAAAAAACTGTAGCTCACTTCTACTCGTGGGAGAACAGTAGCACGCACAACACGAGTAGTTGTTGTAGAAGCTCGGCCCTGGTCCCCTGTGGGATGTAGTGCCACGCAATAATTAACTAAATTCGTTCTGTTTAAGTTGAAGGTGGTCCTAGAATATTACGCAGTAAGCAGGCCGTGACTACAGCACAAAGCAAGTTATAGTGATTAGAAAGACACATGAACTTTGGATGTTTAGTGAATCGAAGATTTTGATACCACCTGCTTACTTTTCACGTGCTATTCACATATGTAGATGTCTGTTTAATGATTTTCAATCTAATGAGTGAATAGATAAAGTTGTCAATCGATTCTGTACCTCAGCTTTATTCGGTCTGTGAGATTGTTCATTTGCTCCCTCTTCTTCTTCTCTGGGTCTCCTGTGTCTCAGCCAACAAAGCCATTTCAGTTGACACGGTCTTTAGCCAGCAACTTCCAATTTCGCACGCCAAGTTGTTTGAGGTGCTTCTCCCCTAGTTTACACCATCGGTTCAGCGAGCGACCTCTTTAGTGTTGTCCTACTGGTTCGGACTTAGAGGCTCTATGAATTTGAAGTGTATTTTCCATCCGCTCTACATGACTTAGCCATTTTAAACGTTGTATCCGTATATGGTTGACCAGTCACATGCCGCCGTATGGTCTGTGTCCTCATCACCCTTTTCATTTCCATAAATTGCGGGAATGTCCAAGGACATAGTCGAGGACGTTTTTAAGCGTTTCAGGCTTTTAAGTTTTGACGGACGGAGAGTTGATAAGATGGGACTTTGATGCCCTCAAGGCTGAATGAAGGTGATTTCTATGACAGGAAAGTATATTTGTTGCGAAGTTCCTTTGAGCCTTAATCTTTCACGCCATTCGTGTGTGGAATGAAACAATCTAATTTATTCCGATGGAGATATAGGTGTATGTTTGTGGTAGGTATGTAGACGGACTTTACTTAGACTCAAAAGGTGTCCCTTGCGCAGTTGCAGAGTAGATCTTCAGTGTTCGTGCACCTATTTCAGTTGTCGTTACATACTATCTTGTGGTGTGTCTTCCTTATATGAAATGTCCTGTAAGAACTCCTTCCAGGTTGCTTTAATTTTTTTTACTTGTGTTGCGTTTATGTTTTGGGAATGTTTTCGGACATATTGTGTTCAGTATCGTTTGGCAAGTCATCATGGAAAGACTCACTCCACAAGAGTATCTCCACCTGCAGTACGCAAATAAGGGTTCTGTGAATAATGTTTGTGTGACACCCTCTAGTATGACGTGTACCGCCGTTTTGTTGGCCGCACATAGAGGATATATCTCCGCTCTTAAATTCGGACCATAGACTTGTGGGTAACGCTATTCGAAGACAGCATCCTTAACTCCAATGAAATTAGTTTTGATGATGTAGCCGTTCCATTTTTTCTTTCTCTATGATACGTGGCGGGAGTCCTGGGGTGGACGTCCTGTATGTTCCGTTTATGACAAATTTAGTTCGTTGACATAACTGACGAAATTCTGGCTTCCATTCAGTGATATATTTCCAGTTTGTAATTAAGGAACGCACTTAGCTAACTCGCGTCGCTCCCGTTCAGTTTAAAGTCTTTCATATTTGCACTACCATATTGGACGAAACCCAAATCTAAGCCTCTACCTGTGCCACGCCTAGGACTGGCTTCTACAGCGGCTACGTATTTCGATCAGCGAATAAAGAAAGTTGCTTAATGGTGCCTTGCAAGGTAGAAGAAAGGGACGACCTTCCTATGTCTTCACAAGACAGTCACAAGAGCATCACCAAAATTTGGTTCTTGTCGCGCCCAAGTAACGCTCTCTAGTACAGGTCCTGAAATACCCATTCCCATGTCCGGTCTCAAATTACCCACCGGTCTGCTTACAAAATTAAATTTCCATAATTTGGGGAATCCTATCAGACGATCGCATAACTTGGGGCAATCCTTTGAAAGAGAAAATCGCCCAATCTCTTCCCCCAACAAATTTTTATCCATGGAGAAGGAATCTTAATCCTCCCACTTTGCAGCATTCCAAGGCATCCCTTACGCCAGAAGGTAAGAACCAAGAATTCGTTTGCTACGAATCCGATTTCCTTTAAGAAAAATGTTCCCCATTTCGACAACAACAACAACAACAAAAAATCTCTGAACTTATCCGAAACTGAATCGATTTCAAAGATTCCCATCCCACACACACCCTCAAAAGGAACCTTATTGTTGCGAACTCGAGTGGCGCCCTATGCCACTCAGAGTGGTCCCCCGAACGAGCTACGTCTGAGTGTCATTGTCAGCCTTAAATGCCAGCATTCTCGATTGAAAAGATGTTGCCTGTCATCTCGAGGCTACCACTTGTGGACGAGTTTTATTTTTAGTCTCGCAGTAAATATGTTTCCTGGCCGCCTGAGGAAATCAATGCTACGACCCACTCATATCCCACTTCAGTGCGAAGGTTGCTCTCAGGATTCTCATATGGTCCCTAGGAAAGGTTATAAAGTCAAGTGCTACACACGCTTCGGACTGCCGCCGCTTCAATTCCTTAAATCTGTGTAGGGGGTGTTCTACACCCCTCCCCCTGGCGCTTGCAAAAACTTTCTCCAGACAGGCACCCACCCTCTGCACAAGTTTCAAATCACTAAGTGAACTCCAACTGACGTCTGCTAATGGAACGTAGTCAGGAAGTATAAATTAAGCCATTACGCAGTCAGTGGATAGGGTTACGTGAGAACGTTATCAGGTAGGCTCGTGTGCGCCGCCGCTCGCACCCCTCCGCAGCTAGATGAAAAATTGAAATTATCCCCCTGGTTAATTTGCCACAATATCTCACTATCAACCGCTGCCGACGCGTGTTTGGAGGCCCCAAGCACTTGTAGGTGTTATGCGGCGCACTCATCCCCTAATCATCCCCCTCCCCCATCCTTCCACCGCCCAGCTAGGACTGAACTTTGTGATTGATTGATTTTCCTCGACTATCGTAATTTATCATTTTCGGTTGTGCTCTGGTCTGGTGGGGCTGGCTTTTCGTTGGGGGCACATCTAATGAGTTTCACTTCTGGGTGGAGAGTAAGGCAGAAAAAAAGGATTTTGTGTGTTTGTCGCTCGCGTGCCCTATCTTTACATGCCGCCGCTCGGGCTGTAATAAATTTAATGGCATTTGGAAGCGATTTCATCGGGCACAGTGTGTGTTGCTGGGTCATCAGCGATGAGCTCTGGGTTTTGCTGATGTCTGCGCGCTGAGTGATGGGCCTCGCAGATGACATTTAATTAATTGCGGAAACCACAAACGCCGCCCATGCGATGATCGGTTAAGTGGGATTCAATGTTGTGTTGTCGATTCGGGCGGGAAATTTACATCACTCATGCTGATGCAGTGGTTTATCGAAGTTGAGACGAATCAGGAATTTTTTGCTTTTGCTTGGACAATGAAGTCCTCTTCAAGATTCATCATGGATCAAATCTCCTCCTTCACCGTGTTAACGGAGGACTTTCATCGGTGGCCAGAGGCATCCGCAAATCCAGTGTCTATGTTGATTGACGAGGGATTTGCGATGACAACGTTGAGACGTCCTGCTTCTCGTTGAGGGAAATTAATTCAGGGGCCACAGCGATTCACTGAAGAGGACGAATACTGAATGAACTTGAGACGCTCCTTCGCAGTATCAGAGTGGCCGATGGCGATTGCAAATGTCATGCCGGGTGGCGAAACTCCGCATCATGCTGCCTGCCCACAGTGACATTTAGGCAAATTAATCTGGTCGTTAAGGCCACTGCGTGGTTTGCAGTTTACTGATGCTTCATGCCCTCCTTACACTTATGTCCCAGGGACTACGTTCGGTTCTAAGAACTGCCAAATATGACACTCCCCATCACTCCATCAAATCGTCCTCGCTTTCCATAAACAGATGGCTCCCCCAACCGTCTAATGAATTCTTCCGAAAACACCTCATCTTTCATGTGAAATCCAGTTCCTCTCACAACACCCCATGACAGCTGGATTTAGCAAAAGCAAATCCCATCGAAGAGGATAACAGTCACAGGCGCCTCCGGCGTGAAGCACCACTTAGCCAGCCACCTCACGTTGGGATTGCTAATGGCTGCGCATCGGTGACATGGAGCTCTTGTCGGCGGCGAGCCAAAGTAATTCAATGTCCTTGTCGTCGCGTCCACATCTCTGCATGTTTGCACGCCTCAGTCGGCATCCCCTCACCCGTGCCAGGGACAAATGAACCAAAGACATTCATTACGCCATCCCGCTGCAAGAGAAACTGCAGCTTCTCACAGACATCGACTCCTGCCGGACGGCAAGGACACCGCTGACAGTGACGAAGACAATGTTCACCTTAACATTGTTGGCTGTGCAACTATGACGACGTGCAGCTTCAGCATTGAGTCGTTACACGCTCAGCGGAGCTAAGAATTCCGCACCCCAGTTGTGTGAATGTGTGCGTGTGCCAAGGAGTAATTTTTTTCAAATGGGGCGGTGGCAATTTGCAATTTAATAAAATGACCTCCACAATGAATATCAAACAGATGCCATTTGCATAAAATTTCTCGCCCCACCTCCCCTTTTGCAGCCTCGGTCACTCGGCCCGGCTGACGGCAAGCGGGCGTGCAAGAGGGGGGGAGGGGGAGGACAAACAGATTTACTATGTGAGAATGGTGTCATCTGCAGGTTTGACATTTTGCAGTTGACTGGGTCCGTGGAAGCGGCAAGAAACGCACAAGACACAGAGCTCGCACTGCAGGCAGCACTCTGGGGCGATCGATGGTCCACCCAGTGTGGTGCAGGGAACGGGGTATTTAAGCAACCGAAAACAGTGTACGCTGATGACGGTTGGAATAATTCAACGTCCCTGTCACGAGGACGGAAGCTGAATGTGCTCAACACTCTGGCGAGGATGTGTAAATAATGTCATCCAGAGGAAATTTGGTTTATGGCCGAGACAGTGATTAATCCCATGACGTTAAGCACCGTCGGACGAGAATCTGATGACGGGCGGGATACTGGAGTAAAGATTTAATTCAAGGGATTTGTTTGTGACTGATGAGGGCACAGTTGTGGCAAAGAGAGAGAGAGAGAGTTAGAGAGAGAGGGAGATCGTTAGCTGTACGGGGGGATGTGGATTTGTGAGGAGGAGTTGATGTATCTTAAATCGATTGCTCAAGATTGATTGCATTTTGGGGGATGTTGGGACTTAACGAGGTTTTGAAGTAACGAGTAGTAGATGGAAAATCTTTTCAGAAACCCCAAAATGGGTATTTGACTTCGCAATCGTAAAGAGAGGTAGGTAAACCTCTTGTCAAAGTCTGCCTGGTGGTGAGCACCGAGTCACAATGGATAACATCAGGCGCATCCGAAAGGCCTAAATTGCAATCGAGACGTGCAAAAGGACTGTCGGATAAAAATGGAGACTCCAGCCACATAACACATCACTTAATAAGTCCCGCGACATAAAGGGGGCGCCACTAACAAAAATGATTCATTTTTTGATCATATTGATTTTTTTTGTTAGTGGCGCCCCCTATATGTCCCGCGATTTATTGAGTGATGTTCTATGAAGTTATGGACGGGACATGTGGCTGCAGAACGCCCTTTTCTATTGTACAGAATGGCGCAGCAGTTTTATTCTACCGGGTAGCACTCATATGCACAAGCGGTGCGGAGGTGTCTTCTCAGACGCACTGGACGACAAATTTAATCTCAGACACTTAGATCTGCATGCTTAACAGGTGGTAACTAGCACAGCTAAAAAACTTATGTTTTCGTTGAAATGGCGGGTCTTACGGACACTCTTAAGTCCTCCACAATGTGAGCGTCACATCTTAAATCCCTGAACCACTCAGCTCCATAAAGCTCAATTTGAACTTTGCCATCATCCGTTTAGAATGTGAATTTTAGTCCGCACCTCACAGGACTTTGATCATCCTAGTCAAAGTTTTTCCTTTAGTCTCTTAAATCTCTGCAGAGCCTTCCAATTTGAAGCTACACACGAGAAGTCCTGACTGAAGTGGAGAAGCGCATACTAGAAGAATACGTTCATCCTCACGGATAGTAGTACAAAAGATCTTGGACTCCGTCACACTAAACTCAAAGATCAAAGGTCATTGATAACCGGGCGTACTTAGATGAAAAGGTTAAGCAATTCCTTCTTTCTTTCCTTTTTTTGAGGTTTGGATGCACTGCATTGGAGCGTTTAGACTCAAAAACTGATCTATTGTACAACCAGGGAGTAATGTAGATTCTTGGTTTTCCTATGAGGCGTACCTCTGATAAAGGGCTTAAGCTTTCAGCTCTTAAAACGTCTGCGGCAAAAAAGCCGCCATCTGATAGGAGGAAAGATGGGACATTGACAGAGAAAGTGCTCTGAAGTGTCTTGACCTTCTCCACAGGCGTCACAAAGAGTGCCACCACTAAACCTAAGCAGACTTAGGTGCTTAGCGAAAGTGAAGTGCACGCTGACAAGTTTGCACTCTTTTCAGTCTAGAGAATACACAAAAGCCGCGAATTTCTTGCTGACGTTCCAGAGCATGTACTTAGTCAGTCTGCATTCTGGAGACTCATGCCGTCATAGCTATGTTGGGAGACCCAACTGTCGACGGACGCCCTAACCAAGGAAGCGGGTAGTCCCAAGGTCGGTTCGGGCCCTACGAATGCTTCTTTTGAACCTTGTCTAGCTAACTCATGAGGAAATCTCGTTTCCCATGATCCCGTGAAGTTCTGGAACATAGACGAGTCTTAGTGAATTTAGTTTGCCGCCCAAATTAAAGGATGACTTGTATTCTTGGACTATCCTGGAAGTGGTTAAAAGGTAGAGCCTTAAGCGCAGCTTGACTGGAGCTACGGACCAGATACTTCGCCTCTTTCAGCAACTCTTCACAATATGTGTAGATAGATAGCCATTTGGATAGCAAACGATTTCGCCTGGAGAAGAATTGTTTGCACCAACGCTGTCTTTACTTCAAGAACACGAACGCCTCACTTGTACGCTAAAATTGCATATGGGCACGTTCCACTTGACCAACCAAAGATGGGTAGCTGCTGCGTATCAAAAGAAACAAAATAAAGGTCCCTCATGGCTCTAAATGCTATAGACTGCTACGATCACTCTTAAGATCGGACACGGTCACGATCTCTTCTGTGAGTAATGTTTGGATTCTGTTTGATGGACAAACGGCTTAGTAGACCGAATTTCCTCAGATGAGTTCTGTAGGAGCTGTTCAAACGAGGATGAACTGAAAACCACCCTACTGCCTCAGAAACAGATACTAAAGCAACTTTCTTCTCAACGGCCTGAATAACCTCAGTAACACTCCTCCCGGTGAACTTTGGGTCCCCCTCTTCGACTGTTCATGGTTCTAGTTGGGTATGTTTTAAACTTCGTTGAACACAGGCGGCGACAAGCCTCGTCTTCCTTATTACAAATTTTAGTACTCATGCAATTGTTCGGTGAAGATTTTATGCAGGCTCTTTGTAGCCGAATGGACTTTGCTTTAAAAGCCTTTTTCGTTCTGCAAACGTGGCAAATTTTACAAGTCAGAACTTTTAAGTCAGTCATGTCATTGTGCAAAGTTATGGTATAGTAGAGCACCTTAACTTCGACGACTTCCTGAGCAGTCTTTGTTGCAAAGGTTAGAACTCGGTCATCCTTTCATTAATGTCACTCTCGAGATCTAAGCTTCCACCACTGTAAAGATCTGAATTCCTTAATTTCACTCAACTGCTTCCCGTTGTCTTGACCCTAGGTTGTCTTCAGCTTAATTACGTTTCTCCCTTCGTTCTCTTTGGTCGATGTGAGGAAGTCAAAGCCTATTTCAAGCTGAAACCTTGAATATTATGAAGAATTCGTTGGTTTCTTCCCTTACGTCCCAGCATCAGGTGGCCGCTCTACCGCTCCTAGATCTCACAGAAGGCCCGCTCCTAGAATCATCATTAGTAAGTGTCTTCTTCTGGTAGTCGGGGCATGCTTTTGCTATCCTGCAATGCGGATATGTGCTTTGCTCATATTGCTTGACGGGTATGGTTGGGCCTCTTCACCCTAACTTTAGCTTATTTGCGCCTGCCTCGTTTCAGTGGCCCATCGTTGCAAATTCACCAACCTATACAACTCTTTAATATTTAAGACCCTGAGGCAATCTAAAAATACAAACAAACGGTTCGTTTCGCCTTATTTTTATAATCGGATGAAACGAATTTAATTTGAGTCCTTGGGCACTTCGGGCGCTATCACACCTTGCCAGTGGATTGAAGGTTCATCCCTAATCCTTCGCAGTGGTAAATGTTGATTCTGCGAAATATAACACCACGAAGCATCGTTAGAGTTTGGTTTCATGAGTTTGATTTCTGAGAAGAAAGGAGTTAATAAGGAAAGGACTCGTTGAGGAGAGTGTTTATTGTGTTCGTTCGTAGTAACATTTCATTGTTGTGCGCCATGAAATCAAAAATTTACAAAGCCGTTGTTTATTTTTGTCATTTGTAAAAATGGCGCCCAACAGAGGATGATGGATGCTGATCTTTCCTTATATAATCATTGTATCTTACTGTTTCCTCTTCAATTATTCACTCAAGGTTGTTTTTTAAGGAACTGAACAGAAAATCTGATCAAAAATTGGGTGCCAGTGGGAATGTGCTTGGACTCCTGTGTCCTGTGATTTCTGTGTCGAAGTTTCAATCCCTAGGCTAAGCTTTCATCTAACTTTCATAGTTTTCTAAACTCAACCTTTCTGTAATTGCTGAGAACGTGTTAATAAAAGACAATCTCATACTGATCCTTAGCAGTCGACATTAAACTGTAGGTTACCTCCACTAGAGAGATGAAGCTAGGTCTTGATTTGTCGTGCCAACTAATTTCTTTATTTCTCTTTCGTCTTTAACATTTTGGCATTAGACAAAGGGGCATTTTTCAACTCTTCTGTGAGTCTTACAGACCTATGGGTTTTTTTTTTAAAGGTTGCTTAGTCTCCCTCGAGTTTTTTGTCAACACCGTTCCGGGATTTCATTTAATGAACATCATCCTTCAGACGCAGATGCTCATTGAGTGCGTTAAGACATCAACCGTCTGTTACTTTGAATGCAGCTTGACCAGTGATTGTTTAAGATTATGGGCCCGACTCAGATTAGTCGAAAATCGAGTAGGCACTGTTCGAACTTGAGATATCCATTTAATCGCACTTGAAACACTTAAAAGTTCTATACGTCCTTCCCAACACTTCTCAAGACCTCTTCCCCTCCAATCTGGCCATCATTTCAGCCGACATTTGATCATATCTGCATAATCTTTCCACCTTTGTGAAGCCAGAAACTTTCCTCCATCGCATAGTTACTCCTAAGATTGTAATCAGAATGGCATACCCTAAACTGGGGTCAGTGGAGGTGAAAGTTTTCTATGAAATATGTTTAATTACCCCTTTGATTTCACACAGCGCACGGCGGGGACAGAACACACACCAGACATTCATCCGCCCTCCCCTGGGCAAAGTTCGCCGATGCGAAAGTTGTCGCTAGTGGTAGTCAATTAGTCGGTAACTTCATCACCCCGCCCCCACCCGTGAGAACCACATTGTCCGTCTATGCTCACCGAAAAAGTTAGTTCGAACTTCATTTGAATCTATTTGTGATTCCAGTCGAGCGTGGCAACGCAAATTCCTTGCAGGGTGACACCGCAATAAAACTCCATGAATTTTCCAGACCTGTGACTGTGAAATTATTCACCCCCGGCGTGCTTCCCCCTCCATTCGCAATGACCCACATTCGATGAGTTTCAAAATTTATTCACCGAAAACCCGCATTCGCCAACTTTCCCCCCTGTGACCGGGTATCTGTGTGGATTTTAATTAAATTTTCCATTTTCTCGTCCGCAGGCAAGTCACAGGAGAGCGTCGTTGCCCCGCACGCGCCTGTGCCACCACTGTGCTGCCGCCAGACGGCAGTCATCGAAATCAACTGATTTGCATTAATTGGCGTTCATCCCTTATCGATACGTCCCGATGAATAGAACTCGCATTACCGATACCGATTCCCGGCAACAACAGGCGGCGTACACGTCGAGATAATGAAGCTCTGAAGGCTGTACATTGAAAGCAGCACGACGCACGCAGCAGTTGTCAGTCGATTGTGTCGATTCTGTCGGAATAGATTAGCAAAAATCAACTCCTCCTGTGTATCGGTGTCGGAGTCGGTGTCGCAGACGAGGAAGAGGACGAGGACGAGGAGACGGGGCAGCAGCGAGTCCTTGCCTGCAGATTCCCTTGCTACACCATCCTGTGAGTGAATGTCATGATTCGCCATGTGGACATACATGATGGCAGCTGCCCGAGGAGATCGGGCAAATTCAATGTTGTCCTCGCGGCGTCGCACTGAGAGCGAGTCGTCACCGAAGTATGGATACAAGTGAGTCTCAGCACATCGGCGCCCCGCCTTGAATGGGTTCATTTTGTGCTCTGTTTTGCAGCCTTACTCGTCCCTTGTACAGGACCACCCGCCTAACTGGAGCAAGCACCGGCAGCGGATTATGCAACCAATACCAACAGTACCCGACGTACGGCAATCAAATGTTCCACCACTCGAACCCGTATGCCTCGCATCACCACGTGACGACAGCGTCTGGCTTCGACGCGGCGCCATCGACGTCGTCCAGCCAAGATGACGAGGACAGCAGCCTCTTCGGACCAATGTCGAACGAAGACGTTCACGAGAACAGCAGCGCCCCGGTGCCATCGACGGCAGCGGCAGGTGGCGACCGACGCTCAATGCCGAACCATATCTTGGCCGTGACGCGCTCTGGCGGCAATGCAACCTCGTCTGTAGAGCCGGCGCAAGCAGACGGCACGGTCCCCTCCGCTGGACGAATCGGTGGTCGTCCCCTCCTGTCGAGTCGCATCAGTCACGACGATGAGGAAGTGGACTACCTGGAGAGCGTAATGGAGAACGGCAAGCGAATGTCACAGGTAAGTCGGGGAATCGGGAGATGGGTTGGCCGTTGGATTAGCCAGGCTCCAGCCAAAGAATTATTAATGAAGTCACGTGGTGTTTCCCAGCCTCTTGGTATTCAAGGCAACTTGGCTTACGGAACCACAAAGCAGGTGCTGCCAAACTGACGAGGCAGTCGGCAGAGGTAGGCGGCAGTCCGCTCTGAGGGTGAACGGAAAGTTTCAAGGTCCAGATGGGATTTGTGTTTGTTTTTAATTAACTTGGGCACGTATGCGTCCATCAAAGGTCTTGGCTTCCAATTAGGGGTGTTTACATCAGCGCCACAGATTGACAGAAGCATTTACCTTAATGGCTCCCACACACACATCGACCGATTGGAATGCGATGAGTTATAAAGAAGAAGTCTGGGAATTTTGATCGGGAGGCATTGGTTGGTTGTGCATAAGAGGGATTACCGGCTCTCTGTGGTGAGGGGGCTCCCGAGGAGGGAGGTGTTGAGAAAGTTTTCTGGGAATTGGGAAGTTTGATTACATGTCAAATCTTTGGGAGAAAATTACATTTGCCATTTTCTCTCTCTCTGTGGGTATGGGAATGTGTAAATATGGATACAAAGATTGAATGCTCTTAAAGTAACCTTCAGTCCATTCGCCAGGGACTACGAATTTGTTACTTACAAAGGCGAAGGAATCGTAATCGCAGCAATTCTGACCGTGAACATTTTCCAATTGTCCACTCTTGGCAGTGGAGAGCAAGTGATTGGGAGCAAGTGAAAGCAACATCACACTTAGAACGAAGCCCAGGGTCACGAACGGCATGCCGTTGACTGAACACTTAGTCCTCGATGTTTCGATGCTTTCTCGAACAATCGTGGACTGCGTTCGGTATAATTGGGTCACAAACCTGTTGATTTAGAAATGTGGAAACTGAGCAACATCATTACGGCAATCCGTTTTACGACTTTAAATTGTTGATCCTAGTTAGTCATGCTCTTTTCGTACAAAATTAGAGATACTATTCTAAGCATAAGGTAGCGCAGTGAGTTTTGAGTAAGTGCATCGACTCACACGCCAATGTCTCAGGTTCGATTCTCGAACTGATAGTTCACATTTTTCACGGCTTTTTCGAGTACTATACTTTTGGTCTATGAAAATACTTAAAACTTGCCGGTCGAAATCGGCAACAAACTGTAGGTCCCTTGCACTAGTGAGAGAACAGTAGTGCCACTCAATTATAAAATGAGATTCACAAATGCAAAATTAATTCTCTTTCTTGAATAGCCCATGCCGTCAGATTATTTTAGACATCCGCAGATCTATGTGAACGAAATCTGCTGCATTTTTTTTCAGATGTCTCATCGACTTTCAAAAAGCTGTTGTAGGAATTGGTTTGATTTGAAATTCACAAAATTTTGACGAGAATGCAATGTTTCTTAGAACAAAGTATGGAAAACATTCTGCATTTTCCCTCAATTTCAGCTTTCTGCCGCAAACTTTGAATTTAATAATTTCATTTAACGAAATAAAACCTAAGATGCCACCAGCTATAGTATTGCCACATTCAATTAAGAAGCCAGCGGTATTACATTTTAGAGCCATTTGTTGAAGAATTTGAAGAACATTTAAATTGATTGTTGAAACGAAACCATTGTTGTGTGACTGTTACTTTCATTTGCTCAATTTACTTGTTTCGGTTGCGTCAAATTTGCTTTGGATAAATGAATTTTTTTCTATGGTTTGTTAGCCTAGCTATCTTACTTAGCGTGAATGACGACAACCGATGTACTCTTTTGTATGGGGAACGCGATCTAGGAGGCATATTGTTGATTTGTATTTTGTGAAAACAGCCTCCATAAGAGCCATACTGTATATATGATTATGAGGGCCATCCATTAAGACTAAGTGTCCAAACGGTCGACATCAACGATTTCCATAATTTGATCAACTTTTTGGGCAACTGGCCTTCCGGGGTGTGTCACTTTCAACCTCAAAATTACCGAAGTTTTTGAATCAGGACCATAAACACTTTTCAGGCTTACAGCTGCCTTTCTTTCGTTTTCGCCTTTGACAAGTAAAAACTGTAAATTGTAGCTTGGTTTCTCCTGGCAAGGGTTCTTTTCTGACACGTGCACGAACGAAAATTTAATCAGTCAAATGGAAAACAGTCAAGGAAGCCTTTTTAATTGTGACTGTCGTCTTTACAACGACATCGGTTGAAAGCCAACGAATCAACACCTAAACCATATAAAGACTACAAAAGCCATCTATTGAGAAAATAATGAATTATATTTCCTCACACTTTATAAAAAACTTATTTAGTTGAAAGTTAAACGCCTCAACTCAGTCTTTGAGCACACGTTTTTCCATTTTAGAATAAGCTCACAATACAACAGAATTATTTCCTAGAACCAGGACTTAACACCTCCAACGCTCGGCGAGGACTACACACAAAATAAATGCACCCACACATCTGCCCCACACATTTATCTCTTTCCAAAGTGGTGCTTAGCAGCAACAAAAAATTTCTCTCAACTTTTAAAATAAAAAAAGAACCCTCTTCCACAGAACGACTGACAACTCTCGAGTCCATTTTTAAAGCCCACCACCAGCTGTTTCGACTCAGCGCAGCGTAGGTGGCGGTTGTTCCACTTCTTCGATGACATCATGTCAAATACCATACAGTGCCCTCTCCGCCCGCCTCGTACCCCCCCTCCGAGAGAAGTCATCCCAAATTAAGCAACAAACACGTTAAATCAAGGACACTCTCGAAAATATCCAAATTCGATTACCCACACGATTCCTTTGTGCCGGCAGCGGGTCCTTCACACAAGGAGCCTCTCCTCTCGGCAGTCCGTGGAAAAATTTGCTTACCATGCCACTTGAATATTTCATGACCCTCACAAAAAGAAGTCGTTCTCGACACGTTCTTCCCCGACGCGAGGCGAGAGCGCACACTTCAGACCCTCTCCGGAAACCCAGTTGGGACTGTGGGCCGTGTGACGTTCTGCTCTGCGCGCCGACAACAATTGCGTGGCGGGTGGCTTCCGGGGAAATGAGCAAATAAATACTGTTAAAATCATATTCTGATTATTCCTCTGCCGGCGCACCTTATTTTCCGAAGAATGAATGTCCGGACTTCACACCTCACGCTCACGCTCACAATTCAAATTCAAGTGCGGAAGGAGGTGGGGTAGGGGTAGGGGCTCCATTTTCTCGTTTCAATGCGAGCGGGAGTAATCAATTTATTTCACCTTGGATACATTTTTTCTTCGGCGACACAAATGAGCATTGGAGTGGGTGCATGGGAGAGGGGAGGTGGCAGTGGGGCACCTGATCTTCCCTGAGCTTATTTTCGCAGTTGACTGGCGTGGGCGGAAAAGAGTCGAAGAGTAAACAAAATGAAAGGCGAACAAGGCAGGACTAAAAAAAAAAGCAAACGGGAAGGATAATTGAATTTGTGGCGGTATCCAATTTATTCTCATTTGGGCGGATAGAAGACTCATCAATAAAGACCCTCGACCTATCTTCCCGTCTTCGATGTGTGCTCTACCGTACCTGCGTGCGTGTGTATCTTTCGGGTTCAATCAGTTTAGCTCTGCAATTTGTAATCAAGCATTTAAATGATTAGAGGCCGTCAAGAGGCCTATTCTCTCTTTGCGATGCCCTTTGCTGTAGGACTTAATCTGGCGGATATAGAAGAGCTGAGTGGTTGAACCTGAAGGTGATCGAATTTTCTTCCTTCAATTCTGACCTACTTTGGAAAGGGAAAGAGGTGGGAGAACATTTTTATTTCTTTCTCTGCTTCCTATGGGAGAGGCTGGAAGTGGACAGGATGTCTGGGAATTTATGAAAATTTATTTTCTATCTGCAGCTGGTCCTTTCATCTTATACATCTACAGGAATATCGGTGTCGAGGAATTGTACCTCGTTCCGATGTGTACGACAGTTAATTGCAAATGAGGGTGCTTTTCAGGGAAATTTATCGAGGTTGCAAAAGTTTAATGTGAGTCTATAGGTTATGATTGTTTTTGGGGGGTGTCCTGTCCTGTTGTCCTGCATATGACCAGGACAACAGGACATCATCTGTTTGATCTACCTGAGTGCACTTTACGGTGAATAAGTTCAAATAAAGTCTTGGGGCCTTGTGATGATTTCCAACTTGTTCTGGCCCGAACTGGATAATATAGACATCCTCGACCTGTGGTGATGAACCGTGTAATGTGCCACATAGTTCATGTCATTTTGCATGAGCAGCTCACAACTGTCTACCAAAACCAGTAAGTTTTCCACCTCGTTACACATTTCTCCTGGTGTTTTCTTAAATTTATCACTTTATGGGAATAAGGCAGAAACACAAGCCAAGGTATCACTGTCACAAGTCACATATAATCTGATCCAGGCGACATAGGGAATGAAAACTAAAGGTTGCGAGTATAATCCATCCACAGTAGCCGCGGTGGACACTTGCACGGAGTTATATTAGGCGATTCAACGTGAGGTTTGACTTTCAATAGGCTTTTCTCCACAGATCGCCCGTGACTCCTGTCAAACTGCTTTGTCTGTTTTGTTCAGTATCGTTTGGCAAGTCATAATCAGACTTCAAATTGATCAGCTGTACTTACTCATAGCTTTATGAAGGAAATGTTTTTTCGAGGATCTCAGGGTGCACACAGTCGATCTACTGAAGTCACTCTTGCCAATACAGTTCTAGTGCACATTTGTCGATGATCCTTCACCAGCAACACCAAGAGTACCTAGAGTTATCAGAAAATCCGTTAAAAACAACGATATAGTGTGGCTTACCGATTTGGTGGACTCATTGGTCTATATCTATCTTCAAAAATTATTCAAATCAGTATGGTACGGTCACTGGTAACCGTAATAGCGTCTACAATAACTTCTCGTGTTGTGCGCGTTACTGTTCTTTCACGAGTGCAAGGTACCTACAATTTTGTGCCGACTCCAAACGGCGAGATTTCAGAAGCTTCTCACAGTTAATTAGTACTTCAGCAGTAAGCCACCTACAAGTGACACTTTGAAAAACAAAATTTGTCCTGTGATGCGCAAGACACCAGTCCTTATGCCTCAACAAGTTGCTCAAAATTCTTCTTCTTCCTCTTGTGGCACTACAGTCCGGGGTGGACCTGGGCCTAAACCAACATGCCCCTCCAGCCAGCACGATCTTTCGCTAGCTGCCTCCAGTTGCGCACTCCAAGTTGGTTGAGGTCCTTCTACACTTGTGTGCGCCACTTTAACCTTGAATGTCCTCTGTTGCGTTGTCCCAATGAATCAGATTCGAAAACTTTTCGGGCCGGAGCAGTGGTGTCCTAACTATCCGCTCTAAAAGACCTAGCCATCTTAGGCGTTGTAATGTGACGCTCTGTCGAAGACGCCGATGTTGTGTGTCCTTCCTTGATGACAGCATGTACTTCGTTTTGCCCTCATTAACGACCAGACCTATTTTAGCCACTTCTGCTTCAAGGCCAGCAATTGCTCCATTGACGGCTCGCTGTGTTCGTCCAATCACGTCAATGTCGTCGGCGTAAGCTAGCAATTGACCTGACTTTTGGAAGATCGGGCCTCTGGTGTTGACTTGTAAGTTACGCACGATCTTCTCAAGGATGATGTTAAAGAAGTCACATGACAGTGCGTCGCCTTGTCCAAACGTCTTGTCGGGAATGAATTCATCGAGACCTTCAATGTCAAAAAGGTTTTAAACAAGTCGCCCAAAATTGGACCTTCCGAATGGAGCATCTCAAATGTCGTTGCGCCCAACGTGTAGATGATTTTTTCAAAAAGTAAATGCCATGAATTATTTTTTAAGCCTATTGTAAAAGTTTTAAGTTCTCGTTCAAATAACGGTGTCTTACTTATAATAATAAATCAAACCGAACGATGAATCAACCTCTTTTTCGTACATAGTGGTATAGGGTGCTCAAATTTACGCCTTAAATTGATTTTCTCTTCACGGTTGGACATGTGTCCTTTAGCATTTCATTTCTCGGACAACACTCGTCACTGCCTTTGATGACGCTTGTCACTGTCTCCGATGACACTTGTCACTGCCTCCGATGACGCTTATCACTGCCTCCGGTGACTCTTGTCCTTGCCTCCGATGACGCTTATCACTGCCTCCAGTGTCGCTTTTCACGGTCGCAGCCGCAAGAATCTGTCTAGCTTAGGAAATATCAGTAGTTAGGACGTTTCCAAAGGAATACTTCTCATGCTCCTAAATTATTTCCTTGTCTCATCTTTTTTTTATCCCTTGGGATGAAATGTACAAATACCTACAGTTTTGAACGAGCAGGAGTCTCGAAGCGTCCAAGAGCGTAAATCAAAAGCCAAGTGCGTCTGGTGCCTTTACCCCTTTAGTCTTGTTAAAAAAGGATAAATCAATTCAAATCAAGCTGCTTCACATTGACTCCCCTCTTTGGGATCATCTACACCCTTCATTCCCTCTCAGTCAAATTTGAAAACTCAATCAGACCCAAAGTCATCCCCAAAACCCATCCACCAAGACCCACTTCTCGCACAAACTTCGCATCCTTTCAAATTAGGCAGAGCTCGTTTCGTTCAAATTTGCTTCATATTGATTTGTTATCAGTTATTGGCATCCCTGGGGGACGGAAATGGGTTTATCTCTCATGAAGACCATAACCGAACGTGCGACACATTCTCATTTGCAAGGATTTTTACATTTGGAGGGAATTTGAAATGGAGTTCATTTCAGCTTCAGTTTTACAGGTAAATGGCAAAACAGACGGAGGGAGAGTGTCAATTTCAGTGGTCATTCCAACCTAGGATCACATTGGCCACTCCCCACCAACTCCAAGCTGGTCAACAGAACACCCGAAAAAAAACAGGAAGGCAGGATCGCAATAAAAGCTAAATTTCTTGTTTAATGTGTCCTTCGGTTCGGCGAGAGTTCATTAAACTAAAAAACATCCATAAAGACCCGACACGACACGACATGACACGGCTACACAGCATCCGCATACTCACCCTGCATAGCAATCAGGGATTCGGAAGAGCGACGGCTGCTGGTGCGCTGCTGCGAGGGCGGTTGACGCTGAATTTTGATAAAGATGGTGCGGCACGGGTCCTGGGTGGCGGTGAGAGAGATGAGGAGAGCAATTCCACACGGGATCTGCTTGTGAAAGTCGATGTGGTGGATGAATTTTTATTGACCCTCTGTCCGCCGCAAAGAGCGCCAGCGAATGTGCCCCCACCACTCGGGTCAAAGAAGGATATTCCGACGCCGCCGCCATTCGACCGTTTCATGACAATTTAATTCCGATTACAGCCCCGGCAAATGATTATTTATGTTCGACGAATTGCCATCCTTTTTGTGAGTGAGTGAAGGGAGGGACTTAAGCCTGTCGGCGGCGACGTCGCTGGTCATCACTTGTCTGAATGTATTCGGCGTCGAAAATAAATTGTGATCGTTCGGGAAGATTACTGCCGTACTTTATCCTTTTCTGATATTTAATCAATTAGGTGGGGTGGAGGACCATCATCTCGAGCAAGCTTTGAGCTTCTGCACGGTTTTCGGCCACAGGTACAGGGAATAGCAAAGCTGGGTCTTGTGGGCCAAAATCCAATTAAATGAATTAAGCTTGCTTGAGAGCACCACCTCTCCGCCCATAACCAGGCCAGAGTTTGAAAGTTTGCTCCACCCTCCAACATCAAACCCGCCCGCACTCCGCACTTTTGAGTGTGCGGGTAATTTACAAAATTGCTCTTGTTTCCGGGTTAACATAAATTAAAACATCAAAGGATGACGTGGAAGGGTCGGTTGTAGAAGAGGCCTCCCTCGCATCTATCGCGTCGTCGTATCGATTGAAGAAGTTGCATTTTGAGGCGCGTGGGCTCAGTAAGATTGAATTTTTTGACTTGATTGAGTTATTTTCATCGTCATCATGCGTGTGTTGGAAGAGGAATTGATCGCAAGGCATAGGAAGCCATCAATCATCGTCAGAGAGTGCCCGAATTTGATGGGTTCAGGTTCACGTAATCGGTGTTCATGCTTCGGATGAATTTTAACAGTCATTCGATGACTTATTTATCGACATTTTACGAAAGTCATGTGTGTTTGTGGGGGTGAGGTCTATTATTCACTTCCGATAGTCTGAGGTAGAGAGCATCCAAGGCCAAGGGAAACCTTGACAAAGTGGAATATAGTTACTTCGTCCTTTACAAATGTGATTCGAGCGAGTTGTGATAGGAGCACAAATAACCATACAGTGAGTGTGGTTCTATGAGCCCATGAGATCAATAGGAACGTCTAAAAATAGATCATCTAACCATTGTGCCAAATACCGCTTTCCATCGCCATTTCATTTTACATGACCATGCAACAAAATATTTAGAAAAGTTTAAGCAAGGAAATGTTTCGTTATCTCACCGAAAGAACGTAAGCGTTGTATGTATGGCTTCGTTTCAAAAAACGGAAGAATTTTTATTTTTGTGCATTCGTATACTTCTCTGTCACACATTGCAAAGTTTACAAGTTTTGACACATTTGAAAATCTGAAAACGACACAGTATGGGTCATCTGGTGTGTTATTCTAACACTAACAGACGTTTCCTTCTTAAACTGTTGACAGAAAGTCGGTATGTGTCACTTTGAACAAAGTTAGGGAATTCAAAAACCGTTTTTTCAAAGTAAGTGCTGCATAGCCCAGACAGTCAACTGTTTTTATAGAACTTATACCCGGATTGAAACACCCACTAGGCCATCTTAATGCAAGTTCATGGGACTGGCAGATAACAGTCATAATCGCCGTCTTCGTCGGATGCACACAGACGAACATATTGCCGAGAGTGTGAGACAACTCTCCATCGACCTCAACAAGTCAATTCTTTAAGAACTATGCTGCAGGAAATTTTTCAAGAAGATCGTAAACTATGCGCCCATAAAGTGCGAGACCATTATTGTTGTGCTTCGAACTTTAGATCAGCTGGAATTTGACAAAAATTTTGGGCAAAAACTCATCTTTTCTAGGGATGCGCATTTTCATCTCAGTGTGACTACGTTAAGAAACGAAATTGATGCCTCTGAGGCTTAGAAGGACCGCAAGTTGTGCATTCACAGACAATGACCGTTTTGTTGCGTTGTTGAGGAGTGGTGGCCTCTTAGATTATGCGGTTGGGAACAACATTTCGGTTAACGACAGGCGTTACAAAGTCATGTTAACGAACTTACTCCTCACTGAAATTAAAAGCAGACTTGGACGATCTGCTTAATGCAGGATGGCTAGCTGTGCCACACAGCCCGTGCCATAATCGATCTTTTACGCACCAAAATTAAATTCAAATTGAGTTCACTCTGTTCCAAGTCGTCTTATTAGCCATTTTGGCAATGTACAGTCAGCGTCAAATGTGAGTTTACAGTCAGCAGGAGAAAGTTCAACCTTAAAAATGAAATATACCACCAGGAGCCACAGTGGATATCGACACATCAAATTAAACTTTTCAACTCATACTTCAATAAACACAAACGAACATATATTCCATTTAAAAAAAATGTAAGCATAATGTAATCAAATCAATTTGAAAGAAAAATGGGCAAAAACACACGTCAAAAGTGTGTGTACTCGTACCTAAATATCAACTTTTTGAATTTATATTTGGTTCCCGTTAGATCGCCTGATAAGTTATATACTCTAGCAAAAAACTAAATAAGTTTTATAACCAAGAAGTAAACGAAACCATGTTTGTGTGAGCATTCAGGGTTTTATAAGCTCTGAAAGAGGTGAGTTCCGTTTTTTCCAAATGGCTGTGAGTTCACCTGAGTAGTAGGCACATCTAAATTCCTGCCTTAAGTCTGAACTGTGGCCTTAACTAAAGTTTCTTCCTCTTATCTAGAGCGATTGCTTCCTATATTATTTCAACATAAAACCGTTTTTCTTGAGCAAATGCCACAAGTAAGACGTTGTCACACTTACTGGGATCGTTGTGCTCAAAACCTGCTTTTACCATGAAATGTGGACGCTATGGTGTAGTGGATAAGAATTTCGACGCACGCGCTGAAGGTCCCAGATTCCAGGACACAAGTCGTCGCTGAAAAAGCATGCCTATGTTCATTGTGGGCTGTTGCGCGCAATAGGGTCTTCTTAAGGATTTTGCAAAAACGGTGAAAAAATGTCGACTGTCTGCGACGATTATGCTGTGTTGGGTGGTGTTGAATTTTTTGGACATTCTTCACTCACTCGTACAAAATCAACAGGAAAAAAGGTGTATGTGCATGAATGGTCCAAACAAACATCCTCTCAACACTTTGTAACATAATCCGATATGTTTGGATGATTCTACAACTAGCCAGACACTGTAATGTCAAAGAAATCACCAAAGAAGGCTCCACATAGCTCTAGACAGTCGAATTTTCTTCCCCTGCGAATTAGTTTTATCGTCTGAAGCATTCGCCGTGGCAAGGTTTCGTGCATCGGGGGTAAATTGTTACATCTCAGTGGCTAGTTCACATCACCAAGACGCAAAATAAACGTCCTGGGGAATAAGTGTCCAAAAAACGGTTTGCGAATGAGCCTGCGATGTCTTTGGCTTGAAGAAAGAAGCGTCAATTATTTGATATCCATACACCATGCGACAGACGCTTTTGACTCATGGCACCACGTTGATCTCGTGAACTTTACAATTCTCTCAGTAGAGAGCATTATGGACTTTTTGGGAAACAACAGGGTAGCTCAGTTTGATGAAAAGAAACTTAGAAGACGATAATTTTAGTTTTCTGGTTCTTATGTTCGTTGTGGAATGTTTTCAAATTTCAACTTTAAAAAAAGCCTAGTTTTTATTTTAAAGTCCATTTTTTAACATCTATGTTGTTTTAATCGAGCCCTAGGTTCACTTCTTTTTGCCTCTACTTTAATTCATTGCCTATTGCTTTTATGCACATTTTCATTGCATAATTTTAGGGGTAAGAAAATAGCATCGATGGGGAAACTGTCAACTCGAAGACGATTATGCAGTCAGGGGCACTTCTGTTCGTTTTATACGTACACTCTGTTCCAATGGATAGAATGAGCCAGGATTTGCTTCCACCAATACCCAGGTATTCAGTGAGGACTAAGCTCTGAAATTCCCCACGCCCTGCTTTTGAAAGCAGGACTTGCACGTCTGTCTCTTAACGTTCAAGACTTCAATTTGTTAAGAGCTCCTCTCGCTTCTTAGTATTCATCTGAGAAATCATTAAAAGCCAGAATTAATTGAATCATTTACCTGTGGAGCCCCATTAAAAGATAACCCCTTCGATTACCTTCAAAACCTATCACCAACTGAACGCGTCCGATCCACATAAACATCCACCATCCATCCACCATCCATCCAGCAGGCACCCAAAGCCACAAGCGTTCAATTAACTTCACAAATCGATTCACATCCCCCGAGGAAGTCCTCGTTTCAGCGGCCAACTGTTGGAACGACGACGAGATTATCGACGCTTATTGATCGGGCGTAGGGTTAGTTTTGGGACCATTTCCATTTAGCGGAGATCAGATTAAAATACCCGAGCCCGATGTTTGCCAATAAATTAAATGAAAGGAATGATGTGATGTCCTGTCCTGTCCCCAATCGAAGGACATCTCGGATTGCCATGTTCTTACTGGCCTCGAATTGTCGCCCATCCCTCGCCCATCCTCGAATGCTTCCGTTTCGCCCGCCCACTCCAAGACTTGCGTGGAATTCTATTTAAATTCCCGCACAAGGGATGGGGCGGGCCGGCAACTACTGTTCGTCTGTTCGCAGCGAAAACAACAAGCCACTGACCTTTGCCTCGCAGCCAGAGTGAGGAATTCTCCAAAGGGTCCCGGAGTTGTCCTTTTAAAATTGCTCCTCACCGAATGAACGGGAATGAACGAATGAATGGATTGTGGGGCGGGCGATGAAATGAGATATCTCCAGGCCGGTGTTTGATGTGTACATGGTCATTTGTGCGTGACTTTGACGCAAGTATGCTCCTTTGGCTGGACCGAGGGGGGTAAGGTCAGCTCTCGAAGTATGTGCGGGGAAAGTTGGCACAAATTATAAGTAATTCGCAGTGGGATCACGTAGTGGCCTTTGTTCGGAAGTTCTCTGTGCAAGGGTGATGTCGTCATCGCGGCTGAGTGCTCCTTTCGTTGTCGTTACGCCGTCGTCGCCGTCACGGGAGGACAGATGTATTTATGCTCTCCACAAGGTTAATGGATTGAGGAAGTGTTCAGCTATTTGTGTGTTTGCTGTTGGGAGGGCGAAAGGTGAACCGCCAACGCTACAGTTTTAGTCAGTGTCTTACTTCAAGTTTTCCTAAAAAAATCCATGTTTCCCAGTTCACCTTCCCCTCTCGCGGACAAAGTGAATTTTGATGACAATTACGAGTAGGAGGCGTCGATCAGCTTAAGACCAGCATGCTCATGAAAATGAGGGCCCGAAGTGTGTCGGCATATAATGGACATAGAGTCCGTGGCGGGTGTCAGGGCGAAGAGCGGAAAAGGGATAATTGCTTTTCAGGATACACTCAAGCGGAATTTTAAAACTTTTTGGGGCTTTTGCCGAGGACGTGCTGTGCATGCATGGTTTGTGTCATACTCGGACATCCATGGAACTCGGCGCTATCCTCTGGGGAGGCATAAACTAATTTTCAAAGTCATCCTGTGTCGTTCATGAGGCTCGAGATTAATTCAGCAGCATAAGCAAATTTCCTTCCCGAGGTGCAGGGAGTGTCAGATTGTGTAACGATTTGAAGACGCAATTGAGTGATGTCACGAAGGGGGTGAGAGAATGAGTCGGTGATTAATTTTGGGTTCGTTTGATGGCGTTGGGAGCACGCACTCATCAGAAGGCTGGATTTCTTTCGAATATCCTTTGAAGGATGACTGTGCACATGTGAGATCTCTTGGAATTCAATATTTCTCATTCTAGTTGAATGCTGTTCACGTTATCTCATGCCCGATTCTTGGAAATTCGAGTAGTTTGGGTATTTAGTTGAGAAGTTCTTTGCCGTGGTATGACTAGACGGTTGGGGGACAAATTCTTCAATTATATGCCCTCATAGTCAACGCGGATAAAAATTCGTCAAGATATTTGATAGACGAACAATCAGGGAATTCCTGTTAGATGCCATCGAGAAATTGATGATGATTGGAATGATGTCAATTCCTGCCTGGAGCATCCTTTTCAGAGATGACTTCCAAGGCGTGCCTTAGATGCAATTCCATCAGGTAGGCGACCCCTAGGTAGACCAAGCCTATTAACTTACCTCGGTGCACCTGGGAATAGCTCCTGATGAGTTAGAGTTGAGGGCGGAGTATCGAGAGGCCTGGAGGTCTCTTGTGCGCTCCGACTTCAAAACTGGTCCATTGTACTACCAGGCATTAACCTTCATTTTGGTTTTCCGAAGAAAAAACCAGAAGGCGCTTCTGTGATAAAGAGCTTACTTTTTCGAAGGATATTCCACCGCATTGGCGAAGGTTAAGTGTCCCGTTTTTACGCTGACAAGTTTTCTGCACTCTTTTCTGTCTAGAGATAACAGAAAAGCTGCGAATTTCTTGCTGACATACACGGGCATGCACTTGGTCGGCCTGTGTCCTGGAAAGTTATGCTATCTCTGGTTGTACTGTAAGGAGACTTAATTGTCGACGGAAGCCTTAACCAAGGAAGCGATTAGTCCCAAGGTGGGTGGATTGGATGCCTCTTGCCTAGCTAGTTCATCGGCAATCACGTTTTCTCTGATCCCGTGATGTTCCGGGACCAAGACAATTCTTAGCGAATTCAGTCTGCCGACCAAATTAAGGGAAGACTTGCATTTCTGGACTTTCCTGGAAGTGGTTAAAGTGTTGAGTAAGGCCTTAAGCACAGCTTGGCTGATGCCGCAGACGCAGACGCAGATATTTCGCACCTTCCACCTATTCTTCACCATATAAAGGGTGAATTTTTAAGAGCTATAGGAAAGTTTTTCATAAAAAAAAACACATAAAATTCATAAAAATGCATAAAACCTTTATTTGGTTTATATAATTGAATGCTTGAAAATTATTTCATACAAATGTTGACCTTGACTGCGCCTCAAATGCGTCCATCCGCTTAGTCCAATTTTGGCTTACTCTTTCCAACATTTCGGCCGGTATCTCACTTCAATGTTGTCTTCCAATGCGTCAATTGAAGAGGGCTTGTCTGTATAGACAGAGCTTTAATGTAGCCTTACGAAAAATATTCTAAAGGCGTTAAATCGCATGACCTAGGCGGCCAATTAACCGGTCCCGGACGTGAAATAAAATGTTCACCGAACTCGCCTCTCAGTAAGTCCATTGTTGCGCGTGCTGTGTGGCATGTGGCACCGTATTGTTGAAACCCCATGTCATGCAAGTCAAGCTTTTGCATTTTGGGCAACAAAAAAGTTGGATATCGTCTCACGGTAGTGTTCCCCATTCACGTTAAGACTCCCATCATCTTTGAAGAAGTACGTCCCAATGATGCCACCAAACTCTGCTACTTTTTCTGGATGCATTGGTAGCTCTTGGCTGATATTCACTCCAAAGTCGACAATTCAGCTTATTTACGTACCCACTGACACGTGCGTCAGCTCTTTAAACCAGTGTTGCTAAAAATATAATAGCTAAAAAATCACCCTTTAGTTGATGACCATTACGACGTTTCCGCCTGGAAGACAGATGCAAAATTACCTAAAGGGGTGTGACGTCTGAAGTAGCCTCTCACGAAAGCCCCAGCCCCAGACTGGCCAGAGAAAGAAGAAAGGCAACCTAGCTGGATTATTGCTGACTCCGCATCAGAAGGCATGTCCATGCGACTTGTGTCATAGGAGATGCGGTGTGAGTTTAACCAGAGACAATTCCTTTTTAGTCGGAAGATGGCCTTGATTGTACAACTAATGATGTGGATGTCAAGAGGAGGGGGATTAAGCAATGCAACAAGAGCAGGTATGCTAGGGAAGGCCCCTGTGCAGTCGATATAGAACAGCGGCGTTGATCACATTGAACTTTGATTGTTGTCTTGATGGTCACTATTTTTCCATGAATGTTTTAATGTTGGTGGTCGACGTGGCGTAGTGGATAGGTAAAACTCGATCCGGGCTCGATTCCATGTCTGTACACTTTTTTCAAGTCGAGTTGCTGACAACAGGTAAAGAGTACTTATTGTCTTTGAAATCCTCCGCGTTGGGAGTCGGCACAATGTTGTAGGTCCCTTCTACTTTTGTCAGAATAGTAGCGCGCTCAACACGAATAGATGATTAAGATGCTAGGCCTTGGTCCCTCGTGCGCTGTGGTGCCACTTAATTATTATTATTATTAAACCACAGGTCATTAGACTCATTTTTTGAATTCAGGGATTGCAGTTTACAACTCTACCCTTCACTGCCTCGATGTTACAGCTGTCATTCTCGTTTTCTCCTATAAGTCCAACGAATGCCAAGTAATGAGAAGCAATCACTGCATATGCCTCAGTTGCTTCAGAGTTTAAGACCAGTGATTTGCAGCGGCTATTCACAAGATGCATACTTACTTCACAAGAATGCTCTATCACAAAGCAATTAAATGCTTTGACGGAATCGACACCAGCATCCATGGCTTTGCACGTACAGTCAACACCAGGGAAGGTGCAACACGCATTCCCAAACGTCTGGCTACATGCTACTGTAGAAACGTTTAGTTGTAAGCGTTAATTAATTTTATACGATAGTTGTAATTACGTATTCATTTTGAATGAAAGGTCAGTGAAGTAACAAAATCATACGTGCCACTGAGCCTCCTAATGCTGCAGTTCGCTGGTGAATTCCAGACTGGACATCGATAAGCTGCCGCTCAAGTGAAGTGAGTTTGAATGCGACTGATCGAATAAATGTTGGGCGTGGTAATTATGGTTGTTGCTGTAGAGACTCTAAGTTTGTAAACTTAATTAAATTCATGTCGAAAATGTGAACACAGGCCATCGCTTCATGTATCCATGAAAAGATGGAAGGATATCAATGCCGCGTCGCAAACATCCACCTCCAGACTTGGTTACGTGTTGACTTTTGGTTTCAAAGGGTTGATTCAAGAATGAAGAACTTGGCGGCGTGAATATTCAAAAAAGAACGTAGACGGGGCTCCCCAATTGGTATAGACCTAATTCTCAACAAACATCTGAAACAACAGACAGTCTCCTATTCCCATTCATCGCCAGTGAAGGAATCAAATGTCACTCAGAGGACGATGACAAAGAATTCAAACTGAACTCGACCAGATCTCATCGGAGCCAGATGGAACTCATCCACGAGGCGCGTTAGTGGGGAATGTGAACTTTCTCCAGAAATGTCTTCCTCTCATATTTCGGCGGTTTTCGTGGATCAAATTAACATTCACAGACGACGTTTGATTCGCGGTCCTTCCTTGAAGTGTCACTCAATTACCCACCTCCGTCCTATGCGAAATAACTACAAGTCTCCCTAGATGCCATCATTTTGACACGCTGCCGCGTCGAAGAATCGCACAAAACATTCGAACGGACAAACTTTTCCCCACCCGCCCACAAGGTGGGGAGACTTTGTACTTGTCCCTATGAAGGGTGTTATTACAAGGAAGAAGGAGAACCATTCTGTCCGCTATCCATCTCCCAGGCGAGGCATTTCAATTTCATTTCAACTTTTACCTTCACCGTCGACCTTCCCGCACCGCCACGCCAATGCCGTGGAATATCCTTCATTTTAATTATCAAGTTTAAGAAACCAATTAAGACGTTTTCGATTTCCTTGCTCCATTCCGCCGACTTTGACACCGTCACCGCTGCTGCTGCTGCTGCTGCTCCGATCGTGACCACCACGAGTCCATTGCCAACTGCGTGGGGGGGGGGAGGAGGGAGGTGGTCTCTCGCGCAGCAGTCCTTGTAGACAATTTGTAAACAATGCGAAATTATTATTTATCGCCCAATGCTACAATTATGAGTTTGTGTAGCAGCGTCCCTTCGTCCTTTCGTACCGACGACCGCGTGCGCGTCCCCACGCCATTGTTTGACGACGTATTTGAAGGTCAAGCCGCCGCGCGCACCGTAACTGTGTGCGGGTGTCAGTGTCACAGACAATGGGACAAGTGTGTCTTCGGATAAAGAATGCCAATGCGATGGCCGGCGCGAGGGGGAGTCCAGAGTGCGCGCAAGAGACACACACAAAACGCGAAATATGGCGAAGGAGTCATAAAAATACGAAAATAATTGCCAATTGATTACGCTTACAGCTACCACCCAGCACCACTGGCAGCAGCACCGCGGCCCGAAGCTGCTGACTTCGCGCGAGTCTAGGTGGCAGCGCCAAAAGTAAACACTTAACCCGACAAACACAACCATCTTG
This sequence comes from Eristalinus sepulchralis, assembly GCA_944738645.1. Taxonomy (NCBI): domain Eukaryota; kingdom Metazoa; phylum Arthropoda; class Insecta; order Diptera; family Syrphidae; genus Eristalinus; species Eristalinus sepulchralis. The sequence continues at coordinate 54,735,812 of OX122886.1, forward strand.
GACTGGTGTTGGTCGGAGTGTTTTGTTTTTTATTTTTGGTTTTCCATTCGCGATGTTTTTGTTTTATTTTTGCGCTCCGCCGTCGACTCGGCCAGTCGCGGCAGCTAGTCAGTCATCGAAAGTTATTTGATCCACGAGTTTTGACGGTTTCGCTAGCTTGGCGTTAGAGGCACGCTCCGAAAGCAGCTTCGTACTTGTTCTGAGCCGCAAGCCACTGCACAACGCCGACCACGACGACGGCGACGACGACGACGCGACAACGGTGATGTGCACTCCGATCGGTAGCATATCGACGATAACGACGACGACACGACGACGGACGGTATGCTAAACGCACACGACGACCGCAGTACACACGGGTAGGCCGATCCGTATTTAGATAGCCTCCGATGTGCAGTAAGAGGCGCGCATACGGTCAGTTTGAAAAATCACCGCGAGTACGACGACGACTACGGCGTTCCTAAAGCACGCGCGCGAGGGCGAACACACGGCGTATACGCAACACAATTCAATTTCGTCGGTTCTCGCCGCCTCATCGCTTTTGAATCCCTGGAAAATTTGTCGCGTAGTTTTCCCCGGTCTCGACGGAGTGCCTTGTGTTGTGTGTGTGACTGGATGGACATCCATTAGATCGATTGATTGTGAAACGAAAAGTTGGCGTGGATAAACGTGAAGATACACTCGGAATGTTCGTGCGCCACCGACGGGAGCTGTGAAGTGCTGACCTCAACGACGAATTGTGTGGGTTGCGCGCAGTTCGCTTAGAAACGAAGCCAAGACCAAGGATATGAATTGGCTTCGCCGTATGGTGTCTGATTGGGGGAGAAGAAGTTAGTTTTAAGGGAAAATAGTGTGGGGGTCTTCAGGCAGTGAATTCTTTGCCGGCGGCACAGCCACTCTGTGCGAAAATCCCGCCGAGTTGAGATCATTTGTTTGTCTCGTGAATTTGGGAATTTTATGGGCTGTATCAACGCGTTCTATTCCTTGTTGACGCTAAAGGAAGCCACTGCAACTCAACTTTGTGTCTTTATCAGAGCCTACAGTTCGTTTCATCCGTCCAGAGGAATCGAAGCCAGTTCGATGGCTGATGTCTTGTTCTGTGTCAAGTTGACGTCGACGCCTGTGCAGTAAGCGCTCATTTGAATTATGGAAAATCAACTTGTTCATCTTGGCTGATGTTGTTGTCGATAACGAAGCTCCATCAAGTGTGGTGTTTTGTTACCACACGAAGTTGCTTGAGGTCTCTCTCAGCTCGTGCGCGGCTGTCGAAGCAATATTATTTACGAGCCGTACATGGCGCCTAAATGGAAACGAACAGACTTATTTCTTCCGAGTCAACAGAAAAATGTTCAGATAGTGTTTCGCTTAAAAAAAAATTGTTTTTTTTCGTGATGATTTTGCATTTTTTGGTTGCCCTCAGATTTGGATTCTGATCTCCAGTGTTTGATGGCTTGTGGTTTTTAAAAACATTCCCATCATGTGTCGTCTCCACTATTCTATTATAACTGTCAAAGGAAACCAACTTTTCACACTTACAGGAGCTGTTGATGTACTTTAGCATTGTAGGAGTCCCCAAAGTAGGAAGAAGGCCCAGAGTTTGTAAAGCGTGATTCACGAAACACACAAATGTGAAAGCGAACACAAATTTGAAACGTATCGTTGGTAAAAAAAACAATTCGTGGCGTTTTTTTGTTTTTTGAAAAACGTTTAAAAGTTGTCCACGGCTACTTCTAAGGTGGTTCATTCTGAATTTTTGGCTACTCGTTCTAGCACAGCGACTGATGTCTCGTGGATAACAGGAGTCATCTTCGATTATGAAGCGTCAATCGTAGACGACTTATTCCTAAAGATCTGAGTCTTTACATGTTCAGAGAAAATAGTCCACAGGCGTGATATCATATGATCTAGGTGGTCATTGGACCGTATCAAAACCTGAAATTATGTGCTCATTAAAATGTTTTCTCAAAAACTACATTGTTGCCCGTACTGTATCGCTCTTAGTGCCGTCTTGGTGCAACCAGAGCTCACCACGATCATGTGCTTGAATTTCGGGAAGCACATAGTCCCTTAGCATGGATAAGATGTTGAGAAGAACGACTCGATCCATCATGTCTTTGAGTACACTTTCAGCTACAAGTGCCTTAGCCTCTTCATTTCGTGCTGAATGTGACCTATCCGGTTGAGTAACATCCATTCATATAAGCTGGGATTCAAATTTGAGAGTGTCATTTCAGTGGCTTCAGTAGCACACCTCCAGTTCCTCAAATCGCACGAAAACCATTCCTTACAGAACACTGATTCGTAGCACAGCTTAATAATTTGCAAACGCTGTTGGTGTGAATCTTTTCATGATAAATTGCCCAACGATACTGAACAAAAATTACAAAGCAGTTTGGTAAAAGGCGCGTATGATCTGTCGTTAAAAGCCTATTCAAAATCAAACCCCACGTTGAATCACCCCAAAAAAGTGACAACAGACAGATAATTTTAGTTCGAATTAAGAACCTTATAAAGACTGATTGAAATATAACGAGGCTTCTTGAATAAAACGAACTGGATGATGATTTCGCTCTACATCCATGATTTTCTACATTTTTCCGGCGCTGTCTATAGTCAAGTCATCACTCGATGTCAGATTCAGCTTCGGCATGGGTTTTGTTCTATTATCTTTTTGGCATGTTTGCGGTTTGATTGTTGTGTAAGAAAAGCAACGGCAGTGGCAATCAACGTGAGATATAAGGAAGAATTCAGATATTTGTGCTTTTTAATTCTTGTGCCAAAAATGGGGTACAAGATGAGATGTCTTCATGCGAAACACTTTGCAATCAGTCACATGTGTGTGATATTCAGCACAGCTCTCTGGGCATATGTGGCCATCTTGGGTTTGTCGATCAATGTCGGCTCACACACAGATCACTCAAAATGTCACAAAAAACAATTCATTAAATATTAACTTTTTAGTAAGTGGTGTCACCTATATGTCCCGGGACGTATTAAGTGATATGTTAAATTTGGTGCTTGAATCGCATCATGTCACACATATCATTTTGAACCCTATTTTGCGTTGCTCACAAAATTCAGCACTTTGTGTGAAGAGCGTCTAAAATTTCAAAGATCGGAGTCGGCCTCTACTTGTGAGCTGACAATGACACGCGCAACTCTAATAGTTGCTTAAGTTCTAGTTTCTTGTGGACTGTAGCGCCACCCAATTTACGAGTATTTCTCGTTTCTCCCGATTCATTTACAATTTCTTGTAGTTTTTTTTACGAATGACTGATATGTGCTTCTCAACATTTTTGCTAGTGATGCGGGTGCAGCAATGGACTGAACCCTTTGTGATGCTCGTAGGTTTTCACCTTCAACTATGTTCTCTTTAACATTTTGATACCTTTTCCTAGTACGATATTTTTTGGGCAACACTCACATTCACTCCAATCTCTGACCAACTCAAAACAAAGCGTTTTTGAAATTTGATTCGCATAACAGCAGCATACAAAGAAAGTGATGGGTGCTCCGAACGGACCAAAAGAAAAGATTGTGGTGAGCCTCCCTGAGTGAAGTCTAACTTCGTAGGCAAAAGTAAATGAATACGCCTAGAATCTAAACTCCTACAACATCATTATCTATACTATACCCATCAAGCTCGGACTGATTTGTCAAAACAAAAAAAAAACACGCTAGAGTAACAAGTGGTTGCCGTGGCGTAGTGGGTAAGTGCGTCGACTCACTTGATAAGGTTCCAGGTTCGATTCCCGGACGGAACACCTCATGGCACCACCTCTTTCGATTTGCTGACAACACTCAAAGAGCGCTAATTGTCTATGAAAACAACACGAGTAGTTGTTGTAGAAACTAGGTCCTGATTCCTTGTGGGCTGTCGTACCACTCAATTATTGTTGTTAGAGATAACAAGGGATGGTGGAGTAAAAAAAGTACTAAACAAGAGTAGAGAGGGGAAGTGTGTTCTCCGAGATTTCTCTCTACTACGGGGAGCTGCGAGTATTTTACGTTGAAGAACGATTCGTGGGAGACTAAGTTAGATTAGTAAGTAAAACCGGTGCTCAAGTAGTCCTTATGTATGACTATCGGAGTGAACTTACTCGAACAAAATACCCCTACAATTGGCCTGGTCTCTTGCCAACTGCCTCAAATTTCCCACTATAAGTTGTTTGATTTCCTTCTCTTCCTGTGTGCGAGATCGTTTTCTGTTGCGTTGCCTCAATGGCTTTGATTAAAAGACCCTTCAGACCGAAACTGATTCGAAGCTCATTCGCTCTACCTCACCAAGCAATCTAAGGCGGTGTTATACATAGCCTGACCGAATGTGTTAGTGTATCCAGGTCCGTCAAACATTTTTATCGAACTGTGTTTAAATGGAGGATGAACAAATCTCTTCCTTTCTAAGCGCTTTGTTAATCTTTCATTTTCAAAGACCGAATCGTTTCAGTAGTGAGGTTAAGATTAATTCAGTCAATATGATCAAACCTTCGATCATATTCAATCCGTTCGTTTGAATAATTTCACTTTTTCCTTGACAAGATGCGAAAGTATTGAAAGAACATTGTGCAACAAATACGAAACGATTGATTTTCAAGTTGTAGCAAAATTAAAGAGAGATATAAGAGGTATCGTTACGTTTACAACCAACAATTGGAGATGTGATGAGACGAGATGAAGTTATGTGTCCGTACTATTCTGTTCGCAACGTCGCTTGTAATACCAAACTCTCTTTAACGCGTTCGCACTTCACGGAGATATTATCTCGTATCACTAGTATCATGTTGAAGGAATGATGCTACTATTTGAATTTCCTTTGCTTAGAAAAGAACGAAATACCTGTCATCTACCTCAACTCATTTTATGGCGTCACTTACTTTTAATTTTATTTGTGGCTGAGAGCCTTCGTTTATCTCAGGTCTTACAAACATGACCTGAGTCCATGACAGTTTGCAGCAAAGGAGGATGGTTTAGATTCAGACATTTTACAGATCGACCGTAAATCAAATTGTTATACGAAGTGTTCTTCTTCTGTGTTTTGCGCTACAGTCCACGGTGGTATTGGGCATTTACTAATAAGCGTTTTCAGCCTACCAGCATCATTTAAGAGCTACCTCCAGTTGTGCATACTGAGTTGGTTCAAGTCCTTTTCCACTTGTGTGCGAAAACCAGAACTGTATCTAACTTTCGAATTCATCAAAAATCACTTATAGTCATTGTCTACCACAAGTTCAACTTATGTAGCATCCATCTTCCCTCTTCAAGCAGACGGAGCCAACAATCACAAAAGACAAAATTCAAACACACTCTGGCCAAAAGGTCAACAGTGTCTCCGAGGAAATACCCGCCAAACATGAACACAAACCCCTTTTAAAAAATCAATTTAAAAGTTCACACAAAAGACAGAAAAAAAAACAAAGCAGCCCCTGACTTCCCGATCCATCAAACCATCAAACCATCAAACCTCCTCATCCATTCAGATTTCTCGCCCCACCCTCATCAAACAAAAGCCAAATGCTCAATGAGCCTCAGCCTCATTCTCAGTTCCCCGGTCCAGGACAAATCACAAATCAGACGTGATAAAAGTCGACCGGTTTTAAGTGGCCGCCGCACAGACCACGCGATAAGCCAGAGAGCAGAACAAAGGAAAATCCCGACTAAGACCCACCGAGAAAAAAACGTCAGAAAACTTTGTTGGCACTGCACACAACCGCACCGCGCGCCGCCACGTCCAAAAGAGAAAGTACAACAATCTCCTTAACCAGATTACAAGGGTTTTGCTTATTTTGATCTCTCACCGATTCCACCTTTGCCGACACCTCCCCCTGCCCCGCTTGGCAGCAACATCGACACGGAGGGTCCTTGAAATTTGAGAAAACACACTTGGGCTTGCTTTGATAACCCTTTCACAGATGTGCCTGCCTCCCGGTCGTCCCTCGGTCCGAATTATTGGACACTCCTGAATCTCGGCAACTTCAATAAAGGATTGCTTTGTGTCCTTAACTGTTTGGCTTTGTGCTGTTGCAATATTTTTCGAAATAACATTTTATGAAACTGCCTGCCATTTGACCAATTTGAATGTTGATGGTAGCTAGGGAGGGAGGAAGTGGGGGGTATGCGCATGGACGTGGGCATGTCGTGTGAAACGGAATTCAAATTGAATCCAGGCCTGCAGGCCAACACAAAGGGAGAGAGGAGTACGAGGAGGAGGGTGGGAAGGAGCCCAACACTTGATGAAACTATTCTGCAAGGGACCGAAGGAGATTGTGCCATTCGTCTGGGATTTATGTACGTGCATCCGTTGGGCTGTACGTGACCTGGATGCAGGAGCGCGGAGCGCTTCCCAGATACTCGATGGATTATTTAATTAAGCGGAAAGGATTTATTCGCAAATAAAACACCGCTTTCGCTATTCAATTGCTGTCGGTTGTGCGTTGTCCTTGGTGTTGCTCCTTCACTCTTTTCAATTTACTCGTGTGTGTGTGTTTTCTTTTCCTCTGTTGATGATGCTTTTGAATGGATGTCGTTTGGCGGGAGGGGAGGGGGGATTTTCGTGTGTTTTGGTATTCCGCTCAGCGATGTGTTAGATGTTCCTTGCTTGGCACACGATTTACACTTTTTCAATAACTTTTCAAAATATCCTGTGATGGTGGGGAGAGGGGGGATATTTGGCAGGCAGCGAGTGATTTTTGGAAACGAACCAAATTCACTTTTGCTCAACTTATCCGCAAACAAAGACGCGGTCTCTGTGATTTGGCAGCTCGATGTGTTTGCTTCCGTGAACTTCGATCGTATGTTTGGAAGATTTTCATTTCTCTTGTGTGTGTGGATTGATGCATTTTTAAGGATTTATGCGATTTTTCAGAGTAATGTTTTCACTTAAAGTGAATCGAAGTGGTGTTTGGTGACTATAGTCGAGGCAGATATCAGACTCTTGGAGGGAGCCTAAAGTGGTCTTCATACACAAGTCTACCTGACTTTTTTTTTTAAGTTTTCTCCTTAAAGCCAATGCCTTCAGATCAATAAATCTGTCCCCACTTTTGCTTAAGTCATTGAACAGGAAGAAGTCCTCAGTACATTAGACTTTCTCTCTGCTGTCGACAGCCCAACGCGCTTGTTGCAAGGGCTGGTCGATTGAAACAGCTCTGCACACTCTTGTCAGTACAATGGAAACATCGCTTGAATACAACGATTTCACCCTTGTTGCATTTCAGAGCATTGAAGAGTCCTTCAATTATATAGAAGGGACTCAAAAGAAGACTCAGATTTAACGAGTAGCTGATTAGCTTTGTCCGTTAGCTCAGTAGAATGCCGCCCGAAGACTACACAATTCTGGAGCGGTCATAAGAGGCATTCCAAAAGGCGGCGTTCTTTATCCACTCTTATGCAATCTAGGGTTAACTGAGCTCCTACTGACCATGGAGGCTTGCGGATGTTAGTTGATTGGGTACAGAGATGACATTGCGCCCGCAGCACCCGTCAAATTTGTCGATGCATATCACCCAGCTGTGAAGTGGTCTAAAAGTAAAGTCGTAAATCAACAGAATTTGGACTATTCTCCAGAAATTAAGAAAATTCTCCCTTTTACCTTCTTCTTCTTCTTCTTCCTCTTCTTCTTCTTCTGCTTCTTCTACTTCTTCTTCTTGTGGCGCTACAGTCCAGGACGGACCTGGGCCTCAACAAACATGCCTCTCCAGCCATCTTTCAACAGCTGCCTCCAGTTGCGCACTCCAAGTTAGTTGAGGTCCTTCTCCATTTGTGTGCGCCACCTTAGCCTAGGGTGTCCTCTGTTGCGTTGTTCCAATGGATCAGATTCGAAGACTTTTCAGGCCAAATTAGTGGTGTCCATACGCTCTACATGACCTTGCCACCTTCTTCTCGAGCTAAATTTTTAGGTCTTATATTAGGCTGCATATAAAGCTGGAAAGTTTAGGTGACACAAAACATTGAATTCTACAGCCCCGTATGACACTGGCTTTACACTGGATTAGCTTAACTAGCGATATTGTATCGCATCGAAATCTGGTGAGCAGCACATACTGCAAGCTATAAAACCGAGTGCGAAGGATAGTCCTCACCTCCATAGGCGGAGACCTGAGAAATACTCTCTCAGCAGCACTGCACACACTCCTTTTCCTTCCTCGGCTAGAACTTCTCAGAAAGGAAACTACGTCCGTCAATCAGAAGTTCATTGGGCTAGGCTCCGAATTAGGCTTCGATCACTCTAGTATTCCTTCCACGAATACTGACCTTACCCTTCCCCATCTGATATTTGAGAAAGAATTCTCAACCAGCACACCAGGTCGCACTGGGACTCTGTTCCCACCCCGCTTGGAAGTCGCACTCTGTATATTCACAGATGGAGCAAAAATTAATGGAGGGGCTTGGGCTAAAGTCTACAATGTAGTGTCTTTTAGACAGAGCTTATGAAAAGAAAAGGAGTCAGTGTCATGGCTGAGGAATGAGGAAAGGAATACAAGCAACTGTTCGATATCAAGGCTACAATCAATTCCCTTCGAAACATCTCCCTCAAGTGCCCCTCAAAATCCACCAGAACTCCGAAGCCGACGAACTTGCCTGCCACGGCACCAAATCACTAATTACTCCCAAATGTGTCATTCCCTTCTCGAAACAAGTACATTGAGGGAATAAAAGCAAAGTTGTTAAAAGAGCTCCACTTGCATAACAACCAAAGCTATTTGGCCACAGCTCAAATCTAAGCACTCTCCATTTCTGTCTCTGCCTCGTCTTCTTAAACAAACCACGTTTACGGAGCATGGTAGGTGTTAGAGCAGGAAAGGCACTTGCCTGTAGGCTGGGCATCCCTCACAATGACTTTTGCAGGAGTAACAGCAACGCAGAGGAGGTAGAATTCATCCCTCAGCCCCCCTGTGACTGTTAAACTCTTGCAGGAAGAAGAAGAAACCCCTAAGAAATTACTTCTTTGACAACCTATGTTAACGCTGCGATATTAGTGTGGAATTCCGAAGCGGCTACATAGCTAACACTGTTCTGTTTCTGAAGGACAACAGAGGACTATGCGCGCGGCTTCACAAAGCGTCGAATGTCGGCATAAGTGTGGTTGCCTACTGGTCACCATCCGCTCTCAAAATACTTAACGTAGTCTGCAGGTCCAAACCTTCGCACATGATCCCATGGTGAAATTGTGCCCCAATCAGTGCCTTTGGCACTTGCTGTCTCCCATTAAATTGCAGTATGCAGTCCTTGGATGCAGTCCTTGTCCGATCACACCTTTGAATGCCATGTCCTCTAATTTTCGCCACGTAATAGGAATCACGTGCCACCCCAACCATACAGTTCCCTTCAAAATGCAAAAAAAAAAAACGCGTCAAGGGTTCACATCAACCTCATCATCACCTGAAAACTGCCAATTCACGGAGACAAAGCTTCAGTCTAAGGCCAAGGCCCCCGCTCATCCATTCACAGCCGCTTCGAATTATGCGCGGAAAACAGCCGCCCAGTGAATACAAATGCCCGCTCGCCTTTCAGCTGCTCCACATTCAGTTCCACCAAAAACCGTGAAATACCTTTCGGTGTCGCCAATTTCTCGCATTCCGTTCGCCGCTGGCAAGGCGAATTTGGCATGTGCCAATGGCACCGCATCCTCCATCCCCCACGCTCCGGAATTAATTGCTTCAAGCATAACTGATAAACGGTGTCCCCTGGCGGCTCCCTCCGATGAGGAAGTACCGGCATATCTTTGCAGTTCTAGTCCATAAATTTCATCCAGCACCCGGACTGGCTGGCTGGTGCCCCCATCCGAGCGGCGGAGGAAATTCCAGAGTTCCGTCTCGCGCCTCAGCCTACAAACGACAACAAAAAGCGATTTTCATGTGACGGCCCATCGGCGCTTTGTATGCGATTAGCGTTCACGAGCACCAGCGGTAAGCGGCAGACGAGTGTGCTCTTCACTGGCGAATTAATATTCCAGCAGGGTGGACACTCGGCTCAGCTAACCAAACTGAAGGGTAAACGCAATCGTTGATTTATCGCCCGGCCCCTGCTTCCCGGCCGAAAAGTCCATCATTGCGAGCGCGCACGATTGCCGCAATTATGGAGGAAGCGTTGTCGTTTGGTAGGTCTGGTGGATGGTTCGTGCGTTGCTGTGTGACCATCGGCCGGTCGGTGGTCTGTTGTGATGACCTTGCTGATTCACACGGTATGCGTTGTCGATCGAGTGACGACGATGCCGACGAGCAGCAGCACAGCTTTTTTTTTTGGGCATTTGTCCAACTATCCTTAGGCGGTAGCGACGCGTCGCATTTCGGGGTCGGGTTGCGAACCTGGAGTGAGTAATGAACTCTATCCCATTGGCATGCTTGACGTGACATGAGTGGATTGTGTGTGATGTGTCAACGTGTGCTTCGTTGAAGGAAATAGAGCTCGAGTGAGTGGAGCGCGCTTGTGTACGCGGTAGGTCAAGAAACGTGGACAAGGTGGAGCGCCCGAGCTGCCTGTTGATTAACAATGATTGTTTGAAAGCCGATGGTAGGGAATTTTTTCGTCAGCAGATGGCAGATATTTAAGCTCTTTCTATCTGCATTGGATGACTAGGGAAATGTTTAATAGGAACAACGGCATCAGTACGGAAGTCAACTTGCCAATCGCTGTTTCTTTGGGCCTAAGAGGCAAATTGGCAATAGAACCCTCTCTGAAAGGACTAAGCTGGATTTTTGCAACATCCTTGTCCTTCTGAATTTTACAGAGGTTGGGATTATATAAAAAGCGGCCACGGAAGGCCTTGGCTTTTTTGGTACGGTTTTTAGCCCTGTTAGCGTTGGTGGCATTTGGAGAAGAGGATTCAACAGGCATGCACCTTGTCAAGTGTCAAAAGATACTGCGGTTAGGATGGCTAGAATATTCAGATGCAGCAAGAAGGTAGTTCGTATCCCAGCTATTGGGCAACGGCAACAGGGGACATCATTATCTTAGATGACGAACGTAAAGGGGGGACTTAACTCAACTAGTTGGGTGTGTGAAATTCGAGTCAGCTGGCAAGAGAACGTGTCATCTGAAGGGGCATGTTGGCTGTATTCTAGAAACTCCTTGGGCTCTAGTGCTAACAGAAGAAATAATAAAATTATGAAGTCTGATTTAAGATGCGTTCCATGCAGTTTTTACTACAAATGTGTGAAAATAGCGGTTTTGAGGGAAACAATTGTCTACTTGTTATGACGATGGTTTATGCAATGCAATTCTAAGACATGGATTGTTGCAGTTTGATTTGCATCTTGGAAGACTCGCTCCAGCATAGAGTTTGGTACATGGAGGATAACACGAGTACTGTTGGTTTTAAAAGCGTCAGACGTAGATGGCTTCTCACTTCTTCTTACTTTTTGTCTAACTTAAGTTAACAGAACTGAGTCACATAGCTTCATACAATCGGGAAGAAACTATCCCACAGCGTTTTGATCAGAACTGCCCTTGTTAGTTTGTACTTGCAAAGTGCTTTGTATGGGGTTTTGTTAAAACAATAAAGTACTCAAGTTGCTAGAAAACCACCAATATATACAGGAAACGATTTCCATTTGCCACTGCCTGAGAAATCCATTAAGGATTACTTGGTCTAATCACCATGGGTATAATTAAGGGAAGACTAACCGACGTTAATCTAAAGGGTGTCCCAACAAGAATGCAAGATTTAAATTTGGCGCCATTCGAATTGTCATTGTTTGACATTTGAACAATTATTATTGTTTGTTTGTAGAAAGTATAAGGTTAATAAAAATGAAACGTTACACGGGTTTTTTGCTCAGAAGATGTGATCGAAACAGAAAACTAAAATTGAAGCTTGCCCGTGATTTCAGCCGCCCATGGAAGAAAGTGGTGTTCAGCGACGAAATGAATGTTAATTAAACATTATCCGAGGGTTAAGCAAATATGCTCCGTGCTAAGACGAACGAATTTTATCCAAAATATACCAGCCCACTAGTAAAAAACCAGGGGTAGTATTTTAATATGGAACGAAGTATCAGTCCCTTTTGGAGGACTAAAGTTCATATAGCTGTGCATAGCGTCCAGATATGATGCACAATACTGTGCTCCCAACCTCCAGTAATAACCTCCTGATAATTTGAAATTCAAAGTCTACGTCCAACACTCAAAGAGTATCAATTGTCTATGTAAAAGCTTCTCAAATCTCGCCGTTCGGAATCGGCAAAAAACTGTAGGCCCGTTCTACTCGTGAGAGAACAATAGTTGTTGTAGAAGCTAGGCCCTGGTCCCTGGTGGGCTGTAGTGCCACTCAATTATCGTTATTATTAATATGAAGGAAATGTTACTTTCAGTATAATTTTCGAAAAAAAATGGCACACCACTCCACACCACTGTGGACGCATGGGCTTCTCGACAGTAACGTGTACGATTACCAAAGGTCTGATGCGCAATTTTTGTTTGTTAACGTAGCCGGAAGTGCGCCTTGTCTTTCTCAAGCTGGGACAACCTGCGAAACTACATCAAGTCAATTGGACCCTATGAGCGACAAATACGAGAGCTTTGTGCAGAAGTCCGAGATCTAGAGCGTGAAATGAGCTACTGAGGTCAATACCCTCACACTCTCGACCACAACAGTCACATCCTCATTTGTGCCACAGTTGTCCTCTAGCACGAACATTTTGCAAAAACTTGAGCACTACAGCAATCGCGGTGAGTGTTTCATTTCGGCTAGAAGTTATAAACACTTTCACTCTCTATCTCTGCCTCGTCACGGAGCATAATACAACAGACAACAGTGAACTATCAGCGCTGTTTCACAAAGCGTCGAATTGCGACATAAGTGTAGGTGCCTACTGGTAACCGTCTGCTCTCAAAAAACTTAACCTAGCTCAGGTTCTAACCTTATCTTCACTCCATCCGATGGTTAAATCATGAATTTTAAGGTTATTTCTAAAAAGTGGACTAGGTGGACCATTTCTGGATTGGTGGCATGAAAAAGGTTTTATACGAAACTAAATTTCAAAAAGATCAGAAGCAGAATTTGTTTGCAGCTCTGAAGCGGCTGATTGACGTCGCCAAAGCACAGCACTCAGTTAGGAACTCAGTCTTTAATAGTTCCCCACGTTGCTTTAGCGTAAAGCGACTCATTTCGTTCTGCGAAGCTGTCTGTGTAAGCTTTCTTAGATAAAAAGGAAAAAAGATGGCTCACTCTTGATGAATGCTCAGCCAGTCGATTGTATTCAAGATCTCGCCCTCGAGATCGAAGGCATCCCTCTCGCTGTCATTAGGTGTGTATGTCTTACAGAATTTCTGGACTTTTGACTTGACACTAGAGCTTGGTTGACATAGGCGGTGTGATCATCGGTCTTCTTGGTGGATGAACTCGACGATCTGCCAATAGCTCAGGGTTTGTCCTTCCCCTCTTTTTTGTTAAATATCCTTCCTTGTCTGCTTGCCGTTGTTCTTGGCTATTATCTTGCTAGTATCCTTTTCGTTTTTTACCGCAGCAATAGCCGCCAATGCGCACTCCTTATGGTGTCCAAGTGTGGGCTATCTTTGCTATATTGGCTTCCGGCTTACGAAGGTCGTTCGTTATCCATTCCGGCCAGAACATCTTCAGGATTCATCTTAAGCTTTTGTTGACGGCGACCTTAAGTTGGATAACAATGATGGTGGTCTCGCATCCGTACAGCAGTATGGATTGAAATTGAATATTCGGAACAAGATGTCATCTTTGCACAAAGCAATGCTGAGGTAGCAGAATTTGTTGACATCCTCGATAGCATTCCCGCCTAGTACCAGAGTTACCTCGGTTCTTGTTCCAAGGCTAGAGTTATTCAGTTGCATAAACAAATTCAATTTCTGATGCCAACATTTGCAAACTGTCCTCATTTTCGGACAAGACCTTATCAACGCTCAAGTAAAAGTCCCCCACACGGTTCCAATCAACGAACACCTGCAACATCAGACGCGCAAATCAAACGATGTCTCACCTTCAAAGGATTTCCCCTCACACATGCACCTGCAATTGAATTAACTCACCAGAATTGCGCAAAAAAGAAAAAAAAAAGTTGTCGACAACTATTTGCATATAATTATCCAGGTGCCGCCCTGAACCACATTCCAGCCCTCAATCAATTACAGGGGCGGTCGTATCGATTTTAATTACCCGCGCTCACATATCCACGCAGCTCATCAATTATCCTTCAATTAGGTGACGTCCAATTCGAACGACAACTCCTCCTCCCCAGCAGCGAATCTATCTAATTAAGCACGTATCGTTCGAGTACGTTCGAGTATCTTAAGTGATTGGTTCGGTAATTGTAAAACTGAGCGGCCAGGCGGCATCAGCCCCCCGAGGGTGAGGAACTGCCCACAGCAGCGTCACTGTGACCCACAAACTTTGTCTTTGAGAAGACAAGTTTTCGCTCCGATGTGCAACTGCAGGCAGCCGCAATTTGCCATCCACCCATCTGTCATTGCCAGTCGCGGTGGCGACAGTGGTGACGTGCGTGTGTGCGACTCGAGTGCCTCTCGGAAAGTTTCCAGAAATGCTGAATCCACAGGCGGACGCCCTCGCACACGGCAGCATGTCAACGGGCCCGCCGACAACGGCAGTGACAGTGATCCGCCGAAGATGGCCACAACCACAATAAGTTCGTCGCTTTTAGCATTCATTGACTATTCGCCAAAATCGGCCGCCATAAAATATTCAAATGACTAATTAACCGGCACATCGGAGTACGCTGCGCGGCCGGGCAAGCCGCCTCGCGCTCCCCGGGTGGCGGTGGAGTGACAATAAAATATTCAAATCTTGTCTAATCGGACATCTAATTGATCGTCGGCATATTATCGTCAAACGCAAAAGGTTAAAAGCATCATCAGCATTCCCGGCTGGGGGCTGATCATAAAGCCACGACGTAAGCCGTCCGCTCCTGATCCGCTCCGCGATGGAGTTTGTAAACATTGTGCTGCCGTGAGGGCTTCCTGCTTGCAGCGCCAAAGGGCGATGGTGTGGAGACGACCAAAAGTGACTCAGATCTGAGATGGAAGCGACGGCGATGGCGTGATGAGATTTGCGTCCCACTGGTGCTTCAGTTAATTGAGTCTGCTGATGAGCTCGGACGGTCCCCGATGACTTCCGTGATGACGACTTCGCATCGTAAAGCGTCCCGCCATCGGAACTGTCATTTCGTTTTGTGATGAATGATGAATGGATATGGATAGTGATGGGTTTTGCAGTTGGGCTGCGCGCGAGCGGGAGGTCATTTCGGTTGAAGGACGTTCCGAGTTGCGTGTGACATTTGATGGGTTTTTTCTCCGCTTCTGAGTTTTATCGGACATCCTTCCTGTTGTCAAGGAGAGCTGTCCTGAGGGATAACTCACTCAAGGGCGTTTCGAGGAAATTCAAACTCGTTGCTGCGCGGGGATAGTGACTGTTTGGTTATCTGAGATAAAGTGTAGCAGAGAGGGTCTCGTGTGACGATAGCTCTCGGTGTGGCTTCAGTGAGAATGTGTCGTGTCATTGAGGTGAATTAGGATGAGATTTTGAAGATCCTTTCTGATCTCTGCTGACTCTAGTCTCTTGTCCTTGTCGCTCGTTTGTGGACAACGACGTGGATTCGCCGCGTAGGCTGTCAGTGTTTCTGGAGGGCCTTGTGTGGTCTGTGACTTTGTGCGAGAGCTTCTTTGTTGCGTCTAAAGTAGAACTACCTTGTACAATGTTAGATGACGTGGGTTCTTCATTCAGTTAGTTGGCAATGGATGTGTAATCGTCTTCAAGAAACTGGTGCTACGGTGCATCGGAGATTCTCTCCTGTGCCTGTCTGTTATTAAGCCACATCTGACACTCTTCCACCACTCTCCCCTTCGAACAGCCATCAGGTATTATTTTGCGGGGATAGTTAGCAATTTACGCTATTTTTCGGAATGTGGCCCCTTGAGCTCTTCTCTCTGCTTCGGCCTATTTTATTGTTTAATCGGCTTTCAATGTGCACTAGCATGTCATAAGGACCATTAGGCTTTCAGCTTTTCAATGCGAAAAACGACAACAATTGGGAACTGCGTGTTGTGCCTCCACCTCCACATTAGGGCATTATTGACACAGCGGCGACCATGTCCACCCTTGTGCAGATACCCTCGATGGCGGCCGCGTTCAGGTAGAAACTGTGAGATGTGGCAGATAGACAGTCTCCAGACGATCTTGATGTTCAGCTCTTGATACCTGGAATGAGCCTTAGTGTCCATCTTCATCTTGTAAAGGCTTTCCATCTGGCTTCCCCAATGCTATGCTGAATTCGCCCTGTTTTTCCATCTTTATGGGCTTGGTCAGTTTCTGGTCCAAAGTTTGCCTGCGGTGCACCCTCTTTTGAGCGCCTGCAAGAATGTCGACAGGAGAATTTGAGATATTTAGTTGGCCTTCTGGTTCCTTTATGTGTGACAACCGCCAAATTTTGAAGAAATGAATGTCTTGGTGACCTCTCCCAGTGTCCTTCTTTATGGCCTCTAATGTCGGACCTTGTCGCCTGGTTGTTCTTTGCATGATAAAGTGAAACAAACATATGTCCCTTGTTACTAATGACTGCAAATTTCTTCGTCATCCTTCACGCAGTACAATTGTGCTGCGACTATTCTAGAGTCTTTCACGCAGAAACCATGGCTTTTCGTGAGTCTCTTGCCAGTGGAGTCAGTCGATAGTGGACTTGCCGTTCCATATACAAACAGCTAAGCAGACATAACGTTTCACATGGTTAGTCTTTGCTTTCTATATCCTAGGGTTGATATCGGTTAAATGCAATGTCAACCTCTTGTCTGATTCCTGGGCATACAGACATCGTGGGCAATGAAGGAGTTGCTGAATTTACAAGAAAGGCGGTGAATCTGTAGCTGGTAGTTAACCAAGGCGCATCCTTCCTCCTATCTAAACAGTTATTAAATCAAGACATCTTATGTAAGTTATTTGTCTTCCATGGACAGTCCAGTACACACGTTTGAGTACAGGCATATAAACTAAACATTGTCTGCCGTGTGACCACCAAAGGCATTCCATACAATGACTTCTGTGGGGCTTGCTGAGATGAGAGTGTTCTCACTCCCCCATCTCATGCAACAATTAGAAAATCCATGATCGAAAACTCCTCCGGTTAAAAAAAAACCGTCCGTTGACAAAACTTACGCTCCTTTCGTTGTTGTCGGTGCGTCTGAATTTGTGTCAATTTTAAACAAGGCGGTCTCTGATGTCTTGTTCGCCAGGAAGGAGTCGTACTGCTGTTTGGCTGAGAACTTTTTTCATGAACGTTCAGTGACGAAGGCGGGTCAGGACCTTCGTCTGCAATCGGCGGCGATAAAGTGCCCATGCTCAAGTCGATGTCAAATTCTTCTTTTGTTCCTTTATCATATTGCGGCTTCCGAAGTTGCTTTTTTGTGACGCTTATTGGGTGGCAGTACAGCTGCAAGGGACCAGGGCCTCACTTCTAACACAACCACTCGTGTTGTGCGTGCTACTGTTCTCTCATGAGTAGAAGGACCCTTCAGTTTTTTGCCGACTTCGAACGGCGAGATTTGACAAGCTTTTCATAGACAATTGATACTCTTTGAGTATTGTCAGCAACTCGAAAGAGGTGGTGCCGTGAAAAGATGCTGGGTGTCCCGTCCGGGAATCGAACCTAGACTTTCTGCGTGTAGGTTGACGCGCGTACGACTGAGCCAAGACTACCACACGCTTGTATGCCCTCTAGATCTTCGTTCGATGTAGGTAATACGTCCGTGATTATTTCCCCGATCCAGCGATTTCCTTTTGAGTAGACTCTTGCCTATGACTTTGGCCGATTTAGATTTTGTTCGGGTGTTGGTGAATTCGTTTCTCCTTTGTAAGCATTTGGGAGGACCTGGTTTGAGGTTGATGTCTCCTCCGATGGTGCCTCTTTTGAAAATGAATTAGAAATTAATAATTGGAACTGTTTGCTCAGCATGCTTTCACATGCTTAATCCCATTAAACTCGCGAAATATCTGAAATTCAGCTGACGTCACTGACGATCTTTGGTAGTCCTTCGATTTAAAATATCTCTCGCAATGCACTGTTCGTGCAGTTAATTAAACGACAATAAGGTCCAGGACAATAATTTTGTCCTCCCTGCTAAAATGAGATCAGAAGCGCAATGTTGAAACTGAAGTCCAATAAAACTGCTAGACCTGACAGACTATCTGCAACGCTCTTTAATGCTGCTAAGAATGATCAGAACGGACGCATACACCAGCTCAGAACCAAGGTATGGTCATAGTGAAACATGCCCGATGAGTGCAATCTCAGTGAAATTTGTTCAAGGAAAGGGAATCTCCTTCGACACTGAAAATCTCAGTTAATCAATGAGTTTCCTTAATATGGTGCTTAAGGTTTTGTCTCCCGTTTCATATGAACTTCTGAAAGTGGAACTATTTACCGACTTCAGTTCCTCATAAAAAGGAAATACATACTGCAGTTAAGGCAGACTTCCTTAAAGACTTTCCGGGTAAACGCGCTTTTGATATTTTCTTGGTCAACGTCAGTGAACCAAAAATAAAGACGAGGAGCTGCTTCATAAGCTATGGACCCCAAGGATTCTCATGAAGCATTTGTAGGACCTTGTCTCGCTGCCAATCAGCGTGAAAAAGTTTTCAGAAGGTTAACTATTCCATGGACAACATATGGACCAGAAAATTGACAAGCCTAGTGTAAAGTGGCGTCATGTGGTGACCAACCTTCCTTCAAGGAGTTGCCTTATCTCTTTGTCGCCTGGATCTAATCCTTATCAAGGATATTGTCATAAGATCACACTTTGGTTGGCGACGTGAATTAACCCTAAGCTACCACTAATGCGAAGAAATTATTTTGCTCAGTGATTTTTGCGAGAGTCTCTTTGCTACTTTCTTTGTATCATATTCCTTTCAGTGACGAAGTGCGTTCGTGATGTAAGTCTGTCATTCTGTCAAAACCCAAAAGTGTGCTGTAGAAGTCCATGTGCTTTCTAATTTCGGTCATAGACTAAAAATAGGCTGTGACCGAGAATAGAACTCTGCCTCGTGATGGTTCTTTTCAGTGCTCATTGTCAATGTCACAATGTAGACGTCGGTCGCGATGCTGACATTTCTTGATGGAAAATAGGATACGTCATGACATTTAACAGAAATCAATTTCGCACTCTGTTTCCCATCAAGAACATCGTGACAGACGGCTGCACCGCGACTTCCTCGCCTTTACATGGCGCAAAACTGAAAACTTTTATCCTATTCAAAATGTCTTTCCAACCCATCTCGCGGTATTTTTGTCTAAACGCGTCACCTGAGAAAAAAGCTCCCGCGCACATCGATGTTTAAGTCTTCAAAATGTGCAGCCGCCATTTTTGTTAGAAAACACTAGTGTAATAGCATCAGTGCCATTGCATAAGTTCCAACCTCTTTCCATCTCAAGGTAACCATCAGTCACCGCTTCTCTCAAATCGCTATCGATGACAAATAGAAAAAATTCTCTCCTCGAAAATCGAACGCACCGTACAAATCAAAATCGCAAACGCAAAAAAAAAATCGTGAGTGACTGTGAACATACCCAGGCGACCATGGGATATTCCCCAGAAGACCCAAGACCGTCCGTCCGTCCGGTCTCACCGAACATAGCCGTACCTATGTAAGCGCGATTCTTGTAAACAGAAATGTAAAACTCCCTCAGTCACGCGTCAAGATTGATGAGCCATTCATATCCTTGGCAGATCGATGTACACACCAGCCGGATTGCCGTCAAGTTGGATTGTGAATCGGCTCCACTTGCGGCGCTGGTCATGTCGACTGAATTGCATACGAATTGCTGTGTTTTCCGAATTGGAGGTTAAATTGTGTGTTTTTTTCTGTTTTTGTTTTGTTCCGCAGTTTTCCAGTGAAAGACAATAAATTTGACATGACTGTGACAGCCAACGGGCTTTGGGACGATACAACAACGAATTCGAGTAAAATTTTAAACGCGTTCCAACTCCTTGGCTAACAGTGATACGAAAGTGTTTTGATTGTGTTTTGGGAAAGATTTGGGAAAAAAAAATATTTTTGTTTTTTTGTTTTTAAGTGAATTGTGCGTACAAAGTTGACATCGTGGATAACCTGGATCACAGAATATGGTGCAGTCAATTGACATTGCTGCGATCACTGGCATTGACTCGGTAATTAATAATGAACCTTTTTTTACTTTTAAAACTTAAATTAAAATTATTAATTCATTCGTCTGTTAATTCATTCTTTCAGTAAGAACTGTTTCGGGCGTTGAAGTGTCCCACTGAACTCACCCAACACAGTTCGAAAAATATTTGTCAAACTTCTTTTTTTTCCAAATTTAGTCGAATTTGTTGCAGTACATCACCTACATTTTTTTGATCTCTGTGGATTAGTTTCTAAGGTTCAGGTTCAATTCCCGGACTGAACAAATCGGATATTGTTGAAAGAGAGAGCCTCTTGCTCTTATTAACACACATGTGCGCATAGACAAGGTTTTTCTATTTGAAAGGAGGAATGGTGTTATATGTCCGGATAAATATCTGCGAATCTTCTTTGTAAATTCCGAGGCAGTATTGGCTCTGAGTCCGTCTTTCACGAACCTTTTCCTCACTGAGCTTAACGAAATTTTTTTTTCTGTCTTGAACTGATGCCATGACTCTTCTTCTCATTCTTCTTCTGGTGGCGCTACAGTCCGGGGTGGACCTGGGCCTCAACCAACATGCCTCTGTAGGCAGCACGATCTTTCGCCAGCTGCCGCCAGTTGCGCACTCCAAGTTGGTTGAGGTCCTTCTCCACTTGTGTGCGCCACCTTAGCCCGGGCCGTCCTCTGTTTTGTTGTCCCAATGGCTCAGATTGGCAAAGCAGTGGTGTCCAAACGCTCTACATGGCCTAGCCGTCTTAAGCATTGTATCCGGTGACGCTTGACTAGGTGCATGTCGCTCTACAGCTCATAGAGTTCGCCGTTAAATCTTCTCCTCCAGATGCCATCAACGCAAACAGGACCAAAAATCGCGAACTTTTCTCTCGTAAAGACCAAGAGCTTCCTCATCCGCTTTTAGTAATGCCCAGGTTTCTGCGCCGTAAAGTAAGACTGGGATGATGAAGCTGTTATATGAAGCAATCTTAGTCTTTCGAGAGAAGGCTTTATTAATCAATTAGCTCTTGAGCCCAAAGAAACAGCGATTGGCAAGAGTGATTCTGCGTTTGAATTTGGTACTGATGTTGTTGTCCCTATTTACCGCGGAGCCGAAGTAGACGAAGTCCTTGACTACCTCGAAGTTTCTGCTGCCAAGTGTGGCACTCTGTCCGAGACGCCTATGTTGTGTGCCCTTCCTTGATGACAGCATGTACTTCGTTTTGCCCTCATTTACCACCAGACCCATTTTAGCCACTTCTGCTTCAAGGCCAGCAAACGCGTTATTGACGGCTCGCTGTGTTCACTCACAAGACCATGACTCTACAGCATCCAAAAACGATCTTACACTGGGGATGTCTTTTGTAGAACCCCCAACCAAATTGCAAATTTTTTCAATCCCACAGTTTTTTACTTCTTTGAGTGTAATTGCCGTCCGGGTGAAACTGGATCTTGCACAATCTCTTGCCAACTGCCTCCATTTTCACACAGTAAATTGAACGAGGTCCTTCTCAATTTGTGTGCGCCTTCTTAGATGAGGTCGTCCTATGTTGAGTTGTCCCTATGGCTTCCATTCAAAGACAATAGTGATATCCATTCACTCTACATGGCTTTGCTATCTTCAGCGTGGTATCCGTTGACCCTTCACTAAGTGAATGCAGACATACAGTCGTTTATTCTTCTCCTCCAGATGTCAGCAACATCATATGTTAAATGACTGAAAATCGTGAGTAGATTTTTCCTCCAAAGAAGACTTCCTCATTGGCCCTTAATTATATCCAACTTTCTACGCTATGAGACGGAATAGGGAAACTCGAAGTATTATACAAAGCCAACTTGATCTTTCGCTGTGTTCCTCCAATCACTTTAATGTCAACGGCGTAAGACAGAAGCTGAACGCAATGTGGAAATTCCTGTCTCCGGTGTTGACTTGTGTGTTTCGCAATGATCTTCTCAAGAATGATTTGAAAGATGGCACTAATTGACGGTCTTGACGGAGCTGTTTGAGTTCTCCGTCGTCATGCAGTACAATCTGATGAGTTTGTTAGGAATGGTAAAACCAGACACACCACTGTATAAAGACCTCGAAACTGGCAAAGAGATGATAGACTAGTTTCACTTCTTGGGTGTTTTCGAGGATCTCCACTGGTAAGCGGATCTGATCTATCGTATACCTCCCTTGGATAAAATTACACTAGTGAGGCTCAGATTATTGACGAAATTTTTTCAAACAACAGAACAAAGAGGTTCTTGTACCCGATGTAACCGAACTAATCCCACAGCAGTTGGCCCCTTCGAATTGCTTCCCATTTTATGGACCTGATAATAAAAGCTACAATCTCATACGATAGATATTTTCTCTTCTGTTTCTATCATCCAGATGAACTGGAGTATATGTCAAGCTCCAGTTGTCTATAGCCTTTCTCTTACAAGTTAGTCCATTCACTTGGTTGATATCTGAACATTGACATCAAAGCGCAGAGAAGCAAGAACTGGTCCGAACAGAAGAAGGAAAGAAACAGACAACATCTTTTTGGAATATAAAAACCTCAGCTAGAGAGTAAAGCCTTCAAATTGTTCTCAAATTTAGGGACTTTTAAAATGTTAACATCTTAACCCTCAACTTAATAGAGTCATGGCCACGAAAAACAAAGCCCTATGAGCTTCAGTTGCTAGGAATGGCTTGGAGAACATATGTAAATTCAAAAGCCTCAGTTCTGAATATATGACTACTACAAAGAACATTCAAAAATCATTGCCAACATGCTAAGAGGACCTCATCCTGCCTTGTGCCCGACGCACACCCTCTTCTTCATAATTCATGTTGGCGAGGGAGTCTTTGCCTAGGTCACTGAGCTCTTTGGACGTTCACTTAAAGTCATGCAAATGCGATTTCCTTCCCACGTCCCAACAATGTCTGTCTTGGTCGCTACCAAGGACAACGATTAAAGTTGCGACACAAGCCACAAACACCAAAGAGGTCGTCGGGAAGTCAACACCCACCAAGTCATTGTCGCCCCACGAGCTCGATTAACCCACGTGCTATCGATCATCAGACGTCTTCATTTATAACAGGATAATATTATTTTTTTGCACAAACTTTGGGTGCGTTGCAGGGAAAATATTTTCCATCACAACTCGTAAAATATTTCCACCGCCGGGGTAATAAAAAGAAAACAATCTCCTCGAGAGGAAAGTGCATTGGCTGCGAAACGATAAGCTCCTTGACAGGATGTGGCCATAAAGCACACGCCAAAAAAAAGAAAACGAGCAAAAAAATACGCAGATATGACGAAGTCGAAGTGTTTGTTTATTTTTTTCAAAAAACAAAAAAACAACGAAAAAGAAGACTCTTGTCAATCTGAGGATAATGTCCCGCACCCCCTGGTCCAGCACTCGGTCTCAACTCGTGCGAGGATAATGAACGAGAGTCATTAATTTCTCGAAGTCTGTCAGTTATTGCTCGTCTCAATTAATTACCCCGTGGATCGGCTTCAAGGCGACCACAAAACGAAGAATTCGGTTAACAAATTTACACCACGATTTGTAGGATGTCATTCGAGTTGTCCGCCTCCGACGGGCCACCACTGCTTGGGCTGGAGCGTAATTAATGAATCCAATTCTTCAGACGGTTGACACTTATAGAAATGGATTGACGACGGCAGACAGTTTGAGAGACTCTGTCTGCCGCAGTCGACGGGCCGGTGAGGACACATCGGGAATGCCGAATTTATTGGCGGAGGCGTTGTGGGTGTTTTCCTTTCAAAACTGCTCAGCACCGAGGGCCGATAAATTTCAACTGATGAACGGTCTTTGATTTCCTGTCATTAGAGGAACGAGAGAGCGATTCACGGGATTTATGGGAGACGAGAGATGGAGACTTGCGTTAGAATGATGTGTGAAGCAATTGTGTGCGATTGCCTGAAACTAATGTCCTTCGAAATGGTCTTGAGCGCTGGTAATGTCTGGGCCTGATGAATTTATTAACGAAAGGCTGTGAGATGTTTTTGTTGGTAAACTTTTAACTCGGCAAATGGGTTAACAAGAAAATTTTGAAATTCAAATCCTGAAATCCCGAAACATGGAAATTACCAAAATGCCAAGAATGTCGAAATGACGAAATTCCAGAAATACCAAAACTCTGGAAAAGGCAAAATCCTGACTTCTGATTGTGGTCGATGTACAATTTGGACTAAGTTGTGAATGATTTGGGAAATTCGTTCTGTTCGGGACTTTCGTCTTTCTGGGATCTTGGACTTCGGGCTTCTGTCTGTCTGTCTTCCACAAATCAGTATTGACTGATCGGTAGGAGGACGTAGGACAATCGCGTCAATGCCGCAATCAAATGCAGAATCACTTAATCGCTATTTTGTTGGTCTCAAGCGGGATTTGAGGTAAAGGGTGGTCCACGGACAACGCATGATAAAAGGAAATTCTTTTCAAAGATTCATCTTACTATTATTTTATTTTTATAAAATGATCTATGGCGTTTATATGTTGGACAAAATATCTGTCATATACCCGCCGCACCTTAAGTGCCAAGCCTCTACCCGATGGTCCATATTTTCCATGACTCTGAGACATAATTGAAGTTCGAAGTCGTTCATGTGCCGCATTATCTCATCGTTAAGCTCTTGAATTATTCTTGGCCCATTGACGTACACATTGTCTTTTATATAGTCCCAAAGACAAAATTCCAACGATGTCATGTCCACATGATCGGGATGGTCAATTAACATCGCCAGCACGTGGGATAGGCGGTTTGAGCTTATGCATGTAGGGCAAAGCTCTTGATTGCATCCAACTTGGCAGGATGCCAAAGCTCCACCTAAAAGAGTCTTTGAATCCCAGCTTCCGGGTTCGAGAAGGAGGGAAAGGCTGAACCTCCGGTATAGAGACCAAGTGACTGGGGACGTAAGAGAGCTTTGTCTTGGCAAGTGGATGCAGCGTGTCCGGGACCGTCAAGATTTGAAGGCAGCTTAGCTTAGGCTCAAACCCTTCACAAGCCTTATACACTCATACATGGGATAACATGGCAATTGAATTTTTCGTGCAAAATAGTCCCGGTTTCGTTAGCTGTTGCCACAATTGCAACTACCCTGTTAGAATCACACATCGTTTAGGTTCATATCGCTTTCTGGCCACAAGAAATCCGCCCGCGATATCGAACAACATTCACAGTAACTGCTTTACCGATCTCATTTTCGGACAAGTTCGGCCCAATGAGGCCATCAACTCATAAACTCCAGCAAAGTGTCACTCTTGTGGATCCCCAAATGTTTCCACATTTCCTAAAATCCCGGTTTGCTGAAATCTGCTCACAGTTCTACCGATTTTGAACACGTTCCGACTCTTATGCTGACCAAAACGTTCAAGAAATGCACAAAATAGATTTTTTTAAATGCCCATCTTCGTAAAGGGCTTCAACAATCTTTACGCGCTGCTCAATTATGTACCCCTCCATGGTTGAATTTTTCAAACACTGAAACAGAGAAATGTCAAATAAAGTTGGGCAAAAGAAGTTGAAGATGAAGGGTGACTCGCAATGAAAATCGTGCATCGTGGTTGGACCACCCTTTTTGTAACCCTTGTCTCTCTGGGTTTGTATAGTCCTTTCATTAACCTAGGCCTTCTCTATGTAGGTGTAGAAAGTGGGAACTCGATTGACGAAGTCCTAAGTACCCGCGCTTATGTAAGACAAACAGATTGAAAGTATCATCAAATGCATTTGACGGGGTAAGTGGCACACTGATGGTGTAATCTACCATCGATCACCCTCTGAATCAGAGATATTGGGTGTGTGTTGAACAATTTAATTGTATTGGCTAGAAATTTAAGGTGTGCTCTAGTGATGTAACCCAAACATCGCTAGCATCGTCTTTTTGGGGAGCAAATCGTCTATTAAGCGTTTCTGGAGTGCCTGTATCTCTTATATCTTCTTCTTCTTTTACTGGCGCTACGGTTCGGAGCGAACCTGGGCCTCAACCAACATGTCTCTCCAGCTATCACGATCTCTCACCAGCTGCCTCCAATTCCATACTGCAAGTTGGTTGAGATTTTTCGCCACTTGTGTGCACCGTCTTAGCGCAGGCCGTCCTCTGTTTCGTTGTCTCAATAGCTTGGATTCGAAGACTTTTCGAGCCGGAGCGGTGGTGTTCATACGCTTTACTGGTGTAGTCATCTTAAGCATTGTATTCGAAGACGCTTGACCAGGTGCATGCCGCCGAACAGGGTATAGAGTTCGTCGTTGAATCTTCCCTTCTAGACGCCATCAACATCAACAGGACCAAAAATCGCACGCAGAACTTTTCTCTCAAAAAGACTTCAAGCGGTCCAAGTTTCTGCGCCGTTAAATAGGACTGGGATGATCAAGCTGTTGTACAAAGCCAGTTAAAACCTTCGAGAGAGGGCCATATAACTCAATTGCCTCCTGAGCCTAAACAGGTCTTTGACTACCTCAAAGTTTCTGCTTCCTAGTAGTGTGCTCTGTCTGAGACGTCGGTGTTGTGTGTCCATCCTCGATGGCAGCATATACTTTGTCTTGCCCTTATTTACCACTTAACACATTTTAGCGGCTTTCGCTTCAATGCTAAGAAACGCCTCAACAATGGCTCTCTGTGTTCGTCTAATCACGTCAATGTCATCGGCGTAAGGTAGCAGTTGAACGGACTTTTGAAAGATCGTGCCTCTGGTGTTGACTTGTGAGTTACGCACGAACTTCTCAAGAATGATGTTGAAAAAGTCACAAGAAAACGCTTCTCCTTGTCTACTGGGTTTGTCTCGTTGGGTTTGTTACCTTTTATGTCTTATATACCTCTTCAACTATTTCCCACGTGTCGGTGCTATAACAGCTCCACTGTCATTTATGACATTCTTCGTGGGTGATGGAGAAGAAAATGTTTGCAGTCTTGTCAAAACACTGACACACGATGAAAGCGAGAAACTCGCAAGAGATCCGTGGTGAAGAATTATACAGCTAGCTGAGACTCAGGTCTGCACCTGAAGCGTTTTATTCTTTCAGATCGTTCAACTTGTTTTTTTTTTTTGCAAATTTTGAACGACAATTCGAAGGAACATGTTTACCCCACTTTATGCGTCGCTTCCTGTCAATCCCAAAAGCATTAGTAAAAAATTTGTTTTACCCAACACCCCCTCAAATGCTGCAAAAATTTCAGAGAATTATGTTCAACACGCCACACTCTGGAGCAGATTCTGTGCGAAGCCCCAATTCCACGCGATAATTATCCCGCTTTGGCGGCCTGCAATGAATAATGGATGATTGTCGCACTGCGACAGTCTTGCCATTGAACTCACACAAGATGCCGTCGCTTGTTTATCCTTGACTAGGGCACATCACGCCAAAAGCAATGAACTGGAAATGGAAATGTCTAGGATGGAGGGGCATGTAAGCCTCTTATCCCACCAATGTCATGGACTTAACCCCAATATCAGTTAGAGATGCCATCCGACGGGATTACGAGGGATAAGCGCAACTGAAATTGTACCAACGCAACCGCCAATAAAATTCAAAATCCCCACCCACAGCAACGGCAACAAGGAGCCACCCTCGCGCGACTTCAAGGACACCGTCAAATAACCGAGAGCACTCGCGCACATTGTTGAATACTTTAAATCAACAAATTTGTGGCTGCGTCTCGGAAAAGTTGAATCCCGTTTAATCCTTGCGCTTTTTGAAATCTGATGTTCCTCCTCCTCCCCCACGGGGCTGATATGAAAGGGATAACTGGTTGCAGATTAGAGCGACTTCCTTGATCCCCTTCAGCATTCAGAACCAAACGACCAGTGACACATGAGGGCGGACAAACTCAAAACAATCTAGACGAATTAATCCTTTAATTGCTTTGAATTAAAACGCAACAATGACCGCACCCCCGGACAATGATGACAAGGACGGTGATAAGACTAACGACGGGAACGAGGCTGTCACAACACATCCGACATTAAAAACGGAAAGACAGCGCTGGAAGCGGGTAGCGCCATGACTGATTGGACACCTCTCCGCTGACTAGAATTAATGGATTCATTTTGAAAATTGCTTTTTCCTTCACCCTGAAATGAGTTCCTGCACACGCACCGCACTAATTAAGTGCTCACAAGTGGATCCCTCTGTCCCGCTCCCAAAAGCCGCCTGCGCGATGTATATACACCGTTCAAACATCTTAAGGACATCGCAACGGACGTTTGCAAATAAAACACACAGCGGAGAGCAAAACAAACGCAAACCGAACAGGCGGCCTTCGAAGATTTGAATGCCAAGACTCATTATGGCGGAGCCGCATCGAACCGCGTGTCCTCGGGGAAGCAATTAATTTCGACGGCCATCCCACTGCCAGCAAACCCCTTGCCTTGGCGAGCAGCAGACAATGTTTCCCTCTGCTGGCGGTCGGTCCTTAAATTTAATTAAAAAGGAAGCGACACGCTTAATGGTTGTCGTCGTCGGAGTGGAAGAGTGCCGTTTAAGTGATGTTTGCCAAGAGCACATAATACGTCTGTTGCTGGGTCCCAACGAACGACATCGCATCTCCAAGATGGCTAGACACGAAATGGGCATCCTACCACGGCCCCCATTTCGACCGTTTCAACGCCGGCCATTGTGGAGGTGTAATGTTTGAGGTGAAACCCGAGTTGGGAAAGCCTGTGAATTTTTGAATTCCTAATGAGCAGTCATTTCCGATCCCAATGACGTCCTTTCCCTTGTCAGGCAAACGTGGGCCCTCACAATGTTGTTTTTTTTTATTTTGTAAAAAGGACCACTGACGCAAAAGACCGTTAATTTCATTCAGAATATGTAATGAATGAATTTGAAAGCAGATTGTGAACGAAACCCCTTTTCTCTCTTTCTCTTGCAGGACCAAACAAAACAAACCAAACCATCAGCCCTGCGACGCACCCTCAATGCACTCCGAAATAGGATAACGAAACGTGGCCGTGCCAAGCCACCCGATTGGTTTCTTGATAAATTCTCAACCGCCAACAATGCCGAAAAGATTGGCAAATCCGCCGCAGATGACAGCACGCAAACGCCCGAGATAACGGGCACCAGTCGGCTATGCAATCGTTTGTCGGTGGATCCATCACTGCCATCACATTACAGAGTAAGTCACACCAACAGGAAAATGATCATTAAAACATGAACATGAACATGAACATGAACATGAACATGAACATGAACATGAACATGAACATGAACATGAACATGAACATGAACATGAACATGAACATGAACATGAACATGAACATGAACATGAACATGAACATGAACATGAACATGAACATGAACATGAACATGAACATGAACATGAACATGAACATGAACATGAACATGAACATGAACATGAACATGAACATGAACATGAACATGAACATGGACATGAACATGAACATGAACATGAACATGAACATGAACATGAACATGAACATGAACATGAACATGAACATGAACATGAACATGAACATGAACATGAACATGAACATGAACATGAACATGAACATGAACATGAACATGAACATGAAAATGAACATGAACATGAACATGAACATGAACATGAACATGAACATGAACATGAACATGAACATGAACATGAACATGAACATGAACATGAACATGAACATGAACATGAACATGAACATGAACATGAACATGAACATGAACATGAACATGAACATGAACATGAACAAAAACAAAACTGATTTCAAATTTTCTTTCTTGCAGTGGCTGGCCATAGTCTCCTTAGCTGTACTCTACAATATCATCTTCGTCGTGGGAAGAGCCGTCTTCTGGGAGATCAACCGAAACGCCTCACCAGTGTGGTACTTCCTCGACTACCTATGTGATTTCATTTATCTATTAGATACATTAGTGCATATGCACGAAGGTGAGTACCATCCCTCCCTCATAGAACTTCATTCCGAGTCATTAAGCCCAATCGCGCACTCATCCCACCCCGCCCAGCGGCACAAACTTTTCTAGTTAACCAAGTTTTCAAAACGAAATAGAGTGCAAAAGATTGCACAACTTCGTCCTTGGACTTTTCCCATCCACCACCTTCGCCGTCGCCATCGATTCACTCGCCCCCATCGCACACTTGGAGGGGACTTCTCGAAACTCTCAACTGCACTAGCTCACGATGTCTAAATGTCCCGTCATGCCATTAAACTCTCAGTTCGAGCGTACATCCCCCGCGCATCGTGCTACACAATCCGGCGAACTTCATCCCTCTTGTCGTGTCGCGGCAGGATGAAATTTCAGATTCGAGCGGCTTACAGTGTCACCACGTACCACATACGCCTCCAGGATTTACTTATCACTGTCATGTGTGAAAATCTGAAAATGGGGCGGTTCGCTCGTGGGGCATTATGTGCGCAACGCTTTTCGGATTCAGCACGTGGCTTCACGCTTGATTCACTCATGCCGACCGACCGGCCGGCCGCCGACGATAACGACGACGACGACGCGGGCGTTAAGCAGAACGAAGAAAGCCCGGATCGAGTTTATGTTGTCCTTAGTAGCGGAACAGCACTGCCAGCGACGGCCGCTGAATAATTAAGATGAATGTCCCCGGATTAACGGGATTCATGTTAGAAGCGCGTATGCATGAAATTCCTCCCGCCCCCTCTGATAGTTTGAAGTCGCGGCTAGGCGAAAGGAGTCTGCTGTCGTTAAAATTTTTACTTGAAGCAAAAACGCTCTTCCGCGAAGATTAAGTGCTCTTCCCTTTCAAGAGGCAAGGAGAACGTAGCTCGCTGGTGAATGGATAAGCTGCTGAAGGTAGACGATCTGACGCTAAACGCGAGTCCTTTGAAGTGCGCTGAAGCAGCAGAAATCCAACGGAGAATAGAACATCTCAAGTGGGATGGAGGAGCTTCCACTTAATTAGTTGAGGGCTCGTTAAAGGGGTGACTGTGCCATATTGACATTTTTTTTAAACAAAATATTGCGAGTCACTTGGTTTTAAATGATGTCTCTCTCTCTCTCTCGGAGAGAATATTAATTTTGGTCGTGAACCGATATGTAAAGTGGTTGAGTGCAAGATATTCATTATTGCTTCCAAGGGCGATGAACTTCAGGAGAAAATTTCGCACTAGAAACCATTTTCTGGAGACGGCGGTGATGGTGAAATTTCACATACAAGTCTGACTGGAGTTGAATCACTTGAATGTACGGCATTAGGTTAAAAGAGTTTCCGTCGGCAATCTAAGGATAACCTCGACTGAGCAATTCTATCGCACCCTCGAATCAAATTTCGGCTTTCAAGACTTAGAATTTGGTGCTTTCCCCATCGTCATCTCTCTCGTGGGTGCCATGCCCACTTAAATAGGTTACTCTCTGATCAATACGTTGGAGCATCTGAATCATTTCGTTGTTAACTTGGGGGTGGTTTGCCGCCATAATGAAACCCGTTGAACACCTCCGAAGACAGCTTCGTTTCACCATAACTTTCATTGGTGCAACTTTATGAAGTCGAAAATCCGCCGTTGTTGTAGAGGATCTATTTTTCATTCCACATTACTAGTCGGTCTAGAAGAAAGTTGCTCTAATAAACGAAGACTGATGGTATGCATCCAGCACTTCAAAATGGTCATTTCATGGGTAATTCTTTCCAGATTTATATGACACACAAGGGCACACATTTTAACTCTTTTGACTTCCTTTTTGGTTTAAAAATTCTTCTCTTCTTCTTGTGGCGCAGTCCTTGGTGGACCTGGGCTTCAACCAACATGCCCCTCCAGCCAGCACGATCCGTCGCAAGCTGCCTCCAGTTGCGCACTCCAAGTTGGTTGAGGTCCTTCTTCATTGGTGTGCGCCACCTTAGCCTAGGCTGTCCTCTGTGTCGTTGTCCCAATGGCTCAGATTCGAAGACTTTTCGGCCCGGAACAGTGGTGTCCATACGCTCTACATGGCCTAGTCATCATAAGCTCTGTATCCGAAGACGCTTGACCAGGCGCATGTCGTTGTACAGCCCATAGAGTTCGTCGTTAAGTCTTCTCCTCCAGATGCCATCAACGCAAACAGGATCAAAAATGGCACGCAAAACTTTTCTCTCGAAAAGGCTAAGGGCTTCCTCATTCGCTTTTAGTAACTTCCAGGTTTCCGCGCCATAAAGTAGGACTGGGATGATCACGCTGTTATATAAAGCAAGCTTAGTCCTTCGAGAGAGGGCTTTGTTACTAAACTGCCTCTTGAGCCCGAAGAGCGATTGACAGGAGTGATTCTGCGTTTGATTTCGGTACTGATAGTATTGTCCCTGTTTACCGCGGAGTCGAGGTAGACGAAGTCCTTGACTACCACGAAGTTTCTGCTGCCTAGTGTGAAGCTCTGTCCGAGACGCCGATGGTGTGTTCTTTCTTGATGACAGCATGTACTTCGTTTTTCCCTCATAAACCACCAGACCCAGTTTAGCCGCTTCTGCTTCAATGCCAGCAAACGCGTCATTGAGGGCTCGCTGTGTTCGTCAATGTCGTTATCTTTTGAACTGACTCTTGGAAGATCTTGACTCTGGTGTTGACTTGTGAGTTACGCACGATCTTCTCGAGGATAATGTTAAAGAAGTCACATGACAGTGCGTCGCCTTGTCTAAAACCTTTTCGCTTTAGATAGATACCCAATATTGTGGGTCCATTGAATGCTTATTGGTAAAAGTATTTTTGGAAGGGAACAGGCAGAAGTTATGCGAAGAGCCTTTTCAAACATGCCAACGGAGGTTACAGAAAATTACGCTCAAAACAGGGTTGACGTCTCCCTTGATGAAGCTGAAGACCACGGTGGCACGGAAGCGACTGCTGTTGTGAAGAAATTCGAAGAGACTAGTTGTTGCAACTGTTGCTTATGCACCAACGCTTTCGCTTTCCCTTTCGCAGAAATTGAACGAATTGTACTCCTCATTATGGCGTATTATTCATTGGAATTTATGTATCTACCTTTTTTTGGGAGGTTGGAAAACACTGCACTGGACGGGTGAGCCTCAAAAACTAGTGTATTGTACTACTATCCAGTAGCCTTTATTTAAGGTAATTCTTGGTCTTCCGAGGTAAAGCCAGCAAGTGCTTCTGGGATCGAGAGATTATGCTTTCAGCTCCCATCACGTCAGCTCCAAACAGCAGCCACCTGATCCGAGTAAAGGAGGGACATTGAAAGAGAAAGCGCTGTTGTAGTATAGTGTCTTCACGCAAATTTTAGTGCTTAGCGAAGGTGAAGTGTCCCGTTTGTTCACCGACAAGTTTTCTGCATTCTTTTCTGTCTAGAGATAAGACAAAAGCCTTATTATTTCTTGCTAATGTTTGCGAGCTTGCACTTGAGCAGCCTGCATCCTGCAAAGCCATGCCATGGCTGATTGTGCTGTTGAGAGACCCAACCGTCGACGGAAGCCCTAACCAAGAAAGCGGGTAGTCCCAAGGTGTGTTCGTGCCCTAAGAATGCCTCTTTTGATTATTGCCTTGCAAGTTCATTGGCAATCTCATTTCCCGTGATCCCGTCATGTCTCAGGACTTCGACACGTCTTCGCGAATTGAGGCTGCCGACCAAATTAAGGGAAGACGTGCATTTCTGGACTATCCTGGAAGTGGTTAAAGGTCTATCTTAATAATTCTCAAATATCACAACACTTGAAGACCACGGACCATTCACAACCTCGTAGATACGATTCTTTGGTGTTGGAAAAACTTTTTTATTTTAGTTATAAAACATGTATCTGATTCGATGGATATGTCTCTGAATGTCGTATGACGCGCTGGTATGGCACACTCAGTAAGCACCGGTAAGTCAAAGAAATTCTCGGGAAATTTTGTATAACCCAGGATGTGATCCTTCCTAAGAAAGGTGTCAATTAAGGTCCCGGAATTATGGAGGCGAATCATTTTGCCTGAACAAACATTCAGGCTAAGCCTAAAGCAGCCTTGCGCAGTAGATGCTCAGCGCTAGAATATTTACCCGCGCCCACTAATAGCGCTGAGTAGTACGCGGAAAAAAATGCTATATGCGTTCTTGGTAGACCTTAGGGTGGCTTTCAACTTCGCTGATAGAAGGTGATTGTTCTACGAAATAAGTCATTAAGGTGCTTTGACAAGAATTCTTAATGTCAGAGTCTTACCTATGAACATTTCTTTAGCAGAATGTAGGCGTAAGTGCCTCGACTCACACGCTTAAAGTCCTAGGATCGGTGCAGACTATATTTTTTCTTACGCCACCACCTAATTTGAGTTGCCGATAAAACGGAAAGATTTTTGAATACTTTATCAATGAAAGTGTCCGCCGTTTAGAGGCTGCAATACACTGTAGGTTCCCTTTACTTATGAGAGAGAACAATAACACGCACAACATGAGCGGTTGCTGAAGATGCTTGACCATAGTTCATTGTAGTTTTTAGTGCCACCTTGTGTCTTTGCTACGTGTCTGATTCCAGTGTGTTAGGTCTGAGTTTAAATTGGGGACTGTATGACAAATTTTCTTTTCTCTCTCGCTCTTAGAATGACCTCCATTCCTCCTCCCAATCCCCCCCCTCCCCTCATCTAATTACAACTGTACCCACAGTATACCCACAACGTCCTTAAACAAAACTTCAAACTTAAAATTAAAAGTTTTTCAAAGATACACATCATCACCACTTTCGCGATTCATCCCTGATAGGGAGATTCCCTGAACATTTGGAGAACATGAAACGATAATTAAAAGTTGGGGAAGAAGATGTTCCGTCTGCGGGGTGGAACATCTTCCATTGCGTTTGCTTTCGCGTTTAAAACTCGTGAAAACTAGTTTCCGCCTTCCTCCTCAGCCGCAGACGAATGCTTCACTGCTTAACACTGACCCATATTTTCCGACGACAAGCGCTAACCGCCCGAACGTAATTTCTTCCCGGATACAGTTAATTAGAGCGAGAATCCCTAGACAACCGGACGGAGACGCAGAAGTTTTCAGCTTGCGCGACTTTCCAATCCAAAACTTTCCCATATCCCCAACTCATCTCCTCCCATGACGTGTTTCCAGTTGAGTTGAGTTGAGGCCACTCCATGTCATCTGCACCCACACACACATACATCAAATAATCCCCCCCCCCAATCTTGCTTTCACACAGGTTACCTCGAACAAGGCCTTCTGGTGCGTGACGCCTACAAGCTGCGTAAGCATTACTTCTCGACCAAGGGCTGGTCAATCGATGTCCTCTCCATGCTGCCCACAGACCTGGCGTACATCTGGTGGCCGGCCAACTCGTGCAACTTCAACTACCTGCCCTGTCCGGTGATTGTTCGGCTCAATCGTCTGCTCCGTCTTCCAAGGATGTGGGAATGGTTCGACCGCACCGAGACCGCAACCGGATACCCGAACGCTTTTCGCATCTGCAAAGTGGTCCTCGCCATCTTGGTGCTGATCCACTGGAACGCGTGCATGTACTTCGCCATCAGCTACGCCCTCGGCTTCGGCACCGACAACTGGGTGTACAACCTGAACGGCTACCGCAACTCAACCCTCCAGCGGCAGTACATCTACAGCTTCTACTGGTCCACGCTGACACTCACCACCATTGGGGAGACACCGACGCCGGAGAACGATGCGGAGTACCTCTTTGTGGTGGCGGACTTCTTGGCTGGGGTTCTCATTTTCGCCACCATCGTGGGTGAGTAGCTCCACCGCCCCGTGCCGCAACGCCGCAGATACTCATTTATTTCTCCAATCGACAGGAAACATCGGTTCGATGATTTCGAATATGAACGTGGCAAGAGTCGAGTTCCAGAATCGCATGGACGGTGTAAAGCAATACATGGCCTTCCGGAAGGTGGGCAATGAGCTGGAAGCGCGCGTCATCCGATGGTTCGCCTACACTTGGTCGCAGAGCGGGGCGCTGGACGAGGAGCGGGTGCTGGCCGCTCTCCCCGACAAGCTAAAAGCCGAAATTGCCATTCGCGTCCACATGGACACACTGAAGCAGGTGCGGATATTCCAGGACTGCGAGCCGGGCCTGCTGGAGGCGCTGGTGCTCAAGCTCAAGCTCCAGGTGTTCAGCCCGGGCGACTACATCTGCCGGAAGGGGGACGTTGGCAAGGAGATGTACATCGTGAAGCGGGGCAAGCTGTCCGTGGTCGCCGACGACGGAGTGACGGTGTTCGCCACACTGAGTGCCGGCTCCGTGTTCGGCGAGGTGTCGGTGCTGGAGATTGCCGGCAACCGCACGGGCAACCGGCGGACGGCCAACGTCCGCTCGTTGGGCTACTCCGATCTGTTTTGCCTGGCGAAACGGGACCTGTGGGAGACGCTGGCCGATTACCCCGAGGCGAGGGCCACCCTCACCGAGCGGGGATGTCAATTACTGCGGAAGGACGGACTGCTGGACGAGGATGTTTTCGCAAGTGAGTATTGCACTGGAAGTGGCCTTTTGCAAACAATAGATTTCATTTGGCCGCCTTGTGTGTCCTGCAGATTCACAACGTGTTCAAGACAGCATAGAGGGGGGCATCGAGAAGCTGGAGGTGTCGGTGGAGAATCTGAACGTTCGCCTGGCCCGTCTGCTGGCCGAGTACACGGCCAGCCAGGCCAAACTGAAGCAGCGATTGGCCAAATTGGAAGTCAAGTGAGTACAGGTTGAGAAAGGGGAGTGTGTGAGAGAGAGAAGGCAGCATTGACGAACCCTTTTTTCCCTCATTTCAGTGCACAACTCGTGAACAAGGAACAACTGGAGAACTCACAGAAAATGCGCAGCGGTCGTCTGTACTCGCTGCAGCCGAAAAAGCGCCGACCACGTCCCGTCACCTCCAAGTCCCTGGACAACAAACAGAACACCTTATGAAGAGAATTTTTTCCATTTCAACTGCAATTCTGCATTTCGATCCAATCGATGATGCACCTACTCTAAGTCAGACCACAGCCGACAAGACAACGTTTCATAGATATATAGCCACCCCCCCCCCTCTCGCCACCCTCCATCCAGTGATAAGCACAAAAACAAAAATAGGAAACAACATTTTTTATTATCTTCCCCCAGATAAGAACAAAGATCAATGCGTCCGCGGACAACTGTAGATTTAATTTAAAACAAAACAAAACAAAAATCAACAAAACTTTTGTGTTAAGTTTGTGTTAAGAAACATGTGCCTCGAAAACCAAAATTTGTAGTTTAATTGACGACGTGAATGAGAACACCTAGATAGCGTATTTGTTTTGTGAATTTACTATATATACATGTGTATCTATATATATATTTACTTGTATGAATAAAATTATATTTAAATATGTATTTTTAAAGATAAATGTTGAGCACACAGGAAAGTGAGGTTAGACTCGGAAGCGGAGGTAAATTGTGTTGACTAGTGATTAGGTGAGGTGTGTGTGTGTGTGTGTGTGCCAATGCAGGCGACACAGACGGATGAGAGGAGGTAAGTTGAGCTTTGTTGTGATTCGTTTTGCGTGTGTGAGTGTGAATTTGAGGGAAATGTGTTTGCAAGGCTTGTAAGGGGGGCAGAAAATGTGTGCGGGACACGAAGTTGTTGGAGTTTTGTTACATTTGTGATCACATGTGAATTTTTTTTTTATTTAGTAAATATTTTGCAGTTTATACAGGGTGGCGTGTCAATGGGTCCACAAAAAGGAATTTTAATATTTTATCTTCTTCAAAATTTAAGAAAAACTAACTGCCCTGCACTTTTCAAATCTTGTTTCCAGTGTGACAAGCATTCAATTAAAAACCTGCCCAATAAAGAAACCGATCCGATCATCACACAGCAAAATCGTTATTATGTCCTGTTTGTTTCCCATGGCACTATTCATAATCCACCCCATATTGGACCTCTGCCTGAGAAGCAGCATCGCAGCATGTCCTACACTTTCGGGTACATTGATTTCAATTATGAGGACTAAACGCTCTGATATTCGTAAGAGATTGACCCACGACAATGAAATATAAACCTTCCTTTTCGTCCGCACCTACGGGCTGTGATTTAGAAATCCCCATTGCTAGAGGGCTATGATCCATTCGGTCTATGTCCTAGATCAAGTGCAGTTCTCTTTGGACTACATTCACCTCTTGGTACAGCTTGTTGAGTTTACTTTTGTGTTCTCTTCTCAGTTGGCGCTCATTCATGACTGAAAATACTCTAACGTTTCTACTCCAACGTTTCTGCTGCTGCTCTAATTTTCTACTTGTCGTCCAGGACTCGCCTCCGTGCAGCAGATTTGTTTTGCTTGCATTTCGTCTTTCGAATAAGACGTCTTCTTCCTAAATTGTTGCTTCCTCAGCAGAATGCCATTCATGGGGTTGACGTTAAATGGGAGGGAAGCAAACTCCTTCAGCACCTCAAGGTTTTTATTGCAAACAGTGACACTCTATCCTTAGTATGAAGGAG
The DNA here is from genome assembly GCA_944738645.1 of Eristalinus sepulchralis. Classification (NCBI taxonomy): domain Eukaryota; kingdom Metazoa; phylum Arthropoda; class Insecta; order Diptera; family Syrphidae; genus Eristalinus; species Eristalinus sepulchralis. Next base: position 54,774,262 of record OX122886.1, read on the forward strand.
GTTTTATATATGGTGTTAATGAATATGCTTCCAGGAGCTGTAGGATATAAAGAGCTCAGAGTACCCCTACCTGCAATTAAGGGACAATTTGAATAGATTCAAATCCAAGCATATCATACTCATTTTTCGTGTAGGCCTAAATAAGGGTCTTGGCAAGTAATACCATAAATGCCCTCTTCGACATCAGTGCAATTGGGCTTAACTAAATGGCAGAAGTTCATAATGCACATCCTTGGCGGGGTGCCAATGCTTATTTGGTTTTTAACAACACGTACTTGATTTGGTTCTTATTTACTTTAGGAGTAACTTGTGTCACCTCCTCCTCTGCTTCTGTGCCGACTCGTGGAGATGATGACGATGTTGTCCTCAAACACAGAATTCTTGTAGATAGTTCCGTATGGATGCCTGTCCTGACAGTTCTTTGCTAGCTACGAACCTACGTGTCTATTGCTACAGTTGAAGACGACGAACTAGCTGACATCAGTATAGGAAAATCCAGGAACTCCCTAAATGAAAAAAACTAACAATTTGAGTAGATCTCATGGAGTTCTGCAGGCTCATGAAAGCATCCTAATAGAGAACAAGTGAGGCTTGATATTAGCATCTACATCAACCCAACAATTTTCCTGGCCAACGCACTATCCGTTCGAGCACAATGTTGAAGAAGCCACAACACAAGGTTGCTTCTTGCAGGAATTCGGAGTTTGTTTCGAATAAATGTTTCACATTACAGAGTTGAAAATATAGTTTTCGAATGTCCTCAGTCTGGCCAGGGCCTTCAAAGTGTCATGAAATTGTCGAGGTCTGTTGCTGGCCCATAGACCGAGGACCTAAGGACTATAATTTGAGTTCTGCGGTTAAGCAACTTTAAGGTACTCATTTGAAAAAAGTGGTCCCCGTAACTGCATAAATTTTATACGGAGTAACGAAATTTATTTATTATCTTCTTCTTCTGTTTTCGTCATATTCTCCTGATCCAACCCCTTCCCCTTTTCCTCCTCCTCTTTCTTTTTCCAGTTCTTTTTCTATTTTGCCCTTTCTCTTTCTTCTTCTTTTTTTCTTTGTTTTTTCTTTTAAACTCACTTTTCTACTTTCCTTCCTTCTTCTTCGCTCTTTCTTTACAAAATTGGCCCAGAACTAACAAACTAACAAATTCTACCCAATCCGCCTCTCCACCAACTTGTTTCTGCTTTTTAAAAACAAAATCAATGTTAGATTACACATCTTTTGAGTTGAAGTACAGAACGTTTTTTTTATTTTTAACTAAGTAACACAAAACAAATTCCCTCTTCATCACGTAACCTTTGTTTCTAAATGCAACCAAAAGCTGACAAAAACCCAGCAACTTCTCTCTCGCTCCCGCCCAACATTACAGGAAAAAAAAAGGATACGCATGACTGTCGATAACTTAGCAAACTAACAAAAGAAAACCACTATCTCATAAGTATAAAAATTGTTTATCCTATTTTTTCGAAGAGAAATGTGTAAATTTCAAGAAAACTAAAACTAAAGCGTTCTTATATCTAAATAGAATTTAAGCACATTCCACGCAGTCCTTCACCACCTCGAAGAGGGGTGATGCGGCAAAGGCTAGAATTAAGATTAAATTTCTTGTACTTTCACGGCATATCCTAGAGTCCTTTCATTTAACTTCCTTCTCTACTAGTAACCCTCGTTGTAAGACCTTTCCCCAGAAACGACTCCCACGAATGCGAGATCCTAAATTAAGTGAAAAATTGTTTTTATTCAAGTTCTCTCAAAATTTGTGCAAAAACAAAAAAAAAAAACTACAAAAAAAAAAGTTAACTTAAATTTATACGATCAAAAAAGAATCTGTGCATAAACAAAAGAGTATATTTAACAATTGTATAAAAGATACGTAGATGATGATAAGTCCTAGGTTTAAGCAACAACAATACGACGGAAAGAGAAGCGACCAGTGGATCAAGCGAATGCAGAACAGAGATTTATATGAAAGTGTTAACAGATGAAATTGCTATTTTAGAGAATATACTATACACATACCTAACCTATATACAAACTAGCTGTCGAAAGTGAAAGTGGGATCTTTAAATGAATAAACTAACGTTCTACCTTTCGAAAGCATTTATGAGGTAACCATGTGCCCTGGATGCACTCCTACATAGAAGTGAACATATTTTTTGTAACGACATTAGAAATAATAAAAAAAACAAAAAAATACAAAAACAAACAATTAGTATGTAAGGCAAACAAAATTACAAAAACAAAAACAGAAAAAAACCTTAAAATAAATCAATTTTAATTAAATCACAAAATTTTGTTGTTTTTATTTTTGATGTTTCGAAAGGGACATGAAGAGAATCCTGAAATCCAAAAAGATTAAATGGCCAAAATCACGAAAAGGCCAGAAATCGAAAGAGACCAAAATTCGGTAAGCCACAATCATAAAGTGCCCAAACAACCAAAATCCTTAAATGACCAAAATTCTCCAAAATTCCAAAACGGCCGAGAGGCATGACAAAAGGCAGACAAAAATCCAAAATTCGAAAATGCCCCAAATCAATCGCAAAATGGCCGAAATCCTCGAAACCCAAAATTACCGATAACCATGAAATTACCAAAAACCCCAAAATTCAAAAATGTTAAAACGCCCAAAATCCTAAATTCTCCAAAATTCCAGAAAGACCGAAAAGCATGAAATGACAAAATTCCACAATCCATGAAGGCCAATATCACGAAATGCCGAAAAGATCGAAATCTTAAAATGCCTTAAATCATGAAATGCCCAAACGAACAAAAACTTAAAGTGACCAGAATCTGGAATTGCCCAAAATCCTAAAGAGACCGAAAGCCATGAAATGACCAAAGACCAGAAAATTCGAAAATTCTACAATGCCCCAACTTTAAGAAGGCCAAAATCATAAAATGCGGAAAATATCGAAATCTTTAACAATGACAAGTGAGGGCAAAATTCTAAAATGACCACAATTTCGAAACCCGAAATTCCCAATAGCTTAAAATCGCGCGGTACTTCAGACCAGAAATAAGCTAAATCTTAAAACTTGATAATCCTGCAATATGGTAGAAGTTCACATTTTTCGAATTCAGAACATTCTTAAAGACAGGTGTTTCAAGCAGGAATTTGAAAGGCATTAACGAGAATAACATTTAAATGATTGAACGAAATGAGACTGACACTCCACCAGTCAATGGGGCACTTATAAAAGTCTTAACGCCGACGCCAACAAACTAACTGGATCTTCATCTCTATGGTTGGCAAAATTTGAAGGACTAATGTGTATAGACCCAAGTCCTACTCTATGGCGCGGAAACCTGAACGCTAGTAAAAGTGGATGAGGAAGCCGTTAGTCTTTTCGAGAGAAAAGTTTTGCGTGCAATTTTTGGTCCTGTTTGCGTTGATAGCATCTGGAGAAGAAGATTCAAAGACGAACTCTAGAGGTTATACAGTGTTATGCGCGTCTTCGGATACAACGCTTAAGATGGCTAGGTCATGTAGAGAACAGGGCACTTCTCCGGCCCAAAAAGTCTTCGAATCTGAGCCATTGTGACAACGCAACAGAGGACGGCATAGGCTAAGGTGGCACACACACCGATGGAGAAGGACTTCAACCAACTTCTGGTGTGCAACTGGCGGCAGCTAGCGAAAGATCGTGCTGGCTGGAGAGGTATGTTGGTTGAGGGCCAGGTCCATCCCGGACTGTAGCGCCAAAAGAAGAAGAAGAAAGTGTATAGGCATCTCTGCTGAAGCTGAAATGTACCAAAAAGAACCGCACTAAGTGTAGAAGGAAACTCTAAGAAAAATTAAAACGCCCTAAAGCCCTTCGGGATAGTACGACAAGATCCAAAACTTCTCTTCAGTGTCAAATTCTTGTTTATGCAAAACTTGGTTGTCTTACCTTGGGTCTCGGGGCACATAACTTACGACATCAGTAAGGCTTGAACTTTTATGGATTGCCTGCGTAGTCAGTCGACTACCTGCTAGGTCCCGCAGATGTCAAACGACAACGCCACTAACGTTGAAAACACGAAATGAAAGACCCTCTATCATAGGGAAGGAAGCACTTGATAAGTTCGACATAGATGGGATTTCACAGCATTTGACGCATCGCTGTTTAAGAACAGCAGAGGTGTCATATGGAACACGATTACAACCAAGATTCGATTGTTACAAAATGAAACAAATTCTGTCTCTGCCCAGAGCAGCATGTAAGTCGATGTAAGCTTCTTGGATAGCCCATGAATTGAGCCTGTCGCCCATCAAAACCTGCAGGGGTTGTAAAGTGTCAAGAGTCGGTGATCTACCGCTTTCTTTGTCATGTCTGTCATGTCTGTCATGTCTGTCATGTCTGTCATGTCTGTCATGTCTGTCTGTCTGTCATGTCTGTCATGTTTGTCATGTCTGTCATGTCTGTCATGTCTGTCATGTCAGTCATGTCAGTCATGTCAGTCATGTCTGTCATGTCTGTCATGTCTGACATGTCTGTCATGTATGTCATGTCTGTCATGTCTGTCATGTCTGTCATGTCTGTCATGTCTATCATGTCTGTCATGTCTGTCATGTCTGTCATGTCTGTCATGTCTGTCATGTCTGTCATGTCTGTCATGTCTGTCATGTCTGTCATGTCTGTCATGTCTGTCATGTCTGTCATGTCTGTCATGTCTGTCATGTCTGTCATGTCTGTCATGTCTGTCATGTCTGTCATGTCTGTCATGTCTGTCATGTCTGTCATGTCTGTCATGTCTGTCATGTCTGTCATGTCTGTCATGTCTGTCATGTCTGTCATGTCTGTCATGTCTGTCATGTCTGTCATGTCTGTCATGTCTGTCATGTCTGTCATGTCTGTCATGTCTGTCATGTCTGTCATGTCTGTCATGTCTGTCATGTCTGTCATGTCTGTTATTCTCCTATTGAACAGAATTTTTGTGTAATAGCTCCCAAAAGTGGCGCCGTGGTGTAGTGGTTAAGTATGCCAAGGTCCGTGAGTTGACGCACTTAACCACTATAATTTGCGACTTCTATGTCCTCTGAAAAAATTCAATGCTCAATGAGAAACTATTTGTTGGTGACACGATGAGCACGATCTATTGCTCCGAAGGCTCCAACAAAAAACTCCACAGCAGTTATTAAAACAAATGAAGTCATTCCACTGAAACCGCATATCCTGCAAATTTGCATATTTTTTCACACATTTCCCTTCAAATTCCACCCGCTCTGCACTCGAAAGGCAAACATTCATATCACCTCAATAATTCACACCTTCCATGGCCACGGGGAAATACCGAACGTTCATTGAAGCCAGCCACCCACCAGCCTCATCATAACCAGGCCGCCTCTGTCAATTGCACCGTCACCCCGATGTCATACAAAAGAATTCAAAAATCGATTGAATGTCCTTTCTTCATGCCCACCGAGGCATAAAGCGAATTCTGCTGACTCGGATGCCTTCCGCATCCCCTCCACAGTCACTGGCACACCCAAGCAGGCAGCAAAAGTCACCTCTCCGGCATTAATAGCACCCATGCCCCCCGGGGTGCCTTCCAATTGGATGCACTTGGATCGAGGAAGCATTTTACCCAAACCGCCCCACACAACGATGTTCTGCGGACAATTGGCCACGAATGTGTGTATTCCCAAAATGCATTGTTCCTCGCTCCCCCGTCCCAACTGAGGTACCCACCGGCTGACCTGAAGGGGGCTCCCATGTTTCACAAATTTCTGCTGGGTGGTCTCTTGTTTCGAGACAATGCCGGCTGTAAGCACTTGACAGAGCAATAAAACTTCAGATTGAGGTCACACTTGTGGTGGGCGCATAAATCCAGGTGCGCCCCCTGTCTAGTCAAGTCGAAGGCGAAGATAGCGTTGTCATACACCTCCCAGTCAGGCGTCGTTTGCGGCATCTGCTGCACCTCGCCGCCCCGACTGAATCTCAAGATATCACCGTCGAGACCTCGAGCTCAGGGAAGATGCGAAAGCGAATCACTTCTCTGGATTTAATTGCAATTGCTTTGCGTCCGGCGGGAATCATCTCCCCACTCGCCGACCCAGTCGCTCCATAAGGAGCTCTCCTCTTGCGGTCGTAAAGCCGAGTGGAAGTAGAACCGCGTCGTCCCCCTCGATGGCAGCGATTCCTGAGGGTATGGCGTTCGTAAAATGAATTTTTACGGCTGGACTGAGTGGGATTCCTGAAAAAGCGGCTACATCCGGCCAACGAGATGACGACTGAAGGCATGGCGATAACTGCGGCCATCGATGGCGGTGTTTATGGTGAGAACGATGACGATGACGAAGATGATGATGATGATGATTGTGTCGAGAGGAAAACGATACCTTCGAGAGTTTCAAGTTAAACGAACGCAAACACAGACCACTCAGATGAACCGTGGAATGACTTCTGAAAGAGGTCCGCGTCAAGTGAAGTGGGATGAGTGCGGTGTCAGTGCTTTTGATTTGAATTAAATTGCACGGGAGTGTGAGGGAAGGGAAATGATGTTGGCTGGGGATCAGGAATTCGCAACAAAAAATCGTATTCGAGGGTAAGACTCAGGCAAGCAAATAGTACACTGTTTGAGTGGAGAATTGCGTTTAAGGAGAAGATAGCTTTGTGGTAAGTGGTCTCAGTTATGGAACGACGTTTATCGACTTTTTTGCAGTCTAAGATCAACAACATTGACACTCCGGCGATGTGGGTCCAAAAAGACAGACGGGCTGAAAAATCAAATATAGGAGTGACCACTTTTAAGGTCTCGTTTCCAAAGAACGAAACTCTTAAAGGTTCTGCGTCTGCGTCCGTCCTGTGTGTCGCACTCTTTGTATCTCCTGAGTTTGTGAAGCGGCTTTCATTTGAACCAGGCGTCACTGTACACAGACCAGAACTAAATTTTGGGACACATTTTGGCGTAGTTTCATACTTTTTCCGTTGCGACTAAGTTGTAAACTCCACACATGACACAGTTGACTCCTGTTTTGGATTTGAACTATCAATAGTGAGTGGGTGGGTGTTAAGGTCGAGATCAAAGATTTCTTGAAATTGGATCCAAAGGACAATTTGAGTCCAAAGGACTAAATCCCTCCGATGTGGGAGATTCGACGTTGGTGTCTCATCTCATGGGTAATGGTAAAACGGTCACTTCCTGCCTTACGGCTTACCATTAACCTTCTTTCCAAGCAGAAACTCATTTCGTACGTCGTCGTAAGGAGCTTAAGAAATCTCCTATTCAGAGAAGCGCTACTACTCTGATTGCATTGTTCTCTACCCCTGTTCTTAGTTAGTAGTCAGTTGGTCTGAATGTTGTCTCTGTATCCTTTAGGTGGCTGGGTTTCATCTAAACCTGGGTCGAAGCGGGAACTCATCCTACCAACGATCGCTGGCTTAGCACCTTACCACAGGCCACCCATGCCAACAACAGTGGCCTTCAGAAAGGAAATAAAATTATAGTCTGATCTGCTTGTAGTTTTGGTGGATCCAGTCTCTGTCTGTGAAACTTGTAAACTGAGAAAGAGGGCTTAAGCTGTCTTCTTACAGCTTCCACTTCCTTCAGCTAAAGTGGCACTCCTCATGACCTGGATCTATGACCGTAATGACTCTAACCTCCCTATCGAGAGGATAGGCAGCTGAACCGGCAATTCCTCTGAGTTGGAAAACCTTTCTTAAAAAGATCGAGATCTCTGAGAGACCTCTTCAAGGTCCATGTTGGAAGAAGCGAAAGGTTTCCTTACCAACTGGACTTCTTCCATCTTTAATGATGGTAGTGGCACAGTCACAAGGCTCTTTCTCTTCCTCAGTCCAATTCTCCCTGTCTTTATCGTCGAGTCCGCTAATAATAATAATTGAGTGCCACTACAGCCCACAGGGGGCCTGGGCCTAGCTTTTTCAGCAACTGCTCGTGTTGTGCTGTTCTCTCACGAGAAGAAGGCACCTACAATTTTAGCCGACTCCGAACGGCTAAGTTTAAGAAACTTTTCATAGACAAGTGGCACTCTTTGAGTGTTGTACCGCCATCAAAGTTCGCAGTTGAAAGTCAAGACTCTCAGTCTTGACTATCTGACAACGAGATCCCAAAGCAGTAACTTCTGCCACAAGGCTCTGAGCCTGTGTCTTTTGCTCGCTACCATCGCTCTGCAGGTCAACCAAATACTTCTTTCACCCTCCACCCCCACACACCCCTTTATAAATTTATCAATTCACATCTAGACGTATGCAGCGTGGGGATGGGGAAGAGGTTTTTTGATAAAAATCAAAATCAATTCCAACAACAACAACAACAAAAAAATCCAAAAAGTACATCAGCATCAAAATTAATGAAATCTTCGAACCGTGATTGATGAGCACATTGAATGCTAGAAAGCGGAGACCTGCCCACCACCACAAGGCGGCTGACGACATCCAGCCGCTTTGACGTATTCACGAGAACTGCCCCAACATTGACAACGTCACTCACCCACGCCAATGATGTTCCGTTCAATCGGCACCCGTCACCGTTTCATCACTCATTTCTGTGAGTCTTTGAAGCAAATTCGTCACTCTCTCCCTTCCACATCCCACGCCCCTTTCCCGCCCCCAGCAAAAGTCCCAAATACACAGATGAGGGAGTCGGCTGGTTCGCAAGCACCAACCAGGCGCTTACTTGCGGCTCTCGATTATAATGAAGTTCCCCCATCCCTTTGGGCCGATCGGTCGATTGGCTTCATTCAAATTTGCACGCTCGACAGGTCCGTGCGGCGGAGATTTACTTCGGGTTCAATGATTTTGGCCAGCGCCTAATGAAAGCAATTAATTTCCTAAAGTGTCTCCATCCACGTCTGTCGTCGGTGTTTGCTTTTTTTTTTGCAGGAGGCCAGAGGCGGTAGCCTTCCTCTTGCGGCCAGCCTCGCTTAAAGGGTTAAGAAACCCTTATTTCGGTGAAACTCATTTGTGGTGTGTGCACAGTCACCCCTGACCACGGATCGACTGCTGTGTCCCGTGCGAACGCTCGGATTATGGTGCGGTCCCCGAATCGGGTGTCTTCGGTGTGAATGACACTTGCCGGGGTAATTGCCCGAGAGGAATCGCATCGGATGAGTTCCGTCCTGAGAGATGGGACATTCGAAAGCGCATTTGATGGGCCGGCGCGGCGGTTCGTTTGCTGCTTAGTGGCGTAGGTCAGTCGGATTTGAGTTGTGGTTCGGTTTATTTGAGTTTCGAGGTTTTTTGCACTCTGAATGCATTGTGCTGGGCTGTGAGGGTCTGTTGAACTTTCAGTGCGATGATGTGCGGTTGACTCAGACGAACCATGGGGATTACTGGCGGTTGGGTGGGTGATTTAGAGATTCGGTGGCAGGCATGGCTGAGAATGTCATGCCCACTGAATGGGGTATGGAAGTGGTCAGTGCTTTGATTTCCTCATAGCGGTTTGAACTCAACACAACTCATTGTCCCACTAATGGAAATGTAGATCTCGTCTCATGGAAAACACAGTTTGGACAGAGGTAATCCATTTCGTACTCTTTCAAGGTTTCCTTTCTCCGAAGTGACTAGAGTCGTTGTCTTAAGATTTATCACAAACTATGAAACGACTAAAAAAAAGCTCTATTGATCCAACCCGAGTATTTCAATGTTCATTTTTAACCTTTCTTGGATAGAAATCTGTACATCGGAGATTCGATCGTCATCTCCGTTTGATTGCGATGCAAGCACCCTCACCTAGCACGAACATACAAGCAACAACTACGCTGACATTTATAACCACGTTCGACAAGCCCAAGAAAATAATTTTAGAGCTGCCAAGTTTAAAGGGGTGCTCGTGTCTTAAAATACAAACTTATTCATTTGATGGTTTCAAGTTGATAGCGCTGCCATTTGACACCTATTAAGCTCAGCTGTCACTTAAAGTATCATAAAGTAAGTCGAAAATTTGCCATCTACGATCATTGACACGATGCGTTAAAATTATTAAACTTTACTACAAAAAGGGAGATTTTAAGGTAGCCACATTTTGCGCATTATGCAAAGATTACAATCTTCATAATCGATGGACTTCGCAGGCAGTCGGTAAAATTGTAAAGACACTGAAGGAGATTGTCTGCGCTACTTTGCATTTGAATTTGCATCTCTTTTATGAAGTTCAACCTAGGCAAAAGTTGTGGACTGCTGATCGCTTAAAAAACTGTAGATACGCTTCTGAGGTGTTGGAAACAGCAGATACGTTTTTTTTTCAAACAACATTTTCTTTATTTCTCACTCAGTGTGCTTGGAAACAAACAAGAAAGCCGCATATGGGGCTCATAAGACCCACGAAACCACATCGAGCCATCGCATCCAGGCAAAACAATTGTTTGATATGATCTATGGTCAAAAGGTATTGTTGCCATTGGGCGGACGATTGCAACAAACTCAGATCGATACGGTCTTTTGATAAACAATTTCTTGGTTGGTGATTGTAGATTATGACTTGGACGATATGTGCTTCCAACAAGATGGAACAACAGTCCACGCAACACGATCAAATTTCGACTTTTTTGTGTGAGAAGTTTCCCTGTGACGCAACTTCACCTTTCAGCGACTTCCATTGGTCGCCAAAATGATATGATTTGACACTATTTCTGAAGGGCTATGTAAAAACCGTGCTCAAAATTTCCGAATTTTAGACGCTTTAAGAGACAACATTGCTCAATATGTGGCGAAGATGACGCTCGAAATGTCCGAAGGAGAAAATTACCTTAAAAGAACTCCCCGAGGCGGCCCTTTCAATGGTTTTGTTCTTCACACTTAATGACAAGGCTTGGAGTCAATAAGGATTTTTCTCTATTATCAAAAATGTGTCGTTGTCTATATACTGTTTACCTTTACTTTCGAAACCAAAATATGAATATTCCTGTTTAAAGGGGTTTTCAATGGTAGAAAAGTAAGCGACGCCTTATTTTTCAGGTTTTTTTGACATTTATACTCACATTGAGTTAACGAATCATCAAGGAGCAAGTCGCAGAATACTTGCAAGTTATTCAAATTTATTGCCAAAATTCAAGTTCAGTCACCACACCACACCACACCCTTAATCATTTCTGGTTGGGGGTTTTAAACAAGCAAAATATACGTTGTTGGGTAGATAGCAATTCGTGCTTCAGGAGTCGCCATTACATCCACAAAAGATTATCTGCCCGAGATTTCATTGAACCAATTTTTTTTTTTGGTGCCGATGCTGACCGTGAATGAACTGGTAACCACTATTGCACCATGATTAGCGATTATTTTTGGTCTAAATTGAAAAGTATAGACTAAGCCAATATGAGTATTTAACAGGGCTGTGCCCCAAGCCACACAGCATAGGTTTCAATCGGTCTAGCGATATTTTAAGGATTGGACCTATCACATGGCCGCCTAGTTGATCTGATTAACAGCCTTTAGACGAGTTTCTTGCACTCTTGCTGTCATCAAGAAATAACACAGAGCATCGAAGTCTCGGACGGAGCGTACCACTAGGCGGCAGAAAGTTCTAGGGACACAAGGCCTTCGTCTATCTCGGCTCCGCGGCAAATGGTGCCTAAGAGGCAACTTAAAAATAGAGCCCTCTCTTCGCTTTGTATGAGAGATCGGTCATCCCAATCCTCCTTTACGGCGCGGAAACCTGTACGTTACTGAAAGCGGTTGAGGAAGCCGTCCAGAGAAAAGTTTTGTGTGCAATTTTTGGTCCTGTTTGCGTTGATGACATCTGGAGGAGAAGATTGAACGACGACGACTCTATGGGCTGTGCAGCGACATGCGCTTGGTCAAGCGTCTTCGGATACAACGCCTAAGATGTCTAAGCCATGTAGAGCGTATGAACACCACAGCTAGGGTCCCAAAAGTCTTCGAATCCGAGCCATTGGGACAACGCAACAGATGACGGCCCAGGATAAGGTGGCGCACACAAGTGGAGAAGGACCTTAACAAACTTGGAGTGCGCAACTGGATGTAGCTAGCGAAAGATCATGCTGGCTGGTGAGGCATGTTGCTTGAGGTACATCCAGGGACTGCAGCGCCAAAAACAGAAGAAGAAGAACAGTGGACTTCTGCTAACGTGGTTATGATAATCTGCGCAAAATAGAATTCAGGCAAAATGGCCAAATCACGTTTGTATAACAGTTCTTACGTTTGCCATTTATCCCCACCGAATGAATACAAAGAACGAACTGAATGTAAAATATCACAAAATTATTCAGACAACAAGGACAATTGAGAGTCCTTGCAAGTATGCAATTTGTCCCAATTCATAAAGCCAACGCGTTACGCGTTGCACAAATGTTTCCTTGGCTTCCCTGCCGGAATTAATTTCACTTGCAGCCCTCCATTCAAAAAATTGAAAGCAGCCAGTCAACCCTAAACGCAATGAATTTTAAATTATGTCTGCAGCTGCATTAAAGTCCCTTAAAAACAATTTATTCAGACATCCATGTCCCCTACTTCCATTTGCATAAGTGTCGCTGGCATCCTGCCACCACCCACCATCGCACGCGGTTTCCGTGTGCGCAGCGCGAAGGAAAACTAAAAAGTTGCCTCCCTCCCACGACAGCAGCAAAGGACATTATAATCAAGTAAATGCAAATCTGTGCGACGCGGGCGGCAGCGGCGGGCGCTCGCGAAGCTGCACAAACAATGGCCCGCCGGCGGAATAAATCTCCGCATTAACAAGTATACCCGCTACCCAATCGCGTTTAATTCACTTTAACTTTTAACCGTCGCTGGTCCTAGTCGACGGTGCAAGGAGGGCGGGGGGAGGCGCTCTTTGAATGACTAGCGCTTTCCTGGGGGAGGTTAGTTTCATAATTCATTTCTACAGTCGGTTGGGTGTGGCAACTTTTCCCATCTTCGTCCCGAACACGTCAGATGCAATTAAATCAGCGGATTAGTGCTTTGACTCGGCGAACGTGTCAAACTCAATTGGCTGCCAGGTGGGGCGATGATCCTGGGAGCTCACACAGCTGAGTGAATGATATTTTCAATTGCAGAGAGGGTACACCTCTTTTCGCATTAATCTTTGGGCGGTTTTGAGGGGGGGGGGCTATCCGGGAATTGGGTCAATCGGGTATGCGAGGCGTGTTTATCCGAATTGGAGGGACTCCGCAATGACTCCGAGTTCGTGCTGCAATCGATTTAATCGAGATGAAGGAAAAGTGTGCGTGAAGTGTATCCAAATGACCTGATTTCGACTGCTCTGGAGGAGACACAGGACGGGCATTCATACAAGTGTCACAAATGGAGTGTGTGGCTGTTATCATGATTTTTAAAAGTAAGTGGGCTCCAAGATGATGTTAAACACAACTCTTGTGAGCCATTTACAGATCGTTGAGGAGCTTCCTGCACCGTGCCAGCTGACACTTCTTCTAAGTCTCTTTCATTTGAACAGAAGCAGGCGGACGTCCTTCCAGAACATACGAGAGCCCTACCCAGACACTACAGCGTCCATCAACTGGCCAACCATGCAGCTGTCCACTCTCTCGTCAGTCAGCCGCCCCCAAAATCGCCTCAATTCTGCCTCCCTTGACTTATGCTGCAGAGTAGGCGACGAATTAATGTCAAAGTTACGACATTCACCATCACCTCACCGAACCCCAAATATTTCCCCCCCACCTACGCCACACGAACGTGTGAACAACGAACGCCAAGCAAACGCCCGGCTTACAGCCGCGCACCCCCAATAGAACAGATTCTGTTTTTTCTTCCCCCTCAATGACTTCAGCGTTCTTTGTCATTTAATGAGTTCGTCGCATGCAACAATTTGTGGCACAACGACGAGCGAGCAGACGGCGCGCTTGATGGTGGCACTGTCTCGTTCGTTGGCAGGACGACAAGGACGACGACGACGATGGGAGCAAATTTCTGTTCTCAACTTTTCACATTTGTTATGGAAATTGGTTTTTGATTTAAGGATACGATGCGGGGAGAGAGTGTACGTGCCATAGACATTTGATTAGGGACCCTCTCCGCCACGCATTCGCGTGTGTGTGTGTGTGTGTGCGTAGATTGCGTTTCGCAAAAATTCGACGAAATGACGACGAAATTGACAAGGATTCCTTATTCATTATGACGGATGTGAACGGAAATAAGCGACGTAAGTGACTTGGCTCCTTCTCCTCCTGCAGCCATTGCTTCTGTCTTAAGCGAGGCCTTTCGACGATGCTCAAAAATTAGATCACAAGTCAGGTGGAATAACTGTACGAAGCGGGAATATCGAAATCACGTTCGCCCTCCCATCACGCCCCCTTTGGCGGTGAGTAATGCGCATTTGTCCTGATTACAGGGAGTGGTCTGGGAGGTGGAATTCATAGCGATATCGGGATTTATTTGCTTCTCTCAGAAATTCGGGATACCTTTGTGGGGGCGGGCGGGAGTCCATCGATTACCCGAGGAATATGATTATTTGTTCAGTAAAGTGAATTCAACTGTGTCAGGAGCGGCAGACGGCGGATGAGAAAATAACGAGAATTGTGCTTTCGGTGGCGGACTGGAGTCGTTAGCTGGTGGTGGTTTAAGTGAGTCTCCATCATTTGAAGCTCTGTGGAGATTCGACTTTCGACTGACTGGCACCGAGTTTTGGGGGTGAGATGACTTCCATGTCGTATAGTGGTTGGTATGTAGTTTCCTGGGGTGTGCTGGAATGAGAGAAGTTTTGTATGTCACTGTGTCATTTCTTGGCATTAAATCATAAATTCTTCTCCGCAGCCACGATGGGAGAGTAGGAAAGAGGATGGAAAACGAGTTTAAAAGGGTGAATACTAGCTTGGAAAGATGCTCTTGCTTCTAAGCGCATGTTTGCCGCATTCTATGGGCACTTCTTAACTAACTCAATGTGACAAACTTGAATGGTCTGCTTACGCCGATGAAATTGACGTGATTAGGAGCATACAGCACGCCGCTAGTAATTCGTGTGCTAGAAACTAATTTCCGAAAGGGGTTTTCTACCCGTAACCAAACTGAAAATGTATACCTACTGTACGGGTGTCCTACTGTTGCAGGTTTGTAAATTTGTACATGATCATCGGCATATAAGAGGACTTTCACCTTATTGAGGATTAAGGAAATTTAAGTAGATCACAAAGCCTTGTACGTGAATAGAAGCGAAGTGTGAAGCCTTGCGTTTTCGAGAGGAATGTTCTGCTTGTGATTCTTGGTTCTACTTGGGTTGATGGCATCTGGAGGGAATAAAAAGAAGAACCTCTATACGGTGACATGTTCCTAGTCAAGGACACAACACTTAAAATGGCTAGATCGTGTGGAGCAGTCATCATCATCATCATTGCCACTAAATGAGTCGCAAGGGCAATGCACGCACGAGAGATCTCTAGGCCGCTCGATCTTAAGCCATTGACTCTAACTCATCATTAGCTATTCCCAAGCGCAAACAGACGAGTGTATAGATTTGATCCAACCTCCTCGTTCTGGGTGCATTCAGCGGTCGCTTTCCTGATGGAATTGCATCTTAGGCACGCCTCAGAAGCTGTGATGAAGTTGTCATCCGTACAAAGTGGCTAAACTAACAAATAAAGCCCTTTACGTCCGAAGAAGAAACTGCTCAACATTGACTTCCCCATACACCGACCAGGGCGAGAAGAAATGAGAGAAGAAACTTTTACGCCTGTAAAAAGGTCCCTCGTCGCCTCCCAGCTCAAGAACATCGAAGAGTCCAGGGATAGACACAAAATACGAGCCTTTTAAGAAATCATCCAAGAGCCAAACAGCAGGCTTCCAGAAGGCACTCAGGCACATCCACAATTGTGGAAGTGTTTAATCAGTACTTCCCACAGCTGCCGGGTAAGTTCAAGAGAGATAAGTAGGAGACAAGGAAACCCCAACTCTAAACGATGAAGTATTTCTCCCACCCAGTCTTGAAGAAGTTGCCTTTAGCCATTCAAAAGCTGAGGAACAACAAAGCCGCAGGTTCCGCATTGTTATCAGAGCTTTTCAAAGCTAGCATGCATCAGATCATCTGTAGAGTTCAGGAAGACGAAAGCATGCCCGACGATTGGAATACAAGCTTCATATGTCCCACCCACCAAAACGGCGGATACCTCATACAAGCACTATCGAGGTATCGCCCCATTTAATGTCGCCTACAAGATCCCGTCCAGCATACTGTGTGAACGTCTAAAGCAGTTTTGCGCCGCACTAATCTGTGTACGTACCAGTGCAGCTTCCAGCCCGGCAAATCGACTATAGACCAAATTCTCACCAGAAAAGACCAGCGAGTTTCAAATCAATACTCACCACCTTTTCATCTATTTTAAGGCGACATACGACAGCATTCGTCGCAAAAAACTTTCTGACGCGATGGTCGAATTCGGGATCCCGGGAAAACTGATCCGGCTGTGTCGCACAACGCTGCCTCAAATGCAATGCCCCGTGCAGTTTGGTTCGACGACCTCTGAACCATTCAAAACTAGATTTCGAATTTCGCCAAGGAGATGCGCTGTCTCGTGACTTCTTCAATATTGTGGAGAGGAGATGATAGTGCGGAGGACAGGTATAAGCACGGAAGACACCATCTTCTACAAATCAGGGCAATTGCCTGGATATGCTGATGACGTCGATATTATCGCCCGTTCCCAGCGCGCCATCATAGAGGCAGTCACGGCTATTGATGAGCAGGCGAATCGAGCTGCTCTTAGAGTGAACGAGGATAAAACAAAATGTATGCTGTCGACAAAGAATCGATCAGTCGAACATAATCTCGGTGGAAATGTGACAATTGACAGCTACAATTTTGAGGGAGTTGTGGAGTTTGTCTACCTCGGGGCAAACTTGAACTCCACAAACGACACCTTAGTTACAGATTCGACGCAGAATCAACCTTGGCAACCAGTGTTTTGTCGGTTTGTCAAAAAAGGTGGAATCAAAACTTCTGACTCGAAGGACTCTACAAGACGCTAATCTTACCCGTACGCTTATGCGGAGCCGAGTGTTGGGCGATAAGTAAAACGGCAGAGCAGATTTATGGTTTCTTTGAAGGAAAGCGACGAATGTATGGTCTTGTCTGCGGAGAAGACGAATGGAGGAGAGGACACAGCTGGGAACCCTATGTGCTGTACGGACATGTGGATGTAGTTCGAAAGGCAAATATTCGTCGACTGCAGTGCTTCAGCCACATGGAGCGAATGGACAACAATGCTCCAGCTAAGAGGGTCTTCGATTCGGAGCCTCTGGGATAGAGAAGGAGGAAGGCCCCGAAACTCCGCCATAGAGACCAAGTGTCCAAGGGATTGCGGATACTAGAGAACTTGGTCTTAACAACTGAAAGCAGCGTGCCCGGGACCGTAAAAAATGGAAGGCGGCTATAGCTCAGGCTCAGATCATTCATGGGTCGCTGGTCTGATTCATACATTCTCTTTTTTCTTCTGTAAACATCAAGAAAGCAAAGAGCATGCTGGGCGACATCATATTTCATAAGACGACTACTCTTCTCGACCCTCAGAACGTGAATGAGGATACAGCACAATCAGAGAAATTTTCCTGTGCTCCCATTTGCAGGAACCTGAACACTCGAAGGAAAAAAAAACGAAGCTGAAATTTTTCTATCTCTCCGTCCCACACATCCTTGTGTCACCACTAAGACCCCATTTATTACACGCACAACTTTTGCCCCCTTTCCCATAAATTTCCCAAGATATCAATGTAGCATCGCCTCACCGCGCTTGAGGAGACCCTTTTGATAATTTGACTTCAGTTGAGCGTTCCTTGCCAACCGACATCATTTGTTCTTATCGCGCCCTCGTGATGACTCAGGACGTTGATGTACCTCTGCAGAGATTTCCTGCTTGTGGCCCTTCGCGCGATCTGACTCATTTAAAATTTCCATTTGGATTGCCTCTCCCGCCGACTCTGACAATCTTCCCGACGATCTGCAGTCGTTGTCCTCCACAAAATCTCGATTTGGACGGACACAGTTGTTGTGCTTGTCGTACATGCCCAGGAAGTTTTTGCACTCGGCACAGTGCAGGTACTCTTTGGCAGGGGCCGGGAACAGACACGGGAAGAAGCACAGCGGCCAGCAGGTCAGGATACAGGCGGCACCAGCCGTGGAGTGCGACACCTGCACGAAACAAAAATCTTCAGAACACCCTGGAAGATCAACATTGATGCAGTTACCTTTTCGGACCTCGAGCGCACTATTGGTCTCTTGTTGCAGCCGCATTTTGGGCAGTAGATGGTTCCTTTGGCTGGGCGCCATTTCTCGATCGACGTTTTGTACAATCGCCGCTTTTGAGGGCTCCTCGCCCTCAGCGGAGAATGGATATTGTACCTACGCGTGTACATCGGTTTCTGTCCAATATTGCGTATTGTCTCCTCTTCCATGACGGCTTCTTGCTGCGACTCGGCAGGCATATCTTCATTAACCCGCACTCGATTGCTGATCGTCGGGCTTTCAGTTGCGCGGCCACCGGTTTCCATCTCATCGTCTGGCAACTCGATCTCGGGATGGTCAGTCCTGATGTGGTCCAAGAGGATGGACGTGTCATACGGAGAGCACTCGATAATTTTTAAACACCTAAGACAACGCACACGCATGGCCATGCTATGCCATTGCTTCCACGCGGAAGCAAACGAAAATTGATTGACAACGAAAATTTCAGGTCACGACTGAGTGACAGATTCTGTGTTTTTCAAGGACTGCTCCGGTGCTCCGTGTTCGAGTTCAAGGCCACTTTGCCACCACCCTGCCGCTGTGCATCACCAACACCAATCGCAGGTCCTTCGGAAAACAATTCGATGTCACGCGTACCTGCACTCGGAATCTGAGGAGAATTTTCGGATAAGAAACTTCTCGAGGGGATTCCTGTGGCGGCGGCGGGGCGGTGTACTAGAATGCCATTCAGCCACTTGGGACAACCGAGTCTTGCAGCCCGCCCTCATATTTTCTACGTGCACTGTCGGCAGGCGAGGGAAACACGAGACGGAAAGAAGGAAATCCCGGGAATTAGGAAAACCGATTCGCCTGCAAGAGCAACTCTCAGCACCTGAATGCGGAATGCGGTGACGTGCTCAAGGGCGTGCAGGCTTACTTCTCGCCACGTCCTTTCCCCTCGAACAAACGAGAAATGCTTAGCACTTCAGGCGTGTGTTGCGTTATTTCTTCTGTTGATTCGGGTGGGGGGATGGTGCGCCTTCTGCATGATGTGTGGGTGCGCTTGTGTGAGGGCTCTTGCCTTATTTTTGGATGGTGTAGGTGGTTGATACAATTTGCTTTGAGATGCTTGCTTTCGGATTTGTGCTGCATTCCCGGTGGTGCCGGTGCAAAGGCGACTTCAACTTTGCATTTGCCACTCACGACGAGGTCGGGCCATGACATTGGTCACCGGGATTGGTCCGATTTGAGTGCTTGTTCATGGTCGTTGCCTCGTGAAAGGAATTGATGTTCGTTCATGCAACTGGACAGCTGATTAGTTTTATTGAGTGTCCTGAAAAGTGCATCTAGGCGTCTGTGTCTCTGGTCGATTTGCAAGGTTCGCCTAACTGCACACGTATTTTACGGGGATTTGTTAGGAGATTTGGCACCTTTCTTGTTGTAATGTTGAGAAGTAGGTAGGAGAATGGGGATGCAGTCTTCAAAGGAACCTTTGACTACACTGAATCAACCACAAATTGTGCATATACATGGCTGGTCGAGCAAAGAAAGAAGAGAAAGGAGACGGAAGGTTAAACTTTCAGTAACAACATGTCCCGTAGCGACTTGTGGCATAGTTTAGGATTCGATGTACTTGCTTCAGTGTGGCACACCCAAACATTTAAGGAACTCCCTTCCCATTGTCAGCAAACACTGGAAATTCAATCACTGAAAATTATTTTTTTTCCAACTTTCATTTCTTCTCAAAATTCATCAATCTTCTGAGTATGGTTCTGGTGAGCAACTCAATTCAGTTCTGTTAGTCTCCAAATGGAGGAAAGCGTGGAGGTGTTTCCAAATCAAGCTGCCCACCCATCGAACAAATGTTTGCCGTCCTTGGAAGAATGTTACCAAATCACGACGGCGCCGAGCGATGTGTGTCCGTCTCCAAAAAGTAAAAGGAAGTTTGCAGCTCCCGCAGATGTTTCGAATACCCACCGAAGGGTGAGCAGAGCGAGTCTGTCTAGGTTTCTTTAAAAATCGAATGTTTCCCTTCTAGAACCTTTCAGACCCAATTTCCTCCGTGAGATATAAGCACGCAACTCATTCGATCAGAGCTATGGCCACGGATGCACCCGGAATTCTCCAAAGCAAGATCCAATCCATACCCCCTGTCTCAGCCATGGAGAAAGGGGCCAAATGCAACATCTGCGAGTATCGAAGTTCCATTGAGAAGTGGGACTTCCCTGATGGACTCATCTTCTGTCCCAACTGTTTGAGTGTCGAAGCACCCCTTCTAAGGACAAAGACCAAAAAGGTGAGTACATACTCATCGGCGTGTGGTACATATCGTCATATGTGTTCCCTCTAGGCAAAGACGTTCTTACGCTCATCTCTTTGCCTTAATTTCATTCTCTACTGCTGGCCGCTGTGCTCTCTACCCTTCGCGAGATTGCCGCCACGTCAGAACTATTTGCACTGTCCTCAGTGCTTTACCTTCCTGGGAATGTACGACGAGCGACGGAGGTGCATTCAACCGAGCCGCAAATTCGTCGAGTACAATGGATGCTTCTCCGCTGAGCAGTCACGACGACAGGCGAAGCAACAGGAGCAACAGCGTTGGAAGGACGACATGTTCAAGAGTCAAGCTTATTGACAAGTGACTGGGGGGATGGAGAGAAAAAATCAGAAACTAGTGGGGACAACAACCTTTTGATAGCTTTTGTGTGAAGTTTGTGTTTTGCGGGGGATAAGAGCCCCTCAAACTGTGGGAACTGGTTCGGATATATGATTTCGTGATTTTTCGAAAGTTCATCAGCCGCTGTGTGGACTGAAAGCAAACACCACCTTAAGCACCTTTAAAAAAAAAAACTTTAATGCAACGCTGAGTAAATGCTTAAAAAATCCATAACTTATTTCGTATTCTATGTTTTTCTTTGTTGTGCGTCTAGTCGAGAGATTGAAGAATGAACGCCGACTTCACTGCTGATTGCGTTGGGCAGCACGGTTCTTCCTCTCGGCCACCTGTCTCAGCTGCTTGAACCTTCGCCATTGCATATCCTCCTCTAGGGCGGAACGTCGTGCCTTGAACAGCTGACGCTTGTACCAACTGAGCTTGATAGTCCGTCCGATGTAGCAGCCGCATTTGGAGCAGTAGTGGTTGAAGTCATGACGTCCCTCCCATCTGATTGGGGTGCTGAAAGGAGAGAAAAAGAAGATGATTGACAATTTGTTTGCTAATCGGGTGAATTCATTGAGAAAGTGAGGCTGGCTCTGTGTGAGTCGATCATCATCAAATCATTTGAAGGAGAAATCTGACCCTTTTTTCAAACGTGAATGGATACAGTTCTAATGCAACCCAGAGTGCAGCGGCAACCAGAAATTGCAATTCGATGATGCAATGATTGAGCGTTTTGTTCTTCTCCTTTCAGGCGCTACATTTCAGAATGGAGCTGGGCCACAACCAACAAGCCTCTCTAGACAGCACGATCTTTCGCCAGTTGCCTCCATTTCAACACATCAAGAGCTCCTTCGCCACTTTTCTGCATCATTTCGTTTGAGAACGTCCTCCAAGTATCGTGCATTGTCCCAATGATTTGAAAACTAAGAATCTTCAGGCCGAAGCTGTGGCGTACATTGGCTCTTCCAGACCTAGCCGCTATACGGCACAAACAATTCGGGCTTCTCCGGACGTCGTCAACACGAAAAGGTCCAAAGATAGGTACGAAGATCGAATAAATGAACTGATTCTTGGGACTTCCTACCCAAATCCGCAATTCAACGAAAGAAAACGTCACAGCAGCCGTCGCCACCACTGGGAGAATTCCTTCATTGCAGCAAGCACGGTCTCGGTCTCACAAAGGAAAGAGATGCGGTTCTGCTTATCCCTACGAGGCCGAGGAGAGTGTCTTCCGGTCCAGCGATCACCTGTCGGGGATGTTAGGGATGTTGTTGACAACGAAGAGAGTGAACTCCCTTGTAGATCCATGTTAGAGACTCATGTTAGAAAGGGTAGTGTTCGTGAGGAACAGTCCGTCTATGCCCTGCAGCGAATAACATGTAAACCTAGTCAGGAGCAACGTATGAACGACTTATATCCCCATTCGCATAACCGCCTGGCCTTAGACAGCAGGGTAAGCGAACTGCAGCACTGTACACTTACGCTTTCATCTCTGCCCACGATTTTAGCTCTTAAGCCGCGGCTGTCGCGACATTCCAACAAGGTGGCCTACAGCACGGCCGGGCTGCAACAAAGGCTTAGGGGCTACTGACTTGCCGTGGGGCTAGAATGTAGCCTCTGTCACTACAAGTAAAGTTCCCCTAACACCTCCGTCTGGTAGTCGCCATTCCACTACATGGTGTTTCGGTCCATCAGACTCCCTTTGAATGAATCATTTGACTCAAATTTCGATCAAGGACGCATAGCTTTGGTTTTCAGAAAAGGCTCATTCGATTTAAGGAAGAAACTTTCAGTGGCATACACATGGAAGGAGGGTTGCATGAGACAGCATCACAGAATTTTATAGAGTAAGGAAATCTTGGACTTCTTCGGTTCCCTTCAAATCAAAGGTTGAGGAACTTTCCAAATTATTTTCATTGTGTGAGTGTTGGGACGTCGTCTAATATACATAATAACGTCTAACTCCGAAGTTCTCCTCCTTAAGACTTGTAACAACAATCCACGTCACCACAACCATACCCCTTGACTTTGAAGAGCATTAATTCGCCACAGAGCCACCCTGTTTACCGAGCTCTATGTTTCTCTTTCGAGTGCACATTTCTTAAATCAAAAATGATGGACAAATTCACAACACCATCTGCCCACCCAGAGTCATTAATTATTCCAGTCGCGGGCAGATATTCGATGGCGCAACGCACTAAAAGTTCCAAAGCCTATTACTGAAGTGGACGCAAGTCAAATTCACGTTTATGATGTGTACAAGTATACTTCGCAGTACGTGATTTTTTGGTGCAATGTGTAGACCAACGAAGCGTGCAGTTCCGAACTTGGTCAGGAGTAGATGTGTACTCAACAGAGCGTGTTTCCGCAGGTCTCTGAGTCGAAAACGTTGCTGCGTCAATCGAAAGCGTGAGTTTGCGATCGAATACTTTACTTCTGTCATTTGAGACAGGGATGCTTTTAGTCACAACAAAACGTGTGATCCGTTGTGGGGTTTGCTTTATAATTTAAAAGTTTGAAAGTGAACATAAAATGTATGCGATCGGTTAAAACAACAATTCATGGAATTTCTTCTTCTTCTTCTTCATGAGCCGCTACAGTCCATGGTGGACCTGGGCCTGGGTGAATTGAATTAGACCCGGCAGACAGAAGATCGTTTGTAAGAATGAGGAAGAGTGGCAGAAAGAGTTCAGGGCCCTGAGGAACACCTGCATTAACGTGGTGAAATCTGACTTGGATCTATTCGACATCCAGTATTGAACGGTTTGAAAGGTGGTAGAAGAAGAAGACATTCAACGATGCCATAAGCATGTGTCTTTGCCAAGAGAACCCGATTCCAGACTCTGTCAAATGCCTTTGAAATAAACGGTGATTTTTTGGCTATTGTCTTGGCAACACTGATTTGAACAGCTGATGCACATTTCGTGTTTTGTTTCACTGTCAAACATCATCAGTTTAGTCTATAATTTAGCCATGAATCGTCTTACAAACGAACAACGCTTGCAAATTATTGAATTTTGTTATCAAAATGCGTGCTCTGTTAAGAAAGTTCGTCGCACGCTTCTCCCATTTTATGGTCAGTTCATTTTTGACTCAATGGGTATGTAAATAAGCAGAATTGTCGATTTTGGAGTGAATATCAGCCAGAAGCATTGCAAGAGCTACCAATGCTTCCAGAAAAAGTCACAGTTTGGTGCGGTTTGGTGGCATCATTGGACCGTACTTCTTCAAAAAAGATGCGAATAGTAAGGTAACTGTGAATGGTGAGCGCTGCTGTGAGATGATATCCAACTTTTTTTTTGCCCAAAATGCAAGAGCTTGACTTGCATGACATGTGGTTTCAACAAGACGGTGCCATATGCCACACAGCATGCGGAACATTAGACTTATTGAGAGGCGAGTTCGGTGAAAATTTTATTTAACGCTCGGGACCGGTCTTTTGGCCGCCTAGATCGTGCGATTTAACGCATTTAGACTATTTTTCGTAGGGCTAGTTAATGCTCATGTCTGTACAGACAAGCCCGCCTCAATTGACGCATTGGAAGATAACATTGAAGCACTTATTCGCGAGATACCGGCCGAAATGTTGGAAAGAGTATGCCAAAATTGGACTAAGCGGATGGACTATTTGAGGCGCAGTCAAGGTCAACATTTGCATCAAATAATCTTCAAATCTACATGGACCGTAGTATCGATTCAAATAAAGATTTCATGCATTTTTCTGAATTTTGTGTGCATTCTTTGAAAAACTTTCCTATGGCTCTTTAAACATAACCCTTTATAAAGTGCCAGGATCTTGCCTTCTTTTCCATTGTGTGAGGATTGGTTCCATTTTTCAATAAGACATGCCATACGATCAGCATTGAACGTGTGCTGCGGAAGCTGGTTTCAAAATACGATGGTTTCCCACTTTTTCTATGACTTTTTAAAGAATTTAGGAAGGTGTTATGGATCAGTAGAAGGTGAGTGACGAAGGTTGACCTCTTTTGGGTACGAACTGGATGGATGGTGTTTTACATTACTCCACTAGGACATATGGAGAAGTCTACACAGTAAGTTTGCAGCTTAAGAGAACACCTTTTGAGAAGAATTTGGGGTATTCCATTCGCGCCGACTCCTTTCTGTACATTATGATCTTTACGAACTTTTGCAACTGTAGGAGTGAGAACAAGGATTTGTCCCATGATAAGACTTACGTTCCCAAGAAATCTCAGAGACAAAGTGCAGTCTGGCAGCGTTGAGATGAATGAAAAATGTGCCCCAAGGGGATAAGGTTAGTCTAAGGAGCTGACAGCTGAAATGTCATGTGTAGGGGTCAAGGAGAACGATCTTACGCTTTTCACAAATGACCGGAATATACTCCGAATATTCCGGTTATTCCTCGATCGCCGTGGCGTGGTGGCGAAGTACCTCGACCCACACGCAGATGATCTAGGTTCGATTCCTGGACGGGACACCTCGCATTTTTTTACGGCACTACCTCTTTCGAGTTGCTGAAAACACTCAAAAAGTACGAACTGTCTATGAAAAACTTAAATCTCGCCGTTCGGAGTCGGTAAAAATCTTCTACTCGTGAGAGAACAGTAGCATGCACAACACGAGTAGTTCTTTTAGAAGCTAGGCACTGATCTGTTGCGGGCTATAGTGTCACTTAATTAAAATTTTCCGACAACAACTGTCGTTGATGGTTATGAACAATTTTGTTGCGCATACGCCTCTGCAAACTGCTTTGGTTCAGTGAAAGATTTGAAGTATCTGCAGTTCAAACTTTGTCATGCTCATCATGTCACTTCCATAAACGTCTACTTTTCGCTTCATTGGCGTCAAAGCAACGTTCTATGTTGCCCAAAAAAACAAAAAGGGGGACGCCATCCAACGGAACCAATGTCTTCAACCAAGCCAAAGCTGGAAATGGCACTGAAATAGACAAGAGCAAGTATGTCACTCAAGCATCATAAATTCGATCAGACCACCGTTCATTTTGTATTCTTAACGATTTGAAAGATGAATGCATCGCACAGTCAAACAATGAAATACATAAATTTACATTCGAAATCAATTTGACCCACTGTGAAGATCGTTGGCTTCTGTGATCGTAAAAACCTCGAACGTGCACCAAAAGCCAATAAAACGACTTTGAATTTAACAGTAAGGCGATCGCGTACTGTGTCATGGGCAGTGAATGACATCCACTTCCCACCGGCTGAATCAACTCCCCACCCACACAACAATATCCTTCTAGAAGAATTCCCGACTTGATCTATTCAACAAGCATCACTGGGCGTGATACACGCCATTACGTCACACCTCAGATTGTATCACTCGATGCAAACACACTGAAACTCTTCTTAACCTACACCAACAATCGATCGACATATAACGACATCACCCATCCATCCGACCGCCCGCCCGCCAACCGCCACTTACCAACAACAGCAGAAATTGATGACAGCAACGATCTTCTGGACGCAGGTGACCACCTCCTGACGCAATATACTCAAGCCGACAGCATTGCACGCGGGACAGACAATCTCGGTGGGCTCCTTCTGCAGATGCCCGATATTCGTGTCGAGCGGCACAGACTCCTCCGCAACCTCGCTCATCGCAAAAGCTCTCTCGCTCTTCCCTCTCTACGTATCAGACGCCACTCTCTCCCGAAACGACGTCGCACAAAAACTCAAGAACTCTCGGATAAATCTTCGCCGACTCATCCACCGCTGGACTAAGTCAGGAAACAACTAACACGACAGCCACGCGGGCCATAGACACCAACGATGACAGCCAGAACCAGAGCTTTCGCTCTGCCTCCCCCCGGACCGCGCCTCGCCGGAGAGCCGCGGACATTCTCAAACAATGCGCGAGTGATTTATTTTTACTTTTATTTCATTTCACAAATTTAGCAACAACATCGATACAAAGGAAATCGGGAAAGGAGGTGCGTCCTCCTCCTAGAGCTGCGGCCGCCGGAAGGTGCCCAGGTACTCGCCGCAGCTGGAGCAGAAGTGCTGCCGGTACCAGCGCAGCCACCTCCTCTTGGTGTTTGTCTTGCCCTGCGCCTGGCAGAAGGGGCAGGTAACCTCGTGGGAACTCGGCCCTACGGCGAAGTAGAAGACCTTGGGGGCGGCCGCCTGCGCCGCCGGGACGATGGGCTCATCGGCGATCAGCGTCGTCTGTACCTCAACCATGATGTCTGCTAATTGGCTCTCGCCACGGCCGTGATCTTAATTTCTTTTTGCTTCAACTCCAATTAGAACCAGTTCTGCGGAGGCAGGAGATCACTCGAAATCTGTCCGGTCGGAGCACTGCGGCTAATTCTGCGAGCAAGTGGTGACTGTGTGCCTAAATGGCTGCGTGTGTCTAAATTCGTTCTCGCGAACGCGAAGCTTTCTTTTCAATTTCATTTCAGTCTTTGGATCTCGGTCGCGTCTGGACGTGGCGAAGTGCGCGTGGCACATTTGAGTTTTTTTTCTCCGGCCCTCCGGATGGTGTGCTTGGTGTGGGATTAAGGTCGTTTTAATAGAGTCTCTCTGAGTGGAGTGCCGCAGCAGCGTCTGCGGCGAATGAAGTCAGACAATCGAGTGATGTTGAGGTGGGGGAGGGGGAGCAGGTTACATCACCACGACAGAGAGATGGAGAGAGGCAGAGGGTGTGCAGATGGCTCTCTAATGAAGAACGGAAGTGATTGTTTGGTTTGTTTGGGTGGATGTGCAGACGGAATGTAATTAAAACACGCGTTCTGTGAGGGGTTGGGGGCCCTCCTCCGCAAATGGCGCACATTCCGCAGCGATGATGAGTTACTTACCCCAGTGGGAGGTGGTTGCTCGGAATGCCACACATGCTCCCTATAAACAAAATGTGTGCCACTCAATTGACAGAATAATTGCGGGGGAGAGCTTCATTTATTCTGTTATGGATTGAAGATGTGTTCAGGGCCGTCTGTCGCACATATTTCGTGAATATCGGTCGAAGGGGAAATTCGCTGTAAGAGGCTGTGAAATGTTTGGAAAATTCTCAAAATTCAATGCCTTCTACGAGCTATCCAATGTTTTTGGATAAGGAGACAAGCTGGCAGCTGAACATCTGTCTCGGTATTCAGAAAATAAAATCTACATCAGTAACGGAGAAGCAAGAAAACGTCGTTTTCC
Source organism: Eristalinus sepulchralis (assembly GCA_944738645.1). Taxonomy (NCBI): domain Eukaryota; kingdom Metazoa; phylum Arthropoda; class Insecta; order Diptera; family Syrphidae; genus Eristalinus; species Eristalinus sepulchralis. The sequence continues at coordinate 54,802,141 of OX122886.1, forward strand.
TTTGAGCGTTGCTAAGTGAGGAAGGGCTTAGGACCACCACTCCTGCTTCCTTGCAAAAATTCTTCAAAATTTCAATATTGTCTGTTCCACATCAGCCGCAGTATTCAGACCTGCAGAGACACTTTTTTCGGACTGAGCCAAAATAGAGGTTTAATCTGAGAAAGCATAGACGTCTGAAGCTACTCCAGTTCGTCGAGAAGATGTTCTCAAGTGTGGATCGGTTATTTTTTGAACACCCTAAAACCATTTTTAGAGAAAACACTTGACCAGTCATTTACTGATATTCGATTCGCTTTGAAGTTACGAAAGAAGAAAGGCTGCTCTTACAGCTAACCTTCTGGATCTCTAAGATCATCAGAATGGGCTCATTGTGTCCTTAGATTGAGGATGAAGTGTGAAGATAATAGCCTCAAGCGATTTCTTTGTTTATCTCAAAGCATTTAATATCATCCCAAAGTCTGTGAATGTTCCTCAGCTCGATGTTTATCAAAATGTCCAAGTCAGGGAAGAAGACATTGCGTAGACGTTTCAGCCCTACAGACGACAGTCCTGGACAATCGCAAAGTAAGTGCATAACAAATTCTTTCTTCTAACTCTTCCTTCCTACATCTTCCTCAGTAGTCCTTGCTTAGTGGCACCCAGGTCCCCACACAGCACAGTGTCCTATTAGGAACCCCACTGGAAATCTTATAAATCTTCGGTTTATGCTCTTCCGAGACTTGGTTCTCTTTGTACTCGTTAGCCGCTAAAGGGCTCTCGACGTGGTTGCTGTCTTCATGATCTTTTATAGCTGTGACTTCAATCTTCTCATCTCTCTTTCCATCTTTATTCTTAAGTTACTTGGAGAAGTGCGCACATAACTCCGACTCCGACTCTTTCTCAGGAAATGCATCCACCCTCTCATTCCCAAGAATCTCAATGTGCCCCGATACCCAGCTGAGAGTTACCGTGTTCCCCAAAACCTATTCGTCAAGGTAAAGGCTGCATAGCTTCAGCTTGGAGCTCTGCACAACCTACGTAAAGACTTTTATGACCCCTTGTCTGTCGAAGTAGATGACAAGATGAACCCTTGGTAGTAAATGAGGCTTCACTTATTGCCGCTATCTCCGCCTGTAAAACAGTGAAGTCCTCCTTTAGAATCATAAACTTTTCAAATAGCTGACAAAAGATCTTGGAGCCGGTTCCCTTATCGTCTTGGTCTACCTCCTTTCCATCCACAGTTTCGAAACCATCCCTCTCTGGTCGAGAAGCATGCAAGTCTCTCTGCCTTTCATTGGCAGCTGCGAGGTAGCCTGTGGATCAATGTCACTGCGTTACAGTCAAATGTGCAAGGGCAAATGCATGCCTTACTAACAATTCCATAAGCCAGCTTCTTTTAAACTCGAGTCCGTATGGCAGGCCATGCTCCTTCAAACAATGTCAAGGGGTTTACAAAAATGGCTCCGCCACTGCATATTGTTAATCGGAAAGCTCTCCTTCTACCAAGCCATGCCGATCTTTGGTTCTTTGTGAGATCCTAAAGAAGCTATTTCTTCCATAGAATCCTCATCCACCAGTTTAATTTCTCGTACGTTAGAATCAGTCTTGCCACTATCTTGTATAGTCAGCGTACATACCCCACCCTGGATATCAAGATTGGCAGCAGGCTGTAGCTACTAATTCTCACAGATCCTCTCTGGACATGGAAACCCCCGACAATATAAACACAGATTGGGGCACGACAACTCGCCGAAGTCTCCACAATGTCCAACCGTCGTGGAACATGTAGAGCATGCAGGTTTTTACTAAAGTTGCTTTGCGCAGGAGGAACTCATGGTAAGCCTACTCTAAATGATGAGATCTGAGAACCCGAATAAGCTATGCTCATTCATCGTCAACGTTTATTTGAAACTAAGGCAAGTCGAAGTAGAAAGGACCCTACACAAGAAAGCGTAAGTCAATAAGAAACCCCCCGAAGTAGTACTTAACGGCAGACCCACGGGGTAAGGGGTTGAAGTGTGTAGGGTGTGGATGAGTACAGAGGTGTTTTCGGATTCGGAAAAGTGTATGTTGGCAGCTTGAACTGGCTGCTTGTGTCTTGGGGAGATTACCACATCCTTGGGCACACTCAGCTTAGTGCCAAATTCCCCCACAACACCCCAGTACTTTGATTTCTCGGCGAGTTTGAGCTCAACTTCCTTAATCAGTTTGCATTGAAAGTTTGATGGAATCCTCAAAATCTGCGCCAGTTTGGTACTAGGTATGGGTTTGAGCTAGGCTGTGGCAATTGTAGAACAAAAAATACATAAAGAGCGAGTAATGCAATAGACCACAATCGCAAACGCAATCACCGCCCTTCAGTGGTCCATCAAGCTGATAGCATAAATTGTCGCGCAACACTGTAAAGGCGCAAGAACATCACATCGTCATTGATAGGCAAGCAGCTCTAAATCAGTCTCATCAAATCCGATAGCAGTGAACTTTAAATGGAATGCCTGCGAGCTTATACATTTCATCTGGTTCCCAGATCAGACAAGGATACTGAACATTTTTGGAAAACGACTTAATTAACAAGGAATGCCTCAATGTCACCTTTAACTGCACGAACAAACCATGAGCTTTCCTCTACTCGTGTGTAGGATCATTTTGAGAACTGAATAAATGGGAATTCGTGCCGGATCCAATTGTAGCAGACGACAACTCTCGCGAAATAAGCCAGATAAAGGGGTAGTTTTGGCCAACCAGGAAGGTATGCATCACCTTGAGAAGTGACATATGAGCGAACGGAAATTCATACCGGATATGATTCACAAGCCGATACGTAAAGCGATCACAACAGATTTCTGATCTCGTCAGACAAAGGTGTAGCCTTCTGACCATGGACGACGAGGAAGCAAAAACTAAGACACATCTTCTCTGTACGGCCCTTTCTTACTAGATTTCATTTCTTCAGTTATTCCGAAGCATGTTGAATAGCCCCAGTTAACTTGACTTCTGTCGGGTAAAAAAATTATACAAGAACGAATGTGTTTCCTGCAGGAAGGTGTCTGTTCCAAGGAGTTCCACCCTAGCTTCATCGAAGGTTAGATAAGATCAGATCTTGCTTGGCTTTCAAAAGATGCCAAATAGTGTTGTGCATGACTATTGAATGCGGCTAAGGGACTGTCGGTCGTTTTATATTCAACTGAAAGCAGTTCTCGCTGTTAAAGGGTTCAAACGACACTTGACAGAGATCGCACTTATTCCGCTGTAAAAATGATGTCAATAGAGTAAAAAATTACCGAAAGGCAAAAAGATTAAGAAAATTAAAAAAAACACTCAGTTACGGCGGAGAGCTAAAACGAAACAGGCTTAACATACCCCACCCGATACGCTGTTCCATGTGATCATGGCAAAATAGAATCACCTCCTCAATCTGTCAACAAATACAAATCGTTGTATGGGTTACATCACAAAACATATCCCTGATAGCAAATCGTTGAGGGATCAGCGTCTTTGGAAGAAACGTGTGCCTACGATACTGGCCATGGAAAAATATTTTCTTGGCCGTTTGCCAAATATTCAGCAGCCAAATGATCATATTGAATTTGAAATCATCTTGTGTTCGAGTATCAGACACGTGAAGAACATTAAAATGAATCTTTGTGGGCACAGAAAGGAACCACCTAAAGTGGACTTGAAAGAAAGTTTATGAGATTGTTTTGTAGTGCTTGCCGTTCACGCGAAAAGCACGTGAAAGACATTTATGAACAGACAGAAGCTGTTGAGATCTTTGATTTTATAATTCCCTTTGAATTTATATTCAATTATGTTTGGACGGACGGGCGTTTCAAGGCGCCAACACAGATTGAGGTGACTTTGTAGCGTCTAAAAAAGTTCAAGTGTTGGTTTCACAAACGAAACCAAATTAGTCCCTCTCTCTCTCTTTCTGCCTCACTGATAGAGGGAAACTGACAAAGTCTTCCGAAGTCCCAAATATCGAAAAAAAAACCCAAAATTGGAAGACGATTGAAGTGCTTTAGTGATGCTGCAACTCACTAAGCCCAAGCTGTGTAACGATCCGCGGAGTCTTTGTCCTTATATCGGAAATTCACTGATGGAGCATATGAGTTCATGCGCTCGATGTGGCCCAGCCAGTGTTGTTGAGGAATTTTCGTCTTCTGGACTAGATTTCATGCGCTTCATGTCTTCTATTTCATTCAACCTCCTGGCAAACAAAGAAATTTTCTTCCGAAGGCAAACTAAGATAAGCTCACATACCCTGCCGGTAGAAGAAGTGCTGTGCAGATCATAGGTTTGGTCATTTAGGTCAGAAACGGTTGCCAATTGCTCTGCTACATCTGTCGGACCATTAGGACGTGATCCCAATACCTACTCCTCTGAAAAGTTTCTTCACAAACTTCGGGATTAAATTTTTTTTTGAGTTTTGTTTTTTCTGAATTTTTCACATTTCAGGATTAAGGAGATGAAATTGAGATTTTGGACAGTTGGGACCTTTCACATATAAGGTTTTATCTTCCTTCCGCCTTTTTGTCTTTTGAATTATCCGGCTATGGACAAAGCGCTACAGAGCTCGTATCTGGCAATACTATACATCATTTGAGAGGTCTTGACATATCCTACAAAACGGCGCTACGCATGATTAGTTTGGATATTGCGTTCAACAGTTATAGACGTGTAAACATGGAGTTCACTAACGCCGAAATTCGCGCTATTTTAAAGGTTTCCTTCGTTAAAGGCAAATCCGCTAGAGACACGTTCCGTGAGATTAAAGGTGTTTTGGGGGATGGGACTCTATCACTTCGAACCACGGAGGAATAGTTTCGACGATTCAGAGCCGGTGAAAACGACACCATGGATAAGCCAACCGGCGGAAGACATGTGACGACGACTACTGATCGAATCATGGAAATCATCGAGTTAGACCGGCATGTGGCATCTCGTGACATCGCCCAGGAGATGGGAGTTAGTCACCAAACCATCTGCAGAAGGATGTACACAAAAAAAATGTTAGGGTGCCGCATGGTTTGACGCAAAAAAAAACCTTATGGACCGAATCAAGGCCTGCGATATGCTGCTGAAACCGAACGAATTCGACCCATTTTTGAAGCGGATGGTGACTGGCGACGAAAAATGGATCGCATACGACAATATCAAGTGAAAACGGTCGTGGTTGAAGGCCGGGAATCGTCCCAAACAGAGGCCCAGCCGCGATTGGCACCCAGGAAAGTTTTGCTGTATGTTTGGTGGGATTGGAAGGAACGACGCAGACGCTTATTTCCGCCATCGACTGCAAACAACTGGACCGCCTGAAGCAGACGATCGACCTGAAGCGTCCAGAATTGCCAAACAGACCACACACTTCGTTAATGTGTCGTCAGAAGCTACGGAAGCTCGAATGGAAGCTTGTATCGTGTCCACCATATAGCCCGGACATAGCGCCAAATGATTGACACCTGTTCCTGTCCGTGGCGAACGCCCTTGGTGGTGTGAAGTTGAACTTAAAAGAGACTTGTGAAAAGTGACTGTTCGAGTTCTTCGCAAATAACGAGGGGGGCTTCTACGAAGGGGGTATTATGAAGTTGCCGTCTAGATGGAAACAGATTATCAAACAAAACTGCGCATATTTGAAGCATTGAATGAAGAGCAAAACAGCGGGGGGGGGGAGATATTTGACAACCTTATATTTTGTAATTTTGACGATTCTTTATCTATGATTTTGGATTTTTCAAGATTTTGGATTTCTACGACTCAGAAAGTCATACGTCGGCAATGGCAATAATGTCAAGATTTCACACAAAGTGACATTCCGGATTTAGTTTCATCCTCAAGAAGGAACCCATGATTTGATGACAAATATGGGAGCACAAAGCGACTGTCTTCGGAATCTCGTTTATTTTTTAATGTAAATAACTTCCCAAGGAAATATGCGATATTCAAAATGTCTTCCTTCCAGCAACGGATCCCCTTAAAAGAATCCTCCACTCTCCTCGCGTACAAATGACACGTCGATCCTCTATGCAGGACCAAGGACACAGATCGAGCAAGAGTAAGGCTTCATCTAGGCGTAAAAAATGAGGCGCTCCACAAACCCGAAGCTCCAATAACAGCGGAAGCACCCGAAACATCCAAAAGGCCCAAGTCACTCGAAGCATCCGAAGCCGAAAGTGAAATGGCGCATGAAGCAACCAAAGCTTCTGAAGCGGTGAAGCGTCACATCTAATTCCAATGAATGATTCATCTAATTAATAATTGAGTGGCACTACAGTTCACACCTTTCACCTAGGCCGAGCTTCAACAACTACTCGTGTTGTGCGTGTTACTATTCTCTCACGAGTAGAAGGGACTTACAGTTTTTTGCCGACCGTGTACGTCAAGATTTGAGAAGCTTTTTATACACAGTACCCTCTGAGTGCTGTCAACAACTCGAAAGAGGAGGTGCCGTGCATAAATCGAGGTGTTCAGTCCGAAAATCGAACCTGGACCTTCTGCGTGTCGACGCACTTTTCCACTACGCCACGGTGACCACAGATTCAGCTAATTGCAGGATTCATTCATTCGGACAGTGAAGTGCCATCTCTAGGTCACTGTGAAATCCAGAGTTCTGGTAATGTACTATATTTTCGAACTTATCAAAATTAATGTTTTGGGAATTTCGTCTTTTCCGTGTTTTCGACTTTCTGGAATTCTAGTTTTAAGAGTTTCCAATTTCATGAATTTGCTGACCTCCCAACATTCTGATTTATGTTTTGCGTTGAATAGCCGTAGAAGCTAGGCCCTAGTTCCACTGAATTAATGTTCTTAGTGTTGGATGATCCAAGTAAAATGCGTAACTTAAGCAGCCAACATTCCTCAAACCGCTGACTCATCCCAGAACCTCTTCCACTACCTAAATCGTCTCAAATCTCCACTACAGGTAGCATTGCCTGGCCTGGCCCACTTTCGCAACAAGCCACCTCAAACATGAAGCCTCCAGAAACAACTTGAGAAATAGCAACGATGCCCCACTGTGCTACAGCGGCTATGTATGTACGCAACTCACCGAACCGTTTTATTTTTACTACGAACTCAATGCATAAATCCATCAAATGTCGTGTCGCCGCGAAAAGACTCCCGCTGCTCGTCCAGCTTCCATTCGCCGCGACGACGACGACGCCAACGTTGTTCCCTTCCCTTTCTTGGCATTCGTCGCCTGGATCTCAAAACAGTTCACGATCACGAAAATCGATTCACCCGACTCAGCTCTGCTCGCTCTGTCGATCACTCCACACCGTTCGCGATCGCCGCCTGTGTGTACGGCAAACTCGTTCGCAAAAAAATGAAAAGAACAAACATCAACTGTTTCCAAAAATAAATTTATTCGCTCTCGATGAAATGTAAAAAAGAAAGGAAATCTCTAATAGTCGCTCGCCAGCTCACTTCAGCGCCTTCGTCTTGCTCTTCTTCAGATACTTTTTCGGCTTCATCACGCGCCCGAAGTAGCAGCCGCAGTTCTTGCAGTAGTGGTTTATGTCGGTGTGCTTGCAGGGATGCGAGAACTCCAGGCAGCAGCAACAGCAAAACAACCTGCAAAACACAAACAACAGCGAAAACCAGTGCGAATTCAATTAAGATATTGATCTTGCAGATGCATGTGCTATGACATCATCTATTCCGCCACCGCCCACCGTGGGGCGAACTTACACAAAGAAACACGAAAAGATGCCGTTCACGGTGCCGGTGTACCACTTGAGGTCGTGCAACATTTCGGAGGGCGCGCGGACTTGGCACGCGGGGCAGGTGATCTCGACGGGCTCACGGGGCAGGTTGAGGAACTGCCCCACCAGAGGTGTCGCATAGTTGTCGTAGATTGTCTGATCGGTGATCGGTTTGTTGTCCGCTTGCGGCGGGACAGGGGGAGCTGGGTCTGACATCGTTTGCCGCACACAGAGCAGAACGTCTGCAACGTAAACACTGTGAGACTGAACCGAGACCGGGTGATCGCGGTAGCCACTGGGATCGGATACACTAGGCGATCAGCTGTGTGGCAAAAAAGTCTGGATAGCTTTTCTATGAGAGAGAGAGGAAAGCTCTCTCGCGACTGCAAAAGAAAGACGCAACAATGAGATATTTGTGTCTGGTGTGTGAGTGTGTGCGGATTGGATACGATTCGGAGAAATGTATTTTTATTCCACGTAGGTCTAGCATTAATGGATTCACATAGAATCGTGTCGAAATTACACTCTGCCTGTGCTCTTGACTGTGAATCTGTGGGAAGTGTGCATCTGGTGGCTTAGAGACAAGGCGCCATCACTCAACTTGATCGACTGACAGTCAACTTCCCATCAAATTGCAAGCCTTATCCTGCCCTTATTCTTATTCTCTGTATAAGCCCAACTCCATTCTGATCGACACTGTTGAAGTAGTCCTCCTTCTCGCCCTGATCCTCATCCAAATTCTTGGCCTGATTCTAGTTCTTGCCCTATATCTCAACCACGCTACGATCAGCTTTCCCACACTGGTCTTCATCGTCACCTTGTTACTCATGTTTGGTGTGACCCCCATTCCCACCCTGATCTCCACTCGCTTTTTGATCCTCATTCTTAGACATGCCCATCCTCGCCTTTGTAGTGACCATCATCTCCGCTCTGATCCTCATTCTCGTCCTGAATCCCTCCCTGATTTTTGTTCACGAAATGATCTTGGCTCATCCATCCTGGCCCAGATCACTTCTCGTCCCCATCGTGATCCTCATCTTCTGCTTGATCATCATCATCGCCCTTATCATCGTTCCTTCCCTGACTCCTAGCACCGCAGCCGCTCATTCCCACGGCTTTCATTGATCGTGGCACTGATCGTCAATTTTCCTCCCGTCCTCATCCCAGTCCCCGATCAAGCCTCGTCCGGAAAGTAAATCCACATCACCGCTATCGACTGGCTGCAGAAGTCAAATCGTTGTTGCCCGTGGGTGTCTTTAATTGCGTTGAGGCTGACATAAGCCCCTTGACACAGTTTCTCTCCAGCGAGCACTTGCTTTCGCTTTCAAAACCATTCCCATTGTTCGTCGGCGCACACTCGTCAGTCTCGAGCCACGCTCAACTTGAAAAACAAACAAATTTCGTTGCAACACACTTCTCTTTATTCGACACACCAATAGAAACAATATTTCATTCGCTTTTCGGTCACACGGGCCGGTCGTAGAAGCCCAAATGGCCACCGCACTTGTTGCAGAACATCCGCTTGCTCTTGTACTGGCTCGACAGACAGCAGTATAGGAACGACAGCGAGAATATCGGGAAGCAGCTGAAAGCAGGAAAGAAGATCACATTAGAGAGTCGGCCGCACTTCCGCCTCCAGTGGCTTACCATGACAGCAGCGACAGCAGTGAGCTGAGTTGACCCACCATTCCCGCCATCTGAACAATCTCGGTGTCGGCCCGCGCTCCGCAGAGGGGGCATTTGATGTGCATGGAGCTCGGACCTACCGTGAAGTATCTGATGCGTGGCTTGCCATCCTCTGCGCCACCACTGAGCTTCGATGCCCAGTACAGCTGGTTGGCCTGCTTCGCCTCGATCGTCTCGTCAGCGTTGTCGATGAACGGAAGGTTGGCACCCTTGGCCAGGCACACGCTCCCGATGATGTTGCTGCTCTTCTCCTCCGGCGTTGTCGGCGGATTCAGATTCACCTCGACCAAGCCCGAATCGTCTGTCATTTTGTGCGCACGCCGATGCTGTGTACCGATCTGGACTGCGGTGCGCCATCACAGCTACACAATGAATTGGCTGTCTATGAGAGACATTTCAAATGCGAGAGTGAAAGGAGAGAACGAGAGTGAGGGGAGCTTTAAAGCTTGGATAATGACATCAGAGTGTGGGGGAGCGCTATCCAAATAAGTACCTCCTGCTATCGTGGCAGAGATTGAGTTTAAAAAAATGTGCTGCATAAGTCTGGCAACTGTGGAGTAGATGTTTGGACATGAGCTTGGATGAGCAGAGTGGAGTTGTTGATTGTTTTGAACTTGGTGAGATGAGGCGTAAGCAACAAGCTAGGTAGTTGACAAGTGCATCCTCGCGGGCCCAATGACCGCCCTTCACCGCCTTCACCAGATGGCAACAAAGATGGACCTGGCCTGGCACTAGAGATGTGTGGTTGCGGTTAAGGCATTCCACAGTTGGATACGGACGACTCTAACAAATGGGAAAGGGGCATCTATACCTGCATGTGAGATCTTTACACAGATCACGTGCACCCGATTAAGTTGCGGAGGCTTTGGACAGAAATAAGAATGAATGGGAAACTGTGAAATCTGTTAACGCTCATCACTTACTCGAGGCCTCATTAGGCCACCATGGCGTAGAGGACAAGTTTGTCGACTCACACGCCGCACTTTTTTCACGGCAGCCTCTTCTTCGAGCTCGTGACACTTAAAAGGCATAAACAGTCCATGAAAGACTTCTCAAATTTTTAGAGTCGATGATAAACTGTAGGTCCCATATACTCCTAAGAAAACAATAGCACACAAAACACGAGAAGTGACTGAAGTAGCTAGGTCCTGATCTTATGCAGTCTGAAGCTTCATAACGTGCGTAGAGACTAGGCCTACATAGAGTCATGTCGAGTTGTGGCAAACCTTCCAAACTTAAAAGATTTTGTGTTGATGAGAAGGGGAAGCTTTTGACGCTTCATAGAAGGTATAGAGTTTTCTGGGTTTTGATAGGACGACGCACTATGATGTGAACTTTTCAGCATCATGCCTGAGAAGTTGTCAAGTCAACACCGGAGACAACATCTTCCAAAAGTCTGTTCAACTGCCAGCATATGCTGATGATCGACCTAATTGGACGAAGACTGGGAGTTTGTTGGCAATAAAATAAAAGCGGCTAAGACAAAGGAGGCTAAAGCAAAGCACATCCTGTCATGGAAAGCCACACGACATCACCGTCGAAAAGAGCCTTATGAAAGGCAACGGAAGTGGACAAGGACTTCGGATACCTCAACTACGCAGCAACTCAAAACAACTGCCACTTACTGCTCCAATCGGTGTGGCAATCAACAAACTTAGCAATCTGTTGGAGGACCAAGTTGAGTTCATACAACGTCATGCATCAGAATCAAAAACGAATAAAAATCGATTTCTTTCCATAAGGGCCACGTATCAGCCTGCAAGGCAATAAATTATCTCCACAAGTACGTCATCCACACCAAAAGCGTCACGATTCCAAGCATAAATTTCGGCTTCTTATCAACAGCGTTCACCCTGAGCGCACATAGAAATTACCTCTAGCCCTATATGCCCTTCGCACGGGCAACACTTTGTATTATGTACCTCTTCCCACACATCCACGGTCAGAGATCGAGTTAAGGTGAAGTCTCATCGATTACTGGGAATCAACTTTCTACTATAAACAGTGTCGTCAGAATGGAGCTACTCTTTTTGCCGGTCTCCGGGGTGACGGGAAGAATCATTTTCATAAAGCAGTACGATTCCCAGTCAGACCCTCTTTTCGCCGATAAGGAGTAAAACGTGCCGTATGTAATTTTTGGTCCTGTATTATTAAGAAGAGTGTTCGCCGTGGCGTAGTGGGTAAGTGCGTCGACCCACACCAAGAAGGTCTGGTTCGATTTCCGGACCGGGGACACCTCGCATTTTCTCACGGCACCACCTCTTTCTGTCTATGAAAAGCTTCGCAAATCTCGCCGTTCTGAGTCGGCAAAAAACCGTAGGTCCCTTCTACTCGCGTGCTTCTACTCGTGTGAGGACAGTAGCACCCACAAAACGAGTAGTTGTTGTAGAAGCTAGGCCCTGGTCCCTTGTGGGCTGAAGTGCCACTCTTTTAGAGAAGCCTTTCTTAAAAAATCCAAAAGCCTGGCGGCAGGCTTCCAGAAAGGCACTCAGGGTCTTCGAAATTGTGGGGGTAACATATTTACTGACCCACAGGGTAGATCTGCTTAAGCAGCATTTACAACAGCTGCTTAGCGGCGATTAACGATTAAACCCCAACTCCAAGTATTGAAGTAGTTCTACCGCCCAGTCTGGAAGAAGTCGCTTCAGCCATTCAACAGCTGGGGAGCAACAAAGCCGCAGGTTCTGATGGCTTACTATCAGAGGTCTTCAAGGCTGGCAGCAGTGTTCTCGTTGGAAGCACGCACGCATCTGTAGAATTTGGGAGGACAAATTGAAATACAAACTCCATACGTCCCATTCACAAAATAGACGATCATACCTCATACAAGCACTATCGAGGTATCGCCCTGTTGAAAGTCGCCTACAAGATCCAGCATACTGTGTGGACGTCTAAAGTAGTGCGGCTAACTATACAACAAATTTTCACATTAAAGGCAAATCCTGGAAAATACCAGCGAGTTTCAAATCGATACTCACCACCTTTTCATCGATTTTAAAGCCGCATACGAAAGCATTTATCGCAAAGAACTTTCTGACGCGATGACCGAATTCGAGATCCGGGAAAACCGATCCGGTTGTGTCACACAACGCTTCCACAAACGCGATGAAACGACCATTTTGATTCCAGGACCTCTGAATTATTCCAAACCTGCACCGGATTTCGACAAGGAGATGCCCTGTCGTGTGACTTCTTCAATATTGTTCTGAAGAGGACAGTACGGAGGTGTTAACACGGAAGGCACCATCTTCTGCAAATCAGGGCAATTGCCTGGATATGCTGATGACATCGATATTATCGCCCGTTCCCAGCAAGCCGTTGTAGAAGCATTCACGGCTATTGAAACCCAGGCTAAGCGAGCTGGTCTTAGAGTGAACGAAGATAAAACGAAATATATGCTGTCGACAAAGAATTGATCAGTCGAACAAAACCTCGGTGGAAATGCGACAATTGGCAGGTACAACTTTGAGGGAGTTGTGGAGTTTGTCTACCTCGGGATCAAACGTGCACTCCACAAACGACACCTTAATGGAGATTCGACGCAGAATCAACCTCGGCAACCAGTGCTGTTTTAGTTTGTCAGCTATGTTTGAGACTCCCAACTCGAAGGACCCTACAAGACGCTCATCCTACTCGTACTTTTATACGGAGCAGAATGCTGTACGATAAGCAAAACGGAAATGGTCCTGACTACCAGGAATGCGAGTGGAGGAGAAGATACTACCGCGAACTGTATGTGCTGTAACAAGATGTGGCTGTACTTCAAAAGGTAAAAATACGTGGTTCGGCCACATCGAACGAGTGAACAACAATGCCTCAGCTAAGAGGGTCTTCGATTCGGAGCCTCCGGGTTCAAGGAAAGGAAGGCCCTGAACATCCGGCATAGAGACCAAGTGATTGCTGACGCTAGAGAGCTTGGTCTTACAACTGGAAGCAACATGCTCAGGGCCCTCAAGAATGGAAGACAGCTTTAGCTAAGGCTCGATACTTCATGGGTTGCGGGCCTGATATACACACGTGGGCTGTAAATCAAAGTGAGCCTTCTCGACGACAAGTTCTCCATCTCAGTCCACTCAAAGGATCTCTGCATTATTACGTCGTTTCTTGCACGAATCTGAAAATATCTTCCTTTGAATTCATGCTGAGAATAAGACTTGGAAGATTATCGCTCCAATGAAGTCAAGCGCCCTGCCAGACCTCACGACAAAGAACTCAAAATTAAGCGGGCACTCCGTCTGGTGATTATATCAGTCTAAAATTAGCAAAAACAAATCAGAATGTAATCAGGACCGAGAAGAAGCAGAAACTTAAGCAAAAAACAACGATGATTTCACCAATCGGACGATTAGTCACTTCCCTCTGGAAAGGCTACAACGCAGCGCAAAATCAACAGCACATGCGCCTTACTAAGCAACACCTTGATGTGCTTATCTTCCCAACAAGAAGCTCCCAAGTATGTTTCATCGAACGAGTGTACTGGAAAAGATAAGAGTTAAAATGTGTGCCTATCAGATAGTGTCACGACAACGGCTGGAAGGCGGCCAAACCACTTACCGCTCAGTTCGACTTTACAACTCCAACGATAAGGTTCATAGTGAAAGTGCGTCGGAAAAAATGAGCAAAAATCCGCCACCATACAGTGACACTCCTCCAGGCTGGACACCGGCGCAGACGTATCAGCCGGGAATGCCACCACCCGGTGCCCCCCAGCCGTCGCATACCGTTGTGGTGACCAATGTCGCACCAAGGCCCATGCATACGGCCGTTGGCCCCGACCCGGTTCGAGTGATCTGCCCCAGTTGCCACGCTGAGGTGCTGACAACTATGAAGCACGAGCCGACGACCAAGACGCATCTGATGGCATTGTGCCTGTTCTGTTTTATGTAAGTGTGCACTTTCAGAAGTTTCTATTTAAGTGAGCTAGAGGAGGTGCTTGAAAGATAAGCAGCAACGGGGTTGATGTTTTATCTTATCGGAAAGTGTTTGTTTTTAGAACTCCCGTGTTGTTATCTTTCGGTCAAGTTTTGGGTGTCGTTCAATGAGTTAGAGGCAAGGATGTGGAATGCGGTGTTAGACGGTGTTTACGAAGTTTGTCGTGTCGAAAGTGATCTAAAGCTGAAACAATTCTTTAGACGGAACTTAGGAAAAGGGGACATAGTTTTGGTCCTTAAGGAAGTCGAACAAATTCCGAACAGTCGTGGTCGTGGGATATTTCTGCACCATCCGTTTGGACTTGTGGACTGTGGTCGCGGTAGCATAGCGCTGACTCACACGGTGATGGTTTCAACTTCAATTTTCACATTTTCCGCACGCCTTTAGAGTACCTGACAGCAGTTAAGAACTACTGTCAGTGCAAAGCCTCCCAAATCTCGGCTTTCGCAGTCGGTAATGAACTGTAGGTCCCATCTACTCATGAGAATAGCACGCATATCACTACTGGCTGTTGAAGGTGCTAAGTCGTGATCCTTTTCCCAATTTAAGGGCTTTATGTTGCAATTTAAACAATCATCTTAAGCCGCTTCCAATTCATCGGTACAATGATCGAGTTTTCCAGGGATGGGAGCCAACCAACATCTCGAAAGCAGAGATCTCTGAATTCATAATTCGAAACAGCAGCAATCGTTTAAAGTCAGAGTGCTAGAATTTGTATTTCTAGCTAACCATCAATCAATCAGCTGATCTGCGAGAGAATGGGAAGAGGGAGGTAAAGACGCAACGGTGACCCTTTGAGAGAACATCAATTTTCATTGCAGGACACATCTTTGCCACGAAAGATCGAAGAACTGGGTTGTGCCTCAGCTCGTTCCGCCAAACTGATCTGTTGTGAATTAAAATTTGGTTTGTGGGCTTTTATGACTAAGGCAAAAATTAACCAGACCAGTCATCGAATCTGAGCCATTGGGACAACGCAACAGAGGACGGCCCAGGCTAAGGTGGCGCACACAAGAGAAGGACCTCAACCAACTCGGAGTGCGCAACTGGCGGCAGATGGCAATAGATCGTGCTGGCTGGAGAGGCATGTCGGTTGAGGCCCAGGTCCACCCCGGACTGTAGCGCCTCACGAAGAAGAAGATGCAAAATTAACCACTAACCCATTTTTTTTTTTTTTTTTGAGGATGGGATACACTGCACTGGAGCGCTCAGACTCAAAAACTGGTTCATTGTAATCGTACTACCAGGCAGTAACCAACATTTAATGTCATTTCTTGGTCTTCAATATCGTCTCTGTTAGAGGTTTTCAGCTCCCGCTACTTCAGCGCGAAACAGCCGCCACCTGATACGAGCAAAGGCGAGCCATTGGCGGAGAAAGTGCTCTTCAATGTCTTCACCTTCTCCACGCGCGTCGCATAGGGTACCGTCACTAAACCCAAGCACGCTTAAGTGCTGGGTTAGGTAAGGTCAAGTGTCCCCTTTGTTCGCCGATAAATTTTCTGCACTCTTTTCTGTCTAGAGACAATAGAAAAGCCGCAGTTTTCTGACTGACGTTCAGGAGCATGCACATGATCAGCCTGCATCCTGGAGAGTCATTCCATCTCTGGTTTTGCTGTTGGGAGAGCCAACCGTCGACGGAAGCCCTAACCAAGGAAGCGGATAGTCCCAAGGTGGGTTCGGGCCCAAAGAATGCCTCTTTAGAACCTTGTCTGGCTAGTTCATCAACAATTTCGGTTTCGGTGATTCCGTGAACCAAAGAAGTCTTACCGAATTTAGTCTGCAACCAGTGCCCGTACGACGGGTATCTCTGAAGTAACTTTCAATTACCTGAACCACCTTGAGTATAAATTTCTTGAGGTCAAGGATGTGGACCTTCGCCCCTTTGCTGAGCTGAATGGGCTCTGGTTTTTTTGTTTTTAAATTTGCGCGTGCTAAAGGGATTTTGAGTATCCTTCAGTTATGTTAGACGAACTTGAAGTGAATGAGGTGAGAGGCAACTTGACTTGAAGGTACATTTGTTGCAACAATCCTCTGCTTTTTGTGCCTTACAAACACTGAAATAGTCAGTATGGCCTCAGCCGTTATTATCCTCAGCGTCTCCCAAAAAATGTCCTCTTGCTGCCGTCTATAGGCGTGAATCCATCACTGGATATGGCAGTGCTCTTGATGGAGACAGACCCTTCCCCACTCTTACATCTTCATCTTCGTCATACTCGTGTTGTGATGGCATTCAGACAATCAGAGAGCAGATTCAGCAGCAAAATAACTTCGAACGGAGCTTCGCAAAAATTGTCCGCAGATTCTTTACCCGTTTCGAATCTCAACGCCAATCCCACTTATTGCTGACTTCACAAACAAACCAAAAGTCAAGCGGGTATACATGAAAACACATCCGGAATGCTTCGATAGCTTATTTCCAAACAAACTCCAACGAGCCCAACTCAGCTCCGCGTTGAATTTTATCTTAACGCTCGAATGCTTTGCTTCGACTCACATTTTACAAACACGAGACTGTGCTGAGCTCAGCGATAAAATCTCATTCCGGAGTCAGAGTGTCACGAAAATGAAATGTACCCGAAAGTAGTAACCGATCAGTTCTCTGTCATCCGTTGTCTAGGATAAATCTTTCGAAGTTATTTTGGAAAAAAGTGAGAAAATTTAGAAAAAAAACGAAAACTTTAAAAAAAATGTCAGTTAACGTTGGTCCAAGTCCGTCCCGGTTAGTCTGTCCATACTGTAAGTGTTTAATTGAGACGCGAATGACAACAAAGGCCACCACCAAAACACACCTGATTGCGTTACTACTGTGTTGCTGTCTGTAAGTTAAATTGGTGTTTGTTGAAAATGTATTTCAAATGAATATCTTAAAACTGGTGTTGTGGGGAATTTGTGTGAAGTTCTATCCATTTGTGCTCCAAAAATTTTTTAAAAGTGCTAAAAGCGTGTCAAAAACAAAAATTCAAAATATCGAAAGTTGCAGGGTACAAAACATTTAAAAGAAATGAGTGGCGAAATTTGCAACCGCTCATTCAAGAACCCTGTCGTTCTGAGGTGTAATTTGTAATTTGTAACTTTAGCTGGAACATAATTGTTTTTTGTGGCCGGCGCCATATTTGGATCAAAGATCGCCAACAGGTCACAAATTGTATGAATTTTTGGTGGTGCGCTGACTCATATGTCGAAGGATTCAGGTTCACTTACCTGCGTTTTCTCACAGTCCCACCTCCTGTGAGTTGCTGACAATAGTAGCAGAGTACGAATTGCCAGTGAAAAGCATCTCAAATCTCATCGTTCGAAGTCGGTAATAAACTCATGGTACTCTGCCTTGAGAGAACAATAGCACGCACGACATGAAAAGTTTCGGAAGAACTTAGGTCCTGATCCCTTGTGGACTGTAGTGGGCCACTCTAGACAAACCTTCACATTTTGGACGGTGTGATTGAGGCCATTTTTCACTCGAAACCGAAACACTTCTCCCAGCCACAATTTTTGTGGATTTTGAAGTCAAATGTCAATTCTTAAAACATACAGTGAACCAAAAAATAACTGGGACATTTATTACCTTAAAATTCAGCTTGAAATATCTCAGCCATTTTTTAAAATACTAAAACGAAATAAATTGCATATAAAACTGCAGTTTAATACGGTCTCAGTAATCCAAACACATGTATTGTTAAATTTTTGATTTTAGCAACAAAAGGTTTAAATCAAAAATATCATCGGCCAAAAAAAACTGGGACAGTAACAAAAAATGAAAATAATTATTTCTTTAATATTTTGTGTGTTGTCCCTTTGCTTTTATAACTTCCTGCAATCTTCTGTTCATCGATCCGACCAGGTTTTTTGTTACAGCCGATGGAATTTTTTGCCATTCTTCATACACTGCTGTCTTTAACTCTTCTCTGGTGCAAATGGTTCTTTTTCGAACTTCCTTCTTAAAACAGCCCAAAGGTGCTCTATGGGATTAAGATCCGGACTTTGGGGGGAATGCGGAAACACATTTTTTATGTTCCAAATACACCAATCTTTTGTTATACCGGCTGTGTGCTTTGGATCATTATCATGCAACAGCATTACACCTGGCGGTAGTGCAAATTTTTCTTTGGTTTCGGGGATACAACGTTTTACGATATCAACGTATTCAAACTTTGTTAAGTTTTCCTTCAATTACATGAAGAGAACCAACTCTGTTTGTTGCCATTGAACCCCAAACCATTATGTTCCCACCACCGTGCTTAACTGTAGAAGTGACATTTGTGGGATACAAGGCAGATCCGTCCGTCCTCCAAACATAGCGTCGACCATCACTACCAAAAATGTTAAATTTTGATTCGTCACAACAAAATACTTGATACCAGAACTCATCCGTCTTCTGCACGTACTCCTTGGCATACCAAAGTCACTTTTTTACGTTTCTTTCTGATAAGGCTGGCTTTTTTCGAGGAGTGCGGGCTTTTAGATAATTTTAATGTAAAAAAAATGGAGGAGGAAAGGATTACATGACCCTCCTTCTGTAGTGCCTGCATAAGGACCTCCCAACCGAACTCCCGGGGCTTCTGACAAGTAACTATCGACGTGTGGCCTCTGACTGATGAAAGGCAACTCAACTTCTCTTGATCTAAGTTGACCGTTTCTGAGCGATTGTTGCCTGCAAGCAGATTAACAGATAAGTCTCGGGACATATAGGGGGCGCCACTAACAAAAATTATTTATTTAATGTTAATTTTTTGTAAGTGGCGCCCCCTATATGTCCAAAGAACTTATTGATTGATGTGTTACGTGTTTGGCCGTAGAAGAGTTGCTTGCAATCCCACCAAACACCGAGCAAATCTATGCTGGCAGTCAATCCAAACTTGAACACTGTTCACGGCGGCTGATTGCCATTCGAGAACGACCGTTTGCAATGGGTGTTGTCGTGAATGATCATCAGCTTCAAAAATTGTTCGACTTTGTTGCGAGTCAGTAGCGAACAAAAATTCGCTCCCTGAGGTTCTTCTGAGTTAGCTCCTGGGGCACCCATGCATCGGCTCTGAATGGTTTTTTGTGCAGTGCTCAGCTCTTGGGCAATCGAGTGCTTCAAGGATGATCCGTGAACAATTTTGGCAATTCGCTTTTCAGAGCATGACTACCCTAAGCTCAAAATTATTGAAGCAGAATGGACTAAACTAAAACTGCGTATGGCTGCCTATTACTGTATCAGATTTCAAATTTTTAGACGCTTGATTTGAATTTTAGCCTTTATCGAAATTTTAGGGTATTTTCTCAGTGCAAGTATTCTTTTTTGAGACGTGCGCAGACGAAACTTAATCAGTTAAACACAAAACTGTCAAGGAAGCATTTCTAGTATTAACTGTCATCTTTACAACGTAATTGGTTGTAAATTAATGAAACCAGAATTAAGCCAGTTTTAGAGTACTAAAGCCATCTCTTAGGATTACTTTTTACGACAGCTGCTTGAAGTTGAACGCAGATATTTTTGTACAAACGTTTTCGGCGGTAAGAAAGATGTAAAAACATTCAACAGATGAATAAGTTGTTCAAGGAAATCTCTATGAAATTAAATAAGACAATATTTAGCTTCCGGTGATCTATGTTAACTGAGATACACACGGCTTCTTCTTCACCATTAATCCGTCTAAATCCATCCATATTGTACTTTCGCACGAAGTCCAAGTTGCCAGCGATAGAGATCCTCTGTCTGTGTGTAAGCACCGAAACAACGTCCTTTGACAAGATAGATTGTGGTTCAAATTCATATTCCTGCATTTCTCATTTTGATGATGCTCGTGTAGAGTACCTAAACCTCACCCAAAAATTTGCTTCACCCATTTCTTAGGGCGTACGACATGTGCATCAGTCATTCTCAGCCTAAAAGCATGCATTTCCCACACACTCGTCTAACTTCTCAGTTATTAAATTCTACACCTCCAATCTACACTCGATATCAGCAAACGATAAACTTTGTCTAATCTTGACGGAGAGGCTTCAAACATTTCTTCGAATGTTATCAGTTCTTAACCAGTCAAAGTCATGAGAACAAATTGCAAAACTTTGGGTGTACAAGTTTCGAAAAAATAGGAATTCGCAAAGTGTGCCCTGTTTTCGTCTGCGTCACCGCTAAACCTGTTTTCATTTGTACATCCCCCCAAAGTGCAAACAAAATCCCTTATCTTGGCTCGTTCGTATGGCGATACAATTTTATTGCGTTTGTTCAAACCGAAAGCGCACCGGAAGTTCCCCAATTGGATTTTACGATAGAGGTGCAAAGTTGGAAAAAAATGTTACATGGCCATGAGTCATTGAAACGGAAGGCTTTTTTACTGTGGATTTTAATTGAAAGGCAAATGATAGGCAGATCAGTGTGAGCTTTGGTTGGTGGATTGAGCAGATGTGATATTCGATGTTTCCATCAAATTGTGAGTCTCGTTTATTTGCTTGTGAGGAACTTGAACTTGGACTGTTCTTCTTCGTGTTCTTGTGCCGCTACAGTCCGGGGTGGACCTGGGTCTCAAGTTTGTAGGACACTTAAGTGATGCCTACATATCCTGCAACTGTGTCACATTTTTCTATTGCTTCTCATCATTCTCCAAACGAACGTCTTGAAGTGATTTTTATGGTTTCGTTTTCATAACCAAATTAATATGGGTCTGCCACGCTTTCCCGATCTCCTAAATTTATGAAACGATTTGAAGGAAATTTGGTATGCAGATCCACATCACCTAGTAAACATTGTTAAGTTAAAAGTTGTTAAAAAATCATTGCAGCCCAACAAGATCAAGAGTTTGTCTTAGAGTTAGAGGTTTTTCTTGAGCTTTGAAATTAGAAAGATAATGATCCGGCGTTACAACTTAATTGTGGTGGCCGTGACGTAGTTGGTGAGTGCGTTGTCGGCCCACACACAGAAAGTCTAGGTTCGATTCCCGGTCGGGAAACCTCGCATTTTTTCACGGCACCACCTTCTTCGAGTTTCTGACAACACACAAAGAGTATCAATTGTTTGTGAAACGCGTCTCAAATCTCGCCGTTTGGAGTCGGCAAAAAACTGTAGGTCCCTTCTACTAATGAGAGAACAGTAGCACACACAACACGAGTAGTTGTTGTAGAAGCTAGGCCCTGGTCCCTTGCGGGTTGCAGTGCCAATCAATCATCGTCATTAATCAATCATTACAATTTAAGTATAATTTCTGACAATAAGCCCTCACGGCTAGCTCAAACATAGTCTGAATAGGTAGTCCAATTTTCGAACACATTTTCCCACATTTGTGGCCATATATTGCCAATAACGCGGCGAATGCTGTCCTCCAAGTGGCCAAAGGCTTCGGTATAATGAGCGACCTCACATCTCCTCACAGAGAATAGTCGACGGTGTTAAGAACCACGATCTTGGAGGCTAGTTCCTTGGTCTGTAACATGAAACTATGCGTTTACCAAACGTTTCCTGCAATGAATGAATTGTGACACGAGCTGTGTGGCATATTGCGCCGTCTTATTACATACACATTATAGTTGTTCAAACTGTTTTTTTTTCATGGCTGTATAGAGATCTCTATTGACTGTAAGATTTTGGTCAGCATCGTTTTTAAAGAAATTCGGAAGACTTATTCCACCAATCCTTGAAGCTCACCAAAAAGGAAGTTTTTTGTGAATGCAACAGTTCTCAACTTACAACGAAGAGTAGCAATTTTGTTGATTGACGTATCCATTCAACCAAAGGTTAACTTTATACCTAAGCAAAATGCACGTCCTAAACTTGGGATCAACGACAAACTTGTTTTGGGCATAATTTGCACAATTTGAAAGTGCTGCTCAGGCGTCAGACTGATACCTGTTCAAATGCCCAGCCAAACACATATTCAATCACTTGACAGCTGATAAAATGGCCGTCAGTTAAAATAGTTTCGACGACTTAAAGTCTTATATTTCTAAAAAGTCACCAGTTAGAGCAATAAACAGAGCTTTCGAAAAGAATTCAAGGGTTTCCTTATAAGCTTTGATTTGAATTACCGTTACGGTCAATCTTTAAAAAATGTTGTACCGATGTATTCAAAAAGAAAGCCTCGAAAAAGACGTTTGAACTTCCAGGCATGCTGGCATATAAAGTTTTGGGGTATTTTGGCGAACATGCCCACAAGCACTGTTTGAAGGACCTCATTGCAGTACTATTGGATTTCGCACATTAGATCTCAACCGGGGCCGATGAATCAAGTTGAATGTGTCAACTTTTAAGAGCACACATCAGCGCTGTTGGCTTTGCATAAATCGCGTATAATGGGTCTAATGTCAGCACGGAAAGATGCGAGGAAATCTCTATTATATGTAGGTGTCACGTAGGTCGGTTAGAACGTGATTATTTGTACGTAGCTACAAATGTGTGTGTACTCAAAAAAATGTGGGTGCATATTGGGATTTGTAAATTCCATCTGTTGTAGCAATGACAAAATTAAATGTTATAAATCTGTTTCTCTCAATCTTGAGTAGCTATATCTTTGGACGGAAGGGGCTCTGATTTTACAGCGTGGATTGGGTGCCCCCCTCATCACCAATTCCGATGCGTTCCTTAGATGTGATTCCATTAGATGGGTGACCACTCTGCAGACCCAGGGCGACGAGTCCAGAAACTCGGCTGGTTGCCTTGGAAATAGCTCCGAATGAGTCAGAGTTGATGGTAGAGAATCGAGAGGCCTAAAGATCTCTTGTTCGTGCCACGAGACCCCTTTAGCAGATGCTGCGGTACAATGAAAATGATGATCATTACATATCTGATATTTTCTTCTCTGATTCTTTTCTTTAATTTTTTATGTGGCAACAGAAACGTATTCCATTCCGTCCGGTCAAGTGTTGCTTATATCAAATTCTGCTTAGACAATGTTGAACCTATCGGCCATTTCTAAACAATTTTCCTGCTAATGTTTTCAATGGGTTCCACTTAAAACACCCAGCAAAGCCCAACCATAGGATTTTCCCCCGCAGCTACTTTTCAGAAAACAATTACTAAGACTATCTGGAGATATCTGTCTCCGATTATTCATCACACGTGGGTGTACTTAAAGACAATTACGAATACACTTATGAAGTGACTCAGACTCAGTGTACGATGTCTCTGCTCAGAGGGGGAATCACCAAATGAGCAGAAGTCGTAAAAAATAAATAAATGTTCCAATGAAGTGTGATCTATTGTAAGCACCTAAGATTTTTCAATAACCCAGAAATTTAAGGGACGTTCATTCAGTATGAAAGAAAGTCATCAAATTTTGCTTTTAAGTGGAGTTTTCAGGTAATTTGCGGAATCAATTGGTTTGATGATTCAGATCTCTTAGATCATCATACAATAATTTTCAGTGACCTGCATGTTCCAATCGAGATCTCCAGGCCACTTTATCAACCAACATACACTCATGAGCAGCTACATATGTATGTATGTCCAAGTGTAATGGAACGACTTTTTGGACTTGGTCCTACCACATCATCCTCTTCAAGCAGTTAGTCAGTTTTTTCTTTTTTGATTTGGCTTGTGGCTCCCCTTGTCGTATCTTTTGGAGATTAGGGAAACGGTTTCCTGTGTTGAAGTGTATCACTTTCACGATCTTAATTGATAGCCAAGGAAAATGTGTTCGTAAAGCCTAATCATTACACAATTCTTAATCGCGGTCATGTGACAGAAATAAATTCATTTGAAAATTCCTAAATTTAAATCGATGATTGCATCTTTTATTTTTATCTCTCCGCAACGATTGATGATAAATATCCTTCAGATAGGTGACATTACCTCCGCAAAACGTATTGAGGCAATCCTTGAGCATTGGTGAGTAGAATCGATTACCGTTAATGACAGTATGAAAGTGAAGGACGATGTTTCGCAGACTTAAAAGGTTTTCCTTCAAACAGATAAGAGTGCTCTTTTCTGGATCCATTTAAATTCTTGGGGAAACATTAATTCATGAGATGTTCCTTTTACGAAGCAAGTCAAGCAAAGGACACTCATTTCTGTACACATTAGCTACGCGCCAGCAATGAAAACACTTCGATGTAGGGGACACATCGTTATGGTGACTTTCGAGAGAATTTGGCTGTTGGTGCGTAAATTATTTTCGCTGTTTGGCAACCCTTTTATTCAAATCACTCTAGTCGTCTCAAAAGTCTCCGACATATGAATTCCAAATGAGATTTTAATTTCTTGTGTCCGATGTGGGGTGTGGCGAAGTGGGTAAGTAACACGATTCGTCAGATCCAGTATAACTTCAATTATCTCGAGTTGAGATTTTGGGAAATGATTGTTATCTTCGAAAAGGCTTGACCAGCTCGAGCAGACTCGCAGCACGCTAATCTTTTGAAGTTATTTTAAGTCACTCCTTTCGCACATTTCGGATGGTATCCCGGGCATAACTTAAGTCATGTTAGAAAGCATCCAGGGTTTTGAGATTATTTACACAAACGCAGTCTTTGCGCTGCTCTACAAAACAAGTTTTCTAACGGTTGCGTGATTTTCGTAGGCATTTGACGTTGCCAAAATGTAAAATTACGCTACCAAGAAACTTCCCACGGAATAAAACCATAATTGGTTGTATTCTGCGGCCAATTGCCTTGTCTTGGTTCCAACCAAACCTCGTCTTATTTGTAATCTTCAATCACCGACTCTGACTTCTTCATGAAAATACAAACCAATGAGACCTTTCGACCGTAGATCCTAGTATTTTTGTGTCACTTTGCCTGGATGCAATGGCACCTCTTCGACCACTTGTGGGTTTTCTGAGCCCAATATGCGTCAATTTCGTTAACTCTACATAACCATCGAGTGACGAATGAAGAAAACGTTGCTCGAAAAATCGGTGTTTATTGTCAAGAGGCGTATCCAAGGCGTTGTGAACTGAAGGCAGACAATAGTTGTTGCGCAAGTTGAACTCTATAAGGATGGAGATTGAAATTAGTACGCACAATCCGCCGCAGTATGTGTACGATACCGGGAAGGCGATAAATTCGGATAACTAACAACAACGTCACTTGCAAAAGCAATATTTTCAACTGGCTGCGTATTGCGATGATGCTCGACATAAGTAACGCGCCCTTTCTCCTTAAAGTTCTTCACAAATTTATCATTTGCTGTCGATTAGAATCAACGCTTTAATAATTTTATCCTCTTGTTGAACTATTAGGCGATTAATCATAAAAAATGGCAGAAATTAAGCTACTCCTCTGATACTTCAAATGACCGCTGAGCTTAATAGACGTTACGTGCCAGGGCTAAAAAATCGAAATCACAAAGTGAATGATTGTGTGTTAGCTCACGGGATAAACACCGTTTTTAAGAGAAGTTAGCCTGCAGAGCTTAACTTAACTTCTTGAAATCCACAGACCCGAATGAACGCCCAAGACAGTAGAGATCACTGTCATACTCTGTTGATAATTGCTAGTGTTCACAGTTTTCAATATAAATGTTGATCCTCCATCAGTGAGGTTGACTTCCGTTGCATAGACGTTGCGTTGCGTAGACTAAAGCGCCGAAGGTCCTAATTTTCAAGCCTGGACTGAACATCTTACTTTCATTGCACGGCAATATATCTTTCGACTTGCTGAGAAAACTCACAAAGTTCTATTGCCCTATGAAAACCTTCGACTTCTGAATCCGCAGTAAACTATAGGTCCCTTCTACACGTAAGAAAACAAAAGCAAGCACAACACGATTCATTTTCCAAGAAGCTGGCCCTGTGCCCTTGGAATCTATTGATTCACTTAACTTGTGTCATTTAAGACACGTGAGAATAAATTTTTTCAACTGGTGAACGCCCATTCTCACCAAGCGCCACTGGGAAACGCATATAATCACAGTGGCCCTGCATACCTTCATGCCAGCTTAAATTCCATTTAGCCGCATTTCCCCCACTTATCTGCACTCATTTCTGCGAAACGCCCTAACATATCTGAGGTGAGTCACTGACGAAGGTCATAAAATATATCTCTTGCAAACAAAATGCTATCTGACAATGAAACATTTCCGATAAGCCCCTGCAGCGTTCTGGAGAACCGCTCTCCATTGATAAGATAATTCCCATTTTCCTCAACATTCCTTCCGTACTAATACGAGGTGGGTTGAGGAAATCAGAATCAGTCTTCTCTTAACCCCATCCACTGTCGCAAGTCTGCACAAAGTCAATTAATTCACAAAATGGACAAAAACTCACAAGGACCACCTCCAAACTATGACGGCCAGCCTGGATGGAGTCCAGCTCAAACATATCAGCCGCCTGGTCCATCTATTGTTGTGACTGGCCCACAACAAGTCCACCACACTTCGGTGGGACCCGCCTCCTGCAGACTGATCTGCCCATCGTGTCACGCAGACATTCAGACAAATCTCAAGCATGAGGCCACAACGAAAACTCATCTCATGGCCTTGGCACTTTGTTGCTTTTTGTAAGTTTGAAGTTTTGTTTTTCAGTGTTCTGTGCTAAGAAACAGTGTGAAATGTGAATTCTGTTAGATGTTGTCTCAAGTGTGAAATTAATTGCCATTGAGCTTACAAATTGAAGGTTTGTTTTCTCTGTAAAGATAAACAAAGCTTGTGTTAAAGACCAGTGTTGAGTAATACCCGTTATCTAATCAGATCAGTTTGACATCTGTCAACAGTTGCAACAATCGCAAGGTTTTTCCCCAATTTAAACATGAAGACGGTGAAGTTGACGAAAATAATTTAGAAATGGCAGGACGTCGTCGATGTTGTTTTGCCTTTAAACTTTAATTCGATTCACCCTCGACAGTCTGACAGCTGTGACTGTCAGACCTAAGTCACGTACGTCAAGTGTGCTGTTTTTTTTTTTCTTAAACTTTACTTCAAGGAGTAAGGAAGTGTGATATTTGACGTTTGACAAGTTTCGTAAGTTTCTACTTGCTGTCAAATCTGACTGTCAGGGTACGTGTTGACTAGTTTTAAGGGTTGACTATAATGGGCATAAGCTAATGTCAAATGCGCATGGATAAGTGACCGAATACACCTACCTCTATAAGCTAAACGATAATTGTCATCGATGAATGATTGTGAAAATTTCGTTAAGCATGTGTGAATACAAATGTTTCGTTAAGCATGAGCTAGTGCGCTCTGGATTGCAATCGCACATGTGAATTTGACAGATGGAACACAAACAAATATGAAATCAAGGAAAATATAGACGGACTAATCCAAGTATAAATAAAGGATTGGTCTCTTTCGTGTTCTTTTTTTTCGTTTGCGGTCCCTATTTATTCGCCGAACACAGCAACACATTTTTTTCCTTTGAATAAAAAATCTTTATTTTTTTTAAGAACACAAATTGCTTTAACCATGGGTTCCAATTGTGCCAATAACATTAATTGGTCGTGGCATTTTTCGACTGAAGAATTTCTGACAGATTGATATGCGCGCATGTGTTTTGATGGCGAAGCAGTTCGTTAAAATTCAACACTAGCTCATATCTCTTCATGGGCATTAGTCAATCCTTTAGTAAGCACTGTGTTCGGCATACTATTTTTGTCATTTTTGACACAATTCGCACCAACAACTAAAAAAAAGAAAATATTTAGAAATAGTCGAACAGAACGAACCTATTACGGCCTTTCAGTACTTTCATCATCAAATTGTACCGTCTCCAATTTTTCAAAGACACGGAACAAGAATCTGTCAGAGAGAGAGAGCCCATACTGCATACGAATCAAGTACAAAAACCTGTCGTACATGAAATGTCAAATCTCAAATGTCAGATGCATACAATTGTTTAACTGAAAATAAACTTGTGAATTCTGGAGTGTCACAAAAACAACGAAAAATCAACAAAAAGATATAATTTAAGGAAATGAAGATTGAATCATTAGGATTTAAACATTTTACTGACTGTTTTAAATTTTTTATCCAACTCCTGTTTGACGTTTCATCAACCGATAACGAACTAAATGTAAATTTTGTTCAAATTTGACAGGAATCATTTGATTTGAAAGCACTACAACATACTTCCTAGAGACATAGACAGGGTGGGGACAATTTTTTAACTCTCTCGTTAGTGCGTTCGTTTGACAGAAGATCCACATCTTGGGAAAAGGGCAAGTTTTACGTCGCCTTACGCTGTTCATTTTAGAACACAATACAAACACAACTCTTATTTTTAAAGAATGAAACGAAATGTGGGATATGTGTCATCATTTATGGTAAAAAAAAGTGATAATGGCTTTAAAAAAGAAGCTTTAAACGACTAATTGTGGTCAGATTTGTCATCCGGAAATGCATGACTAGGTTCGTTCAACCGTCTAATTGAGTTTTGCAAACAAATTTGTGCATCTCTTTCTACGATACATGTGTCATATAGCCAACTGACAGCAGCTGTCAAAAATGGTGGTTCCATTCAAGTAAAAAAATGCCTTGTTATGGAATTTTTTTTTTTTTCATAATTAAGAATTTAGGAAAATGTTAAATCAAACGGTGATTAGAAAAAATGTTATAAGTTACAGGAACAAATTCTAAACGCTGACGTAGGCATCAACAAAACTTTTGTTATCGTCAATAACTTCACATTCAATTCCCTTGTGGCCTTTAAAAAACGATTTTTATTTTCAAATCTCATTTATTGACAGCTGACAGTATTGTGAAGTGTCACCTAACATGTAAAGTACCTGCCAAACTTTCACAACTTTATGTTGCTTCATGCTGTTTGATACAAATATAGCAACAGACTGCGATATTATTATTTTCTTCAACTTCTTAGCCAAAGATTCGTTAGTAAACAATATATCGGATATGTCTCATAAATGTCAAAATCTGTTTTATTTGCAAATAAACGCATGACTCACAGTATTCACGTTCAATTTCCGACCGCAAACTCCCATCAACCACAATGTCGTTTTAATTAAAATGTTTATCTTGCACTCGGCTATTACCTTTAATCTAATCTTCCCGAAAAGCGAATATCAAGCAGCTACCTTTCCACAATTGCTGAACACAATTTGTCATAAATTCTGTTCAAATGCCCATATATCTTGCGATAACGATAAGGATTAAGTCGGCGGTGCCAGATTTACAGTACTTTTCCAAAAAGCCCGATGATCTAATTCCGCCACCACATTCCGCAAATGTCAAACGTCAACAAAGGGAACCCCCTGAATCTGGCAATGCCCTGCAATCTGTTTTCCAGGTGAACACAACAAGATAACACACTGGAACAGTGCTATCAGCAGCCCGCAGAAAGCAGTCCGCAAAACCACCCGATTCCCAACAACTGCCAAGCAGACGTTCAGTAAAAATCCGTGATCGTTCGTGTTCGTGTGCACACCGCGCTCCGCTTTCGAAAATGTCCCAACCCCCCGTGTACGTGCAAACCCCCGGCTACAACCAGCCCATTCCGGCCGAGTACTTTCAGCCACATCAGACGCAAGGCGGTGTTTACACATATGGTCCGCCACCACCCGGCACGTCGACCGTGATCATCACACAGCAGCCCACTGCAACCACAGTGCATAGGTACACGCCAGTCGGCTCGTCACCGTCCCGCGTCAGCTGTCCCTCCTGTCACGCTGACATCTTAACGACAGTGCGCTACGAGCCAAGCTCAAAGACGCACTTGATCGCGTTGTGCCTATTCTGCTTCATGTAAGTTTTCTTTTTTCTTTTCAAATTCGCACGCATACGCCCCGTGTCCCATGGCACCTGAACCAGAGCCAAAAACGAACCGTTTCGTGACGACAGCTGATTTTATGTGTTTATTGACTTATTCGCCTCGGAAGTGGCCGGTTTTCAGGCAGCAATTGAACTTGAGACGAAGTCGCGGTGACTCACTCGTCCGAGTGAAACTAGATCGCAGCGATGTTTATTCAGTGTCTAGCGGTATTACTCACCGCGAGTTGAGTAATCGGCGATTGGCAACTGAATGCGATTACATTTTTCACGCACCAAACGCTGACGTCCGTCAAAGAAAAGTTGACCTGTTCCAAACCTGATAATCCAAGTCGTAAGGTAATGGCTGAAGTTGTATGACTCTAATTAGCCAGCTTTGAACTTGTGACATTGTTTTACTTGTTTTCCGGAGGTTGACGCTAGCTGTGGGTAATATACGGCTTGTGACGTTTATCTCGGATCGGAGTTTTGTTGATAAGATTCGGATGGAAAATCGTTCAGTGGGTCTTATCTACGGCAACTTTTTGGTTCCAATATCGAATTTCAGACGCTTTTTGGAGAATAAATTGGGGCACAAGAAAACACAGAAATGTCAGTGAAGTATTTGCTACGTTTTTCAAGTCTTCTCAGAGCTCACCAAGTGCTTTCTGTAAAGAAAGCGCTGTAAACAAATAATTGGCCAAAGCTGTTTTTCTTCAAATGAAACAATTGGATCAACATTTTACCGTGAAGTCTGTCAGCGGGAACTTGAAATGGAGAAACTGGAGAACTCAATCGGAAAAGTTTTATCTTCCAACAACGGGGTTTTTTTATGAAGTTCACAATGTCAGTCAAGTTTTCCTCAGATTCATTTTTGAAAACAAGTTCTTGAAGCTTGATATGACATTCGAAACTTGTGTTCTCTCTTTATTGACAACGGTCACATGAAGCAATTATATTTAGAATTGTTGCCAATTGCAATTATGGAAAAAAATCAAGAGGGACTTATAGTCCAGAATTCATTTCTTCACGACTTCTCCTTTTTTGAGTTGCTGACAACACTTTTGTCTATGAAAGGCTTATCAAACGTCGCCATTCTGATTTGGCAAAGAACCGTAAGTTCCTTTTACTTGTGAGAGAACAGTAGCGCGCACAACACGACTAGTTGTTGAAGAAGCTATGCCCTGGTTCGTTGTGGGCTGTAGTTCCACTCAATTATTTTTAAGTAGAGAGGACCTACAGTTTGCTGTTCACTTAGAACGGCGAAGTTTGGGAAGACTTAAAAATTCCATTAATGTCCTTTGATATAGTCAGCAACTCAAAAGAGGTGGCGCTGTAAAAACTTTCGAAGTGTTAAGTCCCGGAATTGAGACATTTAGTGTGTTAGCTGAGGCAATTATCTAACACATCACCACGAAACCACCATTGTTCAGCTACATTATTGAAAAACTAGGAACACCTTCAAAATAAAATTAAGGAAACAACACCAATAAAGATATAAAGCCAGTGTGGACAAACTGAACAAGAGCGAGTAACACTCACGCATATATGGTTTCGTGTCTACTTTTATTTAAAACCCCACCTGCCTTCAATTAGCCACATCGACTGACTTCGCAGTGGTACATATTGCCACCTTTACCCTGCAAAACCCTTGTTGATGTTTCCGTTCTGTAACTTAAACGTTGCTGATCTGATGATTGGCTTAGGGATTGAATCCCTACTTCGACAACACGATTTGGAAAAAGATCGACTGTGACATAGGCTGTATGATGTGGCGGCTCATCTTTGTTTATGATGTTCTTATGCTGCATTGACCAAAACGTTGACACTAGTCTGATTATTGAAAAACAAAATACTCCAATGATGCCACCACCACCAGCATCGCATAATGGACACAAGGCTGTCGCTCTCTGTTGACCTTTTCTTCTTCTTCTTCTTCTTCTTCTTCTTCTTCTTCTTCTTCTTCTTCGTCTTCTCCTTCTATTCCTTCTTCGTCGTCTTCTTCTTCTTCGCTTCTCAAAATGCGGATTTTCCGGTACCCAGATTTTGGAACATTGCTTTTTAAGTAGCGTCACGAAATGATGCAATGATTGTGATGTGGTGCCTGTAGGAACTTATAAAATTGAAAAATTAAATTCTTCAAATTCTTAAGAATCTTATTCTTCCCCTATGGGTACAGCGCACTGGCACGACCGAAAGTAAAAATCATCAAACAACTGAGGGGACGGTCGTACTTTCTCTGTCTAGAGTTTCGATATCGGGTATTCGACGATGACGACTGATTCTGTGCTCAGGATAAGTGTGAGTGGCCGACGATTTTTTGAATTGATAAAAATCGCTATTCAACAAACACCTGAGAGTTCCGTGATATACTTCTTTATTTGAATAAACGGGTGGGAAAAAATTCGTTCTTCACAACTTCGAATAATTGTATTAGAACATTTGAAATATTAGAACAGAAGTCCGCCCGATGGCACAACTGTCGCCAGAGACATCTACTATCGTTTAGTACATACGACTACTGTCATATTTTCAGAATCGAATCGCAGTCGTTGTTCTGTTTTTGACCGCCTTTGGAAGCAGACTTGTCTGCGGATTTCTGAAATATGGGAAGAGAGCAATATCGGTCGACTCTCAGATTCCTATTTTTAGAAGAGGAGTCGCAGTGTGAACGAGTCCTTGAATCGTGTGAATTTTGATTTTTCTCCTTCGATGCCGACGGTCAAAGATTCGTTTTTCGAGCTTCACTGTTGTCACTTCACTGTTCGACGAGCAGTCCTTCAAGCTCAGACACCATGAAGGACAACGTGACAAAAACTCGAATTGGCCGCCGGTGGAATAAAGACCCGCGAGATAACTGAAATAGGATACATGTCAAAAATGTACGTAGGTTATATCCTAGATGATACATTTGGCGGGATTCGAAAGATTTGCGTGGAGGGTGCCGAGTTTGTTCCTTCCAGACAACAAACGCTACCGTTGGATCATTTCAAAACAGTGTGTGTGGTGACATCGCAACCATCAAACGCCATCAATTCTTAGCCAACAACACTGCTGTAAGTGCATTTCGAAGCAGGATTTATGTCGTTTCATGACTATGCAACTGAAATTATGGTCCAACTCAAGTTGCAAAGTTGCTCCAA
The DNA here is from genome assembly GCA_944738645.1 of Eristalinus sepulchralis. NCBI lineage: Eukaryota > Metazoa > Arthropoda > Insecta > Diptera > Syrphidae > Eristalinus > Eristalinus sepulchralis. The sequence continues at coordinate 54,835,185 of OX122886.1, forward strand.
AGGATGTGAAGACAGCTCGTTTGGCTAGAAAGGTGACAGCCATCGTTTTCTCTGATTCACAAAGTGTGATCTACATTGATTACCGGGCGTAGGACGAGACGGTCATAGGGCTTTGCTTTGCAAAATTTTTGAACACGATAGCCCTATTTCGTGAAAGTTGTTTTTGACCATGATAACACTTCGAGCCACATCTCAGCCATCGCGAATATTGGTTGATAGAGGCTATGAACTGATGCCCCATCCACAGAGTTCTACAGATTTTAGCCTGTGTGTCTTTTTTTGTTTCCAAACTTGAAGCAGTCACTTCCTTTTCTTACCATGGCGCTACAATCTGGGGTCGATCTGGGTCTCAACCATCGCACAATCTCTCGTCAGCTGCTTCCAGTTGCCCACTTCCAGTCGGCTGTGGGGGAGAAGAATGTCATCTGAACCTAGGCAATCCTCTGTTGCGTTGCTCCAATGGTTCGGACTCAGAGAATTTTCAGGCCGGAGTAGCGGTGTCCATTCGCTCTACATGGCCTAGCCATCTTAAGCGTTGTATAGGATGGCTAGTCTGTCTTATTGTGTTAAAAAATCACTCCCGGGCAAAAATTTGAAGTTATCGCTGTTACAGACATTCAAGAAACATACGACTGAAAGCAGTAGTGCCATTTCTGGGTTGAGCGTACCGAACAAGATGGACACTAACTTGAGAAATAAATCTCAATTTTTCCCAAAATATATTTTTATAGCCAAAGTATCCATCGGAACGCCTTCTTAGGATTGACACAGCTATGTAGGATTATATAAAGATATACCCGAGAAATTAGACAAAATTTCATTTTCAAGCCACGTGTTACAGTCATTCTTCCCATCACTAAAATATTTTTTTTTTTGTTTTTCTTTCAGATGCTGGCCATGTGTTTGCCTGCCATACTGCATGGACTCCTGTCAGAATGCCAACCACTACTGCCCCAATTGCAACGCATTCATCGGAACATACCAGAGCTAAGCTTGCCGCAACGTCTACGTTTATGATGAACACTTCCACAACTGTTTTGTTTTCCAAATGAACACACACATTTAAAAAATTTTGTAATGTTAAAGAAAAATATAATAAAGTCAATTTTTAAAACCACCAAACGCCTGCCCCTTTCCAGTTGATGCTTGAGCAGCTCGCGCAAACATATGGAATGATTTTCTTTGCGACATTCTAAAAATACCGAACGACGTTTTGCCGAAATTCGCCAAACAAGTGGCCGAATGAATGAGTTTCGAAGAATTATCTCATCTCTCATTCATCCACCCGAATGGGTGCTTGGAATCATTAATTACTTCATTTGCTTGCGCGTAATTGGACACAGTCAGCCTTGACCTTGTTCAAATGAAGCGCAACGCTTCGGTGGGGGCTCGGCGGCCGTCTGTGTGGGGAGAATTATATTAAAGGCGAACGACAGCGGCATCCATCAATAAAAATCTATATAGCTTCACGTTTGTTATCCCATAAAAGAATTTTAAGTAGCCATCTCCACAGGCGTCGTCACATAATCTGGTTATGTATGCTCATAAAGCAGCGAAGTTACGAGGTGCCTCCACCTGGACATGGTTGGCTAATGTTGTGACCTTGTTTACATACAACCTTTTAGAACTTTACAATAATTTCAGGAAGCTTGGCATGGCATGATTATTTTCTGTGAGTAGACATGCTAGCATAAAGGGAACTTTACCAATTGACGCATGGCTCCAAAATTTGTTCCTCAAGATTATAGGCTTATTGTCGGCTTTTGTGGTAACAACAATTGTACATGGAAGCATTTAATAACAACCATTGGTTTTACTTGTCGTTGTGCGTTACCATTTAAGAAAGTTTGACAATCGTTTGACGGAAACCCACTTTGACATCTTCTCCTCTACAGTCTTCTCCGTTTTTGAGTTAACTCCAGTTTTGCGAGGAAAAGTTTTGCATTTGACGTCACTACTGGATTCGCTTAACAGTATGACATCGAGTAGGTTAGCTTAGGTAATGTGGCTTCGATCGAGAGTTATGAACCACTTAGACCAAGGAGTTCATTTTAATGCCACTCATTCCTTTCCCGTGAAACGATTTTGGTTTTGATTTACATCCTCTTCCGTTGGTTAGAATGGAGGCCAGAGCAGGGTAGTTGTAGAGTAAAAGGATATGTGACGGATATCCTCTCCGTTCTCATTCATGCATCGGTAGCTGAGGTTGTTGGTTGCCAAGTCGGTAGTGCCTAACTGCGTTGACTCAGGTTCGATTTCCAACCTTAAATTTTTCACGTCATCACCTCTTTCGAGTCGCTGACAGCACTGAAAAACTGCTAATTGTCTATGAAAAGCTTCTCAAATCTCGCTGTTCGGAGTCGGCAAAAAAATTGTAGGTCCCCTCTACTCGTGAGGGAACAATAGCGCCTACAACGTGAGTCCCTTGTGGGCTGTAGCGTTTATTTAGTCCTTGTACGGCACTCCTAATCTTCCGGAGTGTCTTTCATTTGCGAATTGTTGGCCAAGATAGTTTTATTTCGCGAAGTTTGTTTTTGACCATGATAACACATCGGTTCACATCCCCGCCATCGCGAATATCGGTCGATAGAGGCTATGAACTGATGCCCTATCCAGAGTGTTTTAGAGTTTTGAGCCCGTGCTTTGTTTCCAAATTTGAAAAAGTATTTTTTTCTTCCTTCCTTCCTTCCTGGGGTCCTAGGGTCGATCTTGGCCTAAACCAACGCACGATCTTTCGCCAGCTGCCTCCAGTCGCGCACTTCAAGTCGGCTGAGGTGGAGAAGGATGCCCTGTCAATCTAGGCCGTCCTCTGTTGCGTTGCTCCAATGGTTCGGATTCAGAGACTTCTCAGGCCGGAGTATTGGTGTCTATACGCTCTACATGGCCTAGCCATAGCGTTGTCTAGGATGGCTAGGCCTTCTTATTTTGTTGAAAAGTCCTTCAATTTAGAGCTTATTTAGTTACTCAGGTTAGCAACTTAAGTCTCTTTCTTTTAAAATGAGGATGGCTATGGTTCTCTGTAGATCCATGTTTGGTCATATTTGTTTCGCATTTAGACAAGTCTTGAGATTACTCCATTCCCCATGGACGCCCTACCGATCGCTAGCTCAGTGATTTTAGTTCCTATTGGTACGCAGATATTTTCAACCTTAAGTCCAGTGCTCCATTTGTGGCTCCACTTCACTTTTCTAGGATGTCTCTATGTCTCTACGTCGAGTTAGACTGCAATGAGTCATATGGCTGAGTCTAACTAATTTTAACGTAAACATAGAGATTTGAGTTTCATAATTGCTGCTTGATAATCAGTGTAAAGGACGATGCCCTTGTTCTCTCCGGCCATTCAGCGGCTTCATTCTACAGTAATCTGGAAGTCCTAAAGGCGGGCTCCCCCTTACTGGTCATACACCCATCAATGTTGATTTTCTTGGCATTGTTATAATTGTTACTGCTCTGCTACTAATCTACTACCTCCTCTTCTTTTACTGGTCCAGGATCTTGGCCTCAACTAACATGCCTCTCCAACTAGCACAACCTGTCGCCAGCTTCCTCCTCAACTCTACTATAACTCTTCCAAAATTGTCCACTCTCTATTTGATATCGAAGTCCACGATCGGAGTTAAGTTGTCCACTCGCCCTCGTTCACAACAGCTTAACAATTCACGCCCAAGCGTAAGAAGAATTCTGAACAAAGCCGTCTAGGCAATCAAAGGATAGCATCCATCGGCTTGGTTGCCCCTTTGTAGTTACGTCCGTAGAATTTTTGGGCGAAGAATCTCGTATTCTCACTCAAATATCCCGCAAGAAGCCAATGCATTCAGAGAATGTGACATCTGGGGCATATTGTGAAGGGTGTCATCGTTGGAATGTTGTTCGAAAATGAAGCTGGGAATAACGTTTCGGCATCACAGATGGAATGGACTCCTTTTACATTGGAATTGAAGACTAGGCGACCTCAGGTTTACGCAGAATAACGCGACATGCCACGGAGTCCATGCCACAACGTTCATACCACAAGGGCCATGTGATAGAGCCCATGCCACAAGGCCTTTGCCCCAATGTCCATAACACAAGGCCTATGCCACAATGGACACTTGCACAATTTTTGAAATTGTTTCATCGCTCGTCCTGGTTATGTCGTCGTCAGATAGAAAGTCCAGACCAATCTAAACTCTTTTTCTCAACTTTCGTGTTTCCTACTTCCATTCCTTTCTGACCACATTCCTTGGAACTTACAGATTGCATGACACAACTTTAATCTCTAAGCCCTATAGGAAATTCCCTTTTCAAAAGGTTCACTCTGTACCTGTCTTTGTAGTCCTTCCAGAAATGACTTATTTGCTTCAAAATGATTGAATGCATGTATAAGCCAATTACCTACTCGCTTAAAAAACTTGCCCAAAAAGCAACAAAAAATACTCCCCAATGTGACTTAGAGAATTGAGAAGTACACAACCAAAATGTTGCTATCAACATCACTCGGGAAGCTCAACACAAAAGCTTCATCAACACGCCAACGGCAACAGATACACCGATTCAGAGTTTGTGCTTTCCATGCTCAGTCTCCACACGAGACCAAATAAATTTTGTTTCCTCACGCGAGATGCTTCTGGTGATCTGACATTAGTCTTTTAGATACCAAACTGTTAGCATTTCCACTCCCATCGGTTTCTTCCCGTCCACTAGTAAGTATCGTTTTCAAATCGTTTTATTCTGCAAAAAAATTAAAAAAAAAAAAAGAAAGTTGTTTATGCTCGCAAGTTGTTTGAACTCGAGAACATTTTTTACGAGTCAAGAGAAATAATGGCAGCCACGCCATGAAGTAAATACATTCCTTTTCTTGGGGGAATGAGTTGTGCATGTGCGTTTGGTTTATGTAAACAAAACTTCTTGAAGAAAGACGGGCCTCGGTCGGTTGGTTGGTTGTGTGCATGTGTTTATAGCAAAATGTAAACAAGTTTATCTTGGAACTCGTTCTGCAGTTAGCACTTCTGCATTTCTTCTTTTCGGTGTGTGGATGATGAAGAGGAAGTGGATTTGTGATAAAAATTTGGAGTTTTTTTTTTCAAAAAATTGATTGCCTTGCGAAAGACGAAAGTTTGAGTGAAAAGAAGACCATTGACTGGCTTATCGAGAATTAATAAATTTGATATGAAAGTCAAAATTGTGATTTGAAAATTCCGTTTGTGTCAAAAAATTGCGTTAATTCTTGTCAAAGAAGATAGAAAACGTCAACAAATTTGAGCGCAATTACAAATTTTAAGTCTTTTGTGTGTTGATTGTAGAATCAATGTTCGAAACATGTCTAGAGAACCGCCCGAAATTCGTTTGAAAATAAATACCACACGTTATAATTCTTACTAAATTTGAAATCCTTAACCTTTTGTGCTTTCATTATAATATATAAGAAAACGCCCTAAAATTTGTTCGAAGATTTTGGGCACGCCCTAAAATTGGCATGTGATTTCAAATCGTAAATTGTTGTGAATTCTTTGTTTAACTTCTTGGAAAAGTTGTTCAAAAACGAATTTTGGTCACACCTCAAATTTCGTACTCCGTCTCAAATCTTAAACCTTTTGTGCAATCTCTGTAAAAGCCTTTCGAGAATTTTTACCGGATTTGTTCAGAAAACGTCCTGACATTTTTTTCGAAAATAAATTTTGGTCACGCCCTTAGCTTCGTGCTCCATTTAAAAAACCTAAACCTTTTGTGCATTCTAAATAAATTTCGTGAGAGAAGTTGTACTGAATTCATTAAGAAAACAACGAAAACTTTGTTCGAAAATTAATTTTAGTCACGCCCTAAAATTTGTTGTCCATTTCAAACTCGAAATATTTTGTGCATTCTTCGTAAAATTCTGGGGAGAGCATGTGCCGAATTCCTAAAAAAGATGCCCTAAAATTTGTTTAAAAGCCCTGAAATTCGTGCTCCATTTCAAAACCTTAGCCTTTTGTGCATTCTTTGTAAAACTCTATCCAGCAATTGTACCAAATTTGTTCAGAACAATTTTGGTTACGCCTATTAATTCGTGCTCCATCTTCGTAAACACTTGGTAAAACTCTGTGGAGGACTTGTACCAACTTCCTTAAGAAGACGCCTCAAATTTTTTCGAAAGCAATTTTGATCACGATCCGAAATTTGGGCTCAACCTTAAATCCCAAACTTGCTGTGCATTCTTTATAAAACTCCATCCAGAAGTTGTACCAAATTTGTGCAGAAAGACTCCTGATATTTTTTTTTGGATCCACCCTTAAATCCGTGCGACATCTTAAACCCAAAGTTGTACCGAAATAAATTTGTTCGTAAATCACTTTCAGTTATTTCAGGATTTCTTCACATTATCGAAGTTTTAAAGTTTTCATTTGATCACAGATTATTACCCCCGTGTGCCTAATTTATGTATGTATTCACTTTTTAATTGATCTGACATTTTATGTCATTTGGTTGTACGATAACGAACGACCAGAAATACAAGTCAATCAAATCAAGACGTCTAGCGCCTCTTTTTAATTACCCTGTTCAAACCAGAAATGCTGTAATTTAATTTTTTGAAGTCGGCTTTCGTGTGTGCCAAGAAATGTGTTTATTTACTTTTGCCACCAACAAACACCACACCCTTTGTTGTACTTTTGGCTCACTGCCATAAGCAACTACACGGCTAGACGTTTTTCTAAAAAGAAACAAGTGTGCCACAACTAGGTGTTACTCATGTGCTTGATGACATTTGTCGTTACAATGTATGATTTTCGGTGCAGATTTTCATTTAAAGTGAAAATGAAATTTTGGGTCAAAAATTTATACGAAATTTTCACCGAAGCTGTTGCAGATTTGTGGATTTTTAGACTTATTCAATTTCGACATTTGTATCAGATTTTGTTGCACATTTTGAGAAATTCATAGCGCGTCCCGAAATATTTTGATGTTCATTATACGATCGTTCGTGGCGCTGGATATGAGTGCATGATGACTCCTACGTTCGGGAATCAAGTCCTGATCTGGACTTCTATTTACCTCCTTTTTTATACAACTCCACTTCTCTTGAGTTTATTAGGTCATTCAGAAGCAGTGAACTCTGTAGGAAAAGCTTCTCAAACTCAAGATTCGAAGTCGGCATTGAACTACAAGTTCCCTCCACTTGTGCCAAGTCAAAATTGACAAAAGTTGATTTCTTTTCATACTAATGTTGTGAGTTCCTTTAATGGAAGTTCCATTGGATAAGGTTCACAATCTGGTGCCGAAACTTCTTAGTTTTCGAGCAAAAATCTTTACTTGTCTTTTGATAAAGGCAGTGCTTTGAAATGAACGAGATTCTCATTTTCCACCAACTTTTACCCTTCACCCAAACCACGGATAGTTAGTGGGAATCCCTTGCCGCTCATCTTTACTTTTACAAAAGTCCAATGACATCGACTTAATTGGCATCAAATTCTCAGTTGAACGCTCATGGAAAACGCTGTCCGCTGAATTCAAGGTCCATGAGGGGAAGCAGTTGAATATTGTTAAGTAAATCCTGCGCGAGAGAAACTTTGACAAGATGGATCATCAGAAATATTTTCCGGTTTGAAGACTCAATAAATAATTCCACGGATAAATCATTATTCAAAATGCAAAACAATTCCTATAACCTGTCTGAACTATTCTTGTCTCTTCTGTCTTCCGCGCAACTCAAAGTCGAAGTCCTCTTGTGCCACGAATGATGTCATTTCCTCACACAATGCGGTTGATTAAGTTTCATAGCCATCATCGCCGTGGGATAATGAAAGGGAAACTTTATCTCTTCTCCACCTCCTCCTCCTCCTCCCTCTCCCACTTCACAAGAATGACATCATCGAGTGTGTACAATTTAATTTCCCCCCCAAAAAGGACCCGTTCGGGAAATTCACATTTCCCCGACGTTTAGCGTTCTGTGAGACGTTTTATCGCTCGTTTGACCTAAAATTCGATCTGAAACCTTATCCTTCGCCTGCGGACCGAACCTCCCTCCATCGACTGTCCACGATGGGAGTGGCGCCCATTGACAAATTAGCATAATTCGGCCTGTCGATACCACTCCTGTTTGTGCTTGTTCCATTTTTTTTTCTTCTTCTATGAATACACAAACCCTTGTGTCCTTCACTCCAAAATTGAGTTTTAGACGCTGACACACTCCCACCCTCATGCTCGTCGCCGTAAATTATCGAGAAGTGATGTCATTCTTGGGCGCCAAAGCCAATGTCTGATCCAGACTCCATTCAAATCCACCCGCAAAGGGCGACCCTACACTAATCAACAATTGCGCAGCGCTTTGCTTCAATTTTTGTCAACACATTATTTACTCGGCGCCCTTATGTACGTGACATCCAAAGGGACAGACACACACACCCGCCCGTCCATGTGTTCCAAGTTGGAGCCATCTTCGCATCGTCTGGCAGAAGTGATGTCATTTTTTTCTTGGCGGCAAACTCAAAAAGCTAAAAACATAATTCCAAAACTCAAACACACACACATACACACGCCAATTGAACGGACGAGCGTAATGAAAACGAATATCAGCCGCCTCGCCATCCACCACCCCAACATGCGCATTCCCGCAGAGGGAGTGTCAGCGCGTAGTGGAACTCTGATGTTCTCAGCCGCGACTCATAAGACGCCTTGTTTATTTTTGTTTATTCCTACGCTAGCCGAGGATGGCTCCCGAGACAGATGTGTTTGCTGTGTGTCACTTTTTTTTTTTTGGAAGTGCCTCGGAATTCATCGCCGGACAGTGTGTGAGGTGATAAGCTTAGAATTTTGTTGCTGATGCGGGACGGTTTTAGAATTTTAATTAATCGTGGCATTGGGACACGCACGAGGTGAACCCTGACGTCATACTGTAACGAAAACATGCGACACACAGACACACACACACCTCGACGTAGACACATTGAACATGTATGGGCAACATAGAGCGTCATCGCTTTACATTTGTAATTCACTTCCCCGTTGCGCTGTCTGCCCGGTTTTCGGACTGTGGACCTTTGATTGTAATGAATTACAATCAGTCCCATGGCCTTGGGAGTTGAGGTGAATTTCAACGAACTCGAAAACAGGTTCTGCGGTGCGTCGATGACGGTTCGTTTGGTTCGTATGCGCGAGCAGATGCGTGAAAGTTATGCCCGAGTGGCGGCTGTTGTTATACTGGTGTCTCTTTGCATTGGGTTTCCTTGAGGAGAGATTAAAAATAGAAAAACTGGTTTCCCCAGATGGCAGTTAATCTGCTCTTCACTGATGCAATACAATCAATCGTGTATTGCCTTTCGTTACCTTTTGGTCGTTCTTTCTATTTTGGCGGTTCTTCGTGAATATAAACAATCCCCTTTTTCTAATTCAGAGATACGCGAACAAAACAAATTAAAATTTAATTTCAAACTGAAAGCTCTGAGAGCGAGGACAGGCTGCGTTAGAGTCCTCAGGTCCTTGTTCGTATGCGATGATGACGACAATCAGAATGTTTGCTTGTTGCCCTTCAGCGTCAACAATCACCACCAGATTTGCATATATTCTGACACAGTCGCAGTCTGACTGACTGACTGTTCGTCAATGTACCTCAGACAATCATTCAACTTTCTTACTTACACTTCAAGGACATATGTACGTCTATCGATGGTGTTTGTTTTTTACCATAACCCTCAACATCATCATTATTATCATCTTCTTCTTTACCCGCATTTTCCACTTAGGGGGTCACGAGGGCGCTGCGCGAATGAGAGATCCCCAGGCCACTCGATCCTAAATCATCGGCTCTAACTCATCAGGAGTTATTATTAACTTGATCAAACCACCTCGCAATGGGTCTGCTGAGCAGTCGCCTACCTGATGGAATTGCATCCAATGCCTCGGAAGTAACAATGAAGGGGACATCTGCACAACGTGGCCAAACCAAGGAAACACAGCCTTTCCATCCGAGGAAGAAGCTGCTCAACATTGTGTTCCCCCCACGTCATCACGTTCCTCAGCCTATCACGGTGAGGAATTCCTGCATCTCAACTTGACAGACTGTATTCGCGATCCCACTCTTTCGGTCATTACCAACATTTCATGACCATAGGTGAGAGTTGAAACTGCTTCCAAATTGATCAAGCCTGACCAATCCTCCCAATCCCATCACTTGTGAAAAAGACCCCGAGATACCTAAACTTCTCCACCTGTTTCAATGGGACTCCACCAACAAGTAAAGTGCATTGGACAGGCATTTAGGAAGCTACCATTACTTTCGACTTGTCCACGTTCACCGTCATTCCAACATCAGTACATACAGCCACAAACCTATCGAGCGCACGCTGGAGTTCCGTCTAGGAGGAAGTGAGGTCATCGGCGAAAAGAAGATGTCTTACCCTCAAAATTCTCAGTGTTAAGCATTCCTCGGCTCCAATCCATGTATATGTTTGTTAAAAAGGAGATGTGACAAGGCGCACCTTTGCGACGCGCAACGCCCATGGTAAAAGGTCTTGATTTACTACCATTCACCCGAACACAGCTGCTGCAGTTGGTGTAACGATATTGAATGAAACTCAACCGTGTCCTGTAGAACACTCCAAAGCTTACCTCGTGGGACTCGGTCCTATGCCTTTTCCAACTCAACAAAACAATAGTAGATCGGGTTCAGCATACTCCCAAGCCTTTTCAAGTATCATTCTTAGAGTGAAAAGCTAGTTGGTTGTACTTCCGCCAGGAGGAAAACCCCACTGTTCATCTCCCAACCTGGACTCAACCATAGCTCCAGAACGGGCCTCCAACAATTTAGCACAGACCTTGTCGGGGAAACTTAAAAGAGATATACCCCTGTAATTGGAGCAGTCTCTCTTGTCTTCTTCTTCTTGTGGCGCTACAGTCTGGGGTGAACCTGAGCTTCAACCAACATGCCTCTCCAGCCAGCACGATCTTTCGCCAGCTGCCGCCAGTTGCACACTCCAAATTGGTTGAGGTCCTTCTCCACTTGTGTGCGACACCTTAGCCTAGGCCGTCCTCTGTTGCGTTGTCCTAATGGCTCGGATTCGAAGACTTTTCTGGCCGCAGGGGTGGTGTCCGTCTGCTCTACATAATCTAGCCATCCTACGCGTTGTATCCGAAGACCAGCCGCATGCCAGACAGCCTATAAAGTTCCTCATTAAATCTTCTTCTCCAGATGCCATTAACGCAGACAGGACCAAAATCGCACGCAAAACTTTTCTCTCGAAAAGACTAGGACCATCCTTATCCGCTTTTGGTAGCGTCCAGTCTCTCTTGTCCCCCTTTTTAAAAAGAGGAACAATCACTCCAGTCTGCCAATCGCCAGGATTTCGCCCCATTCCCAGGCCACCTTAATGAGAGTCACATGACACCATCTTTACCTTTAGCCTTAAGCATTTCCGACCAGATTTTATTCACACCGGTGGACTTGCCAAATTTTAGCGATTCAATCGCCAAAGTGACTTCCTCCACCGTTGGACTATTCCTGGCCCCACTTAAGACAACAGGTCTGTCATCTTCTGTGCCCTGTTCAGGATTGAGCAGCTCTGAAAAGTGCTCGCTCCATCTGCCCAAGATGTCTACCTTGCCTCTTTGGACTTGACTCTATGAATGATATTGAACTTCCTTCCTCTGAGTCGGTGAATGGTTTGCCGGAACGCCTCCTGCGCAAATGTACATATAGTCGCTTTCCAACTTGTTCTTTTTTTATTAGAGTTTCTATTAGATTTCAAGTGACTTGTGTTTTCTTCTTGGGGGGGGTCTCAAACAACGTGCCTCTCCGCATGGTCTCTTTTCAGTTGTACGCAGGAAGTAAGATGAGATCCTCCTTCATTTTGGTGCCTCTAATCAATCGAAGTGACCGCTGTATCACTGCTCCAATGCCTCATTTTCGAAGACTCTTCGTACCAGAACAGTGGCCATCGTTCATGCTCCTTTCCTAGGCATGTATATGTAGAGACTATGCCAGCGAACAAATCCGTTCAATCTTCTCTGCCAGAGAATTCATTCCCTTCATTGCTCCGAACTATAGACCAGAATTTCGCCGGCTTTCTTTTTGTTTTTGTTGGAGATTGGGAAACACTGCACTGGAGCGCTTAGACTCCCTGTTCCATTGTACTTCCAGGCAGTAACCAAACTTTTATGTAACTTCTTAGCCTTTCGGAGGAAAACCAGCAAGCGCTTCTGTGATAGAGAGCCTAGGCTTTCAGCTCCTACCACATCAGCATCAAACAGCCTGATCCGAATAAAGGCGGGACATTGACAGAGAAAGTGCTCGGCAGTGTCTTCATCTTCTCCATAGGCATCGCATAAAGTGCCATTACTAAACCCGTGCATACTTAAGTGCTTAGCGAAGGCAAAGTGTCCCTAACAAGTCCTCAGTCCTCAAGTCCTCATCTCTATCTAGAGACAACAGAAAAACTGCGGATTTTTTACTGACGTTTGGGGGCATGCGGTTGGTCAGCCTGCATCCTCTGGAGTCTGGAGAGTCTTTCCAGATCTGGTTGTGCTGTCGAGAGACCCAAACGTCGATGGAAGCTCTGGCCAAGGATGCGGGCAGTCCTAAAGGTGGTGTTTTCGGGCCCTGCGTTCGCCGCTTTTGATCCTTGTCTAGAAAGTTCAGCGGCAATCTTGGTTGCCATGAATTCGCGGTGTGACCGGAGCCAGACCAATTTGCCAAATTAAAGGAAGACTTGCATTCCTGAACTGACTTGTAAGTGACTAGATGCCTTAACACAGAGCTTGGCTGTCTCTTCAGACTCATATCTGAGCGCCGGTTCTTCACAATGGAAAACCGATGTTGTCTAACGCCGTTTTCCATGAAGGCCTTAGCTCCAGAGCCCTCCATCGTATTGGAGCCGTCCCCTACATTCCCTTCCTGGCTCAGTGTCTGGCCAGAGCCAGTCCTGGACACAAGGAAAGTCAGCTTTCTATAAGCGACGCAGTTGGATTTTCAATGTCTTCGCATCAGAGGGCATATTCGTAGGACAGGTGTCATAGGAAATGCCGTGCGCAAGGTTATCAAACTGGCAACCGGCACTTCTGTTTAGTCAAAATATGACCTTGATTGTGCATCCTATGATGAAAGTCAGTTAGATCTCTCAAGAAAGGAGTATTTCCAGTCAACCCCTCTCTAAGCCCAACCGCACAGAAGCCACTGGGTTTCACTACCACCCGAGAGTCTGGTTTTAATTAAATGAATTGGATGTACTTGACATGCCAATCTAATAAACTGCATTCCCGAAACCACATCTAGATCCGGCAGTAAGTGGATGTGTGCCCGCCACTGAATATGGCTCAGCACGCAACAGCTGAAAGCCACCCCTCGGGAGGTCAAGGTGATTGCTTGCAATTATCATACAACCCCGCACACAATTCAAGGCCAAAGCACAAATAATAATCATAAGCACACATGTCCGAACCGGTTCGATCTGTATCTCATATCCACACATCTTCGGTTTCAGCGGAATCTCGCTTGTCGCCGACGAAAGCGTTAACTCCCCAAATGGCCGGTAATTGATTGTCACCGGACTGCCTGTCGTTGGGAGTAATTATTAAATCGATATCTGCCGTTGGTCATCGGATTTGCATGCTTAGGCATTATTAAGTGTCGCTCCCTTCATGACAACCCACTCTGTGCGCCATAGTGGAGCGTAATGATGAAGGGGAATAGGAAAAAAAATGGAACAACCATGTGGGAGTGTTTGATTCGGTTCAGGAATGATGTCATCCACACACTGGACACCACATTGCTGTGGGCTGTGCTTGGAGGGTGAATGCCTTGCAATTACAGAATATTGAGGAGTGTGACAGTAATTCTGGAATTGCTCTAGTTTTACGCTGACTCTGAACTTTGACCTTTTGGAAAAGACATTTGCCGTTGTGCGAGGCATCTAAGGAGTGGTCAGGAATTTAATGTGGATTTTATGAGAAGCTGGCGATACCACCAATTCAGAATTTGTGTCAAGCGTGTACACGCTGAAATTCTGTGGAAAGTAGTTGACTACGTTCAATGTATCTTCAAAATTATTCATTTCACGCAGTCGGCAGAAAATGAATTCATCTTGGTACTTGATGTTCTTCATATTTCCGTGTATATTCTTCCGGTGGTTTAAGGGATCCTTTAACTGGTAAATTGTGGTTGGTTAGGAATATTTCGCTGGTGAAAGTTCGTGGTGGGGCTTAATAGTTTGAAGGTTTTCCACAGGGAGAGGCAAATTGCGGCTGGAAGTTCAATGCGATGAATGCCACAAGGCTTAGGTTGAAGAAAATTAACGTACACGGGTATTTCTTAGAGGGGTTAGCGTTTGAGAGGGCTCGAGAGATAATCATCTGGCATCTAACTAAGATTTTATTTCGGGCATATAACCGCCACGACGTACTCGAACGTAGTCAATTTTGGAATCTTTACTTTCGAGAATTTCATCCAACATTTGTGGCCATATACCGACAATAACATGACGAATGTTGTTCTCCAAGTGGTCAATGATTTCGAGGTCATCAACGACTTATCATGTCCTCATAGAAAACAGTCAAGCGCCGTAAAGCCTCACGATCTTGGAAACCAGCTTATGGGTCTCTGACACAATGTGGTTACCAACCATTTCCTTCAATAAACCAATTTTGATACGAGCTGTGTGACATGTTGCGTCGTCTTGTTTAAACCACAGCTCCTGCACATCATGATTGTTTTATTGACGAATGAGAAAGTCAGTAATTATGGATCTATAGGGGTCGCCATTGACTGTAAAGTTCTAGTCAGCAACGCTTTAAAGAACTACGGACCAATAATTCCACCAACCTATGAAGCACACCAAACCGTAGGTTTTGATGGATGTTTCGGTGGCTCAATAGAGGACTATAACCACTCTAAATACGACAGCTTTGTTTATTGACGTATCCATTTCACTAAAAGTAGTCATCGTGGTGTAGGGGTTAAGTGCGTTGACCCACACGCCGCAGGTGCAGGTTCGATTCTCGGATCGAACACATCGAATTTTTCACGGCACCACCTCTTTCGAGTTGCTGACAACACTCAAAGAGTAGTAGTAGTGAAAAAGCTTCTTGAATATCGTCATTCGGTGTCGGCACGAAACTGTAGGTCCCCTACACTCGTGAGAGAACAATAGCAATCACAACACGAGTAGTTACTTAAGGCTCTAGGCACTGGTCACTTATGTGCTGTAGTGCCACTCATTTGCTATTATTATATAACCAAATGTGAGCTTCATCCCTGAACAAAATACACTTCTGAAAATCGGGATCAACGACAATTATGTTTATGGCCTATTTTATCAATTCATTGAATTCAATTCAAAAGGCATCAATTTATTCCTGTTGAAATGTCAAACCAAACTTAAAATAAATCACTTGACAGCTGTCGTAATGGCCGCCAGTTAAAATAGTGTTACCTTAAATTTCTGTATCTCCCATACACCTGCTTTATAGGAAGATATGTGTGAAACTAAGAGAAGTACGACGCGGAAGGCTCCGCGTTAAACTTCTAAGTGGTCCTTCTTTATCTATCAGGACCCGAAGGAATGTTTCATACGATCCACAAGACACCCATTTGTTCACCATTAGCATTGGTGGAAGAATGTACGGTCAAGTCAAACTTTAAAGTGAACATCTCATCCACCATGAAGTTGTTATCAACCATCTGGATCTTTGGCGAAGTCAATACGATCCACAAGCATTACAACAAATGTGGATATTTCATTAACGCGTGCATTTCCGTATGCGTGTGTAGTTGCATGCTGATATAACATCTATCATTGATGTGTAGTGGTAAAGGGGGCGATTGTTCGAAGTGTAGCTTGGCGGTGAATTTCCCAATGATTCCCAAGACGCTTATGATCCCAATGATTCCCTTAAAGACGCTTAGTATTGCAGTTGACCATTTGGTGGTCGGATGTTAGCCTTAAGATCGGTTTAACTTTTAGAAAATGTGAATTTCCAGACACAGAGACTAAAAAATTAATATGTAAGCATCAATACAACAGAAGTACACAGTATATAACAAAAAAGCAATGAAACACAGGCAAAGCCTAAGACCAAGGGCAAAATAAAACCGAACACCAAATGCGACTGAGTGTCGTGCGAAAGAAAATCACACCACTGTCATATTCGTCAAAGTCGACAAGCTTTCGAGATTCGACAACAACTGAAAATTAACTTGCATCACGTTTCTAACTAGCAAATGTTCTTAACAGTACAATTAACAGGATGGAAATGTGGGTTTTGGTTTGACGCGGTCACCCTTTTTCCACTTTCTCAAGAGTCGTAGATGATTCCTTAGTTACCCAAGTACCAAACACAAGCTCATGCTTAAGGGACCATCACTCCACCTTGAAGCGAGACCTTTTTAGCTTCTCTGCCATTTTATGGGTCACAGGAATCGGCTGCAAGGCAACTCCATAGAGAACCGGGAAAGATCCAATAAACGAGTCAGTAGGGTATGCAAGCTGCGTCAAACCAGCCAGGACGATACACTTACCTCAAAGTTGATAAATCACAGCCACCACGATAGACCCACAAGACGGGCCATCTGCACTGTCAGGCTGAGATAGAGTTTCGGGGGATCCTGTGACTTCAGAAAATCAGAATATGCTCGTAGCATATAACGTTTTCCATATAAACAGCTGCCCTGCTCACTATCTCTTCCACTACAAGGATCAAGATATGGGCCGACACACAGCTTGTTGCTTAAATTCCTGTGAAGGTTTCAAATAGAACCACTGAGAAACTGGTAACTGTTAGTCCTGGTGAGGTATGTCATCGCAACTGAATCCTGGGACCAATATGTCCAAGGGCTTTCTGCATTGAATGCTTATATAGGTTGTCTTAAAATTGACTCGACCCAGTTAATTGATTTTCTCATATATGCGTTGCTATGCCGCGTCACTTTTTTTTCCTTTAATAAATTGAATGGCACTGCAGTCCACAAGGGACGAGGGACCAGCGCCCACGACTTCTTCAGTAACTACTCATATGGCGCATGCTTGTGTTCTGCCACAAGTAAAGGAGACCCACAATTTTTGCCGACTCTGATCGGGGAGATAGGGGAAGCTTTTGGCAGACAATACCCACTTGTGAGTGCTATCTGTGAAAAGGTTCACATGACGATGGTTTAGGATTTAACTTGTGGACTCTTTTGAGTTTTGGGACCTTGGTTCGACGGAACTATTCTCTACTCCAGACGCATGCAGTTTGAAAACTGGTAAAAACATGACTTTTCGGCTAAAATTTCGAATGTTTACCTAACGCAATGTACAGTCTGTTTCGACTCTAGTATGAATGTGTAACTTTCCAGGGTCACAATTCACTGGAATTGTCGCCAGTTAAACATCTATCATAGACTGCCACTGCCTAAAGCTTGAGATTGTAGTTCCGAACACTTTTCTGAGCCTCAGCTCAGTGCTCGTGTCACTCATTCACAGATAGCTGAAAGAGTAATAGGAAAACATGGTTGGAGTCCTCTTTGCTTCGTCATAAGAAGTCCTTTTCAGACGTCAAGCTGTTTCCGATGTGAAAACCTTTTAAAATTTATTTTTCTATTTTTCTCTCTTTCCAGGACCACAACGCCATAAATTAAATCCCATCGAAAATGTCTAGTAAGTCACCCATAAGGCGACCTCAAAATGCAACTTAACACTTGACTTTTCTTTTCAATTACAGCTCCAGTTAGCGCAGAGCCATGCAACGTAGTCTGTCCGTCTTGCCGGAAACAGGTGCTGACGACAATTTCGCACAAAGCGACAACCAAAACGCACTTAATCGCCCTGGTGCTGTGCATCATCGGGTAAGTTCCGCCCCACCATCCGCCCCGGCAATCATATCACCTCCTCAACTTTCCTCCACTAGGTGCTGGCCATGCGCAGGATGCCTGTACTGCACGGGATGCGCTCGCAACGCGGAGCACTACTGCCCATCGTGTAACGCCTTCATTGGAGTCTACGAGAATTGAGAGCGCATGAGACGGCGAAGTCAATCGCGAGCTTATGCGCTCTTCGCAACTTAGATTTAGGACAAACCACCCCCAAAAACAACCCTAATTGTGTGTCTAGTTTAATGTTAACATTTTCTTAAGTCTTTCAACGGCACCGTAAGCAACTAACACCGCCTAAGAGTTCAAGTCTGTTTCGTGGGCGCCTCCTGCGATCGTCGGCTGTCTTTACGGGACCTAAAGATCACCAGCTCGACGCGCAAATTCCCGCAGAGGTGCACGTCTTCGGCGCACAGCACATTCGTACAGAGTATTTTGAAGCGGAACAAATATTTATTAACATACGTCTTAGATGTTTTATCTTTTTGTATACATCCGTTATAAATAAAGAATGCTTTTAGATTTTTTAATAAGTGGTGCAGTTTTTTATTCCATCCAAGTGTGGGCAATGCAGTGGCGGTTTTTGTTTTTGTGCGGCGACGACTGTCGTCATGGATGCACAAAATTACGCGTCATTTGTCAGCGAGTTGTGGCGGGGGACGTGAGGGGATTGGCTGACGCTAGAGCTGTCGACTTAATGTGGGTGCATTTGCTTTGTTTTATGGGGCGACTATTTTCGGAACGTTTTAGTGAAATTGAATTTGACAGGGTGTCCTCGCAGCGACAATTTGTTTGCAGATGTTTTTGCTTCTGCTTGTCGTTTGCCCTTGTAAACTGTCAGAGATTGGCAATATGGTTTGTTTTCGGCAATGAATAAGAGGGACACAATGAATTTTGGGACGAATCATAACGACGCTTTTGGAGGCCCTTAGAGGTCCCTTATCCGATTCGCTTTTGTCCAACCGCAAGAATCAAACTTTCTAAAGTTGAGCTAAAAAAGAAAAACTGAAATTCAAGGTCCTGAAAACACTCATCTTCTGAAGACCGAAATTCAGGGATCCCGAAAACAAAATTCTAGAAGTAGGTATGAAGGCTAAGCTGAATCCTTTAACGCCCTTTTTTGGAATAAAATTTAAAGCCGGTTCTGTTAACTGCTTTGCGACTTTTGAACTTTGTTTCGCATTTCGATCTTATCTTATCTTTTTTTTGATGCTATAACCTTTGCCTTTAGGTTAAAGTCTGATACTCGTTTTCAGACAAGTTTTCTGTGTTAACACAGTCACAGTGGTCTAGTGGGTAAGTAAGCATCAACTCATGCGCCAAAGGTCTCAAGATTGATCCTTTCTTTTCATCACAGAGGACAGTAAATTCAAGAGGTACCATATCGTTGTAGCAATCAAATGGTGGAACTTCACGAAACATTTGCTGTGTGAATGTAAGTCGGACTTTCTTCTTCTCCTCTTGCATGGTCCTGGGTCGTAACTAACGTCCCCTTTCAGGCAACAAGGTCTCTTGATAGTTTCCTTCAATCTCGCACACGAACTTAATTGAGATCATACTCCACTTGTGTGGGGGCTTCTTAAAGAAGGATGTTCTTTATGACATAGTCTCTGACACAGCTGTTGCTGTGCTGCTTTGTCTCTCTACATCGATTTGTTGCAACCCACCCAGATCGTCGTTGAATCTTTTCTCCTACACATACCATCAGATGCGATAACGAATGGATTGTGGGAGTCGATCAGCATTTCTTAGGTCATCACCAAAATGTGTCCCAGTGAAAACTTTTATTTACAATGGCCTTCCACGGGCTGAAACAAAAATCATGAAGACCTATCAGACCATCTAGCTAGGCGTTTACACGAACCACCAGAAAAGGTCATGAACGTGAACGAGGCCATGTGTACCGAATAAACAACAGCCGGTTATGACTTCGTCTTTTCCTTCATATCGGAATAATGTTTGAGCCGGAGCTCTAGTTTCTTTGCAAACTGTCGTACAGCCTACAGATTGTTTCCTTAGATTGTCTCATTCACATGCCATTTACGGAAACAGGACCAAATTTCGAAAGTAGAACTTTTCTCTCAGGGAGATCTACCGCTTCCTTGTCAACTTTTAAAAACTTTCAGGTTTCTGCGCCAAAGAGCAGAACAGACATAGTTAGGGCGATGTACGTAGCCTTGAGAGATAGCTCAATTTCCCAATTATCTCATAAGCTCAAAGAAAGAGAGATTGACAAAAAGACGAGTGTGCTATGTATGCCAAAATTACATATACATGGGACTGAATTGCAAGTCTTTGTATACACCGTCACATTCTGCTTTGAAATCGATCAAATGGTGATGGATTTTGATGTGCCTTTTTTTGATGTGATCACTGACAAGGACCTATCCGCTGATTGACGAAGGATTTCAGGCGCTCACACAGAACAGAAAAGAGGATCTTCCACACGAATTTAAGGAAACTGAGCACTTAGTAGTAGGTGCAGTCGTCGGACTGGGCAAACAACAGTGAGACTGATGATGGATACCTTCTGCCAACCATATCTTAGAGCTGAGATGGTGGACGTGCCCAAGCAGGTCATCTCCAGCTTGCAGTTCTGCAGATAATTCATCTGCTTCAGCAGCTTTGTTCGATTTCAGTCTCGATGTTTCTATCTCATAGAAGTCAAGAGGAGGGAATTCCGGCATTGTTCAAATTGAGTGACACATCTTGTCTGACAGGTGTGTTTGAGTCAACAGTTTGCAAAAGTGACTATTCGGAATTTTCTGCATCGACTTTGAGTCTTCCACAAGATGTTGGTTTTCATCCTGGCACCGGATAATTATTTTATAAAATTTTCGGACTGAATTCATCCCGTAACACATCATCATCGCCTCCACCGAGCGCTTCTCATGCCTCTTCTATTTTCCTCTGAGAAGCCAGTGCTCGTCGCTTCTTCGTAGAGTTTATGGAGAACTCTCGTCTTTCAATGCAGCATTGCCTTGAATGTCTTCTGATTAGCTGCATGCCCTTTTCGGCACTCATCATTAAACCAGAGTTTTTTTTCCTAGGTCTTGTCATAAAACCCATCACATCAGTGGTTGCTTCACTGATGACTTCTTGATGACGTTTCTCTTTCTGTCCTGTTGTAAGTGGCGTTGTACTTTTTAAGACTTTCTGGTGCCTCCGTCTTTCAAAGCAGCATTGCCTTGAATGTCTTCTGATTAGCTGTTTGCTCTAACTTTTACTCAACGTCAAGCCATATCCATCTCCTAGGTCTTGTCATAAAACCTACCACATTGGTGGCAACTTCTTTGATTGCTTTATGACCACGTTTCCATTCTTGTTGTGTTGTAAGTGGCGTTAAATTTTGAAAGAGTTTCTGGAGCCTCCGCCATCATGTTCTTCATTTCCAAGTGTACTGTTCTATGTTAGTTTGCTGAAGTTAAGCCACGTTCCCTTGTCTTAACTATATTGTTGACTCCTTCGCCTTCGCTACACACAGAGAAGATGATCCCAGTCAATATTGGCATCTCGGAAGGCGTCAAAGTCACGATATAGTGTCCGTCATCGATCGCAATCAGTAAGATCAGCTAGTAAAGTTGACAATTCTATGCAGAAATGAAGTTCTAATCGCACTAACAAGGATAGATGTCTGACGATCCAATTTCCGCATCAAACCGGAAGTTCCGTTCCGGTTCACTTTGAGCAAATTATCACTTCAGTTATTTGAATAAAATTATATTACTATCACCTAGACCGCTTTAACGGAACGGAAAGACAATCAAAAAATATCCTTTATGCCCAGCGAAAAGTAAGCCTTCCCAAAACTTAACCACATCTTGCCCTATACTCCCTTTAACAACTTGTGATTAAATTCAAATTGGGTGGTGCTAGAGTCAACTATGAATCTGAGCCTAGCTTCTTAAAGAACCACACGTCTTGTGGTTGCTTTTGTTCAATCACGAGTGAGGATAATCAACTCGAGGGAGACAAAGTCGTGAAAAATACAAAAGATGAATGACAGTCCAGTTCAGGAATGGAAGAACGATGTCCGGTATAGAAGCGGACGCATTTATTCACTACACAGCGAAGGCCTTTCAAATAAAATGTCTAAAAATATCAAACCAGAAGCCGAAGCCATTAACAACTGAAAGTTCCAATAAAATGCTCGTATCTCCAAAAATAAACGCCCTTCGGCGTCGCTTTTGTATTTACATAGAATGTTTTCAAAGCAAAGCCCGCGACTTACTTTTCATCCCTATGACGGAATACTGTGAAAAGCACACAATCTCTGATGGGGCATACGAGACTAAATGTTGAAGCTTGCCATTCTGATACATTCTAAGCGTACACGCCGAGTGTCTGCCTGCCTTACAGAATCTAACCTTGAGATTCCCAAATGTTTTGAGTAAATAAAAACATTTACATGAGCACGCAAACGCATACACGAACCGTGCCTAATTTTGGATACGCTCGCCCCTATCAAAGTTCAAATGTTTTTCATCTCAGAAAATGAAACTGAGGGGAAATTAAAGACCACTGACAAGGCCGAGACATCGACGAGCGTTTTTCATCATCAGTGCTGACGTATGGACGGAATTTATGAAGATAACGGAACGGGCGTATATTGGGGATGACTACTTAGTGCCTGTAGGTAAGTGTAAACAAAAATTGAAGATTCTATGTTTTATGCTCAAGGAGACTAGGAAATGGGTCCATTACCGACTTTTTCAATAGGAGTGCGGGTAAATTTTTTAAAAAATTTCAAAATTCCTGTCAAAGTAGACGAACAAACTGACAGTCAGATTTGACAGCTGGTGCAAACTCACTCACTCACCAATAATTTCACGTACAAGAACAATTTTGCATGATTTTATAACCAAGAAAGTATAAAAAGCAAGGACTCGAATTGACGTTATGTTTTGCAGGTATTTTGCAGGTATCTCCCATGGATTACGTTCTCATCACGCAATCAGCAGCAAGTTGGTGCCGAGTCTTCCTTCCATCCATTGACGTAGATAATTCCAGATTGCGCACATTTACACACAAATTTGGGCATACGTCAAACGGACTCCGAAGCCAACTTGCATCCTCGAAAACGTAGTTTAGTAGTAGTTTAAAAAATGCGACGCTTCCTTCCGCCCATCCAAGACCAAATTCCTCCAGCCCAGATTGCATAAAGAAAGTCTCAAAACCAACACTTCATTCACACCCTGTTGGACATTTTACGCAGTTAACGTCTGACGCACTCACAATCCATCCTTCATCGCGCCCACCTCCTCCTCGCAATTATCCTAATTGCAATCAGCCAAACCTTGGACCTCTCTGCATCGAGTCATCCACCAAATTCAGTTTCATTTCGATTCAGGATTCCCCTGAGAGTGTTCAGTGTCTCCTTCGATAGCAGTTCACAGCTGAAGCCACACCATGGAAAAATCATCAAGCTTCAACCCGAATTTCATCGCTCCTATGCCGTACGCCCCGCCGATGTACCCGAACATGGAGAATCAGCTGCAATCGCAATCGCAAACGCAACCACCACCGCAAATGCTGCCACAACCGCAGCACCATCAACTGCTGCCACCAGTGGTTTTCCACAACGGCCCACCGCCACCTCAATCCGAATCGAGACCAACTAGTGTCTTCATTTTGAATGGTACGAAGAAGACGATTCAAACACTCGGTGGACTCACTACTGTCTGTTTTGCAGGAAAACCACCAATGGGACCGGAGCCAGTGAAGGCAATGTGCCCTCATTGCCAGCAGCCGATGACGTCCAAGGTTATCGCGAAGGTCAGTTTGAAAACTCACTTTGCCGCACTAATCTGCTGCGTATTGGGGTAAGATGTTCATCATATTCGAAACGTACTTGTAAACATTTTCCGAAGATCCTTTCTGAATGTGTCTCTTAGATTTCGTTTGTTTTTTGTTTTGCCAATTTGTCGCCTGCTGACCCTAAAATATGCTTTTATGCTTCTTCTTACCATGGCGCTACAATCCGGGGTGGACCTTGGCCTCAATCAACATGCTACATCTCTCGCCAGCTGCCTCCAATTGAGCAGTCCAACTTGGTTGGGGTCCTTCTGGACTTGTGTGCGCCATCTCAACCTAGTCCATCCTCTGTTGCGTTGTCCCAATGGCTCGGATTAGAAGACTTTTCTGGCTGCAGGGGTGTTGGCCGTCTGCTCTACATAACCTTGCCATCCTAAGCTTTGTATCCGAAGATAAGGCGCATACCGCCGTACAGCCTCCTCCAGACGCCAACAACGCAAACAGTACCAGAAATCGCACATAAAACTTTTCTCTCGAAAAGACAAAGAGCTCCCTCATCCGTTTTTAGTATCGTCCAAGTTTCTGCGCCGTAACGGAGGACTGGGATGATCAAGCTGTTGTACAAAGCCAGTTTAGTCCTTTCAGAAGGACCTCTTGAGCCCAAAAAGCAGTGACTAGCGAGAGTGATACTGCGTTTGATTTCGGTACTGATGTTCTTGCCCCTCTTTACCGCGGAGCCGAGGTAGACGAAGTCCTTGACTGCCTAGTGGGCGCTCTGTTCGAGACGTCGGTGTTGTGTGTCCTTCCCTGATGACTTGGTCTTGCCCTCATTTATCGCCAAATCTGATTAAGCCGCTTCCGCTTCAATGCCAGCAAACGCCTCATTAACGCTTCGCTGTGTTTGTCCAATCACGGCAATGCCGTTCGCGTTAGCTGTCAGTTGAATGGACTCTTGGAAGATCGTTCCTCGGGTTTTGACTTGCGAGTTGCACACGATCTACTCAAGAGTGATATTGAAAAAGTCACATGACAGCTCGTCGCTTTGTTTGAAACCTTTTGTAACAGGTCTCGGTGAGTCCATTATCAACCTTGACGGTGGAACAAGAGTATCTCAAAATCAGTCAAAAGGTTCTAATTTCAAAATCCTTAAATTCCAAGCTTTGCTTGTATTCTTTCTACACCGTCGAAAGGTTTACAGGCTAAAATTGTCTTCTTTTATATTTCTTTCCTTCACACACAGGAATTCTTCCCCTAACTTCGGCGCCTAGCTTACTTTAAGTGACTGTCTCGGCCTAAAAAGTAGAAAATACAACTTGGGCATTAATTGAAACCAAAGGACTTGGATTTTAGTCATATTTTCAAAGTTAGAAAACCCGATGGTTTATTTTTGTTCAGTGATGAAGTCTATTCATGCCTCAATGAATCACAACAAATACTCGTAAACTGTTGTACTTGAGCTGATGAGCCGCCCGAAGATTACCAAGAGCAAGCGTTACATCCACTGAAAGCAACGATATATTGGGGTTTAAGGGTTGGTGGAAACATCTGTCCATATTTCGTCAAAAATGAGTCAAATCAGAATGTACCCGTTAATTGTTACCGTAATAAAGGCACAGGCAAAGGCACAGGGTATCCAATTGCTAGTCGGAAAAAAGAGGACAGTTTTTGCTAAACAAATCGTCTAACTTTTTCAACATCAGACGAAATTGTAACCTAGCTTAAATTCATCCAATCAATGCTTTGATGTTAAATAGTCATAGGACTTTCTATAACATTTAAAGCAGGCATGTCGAAGAGACTCCACTTCGCATTGAATGCCACGCCGACGTGCATCCGACAGAATGGATTTTGTGGTAAGGTGTAAAAACTGTTGGTCCAATCTACTTTTGATTAAAGTTTTAATGGATTGCAATGTAGCTGATACTTCCAGAAGTGAGTTTTTCCCTTCCCTTCGTTTTTTTCCAAAAAAATTAAGAATGGGCAAAAAAAACAAGAAAGCGTCTGATAAATTTAAATAAAAAAAAAATGGGCTGTTTTCGTTGGATAAAAAAATCTGTATGTGCCGGAAATACTTGCAACACTCTGTTAATAGCAGGGTATAATGACCAACGAGTTGTGCAATGTCGAAGAAAATCCTTAAACTCCAAATCCAATGTTATGCAAAAATCTTTTAACTTTTCACTTCTCACAGTGTATATAGAAAATTGGATGTATATTCTTATAATAGTGATTTCGATATCTGTTGGAAAAGAATCGAAACCGAATTTGGCTGCATTTGAAATCATATGAAATGGACAACCAATTCCTATCAGTTCTTATGGAAAACGTTATTAAGCCCTGTCCTATTCATTCCTCCGAAGTTCGTGTTACAATTGTCGTCTGAAAACGCTATACATTTTGAAGTTATATTATATTTATGAAAATATTTCAAAATTAAATTGCATATAGTGCCGGCAGTTTCGTTTGGAAAATGCCCTAAATATATAAACTTTGTTTGAATTACTACGTCCTTATCAAAGTATTGAACTAATATTGTTAATTTTAATGTTACCGTGGTTACTGCCGTCGGTAGAGGTCGATAAGAACGGAGTCTTAGAAACAGAATTGAAAATCATTTCGAAGCATAATCGCGCTATTGCACGTTATAATTAAATGATGTATAAATAAAGAGAGCAAAAAGAATCCAGATGAAAAAAGAGAGTACATATAAGATCAATGCCAGAAAACAGGACATGTCCTCCTGCTTTAGAAACGCTACCTTAAACTAAAGTACGATGTCTGTGAGATCTGTTTTCAACAAGATGACACCTCGAATACAGCACAAGAAACAATGGACTTGCTAAGGTAAATTGGGCGGCATCATAACTTTGGACTATTTTCGGTAGAAATATGTCTCAGAGTCTTCAGGAATAAGCCAGCCAACATTATTCGTGTTATTTAACAGATATAAGTCGATATGCTTGAATAAATTGTCCAAAATTGAACATTCGGAATAGACAGCCTCAAGCGTAGTCGTGGCCAGCATTAGCAGGATATATTTTTTTCGAAAAGTAAATGCCTTAAACTGTTCTTTTAACTGATGGTAACTACTTTAAGTTCACTTCCGACTTTCTGTGATTTGTTCAGCATCGTATATCGAACCTCATGATGAATCACCTTTTGTTCTTAAAGAAACGCACAAAGTTCAGTGTGGCATCAAGGCAAAGTTGATGCATTTGGAAAATTGTGGTAGTCATCGGGCACGCGAACATTAATCCTCAACGTCAAGTCATCTTTGTCAAAATTAAAAGCTTAACCAAAATTTAAGCCATTAATCAAAGTTTTCATACAAATCCGATCCAAAACAAGCGGAAAATCAAATTACTTCACTAGAATCTAAGCCCCCTCTTGTCTTTGTTCAGAACCTTTGGAATTATCTTAAAACGTTTATTTTTGTTTTCATTTCAGTCTATTCTGCCTTGCACCAATACCATATTGTATGAATGCATTCAAAAATCTACATCACTACTGCAACAACTGTGGTCAGTACTTGGGGCTGTATACGGCAAAGTAAACAATGACCAAGGACGCTTGAAGAAGGAAGTTTAATGTGTGAAATCATAAATCATTTTTTTCTCCGCGCACAAGCAGTTCTCACAAAACAGGACATAGTCATGCATACAGCCCCGCAACTCTATTTTTGGTTTGTAAATTTTGAATGCACTTTCGTTTCACTTGAAAGTTGTAACATCAACAAATTAAATGAAATAAAGATAATCCTGAGTGAAAAATGGTGCTGTGTGGTTTTAGGGACTCGGATGATAAGTTTGACTGATTCAAAGCTCGCGTCTAACTTTTCATCCCTATAAGGGAATACCGTGAAAAGCACTCAAGCCCTGATGAGTTGTTTGACTAATTCTAGGACCAATGAACAATAACCGCCTTGCCATGGAAGTACTTGAACTAAGACGGTGAATGATACATTCAGCTATGGTGAAGCTTAAGATGGTCAAGGGCTACCTCGGCTTCAAACATCAGTACCGAAATTAAGCCTTGAGTCACTCCTGCCAATCAATGGTTCTTTGATCTCAAGATGCGCTTGGGTAACAGAGCCCTCTTTCAAAGGACCCAGCTCGCTTTGTACAACAACTTAATCATTCCTGTCCTGCTTTATGAGGCCGAGACTTGGAACTCATTTAAAAGGAGATGTGGAAGCCGAAAGGAAAGACCTGTTTCCGATTTTTGGTCCTGCTTGCGTTGATGGCATCTCAGGGAGATGAATCAACAACGAACTCAGTCTATACCGCGGCAAACATCTATGTCTTATAATGGTCAAGCCATGTAAAGCAAATGAGGAAATTAACTTAAGCTGGAAGGATTTTCGTATCCGAGTCACTGGGACACGCCAACTGATGACATCTTCACATAAGATGGCACAAAAGGACCACCACCAATTTGATGTGAGATATGAGAGGCAGCTGGCCAGGAAAGGTGCCAGCTGGAAAGACATGTTGGCAGAGGCCCAACTCTACTTGATACTAAAGCGTCACCTTAAGGAGATGATTAAGTTAAAATTACGGAAGTAAACGACGACCAGTCCGGCAAATGTCACTTGAAAAGTATGACCATTATCAATTGCCAAAGTTCTGAAGCTCCTATTGGAAATCACTTAACTTTTTATATTCTGCGAATCTTTAAACCTTTCTCTACTTGCCGATGCGATCTCATCATCTTCAAATTAAAAGTTGTCTGGGAATGCTTCCAGGGACTTAGGGAGGTTGGTAGAAGAAATAGACATCTGATCACAGAGGGATAGAGAGCATAGAAATGAACAAATTTCAGGGCAGTCACACAAACTTCTTACAGGCGCTTGATCATTATGCGTTGAAGGAGACTACATCCTCAGAAGACATTTTACTAACTTTGAAAGAAATTCTAAATCCGAATTAAAGGATTAAGAAAGAACCAGTCCCAGAAGTTTGGAGTAAGTCTCATAGTTCTCAATCACGGAGAACAGTATTCCCGCGCGTCGAAAGCAACACTTATTATAATTGGCACGCGCTAAGTACCCTTAAGTGATCGGAATTAAGTCACTGCACGGGCCGTAGATATTGAAATTAGGGGGAAATGCAGGGCTGGGAAGCAGAGCATTCCATATTCGTGTGGTGCGGGTGAAGAATGAGTCCCTAAACTTAACTGTACGTCCGATGGTGGGCTTAAGGGTGAACGGGTGGGCATTTCTACCGAGTCGAGTATTGCGGGTAAATTCTTGAAGGGGAGAAATGCAACTGGCTAGCTCATTAGAGCATTTAATAGTGATACAGACGCAACATTTCGTCGATATTCTAGCGAGTCGATTGACTTCGCATAAGTATAATGTTGTCCAGTATCTTCATTCCGCTTGTTTGCTCTTCGTCAATGTTTCATAAAAAGTGTTACAGTGATCGGATTTAGTTCAAATATGCGCCGTTTTATTCGATAATCTGTTTCCATCTAGACGGCAATTACAAAATAACCCCTCGTAGAAGCTTCTTCCCCCCGCCCTTATTTGCGAAGAACTCGGCCAGTTACTTTTCCATGGCATTCGCCCTGGATAGGAACAGGTGGTGCGTCCGGGCTATATGGTGGATACGATAAAAGCTCCCATCCGAGCTTTCGTAGCTTCTGACGAGTCATCAACGAAGTATGTGGTCTGTTTGCCAATTCTGGACGCTTCTGGTCGATCGCCTGCTTTAGGCGGTCCAGTTGTTCGTAGTAGATGGTGGAATTAAGCGTCTGCGTCGTTCCTCCCAATCCCACCAAACACACAGCAAAACCTCCCTGATCGTCAATCTCGGCTTGGCCACTGCTTGGGACGATTCATAGGCCTTCAACCTCGACCGTTGTCGCTTGATATTGTCGTATGTGATCCATTTTTCGTCGCCAGTCACCATCCGCTTCAAAAATGGGTCGAGTTCGTTCCATTTCAGCAGCATATGGCAGGAGTTGATTCGGTCCAGAAGGTTTTCTTGCATCAAATCATGCTGAGCCCAAACACAGATGGTTTAAAATGGTTTCTTGACTAACTCCCATCTCCTGGGCGATGTCACGAGATGCCGCATGCCCGTCTACTCGATGATGACCATGATTCGATCGGAATTCGTCATCACAGGTCTTCCGCCGGCTGCCTTATCCATGGTGTCATTTTCAATGGCTCTGAATCGTCGAAATCGAGCTCCGGACCAGAGAGAAAAAAAGAGGGGTGAAATATTTCTTGAAACGCTTTAAGAAATCTAGACATATCGCTGCATTTTTGGCGATCTGGAATATGTGATTGTTCCAACTAAATGTTGAGTTGATACACACACCGAGGATGGAAAGTCCTTAGGTTTCAGCAACGCTTGAGCTAATCATCGATAATGGGTGGTTATTTTGGGAACGCTTGAGTGACAGTGGGCAGCACTGGGTGTGGGAAGTTCACTTCATTCTTCTTTTCCGAACCAATTATGTTGTCACAATCGGAATTTAATGAGCTTAACATACACTGCCGTTCCGCGTCTATGGCTAAAGAGGAGGGTCGAGAACCAAGGATTGAATATGAAAAGCTGAGGGTACTGTCGTCAGCAAAGGAGTGGATTTTTTTTAGGAGTGACAGACTGGAATCATATATAAAAATGAGGAAGAGTGTTGGAGACAAAACGGAGCCCTTGGGAATACCGGCATTAACGCGGTGAATATCAGACTTGAACCCATCCAATACGACTTGTATTGAACGATTTGAAAGATTCGGAAGTTCCCCATGCTCCAACTGAGATCATGTTTGAGGGACAGTCACTAGAAATTTGGTTTGAAGCGAGACCTTTCTAACACCTCGGCCCTTTTATGGATCGCAGCACATGATTCCAATACAACTCAGCACTGGGCCGTAATAGTCTCCATCACCGCAAGGTCTGAATCATTGAGTGGAACAATTTGATTCAAGTCAATCGACAAGGTACAACCAACACGTCACTCCCAGAAGAGGACTTGCCACACTGTCAGGCTGGAATCTGTTCCAAGGACCTCCTGTGGCAACAGGGTATAGCAATCTTCGAACAGAGTATTGTAGGGCTAGGCTTAGCAACAGAGACTGTAGAACGTGTAGTAAATTAAATGAAATTTTAGATGCTAGCAAGAGACGCAAATATTTGGACAAGCTATGAGTTGAAGCATCTTTCATTATCAGATTCTTAAACTAACCGGCTTTAGAGAGAACACTCTTTAATGGATTTCATGGAGCTTTATGATTAGGGAGCCAAGACCCTCCATGCTACCAAGATGATGAGCAAGAGTGGCATATTTGGGGAAGTTCTAAGCCGACAAGGTAACCCAAGAGGATAGAATAGATCTTAAGGCCTTCAATGGAACCTGAGTTCTTAATTTTTTGGCACATTTTGAGCTCAGTTCAGCTTTCAGAAGAACATCCCCTTCCCTTAGAAATCTCTAAAACGAGCCCAACCGCAATGAAGCATCCATCAGTGAAAAGTCTTAAACTAACCAGTGTTCTAACACCATCTGGATCTGCAATGTGTGTAAGTCGATCCGTAGGAGGGCTTAAAATCTTTGTGCGCCTCTGACAAATTTGGGTCTTCTTGGAAACACAACTTAAACCGAAATTATGAATTAACATGCCCTCTGCGCTAAGTACAAATGCAAAAAACCGCCTTATGGTCCAAAGCAAATATTGTCTTACACATTCTATTTATTTAATAACTAACAGCTACGTTGAAAATTCCAGTAATTCTATACGTTCCCTGAATGAAATTTCACAAACTGAACAAACTCAGCCTTGTGCGCCATCACTTGAGCTGACACCCAATGTTTGCTAATAAATTTCACAACAAGCACTAATTGTTCTGAGAAACATGTGCTACGAGAGAAGATTGAATGCATCCGCAGTCCAGCTGCTAGCAAATATGACACCAAACACCATCCAAGCCACACACACAAACTTCACTCGTCAAGTGTAAGCACAGAAAAGCTCTGCTCCCCACATTGGCAACATGTTGCCAAGGGCCCTGGCCTCAACATGTCCCAATCAAAAGAATTCGTTTCGATCTGACATGCTCACTCCCGAACACTTCTTTCGGATGAGCATTAGTTCACGTGAAGCTTCGGATTGACAAGCACCGCTTCCACTCTTTGCCTTTGCACATAAATACCCTCAAGGTCCACGCAACTCGCCAGTTAGATTGCAATAAAATGGAGAAGAACATGTACCCCGCAGTGCCGCCCATTGGCAGCGTGCCGGACTCCCCGCCGACCTACAATCAGGTAATCCAGCCGGCGTCGGCTCCCGTGGCACCGATGCCAATGCAAGGCGGACAACCAGTTCAGCAGCCCTTCGCTCAGCCGCAAATGATCTACGTGCAGCAAGGTGAGTGCAAAAATCGCGACCACAAGCGAGGGCGCGAATCTCATATTTAATCCGGTGTGCAATGTTTCAGGTTCACAGGTGGCTCCGCTGGGCCCGCGACCGTGCATGGTCACCTGTCCCAGCTGCCATCAGCAGCAAATGACGAAGATGCGCTACGAGACGTCCACCAAGACGCATCTTTTTGCCGCTCTCCTGTGCGTGCTTGGGTAAGGATTTCGCGCGACACTGGCGGTGGATCATGTTTCATGTTTTTGTTTCGCACCCTCAACAGGTTGTTCTGCTGCGCGTGCATCCCCTACTGCGTGGACAACTGCAAGAACCCAAACCACTACTGCGGAAACTGTGATGCTTATTTGGGAACTTACAAATAAGTGAAAGCCCACCGTGTCACCGATGCAAGGACGAGAAGGCGGCTTTTGTGAATTACATCTTTCTCTTGGGGTTACATCATCTGCCTCGTCCCTCTAGGCGGTTGGATCCTAGAGGGGATTGAGGGCGAACCCTCATTCCTTCTCTCTCTCTCTCTCTTTTTCTCTCTCCATATATCATTTATTCTAATCGTATGAATGTCTACCCACAAGTATGTACATATTTTGAGTGAAGCGAAATAAACAATCTGCTGAAAATCAATGCGGAGCCGTGTGTCTTTTGGGCGACTGTTCGATTGTTCGGTGCACGGTGTCATGCGATTGTTGGATGGTGCTGATAAGACAGACTACTCGTACTCGGAACGCGGTACTGGAAGTTGTTATTAAGCTGCCGCCTTGACGGTGCTTTGGCAATTATAATCTTTTTGTACCCAGACAGATGTGCGGCAATATTTGATTAAATTAATTTATATTTCCCCTGAGCGATGAACTAATTCGGTTGTGAGATATGCGCGGCATGCATGCAAGTGCTGTTAAAAATTGAATATGGTTCTCCGAAAAAAAACTGATCGCCAATCGTGTTTTTGTCTCTGACCAAATGAGCTGAAAAACAAAGGGGGTATCGAGACGTTGTGACAGTGTTTGTTTTTTTCCAAATCTTTCATTCATTTGGCGAGTTCTTAAACTGAACCGGAAGTGTCTTAATAAAAAGTAAAAAAAAATTTATAAAAATACAAATCTCGTTAAATAAGTAAAAATTCACTGCCTTGAAGAGTATGCAACGAAATGTTAAATTAAAGTGAACAAAAAATATTTAAACCGTTTTTTGGTTCTTATGTGAAACACTCAAAACACCAACAAAAGCCTGACCCTACATAGTTCAGAATTTGCATTCTATCGCCTAGAGGATCACTCCTAGACAAAAAGAGATAGCAAGTTACAAGTCATCGTCCTTCAGGCATAGTATCACATCAGACATTTAACCAATAAGCCCCTCACCCGTTTTAGTGTGGGTTTCAGTGTAACTTTGAGGTCGCTGTGGCGTAGTAGTAAGTGCATCGACCGCCGCTCAGAAAGTCTAGGTTCGATTCCCGGACGGGATACCTCGCATTGTTTCACCGTAACACCTCTTTCGAGTTGCTGACAACACTCACAAAGTACTTATTGTCTAGTCTATGAAAAGCTTCTCAAAACTGGCCGTTCGGAGTCGGCAAAAAGCTGTAGGTCCCTTCTACTCCTGAGAGAACAGTAGCACGCACAACACGAGCCGTTGTTGAAAAGGGTGATTTTTTAAAAGCCATAGGAAAGTTTTTCAAAAAAACACATAAGATTAAGACAAATGCATGAAATCTTTATTTGAATCGATAATACGGTCCATGTTAAGGATTATTTCATGCAAATGTTGACCTTGACTGCGCCTCAAATGGTCCATCCGCTTAGTCCCATTTTGGCATACTCTTTCCAACATTTCGGCCGGTATCTTGCGAATAAATGCTTCAATGTTGTCTTTCAATGCGTCAATTGAAGCAGGTTTGTCTGTATAGGCATGAGCTTTAACATAGCCCCACAAAAAATAGTCTAAAGGCGTTAAATCGCACATTCTAGGCGGCCAAACGACCGATCCCGAACGTGAAATAAAATGTTCCCCGAACTCGCCCCTCAATAAGTCCATTGTTGCGCGTACTGTGTGGCATGTGCCACGGTCTTGTTAAAATCACATGTCATGCAAGTCAAGCGCTTGTATTTTGGGCAAAAAAAAGTTCGATAACATCTTACGGTAGCGCTCACCATTCACAGTTACGTTACGATTCGCTTCATCTTTGAAGAAGTACGGTCCAATGATGCCACCAGCCCATAAATCGCACCAAACTGTGACTTTTTCTGGATGCATTGGTAGCTCTTGCAATGCTTTTGGCTGATATTCACTCCAAAATCGACAATTCTGCTTATTTACGTACCCATTGAGCCAAAAATAAACTGACCATAAAATGGAAGAAGCGCGCGATGAACTTTCTTAACAGAGCACGCATTTTGATAATAAAATTAAAATAAAATTCGAACATTTGCAAGCGTTGTTCCCTTGTAAGACGATTCATTGTTAAATTATAGACCAAACTGAAGATGTTTGGCAGTGAAATAAAACACGAAACGTGCGTAAGCTGTTTAAACCAGTGTTGCCAAAAAGATAAAGCTAAAAAATCACCATTTAGAAGCTAAGCCCTGGTCCCATGTGGGCTGTAGTGCCACTCAATTATTATTATTCAGTGTAACTTGTTTAGACTCTGGGATGGCCTCAACCAACATACCTCTCCAACTAGCACAATCTTTCGCCAGCTGTCTGCCATTGCGCACTCCAAGTTGGTTAAGGTCCTTCTCCACTTGTATACGTCATCTGAACCCAGGTCGTCCTCTGTTGCGTTGTGCCAATGGCTCGAATTCGAAGACTTTTCGGGCCCGAAGAGTGGTGTCTCTACGCCCTACATGGATTTCCCGATTTGAGCATTTTATCGAAGACAAGGCGTAAGCCGTCGTACAGCTTATAAAGTTCATCGTTGATTCTTCTTTAGATGACATTAAAGCAAGCAGTAACAAAAAGCGCACGCAACACTATTCTCTGGAAAAGACTAAGGGCTTCCTCATCGCTTTGGCACCGTAAAAGAGGACTGGGCGGATCAAGCTGTTGTACAAAGGCAACTTAGTCCTCCGAGAGAGGGCTTTATTACTCGATTGCCTCTTGTGCCCAAGGAAACATCGATTGGCAGGAATGATTCTGCGTTTGATTTCGATACTGATGTTGTTGTCCCTATTAACCGCGGACTCAAAGTAGACAAAGTTGGAATAATTTGTCCGTAATTCCCTAAAAAGAAAACCGGCCAGAGCGTTACATTCAATGATGATCGCTTAAGAGTCATAATTACGTACTTTTTCCTTCTGTGATTTTAAACAGACTACACACGAGTTGTGTGACATACTCGTGCCATAATTGATTGAAGGAAACGTTTGGTAACCGCATAGTTTCACATTGCCGACCCGTGAATTGGCCTCCTCGGATCGTGCGATTTAACTACACTTGACTATTTTCTGTGGGAATATGTAAAGTCGCTATTCTTCTCTGATGAGCACGAAACAATTGACCACTTGGAGGACATCAGCCACAAATGTTGAAAAGAAGTCACCGAAAATTGGACCTTCAGATTAGACTACGTCCGAGCCAGTCGTCATTGATTTATTTCATTTCAAAGTTTTATACTACACCCCTTAGGAGGTAGTGTGGCCCTTGAATTCTGGTCCACGCAAACGGAACTGGGACTTAAACGAAGTCTGTGTTTTTAAATTTTCAGCAAAGTCTCGCCAAATAATAGCTAATTTCCACTTTCATGTTGAGGCCACAAGCTCAGGTCAATGGAATAATTCTCCGTTCAGTGACAATACACAGCCGCATGCAGAGCGGAATGTCGCTTTAATTGCATTGATTGTACTCAAGGAGCTCTTTCTAGGCGACACACAACTATTGTGTCTCGATATGGGGAAGAAAATGAATTTATTAGAACTTTGAGATACGTCTCTGCAGAAGTGAAACTCGATCTCGTGAAACAAATTAAGTTGCGGATCATGGCTTTGTTTGAATTTCAAATTAGCGATGCATCACAGATCTGAATCAATAGTCCGACCTTGGAACAACAAACAGAATCAAACAAATTTACTTTGCATGAGATATGTAGTTTAGTTTAGTTTTTATTTTATTTTATGTACAGTTTTTATTTTATCTTAATTACTAATTTAACCTAACTTATACTAAATGTGAGTTGGCCGTGGGGGACCAACCCTAACCTACCAGGCTGACGACAGCTGGGGTTCCTGGTGTGGCTCTAACCAAAAGTAGAACCCCCGGTCCTTATCCGTGTCCATCCTATCACGGATGGAGATGGATGTGCTGAACCGGAGATGAGATATGTAGAACTGAGGTTGTGTGCACCTTGGTGTCTAACCTTGAAAAGGCCATCTTGTTAATGCGACATCTACTAACTTGCGTTTCATTTATTTAGTGTATTCCCCCAAAAGACTCAAATTGAAGATTAGCGCGTTTCGTCCTCTTCACGACCTTCGTACGCATGATATGATACACACAAGTGTAAAAGAACCTCAATCAACTTGCTCTGCGCAACTAGACACAGCTAGTTAAAGATGGTGCTAGCTTATGGGCGCGCTATGGGCTCAGACTTACTCCACCAAACTTCACCGCCTCCTTAGAATCTAAAAGAGGAAGCAACCTGCAGAATTGCTGTCGAACTCAGATCTGTACAAATTAAAGAATCGTCCGCAAATGACTTTCCTTGAGTTGAGCAGCAAGGCAGCCTACTAGAATAAACGAGGTAGGATGTGCAAAGTTTGATGAATTTATTAAGAACAACGATTTTTAAAACTTTTTTGTTTAACTGCAGACCGCACCTCTTTCTAGAGGTGCCTACATATTAGAATGAAGCAAATGATGCTAAAGTTCATCAGTTAGTTTTCTAGGGCTTCTTCATATGTGGCAGCTTTCACTCTAAGTCACAAGCCTGTGGACGGTGATCTGAAAAAGGCTTGTAAGGATAAATATAAGCTTACAATCCATCACTTCAATTTCGTCCGTATAAGTAACAGACTCAAAAAAGGGTACTAGAAAAGGCAACGCAGTTTTATGTGACTTCTTTAACATCATTCTTGAGAAGTTAACTCACAAGTCAACACCAGAGGCACGAACTTGCAAAAGTCAGGTCAATTGCTAGCTTACGATGACGACATTAGCGTGATTGGACAAACACAGCGAGCCGTTAATGAGGCGTTTGCTGGGACTAAAGCGGAAGCGCCTAAATTTTGTCTGGTTAATGAGGGCAAGACGAAGTACATGCTGTCATCAAGAAAGGACACACAACATCGACGTCTCCAACAGAGCGTCACACTAGGCAGCAGAAACTTCGAGGTAGTCAAGTACTCCATCTTCCTCGTCTCAGTGGTAAAGAGGGACAATCGAGTAATAGAGCCCTCTCTCGGAGGACTAAGCCGTGCTTGTACAACAGCTTAATCAGCCTTGTCCTCCTTGATGGCGCGAAAGCGATGAGGAAGTCTTTGGCGTTTTTGAGAGAAAAGCTCTGCGTGCTATTTTTGCTCCTGCTTGCGTTGAGGAACAAAAGTCAACGATGAACTTTGTAGGCTGTACGGCGGCTTGCGCTTGGTCAAGTGTCTTTGGATACAACGCTGTAAACGAGCGGGCCATGTAGAGCGTATGGACACCACTGCTTCTTCTTCTTCTTCCTGTGACTCTACAGTCCGAGGTGGACCTGGGCCTCAACGAACATGCCTCCACAGCCAGCACGATCTTTCGCTAGTTGCGCATTCCAAGTTGGTTTGAGGTTCCTTTCCACTTGTGTGCGCCATCTTCTACGGCCCGATATGGAATCCGAACCATTGGCACAACGCAACAGAGAATGGCCAGAGGAAGGTTGAGATGGCACACAGAAAGTCTTATTTTGCCAAATTGACCAATTCAGGTGTCAGTCTATTCAGGCCTAAATGCCAAATCAGACTAAAAATAGATCAAAAAATTCAATTCAATCCCAGTTATTACCACAGCGGATATTTTTCCAATTTCCACAATTCATTATCTGCCCTTAATGTGTTTCTATTCGCATGGCAAACAATATTCAACGAGAAGAAAATCCAATGCTATCAGAGGCAGTAGAGCGTAGCACATGTACAAAAGGTAATCACAACCTTTTGAGTGCTCTTTTGTCCGCTGCAATTATTTTTGACGACTCTTCTACGTCAACAAACTCACTGCCGTGAACTAAACCTGTCACGAATAATTCACGTGCATTAAAAATTAATGCTCTATTCTGCCACACTCGCAGCAGATTTGAAGGTTTTCGGACATTAACACCTAACCGGTTTTGTTTTAGTTGACTGAGCCTTAACGCTGCCGTTGGCTTGTGTTATCTCTGAAAATTCTACCATTTTCAAGCTGAAATTTATATTTGATTTCAAAAGTGTAGATGGGGGATATTTCTTGCTTGTGCTTTATCAAAAGTTCATCTGCAACTATTTGGCGATGGCGGAAGGTCTTTGCAGGCATACCTCCAGTTGCAACGTTTGTAGTTAGCTCATGCCAGCTCGTCAACGTCGGTAAGCTTTCCTCGAC
Source organism: Eristalinus sepulchralis (assembly GCA_944738645.1). Classification (NCBI taxonomy): domain Eukaryota; kingdom Metazoa; phylum Arthropoda; class Insecta; order Diptera; family Syrphidae; genus Eristalinus; species Eristalinus sepulchralis. The sequence goes on from OX122886.1 coordinate 54,873,647, forward strand.
ACACGTCATTTATTCTTCAAGTTACGACAGTAAGTGCCTCCGTAACTGGTCAATTTTTTAACCATCAAGAGATATTGTCAAAACCGAAGTTAATGGCAATCGAGGGCGCAAGGTCTCGTCTCTATCGGATGAGGAAGCCCTTAGTCTCTTTTAGAGAAAAGTTTTGCGTGCGATTTTCGGTCCTGTTTACGTTGATGGCATGTGGAGGAGAAGATTTAACGACGAAGTCTATGGGCTGTACAGCGACCTGCGCCTGGTGCAGCGTCTTCGAATACAACGCTTAATACGGCTAGGCCATGTAGAGCATATGGGCACCACAGCTCCGGCCACAAAAGTTTACGAATCTGAGTTATTGAGACAGGCTAAGGTGGCGCACACAAATGGAGAAGGACCTCAACCAACTTGGAGTGCGCAACTGGCGGCAGCTGGCAAAAGATCGTGCTGGCTGGAGAGGCATGTTGGTTGAGTCTCAGGTCCACCACGGACTGTAGAACCACAAAACAAAAGGACAAGGTCTCGTTCAGCCGGTGGATACATCAAAACTTCCCAACAAAACTTGGTGAATATGACCCGGTTTACCATGTGTGGCCTAGCATTTTCATGATGAAAGAAAACTTCCTTTTTGTTGGCCAACTTTGGTCTCTCTTTCGTGATTGCTAGGATCTGACAATTCCTTCCAATCCTACCAAATCTTGTTTGTCCTCATACCCTTCCTTTTTTTGGAGGTTGGGATACACTGCACTGGAGCGCTCAGACTCAAAAACTGGTCCATCGTACTGCCAGGCAGTAGCCTTGGTTTTCTGTAGTTTTCTGGTTTTCTGTAGAAAGATCAGCGGGCGCTTCCACCACATCAGCGCCAAACAGCCGCCACCTGATAGAAGCAAAGGCGGGACATTGACAGAGAAAGTACTCTAAAGTGTCTTCACCTTCGCCCCAAGCTTCGCAAAGGGTGTCTTCACTAAGCCCAAGTAGACTTAGGAGGTGATTAGCGAAGGTGAAGTGTCCCATTTGTACGCCGACAAGTTTTCTGCATTATTTTCTGTCTACAGATAACATAAAAGTCGCGGATCTCTTGCTGACAGTCGGGAGCATTTGGTCAGCCTGCATCCTGGAGAGTCATGCCATCTCTGGTTGTGCTGTTGGGAGGCCCAACCGTCTACGAAAGCCCTAACCAAGGAAGCGGGTAATCCCAAGGTGAGTTCGGGCCCAACGAATGCCTCTTTAGAACCTAGCCTGGCTAGTTCACCAGCAATCTCGTTTCCCGTGATCCCGTGATGTTTTGGGACACAAGCAAGTCTAAGCGAATTAAGTCTTCAGACCAAATTAAGGGAGGACTTGTATTGACGGAATTGGGTAAAGGGTTGAGTAAGGCTTGGCTGTCGTTGTAGACGCAGATACTTCAACCCTTCCACCTGTTCTTCACAATATAGTTAGTGGCCATTAGGGTCGAAAACGTTACCGCCTTGAAGACTCATGCGAAAGAGGTGTGAAGTCAAAAGTTGTCGGCTACTACAAAATCCCCAACCCCAGATTCCTCCGTCGTCTTGGAGCCGTCCCTGAAAATCCAACTACATTCCTTTCCCATTTCAGTCTCTGGCGTGAGCCAGTCTTGGACACGGGGAAAGGCGACTTTGTATAAGCGACGCAGCTGGATTATTGGTGACTCCGCATCAGAAAACATGTCCATGAGATTTGTGTCATAGGACATGCTGTGTGTGAAGTTTTCATAGCGGATATCAAGGGGATGGAGATAAAGCAATGCATCAAGAGTCGAGCCAGGCGTGCTGGGGAAGGCCCCTGTGAAGCCGAGACAAACTGTCTTTTGAAACTTGGTGAAAGCAGCAGTCACGTATTTTCGCGAAAGCTTGTTCCACCAAACGACTGATGAATAGGAGAGAAGAGGCCTTATAATTGTCGCATAGATCCACACAGATCTTTTTGGTGATAGGCCCCCAGGTTAACCAAAAACTCACTTAAACTGCCAGAAAACTGACAGCGCCTTGGAGGTTTTCATCTCAATGTGTCTTTTCCAAAGAAGTTTTGTATCCAGGATAATGGAATGCTGACACCTTTAGGTACTTTGGCGAGTCAGACCAGTCAGGTTCGTTCTTCTCGTGAAGAGAACAATTTCGGTTTTAAGAGGATTGACTGAAAGCCTGTTCCTAGTGCAGCAGTCATCGATCATGTCAAGGGTCGTCTGTCCACTTGCACACAAGACCGCAAGGCAGTGACCAGTTCGGCTGCACCCGCGTAAGCCTCCTCATACCTTGACTTACCTTTGACCATGCGTTTGATTTTCTCATATTTAATTCGTTTTCCACCGCCTGTGCTGATTTGCTTCAAGAGCAGTTCAATTTCGTTGCATTTCAGCAGCGTTCCACTGATGGTCACTTGGTCAATTCGATCTTTTTTGCGTTGGTTAATGCAGCACTGATTCAAATCTGTTATAAGTTTGAAGTTTAATCTCTCTACTATTTCCTAGCAGTTTCCGTGTCAGTCTTGCCCAATCAATTACATTTTTTTAAACTTTTTCAGTGACCAGTATGCATCTTCTGCACAGCTTCTTTTTCATATGGCGCTACAGTTCAGGGTGGAATCGGGAATCTTCTCCAACAACCATCTTAAGACACCTGTCTCACAATTCGCACTCCAAGTTGGTTGAGGTCTAGGAAAGTGTCAGCCTCTTAATGACAGAACAGAACACACTTCTATTCACTTGTGGGGCAATCGGGTCCGTGGGCGTTAGTTGAGGACTCTTCGGACTGGATGCCCTCTACATGACGTAGTCATCTTAGGCGTTGAATCCGTAGACGTCTCGATAGACTCATATCGCGATACAGTCCGTGGTGGTTGGATTTTCTTCGCAAGAAGCCATTAATGCAAGACGGGCAAAAAATTGAAAGCAATCAGGATCATGCCATGTTTAACCAAAACTGAACAAAATTGATTAGCAAACGATCTTAAGCTCCGATTAGAATCTTGAAACTCTACTCCTCCATCACTTACCACTTTTGAGTGTCCTTATATATGCAGGTCGTCACCACAAATGTTTCTTCGTCGATGAACAAACAAAATGATCAAATATCATCTCAGCTGACGCAATCGTTTGCACAACAACGTCTAGACCGCCATACATTCCATCAAGGAAACGCCTCTATGATGCAAAATATGCTATCTTAAGCTCGTTCTGAGAACTCTCTATTGAGATTAGGTGTTCAACTTGTGAAGCGAAGCTCTGCCCTCCAGAGTCATGAGAATACTTTTTTTTTCAGAGAATTCAGTAGCTCGACCAGATTTTCGAAGTTTCAAGTGATTTGACGTCAGCTTCCTCCTAAAGATAAGACACTGCAAGATCTGCATATCGCTGGATACCCATGCGTTTGTTTCTTATCAAAGTCATGACCGCAAGTCCACCCATTCAAATTTTTAACGCGGGAATAAATTTCAAAACTTGCTCGATTTTACTAGAATTTTTTAAATTGTTTCTTTTTCCATCTTTTTATAGTTCTACGGAAGAATTTGTTTATCCCGTCATCACCATCAATCGAACAAAAGATTTTCTAACGCGTCGAATTCACTTGAAATTCTCTGCTTGCTAATTTTCTCTGGAACTTCATTATCGCCCAGCACCTCTCCCGGTTATGGCTCACATCGAAAATCCCACAACACTCGTATAATCACTCAATCGCCAAGCGTGAACGTCATTCGCTGCATCAGCTTCACACCGCTGTTCACAGCTCCTTATCACTTCCCCCACCACAGCAACACAGCCGATAAGTCAGAGTCGCAGTGGAAACCCCCGCGTCAACGAAACTTACTCAACATGGAAGGGGAAAAGCTCCCGCCACATACACTTCTTCGTTTGAGTGGATTTGAGGTCGTCAGTTCGAAACGAAACGTTGGCACGCCACCACACACAATCGAAACAAGCAGCAAAACAGTGAGTCACCATGGAGAAGGCAAATCTCAACAACCCCCCTCTGGAGTCGTACAACTCGCCGCCCTCGTACGATCAGGCCACCGGAAGCAGCGCCACTCAGACCGGTTACCGTGCCCCACAGTATCCCGTGCCGCCACCGGGATTTATCCCCGCCGACACACACCCCCAGCCCATATATCCAAGCGACTTCCGCCCGCAGCAAGTCCCGCCGCGAGCCCAGCAGCCACAAGTGGTAATCGTTCAGAGTGAGTGCTCGCGCGTCTGCTCAATGTCACGGTTTCGCTGACTGTTTGATTTTATTTTCGTTTCAGGCTACGTCCTGCCGCTTGGACCCCGCGCCAGCTACGTCACCTGTCCGCACTGCCACATGCAGAAGTTGACGCGCGTGGAGTCCGAGCCCGGCTCGAAGACCCACCTCATGGCCGCCATTCTCTGTGTCTTCGGGTAAGTCGCAATTTCACTCCAGCGCTTATCTTATCTCAATCGCTAACGCATTCCGTTTTCAGTCTCTGGTGCTGTGTCTGCCTGCCGTACTTTATGAACAGCTGCATGAACATCAACCACTACTGCGGCAACTGCAACAAGTTCCTCGGCAAATACGACAATGACTCGTAGCCCGTGGAACCAGGACCGACCCCGATTCGGGACCAGTATTTATTCGTTATCCTCTCATCCGACCTGCGCCCGACGTCCCCGAAGGCTTGCATTTCGGCGAGAGCCGCCATCAAATTAGACGTAGATTCCAAAGCTCCGCAAACTTTATGTAATCGTATGCCAAACCGAATTAAAGCACGGTCCATGTGACCGAGATAAGTCAAACGCGCCGTTCTGGATTTTGTTTTGTTTGTTTGTTTGATTCGTTGTTTTCACTCCGCACTCAGCGTCGTGATAGTGTCATAAATATTTAATTACAATGTTTGTTTTCGCACCCATTGCGCGACACCCCCTGCCCTTACGCAGTGTGGAAATGGACACGGGAGCGACTGGGGAATGTGCTCAGGGGAAGTGATTTCATTGAATTTGAAGTCCACCACGCTCGGCTGACCCAGACATGAATTATGGATTGCCAAGAACTCATTTCCATTCACCGACGGGGTGACACTTCGGGCACTGATTGCGGGTTGAATGAGAGCTTAGTCATTTGGTCTAGCAATTACACCACAACCCGCCCGAAATGTGGACAACAGTGTCACCTGGCTGTCGCTTCACGTGCATTAAGCGCGGAAGAACTTGTGGGAACACTTGATCTTGAGTGAAAAAAATTGAAATGGCCTAAGATCGACAACTTCGACATTTGGTGAGTCATCATATTTATAGCCGGGTCGCTGTGGATTATCACAATCGATTTCAACTTATGCTTGTACAGCGACCAATCATAGAACTGTTTCAACTGTCTTTAAGCTAAGTTTCTGCTTCTACAGTGATTCTCGTTTTTACAAAGACCAGTCTTTCATCTTTTTCATCTCTAGAGAAGTATCTCCAGTTCATTACACCTTCAGTTTTGAGTGTAAGACACAAGGTTTTCTTTCACTTAATCACTTCGTTTGGCCTGGAAGTAAGAGGAGCATTTGTCACTTATTCATAGAAGCATCGACTTCTATGAACTATGCAAGAGACATTCTGATTTTGGTCGACTCGTTCGAGCATAGCGACAAGTATCGCGCGAATAACACGAGTTTTGTTGGATTCCAAAGCGTCAATCGTTGCTGGCCTATTCCTAAAGACCTGAGGTTTCACATATCCCTACAAAATATAATTCAAAGGTGTGCATGATTAATGTGTGTAAACATGAATTAGGTCCTCACCAAGTTAATGTTTTACGCGCTGAAGACCCTTTAATTTCAGAAATAATTCCACCCGCACAAAAGGCATAACATTCCGTTGCATTTAATGGATGTAGCGCTTGGTCGCGGTACTCTTCGGGCCGATCATCAGCTCAAAAATGGGCTTCATCACTGAACAAAAATTCCCGATCAAATACCAGATTTGCAATGTGTTGCTTCAGAGCCCATCCATTGAAAACATAACGCAAACCCAAGTCGCCACAAATTGAATTTCTAACGCTTTTAGTCCGAGATCCTCGAGTAAGACGTGACAAGTTGTCGAATATGCGTTGAGAACGACGAGGAATCAACTGACATAGTCCCTTCCCTACGTGCCGGGGGTGGTCGATCTTCCACTTCAGCAAGTTGGGACTAAAATTTGAGAATACTTTTGGTGGAAGTGGGTTGAAAGTGGGGTGATTATGAGCACCATAAGTTTCTCGCACTGTACGATGGCTAATATCATGGGGTCCATTTCCCAAGGGTCGTAGAAAACACAAGGCTAGATGCCTTAGTTACCCAAGTATCAAATGAGATCATCATTGACGCCACCTTAGCTTGGGGCGAAGCCTTTCTAAAACCTCTGCCACTCTATGGGTCGCAGCACCCGGTTGAGGATGCAACTCCAGACTGAGCCGGGAAAGTCGCGTGATCTGAATAACCTGATTCAGACCAGTCAGCACGATACACTAACCTCGGCTCTGCCCGCGATATGGTTATTAAGCCATCACGAGACTCCCACCAGGGGGATTACCGCACGGTCCGGTTAAAACCGAAGTTCCAGGGACTCCTGACCTCCCCCGTGGCACCAGAATATAGCCTCTGGTCAAGCTGTCACAGCCAGTCAGGTTCCCTCAAAACCTAGGTCAGGTAGCCGCCATTCCGGCTCCATCAGTGATTCCGTACACACTGATCATAGTGCTACGGATCTGAATTTGGGTGGTATGACTCTGGCCATGAACTCTTGCCACACGATACCGAAACTACTGACTCATCAAAGCACTAATGAGAGCCATGACCGATCTGTTAAAAAACCTACCGAAAATCAAACCTCGCGATGTGTGCGAACTTAAAGGAACCGCTGGACACTCCTCTACAAATGGAGATTAACAAAACAACGATCTCAAACTTGAGAATAATTCGCTTTATTTGCAAAAAACTGATTTGAAACAACAGTCAGCGTACCAATCGCTCGAGAGTGCGTAATGGATTCTGTCTCTGATAAAATAATAATTCAGCTAATAACGTACCAAAAGAATTTAAGAGGAAAGTAAGTAATAGATCTGGATATTGGTGACAAGTGTTGCCGCTCGAACATGAATCCATTCCTTGGAGGTCACATATTTTAACATATCGCATAAGTGTGCGTGAAACTCAGTAGAGACACTTCCTTCATGTTTATTTCCTGTACCAATGCTCAGTCCTAGGACCCGACCCCAATTGAAACAAATACCAGCATGACGTCCCAGCGCTCAGTCGCAGTGCTCTTCCGTAAACAGTCTTCTTCTATCAAGTGCGAAATATTTACGTTAAAGTCACATCATAATCCCACTGAAGCAAGATTATAAGATTAAGCAAAATCGCAGTTCCCACAGTGAAGCTGTTACTCCAATCCAGGTTAAACAAGCCGCAGATACTCAAGCTAAGCTTATCGCACTCGAGCTGCAAGCACATCATTTCAACCTGCAAATACGAGTCTTAGTACTAGAACTTAACAAACCACCCATCACAACTTACAGATCTTTCCAGCTCAAGGCTGGGCAGTTCACCTGTCGGTAGATCCTTGATAATCTCTCCTGACTCCTCACTGGCACCAAGCACTCCGCCAGCAATGGACAACTGGAAGAAGACTTCGATGCACGCGAAACTCAGGGTTATAATTTGAATACAAAAGTCCAAAAGGTACTTTCGAAACCGACCGGAATAAATGACGGAACACAATAGGAACAGTGTGTAAACAAGTTGCGCACAAAACGAAAGCAGAAAGATTAGAATCTCAACTTGGTACATGTCCTTGAAGCGAACCACCCACCGATTGAGTTTAGAGTGGATTCGCCGAATTGCAGTGATTTCTGTCTCCAGCATTGCTATTGACCTGTGCGGAGGTCGACTACCAATCTCGTTCACAACATGCTGCAGATTAAAGTTCAAGACTTCAAACAGATAATGCGCGAAGATTAAGCCGGAATAGAACACCACCAACGTCACGAATATAAGATGAATCAAGATGCGAGCGTAAATTTCTTGAACAATTTCTTCGAGAGCCACAAAACGCAAATCAACAAGGTTAAAGGCGAAATACACGACTACAAGCACAATATTGACAAAGAAACGCCGACCTATTCGACGCCTTATTTCTTCACTGCTCTGAAAGTGGGCCATGTCCTTCTGCCAAATTGTGAATAATTCGTTGAACAGTGCCGAAACGTTTGCCCGCTGCACCCACTGACGACCAACACTCACAAAAACTGCCATAACCTCAATTCCTGTCACCAGACCTTGCAAATATTTTATAAACTCTCTATAATTGGAATCTGCAATCACAATTTTCAGCATGGTACAAGTGTATGAAGCGGTAATGACGATGTGTAACACCAAGGAGTAGCAATTCGCTCCGAGGGAATACACGAGGCGATGTGTATCGCGGTTGTACAAGTCCTTCGTGAAACCGAAAACCAACAAGTACCGGAAAAAGTATGTTAAAACGGTGTCTATGGGGTTCTTCCTGGTCCTTCCAGCCATCGTATGATTCAGTGTAACGACGACTTGCAACTGAGCGGAGAATCGAATCCCCGCTGCACTTTCAATCAATCACTTTGGTGGTTCTGTCACGAACCAGACGGTATCGGATGGATCTTGGGAACGCCTGCACTGCTGATTTGAAAGGCTGGGGAAATACTTGTGGGAATTTATAAGTGTTCTCTCGCTAACCTTGGCGCTAACAATGCGTACGAATTTTGAAACCACGTAGAAGCCGACAATCTTAGAAATTGGTACATGCAAACACTTTACCCGACTGGACGAAAGATTTGCTGTTAGTCTACCTGTCTCAGTAACGTCTGTGAAATTCGGAGATTCTAGAACTTCGTCTTGCTGCAATCGAACGACAATTTTTAAATAATGAAAATTTGAAGCCGGACAACATCAGTTTTATGCGCGACCATAAGTAGTTAGGACATATACCTCCCGTTGCAATCGCCGATCTTCATCGCCTCGGGCCAATATTTCAATGCCAATATTCCTTAAGTTTCGAAAGGATAGAGCTTCTATTAAGGCAAACATCCGTCAATGTGCTGATTTATCCCGAACAGATGCATTTCCGGGACATTTTCTGGAGAGAGAACGTAAACAAAAGGCTACTGGTTCGGCATCTTTTCTGGCTACTCGTGTGCTCAAATAGTTCGGGATTATAAAAACTCAATCTTTTCCAAGAGCGTTGGACACATGGCAGCCTTCATAACGAAGAAGATGCCACAACATTAAAAGAGGATCTATGGCATATTTTGAATAAGACAAGGACGCACCTCCTGAAGTGGTCGTTGAATTTTACAAATTGTATTAACCTTGTCAATCTCTGCCATCGGGGAACCTAGGATAATCGCCTTGCGCTTGTTAGTGGATACAAAGACATACTGTTTCAATTTCACAAGGGATAACTGTTCCAAAAGAAGAAGTATTATCTGCTCTAACGCACTTCTTTGATCCACTTGAGTGGTTGTCGGCCATTGCAGTGACTTTGCAGTATTTTAAAGACGTCTGTGGCTACTGAAAATCAAGTGGGATCCACCCATCCCATCAAATCTCTGAGAAAAGACGAAGGTATTGCAATCCGATCTTCTCTGCACTATATGCCCTAGGCACACCACTGTGGATACAGCTTCTCAATGTGAGTTGTCGCAATTACTTGGATTTGCTGATGCGTCGGCCATAACGCCTGGAATAAGGTATCTCTCTACGGCTTAGCAAAATTAAAGATTCTCTTGTCATCCTACTATAGACTGTTTCGCAAACTCGAATTCCACTGCGGCGGATTTAAAGCTATCCTCGCACGGATAAAGTTGATTTCCGGTAACGGTATGGCATAATGCAGGACCATGCTCTACGCGTGATCCAATGGATTTAAGTTCGTGTTAGAATGGTTCAAATTTCCGGTACGATGCTCTCTTCTTCTTTTACTGGCACTACAGTCCAGGTTGGACATGGACCTCTACAAATATGATTCTCCAGCTAGAACGATCTCTCTCGCCACCTGTCTCCAGTTGCGCACTACAAATTGGCTGTACTTCTCAACTTGTATACGCCATCTCAATGTAAGCCGTTGTCCCAAATGAATCGGATTCGTAGACCTCCTTTCTATCCTTATCCGTTTGTGTCAATTTACGCACCGGAATCCGCCAAGTGTTTAACCTATTTTCAACAAAATACTTCATCGTCGGAGCTCATCAGTTAGTCGATTAGCTTGCTTAGCTCGATCATGAAAAGGTAGGTACGTAAAGAATGTGTCGCTAGGTTCATCTCTTGTTAGCGCAAATAATTTTTTCTTTAAGAATGGGCAAATCTAGATAAAGAGGATGTAACAAACAAATAAAACTTAACTGCGATTTTCATGCTTGATCGCTTCAAATTTCGGCAGATTGTAGGAGGCTTATGTGAAGACTATAAGACATCATTTAAAACGGGTACTAGATCAAATTTCAGTGACATCCTGGGCCTCAACCAACATGCCTCTCCAGCCAGTACGATCTTTCGCCGTTGAGGTCCTTCTCCACTTGTGTGCGTCACATTATCGTAAGCCGTCCTCTGTTGCGTTGTCCCAATGGCTCAGATTTATAGCGTTCGTCGTTTAAGCTTCTCCTTCAGATGCCATCAACGCAAACAGGACCAAAAATTGATAGACGAAGTCCTAGACTACCTCGAAGTTTCTCCTGCATAGTGTGTCCAAGACGTCGATGTTGTGCGTCTTTCCTTGATGACAGCATGTTCTTCGTGGTGCCATTTTAGCCGCTTGCGCTTCAATGCCAGCAAACGCGCCATTGACGGCTCGCTGTGTTCGTCCAAACACGTTAATGTCGTCGGCGTAAGCTAGCAATTGACCTGACTTTTGGAAGATCGTGCCTCTGTTGGTGACTTGTGAGTTATGCACGATCTTCTCAAGGATGATGTTAAAGAAGTCACATGACGTCGCCTTGTTTTATACCTTTTTTGACATTGAATGTCCACTTGAGTTCGTTCCCGACTTTGACGGAGCAGCGAGAGTTCTCCATCGTCATCCACCACAATCTGACCAGTTTGGTATGCCAAAACTAGACATGGCACTCGTATAGCTCGTTTCTATGTATGCTGTCATATGCGGCCTTGAAATCGACGAATAGGTGGTGAGTGTCGATTTGCACTTCTTGGGTATTTTCCAGGATCTGCCGTACATATGAAGAATGCCATACGATCTTATGCCACGTTAAAGTCTGTGCTGATGTGGATGCCTTAACAAAGGCACATTTCTTGATTGCACGCCGCTTAAGACTCTTCCAGTTCTGACTACGCATCATCATCTTTATCTTCTTTAACCATGTTCTTCTTCTTTATCTTCTTCGCATGTTCTACTAAAGGGGCAGCGATGGTAATACACGCACGCACGAGAGCCTTCCAGGCCGTTCAATCCTTCACCATCAACTCTAACTCATCAGGAGCTAATCAAACCAAATCGCCCTGGGTCTGCTGAGCTGTCGCCTATTTAAGGCACACCTCGGAAGTTGTGATAAAGGAGACCATGTGGCCAAGCTAACAAAAGAAAGCTTTTTCCCTCTGAAGAAAAAGCTGCCCAATATGAAGTTCCCGCTGCACCGTCGCGTTTCTCAGCCTATCACTGCGAGTAACTTCCGCATCGGCACGGAGAATCTCATCTCAGCAGACTGTATTCGCGATTTTATTCTTTCAGTCGTAGTTGAGTTGAGTAGTTGAGAGTTGATAAAAAAACCGAGTTAAAAACCGAAAACTTGACTTTAACACCAAGCTCGGCCTTCCTTAGTCTGGCTTGGAACTCTGCTTAAAAATTGATCAAGCCTGACCGATCCTCCTCCCACCACTTGTGAAAAATACCCCGAGATACCTAAACTCCTCCACCTGTTTCAATGGGACTCCACTAACATGTAAAGTGCATTGGACAGTCATTTAGGAAACGATCATTACTTTCGCTTCATTCCAACATCAGTACATACGGCCACAAACCTATCGAGCGCGAACTGGAGTTCCGCCTGGGAGGAAGTGAGGTCATCGGCGAAAAGAAGATGACTTACCCTCAAATTTCCCAGTGTTAAGCATTCGCTCATGCATTCGCTGTAACACCCAGTCCACATGTATACTGAAAAGGAGAGGTGATCAGACGCACCCTTGTCGCAGCCCAACGCCCACGGTCAAAAGTATTGATTTACTACCGTTAAGCCGATCACAGTTGCTACAGTTTGTGTAAAGAGATTGAATGACACTCAACAGTGGATCATCAATGCCATGCTCTTGTATGACACTCCAAACTTACCTCGTGGGACTCGGTCCTGTGCCTTTTAGCATACGTCTACGCTAGATTTGAAATTATCATTAATCAATCGCTGGTAAGAACTTCAACGACATTTTCCAATTTCTTGGAGCAAATGGTCTGAGGACTTTTTAAATCAATTTCGAAAGCGATCCAGAAACCAGAAACCAACCGAATGAAGTCATTCAAGTTTTAAATCAATCAGGGTGATTGAAAGGGTGTCGAAAACATATCATGGTCGAGATGGTCTAGTCCGAGTGGCATCAGTAATGCCCACGAAGGGCAAGTTGATGCTACAAGCTATTCCCTCCACTTTCCAAGAATACTTGAAAGATCCCTTCAACGAAAGGCTTTCCCTTTCCCTTTGTAAAATCGAGAAATATCATAGAACGTTGACTTTCAAAATGCATCTAAACAATTTGAAGACGCTTTTTTGGTGTGACTCTGTCCATGATGTCTTGCCAAACGATACTGAAAAAAAATGTGAAAGCATTGATGCAAGCCATGACCGATTTGTCAAAAAGAAACTTAATGAAAATAAAACCTCACGATGAATCACGCTAAATGTTTTTAGATTTCTTGGTGTAGAGGTCACATATTTTTTAAGTGCCTGGAAATGGGACTTCTTCTTCTTCTTCGGATGGCGCTACAGTCCGGGGTGGACCTGGGCCTCAACCAACATGCCTCTCCAGCTAGTACGATCTCTTGCCAGCTGCCTCCAGTTGCGCACTCCAAGTTGGTTGAGGTCCTTTTCCACTTGTGTGCGCCATCTCAGTCTAGGACGTCCTCTGTTGCGTTGTCCCTGTGGCTCGGATTCGAAGACTCTTCGGGCCGGAGCAGTGTTGTATCCGTAGGCGCTTGACTAGGTTCATGCCGCCGTACAGCCCATACAGTTCGTGGTTGAATCTTCTCCTCCAGATGCCATCAACGCAAACAGGACCAAAAATCGCACGCAGAACTTTTCTCTCGGCTTCTTCATCCGCTTTTAGTAACGTCCAGGTTTCTGCGCCGTAAAGCAGGACAGGGATGATCAAGGTGTTGTACAAAGTTACTTTGGTCGTTCGGGAGAGGGCTTTATTACTCAATTGCCTCTTAAGCCCAAAGAAACAGCGATTGGCAAGAGTGATTCTGCGCTTGATTTCGGTACTGATGTTATTGTCCCTATTCACCGCGGAGCCGAGATAGACGAAGTCCTTCACTACCTCGAAACGTCTGCTGTCCATAGTGACGCTCTGTCCGAGACGTCGATGTTCTGCGTCCTTCTTTGATGACAGCATATACTTTGTTTTGCCCTCGTTTACCACCAGTCCCACTTTAGCCGCTTCCGCTTCGATGCTAGCAAACGCCTCATTGACGGCTCGCTGAGTTCGGCCGATCACGTCAATGTCATCCGCATAAGCTAGCAGTTGAACGGACTTGTGGAAGATCGTGCCTCTGGTGTTGACGTGTGAGTTACGCACGATCCCCTCAAGAATGATGTTAAAGAAGTCGCATGACAGCGCGTCGCCTTGTCTAAATCCTTTTTTGACATCGAAGGTCTCGGTGAGTTCGCTACCGACCTTGACGGAGCAGCGAGAGTTCTCCATCGTCATCCTACACAATCTGACGAGTTTGGTAGGGATGCCAAAACTAGACATGGCACTGTATAGCTCGTCTCTATGCACGCTGTCATACGCGGCCTTGAAATCGACAAATAGATGGTGGGTGTCGATTTGTACTTCTTGGGACTTCTCCAGGATTTGCCGCAGTGTGAAGATCTGGTCGATTGTGGACTTCCCTGGCCTGAAACCACACTGATAAGGACCTATCAGGTTGTTGACGAACGGTTTCAGGCGCTCACACAATACGGCAGAGAGAATCTTATATGCGATATTAAGGAGACTGATCCCTCGATAGTTGGCGCAGTCGAAGGGGTCTCCTTTCTTGTGGACCGGACAGACGACGCTGAGATTCCACTCATCGGGCATGCTTTCCTCCGACCATATCTCACAGATGAGCTGGTGCATGCACCCAACCAGCTCATCCCTAGCCGCTATGAACAGCTCTGCAGATAGTCCGTCTGCGCCAGCAGCTTTGTTCGACTTCAGTCTCGATATTGCTATCTTGACCTCGTCGAAGTCGGGGGACGGAATTCTTGTCCGTCGTCGTCCAAATTGAGTGGAACATTCTGCCTAACAGCGGGATTTGTGTCGTCATCGCCGTTTAGGAGTCTGCAGAAATGATCCTTCCAGATTTTCAGCACCGACTGCGACTCTACCACCAGTTGTCCATTTTGGTCCCGGCAGGCTTCAGTCCGAGGCTTGTAACCGCCAGATAGCTGTTTTATCTTGCGGTAAAAATTTCGGACGTCATTCCTGCCATAGCACCTCTCCATTTCCTCGACCGCGCGCTTCTCCTGCTCTTTCTTTTTTCTTCTGAGAAGCCGGTTCTCTTCCCTTCTTCTCTGTTTGTAGAGCTCACAAACAGCTCTCGTCGTTCGATGCAGCGTTGCCTTGTAAGCTTCCTGTTTGGCTGCATGCGCCTGCCTGCACTCGTCGTCAAACCATGGGTTCCTCTTAGGTGGTGGCGTGAAACCCAGCACATCAGTGGCGGCCTCTTTGATGGCTTCTTGACAACGTTTCCATTTGTCTTCTATTGTTTGTGCAGGCAGCGTCGAACTTTGAGACAGTTTCAGGGAGAATCGATCGGTAAAGGCTCTAGCGATCGGCTGCGATTGTAGCTTTCCGACGTCAAAACGTTTTGGCCTGTCTCGACTCCGTTGCTCTCTCGATATCCGGGTTCTTACCTTGGCTACAACAAGGAAATGATCCGAGTCGATGTTTGCACCTCGGAATGTTCGGACATCGAGAATACTGGAGGAGTGTCTGACGTCGATCGCAACATGATCAATCTGGTTGACGGTTGATTGATCAGGTGATCGCCAGGTCCCTTTATGAATGTTGAGGTGTGGGAACCGCCTGCTGGCCACAGAGAGATTTCGCCCCGAGGCGAAGTCAACTAGCCTGAGTCCGTTTCCGGAGGTGTTGGCGTGCAGGCTGTGTCTTCCGATGACTTTAGCAAAGACTTCTTCTCTTCCCAGCTGAGCGTTAAAATCTCCTAGAACGATCTTGGTGTCGTAGCTGGGGCATCGATCGTATGTCCTTTCTAGGAGGTGATAGAAGTCTTCTTTACTGCTGTCATCTTTTTCCTCTGTCGGGGCGTGGGCGCATATGAGGCTTATATTTCCGAACTTAGCCTTGATGCGGATTGTTATGAGGCGTTCGCTTATGTATTGGAAGCTTAAGACTTTTTGCCTAAGTCTGCCTCGAACAACAAAACCGCATCCAAATAAGCGTTTCCCTCTCTCCCTGCAGCAGTCGCCGTGGTATATGTCGCAGTTTCTCAATCTTCTCTTGCCCGGTCCATCCCACCGCATTTCCTGGATTGCGGTAATGTCTGCTTTATAGCAGTCCAGGGCCTCCGCAAGTTCATCGGCTGCACGTGGTCTGTTTAGGGACCTCACGTGCAGATCCGTAAGTCATTGTCCTTTGTACGTTTGCGAGGGTCGTCAACAGTGTATCCATCCATATCCGAGGCATTCGGTTTTTTCGGAACTTATATTTTAAATGTGGCCGGGCAGTTACCCCGACGCACACCCCCAACCTGGAGAACCAGGCCCTTTTTTATACCTCTTGGGCGGAGGTCGCACTTATAGGTTTAGCAAGTTGAGTTCGGATGAACAACAACCAGTACCCGGTGGCTACCAACGTGGAGGTACTATAAGCACAGTTGATGTGTGGGAAACAGTTACAACAGCTGGGCATCGCCAGGTTGATACCAATCAGTGCCTACCCTGTTCCCACATCACCCAGGACTTAGCAGATCGCAAAGCAGTCCAGCCTAGTTCCAGTGCTAAACCCAATCCCATTTTCAGTATTCATTCCCGACACAAACGCCCAATCCCAGCGCCCATTCTCAGTGCCCAGTCCGATCATAGTTCCACAGCTCAGTCACGCACAGTTAAGGTGTCTAGATTCAGAGCCCAATTCAAGACAGTGCTATTCAGTATTCTTCTTTCAAGTGCTATTTATTTACGTTAAAATCACATCATAATCCCACTGAAGCAAAATTATAAGATACAGCAAAATCGCAGTTCCCACAGTGAAGCTGTTACTCCAATCCAAGTCGAACAAGCCACAGATACTCAAGCTAAGCTTATCGCACTCGAGCTGCAAGCACATCATTTCAACCTGAAAACACGAGTCTCAGTACTGGAACTTAACAAACCACCCATCACAACTTACAGATCTTTCCAGCTCAAGGCTGGGCAGTTCACCTGTCGGTAGATCCTTGATAATCTCTCCTGCCTCCTCACTGGCACTAAGCACTCCGCCAGCTATGAACAACTGACAGAAGACATCTGTGATAACCAAAGCCATTGCAAAGACAACGGAACAAAAGTAGTCAAAGTATTTCAGAAATCGCCCCGAATAAATGGCAGAAGACAGCATGTACAACATATAAACGAACTGCGTACAGATCGATAGCAGGAAGAGTAGAATCTCAACTTGGTACATGTCCTTGAAGCGAAGCACCAACCGGTTAAGCTTGGAGTGGATACGCCAAATTTCAGTGAGCTCCGTTTCCAGCTTTGCTATTCTCTGCCGCTCGATGTAAGTTGACCCACGGGGAGACCAACGACCAATCTCGTTCACAACATGCTGCAGATTGTAGTTCAAAACTTCAAACAGATACTCCGCGAAGAGCAAACCGCAACAGAACATGAACACCGCCACGTGTATAAGATGATTCAGGACGTGAAAGTAAATTTCTCGAAAAGCTGTATATTCCAACGCAAAATGTACATCACTTAGGTTAGAGACGAAAAACGCCATTGTAAGCATTGTCTTCACAACGAAACGCCAACCTGTTCGACGCCTTATTTCTCCGTTGCTCTGCAGGTAACCCATGTCCTTCTGCCAAATCTGGAATACTCCATTAAGAACCGGCAAAACGTTAACCCGCGACGTCCACTGCCTGCCAATACTCACAAAAACCGACCCATACTGAATTACCCTCACCAGCCCCTTCAAATATTTTATAAACTGTCTTCCACTGTAAGGGCGGTCTACAGTGAAACTCAGAATGATATCACTAGCGTATGAAGCGATAAAGAAGATGTGTAGCAGCAGGGAGTAGCAGTGCGCTCCCAGGGAATGAACGAGGCAATGTGTCTGCCGGTTGTACAGATCTTTCGTGAAACCGAACACTAACAAGTACCGGAAAACGTATGCTATAACGGTGTCTATGGGGTCCTTCCTGTTCCCAGCCATCGTGTGATTCAGTGTAACGGCGACTTGCAACTGAGCGGAGAATCGAATCCCCGCTGCACTTTCAATCAATCACTTTGCTGCTTCTGTCACGAACCAGACGGTATCGGATGGGTCTTGGGACCGCCTGCACTGCTGATTTGAAAGGCTGGGGAAATCCTTGTGGGAATTTATAAGTGTTCTCTCTCTAACCTTGAAGCGAACGATGGGTGGACGGTACGAGTATGTGTATGACATATTGAAACCCAGCCTATATCAAATCTTTCTTCCATTCGATGATCGTTCGAAAGTCTAGTAAAAGAAAAATTCGATCTTCAAGTTAAAGAAGAAGGTTTGGTCATGTTCTACTAACTAATCTTTATTTTCCAATTGTATGTTTGCGAACTAAGGAAATCGCGCACAAGTTGATGTATCTTACACTGGCCTTCCGAAAGTCCTTGATAAGGTGCATCACACTTTTCTTATAAAGAAGTTTATATCTTTGGGAATTCACTCAGCAATGCTAGGACGGAAAGAAAGTAATGGCTGACGAAGGGGAAATATAGTCCTCGCAAATTAAGGGCTAACATCCGGCGTACCACAGGGTAGCCATTTGGATCCGTTGGTATTTCTGTCATTCATTAACGATGTTTGCAAAATATTGTCATACGTAACCCGTTTATGAACGCTAGGGATAAAAAAGAGGAGTTTAATTTACCCATGTCGACATGAACAATAGGAAAAAGGCTGGTAAAGAATAATTTACCTGCCAGAAGTCCTAGAAAAGTACCACCCCTGTCAAAAGTCAACCTTCTGTAACGAACCAAATTTGCGAAAGAACACCTAAACTGTGAACCTTCTAAATGACGCAATATATTATCGACGGACGAATGCAAAATAGATTTATTTGGTACTCCTGGGACCTGGAACGAAAAACCCATTGGGTCCCATTTTTGTGGATCAAACCAATGATGACGGCCGTAGTTTGCATCAGCATAATGGGGGAAACCATGTTTCCTTAGGCAGAGTGGAATATGCCACTTAGATGGATTCTACAGCAAGACAGTGACCTCAAACGTACGAGCAAAATGGTCAAGGAATTTTTCCAAAGCAATGGACTTCAAGTTATGAAGTGGCCGCCTCAGTCTCAGGACCTGAACAAAAAAAGACAGCTTGCATGATAACACATCCGAGAACGGACGCAGAATACTGGATTTTGTGAAGGAGCAAAACTCGGTTCCCTCACCTCAACATTCATAAGGGAACTGACCTACTCACTCCAGCTATCTAGCAGCTACCACACTGACAAGGATCTATCAGGCTATCGACGAGAAGGTTTTGAGGTGCTCATACGAATACCAAACGACAGACGGGCAAACAGTACTGAGATTCCTCCCGTTGGAAATTTTTTCTCCGGCACATATCTTGTGCCTGGAACTGGGACTAAGCAAGTCGCTGAGCGGTCGCCTAGCGACCAACCCCGATGCCCAGCCCAGTTCCAGTGTCCAGCCCATTCATAGATCGCGCGTTCATCTACAGCTTCTATAGATTCAAAGACCAATTCAGTATTCTTCAATAGACGTATATTTACGTTAAAATCACATCATAATCCCACTGAAGCAAAATTATGAGATACACCACGACGACAGATATCACAGCGTAGCTGTTGCTCCAATCCAAGTCGAACAAGCCACAGATACTCAAGGTAAGCTTCTCGCACTCGAGCTGCAAGCACATCATTTCAACCTGAAAATACAAGTCTCACTACTCAAACTTAACAAACCACCCATCACAACTTACAGATCTTTCCAGCTGAAGGCTGGGCAGTTCACCTGCCGGTAGATCCTTCAAAATCTGTCCGGACTCTTCACTGGCACTGAGCAGTCCGCCAGCTATGGACAACTGACAGAAGACTTCTGTGCAAACGAAACACAGGGTGACAACTTGGACACAAAAGCTAAAAAAGAATTTTCGAAATCGTCCGGAATAAATGACGGAACACAACAGGTACAACATATAAACGAACTGCGCACAGAATGACATTAGAAAGACGAGAATCTCAACTTGGTACATGTCCTTGAAGCGAAGCACCCACCGATTGAGTTTGGAGTGGAGTCGCCAAATTTCGGAGAGTTCCATCTCCAGCTTTGCTATTCTCTGCCGCTCGATGTAAGTTGACCCACGGGGAGACCAACGTCCAATCTCGTTCACAACATGCTGCAGATTGTAGTTCAAAACGTCAAACAGATACTGCGCGAATATTAGTCCACAAGAGAATATGAGCACAGTTACGTATATAAGATGATTCAGGAAGTGATAGTAAAGTTTTCGAAATTCCTCATACTCCAGCGCAAAATGTACATCACTTAGTCTAGAGACAAAAAACACCGCTAGTAGCATTGTCTTCACAAAGAAACGCCGACCTGTTCGACGCCTTATTTCTCCGTTGCTCTGAAGGTGACCCATGTCCTTCTGCCAAATCTGGAACACTTCGTTCAATACAGAAGAAACCTTTGCCCGCGTCGTCCACTGACGGCCAATACACACAAACACAGACCCATATTGAATTACCGTTATCACTCCCCGCAAATATATTATAAATTGTCTGCCACCGTAGCGGCCGTCTATAAACACAACTTTCAACAAGATCGAGGTGTATGTAGCGGTAAGGACGATGTGCAGCACTAGGCAGTAGCAATGCGCTACCAGGGAATAAACGAGGCGATGTGTCTGGCGGTTGTACAAGTGCTTTGTGAAACCGAAAACCAACAAGTACCGGAAAAAGTATGCTATAGCGGTGTCAATGGTGTCCTTTCTGTTCCCAGCCATGGTGTGATTCAGTGTAACGGCGACCTGCAACTGAGCGGAGAATCGAAATCCCGCTGCACTTTCAATCAATCACTTTGGTGGTTCTGTCACGAACAACTTTGATTTGAAAGCCTTGGTAAATACTTGTGGGAATTTATAAGTGTTCCCTCATTAACTCATCCTAAAAGACGACGACATAGGAAGTGCTATGAGGCCACCGAATTTCAAGAAGGATTCAAAGCTGTTAGAAGCCGATTGTCTTCGTAGATGGTGCCTTTACAAAGACGGCAACAGGAATATATTGTCTTTACACTCTGTCGTCTTAAAAAACGCGATAAACTTTAGCTTGAGGAGGTAACAGTCTTAAGAGGCGACAGTCTGAGGAGGCGACAGTCTTAGGAGACGACTGTCTTAGGAGACGACTGTCTTACGAGACGACAGTCTTAAGAGTTGACAGTCTGAGGAGTCGATAGTCTTAGGAGACGACAGTCTTAGGAGACGACAGTCTTAGGAGACCACAGTCTTAGGAGACGATAGTCTTAGGAGACGGCAGTCTTAGGAGACGACAGTCTTAGGAGACGGCAGTCTTAGGAGACGACAGTGTGAGGAGACGGCAGTCTTAGGAGACGACAGTCTTAGGAGACGACAGTCTTAGGAGACGGCAGTCTAAGGAGACGACAGTCTGAGGAGGCGACAGTTCTAGCACACGAGAATTTTTAAATTCACATTCATCAATTCCTAAAGCTTAGCAAAGGTTCGGCCATCGACATGGAAATTGTTTCTCAGTTAATCGGAGAGATACCGCGAACAAATTTATCGCAATTAGTTCTCCACCTCTGCCAACACCTTTGATAAGGACCGACAGTAATAATTGCCAGGGAAAGATAAATTCTTATCTTGTGTTTGATTTTTCCTCATATCTGTGTTTTGTTTTATCGGCTTCAAGCTTCGTTATCACAGCGAGCGTAACAACTCTTTCAGACATACCGAGTAATGTACAGCAGAAATGGCGACTAAAAGAGCGTAATGGGCTGTTTCAAGTTCCAAAACAATGCTTGCCGTGAAGAGACTGGAGAACCTCTAGAAGTGTTGCAGTCGACGTCGAGACTATGGAAAAAATCATTTCTGTTGATTGCTAAAAGGTGACGAGAATTCTGTCTCCCTGAATTGAAAGAGGTTAAGGCAGATATATTGAAAATAAAGACGAACAGAGTTGCTGGACGAGACGGACTGTCGCCAAGTGTGCTTAAGAAGTTAGAACAGCTGAAGAATTTGTGGTTGGTCAGAGAATAAGAGAACTGAGCGGAACAGGGTGGAACAGACGACACACGTCTGTCAAGCAGCGACTTGGACCTTGTTTATTATCTTTCAGAGAAGTTAGAGATGGCTAGGTGGGTGTATAGGGTTTGAACATCAGAACTTCTTCACAAGGATTCTTCTAATCCCAGCCATTGAGACAACACAACAGAAAACGTTCTCAACAGAGCTGGAGAACACATGTGTTAAAGAAATTCTTCAGCTTGAAGACAGAGTGAATTTTCAAGTTTGCTAAGGCTCCTGTCCAGGACATGCCAGACTGTTATGTCAGCTCCATTCAAACAAAATATTCAAAGGACTACGTTGAGGGACAAATAAGGACATAAGTTTGTTCCTTTAACCGGGTTGAGAGATCTGCATTTTCTTTTTCCCAAGATGACCTACCGTATCCACAGTGTAACGACACGAGTTTAGTAAGGAGTCAGTTCAAAATCTAGGAAAGCCTTTGGATAACTCTGAAAGAAGCCTTTTCCAGCTGAAAGTAGCGGTTAATTGACCGCAGAGTCCTACAGAATTCAGAAAAAGACACCTTTCTGTAGTTGTGCCTCTGCCAACAATTCCTCTTGGCTCTTGGATTCACTCAGTTTTGTATTTATGATGGGAATAAGAATTTCATCATCATCTCTTTTAGGTTCCCTCATGTTCCACTTGGGAATTCGCGGCACAATACACGCGGCACCAGATTTCTCTAGACAACTCGAACCCTTAGCCATC
The DNA here is from genome assembly GCA_944738645.1 of Eristalinus sepulchralis. NCBI lineage: Eukaryota > Metazoa > Arthropoda > Insecta > Diptera > Syrphidae > Eristalinus > Eristalinus sepulchralis. Next base: position 54,896,066 of record OX122886.1, read on the forward strand.
AACATAAACTGCTGAGGATGATGCTGAACCATACCGTGATGAGTGTCTGGGATCACCTCGCCCTGGAGGTGATGAGTTGTCGCTTTCCTGATAGGACAAAAACTTTATCGTTCATGACGTTGCCAAAAAGTCAAGATTTTGGAAAACAGACCTTGGAACCCTTATAAAACCCTAAAACAGGGTGTCCCAACAAGAACGCAAGATTTAAATTTTAAATAAAACGAAGATATTTAAAAAAAATTGTGAATTCTTTATTATATCGTAAAGTAGACAGGATGAGGTTACGTGTGGAATAACACATCGGCCAGATGGCCGCGGCGGACATACGCGATCTTTTAATGAAATTTTCAATGACCGTTTTGCATAAATGCTCATTAATGCAGCGTCTAATTTCCACTTTTAAGGCTTGAGTCGTCCTCGGCTTATTGGCATAAGCCATCGACTTCAAGAAACTCCAAAGAAAAAAGTCCAATGGTGTTAAATCGCACGTTCTAGGCGGCAAATTCTGGTCTCCAAAACGCGAAATACCACAACCGGGAAATGACTGATGCAGCAATTGAATTGTTTCTCTAGCTGTATGAGATGTGGTGCCTTCTTGTTGAAACCACATCCCCTCCACATTCATTTCTTCAATCCTATGCACGAAAAAATTGGTTATCATTTCACGATACCTGCACTTGACCTGACTCATTTTCATAAGAAAAGGTCCAATGATTCCTCCAGGCCAAAATCCACACCACACAGTGACACGTTGAGGATGCATTTGCTTCTCGGGAATCACTCGAGGATTTTCCTCGCCCCAAATGCGACAATTCTGCCTATTGACGAAGCCATCAAGATGGAAATGGGTCTCGTCACTAAAGATGATTTTATCGGCAAAATCAGTATTTTCATGTTGTCTCTCCAATACCTAATTAACGAACTCCCCTCGCTGTGCATGGCTAGCTGGCTTCAGTTCCTGAGTCAATTGAACTTTGTATGCATGAAGATGAAAATCTTTCGTCGAAATTCGCTGCATAGTGGATTTGGAAACAGCAATTTGCTGAGCTCGGTTTCGAACTGAGGCGGATGGAGTATGAGTGACGTCATCACGTACTGCTGCGATATTTTCGGTCGATCGACCTGGTCGAAGGCGCGTTGTTGTCTTTACATCAGGTACAGACCCAGTTTCAGCTAATTTTTCCATTAATCGCTTTACAGTTCACTCTTTTGGAGCATTGTTGTAACCCCAAATTGATCGGAATATGCGAACTGTTGCCGCTAAACTTTCACCATTTTAGTAAAATAGTTTCGCAATGAGAATGAGTTGTTTTTTGGTGTAGCGCTCCATTTGTATTAACCTTATACCTTCTGCTAACAAAGAATAATAATTGTTCAAATGTCAAACAATGACAATTCGAATGGCGCCAAATTTAAATCTTGCGTTCTTGTAGGGACACCCTTTATAAAAATATTGTCCGCTTTTTGACTCAGAATCTAAGTGTCAAAAGAAGCTGAGTCGAAAAATATCAGTCGACCTTATCTTAATTGTAAACGTGCACTGAGTGGAACAACCGATAATCGGACGTAACAAAGCTTGACCTATACAGTGAGTGCGGAAGGACTTCTCATTTTATTTCTAAGTGCATGTAAAGGCTTTTTCAAAAAGAGCAACAATTTGAGTATTTCATAAAATCAATCTCTTCAGCCACAAGGTGGCACTTGAACAAAACCTCTTTTCAGCCATCCGAGATGACGGGACGGGCTCTCCTTTCCCAATTGCTATCTTGCAATTTGGGAAAGGAGATAAATTGTTTATATCGTGCGATTCGGGCCAAAAATGGTCGGTAGTCATGGCGCGGTAACGCTGACGACCATTCACAATACCGTACCTCTTCTCCAGAACCCAATCGGAGAATGTACGTCGTTTCAAATGGTCCATCGGCTTGATTCTTGATTCAGCTTGATCTTGTTTAGGTGTCAGCCAAGATTCTTAAGCGAAATAATGACCAAAATGTTGTCTGAACCACACCCAATTTTTTAGAACGCCGTGGAATTGACTGATTTCGATCATTTGCTACGGTCGCCTGAACAGCAACGTTTGTTTCGATACTTCCAACCGTCGACTCACTGACACGGTAATATCACACAACGACAATGAAGACTCAAATTTTTGCACTAAATTTGTTATTGCAAGACTAACCACCCAAAATTGGAGTTAAGGCTCATAAAGGGACCGTCACCAACTCCGAAATTCGGCAGAATTTTTTTTTAATTTGTAGACGTTGCTCGTTTGTGTACTTTACTTCGATGAAAATGTTGAGATTACTGGATAAATTGACAGCGACAGTGACTGTTTGATGATTAGTGAAAGAATGCGTATACAACCCTTTACTTAGAAAGCCCTTTGTTTTGAGAATTTTTGTGCAAGTGAACAATCTCGTGCTGCAAAATAACTTAGTTGTGCCTTGTGTTCGTTTTCTACCAATTTGTCCTAAATACTCGGTGGAAATGCATCGACTTATACTATTTATGTATATGCGTTTGAAGCAGGGACCACCCAGGTGGTACCGCTAAATACACAACATAGCTTCGAGAAGTCGTCGCGGCGATGTGACGACTGATCAGCTCTTCAAGAACCCATTTAAAAGCAAAGTTATTTTATAAGCTCAGCCCTCTCTCAAAGGACTAAACTGGTTTTGCACAACAGCCCGATCATCACAATCCACCTTTATGGCGCGGAAACTTGGACGCTACTAAAAGCCGAAGCCTCAAATCTTTTTGGTAGAAAAATTCTGCGTACGACTTTTGGTCCTGTTGCGTTGCTCAGCGACCTTTCGAAGGTTCAGGTCCTTGATCTCAAAAAATGTATCTTAAGGTGAGGGTGGTTTTGTTGGGCGTACCGATGCAGTGCATTCTGATGAGGCTTACGCAATGGACCTTCACGGTCACTTACTGTGATTGCATAGAGCCCCCAAACCAAAAAAAAATTCAAAAAAAATGTCTTCTCCTTCCCATCAAGGTGTCTTAAAAATTCCGTAACCATTTATATATTTATGACAGCAAAAAGGGTAATCATTAATTATTGCTAAAAATAAATATCTTTTGTTTGTTTACTGTGCCATTGATTTATTTCATGTTTTGGCATTTAAGAGAAATTCAGATTTATCTTCATTGAAAGCGCAAAGTGATTTTTTAATGCAGCCATCATTACACTGACCCACCCTGTCATTATCATTAAAATTCCAAAAATAATTGCGGAATCGTGAAAAGGAAGTTTTAATGATTTTTATTGATTAATGCAAAATTGACAAAAGATGCTGGGAATGGGGGAAACTTATTTCCGTGGATTGTTTAAATGGCAAAAAGGTATTTTTTTTTAAATCTCTCTTCCAGTTAGGCAACGTCAAGATTAAGAATTTGAGACAAAGAAACCACTTGCTGGGAGGTAGACACATCCTAAAAAAATCAAAATGTCTTCCTAAATTATTCTTGTGTAATTGTCTTCTTTGCCAGAGACCGGGTGAGTACGGGTTCACTACTTTTTTGGGAGGACTTAATAGATGTTTTTTTTTTTCAGTATGGACTCTCTCTCTTTATCTCTGTCTTTTCTCTCTCTCAAGTTTTACCTCTCTTTCACCTCTATACTCACCTTAAGGAAAAAGAGGGTCACTCATTTCGTGGCAAACAAAAAACCTCATCCATTAGTAGTTCCTGCGGAACTCCCTCGTCAACACAAAAGTCCGATCTTTTAACAATCCAAACAATTGCTAGCATACGCGGACGACATTAACCTAACTGGTCGCACAGCGAGCCGTCAATGAAGAGTTTACTGACATCGATGTAGAGACGGCCAAAATGAGTTTTACGGTGAAGGAGGGCCAAATAAGTACAATACCGAAGACTCCTCCAGAGCATCACCATAGCAGCTATAAGGACGTCGTCTATCTCGGCTCTCAAGTAAACAGCACCATCAACATCAGTACCGAGATTGAACGCAGAATGACTGCTCGCTGTTTCTTTGAGCTCAAGGACAATTGAGTAGTACAGCCCTCACTGAAAGGACTATGACGCAGAGGCCTAGATAATCTCAAGGGCAGAGAAAAAAGTTCTGCGTTAAATTGTTGGCCCTGTTTGCATTGAATTGATTTCGGAGAAAAAAAGAAAAGATGCCTGAACAGCGAAATGAACCCAGTCAGGCGTCTATGGATTCAGCGCTTAAGATGATCATGTAGAGCGCATGGACAACATTGCTCCAACCCAAAAAGTCTTCGATTCCGAACCGGTGAGACAACGCAATAAAAGGCGCCCACTGATGGCGCACACAAGTGTAGAAGGACTTCAACCACCTTAGAGGCGTGCGAAATTGGAGGCAGCTTGCTAAAGATGTGAAGCCCCGGTCCACTCAACCCAATCCCACCGCAGGCTCTGACGCCTCCATTTCACGCCCTTGTGCTGATAACTTCTTTTAGCCAACTCATGCGGCTGTTTCTTGAATCTGATGAGTATTCGCACATTTTCCAACTGACTCACTGTGCCGGGAATCAAGAATGTGTTCTGCAACAAAGGCTCATGGTTCAGTGGAAGAAAATGAATGTAAAGTGTTTGGTTTCGTTCAGAAGTTCACTGCTCACGGCCCAAGGAAAAACTTCATCAAAATCTCTCCCCATTGAAATTGTGAAATATTGACGCACTCATTCGCGTCCAATCATCATCAACTCGCTCTGTAATTGCGACTAATGCACATGTGTTACAAGTATATGTTGGCCGGATGACTCAGCGCCAGAAGCAAAGAGTCAAGTAGAGCGATTAACCCATCATACGATCAGCCCGAATACTGGTTCGCGTAGTGGACTTTGCCCTCGACGACGGTCGGTGTCTGCCTGTAATCCGACACATTGAAGGCACACAGACATTGGTCGTCAATCCAATGACTTGTTTACAAACAACCGAAGCACCGCACAGATGGCCGCCACGAGTCAGCACATACTTACCGCTGGAATGTTCAATGACGGCGTTTTGTATACTTTCGCGAGCTCACAGCAATGGGCTGGGAGAGAGTGTTGAAATGTGCACGTGGGTGATAAGGACTAGATGAAATTTCGCTGACAAAGCGAAAAAGAATTCATGTTGTGCGTAAAGTATTGATTTTATGAAAATGTCCAACGCGAATGTGCTGGTGGTGGGACTTGCTGAGTTGACTCCTAGGAAGGGAGGATGACGTGACGGAGAATGAGACATACATTAATTTGATCCAGAAAGTGTATAAAATACATACAGTTGCTCCTATGGAGTATATAGTGGTATAAAGGAGTCTACGATGAACCTTCATGCGACTCTGTGTTGGGCCATCCTGATCACCTCCGACCGATACTCCTTCTCCACGGTCAGTCTGAAAGTTGACTGAGATCGAGGGCCATCCGTGGAATATGCGCTTCTCACCTAAAGGATGTGGAATATCCCTCTCTCCACTTTCTTTAGAGATGGACTTCTGTGAAACTCGTCACTACAACTCGTCACTACAACTCGTCGCCACAACTCGTCACTACAACTCGTCGCCACAACTCGTCACTACAACTCGTCGCAACAACTCGTCACTACAACTTGTGGCAACAACTCGTCGCTACAACTCGTCACTACAACTCGTCGCAACAACTCGTCGTTCGTTATCCGCCACAACTCGTCACTACAACTCGTCGCCACAACTCGTCACTACAACTCGTCGCCACAACTCGTCACTACAACTCGTCGCAACAACTCGTCACTACAACTTGTGGCAACAACTCGTCGCTACAACTCGTCACTACAACTCGTCGCAACAACTCGTCGTTCGTTATCCGCCACAACTCGTCACTACAACTCGTCGCCACAACTCGTCACTACAACTCGTCGCCACAACTCGTCACTACAACTCGTCGCAACAACTCGTCACTACAACTTGTGGCAACAACTCGTCGCTACAACTCGTCACTACAACTCGTCGCAACAACTCGTCGTTCGTTATCCACTCCGGCCAGACGACTTTCAAAATTCGTATTTAGCATTTGTTGACGAAGATCTGAAGATTGCGAACAATGATGGCGGTGGTTTTCCAAGCCTAGCCTCCGTATATGAGTACGGATTGAAATGGAATTTTCGAAGATTGTGTGGCGTACGTAGGTTGCCTTTTATATTTCGGGATTGGGCAACCGTAGTGTTGCAAGCTGGCAACTGCCAGCTCTATCGTAACTTTCCACGTGGATTAACTCAACAACAGTGCATCGATGAACTAAATTCAATTTTTGGCGATGAAGCTCCATCAAGGACCAGTGTTTATCGATGGTATGGTGAATTCAACCGAGGTCGTTGTTCACTCCAAGACGAATTTCGTTAAGGTCATCCAAGATCGTCATGTCACCTTGAACATTTGACCGTCAAAAAAATTTGTTAGCGTTGGATCCCACACAATTTGTCAATCGCTCAAAAAAAGGCTCGTGTCGATTGGTCGAAAGAAATGCTCCAAAAATACGATCGCGGTGCTTCGAAACACGTCTATGACATCGTGACAGGTGATGAATCGTGGATTTACGCGTATGAGCCCGAATCCAACAAAAATTCTTCGCGCACGAAGCACTTCCAAGCAAATGGTCGCCTGTTTTTTCGAAAAAAAAACTGGACATGTCGCAACCGTACCACTACAACAACGCAGAACAATCAATTCTGAGTGGTACACAACCATTTTTTTGCCAGCTGTCTTCCAAGAAATCAGGAAAACCAACCGCCGAAGACGGATCACTCTTCACCAAGACAATGCGAGCTCTCACACATCGGCTCAAACAACTGCATTTTTGAGCACTCAAAACATCGATTTGATGAGTCATCCGCCGTATAGTCTTGCTTGGCACCGAATGACTTCTTTTTATTGCCGTACGTAAAAAATTAAATGAGAGGTCAACGTTTTTCGACACCTGGAGAAGCGGGTGATGCGTTCAGAATGCATGTTTTAGAGATACCTCAATCAGAGTTGCAAAAGTGCTGACAATTCTTATTCTTAATGGGGAATATTTTGAAAAAGAATAAAGCTATTTTCGATGATAAATATTCGTAGAGAGCTGGAAGGATGGAGCTGCTGACGTTTCAGAACGATAAATAAGAGTGGCGGGCCTTGCCTATACGTGACAAGACGTCAGTTTCTGAAGCTCCATACTTGCACAAAGTGCTGCCAAGGTATGTAGCAGGATCTATTGCCACCCTCAATCAGGTTCCCGTCTAGTAGCAGAGGTGCCTCGGTTCTTGAGCTTCTTGACCAACTTTAAATCATGTCACTTGCACTGATGTGATCAGAATTTGATTTCGAACTGCGGTCGTTTCGAAAAAAGAACCCAGTTTTGGTAAAAACGCGTTTTCTAGTAGTAGTTTCTCGTGGCGACAAGATCCTTATCAGAAGTCTGTCATGGGTGAGGCAGAAAGATGGTGCAAACGGCGAGATGAGGTGCAGCATAACGGATTATAAATGTTCCGAAAAATTACTCGCTCTGAGCAAGTTTTCACGAATTAAATGGAAATTTCGCCGAGACCTGTGATGTCGCCTGCGAAGCCACCGCAATTATGTATGTATTAGACCTCCTTACAGGGCCGGTATGTTGTATCGAAAAACCGCTTCCATGGCTCCACTTTTTCTTCCACACTGATATGTGCATCTTTCTGTTGTGTGTTATGCGCACACATTTCCCCATTGTCCTCTGATCACCACTTTGATCTTTTGCACGATATTATGTTTTTCCTTCTCCCACATATCCGATGGAGATCCAACGAACGTGGCCTCAAGTCCTTTCTCCCACATCAGCCAACACGAGTAGAAGTACAAAAATTTAAAAATTCGTATTCCTGGTGTACTGTTAGTCTTCCCACACGAATTCACTTGCACTGACATCCAGAATGTGCTTATTCGGCTCTAAAGGAAAACCATTATCAGTGGAATCCTTATTACTCATCATGTCGCCCTTTAGAATAGCCATACTCGCAGCCAATCTTGAAGATCATAGTTGACCGCGAATGTATCCTAGTTGTAACCGATCAATTTTTTCACTGAAAAGAGTGCTTCCCACACCACTGATGACAAGTCCGTGCCACTTCTTAAACTGCTATAAATAACTGTTGTTAACTTAGTCCATTATGGCGTCGTTTACTTGCCAAACTCAAAATATGGTATATCCGCGCTACCTTACCGACAGAACATGCTCCAACAATTCAAATATAGACCAGACCTTGATCCAACGGTTGAAGTTAATCACTTCCTGTTTTCCCAAATATCTACCCACCTAACAGAAAACTAACGGTTTACACAATGGAACACAACAGGCGACCACTCCTCGTTCTTTGTCGCCACAAAAGTTGACATTTCAGTCGAAAATTCTGGCACATCCGTAAACAAATGCGAAATTTTGGCAAATCACCAATGCCGGCACAGGATTATATCACAGGCGTTACGCAAAGAATCAACCAGCATCTGAACTGCGTGTGTCTCATGAATCAAGTTAGCTGAGGATGTTACGTCAACTTGCGCCGCCTTTCCCTCGAAAAACCAAAATTCTAAATGCCAGCATCCAAATTTGGTAAGAAATCTACCCACTTACATAAACCGCTCTCGCAGATGTCAGAAATTCCCACAAAGAACCGTTATGTCAGTGAAATGGAAAGGTGATCGTTCTGTCCACCTTACCCCACGGCCAAATTTATCTTCGCTGTGACAAGTATCAGAACTACAGACCGTCTACCCCCTGCGCTGCTGAAGACATCCACCCCGCCAGCCGCTCAAGACACAGTTCAAGCTTGATCGCATGAAACGGAAAATAAAGAAAAACATGGCGATAAGCAGAGAACAAGCAAAAACAAAACAAAAAAAAAGCTTCGTCATCAGATAACCGACGCTTTATCCCCTCCCCATTCTACGGATACTAGAAACAGCGACTAAGCGAACTTTTAAATCAGTAGGCCAGACGCAACCAGCTGGTAATGTACGCAGTCTGACCCGCACGCAGGTTGCTTAGAAATCGCTAGTTTCGCGTTCGCAGTGCCAACAGTTTTCAGTGTCGAAATGGATCAGAAGCACGCCATGTTGTACCCGAGCCTGGCAGGACGGCCCGACCAGCAATCCACCTCGTTCCAGGCGAACGAGGTTTCATCTTTCGAGTCGCCGCCCTCATACGATTTCGCCATGACCAGTGGCGGAATCCCACAGCCCACAGCACCGGTATTCACCACACCAGTGCCGATGCCGAACACAAGGGCTTACCTGCCGCCACCACCGCCACCAATATCCGCGCAGCCAGTTCACCAGCACCTCTCCCCGGAGACTTACACAAACACCTTGCCGGTGAGAAACCTTCTGCCGCCAGTTATCGTCGAGCAGCCAAGTAAGTTGATCCGACTGACCCTCGAAACGTGATGAACCATGTAGAATGTTTGCAGACAGGGAGCCCCTCAAGCTGGGGCCACAACCGTCGACCGTAACTTGCCCCGAGTGTGGAGAACGTCGCAAGACCCGGATGCATCACACACCGAACCGAAGGACTCACATCTTCGCCTTCATTCTGTGCCTCGTAGGGTAAGCTTTCCGCGTGCCCTTGTGCAATCATCGCCGTAATGCCACTCAACTTTCCATTATTAACCAACAGGTGGTGTTGCTGTGCGTGTTGTGTACCGTACTGCATGAGTAGCTGCAAGACCGGCCACCACTACTGCGCCAAGTGTAACAGATTCCTCGGCACTCACCAACGAATGGATCCATAAGCTCGAGCGGCGACAATTAGTTTTCGATTTCTTTTTTTTTTTTTATTTTTGTAAACTTTCGTAACCTGTGACTGAGTGTGTGTGTGAGTGACTGTCTGTATTTAAGGAAATAAACTATTGTTAATGGGAACGCCATGTACGTGTGCGTGTGCTTTTTTTTCGACACAACAAAGTCTTCGTTGGATGTGTTGGCGGCATGGCACCGGCTATGGCAGCAGAGTGGGCTTCGCTGTGAGGCTTAGTTTGCATTTCAACTTTATCGCAGATTGATTTTAGATTGTGACTAACCGACTGGCGTTGTGCGTCATCCGTGACGAGAGTGCGAATTAATGCGACAAACGGCGAATTGACAAATGTCAACAGACGGCTCTGATAAGAGGACTTATCTGGGAGTACACGGAAAGGCAGTTTTGCGCCACCAGACACGTCGGTCACTGTCTTCATCACCAAAGGTGATGCCCCTTCTCTAGATCGGTTATATAATGGCGGCTATCTGCGTCAGATAATGGGAGAAAAAATTATAAAGACAGATCATCAAAGAAAAGCTTGACAGACTCGCCAAACAAAATTCCAAGTTTTAAATGTTTGCAACGCACGTATCAGTCTGATTATGCAACAAACCTGTTTGGCCTGGGTCCACGAAACAGTTTCGCCAAAAAGCACTTTGACTGAAGTTGAAGCTCTTCCTCGGCTTGTTTTATTCAAGATCATTGCCAAAAATCTGTTCACTGGAAGACGCACCACTCGCCCACTCGCGTTCCATTTATGGACTCCAATGAAAGATTGTCAAGGTCACTCTCTAGGCCCGGCCTGATCTGACTCATATGATGTCAAGTATGCCCATCAAAGCTTTCGATGTTTTTTCCAAGTAGACCGTGTCTTCTTCAACGCCACTACTGGTGAAGGTTCTTCCGCGCAATATGGACCGATGTCCACTATTGAACGACATCAGACTTCGAATAGTCTTTGAATCTCAGACATTGGGACAACGCAACAGAGGACGGTCTAGGCTAAGGTAGCAACAGAGGACGGCCTATGCGCACACAAGTGAAGAAGGACCTCAACCAACTTGGAGTGCGTAACTGGAAGCAGTTTGCAAAAGATCGTGCTGGCTAGAGAGTCATGTTAGTTGAAGCCCAGTTACACCCCGGACTGTTGCGCCTCAAGAAAAAGAAGAAGAAGGTTTTAAAGGTTTAAACTAGGAGTTCTGTAGAAGCCGTTCCCGGGAAGATTTAATTTCTCTATCATTGCACCAAAACTGCACCAATGCCATTGCTACCCCGATTGCTTATTGTAAAAGAGTAACTCTTCTGTTTTTCTTAATGATTCTTCGGAATTTTTTCACTGAGCTAATGAGGGGAATGGGTGACATTGTTAGCTGATTCTATCCTGGAGACAGGATAAGGGGAGGATGCTATTAAGCTCCCTTCTACCTGTCTGTAGAAAAGGAGCTTTCTATATTAGGAAAGTTTCTTTATTGCACAATCGGGGTCACTTTCTAATTGAAAGACTCTAGCAGTAGTCAGTTAGGTGATAAGATTCCCGCTTCCGTTCAGTAAGAAGCACTTGTCATATAAACATACACATTTCAGATGAAGGAAACTTATAGCCAATGAAAACTTCTCATTACATACGAGTCAAAATTCAATCATAAAAAAAGACGAAAACTGGTCGAGCCAGAAGCTGAGTGTAAAGCTGAAGGTGGTCAATCGCACAGTGACTTTCGGTTTATGGAGTGAGTTACCTGTTCTAAGAAAAAGAGATTGATATAAAAACCACAGAACTCCATTCCAAGATCACTAGCAGCCCGGAAAACCTATGTATAAAGGCGTTTAATTTATTTTCTTTCGAAAAGGTCGAAAAAAGTTATTCAGATAATTTTAACACTTGAGCACAGCATTCCTTGAGATATAGGTAATCAAACAAAACTTTTACGATTTCACTCATTGTTGCTTCTCGCAGCTCAAATTTCCATTTGACTTTATTTCGATCGAATTGGAAACATCTTCTAGGATCAGGCCCCTTGTCTTCTCCACCTTCTTGACAATAGCATCGGCACTAAAGCCAAACGCCCCATTTATTCATGCTAATCACTGGACCTTCAAGGACAGAGGACAAGCAAAAAAGCAGCTCTTGGTGCGAGGGCCAAATTATCTGCTCTCCTTGGTGAGCCTGAGTATCAACTAACAGCTTTCTTTAGCCATCTGAAATGTTTGAGCATCAAGCTTGTGGTCGACCGTTTCTTTGACTTGCCGTGGTCTTTTGGAGCTGGGTTTTTTTAGCTTTGCCCTTATGCTCATTTGAAAAGTTGTATTTCATGACGCTTCATCCGTTTGTTCTTCCTTGACTCCAAATGATGCAAATGTTGTTGCGGACATCCACACCCAGAAACAGTTCCAGTGACAATAGATTCTCGACTCTGTTCTCTTGCCCTATTGGATTGGTTTGATGTATACATTGACAGTGTATCTCTTGAGATTATGTCCAGAGTGAGAACATCTGAAAGGTAAAACAAAATATCTGAACTCATGAGACATTTTTCTTGTTTGTTTGGCGCAGAGATGGACATAGGGCGCAATTAACAAACTTCTTCAGCCACCACACAGTCCTTTGCCGTTGTACACACTCCCGTAGACTCGTGTACGTATGTTCTGTCAAAGATCTGTCAAAGCACAATGATGTACAGAACCTTACCGCAGCGGATTAATTTTGAAAGAAATGTTACCAAAAGACATGGTTTAACTTCGATTTTTTTCTGATTAGTAATCTTTTACACTTCCAAGAATTGAATGTTATATGAATGCACCCTCGCTCTCAGGTTGCGGAAATGGTACGAGGCCTATGATAACCGGCACAAATTTCACAATTCTTAAACCTTCTTTTTCTTTCTATTGTGCAAGAGTTTAAGGTGGACCTGGGCCTCAACCACATGCCTCTCCACCTAGCACGATCTCCCGCCAGCTCCCTCCAATTGCGCACTCCAAATTGACTCTCCACTTACATATATGCGAAATCTCAGCATAGGCCGTCTTCTGTTGCGTTGTCCCTTTGGCTCGGTTTCGAAGACTTTTCAGGTCAGAGCAGTGGTTTCCATACACTCTACATGGCATAGGCATCTTAAACGTTTTATCCGAAGACGCTGTTCCAGGCGCATGTCGCCGTACAGCCTATAAGTATCAACGCAAACAGGACCAAAAATCGCAAGCAAAACTTTTCTCTCGAAAAGACTAAGAGCTCCCTCATCCGCTTTTAGTAATGTCCAAGTTTAGGTGCCATAAAGTAGAACTTGGATTATCATGTTGTTGTACAAAGCAAGCTTTGAGAGAGGGCTCTATTACTTAATTGCTCCTTGAGCTCAAAGAAATAGGGATTGACAAGAGTGATTCTGCGATTAATTTCGGTACTCATGTTGTTGTCCCTATTTACCGCGGAGTCTACTCGTAGGTAGACCAAGTCCTTTACTACCTCAAAGTTTCTGCTGCCTAGTGTGACGCTCTGTCCGAGACGTCGATGTTGTGCGTCCTTCTTTGATGACATCCCTCGTTTTGCCCTCATTACCCATCAGACGCTTTTTAGCCGCTTCCGGTTCAATGCCAGCAAACGTCTTACTGACGACGGCTCTGTGTGTTCGCCCAATCACATCAATATCGTCGGCGTAAGCTAGCAATTGAACTGACTTTTGGAAGATCGTGCCTCTGCTGTTGCCTTGTTAGTTACGCGCGATATTTTATAGAGTGATGTTGAAAAAGTCAGCGTGTCCCCTTGTCTTAAATTCAACAATTATCATCGCATTAATTTAAAAAAATCCGTTGGACAGCATACAATTTTGTCCAGCCCCGGAAGCGGAAGAAATGTTTTACAGAAGTCAAAAGTAATTTAAAACAAGTTGTTTTAGGTTACCGGAATGTGATCTGCACTCTTTCCTAAAAGTGAGCATGGACTGGAAGAAAGGGTTACACCTGTTGTTGTAAACAACCCAAGATAACTGCCTAATAAATATCATTAAAGTTGGTCCATCCGTTTTGAACTTGAAAATCTTTTGTTTCAACAAGGTGAGCCGATTTCTCAAATTTTTCCTTTCTCTTGTCTACCTCTGATATGCAGGCATGGTTGTGTTTACATACATAATCAGCCGAATTTCGTATATAATACGTTAACTGTTATCCTGTTGCTTTTGTGACGGAAATCCTTAAAATAAGAGACTGCCTCTCACGGAAAGCGATTTGCTTCCTATAATGGTAAAGAGCAAAAGTTTGCCAATGTCAATTATTATTATAGAAATTGAACTTTTTCATCTGTATAGGGTTGGCTGTTTTTGAATATAATTGTCTGTGGAGGTACTGTGCCCTGGATAAATTTTCCCAAGACTGCAGATACAAAGTTTCATCTGTATTTGCCTCCGCTTTTACCAATAAGGTTGTGATCTTTGCTTATCCGCCAACCAAGCACCATGCCATCTAGTGTCAGTTTACGTCTGTCGGCAATGTAGTCGAACCTGTTTCAAGTTACGCGAATGACTCATTCAACTGCCACTTAACCCAGTGAGGGAATACAAGCAGTCATGCCAAAGCACCGAACAACAACAAAGCTTTGTCCTCCATATACCAACACACTGCCATCAGCCCACAACCAGGGTAAACAGATATTGATTGACCTATTTCCCCTTACCAACCATAAGGGTGGCCGCTCCACACCTTCTCGTGCGACCGTGTTGGGCACACACAGCTTACGGTGTGGCCACCGCTACAGCTCTGCACCCGAAAGGACATCTGAAGGGTGTTTGTTTGTCGGTTCGTTTTCATTGTTTTTTTCTGTGCAGAGGGGGCAGCTTGAGGGCGACCCTCTGTTACGACGCCGACCGACGTCCTCAAGAGGCGGTAGAGTGGCGCCTTCGCTCCGCTTTACGTTTCTCATGCAGAAATAATTGAAAAACGAAAAATGGAAAAAATGCTGAACGCTGCTCGCCTCCGGTTCACTCGGACTTGAGCAGGAACTATGCTCCAACTAATTTAATTAAGGGGAACAATAACAACAAGGCACAAGACCGCCCGCCAGGCGAGCCGATAGAGAAGCGGAAGAACAATTGCATTGTCACCGGCCAAACTTTGAGGCAATTTTTTGCCAAAAAAAAAAAAAACAAATGCCGATGACATCATCCGGAGGAAAGCAAGATGGTCGCGGAACCCCCAGCCAACGCCAAGTCACTCTATCCTCCTATGTACACAACCAGTGTGCGCGAGTATGTGTGCGCCAGTGTAACGAACATGAATCGTGAATTTTTGACGTTTGGCATGAAGTTCTGTGGAAAACTATTATTCATACGTTCAACCTCGGGGGGAGGATCGATAAGCACGTAAATTGAACATGAACCCACGTGGGGGTTGGTTTCTATTCGCGGGCGAGGAGGAACGAGATGTTTTTGTCATGGCACACCGCAGAGGGCAAGAGTCGGGGAAATGGTTTAATTATTGAACCCTGCCACCGCTTGACAATTTGGGAATATTTGACGAGACAAACGGGACGCATTGTGGGCGGTTGATGAGAAAGGGAACATAACGGAGGTTTGTTGAACTTAGAAATTGCCACTTCCGAGGAGGTGCCTTCACATCCGACTGTTCGGGATGTGAATGGATGTTGCCGTTACAGTTCGCTGGGTTTTTGGTGGGTTCAGTGCGAAGTGAAAGAGGGACGCTTTGAAGGGAGTGAAAGGATGGAGGGAAATTAGCTTCCTCGCAGAAATAAGGTGAAAGATGGGTGTGTTTGAAGTGATGCTAAATTTGGCAATTGCGGGACAGTCGTCTTTGAATGACTGACATAATTGGTCTTATTTGAAGGTTTAGTGAGAGCGCCTCAGAGAAGGGAGAAAATGAAGAAATGTTCGGCAGACTGTTATTCTTTAAGCCGTGATATTATTTCAGGAAGGGTATGACAAAAAGTGTCAGACTCTTAATGACAGAACAGAACTCAATTTCAATAAAGCAAGTTTATGTCAACAGGAGACTGCAATGCTATTTGACAAAACTTTCTTAAATTATGGCAGCGTTCCTTTTAACTTCTGTCAGTAGTGTGAATGAAAGAAACACCAAATGTCAAATCCATCCGCTCCCCCAAAACACTGCAAAAATTCCCGAGAGGGAGTAAATTCAAAAACACAAAAATCTGTTTGTCCTGCATGACAGCACAACTCTCAAAAAAGAAGGAACATTTTAACTGACTTCTAAAAACATGTGAGCCCCTTGAAAACCGTTAGATAAACTGAAAATGAAAAAAGTTTTGGCGAACAAGACACCGAAGTGACAATTTACGAGGATGCAGGCATTTTTTTAAGTTTCTTCTTTAAAAGGGAAACGTTTGCTTCACTTTGCTGCTTTTAAGAGTTTAGAAAGAGGAAAAAAGGGAAGTTTCCGTGTTGCCTTCCTTCCGTCTATTATGTCTTTCAAAGTGGCATAACAATCCGAGCCGGATCTGAGCCCCACCAACACGCCTCTGCAGCTAGAATCCACTTTGGTTAGTCCGCAATGCACCATCTAAGACGAGACCGTTTCGAGTCTGAGGGCCCCAGGGCAGTGTTTTCCAAAATCCAACAAAACAAAAAAGACGAGACAGTTGCGTCTGTTGTGCTGTCCAAGTGGCTCGGATTCAAAGATTAAAGACGAGTGATCCATCCGCTCCATGTGGCTGGCCTAGGCCATCTTAAGTATTGTAGACGTTTCACGCTTGACACTTAACACTTAAGACTTGACGCATGTCGCTGTAGAGTCTATAAAGTTCCCCGATTTAACAGATTCAATCTTCTCGCGAATTTCAAGTCTGTTGGTATGTTCTTTGTTTTAGTCCTAGACTAATTAAAAAGGAACTAAATTCCTTTTAAATTCCGTCTAAAGGAATTATACACCTTCTGTCCGCACAGGAAAATTTAAGAAAAGTGGCACTGCCACTCACGACTGAAGCGGCCTACAGCTTAATACCTAGAGTGTTGTGAAAAAAAATTTAGATGAAGTTGAAAGTTAAGTGTAGGATTCAAAACTGCCAAATGCCTCTCTCTTGGACGTTCACGCATCTACTTATCCCCCTCGTCAGGCACTCACAAGAAACTTAAACTCTTTAACTTGCCCGTTTTTAAGCACAACACTGAAACACTTAGACTCAAGAACTAGTCCATTGTATGACCAAGTAGTAATCTGCATTTGCTTTAATTTCTTGGCCTTCCAAGGGAACTCCAGCAGGCTCTTTTGTGACAAGTAACCGACGTCATAAGCTCTCAAGAAATCAGCACCCAATTTGTGACACCTGATCCGAATTAAGGTCAGACAGTGGCAAAGGATGTTCACCTCTTTGTCGTCCTACTCTCCAAGAACAACTTAAGGCACATAAAAGATCTTCCTCTGTAGTTGCCGAAACGTGGTGTACACACGCTAAACGTCCTACATTCGATTCCGGGAAAGACAGTTCGTATTTTTCCACGACATCACCTTTGTCAAGTTGTTCGCAAGACTCAAAGAATATTGATTGCCTCCCAAAAAGCTGTAGATCCCCTCTCCTTGTGACAAAACAATACCACGCACAACAAAAGTAATTGCTGAAGAAGATTGTCCTTGATCCCTTGTGGGATGTGGAGCCACCCAATTTACAAACCTTCTTCCATAAGAATAGTCGATTGCTGTAGTGGAAAACTAGATGTTGGTTTTGTTGGATGACAATGATGAGAAGATGAAGAGGCGGAGGAAAGTCCCATTTTATGTGGTCCTAGTACGACACCCATGAACAAGCTCGGTGAAATTTACTGAATGGTTTCCAATTCAGGAAGTTGTTTTCAGTACACATAACATGACCTTGTATGTTCTATGAATAGGGTAAGCAACTTTTTACATATCTACCGAGGTTCAAGTCCCTATCCAGCAATAAGCGCACCAAATTTTTCATCCCATTGCTATTGATCTCATTACCCTTCATACATTCAAATCCTTACAAGGACTTTGTCATAACCAGCTCCTTTGGAGCATAAATTTGAACACTCAAGTCAACAGCTTGAACCCAAAGTGTTTCTAAGTGATCACTTACGAACAGCCTTTTTGTCTTGGAGCTACATCAAAATTTTATTAGGTGAGTGGTACTACAGCCCACAAGGGCCCGGGCCTAGCTTCTACAAGAACTACTCGTGTTGTGCGTGCTACTGTTCTCTCACGAATAGAATAGTTTTTTCCCGACTCCGAACGGCAAGATTTGAGAACCTTTTTATAGACAATTCGTACTCTGTGGTGATGTCAGCAATTCGAAAGAGGTGGTGCCGTGAAAAACATGCAAGGTGTCCCCGCCCGGAAATCGAACCTAGACCTTCTGCGTGTGGGTCGACGCACTTACCCACAACGTCACGGCCACTACACGGCCCACCGGGATATGGACTGAAAAATGCTTTCCAGCGACTACATCTCCAGCGCCACGGCAACCACCTCTCCAGCTCTAAGCGCACCAAATTTTTCATCGTATTGTTATTCATCTTATTATACAAGAACTTTATCATCACCACCTCCTTTAGAGTTTGAATTTGAACACTCAAGCTAACAGCTTGAACCTGAAGTATTTCTCAGAGTTCACTTGCTAAGAGCCTTTCATTGTTAGAGCTGCATGAAAATTTCTACTCTAGAAGCTAAGTAAGGTCCTGGACTCCTTTAAACTTTCAATCGTTTCGCATCACCGTATTTCTAATTTATCAACTCAATGTCACACATTTGACTAAACAATAAAAAAAACAAACTGGGTGCCGCTGCAATACCTAGCTCCTTTAACAACCTTTCGAACTGTCCGTTCTCTCTCTCTCTATCTCTTACTAGTGGAAAGGACCTACAGTCTACTGCCGATTATGGACAGCTTTTCATAGACAGTTAGCAGAGTTTGACTGTTCTCAGCAATTCGACACTATTTGTATCCATGTATAGAATCAAGCGCTTCAAGACAGCATGACGAAAAAAGGGCTTCCTTTTGGAACATCTACCACCGAATTCCCGACTTTGCTTCTGTATCTAACATTTTAAAGAGATTCCAATGAAAAGTTAAAAGAACTCCCACGGAAAGTGGCACATTTCTTTGGACTGACTAAGGCTGGCTTTCAACTCGCCCATTCCTAACTTGTATAACATCCTGTATTCAGTTTTTCTGAAAGCGCGCATCGTCATTGAAAGAACATAATCAATTTCATGTCCTTTGCGGACAATGGAAACACCCAGCTAACGACGCGACACTTGCACTAGCATTGCTGGAATCACCTATTCAAGGAGTGTCTCCTTTAAGAAGGCTGTCTTCACATTGTCAGCTACCCACTCTCCTTGAAATCAAAGTCCCCTTGCGAGTGACTCTCATCAAAACCGAAGTACCCTCGCCCAACCAGCCTAACTGAGTTGCATGCACTCAATTCCATGATGTATTCTTCAATACATCAAATTGAAGAAGATTATGCTGTCCGCACGGATGTAGGTCATTAGTGCAGGCATCACCATCGCCACCGCGTCGTCACGCATCTATGCGCGGTAACCAAACGTAATCTCCAAACAAATAGACGACAACGCCACAGATCATCACACGAATCGTGCCCTGGCAATAAAAAGAAAAACGAGGCGAAACGAAGAAAAAAACATCTCAATTCCCCACATTACAATTTGTTCCTATTCGTCGCAGTGTGCTCGTATCTCTTCATTTCCATTGAATTCAATCGATTGCACAGAGCGACGACGTTGGTAATATTTGCCGCCCGAACAAAATTTACGTTACGCATTTGAATGGAGTGATATCCACCGCCTCCTCTCCCCCGGCCAGCCGCCTTTTGCCGTGCCGACAATCGGTGGCAAACTTATGGTGGGAACAGAACGGATTTGAACAGGAGATACAGCATAGGACCGAACGCGCTTTTTTTTGTGTGTTTCTTTCTTCACACGCAAACAACAAGCTAAAGTACTCGCAATCAGCTAAAAATAGCCAAAGACACATAAACTACACAAATACACTCGGGCAGGGCGGCGCAGCACGGTACGATGACGCTCTCCTCTATCCTCTAGCATTTTAGATAGTATCGCAAGCGCGCGCTCTATCAACGCACCAACACTGCGGCGTTGTCCTAAATTCTGATGTGCTTGCTGATGTAAGATTAGGTGTAGTACGCACACACCGATGGGCTTGGTATATGCCAAAGTAAATATACACACTCTCCGACGACGACGAAGACTATTTGAAGATTATTACACCCCGTTTGATGGGGGTGGTGGTGGAGGTGGTGGCGGAGGCGGACGGAAGAGTGGGAGCTTTTTTTTTTGTCCCATCTGCCCCGGTGTATGCATGTAATTGTAACTGTTTATTAATGACACTCACACTCCCGCATACGGCGCAGCAGCAGCGGCAGCGGGCGTGAGGAAAGCTCCTTGCAAGCGCAAAAAAAAAAAACAAAAACAAATAAAAACCAAACTCAGGAACGAACAAAAAAGACACGAATTTATCTAAGGAGCGGTGGGTTTTTGTCTTGTTGTATCTCACCGTTCCCTCCGTTGCCCTCCTCACCCACCCACCGCCGCACAAGCTAAAAGCACAACACAAAGTTTCCGTTTTTTGGGTGCGTTTATGTACAGTTCTCCCCCTCCCCTCGTGGCTGCCCGTTCGTCTGTTCATCCGGCGCCCTAATGAAATAAGCCAAAAACTTGATTTCTAACTTAACAGATCCACACACACACACACACAAGTCGTCCATCGGTATGTGCCTGGGCTATGTAAAAGTTTAATGAAAATAAATGTGTACATGTATTTTTTTTTGTTCATTTGTGGAATAGAAAGCAAATACGAAGACAGGAGAGCATCTACGGGCGCTTTTAAGCGTACCCATGTGTGTACCCTGTCGTCGTCTAGTTGGCAGGGAGGAGGTACTACAACACCACCACCACCATCACCGCCACCACCATCACCACCACCAGAACCAGCACTGACTCTGGTGCCTCTGGTGCTGGCGCTGGTGCTGCTGCTTGCTGCTTAGAATCTAGCTGCTCGCTCGGCAATTGTTGTATGTGGAATCATGCTTTGTTAGTTGCGTTGAGTGGAGTTGATTATTATTATGATAATGGAGGGAAAGTAGGTCAATTGCACGTGCCATAGATGAACCACTACAACTCGCAGTCGGGCACGCACGCACACTCGCGCACACCCGGAGGGGCCTCCAACTTGTAAAAACAACTGGTTAACATACTTACTTTGTGCTCATCGGCCGGGGGAAGTGGGGCGGAGTGAAGTGGAAATGGAGGAAAGAAAAAAAAAACAAACAAAATCCCATGCCCATGCGAGGCACTCTTCGAAGGCACACGCATTAGAAAAACCTGCTTGTAATGGGGTCATCACTAGTTCCTCTGCCTCCTCCTCCTCCTCTTCCTCCTACTCCACTGCATGTCATCACAATCAATCGAAAGAGAGAAAAAGAAGAAAAAATCCCCAGAAGTCAGTAGAATCGCGCCTCATCTCCCCACAGTGCAGTGGGTGCCGATTAGGTGAAGATGCAACTGATGCCACGATGCTTCGACCTCGCTCGCATCATCGACTGACCGATTGATTCCGAGAAGTTGGTGGGTTTTGTGTAGTTTCCGATTGATTGTATCTACAGATTAACCCTCTCACACACACACACACTCACTTACCATCGCCTCGGTGGGTTGAGAGAGGAAATCAATTTTGAAACAAGTTTTCTATTTTTTTGTGATTTTCCTTTCGAACTGGTCCCTGGGTGGGGATGATTTTTTTTTTCTGAAACTTTTCTTTTTCGTTTCGTTTCGTTTTCCTCATCTATTGTTTACGTGAAGTTAGATTAGAATCGATTGATGTTAGATTTGTCGAAAAACGAAACGAAGCGAAGGCGAGGCAAGGCTAGTGCTGATGGATGGGAATGGTAAACAACGTGACCGCATGTGTTTCTTTTGGAAAATTCACCAGAAAGGAACATCTTGACGTTGTGCCCTTTGAAGATGTCTGTCTGTGTGCATTGCAAACAGATTGGACTGAGTTTGAGTTGCTCGGAAAGTTGCTCGTTTTACTTGCGAGAGCATTTGCGAAGCCATTCAGCTTGTAATTCAGTTTATCGTTGATTAAGTTGCACAATGGTTTTTGTGCGGAGAGGAGCAAGTTTTGGGAAACGAGTTCACTTGCAGTGGATAGAGGAATGTTCTTACATGGAGATTGTAGACAGATTCATATGCTTGCATGGACATATGTTAAAAGTTAAAGAGTCCAACTGCTGCATACAACTGACGATGGTTTGAGGGTGTAATTGTCAAGTTCCCGACTTAATTGTATAGAGGAGCGGGGAGGACGAACGTTTGTGATGAATTTGACCTCAAAATTTAAGTAACACGTCACAAACTTCAACAAACCCCAGCAGACCGCCCGCTTCCTTGTTGATTTTTTCGTTGTTCAGGACACCTTTGTGCCCTCAAAACCCAGCATAACGTGAGATTGAACTTGTCCAACAAGCTTAGTCATCTGTGACTAAGCGCTTTCAGAGGCTTTACTGCGGCTTCCTGTCTCTGTTCATGACTAAAGTTGATAGGCCCACACATTCAGCCAAAACACTTTTCTTCTTCTTTTTACAGTCCGTGGTGGGTATGGTTCTCAACCAGGATTAGAGCTTAGTAAATGTCAGTGCAGGTTCTAGCCGGGGATGTCCACCTAACCTTTACACTGCCACAGATCCTCGAAAAGACCCAAGTGATGCAAATCGACACTCACAGCCTACTCGTTTATTTCAAGGCAACATATGACAGTGTGCATAGAGACGAGTTGTGCACTTCTGCCAAACTCGTCAGGTGGTGTAGCATGACAGTGGAGAATTCTGAGTGCTTCGTCAAGGTCGGCACCGATCCCTCGGAGACCCCCCAATGTCAACAAAGGTCTTAGACGAGGCGACGAGCTGTTGTGTGATTTTTTCAACGTCGTTCTTGAGAAGCTCAAAGTTCCCACAAGACACACGATTTTCAAAAATCCGTACAATTGCTAGTATACGCGGATGATGTTGCCGTGATCGGCAATGAAGTGCTTGCTGGTATTGACATAGAGGTGGCCAAGTCGGTTGAACGAGGGCAAAGCAAAAGACAGCACAATGTCTCAGCGAGAATATCACTATAGGTAGCTATAACTCCGAAGGACGTCGTCTACCGCGTTTCTCAAGTAAACAGTATGAACACCTCTTACCAGTCGCTGCTTCTTTGAACCAAACTGGAAATTAAAGATAGAGCCCTGTGTCGGAGAACCAAGCTGACATTATAAAGCATGTGAAATGGTCTGCCCTCGTCTATAGTGCAGAGGCCTGGACAATCTCAAGAGCAGACAGTAAAGTTCTGCGCTTTATCCTTTTAACTGTTTGAGTAGATGGCTTTTATAGAAGAAGATTCAACCACAAACTGTGTGGTCTGTACAGCGACATGACCTTAGCCGCTTCGACAGATTCAACGTCTAAGATGGACAACACTGCTCCATCACTGAAGAGTCTTCGACTTCGAACCAGTTGAACAAAGGAACAGAGGACTCCCGCGGACCCAATTTCGCACAAAAGTGGAGAAGGATCCCAAGCAACTTGGAAAGGCCTGTGAATTAAGACCCAGTTCCAGCCCAGCCTATAGTGTCATATAAAGGAGACAAAGAAGCTTAGGAAACAGGACAGAAATTGGGACACAGTAAAGTCACAATATAAAAGAATTCCCATTTTGACGAGCACATCTTAAATTCCTTCCGTCATACATCTTAGTCTGATAGACATTCATGCACGCCTTCTTATTCAAACGTCGATGCTACTGTCCCAAAGTGAATCTCCTCGCTTAACTAGCTGTGACAACTGTGGGGGTTTTTCGTAACCTGGACCACTTTTATTCATGGAGTACCGGACAGATTGTTGTTGAATCCACCCCATTGATTGAGAACCAATGCGACAGAAAAACGAAGAACTCCAGGATAGGGAAGCACCCTTTGGCACACTGCAATGAAGTTGAAAAACAGGCGGAGCGGTGTCTTAAAGTCAGTCACAGTTGTGATTCTGAGGAAGGAGTTTATCTATTTCGAGTCAAACGTTAAGTCTGCAAAAGACTTCTTAGCGGAGATCCGTTGTAAGATTATCCTTGACAACTGGTTTTCCAATCAGCTAGGGTGAAAATTTCTCCGTGAAGGACTAAGATCTAGCCTTAAGAAACGCTTATGATGTCAGTCTTGTTATACGTCTACCGTAATTGTAACTGTTTATTAATGACACTCACACTCCCGCATACGGCGCAGCAGCAGCGGCAGCGGGCGTGAGGAAAGCTCCTTGCAAGCGCAAAAAAATAAAAAAACAAATAAAAACCAAACTCAGGAACGAACAAAAAAGACACGAATTTATCTAAGGAGCGCTGGGTTTTTGTCTTGTTGTATCTCACCGTTCCCTCCGTCCTGTCTGTGCGCAAATGGAGGAGAAGACACAACCGCGAACTTTATGTGCTGTATTGAGACGTGGATATAGTTCGACAGGCGCACCGTCGACTACACTGGCTCGGCCATATCGAGCGTATGGACTACAGCGCTAAGATGGTCTTTGAGTCCCAACCACCAGATTCGAGGAGAAAAGAAGACTGAACCTATGGTATAAAGACGAAGTGACTGCAAACGGTAAAGAATTTGGTTTAAATGACTGAAACCACCGTGCCCGGCACCAGTAAACCTGAAAGGCAACATCAGCTCAGGCTTAGACCCTACATGCATTGCCAGCCTGATAAGTAAGTAATTGAAACTATGTGCCGTAAGCTTGGACACATCCACCTCAAGTAAGTTCAACTTCAATTCCCACATTCGAACTTCTATTCGACTCTCAATCGAACCGAGTCGAATTGAAGCTTAAATGAGGTCGAAATGAAATTGATGACACAGAGACCAGCTAAGTTGATTCTCTATGCAAGAATCAAACATAAATTACAATCAGAACCGACAACTGCTAAATCATTCAAAAATAGATGACACAGATATCCCACGTCAGACATTCAATACCCTCTCGCATACCCACTCCACGCCAGCCAACCTCCTCAGCAGCCCGCCCTCAACATCGTTGCGCGGCACACATAAATTCATATAACTTACCTATGACTTCACCCAGCAATCCTCCCCAGAGACCGATCGAAAAAAAGGTTCGAGAAATATGCAAATTTCCCTCCGCAGATACATAAATCGAAACCGAAAAATACGACAAAAGCGATTCCCAACCAGAAAAAAAAAAGATCCACAAAAAAAATTCATCTCAATAAAGAAAGAGAAAAATTAAAGTCATTATAATTTATGACGCCCCCTAAAAAAGTCTAAAAACATCTCTTAACCGCTATATCTGATAAAGTTGCCACACAAAGAGTTTATAGAGCGTCCGCGACGATGCCATGGCGCGGCACCGCCACCGCTTTGATCTCTAGACTGTGAGAGCAAGACGCATTTGTTCCAAGCAGATGTTCAATTGATGGGGAAATACGGTGCAGCGATGTGTTAGAATTATTAAGCAAACACTGAGTGCTCTTCGACGAAGTTTTATGCGCGTTGAAATGCACCGCCGACACAGTGGCACTTGGAGACACAATCAATGCCGTGAAAGGTGGTAAATGGAAATAAAAGTCACGGAGTGCTGCTAGAAGCGTCATTTGGCGGAGAGAATTGTTTGTTTGTCTGTTTTGTGGTTTTAATGGGTATTGGGAGTTGAGAGTTGTTTTTGAGTTAAATTTTTGGTGTCAGGGAATTGTTCCTGGCAGGCATTCGAAGGATGAATATAAAGTTTGACAGTTTCTTCTGCTGCAGACGTCTGTTGTCAAAGGTGTAGAACTTCAAACTTTCATGTGGAATTTTAAATCTTGGGATAACGATACAAAGGGCATCTTTAAATGGCTTACAAATGTGGCGAAGGACCGCAGGAAACTTGGTGTTGGCACAGCTGACTGTAGATCTCACCAATTGAAGAAGTTTGTTGGTTGGAGAACGGCTCTACAATGGACTGGAGCATCAAATTTTGAAAAAAAGAGAAACGAAGAAGAGAGGAAAATTGTCATTCATTCTATTTGTCTTCAGTGGAACCACCTTCACCCACTGGACCCAAGTTATTGACACGCTTTTGAAACCTTTATCATCATTGTCATCTGACCAGATCTACATATACCATTGTCTGGCCGCCATCATCGTGCAGAGAAGACCAACAATTTCCGACAGCAAACTAGCCGTCAATTCATATTCGTGCAACATTGAGAAGAACAGAAATTATTTGCAAAGTCAGTGAATCAGTCAATCTCACATTTATTCCGGACATCCTCTTTTAAGCACCAGAAGTGCTTTATTTAGCAAACCGCACATGGCAACCTTATCGAACAACAACTTGTGTGTGGGCCTAATGCACGTCTTATCGCAGCTTAGTCAGGGAATTTCCCAACGTGCTGCGGAAAGGAAATAACGATTATGAAACTCATTTGTTTTCACTCCTCGCATTCGAGATAACGGAGACCTACATATACCGTTGAATTCCGCATATTCCATGCGATTATTTTTAGACTTCTTTGAGAGATTCTGCATTAAACTCAAAAGAGAATATCTTTGGGAGGTGTCGTCATTTGTGGAATTTTATCTGCTGATATTTGATCGGCATTTATGATTGAACAAAAGGGGCCTTAACACGTTTGTCAAGTTGTCGGAGATGAGGAAGAGCGGTTTGGTCCTTAGTTGCCTAGGAGTTGCTTTTGAAATCGGCACTTCCACCACTTTTCCCTTCACTGTTTTGCATGGAATTCATGTCAAATCTTACCTTTAACTTCAACTCGCTTGTTCGGTAGACTCGCTAGAAATTCGACGAAATGTTGCATCTTTATCACTATTTTATCGCTTTTATAATAAAAATGCTCTAATGAACTAGCCAGTTGCATTCCTGACCTTCAAGAATTTACCCGCAATACTCGCCTCGCAAGGAATGCCCACCCGTTCACCCTTAAGCCCACCTTCGGACGTACAGTTAAGTTTAGAGACTCGTTTATCAGCCGCACTAGACGAATGCTCTTCCCAGCTCAACTTTCCCCCCTCATTACAACGCACAGGCATTTAAAACCAATGTGCACCGGCACCTCCTCTCCATCCCTTCCTCTATACCTTCGGTCCGTGCTGTGACTTAATTCCGGTCACTTAAAGGTACTAAATAAGTCCTTTAGCGCGCGACTTATGCAGAGGAAGACAAGCCACTGAGATGGCTCCTTCAACAAGACAAGGACCCGATGCAAACCAGAAGGAGACTAAAGGATGGTTTCGGGTCAACAACATTAACGTTATGAACTGCCCTCACCAGGTTTCAATCAAATTGAGAATCCCTGGGCGGTTGCTTAAAAAGCGAGTGCAGCTTCAAAGCCCATAGACAATAATAATGTTTAGATGACGATGCTGACTGCATGGCGAAACAGATGCCAAACCTACGTGAACGTGAGGCTGTGTTGAAGATGAAAGGGTCTGCAACGAAATACTAACACATTTGTGTTCCTATCACTTTTTTTGTATTTCTCAAATATATCCTAAAAATACAAGCACTGCCATTTTGCTTATGCATTTCAAAATGACTTACGGATGCCATATCGGGTGATTCATCGTGAGGTTTCATTTTGAATAGACTTTTGCTGACAGATTACGCGTGACTCCTATCAAAGGCTTTGCCCGTTTTGTTCAGTATCGTTTGGCATATTTTCGTGGGAAAACTCACACTACTACAGCGTCTCCACATTGTTCATCTGTGTTGCGAAAATCTGTGTTCTGAGAGAAATGTTTTTTGTGCGATCCGAGGAACTTACGGTGGGTATAACCGACACCACTATTGCCAATTCTCGAATTTGAATCCCAGTTGACATTCGTGGATGACACTCGACTTTGCCACACCCAAGAATAAGAGAAGAGACTTAAGCAGCTGGAGCTGAGACTGTTCGCGAAGTCCGTGACGAGTCGATTCGTCTTCGTTCTCAGCAGCTTGGCCATTACGGACTATGTGGTTCCTCAAATTTAAGAACATGGTCCCGATGAGTTCTGGTTTTGCACAAGATGGTACTACGAGTTATACAGTGCCTAAAACAATGGGCTTGGGATTCATGTTTACGGAAAATTGGCCATATTAAATCTTTACACTATTTTCTCTGAAGATATGTAAAGTCTCAGGACTTCAGGAACAAGCCAGCTGCAATTGACGCTTTGGAAACCAATATTACTCGTACCATTCGCGAGATACCAGTGGCTATGCTCGAACGAGTCACTTAAAAGTAGAGCTTCCGAATGGACCAAATTAAGCATAGTCATGGACAACATTTACATGATATCATCTTCAAAAATTAAACGCCATTACTAGTTCTTTTAATCGATAACCAAAAATCTAGATCCACTTTTAAATGTACGTCTCTTATTTTACATTATAAATCAAACCTCACGATGAATCAGCCTCAATTTTCCATATTTACAACAGGAAACGTTATGATCATTTATCTGTAATTTTCATCTCCAAAAAATCCAACCATCGTAACTACCCACAGTGCATTTCGAAGACATACCGTTACGAACAGTCGAATTCAACTCAAAGAATTCCATTGCCAAATTCCTACAACGATCACTACGTCCACGAAAAAAATACGTATGGTAATCCGATCACATGGTACGCCCCAAAAACCGTCACAAAACGACGACCTTCTCAGGATGTTGACACATCTGCAACTGAACCAGTTGTTTTGAAGTGTTTTTCGGAAAGACGATAATTGGAGTCATCGTTTAGCTGATTATCTTGACGCGAAATTCCTGGCGATGCACGAAACGTTTCGCGAATACCAATAAGACTTCACCGCATTCATGGGCGGCAGAGTGGCGACGGTGATGAAGCGTCGGCGATGGCGGTGAGTCGAATAAAGATCAAACGGAAATCTAATTTCAAAGCACAATGCGCATGAAGGTTGGCCTGCAGTAGTGTCCTTCATTCGGTTGAGTTTTGAATTTGTGGTGGATTTGTGATTAATTTTTGTTGGAATACCATTGCGAGGAATGTTCGTTTTTGAAGTTTTACACGACAGTTTGGGTCAATCGGACATGTGTTAGGCCGTGTGTCATTTCTTTTCAATAAGTCCCAAACCCAGTACAGTTAGTATTCAGCAGCGGCCTTGAATTTCAGAGAACTGTAAGAACTTATGAAAAGGGTGATGTAAAACAATTAAGATTTTAATAGTAAGACTTAAGCGACTTTTTAGGGTCCTGACACCTATGTATTTCATCCGTGGACGCCCCCTTGCGAGACATAGAGTCTCTTAAGCTCTTACGCACGCTCTCTTCAACCCTTTTTAAGTTGAGCTGATTTATCCTCCACTGCTCTAGGTCTTTCACTTTTCGGTCGTCCAGCTATCACTACATTGCTTGACGTGCGAGACATTCGTGTGAAGTTATTTATTGAATATATGTTTAGACCAGAAAACTATTCTAAGGATTTATATTCACGAAAGTGTAAAGCTTCCTTGTGACAGATGTAACAATCCTTTCGAGTACAGCGATATAGATTCTACATTTGACAGGCAGAGCCGTAGCTTCGTCTTTTAGCTTGTAGAATGCTTGTAGAATTATTCCCCCAAATATTGGCAAACATACCGAACAGTTGTCCTGTTCGGTACCGCCATCAGTAGAGACAGTTGATATTGGAAACTTTCTTACCTGGCTCTTGAAAAATATTGTTTATTTGAGAGGATGACTGCGTTCTTCTTTTTTCCGTACCGATTTTCAGTCCCACACTTATTCTCTCCTTTGCATCCTTCTAATCATTTGATGGAGATTCATGATCCTATGAAAAAGAAAGCAGACATCGTCAGCGTAATCCAGATGTCCCAGTTTAGATGCCAGTGTCCATCGAAACCGTCTGTTTCTAGTCATGCCTGAGCGCATAAAACACAATTGGTGACAATAAACAGGTCTGCCTGACTCCACTTCGAACTTTAAATTTGCTGGACGATCTTAGTCCCTGCAAGACGTGACATTCGGATCCGTCATTGTGTAGCCTCTATAATTGCGAAGCAAGCCAAATAAACTCTCTCTTGACTCTCTCGAAAGCCTTCTCGATGTCGATGAACAATCGGATTAATTAGGATCCTAAGGGTTTTGATATGTTCAAGGATCCAGCGCGGAACCTGCCTGCTCAGTATCAAGTGTGACTTCTCGGAGTTCAATCATGCAACAAGTTCCTTCGCTTACGCGCTGTATGTCTTATAGCGACGTCTTGTTGAAACCAGAGTTCACGAAGATCATGTGCTTAGATTTCAGAAAACACGTAATTCGATATCGAATCGATTCGTAGCGATCTTCGCATACGACGAGTCATGCAAAAATGTAAGCTGGGACTCAAATTTGCGAATGGTTTTGGCAGTAGTGATTTGAGAGGGTCGATTATGCACACCGTTCCTCGAATCGTGGTCGCCATGGCGTAGTGATAAGTGCGTCGACCGCCACGCCAAAAATCTAGGTGCGATTCCCCGACGGGACAACTCGCAGTTTTTCCCGACACCACCTCTTTCGAGTTGTGGACAACACTCAAAGAGTGCGAATTGTCTAAGAAAAGCTTTTCAAAATCTCGCCGTACGGAGTCGGAAAAAACCTGTACGTCCCTTCTACTCGTGAGAGAACAGTAGCACGCACAACACGAGTAGTTGTTGTAGAAGCTAGGCCCTCTGTCCCACGTGGGCTGTAGTACCACTGAATTATTACTATTATTAAGTCCCTCGAATCGCACGAAAAACATTTCTCTCAGAACACAGATTTTCGCAACACAGTAGAACAATGTGGAGACGCTGTTGGGGTGTGACTCTTTCTAAGACGATATGCCAAACGTCACTAAACAAAAATCACAAAGAGTTATGAAAGGAGTCACTCGTGTTCTGTCAGCAAAAGCCAATTGAAAATTACACCTCACGATAAATCACACGATATTTGAAATGGAGGTCTCAATAAACTCGTTCGTTCCAGTCTTTTATTTTATTTATTGACATCCTTACAGAAATCGAATTATGTGCTTCAACAAACTATGGATAAGTCATCAAGTTTTTATTTTACGTGTAAACCGTGCCTGCCTCCTATTCATCACTATTTCTCAGAGGACTACCATGTACAATTGGCGCACTTGGATGGGATCGAAAATCTGTTCTTCAATTGATAGAATAGGAAATAGACACCCGAAGGCTGACAGTGAAAGCATTTTTTGTACTGGAAATTGTTGGCTTCTTGAGTGCTAAGCTGTTGTAGAAAACCAAGGTAGCCGCCGCCGGAATATTTGACAAGACATCGACGTCCATGAACTGGAGTTTCATTCATATTTCACATTTGACTCCACATCTCTCGAGTTGCCCACAATGTTTAGAGAGAACTAACTGTCCAGAGAATTGTTCTTAAGAATCGCCATTCAGAGTCAGAATTGAACGTTAAGTCTCAAGCCCCTGGTGGTATTTAAAGAAACTGGGAAATGATTTGTCAAGCCAACAACCAATTTATTCTTCCTTGATGTCTCAAGGAAGGAACAAGTCTTTTTTCGCATTTATTCTACTGTTCATTAAAAGTTAGCCAATGCAGTCATCAATCCCTCTTCCATTATTTGCTCATAAAACATTCTCAAAAAACAACTTCATTCCTCAGCCTAAGCCTCATCAAAGCAATTCACTTTTATTCCTCCTGCTCAGTTATGTGCCCCTAACTGTCAAGTACACCCGCTGTTCAGGAATGTTTCAACCGTCCTTCAAACTCCTAAAATCGCCACAGTCACTCACTTAATCGGGATCAGATTTGTCTCTCCCTTTTGACATCTGAATTGACAGCCAGTACTACAAACCTAACCTCATAATCCGCCGCCTGACTGACGTCAATAGACATTGAACACAATCCCACATTCCGTTCTGTCTGACGACCAAGCAGCAGGACACCAGACACAGCCTGTGCACTGAAATCAAATTAACAGGCTTCCCCGGCACGGCTCGACGCCCATTTGGTAATTATCATGTTCACAGCACTTGGGATCTTCAATTTTTGATTCTCTTTGCACAGCCTCCCCCTCCCCCCCACCCACCAATGCCATCAGCCGACGACGCGATGCTGCCAATGATAAGATAATTAAATTACATCCAGCCGTGATTTATTTGTCAACTGACCCATTTTCCAGCTGTCAAGTCCGGAAATTCGATATCGACGTCGAATTATGTTTCTGTTTTTCGATAACGGAACGAAAACTCGAAATTAATTGCAAGAGATAGTGCGAGGATGTGAGGGGTGAATTTCGAATACTGCTCAAAGCACACACATACTGAAGAGATGGGAAAAAGGGGGCAGGAGAAGCAGGAAGAAGGGCACTCGTCGTCCTGCCGCCTGGCAATTCATCTAATTTCACATAATTTACGACTGCAGGAAGCTTTGCTGATGAAAATTGCTGTACATACAGATTTTCATCATCAAAAATGAAAATCTCTGTGTGTATGGTGGAGGGAATCGAGCCCAAGTGGCCCCCCGAAAAGGGTGGGGTTCTGCTCCTGCAGCAGTGCTGACACCATCATCACCACCACTACCACCACCATCATCGCACTTCGAGCGAGTCTACAAAATTTATCGATTAGATGCGCACGCAAGTCGGCCTATTTAAATTCGGATTTTCCATATCGGAGTTGGCAACCATCCCCCTCCCCCTCACGCCCCGCGTCCACAGTCCCACAGGCCCACAGTTCCGCGGTGAAAACGGTAGGAAAGTGCTGCCTTTTTTCGCTGGTGTCGAATACGTAACCAAATACGAAGCGCCGTCGAAAAGAAGTGGAAGGAAGGTAAAGGAAGGGAAAACTTTTCCAGTACGTTGCAGAGCTTTTATTTGCCTTTGTTTGCTTTCGCTTCTGTCCATCCCTCTTACTCTCTGTTGCTCATTGGATTCGTTTCCTTCAACGCGTTGAAGGGTCTTCCAGTGAAGTGCTGCTGCTGTTGAAGGTTTTTTTTTTGTTGTTTTCTTTCTCGCTGAAGCGCAGCAATAAGGGAAATGTGGGTCATGTCAGTCACGGGTATAAACAATTAAAGAGAGCAGGCTGAACTATTTACTGTGCTCTTCTTTGAGTTCTCTAAACAAAGCGCTGCGCTTTAGTTTTATCTGCTCGAGCGACGACAATACACAAGGCACACATCGGCATACATATGTGCAAAGTGTGTCGCCAGATAATGGGCTCTACGCTAACAAGACGACGCAAACGCCGCACAACAAGAGAGAGTGATAGCCTAATGCGCGACCTGTCAAGCTCGGAGTTGGCCTCCGCTTCGTATGCACGCATCCATAACGCGAACGCTGATGGCGGAATGCAGTGCAATCGCTGTCAACGGCAATGACAAATGCATTTTTCGTTGCACTGGTACGTGCCAAATGGATGGGCGAGCAGAAGGGAAACCGAAGACTGAACACGTTTGGCACGGAGATTGACTGTGTCTCGAGAGCCGAGATGGAAATGAGCTCGGGCGCTGGAATTACTTCGAGTGCTTTCGAACACGGAAAGTGCAATTACAGATATGGAAGTAACGCGCTTAACGACGAGCGCACTCTCATTAAGAATTAATTTCTATTCGGCAACGGAACGTGACGACGGACGGCGAGTCAGGCGTGCTGTTATGCTCGCTGCTAAGTGATTGATTTTGTAAGACCCATCAAATTTGGAGAATTTCTGGGCTGGTGGTGGGAGTTAAATGGTTGCCCTGCTAGAGCGGTCAAATCTAATAAAATCCACACGAGGGACGATTTAATTTCGGAACTGGTCTTACATTGTCAGAACTAGGTTATAGTTTCCATTTTAAATCGGGAAACATACATGATAGCCAAGGACAACTTTCCCTATGTTTTGAAAAATCGTTGCAAATTTGCAGCTAATGCCGATATTGATGGCGTCATGTTGGGAAGATGTACACGTAGTCCTTAAACGTCTTGAAGGCTGCCAATTTGAAAGCTCTATCCCGGATCTTGGTATTCCTGTGCTTCGGTTTGCCCTCGTTTGTCGCCAACACTACGTTGACAGCTTCCACTTGGATGCTATGAAACGCTTTATTGCTAGAATATTTTATCAATGTTGCCCCTAAATAAACCTTTGGAAGGTTGTGCCTCTACTACGGGCCAGTACCGCTAGTGCCTCTAGAAAAGGCCAGTGAACTTCTAACCATGCTCTAAAAATGATTTTTAAGACCTCACATGACTTAAACTGAAACTTACTTTTCTTGACATTTATGTCTCGGGAAGTTCGTCTCCGACCTTGAAGAAACAGCAAGAGTTTTTCATCTTAATCTTACATAATCTGAACAGTTTTGTAGGAACGGCATAGTTAGATATGACATTGCAAATTGACTGGCGCTACAGCCTGCATGGGCCAAGTTTCTACACCAACTTTTCGTATTGTGCGTGCTACTGTTCCTTCACGAGTAGAAGGCATCTACAGTTCGTAGATGAGAAGATAGTTGAGAAGCTTTTCATAGACAATTAGTACTCTTTGAGTATTGTCAGCAACTCGAATATCATCAACTTCAAATATCATCTGGCAACAGTCTACTTTTTGTTTAATTTTTCAAAAGACTCGAACCGGTGACCCTCTCGAATCGTCTTGCATCCGACGAAACCCGAACACACCTTGTCTGCCCGATTTCGTGGTCAGGGCTTCGGTTGACGGTTGGGTCTCTCAACAGCGCAACCAAAGATGGCATGAGTCTCCAGGATGCAGGCTGACCAAGTGCATTCTCCCGAACGTCAGGAAGAAATCCGCGGCTTTTCAGTTATCTCTAGACAGAAAAGGGTGCAGAAAATTTGTCGGCGTACAAACGGGACACTTCACCTTCGCTTAACACCAACGACTCCTTGGACTTAGTGAAGACAGCGACACATTTACGACCCCTGTGTAGAAGGTAAAGACACTTTAGAGCACTTTCTCTGTCAATGTCCCGCTTTTGCACGTCTCAGATTGCGGCTGTTTGGCGCTGATATAGTGGGAGCTGAAAACTTAAGCTCTTTATCACAGAAGGGCCTACTGGCCTTTCTTCGGAAAACCAGGAAACTACAGTAAACGAAGGTTAGTGCCTGGTAGTACAATAAACCAGTTTTTGAGTCTGAGCGCTCCAGGGCAATGTATCCCCACTTCAAACAAAAAAATCCGTCGAAAAAGTCTATAGTCGGAAGGACCAAGGTCTGGAAAATACAGCGGATGGGGTACTGGTACGATGTACCACTTCAGCGTTTTCGGGTAGTTTTTGACCGCTAAAGCCACGTGGATCCGAGAGTTCAAAATCATCTTGTAATGCCTTTCGACCGTTTCTGACCGATTTGTACGCAATGCACGGCACAAACGCATTAGTTGTAGGCGATGACGTACAATATCATACCTTACCATGTAGGCTCATAGTACCACACCCGCTTGGTCCTACCATATGCAGAGCCGGGTATGTTTTTTTTAGCGTCACGATCCGGTGTAAAAATTTCTTCCTTTGATGTCTTTCAAAAAGCAGTAAGGAGGTGAAAGATCGCCTTTCGAGATCTTTCGGTTTCAGCCTGTACTTCACCCAATATCAAAGAGGCAATGTTGTTACTAACAAATGTCACACCTTTCCAATGAAATAAATAATCGTTTCCAAAATCAGCCACAACCTGCAGGTGGCGCCATTTTTTGAAAACGATCCGAATGTGCTCGACGTGGCGTAGTGGTAAGTGCATCGACTGTGGCGCAGAAAGTCTGGGTTCGATTCACGGACGGGACACCTAGCATTTTTTCACGGCACCACCTCTTTCCAGTTGCTGACAACACTCAAAGAGTATTACTTGTCTATGGAAAGCTTCTCAAATCTCGCCGTTCGGAATCGGCAAAAAACTGTAGGTCCCTTCTACTCGTGAAGAACAATAGCATGCACAACACGAGTAGTTGTTGTAGAAGCTAGGCCCTGGTCAGTTATGGGCTGTAGTGCCACTCAATTATTATTATTATTGATCCGAATTAATTCGTATCCCAAGTGCAAGCACAGGATGGGCAGATTTTTTATGAGAAATCATAGTTGCCTTTGAATAGCCTGCTAGTTTGAAAGAGCTTTAGATGGGGAATGTCTTCTCCTTGTGTCGACAGCCTTCGTGATGTGCAAGTCACTCAAATGTTGACCAGATAAAAGATGAGTGAAGGGATAAGATCACTTCGTGATTGTAAATCTCTGAATTTTATGTGATTGATTTCTGGATTTTTTTGTTTTCGAATTTTCAGAATTTTGGCTTTTAAATGCTTTGTTGGCTTTTCTTCGGAAACAAGGTTTTTCGTCATCTTGGGTATCCACCAATAACGCCATCTTGATCATTTATAGAGTAGTACATACTTGATGCAGGTAATAGGAATCATCAGTATCATCGGGATCCATCAACAAGGATCTCCACTCATCTCGGTAACGCGCCAACGCCCTCCAGCACCCTAAGGCTTTGTGGGTCCGCATCTCTCCAGGCGTAATCTTCCACAAGACATTTCTGTTGTTTGATGAAAATTGGATTTATGGCCTGCTCCCTAAATCAACATCCAGCACAATCTCAAACGAGTTTAAAGACTCCCTCCCTGAATAACATCGAACTTTGTACAAACTCCATGAACCGATAAAGTGGACCCACTACTCACACCCGCAAATCGATTGCCCTGAGACATGACTTCTGCATATCCTTTCACTAACCCCAAAATATCCTCACATTCACGCTCCAGCAGTGATACACTGAATCGTTAACCCAATTCCACATGAATTCCTCCTCGACCGATGCCGAACAAAGAAGTCCAGGCGAATTCCCGAAGCCCATTCGAACACGCAAATACATCACCAGAGCCAGCTCGTAAATGTGTTTCCCTTTGAATGTCCCTCAATAGGCGCATACCACCGCACCGCACCGCACCGCCGGTACCGTACACGCCGTCAACGGCTCTGCATGATGTGCACCACAAAGGAGCGCCTCAAAGCACCATAAAGTGTTCACTCTCCCGGCAATGATAGGTGCAATTGAATAGTCCCCTCCCACCGCACGCAGAGCTACCGCACACAGCGCCACGTGCTGATAAGGCAGATCCAAAAACAAAATTAAACACCCAGCTCCGCCGTGGCTCGGTGCGGTGGTGGATCTGGGTCAGCACATTATAGGGTGGCCACTCCCTGTTCATTTAATTTCGCTCACGTCGCCTTGACATATACGATCTCCTTCCACGCTCGCCCACTGACGAGGCCCACACCCCCTCAATCGATAGGTTTAACAGCCACCAGGCACATGCGGCCTCTGTGTGTCGTCCCATCCACCGTCGTCGTCGCCACCACCGCCGCTCAAGTGATATAAAAAAAGATACGAGTTTGATTGAATTCCCTCCGCTGGTGCGCTATAAAAATACGCTTTTTCTTCTGCGACTTTTATGTGAGTTGCTTTTTTTTCCGCGCTTCACTCATCGGGGAAAATCGCAGATATGTTCGTCGCGGTGTGTACATCTGGTGTGCAGCCCGGCAGACCGTCTCTCCGTCACTTCGTCACTCCGTCACTCCTCTCGCATCGCATCCACTCAGCAGAAGTTTCAACAGATTTCAGGTTGAATTATGCAACATTAATGCTTCATTACGACGCAC
Organism: Eristalinus sepulchralis; assembly: GCA_944738645.1. NCBI lineage: Eukaryota > Metazoa > Arthropoda > Insecta > Diptera > Syrphidae > Eristalinus > Eristalinus sepulchralis. The sequence continues at coordinate 54,933,476 of OX122886.1, forward strand.
CCCACCCGGCCCCCTCACCGGCAGCAGAGTGCGCCAGAAGCATCGGCAGCCACATCAGCTCCAGCACCAGCGCCAGCACCGGCTTCAGCACCAGCACCAGCAGGATTAATAAATAATGAAAATTGTTTTATGAATATCGTGTGATATATGACATGGTGGGCACATTTGCGCTGGAATTTTATTACACGGCTGTTCCGGCTTTTTTCGGGAGCGAGAGCAGAACACACACGATACTTGTGGTCGATTCGGATGAGTTTTTCCTTTTTTGCGCCCGCGATTTTGTTTTTTTTTGTTTTTCGTTTTCCATCGGATGCTATGACATGGCGTGCGGACTTGGTTAAGTGGTTGGCGTTGGATGTGACGTTAAGGCTCGACATGCAAATATTATTCAGCAGTTAAAATCTATGATCGCTGTGGGTCGTTGGAGGCGGAGGCGTGTAGACAGAGTTGGAAGGTTGAAGGCAAAATTGATTGACACTTTAATTTGGTTGAGTTTTTCTCTCGTTTAATGAATGACCGGCAGACTGACATCGAAATTGTTTAAAATGAAAGGAACTGGTAGACACGCTTGAATGTTGATGAGAGGACGCCATTTGATAGACGTGGATGATCTTTAAACGCTTAAAAGCAATGTCACGGCAAAAGACAAGCTCTTGTTACACATACATATGTCGCATGGCATAGAAAGCCTATTTGACGGAAGAAAGCAAAACCATGCACAGCACCAACCACCATATTGTCAAAGATACACGCCATGAGTTTCAAAGGATATTTGGGTTTTGCAGTGACTGATCGCCATCTTTGCTGCTCGCCATCTCGAACTTAAGAACATCTCTCTCTCTACTCTTACTTGATGGCGGCATGCATTTACTTCCTTCTGCTCTTTTTTACCGCCAGTCCCATTTCTGACGCTTTTGTTGTTTGGCTGTATTAGTCCAGTTTCGTTAATGTCGCATGCTAGCAGCTGACAATTTTTCGGAAGATCGTGCCTCTGATGTTGACTTGTGAGTTTCGCGCAATCTTCTCAAGAATGTTGTTTAGGGCGACACATGACAGCGCGTCGTTGTGTCTAAAACCATTCTTGACATGATGAAGAAGCGATAATTCTTCATTCTCTTCGAGCAAAATCTGATGAGTTTAGTAGGTATGCCAAAACTAGACATGGCAATGTATAGCTAGAGCCTATGCACGCTGTCATATAAGACCTTAAAATCGACAATTATGAAGTGGATGTTCGGTCTTCGGTCTTCTCCTAATTATGTCGCAGGGTCAAAAATTTGATTTATTGTTCATTTCCCTGGTCTGCAACAACACTAACAAGGATCGCAAAAACCTTCTGGAGTTTACACAAGATGAAAGGAAGGATCTTGTAGGCGATCGTAATGAAACTGATTTGATCTTGGTAGTTGGTGCAGTCTTAGGGGCCTTATTTTTTGTGTACCGGGCAACCGAACCTCGGGCATACTCTCCTCCGACCATGTCTTACAGATGGGCTGATACATATGCCAAACGAGATCTTTTCCAGCAGCCTTTGAAAATTTTGTAGACAGTCCGTCAGTTCCATCAGCTTTGTTCGACTTAAGACTCGCTTTTGCTATTCAAACCTCTTCTCAGTTGAGTAGACGGAGTTCTTGACTATTGTCATTCGAATTGAGTGGGAAATTCTATCTCACAGTGGTGTTTGTATTCTTTTTTTACCGCCAGTTTATCGTTGATTAGCAGACTGCTCAAGAGTTTTGTTTTTTCATTCCTTGAATCGATAGCGACTCTTCCACAAGTTTTCCTTTCCCTTTCCAACAGGCGCTTCGGTTCGCAGCTTACGTGAGTAAGATATATCGGGAAATTTGATTGTTTTGTTTGTTTCAATTTTGAGAGGAACAAATGTCTGTCAGTGCCCAACTTTTTGCCAAAATATTTCGCGTCCATTTGCAAGCAGTTAGAAGTGCAGTTTTCGGATTTTTTAATATCCGAGGAAGAGGCAGCATGTTTCGGAAACTGAAAAAAAAAACATTGGAACAAGTGGCAATTGAGAAGAATGAATTAATTCCATTTCACATACATAACGATGATGATCCTTGTGTAAGTCCTACATTTTAGAGAATATTTTTGAGGGGGCTCCGGTAAACGTGTCGTTGGGGATAACTTTTTAAATTTTATTTCAACCCAACATACATCACAAGTTATCAATCGACAGATCTTTTCGAAAAAAAATAGGTTTGATTAAAAACTTTTCATTTTCAAGTCAAAGTTGAGAAATCTCAGCTCCCACCAGGATTTTAAGACATCTTGGCTCCGTCGGCTACAGTGGCTCGGGCACATCAAGCAAATGTAAAACAACGCTCCAGCCAAGAGGGTCATCCGAACCTTCGGTAAAGACACCAAGTAATTGCAAACGCTAGAGAGCTTGGTCTTGACAAGTGGAAGCAGCGTGTCCAAGACCGCCAAGAATGAAAGGCAGCTATAGCTTAGGTCCAGACCCTTTATTGGTCGCGGGCCTGATAAACAAAACAAACAACTACTTGCGCTTTGTGAAGTACGTAAAAGGTCTTTTCAAAATTGAAGGTTGCTGTTAATTCTGAAATACATTCCACTTTTCTAATCCTCTTAAGCCATTAATCCAGTTGATCCCTTTGGATGAATATTTCTTGTGGCCGTTGTACACTTAAGGCTGAAAATATACTGAATACCATATAGAGCGATAGGGGCTTTCTCGATTTGGCACCAAGCTAAGCACGGAATGAAGGCTCGTTACAACCAATAAAAAAATTAGGAGTTTGACCTGTTTTTGCAAAGGATAATGAGAACATAGGAGACTGACCTATTTCTTCAAACAATTTTTAAAAAATTTAAACCCATTCTGAATGAGGCTTAGCACATTAAAAAGCAAGCTATGACGGATTAAAGTAAAAAAAAAACTGCCAAACTTCCCAACAAAATTGACTGTTTGAGGCAAGGAACCTACTCTTCGAGCAACATTAAATTTCACTAGAACTTGACCACCTGCAACCCATCTCCTAAGACACTTGTTTTCACTATTGATTGACAAACTTCCCGGAGACGAAATTCCTCGATTAATGGACATCAATTGACCGCTAAGAATGCGCAATTTACCACCAAATGACTTTGTCCATTGGGGCTGTAAAACCGATAAAATCCCTGCGAACACTTCACAAACGACTCTTTCACCAAAAGAAAAGCGAAACATCAGACCGAACAATATTCGCCCGCAATTATGCAAAAAGAGCTCAACTTAAGTACCGCTGCTTTCACAAAGTCCCACGGCAAGCGGATTACGCTTCGTTGAGAGTACGCTAATACTGGCCTCTGGCCAAATGGCGCAACAGCTTATGCTGAGATGAAAGCAAAATTAACATGTTCAATTTCATTTGGCGACACACGGTGTGCGAGAACAAATATGCTAGATATATATTTTTTAAGTGGAATTGTCAGAAAGTTGGAAGGGGCTAAGTGGGCTTGGGGAGGGTTTTCCTTGGTTTGTACTGAATGCGTAAACGTGATGATTCAGCAGAGAAGACGTTTCTGTGGCATTTCTGCGCTTTTATTATTCCTTTAGGGATGCTCAAAGTCGGGAGGTATTCGGTCGAATAGGAATCAATTCTGTGCCTGTGAATATTTTGATGCACTGCACCGTAGAGCCAACATATTTTTTGAGTTTCAAAAACTCTACACTGTAGTTCTTTAACTAGAAACTAGTCCATTGTAGTGCCAGGCAACAGTCTTCCTTAGCTATACTTTCTTGTATCTTCCGTAGGATCACCAGGAAGCTCTTTAGCGACAAGGAGCCTACAGCATCAGGTTTCATCACTTAAGCGCCAAAAAAGTGATGAAAGCTGTCACCTGATCCGAGCAAAGGTGGCACAATGACAAAAGAAGTGCTCCGCAGTGTCCTACGCACATGCCTCGCAGAGATTTTCATCGCTTTGGTTCGTGTTCATATCCACCAACATCGCAGAGCCGTAGAACACATAGCTGTCCTTTTGTACGCCGATAAGTCATCTGCAGTCTTTTCTGTTAAGAGATTACAAGGATTTTTTACAGACTTTATGCAGCATGCGAGTGATTTGTCTGCACCGTGGAGAGTCATCCCACCTATGATTGTGCCCTCGAGAAGCGAAGCCATTGACAGAATCCCTAACGAACGTGGGGAGCCAGAAAGCAGGTTGCCAGTCATGAGAGCACGTCCTCTGATCCTTGCCGGGCATGTTCATCTGCGATCTCATTTCCCATGATCCCGTGATGACTCGGAGCATGATCAAGCCAAAGCTGCAGTTTGAAATTCAAGTTCAGAGATTCCTATATTCTTTTGCAAGTGGTTACCGCTTGTCTGTCGCTACAGAAAGCAATATTTCGCCCCTTCCATTTGTTCTCACAATATAGCTCGCATAGATTTTTCGCTTGGAAAACCGACGAAAAATTACCTAACGAGGCAGATAGTTTGATGTCTTCGCCCCCCGTGAAAGTCATGAAACTGAAACTCCAGTTCGGGTAGAACTAAAGACCACTTCTTTTCGAACTGAAGATCTGCTAAAGTTGTGCAGGTTCTGAAGTTCATATAGAACAGAGGCAAGCGTGCTAGGGAAGGTCCCTGCGCAGCCGCGGCAGAGCTGTGGATAGAGGATAGAGATGCCTTTTTAGAACAGTTCTTTACCAAGATCTTTCTTACATTGCCTGAAAACTATCAAAGCCTTAATAGTTTTCAGTTAATTGGGCAATTGTCTGTAAAGAAGTTTCCTATCTAAGGAGTCACCTAAAGATTTCACTTCATAGGAAAGGCGTACGAAGAAATTTTTAGTACATGTTGAGCAGGCCAGGCACAGTCTTTCTTCTTGTTAAAAGAACAACCTTGACGGACAACCCATTCATAGTACACCGTTAATCGTTAATCACGTCAGAGTTGTCTGCGCTTTCGAACCTTCAGCCACAAAGCATAACCCGACAGACAATACAGCTACATTATCCGCGTAGACCTGGTAGTGGATGTTAGAGCTTTTGAAAGTGCGAGTAAAGAGCCAACCAGCAGCCGTATTGAAGGCAGTTTGCTTATTTCCAGCAAACATTACATACTGGCCACGGTACGCGTCCGCATTTATAGTTCTGCTAATCAGCAACAACATGATTGCTCCAAACCGTTTCCTCAGGCCGAATTGCATGTACATGAGACAGCATACTTCACCTGAACTCTGTATAACACTATGATGTAAGGACGACAGTGAGAGATTGAAAAGGGTCTTCAAAATAATGACCAATATTCGTTGAGTACTAAGGTTAAGCGCCACTTTTTTACTCATAAGGATGCTAAAAACATACGTATGTGTTTTCAAAATCCAACCAAAAAAACGTTTGCACTGCAAGGAAATCTTTCGCCTTGGCCAACATATTCTGTAGAATTTCTAATATTGGTGCAAATCCAAGCCACTCTACAGAAGCTAGAATACGCTTGCCCTCCTGTCAACACCGGAACTAACGTACCTACTGCGTTATGCCGGCAGTTTTTTCTTTTCTAAAGGTGCCCACCCTCATTTTTATCCAACCAATATTTTTATTTTTATCCAAAAATATTAAGGGTTTCGTTGTGACTTTCGTGAAAAGCGCAACTGGGTTCTTAGGTTGGTCTTTTTTACAGAAGTCAAAGCTTAGTGTTGCGATACCGATAACCGTGTTTTGATATTTCTTCCCACATTAGGATACAAGGCAGTTAAAATTCAGAAAAGACTATTCCCATTGAAAACTGAACTAAGCTAAATGTTTTTTGACCTCCCATTGGGTGTCATTTTTTTCTCATTGAAAGTGACACTTTTAGGACAATATTTCAATAAAAGTTTGATATTGACGTCGTGTATTTTAACAATCCCGATCACATGTTCCAGTTAAACCGTGGCTACGTTCAAATCCTGGCCCTAGCCCAACTATGGTCTCAAACAGACATAAAAACTTGATCGTTGTCATTTAGTCTTTGTATTGAACTTTTCCTGGACAAACTTTTCGAAATCATGCGTAGGGCGCCATTCTATTTGTTTTTCAACTAAATTTCATGGTGCACTAACCGATCTTAATTCAATTAGTTGTGGCACAAAAAGTTGCAATTCTGCTTTTCTTTTCTAATCAGTACACAACCCTCGAATTTCCTTCTTCCATTTCGCTGCCCCTTGGTCAACCATCAATCCGCTAATTGAAATGGCGGAACCATCGTTCTGCCAATTCTCAAAAATTTTCTCACGACCATCTGCTTTCAACTCTCATAGCATGGATTTCACATGCGTCCCGCCTTTGGACAAGCTGTCCAACTCAGAGACGCCTCCTGTCAGCGGAAAAGTGAAGACATCTGAAATTGAATTATTAGACTACGCTAAACTTAAGACTTGCGCCACCACATGCGTACCATTCGAAGGAAGGCCTACATTTGTAAATGTATCTCACGAATTCTCTTCCGTGTCCAGATGTCAATGCGCCCTGCACCCCTTAAAGTCTCGTAGTGCACCGCACATCTGGGATCAGGAATAGACGCAGCATGTGTTGCGGAAAATCATTGCAATTCGCCCATAAAAATTCCCAATCTATCCCCGTGCAGAGATGCAGAAAACATGCAGACATTCCAAGGAGCCAAGAGCTGCCCCCCATCCAAAAATATACTACGCGTTGCCAGAAGTCTATCAGCCACTTCGCTCAAGTAGCCGAACATCTATTTCAAACAACGCAAAACACGACGAGCGCCGAAACCATGTCTTCTCCCATCCTCCTCCGTCCACCGCCTGCCCATTGGGCCAAGCGCGACGCAATGACGTAATTCATAAACATTTCATTGCGCGGGAAAACGAGATTGTAAACACGACCGAGAAGAAGTGAGTGTGCGTCTTGTTTGATTTATTTCTTCAGTCGCAGTTGTGCGGAGTGGATTGTGTGTACTGAGATACAAACGCCGAGCAGAAGACAAAGAGCAGAAGACCTCGGAAAATGGATTTGAAATCGAGTAGAGTGCGTGAAACCTTAGGAGCGGGACTCGACATTCTATTATGTGGTCGGTCCCTTTTCGCTCCCCCGGATAGGATATTGCGTGTTGAACCTGTGTGCTGAACGGAATTAATATTTACTCGGCGAACAAAATGAAATGCACACTGCTGCACAATCCTCGATTTGATTGTGCTGCAAAATTAGATTTCAGGGGTGAGTCGATTTGAATTGCTACTCGAGGGCCTTGAAGAAGCATGGATAAGGAGACATCCTTAATTCGTGAATTTCTTCATTTACAGTGAGAGCATACAAAATTGAACGACTTTAATTGTGGAAATGATTAAAAATTCTTCTCAGTTATGTGTAAAACACGCCATCTCGCGCAAGGATTAATACAACTTTAGGAAAGGAAGTTATTTTTCGGTCTCATTTGGAACTTGAAGGCTCTCTTTAAGGTGCATGTAGCATAAAGAGTCACCCACCGCAATGTAGCGAGTACATATGTAAGTGTCCTGATTTCTGCGCAGAAGATGTAACTTCGAGTCCCAAACTGGACCTTTTTTCATCTCCCTGCATTTTCCGGCACTCCCACTCTCGAGTGCTTATTGCCTGTGAAAAGCTTCTCACACTCTACCGGTCGGAGTCGGTATTAAACTGTAGGTCTTCTCCATTTGCAAAAGAACTTCAGCATGACAGTTTATTGAGAAAGATAGGGCCTGGTCCCTTGTAAGCTGTAGTATCACCCATTTCATTTATTTTATCATTTGTTTTGCCATGTCAAGTTGGTAGCGCCAGCATTTGAAATGTGCCAAAACCTAGCTGTCATTTGAATTAACACAATATTAGTGGAATGCTTGCCATTTATAATAACGAATCGCTTGACAATCGCTTGACAAACCGTTAAAATTGAAATTGATGATTTTGAAGATTTTTTTCGAACAGCATTTTCTTTAGTTATGACGCTCATTTCTCGCTTGATGGGTAAATAAAAACTAAAAAAACAAAGATTTGACGTTGCATCCAGACAAAGCTACAGTTTGGTGCGTTATAATGTCGAAAGCAGACATTGTATCGTGTTTCTTCGCATCTTCGCAAAGGATATTTGCAGTCAATCAGGAGTGTACAATTCTTAACCATTTTTATTGGTCGGCGATGTAGGATTATGTTGTGGGGTGGTTCCAACATGATAGGGCAACATGTCACAGAACACCTCCAATTATGCTTTTATTGCCTTAGATTTTCCCTGGTTGCGTAAATTAATTGTAACTAGGACCATGCGGTTTGACACCGTCAAATTCTTTTTTGTGAGGCAATAACAGGGAAGTTTATAAAGAAATCTGCAGTTTTCATATACATAATCGTTGGACGGGATACTATCTCTCCTGGCACTAATGTTGTAATGTCTAGTGATGAGTCCAAACGGCATCCTAAGAGGCGGCTTGATCAGCTTTATTAGATCAAGAGGTTTATGAGGGAGAACATTGTGATGAATTTCTTTAGGTCAAGTGCACACCATACTGATTAGGCGATTAAGCATGTAGCATGTTTATGGGATTGGCTGTAGTGCATGAATGTGAACTGAAATGTCTAGCCTGTCCAGCTTGCTTGCTCTATGCCTTTGAGAATCAAATTCTACTTCGTATATGATCCTATCTGCGAGGAAGTAAACTAGAGAAAAAGAAGGTGTAGTCCGGACGGCAAAAGTCAGTTAACTGAATTGGCTCGGCCGTATAGAGCGAAGAAACACCAATGTACCAACAAAAAAGGTCTTTGATTCCAAGCCCCCTGCTTCGAGAAAACCGAATCTTCAGTATAAACATCAAGCCGGACGTAAAACAACTTGATCTTGATGACTGGAGGTAGCATGCCCATTGCCCATAACCAATGGAAGGCAGCGATATCTCACACTAGGACCCTCCATTCATCGTCCATCGTATACGTAGATAAGATACATAGATATTTGAGTTTTTGATCATCTTGCCAAAGGCCAATCTGCACTAAGAAGATGTTTAATAGTGAAATGTGACACTGGCAGCATGCCTGTCGCAGCATGACACTTGCTTTAAGCCAGTGTAGCATGATCTGTGTCTGAAACATATGTACTACTGTTCTTTTTTTTAATCTATTCTTATGCAGGGTTCTCTATAGCACACCGCTTGTGATGGGGTTAACAATCTGTAGTCAACGGACTTAAACTGCTGCACACCTCATAGGAATCCAACGTCGATATTCCTGCAGAGGCCTTCTTCATCCCTATATGTACTCTCCAATCACAGGATAGCTAGGTCTTGTAACATGAAATAAGTTTTCTTCTTCAATTGCACCCGTATTCCCTTCGTCATCAATTGGAACGAATTTGACTGCAACTCAGAAGGCAGTTCGACTCGTTTCACAGTTCAACGAAACAATTCTACACAGCGACACCTACGAAAAAAAAAATCAATCACAAAAGTGAACAAATTCTAACTGCTCCTGTCACCATTTCTGTCACAACTTTTGGAGTTGAGTTTTTCGTGATTAATGAACACGATCAAAACACTCAGCACGACACCGACACCGACTTCGTTGAATGTTCCCTGACATATTGCTGTCCCTCAGAAATGACGTGTTTAACTTTTGCCCTTAATTGCCGTACATGCACATACCTCATAATCCACCCTACTTTCAGGACATGTGACAAACTCGAGAGTTAACTGCGCTTATTCCCAGTCATCGTTGGAGTTCAACGATCCCCATGCAACATGTATTCGTAATTTTGTTTGTTCCTCTCTGTCATTTTGTGGAAATTACATTGGCCCGCTTGCCCTGTGCCTGTGGCTAAACATTCGAAAGTGTGTGCTCTCTTACCTTTCATGCGTTTTCTTTGTCCGCTTTTTCTGGTTGCGATCTTTATCACAACAGACAAAGTAATTATTCAACGACACTCTCTTTTTTTGTTTCTTCGATGACTTGCTGCGTTTCGGGAGCAGCAGGGAGGTCCACCGTGAGGCTATTGCTGCTTGCCGATTATCAAAAAGTGTCACAATTCGTTTCTCTCTTGGAAAACGAAATCAAATCTTGAATGAGGGGGCTCTGATCGATTTTATATGAAACAATTTTCTGAGTTGCTTGGTATCGAGTGCGATATTCTAAAGGAATCTGTGTAAAGGTTGGGAAAGGGAGACGTTTTAACGGCGACATGCTGGGTTTAAACAATTCTAGCGGTGTTTTCAGCGATTGACTTGAGGGAGAAACAACGGCCATGTGAATGAGTTTCACAAAGGGATGCGATTACACTTCAAAATGTTCACCACAGAAAAGCTTATAGCCAGAAAGTAGAACATTTGAAAAAATGAAACATGTGACCTCTTTTCGGACTGCCTTTTCAATAACGACCTTTTTCAATATCGAACAATGGCGCAGATGTAAAGTTCGTATGTCTTAAAACTCCGATTAAGTCCTTATATGCTCTCAAGAAGGACTAATTTCCTGATTTTAGAATCAAAATCTGCCTTATTAACGTAGGAAACCTTTTCTAAACTTAAGATCCCATGCTCCATTCTAGAAACAATCTCAAATCCTTGAGCAGGCAATTGTCGTCCAACTTTTTCTAAATCTTCGCTGGTTGTATTACACATTTTAACAAGATTTTGGGCACCATTTTATAACCTTATTAACTCTAGTGCTATTGGTTGTCTTTCAAAATTAAAAAAAACCTGATTTTCCTAGACTTGACATAAGTACCACAGTTTAGCGTTAAACCTAGTTCTTGCTTTTATTTATCTGGTTTCACAAAGTAAAGTTTTTACCCGTAATATGTTCTTTCAGGAACACGGGCAGGTGTCACTTACTAAGTTCATATTATAAGATGGACGCAATCGAAAGTTCCAACCATGTTTTCAGAGTTTCAGACAAGTCGCTTTCAGTCATTTTCCTTATGCCACAACCACAATTTCTTTTCTATTGGCCAAATCTTGCAATATCCGAGCTATTTTTTTCTTCAGACGGTCTGATTGTTCACAATACAGGTCCAACGTGACAACAGCTCATAGACGATCATACCGCGCCAATCGCACCGATAAGAAAATCTTACTGCGGGTCAATTCTGTCTAGGCCAACTTTTCCGCCGATTTACCGCGATTCGACAATGATCCACTTATCGTCGTCCATCAACATCCAATTCAAAAATTGCAAGACGCTGTTGCGAGACCCATGAGTTTCTTCGTCGTTGACTTTGTTTTGTGCGTCACCAGAAATCGATAAACCCGATAAGCGCCATCAGAATGACACTAGTCGGCTTTTCTACGTCCCAAAAACACAGTGTTACGAAACCGGGGTAACCGAGTAGTGGGCAAAACCCTAATTCAGACATTTAAAATCAAGGAGTGCGTTCACAGGACGTTCATATTTTAACACCAATCAAATTTCATTCATTTTTCATCAGTCATTCCTGTACAAAGCAATCTTTATTCTGTGTACACCGATTGCTAAAATTTGCATAAGCAACAAATTGTCTGTTCAAACTCATTGACCCTCTACTGTTGTACAGGATGCCTTTACACTCCTCCAACAACCAGCAACAGTTACTCCATGCAGACACACACAGCACTGAAAGAAATTTAAGGAAAACGACCGAAAAGGGAACGGAACAGACAACGAAGGAATCAAACAAAAAATAAAACAAGAAACAGCAACAACAACATCAACAAACTGCATTTATGATATTTTCCCATGAATCCAGAGAACTAAATAATGCAGAGGGGGAGGGACCCCTCTCAAATTGACGTCGCACATGCAACGGCAGTGGCAGCCTCGTGTTACAACAACACCAACAGCCCATGTCCAACCAGTTACACTGCGCCTAGGGTCGTCGACCTCCACTATTCTTTTTTTTTTTTCATTTCCGATGAAATCCCAAACCAACTGCACGTCCATACACGAGACAGCATCCTTGGGTGTGCACACGTGTGTGTCCGTGTCAGTGTGTTGAAATGGCATTCCCTAACGGGAGTCTCGCCGGGCAATGCACGAGCATCAACCCGAAATCAACAACAGCAACAGCACAGGGGATACCGTCACTCAATTGGGCTTCCCTGGCAGCACGTGTTCCCTGCACTCAAATACCGTTGACGGGGCGATGGCGCGTTCAGTCGGTTAAGAGTTACCTGCTGCAGCTGTCACTTGCGGGAGACCGTAATTCATATTGAGCGCCCATAGCACTCTCAGGGATGTCATCTCAAGGGCGACCACGATGACGACCATCACACGCGGTGCATCCTCGTACTTCACCTTCGCGCGATCGTACCGCCAGACACTGCTGCCGTCGACTATGCGACAACGCTGACGACGACGACGACAGTTGTTATGTGCGGTGGCAACCACCGTCGCAGCCGAAAAGGGCAACGAACGACAACCGCGCACAGTGTGTCCCTTTCCTAGGCGGCTGCCGATGGTGTTTCAGTCGCTGGCTCTGTGGATGACGTCGTCGACGGCTGGGTGTGATGCAATTCTCAACGAAAAAAACAGACAAAAGGAAACTAAAATTGTGACCAATTAAAGCGACGACGGGGACAATGAGAGATTCCCTAGATTACGTAGCAGCAAACCTGGCTGCCGCTGTTGGCCCTAATCCTACGTCGTCGTTCGTCGCGTTACAGCTCTGCGTTGCATATGCGCCGCGAACTGAAATCGTGCTCAGTCGTGTGGAATACAATCATTTTTCTCGTAGATTACGTGCTGCTGGTGGTCAACTCAACGACGACTACGTAATGGCCGCGGGAAGAGGGAACAAAGAAAATGCGTGCAACAAGCGCCCATTCCCGCACCCATACACATCCGTTTGGAGAAATCGTTACGAAAAGCGTCGTAATTAAATGCGACGCAGTTGAAGACGAAGAAGAAGAAGCAGTCGCCCGCCCGTCCGATGCTGATGACGATATTCAAATTGCGTACGGAATCAAGTCAATCCTCGGGGATCGTAAACTTCCTCCGGCGGCATTAGAAACGCCATGCCGCAGCCAGCCTTAATTAGTCACTCATTTACGAGTGGAGTAAGTGGGCAATGATGGACTTCGACGAATTAAGGGTAATAGCCTCTTTCTTTCGTTTTTCTGATGAGCGGCCGTCTTCGGGTCGTTTGTGTGGTTCAGCCGCCGATGCGATGAACTGAAGTGCTGTGACACATCAAGTGTAATGACGACGGAAGGGTGGGGGTGGGGGGCGAGTGATTGAATCTTTTTCTCTACGTCGAGTGGATTACCACTCAAAAGGGTTGCATACCCACTAAGCATTAGTCAATTTGTTCAGATTTTGTTTTTGTTGGGAATGGATGGTTGACACTTGACACTGCACGTTGTGGAGCAACGGTCAGTTTACAGAAATTATTGTAATTTGAAAGCGACTGGAGGCGATGCCTTGGGATTTTCTCCGCCACTTAATGCGGAAGTAATAAAAATTTGAGAAAGCAGTAAAGACTTAAGCCCTATTCTTATGCAATGAATATTTTTAATTACGTTCCGGCGAGTGTAGGGGGTGGCGAAGATTGTCCACTGCCACCAAGTATCCCTTGGTTTTACGCTCCATAGAAGTTTTTAATTGATTTGTAAGCACCAGTGTAGCGTTTTCAAAAAGGGGGATTTAAAAAACCGACGTTCCCGGACGTGTCCATTTCGTGAATTTGAAGTTAGCTTGAAGAGGCGAAAGTATTCACTTGACTACATGACTTGCAAACCCAAGCTTCTCAAAATCAAATCTCGGAATTGAAAATTTAAGCAAAAGAATGAATTTCTGGATCTGATCCTCAAACAATAGTCTACATCTGCGCGCACCAAGTCATTGGAGATCCTTCTTTACTTTTGTGTGCCATCTCCATGAATGAGACATTTTCTGTGTCGTTGTCGCAACGACTTTGATTCAAAAACTGTTCTAGTAAGAGCTATGATGTGTCGGGTGATTCATCGTAATGCTTCATTTTCAGTAGGATTTTTTTGACAGCTCATGCATGACTCCTATCAAACTGCTGTGTCATATTTGCCCAGTGTCGTCTAGCAAGTCATCATGGAAAGAGTCACACCAAAACAGCGTCTCCAAACTGTTCATCTCCAAGTTGTTCCCATTCGCAAATTTGAATCCCAATTTGCGATAGAAGATGACATTCGAAAGGTTAGATCACATGCAGCACGTTGTGAGAGTGGACACAGAGGGACGAATCAATTCAGCTGGCATCAAATTGGGCATGTTCATGGACTATGTGCTTCCTGAAATTCAAGCACAGCTCTGGTTTCAACAAGACGGCGATACTAACCATGCAGTGAATGAAACGATGGACTTGTTGAGATATCATATCGATGAACACTTAATTTCACGTTTTGCTACCTTTGGATTATTTTCTCGTGTGATGTGTAAAGTCGCAGGTCTACAAAAATAAGTCAGCTAAGATTGACTCTTTGGGTGCCATCATTACGCGTGTTATGCGCGAGATACCAGTCACTATGCTCAAACGAAACGTCCAAAATTAAATCTTCTAAATGAACCATCTCAAACGTAGTCGTGTCCAAAATTTAAATGAATAATTTTCAAAACTTTAATGCCATGAATAGGTTTTTAAACCGATTGAGGCAATTTTAAGTTTACTTTCGAATTTGTGTTTTATTTTAAATTATAAATAAAACCTTACGAAGAAGCACTCTTAATATGAGCTCTATGTTGCTTAGACTTAGATGGCTTAAGAGTTGTACCCATGGTCTAGGTCAACCCCCTGTACAGCTTATAAATCGCCTTATCCAGATGCCATCAATTGGACGCACGCAGAACTAGTGCCTCTAAAAGTTTAAGAAATTCCTTATCCGTTTTCAACTGCATGCCATGTTTGAGAACCATGGAACAGGGCTGGGATGGTCAAGGTTTTACACAAAGTCAGCCGTCACTCCGTCACTTAGGTCTTTAAAGAGATGGATCTATTGCCTCTATACATATAGGCGCGACACTTGATCACTTAAGTCTCATGAGTCAAACAGCTGGCAGCTAAACTGCCAACTTTCCTATTTCAGCAAACGCCTCATAGTGGGCCTGCTGTGGTTGTCCACTCACGTCAGCTGTAATCCAACAGCTAAGTAGGCAGAAGAAGCGAAGTATGTATATGCGTCTGTGACGACAGATTGGCGAAGAACTTGCTAGACAAGAATCAAAAGTCATCAGTCAAGATCATTGGGTCCAAACCCACCTTGGAACTGTCCGCATCCCTGATTAGGGCCTCCTTCGACGGTTCGGTCTCCAGATAGGATAACAACGCAGATGGCTTGTACAAACGTGACACTTAACGTTCATTAAGCACTTAAGTGTGCTTGAGCTTAGTGAAGGCACCCTATGCAAGGCCTGTAGAGAAAGTAACGACATTGCAGAGCACTTTCTCTGTCAATGTCCCGCCTTTGCTTGGATCAGGTGGCGGCTGTTTGGCGCTGATGTGGTGGGAGCTGAAAACCTAGGCTCCTAATCACAGAAGCGCTTGCTGGTTTTTCTCCGGAAGACCAAGAAATTGCTTTACATGTATTTTTCGCCTGGTAGTCTAATGAACCAATTTTCGAGTTTGAGCGCTTTAGTGCAGTGTTTCCCAACCTCCAACAGAAAAAAGCAGAGATGAGTCTTGGAAGATCGTATTTCTGGGGCTAACTTGTGGGTTTTGAACGGTTTTCTCAAGTATGATATACGTACTTATGTAATTTTGAGAATGTTGGATGAAAAGGCCTTCTTTTGTTGATCGACAGCTGAGCTCGGCATCCTCCACCATACAAGTCGTATCTCTCGTTCTCGAAGCGAATCTTTTTGCTTGTATTTGACACTATCAATTTTATTTTCTATTCTTTTCAGACTGGAGCTATCAAGGTATTATGTGGAGACTGAGTAATTCTTTGAGTAAGAAGCTAACATGTCAAGTGTCAAAACACATAAAAGTTGGCAAACTTTGAACTTGGTCTCGGAGGATGTCTCTCTTGCAAAATTTTCTTCGGAACCTAGATAGCCCAAATCATTCACTATCTCAAAGTTGTAAATGCGTATAATGACGTTTTATACATGACGTCGATGTTGATGAACTTTTTTCTGTAAGCAGCAGGTACTTCGTCTTACTGCTCACAAATGTCTGCTTCCCTCCAATGTTTGTATTTGCCATCAAATGGATTAATACTGACAGGTGCACTGACTTATGAATGTTCATAAATCGGCTGTTGACGCTTGGGTTCCAAATGATCTTTTCGAAAATTACGTAAAAGAAATCATAGGATAGGTCGCTGAAACTTTCAATGAAGGGAACTTACTGATTCTTCACGAGTACTCTAAGCTAATCTAGGATTTTTTGCTTACGCCTTTCAGCCTCTTACGTTCGCTATCGTACTTGATGGAAAGTTATCCGTTCTAACCAGCGAAATTTAAGAATTTGGTATGTTATCTTAATGAGCCTTAAATTCGACGAAAATTAAGTGGACATCGATAAGCATCGGCCGACTTTTACCCTACTTAGGACCTATCAGATGGTTGACAGATAAACAGTTAAAGATGACGAGAAAAGTGACAGACATCATTTGGTATGTGATGCCTCCATCCCTAAGATAGGTTTCCTTCCTTGTGGATGGCATTGAAAATTGACTTCTCTTGCATACTTCCATCTGGACATATCATACAGATGGGCTTGTTCATGCCTAGAAACAAATGATCTGTAGTTACCTTAAGCTGCTCTGCAGAGAGTCATTCCGCTCTATCAGCCATTGTATAGCTTTGGTCTCGATATCACAGTCTCATAGTCGGGGTCTTAAGCGAGACATTCTACCAGGCAGCTGCAATGATTTTGCCAATTTCTCAGCATCGAGAAGGATTCTACCTTGTTTCTTACAGCAACCGTGACATCAGCTGAAGGGACTCATACTTCTTAAATCAAATGCTGAAAACAATACAGCACCCTGTTGAAACTATTTAAGAAATGCCAAAAGCTTAGTGTTATCTTTTCACCAGCTTCGGTCCGCTCTAATTCTGAATGTTAATGTTGTCCAGGCGAATTTCCACCATCAATCTGAGCGAATGAACAAATCACAATAGGAAATCTATGATGAATTCGGTAGCAATTATGACAAATGGTCACCCAGAGACCATTACATCAATTTCATTCTCCAGTCTATGATGTAATTGTTGCTGACAGCACATCTCATCGACCCGCACTTCAATGACTCTCCATTGTAATAAATTCGCCTTCATGCCGTCTTCCCCCCCTTCATCCATCCGAACGGCATTACTTCACTCATCGTTCCCCGCCTTTGCATCGCAACCGAGACTGACTGTTGGGCGCCATGCCACTTCGTCATCCATTACAACGAAAACTCTCAGTTCCCCGTCGATTCTTGGTTAATTCGTCCATCAGCATCCATTTGCCTTGAGGACATTTGACGCGCTCATTATCTCTGGAAGGCATTATCCACTCTTGATTACCAATTGCCTGTGACCTAGCAGTCGAATCGTTTGACAGGAAAATCTAGGCCACTAGAAAAACTGGTGAGATCCGCGAACACGTGATGATTGCAGTACGTTTCAGTTGCTGAACACCCCCCGTGCCCGATGAAGTCATTCATTCCAGCACAGTAACAGCCCTTAGCCAGTTCACGTGGAGTGAGGCAAGCACACAGCACATTGCCGAACAAACCAGTCCAACAACAGCAACGCGAATAGAATGAAACAAAAGACTATGAATATGCAGCAACGCGCAAGCGCACTCCAGGTGGATGGGTGTGTTGGTATGAGAAACGATGAAAAAATCACATGACAGTCATTTGCGTGCATTTGAGGGGAGATACGAAGGAAATTTTCACATTTCATCCCCCTGGAAAATCCATAAGGGAGGAAAACAAAGAAAATAACCCCCACCTCCCCAGAATCATCCCTTAAACAAGAAGGGTGAGTGTGGCACAGTCGTCAAGCGACACAAAATTCGGAAAAGGAACCGAACAAGAAATTTATGCGCACCATGCACCCCGTATAACCCTGAATCGTGTGTTTCCTTGAGTGGTTTTCTTTCTATCATCGACCCTCTTCCCTTCCCTACCCTTGTGCCGATGTAGTAGTTTTCCGTTTCCATTGCACAGTGAGTGCCAATGCAAACTGCAACACCATCTCGCACAACTATTTCTATCGGCTGCATGCCGCAGCACCACACAGTTTGACCCCGGCAATCGTTCTCGTTGGGTGCGCCATATTTTTCTGCCTTCTCTGCTCTTTGCCTGGTTGTTTCCACTGGGTTTTGATTTTTTTTTTTCGTTGAATTTGCTTCCTTCGCCACAGTGGCTGGTCTGCGCTGCGCTGTACTGTGGTGTGGTGCGATTGTGTGGTGTGTTGCTATCGCCTCTACTGTGTGTAGTATTTCGAATATTCATTTTCATTTTGTCGTGTTATTCTTGAGGGGTTTTTTTTTGTGTATTCTTGTTCCGAACCGACACACATTTTTGTTAAAATAAAGTCGCGTCGGAAAGCTCATTTTGTCGCAGTACGACTTCGACTTGATACTGGCGATGATGGTGTCCTGGTCTGGTCTGTGTGTTTGGTTCCACGACCAGCCTCTGGTTGGTTCTTGTTGGTTTTTTTTTGTCATTCTTATTTTCTTCGAGTTTATGCTCTGCTCGCATCGGTGTCGTTTGTCATTCGTGTTGAGTAAGCGGATTGACGAGGTACTGGCTTGACAAGTTCTTCATAAAATTTAAATCGGATTTTTTTGTCTGCCTTCTGTTTATTGTGGGGTATGACCCTAAGTTGCTTTTAAATTAACAGTGCTGAACGTTGTGAACTTAAACAATATTTTTAAAAAAACGGAATACATTTCAAATGTTAAACAATTGTGTAACTTAAACCAAAAAAGTTAAAAAAAGAACGAACAAATATAAGTGAAATAAAAAACAAAAGAAGTGAGAGTAAGCGTACGATTTTGGCTTATAAACGAATTTTTGAGTTGCTTGTTTTGATTTTAATTTTGAAAAGAAAAAAATGATATTTACCTATAAGTGACTCTTGTGATACAAATTGAAAACTCCAGCATGGATTTTATTGCCTTCTTACTTTCTCCAATCTGTGGACAGAGAATCAAGGATAAGTTAAAAAAAAATCGGAGACTGAAAAAATGCACTCATCTTGATTTGGACTGGAAAGGACCTGCTTAGAAATTCAAATGCCCAACCATCTGTCAAAAAAAAAAAATTTCTCCAAGATGGATGGTATGATTTTGTAAAGCATGTCTTTGAAAAAAATCTGAAAATTTAAACAGAACAGAAAAAACATCAAAAATCGAGTGTAAACTGACTCTTAAACTCAAGATCTTGTAAAATGTCAAAGTTGACGTTATTTTTGAAACGTCAGAATTTAGATTTTTTTTGGGAAAATCTCACATTTCAGATAAGGCTCGTTGAAGTTCAACCACGTTTCACACTTACCTTATGTCAAACTAAAGACATTTTGGAATATTCCACATTCCTCATACGCCTCCATTAAAATGTATCAAACAGACTATGCCAAGTATCATTATCTTGCCTCTCCATATCCCCCTTAGTTCATCCAACCCCCATGTAACATTCTAAATACTAATCCCTTACGCGCATGGTAACAGTACTCAGAACTTAATTAGAACCTAATGTTCACAGTCCCTCTCGTACTTCCCCCCTTATCAACGCCCTTAAATATGTAAAGAGCTACGAAAAAGCTCAAAAATATTTTAAAGCTCAATGCACATAATCGCACAGTGCTGTATGATTTTGAAAGAAAAAATGGCGCCCAACGATGTTCCAAAGAAGTTCAAAATCTTCCTAATACACTGAAAAAAAAAACAGTTTTTGACTGAGTTACAGTGACACGTCATCTTACATGAACCAATCCCCCACCAACTGTCACTCACAGTTTTGTATTTGACTTTCAAATTGCATATCACACGATTACGTGATCCATAAATTCAGTCATTGTCATCGACAGCAGGTAAATGTCAACATGACATAAGTAATCAAAAAGAAGAAAAACGAACAAACCCATTCAAACGTGAAAACGAGGTTAAATCACTCAAATTGGAGTTCTAAAAGCCACAAAATTCAATTAGAAACTAACAAAAAATCTAATTTAACGATCATGTGGTAAAACTTATTACCTGTCGTGGTAGTTTATGAAACATTGCTCAAGAGCAAAAAAAAACGTGACTATTTGTACACAACTGCGCGCAATTGCACAATTCTATTCGTACACATACAGTTTTTCTGTCTCTATTTCCTTCACTGCCGCACCTTGGCACACAAGCATTCACGCGTTCCCCTTTGTATGTGGATTTGAAATGAATTTAATAACTAATAGTTTCTAGTTTCTCAGTGGGGCTCTGTTCATTAAATGTAGCTGTTGTGTGAAGTAGCAAAAATAGGGAACAGAGGAAACAAAACAACGGCGAGTGGAAAACCTTGAAAATGTATGTTCTCTTTCTCACTCTTTCCTTCTCTGTCTCACAGCGTCATTTGAAAAATATTTGTGTCACTGTGTTCGTTTGTACTTTGAAAACTTGTTACAATGTTTAGATTGTATTCAAGCTTGAGGCACTTAGTCGTGCAAGTCATTTTCGGGTTGTTTCTGGAAACAAAGAAATTTTAAGCGAAAAATGGGTACGTTTGCTTGCAAGTTTTTTTTTCTTCTCTTTCTGTTTATTTTTTAGTAACTGTGATTTTTGGACGTAGAGACACTTGGCATTTCTTGAAGAGTTTTATTGCATAAGTGAATTATTTGAAAAATTTTGTAACAGAGATGTAAATCAATTTTGACAGTGACAGTTGTGGTGGGACGTTTTGTTAAAATTTGTTTACTCTATTTGAATGTTTTATTGAACTGTAAAAAATTTTTCGGAATCATTAATTTTGACAGATTTTGTGTGTCATTTGGAAAACAAGATTTGTGAAGTTTTAAAGTCACAGTTTGACAGTCCGTTTTTTTCAGACATTTTGTTGAACTTTTGACAAGCATTTTGTTGACAAATTTCAAAAATATCATAAACATTTAAAATGAAAATTTTTAAATTTTGAACCAAACTGACAGTTTCCCTTTGTTAAGATGCGTTTTCGCAAAAAGTTTTCAATCTTAAAGCCTTGAACATGACGTGACACACAAATTGATTTTGATCTTGAAACTGTTTAGAAACTTCCTCACTTCAGCCCCCACAAAAGAAAACCCAAAGAATTCCATCAGTCCCCGTACAATCAACTCTCCTGCTTTACAGCAAATCTCTTAGCAACAAAAGGAAACAGAACTGTTCACACTTGTTCCAACAAATGTCCTTCCTGTTCATTCTCAAGTGGAAGCTTTTCATTAGATGTTTTCCAATTGGAAAAGAAAAAACTATGTCATTCCTCTTGCCATGAATACCGCATGCACAAGAGCTTTCAGTCATTCACCAGGCAACCACTGTCCGGGTGGTGCTGAGTGAGAGAATCCTTCGGCCGCTTATTTCACGCCGTCACTGTGTGCCAGCGTTTTGTGTATACACAGTGAAATGAAATTTCAAAGCGTGCCGAACGAGTGTGCATATTTTGAAGTGTGTGTAGTGTGTAAAACTGATTTTTCCGTTTTCTCCTCAAATTTATTTGTTTCTGAGTTTACCTTTCTCATTATATCGCTTTCATCCGTGCGCCTGTGTGTGGGGGCAAAAAAAAATAGAAAACGACGAGGAAGTGCTGAGCGTAAAAAATGGCGCAAAATTTGTTTATTTAATTTTTCCATCTAATATTTGTTCTACCGAAGGGGGTTCGTGCACAGAACAGAAATGAGGAAAAAAGGGGCACAAGATGATGAGGCATATTCTCTGCGGGAATGTGGGTAAAATGGGTGGTGGGGGGAAGGGGGGAGGAGGCGCTGCACACAGAGGAGAATTGCGCAACAAATAAGTTTCTACTGTCTCAGGCAAAGCTTGTGTAGTTGGTAGGTAGTTGGTTGGACTTCAGCACAATTCTTTTTTCTTGTGTTCTCGATCTGGTTGTGCGCTGTTCTGTTCGGGTGGGGGGAAGGACAAGGGAAGAAAAGAACATGATAGAAATGGATGATGTCATTTTTTTCTGACTAACATGAGTGAGTGTATTTCGTTTTCCTCTTCCTCCTCGTTTCGCTGTTCTCTATAAGTGTGTTGGAATTTTTTTTTCTTGTTCCTTGTTTTAGTACTTTTTTTTTGTCTCCTTTTACACATTTCTGTGGTTAAGAAATGCTTGTTTTCGAGGGGGACGGTGGCTAGAGAAGAGTGGGTTCTTTGTGTCTATTAATTAAAAAAAACAATTTTTTTTTCTTGTGTAGTGTTCACTTAAGTGCGGTAATGTGTGTGCGAGTGTGTGCGGCGGGGACGAGGAAGAGGAGTTACCAGATGAGTGACACATTAATTAGTGTTAGACTGAAAATCAATTTCAAATAACTACTAATATTGTGATGACTTCTACATGTTGGGTAGTTAATTTGTGGAGAAAGATATAATGAAGGAAAATGTGACGACACGATGGTGGTGTTATGGGGAAATTACTGAAGAAAATTCCCGTACTATGGGTGAACTTTTTAACCTTGAATCGTGTGTGGTTGATTATGGGGAGTTTTGAAAGAAGGGTTTTTTGATGTTTTTGAAACTATTTAAACTGAACGTGTTCGGTTTGGGCATACATTTGATAAAAATCCGATTTTTCTTAGAGTTTCATGGAATTTTTTGAAATTTCTTGACATCTCTGAATTCTGTTTAGAGAAATTTAACAATTTTTGAATGGTTCATCAAAAATGCGAATTTGCAATAAAAAGTACTAGAGTGCTTTCTAATTTCAATAGTACATTTTAAGTATATTTTCATACATTTTGGTGAGGATCTAAATTTTTGGAAAATGATTGAAGTTTTCAATTGCCTTTGAGAACTTTTATGTCTCCATAAAATTTCAAGGTAGGATATGTTCTAATTTTTAAGAAAAATTTGACCAACGTCTAATTTTAAAATAAATCTGATTGCCCACAGAAGTAGAACATTTCTGCGACTGTATCGGGCATTCTCTTGACCTAAGTCGTGTAAATTTCGACCACAATCTTGTTTTGAAGCATAATTTGCTAAGTAGGTCAAATCCACGCATCTTCAATTTTCTTTATCTTTCTGGAACAGTGGAAGCCAGAGTCGTCATTTGATTACGTTGACCTAAATTTAAATCGAAAGGAACTTCCTAAAAGTCGAATGACCTAAAAAGAGTGACCTGGGTATTTTTTTCTCGTTCTCTATATGTTAAGTTTGTGTATTAATCAGTTTCATCTGTCGGATCGATTTTCCATAGATTTGGGGATATGCAACCATATGCAGTCTGTTTTGAAAAACTTAGTGGACGTTTCCAAACCCTACCTCAGTTTTATGTAAGGAATCACGATTTTGCAGAAAACGTGATTTATTCGTCACGTAAGTGGGTTATACGACAAAACTTTTCTAAAAACCTTGTATTTTCCAACTACCCATTTGTAATTTCCATTCGTTCCACAGTTGGAATAAAAAATTTCAGAAAAAAAAATTGTTGAACAGACCAAATTGCCAGCACAACAAGAATTCCTTCAACTCCAACAACAACAAAAAAAAGCAATTAAGGGAAGCATCCGATAATTTATTCAAAAATGTCAAACCCATTATTCATTTTTTTTTGTCATATCGTTCAAAAAGCATGTGCGTCAGAGAGTGAAATGAATTCCGGTTCCTGTCTATTCGTGTTTGACAAACAAGTTAGAAGATACCTTAGCGTGCCTTTCTATTTGTCTTATTAATTATCCATTTGTGTGGCAAATAAAATTTATCCATCTGTCTCTTTTCATTTGGTAACACCATCACCTAACCGAAAAAACGGTGTGTCTGAGAAGCTTTTTCTGCTAAAGCTTGATTTATAGAAGCAACCATTTTCTCACAAAAAAATGCCCCCCATGCAAACCGCAGCATTTTTAAAATTTCACACAAAAATCTCTCAAATCTCAACACAAATCGAAGTCAACAAGACATCAGCAAAAAGAGAAAAAATCAAAAAAAAAAGAAAGAAAACTTGAAACAAAAATTGATTTCAAAGCGAGCTAACGTGAAGCGAAACAGGCGAGCGAGAAGAGGACGACACAGTGTTTTTCTTCGCCTTTTTTCATCTCGTTATTTTCTTGTATCTGTATTTGAAAAACTAGGTTATTGGCGCAAAAGTAGTAAAAAAAAAAAAGGAGAACGCGCCAAGAAACATATGCGCATTGTTAACGGGTTTCCAACTTGCTTCTTCTCCTCTCTAGCTTTATCAGAAATGTGTGTTTTTTTCTGTATTCCATTTCCATTTGCTCCACTCCACATTTGAAAAACGCAAGCGAAGACACGATGAACTATTTACTTAACCGGGCGGGTGTGTGTGTGTGTGTATGCGCAGAGCTTTTCGAGTACAGCTTTATCGGGTGCCGACGGTGGTGGTGGTGTGAAAGAGTTGAAAACCGGAATCAGGGGAATGTTGCAGTTCCCCTCCTGTCAGTATATACAAGTGTGGTTCTCTGTGTTGGTGGGCAGGGAAACGAGTATATATGGGGTGGGAAGAGGAAAGCTTTTGTTGGGAGGCTTTTATATGTTTCCCCGTTTTAAGCGTTTTACACGCGAACTGTTTTTCTGGGTTTCATTCGTTCGAAGTTGGTTGTGGAGTACGGTCGGGTTTTTGATAGTTGCGCGTGTCACTTCGTCTTTGTGTGAAGTTTTTTTTTTCTCTCCTCGCTTTACAACAGCTTGTGGAATTGGTTTTTTTTTTTCTCTTGTGTGTCTATTCCTGTAACACTTTTATTTCGTCGACTTTTTTGGATTTCGAATATCACGCGTTGAATTAGATCAGGAGAAGATTAATGCCGATTCGGATTTTGAAATCTTAAATGAAGACTTGGTGTTTGGAGATTTCTGTTGAATTTTTGAAAACGTTACGCAATCGATTTTGTTGGAAAATCATACTCTCTCTCCATCTCCTGATGGTAGTTCACATCATCTCCGTGGCTTATGTGTGTTACGCTGTGCGGAGGTGGTGGAGAGTCAGTCTTTCATCAAAATTGTCTCAGAATTCACTCTTCTCCAAAACGTTGCACATACTCTTTTTTCACCTTGATCAGTTATTACGTTTTTCTGCCATTTGACTTCACTTATGTATCATGCGACCTAATTTCCCACTTCCGCATGATTCGTGTAGAATTTTTGGTCGCGCGGTGATGATTTCATTTCGTGGTCGCCATTTTGCCAGAGTGAGATGGAAATACTTGAAGAAGAAAAAAAGTGTGCTTTTATTTTATCTTTCTCTCCTCTTCGGGTTATATGAATTTTTTTGCCTTTCCTTTTACACATTTGTCGTCGACTCGTTTCTAAGCTTCCTCGTGGCGCGCGCGCTTGCTGAACTAACTCACTGACTGACTGACTGGTTGGCACAGAGAATGGAAAATTTTTATTTCAACAAAAATCAAATCGTTTTGCCTTTCATTCGGTGATAGTCGCTGAGGAACTTGCCTCGTTTTACGTGAAGGAATAGTTTTAAATTAATTTTTTTTTGAGTGACACGTGCTAGTGAATTTGTGAAATTTGAAACATTTGCGCCGCATCAACGTTCTGCAAAATATGTGGGAGCGAGTTAAGGGCTTGCTGTTGATTATTAATACGAGTCAGTCTTTTTCTCTCTCCTATACAAATTGCGGGCGTCCAACAATAGACAAACTGAACCACATTTCCACCATCAGTACTGATCCGTTGGAACACAGTGAATTTCTGGGAGTGTTCGAAAATACTTCACGAATTTTCTACGTCCACCCAGTGACAGTTCATTCTAAAAGACCTAAATCCAACATCACAAAGAAGATTATTACATAAATTCAACGGTGAAGACGGAGAAAAAAAAATGGCGGAAAACAACCGCGCGCTCAGAAGTTGTGCACACCTCAGTCAAAAAGAAGATGGAAGAAAATACGCGCGCCTTTTTGTCTGTACACCACTCATCACGGAATTCTCCACGAAATCAGTAAAAGTGGAGAGTACAAAGCTTTTGCGGATGTCGTCATAGCGATGACACAGAAAATAGAAACGAAAACTATAAAGAAAGAGAAGAGATGAGCCACAACCGATGGAAAGATTTTCTAATTCCGCATTGCATCATTCTTTTCAACATTTACTCCCTCTGGCCGTCCCCCAGAAATACTCGGTCCCATCTTTTTTCTGGTTACAATCCGTCTACAAGACTGAAGAAACAGAAAAAAAAGCGAAAATGTTCCCCCTACATATACAGCCATAGAAATGTAAAATGTGGTGGTGGTGGTGATGGTGATATCGTGGTCACTGTGTGCATGGGAGAAAGCGAGAGAAAACATTAGAAACAAATGCTGAAAACGGAAGAGACAAACATCGCGCGCGCTTTTGTTGCTAGGCAAACGTAAAAACATGTTCAGTATACCGAAGAAGAAGCGAAAGAGAGGAAAAATGTGAAGAGGACGGGGTGGAGGAGGAACAAACCGTGCTGCCAGAAACAGACTGTGAATGTGAAAATCCAACAACACATCATCAGCAGGCCAGCACAGAACCAGGAACCGAAAGAAAAGAGGTACGGTGAGGAGAAAAAGTGAGATGGAGCGAGTGTTGCTCGCGGTGGAGATTCCCCCTTTTTTCTTCGAGAAACTAGCACGACACAAGAATACACGAAAACCGAGAGAACACCGAACCCCCAATGCGAATGAAAATCAATACGAGTATGACGTGGAAATGAGAAAAGGGTGGAGAAGGGACTTTCATTTCATTCTCTCTCTCGTTGTAGGAAAAGTCATAACGCAGAAAGGGCGGTTGGGGGCAACGAAAATGATTTTGTTCTACTTTTTCCTCCTTCTCATCTATCATTTATTCGATGAGAATGCGGGACGAAAGAAGTAGGTTTCTAAAGTTTTCTTTCGTTTTATACGGCTACGGAGGAGAGGAGTGTTAATAGATGTAGGGATAATTCTTTCTGGTATTTTCTTACATTTCTAATGATTTTAGTTTCGTTTTTATGACAAAGATGTAAAATTTAATTAACAGCGAACGAAGTTCCTGTTTAATGACTCTTGTAACTAATTTGGTTAATGACTTCGAATTCATGTTTGGTTTTATTTTATGAATGTGACCGATTTGTTGTACCAAAATGAACATAATTCATATTTTTGATATTTTGGGTAAGGCCTTGATTGGAGATGATTCCGCGATGAAACTGAGGAATAGTTATAAAAACGAGGTTATTACTACGGATGGCACAGTTATAGCCAAAGTTAGTCAAATTTTATGGACATAACTTGGTTTAAGTACGACTGTAAGTACGGAATTTCGACGGACGCAGAGGACTATAATTTTATGGTAATCCTTTTTATGATTTCTACCGAAATTGTGTCAATGGAATTCTTATGGATTCACTAGGCGGTTTTACGGTTTTTCAAATCTGTTGAAACAAGAAAATTAGCTGAAGCCGTTGCCATATTTTTTTTTAAATACTGCTAACTCACCGAGACTAATTTTTCTAAGAGTCTAAAATGAAAATCGATCAAAAAAAAAAATTTAAAAAATATGTTGAAAATAAATTAAAAAAATATTTTTATATATAATATTTTTATATAAATATAATTTGTCACACAAGACATTTTCTATTTCTCTTTGAATTCGGTGTGTCTTAAGTTTTAGGCGAAAATTCTTCTTAAACGGGAAACCTTTAAAAAACGTTTATAAAAACGCGTATATTTTAATACTTTTTTAAGTATCGTACAAATCTCTTAGGCCACTATCACTTCCCACTCTAGGGAGGATAAGTCCAATGGCAGGACTTTCCCACAATTGTCATCAATGTACTGTTCCCGGCACATGTTTTCTAATTTACCAACTCCTCCACACAAAAGGAAATACTTCGTGTATTTTGAGTTGATATAATTGAAAGGGTTTTCATACATTTTCGAGTCATTTCAAATCATCTGTTATTCGTTACATCATGCCGAGCTATGCATTTGAATATATCTTTTCTAAATCTGACTCGAATAATAAAGTTTATCAACGTTTGGCCTTCGTAGTCCTGTTTCGTCATCACCACATTTTCGGGTACTTTTGAAACACTTATACGATGTACATATAAACTATTGTTTGCCGAAGACCTTCTTCAACATTTTCAACGTTTCAATTCAAGCTGCTTACCAAAGGACACTTATTTTAGATTTAGATTTAAATGCATTTTTATTAGTTCTTTTCAAATTACTTACATGCTAGACAAAAATACTTAATACTAGCTTACACATACGATCTGTTGATCTTAATTCTACCTTACTGACTCTTTACGAGTACTCTAAGCTAATCTAGGATTTTTCTTTTTATTATGCCTTTCGGCCTCTTTTATGTTTTTAACTTAAAATTTATCTAACTACATTTTTTTTTTGCTTAATATTTCTCCAAGAAAATTTAAAAAAACTTGGAATTCCGTATTTTTCTTTCTTCTTAACCTAACTTAAAAATAAATTTAAAAACTACCTACCACCTAAAACTTATAACTATATACAATTAAATTAACCTAAAACTTAATTCTACTTAACTATTTACATTAAGCTTAACTATGTCCGTAAAAATATACGGACGCGTGCACCAGGGCGTATGTGTTATTTATATGCTTTACATATATATCTAATACGCCGTGATGCACCTTTTTTTTCATTTTTATATTTTGTTGTTTTTTTTTTGTGTTTTTATATTTTTTATTATTTTTTTTTTTTGCTTTTAATTTTTTGTATTTTTTTTTTTTTTTTTGTTTTTTGTATTTTTTTTTTTTTTTTTTTTTTATAATAACAGCTTAACTACCTTAACTACTACCTTAACCTATGTGAGTTGGCCCTGTAGACTCAACTATCCCGTCTATTTGTTTGTGAAGTTAGCGGCATCGAACGCTGGTTCTGGTGTAACCACCAGTAGAAAAACCGCTCTTTGGCAGATACTGCTCTGTCGCGGGCAGAAATCGCCCTGCTGAACCGTAGGAGCTCCTCATGGCTGCGAGCGACGTCCGGCTCGTATTGAAGTTGCCTCTCGACTGTTCGGCGTGCGACGTGGAAGATGATAGGGCAGCCTTCCCCATCTTGTATCAGGCCTTTAGCGTCTAAATAGACGAAAGCTTCAGGTGGAATGAAGCCGTTAAGACGTACCCGTTCATGGTACATTTCATTTGGGTAGTAAGCCCCAAAGATCAGACTGTTGGTTGAAGCCATGCCTCGAGCAGTGTGACTTCGTATCAACTTGATAATAAAATTATCTATCCTTATAAGGTTTGCCTCGTTGTACAAAACCTCGTTGGGGTAGAATTTCTTGTACTGAGATTCTGGTGTTCGATATAAACGGAGGCAGGCCCGAAGACACTGCCTCTCGAACACCCTCATCTTTTCCATCTGGGAAGGACTCACGTTGAACCACACAGGACAACCATACACCATAATTGGCCGGATGAGGGCCATGTAGCAGATGACCTTCACTCTGGTGTCAAGTTGACTGCTGTAAAACAGCCCTCTTGCCATAGCGAAGGCCTTCTTAGCCCTGGTCAGAGCTGTATCTATGTGGATACCACCATACAGATACTGGTCCAACCAGATGCCTAGATATCTGACTACACTTTTTACAGCTAATGGCTGTCCTTGTGGGTCGACTATGCCGAACTTGCGCCAGTTCATTTTCGTGTCCCTTGAGGCCCTGGACAACGGGGTTCTAAAAAGGATAGTTTCACACTTCTGGTAGTTGATTTTCAACTTCCAGTCGTCGCAAAATCGTTGAATTGTATCGAAGTCGCGTTGCAACAAGACATTTATTACCTCTACCTTCGGACCTGATCTGTACGCGATTAGATCATCGGCAAACGCTATGATGTTAGGCATAGAACCTATGAGATCGCTAGTGAATATACTGAACAAGATCGGCGAACCAACAGCTCCTTGTTGCAGCCCATTTTTTATATGGAACACTGTAGTTGAAATTTCGTTGCCATTTTTCACAACAAACTTCCTACCTGTGACCATGTCATAGATCATATATAGCAATGTTTTATTGATGCCGAGCCTGACCAACTTAAGGAAGAGACCTTCTAACCATACGGTGTCGAACGCCTTCTCCATGTCGATCAGGCAGGCGCCTGTACACTGGGTCTTGTTTCTATTCCACTGTATGTCGGAAACCAATTTAGACGCGGCATGAATGGTGTCATGCCCCGCCCTGAAGCCAAATTGATTTTCCGGTATTATTTGTTCTACCTCAACCCATTCTTTGAGAGCTCTAATGACTATCTTCTCGAATACCTTGCTTATGCACGGAAGAAGACTTATAGACCGGAGATTTGTCGGGATGGAAGTATCTTTGTCCCGTTTCGGAATTGGCTGTACCACAGCTGTTTTCCAATGCTTCGGGTAATATGCATTACTCAACGCATTGTTAAACAGTGTTGTGTATACATCCACCGCCTCAGAGGGTAGATGGCGCAGAACAATATTTGGTATCCCATCGATTCCCACTGACTTCTTATTCTTCAGTGAGTTGAAGATACCCTGGAGTTCATCTTTCGAAATAAGGATGGAGTTGTTTCCATCGTCGGCGACGGCATTATTTGCCAGAAGATCGTCACTGAATCTGGTAAAACCAGGATTCTCGGATCGCCATTGACTTATTTCGTTCCGAAGGTAGAAGTGGTTCAGCAAGGCCCTGTTCTCCAGGTCGTGGTTCGGACTACGAGTCTCGTTGACCGTGTACACTTTCTGGAAAACAGCACCAATTGCATTAACCTTCTCCTGGGGATCTTCCACTACGAAGAAGTCGTTGTCAAGCACTGCCCCATCTGGATCGATGCCAACTGACGTAAGTAAGTTGGCGTTGTCTGTTGTTCTGTCAAGTCGAACGCACTGAATGTCATTATGATCTCTCCTCCGGAAGATTTTATTTACTTGCGGGAACATGCTCGGGTTGTTAGATCTTACAGCCCGAATCTTATTGCCCCAGTGCAAGCTTACAGCTAGACTGTAATTTTGTCTTATTAATTGTTGGAGTACTTTGATCTGTGACTTCAGAGAGCGAATCTCTGCACTCTGTGGATCTGTAAACCGCCTGTACAAGAGTTTTAGCCTTGACAGGAGTCTACTTTTTTGCACGTGAAGTGCGTCGGTTTCAGAGTTCCGATAGATGTCGCCATAGTCGGTTTGTGACACCTTCGGAATCGTCCTATCCATTGTACGTTTAATGACCTCGTCCATTTGTGTGAGGTACCTGTCAACCTCTTCGTTCGTAAGGTTTCTGTTTGTGGGAGGATTGATCACACTCGAACTTATTTCTCTGGATAAGGCTCTAGAAAAACGTGGCCAGCGCACCTTATTGTAATTATAAGGATGCGTTTGGACATACTCCTCTAGTTCCTCCAGCTCGTTCGGGAGCTGTATTACCGCGGCGAGACCACAGTGATCACTGTCATACTCGACCGTAGTTAAACAGTTCCTCGTGCGTCGCTCTACGTTAAGTATCGTCAGTCGTCTGTCGATTAGCATCACATCCAGATAGGACCCACTTCGAGGAAAGGATGGTCTATCGGTTGCAAGCAAATCTAACCTGAACTCGATATTGTTCTGTTCCATCCACTCTAAGAGGGCGTTTCCCCTCTCATTTGGAACATTATTACCCCATTCACCGTGTTTGGCGTTCAAATCTCCGGCTAGGATATAGTAATTTTCTTCCGAGTTCAAGCGCAGGCTAGTGAAGAGAGCCTCGAGCTCCGAAAGAAAGTTAGGATTTTGAGGCTCCGATGCATAAGCAGCGATCACATACAGCTTCTTTCCACCTTGGAGAGAGATGCGTGCGATGGATGCTTCTAGCACGCTAAATCTACGTACTACATTGCTATAAACGACCTTGTGAAAAATGTTCTTTTTAATCAAGAGAGCGACCCCGCCACCTCGAGTGGATTGGGGTCGGTCTCTTCTGATTATGTGGTAATTTTTGTACCTGAGAATGCGCGTCTGGTTTAGCTTAGTTTCGCTAGCCATCAGCACGTCAGGATTGTGGGATTGCAACAAGTTTGAGAGCGTTAATTTTCGTTCGATCCTAATCAGCGAATTAACATTCACTCCTAGGATCTTAAGGGTTCTTACCTCGCGTGAGCCCATTATATCTGTGCGCGTTTGTTTGCGGGCAGCTGAGAGAAGAGAAAATCTACTCTAGCCGTCTGCGCAAGGAAGCTGGTCTGTAATTCGACCATCTGTTTCTGCAAGGCAATCATCTGCGCTTGCATCGACTGAATGGAGGACATTACGTCCCTGATAGAGGGCTCTGCCTCGGGTTGCCTGGCCATTGGGGCTGGGGCAACCTTCGGCACTGTCCGTTGTGTCGGTTCTCTGCCTGACACCATTTGGGCGTAGGAGATGGCCGGCGTAACAGTGGTAGCTAAAGCTCTGGCAATCGGCCTGGCTTCTACCTTCTTGTTTATCCTTGCTTCTTTTACTCTCTGCCGGAGTTCTTTTATTCGTGGACACCCCAGATAGGTTGCAGGGTGTCCATTTCCTCCGCAGAGTACACATTTGAGGAGCGTCTTATCCTCGACTTCATCCGTACCCAAAGGGCATTCCCCTTTGTTGTGGCTGAATGTGCAACGTGCGCAGCGGAACTCCATATTGCAGTTCTCCGCGACGTGCCCCAGCCTTCTGCACCTCGCACATTGAAGTACGTGGTCAGTTTTGTTTAATCTCTCCCATTTTACACTTAGACCGCCTACGAAACGGATTTTTCGTAGGTTGTCAATTTTCGTGCCCTGGGATACCTGGACTAAGAAGAAGGGAAGTGCCTTCTTCTTCGCTTTCGCTGCCGCAGTGCTGAAAGGCTTAACCCCTACGAACTGGACCTCGTCACTCTCAACTTGGCGCAGCTTGTTGAGGAGGACCTTCGGGTCAGCAGAGGGGTTTATGCCTTTGAGGAGCAGTGTCTGAGGTCTTTCTCCTCTGGGGGTATAGGTGTAGAAATCAGCGTTCGCTGCCGCTAACTTCTCTTTTAAAAATCTAAACCCGTCCATTGTTAGGCAATGGACGGTATGAATTCGGGTAGTCTTATATTTTATGAAATAAGTCTTATTTTCTAGAGCCAACTCACATAAGGTCTCCAACTCTTCCGTCCCCATGTCGAAGACGTTAATTGGTGGGCATCTGGTCTTCGGTTTTTGCTGTTGCTGCTGTGGCTCCTTTTGTCTCTGCTGCGTTGGCTGCTGTTGTTTCCGCTGTGTTGGCTGCTGCTGTCTCTGCTGCGCAGGCTGTTGTTCTTTCCGTTGTGTTGGCTGCTGTTGTCTTTGTCGCGTTGGCTGCTACTGTTCCTGCTGCTGCTTCCTTAGCTGGGGCTTATGTTGCTGCCCCTTATGCTGTTGTTGCTGCCCCTTCTGCTGTTGTTGCTGCAGTTGGGCTGTTTGTAGACGTTGCGCTGCCTTGGATGTGGAAGGCAGCGATTCTTGAGGTTTTTGCAGGTTTTCCTTCTCCTGTTGTTTTTGTTGCCTCTTTTGCTGCAACTTCAGAACAGCACTCAGCTGTTCTTTCTCTTTTGCTGCTTTCTCAGCAGCCTTCCTGGCCGTAGACTGCTCGTAGAGGAGCTTGATGTGGGCGTCGAGCTTTGCCCTTTCCTCATCAAGTCTCTTGAGCCTCGTCTCCTCCTCTCTAATCTCCTCCTCCTCATCGTCAGCGTCCGATGTGGCGAGCACTTTGAACGAGTTATCGCTCCCTCTATATGAGAATCGACATTCGTTGCCCTCAGATTCACATTGAAGGGCGTCGATGTCGATTACTGCAGTTTTTGTTGTTGTTCTTTTTGCCGGTGTTGTTGTTGTTTTTTTCGGCGGTGTTGTTTTGGTCGCCACCGACCCGCCTTTATTCGGTGCGACCGCCTCTTCGTCCGACGTCATCGTCGTCGTTCTCCGTTTGGTTAGATTGGGCTGCGGCTGCAGCCTCTTCCTCCTCTTCGTCGCTTCCGTTGTACGGCTCGTGGGACTAGCCACGCGTATGCTGCCGTCGCTGGTTAGGTGGCCTGACGTCCCGGCCACCGGTGTTTTAAAATCACCCGATTTACTGAGCTCGGGACGCTCGTCACTCTCCATTGCTCTTTCACTCACACTTCGTGTCTCTTTATTATTTTAATTTGAAAAGAAAAAAAAAAAACTTTTTTTTCTTTAATTTTCGCTGGGATTTGAACCCGCGATTCCCAAATCACTGCACTCTTGCTCTACTGTCTGAGCTACCAATCGATTTAAAAGTCACTGTCTTAACACTGTATACGAAACACTGTTCTAATTACTTGCGAAGCCGAAACACGTGCGTACTCCGCGGAGGTCTGTGAACGACTGAAAGGACACTTATCTCTCAACACTTATGCACATTTTGACGTGAAATTTGGCACAGATGTATGTGATAGCGAACTTAAAAATAAAACGATTTGTCGGAATCCAAAAAAATTATTTGAAATTGTACAGTACCCACACATTACTTGTCTACTACTTGTCAACATTTTTATTCTGATTTACAACCATAATT
The DNA here is from genome assembly GCA_944738645.1 of Eristalinus sepulchralis. Lineage (NCBI taxonomy): Eukaryota > Metazoa > Arthropoda > Insecta > Diptera > Syrphidae > Eristalinus > Eristalinus sepulchralis. The sequence goes on from OX122886.1 coordinate 54,968,018, forward strand.
CCAAAAGACAAAGCATTTCTGAGCGCAAAAAAATCAAATCCCCCATTCAAGTACCCATTTGTACCAAGGTTTTGTTTTAGCAAACGTTTTTTGTTCAGATTTTTCACATGAGAAATACGTTTGTTCCCTCATCTTGAAATTTACATTCTTGGAACTTTAAAAAATAACTACATACAACATTGTATCTGTGATGCTACCATGATGTAATGGATAAATGCGTCGACTTCAGGCCAAGGTTCGATTCCTGGACTGGAATCTCGTTTACATTTTTCGCTTGGCCACCTCTTACGAGTTCCTAACAAAGTTCAAATTCTCCCTGAAAATTACACAATCCGAATTCTGAAGTAAACTCTGAGCAAACAGTAGCATACACAACATGAGAAGTTGCTGAAGAACCTTATGCCTTCTGTACAAATGTTACACCTTCCTTTCTTATCTTATATACAAACTGTGTCCAATGTTTTATAAAAAAAAGTGTACTTAAAAAAAGGTTTGGCATGATGCTTCTCAGTCAGGAAGAAAGGACATTTAATTTTTTGTATTAGGATTATCTTGTGGCACTACAACCAGCTTCTTTAGGAGTTACTAATGCGTGTGCGTGTTCTTTCACATGTGAGAAGCTTCTCCATAGACAATACTCTCCGATTGTTTTCACAAACTCGAAGGAGGTGTCCTGGGTTAATTTGTAGGTGCAGTGCAGTAACTTCTTTTGTACCCCCATTTCTATCGAGCTGCTGCTAATGGAACGTATTGAATGTGTTTAAGAAGTTTCTTCAAGATGCAACTAAAGCTTACGATAGTCTGTACTATGAGGATCCTAAGGACCTAAAATGTAGTTAACGCAAACATACATAAACCTAGTTGCCTTGGGTTTGCGGTGGAAAATTGAAAGATCATTGAGATTTGATTTAAACTGAGAAGTCGTGTATTTAAAAGCCCTCTAACCTCTATATGCAGAATTCTCCTTTCATTAAAATCTTTCACAGATAAATCTAAATATGAACGTACCCAAAAAGAAAGCCTAAAGAGCAACGCTTCTTGTACAAGGAAAGCTATTCCGAACCTATACCACATATGAAAGAGTAAAGGGAGGAATAAGGTCGGTAAGTTTCAACAGATCACTTTCTCAACTCCTCAGCCATTCAAATTATGTGCACATAACGACATCCACACCGACACATGGCGCTAGGGTTAAAAAAATCCCGTGCCCAATTTTCACTTTACCAACACGGCTGGGAATACGAAAATTGTACATGCGATCTTGGGTCCTCAAATTTAGTATAATTCGATATTTTTTTATAACCTCTCTTTTTACTGGCACTGTTTGCCTGTCTGCACCGGCGTCACAGCTAATTTCTGTTTCATATTTGTGCGTCCATCATTAAGTATCAAAATTCATTAACTTGACTTGACTCCATGATGGACCAGGGGTACCAACTGTCAAAGTTGACCAGAAATCAAGAAGCTGAATAATAGGTGTCCTGGAATAGACTCAAGCTAGTCAGCTTGTCATATGACGTGGCGTATAGAAATGTGATATAACCGAGCCGGAAGATACCTAACTTTACATCTGATTTTATTTTACCACTGCACTCATGAATTTGACAATCACTGCTCACGAATATTTCGGCACAAAAATCATTACTGCCAGTAGAGCAACTGCAGAAGCTTGGACTGTGTTTTAAAAGGCGCCGTCAATCCTAGAGGGGAGAAAGTTTTATTGATCACTGATAGAACGCACCTATGTGATGTGTAGGACCATTGTGAAGTTTGACAGATTCATACAGGTCAGTCGAATTTAGTTAAAATAAAATAAATAAATTGGAAAGCGCTACATTCCACAAGGAACAAGGATCTAATTTCCTAAGCTCTCGTGCGTTCGCTCCTGCTGTATCGTTTTCACACGGGCAGTGTGTTGGAGAGTATTTCCGACTCTAATGATGAGATTTAGAAGCTTTGTGCAGAGAGCACTACCTTGCCGTGAAAAATGCGAGATGAAACTTCAGTCCAGGAATTGAACCAAGTACATCCGGTACGCATCCGACGCACTAAGGTAGTGGGTGGAATCAGAGGTAATTGAAAATAGATCCTTCCTGTGAAAGACGGATGTGTATCAATATTGAAGACGAAAGTTCTTCTCGTGAAAAATGTTCTACTTGAGACAATTGGTGCTGTTTGCGTCGAGAATCTATTGAGAGTTACTATTTCATCAAGAGCAACATCACTCTTTAGGGTTAAACTTTAACCATGAAAAATCTGAAAACGATGTCACTGGGACGACGTTACAGAGGACGTTGTTTATTGAGACGAAGTGCAGAAGGATCTCGACAAAACCTGATGTGTGAAACTGGAGACATGTCATCGTGCTGGACAGTTCGGTAAGTTTTACGTTCCCCTCCCGACTACTTTATCTCAACAGCACCTGCATTTCGCCTAACAAACAAAGAAGAGCATTTTGCTGTCATGCTCTGTCTGATTTGTGTTATCATGTTTGAAACTGGCTGCAAGCTCAATTAATGCGTTTTGATGTGTGATTCAACCAAATTACATTTTTTCCTGTCGACGTGAAACTAGAATCGCTTCCAACCAGAAAGTGTTTAATTTTCAAAAGACTAGGGGAACCGATCGCTTTAAAGTTGAATTGAAGTAGAAAGCTGTGATAACCTCTCAAACAAAAGGCTAAAGGAGCCACCTTTTCGAAGTTTCCAATAGGAGAAACTTCAAAGATTTTCTCTTAGGAAATTGAAACATTTTAAGACAGTCCTTCCGATTGCGGCATCTCTGCCAATTCTTGTTTGTAATCTTACTGTCGCACCGCACCGGAAGAAAACATTTGAAAAGTCTGTCAAAATTCGAAAGACAGTAGGCGCGATGCCTCTTATCACGTATAACGACAGCAAAACGTTCGATATCTCGCGTACACCCACTTTATTTTGTCTACTTCCCTGGGAAGCATTCTGCTCGCACTGACATGGTGCTAGAGAGAGAGACAGAGGCGCGGAATGGCAAGCAATTCCAGTCATCAATCAATTAAATGTCTCGAACAATGTCAATATTGCTCCACTTAGACGGAGGAGTTTTAATTAATAGACTTTTTGTTCGTGTTTTCTGTTTTACCGAAATGACGAGTTGACAGCGTGTTAGATACAAATTCCAAGCAACGTGCAAACAATTTAGCAACAAAGTTAATACCACGTATACGCACACACACCCAGGCACACTCGCACACAAACAGGCACATGGGGGGAGATAGAGCATTGAAACTTAGATAACGTCCAGATTAAAACAACATGCTGCTTGTTTAGCTTCGAGATAAAAGAGCGGAGTATCTGGGCATGCTTTAGTGCTTTTGTTTGTCGAATAGAAATGGGGGTATTAAATGGTGTGGTTGCCGCCAGTGCCGCCACCACGCCGCTTGGGCGTTTCACAAGCCCCAAGACCGAATGCGGGAGTCTAGGGGTCTCCTTCAAATACAATTACCATATGCAAGCATATGTTCGGAGAATTTCAAAGATACTTCAGGCCGCATACAAGCACGCCTGCGTGTGCACAGATGTGTGTATGCGAGTGTCTTTATCTTTCGACGAATTGAGCGCGGGGCCGACATTTGAATGGTACGTGATCACCATCTAGCAGCAATAGACTCATGAGCCGTTTTTTTTCTCTTTCCGAATTGCAGCCACTTGAAATGAGCGCGAAAACGATCAAATGGTCGACGGAGTAGACGATGGCCTACATACGGTTCGCGCTCTTTAAATGGAGCATCTGAAGATAACTTGGAACCAAAGTGGTGATTCATTACTGTCACCGGACTCAAACATGTGCATGTGGAGGGGTCCAAACAGGATACAAATTACATTTCAAATAATTAAATTGCAAATAGGCAAGAGGCATATACAAACAAAAATAAAATTAAAAACTATTGATTCTTTCAATCAAATTCAAGGATTTTTCAAAGGCAAAGCTGTCGGTAGATAATAATAATAATTGAATGGCCATACAGCCCAATGGGGGCCAGGACCCAGCATCTCCAGGAACTACTCGTGTTGTGCGTGCCGACTTCTAATTGGGAGATATGAGACACTTTTCATGTACAATCGCTACTCTTTGAGTGTTGTCAGTAACTCCAAAGAAATGGCTCCCACCCACTAAGCCACGACGACCACACACTTTATCATCTTCTTCTTCTTGTTGTGGGCCTACCGTCCGGGGTGAACCTGGGCGTCAACCGACATGCCTCTCCAGCCAGCACGATCTTTCGATAGCTGCCTACAGTTGCGCACTCCAAGTTGATTAAGGCGCTCCTATCTGGTCTGGTGCTCCCAAGACCTCTCTGCACCTACTGGATAGAATTCAAAAGCGAGCGATAAAACTTATAGGAGTTAATAATGTTGCGAAGTCGATTGAATCGTTAGAACACCGACGTAATGTCGCGTCTCTGTCACTGTTTTATCGCTATTCTAACAAGAAATGCTCAAACGAATTAGCCAGCTGCATTCCTCTCCTTCAATAACTCACCTGCAATGCAAGCCTCGCTAGGAATGCTCAGCCTTAAGGCCACCTTTGGACGTACAGTAAAGTTTAGAGACTTGTTCTCTAGCCGCACCACACGAATATGGAATGCTCTTCCCAGCTCAATATTTCCCTCTCATTACAATCCACAGACATTTAAAACTAAGGTGCACCGGTACCCTCTCCCTCCCTTCCTCTTTACCTTCGGCCCGTGCTGTGACTTAAGTCTGGTCACTTAAGGGTAGTCGCAACCCCTTTAGCGCGCGCCAACTATAAAAAAAAGGTCCTTCTCCACTTTTGTGCGCCACTTTAGCCTAGGCCGCCTGGGTCTGTTGCGTTGTCCTAATGGCTCAGATTCGAAGGCTTTTCGGGCCGGAGCAGTGTAGTCCATGCGCTCTACACGGCCTAGCCAAACATTTTTGCTTAGTCTCTAAGTCTCTAGAATATTTTGACGAGTTGCTGATTTTTCCTTTAACTTCCATAATGATGTCCTGCTGTCAAGCCAAGAAATTCAGTATGAATTGTAAAATTTTTGAATCTGCTTCCACTGATAAATTATGCAGAGAGTGGTTTTAATGCTTCAGAAGTGGCATCAAAGACAAGGAGCGTCTTGATTAATTGAGTGGCACTACAGCCCACAGCGAGATTTGGGAAGCTTGACATAGACAATTGATACTCTTTGAGTGTTGTCAGCAACTCGAAAGAGGTGGTGCCTCGAAAAATTCGAGGTGTCCCGTCCGGGAATCGAACCTAGACTTTCTGCGCGGCGGTCGACGCACTTACCACTACGCCACGGCGACCACAAACGAGCGTCTTGAACAGCCCAAAAAATTGGAAGATGAGGAATTGGAAACTTTACTGGATCAAGATCCGTGCCAAACACAGAGTACACTCGCAGAATTGTTGGGAGTGTCCCAGCAAACAATTGCTGTTCGGTTATAGAAATTGGATTTATTCAAAAGTAAGGAAATTAAATGCTGTACGAGTTGAAACCGAACTGAAAGACATCAAAGATCGTGACTGAAGATAAAAAGTGGACACACTACGATAATCCCAAGCAGAAAAAGGCTACTATGCAAAGTCTGGTGAACCCATTCCATCATAGTCTACATCGCCGCCGAAGAAAAACATCCACAGCTCTGCATATGGTAGCACCAGGCGGGTGTGGTGTGGTATGAGCTGCTAAATCGAGGTGAAACCATTGAAAGGAAACGTTATTGACTACAATTTATGCGTCTGAGCGGTTTATTGCGTGAAAAACGGTCAGATATGACCGAAAGGCATGACAGCAGGACAAGGTTCCCTAAGACCTACGTTTTCGTAGCAGACAAAAACTATCTGAGAGGTCTTACTCCACCCTCCGCATTTTCCAGATCTTACTTCTTCCGACTACTGGCTTTATTGACAGATTTTTCTTTCTAAATGGCGAGCGTTAAAGGGATTGTTTGGTACTTTTTAGTGATCGGGACGAAATCACAACACGGTCCGAATGTATAGAGGAAGAGAGGGATAGGAGGTATAGGTGAACATTGTAACGAGGTTGAAAAGTTGAGTTGGACAGAACATTCCATATTCGAGTCGTGTGTGGATGCAAAACGATTTCGGGGTCATCGGTGGGGATGGCAGAGAGGACTCATTTTTTAGAGACGGTATTCGAAAATAAGCAGAGAGATGTATTCTTAATTTTTTTCAATTAAAACATGTTTTGAACTCAAGGAAACGGACCAAATTAATTATACACCGAATGAAAAAACACAAGACCATGTACATACCTTGATGTACTTTTGACTGCTTAGCCGTAGTCAGTTGAAAAAAATTGGAGTCGAATGAAAGGGTAATCATCTACTTCGCAGACAGAAAGAAACGTAATTTTCCAACATGTTAAGCAGTTAGAGCTTTGTTGAGTCCTGTGTATTGATCTAAATGAAAGGAAGATAAAAGGGGGAACAATTCACCACTTTCCCAAAAAAGAACTGTTTTTTTTTAGGTTAAGAACTTATCAGATCGCCCTCTTGCATACTTCTTCAATGAAATGAGCTGTTTTAAGGTTCCAGACATTTTAGCAGCAAGCTCGTTAATTCCGTTATCAGTTTCTTGTGGTTTGAGGTTTTTTAAGTTCTCGAATCTGACTGGCCACCGTGACGTGATACGTAAGTGATTCGACTCATATGCTAAGCGTCGTCATCTCACATTTTTTAACGGCACCACGTCTCTAGTTCTTCAACAGAAAAGCGCTCGATGTCAAAAAAATAGTCGTTTTGCTGGGTGCAGTTCTTGGAAATACCGTATGTTCGTCTGTCAACTTATTTCTGAAAGGGATAACGGTTCACCTGCATAGATGCTGATATTTTGATCAGTGGCGTAAGCTAAACATTCAAACATGAAATCTGAACTGGAATGATATTCCTTTTTTGCGGAACTGGCTTACTTTCTTAACCGTCAAATGTCATTGCTATTCAAAAACCAACTTTAAGTTCATGTTCGGGCGCCACTGAGATCCTTTGAAAAGAGAACACACTTTTGATTGAACAATAACGGTTAATTTCCAAACCATTGCATCTTTTTATCAACTTTCTATCCAGCTAACCCGCGGTCGTCAGCAGAGAAACACGTCATATACCAAGTGACTAATTTCAGAAGTGCAGGGCCAACAGAAATAGATAAAAATTATTCATAACCTGTAAATGCGTCAGTGCGTTGATTAAACATCGTCATCAGCGACGACTCAAAATTACAAGACTCTCAGCCATGAGTTGTTAAATTTCGATTGCGTCACCATTGCTGAGTGATCCGAAAACAAAGCAAAACTCACCAAATCAACTTCAAGTTGCGTGAGAATCAAACGAACAGAAAAAACGCGCAAAGCGGTCACCCTGCAAAACAGTGTCTGACTGTCAGCGATGCTGTGCAATTATCGCGCATGCAATTCACTCATTCCGGATATGAGGCGAGAGTGATGAGTCAAATTAGACATGAATTGCCCATTCGGCGAACTCCAGCGCAACGCGCTTCAGTGTGTTCCAGGGTTTTGTGATTTTTTTGTTTGCTTCAGCGCGTCCATCACTCTAAGCAATCAGCCCGCAGTTTCGGTTACGTAAGATCCAGCAGAAGTCAGCTAATGACTGCAGCTGTGTAATGTGTAAATAGCAAGCAGGTTGGTCATTATTGGAATCATGACAGCGATGTTCTCGACGGTGGCGGTGACCTAATCATTGCAGTTCTAGCTACGTCCGCCATGTGGCAGCTGAGAGCGGAGAGAAACATTCAGAGGGCAATTATTATAATTAACACTGCGCATAGCACTCCACATCACATACACACACATACACACGATCTGTCATTAGCAGTAAGGGGGCCGCTAAGAATTGCGAGCTGGCCGAGCGCGCTCGCTAATTATACCCAGCAAAGTGCTGTGCGGTTGCGGCGATCTCACTTTCGGAATCACATCTCGCCGGAATCCGGGGCAATTCATAGAAGCATGTCGTCGATGGGACTACACAAAGGCCCGCGTACACTTGAAACGGCTTGACAGCCCTGACAGTTGAAAGTTCACTCCAAGCTCGGCAATTCGAAAGAGACCAGCGCGCATAATCTAAGCCAAGGTAAAGTCAATTCATCAACGGTGGCTAGCAGCAGATTAACAAAACAACGAACGGCGAGCGGCGAACAACGAAACAACAGCGCTGACGGCCGTTCGTTGTTGCTGGAGCAGCGCGGCTGGTGTATCCCCCTCGAACTGACAGCTCCGCCAGGGGACCACGGTCTTAGAAAGTTGAATGCTTTTTTTTCGGTTTCACTTTGTGCTGGTCTCGGCTTTGATTCAAGGTTGGGAGAAGATAAAAAATCGTTTGGATAGCATATTTGTTGTAATTTTTCACTTCAAGCGGCAGATGAAGTTGGCGTTGGTGTGCTGTGCCCGATGCGCGTGAGTGTGCGTTTGCGCTAGCGCTCCCACCAAGAGGAGTATCACACAAATGTCATGTCACGTATTTTATGATGTCAGCCATTTTATGCGCCAAACGGCGGGGATATGCAAACGTATCTACGACGACGACCGCCATACAGCCGCAGAGCTCTGCGCAGCATCGTTAGTTCGACGCGCGGGAAACCCGTTTTGCAATCGTTCTATTCTAATGGAGTCGCAATGAAGCACCGATGGATGTTTATGGCATTGAGAGCCTGCCACATAAGGTTTTTAACACTTTAGAACTTCGCTTGAATAATTTGCGTAGTTTGTGTTGTTTGTGTCAACACACGCCATCCCAGCGAATAGACGGAACGAATGAAGATGAAAGTTTTGTGTTCGTTCTATGCTAAGTAATTTTAACAATTAACATTGAACATGGGAACTTTATTCTATTTATGGCATAGAAGACGGTGCAGGCTGTGTTAGTCATCAATTAACAAATCTTTCCCCCCCCCCCCCCCCCCCCCCTGTGGTATTCTTCTGGGCACTCAGACATTTGTTGTGAAGCAATCGGAATTTTAGGTTTTTCTATGCTTTATCCTACGATTGCACTACACCACCTTCAAACTGAAACGAAAGAGGAACTTAGTGATCAAGATGAAGCTGGAGGCGATGATATTGATGACACCAAGGACAATATACCATTTTCTGGCCTCAGAACACAGCGATGTTCATATGTTCATCAGAAACGGTATAAAAAGGTTCGCGAAGAACTGCATTTGTGATGAAAATAATGACGTGTGATGCTGGCTTTCAAAGCATCAATCAAATCGTAGCTGGCTTATTCCCGATGACTTGAGAGTTTACATTTCTCAAAGGTTTAATATCGCGCGATCTATTTTGTGTAGCAAAATGTGAAAGAGGTGCTCATCGAAATTATTTCTGATCAAGTCCATTGTTTTGATGCTCGTTGCATCGTCTTGTTGAAACCAAAGATTTTGAAATCATGTGCATGATTTTCAGGGAGAACATAGTTCGTTGACATGGCGCGATAACGGTCGCCATTAACGGTATCAACGACAGCAATTGGAAGGGCCGTGAGATATTAGCAATGCGACTTTTGATGAAGTGAAAAGACTTATGCAGCCCTAATGCCCAGTGGACCGCAATTTGACGTTTGGCAACTGTTTTACCAGCAACGAAATCTATTAGCTGGACAAGGATAAATTAAACATTCGGTGGATTAAGAAGAATGATAGGGAATGGATTAATGGGTTAAAATTTCATTAAACCGAAGTATAGTTCGACTGGTATGGAAACATGTGGTCGAGTATTTTCATTCTAACACATCATCCAATAAGCCCCGGTACTAAGCAAAAAAACACATTTTCTAGACAAAATTCTAGTATTTTTCAGTATTTTAGTATCAATCAGTCCAAAGCCTCTCTAACATTTCTATACCTTCTTCATGAAACATATTTTTGGCCTCAAAAAAGGCTTCAGTTTCGGCGATCACTACCTCATTCGAGCCATATTATTTTCCTGCGAGCACTTTTTTGAGATCTGAAAAGAGGAAGAAGTCGTTGGGGGGGCCAGATTTTGAGAATACGCCGCCTGCAGAAGCGATCCGAAGCCAAATTTCCGCAATTCGGCCATGGTAGCCAATGACTTGTAACACGGTGCATTGTCTTGGTGGAAGAGAATTCTTCTTCAAATGGGACCGTTTTTTGGAATTTCTTCCTTCAAATGCACCAATAATGCCAAGTATTCGCTGTTGATCCTTTTGCCTTTCTCAAGATAGTCGATGAATGAAATTCCGTGCGCATCCCAAAATACGGATGCCATAATCTTGCCAGCCGACCTTTGTGTTTTTGGACGCTTTGGGAGTGTTTCACCGGCTAGTGTCCACTTCGCTGACTGCCGATTTGACTCTGGAGTGCAGTGGGTCGAGGAATCCATACGATGCTGGAGGCTTTAAATTATTGTAATAGACCAATTTTTCATTAGCATTCGCAACGCGATGCAAAAACGTTTTTTTAGCGCTCATGCAGAAAAACTTGCAACATTGCCTCGTGGCTTCAATTCATACGGCACGAAGGACACTGATCACTTCGGATAAAAAAAAAATTGTTTTAGATGACCGAAGAAGGTTTGTTAGGTGACCACAAGCGTCTTTGCGTCCTTTTTTCGTGTCGGATCTTCTTCGAGCAACGACTCAAATTGATCGTTATGAAACTTCTTCAGCTATTCGAAGAATTATTCTTCTTTACAACTTTTAAGCCGCGTAAGCTGCTTTCCAGACGTTCCTTTAGCTATAGCACAACCATCACAGACTTCCATCAAAATGCAATGACGTTTGGTCCTTTTTTCATATTCAAATAATGACGTTTTTTTTTCCGCTAAACAGTTTATCTGACACACAACTCAGCTTCAAGAAAATAACACATACCGATGAAATTACATGTCTATAGCGTCCAGCAAATATTTGGAATAGTGATACACTGGAATTGTAATGAAGTTACGCAATCTGTTGTAGAAACGCACGAATAACCCAACCAATTTATTATGAGCTTGGTTGAGGAATTAGCGCGTACTGACTTTATAATAGACATTTACTTAATCGAACGTCGGTATACGAAATTATCTCATATCCTGGATCAACTTAGAAAAAAAAATCCCTGTCTGATATCGAAAATGTTATTGAACCAATTTTTAAAGGTCCTCCCGATGGTTAAAATGAATGCACCTCCTAATGATCAACAGCGAGACAAAGATGGTAATACGTTGATGCAAGATCCAAGAAATATAAGGACCTCCATTTCAAGCTCATTCATAAAGGCGGTCTTGTTATAAAAAAGATTGGTTTCGTTTTATCAATGTGGACTTTGCAACAGGTTCCATTTCGGGATTGAAGAATTTATCCACGGCTCTACCCCTTTCGAGTTGCTGAGAACAAATGTGTAAGGGATATGAATCGCATATGATCTCGCTGTTCGTACTCGGCAATAAACTGCAGATCCCTTCTACTTGTGATAGAAAATTGACACGCGTGGTGTGAGTAACTGCTGAAGAAGCTGTGGTCTGTGGTCTTTCGAGGCCTGTAGTGCCACCTCATTTAATTTATTTTCTGCGGAGTAGGTTTGGCTTATGTATAGCCCTTTGCTGACCACTGCATATATTACGAGCATGGCTTAGTACACCCCGAAAAGCAGATGTCGAATGTGTATTAAATTTCTGAAGGCCCATTTCAAAAACTACTCTTCTAGCTACAGTTAAGCCTTTAACTTGATCTCTTGGACATCTCCAGCTCCAACTATTCCAGGAAACTTCTTCATTTCGAAATCCTCAAAGAATCATGCCTTTCACTTCTCTCTAGCATTTGCAACGATTTCCAACATCCACTGGCAAGCAGTTAGGTCACTGACTGCAAACCGCATGTAGTTACAAATTTTCCTCCCCCCCATTAACCAATTTCGAGTAAATTGAAAATCATCTCCAAACTCAGTAAAAATTTCGCTCGAAGGCCTACGCCCATCCACCCCCAGCAACCATCCCCACATCGGGAAATCCAAAAATCGGAATCTGTCAAGCAAACTCAGACAGAAAGGTTAAAGGTGCACCCGAGCGCCCACCTAAGCAGTGCCAGGCGAATTAATTTCCCACAACAATCACGAAGTTCGCATTGATACCCTGTCATGCAGAAATGCCTCCGGCTATGGCCCGTTCAGCCGCTTAGCGGCTGCGGGTGGAATCAGCCATTACGCGCCCACCATCCGCCGTGCATACAAATTTTCAAAAGTCATCGCTCCGTGGCGGGCCGCAGGAAAACCCAAACAGAACGATGAAAAAGAAATCCTTTTCCAACATTGCCCCAACAGGCGTTGTCGTGGCCGGCGATCAATCCTGGGCCCGGCCATCGCATGTGAGATTTCGTCCAATTGCGAAAATCAAATAGAATCGTCTCGATTACGGGGAGAGGCCTAAATCACAAAATGCCAGCGGGTTCACATGCACATGCCTCCAGCTGACTGGCCGGCTGGCAGGCTCCCAGAGGCGCAGTCAAGCTCTGACGGCGGCGGCACAGCACCACCACTGCACCAGCACCAGCACCAGCAACCTGTGCAACCTGCTTAAAAATGCTTTCATGTTTCCACTCCTGATCACCTGTGCAGGCCGCGCTCTAACGCCACGGAGCTGGTCGCTGTGCGCTTGTTGCTTTATTGCCGTGCGGTGTTGGTTTGCTATTCCCGTGCCGTAGAGTCGTTGTCAGTTAATTTGCCCGTTGTCGTCCGTCCGGTTGGCTGGTGGTTTTGCAGCGACCACTCGACTGGATTTGAAAGTGAAATGAGAAGGAAAGGCAGACCACACGGGACGTGGAGCGCGGCGAGCAGAGCGCGCACCAGCCACCAGGCCCAACTCGGCGCATTAGGCTTGGAATTTTTCATGTTGCACATATGTTGGCATGCGATTTGTTGCGATCACCGCTTCGCCGCCGCCGCCGTGTGTGTGAATCTAAGCGGCAATCACTTCGTTCTGCTTTCGATTATGCAACTGCCACCGATCGGTTGGTTGCTGCGGCAGCGGTGATCGTTTGCGTTTTCATTTGGCGGGATATCACTCGACCGACGTGCCGGTCAGGCTCGTCGTGGTTAGATAATGACAAAAGGCATTTAATTGTCGCCAGCAATTTGGGTTAATGCAGTCCGGGTTGCGAGGGCCAACGAGATCGCCCGCCTGGCGGAGGGGCAGCACATCTGCTCGGTATCTGTGATCTACGGTTCACAGGTCTAAATTGGCGCAATTTGCTGGTTGGCACTTCATCATGCCGCCACGGGTGATGGACGATGTGTCGGTAACTCATTAAGCTCGGCTCACATCATTCCTCAATTAGTTCCAGATAGGTGGGCACGGTGCAAGTATCGCGCGGGAAAAATCTGCAATTGAGAACGGATGCGATGAGTAATCGATGTCGTTCGGCATGTATGCGATTTGTGGTTTGTTCAATGATGTGGATTGCGGAGTCGGGTTTGGAGCAAATAAAATATTTTGAGTTATGACTGAAAAGAGCTCTCAGAGACTGTGTGTGTGCATTACAGGAGACTTACGGGCCTTAGCGAATCATGCAGGTGCAATAATGATTGTTGCAGGTGATGAGGCGGTGGTTAAACGGTTGCTTCATAGGCCGGCGTGCATAGCCCAAAACTTGAGTTTTCAAATACTCATCAATGACCAAGGGTGGAGATGAAGTTGCATGAATGTAAGATGGTCTTAAATCACTCCGTGTCATTTAGTTATACTGTGTACAACTTTTTCTCAAAAGATTTTGGACGGTGTATTTTGTTGTAAACTGTAGGCTCAAGAATGAAGTTCATTTTAAAACAAAACTGACACTTTCTAGACTCATTTGATGAAATATTTTATGTATCAACTTTTCACTGCTACATTTACTACAAACGAAGTTGTATTTCTGAACATTTCATGTACGCTGCAAACATAACTTCTGGAACAATGGTAGAAGTTTGGTGATTTAAAAACCCTTGGGTATTAATTACTGACGTTCGCAGGCAACTGCTGCTAGTCGAAAGTCTTTCAATGTACTGAGATCCTTAAAAAATAATTCCCAGCCAAAAAGAAGAGAAAACTGTCCAAAAATTCTGATCAACGGATGGTTAAGATAACATTCGAGAGACTTGAAGTTAGAGCAGATAATAACTGGAAAGGGAGCGGCCATATATCGGCAGCAACGCGACTCCAAATGGTCAATCGTTTTGATGTTATGGGCATAGACTATACATATCACATATTCCTTTAGAATATTATCAAGCTAACATCAATCGATTTTGGAAATAAATTCAGGCGTCCGTTATGTGAAATTATTCGGTTACCAAACGTTTCCTTCGTTGTGGTCGCCGTGGCGTAGTGGTAAGTGCGTCGACAACCGCGCAGAAAGTCTAGGTTCGATTCCCGGACGGGACACCTCGAATTTTTCACGACACCACCAATTTCGAGTTGCTGACAATCCTCAAAGATTATCAATTGTCGCCGTTCGGAGTCGGCAAACAACTGTAGGTCCCTTCTACTCGTGAGAGAAGAGTTGCACGCACAACACGAGTAGTTGTTGTAGAAGCTCCGCCCTGGTCCCTTGCGGGCTTCAGATTCAATTATTATTAAACGTTTCCTTTAATAAATCAATTGTGGAGCGAGTTGTGTGACATTTTGCACGGCCTTGCTAAAGGAATAGATCCTGCAAATTATTGTTGTTCAATTGATAAACGAAAGAGCCTGTAATCATAACTCTAGAGCGGACATTATTGACTGAAGCATTCTGGTCAGCATCGTTTTTAAAGAAGTACAGACCTATTATTCTATGAACCAATGAAGCACATTTATCAGTCAGTTTTTGTGTGTAACGTGGCTTTATACACTAAAGGATTATAAAATCGCAAATTATGGCAGTTTTGCGCACTTACGTGTCTATTCAACCAAAAGTAAGCTTCCTAGCTAGACAAACTAAACAAAAAAACAATATTTTTGGCCACATTTGCACAATTTAAAAGTTTATTTACGATGAAATGCCAGAGCAAACTGAACTTGTCAGTTGACAAAGTTGTTCCCAGTTGAACTTGAAGTTCTACCTCTAAAAAAACACCGGTCATCCTGCGAGATTGACGAATATACACAAAAGTAGGTAACCTTTACTCTGTAAAGGAATCTACCCTCTTGGTCTCCAAATGTGTCCTGCTTAAGGCAAAGCCAAGATGAATAGCCAAACGGTTTAGAAAGCACAAAGAAAAAGACAGATCGCGTATTTGAATTAAAGAAATTAATTCTAGTGGCCCCCTGTTTCGTAGTGGGCAAGTGCGTCGAATCACATGCTGATGTCAAATTTGATATCAACGGGGGAAAGACTATGAACTGTCTATGAAAAGTTTCTTAAATTTCGCCGCTCAAGTCCCGAAACATATAAAAAGTCAAAGAGGCTTACGTATAGACGGGAGCACTGCCCCCTGCTTCAAGTCGCTGTAGGACTAGGTCTTCCGCTTGGTATTTTTGCGAATTTTTCGAATTTCCTGTGATTTCAGATTTCTAGAATTTGGCACTTTGGGTTCTGTCGATTTTCTACTTCAATATGCTTTAACCTCAACATCGAATATGTAAGCTAACATCTAAACTTTGAAATCAAATATTGCGTTGACTATAGGCGACTTATGATGGACGGAATTCCTCTTGTCAATTACTTTTTCTTTGTGCTAAAAAGAGAAGTGTGTAATGGGAGCCCTCGGTTTGATCATCCTCGTCCTGGTCTGTGTCGCAGCAACGTAGTCCTTATTACAGTCGTATGAGAAAGCCCATGGTATTTTTGAAAGAAAAGTTTTACTATAAATTTTTCATCCTGCTTGCGCCCATATCATCAGGGGGAAGATTCAACAATAAAGCTATATGGCGGCATGCGTTTAATCAAATGTCTAGTTAAGGTAATGTAGAGAGAGGACCCCACTGCTTTCCCACAAAAGCCTTTGGGTCTAAATCGAGCGAGCAGAGGACGTGTTCGGTTTAGATGGAGCACCTTAGTGGAGAAGGACTACAATAATCTTAGTTTGAGTTAAGACTGAATTTGTCAACAAACTGGAAACAACTGGAGAAATGGTGGTGTGCTTTCTACCTATTAAGGAGGATCCGAGTTTCAAGTCTCTACCGACCAAATTGAGTGCATGTGTAAGCATTCGAACTACTATGCCAGTGTCCCATCTGTCATTAGTCATATGAGTAGATACGTCAAATATATGTAGCTCACATGAACTGTGGAAGAGAAGGCTATACATCAATTAACACAACTCACAATTGTGCTTCTTGACCAACATGTTTCAACTAAATTAGCATATGGGGTAACAGCGAAATGTCATCCCGATTGATTATTGTTTTCGTAAATCCCACAGCAGCCACTGGATCCTGCTGCTACTGCTACCCACGCTTGCATTTCAACTAACAACTCCACAATAGCCATCAACTTATATTTCTCAGAATCTTGTTGATTTGTTTATCTGAGTCACACGTAGTTTCAAACTCCATCAACTGTGTAAGCACACCAACTACCACCTACGCTCCGTTCCAAAGACCAAAGTTGAAAGCGCTTCCCACTAACAGCCAGCATATGAAATGCAAAAGCACCCAACACGTGTATCACCCCTCGGAGATGTCGAATTTCTCAAGCGAAATAATTTGGCAATTCCGCGGACCCTGTGCTACCTCCTACGTGACACAAAATGATTACCTCCCTGCATGAAACTCCAAAGCCCAAATGTCAAATCTACCTGAACCAAAAACCTGGCTCAAGAGTCAATCCTCGCAGTCGACGACGTCTTTAAGTCGGTAAGACATGAAAAAAAAAACAAAACACACACACACAACTGGCAAGCGGACAGCAGCGGCTTAAATAACTCCAAATAACCGTGATCACCTTCAGGGTTTCCAATTGAAACGGTTGTTACCTCTTTCACAAAC
Organism: Eristalinus sepulchralis; assembly: GCA_944738645.1. NCBI lineage: Eukaryota > Metazoa > Arthropoda > Insecta > Diptera > Syrphidae > Eristalinus > Eristalinus sepulchralis. The sequence continues at coordinate 54,984,939 of OX122886.1, forward strand.
GGCCGCATGCCCCGCGTACACTCGCAGTGCCTGCCTGCCAATCTACCGTCAACTCCAGCAGAGGCCGTGTGAACTATTGGAGCTCGCAATCTGCAAGGCTGCGAGTGGGTTGGATTCCTACCTGCGGACATGTGTGTCTGTATGCCTATCGAGGAGGTTGTTGTTTTAATTAAAAGCTGTGAGAAAAAACCGCGCGCCAGCAGAGAAGTCAGTTGGTCACATGAGGCGAACTGGTTTGCGCTGTCACCGACGCCGTCGATGCCATGGCGCTCGGCGGCCATCAGTGACATCAGTGTGTAGGCTTTCATCTCGTTCCACAGTTTCCTGCTAAAGATGCTAATCGACGGCATCTTGGCCCTGTTTCGGGAATCTGTTTGCTTGACGTGTACAACTGATAAAAGCCGCCCATAAATCGAGCATTAAATTCTGATCGCTGACGCAAATTTGGCTGCCACAGACCAGTCTGTGACCGCGCGGTAACTGGAATTCTGAATTCTAAATTCTCAATTTCAGTTTTTGCATCTGCGTTCTATTCCGCCATCAAAAAACCTGATTCGCCAAAAGCAGAAAGCGGGCGGATGACATAATAAGCAAATGCGGATTCTAACCGTAATTCGCGGTGGACTTAAGTCCCCCTCCCTCACCAGATGTACCGAACAGATATGGCGGCAGATTTACGGACCCCCGAATACTGCATTCGTGTCATCGATTGTATCTGCAAAGCTGACAAGCCGTGCGTCGAGCATTCGTGAACTAGATCTGGAGACTGCGTCCAACGTTGCCGCGCCGCACTGTGTCGCGTTCAGCGAATTAAATGCGCGAGCTGCGACAGGAATCATAAAAGTGATCCGCTTGTGGCATTGTTAAATGTCAATTGTCAGTCACTTTGCAGAAGTTGTTCAGTTGTTTGCGCGATCTAACGCCCGGATAGCAGCGACACTTAAGGAGACGAACTTTTTAATGACACAACTTTCCATTTTGTTTTCGTTGCCGTCGCCGATAAACTGCAGTCACGTACGCCAATGCGTGTCTTGTGCTGTCACAAGTTGTGCCCTCAAGTTTGATGCACTAAAGCGGAATTCGATGAGGTGTCGAAGTGTCGCTGCCACTGTGAGCAGCTAATTTGCATTCCGTGCGAATAAGTTGCGTTGGCGCGCAAATTTCCACTGAAGTTTGTGATTTTTGTGACATAACCAAACTTTAACTGACCTTTTTGCGCTGGAAAATCCGAACACTCCCCCTTTGTGTTGTGCTGACAACCCTTTCACTTTGCTTCTACGGTTTTGCTGCAAACCGGTACCAAGGGGATGCCCTTTAGAGAGTGGAGAATCGAGATACACAGGAAATCATAAAACGAATTCGCAATAAATCAAACCGTCAGCCGTCAGCAGAGGGGGATTCCTTTCGTTTTAGCCGCAGCGATGGCGCTCGTTTACGTGGAATCTACGCGATTAGGAAATAATGAATACACTAAGCGGGCGATAAACGTTGGTAGGCGTTCTTGTATCCTGCTTCGAGCTACTGTAAGCGTTATTTCACAGCACGTCGCTGAATACAAACACTCTTACAGTGGGGTGAAGAAAATTTGTTGCACATTGAAAGTTGAGACTCAAAATGTAAAAGTTTTGCAAAAATAAAAAATGCAGAGACTCAGTTATGTTTTGATGCCGATACATTTTTTTAATTATAGACGAAAGCGAAATTTGGCTGGAGATTAGTTCAGATTAAAATGATGAGGCTGAAGGTGTAGCGAATCAAGTCGAACTAGAAATACTTCGAAGAAAAGATAGATATTTGGAGATTTTGTAGAACGTCTGTAGACATTTGAGGCGCTTTATGTCCTCAAACTTTCAACCAATTCGTGATATAACTTGATTTCTAAATTCGTCTAACATATGGAACTTCGCAAATCTTGAAATTCTTTCTATAAAACTGCACCATGGTTTTGAGTGAAGTGAAAAAATTTTAATAAATTGCATCTTCCATTTTTCTAAACGAAAATGGCTTGAAATGCTATTGTTCAGACCGCGTTGGCATTCTCTTTAAAAATAAGAGCAGTGATCAAAAGTCTTACTTGTCACTCTTTGCTCTTCACTGAATTTTTTATGGTTTCGTTTTCACAAGTGAATCGATTATACTGTCAGTGGGTCTATTTTTCTATCTGTCTGTCCACACTTTGTATACCTGTCATACGAAATTCATCAAATTTGTTTGGCTCTCTGGTCTAAAGAGTTTTATCACTATTGCCCAAAAGCCATTCAACATGATCAAGCGAGTTTTGAAAGTCCAAAAATGTAGTTTTGAAGTATTGCATTCAATGAAGATGTGTCAGATTTATAATAAACTCCAACCGGAGCCAACGAATTAAGTTGAATGTGAGTGGCGTCTCACGTCTGAATTTGAACCGCTAAACGCACTCGCATCACGCTTGATAGATACAATGGCGTCACGGATAGAGTGAGTACGTATGATAAGATATGACGGGTTAAGATATACATTTTTGTATGAGTAAGATGAAGAAGCTATTTTCCCGCGGCTCCTTTTCTCAAAGTTTCGAATGGAGCTGCTATCTTTCTCAGGGGATATATAATTTGCAGTTAATTTATGGAATTGATTGACTAAAGTAAAATGAAACCGATACAACAATACAAGGAGTGACACTACAGCCCACAAGAGACCAGGAGCCTAGCTTCTTCAACAACTCCTCGTGTTGTGCGTGCTACTGTTTCTCTCACGATTAGAAGGGAACTACAGTTTTTTGCCGACTCCGAACGGTAAGATTTGAAAAGTTTTTCGTAGACGATTAGTAATTTTTGAGTGTTGTCAGTAACTCGATCTTGGAGTACGCCACTGCGACCATCAGGAGTGTAATACATGAACATGTGTTTTAGGTCATCATCACTTAGTCGTTAACAAAGACCTGGCATCTGGTCTCAGGTTGTTAATTAGAAACTGTCGAGTGAACATATGTACACTTCAGTACATTTTTGATGGTGTGGTGTGCATGTTTGATGCATGCGACTATTATAGTCCGTTGTTTATTTTTCATGCTTCATGACATCTCAAATTGATACTCTTTTCATTTAGAGGTTCTAACTGCGACATTATGACTCTCTGCCAGTCAAACACACAAAGAAGTAAAATTGGTAAGTTCCGTTCGGGAGATCTACGCTTCAAAATGGCAGGTGGAAACCGGAAATGATATTTCAACACGTCATTTCACTACAAACTATGAATATAGACTAAACATAAACAGCGTCCCACATAACATGAAGGTACAGTGAGTCGACATTTTTCTTAAATCTGAAAAAAAATTAACAAGTGGAAACCCCATATATTGAACGAGGCCAAAAAACTACGCCGTTTAGAAACTAGTGCATTTATGATTCTATGGCACTAAAATGATCCGCTTTCGTTCCACAAGACCAAATGTGATGAAAGGTGAATTTTCAAGGATGAAAAACAAAAGCATAGATCTTCAACTAGAGGAAACGGCAAATCCAGACAAATGTTGTCCATATGAAACTGACGTTGGCACGATTCTATTCTGTTGGATTTCTATGCAAGACTTCATACTTCAAACTAAGCGTTTAAAAAGCTACTACAATTCGGAATTATACTTCCTCTGCATCCACCACGGATTAATTCTTTTTTGCAGTCATTTTGTCGGCCAAAGGCGTTTTGCAACTGAGCAGAGGTTCGGATTCCTTGTTGGGAGTGAACTGACTCGTACTCTGATTGAAGTTGTGCTGCAATGTACTGCTTAAACGTGTCTGATGATTCACCTCGATTTGTTTAATTATTGCTAACTTGCTTCAGCTTTGTAAAGTTAGTTTCGATTTCGGAGCAGTATCCAAGGGTGCTGAATTTTCCGGAGGCTCTCGACACTTCCAACTGCGTTTCTGCCAGCTACGCACGCAATGCCATCAGTTCGTTGTCTTTTTGAACAACTTCTGCTTGCGCCATGGCCGCTGCTTCCAGCAAATCGACGTTGTCTTCGATGTCATCAATCCCTGAGAGTGCCACCGCAGAATCTCGACGTCTCGTTGGCAAGTTCTGACCAATAATTACAACTGTTGAGAGGCATAGTCGTTTTGCTGGCAGATCTTGCTGAGTGTAGGTTTTGGGAGAGCAGAATGTTCGTCCTTAACTGTCGCACCTTAATTGAAAAATTTCGAAACTATTTAGAACAGTGTTAGAATCAAGAAGCAACATCAAAAATCCACCAACGCGACTCTCAATATTTCCATTCCTCCATCGGAACGTCCGTCCAACGCTCCTGTACAAAGGCACATCCGCTGTGCAGTGGCCTGCACCTTTTGAAAGAATTAAACAATGTATAGGTTCAGGGCGCCTCGTATCCGCACGTCTCAACAATAGAATCCATCATTTGCGAAATTATATCTCAAGGTTATTAGAAAGAAAAAAAAAAAGAAAACGCCAACCAAACATGCAATCAGAGGCGGTCATCTCAAATCATTTCAAAAATCGCCGCGGAGCCGTTCCTTTTTCTGTTTTTGCTGTAACGCACTGCACTGAGTATCCTTTGTCATGTGTGCGCCAGCTAATAATAACCTGTTCGGCGCGCCGCCGTCAACTACTACACTCGTCCACCGTGCAGCAAGCCTTCAAGCGTTATTGTTGTCTCTAACATGCCTGACTGCACTTCATTCTCGGCGCACAGCGAATTATTTAAATTTAATAGACATTTATTTTTTTCCCTCTTATTCTTATGGCTTTTTTTTCGCCTCGTTTCTGTGTGCGCTTGGTCCCGGTTTTCTTGCGAACTATCATTGACAGAACGCTTATTCATTAGAATGGAACAGACTAACATACTCGAGTGTGGTGCTATATACTACAGTGAATGCGGCATGTACTGCTGAGCTGTATTTATATACGAGGAGATGATGAAATAATGATTTTATGCGAATGAATCATGGGGCTCGTTTTACCCGCTACCCACTCGACGCTTTAGTTGGGTTGTTGAGTGATAGAAATATCACTTGTTGGTCATTGTGAATTGTGCTGTGGAGGATAAGAGGAAGGATTAAGAGCACAGGTGAAGGTTAATGACGAGTGCTCTTCAGCAAGTGGCTTAAAGAGACTGGAGGATCGACAAACATTCTGGTTAGGTTCTTCCATGATTCCTCCCCTTTTCGACAGGACTTAGAGGACGACTTAAGAAACGTTTTTGATGCAATTCTCATTTCCTAAGTTATAAACATTGACTCTCATTATAATGTACTAGTTCTTCTCTTTTTTGGGTCAACTGAGCTCGATTTGAACCTCTTATTGATGTGGGCGAAAATACGGGGAACTTATTCATTAAACAGAAAATCTTAATGTGACGAATTCTCCCCGAAAGCGGTGCACTTGTGACCACGTGTTTTTCCCTACCGGAACTAAGTTGCTGTGCAGATTCAGACATAATTAAAACACGAAGAATTCCTAAAAGCGGCTCACAAAAGGACGAAGGAACACTAATAAGCATTTCGACGAGAAGTTTCGCTCAGATGTGTGTGACACTTCTTCTTCTTTTGTTGGCGCTACAGTTCGGGGTGGACCTGGGCTTCAATGAACATACCTCTCCAACTAGCACAATCTCTCGCCAGCATCCTCCAACTGCGCACGCCAAGTTGGTTAAGTTCCTTCCCCACTTGTGTGCGCCATCCAACTGAAGCCGTCCTCTGTTGCGTCGTCCCAATAGTTCAGATTCGAAGACTTTTCGGGCCGGAGCAGTGGTGTCCGTACGCATCACATGGCCTAGCCATCTTAAACAGTGTATTCGAAGACGCTTGACCAGGCGCATGCCGCTGTACAGCCATAGAGTTCGTCGTTAAATCTTCTCCCCCAGATGCTATCAACGCAAACAGAATCAAAAATCGCACGCATAACTTTTCTCTCGAAAAGACTAATGGCTAATCCGCTTTTTGTAGCGTCCAAGTTTCTGCGCCGTAAAGGAGGACTGGGATGATCAAGCTATAGCAAGAGAGGGCTCTATTACTCAATTGCCTCTTAAACCCAAAAAAGCAGTGATTGCCAAGAGTGATTCTGCGTTTGTTTTCGGTACAAATATTGTTGTCCCTATTTACTTCGGAACCGAGGTAGACGAAGTCCTTGACTACCTCGAAGTGGGTTGGCTGCCTATTGGGTTGGCGATACATAAGGGCAAGATGAAGTATAGGCTGTCACCGAAGTAGGACACATAATACCGACGTTTCGGAGAGATCATGCCACTAGGCCAATAGGTCAGTGGCAGTACTGCCAACTTATAAATAAAACCATGTGTCTAAATCAGTAATTATTTAATCGAGTGATACTGCAGGCCACGAGGAACCAGGGCCTATCTTCCTTGGTAACTATTAACATTGTGCCTGCTACTGCTCATTCACGAGTAGAGGGAACCTGCGGCATATAGATGGCTTGGTTTGAGAAGCTTTCCATTGACAATTAGTTGAATGCTCTCAGCAGCTCGTAAAATAGCTTGATATGCTTAGTTCTGTCATCGAACCTGTGACGTGCAGCAAGTACGCACTACGCCAACACGGTCGTATGATCCTTTCGGAATACTCAAACAATTAAATTCAAATTTCCCAGTAATTCGTGATACATTGTAGTCCTTTCCCAAAGTCTGACCGCTTTCGTCCTACTGAATGTTAGACGTGTCGGGTTGATTGGAGCTACGTTCTCGAAAGCCTAAGATTCATTTAACCGAACCTACGGCTCTAGGCGGCAAATCTTAACAAACACGGCGGTAAACAGCACCCTACCAACCACCTTTTCTAGGTGTAGGTCTCATGAAACGTAGAACTTTCCGAGAACATTATCCCTTGCAAGTTAACTAGACAAACTCCCATTTGTAGGTCTATAAAAACATCGAAATGGCTGGAAACGGCATACTAGAAGCATTGACGGAATCTGGCGATAAGACTGTGCAAATGTGAATAATATCGCCTATTTAGGGTATCACAATAGGTCCTTTGAGACTTAAGTGAGATACGGCTTGTACCTACATATTTCTGTTCTCCAATCAAATAACAAGCCTCCGTGGCGTTAATTGGATTTCCTCTTAAATTTAGTGTAAGTTCAAACCTTGGAGAGACGAATTTCAGTATCCTTTTTGTTTCTCGCCCTCATAAGTATCCTTTACATTTTTCCACAAAATTTGTCACTCCTTGCTCCTTTATTGAAGTTTGTATGGTTTCGTTTCCACAAACGAATCGATCATATTTTCGACTTGTCTATTTGCCCAACTGCCTGTCAGAGTGAGACTTCATGAGTATCCTTTCCAATTTGTTTGTGCTGTTTTTCATTTAGAAGACGCAGAAAAGAACAGAATTTTTTAATATTTTTCGGACATAGTCTTAAAATTCATAGATTATGCGTAGTTCGTCGTAGTCGTAAGTAGTCTTTTACTTTATGCCTTTAAGCCTTGAAACATGTCTAGAACTATCATAGAGGATTCTTCCCAGAATCAGAAATCCTGAAGTGCCCAAAATCCTGAGATCATAAGCTCTGAGTAATCTGTGAAAAGCAAATATTGCTGGTATTTCTAGTTCACCAAGTCCGTCTTATTCCAATTCCTATATGGACACCAAGCAGGGGGGGTTCCGGAGGCAGTATGCACCCAAATACATTCTGCTCTGAAACGTGTGCTTGGTTTTTCTTTTGGAAATTTGTTTTCGGTTTGTAGGTTTGCCAAACTTAAAGAGGTTCATTTTGTTAAAACATTGCTTAACGTTAATAAATTCGCGAATCTTACATTTACAAAGAGGGGGTGTCAGTTGGTACAACCTCTCACTACTGCTGACTTCCAATCAATTCCCACACGCAATACAATAACAAACATAAAGTTCAGCCACCACTTAACCAATTTTAGATTAAGTGATTTATAGACGAAGGAAAGGAATACGAATAAAAAAAAACACTCGCACTTAACATCTAACACCATATGTTGAGTCAATCACCCCCACACGCTGCTGCGGTCCCTTGATTGGTTAAATAATTGCAGTCGGTCTCTGCCTAAGGGTATCACCACAATGTGCTCGTACTGCACAGAAATGATTGGAAATAGTTGCGCTGCCTAAGAGCGTATTTATTTATTTTATTTCCACTTCACGCTGTCTTCCAGTCATGATGGTCATTAAAATAATTTCAATTTTTTCATTTCATACGTGGGAGGGACAGAATATAGCAAACCGCTAAGTATATAGGATTTTTTTTTTGCTGTCGGAACCTTGTGTTGACACTGTATGATTGCGACTAAATATGTGCACGGATACATGTCAAACTCTAGCTTTTTCATGTGCCACGGACGAGTGGGGATTTGGCTTTGTGTGTTTTTTCCTCAGCCGAAAACAAAAAGTCGCCATATTGGATAAACGTGACCGTTTTTTTGAAACACAACGGATAGAAACGTTGTTTATGGAAAATGGTCTTCTAATGAGCGTTCTTTTACAGCGGTGTGAGGAAGTTTTCGCTTGCTCCTTGAAATGGTGTTCATGAGTTTTACGTGCTTTGGACGAAATCTTGCAAAGGGAATTAAGATGTAACTGAAAGAATATCATGGCTGTGTAGTACTCCTTTGTACAGTTTGAGGTTTGGTTTGTGTTGTTGAAAAAAAAAAACACAATCTCAAAGTGAACTTACAGTGCTTAGAATAGCTTGAGAGAACGTCTTATTGTATGAATATAATAATAAAGTCGTGAAGGTCGTTCAAAATCAGTTGTTGTTCCGGAAATCATTGATGCTGTGCGCCAACTGATATTGTGGGACTAGCATACATTCAATACTGCATGAACATTTGATCGTCAAAAAAATTTGTTTACGTTGGACATACAATTTGTCAATCGCTCAAAAAAAGGCTCGTGTCGATTGGTCGAAAGAAATGCTCCAAAAATACGATCGTGGTGCTTCGAAACACGTCTATGACATCGTGACAGGTGATGAATCGTGGACTTACGCGAAGTAAACAGCAGTCGACTGTATGGCTGTTTCCAAATGAGAAAAATCCAACAAAAGTTGCTCGCGCACGAAGCACTTCCAAGCAAATGGTCGCCTGTTTTTTCGGTAAAACAGGACATATCGCAACCGTACCACTAGAACAACGTCTAGTGAAAAAGTCAATTCTGAGTGGTTCACAATCATTTGTTTGCCAGTTGTCTTCCAAGAAATCAGGAAAACCAACCGCCGAAGACGGATCACTCTTCACCAAGCCAATGCGAGCTTTCACACATCGGCTCAAACAACTGCATTTTTGAGCACTCAAAACATCGATTTGATGAGGCATCCGCCGTATAGTCCTGACTTGGCCCCGAATGACTTCTTTTTATCGCCGTGGCGTAGTGGTAAGTGCGTCGACCGCCGCGCAGAAAGTCTAGGTTCGATTCCCAGACGGGACACCTCGCATTTTTTCACGGCACCACCTCTTTCGAGTTGCTGGCAACACTCAAAGAGTATCAATTGTCTATGAAAAAAGCTTCTCAAATCTCGCCGTTCGGAGTCGGTAAAAAACTGTAGGTCCCTTCTATTCGTGAAGTACAGTAGCACGCACAACACGAGTAGTTGTTGTAGAAGCTAGGCCATGGTCCGTTGTGGGGTGTAGTGCCATTCAATTATTATTAAAAAATAAAATAAGATATCAGTGTTTTTCGACACCTGAAGAAGCGGTTGACGCGTTCAGAATGCATGTTTCGGAGATACCTCAATAAGAGTGGCAAAAGTGCTTCGACAATTGGTTCAAACGCATGCAAAAGTGTATAGATCTTAATGCAATCTTCCAGAAAAAAATAGAAAACTATGAGTAAGCATCTGTACGCTTCATATTTATTGATAAAAGTGACTAACATCCAACTCATTGATTCAACCTATAGGTAGTTATACAAAATAAGAAGTCAGAGAGAGTGAAATTGCTAGTGGAGAATGCGAGTCAATAGTGCACCAGAAGTCCATGAACCTATTTCGTAATTGAGTGAAATTTGTGTACTCAAACGAATCGTTGCTGGTTGCATAATACTTTCTACTCTGCACATCTTATTTGGAGGTTTACTTTCATTTGGATTTTAATTATCTAAGAAATACAGAAAATTACACGCTTTATTAAGGTTTCATTGGTCGTGGTCGCCGTGGCGCAGTGGTAAGTGCATCGACTGCGGCGCAGAAAGTCTGGGTTCGATTCCCGGACGGGACACCTAGCATTTTTCACGGCACCACCTCTTTCGAGTTGCTGGCAACACTCAAAGAGTATTAATTGTCTATGGAAAGCTTCTCAAATCTCGCCGTTCGGAATCGGCAAAAAACTGTAGGTCCCTTCTACTCGTGAAGAACAATAGCATGCACAACACGAGTAGTTGTTGTAGAAGCTAGGGCCTGGTCCGTTATGGGCTGCAGTGCCACTCAATTATTATTAATTATTATTATTATTAAGGTTTCATTTGATTTAATAGAAAAAATAATCTATATTTCATTTCTAATTTAATTGTTTATTGTAAGGTAGCCAATCCGAAAAGACCACTTTTATGCACTTTTCCGATCACTTTGCTCAATTATTCGCTAAAACCAGGTCAAATTGTGGTTTTTCAAGGCTGGGTTCGATGCTGGTTGACAAGCATATTTGATGATTCATCACAGAAACTAGACTAAAGTTCAATTTTACAATTACTTTTTACAACATTTGTGGTCATGTATCGGCAATAACACGGCCAATGTTATCTTCCAAGCGGTCGATCATTTCGGGCTTATAGGCGCAGACTTCACATATCCCCATAGAAAATAGTCAAGCGGAGCTAAATTGCACAATCTTGGAAGCCAATTCAAGGGTAAGTAAGGTAAAACTTTGCGGTTACTAAACGTTTCCTTCAATAAGTCAATTGTGACAGGAGGTGTGTGACATATTCCCCGTTGGATGTTCAATTGATGAACAAAAAAGTCAGTAATGATGGCTCTATAGCGGTTTCCATTGACTGTAACTTTCTGGTCAGCATCAGTTTTAAAGAAGCAAAGAATTACGGACGTATTATTCCACCAGACCATAAAGCGCATTAAACAGTCAGTTTTCGTGGATGTAACGGTGTCTCAATATACATTTGAGGATTTTCATTATTTCTAACACGGCAGTTTTTTTTATTTGCAAAAAATTCAACCAAAAATGAGCTTTATCGCAAAACAAACTTCGCTTTTGATCCCTTTTGGCCAAATTTACACAATTGGAAAACGCTCTTCGGGTGTCAGTCTTTTGACAGCTGACAAAATGGCCTCGAGGGAAAATAAGGTTGCCAAGTTAAAGTGTGGAATCAGGAGTGTGTGCCTAATTTTACGACGAACTCTATGGGTTGTACAGGGACATGCGCCTAGTCAAGCGTCTCCGGAAACAATTTTGTCTCCGGACAAAACTGCTCAGGCCCGAAAAGTCTTCGAAGTGCGCAACTGGCGGCAGCTGGCGAAAGACCGTGCTGGCTGGAGAGGCATGTTGGTTGAGGCCCAGGTCCACCCCGGACTGTAGCGCGAGAAGAAGAAGAAGAAGGAGTGTGTACCTAATGTTAAACATAGATCATTCTGAAACATTAGAAGAATTCAAACTTTACTAATCAATCAGTGGCACTAATCGTTTGAAATTGAATTTTATTCTTCTAGATCTTAATTGCAGAGTGTTGCTTGCTTTGGAGAAATTTAAAGTCTTTTATCTTACTGTAAACCTACTTAATCAATTTCAGCTTTCTGAAGTCGTATTTAATCTTTAAAATATAAATCGATTGAAGTTGCATTTGCACAGTACTGCAATAAGGAAATGATGCGATGCATTGCATTTTTACACGTAACCTGAAAGCAACCATCGCGTAACCCAAGCAACCACACATCACTATCTAAATTTGACATTTCATTCAAGTTTGTGCCCACCAATCAAATACAATATCAAACGATCATTGTATTGCATCACAAAAGCAGTGATGCTTATGCGATGCCCACTTTCTCATTTCCTCTAACTCAGTCCACATAATTTTCTTCAACGTGACCATGGCTGCGAGGTTCCTTCAAAACTCACTCTCTCTCTTCCGCCACAAAAGAGGCAACTCGTGCATATTTATGTAATTTATTCACAACTCTCTGAACACCTGGCTTATCCCGATAAAGTCACCTTCCACCGGGCTTATCAATCAATCTTCAAAGCAGACACAAGAACAAACGTACTAGATTTCTCCGCGTCAAACCGCAACAAAAAACGGCATTGTTCGCCCCACAAAAGATGCCTCGTGTTCACTCAAGCAAATATGAAAATACTTATCCGCTTGTAAATATTCGACACACAACCGATCGCTCATCATTTGCATTCCAACGAACTGTCATTGTTGTTCGAAAAGCCGGCAGAGGCCTCTATCGCCCCCCTCAGCGGGTGGCTGGTGGGAAGTGATGGCATCGCGAACAACTCCTCAGAGGGACATCGCTTCGTCAAAATCAAAACGTCAGCTGCAAACGCTCTTTTTCCTCGGAAAAAGAAATGTCAGCGAGTTTCAAACTCATGGCTGTCGTCCGTTCCCGCGTCTGTATCTGTTGGGGGTTTTATCGGATCGGCCGGCCTCTACCATAGCTTATCATCTTTCGATGACGGCTGTATTCAAGGTGGGCTACTGTTACTTGTGGATGCGATAGGAAACTTACGAGTGGCACTCGCCGTGTGCCCTGGCAAAGGGGCAATCTTGGTTGTGTAAGTTTGTGCCTTGCAATGTCTCATTTGAGACGTTTATCTCAAAATAGGTCTCGCATTGTTTCGCACACAGCAGTGGTTCTGACTACTCCAGCGGAATGCGATGCTCTTGGGTACGTGCTACCCAAGCGTTCCATTCGTTTGACACTTGAGGCCGCCTGTTCTGGATGCTTTCCGTTTTGCTTTTAATTACAGACTTCATCATGCTCAACTCGGTCGCAGTAAGGAGTTAAGAGACACCGAGGCTGATGCTCCCCGCACCCATGCGTCCAGGGGCAGGACTCAATTATGAGATGTGACCCAAAAAACGCTTACAAATGCAGGAGGCAACACTTTAGGGCGTCAGGCAAACAAACAGGGATCTGGGTCACCCCGCACGGCCACTTATCCGATGCAACACTGCCAGCACTACAATTATTCGCCTCTTATCTGTGCAGCGGCTACGCGGCGGTGGCGGTGACCTGTCAAATCGCAGTGGGTGCGTGCAGGCTAAGAGCCACTGCAGGTTAGGGCCCCCTATGCGCGCTGCATTCGTGTGCATTGCAACGAGGAATCAGAGGACATGCAGATCCAGGTCACACCTTTTGTGATCGTTTGATTTGCCGAGTCAAACGGGTGCCAGAGCAGTAATGTTTCCTTTTTGTCACGAGGCCTGAAAGCGGGAACGAAGGCCAGCACAAAAGGATGCTGCAGGAGGAAGAGAGGGTTTAATTAGAAGCAGCTTTGCATCCGCAGTTGCCGAGCCATTCGTGAGAGTCTGTCTCTTCCATTGCCTTTGCAATTTTTATTTCCTCTCCACTCTTCCGGTCCTCGACGAGAGGAAGGAAAAAAAAAAACGTTCGGAAGTCGGCTGTGTTTTATTTTCATCCACTTGGGGTTTTTCTTATTCCCTTTTGAAGTGCACTGCAATCACTTGGAAGTTTAATTACTCCGCTCCAGTTTATAGAGATATTTATTTCGTATCCGGATAAGCAGGTGATTAATGAATGGACGGGTGGGATGAGCGTTTTCCATTTTATTTTCCAATTCAACCACAAAACGGAGTTGTGGAGAGGGAGAAGGGGACGGGTACAAAAGATTAATGAATCTCCTTCAATTTGTGCTGTTGAATGCATTGCTTTGGGACTGGTTTTCCTTTACTTTGAGGCTGTTCTGTGGAACTGGGTAATAATTAGCTTGTTGGTTTGACGTGAACCGGGATGCTCCAGTTAGTTAATATGTTTGATGTTGACAGCGCTGTGGGCAAGTTAGTCAAGTGCGAGTGTCTAATCCAGTATGAATCGCCTTTGAAAACTTGTCGTGAGCTATGTGCATATATGGATATCCAGCAAGCAACAGATTGCTGGAGGAGGTTGTAGAAAGTTGGAAGCCATTGTTTCATTTGGACATTTTTACATTCAAACGAAAAGGGGTTTGAGAAGAAAGTGCGACTTCATCATTTAGAGGACTTGCGTCGAAATAATTTGAATTTGTGTATAGCAGTCGTGTATTCTAAAGCGTTCATACTGGACCCGTGATCTTGTATCAGAGCAAAGGATGTACTCCGGTAGTTGGCTACATTGAGGGGGTCTCATTTCCAGCAGACTAGCATGCTGCCATATCTTGCATGCATCCAATCGTGAATGTGTTGTTATTTTTTTTTTCAATTTCCAAATGTATTTTTTTGTTGTTAATTTTGTTCTAATTCCTTAAATCTAGAAGTAAAAATACGGATGTGTTGTTATGTTGGCTGTGCTATGTTACTGCCTGATAGTAGCAAGGATAGGCACTAAACGTACGAATCTCCCAGAACGATCTTGGTTATGTACATGTGACATTATACGAACGTTCTTTTTAAAATGTGCTAGAAGTAATCACTGCTTGTCATTGTCATCCATTTTTTCTGCCAAATATCAAGCTTGTATCCTCCGACTTAGCCTTGATGTGGATGGTTGTGAGGTTTTCGCTTATGTACCCATAGATGAAGACTTTTTACTCGGGCTTACAACTTCGCATCCAAACAAGTCCTATTTCCCTCCTTTGGGATAGAGGTTGCAGTCTCTCATAAACTACCTGGAGAGGCCGTAATGCATGCTTTAAAGCAGTTCAGGGCCTCCTCAGGTTTAGCAACTACACATGATCCGTTGGCGGGTCTCACGGTCTTTCTAGTGCAGAGCCGATACATTTTTTTTAGTCGTTTGCCGGAATCGGAAATATAATCGGTCGTATCCGAGATGTTAACTTCAAACACAAACCAAAACTGGGAAACCAGGTCTATTTTGTTAACTTTCGGGGTATCGCTGCCTCCATTATTTCGCTAAACATTAGTTACTCTGATGGCTATTAAAGAAGTGCCACAAGGAGTTTGTATGCCAAGTTGTGTGCGTCATTCCATCAGGTTAAAGACAAGAATTTAAAATAGTTATAATAATATTTATTCAATCTAAAATTAGCCCAACTGTTTTACTTTAAATAGTATTATTCCTTTTTCATTCGACTATCCTGATACAGAGTCACCATTTTACTCTTCATCTGCTCTCTCTCTCTCTCGTCTTCAGTGTTTCCACTTACTTCACCTTGCGTTACAAGAAATTATTCTTTCGTATAGATATATCTCACATTTAAGTTGCAACTATAAAAGAACGCGATCCACTTGATCAACCAAAGATGTTCCAATCATCCCCTTTCCGCTTTTGAATAGAAATTCGGACCTCCCTCGAACCTATACGATCTAGACTACTTCTATCACTCGGACATAAGCCTGGTCTTGGGATTAATAATGGGTCATTGTCTAATCGAGAGACAAGGTGCTCCTTTCAATGATTTCCGCAGAAGCTGTATGGACGAGGAACCCTTCGATAAGAACCTTTTAGAGATCCGTATGAATCCAATAACACCCCTCCCCCTTATTTGTGCTGTGACTTAAATCCGGTCACTTAAGGGTAGTCGCAACCCCTTTATAGCGCGCCAACTATAAAAAAAAGTTGAACTTCGTTATAGCCTGCAAATGATTCTAACTAGTTATCTCAATGAAGCCTGAAGTGGAAACACAATGATTCTGCATAAGGCTAAGTGTATACCCCAAGCCATCTTTACCATCCGACTTCGGTTTTCCCGAAAATTACCAGAGTCTCCTCATAAGGCTTCACTGGTTGTAGGTGGTAAAGGTAAGTGGGTAGACACGACAGAACCCCGTCACATTTAGATCAATATGGTGTCATTCTGATGTCTGCGGAGAAAGTACTGCATTGACCAAACATCCGGGAAGTGGTACGAACCTGTAAGAAAAGAAAGAGGTTTGCTTGAAATATGTATAATGATGGTCACAGAAATTGTGATCTCCGATATACAGCCCAGTTTATCCTCTTCATCACCACAACGCCAACTAATAAGGTCATCGGTGAGTTAATTTTTTTTTAAGATAGTGGTAAAACACTACTGACCTGTCATTTGTGCTGCCGCCTTATTTAGTGACCTTTTGTTATATTGGACCCTGAAGCAAATGTGTGATGAAGCCTACGCGCATGCTTCAGGCGTCAACGTAATTCAGAACCGAAACCAGAGGTGGTACGGATACAATTTTGATATCTCATTACAATGGCTGATTGTCATTTAAAAAGTCAATTAGTGACAGTTAGCAAAAGTTAGTTATCAAATGACGTTTGATGCAAGAAATAAAAGAAATACCTTATTTGTTTCTAATATTCCACTTTTATTTTTATCATTAATTTAATATTTAATATTTATTATTAATTTATCCATTTAGCATAAATAAATTGATTTTCATAATTATTTGACTTGTGCTTAAGGCCTTTAACTCCGAACCAGTAAGCGAATGGCGCACACAAGTGGAGTAAGGCATAAATCAACTTGGCGTGCGAAGTAGGAAGCAGCTGGCTAAGGAACGTCCGAGCTGAAGAGGCATGTTGGTTGGGCCCCAAGTCCACTCCGAACTCCGAAAAAGAATAAGATTAATTACACATTAATGCTTTCTAAAGTTTAAATTAAAAATTCGTGTGGATGCATCAATTTGTGTTGATGCGTCACAGTGTGCAGAGCATTTCTCCTCCATTATATGGAAAGTTTCCTGATCTACAGAGTCCGCATATGTGTAAGAGTCTTTGCTTTGGCATAACCGAATCTTGACCTTCTTATGATGACACACGTATTCAACGCCTTAAGGTCCCAATTAAGTCGTTCTCTACATTCCCCGAAAGCGCTATGAACTATTCGGGTGAGTTCAGAAATGGAATGAACTGAAATAAAAAAAAACAACTAAATTCAAAAAGAAAACATTAAACGTACGAAACCATAAGCGTGCGAGTTTATCTTTCCCCTTGCATATTCCTCTAAATATCCCAAGACCTTATTCAAACAAATTAAAGAAAGGCTGTGAATATTTCACCACAAAACTGCTTCCATTTTATACTCAATATAAAACTTTATCTCGGTTACTTTGAGGATATGGCCCACCTCGAGTGTGCACAGTAAAAAGTGAATCATCTTCGTACCACATGAGTGCATGCTTAAATATTCCGCATTATATCCACCTTCAGCGAGTTAGTCCTTTTCAAGGAGAGCACCTTATTGCCGTCTACTTTTGAGAAGAGAGTTCGTTATGCTCTTCAAACACACAATGGCTTATGAGTTATTCATAAAAGCGAAGAATAAATCTGCCTGCATTGTGAGCTGTCTGTGAGAACTTACCTTATCAGTATGCACTGGTTGACTTGGGCTCTGTTTGACTGGTGAATCGCCTTGTCGTTATCCTCCCCTCTGCGAAGGGCGTTCTCAACGCCTGCGCTCAATCAAATCTGAAGCTCTGCAATATGTAAAACTCTTCCCCGTTCCCCTTGATTTTCATTCAGATTGGATTTATGAATTCACTTTTTCTCCATGACATAATTACACATGAAAATTTGATGTCCGGTTCATTGGCTTCCTCGAAAAAGAACGCAGCCTCCGGAGACAAATAGTCTACCCCACACGACTCAAATTTATGTTCAAACAGTTGCTAATGGCCGAATTTCGTTTACGTTGCGTTTATTTTCAAAGCCATTTGTCAACTCGCATCGAAGCGTTCCTCGAAATTGCTTCGTGCGCTCTCCTTGGCAGCGTCTTCGAGCGCAAAATGCCTTTACAAAGCTGCATCCTTGAACGTTTGCAGCATAATTTATAGAGACTCGCACACTCTGCTCTATTGCGACAGATTGAAAACATGAACATATTGCAGACACTTGACGAAACTGGGTCAGCTCTGAGTCGATAGCATGCCGAAATGTGTGGTGCTGTCGCGTCCCAATGTGCCACACCCCACATGTAGTCAATAATTGAAAAATGCAGAAAAAAAAATGGAAATCCATTCGGCGCTGTGAATAGCATTAAAAAGAAATGAGACACTATCCACGGATTCCCGAAGGATTACGAAAGCTCGTATGTCTGTACATATACGAACACACGCGTTCAACTATTCTCGTGAACTCTCTGCGATGGCGATGGAACTAGGACACTGGGTCAATCGATATTTTCTATGTACGCCACACCGCGCCGCACCCTTATTTCATTTTTGTGTTTTTCGTTTCGCCATTATCCAAGGGATATGTCCCATTTTGAGGCAAGTTTTCAGCCGCCACTCTAGCTTCTCCCTCTCTCTCTCTCGCTCTCTTTGTCTGACACTCGTCCTCACTCTGTTTCAGTGAGGGGGGTTAAATGCATTTTAAATTTTTGAATCCTTACAGAGTGCCGTAGTGTGGGGTGCCGTGTTGCAACAGAGGCGTCATGTGGTCGAGTGTCTTGAGTTTCTTGAAGCATCTTGTTGGACGCTCCTAATTGGTGTGAACTTTGAAGAGGAAATTTATCAGATTTTGTTTGCTCTGGTTATTATTTTGTTTGTGTTTCAGTTATGCGGGGCGTGAGCATTTGAGCCTCTGTTATGCAAGCGGATTTTGCTTTGAATTTTTCATTTCTGGAACATCAAGTAGTTTCACTCATGTGTGTGCTAAAGGTGGTGGGCATGGAATTAATTTGCGAATATGTACATATAAAGGATCACAAGCAAAATATAAAATCTTGGCGGCGGCGTTTCAAAACAGAGGGGATTTGCTGAATTGAAGAGCCTTTCAAAATGTTTTTCAATTATTTGGGGTAAAATTTAAAATCGTCCTCTTCTAACGGTTTTGTTGAGACTTGCACTTTGTGACGCCATCTTGAAATCGGCGTTCTTATTCGATTAAAGAACGAAAATGTGAATGGTGCACTTGAGACAGGGGCTTTTAAACTAAAATTTTAAAAGAAAAAAATTGACGTTAGAGACCTCTTGGCAACTATTATGAATTGTTGTTGAGATAAATACATAAATTCGGTTTCATAATGAAGAGTTAAGAGTTAGCCGACGTTACCGTCTGAGATGGTATTTGTACATTATGCGTCGAATTTAGAAGCGGTAATCTTCTTTAGCAACTAATCAAATTTTACCATCTCTGACCTGACTGCTTCAATTGGGTCTACAGAATTTTTCGAAAATTGTGGGTAAATGTCGTAATGAAACTTAAAGAAGCTTGTATTCAGTCTTTTTCTTTTCTTGGAACTATAGTTATAACGACTTTTCAAGTGACTAACGAATTTGGTCGTTATAACCGATGTCGTAATAAACAATTTTGACTATACAGTCCCGGACGAACCTAGCCATTGACATACACAAATCTCCAGATGGCACAATGTTTTACCAGCTGTTTGTAGTTGCACACCATCCACCATCTCAATCTGGCGAATCCCCTATTGCTCTGTTCAAATGATTTGTATTCAAAGACTCTTCGGGTCAGCGCTGTACATGCCTGGATCAGTTTTGTCTATTGTTTGTTTTACTAGTTGTTTTCTTCACGCTTGCATACTGCCAAACAACCAAATGATTGATCAGGACCAAGAATCGCACGCAGAACTTACCTTTCGAAAAGACCAAGTTCTTCTCCATCTGGTTTTAAAATCATGCTTCTATACCATAAAGAGAGACGGCAATGATGAGGGCGTTGTATAAAGTAAGGTTGGTCTTTTAACAGAGAGCGGTCTTACGAAAGAAGACGAAGTCCTTGATCACATCTAAGTTTTTGCTGTGGATTGTAACGCTCTGTCCGAGTTATCGGTGCTGTGTATCCTTTCTAGATGACAGCAGAATGGGGTGTTCGAAAAATATCTGTAGCAATATGTTGACAGATGGGTCTGAAATGTTATCCCTGTGGTAGTAGTGACTACATCTAACGGTACTTTAGTTTATTTGGAAGGCGGCATCTTCGTTATGTTCAGAGACGTTACTATGACTTCATTTTTCTGTGAAAAGTTATGTAGATCCAAAAATTTGGATCATTATCATGATATTTTGGTTTTCTATTAAAGAAAAAGTAAAAAAGTATAGCAGGCTGGTCAAAATTTTTTTGTAAAAAATTCCTACTCGATGAGTCGCTATGTTCTTGAGTCAATTACGTCTGTATCATCTGCGTAGGTAATTAAACGGAGTTTTGGAAAATTGTGTCTCTGATTGACTTAATAATAATAATTGAGTGGCACTACAGCCCATAACGGACCAGGGCCTAGCTTCTACAACAACTACTCGTGTTGTGCATGCTATTGTTCTTCACGAGTAGAAGGGACCTACAGTTCTTTGCCGACTCCGAACCGCGAAATTTGAGAAGCTTTCCATAGACAATTATGTTTGAGTGTCGTCAGCAACTCGAAAGAGGTGGTGCCGTGAAAAAATGCTAGGTGTCCCGTCCGGGAATCGAACCCAGACTTTCTGCGCCGCAGTCGATGCACTTACCACTACGCCACGGCGACCACTGGTTGACTTGGGAAAACGAAAATTTCACCTTGTGTCATAGCTTTTTTGACATTAAAGGTGTCAGTCAGTTCAGTACTGACCTTTTCCGAGCAGTTCGGGGTCTCCATCACTATCCAACACAATCTAGCGAGTTTGGCTAAAAATTTAAAACATGTACATGTAGACCG
The DNA here is from genome assembly GCA_944738645.1 of Eristalinus sepulchralis. NCBI lineage: Eukaryota > Metazoa > Arthropoda > Insecta > Diptera > Syrphidae > Eristalinus > Eristalinus sepulchralis. The sequence goes on from OX122886.1 coordinate 55,005,616, forward strand.
TTACTGCAACCAACACGAAATCCACTTTTTTGTCATCTCCATGAACTGCAAGGTGTGATAATCATCACCTTTCCTCGAAACCACACTGATATGGACGTCTAAGTTTGGTCCCGAACTGTTTTAAGAATTTCCGACAGAACGCATTGTTAAGGAGAAAGATCCTTCGGTAGTTGGCACTGTCCAAAGTGTCTCCCTCTGTTGGAAACTATTTGAAAGAAAAATATACATATAACGGTCACATAAAATATTTCAAACATGAATATATAGCGGTCATTAAAATGTAAATTTTCTGTCAGAATGGAAAAGGATTAATGACACTCCTCCCTTCTTCTATTTTAAAGCAAAAACAGATTTTCAACATGAAAAAAAAAATTCGAAGCATTCAAAGCTTTCACAAATTCTTGAAACAGAAGTCCACAAAATCCAATCTATCATTTCCAGATTTGCAAATTTTTCCTCCATTGTTCGGATGACAATTCATCGTCCCTCCCAGCTTGGTCTTCTCACAAAAACCCCAATCGATCAATTCGCGTAATAAAACAATGTCATAACAAATAACATCGCTCCACATGGCGCCCAACGACAGGCCCCATCTGCATCAATCGAAATCTCTGCCTCTGCCGAGCGCCGCGGCCGCCTCCTGCACAAGACTTATTAATTTTCAAAGTATGTGTGTCAGTGGATGTAAAGGAATGACACTAATTCGTATTCCATTTCACACCAGCCAGCCATCCAGCCAGACCGCGCGCCATGCCAGCGCACCAAGAACAACAAAAAAAAAGCGTATCTTGCATGCGTTTGTTTTGTTAACATGCCATCTGCCCTGGAAACCCATTTCCCCACATACTCCGGTATCGCATCGAAAAAAAAGAAAACGAAATACGAATTCATCTAGCCGCAGATACGAAAAACAAGCCCGCCGCTGTTGCTTTTACTGGCCGAGCTCCATTCCGAAGGCTCCGCGTGCCCCACAAAGTCGAGCTCGTCTAATAAATAATACATGTTGCATAACTTAGGTAAAACTTTTTTCGGTGAATAATTTGTTGTGGCCTGTTGTGGGGCGGGGAGCCAGCGCTCGCCAATTGTTTACAAACAACCAGCGTAGTAAAATTAATTGAACATTCTATTTCATCGCTTTGTGTGTTTTGTGCGCCTCGCTTTATTCATCGGCAACTGATGGACGCGAGGGCAGCGATGATGATGTTGATGATGAAACATGATGCAGGCATGTGGGCAGTAGTGGGCTGGAGCGGATTTGTGGGAGTTCGGTATTGAAGTTCCGTCTGTCGGTCACGCTTGGTGGCTGGCACACAGCGCAGCACTTCAAGGTTTCGCGGCAGCCATGATTAATTGCGGCTTTGTTTGGGGCGCGGGGGATGTCCCGCTGGCAGATGCAGGTGTTTGAGTGGATTTTGAATGTACACGCTTGGTGCTGGAGCTGTGTTTGTTTACAATGAAGACGTTCTGTCTATGGGCAGTGACGCGAAGCACGTTAAGTGTCATGAGAGGTTATCTTGCGAATCGACATAGAAATCCGGAGGCGGAGATAAAGGCTGGTCGGACACGTACCATGGAAATGTACGAAAGACACTGACACGTGAATTGAAAGGCAAGTGGATCGGTGATCGCGAATAGTTTCGCTCTTCCTATTTGTGGTTGCCGATAGTTTAAACGGAGCCACAGCACGAAAATCGCAGATAAAGCAGCTGGTCTCAAATTGGTATGTGATTGAAATGAGGAAATAACTGTGTTAAATTTAGTAAATCCTGGTGGTAGATGAGGAGCGGATGTAGGAGAGAAACTGTAGTAGAACAGGATATTCAGCCAAATTACGACTCACACTCACCCAGCAATATAAGAAATTTATCCACATATGACATGCAAATGCAATAAGCAAAACAACAGAAGCCGGGACTGGGACAGGAACAGGGACAGGGACAGGGACAGGGACAGGGACAGGGACAGGGACTGGGATTGGGACTGGGACTGGGACTACGACTGGGACTGGGACTGGGACTGGGACTGGGACTGGGACTGGGACTGGGACTGGGACTGGGACTGGGACTGGGACTGGGACTGGGACTGGGACTGGGACTGGGACTGGGACTGGGACTGGGACTGGGACTGGGACTGGGACTGGGACTGGGACTGGGACTGGGACTGGGACTGGGACTGGGACTGGGACTGGGACTGGGACTGGGACTGGGACTGGGACTGGGACTGGGACTGGGACTGGGACTGGGACTGGGACTGGGACTGGGACTGGGACTGGGACTGGGACTGGGACTGGGACTGGGACTGGGACTGGGACTGGGACTGGGACTGGGACTGGGACTGGGACTGGGACTGGGACTGGGACTGGGACTGGGACTGGGACTGGGACTGGGACTGGGACTGGGACTGGGACTGGGACTGGGACTGGGACTGGGACTGGGACTGGGACTGGGACTGGGACTGGGACTGGGACTGGGACTGGGACTGGGACTGGGACTGGGACTGGGACTGGGACTGGGACTGGGACTGGGACTGGGACTGGGAAGAATCATTGAGCTTTGGGTGCATACTTAACATACACAGCAGTCCAACGAAAACAAGCCCTAAGAACTTTTACACTTCGTTTTGGTCGTAGATACTGCCATGTTAGCCTTCTCTTAACGAGATAAGCCGGACATTGGGCTGGTCTATGCGGAGAAAGGGCAAGTACATGATACTGAAAAACGCGAATTTGACGGTAATTTGATACAAAGATGCATGTCCACTTCGAAACAATCGGTAAAGCTTGCTGACCCATTTAGAAACCTGTTACCCTTCACAAATCAGAGTTTAGTCTTCCTTAGAATATCCTTCGACATTAAATAAGCGAAATTGCATTCTTGTTAAGACAAACACATGCAAAGTACACGAAGCCATAATTAAATAAATTATTCATATCTCAACGAGTCCTTATACAATGCGCAATGTGTAACTACACAAAACCAATTACAAAGTACATTTTCATTGAATTCATTAATTTCAAACTTCGTATGCAAGCGTTCCGGCAGTCAATCCTTAGGAAATGCTGCAAACTTTGACTGCACTTTGTCTCTGGCAAGTCATTTCGAATATCCATCACGTTAAGTGTCTACATCTCCTTAGAAATGCACAAAAAGCTCTAATTAATAATGGAGAATTATATGTCCGTCGTCCGTGGTGCTGTTTATGATTCCAGATGCCCAGCAGACTTGCACAGACCGCCCTAGAGCCAAGCCACGTCCTAGTAATGCCAAAATTCAATTTTAATGAATTTTTAACGACGCCAGCGTATGCTCTAGACTCTGTGGACTCTGAAAGGGTTCAAAGCGAGGCAAACCAAAAAGAGGAAAAAAATCAGACAAAAAACGACAGGCATTAGCATCCTGACCTAAATCCACATCGTTTCCCTTCGTACATTCATTTTGCAAGTTCTGAAGCGCCCATCCCATCCCGACGGGGGCAACTCCGGCCACCAAACAAATAAAACTACCGCGGGAGATATAATGTTTCCCGAATTCAGGGGGTGGCGTTGGGGGGCTACATGCTAATCTCCTTTCTGTGGAAGTGGAATGTAGGAAGCATCCGCTGGCACACCCAAGTTAAGACACACGTACACTATCAGCCCCACCCCTCCCAAAACACAGAACTGCCACCACCCCATGAAATATAATTTTCAAAATTTCTCCGGCTCTTCCAAACAAAGTCGTGGGGCAACGGGGGAGTTATGCCATCAGAGTGGAGACCATGTTCAAGAAGTTACCGAACGTTTGTGAAAAGTGTACACACACACACACACCCAGAGAAACCCCACACGTACCTGCAACCGGAGGAAGTGTGGAGAATTGAAGCACTTCCTGCTTTCCAGCGATGCCATGGCAACAAGACTTCCGTTCTGTTCGCTGTCTCTTGCTCTCGCTCTGATGCCCCGGCGAACATACAGAGTAAATTGCTGAAATTCATATTCGGGCTCAAGTATCGCATGGTATCTCCTTGCGCTACGACGAAGACGACAAAGCTAAAAACAACGACGACGACGACGACGACCTATTTTCACGACGACGCTTCACTGGATATCATTTCCTCCTGGATAATCCACGGAAAAAGCTTCCAAAAAAGTTTCATTTCTCCCACCATTCTGGGGTGGGCGACTTTTTTGTTTTGCAAAAAAGAAATACTTGCTGTGGTGGCGGCGCGGCGGCGGCGGCAGGCGCTTGAGGACGGTGAGGAGGACGCCGTCGAATACACATTCCTGGTTGGGACTTAATTTTTAATTTGGTTAACGGGCTGTTTGTCCTTTTGCACCTTTTGCATATTTAAGGACGGTGTTCATACATGTTAATTCAATTTTTTATTTGAGAGCGGTTGCAATCCAGGGTTGGGCAATAAATTGTTGCCATCGCATGTTTAGGGGACGCGGGGAGAATGACTTTTGCGCACAAGTATACATCTGTGGGATTGTTTCCAGGAATAGCACGGTTGTGTATTTATAGGACTGTCCTCCTTGATGCTGTTGCACACACGATTAACCCCTAAGATGATTACAAAAGGACTTGAAGAGAGAGAGAAAGAGAGTCGTAAGATATTTGCAGTTCAAGGTAAGTCAAATATTGTTGTCTCTCCAATGGTTTGTGGATTCACTGTACCTTTGTACCGTCTTAAGGACGACTTGGAAGTTGCGGGATGCGAGGTAGGATGCGAGAGGGTAGTTAAGCATCAAATTACCTTGACAGGAACGATTTCCTATTTTGCTAGGAGACAATCAGAGTCAAAATCTCCTTTCATGAAAATATGCTAAGATATGAGGCCTCTGATTCAAGTCTAACTAGAGGCCGTCTACCTGGAGATGACTTGGGTACACTCTTGAACCATACCTCAGAAAGTACTTCCTTTGCGACATTTTGATCTCGTAAGGTTTCGTTCCCCAGTCCTACTCTATGGCGCGGAAACCTGGGCGCTACTAAAAGTGGATGAGGAAGCCATCTGGAGAAGAAGATTTAACGACGAACTCTATGGGCTGTACAGCGACATGCGCCTAGTCAAGCGTCTTCGGATACAACGCTTAAGATGGCTAGGCCATGTAGAGTGCATGGAGATCACTGCTCCGGCCCCAAAAAGTCTTGGAATCTGCGCCGTTGGGACAACGCAACAGACGAGCGCCTAGGCTAAGGTGGCGCACACAAGTGTCGGACCTCAACCAACTTGGAGTGTGCAACTGTCGGCAGCTGGCGAAAGATGGTGCTGGCTTGTTGGTTGAGGCCCAGGTTCACCCCGGGCTGAGCGCCACAGTAAGAAGAAGAAGAAGAAGAAGGTTGCGTTCATGAAATTGTGTAGGAAAAGGAAATGCGTTATATGTTCGTCAATTACCCTGTTAACTAATAAAGGGTTTTCCAATAAGGACTCCATTACTTTTTTTCTAAATTAAACGAAATCGAAGTCCGCGTAAACATTAATATCTGCTTGAATAAATGGAATTCGACTTCATTCATATGGCTACCGCGGGCACGATTATCTTGGTGGTTCTTTGGAGCCAATTTTCAACGGCTCGAGCACACATTTCGCCTAAAACAACCGCCATTTCGAATGTCATCGCCTTGTTGGGATAAACCAACCACGAACGACTAAACGACTGGCCCATTTCTTGAGGTAATACGCTGCCCACACTCATTCTTGAATAAATCGATTGTAATGTGTCCTGTGTGGCTTGTGGCGCCAACCTATTGAAACCACATGCCGTCCAAGTCCATATCTGCCGACTAATACTTATCACATTGGTATGAATTTGACTTCAGTGCTTTTCAAATCTATATCCGATTCTATAAACTGATTTATACGAAATATACGATTGAATACCTCAAAGGGGGAACCTAGCATGTCCTGTAATGCCCTGATGGCATAAGCAAGCACATTTTTTTTTCTTCTCTTAATGTTTTTTTTCAAATTGTTCAACTTTAGATAAGATTTTCTTGAAAAAACCTGATTGGTATAAAAAATGTTGGCTAAGGCTTCAAATTTATCAAAGATGCAAAAAAAATCGTTTTTTGGTGTTAACGCTGGTGGGTTAAGCTATAAAATGATTAACAGTAAAAGAACTGTAAGAAAAAGAAGCAAAATTGATAAACTAACTCGAAACAGAATGCAGTCTTGATATAGTTTCTTGTTTTCTAAATTCTTAAATCTAGAAATAAAAAAACTTAAACTAGCTACGAATTTCGATATTATTATAAAAATGACCTTACTGACCCTATGCGGGCGTTCTAAGTAGTTTGGATATAGTCACACATTCAAAATGATCTCAAACAGTATCTTCACACAGTAATCTTTCCTTCCGATAGTAAACAATGCCAAAATTCACGCGAAATCGATGAAGGTAGTCTCCACGAAACGCAGAAATCCCCCCGGAAATGCCTAAAGGTTGATCGTTCCGACAGTCATTCGCCAAACAATCCATGTACACTTCTAGGTGCGATTAATCATAGACCATATTGCAGCTGCAAACCGTTTTTGATTGCATGGGAAGTTTTCGAAAACACCGGAGTGATCATGATCAATTAACAAACCACAAAGTAATATATATCCACGACCAAGATATTTTCAATAAATGGGTTTACATCTGACTCAAAGCCTAAAAGTCTGAAAAAAAAAAGTAAGAAAAGTAAATATAATGGATGGACGCATTTCATAAATAATGGGTGATTCAACGTGAGATTTGATTTTCAATAGGCATTTTGTGGAAGATTACTCTTGACTTCTACCAAACTGTTTTATCACATTTGTTCAGTGTCGCTTGGCAAATCATCGTAGGAAAACTCTAGGAAAACCCAAATGCTTGTATTTCGGAAATTAGCGTTCTGTGTGAAATGTTTTTCGTGCGATTAAAGGCACATTCGATGCGCATAATCGACCTACTAAAACTACTATTGCCTACCATTGCAAATTTGAGTTCCTGTTAACATTATCGGATGCGGATTTGTTGTTCGAGGCAGACTTAGGCAAAAAGTCATAAGCTACGACCCCGTAAGCGAACGCCTCATGACAATCCGCATTAAGGCTAAATTTGGGAACATCAGCCTGATATGCGCTCACGCCCCGACAGAAGAGAAGGATGACAACAGCAAGGATGAGTTCTATGATCTCCTAGAAAGAACATACGATCGATGCCCCAGCTATGACACCAAGATCGTTCTAGGAGATTTCAATGCTCAGCTGGGGAAAGAGGACATCTTTGCTGGCGTCATCGGGAAACACAGCCTACACGACACGACTTCCGGAAACGGACTCAGGCTGCTGGACTTCGCCGCGGGGCGGAACCTCTCTATGAGCAGTACGCGGTTCCCACATCGCAACATCCATAAAGGAACCTGGCGATCCCCTGATCAATCAACCGTCAACCAGATTGATCACGTTGCGATCGACGTCAGACACTCCTCCAACATTCTCGATGTCCGAACATTCCGAGGCGCTAACATCGACTCGGATCATCACCTTGTTGTAGCCAAGGTAAGAACCCGGATATCGAGAGAACAACGGAGTCGAGATAGGCCGAAACGGTTTGACGTCGGAAAGCTACAATCGCAACAGGTCGCTGGGATCTTTGCCGACCGAGTCTCCCTGAAACTCTCCCAAAGTTCGACGCTGCCTGCACTAACAATAGAAGAAGAATGGAAACGTTGTCAAAAAGCCATCAAAGAAGCTGCCACTGATGTGCTGGGTTTCACGCCACCACCTAGAAGGAACCCATGGTTTGACGACGAGTGCAGGCAGGCACATGCAGCCAAACAGGAGGCCTACCAGGCAACGCTGCATCGGACAACGAGAGCTGTTCGTGAGCTCTACGAACAGAAAAGAAGGGAAGAGAACCGGCTTCTCAGAAGGAAAAAGAGAGAGCATGAGAAGCGCGCGGTCGAAGAGATGGAGAGATGTTATGGCAGGAATGAAGTCCGAAAGTTTTACCGAAAGGTGAAACAGCTATCCGGTGGATACAGGGTTCGGACCGAAGCCTGCCGGGACCAAAACGGAAACCTAGTAGTAGAGTCGCAATCGATTCTGAGAATCTGGAAAGATCATTTCTGCAGACTCTTAAACGGCGATGACGGCCCAAATCCCGCTGTTAGGCAGAATGTTCCACTTAATTTGGACGATGATAGACAAGAATTCCGTCCCCCCGACTTAGACGAGGTCAAGATAGCAATATCGAGACTGAAGTCAAATAAAGCTGCTGGAGCGGATGGACTGTCCGCAGAACTGTTCAAAGCGGCTGGGGATGACCTGGTTGGGCGCATGCACCAGCTCATCTGTAAGATATGGTCGGAGGAAAGCATGCCCGATGAGTGGAATCTCAGCGTCGTCTGTCTGGTCCACAAGAAAGGAGACCCCTTCGACTGCGCCAACTATCGGGGGATAAGTCTCCTTAACATCGCATACAAGATCCTCTCTGCCGTATTGTGTGAACGCCTGAAACCGTTTGTCAACAACCTGATTGGTCCTTATCAGTGTGGTTTCAGGCCAGGGAAGTCCACCATCGACCAAATCTTCACACTACGGCAGATCCTGGAAAAGACCCAAGAAATGCAAATCGACACTCACCACCTATTCGTCGATTTCAAGGCCGCGTATGACAGTGTGCATAGAGACGAGCTATACAGTGCCATGTCTAGTTTTGACATTCCTACCAAACTCGTCAGATTGTGTAGGATGACGATGGAGAACTCTCGCTGCTCCGTCAAGGTCGGGAACGAACTCACCGAGACCTTCAATGTCAAAAAAGGTTTTAGACAAGGCGACGCACTGTCATGTGACTTTTTTAACATCATCCTGGAGAAGATCGTGCGTAACTCACAGGTCAACACCAGAGGTACGATCTTCCAAAAGTCAGCTCAATTGCTAGCTTACGCCGACGACATTGACGTGATTGGTCGAACACAGCGAGCCGTCAATGATGCGTTTGCTGGCATTGAAGCGGAAGCGGCAAAAATGGGTCTGGTGGTAAATGAGGGCAAAACGAAGTACATGCTGTCATCAAGGAAGGACACACAACATCGGCGTCTCGGACAGAGCGTCACACTAGGCAGCAGAAACTTCGAGGTAGTCAAGGACTTCGTCTACCTCGGCTCCGCAGTAAACAGGGACAATAACACCAGTACCGAAATCAAACGCAGAATCACTCTTGCCAATCGCTGTTTCTTTGGGCTCAAGAGGCAATTGAGTAATAAAGCCCTCTCTCGAAAGACTAAGCTTGCTTTATATAACACCTTAATCATCCCAGTCCTGCTTTACGGCGCAGAAACCTGGACGTTACTAAAAGCGGATGAGGATGCCCTTGGTCTCTTCGAGAGAAAAGTTCTGCGCGCGATTTTTGGTCCTGTTTGCGTTGATGGCATCTGGAGGAGAAGATTCAACCACGAACTGTATGGGCTGTACAGCGGCATGAGCCTAGTCAAGCGTCTACGGATACAACGCTTAAGATGGCTAGGCCATGTAGAGCGTATGGACACCACTGCTCCGGCCCGAAAAGTCTTCGAATCTGAGCCATTGGGACAACGCAACAGAGGACGGCCCAGGATAAGGTGGCGCACACAAGTGGAGAAGGACCTCAACCAACTTGGAGTGCGCAACTGGCGGCAGCTGGCGAAAGATCGTGCTGGCTGGAGAGGCATGTTGGTTGAGGCCCAGGTCCACCCCGGACTGTAGCGCCACAAGAAGAAGAAGAAGAAGAAGTTAACATTAGTGGTTGATACTCAACCGCTGTGACCACATTCAGCTTATAGTGACGAGACTATAGAACCAGTCGATGGAAGTGTACGCGATGAACATGACTAATCAATTCGGCGTCGTTTTCCGCAGCTTAACTTGGCGTGGTTTCCGTGGGGAAGTGTCCAAAATCACTTGTACAAGAAACCAGTCGACTTAACGTTGTACATCATATTTTCAGGAAATGTGCTCGGGAAAAACTTAATCATGAATGTTTTTAGACTTATTAACAAATAATTTTGGTGAGCCCTAAATTTTACGTTGCGTTCACTACGGCAAACCTGACCACCTAGATTGTGCGATATCACATCCTTGGACTATTTCCTCTGAGGATATGTAAAGTCTCAGATCTACATAAGTAAGGCAGCTAAGATTGATTGATTAAAAAGCCACGTGTCATTCGCGAGATACCAGTAGCTATGCTCAAGCGAATAGTCCAAAATTGGACAATCCGAATGGACCAACAAGGACATAGTTGTAGTCAAAATTCACATGATGTCATTTTCAAAAAAATAAATGCCTTGAATTGTTCTCTGTACTAGTATTACAAATTTTGAACTAACTTTCAAGTCTATGTGTTTTTTTTACATTAGAAATCACAACTCATGTTGAATCAACATTTTTCCGTAAATATTTTGTATGTATTTTGAACAATTGTGGTCGCCGTGGAGCAGTGGTAAGTGCATCGACTGTGGCGCAGAAAGTCTGGGTTCGATTCCTGGACGGGACACCTAGCATTTTTTCACGGCACCACCTCTTTCCAGTTGCTGACAACACTCAAAGAATATTAATTGTCTATGGAAAACTTCTCAAATCTCGCCGTTCGGAATCGGCAAAACACTGTAAGTCCCTTCTGCTCGTGAGAGAACAATTCGAATTAACTTGCTTGACCTGTAATTAATTAATTAATTGAGTGGCACTACAGCCCATAACGGACCAGGGCCTAGCTTCTACAACAACTACTCGTGTTGTGCATGCTATTGTTCTTCACGAGTAGAAGGGACCTACAGTTTTTTGCCGACTCCGAACGGCGAGATTTGAGAAGCTTTCCATACACAATTAATACTCTTTGAGTGTTGTCAGCAACTCGAAAGAGGTGGTGCCGTGAAAAAATGCTAGGTGTCCCGTCCGGGAATCGAACCCAGACTTTTCTGCGCCGCAGTCGATGCACTTACCACTGCGCCACGGCGACCACAATTGTTGCTTGACCTGTAGTGAGTAGTAAAATCAAAAAATACCAAAACTTGTGGCAGATATTTCTTGAAAAAATTGAGTTCTAAATGTGTGAACATTTAAGGACTTATATGATGGTAAAATACGTAACAAAAATTTTAGTTTAACACACAAACTATTTTTAAAGATCTTTCGCTTTGAACAACTATCATACTTTGGTCTTATGGTGTAAGGTGTATGCATGACTCTTCAACAGAAATAATTTGAGGGCAACAAACTGAAACGATATCGAAACAATCAACAATACACAAGAATCAATACTCGTTACCGTTCATAGTTTTGAATGAGCCGACAGCTCACAAAACACTGCGAGTAATAGGAAAGTCAATTTAATTTTCAAATGCTTCACTTAAAATCGATCAATTTGCATCTGAAGTGTTTGCACATTCAAATGAATTCCCTATTGAGTCAATCAGTTCATTCCGCCTTTCATGCAAGTCTTAACAAATTTCCGTTTACACGAGCAGTCAAGTGATTAATTAGAAAATCAATATGCAAGCACATCCCCGATGCTTATGGCATTCGAGTTCATTTATTTTTAGATTGGCATAGCAATAGAACCGATTCCCCAATAGATACGTACCCGCTGAACGGAAAATCAATACTTCGACTGTGAAGGGGGGGCAGCAAACATGAGCTCATATCTACAAAACCGACTACGAGCCGACTGAGGCACTCGTACACATTGCCGCCACTGCTGCTGCAGTCACTTGGGAATTTTGTTTTTTTTTCGTTTGCCGATATATCTGAAGACTCATCTCCACAGCTGCAGGTGCAATATTTGAATTTTTCAACTTCTCATCTATTTCTGTCCGAACCCCTCAAGGCGGGCGGAGTAAAAATAAATTGACGCGCTCGCCCCACAGAACCCAGCTGAGGCACGCTGTGGTACACAAGCCCGACCTTTTGTCGTGTGTCGCAGATAACATTCTGTGCACAGTCACAGTGCATGTGTAGTTACTTAATAGATGAATGCGAGTAAAAGAGCTTGAATGGGAATGCTGTTGCCAACAAGGCCACTGCGAGCCGCTGCTGGAGCGAGTGCACCCCCGATAGTGGAAAGCCATAAGGAAAGCGAAGTTCGCGACTCGGACTCGAGGAGACTTCAAGGAGAGATCCAACAGAAATAATTAAATAATTAGGTTAAGCACCATGTGCTAAGTTGAAATTAGTTCTGCGGATACGTGTATTATGTCAGAGTGGGTGGGTGGATGTGGATGTGGCTGTGGACGTGCTCATATTTACTGCTTGGTGCACGCAAATAGCCTGCATTTGCAAGGGGGTGGTCGTTTGCCAACCATTTGTGGTGGGGAACATCACTTGAGGTACGAGTAATGAGCGAAATAAAGAAAATAAAACAAGAGTCCCAGCGATGACGCTCCGATTTTGCAAAAGTATGACACATCGTTTATGTTGACGGCTCAAAGGTTGCCGCAATGATGAGGGAATTTGGAGCAGAAATGTAATCTTCTCTGTATGAACAGGCAGCGTAATCATAAGTGAAATTATGATATGCTTTGAATGAAAAAAGAGAGAAAATGAGTTCGAAGACTTTGCCAAAATAAATCAAGAATTTGAGAGAACAAGTGACATTGGTGAGTTCTTGTATAATAAGAAGGAATTCAAACAGAAGAATGAACTGGGTGGCACTATAGCCCACTATGGGGACCAAAGCTTCGATTCTTTAGCATAGCATTAGTGTTGTGCGTGTTATTGTTCTCTTGAGTAGAGAGGACCATCTACAATTTCCTTTCGACTTCGATCGCTAAAATTTAAGACGCTTATGATACACAATTGGGGTTGCCGTGGCGTAGTGGTAAGTGCGTCGACCGCCACGCAGAAGGTTTATGCTCGATTTCCGGACGGGACATTTTTTACGGCACCACCTCCTTCGATTTGCTGATAACACTCAAAGAGTATCAATTGTCTATGATAAGCTTCTCAAATCTCGCCAGTCGGAGTTGGCAAAAAACTGTAGGTCCCTTTTGCTTGTGAGAAAACAGTACCACGCACAACACGAGTAGTTGTTTTAGAAGCTAGGCCCTGGTCTCATGTGGGTTGTAGTGCCACTCAATTATTATTAGGCGCCCTAGGATTGTAAAAGCCTTTAGGAAAATTATCATTCAAACCAAGATGCATTTCGTGCACTTCGTAATTTTTGACGAGGCACACTTTCACCTCAGTGGATTCGTTAACAACCGGCAATTCCGGTTCTTCTTGTGGCGCTACAGTCCGGGGTGGACCTGGGCCTCAACCAATATGCCTCTCCAGCCAACACAATCTGTCGCCAGCTGCCGCCAGTTCCGTACACCAAGTTGGTTAAGGTCCTTCTCCAATTGTGTGTGCCATTCCAACCTCGTTTCTCGTTTGGGTTATCCCAATGGCTCAGATTTAAAGACTTTTCGGGCCGTAGCAGAGGTGTCTAAAACGCTCTACATAGCCTAACCTAAATCTTAAGCTTTGTATCCGAAGACGCTTGAACAGGCGCATGCCGCCGAACAGCCTTTAAAGTCCTTCGTTGAATCTTCTCCTCCAGACTCCATCAATGCAAACAGGACCAAAAACGCAGAACTTTTCTCTCGAAAAGACTAAGGGCTTCGTCATCCGCTTTTTTAGCGTCCAGGTTTCTGCGCCTTAAAGGAGGACTGGGATGATCAAGTTGTTGTACAAAACGAGTGTAGTCCTTCGAGAGAGGGCTTTATTACTCAATTACCTCTTGAGCCCAAAGAAACAGCGATTGGCCAGAGTGATTCTGGGTTTGATTTCTTGTTCTTGTGTTGTTGTCCCTATTTACCACCGAGCCGGGGTAGACGAAGTCCTTGACTACCTGCAGCCTAGTGTGACCCTCTGTCCTAGACGTCGATGTTGTGCGTCCTTCTTAACCTAAAGATCCATTTTAGCCGCTTCTGCTTCAATGCCAGCAAACGCCTCATTGACGGCTCACTGTGTTCGGTCAACTACGTCAATGTTGTCGATGTAAGCTAGCAGCTGAATGGAATTTTTGAAGATCATGCCTCTTGAGTTGACTTGTGAGTTACGCACGATCTCCTCAAGGATCATGATCCAAATTTCTGTAATCAAACGGAAATTTTTTGCAGTCACCTCCAACGACTCTGCGAGTTCACATTACGTTTGGCACAGATCTGTTTTTCTACATCGAAAATCTCGGTTACAGACCTTAACAGAGATACAAGGGATCCTCATCGTCATCCTACACAATCTGACAAGTTGGGTAAAGAATGTCAACATTAGCAGACTAGCCTGCCTCTATCCATGCTGTCATATGCTGCCAGAAAGCCATGAAATCAGCAAAGAGACGTCGACTGTTGCACTTCTTGGGGCTTCTCCAGGATTCACCGCACTGTATAGATACGGTCTATTGTAAACTTACTGACATGAGCCACCTACCATATTGTTAACTAACGGTTTCAGGTGTGCCCACAAAATGACCAACACTTTCTGCGTTGTTGGCTGATGGTGGCTGATCCCTCAATAATTGGAGCAGTCGAATGTGTCGCATATCTTTTGGACCGACGCTGAGATTCCACTTGTGGGACATGTTTTTCTCTGGCTATATCTTAGAGTTGGTGCGCCCAGGCAGATCAGTTTCACTTGGCTTAAGTAGTTTTGCGGGTAATACGTCCTCTACAGCTTTTTTTGACTCCAGTACTGATTTTGCTGCTGATGGATTTCGTAAATCGAGATCGGGAAGTCCTTGCTTATAGTCGAAAAAAAATATTTTAACATACTGCCTGGCAGTGGAATTAGTTGAAGCAACATTCTCCTAGAGACGACATTTTGTTGAACAATTGATACTTTTGAGGGGATCTTCATGAATTGGCGCCTAGACACTGTCTGCGCAGGAAGGCAACTATAAACTCCATTCTTACAACATTGATTTTAAATAAATCGATTGATGCAGGATGCCAGTGTGTTTTTTTGGGACATTTTCAATTTGCAGACCACACCTACTTCTCGAGCTTTTCAAGTCCCGAATCATACAATAGTCATCCAAAACGTTTCTTCGTTATTTTTGTGATTCACTTTTGAGGAGGAAGGAGGGGGGGGGGGTTGCTTATGGGGGGAGAAACAGATAAAATACTCGTTTGTCAAACAGTTAGTTTCTCAAATAGTGACGGAAAATAAGTCGAAAAAAAGGCACAAGGCTAAACTTAGCCAGCACAAGGTAAAAGGAGAACGAGGCAGAGGAGAAGCAGAAAGAAACGAATTCAAAAACCAAAGACAATGTCCAACAAAGATTCACATTATGGTGCACAAGCGGCCTCTGCTACTGGTGTGTACCTTCTGTTGGCCCAAAGTGGAGGAGAGCTAGCTCCTGGTGATAGAAAATCGCCTAGAAAACTGGGTCAGATGGATTTATTATGAGTGAACAGCGAACGTGTGCGTTTGTGGGCCCCACTTGGGTCGGCTTTGTGTGTGTCATGTGTTTTAATGGCATAACGCCAAGAGCGCGCGTCCCTCGCTCGCTTCTTGGTATTTGCGCCCGAGCGTGTTGGTGTGGAATGGAAGCTATGTGAGTCAGAGAGTATCTACATTAGCTCGGTATCGACCCGAGTTATGTGAGAAAATCCCGTCGAAGGTGAAGAGGTGAAGAGGTGAAGAGGCGTGATGGTAATGGTAAAGGCAGCATAAAATGTATCTAACAGATACCGACTCGTGTATAATGAATGTATCACACACAGTGCGCCACTTCTAGGCATGCTCCATACAGCGCTGTGAGCTTATGTATTCCTCTCGGCGCGGCGGTTTTTTTCGATTCTCTCGTTTTATTGCTTGTTCTTCTTTGTATCTATCAAGTGGCAAGGTGGGGGACGTTGTATACATGCACGTCTGTATGTACGGACTCGTATCTAAATTTCGAAAGTTTTCGTCTGTTTTTTGTGTGCTTCTTATCGCCGTTTGCTTTTAAGTTCCAACGTTTGAATACGTTGCTATGTACGAGAAGCGCAGGCAGCACATTGGGGCGAAGCTTAGTGTTTTGGGCTTTTTTCGTGGCATGTACTCATGCTGCTCATGCTCTATGTAAACGCCTGTATCTGGGAGCTGGGGCGCATTTGCACGAAATGGGGTGGCCATTAGTTGGTAAGCTACATAGAAGATACCCCAGTGCGTCGCGCATCGGTGGGGTACGCGGCAGGCACTTAGATACAAAATCGTGCCTTTTAGTAGTTTTTTTTCTTTTTTCCTTCTTCATTCCGTGATGATGGGGCCACCGTGCATACATATGTATGCGATGGACGAGAGAGGAGCGATACATACGGGAAAAGTGTGTTAGATACATTATGTGGACGGTTTATGGGTTTGTGATGTGATTACTTATGTGCACGCTAAGCACATACATATGTATCTGCAGGGCGGTAGATGGAGCTGTAGGTGGTTTCTTGGTCGGTCGGTCGGTCGGTTGGTTGACTGAATGGTTTGTTGGTTGGTGGGTCGGCGGGCTGTGTTAGATGTGCTTTGTTTCTCGGTTGAGAGGGGCGGCGCAGAGGTCGGGCGGACGGCCAGATAAACGAGTTTTCGTGCTGCATGCATTATGGTTGAGGATTTTATTTGTAGATCACATAATAACTTGGTATAGGGGTAACAGTCGATGCGGGAATTAAGTGAACATCATTTCGTTCGTTGTTCGCTGTTGAAGGGAAATTGTGTTCAAAATTTGATGTGAGCGTTAAGGGGTTCAATAATGGGAGAAGAAAGACAGAATTTGGTATGTCTGAGGTGTTGCAGTTGGATGGTGAACAATTGAGGAGTGCGTTTGTTGTATTCTTTGTTCATTTAGACTTGTGTGCTGCGAACAAATTTTGTAAAAACATGTGATGCTGTTGAAACGTAATTCTCTCAAAATTCTCACAAAATTTGTTAATTAGACATGTGAATTGCTGCAGAGATAGGCTCCATTACTGTCAACTATTCAAGGTCTCCAATACATATATGCATTCTCTTATCAGAAAGGTGTATTACCATCACCAATTCTCAACAAATAACGTTTTGTACACCTTGCCTGAATAAGAAACAATATAATTTTATTCAGTTACAAGCCCATGTAAACATAGAGTTAACTTTTCAGTTTGACAATTCGCGTAAAGAATGTTGCTGCTTTGAAAGAACACTTCCGGAGACTAATGATGTATATTCGTCTTCTTTTTATTTTACTGTCGCTACAGTCCGGGGTGGACCTGGGCTTCAACCAACATGCCTCTCCAACTAGCATGATCCCTCGCCAGCTGCCTCCAAATGTGCATTCCAAGTTGGTTGATGTCCTTCTCCACTTGCACCATCTAAATGGCAAGAATTCCAAAACTTTTCGAACCGAAGCAGTGGTGTCGATACGCTCTAAGCGTTGTACCCGAAGACGCCTGACAAGGCACAAGAGTTTATCGTTGAATCTTCTCCTCCAGACGCCATCAATGCAAACAGGACCAAAAACGCAGAACTTTTCTCTCGAAAGGACTAATGGCTTCCTCATCCGCTTTAAGTAGCGTCCAAGTTGCTGCGCCGCAAAGGAGGACTGGGATGGTCATGCTGTTTTACAAAGCCAGTTTAGACCTTCAAGAGAGCTCTATAACTCGATTGCCTTCTGCATTTGATTTCGGTACATTCGGGGTTCGTAGGCCTGTAAACACGAGGCAACGTCGTTGATGGCACTCAGCATGGCGAGCTGCCAACACTATCCTCGCTCGTGCACAGGTCAAGTTGACATACAGCCTCCTCGTGGAGCCCTATGGATAGCCATCACGACATCCGTTGTGCGATGATCCAATGTATGTTGCGAACACTCCTGCCCGAGGGCTAAATAATGGACCTGGCCTAAAAGCCTGAGGATTGTGCGTGAAGATAACTCCCTCACCACGTTAAAAAATTAAGTTCAGAGACAGCAACATGCCTCGGATATGGGCGGATTTGTATTCTCCAAAAAGTGGTATTTTCCGAAATTAGAAGGACAATTCCCAAAAGGTTACGAGCGCACTTAGCAGTTCATGTGGAAGCTTCTTAAAAGTCAGATCTTTTGGACGAGAATGTAAACATTGCTGGTTCTCGCTGAAGTGTCAAAGAGGGCAAGAGATAGAGAGAGAGCTCTTCGGCATTTTTAATTTTCACTAGTTGTCAAAGCGAACTGTCAGCTCCCTTTGACTAGAGAAATGAGTTCGTCTACTTTGACAGAATCGACACGCTAATCGAGTGCAATAATCCCATTGAAACAGGTGGAGAAGTTTAAGTACCTCGGGGTATTTTTCACCAGCGATGGGAGGAGCAACACTGAGCTTTCTTATAGGATGACAGGCTGGATCAATTTTGAAGCAGGAAGGTCGAGTGTGGTGTCAGAGCAAAGTTGTTTTTAACCCAGTGTTTGTTCTAACTCTCACCTAAGGTCATGAAATTTGTTTAATGACAGAAAGAATAAGAACGCGAACTTCTCCGTGACATTGTGGGTGTTGCTCGCCGAAATAGGCGAGAGACGAGGAGAACTTAATGTTGAGCAGCTAATGCGAAAAGGGCTTTACTTCGTTGGTTTGGCCACGTGATGCGGATGTCCCCTTTATAACTTTTATCTATAGCGTGCCATAGATGCAATTCCATCAGATAGGCGAGGTGGTTGGATCAAGTTCATAAACTCGCCTGGTAGTACCTGAGAATAGCTCCTGATGAGTTAGAGTCGATGGCGGAATTTGTGCTACTGTCAAACGTTCGCAGCACAGCCATGATTAGTGACCTGTTTGTCTCCGGATGAAATGAAATCGTATGGATTGGATATTAATATTAGACTAAATCTTGACACTCGCTGTTTCCCTGGGCTGCTGTCCCTTTTTACATAGATAGCAACTACAGGAGAATATTCACATACAATCTGCATTGGCTATACGCTTACATGCCCTTCTTTATCCATTAAACATTGCAACAAACAATATCCTAACTTGAGATGGCACATAAATGGAAAGGCCCTTAACCTCAGAAATCTGAAGAATCAACTGGTGAGAAACCTTGATAGCTGAAGAGGCATGTGGAATTGGCACCCAAGATTGTAACTTCACCCCAAAAAGGAGGTCTTATTGTTGCTAAATGCGACAATTGAAGAGAATCTACGTAACGTTCTTCACTCTTATGAAGATCCGTCTTCTTCGATTTGAACGCATTGAATTTTGAAACCGTAAGTCAACGTTGCTTTTAAGTTTCAAGTACGGTACAAGTTGCCACAAGGACTATGCCATACAGCATTGTACTGTAGGCTTTTGAAATTCTTGAGAGACTAATAGCAGGGACATCGGAGGTATTTCCCGTAGAATGTTGAATATATGTATGTATGTCCTTCTCACTAGCTGCCTACAGCATCATATCTTTTCAGAAATTCAGGTTTAGGTAGCTACACTCAAAAAGTTTGAAACGTTTTAAAGGAATAGAAAGAGGAAACAAACATTTTTCGGTTTTAACAGTTGTGAAAGGGTGCCAAAAACTAGTTGCAAAGTTTTCATTAAATCAAAACGTGGCAGACTAGGGAAGAAACAAATATGTACATTGCTGTGAAATTTGAACATATTTGTAATGAGCACTAGTTTTGGGGTAGGTGAACGGGCCTATTGACTTGCAACGGGTCAGCTCTTCTGCCATTTATCAGATGTTTGTCATTTATAAGACGTTCATAATTTAAACCACCAAGTTGCGCTATTAGACAACATTATCTAATAATAATAGTTGAGTGGCACTACAATCCACAAGGGACCAGGGCCTAGCTTCTACCACAACTACTCGTGTTGTGCGTGCTATTGTTCTCTCACGAGCAGAAGGGACCCACAGTTTTTTGTCGGCTTCGAACGGCGAGATTTGAGAAGCTTTTCATTGACAAATTAGTAGTCTTTGAGTGTTGTCGGCGACTCGAAAGAGGTTGTGCCGTGAAGAAATGCGAGATGTTCCGTCCGTGAATCGAACCTAGACCTTCTGCGTGGCGGTGGAGGCACTTACCACTACGCCACGGCGACCACTGCTTTTTAATGAAAATGCTATCTATCTTTAAAAGAAATTTCGGTTTTTCTTCCTTAGAGTTCCCTATGACTTTGCAATTATGAAACGCGTTTTCACACATGCTCGTTTATAACTCACAGCTTAAATTTCTCGAAAAATTCTTTAGTTACTTAACTTCTACCGCAGATGAAGCATGATTATGGAAATAAGTGATTGAAGAGAATGACGTTAATTATAACGTATTTTTTTCCTAGTTTTTCTAGCGTCTTTTATTCTTACGTCCTTTAGGACATTCCAGGAGAAAGGATGCGGTACATACAAACATATTGACATGTATATGAATTTAGAATATTTTCACTTTTGTGTTAAAATATGCATCTTTATCGTCGAAATTCAGAACAATGTCGCTTAGAACAATTCCACATTTATTCATCCGATAATCAATTTTTGTGTTCCCACTGTAAAAACCAAACTCATCAGCTTTACCAAACATATCGCGATATTTTCAGAACACTCTCACAACCGAATAACTCAGCATAAACAAACTGTTTCGAAGGAAAACACCAAAAACAGAAGATTTACCATTTTCCAAGAACTGATAAAAGAGAAGTAACGGAGGCACATACATAATTGGGAACTATTAATTCTAATTATTCGGTCTACATGGTTGCAATCTCTCGTAAATAGGTCTCGAAATACATCGCTTGCGCTCTAATTAAGAGGGATACAACCTTCATAAGGGCACTTTGACCGTCTGCGAACGTTTCTCATTTTGAAAACGAGCTACCATACAAATTTTGTTCAAGATGAAGGTTTTTGGTTCGCGCAATTACTCATATTCCAATGCTGCCTTAATTGATCGAAAACGAGTGAAATGTACGCGGGTACACCGGTACACAATACGTACGTGCATGGAATGAGTGTGCAGTGCTCGAATTAAAGCTTATCGGATAAATTAATATTCAAGGGAATGGAATGGATGTGGAAGTGGAACTTTATTGCTTTAAAAAGGATAACATTTCTTAACCTGTTGTACCTTTACCTATTTTGGGTGGACCTTGTAAATAACTTGACTCGGCTGAAGTACAAGTGGGAAGGATATTTAGCCAAAACTATATTTTAGTTTTCCTTGTCAACAAACATTCATTTTGTTTATTTCTAACAGCAGCACCTATCACCAACATGTTAAACGGATGTCCAATGAGGACTAAAGTGACAACAACACACATGAAATCGAATTAAAACAATTGTTTAAGCGCGGCTTTTAAATGCAGGTTAATTGAAAAATGCTGATATAACTCTCAAGTGATGATAAATTGTTAGAAAGCCGTTACTTCCTGAAATCAAAGCCTCATTGTGTAAAATTGCTACAACTGTGGGAACTTTATAAATAAGAATACAAAAGGGAGACCCAGACAAAGACTCGGATAAGGACTTGTCAAAATTTTAGCATTCTCCACTTAACCTCAAGCCCCATTATATTCCCTATAAATTTAATTGTTTTCAAAATTAACGTTGTTGTAAAAAACCAGCATTCTGTGCGTTATGCTTTAAATCCTTATTTTTTTAGGTTTCGTTTCTGTACAAAAAAACTTTTATAAAGGCCACGTGCTCGACACGGCTTTGGTGACATTCCGCTATCCAACGGTCTGCATTTTCAATGACTCTGAAACATAACTGAGGTTCAATGTTCTCATCCTTTAATCCATGAATTGTGAAGTGGCTTATTGAAGTACACTTTTCCTTGTAAAAATCCCCGAACAAAGAAGTCCAACGGTGACAAACCATTTGATCGTGGTTCATCGTCACGACGTGAGATAACACCGCCATTGAATTTCTCGCGCAAAAGTGTCATTGATTAGCTTGCTGTGTGACATGTGGCACCATCCTCTTGGAAGCACATTTTCATCTCTCGATAGCGAACATCATTCACGCTAAGTCACTCCTTGTGAATGCATCGAATTTTCAGTAATCGCACGTGGATTTTCATTTGCGCAAATGCGGTAATCTTCGCATCTGAGCCATTGGGACAACGCAACAGAGGACGGCGTAGGCTAAGGTGGCGCACAAGAGTGGAGAAGGACATGAACCAATTTGGAGTGCGCAACTGAAGGCAACTAAAGAAAGATCGTGCTGGCTGGAGAGGCATGTTGCGGCAATTCAGGTTGTTAACGCATCCACTGAGATGAAAGTGTGCCTTGTCAAAAATCATTCACACGCTTGAATGATAACAATCCTAGGGCGCCATTTAACTGTACGTCTCCATGAAAAAATATGTCATAAGCAAAGAAATGTCAAAATAAGTACGGCAAAAAAAACGTTAAGGTGTGACTCACAATTGAAATCTGTCATTGTGGTTGGACTGCCCTTTAGTTTCAGTGTGTCAGTCCGTCATGCATGTTACACTTGTCATATTACAAAGCGATTTTCATGAGATTTTCGATATACATAGATTCACTTCACCTAGCGAATGTTATGTGCATATGAAAATGCAATTTTAGGCCATGTAAATTCACGTGGAGTTGGGGCATAATTGTTAATTATTCCATACCCCAACGTGTGATCTATGTATGTTTAAATCGAGAGTTTTTTGAAGTACCATTACAAAGCAGGAAGACGTCCCTTCAGCTTCTACTTCGGGGTACCTAAGCATCTAAAAAAAAAATATCACAAAATGTTGTATTTTATGGGAGCTTTCGGAAAAAATTATTCTGACTGAAACAGTTGAGCCGTAGAGGGGGACAGAAATTTTCTTAGAAACAGAAGCGTGTGTTTATTCTCAGGAGTAGAAGGGACCTGTAGTTTTTTTTGCCTACTCCGTACCGCGAGATTCGAGAAACTTTTTATAGACAATTTGAGAGTGATGTCAGCAACTAGAAAGAGGGGGTGTCGTGAAAAAATGTGTGGGTAGACGCACAGAAAGGATTCTGTCTGAAGCAGATGGAATTTCTGAAATTGACTTTCTAACGATTTTGTCCTCGTATGAAAGCGCCGTCAGAATTTAAAGTAGAAGGTATTGGGTTTTATGACGTAAATGTGTGCGTTTAAATTTTGTTTAATTTGAAAAATAAGTAAATGATTTGTTTGAATAAAAGTCGCCTCCTTGAATTCTGGAATGATAAGAGAGGACCATTAAAAAAAATATGTCAATAAGATATTTTTTTTTTCATATTGATCGCGTTAGTTTTGGGTATTTGCTCGTCCGTTTTGATTATAACGATAAAAAACTAAATTTTAATTCGTGGATTTATTTGAATTTAATAAGAAAATTCCCAAATGTCAAATGTTTTGAAAGAACTTCTTCTTCTTGTGGCGCTACAGTCCGGGGTGGACCTGGGCCTCAACCAACATGCCTCTCCAGCCAGGACGATCTTTCGTTCGTTGCGCACTCCAAGTTGGTTTTGGTTCTTCTCCACTTGTGTGCATCACCTTAACCTGGGCCGTCCTCTGTTGCGTTGTCTCAATGGCTTAGATTCGATGTTTTGAAAGAACTGCAACGAATAATTTTGGTCTGTGAAAATGAGCAGGGTGTGGAAATTAGTTACTTCTCGACAGCACGCTCATGTGACAAAATAATAATGATTGAGTGGCACTACAGCCCACAAGGGACCAGAGCCTAGCTTCTACAACATGTGACATTAAACCCAAAGTTTCATAGATTATCGCTTATTTACCCTGTTTTCTGATGTGCATTTTGCGTACAGGAACGCATCTAATTGGTGTGTTCCCCAGCTTTTTGCATCAATTTTTTTAAACTCGGATTTTCTAAGTGACAGGGTAAAAATCTTTTGTGGAAATAAACATCACAAAAAAGTATACACAACTCATTTAAACGAAGTGTGTATCATACACATCTCCCTTTGCGTTTAATTACACTTATGGACTTTGGAGTTTTTAAAAGACAATAAAAACAATTGAAATTATATGTTTCTTAACCGCTATTCCGTTTTGTTTATACGGTTCGCGGGGTATGAAGGATTTAGACCGAAAGTTTTGATCAGAAACCTATCAGGAATTATATTATTGGTCTCTGGTTTTGATGTTATATACATTTTTTCACGTATTTTTAACCGATAACGAACACATTTCAAATTTGACAGAGCAAACTACCCCGAAATTATTTCCTTTAAAATGCGTAGGGTGGGGAATATTTTCCTTTACAAAAAACCCATATTTTTGGTATACGTACATTTGTACTGTTTTGTGTATTTTACGTTTAGGATAGTGATCGCCGCGGCGGACGTAGTGGGTTTAAGGTTCCAGATTTGATTCCCGGATGGAACACCTCACATTTTTTCATGGCACCACCTTTTTCAAGATGATGGCAACACTCAAAGAGTACGAATTGTCTATAAAAAGTTTCACAAATCTCGCCGTTCGGAGTCGGCCAAAAACTGTAGGTCCCTTGTACACGTCTGTAACACGCAAAACAGGAGCAGTTGATGTTGAAACTAGGGCCTGCTACCTTGGGGGCTGTTGTGTCACTCTATTATTTTTATAAAAGCTTCTCAAATCTCGCCGTTTGCAGAAGACAAAAAACTATTCCTTGTTCTTAACAACACGTGCTGGTTGTTGCAGAAGCTTGTAATAGTCACTTGTGGGCCGTGCCACCATACCTTTGTATAGTACATTTAACGGATTATAAAAGTTCTGATGATCAAGATATCAAATTAAATAAAAATGTTGAGTTTTGCATTTGTAAGGTTCTTGTTTGCAATGCTTTAAGACAAGTCGATTTTTTGCATTCATTCCTTCGATATACGCCTTGTTTGTTCGTACAGATAGAGCTCCGTGCACGAGTGTTGTATCTTTAATGATGTGCCCAGAAATGAAATCCAGTCACATTTTTGAAGTTTCGAAATGAAAATATATGAGGATTCACGAAATAGCATTGATCAAATGTCTCATAGTATTACGGGTAAGTTTGTGAGTGCCGATATAAGAGACACGATGATTGGACAGAAGCTTAAGTGGTTGATTAACATTCTGGGAAAAACAAAATCAAGAAATGTCAGTCTTCTTTTCTTCTCAAAAAAAAATAGAATTGGCTTTTATTGTAAAAAATGAGAAACAACGAAAGCGAATTTTCCAAAAACCACACAAGTCTCTTACACGAAAACAAAGAAAAGACAAGTTTTTTTTTTAAATTTTTTGTTTGCTATTATTATTTTATATTAGTACAGTATCTTATAATATTTTAATTTCATATTCTCCATTTTTTTAATCTTTTCATTTTTTTATTTGATTTTACAATTAATGTTTATATTCAAAATTATCCTATAGTATAGAATTAATCCGATCTTAAAAGTAATTCTTCAATTACTCGATTTCTTTATTGATTTTCTTTAAATAAAATCCTACTGCAACAAAATATATGTATGTATGAAGAAGAAGAAAAAAAAAAACAAATAAGCAAAAGCAATGATAAAGAAATGAAAGACATTCTGATATTCCAACACGAAAAAAAAAAACGATGTTCCGATCCCCGCAGATGCAGATGATGCTTCTTTGCACTACGACCCATGAATTTTTTTTTTTTGTTTATATTTAATTATATAAAATCTAACTGTCCAGATAAATCAATAACTGTTTTTTTTTTGTTTCAGTTTGTATGCTATACTTTTCCTTCACTTCTAATTATAATGGATGTGTGTATAAGTTTGTTTTGCAATTTCTCTTGTGTGTATTTCATCTTCATCGTGTCATCGAATTCTTTTCTTTTCTATGAAACTATGTAATATATTATAACCAATAATTATAAGTAAAGATAATTATAAAAAAAAGAAATATGTTGTATAAAACAATAAAAGAAAGATACTAAGAGGAAACAGCAAAAAAAAAAAATGTAAATAAAAAATATAAAATGACATGAGATAGTGAAAAAAATTACGTGTTTTATGAAAGGAAGTAAAATTAAATCAATCACTATTTATTTATTTATATATATATATGTGTGTGTGTGTTTAATTGTAAATCTTTATTGTTTTGTGGGGGTTTTTTGTTTCTTTTTTCATAATTATTAATTATTTTATGTACCATTTAAATTATTTACATATAGTATTTCTCTTTCTTTCTTTTTTTGTTCATATTTTCTTTTGAATTTATTTTGTTGCAATGCCTCCCCCACGCTCTTGAGGTGACGTGACTGGTAACGCACTTTTTTTTTTTTTCATTTTGCTTGGTAACGCAACTAAAAGTTCCGCTGTGAAATGTTCCTCGTTTCTCAGTTATTATGCGTTATTGTTGTTACAGCTTTTATTTTATCTCATTTATTTATCATATACAAATTTATTTACTACTCTCATCATTAATTGTTACTTACAAAATTAAATAAAGTAAAATAAAAATGCATTTCTCCTGTCCTCTGAATTATCATACACGCCACAAGAACTGAGCACGACGGAAAGCGGTCAGTTAGAGTTCAGGCTAACAAGAGTACGACGAATGTATGCTGCAACGTGCGTTGTCATCACCTCCCAGGGACACATTGAAACAAAATAAATTCAATGTATCAGTATTTCTACTCTTTGCGCAGGAAAGTCTTAGTTAATTGATTTCCTGAATTTCTCCATCTAGGTTGGACATCTGCTGTGGATGATTGGACTTTACCATGCACGAACGGGCAACGGACTTGAACAGACTGCAAGAAAAAGTCTTGGGTTTTGAATAGGATTTTGTTTACTGCATCACTGTGATGATGTTTTGTGTTATGATGAAAATTAAATATATGTTTATGTGTATGTATGTAGTTTGTTATGTGTCAGTGTCATGTAATGGCGTCTGCGATATCGGTTGAGTGAAATTCCCCTCTTTGCTACTGTGGGCGTCATCATGATCGTTTAAGTTTCCTTAAATTTACTAGGCTGTTGTACATATTCGTTTGGGCATTTATACTTATCCTGTGTAGATGTAACTTTTGTCGTGATACCGGATACTGCTTGAACTGGTTTTAAATTTGAGTCATAGGAACAACATAATGATTTGGGCGCACATTAGAAAGGAAAGAGGGATATCAATCCAATCAACGATTGGTGGGTGATGGTCGTTATTGAAAGACTGCATCACACAGACAATACCTCGTACTTCCCCAAGCCATCAAAATATCACAAACAATTACAGCTAAATTGTGAGAGACTTGGTGATTTACCCAGTGAAATAAATTTCACCATAACCACTGCGTAGCATGTGGTACTTGAGGAAACATCGCCTGTCCTGCTATTTACTCAGCAGACCAAGCGAGTGTCTGCCAAACAAATCTTCAAGACGCACTGCAAGATGAAGTTCCCGCATTGTACACCAAACTGTACGCGGTAACAATAACAATATTGCTTCGTAGTTGTGTCTTATGAGAGGAATCCAGTAAGCAAAGTGCACTACGCAAAACTACTGCAGTTCAATGCAGATGAACAACTGGTATGGGGTCTTTTCCGATTGAATACCTCTATGCGTGTGCGTGACAATGTAATCAAAATGTTTGTGCAGTGTGAGTTGTAGATCTACACACCCACCCACATGTGTCTCAAATTCAAATGCAATGAATCATGAAAATGTAAATGAAAGAAATGAAAAACGCCAAATACTTACTTTTCAATTTCCGGAGCGCAGTGTACAAAGTCATGATCCCAGAACTTGTAGATGGGATTCTTTATCAGCTCAATGAAAGTGATCAATAGACCCCATGGGTGCGGGCGGTTCACAATCAGACGCTCCAACAGCACACGAGTGATTTGCTCCTGAATAGCCTCCGAGTTGGCCTCCGCGAACAAATGCAAGACGGCACAGCTGAAGTAGTGCGTGTGGCTGTTGGGGTAACGCAGCTGATTTGCGATAGCGTTCAAAAACAGATAACGTCCTTCGGTGTCGAGATCGACTGCCAGATTCTGATAGATATCCATGTGGGCACTGTGTGCAATGTTCGAAGTGTTCGGAACGAAGTTTTTGCTCCTGAAATTGAAGTTTTTGTGTGTATTTCGATTTTTCAGCCTGCGGCAGAGAGGCAACTTACCTTATGTGTGCAATAGCTTGAGTTCCAACGTAGAGCACGAGTGCGTTCATCAGTGGGATGTTGTACCTGGATCCGGGTTCGTTGGATATCTGCAGGTGGCTTCTGAACTCAGACAGGAAGGTGACCGGAGCACGGGCCTTCAAGTATGAGTCGAGGTCCTTCTTGAAGCTTGCCGGCTGGATGTTGACGACGTAGTTTGAGAAAATTTTGGGCGCGGTTCCAGTGTCGGGCAACATGTCGACTTTCAAGTTCGGTGTGAATGGGTCTGGCAGACGCATGTTCCTCGGGAAAGCGGCCAGAATGATGTTTCGCATTTGAATGCAATTTGGAGGGATCGCATCACAGAATCCGAAGTGGTAGTCGCACAGAAACTCCGGGAAATCGTGTAGTAGCACCAGCAGCACGCGGAGGGTGCCCTTGTAGAGGACTTGCACGGGTTTGGCGAGTTCGGCATTACGTAGGAATGGCGCCAAATACTTGAACAAATCCATCAGAAGTTGGGCGTACAGGGGCCAGCCCTTCTGCTGTGGGATCTGGGCCAGGATGCGTCCCAGGAAGATGCGATGAGATATCAGCTCCAGCCAGGCGTAGCAGAAGCCAGCGGCACGTGAGGGGTTGAGCAGATGGTAGGTGTGTGAGAAGGCAGTCACAATGCTCTGCATTAAACTTTCCAAGACAGCGTCGGGTGAGCTCAGCTCCAGGAATAGCATGATGAAGAAGCGGTGGTAGCCCAGCTGTTGGAAGGAGCTGCCGTGTAGTTCCTGGTCCTGCAGGAGTATGCCGAGCACGATGCCCAGCACTTTGTTCAGCAAGTTGATTTTCGTTGTGGGGTTTCCCTGATCACCAGAGTGCCTTACGAGCAGGGCGATCAAATGGACGAACGCATCGATCCAGTGGAAAATTTTCGTCTTTGCGACCGATTGGTTGGTCGACGGATCATTCATAATCCTGTAGACGAGGTCAATGCAGAATTGTGTGGCTTGTCTAAAGAAACGCGTTATCAGGTCATCTGTCTTGAGGATGCCGTAGAGGTTCATCTTTTGAACGAACGTTCCGAAGTTCTTAGTCTCGCGGGAGAGGTTGTTCGACTGTGAGTAGATGGAGACCCAGTCCTTAAGGAGGAATTCAGTCTTCTCCTGTAGACCTGGCGGATCGTCGCACTCATTTGACTGAAATAAAAAATTGAATTGAGTGCCAGCTGACGATACGGACGACGGAAGATATGTAAGTCAAAGACTTACCCTTACATGAGACAAACCGGTGTGAATGTATTGAGTTGCTCCAGTGGAGTAACGCTCGGCCATGAAATTGCTGGAGTCGTGGTTGCCCCACAGCATCTCGATCATGTGGGTGAGCGCTTCTGGATAGCGGTGGCGGTGCTGTGGCAAGCGGGCCAGCATCTCAATGGTTCCGATGAACTCGCTTTCGGGAACGATGTGGCTGGGACGGTCGTCAACCAGCAGACGTTCCATTAGTTGCATGGCAAACGTGACCGCCATGTAGTTGTTGCCGCTGTCCATGGCGTCGCGCAACAAGACGTCAAATTGCTGCACGTTGACCATGTGCGAGGAGATGAGCAGCTTAATTGCTTCCACATTCCAACGAATATCTTCGCGTATTTCAAAGATGCACTTGGTCACGGCGCGTTCAGTGGCTACGGCGCCGAAGGCAGTCTGGAGAAGGCTCAAGATACGCAAGTGAATGTCGCGGTATAGTTTCATGTGAACCTCGTGCTCTGGGATGTTGACCAAACCCTCCACGAGGCCCTCTACAACGCGTGTGAGCAGGTTAAGAGCACTATCGTTGTCTCGAATGCGGCGCGTCACCATTAGGGCGCTATGCAGAGTATGCATCTTGCTGGCTTGAACTTGCAGTGTCGATATATTCACGATGTTGTTGAGGAAGCCCTCCATTCGGGTGGCCAGTTCGGCGTACATCAAGCCCAGTTCATCATTGCCGAAGGGAACCTCCTAAAAGGCAGCACGTGTTAGAAATAAATGGTTGAAAGATAATTGACTCCAACACTTACCGGAATGGTCGTCTTTGGAAGGAAGAGCGCTGCATCGCGCTCAGACATTGGTTGGAACCCTGGAATGTTTCGGGCGAACTCCGTGTAGACGGCAAACGAGTTTGCCGGTACTCCTCCCACCTTCAAACGCACTGGTTCCGGCATTCGCTCTGACTGGTAGGCCAGAGTGTCAGCGTCAACGAAACGTCTGCAAGAATTTCAAATTTGAAGCCTCTGCCAAACCACACACTTACTGAGAGACTTACCGTCCTTCTTCGCGTGACATTTTTCTCGTTTCGAAATCGGCTGCCAGACGGCGGTCCACCTCTGGGGTGGCCTTCTCTGCTGCTGTTTTCTGGACGAAGGCACACGCTAGCTCCACGTTATCGTTGGTCAACTGAATAGCGGCGGCTTCAATTTCTTGATACGGTGGACCGGCGGACAACGCCGACATGAAAGCCTTCCTGATGTTGCCGTTAAGCGACTGCGTGATTTGGTCTTTGCAGGTTATCATTGCCATGCCGGCGGACAGATTCCGGACCATTTGGTGCGCAGCGTTGCGCATGCGCGTCTCGTCCGGGTCTAGGGCGAAGTCCTTGCGTACGATCTGTTCAGTTGTGCTGGATGCAATGCG
This sequence comes from Eristalinus sepulchralis, assembly GCA_944738645.1. Classification (NCBI taxonomy): domain Eukaryota; kingdom Metazoa; phylum Arthropoda; class Insecta; order Diptera; family Syrphidae; genus Eristalinus; species Eristalinus sepulchralis. Next base: position 55,036,231 of record OX122886.1, read on the forward strand.
TACGCTCCTGTCAACAACGGGCTGCAGCCAGTCGGTGATGGTGCGTTCAATGGCGCTCAAAACAATGTGCTTAAGCGACGGATTTGTGTGGAAAATCGCGATGTTCGGCGAGATGACCACATGCTGTGCGATCAAAGAAAAGTTGGCCACGTTTATATCGACGTAGTTGAACCGTGGCTCCGGAGGGCTGATGGTCATTTGGCCAGCGCTCTCGTTGCTGATACCTGGTGACGGGTTCGCAGCCGCATTGTTGTTCATCGCTATGGTCTGCTCCACATCGATATTGTTGGTGATTGCCTGCGGCGGGGGCGGAGGCTGCTGCGGCTGCTGTTGCTGGGGCACGTTGACCACGTCGATCGCCTTTGTCTTTGGCTGCGACATCTGGTGCTCGATGTTCATCGAACGGCCAGGGTCCTTCAAGTATATGATCGGCTTCAGCTTCGACAGCTCGATGTTCAAGGTCTTGCAGAGAACCTCAATTTCGAACTTGAGATTGAGCTTTAGCTCCGGCTCTTGGTGCAGCTCACCCAAGACGTTCATGATAGCCATGGTCCATGGGTTGGGAGTTTTGAACACTTTGCTCTTGCCACTCGACTCGAGGATCTTCGCCACGAAGGGAACAACGAACAGTAGCTCCTGCTGGCCCTTGTGGTACGCCTCGGCGAGCAGTGCCTTCAGATCGAGATCAACCTGTAGAATGGGCCGGTTACGCCCAAGGGTCATCATTCCCAACCAATGGCCGAGGTTCTTCAGCAAGCTTCGGTCGGAGAAGTTGACGACACCCTTGTCAGAGCGAAGCAGGACCTTGATGTTGCGCAGCGTCTCCTTGGTCACGTACTTGTTGATTTCAGGGTTCTTCAGGGCGTCCAGAAAATTGAAGTACAGTGTGTGGAAGTTGAACTCCATCGACGCCCGCTTCAGGACCAGGTATTGGGATAGCCACGGCCAGTAATCTTTGATCATGATCTCCTTGATCTCCTCGCACTTTTGCGGTATGTTTAGCTGACTGAGGTTGTTGAAAATAAACGCGGTTTTGTCCTGCACTCCCTCCGGGGGCACTGTGATTTTCTCCTCGTTCGCCACCAGAAGAGTATCGATGTTTGTAGCGCTCGCAATTGACTTGACTCTGGTCACTACCATCGGCTTCTGTTGGGCTGGGGTTGTTACTATGTTGCCGGTGACAGAGTTGCTGCGGTACAATGAGTCGGGGGCGGCTTGCTGTCCCTGCTGGCCGGGCATTATTTGAGACATGGATCCCGGCAGTATGCTGGCCGGTGCCTTGGACGGCGGTTCTTGCTCCATGAAGCCGCACTCAACGTACTGAATGAGAAGCGGTGGGAACTCCTGGAAGTGTGGAATCGATCGGATAAACTCGCAGTACTTGTTGTATGTGCGGAGACGCGTTTTGAAGCGATCGAGTGCTGTAATGCCAAAATAGTACATCTTCGATCCCACGGGCTTGCGCAGAGCGTCCAAGACGCAGCGCAAAGCTAGGCCGAGTGTGAAACAAGTCGGCGCCAGGTTGCGCTCAATAATGCCTCCAAAAAGTTGAGCGGTGGTCTGGAGTTCTTTGTCCGGGTACTGCGGGAAGAAGCGATATTCCTCAAAGAGATTGCGCAGCATGCACTGGTAGACTTCTTGTTCGCGGCGGATGTTTGACTCCTTGAAGCGCTGCAGCATATCCAGCACTTCGTCAATGGAGAGAGTCGGGTGTGGGGGGTGGTTGTAAATGCGTTGGAAATAGCTGTTTGCTTCATCCTCGACTTCCTTTGACACCGGCTGTGCTAAGTCGGCGATCACTCCTTGATTTGCGTTGGGAGTTGGCGGAATTCGACCAATGTTGTTCACGTTTGGCGGAGCTTGTAGTGCCATCGCCATTGGGTATGGACTATTCGATGCGGCAGCGGCTGCTGCGTTCATTAATCTTGAAGGCGATGCCGGGTTTGACACGAGATTTCCCAGAACATTCCCAAAGTTAATTGTTCCGTTGGGTCCGAGGTTGAGGTTTGCAATGTTGGTGCTAAGGTTCGACAGAGTCTCCACTGACGGACCAAACATTTGTTGCGCGTTTAAGTTGGCATTGAACGGTGCCGGCTCAATGCCGCGGTGTGTTCTGATTACTCCCGGCGGCGGAGGTTGCTGTTGACGCGCTTTGCTTGCCATCAACGTGCAGTTTGATGTCATTTGAATAATTACTTCGCAAAGGTCTTGAGACACGTTGGCCGCACACGACTGCAAGCATGTCAGCATTGTGGTGAGTGTCTCGTGCGGCAGTTGAGCGGCCTTTGGTATTTGGTCTTCCGGTACTTTCGACCCAAATATCTGAGGACAGCGACGTTGCAAGAACTTGATGATTGCCTGTACGAACGGCTCTCCGTGCTCCCGAATCTTGTCGCTGAGCCATTTTTCGAGCTTGAGGTATTCGCGGCGCGACGCCAAGCAGGCCAAGTCGATCACAAATAAGAAGCTCCTGGCGTTCAACAAGCTTGATAAAGCTTTGAGATCTTGTGCCACGTCCAAGATGCGCGACAATCTGGACTGGTCGTTCTCGCCGCGTAGGTAGTAGTCAGACATGGCGTGCATGATGGTTGGACGCAGATTCATCATGAAGTTGGACGAATTCCAAGCGTGGTGCAGTATCACCCCCGAGTTTGGGTGGTTTGCTATAAAAGTCGGAATTAGGTTGCTGAATAATTCCTGTCGGAAGCCTGTGATGGGCGTCGTTAGCTGCAGTAGTGCCAGAATCAACACGTCGGGACAGTGCTGTGCCGGGAATTTGAATATCTCTGCGACTTGTGTGTACGGTCCATTCTCTCCGAGATACAAGAGTACCTCCACCAAGTGCAGGGACTTCCATGTGGCGATTTCTTTGTTGTCCGTCTCCGGGGGTGTTTTCAGCAGTTCCACAGGCACAGGAGTGAATATGTAGTCGGCAAACGAGAATAGATCTGAATTCTTGAGCATCATTGAGATAAGCGAAAACTGGCCCTCCACGTTCTGCCAATGCCGATAGACGCATTCTGTGGGAAATACGCTTGACTGTGTGCCAAGGCGGAAAATGGTGAGCAGGAGATTAAGGCCGATGCGGTCCTTGATGATGAACTCCTGATGATCGAGGGCAAAGCACACATCCTTCCAGTTCAAGTTGGGAACAATTTCCTTTAGTGCTTGCACGAAAACGTCGGGCTTCCACGTCTGCGTGGCGTCCGACGCGGACTGTGACACCTTGGAATCCTTCTTTGGATCGTTGGCATTGTTGCCGCCTCCACCTGTTGCCAGTGTGGTGCTGGTGGTATCGTTGTTATTGCTTGCATTATTGTTGTTTGTGTTCTGGCCTGGCCAGAAGTTTGCCGGGGTCGGAAGGTTTACATTACAGTCAAGCAGGGATGTGTGCGTGCGGCACATCAATCCAATGATCTTAGCCACATCTTGGGTTTGGAGGTCTGCGCGTCCACAGCGTAAGTGATTCTTGCAGTCGTCGACGGTCGAAGTGAATTCATAGCCGATTTCCAGGATTAGATTAATCCAGGATGTGTCCATAATATTATTCGCCTGCGTAAGTGTCTCGGCAATATTTTCATAAACTTCTTCAATCGAAATTTCTTCCTGATGATGCTTTTGATACAGAAACGATGACAAAATTAGGGGAACCCCTTCCCGGGGAAAATCTTCGCGGAGCTTGGTTATGAATCGCAAGTAGGTCTCTTCAGTCAGGCCGTAATCGGTGTACGTTTCCGGGCGGAAGAGCGAAAGGATAAGCTGCAAGATATTCGGTAGAATATCGTTGAGGCTTCGTTCGGTAGGCGTGGAGGTCTCGTTATTAGTGTAAGACTCGATAAGCTGTGGTATCGTTCGTTTCAGGTGCTCCCGAGCGTGAGTCTGCGTCTCTGCATTGGACGAATGAGTGAGTGCTAGAGCAACAATCACTTCAGTCAACTTTGAGATGCCAGTTGCTTGAGTGATTTGGTTGAGTAGATTTGGTGACGGTTTTAAAGTCTGCAGAAGAGCACATAGAAAAATGAACATTTGCACGAGTGGATAACAAATGAAAACAAATGAGGACCGAATACATTACCTTTTGCGAAGGAAAACAATTGTCCACCGAAAAACAGATGTTCGATACCGCCGGAGTCTTATTCAATTGTTTGTTTAATTCGATGCCGAGTAGTTTACAGTGAAACGGTGTCGACGTTGGATCCGTAAAGTTAACAATTGAGAATAGGCAACGCAGATAATGGCGATCCGCTTCCAAGCCAAATTCGTCAACCAACTGAAAATAAAAATCATATTTCACTCAATGCCTCTGCCGTTTGTTTATAATTAGAACTCGGTGGGTTGCGAAGTAAGCACACACACGTTTTGTACCTAAAGAAAGACCTTCCCTTCAGAAAGATCAAATACAATCTCTCATTGGTGTCGAGTGAGTATTCATTAGACGAGGTCCTAGCTTCCAGGTATAAGAAATGGCAGGTAAAAGGCCGACGAGGAAGCACAACATAAAGATGTGACACACAGCTGGGATTACCAAGAAATCAGTGTTTTAAAAGGAATTATCTTTGCATAGAGGTAAAAGGTTATGCATCATATATCGTTTCTTTGCAACAACTAAGCTCTTAAAATTTGTATCTTCAATGGATTTACATCCCCAGCAAGAACATTCAGATTTTCTGTGCTGATTTCGGAATGCAGTCCAAAAATATCCAAACGGAGAAAGCCATATGCACGCACAGCATTACATCTGCTGTTTCCAAATAACCATCGTCGGATGCTTTCTCGCTCTTCGTTCACTTCCATATGTTTCCTATTTTGCAACTCATCAGTTTAGCCTCTTTCAAGAGGATGTGTATCATGTACTCGGAGCAAAGGCAACAACTCGAATAACTCTCCACTTGCAGAGAGGAAAAGAAAGCGACTTTTTCAAGATTTTTTTTTTTTTCATTTCTTTTCACTTCCTCCTCTTTTTCTTTCGCAAATACACCATACCATCATACCACAAATTTAACCTGTTCACACTCACTCCATTGGGGTACTCGAGTTCTATTTGGTGGCGGATTGGATTGGAGCATAGTTGAGTAGTTGTTGCTGCTGCTGTAGCACCGGCTGTTCCGAATACAAATTGAAGGCAACAATTAATCATTTATTGCATATACGGGTGGCTGGGCGCACAGTTAAATGGCAGCCGACATAAAAGACAAACACCGTACTTACTACAAAAGCTGAAATTGCTGTGACTGCTACTTCTTTGGCCCGTAAAGGGCCCAAGAGTGGGGAGTGGAGGAAGCGCAAACGAAAGTCCACGAACGAAGACAACGTCGACGGCTGTTGGCTTGTGCGATTTATTGGCTTGCTTGGCGGCGCGACGATGTTAAGTGAAGCCCAAAAGAAATTATCACAAAACAAAACTGTATATACACATTACAAGCCCTCACACAAATGCACTTCATGAGTTAAACCTTTATTCAATGTGTGGAGTGATTTCCTTACCTATGAAAATACCTTTTTGTTTAATGGGTTCGTTTTTTTATTTTTGGGTATAGTTCGTTTTGGCTTTTATTCACCAATTGCTCCTTTAGCAAAGATGAAAAAAAGAAATGCTTGTTTTTTTTTTTTTGGTAGAAAACTTTTCACACTTGATACACTTTTTGCAGCAGTTGTTCTTCTTCGATACACAAAGAGCAAAAAAACGTCAAATAAAATAAAACAAAGTTTCTACTAATTTTAAACATTTTCACTGAAATGAAAATTCCAAATGCTATGTGTCCGTTAGACGCTGATGAAAATCCATTTTGATTCGATTTTTAAGCAAAAATTCTCAAATTAAAACTCGCGACGACGACAACGACAATGAACGGAAAAACCCTCAAACGAACATGGCGTCGGCGAAGAAGAAAAAAAAAGGATGAAAAAGAAAATACCTCAGCAAGGAATTCAAAAACTTTTTGTCTTCCTCTAAGCGGGTTTATCGTTGTCCTTGTTTAATTCCAGATTTGACTCTGGGTGTTAGAAGAGTGTGGAGCAAAAATGACTTTACTCACTTGTCAAAATGATAAGTGATGCCAGAATCGCTGATTTTCGATTCGTATTTTGTAGTGATAAATTGTACTAGACGAACAGAGAGGTGGATGAAGATTTTTCATAGATGTGCAAGAAGTTTTCAGGCAGCAAATAAGAAAAATATAAATGCATGTTAAACAACGTCACGAAGACAATTTTAATAAGTAATAATAAAAACATTAAAAAAAAACTGCTTGTACTGTTGGCAGCGGGCGGGACACTATCAACGAGCGTTTCTGCACATACAAAACAGTTTGTTAAGTAGATTAGTCTCAACCGTTTTCATATAACCCGTGGTGTGAAATGTTAATGTGCTTAAACTGATATTCGTTACAGTTTCGAAATATTTTACACATTTATGAGAATTGTGTTTTTCCCGCCGTTCTCGATAAAAATTTATAAAACATGCACCTTTTACTGCGTCTCTTTTGTACACTTGTTAGGCTCACTGGTTAGGTCACGCCATATTGAAACCAATGTACATCCTTGGATAAAACTTTAACTTTGGAAAAATCTTCTGAACTACACTTTTATCACAAATACTATTTTCCTCCCTTCTCTTTAGCTGTCGTCCATACTCCTATTTATCCAAAAGTCTATCCATTCAGTCAGAAGCCAGCGGTCAGGAGGCACACGATTTTTCAGCTTGTTGATCAATTGAATTTATCATTCGTTTACGTGAGTGTGTCGGTGCAGATGGTGTTAAGTCAAAGCACGAAGTAGACCATGGTGCAAGAAAGAACAGACACAAGAGCAGAGGTGCTTTGGGCATAAGAAAGATGGTTGTGACAGACGATCAAGGTACGCAGTGATGCGATATTGACATAAATGATTAATATCTTGTCTTGAAAGGATAACTTTGGCGTCTTTCATTACAAAGAAAAATAAGATTTCGTTCTAGTTCCAGAGTATTTCTGGGTCTCTCTGTTGACAGTTGAGGCACAATGGGTAAGTTCGTCGACTTTTATGCTTATTCATTCTTTTAATGGCTTCATTATTCTCACGCCGATGATAATCCCCAGGGAATAATAATTGGCAAGAGCTTCTTAATATCGACTTTGAAGTCGGCGTAAAATTGAACGGTCTTTTCACACGTAATAGTTCCCTCGTTTCCAGCTTCTACATAATTTCCGAATCATTTCAAATACATACTTCTGTGGGGCCAAGGTCTAGATTCTTCAGCAACTACCTGTATTTTGCGGGCTATTGTCCCATCACAAATAGAGGGGACTATTGTTATTGCCGATTTCAAACGGCGGAATTTAAGAAGTTTTTCCTTGAAAAATTATATTCTTTACGTAGTGACAGTAACTCAAAAAAGGTGGTGATGTTCAGTTTGGGACCTAGTCTCAGAATCGATGGCGGGACCATACGCATTCACAAGTTGACACAGTGCCACAGCGGCCACATAGAAGCTTTACAACAGCCACGACTACATTCCGTTCAATTTCTTGAAGAATAACTTCTAACAAGTGTTGTTGCCAACAACGTTAACAGCAGTAGTATTTGTTTTATGCCCTAACGGTTTCTTGGATTCATTTCTGTGTTAAAACTAGGAATAACACAAACCGAAAACACGTCAATCCTAACGATATTTACATGTGGGAAGCTAATAAAAACCATCGACGTGAACTGTTGAAAAAACTACTCAACAAAGTGGCTTGCTTTCCCAAATGCTCAACCAATATTTTTTGCAATTCTTATGCATTTTAAAGCGAATCTATAGTGGACAGGATCTTTTCCCGTTCTTTCGATATTGAAGATCAAGTTTCGAAAAACTTTAATTTCCGCAGTGCAAAACGAAACAAAAATTTAAAAAAAAAAAAATATCCGACTTGGCAGCACCGACCACCCCCGTCGATCATTGCGTAAATACCGATTTCTAATTGGATCTCGGGGTATACGTATAATACTTCACGTAGCTACGAATATATACGTATTGCATGCAGAACCAGATCACTATCAAATGCACCGTCAAAGACTTAATAAAATTTAAAAACACTCAAGAAATTGAGTCTTAAATTGAAAACTAAGGCCCACAAAAGAATTGATACAGTATTACAATTCATACACCATAAATATCAAAATATGTGAACAAAAACACAAAAGAATTTCCCACAGTGACGGCACTCTATAGATGACGAATATGAGTTCGTTTTTGATTTTCTTATGAAATTATAGTCTCAGTGCTTACCTTGTTTAGACTTTCACACGACTGAGTGTAGTTCTTCTTGTTCAGATTTTTCACCAGTATACTAATCTGCGTTAGCGATAGATTTAGAGGCTCCAGGTACATAATTCTCCCATCAAATTCGTCGATAGCACTGTGGGTTAAGGCTTCAATCGTTGTTGAAGTTCCCACTGGCGCCCGAACGACAAAATGCACAACAAAAGGAAAATAACCAAAAAAAAAGTTACGAACAAATTTGAAGAGTTCTCAATATCGTCGTCAGCAACTATGTATTTTTATCGTGTCTGCTGGTTAGACTTTCTTTAGATAAAAAATACCAAAAGAATTCAATTCACATGGATGACGAAGTCGTTGTTCGCTGTCAATTTTCTTCGTAGTTTTTCTTTTTTCTTTTTCTTTAATTCATTCACTTCACTTTGGCTATTGTTGCTGACAATGTTGTCGATGATGAGGCTATAGATGATGATGTTGGTGCTTTAGAGTGCTGCCTTTTGGCCCCAATATTTGGGGCCAAAACTTTTCACTTTCTTTCTCACTGAGCAATCCGTTTTCTGGCGTTTCCTTGCCCTCGATTGACTTTACAAACTCTTCTACGTTTCACAAAACTTGATCAATCTTAAACTAGGGTGAATTCGTTGCTTTCTTGCCTGCTCCAGTTCGAGTTGAAGTTTTTTTTTTTATTATTCTTGGTCGGACAATCAAAATCAAAGAATTATGAAAAAAAAAATTCCTTCGCGAAAATTCAATGGGAATGAGGGAAAAGTGTTCTCTCCACTTCGAATGTCCGTTTTGTCTCCGTCACACTCACTTCTAATTGCTTTTGTCGTCGTCAAATGATGAGAAAAAATAAAGGTCATTGACGGCCGAACGATTTATGGATGTGTGGAAAAATACACACGATTGCAATGAAGTTAGATGCGGTTATGATTTGTTTATGGAAATTTTATACGGAAAATTGACGTTAATTTTTCTTCTTTTTGTATTTAGTTCAATTAAATAATGATTTTCTATATTAACTTTCATAAGTACACATATAATTTTTTTTTTTTTACAGAAAAGGCAAATTACGTTAAAAAAGAAAAAAAACGCACAAAGCGTGTTTTTTTTCAATTTAAAATGATGAAATATTCATGTCATGCGATTGTACATAGATACCTCGCCAAAAAAAAATTTAAGCTAACAGAATAAGAAATTATTAGTCACCTTTTGTCGTGGTGGACAAAACCATTCCACCCAACGAAAGTTCAAATTAGGTTTAAAACGCACTTCAGTCATACGTAAATATATAGGTGTAATATGTATTAAAAAAAAAAAAAAAAACAATCATAACTTATCAGACAATGTTCGAAACCCTCTTTTAAGCTACATAGAATTTCTTTCCAATGTAATCATCGATGTAGTTGTTAAAAACAGATTTCATCTCAGTAGGCAATATTTCCATGCTTTGACGAATCTTCTTCGTATCAAAATTGAAGTACTTTCCCAGCGCCATCAGATCCAGGGCGTACGTTGCCTTAGCAACATAAACAATACACCTAACATCATTCCTCTGTTCATAAAACTGAAGGCAATAGTTAACAGCTTTCCCCATGGCTGTAAATTCCGTGATGCTGAAGTCTGCACCATCTACGAAGAGAAAGCAAATTTAAAACTGCCAAAACCGTTGTCTTGTCAAATTACTTTTCCACGAAGCAAAAAATATATCAGCGGCGATTTCGCATATGTGACTTCGTAATGCACTGTGATCTACCAAAAACCTTTCGGAGAGCTTAAAAACTTCAAGGGCTTTCCTCAAATCAGTTGGATTGGTTGTCAGTTCTTCACACGGCCAGTACCAGTCTAGCTTTTGCTTTACTTTGCACACGGGACACGTTAGAAAGGAAAGTTTGACATCCTGCGTCCACCATTCTTGGTTTTCTATTTGAGGCACGAAAACAGCTTTACACTTGAAATTTTGGCAGCGGTATTTGTAGAATTTGACCTACAAGGAATAGCACGGTGTATCAGAACACTTATTCGCTGCATACTTACATATTCACCATCACGATAGTCATCGGAACAGTATTTGCAGGTGCAATCGAAATGAAAAGATTCCTTTAAATCAGTTCTTCGCTCATTCTTTGGAAGTTTCTTGTAGTCTGGTACGTATGAGTTAAAAATTTCGCTACCTTTCTGTAGATGTTGACGAGCTAAAACTGAAACATAGATCCCGTCGAATTTGTTGCGAAACGATGGGTCACAAGAGTGATTGCAAGTACTGAGGTGTGGATACAGCGCCACATAGATTGAGCGAACACGCGAATATGTGTGCAGCATTCCTCTCTTAAGGCGACGGGCTTTTGACCAAACATCGGAGAAACACTGAAATTCAACATCTTTGTGTGAAGGAAATAGAGCCAGTCCAGCGCAGGCATTAAAAGTTATTTGGTGGATGTGTCTGAGTAAAAGCGCTGATATTACCAGTGTCCACACCGGTTTCCCGCAATTTGAATCTTTTAACAAATCAAAGAACGGTGAAAACTCAATGAGATAGACTGCGAGATGACCCGCGCTTGAAATAGCTAGATACAATAAGTCTCGGTTTTTAAAGGAGTTTTCAAAATGTGTGATCAAAGAGAGAACCTCAGCGTAATGGCCGCCACCTGCGCAGGATATTTCCTCAATCCGTTCCCAGATTTCTTCTCCAGTTTTGCAGGTTTTTAATTGATCTATGATTGTTGGGAGCCCTTTTAGGAGAATATTCGTTGCTGGATGTATGACGCTTGTTTTTTTTAAAAATGAGCATCTGAATGCATAACACATATATTTGTGTATCTGCTCCTCCTCCTTTTTGCACTTTAAGGAACAGTAAAATACCTTCGAGCAGACGTCGCAAGGGAAAGGAATGATGTGTTGAGCAGCACAATTGTTGCAAATTTTTAACTCATCAATTGGCGTAAAGGAAAACGCCTTCTCCTTTACAATTACTTCGCCTTCCTTAATGTCCTTAGATGCTGTTAGATAACGTCCTTTTTCTGAGTTGTACATGCTGAAAGAGTAAGATTGCAACTGTTTCATTTGTATTGAATAGACTTACATTTTTTGTCGAATACATGCATCTTCGGATACTGTTTGCGTTTCACCTTTGAACGCTGTACCCTTGCTGAGCCGCTTTATGCCTTCCTCAAATTCGCCCTTTTGTTTCTCAAATGGTTTACTCAATGTCATCGTCTTCAATTTGTCCAAACACGCACTCAATTTGTCATAGTCTTCAAGTTTATCGGCACAAAACGCTTGTCTAGTGATTATTTTTTCCATATTTTTATCCGGGTATCCATTCTTAATGGCACATACACAATCCTCATAGGCTTCCTTAAATAATAAACCTTTCAACGCTACTCATATAAATGCAAGACCAGTTTAACATACTTTATAGTAGCCAAGTTCTGATATGGATGCCGATCTATTTGCGTAAGCTAAGGCCAAAGCTGTGCTACCATTAGGCGCTGCAATAATTGCGTATGTATAGCAGCGACTTGCCTCTAGGGCATTTTGCTTCTTATTGGCTCTAAACAAACGATTACCAAGTTCTCGATGTTGTTCAGATTTCTCTATTGACTTGATTGATGTGTCTTCCTCTAACAGCACGGTCAAAATATTCCTTAAAGAAAAAAGAAGAATTAAATTGCTTATATCCAAGATGATGTGTAGATGAATTCATTGCTTACTTTATGAATTCTATTTTAAGACCCGAAGACTGTAAATGATACTCATTTCTGTATGTGATAGAATCATCAAAGATATTATTTTTATTATATATTACACAATTTTCAACATTATCCAATTCAAAATAATACATGACGAGGACAAAAAAGAAAGTGCAAATATGCGTCTTCGACAAAATCAAAGAATTATGAAAAAAAAAAATCCTTCGCGAAAATTCAATGGGAATGAGGGAAAAGTGTTCTCTCCACTTTGAATGCCCGTTTTTGCTTTTGTCGTCGTCAAATGATGAGAAAAAAATTAAGGTCATTGACAGCGGAACAATTTATGGATTTGTGGAAAAATACACACGATTGCAATGAACTTAGATGCGGTTATGATTTGTTTAAGGAAATCATGGATGAACGAACTTCCTAGTTCATCCCTGATGGAAATTTTATACGGAAAATTGTTTACTTTAGGTCAGGGATGAACAAGTATATATTAATTTATTTTTTATTATTTATAACCCATTATTAAAGAAGAGTTTGCACCGTGTGGACGTGTGTTGTTTTCCTAAGTCTCATCAGAATCCCTACAGTAAAAAACTAAATTCGTTTTAATTTCTGTAGTTAAATTCGTCTTTGTAGCATATGTAATTCAGAATATCGGTAGAAACGAAAACCGAACCGTTTATAAAAGTACAAAATTCCTTCTTATGCTTGCAAATATGCTTGTGTCACAAACCACCTAAAGATGGAGGACATGTACAGCTTCATAGCTGACCGATCAGCTGATTTTCCTTATAACCGTCAAAAGTTTTACAAGTACTTACGACTTGTGGTGGATATATGTATTTTAATTTCTGAAAGATATTTACGAACAGAAACCAATAAGGAAATTGGTCTCTGTTTACGAACCATCAAAACCATGTTACCCCCATTTCCTGAATGTTTGCCCACAATAGTGTCAAACATTCGTAAAATGCCCACGAATTTCCTCTGTTCGTCAACCAAAACCAGCTAAAGGAGACAAGCATCATCGACTGAAAAATTCCCTTACACTATATAAGACACGTTTTCTATAATAAGCAGAAACCAATAAGGAATATTGGTCTCTGATAATAAGTCTGTTCCAATTTCTCTGAAATGTTGCAAATGCCAACGAAATTCGCCGAAAAACTGTCAAAAGACGTTCCATTTGCTGATTTTTTCGTAGAAGAGAGAGCTCATGAGAGGGGAAGGGTAAAACATTTCCCAAAATTTCTGGCGAAGAAAAATCTGTGGGCAGCGGATGACTATCAAATTGAAAATAAAAAACAACCTTTGACACAGTGACCAATATTGGTTTCCTTCTTGGTTTCTGCCAGGGATGATTGAAGAAGAAATATTGCCGGTATTTTAAATACACTTTGAATTACTAATCAGTTCAACTGTGTAAAACGTCTTAAAACAACAAAAAATAATAAAAAAAATTTTGTTTCCACATTCCGCAGAATTTATGACTTAAATCAGCATTCCATGACATTAAATGAAATTGGCAAAAAATAACGACTTTTTTTTCATATTAAAACCCACCCCAATAGTTTGAGCGGAATGGTAGTTGGCTGATTGAGTTAGTTAGTTAGTTAGTTTAAGGAATTTTTTTTTTATTTTGGCTTATTGAGTAGCTCACACGTATTCTCATTTCGGAGAATAACCCTGTCTGTGAATTTGGCTCTCGAATCAGCTGTTCAAGAAGGGGAAATGTTATAAAATACGCGGGAGACGAAGAAGCTGTGTATCTCCTTCCTTGTTCATCCCTGATAATATTCCATACTTCTTCTCGCATGTAAACGCAGACAAATTATTAACGTCAAATTATGACGTTTGCGACAAACTTCATTCGTTCTTGTTTTTTTGCATGACCTAAGTCGAAATATCTCTAAAAGTGTAATATTTCATGATATTTAATTAATTTAATATGGATTTAAAACAGCTCGAGCAAGAGGCTCGAGTAGCCGCATTGAAAGATGTGAAAAACATGCTTCAGCGCCCGGGCCAATTGGAAAAAGTTGATCAGTTTCGTCATCGAGTGGGGCGTAAAAAAGTCTCTGTCGAGGCGTTACTGAAGACAGGAATGCAAAATCAATTGGATGGGGTTCGTGTGGGACTGAAGCAATTGGAGACGTGTTTGGAAAATGTGAAGGATGTAATGGGTATCATAAAAACAGTTGATCATCTACTTTCGGGTGTGCCTGAAATCTATGACGCTTTGGAAGTTGTTCGTGAGGAGAACACAAAACATTCTCAATATGCAACCGCAATGGAAAATTTGAAGCATATTTTTAATGTGCAATCGAGTGTTGCTAAGACTATGCAACTGATAGATGAAGACAAGCTGCTCAACGCACATCAGTGTCTGGCGGATTTGGAGAACTCTCGTGATGACTTACTCTATGAACTTCATAAGCAATCCAAACAACATGCCAGTGATAAGATTACCTTGAAGCGACATTTCGAGAAAGTCGAAACGGTTTCACAGGCTTTGGAAAAGAAGATCCGTCTTATAATGAATCGGACATTAAACACTGTGCGAAAGGAACCCACGGTGATTGTCACCGCTCTACGAATCATTGAAAGAGAAGAGAAGAGTGACCAGTTCGCTTTACAGCAGCAGAAAGTGACGGGCTTCTTGCCACCCGGAAGGCCAAAGTGCTGGCGCAATATGGCGATGAATGTTCTTAAAGAAGCAGTAGTGACACGCATCGAAGGTTCGAAAGTTGAGGAGCGAGTAGACAATAAGTTGTGGCTGGTTAGGGACTTGGAAATAACCCGACAAATAATTCTTGAAGACCTTCGTGTTGTGAAGTCACTTTGTGTTCCCTGTTTTCCGCCGCATTACAATATTTTCAACGAATATGTCAAGCTCTACCATCAGGGATTGTCTGACTATGTACGAATGTGTTTGAACCTTAAAAACGAAATAATCTGAAGTAAATTTTCTTTTAGTTGGACAACATTGCGAAGTCTGGTCTGGAAGGCAATGAGTACGTTTCCCTGCTGTCATGGGTGATGAACACGTATCCAGGTGTTGATCTCATGGCGCATCCGGATCTTAAGGTCGATGTTAACACCGTGGTCGGTCCTCTGCTGCGACCAGAGCACCTGAAATCATTGGAAGGAGAGTATCTGAGTAACATGCAAAAGAACTACCAAGAGTGGATGAACAAAGCTTTCGAGACGGAGAAACAGGAGTGGGTCTCAGACAGTCCTCCAGATCAGGATGAACAATACTACCAGACTTCTGCTCCTGTCATCATTTTCCAGATGATTGATCAGCATTTGCAGGTAACCAACACGATTCATGTGGAGCTAACTTTCAAAGCGCTGGTGCTGAGTATTCAACAAGTGGAGGTCTTTGGTCAAAACTATCTGCAAGGCGTCATCGAGCTCAAAGAACACCACTTCCGCAACCGTGACCAGGTGAAGTTCTTCACCCACTATATTATAACCATTGTGAACAATTCGCAGCAGATGATTGAGTTGGCACAGCAAATGAAACAGCTTTACTGGCCGAAGTCGCGCACAGAGCACTATGAAGATTTCGAAAAGCTCCTGCACACCTTCGAGAACATAAGATCCCACGCAGTGGGATATCTTCTCGAAGAAGCTTTCCTTGACATGGAGGTCCACTTCAACGAACTTTTCACCCTGAAGTGGCTGCAGAGTACGATCTCAGTGGATACAATTTGCGCCACTCTGGACGACTACTTCCAAGACTACAACCACCTCCGACCGAACAACTTTGAGATGGTTATCAATGAAGCTCAAAAACTGGTGGCGAAACGCTACATCAAAGCCCTCCTATCGAAACGTCTCTCCAAGCCTCGCCAAGAGTGCGACGCTATCACAAAGAAGATCAACCAGGAAGCGCGTCGCTTTAAATTGTTCTTCGAGAAAATCGCTCCAAACCTATCAATGTCCGAGTCACCGATTGATCTGATCTCGACACTGGCCAACTTGTTGGTGTGCGACATTGAATTGCTTGTTTTGGACTTGCACACACTGCTTGGCAGTTGTCCATCCCTGAGTGAGGATCAGATCGCCAGATTGTTCTACATTCGGAACGACGTGAAGGCGAGCGAGGTCCGCGAGAAAGTACAGGACGCAATGAAATCGAAGAAGTCAATGGTAAGCATTGCAAAGCAGGATTGTATCTTTAAGGAAATTGTGTTTAACGATAAATTGTGGTGAGATGGTTTATAAAATATGCCCGTTAACAAACGAATAAAAATGTTAAATTCAATTGCTAGGTTTTTGTTTTTCTTTTGGTATGCCATGAAACAGAATCGGGCTTAAGGTCATGTTTGTGTTGCTTTGCAGTCGTAGCATTCACTCTGTGAATTGTTTGTGGAGTATATTGGGAAGAAACGTTTAACATTGCAAGACGGTGGAATGCGTCGGGCGTGCCCGAATTCGTGAGTTTGCTTGGTAGTGAAGGGTTTAAAGGAATTGAAATTCACAAGTCATTTAACTTGAAGCAAAATTAAGAAATCAGTCGTTTAGCCTGTTGTAAAGAACGTGACATTTTTGATGTCCTGATTCGAATGATACACACACCGAAACAGTCAACATATGTTTGAATCTAACTAAATGATTTTATCTTAATAACTGTCATTTCTAAATATCACCGGAAACAGACAAACCGCCGCATTAATTCTATACACAATGAACATACAATAATTCGGAATTGAGTGATTCCGAAAATCTGCTTCGGCGTTGTTTCATGCGTTCATCATATGCTGCGAGATTTCTCTCTCTCTCTCTCTCTCTCAAACACTGACAGTCCGTGGTGAGGGCTCGTTGCTCTGATTACGGAAGCAACTACATTTCATAGACCAAAAGGAAAAGGAGAAAATACGAAAATGCACTCCACGCTGAGTCAAACCACTCGGTCAATGCTTGCGCCTGAATTTTATTTATTTTAGTGGCGCTTATGTAGATTCTATTCTACTCACTCATATCTACAAGGTCAATTAGTATGTTTTAGGACATAATTCTGAAAATTCTCAGACATCAATTTGGGTCCACTATCGAGGTTGTGGTGACTGGATTTCCATTAACAGGGGCTCTCCGTTGGAGAAGGAGAATTTTCCATATACATATACCTTTAATGTCACTGCCGCGTTCGGAGTTTTTCATTTAGGAGTTTAGTTTTCTATCAGTTGTCGTCGTAGTGCGTGTACTTTGCTCCGTGTTTGCGCGATTAAATAGCCGTTTGTATGGCTTACAAAGCGCTGCATAAATTTAAAGAAAAACTCAAATAAACAATAAAAGGAACAAATCCAGGGAATAAATTCTATTTATAAAAATCAAGGTAATCAACTTTGTGGGATGGATCACACACACGAATGAGTGAGAAAGAGTCTCTCGCCCGAGTGGATTAGTGCAACGTGACGTGAGTTGAAAAAGTGTTCTTTCGGAAGAAATAAAGGGCTCTTGTTTGTAGGGCGGTTGAGTGGAATATTAAGGGGTAGTTAGACCAGACTGTTTGTCTTGTTTATTGTGTCGAAACGAGAAAAGAGTAAAGTGTTGTGCATAATAAACTAAGGCGAAAAATGTTCTTTCCTCGTACAGTGAGCCAATGTGAAATGTGTAAGTTCTTACGAGCACGTGCTGCTGTCGGAGCATATATGTAGACACATCGAATAGAATCGTTTCACTCTTTCATGGGAGAGTAGAGAGTTGCTGACAGCTTGTACTTGAACTGTTTTATGTGATAAGAAGAACGGGTGTTCGATTTTTTAATTTTGTTTATCTGTGAAGTTGTCAGCAAGTGTTTCTGTTTTCTTGCTTGCGTTGCAGTGGCGCGAAATTATCTGGAAGTATGCAGAATGTGATGCTGGTTTATTGCGTAAACTTTGAATTGTTGGTTTGTTGTTGTGTGACAATGAATAAATCGATTACTTTTTGCAATGTTTCTTCAATAAATTAAAAAATTACTCAATTGAGTTCCTTTTAAGTCTGTTCTCGTTTGATAGTACTTTAGAGCAAAATCAATAAAATAATGATTCACTACGAAAATTTGCCCTGATAATTCCATGAGAGCGAAAAAAAAGAAAACACCAAACCCGTATACTCATAAAAATGCATGTGCATCCACTTAGCGATAACTTGTCTGTTTATTTTGCCAATAAACATATGCATTTGAATTTTCTTTGTGTGCAAATGCTTAGCTTTCATGAATGCATGAGCAAAGGCGTACTTGCATGCATAAATTATAAAATTGTAGTGGCATCACTTATTTGGCTCTGATCTGTACAAGGCGAAGGCATTTGCTTTGTCTGCGAGGGAAAAAAGAAAACAAAGGGAACCTTGGGGGGACTTAATGGAACTATTCTTTGAAAATCAAAAAATTTATAAGTACATACATATGTCATTTGATGAAAGATCACTGTATTCAATCAAGTAGTTGTCTGTCACCTTATATGAAGTTAGATTACGAAATCATTTCACTTCAAAATGTACGCAGTACTTAAAGAACTGGCAGAGATGACGCTGCATAAGTTTTTAAGGAGAAAATTGCAAATTTTAGAAGTTTCTTCTTACAAATCCAATAAGAACAATAATTCTACTCACATCTTTATTTCTCAACTATTTCCAGGGTTATTTAGTGCCAAAAACATTTTTTCTACACAGCTGTCGTCATTCAGATTAAAAACATAAATCTAGATTGCACATTAGACTTACAGACAGTATACGATAAATACGAAAACGAAAAACTTTAGTGAAAACGAGTCTCAACTGCCTACTTTGTCTAAATCCAATCAAACAACAACGTACAGTGGTGGCAGAATATTCAAAAGGGGAAAAATTGTAAATCTCTGTATTTTTTCTATTGTCCACTTTATGATTCGAATTAAAAAATAAAAATTGAATTGAATATTTTATGAATTAGAATATGAACAAATTTTTTAACTGTAAGGAGAGTACAAATAAATATTGGTCCAACACAATGTAAATTTTTGCAATTTTTTTCGTAACAATTTTTAAAATGTCGGCAAACTTACACTGCTGTGCAAAATAATAGGTATTCATGTTTTTCTTATTAATTAGCACATATAACATTCAACGAAAATATTTACAAAAATAAGTATGAAATAAGTAAGGCTTTCTGCTTTCCTTAAGCATCAGCCTTGTACCTACAGGGTATCGAATCAACCAGTTTCCGGCATAATGAATTGGGTATTTCATATCAGATTTTTTCACATATTCCTATAGTTTCGATTTCTTTGTCTGTTGAGATGTTTCATTTAAACTTCTTTTAACTTTTTCCAAAAGATTCTCTATAGAATTAAGACTTGGGTACTGTGCTGGCCATTCAAGAGCTATATTATAATTCTCACCAAACCACTTTTTTGTTACGTTGGCAGTATGTTTGGGATCATTGTTCTGTTTTAATTGCCAAATCAGAGGCAAGTTACGAGTATCATTTGCAAATGGATGCAGCAATTTTCCTAGAATTTCGATTTATTTTTCTTTTGTTTAAATATCTTCGATCCAAAGAATGGGACACCATAATAAGACAAGCATTCCCAGACGATGATGCTTCCACCACCATGTTTCACGGTTTTAATAGTGAACCGGTGGTCAAATTGCTTTTCAGGTGGCCTTCTTAAATGCTTTTTCGATTTATCCACTTTGAATCAATTTAGTTTTGTCTCATCCGATCACAGTATGTTTTACAATTTTTCAGGTAACCTGTTGCAATTTGTTTCCGCAAATGTAATACGGTCCATGTTTTTTGACAGAAGGGGACACTTTTTGTGATGGGAATCTTTAAGTTTGTGTTCTATTAACCTTCTTCTAATTATTGAATTATTGATGCTTAAGTTTTAATCTGTTTTGATCTGTTTCGAATTTTTGTTTACGCATCGAACTATTCCAACGACAGTTTGGAAGACAGACAAGACCGAGTTTCCTCTCGATGTCGGTCTTTATTAAGCATTTCTTACCGTTTCTATAAAAAAAACTTGTTTTGCTTTTCCTCTAAAGTTGAAAACAGCTATGTACGGTCTTCAATTAAATTCAAACCTATAAAAAATAATCAGGTTGAAGATACATAATCAAGTTGTACATATATAGTCGCTCACATTGCTTGTGATCCTGGCCATGCCATTCGTGTTATACAATAGTTAAAAGTTTTTCTGTTGAAAAGAAAACCTCGAAAATGCACCCAACGTCAAATTCCATTTTTTAGCTTTCCCTCAGCTTTTTTCACATTTATATGTCTCATAGGTCGATTTAAAAGATGAAATGGCGTAGTTGGTAAGTGCGTCGATTCACATGCCGAAGGTCCCAGGCACCACCTCTGACAACCCTGAGAAGCTTTTCAAATTTTTCTGTTTGATGTCGGCAGAAAACTGTAGGTCCCCTCTAGTCGTGAGAGAACAATAGCACGAACAATATAAGTAGTTGTTGGAGAAGCTAGGCGCTGGTCCCCTGTGGACCGTAGAGCCACTCAATTATTATTAAACGGGACTACTTTCATTTAAGTTTTCCATTTTTGAAATTCTGATGTAAACGTTCACATTTTGAGGTATTCGATACTATGGAAAATCGTAAACATTTATGGTATCGGAAGAATCGTGTAGTTTTGAACTCCTAAACGCACATACACAATGCTGCGTTAGGTTGGATCGGGCTCGCGTGTACAATGTCTGCGCATGTGGTCTGTTAATATTCGTGCGTGGCTGTAATTAATAAATACCCGGTATATGTGCAATATGTATAAGCATATGCACTTTAATCTTTGGGGTTTAGCATCATTATTCGATTTTGTGATATATATAACAGTAAGTAAATTTTTTTTGTATTAATATTGTTGAAAAATGAAAACGAAGCCATCTATGCGCGAGTGTAACTCGCTCGTTTCTAGTTTCGAACATATACTCTACTCTTACCAATAGCCGTGAAATTGTTTAAGGAAACTCAAAGAGTACTATTTGTCTAAAAATCATCTTAAATTTCATGGTACGGAGTTGGCATTAAACTGTAGGACCCCAAACAAACAAATTACAGGTATTTGTGATTGAGTACACATAAGTTGCACGATACGATCATATTAGTTCTCTTTCTTTTAGTGTTTCTCTTAGTTTCCTATCCACAAGTTTCTTTATTCAATTTAAGTGCGTGTGGCTTTGACGCAAACTAGATCCTGACCAAGTTTGGTTTCTAACTTTTCTACGGCCATTTTTCAAATTGAATTTTATTCCTTAATGTCAATTATGCCTACTGACTGAGTTTGACCATTAAAATTTATGGGAAAACTGTTTACCGGGCTCTTCAGGTGAATGCATTCCAGGATTTTATTCCGTTTCTAATGTTTCAACAATAGAAGTGAAAAATATCTGCTGTATAAATTTCGTGAGTCTAAGGTTAACGCCTTCTGTCATCCACTCACACTTCAAAGACCACTTTAATCGCTCGTAGTGCATAATTCCATCCGTTTCCATTGTGCACTTCTATTCCATCATGCACCTCAACTCATTTCTACTTAAGCTCTTACGGCATTTCACACGGAAGCCCGGTTCCGCGTCTCTTCTATTAATAGTTGTAGTGACACAATAAAAGGATGCAGCAGAAGGCGAACGCCCTTTCGCATACGTGCGCATTTGTTCGTCAGAACAAGGTAGAAATGCAAACTTTTCAAATTCGCTCAGCCGAGTGGTAAATTATGAAATTTTCCATTCAACCGAAAATTACTTTTCACAAGATTAAGTGGGAAGAAAGTGTGAGCTGGAGCTGTGCATCGCCCCATGGGCGGTGGTGGCTGGAAGCTATTTACTCTGGTTGCCTCTTTTTGTGTCGGGCAATAAATCATTCGACCTCGACCGCTTCTGGTGGCCGAGGTAGTTTTTTTTTTAGCTTTCCCTCACTTTTCGACTCGTGCACTGAAGCGAGCATAGTCCTGAGCATTTTGTGCACTCATCCTCTTAAGTCCTTGTGATGACAAAATAAACTGAGTGCACTGAATTGTTTGCGCAGTTTACGCCTGAGACATGCACATTTTGTGCGCTTCAAGTGGAGGGAAATGTCTTTTGAATGCAAAGACGACACTTTTAATCAAAATAAATTACCACTGGGCGAGGATAGAGTGTAGGAGGGTGGTGTTTTTGAAAAATTAACGTTGTCACGAGCCTTTTTAACGTATTCCCTCTCATTGTAGGTCATCGCAGAGCACCAAACGAGGAAATCATGAATACTGCGAAGGTGGTTGTAATTGGCGCTGGACCGTCAGGAATTGCAGCCACAACAAGACTTCTGGATCTCGGTTTTCAAAAAGTTGTCCTCCTTGAGGCGGAGAACCGTATTGGTGGACGCATATACACAATACCATTCGCGGACAATGTAATCGACTTGGGCGCCCAATGGTGTCACGGTGAGAAGAACAATGTCGTTTACGATCTAGCCAAGCATCTGAACATCCTCGAGTCGACTGGAGACGTGTACGAACGTTACGAGTGCATACGATCCAACAAGGAGATAGTGCCGACTAAAGTAAGCGATCGTTTGAAAGACATTGTAAACGACAGTATGGTAACGCGGAAGGTGGACCTCGTCGGATACAGTGGGACATTGGGCACGTACCTCACGAAGAAATTTTTCGAGGCGCTGCGCAGACCCGAGAACTCAGATATTGACATGGCGATAGCAAAGGAATTTTTTGAAAACTACAAAAAGTTCGAAAACTCCGTCGAAGCGTCCGACAGCTTGGATGAGGTTTCTGGCAAAGGTCACCTCGAGTATTGGGACTGTGAGGGCGACATCCTTCTGAATTGGAAGGACAAGGGGTATTTAGAGTTTTTGAGATTGCTGATGCGGGCTGACGAGAAAGGCAGTGAACTCGGAGTGCTGAACCACCGGGTGTTCTTGGGAAAGCGGGTAAAGAGCATTAGCTGGGATGATGGGAATCAAGTTAGAGTCAAATGCGAGGACAACGACGAAATTCTTGCCGATCATGTCATCACCACAGTTTCATTGGGCGTTCTGAAGGAGAAGCACTCGAGCCTCTTCAAACCCACTTTACCGGCGGAGAAGATACGTGCGATTGAAGGCATTGGCTTCGGGACTGTGAACAAATTCTTCATCGAGTTCCCTTCGAAGTTTTGGCCAGACAACTGGTGCGGGTTTACTCTTCTTTGGCGAGAGGAGGACCTCGGGGAAATTCGAGGAACAAGTCGTGCTTGGTTGGAGGATGTTTTCGGTTTCTACGTCGTCAGTTATCAGCCGAGAATCCTAAGCGGTTGGATTATAGGTCCCAATGGACGGCATATGGAGGAGTTGCCTGAAGACGAAGTACTCAGTGGTTGTATGTACCTCTTTCGGAAGTTCCTTCAATGGGATATTCCTAATCCGGTGAATTTTAAGCGATCTGAGTGGTACATCAACGATAACTTTAGGGGATCGTATTCATTTCGCTCGATGTTGACGGAAGACTTAAACACTGGTGCTGGCGACTTGGCGAAACCACTGGAGAACTCCAGCGGTAAACCAGTGGTTCTATTCGCCGGGGAGGCGTCAAGTGAACACTACTATTCAACTGTTCATGGTGCAGTGGAGGCCGGATGGCGAGAGGCACAACGACTTGCTGCATTCTATGACAATAATAAAACAAAGTCTCAGTTATAACAGGTTTAGGACTTTAAACGCTAACTATCCACAGCATTAATCCGATTTTTCCCACTGAAGAGAAGACAAACAAGCAGTTGACTAGGCATTATGAAGACTGCCAGCATGCAGTTCATTAAATTAGAATAGTCGAACACAAATTGACAAGAACACAGAAGCACTCGGCAAGAACACATTTTTTTGTAAATTTCTACAAGAATACACGTCGTCTATGTGACCCACAAGTTTTTCTGCGCGCATTTGAACTCAATTGAAATAATCTCAGCAGTGGTTGAATCGGATTAAGTTAGTGTTTAAAGTCCCGATCATCTAAAAAATGTAATTTTTTTTCGTATACTTTATGCAGTTGTACAAGATTTAAGGCAGTCTGTTGCTCAACCCACAAATTTCTTTTCTAAAATGCTTACATTACTCAACAGAAAAAAAAACGAAACAGAAGATTTGCTTAACAATAAGAAATAAAGACATATTTTAAAGCACAAAGAAAACGTTTTATGTTTTATTAAAGAGGAAAAAAAAAAATTGACAGAGTGCGAGTTATATTCGAAAATTGAGGTGAGTTAAAGTTGGCTTGGCTTGACTTATAAACAATGATAGCAAAAAATACAACGGTACAATCCCCAGCCATTTTAATTCAAATTATCGTTTCGACTTCGCCAGCGGTGCTTCAAATGGTGTGTTCAGTATTTATTCACCCCTATTAGTGTTATTCTTTCGTGACATTCCACTTTTGTGTGCGAAAGTCGGGTGGGCCTCTTTATGATGCGCCAGCTACAAATGTGATCTTTAAGGAATTAAGGAATAACGGTACAAGTTAAGGGTGATTTTTTAGCTATTATCTTTTTGGCAACACTGGTTTGAACAGCTGACGCCCTTTTCATGTTTTGTTTCACTGTCAAACGTCTTCAGTTTGGTCTATAATTTAACCATGAATCGTCTTACAAACGAACAACGCTTGCAAATTATTGAATTGTATTATCAAAATGCGTGCTCTGTCTCTGAAAATTTATCGCGCGCATCATTGTGTTCAGCGACGAAGCTCATTTTTGGCTCAATTGGTACGTAAATAAGCAGAATTGTCGATTTTGGAGTGAACATCAGCCAGAAGCATTGCAAGAGCTACCAATGCATCCAGAAAAAGTCACAGTTTGGTGCGGTTTATGAGCTGGTGGCATCATAGGACCGTACTTCTGCAAAGATGATGCGAATCGTATCGTAACTGTGAATGGTGAGCGCTACCGTGAGATGATATTCAATTTTTTTTGCCCAAAATGCAAGAGCTTGACTTCCTTGACATGTGGTTTCATCAAGATGGTGCCACATGCCACACCGCACGCCCAACAATATACTTATTGAGAGGCGAGTTCGGTGAACATTTTATTTTACGTTCGGGACCGGTCAATTGGCCGCCTAGATCGTGATTTAACGGCTTTAAACTATTTTTGTGGGGCTATGTTAATGCTCATGTCTAAACAGAAAAGCCCGCTACAATTGACGCATTGGAAGACAACATTGAAGCATCTATTCGTGAGATACCGGCCGAAATAATGGAAAGAGTATGCCAAAATTGTACTAAGCGGATGGAACATTTGAGGGGCAGTCAAGGTCAACATTTGCATGAAATAATCGTCAAACATTAAATTATATAGACCGTTCGATCGATTCAAATAAAGATTTCATGCATTTTTCTGAATTTTATGTGTTTTTTTTTTGAAGCTATAGGAAGCTTATAAAAAATACCCTATACTTATTGAACATTTTCGGACTGCCAGTACCTATGCCGGCGAAATTTGCACAAACTGTTAACACGTGTGACGTATGATTTTAGTATTGCGAATCGAGGGTTTTGTTAAGTGAGTTTGCACTGTATCTATAACAGTTTAAATTTAAGAGGAATTGAGAACCTAATCCATCCGATTTTCGGAAATTTGATCTAAAGAATGCAAGAAACACCGAAATAATCCAGTTAATAAAATGGCGTTTTCGCGCGAAATAAAGAACGCTTCGATTCCCAGAACGAATGAATAATTTAGCCGACTTTTACCATTAAATACATGCACGTATGTATGTGTAAAAAGATAAGGTAAAGTACATATCTGAGGTGGTTACTTCACATTGACCAATGTGGTAATGGATTCCAGATTCTAGGTTATCAGTGGAATCCCTTGGTAAGGTCCTAACCTTGTTCAACTTGACCAACTATTAAAATCATTTACCTTCAAGATTAACTATAAATTGCCTGGCTTGGGTACCCGTTAGGTCAGTTTAAAGTGAAGCTATCTCTTGTCATGAATCGGCCTAAAATAGTTGTAGTAGGCACAGGACCATCGGGCATTGCTGCGGCTACAAAACTCCTGGAGTTTGGCTTTCAAAAAGTGTATCTTGTAGAGGCGGAAAACCGTATCGGTGGACGCATCAACACCGTGCCATGCGGGGATAATGTCGTCGATCTGGGCGCCCAGTGGTGTCATGGCGAAAAGGGAAACGTTGTCTACGATCTGGCCAGTGCACACGATCTCCTGGAGAGAAGTGGTGATGTCTACAATCAAATTGAAAACATTCGCTCCAACAAAGAAAAGCTACCGACTAAAGTCAGTGGCCAGTTCAAGAAAATTATAGATGAAATCCTCGAGGAAAAGGATACAACTCTTGTTGGTTACTCTGGGTCCTTGGGTTCTTACGTCACCGAGAAGTTTTTCGAAATGTTAAAGAAGCCCGAGTATTCAGAAATTGACATAGTCCTGGCTAGGGAGTTTTTGGAGCTCTACAAAAAGTACGAATGTTCCGTCATAGCGTGTGATAACTTAGAGGAAGCATCTGCTAAGGGTCAATTGGAGTATTGGGACTGCGATGGAGATCCAGATTTGCACTGGAAGGATAAGGGCTACAAGTCATTTCTACGGTTGCTGTTGAAATCTGATTTAAATTGCAGTGAGTTGGGTGTCTTGGATCAAAGAGTGTTGTTCGGCAAACGAGTAAAGACGATTCTTTGGAATGATGGCGAACAAGTGAAACTCATCTGCGAGGATAACTATGAAATCCTCGCTGATCATGTCATTGTAACAGTTTCACTGGGAGTACTTAAGGAAGAGCATACTCGACTTTTTCGACCGAGTTTACCGCCAGAGAAAGTCCGTGCAATTGAAGGCCTTGGATTTGGAACGGTCAATAAGGTGATTCTAGAGTTTCCTGTACAATTCTGGCCTGATGATTGGGGCGGTGTCAACTTACTTTGGCGCGATGAGGATCTGAAGGAAATTCGTGGGACACACCTTGCCTGGTTGGAGGGCCTGTATACTTTTGACACTGCCAAAGATAAACCACGAGTATTGTTTGGTTGGATGGTAGGACCTTATGCACGGCGAATGGAAGAATTAACCGAAGAAGAGGTGTTGACAGGTTGTATGTATCTTCTTCGGAAGTTCCTTCAATGGCATATTCCGACTCCGATGAAATTTCTGCGATCAACATGGTACAGCAATGAGAACTTCAGGGGATCCTACTCATTTCATTCGATGTTGACTGACGAAACGCACGCAAGTGCTTCTGACCTGGCAAATCCACTTGTAAATGTCGCTGGGAAGCCAGCTGTCTTATTTGCAGGGGAGGCAACAAGTAGTCATCACTTTTCAACTGTTCACGGTGCAGTCGAGACAGGATGGCGAGAAGCAAAACGAATTGCAAAGTTTTACAATTTATTCAATATTAGGAAATGCTAGATCGATGATTTATGTTGTTTCAATTTTTGATGTTTATTAAATAAATTTGTAAAAAATTCCAGTCGTCAAACATTGTTTCGGTGCATTTAGTGTTTGAGTTTACACCACTTGTGTTTCATCAAAACTAAGTCACACGTGATAAGCTTAAATATGTGGTATTTACAAAACGGATGATTGTTGCAAGCGGTTTCTGTGGTTATATGGCTATCAACTTTCAGAGTTGCTGGTTTTGAAAGCAGCTATAAATGACGTCGCTTATATCTTGTGAGTTCATTCCAATCCGTATTTTTCAAGCAAAGACACTCCGCTCAGTAATCCAAAGAACTTCTCCGAGCATGAACAGTGCTAAAGTGGTTATAATTGGCACCGGGCCCTCAGGTCTGGCCGCCGCTACAAAACTTCTAGAATTCGGCTTTCAAAAGGTCTATCTCCTGGAGGCTGAAAAACGTATTGGCGGACGAGTGCACACTGTACCCTTCGGAGACAACGTAGTTGATCTAGGCGCTCAGTGGTGTATGGGCGAAAAGGGAAATGCTGTCTACGAACTGGCTGGACCACAAAACCTCTTGGAGCCCACTGGGAACGTCTTAAACCAAATGGAAGGCATTCGCTCCAACAAGGAAAAAATACCACGCGATCAGGAAAAGCGTTTAAACGACATTCGAAGTGAAATTGAAAATTCCTTAAAAGACGATCTCGTTGGATACAAAGACACATTCGGTTCCTTTATCGACAAGAGGTTCCAGGAAGTCCTGAAGAAGCCTGAGAATGCAGACATTGATGCGGAAATAGCGAAGGAGTTTTTGGCGAACTTCAAGAAATTACTGTGCTCATCCATTGCCTGTGATTATTTGGAGCAAGCGTCCGCGGAGGGTGTGATTCAATTCTTGGAGTGCGAAGGAGATCAGAATTTGATTTGGAAGGATAAAGGTTACAGCGCATTCCTCAGGTTGCTGCTGAAGTCTGACGAAAAGGGTACCGACCTCGGAGTCTTGGATCAGCGAGTGATGTTGGGCAAGAAAGTAACGACTATCGTCTGGAAAGGAGGTAAACAAGTTAAGATAATCTGCGAGGATAACGACGAAATATTTGCCGACCATGTCATTGTGACTGTTTCTCTGGGAGTACTTAAGGCGTATCAGTCGCAACTTTTTGAACCCAAACTGCCTGAAGAAAAAGTCCGTGCAATTGAAGGTCTGGGATTTGGGACTATCAACAAAATTGTTATAGAATTCCCTTCGCAATTTTGGCCGGATGATTGGGCTGGGTGCACCTTACTCTGGCGCGAAGAGGATCTTAAGGAAATTCGTGAGACAAACCTTCGCTGGGTGGAGGACATAGTTGTTTTCGATACTGCCAAATATAAGCCACGCATTTTATTTGCCTGGATGATTGGATCCAATGGAAGGCGAATGGAAACGTTGCCTGAAGATGAGGTACTTAAAGGGTGCATGTATGTTCTGCGACGGTTCCTTCCATGGGACATTCCTCATCCGGAGCAACTTATCCGGTCGCAGTGGTCTAGCAACGGTAACTTTATGGGATCATACTCATTCATTTCAATAGTGACCGACAAAATGAAGACGGGTGCTGGCGACCTAGAGAAGCCACTGAAAAATGATGAAGGTAAGCCAGTAGTTCTATTTGCTGGGGAAGCAACAAGCAAACATCACTATGGATCTGTTCATGGTGCGGTCGAAACCGGAAGACGCGAAGCTGAACGGCTTGCTAAGCTGTATCGGGGGGTGTAAAGGAAAGGAAAGGAAATTTTGGATTCAATTCATCGACAGAGCAATGTTTAAGTAAGAAAAACAAAACCTTTGGAAACATTTAGAGTTCAAATAAAGAAATTTCATCGAAAGCAAACACAGATCATGCATAAAAAGAATTTGTGTTTCTTTTCAAGATTTTTGTTTTGAATCAGCATTCTTCTTCTTCTTCTTGTGCCTCTCCAGCCAGGAGAGGGGACTGTAGGTCCCCGTTTTTCTCTCTTGCTGAAGAAGCTTGGTTCCGCTTCCTACTGGGCTGTAGTGTCACTCCCTTGTTATAAGCTGGTTCTCGCTTGATATTTTGACAGAAACTCGGTAAAATACTTTCGCGAAACGAAATAGGTTCCTTGATACTTGAACAACGTTGGAAAATATTAAAAACCTATTTCCACATTGCATGCTGTGTTCTCACGACGTCAATTGGATTTGACCCTTTCGGGCTGTTTTATGGGACACCTTGGAGGTCCGATATTATGGCAACAACCCCGGAAACGATTTATGCGCTTAAGTCGGAAATTATAAGTAGCTAGTTCATCAGCAATCTCGTTTCCCGTGATCCCGTAATGTTCCGGGATCCAAACAAATCTTAGCAAATCCAGTCTGCTGACCAAATTAAGGGAAGACTTGCATTCTTGGACTATCTTGGAAGTAGTTGAGTAGGCCTTAAACAACGTTTAGCTCCTTCTACCTACTTTTCACAATGTAGTTAGGATCGCAAACGTTTCCGCCTGCAAGATCGATGCGAAATTACCTAAAGAGTTGTGAAGTCTAAAGTTGTCGTCTTTCACGAAAGCTCCGGCTCCAGATCCTTCCGTAGTCTTGAAGCCGTCCATGCAAATCCGACTACATTCCCTTCCCGGTTCAGTTTCTGGCCAGAGCCAGTTCTGGATACCGGGAAAGTCGACTTTGTATAAGCAACGCAGCCGGATCATTGGTGGCCCCGCATCAGACGACATTTTGATGAGACTTGTGTCATTGGAGATGCGGTGCGTGAGGTCATCAAAGCTCCAGTGCGAGTTCACCATACCGAGAACAATCCTTTTTATTCGGGAGATGGCCTTGATTGTATAAGACATGATGTGGATGTTAAGCGGAGGGAGATTAAGCAATGCATCAAGAGCAGAGCCGGGCATGCTAGCGAAGGTCCCTGTGCAGCCCAGACAGACACTTCTTTGAAACTTTGTGAAAGCAGAAGTCACGTATTTTCGCGAAAGCTTGTTCCACCACACGACTAATGCAAAGGAGAGAAGAAGTCTTTTCATTGTCATGTAGAACCACACAGATCTTTTTGGTCCCATGTCCTGCCAAAAACTCGCTAACACTAGCAGAAAACTTGTCAATGGCTTAATATGACTTAATGGCTGAATTTTGTAGACAACGACAAATACAAGTGCTGCCAACATTCGAAATAAATGATTTGATGAATCTTGATGCTGCTTACCTCTGAATTTGAAAACCCGCTGTTGTATCCAATGCAAATCCATGCGTTAATGCCTACCTCTAAAGAAACTTACGGAAAATTGCTTTTTCTTGCATCAGGGTGGACTTTATCTTTTGACTCTATTTTGTACAGCGGCTGCGGCAACAACCTCTCATGTCGGTAAAGAGTGCTTTAGGTTAAATTTTTCAGTATGCTGTAAAATATTGTGCGTTTTGACAGGTCTCTAATGTGCCGATAGACTTTATTCTGTGGAGAGTAAAGAGCAAGAGACTTTTGTATGAGTGTGAGAGAGAAAAACAAACAAATTTGACATTGATTAAAATAAGAGAGTTTAGCCAAAGTATGGTTTAAAGTATTCACTTGACGCATTCCTTCTGACTCTTTTATATCACTGCGTTCGGTCGTCCTTTTTCATAGAAATCATACCCGTGTACAATTCGCTGCGTTATGGTCGGTTCTCTCAGATCTCTATGGGATTCATTTGACGCATATCTTCAAAGCATGCATTGAACATTATGAATCCTTTACATCACTGTGCTCATATGTCACTTTTTCATAGAAATCGTTGCTGTGTGCTATTCCTTGCGTCAGAGCCAGTTCTCTAAAATATTGTGTTTTCTACAACGGTTGGGTCAGCGTGTTCTTACGAACGTTGTTCTTTTTTTGTGTTTGAGTAAAGCGTCAGTGTGGTTTTAAGTGTGAGGAAGGAAAGCAATGAAGATTTCGAATTAAATAAAAAGATGAACAAAATTACTGTGACAAACACGTGCTGAAAAACAATATCTAACCAACGCAACGACGCAAAGTGATATAATAACGGCTTTTGTGAAACAGAATCTCAAAAAAAAAACATTATAAATGCACAAGGAAAAAGTGAAGAACTATAACGAACAGTTAATCAGAAATAAAATCAAATACAAACAAGCCGTATACAAATGCTAAAGTGCTTATACGAGTAGTTTCAAGATGACCTTTCTCACGATTATTTCTATTAGGGCATTAGGTTGCAAATCATATCAGCAATGTTGTGGCTGTCCACTGCAACTGCAAGTGCAATATTTTATCTCATTTTTCTCACTGTGGTCACAGAAGCTCAATGCCGTCGGACTGTCATATCTGAGAACAGCTATAAATTACGTTTGCTTGAACCCTGTTAATTTAGTGCAATTTTTTCCCTTTCGTAGAAATATCTGTGAATCAATGAACAGTGCGAAAATTGTTATTGTTGGCACTGGCCCGTCGGGAATTGCCGCGGCGACGAAACTCCTGGAGCTCGGCTTTGAGAAAGTTTATCTAGTAGAAGCTCAAAATCGGATTGGGGGACGAATCAACACAGTGCCATTTGGGGACAACGTCGTTGACTTGGGAGCCCAGTGGTGTCATGGCGAGAAGAATAATGTTGTCTACGAACTGGCGAGCCCGCACAAACTCTTGGAACCCACCGGAAATGCTTTGGACAAGCTTGAGAATATTAGATCCAACAAGGAAAAGCTGTCGCCTGCAGTAGAGAAGCCATTGAAGGAAATATACAACGACATTACAGAGTCATATGCTGAAGGTCTTGTTGGATACGAGGGATCACTGGGTGCCTATGTCACCAACAAGTTCTCCGACGAGCTGAAGAAGCCCGCGTACTCAGGTGTTGATAGGGTAATTGCAAAGGAATTCTTGGAGACCTACAAGAAGATCGACACTTCTGTCATAGGAAGCGATACTCTAGAAGACGCATCGGCAAATGGTATGCTCGAATATTGGGAGTGCGAAGGGGATCAAAAACAAAACTGGAAAGAGAAAGGCTACAAGACTCTGCTTAGGCTGTTGATGAAGTCTGACGAAAAGGGTACTGAGCTCGGGGTCCTGGATCAGCGAATTATATTCGAGAAGCGAGTGAAGAGGATCGTATGGAATGATGGCGAACAAGTCAAACTTATCTGCGGGGATAATGATGAGATTTTTGCTGATCATGTCATCGTTACAGTGTCCTTGGGAGTCCTGAAGGAGAAGCATATGTCTCTCTTTGAACCGAACTTGCCAACAAGAAAGATTCGTGCAATTGAAGGCATCGCCTTCGGCACCATCAACAAAATGATCTTTGAGTTCCCCACTGAATTCTGGCCAGCCGATTGGACCGGATTTACTTTACTGTGGCGTGAAGAGGACCTAAAGGAATTCCGTGGGACAGACCGTGAATGGTTGGCGGACGTGTTCATCTTCAACCCCGTCGTATATAAGCCAAGGCTCTTATTCGGGTGGCTGGTGAGATCGAGTGCAAGGCGAATGGAAACCTTATCAGAAAATGAGGTAGTGGACGGATGCATGTATCTCCTCAGGCGGTTCCTTCCGTGGGACATACCCGAGCCGGTGAAGTTTATCCGATCACAGTGGTCCACAAACGAGAACTTTAGGGGTTCATATTCGTACCGTTCGATGATGACGGAAAGGATGAAAATTGGAGCTGCTGACTTGGCGGAACCGCTTCAGAATGAATTTGGAAAACCAAGGGTTCTATTTGCAGGTGAAGCAACGAGCGAACGCTACTTTTCAACAGTTCACGGGGCTGTTGGGTCCGGTTGGCGGGAAGCTGAACGACTTGCTAAATTCTATAAAGGCGAAAGTGGTGGAGAACGATCTTAAAATGATTAATTTTCAAATGATTTATAATCTATTGGATTCATGTTATTTTAAAAAGAGGAAAAATGAAGTAAGTTGTTGACAAGTTATGAATGCAGAGGAAATACAATTTGGTGTTAAGAAAAATCTAAGATTTACATTTCGTATTAACATGGATTGAGGGAAAAAATAAAAATTAAAATTAAACATAAGCAATGCATTTATGTGAAAAAAATTACCACATGTCCATGGGGTTCAAACATGAGACTATGTCTCTTCGAACTTTATTCTCTTTCGGTGCATGGCAAGACAGTGTGCACTGCAAATGAGTCCTGCAAATTGTCAACTTTTATTTATCATTAATTCTAAGGTTTGCTTAACTGAAAATTTGTGGTGAAGAATGTTTTATAGTTGTGAGTTACATTGGTCGTTGGCTGATAAAAGAATAAATTCAAAGAAGAATTGGCAATGCTCCTTTTTCACAGAATAAAAAAATGATCAATTAGTCACTCACTCGAATTCGCAAACTTCTTCTTCTTCTTCTTGTGGCGCTACAGCCCGGGGTGGATCTGGGTCTCAATCAACATGCCTCTCCAGCCAGCAAGATCTTTCGCCAGCTGCCGCCAGTTACGCACTCCAAGTTGATTGAGGTCCTTCTCCACTTGTGTGCGCCACCTTAGCCTGGACCGTTCTCTATTGCGTTGTCCCAATGGCTCAGATTCGAAGACATTATAATAAACATCTGATCTCTATCTAACTCTATCTATTTCTGAACTGCAATATGTTGTCAACGTGGTGAGGGAGTAAGCCTCAGGCTGGAAGGCCCATTATTTGGCCCTAGGCAGAGGTGTTCGTTGCATACATTGTTTCCAGCTATCCAGGAGGCGCTACGACGATGACCTGTGAACGCGTTAGGACAGTATTGGCACCTCACTATGTTGAGCGCGACCAACGACGTTGCTTCGTGTATACATGTCCATGCCCCGCCCCCATGCATGGCATTTACTTTTTGAAAATAAAGTTGTGTAAATATTGGCAATGGCTACGTCTGAAGTGTTCCATTCGGTAAGTCTAATTTTTGACTACACGTTTGTCCATGAGAACTGGTATCTCGCGATTAACACGAGTAATGTGGGCTTACAAAGCGTCAAATGTAGCTACTCTATTCCTGAAGACAGATCTAAATGTGTAATGTTGCACTATCTAGGCGGCTAATTTAATGTAGCAAAACGTGAAGTTAAGTGCTCACCAAAATAATTTCCCAATAAGTCCAGTGTTTCACGCGCTGTATGACTCGTAGCGGTATCTTGTTGAAATCAGAACTCAGCAGGAACATGTGCTTGAATTTCAGGAAGAAAGTATTCTGTTAAGGTGGCCAACTTGCTGCGAATGACGACGAAAGAAAACATTGCAGAAGTCGAATACTTGAGGATGCCAGATATCAATTCTTCATGACTACTTTTACCTTTTTAAAGTTACTACAGGATTGGTGCCATGAACTCTCACAGCGTAGACAGTTTTTTGAGCTCTGTAATTCATTAGGTCTATAGTGAAACTCAGAATTTTTGAACGAATTGTTACTGGGAACAAACAAGAGTCCATCCAATGTAACAGAAAAGGTACAGACACTCCGAAGAAGATCAAAGTTACTCCGTTTGCAGGGATGTTCATGGCGACATTGTCTTACCACTCAAAGGGAACATTGTTCACTGAGTACAAAAATATGGTGAAACCATAAACGCTATATCACTAGCAGCAGAAGTTAAGAAAAAAGACTGCGTTCGCTGACAACAGGTGCATCGCTTATTCAGAACAACTCCCCTTTACACGGCGCGATTTGTGAAAATCGATTTTCTGATGACGTAAAAGGAGATATTGACAGTAAAAATATTTTTTTTCAATACGCGAACGAAAGGTCATATTAAGGGCCTGAATGGGCTTTAAATAAGTTTTGTCAAGAGCGCCTTTTTTATGATAAGGCTGTTAGACCAGATCTTCACTTTACGCCAGATCCTGGGAAAGACCCAAGAAGTGCAAATAGACACTCATCACCTATTCGTCGATTTTAAGGCCGCATATGACAGTGTGCATAGAGATGATCTATACAGTGCCATGTCTAGTTTTGGCATTCCTAACAAACTCATCAGATTGTGTAGGATGACGATGGAAAACTCTCGCTGCTCTGTCAAGGTCGGGAATGAACTTACCGAGACCTTCAATGTCAAGAAAGGTTTTAGACAAAGCGACGCACTATCATGTGACTTCTTTTAAATAATCCTTGAGAAGATCGCACTTAATTCACAAGTCAACACCAGAGGCACAATCTTCCAAAAGTCAGTTCAATTGCTAGCCTATGCTGGCGACATTGACATGATTAGACAAACATCGAGCGGTTAATGCGGCGTTTGCTGGCATTGAAGCAAAAGCTATGTTTGGCGATAAATAAGGGCAAGACGAAGTACGAGTATATGCTGTCATCGAGGAACGATGCAACATGGACGTCTAGGAGAGATCGTTCCAGTAGGCAGCAGAAACTTCCAGGTAGTCAAGGACTTTGTCTACCTCGACTCCGCGGTAAATAGAGACAACAACACCAGTACCGAAATTTAACGCAGAATCACTCTTGTCAATCGTTGCTCTTTTGGGTTCAAGAGTCCATTAAGAAATACTCTCGAAGGCCTAAACTGACTTTGTACAACTGACTTTGTACGGCGCAGAAACTTGAACGCTACTAAAAGCGGATGAGGAAGCCTTTTTTTCGAGAGAAAAGTTTTGCCTGCAATTTTTGGTCCTGCTTGCATTGATGTACGGCGGCATGCGCCTAGTCAAGCGTCTTCGGTTACAACGCTTAAGATGGCGAGCCAATGTAGAGCGTATGAACAACACTGATCCGGCCGGAATAGTCTTCCAATCTGATCCATTGGGACAACGCAACAGAAGACCAATTAGAGGCAGTTAGCGTGCTGGCTGGTGAGGCATGTTGGTTGTGATCCAGGTTTATCCCGGACTGCGCCACAAGAAGAAGAAGAAGAATAAGTCTTAATACAAAACCTTAATATATTAAACGACTGTTTTTTCAGGTATTGCTAATTAGCGAATTACGTAGCTTACTGCCATTGACAAGTACAAGCGCAAAATTGGTAATTTTTGAATAAAAAAGTTCTTCAAATCGAAATGTTTGTTTTTAAAAAAATGTTCTAAAACTGTGTCATTCGACCACTATTGATAAGTTGGGTATACGAATCTGACCTGCAAGTATCTCACTTGTTCCTTGATTATCGGTAAAAGCGGTCACCACATAGTGTTTTTATTTGCAACCGCAGGTTAATAAATTTAATTTCTTTATCACTTCACAAAGCAACTATAAAATGCGTTTGATTGTACCAGTGAATTCAGTTTAGAATTTCTCCCGTCCGAAGAAAGGTTGCAAACGAACAAAAGGAATGGACAGAGTCAAAGTAGTTATAGTGGGCACTGGGCCGGCAGGCATTGCCGCAGCGACACAACTTGTTGAGGTTGGATTTCAAAAAGTTTACCTTTTGGAAGCGGAAAATCGTATTGGAGGCCGAATAAATACCGTGCCACTCGGGGACAACGTCGTTGACTTGGGAGCCCAGTGGTGCCATGGCGAAAAAGGAAACGTAGTCTACGAACTGGCGAATCCGCTCAATCTGCTGGAACCAACCGAAGACGTCTTGGAACAATTTGAAAATATTCGCTCCAACAAGGAGAAAGTGCCGGCTAAGGAAGACGAATCTCTAAACAATATTGTCAGCCACATAAGGGAATCATACGAGAAAGGACTTGTGGAATACGATGGATCGCTTGGTGCGTATGTTACCAACAAGTTCTTCGATGAATTGAAGAAGCCAGAAAATGCACACATCGATATGACAATAGCGAAGGAGTTCTTGGAGACCTACAAGAAGATAGAGTGTTCGGCGATAGCTTGCAGCACCTTGGAGGAAGCATCCGGGAAAGGGAATCTGGAGTATTTAGAATGTGATGGGAATCAAAACTTAATTTGGAAGGATAAGGGATTCAATACATTCCTTCGACTGCTGCTAAAGTCTGACGAGAAGGGCACTGAGCTGGGAGTCCTCGATGGGCGAGTGATGTTGGGGAAGCAAGTGAAGACGATCATCTGGAATGCTGGCGACCAAGTTAAATTGATCTGCGAGGACAACGATGAAATTCTTGCTGATCATGTCATCGTGACTGTTTCCCTGGGAGTACTCAAGGAAAAGCACATGAAAATGTTTGACCCGAAACTGCCGGTGGAAAACATTCGTGCAATTGAAGGCCTTGGATTTGGGACTGTTGACAAGATGGTTTTTGAGTTTCCGACGCAATTCTGGCCAGAGGGTTGGGCCGGGTTCACACTACTGTGGCGTGAAGAGGATCTAAAGGAAATTCGTGGGACAGACCGGGCCTGGTTAGAGCACGTATTTGTTTTCAATAGTGTCAAGTACAAGCCAAGAGTCCTGTTCGGATGGATAATCGGAGACCAGGCGCATCGAATGGAAAATCTACCAGAAGAAGATGTGCGGAGCGGGTGCATGTATCTTCTGCGGCGATTCCTTCCATGGGATATTCCAGAGCCATCGAAATTCATTCGCTCCACATGGTACAGCAACGAGAATTTTAGAGGATCCTACTCATTCCCTTCGATGCTGACAGATGAGATGAACACGGGCGCTGCAGACTTAGCGAGACCACTCACAAATGCGGCTGGTATACCAAAAGTTATGTTTGCTGGTGAGGCCACGAACAAACATCACTTCTCAACTGTGCATGGTGCAGCAGAGACTGGACGGCGTGAGGCAGAACGGCTTATTGCGATGTATAAAGTTTCGGAGTTGGATTGAACACGGAATACGTTGCGTTTCAAAAGTTCAGCGATGATTTTGATAGTGAAATTTAAATTTTAGACCATTGCCATTGTTCATGGATTGATTTGGATTAATTGATTTTGAGGATAATTCGATTCTCAAATTAACCACTATGTTGTATCCGCTTAAATAATTCAATGAAATATGAAAATAAAACTGAAACCACATTTTTTCTTTATGTATGGACCTGCTTTAGATGGAAACTACCTTTTGTAAAGACAGTCAATCGGCCTTGGAGGCATTGAAATCCCATCTCATTAACCCTAAGTTCGTTAAAGGCGGTTTGAAGGAGTTCACAAAATATTTTCTCGAATCCCTGAGCATTTTGACATTTTTGTCAAGGTTGATGAACTTCCACGGACTGGTTCGAGCTCAAGCCCAAAATCGACTGACAATGTCGCCCAACCTTCCATTAGTTCAGCCAAAAAAAATATTGAATCCAATACTGATCCGTATTATTGGTAAGTGTGTAGTGGTGTGTCCTGCACATTGTAATGTGTGATTGTAATGTACCAACCAAAGCCGTCAAAATGTGTAGAATGACGATGCAGGCCGAAGAGGGAGAAGATAGTTTTAAGACAAGACGAGTCACAATGTTCCAAAGCCGATTGCTCGCTTCTGCGGACGACATTGGGTGAATGCAGTGAATAATCAATGAGGCGCTTCCCTCGTGTGAAATCGAAGGCTTTCATAAAATGATCATTTCAGTCTTGTTTCTTAGCCCAGAGACATGGATACTTTGGAAGTGAATGAGACAACTTTTGTTTTTTTTTTTTTCAAAGGGAAAGTTTAGTTTGAACAATGATTTATATAGGGATGCGCCTTGCGATTACATCACAAAACACTTAGGGTGGCTTGGAAATGTAGTCCGCATAAGCAATCCAGACCCACCAGAGGAGGATGCAAGTGGTCAAGAATTTACGTACGTTACTTGAAGTAGATCCACGTAGGGAGCCTTTGTTTACTAGGTAGGTTCACACAGAGAGGCTTCGTCCAGGCTGGACCGGGTGTTAACCAACATCTAGCAAGCTTTCATGTTAGTTGCTTCCAGCCGAGCACCGTCAATTGATTTAGGTCCCTTTCTAGCTGCGTTCGCTATCGGAGATGTGTTCTTCTTTTCGGTTCGTGTCAAAGACCAGAACATTTCAGTTCATTCGTAATAAAGGGTGATTTTTTAGCTACTATCTCTTTGGCAACACTCGTTTAGACAGCTGAAGCACGTTTCGTGTTTTGTTTCACTGTCAAACGTCTTCAGTTTGGTCTATAATTTAACCATGAATCGTCTGACAAACGAACAACGCGTGCTCTGTTAAGAAAGTTCATCGCGCGCTTCTTCCATTTTATGGTCAGTTCATTTTTGGCTCAATGGATACGTAAATAAGCAGAATTGTCGATTTTGGAGTGAACATCAGCCAGAAGCATTGCAAGAGCTACCAATGCATCCAGAAAAAGTCACAGTTTGGTGCGGTTTATGAGCTGGTGGCATCATTGGACCGTACTTCTGCAACGATGATGCGAATCGTAACATAACTGTGAATGGTGAGCGCTACCGTGAGATGATATCCAACTTTTTTTTTCGCCCAAAATGCAAGAGCTTGACTTGCATGACCTGTGATTTCAACAAGACGGTGCCACAAGCCACACAGCTCGCGCAGCAATGGACTTATTGAGAGGCGAGTTCGGTGAAGATTTTATTTCACGTTCGGGACCGGTCAATTGGCCGCCTAGATCGTGCGATTTATCGCCTTAAGACTATTTTTTGTGGGACTATGTTACTCGTTAAGCTCATGTCTATACAGACAAGCCCGATTCAATTGACGCATTGGAAGACAACATTGAAGCATTTGTTCGTGAGATACCGGCCGAAATCTTGGAAAGAGTAGGCCAAAATTGGACTTAGCGAACCATTTGAGGCGCAGTCAAGGTCAACATTTGCATGAAATAATCTTCAAACATTAAATTATATGGGGCGTACTATCGATATAAATAAAGATTTCATGCATTTTTCTGAATTTTATGTGTTTTTTTTTTGAAAAACTTTCCAATTGCTTTTAAAAAATTACACTTTACATGATCTAGTCATCTGAGACAAGAGACTCAAACTTGTTCGACAGGATCGTTGCCTCTATACACTGTCTTCCTCCAAATGCAAACCGAACATACGAGACCAAAACTTTCCTGTTGGTCGCTTTACCAAGAATCACCTCGTCCACTTTAGCTACAGTCTATGTTTTCTACGCCATGAAGCTGGACTGAGACTATCAAGGTTTTATGTATCAACATCTTGAGTGTTCGAGAAAATGTTGTGTTCCTCAACGGCCTTCCAAACCCCAAAAAACAATGCGATTGGTGTCATTTCTCCTTTCTCAAATTGAAACTTATGTACAAAGCTAAGCATTTCCACCTCAAATTTATTTCTCCCGCGACATTTGTGGAGTCTTTGGCACCCTTGTAGATAATCATCTACAAACAGTGCTTACAAGACGCAATAAAGTTACACACGTTTGTTGATAATCTCTGATCGCTTGGATGAAATAAAAATTAAAAAAGCTTGCCTGGCATTAGGCAAACAGAGAGAACGAGAGGGAGAGAGCAAACTCAAGTTTTTTTTGCAACGCAAGCGCACAAAGTCAAGTTTTTCTCAGTCGACTGTTTTGAAAAAGTTTTCTCGTTCACTAAATTGCAAGCACACCACCAGCGGATACTTTCACTTTTCACCCTCCCCTCGCAAATCGCCACACATTGTGAGTGGAATTTATGACATAATTGCCATCACACACTTGCAAGCGCTCAGTCATCAGCTGGTGAGCAGCTCAGTTGAGCCTGAACGTCTCGCCGAATCTAAAGTATCAACGCGTTCGAAGTGGAAACATTTATTCGCCCTCCACCCACCAATCCAAACATTAGATACTCGCATCTAAATATAAATTCCTCAGAAAGATATTTGCTCAGTGGCGGACAAACTGATATTCCAAGATAAGCGTAATCAGACAGAGAGTATTTAGTTCGTCAGTAGAGCAGATCCGAAAAGTGCTTGTTCCAAAAGAATTTCACATCAATTACAGCGGTTGTTGATTAGATTTCGGTTCTCCAATGTCAGGCGTTAATTTGAGAAGTCTCGAGGAGTGCTTGGAGAAGTATATTCCAGAGAACGAACTGAAAGATGTAAAGCGTA
The DNA here is from genome assembly GCA_944738645.1 of Eristalinus sepulchralis. Taxonomy (NCBI): domain Eukaryota; kingdom Metazoa; phylum Arthropoda; class Insecta; order Diptera; family Syrphidae; genus Eristalinus; species Eristalinus sepulchralis. The sequence continues at coordinate 55,077,435 of OX122886.1, forward strand.
TTATTTACGGGCGCGGACACGAGTGAGTGCGATCATCTTGAATTTTTGAATCGATTTTGAGAACATGTCTATTTTCAGTTATGAGCTGGAGGTTCCCCTCAGCGCGGAGAAAATTGCGTCGGACAACAATTTCGAGATAAAGGCGTACAAATTCACCGCAAAGAGGGAGGAGCTACGCCAGAGAAGGGTCGTGCGGATCGGGGCAATTCAGAACAGTATTGTGCTCCCCACCACGGACCCCGTGGAGAAGCAACGCAATGCAATTCATGCCAAGGTCACCAAAATGATAAGAGCCGCCGGGGAGGCTGGAGTCAACATCATCTGCACCCAAGAGGCCTGGAGTGAGTTCGTAAACAACAATAGTTTAATTTATATTAATTGCCTCCCAATTATCAGCGATGCCATTTGCCTTCTGCACTCGGGAGAAGCTGCCGTGGTGCGAGTTCGCCGAGGATGCCGAGACGGGACCCACTACGATGATGCTCTGCGAATTGGCCAAAACCTATAACATGGTGATCATTTCGTCCATTCTCGAGCGGGACTCAAACCACGGCGACACTATTTGGAACACCAGCGTGGTCATTTCCAATAAGGGCCGGTACATGGGCAAACACCGCAAGAACCATATCCCGCGGGTGGGCGACTTCAACGAGTCCACCTACTACATGGAGGGCAACACAGGTCATCCCGTGTTCGAGACGGAATTCGGAAAGATCGCCATCAATATTTGCTACGGACGTCATCACCCTCAGAATTGGATGATGTTTGGCTTGAATGGCGCCGAGATTGTCTTCAATCCCTCGGCGACTGTTGGTCAGCTCAGTGAACCGTTATGGGGCGTCGAGGCACGTAACGCTGCGATTGCGAACAGCTACTTTACTGTTCCGATCAATCGTGTGGGAACTGAACTCTTGCCGAATGAGTTCACTTCCGGAGATGGCAAAGGGGCGCACAAAGATTTTGGTCCCTTCTACGGATCAACTTACATTGCAGCTCCCGATGGTACCAGAACACCGGTTAGTTAGAAACTTCTCACTGATGGGCGCTTTATTGAGGGGGTGCTTGTACTCGTTTTAGGGACTCTCAAGGGATCGCGATGGTCTTCTGATAGGTGAACTGGACTTAAATTTGTGCAGACAAATCAAGGACTTCTGGGGATTCCGAATGACGCAGCGGCTGCCCCTGTACGCAGAGTCATTTGCCAACGCATCGCAGTTGGATTTTAAGCCACAAATTATTAGGGAGTAATGTTGAATCTTTTATGAACACTTGTATTTTGTTTTGATAAATTTGTTTTTTTATGGAATTTGATGTCTCAGAAAAATAGTTTTGTATGTAAATGTGGTATTACTTTGATTTAAGCTCTTACACGCCTTTGGGCTTGCTTTGACGCGACGCTTGTTTTCTTTGATTGAGGACATTTTTCGGACAGTGCTCAGCACAGTGGCATTGATTGAAGCTGACAACGTTCACTAGTGGTTTTCGTTAAGTTCCAGACAGTTTTTAATGAAAGACACCGATATATACAACGAAGGTTATTGGACCTCGTTTATACGAACCATCGTCAATATCAAATGTATCACCTTTTGGTGTGACAGTGCCGGCTGCGGCACGTAGTTTGACTTAGAGCACTGTCTCGAATGATAGAAACCAACTTTATAATAATTAAGTTGGCACTACACCCCACAAGGGACCGGGACCTAGCTTCTACAACAACTACTTATGTTGTGCGTGCTACTGTTCTCGCACGAGCACCTACAGTTGTTTGCCGACTCCGAACACCGAGATGTGAGAAGCTTCATAGACAATTGATACTCTTTGAGTGTTGCCAGCAACTCGAAGGAGGTGGTGCCGTGAAAAAATACGAGGTGTCCCGTCCGGGAATCGAACCCAGACATTCTGCGTGGCGGTCGACACACTTACCACTACGCCGCGGCGACCACAGAGAACTTAAGTGGCTGGAAATTATTTGCCACAAACAGAAACCACAAACAGAGACAGAAGACCAGTGAACATCTATACAGCACAATGATTTGTTTTATACGATGAAGTAGTATGTGTGTTCGATGTCGATGTGTGCTGCTGCTTAGGGCTTTTTCTTGTAATTTTTATACCATGTTGTCGATGGTTCAAAAGGCACAGAAGGAACATAAAGCGTCTCTGGCAGCGAAAGACATAAACGATGCATTTTAGAATATGGCGGTCAAGGAACGCACCATTAGACTTAGTTTCGGTTCTGAAACCGACGACGGTAATTGAAAACGCTAGATCCATAAAAAACTGTGTGACACACTGAACCCAATATGGGGTGATTCCTTCATGACTATAAGTCGGAAAATTGAACCAGGTCCAGGGACCCATGACTGACCAGACCTTAGACCTTATATCCAGCACAAGTAGCGATACAAAAACTGCTACAGTTGAAATTCAAAATTCTATTACGTCCACCATACTGTCTTGATATTCGTCATTTTGTTGGGTGTGAACGGTGTTCCGGAACGGAACAGAGGTCATGGAAGACTTTGGAATCAACAAATCAAGTCATGAAAGACTTACAGAAAAAATAATAATGAATCTTGAACTACGGGAATAGAAGATAGTAAAGAGGTTAACAATTAGGACTTGACAACTTTTTTGTCAATAAAATTTACAAACGTACCATGATGAGAATGTTGGGTTTACTGAATACATTCACACTGACAATTTAACTGACTGAAAGAGGGTCAAGTCCCTATTGAAAAACACTTTATACGCTAATGGTTCATACTTTGACAAAATAATTTTTTTTTTAAAGGAAATGCTGACTTTGAATTTTTTACAAGAAAATCAGGTATTTCATGTGGTACAACCTGCTTAACCTAGCACAATGCCCAATCACCAATATGTCGCATATACAATTTGCAGTGCTTCATAATTAGCAGTGGCGTCCATTACTAATTTGATGTTATTGCCGGATCTGTGACTCTCCCGACAAATTATTCCATAATCTAGGGGAAATTAGCTGTGGAGTTCTATTCTGCTTTTCTTGTTTATGTTCATAACCTGCTGAATGTGTCGAAATCCTGCTGTAATATGCTTTCTGTCGGTCTCATAAGAAGTTATACCGTCGTGTGATATTTCCAGTTATTCCAATCGGAATAAAAATCGAGTGTTTAAATGTTTTCAGAACTTGAAAACCAATTTTCTTACCCATCCTAAAGTATCAAAGAACATTAAGTTCTCTACGTGTTATCTAACTCTCAGCTGTTTGCTGCACGACCACTGTGATTGCCACAGCTTTCCAAAAATTCATAAAGAGGATTAAATAGATGGTAGAAATTGGACCCATCTACAATACTTTTGGACTTAGCAACCTTGACAAAATGCATTCATAAAATCGATCATATCTTATCGATTGTTAGAATGCGTTCAACGGATCAAATGGAATAAAACTATAAAAGTAATCGTAATGAATTTGTTGTATTCTGCATTTTTGTGAAAGTGCAATTGTGACGAGAAAGGAAACCCCTTCGACTGCACCAACTATCGAGGGGTAAGATCTCTTTAACATTGCGTACAAGATTCTCTCTATCGTATTGTGTGAAGGCTTGAAACCGTTCGTCAACAACCTGATAGGTGCCAGCAAAGTCCACCATCGACCAAACCTTCACACTGCAGCAAATCCTGGAAAAGGCCCCAGAAGTGCAAATCGACACTCACCACCTATTCGTCGATTTCAAGGCCGCATATGACAGTGTGCATAGAGACGAGCTATACAGTGCCATGTCTAGTTTTGACATTCCTACCAAGCTCGTTAGTTTGTGTAGGATGACGATGGAGAACTCTCGCTGCTCCGTCAAGGTCGGCAACGAAGTCACCGAGACCTTCAATGTCAAAAAAGGTTTTAGACACGGCGACGCACTGTCAGTGGCTTCTTTAACATCATTCCTGAGAAGATCGTGCGTAATTCACAAGTCAACACCTGAGGCACGATCTTTCAAAATTCCGTTCAGCTGCTAGCTTACGGAGACAACATTGACGTGGTTGGACGAACACAGCGAGCCGTCAATGAGGTGTTTGCTGACATTGAAGCGGAAGCGGGTAAAATGGGTCTGGTGATTAATGAGGGCAAAACGAAGTACATGCTGTCATCAAAGAAGGACGCACAACATTGACGTCTCGGACAGAGTGTACCAGTACGCAGCAGAAACTTCGAGGTAGTCAAGAACTTTGTCTACCTCGACTCCGCGGTAAATAAGGACAAAAACATTAGTACCGAAATTCAACGCAGAATCACTCTTGTCAATCGTTGCTCTTGTGGGTTCAAGAGGCCATTGAGAAATAGAGCCCTCTCTCGAAGGCCTAAACTCACTTTGTACAACAGCTTGATCATCCCAGTCCTCCTTAACAGCGCAGAAGCTTGGACGCTACTAAAAGCGGATAAAGAAGCCCTTAGTCTTTTTGGGAAAAAAGTTCTGTGTTTGATATTTGGTTCTGGCATCTGCAGGAGAAGATTCAAAGACTAGCTTTATGGGCTGTACAGTGACATGCATCTTCGGATACAGAGATTAAAATTACTAGGCCATGTAGAGCGTATGGACACCACTGATCCGGCCCAAAAAGTCTTCCAATCTGATCCATTGGGACAACATAACAGAGGACGGTCCAGGTTAGGATGGCGCACACAAGTGGAGAAGGACCTCAACCAACTTGGAGTGTGCTACTCTCGGCAGCTGGAGAAAGATCGTGCTGGCTGGAGAGGCATATTGGCGCCACAAGAAAAAGAAGAAGAAGTCCGAACGCATAACCTCAGACGTTGCCAACACTTGCGAAAAGTTAAAGCCATGAATTATTCTTTTAACCGATTGAACAAACTTTAAGTTCCCCTTCAAATTTAAATGTTTTACTTTACGTTATAAATCGAACCTCAAAATGAATAACTCCTTAAGTGAAAAGAGGCTCATAGTGTGGTGAAAAAATTTAACCAATTCAGCTGAGAAGCAGTTTTCTTCTACTTAAAGTGTCACATCCAGAACGCGCGATTATTTGCGGTCAATGCGATGAGTGTAAGAAAAAAAACTAAACAAATTTGCTTAGATTAAGGATAACGTTCAGATAAGATTTGATTCATTCACCGATAAATGGATTCAGTGCCATCAATTTAACATAGTTCAAAAATATTCAAGTAAAATGCTATTTTTTATTGTTTTTAATGAATAATCAATAACCACGGGTATACCTTTAATTATTCTAATTCATATAGTCTTTCCAACGTAAAAGAAAACTGAATACAAAAGAAAACCAATTAAGACTTAAACTTAAATCAACATAACCAACAATAACAAGTTTTTTTTTGTTTTTCATTTTTCTGTTTTTCACTTTTAAATAATATCTAATAATTTATTTAATATCATTAATTATTGTTTTCGTTTTATTTCAATATGAATTCAAATTTTGTAATTCTTGGACAGGGATCATGAGAACGGAGTTTTTTTGATTTCGTATAACATATACATTCATACATTCAGTAAGTATACGATGGTCACTATACATATACATATTTAATTTTCTCAACATCGTTTATTGTTTCTCTCAAAGGTACGTAATTTTGTTTTCCTCTAGTAATTTGTGGTTTCTTGCTTTCTTCTTGTTTATGTAAAAAAATATCCAAAGCAGCTTTAGATGTTTTGGAATTTTTCATTTTTGAATGCTGGACAATGAGGCTTATTTAACTGTCATACATAGTTATATATATATATTTGTATTTTTTTAAATTTTTGGCTTTGAAACATTTAAATGGTCAACTACAACTGGGAACAGTTACGAGTATGTAAGTGTGTGGCCTTAAAAAAGAGTCCAAATACTATTTTGAGAAAACGAAAAGAAACACTTTCAGAAGAAGTCAACAGAAGGATTGTGTAAATTACTGGACCCACGATGCTGGGGCCCAGAGTGGTTCATTTTCGGCACGTTGAACACAATTGACGAGCTTCTCAAGGGCCGTGGCCAGATCGTCGTTGACAATCTCCTCGTCAAAGAAGTGGCCGTAGAGGAAATCGATGCGCTCTCCGTGCTTAACCATATCTTGAAACTCTTCATCCTGCGGCAGGCAATGAGAATTCAGTAAATCAGATTCAAAAGGCAGATGTAGTGTGACTTACCGTGAATCCTCGAGAGTTGGTCTCGTCAAATGTTGACTTTGCTCGCGAAGCGGTTCTGGTCTCCTTGAGGACCTCGAAGGTTGGCGGTTTTATGTGAATCATAAACGGCTTCAGCTGTATGGTTCGCAGAGCTTTGATGGCTTGATAATGAGGGCTGAGAACACACACGCATCCCGCGTTTACAATCGATTTGACACTTTCGGCTGATGTCCCGTACAGGTGACCTTTGTATTCACCGTGTTCGATGAATTTCCCCGCTGCCACATCGGCTTCCATTTTCTCTCGTGATACGAATATGTACTCCCGGCCTGGAACTTCTCCTTGGCGCATAGGACGTGTTGTGTCTGCAAAGAGGATGTCATTCGGGATCGATCCTGGGAAGGAATGTCTACTCACATGGCACGGGACTTCTAAACTTCTCTGGATCCCTTGCAGTGAGCCTCCGTTTAAGCTCGTTCCTCCCAACGCCAGGAGCTCCAATCAGAACGACTGGCCTATACACGCCTGGTCGGGGGTAGAGTTTGGCTACCTCCTCGTAGGTGGCAATCATCTCCCGGTCAAAGTCGTCGTTTTCCGCTAAGTCGTACATAATCTTTTTAGTCTTGGGCTGGCGACACGACGATGTACTACTACTAGAGTTAAGCATTGGAGAGCTGGGTGGGGTCGTGCAAATGGACGCGCATGAGCCTTCTGTGAGAAGTGTGAGGGAATGCGAGCACAGATGACAGACAGAGATGAGGTGTGGTTAGTTGGCAATGAGTCCACATGCGATGGAGTTTGAGTTGAAGGGGGTTGGAAAAGAGAATGAATGAAGAAATAAAAGAAACAGGATTCCTGAGGGATACACTTACTTTTCGACTCTCCATCGGTCGCCTCGCGTTGCGTTCGCTCGTGGATGATGCGTCGCTCCTGCAACGCCCTGCTCGGGATTAGACCAGCCCGCGCTGTGCGCTCAGATTCCTTTCTCGCTTGCCACCAGTATGCATCGTCCTGGCCCCCGATACAGGATCAGATAAACTTCTCGTTAAGTATTGACTTGTCTCACCTGCGAAACGATATGCAAGATGTCTCCACGCTGGAATGCCAGTCCGGCTTCCTTGCACGGGATGTAGGGATCGTTCTCTGGGCTGTAGTCGAAGTGAGCGCGTACCCGAACCTTGCTTTCCCTCTGTCCCGACTTGCCGTCTGAGGGGACAAGCTTAAATGTGATCGTGCCTTCAGAGTTTTGCTAAACGAAACCAACATGTTACAAGGGACTTAGACAATTTCCACACAACGTACCAAAATCTGAAGGACATCTCCCGGCGTCTTGCCCTCCACATTGATCCCATTCACCTCGATAACCTCGTCGCCGACGTGAATCAAACCCGATCGATCGGCAGCGCCGCCGTGCATTATCCGTGCGATGATTATTTTTCCTGTCTCCTCGTCTGTTTTGATTGTGGCTCCCTGTAGAAAGAACCCACACACGAGGGGATAAGTCAAAATAACTTCGTGTGGACACACGCATTGCCGACGAAGAAATGCTAGATTGTTTCACATCGAGTTAACAGATTTACGAGATTGTGTATACAACATGAAACTCATTTCCCAGGTAAACAAAATAAAAACATCGATTGTGAGGTAATAGGAAAAATAATTGAACTAAGGTGCCGCCAGATAGTGTGTGGCTGTTAACGTACAACGGAACGTGTTTTGAGAAGTTCACAGATAAAATGAAAGATAAACAACATTTGACGGAAAGCGATCAAAAAGATGAAGATTGAAGATTGTTTTTTGTATGATCATTTTTTTTTGGTTTAGTTTACGATCAATGTGACGTATGCTTGAGCAATAAATTGACTGAGGGAATGTTCTGAGTCGATTGAGTTTGGTAACCCAAAGCGATTCTTGGGGAATAATCCTGTGAATTCCGTGAAATTTCAAAGATAACTTTCAATTAGTCTTCTAAACAGAAAGACAACTAAGCTTACTGTCAGTTTTAAGCCATCCGAAAGAGGATTCATAACTTTGACTGGTCTTTTGGTATTTTTAAGACTAGGAACATTGGCTAAGACATAACTTTGACTAAGATTTTGAGTGTTATACGGCAAAAGTTGTAAAAAATGTCCAACTTGAAAGACTTCAATGTATATTATGGAGTCTACTAATATTTTTGCCATTAATGTAGTTTTTTTTTCATTTTTTTATTCATTTCCCACCAGCTGTGAAAATACCGCATTCAGACACTTTTGAAGGAAATAAGTTCAGTTGTCGACTGTAGGAAAAATAAAAAAATGTTAAAATGTATAAATTGGGTGACGCTACAGTCTACAGGGAGCCAAGATATACTTTCTTCAGCACCCTGTTGTGGTTGCTTTTATTCTTTTGCGAATAGAGGGGACCAGCGGTTTATTGCCGACTGTGGGCGAACAAAATTTGAGAAGCTCTTCATACAGGATTAGCATTCTTTAAGTGTTGCCAGCAAATTGAAAAAGATTGTGCTGCGAACATAGGATCGCTGACGTTTAAATGCTTGCATGATAGTCCCGTAATTTGTATAATGTTGGTGTTAATAAACTGCAAAAGAAGATGAAGAAAGTAAGTATTCAAGGACAACAACTATCTATATAAATGAAATGAATGGGACTTTTGTGTAATAATAATAATTGAGAGGCAATACAGACCGCAAAGGACCGGGGCCTAGCTTCTACAACAATTACTCGTGTTGTGCGTGTTACTGTTCTCTCACGAGACCTGACAACTTCGAACGGCGAGTTTTAAGAAGATTTTCATAGATAATTGATGCTCTTTGAGTGTTGTTAGAAACTAGAAAGAGGTAGTGCCGTGAAAAAATGCGAGGTGTCTAGTGCGGGAATAGAACCTAGACTTTCTGCGTGGCGGTCGACGCACTTATCGCTATGCCACGGCGACCACTGCGAGTTTTGTTTACTCAGTACTAAAAAAATTGCATCCTTTTGATCGCTTTTCGGAAACCAGGTAACGTTTTCAAGACATTTTTGGCAGAACGAAAAGAAAAGAAATTAAAGTTATAGGTAACATTCAAACATCCAGTCAACATACATATATTTATAAGAAATAAATCTAAATGCTTTTTCAGAGATTGATTTTTTTAACAACTTTGACATTAACTTGTACTTGTAGAATAAATTAATAAAGTTTGTTAACCACAAAATAATAATTTTTAAGTTGAAAATCTCGTTTAATTACAATATATCCCTCCTCTATGAGAAATATGATATTTTGGATTGTTTGTCGAAACGGCCTCCTTTTTATTTGTGACATCATTTGGCGACCATTTTGACAAATTTATTTTAGAACTCTTAACGTTACATAAATTTATGTATGAATGAATTATTAAGACAAAGTTAAGTGAGTGAAAATGAAATTAAATGCGTGAAAATTGATAAAATTTGTAAGTCAAATATGCAAGAATTCAAATTTGAGAAATTTGAGTTTTTCTTATTCCTACAAAATTTTCTTGTGCCTTTAGTATGTATGTACATACTTTCACTGACTTAAAACTGCCATTTTCTGGTCCCTTGAGAATACTTTTTGTTTAGTGCGCACATGAGATTTTTACCGTTTTTAACAAACACATGAGATTTGTTCGAAAACTGTGCAAAAGTAATAGGAAAGTAGACAAACACATCGGCCACAAAATGTTCTCAACACTTGAGTTTGATAAAATTGTTCCTTTGCCGGAAGAAATATTGAAAGGTTTCCATGTGAAAAGAAACTAGGTTCAGGAACTGTTTCGGAGGAACTATTTAATTCCATCCATGTTCTCGTTATGTGTCACTTCCAGTTTCATTACAGACACATTTTCAAATAAATGCCTTTATCTATTATTTTTACTGAATTCGGGGTTCTAGTCCAATTTAAGTTATATTCTTACTCAGACAGAAAGAACGAAAAACTACGAAAATATACATAACAACTAGAACAGCAGGAATACACCTGCTGATGACAGAAATTCCCAATGGGAACTTCCCATAAATGAAATGTCAATATGACCACGTTGTGAGGCATGAGAGCTGCCTCCATCATAAGACATAGTTCCAGGAACGATATGCTCGTTGGTCCTGTCTGGATACATGACCATGGAGGCATGCATTTATAATTTTAAGTTAAAAACATGTATCGCTCTTCGGACTATAAAGGACACATTCCTGAAAGTATAATTCTTTTCACTACCACAACAAACTGTGGTACATGAAAAGGGTGAATTGGTTGCAACATACTTAACATGTAAAGAAATACGAGTGGAATGAATGCTAAGATACAGATGTATGCACTCGAGACAACACAATTTGCGACAGATGCATGTGTGTAAAATGTGGATTTTCATTTCATACTCGTACACTCACAATTCATCTGGTTTGCTTGAACTACCGGACACCTTAAGTTGGAATATGCGGAACGATATGATCTAAGTTCCAACAACGGATGTTAGTCCCGGAACAATGTCAGTCCGGAACGACTTAACTTACTGCCAGATTTGAAAATGGTGGCGCTAGAGCGTACAAGGACCAAGGCTAATACTCATGTCAATCGTGCTGTTGTTCTATCATCATCAAGTAGAAGGGACCTACAGTTTAGTGCTGACACCGATTTGTTTAATGCCATAAGTATATTGAGGCGTAAGCGATTAAAGGTGGAACGGACTTCGTTTGATGCACAACAAGAGTTGTCGGTCGGCCACAAAAAATGTGCTGAAGTACTTTAAGTAAAAAATTAAATGACGTGCTTCGTCGTGAGGTTTAACTTTCAATTTCGTACAATGCGATGCGCAGTGCTCACAATCGACCCAATGAAACAACAATTGGCAGTGCCATTCGCAAATTGGAATCCTAGTTTATCTTAGTAGATGATACTTGACCGGATAGACCAAGTACAGGACGTAGTGAAGGAACTGTAGCAGCTGCAGCTGAATGTGTACATGAAAACTTTGACAAATCGGTTACGCGTCGTTCTCAGCAGCTTGTTCATATTAACGGACTATGTGCTTCCTGATATGGTCCCGGTGGAATAATCTCTGGTTTCAAAAAGACGGCGCTTCGAGCATCGAACCATACAGTGCGTGAAATAATGTAATTGTTGGGATTCATATTATTGGATATTGGGAGAACGAAATTTTACCTTTTCTACGGTAAATTAGCCGCTGAGGTGGTGCGATATCACACCTTTCTCTGGGGATATGTAAAGTCTGAAGACCTGAGGAATAAGCCCAGCATTATACTTGTTATCTGCGAAATAAGAATCTCCCAAAATGGAAACTTCCTAAGAGACCACCTCTGACGTAGTCGTTTACAAATCATATTGTAAAAGTAAATGCCATAAATTGTTCTTTTAAGCGATAGTAAAAATTGTAAGTCCACTTTCAAACTTGTGTGTTTTATTTTATATTATAAATCAAACCTCACGATGAATATCCCGTTAAATGAATGACTAATAACAGTTCTGTGATCTTCAAAAATTTAAATTTGTATTGGAACAACGAATTCTTGTCCCTTGGTGTTCATAAAAATGATATTTTTTATTAAGGAACGTATTTCCCTAATCAGCTTAAGAAAAAACAAAAATTCCACAAAGCCGTCAATGTCAAAGTGCAATACATCTAATTCATTCAAGTCCCCAAGGAAAAAACAGAATAACATAGAATTAAAGAAAGAAACATTTAAAAAAATAACTGTGCCAAATAAAAAAAAAAATTTTTTTGCTGAGAGAGAATTCAATTTTAAAATTTTTTTATCTATACTAATAAGGAAAGTTGTTGTTTTTGTGTGTTTAAAAAAGTGAATATGTACACATATGCGGGGAGGACGGTTACTTACAACAATTGGTTCCGCACTTTGTGCTCCTGACTTCATTATTTTTTTTGTTCGTTAACACATGTGTTTTTTTAATATAGAGATATACAGATTTTTTTTGGTAATTGACAAATCACATTGTAAAGCGGCAGCAGAAATAACGATATACAATAGTCGATTTTTAACAAATTCACACATAAAGAGAGATACACAATAGAATGTCTGGAGGCTTATAGAGAAAAGAAATGTATGATAAAAGTGGGAATGAAATGATGTGAATAATGATAGAAATTTCCGACTGTATAGAGATTGTGTGTTTTTAGGAGAGCAGATATGTGAATGGTTTGCAGGAGGCGGTGAATTAAGTTATCAGTTAAAATTTGCATTAAAGCAAATGACTTGGATGAAATAGCAAAATGACTGAATTTCTTATTTAAGAATGATTTTCGATGATGAAGTGAAGCCTAAATTACACATTTAGCCTTTTAAATGTTCCTTAAATATTTTGATATGAAATGTATCGGTTTCTTCTTGGCATCCTTCCAATATAACCCTGAACTCCTTGAGAACTTCTGAGAAGACATGTGAACAAAAGTGTCCTGAATTTAATGTTCCACTACAATCCTAGTGAATATTAGCCAGCGAGGTAATGTGCTGTCCTTTGGTTCCAAGGACATGATATTTTCCCTTCAGTTTCCTGTACACTTACAGAAGGTACTGATTGCTTTTCCGTCGGTTTCCGTTCTTAGAATAATTTATAGAATTTTGTAAAAGAGTACCTAAGAGCCGTCTTTTGTACAATCAGACTCGGTTCCTATACGTTGTGACTTCCGATAAGGAGACGTTTTGGGAAATATGGGAAAAAGTTGCATGTGTTCGGGGTTAACTTTCAACTATTTCGTCTTCCTTTCTGACTCTAGATCTAAACGCAAGTGTGGTTTATGACTTCAGATAGAAGTTGGTAGCTGAGGCATTGTTCAAAAGTCTTTGCATCGGTGCCATTAGGAAAACTTCCCAGAAGATACCTTGCTTAGTCTTCTACAGACCACATGAAATTTTATATCCTGACTTTGTCCAGCACCGATCTATGATTGATTTCAGAAAATAACAACACGTGTAATTCGAAATATTTTTCAAAAATCATCTCTTACGAAAAGGTTGCGAATTTACGTAGATGCAAATCTACGTAGAGCCCAAGAGAGTCGAATGCATCACTGATTGCTATGGATATCATATCATCATAGACTTCAACTCCTAACCCGTAGGATCAAGTTGATGCTAAACAAGACGCTCATCATGCCAGTCTTATAATATGGAGCCGAAACCGGGACAATAAGCCAAATGGTTGAGAGGATTCTTGGGGGGCTATGGTAGAATAATTCTACGGCGGATATACGGTGCTGATTGTGAGGAGAACAAATGGAAATGAAGGTACAACCGCGGACTATTAGTGCTGTATCAAGATATAAATGTAGTGTGGAAGGCAAAGTCCTGTCGACAGCACTGGCTTGGCCACATCGAGCGAATGGACAAGAACGCTTCAGCAAAGAGGGTTTTTTAATCCCAGCCTCCAGATTTAAAGAGAAGAGGAAGATGGAACCTCCGGTATAAAGACCAAGTGATCGCGGTCGTTATGAAACTTGGTTTGGCTAAATGCAAACAGTGTGCCTGTTTGCATTCAAGGATGGACGACAACATTGGCTTAGGTATGACCAGCTTGATAAGAAGGTAAGACTCCAAAGTCGTTGTCCATAAAACTAAAAGTCCAAAATATATATAGTCCTGAAAATCTGGCACCCTGTAATCCCTGTGCTCAAACCAAGTGCTGAAGCCGGGTGATGTGAACTTCTACCGTATTTATTTTTCGCAGAAATTGTTATGTTTAATGATTTTCGGACTTATGTTCTTTTTATTGTTTTGGTCTTTTGGGTTTTTGGCATTTCAGGATAATGGACATTTCGGGAAATTGTATTTGGGGTTTCTGTCCGTCTCCTCTTTGTCGAGTGGCTGGTCTGATGGATGTCATTCACAGTGGATGTGGTATGGTACAGAATTGCAGCAAAGCTTCAAATGGAAGCTAAATTAATTTAATAAATTTTTAATTTTGGAACAGTTTTTAGTGACATCTCAACGCTTGATTGATAACATAACTTTCGTGAGAAATACACAACATTAACATCCTTCCTGTCGAATTTGGTGCCACAGGTTCTTCAGATGGACGTCTTTCATTTCGGGTCCAAAAAAGCAATGATCTTATCATTGTTCTAAATGAGACACATAACCTATCGAAGCTGACGTCAGATAAACCAGAATCCAACAAAACGAGTTCTTTCGAAGTCATAAAAAAAAGTCCTAAATCAGGATACAAATGTAGTTTTTTATGAACAAAGTTTTTAAAATTATGTTTCAAAAGAATTCTTTAACGAATTGTGGTCAAAAAGTTCAAGTTGGGTTAAGCAAAAGGTATGTTCTTGTTGATAGTGAGGAATTGAATAATTCTGAGTTTTTCTGGTAAAGGTTAACCCAAAAATGCTTATCCGTAGGTTTTTTTTACTATTCTGGTATTGGGCCATTGCGGAACGTCCAAGAGCCTTCTTTGACTCGGGCCCCTTTTTCCTTTCCTCAAACGAATTCGATTGTCTCAACTGAGATGACATGGTTATACAGAGGGGCGGGACACAAAAGCTTCGGCTCGGAAAATCTTAACTCCATCCCCGAAAGAGCAGCTGCGTGTTCAAAAGTGGTGAACCTTAGCCTAATTCTGCGTTAAAGAGGCATGTTGGCCGTGGCCCCAATCCACACCATCCAAAGCAGAATAAGTAAGCATAGTAGAGTCACCAAAATAGAAGGACCGCCTTAGATAGGCAGATTCGACTTTTTGGAAAACCTTCTTGTGATTTTAGAATCTACCTTAAAACGATTGAACAATAACATACCCAATTGAAGCATTAGGAATGTTTATTAATTTCTTCTCACAACAACCTTTACAACCGCTAACTTCTCAAAATGGGATCGCCTTGACCTACCTCTTCAGATGACATAATTTCATACTCGAGCAAAATGTCCTAAAATCACATAGTTGAAGTAACACGTCTGAGCCCTGATTTGTACCCTTGCTCATTATTCAGAAGTTTCAAAATTTTTTTAATGGCTTGCGAGTAAAATGAGATTTACCTCTTAAGCCCTGCAACTCAAAATAACTGCGAAAGACAGTCCACATCTTCTATCACATCAACGTTTTCCAAGTAGAAGGTCAAAATACGAGTCAAAGTCATTCATTTGCAAGAGCAAACATCAAAGGAGTAGATTTCATTTTACAGGATTCAGTTGATCCCAATTTCTTGATAATTTCCTCCATTTACGCAAGCACTCAAAATGAAAAGAAACTCCTTCGCTACAGCAACTGAAGGAAAGTAGATTTCAAGGAAAATAAACTCGACGTAGTGGAAATTTAAGCACACACACACACGCACGACGGGCGAGAGCTGCCCTCTTGGCCAGAAACAAAATGTAAGAATACTCGTATCAAGAAGGCATTTGCAAATCGTGCTTTGAAGTTAGCAGCTCTCCCCGGCGAAGCAGAGCACCTCCATCAGACCATAAAATCGCTCACTCTACAGTCTGCACAAAAGGAAACTCGTCTCAAAAGGTAATGTGTGTAATTGCCTTTCAGAGCTGTAGGTCCTCTTACACACTGTCAAGTCCTAAAGGAAATCGAGGCCATTGCTCCCCTCTGCCTTTGTAAACGGTTCACCTCCAGCCTTGGTGCGCCAAATGTGCATTTGAATGGGAATCCCGTCTCTATCTCATTCAACGACCTCCGGTATTTATACATATTTTATGCATGACGGTAATTTATGAGAGAATGATAACATGAATGAGCTCACACACAGATGCACACGCCAGACGGATACGGATACACGTTCGGATCAAACCGAAGCGACTTACCAATGGTTCATTACTTTTCACCAACTGAACTATTTTAATCGTCTCCTCGTCCTCGTCCATTTCCATGGGGATCTCGGGCAGGTGCGGATAGAAGTCCTTTTGGGCGATGGCATCGTGTGCACAAAGCAGGCTCTAGAGGGCAATTGTTTCAACGTGTACAGCAGAAGTTTGTGTTTGTTGATTCAGCGTACGTACCTGCAAATGCGGATTCTGTAGGAGGTAAAATGCTTCCTTGCATAGCGGTGATATATGACATCGCTGGGATAGTTGCTCCAGGACCTCCAGAAGGATCTACACGGGGATGAGAGATGTTTGCCTTGTCTTGTGTGTGTGTGGTGTAAACATGAGGTGGGGAGGGGTTACCTGTGTTGATGATGAGAGGAGCGGCGCTAATTTATCGTCTCGTCCAACTTTCGCAACTTTACTGTGTACATTCACTAAGGCATTTAGCTCCTTCGACTCGAGGAGTGATTTGAGGAAATCAATTTCCTGTTCGCTCGACAGACTTTCGGTCTCCTTAAGTGATGAAATTAATTTTGATAAAGCTGCAAATGGAGGGAAAGAAGTGAAAAACGGGAAAATCCATTAAATTTTTTTTTTGTTTTTTTTGTTTGCTAAGTGTGGAGAAAGAGAGGGAGAGCGCCGGGAGAGTGGATGTTCTTTGACTTAATTGAATTGGTGATGTGATTTAAGTAATGCTGCGCTGAAGCTTTTGTCTTTGCGGTTGGAGAGGAGTTTTTTTTCGAAAATCCTGCTACCGACCTCTGTGAAAACAGAAGAACAGACTCGGTGTGTTTTTGGGAATGATTCACCTTTTCGTGAAAATTGACTGAACGTGGACGATGGCTTTGAGCAGACCAATTAACTTAGACATTTTATGACGACATTAAATTGGTCTTCGTCGTTCATTACGTGACATAAAGCAGATAAAGGCGAATGTGTGATGAGACGAAAATTAATTTAAAAACAAATCAAAAATGTCATTCGTTTCGAAAATACGGCTATATGCCACACAAGTTGTAGTTCAATTGGCAAACGATGATTCATAGTGAGTTTGGATTTATAGTGAAAAATAAAACACATCAATTATGAAGTGGGCTTAAAATTTGTATTATCGGTTAAAAGAAAAATTCATGCCATTTACTTTTTGATAATGAATATCATCTAATTGTTGGCTACAACTATGTCTATGTTGGTCCATTCAGAAGGTCCAATTTTGAACAACTCGTTCGAGCACAGAGATTGGTATCTCGTATCTCTCACTTTAGTAATCTTGGCTTCTAAAGCTTCAATCGTAGTTGGTTCCCGAAGACCGAAGGATTTACATATCAACAGAAAAAAAAGGGAAAACGAGAGGGCCAACTGATTGTAGCAAAATGGGAAATGAATTGAGGTCAACAAGATGTGCTCTCATATGCTGAATGGGTCGTTGTGTCGTCTTGCGGAAAGAAGAGCTCACCGAGACATGTGCTTGAATTTCAGAAAACAGAGAGTCCGTTCACATGGCGCTACAATGATTACCATTGAGGCTGATTTGCCTAATTTTTAACAAATATTATTACACCAGCCCTCACCGAGACCTTCAATGTCAAAGAAGGATTTAGACAAAGCGACGCGCTGTCATGTAACTTCTTTAACTAGTTTCTTGAGCAAATCGTCAAGTCAACACCAGAGGCACGATCTTCCAAAAGTCCGTTTAACTGCTAGCTTACCCCAACAACATTTATGTGATTGGACAAACACAGCCAGCCGTTAATGAGGCATTTGTTGGCATTGAAGCGGAAGCGGCTAAAGTGGGTTTGGCGATAAATAAGGGCAAGACGAAGTACATGCTGTCATCGAGGAAGGACACACAACATCGACGTCTTGGACAGAGCGCACCACGGGGCAGCAGAAATTTCGACTTTGTCTATCTCCGCTTCGTGGTAAATATGGACAACAACATCAGTACGAAAATCAAACGCAGAAACACTCTTGCCAGTTGCTGCTACTTTGGGCTCAAGAGGTCATTGAGAAAAAGACCCCTCTCTACTACACTCGCATTGTACATTGAGATTGATCATCCCAGTCCTCCTTTAGACGCTTCTAAAAGCGGATGAGGGAGCCCTTAGTCTTTTCGAAAGAAAATTTTTGCGTTCTCGCATCTGGAGGAGAAGATTAAAAGACGAACTTTATGGACTGTACTGTGACATGCGTCTTCGAATACAACGCTTAAGATGACTAGATCATGTAGGCCGGCCCGAAAAGTCTTCCAATCTGTACCATTGGGACAACACAACAGAGGACGGTCTAGGCTAAAGTGGCGCACACAAGTGGAGAAGGACCTCAACCAAGTAGGAGTGCTCAATTGAAGGCAGCTGGGGAGACATCGTGGTAGCTGGAGAAGCATGTTGGTTGAGCACAAGTCCACTCCGGATTGTAGCGCCAGGAAAAGAAGAAGAAGAAGAAGATTACACCAGCCCATAAACTAAATCAAGGTTTTTTAATGGATGTAATGGACACTCTTAGTGCTTTTTGGGCTGCTCTTCAACGAATAAACGTATTCGTCAGATGTGGGCATTATAATTGATAAAAATTTCATTGTAAGAAACTGAAAACATTTCCCATAGAACACTGATTTTCGTAATAAAGCTGAACTACGAGGGCTGTCTGATAAATAACCGACCTAACCATGATGTACGCGACTTTTTCAATTTTTTTTTTTTTTCGTCTACAGTTAACAATCGGCGCCAAAACTCGGTCTTATTGCCTCTAAACTGAGCCAACAGAGCGCTGAAAATGTTCATGCGCGCACGTTTGTGGTCTAGCGTAAGCAAACGCGGCACCCAACGCGACAGCTTTCTCATGCCAAAATCTTGGTTTAATATATGACAAACACGTTCTTTTGACATCTTCATAATCTCAGCTATTTCTCTAACTTTAATCCGGCGGTCGTCTAGTACCAATTGATGAACTTTAGCGATGTTATCGTTAGTGGTTACAGTTTTTGGACGCCCAGGACGTTCATCATCTTTCAAGCTCCTGCGACCACGTTTAAATTCAGCTGCCCAAAATTTTACGGTGGTAAACGATGGTGCAGAGTCACCATACACAGAGTCCAACTCATCTTTGATTTGTGAAGGCGTATTGCCTTTCAAAAATTAAAATTTAATTACAGCTCGATATTAAATTTTTTTTTGGGGGAATCACCGAAATACACTCACAAAAACGACTGTCAACAGATAATGGTGCAAGATAAATTTCTGAAATTTTGGTGAGTAGCTATTATAATATGCACAATTTGAAGTAGAAACTTTTTTTTCACTTGTGCCGCTAGCTTCACGTTGAGGTCGGTTATTTATCAGACAGCCCTCGTATTTGTGGTCGCCGTGGCGTTGTGGTAAGTGCGTCGACTGCCACGTGGAAAGTCTAGGTTAGATTTCCGGATGGGACACTTCGCATTTTTCACTTCGCTGCTGACAACACTCAAAGAGTATTAATCTCTCCGTTCTGAAATCTCATCGTTCGGAGTCGCCAAAGAAAACTGTAGGCCCCTTCTACTCTTGAGAAAACAGTAGCACGCACAACACGAGTAGTTGTTGTAGAAGCTAGGCCCTGGTCCCTTGTCGGCTGTTGGATCACTCAATTATTATTATTATTATTATTATTATTTGGAGTCGCTTTTGTGGTGTGACTCTTTCCGTGATGACTTGCCAAATGGTTCCAAACAAAAATTGCATAAGAGTTCGATAGGAGTCACGCGTACTCTGTCAAAATCAGTGTATTTGAAAACAAATCTCACGATGAATCGTCAGAAAGTTCCCCTCTTGACTAATTTGTCTATTTCACAGACCAAGAGGATGCTTTGTGATAATATCTTATTAAGAGACATACGGCTGTGTCTTACCGCTTTGACATTATGGGTCAAGTGCTTTAGCAGCTGCTTGGATGACGATGCATCGATGACGATGTTCTCCGGGCTTCCGAATATCGTTCATCGACTTAGCGATTAAGTGTAATTTTCACTTGAAAAACACTGGATTTGGAAAAATATGCTAGAGTGGAAGGTCTACCGCAGACCAGAAGAACAAGATCTGGAAGTCTGAAGAACTGACCGTTTTGGGATATGATACATATATCCACTTCTGCTGCAGTGCCAGACTTAGACCCATCGGTGTAGATTTTCTTAGCGTTGTATCTGCTTGCACCCAGGCTGGAGTCCCATTGTTGTATTCGATGTTGAATTTGGGGATACATTTCATCGCTTTACCTCTACAATTTGGAACCTACACCGCATAGAACCAGTTCCGACTAAATTCAACCATTCTCTCGAGTGCTGTGACCATCCGTCTGTTGTGATTATTTCGTCTTCCCTTGCCCCAAATCAAACCCTTGTAGCCTTGAATGAAAGCGGGAGGAGATGGGTGGTTGGGTAGGTCGTTCTCGAAATGAAATCATGTGAAAATGCTTATTCTCCTTATTTCCCAAAACAGGACGCAGAGCTTTATTCTCTCTTTGAGTGACCATGAGTTCCCACAAATATCTCAACGTTTTCTCAGTATTTTCCGCAAAATGTTTCGTTTACTCTTATCAAAGAGCCGTTCCTGTGATGGATTCCTTCAAAATGCCAAAAGCCACAGTCACTGTAAAAGTTACCAACCAGTGTCCCTTTAGAGGTGCGCTCGTAAAAAATTTATACCGCAATTCTATAACTCTTCAAATAGCCCTTAAAAAGAAATAGGACGACGGAAATAGCGCAGCGCATTCACAGACGACCTGCCCTAAAAGGGTGTGCATTGCATACACGCGCCATTGTATTTTGAAGGATTCATTTTCGAAAGCGTGTATATTCGCCCAGCACAACGATTTCATTTTTTAGCATCAATGAATGGACATGAATACAGGGACACCAGGGTTAGAGTCTTGCGGGAAAAAGCCTCCAAGGCACTGTCAGCAAATGCCTTTCGAGTGTGAATCGAAATGAACGAAGGGGGGGTGGCGTTCAAAAAAAAAAAAAAAAAATGGACAGCATGACAACAACAACTGCAAGAAAAGGATCACACAACACAGTTCTATCATTAGGAGCATTCCTTGAGGCCATAAACAACAGACGAGTTGGAGTGAATTTGTGTAAAAATAAAACTGTCTTCAGATGCGAACGTGGTGGTGGTTGTGTTGTCAGGATGCAGTGTTAGCGTTGAGGATGGTGCGTTACATGTGCTCCTTGAATGAGGACAAATGACGCGGGGGTGTATGGGCTCTCTGAAAGACATTCAATTCGCCTGAAAGGAAAATCATGTGAGTGGAATATTAATGTCCTGGACACACGAGTGAATTCAAGCTTTTTTGTTTTTTCGGGGGTCATAACAGTGATTGCGATGGGAATGGGATGGAATGTTGTCAGGCCATTAGCTGTGTGAATGTAGGCCCACAGCCATGGTACGTGTCAAATGTACAGATATTCAAAGGGGAAGTAATGCTTACCATTAGGCAGGTGGTGTATATCAGCCGAGCCCGAGATCGTAAGTATAAGACGGGTGAGAAGGAAATGCCTCCATTTTGTCTTCAAATTGGTCGTTTTCATAATATTTATGCTTATTGGTGGTGTTAGAATAACACTTACCACCTCCGGATTGTGGTTTGACATGACCACGACGGCACTAACATATTCACGGAGTTCAAAAGGATTATCGAACGAAAGTACTGTGAGTGTGTGAGTTGAATTGCTAATTCCGCTTGAAATCTGAGCCAAATTCTAATGACTGAATAAGATGGCAGTAGAAGATCATTTTGGGTGCCGTATTTTTTAAAGGAAGTCTGACAAGAGACAGGCTGTGAGACAGTGAATATAAAAAGATTAGGAACTCATTGTTTTATTCGAGATGTTTCAAATTGATTTTCAAAAAATTTCGTTACCATATTGCCACCAGATGTATTGTTAACTGCATCTGCCAATACATTGGCTTCTGTAAAAGTCGACAACTTCTTAGAAGACATTTTATTCAAATCTTGTCCGCGAGAAGTCAAAATGAAACAAACTGACGCAAAAGTCAAATGCAATGGTTTTGGTGAAAATTTTAAGGGACACGTTCAATCCTCTCACAACTACTTTTTTGGAGGTTATTTTGAACAGTATGAAAATTAGTTTAGGCTCGTGCAGTCATCATTGCTGTGCCATAAAGTTCAAGTCTTTAGTTCCAATCCAATTGATCGTACGTTTCTTGTTATAAAGTGTTTTCGAATTGGGTCCTGTTACCATCACTACAAAAATATGATAATTATAGATTATTTGGACACCATCAGCTGTTTCTTTTCAAATTCCTGGCAGGAAATCAGTATCATACTTCCGAAAAATACTGCTACAACTACTGGTACCTCAGAAAAACGAAATGAGTTGCTTCTCGTTTGAAAAACACTGAGAATTATTAAAAAACTTGTTTTCAAAATGAGTGCAGTATCTTGGCCATGCCAATTGATCACCCCTGAGCTGCGATTCAACCCTTTTGAGCTCTTTTGTGGAACACTCTGAAGTGCAAATGTTATACCAACAATCAGGTCACGATTCAAGCAGTTAAGGACGATAGTGCTATGAGCTAAATTCCAGTTTAATGACGATACTGAACGTCGAGGTTTCCGAAATAGGTTTCAAAAAGTAAAATCTAAACATTAACAAGGGTTCCAACAACTCATGTGAGGTTGGTGCCTCGAAAAATACGAAAGTTTTGGTTTTAAACCGGGAATCGAAATTTTACGACTAGGAGTCGTCGCAATAATCCACTGCCACAAGGCGGCGACAAAGAAATTTTCCGAATGTTAAAGATTAGTATGTGCTTAAGTAACGTTAATTGTATGTCATAGGAAACTACGCTTTGTCTTCTTCTTCTTCTTGTGGCGCTACAGTCCGGGGTGGACCTGGGCCTCAACCAACATGCCTCTTCAGCCAGCACGATCTTTCGCCAGCTGCCGCCAGTTGCGCACTCCAATTTGGTTGAGGTCCTTCTACACTTGTGTGCGCCATTTCTGTTGCGTTGTCCCAATGGCTCAGATTCGAAGACTTTTCGGGCTGGAGCAGTAGTTTCCATCCGCTCTACATGGCCTAACCATCTTTATCGTTATATCCGGATACGCTTGACTAGGCGCATGTCGCTGTAAAGCCCATTAAGTTCGTCGTTAAATCTTCTTCTCCAAACCCCATCAACACAAACAGGTCCAAAAATCGCACGTAAGACTTTTCTCTCAAAAAGGCGAAGGGCTTCCTCATCCACTTTTAGTAACGTCCAGGTTTCCGCGCCATAAAGTAGGACCGGAAAGAATGTTTGTCACGTTACAAAAAATCGGTCGGTGACATATTGCAACGTCACTTTGGGGATGGCATGGTCTTCATTTGAAGATGTTGGATGACAATTGAACAGTGATCATCTGCCAAAACGGCCTTATACCACGGGATCCATTTTTCCAAGAGTCATAAGTAATGCCTTAGTTGCCTAAATACCAAACCGAGTTCATATTAGAGGGGAAATCGATCCATGCTGTTAGGGAGCAAGGGTTACACACCCTGCCGTTCTATGACTCACAGCAATGCAACCCCACGCTGAGCCGGAATAGTCTCCGTAACCGCTTAGTCTGAGTCAGAAGAGTCTACAAGCTCTATTGTTGACCAGTAAGCAAGGTAAACTAACTCTGGCTCTATCTGCGACTTTGAGCTTAGGGCACTATTAGACTGAAACAAAGTAGCAGTCGCCTTTGACCTCATGTGGTAACATAATACAGTATTTCGTCAAGCTGTCACTACAAGTGACGTTCCGCTATCAATATGGCCGCTATAACAATTGGGCTATCGACTTAATTTTGAAGCATTCAAAAACTCAGTCACATCATATGAAGATTGTCCTCATTTTGCCTAAGACGGTGCAATAGGCAAAACAGTGGGCCAAACAAATAAATTGAAAACTTGAAACATGAATTATTGGGAAGTGATCAAGTTTTAGGTTTCAACACCTTGAGACTTTTGTAACATATCTCCGTTCAAATGAGGCAGCATCGTTAGAGCAGTTTAATTAATTAAACTTTAATTTAAGTTTTATATTGAAAGAGAAATTTCGTCGTTTCCGCTAAAATGTGCGGTTGAGCCTTAAAAATGATCGCTGAAGAACCAACCGCTCCAAATGAATGATTGAATGACTGGCAACTCTTTTCAATTTTATAGTACTCTTTCATTTGTTTTCGGACTTCGTTTCCAATTTTTTAACAGTATAGGGCCATTAAAAAACAAATTCAATAAAAGAAATATTCTTTTTCTTGCTCAGTTTCAAAAATCTAAAAAATTTAATTTGGAAACTTTTTACACCTCTACATTGTCTGACAGCCATGCCATGAATAAGCGTCTACAATAATTTTTGAAAAGAAACAGGTTCATTAAACTGAAAATAACAAACTTGAAATGCCAAGTGTTGAAAATCGAGAAAAATCAATATATCATCGATAACGTCTGGCTGTTCGGACAGAAAGCCACTCATGTCGTAAACGATCATTAATTGTTTTTCGAATATTTCAACACCACACTGCCGCAGGAGCAGCTGCGAAGAGATGGAAAGTAAGACCTAGGATACATATTCCTAAATTATTACCCTACGACGAGAGGTCGAAGTGGAAATGCAAAGCATACGGCAGCGGCAGCGGCGGCAAAAAATACACACCGCCGCCAGTCCCGTGAAATAATTTCAAACACCGACATCTTGGAGGTATTTTTAGAAGTACAATTCGCTAAATATAATGAAAATAAATCGCTGTTTTGGGCGCAGCATAAACTTACGCAAGACTCCTCCCGCAGCGGGGCCGAGGTGTGTGTGGACGCCCAAATTAATTATTTGTCTGTCGGGCTGGGAGAACGAGTTTTTGTCGTGTCGACGGTGTGCGATACAAATAAACGCGTGTATCTCATGGATACGGGTGTTTGTTGTTTCTTGCTTGATTAACCAGCCTGCTTATGTTTGGATGTGTTTTCCTTGGCAAGGCAGTTGTTTGAGTTTGCTTCTCGGCAGGATTTCAGTTTTATTGATCCCCATTCAAGCTGTCGACGTTCAATTAACCTGATTACAAAACTTTTCATCATCGCCGTACACATTCATCTCGATTCGTCGTGGCACCATGGTTATGGGGGACCTAGGGAGACGCAATCGATAGTTGACTCATCCCCCCAGACAGAACGACTACAGGACGGGACACATCATCCGGAAGTAAATGGAGCATGCACGATGTGATGAATTTTAATCATTCCTCATTCCATTTGAAGCGCGGCGGGGAATTTGTACGAGTTTCGTGGAAATCATGCAGAAGCGTGAGATAGACGCTGCGTCGTTGCTGCTGATGTGGGAGGAGAGGTGAGATGCCGAGGGAAATAACTGAAGTCGTTGAAAGGACACAGGAATACTCTCCACCGCAAGCAATCAAAATGCTCTACGTGCCCCAACTCTGAGGTAGTGGTGTGACGGTAAGTGTTTTTCTGTTTTTTTTTTTGCAAGTTGCCTCAGCTGAAAAACGAAATTTTCATCTACTTAGCCAGACTACAACAGTCGCAGCCGGTGATGTCATACTATATTCTCCTCGAGTCGTGAGTTCATTTCGTTTTCGGATTAGCTGCCGTCCATTCGCGAGCGCTTGGTATTTAAAGCAGCAGACATTTGTTTCGGGGCTCGTTCGAAAATTTATGACCGCTGAAGTTGAAATTGCGCTAGGCGAAATATTTTTTTGTGGAAGGACATTTGCATTGCGCTGTTTGTAGCGAAAAGCTGGGATTGCTGTTGATGGTTGGCTTTAAGGAAAGTTTTGGTAGGTCAATGCAAAGGGTGTACAATTCGAATTTCAGTTACAGAATATGGGGCACAATGATTCAAACCCAGTACCTCTAAGGTACAAAGACTTTGACATAAGGCAAATGAGAAGCTCATGTTTAACTTCATTGAAGAGTGTTCCATCCTCCTAAACCGGAGCTCTTTATGCAACAGAAAATACAATGAATTCACAAAACTTACCTGGGTCCCAATTTGAGTCGGCCGCCATCACTTCAGCTGTCATCCTCTGCAAGGCTCCAAGAAGAATTCAAAGTTCCTGCAAAGAGAGAAAAGCGAGAAATGCAAAATTTATGTGTTTTCTTGCCTATCTTCAAAAAAAAAACCCACAAAGAAGAAAGTCTACAGTCGATTGAACAATTCCCAAAATACATGCACCCTGTGGCACGACACTCAATAATTTGCCTTTGCCCCGAGTGTCGTCAGTTGCTCCCTCCGTCAAAGTAGATCTCCCTAGGCGTCAGTGTACCCATATTTTTAGAACAACCATCCATATAATTACAAGATTCCGTGAAATCTCTGCGGTCGTAATTTGAATTTTAGATTTTCATCAAGTGTATTGCGTCAACAGTTGCCAAGTGAAGAGAACAAATGACGTTCCCAAGCACCCAACAACCGCGCCGCCGCTTCCTTCAGCAGACAACGAAGATGACGACCGACGGTGCTGCTATGATGGTTCTAGAATTTGGATCTCTATTTATTATTTTGTCCTCTGTGTGCAGTGTTTGTTGTTTCACTCCGTGTATCATAAACTGTGTCAGCAAAAGTGCACACTGTTTTATTTTTCATTTTAGTGGACGGGCAACCGTCGAATTGCACGGTGCGGTAGTGGATTTCCGGTAGGTCAAGTTGCAGTTGAAAACAGAAACGCTTGGATCCGGTTAAATGCTGCGATTGGGTTCGACAAGTCTTGAAGCGAATTGTTTACTCGCGGAGAAGGAGTTCACTATTCAGTTGCCGGCATGATGGAGCGGGAATGGGTAATTTGTTGCTAAGGGTTGCGAGTCTTGAGATCTGTGTTTTGTTTAGGAATCTTAATTCAACAACATTAGACAGATAGTCTGTCCCCATTTTCAAACTATTCTTTTGGAATTCGGGTCATGAGATACTTCATTAAGATGTTAAGACTGCATTTTATAGTAGCAAGAATACAGCTAGAGAAGAGGTCAATGTTGGAAGAACTTGTGGCATTTCTTTAGACGATGACTGCCGTTTATTAGTCTTGGGTAATTAATAAATTGAAGAACACCACAAATGAGACTAGAATCTGACTTCTTGGATGGGTGTTTCGAACATTAAGGTTTGCAAGAGTTTCGAGTCATTCTTTAATTGAAAAATAAAAAAGAAATTGTGTGTCCCTTCAGCCCACAAGGGATCAAAATTCTTCAGCAATCGTCCGCGTACAACTGTTTCTGGCTCCGAACGGCGAAATTTGAGATGCGTTTCATGGACAATTATACACTTGGAGAGATGTCAACAATTCGATGTTCAGTCCAAAAATTGAGCCCGAAATTTAAAGCCTATGCGTAGACTCACTAAAATGGTGCACACTCAGTAAAAAAAGACTCTGCAGTGTTTAAGTAACAGTGTCAAGTAGTCAACATGAGAAAGGGACATATTACCAAAATCTAGAATTCCTCTAGAATAATCTGCTCAAATTAAAAATTGCTCAAAGTCCCGAAAGGGCCAAATCTTAAAATATCCAACATCAAGAAAAGAGTGAAATCTCGAAATCATTAAACTTCCCAATTCTTGACATTATATGAACTCAGTACCAAATTTAAATTTGCAGGGTACTCCCTCCCGAATGTCTCGGTTCGGTACGTTTGTATGTAGTCCCACCCAATGGCGCCACTATCGCATGAGAAATTGATTCTTTATTTTGACACATCATCGTAGACGGATACTGTCAAAAACTGCAGCCAATCGGACACGTAGTCGGTTTATTGACCACGTATGGAACCGGTTGTGTTCGAGGATGTCAGAAAAAGTTCAAAAAATACTATTTATTTCAGGATTTTGGACTTTTTCGTATTTTTATTTTGGGATCTTTTTCACAACCCACTCAGAAGTCACAAACATACTGGAGTGAGATATGGGACAATTAAATGAGCCGTATACCTTTGAGCCTTCAACACGAAAACACAACCAAGGTTAAAAATCCATTCAAAAACTGCATATTTTGCTTACTGAACAAAGTCTTTAAAATTTTTCTTTGTTTTTGATCACAAAACTTCACCCAATGACAGCCATTTCGATAGTTTCTACGTTAAAGGCTTACGGTTCAATCGCGGAACATCAAATTCTATTTTCACGGTGCGACTGCTCTTCCCTTCTTTTTAACTGCCGAAGACATCTGTCGTAAATACAAAACCTGAACTACGTCACGAGACAAGCTGTCACTATCGCGTAAACATCATGAGTACCCTCCTTTCGACTTAAGTCCGTTAATCAAAGAGAGATAGGATTTAAACGAGCCGGCGTAAATAGAAGAACTCCGATTTTGTTGCCGATAGACTAAATTGGACATCGTAAAAAGTCAATTTCTTTTATTTTTGGATTTGATTTATGCATATTGTTTGACGCAAGAACTGTGCGCTGATGACTGTATGCTAACAAGCCACTCATTTGACACACAATTTGCGAAATAACGTCTCAGACGTTGAACCAAGTTTTAATTAATTAGTCACTGGAAGGCACCCCATACTCTCCAAACGTAGAAGGTTCTTTGAACTAAAAAAATGTGACCAGCTTTGTTTTAATTTATTGTTGAGTGTAGTACTCTGAAAGAGTGATGAAAGGGAAACACAATCCACAATTGACCAGGGACTAGCTTCTGCATCAACTACTCGTGTTGTACTTCTAATGTTTGCTCAAGAGACGAACATAGATCTGCAGTTTATTGCCGACTCCGACTGGCGTATGTTTGGAAGCTTTTCATTGACGAATAGTACTCTTTAAGTATTGTCGCCGAGACCTTCAGTGTCAAAAAAGGCTTAAGACAAGGCGACGCATTGTCATGTGACTTCTTTATCATCTTGAGAAGATCGGGTGTAACTCAGAAGTCAACACCAGAGGCACGATCTTCCAAAAATCCGTTCAGCTTCCAGCTTACGCCGACGACATTGACTTGACTTGTTGTTGGCGGAAGCGGCTAAAAGGGGTTTGGCGATTAATA
This sequence comes from Eristalinus sepulchralis, assembly GCA_944738645.1. Classification (NCBI taxonomy): domain Eukaryota; kingdom Metazoa; phylum Arthropoda; class Insecta; order Diptera; family Syrphidae; genus Eristalinus; species Eristalinus sepulchralis. The sequence goes on from OX122886.1 coordinate 55,106,341, forward strand.
AGAGCAAGACGAAGTACGTGCTGTCATCAAGGAAGGACACACAACATCGACGTCTCAGACAGAGGGTACCACAAAGCAACAGAAACTATGAGGTATACAAGGACTTCGTCTACCTCGGCTCCGCGGTAAAGAGGGACACCAACACTCACTGTTTCCAATCGCTGCTTCTTTTGACTCAAGAGGCAATTGAGTAATAAAGGGCGAAAAAACCTGAACGCTACTAAAAGCGTATGAGGAAGCCCTTAGTCTTTGTGAAAAAAAAAATTTGCGGATTTTGGTACTGTTTGCGTTGAGGGCGTCTGGAGGAGAAGATTCAACGACAAACTTTATGGCCTGCACGGCGGCAAGCGTCTTCGGAGCGGAGAACGCTTAACATGGCAAGGACGTCTACCTACGAAACCTGGATTAGAGTTATGAAGCCTATTCTGACTCCACTTGATAATGCAGAAAGAATTACTTTTCTAATAATAGGAAATTATTGGCTTGGGGAGTGAGCGAGGCTCGGTAAATTTGCGCTCTTTTCCGGTCTACAAAAGGTCTGTATCGTCAGTAATTTGATTAATTTTATTTTTCATTAATTTTGAAATGGGATGCATGAAAGCTGCTCCTCTTTGCTTAGCAAAACGTTGCAGAAATAGTCAAGGGTTACCACATCCGCATTGCGGCAATGGTTTGAAACATTCAAAATCGCTGATTTAGTTGTCGACGACACGCCCAAGTTGGAAGACTGTGGAGTTCGACGAAGAGCATCAAATATCACTGAAGGATGCTCGAAATGAGCTCTATACGGTTTGAAGGACGCTATACGATCGAAAAGATTCTACAGACAAGTCAAAACCGTTCTGTCAAGCTTCATGTTGCACGAATCGTCAAGGCCGCACTTCACGAGTTGAAATGGGAGGTACTACAGAATTTGTTTTTGTTTGAGTAAATAACCTCTATTAGTTCTACCCATGGGAAGGAACAACAGAACAAACACCACAAACTGTTTCTGCAAGCCTGTGCCATCGCCATCTGCTTAGTTTGCTTCTAAGCTCCGCTTTTAGTAAAAAAAAGAGACTACAAGAAGGATGCAAAGCCTCCTAAATACAATCATAGCTTATCCAAAATTCAGTGCTGACTCAAAATTACTACTGGCAGATGCTTGATCATTCTTGAGAAGATCGGGTGTAACTCACAAGTAACTCACAGAGGCTGGATCTTCCAAAAATCCGTTCAGCTGCCAGATTACGCCGACGGCATTGACTTGATTGGACGAACACAGCGAGCCGTCAATGATGCATTTGTTGTTAGCGGAAGCGGCTAAGAGGGGTTTGACGATTAATAAGAGCAAGACGAAGTACATGCTGTCATCGAGGAAGGCCACACAACATCGACGTCTCAGACAGAGGGTGCCACAAAGCAGCAGAAACTATGAGGTAGTCAAGGACTTCGTCTACCTCGGCTCCGCGGTAAAGAGGGACACCAACACTCACTGTTTCCAATCGCTGCTTCTTTTGACTCAAGAGGCAATTGAGTAATAAAGACTTCTCTCGAAGGCCTAAACTGACTTTGTACAACGGCTTGATCAAACTAGTCATACTTTATGGCGAGAAAACCTGAATGCTACTAAAAGCGGATGAGGAAGCCCTTAGTCTTTGTAAGAAAAAAAATTTGCGAGCGTTCTTCTCAAGCTTCATGTTCACAAATCGTCAAGGCCGCACTTCACGAGATGAAATGGGAGGTACTACAGAATCTGTGTTCGATTCCCATCCTTGCCGCACCTTGTCCAAACATATGAAGGACGTTAACCACGGCAAGGAAGAGTATCAGCAACCATTCATTGCCGAGAAAAACTGGCGTCTCTTGACTTAAGATTGTCAATTCGAAGACGGAATACATGAGTCTTTAGATAAAAGTCGATTTTTGTTTGAGTAAATAACCTCTATTAGGTCTACCCATGGGAAGGAACAACAGAACAAACACCACAAATTTTTTCTGGGAAAACTTATTTTTCCTGCAAGCCTGCGCCATCGTCATCTGCTTAGTTTGCTTCTAAGCTCCGCTTTTAGTAAAAAAAAGAGACTACAAGAAGGATGCAAAGCCTCCTAAATACAAGCATAGCTTATCCAAATTTCAATCCAGGCTCAAAATTACGACTGGCAGATGCTTTCGGAACAAAATAGGCGGAGCTTTCGACAGTAACAGTTTCATGTCATGGCATTCGCAAATTTCAAATAAACAAGTTAAAACCACACAAATCCCACCCATATTCCGAATTGTTTGCAGTCCCGTTGTCCAATACGAGTTTCGACCCTTTGAGCGGCTCTATCCTTCTAAATTATTCCCTTTCCGGTCAAAGCCTGCATAAATTCAAAATTAATTTCCGCTCTAAATGAGTTTGAAACGAGAGTCGAACGCAAAGCGGATGAAAATTAGCCAGCGTGGTGGGCGATCCCCATTGTTTCCCTATGCCCACTTTTGTAAGTCATTGACCCTTCCAATCAATTTCTTCGATTTTGATTTCTGATATAACTAAGTCCCCAATCGAACAAAAAAAAACTTCTTCCTCCACCATCAGACGTTTCCTTTGCCAACTTTTACTTCCCCCACACCCGCCGGCTGACCAATTTGAAATTGATTTAAAGGAAAAGTTAACTGCCAGCTAGGGAGAGACGCAGCCGGTTCCCTGCGCTAGCTGGATGATAACTCAATTACCGTCGATGTCAGCGGAAAAGTAACTGCACGAGGACACGACATCGTTCGTCTTGGGCGGCCCCGGAAAGCCGGATCCGTTTCTGAAGTTATGAGGACGCTCTTTAAGATTGAATTATAATAAATGTGTGCGCAGACCGTCACGAACTGAATGGAAACCCCTTTCTGATTGAGACCGGGGCCGGTTACATAGGAGCGCAATTTTCAGTCCCCGGACCCGACGGGCATGACGGAAACTGTTTTGGCGTCCACGCAAGATGAATCCGGACAAGGCACAACGCGGCCACCAAGCCGTTCCCATAAATAATGCAAACCTACGCATGAACCTCCTGTGTCTCCCCAACGGCCACTCACACTGTTAATATCCATTTGTTCCTCCACGCGCGCTCACAACGTTTCCAGTGGATCCTCGTGCACGTTGATGGCAGAGCAACAATGAGGGGATTGTGGACATAGAGACTTGGCATGGATTTCCATGCTGATTCATGTGTCTTGTTGGTGCTGTTGCTGGTGCGAGGAGCAGTGAAGGTTGTTCACCCGCCGCGCCACCGTTGCCTTGCATAAGCCTGCTCTGAAAAGGACTACCGACTAATGGCGTCCTCGTTTGCTCAGCTTAACAGCATTTACATTTGCATTTACCAACGGTTGTGCGCCTCTATGTGTGTGTGTGTGTGAGTGGTGCCATTAAAATTTCAAAACTTAGGCGAGCTTTTGTGGGCGAGAGGGAGGCCTGGAATGGATATCCTCAAATTAGACGTCACCGCGGAAGAGTTGTGTGGGAAATTAGATAGTTACTGCCAAGTACTTTGAGGATTATTGGAGCACAGAAGAAGGGGGGTGGGAGGTTGTCCTTTTAACATGAACTGGTTGCGGTTGAGGTAATCCTTGTGTTTTGTCTACTTCCACCACGTACTCAGGGATCAACAATCTGAATTTCGGTTTGAATGTCTGCCTTGTGGAGTGAAAGTGGCCATGAAACAGAGACGATTGCTGTGGTTTATGGATGACAAGGATTGTCTGTTCGGCAACCGACAGGGATTTTGAGAACATTTGCACTTGCCTTATTATCAGTCGTCATTCACCTCCTCCTACCTTCGATTAAAAATAACATCAATTTCCACAAGACCCCCACGGTTGCATGTAAGGCGCGCCCTTCGGTTCCTTGCTTCGTCACTCGGTTTCCTTTCTTCGTTTTTGCATAATTCATGTCACCCCCGACGTCGAAACGACGACCAAAGTCGTCGCCACACTCCAGCCACATTCCAGCACTCCTTAAGGGATCCATTCAATTAGATGTCGATTCATAAGACATTGCGTGGCGGCTTGTCATTGCCTTCTAGCCTTGGGTCTGTCTGTACGCTTCGCATGTCTTATCAGAAATAATCATTCGAATCAAATCAGATGTCCTTCGACTCCCCTTCTCATGTCCATACTCGCAGTCCCACGAGATTGATGATTTTGTGCGGGCAAAGGTCAGCTCCAAGCCGCAAAAGTGGAGAGCCATCATGTGACAGAGGGCGACCTCGAAATGTGTGTAAGCCTGTGCACACGTAGCTGACGTCAAACATCATACCAGCCACCTATGGCGTGTCATTGGCAATTAGTGTCCATTGCTTTGCAGGCACTTTCCCGAGGAAAATCCTTCTTCAATGTAAAATTAGTTGCAGCTCGTTGGAGCAGGCGATGGCGGCGACGGCGCGCAAGTGGTTTGCAGAATCGACAGAATAATTTATTTGTACACCGGCGATGGGGCGGTTTGTAAAAATAGATGCACTAGCCGACCACGAGGCCGAGGTGAGTAGTCGATTGGTCAACAAACATCATGAAACCGAGGGGTCCAACGTCTGATAATCGCACAAATACACAGGTGTCTTGTTTACGTGGCAGCTCCCGGCACTCGTACAGCACACAATGTACTCTCGAATTGGACGGTTGATTGATGTCTTCACGAAGGCGGACGCTTGCAAGACGACGACGACAACGAGAACAACAGCGTCGGGTCAAATGATTCGCTGTTGGTATTTGATCTGGGAAATGAAGTGACCCCAACTGTTTGCTGTTCAGATGATGATGGCGATGGGCGCGCTTGATGGGTGAAAGTGAGCGCTTAACGTGATTCTGAGTGGAAATGGAAACTTTTACGACGTCAGCTTCTATTTGATTTGTTAAAAGGAGACCGATGGTGGGGGCGGGAGGTTTTTACGGGAGGAAATTGAAGAGATTTGAGTGGGAATTGTAGAAGTCTCTATCAACAGTTTGCCAATTTTCTGTCGGTTATGTTGTGGACGTGTGTCATACCGGATGCGTGACACGGGGAAAGGTAGATAAATGTCCGCAAATTCGGTGCCGATTAGGCTTTCAATTAGCTTGAGGAATGATTCAATTGATGCCAAAAGAAAGTTCGCATATTAGTGACAAGGTGGCGCCCGGAATAAATGCTTTTTGGGAAAAGTTGCGAAAAAAATCTGTCTGTGATCAATTCAAATATTAACGCGGGTGTGGATGGGGTATCCTTCCAGATTCTGGACTTTCGAAGTCAAAATTTGTTGGTGATTCCAACGAGAACCCAACGAGGAACGAAAGAGCATAAGAGTTGCAGATCGACATGCACCAACTCTCCCGTTCTCCGATTTTAAGACCAGTTCATTGAATACGATCCTTGTTCAGTTTTGATATTACTGTCAAACTCGTCAGGTTGTGCAAGAAAGTAATGAAAAATTCTTGCTGCTCCATCATGGATGAAAAAGAATTCCCCGAGAGATCTAAAAAGGATTTAGAAAAGGCAACGCGTTGTTAGGTGCCTTTTTAATATCATTCTTGAGAAGGAAGTTTACTCTCCAGTCAAAGAGGTTCGATCTTTTGGTACAACTGCTAGCATACTCAGAGGTTGTACACAGCGATACGTGAATGAAACATTCTTTGGTAAAAAAATGGGTTTCGCGGTGAACGAGGGAAAAACGAGGAAAATGGAGTCATCGAAAAAGGGCACGTAGCATCGACGATTGGGCCAGAACGTCTTCTTCTTCTTATGGCGCTACAGTCCGGGGTGGACCTGGGCCTCAACCAACATGCCTCTCCAGCCAGCGCGATCTTTCGCCAGCTGCCGCCAGTTGCGCACTCCAAGTTGGTTGAGGTCCTTCTCCACTTGTGCGCGCCACCTTATCCTGGGCCGTCCTCTGTTGCGTTGTCCCAATGGCTCCGATTCGAAGACTTTTCGGGCCGGAGCAGTGGTGTACATACGCTCTACATGGCCTAGCCATCTTAAGCGTTGTATCCGTAGACGCTTGACTAGGCTCATGCCGCTGTACAGCCCATACAGTTCGTGGTTGAATCTTCTCCTCCAGATGCCATCAACGCAAAAAGGACCAAAAATCGCGCGCAGAACTTTTCTCTCGAAGAGACCAAGGGCATCCTCATCCGCTTTTAGTAGTGTCTAAGTTTCCGCGCCATAAAGTAGGACTGGGATTATCAATGTGTTATATAAAGCAAGCTTAGTCTTTCGAGAGAGGGCTTTATTACTCAATTGCCTCTTGAGCCTAAAGAAGCAGCGATTGGCAAGAGTGATTCTGCATTTGATTTCGGTACTGGTGTTATTGTCCCTGTTTACTGCGGAGCCGAGGTAGATGAAGTCCTTAACTACCGCGAAGTTTCTGCTGCCTATTGTGACGCTCTGTCCGAGATGCCGATACGGGCCAGAACGTCACCATAGACCAATATGACTCCGAGGTAATGAAGGATTCGTCTACCTCGGCTCCCAAGGAAATAGTTCAAACAGTATCAGTATCGAGATTTAACGCAGAATCACTTTTGCCAATCGCTACTTCATTGGGCTCAAGAGACAATTGAGGAGCAGAATTATCTCTCGAGGAATCAATCTAATATTACATACCACCTTGATCGCCACCGTCCTGCTCTATGGCGCAGAAGCTTGGAGAAAATGAAAAGCGGATGAGAAAGGGCTTGGCATTTTCAAGAGGTAAGTTCTGCGTGCAATTTTCGGTCCTTTTTGCGTGGATGGCGTCTGAAGGAGAAGATGCAACTAACTCTATAGCATGTCCGGTGGCATGGGCCTAATCAAATGTCTTTGCATAAAACGTTTAAAATGGCTTCGCCATGTAAAGCGTCTGGATACGACTCTTCCGACCCAAAAAGTCTTCTAACTCGAGCCATTGGGACAATGCAACAGATAAGATGGCATACAAAAGTGAAGAAGGACCTCAACCAATTTGGACTGCAGGTAGCTGGCAAGAGATCATGCTAGCTGCAGAGGCATGTTGGTTAAGGCTCAGTTCAACTCCGAACTGTGGCGCCATTAAGGGAAGAAAAAGTCTTAGAGGTTTCTCGTGCGTGCATAGCTCCTGGCACCCCTATAGTAGAACATGTAGGTCACTGAACGGAAATGGTGCTGCTGAGGTCTGTTCAAGGCAAAACACACGCATTCAGATTACGAAAAAGTTTTTTCAAAATTCTGGAATAAGAAAACCAAGCAGAAAAAAGGTGGGAAGTGAAATTGTATACTCTGTTGAAGAGCCCTTTCTTTTGCGATAAACTACGATAATTCTCATACGAGAACAACTTCGTGGTTTGTTTTGCAAAAAGGATAGTTAGAAGAAGGGGGATTCAAACTGACTTTGTATTGGATGACTCTTTGGTATATCCTGACCCCACTTCGGAATGGAAATACGAAACAGGAAACTTCGGGTCAACACAGTTAATCTTTGGTGTGTCCTGTATCAAAAAAAAATTTTTTTCAAATCTTCCCCTTCGTTTAGAGGAATTCCTTGGCATAATTCAGTCTTATAAATCTTTGAATACAGTGAATTCGGCTTTACTAGGGTATCGCATTATCGGGTCATAAGCTTTACTCGGGCAACCTGGCACTTATGGAAAAACAAAGGGAAAAAAGGAGAAAATAAAGAAAATGAAGTCCTGTACTGAACTTTCTTCAAAAGAAGTAAAGTTTGTCAGGGAAATCAACATGGAACACTATGTAAGATAACATAAAGTTTTATTTTTTGTAATGTTTTCCCAAAAGAAACTGATGGGCGTTCATATCCTGAACACGGAAAATAGGACACAGTCTATATTTCTTTGCAAATAACAAAACAAATCAGTTCAACAAAATTTTAATTACACCGCTGCTATGAATAACAAAGTGAAGGGAACTAATGAACTGAATTTGATGGTTAAGGCGATATGCCGCTAGGGCAGCCATAAACTCACCTGCCTACCTATAAACAAAGTGAAACTACGAATATGAGGCGGTTTACGGCAGAATGGGCCAGGAAAGCAAAGAAATCGCCAACATATGCGCTGTGATGAGTTTTTATGAGTCAACAACAATAAATCTTGAATACGAGCCAACATAAAGATACACTTTTGTTGAGTCTGTTAATACTGAGGCAGGTTTGTCGACTTTTAGTATGCAGTTATCAACAAAATCCAAAAGGCTGGGGGATTGAAAGAAGGAGAAGTTAAGAGATTTCTTCTGTTGTAAGTGAATATAGTGTCACCACGTAGTAGGTTAATGCGTAGACTCACACGTTGAAGGTCCCAAGATTTAAAACTGCGCAATTTTCGTTTCAGACCACCATTTTAAAAAACCAGTACTTTAGATTGTTTTCTGAAAAAATTTAAAACTAACTAGCTCTAAGCCTAAAAAGAAACACTTTTTCGAAAAGCGGCGGTGTATACTATTTACCCAAACATTCTTCTTCTTAACACATCGATGCTTCAACTTCTTTAACCCGTCTAAAAATACGTTCTGCAAGGGTCTGTAAAGTAGGCCTAAGTGCAGGTGATATTCGAAACCAAATATCTACCCGGCGATCGGCTTCTTCAAGTTTGGAAACAAGAATAAATCACACCGGTACAAAGCTGATGTATTCAGTGGATGGGGCGGAGTAGCACCAATTTAGCTGCGGCGGTAGCGGAACTGTGACTCGGTGCCTTGTAATGGTGGCCTTGCCATGGTGGCCAATCTCTGTTGGGAAGTTTAACGTTAATCCTGAAATAAGGCCCAATAATTCGATATAGTACTTGTAAGCGCTCCAGATTTCAGTGTAACATGTTAATATGTGGTCGCCGTGTCGTAGTGAGTTAGTGCGTCAACCCACATGCAGAAGGTCTAGGTTTGATTCCCGAATGGGACACCTCACATTTCGCATCGACTTGCTATCAACACTCAAAGAGTATCAATTGTCTATGAAAAGCTTCTCAAAATTTCGCCGTTCGGAGTCGGCAAAAAACTGCATGTTCGTTCTGCTCGTGAGAGAACAGTTGCACGCACAACACGAGTAGTTCTTGTAGAAGCTAGGCCCTGGTTCCTTATGGGTTTTAGTGTCACTCAATTATTAATTATGTTAAATTAATATTTTGCTTGTGAAAATAAATCTGTTTACTTCTGTGGTGAAAACAAGAATGAACACTGATCTGATTAGGAATAGAAATATGATACACAAAATCATAGGGATATCAGCCCTTGCCGCTGTTTAATAGAGCTTAAGCGAATTTTCAATTTCCCGACTTTGGTCAAGAATAGGACGTCATTCATGAATAGACAAAGTCTCCTCCTAACCTTACTTTAGGAGGTTTGTGCCTTCGGTCTTTCTTAAGAACATTTGACTGCGATAAGGAAAAAAATGAGACGAACTCGGTTTGCTCTTGCGTCGGCGACTGATCCGCTGAAATTTAGATCACACCAATGTTCTTTGTAGGTTCCGAGAAGGGCGTAAGGAACTATGATATGAATTTGTTCCAAAGAGGGTTTTGAATGTTGAGAGTGAGTGAGTGATGATGGTTTCACTATCTTGTGTGAACTTAGGATTCACCTCGTTGAGAGACTCAAAATTATGGAATAATTGAATATGTTTGAATTTGCCATCCTGCCCGACTCCGACAGGATTTGAGAAACTTTTCATAGACAATTGATTCTCTTTGACTGTTGTCAGCAACTTGGAAGAGGTGGTGCCGTGAAAAAAATGCGAGGTGCCCCGTCCGGGCATCGAACCTAGACCTTCGCGTGTTGGTCGACGCACTTACCCACTGCGCCACGACAACCATAACTTTTGGAAATATAAGACTAAACAATTATGATGGGTAACGATAAGTAGAAGATATAGATAAGCCAAAATTAGAAACAAATCGCCTGATAGAAAACCAAAGCAAAGTAGGAGAAGTCGACTTTCCAAAAAAATAAAACTTCTACCGAATATTCAAATTCTCGCATACAGCAAGTACAAGTATCACTTTATTTTATACAAAAAAAGGAAAATTAAAAGTTCTAGCAAGGAAGTTCACTTGAGAACTTTTAATTCATGACTTTGTCATTTCATTTGGTGTGGTGATGTGATGAGATTAGAAGCTTTTAATAGAAAAATTGTACTTTATGAGTGCTGTCAGTAACTCGAAGGTGCCGTAAAAGATGCATTCAGCCAAGGAACCGAAGCTGGAACCTTGAAGCGTGTGATTCAAGACACTTGTCCACAACATTACGGTAACAACCTATTTCAGTTTTATTTATATGAAACCGAAAGAGAGGAGGTAAATTTTTGACCACGTAAGACTTGTTGACACACTCTATCATTTCTAAGCCATTACTTGAATATTTTTTGTTAGTGGCGCCCCCTATATGTCCCAGGACTTATTGAGTGATGTGTTATCTGTTGCCACCAAACAAAACATAGCTGTAGGCTGTCAGACACCGAATTTCAAACACAAATTGTACTTTTGAAGAGATTAGCAACTTTACAATTTGTTTGTCATATTTTTGAAGGATTTCGAATTAAACATGCAAATTTAAAGGGTGATTTTCGGCAACAACTATCTTTTTGGCAACAATGGTTTAAACAGCTGAGCTGTCTTCAGTTTGGTGTATAATTTAACCATGAATCGTCTTACAAACGAACAACGCTTGCAAATTATTGAATTTTACTATCAAAATGCGTGCTCTGTTAAGAAAGTTCATCGCGCGCTTCTTCCATTTTATGGTCAGTTCATTTTTGGCTCAATCGGTACTTAAATAAGCAGAATTGTCGATTTCGGAGTGAATATCAGCCAGAAGCAATGCAAGATCTACCAATGCATCCAGAAAGATTCACAGGTTGGTGCGGTTTTTGGGCTGGTGGCATCATTGGACCATACTTCTTCGAAGATGATGCGAATCTTAAGGTAACTGTGAATGGTGAGTGCTACCGTGAGATGATATCCAACTTTTTTTTTGCCCAAAATGCAAGAGCTTGACTTGCATGACATGTGGTTTGAACAAGATGGTGCCACCTGCCACACAGCACGCGCAGCAATGAACTTATTGAGAGACGAGTTCGGTGAACATTTTATTTCACGTTCGGGACCGGTCAATTGGCCGCCTAGATCGTGCGATTTCACGCCTTTAGACTATTTTTTGTACGGCTATGTAAAAGCTCATGTCTATACAGACAGGCCCTCTGGAAAGAATATGCCAAGAATCACCCTTTAATTCAATATCTAAAAAAATTATGACAAAGACTTTAGCTGCTGTCCCTACTGACACACATATCATCTGTCAGAATGCCACTTGTAAACTGTTATTTATCACTCCCTCTGATGTCCGCTTATAATTCATCAGTTTAAGACGGCAGTGGCACTTAATGACTCAATGGGGGTGGGCTCTAATTAAGGCTATTGGCTGCTTGGTAGATTTTCTGAAAACCGCACGACTCTTGACTTGACTTTTAAGCGGCATCCCTTTATCCGCGTAAAAAAATCAAAATATTAATTGGCAATGAAACGAATGTTTATAGACTCAACAATACTAGATGTCTCTTGTTAACAATATGGATTTTAACTAGCAGAGATATTTGACGGTCATTGAGTTTTATGCAATATTTTGCGCTAATGAAAATTTTAAGTGGCACAGAAGTCCGTCCAAACCATCGCGTAAAAAGAGAACTAACTCAACGTAATCATTTGCAAACCTTCCATTTTCCTATACTTCTTATTTTATCCTCCTATTTAAATCATCTACGAACTTATATAAACAAAGGCTGTGTCACCAATAGCACTTTCATCTGGATACAAACAGTAACAGTTGTTTAGCCAACGGCAGAACGATATATTCTCTCCCGCAACATCAAATGCAAATTAAGCTCCTAATAGATACGCAAGAAGTTTGTCCTGTTTTTGCTCAACAAAACTCATTACAACCTCACAAAAAATATATTTCAAGGTCTTGCCACAGTTGTTTCCTAAAAGTTTATCTATGAATGATTAAACATTAAAAATATTAAGTTTGGGTGACAGAGCAGCAAATTCAGGGCCACACGGTGGAATTTGCAATCTTTTCCTATTCTCCATTTGTATGCTCTCTGTCTGGCCAGTAAGTCAGTTAAAGTCTCGATTAATAACCTTCGTCTACCGTTGAGTATGTTACTTGTCCTCGCTCAGCCAAAGAGTCTCCTTTATATTACCGGAAGACAAGGAGATTCCAAAATGGGTAGTTTCAGAAATTCTAGTCTACGAAGCTCACTGTGTCAGGGGAGGTTTCGTAATGACAGCTTTCACCTGACTCCTCGAACGATGCCAATTAACTTAAGCATCCGTCGACACTCGTAGTATATAAATTTTGCCAGCCCCTCAGCCGACAACAACGATCTGTCAACGTCAAGCGATTGTTCGCAATCTGTCATGGTTCGAGGTGTTACAAGGAACAGAGAGCAGCATGTGTGCATCGTTGTGCGCGCTCGTTGCATATGATGTTTCGAATTTTCCACGTCCTTCCACCTCCGAGTGTGTACCACTAAATACAAACGTCATTCCGGTCCCTGGAGAAGGAGTGCAGGGAGCACGAGGAACCTTGAACTAGTTAATACCGCACAACACTCTACCACTTCGGATCCCCGGAAGTCCTTCTGCATTCAGCCACAGCTTCTGCCGCTGTCTATTGATGTGAAAATGAAAATTTCCCAGCAATTCCCTTGACAACTGACAACCCTCCTCCGCTCTCCGTTGAGACACAACTAGCAGTCACGGGGAACAAAAGTGAGGAACACTATCAGTTGCCAGTGTACAGTGGGCACAAGAAGGCGAATGTCACAAGGTAAGGGTTGTTACGCCAACTTGCGGGCTTAAGACAGACTTTAGGGACGCGCAGGTTGGGTTTTCCGGAGGAGGAAATTTCTGAAGGATGTGCGCTGCATAGTGTGTCGCTCATTCTGGGGGATGAAGGCAACACCACTCGGAAAAGTGGTGGTCCCTTCAAGGCAGCTGCATCATCAGCACACAGATGTGCGCTACGTGGTGGCTTCCTTCGCTCTTCTTTTTTAGTTTCTCCTTTTCGTTTTTCACACGACACAGGGGGAATTGCACACGCCTGCGGAAAATCAATTTCCACGCAGATTTCCCTTTCGATTTTGACGAATTCCACAATTTCGACGGGAATCGGGGTGTCCGTTGGGAGCGTTGGGTGGGGGATGGTGAGAGAAGGGGTAAATTACCTATTTTTCACTTTCAGCACATCTCGAGGTGTGCGTGCGCGTGATATTTGTTTTTTTTTTTTCAACAAAACTTTCCTTGCCGTCACTTCACTTTTCGCTTGTACCTCGGGGCGCACTGGGCAGCAATATGAAATAAAATGAAATTTTGCAAAAAAAAAACCGAGATCCGTTCACGGAGAGAGCGCCACGGACGAATGAGAGTGAGAGGGAGACGGTTGTTGTTGTTTATTTTATTTTTAGGACTGAACTGCACCGATGGGGGATTCGCGTTGGAAGCGAGAGCGTTTTGAGCAGAGCGTCCGACCACGATATCGTGTTTCTAACAACTGATTGGGGTTAATCCCGATCCGAGTGTGTGTCTAGACAGAGGGAGGATATTTTTTTGAAGGCAATGGTGTTGTGGTTTGTTTTTTCTTTCGGTTTTCGCCAGTGGTGAGGTGAATAAGGTGACTTGATGGGATTTTGAATGGAATGCGCATGCGACCGATTGCAGTGACAGGGTGGTGCGGCGGTGTTTTTGAGTCAAGAGCATTTTTGACGTTTCGCTGGTGTGGTGTCGGTCTCTGTCGGAATTGTGATGCGTGAGGTGTGGTGTATCAGGTGGGGTGCAGCGAAATTTTCGAAATCATTTCGAAAACCTTCGGGGTGGGATGTTATTTGCACTATGGCGGTCCTGTGCAAACTGGAAATACATCCCATTTACATCTCTAATCAATCTGATTTACTCACCGAATGCGACACACGATGAACTTACACGTGTTTGAACTTAAAGGCTGTTCAACTAGATTTGGGACGGATGGTGTGGTGCAAGGGGGTGTATGGTCCTGTGTGCCGCAAAGTTTGCCTTTGTTTTTGGTTGCGCGCCGGTTTGTATGCGTTCCCTTGGATGTCAACTTGGGATCGTAAATATTTGCTTTGGCTCTTGGACTTCACTTTGCGACGTTCATAAATTGTAAAGGGGTCTTCTGGGATTATTGATTTTGGAGAGAGTCTGATTTGTCTGAGATATTTAAAAAAGCAATTAACGTCAGATTTGTAATTTAAAGCTCAAGTTAAACGTGATTAATTTTCGCTACAGCACTTGAGTGCAGAATTTTAAATCGTTTGTTCATATTCTATGTATCTTAAGCGCGGTATTATGAACAAGGTACATCCATCCCCTTGGGCAGACGAAAATTGTGTACAAGATCTGAGTGGGAAAAGTGGTTTGGGACACTAGAAAAAGATTCTATTGAAAAGTTGTCCGTTTGAGAGAGATATTGGCTTGTGGGTTGTATAAAAACAAGGTCCTAATGTCTTTGCATTCATATTTATATGTGTAGTGAGTGAAACATAAAGGTGATGCCTATCAATACGACTAAGTTAACCATCCAGGAGCTAAGTGTTAACCACTTCATATCAGTTATGTATACTTCGAGGGTTGTCAATGATGTTTCAGGCGACATTTGTTTCCTAAATAGCTCTAACATTTGTTTGTCAGTTTTCTTTAAGACTGGCGTTCGTTTCGGATCATTGCGTTGTTGAAAGATGATGGTCAGTGTATGCATCTTTGACCAGTTCATTCGACATGTGGTTGATACTTCGTGTTCGAAGTCACTGCAATGTCTTCCAGGCAGAAGTCAATGTCCTTGCTGTTTGATTTTTGTCAATGCAGCTAATATAAGGTAGTCAAATATCCTTCCACCTTTTTGCCTTTTGAATTTTCCGGCTATGTACAAAGCGCTACAGACCTCGTATCTGGCAATACTATACATCATTTGAAAGGTCTTGACATAACCTACAAAACGCTTTTGGATATTGCGTTCAACAGTTATAGACGTGTAAACATGGAGTTCACTAACGCCGAAATTCGCGCTATTTTAAAGTTTTTCTTTATTGAAGGCAAATCCGCTAAAGAAACGTTCCGTGAGATTAACGGTGTTTTGGGGATCGTACTCTATCACTTCGAACTGCGGAGCAATAGTTTCGACGATTCAGAGCCGGTGAAAACGACACCATGGATAAGCCATCCGGCGGAAGACCTGTGACGACGAATAGCGATCGAATCATGGAAATAATCGAGTAAGACCGGCATGTGGTATCTTGTGACCAGGAGATAGGAGTTAGTCACCAAACCATTTTAAACCATCTGCAGTAGGCTGGATACAAAAAAAGCTTGATGTTGGGGTACTGCATGACTTGACGCAAAAAACCTTCTGGACCTAATCAACGCCTGCCATATGCTGCTGAAACGGAACTAACTCGACCCATTTTTGAAGCGAATGTTGACTGGCGACGAAAAATGGATCACATACGACAATATCAAGCGAAAACGGTCGTGGTTGAAGGCCGGTGAATCGTCCCAAACAGTGACCAAGCCGGGATTGACGGCCAGGTAGGTTTTGCTGTGTGTTTGGTGGGATTGGAAGGGAATCATCCACTATAAGCTGCTTCCATATGGCCAGACGCTTAATTCTAGCATCTACTGCGAACAACTGAACCGCTTAAAGCAAGCGATCGACCAGAAGCGTCCAGAATTGACCAAAAGGAAGGGTGTAGTGTTCCACCAGGAAAACGCCAGAGCACACACTTCGTTGATGACTCGTCAGAAGGTACAGGAGCCTGGATGAAAGGTTTTATCGCATCTACCATATAGCCCGGACATAGCACCAAGAGATTACCACCTTATCCTGTCCATGGCGAACGCCCTTGGTGGTGTGAAGTTGAACTCAAAAAGGCTTGTGGAAAGTGGCTGTCCGAGTTCTTCGCAAATAAGGAGGGGGTCTTCTACGAAAGGGGTATTATGAAGTTGCCGTTTAGATAGAAACAGATTATCGAACAAAACGGCGCATATTTGAACTAAATCCGATCACTGTAACACTTTTTATGAAGCATTGAATGAAAAGCAAAAAAGCGGAAGGGAGATATTTGATAGCCTTTAATCGGGTGTTATTCCTAAGGTGACTCCACAGCCTGATGCAAAACGTTCCCATTTTTGAATAAAACTTACTCTACTTCCTAATACACTCCTGAATACTTCATTTGGCAGTCTATCATCCCTCATTTTACTATGTAAACAAATTGTAGTCTCAATGTTTCCAAGAACAAAGGTTATAAATTTAGAGGGCTTCGCATAGATAACCAACACTCAACACTTAGTAGGAACTATCTGAGGCCGCTACATATTGCAAGAAATTAATTAGGTTTCTACAACCCTAATGACTGGCCTGTTACTTCAAAGTTTCCCCTACTGAAAAGATTAAGCTTAACAGCTCAGAAACTGCTAGTCTTTTGAGATTCTATTGTTTCACCACAAGCAAATGATACCCATGACTTTTAACTGACTCGAAACGGAGAAAAATGGGAACTTTTAGAAATATATTTAATACTCTTTGAGGCAGTAATGTAAAAACTGCGAAAATTTAAGCTCCGGAAACGAACTTGGGATCAACAGCGCGGAGTGCATGCACTTATTTCTTATTTCACTGTGACCGCTCACATGTGACTACATATGTGGGCTTATAAAGGCTTATTCATGGTGAGATTTGATTTATAGGACACAAAAATGTGAAAGTTAACTTTTAGCTTTTATTATCATTTCAAAGAACAATGTAATAATAATAAAAAGACTGAGTGGCACTACAGCCCACAAGGGACCTGGACCTAGCTTCTACAAAAACTACTCGTGTTGTGCGTGCTACTATTCTCTCGCGAGTAGAAGGGACCCACAGTTTTTTGCCGCCTCGGAACTGCGAGATATAAGAAGCTAGACAATTGATACTTTTTGAGTGTTGCCAGCAACTCGAAAGAGGTGGTGCCATGAAAATATATGAGGTGTCCCATCCGGGAAGCGAACCTAGACTGTCAGAATGGGTCAACGCACTCAAAGAACAATGTATGGCATTTATATTTTGAAAATGATGTCATGTAATTTTTAGCCACGACTGCGTCTGCGGTGATCCATTCGGACGGTGCGCAGATAACTAGAGTATTGTTGACTTCCAAAACGTTAAAAAAACCTGAGACTTTAACTTATCCCAGAGGAAAGGTTGGATATCACACAATCTAGACGGCGAAACCATGTAATTGAGAGCCCACCAAGATGGTTTCTCAACAAGTCAATTTTTTCATCTTTTATTTATATGGGACAAAGCGCGGTCTTGTTGAAACCAGAACTCACCGAGGCTATGTGCTTGAATTTCAGAATGCAAATTGTAGTACGTTACCATGGACAAGCAGCGGAAAACAACGACAAGATGGTTTGTCAGGGTTTTTGCGTACACTCTGAGATACAGTTGCTATGGTCTCCTGGGACCTGGGACTCAAAATTAATAATGAAATTGATAAAATTGAGTAGATGAGGGAGGTCGATTAAGCGCACCGGAAGTTCCTCCATTTCTCACAGAACGCTGATTTTCATAATACACCTCAATAATATTTTAACCATTATTGTAGTGTAAAGCTTTCTATGATGATTTTGCAAAAGAATACTGGACAAAAAGGACAAAACAGCTTGACAGGAGTCATGCGTGATCTGTCGGAAAAACCTATTGAAAATCAAACCTTTCGATAAATCAGCTTTTATTGTTTTGTTCCTCGGCACGTTTTGGAATTTTTTGGATTAAATATTGTAGAAAAGAATTTAAAGTAAAACACGAAACCTTTTGTGCGTAAGTGTAAGTCTTAGCCCAGTTTACTCTGCTTGGCATTGTATGTGTGCTCACTTTTTTTCTAATAAATTAAATTAATAACGAAACAACTTAACTCTGTTTTGTTGAATTAATTTTACTTTGAAGTAAAAATCGAGGTTTTCAATTTTAAGTACAAATGTGTTTTAAAGCCTCCTCTGATGTATTCAATTTTTTTTCAATGTGCGTAAGCCTATTTATGACCCAGACTGTAAAGGGTATCCATCAACAAAATGATACATGTTGCCAAAGCAATAAAATTAACAACCAACATATCCAGGTAGGCAAGAGCTTCAGAACTGAAATTAAGGGCGTAATAATACATTTAATTTGGGTTTTGAGAAATTTTCGGTTTGTGTGCGGTTTTCTATCCTCATACTCGAACGACTGTATCTCTGCCATAAAAGACGGGTGTGTCAATATCTACGCTGATTTAATTTCTTTCGCCTCTTCTTTGTGTGGCGGATTACTTAAAGGGCATCGCCCTTCCAGTCCATCCATATATTATGTTTTTGTTTTTGGCAGTTGTCTGTATGTCAACAAGCAATATTGTGTGGGCTGATGATTTTGTTTACCAGTTTGAAGGTAACAGGTCGCCATGCGCAGAAATTGATAATTCTGTGATGGGGCTTAATGGTATTCAATTTTGGATGGCTTGACTTAATCTGATATTCTGGTTTGGAGATTAAAATTTTTAGTGTTTTGCAGCATGCTTAAACATTTCTCAGGTCAAACATGCATCAGCAGTCTATTATGTTTGCTCTTTGCTTGCACTGCATTTGAATTAACTCTAAGCTCTGACCGAGAGTTGAAATGTAACAGAACGTGCCACAGAGGAGGGATAAGTAGCTTCAGCATAAGCTGATCCTACGGCCTTGGGTAGAGTTTCTGTTTCATCCAATCTTGGTCTAGGTTTCCTTGCAATGATAGGACTGCGAAAGTTGTACATTCTGAATATTACTAGTCCCCTATGTATTGAGGGGAACGATAGCCGTTTCGATCAGGAATGAATTCGCTGACTAGAATGTTCTGATTGTCATTTCCATCGAACAAACCATTGTGTCTCCTCAATGGTTGTGTAAGCCACAACAACATCCATTCACACTTTCTGGCTTTCAAGGTCACGATAAGTACTGAGTAGCACTTTGCCACGATCTTCTCACTTTTTCTGTTACGTATGCGCTAAGTGCTTCCTTCAACAATGCGTCAGCCGATCAAAAACGTTGCCCGGTGGTCAACATTGACTGCCCGAGATGGGTTCGGCGGCGACGTGGCAGTGTAGATTTTCGTCAATATTTGTTCGACACACAGTCGGCCAGCTAGAGCCACGGCCAAATGGGGAATTGCCCGATTGAGTAACCGAAGTCTGTGTACTTTCGTGCGTTGCTACACATTATCACTCGGACGTACTCGCGTTAATTTGCCACCCATTCATGTATAAATAAGACTTTTGGACACTTTGTCTCAACAGTTGCATCGAATATCGTCTTCGCAATGCTGAACCGAGTGGCTCTGGTACTGGTGGTGCTGTACTGGTCAGTGCCCGTAGAACTTCTGGAATCTGCGGAGGGAGGAAGAAGCGCCCGACATGCCGTTGGCGGAGGGATTGTTGGCGGAGGTGTTGGATTTGGTGCAATCGGTGGTGGTATAGGAGGTGGCGGTGGAGGTTACGCTGTCAATACGGTTCCCGTTATCACGTCAGTGCCCGTTGTGCAGACTTATCATACCGTGCAGACTGTCCCGGTGGTGTCGACATATCAAACGTTGGACTATGGTGGTGGATATGGCGGTGGTTATGGCGGAGGATATGGCTATGGAGGAGGAGGAGGTCTAGTCGGCGGTGGCGGTCTAGTCGGAGGAGTCATTGGCGTCGGTGGATTCAAGGGCAGAGGACACTACAAGGAGAGCTTCCGTTACAGATCCAAGGGTGGATTTGGTGGTGCTGGATTCGTCGGAGGTGCGGGACTTGTCGGTTAAGAGTTCTCTATGTACGATTAAAATAAATCATTTTGCTTGGTATACCCAGCCTATGCTGCTGTTTATCATTTCTTGAGGGCAACGCCCAGAGTCGATGAACTGTAGACGAAATGGGTCGACTGGTGAAGGCAGAAGACATCTCGCCGAATAAATTTAATAGGCGCTTTTATCAGAATCTCTCCCCATCTTCGTATCTCATTTGCATTGTCGATGAAGTGTCGTTAAATTTTAGAATGCTCGCATTCCAAATTTCGCAGAGGATTATCGTTGACTATTTAAGAGTGGAGGGAGTGCGAAGGTTGACGATTAGTTGGTTAGTGAGGCATCCGCGAATAGGATGAAGCTCACAGCGTGTGCGATTCTGCTTGCAGTGCTAGGCGTTGCTTGCGTTTGGGCGGACGATGAAGTGAAGGCTACTCCAAGGCATACATCTATCACGCCGGTGCCATACTTTCCCATAAGGCGCTACCCGCCTGGCCCCGGTCCACAGTGGGGCTTGGGTTGGGGTCAAGGATGGGGACCTGGATGGGGCTCAGGATGGGGCTCAGGTTTGGGCTCTGGATGGGGCTCTGGATTTGGCTCTGGATGGGGTCACGGTTCTGGCTCAGGCCACGGACCTTCTGGTCCATGGGGCCCTGGTGGGTGGGGTTCGGGCCCATGGGGCTCACGACCATGGGGCTCTCGTCCCGGCCGTCCCGGAGGTTCACATTCGGACGGCGGTCGTCCAAGACCACCACATTGGCCATCGCGACCAAGACCGTCACCACCACCGCCACCACCGACAACTAGGCCACCACGCCCAACACGACCACCACGACCAACACCACCATCGACTACACGTCACCCGCATCCACCGACACATCTACCACCGCATCCACATGACGACAACTGGGATCCATGGGGCTTTGGAGATCACGGAGATCATGGAGATCACGGGGATCACGGAGATCACGGCGACTTCGGAGACTTCGATTACGGATATCCTGACTTCCCTGGATTTTGGCCAGGTTACGATTTTGGTTTTCCTTGGATTTATGGTGGTCCCGACTATTGGCCATCAGACGAAGATCGGAAATAAAAGTTTTAAGTGAATAATTGAAAGTTGTTTTTATTTTGTTTGGATTTAGTCTTTGAAATAGACAGATCCTCATCAGGACTTCCGGCTTGTTGAAACTCACAGTTGTTCCAAGGCAAATCGATGGTTAGGGGATAGCAGAATGGATAAAAGGAAACCGGGAACCATGAAACTAAGGGGTTAGGCCTTTGGTCCTCTATGGGAACAGTTGGGGTTTCTGTATGCAGACTTCAAAATTGACATCTCACAAAAAATAAATTAATGTCAGAAATCTCCTTTGTCGTCTCTTCAATTTTTTTCACTAGAAAACCGGAATTTCACACGTGAATCGCTAAGAAAGTCTTAGGTCACTGAACTACGCACTCTTTGCGCAATAACGTCGCCGATGGTGTGCGACTGCGAAACAATGAAACTCAAACTGTGAACTGAATATTTTTATTAACCAAAGAATCCCCCACCTCCAAAGCCGTTATTCACCACCACTCGTTGCCGGGTGCGCACACGCTCGGTAAATCGAACTCGTTGTCGCACTCCACCGAATCCAGGTCCCCCGAAGCCAGGTCCAAAGCCTGGTCCACCAAATCCGGGTCCCCCGAATCCAGGTCCTCCGAATCCAGGTCCACCAAATCCCGGTCCACCAAATCCAGGTCCAAATCCAGGTCCAGGCGGTGGCGGAGGAAATCCAAAGCCAAATTGACGTGCCTTCCGTGGCGATGAATTCTCATGACCTTGACCATCCGCGTCAACCGCCTCGTAGACGGCCTCTGCTGCCGCACTGCCATCCGTGTCCGCTCTACTCACTGTCACGCTCGCAAACACCACCAATCCGACAACTATTATCCCCAGAGTACGCATCTTCAAGTCACTACTTGCGCAACGTCTTGCACCGAAAAATTGTCTGTCCCGCGGCGAACCACAATTTGCGAATATATATATGGGATACTGTGCTCTCGGCTTGACATTGAACTTCAAATCGATGCTCATTGGCGTGTCGGTGAATTATTTCAGCAGCAACTAGCAGCGGCTCGGAAGTCATTACGGTGACCATGGGGTTTTTTCGGTGGTACGCCGAAAGCGGTTGCGTTAGCGGAGCCACAAGTGTGGGCTGCGGGGAATTTCTATAAGTACTTGGTTTGCTGGTAATTGCAACCAATTAGTTGATGGCCATTTGTGTCTGCTTGGATTGTGTTTTTCTTTTTGCTGTTTTTTTTGGTCTTAGAAAAACTAGTTCTTGTGCGCATCGCATTATAGTTAGGCGCTCGATTGACGAATTTGTTTTTTAAGGTGTAAAGGTGCCTGTAGGCGTCATATGTGAGTGCGAGTTGAGCGGCTTTAGTGTCAGACAGTTTTTGGGATTTTTTTTATTGTGCTTCATATAGGGAAACCGAAAAAAACAAACATCGGTCAGGAACTGCCACACCGCCACCCTAAATGTAGTTCAAATGCGTTACTTGAGTAGTTGTTGAATGGATGAATTATGACCTGATGTTCAGTTCAACTAGATTCTTTATTTGACCATGGTGACGATCATCTCAGAAGAAGTGAAATTGGTAAGCATAAGATATTGACACTCGTCATTACCGTTAAGATTGATTTTGCAAATTTTATTGAGGGCTATTTTGTTGTGAACCAATTGAGAATCAATTGTGGAGTTGATGTAAACTCTTATTTCCCCATTATTAGCTCACTAGGAATAAATGAAAACTAAGGCCTAAGTAAGTGTCGTCTGAGAAGTTTCTTAACTATAAAACATTTATAGGGCATAGGCGACTACTTTGTGTTTGGCATAAGAAAATTAATTTACGTCGGCGAACAGAAAATCGTCAAGTGGCGTTAAATCACACGAACGAGGCCAAGAATCGACTGATCCATCCACACGCTCATCATACAAACCCTTAAGGAAATCCATTGTAATGGGTGCTGTGTTGCTTGAAACCACATGTCGTCCCAGTTCGTTTCTTCTAATTCGGCCACTTGAATGGGTGCAAACCAACATCTTTAGAATGGAAATTACGTCATAATGTGACCGTCTAAATTCGGTCGTTTGCTACGGACGCCTGATCGGCAGCAATAATTTCGACACTTCGATGAAATCGTTGTCTCACTCACGTGACAACATAACGCAACGAATTTGTGGATTCAAACTGTTCCGCTTATCTTGTTGTTGCCTGTTAACTAGGCCTACTAACGCTCTTGAAGATGCGGTCACAGACGCCAAATTTTGGTAAAAATAATTTTAAAAATTTGCAGATGGAGTGTCTGTCGTGATGGAAATGTTGAGCTTACTAAAGTAAAAGATTGCGTTCACAAATTGAATTTAAAGTTGTCAAGTCTCTATTGCAAGACCCCTGAGCTGAAATATGAATCCCACTCGAAGCTGAAATGATGCTTTGAATTTGATTTGTTAGACGAGAATGAAATTCACAATGAAACACTGTAGTTATGGGCTGATTTATTAGCTTATCTGAGTATAATCCAACTAGTGTCTGCCTCGAATAGTATCCTGCATCCTCTCATTGATTGCGTCCTCGGGTTCGGAACTGCCATCTTCTCTGTCTTTACCGACAAAACCTTCTTTTGGAAGCCACACCAGGGTTTGGGCTTTTCTGATATCATGACGGTGCTCAACTTTCATTTGAAGCGTTAGATGTGTGTAGCGTCTTCAACCAGGTATCTGCCATTCGCAATACCTTGGGGACTACATATGTACATGTACGGCCCACGTTACCGGGGCTTCAACTTCCTTGACTCTCCGGTAGCAGCAGGTTCGTTTTATCTGAGAACGAGATCATCTTTTTTTAAGGCGTCGATCGTTGGCGTTTTGAGCCGTATCTCCTTTTCTGGGGCCGCTGTGTCTCCTTATTGTTAGTAAAGGCTTCGCTTAGCTCCATTAATATTTCATTGACCTCTAATCCAGCCACTTGTACCAGTTCCAACAACACCTTGTCCCCCGAAAGTCTCCTAAGATATAGGCGAATAGAAGCTCGTGTGAACTCGCTTTCGTAGTACTGTGTCGGACACTGTTCAGCCCCCATTGCACTATCCGGAGTTGCGTTGCCCAGTTATTTTTCCTTTTCATCAACTTGAATTATTCAATCTGCGAGGCAACATCTTCTTCTTCCAATGGTATTACAGTCCGGAGTGAAGCTTGGCCCCTCCAGTTGGCACCGTAAGTGGATTGAGGTTCTTCTCTACTTGTGTGCGTCATCTTAGAAGAGATCCTTGTCTGTGGTATTGTTGCAATGGTTCGAATTCAATGAGCCTTCAGGCCGGGGCAGAGGTAGCTGTCCGCCTTTCATAAGTTAGCAATCTTGAGCATTGTATCTGTAGGCACTGCACTTTTCACATGCTGTTATGCACTTCGTCATTGAATTTTCTCCGCCAGATGCCATCAATCTAAACATTTTTCTCGCAAAAATACCAACCACTTGCTTGCTTCATCCGCTTTCAATAACTTTCTGTGCCACAGAGGAGGACAATGATAATCAAGATGCTACATAAAATTAGCTTGATCTTTCGAGGAAGGGCTTTGTTAATCGACTGGCACTTGAGCCCAAAGAAACAGTGATTGGAAAGAGTAACTGATGTGTTTTGGCTTACTCGTATTTACTGTGGCGCCGACCTAGACGAAGTCCTCCATGTTAAAGTTCTTGCTGCCCATTATGACGCTCTGCCAGTGATGTCGATGTTGTGCATGCTGCCTTAATGGCAGCAGCGCTAGTTTCATTTAAATCGTTTTCGATTAAGACCCAGTAAAGCATTTCCAGCAGCTTGAGTTAAACTCAAGAAAATACGACATCAGGTGCAGTGAGCTCAGCTCCTGGGAACAAGGTCCACTTAGGATCTAAGTTCGCACTTAGTGACTGTGTCCGCGCCATCCCATGTCTCCAACGATACAAAAAGTTCCTGTATTCGGAAAATATGAAAAATGCTTTCGTACTTCCTAGGCTGTCCGAAAAGACAACGGGAACAAGAAGCCAGGATTTCAGATTGCTGCTGACTTAAACGAGTTTTAACGGCACTTAAAGGGTCGATTAAGAGGGCAAGGGCTTCTGCACACGAGGCGGCGTCGTGGAATACGCTTAACATGGCGAGCTGCTTACACTATCCTCGCTTGTGCACAGGTTTAGTTGACATAGAGCCTCCCCGTGGCCCCCTAGGGTATGCCGACACAGACTGTGTGGTGAAGTGTATGTATGTGAGTATGCAGCGAACCCCCTGCTTGAGGGCTTAATAATGGGCCTGACCTACTAGTCTTGCGTCTTCTTTCTCTCCTTCATCTAACATTTTTCAAATTCCTAAGAATGCATCCAAAAGAAAACATGTGCGCTGCCTTACCGTCAACGTTTTATATTTTTTTCAAAAACAATTCACTTTGACTGGATGAATGAGAAGTCAACAGATTCCAAACTGTCTCTCGTTGTGAAGTGATTGCCTTCGATCATTCTCAAGACTGTAGCAAAGTTACATCGTAAGCTTCTCTCTTTCTGCTTTCGTAAAAGAACCTTGTTTACCGAAACCTACGAGTAAAGATCTTTTTTCGCTTTCACTCAAAAACTGATCAACTGATCTCGGTTGGATAGAGTTACAAATAACCCCCAGCATACGTAAAGGAGGCGCGACGCCTGTGCCAGAAGCATACATTTCTGAACTGGTTCCAATGGGCTTAATGAAGTCAATTTGCGGCCGACGTACGCGCATATTTTTACATTCATTTGCAGTGGCACAGCATAAGCAAGAGCATTCCAAAGGAATAATTTGAATACTCTCGCGAAGACTTTCTTTCCCCACGCAATAAATTTTATTCTCCTATCGATGGTGTGCTTTTAGCATCTCTTATCCGAAAAACTGTGGCCACCTTTGTCCATCCAAAGCGTGTGGGAAGTTTTGCCAGAACTATCGCAGCTCCAAATGAGTGTGCGATTTTGCATACAGACGAGAGTTCAAGTGATTCCGCCGAGATGAATCAAATACAAATGGGAACTTAGCACTGTAATGAGAAAAAAAGAACTGTATTCACGAGGGGAAGTCGAGAGATTTCTCTTTTTATCGCCGGAGATTTTCGCACAGACGAGCTGGACAGATTTCTAGGTAGCGTGACTATAAATAGCGGTCCATTTGATTAAAGATCAATTTTGTACATTTTCTTCAGTCTCTGGCAAGCATCACCGCTACTCACGATGAGAGTAATTTTCTTCGTGGTACTATTTTGCGTGGCAAAGCTGTGCACATGCGCGCAGGAAAAGACAAAGGACCTGGAGGACCATCCTAATCTGGGTAAGTTTTGTGATGAGAGATGACGTTTGATTTTGTGATTGATATGTGCTCTCTTAGCCGCGAAAGTGAGGATAACTGAGGGCCTGTGGAATGCCATCATTGGTAGACCATCAGAAAGTTTTACCATTCAGCACGGCAGTGGCAGTGGAAGCTCGAAACCATCAAGGAAGCCACCAAAGATTCAGTATTATCCGGTTTATGTCGATTTGCCACCGATCACTCACATGCCACCGGCACCGCATTATCCACCATACCACCCGCCAACATATCCTTCACATCCCCATCCATTCGTACCATACTATCCACCACCTCCACCAATGCCACCACATTATCCTCCGCCATCCCCGCATTATCCACACCAACCACACTTTCCACCGCCGCACTATCCACCACCACCTCCACCACAGACACACCCCACCTATCCACCACCAACTCACCCCACCTACCCAACACACCCCACCTACCCAACACACCCAACTTATCCAACACACCCCACTTATCCGGCACATCCCAGTTATCCACCACCGCAGCCGCCTTCGTACCCAAGCCATCCTGGTTATCCTGATAACTTCCCCACATATCCAGGACCTCCAAGTGGTCATGGGAACTGGGGCGACGACCATTCCCCCTACTACTATAAGTAGACGCCTTTGACCTTTTTGACGCATAAATATACGTTAACTTGGGACACATTGAAGAGTTTGTTTTTTATTTGAATTTTTAGCAAATACAACAACCTCTGCGAACAGTGGTGCCTCAAGTATGTCAATTTGAATGGAACAGAAGACACGCCAATTATATTTTTGACTCTAGACGAGTGAAAAAATGTGTAAAGGCGAGGCACTATGTTGAGGCTGCGAAAGTTGGGGAAGAGAAGAAACTTTTGTTTTTCCATAACTGGGAGTTTTAAATCTTAAGAATTGTGAAATAAAGGGGAGGAATAAAACAAAGGAATTAACGCCCGAAATACTAGCAAGCAATGCACTGCAAATCTCTTAAAATTAAGACTTGATTTCCCAACTTATAGGACATTTCTTAATTTTTAAATATCAGTCAGGTGTCAGTCATAAAATGTCGGGCACGTTGATTACTTTTTTTTGTAGGCCAATTTTTCTTTATTTTAGCGATAGCCGTCCAACACAAAAATTTAAGTCATACAAAGTAGATGTAAAATGTAGTTGGTATGGGCACATAGGATTCAAGGATTAGAATAATCCAAAAACAATAGACTCCTAGTTTGCTTTGACATAGTCATTTCTTGAGACACGTTCGTTTTTATTTGCACAGCCGTTTCTTAACCAAACAACTCTTTTTGCATGTTTTTTGAAAAGTTGCTCAAAACAATAATTAAGGTTGAGGTATTCCTATATTTAGATATGATGGATCTCGTTCAGAACATGGAGGGATGCTCTATAATCTTCGACGTAACACGCCGAACAGTGGACCGGCGACTTCTGGACGAACCGAATGTCGCTCGCAGCCGTGAGGATCTGCTTCGATTCAGTAGAGCGATCTCCGTCCAAGACGGGAGGGAGTCTAGGAAGGAACGTCACCTGTACTGGTGGTTGTGTTAATTCGGCCCCTGCCGCCGTTAACTTGTCTTCATACGTTTATGTTTTGTACCAGTTGGGCAGTCGGTGGCAAGCTTTTTAGTGTTTTAGTCGTTAAGTTTAGATTTAAGTTTTATATACAAAAACATATGAAAAAAAGGTGCGCCACAGCGCACAGACCGTATATGTTAGACATAGAAATAACTACTACACCCTGCTGCACTCGTCCGGATGCGAACCGACCTAGTTAAAAGTAGGATGTAAGAAAAAAAAGGGATTGTAAATAAGTTTTCACAGTTTTTTTAGGAAAATTTGAATTTAGAATAAGGTTCCACAAGAAAGAAAAAATAGCAGGGAGGCCAAATGCATTTTAGTATAAAAAACGTTTTTCTTTTAATTAGGTTAGAGCACCTGCTCGGGGTCAGTAAGTTAGATGTCAGAAACTGAATTATTAAGCTAGTTTTACGAAAATTTGTCTAGCATATAAGAATAACTTTGAATTTAATAAAATTAAATTTGAATAAAAAAGAGAATTATTTACTGATAAAAGTAAAATTAACATATTTGGCTCAGATGGGCGGCGTATGGTCTAGACAAAGCCAAAGGCTGCATTAAGTTTGAAAAACTTAACGCCTACAGTAAAGCACGGGGTGGCAGTGTAATTTTGTGGATATTGGAAATTAATTAATTTTCAAACGAGATAATGACCCAAAGCACACATTGTTGCTAGCGAATGGTTACTCTATCACGCAGAAAATCAAGTCAAATACCCTCCGCAATCACCAGACTTAAGTTCGATTGAGCACCTTTGCGATCACTTAGAAAAAAAAACAGGAACATAAAATATGTAACAACACCGAGTTGAAATCTATCTAAGCTGAGGAATGGAATAAGATATCTGCAGACACGACATCAAAATTGGTACATTCCATGCAAAAAAGGTTAAATGAGGTTATGAGGAGCAAAAGAGGTCCTACCAAATACTAACTTCAAAAGTTATTTTTTTATTTGTATTGGCTATAATTCTCAGAAAATCGCAGAAAATGTAACTGTACCGAGACTTTCTGGGTTCTTCTTCTTCTTGTGACGCTACAGTCCGGGGTGGATCTGGCCAGCACGATCTTTCGCCAGCTGCCGCCAGTTGCGCACTCCAAGTTGGTAAAGGTCCTTCTCCACTTAGCCAGACTTTCCTTGGTTAGTTGATTTTAACTCTAATGCTGTGAATTACTTTAAGTTATATTTTTTGCACCAAAATGTTATTTTTTTTGGACTAAACTGAACGTTGAATATAGAGCTCTTATTTTCTATAAGATTCCCAGATAATTTTGCTTTACAATTTTCGAAAACATGCCTTCATTTCACAAACTAAGCAGTATTAAACGGTGCACGGACACTTTTTTTTTACTAAGTGTATGCTTTCAACCTTAATCTGTGCACCGTTCGTCTTTTCCAGGAAAAATACTAACCGTGTGTTATTTACTGCATCAGGGTCAACTCTGCTCTCTCTTTTGTACAGTGGTTAGACCATGTAACTAACGTAAACAATGGAGTTTTATTCAGTTTTGCAAAGGCGTGAAAAATTCTTGTTGCGCTATGAAAGTTCTACTACGAACCGAACAATTATTTTGTGCTTGGGCAAAGTGTGAAGTTAGTTTAGGGAAAACATCTAAATTAAAAAAATAAGAGAAAAAATAAAGAGTGCCGGACGTACAATCCAAGCCGATTTTTATAATTATACGCAGTCCATCAGCCAACCCATAGACTCGAAAGAGATATTGTAAATCCAATTCACGTTACTATGGCGGTTTTGTTGACGTTAAACATTATTCATTCCATTGTTTTCGTCTGTGCACAGGATCAGTCATTATTTGGCTGATTCCCTGTAACACGACTGTTGTGTTTGGACTTAAAACGATACAGATGTTTGATTTAAATTTGTACAGCGGATCATTGAATATTTTTCATCATTCTCGTAGAAGTGAGACTTATCATGGCAATTCAAGCTGCAAAGGGAAATTCTTTTTCCAACTGCAAAATATCGAATATTTTTTGTACAGCGGTTGGGCAGGAAATAATGGTACTTTAGTCGGTATGATTTCAAAATTACAGCACGGAAAAGGCATTTTACAATCTTGCATAAAAACTTGAAATGTGTGTTCGTTTTGTACAGCGGTTCCTCGGACAAGAAGGTCTCGTTGGATAGTTGTCTGAAACTTTAATACAAAGATTATAAAAAATAAATTTTAAATTGCATTGTTTCTTCATGCCTACATCCAATATATGAAATATTAATTTTGTACAGCGGTTGTGTATCAATAAGTGTGTTGCTTTATGTGGGTTTTTAACACTCGCTGCGTCGGTTTTACCACAAAGAGAGATATTTATATTTGATTTTCGTTTCGTGCAACGGTTCTTCGGTTTTTTTCTTTGACGCAAGTCCAAAAATTAAAGAGATTTCCTCTCAAACGCAACAGCTATCCACTGAATATATATTTTATTTTTTCCGGGTCATCTGGAATCATATCTGGAATGAATACTCTGCTGCGGCGTGATGCTCTGTTGCTTAACTCCAATTAGCAAAAATTTTGCAAACCAAATGCGAAGACAGATAGCAAATATTTTAACCGCGCCTTTTAATTCACACGCTAAAAAAATTGTCTAGCTTCGTGAACGAATTCTTAACGGAAACTAGATCAGGCGATACACGAATTCGGATTTCGCAATAAACTGCATTTGATTTCAGTGAAAGATGAACTAATTGATATCCACCAACGATTTGGGTCATTATCCCGTTTCTGATTTTGCACCCTAACGATCCATTAATTGATTAACCGACAGCTGAGCTTCGGCGTACCACGCCTGTTGTTTGAGACCACCACCTGCACTCCGACAGGTCGAACGCTGCTGTTTGCAAATACAAGCAAGCTCTGTCTTCGGGCGAATTCGCATAAAAGATGCAAATGATACGAAATTTCTACAACGATGACGCACAGACACCTTTCCACTTTATTAAGAAGCTGTTGGATACGAATACATTTTTGTCTTCTCCCGCATCTCACAGAGAAAGTATCAACGTCTCTGCCGCAGTCCTCGCATCAATTGAATCTCGCGAACAGTTCTACGTCGAGCAACACCGAAAATGGTCTCGAGTCTGCGACTGGGCGTGGGTTTTCTGTGCCTTTTGGTGACAATTTTCTGCGTGTACGCCGAGCAGGGCGATTACGAAAAACTTGTTCGAGGTGAACTCAGCAATTTGTTGTTGTGACTTTTTTCTGTAACACATTTGTATTTGTAGCTCTGGCGAATAAATCATCCGATAGGCAGTTTATCAGCACCATCAAGAGGTGGTTCAGTCGAAGCAGCCAAATGGACGAGATGAAGACTGTTGCGCCGACAAAGACCAAAATCAAGTATCTCCCAGTGTATGTTCCGTATCCCGTGCAAACACCAATCAAGACGCCCCCACCACAGGGCGAGTACTACGGCGCCTATCAGGATCCACAGAAGAAGGAGAGCGTGGAAGCTATGTATCAGGGTGTGCACGTGGTGCCGAATACGCATGTGCAAGACTACTACTTGCCCTTCAGCGGTCAGCTGCCAGTTTATGTGAAACGAAGGGAGCCTACCTATTACACGCCGTCGCCAGTTGCCTACCAAGAAATTCAAGTTCCTGCTCCATATGGCTATGGAAACACATACAACACGGATGCCTTCGAGGCAGAAGTTTTTGATGACGATTCGAGTGAATATGACTCGGAAGTGGTTGAGAACGCTGCGCTACTGAAGGCAATCAATAAGGGCAAGCCAAGAGTCACTCGTGTGCGCAAGGTTCGAAGGAAAGAAGATCACAATCCGAGGAGTTTGGCATCTTAAGTTGGCTTCTATCACACAGAGATGGATGAGAGACCGTGATTTATGGTGTTCATCGCCTTTGCTTTGATTATTTATTTATTCTATTATGTTGTGAATTTTAATAAACACCTTTTCGAGCAGAATATCATTAAACTTGGAAGTGTGCTTCAAGCGGATCGGTTCATTGAATTGGTAGGCAGCTTGTTATTGGCTGTGTCGCTGTAAATAAATTTCCAAGAGTAGGTTCAGCGCTATTAAGTTCACGGCTTGGGATGGATTAGTGTTGGCGCGGTTGGGTGCGTTGGTGTGATGAGGGCGATGTTCTGTGAGAGATGCTTAAAGTTAATAAAATCGAATTAGGGAGCTTGTTTGGTAGAAGTAGAAGCTTTTCATAAACAATTGATACCCTTTGACTGTGTCAGCAACTCGAGAGAGGTGCTGCCGTAAAAAAAATGCGAGGTGTCCCGTCCGGGAATCGAACCTAGACTTTCTGTGGGGCGGTCGACGCACTTACCACTAAGCTACGGGGATCACGATGTTTTGCAGCTGCAAGATTATAATTTCAGGATAATGATTTGAATTACAGCGAGGATACAGGATTTAAGTACCCCTCTCTATTGATCTCATTTATACAAGCAGATATACATATTTGTTCCTTGCCTCACATTCCTGGGATCTCACCGCGTAAAACGACATCGTCTGACGACGTCTTTTCAACGACTGTATTACTTCGTGAAACACCAAAATATCTGATTCGTTTCGATGACGTCGTCTTGGACGATTCACTAATGATTCGTATAACTCATTGAATTGTCAAATACTGACGGTTGAGCGATTGCTATTTCACAATCGTTTTCTACTCGCTTCGTTTGATTGTTGTTTAGTTTTGCTCTCGAACAGTTTTTCAAACTGCCTACTATTGAAATGAAGAACGATACGATGAGAGGATGCGATTGAAGTGTTATACGAAGCAAACTTTTGACGACGTCGTCAAATACAATCGTTTGGACTACGTTCGCCTTGAGACCCCTGGTCTTCGACCGAATTCCACTCTATTCGGAACGGCGTCGTATGTTACTCAAAACCAATGTTGATCTTGGCCGTATTAGTAATTGGGAGTTTACCGTGGCTAAGTGATTCCACTTGTACGCCAATGAAGGATCCAAGCTGGATTCCTGGGTTGAACTGACACTATTTACGGCATCACCTCTCTTGAGGAAATATTCAAAGATTGCTTATAAAGGGTGTCCCAACAAGAACGCAAGATTTAAATTTTAAATAAAGGATATATTTAAAAGAAAATCGTGAATTCTTTATTATATCGTAAAGTAGACAGGTTATGTGTGGAATAACACATCGGCCAGATGGCCGCCGCAGCTTTGCTGGCACATACGCGATCTTTTAATGAAATTTTCAATGACCGTTTTGCATAAATGCTGTGGTATTTCATTAATGCAGCGTCCAATTTCCTCTTTTAAGGATTGAGTCGTCGTTGGCTTATTCGCATAAACCATCTTCTTCAAAAACTCAAAAGAAAAAATGTCTAATGGTGTTAAATCCCACGATTTAGGCGGCCAATTCTGGTCTCCAAAACGCGAAATAACACGACCGGGAAATGATTGATGACTGATGGATGACTGTATGAAATGTGGCGCCATCTTGTTGAAACCACATCCCCTCCACATTCATTTCTTGAATTCTATGCACGAAAAAATTGGTTATCATTTCACGATACCGAACACTATTGACTGTTTTCGCTTGTCCTGACTCATTTCCATAAAAAAAAGGTCCAATGTAACAGCCCAAAATCCACACCACATAGTGACACGTTGAGGATGCATTTGCTTCTCGTGAATCGCTCGAGGATTTTCCTCGCCCCAAATGCGACAATTCTGCCTATTGACTAAGCCATCAAGATAGGCCTCGTCACTAAAGATGATTTTATCGGCAAAATCAGCATTTTTATGTTGTCTCTCCAATGCCCAAATTAACGAATTCCCTTCGCTGTGCATGGTCAGCTGGCTTCAGTTCCTGAGTCAATTGAACTTTGTATGCATGAAGATGCAAATCTTTCGTCAAAGTTCGCTGCATAGTGGATTTGGAAACAGCAATTTGCTGAGCTCGGTGTCGAATTGAGGTGGATGGAGTATGAGCGACATCATCACGTACTGCTGCGATATTTTCTGTCGAAGGCGCGTTGTTGTTTTTACATCAGTTACAGACCCAGTTTGAGCAAATTTTTCCATTAATCGCTTTACAGTTCACTCTTTTGGGGCATTGTTGTAACCCCAAATTGATCGCAATTTGCCAACTGTAGCCGCAAAACTTTCAACATTTTAGCAAAACAATTTCACAATGAGAATGCGTTGTTCATTCGTGTAGCGCTCCTTATACCTTCTACTAACAAACAATAATAATTGTTTAAATGTCAAACAATGACACTTCGAATGGCGCCAAATTTAAATCTTGCGTTCTTGTTGGGACACCCTTTAGTCTGTGGAAACACGCTTCATTTGGGCAAGACACTGTAATTAGCCCTTACTTGTAAGAGATGAATAGGAAGCACAAAATTGGTAGTTCCTCAACAAGTAAGGCCCTGCTCTCTTGTTGACCTTAACGCAACCCAAAGATGAATTGAATGCTTAAGGAACTCATTGCGGTCATCTGTCACAGAAGTGAAGGACTTCTCATCCTTCGTGTGTGTATCAATACATTCTTCAGTTGGCACAGTCACGTATTTGAGGTTGTCAAGAATGCTGTCACGTGCCTAGGTTTCTGTAGCCGATGCATGAAATAGCCCATCCTCTCAGAATTAGGCACAATTTAAGGCATACTTTGGTTGCCTCTGGGATAGAATTTAATGCCGAATACTGGACTCGTTAGAACAGCGAAATTCGGTCTTGTCTTTATCATCGCCGCTTCAAAAAAAAAATCCACTAATGAGATTATCTCGGATTCATGTCACATCAGAAGAAACACGTTCAAAGACAGTCACAAAATGTAAATTTATTTAATTTGTACTAAGCACGTAATAAGGTACACAATGTATTTTGGTTTAAATCTATCAGCTCTATCTCAAGCTGCACAAAACTCAAAGAGTTGCTCAAAAACCCTTGAATGACCATGGTTTCTTGAATCCCCCAAGACCCCCAAAGCCGCCCAAGCCGTGTAAGCCAAATCCTCCCAGTCCATGTCCCCCGAAACCACCCAGTCCACCAAATCCACCACCGAATCCATGTCCGAAGCCATGCCCGCCGAATCCAATGCCGCCCAAGCCCCGTGTCACCCGCTTAACTTCCTCCGCACTCTCTTTCGATTCCTGCTGAGTCAAATCCAAAAGGATCTCCGTTGTTGCATTCGCTTCCTCTTGTTCGATCGGTAACGTCATGCCGACAGCAAGGATGGCCAAGATGCATGCAATTGCCAGGAAAATTTTCATTTTTGATGAAAGTTGCTTTGCTTTGCTGGGAACCTACAGAAGAACTAAAGGTTCAGTTCACCGGTTCCGTATTTATACGGCGTACTTGAGGCGCCAAGATCGAGCCCTGAGAGTTGTGAATTTTCGAGGTAAACACAGCGTCGGCTTACATGCACGCATCCCCTTGTTAGTACGCCCAAATGGGGTGCTAATGAGATGGCTCTGAGCAGCGCAGGAGTTACAACACAGATTGGTTAGATTCGATACGAAAAGCTTGCCAAAGCCACTGGCTAAATCAATATTGCGTAGCAAGCGAGAGGAAATGGGTGTGTACGTGATTTCGTCGCGATACGCTGCAACAGTCCATTCATGAGTTTGCTTGGCTTTGCATTGGCGCGGCTTTTTATGAATGAATTTAAATGACAGCGGAAAGGACTGGAATGCCGAGTACTAAAAAGCAGACGAATTTTTATGGGCAGATTGTCGTAAAATCTCATCCGTTGAATGCAGGCTATTCAAATTGCCGATGGGATCGATTCTTTTTAACTCGTTTCCTCCCCGGCTGCGGATGCGTTCACGCTAATCGATGGCAGTAAAGGTTATGGGGAAAAAGGGTGAGATAGGGTTCAGCGCGGAGGATTCAATGCACTCATTAGTGGAAGGTGATTGGTTTTACGAGTCGTCATTAAGTTATTGAATATCGGGATTTACAAACTGCTAATGAACGAAATTATAGTTTTCCGAAGCATGACTTCAATGTCGGAGCATTATGTCGCGCTTGTATGTAGGTGTGGTAATCTTTTTCAGCTTCAAAAGAAGATTAAGCCAGTCACATAAATTGTATATGGATGCCATTTTCGGTGGGATAATATTTGAGAGACAAACTTGAAAAAGAAGGTGGGTAAGAATTCACTGTGTTAAATAGACCGAGCAAAGATTGGCTTAATATTTGATATTATTACTTGAAAACAATTTTCAAACAATGTAGGCAACTAAGCGAAGATCCACCAGTAAAGCAAAATAGATCTAATTTCAATAAAGTCCACCATCGACCAAATCTTCACACTGCAGCAAATCCTGGAAAAGGCCCCAGAAGTGCAAATCGACAATCACCACCTATTCGTCGATTTCAAGGCCGCATATGACAGTGTGCATAGAGACAAGCTATACAGTGCCATGTCTAGTTATGACATTCCTACCAAACTCGTCAGATTGTGTAGGAAGACGATAGGAGGACGATAGGAAGACGATAGGAAGACGATGGAGACCTTCTTTGCCACAAAAGGTTTTATACAAGGCGACACACTGTCATGCGACTTTTTTAACATCATCCTTGAGAAGATCGTGCGTAGCTTACAAGTCGCCGTGGCGTAGTGGTAAGTGCATCGACCGCCATGCAGAAAGTCTAGGTTCGATTCCCGGACGGGGCACCTCGCATTTTTTCACGGCACCACCACTTTCGAGTTGCTGACAACACTCAAACAGTATCAATTGTCTATGGAAAGCTTCTCAAATCTCGCCGTTCGGAGTCGGCAAAAAACTGTAGGTCCCTTCTACTCGTGAAGAACAGTAGCATGCATAACACGAGTAGTTGTTGTAGAAGCTAGGCCCTGGTCCCCTGTGGGCTGTAGTGCCATTAAATAATAATAATAATAATAACTCACAAGTCAACACCAGAGGAACGATCTTTCAAAAGTCAGTTTAATTGCTAGCTTATGCGGATGACATTAACGTGGTTGAACGAACACAGAGAGCCGTCAATGATGCGCTTGCTGGCGTTGAAGCGAAAGCGGCTAAAATGGGTCTGGTGGTTAATGAGGGCAAAACGAAGTACATGCTGTCATCAAGGAAGGATACACAACATCGACGTTTCGGACACAGCGTCACACTAGGCAGCAGAAACTTCGAGGTAGTAAGGGACTTCGTCTACCTCCGGCTCCGCGGTAGATAGAGGTAACAACACCAGTACCGAAATCAAACGTTGAATCATTGTTGTTGTTTACTGTTGTTTCTTTGGGCTCAAGAGGCAATTGAGAAATAGAGCCCTCTCTCGAAAGACAAAACTGAATTTGCACAACAGCTTGATCATCCCAGTCCTCCTTTACGGTGCAGGAATATGGATGCAACTAAAAGCGGATGAGGAAGCCCTTAGTCTCTTCGAGAGAAAAGTTTTGCGTGCGATTTCTTTTTGTACATAGACATGCGCCTAGTCAAGCGTTTTCGGATACAATGTTTAAGATGTCTAGACCATGTAGAGCGCAAAGTCTTCGAATTGGGACAACGCAACAGAGGACGGCCTAGGTTAAGGTGGCGCATACAAGTGAGAAAGGACCTCAACCAACTTGGAGTGCGCAATTGGAAGCAGCTGGCGAAAGATCGTGCTGATGGTTGAAGAAGTATGAATTTTGTAAAAAGACACTATCGCACATATCAGTCAAACCTTATTTACGTCTAAAAATGAGTTAAAATCAAGAACTTTTCGTCACGTTTCCATTATATCGGTTGATTCATCGTGAGATTTAAGTTCTAATAGCCTTCTTTTCACAGATTTCGCGTGAGTCCTATCAAATTGTTTCGTTCTTTTTGTTCAAAATCATTTGGCAAGTCATCGTGAAAGAAATCACACCACAACAGCGTTCAAGAATGGTTCAGATGTATTATCAGCTTTCTTTGAGAAATATTCGTCGTTTCAATTCAAGGAACTTACGGTGCGCACAATCGGCCTACTGAAACCACTATTGCCAAGACTGTTCACAAATTGGAGTTTTACTTTAAATAATTGGATAATACTCTACCGGTAAGACCACATCTAGCACGAAGTAAGATACTATAGCAGTTGTGGCTGAGAACACCGTGATGAATCGTTTCATCGTCATTCTCAGCAACTTGGCCATGTTAACTCACTGAGTGCTTCCTGAAATTCAAGCACATGGTCTCGGCGACCTCTGGTTTCAACAAGACGACGCTACGAGCCACATGAAGTTTGAAAGAACGGACTTGTTGAGAAATTATCTTGGTAAGCACTTAATTTTACGTTTTGCGGCCGTAAATTTGTGCGTTTATTTTTATTGGAAATATGTAAAGCCTTAGCTTTCTAGGAATATGCCAGTATCGACGCCATTGACTCTACGAAAGCCAACATTACTCGTGTTATTCACGAGATACCAGAAGCTTTGCTCGTACAATTCGCCCTAAATTGAACCACCTCAGACGTAGTAGTGGTCAAGATTGACATGATATCATTTTTAAATAGTAAATGCCATCAATGCTATTTTTTAACAATTAAAGTTCATTTTCAAATTTATTCGTTTGCTTTTACATAATATATCAAGCCTCAAGATGTTGTGAAGTTTTCGAAGGTGACTTTGTAGGCAGAAAATCACGAACGAAATGGATTCTTGGTTTTCAATGTTATACGTACGTGTGTCTGCTTGCTGGTCGATAAGAGTCAGAGCCTATAAAATCCCTGAAAAAAATTGAGTTAAACCGGTACGTAAGCACAGCGGACGTGGCTTCGAAACAGCGAAGAGCGGCGGTGATTCCCGCGTTTACTTATCCCAAGCACCAAGCGTAACAGTGAGATCACTTAGACCACAGTATCTGCCGCTGCTTAAGCACAATCCTAAGGATCGTCGTTTTGTAATCATGGACAAAGCATGGAGCCTCTGGTATATACCAAGGATCTATTGAAACAGTGGACTTCTCCGGACAAACTTGTTCGGTAGAAGGTAAATATCATGTCATATCGACTGAAAATGTGATGACCACTGTTTTCTAATGTTCACATGGTGTGTTCTATATAAGTGAAGATCAAAAGAGTCACAGGGCTATACTATGTTCAGTTATTGAGCCGATTCGACCCCGTATCGCAGGAAGGTGTCTTTCCACCCCAAATAGATACACACTCACACCTCCGCAATTGTTATGGACAAATTGATAGAATGGCGCCTCCAACTCCTTCCCCATCCACCGTGGCCCGGTGCGGAATCATTCCTTCTTTTTTTTATAGTTGGCGCGCGCTAAAGGGGTTGCGACTACCCTTAAGTGACCGGATTTAAGTCACAGCACGGGTTTCCAAAATTGAATGAGTCGCTCGCCAAGAGAAAACCGAGATGAATAAAGGCGTTATCATCCTCACTGAAGCCTACTTTACACATCTCCAGAAAATATGTTTTCAAAATGGGGTTCTTAAGATTGCAACATTGCTCTGTTAGTTGAATTGGCTTACGAGCGCTTTTATAGCTAAATGACTTAAGAATGTAAATAGATCATTAAAAAGTGCGTAAAAGTTCTAGGGCCTTCATTGTTATGACTCGTGTTGTGTGTTATTTCGAGAATATTAAGGCGAGAGACGTTAATGTCGACGACGTTAATAACCTTCTCCTAGACAGTTCGTATATCAGCAACTGAAGGAAGGTGTTGCAAGTTGGACGTACATAAGTCCAGTTCAAGTTTCGAACATATGAAGATCTGACATCTATACGACACTCCTGGGGCGGAGGTCAAACGTTGTTTATTTCAGAGGTGGTCACAAATGTATAGTTAGCTTGACAGGCTAATCGAAACTGAGGTCTCTGTCCATTTTACAGCATACTGATTACCATCGTTGCACACGACACACTTAAGTAGGGATAAAATATTCCAAAAGACATCTGCTCAGATGATGGAAGTAAAACCTACGTGATCTTGTGAAAAACGTACTCACGCTCTTGCCTGGCAATGTTCATCTTCAATCTTTCACAAGAGATTTTCACAAGTATCCCTCTTCTAGCATTCCGAGAAAAATCATTTAGAAGATAATCATCGACATTAAGAGAAGCGGATTCATTCGAAAACACAAAAAAAAGAACGGGCGCTGAAGGAACATTCAGACGACATGTGTCGGACAACACACACGATCTCCGCGATAAGGGAAAATATGCAGTCGGTCTTTATGGTTATGCCACAGTTTCTGGTTTGACTCTGATGTAACTTCGTCTCCCCACCAGTTCGGATAAAACGGGAACCAATGTTTACTTCAAACAGTCTCGTCACAGTTCATTGAACTCCCCCGACCTGTCACTTGAAAAACAAAAACATTTCACTTCAGATTTGTCTATTTTATGAAAAAAAAATTCTTTATTCTCTACTCTATGAACTTAAATCTAATTACTAGGATATTCCACTGTTTTCAGTTGCCTCTTCAGTCTCCCCCAGCACTCATTTTCAACCGAAAATAGCTCCCTTCCGATTGTGATGACTCACTCCATGCCATCGTCGGCGTCCGTGTCCGCGGGGCCTCAGCTTCTTGAAGAGAACTCCACTGTACTGGGACTTACGCTCGAGCTCGTGTTTCATGTTCCGCGGCTTGCGGATCAGCTCCTCGCCAATCCCCGGAATCCAATTCAGGGGATCCAGGCTATCGTCCGTTCGCCAGTTGTACCACGGCGATGCTGTCACCGCACTCACCAGCAAAACAACACAGATCAACACTCGCAAGGAACACATTCTGACAGTTCGACGTTGTGTTCGACACTGATCGGCGTGCACTTCGCCTAGTTCGGTTTTATACGAGGGGAGAGAGGTTGCGAGGGAATGCGTGCAGCAGGTAGTCTGAAACGCAATCCTTTCCAATGGACCACATGTCGGATAATCCACCCGTGTCGGTGGCGGCGACGCAGCGGTGGTGCCGGCGGTTTATGGCAGACAATGCGCTGGAATGTGGGGTGAACGGGTAATTGCTCAGGCGGCTTAATTGCTGATGCGCTTCTATTGATTAAACATTTCCCCTGTAACCGGAGACACTTTGCAGGGAGGTGAGAGTTTGTGAGTGTGTCATTCGTACCAGCAGAGCGCTGGCGGTAGTTTATGACGTGCGAGTTATGGAGTTGTACCTGTGCGCCGTGAGGGCTCCAGATTCCACAAGTGGGATGGATGGTGGAACGATTTTCGAGGATCGTTACGTTGGCATGTTTTGTTTTCGTTTCTACCTGTTTCTGGTGCAAGGTCGTTGCGTTGATTGTTCAAATGAAACTATTGAAGCGGAAGGGACTAATGCAACTTGTTGACGGTGCACAATGATTTAATTGGTGCAGAAGAAAGGATGACCTCCTGGTGTTTGGGGGTGGTCTAGTTTTAATTGTTAGGAGTGCGTCAAAACAATGACAATGAAAATAGAGAGCATTTTGAAATTCAAAGACGACAGGAAGCAGTTTGCGTGTTGCGGAATGGGGGAAGGAAGCAGGTCATACTCACGATTGTGCAAATCCTTCAAAGAAGGATTGTCAGGACGGAGGAGCATTTGAGCCTGAAGTCAGCCTACACAACTAAGCCGCTGAGGAAAAAAAGGTTTCATTCAAATGAAAGGACGTCTGTCTCCAGAAAGTCGTATCGTTCTCTTCTCCAACCTGAGTCCAATCGCAGACGTGTTTCCTTGAGCAGATGTGGCCTCTTCTATTTATGGCCGGATCCCTTTGAAAGTCAATGTGATGTACATTTGCAGAAAACGCACCTGTTACAGCAATATATGCAGCACAGCATAAATCTGTTCAGCACCGTAGTACGGAAGAGACGCATATCTGCCGCAAAACAACTTCTCAGCAAGACGGGAATACAACTCAGTGATCGTCATACATCATTTCATCGCAATTGCAGACGACAAGCGGACGATTAAAATAATTCCTTATGAGACAAGCTATCGTTCAAGTGTTACAAACGTATATTTGCAACATTCTAGCCGCATGTCGCGCCCGCTCTTCCGTGAGATTCCCGCTGGTTCGCCACAATATTATGGCCATGTCAACTTTGAAATCTCCTCAAGTGCATGCGTTCAATCCGGATTTGCCCCCCGTGAATTCCTGTTCCTCGGTGTCTCCTCTTCGCACACAGAAACTGGATCTCAGAGGAAACTTCTGTCTGTCGCGTTGAACGGCAATCAAACGTTTTAGCAGAAATGCTGTTTCTCATCATCCCACCGGGACGGCAAACAGGAGTTAATGATCCTGTCACCTGCGAGTCTCCGCAAACAGGTTGCAAGATTATGGTCTTAGTTCCCACATAGACGTCCACTTTGCGTATAAATAGTTCCCCACCGGGACACGGTTCTTCAGTCAAAGGAAAAAGTTCTACATACGAAGTGCTATCATGAAAC
The DNA here is from genome assembly GCA_944738645.1 of Eristalinus sepulchralis. Taxonomy (NCBI): domain Eukaryota; kingdom Metazoa; phylum Arthropoda; class Insecta; order Diptera; family Syrphidae; genus Eristalinus; species Eristalinus sepulchralis. The sequence goes on from OX122886.1 coordinate 55,148,452, forward strand.
TGACCACGGTGATAAGTGTGTTGACGGTGTTCTGCTGCAGTATGGTGACGTCTGAGAGCCTTGATAGAGATTCGCGACAGTCGGGCAGATATGGACCGAGCTATGGAGGCGGTTCGGTGTCGAGCTATGGATCAAGTTCAGGCAGCAGGCCAAGCAGTCAGAGTGTGAGTTCAGGTTTGGGAGCCAACAGCCGGCCAGCCCTCTCAGCGGGATACAGTTTTGGTGGACCCAGTGGCAGACCGGTGAACGGACCTGTGTTTGGTGTCAGCCCAAGTGGGGGAAGACCGGGTGCCTATAGTGGAGGACCACGTCCAGGCGTTGTCTACAGGCCATCAGCGGTCTCTGGGGGAAGGCCTGTTAGCTACAAGGGTTAAGTAACATTGTCATAAGACTGAGAAATAAATGATGTGTAATTTGCCAAGAGTCTTGTGTTTTTGTTTCGCTTGGAGGGTGAGTGCAGCAGAGGTTCGAGTTTAAAACTGAACTCAGTCTTGACTTGGTTGCGGAGTCTGATGATGGGTTATTTGGGATTTGCTTAAGAAAATGACATTGTGGAGGTCTTGAGGCCACATGTTGCTATACGTAGCGTACTTTATTCTGTTGTGGTCAAATTTAAGAGAAGGAAGTTCTGGCATCTGTGTGCTTAGTTCACATTTTTAAAAAGAAATTCTTTGGGTGAGCCGGCTTATGGGACTTAAGCCTATATTCAGAATAGATGAGAAAAGAGTTAAGTGACAAATTCTGTCTTTTACAGAGCCAACTTTTTCGATTTCTATAATACCGCTAAGAAATGTGAAAAGTAATATTCATAGTGATGATCCTTTATGAGCAAATTAAAATTAATTTCTTTTGAAAAATTTTAAAACAATTATGTAAACGACTTTAACTATTAATTAAACTCATGCTGCTGCATTCTTGGCAACATGGATAATTTGGTCATTCCACTATCGCCGCTTGTGGACATTGACACTCGCACTGGTCCAACGTGAAAGAACATCATTGGGTTTTTAAAGTGTTGTTTCGAGGCTATTGTACAATTTGATCGGTGTTTGGATTAAGTAAGAATATCGAACGTTGTTTTTATGGTTGGGATAGCAAAGCAAGCAATTTAAGACATTACTTGTATCAGTGTTAGATTTGGCTAGTTTGATTCAAACAGACATGGAAATATAATGTGGCCTTAATGAGTTGATTTGTCTGTAATAAGATTTTAATCTGATCATCTTGATCATTTCTAGTGACCTGCGTGCTCCACTGGAGGTGTCGTGGCAGGCGAGACCTTCAGGGCACTCCATCCTTCTCTACTGATAGCAACTTAAATAAATTTGAGTGGAGCTACAGCCCATAAGAGACCACAGGATTCTTCAGGAGCTTCTAATTTCGGTGTACGGAGTCGGTAAACTATTCTCAAAAATAGGGAAATTTCTGTGTTTTCCTAGAATTTGAGCCCCACGATACTACAGCCCTGTAAAATATCAGAAAATGAAGTACTAAAAATGCTGAGAATTAAATCTATTTTCTTGTCACCTGTGAAGATTAAATCAAAGAAAATCATTTGGATGGAGAAATATGTTTTTAAAAGAGTATAAGTCTGCTTTGTGTAAAATGTTGCTTTGTTTTAATTTTGTTCCAGCGATCAATTCTGATCTGTAGAATATGGAAGTTGTTAAACGCGTGCGTCCATTTTTCTAGATCATTTCGTTGCCCCGACAGAAAAGGAAGAGAACCATTGCCTTATTCAAAATATTGTTATATGCTTCAAATTATAAAACATTTGTTGAAAATCCCATAGGCAATATGTTTGAGAACTGTTAAAGTCATCTGTCGACATTGGAACTGCTAGATAATCGTTTACATTTCTTATGGACCAAAAACTGGATGGTTAAGAGGCCAAATAATGATTTACGTCGGTTCTCTATTTACCTGTGGGCTCTAGTGTTACTTATTTTTTAAGTAGTTTCTTTTCAATTTTCGAACAAAGTTGCTCACATCTATTCTTCATTAAGATTATGTCACGCTATTGACACTCAAAACTGTCAAAACATATATCTTGGTCTGAAAATGTTTTTTTTTCTATTGTGATGTACGTCTGTAGTATCGTACTTTTCAAACAATTAAAAAATCATGTTCAATTGTAAATATTTTTGTGGACAAGTTAAAATGCAGCCCAACCCTAAGCCTCAATCTCTATCGATCGCCTAAGAGTATGTCATTAGCTGCGCAAACGAATTTATTTGAAACGTTGGTGAAATTAACACTCGTTGTGCTTGCGCTAAAAAGTATGCAAAACGAATGTCGATATTTTCCTGCGTGATACGAAATAGATTTCCGTTGAAGTTATCAGTTGGCAGTTGATTGATTTACTTTGTACGATTATTGCGATTTGCAATTACGCGATTTAGCAGGGAATGAAATTGCATTAGTACGTTAAGAATTGATATGAACAAACCGCGACCTCCGATTGGGTAAATTCGTAACTGCTCAACGTTGGCAGTGATTTCTACACATACTGCTGATTTCACATTTCAAGTTTTAAACTTTGTTTGATCATGGAATGATGATTTTTACAACAACTGACCAGATAATGCGAATATACTTTATGCAAAGTAAAAACAAAGAAACTTTGCTCTGCGGCATACTTTAGAAAGCTTGTTCGCTGTTAAAAATGGATGAGGAAGCTTTTAGTCTATTTGAGAGAAAGGTTCTGCGTACGATTTTTGGTCTGTTTGCGTTGATGGGGACTGGAGAAGAAGATTTAACGAAGAACTTTATAGGCTGTACGGCGGCATGTGCCTGGTGCAGCGAATACAACGCTTAAGATGGCTGGGCCATTTAGAGCGTATGGACATCACTGCTCCGGCCGGAAAAGTCCGAGCCATTGGGATAACGCAACAGAGGACGGCCTAGTCTAAGGTGGCGCATACAAGTGGAGAAGGGCCTCAACCAACTTGAGGTGCCCAATTGGAGGAAGCTGGCGAGTTATCGTGCTAGCTGGGAAGTTATGTTGGTTGAGGCCCAGGTCCACCCCGGACAGTAGCGCCAATAAAAGAAGAGGAATAAGAAGAGCATTACAAAACATACGTTTCGTATTCATATATGTTTGTAATATTTCTGGGCTTACACTGTGTTCTTAGCAAATCCTTGCTCTCCGCAAAAGCTGTCTGGTTACCGACACTGGAACGAGTAACATACTAGATCTAGAACAAACAATATATATTAACACTCAGCTTAAGTAATTGCGATTGCGAATGCAAATGAAATAGAAAAGTCGGGATCGTGGGAATCCGTCAAATAAGGACAGCTTCAAGTTTGAAAAGCCCCTGTGATATGACTACATCTGACTGCAAGAAGATGCTGATATTGAAACTCCATTAGTTCCTTTCATGGCTGAAGGGCACATCTGTTAGAACGAACCCCAGACAACTTACTGTGCAGCTGGAGATAACTGGTAAAGGATTGTGTCAACTGTAGAGGTTTGCTTGTTTAGACAAAGCCTAACATAAAGAGAAGAATTTGACCTTGTATCTAAAAACGTATCAAGTCTTGAACATAATCTTAACGACTCAAATGGCTATTCTATGTTTAATATTTATATTTGGTCTCTAATTTAAGATTCAAAACAAATACAATAAGATGAAAGGAAGTTTGTAACTCTATTCTTTTCCTTGACGTTATAAGATACGTGCATCAATGATGAGAGGGATTATTTTTTACAACTCACAATTAGGCAATTAAGGGCAATTTTAGATAATCGTCTCTTCAAAATTCTTGTTAGTACTTGTACTTTTCATGTCTGAAGGTCAGGGAATAGTTTATGTTGCTTGAGCTTCACCACCAGTGGATTCACAGTGTGACTCATTGTTGCTCTGTTTGCTGATTGACTACAGTTGCAAAATTCGTCTTTAAAACTGTCCTTCTCCAGTATAGAAAGTAAGGCAACAATGGCTTAGCTTTTCAACAAGCAATCGCTGCTATTGCTAGGTCATACAGTTTAATACCGACAGTTTTAGATGGATAAAGTGAATCAGAATTTGTTTGACGCTTTAGGCAGACCTCGACACACTTACTCACTACAACTCCTTGGATGAGAGATCCAGTTTTATTGAGTGCAAGTGAAAGTCCTAATAGTGCAGCTTAGTCAGAATAACCCTGCACACTATAACCATGTGCTTAGTCAGATAACCATGACATGCTGTTTATTGCACATTTCTAATTTATTGTTTATTGCCCACTCTTTAAGCCACCTCGCTCTAACCTTTAAGCTACCAAATGACCGTATTAACTGTTAGTGTCGACTGTAACTATCTCTTACAAGTAAATTTTTGAACAGTTTTATTTTAATTTGACAAACAACATTTTTTACGATTTCTGTGAATTTCTTTCGAGAATTATTTCTTGATGACAGAATTATTTAATTAAGAATTTCAGTACAGTATAGGGGTATTCATATCGTGCGTGCAAGTTGGTATTTGACACCTCCTAAATTCGGCTGTCATTTAAGGTGTCCCAATGTTAGGTGAGTGTTTGGCGTTGCTTAACAATCAAACGGCGCAGTAAAAATTTTTAAAATTTCTACAAAGGTGGAGATTCAAACGTAGCCGCTTTTCGTTCATTGATGATGGTAGTTGTCATAATCGACCGACTTCGCAAGGATTGGCAAGATTATGAATAAATTTGAAGAGAGTGGAAGCGTTGCTGCTTTCGAAAGACCAGCGAATGATCGCAATGCGAACTTATCAATTTCCCGGCGTTCGCAGTAATTGTTGCTTCCCTCAATTTGATGTATTTTGCATTTGGATTTACATCTCGGTCCTTATAGCTTTCAACTTACGCAACAATTACGCAGATTATGATATGGACGACCTGTTCTTCCATCAAGACGGAAAGTTTCCAAGTTGCGTAATTTCATGTTTTGCCAAATTCAATTGGCCACCAAGATCATGCAGTTTGACGCCTTTAGTTGTTTTCTGAAGGACTACACAAAATCTCCTGGTTACGCGAATAATTTCAGACAATTTAAAAACCAACATCACCCAAGTAAAGGCCTAGAAGGTGTTCATGGGTCGAAACTGATAGAATAATCTGCAAAGAAGCCAACCGAAGCTCTTACCCAGAAGTCCACAATAGTGGGTCCTTCATTTTGAGGTTTTAAGTTGATTGCGTGGTCGCCGTGGCGTAGTGGCAAGTGCGTCGACCGCCACGCAGAAATCCAAGATGTGATTCCCGGACGGGACACCTCGCCTTTTTTCACGGTACCACCAATATCTAGCGGCTGACAACAATCAAAGAGTATCAATTGTCTATAAGAAGCTTCTCAAAACTCACCGTTCGGAATCGGCAAAAAACTGTAGGCCCTGTAGCAGCTAGGCCCTGGTTCCTTGTGGGTTGTAGTGCCACTCAGTTGTTATTATTTTTATTATTAAGTTGGCTGCACTGGAATTTGACACCTGCCAAACCCAGCTGTCATTTGAAGTGGCACATCGAACAGAGCGTTAAAGCTATAAAGACTCTCCAAAAAGTGGTGATACAAACGAAGCCATTTCTGGTGCCCTGTGTGGGTGTGTAGTTTTTAGACAAATCCACTAAACTATAGACGAATGAATGACTTTGTCATTTTAGAAGGTTTCGAAAATGAATCCATTTACAACCTCATCGTGATTTGATTTAATACTTTTCTTCTCACAAAGCTAACCACTTGCGAGCATCGCATTCAATTAATCACACCTGTGTAGAGAATAAAACTCTTCCGATGACAATGCCTCTAAGCTTCCCACATGTCACCACACACGCTACAAATTAACGATCCTCATGATTAATGTCAGTTCGGAGATTTCCTTCCCCATTCATCTGCACGATCTAAGCTTCAATTAAAGTTGGCCAGTCACTGCCGTTAAATTGCTATTTTTTTGTCAATCTTGTGACCTTCACATCGATTTCAGCCAACGCACAGCCAGAAAAAAAAAGACCAAAGGAGATCAGATAAAGAAAAGAACACATCCAACACAGCATTTATCAAATCAAGAAACTTTTATTTCCACTCCACAGCTTAAAATTGAGTCTCTTAACCGTAGTATCCTCCGCGGTATCCTCCGTAACCTCCACGGTATCCACCATAACCCCTACCGTAACCGCCTCCGTAACCTCCACCGTATCCTCCGCGATATCCTCCGTATCCTCCATATCCTCCATATCCTCCGTATCCTCGGTATCCACCATAGCCGCCTCCAAAGCCGCGTCCGTAACCAAACTGGCGGGCTTGTCTCTCGGATTCGTTTTCGTGTCCAGTCTCAGCGTCCACATCGAGCAGAGCGTCTGCGCTCTCCTGTGCCACAGCAGCCGGATCCTGAACTACTTCAACTTCCACTGGATTGGCCAGGACGACGGTGGCAACAACTGCCAAGCACACGAATGTCACCAAGAAACGCATTTTGCTTATTTTTGAATTAAGGTCGAGGTATTCTGGTTGTAGAACTAATGTTAGACACACTTCAAACTCAACTGGGTTCTGATGAGAATTGATCGGACTCGTATCTTTTATACACACTGCTCGACCTCAAGACGGTGGAACGCCCTGACAGGGGGTGAGGAACGCAAAGCTCGTAACCGCTGTGGGGCTGAAGTGAAGGTAGACACAGCACAAAGCTTTCGGGGAGTGCGTGCTTGATGCTTGCAATCAGTCTTCGTGCATCCCATTCACCGTCGTCATTGGGTTTTGTTAAGAAATTTACTAAATTGGGAATTAGGTAATTTTATTGCTTTCTCAGTTCTAGATGAGCGACTTACAGCCACAAGCTGATGCGGTGCGGCGAATGTGGGCATGTATGACATACCCGCTCATGTGTCTCTTTGTTGGTTTGTTTTGTTTTGCGTTACCTGAGTTCGATTAGAATCAGCTTAGATATTTTTGGTTCTGAAATACAAGGTTTTTATGTGAGTCAGATAAGATGCAGGGGATAAGGGGTAATTAGGAAGGAGATTTCATCTGGTGGGTGTGTCTGCTCTGCTAATGGTTAGACTGCCATTTGACGGGTAAATTTGATGGCAATGAGATAAATTAAGAAATTCTGAGAAGACGAATTTAATTGTTTGGTTGTTCGAAAATGTTCTGAAATGAATATCCTTTCGCTAGCATTTTGACTTTCTTTAGAACGCATTGATTAAAAATCCAGACGGACAGACAGACGCCCGCCAGCATTCTTTGTGATCTTTTGAAATAGTACAAAGTAGAGCATTTATTCAACAAAAATAGTTTATTGAAGGATACGAAGGAGACTGTTCGAAAGAGTTTAGAGCTATTTTTTTTCAAAAAATCAAAGGCAAGCAGGCAATTTTATCAATGGTTTGAGAAGTAAGTCCTACAAAAACAAGGATTAAATTAAATTGCGTTAGACGACTAAAGCAATAAATTCATTTTAAAGACAAAAATTAGTTTTCATCACAACGGCATCTTCTTAAACCCTCATGTTACACTATAGGGGTCGCACGAGAGACCTCCAGCCCGCTTGATCCTTTTGCCATCGACGAGTTATAAGCCAAGCGCAACCAGAAGAGTTTACGGATTTGATTCAACCACTTCGCCGGGGTCTGAAGAGATGTCGCCTACTTAATGGAATTGTAATTTAAGGCACGCCCCGAAGTCGTGTGGGACATCCGTTCCACGTGGCTAAACCAACGAAATAAAACCCTTTCCGTCCAAAGAAGTATCTGCTCAACATTGAGTTCTGTGGGTCGGTCGCCAAAGAAGTAGCTGCTCAACATTAAGTTCTGTTGGTTGGTCACCACCAGTAACTCCCACCATGGCACGGAGAAATCTCATCTCAGCAGGCGTATAAGCGGTCATAACCAAGGTTTCATGACACTTGAGCCGATAACTTGGTTTTGACACACAGCTCAGCCTTCCTCACTGATCTACCAAACTGCTTCAAAATTGATCCCTACTGGACAAACCAACAAGGAAGCTCAGCGTTGCTCCTCTCATCACTCGTGAAAAAGTCCCCGAGATAATTCAACTTCTTCACCTGTTTTAATGGGACTCCACAAACATGTCGAATGCATTAGACATGCGTTTTTGAAGTTACCATTACGTTGGATCTGTCCACCTTCACCTTCATTCCATCATCAGTTCTTACGGCCACAAACCTATCGTGCACGGGCTGGAGTTCCATCTGGAAGGATGTGAGGACAACTAAGTCTTCTGCTAAGATCACTCGCCTCGGCTGCGCTGTAACATCCAGTTCATATATACAATGAAAAGGAGAGGTGACAAGACTCACCCTTGAGGAAGCCCAACGCTCACTCCAGAGCTTACAACGAGGGGCTGCCTTTTCCAAATCTACAAAACAACTGAAGATCGGTTTACCAGACTCCCAAACCTTCTCAAATATCATTCTCAGAGTGAAAAGACACAAATTTGTAAATTCAAGAATTCTAGTACATTTCAGTCATTGGTGTAGAAAGCTTGGTTCCATATGGAAAATCAGAGCCAGTATTCCAAATCCAAATATATTAATTTGTAAGGTTTTCAATTTGCTCTGGACGCTTCTTCCCAACCCTAAGCGTGCTTATTAATCAGATTTTGTTTAATTTGGTATCAAGTTCTTTCATGAGGCGAGCATGTTCGAATTACTCTTGGTCGCCGTAGCGAAGTGGGTAAGTGCGTCGACCCACACGAAGAAGGTCTAGGTTCGAACCTCGGGCCGTTCAAGACTCACCGTTCGGAGTTAGCAAAAAACTTTAGCTCCCTTTTACCCGTGAGAGAACAGTAGCACGCACAACACGAGAAGTTGCTGTAGAAGCTAGGCCCTGGGCCCTTGTGGGCTGTAGCGCCACTCAATTGTTATTATTTCATGCGTTCAAAAACTGACGGAGAGGGGAGAGGGTTGAATTTTTTAACTTTTGAGCTTTACCAGATTTAAGGGTAGCTCCGATAAAAAATCAGGACTCTAGATTATTGATGTTATGGAATTTGTTTTCTTGACCACACTATAGGTATACTGAAGCCACTTAAAAATGTTCAGCAATTTTAAGAACTCGCACAATTTCTTGACCCTAAAGAAAATTCAGTTGAGCAACACTACAGTCATCAAGGGACCAGAACCTTGCTTTTTCACCAACTATTCATGTTATGCGTGCGGCGGGACGGGATCCACAGTATATTACCAACTGTAACTGCCGACATTTTAGAAGCAATTAGTACTTAGTGGGTACTTTCAGCAACTCGAAAGGGTGGTGCCGTGAAAATACGAGATGAGTACGAGCCCAAAAATCTAACCTGAGATCTTTGGCAGACTCTTACCCATTACTGCACGACGGCAACATATGTCCTTAATATTTGATTTTCATATGCGGCGTCGAAAACTGTGACAGCCCAGGAAATTACAAAACCAACTAATTCGCTAGAATCGTCGCAGCCTGGCTTACTTTCAGAGGCACGTCTTTATACAGTTTTTTCCTTTCTGAAAGGAGCACAATCATACAAGCATGCAGGATGCGTCGACATATGGGGGGAGGGTCGATTTTTAAACTGAACGCTCATCTCGTACTCTTACACGGTATTACCACTTTCGACCACGCTCTCTTACTGTCGACTACCTGTCTGTGGAAATTTTCTCGAATTTCGTTGTTCAGAGTCGACAATAAACTGCTCCCTCTAGTCGTAAAAGAACAATAGAATGCACAACTCGAGGCTTTGAACTGACTTTGAATTCTTGACTTAGTGGAATAGTTCCTTGAAAATAGTACCGCTTCTGTTTCTGTAATCTATGAAGCAGTTCAGCTTTGGAAAAAAAATTAAGAAAATGATCAGGACTATTTAGTCCTTGCAGCGCTACAGTCCTGAGTGAGTTTGGGCATCGATCAACCATCCTCTTTCGCCAGAACTGCGAGTTTGGCAAACCAAGTTGGTTAAGAACACTTTCCTCAACTTTACGTTCATCTGACTGTCTAAGATCATTTATTTTCCTGTCATAGTCAACCGTTTGTTATCACATTCATTACCGCCTCAAGCATGTTGATATGAAATCTACTTCTCAGCAGCTAATCTGCTGCGGAGATTTTCTGACGAATTTTTCAAGGTCGCTATTGTACTCCGACCGACTCAATTGTTTTCACTTTCGCCTACCGCATTCCATGTCATCGCGTGTGTAGATAGTCCCTGTCTGTTGTTTACGAAGCCTTGATTGTTCTAAGAATCCCGACTACTGTGGCTCCCATTGTTACCCTTATGCAAGGTCATTTGGTTGGCCACTTCTATACTCCTCCAAAATTTAAAATTCATACGTCGGCTATGTGCCGATGATAGCATCTGCATCCCAATCTCAGCTAGATCTGAGATTTGAGTAAACAAACACACATGAAGTGCGACGGTGGCACGAATTGTGTTGACGTTGAAAATAGGCAAGAACGCCATTAATCGTTCACGATTCCATCTAGCTGTCTAATGCCTGACAGATCTTGGAGTTCAAGGTCGTCGGTAATGACTAGTCACGGTATTTCCAAATATGACTAAGCCAACTATTCGTTTTGGCCAACATGGTGTAATGATGGTGATTCCCCGTCAAAGCGGCAGTGCCTCGATGAGACGGTTTCTGATGCCGCCCACTGTTCTTACGGCGTTTTCGTGAGACTTACGAATTATACTCGCAATTTGGCTGTCCACTTGGAAGCAGTGATTGGCAGGTCATTAATGGCGACCGCGTAGTGGGGGCACCGGTCATGAATAGGGCATTCACACCGCCTCTCGCATACAATGCGTTCGTGTATGATTTACGCGCGACTACTGTGAAATCCAACAAAAAAAAAAAAGAGAATCTAACGACGTTAAACAATAACAAGGAAACTGGTTTCGCACGAACATATCTCGGCATCAGCTGAGTCGTTGGTCGGTGTTGAGTAGATTGAAGCGTCGCGCCATTTGGCCTGAGTCATGCCCTCTCTTGGACTTGGCTAAGCAACGGTCCACTGGGGCTGGCGATTTCGATTTTGTGACTGTTGTTGTTCATCTTTTGAGCTGAGAAGACGCAATTAAGTAAAAGTATGTTTACTTGCGGTTCTTTTTTGCAGGGGGTTGACAGAAAGCGTTCGGGTGACATAAGATTGGGGATTGGGGAAGAACAAAAACACACTTGTGGGAAGGCTATGCGACGTGCCAGTAATATCTAAATGCATTGAAATGATCTGCGTTGCATGTCAGAAATTTGCGAACCCCTTGTTGTCGTAATGACCAGGTGGACATGGGTTTGATTGATTGCAAGGTGTTAATTGAAAAACGCAGAAATTGTCAACAGTACGTGGTTGGGTTTTGTTTTAGTGGTTTTCCAATGTTAAGTGAGTTTGATTAGAGGAAATGCCTGAACTGTTAGTTTTCTAAGGGAGTTTCAATTAGCACAATAGCATACACATAGCAGTAGGCATCGCATTTGTGAAGTGAAAGATCTGAAAGTTTCAAAATGTGATTTACTTTACAAAATGCACCATGAACCTCATTTAGCATATAGAAATGAATCATGGTCAGTGTGAGGGGTTAAAAGTGAAGAAAGACTGCACCAGATTGGCCACTCAATTTTGAAAGTTTGCTCGTTATTCCAACGCGAAGGCTAAGTTAAAAGGTGAAGTCGTTGTAGGCGATGATTAAATTTGTTTGCACTTTCTGGATATAGCTTCGCTGTATCGGTGTGTTCATTCGTCCATCAGTTCTCCACTGTTTCCCAAACTCTCGCAAGTTTTCATGCCGAAGGCACTGGGGATGCGGATGCAAAGCCCAATATATGAAACTCGACGATGTTATCCAACAACTTGTGACAACTTCTTCCTTCAAATGCACCAATAATTCAATGTAGTATTCGCTGTTGATCCTTTTGCCTTTCTCAAGATAGACGATGAATAAAATTCCGTGGGCATCCCAAACTACCAGGCCAGCCGACTTTTGTGTTTTTGGATGCTTTGGGCGTGGTTCACTGGCTGCTGTCCACTTTGCTGACTGCCGATTTGACTCTGGAGTGTAGTGGTGGATCTATGTTTCATTCATTGTGACATATCAATGCAAAAAGTCCTGTTTTATTCTGGCGAAACAGCTCCAAACAGCTCTCAGAATCATCGATACGTGATTGTTTTTCCTCCAAAACGCGGCACCCATTTCGAACACAGCTTTCTGATGGACAAGTGTTCACACAAAATAGTGTGCGCACTGACTTCTGATATCTTTAAGGTGTCAGCTATCTCACGCAATTTCACTTTGGGGTATTCCAAAACGATTTTGTGTACTTTTTTTTATCTTTTCAGGTGTAACCACCTCAATTGGCCTTCCAGAGTGTTCAGCGTCGTTGGTATCTGTACGGCTACGTTTAAAGTCAGCAGACCACCTACAAATTGTTGTTTTTGATAGAGCAGAGTCCCTGTAACATTTTTCAAGCCATTGCTAACCTTGCACGGTATTTTTTCCCATCAAACAGAGGTGTTTAATCAACACACGAAGTTCTTTGCTTTTCATTGTTGCAAAAGTAGCGTCACTTGAAGCACTATGACTTGTAACCTAATAATCAGATTGTCATGAAAATTTGACACGTATCATTGGAATATTTGTACTTCCTAAAAACAATGTGGATTTTTTGTAAGTGGCCCCTATATGTACATATGTCAGTCCCGGGACTTATTGAGTGATGTGTTAATTCAAGGTTTTTCAAGGGTATGGTGTGGTTAGACGTTTTGTGTGGAGTATACAAATCTTTGTGAGTGGCTAGATACATATGTGTGTTTCAAAGGGGCACCTGGAGTCCAACAAAGTGACCCGAACAAATAATTTCGTTTAGGAAATGCTGCTTCCAAAGTATCTCTGTAGGTGATTCCAGTCACTTTTAAAGTTCTGACTAAGAGCCTTGCACACCAATATTCATCCCTCTCGACTATGATGAGGTGTCAGAAATCGTTGTTCCTTTCGTTAGTCGTGAAAGTAGACGTTGTAACCATCAGGCGCAGTGAGTGAAGACAACCGTATGCCAATCATTCTAAATTTGGTTTTGCCCTGCAGTCCAAGGCATATTCTCTTTTGCGAATTGTGGTCGAAATTTTCTGCGCGCGTCGTTATGTGAGCTTGCTTTCTGTAGTTTAAATGACTAAAGATGCTTAATATCTGATATCATTCGCCCACCGGTGGATTTGAAGTTTTGGTTGGTGGTTTAAAATTGTATTTTTGCTCTTACAGCACTAGAATTAAATGCGCAACCAATGACTTTACGCGTCTCTCTTTATGTTTCCGTAGAAATTTGGATCTTTTAAATTCTTGGGTCCATAACTTAATTCGTGCGGTTACTCAGCTTGAGTTCATGTGGAACCCGATTTCCTTGCTTTTGAATATATCCAGCTGCGCTGAAAGCTGACACCCAAAGTTTCTGCGAAATCATCTTTCATAGAGGTGTCCTTTCAGTTCTTCATCCTAAAATTTTTGGGTCTGCCTAGGACGTTCATCGTCTTCCAAGCCAAAATCACCACTTTTAACCCGTGCAAACCACTTTTAACACGTTTTCTCAGCTAGCACATGTTCACCGTAAACTTTCACTAAAGTACGATGCTTTTCGGCTTCAGTTTTCTTCATATTAAGGTAAAGAAGAAGAACTCTTAAAAATACTTTTCGACATATTTGAGTGAAAAATAAATTGTTGTTTACCCTTGAAATGAATGACATCCGTTACATCCGTTACAAGTTACGCCATCTCTTAGGAAACCACACGAATCAAGTTATAGACCGAATATTATCAATACAATATTTTTAGAAGCTCTTCATAGACAATTAAAACACTTTGCTTGGTGTTGTGAAAAATGCGACGTGTTCAGTCCAGGAATGGAACCACGCACCTTGAAGTGAGTTGGTGCACTGACCTACAACGCTACGGCGACCACAAAGCGAATTTTAAGGCGTTCAGTCAGCTAAGCCTTGTCGTCAATGCCGCAATCATAGACTGCAGTGGGTGGACTTCCAGAGCGAAACTCTGCACGCGTAAGCAGTTGGAACTGTACTTACGATGTGAATCTTAAATTGTGCATCTGTCGCCTCTACAAAAAGAGGATAATGAACACCACAAAGGAGTGGGGTCATAAGGACATCTTGAAGCGATGATAAGTATTCCTTCCTTAAAGGAAAACAGCAAAACATTGCCGCCATTGAGTTCCATTTCCTTCAAGCTCTTGCTTAACTTTGCTCAAAATGAGTTCATTGCGCTATATCTCGTTTTGAAGTACCTCGTCATTAGCTACTGCTTTTCAATCGCGTCAACTCACTCATCTGCCCGATGACCAAAAAGTTTGCGTTAGCCCACACAGTTTTGCAGTTGCTTCCACGCTCTGAGTGTCGTTCAATCAATGACGGTGTGCGTTAGGTTTTCTGACACACATATCAAGCCTCTCACTGTCATGAATCATTATACGACACGAGCAGTCAGTCACCTTACAACTTGCTCTCTTATTTCACATCGCATAGTGTGTCATGTTTATGTTTCGTTTCTCTGTGACATAGACATGATGAAGTTCAATCTTATGTTTTTTCTTTGAACTTTCTCATGAGGATTTACCAACGAAGAAGCACCAGATATCCTCAAGGGAACCATTCCTACTCAGAAATCGACGTCACTCCCCTTCAAACACCATACTTTCTTCATCGCCCAACATTTTTAAATTTTTATTTTTTTTTATAATTGAATTAAATAAATTATTATTGTACTACTCGGCTCCTGGCTCATCCTCTATGGTGGTGATGGTGATGTCCTCCGTAGCCTCCACCGTATCCGCCACCATATCCTCCGTAACCTCCGTATCCGCCATATCCGCCATAGCCTCCGTATCCACCGCCCCCATATCCACCATGTCCGTATCCACCACCGTAGCCTCCGCCACGATATGGTCCAAACTGTCGTCCTTCCCGTTGCAGGGACAACTCCACGTCTTCCCCATCATCCAGGGGATAAGCCGCGACTAGTGTGCCGAAAATGAGGCAAATTTGCAGAGCTACCAGCGTCTTCTTGAACATGGTTGTTGCTTGCTTTGAACACAATATGCCAGTGGAACCAAGCACAAAGGTTTTTATAGGGACCACCGATGAGCGAAAGGTGTACATCCGATCAACGTCACGGGATTCCCCCGTGAAGAGAAAGTTCCGCATGAATTAAACAACCACTTGACCTAGTCAACGGTTTATTTTCACTTAAGAATACAATAAATAGAAGAAGAGAGTGGGAGAGAACCTAAAAGAGATCGACGATCAGCCTAGCAGTCCAAGAAGGCCGCCAAGTTGGTTGCCACCCGCCGCGCCGCCATTGGCGCCATTCAGCAGCGGCCGCAGTTGATTGCCCAGCGCTTGACCCAGGAGCGCGGCTTGGTTGGGACTTATGTTGTTGAGGTTCGCTCCAGCACCTCCGTAGCCGCCACCGTAACCTGGTCCGTAGCCAGCCCCATACCCTGCTCCGTATCCTGCTCCGTAGCCAGCACCGTAGCCAGGGCCTGGACGGTTCACAGGAGGGTATGCACCTGGACGTCCGCCATAGCCTGGGTATGCTCCGCCGTATCCAGGGCCACCGTATCCACCTCCAAATCCTCCGCCGAAGCCGCCTCCATATCCGCCTCCATAGCCACCGCCTTGATGATGACCAGCCTGGTTATATCCTCCTTGGTAGTACCCCGCCTGGTTGTAGCCGCTCTGCGAGAATGCGCCGTGGCTGTGTCCCCCTCCGTGGCCGAAGCCACCATTGTAATATCCACCGGCACCGGGGTATCCCCCAAAGCCTGGTCCGCCTAGGCCTCCGCCAAAGAATCGTCCCTGCACTTGTGGATCCTCGGTCTTCTTATCGCCGACGTCCTTTGTGACAACACACGAAGTAAGCGCCAGCAGCGAGCTGAGAACTATGAAAACTCTGATTGACATGATGAACTGTATTGCGAGCACTCCTCTCTACGGAATGACCTGGTCTTCGGCTGCCGTCGAATTTATATCAAGAAAATGGAAATTTCGGCGACCAGGACGACCTTGTACGTGAATGGACACAATCCATGCGTGCACTGGGAATTCCAACATCGCCGCGAGTTCACCAAGAATGACCAAAACTCTGCCGAGATGATTACACTTCCGAGACGGCAGCGACTATGGCTGAGTTGGCAGAGGTAAACGACCCAGATGGGCCGGTGCCATTGAAACCGCGCTCGGATTCACAACCATTTGAGTTTTTGGCTTTTGACATGACAGCCACCATGTCCATAATTGTGAGCCCGTTTAGCGTGTCGTTATGCAACCTGTCTTACGTTTCTCCGCTGGAAGTAGGAAGTGCTCGCCATCGTCGTTGCTGTTTGGCGTGATGCGGCGCAATGCTCGTTCTGTGTGGGATGTCATCTGCTGAGCAGGTGATTGATGGACCATGTATATGTCAGCTGGAGCGGCGGCAATGTGAGTTCACTGGCATGGGTATCTGGTTGCGGAAACCGCATTAGATAAGGCATTCCTATGGGTGGCAAGCCATGCGCTGCTCCCAGCCGAGAACATATCTGTGTAACGTGCATAAGTGCGGTTATCTAAGCGCCGTCCGGTGATCGGCGCATTGGGGGGAGACCACGTAATCGGTGTAGTTGCAGATACATCGGGCATCGGGGTTCTGACAAAGCTTGACTTGAGAGTTGTAGGATTAAATGGTTGAATGGCTAAGTGGAAACTTGATGCAGCGAGGCAGGGAGCAAACATCGCTTCAGTGAATGGCGACAGGCAGTTGAAAAATTGCAAAGGGAAATTGAAGGTTCTATATCTGTGTCAAGTGACATATTTCGCAAGATTGTGAATAAAAGTCATATTTGCGTCTCCTTTGAGGAATTTAGGGATCCTCCTTTTTCATGTGTCGTTGATGCTAGATGCAGTTGGGGACCGAAACGCTATACATATCCGTTTTTAGTGACAGCGAACAGAAGAACTGCGAAGGTTCAGACATTTGCGGGTGAGCTTAGGAATGCAAGTATTCATTGGGATGACAAGTTTGCAGATAATTCCGTGCGATTCTGTTTTATATTAAACAAATAAAGTGAGTGGCACTATCGTCTCTCTTGTGTAGGCAATTGTTTTCCCTTTCCCTTGACTGGAGGCAACCTAGAGTTTAATGCAGACTCGAAAAATTGAAACATAACAACCTCTTTACGGGCTTATTTTTGTACCGTAGATTTGTCAGTAAATCCAGAATGGTGAGGAGTGAAAATCCGTCCAACGCGGGACTCACTCAGCATTTTCATGATACGAGTTTCAACTCCTACCTCCAAGGACGTCCTACAGGTCTAGTGTATATTGGGTTGAAGTGTGCGACGTGTGTGGTACAAGCTTGTGATCACTGGGTGTACTTTAATACTATGTTTTAGGCGCACTCTAGCACAGATTCCGCATCAATCGTCGACTAATGTTTGCAGCTTCCTGCCTACTTGGTTTGTTGTTACGGCAGAATTTTCGAATCTCCCAACCACCACTGTATAACTGCGTTCGTTAATCGCTTTATCCCCAAATGCGTCTAAAACAGATTCAAGACGGTAATTGAAAAGAGTTTGAATTTGAAATGCCGACAAAGTAGTGAACAACTCCTAAACAAATAACAATGCTTTTCAGACTCGTTTTACACAGTCCACCCAGTCGTCACGACGAGGGAAGTATTCACTTCCAAATCTATCTCACACTCATTCTCGCCTTTACAGATATTCAGAATGTACAAAAAAGAGATCCACTATCTCTGGGTGCGAGTCTTGCAAGACCGCACGATTAAAATTTTCCTAGGAGCAGGGTGTGTGCAGTGTGGAAACCCACCCTTCAGGTGGCCAGATTGCTTTGGCAAGACCATGAAAAGAATACCTGTGTCAATCTCACTCTTCGGAGAATAGAGTGATGAGTATGAACCTGATGAGGAAAGTATGATGAGAGTCGCTGAGCGTCGGTTTTGCATGACTGTCCTTCTGAAATTTTCCTACCGATAGGGGTGTGTGATATGCGGAGATTACCGAAAGCGTGTATAATGACATTTTCTTTAATTCCCAAAATTATCTCTTTTGATTCTTTTGTTCTCATCCTAATATGACGTTCTGATGTTCCAAGTGGAAAATGTGGCTTACGCGAGGAAGAAGTCGCAGCCAGAGCGCTTCTTCGCTCTGTACTCTGTGGAGGAATAGAGCATCCTGCGACCTATTGTTAGAGTTGTCCTTGCATTGGACTTGCATTGGGGCTTCGGCGAATACTTAAAGCTGTAAGGAATTAAAAAACAGTAGAAGCTTCGCATAAGTTACCGCTGTTTCGCACAGATGCCGTCATGCAGGAAGACCGGCACAAAGGACACTGCCAGAGATTGCGCCGATCCCAAGGCAGCCCACGGCTGATCCAACAATAAAGGATACATTAACCATCATCCAGCGGAGATATATATCACCTTGCAGAAACAGACGGTGGAATTGCACAACAGTTTGCTTCAGCAAACGGCCGAGTAGACGTTACCTATTTGTCACTGTTTAGTGGGCCAAACGCTCAGCAGGTATTATGGGCAGGACGCCTTTTCTCCGATTCTTGCAGAATATGTAAATTTGCTGCTTACGATCAAACGAAAAAAAACACCATTTTAATCACTTCTTGCAAGACCATCATCTTGATAAATTTTAGCGAAACTTAGCTAAACCAGACGTGCTATCTCAGGTAGCCGATCTAGCGTATATAGAAGCATTTATCCCGAGTTTGAAATAAGCGGACACAAACATCCATTGCTGAGTAAAATGCCTCTCATCAAAACTTTGTTGCAAATCGCTTCATCAATCTAGGAGACGGGCATGCAGAAATTATAATGCGTTCGGTTTTAGAAACGAAACCATAAAAATTAAGCAAAGGCAATACTCTCAACAGAAAAAGATAAACTTGCTTACAAGGGAATAACGAAATGAATTTCTAAAATTAACTAAAATAATTCCAATGCTGTATGAGTCATTTCTTGGTTTCGTTATCAAAATGTATTAAAGCCCAACCTTCAACACCCGGCTTGAATCATTTCAATGTTGATTTAAAAAATTTGGACGCATTTTTGCAAAAGGTCGACGGAAATTTTCGATCAAACAGTGCCTCCGGTCTATTAAGAAAACTTAGTCACAGCTAGCCACCCGAGATCTTGGGAAAATCCCAAGACAAAAATTATCAGGCTGTTAAATCTTTATAAATAGTCATGCATAATTTAAATATCGGCGCCGAAGTCGCGAAGGTCGCTGAACTCATTAAGAGCCAAGACATGGATAGGGAAAGCGAAATGATGTCAGCTATATGTCTGTAGAAGATTGTGCAAAACCTATTCGGAAGCAATAAATAAACGACTGTTTACTGGTTTCTATTGCTTCTAGTTTTGCTAAGTCATAGGCACAGGTGGTGGGCTGTGCAGAATCAAATCCACTATGGTAGAGTTAAGTGAATCTAGCTCTAGAATTTGTAACAAAAGCAAATAAGAATTGTTGTTTTGTTTGAGCCACTGTCTACAATTTTGGGATTTGAAGGAGCAATTAAATTTAATCCGTGTGCATCCTATTTCTTGCGTCTGTCTATATATCTTATAGTGGAAGATTTTTATGATGCTGGTCATTAAGTTTATCGTCAGCGAAGGTACTTTTCACAGGAGGGTTCATCTTCCGAATGTGGATGAGACTAGATCTGATGAATAGTCTCTTCTGTTGACTCGATAACGAGGAAACACAACGTTTAAAAATCCCAAAATCTTGAAAAACTAAAATCCCAAAACATAAAACTCCCGAAGTGCCCAAAATCCCCAAAAGTTCTAAGTCCCAAAATATTCATAATTCGAAATGTCCAAAATCTCGAAATCATTACGTAGACGATTACTATTTCAGACTTCAGTATCTAGTCCAAATTCCATAGCAAACTAAGTCGGCGTGCGAGTGTCCTCTTAAGAGGCATAATGACACATATTCAAGATTGGTGATTGGTTTTCCTTTGGTCTTCATTCAAATTGTGATGTCCAGAACAAGGGATCTATAAGTTTGTGCAATCATCGCGTTTATCTTATTGGAACATTGGAGTGTGTAAACTATAATCCGCCTGCTATTTTTAGCCAACTCTGACTAAGGTTTGGGCAACCGCGGGGTGGGGAAGAGTATCTTTTTGCTCCTCTTCATTGGCATAACCGCGGTATATGCGATGAGGCTCATTTTTTTTCGTGATACCGTTGATGCTTGTGACTCATTTGTACTCAAAAATATTTATACGACGATACTAGTACTAGTAGTACATGAAAAAACCGATTAAAGAAAAAGAAAAATCAATGTATATTTGTTCATATACAAATCCTTCACATCTACAATCTTCATATCCGCAATTCAATATCCTCTTCTCTCTTTTTTCAATGAAAGCTTAAGTTTTTGATTCTAAAAGGTTTTGAAGGGCTTCTATGATCTCTACTGAGTTTTGGAATAACTTTTGCCGACGAAATTACGTCCAACTACTCCGCGGGAGAAGCATGAGCAGAGTACGATTGAAGCGGAGAAACCGAACAAATTCTAGTTCGTACTGTGGCAGAACTTTTCGGGTTACCTGTTGGGTATAAGGCCTATTATTCAACTTGATCGGAGTCTACTAATTTGCCAAAGCAGGCTGTTTTTCAGCGAATTTTATAATATAATTATAGTGCATTTATCGTTTTCCCTGAACTGAAAAAGAAGACTTGATTAGTCCTTTCTATGTTATCCACATTGCAACAACACTTTTGGTAAGGATTAAGTTTAGGGATTTTGTCTGCATCCAACCATTGTCTCTATTCTTGTCAATTGTCATACAATATCCTTCCTTCACACTTAATTATATGATGCAAGAATTAATCATTTCAGTGTAAGGGATTCACTACGTCTCTGCACATGATTGTTAACAGACTAGTTTTAGGGCTTCGTACAATTCATGGGGTGCCAACTTGACTGAATTTTTCTACTTTTCCTATTTGAGATAGGTTTTGTATTACTGTTATATGGTGCACTTGTCAAATGCCCCTCACCGTCTCTGCATCCAATGTTTCTCGTAAAATGGCGTCTTCAATAACCTTTTCCAGTTTTACCATTCGTTTCGTTTTCGAAGTAAAGATCTCCTGAATGGAGCTTACAAATCCAACATTATTCCTGCGTCATAGAGCAGAACAGAGATGATCATCAAGGTGTTATAAAAAAACAGTTTACTGCTTTGTGACTCCTTTGCTCTGTTACCAGAGCCCAGAACACTTGCATGTAATAAGCCAATATGATCCAAGAGCCTTTTGAACGTCGACACACTATGACTTAATATAGAGATTACCATACAGGCCGCCAGACTGTCAATAAGGTGCATACATACTCTGCTGCAATTTTCTCTTGGGATTTTACATTTTTCTGGGATTCTTTCTATGTCGGTATTTTTTGTTTTGAGATCTTGCTTCCAACCTCTTAGTGTCATTGCTTCGAAGGTGAAGTTAAGCAGTTTGAAGATGATGCCGTGAGAGAGGTTAACCCTTGTCCAAACATACCAAATGTTTGAGTAGTTAAAAAGAAATGGTTGATTATTTGAGAAGTTTGATAGTAGTCAACCAAGAGAGTTCCCAATTCGGGCTAAAAAGAGAGAAGGCATACCACTCTGGCCAGATCTTTTTCTTCGCTATGGCCCGAGATATCATTAAGATCCGACTGCCACGTCAGTAAGGGATTGAAATACTTTGTGAAGAGAAAGATAACACTTCCAAAGACATATTGAAATAAACAATTATTGCTGATGACATCGATATTATCGCCCGTTACCAACTAGCCATTGTAGAAGGATTCACCACTATTGAAGAGCAGGCAATCCGAGCTGGTATAAAAGTGAACGAGGATACAAAAAATATATGCTGTCGACAAAGAACCAATCCGTCGAATAACACCTCAGTCAGAATGTGACAATTGACAGGTACAACTTTAAGGTAGTGAAGGAGTTTGTCACCTCGGGGCAAACATGAATTTCACTAACGACACCTAAGTGGAGATTCGGCACAGAATCCCCCTTGGCAACCGGTAATATGTCGGTTTGTCAAAACAGCTAGGATCGAAACTTCTGCCTCGAAGGACTTAGACAGTACTCTACAAGACGGTAATCCTACCTGTCTCTAATAAGGAGCCGTATGCTGGACTATCGTCTAAAACGACAGAGCGTGTGCTTGGTTCCTTTGAAAAAAAAAAATGTATGGTCCTGTCGGCGAGGATGGCAAATGGAGGAGTAGACACAACCCTGAACTCTATTCGCTGTACCAAGATGTGGATGCAGTTCAAAAACAAAAAACATTCGACTACAGTGGTTGGTCCACATCAAGCGAATGGACAACAGTGCTCAAGCTAAGAAGGTCTTAGAGTCCCAGCCTTCGGTTTCGAGAAGGAGGTGATGGCCGAACCTTCGGTATAGAGACCAAAGGATTGCGGATCTCTTTAGCAGCTTCGTTTTGCAACTTAAAGCAGCGTGCCCGGGTCTGTCGAGAATGGAAGACAGCTTTGTATAGCTCAGGCTCAGGTTCTTCATGGGCTGTAAGCCTGATACACGCATACACACAATTATTGCCAAGTTGTGACTAAAGGCAACCACTGCAAACAAAAACTCATGCTGACAAGGTGTCAATAGTCCTAAGATGCTGTGCGTATGAAACAACAAAGAGAAACACACCTCTTTCCGCTGGCTTTAACATCGTTACGTAAAGTTCTTCACCACTTATATTTAGCCAGACACATACGGCGACCTTGATCAATGATGCATTAAACCCTGAAGAAGCTGCTCTTACCAAATTCCTTGAATTGGAGATTCATTCATGCTCTCATTCACAGCTTTTTCTTTGAAAGGAACTGGCACAAGATAACAACTGGTTCGTTTTCAGATGCTATTCGTCTTCATTTACAGTCCCAGAACATTTCAGACTCCAATCCGGTTTGCCAGAAGAGCTCAGCCACTGTTTGCCAAATTACATTCTATTCTCAGGACACTTACAGTGAATTGCCTCAATTGTATAGAAATCGTACAATTCCTCGCTTCTCAAAGTATCTAATTAGACTCTGTCCCTCCGGACTCAACTAGTCCAACAGAAGTTGGGGAAAAAAAAAACTGAAGTGTTTTCACGCCCCAGTTGTTGTCTGACGCGGAATTTCCCCCGTGGGAGCACTTCAGATTTTCGGTTTCATTCCGTGACATTGAACTTGGGAGTTGTTTGCCTTCGTCGACGAGAGTCTTATTATCTTGGGCATTGTGCGAATTCAAAAGAAGAAGTTGTTGATGGGCCACAAGTGCGTCGTGGTCTGCAGGGATGCCTGTATAAATAACATTGGTGGCCTTGGAGCTTGGGTTATTTCAGAAAGTGAATCAGCTGAGCAAGGAAGGGACATGCGTGGTCTCGTTGTATTTTTGATTGCAGTGCAAGCCATTTTGCTTGTGACAGGAGTGACGGAAACCACTGAAGAGAATGAGAGGTTGCAGGTGAATCCTGTGAGCACTGGCAATGGAATTGAGTCTGAAGAAGATGTTCCGCCCAGTCCGAGACAACCACGGCAGATCTTTGGACGTCGCTTCAGACCGGCAGTGATTGTGCCTGTTCTAGCCTATCCACCTCCACCACCACCACTACCATACGGAGGAGGTTACGGCCATCATCATCATCATCATCATGGACCCGGTTATTTTGGCTAAGAATTGAGAATGTTTAAGTCTTGAGGGAATAAAATCGTGCTTCGTATCTGAATGCTTATTTTTTTTTACTCCGCGGGCTGAATTTGAATTTAGGCACTTTTGGCAAAAGGAAACATCACACATCGCTCAGTAAGGGACTTTATTCACTTTAGCCACACAGGTTTGGTTTTCTTCCACGAGTGATGGTTCTCTGTGTACGGGGCAGTTGTGGGAAGAAATTCGCTCTTCGGTAGGAGACCCACATTTGGCGTCGGAATAATCTGCAGGAGATGATGCTTCGGGTACATCGTTGTGTGCTTCATTGCTGCAAAACGATCAGTTAATAGCCTTCTAATTGGAGTGCAAATTATAGCCACTTACATCTTATCCTGCCATAGTCCTCGGATACAAGCTAAAATCAAACCAAAATGCACGCACTCTCGGTCTACTCAGTAACGTCTGTTTAGCTTACCCTTCTCGGTCTGTGTAGCGCCTTGATAGTCCGATGAATAGTTGAAGCTGAACCACTCTCAAGGGATTTTGGAACATTGCCACCCCTGCTGGGAACCGAAGTGATCCTCTGATGAATTTTTCGTCCTTCAGGCCTTGCACCAGCCCGATGCAAACATATCAGCGCCACCAAAATGCAAACGGACAATACTCTCATCTTGGACAACACTGAACTGAATTCGGAAGAAAATGCGATCGCCAACTGAGAGATACGCAGATGATTCCAGTCGAATAGGGAAACGTTTTCAGCAGGCGCGAGTGTTATCGCCGTTGCCCACTTGACCTGGATGTTGATGTTTCATTTTCGTAATCTCGCAATTGTTATTCGCATTTGATGTCCGCATGGATGACGACGTAATGGTTTGGGGGGATTGCACGAGACGCCCGTGTGCGGAAACAACTCACGATCGGAGTTGAATTTTTTGTTTTTAGAGAGAGATCAGCGAACGTACGCAATTTCTTGCTTAGTCACCCTGCGGACGTTGAGATTCATTTGGCGGTTTAGTGAACATCGCCATTGAGGGAGGGTTTTCGTTGTTTTTTGAAATACTCTAGATCTGACGTTGAGCTTGAGTTTGACATTAGTCATTGCTCTGTTTATCAGTTGAGGATGGAATGCAGATTGCTGCGGCTGATTAATACAACTGACAAGAGCTTTTGGTGTGAAACCAAAGCACTGAGGCCCCTATTCCGAGACAAATTTTCAGTGTAAGTCGACACCCGCCTCCTCTTTATCGATTTTAGAGCTGAGTGTGACATGTATGAAAGAAGCGAATATATACAGTATCGTCTTCAGTTTTGATACTCCTCCTAAACTTGTTAAGAAAGACGGTGTATAAGTGTCACTGCTTCCATCCGGTTGGGGAGATTTGGTCGAAGCATCATCGATCCAGAATGTCGATACCAAGGCAAGATGTTGTCCGGTGTGTTGGTGTTATTTAGACTCGAGGAATCCTTTCTTTTGCAATCCTTCAACCGTTTGAAATAAAGTGAAGCATCTCAATTTCCCATTATCTGTCAGTTAATCCATTTAAGCTGTTACCGCGTATTCTTCCTTTTTTTTGGAGGCAAATTTAAAACACTTTTAGAATAGGTGTGGGAATTTTAACTCTTTCTCTTAACTCTGTAACAGGCAATGAGTTTCTTAATTTATTCTGCTTATTGGCTCTGTCCGGACCTGGGTTGAAACTAATGTGAATAGTCCGCACTGCACTGTCACTTGGTCTAGATATTTCTCCACTTGCGTGGGCTATCTCACACAAGATCATCCTCGGATTTGAGTATACTTCGCAATGGTGGATTTTACAATGTTTTCCTTGCGTTCTAAATGACCTGGCCGTTTTAAGTCTGGTATCCATGGTCCCCATGGCGTAGTGGGTAAGTGCGTCGACCCACACGCAGAAGGTTCGATTCTCGGACGGAACACCTCGCATTTTTTCAAAACACCACCTCTTTCGAATTGCTGACAACACTCAAAGAGTACTAATTGTCTTGTTTTTGAAATCTCGCAGTTCAGAGTCGGCTGTAGGTCCCATCTACTCGTGAGGCAACAGTAGCACGCACAAGACGAGTAGATGTTGTAAAAGCTAGGCCCTCGTCCCTTGTGGGCTGCAGTGCCACTCAATTATTATTATTATTATTATTCATAGACACTAACCGTCGTACAACCCATATAAATCGTTGTGAAACCTTCTCCCTTTTCCTCCAGATGCGATCAGAAATCTCCCCTTTCAAATATTAGTTTCTATCGATATGGTGCAGTTTTAAGGCATGGCAGGAACGAATAAGGTCTTATACAAAGGCAGACTGTGCCTTCGAGAGAGCCCTTTGTAACTCAATTGTCTCCTGAGCTCAACGAACTAGCAATTGGATATTTTCTACGGAGCCGAGGTCGATGAATGCTTTGATCAACTCAATGCTTTTACTGCCCATTGCACGAAATGCCGATGTTATGCGTCCTTGTGTGATGAGATCACATTATATGTTCTATCTGCAAACACCGGCTAACCCTTCCTGGACGGTTCGCTGTCACTGTCCAATTGCAATGAACAGAGGATCGTTAGGAGGGCTATTTAAATATTTTCTAAAAAAAAGTAACTGGAATGAAGAGTTTCACTTTTCCATCGCTTAACATCTGATACATCGTAAGAATGCACATATCATCCCAGAAGTAAGCTAGTAAGTATTCACGCAGTTGATGGTGAAATAATGGTGCATACTCTTAGGCTGACTCATTAATATTGCAAAGTAGGGAAGGTTACAACGAATGGAAGGCATTGAAGTTTTTTTTGCGCGTCTTCTACGATGTAAAAAAAGTTCAATTAGAGCGTTCTATACCCAATAGAAACAAAAAGAAAAAAACGATTCTTTTAACTTTCTTTATATGTAAGTGCACTGCATGGCTCCACGCTGACGACAGGGTCGCGCAGATTCCATATTCTGCAGGTGAGATTTAAAGGCACTGATGTGCACACTTTGTGGTCACAGAAACCCTCGATTTTTCCCCATTCGACATATTTTTGTGCCGTCGTCAAACAGAACATAACTGGGAACTGAACCGAACTGGAGTTATGCAAAGTTCGAAATTTCGAATGCACACCAATTAGTGAAAATTCGAACGATTGTATGCCCATAAATAAAGTTCCACGAAAAAATTCAACACGCTGCACCGTGCCTTATAGTAAGGAGTCTATAGATTTAACACCTAAGATGGTTAAGCCATATAGATCGGATGAACAACACTCCTCTAGACCGAAGAAACTTTGAATCCTAACCATTGGGACATAGCGACAGAGTATGATTTGGTCTGAGATGGTGCTCACAAGTGGAGAAGGTCCTCAATCAGCTTGGGTTGCGACATTGGAGCATGCTGGCGAGAGTCAGTGATAGCTGAAGAAGCAACCTGGTTGAGGCCTAAGTCCAAACCGGACAGTTAGGATACTCGAAAAAGGTGTTCCACACATTATAGACAGTTAGACTCTCAAGAGTTCTTATGGTTCTTATACACACAAGCGCTACCCAATTGATTTAAAACACCATTTTGAGTTATTTCAATTAATTCGACTGTGTCATGGTCGTCAATCTGACCCACAATTTCGCACGTCCCTTGTATACATTCGGGTGCCGAATAAATTTTCAAAACCTTGACTCGAGCATTGCCGACGATTACATACCACCCAAGATGCATTAATAACCAATCTCCCCGTGACAAAAACAAACTGTTGTCTCCACCCATTGGATCGTCAATCATTACGACCTTGCTTTTGAGAGGACTAAAGTAAACTTGTTGTGAAAGAATGCCGCTGCTTTTCTTTAGTCCCCAACCCCCTGCATAGAGTCAAATACGCCGGTGAAAGGATTATCAAGTAGAGCTTATTTATGCCCCACCGATCTGTGCATAAAAAAGCATCAAGAAACCTGTCACATTAACGTCACCCATTTGCCGCGATACTTATTCATCGGTGGTGTAGAGCTAAAAATTTATTAGTCCCCTGCCAATTAGAATATTCATTCAAATGTGTTGCCTTTGCAAATATTCAACAAAGGAAAAGGTAATATTTGATTGATTGTCTGCCGGATGACGAGTTCTAGGTGCTACCTACCGGACTGGTTTTGCATCGCCAGCGTTATCTTTTGTTTCGCAATAACGGTGTCTTTCTTGTAAAACACGATTTTCGAGACTGCATTCTATAATAAGCGAAAAAATTTCGTTCTATTGAGAGAATATTTCTGACGCATCAACCGGTCGGAGGAGACATTTATTGACTTTATGGTGAAATTTGGGATCTTGTTGTCTGGGGGTATTTTGATATTCTATCGCTTGCAATCTAGCCCAATCGACGGTGTGGTGTTCTCCTATTGGAAGATTCTCTACGATCATTTTTTAGGTAGGATGGTGGTAGCTTTTTGACACATTCCACTTGAAACCAGAATGACTCCTAAATGGAAAAAAGTTCTGAACAAACGAAACATGTAAAAACGTTTGTCTGAGTCTTCAAATGAATTCATTTTATTCATTTATAGAAGGAATTATAGTTGCGTTGTCTCAATGGCTTAAATTCGAAGATTTTTCATGTTGGAGCAGTCGTGTCCGTACGCTCTTCATGGCCTAAACATCTTAAGCTTTGTATACGAAGAAGCTTGACCAGGCGCATGCCGCCGTACACCATAAAGTTCGTTAGTAAGTCTTCTCCCCCAGACGCCATCAACGCAAACAGGACCAAAAATCGCACGCAGAACTTTTCTCTCAAAAAGACTTAGCGCTTCCTCATCCGCTTTGAGTTTCTGCGCCGTAAGGGAGGACTGGGATGAATCTGTTATACAAAGCCAATTTAGTCGTTCCAGAGAGAGCTCTTGCCTCTGGAGCCCAAAGAAACAGTGATTCCGCGTTTGACTTCGGCATTGATGCTGTTGTCCCTTTTTACCAACTTAGGTAGACGAAGCCCCTAACTATCTAGAAGTTTCTAGTGCGTAGTATTACGCTCTGTCCGAGACGTCGATGTTGTGTGTCCTTCCTCAATGACAGCATATGCCTCATCTTGCCGTCATTAATAACCAGATCCATTTTGGCCGCTGCTTCAATGCCAGCAAACGCCTCATTGACGGCTAGCTGTGTTTGTCCAATCACGTCAATGTCGTCGGCGTAAGCTATCAGCTGAAGGGACATTTGCAAGATCGTACCTCTGTTGCTGACTTTTGACTTACGCACGATTTGCTCAAGAATGATGTTAAAGAAGTCTCATGATAGCGCGTCGCCTTATCTATGCTAGTTGCTAGTCGTCCTCTAATATATTGTTATAAACTTTTTTATCCATTTTCCGTTCAGTAAACTTTTTGCTTTCCGAATCCACCTCCGTGTTGAACTGATGACTTTAAGTTGTTTTGTTTAAGCTCTTTTTCACTTGCTCCATTCAAAAGACCATAGGACTAATTTTGGACTCAACACTTAATTTGGTTTGCCTCCGAAATGGTAAGACGTTTCTTATTGTTTTCCTTGCATTTATTAATGAAATGCATTTTGGATGTGACTCTTCCTTGGGTTGTTTCTGGAGAGCAAAACCTTTCGACCATGTTTTCTACCTCAATAGCAAGCTTTCGTGCAGATTTGGAACTTTGATGTAGTTTGAAGACAACATACCGTTCATGTGGGGCACTAATTGTTTTATTTTTAAATGCCATCCTCCAACACAAAGCCTAAGGTTACTAGAGAAGTCCATTGCTCTTGCAGTAAGTCTCCGAATCTGCTCCGGACTAAATTTGACCACTCTGATTTCGTCCTATTGTATACGACTTCACAAGATTAGTATTTCTCGGACCTGAGAGTTCGGTAAAGTCGAAGGCAGGCCCGAAGGCACCCCCTCTAGAACAAACACATCCTTCTAATAAAACTTGCTCCCACATTTCGCAATGACAGTTGTATTGTACCTATTCCACATCTAGTGCGCTGTGTTTTTCTAGTTCAGTTATGTTAATTGTTTTTTAGTAGCGTTAAGACATTTATGACATAAAATGCTTTAATGTAAGTTGTTTTAAAAAAGGATATTTGTTGAACACATCCATTTGGCAAACGCCATCTGCGTCTCACACGTTCAACAGACGATTCTAATGAACGAACTTCGCGTTCGTTCGCTATCGTTCAATGTCATTTCTCCTCATTCTTTGTTCTGATGTTGAGAGTGACGGGCGAAAATTTACCAAAAGACGGGGAATTACGCGTATGAATTTCAAGATTATCTTACCAAAGATGAAAAGCTATAACCATGTTCGACCAGGTTTGACCCTTCATACACGCCATGGTCAATTCGTGAAGTACACTTTCTGAAGAGTTTCCTCTGTTGTTCGCACTGAAGCGGAAGATCTGTTTGCTTATTTTCATTACTACCATTAAAATTGCAAATTAAAATTCTGTAGTCAGCTGATCAAAGTATTTCACTCGGATTCACGGACAGGGGTTATAAACACTGTCAGTTGAAATCAAGTAGCAAGAGAAAAGGAAATTCTACTTCTCCCTGAATCTTACACTAAAAATATAAGTATTTTTGTTTAAGTTGGGCCTCACTCATTTTTAATTTCAATCCTTCGACATTTGTGCAACGCCTTTTATGCAACACACCTTTTATTTGTTCACCTCTCTTTTCTTTTGTAAAGCAAACACACTATCCCTATATTCCCGGGGCTATACAGTCTGTATGCGATGTCTGCCTTCGCCAAAAATGTACACCTAAAAAGTCAACATAGTCTGATAAATCTAGTTCATGCATGTGGATTACATTTCATCGCCTTCTACTTCTTCATACGTTGACAGTTCTTATCTCGTCAAAATACAATGTCCCGCTATCGCAGCTTTTCATGAATCACAGTGGGTCAAATGAGTTGTGGCGTTGGAGAATTAGTAAATTTGTTTTCTTGAAGGTTTAACTTACAATACAATACATTATAGAATAAAGTTATTTCGTTCCATAAAAAGAAATTGTCTTTTATTTTCTAAAAAAAAAAACATCCGCAACTACTTAGTTCAGTGCAAGCCCTCTACATAAATGAAGCTGCGTGAATTTGAATCACAATAAAACTATTCAGTATTTTAACCTTGTAACATTTTTTCATTAGATTCATACCCCTTTAAATTTTGTAAATAAAAGTTGTGTTAAATAAGTTCTGATCCACTGTACCTACATGCCCCCTGAGTTCACGGTGTTTATTCGCATTTACTCCTTCACCACACACTTGTAATCTGAACCTATTTATTGCACTGATTCAAATTAAATCAGGTTCTGGTTTTACGTCTTTTACCAAAAACTACATTTCCATACGGAAGCACGTCGTTAAATATAAACTGCAGACTGTTAAAAGTTCCACGTGCCACTTCGTTCCGTAAGTCTTTAAGTCACACAGCGATACACTTACAAAATACGTCTGAGACAGGAAAGGCATTCCCCCGAAGGAATTTGTCATTGAACTTTTTGTTGTTTGCAAATATTTTGAGGAACTGTCATTTAAATTTCGTATTTTCTTGTTTACTAATAAAACCGAAGTAAAGCGATCCCAAACGACCGCGCTAAAATTTCATCGGAACATAAAGAAGCAGAAAAATTTAAATGAATTACTCGAATGGTCCAGCTATCAGTCGAATGATGTTGTATCCAGTTTTCCAAGAATTTCACCAGCTAGGAACGTGTTTCTCTGTGTGAAGTAGTGTAAGCCATGTCTAGCATGGCGGGTTCTTCACAGCCGACAACGTAGTCGAAACTTTCCATAATAGTTTTGAATAAATGTCAGAGAGTGCTGTTGGTCTAGCGCGCGTGGATAGTGGACGATGTGAACGGTCAATTACGACTGCAAGGTTTTGCAATTAAATAGGGCTGTAGATGGATATCTTTCGGTAGAATACCTTAGACCTGTCTGGAATCCGAAGAATAGTCTAGTAAAGTCTCCTTTATAACAAATTGTTTACAACGGTTTCTAATGCTAATTAGTAGGTCTTCTTAAAAACCATTCGAAAGATATTGTTAGTAAAATTGTTTTTATACTGCACTGGTGGGCCACTTTTTCGCCGAAAACTAACGATGAATTAATGTTTCACTTAGATGGTACGGTTGGCGCCTTGCGGGAAAGTCGGACTCAGTCATACGCGTACAGCAAGGCATGATCTAAAGCGATAGTGCTCAAGAGCTATGAGTTCAGACAAAACAATTTTAAGTGGTTGCTGTGGCGTAGTGGGTCGATGTCGTAAACTCTTAAAAAATGAAAGGAGCAGTCAAGGAATCGGACTCAGGACCACGACTAGGACCGTGTTAGTTGAAGGACTTACCCAATGCGCAGAGACGGCCATGCAGAGTCTTAATAACTGAGTGGCACTACAGCCTATGAGAGGCCAAGGCTTCTTTGGCAACTACTCGTGTTGTGCGTGCTAATGTTCTCTCACGAGTAGAAGGGACCTACAGTTTTTTGCGTAGATTGGAGAACCTTTTCATAGACAATTGATACTCTTTGAGTATTGTCAGCAACTCGAAGGAGGTGGTGTCGAGAAAAATGGGATATGTACAAACCGGGAATCGAACCTGGACCTTTGGCGTGTGGGTCAACGCACTTACTCACTACGCAATGGTGACAACCCACATATAGAGTATTATTGGGGGTAAAAAAGCAGATAGAAATATTTACCTCAGTGTAATATATTTTGCAACTTTGAAACTGAAACTGCTTTGTGACAAAGAGCATTGGCCCAGGATTTAAACAGAAATTCAGATCCTGAACAGCAGCTGAAATATGTGTTGTCCAAATAAGTGAACTGGTATTCTCACCCTTACGTCTAGTAATGACTCGACGTGTCTATACTACGAATCCCGACAATGGTGTCCGTCCTAGAAAATAAATTGCTACAATTTGTTCACCAGCCGTGAACAAATCAAATTCTTCCTACGAACAATTCTTTCAGTCAGAGACAAAATGTAAGTTCGAGATATATTGAGATTTTCTCTGCCCTTGGCAGACTACTAAATGAGTTCAGTAGCTGGCTTTGTTCAAACTTCTTCCCTGGTAGTAACGATTAATCCTAACTCCTGATCATCGTGGGGTTTGATTTTGAAAAGGCCTTTTTGACAGATCACGCCGGACTTCTATAAAACTGCGTGCTCAACTTTGGTCTGTGTTGTTTGGCATATCATAACGAAAAGATGGCGTCTCCAAAATGTTACGCTGTATTAAGAAAATCAGCGCTTTGTGAGAAATGTTGTTCATGCGAGTCACGAAATGGTGCGCATAATCAACCTACTGAAACAGCTATTTCCAATACAATTCTCAAATTTGGGTCCCAGTTAATTCCGCTTAAACCGTAGTGAGTGAACATATATATATCACCAATAGCTGAGAGTGTACGACCGTTACGAATCAATCTTGTAAACAACTTAAAACAGCTCTCAGAATTATCGATACGGTGTTGTTTTTGGCCCATTGCGAGCAAATGCGACAGCCATTTCCAAAACAGCTTTCTCATGGACAAATGTTCATACAAAATAGTGTACACACTGCTTTCTGATATGTATGAGGTGTCAGCTATTTCACGCAATTTCACTTTGCAGTTTTCCAAAACGATTTTATGTACTTTTTTGACGTTTTCAGGTGTAACCACTCAAATTAGCCTTCAAGAGTGTTCAGCATGGCTGGTGTCTGTGCGGACACCTTTAAAATCAGCATACCACCGACAAATAGTTGTGTTTGATGGAGCAGAGTCCCTGTAACACTTTCCAAACCATTGCTGAGCTTGCACGGTATTTTTTCCCATCAAAAGGCAGGAAATTCTGTTATTTCCATTGTTTTAAAAATCGCAAAAGGAGCATCACTTGAACCACTGTAACTTAAAAATCAGATTGTCATGCAAATTTGACAGGTATCATTTGACAGGTAGAATTTGAAATAATATGGACTTTTTGGTCGTGGCGCCCTTTATATGTATGTATGTCATTCCCAAAACTTTTTCAGTGATGTGTTATTGAAGCATTTGGAAATGAGACATAGAAACATGCTGCTTTGCGACTTTCATTCCTATTTTCTTTAAAGCCAACGACAGCTATGCAATGAAAATTGAAAAAAGTTCTGTGTTTTTATTTGACGTAAAACGGTGGATCAGAATATTCGAAAACGGATTCTTGTAGAGTTGCGCCAAATAAGAACGAACATGCAAAGGTTCCTCATTGGAAAGAGTTTTGTTCCAGGAATTATTAAGTTTCCTTCACGTGTTAAGGCTCAAACCATGCATCAGGCTCCAGAACTATGATGAAAAAATGTCTTAATTTGTTTCTGTATTTCTTTCCTTTCATTTTTTTAAATGTATTTTGTTTAAATAAAGTGAATAGAATTATACTGTAAACGGTTCAATTTTGAAGATTTTTGAAGGCAAATGTGGATTGTGTGCATCATACGTGGCACGTAAAGAAATAAAAATGGAACGGACCCTAAGCCACATATGCAGACGAAACAAAAATATTTGCGAACGATGTTTGCATGTGTATGACACATACACAGTTCCTCCGTCATGCTTCAACCACGACACATGTCGCTCGGAACCATCGGAAATGTTTAGGTGAAACATGTGGAACGATTAAAACTAGTGTTGGCAGCGGAACTAGGTCCGGGAACTATGTACGCCCGGGACGACACAACTCTAGATTCGGACGAGGCAATGAGTTCCCTGATACAAACAAGTACTTTTTGTTTTCGCATTGGAGTGTTCGCAATTTTGCTCCACCGTGTCTTTTGATTGGGTTGATAAAATAATACTCATAAGGAATTGTTGTTTTCGAGGAATTCCCAAGGCAAATTAAACAATTTCGGTTTTGTTTAGGCTAAGAGTTTGTTTGGCAGCGATTTTAAATTCCAAGTACAGGGTATGCGAGACACATTCGTTCGATTTTGAGACAAGTGCACACTAGCATCTTCTTCCATTATTTCTTCTTCCGCTGAGTAAACTATCTTGCATACACTCAGGCGAGCCTCACCAATGGACTGACAGTTTGTAGACGAAATCTTCTTTACCGAATTCTTCGCAAGAGCGAATGAAAAACTTATGAGCGCAAGTGCAGTGCCTGCGTCTGTCTTAACTACAGCGAACCTAATCCACATCAAGAAGAGGTACTTGTTTCCAAAGTGAAAACTTCTGTTTCCCTCCAAGTCCGACGGAATAAACCCACAAAAGCGTCAAACACACTCATCACCTGCCACCGAGAGCAGATAATGAATCCCTGACGCAGTATCATACCGCTGCGCCGCTGAGTCAATTCCCATCGATTGATTTCATTAATAAATTCGCTTCATTACGCGACAAGATCAAGTTTACCAAACACGATTCACGATCCTTCACACAGAGCACATCTCACCTCGGAAAACCACAATCAAATTGTCAATTCGCAGAAGCGGTGGCGCAGGATTCTCGGAGAACCAGATTGTAATGGATGTTTGGCTCGCTAGTTCGCCGGCCAGATGAATATTTATTCAGTCGTTAAAGATGAGCGAGTGTGGCGTCGGGTACGTGTGAATTGCCGCCTGATGAATACTAATGGCCGAGTGGTCAATAAAGAGTCAAAAATTCTCGCGAAGGCGTCAGTAGATTCCGTCGTTCAAGCCGATTCGGGTGGTGCCTAGCAGTGTGGTAAAATATAATATAATCGGAGTCAAGTGGCTAAAGTCAGTTTAAGTGAAAAAGTTTGAAGGTTCGCAAATCTGTCGAGATGCGTTTTGGGGTGCCCCTCGCAGTGGCCGTGCTGGTGGTCATTTGCCAAGTGAATGCCGCAGTAGTTCCGCTCGCCGGCGAAGAGCTTACGGTTCTGCACCGCACAAGGAGGCAGTTTCCATTTGCCGGGCCTTTCGGAGGATCCACAGCGACAGCCTCGGCTGCTAGTAAGACCGGATTCGGATTTGGAGGACTGGGAGGCAATGCTTTCGGAGGAGCGAACGCTGGAGCGTCATCTGGATCACGAGTCGGAGGATTCGGTGGTCTGAACGGTGTTGGTTTCGGAGGTTCTAATGCTCTGGCCTCGTCTGGATCAAAAGTCGGATTCGGGTCGGGCCTGGGAGGATTTGGTAACTTTGGTGGAGGCGCATTTGGAGGCGCCAATGCCGGAGCGTCTTCCGGAACAGGAGTTGGAGGATTTGGTGGACTTGGTGGCGGCGCATTTGGAGGATCTAATGCCCTTGCGTCATCCGGGTCAAAAGTAGGATTCGGGTCGGGCCTGGGAGGATTTGGTAACCTTGCTGGAAGCGGGTTTGGAGCTGCTAACGCTGGAGCGTCTTCCGGAACAGGAGTTGGAGGATTTGGTGGACTTGGTGGCGGCGCATTTGGAGGATCTAATGCCCTTGCGTCATCCGGTTCAAAAGTAGGATTCGGGTCGGGACTGGGAGGACTTGGTAACCTTGCTGGAGGCGGTTTTGGAGCTGCCAACGCTGGAGCGTCGTCTGGCACAGGAATTGGAGGATTTGGTGGCCTTGGTGGTTCATCTTTCGGAGGAGCTAACGCTGGAGCGACATCTGGAACAAATGTTGGAGGATTTGGTGGCCTTGGTGGTGCATCTTTCGGAGGAGCTAACGCTGGAGCGACATCAGGAACAAATGTTGGAGGATTTGGTGGTCTGAATGGAGGTGCCTTTGGAAGTTCTAGTGCAAGTGCCTCATCTGGAACGCGAACTGGAGGATTTGGAAGCGGTTCTATCGGAAGTGCAAATGCCGGTGCATCAACTAAGGTAGGAGCCGGTTTAGGGGCAGGACTTGGAGGAAATTCCCTATCGAGCGCAACTGCTGGAGCTTCAACCAATACAGGATTGGCCGGTGGGCTTGGTGGAATTTCGGGTTCGAACGCAAATGCTGGAGCCACAACTAGCACTGGGCTAGGTGCTGGACTTGGTGGGGCAGTTGGACTCGGAGGAATTTCCAGTGCTGATGCTGGTGCCTCCACTAGTGCTGGACTCGGAGGTGGAGCTGGACTGGGTCTAAACGCAGGTCTCGGAGCTGGAGCGGGAGCTGATGCTGCTGCCAATGCCGGAACTTTGGTTGGCGCTGGAATTGATGCAGGACTTGGAGGAGTTTCTGGTTCAAGTGCTGATGCCGGTGCCTCCACTAGTGCTGGACTCGGAGGTGGACTAGGACTGGGTCTTAACGCTGGACTTGGAGCCGGAGCTGGAGCTGATGCTGCTGCCAATGGCGGAACTTTGGTTGACGCTGGAATAGGTGCTGGACTTGGAGGAGTTTCTGGTTCAAGTGCTGATGCTGGTACCTACACAGGTGCTGGACTCGGAGGTGAAGCTGGACTGGGTCTTAATGCTGGTCTCGGAGCTGGAGCTGGAGCTGATGCTGCTGCCAATGCCGGAACTTTGGTTGGCGCTGGAATTGATGCAGGACTTGGAGGAGTTTCTGGATCAACCGCTGATGCCGGTGCCTCCACCAGTGCTGGACTCGGAGGTGGACTAGGACTGGGTCTCAACGCTGGACTTGGAGCCGGAGCGGGAGCTGATGCTGCTGCCAATGCCGGAACTTTGGTTGGCGCTGGAATTGATGCAGGACTTGGAGGAGTTTCTGGTTCAACCGCTGATGCCGGTGCCTCCACCAGTGCTGGACTCGGAGCTGGACTAGGACTGGGTCTCAACGCTGGACTTGAAGCCGGAGCGGGAGCTGATGCTGCTGCCAATGGCGGAACTTTGGTTGGCTCTGGAATAGGTGCTGGACTTGGAGGAGTTTCTGGTTCAAGTGCTGATGCTGGTGCTTCAACTAGTGCTGGACTCGGAGGTGGACTAGGACTGGGTCTCAACGCTGGACTTGGAGCCGGAGCTGGAGCTGATGCTGCTGCCAATGCCGGAACTTTGGTTGGCGCTGGAATAGGTGCTGGACTTGGAGGAGTTTCTGGTTCAAGCGCTGATGCCGGTGCCTCCACCAGTGCTGGACTCGGAGGTGGACTAGGACTGGGTCTCAACGCTGGACTTGGAGCTGGAGCGGGAGCTGATGCTGCTGCCAATGCCGGAACTTTGGTTGGCGCTGGAATAGGTGCTGGACTTGGAGGAGTTTCTGGTTCAAGTGCTGATGCTGGTACCTACACTGGTGCTGGACTTGGAGGTGAAGCTGGACTGGGTCTTAATGCTGGTCTCGGAGCTGGAGCTGGAGCTGATGCTGCTGCCAATGCCGGAACTTTGGTTGGCGCTGGAATAGAAGCGGGACTTGGAGGAGTATCCGGTTCAAGCGCTGATGCCGGTGCCTCCACCAGTGCTGGACTCGGAGCTGGACTAGGACTGGGTCTCAACGCTGGACTTGAAGCCGGAGCGGGAGCTGATGCTGCTGCCAATGGCGGAACTTTGGTTGGCTCTGGAATAGGTGCTGGACTTGGAGGAGTTTCTGGTTCAAGTGCTGATGCTGGTGCTTCAACTAGTGCTGGACTCGGAGGTGGACTAGGACTGGGTCTCAACGCTGGACTTGGAGCTGGAGCAGGAGCTGATGCTGCTGC
The DNA here is from genome assembly GCA_944738645.1 of Eristalinus sepulchralis. Taxonomy (NCBI): domain Eukaryota; kingdom Metazoa; phylum Arthropoda; class Insecta; order Diptera; family Syrphidae; genus Eristalinus; species Eristalinus sepulchralis. Next base: position 55,186,617 of record OX122886.1, read on the forward strand.
CAATGCCGGAACTTTGGTTGGCGCTGGAATAGGTGCTGGACTTGGAGGAGTTTCTGGTTCAAGTGCTGATGCTGGTACCTACACTGGTGCTGGACTCGGAGGTGAAGCTGGACTGGGTCTTAATGCTGGTCTTGGAGCCGGAGCGGGAGCTGATGCTGCTGCCAATGGCGGAACTTTGGTTGGCGCTGGAATAGGTGCTGGACTTGGAGGAGTTTCTGGTTCAAGTGCTGATGCTGGTGCTTCAACTAATGCTGGACTCGAAGGTGGACTAGGACTGGGTCTTAATGCTGGTCTCGGAGCTGGAGCTGATGCTGCTGCCAATGCCGGAACTTTGGTTGGCGCTGGAATAGGTGCTGGACTTGGAGGAGTTTCTGGTTCAAGTGCTGATGCTGGTACCTACACTGGTGCTGGACTCGGAGGTGAAGCTGGACTGGGTCTTAATGCTGGTCTTGGAGCCGGAGCGGGAGCTGATGCTGCTGCCAATGCTGGAACTTTGGTTGGCGCTGGAATAGGTGCGGGACTTGGAGGAGTTTCTGGTTCGAGCGCTGATGCCGTTGCCTCCACAAGTGCTGGACTCGGAGGTGGAGCTGGACTGGGTCTTAATGCTGGTCTCGGAGCTGGAGCTGATGCTGCTGCCAATGCCGGAACTTTGGTTGGCGCTGGAATAGGTGCAGGACTCGGAGGAGTTTCTGGTTCAAGTGCTAATGCCGGTGCCTCCACTAGCGCTGGGCTCGGAGGTGGACTTGGATTGGGTCTTAACGCTGGACTTGGAGCCGGAGCTGCTGCCGACGCCGTTTCTTCGGCTGGTACTGGTCTTGGTGGCGTAGTTGGACTTGGAGGAGTTTCTGGTGCGAACGCCAATGCCGGAGCTTCAACAAGTTCTGGACTTGGCGGTGGAGCAGGATTGGGTCTCAACCTGGCCGGTTCGAGTGCCGGTGCTAGTACTTCTACTGGTATTGGCGGTGGAATCGGCGCTGGTATTGGAAGTGTGGCTAATGCAGCAGCAAAGTCCGGAACTGTCGTTGGAGGTGCTCTCTTGGGCATTGGTAATGGTTTAAGCCGTGGATTGGGACTGGGGCACGCCATCGGCCATGGACATGGCCAAGGTCATGGCCACGGTCATGGCCACAAGCATGGTCATAGATTATTTTAAGCTTGCAGCTTTACGTTAAATAAATAATAAATTTAGGAAAAGCCTTCTGTTTGGTTACTTTCTTTATTTGGCGTCGTGAGCCTGGCTGTTTTCTAGAAAATAATTTTCAGTCACTGGATCGATGAGGAGAAAGTAAGGTGGGTTGCCCGAAGTGGGTCAAGGTCGCTCAGCAGCTGGGTGCATGGTCTGAGTTGAGAGATTTCGATAATCTTTAGCTGGGACTGCTTATGATCGCCTTCTCAAAAAGAATGACAATTAGCTTGTTTGCATATAGCCTTGAGATTAACTTGTTTGACTCGTTTATTGTTTGTTATTAGAACTCGCCCAGTTTGCGATGATGCCATTCGAATATCTGTTCTTGTCATCTCTTCCATACATTGACGTAAGATTTCAATGAGCTCAGCAGAGGTCGACTTTTAAGAACTTTATTATCTTGCCGACTTGATTGTTCTTCGAGAAGAACGATTACCAACCTGCAAGCGCTGACGTTCGTTGCTATTGTGCAGAGAAGTTGACTTGAAGTAAGTTTTTTAAAATTATGAGTTGAAGTTCTGGTTTTAAGGCTTTTAGGTGTTCAAGAAGAACACACTTACTCAACACTATCTGATTTTTTAAATATCGGTTACTAATTTTTTGAGGCGTGCAAATTAACATTTTTTCCTTAAGAAAGTCGCACGTTCAATGCTCGCGGTGTGTTGCAATAATCACGTCAGAGTAATAGCGTAGACATGTCGTTTAATTTTTAGAAGACCGTACGTCTAGTGTGTGTCCGCAGATGATACTGTGTATAGAGGTGAGCTAAACGCTACCATATCTAGTGTTGGCATTCCCATCAAACTCGTCCGACTGTGTAGGATGACAATTTAGAGTTCTCGCAGCTCCGCCATTGCCGGCCACAAGCAAACCGATACTTTCAATGCCAAAATAATTTTTTAGACAAGGCGACGCACTGTCATCTGACTTTTTCAAATTCATTCTTGAGAAGGTCGAGTATAACTCACAAGTCAACGCCAGAGATACGGTCTTCCGAAAATCAGTTCAAACGCCGATGGCATTGACGTGATTGGACGAACAGAGCGAGCCGTCAATGAGGCGTTTGCTGGCATTGAAGCAGAAGTGGCTAAAATGGGTCTGAAGGCTAATGACGACAAAACGAAGTACATGCTGTCTTCAAGGAACGATACACAACATCGACGTCTCGGACAGTGCCTCACACTACACAGCAGAAACTTTGAGGTAATAAGGGACTTCGTCTACCTCGGCTCGGTAAATAGGGACAACAGCATCGGTACCGAAATCAAACGCAGACTCACTCTTGCCAATGCTTGAGTAATAAAGCCAATAGTCAATTCGAAGGACTAAACTGGCTTTGTACAACAGCTTGATCTTTCCAGTCCTCCTTTACTACCCAGAAACTTGGAGGCTATTAAAAGCGAATGAGGAAACTTTTTGACTTTTTTTTTACGTTGATGGCGTCTGGAGAAGATTTAACGACGAACTCTACGGCGGCATGAGTTTGGTCAAGCATCTTCCGATGCAACGCATAAGACACCTAGGCCATGTAGACTGTAAAGGCACCACTGCTCCGCCCCAAACAATTTTGAATCCGAGCCATTGGGACAACGCAACAGAGGACGGCCTAGGCTAAGATGGGGCACACAAGTGGAGAAGGACCTCAACCAAATTGGAGTGCGCAAGTGGAGGCAACTGGTGAGGGATCTACACGATAGGGCGTCAACTTTCTTTCGGAAATTTACACCAAACCGTTGATTTGGAGCATAAATTCCCGGAGTCATATTTTCGAAACTTCGACACGGCAACATAACGCAATGTGTACGTAGACTCAACATTTTGCACTAAATTTGTTGTTGCCTGTCCACGCAGTTTACTTATGCTCTTGGGTGTGCGGTCACAGACTTCTGCTTTTTTATAATTTGCAGATGTTCATTCGTGTACTTTATCACGATGAAAATGTTGAGTTTACTGGATAAATGGACAGTGACAGGATAGTGAAAGAGTGCGAAAAATTAAAGTTGTCACGTTCTTTTAGGAAAACCCCTTTGGTATTAGGGTCAGATCGTAGCGGGCGCCAAGTAACATTACCTTGCGGAGTGAACGTACCACATACGGACTGTCAGGCTTAAGGGCCATAACTATCAGTTGATAAATAATTAATAATTGAGTGGCACTACAGCCCACAAGGGACCAGGGCCTAGCTTCTGCAACAGCTACTCGTGTCCTGCGTGCTAATGTTCTCTCACAAATAGAAGGGACCAACAGTTTTTTGCTGACTCAGAACGGCGAGATTTGAGAAGCTTTTCATAGACAATTGATACCCTTTGAGTGTTGTCAGCACTCCGTCCGGGAACCGAACCTAGACTTTCTGCGTGGCGGTCGACGCACATACCACTACGCCACGGCGGCTTATGAGTTGATAAAGGTATTTTTTATATTATATATTTACTTAGGCTAAGATTGAGGTTGGAAAGACGACATCCCACGCAGAGCAGGATGCATTTAATTCGGTGAATGACATGCCCAAAATGAATGTCATTATTTACACAAGTCTTTCCAAAGAAACAGTGCCGTCTTAAGTGCCGCTATACCACAAAACCATGCGCAGACGTGTTAATTATGATGGCATTGAGAGCTTACTCAACAAGTTCTTCGATTTTTGAGGCGGGGCTATTTTTGACGGCAGAGAAATTATTTTTCATTTATTTTACGACAATATGTCATCAAAATCATCTTCTACAAAACAGTCCTGCTGTGTGGATATGCGGACGACATCGATATCGTCGCGCGTTCCCAACGTGCCGTAGCGGAGGCTTTTGCGGCAATTGAAGAAGAGGCGAAACGAGCTGGCCTTAAGATCAACGAGGGGAAAACAAAGTATGTGCTGTCGACTAAAAAACGTTCCGTCACACAACACCTAGGACAAAATTTATGTATCGACAATTATAGTTTTGAGGTAATAAAGGAAATTGTCTACCTCGGGGCAGACGTTAACTCCACAAATGACATCACAGTGGAGATCCGAAGTAGAACCACCCTTGGCAACCGATGTTACTTCGGTTTGTCGAAACAACTGGGGTCAAAACTCCTGACTCGAAGGACCAAAGTCTTGCTCTACAAGACTCTTATACTGCCAGTCCTGCTTTATGGAGCTGAAAGCTGGACGATAAGCAAGTCTGCAGAGCAGATTCTTGGTGTCTTCGAAAGAAAAATTCTACGTCGGATATATGGTCCCGTCTGCGAGGAAGGTGAATGGAGGTGAAGACATAACCGCGAACTCTACGAGCTGTACCAGGATGTGGATGTAGTAGGGAAGGCAAAAATCCGTCGACTACACTGGCTCGGCCACATCGAACGCATTGACAGCAACGCTCCAGCGAAGAGGGTCTTCGAATCTGAGCCTCCTGGTTCGAAAAGAAGAGGACGACCGAATCTCCGGATAGAGACCAAGTCATCGCGGATGTAAGACAGTTTGGCCTTCATGACTGGAAGTAGCGTACCCAGGACCGTCAGCGATGGAATGCTGCCGGCCTGATAAGTAAGTAAGTAAGTATGTCATCAAAAATTGTCGGAGCAGCAACAAATCATAACTCCATGCCTGAATGGGGAAGGCTCATAATGCTTACCGACTTTCATCCGAGTCCATGCAGTCAATACCTCATCTCTTCCAATATTATTGCAAATAAACAATCAAGTTACAGGTGTTCGGTGTGTCTCCCTAGATCCATATCCCCTTAATATGTATTCTCTTCTTTTTTTATCGTTTTTTTAACTCAATACACAAAACAAATAGTTTGCTATAAGTTTCTAAGAAATTTTACGAAAGTTTCATTGTGGTAGATCGATAGCTAGCCTCTCAGTAGCAATCGCGATCTGCACGGGGAGTCAGACAGACTTGCGAAATCCAAAATCCCGCAAGATCACCGTGCTTAGTAACCACAATGCCAAAATCAAAGTGCACAGTCACCTCAATCAGGGGGGTTTCTTGGATTCCCCACCTGGAATTCCCCAACTAATCGGAAAATGTAAGCCACCTAGCTCTTTCCCAAATTGCAATTTTGACAATGCTTCCATACAGTTTCACTTGACAGCCATAATACACTTAACCGGATAATTTTATTTAATAAACCACTTGACACATGCCTCTCGCTAGAACCGGATGCAAATGGATCGCAGTTGACTGTGACCGGGCGGTTAGGAAACTTGCTAACCACATCTAGGGTTGAATGGCTCTTTAAATAAAACTTTCAATCTCGAGATACCAGTTTATCGTGAAGTTCTGTTTACTTTTTCTCCCATTATATCACTTCTCAAATACTCAAAGATTCTGTTCGTGGTTTTTTTCTTGGGGACTGAAGACTTCTTCACTCACAGGGGGTCATCCGTGGGTGCTTCCAGAAAACTTTTGCTGACATTTGCACAGCAATTGAAAACACTTGATCGCCAAATTGTAAATTTTGTCTTGAAGTCTGTGTCTGCCTCGTCGGATTCTTGTGTTTCCGAAGTGTTTACAAAATGCGACAATTTCGCTTCCCTTTGAGATGGTGGATGATGGTTAAAATGTGGTTTGTTGTAGCTCAAGGTCGACTGATCGATGATCAAGAATTGGGTCTTCCACACTATTGAGTGTGGAGACAGTTGGATGTATTAGGAAACTTGGTCTTGGTCCGAGTGTGAGAGATAACAAAACTCTTGTAGTTCAAGGTGAATTTTGGGGTGAAGTCAGTGATGCATTCAAGGACCAAAGAATCTTGGAATTGAAGGGAATGCTTGAAATTAAAATTCCTTAAGTACAGATGATGTTTAGAAACTTGCGTAATTCAATTTGATGTTTCATCACCCTTAACACATCAAATATTCTAGCAAACGGATCTTACCAACTGCAGAGACGGACTAGACTAAATTTTGTAAAAAAAAAAAAGAAACAGCCAAACACATTGCACTGCGCCGATGCTAATCATGCGACTGATGAGCATTGGTATGACAGACATACGACAGCCGGTGAATGTTTATCAGTGACCAATTAAACGTCAAAGTATATCATCAAAACAATGAATTGATGGGTCATCCGTAGATCAGACTACTGATTTGTTATTCAAAGAGTTCTCTTTATCTCCGCTCGCGTAAAAATTAATTGCATTGCTCGCGTTTGTTGACTCCCAATGAAGTAGCCGACGTGCGTCCGTCAATCAAAGGAGGACTTGTTCGAATGGGAAAATTATTTCTTTTGACTTGTGTAACTTAAGGCTCTTCACGGAAATGATCATATTTTTGTATCTTAAAGGAACTCAGCGATGAAAGGATGCAATGATTGACCATGAACCTTAGGGGGAACAATTGCATATGGGACTGGGTGCTTTTACAAATAATAGGCAGGGTATAGAAAAACCAGAGAATTGGAACTTTAAACTGAAACTGACCTTCGCAATCCATGCAACGAACTTTACGATTACGTCTGGGATATGGTGGTCGCCGAGGAGCAGTGGGTAAATGCGTCGACTCCCACGCCAAGGTCCAAGCATCGATATCCGGACGGAACACCACGCATTTTTCACGGTACGAGTTCCTGACAACACTCAAAGAGCACTAATTATCTAGGAAAAGCTTCTCAAGTTTTGCCATTAGGAGTTGGCATAGAAATGAAGATCTCTTCTACTTTTGAAAAAGACAGTAGTACGCACAACACGAGTAGTTGTTGTGGAAGCTAAGCCCTGATCCTTTGTAGGCTCTAGTACAATACCATTCAATTATTATTATAAACATGAGTTACGCCAAAAATGATTAACTCTCTAAAGGCCCTCTCTCCCCTTCTCTCTCACTCTCCCACTCCTTCTCACACACACACTCTTTCTCTCTCCCTCAGTTTGTATTTCTTCAAAGATTCTAATGGGTTCTAGTGGGATAACAGTTAATTCGGAACGATATCGTCGAATGATAATCGATTTTCTTCTGAGGGCGATTGAAGGTTATAACTTGAACCATATGTGGTAACAAAAAAAAGGGGCAATAAGTCACACAAAAGGCTTTAAGTTCCTTGATCCAAATAATTTCACATTTTCGACACGTCAATTGACGAACAAGATCAGGCGTTTTGACACCGCTATATTATTCTGTGTCAGGGCTCGTAAAAGACCGTGTTTACAGCAATAGTTCCCGAACTCTAGCCACATTAATAACCAACATTACTCGAATTATGGACACAGTCAGAAATGTGTGAAATGTCTCCCCGGGATGCATGCTGTAAACTATTATTTGAAAGACACTTAATGGCGAAGTCCAACTTTGTAAACAATTTAGATCTTTGTCAGAAATTTATCGCCTTGCGTTATGTATTTAGCTTTACTTTCAATACCACTGAATGTAGGTAGAACTCATATTCGAAGGGGCGTGGCAGTATATGTGATTGGGAATTGTGACGTAGATTTGTGTATAGACACTATATCAAGTAATTTAGAGCAAATTACATAAAAGTATGAATTTAAAAACGAAACCTTTCGTGTTCGAGTTTAGCTCTCACTTTTTTTTTCTTAAAATGGTGGACAGTTCATTCTTATACAAAAAATAAAAATGAAATACGCAAAATAAACACATCTGGTACTCCTGGATAAAAGCTTCCAAGCATACAAGTCTAAATAAAAACATGTGAGGACAAAATTATAAGCATTATTTAATAACGTGACATGAAACAAGTAAACAGAAAACAATTCAATTGCGTCTGGTCACACCGGGACCCTTTAAGTTCAAGCTTCATAAACAATATCTCTAAAAGCCACACTTAAAAAAGCTTCTCATATGATTCACGAAATCCGCGAAAGCTTCTGTTAGCTTAAGCTTTGCAGTACAGTACTGCAGAAAGTACTAGCTTCATTTTAAATCTGTCTTGCACACAGAATATTTTAAACTGAAATCGGATCTTATGTATAAAGCCGATTTCGAGTTTGTCTTGTAGAATTAGTAAACACATGTAAAAAGCCATAATGTAGTATTTATCTCTTTCATTTGACAGCTGTGTTCTTTTGTTTCTTTTGTGGCGTGTCATCTAATGCCTTGTTAGAAACCACTAGAAACTGGTTTTAGGTGGTAACCCAATAAACTGTCAACATCCCTCGAATTTAAACCGATTCACCGACTAAGAGTGTTTATGTAAACATTGAACTCAAATTTATGAACAAGCTGTGGGGTTTAGTAGGAGTTAGTAGCTGAATCTTCTTGCTTCATGCACTCTGGGGCGAGTGAGAAAGCTGAGGATGGCTTTTAGTTTTACTGTGGGTATCTGTAACATGAATCCAGGCAAATATTTTCAAGAATGAGGTGCTTTAAGTTCGTAAATCTGTGTGGCCACTTATCATTCTTTATTTCTGTTACGCCCACCTTCTCTGATTTAATTGAAACTTACGATTGAACAACAGGAAGCCCTAACCAACAATTTATGCTTTTGTTTCACTGAGCTGTTCAAATCGATTCAACCTGAGTTCTGAAATCGGATTGTCATCAATTTTCGAAGCTAAAGTGCGATTTCTTACTTTTTACGAAACAGGCTTTCTGGTGGTCTGCAAAGTTGGTCGTCGTAGCGGTGATAATCGCTGCATTCGACTAAAATTTCTGTCGGAGTCTATTTAAATTTTGAAACAAAACTAAGTCGCACGGGGTAAGATCTATAAATTTCAACCGATGGAGTATCATTTTGAAGATAATTCGACCAATTTTTCTGGCAAAGGCGGATGTGTGAGTCGGTCCGTGTGCAGCTTTGTGGGCTCCTCGCCAATTGGGGTTGTTTTATCTGCAAAGTCCTTTTTCGAGAGCCAAGTAAGGTGGCCGGGACGTAGAGGGTAGGTGCGTCAGTCCACACCCCGAAAGTCTAGGTACGATTCACGGATGGAACACCTCGCATTTTTTACGGCACCACCGCTTTCAAGTTGATGTCAGCACTCAAAGAGCTTGTCAAACCTCGCCGTTCGGAGTCGGCAAAAAACTTCAGGTTCCTTTCTACTCGTGAGAGAACAATAGCAACAATAGCAGCACGAGAAGGTCCCTTGTGGGCTGGGGTGCCAATCACATATTAATTAATTTGAGTTACTCGTATATCTAGTGAAACCCTCACAACGGTGGCCATTTCATGTGCCGCAGATTGAACTGTTTTTACATTCTTCCAAGCCCATTTGTGAGTGAGGTGATTTCGTCGACGTTGACGGTCGCGAAAAGACGCAGAAACATTAAGGATTGGATTTAAACAGTGCCAAACTCTGAAGTGATCTGACATATGCGCCTTTTGTCCAGAGTGAGCAAACGAGGCACACGACAGGATATGAACGACACGGTTTTATGAGATACGCATTGTCTCAGCTATCTTGCGCACCTCCAATCGGCGGTCTGCTGGTTACAACGAGAGTCCAGAAAAGACAACCAATACCCAGACCTTACTACAAATTGATCGAAAAATCCAGAAAGTCAGGTCTGCCGACTTGTCCAAGTTTGCAATTTGATCATTTCAACAAAAATTTTATATCTGCAAGACCCTTATATAAGAGCGTTGATTTTTGGGAAAAGGGTCATCTTACTAGGGTTGCCAAAGCTTTTCCAGATTTTTTATGAAACAGGGGTACCGACTACAGAGTAATAACTGAAAATTTGAGTATCATAAAGCTGGGCAATAGGTGCACAGCACAAGTAATGTAAGAGTAATAATTGAGTGGCACCACAGCCCACAGGGGACCAGGGCTTAGCTCCTACAACAACATCTAGTGTTGTTCGTGCTACTGTCCTTTCACAAGCAGAAGCGACCTACAATTGCTTGCCGACTCCGAACGGTGAGATTTGAGAAGCTTTTTCATTTCATTTCTTTGGGCAACTCGAAAGCGGTGCTGACGTAAAAAATTCGAGGTGTTCCGTTCGGGAATCGAACTTAGACCTTCGGCGTGTGAGTCGACGCACTTACCCACTACGACCACAGCACAAGTAATGTATTGTACGATAAATAATTTTTTCTTGCAATAGTGGCAACAACGGACGTTGGATCTTAGTACTTATCGGACCGCCCTCGTACATCTTCGTTGATTGCTTCAGTCTTAAATCTATCAGCTTAAGCTTCCGATTCAGAATTTTCTTCAATGATCTTGCAAACTCTTTGTGTGGTTCGATTTCGGGTTTGAACATATTTTTAAAAATTCGTTATTTAGCGGTACAGCGAAACGGTTTATTATAGAAGTCAACCAAATCTTGGATTTCAAGGTTTCCATATTCGTAGAATTGAGAAGCCTGTCCTGTTTGAGGAAAATATTTGACTTTACTTATGTTTTCCCAATTCGAGAGCACTGTGGGGCATAAACGTGGTGCTGCTGTATGATTTCGTTTGAGATTAAACTTGGTGGCGCTGCGAACTTGGAGTTGCGAATAAATTGGACGCTTATGCTTTAATTGCTTTACAGACTTGAAACTCTTTTGGAATTTAAGTGCTGTTGAAGACTGAGTGGTGCTGGAGGACCTACGGCTTTTGCACAAACGCAGAACATCAACGTTTCACAGCGAAACTCCTAAACAATGAACACCAAAGTTCAGATGCGGTCAAGGACGAGTAAAAGAACACCAAGTCCATTTCTTTGACATTGTCCCGTTGCACTGACGTATGCATGACGTTTGATGGATGGTGGTGATGAATCAGGAAGTGAAAAATTAATCTGTGCAATTGTGAGACATGAGTTAAATTAAGTGTGAACGAAATGAGTGGAATTGCTTTCTTCCGCCAAAAATCAACGAAGGTTTGTGCAACACGAGTTGCATTTGCTTGTCGAAATCCTAACATAAAATACCGAGCTTTGGGACTGGGAATCCCAGACACTTTGCACTGATAGAGATAACCAATCCATCAGTTTCACTATCATCGGCCGATCAAATGACGAATGTGTTGATGGATGCTGATCGTCGTCTAGCAGCGATAAGACACAGTGCATTGTACATAAGAACGTATCGCTGCAATCATTTCTCAGTTGAAGATTGCATTTTCGTTTGAACGCAGCTGTGAACATTGCAAAATGAAAGTGCTGGCCGTTTGCGTTTCCTTAGTCCTTGTGCATTTACGCGAAAGTGTTGGAAACCCTTTGAAAAGAAAGGAAGGCTGTCTGCATGATGGAATCACGTCGGGCCCTAGAAGGAATGGTTTTGCATCAGACACCCTTGAAAACCGATCGGCTGAAACAATTCATCGCCTCATTGATTCAGTACACAGACCGAGAAGGGTACGTGCCACAGCTCTGTGTGCGTTCAAATCTTCATGTATTTCAGTTTGCTTTCAGGATGCACCACACTACTTTGGACCCACACTGGGAGGATTGGGTGGGTTTGCCAACAGCATTTTTGGAGGAGCGAATGCAGGAGCATCAGCTGGGGCAAAAGACGATTTTGAAGCGTACGGCACATTTGGCCGAACTGCATTTAGTGGCGCAAATGCTTTTGGGCGGTATGAACGAAGAGGTAGTCGATTCCGTGGCGACGTTTTCGGAGGAACTAATTCCTATGCGTCGTATGGGTATGGCAGAGGAGCCGGATTCGGGCTGGATCTAGGAGGAATCGTTCCTAACCTCGAAAGGTCTGAACCGAAAATAAGAGATTTCAGTGGAAGCACATTTTCCAGACAGATATTCGGGACTGGTTTGGGGATGTCTGCTAACTTTGGCGCTGGCCTAGGATTTGGTTCTGACGTAAGACTCGGTGGTTCTGCCGGACTAGGAACTGCAAAACTTGGCGCTTCTGCTGGGGTAGATGCTGCTGCCAAACTTGGTGCAGCTGCTGGACTTGGAACCGGTTTGGGACTTGATGGTGCAGGAGGACTTGGTGGTGCTGCAAAACTTGGCGCTTCTGCTGGGCTAGATGCTGCTGCTAAACTTGGTGCAGCGGCTGAACTGGGAACTGGTTTGGGACTTGATGGTGCAGGAGGACTTGGTGGTGCTGCCAAAATTGGCGCTTCTGCTGGTCTGGATGCTGCTGCCAAACTTGGTGCAGATGCAGGGGTTAACACTGGCGTGGGAGTCGATGGAGCTGGAGAAGTTGAAGGTGCGGCCATACTTGGCGCATCTGCTAGGCTAGATGCTGCTGCCAAACTTGGTGCAGCTGCTGGACTTGGAACCGGTTTGGGACTTGATGGTGCAGGAGGACTTGGTGGTGCTGCCAAACTTGGCGCTTCTGCTGGGCTAGATGCTGCTGCCACACTTGGTGCAGATGCGGGGGTTAACACTGGCGTGGGAGTCGGTGGAGCTGGAGAAGTTGAAGGTGCGGCCAAACTTGGCGCATCTGCTAGGCTAGATGCTGCTGCCAAACTTGGTGCAGCTGTTGGACTTGGAACTGGTTTGGGACTTGATAGTGCAGGAGGACTTGGTGGTGCTGCAAAACTTGGCGCTTCTACTGGGCTAGATGCTGCTGCCAAACTTGGTGCAGCGGCTGAACTGGGAACTGATTTGGGACTTAATGGTGCAGGAGGACTTGGTGGTGCTAAAATTGGCGCTTCTGCTGGGCTGGGTGCTGCTGCCAAACTTGGTGCAGCTGCAGGGGTTAGCACTGGCGTGGGAGTCGATGGAGCTGGAGAAGTTGAAGGTTCGGCCAAACTTGGCGCATCTGCTGGGCTACATGCTGCTGCCAAACTTGGTGCAGCTGCTGGACTTGGAACCGGTTTGGGACTTGATGGTGCAGGAGGACTTGGTGGTGCTGCCAAAATTGGGGCTTCTGCTGGGCTGGAAGCTGCTGCCAAACTTCGTGCCGCTGGTGGACTTGGAACTGGGGTGGGAATCGATGGTGCTGTAGGACTTGACTCTGCGGGCTCCAAGGAACTAAGCGATGTTACTAAGCAATGCGCTACTACTGCGCTGAATGCTGTTGCAAAACTTAGCGGTACCTCAGAAATAGGTAGTGACTTAGCACTTGTTGCAGCAGGACCTAGAGGTGCTTCTAAACTCGGTTTGGAGGCAGCTGCTAAGATCGAGAATAACTCGCAACTACAAGGGGGTCTCGGTGGTGATGCTGTATTGGGTCTGAAGGCTAGTCTAAAGGGTGGCGGCGATGGCAGTTCTAGTAGCCCAATCGTTATTAGTAAGGATCTTAATGATAACCGAATCGATACACAAAATGTCAGTGTTGACATATATTGAAGTAAGGAGGTTCTGAGGGGCATAAACAAATATTTTAAGTTAAATCAATGAAATACACAAAGATAATAATATTATTGAATTTCTTGTCTTGTCTTCTTCTTGTATAATAAATAAAATACTATTGTATACAGGAATAGTTGCATCGTATGAATAAAACAATTTTGGTTGTAAATTACTCATTTTTATTTACGTTGAAAATATCATACATTTAAAACGAATAAAATTAAAATGAATAATTTTAGCACAAATGCTTGAAATGGTTGAAACATTGTAGTATGTCATAGCAGCGGTGTGATCCATGCCGTATCTGGTCACACTGGACCGCAACCGGTGTCAAGTTGCTGAACGCTCTCTTCGAATGGGCAATTAAACTTAGAAGCTGAATCTGAAATGTGTTGCTGAAAGCTCCCACTGTTGAGGTAGGTCGGATGAAATGAGAGAATGACAATAAAAAAGAAGAAACCTCTGTTTGCAAGATCACCAAACGAAAAGCACAATTTTGGGCCATTTTTCATCCCACCTCCATGTGCAATCATCTATACACACGGTGACCGTGTGTTGGATATATTTTATTCAATGTAAATACGATTACCCTCCATGCCGCTCAATCCTCCAGCAGTGACTCTAACTCAGCAGTAACAGTATTCCCAAGCGCAATCAGCCGATTTGATTTTCTGTATTTCATTAAATTCGTAGAAGAAGAAGTTAACTACGCCAATGTAGGGTAATTTGTCGAATGAGCAATCAAGGGCCCGTGCACACCTTAATGGTCTAAACTCCAATCACTGCCTTAAATTCTCGATAAAATAGTAGAAACAGCGGAAAGAAAGTCGAATAAAATGGTTCAATGGCGCTACAGTCTACAAGGGGGTGATACTGTTCTCTCACGAGCAGAAGGGACCTACAGTTTATTGCCGACTCCGAACGGTGAGATTTGAGAAGCTTATCATAGACAATTGATACTCGTTGGGTGTTGTCAGTAACTCGGAGGAGGTGGTGCTGTGAAAAAATGCGAGGTCTCCCGTCCGGGAATCGAACCTACACCTTTTGCGTGGTTCCCATGAGAAAGTTTTTTCGATTTCGCCCAAGTTGGCATTAAACTGTAAGTCTCCTCCAATTATTGCACAAGCATTTGAAGAAATTGGATTCTGACAGTGTTGAAAAAATTAAGAAAAAATTGTCTTAAAGTAGAAAAAGTCTCGAACTAATTTCTAAGGAGAGTTCACAAATAGGAAATCTCTGGACCTACTTTGGGTAAACAGTGTAGATATTTATATGCAAGACCAGAAGCTATCGAGAAACAAAGTAACTCATTCTTCAGTTTCTACATCACAAGACTGCTTCATTTGGATCAGATTTGGATCAGTCTGAGGCCTTAACCGCTGTCCTTACCCGATACTGTAACATACATGCACGACACTCAGACGTTCCACAGACCGTATACGAGTACTGTAGGAACCGTGAAGAACTGATGTTACATTCAGTGAAAATCTTTGATTCAAACTGAGTCAGCTGTGAGAGTAGCAACATTGGATTTAGAGTACTCCTGTGGAGTCTACGGCAGCTTCACTGCATATTTTGTGTGAACCTTCTGTCCGCAAATAGAAGGAACAGCCATAAGTCTAATTAAAGTCAAGTCAGTGTTTGTTAAGGAGTCGTACGCATTATGCCCAACTTATGCAAGGTCTTCTCAAAAATAACGTAAGAAAATTCAAACAAGATTCAATGTCGTGTCTTCGTGTCTAACCATTAAAAACGGACCCCATTGCGATTAAAGACGGGAAAAACTTCACACTCTGCACTAAAATTACTTAATTACAAGCAATTGTATTTTTGCAATCCAGAAACTTTGTTTTAGTACAATCTGACGTCACTTTGTGGCCAATCAAATATGTTGAACACAGCATACAACTTAGTGAGGCGGTCTGTCAGGTCAATTTATGTGTAATTCGTTCTTATTACATTTCCGAAATTCAAGCATGTGCGTTCACTGCGAATACCGTATGATCACACTCATCCGATCAAATGATAAAAAAGTCTTCATACGGAGAGCAACTGTACCGAAATGAACTTTCATTCCCTTCTACAATCATTCAAAGAATAAGGAAGAGAAACAAAGCGAAAGGTGTCAAAGCTCTGAGAATCTAAGAGCTTTGATTTGATAGGGGTGGAAGAGAAAAAACTCGCCACACAAATTTTCCGAAACAAATTTTTACACGGCGTGCTCTACGTTCTTTGCTGTTACTGTATTTTAATTGTTGAGACATTCAATGGGTACAGTACTGTAGAAAAATTCTCCAAGCCAGCTCCTATGACCACGCAACACTTTGAATTGAAACAGCCAACTGCGCGACTGAGTCGATTTCAAGTTCCGCTCGTAGACAGGAGGGAAGAACACACAAATAACTTCGTAACAACGTATTTCCTTTGTTTATCAGACTGTTGTTTTTTTATCGGTGTTTGCCTGTGGCGTCTTCTAGTTTTTATTTTCATTGGAAACTGGTTCTTGTTGTTATAAGCTGTCAACAAAGTTTTGTTTTTAACTGATTCACCGGATAGGAGTTTAAGTAATGACCTAGGAAACTGAAGGTGATTTATGAAGTGAAACAAAGGAATATTGAAATTTATTCGAATTCTTTGCTTCCTCTGATATTTTGAGTAGAATCAATTTTTGGTGGAAAAAACTTTTAATTAAAACATTAGTCGGCCCACAAGGGAAACAAGAAGTTTCCTCAGCAACTAGTCGCTAGCTTCTCTTTAAGTGTTCTCAGAAACCTGACAATGAAAGATCTTCAGTACAAGAATGAAATCTTTGGTGCGTGGGTAGTAATTTGACGCCCTCACCAACAATGCTGTGAGAAGGGCAAATAATCGTTGCAAAATGCAAGGTTGAAGTACTATATATTTCAAAGGTATTTAACAGAGTCTGTCCTCAGGCCCTCTTGTCGAGTATGCGCCTTATAGCATTGAGGAGACTCTTTTCCTTTGAATTAGAAATTACATTTCGGGCTGTTTTCGATTGGTCTAAAACAGATTTTCTTTAAGTGGTGTTCCTCTGTCGATCTGGATCTCAACCAACTTGCATCTCCAGCTAGAATGGTCTCTAGTCAGAGGCCTCAAATTTCGCACACCAAGTTTGTGAAAGTCTTTCCCCTCTTGGGTGCGCCTCCTCAGATTAGGTCGTCCTCAGTCGCTATGTCCTAATGGCTCGAATTCAATGACTCTTCGGACCGGGGTACTGTTATCTATCCTGTCTGTCTACATGACGTATCCGTTTTTGACGTTGTATCCATAGATGTTTGACAAGATGCATGCCGCCGTACAGCCTGTAGCGTTGAATCGTCGTTGAATCTTCTGCTTCAGATGTGGAACTTTCCTCAAGGGCTTTCTCATTCAGTTTTAATAACGTTCAAGGTGCTGCTGCATTCGGGTCAGTCTTTATGTAGGTGTTACACAATGCAATCTTGGTCTTTCGTGAGAGGGGCTTGTTACCCAGTTGTGTGCTGAGCTCATGAAGAGAGCGGTTGGCGAGATTGATTCTATTTATGATTTCAGTACTGATACTCCCCCTCACCATCCATCTTTCAAAACACAACGTCATCTTCAGTTTAAGTTAAAGTGGTCTCTGTTTCAACTCGCACTGGAGTTTCGATAACCCTGTGTACCACACATCCTTTAACTCTAGTCAAATGGACATGCCATCTGATGCACGGATGCCGAAAAAAAACCAGCTGCGACGCACTTCCTATACAATTAGGACTCTCTGTTTCCAGAATCCGTAGCCGGAGAGCATTGTAGGTGATTCACTATGGATTGCTTCAACACAAGTTAAGGCTCGATTACCGGTTACGTTTTGGATCAGACTGTACTTCTTGTTACCTATTTTTGCGTCAGTCTTCCAAGTGGATACCTATGCAATATAGACCCTATGCTATGAGGAATGGTTTGAAAGGTGTGCCTGCTGGTGGAAAGGGCGTCTACTGGTAAAAGGGATGTCGGCTGGTGGCAAGTGCGCCTGCTGGTGAAAAGTGCGACTGCTAGTACAAGAATGAAAGGGACCTGCTGGTGGGGGTGGACACACTCCGGGGGTAGAGGCGCCTAGTGGTGTAACGACGCCTGTTGATCGAAGGAGCGCCTGCTTGTGGAAGAGGCGCCCAATGGGAACTTTTTTTATTGAATGAATGTCCGAGACTCTAACTGCATTAGTATAGTGTTACAGGCACTTAAAAGGACGACAAAAGGAAAAACCGGTAAGAAGTGTCAAAACGATTGTAAAAAATGTCAAATCGTTGGTTGGGCTCTTGCCAAAAGCACAAATCAACTTGTGTAGCTCATCCATTCCCTTTACCTTCATCCCGTACTGTGACTTGAGTCCGATTACCTTCAGTTATTCGCGTGCCGTATTGGTACTCGCATTCCCTTATGTGCTGATTACGTACACAATTCCAATTTAAGTGTCAAGTCAAGTTTATAGGATTCAGTCGATTGAAGCAGCAGATCTCTTTCATTTTTTTTTAAATAGGTAAAGACATCCTTTTGAGTGTGAACCTTTTTGACGGTGGACAGTAATCCGGGCTTATGGGAGAGTTAGAATTAAATATGCAACTTTAAAGACCGGAGCAAGGTCCCACTCCACTTAAATGCGTCATTCTGTCAAAAAGCCCTTATAAAAGGCGGCTACCAACAAGTTGGTAATCCAAAAAGGAAAAAAGTGTTTATTTAGTTTGAAGGATAAAAGTACATACGAATGTCCTCAGGCGCCATCACGAACAACTTATTAGTTTAAGAATACCTCTAAATGTTAAGTTCTCAACTTTCACCCAGCGATACTACGAAACGGGTCACTTGAGGTCCACAAAATTGCGTCATCTTAGGTTTCCATATATGTAGAGTGAAAAAGTCTATCACAATTGGGCTAAAATATTTCGCTTAAAAAAAATTTTCCCTACTCCGAGTCCACTTTACGGTGTGTTTCTCAATTTCAGCCATCTAAATTCGTTCGTGATTTTTTTCTCTTAACATTTTGCAAATTCCACAACAAACATTTACAACCTTTTATCTATTTTCAAGAACAGCCCTTTAACTGAATTCATTCTCAATTCTCAGGGCCATCTCCATGCTTTACTTAATCAAGTAGAAAACAATTCCAAGAACCGAATTAAAAAAAACTTTGATTTAGATTTCCCTGTGAGTTGTCATCCACCTACATACATACATCCAAAGACCACCCAAAGCGGAATAGACCATTCGATCTGTGTTTCGGTTGTTTGCTCCAACTCTGGCCCACTCCCGGTATGCGGATCATTAATCATTCTAAGTGCGCTCCGAAGATAACCAATCACCACCAGCCTGTGATATCATTGAAAAACAAGCAAATAAAAGAACATCGTGACCTAAAACTTGATTCTGGATGGGCAAAAGTTCCCCCGGCTAGAGATGCATTTGAGTGCCCATGTGGTTTTAATGAGCAATCAATCCGAAATGTTTGACCATTATCTCGGTAAATTGCGTATAATCCTAGAACCAGCACAAGCGGTGAGGCGTGAACAAAAATTTCATGTCACTTAAAAATTTTCTGGTTTGTGGTGTGTGTGTGTGTGTGTGTTTGGGGGTGGAGGTGATCTTCGAGTTAAACGAGCTACAATTCACATCGCAAGTGAATTTGTGAGCAATTCAAACAATTGAACGGTATATAAAGGCACTTACTTTGACAGGTACTTCATCAGTTCGACACTTTGAGGTAACAACTGCAAATTTAAAACCAACATACAAGATGCGTTTCTTTTGGACTATCGCCGCATTGGCCCTGATCCTGACCGTCTGGTTGGGTAAGGTCCAGGGAGATGATGCCTTCGAGGCTGAAGTATTGGGAGCGGAGCCACTTGAGGATCTTAACCGAGTGACAAGACAACATCATGGCGGACGTGGTGGATATGGCGGTGGATATGGCGGCGGATATGGCGGCGGACGCGGTGGATATGGTGGTGGACGTGGTGGATACGGTGGCGGATACGGAGGTGGACATGGTGGTGGCCACCATGGAGGTTACTATGGTTAAGAACGTTAATTGATGTAAAATTAAAAACTTTGATTAAAGTTCTGAATGCATTGTGAAGTTTGGTTGGTTTTTTTTTTGAAATTCGGGCGGGACTGAAACTCAAGTAAATTTATGTGGAAGAAAAATGTTGGTTAACAAACTGGAAAACGAACACTTAGGAAAGAATGGGAAGAGGTCTCTATGCCCTCTACTGCAATTCAGCGAAAGATGAGTCATTCTCTTAGAAGGGACGTGACTCGTGTCGTGCGGTCTGTCCTTACCTACGGAAGTACAGCTTGGTGGATGCCGGTTAAATCCTGACTTAATAATAATTGAGTGGCACTACAGCCCAGAAGGGACCAAGACCTAGCTTCAACAACAACTACTCATATTGTGCGTGCTACTACTGTCTCACGAGTAGAAGAAACCTACAGTCTTTTGCCGACTCCAAACGGCGAGATTTGAGAAGCTTTTCATAGACAATTATTACTCCTTGAGTGTTATTAGCAACTCGAAAGGGATGGTGCCGTGAAAAATGAGAGGTGTACAGACCGGAAATCCAATTAAGACCCTTGGCTTGTTGTAAATCATACAACAAATCATGAGTAAGGCTGTGTAGGCATAATTGGAACACTTAAATCCACCCCAAAAGTGGCACTGAAAACATAGCTTCACCTTCAGATTTTGCACATTTGTATGACGGACTCTGCTACCAATTTAGCTATCAGATTCCAAGAATGCCATAACTGGCAGTGGGGATAATTTGGACGTTCAAGTCTGTTTGAAATTTTTAGTCAAAAGGACCTTTCAAGCTTCGGCAGGCTATGACAAAACCCGAGCATGATCTCGACAAGTGCTTTATAAGAAGATTGTTAGGGCTGGGAAAGGCCAAATTTCATCTCAAGTCTACCACATCTTCAAACATGAATTGAATGCAGAAGACGTCATGGGAGCGGAAATATGCGCATCAATCAAAACCTTTGCCATAAAAAAAATCTGCGCAGATTGTGCAATAAATGGACCTTCCGGGAAATAACCTTTTGTACAGACACTTAAGCAGCCTTGAAAGCCCATCTCATTACCTCGTAGTGTATCAGAGAATGTATAAAGGAGAGTCTAAAACGCGCAGTTATCTTCTGCTAACATTCTGGCATAAATCAGCTTAGAAGTCTACAACGCTACAATCTCATCTTCTAACAGATGTACTGGCATAGACTGGTTCAAGCTCAGTAACAAAATCGGCCAATAATGTCAACCATCCTCCCATAAGCTCTGCCGAAAGTTTCATTAAGCAGGTATCCATGTCATAAGGAGGTGAATAATTGTAACGCCGTTCTAGCTGCGTCGTACTTCACTCCCCAGGCCTAGGTACGACCTAAGCAAAAGAAGGCAGTATACGCATTCAGATGTTCACTAGCCACAGAAAGATCTGTGCAATGGCAAAAAGATTAAGCCTACCGGCGACCGTACAGGGAAGATTTAGGGATTTTAGGCCATCCTTTGACACTGTCAAGCTCATCAAGAACTGAGCGGTATTCATTGGAAAGGAAGATTCAAATCTTTAGTAAAGCTATAGGTTCCTGAAGTCAAACAATTTGTAGCCAGAAGGGAGTGGTTTTGTCACTCGCACGTTGCCTTGGTCACAGCTGCGGAGCACAATGGGCCACTGGCTGTAGTTGGTTCTTTAGACAGAAGGCCATACCTAAGCTTACGTAAGATCTTTGACATATCCATTCGTGACATTCACTGATTCGTACTAAATCTGTCTAGTTTCTTTCATTTTGTTCCTCTGTTTCATACAATTTGCATTATGGCCCACATTCCGATTCAATTATGTTCCAATGAAGACAGTTACGTTGCGAAATTTCGAAATTTTGGCATGCATTCTCGGGATTTCGAAAGTTTAAGGCTTAAGATTTTACATAGTTTACTTATGTAGTTGAAATCTCCTTGAGTTCAACCGTCAGTGAGAGGTTGTCAAACTGAACAAGTCTACGGCGTGACCTTGATTTTTTTTTCGAGTTATATTTTAGATGATAAAAATGGTTCTGCTTTTGACTTGATGTATGTGTGTTTGTAAGGACATTGACACCTTTATTGACACAAACTCTTTTCCGGCAACAAACAGCTGGTTTGTCGGTCGCATGAAATTTGATCGCAAGTGACATTTGAAATCACGTCAACTAGCGGAAGCTGCCAATTGAGGTTTCAGTGAAACTTCACCCAAACTCCGCGATTTGGTTTCGGTAGAAAGCCTGGAAAGGTAGAATGGCATGCTTGCGACGAATACTTGCGCAGCGAAGATTTCGTTTTCAAAGCGTCAGTAATCGTTCACGGTTTTGAATGGTTTAGGCTTCTTGATATTATTTTCTTTAAACTTCAGTGAACTGTCATTGAATTTTTTCCTCCTACGAAAGTCCCCAGTTCCAATCCCGGACTGAACAAAGAAAAAAACATTATTTTTTTTAAAACATATAAACAATCCTTGGATACTAAATTTTATTTACAATTATTTTATTTTTACGAAGTCGCCATCCATACCTGAATGACTTGTGTTCCTAAAAATATCTATGCGGCGGTCTTGCGGTTAGAAAGTCGACAACAACACTGACGGCATATGACTCCATTTGTCATGAATTTCAAAACAAAGTTAAGCATCAACACAAATGATGCAAACTGAAGTGACTGGTTTAACTGCAATGCATTCATTGCCCGTCGTTTAATATGTCAATGGAAGGGAAGTTGTTTGAAAAAACGGGTTTAAACGGTCTCAGGTGACTTGTCCTCCGTTTCTAATCCGTTCTGAGCGGATATATAAATACTTTCGCTTTCTGATCAAATTTATCAGTTCAAAAGAACTAGTTTCAAGATGCGTTTCTACTTAACAATTGCCACAATTATGTTGATCCTGACCGTTTGGCAGGTCACAGCACAAGATCTGGACTCCGAGCCCGGAGAGGAACTTAACCGTGTGAGGAGACAGTTCGGATTCGGACGTGGCGGATATGGTGGATATGGTGGATATGGAGGAGGTGGCTACGGACGAGGCGGTTATGGACGCGGCGGTTACGGACGCGGAGGCTATGGCGGATATGGAGGTGGCTACGGACATCATGGAGGATTTGGTCATCATGGTGGCGGCTATGGTGGGGGATACTTTGGCTAGAGCTATGTCCTGAATTGAAACAATAAATGTACAGATTGCTTAGAAAAAAAACAGTGAATACAGTTTGTTTGTTTGACTACAGTGTGAACATAGATTGTATTTTTTTACGTTTTAATTGTTTAGATTGAACTTCAAAAATGATGAGGTTTTGTGTGAAAGTTGAATAAGTTATGTTTTCGTGAGACATACGAGTAAGACGATTGTAGTTTTTTCGGCCAATTAAGATTTATAATTTTCAAAAAAGGACAACATCAGACTTTACTTGGAACTGTAGCACTTGTTTTCACGGAATTTGTTCTTATAGGAAGAAAGTCTAAGTTCTTGCCCTCATCGCCCGATGGCACGACGGTTAAAAAGGTGTCAAACGAATTTTATCGTGTTTGTACGTAAGTCTTTGATGAGCCACGCCCAAGTGTCTCGAGAGCGGCTACCAGGGGGAATAACATGACAAAAGTATTGCGTTGACTGGGTCAGTAGGCACCATCATGACCGCGTGCGTCACATAATGCCTCAACTCTTGCACAGGGGAAGGCTACCTGAGGACTGGGTGCCGTAATTGTTCACTCCGAAAGACAAACGCAACCGTCAGTCCACTTCAGAGCAATGAATGACTTTTTTAAGGGCAATCCGAAGAAGTTTATGCGTTGTATCGCAATGTGATGATAAACCACCCAACCACTGGTAAAAGCTATAAACTACGTAACGTCTCGGTGAACGTACTCAAAAGAAGGCAAGGATTATCCTGTCATCCGGAAAGTTCATGGCACAAAATCTGCATGATCTGCCTGGAGAAAAGCCAATTCGACATCGAATTGCCACGGCCACGGCGAAATTGTTCGAGTAAGACTATAAACTATATGGTTCGGACCAAAGCCCGCCGGGACCACAGCGGAAACGTAGTAGTAGAGTCGCAATCGATGCTGAGAATCTGGAAAGATAATTTTTGCAGACTTTTAAACGGCGATGACGGCCCCAATTCTGCTGTTAAGCAGAATGTTCCACTCAATTTGGACGATGATAAGTAAGAATTCCGTCCCCCGACTAAGACGCGGTCAAGATAGTAATATCGAGACTAAAGTCGAACAAAGCTATTGGAGCGAATGGACTGTCCGCAGAACTGTTAAAAGCAGCTGGAGATGACCTGGTTGGGCGCATGCACCAGCTCATCTGCAAGATATGGTCGGAGGAAAGCATGCCCGTTGAGTGGTATCTCAGCGTCGTCTGTCCGGTTCACAAGAAAGGAGACCCCTTCGACTGCGCCAACTATCGAGGGATGAGTCCCCTTAACATCGCATACAAGATCCTCTCTGCCGTATTGTGTGAACGCCTGAAACCGTTTGTCAACAACCTGATTGGTCCTTATCAGTGTGGTTTCAGGCCAAAGAAGTCCACCATCGACCAAATCTTTACACTACGGCAGATCCTGGAAAAGACCCAAGAAGTGCAAATAGACACTCACCACCTGTTTGCCGATTTTAAGGCCGCATATGATAGCGTGCATAGGGACGAGCTATACAGTGTCATGTCTAGTTTTGGCATTCCTACCAAACTCGTCAGATTGTGTAGGATGACGATAGAGAACTCTCGCTGCTCCGTCAAGGTCGGGAACGAACTCACCGAGACCATCAATATCAAAGAAGGTCTTAGACAAGACGACACACTGTCATGTGACTTTTTTAACATCATCCTTGAGAAGATCGTGCGTAACTCACAGGTCAACACTAGGGACACGATCTTCCAAAAGTCAGTTCAATTGGTAGCTTATGCGGGCGACATTGACGTGATTGGACGAACACAGCGAGTCGTCAATGAGGCGCTTACTGGCACTGAAGCAGAAGCGGCTAACATGGGACTGGTGGGCAAAACGAAGTACATGCTGTCATCAAAGAAGAACGCACAACATTGACGTCTCAGACAGAGCGTCACACTAGGCAGCAGAAACATCGAGGTAGTCCAGGACTTCGTCTACCTCCGGCTCCGCGGTAAATAGGGACAACAATACCAGTACGGAAATCAAATGAAGAATCAGTCCAATGAGAAATAGAGCCCTTTCTCGAAGGACTAAACTGACTTTGTACAACAGCTTGTTCTTCTTTACTGCGCAGAAACTTGGACGCTACTAAAAGCAGATGAGTCTCTTCGAGATAATATTTTGCGTGCGCAGCTTGGAGTGCGCAACTGGCGGCAACTGGCGAAAGACCGTGCTGGCTGGAGAGGCAATATGGTTGAGGCCCAGGTCCACCCCGGACTGAAGCGCGACAGGAAGAAGGAGAAGAAGAAAAAAAGAAGAAGAAGAAGAAGACTATAAACAGCTTCCGCAACCAATGCAGTTTTTAGATTTGTCCCCGAGTGATTTCTGTAGTTTTCAAACTTGAAAAAATCACTCGACGAACGGGAATTCGAGTCGAATGTGGAGGTTATCTTCGCCATGGAAGCAGAATTTTCGGATAGGAAAGGTCCATCTTTCATAAGGATATTGACGATTCCTTAAACATAATCCAATGCGGATTTTTTGGCCTGCCTGTGTGTGACGGTTACTCGAATTGGATTTCGAGTAAATGTCAAGTTGACGTAGAAAAAAGAAAGTGAAAAAAACGAAGGCAAGTATTTCGTTATTGCATTTCATGATGAAGAAATTTAAGGATAAATTCAACTGAGTAAGTACGAGTTACACTCTTACACAACTGGTTTCATTTTTACTTTAATTCTTAATTTTTAAATTTTTGTTTTTAATTTTAAGCTTAGCACATACTTCAATTTTGTATTAATCAAAAAGGAAACCTTTGCTGTTTGTATCTCCAGCGTTTTCTTCATTGACTCCTTACCAACAAACTGACTGACTTTTGCATAATTACGGTTGACGAAAATTATCGTCAATTTCGACTAAGACGTATTTTCATTATGTTACATAGGCATGGTCGCCGTGGCGCAGTGGTAAGTGCATCGACTGCGGCGCAGAAAGTCTGGGTTCGATTCCCCGACGGGACACCTAGCATTTTTTCACGGCACCACCTCTTTCGAGTTGCTGAAAACACTCAAAGAGTATCAATTGTCTATGGAAAGCTTCTCAAATCTCGCCGTTCGGAGTCGGCAAAAAACTGTAGGTCCCTTCTACTCGTGAAGAACAGTAGCATGCACAACACGAGTAGTTGTTGTAGAAGCTAGGCCCTGGTCCGTTATGGGCTGTAGTGCCACTCAATTATTATTACATAGCCATTGAGCTAAAGGATAACAAAAAAAACTCAACTCCTTCGTCTGTTCATACATGTGCCCGCAGATAATCTGAGAACAGCAAACACTGACTGCCGGTTTATATGCGGCCACTGCTGCAGGCTGAAGGCGACCTTGGCAATGCGATTTCCCAAATCACCGAGAAGATCTCACAATGGATGCGATCGAAGGTTAACAGCTTCACGCTTTGCTTCCACCATCACAAGATTCTTCTGTTTGCAATTGTTCTTTTAATTCCATTATTTCGCGCATAAGCTCGTAACACCCTTAACCCCTCGTCGCTCACATCAATGAAGTCTTCTGAGTCTGACTCAGGTTTGCGTGCAAATTCTCTCGAACGATGAGTTTAACATTTTACATTTTAATTGTCACCTTATTATCAGAATGGGAAGAATCGCTGAAGACTCCCGCCGTTACCGATGCCTCCGCTGCCCGGAACGCGTGCGGTTGCCAATGGACCCGGACCGCTTATCAGGTTTGCTCTTAAGAAACTCGTTTTCTTGGGTGACGGTGATTTTTTTCTATGATTCTTAATTATTCTCGACCAATGTATAAATGCTCCCAGAGCGGCGGTTTCTTCATCAGTTAACTGTTCAAAGTTGAGATCTAACTACAAGATGAGACTTTACCTTGCATTCGCTGTACTCGCCATGATCCTGACCATTTGGCAGGTGAAAGCACAGGATGCCCTGGAATACGAGCCAACTCAAGAGCTGCACCGTGTGAGGAGACAATTTGGTGGTTTCGGTGGACACCATGGAGGTGGCTTCGGCGGCGGTGGCTTTGGCGGTGGTGGCTTCGGCGGTGGTCATGGAGGCGGTTTCGGTGGCGGCCACCATGGTGGTGGTGGTTTCGGTCACGGAGGCTTCGGTGGACACCACGGAGGATTTGGAGGCGGTGGATTCCACGGTTAAAAAAGTGGAGTGATCAAATGTTTATAATAAAATAGTAAATTTTTACTGAAATTGTGGTTCAATTCAATTTTGTGAAAGCTCAGTGGAGTCCTTATCCAGCGGATTTTGGGGTCTGTCTGTCAAAAGATGGATTTTTGGTGACGACGCAAGACGGACACGATTCAGTGCGAGTTCAGAAGCAGTTTGTGAAACTCTATTAGGTATTCTTGGGGTGTCATCAATTAGCAAAGTTTGAAGTTGAGATGGCAAATCAAAAAAATAGAAACGAAAGAATAGTCGCGACAGGAGCCTAGAGATACACCAAACCTTGTGTGGAACACCATGAAATACACTGAGCTGGTGCAGGAAATGACGGAGGAATCAGAAACTGACAAAAATTTCTCGTCACGTTTGTTAACACTTTTGCAAGATTGTTCTTTCTTGGTTTTTGAAATTTCAAAAATTTGGATTTTCTCAGCTTGTGAGCGACAATTTCATTAAAATGCTCCATCGACCGGGGGAACCTGGACATTTTTAGGATGTCCCCAGTTTTGTCAACCAAGTCAGCAGCGCTTATTTTTCACTTAAGAATTTTTCATTGCCTCCTTGTTTCAATAGCTGGCATTCGAAAGTCCTTCGGGCTTGGTTGTCCATGAAGTCTACATGGCTTAGCCCTAAGCGTTATATCCGTTAAGTTTTGACAATTTGCCTACGCTGGTACAGGCTGTACGTTGGTGATTGAATCGT
Organism: Eristalinus sepulchralis; assembly: GCA_944738645.1. Classification (NCBI taxonomy): domain Eukaryota; kingdom Metazoa; phylum Arthropoda; class Insecta; order Diptera; family Syrphidae; genus Eristalinus; species Eristalinus sepulchralis. Next base: position 55,213,993 of record OX122886.1, read on the forward strand.
CTCCGCCACCTACCATCGATGCAGACATTGCTGAAAATCGCAGGACTTAACTTCTGAAAAGACTAAGAGTTCGTTACTCTCTTGTAGCTTCATCAATCCTTTTCCTCCATAAGTCATGACTGCGAAGATCAGAGTGTTATGCAGAATCGAGGGAGGGCTCTACTACTCTTGAGGGATTGGAAAGATTCATTCGGTGCTAGACTTCGATATAGATGATGTTGTTCCTCAATGCTGTTCTGCTCTTCGCGATGACAGAAAATACGCAGGGTGTCGCACATTCTGTTTTAATTCCTATCGTGGCACACCTCTATCTCCTCTAGCTCTCACTTTTTTTGTTGATTCTTCTTCCTCGAGGGAGCTCAACGCGTTATCTTTATATTTTGGATGAAGAGCTCACATCTCCCGATGATGCCTTTTTTTTGTAGGCACTCTGTTTGGCTGCATGGGCCTGCCTGTACTCCTTGTCTTTAGGCGCCGTATGCATCACCCTAATGCTTGGTCATTCGAAAATATTGCTGCTGTAAGTAAATGTGTTGCTAATTATCTGGATAGAATGTCTCGCAATTCTCATCATCTCTCTCTCTCTCCTCATTTTGGCCATTTTTCATTTGAACTAGCATGTCCAGCCTTATAGAGCACATCCGAAACCTACTGAGATATGCTTGAGCCGATGGAAAGTGTATGGACTCACACGCTGCAGTTCGCAGGTTCGATTCTGTGTCTAGATTCTTCGCCGTTCAAAGTCGGCAAAAATCTGTTGAACCCTTCAACTTGTGTCAGAACATCACAAGTAGTTTCTGAAGATCTAGAAAACCCTAGTCCCTGTAGGCTGTAGTGCCTCTTAATGTTTTTTTTTTTAATTCCTATTTGCGACTTAGCCATTACCAACAACAATGATTACACATCTCTCATGTTGACCGAAACCGATGTGGAAGTACCCAGCAATGATAAATGAAGTGAGTGGTTTAACAGCAATAACAATAATTGTCCGTCAATGGGATTTGAACGTTGCTCCACAACGGAGTGAACTTAAGCCGACTTCGGTTATTTTTCTTGCGCTCCTAATCCATTCTGACTGGATATATAAAGAGGCTCTGTTTTTCGGGAACATCATCAGTTGAGTTATAAAGTCTCTGGGATGCGTTTCTTTCTTGCAATTGCCGTGCTATTTGTGATCCTGGCCATGTGGCAGGTAACCGCTCAAGATCTGGACCATGAACCCGGACAGGAACTGCACCGAGTGAGGAGACAATTCGGATTCGGACGAGGTGGATTCGGTGGCTTCGGACATGGCGGTTTTGGACATGGTGGCTTTGGGCATCGAGGTTTTGGACATGGTGGCTTTGGCAGACATAGAGGAGGCTTCGGTCATCATGGTGGTGGCTTTGGAAGATTCTTTGGTTAGGAAACTGAACTGATTTGGAACAATAAAGTCAACAATTCTTAAAGATGATTTGAAAATTTTAGTTTTATGGTTGTAATGTGGAAGCGTAGCTTATTTCTGAAACGTCTACCGAGAGCTTGCACCAATTAATTGGTGGTCCACGATGATTGTTGAGTTATGAGCTCTTTCTGTCTGGGGGGATATTTAGTTCATGAACAGCAGTCTACACATACAGACATTTACAGCCCAGATGGGAGTAGTGTCTTCTAGTTCTTCAGAGACTGCTCGTGTCGTGCTTGCTCTTGTTCTGACACAAGTAGAAGAAACGTGCATTTTGCTGCCGACTCCAAACGAACAGTTTTAAGAAGCGTTTCATAGAAAATGAGTACTCTTTGAGTGTCAGTTAATCGAAAGTGGTGGTGCCGTGAAAAGAATGCGATGTGTACACTCCGGGAACTTAATCACTACGCCACGGCGGCCACTTTCATTAGAACATTGCTTTCGAATATGTCTTAAGGGAGTTATATTGTGCAGCGAGTGTCAGAGAGGGCTCCCCTGAATAGATGCGGGTTCAAATATCGCCCAACTTGCAGTTTCTCGTTTTTGAAGTTGCTGATAACATAATGAAGAACTTCTTTAAATTCGTTAGGAGTTGGTAGCAAACTGTAGGTCCCCCTACCTACTGATGAGAAAGCAACAAAAGAAGAAGTTGTTCCAAAAGCTCGGCCCTAACAGTCGAACACCACGTATGTCACTCGAAACATTAGTTTTCAGATCAAAATTGGTAGGACTCTGTCTTTTGTCTCTTAACGAGGTACTACATGAATTCATTGCAGCCTAACGGGGTGCCGGGTTCCTGCACGTAGAAAACTCTCACGACATTGTGAATCAGACCAGCTAGTCGGAGAAGGAATGATAATCATTGGACTTGGGTAGGGTACGAACAAAAACTGAAAAAAAAAAAAAACAAAATCACAGATCTAACGATCGGCAACGTGAATGATGGAGTCATCCTAACAAGTGCCTTCGTGCAAAACACTGGCTAAACATGGACCTTCAAGAACCACGGACATCCTCAGTCTAGGCAAGAAAGACCTTATTAACTTGGTTGACGTAGGACACACTCCAATGTCCAGATACGCCACAAGACTAGGGAAGTTTTTTGGTCTTTCCCTTTGTTTTCCTTCCTGTTTGGCTCAAATTCCCTTAAGCAGAATAAAATGTCAGCCTTGTCACAGTCTGCCGCCCATCGGTGTCCGCAAATAAACAAATGAAAGCCCTTGGCTGCCCCCTCTTCAAATTCATTTCATGATCCAATCCCAATCAGATAGGTGATCTCTAAACAATCGTTTGTTTTTCATGCATATCAATGCCAAACGTGGGCATCTAGTGACCGCAAAATTATGGCCGGCAGTATTTCAATTCAATGCCGCCATGCTCCAGAGCAATCTTCGTCTTCTGTGGTTTTGTTTTTTCCCACAGACAAACTTGTTATTCACACGACACCCTTAGCACGAGACACACCCCCCTCATTGCCCGTGGACAACACGCATTTTAATAGTCTGATTCGCGGTAAAGTTCATCTCACGACAAAGCCACACACTCCGATCTTCTGAAGGATAAGCCGATGCCCCGTTCACTCATCTTTGTTTTCTTGCGTCTATTTATCAATCATCGCGGCGCGGTGGGGCACGGCACCACACGGCCAATAGATCGATAAATCGATCGAAAATCCCCGAATATTCTCGTTTTGCCTTAGTCATCGTTTGATTTGCTTGTTTTCGTTTCCAGTCCTTTGGCTGGCCGGTGCCGTGTGTACCAATAGCGAACAGACTCGACGGATTGTATAAAAGCGAATCTTGGTTCTTGGAAAGGTATCAGTTTGTCTGAAGTGCTGTACGGTTCAGGAAAAAGAAAACAATTTGAAAAAATAATTCTTAAGATGCGTTACTTCATCACACTCGCTGTGCTCGCTGTTCTCTTGGCGTTCGCCTACGCCGTTGAGGAGCAGGTTGCCGCTGAGGAGCAACCGGAGTTGGTTCGTGTCCGCAGGCAGTTCGGTGGCTTCGGAGGCTATGGAGGAGGCTTTGGCGGATTCCCAGGCGGTTTCGGAGGCGGCTATGGTGGCTATAGGGGCGGTTACGGAGGCTACGGAGGCTACGGAGGATATGGTGGTTACGGTGGATACGGACACCACCATGGACACCATGGAGGAATCTTCGGTTAAGCCAACACGCCTGTCGAATATTGTAAAAAGGAAGCCTAGAAATAAACTAAGATCATAGAGTTGTAACTTGTGACTTTCATTTGTGAGGGGAACGGGGATTCTCCGTTTGAATCCAGTTCGGAATAATTAAGTACTTGAGATGAGGTGCGATCATTAGTAATCTTGATCTTTGCCTTAAGTTGAGTGCCGACGAGATGTTGTCTTTTTGTTCAGCTCCTTCCACACCTGTTCTCGACACAACAATAGACTGATGTTTGTGGTCTTTTGGAGATATAATTCATATTTCAAGGCAAACAACTGGGGGAGTGAATGTCATGGGAACAAGTCTTCTATTTGTTTGGAGTGCTACGTGACATCTGTTCCTCTTTGAAAGAGGTTTGTTGCGGAACATGTTCTTTTATTTAGATTTGTCCGCTTTGAGCGTTTATTTAAGTGGTCATCTTGAATTATTGGCATTTGCTTAAGTTAAGTGAAAAGTGTTAATCTAAATTGTTGTGGGGAAATGGGCGAACAGGAATTCATCATCTTCTTCTTCTTTCAAAGTCATATTTCAGGTTTGAGAGTTTGAGGTAAAATGCTTTGCATTCTCAGCACTAAGCTTCTAAGCGCTTTTCGTTAAACTCGTTTCCGCCATGCCATTGTCTTGGATGTCTTTTGAATAACGTCAGCTTCCTTTTTTATCTAATGGAGCAATACGCTGCATACTTTGACCTAATCATAGGAGATCCCCGTGGCTACGAGCGACGTCAGGCTCGTATTGAAGTTGCCTTTCTACTGTTCGGCGTGCGACATGGAAGATGAAAGGGCAGCCTTCCCTATCATCAGGTCCTTAGTGCCTAAATAGAGGAAAGTTTCAGGAGGAATAGAGGAGTTAAGGTGTACCCTTTCATGGTCCTGTACGTTAGGGCAATAAGCACCAAAGATCAGACTGTTGGTTGAGGTCATTGCTCGAAAAGTGTAACTCCGCATCAACTTAATAAAAAAAGTATCTATCCTTATAAGGTTGGCCTTGTTGTACAGAACCTCGTTGGGGTAGAATTTCTTGGAGAGGGATTTTAGTGTTCGATATAAAGGAAGACTTGCCCGAATTCATCGCCTCATATTTTCCATCTGGAAAGGACTCACGTTGAAGCGCTTAGGAGAACCGTTAACCATGATTGGGCGGATGAGGGCCATGTAGCAGAACACCTTCACCCTGGTGTGAAGTTGACTGCTGTAAAACAGCCCGCTTGCCATATCGAACCCCAAGCCTGCTTCGATCTGTATCAATGTGTATACCACCATATTGGCACTGATCCAACCAGATGCGTAGGTCTCTAACTACACTTTTCACAGTTAATGGCCGCTCCACTGGGTCAACTATGCCGGACTTCTGCCTATTAATTTTCGTGTCCCTGGACAGCGGGATTTTCAAAAAGGATATTTTCAAAAAGTTTATTTTTTCACTTCTGGTAGTTGATATAGTTTTTCTGTATAGAGCAAAGGTATGAACTTTGGTGAGGGTCGAGGTTGCTGTTGGCTGTCCTTCGGTTCATTTCCGTCGGATTTTCGGTCCCGTCTTCATAGATGGTGAGTGAAGGGGAAGATAGTCCATTGGACTGAATGTGCAGCGGTATAGACATAGCCAGAAGATGCAGATGGATGCACACCGATGCTCCTGCCCGGAAAGTCTTACTGCTCCCCTGAGGAACGGAACAGTAAATTAAGACCACGAATTAGGGGCGTACGCAATACACATTGTACAATTAGCGACAAAGGTTGCCTGCCTATGAAAATCTTATTTTTAAAAAATGATGTCCCTATCGTTGTACGACGCACTAAGAAGAGATCCAGTCCCTCATTACGCGCTAGTTGAGCGGAAATTGTCCTAGGAGCTGAGATGTAATCGCGTGTAATCGCGTTTTCATGCGTTTTCTACCTTCATTACCTTTATGCTTACAACGCACGGTTGTCATCAAAAGGACAAGTTTTTAATGTTTTTTTTTGTTGGAAACGCTGCACTGGTGTTTAGACTCTTAAGCTGGTCCATTGTACTACCAGGCAGTTACCATTACCAGCGGTTAATGCAATCCGGAGGAAAACCAGAAAGCGCTTTTGTGATGAAGAGCCTAGGCTTTCAGCTCCCATCACATCAGCGCTAAACACCTGATCCGAGCTAAGGCGGGACATTATCAGAGACATGGCTCTGAATTGTCTTCTCCTTTCCACAGGCGTCGCAAAGGGTGCCATCACTAAGCCTAAGCAGACTAAAGTGCTTAACGAAAGTGAAGTATCCCGTTTGTACGCCAACAAGTCGTCTGCAGGCCTTTCTATCGAGGGGCAACAGAAAAGTCGTGGATTTCTTGCTGACGTTTGGGAGTATGCACTTGTTCTGCCAGCATCCTGGAGAGTCATGTCAACTCGGATTCTGCTGTCGGGAAACCCAACCGTGGACGGAAGCCCTAACCAAGGACGCGAGCGGACTCAAGATGCGTTTGAGCCCTATGTATGCCTCTTTTGGACCTTGCTTAACAAGTTTATCGACAATCTTATTTCCCATGGTTCTGTTGTGTCCCGAGACCCAGGCAAGTCTTATCGAATTAAGTCTGTGACCAAATTAAGTATTTCCAGATGGGAGCCGATCGTGTTTCATGGAACCACTGCCGATCACGATTGATCGGAGAAATGTACCCGAGATCGCTCGAAGAGAACGGAACTGACCAATTTTTGCCCCACATAACAAAAATGAAATCGCTTCCGTGTGGAAGACACCAAGTGGAAAGAAATCTGAACCAACTATGTATGCGGAACTGTTGGCAGCTAACAAGAGATCGAGCTAGCTCGAGAGGCCTGTTAGTTTAGGCCTAGGTTCATCATGGACTGTAGCTTAAGACAGCCCTTCCTCTGCGAAAAGCCCGCCATCGTCTTCTATTTCTGTATCATTGCTCAATGCTTCAACTGCGAGTTAGCCTGCTAACTTTTAAGAAGCAGCGAGGTCATTGAAAAAATTAAAATGCAACAAACAACCTTAATGTGATTAGGAAGCATGCTCTGGCCGAAGATGACTCCAAACAGAGTGACTCATTGGAAAATCTGCGTCATAGTAAGCAAATGTGAGTTGAGACAAAAATTTGATAGCCCTCATTAATGTCATAATTCTTCGGCTCTAAATTCCCCACATGGGAACCCCCATTGCCGGTGAATACATCTTCAAAAGACCGGTCTATTAAAAAAAAACCTAAACATACATCATCCACATTGCTCGACTCACACGACAAGCCTCCTCCATCGTCCAATTAGCGGCGCAGCTGAACCAGAAAGCCAAAAGAACCGGTTGCCTCTCAGAGCTCTCAGAGTAGCTTGTTGTTTACCTGTCAAGTTGTTTGGCGTATCGGTTCGTTCGAGAGAAAAAAAACACCAAATACTGAAGAGGAAACTAGCAGTCATCTGAAAGTCAAAATTTTTGATTGTTTCTGGAATTTGCATAATGGTCTGCAGCTCGATCAAGTTGAAAGTGTTCCATTAACCGGCTGGCAGAAAGTGAATCCCCTCATCCTTAGCGGTAATTTTCTCATAAAAGTGCGGTTTAAGTTTCAAATGTCGATTGATTCACCGAACGGGCGTTCAATAGAAATACCCATTGCATAAAGGAACTAGTTTTTGATTGATTTGCAGCGGTAGGAAGGTCATCTTCAAGTCATCATCGGCGAGGATCCAGTTCCCTGTGCCTAGATGTCACGGCCGCCTTACATGGTGCAGCTGTGTCAGAAGCTGTTCAACTTGGAAGGCGGTGTGGACTTTCTTCCGGAAGCCTGCACAAATTGGCTGCGTCAAGCTCTGGATCATTGCACGGCTGTGCTAACAAAGAAGCCTGGTTGTCAGAAATTGTGGAACAAGCTGAAGAGTTTGGTTTTTCCCGAGCAAACAACATCTCTTATGAGTAACAAAGCACCAATCAGTGTCCACCTGGACCTACTAGGTCCCAAAGAATGCCAGGACCTGGCGAAACAAGTTATCCTAGACTACATTCACTACACTCCCCGTTACATGTCCATCTTGCAAGAGAATCACTCCCTCTGGCAGGTAATTCGGGGACTGTTCGGAGTGCTTGTGATTGGGACATTCGTGATGATACTGGCTCGGCGATACCACGCCATTTCGTCCCCTGTCAAGAGCGAACAGAGAAAAGGGCCGTCCCTTCACGATCTCCTTCTGAGGAAAAGCCTGCGGAGAGTTCTTTACGAAACGAAGAATCTTGCCGTTGTTCCAGCCACCGATCCGTCTCTTCTCCAGTGCGGTTGTCCAGCGATGGGACTGCAAATCAATGCTAAGCAGCTCTGTCACATTAAGGGCATTCTGTTGAAGACGAGCATGACGGAAAACGCAGCCGATGCAGACAGTGCCAAAATGCAATCTCTGGCGAAAATTCAAAAATTCTTCCAGAACCCTGGCCACTACCGCATCGTCATATCCCTCGACTTGACCAATGACGACAAAGAATGCCAAGACGCCTCCTCAACTATGCCAAAAACCTCTGCGATTCCTATTCACAAGCCCGCCCGTCGCGTGGGCATCAGAAGGAGGATGTAACACGAAGAGAGAGAGAGAGGGGAGGTGGAGAGAAAAGAGATTTGTTTCGTTTTGCATTCTTATTGCAGTTTTGCGCGTTTTATTTAAATTATTCTTTTTACAATTTTTCTTAAAATTAAAAACGAAAAAGAAAATAATTACGTATACATAAAGGAAACGTTTAACAATTGTACAAAAACAAAAGAATTGGGGGAGAATGTAAACAAAGAGAGAGAGAGAGAGAAAGTGGTTGGGTTGGGGTGGTTAATGCCTATCGTTTCGTAAATCGCTGCCTTATCAGAGTTGCCTTTGTGGGGGGTGTCTTCTCAATTTGCATGCACTTCATTCTGCTGCCAATGTAAATGGGAGACTGGGGGGGATGGTTGATCGCATCGTGTGCGTTGACTGCTTTATTTGAAGTTGTACCGTGGTCCACCGGCGGCTCGCACTGGTGGTGGGGTTGGGATGTGAGCACCTTCGGCGCGGTAGCCATTCTCATCGGCGATGTAGGTGATGGTGTAGACAACGCCATCGGGACCAGTGTAGGAGTAGGATCCTTGCATCACCTGAAATGAGAAATTGAGAAAAAATGAGAAAATGTGAGTTGTTGCTTGTAGGGGAGAAGTTCTCGACTTGTGGAGTAAATCCAAAAATGTAATTATGAGAACAAAATTTTATGTACATATTTCAGAGAATTTTAGATCTGGGCTTTCAGCATTTGGGGACTTGGGACATTTACTGATTTTGGAAATTTTGGGGATTTCAGAATTTTGTCATTTCAAAATGTTGGCATTTCGGAACTTGGGGCATTAGGGAATTTCGGGATTTGGGGATTTTCGGATTTTGAGCACTTCGGGATTTGGAGATTTTGGTGCTTTCGAAATTTTGACTTAGGACATTTGGGGATTTTGGAAATATTTGGCATGTGGAATTTCACTATTTCGGAACTTAGGGATTTCGGTATTTTTTGATTTTGGCATTTGAGGTGCTTGAAGACCTTGGCATTTCCGTATTTTGGCATTTGGGAATTTCGGGATCTTAGCATTCCCGGATTTTGAGCAGTTGTGGAGTGGGAAATTACGAAATTTGGACATTTAGAGCATTTGGGGATTTCGGATTTATTTGATACTTAGGGCATTTGGAGTTTTAGGATATATTTGGTATTTTGGAATTTTGGCATTTCGGAATTTAGGTCATTTGAAGATTTCGACATTTTTTGATTTTGGCACTTAAGAAAATTATGGATTTTGGCACTTCCGTATTTTGGCATTTCTGAATTCTCGCACTTCGGAAGTTAGATCATTCGAGGACATCCGGGCATATTGAAATTTCGTCAGAAATTTGACATTTGGGATTTTCGTAGTGTTGGCATTTTCGGATTTGGGATATTTGGAGATTCGAACATTTCCGGATTTTGGACATTTGAGGATTTTAGACGCTTTGAAAATTTGGAAATTTTGCTTTTTGGGACTAAGAGGATTTTGGAATTTCGGGATTCAAGATTCGATAAACCTCCGAAGTGTGTTTTGAGTTCATAGAAGGGACAAATTTAAAGTTTTAAGTAAAGGGAGTATTTAAGACATATTTTAAATGTTGAGTTTGGCTGAGTAATCACGCGGGAGAAGGAGAATGAAATATACCACTTTTTGATAACCCTGGTGGCGTGGGTACTATTGGGAGGGAAATTGTAAATGAAAGACGAAGAAATTTAATGAGACAACATTTTTGCCGCAAGTTCAGACATTTTATTATTATGCGAAAGAGGCAGAAAGAACTCAAGAATTTCTGATGAATCATGATGACATTTGGAAACTGTTATCAAAAGACAAACAACCAGTTAATGTCACGGAAGTCAATAGCATGAAACGTGTCATAAGAGAAGGCAGTTGAAATAAAAAAAAAAACTACCCATTGTGATGTTAGGATTCACTTTCAAGTACAAAATCAAGTGCTGACCTTGGATCGAATTTTACTTTCAATAAAAAGCAAAAGTTAGGCCGTTCCCTCGCTGATGATGATCAGTTAAGAGCACCCAAATCAAAAATAGAACGAAATCACAAAGAAGAAGACCATTCGACGGTTGGATCCACAGACAAACTTTGTGTTAATTTGTTCTACACTTAAGCCCACCACTAAACACTTAACAACCTTAATTAAGGACTGATGACCTTTCAAGTAGTTAACACATTTCTGGTCATAGATTTTGTGAGCTTTGTGGTTCATTCAGCACAATGGGCTGTGCTATTCATTTCAACTTCAACTTGAGAAATGTGAAGCACTCAGCGCGGTTGTGCTAAACATTTTCGCAAATAAATTTGTAAAATTGTCATCGTTTGGGACTTAACAAGTCGCGAATGGAAATTCTGCGATGGAAAGTGAGTCACTGTTTAGACGGCTCTGGGACTGTGAATGGACATTGTGATAATTACAGAACCAGTTCAATATAGGAGATATGAACTGTGACGTGCATGTTACGGTCGTTTGTTGAAGTCTTTCTTTACGCGATGAGTGAGAGTTACAATTGAGCGTTTTTAAGACTGCATTGGACAGCATTGAACGTTTGTCTTAGAAGAAGAATTAGATGCTGAAATACGATGTCTACTCTGTCGCTGTGTTTAACAAAAATAAATCGAAGAGAAGTTGTTCTCTCTTATGACAGGAAAGTTCTCAGAAAATCGTGAAATTGGCTACGATCCCTAAGAACTGAACAGAGGAAGAGACTTTGGCAGAATGTTATTGAGTGATAAATCAAGTTTCGGTGTATTTTACTAAAAAGGGAGTAAAAAGGGAGAAACATAAAATAACACTGCCGACCATAGTCACAACAGTCAAGCAGGGATGAAGTTGTATTATGCTGGCCGAGAATAAGAGGTAAAGGATTCCTCCTCCAAGAATACAAAGTTATCCCAAAATTCCAGCTAATTACACAAGTAGAAAACGCTTGGCCTTAAGCCAGTGTTGTTCGTGCAAGATTAAAACGAGAAACCAAATGCCAGCAAGTGACAACTGCAGTTAAACCTTTTTACACAGTTTTGAGTGCAGTTTGAAACTCTTCTGCATTCGAGGCATATGGCGGTGAAGATTGAAAAAACTGCTAAATTGAGAACCATCGTCATCTGACTCAGTCGTTAGCTTAGCCCACTATTGTCGGACGTGATCCCCGTTTTAGCAGTCATAATCATTCTCTTCAGAGAGGTTTCGATTAAAGATTGCAATTCAGTACTCAAACATCAAGCATTGTGTATCCACCTTTATACAAATCGCCTAGTTCCGTAGCTATACCCACGCGGCTGCTCTACTTATACCATTTTTCTCATGATTTAATCGAAGTTTTGAGTAAATTCAACTAGACCGCAACGTCAGATCGTTCAATCTTGCAGCTTTGTCGTCGTAAATTTCACAGCCAGGCTTCTTACCTTATTTGTAAAGAAAAATGCAAATTCCGAGTTTTCACTCAATTTTAAACGTAACTAACTTTTTATGGAAAAATGTGATTTCAGTAATTTTGTCTATCAAAATTAAGCTTAGTGTGTCACCTTTCATAGGAGCATTAACATTGCCAGATGTATTGAATATTACAAGGTCCACTACATATAAGAGGGATCTGATGACAAGTTTTTACAAAACATTTGATGTCATAGAGATACGAAAATTGATTAATCTGCGCTAACTGAGCACGAATATTTTTTCAGTTTGACCTCTTGGGGTAACGAAGCCTTAGATGTGAATGGATACATTTTGAAATATGATATACTGCCTGGCTTTGCCAATACGTAACCCATCGCAGGCCACATGGAAACGATATTTTCAGGGTACTGGAGGGCTTTGGATTTGGTAACATATCATCAGAGGCAGCGAGAAGGTCTACGCAATCCATCTGTACACCTCCATGAAGAGATAACTAACTTGAGTTAGCAACTAATTGAAGGGCTTACTAACTTTCACTAACACCTGATGGGCCCTAACACTGAGTGCGTTTCATGTAAAGCGTTCTTCTCTCGGGGTACGATGCTATGAATAAGGCGCTCATCAATATAACTCACGGCTTCTTACGAATTTACTTAAGGCAAAGTCTATGTTTGACAATTTATTTCTTTAAGACGTAGATTACATGATCCATTCGCGTTATTTTAAGTGATTCGTTTTCGCTCTATTCTGACCGGTTCCTCGTTCCAAAATAAACAAACTTCATTTAATCGATCACAAACGCATTAATTCGGATATTATTTTGCGAGGGAACAGGAATTCAACAAAAAGATACACGGATACATGAGATTTACGCAACAAATTTGTGGTGAAGTCATTTGGTCAAAGACCAGTCTGATTCTGAAAGCACCGGTCAAGCTGATGACTGGACTTTGTGGAGCAAATCAAAACCAAAAGAATAGGATTATTCGTGTTTGGAGTAGAACGTAAGATACCTTCCTTAAGAATTGTGTTTATTTGTTTGTGACAGATGATGACGTGATGTGGTAAAAATGTCTGCTCCACTCATGTCAGGTATCACTTTGGTTCGATAAGAACTAAAATTTAGGAGTTTTTGAAAGCATTTTGAAAGATTTCTGTGTGAATTACACGATAGCTGGTTTGATTTTATTTTATTTCGACCAAGGAAGGCAAACAATTCCTACGATCAAATCGGTTGGGATTTCCGGGAGGGATTACGGAAAGACAGAGGATTATGGCGGGCAATTCGAATTTGATTTGAATGTTTGAGAGCGTTGATTTGGAGGTGAAAATAAAAATGTTTGGATGAGAATGTAGGCCGATCGGAGACACAGGCACTGGCTCAACTATGTAGTCTGATGTATTGTTAAGCTGGGAAGCTTGAAAAAAGAGTTCCTGTCACTGCGGCATTTGAAATTAAATAACGAGCAATGCTACACCTTTATACCCTTACAATACCCAGAAGTGGTAAGTGTATAAAAAACGTGTTGGGGTCGTTTGAAGGCGGCGTTAGGTCGTTGCTCCACTTCATACGCAAGAGGATAGTCCACATAGTTCTTCAAGCTAAACCTTATGGTCATCTTGATGATCAACAAATTTTTTCAATAATATATAAAATTAACAAAGAATTAGGACACTGCGTGGTTGTCATGAAGAGGAGCGACGGTGAGGGTTACCGATGGAACAAAGGACAGAGCTTTGTCATTCATTCCCAGTTCCGAGTCTATTTTTCATATTTTAAAGTTTCATCTAATTCAAGCTACTTTCAGTATCCAAGAGTCGAGACTGACTACAATAAGATCATAAGATAGCCCTTGATCCCTTGTAAATTATAGTGCAATCCTAAGTTTCAACTATCCTTGTATGAATTTTTAAGACACTACCTGATTTCAGTAATGTTTTCCCAGCGGCGATTCTTGCAATCTAAGAAGCGGCAAGTCTTGGCGAAATCATTGTTTATCATAATTGACAGCCATGCGGCTGTGAAAGCAAGTCCAAACATTGGTGAAGACCTCAATTTTCTTGGCACACTCGAATTTATTGCTTGGTTCCAGTGCACATGGGCACCAACGTCAATGAGCTGATGAACGTGAACGAAAAAAAGACGAACTCTGAACATTGATGCACCTCTGTAAATTTAAACGAAAAAAGGGAAGCAGAGAATTTTCAGGCTTGAAAACTTGAAGTGGAAAGCTTCGGACACTTGTGTCACTCTAAGCAAAATGGCCGGACAAAGTGCCGATGTTGCTCACCGTGCTCGTTTTAGCACATATAAGGTCATCACGTTATTATAGGAGCCTGGACAACTTCAAAAGCAGTTGAAGAAGCCTTCTGCTTTGATCGTTTCTAGAGAAGAATATTCAATCACGAACTGTACGGGCTATACATCGGCATAGGCCTAGCTAGTCGCCTACGCATTCAACGCCTACGATGACTACGCCATTGATAACGAAGCTCCATCATGAATTGTCTCCAACTTACAGCTAGTGAAAAAACACACGAAGGACGCACATGGACTCAATTGCGCACATAAGTGTCGAAGGACCTCAACAGACATGCAAAATTGGTTGCAAACCTACAATTTTGAAGATCCTTTCCGATCATGTACAATATACCTTCACCAACGTATTTTCAGGTTAAAATTTTAAAAGAAAGGCAATCTTCTCCATCAGAAGTTGTTCCTTCTTCCTTGCTCCTTCTTGCAATATGAATGACTTTCCATCACTTCGTTTTTGTAGCTCCTTATAGTTTACTCTCAGGCACACACAGCAAAGCACCCTACAAGTATGCACGAAAATATTTCTCAATCCATTTACGATCTACTTCTTACGATCTACTCTGCACGGTTGTGTCGAGATGCTTTCTTGTGTGACAGAGCCGGCCGGCCGACTCCCATTCATTTCAATTTCAGGTCTCACGCGATTTCGGGATTTCCCAAGAAAATGACGATCGCAGACGGAAAAGTGTTCCATCACGCGATGTGGCGCCGATTCCAAGTTCACTTACAGCCGCGTCTGGTGTGGCCACCGCCGAAGAATTGGGCAACCACCGCGCATCCTCCCACTTGTGGTAATCTGCATCGTCTAATTAACATTTAACATTTCAAATGAGAATTTCAACCTCCCGAACATGCATTTTACGGTTGAGTGTGGACGGAAACCGCCATCACCATCTTCACCATCACCACCATCACCAATACCATCGTCACTCACCTGAGCTTCCACTTGGGAGCCGGGATTCTTGAGGTAACCAGTCTCGTCGGCTCGGATTCCGTTGCTGGTTTCGTAACTGAAATAAGAAATTGCAGACGAATCAGTTGGATGTCTCATGGTCCCCACTCCACTCGGGCTGTGTGTGGTGGGAGGGAGGTGTGACAAACACCATTAGTCACCCGTTCCCCAATGAGCGAGGGATCAATGGAAAAACTGTCGTCTACTCACTTGTATACATACGAGCCGTCCGGATTCAAGTCGTAGTTCTGTTTCAAGATGACTGCATCACGTTCGTACGTCGTCCGGGGCAGTGGGAGACCGCCGCGTAATTGGGCGGATGCTACTCCAGCGCAAATGGCAACAATCAATGCTGTGACCTTTTCCGAAAACAAAGACAAGAAATATGAATAGACTGTGACTGCGTGACTGTGCCTTTGGGCCATAAAGTGATCAACTTGTCATTTCAGTGCTCTGCACCGTGCTCTGTGTGGAGTTTGCATCGAAGTTCTGAATTAATTGCGTCACAAGGTGCAGCACTCGCTCCGACTAATGGTACGCATTCATATTCAAATTGGCTGGTATTTAGGGTTGACTTAAGATTTGTGTGATTCTCTTTTTTTTCATATTGGCCGTCGTCGTCGTCGACCACTTTGTGGCGGCGGTGGTGTTCACCTTAGGAGGAATCTGCTGGGTGTCGTTATTTATGCTTGGCTAGCTATTATGGGCGCGCGATGTGGCGTCGAGTGGATTTTTTATGCTCGCATTGTAAATTACAGTGACCTCGATTTGAATGGAGTGGAATGAATGTGGAAGTGTGTTGTTGCGAAATGCTGTGATGGGTTAACCCCATCGTTGTTGAGAGTTTTGGTGGTGCATGGTTCTTGGTTCTGGGTTTCACTTTCAAAATTGTAACACTTCTTTGAAGGTTTTCCGGTGGATTTGATGATTATCTGAGTTACCAGTCCGGAAGTGACGTTCTTTTCCGTTGCAATTTAAATGTTGAACAATGGTTGGGGAAAGTTAGGAGAAGGCTAAAGCAGTCATTTGCCAAATCAATCACTGTTGACAGTTTATGTGGCAGATTTTGATGACTCTCTCTCTTGAAAGTTGGCAACTGCATAATGCGTGTTTTGTTTTGAGAAGTTTGACTGATTCATAGTGACATTTAGGGCCATTACAGTTCAGTTTGTGGGCATATAACTCTTTTGGTGGTCAGCTGTCCACTTTGACAGTGAACGATAATTTAAATTCTAGGTTTAGTGTTCCGTTTGCAAGACAATCTCTAATGGACCCAACAAACTATTGCTCGACACAGTAATTTTGACAGATTGCGAAATATTGACAATCTGTCAATAACAGCTGTCACTGAGCAACATCTTACGCAACTTCTCCTCTGCCAGAGATGCCTCATAGAGACCAGATTCGTTTTTCTTCAACAACGTCTGAAGGTAATATACTCGTTAAAGTGAACAAATGTCAGTAAAAATCCACTCCAACTCCACAAATGAAAAAATGTCTACAAAGTCTCATCAAGTGGCACCACTAGTTCAAATGTCATTCCACTTAACCGTCAGGTTGCGCTAATTGCAGTGCGTTTCTAAGTAACTAGTTAAGCATCACAAATTATCTCAGGTCTATGGGTTTACCAACTACATTAGCCGGAGAGGTGTGCACCTATTTGTCTGTCTGACTAACTGCTGGGGATTAAGTCATTTAATCGCTGTCGAGTGAGAAGAATGATTATGAGTCGAGACTAGACAGAACGCCCGGAGGTCTTAAAACTGCGTAACGGTCATGATTCACGGATTTAAGAGGAACTCAAGTGAACAAGTCACGTGACAGTGATGCCAAACAATTATAGTAGTTTGAAATTCGATGCTTCATACTTTTTCAGAGACTTGGGTATTTTGAATTTCAGAATCGTCTCACACTGGTTGCATTTCTCACACCTCTCCCAGCCACCTCAATCTACAATTCCGGTAATTAATTTATCATTTGCCAGTGATGCCAGAAACTGAGATTTTATGACAGCTAACCCACAAGTGAATTACTGCAAAATTAATTGAAATCGTTAGACGCACATAATTGCTCTTTGAAATGGTCGTAACCCTGTGCTGGGTGTTGTTCGACTTGAGATTGTGGTGTGTTCCTAATCAATTACAGTGGGAAACTCCCAGCCCAGCGTTATCTGATCTTTTGCAAATGAAGGTTATCACTTTTTAGCAAGCGATTCTCTGGCGTTCTCTGCGGAGTGTGCTTGTTTACTTTGTTTGCATAGATTTTTGTTTTGTGCGGTTGGATGATGTCGATGCACGGGTGGTGATTGAGTAATTGGAAAGCTTCTGAAATGACCAGTGTTAGCGATTCAATTTGCTGTGTGCGTACTAGGGCAATCAGCGTACAGAAATGAATTAAATTCTGCAGGCATCCTTTGTGGAATGAACGTTTATAGACAACCGTTTGTACTTTGTGCTGTGCAGAAGGATTTAAGGATTATGTTGGAAAGTTTCGATTCATGTCCTCATTTTGAAAGGGGCTTTGATTTTGAAGACAGAGCAACGAAAGGCTTTTCGTTTGAAGTCGGCAATAAAATCACAGCACTAGCACTTATTGAAAAATCTAGGCTGTTGTCCTTTGTGGACTATAGTGCCTCCTGTTTATTTTGTGTGATTCTGAAATCATGGAGATTTGAAAAAATATATAAAAAAGAGAAAAAATGTCATGAGTTCTATGTACCCAGCTGGTCATGAACATCATCTGAATTTGTCACGCATCCAGTCATTTAAGCTTGGAAACTTATTCATTTAAGAAGACGTACAATGTGGGAAAAGGAGAAAATGTGCTCTGAAAGCACACTTTGCAATTGGGTAGCACTTAATGACTTTATACTTCTTCTTCTCATTTAAAACGTCTTCAGACTGTGCCCCTTCAGATCGATCGGTGTTAGAAATAAAATACAAAGCAAATTCTAAAAACACCTTAAATGGTTAAAACTTTGCCTAATGGAGGTAACAGGTCACTCAACAAGTCCCGGGATATGCAGGGGCGCCACAAGCAAATATTATTCATTTCATATTATTTTTTTTACTAGTGGCGTCCCCTATATTTGACGATGGGTGATGTGTTATTTAAGCTTCCCACTCGTGAGAGAATGAGTGTTGCTGTTGATTCTAAGCAATTGTGTCCTTGGATCCTTGTGAAATTGCAGAAACCAAAGGCTGAACATAGCAACCATCATTATAAAGCACGATTAAGCATGAGTAATTGGCATCACTGAACAAATATCTTCTTCTAAAGTCGAAATTTTCAAAGAATTATGAAAACAAGTACAAGTTTTGAGGGTTTTCATCAAACACATTACTCAGGTAGGCTTAAGTGCTGCCAAATTATTGCTATTATGAAACAATTTATCAAAATTTTGATTACAAGTTTCTTGGAACCTCTCGTTTATGTTCAGTTGCATATATTAGCGAACATATAAAAGAGCCTAATCCAGTGAAAAAGAATGACACATTTTCTTGTTGCTGGAAATATGTGAAAATTTTGTGAAACTTTCGCCACGTCGGTGGGTCAATGAGACAAGGAAACAATTCAAATGCTGAGAACTGACAGTATTGGTGACAATACATTAAGGAAGACTGTTCTGACAGACAGATTGACTGTTCTAACTTTTCTGACTGATAGATTAACCGTTCTGCTGGATTGTAACCAATGGCGACATTGGTAAGCATTCACTAATCTGTTTGTGGAATGCTTTTCTGAGTCGAAAATGTAAGGAACAGCAGTTTTTTTTCTCAAGTAGAAACCAAGTAACTTAACTTGACTGCATTCAATAGAACTCTGCTTTACTCTGCAACGACTTCAATTATAGAACTACTTCCAGACAGCAGAGAACTTACGTTGTCATGCCGATTTGGCAGTTTTCAGGGAAAATTTACTCTAAAGTTCTCAAATTCGAAAGAAAAGAGTGCACGTGAGTGTACATCTATTGAGACGAAACGCGTAGCCTTGAAGACCTGTATGAGTATGCTTTCGAAAGTTAAGAACTTGTCCCCATGAGAAGGACGAGCAGCCCTAGAAAAAGAGGACACATACAAAAATTCCAAACGATCTATTTGCAAATATTTTTGAAAACTCTCTACAGTTAAAGTATGACTCAGATAAGGATGACTAACATGAGTCCGGTTGCAAATATTGTTCTCTTGGACCGTGGTGATAACAAACATAAGTTCTATTTTGGCTTTAGTACTTGAAGTTAAGTTTAAGAACTTGGAAGTTCCTAAAGGCAAGAAGAATTGCTTATTTTTACAAAACTTTACCTTGTACGATTTTGGAAGAAGGACATGAGAAGGCGACGAAATTAGACGTCCTCAATAGGATATCCTTGGCCGATTTGAAATAATTCAAGTACGTTGAATTATAAGCTTAATACTAGATTTCCACAATTTGTTATTTAAGAAAGATCATCTTTTAAGTAAGAGGTCTAATGGAAGGAAAAAACAGTTTAGTCCTCTATAAATTATAAATACGGAAGTGAAGTCTGAAGGAGCTCACTCTCTGTAGATGTTATAGATCTGGTAGCACTTAGTGATGACAAAAAAGACATTCCCATTCTCAAAGAAAAGTGTTTTTAACCAAATTATTGTGATATTGTGGAAATTATCCACTTGAAAATTTAGGAATATTTAGAAACAGGACCGCAAGGTGTATTGTTCTTCCACAATAATTAATTTGGCATCACTCAATGACGGTTTTGTTTTCTTAATGTGCTAAAAATTCTTGCTCAGAGCCAAGGCATTGCGCAAATTTTATACTTTTTAACATTCTTTAGCATAAAGAAACTCATCATTAAAAAAATTCTCGTGAGAAGGTGCTGTAAGATCACTCCATCACGGAAGTTCCGTGTGGGGTCCGGCAATCTCTGTGAAAACGACTCAGAAGGTTATCCACATTTTCTGTACTCTTGATGTGGTTCACAGGAATCTTATGGACACCAACTGGTCTTTATCCTAGAGACCACTTGTTACGCAGAAAAAAATTACATCCGATCCTCACACACACACACACACTATCACAGTCTGTCACACGAACAAATCGATGATCACTTTAAGGTCCTTCAGGACACACGTCCCACTCACAGGACCTCCCTTCACTTTACTTACGATTTTCATTTTTGTTTGAAATTTGTTTTGAAACACTGACTCAAGAATGAAATGAAAACGAATGAAGGATTCTCCAACAAGGACGACTGAGATTTGAAAACTTTACAACTTGATCCCGAACAGTGGAAGAGACGGCGGAGTTAGATTCACTCTTGGTGAGGCACGACTTTGTGATGATGCCCTGTCCATAGATGGCACCCGTTTATATACCCATCTAATTTTTCACACCACCAACTGGCAAAAGTTCAATTGCAACAACAGAGCACAGCACTTGGGGTTTCCGCTGGGGCGGCGGTGGCGCGGAGACAGCGGCAATGTTCCCTCCTCAAGCGTGCATGGGGGGCGTCATGTAGAATTTGTGTTTGACTTGCCGTTTAATTTGCAAGCAGACCCCCTCCCCCACACACCACCACACACAACCGCAGGAGGCGACTTTCGCGGACACAGACAAAGGCAAGCGCTTGATCTAGCTTAGAAATCTTAATTTATTAATTTCGCCGAAGAAGAGAAGAAGAGGGCGACTTGCAGCGGCGGGACGGCGTAGAGCCGGTATGCCTTGCCTTGATTTAGTTGCGCGCACCGAGTGGTGTAAGCTCTGTGAGGCGAAGCTTTTCCGCAGTGGGGGATGTGAATGAATCCAGAAGATTCACCATTCGCGCACACACCGACAGAGCGCGATCTCCGGCAGAGGAGGTGGCGCACGGAGTGGCGACGGAGATGCCACAAACCGCCGCTGGCCAATTCCGAGTGGATTGGGAGTCTCGCTGAGCCCACGATGCGAGTCTGTGCGGTTATTAAATACGCCATTTACAGGCATTTTGCAAGAGGGAGCGGATGGCGACGGCGGCGGTGGTCGCATTCTTGGATTCTGATCGAGACCATCGCGATTATTGGTAGCGCTGGAAAGCGCACCTTAGCCGCCGGCCCACAAGGTGATCTTCATTTAATCACAGATCCTCAATTAATTATGAGCGCCTGCGAGGTTGGCCAGTGGTTTGTGGTTTGTGCCCTATGACATAAGGTATTCAGCGGTTGGGTGAGTCGAGGGTCGGCTTGAACAAAAGAACGTTTTCCGAACGAGAGTCAGCTGGAGGGGCGGAGTGGCTGGCGATGGAATTTAATTAGTTAGCAATTGCTTGACCGTGTCTGCTGTTTCCTAAGCACTTGCTGAATGCCGCGGAGGCGGAATTCCAGAAAGCAATCTCAAGAATCGCTGGTTACATCATACCGCAGCTGTTTCGGCGTTCACACCAGCGGTGAGACCGGAGATGCTTGCATCAAAATTGTGGCGTGAGGCAAACGATGAGACTTTGCATGGGAATCAACTGGCAGCAACAAAGTTTCTTTTCGACCTGCTCAATAGGCTTGCGGAATGAAATGCTGAACGTTTGTATGAATTGACTTGATCTGCGTAGAACTTTTTTTGTGTTATAATCGAACGTTTTTCAGGGATTGCGAGTGTCCTTAAGAACATAACCTAGGGCCGAAACTATTGGGGAGATAGAATGCGGAAGTAGGCATAGGCTTGAAGCGTTAGAATTGAGAAATCTGTGTTCGTGTGGCATGACTAAAGAACGAAGGGAAGGAATGTATGGCTTTCTCAATTGAAGGTTTAAGAGATGCATCGCTTTGTATTCCAACGAGTCGATCGAAGTTTCAGTATTTGCAGTCTTTTGTGAGTGCTCGCCGCGGTGTAGTGGGTAAGTGCGTCGAACCACATTCGATTACCCGACTTAACTCATCGAATAATTGCCTATGAGAAGCTTCCCAAATCTTTCTTTTCCCGAGAAATTCGTCATTTAATGTGAAGAGGTTTTTTTCCTGAGCCTAAACCAAGATGCTTTTCCATCCAGCACGATCTCACGCTAGCTGCTTCCAGTTGCGCACTTCAAGTTGGCTGAGCTCCTTCTCTACTTGTGTGCGCTATTTCAACCTAGGCCGGCTCTGTTGCGTTGTCGCAATGGCTCGTATTCAAAGACGGGCAGTAGCCCTGGTGCCCATTCGCTCTACATGACCTAACCATCTTAAGCGTTGTATCCGAAGACGCATGACCATGCGCATGCTGCCGTAAAAGTTCGTTGTTGAGCCTTCTCCTCCAGACGGAATCAAGACAAAGAGGACCAAAAATCGCTCAAAAGGTCTAAGGGCTTCCACATTCGCTGATAGTAGCGTTCAAGTTTCTGCACCGCAAAGGAAGACTGGGATGATCAAGCTGTACAAAGCCAGTTTAGTCCTCCGAGAGAGGGCTCAATTTCGCAATGGCTTCTTGAGTCCAAAAAAGCAGCGATTTGCAAGAGTGATTCTGCGCTTGATTTCGATACTGATGTTGACCTTATTTACAGTGGAGCCGATGTAGACGAAGTCCTTGACTACGTCGAAGTCTCTGCTGTCCTGCGGTACGCTCTGATGTTGTGTGTCCTTCCTTGACGACAACATATACTTCGTCTTGCCCTCATTTATTGCCAGACTAATTTTACAGGCTTCCGCTTCACTGCCAACAAATGCCTCATTAAGGGCTCACTGTGTCCAATCACGTCGTCGGCGTAAGCTAGCAGTTGGAAGGACTTTTCGGAACTTCGTGGGTCTGGTGTTGACTTGTAAGTTACGCACGATCTTCTCAAGAGTGATGTTGAAAAAGTCGTATAAGAGCGCGTCGCCTGGTATAAACATTTTTTTCTGTAAATTCTTACCGACCTTGGGGGAAAGAACATTGCACAAGTTCTTCATCGTCTTCTCATACAATCTGACGAGTTTGGTAGGAATACCAAAACTGGACATGACATTGTATAGCACGCTATCATGTGCGGCATTAATAGATGGTAAGTGTCGCTTTTTACTTCTTGTGTCTTCTCCAGGATCTGCCATAGTATGGAGACTTGGTCGATGGTGGACTTCTCTGGCCTGAAACCACACTGATAATGACCTATCAGGTTGTTGACGAACGGTTTCAGGCCTTCACACAATACGGCAGAGAGGATCTTGTACGCGATGTTAAAGAGACTAATCCCTTGATATTTGGCCCAGTCGAAGGGGTCTCTTTTCTTGTGGACCGGACAGACGACGATGAAATTTCACTTATACGGCATGCTTTCCTCCGACCATATCTTACAGATGATGGGTCCAATCGGGTCATCTCCAGCTGCTTTAAACTGTCCGCCTCGCCAGCATCATTGTTAGACATCAGTCTCGATATCGCCGTTTTGACCCCGTATAAGTCGAAGGGAAATCTTATCTGTCATCATTCAAGTTGAGTGGAACATTCTGCCTTACAGAGGGAACTTGGTTGTCATTACCGCTTACGATTCAGCTCTTTCCAGATTCTCAGCATCAATTGTGACTCTACTACCAGTTGCCCATTTCGGTCCCGGCAGGCTTCGGTCCGAACTCTATATTCAGCGGATATCTGTCTCATCTTTCAGTAAGACTTTAGGACTTTATAACTGCCACAGCAGGAATGTGGGTTGTAAAGGGGGATTCATCGTGAGGTTTGAATTTTCAATAGGCTTTTTTGACAGATCACGCATGACTCCTGTCAAACTGTCTTGTACTTTTCACTCTGAATCATTTTGTAAATTATGACGCAAAGACTTGAGTGTCAGCAAGCAGGCCTAAGTTCTCCCTTATAGAAAAGCCGAACATTAGAAACGGTCTTTCAGTTATTTTGTATTTTTTTGTATTTATTTGTCTCATATTCTCTTGTTACAAATCTTACAAGTTCACTTAAATATAGGTAAAATTCATTCGAGAATAGGATAGTGCCATTTAGTATTTAAAAGAAATAGTGCCGAATATGATTCTATAAAAAAGCTTCATGTTGTTGATCCAAAACGACATGAGAATTTATCGCTAAGCACCCACGAACGACTGCACTTCCTTCCCCATTATGTGCAATTGACTCAAAGAATACCAGGAACAGACCCTACACGTTGCTTCAAATGACGCTATCTCAGTTCACACATCGACATAAAACATGATAACCGACGACAACTGTAAATTCCTCGAGAAACTACTACTTCCTACCAAATGAATAAAAATTCAAGGACAAAGTGAACACCTAACGCCCTCATCACCGTCACTGTGAACACACCCGCAGAAGAATCACTCCCGTGGCACTCCCTCCCATTTAAACTGCCTCTCTCCGGCAGCAGTATTTCACGCTGACAAGGCATTCTCAACTCAACCAACCCACACATCTGCCAGCGGTGGCAAAATAGGAAGTAAGCCTGCAATTAATTGTTCCCCCGTCAAATTGTCATCGCGACACATTCGAATCTCGTTAACCCAGAAATCAATCCGATGGCCTCCTAATATCCATTCTGACAGGTCGCCGTGACTCGTGGGAATTCGATTGGCAACGATTTCCCTGCGCGAATCTGTGCATCACTTATAAGGTCTGAGCGAAGAATGAAGACATCAATTCGTTTATGAGTCTCTGACATTTCCCACACACTCCACTTCGGTGCAGAACGCACTGCACCAGTCTGCCGCTCGGAATCTGGCCTTTGTTATGGACACCCGTCCGACCCCAGCCATTGCGGGGAGTGCCTCACGTTCACCTTTTCTAATCTTCCTCCTCGTCGTTAAGTCAATCCGCAATGAGAGTGGCTCTGTAATTTATGAAAATTTCCAGCCCCGATCGCAGTGCATCATCTCATCCATTTGACCGATATCGTCATTTCCATCAGCATTGGCATCCGCAACTGCATGCACCAGAACCACCGTCTGGTCTTCACCGTCAGCTCTAGAGGGCAATAAATAAAGATCGTTGCTCAGCGCTGGACCGCATCGCGATGGTGGCGTATGGAAATGATCTAATAACGGGACGTCTGGCCTCCATTTGGCTGTAAATCTTTCAAATCCGCGATGACCTGTGAAGAGACAGTAAACCGAGGCAGTGGAATACGACTTCCCATGACGGCTTTGCGCCGGTTATGTCATCTTCTCAAGGCACCCCCGCGTATTGGGAAGACAGTGTGGTTACGGTATGACAAATGCATCAGCGAAAGGGTGTTCGGGTTGATAGACATCAACTGCTTGACGAGGTCTAGACATGCAAAGCTCGTTAAAACGCACGCATCCCCCTTGACAGGTGGCAGTCCGAATAGATGTGCAGACACGATCTGCGTGCGTGTGTGCCCAGACAATGGTTGCGGTTGACGGCGTGCCGTCTGCATCTAGGAGTAGATGTATCTAGGACGTGAATGTTGCCAACAAGCGAAATGCGGTAATTAAGAAATGTGAATCTTGATTTAAAGTATTTTTGGAGTTGCAGGCATTACCAATGTCTACGATTGATCTTTGCCAGTGGCATTTTGTAAAGTCTGTTGACCGAAGGAATGCTTTCAATTACATGCACATTTCGGAGCAACTTGTAGAGGTTGTGTCATCTATTACCCTCACAGATGGGTTGAATATCGGCAACAGAATTTCGCCTTCGAATGTTTGCAGAATACGCTCTGCCTAATATTCTCCGCTTATAGGAGGGCACGCGTGTTGTTCAACTTGTTGACAATGACACCAAGGAGTATTCATTCACTCGACAGCCATTCCAACAGTCAGTGTGGTAAACTATTAAATGCATCGACAAGGAAGAGCTAGCCAGGCTTAGATTTGAAGAATAGGCCTACAACAAAATTGTCGTTGATCCGAATTCACTTTCACTTTCGTTACATTCACAGAAAATGACTGTTTGGTGTGCTTCATGGGTTGGTGGAAAAATTGGTTCATACATCTTTAACATCGATGATGGCCAGAACTTTAAATGGTGACCACTATAGGGCCATAACCATGATGTGCAGGCTTCAAAAAGACGGCGCAACTTGTCACACATATCGTGCCGCAATTGATTTATTGAAGGAAAAGACCCTTGAATTGGCTTCATAGATTTAATGTTAGTTGACTGTCTGTGGAGATATGTGAAGTCGCTAGTCTACACCAGAAACTATTGATCGCTTAGAGGCCAACACGGCGACAAATGTTGGACAAAGTGATTGAAAACTGGAACTGGCTGACCTCATATGCCATGTTCTCAAATACATGTTAATAAGGCAGAAAACGCCTAAATACCAAATTTTTCTCTGTGTGCATCCTAGGACTGGCTCCCGTGTTTAGACTTTCTTATACTCGTATACCCTCGGTGGACCACCACTGTGGGCTTTTAATATGTTTCATATTTTTTAATTTGTTGTTGTTTTGTTTGTGTTTCCCGTCAGATTTTTGGTTTGGTTTGTACTTTAGCACGGCATTTTGCTTTTTTTTCTTATTTTTTGAGGGATTGCTGGTTCGTGGCTTAGTTCCTGGCAGGCCTGGTTATTAATCTCTGCTACTTTTTGTCGCACTATGTGTTTATGTGTTTTCTGGGGATTTCGAGTATTTTTGGAGTTATTTCGAAACAAATTTGGTACGAAATTTTTCTCTTGATTATATTGCAGAAAGGACACTCAGCAAATTGCATAAAAGATGGATGTTCATTTCCGCTCTGGTCGTAACAGCAACTTTCTCATCTAATATTAATGGATTCCCTTAGTCTTTACACAAATAGTACACGGGTTCGTTCCGTGCTCACCGTGGCGTAGTGGTAAGTGCGTAGACCCACACGCAAAAGGACTAGCTTCGATTCCCGGACGGGGCACATCGCATTTTTTTTCTTTCAAGTTGCTGTCAACACTCAAGAGTATCAATTATCTCTGAAAATCTTCTCAAATCTCGCCGTTCGGAATCGGCAAAAAACTGTAGGTCCCTTCTACTCATGAAGAACAATGCACGAGTAGTTTTTGTAGAAGCTAATCCCTGGTTCCTTGCGGGCTGTAGTGCATTCAATTATTATTACACGGGTTCGTTAATTGCAAACCATTGCACTGGTTCACTCCCTTGATGTTTTGTTTATAGTTCAAATAATTTTAATTTCGAATAAAGCGCGTCGCCAAAATAGAAGAGAAACATCTTGAAGTGACTGCTCCTTAAGTCAAATTTGGGCTAAAGTGAAAATTTTAATTCAAAATTTTACTGCCAGAAATGTTATTCGAGGAACCGCGTTTCTTCAGTTTGAGGCAAAATCTAGTAAAAATCAAAATCGAATTAGCTCAGGCATTCCTGAAATTTTCAGGAGTTTGAAATTCACCAAAAAGTCAGGCGAAAGAAAGTGGTTCCTCGACAATTTTACTTCACATTTAAATACGAAGAAAAAAACAAGCCGATACTCATAAAACATTTGGAAAATATTTATGGTGATCAAACTCCAGCTGAGTTAACGTGTCAGAAGTGGTTAAATAGTAAGACAAAAAACATGCCAGGAAACCAAAATAAATGAGTTCCGATGTAGATCCGTCACAAATGCAAGTAGAACCTGTGATCTCTTTATAAACTAGTTCCGATTGATTTAAATTTTAAAATGATCTGAAAGGTAAGATATTGGGCACCGTATGAATTGGTTGAATTTACAGAAAGTATTAGTATGGATGAATAGGCCGAAAGTGCCGGACATATTATGGACACCGTGACCATGCCTAATCGTTAACGACCGTGCTCACTATAAGCAACCTGTAGGTTAAATTGTGTATTTGGTGGGGCCAGCTTAGTATGGCGAAATAAGTCACTAGCATCACTAGGATCATAAGCCAAGTCTCTGCTCACAATATACGATGACATTTTTTTAAGTCAGCACAGTCCGTGGTCGTCGCAGCGTAGAGCCTAAGTGCTTTGACTTATTCGTCGAAGATTATTGTTTGCCTGCAACACTAAACAACTCGTAGTTTTTGAAGGCACCACCTTTTTTGAGTTGCAGATAATCTACAAAGTGCCACTACAGCCCACAAGGACTCGTGTTGTGCATGCTACTGTTCTTTCACGAGTAGAAGGAACCTACAGTTTTTTGCCGACTCCGAACGGCGAGATTTGAGAAGCTTTTCATAGACAATTGCTACTCTGTGAGTATTGGCAGCAACTCGAAAGAGGTGGTGCCGTGAAAAAAATGCGAGGTGTCCCGTCCGTCCCTTCTGCGTGTGGGTCGACGCACTTACCACTACGCCACGGCTACCACACTGTAGTAGTGTAATTTGTTTGTCGAAAAACACTCAAATTGGAAGTTTTATCCTACGCTCTGTCAAAAATATCGAAGAGTACAAATAATGTAATGTGCAAAATTCCGAAATTAGAAAAATGCACAAATCCTTGAACAACTCACACCATTATTCGAATTTTGTACTCACTTTAAATTCGATTTCCAGGAGGAATGTAGTGACATTACCTTTTCGGAATTATGTACTTCTGCATTTTTGGCATTTCGGTATGTTGCCCAAAATCCATAGTTCACACTTATTCTGCTAGCCGTCGACATGATGTTTGCAATTCCTTATACTCCAAAAGGGGGTGGACCTAAAGCAGAACCTTGAGGTACACCTGTAAGTACGAGTTCACATATTGAGATTTTGTTGTCACAGACTTCCGTTTGAATGTCATTTGACAGACAACAGAAAGGCAATCCGCACATGGTTATGAATTCAAAAACTTGAACATAATTCACAAGTGCCTTCAAATATCAGAAAAATAAATTTTTTAAGAGTTCAATTTTAGAATTAGTACAAGGAATGGTCACACTACCAAAGACACTGATTCTCTAGCACAAGCGAGTTCCTTTATTGATTTTGCATTGAAAGTAGTCTTTGAGACAACCTGAAAGAAAGATAATTCTCTCATTTAATTAGTCAGTCCCGATGAAGACTAGAAGCTCGTTAACAATAACCAGATGCGTCGCAGATAGCCAGCCATTAAAAGAAGAGGAAAACTCACGGATGTTGGATTTTATGGGACCTATTGGGTGGAGTCTCGGATTTAAGTTGTCAATCAAGAACTTCGCATATTCATGGAAGAATTAAATTTTTCCCAAGCCACCGAGGACATTGACATCACCCTGTCTAAATATAGAAAACCCAAACAGAACCTATCAGCGACACACGTGTGCTGGAAGCGCCGCCAAGCTATGAGCGTCAGATGAAACATCGCTCGATGGACACTGCGGTCAATTCCAAGAAGTGTTTCATTGCCACAGCACCAACCATCCCCGACGAGTTGTTCGTTTTCCAGTGATGTCGCGGGAAGAGTTTCATTCATTATTCATGCAAATTGGCTTGAAATTAGCCAGAACCTATGCTTGCATATTCGCGGCTGTGACAGAATGGAAATCTCCGAAAACAACGATACCGGTCCAACGGCATAGCTGAGCGACAGCCGAAGCAAAACAACAGATGTTCGCGTATGTTATTGGGCGTCTGCTATAAAATGAATTTATGGCAAAATTAGAGGGGATTAACATACCACACAGACCCAGTCACAGACGCAAAGGTTCGGCCAAGTCACCATCGCCGAGATGGTCGCCGAAGAAGGAACACACACAAGAGAGCGCTTGCCATGTACCATGTACGAGTATCTGTCATTTCGCTTTCATTCTCAAGCCACCATCGACTCGGGCTACAACGAACTGATTTAATCGAGAATTCATTATCGTGTTGACATGAGTTCGGACAAGACCGTCATTCGCATCGAAAGTGTCCGACGAAACACGTTTGCGGTGCGAAAAAACAGACAGCAGTCTGATTAGCATCTTGGATCGCTCTGGCGAGCGGGTGGCAGCTCCGTGAGTCAGACGCGTTCTCTCGAGCGACAGTATAAGGAAGCAGCACCGAAAAGAATGATGAAAAGTTTAAAATTTCTTTAAGGCCGTTGCTGCTGCTGGGAGAGTGTGGGGGAGGGGACTCTAACGACAATCAAATTTACGGCTGTCGTTTGAATGCGCTGCTGATAGCCGTCTTTTATGTGAAGATTGATCGCAGTTGTCAGCTGGTGGTGGTGCGCGGCTCGGGACGATTTATTGATTCTGCGCGCAATTCAGTTTTACGCTTCTTTGGATGGTTGGACGACTCTTTAGAGGCTGTAGCTGTGCGGTGCATTGAAAACGGGGTTCTCAAGGAAGTTGGCAGTGGCTTAAATGTTCTTCCGCACTTTGAAAATGCGTCTCTGCAAGAGAGGGAAGGAGAGGAGGCAGTTTTCAGGCGGTCTTTTACGCAGTTTTTTTTTCTGGGAAATATTCTGAAAGCCGGCTTCAGTTTCTTTGGAAAATTATATTTTTGTAGTTTTTTACAAGCTTTTGTATAGATTCAATGTCGCAGATACAGGAGTTACACATGACTGTGATCAACTTGAACTAGACGTCCATTTGTTGACTAGTTCTGGGCAAAGATACAAAATTTTAGTGACAAACTGGGAACATTAACTCCACGGTGGTTACTTATTTTCTGTGATTTCGAGAGGACTCTACTGAAAAATCCAATGTATGCACGAAAATCCAAACGGAGGTCAATGTCAAATTTATGGTGACAATTCTGAACGGTCGCCAGATTGTCATCGCAAGGGGAAGAATAGGAACAAGGATAAGAAGTAAATTAGAAAAAATCTAGCATTTCAATGATATTTGAAAAAATTGAACTAAAACCAGCTTGAACTATGTCACACTGGCGAAGACCACAATTCGCAAACTCTAAGACTTCTGTTGGGCGCCACTCTTCGTTAAGCTGTCACGTGCCATTGAACTTATTTTCGAAGAATTGAACTTAAACTAGCTTCACCTAAGGATCACATTCTGCAAAGATCTTTCATTCCTCTATCTTAGACATCAGGTGTCAAATCTTTAGTTGGGCGCCATTTTAGTAGAGCAGGCGGGTGCCACCGAACTGCTCCAAAGCCAATAACTGCTGTCTAAAGTTTTAGTGGTCACACCATATCGTTATGCCAGTACTCGTTTCAGTAAAAAAAATTGTTTAGGCGTCTACACGTGTTGTCAGTAACTCAGAAGGTTCGAGGTGTTCATTCGGAAGATCGCATCTAAGACCTTCGGCATTTGAGTTGACGCACTTATGTACCTACAACGCCACGGTGGCTACAATTATGCCCTATCAGATACTCTCTCTCATATTTTTACACACTAAGGCAAATCCTGGAAAAGACCAGCTAGTTCTAAATCGATACACACCATTTATTTTAAAGCCGTATACGACAGCATTAATCGCAAAGAAATTTATGACGCAATGACTGTGTTAGGGATCCCGGGAAAACTGACCCGGTTGTGTCGCATAAACGCGATGCGCCGCACAGTTTGGTTCGACAATTTCGGAACCATTTCAATCTTGTACCGAATTTCGGCAAAGCGATGCGCTGTCATGTGACTTCTTCAATTTTATGCTGGAGACAGTGTGAAGGTGTAAAGACGAAAGGAACCATCTTCTATAAATCAGAGAAATTGCTGGAACATACTGATGACATCGATATTATCGCCCGTTCCCAGTAAGCCGCTGTAACAGCATTCACAGTTTTTGAAGAGCAGACGAAACAAGCTGGTTTTAGAGTGAACGAGGATAAAATAAAATATTTGCTATCGACGATCCATCGAACAACACCTCGGTCGGAATGTGACAATTGACAATTACAACTTTGAGGTAGTTAAGGAATTTGTCCCCCTTTGGGGCAAACGTGAACTTCACTAACGACACCTTAGTGGATATCCGGCGCAGAATCACCCTTGACAAGCGGTGGTTTTTTGGTTTGTCAAAACAGCTGGAGTCGAAACTCCTGACTCGAAGGACTACAATAATGCTCTACCAGACGCTTATCCTACCCGTTCTCCTAATGGAGCCGAGTGCTGGACGATAAGCAAAACGGCAGAGCAGATTCTTGGTACCTTTGAAAGAAAAATTCTGCGACGAATATATGACCCTGTCTGCGAGGAAGACGAATGGAGGAGAGGAGACAACCGCGAAACCTATGTGCTGTACCAAGCTGTGGATGTAGTTCGAAAGGCAAAAATACGTCGACTACAGTAGTAACAGTGCTCAAGCTAAGAGGGTCTTTAAATCCCAGCCTACGGGTTCGAGAAGGCGAAGAAGACCCAACCTCTTGTATAGAAATCAAGTGATTGCGGGCGCTAGAGAGCTTGGTCTTGTAACTGGAAGCAGCGTGCTCCGGACCATCAAGAATGGAAAGTAGCTATAGCTAAGGCTCAGAACCTTTATGGGTCGCAGGCCTGATACATTTACATACACAGATACCCCTCTCATAAATTGAGCCGATTCACCATGACACCTGGACGAAATGTAGAGTTCCAGAAGCCAGAGAAGTGGAGCATGAGGTCAGTCTTTCTAGTACAAGATGCACCACTGAAGGATGTATGGGAATTTCAACCCTAAATTGCACAAGTCTTAAATTTACAAGACTCGAATTAATATTGTCCTAACAGCAACCCGAAAGCAAGTTGAAAGGTTTTACTCGAGACGCTCACCCACCGTGCGTAGCTTTCCATTTGGTGCATTTGAATTTTCCGGGCGCAGGTATCTTACAAAATGTAGGATGTTTGCGTTGATATTCAGTTACATGTTCCTGATCAAGCGTCTTCGAATACAACAAATTTTGATCACCAAGAAGTCAATCCAACCACAGGGCTAAAGGCTTGCTCTACTTCTTTGTTTGGCGCTAAGATTTGCGTTGAACGTGGACCCCAACTAACAGAGCTGAGGTCAAATCCAACAGACTTATCGCCAGATGGTTAAAGGGAACTCAGGACCGTTCAAAAGTTTCTTTATTTAAATTCTTCACAGAACTGTGTATCTTCCAGACAGCCATATTTTTAAATAAAAGAATAAGCTCTCTCAGATCTCAAAGTCAATATTTATTCCATTCCCTATTCCTTATTCCGCTTTTTTCAAAGTGGTCCCCTCTGTTGGAATTGACTTGCAGAATCATCCGGCAGAAGTCTTCCTTCTTGACTGGGCACTATTTCAACATTGAAGTTCGGTATAACTCCGTCACCATTGTCTTCACTTATAAGCCGTCCTTGACTGTCGTAAACCGAGATCGGGACATCAGCCGTCGTCACAGAGAGCAGCGCCAGAAGAACAGCCAAGCTCAGAACCAAAATCTGCAAAGAACCCAGAAATCAATTTTCAATCCCCTTCAGTCACCCTGAATCCTTGCCTTCTTGTCCATGATTATGCTCTGCCCGCAACCAACATAAAAACTACCGCAGTGCGGCACTGCTTTAGGCCTTTTATAGGAAGTTTCATCGAGTGGTAGGTGTGAATGAGTGATGCAATGGGTCGGCCAGGCGCGCTGCCTGTTTGGACACATTTCTCAGACGTTGTCTAATTTTTTTCGAATTTCGAGTGCTAAATTATTACGCACTCGCTAATCATCATCAATTATGGACGTGTCGCATGGAAAGAGCCCGCGTTTTGAAACTGACACTTAGATTGACGCAGACTTTGTGTCAGCATAAGTTTGCTCACCCAATTTTTGATCAGTTAGCGGTGGTGATGGTAGTGGCGGCCGATTGAAGTGTGGCTTCCGCGAAAATTTCACAGAAACAGGGTTCGCCAGATGGGTGGTAATTTGATGAACAAATATTTTTTGTTTTCTTTTTTGATTTCTGGTTTGCACTGCTGACCCATTTATTTGCAAAGTCATGTGGTGTGGTGTTCTTGGTTGAGACTGTATATAAGCAGGAAGCTTGGGGATGTGGAAATAATTTGGTTTTGGAATTGAACATATAGCACGATCGGAAATTGGTTGAGTGGATAAGTGCGAGGTGGAGTGAAGTCGAGGACGACTGCAGGCTAAAGATGAATTGAAAGGTGGATATTTTGCATGCCAACTTCAAACGTCCAAGTGCAAGAAGTTAAGGTTCTGGGCAGTGACATTATATTCGATGATCCGCATGTTCCACTTAAGGGGTTCTTGGGGCAATGCATGCACGAGAGATCTCCACGCCGCTGGATTCTTTATCATGAACACTAACTCTTCATCCTTTAGGAAAGCGTATTGTTGTTGATTTCAGAGACGTGGTGGCGTAAAAAAACGAAAGATATTGCTGCAACTTCTTTACTGATCCCGTCGATGCGGGTATAAATTTGTACCGTCATCCTCAACTTTTCGCGATCAAGTTGATCATTGACGGTTTTATTTGAGACCTTTTTGTGTCGAGTATTTATTCATTCCCAGAAGCAACTGTGCACCTATCATCGGATACCCAATATAGATCTATAAGCGTCCTTTTTGGCAGCGCATGTTGTCCCCTTAATGCTGGTCATACACTGGCTATAAAACGTACGAGTCATTGGCTTTGTGTAAAATCTCGTATTTTCAGCATGTAGGAAGATCCAAAGATCATCAAGTCTTGAAACCAAGGATTTTCTTGAATCGAGATTAAAAGTCGTACGGGGGACAGCAGGAAGGCCGTCAATACCACTTTGAAGCTAAAATTAATAGGTTTCCCGTCGATTCTTGGCGGTCTGCAAGACAGAGTCATTTATCAAGAAACTAGTCTCCAGTTTACAGTGAATGCCTTGAGATCTGTTAACACACTTCCCAACCAAAGGGAAATGTCCCACTGTGAATTGAAAGGAGTGGTCCTTACCAGCAATTGCTCCAAACCTGTTATTCAGCTTTCGTGATCTATTGGATGTGAGATGCGATGAAGTGAGAAGTGAGTTGTCTTTCAAGCGGATGCTGGGAGGCATAAACAAGTTAATTTCATGACAGCCAGTTGGTTCCATTCTAAGACTGAACGTTCATCTCCCACCGTACAATCTTTTTCGCATTTTTTCACGGCACCACCTTTTTCAATTTGCTAACAGCACTCAACGAGTAACTAGAAGAGAAGCTTTGGAAATTTGCAGTCGGCAATAAGTTGCAGGTCCTCTCTTCTAGTATTTAGTGAAGGAGCTAGTTCCTGGTACATATGACAGTAGAGTCACTCGATTTCTTTTTTTATTCCCTCTGATGGTGCAGCGGAGATTAAAGCCATTGCCATCGGTTGTGCGGAAATTCAAACAGGCCAAGCCATGCAGATGAAAATGACACGAAATAGCTTAGGAGAATGGCAAAAAGAGAAAAATGAGGCAGACGAACGTGCTAAGGACTTTGTGGTCCTAAGTTACGCGTGCACTTGTCTAAGTCATACAAGGAGGACTATACGAAACGAGCGAAGAATAGAAGTTCGATTAAGGAATAGATTCAGAGGCTTCTAGCCGTTATCGAATATAAAGAGGACCAGGTTGCCACTGAGCCTGAGTACTGAATTCAAAGTAACCTACTTGTTGGTTGGTCTAAGCGAGCCTCGGCGCTATCACTGGAAAGTCTATCTTTTACATATATGTCCAGCTTCAAAACGTTTTCAGTTGGGAGTAATATCCTGAATGTCAATTTGCAAAATTTTGCTTCATTGACGTCTCGCCGTATTCGAGAAAAATCCTTTTTTGACATTGAAGGTCTTAGGGAGTTCGGTGGTGACCTTAACAGAGCAGCGTGAATTTTCCATCGGCATCGAATTTGGCAGGAATGTCAAGACTGGATACGGCCCAAAGCTCGTCTCTATGCAGGCTGTAATATTTGGCCTTGAAGTCAAAGGATATGTCGTGAGTCTCGATTTGCACCACCTGGGGTCTTTCAAGGATCTGCCGAAGTGGCCCAATGGTGGCAAGAAACTTCACTGATAAGGACCAGTCAGATTTTTGACGAATGGTTGCAGCCTTTCACACCCTTTTATCCCTTTTATTACCACCCTCTCCACCGTAATCGCCCCCACAAACATTTTAAGAAACACTCTCAATTTTGTTGATATAAAAATTAAATCTTATTCAGTATCAAAACTTAAAACTAAACTTAATCTCAATGAACACTGCAGTATCACAACGATTTATTCGGCTGCCGCCTCAGCCACTGGCTCAGCGACCTCCTCAACCGACGGTTCAACTGACTCCTCTGAAACAGGCTCTGGGACAGCAGCTGGAACGGCAGCGGCCTTGGGCTCAGGAGCTGCGACTACTTTGGGCTCTGCCGCTGGCTTGGGTTCCGCTTTGGGTTCCTCCACCTTCAGGGACCTGGATTTTGGCTTCTCCTCTGCAACCTCCAGAGACTTGGCTTGTGGTGGTTGTTCCTTTGGCAGGTCCTTGGCGGCGAGGGCAGCATCGGAGATCTCCTTGTTGATGTTCGTGCCAACTGGAACGAATCCGTTCTCATCGGCAGTGTAGGTGACCACGATCTCGTCGCCATTGGCATCGATGTACTTGTACGAGCCGGTGATCTTGATTCCCTTTTCCTCCTCGTTGCCCACACTCACAATCTCGGCGTTCTCCTGTCTGGCGGTTCCGTCACTGCCCTCGAACATGAAGTTGTAGGAGCCGTCGGCGTTCTGGTTGGATTCACTTCGTAGGATGGCAATCACCTCGGGAGCTTCGCTCGAGTCCGGTGTCAAATCGTCTTCCTCCACGCGAATTGGAACGGCGGCGGCGAGCGCGAAAAGCGCCAAAAGAAGTGTCTACAAGCAAACAAAGGCGCTGGTCAGCTTTGAAGGATCACGGTGGGTGGCGTAGCGGGCTCGGGAATACTTACAAACTTAAACATGTCTGCTTGTCTAGTGATCTACGGAGGAGCTTGTGAAGAACTACATGCTGGAGCTAGAACGTTTGAGGTTTATATACCACGTAGAATTAGCATATATCATCGCCAGCAAGTCGACGTGCGAGAAATGAGAGAGAGATGAGGCCGGGCTATCTATAGATTTCCGAAAATTGTGTTATCTCTGTTAACAGTCCGTCAGTGGTGGCGACAATGGAGGCGAAACTTGTTTTGTTAGCGCGGCCCTGAGCGTCGGCGAAATGCCAAAGGTAAAGGTGTGAGTCCTCAGCAGCGAGGCTGCTTTGGTTTTTATGCTCGCTGATGTTTATTGATGAGGTGCGCAGCTGCCGAGCAGAGTGTGTAGCTTCGAAATTGTCCTAATTGCCAATTGCTGAGTGACAATGAGAGGAACGAACGAGGATGACACATTCTCGTCGTCAGCTGTGATGTCTTGCAGTGGGGATGTTCTGATCGAAAGAAAATACGGTTTGGAACGCGTACTTCGAAGAAATTCTGATGACGTAATTCAGGCAAGAGACTGGACGACTGCTAGTTACGACTCTCAGTCATCGTTGGAGATTTAGATGGCACGGAATGAAAAACAGCTGTTGACGTCTATCGGTGACGTTGATCAATTCATTCAGTTTGCGAGTCACTTGTCATTCTGGTGCGAATGCAGATTTCAGTGGTGATGTGCGGTTTAGATGGTCAGAGCACTCACTTCGATGGCATTCCAAAGTTTGTAAATTTGACCTTGAGTTGATTGATATTCTCCGGGAATCAGAAGAACGAGTTACAAACGAATTATCGATGACGAAGAGTACGGAGAATGTGTTGACAAAAATAGCTGTTGTTTTAATTTTGCTGATAAGGTGATTTCAGTTCCGGATACAAGCCGGTGGGATTTGGGATTATTCTAACAGATGACTTGAAGGAAAGGCTTCTGTCACAATCATAACAAAATTAAACCATTTTAAGGTCTAAATGACAATCTGTGCAAATTGGATGTGCTTGCACCTACCACCTCAGTTTTATGGTTTAGTTTGGGAAGATGAATATAATTTCGGTGCGCGCTAAAGGGATTATTTAGTACCCTTAAGTCACAGCACGAACGATGGTGTAGGGGAAGAGCGGCAAAGGGGGTTATCGATCCACATTGGTTGTAACTGCGTTTGATGTGGTTGAAGAACGAGTCTCTAAGCTTAACTATACGTCCGAAGGTGGGCTTAAGGCTGAACGGGTGGGCATTCCTAGAGGGGCGAGTATTGCAAGTAAATTCTTGAATGAGAGGAACGCAACTGGCTAAATGATTAGAGCATCTTTCGTAAAAAAAATTGTTGTTCGCCTGTCCGTCTGTCATATATTAAATCCTCCTAAACCTATGCGGTTGGAATCACTTGATTCAAGATCACATCCTCAACGCTATTATAGTAAGTGTCAACGGAATCACTGGTGGAGCCGAATTCCATTTTGTGGCGGAATGGCGGCTACCAGAGGGACCCCTTCTGGTTCTGGTACCATCGGAAGGCAGGATCCTCTGAAATTTCGGTTTCAGTCTGATCATGCGGAAGGCACCCTTGTGGGAGCATCGTGGTGGCTGCGGTTTAAAACTAAATATCGCGGGCAGAGTCGAAGTAAGGGAACTGTTCTGACTGTCTGAATCAGGTTGTTCATCCTACTTATTCAGGTCAGGCGGTTAAGAGACTTTCCCGGCTTACTGTGTAGTTGTATTCTCAACCAAGTGCTGCGACGAGAGGTTTTAGAAAGGCCTCGTTCCAAGCCTCGGTAGGGTGCTTGTCCCTCAAGCATTATCTTATTTGGTACTTGAGTAACTAAGGCGTCTAGTTTCGAGTTATCTACGACTTTTGGGAAAATTCAACACGTGATATAAGCCGTTAAGGCGGGTGATCATATAAAACCAAATCTCATAATTGTGCCGCTTGATATGTGTATAACACATCACTCAATAAGTCGATGTAATAACAACGGTTGAAAATAATCATAATAACTGCTTTCCAATGGTAGGGAAGACTTTCCTTATTATACACAGAATGACCTTACACAGGGTACGAGAGACATATTTTTTCAGTACGTACTCGTGTTGTTTGCCACGAGACAAAATATGAAATGTATGTTCGGGTGAGGAATCGAACCTCTTCGGTCCTCGTTGCTTAAGGAATTTTTCTCGCGAAGAATGAACATAATCATTTCAAAGGAGTATGCAAGCATCACATAAGCAAAATGGTTTGAAAACGATAAAAGATGTAATGGGATTTCATCTCTTCTGAAAACATGACTCTTAGGATAGGATACGGGATACTGCTGTTAGGGATATTGAATATATAAAATTAACAAGAACGTAACTTGAGAGAAACTGAAAACAAATAACTTAGAACAGAGACAAGTTGTAGCGCAAGCTCCAGAGGGAACTCAAAAATGACTGCAGGCAGAAAGCGTGTTTTTCGGTGGATCTTGATTCTAGATCCGGAATTCTCCTCAGAATAGTGGCTTCTTTATTCAAGATTCTCGGAACAATACTGTTTTATTTAGCGACTAAGAAATTAATATTGAAAAACCACAATACCGCATACTACAAAATTATATAATTGGTGTTCGATCTTTCCAACCTTAAGATCCTTATTCTTGGAGCAACAGGTATTTAACAAAATATAGTGGAATTTGGAAGAAGGAGCAGAATCGCAACACGGGAACAGGAGGTGTACTAAGTCGACTGCTATTGATGGTCTAATTTGTTCTTATAAGAGTAACAGGTCGAAATCAACAATAAAGCGAAAGCTTTTAATTTTTTAAAGAAATGTTGCAAATTCTGTGTTATTTCCCGATGCTGTAGCGATAAAAATGAGGATTCTATTAATGAAGAGACTGAAGTGAAATCATCATCATTGTTTTGATGAACACTTGACGATACAAAAATAATCAGATGCAACACATCACGTCGTCGGTCACTGCAAGAAGAAGCAAAACCAAATGAAAGTCCAAATCAATGTGTCCTCCAAGTACGAGTAGAAGATGAGTCAACCATTTTGTCACTCTGAAAATCATATTCGATGGAATGATATCAGTATTCGCGAATCACTTGAGTCGTAGCTCCTTAAATATCGACAACCATCTTAATAACCTGTTTCTGAATAAACAAGACATCAGTGCTGTATTCTGACCAGAATTCTTCAAAATCGTAACAGTGACTCACACAAAGTTCTGATCTCTGGTGAATGTATGGCAAACAAAAAGAAATATTGCTGAGAGTGATTCTTCGGTGAAATACAGTAGCAATAGTCGGTATGTTGCCATACACTTTATGTTAAACAAAAAATCAACTCAAAACTAGGAACCTTTTTAGTTTTGTGTTAGTTCTGACTAAAAAAGAGATCCGACCTCTTATATCGATTGAGGACAAAAAAATTGTTCTTGTTTGCGGAATTCTCTCATTATTTTCGTTTTTTTTTTTACTTAGTATTTTTTAAGGGAGTAGACAAATTCCTCGTCGATCTATTTAAAGCGGGTTTCTTTTTAAATTCCACTAAGTTCAATTAAATTAATTTCCACAAAATTTTCACTAGCTGTCAAACCAGATTATCAGGGTGTTCAACTACTTTCGTATAAGTCTTGTGAATGTTAACAGAATTTACCCCCAATCGAACTCAATTAATGTTCAAGAACAGGAGTACTCGAACAGACTTTATATTAATCTGTCGATCTGTGGTCAGATTAGATTCCGATTTCCGAAGCATATCCATTAGGCTAAGATTTTTATCGAATTCCGGCGAAGTAATTAAGTGGCTTGACACCCACCACAACTAACTCATACTGGTATCGCTCGTTACAAAATATTTCGTTTGACATTCATTTGACGTTTGCTCATTCATGGACGTCTGATTCAAATCTGAGATGTGCCTTGATCTTGGATTTGCTGCTTTAACTTAAAAACTGACAAGAATACGTAATTAAAAAAATGCTGCTGATCGCCTTTCAAAGCTTTAGTGTATTAAAAGAAAAGCCGCTGTTAAGTTGAACATCGTATTATTTTGACTGATCTTTTTTTAAATTCAAGAAATGTCAGTGAGGCCCAACGCATATTTAAACGTTGAAGTTGTACAGCAAAAATATTTGAAACTCACTCCTGCTACAACCACCTTCTTGTCCCTCTCTCGATTCTAACCGTCATATGGTTCGCACTCTTCAAAAGAAATAATCAGGAAAATGTTTATCAATACTTAAGCGAGTTCGTATTAAGACATATTACGCGGAAAGCCTATTTCACGCGAGAGCCGCTGTACGAAAACAGAGCCAGAACACAAAGTCCGCCCTGACGCATGAATATACATGCAGCCATGATTGCCTACAGATCTGCAGCACACGGATGTACATTTTTGTCTGTCCTCGATGTGTATAAACTGAAAAGTTCTCTATTTAAGATTAGACAAGATTTTCGAAAAACCAGGAAAACAGAAATTCTACTTCTTCCCCTGAGAAAAAATAAATTTTGAAGACTTGTCTTAAATCTAGTGGAAAACCTTGTTTTTCTCCCTTTTTTGAGACTTTCTTCGGCAATTGCTTCAGAATCATAAGATAATGGAAAATTCATCAAAAAAATGTCTCCCAACTCCAGTCAGGGAACAACGCCTGCGGTTATACCCCAATCTTGAAACTTGCCAACGCACGTGCTGATACAGCATTGCCAACGTGTACGACCCCATTTCAAACATTTCACTGCTCGAACTTGTCGAACTTGTCACCCAAACTTGTCACCCAAACGTGTCACAAGGAATTCGAACAACTTAAGCAATGTGGCGCAAATTTAACGGTCTCAAGACTGTCAGCATGGTTGACACGTGGCCAAAAAAACGAGTACCACTTGTCACAAGTCTTTTTTTTTAATATTATTTACAAAAAACACACCCTTTCACAGTCTCACTTAACACTCTAGTTCTTAAGCTCCTCCTCCTTCTCGTATATGCTGGGCAGATCCTTGGCGGCTGCGGCCACGTCGGAGATCTCCTTGGGGATGATGGTTCCCACGGGCACGAAGCCGTTCTCGTCGGCTGTGTATGTGACCAGGACTTCATCGCCGTTGGCATCGATGTACCTGTACGATCCGGTGATCCTCAGGACCTCATCATCGGTGCCCTTGTTCTCGATGTCGGCGGTCTCCTC
Source organism: Eristalinus sepulchralis (assembly GCA_944738645.1). Taxonomy (NCBI): domain Eukaryota; kingdom Metazoa; phylum Arthropoda; class Insecta; order Diptera; family Syrphidae; genus Eristalinus; species Eristalinus sepulchralis. The sequence continues at coordinate 55,255,585 of OX122886.1, forward strand.
GCGGACTGTTCCGTCGGCGCCTTCGTATTGGAAGTTGTAGGATCCGTCATCGCCTTGACTTGACTCCGATCGCAGAATTGGGATGGGTGCCTTTGTGGTCAGGTCTTCATCGTTCACCGGCAGGCTGGCGGCGAAGGCAATGGCGCTCAAGGCAAACAGGACAATCTATACGTCAAGAAGGAGTGTGGAGAATGCAATTAGTGCTGTGTATCCAGGGGCGGCAGGCTGCGGCAAACTTACGAAACTCTTCATGGCGATTTGTGTGTCAATGTATATCCAACTTCACGATCGAACTAGTGCGGATCGCCGGGCGGTGCAGTCTTTTATATTGGCCGCCAGTTCGCCGGTAAATGCCAAAATTTGTATCTCAAACTTGAAATCCGCCGTCTATGAAGTGAGTTGTGAATTTTTCCTGTTTCCACTCGCATCGCTTTGAAGGCGTTATGTTAAAATTGAACTTTTAGCGTCGCTATCGCGCTCCGCGAGACGTCAACTCGTTTAAAAATTAGAATTCATTAACAACAGTACGACAATTCCAAGGGTGGTGCGGTCGAAATCGCCGGAATCGCTGAAATCGCCGAAATCGCTCAGACAACAGCGACAGCGACAGCGACAACATCGGCCGCGGCAGCTATGATAATTTATTGAAGAGAGAGATTCACTTTTTGAATTGAAATTAAGGTCTCGAACGCGGCACACATCTTGCAAGGTCTTCTGGTTCGAGCGCGATCCGCATGGATCGAAGTGACGTATCTAATCGCGATGAAGACGATAATGGTTGCGTGACGTGTCCGATGATCCAAATATTGGGTCTGCTTGGAGAAATCTGGTCTTGGCAGCGACGGCGTTCAGGTGATGATTACGAAAGGTCAGTCGGTCTGTCAGTCGAATTTCAGTTGGATTCGCCGCACTTCGACACAAAAAGATCGGCGCAGCGGGGAACGACTGGCCAGTGAAATATCAATGAGTTATTTATGGATGCTAATCAGATCACTGTTGTGGTTGATTAAATCACGAATTACTGCTCAGTGTGTAGTTGAGTCGTTCGCTTTGATGGCTTTCACGTGAGGCTCACCGACATGGGCAAGCTGCGATCATCTGGGTTTTGAATGGTGAACATTTGAATCTGATGTATCTAGCTTGTGGAATGCTGACTGGCGCATGAGTTAAGTGGTTAGTTAAATTTTTGAATTGATCTCGTTGTGATCGATGATCTAACAGCAAGTTTTAGTTAAGTAATTGCTAAGTGGTTAGTCAGTCAGCGACACAAAGACATCGAGTGATGTGCTGTTGGAGAATTCATTGTCTGCATATCATAGGTTCCTTTCAAGGATCACAAGTAGTGGGTGATTTTGATATCTCCACACTTCAGGTCAACCACAATTGGTGGTTACCACATTTCACACCACTTTCGCCTCTTGCCAATTTGTATCACACCGGCGCCAAAAATCTGTCTAGAGAATTCATGTCAAGGCATACTAGTTCTAGTCAGTGATCACTAGACACTAGAGACACCTTCAAGATGGCCAAAGTCAAGGCATGCCTATAAATAAAAGAAACCGATTACGTATCCGCATTTTGTGAAATGCAAAAGAGTTCGAAATTTATGGTGATTGTCGATGACTACTTCATAAATAAATGCATCGGCATTTTTTCTGAGTTAATAAGGGAGGGAGTGTGTGATTAAAATTTGGAATCATATTTCGTGCTTATCTTTGGAAAAGTATCTGTGCAGTTTTATGGGGTGAGGGGTGATGTTGACTAAATTTGTTTTGACTTACCATTATGGCGACGCTTAAGTTACGTGACACAGCTGGTGAAATATTGTCTCCTTTACACAACAGCTTTCCCAGGCCTTGGATTTTTGCAAATCTCGTTGATGCTGTAAAATGTGGACGCAACGCAATTTGTTTGAAATATATGTGAGCTATCGATGCTGAAAATTGTCGTTGTCATTGGTGCATCAGATATGTTCCCTATGTTCTGGATCCCCTTATAAGCCCATTCGCTTTCAGACAGTGTGTTTTAAGTCCCTCCAAGTAATTCCAAATGTTATTGTCCGTATTCACCGCGGAGCCGATATAGACGAAGTCCTTAACTACCTCGAAATGTCTGCTGCCCATAGTGACGCTCTGTCCGAGACGTCGATGTTCTGCGTCCTTCTTCGATGACAGCATATACTTAGTTTTGCCCTCGTTTACCACCAGTCCCACTTTAGCCGCTTCCGCTTTTGCCAGCTGCTTCCAATTGCGCACTCCAAGTTGGTTGAGGTCCTTTTCCACTTGTGTGCGCCATCTCAGTCTGGGACGTCCTCTGTTGCGTTGTCCCTGTGGTTCGGATTCGAAGACTCTTCGGGCCGGAGCAGTTCTGTCCATCCGCTCTACATGGCCTAGCCACCTTAAGCGTTGTATCCGTAGACGCTTGACTAGGTTCATGCCGCCGTACAGACCATACAGTTCGTGGTTGAATCTTCTCCTCCAGATGCCATCAACGCAAACAGGACCAAAAATCGCACGCAGAACTTTTCTCTCAAACAGAATAAGGGCTTCCTCATCCGCTTTTAGCTCCAGGTTTCTGCTCCGTAAAGCAGGACTGGGATGATCAAGGTGTTGTACAAAGTCACTTTGGTCGTTCGGGAGAGGGCTTTATTACTCAATTGCCTCTTGAGCCCAAAGAAACAGCGATTGGCAAGGCAAGAGTGATTCGGCGTTTGATTTCGGTACTGCGCCACACTTTTGTTAGTGGCGCCCCCTTTATGTCCGGGACTTATTGAGCTATCTGTTACACTGCTGCGATAAATTTTTTGCCTTTCCACTACGGTTTGGACACTGGTTGACATGATATTAGAATCCTGTTTTAATTCAATCAGTTGTCCGGCAATCCAGATTTGGGCTCATGATCCAAGGCGGATAAGTTTTGTCTTGTTAGGAAAATTAGCATTTCCGTCCGAAGATGTGTACCTCTCTCTCTGTCCAACCTTCATGTCATTTCGTGGAGGATTATTCTTTTATGTGAAGAAATGTATAGACGTCGTCCGTATGGTCCAAAAGTGCTCCAAGAGTCCATTCAAATAAGATCAGGAAAAAGATGCAGACTTATCCCACTTTTGATTTTAAATTCCTCAGACATGCAACACATGACATTTGAGTCCGTCGTAGCCTTGAGAATTAAAATCACCTTATCTGGAATACCCCTCCTGTTGCTGTTCGCATTGCTCATAGAAGCTCAACGGGAATACCATTTAAACCTCCCTGCCTTTCAGTGTTTAAAAGAGGGACATTAATTGATATGCACTGGTGGCACGAGTTCAAGCAATTCTTATCTGAGGCAGCTCAGTTAAGTTTGGGTACAGGGTGCTGACAAACATAAGGTTTGCAACCATACCAAAAATCTTTGGCCACTTTTCAGTTGATCTCCATCCGAACTAAGCATATCACCATCACCAGTGAGCACTTTGCTGATCCTATAAACGGTTCCTCTGTCACACCAACTTGGAGCTGCCTCTGTACCAGCAGCCAGTGTGTTGATGTTGTTCCTACGTTGAATTTCTTTCGCTTTAATGCGGTATTGGAGTTCCCTTCCCATAACAGAGGTAGGCGGCGCCACTAACAAAAATGATTCATTTATTTTTTTTTGTTAGTGGCGCCCCCTACATATATGTCCCGGGACTTATTCAGTGATGTGTTATACGTAGCTACATCTGCAACACTAGTTTGAACTAATCAGCCGCTATGTGTCACCATAAATCAAGACGCTGTGTCTTTCCTGAGCTCGGCCGACAATGATCACAGTAATTCAAAGATGCTCCATTGTTGTAGGTATTAAACTTCTGATTGGAATTATCTAATAATTTCCCATTAAGCGGCGCTTAACGATTTCCATGGATCACGGGACTGCTCCTATCCGGCGGCAGCGAGGAGCTAAGACAAGTTGATGGCTTCATGCAATACTCCTCGTTTTTCGGACAATTCCCACATCCGAGAGTTTCACATCGGATACAAGAAATTACACTCTCAAAGACATCTGTTGCCCAAGAATTGAACACATATATTCCGTTCAACCGTCAAATTGATTCCTCAAATTAATCGAACACTGAATCTCTTTTCCTGAATTTCAATTCATGGGCAAAATGTTTGAGGAAGTGCATGGCCGACAACCAGCGTGTGTATGTTGTTGAGTCATCGGTTTCTTTTTGACTGGATATCTCATCGATTGGATTGTGACTAAAATAATAAGTGACAACGCTTAGTAAAACGCCACTGGTGGCTTAGAGTCGTCACTTATTTATTGGCCGTTCAGTTTGTAGTTGCGGCTATGGTTTGAGGGACGCGTGAATGAGAGGATGATAAAGTGCGACGCAAAAAAAGTAAAACATCAAAATGACTCAAACTCGCAAAATGAATTGAAAATAATGTTCGACTAGGAGAAACTCCGATGAAACATTTGTCAGTACAAAATTTTAAACAAAAATTCGATTTGACTTCGTTCGTCATCTGGTCCCCCCATAAAAGACAGTAGAACGATTCAAATACTCACATTTTCGATTTGACATTTGACATTTTTTGACATTTAAGTTCATTTATTTTTCAAAAAATTGTAACAATGTTTGTTTGTTTCCACGAGGACTTCTAAAGGCTTTTCTGCACAAGATAGTGCTTCTTGCTGTTATTGATTTTAAACGAGTAAGTTTAGATTAGAATTTAGAATGTTACATGTTTATAGTGTTTACATTATATGTTTGTAACCGAATTTAAAAGGAATTGTTTGATTTTTTTGTTTTCTGATCTTGATATTGGGAATGTTTTCAAGTACAGGTGGAAGTGTATTGAGAACTTCTGGCACTCTGCATTTCAGTTGTCTTCTCCCGTAGTCGTTCGAAAATCTTGGCTCTAGAAGCATACCTTTCGCTTGTCTCCTTGTGTTGATTCCATGTTGGATTGGTGTGATGAGGCGGCTGTCTTCGTAGTATCCCAGAATAAGGGTCATTTAAAAAATGTCTCCTACTGGAAGAACTTTGAACTTTTCTTGTACAGGAACATTTCTTCGACCATTATTACTTATTTTCTTTAATGTTGTGTTTTGCAACTTTCTGAGTTTTTGTATATGAGTTGCCGAAGCATTGCCTCATGCAAGTATTACATTCCTTAGTTTCGACTCAACTAGTGCATAGTACACTTGTCTTAAAACAGATGCTGTATCATGATATTTTAGATGAGTATGTGCGTATAATGCGTTTTTAAGGCTTACGCGCAACTCACCAACGTGTGCATCCCATAAGAAATTGCTGACGCCAAGGTATTTGCAGGTTTTTACAATCTCTATTGAACAGCTTATAGGGGGCATGCAGGATTCATTTCTGAATTTTTTTTTGCTTCTCAGTACCTCTCAATTCAGGACTTCTGATGTGCATCATCTTTGTTTTTGAAGCGTTTATTGTAAGACCATGGTTATGACACCATTTAGCCACATTATCAAACTCTTTCTGCATTATTGATGTTGCTGCATGTAGAGACCTGTGACGAACCACTATTGCCGTATCATCTGCATAAGCGAATGGCACTGCTTCTTTAAAAACTCTTAGTAGTTCGTTAGTGAAGAGGATGAAGATGATTGGGCCCAATTTCGACCCCTGGGATACGTCATACTCAATTCGTTCCTTTTGGCTGCAACTTTGGTTAATTTTCACACAAAAATGTCTATTGCTCAGATATTCTTTAAGCCAGTCTATCAACAAACCTCTTATGCCAATGTTTCTGAGTACTGCTAGGAGCTTACTATGATTTAGTGTATCAAACGCCTTACTGAAATCCACGACGAGCACTAGGATATTATGATTCTTGTTAAGGCCTTCGTTGATACAGTTGACAAATTCCTCTATTGCCGTATTGACTTGAATGTATTAGAGAGTTTTTCATAATAAATTCTTTAAGTCTCATTGTCACTACTTCTTCCAGGCATTGCAAAGGAATATGGGTATTAGCACAACAAGCTCGGCGTTTAAACTGTAACTTCAATGTCATATTTGTCCTACCCCTCTGATTACCATACAAGTGGCGTAATGTACAAATGCGTCGACTTACAGAACTAGCTTAATGCAGGATGCAGAAGATGTGCAGTACGCTTTAACGTAGTGCGGATAATGGAAAACAAGTGACTCCTACAAGAGGGTGACATCACTAGCGCTAGTCTGGGTGATCTCCGGCTTAGCAGATCTATTCATGTTCACAACCAAGAGTGACAAGAATCGTTGTTTTTATTGGTGGCTTCAACTAAATTTAGTGCTCCAGCTGCTACGAAGTGGTCGCTTGACTATTGGTATCTATGGGGAATTTCAGGGTAAATAAGGATAGGTCATTTGTAAAAAAATTACAAAGGAAGCCACAAGGAAACTAAGTAAACCAATAAAATTTACCTAAACCACCCGAAATTATATTTTGGTGTATGATGCACAAAAGTTTTTGGCACTTTTAGAAATAGTTTAATTCTATTAAATATAATGAATGTAATGAGCTACGTGGTGTGACGTCATAAAAGCATAAAAGCATTAATTTAATACAACACATATTGTCTTATATAGTGTCATAATGTGACTGGAAACGGTGTGAACAAATAATAACAGTAGACCAGAGCAATTTGAACTGAAATTGTTTGAATTTGAATTTGAGTGTCCTAAGAGCAAATCACAACGGTTGGGCTTTGACAGGCTCTGCTAAGCTTTTTATCGATGTTACGTGAATGTTATGTCAAAGCGCGACTTCCTCAATTTTCAAATCGAAATATAACTCGGGCGTTTGACAAAGTAAAAAGTAAACAAAAATATATTTGACTTATGTTAGAGTAGCATTTCAGAGAAGAATATATTCCAGGCATAATTTAAACTACACAGTTAATTATTCAAAAAGGAACACAATTTCATTTCATAGAAGGGATCTTTCTTTAATGGATTCATTTGAACATATGGACTACTTATTAATTGTTGTGCTGGGATATGCACAAAGAAGAAAACTATGGGTGAGATTTTTGAATCTGGGTTTTGAAAAAATGCAAAGACAAGAGCCTGAGTTTGTTTCAAAATTGTTTGAATAAGGCCGAATATGTTTGGCTTGGAAATTGATAGAGCCATCCTTGAAGAAGACATCGCAAAGGATGCCAATATAACCAACATCTACTTATGTAGTTTCGTGTTTCATTTAATAATTTGCTATAATATATTAAATAAATAGTAAATAAGGCGCCTAAGTCTGGCGCTGCCAATTCAAGTCTGTAAGTAGGTAAAAAATATTTTTAATCTGTCAAACAGCCCGACTGTGTAGAGAGTAGCTTTACTGAAAACTTTCTACTCGGGATTACGATATTATACGGTCTGTGAAAGCCCGCGGCGTGACCGACCCATTGCGGTTTGCACAAGGATTTTGCATGTATGTATTCTACTTCAAATGTCAAATGTTGTGGTTTAGGTGTTAAGCTTATCAGAAATTATTCGATCATTCCATGCAGTCTGAATGTATCAATCGGACTGCATGAAATGATCGGATCATTTCTGACATGCTTAAGATACTCAGAATTTACTAATCCTTTAATAGCAACCTAAAAAAAAAAAAAATTTTTCAAATTAACAGTGTGTATGATATCAAATTTTCTAAGCTTCTTGAATTCAGAGATAGAGGAATGAAAGCGACAATGATTTTTGATCAGTTTTGACCCCTTTTTGACACCATGCCCAATCTGTGGATTTTTCGATTGCATCGAAAATTTTTTCAGACACTTAGAAAATTCTGTATTTTCAATCACTTTTTGACCAAGATGATGGCCGATTAGTGGATTTATAAAATTGGTGGCCGATAATCTAGCGATTCATTTTAAAATGGCGGACAAATGGTACTTTGAACAACAACGAATAGGAATGCAAATGAGTGCAGTACGAAGATTGAATACATTATGCTGAATGTTACGACTTATTGCTTTTGAATTCATTTCATTTTGAGATGATGATAAGATTAGGGAAAACTCTTACGCTTGCAAATTACTCCGTTTCTGTAAACTAAATAAAAACCTAATCGATTCCATATATTTGCGTCTAATTAACCTAAGTGTAGTGTGTTTTCTGTTACAGTGAGCATAATTCTCATGTCACAACACAAAATCTCAACGCTCTCCAAGATAAGTTAAAAAAATAATTTTTCATTTCATAGCTATATTCTCCGCCACGAGAGAAGATCTGTTTGCAAACAACTAAGACGATGTTTAGAGAAAGAAGTAATCAGTTAATAATAGTAGTTCGACCGTCTGCATGTATGTATAAGAAAAGTTAATTCAAACCAAGGGATAAATTTAAATTGAATTGAATATATGATTAAATTCATTCTTCTTCATATTTGGCTAAAATCGAACCCCGACGAATGACAGCCTTTCAATTAACGTCATACCGACGGTACTGCCAACTTTAAATTTTAGATTCAATTTTCTTATACTTGAGTCATATGTGTATGAATACTTGAACGATATGTTCGCAAGTTGTGAACAGTAAGAATATGTTTTATTCACGGCACAAAAAGAAACTTGGTTGCTTCCTTTTTTACGACAACGTTTATGGATAACGCATATCTGTAGAAATTACCATAGTTGAATTTTGTACCAAAAGTAATCTCCCCACCAAACTATTCCAAACTGCAGTATTTGCCTTCGGGTCTTGACTAGTGATGACAAATCGGGAGCTATTACCCATTTTGTGGACATGTTGGGTCCCTCTCTCTCTTTTTCGGCAACTATTCGTGTTGTTACTGCTACCTCACGAGTAGAGGGAACCTTCAATTTATTTCCGACTCCGAATAGAAAGGTTTGAGATGCGCTCTATTGAAAATAAGTACACTTTGAGCTAAGTAAGCAATTTCAAGGAGGTGGTGCGAAATAAACGATCAGTCTAGGGCGTTGGGCTTGTGAGTCCAAATACTCACAGACCACGCTACGGTGGTCAACTGCTGTAGGAATCATATTCCTTAAAACTCCAGAGATATAATTAAAATTATAAAGTCGCTTGAAAGCCAGAGCAGCACTGGGCCTTAGAATGTGATACACATAAATTGTCAAAAAAAAAAAAAAAAGAATTAAATTAATTGGCAAGACATACACGTTCATCTTAATCTTCTACCGCGACTTTTGTTGTTTGACTTACTTAAGGAAAGTGTTTAAAAAGTATACAACTGTCATTCGAATAAATATAAATTTAAGTAAGTGACATAAAAAAAATTGTGCTTCCACCTTAAATTGTTCAAAACTGAGATGGGTGTCACACTGTTGTCACTTCAGCTATTCAGCACAATTAGTATTCCTCACACAATGCCCCACATATTCTGTGTGCTTTCCAGTTGCAAAGCATCACTTAAATATTCTGAAAACAGGTGTCGTCTGAAATGTAAGCCAGTAAGCATTTAATTTTATTCATTGACCCTAACCTTGACACTGTCGCGACACAAGGTTGGAACATTTCGCAGGATTCCACTCTGCATCTAATCAATCATTTCGAAAACCAGTTTGTGTGCCCTCTTGTCGAGGCATAAATTATCCGTCTAGACGCCTTGATCTTCCCGATATTTGGTTATGTCACACGGCACGAGCGGTCGAGCCATCCACGCCAAAACCCGAATTTGTAATGACAACGCGCTGAAGTGACTTGAATAGATTTCAAATATATTCTTTTGTTAAGTGATCACTTTTCTATTTTTAGAAGTCTTTCAGAGTCTTGCGGAATTTTGTTTTATGTGAAGGATGTCCTTCTCTTAAACCTCACGCCAAATGAGAAACTCACAACATTTTGGTATATCTACAAAGATTTTTATTCACAAATAATCACACAATTGACTGCTTGCCAGCGAAAGGCTGCCGTATCCTCGCGGAACCGTCTTATTTGGTCTTGTCGATTGGCTCATTTGGCAAGTCCTTGGCGGCCAAGGCGGCGTCGGAGATCTCCTTGGGGATGTTTGAGCCGATTGGCACGAAACCGTTCTCATCAGCGGTGTATGTGACCACGACCTCTTCGCCGTTGGCATCGATGTACTTGTATGATCCTGTGACCTTAAGGCTTTCATCGTCAGTTCCAGCGTTCACAACTTGTCCGGCTTCCTCGCGGAAGTTGCCGTCACCACCTTCGTACATAAAGTTGTAGGAGCCATCGTCCTGCAGGTTCGACTCGGACCTCACGATTGGGATGGGTTCAGCAGGCTCATCACAGCAGACTGCAGCGATGACCGCGAAGAAAGCGCACAAGGCAACCTTGAGAGGGAAGGAAAGTGTCAGCACCGGTGCCCAGTCAGGACTTCTGGGAGGTACTTACGATTTTTTGCATATCGACTTAGTTAGTGTTTATTGTTGTTCTGGCGAAGGCTAATTGGAACTAATTTGTGGTATCTCCATCTCCTGGCTTTTATACCGCTAAGTCGGGGGTATCTGCGAGAAGCGAATTTTAATGGTTCTTTATCGAGTGGAACGCGATTATTTGTTTGTTTTCTCGGATGTCGGTAGGAATATCTGTGTGCAGCTTTTGTTTGTCTTGTGCTTGTTTTGGCCAAAACATGTTCTTCTTACGGCGGAGAGGATTTCTAAATGTCAAGGGTACGTTCGGCGATACGTCATGGTTTGTTTATATCTGTGGCTGCTTCATCGATTATTGTTTATCTTTGTGCGGCTGAATATGCGAAAGGAAGATTAATGGGAAGCATAAATAAATTTGCATTGGATGCGGAAAAGCGTTGGTAGCTTGCGTACCTGGAATGTGAAGTCCATCCTTGAAGATTAATGAAGATTGAACGCAAGTTCCGAGGTGATATCTCTTGGGTTAGCGGTCGGAAGTCCTTGCAGTTCTGGCATTCGATGAATTTGACCGCAAAACAGATGTTGGGACTCACTGTGATACGTCAAGCAGTTACCAGTCACAAATAGGAGAAGTAAAAATTGGAGCTTGAAAACTTGTTAACGTAAAGCCTTAAATCTGAAGTTCTTACGGATCCAAATTTAAGATCTCATGTGTCAAGAAGAATCCTTAAGGCCCAGCATCGACAGATTGAAAGAAATTCGGAAGTCTAAAGTCTAAAGTCTAAAGTCTAAAGTCTAAAGTCTAAAGTCTAAAGTCTAAAGTCTAAAGTCTAAAGTCTAAAGTCTAAAGTCTAAAGTCTAAAGTCTAAAGTCTAAAGTCTAAAGTCTAAAGTCTAAAGTCTAAAGTCTAAAGTCTAAAGTCTAAAGTCTAAAGTCTAAAGTCTAAAGTCTAAAGCCTAAAGTCTAAAGTCTAAAGTCTAAAGTCTAAAGTCTAAAGTCTAAAGTCTAAAGTCTAAAGTCTAAAGTCTTAAATCTAAAGTCTTAAGTCTGAAAAGTCTAAATAAGGTCTTAAGGCTTCAAAATGTGGAACTTATGACCTAAATATTTAAATCTGAAGCCTATGTCCAAGGAATTTGGAATCAAAACCTAAACATTTATGCCTGAAAATTAAATCCCAACGGTTCAAGACACTGTCGGAATTTTCAATGAAAGCTTCTGACTTGCCTTTACTTAACATCACCAACGTAACCTTCTGTACGCATTGAAAAGGTTTAAGTGGTCGCTGTTCAACCAAGCGGATATAAACAAACACCAAGAGAATCCTCTCTTGTAGGCGTCTTTGTCCAAGAATAGCATTTCCGGAAACTATCCGATCGTTCAGTTAGACATCCTTGAGCTGATTGCCTTACAGCTCGTTTATACCGATTTTATGGCTTCCTCCTGCAAGCACCCACCATAGTCGGCCGATGGGTTAAAGTTAATGACAATTAACGTTCACTTGCGCATCGCATTCCGCACACGGATGTAAATCGGTTTGCTTCACTTACTTCTAACATTTACAGATCATAAATTTCGAAACGATCGCCGCATAAATTACGACCTCGCAGCGCAAATACCACGCGAGCACCGGATCCACCTCTCGGCTGTCGAGGTTTTTATACCAAGCCTACCCTAAGTGCAGTGCGGGCCGTCATCGCACTGGAATATGTAAAGCACTACTCAACGACGGATTGCATCTCTCGTCGTGACACAAGCTGCGTTGATCTAGAATATGTTCCACACACGATCCACGGCACTGGGAGCGCAGGTTGAATGCATTGAACTCTCAACCCGTCACTCGCCCGCATCTATTTGCGCCAACAACTCTGTTAATTTGCTGAAATTACTCTTGTCAGAGGTTGCGCGAAATAATAGCAAAAGGGGGGTGGGAGTGCGGAATTAATGATGCTCCCGCATGGGGCCGCGACTAAGTGTCTTTTATAACTCGTCTTCAATGTTGCCTCATAAACCCGCGATCATTCAGGTTTTACAGCGCTCTCGGAGAGGAGACGCTCATGATCAAATTTCTATTTTGACTGAGGAGCCGTTCTTTGTCGGGTCAGCTTCATAACCAGACACCAGCTCACTGGGACCGACTCCTTTGTTCGGGAGACGTGCTGTTACGTTGCCCAAACAGATTCGTGTGTCTATGACATCGCCATGCGGCGGCTGTGAGAACAAGTTTCCCTGATACCACGATAAGACTGTGCTGTTTGTTTGTTGGCGGCCGGAATGCTTCAGAAACAGGTGGTTTTTACTGCTCGAACTAGATCAGTGGGCTCGGGCCAAAAAGGTTTTAATTTCGCTTGTGGTTTCGCTACGAAACAGAAGTCGTTTGGAGTTTTAGATCTTCTCGGTTAATCACCCTTCGAACGGAGACGCAGTTTGGGGCGAGTTGGAAATAGTGGTGAGCTGGTGCTTCATTTCGTCCACAAATCACATTAATCGCCAAAATCCAAGAGCAAGTTGAACAAGTTTCAAACAGGTGGTCCGAGTCAGCATGACAGGTTCCACATTCTGGGAGTTGGCAATGAGGTTGCTTGGAATAGTTGTGCTTTAGCAAGTCATTTCGTAAAAAACAATAATAAAATTGGCAAATTAATTAATTCATCAAAATCCCCCGCGAACATGATGTGGCATAGCAGTGTCTTCTGTTCTTAGATATTCTTGGAAATATGCACTTAAGGAAATTCCTCGGAAATGTGAATCGTTTTCATTTGAAGAGGGACTTGGTTATTTGACCTTGTGAATGATAAATGGCGTTATCTTGCGGCTACGGCCACGATATGGAAAATTTGACCGAATGTTTGCGTTTCCCACAACTCAATCACAAAAGACACTAGACGGATTCCTTGTCTATCCTGATCACCTTTGAGATTGAGAACATTTTGTGTCCTTGCGTGTCATTGTATGTCGTTGTCTAAAGTAAGGACACTCATATCGCGGGAACGACGTAGTCGAGATAGAACAACACACCTTGATATCGAAAGGACTTTATCGACGGAAGCTCCCAGGAACTTGCTGAAAGTTGGACACTGTCTGCACAAAACCCAAGAGAAATACCTTTCGGTTGGTAAGAAGCCATCAATGAAGCTATCATCGGTATGCTCAAGCTTATGACACCGACAAGGAAAAATGCATGGATTGGCCACGAGCGTATGCAGTCAAGACTGAGATCTACAAACCAGTGCTCTAATAAAGCAGAAAAACGGGTCATGAGTTCTACGATTAGAGAAACCACTTCTCAGCGCGAGGTCCACGATACGTGTATTGTGGGAAAAATAAGGACTACAATTTTTAAAGATGAACCAATTATTCGGAGAATAGCCAGTTTGTAGCAAAGCTTCGGTAAAAGCAAAGCCTCGATAGATGCTTGTCTAACGACGATGAGAATATTTTACTCTCGACGACAAGACAAGACCGTCTCTCCGACTTCTCGAAACCCAGATAGCAACATGAAGTCTATACTCAAAGACCACTCTAGAAATATTTAAGGTAACTGAATGGCATTAGGGAACAAATCAAAATCTCCAAAGCCCAGATTTTACAAACCCAAAATACAAGAAGGACAGCAAAAAATGATATTTGAGATCTTATAATAATAATTGGGTGGCACTACATCCCACAACCTTGACCAATGCCTACCTTCTGCATCAACTATGCGTGAGTTATGCGTGCGCGTGCTACTGTTCTCCCACGAGTAGAAGGGACCTACATTTTTTTCCCTACTCCGAGCAGCGAGATTTGCGGGTCTTTTCATACATAATTAGTACCTCTTGAGTGTCTTCAGTAACTCGAAACAGATGGTTCCGTAAAAAAATGGTGTGGTCTTGGTGTGTGAGTCGACGCGCATACCCACTACGCCAAGGTGACCACACACTTAAGATCTACTTTCTCTTAAATTTTACCTTGTCCACTTAATACCCAGTTTTCTCTGGTTCTCCTAATTCTTCATACATTTCGTTCTTGAGCAGTAACCAACACCACAAGAAAAGTGCTCCATTGACAAAACTTTTACACAACAGTAGATCCTGGAAAATAATCAAAGAAATACAAATCAACACTCACCACCTATTCGTCGATTTCAGGGTTGAAAGTACCTGCCCGCAAAGAGACGAGCTTCACAACGCCATATCTATGTAGCTCTGTCAATCCTGCCAGATTCGTGAGACTGTGCAGGATGATGATGGAGAACTTTCACTGGTCCGTTATTAGTAGTGAAGTGGTGTGGAAATGCACTTTTGAAATTTAAGGCATTAAAAAATATTCTTGTATTAAGTGGCAAATAATTTCAAATTCTAACGCCCTAAACGAACAATAAGTTCGAGGAATATGAATAATTACAATAACATGTGTTAACGTTGCTGCATGTTTAGAAAAACTGTCTTATACATATGTGGCTTTTTCCTTCAAGTGCCATAACATTCCAAAGTAGATCTTGACTTCAACCAAATCGCCTCTCCAGCTAGCTCGGTATTTCACCGGCTGCCTCCAATTTGGAACGCTAAGTCAGTTCAGGTCCCTTTTCTACTTGTGTGCACTCAAGGGTAAACATTATGGCTCACCACTTAGGGGCGCGTAGTGTAGTCCAAAAACTCGCAAATCCACTGAAGAATCCGAAACGAACAGCCGAACTATAGGGTTGGCAACTAAGTAATTGTGGATTTTTATTCTGTAATGTATTGCCAATTTTGAGCAATGTCCTCTTGCCACGTACATAAAACTTCTGGTTTCTATCAGGAAAAAACTGAACCAGGTACGATTTGACATCATCATTATTATCGAAATGTTACCATTCAAGGGTTTTTGCAAAGACCGAAATAAAATGTAATCAGATGGTGCACGGTCAGGACTATATAGTGGATGTGGCAAAACATCCCAACCAAGCTGCAATAATTTTTGTAGAGTGACCAAAGATGTGCGTGGCCTTGCATTGTCATGAATACGAGGTCTGTCTGATAAATAACCGACCTCAACGTGAAGCTAGCGGCACACGTGAAAAAAAAAGTTTCTACTTCAAATTGTGCATATTATAATAGCTACTCGCCAAAATTTCAGAAATTTATCTTGCACCATTATCTGTTGACAGTCGTTTTTGTGAGTGTATTTCGGTGATTCCCCCAAAATGGAAAAAAATGAATATCGAGCTGTAATTAAATTTTTATTTTTGAAAGGCAATACGCCTTCACAAATCAAAGATGAGTTGGACTCTGTATATGGTGACTCTGCACCATCATTTACCACCGTAAAATTTTGCAGCTGAATTTAAACGTGGTCGCAGGAGCTTGAATATGATGAACGTCCTCGGCGTCCAAAAACTGTAACCACTAACGATAACATCGCTAAAGTTCATCAATTGGTACTAGACGACCGCCGGATTAAAGTTAGAGAAATAGCTGAGATTATGAAGATGTCAAAAGAACGTGTTTGCCATATATTTAACCAAGATTTGGGCATGAGAAAGCTGTCCGCGCGTTGGGTGCCGCGTTTGCTTACGCTAGACCACAAACGTGCGCGCATGAACATTTCCAGCGCTCTGTTGGCTCAGTTTAGAGGCAATAAGACCGAGTTTTGGCGCCGATTAATAACTGTAGACGAAACTTGGATTCATCATTATACGCCCGAAACAAAAATCCAATCTAAACAGTGGATTGAAAAGGGTTAACCGGCCCCAAAAAAACCTAAAGCTATGTATTCGGCTGGGAAAGTGATGGCGAGTGTTTTTTGGGACAGCCATGGAATTATTTTTATAGACTATTTTGAAAAAGGAAAAACTATAACAGGAGCATACTACGCATCATAAGGACAAAGAAAGAAATTTCGAAAAATCGCCCACATTTGCAAAAAAAGAAAGTCTTGTTCCACCAAGACAACGCACCATCTCACACAGTCGCCATGGCGAAAATCCACGAATTGCGGTTCGAACTGCTTGACTATTCACCTTATTCACCGGATCTAGCACAAAGCGCCGCAATTCGGGCCGCATTTCTTCAACTTCATTGCTCAAGTTTTCCTAACAAATCGCAGATGTTCATGTGGTGTGTTAAATGATTTTCTTTCAGTTCATGAGGAAGCCATATATCGAATTTTCGTACATAGCAAAGTTGTTTTAAGCGATTTTCAATGCATGTTGTGATATGGAAAGCTTCTCGGCAATCTCACGTGTTGAACAGCGGTGATCCGAATCGATTAGAGGTTTGATTTGGACGTTATCAACTTCAACTGAACGACCAGAGCATTTTTGGCAAACCAATTGTGAAACTGCCACTCTTCGTCACCACAAACAGCACATAACGAATTGTGAGCTTGCGATGCGTTTTTTCTTTCGAAAAATAAAAACAACAAAATATGATAAAAATATTTGTTTTAACTTTTTATTTCCAACAGATGCCACAGAACCGGTCAAACAACTTTTTTTCTGATTGTTTGAATGAAATCCGCTATTACTTAGTTGTCCACCCAATAGCTGAGTGCTTGGGTCCTTTTCTGAGACAAGAAGCTTGGTTTGTATGGCACCAAGGGCAGGCGAAGGTTACTGTTTAGAACTTTTTGGGTTGGCGTTATACCGTCGCGCTCACAGCTCGGTAGATTCACAATCGTTGGCTGAAATCTACTGAAAAGAATAAGATTTCAGGAATGATTGTTTTAAGTCTCTAGAAGAATTTTTTTTCCATTTTTTTAACGTTAGGGAATTAATTTTGTAGCCAACCGATTTCGAGACACATATCGTGGGACTTGTAAATGTTTTTTAACCCGTGCATCGGTACCACCCAAGTCTCATTCAAATGTGAGAACTGATGTTGTCCCCTACCTCTCGTTCCTTTTTAATTCGCTGCTAACTTATAAAATCGATGTAATCGACCGCCTTCTCTGTACGGTGAATTTTAGCAGCTTATGCCACAACTATCCGAATTATGAGTCGCATTACCATAAGCGATTTTTTCGTCTTTCAGCTTGGAATCTGCGCTTTCCGAAGAAATACCAGTTTTCTGCAATTCACAGGTCACAGCGTCCTTGTCAAAAATTGATAGCGAAATAGTCTCTGTTGTCAGAATCTCAACAACTCTTGTAACAATCCTTCACTTCACTTCTTTTATTCGAAAATTTCGTTGTATCAAAAACCCTTGACTCGGATATGATCAGATCAAGAGGAAAGACCAAGCGCCAGCTTAAATTTTTGTACCCAATGAACCAACTAATAGGAAACATCTCAACTGACAACTGATACAACCAATTGACACTGTCAATTGGAATAAATGTTCACAGTCATCTTCTTCTGATTCGTTTCCAAATCACTTCACATCACGGACACATCAAGTCAACCACCGCCACAAATGCGACTAATACCGATTAATGTCATCAGACTAGAGACCAAGGCACTCTTGTACAACACCCCCACACCGAGTCTCCGCGACCAGTCAAAGTGGATAAATTCTCAGCGACCCACTCCAAAGTGATGCGTCACATAAATCTACTTGACTCACTGACTCATTGTCGACATTAACTGCTACCCGGCCGAGCCGAGGGGGGTGGACGGGACGAAAGTTGGAAAACTTATTGGAAAATCCAATTTGGAATATAATTGCAACTGTATCTCAGCGATCTGAAGAGCATGTAAGCGCGTTGTTGCAAGTGCCACGCTCACAGCTCGGCAGAGTCACTGCGCAGGTATGTGGCTGTGACGCACCTCAATCGTTGGCTGCGGCGAAGAAGAAGCCACCCTCGCATGCGAGATTCTCGTGAAGATACCGGCGCGATGTGGCGATGCGGCTTCTTGCGACAAATTGCTGAAATCCACGAACATACATAAAGCGGCGATAAATTGCGTGCAGCCCCCCCTCTCCGCTGTCGTATTTTGCAAGCGTCACCGGTCCCAGAAAGCCATAAAGATTGACTAGAATAAATTAAAACTTTGCGATTGGTCGCGGTCAACTGGAAGAGTGGGAGGGGGGAGGGACGATACTAATTACTTTTGCTGTTGAGCAACGGATTAGCTGTCGGCCTATCGGTGGCGACGGCTTTTACGCGCTCGATGCCGGTGATAGTTCGCCGGGCAAGCGTGGAACTGACCGACTTGTGGTGTGTGCCGATGGCCCGAGAAGTCGACCATCGCCGCCGTCGGTGGCGGGTGTCGACGTCTGCGCTGATGGCTTGTGAAAAGGTCAAGTGCGGTGGTTAAGTGATTAGACTTGTGTAAATGGCCGGATCGTAATCAAATTGATTTCTTATGGCGGCCAGTAAATATCGATACACTTGCATTTGCAATTTGATTTAGATGGCATGTGAATGCGGTGAGTGTGAGCGGGTGCTGGTGACGGCTGCGTGGGAGAGTGACGAGCAAAGTAATGTGATGTGCAATTTTTGTGGTGAGATTTGGAGCAAGTGTTCGGTGCAGGGAGATCTGCTGATGAAATATTGATCTGCATTCTTCAACGCTCAGCGGGGCAGAGGCCTTGAGAACGATGGGGCAACCTTTAGCTTATGAGGGACTTGTCGTTCAGATGAATAGTGTCTGGTTGCACAAGATAAGTGATGGCACCAGTTGTCCAAGACATTGGCGACAGCATCCGTTCTCACATTTGAATGTAATACTGGTACATTGGATTGAAATTATGAAGAAAGTGGCTAGTTTATCATTTTTCTTCTGTATTCCTGCTGCTCGACAGCATTATCTGAAGGACTGCATTCAACTATAAATTGCACTGTGACATTTGTTGCACTAGAATAATGGTTTTCATTTCTTTCTTTGTGCGCGTAAGGGCGTGAATCAATTTTTTTGAAATGATTTTTCTCAGAGAATGGAAAAAATTAACAATTAACAATTCGTCCTGGATATTAAATTCAATGGAAAACAAGTTTTCACGAGAACACTTTGGGATCAAAATAATTTCTGTTGCCATGAGCTGGGAAATCCACAACATTTTCTGAACTATTTGGGGTGTCTCCAAAATAATTGTTCTAAAGTGCAATGGATGTTTAATTTTGTTTAATTTGCTGAATCAACATTTTTTCAATTCGGCCATAAACACAGAAGCTGTCTCATATTCTCTGACGCCTGATTCTTAGTTGTAATTAGGACCTTAACGACTTTGGCGTGCTGTGATACTCAAATGATGAAATCTAAACGGTCGTCGACATAACATACGTTGTTTTCATCCTCCGGTAGGTAGTTATATCATTTGCCTGTTGCATGGAACAGGCAAAGTCTTGGTGGCATACCTCTATCCGTTGGTTCAACAAGTAAATCCATCCGGTTGGAGACACACGTCATCTAGGTCAATTTCTTCAATTTCTGGCCACAAGAAGTCCATTATCATCTCTTAATAGTTAACACCATTCACGGTCACTGCATGGCCGATCTCATCTTTGAAAAAGTACGGCCCGTGGTAACGTTTTCCCTAAAACGAACTGGGCTAGCATGCACATTTATTTTTACATTTACTGCGTACTACAATTAGCGCATAATTCTACTGTCTATGGACACGCTTGGTCGATTATACTGACCGAAAAAATCAAGAAGTGCAGGAAATGCATTTTGATTTGAACGTCGCCAAAGGCTTAATCACTCCTAACGCTCTGTTCAATTGTGTACATCTTCCTTCTTGAATTTGTCAAGAACTGAAACAAGGAAATGTCAAGTCAATTAAAAAAGCTTTGACTCACAATTAACATGCTTTATGGTGGTCGCCGTGGCGTAGTGGGTAAGTGCGTCGACCGCCACGTAAAAAGTCTAGGCTCAATTCCCGGACGGGACACCTCGCATGTTTTCACAGCACCACCTTGTTGGCAAAAAACTGTAGGTCCCTTCTATTTTATTATAACAAACAACAATTCCAGAAATCTTCTTCAAAGGGAACATTTTGTCGCAATTGAATGCGAACCAGGGTCGATTTCAAGGCTGGACATCTCGCTTAGTCTTCACGGCACCATCTCTTGAGTTACAGACAACACTCAAATAAAGGGTGATTATCTTTTGGCTATTATCTTTTTGGCGACACTGGTTTAAATAGCTGACACACGTTTCGTGTTATGTTTCACTGTCAAACGTCTTCAGTTTGGTCAATAATTTGACCATGAATCGTCTTACAAATGAACAACGCTTGTAAATTATTTAATTTTATCAAAATGCGTGCTCTGTGAAGAAAGTTCATCGCGCGCTTCTTACATTTTATGGTCAGTTCATTTTTGACTCAATTGGTGTGTAAATAAGCAGATTGTCGATTTTGGAGTAAATATCAGCCAGAAGCATTGCAAGAGTTACCAATGCATCCCAAAAAAATCACAGTTTGGTGCGGTTTATGGGCTGGTGGCATCATTGTTGCGAATCTTAACGTAACTGTGAATGGTGAGCGCTAGCAACTATCCAACTTTTTTTTGCCCAAAATGCTTGACTTGCATGACATGTGATTTCAACAAGACTGTGCCACATGCCACACAGCACGCGCAACAATGGACTCATTGAACTTATTAAAATTCGGTGAGCATTTTATTTCACGTTCGGGACTAGTCAATTGGCCCGCTAGACCGTGTGATTTAACGCCTTTAGACTATTTTTGTGGGGCTATGTTAAAGCTCATGTCTAAACAGAAAAGCTCGCTTGAATTGACGCATTGAAAGACAACATTGAAGCATTTATTCGTGAGATACCGACGGAAATGTTGAAAAGAGTATGCCAAAATTGGACTAAGCGGATGGGCCATTTGAAGCAAGGTCAACATTTGCATTATCGATTCAAATAAAGATTTCAAACATTTATCAGAAGAATCAGCCTTTAGTACTAATTTTCTTAGAAAGGGTTTCCAAATTTCTCTGTTTGAAGTCGCCAAGAAAATTGTTGACTTTCATGAATTGTGACAGAACAATAGCAAGCATAATAGGACTGCAGAAGCTAGATTGTGGTCCCTTGTGGATCGTAGTGCCATCCAATTTTTGATTGTCTTTCTTGCTCTCCTGAATAAATAGTTTTAACGCTATTGGTTTGCAATGTGGCTGTCAGATTTATATTGATGACATTTGGATAAGAATATTCAACTTCGAACTCTACTGGCTGTATGGCGGCATGCGACTGGTCAAGCGTGAATTACACTGCTTCGGCTAGAAGAGTCTTTGAGTACAACTCAACAGAGGATGTCCTCGTCTTAGATGGCGAAGTTTGACCGCAAGCAACATTGGTTTTGAATTCGAAGGCAGCTGGCGAAAGAACGTGCTACCTGAAGAGGCATGTTTTAATTGAATCCCAGACTGGTCTTGTAATGTATGGTGCGGGTGCATTTTGTAGGAATGGAGAGGCGGATCAGAAGGTGGATATTTGCGCACGGCTTGTGAACATAAAATTTTTAAATATGGGCGTCTCATCATGATTGCATTTTTTGATATAAATATTCACTTAAACACACAGACTCCAGTCACACATCAGCTTGGTTACCACTCAAGTACATACTTGCAACGCTAGTGTCAAAGTTGTCGGCAAAAAATAAAACCGCCTGAGTGAGTGTAACTCGAACTTGCCAAGTTTGCTTTCGACAAGCAAGTGACATACAATTCAAAATTCCTTTTTCTCAAAATACCAATCCATTAGAACAATTAAAGCATGAAATCAAGAGACAAGAGAAGAACTGCGTTGCCTACAGACAACTCATGGCACTAAAGGGTAAATTGCTCTTGAAGTGTAGTTGCGGGAGAACCAAAATAAAATTCAACACATGCGCTGAAAATGATTAATGGATTTCTTTAAAAACAAACATTTTCGTACAATTCCCGTGATTTCTCATTCAAAATCGATCAATGACACTTAATGCAACATTTATCATCAGTTCTGCCATCCATACGCCTCCGTAATGGTTCAGAAGTCGCAACAAGATCTGGTCTTACCTGGTCACACAGGCAGGACAACTCCACAATTAACTCAGCAATTTCAAGTAATTCAACACCCGCTCTGTGTACAGGTTTGCAAATATTCAATAATTCAAAATTTATGTAAATTGCGATCCAGGTACAGTAAGTGCGACCAAATTTTAATTAATCAACTCTTCGAGATCTGGTTTGGTATTCTGCCATCTTTTGTTTCCAGGGGATGACCTGCCATTTAATTTTGGAGAAGCCGCTTTGGGCTCTCATCTTCTAGTCCTTTTTTCACAGATGGTTGGGGAAGCATTCCATCTTGAGATAAGTCTTCCTGCTTAGGTACGCCCACTTCAGCCTCATTCCGCCGAACTTAACCTGCGAAATTTGACGTGTATTTTATTTCGTTACCATGAGACCCATGTGCCTTCCCTGGCCCTTACTCTTAGACATCTTCTGAAGCCTTCCTAGAATGGTTAAGTCCATTACTTCAGTCAATGCAACCCCCGACCGCAGGGAAGGTCAACAAACAGGTCTTGCAACAGATGGGTAGAGCCCCACCCCATATACGCTCATATCCGCCACCCAAGGCTGCAGTCAATTAAAGGTTACGCGATCCATCACCGCCACCGTCAACATTACAAAAACCGCGGAGAATTCGGGTACATAAAGTTTCAATCTCCTCTGCCACAGAGGAACACCCATCCCAGACGAAATTGTCGGTAATTAGCATTCCGCGATGGTTGGCGAACCCGAGTGTGTGGTGGGCCACACCTAATCGCCCGAGACCGATGGAATTTCGCAGTCCCCAGATGGAGCGCCGTGAAATCAGATCGCTGGCGGCTATTCGATGCATAAGGTTACGAGGGTAATAAAATTCCTTGATGGAGTCAATCGCTCCCATCGAATCGGATGGCACAGCACACACTCACAGGCGAGACCGTCTTCTTCGATGTTACCACCGTTTCGGGTGCCTGCATTCGGTCAGAGCGGACGGTGTGGTGCGGTCAAGCCGAGCACGGTGTTCGAGGAAAGTGAAAACTGGGTCGCAACTCACAGTTATGCAATCAAGGCGCGCATCACTTTCCGTCATGAATGTCAACGGGCTAGCGGACGGCTGCCGCTGTAAAGGTCGCACAATCCCAAGACAGGTGAACCGCCCCAAATTCGATTGCCGCTCAGAATCTCAAATGGCGCAGCTGCTTCGGTCGCCTCTGCCGGGAATTTATTGCCGGTTATGAAATGGGTACGGGATACGTCGCGATCTACACGAAAAGTCAAAGTACGGCGATAAATTTTGTCTTGCCTCTCTCGCTCCGTCTGTCTGTCATTTTGCCGGCTCGAGTGTCTGAGGTGGTCTTCTTCGTCTTCCGCTTCGGCTGCAGAGACTTTCGCCGGGATGAAGATGCAATTCGTTGTACCTTGTACCCAGTTGCCGTGTTCGGTTTAGGTCTTCCTCCTGGTCGTGTCTGCTGGTGGTGTGCAAGGGACAGATGAGTGGGAAGAGTCCTGGAGGTAGTAGGGTAGCTTGTGCAGGTCATGAGGTATCGAATGAAATCAAGTGTTGCAGTTGTAGGTGATTGTTGTTACACGGCACGTAAACTGTAACCTGATGCCACTGCAAAGGAGGGGGCGCTAGGTGAGTGTGTAAAGCATGCTGTGAATAGTGGGAGAATTAAATGGGCTGCTAGGGGATTTGCTTGAACTGGGGAAGTGAACTATTTGGGGATGACACTCATAGAGCGGAGTTGTAGAAATGAAATTGATGTGTGTTGCTTTAATTTTGTATTAGCAGTTGGTCACTTCTTGGAACGAAAAGGAGACTTTTAAAATAAAGGAGAGACTGTAGATGGACTCTTTATAAAAAAGAGAGAGTATGAATTACGGACGACTGAGAGTAAGATTCACATGCAATTGCATTTACATGAACATTTCTATTTGCTTCCTAAAGACGACGTCTATAAAGATTGAAAACAAAAGTACGCGAAAAAAATAGAAAGAGGATCCTGTTCTCAAAAAGGCTACACATACTAGGTTGTACAGCTCTATCTAGGTCTTGTGATTGCTTACTTGTATTGCAGCACGAATGAAGGCGGTATTGCGTTCTAAAACTGGGTGTTTGATGTATCTACTATTTTTTTAGAGTCTGCGAAGGAATGACTAACTCAACTGGAATTCGTTAATTAGTCAAAGCTTTCTATCGAAATGGATTGCTCAAACGTTTTAAACTGGATTCCCGATTTATTGCATGCTGTGGGTGGAGATACAAGAAAGTGAAGATTTCAAATGCGCTGGTAGATAAAGTGGGATTTTTAATTGTGGGAACTCTTTTTCGATAAAGGTCTGCGTTGGCAATGGTACGAAATGTCGCCTTTCGAGTATTGTCTTTAAATAGTTGCTCGTAGTGTGAATTAAACTGAGTTTGGGTTGTGTTCGGTAACAAATATGGCACACGAAAGGATGTTACTACGGACTTAGTTTAGATTCAACAACTAAAGGCTGTTTCTTTTAGACGTACAGAACTTTGGAA
Organism: Eristalinus sepulchralis; assembly: GCA_944738645.1. NCBI lineage: Eukaryota > Metazoa > Arthropoda > Insecta > Diptera > Syrphidae > Eristalinus > Eristalinus sepulchralis. The sequence goes on from OX122886.1 coordinate 55,280,303, forward strand.
TGAATTAAAGCAAATTTTTTAATTCACATGCAATTTGATTTATGCTAAACAAAGTGCGTCTTTGTAAACATCAGACTAACAAAGATCTGCGTTAGTTGTGTTCGTAAACTCAAAATCAAATCGTACTAAAGCAGGCCGGCCGTCGTATGTTCTGTTCGTAAACGTCAACAATACGCAGTAAAAAAGTAGTGGCCCGCCGGATTGCGCAGCCAAAATAAAATAGCTGCAGGAAAGCAGGCAGATTTTCCAAAAAATGTGGGTACTTTTGTGGAAATTTAAATATTAATAAGAAAATTAATGTTAATAGATTCATGCAGGGAAGAGGAAAAGTGGACTCATGAGAATGTAAAATTGCTTCTAGGGACCCGATTGGCCATGGAACCAGACATTGCTGCAGGAAGAAGAAGAAGCTGTTTTTGTGGCGATTGGTTTTGCAGTCCACTCACCAAATTTGAAAGAGAAGAAGTCTCTGTTGTACCAAAACGTTTTTAATTTTCGGTACAAAACGATTATGCCTATTAAATTTACACACTTCCAATAAAATTGCTTTCCTTCTTTTTCTTTTTTTTAAGTTTGTCGATTATCAAACATTTTTCTTCTTTTCTTAATATTTCCTTCACAAGAAAACTCAAAACAATCCTTTTAACTGCCATGACGATTATTAACAGTAGCGTATAAAATGACTGAAGCCTGCCTGCAGACTGCGTGCAGAAAAAATAATTTTTTCAATATTTAGACACAAAGCAGCTTACGAAGACACCCATACTCTTCTGGATTCATGATTAAAATATAGTTTCTAGCATAAGACCTCAACGGCTAACTTGGACGTAGTCTAATCTGGAGGTTTGATACAATCCGATTGTAGTTCTCGAAGTGGTCAATCGTTTCAGGCTTATCGGCGTAGACTAGCGACTTCACATGTCTTCACAAAAAATAGCCAAGTGGCAAGTGGCACGGATTTGGACCCTAATTCATGGGTCTTCAACTTGAAAGAATGCGGTTATCAAACGATTTCTTAAATAAATCAACTGTGGCAACAGCTGTGTGACATGCTGCGTCGTCGTGTTGAAATCACAGCTCCTGCACGTCATGATTGTTCGATTGGTGAACGAAAAAGCCAATAATTATAGCTCTGTAAAACCACAACTGACTGTAACTTTCTGGTCAGCATCGTTTTTCAACCCATAAAACACACCAAATGGTTAGTTTTTATGGATGAAACGGAGTCCCAACATACACTTGGGGATTCACTCCAAATATGGCAGTTTTGTTTGTTGACGTATCCTTTCAGCCACAATTGAGTTTCACTAACAAACAAAATTCGCTTATGAAAATTGGGATCAACGGCAATCTTGTTTTGGACCGAATTTGCAAAATTTGGAAGCGTTGTTCAGGCGTCAGTCTATTAATATTGAAATGCAAAACCAGACTAAAGATAAATCACTTGATAGTGGACAAAATGGTCGCCAATGAAATGAGTGTTGCCAACTTAAATATCTTTCCCCTTAGAAGAAAACATCCGTTACACGTCTTCAATTAAAAATTAAATAGATCTGTTAACATTGTTCTGAAACGCCTGCCGATTCGTTGTTCTCTGCCTTATTTTCGAAGCAGGAATACCACTTTACAATAGGCACCCAATTTTAGCTTCCTTAGCTTTAGTTTCTCGATACTAACGTGGATGTTTTGCTAGCGCCAGATTCGGCAAATCTCGTGTGTTAACGTAGAGATGAAAATTCGTCTCTTGAGACAAGACAAATTCTGACCAAAATCATTGTCCAATTCAAGCTGCTCTAGGGTCTAAACTACGAAGCGATAATTATACAAATGGTTGCTCGTCTTCAATTGCTGAATCCATTGGATCTTCTAAATTGAAAAATCCTTAGGCTACATGTTCGTGAATCAAGTCTCAAATTCCCCACTGCACCCATATTCTCGTAGACCATGAATATTGTCCATTAGCCAACGAGTCTCCATCGGTGGTTCGTTTTCAAAAAAGATGACGCCACCTGCAAGTTATGGCTGATCTGGGAAGCGTAAACTTTCTTCATTTTGTTTAAAATATCCAGTATTTGCGTGATGTTTTAATTTTCTTTTTTAATTGGAAGAAAAATGCAGTTGCAACCCAGTTTAGAAGTTTATGGTGAATCTGCTCCCACAGAGAGCTCATACAGAGAGTGGTTCCGATGTTTCAAAAGTGGTGACCTTAAAGCCGAAGGCAAAGAGTTTCCTGGTGAGCGCAAAAAGTTTAAAGATGAGGAATTGAATGCTTTTCTGTATCAAGATCCGTGTCACCATGCACGTTCTAAGACTTGGAGTAGGAAATAGCTGCAGGTTAACATAGCCTATGATTTAGGAATAAATATATATGGCCCTGTAGCTTGCATCACTCCATCCTACACATCGTGCTGAAGCATTTATCGTTGATTGGGCTGTTATACCTGCACATTACTTTGCGAAATTAACTCAAAAACGAATAACCAGCTTAAAAAATTTTATAGACTGCCGACATCCTATCAACGAATGACTTATGACTGCACGTTTACAAATAATAAATCTTCACAATATTTCGAAGAGCTCCCACAGTTTGGCTCAAAAGTCGTGATTCTACCTGACGTCAAGACAAGCTCTCTGTCCGCTCAGATCACCGACAAGTGTTTTATAAATTGCGCCATTCTTTCATCTCGAAATACGAAAAACAGCAAAAATCACGAAATTCAATTAAACCCAAATCAGCGTGTTTGTCTTACATCGACCACCCCTACCAGAAATTTTTTGCCAGCGATTCATCACACCAGTGACGTGTGGGCGGAATTCGTACGAATCAATTAGGGAATCCAAGCCAGATTCGGTGCCAATTAAGTGCCTGTTGTGTGGAGTTTCTTGCCGGCTGGTGGGAAGATCGGGTGTTTTGCGGCATTTGCATTTTGATGAGGATGTCGGTGACGGGTAGGACAGCGTGGTCCTAATTGCAAATGAGAGGCACCTCGTAGATGGGGCGCCCAGATTTGTGTGATTTATTCGAAATGTCGGCGGGAAAGACCGATCAGTGTTGCGTGTTGCTTGTGCTCGATCGCGTGAGTTCCTGCGATTGAGATATCGACTTATTGGATTTTAATTGATGCTCTCTGTGTGATTCGATGGTTGTTCACATCATTCACAGCATTGGCATTCAAGGGAAATGTGAATCGTGTGGTCGGTTGATCACTTATAAAACTTTACTGCAGCGAATTGCAACTTGCTCCAAAATATGAGTATTTTGAGTATTAAATGCCATCGTTGCTACTGCGGCTAAGAGGATGTTTCATTTCAAATCGCAATAGTGCAGAAATCTGTAGGCTAGGCAAAGAAATTTAAAATATGTAAAGAAAGACCGCGGTCGCCGTGGCGTAGTGGTAAGTGCGTCGACCGCCTCGCAGAAGGTCTAGGTTCAATTCCCGGACGGGACACCTCGCATTTTTTCACGGTACCACCTCTTTCGAGTTGCTGACAACACTCAAGGAGTATCAATTTTCTATGAAAAGTTTCTCAAATCTCGCCGTTCTTAGGCGGCGTGAGAAAACAGTTGTTGTAGAAGTTGGACCCTGGTCCCTTGTGGGCTGTAGTGCCACCCAATTATTATAATTAAAGAAGGTCCGCCCAGACCTTGCTCAGGAAAAGGACTTTTAATCCCAATTAACGAACTATGGCAAGGAGAGACTTCTAAGAAATTCCATCTCAAAATGGTTTCAATTTCAAAGAAGCGGCTCTCAAATCCCAGACCAATGAACATTGAAGGTCGCGGTACTAAGTCTCTTCCCCTCACACACTCCATTTCACTCGATTCAAATCTTTAGCCCAATTTCAATTTTCGATTGCGAGAGTAAGTGGAAGTTCCATGTGGATTCTGGTATTTGTTGAAAACACCACATCCATCAATTGGAATCTATTGATGTCTTTATTTAGGTAGTATTTTAGTCCACAGACCAGATTCGTCCAGAAGGTAAGTACTTTCATCAGAATCTAATCGTCTTCTGGGTTTTATTGTTTGCGAAGGAGTACATTTCGAAAGATTTCTGTTGATTGATTAAATTTGAGAAGTATTTTCCTTCACTTTAAGTACTGTGCGCACATCGAAGGAGCCCTTTTTTTACATACTCGGCATGTAAAAAAAGAAATACCACAAGAAGCCTTTAAAGTGAAAGACGTATGGGGGCATTGTGCCCACCTCCCCTTTCTCGCAACCATCCACTGCTCCACAGACAGAATATTGAATGGCTGCGAATTTATTTATAACTTACACGCCCTTCGTGTTGGGTGAAAGTAGGGTTTCCAAAGCAAACTCGTAAAATCCTTAAAAAACCCTCCCCGACGTCATTACAATCGGTTAAATCGATAGGAAATACATATGCTACGTTCAAAAAAAATTTCAATTCAAACCACAATCCTCCTAAATGGTAGCGATCATAAGATATTTTAGAATATATGATAATTGTCTATAACTTTCACTGGCGGCCATTTTGTCAGCTATCAAGTGATTTAGTTTTATGTTGTTTTGGAATTTTAATATAAATAGACAGACGCATGAACAACGCTTCCAAATTTTGCAAATTCGGTCCAAAACAAGTTTGTCGTTGATCCCAATATTCATAAGCAAATTTCATTTAGCATGAATCTCAATCCGATTAAAAGTATACGTCAATAAACAAAACATCCATATTTGGAGTGATGAGAGTATGTTGAGTAACCGTTACATCAAAAAAAAAAAAATTGGTTGGGGAAATATTTGCTCCGTTCTTCTAAAGAAATGATGCTGACCAGAAAGTCAATGGTGACCGCTATATAGACCCATAATTACTTACTAAACTAAGAATTCAGTGATGTGCAGGAGCTGTGTCTATTTCAACACGGCGGCGGCACATGCCACACAGCTAAGGTCATAAATGATTTACTGAAGGAAACGTTTGACAAACGCATTGTTTCGCTCTAAGAAATCGTAAATTGGTTGGCCTCCAAGATTGTGCGGTCTAACGCCGCTTGATTATTTTGAAGATATGTGAAGTCGCTAGTCTACGCCGATGAGCTCGAAACAACAGACCACATTTGTTGGAAAAAGTCAACGAAATTTGACGTTTAAAATTGACTTAGTCTGACGTGTCGGTCATATAGCAGAAATTAGTAAATTTCATGTCAATCCTCGGAACCGCAGCTTGACACTTTTTTGGTTGTCTTGAGAAATTGAGGTGACAGAATGCGTAAAACCAACTCGGGAAAGGTGTATTTCATACATAGTGAACATAATTGTTCCTATTAATAAAGTTATTATGTTCATTTTGTACATGTTATAATTGAACCTCACTGTAGACATGAGACTAGTAGATTTGTTGCAACGGTTTTGACGGAGAAAAGAAAAAAAATAAAAACTTTAGACAGCTTTTGATAGAAGAACACGTTTTGAAATCATTCGCCGACTCATCTTTGCCTGAAACGCAGAAAAGCAAATGAAATAGATTGCGCCAATCTCCTTAACAATGTATTGAAGATTTCTTTCAGTTTTTCGAAATAAAATTGAAAGTTGGTCAGCTAAGTTATTCTCTTTCGTATCACGAAACCGTGAACTAAGTGCATTCTGTTCTCGTTGGCTAAGGGTCATACAGAACATGGTCCACGTTGCACTTTCTTTAGCTGTCCCTCGGCATGAATACACAACAGGTACAGGCAGCAGTTGACAATATGCCTCAAAATATATTGACATCCGAAGACTATTGGGCGTCAGCTTAAGACAACGCTGCGCGAATTAGAAACGATAGACGGAATTACAAGCGACAGCGAAACGTGATTTTGCGAAAGACTCTGTAAAAACAGCTGAGACACAAATCCGTCCATCGTGGACCAATATTTAACAAGAGGTCTGGGAGAAGAATTATGGATTCAGGAATAAAAAAAAAAAAACATTCCCTGGACATCGGAGCATTGGTGCCTATAAAAGACTTTCACCTTCCACACACTTAATCGAATTCATTGGTGGTAGAGGGTATAGCCACCGCCAAACGTACATCACACAAAAAGGAACTAAACCACTGTCTTAAGGACGAAAGACATTCGTCAGAAAACTCTTCAAAAAGTCCACAGGTATACCTGCACCAAAGGCATTTCAAAACTGCATCACCCCACCCTCCCTTCTCCCTCAAAATCTTTATTAAAAAAAAACTTGGCAATGAAATCAGAAAGGAAAAGGTTTCCGATCACCAGCAACTCCCGGCCAAAACGCCCATTCCATGTTGCATCATGTTTGCCTGCCGCACAGACAGTTCCGTGTGTGCAATCTGAAATTGAAAAAGAAACGCATAAATCTGAAATCCAATCAGACAGGAATACACTTCATAACTCAACCAATTACTCGGAATCCCCCTTCTCCACATCACATCTCCCTCGCCTCCTCAGATCATTCGAATTTCGTGTCATAACTCCACGTCCGCAAAATTCAGATGCACTAAATCAAAGTCGCACGCTCGTTTCACACGTCGCAGCCACCACCACTGAAACCCAAATTAAACACTTATGAAGAAGATTTGTATCCGCGTCACAAATAAATCACTCACGTGCGCCATTTATCACCACGGGCCTCACGCAATCGCTCAAAATCTCCACGCAACGATCCGTCGGCGACGGCGAGGCAGCCACCACAAACAGTAGCGTGAGCATACCTTTATGCTCGTGAATCAATTACCTTAATTGCCGCCGCTGCCTTACGTCAGTTGTTCGACAAATCACCCAACGCCAGGTCACACATATCGTCCGATCCTCGTGCGAATCGCAGTCAGCCAGGCAGGCGCACACGTGCGCCAAGCATGCTCCTGTGACACACGACGCTGTGTCGTTGCCAGTAATTACACATCAGAGACAACGAGATACCAAAGGAAGATCCGCGCAGCGGTGGCCGTGTAGACATGTCTCTCAGTGGCCCACGGTGAAGTGTCGCCTCGAGGGAGCTCTTTGGAACTGCTTCGAACCACATTGCCGTCGCGACTGAACATGTGCTCCACATCATGGCATCTGTCTGCCAAGACGCGCCGCCGTCGTGAAAATCGAAAGCTGAAGAGGAGGGAGTGAGGCTGGAGGAAGGTCGGCCGAGCCGCTCTTGTGGTACGATGTGGTTTCGCCCCGCTCCGGCGGAATTCATGCTTTTGTGCGGAGAGTTATGGAGGATGTGTGTCCCAAATGCCGGCATTGTGCTTGAGTTTATGTTCGGGGCTGGCTTGTATGTTTATGACGATGATGAATGCTCGTGGGGATTGGCAGAGAAATACATTGACACCGTGACCCATCAATCTGGATGTGGTTGCGGAGGAAGAAGTGGGCTGATTTGATTCGGCCAAGATCCGTTGATAAATGTGCTTCACCAGCGACTTTTGTTGAACCGTTTGACAATGCCTCTGGGTGGCATTCTTCTCCGATGTCCTTCTTTCATGATCGACAGCTCCTGGGGATCTTTGGTTTTTCGATTCAAGTGACAGTTGTGTGACAGATGTGACAAGCTGACTTTATGTGACGTTTTGGATCGTATCCTTTGTGCTTTATAACGAAAGCAAGCAAATCGATCATCGGAAGCTTAGGAACTCAAATATCGGTCTCTAGCGGGCCATGAGTTGTTTACTGATCAAAGCCTTCAAGCGACAAGACGGTGAGGAGCACATTGAGGATCCACTGAAATCTTGTACCATAGCATCTTCTCCTCCTCTCCCGGAGATGCAAGAACTTAACAACCTGCGTCCAGGCGGCACAACAACAACTTGAAAATGACTTTCTTGCCAAAAAAAACAGGTGCCCGCCTTCATTCTGAAAACAAAAAAAATTTCAAAAAAAATTCTTTCAAGACATTAATCATTTTCGATTCGATTTTAAGTGACCCACTGCACCCCATCCCCCCTCTCACTCATCACTACACCTTCTTGAATTCCAAAGTTTGTCACATCTGATAAATCGATGCAATTTGCTGAGCACCCTGCAGTGGGAGCTTCAATCTCATCACACGTCTGTTCATGCATCCCCGCCAGAAGTGGCAATTTAACATCCATGCCAGAGGTAGGCGGCAGGTAGTCGATCCACTCACCAACTTATTCCGTTCGGATGCATTCTCTCATTCTCCTCCTTTCTCACGGATGGCATCTGGATAATGCCGATCATTCGCCGCTTCACGCCGCTCCGCCGCCTGTACGTTGCTTGCGTGATTAATTGTCACTGCTGCCGAGAGCTTCGTGCAGCGCGGTGTGGTGTCTGTTCTTGAGCTCCGTCATCAGCCCGCAACCGGGTATTTCCAGTGAATTTGCATCGAGCGCATCTATGAGAAACCGAACCCATGGATCGCGGGGACCCCAACAGATTAATTGCTCTTACCACTGGTTATTAATCATATTTCTATGGTTCGCTTTGGAAGAGTGTCTATTAAGTCATAACGACGCGGCGGCAGTCAGTATGGGATTTGCCGGAGTACAGCTTTTTAGCATTAGTCGGGGATCTCGAGAGAGAGAGAGAGACGGGCGGTTCTGAGTGAGAATTTATAGCAGAGGATGGGCTGGTTTTTGGGGGTGGATTAGAATTGGAACTGCATTGGGTGTGTGTGCTGGGATTTGGCGAATGATATTTTACGCATAGAAATGTCACGCTTCTTGGTGAAATAATTTATGGGTGGAAATGAAATTTTACTTTTAGAAGCAGTTGAGGATGGAATTTACTTTTTTAGAGCCTGATAAGCTTAACTTTTGCGAGTGACGTGGGGATCTAAGGAAGTTTGCAGGACATGAAAAATTGCTCAGCCTGCGCTGATTCTTTTCTTAATTATGACAGTTTACAGACAGGTGTATTGATTTACGACTGTTTTACTGTTTCACTTTGAGAGTGAGATGAAAGTACCACCAGTGCCATATAAGGACAAGCCACTGTGAATTAAAGTTGTCTTCAATTCCCTTTAGTGGCTCATCGTTTATTTACTGAATTAACAAAGAAATTGAAACGCCGCGTCACAACTCAATACCGAGAGAGTGTGAATTAATTTCAAGCATCTCCAAATTCTACTCTTAGGCAGAATGCTTCCCTCATTCCCCACCCAAACGAAGTCAAAATAGCAAATGTCTAAACTAGGGGCGAACAAACCTGCGGGGCTGATGGACTAACCTGAGAACTCTTTAAGACGAAAAAATCTGAATGGAGCCACAAACCTGCAGAAAACAAGTCCGATGTGCAAAACTTTACTATCGTGCTCCCAATGCACAAGAAAATTGTCTCGATTGTGCCAATTGTCGAGGAATCAGTTTCTTTAGCATCGCGAGCAAGATCATCTCTGGCGTTTAGTTTGAACGCCTGATAATACTTGTAAATAATCTGCGGTGTGATTTCAGTCAAACATTGAACAGATTTCAGCACTTTGGCAGCTCCTAGAAAGGACGGAAAAATAACATATCGACCCCCTTTACCTATTTTTTGATTTTAAAGCCTCATACCACAGCGTTACAGTGTCATGTTAAATTTTGGCACTCCCAACGAACTCTTCAAATTGTGTATTAAGATAATGGAGAGCTCTCTTTCGTCCGTAACAAACTCACAGAGACCATTAACTTTAAGAAAGGTTTGAGACAAGGCAATTCCCGGTCAGTGGCTTTTTGGTTACATTCTTAAGACGACAGTGCGACAGCGACACACTTCAATAGAAGAGGTGCGATCTCCCAAGGTCAGTTAAGGTTCTAGCTTCCGTATACCATGAATGTAATTGGACAAACACAGCCAATGAGTTACTTACTGGGAATCAGCTAAAATGGGCTTGGCCGCCAACGATGGACAAAGAACATGAACATGGGCGTCCTGGACAGAACATTGAAATGGGCAGCATAAATTTTGAATTGGACAGTAACATCGTCGACTTCGATTTGGCAGTATATAAGGACAATAATTCTTGCCAACCGCTGCTTCCTTGGACTTAAGAGCAATTATGTAACATAGCCCTCTTTCGGAAAACCAAGCTGGCTCTCATCTCTGCCCGGCCTTATGGCGCAGAAACTTGGGCGTTTATAATACTGACTGAGGTAGCCCTTGGTACTTTCGCGAGAGAGTTATGCAAAATTACCAGCTAGTAACACTCGAGTTAGCTTCCTCCGATGAAAACGTATCATATGACGCCGAAAAACCCTTACACATGACAACGTGGCACTTGAAGACACATGGCCAGTGCCATACGAGAAGGCGTGTAGAAAAAGTGTCCACAATCTGAGCCTCATTGTAAGACAGGCGTAGCTTGCGCTACGTCCTACGTGTTAACGTTCTTCTGCAATTGTCTTAATCTGTCTCAGTTAAGTGTATATGCTGATTAAGTGAGGTTCTAATAAAGCGAAATCGTCTACGTAAAGAATGATTCATCGTGAGTCTTGATTTTCAATTGCCTCCTTTCGACAGACAATGGGTGACTCCTATCAAACTGTTTTTCGTGCGAATAGTAGAACTGAGGATGAGCATAATCGACCTATTGAGCCAAAATTTAAATACCATTTGGAAACTAGAGTCTCAGTTTAGATTAGCTGATGATGAAAAGACTACTGCAGTTCAAGCTAAGAGTGAACCTGAAGACTCTGACGAATCAATTCGTAGATTCTGAAATTCAACTACAAGGTTGATTATAAGGATTGATGTCTTGAAAGCCAAAATTACGCATGTTATCCGCGAGAAGCTAGGCACTATGTTCTAATGAGTTGTTGGAAGTCAGACCTTCCCAATGGACCATCTCGGACTTAGTCATTGCAAACCTTACCTGATACTATTAACATAAAGCAAATGCAACAAAAAAACCTATAAATTCTTTTAACCGGTAATAAAGTTCACTTTTAAATTTATGTGTTTCATTTCACATAATAAATCAAACCTTACGATGAATCGCCCCTTACAATAATAATAATTGAGTGGGTGACCGGCGCCTAACTTCTACAACAACTTCTCCGTGTTGACCGTGATTCTGACCTCACGAGTAGTTACCTACAGTTTTTTGCAGACTCCGAATGGCGAGATTTAAAAAGGTTTGCATAGCCAATTAGTAGTCTTTGAGCCTTGTCAACAGCTCGAAAGAGGTGGTGCCGTGAAAAAGTGCGATGCGCTTAGGCCGGCAATCGAACCTGAAATGTTAGCGCGTGGGTGTGTGTGGGTCGGCCCTTGTCCAGCCAGTCATGGTGTATGGGTGTTCAGTGTGGTTCAACGTGAGTTCTTTCCAGATGGAAAAGGGGGGCAATGTTTTCGTGCTTTCGTACAAGAAATTCTATTGCAATGAGGTTTTGTATGACGAAGCGAAAGTGAATAGAGTGGATAATTTTTATCATTTAGCTGATTCGAAGGCATGTTGCACAAGCAATGACATCGGAAAACGAGCTCGTATTCGGGGCTTACTAACCGAAACGACGAAACGACGAGAACGCACAGCGAAGTGGATTCATTCCACCGGAAGCATTCGTAAGATGAGGAGGAATGATGTACACTTATTTATCACGTGGTGGTTAGGACAGTGGACCAGCGGCTACTCTACGAGAACTTTGCCAGGACAGTAAGTCCGGGTGAACTCCGGTTCAATATATCCATCCCTGTTCGCGATAGAACAGAAAGTAGTATGGATCGAGGGTTTTATTGGTTGCTACAACCTCATCAAACTCCAGTTGTCGTCAGCTTTTCAGGCTAACGTTGTTGGTCCCCTACGACCACTACTTCTAGATTTGAGGAATTAGAAAAAATACAATAAAAGAATACATTAGGAAATTTAATTAAAAATTAGCGTGTGGGTCACTATGCCAAGGCGACAACTCCTTATACAGTTCAATAATTATTCATGAATATACATTTTTAATGTTATTCGTCATGTTTCCCGCGAACCTAAATTTTATCTTCCACCTTTAAATAAAAATTTCGTTGATATTTTGAAACAGACACTTACCCTAAAATACACCAAGCGAATCTTTGAATTGAACAGTATGTATACCACGGCAAAAAAATGCGCAAATTCGCGACAGCACCTTAGTAGACATCACCGTGCCCACATTCCTCCTATACTGCGTTAAGAAGACTGCTACCATCGGTGTCGCTATCATTGGCTTGAATGCCAGTTATCCGAGGAGATCAACTGGATCATCTTAAATTGCGCAAATCAAAAAGATTAGGAGGCATGTTCTTTTCTATGTCAGACTAAGACTTGTAGCTCACCGCAGTTTATGCAAGTTATTTGATATTTGAATTTTTATCGTGAAGACCGATCCAATGTTGTTCAGAGATTGGACCTCTAGTATGCTATTCAGACCGATAGAATATCGACCCTGGGCTAGGAGTTGACGTCTTTGTACTCAACACCATTATTCCTGTACAAAGAAGATCATTTATTACAGCTTACTCTAGGGTAGAAAACTCGAAAAACCAATATAGAGAGCAATATAACCTCGAAAACAAAATCTCAAAAAGAAAAACTATCAGAAGAGTAGATGTAGCCAGCCTGAGACCCGTAGTCTAGGACTTAAAGTTGATAGTTTATTCAGAGAAGGCCAACTTCTGTCATAATAATTCTTGCCATAATTTTCAAGCTTTAGTATTTCACCATAATAAAGTTAGAAGTTAGCACAGAGGACTAGCCATCGGCACAGAGGACAACAATTTCTGTAAAAAAAGAAGGGGTGAGGAGAATGTAGACAATATATCTGATTTCCTCTGGTAAGGTAAAGCCTTCTCTGAGTACTACTTCTAAGCGAAATGGAACCAACCAGGTAACGCTTTGAGGCTTATAGGGATCTCTGGTCATAACTCACGGGAGTATTTTCATTTCCAAACCCCCAATTCTGAATATCTATCCTAGACCGCATCATAACCGACCTCATACCACACCAGTAGAGATCTAGTCAGATCTAAGGGAATCCAAACGCTTCATCTGAACCTATTTCAGATTATCCTTCATTCAATGTATGAGACAGCCTAAAGCAAAACCTTGACAAAATAAACGCCAGGACAAGGAATGTCGACAATACCTGGAAGCAGGGCTGGCCACTTTGTGACTTAAGTCATGTTACTTCTCGGCAACAAACATTAATGTTTATGCTAAAAATGTGTACGTCAGCTTCATTATAACAATACACGGAATCAAAAACTTCTCAAAAACTTCTGTGCATGGCCTAGCTGTAGGCTCTTGGCTAGGTGTCAGCGTGTCGCTTTGTTTTAAAACGTTTAACTAGATCAACGTTATTTGTGAGACTTACCATTTACTTTCAAAATTTATAGAATTGAGGAACACTCTGCGATTTTGTCTGCCGATATTTTTGTACATGCACAATGGAAGAGGCAGCTTACAAGCGAATGCGGAAAGATTTCCTCCCTACACATTGCTCTGCAGCAACAATCTCACTAAGATCTCTGCGCACAACAAAGAAAATGCCAATGCGTTCTACGCACTGACAGAGCCTCCCCCCTCTACAGCGCTTATCTCATCACCAACGAAAACAAAACAAATGCAAGTAGCAACTTGTCCTTCTGTCAAATGCCAATAAAAAAACAATAACTCTTCCTAATCCCATTGAGACCATTCGGTGAACTACTTTTCCGCCACCTACTCCATCTGCATCAGAGAGCTTTTTTGTTGCTTCATTCTTGGCTATCGCATTCCATGGGATGCAATAAGAATTTGTGCCTGCTTCAATTAGAAACAGATACAAGCACACACTGAAGTACAAACAAAGCAGATAACGAGATTTATGAGATAGGCTTGCGCTAATCGCTTTTCAGTACAAGGTAGGGTTCATCAACGAAGTACAACCTAGTCAATGCGGAGATAACAGAAACCCACCGTGGCATGGGCGCTGGTCGGCGAACGCCAAACAGCGCACAGTGCAAAGAAGAAAAACGTTATAAATTTTCACATTTCAGTGGAAGATCTAAGATGTGTACACAGGAAGCACTCCATACCCCATTACCACTGCGTACAACCAGCCATCGACTGGCGGGGCGCTTTAGGAGACGCGAAACAGAAGGAAACAAAAATTAAACAAACAATCGAGGGGCTGTGCCTTAAAATACTCATCTGTTTGATTGTATAAATACGAAGATCTCCAGTAGTGCAAAGACTAGTTGCATGTCGTTCAAAGCTATCTAAGCTCATTAGATACACTGCACCTTGCACGTCGGAGATACGTTTGTGCGTCTTGTGAGAATTTCTTAAATAGTATCGGAGCACTCTCACGCTGCATCACTTCAAGTCGGTTGATTGAGTGCAGAGGGTGCAAACACCGGAGCGTCTCTACTTCGATTCAATTTCTTCATCCTGCCGTCAGTGAAAGGAGCAACAATGGAAAGGACAAAGTTTCGAGTAAGGACATCTGTCACGGGTTCGCTTTTGTAGGCAATAAATTGTTTGCTTCTCACAGGACTCCATTGGACTGGTCATATTGATCTGCGTAAGTGGATGTCTTAGTCAGCAGAACACGATTTTCAATCAGACGCCCTTCAGGAGGCAGCAGCAGATCCTTCGACAACAGCCATTTCCGACCCCGTTGCCGCCGATTGTCCCGCCGCCGGTAAGTGTGCCCATCAGTCAGTGCCACGTGAACGCAGGTGGAAAATAGTTCTCAAGGCAATTTGTCAGAATCTATGAGAAGTCGTAAACAACAGCGACTACGGGACAGTTGTGAATTCGTTTTCCCCGCTGCGTGACGTCAGTACATGTGTACACAAAACAAAAGAGTTGGGCAGCGAACTTTATGAGCATTATTTTTGCAGTCTACTTTCAGGGGGTACAACCAATACAATCCACAAAATTTCGTTCCAATCACTGCCTACCAGAACGAACTGAACTACGACGGGAGTTTCGCATACGGGTACTCATCCGCCGATGGGACTACCGCTCAGGCTCAGGGCTACATAAAGAATCAAGGAGTCAAGGATCTGGAGGCGCAGGTTGTACAGGGATCGTACTCGTACACATCGCCTGAAGGCACTCCCATTCAAGTGACATACATAGCAGATGAAAACGGTGAGTTAAACTGCAGCCTAGTTGACATTTTTGAACCCTGTCTCTCTCTTTTCCTCAAGGTTTCCGAGCTGAAGGTGCTCACATACCAACTCCTCCACCGATTCCCGACGCGATCGCAAAGTCTCTGCAGTACGTTCAGGGCCTACAGCCCTACAATCAAAATCTCAACCCCAACCTTAATCCCTACCAAACACCCTTCCAAGCATTCCAACCACAGCAGCCTCTGCGTCCCGGTCAACTTACTCCACTCCAGCTGCAGCGCAAAATCTACGAGCAGCAAAACTCCGGACAATACCAGCCAGAAAATCAATTCCCACAGCTTCAGCAGAGGCCGTTCGGTCAGCAGTTTCAGGATGCAGGCACAACCACGATACCACAGCAGCAACAGCAGCAGAGCATACAGCAGCAACAGAAGCAAGGCATCCAACAGCAGCAACAGCAACAACAACAGCAACAACAGCAGCAGCAGCAGAACCAACAGCAGCAGTTGTTGACACAGCAGTTGCAAGGACGTCCGAATCAGATCATAAATCCATTCGCCTACAATAAGTATCGGCGTTACAAGAAATCCGTTGCGGCATAGGAGCTCTGTAAATCGTGCCCAACTCTGTGGACGGTGGTCTTCGTGACATCCTTTTCCAAACAAGTTAACCGTTTTGTAATCTAATGAATATTTACTCGTATCTATACCCATTGTGTATGATTCCATAGTCAATTACGCATATTTTTTTTAAAGCAATAAATGTTGTAAGCAGCAAGTTAATTGTTTTTTTGGCTTGGAAGGATTTGTTGACAATGTTTGCTGTTTTCTGTTGATAGTCACAATTCAATACAGAAAGATTTCAAGCGACTTTACCTCCAAATATTGCTATCAGACAGAATTTTGAACTCATTCCTTTTGACGATGGGCAAGTATTGCGTCCCCCAACTTAGTTGATGCCAAATTAGCAATATAGAGTCTGAAATCGAACAGCAGCTGACAGACTCAACGTAGAGTTCATAAGGGCAGCTTGAGTTCCTATTTCTCGTTTTCAAGCCGCATATGCCAAGCTCCACAAGAAAGAAGATCTCTGCTCCAACTGCCGAGGAATCACTTTCCTTAACTTCGCCTGCGAAATTCTCTCCACCGTCTCCACCAGAGATCAGATTTTCACACTGCGACGGATCCTGGAAATGGCACAAGAAGGACATGTCGACACTCACCTCTTATTTCTCGTTTTCAGGCTTGATGATGATTAAAGACGAGCAGTGACAGTGTCTTGTCACTCCTAACAAACTCGTCACATTATGTAGAATGACGGTGGACAGCTCTGGCTGCTTCAGCAAGGTTGCCGAGATCTTTAAGGCGAAAGTTACAAGTCAATATCTCCACCGTGGAGTAGAGGATAAGTGCGTTGACTTACAATGTACATGCTCAACGTATCAGGTTTGATTCCGGGACTGAACATATCGTACTTTTTAATGTCACTACCTCTTTGGAGTTGCTGACAACAGTCCAAGAGCATTAGTGATGCATATAGTATGTCTCACTCATTCCCCCGCACACAACTATACGGACGCCGCCCTATAAGACACGATGATAAGGATCACGTTCCTAATGATTCCAAGGCTGTCCTCCATAGAAAAGTTTTTCTGCACTGCAGCTAGAGGTAAAGTGAATGCTTCATCGAATATATGTACATTTCCAGCATTCTGTGAATGATTGGATAATGACTTATTTAAATCGTGAAATGGTGAAATCCTCTTGTGGCACCAGAGAGATTGTCATGGATTGTCATTTCTGTCCAACCTGCCTAAGCTCCTGCCTACTTTTCGTCAGTTCACCCAATTTTTCATAGATCCTAGAATTGCACATCACCATAAGAATTGTCTTTACCAACTCGCCTCATCCTAATGGACCCACCACAAAGTTCCTCTTCCCAAAGTTCAAAAACCCTCCCACTCAAATAAAAAAACAATTGCATACATTTAGTATGAAAATTTGCAAAGCTCTTTTCTTGACATCGCCAACTGTGTACCGTTCGATTCGAATCCGTTATGGATGAGTGTGAAAAGGTCAATGGAGCGAATTCTTTTGATCTCGAATTCCAAATCGAGACCAATAAACTGCAGTTCAAGCATGACCACTTGTCGGCGGCAACAGCAGCTGCCGCAGCACTTCGTTTTCACTTCGCCGCCGTCCCGATGAGATGCAGTGATAGGTTTGTGTGAATTTTTGAATTCCGTTGTGCTCTTGCACAATCGATTTTCGGTTCATTTATTGACTTGTGGCAGTAATTAGATCGATGGCGTAATGGTGCCGGTGCAGCGGTAGAAAGGAAGATCATAAATTTGTGTTGATTCTGGGGTCTAGAGAATGCAGCAAGCTTTCATGTAATCCGTTCTCGTAGACATATGGGGATGCTTCTCAAAGATAGAGGTGACTGAGTGTGGTCTTTGGAAGCTTTAATTTTTATTTGGAAAAAACAGGAAGGCAATAAAGACGTAAGTACTAGTATTATCTCCTGGAAGGACATCAACGAAAGTGAATTTTTCCCGCCCAAGATGAGATCAACTGGACACATGCTGAAGTTCAGAAGCAAATCACAATCAGTGCCCAAAACATTCTTATTCTCTATCATACAACTATTCATGAACAATGAAATAGATCCCTTTTAAGAAAGGAAAGGTGACAGTAAGGAACTGAACGTCAATAAGGGTAACAAGGAAGGCAAAGGCAATCCGTGCATTCCGCATGCATTCAAAGAACCAAGCGGAAGCTAGATACCGAAACATGACTTTTAAATAGTGAATCCATTGGAATTCCACTGTTTCGAATAAATTTCACAATCGGATAGAAACTAAATGTTAACTTACAGTGACAGTTAAGAGCGTTACGGAGTCGCTCCCATAGATTAGAATCTCTCTTTCGGCTCAATTAGGCTGCCCAGGTAATTACTTAACAATTTGATTGGTTCACACCCAAGCTTACCACCGTTCAGCTTCCACTCCTACCCGCACAAAAGAAACGGGAGCAAATGATCGATTGCCACTGCAAACGTTCAGTGAGCACGAATGCAAATTCTAGTTCAATCCACACCCAAAAATCCCCTGTCACGATCCACAATTCGTTGCACACCGAAATTCCATGGAACTGCTCGTCGATTCCAATTCCTCCCACGCGTCAGAGATCACCAACCCAATCTGATGGAGTTCACGATGCGCCAGCTTCCCTAATGGGCGCAAATTCTCAACTAGCGAACTCTCGACCAGCGCCAGCAATCGCTTAATCTGCCAAAATCAACTTTAAAGGTGTTCTCCCCTAAAACTACACATTGATCGTCGCAAACATTCACCGCCCTGCAGGCGTCATTACCCCAACTCCCCCTCCAGAGCGATCATCTTCAGTCGAACAGCCGTGCACCTCATCATCATCAGTACGTCATGATATAATTTGCACCCCGAAACTCGGTCAAAAGCGCTCCAATCACGCCGCAAATCGCCTCCTGACTGCAAACTGCTTCACTGACTTTTAACTCATCGCGCGAGCATCGCTCGCTAACCTATCGCATTTCGCCCGGCAGCCGTAACTCGCTAAAGTGTATCTGTAAATCTTCGAATTCGAATCCCAATTCAAATGGTTTAATGGTCGCCTCGGAAAGTTTAACTCCCGCCGAATGTGTGCGCATCCGAGCCTTTGGTTCCATGCCAAGAGGCAATAACTTATATTTGCTCGCCGAGCACAGACCACTAGCTCCCGAGCGACGTCTTGATCGCAGTCGTGCACACCATTCTCCGGGCTAAGTGAGTGCGACTGGCAGAAACAGAGGCGAGCGCTGCATTTGAATGAAGACGCGCACATCCCATTCATGGCACAACGACAGCAGCAACACAAGCAGCAGAAGTCGTCGTCGCTGGCGTTGCACAAGACGCGAGACAGTACGCAAGTTCACCAGGTTTGGCGATCGACTTTTACTTCGAAATTCCGCGGACTCACGGCTGGCTGGTGTGTGAATGCGCGTGTAATTGAAGGTCAAACGGCCAGAGCGGGTCCATAGAAGAGAAGAGATCGTCGTCAGCGGCACATCATTTCACACGACACTCATGAGCCGCTCACGCCGTCCGTGGGGTCATTCGACGACGGCGGCGTGGTGGAGGCGTTCAGAACTGTAACATGCCCCGAAAGGGGTCGCGGAAAATATGTGACCCCAGCGTGGTTCGGAGATCTGTTCGGCGATTGTGTGAAGCGCAGTGCGCGGTTCATTCATGATGTTAACATTTGCCGGGATGACATTAAATCACACGGCAAACATCTGCAGTCAGCCGCGGCATGACCACATGGTGCTTCTAACATCGTCACCGTGTTCTCGCCGAGGCTGACTGGTGGCGGATGCACCGGCAGTCGTCTGCACGGCTGCGATGGTCCAAAGAGATGGTCTTTGCGCGACACGGCAGGGTGTGGGATGGTTCCCCAGTGGCTCGTTATTTATTGAACTTTTCTCTGGCACGTTAATGAGCCGCTTTGCTGTGTGGCGGCGGCGCGGCTTGGCGTGGCGCATGGTGAATATGCAAATGAGGCGAGGTGTTAATTTGACAATTACATGTTAACGGCCGCGGATGTGCATAAGTTATGGCGCTGTTCGGTGAGTGCTTAATTTATGGGGTTTCGGTGTTCCGTCCTGTCTGCGGGTTCATTCGTCATTTTTCTGGGTTGCGAGATGTGACGCGGTTGAAGGTGGTTAACCGTGTTGTGCTGTCGCTTAGTTGCTTTTTTGCAAGTTGTGGGTGGCCGGTGGCTCTAGGATGGATGAACTGGTTACTTTGTGGTGACCATGAGTTCATGGTTGTGTCTTGGAAGTGTGTTACCAGCGGGTTAGACTGCAATGTATAGAAATGGCGCATTGAGGCCAACCAACCTTTGTATCAGAAGCAGCTAGGTGGCATATCAAGCCCTGCTCTAAATATACTTTCCCACCAGCCTTCGCTAGGTCAAACAGACATGTGGGTTGCAGCATGCACACAAATTGAACTAAAGTCCTTTTTCTGGGAACCGGTTTTCAATTTTCGTAAACTCGAATAAGCCAGTAATTAAATTTGCTCTAGTAAGAAGAAATCTAATTTACCAGAACTTATCATTTAGGAGAGTAGGTTCAAGGCTCGATTGGGAGTCTTAGGCTGGGCGGACCACTGCGATTCTAAGCAGATGCATTAAAGACGTTTGTTCTCCCAATTTGGATAAAGGTTCCAGGCCAAAAAAGAGGGCAAAAGAAGGCGGTTTGGATGTGCATATCAAAGATTACTATTGTAATGTCTGTATACCGACAGCCAGTTACGATTCTAACTCAAAAACATATTTAACGTATAGCCTGTCTCTCTCTGTGAGGGTCCAGTTGTGCAGTATAAAAGTCATGTGGGTGCAGAGGGTCCCTCACATCGCAGAAAATTGAAAAGCTAAGATACTCACGCTGCTCACTCCTCAATGAGTTTTACGTTGCACGCCATACGCTACAACTTTCTTTAAGCTCAGTCAAATGCAAGCCACACATACATGGTTTCGTTTTTATTTTCAACAGTATTTGATGTAAGCAGTAAACATATATATTTATGTATGTAAGTAACAGATATATAAATACGTTGAAATATATTAAAGTTGTCAAATCATCTCATAATCCTAATTCTGCAGAATCCTGTTAAAGTTACACACTTTATTCCTGCCGCAAATAATCAGCAAATGTTGAGGCTACTCGCCTGTCTCGACCAAACAGTTGTCATGAGCACATGAACAACTCTTCAATGCTTATATCAATACTGGCCTTTATGAGGAAAGACGCTATCAGTGACGCCATAAGGTTGCAGCTTCAAGGTTCAAACTAGGCGATCTGTATGAAAAAAAATTCTGTATAAAGCCGAATATTATGGTTTGACTGTGAATGCTAGTTCAATGGTGTTCTAAATCTTGACTCCAAAAGTCAGTATACAGATGGCATATGTTTATACTGCCACCAACGCTTGGGTTTCTCAACCAATTTGGTCAAGACTGACTGTTTTTCATGCTTAAGTACACGCCATCGAGATGAGGACATGACTTAAGGGTTGCAAAGGCATTAATACCTTGAGAGAGTCAAGCAGCACTCAAGACCTTGTCGTCTGACACTGTAAACACCAGGATCATGAAGTGCTAAGCACTGCAATCTCTCGCCAAACTTTATAAACTGAAACGTGATTCGGTTTATGGGCACAAGGTGATTGCAGAAAATGCACCATCTGATGAACTCATCAGGTCTGTAAGGCGGGAAACTGCTTTCTTAGGCTTTACAAATGAAACGCAGCTAGAAGAAAGAGAAAAGAAAGGGATGTTCAATCTTCACTTCAATCTTCACTCAATCTAGAGCAATCCAAACGGACAAGCAAATCCCTTTACTTTAAGAAATCCTTTATTCAGACAAAGAAAATTAAGGCAAAATGTGGAGAACTCCTTCATCGAATTGAGTGGGTTTCCCTCGTCCCCTACTACTCTCTCCTGGTAATGCACGCTCAGCTGCTCAAGCACATCCACAATTCCCTATGGGTCAGTAACTAGGTCACCCTTACAGTTTCGAAGAGCCTGTGGAGTGCCTTTCTGGAAGCCTATCGTAGGCTCGCTTCTTTATAAGAGGCTCGTATTTTGTATTTAGTTAGTTTTTGGGTTTAGTTATCCCTAGACTCATCATAGCCGCGACGGATCTTTTTTCAGATACAGAAGTTTTTGCTCCTCCCTTCTCCTAGCCCTGTATTCCTACCGCTTTTCTGTGTCAGTTGCCTGTTTTTTCTGCTCACACTCGTTATCATACCACGGGGTGCGTTTTGGGGGTGGTCGGTAGCCAATAAGGAATTCTTCTACCTCTTACTGTTGATATGTATGTTCAATGTAGACATACTGGATCTCTCGCTGAGCTGCTCTTCATTGACTCCGGCAAGGGAGAGTAACAGGCTTTACCACTGACCATTGGGACTCGTTTTCATTTGATGCCTTTGATGTCAGACAGAATGCAACGCTACGTGACATTTTTTTGCTCTCAATACTGACCATAAGATTCTTTTTGTCCAAATTCTTCCATTGATCTTACATTCTGCCCACAGCTTCGCCTTCTATTTCTAGAACGCATATGTAGGATATGTAGAGCCAATGATTTATTCATCTATGGTTATCTAGAAATCCCGATAAAGCCTTTTACCTGGACGAGTGTTATTGTTTTGACCAAAGTGATCGTAGCTCTGCAAACACTGACCCAGCTGATCACTCCAACCTATGTAATGGCTTCAGTTACCTTTTTTTCATCGCATATAGCTCTAGCTTTGATTGTCATGTGTATCTCCTATTCTTTGTTCGTCAGTTTAGTTATTGCAGCAGCCTTCTTCTTCTTCGTCATCTTTTACTGGCGCTAAAGTCCGATTTGGATCAACCAACATGCCTGCCTAGCACGATCTCTCGCCCCCTGCCTCCAATTGTGCACTCCAAGTTGGTTGAGGTCCTTCTCCAGTTGTGTGCGCCATCTCAACCGAGACCGTCCTCTGTTACGTTGTCTCAATGACTTGGAGTCGAAGAAGGACGAGTTTGAAACCATATTACCTCTAAGGCTACTATTGCTGTGGACCTACTTGTTTTCGGCTCTGGTCCGGGTAGAAAGAATTGGTTTATATTACAGAGCCAGTCATCAAGCAACTGTCCCATATTACAGCGGGACTGAGGACTAGTGCTTGTAAGTTCTAATAAATGCCACCTTATGCATTTTTCAAGGATATCTTCCCAGGTTAACTTAAAATTCAAAGTTCCCCGTGCAGATTTCACCATCTCTGGTACAGTTTAACTCGAGCATAATAATTGGCCTTAGTTCCAGCGGCTTCTGTAAGCATAAATGAAGCGTTCACAGTCGAGAGCTGAAAACAACGCTCAAGGCCACCAAATCATATAAAGAGAACTTCAATGAAACCTGGTTGGACCACCTTTGACCTGCGCATGCCTCAGTCCCATCAACGATTGTTCCGTAGACCCTGAAGATTATCCATTCTCATAAGACAATCCCACCATGTTGCCTTGTTTGGCGCAAATCTCTTTTCTAGATCATCTAATTGGTGAACCAACACCTTTCTTAATCCGAACAAGGTTCCCTTTCAAATACTGCATCTCATCCTCACACCTGCTCGAAGCCGGACACCCCTTCAACCAACTACCCCAGCAGCACTGCTTTCAAGTTTGAGGTTATTATTCAATAACTCATAATCTGGCCAAGCCGGAGTTGCAACACACAGCTCTCACCGCACAAGCCGCCAAATGCCTTGCGCTCATGGCAATTACAATCAGAATTGCAAAACAATCCAATAGGAGTCACCCAGTCGCGCTAGCCTCGTCAGGTTGCGTCCACCACGGTGCCTCTGCGAATGCAAATTCCGCTCACCGCTATTCAATTAAAATATTCAATTTAACAGCAGCCCAAATCACACATTCCCAGGGCCCCTCGGTCTCAGGTCCTCCCTCTCTCTCTCTGATGCTCTCTGTGCTGCAGGAGCTGTTGCCACACGTTACGTTTCTCAACACACTCTCCTCCCGGTGTGATCTGCCACCAATGTGAAACCGACCAAAGGCCCTGACATCATAGTTCACACACTCACTTTGCTGCCCCAGCACTCCAGTGGTCTGCGACGGTCGCGTCTTCATCTCACTTAGACGCGACCGACCGACTAACCACCGCAAATATTCGCCTCACTTTGTGTCCCTGATTCAGCCATGTTAGCCGCAGCGACGAGTCGCAGTCGTCATATGCAGTCCGACGGGGAGCGTTAATTGCCGCTATCGTACTGGAGGGAAAAATGAAAAGCAGCCATCATTCCGGGCAAGACGTCGTCGCAGCCGTCTCAGACATGCGGTCTTCATTTCACGTCGTCGTGCCACCGGCGCTCAGTGCAACTTCAAACAGCGATTGGCCGCAGATGGGAAAGATTGCTTCGAATTGACCAGAGATAGTCGACTGTGCCCCGAAAGGAGAGGCCAGGCTGGTCTGGTGCCTCGGCTGCGTATAGAATTTCAGGCAGACGATCGCCGCCGGCCGATAAGGGGTGGACAAGCAGTCAGGGCTTGGCGAAATACTGATTTCTTCATTTGCAGTGTTCGATGGGTTCCTTTGTGGGGAATATCATCCGCCGCCGTCGCTGCCGGTGTGGCTTGTTCCGACATGTGCCGCACTTGGGATGGGAGTCAGTGAGAGGTGGCTAATTGCGGCTTGTTACCTGCTGCGATGGTGGCGTGGAATTGGTAGCAAGCTAGCTGGCGCTTCTGAAGAGGATGCAGGCAGATTTTGAAGGACGACCGTGCGCGTGACTCGAAGCGTGGGAGAAGACCTTAACGGACGATCAGCCATTCTCTGAGGCTAATTCCGGCGCCATCCCAAGTGTGAGTGGGTGGTCGGATCAAACTGAACCACTGACAGGGTTGACCTTAAGGCAGGCAAATAGACAGATTCTCCTCTCGCTGTGTGTCAAGCGAAGCATGTCTTGTAAGGCATACGCCACTGACTTTGTTCTACAGCCAACTGATGGCTACACGGTTTGATGGAGTCATGTGTCGGTGGGAGAGCCACAGAATCTTCAAATTGAGGACGGGAATGCAATGCTTCTGTTTGCCATGAGTCAGCTGCACGTCACTACTCAAGGCACAAGGACCGACTGACAGTTGACGGATTCGAGGGAGACGGTTTAGGAGAACATGGCACGCTGATGTTTATGTGGCATTTTCTCAACCGGATCTTAAGCTGAAGATTCTGCAGACTCGTCAGTTTGTGGAGCATTCAGACCTTTAAGTTGCATCAGTCCCTCATGCTGTGGATGGACTCTTGGATGAAGAAAGGAGAACTCTGAGTAGAAACATGACCGAACATCCTTTTTAGTTCTCTTTTAGCCTCGAATTAGAACGGACACACACTGCTATGTGATGCAAAAATCATGTCTCATTGAATAACGATAGAAAATAGGACAGGCTTGTAGCGAGACTGGCAACCCGGCTTTACTTCACCGACAACCACTAGTGATGCGCTTGCTCTTCCTTTCTCATGACTACTTAGAACAATCTCTCAACACTTCTTTATTTCATTTTCCCTTTCACTCTAAGTCCCACATTAAAGGGCAAAGAATCCCCTCACTTCACGGGCTCCAATCTCCGTCAACATTCAATTAAAATCCATTTCAATTATAAACCATTTATTCAGTCAACCCTCGCGCGGTCAAAATCAACAACCAACAGCGCACGTGCGAGTTAACGCAGCACCGCACATTCCATTTCCACAGTTTTCATTTCAGATATGAAGCTTTGTCTGAGTTCAAGAGCTCTTGACCTTTTGATGGTGCACTCGATATGATTGAGGTGCGTTCATGCATGTCATTCTAAAAGCGAGATGTGCACGGATCAGCGGCCCACTACGGATCGTAAATAAAATAAAAAGGTCAAGCTTATGTACGGATGCACAATCGGGCAAACTGACATGACGGAGTGATGATTTGATGAGCCACTGCACTCATTTACATTTCATCATACTGCACATTTTCAGCGAGGTACGTTCTAGATTGCTCCGGTTGATGATGTCTTTCGACTGGGGTAGGAGGTGCTAAAACTTCACAGTAGAGTGCATGCTTAAGAACCTTCTAATAAGCTTAGCAAGGCTTATACCTACTCAAAATCCATGTGTGTGCTAGGCTTGTCATCATGAAATTCTTCTCGTATTGGACAAGTCTGCCGCTAAGCGATTGCTTCAGACTATACAAGTGCGTATGAAGAGCAGCTCAGAGTAGACGATATCTTCTGGTCTCACAGATCGATGGTCACGCAAGACAAGATTAGGCAAACGGCTGAATTTGAAGAGATGATGGAAATTTGAAACCTTCAACGACAGAGAGGATCCACATTTACAAACATCGGTGGAGGAAGAAATTGCTTCCGTTCTTCGTACAATCAATTTTCCGGGTTTGTGTAAGTTGAGTTGTCATATGAAAAAGGCTTTTAGAGGAGGGTGTCGTACGTTGTGTGGTGCGTGTTTGGTGCTTATTTGGCCAAACCACGGTTCAGTTTGTTGAATCAATTGTTGCCCCTTGGATGGTGCTGATAGTATATCATCTCTGATTATTGCTTTATTTTGCAAACCTCTCTTGAGGCGAACTTTGTACCAGAGAAATTACCCGACACAGAAGAACTACTCATATTCCCTTGGAGTTACGCGGGAATAAAAAGGTAAATTCTAAGGGCCCCTCCAACAAAACTGTGTATGGCCTGCAGTTGTCCTGAGGAAACATGATTCGTCTTCCTTTACCTATGGCTGCTTTTGAGTGGTTTCCTTAAGACAAAATAGATCCGAAGAAAAAATAAATCTGAAATAAGAGTTTTGCCGCTGAAAAGCAAGTCATAGTAGACGATTCAATGCAAATTACATCAAACACACAAAAATCTATCTTCAATTGGATACCGGTAGCGTCGACTCATCGTGCATCGATCTTGAGTAAACGTTGCGCTAAGTGATAAGTTTTGTCATCAGTCAGCAACCTTTTCAAAAAAGGATCAATGTTGAATCATAACAAAATCAATGATTCGCAGAAGAAAATTCAGTTCAACGTTGAGTTACTTGGTAACGTTGAGTTACTTGGTAATGAAAACAATGCACTCAATAAGTTCTAGGATTTTGGATAGTTGTCCATCCAGTTTGTGGTGAATCTTTGAATCGACCGAACCAACCGATCAACCAATTGGACATGACTTACACGTCACGTCCACATCTTCACAAATAAAAACTGTCTGTAGGTGTCCACATTTCTCTAAGCAGTTTTAGTGTCTTCAAGTACAAACTATTATCTTTCAAGGTTAATTAAATGTGGTCCGATGGGACCCATACAACACTACATTACACCTAGGTCCTAAAACTATATCCTTCGTAAGCAAAGTTTAAATTCCTGCATCGGATTAGGTATCACCGGGTAAAATTTCTTCCCGGAAGAATGAGTCAGAAAAAATAACCTTTTATATAGGGTCTTAAAATTTATAAGTGTAAGGCAGTATCTGTTATGCTTATCAGACTCCAGCCTCAAGATCAAAATCACCAAACTTATCCTTTAGCGTAACTTCCAAACTACATACTTACAAACGGTTAACCTCTGTAACCATTGTAATGGGGTTGTGCTTGGTTTTTTAGACATTCCTTAAGACATGGAAGTCTTGAGTTTAATTTACTTTGTGCTTAGGAGTTTCATTGCCTCTTTAATCAAATTTCCGAATTGAAGTCTCCAAGTACGATCTTAGATTCATACTCTGAGAGGGTTCTGAAAACCTTTCTTTTTTATGACTCTCTCGTCTAGTTATCCCAGAATAACATTTTCTTATAAATATCTCTGCCTGCTACAAACAAGAGCAGATAGAAGAATTGGTGAATTCATCATGAGGTTTGAGTACTAAATCACATTTTTTGATAGATTATGCGTGGCTCCTATCATACTGTTTCGTATTTTTTACTCAATATCGTTTGGCAAGTCATCATGGAGAGGCTCACATCACAACAGAGTCTATAAATCGTTCAGCTATGTTACGGAAATCTGTAAGAGTTCGGAGGGTTCTGTGAGAAAGGTTTTTTGTGCGATTTGAGGTACGGTCGATGCACATAATCGACACCTTGAAATCCATATTGCCAATACCATTCTCAAAATATAGTTCCAGTTAACATTTGTGAATGACACTCGATCGGTTAGACTACATTGAGCACTGGCGAGACTATACCATCAGTATAGTCTATGTACGTCAATGTACGCGAAAACTCTGACAAATCGCTTCGTTGTCTTTCGCAACAGCTAGGCATGTTAAGTTATTAGGCGCTTTCCGCAATTAAGTTCAGACTCATGATCTCAGTGACCTCTTAATTCAATAAGATGGCCCTACGAGCCATACAGTGCGTGAAACAATGAACTTGTTGGGGAATCATTTCGGCGAGCACTTAATTTCACCTTTTGCTGCAGTCAAATCGTTGCTTAGATCGTGCGACATTCCACATTTGGACTAGTTTCCTGGCGATATGTAAAGTCTAAAGTCTTTGGGGTTAAGCCAGTTACAATTCACGCTTTGCTATCCAACATTACTAGTGTAATCAGTGAGACACCAGCCACGGCAATCAGTCGCCCAAAATTGAACCATCCGAATGGACCAACTCAGATGTGGTCATTGCCTACATTTACATTGATATCACTTTCAGAAAGTAAATGCCATAAATTGTTCTTTTAACCGATAATAAATATTTTGAGTTCACTCTCAAAATTACGTGCTTATTTTACATTACAAATCAAACCTCACGCTGAATCAGCCTTTATCAAGGAAGGACGTACAACGCCAACGACAAGGCAGAGCATTACGAGGTGGCCGAGAATGGACTCTAGCTTGGCTCCACAGTAAACAGGGACAACAGCATCAATGCAGAATAAATCTTAGTAAGCGCTTCTTATTTGGATGCAATAGTTGAGCCTCTCCTTTTATACAATTCTCCAACATCCCGGCCTTAGGATAAGAAGCATAGACTTTTTGAAAAGCGGATAAAATTTCGTATATAAACATTCGTCTTTTTTACGCAGAGGTCCTATTCAAGTTGAGGAACAAGCTATAATCACCGTAGAGCGGCGTGTGCCTAGTAGAAAGATGGCCAAATAGAGCGCATAAACAACACTTCTACGGCCCACTAAGTATTTGCAGAGTCGTTGCCATAGGAACGACGATATAGAGGTTATTCCACAATGAAATAACGCACACAAATAGGTAAGGACTACTTGGTTCGGGAAGCTGCAACTGGGAACAGATCGCTCCGGCTGGCTTTTTGAAGCCTGTATGCTCGCAGGACTGCAGCTCCAGACTAAGAAGAAGAATGTGCTTCACAAATATGTCTTCTTTTCTACAAGCATACTCAGTATACTTGCCAAAGAACCTCTTCCGTTTATTGTTTGCGTACCGCGCAAAAGCAAATCACTTAAAACCGTTCCATTTACTCCAATGGCAACTGAAGCAATCAGCACGGGTTTTTACAACTGAACATCTCAAATGCATCTTCCTGAAAAAAACTTCCCTGAAATCACAACTTCCGACCCAAACTGGATGTCCCCAGTATCTCGATAAGCATGTGTCCCTATTCCAAGAGATAAAATAAGTCAAAGATTTTTTTTTAAATTTTTTTTCGAACATTTTATTTGTTCACTATGAGTTCACATTGAGTAAAAAAAAGGACAATTACAATAATAATAAAATAAAAAAATAATAAAATAATAATGGAGATACAGTATTCATATTTATACATTTACACAACAATACCCCCGCACCGCTGCACCGTGCAACGTGGTGCCGGGGCACACCATAGACACGTAGATAGAGAGAATGAAAGTGCGTGAGAGAGAGAGAGAGATTATTCAAACATCATGAACGACATTGGGTCACTAGCCATAATCGATTCTTAAACCTAATCTGTCCAAGCGGGTCCCCGGCCTTCCAGTCCGAGGATCCGGCTGCTTTCCGAGAAATCAATTTTGAGGCATCCATCCACAGGGAGTTTCGCTTCGTCCACGTGCGCCGAATTCAAGTCGAATGAGAGCTTACAGCTTACGTCGCGGTAAATGGCAAAAATTAAATATTAATTCTGGGAGTCGAACATAGAGCAATAAATTATAGCACTTATTATACAAAAGAGGGGGCTGGCAGGTCCGTTGTCCGTGGCGCGTCTTAGTAGTTGTAGCCTGTCTGTGGGCTGAACTGTCCGTTGCCGGGCCGTCCGCCACCGCCAGCACCACCAGCACCGCTACCGTAGCCGCCAGCACCAGCTCCGCCAGCACCGCCTCCGTAGCCGCCTCCATTGCCGCCGGCGTTGCGTCCGTTACCACCGCCTCCGTTACGTCCTCCATTGCCGGGGCGTCCGCCATTTCCTCCATTGCCACCGTATCCGCCAGCCTTAGCACCACCTCCGGCTCCGCCATAGCCGCCAGCGCCAGCACCTGCTCCGGCACCACCTTGAGCGGCGGCAGTCGCAGCGAGCGCCTTCTGGATGGCCTCAGGAATTGGAGGTGGCGTCGGGAGATGGTCTCCTTGTGGCTGGAAGCCGTTCTCGTCGGCAACGTATGTCACAGTGATCACCTGGCCATCGGGGGCAGTGTACGAATACGAGCCCATCACGGTGGGGATCTCGTTCTCTGAGCCCTTGTTCTTGATGTCGCCTTGCTCTTGAGCGGTGATGCCGTTGGCGGTCTCGTAGCTGAACTTGTAGGTGCCGTCGCCGTAGTTTTCGTTTTCATACGAGATGATTTCGATTGGGGGGCCCGATGGGCCGGGGGCTCCTCCACGGCCGCCGCCGCCTCCGAAGCCACCTCCTGGAGCACCGCCGCCTGGCCTTCCAGCGCCGCCGCCACCACCTCCGAATCCTCCCAAGCCATTGTTGCCACCCGAGAAGCCAGGTGTAGGCAGTCCGGGACCACCTCCGGCGCCGGCCGCACCCGGAGGAGGCGGCAAGTAGTTGTTGTCTAGGCGAGCACTGGTGCTCATCGCAATGAGCGTCGCGAATATGACCTGCAAACGAAACAAAAACGGAATGTCAGTGAATGCGGACAGAGACGCGGAGTCGAGGGGAGGAGAGTCGCAGATGACAGGCGGCAGTTAAAGCTGTTTAGTGTCATCTGATTCACGACTTCCAAATGCCTATGTACGCCGCGCCGCTTCTTTACGTCGGGTTGAGCCACCCCGCGATACCATCGCCGTCGCCATCGCCGTTGCACGGCTAATTAGACACACACCGATCAGTCGACCTACTGCAGCAGTTGCAGAAACAAATGAAACAATGCCCCGCGCAGGGAGTCGCGTTTGGGTAGGACCGATGTCGCACAGCTTGACTCTTCGGTTATTAGCTGCAGAGCCAGCTGTTTATGTGCCCTCCGATGACATCCACCGACGCCGCCGCCGCTGCCCGTGTGCCCGCCGTAGTGGCCATTGCGGGTCGCACGCTGTATCTCACGACTTCTGATGGCGTTTTCATTGTTTTTGCGAAACAAGAATCCGCTTAGCGTCCCTCGGCCATGTAAGTCAGAATTTGACATTTGTCACGCCGTTTGCCAGTGGAACTGGCGGCAGTCGGTGATGCAACTGCCGCTGTCGTTTGTGCGATCACTCAGCCAGCACGGATCACTGTCTTGGCATTGGCAAACGCGGAGAAAGTCGTAACCGCCGGCCGCGACATCTGCAGGGACGACATTTAAGCCAGCCAGCCAAGAAATGTGTGTCCTTAATGTTGACATTTAGCAGATGACTTTCTATCGGGGCCCAAACAAAGAGACACAAAAATCGTGAGCGCCTGGCTTGGCGTGGCCTGGCGCTGCCGCCGTAGTCGCATATCGGATCGAGCATGTGCGGCACTTCTTCATAGTCGAAACAGGTTACTACTGTGGATGCAAATTTTCGCAGCCATCCTCTCACCAGATGAACCACATCCGCCATGGATGTGCGCTTGTTCGCCAGTCATCGGGGGTAGCCTTGCTGGCACGCTGGCACACTAGCCCAGTGCCTGATGCCTCGGCAGATCCGTTTATGTTATTTAATATATCACAGTTCATGAATTGCCGGGGGTGCAACGATTTGGCAATTGCGGAGCGCTTATGCCCCGAGCAGGGTGATGTTACATCGACCCAACCATCACGGCTGCGCGCGGTCCCACTCAGCCAGCAGGTCTCTTAACGAAATGTGTAACAATAGGTTAGGTTTACGATTTTGAAATGGCATAGTGCACTAGTTTTGCTGTCATATCGGCTGTCTGGGAAATCTGCGGCTGGCTGTGTGCGATGCAACATGGCTGGGAAGCGATGTAATCTTCCACCCGCCTGGGCGAGGGTAATAAAAGTGTCGGCGGCGTTTATTTCTCTTCTCTTCTGCAGCATTTGCGTGCGAACCGGCAAGTGGGAGTCTTTAACTCACGCTTGCCATCCAGACAATTAGAGTTTGTTTTGACGGAAAAAAAAACAACAGTGCTGGGAACAATTGCAAGACCTCGTGTGTGGTGTGTCTGAGAGTGCAGATCATCCCGCGGCCAGATCTCGCGGCGACGGTCAAAACTTGCATTCGTGATCGTAAAAGTGACTTGGCATCTTAAAATTGATTACTTGCACACGTTTTATGACTTTGAAAGGCACTTTAGGCAAGGAGGCCTCATTCAGGCTTTTACTGGGAATGAATGCGAAAAGCGAGGATGAAGTGCCGTTTGCATGTAAATTTGCAGAGAACTTCCTCATGATCAGTTGAGTGATGTTGAAAGGTTTGGAAGGGCTTTTTATGCTCAATTCCATTACTCTGTCACTTGATGGTTTCTTAAAGTATGTAGACTTTCGGAATGTTTATTTGAGTTCAGCCTGTTTGTGGAGAGAAGGCTTATGGATTGATGGAGTTGAAGTTGGAGTTGTCTTATGAAATGGATTGCAAGAGTGGATCTTGTGCCACAAAATTTTTCGCAGTACGCAACGTTAACTAACTATGACTTAAAAATGATGGAAATGTGAAATTCCGAGGCCCGTAGTCTACTCATTCTGAACAAAATTTGATCAAATGTGGAGAAATGTTCACGTGTCCTAAATTTCTTCCGCAAAAAAGTATTTGTTGGTGCCACGTAACACTAGTATCAGATAAAGGTTTAGTCACAGCGCGTTTTCAAAAGTTCATTTGAAATAAACTTAGGCCACATATCAGATTTTGGCACAGAAAAATTTAGGCCAACTTTTTGGGCCAGAAAATGCTGGTTTCAAACTGCAATAATTCCAGTTTCCAAATGTACAGAACTACTTTGTAAAATTTCGATTGAAATTTTGTATAACTCAAATCTTCATCAAATTTTTTGAACCAGCTCTAAAATTATGGTCCCTTTCAGAAGTGATTGTTAAAGGTGTTTGATTCTGTTTCTCTGTTGAAAGTAGTGCCTCCAGTTTTTGGCCTAAAATTTGATGTGCGAAGGCAAAGCCTCCTTGTTTCTTTTGAACAAAGTGACAAACCAGCACACACTCAGTTACTATTACTGGTAACGAGTGCTTGTATAAAATGTTGGTTAAGAAAATTCGGGCCTAAAATTAATCCATCTTACAAATAAAGCAGCAAATGTCATAAATGAGTAAATTATGAGACTAGTGACTTTTCGGCACTCAAATAAAATTTCAGATTTCCTATGTTTTTAGGCTTCAATATCTTGTGTGTCTACTCTGACATAAAAAGTATGTTCGTGGCCTCCTTCATTTAGGGACTTCACCCAAATTCTGGTCAAAGAGTACAAATTGTTTATGAAAGACTTTTCTCATTTCTCCAATTGGAGCTGATACGGAATTCTGAGTTCACTCGAACTATTAAAGAGAAATAGGCCGTACAGCAAGAGGAGTTGTGTGGACAACAGTCTACAATTTATTATTGCTTGAAATTGGACCGAAAGTTAGTGATATGCCAGAATGGAGCATAAACTAACCTTCATACCGTGCTGATTAAAATTTAGGCCTTACTTTTGAATGCAGCAATTTCATAGAATTCACGCCTTAAGGACTCAGCTTCGTCATGATTCTCAAAATTTTGCCAACGGATTGATCAACAAGAGAATGCTGTGCTTTTTGACCTTCCTACGTTCATAGAATGACATTACAAATTTAGATACTTCTGCCCAAGATTAAGGCCTAAATTTATTTAAGCCGAAAAACGGTAGTCTGAGCCCTAGTTGAGCTTAGACAAGTGAAGTGCAAAAAAATGAATGACTTTCTAAAGAGACTAAGTATTTTCTAACCTCAATTTCGGGAAAGATGTCTTCTGGAGAGCTATGACGCTTTGAATAAATTTATTTGCAGAAATTCGCAAAAAAAGTCGCATTTGTGGATCGCTTAGGGGGTTTCTGAAAACTCCGCCAAAATTTTGTACCATAATATGCAACTTGTGAGGGTTGATCCCAACAATTCCAAGAAGAATTTTATGAGAAAACTTCACAAATGTGTGCCAAAATTTGAAAGAATCATTTTTAATCAGAACATTCTACTGTTAAATTTCGACACTGAACTGTCCGAAAATAGAAGCAGTTCAAAAGTTTCACAATGTCAAGCCCCAGATTGGGAAGCAATGTCAGCAACCTCATCACTGACTCTTCACTCACTAAATTCAGAACACTGCCATAAACTGATAGAATGCAGCGCAACTTGAACGCAGGTGCATATCTGATCGACTAATCGATTTGCCAGTCAAGATGGCTATAATTACAACAACCATGAGGTCACTTTTGAAAAAAAAACGAATCACTTGTATCCACACCAGCTCACATTCGACAAATTGCGAACAAAATTCATGACGAAAAAAAAAATTCTCAATTTCAGTGTCGACTGTCAATTTTCACTTACCACTTTCATGTTGGAAATCCTTTTGTTTTTATCCACACACGTTAACAAGAAAACCCACGAAAGGATGAACGAATTGAAAATTTGGCGCGAAAAACCTCTTTTTCTGTTTACCGTTAGTCAGCTAAACAAAACTGACTGATATCTGCAACCCAGTGGATAGGTTTAGCCCGATCTATTGTTGGAACTAATGTGACGATGGAAATAGAAGTTCTCCGTCTTTTATATATACCACCTTTCGAATCGGGAAAAGCCGTGTTTGTTAACCCCCTGTGAGAAGATGCCACCACATGCGCTGGCTAAGCGACAGTTCCACCACCAAAACAGCCCACAACACCAACAACAACGCCGGGAAAGAGGCAACAAACAAAAAAAGAAAAAAACAAAGACGAACAAGAAGAAGACGAAGAATCAACAATCTAATAGTAGGCATATACAACTAAATCGCATTTTATACCAATTACAGACAAGACGCTCGCGGTGCCGCTCTGTAATGGATGAGAACAGCAGAGCGCGCGAAGCGAGCGAATATTTCAGTCGAATCCTCCGGACCCCGAGCCAACCAACACAAGCGCATCTCGGATGCAACCCGCTCACTCTGTGTAATGAAGCATTTTGGTACAAGTTATACGAGTACAGGCACGAGTGCGAGTGCTCCTCCCTAAGCTAGTGGTGGTCGCGCTGAGGAGGTGGTGTTGGTGGCGACGACTCTGGTGATGGTGATGTCGATTCTCCCATGTACCCGTGGCTGGGAGATGATGCATTTCCACAGCATGTGCAGTTCAGAGTTGATTTCAGCAACAATCGCCGAAGTTTCCGAGTCACACAGAGAGTCATCTGTCGCCTGTGTAGTCTGTGTAGTCTGTCGGCCGCGGTCTTCACATGCCTCGCGAAGTGCGGTCGTGTATTTTTTGTCTGCGCTGCAGTTCCGATTGAGCATTATGAATGATGATGGGCTCCGTGATGGTTGTCAGAGGATGGATGCTTAAAATTTTAATTCGAGACTAAATTACGAGATCAATTGCGAGACGGTAGGCGCGAGAGGTGGCGGTGGCGGTGGCTCATCGGCGTTTCGTAAATGATGAGCACCTTC
Organism: Eristalinus sepulchralis; assembly: GCA_944738645.1. Lineage (NCBI taxonomy): Eukaryota > Metazoa > Arthropoda > Insecta > Diptera > Syrphidae > Eristalinus > Eristalinus sepulchralis. Next base: position 55,315,807 of record OX122886.1, read on the forward strand.
GGCATTGCGCCGGGGGACGTGTCGTCGTTCGAGTGGAATGTGAGCAATGTTGTATTGGGTAACGCTGCATTTAGTTGTAATTAATTGTCCAATTAACGATTGGAAGGGATTTCAATTCCTGGTCGCCGAAGGAGAGTTAATTGTTTTCTGATAGCTTCGCAGAGGTGAACAGGTTCTGTATGGAGTTTCGACCTCAATTGAGTTCTGATTGGAGATGGGATTTTTATCGATTAGCTTATTTGTTCAGACGCAAGGACGTTGAGATGCATAGACCGAATTGGAAGAGTTGAACGAACTTATGTTTATTACTTTGAGAAGTCAAATCTATGTATCGTGGAAGGACTTGACTGAAACAAAACTGTGACTATGACTCTAAATTAAAGCAATGCGTCGGAATGTTGTTGCAATCTGATTCATGCAACAGTTTTGCCTCTATTCCGAGTGGAAGAGGCGAGACAGAATATGCGCAATACCGAAAATGAGATAAACAGAAAAACAAAGATTTAAAGAGTGGTATACTGTTTCTGTTTAAATAAGGTTGTTATTTCGAATTATACTGAGCTAGAAACTGAATCAATCTCAAGGAAGGTTTAAGAAAAGGCGACGTGCTGTCATGTGACTTCTTTAACACGGCGAACGAACACGGCGAACTGTTAATAAGGCGTTTGTTGGCATTGAAGCGGAAGCACATTAAAAAGAGAGAAAGACTTAAGGTTACGCTACAGTCTGGGGTGGATCTACCTGGACCTCAACCAACAAGCGTCTCCAGAAAGCTCGATCTTTAGCTAGCTGTCTCCAGTTTTGCATGCATAGTTGGTTGAAGTCCCTTTCCACTTGCGTGCGCCACTTGAGTCGCGGTATTCAAAAACTGCGCGGTCCCTCGGGGGTGGATTCAAAGAATTTTCAGGCTGGAGCATTGGTTTTTATCCGCTCTACATGACCTATCCCTCTCAATAGTTGGATCTTCACCCCTCTGGCTAAGTCGATGTCGCTGAACAGCCCGTATAGTCCGTCATTATATCTTCTATATCTTCTCCTCCACTCTATGCAGACGGGACCAAAAATCACACGTAGAATTGAAGCAACCAAGAGCAGCTTCATCCACTTTTAACAAGGTCCATTCCTCCGCGCCATATAGCCGGATTGGGACGATTAATGTCTTGTAAAGCGTTTCCTTGGTTGTTCGAGGGATGGCTTTGTTTGCCAATTGCTTTCTTAGCCCAAAGAATCAGCGATTGGCAGAAGATAGTCTTTGTTTGATTTCAGAGCTGGTATCATTGCTGAATTGATAGCGTTGTCTGGGTAGACAAAGTTTTTGACTACCTCAAAGATACTATCTGCTGTGACATTCTGACCGAGACGTCAGTGTTGGGTGTCCTTTCTCGTTGACAGTACATATTATATATATATATGGTCTTACCCTCGTTTACCGCTAAACCCACTTTCGCGGTCTCCGGTGCAACATCCACAAAAGCGCCATTTACATCGCACTGTGTTCTTCCGATAATGCCAATATTGTCGGAATATGCGAGTAGTTGGACGGACTTCTGAAAGATTGTTCCTTTGGTGTTGGCGTTCGAGTTTTGAACAATTCTTTCAAGAACGATGTTTAAAAAGTTGGATGGGAGCGCGTCGCCTTGTCTGAATCCTTTTTCGACATCAAAGGTCTCGGTTAGGTCTTTACCGACCTCGATGGAGCAGCGTGCATTCTCTATCGTCATCCTTCACAATCGGCCGAGTTTGGTAGGGATGCCTCAAAAACATAAAGGGCTTATTATCAGTTAAAAGAACAATTTATAGCATTTACTTTTTTTAAATGATTTCCATGCGACTACCGTTGAGGTGATCCATTCGGAGAGTCGGAGAGAATCTTAGCTAATTCATTCCTGATGACCTGAGACTTTAAGTAAGGCAATTCATTTTCCGTAGCAAAACGTGTTCGCCAAGATGATTTCTCTACAAATCTATTGTTTTACTCTCTCTGTGGCTCATAGCGATAGCTTGAAATTCAGGAAGCACATCGTTTGTTAAAATGACCAAACTGCTGAGAGTGACAACGAATCGATTCGTCATGGTCTTTGCTATAACTTCTCAAGTCACACCACAATGTGCTGGATGGGGTCTAACCGGGCAGGTGTTTAACCGGGCAGGTGTTTAACCGGGCAGTTTCCACTAATGGAAACTCAGACTCAAATTTGTCTCGTAAGTTCCTCGAATTGAATGAAAAACAATTCTCACAGAACGCTGATTTTCGTAATATGGCTGAAAATTTTTGAGACTATTGTGATGTGAGTCTTTTCGGCACTTGCCAGACGTTAACGAAAAAAATGACAACAAAAGTTTGATAAGGATCACTCTTAATTTGTCAAAAAAGGCAATCAAAATTCAAACCTCACAATGAATCACTCAATACAACGAAAACTATAATTTACTATCAGGTCAATACGCAAAAGTATTTTTTTTTTTTCTGAAACTACCCTTATCCCCAACATACTCATTTTTTATAAGTACGTAATTAAGAGACGACCTCCAACTGAAACGTGATTATCTTTGCTTACTACTTCCAGACAGGTTCATATCTCGGAGACATTTTGTTCAAACCTTACTTTACTTAAAAGCAGCAAACAGCCAAAACCAACCGTTACTCCAATTTACTTTTATAGAAATCCTATAATTTAAGTATGTCTTATCCATGCCATGTTGGGGATTGGTACAATTCTGAAATATGCGCTCATCTCTGATGACAACTTGCTCGATTGATAAAGAGCTACAGGCAGATTTTATTGCTCTCAACTTACAGTCAAAATCCTTACGCTCTTACTCATATATACAGTGACTGTTAATTCAGTACTCTATCCGGACTGCAGTGATACAATTTTCATAGTTGTTGAAACATATAACATATTAGGTGTCTAGTCGTAGAGTGCTGGAATGGCACACATGGCGACCGTATTTGTGGACTACTAGTACAAGCCACAGGGAATCAGAGTTTATCATACTAAGCAATCACTTGCGTTGTGTGTGGTGACTTTTATTCCCTCATGAGCGGTGTGGAACCAACAGTTCCATGCCGACAGCAATGACCTTCAATTTAGTGCCTCCGGGAATTTTTAGAAACTTGAGAGAGATAGGGGAACTCGGAAAACAAGCGTGTTAAACTCAAGCGTAGTTTGATATTCAAACCTAGACCTTTCAATAAGAAACTAAGGTTAAGCCATTCACTAGAACTACTGTCTTATGATAGACCTAAAATGTTGCCTCAGTTTCTGACTTAAGCTTAACTTTCCCTTCTTCTCGAGTCAACTCGGTGAAAACATGTCCGTACTATCTCCGCACTGAATCCATTATGTATCCAATATATGGTTTCAGACCAACCGAATCGTGATGTCATTAAGAAGACAACTTTTGGTTCATTTAGATGATAGATTGATTCCATTTTATTTGAACATGCATCAAAAATGGACACCAGCAAGAACAAAATACACCAAATCTCACAGTCTTTGATATCTGTAAAAGTCCCAGAAATTAGTCGACGGAGATTTAAAAAAACATCCTTAAACAATAAATGACGCGCAGTTTTGGTAAATGTTCTGGGAATTTCAATGTAAAAGACGCACAAAGCACGGTTAATAGTAATAATTGAGAGACATTACAGCAAAAAAGGGACCAGGGCATAGCTTCTACAACAACTACTCTCGTTGTGTGTGCTACTGTTCTGTAACGAGTTGAAGGGACCTACAGTTTTTTGACGACTCCGAACGGCGAGTTTTGAGGAAGTTTTCAAAGGCTATTGGCACAGTTGTCAACAACTCGAAAGAGGTGGTGCCGTGAAAAAATGTGTCGCGCCAACGCGCTCACCACTACACCACGGCGACCACACAAAACACGGTTGCCAGCCCTCAAAAATGTCGACAAGGTCATAGAGGCTATCGAGTCTGACTGTCATATAAACAGAGCAATGCCAAGGAGCTCAATATTGCAAAAAAAAATGTCGCAAAACATTTGAAGAAAGTTGAATACAAAGGCAGCTTGCGGTTACTTCAAAGACCCTCATAGACTGTCGATCCATCCACGAATCACTGATTTTGTTGCGAGTCAACATCGATCCATTTTTGAAGGGCGTTTAAGGGATACGAACCATTTATCATTAAGGATATCGTTCGGTCAAGATCGCCATATAATGATACACGGTCCGAGTCTTTCTGTGTGTCTATGATAATTTGTAGGGAATCGTATACCATGAGCTTGTCTTCAGCAAAACTCTTACTTCGGACCCGTACTGTCTAAGGAATCCAACACCCAAAAGTGGCTTTAGATAAAAGGAGACGAATCATGTTCCCTCAGAACAAGTTCAGGCCATACACAGCTTTGTTGGAAGGTCCTACTGTATTCACCTTAACTTTCCGACCTAGCTCCGAGTAAATGCGAGCAGCCTCGTGTGTCGGATAATTTTCCTGGTGAAAAGCTCTCCTCAAGAAAGGGTCTGTGAAGCAAAACACCAATCAGCGACGGACTATAGGAAAAAGATAAAAAAACTCCACCATTAACGGGCAAAAAATAATCCAACGAATCGGTAAATGGTTTCCCCTTAGTCGCTCCATGGTTGCTACGATCGCAACGTATGGCCGGCATCATATGTGAAATGCCCCAAACGTCCCCGAAAAACCACGACAATCGATTGCACGACCGAAAGAAGCCACTTCCTCCATCGACATCTGTGCCTGTGGATCCTCTTTGTGGACGACGTGAATTATAAATTGATTAGTTTTTCTTAATTGCAATTGCAATTCATTTGCATATCCTAGTCAGCCGGCTGCAGTGGGTGTTGCATCATCTAGCGCGACACCCAAGCATAGAGTTCCTGCTTGTATTTTCCACCACATGTCTCAGACCGAAAAATCCCAGTGCGATCACGAGTCAAGTTCAAGGTAACCACCGCCACCATCACGGCCACCGCCACCGCCACCGCCGCCAACTGGTTGGCATCCAACTTTATGCTGTTCAGGCGCGCATCTCCTGCACCGAGCATCGGTCATCAGCACCAATTGAGCAGCAACAACAGCCGCGGCATCATCATCATCATCATCAGCGCGACTCACTGACTCCCGATGACATAACAATGCCGCTTATCCGTCGATCTGCGAACAGCTTCAGCCGCACGTCGATGACGGTAGCGGGTGCACGCCCCAGCTCGCGCCTCGCAGCAATTAGAAGCGAGCTGGGATCTTATTCATTCTTCCACAGAATTCGACTGCAGCTCGTGATTAATTCCCGGCCACGCTGTCAGCACCCGTCCGTCGCCTGGTGACATCTGTCTAGAAGATTGTATTTGCACCGATTGGACTTGCAGCTAATGGCGCTCCCTCGGCAGTCAATAAATCATTGCCGCCGTTGGACAGCTTTGGTGAGCGTCTTCTCGATCGGCAGATTCGCACCACGAAAGCGCGGCTCTCTTGCCCAATCGTGCGTGCCGTGGACGTTAACCGATTAATTAAAGCCAAGGACCAGGCGAACCGACCACAGAAACGCATTTGTGACTTTCACTGCAGAACTCTGCTGCAAGATCGAAAACGAAATCGCGCAGCGGCGCGAGCAGAGGCCTCTCCGCCAGCTGTTCGCTGATCATCTTCGCGACCGTCGCCAAATCAATTCGGAATCGAGCCCCTCGCTGCGCGTGGAAATGGAAATTAAAGATCTCGCATGCCATCGGCGACGCACTGGAATTAGAACAAATCGAAAGGTATGCACGCGTTCGAGACACGCATCTTTTCGAAAGGCCTGTCCCTGCCGCATCAAAACTTTTGGGTGAGCCACCGGCGGCGTGAGGCCTCCGACCGGTGTGCTGCAATGGCTTTAAGTGGCGAATGCGTGGACGGGTGATGCGTCGCTGGCGATGGCTCTTGCCGGAGGTTAATTGCCTGTAAATTGAGCTTAAGTTGTCGAAATTAAACGCAACTGACGTTATTACTGAATTTTTGAGAGATGGAGGCCGTTGGAATGGACGTCGTGTGGCCGTTTATGGCCACTCAAACGCAATGGAGTGCATCTTTGTCGACAAATTTAATTGCAGTCCGCAGCGGCACGTATGCAACACTCGCTGGAGATTGGCTCTGGGATAGCAGCGAATTCGGCGGTGACACAATCTGGAACGAGATGAGTGCGTTGAATGGATTTGGAGCAGTCAAATATCGATGATGACACGGCACTGGATCGGACAGCGTTTGTTGCGCAGTGTGACGTGGATCGAAGGGTAAGTGCGTGATTACATGGTAATTTGCGTAAAGTGATGCTCTCGATGATGTGAAGATGATGCATTGTGAGTGTGGGATCACCTTGAACTTGATTTGAGGCACATGCAGTTGGAAAGATAACGTACTTTTATGTCAAACATGGAGTCGAAGAATGAAAAGTTTGGGAGATCTGTTCAAACATTGGTAAGTTTGTTGTGCCCACACGGGGTCCGTGATTAAGTTGCGACAGGTGGCAAGTCAGAAAGATGTTTAAGAAGCACTTTGAAACATGACGCAAAGATTTTGGAACATGATAACGAGTGAGATTATGGCAATGCTGACAAAAGAGGTAATGAATCTGCGATTCAGGTGTAGTTTGGATATTCTCTCAAGAGTTCTAGAAGTTCAAAGAAACCCCCTTCCCAAACTTATGACTTAAGCTAGTTTTTAAATGAAAGTAGCTAACAGTCCCTCCGGTTTAAGAAGTTCTCCTGCTAAGCTTTGTAAAGAAAAAAGAACGTATTTCTTACTTTTTGTACTTTTAAGGGTTTCGTTTTCAAACAATGAAAACTTTTAATTTAAGTTTTTCAGCTGATTCATGAGTCATGCTTTTTTTACAAACAGGGATTGTCATAAGATTTTGAACACTTCGCACTTGAGTTGCGCTGAGCTGTCATTTGTTTGTTTTCGGAAAAAAATCAGAGATGGATCATCCTGTTATATAAGGTTGTCAAATGTCTCCCTTTTTGTCTTTTGAATTTTCGAAGCTGTGTACAAAGCGCTACAGATGTCGTATCTGGCAATACTATACATCATTTGAAAGGTCTTGACATAACCTACAAAAATACGCTATGCATGATTTGGATATTGCGTTCGACAGTTATAGACGTGTAAACATGCAGTTCAATAACGCCGAAAATCGCGCTATTTTAAAGTTTTCCTTCGTTAAAGGCAAATCCGCTAGAGAAACGCTCCCCGATATTAATTGTGTTTTGAGGGACACCATGGATAAGCCAGCCGGCGGAAGACCTGTGATGACCAATATCGATCGAATCATGGAAATCATAGAGTGGCATGTGGCATCTCGTGACATCGCCTAGGAGATGAGAGTCAGTCACCAAACCATTTTGAACCATCTGCAGAAGGCTGGATACAAAAAAAGCTTGATGTTTGGGTGCCGCATGATTTGATGCAAAAAAAACCTTCTGGACCGAACCAACGTCTGCGATATTCTACTGAAACGGAACGAACTCGACCCATTTTTGAAGCGGATGATGACTGGTGACGAAAACTGGATCACATACGACAATATCAAGCAAAAACAGTCGTGGTTGAAGGCCGGTGAATTGTCCCAAACAGTGGCCAAGTCGGGATTGACGGCCAGGAAGGTTTTGTTGTGTGTTTGGTGGGATTGGAAGGGAATCATCCACAATGAGCTACTCTTATATAGCCAGACGCTTAATTCTACCATCTAATGGGAACAACTGAACCGCTTGAAGCAGGCGATCGACCAGAAGCGTCCACATTTGGCCAACAGAATGGGTGTAGTGTTCCACCAGGACAACGCCAGACCACACACTTTGTTGATGACTCGTCAGAAGCTTCGAGAGGTCGGATGGGAGGTTTTATCGCATACACCATATAGACCGGACATAGCGCCAAGTGATTACCACCTGATCCTGTCCATCGCAAACGCCCTTGATTGTGTGAAGTTGAACTCAAAAGAGGCTTGTAAAAAGTGGCTGTCCGAGTTCTTCGCAAATAAGGAGGGGGGTTCTACAAGGGGGGTATTATGAAGTTGCCGTCTAGATGAAAACCAGATTATCGAATAAAACGTCGCATATTTTAACTAAATCTGATCACTGTAACACTTTTTATGAGGCATTGAATAAAGGGCAAACAAGCGGAAGGACAACCTTATATGAGAAGTTGGGAAAAATTTGCAAACGATGTCGTATCGCAGCGTATGATTGTCAATCGACAGATTTTTTAAAAGGATTTGATGTTTAGTTGACAAGTTTTCATTTTAAAGTACTCCTATGGAGTACATGAAACAATTCTGTATTGGATGAGACCTTCAATTCATTAGCAATGACCAAAACCCATAAGACATCAACGACTTTGAACTTAGAACGTCTGAAAACGATTTCTTTAAAATCCTTATGAGTGCTTTCAGTATTGGCTCCCATCGAAATATGCATTAATTGAAAAAAATTAAGGATATAGCAGATAAAAAGGATATAGTATGCTATATGATAAGACAGTCCTCCCTTAAGTCAAATAAATTCATACAAATATTTATGGCAACACAGACCCCAAAAGTTCTCAGACAACAACAGTTGTCGTGATTGATGTACATATGTCTCTAGGTAAAGGATATTGATGCTTACGCAAGGATCACTTACACAAGTGATACATGCCCACTACGGATACGAAGGGCGCTGTAGCATTAGTAATAAAAGTAATTGAGTGTCACTACAGCCCATGAGGAACCACGGCCAAACTCCTTCAGGAACTACTTGTGTCGTACATGTTGAGTAGAAGGAACCTACAGTTTTTAGCCGACTCTGAGCGACGTATTTCGAGAAAATTTTCATAGACAATTAGTACTCCCTGAGCGTTGTCAGCCACTCCAAAGAGATGGTGCCGTGAAAAATGCAAGGTGTTCAGTCCGGGAATCGAACCTGGACTTTCAGCCTGTGAGTCAATGCACTTACTCAATATGCCGCGGCGGCCCCCACTTAGGACAGATAAGTACTTGGGACTTGTAACGTAGACTTGCGCTTTTATATTTTAATTCCGACCAGCTGTTGGATGTTTAGCATGCAATTTGAGGCTTAGAACGTTTTGGAATGTAACTCACACTTCAGCTTATTGTACGCGACTCCATACTACTTGTTGCTCTACAAACTTCCAGTATCTGACATCTGAGAACAAAAACGTATTTCTGAACTTATGTAAACTTTAAACTCTACTTCTGATACTGTAAGCGAAAGATCACAAAATATGGAGATTGGAGATTCAGACCTCTTCCTTTTTACTCTAGGATATAGACCATGATGCTTTGTACAGTCTGTCTTTTTCCTTGTTTGCAAGCCTCCATTGCTGCCTTTAAAAGGAGGGTGTAGTTATTCTTGTGTTACTACCCATGCCTTCTAGGTAATGATTCTATGGCGCTCGAAGCACTTTGTTATGACCCGGTCTTCATACGTAGCCAAGTTTGCGGTTGAGTAGGTCGATTTCTGCTGAGTGACGGAACAGAGACATAGACTGTCATTTCTATTAGTGGCTGCACCAAGATCAAACTTCTGTGCACGTGGCCAACTTCTCAAGTCTGGATATTTCACTCTTCAAGACCAACCATTGTAGCTTAAGGACAAGCTCCTTTTAGCACAGAAGTGGAACCAGCACAAGTCGTTAGTAGGTAACTTGAAGACAAAATATTAACTTCCCTCAAAATAAATGTTTTCACTGGGGTCCCTAGAAAGGACACAGCTTAATTTATTTCTAAGAACTTAACCCTTTTTTCATATAATCCTTCACACGTTATTATACCTCCCTGTCAAAGACAAACCACTTGTGTCCAACAGACACTGTCCATCTGAATCCTTTCCCTCTTGCATTTGTCTCCACACAGTGCCACACAGCTCTCAAAGCCTACACAAACCCCGCGAATCCCTCGACAAGTGACATTTCCCTGTGAAATCCCATCACGCCTATCGGGCAAACTCATCAAATGCGCCATGAGCCCATCAACATCATCGCGACATCGCCTCACAAAAGCCCACACAAACGATTTCCTCCTCACGATAAGGCCATTCATCAAGTACATCGCCGGAGCGCTCCACTAAACCAGAAACTTAATCTTCTGCCGCCACCATTCGTCTGGCTGCACTCGTATTCCTCGTTAGATAAGGGAAAGTCTGAGAGGGCGCCTGTCAGCGATGCCTCCTCTAAATTGGCATCTCCGTCTTGAAATTAATAATTTCTTTGATACCCATCCACTTGGCAGACTTCCAGCTCGACCGCTTGACATATGTTCGCGGCGGCGCTATCACGATCGAAGATACGCGACGACGACTGAACACAAAGAAGAACGCCAGCGATGAGTCAACCTGTCCGACTCCCAGATGGAGATTCGTGCACCCGGGCCCGGGCGCAGAAGGAATTGATGTTCCAGGAATTTTATTACAAAATCATGTCACATAACTCAGCGACAGCGACTGACTGCAGTTCGGGGGAGTTAGTCCATAGAACTGTCAGTTCGACGCCCGCAACATGTCACCTGCTGCTGGTGAGCTGCCGCTACTGCAGCTCATCCCATCTGAAATTGTGAACTCGGTGCGATTCTGACGAGGCACGGCGGCGGCACTGCCACACTCGACGGTGACTTTGACGTGGTGGGGGCGCACACGAAGCAGCGCTGCTAAATGTTGAATGTTATGTCGATTTAATGATGCACATCACCTGTGCAATTCAGATGATGTGCTCAGCGGGATGTGTGCATATTTCTGAATTATTCATCATCGCCGCGCTTGGTTCGGGTCCCCGATTTCGGAAGAGCCCGGCCGAAGAAGGAGACGCGCGGATACTGGCTTGGCTGTGAATGAGACAGTGGTTGCGAGTGATTCGTGGTAATTGCTCGAGCTTGGAATGTGGTGTTGCTGTTGGACTCGTTGGATGGATCTGGAGGCATCACGATGCAACGGCAAGTCTTCTGGGGCATTGGTGGGCGTGATGTGATGGCTCTTAATTATGCCTCCACCTCCCCTAAATTCTGCGCTGGAAAACTTTCGTCCCGCGAGGACAGGAGGCAGTGTCGTGATTGTACTGGAAGCGCTGCTAATTGATTTGATTGCGCTCCGGGGTGAATTCCTGGTGAAGCTAATTTGTGTTTGCCTTTTGTGGTGGGAGGAAGGAAATCCCCGAGTGAAGGAGATCCTTCATTCTCCGAAATGTCATTGATGGCACCATCAGCCTACCATAGCAACCATCGCACGGCGATGACGGTGCTGCCTGCACTGGTTTAATGGGTCGCTGCTTAATTGGCACTTTCATGCCGATCTGGAGGTCGTTAAAGTTGCCGCAAACTTCTCTAATTAACCGCTTTGCTAACGTCATTTCGAAATGTCATATTGTATCAGCAGATTTTTCCGAATCCTTGCTGACATGACATAGGAACTCGGTCGCCATCTGAATTTCTCTCACCCGTCGAACAGATGACATGAAACCACATTCCCAAGCTGTAAATTTGTAATGCCGATTTTCACAGCTGTTCGCCGTCATACCAGGCCAAGGCATCACCGCGACAAGCCTCGATATGCTCATCAAAGCGCTTGACGTGCCTGCAAGACTGGAACCAAATGAACATCGCCATTGAATTCCAAGCTGAAAGGTAATCAAAACGATTTCTGATCGAAAGTAGAACCGTTTATCTGTGCCGTGAAAGAAGGAACCTTGATCTATTCAAGCGAAGGCTGCGAGCTTAGTGATCGTGAGTCACAGAAAGCCAAAATTGTTTGCTGTCACTGGCGGAAGGTCGTGAGTAGTATTCCGCGGAGACGTAGTTGGTCTTCAAGAAGCAACTTGCTTATGTGCGAGTTCTTTGAGATGAGACACAGCCACGAACTCTGTACTGTCGACCGTGAGAAGTTGAATAGTTCAGCAAACAATGGAATCAATGAGATGATGAGAGTTGAGCAGTTTTGTGGTTCTAATTTAATTTCTGTAAATAATTGGAGAACTGGAGTTCAGTGAAGTGAGGTAATTCAACTGCAAATGGTGTCAAGTTCAGGGGGAGTTCCTTGGTTTTAGGTTTGACTTTTATATCTGCGACTGAGGCAAATGAGGGCACAATATGGAAAAGTCTTAAAAATTGTTTTGACCCATGAGAGAAGAGTAGGTGAAGCAACTACTAGAATGCGAGAATTTTCTATTTATCAAAAATGTTACATGGTTTGCTGACGACGAGTGCAGGCTGGCACACTCAACCAAACAAGGGTCCTACAAGGGAACACTTCATTGAAACCCGAGAGCTGTTCGTCAGTTCTACGAAAAGAGAAGAAGGAATAAGTGCCGGCTTCTCAAAAAGAGCGATCGAGGAGAGGTCCTCTGGCAGCAACAGATACCGAGTCCTGCCGGATAGCTCGTAGTGGAGTTGTACTGCAAATAAGGACAAAACGGCTTCTGTCGACCGGTATATGGCGACAACGAATCAGGCACTCAATGTGGGCGAAAAGTGGCAAAACCCCCGTCTCCACGGACCAAGTCAAGGAAGCAATATCGAGACTGAAATTTTACCAGGTTGCTGAGGCTGATGGATTGACGGACGCAGAGCACTTAAAGGCACCTGGAAATGAATTGGTTGGACACCTGGCTTTCGGGTGACTGATCCAAAAAAGACGCGAAAAAGTGTATGCCAAAGGCTCAACGAGTCCGTAAATGAGGGAAGATGTGGTTGTGGCCAGAAAGGATGTCCATGCACCCAAACACCCCGAGATGGAAAATATTCCTAACTTGCACGTCATTAAGTCTTTGCATACTCGTGGCTTGGTGAAGGAACAATTCGCCCGGAGGCATTACTGTTGGCATTCAACCAATGAATGCATTCAATATCTGAGGACATACTTGCACCTGCCCCCGGAAATTGTTCCAGCAACTTTTAAGGTTGCAGACCGAGTTGAAACTGCTCATCCACGGCCAGCTGTTTCTGGTTTGCGTGGCGATTCCACAAAGATCGGAGCTGAGCGCTCAGCCCTGGGGAAGTTGAACAAAAAGGGTGATGTCGGTACTGGAGACGTTGGATTCCGTTGGGGACTCGGCCGTGCTTCATGACCACAACAGTTTGTACTTTAAGGAGAAAATCAACAAACGTTTATAGAAAACACGCTCTAACTCATCTAAAAATATGATCGGAGGGAAGCATGTCCAATGCGTGGAATCATAGTGTCATCTATCTGAGCGATCCCTTTAACTGCCCCACTGCCAACTACTAAGGAATGAGTCTTCTTAACACCGCGAAAAAAAATTTTCTCTACCATTTTGTGTGAACGGATGAAATCATTCGTGAACAATATGAAAGGTCGATTTCAGTGTGGTTTCTGGTCAGCGAAGTCAAACATAGACCAGAATTTTAAACTGCAGTAGTTCCTGGAAAAGGCTCAAGAAGAACAAGTCGACACGTATCACTTTTTTTTCGATTTTGAGGCCTCAAACGACAGCGTGATTAGAAATGAGCTATACAGTGTCATGTCTAATTTGGCACTCCTACCGAACTCGGAGTAGTGGTTAATTGCGTCGACTCACAAGTTATAGGTCTCAGACTGAACGCTTTGCATTTTTCACGGCACCGCCTCCTTCGAGTTCCTGACTATACTGCCACGAAGTACTTATTGTCTACGAAAGTCTTTTCAAATCTCGCCGTTTGGAGTCGGCACTAAACCGCAGGTCCTCTCCACTCGTGACATAACCAAAGCTCAGATAATAAGAGTAGTTGATGCAGAAGCTAAAACACGCACGAGAGAACTCCTAGCCGTCACCGATTCTTACCTGTCACTAGCTATTCCCTAGCTCAACTAGGCGAATTTGTGTACTTGATCAAACGAGCGTTGCCTAACTGATGGGATTACATCTAAGGCACGTCTCGGTAATCTTGATGAGGATGGTTGGGACATTCGTACAACGTAGTCATAGCAACAAAATAAAGTCCCTTACCTCCTATGAAGTAGCTGCTCAACATTGAGTTCCCCCTGAACCGTCGCGTTTCTCAGTCTATCCCGGCGAGTAACACCCGCAACGATACCGAGAAATCTTATCTCGACAGCCTGTATTCGCGATCTCATTCTTCCGATTATTACGCAGATTTCATGACCATAAGTGAGAATTGTAACAAACACTGAGTAAAGACCGATAGTTTGGCTTTAACACCAAGCTTGGCCCCCCTTATTTCTGATTTACCAATCTGCTTCAAAATTGATCCCTCCTGGGCAGTCCTACAAGAAAGCTCAGTATCGCTCCTCCCATCACTCGTGAAAAAGATTCCGAGATACTTTAACTTCTTCACCTATTTCAACACGACTCCACTAACATGGAGAGAGCATTGGACAGGCGTTTTGGAAATGACTATTTCTTCGGACTTGTCCACGTTCACCTTCATTCCCACATCATTACATACGGCCTATCAAGCGTGAGCTGGAGTTCCGTCTGGGAGGATGTAAGGACAAGATGACTTATCCTTACATCTCCCAGTATGAAAAATTGCTCGTTTTGGCCGAGCTGCAACATCCAGGGGACAAACGGCCGCAAGTAAGAAATAGTCTTGCCAACTGTATGCCTCTAAAAAAACCCTCGTTATTATGATAGTCTTCAGCAAAGATCTAGTTAATTGTCACTTAAACTCCAAATTGTTCCATGGTGATGGTTTCTTTGGGCTTCAACACTTCAAAGGAATAAACACGAAATTGTCACCATTTTAGGATTAAGTTTATCGATTAGGCCGACGACGTAGATGGTAGTTTTCATGTTTCTTCCCTTCTCAAAGTAAGGACTGCCTTATCTGTCAAATAACATAGAACCAGCAACTGCACGAAGAAGTATGACGGACACCTGTTATTTCACATTTAACCTCGATACTCAAATCTTTGACCTAATTCACTGTGCAATCAGGATCTAAGTCAGTTCTTTTACTTTTGACTGTTTTACGGAGGTCTTCCACCTGGCACAAGAGGTTCACTTACTCTCCCAACGCAAAATATTCAAGATCACGAAAACGAAAATCTTGTAAAAACTTAGGTCTCAAAGTCACTATTTGAGTTGTTTGTCATCAACCATACTTTCATCGTGATCACTGTTTTTTCTTCTGGTTCCATTCTTGCATCCGCCTTGTTTTTCGAAGGTGAAGCAAATCAGATGGTGAGTTATTATACTCTCACCAATGAAAAGTTTTGACTTGCAACATGTCCCTGGGAGAAGGGTGACTTGAATGTCTTCCAGGATATGTTCAACAACACGCAAGAAGCCAAAAACTAGGAACTGAAAGATATCCAAGCTTATGCTCAACACATGTGAAAAATCGCTTTCATAACCATTTGTGATCCCAGACAGCTCCGTTGTGCATGAAGACTCTGCCTAGTGCACTGCATCGCCTGCGAACAACATTTCCAAATGACCCAAATAACATCACAGGGCTGTCGCTCTCACTCTCTTAGCAGTTCCCTTCTGCTGTGTGTAACGTGTTACGTGATGGGAAAATACTTCACTATTTGGCAAACAAATTTACAAGTCGATACCAATCAAAACTCGTTATACACCAGATCAATGGAAAACCGAACTGGCGTCGATCCGCCAGGCACACATTCCGCAGGCCAGTCAGACTCAAACCAACACCTGGGCGTCTTTGCATTTGGCAATCCAGCAAAAAGCGAAAACTGCCAATAGTCTCTGCAACACGAGAAAACAACGCAGGCTTACCTTTCACTTTGAAGATTAACCCAAAAGGGAAGATGTATATCGCTCCATTATGACGTAACAAGATCACACTGGGTCCCACGTCTTGGTCCCAAATAAATTCCTTAACACACACAGAGCTCTGCAGTCCATATGTCACACATTGTCGAAGCAAACGTTCTCCGCCGCACTCTAGTCACAGTGCCATTAAAAATTGTCATCGCAGCAGAACTCCTGCCAGGCTGAGGGGTTGAGGTAAACCGCAGCACGGACCGTACCTGCATTGCATTTCACCTCAGTGCACCACGGAACCGAATCTGTCTCGAGTCATTATTTCCAGTGAAGAACAGGATCAGCCAAGTGATTTATCGGTAAAGGTCACCCATATACCCGCTCAGCGATCGACGTGACAACTAGGGTTCGCCTCGGATGCAGCGAGCAGCCAACCAGATGACACAGATACCCACTGCAAATACCAAGCGAGCAAGAAGTCTCGCAGAACCGCCGTCATCCCCCTAAATCGAATTCACATTTCAAGGTAGCCGCGCAAACACTCACTCGCACGCATTGGCATTCCCAGCGACGACGACGACGCCGCCACCGCTTGATTGATTCTGACTTCGATTTAGAAAGACATCACCGGGCCGCACTGCCGAGGAGACCCTTCTCCGGCCGTTAGTTGCACAAACCACAATTAACTCCGAATCTCGGATTCCGTGACATGATGACACACACACTCAGGTGGCGGTGGCGGCGGCGGCGCACTTGTGCACTGTGCTTCTGTTCCCAGGAGAGGCAGAGCACGTCGGATGGAATTTATCAGTTCGCAGTTGAATGGGAGTATCCGCTGTGTGTTCGGTGCCATAATTTAGATGCGCCTCTGCTTGTGTGCGGGTGTCTGTTTGGTTCATTAGGCTGGCTGGGAGCACTTTCCCGTGGACGTGTGTTGCCAAACAAGCGAACGACCGCACTCAATCTCATTACTTCCATCACGACTTCATTTAGATTACAAAAATTTTTAAATGGTAATAGTCTGCGGGGCTTTCCGGGATGCGCTTCTCCTGCACTGCGGGAGCAATTTGTTTTTATTTATAGGATATTTGTAAGAGTTAATTGCGGTCGCGGCAGTCGCATGCTGTGCGCCGTTAAAAAGGTCTCCGCCGACGCCGACACCGCGCTGAGGTGAACAAATTAGCGTTGGTTCATAATTTACGGCAGCGGTAGCTGGTGACGAGGTTCTGCGCGCGATACAA
Organism: Eristalinus sepulchralis; assembly: GCA_944738645.1. Lineage (NCBI taxonomy): Eukaryota > Metazoa > Arthropoda > Insecta > Diptera > Syrphidae > Eristalinus > Eristalinus sepulchralis. Next base: position 55,332,734 of record OX122886.1, read on the forward strand.
TGTTAACAATAAAACAATAAATCCATGATTGATTGCCGAGAGACATAAATCATCAAACGGCGCTATGGAAGGTGATCAGGTTCGTTGCCCAACTCTTTTGTTTACCCAGGCTGACGTTGACTTTTTTCGTTGCATTTGTTCTTTTTCGTTTTTACTGCAGCAACGCCAGTTATTTCGCACAATATGTGGCCTAACGGACTGGTGCCTAAGAGTATGCAATGATGTGCTGGTGGCTGGGGATGGATTTGCAATGAGCTTTTATACCAATCGTTGTATGGAAGCTGAACAGCTTCGTCTGTAAGATTTGCTTTTTCTTCCGGTTGCTGTCCATAGTGAATTGTGTAAAACCACAGTCATTTACAGTCGACTCCCTCTTAGTAGACAACCGTCTTATGCGAACGATTCCAAGAAGAGGAGAGGTATGCATGGAATGGTCGGCTGGTCAGACTTTTCTTATGGTGCTTGTTTTAACGATTCTGTTAAGGCTTACCCAAGAACCTTACAATTCTGCAAAAAGTTTTATGTTGGTGCCCATTTGCGAACTTATCCAAATCGTATTGGAGGTGTTGCTCCCTAAACCCAGCCATCATTTCAAAATTATGGATCTTCGAAAGCCGAACGGTTATCTTTAAACTTCATCTGTAGACAAGATTCGATTTATTGAACGAAACAGAAGGAAATTAGGATTCCGGAGAATAGTCCCCATGTGGCACAACAACAAAAACTTGGTTCAAACGATGAGGCAAGGTATGTCCTCGCAAATTCTCTTAAAACCAGAAAGACTGCTTGCCACTCTTAAATCTTCCGCCAAAATTCTAAACTTAAAATTGGCACATGTCCGATACCCGAGACTCCGCTCTTTCTATATCTTAATGTATTCCGCTGAAACAGGATGTGTTCATTAAAATTCAACCTACGCATTTCTGAGGTCGCACGAGTAAGCAAGCATCATAATTGGGTAAATAAATCAGACGAAGAATTCGTGTGTTTGACACTGTTATGGCCGAAGTTTCAGTCTGTCTGCGATGTTACATAATCGTCCCATCTACGAATCTGCAGACAGTTACAATCCGACGGCAATAAGGATTGACGTCAGATGTCTCTATGTTTTATGTGACCATTTATTCGGCTCCAACGTTGTCAAGATCAAGGTCAATCTTAGATAAAACCGGTGGCTTTCCGCTACACCTCTGTAAGCCATTAAAACAAATCGGTGTGTCGTAAACTCACCGTCAAGCCTTCGGCATTTCACCTCGCCCCGCCTATACGAAAGTTAGTCTATTGGCCACCATATGACCGGTTTTGAGATCATTGATCTCGCGTCGACATCCCACAGACCCACATCAAGTCGCGCAATTTTCACGAAAAGTCGGCCAACGAAATGGAAAGTGCTCTCCAGATCGCACAGATTCGAAGCTCCGACGAGATTTATGCAAGCCCCTGCCAATCTTTCTCGCAGCAAGCTGTCAAGACGATTATTCAAATCAACCGCTTATGCGTACAAAACAGGAAATAGTTTCAGGTTAGCAGTTCTCTGGCGCGTTGCGATATCAACAACACCGGCGGGTGGCTCTCTGAAAGTGGCTAATTTATGGGAACCCAAGTGACTGTTATTTTCAACGAGTCCCAGGCGGACTCCTATAAACAACTTTGGTGACACTACACACCCTGGCCGCTTGGTTCAAGGAGACCTGTTGCCGACGACGAGCACCAGAGAAGTCAGGTAGCTTTGGATTTTGTCGCTCCGAAGGACGGCTTGTCTTTTGGCTGCAAACGGTCTTGGGCCGAGAAATCTTCATAAATTATTTTTTAACGACCCACTCACTTATAAATGCTGCTTTCTTCCGTTGGCCTTTGTGCGGTTACCAGGAGGGCAACAGGACGGGCGCTGTCAATGATCAAGCGAGTTGGGCCAGTTTTTGGTGAAACCGATCGTCAAGTGAAGTTTTACGACTACGCGATGCTGACAGGCGGCAGATGCATTGCTTGTCAAGAGAATTGGCCAGATACTGCTCCAGCCAGCGGCGACCGACTTGATTTTGTCTTTATAGGGAGGGAGAGTGCGAACTTGTTTGCAGTTCTTGCTCGTGCCTAGATGTTGCGTTCTTTCGCGGACTCGTCGCTCACACGTAGCATTCGACGATGGACTGGTTGAGCAACAGCAGCTTGGTAACACGTACCTATGCAGAGAATTAAGGCTTCAAGGCCATTCTGGGTGGTTTTATGGCTAAGATGTATAAAATAATTGCTTTTCGATAGATTAATGGGTTTTTTATTTATTTGGCATTTAGAATCGAATTATAGTGAAAACAACGACGGGCAACGCCGAGAGATTTTGTAAGTCTTTTACGAAGTAGAACAGTACGGAAGATTGAAGGGACTTCTTTCAGAGGTTTTCTGGTTATTTTGAATTCATTTCAATGTAATTTTGGATCACACTCGGCCAGCCGAACCGCCAATGAGGCATTTGCTTGCATTAAAGCGGAAGCGGCTAAAATGGGTCTGGTGGTTAATAAGGGCAAAACGAAGTACACGCTGTCATCGAGGAAGGACACACAACACCGACGTCTGAACGATACTAAAAGCGGATGAGGAAGCCCTGAGCATTTTCGAGAGAAAAGTTTTGCGTGCAAATTTTGGTCCTGTTTGCGTTGATGGCATCTGGAAGAGAAGATTTAACGACGAGCTCTATGGGCTGTACGTCGACACGCGCCTAGTCAAGCGTCTTCGGATACAACACTTAAGATAGCTAGCCGATGTAGAGCGTATCGGCACCACTGCTTCGGCCCGAAAAGTCTTCGAATCTGAGCCATTGGTACAACGCAACAGAGGACGGTGGTGGAGTAAGGTGGCGCACACAAGTGGAAAAGGACCTCAACATTAAAGAAAATAACAATAGGGTTAAGCCATATGCTACATTGGGTAATTTAAGCGTTTGAAATGAATGGAGCAATGGCGAGCATGTTGGGCAAAGCGTTCATAAATTGGATTAAATGCTGCAAAGTGATGACGAATGCGCTACTGTCAGGACTAACTGAAGAAAGGTCTAGCTTCTTCGCCAACAGGAGAAAATCTGTGCTAATCATAAAATTTATTCAATCTTCTTTTCTCTTATATTAGTCTCAAATCAACGTGACAGCAACCCTAGTTATAAAATGCTTTTAGCGATGAGGAGTGCTTTTGGCCCTCCAAATTTGAGTCACAAGACTCGATCATAATCGGGCCATGTCTATACATTAAAGGAAACCCAGATTGATTGAGAACATATCCTGTTGCGAAAACCAAAGTAGATAACCGCCATTCTTTGGTATCAAACTTCTTTTAAGTAACAATTCCTGCATCTTACTGCACCTAGATGATATTGATCTTAGCCATGACCTCAAACCTAATGAGGACAAGTAGTGTTGTTGGCTTCGTTGGGGATGCTTAAAAGAAGATCTCACTTTTTGTTGAAAAAACGAAAAGGCGGGGTGTTTTTAAATAATTGGCGTTGTTGGCACATATGTACATTAGTCGTATAACTAGTCTAATACGCAACAAAGATATCCAACATTCAAAGAATTTACAACTCTCTGTGTTCGGTCAGGACTCTGGGATGGTATTGAGATCATAGGCTTCTGCTTATTTGTTATACATTTCTATGAGCAACGCACTATCAGAAATTTTTTTAAATCAGAAAACAGATTCAAAAATGACATGCAATTTTAAAGTGACGGAATAAAAACACATTTCCAGACAAAATTCGACTTTATTCAATAATGAGTCCAACGCCGCTCTAACGTTTTTGTAGAACGATTTATTTTTGGCTTCAAAATAGGCTTCAGTTTCGGCGATCATCTGCTCACTCGAGTCCTATTTTTTCCTGTGAGCATCTTTTTGAGGTTTGAGAAGAAGTAGAAGTCGATGGGGACCAGATCTGGAGAATACGGCAGATGCGGAAGCAATTCAAATCCCAATTCGTGCAATTTGGCCATGGTAGCCAACGACTTGTGACACGGTGCATTGTCTTGGTGGAGAATTTTTTCTTCTTCATATGGGACCGTGTTTTCTTCCTTTAAATGCACCACTAATGCTATGTTCTATTCGGTGTTGATTCTTTTGCCATTCTTAATATAGTCGATGAATAAAATTTCGTGGAATGTAGTGGTGAGTCCAACTCTCAAAATCATAGATCCATTGTGACTTACCGACGCAAAACAACTCCAAACAGCTCTCAGAATCATCGATACGTTGTTGTTTTTGGTGAAACGAGCAAACGCAGTACCCATTTGGAAAACAGCTTTCTCATGGACAACTGTTCGTGCAAAACATTGTACACTCTGCCTTCTGGTGTCTTCAAGGTGTCAGCTATCACACGCAATTTCTCTTTGCATTTGTACTTTTTTGACCAATTCTGGTGTAACTACCTCAATTAACCTTCCAGAGCATTCAGCATCGTTGGTGTCTGCACGGCCACATCTAAGATCAGCATACCATCGACAAATAGTTGTTTTTTGAAGGAGCAGAGTCCCTGTAACACTTTTAAAGCCATTTTTGAGCTTGCATGATATTGTTTCCCATAAAACAGCAGTTTTTATTCGACACACGAAATTCTGTTTCTTTTTATTGTTTTCAAAATCGCAAGGGTATCGTGCCTTGAAGCAGTGTAACTTGTAACCTTATAACCATATTGTCATGAAAATTTGGATCATTTGAAGTGACTTCCTAAAAGTAACGTGAATTTTTATTAGTGAAGTCCCTTATACGTCAGTCCCGGGACTTACGGAGTGATGTGTTACATGGAAAATTGGCATTTCTAAATAAACAGGCAGTTTGTTTTTGGAAAGAAAACTGTGATACGTAAAAGAAGCCTCATAGATGAGGTAAAAATTGCAATAGACTATGGCAGAGCGAGTGATGTAGCAGCTTGGAGACGGGAAAAAGTGAGATTTCCTAAGCAAGGATTAACTTTAATAACGAATTTCAAAAGTCAATGGATAAACTGAAAATACGAGATTTTTCCCAAGAAAGACAATAGTCCCAGGAAAAGAATCTCAATCAGGCGCATTTGATTTGCGAGGTTAACCCAGTTACTGTCCTTCGGTGAACTCTGTGTTCATTGAAGTAGCATTTCCAGCAGCTTCTTAATGGACACAATCAGGGAGCAGTGATAAAGAAAGTGGAAATCCGAACCCAACCCAACATTGAAGAAGTCGACGCAGCTATAAAGAAAAAATGGAACTCCTTCCAAATAAGCGACAGTGTTCTAGTGGAAAGCATATACCAGAGAGAATGTCCGACAACAATACCAACTCATCAATGACAATAATTGAGTGGCACTATAGACCACAAGGGACTAGGGCCTAACTTCTACAATAACTACTCATGTTCTGTGTACTACTGTTCTCTCACGAGTAGAAGGGACCTACAGTTTTTGCCGACTCCGAACGGTAAGATTTGAGAAGCTTTTCATAGAAAATGAGTACTCTTTAAGTGTTGTCTGCAACTCGAAACCGTGCTGTGAAAAAATGTGAGGTGTCCCTCCCTTCGCACTAAGCGGCACATATTGTTGCGGCTACGTCAAGACGGAAATACGCAGCTCTGAGTGTCGAATGTCTGGTAAATTGTTGTTGAGGAGGCAATGCATTCGCAGCAAATAATAGTTTGGTGCAAGCTGTGGAAAATTGACACAATTGGACGAGCTTGCTTCCAAAATGAGGCTAATTAAACAACATCTCGCTTAACGGTGGACGTTGCAGAACCATGTTAACCGCCCGTTTTATGCAGAAATAAAACGCATACGTGATAGCACGCCATTCCACACAGCCCACGACATTTCCGCATCGAATTACCAAGTCACTCCGCAACCACCAATGGGATTTGACTGCTTCGGAGCTGCGAATTTATCCTTTTAAACTGCCCCGCTCAGGATGTTCAACTTTAAATTGCTGTATGAATTTCAAAATCATGTCATAAGGAGAAACCCAATGACATCACAAGAAAAGTGACAACTTTGACAAGCTGTCCAACCACCTTTTGCTCATGTTCACAACGAATGCTTCAGTTTTACTGGAAACTCCCTGTAAAGTTAATACAGTGGCTCAGGGTGAGTCTTAAAATTAAATTGAAACAAATTTCCATGCTTCTAAAAATCCGGAACACTGTCTAGCAACAGTTGTGGCGTGACAAAACCCGATACTTTCAGCCGCATCCTATATTTAACAGTTTCCGAGCCAGTTTTGGCCATCAATGCCGTTTTGTCATCCAATTTTCAACTTTAACGACGCCATATGCAAATGCCAGTCGGCTTGAAAATAAAACAAAAATCGGCAGCCCACTTGGGACTTGAATTCCCCCATCAGAAGGAAGCTTAAAAATACGTTTTCTATTTAATCGAAACATGCAATCAAATCGGCACTGTCGAGTCCGATTTATGGATGGCTCGACTCGGGCTGCGTCCAGTCCAACTGGTTGCCGGCCGCTGCCATTTAGCATCACGTGCTACATCGATGATTCTGAGTCGTCCGCCTCGCTATTACGAAATTAACCAAAAATCTTACATTTGAAGCGGCTTCTCTCATTAGCATACCGGTTGCCTGGCAGGCCACCCGGTCATCGATTGGAGGTCCCACTTGGGCAGCGAAACTAGTTGACAGAGCCTTTTGTCTGCAGTTAGCTGCTGAAAAGGGACATCGATTGCACACGGCAGCGGCTACAAACTTGACCTATAAACAACTGACACGACCATCAGTCGGCTGGCAGTGGAATTCTAGACTGCCGGCTGTGGGCAAGTGAATGGCGCAAGAGAACAATGAGTGTTGGGATTTCTGAATGAAATCAAAGCCGCATTCACGACTCCGGTCGATCTCGGGATGGGGCGGCTTGACATCTGAACAGGTTCATGCGCACGGTAATTATGGTTCATGCTCCTCCGGTGGCGGTGTGATGAGCGAATGAGTGTCTCATTTGGACTCTAAAGAGCACTTGATTACCTTTGGTCTATCATGACCGGAACGTGGATTCTTCAAACGATGCCACCGCGTTCAAGTGAAACTGGCCGTCGGTGGGTGAGTGTCTTAACACATTCCAATACGATTGCATGTCTTCGGTGATGTTCGCTTGATTGCTGATTGGTGGGCGCGAGTCTGTGTGTTGTAGGCGGTTGCCAGAGTTACCAACGGATGTGGTCAAATTTTGAGAATTGAGGCGAAAGCCACTTTTTCATAAACTCAAACAGTAGTTTATGGCTGATTAACTGAGAATCAGGAGGTTGTCAAGTTTGTGTTTCTCATCGAGTTTGATTGAAGAAGTCACTTCTGTGGGGTCATTTACATTGATAACAATGACAAGAAGCTGAATTTTATGTACACCACTAATTCGTCAATAAATAAAATTTATATTGGCCCTTTTGTGACATAGGGTTGCCAACGTTTTCCTACTAGCGTAGTTAAGCTTTGGCTTAGAGTATAAATTGTTGACAGAAGGCCTAACTCTTGCCTTGATGACGATTCCCTGAGTACCTGTCCACCCTACATTCCCATAACGAATGTTCTCTTTCTTTTCTTCTACATGCATCGATGCCATAAGTGTCAGACTCGCATCAACATTGTATCACATGCCTTTGGTGATTTCCAAAAGACGCAACGCTTCTAGAGATTTCTCGGCTTCTATGAGAATCTCCGATGGTGTCTGAGAGACCGGGAATCGTCATCTTCCGGAATATAGTCAAAACGATAAGTTATTATGTACTCTGCGTAGTTTTAGTTTGCAAGAGCTGATGGACATCACGATTTCCGAGGCGTGCCTTAGATATAATTCCATCAGGTAGGCAACCGCTCAGAAGATCCAGGGCAAGGTTAATGGATCAAGTCCAAAAAATCACCTGGTTGCGCTTGAAAATAGCTTCTGATGAGTAAGAGCCGATAGCAACCTGGAGGTCTCTCGTGCTTTGTCCCCTCGAAGTTTTTTTAATCGGCGCGCGCTAAATGGATATTTTAGTACCCTTAAGTGACTGGAGTTAAGTGGTACAGCGGGCTTAAGAAGATAATGCTGATGATGACGAAGAGATCCCACACAGTGATGTACAGAACACTTAAATCCTTCTTTTTTCAATAATCTGTTTTAAAATTGAATAAAAGTTTCGCTCTATATAAGCGCAACAAACTTTCTTCTTTATCCAGCTTGGTGAATTCCTCTGCACAAAACAAGAAAAGAAAACTTCCACATGGCAACCCTGCACCTGAAATGAATATGTGATCTATTATTATCCATTCAAATGCCCCTGTACAATGTATCTGCCACAGGTTAAATTTAATTTGATTAAAAATACCATAAACTGAGTCCAATTACAGATTTAACTGGCATCTGCCGCCAATAAACGCTGCGTTAGATTCTCCACATTCCATTGATCGGCGATAAAATTTCTGATATTAAGAAAATCAAGCAATATGCAGAATGAATGATCGCCCATTGCATCATCTCATTCTCGGCATCTCGTAGTTGTTGAGTGAGCAAACGTGAATTACATCAACCGGCTTTCAGTTGCAGAAAGAATGAAATGATTGTCTCGCAAATTGTACTGGAGAAGAGACCATAATCGGTCTTTATTCACAATAATAATTACCGTGTATTAACATAAAAAAAGCGTATTGAAAAAATTTTATGTCTTTAGGTGTGGCAACCCTATAAGCTACATTTTTAACATTTGGTTAGAATTTCTCAATTTTTTGCACTTTCATCGATTACATACAATTTGCATTTTGTAATGAATATATGAGGGGGTACCCAAATGGAACCGAACTTGTTTTTGATTATTGTGATCCACCGGTTCTACTAAACAGTTAGCCTGCCACGTCTCGAACTATGCGGAGCAGTCATGTTGTCCAAGCTGATACATCATGTACCTCACATCCTTGAGCTCGAGCAAACCCAGATGTATGCATGGACAGACTCCGCCATAACACTCTCATGGATTCAATCGCCACCTTCGCGTTGGGAGACGTTCGTCAGAAATCGAGTAGGCGAAATACAACGGCTGACAGACATCGGTATCTGGAAACACATCCCAACCAAACTAAACCCAGCAGACTTAACATCGCGATGTATGTTTCGTTCTGCACTCTTAGGCTAATCGTTTTGGTGGAGTGGTCCGGTGTTTCTATGTCACAGATGGAACTCACTGCTGTCTAAAACCCTGTGGCACACAGTTTCAATTCTTTTAAAAACTTCAGAAATCCTACGGTTAAAATTTTAATAAACAATAACGCTGTTCAAAACCTGAACAGTCCATTTATTCAACCAGCTTATGCACAACAAAGCCTCCGAAATGTTTATGGTTTCGTTTGTTAGAACATCGCACATCCGAGAAACTGAGTGGTTTTAGTTGGCGGAATAATTGATCGGTACTTTTTAAAAATGATGCTATGCAGAACGTTAGATTCAGTGTTTACCGCTAAAGAGCCATGATTATTGACTTTTTTATTTTATAAATCGAACAATCGTGATGTACAGAAGATTTGATATAGAGAAGGCGGATGAATGGAATCCAAGTCTTCCCCTAATTTTGTCGGCAGACTGAATTCGCTAAGACTTGTCTGGGTCCAGGGAAACGAGATTGTCGATGAACTAGCTAGGCAAGGATAAACAACGGCAGTCGTAGAACCCAACCCACGAACACAGCGAGCCGTCAATAACGCCTTTGCTGGCATTGAAGCGGAAGCGGCCAAAATGGGTCTGGTGGTTAATGAGGGCAAAACGAAGTACATGCAGTCATCAAGGAAGGACCCCACAACATCGGCGTCTCGGACAGAGCGTCACACTAGGCAGCATAAATTTCGAGGCAGTCAAGGACTTCGTCTACCTCGGCTCCGCGGTGAATAGGGACAACAACACTAGTGCCAAAATTAAACGCAGAATCACTCTTGCCAATCGCTGTTTCTTTGGGCTCAAGAGGCAGTTGAGTAATAAAGCCCTCTCTCGAAGGACTAAACTTGCTTTATTTAATCTTGCTTGCTCACTTTAATCATCCCAGTCCTACTTTACGACCGGGAAACCTGGACATTACAAAAAGTGGATGAGGAAGCCCTTGGTCTTTTCGAGGGAAAAGTTTTGCGTGCGATTTGTGGTTCTGTTTGCGTTGATCGCATCTGGAGGAGAAGATTTAACGACGAGCTCTATGGGCTGTACAGCGACATGCACCTAGTCAAGCGTCTCCAGATACAACGCTTAAGATGGCAAGGCCATGGAGATACCACGGCCCGAAAAGTTTTCGAATCTGAGCCATTGTGATAACGCAACAGAGGACGGCCTAAGCTAAGGTGGTGCACACAATTGGAGGACGACCTCAACCAACTTGGCGGCAGCTAGCGAAAGACTGTGCTGGCTGGAGAGGCACTTTGGTTGAGGCCCCAGAGATGGCATGACTTTTCGGGATGCAGATTGACGAAATACATGCTCCCGAAGGTCAGCAAGAAATTCGTGACTTTTCTGTTATCTCTAGACAGAAAAGAGTGCAGAAAACTTGTAAGCACCTAAGTCTGCTTGAGCTTAATGATTTCATCCTTTGCGACGCCTGTGGAGAAGGTGAAGACACTTCCGAGCGCTTTCTCTGTCAATGTCCCGCCTTTGCTCGTATAAAGTAGCGGCTGTTTGGTGCTGACGTGGCGGGGGCTGAAAACTTAACCTCTTTATCACGGAAGCATTCAATCGTGAGCTTTAACGCCACAATATGAATATTTTCTGCACGGACGTGTGAAATTGCTAGTCTACGCCGATGAGCCCGAAACGATTGACCACTTTGAGGACAACATTTGCCGCGTTATTTCCGATACACGGGCACAAATGTTGCGAAAAATCACCAAAAATTTGACCTCCAGATTAAACTACGTTCGCGCGAGTCGTTGCGGTTTAAGTTATCTTTATTTTATTCCAGTTCAAAATTCTATACCTCTAGTCTCACGTCTATTCTATTTCTCCCCATGTCTTGTAGGCTTACGAATCACTTTGCATGAAATTTTGGAATTCAATGCATATTGAACATTACGATTCGATGCGTCGCAGTAAAATTATATTTTGTGATCAAAATATGCATCTTTTTTTCCTTTGGTTCACAGTTTATATTGTTAGGTGATAACAGTAGCATATTCCAACCACATTAATATTTAGTAACGACCTTGTAAGAAATATCGGATGATTGTAGTAACGACACCATCTACGTGCGAGCAGTTCCATAAAATATTTTCTCTTCACTTGAGTCGGCAAATACGACTCCTTTGTGTCTCGTAATGAGGACGTGACGCGAATGTCATTCCTTTTCTTGTTAAAACACTTTCCAACAGGTGGGACGATATGTGCAGGGATGTTCTAATGGTAAACTTGTCGCCTGACTATAATAAAGCAGTCCTCTTCCGCCACAACCTGTTGCGTAATCTTTACAAAATTTCTCAACAATATCCTGCCCAAACAACTGTTTAAGAAATTCTGAGTGTCCGACATTTTTTGCATCTCATCTTCAAAATTTCCATCAGTTCAAATCGTTAACAGAGCGTCGTACTCTCAGAACTGTAATCAAAACCAGCGTTCATAAGATTGAAGTATTTATGCGACAGATGCGTTTTAGGATCTTGACCTTGCCCTGTTTTGGTTTGTTTGCAACAAATTTGCCGAAAGAGAACAAGGCTCTCACAAAATAATTCAAAACTATTTGTGATTCTTCATCCATTTCAAGGTTATCTATCGTGAAACGTGAATGCTAAAAATTATTCATTTGAGTTAGCATCAATGTCAAATTTATTTGGACAGTGCAGAGAATTTATTCTGTTCCCCAAGGTCGGTAACGACCGTGAATGTCATATACGCCTCTAAATGCGGAGAATTTATGTGATGGAAGGATGCAAGAGTAGCTGTTCACGATTTCTTCATTTGATCAGCATACATGAATAGATGCTGATGTGGATCGACAAGCATTGTGGGACGTGAATGAATGATTTGTTGATGATGAGATAAACTTAGTGCATCGACTTCTTTGTTGTCGTTCTAGAATACATTCCGGATATAGAAATTTTCATATTCAGATCGTCAATTCTCTTTAATCACATCATTTGACAGTTCTCACTTGTTGCATGTCACCTTCAGATGAGGTGGAATTAGATGTTCGGATAAGAATGTTTCGATAAATAGGCACTATATGGTTAGACGCAAACTTCTTTCTTCCTTGAAGTTGAGGAACACAAGGGAGGGTCTTCCGAGACAATTTTGTGCGGCGAATTATTCATTGCATTATTTCATACACAAAACACCTTTGATCAGTCGAAGAAAGCTACTGGAGCTAGCACAGCTCGGAGCGGAGGTCTTTAGATCAGTTGGAGATGATCTGGCTTTGCGCATGAACCAGCTCGTCTATACAATGTGGTCAGAGAAAAGTATGCCTGATGAGTGGATACACAGAGTCAGTTAACCGGGCACAGGAAAGGAGGCCACTACAGCTGCGGTAACTAATCAGATCCATACAGAAGACCCAAGAATTACCCACCACATATTCGTCTATTCCTAACCCATATATGACAGCGTGCATAGAGATGACCGATACAGTTCCATGCCTAGTTTTGGAATAACTATCAAACACTTTCAATTGTATAGGATAACGATGGAGAACACACGGCTCATACTGAACTGATTGAGATGTTCAATCTGAACACTGTTTTAGAGAGAGCGATGCGCTGTCACGCAACATTCTGGAAAAGATCGTGTGAAAGTCCACACCGGTCTCTCAAAAATCCATTCAAGAGACGCTGTCAATGAGGCATTTGTTGGCATTGAAACTGAAACGACTAAAATGGCACTGGGGCCAACGAGGGTATGGAAAAGTATTGAATTGTATTGAAAGTCTTGGGGGCGCTTTTAATCTAGAGTTTCTGTGCTGCCTTAATAAGCTTGGCAACTTTCCTAGATGGGATGTGTTTGCAGTCTCCTCCTTTTACTATTGTTCTGACCCTGACTAAGGTAAGGCTCGGCCAAACTGTAAAAAGATCTTCCCTTTGCGGTCTCTGTACTATTTGAACCACGACTCCACCACCAGTGTGAAGAGGCTTGCTTTAAGGATACATCCCAGGAAGTGTCTCTTAACCCTGTTATCCTTTAATTGTAAGGCATTATAAAAGATGTTATCACGCATTGCCATCATTTGTACGGCTTGTCTTGGAATAGACCTTGGCTAGGACACCCATTTACTCCTTGCAGGTTGTTATGATCATGCATCATTTGTCTCTTACCCCTTAAATCGGAGGTGTTTTTTTTTCTTTTTTCCTTTGCAACTTACACAGCTCCTCCTGTCATAATGCATTGGTCTGCAGTAATTTCCTTCTTCAAGAGATAAGCAAGCATTTTCTCTGCAACTGCTTGAAGACGTTTTGGTTTTTTCTGTGCACCTTCAGACTGTGCATCTTGTCCGGCAATGGCAATTCCAAGTCCTTTCTTTAAGACTCCTCCAACCTTTTTGTTTATGAAACCTTAGGGTTATCGGCATGATTGGTTTCTGAATTTCTGTCCCACAAGTGCCGTGAGATAAAATTGCGTCTATGCCAAAACTCGGGCACAAACGGCCATTTGTGGACATCCTGAGAGTATCAAAACAGCATTCGCCGTCAAGGAAGATAGGACGCACAACGTCAAAGTCTTAGTCAAAGCTTCCTGGCCTAGAAACTTGTGTCATGTATGGAAAACAAGCTCCAGGAGATTCCGAATTCGAACCATTTGGGCAAAGCAACACAGGACACCTTGGTCTCAGGTGGTGCACACAAGTAAGGAACTGATGCAAACAAACATGTGTTTGTGCGAAATTGGAGGCAGCTAGCTTAAGACCGTGTCAGCTGGACAGGGAGTTGGATTGAGGCCAGCCCTACACCGGACTGTAGGGCCTACTAAGGACGAAGAAACGACTGCAAACTGGTGTTCCTGCGTCAAACTGTATGCTAATGGAAAGCCACACGAATCCAAGAAATTTATCAAAGTACAGGCTTGATGATTCAAGGATTCTTAAATTTTCCCTTTTCACATTGCAAACCTGCTTACAGTCAGCTCAAACTGCTAGTGTATCAAACTAGCAGTCAAAAGTTCAGACAACATTCAAATTGTACAGGAATGTGGCAAAAAACTTGGAACAGGCTATCAATCTTCAAATGAAAACTAGGCAAGTATTAGTATCTACTTGCCCAGGACATATCGAAGTCAGTCACGGAGGACAGCCAAATCCGACTACAAAGACAGACGCGCATTTCAAGCCACCTTTCTTTGAATTTTTCCACAAAGCGTGCCTTCCCGACTGCGTAATATTCTCAAGTTTGAAATGCCATTGGCCCAAGCCACTCAAACCGTGAACACTTATCACTTCACACCAACCACAGCTATTACTTAATGACGCCCTCAAAGGTAACGCCATTCAACACGCTCGAGCTTGTGCCCTCGGGCCGGGCTCATTGAAAATCCCATCTCCACACACAAGAGCCCGGTGAAGAGACCAACTTTCGACTTCCGATTCTCTCCAGCTAGCAACTGAAGCGTAGCCGTCCGCAGAATCGAATTCCTTTGTCACTCCACACGTTCAGACGTCACTCTTACTTTCCTTCGGCGCACACCGGTCCGTCAATTGCGACCCTCGACTGGGTCAAGATGTCAATTTTCGCTTTTGATTAACAGTTATTTGTTTTAAGTCCACTGCCACTGACAAAGCGCCTGCTCTCGGCCAACAATGAAAAGCCAGTTCAGTCCTCTAGCCCGGCCGGTTGTCGTTGTTATTCACCGGCTCTGCTTGCCGTTGCTCGGCGTTGGCGTTGGCGTTGACAGCGCCGAATATTTGCATAACTTTACGGGTGTTTTCTGGCATTGTTCAGCGGCCAGACCGGGTCCGGCGGCGAGGTAGTTTGCGCGAAACAAAAACTAGTATTTTTTATGATTATTATATTTATTTGATCTTCGCGAGTTGACAGGTTTTGCTCGGCTGCGACGGTCTCGCGTCCAGAGACGGTTATTTGATATAAATAGCGTGAGGAGCCTCTTAACCATCATAAGTTCATCACTTCAGTTAGATAACAGAAGAACAACAACCCAACGAATTCAAAATGAAATTCATCGTAAGTAGCCGTGGGACAGAGCGTTCAGGACCTCCGGAGGCGAGCTCACTTTGAATGGATTGGATAACGAGGAAATTATTTGCTTGCAGGTCGCCCTCTCCTGCTTGTTGGCTGTTGCCTTCGCCGTCGAAGAAGTCCCAGTTCTTCGCAACGATCTTGTGGTCAACCCAGAAAGCTACGAATATGCCTATGAACTTGGAAACGGTATCTCTGCCTCAGAATCTGGTGCCCTGAAGAACGCCGAGAGCATCGTAAGTCCTTACGACAACCGCAGCAACATCAGTTTTCATCAATTTCCGATTGTTTTGTTCTGTTCTCGATTGTAGGCCGCTCAAGGTCAATTCAAATTCACCTCCCCCGAAGGACAGGACTACAGCGTTCAATATGTTGCCGATGAGAACGGTTTCCAACCCAGCGCCGCCCATTTGCCAGTCGGACCCGAGGTGCCAATCCTTATCCAGAAGGCTCTGGACTACTTGGCCACCGCCAAGCCATACGTTGAGAAGGCCTAAGAAGTGATGAAGTGAACTCCGTGTTTTCGAAACATTTTCTAAGTCATTTAATGTTATGAATAAAAGATTGTTGTTAAAAAATTTGCAAAAGTTTGTGAAATGTGTTTTTGTTCTTGTGGTTTTGGATTGTTCTAGATTGGAAAAGTTCTGTGATTAGTGTTCTCGTTTGCGCTGTTTTAAATGTCCAGTGCAAGACTCAAAACTCATTCACCTCGGGAATTGGAAGAACGCCACTGCGGTTTTGAACAGCAATTCATTTACTTTCTGTTACAACGAGATTGGGATAAAAGGAAGTCTTGATAAAGGATCACCGTGCTTGGTTGCAATGAATATTCTAGACTTTCGTAGCAATTGTGGCTAGACACAAAATACCTAAATCCATCTTACCTTTTTGTTCTACTGGCTCATGAAATTTACTAACTGACTCTTCACGTGTGCTCTAGGCCAATCTGAATTACGTTTTAATGGTCCTGAACGGCATTTCCTTCTTCCTCATATGACGCTACAGTCGCACAGTGATCCTGTTCCGCGACAAACAAGCCTCTCTAGCTAACATAGTGTCAGCTGCTGACTCCAATTTTGCGCACCAAATTAGTTGAGGACCTTCTCCATTTGTATTCGACTTCGTATTCGTGAGCGCCCTTTATTACTGATTCGTAGTTGAAGCCTCTTCATTCAGTACCTCGGCATGACTCAACTCTACATGACTTATCCATTTCAAGTATTCGATCCGAAGATGCCTTATTAGGTGCATGGTGCTAAACAGCCCGCGGAGTTCGCTTTTAAATTTTCTCTCCGGAACCATCAACGCAAACTGGACCAAAGACCGCACGCAGAAATTTTATCTCAAAACGACCAAGAAATTCTTCACCCAAAATTTCAATGGAGTCTATATCCTTGCGCCATAGAGCAGGCTGGGAATAATCAGGGTTCAGAATCAGAGCTATCTCTCGATTGCCTCCTGAGCCCCCAAAAAATCAGCGATTGGCATGAGTAAATCCCGGTACTGATGTTATTATCTCTGTTTACTCCAGATCCCTTGAATACGTCAAAGCTTCTGTTACCCATTATGAAGCCTCCTTCGGAGACGTCGATATTCCGAGTCCTTTCATGATGATAGTGTGTACTTTGTTTTGTCGAAATTTACCGCTAGACCCATTTTAAACACTTCCGTTTCAATGCCAGTCGTCCAATCAAGTCAATGTCATCCTCGTAAGCAACTGCTTGCTTACAGACTGCGCATCTGGTGTTGACATTTAAGTTTCGCAAGATCCGCTCTTCTTCTTCTTATTGTGGCTGTACAGTGTACGGTGGGCTTAGGCTTCGACCAACATGCCCCTCCAGTCAGGACTATCTTTCGCTAACTGCCTCCAGGTGTGCACTTGAAGTTGGTTGAGATCCTACTCCACTCGTGTGCGCCAACTTAACCTACGCTTGACCAGACGCAGGTCACTGTAGAGCCCATAGCGTTCGTCGTTAAATCTTCTTCTCCAGACGCCATCAATGCAAACAGGACCAAAAATTGCACGCAGAACTTTTCTCTCGAAAAGACTCAGGGCTTCCTCATCCGCTTTTAGTAGCGTCCAATTTTCCGCGTCAAAAATGAGGGCTGGGATGATCAAGCTTTTATATAAAGCAAACTTAATCCTTCGAGAGAGGACTTTAATTAATTGCCTCTTGGGCCCAATGAAACAGCGATGGGCAAAAGTGATTCTGCGTTTAATTTCAGCATTGATCTCGTTGTCACCACGAATATTTACCGCGAAGCCGATGTCCTTGAAGTTTCTGCTGCCAAAAGTGACGCTTTGTCCGAGGCGTTGAAGTTGTGTGTCCTTCCCTGATGACAGCATGCACAAGATCAACTCAAGTATGATATCAAAGAAATCTGTCTGAAACCTTTCTTGACATAAAAGGCCTTGGTAAGTTCATAACCGACCTTGCAGCGGCCGACCTTGCAGCAACGAGTGTTCTCCATCATCATCTTGCATAAGTTAACGAGTTTTACAAGAATGTCAAAACTAGACATGGCTGTCATATGCAGCCTTTAGATCGACGAATCGATAGTGTTTGTCGGTTTGCAACTCCTGGGTACTTAAGAGGATCTGCCATAGTGTGAAGATTTAGTCGATGGTGAACTTCTATGACCAGAAGGCCGCACCAGATAGGTCCTAACAGATCACTGATAAATCAATTCAGGCGTTCACACAAAACGGCAAAAAGGTTCTATTGAAGAGACTTATCTCTCGATAATTTGCGCAGTCAAAGTGGTAACATTTCTTGTGGAACGGTCGGACAATGTTGCCAATTCACTCACCAGGCAAACTTTCCTTTCCGTTCTCATATCTTACAGATAAGCTAATGCATGCGCCAAACCAGATCGTTAGCAGATGCTTTCGACAGGTTCACGGAGAATCCATCCGCTCCGGCAGTTTTATTCAACTTCTGTCCAGATAACACAATCCTGACCTAAGTCGGTGGGATGGAATTTTTGTCCAAATGAAGTAAAGCATTCTGTCTGATAGCGTCATTGGGGTCGTCATCGCCGTGTAACATCCCGCAGGATTAATTTTTCGAACTTTCAGCATTCACCACCACTCTGCTAGCAGTTGTCCTTTTTCGTCTCTAGTCTGGTTCGAGGTCTATATGCTCCGGAGAACTATTTTGTCGTTTGGTATAACCTACGGACCTTCTTTCTGCTATAACATTTCCAGGCATTTCTCGTGCGCTTCTCATGCCTCGGGTTTATTACCTTCTCTTCTGTCCGTAGAGCTCACGAAAAGGTTTTCTTGTTCGATGCAGCGTTTCTTTGTAGACCTTCTACGTATTTGGCTGCATGTACCTGCCTGCACCCATCGTCAAACCATATACGTGGGACATTGTAAGGACCCCACTACCATGCCTCATTGTCGACGCCCGGTCCAATTATTCACGAAGAGTAGGTTATGTTATTAATTGAGTGGGACCAGCTGAAGTGATAATACACATCTGCGACAACCGAATAAAACGATAACTAAAGAGTTTTATCGACGACACATGATGTACTTAGCTCGATAACTGACCTAACAAAGCACAAATGGAACTTTCACGGTCATCCTCTTATTCGCACCACATTCAGCCAGAGATAATTCTGAAGGTGAAAAAAAAGATTTCAAGACGGCTTGCCTTCGATCTTTTTAAATCCTTTCCGCGAACAAGAGATAAATGTAATGCCTAGATCAAACAGACACCGAGTACAAATTATATGGAAACGCAGCAAATACAAGGAAAACAAAATTTATAACTTAATCCGGTTCAATACAAAAAATAAGTTATTATGGCGAAATTACAGTTCGAGTTCATTTTAAATCACAAACTCTGTATCGCGATATTTTGTGCCAATTGCAACCTACACCGCCTACGAATCGATTTCCACTGACAGCACTAAGATTCACGTCGCACGCAACAAGTTCCACAATCCATTTTGCCTCAGTCCTCAGCTGTGAATTATGGCACGCACTTTGCTTTAACAACCACTCTCGTAAGTTATTGAATCCGAGAAAATTGCCATCATGGGAAATCAGGCAATTCGTCTCGAAACAGGGCTTAAAGGCAATCTCATTAATTATTTCCCTGCCCGGCCCTCTCCGGCTTAGCTGTGGGACGAGACACGTTGCTTATGTCCTTCCACACCACACCGGCGCAGCAAGTGTATCCGGTTCTCCACGCCCACTGAGAAATTCGAGACGAAACCTATGATCATGGAGATGCCTACCGACTCCTCGGCACTTATTGATTGCACACCCAAGTCGCTTGTCCAGCAGATTCCCTGATTTCCCAGATCTCGAACATTAATCTCAAAATTCGCACCACTTAGCCTGCTGTCAAAACAATTTCGAAAACTGTGAAGTACACCACGGATTAAGGTCAGTGCAGGCCATAAATCAAGACCGCTGTCGCCCGCGCCCGCAATTACGCGCAGCAATATTCCCAGAAACTCTCGTCGCCCAACAAAGGGTCCACGGTCCGATGGTGCGACGGTCACTGCCGGAAGATTTATCGTGTCCCACTGACCGCGAGCATCTTCCTCGCACAGCGTACAAGTCCCACTCGGTGACTACTTGTTGAAATCGACGACACTCTTCCACCGAACTCTAGATGGCCGGCACTCAATAATTTATCATCACCTTGCCAGCCGGCCCGGTATGTGACTGCGGAGGTCTGCCCCGCGCTGCAACCTGCAAATAGATTATTTATCTCCAGCCCACAAAGGGCTTGCGCAATCACAAGCACCACCACGCACCGAACAGTTTAATTTGGGATTTATCGAGACGAGTGTTAGTGGCACTTGCCGAGCGTCATGCGTTGAGAGGATCTCTTAATCCCAGGTGAGCTTAATTGGCGCGCGGTTTCCCCGAGAGGACAGAGGATAATTTATGGACCACATCTTGCGCGGCAAGGTGTTGTGTAAATCGGAGGCGGCCTCAGCTCACCTTGGGAGGAAAGTGAAACTTTTTAAGTCGCCCAGCTGCATCGCTTACTCAACCGGGGCGGATTCAAAGAAATCGAATGCTGCGCCGGCAGTTGGGACACGGCTGTGATCTCACAGCAGACGGCCTTCTGCTGTTCCCATGTTCTTCCGAAACGGAAATACCCTCCATCTCTGAGCCAACATGAGGCACACTCGCACACTCGCCATCACTGCTCAGTGGTGTGCTGTGCCGTGCTGGATGGTGTTGCCCGCGCGCCTGCGTGCCTGCGCGCACATAAATTAGAGGCACTTCTCGCGCAGGTTCCATGTGACATTTGTAGCTAATAAAATTCAATGGGCATGTTCGGTACGAGCTGTGAATCTATTGCCGTGGCAGGCGGGCCAAATTCAGATGTCAGTCACCTCTGGAAGTGAAATTAAGATCACGACGGCAGTGGTGGTGGCGGCGGCGACACGGCGTTGCGGCTCATGATGTAATCGCATGACAGATGCCTGGCATATCTATCGTGGGTTCTGCTCACTCGCTCTCCTCGGTCGTATATCAAAGCCGGCGGAATGGAATTGAATTTGGCAAATGAGCAGGTAGGGCGGCAGTTAGTCAGCCATTGCACCTTGCGGTGCACTGCGATGGAGGAAAAGCCACTCAAGGTTAAGCTCTGGGAAGCAGTCGATTGTATCTTTCAGAAGAGTGTTACGCCAGGCGACATGAGAAAGGTTCCGACACTGGGCCGATCTCGTGGCAATCCGGCGCGTTCACAGGGATGCCACCACCACCGTCGCCACCGCCGCCGCCGACGCTGTGACATGTGTACGTGGATCTAAGTGCCCCACGGAATGCCGCTCACGTTCGTGATAAATTGATACAAGCCGGTGTTTACGATTAGAGGAGGCGGTGGCGGTGGCGGCGACATAATAATATTTAAGCTTGACACGCATTTGAAGATAGGTACATGGATCCGAAGAGTGTTATGGTTGTACGCGTCGGTGTCGCTGTTTTGCTGCCATTCAAGTGCTACCATTTAAGTGGAATTTAGATGGAGTTGTTGATCGTTAAATGTCTTGGGAAATCTTTCACTTTCAAGGCCATCGAAGGAGGTTTGCGCCGTGACTGCGGAATGAAGGATTTTATTGGGCAACATCTTCAGTCAGTCAGCCACCCCTGGTGGTGGTATCGAAGTGCTGAAGGTAACGCGGAGGACAGTGGTCTACATGATAGTAGGCCCTTGGCCCTTACTGGCATGGAATATATATTTTCTTGCGTGACTGAGGGGGCAATTCATTCAGAAAGATAACAGATTGAGTGGTGCGTTAAGAAATGAAGAGTTGGCAAAGGTTTGGAAAATGGGTGATTACGTGGTCTTTTAATGACTTTTGAAATGTGAAATTGAAATTGACTTGCGAGATTGTGGTGTCCTCATATCTATTAAAGCCACAAACCCATTAACAGTCAGAGTTTGAGATAGAATAGGCTCCTTGATGGTCCCGAACATGGTGCATCCAGTGATCTCTAGCAGTATTAGTTATTGGTGCGATAAACTGGTCTCTAACGCAAAGTTTAAGACTTCCTCTCGCCTAGAAGCCGTAGGCTTGCATTCCATTCTAGGCTGAGGTCTTGATCATTCACTCATTCTGGTTGAGCTAGTAAGGCCTACATACCCATGAGTCTATTCATATCCACGCAGGCATGACCACATGCTTGATGCAAAATCTCCCGGACGAAGGCACCGAAACCTGTTACGATATTCTTGCTTTTTATCCATAGTTGGCCTCGTGAAAAGGTAAGGGTATTTCAACCGTCTTGGTGTTAAGCTGCCAGCCAAGATGTTAAGAAAAGCTGCCTGTTATTGACAGATTGGTCACAGGAGGTCAGGAGTGCCTGAAACTTTGTTTTTATTAGACTGTGCGGTAGGTTTAGTACATAAAATCGCCTTGGTTGCCGTGGCGTACTGGGTAAGTGCGTTGACCCACAAGCCAAAGGTCTAGGTTCGCTTTCCGGACGGAATACCTCGCATTTTTTCACGGCAATACCTCTTTTGAGTTGCTGACAACACTCAAAGAGTATCAATTGTTTATGAAAAGCTCCTCAAATCCCGCTGTTTGGTGTCGGCAAAAACGTGTAGGTCCCTTTTACTCGTCAGAGAATAGTAGCATGCACCTCACGAGCAATTGTTGTAGAAGCTAGGCCCTGTCCATTGTGGACTGTAGTGCCACGCAACTATTGATTGTCGCCGTTAGAGCCGAAATTAGTGCGTCGTGCTGACTTTTCTTACTCTGACTGTGCATCCTACTGATTCCTGCCTGCCGGATATGGGAGCTTTCTCGGCTCAGTGTAGAGTTGCATTGCAATCGCGTGTTGCGTCGGCTGAGATGTAAGAAATACCACGCTCCCTGTCAAGATGGAGACATTGTCTCTCAGTTAGTTTAGGTCTAGTTTTGCATTTTCTACTATTCTTGGAAAAAGGGCCTAGTGGTGTTAAGCAAAGGTTCTCATGTGCGTCCAAGTCCCACATGTGTTCGTCTGCCTTTGTCATTGATATATACCAACAGGTTTTGAACATTTTCACTTGTTTACGAATGAACCTGAAATTGTCATTCTTTAAGACATTGTTTCAAAGATTCAGTTTAACAGTCACCCACGCGTTCGCCCTGGCACGTTCTACATTAGGCGCCATGTGGAATGTTTAATTGTTTAATTTTTAATTGTTTCACATGGATGCCAAATTGACCAATGTCATCAATGTCACAGACTTAGCACTGAATCGTTGGGGGCTTGAAGAGGCTCTCAATGCCTCTCTATAGACTTTCCAGCAATGGCTTCGTTGGTTCATACTTTCTAGAAACGATCTTGCTATTTTTTTATCTTTCTTTAGGAGTTGCCCCTTAGCCCTAAGAATCGACGACAGACCATGAACAACCAGAGTATGAATCTGCTACTCGACAACTAGAATTCGGAATACTCAAATTAAATCAACAACAGTCCCATCTCCACTAATAGATCGAAAACACAAGAAGATGGCGCGGAAGCAGTGACGATAAATTAAAAAAAGGCCTACAACTGCCTGGCAATTTAAGTGCCTTTCAACTCGTCAATAAAGAAAGCCGAGCAGATTGTGCAACAAATAGACTTTTTTGAAATAAAAGGCCCTTTCATAGACAGTCCTTATCCCATCTTATTAACTCCAAGTCCGTGAAGGATTGTATAAAAAATGAATGGGCCTATAGCTATCCCTGGGTTCTTGGTCATTTCGGCATTAATAAAAGTGCAAAGGCAGATGAACGGACACGAACTGATTCAAGTTCAACCACAGAATCGGCTAACGTTGTCATCCAGCCTACCAAAAAATTCACTGCACAGTGTCATTAGTGAGTGAACTGTTGCGGCGCTAATCTGTGTCATATCTCATTGCACATGGCCTAAGTACGATCAACAGAACCAAATTCTTTATTACGCATTCTGAAAGGTGTACATTGAAAGGCTGTCAGTGCACGATTGGTTCGGACTTTTTTATAGGAATCCAAGGGACAAACAAGAAATGGAAGGAAGACTTGTCATGTCGCTGACCTCAAGGAATTTATAATGTTTTACCTTACAGGGCATACCCAATGACCTTAAGGCGTTCTTAACCTGACCTTATATAACCTAAGCCCTTCTTAACCTTACAGGTAGGGCACTTTTTTGGAAAAGATCCCAAAGAATCCAACGGAGTAAGACTGTTTAGACTGAAGGATTTTCATTAAATCACTGCCCTCAAAATCAGCGTCCTATTCAAGGCAGATCTCCTTTCAGTAATTTTTGAACATGTAGGGGTCACGAGGATCCAAACAAGAATGAGGATGTTCAATGAGATTTGGATGAGTTTCGCAGTGTTTTCTTCACTCAGAATGGCTCTGCCCATCTTTGCTTTTCGATACTGAAGCTATTTCTTCATTGTCAAAACCTATCTAGTCGTCATTACCTCGAAATCTTTGATTTTCCGGGTTGACGATTTAAAATATTTAACAGAAGTCTCTCTGGAAAGATCGACATATATTTGTATAAAACCTTGATCACGATAGACTGAGCGCTGACTGAGCGCTGACTGAGCGCTGTTGATGAAGAAACTCTTGGAATTTCCAAGTAGAAAGATCTTCGTGGCATCATTCTTTTAGCCTTGCCAACTTGTGTACAAAAATATTAAACGACATGGTATCATATGCCTAGCTAAGCATCAGACAAGCTAAGAACTGTGAGGTCATTGTAGAGCCTATGAACATCACACCATCAGCCCAAAAAGTCTTGCAATCCCAGCCATTGAAATAACACAACGTAGCTATTATCAAAGCCACTTAGACAGGAGTGCTTCCAGATTTAGAGGCTTGTGTGCTTTTCTTTTTCACTGTCCTTCTTCTTTATCTTATCTTAAAATGCAGTGAATTCTCTTCATTAACTCTAGCTCATTTCGAATATAAATGGCCATCCGTACACAATGTTCGCTTCCTCGCAGAAAGTCTATTATTGTCACACAAATCAGAAGGCAAACGATATTATTGCTTGGCAGTAATCACTCAAATTAGACGCCAACTGTCCAATTGCACGACCACTTCCAAAATTCGTGTCCAAAACCATGTCAACCTTTGATCGAAAAGATGCAATGCAACAAAGGAAATAATAACACTGACAAGTTCGGATGCACCAAACAGCATCCGATGAGCCACAGACGGTCTCGTACAGCGCGTCCGATAAAAGATTTCTGGTCGAACAGGTTGCTTGGAATCAAATTCGAATTTGAATACCGGAGATATGAAGAAACAGATCTAAATGTCAAAATAATTATCTGGTTTATAGGAGCAATCTTAACGACGTGATGAGATGCTGCTCTGACCTGCGGCATCACGCGATAGTGCGACGCAGTCGAACCAATCGGGAGGTTTGTACCTTTTTGCATTAATTAGCCGAATGACTTCCAAAACAACTAATTCGTTTTCTTTGGGGCTTTTCTCAACTCGAATGGCCCGCTTGGGAGATTTATTTATAGTCCATCGGGTGACTGAGAGTCTCAAAAATGCGGTTTTTTTTCAGAAGACGGCATTTGCCATTTGAAATGGATGTTTTTAAACTCAGCCGTATGCGGGAGGTAGTCTTGAACTTGACCTGCAGCAACCTGAAAAGTTACAACCCGTGCTTCCACCCGGGGGGGAGGGTTAGGGGATGACTTAGCAATTTGCATTTTTATATTTTTGTTTAGAAAGACAGTTTTGCATTCAAATGGCTTATTTAAACGGGTTTTTGAGCATCTCCAAAGCAAGGGGTGGGCGTATTGTTCATGATAGAAGTGACAGTTATTAAGGCGAATTATTTTTTTCTGAATTATGTGGCAAAAATGCCGTCAGAAATTCATTTGTATAAATAGATGACGTTTTGTGGAAAAAAACGAATTTGGTTGGACGGTCTTGTGATTGAGCAATACCGTTGAGAATTGTTGGTCCAATTTGCATAAGAAGTTCAAAGTCTAATAGGAGCTGCTTTCAACCATAACACCACTCGACAAGGACTCAAATGGTTAATGTCCTCCGTGCCACCAAAAAGCAGCGAATTGAATGTTTCCAGAAGCATAGGGATCGAAATAGCAGTGCACATATCTCTTGTCAGTTTTCGTTGTCACTGCAGTCTGGGGTTGACTAAGGCCCCAGTCTGCATTCCTTTCTGACTACCAGGGTGTTGAACTAGATGCCTCAAGTTTCGAACATCCATCTGATTGAGAATCCTTTCCATAAGAATCGGAAAAGACGAGTTCGTGCTTAAGGACATTGTTGGTTTCGAAGATTCTTCGCGCTAAAGCGTCCATCGATCTATGCCATCGGATAGGTCGTAGAGTTCGCAGTTCACACTCCAAACCACATCTTACCAAAGTTCTTCCCAGGAACTTCTTCTGCTACATTTCACGTTATCTATGCTCCCTTCAATACAACTGGAACAATCAGACTGCTTGATCCTTCAACAGAGAGCTATATTCATCAATTGACTTCCAAGGCAAAGACCCATCGGTCGACAGTAGTCATCTGTTCCCTTATCTCTACCATTTTGTCGTGCAAACAAAACAATACCTCCTATAAAAAAGAGAAACCTTACCCTGAAGGATAAGATAAATTAGTTAATGTTCCTACAAACAAGACCAATCCGAAGCACCAAGCGAAATCTTTCCTCAGATTGTTGTACAATTTGTGACCACACAATGATCAGATTATACACGTAGTTTCTTATTCCTGCCGAAGTCACGAATTTGTTAGGTCTGTTTCTTATTCTATATCTCCCACGCACACCACTATAGAATTTCAAACCCTAAAGCCTAATTGATTAAGGCCTATTAGATTACAAACAGAAAATCATAAATATGAAAACTTCTACAAGCAACACCTCACACATCGTAACTACCTTCCTACCGAATGAGAACTGAATCAAATGTCAAATCACATGAAAGCATGCTACCACCAGAGTCATGACTAATTGATTACCCAACATAGCTCCACTCATTCTTCACGCCATTGGATCACAATCAGTCGACACAGAAGATGCCACCGCTACCGCGGTCGCCACCCAAAACAAATTCCTGCAACCAATTACCATCTCGTCGACACGTAACCAGCATCCATTTGCGATGTGTAATTGTAGCCGAACCGTATGAGATCACGCAACAGCTTTTATTAATCGATTTAAATAAATGTAAGCCAACGACCACCAGCCAACGAAGAGGCCCCATCAGCACATCGCCTCCAGAAACAAAAGAGTTGGATAGCAAACTTGAAAATCGCAAGCGGATTTCTCTGCCGCCGCTACGTCAGATGAATGTACTCATCTCTGCTCCTTCTCCCCAATTCGCTGTCCATTGCATAAGGCACTGCTTCCACTTATTTGTTTTGTGAAATATTAATTTATTCAAGAACACTGACACTTAACAAATGACTACCAGAACTCGAACTACTCCAAGCTGCTGCCGTTGCTGATAAGCGAAAGGGGAGGGAGGCGAAAAATCGCATTAGAAAAATGCATGAACGGCGTGCGCGAATAGCTTATTAGAGGCGAACAAGTCCCCTCAAGCCATCTGTTCTTCTGCGCTCAGAATCACACACCTCAGCTGATTTATTTGCACTGATTAGGCACGGTCCAACCAACATACACTCCGGTGCCGCAGATCCAAAGAAGACACAATGAGCCATCATTACCTGCCACAAGACAACAGAACACGACCCGAGCTCCGGGTTAACATGACTAAAACGACTTCTAACACCACGCGGCGCGATGAAGAATCACCCGTCGTCGATCATCAAATGTGCCATCATCAATTGTTCGCAGCACTTAGCACATCCGATATGGCAAAGCTTATAACAATTAGCTTTTCCCTCTACCCAAATCGGCTGTATGTGGTGGTGCGCGCAACACCACTGCTAGTGGTAGTGGAACAAGTGCCGCCGCGACCGCAGTGACCATCTTCAGCACACATTCACACAGCGCGGGTCTTGTGGATCGTGTAAGCCCCATGATCCACAGCCGCAGAGGTGAGCTTTGTGTCTCTGTCTCGGCCGTATGAAAGAAATTCTTCTACACGCACACTCGTTCAAGAGACAATGTGTCTCATCCTCCTCCTTCTTCAGCGCCACAGCATAGGGTCTCTTGATGGCTTTATGCTGCCGCAGCCGACGTCGTTCGTGTATGTGTATGTATGGCTCTGCCGCTGAGACACGGCCTGTTAGAGGCCGCCTCTGGAGAGATTATTTTTCGGTATAAATAATCCCGGCTGTAACCAAGAAGGGTACAGTTTCAATTGTAAAGTGCTCAAGTGATCCTCCAAGGAACTCACTCTCTTACAATCCCTAAGCCATTGCTTAAGCCCCTCAGCCGTCAGCAACATGAAGTTCATTGTAAGTGGATTTACTCGGACTGCGCTGTCAAAGGATAACCGAACACACACCGTCTCCCCCACAGATTCTTGTCCTCATCGCCTATATCGCACTGGTCAGTTCAGCTCCTCAGGGACCCACTGAGCCGATCCCGATCATCCGCCAGGAGCAGGAAGTCAACTACGACGGATCATACAAGTACTCGTACGAGACCGGCAATGGAATAACCGCCGAGGAGCAAGGATACCTCAAGAATGCCGGAAATCCAGACGCCGAGGCACAGGTAGGTGACACTGGGAGCGGCCTAAAACCCGCGCATACCCGAGGTGACCTTTCCGCATGGGCACCTTGGCGGCAACAATTACCATTCCGACGATGCCACTCGACAGACATGCCAGACCGACGCGATGTATGAATAGCGGCCGACCTTTGCCGCCTCCAGGGTGATTAATTCCGTTTGCTTCGCTGTGCGCCAGGCAGAGGCGTTACACAACAGCCGCCGATTGCAACTCCATTAGCCTGGATTAGCGTTTGCCGATTAGGCCAGTTGGTATTTGAGCATCGCGTGACCTCAGCGGAATGACAGCGTCGTCGTACAAGTGCTGCTCTCCGTCGTGAAAGTCGTCAAATGGTAGTTGGTGCTGCCGGGCCGCGGTTTCCCATCAGGGAGTGTGCCCGAAGCACTTGCATAATCGAATTCCCTCATTCCACAGGTTGCCCAGGGACAGTTCTCGTACACCGCCCCCGATGGCCAACTGATTCGTCTCGTCTACACCGCCGATGAGAACGGATTCCAGCCACAAGGCGACCATCTGCCCACACCACCACCAATCCCACCAGCAATCCAGAGGGCCCTCGAGTACCTGGCCACCGCTCCACCGCAACCGGAACAGGGACTCAACCCAATCAGGAGAGGATAGAGAGACAACGAAACACTCCTCCAACCACCACCCCCACCCCGAGTCGCATACGAGGACATATGTGATCTTTCATTCATTTGCACATGTTTGTTGAATTTTTGTAAATATTATTATATAATCGCGATGTCAACTGAGAAAGTGAAAGACAGAGAGAGAGAGAGAGAGAGAACACACACTTTCGAACGAAGAATACTCATCAATTAGAGGTTAAGTTGAATCTAAAATAAATACTTGAGAACTTTTTCTACAAAAAAAAAACCGCCTAATGGATTTTCATCACGTACCTGCGGGGCGTGGTATCTGCTGATAACTTATCGTGGGAGGTATAGGCACAAAAAAGGGGGAAGAATAAGAGAGCCTGCTGCTGGCGCCTGATGTTCGGCGTCCAAACTATTTTTGGGGGAAGAGCGTGATGGATTTATGGCAATTCCATCCACCACAAATTTCTTGTACTCCTTCTTGTAGTTTCGTCAGGTACGAGGTGTTATATAAGTTTGAAACTCTTTCGCTTAGAATTTATTGCTCGCATCAGATTGATTGACGATCGCGATTCCTGGAAGTTCTGAGAACAAAAAAAATTCAGTGCCTAGGACGCTTGTCTGTTTCATGCTCAGTTTCTTTGCTAGAAGCAATCACAATAGTCGTCTGCAATTCTTTTGTATTCAAATGTCGATTCGCATGATGTCGGTGCGCGATCTAGGGTGGTTGGAGTTGCACGCGCTCTGGGAATTTATTATGAAATTCATGGGAGATCTGGTGCTGTAATAAGAGGCATTCAGACTGTAGTGGCGTGTGATGGAGAATGTCTGTTCTTTGATCTGATCAGAACGGCGGGATTGTAATCCAAATACAAATGATTAACAAGCCGAAGTTGATTTTCACTTTTGCTAGTATCGGGAACTCACTCATTTCTTAAGGTCAAGTCGCTTACATTTGTTAGCCTTTTGGCTGAGATTTGAAAACCAATTAATAACGAAGCGGCCTACAAAGAATAATTGCTGCGATAGGCAGATGACATCGACATTGATTTGTTTCTGTTCGATTTACGAGAGTCGAAGAACAGATAGAATTAACTGGTCAACAGGCATTAACACACTCAAGCGAGTGTAAGGAAAGAAGGCTACAACTTCAATATAGAATTTTGTCAACCTCATGCAGAGCATGATCTGCGCAGTTGACATCATAGCAGAGTTAGATTTGGGAACCGATGACAGTGTGGGAAACGGAGAACTACTATCATACCCTGCAGCATACTAAGACTGTTTAGAGTCATCATTAATGAAGTAACCTTCTAGATGGCATCCACATGGTCATTCATTCATTTCATTTGCTATCAGTTTAACTATCACGGTACCAGCAGAATGTTTGCTAAGCAATCGAGAAATGCCACAAAAATTTTTAAATCTACTACAATTGTGGTCATTGAAACGCAGCCACATTTCATGTATTATGCGATAATCATAGCTGTCATTACCAACCGACTAAGCAAACAATTGGTAAAATTATGAAGAAGTTCGAAGAGAGTGGAAGCGTTACTAATGCATGTGTTTCATACATGGTCCGTCGAAAATATTTACAAGTGTAGCTGATGCACCAAATTTATCAGGTTTCGATGTGAGAACCATTTTATTTTTGGTGAGGATTGAATATAATGATTTCGACTTTATGTGCTTCCAACAGGACGTGGTAGAATTCCCCATAATACGGCCAGTTACAGTTTTTTGCCAACTCCGAACTGCAAGATTTGAGAAGCTTTTCATTGACAATTAGTATTCTTTGAGTGTTGTCAGCAACTCGAAAGAGGTGGTACAGTGAAAGGGGTGCGAGGTGTCCAGACCGGAAGTCGAACCTAGATCTTCTACGTGTGGGTTGACGCACTTCCCTATTATGCCACAGGGACATAATACACCGAAAAATTCAAAATTTTGAAGATATCTGACACTTTCTTAGTAATATCAAATCGTTAAGTTTGTTTTTCAGAGAAAGCGATTTAAAACAAACTGACTTCTGTAATGGAAGATTTCAATGTTAACTTAGTTTGGGCTCCTGGATACTTTACCATGCATGGTACTTATAAATCGCTCTACGAGTTCCACCATTATGTCATCTACCTGCTCTTATGAATGTTCGGAATCCCTTCTGGTTCGTCAAGGCTCTTAAAACAGCGAAGATCCTCTTAGGCGACCAGTGGTAGATGGCATAATTTACACATTTGTGTCACGTCTAAGAATACTCCCAGATTGGTGGGCTTGCTCATCTTATGGAGAATGTGTTGCAGCTGTAAATTTACAATAGTGCCCTTGTGTAGCACTTACTAGACAGTAACTCAGATAAGATTGTCGGGTGTCTCGGAAAAATTTAAGGTTTAACTACTCGTATCTCTAAGAGAGCTTCACAGATTGTTACCTATCTACGTCAATATGCCCCTTCCTTTCTTTAGAACACTGTGAATTTAATTGGGCACGTTATGATAATTCTCTCCGAAGATCGCAACAGATGCATCAAAACTTCCCAACCAAGACTCATGGAAAATATGATGTGGTCGCCGTGGTGTAGTGGGTAAATGCGTTGACCCACACGCCGAAAGTCCAGACTCGATCACACGTCAACAAGACTTCGCATTCGTCATGGAATCATCTCCTGCGGAATTGTGTCAACTATCAAAGAGTAATAATTGTCTACGGAAAGTTTCTCAAATCTCGCCGTTTCGAGTCGGCAAAAAACTGTAGATCCTTTCTTCTCGATAGAGATCAATATCACACACAACACGAGTAGTTGACGCAGGCACTAGGCCCTGGTCCCTCGTGAGCTGCAATGTCACTCAACTATTATTATCGTTGCAATGATAGAAGGCGACAATCTGTCCAGTGGCGTATTTTGGTTGCTATTTCTTGATTGGTACACTCGAACGCTGGTAGAGAATCGAATCTCTAGACACCGATAAGAAATAACTCTTGTTCAATCTAGCAAATACTCAACATAATCTTTTCGCCATCAACCCAGGCTTGTATGTTGTTTGAAGATAAGCACTGGCCTGAGTTCATGACCATAGTCGCTTACATTGGATATTGTCACAGTTTACCCATTTATCAATTACCCGAAATGAATCGCTTCAATGGATGGATTTAAATTCATTTGATTTGCACGTACACAGTTGCAGTACTCAGCTACAGATTAATTGACACTAACACCATCTACTGATAAAAACCGCGGACACTCAATATTAATTTAAATGAGACATTTCTTTGCGCTTTCTATTTATTAAATAGAGCTCTCTACTCCTAAAAAATAAGACTTTTCAATCAAAATATGTTCAACAACGTTCTCATACTTTGCTAGGAAAACATGAAAAATAAAAAAACATCATATTTTAATATTCCTATTGCGTGTATGACAAACGGTTTGTCGTCATTGTGGTTACCTTATTAAATCCATATTTATATTGTGTCATACGTGATTGTCATTCAAATTTGCGTATGTCAACGCCCCTAAGATCTCTAAACAAATTCGTAAATAAACCCCGGGTAACGCAGTCAGTGCGTTGACTTTTCGAAATCGGATCCTGATTTCGACTTTCATACATATATAGATCTTGAAGAGCTCATTGACTACGAAATGTTTCCTAAACTTGTGGCAGACCAATGCCGTGCAAACCACAAGTGGTTGTTAAAGAGACTAGGCCCTGATCGATGGTGGACTCTTGTTGACACTCTTGTATGACAACCGATTAAAACATTTTATTGGCGCAGTGGGAAATGAAACAAGAAATAAATAGAGCGGGCAAAGGTAAAGAAAAATATGAGAATGACAAATATGAGAATACTTAACTTCGGGGGGCTCTACAATCCACAAGGGACCATGGCCTATCTACGGTAATTTAACTCTTGTGTGCACGTACAATTGTTCTATTACAAGAGGAGACCATCTGCTTTTTGTTTTTTATCGCAGGCGAAATTCAATTCACAACTAGTCGCGTTCTTTGAGGGCTGCCGTGAAGGCCAAAAAGGTGCATCACCTTGCGAGCTACTTAGTTCCGGATTCGAATTTCGGACGTTCAGTGTACGTGTCGACAACGTTTTTTTACCGCCCAATGATTGTCATACGTGGTACTGTTCGTGCACGAATGGAAGGGACCTAACCATCCAGATATACCTTAATTAGGAAGATCTACCAATACGGGACGTGCCATTTACAATCGCCCACAAAACCGTCTCCCTTAGCGCTGCAAACGTTTCTCTTTCTCTGTTGTTTAACCAAAAATACCAGAGATCGAAAATTTGAGTTTTGGACGGAGCTGCAGTTCACAAAGTATCAGATCCCAGCGTCTTTATCATCTACGTGTGTTGTGCGTGCTATTGTTCTCGAGTAAAGATGACTTACCATTTGTTGCCGTCTCCAAAGGGCAATATTTGAGAAATTGTTGACAGACAATTTTATTCGTTACTCGTTCGGCGTAATGCTTATTTTAAAAACTTAATTTTTAAACCCAAGAGAATAAAAAAAAGCAACAGGAAAGATGGAAGAATTATATCTATCAGACGAGAGTAAGGGTCAAACAATATTTTTGGTAATTTGCAGCTATAAGCATTCCGCTTTGCGCATCACAAACGTGTTGCCAATTTCTTGTAGAATATCGTGTGGATAATCTTGTATATAGTGAAAATAGAGACATCAAGATTTAACAGACACTTTCCGATAATCGATGAGCACGACTACTGATGAAACATTAACATCACTTGACACCTTCTGATCCTCAGCGCTTTAATTGACTTCATTTCGGTGCGGACTTTAACCTTAACAAATGAGCCTGTCTAGATAGAGTCTGTAAGTAGCATGTCCCCAATTTTGTAGGGCCATCGTGAAGTGTGTACTCAGGTCAATCTAGGTTTTCGTCTATTTCGTTATTTCAGTTTTGCAAAACTTCTGCTTTTTTTGAGTAGCATTAAATTCCGGGGTTAATTTGGACCTCAAGCAAAATGCTTGAACAGCTGAAACAGTTTCTTGGCAATTGTCTTCAACTTCAACTGCAGGCTGTCCTCAGTGTTGGTCAGTACCTGAGTTTTTTCCAAGACAATTCGTTCTTGAATACTCTCTTTCAGATGCCACCGCGCTAACAAGACATTTGATTAAAGAGAAAATTTTGAGAAGATGATGCTCATTTCAAGGAAAAAACTTATGCTATGCAGACCAACTTGAACTTGAAAGTCCGTTTTACTATTTGCTGGCAGTTTCCAAGGAAATAGCTCACTTGACCAAAAAATACTCTGTGTCAAGAGTTATTTCACATTTTATTCAATGTTGAGGTTGTTTTCCATTGCTGAAATACACGATGTCCTTAGCCATTCAAAGATATTCTTTCCCAATTCGAGACACCAATGCCTTACACCCTACCCCTCATTACACTTGTTAACATTAAATGGTGCAACTCATTCTTTCCTGCTGCCGTCAAAATTTAGGATTCACGTCATTTGTCCAAGTTCAATCAACCGACAAACTTGTGCAGCCTGTTTGTCTTCAAATCGAGGTTCGTGTGGGGTAGCAATTCTAAATTTACTTGTTGCTCGGTAGATTCAGCGACTATTTTCGATGAACAGGCTCAACGGGTAATTGGTTGCAAGGCTACGTCGGCTAAAGGTGTAAGATCTCACGTAGGCATGTGCAATGCGATCGTAAGAGTCAGAAACATTAATGCTTTCAAATGCAATTGGAGTTTACAATTTTTTTATTGATAAATGTGCGTAGATACGCCTTTATTTGGGTAACCACATTCTGCTCCATGACATGACATACTTCTCAATTAAACTTGAATCAATTTAGCATTCCACTTTTCCTTTTCAAGTTTGCCAATTAGTCTGAAAAACAGTATCGTTCAAATATGCAAATATGGCGTCCTTGAAAGATTCGGAGTATGCGTTTTTTGGGGTAATTTTTAACCACGTTTCGCACATTTCGGGCGGTATCTTGTCCACAATTTGAGTACTGTTGAGTTTGAATAAATCTAGAATTGAGAGTTATTCGCTTAAACAGGATCTTTTCCGTAGACTGACAGAAGGAAATCTGAATGGAATCAAATCGGACATCACCAAACTGTCAAAATTCGCAACCAAGAAACTTCTCACGCAACAAAATCATAATTGGCCAGATTTTTACCCCGTCAGAATAAAATAGTGTATAGAAGTGGTATTTGGTTTTACGAGATCACCAGCCGTTAAGGCTTCTATCACGGGGTCCATTTTCCCAGTAGTCGTAGATAAGCCAAGACGAGACGCCCTAGTCACCCAAGTACCAAATGAGATCATGCTTGAGGCATAATCACCCCACCTTGGTATGGAGCGAAGCCTTTTTCAAACCTGTGCTGCTCCTTAGGGACACAGCATCCGGTTGAGAATACAACTCCAAACTGAGTCTGGAAAGTCCCCTAACTGCCTGGCCTGAATTAAGAGGGTGTACAATCTGATCAGACCAATCAGCACACTACATTAATCTCGACTCTGCCCACGATATGGGTATGAAACCAAAAGCACCACGATTTTCCCACAAGGGGGCCTACTGCACAGTCATGCTGAAACCGATGTTCCAGGGGCTCCTGACCTCTGAGGCACCAGAATATAGAATCTGATCAAACTGAGGTTGCCTCAACGCATGGGTCTGGTAGTTGCCTTTTCGTCACAGAGTGGACTTTAGCTCCATCAGTCATTCAGGTGATTTATGAATCCAGTCGAATCTTCTCAAGAACGTCATATAGTCCAAGTCCTAATCTTCAACGGCCTGTTTAAATAAAATCATTTATTATTCGACCATATCGCTCCGAGTTCACTGTAACCATCCGGCCATTGGGGTCTTCAAGACAAATACAGACCACTGCCGATATTTGACCATGGACCACACCAAGCAGTCACTTAGTCTGAATGCAGCGGTACCTCTTCGATCACTTGTCGGTTTACTTAGCCTCATATGTCACGTTGATTCCTTCAATGGAAACTCCTGTAGCGCATCGCATCGTTTTCCACGAGTCTGTGCCCCTTGTCCTTGCAAATTATCTTCCTCACAGACCTTCTTCCATGTTGCTAATCATCGCAGCTCTTCCACAGACTTACCTCTTACCATGCTGGGTTCCTTTACTCTCCAAGCAAGTTGTCACAGACCCTAACCCATCAAGATGTCACTGCTCATATTTGTCTCAAATGCAAATGCTGGCAATTAAAGTTTTCCATGAAAAACCTTGAAATTGAAGGCACTTCAACCATATGCACACCGGATCTGTCGGCAGACCTAGATCTTTGCCCGGCAACCTTTCGGCGCAATGATTTCATTTACATAATAAATTCCCTCGGCTCGTTCTTCTTTCTCCGGCTGGGAGCTGAGCGATGGGTGCAGCCCACTTAGTGAAGTTACAGCACCAACATCAGAACACACTCGCTCGCCGGCTGACATTTAACAGCAAATTCTATAATTTTCCACCGACGATGGATTCCGATTGAGATGTGTGTTTCAAGCGGTGGTGACGATGAGTCGTTGGCGGCGGCGGCGGCGATGTGATGATGCAGTGTTGCAAGGCGCTCGGCAAAGATTGCCGGTTGTAATTGGTGAGGAAGAGCAGCGAAATTTGCAATTCACACGTTTTATGGGATGCATCCATGCAATTGGGCGGATGCGCGCACAGTCGGGGTTCGAGATAGAGAGAGAGCACGTGTGCCAAAATGGTTCTTCGTTGCAAAGGTTAGCTGCAGTCGAACAGGTTCGACGCGAATTGGGGATATTTTGCAATTCGAACGCAATGCGTTTTGAATATGTTACCAACAGATGCCAGATGGCAAGAAGACGAACTAAAGTCGCGGGAAATGTGTGGGGCGATGGATTCGCGATTGCGTTTGGTTGAATGTTCAGGTCGCTGGCTGACCCCATCTACATACATCACAAGACGAATCTAATTAATTTGAAATTGATTTCTATAAGCACGTAGTGGTGAAGAACTCAGTTACTTGAGTGCTGTGTGGTGGCAGTAAATTCTTAGAAGCAAAGCACTGAACTGCTGACATAAATTGGAAACACAGACAGAAGACACAGAGAGTCTAGCAGATTTTTAAACGTCCAAGGGACAAATGAAATAAAAATTTCACTCAACTCCCGAAAAGGAAACTTTGTTTTGTTATTTGTTCGACTTTCGGTTTCTTGAAAGCTCTTATTTTTCTTAAAGTCAGATTTTAGGGTTCGGGAATTCATTTAAGTGGCAGGTTATTGGAAAAAAAATTTATGAAATCTAAAGGAATTTGCGAAAATAAAAGTTTGAACATAGATTCAAAAAAGTTATACGCATCGTGTCGGTTTTTGAACCTCACATGCCCTAGGGGAACATGAAAATTGCTTTATATTCGGGACGAATTAAACAAAATCGCAAGTTATTGATGTGGGAGATGCAGAAGCAAAACCAAATGCTTGGAAAGAAAGTTTCAGATTACAGTATATTCGTTTAGCTATAAGTTATGTTTGCGCCAAACTTCTGCTCTACCATCGTGCGCTGAGTGCAACAACTCCGTGTTTCAAAATTCGACTCCATTTCAATGTAAAGATGAGAAACACTATTTCGTGAATTTTTGTCATTTTTCTGTTTTGAAAATAGGGAGATTTACTGAGTAAATATTCTCTGATTGCGTCTGACGTGAAATACTATCTGCACAGTGCATCAGGGCAGTCCAATAAGTACTTTTACTCACCACCTGGTGGTGCCACATTCGCAAGGAATTCACATTCTCAGAGACGGCTCCTGTCAGCTTTTTATTTAGTAGTTTTATTCTGACGGAACTCGAAAGCGGCAGAACTATTGAAGAAAGAGCATCATCGGTCAACGCTTCGATAGTGGATGTTGGAAGGGAAGTCGCTTGACTCCTCTGTACGGTGATTTTTCTGCTTCGAAAGCGACTGCCAAAATTGGTCTAATTAACTCAAACGTAATCGTACAGGTAACCACGTGAAATTCCGTGACAAATTCCACGATCTCATTTTGTGAGGCCGCCCGTCAAAGGGGAAGCGACCTTAACCTATTCTCAAACTTTAAATGAGTAAGAACTTAACCTTTTTTGATATAAGGGTTTATGTTGTGATATATTGTGCCACGTGGGGCCACTTTTGGCAAGCAGAACTGGCGCTGTGGGATGAACCAAATGTAATGTTACGGTGCCCAATATAGTTGTAATCTGTTAGAGGCCTTCCTTACCTAGAATGCTCGCATGTATCTTCTTCTTCTTCTAGTGGTGCTACAGTCCGGGGTGGACCTGGGCCTCAATCACGCAAAGAGGACCAAAAATCACATGCAAAAGTCTGTCTTATCCTACATAAAAAATGTTGTCTGCGCACTTTGTATCGATTTTCTTTATTTTGTAGAATACAACAAGTTAAGCCGTGAGACCACTTCAGAATAGTTTTTTGTACGCTAAATGCACAATCTTAAGCACATTTGAACTGGTACCTACTAGGGATAAAGAAACAGTCGAAAATTGTAGTCATTGCTTTCTGAGATTCACAAGATGTGCTCTACATCGACTACGTGGAGAAAAAAAACAGTCGCAGGGATCTTCTTCTCCGAATTTTTGTGCCGAATTTCAGAGAAAACGGTTTCATTTGGCTCCCTCCCTGGCTGTGCGTCGCAAAAATAGAATTGCTAAAATTACCAAATCTACTCCCTCGCCATGGGGAAATTGATAGAATTACCACACCTTCGTCCTTATCGCGGCCAAATTAGTAGAACTAGGCTACGATCAGGTTTTGAGATTTTCCTTTATGTTGCATCTTTTTGTTAACAATAATAATAATAATAAACATTAAGTGGCACCACAGCCCCGAAGGGACCATGGCTTAGCTTCTTTTGTTAATAATATTAAATGTATTATTTGCCGAGTAAAGCCATCGAGTGATATGTGAGAAGGTGAAGAGGATATCGCCGCCACGAAGGCCTACCTTGCTGGTTGACGCATCGCTGGGTCAGAATATCTTTCTAAGAAGAATATCTTTCCAAAATATTTGTCATTGTTTTGTAGGTTAAAAATGAACACAAAGAAGTTGCGGAGGGACATGCAGCTCCTTGTATGGTAAAGTTCAATAGGACCAAATGCAATGATGCCAGATTTCAATTCTCGACTTTAATTCACTTTCATGGTTAAAAAAAACGATTCATCAGATTCGTTTTTTTTATAAATGTTTAATGGATAAATAAAGCCGAATACTGTCAGGTTCTTACATGAAGATGAAGTTTACCAGCTCTTGACATGACATCTCCCTTCCCAACTGTGTACTGAAATCATGAAGAATGATCGGTTCAGTTCAGTTGTTCGGTTCATAACATAAGTCATCAGTAAGTCCATCAGCCACATGTGGACCCTTGAGAAACATGACAATTGTCGAATCGAAACTTTTCTTCTTCATATAGTGCTACAGTCCGCGTTGGACTTGGGCCTTTAACAACGAGCACCTCCAGCAGTGCACAACCTTTAACCAGATGCCTTAAATTTCGCATTAGTTGAGGTCCACTTCCCCTTGTGTGAGCCACCGTCTCCGTAAGCGTCCTTTATTGTGTTGTCCCGCTGGTTCGGAGTTAAAAACTCTTCGGTCTGAAGCAGTGTTGTTTATGCGCTCCATCTTAGACGTTGAATCCATATACGCCTCGGAAAGATGATGTCACTGTACAGTCCGTAAAGTTCGGGCTTGAATCTTCTGCTCCAAAAACCAATAACGCAAACAGAGTCAAAGATTGAGCACAGAACTTTTCTCTCGAAAAGGCCAAGCCTTAGATTTTTTCTCTTGCTTTTGCCTAGGCCTCACACCATTGAGCAGGACAGGGATTTCCAAAGTGTTATATAATTTGAACTTGGTCCTTCGACAGAGGGCCCCACTACTTAATTGGCTGTTAGACAACACAGCAGTTGGCAAGAGTGCATTAAGTCTCGGTATTGATGTTCCCCGTACTGTTTACTTGGGAGCCAAGGTAGACGGAGTCATTCACTGCCTCAAAGTTATATCTGCCTAAAATGACGTTCTGTGCGAGTCTTTAAAGTCGTTCGTACTTTCTTAAAGACAGCATATACTTGTTTTGCCCTCATTTACCATTAAACCCATGTCCCTCTTAATAATTATACGAAGTATGCGCAACTTGTCGTTGATTCGTAAAAACACCCTTTCATATTGGGGAGCTTGGGGAATTAACTCCGAATCCGAGAGAACAGAATCGTTTTTTACACCTTTGGATGGAGAGGGGGTCTGTACTTACCAGACAGTGGCTCTTTGTGACGAAAATCCTGAGTGCATCACGAGGAGACTTGTAGAGAGCCTGTAATGGTCACAGAGAAAGAGTTGGCATCCTACCAGGTTGAGCGAAATCAACAACATTGTAGTATGCACTAAGGCGCATGCCCTCTTGAAACCCAGTTGTTGTATCTTGCCTTCAATTCCTATCAAAGAGAAACCTTTGAACGTCACCAAAGTCTCTCCCAAATTATTACCCCAAGATACAGATCTCGAAGCCGTTCAAACAGACGAACAACTCCCTTCCACTAGTGGAAGAACAATGTTTTACCACACACAACCTCACTGAGGTCTTCTTCTTTTCGCAACCAACCTCTGCAACTGTCACGACCTCCGGCTCGTTTTTCACACAACAAGTCGTCTTAAGTCCTTCTCCACATACGTGCGCCACCTTAGACACATGCACTTGTTCCCAAAAAGTGATAAGCACTCTTGCACATACCCAAAAAAAAAACAACACGGACGCGTGCCAATGTTCAAACAACGAAGCACTTGTCGTCTCTGTGCAAGCAACTGCTTTGACACGGCACATGCAGCATGGTCGCGTCATCGCACAAAAACTTTGTACACACTGTTCACGATGCTTTTGCAGATTGCCGTGGAATGTGACATTGCAGATTGGAACAAGTGTTGCTCGATGATCTCTGCTGTCATGTTTACAGGAGTTCGGCAGCGATAAGGTGACGTGACGAGAGTGCAAACGATGACGAGGGAAATGATTGACAATTCTCCGATCCCCATCAGTCACGTTCGAATTAACTGTCACGGTCCGTTTCATGTGACATTGACGGACCACTAAACGGCATAAAATCGGATTTAAGAAGTGACAAGCTTCACTTCGCTGCGATATTTATTCGTCAGATGAGCTGACAGTTTGAATCTGATTAGGCGTGGAGCAAAATCATTCGGCAAACATTATGAATTACTACCGTTTTGATGACATTTTCAGGGACTTTTCTTGGGAAATAGTTTCGTTCTAGAAAGAAATTTGTATTCTACAGGAAATCGTCTTGGCAGTTTCCTTGACAATGGATGCCAACAAAGACGTGATGGGGCGGTTATTGTACACAGTGTCTACAAGAAGTAGAAAGGTTTGAGTAACTGACGCAAAAGCGTTTAATTGGATGACAAAGAATTAAAACCTTTTTTTACCGACTTCCTGCTTTTAGCGTAATAAATTTGATCTGCGAGTTTCGTCTTTTTAATGAGGCGTTTGTTGGCATCAAAACGGAAGTGGCTAAAATGAGTTTGGCGATAAATGAGGACAAGACGAAGGATATGCTGTCATGGCGGAAGGACACACAACAGTCATTTACAGGGCGTACCAGTAGGCAGCAGAATCTTCGAGGT
This sequence comes from Eristalinus sepulchralis, assembly GCA_944738645.1. Classification (NCBI taxonomy): domain Eukaryota; kingdom Metazoa; phylum Arthropoda; class Insecta; order Diptera; family Syrphidae; genus Eristalinus; species Eristalinus sepulchralis. The sequence goes on from OX122886.1 coordinate 55,374,258, forward strand.
AGTCAAGGACTTCGTCTGCCTTTGTAAATAAAGACAACAGTATCAGCCCCGAAATCGAACGCAGAATCACTCTTGTCAATCGCTGCTTCTTTGGACTTAAGAGGCAATAGAGTAATAGATCCCTCTCTCGAAGGACTAAACTGGCTTTGTACAACCAGTAAACCTTTACGGCACTGAACCTAGGATGTTACTAAAGCCCATTGAGGAAGTCGTTTAGCCTTTTCAAGAGAAAAGCTCTGCGTCCAATTTTTGGTATTGTCTGCGTTGATGGCATCTGAAGGAGAAGATTCAACGACGGACTTTATAGGCTTTACTGCGGCATGCGCCTGATCAAGCGTCTTTCGATACAACGCTTAGACCATGTGGAGCGTATGGACACCACTGCAAAGTCTTCGCATCCAAGCAATTGGGACAACGCAACAGAGGTCGGTATAGGCTGAGAGGGCGCACACAAGTGGAAAAGGACCTCAACCAGCTTGGAATGCGCAACTGGAGGAAGATGGCGAGAGATCGTGCTAGTTGGAGAAGCATGTTGGTTGAGGCCCAGGACCACCCCAGAGTTTACTGCCAGTAAAAGAAGAAGAAGAAAATCTTCGTTTACTTTGCTTAAGCTATAAACCGAAATATTTGCTTAAAAATAGGTCGTATGGAATTTGAATTAGCGAGGAAATTGAACGCCCTGAAGTCTCTGGGAGCACTACTTGAGACTTTTAAATAATTTAAGATCTTATGTATTGCATACCTCAAGATTCCAATTTCACATCACAAAGTCCTGCGTTCGAAATAGTCTTCAGAAGCATACGCAGGGTAGTGGGTATGTGTATGGACTCACATACCAGAGCTCGCAGCTTAGATTCCTTGACTGAAGGTCTTGTAATTTTTCACAACACCACGTCTTTCAAGTTGCCGACAACACTCCAAATGTCTGGGATAATGTTCTGATCCCTTGGAGACTGTAGTGTCATCCAATTTATTTTGTTGAAACTCATCTGCTAAGGATGAAGTGGATTGTTGTGGGATGTGGCTTGCAGATGCAATCAAAAGCGAAAGAGTGGATCTATGCTGGATCCCTTACTTTCGCTCAATTCTTCAGTCAGTAGCCATTTCTGTATCTCGAGGTAATGGCTGAAACTCCTTTTTGAGCTTCTCAAGCACATGTTCAATCGTGGATTGAAAATGAGACCTAGATGGCTAAGTCTTTATTCAAGAATACTGTCGGTCTAGAGGCTAAACTCGATTGCCATGCATTGGAGCATCTTGCTGCAGTCCAGCTCTTTAAAAGACAGCGCATAGCATTCTCTAGAGTCAGATAGACCTTCCGTGACGACGAAGTCGGATTTCAGAGTTTGTGTTTTGATACTACATTTCATAGTGTACCTAAATGGTGTGAATCAAAAATCGATAAAGGGAGGGAAAAGGAAGGATGAGGAAGGAAGGAAGAGGAAGGAAGGGAAGGTGAAGTGTTAGAACATGATATGAGGAAAGAGGTATGGAGAGAAGAGGACTTGAAGGAAGAGGAAAGGAATTCTGGCTGCTGCTACAGTACGCCTTAAATGGATAGCCTAGTTTTTCATAATGTCTGCAAGTAGTTCAGTTTAAAGTACAGAATGCTATAACCCGGGATATGTTTCGTCTGCTATTGCTGCGCTGGTGTTTGATTTCCTTTAGAATGTAATTGAGTCATAAGCGTCTTGATGGGACACAGTTTTCCGGCTGAAACAACTTTTGTTGACTATACTACCGAAGTGATTGTAGATGGTGTTTTTCACAAGGCCCACCCACGAAGTTTTAAAGTTGCAGCGAGATCACCCAAATAAAGGAATCCTTAACATTTCGAATACAAAATAAGACAGAAAATGTTACTTTTCCCATATGTGGCATCTGCGTCTAGATGTGACAAGGACATTGCCTATGTTAAGAGCCATCAAAGCTGCTGGTCAACACCCGACAGGTATGTGCTCAGCAGCAGATAGATGATTTAGAGACCCTTGCCTTGCGACTTTGTCGGTCTTTTCCTTACGTTGGCGTGTTCAGGAACGCAATTTGAGGCTACACTAAAGAAGGCAGCGTTTGGTTTGTACAGACCGTTTTAGTAGCTTTTATGGCGCAATGCGCACAGCAAATCAAATCTTTTATCTGTTATGGGGATGGATACAATTCTTAAATCCGAAATGTCTAGAGCAACGAAATCTTAAAATTTGACAAATCTTTAGTATATGACAGTGGAGCCCTGCTGTATCAAAGATAATTAAAGTGCTACAGTGATATTACAGGCAAACCGATTACTGCTCTTCTTAGATGTTATTTTAAGGTTTTCGTTTTGGAAATTATGTTTTCGGGGTATTAGGGACTTTTTGGATATCGGAATTTTGTTCCCAATCCGCGTGGCTTATCTTCTTCTTCATCTTCGGATGGCGCTACAGTCCGGGGTGGACCAGGGCCTCAACCAACATGCCTCTCCAGCTAGCACGATCTCTTGCCAGCTGCTTCCAATTGCGCACTCCAAGTTGGTTGAGGTCCTTGCGCCATCTCAGTCTACGACGTCCTCTGTTGCGTTGTCCCTGTGGTTCGGATTCGAAGACTCTTCGGGCCGGAGCAATGTTGTTCATGCGCCTTACATGGCCTAGCCACCTTAAGTGTTGTATCCGTAGACGCTTGACTAGGCTCATGCCGCCGTACAGCCCACACAGTTCGTGGTTGACTCTTCTCTTCCAGATGCCATCAATGCAAACAGGACCAAAAATCGCTCGCAGAACTTTTCTCTCGAAGAGACCAAGGGCTTCCTCATCCGCTTTTATTAGCGTCCAGGTTTCTGCGCCGTAAAGCAGGACTGGGATGATCAAGGTGATGTACAAGGTCACTTTGGTCGTTCGGGAGAGGGCTTTATTACTCAACTGCCTCTTAAGCCGAAAGAAACAGCGATTGGCAAGAGTGATTCTACGCTTGATTTTGGTACTGATGTTGTTGTCCCTATTCACCGCGGAGACGAGATAGACAAAGTCCTTGACTACCTCGAAATGTCTGCAGCCCATAGAGACGCTCTGTTCAAGACGTCGACGTTCTGCGGCCTTCTTCGATCTCATCTACCCCTCTCCAATTTCAACAGCCGCTTTTCTAGTAAATATTTCAGATTTTGGAAAATTTTCATAATTTCGCCTCTATACCAAATCCTATATCTCGCCCATAAGGGTCTTACTTGCCCATCCATAGATGCTGAATTGAAAAAGTCTTATCCGGATTATGGTTTCTGGGATTTAAGGAATTATTTAGTTACTAGGAGTTTGGAAGCAAATTAAATTGTCATAAGCACAACCTAATCTAGCAGCTGTTCCTTAAAATTGTATTTTTCAATTTAAGTATATTTTCGCACTTCTTCTCTCAATCCTTCTCTCTTCTTGTCATATTTAACCTTCGTCTAAATAATAACGACAATGTTTGCATTCTAAACTACTCTCAGAAAACGGTCGCTCCTGAAGAACAAAAGTAAAAACAAGTAAATCCTTATTTCTATGCGAACGGCAGCCCGCTGAGAATCACTTTCCCCCCTCATCAAACAGGTTGCTTTTATCTGAGCCTTGCCGTCGTAACTCATACCTCACGCAATAGTCAAACGTCAATCTTCGCCTGCAATCGAATAATTCACGACAACGCCACCGCGACCAAACAGGTCTTAATGCGCACTGACCAGGCCAGAACACAAGGTGTGGCCTAGAATCATTAGGGAAACCGATTTCGCCTTCAATCAATTAAACTGCTCAACTGGGACGTAATTCAAAGGCTAGCTGACATGACTGTTGGACAGGCCTCATGGGAAAGAAATACGTCGCTAGCCTCCATTTGAGTAAAGATCACGGTGACAGTTAATATGTCACATCCAAGTCATCCCACACAGGGTGGCGGCTTGCGACTGCTCGCATCGCTTGCAGAGGTGGCTGAGTCCAAGAGATGCGCCACTCTGTGCGTTCGATCATCGAGTGGACGCGCCATTTGCCTACGCAGCCAACTGTCATAAAGTATCCGTGATTATGGATCAACTTGCCGCGATGGAGGTGATTTTATAGCCTTATAAAAGACGCGAGTAGCCGAGCGGGCTAACGCATAACGCTACCGCGAGTGCTACCGAAATGAAGACGCTTTTGGTAAGAATCGACAGGAGATGGTTTCCTTTTCTCTCTAAACCGGATCTTTCCTAGATACTCTCGATTGGATTGCTCTGCATTTGGACGACGGCCGGCCAGAACAGTGGTCGATATCGGCCGTTCTTCCCAACTACACGCAGGCCGAACATCTCTGATGGACGCTACAGACCGCAACGACCCGTCAGTGTCAGTGACGGACGCTATCGGCCTGCGAGTGGCGGAAGATATCGTCCTGCAACCGATGGCAGATACGTTCCAGGCGATGATGGTAAATACGTGCACGTGGATGTCCCTGGTGGAAAGTATTCCGGCGGCGGTGGACAGTACACGGGTCAAAACGGTCCCAACGGTCCTGGAGGTCCTAAGCAGCGACCCAATCCCGTGCCCGTCATCACAACCCGGCGACCAATCATCGACATCATCACACCTTCTCCGCTGAAACCCAGTTCTCAGGGCAATGGAACTGCCCAGGGAGGCAACGGTTGGAGGATCATACGCGACGAGAACAGTGTCGATGCTGAGGGGTATCGCTATTTGTAAGTCAATTTACGATATTAAGCAGAGACACTCACCTTATGAAAATCGGAGTGTTTTCCATTAAAAACTGTGACATACTTATAGGCGCTGACACATCGAAAAACTCATTTCAGGTATGAAACAGAAAACGGCATCTTGGCCGAAGAGGATGGTCGTGTGCAGACACTTGACGACGGTGAGGAGGGTCTCCGCTCGAAGGGATTTTTCGAGTACACCGGCGATGATGGGCTGCTGTACCGAGTGAACTACGTCGCCGACAACAACGGATTCGTACCAGAGGGCGAGCACATCCCGAAGGCGCCACCGCACGTAGCCCGACTGCTGGCTTACTTGGAGGCAAACGCTCCCAAACGCAGTTAGTGCGTCCGAGGAGGATCCGCATCCCGAATTTGGAGTCTGCCCCTTTTCAGCTTTCAATTTTTTCTGTGCCGCAATAAAATCTATTCTCTTCCTTTTGTAATGAACGACTTTGTGCTCTTGACTGCTGCTGATCTTATTGACGCGTTCGGGACGTGATCGGTTTGGGAATGCCGGCTAGGTTTGACATGCCGCGAAAAGATAATGATAATGATAGTGGATTGTGTTGATTGTGAACTGTCGGGGATACAAATTTGTTAAGGTCATTGGCGTTGGCGTTGGCGTGGACATTTGGGTTTGGTTCGGGTTAATAACATTATAAATGTTGTAATTTATTATGCGGATTCGGAGTCGGAGTCGGGCTCTTGTGGACACTGAAGATGGTCCCCGATGACCGTGGGGGGCCGTGTGAATATGTTGTTCACGCGGGATACAGTATGACGCGGTGGCGGAAGAAATCAAAGTGGACGGCGGTGACGGAGAGCGAATTGATTTCGTATGCAATTGAACTTTCCTCATAAAACGCAGAATTAAGCTTGCGCACATTGTAGCTCGCCGCTTGTGATCTGGAGATTGGATTCGATTAGAGAGGAATTTTTTAATTGATTTTCGGGAACTGCCTTTGTCACGTAAATAGCCAAATTTATAAAGTGAAGTATTGGAATTTTCATGCTGTCACCATCGATGATGCATTGAACCAAGTTGAAGTGGTGGCTTTACTTGAAATTCTGGGGCACGAATAAAGGGGTTTTCCAATGTTTGACGATTACTTGGAATTTGAAATCAAAGTTCTTACTTACTTCAACTTGTGCTTAGGAGTAGGAAGGGAAAGTGAAGAGACAGTTTTGGAAGAGCCGCATAAGTGGATGAGAAGCTCAACCTAATGGATGTGTAGCTGCTGAAGGCAGCCGGCAAGAGATTGCGCAGTCTGGAGACATTTATTGGTTAGGAACCAAGTAAGTGTCCAAACACAGCTATTTACCCAATGACTTAGTTGTCCAGACATCCTCCCAACGGGCACTCGATAGGTTTGTGCCCATATGTGCTTAAGTGAAGATGTATGTGGACAAACAAAATCTCCAATTGAAACAGGTTCAGAAGTTCAAGTATTCGGGGTCTTTCTCACGAGTGATGGGAGGACCAACACTGAGCTTTCTTGTAGGATTGCCCAGGGTGGATACATTTTGAAGCAGCTTGGAAGATCAGTAATAGGGAAGGTAGATAGGAAAACTTCCGCGGTGTGCCTTAGAAGTGGTTCCATGAGCTAGCCGACTGTTCGGCAGATACAAGGCGAGGTGGCGAGATATAGCGCCTGATTGAGCTTGGAAATAACTCGCTCCAGATGAATAAGTGTCGATGGCGGAGGACCGAGCGCCCTGGAGGACCCTCTTAAGTGGAATATGCGGGCCTCTGATGATGACAAATGCCTAAGTTCACCAATGACTGTGGAGCCGCACTTGGAAGAAATGGAAGAACAAAAACCTCACAAGCCTGGAGTTCGATTTAAAATAGTAATGTTTATCATCGCTAGTGATTCTAATTGGAACTGCGAGTGTACCATTTGATTTTGTTTCGCGACGCATGGCCTACTGGAAGCCCGCCACGATCTCCAGACAACTTTTTACTTCAACACTTCAAAGTGCGAAAATAAAGGTCGTGGTCGAGATTGATCATTCGACCGTATCGCTTCACATTGACTGTAATCGCCCTTCTGTTGGTATCTTCAGAAAACTAATGATACTGAACCAACTAAAAACAATAACCCCGTTTCACTCATAAAGACCAGCAATCAGTCACTTTGTCTGCATGCATATTTTTAGATTGTCTGTGCTCCATATGCTCCAATTTTATTTGTTTACATACGCAACGAGTAAGAGTAAGAGCTAGAGAGGGGGGAAGGAAAGAGAAAGAGAATGGGAGAGAGAAAAATTTACCTCAACCTCTTCTTCATTCTAAGGCACTACAGTCCGGGGTGGACCAACATGCCCCTAAAGCTACCACCATCTCACGCCAGCTTCCTCCAATTGAGGACCCCAAGTTGGTTGAGGTCCTTCTCCACTTGTGTGCGCCATCTCAAACGAGGCCCTCCTCTGTTGTGTTGTCGAAATGGTTCGGATTCGAAGACTTTTTTGGCCGGAGCGGTGGTGTTTATACTCTGTACATGATCGAGCAATTTTAAGCGTTGTATTAGAAGACGCACAACATACAAAGTTCGACGTTGAATCTTCTTCTCAAGAAGCCATCAACGCAAATGGGACGAAAATCTCTCGGAAAGACTAAGGGCTTCCTTATCATCAGTAATCCACTCTCTTCAAATTTTCTTCAGAACCTTTTCCGATTGCTGGCGAAGTTGGTCGACTCTTACGACCGCAATCATCGCTTAATGCGTATGAAACGGTTACGATTGAATCAAAGCTTTTGTAGTAGCATTAAATGTACATATATCAGAGCTCTGTTCGATTACTTAGCACTCCATTATCGTAAATGGCAAATATTCGACTAATATCGTGATACTTCAGATGACAGCGAAAATTGGCAGGAGTGAAATGCCAGAGCTACCAACTGGAAACCAAGAATTTAATGTTCCTCTTCGCGTGGAAGTGGAATTGAGAGATGGGTCTCTGTGCAATTACTGCATGAGTACTTCGGAAACAAGAACGAATCCAAGCGCCTACAGATACAATCCTTGACATGGCTGAGCCATTCAGGGTAGTGAAGCAGTTGTAGAAATGGAAAACAAAATAGAATAAGACTTCAGTCGGTTTTTGGTATCCTATTGTAGGCATCTGCACACTGACTTATATCATCACTAGAACAATAAATAGAAGCATCCTAAAGACTTTCACTATTATCATCGCTTGTCATAAGACGCGGTTTGTTGCTGAAGCTCAGTTTAGAGACACAGACGCACGACCGTCCGAAGTTGTTTAAGTTGTCTCAAACTGGTACCAACATCTCCCACTTCGAATGAAAGTATCAAATCAACTAGAAGTACTGTGAAAGCCCTCTTCCCTATGGCTTTTCCTATCCTCTTCCTTTCACATTTAAATCCCTCCCGCAGAAACCTCACAAATTTCACCATTTTATTCCTTCGACTTAACTCAGAATTGATTCGTTGAACTCACCTCGAGACTGCGCAACTATTCGATCAAGGGAATGTCTCGTGAATCACATAATTGCACTTTTAGGTATTGAAGCATGACTAAGTGTCTGCATTTTTAAGCGCTCTGCTATCAAACTGCAAATCGAAGACCTGTCCGAAGGGGGCAACAAACTTCGCATTCACACCTGATCATCGCCGAGACAAATGAAAGGCGGTTATTCATAACTCAATTCACTAAACCAGCTTAAGCTTGGTCAGCTTTTGTTGGTGGGCGAAAACAAAGCCAAATAAATTACCGCGTACTTGTTTTAGGGATCATTTCTCAAACCTGTCATCGCTCTTGTTTTGAGATTTAATTTTTGTTGGAGTAAAGGTTTTGTTGCTTGTGCATGCGGTGTTTTGGAATTGCCAGCGTTAGTCTGTTTGAATCAAAGGGTCTGAATGATTTTGCCTCTTGTATGCATATCGTCGTCGGTAGCTGGAACGATTTACATGAGTAGTAATAAGCTACTGCGCAAGTAAGTCGATAAACCCAAGCGTCCTCAGTGAAAGTTGTCTTAGAACGCCTATCGACTTGTCTGCTTCTAACCCTGTCCACAATGTACACTCTCAAATTTCTGTTTACTTCTCGAGATATCAGACGACTTCCCCCTACACACCGATGATTTATGTTATTACAAAACACTGGGAACAACAAATCAACTAAATTTATTTTCTACAACTACTCTTACACTCACACAATCACAATGCTTATGAATTCAGCTTCAAAGCGCTTGTGGCGTTCTTCATGAGAAAGTTGAGGACGTTCTGAATCGACTTGTGAATATGTTTACCCTGTCAACAAAAAAAAAACTGGTCACTGGCACTAGTCGCCCACAATGTCATCCAGCAACTTACCGTCGGGAAGAATCCATGCTCATTGGCCACATAATCCACCGAGTACTCCGTCCCGTCGTCCCCTTGATACTTGAAGAAGCCATTCACCCGAATCGCCGTCGTGCTCTCATTCAATTTGGCCAACTTCCCGATTTCCTCGGCCAAAATCTTGTTCTCCGTCTCGTACAAGTAGCTGTACCGAGTCTTGCCATCCTTGCTCCACTTAAATTGTATTATCCTCCAGCCGTCCGCGTCGTATTTGTAATCGTTGGCATACGGCTCTGTATCCCATTCAAACGGGAGGTAGTTAGGAACTGACGGCTCTGGTCGGTACGAATCGCCAGCATATGGAGCTGTGTCCTCGTAAGCATCGGGAACCTCCCATGTGCCGCTTGCTCCAGTTTGCTGCCAGTACCTTGACCTTTCGTCGTGCATGTACTTCTCGCCACGATCACCGTACCCTCCGTCGTACGGCACTGGAATATGCCGATACTTTCCGCGATTGTCCGGCATGTACTTGCCAGAGGCGCCAAACAGCTGTGGATTGTATTTGCCAGTCTTCACGTATCCCTTCGGCACCTCGGCATTTCCCACTAAGACAGAGGCTAAGATAATCTGCAAAAAGACTCCCACATCAGTGAACTCCCGCCACACAACTTGGCAACACTCACCAATTGAAGAAACATTCTATGTTCCATGTTTCAGCAACAAGTTGCAGCGACAACGTAAAACGCAGCGCACCAAGCACCCACTTAACACCTCAGTAGTTGACGGCCAAATGAAGTGATTCTCGATGCACTTGCAGCTTTAAATTAAGATACTATCTAGTATGGAGCCGCTGGCGCATTCAGATAAAATGTGTTCTAGGCGACGATGACGCAGCCGCCGCCCGCTGTCCCATCAATTGCGGCCGGGGCTGGCTGCAGATGTCAATCCACTCATTTGTGGACAATCAAGTTGCAAATTGATTGACTTAGAAACCCACCCGGGCAGGTTGGCGCAGCCTCTGGCTGTTACGGAAACTCCATTGGAATTTTTGTCGATAATTCGAGGCTAAAATAAGGAAATGCTACCGCTGCTGCTGTTGCTGTTGTTGACGTTGTGAAAGTCATAGAAGAAGCATCTGCTGATGAAGGTGGTGGAGGCGGCGCTTGATTTAACTGCATTGCATCTGGCACAGTGGTCGATTTTTTATGAGCGATGGCCAATAAGTAAATTGGCAAAGGGCCAGCAGGGGTTCGTCGCACTTTATAGCGTCGTTCGCTTTTATGCCTCTCAGCGAGTGTGCAATTAATTATTTTCGGCTCCTGCTGATGTTAATTAAAGAAACTCAGATTTATTGTGATTGTCTGTGGACATTCGATAAATCTTTTTGAAAAGCCATCGACCCGCAGTTGAATAAGCAGCAACTGACGCTGGCGACAAGATCGTGGTATATTTGAATATTTCTTAACCTTGGAATCAACTAAATTCAGTAAGCTATTGACAAGCCTTACAGAGTTTGATTATTGGCGAAGACTGTTGTCCCGCTTGTAGAATCTACAACCTTAGCAAGCCACTGATTCCACTGTAATCTAATTAATTCAAAATTCTATCATGTAGAATTATCTTAGAGTGCAACACTTCCAGCAACACAAGCCTCTTATGATTATCATGCATTGACTCATCTGCTCATATTCATCATCATCTTCTTTATCCACATTTTCTACCAAAGAGGTCGCGGGGGCAATGCACGCACGAGAAACCTCCAGGCCGCTCAATCCTCCGCCATCGAATCATCAGGAGCTATTCCAAATTGTAATCAGGGGAGCTTATGGATTGGATCCAACCACCTCGCCCTGGGTCTGCCAAGCGGTCGCCTACCTGATGGAATTACATCTGATTTGCTTCAAAAAAGATCGTATTTGGCGCGGTCTAGCCAAAGAACTAGAGCCTAGTTTCTTCAGGACCTATTCGTGTTCCTGTCTCATGAGTGAAAAAGGTCTACAGTTCAATGCAAGCCAAGAAAGATTAAAAACGACATATTCATAGTCAATTAAAATATAAGAAATAAGAAGATGAAAAAAAGTGAACTTTAGTGAAAGGACTAAGACCTTCAACGATTAAGGCGCAGGTTGTGACAGGTAAATTAAATATCCTTCCTGTGGGTAAGGCTTGATAGACACATGGAAAAAAGGCACGGAAGATCTACTCCGCTAGTGTACCCCCATGGATCCCCATAAAGGTAAAAATACTTGTACCAATGTTCTGCTTAAAGTTTGAGAGAGAAAAAGTTTGAGAGTTATTCATGGATACAATTGGGAAAGCCTCAGGAATTGGCTGGATATTTATATAAAGGGTGATTTTCTAAAAGCTATAGGAAAGTTTTTCAAAAAAACACATAAAATTCAGAAAAATGTATGAAATCTTTATTTGAATCGATAGCACGGTCCATATAATTTAATGTTTGAAGATTATTTCATGCAAATGTTGACCTTGACTGCGCCTCAAATGGTCCATCCGCTTAGTCCAATTTTGGCATACTCGTTCCAACATTTCGGCCGGTATCTCACGAATAAATGCTTTAATGTTGTCTTCCAATGCGTCAGTTGGAGCGGGCTTGTCTGTATAGGCATGAGCTACTCGTATAACATAGCCGCACAAAAAATAGTCCGAAGGCGTTAAATCGCACGATCTAGGCGGCCAATTGCCCGGTCCCGAACGTGAAATAAAATGTTCACCGAACTCGCCTCTCAATAAGTCCATTGTTGCGCGTGCTGTGTGCAATGTGGCACCGTCTTGTTGAAACCACATGTCATGCAAGTCAAGCTTTTGCATTTTGGCAAAAAAAAGTTGGATATCATCTCACGGTAGCGCTCACCATTCACAGTTACGTTACGATTCGCCTCATCTTTGAAGATCCGGTGCAATGATGCCACCAGCCTATAAGCCGCACCAAACTGTGACTTTTTCGGAATTATATTTTCACTCCAAAATCGACAATTCTGCTTTGTTTACGTACCCATTGAGCCAAAAATGAACTGACCATAAAATGGAAGAAGCGTGCGATGAACTTTCTTAACAGAGCACACATTTTGATAATAAAATTCAATAATCTGCAATCGTTGTTTGTTTGTAAGACGATTCATGGTTAAATTATAGACCAAGCTGAAGATGTTTGACAATGAAACAAAACACGTAACGTGCGTCAGCTGTTTAAACCAGTGTTGCCAAAAAGATAATAGCTAAAAAATCCCTCTTTATTTAGTTTTTAACGGTCTTTCTACAAGTCTATGGGTTTCCATAGCTTTAAACTTTTCCACATAGTGCTGGGTAGAGAGGTTAGAAGCTTAAAACCTAAATTCAGCACCATTATTATTGCCACACAAAGCAGATACAAAATTTTTAGGCATGAAAATAAAGTAGAATATCTCAGGATTTGATGACGAAATAAAAGTTAGGAATTGGTTTCTGTTTCCAAAGAACAAAACCTCTATAGTTTGGTACTTCTATCTGTCCATCATATTTTTCACAGTCTTACTATCTCTTGAATCTATTAAATCAGCCTTTGATCCGTTGTGAGACATAGAGCCACGACTGTCTGTAGTCACCATCGTGTATGGTTGCCAGAAATGTGCTTCAACTCCCTTTAACTCCTTCCAAACGAGCTGATTCCTCCTTGACGCCATTTGCTGCTCGGTATTCTAGCTCGTAAACCTTCACTTGTGTGAGAAGGTTCCACTGCATTACTTTTTCATTTTCGAGGTGTACATCTACTGCCATTTACAAGCTCGATTTTTTTTTTATAATTGACCCGCGCTAAAGGGGTTTTTTAGTGCCCTTAAGTGACCCTTAAGTGAACGCGCGCTAAAGGAATTAAGTCACAGCACGGGCCAAAGGTTTTGTTAAGTTAACAGACTCCTGACCCGTTCTTCTCTGAAGTTATTCACTAGATATACCAATAAGTCAGAAAACCATTAGTATCTTTCGAAGACATCTGTTTACGAAAGTTTGTTTCCTTTGGATTAGTGGTTGCAGACGCTCCAACTGGATAGCGGACACTAAATTCTACTGAAATAATCGTAGCTTGACCTTTAAACTCAGAGAGTGATTTGATCAAATATTGAAAAACGACCTGAACGCTGTCCTTACCTTCTCAAGACGACTGTTGATGATCTCTTCGGCTTCACCTTCAAAAGAGACAAACATTGTATCACTCCTTACTATCAACTTTCTTTACCGGTTGCTAAGAACTATTTATTTCAAGCGATATTGCATAGATTTCAGGTACAGATGCATTTGATCAAGCGAACTTTGCTTATATAGGCTAGAAATACATTTTGCAGCAATAGTGGTCATACACACCATTCGATGCATAAGTCAACAGATAAGTCTTGGGAATAAACATTTCCTTTTAAAGCACCGTTAAAGATTTTCAAGGTTGAAACATTTCCACCAGCCGCAGTTTCAAACCCGATGTACTTCAGTAATACCCAATATAACATGAGTCTACGCTCTGCTAACACTCCCAGCGCTTCTCAGAACAAACGAAGTCGAACCTCTATTGTCAATTCATTTTTCTGTAATTGGATTCATAGAGCCATATAACGTCGGCACCTCGTCCACAGCCAGGTGCGAGTGGGGTTACAGTGATGAAACAGATTACTGAGAGGCTAGTGAGCTACTCGTAAATATGGCACGTATGGGTGCTTTCGATTTTCTATTTTTTTTTCTTTCTCTTCTTTCAGTGAGCACCCACCTCATCTCACAACAAGATTCGGACAAGATAAGGAAACTCTTTGAGTAGATTGCACTTTCCTTCAATTAAATGGAGAGCTTTTGCTTCAAAAGACTTAATTCCTGCCAGATACGATGTTCAGACGGATAAGATTAGAAGACTTTAGCAAAATTTTAGGAGAGTGTGCTCGTCCCATAAGCTCTTAGAAAATTTCGGCAAATTCCTTCTAAAGGAACGAACTTTGTCTCCACCTACACAACTTCTAATTGCCCTTTCAACCCGTCATTCGTCACTTTAGCCGCTACCCAAACGCAGCGTAAACACTATTTCATTGCACAGTTTTTTTAGCGACACACACGTTGACCGGCTACTCACTTGACACTGAACTGCACACTTTGCATCTGGACTAAGTGACCCAATTAAAGTTTATGCAGTCACCTCGCAAATAAAAGGTTTCGGGTAAGAGCACACAATATCATTAAATTAATCATATTTGGACATCCAAAGACACAAGTTGTTTTAAAAAGCCTTACTTTTCTGTGTGAAATGGAAGAGTTCCCTTAGAAAATGAAAATGTTTACCCTACGAGTCGATTTCAGTTTCTAACTTATCCACGCAGCGTCTGTAGAGTTCATTAATAGCAGCTTCCAATCTTTTCGCTTGTTCCCCTCAGGGCCAATGCATGTGTTACTTTTAAAAACAACCCACATGTCCGATGTGCTCAATGCACACGGATACTGAGAGTGTTTTGGATTAAAGCCGACCTAGATTCGTTTTAATTGCTGATTCCTTTTAAGTACAGTGACGTAGTTGGAAGACCGTTCGTAAATTTAAGGCTTTTCAAAAACAAGGGTTAGCTTTGTGTAGGCGGGTTGTAAACCTCCACACATCAATTGCACTGAGCGAGTTACGTTCTCTTGGCTAGCGCGTTTGGTGCTTATATTGGATTACTCTATGCGGGTGGCTACCAGGTTACCAGTGCTATCTAGAACGCGGGATCTGCGGAGTGCACTTAAGTTTGGCATCCCACGAAGATTTCAGCAAACAAGAGCTACGTGAAAAAGTCCATTTGAATTCCATTATAATAATTATAATTGAGTTGCCCTACAGCCCACGAGGGACCAGGGCCTAGCTTCTGCATCAACTCGTGTCGTGCGTGCTATTGTGCTCTCACGGGTAGAAGGGACCCACAGTTTTTTGCCGACTCCGAACGGTGAGATTGAGAAGCTTTTCATAGACAATTAGTAATCTTTCAGTGCTGTTAGCTAATTGAAAGAAGTGGTGCATTAAAAAATTCGATGTTTTTAGACTGGAAATCGAACCTGGTCCATCGGCGTGTGAGGCTACGCACTTAGCCACTACGCCACGATGATCACTATACATTCTAGTTTCTTGCATTGAGCGTAACAATATGACTCAAGCCATACGAATCATAGTTCACAACATTCCGCAGCAATTTCGCAAGCCACCAACACAGCGGGCAGACGGGATGAAGCGCCACTTTCAATGACGACACTTCAACATTAATTAAAACCTGTCACCCGAGCATGGTGCTGATAAAGTAATTAGATATTCAAAGTATCTCCCATTTGAACAAGGAATTTATTCAGACATGCGGCAGTAACGTGCACCAACTCCAGCAGCAGTCACCGCCCCAGGCGATCGTCACGCACAATAAATAAATACTTTCCCTCCAATTTGTTGTAATGAACATAAATGTTATTGATGCTCGAAAAAAGAAGGGTTCCTCTGCGCAGTTTCCATAGATCGCCGCTGCGCATCCAATTAATTTCGCAATTCGCCGAGCAATTAAGCCAACGACAGAGATTCATAAAATCACTCGAAAGGCAACTGACAGGGCTGCGCAAATATCTTCGACAGGATCAGCGGTCGTAAAGTAAACCTGATGCGATCTGCGTCTGAAATATGGATTCGCCCGCATTCCAGGCATTCTCTGTGTGGGCGGATGGTGGTTATGACTTTCAACCTTTTTCACAAGCGTATTTGATTCCGGCCTGTTGTTGGGACACTTTGGCCAATAACAAGTGTAATTTATGTCGACGCGCATGCCATGGTCTGTTGATTGTCAACAAGATGGTAAGTTATGACGATTAGTTGTTCGTTACCGCCCCCAGTTGTGAACAATAAAGATGAATATATATGTATTTGCTGCTTTGTCATAATATCGCACCGTGGAATTTAAAAGAGTGCATATGACAGCAGCTTTGCTTACAAGTCTGTTGATTGTGTGAATTGGTCGTGATTGCAATCCTCTCTGACTCCGACAATGCTGACGCTATGATGTTGTTAAAAATGCGATGGGTGCTTTAGCGAAGGAGATGTTCACAGAAATTGAATTGAATTCCTCAGATGCATTGATACGGAACTAGCTCCCTCAGACTAGGGAATCCGTACTGATCCGTACGCATCAGTCTGCTCTAGAAGTTAAAACAAGGGGGAACAAACCATTTAATCGACCCCAGTTATTGCAATGAATACTCAGGAGTAGTCACAGGACGAGATTTTGTAAGCATAAAAAAGTAAATACACTAGACCAGTGGGAGTTGAACTTGAAAACAACCGGTTTCATGTTTTATTTGATAAAAATAATCCAAGTATGATCTCACCCTCCCCTGAATCATCTTTGAGAGAGAATTCGCAACCAGCGTACCGAAAAGATCGGATTGGGGCTCTATGTCCTTGGAAGGCACACTTTGATTATTGGAAGAATGATAAACTACTAGGTGGTCGACACAAGAGGCCTGAGCCACCGTTTCTCATTTAAACTTCTTCCAAACTGCAGCGTTTTTTCAGGCAGAGATTATGGCTGTTAAGGGGGCACTGTCCTAGGCAAGGAATAAAATCATCTGTTCTGATAGCCAGGCTGCAATTGAATCCCTAGGAGGTCACAACTTCCACTCGAACACACTCCTCAAGTGTCGCCAATATCTCACATGATGGTCAAATTCTTCAATTTTTACCTAATACGGGTGTCGGGCCACTGTCATATCAGAGAAAACTACGAAAGCTATGTACTCACCAATTGCGGTACCAAATCAAGAATCTCGCCTGCTTTCGTAATAAACTTTCTTCAAACACAATCATTGAACGAGAATAACAAAAGATGGTCAGAGGCCCCCAATTGTCTTACAACCATGGCTATCTAACCACAGCTTATTCTTCCTCTTTATGCCTTATGAGACTAGACAAAATAATCTTCTGGCCGATATGACATTGGAACACACGCCTCCAGACTCGGCATTCCACAAAATGGAAAGACGAGAAGAATCAGAAGCCATCAATCATTTCTCCTTTGAATGCCAGGCTCTTGCACAAAGAGTGAACTTAGTGACATACGCTTGGACGACCTCAACAGTTACATAGGTAGCTCACAATGAGTTATAAGGACAATAGGGAACCGAGATCCGCGAGGCGTCACAATGAACCCAATCGACGTCTTAGTGTCGTAGCCTCACAGGGACTCTTACCTAACCTCATCCAAGTACGCATTGAACATCAAATTACGTTACATTTAACTGGAATTTTTTTTGTCTAGCTCTGTACCGGTACTACAAAACAAAACGTTTCAAGAGATCTGTCGATTGTCAACCTTATATTTTGAGGCCACCCCAATTACGCCCGTAAACTAAATTTTCTTATATACTCGACGCATGTATATCCCAAATTCGATGAAAATCTCTGCATAATTTCAGGAGAAATGAAGAGCGTTTGTCGTACTCGGGAGGATGAGCCAAAAACGAAACTTGAACTCTTTGGAAATGAAACCTTAAAAAAGTTCAGGCAGTATATACGAGTAACAGCACCCATCAAATTTGTTACCCATAAGAAAATGAATTCGTTGTGGGCATCTGAAGTCGAAAAACTTTCATGATCACTTGGAATGAGCCAACAGAATTTATCCATACTCGAAAAGGATATCTTAGACAAAGTACAACTTCAAAGACTTGTCACTACATAATGGCACACAATTTAATGGTTACTAGCGCAAGAATTCGCCGCAAGCACTTCAACTAGCGATCTGCCTGCTTTAAGATGGTCGAACCGTGAATCAAATCGAGTTCTTTTGTAACGAAAGCTATTAAATATACTATCCTGGATTTGAAAATGGGGTTGAAAAGGGCGAATATTGATCTGACCATTTCCTCATTGCAGCTCCATTCAGAGCCCGGTTACTCAGTGTTAGGATGCTGTGCATGTCAACTAAAGTAAGTTTTGACATTGCTTTCCTTAGCATACTGGAGATTGCAAAAATTAACGAAGATCAGAAAATTGGAAATGCACTACCAACGCGCAATTCAAGGGGTAGTCGAGTGGTGAGTGTGAACAGAACTTGAAACAGACGAGACATACAAAAGCGCAATGCAACGAAAAACTGGAGCAGCACTGGAGAAGAACCGAATTGAAAGGTGGAAAGAGAAAATTGGAGAAAAAGATCTTAAGCGAAAGGTCAAGGATGAACAGAAGAAATGGGTGTTGAACAGAAGGCCTCAGGAAAGAATACCTACAAGTCGGAACGCACTTTCTATTTGCGAACTTCAATCCGGTAGCTTGCAGTAAACTGAGACTTTGTGCCATTCAATAATTCCTAAGTCACATGACATTTGCACGCAATTTGACAAGGTCAAGCCCTGTTGGAGGACTTCCTGAGTCTTATTCTAAAGAGAGTAGTGCACAAGACGTCACAATGGATGTTATTATCCTCTCCATGTCAGTACAACTGACAGGTTTCGCAGATGACGCAGACATCGCCGCTCGTTACCAATCGGTCTCTGTAGAAGATTTGGTTTAGAACAGGCAAACTAAACTGGGCTTTAAGGAGGACAAAACAAAGTACATACTGTCAACAAAAAGTGGATTCATAAGACATCACTTGGGAACAAATGTAAAGCTTGACATCTTATATATTTTGGCATTTAAGAAGTTTGCGTGCCTTGGGACGAAAGCGAGCTCCACAATCGACGACCTTTTACAATAAAACTTACGACTCAAAGGACCGGAATTATCCCTAAAACACAGTTCTTTCGAGTATTATTTATGAAAGTTGAATGCTGGAAGATTTCCAAGACAAAAGATTGAATTCTTGGTGTTCTTGAATAAAATTTTTTGCATCGGACCTGCGTAAAAGCTGAACGAGAAGAAAGCAAAATCGACTAATGGGCTGTACCAATATGTGAATGTTGCCAGGCAGAGATCTTTTGACATCGCTCGAATGGACAACAACAGCCTCCCTAGCAAAACAATTCTCCCCTTCGAGAAGGACAGGAAGACCGAACCCAGTCATTTCAGATAATAAACAGTTTGGTCTTAGATGACTGAAAATGGAGTAGGCAAAACTGTCAAAAATTGATGGGTGCCCTTGCTAATTCAACTTCAATTTGCTTCAGTAAATAGAAATTCTTTGAAAGTTAAGCCTTCAGAACAAAATTCTCCATCGACGTCAACTTTTTAAAATTAACATTTTCATCCAGTCTTCGTTCACTTCTTTAAATAGTTCAAGCGCTTTTGGTTTGGTTCGTTGAAGAAAATGTCATCCATCCTCTCTTAAGTGCTCGACTTTTTTTTACGGGCAAACGTTTGTGCGTCAGTGATTAAATTTTTCATTTTATTAGTTTCTGTGACATTTTCAGCTCACACACATCATTAGGAACTAATAGCTTCTATCACGAAAGGAATGTCACCTAACTCACATACACACCGAGCATAAGTCACGAAAAGCAAAATATAAAGAGCACATCCCTCCTCTAACCATAAACCAAGCCATAAACCTAACCAGTCCAATTTTCTCACCAATTCACTTCTCACTTCCCAGCCGATCTGGCCGACCAACCTTCCATTTCCACTCGCCATTCGCCGCGATTTCCTGTTTATAATCACCGATCTCGTAAATTCCACCTCATCAATGTCATAAGCCGGCTGAGCTTCGCATCAAAATCGGCCATAAAATGCCCCACACCCCCATGAGCCGAAACCGCAACACGAAATACAAACAAGACACTTCCTCCCGCGCTCGAGCAGCCATCAATATTCTCAGCCCCCCTTATCGTTAGCGCCTGCTGCTCGCCACCATAAATCCTTCCCTCGCCCGAAAAGCCACAAATTTACGAGCATTATACCCCATGACGTCGGAGACGTCACATTTCACAATCTTTTCTGTGATAAGACCCACAAACTGGCAGACTACCGGTTCCCCGTCAACTCGATAAAATCGACGAACGAACGAAACGCAAGCGAAGCATTCCGCGTTGCATTCCAAATCCATGCCGATCGATGTGACACTTCATGCCGGCGACGAAAGCGGCGACCTTGGCGAAGGTGCAAACATCCGTCACAGCTAAACAGATCCCCCTCCCTCTTCCACCCCCCCCCCCCCCCCCCTTCACCATCATCACATTGGCAAAGGTGAAACCAGTAAATTTGGATCCGCCGTAATTTATGCAAATCACCCCTAATTTGATGCAAGAGCTTACTTTTATTGGAGCATAAGGTCGCCGGGGGTTCAAGGTGACCGTTTACGAGACCTCTCTCAAAGAGGCGCTCAAAAGGTGTCAATTTTCACGATTCTCGCGGAATGCCGCCACTCAAGGGCGACCGACAAGCCAAAGAAAACGCTCTGCGGATATGTTCCACTTTTTGCTTGTATTTGTCTCGATCTCTACACTCAACTACAAACTCCTTACAATAATTAGGCGAGCAATTTACAAATAAAATAGGACGCGCTTCGTTTATAAATAATATTAATAATACACAGTACATACATACATAAAGATAAACTCAATTAAATTAACATTAGGAAAGAATGGGCGTTGATGTGTGCTTGCGAGCGTGCGTGCGGTAGGAATACTTTGGACTGAGGGGGGGGAGGACGACGCCGCACTGCGGGCGTCTGTCCACCGTTTGGCGTTTCTTCTCTCGTGAAACCTTTCGTTCCTATCTCCTCCAGTGTCATGTGTGCTGTTGGTATGGGCGCAAAGAGGAAACCGTAGGGGGCGGCAATTTTGGGATGGCTGATGATGGGGATGATGTCATGCAAGGTCTGCGATACTCCGCTGAGGGGTGGAGTGGTGTCCGGGGTCTAAGCCGTTGCGTACTCGTAGTTGTTCTCGTCCTTCAACTGCTCCGGCGCCTGGTAGGCGGGCTGGAATTCGTTGACCTCTTCCGAAGCCTGTGGAACCTGTTCGACGTACTCGACTGGGTAGGCGAAGTATTGTGGGTATTCAGCGGATTGCGCTGCTTGGGGTTGATCCGCTTGGGGCTGATCTTCGTTCACCAATTGTGGTTGTTCGGCTTCTGGCTGGGCAGCCGCTAGCTGTTCTTGTGGCTGATCTGCTTGTGGCTGAGCGACCAATTGTTGATCAGCTTGTGGCTGGTCGGCTTGTGGCTGATCAGCTTGTGGCTGGTCGGCTTGTGGCTGATCAGCTTGTCGCTGGTCTGCTTGTGGCTGATCACCTTGTGGCTGGTCGGCTTGGGGCTCTTCAGCTAGTCCCTGCAACTGTTCCTGTGGCTGCACGGCCTGTGGCTGCACGGCCTGTGGCCTCTCAGCTTCTGGTTGGTCGGCTTGTGGTTGATCGGCTTGTGGTTGATCGGCGAATGACGGCTGAGCTTGAGGCTGATCTAACGGCACTTGTTCGCTGGGTTGAGGCTCGGGTTGTGCTGGTTCGTCCTTAGCTTGTTGAACATTGTCGTAGGGAGCCACATTTTGGGACACATACTGCTGAGGCTGATCCTGCTGGGCAGCAACACTTCCCAGGCCAGTTGGCAGGGATTTGTACTGATTTCCGGCGTCATACTGCACAAATCTCGGCTGTGGGGGAATGGTGGGTGGCGCCAGTGGTTTCACCGGCACAACCACTGGACGATCGATTGTTGGCATGTTCTGTAGTTTGACTGGACCTGGCTTGTGCTCGTACTGTCCACTCTGTACCTTGCCGTGAATCTCCTTCTTTTTTGCCACGTATTCCAGGGCGCGCTTGATTGCATCTGGGACTGGTGGTGGTGTTGGAATGTGATCTGCCTCGGGGATGAAGCCGCGCTCGTCACTCTTATAGTTCACACGGTACAGCTCACCGTCATCGCCGGTGTACTCGTAGTAGCCAGAGGCTGCTGTGCCAGCGCCTTTACGCAAATGCGCCTTCTCCTCGCCATAAATTCCATTCTCTGTGAGGTACCTGCACGAGAACAAAAAGAAAAACGTTCAAATTATGCTGACATATGGCTAGAGTGGGTGTCCGCTCACAAGAAGTCGTATTTGTGCTTCTTCTTCTCCTCCTCCTGTCGAATAATTCTCCATCCGCCCTCTTCGTGGTAGTTGAACAGACGTGGCCTCATTGTTGTTGTGGTGGTTGTCGTTGGACGCCTAGTCGTTGTCGTCGTAGTCTACATAACAAAATGTTTTCAATAAAAATACATTCCGCCAACGTTCCAAAATGTCGGATACGCATCGAGAGTTTGCACAGTTTGCTGATTTTTTTTTAAGTTTCAAAAAAAAAATGCATGCATGGGGGCGGTGTTTGTTTTTTTTTTTAAGTTGTTTTGTGGTTTTTGTGGTGGTGGTGGTGGTGGTTGATGCTCAATAGATACAAATGGGAAATGTGCATGCAATTGTGATGCAAAATGGCAATGAGTTCATCTCTGACTGTTTTCACTCTCGTATTTTTTTTTCACAAGCAATTTGATGGATACATGGATACATATAGATTTTCATAACAAAACAAAACAAAAAATAGTCGTGGGTTCATATAGTACAAAAATGTTGGTTTTTCATATAGAGGGTCGCTTTGATGGAATATATACACGCTTATGATTCAATAGTATCTTGTTCAGTGTCAGCAGTCATGTCACGATCTGCATCAAGGATCGGATCACTCGAACTGCCAGCAACTGATGGATTATTTACTTCACACGCATTCGGTTTAACAGGATCATGATCAGGGAAACCGTACTCAAGACGGATGGCGGGTATATCAAATTCGGCATTACTTACTGTGTACTTGCTGCAAGGAATGAGAAGAAAGAGATGGTTAGTATCAATGAATGAACAGGTTGAAGGTGTGTCACTTACTCATAGTTTCCATGATCATCGTGTACGTAGGGATTAAGCAGTCCAGAGTATGGACCGTAACCCCCATTGTATGGAATGGGTATGTGCCTGTACTTTCCAAGTTCACGATTGTCATGAACATGAACGTACGGCTGCACCATATGAATGTAACGACCTGCAGGTGATACAAAATCAACGTTAGTTACTATCATCAATAAGAGGAAAGGTGTAGAAGGTGGGGAGACGGGGTTGGGGCTGTTAAAAAAAAGGAAATAGACTAAAAGATCTAAAAAGCGGGGATAAGAGGGAACCAATTCTGTAACCCCCAAATAAAATTATATAATATTATCAAACAATACACTACAAGGCAACTTAATACAAAACCCAGTCAATTGAAAAGAATACGTTTTTTTGGTTTTTGGTTTAGTTTCTCTAATCAATTATAGGTAAGAATTTCCATTTTTCATTGCAT
Source organism: Eristalinus sepulchralis (assembly GCA_944738645.1). NCBI lineage: Eukaryota > Metazoa > Arthropoda > Insecta > Diptera > Syrphidae > Eristalinus > Eristalinus sepulchralis. The sequence goes on from OX122886.1 coordinate 55,397,517, forward strand.
CTATCCGTATACCATAAACAAATGGCTTTTGTGGTGTGGGAGAGAAGCTGGGTTATCTATAAATCTCGTTAGCAAAAGAGAGGATATTCAGTTAATTGTTAAGTGTGTTAGAACAGTACGTTTAAGCGATATTCATTTCGATCCACCATCAAAGATACTCAAACGTATAGGTCTACATAACAATTCACGAGTAAATACCTTCGTTTCGCTTCACCGGTTTATATTTGCCATCGTCTTGATTTGATTTAACTTGATACTTGCCAACTGGTGCTGATGTTGCCGGGAGTCCACTACATAATGTTATAATTGTTAACTGTTGAAGAATTAAAAAAAAAACAAACAAAAAAATTTAGTAAATTTAAAAATAAATTTAAATATAAAAAAAATATTTAAAGAATAAATTAAAAAATTTAACAAATAAGAAATGTTTGAATTTTACTTTTTTGCAATTTGTAACGTTTTTGAAATTCACATTTTTAAGCCGAATCGTAACAAATTTTTGTGTAAGATCATGAAAAACTCTATTTCCTCATTTATTTTCTAAAAAAATACTGCTTTCGCATCTATTAACTCAATTTTTCATCAAAGTCCACATTTTGTGAGTCATTGTTATTTCAAAGATAATTTTTTTTTTAAATCTGGAAACACCCTGGATTTTGAATTTGAATAGAAAAACAAATTTTTGTACATAATACAACGACTAACGCGGTCCTTACGTTAACAAGTCCTTACGATAACAGCCGAATTTCGAGTTTTCAAAATCTTTGAGAAAAATAGTCGATTATTGTGTCATTACTAAATTTGAACAACAAGTCAGTCGCAAATCAAAACCAAAACTTATCGAAAATCAAGGAATATCTTGTTTCCTTTCAAAATAAAAACAACAACGAAGAACCACCTAAGCGATGCGTCTTCTTCCACAATCGAAACTTCAAGAAAATTTAAAACGGTCTATGACACATTTGCAAGCGCCGCGCTTCGTCATCGCACAAAATTTGCAAATTGCTACCAAATGGGGTTTCAACGTCAAAAATTATTTAAACTCTGCTCTTAAATTTTACGATCAGTAACTGCGTAAAAATCAGATACCTTCGTTTATGTCCATTATACAACCGTCAGGCTTAGCACATCGATCGAAACGAATCTTAATTTCATCAAACCTCTGAGATATTTTGCATTTTTAATCTGAGATTGGTGAACTATACCGTGGTCACTAACGTTTTTTTTTTCGAATGCACACCGATTTGGGTTCGGTTTTTAGGCGATATTGGCGAAATATTATTCGTATCTGATAACAGTTGTTTTAAAGCAATTTTTTTGCTTTGCATCTGCGGGTTTTTTAATTTAAAGTTTTCATAAACACCGCTTGGCGTGTTATAATTTACGAAGGAAAGAAGTTGACGACGTTGTAAAAAAAAACTGTAAATTGTTATTCAATCTTCGTTTCTTTCATCAATATCGTTGTTTTGTTGCAATCCAAATTGCAGTTGAATATGGACTTTATTTGATTTTTTAAATCGTAAATGTCAAATTTGTCGAATTCTATTAGTTTCTGAACGTCGATATAAAATACGTATCTGTCATTTATTTCTGACATTTCTCAACATCAGCTGTCATCTGTCATTTAAAATTATCTGACATATCACCCCATCACCTCCTGTCAGACATATGTCAGAATCACCATTCAAGTATTGATTTTAATTGACTTCCTTGACACTAAGTTCAAAATCAACAATTGATTTTTCATTAAAATCAGACATGTTTCACCATCCTTACTCATTCATCAAAACCGGCTGTCTGACAGTATCGATTAACAATCTGACATATTTCGTCAAATTGGTCAATAAACTGTCACCTGTCACTTGGTGACGATGCCCTTCTATTTTCTGACAAATTCTGTCAAGTTCATCTGTCTTCTTTCGGCTAATGAAGACTTGACTGACTGAAGTTTGACACTTGTATAATGTTATTATTATCAACTTGTCATATGTTGTTCTTGTCAGCAGACCAGCTGACCTTCATATGTCAGCCAGCAAAATACTTTTTTTGGTAGTTTTGAAAACGCCCATCAACAATTTGACATCTGTCTATCACTAATTATCGGATCTGCCACTTTCTAAGTAATCAGCTGTCACCTGTGCTCTGAATACCGTTATTCATCTGTGATCTATTTTCTATTTCCTACACCTTTGACTGTCAGTAATTTGTCACCTACTTCAACTTCATCACTCCAGCTGATTCACGCCACTTCGATTTCCGACCAAAAGCCAAGCCCGTAAGATGTTCAACAAAAGTTTAGGCATTAAGAACGAAAAACAAAACCTCTCAGCCTCTCTCCTTCAGTAGGCGTCGAATGGAGGTTAAGAACAATTTTTTATGGTTCATCTGTCTCTCCACACAGCAATTAAATTTATAGCGCTTCCATTAGTTTTATATCTCTATTCCGCCAGAAAACCAATCGCATCGAGATTCTATGTAAGAAGCAAAAATCTGTTTTTTTTTCGCCTAACAAAACTCGTCCGCAGTCCAGAGTATAAATCTTCTTCCTCCCTACTACATCGCGGGTGTCTTCTTCATGGTTTCAAACAAAAATCTGTTACGTATACGCACTCGAGAGTTAGACGCCACACGCACACCCACAAGCACACACTTCTGCCGCGGACACAAACTGAACCGGAGAAGGAGTGTGCGTGATGCGGTGCACTGCAGAATAAAACACCACACTACTCACCACAAGGCAAACTGAGACGATCACTTTTGAACTCATTTTTGTGTTTTTTTGTTTTTTGTTTCTTTTCTAAAATTAATTTTTGACTAGAATTCGGTTGGTTTTTCCCGAAAAAAAAATACAATTTCTAAATCACTTGGAGCAAAATTTTGATTCACTGTGTCGCGTATTTGAATTTTGAATTTGAAGTTACGTTCCACACACCGTGTTCCACTTGGTTTCTTTTGTTTTTATTTTTTTTTTTCGCTTTCTTTTCGCGCACTTCTCGCCAAATATCTCTGAAGGGTTATCCTTGAAAGGGGGTCTCTTGTCACTGTGAAGCGGCGGCGCTGCTGCGTCTTGTGTATATCCTTACTGCTTGACCACTGGTACAGGAATGTTAATCATTTGCTCTTGCAAGTCACATTTAAATAGTCTGAGATACTCTGAGACTGGGACTGTGAGTAAGAGTTCTTCGTCGTCGTCGTCGTCGACGGCGGCAGCGGCGGCGACGGCTGTGACGAGATGTGAATGTGTCGATATGCAGGTGACGAGAGTGTATTGTCGGGGAGATTAAATGGGACCTAGTGGTGGGTTTTTGTTTGTTTTTGTTGTGTTTCAAGTGGTAAACGATTAAGAAGAAGTATTTTGTTGATTTTTTTGGTGTGAGTTTTTGGTTCATCTTATCGCGGGGCGTGACGTCAAGTCTGAATGTCGCCTTTGAACTTGACTTGATATAATTATTAAGTTTACTACCGCGCAGATTTTGGAGGAGATCTTCGATGCGGGAAGGAGTGACGGAGTGGCGGTGGTGTCGAAGACCTTGACGCTGAGGTGTAGTTTTTTGTGCTAAATTCTGTACGGAGTTTCCCCTCTGAGTCGCACTTGCAGAAATGCGGTTCTGCGAGTTTCAGGATGAGAAAGCGGATGCACTGCGTGGCGCCGGCGAAGGACTTGCGGTGTAGACATTCCGAGAATTAGAAAAGTCGACTTCTGGAATTCAGTTTATTTTAGAACTTCCCTTGAAATGATTTATGTTTATATGGCAAGAAATGTTGTTTGTGAAACATGATTTCAGTGAAAGTCAAACTGGTACAGTTGCGAAATATCAATTAGGAGCATTCCAGTTGCATGTTTGGATGTAAGTTTTCGTGTAACGCGCACATTTTTCCCACGCACAGTGCGAGTGTGACATTTTCATAATGTGAAGCCATTACAATAAATTCTAATTTTGTAGAGTTACATGACATTCAGATGCATTTTTGCTTAGGCTAGATAAATCAACTTTTAAGGAAAAACTCAACAAATGCAATTTGATATCGTCACAGTTTGAGGGCCTAAGAAAATAAATACTAGGGCCTTTGGTATAATGGGAAATCTATAAGAAGATGTAATTTTGTTGCTGTTGGAAATTATTACTTTTATTAATTTTCTTGATTATAGCCTTGGGATGGAACTAGGAATCCCAAAATGCCTAAAATCACAAGGGCCTTAGTATCGAAATGACAAAAATTTCAGAAAGTTAATATTTCGGAAATTCAAACCCTCGAAAGGCACAAAAGAGAAAAAATCTCGAAAGAAAGACTTCGGAGTAGTAGGTTGGGGGCATGCTGCCCCCTACAACACATCTGCTTGCGATCGCTATAGAATCTGGAGTGGATTTTAAATTAAAATAATTCCGACATGCCCCATACTAGTTTTTTGCAAAAAGTAAAGTTTCATAATTTCGAACTTTTCTGCCCATTTGGGGAAATTTTGTTGTTGTCATCCCGGGACTTTGATATTCCGTGAATGCGAGTGCTCACACGCAGACTATTTTTGAAACGCTGTTCTACTACCAACATAAGTTAAAATCAGTGCATCGAAAATATCAGATGGGCAGACGGAGAGACCGACCGACGAAATTATAACGATTTCCGATAGTTTATGTGGATTACAGTGAAATACTATATTGTCGGAAATAAAACAAAAACCTAGTATTAGGATTGAATTGTTGGAACCCTAAAAGGTAATAGAAAATAATGTAAATTGGATTTCCGTCTTCAGAATGCATTGTAAATAAAAGTCAATTAAATGGCGTTGCAGTCCCTTAGCCCAGCTTTTACAGCAACCGCTCGTGTGGTACGTGCAATTGTTCTCTAACGAGTAGAGTGGGCGATCAGTTTGTTGCTGGCTCCGGAAGGCTAGATTTGATAGCCTTTTCAAATAAACCAAGCAATCTTTGAATGTTGTCAGAAACTTGGACAATATGGTGCTGTGAAAAAAGATCAACAGTAAAGAAAACGGAATGGGGATCTGCGAAGTATTAATGGACGTTTTTACCCACAATAAAACGGCACCTACATATGCATAGCAGTAGCATGAATTTCGGGTGTAAGAGTGCCTCATATTTGACGGTTTTTAATTTGTTTTACTTATTATTTTGATACCCCAGTTGAGACCTTGGGGCTAACAGTAAGCATCTCAATTGGTAGGTTCTAATTATCTCTTAAAAGTTCCAAGTGGGGCTTGATCTATTTTTTTTTTAAGTTCCAGGAGTATTGATCGCTTTCAGATTCTTGGGAAACTCTATGCCTATTTTGACGAGAAGGTTCCACTATTCTTTGTCATTTTCCAAAAACACATTGTAGTAGATGAATTACCAGAAATTGTACCAAAACAGAAAAGTAACTGAAGTCTATGTGGAGCTTATGTCAAACCTTATTTTTATAATAATTCCAGAAGCATAGGGCTGGATACGCTTGGAAATACTATATAATTGCTTAAGCTTTTTTTTCAAGACCTGCATCTCTTCGTTTTTGGTTGTCTTTCAGAAACGCCCAAGTCGAGAAATAGTACGAGTATACGCGTCAAAATTGTTGAAACAAGTTTTGCACCAGCTTCCAATATAATTATTCAGCAAAACTTTACTCATAATATTTTTGTAACTATAATCTTTTCTGTAATAAGTACTAAAACTCAAATTTTTAACCAAATGGATACAATGCACAGGTTCCGGTCTTGCAAACATTGGGAAAATTATTTTTGCTGGAAAAACGTTGAAAGTTACCAAGAACTAACAGTTCCATACGACCCAGCTTCAGTGAGGTTCGACTGGCGTGAAGCATTCAAAAAAGACGGCTCTATCCGAGAAATATTTCCTAAAGTTAAAGAATCTAGAAATATATGCAACCGCAGAGAAATATACAAGACGCATACGAAAGACACTGCAAGAAGATACGAAAAAGACATCGTTCAACCCTACAGAAAAAAAAAATAACTGAAGTAAATAATTAAATTTGGCGCACTGGTGGCATAAGTCAGAGTTGAGAAAAGGTTATCAGTGGGAAAGAAGACTGAAGATATTAAAACCCATCTTTGTGTTTAAATAACCCAGTAAGACTCTAATTGCATGACAAGTTTCCTTGTCTCGCCTGTCACCAGCATTCTTCACGAGTATTCTCCGAGTCAGCGTTACAATAGTTTGAAAAACTGGAACAACCTCATACGAGTTTCGTTTTAAAAGCCGTTTAGAAATTTATCTGGTAATGTTGTTACAATATTTAACAAGAATAGTTGTCACAATAATTATGACACGAAGCAACCATTCATGTTGTATGCTATGAAGATCTATTACCGGCAAATGAAATCTGTTAAAAATATGCATAGACAACATGCACACCAGTCCCATAGGTGTGATCAGAAGACATACAACAGTGACGTTCAATTGCGGAAAAATATTGAAGATTGGTCACGCATCATGTAAAAATGATTGCATGTCTGGAACGATGAAGATTTTTAAAAAAACAAGAAGTTGGTGCATTATAGAGCTGTGATGGTAATTAATTAGACATGAGGAATTCACGTTGTCACGCAATGGTCTGTCCACATAATTTACAATGAATTCCAGTTAAAAAATGTAGTAAATCCATGTCGTTATTATGAAACGACTTCCAGAGCCAACATATGGGCGCAGCAAGCAGAGGATCAAGTCTTCTGCATAGTTCTCGATCGCAAAAGGCGCATTGTCCAGTCTTTACCAGGCATTGTTGACATTTCATATTATTTATGCTTTTTTTTTATTTGTGAAATTAACAAACAAATATTTCATCGTTGGAGAATTTATGGAGACTAATTTTGGTTTTGCCAAGACATCTTAATTTAATCAACGCTCGTTTAAGAGTGTGAATTCCATTCTCGCCCACAGTGAACATTTTATGGGATCACTTCTCGCAATTCCCTTCATTTGAAAAACTAACGAAGCCGCAATCCAAACACACAGAAGCTAGACTCTGACATGAAATGGCTATAAACCAAGAGCTATTATGTAAGGCTTCACCTTGTTCGTAAAACAAAAAACGAAACACCACTGAACTGTTAGCTTTCAAATTTGATTTATTTGAAAACGAAAACGGAAGCAATCAAAAACTCGATAATCTTCGGTATCCTAATCCTACTTAATTCTTTATTAGAACAAACACCATGTTGCTGTCGACAGATACAAGCGGCGAGTCCCGCCCACGGACACCTCCATTTGCTCGTTTCCCGCTCTCCAACGCGAATTCGCTCGTAAAAGTTGATCTTCATCGAATTGCCTGAACATGGTTTGTCTTCATGAGGGATCAACACATTTAAATCATTCTGCAGGAAATGTATCTAAAAATGTATCCCATGTATCTGAAAGCAATTAACACAAACTGAACGACCTTATTGTATGAGTTCTGAATCCAGTGGAAAATCCATTCGTGGGTCTGGACAACCAATCATTTAGCGACCTTCAATGATCACCAGTTTTGTGAATGGCCCGCTCGATCGACCTCGACCCATATTCATTCGGTAAGAGACTGAGAAAAAAGTGATTCTCATCTCACCGGGACACGGATGGCCTGGAGTTCGGCGACCTGGAGCTAATTTGCTTACTTTATAATTGGTAGGCAGGATTGGACAAGGTTACGATCGGTTTTTACGAGCCATTGTCTTAGGAATGCTGTTTGGAGGGTCAATGCTGCCGTTCTCAGTCATCGATGATGACACATCAACGTATCGTTATGAGATCTCGGATGGATGCGAAAAAAGTAAACCTCAAACTATCGCGATTCCTTGAAATTGTGTAGAAAGAGGACGCCAGTGAGTACTTATTCAGTCTGAGGTAGGGTCCTATGCGAAATCGGTGGCGTTCTAAATTTGTGTACACAGATCAAGGGTCAAATTTCTGAGTCACGGTCACATCTGAAGATCGAGGCTTTGTTTCATTTCATCACTTCTACTTAAATTTGGATTTATTGCTGGAATTTTGACCACAAAGTTCGCGCACAAAATTCTCACATAACATTCTCGACATCTTAATTGCCGACCGTCTAAGTGATCGTTTATCATTGCTGATGCGAGATCCTGATCATTGTCACGATCACCATGAATGGCGCCATCAAAGTGAGCCACATCATAAGGGAAATACCTTCAAAATAACACACATTCCCACAAACGGATTCAGCGTTCGGATGCATGATCACAAGACGATCGAGTTAAGTGACTAACCAATTAGGATTCGAAAAAGCACTAAGTTGTTCTGAGGAAAATCATTTAGACCTTGCACTCTCGCAAGGGCGTCAAAATTATCAACACATTCATCGAATTCCACTTAAGATCTCTGTCTATGCTAAATCTCTCCACGGTGATTTAGCAGCTTTGGAATTTCACAACATCCCGCCCCGCCACAGCGTGCAAAGATAAACGATCGCCGTTAGTCGCATCGTCATCAAAACTAGGTTTGGGGGACTCCGAAAATATGAATTTATATTCAGAATTATTACGCAGCAGTGTCTGACGAAACTGCTGTTCGGCAGAAAGGTGACGGAAGTGCCACACATCCGCTCAACGAGAAAAACAATTCCAAGCAGCTTGTGATTCGTTATCACCTCACTCACGATCGCTTCGCCGAACACCGAACACTCGCGCTGGCACTAAATTCATGTCCCGCCCCCAAGCACATAGCAGACTCATTTTTCAGACCACAACCCCCAAAGAAGGAGCTCCATCCAAGCACTCTCTCGCCGATCAGCGCAACCGATGCCCACCGAAAAGAGTTGAATGATCTAATTCAAAATTTATTTCTATCTTCAAACGACAAGAATTCTATCTCTAAAGGTCATTCAAACGGAATTCAGCCTTGATATCTAAAGATATCCAAAACCACGACTCTGAAATGAGTTAAACTTTCGTTTGTCGTAAAACACTGTAGCGCCAAATCTGGACCGACAGCGGATTCTCGTCAAAACGAACAATTTACGAGCTTCCTTTCGCCCAAAACGAGATTTGCTAATATATTTAGATTACCAGCGTTAATAAGATCGCCAGTGTATCTCGATGTCGTTCTGTGTGTGCGACGACACGATGACGGGATGTAGTTTTGTTGGCGATCGCACGAGATGCCCAGCGGAATATGAAGACGAAGTTTATGATCAATTCCACATTCCAAGCTAAAAGGGATAAAAACGCATCCGTGACATGCAGCGCGCAGAGCGTGCGTCCGACCAGGAAGTGCCCAAGCATATCCGATCATATTTCGAAGCGAGGTCAACACCATCAATAAGTCACAAGGTGCAAGGAAACACTAAAAGATACCCGCAGACGTGTCGGACTCTCAAGAAGTGCATTTAATGGCCAGCCAGCTAGCCAGGGACACAAAGAACGAGCGCAGAAGAGCCAGCTCGGCCCGGGTGCTGACGCCAGTGACTCACCTAGGCGACATCACCGCGCGCGCACGCACACACATGTGCACTCGCGTATTTAGATCAATCTAGATGTGTGGAATTCACGGCGAGATACCGTAAAGCAAGCAGTAACGACCGAGGCGAACAGGTTTCATCGCTCGGCGGTGGAGATGGGCAGCCGAGGAGGACCAATAAAACTCACAGCTCTCGTCTAATGTGTCTAAGCGGTTCTAAATGATTTTATTGTGCTTCGCTTGTTTGTCTCTGTGAATACCCGTATTTTTGTGGCTTCCTGGTGGCGGCACTGATGCCGGTGCCATATGCCAGGTGGAGATGGTATCTGCTTTGCATGATAATTGATTCAATTCGATTAATTAAATTCGCCTCGATTTGATTGAGTTTCGCGCTTTAATGGCCGGCAATCGGCAATAATCGCCCAGATACATAGGCATTTACCAACGACAAGATTTATCGGCCACCGCCCCGATAAGCCAGCCACCGGATTGCAGGCAGACGGCGGCGCAGTCCTTGAGACTGCCGGTGCTCTCTACCCCGATGTGGGATAAGGTGGACGAGTCGAGAGAGGCTATATTGGGATCTGATGAAATCCCTCTCGTCGTCTTCGATGGGGAGGCGCGCGAGGACCGTCGAAATAGGGGAGAAAGGTTAATTTTTTAATCGTTTCACATAACCAGTATGGGGTGATTTAAGAAGCGGATATTCTAGACGGTATTCAGGATCAATTAAGAAAATCCACGATAGTTAAAATAAGCTTCTCACACCAAATAGATTATAAACCTGCACCCGATTGTGGGTTAAGAGGGAACTGTGCGAATAGGAAATCCATGCATTTTTTATTTCAGATTAAATTTTTGAAATGTTATTAATGGCGCAAGCTAGTGTTAATCACCTTGATTGCTCTGCGATGGAGAACTGACAAGTTCTGGCGCCGACCGCGCCTTGGTGAAAGTGTGTTCTTTTGTTTTCGAAGGTAATCAAGATTTTCGTTTTGTTCTGAAGCTGTACTGAAGCTGTTTAAAATCACTGGGAGTGGATGAAGTTTTGGCTACCAGTGGGCTTTTTATTTTCGTTAGGATGTACCGAGGTAAAGTCTTTCTGGTCAGAACTTAATGATCAGGATTTAAAAAGCAAAGCAATGGTTGCTCGAACCAAGCAGCACTTCTATACGAAGGTTGGTTACTCAAGAGGGCGCGATCCGCGAAGATGATAGATGTTTGTCCAGTACATCACAATAGGCCTTGCTTCACATTAACAAGTGCGCCACTTCTACCATTGTCTAATAGAGAACTGTAACTGAGACCTTTTGGCAAACTATTTGGCGCTTCCTCCCTTAAGGACATCAACTCACAAGCCGGAAGGCTCAGATTCGTTTCCCGGACTGAACATCTGGTATCTCTCACGGAGCCACCAATTTTTTCAGAATTATTGACTGCCTCCAAAGAATACTTATTGTCTACGAAAATCTCTTTCGAACTCTTTCCGTTTGGAGTCGGCAATGAACTGTAGGTCTCCAATACTGAGGAAAGATCAATGCCGCGCACGATATGGGTATTTGCTGCAGAAGCCCACATCAGCACCACATCATGCAAACAATACAGATTTCTAAGTTACTCTGTCTGTTTCTTTTCCAGTGACACTTCTTAAAGTTGGCACTGATTTCAACGTCCTTAACAATCGAACGACTGACTCACAGTCTACCAATGCACCATTGCGTACTTTTAAAAATTATTTGCAAGGTGGGTGAAGGTAGAATTAAAGTCGTGGGATTCGCAGCCACTCTGTGGCCTTCCACTAAATTCGATGACCGGGCCGCAGTCATATCACAAGTTAATATTCATCTTATATGGATGTTAAAGCACTGTTCCATTCCGGGAAATTTCAAAGCCTATGAACTAGCCAGAAACGAAACTGGAGTTTCGAGTGCGCCCAATTTGGCGTGAAGTGAAGCACCTCGACAAATCATGCAAGAAGTGGACAGACATCAATATTTTGAACATTATTGAAACAGAGTCATTGGTACAGGCCAATCATAAAATTTCCATTAACGGATTTTGTAAAAAAATTCAAAACTCCGGCAAGTTTCCCAAACGGACGCTCGCTACAATTTCATCCAAGAACCCATCAAAACCACATCAGTATCCAACGCATGAGGACAGAAATCGCTGTCACTCGCCACAGTTAAGTCAGTAAAGATCATTTGCACGTTTTACGTTTTATGGCCTCATTACCGTCAATACAGCACATAAGCTCAGAAGACACTTCTGCACAGAGCAGACTTAGTCACAGCAATTTAACTTCGCACACGAGCGTATTCGCACCCGCCACATGGCGTACAGATGTTTTCCACACCCTGATGTCGAGCTCTTGCAATACGTTCCACAGCCTGTTGGAACAACTTTTCATCGAATTTACTGCCCGAATGGCCTCCATATGCAGCTTCCGGTCTACTGTTCAGCTTTAACACCTACTCACGCCTCAAAAGGAGAACTCACCTCATTCAGATGGCAACAACAACAAAAAAAAAACCCTGCATTCGTCATCGGAAAAAAATCCGAAAACCAAAGGTGCATGCACTGAGGTTCGTAAACCATTTAACCATCGGTCGATTCGGATTAATTGCTCGAAACACCACTTGTTGTTGCCTCATTAAACCGGCAGTAAAACCGTAAGGTCTGGCTACTAATTCAGTCTGACTCGACTATTCGACGATTGGATCAAGGTCTAAGCCGTTGGTGTCATCAAAGAAGCCAGCAGCAGCCTTGACCTTTATTGCACTTGCAAGCTTGACGTTCGAAAGGTTCCTGACCGAAGACCAAACACAAAACGATATCGATGCGGCACCCGCATGCAGAGTTCGCTCCTACTGCTGCTGCTGCAGCCGCTGGAGATGCGGTCGCCGTAAGTGTCGCAAACCATATTGCGAGAACTCGTTTATCGATATGATTGCGGAGTTATGTTTTTTTTGTGTGGGATGTAAGGCTCTCGTTTATTGAGTCAAATTTTTGAAATTAATAGCCTTGGTAAATGTGTTCTTTGTTTTTTTTGTGTTTGTTCTTTTTTCGAAAAGCCATCAGCGAGGGAATTAACGTGCATCGCGATGATGTTATTGGCAGGTGCGAATGGAATCCTTGAAGAAGTTAAGTGTCAGAGGGAAGTTATTAATTCATTTTGTCGATCCTTTTGTTCGCGTGTTTGAAATATGACTTTAAGTTGTCAAATCCACTTAATTTTCGAGGTTCATGATTCACTCAACAAGTGTTAAGAGAAAATGAAATATTGCAAGATTTTGAGAACGAGAAACTAAATGTGTTAAAAATCAAAAAGCTTTTGTGAGAACTAAAAACCTAACAACTTGATACAAGAATGTAAGCACAATTGACTCCAACAACATGCCACTCCAGACCACCATTACGAAGTGGAAAAAAACCCATGTCCCACTAAACCGTAACTCATCCTAGTCAAATTTCGAAATTTCTCTCGGATCACGTCATGTATACAGTTTAACCACACTTTGACAGAATAATTTATTTACGGATAACGGTGTTTCATTCAAAATTAAACACAAACAAATTCCACAATCGTGAGCAATCATAAAATCTTTTGTATCTAATCCAGAGTGAGAATCTGTGAATTCCCAACTAGTTCTTTGTCATTGCGTTCTGATTCATTTGCTGGGTGTTTTCCGATGCCTCCGATACGTAAGCACTTGAAGGTGATCCTGTTGCAAGTGAATGACATAAGATCTAGTCAAGATCACCGAGATTGCGGACGTGAATTCAAGAAAATCCGTTCAGTTTGGGATTTTTTTCATTTTGAACAATTTGTGGTTCCTCACTCATCGATTATGGCAACTGTGTTCAAATTGAAATTGAAGATAGAACAAGTTTAGAACTTCATCGGATCAAGCAGCAATTGGAGTGAAGAACTTCTTTGCCATAATTTTGGAAAATTAATTTGACGTCGCATGGGCAAATTTAACCTCGGTTTGAATGAAATTTATGTTTTATTAAAAACGCAGAGACTTTGCATTTTGTTGACAATGTGCATATCAGCGTCTAACGATAGGGTATTGGCGTGTGTGACAGAGAGAACGTGATACACATACAGGCGGCGAATAGTCTGACGCCGTGGCGTTGTGGTAAGTGCGTCGACCACCACGCAGAAAGTCTTCTCAAATCTCGCCGTTCGGCGTCGGAAAAAACTGTAGGTCCCTTCTACTCGTGAGAACAGTAGCACGCACAAGTTGCACGCACAAGTAGTTGTTGTAGAAGCTAGGCCCTGGTCCCTTGTGGGCTGTAGGGCCACTTCACTATTATTATTATTATTTTTCTCATTGCTTTCTTAGTGCGTTGATGAAAAGAGTATTGATTCGTTCTTTTGTTTTCCATGTCACGAACTTTTATGACACTCAGAAGCTGTGGAAGTTGGAAATGGACACAGGAAATTTGTACTATTTTCCCTTCATTTTTAAAAAGAAACTCTTAACGAGCATATCGGAAAGATCGGACTGCGATTCTGTTGCCTCGTCGTTGGAAAGACCACTTTGTATATTTGCGGATAGGTCAACAATGACTGACGATGTTGGGTGGTCTACTTTAGAGACTTGAAGTACCATCTCTTCTTCAACCCTCCCCCACCATGCCGGCAGAGTTTCTTGCAATGAACGAGGCCCTGCCCTGGTTAAAGCACAGTTCTATATCCAAAAGGAATAAAATCATCCGTTCTGAGAGCTGGGCTGCAATGAAAACTCTTGAGTGTCACAACTTCCACTCAAGCCCCTCCCTCAAATGCCACCAATCTCTAAACAAGATCGTCAAATGCTAGTGCCGGGACGTAGTGATGCCCAGGAAAACCGCGTCCATCCACTTTATGGTAGATTTTGCGGAAAGATCCTGGTTTGCGTGCCTACAAGATCCAATTCGTGCAAGGATTAAAGTCACAGGATTACCTAACAAGCGAATAGGCCCAAAACAAGATTGCCATTGATCCCAGTTTTTCATAAACTCCTACTTTTACATCAACATCGGCGAAGAACTAAATTTACTTTCCAAAAATGACTACAGCAGGAAGATGATTATTTTTTTTCTCACATCAGACTTGAGCAGATCATGTGAGTTTCAGAGGCCAATCTAAGAGACAGGATAAACAGCTTGATATTTTGGTCACCATGACGCATTAAATTAAATCAGCCAGATGCTAAAAACGGTCATGGCAGGGTATTCTTTTTCATCAACTTAGATTCAGAACAGTTGACGCCCTTAGAGAAATAGGTCACAGTGGGTAGCGTGAACCTCAAGAAGGCTTTCATCGAACCCATAATTACAACTGCGTGCAACAGAAAGACTCAGTTTGATTTCACTCTTTAGTCTCTGTATTCTTCAACTCACTAAGAAATAAAACAAGAGCACATTTTTGAAAAGACCTACGAAGGAAAATAGGTGATGCTTCAATGTACCAGCAACCAGACCGGTATTTCCTAAAAATAAGTCCCTCGTTTCCACAAGGGAAAGTTTAACGCCGACTCCCAATAAAAGTGAAAGGCATATTAGACAACAGATGTTCACTAGAGTAGTGTCAGCAACTCAGAAAGTAAAGCGGATCCTGCGAGTTCAGAATGCAAGCCGTAATCTCTCGCGTTGGATTCAAAGCTATGACAGTCGCTCCCGGCAAAAATGAAGCACAGATAATTCTAGTCCATCTCCATGGCGCAGAGGAAGCGACACTTTTGACGAACATTAAGCGAAAAGACACCTCACAAGCTGTACATCAGCACTTTTGAGCAAGAGGTTGTAAAATCAGTGCTTAAGACCGCTAGAACATATGCTTTGAGAATACAGTTCCAACTAAAATGATTCTTGAACCCCAGACATTCTCGAAAAACTTTTCTAATCTCAGTAAAGGACGAACTAAACAATTTAATGAAGTTAACCATTATTTCTTAAGCGGTTTGGCTTAGCCCTCAATCAATTGTCCATGATTGACAATGATGATGACTTTTTTTACTGGCCCGGGGTGAAGTCCGGGATGAACCTGGGCCTCACCCAACATGCCTCGTCAGTTAGGACTAGCTTCCACCATCTGACTTCAATTGTACACTCCAAGTTGGTTGAGGTCCTTCCCCACTTGTGTGCGCCATCTCAGCTTATGCCGTCCTCTGTTGGGTTGTCCCAATGGCTCGGATTCACACCGAAGCAGTGGCGTCCATATGCTCTACATGGCCTACCCATCTTAAGCATTGTATCCGAAGACGCTTGACCAGGCGCATGCCGCCGTTAAATCTTCTCCTCCAGACGCCATCAAAGCAAACAGAACCAAATATCATCCATGATTGTTAGTTTTCAAAGTCCAAATCGATCGACCTCTTGATGAACCTGAGTTGAGTTCGATGAGCACTCACCAAAACGGCTTCATCTTAATTTAGGGCTACGTCGTCCATAAATGTCAGCTTTCTTCAATTCACTTTCGAAAGAGAATTCCCAAAGGAAATGAAAAAAAAAAACAAAATATTTGCCGTTGACAGGACAGGTTCGGCATAAAGGATGTCGAAAAAATGCAAAACCTACAGGGTTCAATGATGTGCAATGTTTGTTTTTTTGGTAAACAAATGAAAGCCTAAGAGGAGTTCAAATACTCAAAGGAGAATCCCCAGCGCCTCACGTACGAGGTAATGAACTTGTTTGGTGCTTAAAGGAGTGATACATTTCATAGGCATCGCTTGAAAGCCTCTTAAATCGCTGACAGCGAACAGAGATTTAAAGCCAAACTCCCACGGAATATTGATCGCAATGCAATGCATCTATCAACTGTCCGATTGACATGCATAAACAACCTGCACTTCAGGAGAC
Source organism: Eristalinus sepulchralis (assembly GCA_944738645.1). NCBI lineage: Eukaryota > Metazoa > Arthropoda > Insecta > Diptera > Syrphidae > Eristalinus > Eristalinus sepulchralis. The sequence continues at coordinate 55,413,779 of OX122886.1, forward strand.
CGACGACATTCAAGTGAACTCTTGTTGACTCCCACCCTTCCCAAAACCACGATTCCTTCTCATCGGCATAACCCGAATTTCAGTACGTCTACAACCGTGACATTGAAACAGGTCATCCTACAGGTTCCAGCCGCAATCCGGTGCAATCTTGTCCGACACGTATTGCGTCACTCCACCGAAAAGTATTCAGATCATCGAAACCCGTATCCGCTGACAAACGATCGTTTACTTTCAAATTGCATTCGTAAGTACCTGGTGCACCAATCAATTATACTTAAGCCGAAGAGACGTCAGCGGACCTCGAATTAATCGCCTCTCCTGGGCAAGCTACCGAATTGTGTTCGAAATCAATCTCATCTGCTGGGTTAGTCACAGTAATTTGCGTATCAGACGCACGACCGAGTCGAAACAGAGGCACGCCTAGCGTGACCGATCGATTATCATAATTCCATAAATAACAATAAAATCCGAATCTGTCAAATCCAAATGTTAAATACTAAATAATTTATTCTGCCTCCTGGTTTCAGACCATAAAACGGCATCGAGCTCGTTACTTGGGATTTGGAATTTAGATTTGTTTTGTACAAAGTGATGGCATCTCGAAAGTATTTCGACTCGCGCAACAAAACGGGTTGATTGTTCGAAAATCCGATCAAGAAGCAGGGTGAGCAAGTTCAAAAGTCGAGAAGACTCCACTCCGGATGTCGACTAGATGCAGTCGCAGCAGCCAAACCATCGACAAGACCGAGGTTATTCACCCGGTGAGTCACGCAGAGGAATACAATTTTAAATTCAAATCTCTGGGCGCTTGGCGCCATCTGGCCGGGGGATGAGAAAATTTCGTTCGAAAAACTCTCGCTTAGACTTTCCCCGGTCGTTAAATCGACACTTATAACTAATTTGTTTACATTTCTCGCCAATTAGCATATGTTTGCTTTCGGCAGCTTACTAGTTCATTTCTGAGAAGTCAATAAAGGCTGAATCATTGCTGGCGCAGTGGCCGTCGTCGGAGGCGGCGACATATTTTGTGGCGCCAATAAGTAACGTTGCTATAATCCTGACCATCAGTCCAGTTTGTCGATCGCTCCACTAACAACCCCCAAAACAGCTTAAATTCCTGAAAAAATGTAATTCCTCTGGTCCTCAAGAAAAAAAAAATTCGATGTGCTCTCTGCTGACGTTAATCATCTAAATGCTGTCATTCGTAGGAATTTGCGATGAACTTAAATAAGTTTGATGTTAAATCAAAACAAAATTAACTGCCATCGATTTGCATATTTTAACTACGGAATTCCATCGCTCCGTCTGTCCGCCTCTGGGTGTGTGTGGTGGTGTGCACTGCTTGTCATTAAAACACGATTAATTGAATTAATTAACGAAGCAGATCAGATCCAATTTGTTATACAGTACTGATGGATGGGAAATATTTTAAGTTATCGCTTTGAATTCACACACTAGCTTCGAATTAGAACATTTTTTCGGACATGGGAAACCGATATTTGGGTAACCTTGATGTGGTGGAAGAAATCACTTCCGTAGATTATGGGAAAAAATTCTATTTCAACTTGACAGTCGAATAGAGAGAGAAAATTGGAAAGAAATGGGAAAACTGGGATTTTGGTTTGGTTGCCTTTTCGATTTTCAATTTCTCGGGATTAACCGTCTTTGACCATCTTTCCACAGATTACAAGAGTGCACGCTTGTTGAAAATATTGAAATACTCAAATTAAATGACGAACAGACCAGCTAAGAACTGACAGTGATTCTGACCTAAATTCACTGGACTCTGTTCTAGGTCCATACGGATAGAAGACAAACGTGCGAGCGTACAACTTGAACTTTTCTCTCAACCTCTTGAATGCAGAGTTCTGCAATCAAGAGGACATTTCCAACAAAAAGATCAACGTGATGTCTAAAAAGGACACCGCCACTTGTACCAATAACCAGGAAGCTATAACTTCCCTGTATAAAGCCACATAACAGCTAAAGATCTTCAATGTGCCGCCTTTATAACAGATATTCTCATTCTTTTTACATTCTCTTTAGAATTGGGGACGAATCAAGGCATCAAACAGAGTGCTTCTCCAGGTGGCACATTCCTTGACCAGCTCCCTCCAAATTCTGCACTCCAAGTTACTTAAGGTCCTTCTCTGCTCGTTTGCTATGTACTACACTATTCACCTCAAGTGGTTGCTGGCAGACTGTGATCTAGCAAGACTGACGAACTCACCAAAAGCGGTGACACCTTGTTGCCTTTTATGTCAAATAACCATTGCATTTAGCTATTTAGTGCTGATCTAGCCCGAAAGCTAACCTTGGACGCTCATTTGACTTGTACAATAAAACTCTCACCGGTGCCACAGGACATTGTTCCATTTCTACTGCTAGAAGCAAAAAATACATCTTTGACAGTCTGACTGAACTGAACTGAAAAGAGCAAGTTTCAGACAAATCAAGAATTTCATTAGAGGAGATTTTGAGTTGAGCTGAATCTTTGATCGACTTGTCATCACTATGGACGTACTCGTAATTTAACCTAAGTGAAAGAGCAGCTGCCCAGTTCGATACTTCTACCGACTACCTAGAGATTTGCTTTTTGCTCAGATAAGCAGTAAGAGAAGGAAAAACTCAAGCATGATAAATAGTCGAACGCCACCAACCTTCCTCTGTCCATCCCCTTATGACTAGAAAATATTGAGGGAAATTTACGAAGTTACCCTAAAAATGATGACAAAAAACAAACAAACTGACTTCGTGTCAGCGTAATTTATCGCATGCTTTGCGGATGAGATGTACATATATCTGTTCCAAATTAGTACCTCGACTGCTGAACAATAACGAGGTCTATGTGTCAATTTCTGACCAAACATAATATGGTCGCCTGCGCAATATCCCCCTTACTTAGCAGTTGAGGTAAAATCTAATTAGAAAATGTACCAAGGTCAGCGAATTGTGGTCGTCCTTAAGTAGAACTTAAGGAGCTGTTGCTGGATAAGGAGAAACTATCTGGGCGAAAATCGATTCAAGCAACTGCAGCAAATCTATTTTAAACAATCTACACAGCTAACACTCCTTTGAGTTGATATCCAAGGGGACGGAAATCGACCAGAAAACAAAATGAAAGAAATATTTTCAAAAGAAAATTCAATTTAACCATTCTTTAAGTGTAAAATTACATTGATCCCAAATATTTAAAAGTGCTCATTGATAGAATTCGAATTTGTTTCCAACTCCATTCTTGGCTGTACCTCAAAAGAACACCCTTTCAACTCCGTGTTCCATTTTTGTTGCTGTCATTAGCGTACCAATTAAATTCAAATTTACTTTGTATGTAATCAAATCTCTTTTGCAAAGGATTGAAAGTGCAAGTTCACCTCTTGCTAGGTGAACAACTCATATCCGTTTAAGGGAATTGTTTAAGCCAAATAATTCAAATTGTTGTCGACATTCGCCTAATAGAGTTGGCTACACCAAAGGCCAAGAAACATACTAGAACTCAAATGGTTTCCACTAAGAGGGAGTTCACTTTATAAGAGCATGTCGACTGGAATTCCAGTTCCATTTTCATTTCCATTTTAAAACAAATTGATTAACGAACGAAAGTTTTTATTGCAAGTGCCTCCTGCATGCGATGTCCGAATCAGATTTCCGAAATTGATTCGTTTACGCAGACCAGCGTGAGCGAGATCCTTCATTCACAAGAGATTAAGAAAAACAAGTATGTTGAAGGCGCCATATTCTATACATCATTCCAGTATAGTAGTCCCCTTCCTTCGATTTTGAAACATTTGTGGTCATTGTAGTCATAACGGAAAAGAGAATAAGACAAAATATGCTGTTGAGCAGAGATTCGCCTTTTACAAACAGAGATATAATGACAATATGTTGTTCTTCTCCCATTTGTCAATAGAATGCATCTGAAAATGAAAAGAAAATCCTTACTTCGCCAACCTTTTAAAAATAGATGCGTTTTATAAGCAAACTGATTTTAGTGTCATCTCCACGATTGTATATCAAGCTTAGGGTTGGTACATATATATAGTACATGCGTCATTCCACAAGTTCTGAATAGGAGAGCAAGAACTGAAGACTGGGCTTTTAAGGCGCATTTAAGGTTTATAACAGGAAAAATCACTTTGAGTGCCACAAAGACAATCGCAGTTATAGATTGAAGGCTAAAAAGGATCTTTAACAGAAGTGTTGTATTTAATTTTGTCGCCACTGTATGTTGCCATCCGGTAGAAAAGTTTGTACATAGGAAGCAACAGCTGGCAGCTCTGCAAAGGCAACTGCATACGCGTCGAATACATTAATTTGGACAATGCTGTAGCAAGAGGATCTTAGGAACAGACTCAGTAGGATAGGTAAGCTGACACAGCATAATTAAGATCAAGTGATTGGGAACGACAAGCAACGTACCGGGACCATTAGAAATGGATGATAACTAAGGATCAGATAGGTAAGGTACGATCCATTTAAAACGTAGTCATCATTCACACGAAATATTCTGTCAAAATAAAATTGCGGGATGTGATGAAATAATAATAAAAATTGAGAGATTCTACAGCCCTCAAAGGACCAGAGTCTAGCTTCTGCTTGTACTAATCGTGTTGCGCAAGCTACTGCTCTCTCACGGGTAGAAGGGACCTACAGTTTTTGCCGACTCCGAACGGCGAGATTTGAGAAGCTTTTCATAGACAATTATTACTCTTTGTGTGTTATCAACAATTCAAAAGAGTTGGTGCCATGAAGAATTCGAGGTGTTCAAACCGGAAATCCAACCCGGTCGAGTCGACGCACTTATTCACTACGCCACAGATACTACATGTCGTGACGAAATTTCTAACTAAAAATTTAAATAGTAGCCGTTGGAAATAGCCAGAGCAGCACCCCTGTCGGTTTACCTGCTACACCTAATACGGCATTTATTTACACTTCTGTATAAGAACACCATCGCCTTGTACTTGAACATGAAAAGTGAAACAGTTCCAAACAACAACAGATGAATTCCAATTCTCCTTAAGGATTGCCTGGTTTATTTAAATGAGAACGAAGCAGACCACAAACACAGAGGTCGCGTAAGAATTTAATCCTCGACGGCAGCTGTTGGGTTTTAAGTCGATCGCCTCATCAGCCATGCAAAGCGATGACTTCATTTACGTTGTCGTTAAAATTGATTTGGTTACGTGACATTGCATTGTGGATGGAATTCGAAAATTCCGCTGCACTGGATTTCACTGACCTTTGCTCAGTAGAATGGCTTGAGGGTCTTTCGTCTTAGTCATCAAAGTCACCGAACTTGTATGATTTGAGGAATTTTAAGATCCTTGGGCGTTTGACTCTTTTAAGAAACTAGAGAAATGAAACTCCCACTGATAAAAAATGACTCCGATTTAAAAGTTGCCGATGAGTTCAAGCAGAAATCAATTGCTTTTAATGTCCGAATGAGTAAACTCCTCCATTTTTGTAAGGAATGTGGACCGCCTTATATGCAACTTTGTGATTTGTCTGACATCGCACTCAAGCAACTCAACATTCTGTAGCTCCAAATTAGCCGCTTTATGGCCCACATCACCTTATTAGCGCTTTCAATGCAGCAGTTCAGAGCAGATGGAATGCAGTCCGCGCTGAAAGCACACGTCTCGAATCGATTCACACCATTTAAGTTCACAGAAGGTCAGCGCTGACAACAACCTCAATTCTCGGATTTGTTTTCAATTAAAATCCCCAAATCAATATCCGCCCCACCCAAAAACCAAAAAACTCCCGAGGGTCAGCACCGGCAGAGTTCAGCGTTTCTCGCGGCACCCCGCATCCTGTTTGACGAATCGAGCGAGCACTCACCTTCCACCCCGAGACATGAGTCAAACTCATAATGGCGCACCAGCTGACACTTATTACCACATTCAGGCACGGGTCACGTTCCGGTCCGGCCAATCGACTGTCGACTTTATTGTCGCGCTAACAAATATGATCTGATTATTGGGTAACAGCGCGCCGACACGCCGCTCATCCATTATCTCCGTCAAATTGGCAATAATTATCAATCAGTCAATTGCAATGTCCTCCGCTGGCCGCCGCCGCTGATGCGGTAACGACAGGAAGACGGACAATCACCGCGGCTAATTCGCGGCAACACCACCAATTGCGAATAAATTTATTGGGGCTTCCTTTTGTCTTTCAATTTGATTCAATTTTAGCGTTCTCACTGTAGACGAGACGAGCGGAATAAGACTTCAAATTTTATTGCCGGCTAATGACAGGTTGTCCGTTGGGGGTGTTCGCAAATCAGATTGAATACAATTTTAATTGAATTCGGCGATTTTCAGCGCGGCTGTGTAAACAAGCGTAGTGGGGACGGACTGCTGTCGCGTAAAACGATCTTTATGGTCTATAAGTCTGCAAATCTTTGTAATGGTTTCAAAATGGCGTGAAGCGCCACCACCATCTCAGTTGGATAATTTTGCCGAAAAATTCAAGGTATTTTCCACTGCGAAGGTGGACTAGAACAATTAAAAGCAGAAACCAGTCTGAGCAAAAAAAACCGGGTCAACACTGACGGTTACGACGCTTTTACGTCTAATTTGAATGTGCAGTACATTCCCGGCGAATAAGTGCTAAAAACAAAGAAGGTGGCAAGTCAACAGGGGCGATTAGTGTTGGGGCGCAGTTGAAGGACCTTTTTTTTAAACTGCGAGTTGTTGTCTTCGTATTGCTTTGATTCTAAATGTGGACTGATTTAGAAGGTGTAATGGCACCAGTATAAATTAGTTTCAAAGGGAAGCGTTGTGTTGACTCAGAGTAGCATGCAATTTGGTAGAAAGAATGCAGGCGTCCTTTTGGTGGAATTTTATTAAACTACACGGAACACACATGATATGTGCAAGGTGTACTCATACGTCATAAGCGACTAAGTTCAGTATAAGACGAAGTATGTATATGGTGTACAAAGAAAAGATCCAAGGTTTTGAACAAAAACGTCATAAGTAAGTGTGACAGTTGTACTCACGTAAGAAGGTCGCTTTCAAGATGTTTTGATAGGCAAGAACAACGATACCGCTGCCTAGATGAAGCTAAAGATAGCAAAGATGTCCCACACTGTAAGTCGAGACTTAGTGAGCAATCAATCAATTATAAGCAGAAGAAGACTAGCTTGTTTAAAGCGTATTAATATAAACGCTTGGCCGCCATTTTGCAGTGGCCAAGTGCAGCGGCTCACATGCCGATGCCTTAACTGAACATTTAGTAGGGTTATTCAGACGATGCTGACTTTGCAAGATTTCTGAAGCCCATTTAGTCCAATGTTGGGACAATTGTGGTGACAATTGACCAGATTATTCTAACTTTCCTGGACTGTTTGCTACTCTATTAAAGGACCCTACAACTCAAACTCCTATTGGCTAAGCGTCTTGGTTTCCTTAGATTTTACCCTTTACAACTCTTACATCATCCAGTTCGTCTAGGTTGTTGTTGAAGTAAAACTCTATCGCAATCTTCGGAATCGTTGCAAGACACAGGCAGCCTATAAGGAAGTAAGGGACAGTCTCCTTCTCATCCTCGCTTCCTCATCTCTCTTTCTCCAAACCTGATTAGATAAATGACCCCGAGACGTCTCCCCTCACGCACATAAGCAATGTATGAAAACTAAGTTTCCAAACAAATCTAAGAGAATAAATGCCGAATAGTTTAAGAACATACTCGTAGTCGTGTTTTTCCCCTTCACCTACTTGGTTTTAACTTTCAGAAAACATCATCAGAACTGCACAAAGTCTGCCTCGTCTCTAATCGAATCAAATTCAATAATTTTCTGGTCCAAAGAATGACGCATACAAATATGCAAATCGCAATTCCAACAAATTTCCAAACACTATAAATCTAAACTCATTGATCGCATCACACGTGTTTTGCAAATTTATTGATCTTTGGCCACATCCACACGAGATCATCTTCAAATACCACGAGTGCAACGATTTGTTGCAGACTGCCGTCGCGCCGCAAAGCTGTTCGTGATCTTGCTCATTCAAATGATCTCACCTTCTCAACTATTTGCACCATCTTCTTCTTTTGTAGCACCTCTGAGGTATTTCCAAAGAACAGTAGGCGCGTTTATTTGTTTGAACTCTGTCATTCACACCAGGCATTGCCCGACACCAAGGGAGCTCCCTCATCAATTCATTCCAGGGAAAATCAATTCAAGTTTGAGTATCATCTGCGCCTGGAGCCGATATTTATCTCCCTTTAGTTGTCATCGTAACCCGGTGTCATTTTATCTGTCAAACCCAAGACGAAAAGAATTTCAAAGGCGGTGCCTTGATCACGACTATCTAAGCCCATCATCTCCAGCCATCGGAAAGTGTATTCTTAAAGTTCAATGTCTACGCCAGAGATTCTCACCGAAGAACAGTGAATCGCACTATAAACTGGGTGAGGTATGAGCTTGTTTGCTTCAAATGGAATTTCCACATAATGGGATCATCACAATGACTGCAAAACAATCAAGTGATGGAAGTAATGTGACACTGATTTGCAGATAGAGAGGTGAACGATAAGTTGTGCAATGCGGAATGACAGTGAGAGTTTCAGAATGGAAAAGTGCAAGAAAAGTAAATCTAAGGCAGACTATTGCATTTTTCCTGTGTATGGAACCGGACTCTAGGGGAAAATAATGTTGTCTGCAACATTTTTGAGTTTTCTTAAACATTGTTCTGTCGACTATTACATATAAGGGATCGATGTCTAAGAACAGAATGAGCCAATAATTTACATATCAAGAAGTGTCCACCATGCAAGGTTTCAAGGAATTTAAATTTAAATAAAAATACAATAAAAAGTAAAGTAAAGGCTTGTTTTTTCTATTCCCATCACGCTACGGTCAATACGAAGGTAACATTGCCAAAATTGCTAACCTTGAGCAAAGATATAAGTTTTGAAACTCAAGGATGTGGAACCCAAGCAAAGAGTTTCTTCTCTTAAGCAGGTTTTCTGCAAAAGATCGATTGTTTTGTTGGTGAATGACTAGTTCCCCAGCACTGTCTACGCTGCTTATGTGCCCGATCTTGATTTTTTTATAATCTCATAGAATTTACAGCGATTTATGGACCAAAGCAATGTCCCTTTTATTTTGCGAAAATTATTTATTCCAAAGCCCTCATAAGACTGGGTTTTCAGATTTTCAAAATTTGTCGCGGCTGATGATTAACAGTTTTCGACAACATACGGTTTGAGCGAACATGCCCAAAACAACTTATTGGTAAATTCTCACCAAGTAAAACATTTTGAACATTTTCAAAGATTTGTAAGTTTATTGGTGTAAGAACTCAAGGAAGTGACAGAGATTTTTACACTTTGAATCGTACTTCGAAACAGGAAATTGTTAAGTAACGCTAATTTGAAATGCTCAGGTACGATGCAGCTTACAATTTTGTCAAAAATTCGCGAACACTAGAACCATCCTCAGTTATGACTGAAAATTAAGTTAGTACATTTTAAAAAGATCTTCCAAAGACACTATGGGAATTGAGAGCCCTTCGCCCGTCCTGATAGTGTAATTGGATTTTTACATTCGATATACGATTAGTGAAATACTGTAACTATTACTTTTACGAGTGTAAATTTTTAACGAGCGTTTAACAGATTCCTTTCCACTGAAGGGTTCTGCATATGAGCGATTTGGACGCGGTTTCCTAAATCACCAGGTCTCAAGAGTTAGTTCGGTGGAGTAAATTTCACTTATCCAAAAATTGTGTATTTGTATAATGTCCTTCCTATTTCAGTTGTTCATACTGAAGCATATTGCACCTTCGAAATGACGGTTTCGAGTATGCCAAGGAAAAGGGCTCCTAAGCCCGTTGCTCCAAAAAATTTGCAAGACACTAGCATTTGTCTTGGACATCCCTAAAATTGAACACCCTACACTAATTACTTAATTACTTGTTTATAAAAAACAGTTGGTTTTCGGTACCCAACTTAGAATGCCTTCCGAGTAACCATTACACTTCTCATTGGGTTCTTTGTGTTTCAATTTCACTTCAGCCTAGCGCCAAGCATCACACCCAGGTCTTCTGTCTCGTCTGCGAAAGTCATCTCAATCGAGTTTGAAAAAACTGAGAAGAGATAAATTTTCCTTTATATGAAATCGCCATGAACTTTTGTATTTATCTTCAGTGAGTAGAGACTCTACTCCATACGCTGACTTTGTTGAGAGCTATCTGAAATTTTGCAGTCGATTATTGATTACTGCATCATCGGCTAATGTCTCGAGGATAGTACCACCTTTATTTGGTAATATATTGGGAGTACATAAAAGATAATTAATTGGCCCAAGAAGATTCCCTTGCGGTACGCCAAGAAAACTTCTTAAATTGTGGTGAAAATCTGTCGTAGCTTAAACTCTAAAGGCCTTTGTTACGTTTCGAAATGAGCTTGAGTATGTTCTCCCAGAGTTATTGTATGTACCTGCTTAATCATTGAATGTTTACTTTTGGACGAAAACTGATGGTCGAGGATAAGATTGTTGGCTTGTATCACAAGTTGGAGACTCCTTAGAGATGTCCTGTCGAAGACACAAACACAATGTTCACTAGGTCAAATGCATGAAGATCGCTTTAAAGGTTCAGGTGACATGAAGTGTGTGCTAGACATGATGGGCTGACGGACGAACGGGCTAAGGCATGAGCAGACTGAAACTAAAGGATGACTCATCGTGAGGTTTGATTTTTCAATAGGCATCTTTTGACAGATCACGCGTGCCTCCTATCGTACTACTTTGTCATTATATCGTTTGGCATACAAGTACAGTTTTTTTTTAATTGTTTAGCTTTCTTACAAAAACAACCTTCTGTGACAAACGTGTTTCGGTGATCCGAAGAACATACGCTGCGCATAATCGACCTACTGAAACTACTAATACAATTCACAAATTTGAGTCCATGTTTACCGATCGACCGGTTAGACCACATCCAACACGCAGTGAAGAGACTGTAGCAGCTGTAGCTGAGAGTGTACACCAAAATCAAAATTACGAATCGATTCGACTTTGTTGTCAGGAGCTCGGTCCTGAGAAAATACAAGCGCACGGGTGCGATGGACTCTGGTTTCAACAAGACAGCACTACGAGTCAAACAGTGAAACAATCTTCGGGAAATCATTTTGGTGAGCATTTAATTACAGTATTGCTACAGTAAATTGACCGACTAAAACGTTCTTTCTTTGCTGATATGTAAACTCAAGTTTGGAGGAATAAGGTAGCTGCAAATGATACTTTGAAAGCCAGCATTTCGTCTCTCAAAATTGCACCTTCCGAATGAGCTACCACAGAAGTAGTCTTGCCCGACTCATGATATCATTTTCAGAAAGTAAATGCCATGAAATGCTCCTTAAGCAGACAGTAAAAGTCTTTCAAATGTATGTGCTTATTTTGTGAATTAACCTTTTTTTTATTTTTTTAAATGAAGCCTCGTTTGAAAGGCAGGGAATAGGAACAGATACAAAAATTCATTGCGAGAATAGATTTTTTTACAATTGGCGAGCGCTAAAGGGATTATTCAGTATCCTTAAGTGACCGGAAGTACCATTAAGTGTCGCCGTGGTCGCCGTGGCGTGGTGGTAAGTGCGTCCACCACGCCGCGCAGAAAGTCTAGGTTCGATTCCCGGATGGGACACCTCGCATTTTTCACGGCACCACCTCTTTTGAGTTGCTGAAGGTATAGAGGAAGAGATGGAAAGGAGGTACCGGTACACTTTGGTGGTGTGGTGTGGCTGAAGAACGAATCTCTAAACTTTACTGTACGGTGATGGTGGGCTTAGGGGGGAACGGGTGGGCATTTCTAGCGGGGCGTGTATTGCCGGTAAATTCTTGAAGGGGAGGAATGCCACTTATTGAATGAATTGTAATACTTACATTTAGCCATATTCGGAACCTTCAAAAAAAGACACATAGCCAGATGTATGTACATGTTTTGTTATAGTACAACATAGACTACAAAGCACAGATTATTGAGGTATTTGTCTGCACTCTTGATTGGCTACTTGCCTTGAACTGTGAACAAAAGTACGTCTAAGCACATCTTTGGCATCATCCATGCAACGAGAGATAACAGATAATTTCTTATCCTAAGTGTTTTCCAAACCACAACGAAATGCCAAAAATAAAGCAAAAAACTTACCCACCTTTCCTCGGTAGCCAGCCTCAGTTCATTCCCGATAAGACCGGTTAAAAAATTAAGAATGAACGCAAGGTCAATCCAGTGTTTAGACGACTCAAAGAATTCTTCTCTTGTGCTCTATGGTCAAAAAAAAACATTAAAGGACCACAAAGTTTCGGCAGCTGAGCCAGAGCTGATATGTGAAAGTAAACGTGTCCAAAACCACTTAAACGAATGACATTTCCATTGAAACCATTTCAAAATAGACACCAAATCACTGATGACTAGATCCAAATGTGATAGTGATACACTTTACCTAGCGACGAAGACAGGTTTCTAGATTTTTCGCACGAAGCTTGTCTATCAAACGGCGCCACAACCACATCAATCTATCGCGAATAAATCAAAGACACACAAGAGATAATAGCAAGTGACCCAGTTGATATTTCTGCAGAGCATCCACACCACCACCACCACCACCACCTTGACCTTAACATTACCGTCAGTCGAGACGGCATTTTTAATAGGCAGCTTGACTCAAACTTGTTAATGGAACGCTGCTAATCAGTCGAAAGAGAAAACGAAAACAAAAGCATTTCAAATTCAATAAAACCACGTATTAGAACGCAAAAACAATGCCAAGCAGAATTTACAAATGATGTACGCTCCTCTCGGTGCCGACGCCACCGAAAGTAGCCGAAAATAAAGTGTGAATGCGCCATTAATTGCCTTCAGAGCCAGCCTCAAGCTCGGGTGTTTTTCTTTTGTTGTCCACTTTCTAACAAGCGTTAATGGACGCGACGCGAATTCCGAGCCAATATAAATTTTAAATTTAATTAATTAAACTGCACCGCCCATTGAAAGTGTCACAATAACTTCTGCTCGTGTTTTCGAGCGCTTACAAGCGGGCGTTGTTTGTTTATTTTTGTTTCGCTTCTGCCCCACAATACCGTGACAATGACACACAACGAAAGGCGACAAGATCAAGCGGCGATCGTCTCGTAACTCGTAAAACCGAAGACAAACAGATTCTAGAACCAGTACACACTCAGGCGCACAAAGAGACTAATCCTTTTATACAGCCAGCCGCCATAACTGTCTGAGCTAATAACTCTGACTTATACAGCCCCCAGGCACATTATGCCAGTGTAGTCCCAATGCATATAATGCGCGGGGATGGGCTGTACGGTCGTGTGGTAGAGGCGCGAGTCTTTTTCGACCGGAGATTGCGGGAAGTCCGACTGCAAGGCCACCGACTATGCGCGACAGAGATAAATCATAATTCACCCCCCCGAGTCCGAGGTGAGTAGCATGCACGCGGATGCGGGAAAGTCTTCCCGCACACCAGATACGCTGACAAGCGCGACATTTTGAGGAAACGTCGGGTGATTTATGAGCTCTTCTCAGCGCGCGGCACGATCTTATCGGAAGCGAGCTGTCCGCGTGGGGTGCATAGCAAGCGTCTTAATTGCTACCGTGACAAAATGGCCCCGATTTGTTTGAATCCATCAAGTGCCTCGGGAAGCCCCACTCTCTGGAATGCCGTCGGAGGGTCAGTTGTCGGGGGTATGGATGATGTGCGGTGTGGCGACCACCCCTTTTGACATTTCATACTCGTATCTCGCGCGAGCAATCTGGTCTGAGCAACAATTGCGGCAGTAGAGACGGCGGCGGCGACGCGACGTAGTCTGGGCCTTAATACGATTCGAATGCAAATGGCTTGAACGTCATAGAGACGCTTTTTTAGCGGAGTTTGTGTCGAGGGGATTAATAAGGTTGGCGCACAGCGACGGGCGCAGAGAGCGTTTGGCCAGCCGGACGATTGGAATGCTACCCGGCTCCTGGTGAATCATGGCTGAACTTTTGGCATTTTTAATGAATTTGAAGGATGTTCTACAAAATTGTGAATTGTGTATCAACTTTGGTGGCTCATTTGGTGTTTTCGAACGCTTACATTTTGAGTTTGCTTTACGAGATCATAAATGGTGGAGGGTGGGCATGGATGACGGGATGCCAGTGGCAATCCTTGATATGTCACAGTTCATGTTGAGGGACAGGCTCTTTACGTAACCTCTAGGAAAGCCTAAACACTAACCGTTGTTTAATGCACCAACGCATTCTACGGACTTTCTAGGCAAGAGGGCGTATTTCTTCTGCCATTCTTTCAGTTCAATGCCTAAACGGGAGGCCAAAAAAAAGGTCCACTTAAATAACGATTTATGAGAGAAGACAACAACATGACGCAAAAAACATAATTTGCTAATGTGCCACCCAGCAACTGAGAAATGTCGTCATTCAGAATATTATCCTCATAAGGAGGTAGTGCACGATATACATACATACACCGGACAGGACAAGAGGTAAAGAGTACGATATTACAGCATTCAGGAAAGATGATAAGTATAAGGATACGATAAGTGTGGTTCCGATCCTCTTTCAACTTATGCAACATCACCTCTTCGACGGTGCCTGACCGGAGTGCGACAAAATTGCAAAATTGTATGCAAATTCAATGCCAAATTCGGATAATGTGCTCTGACTCACTGAATTTGCTACAGTACGTAATATTGTGCTGAATAGCTAAAGTCTTCCTCGCAAACCAACCAACAAGGCGGCCTCCAAATCGTCCACCTGCGAACCAAATTGATCAGATGTCCTGGAAGTCAAAGCATTCAGAGGGGCAACATCAAACTGAGTATCAGACATCAGTTATTGAATACAAGGTAGAGCGAACCAATAAAGAGACATTTTCACAATGCATTCCTCCGAACTCCGAAAATTGTCAGAATCTACGAAAATCAACTCAGCGGAAGGCTATCAATATGTTTATGTTTAACACAAATGCCAATAGCTTATGATTGCGCCTCTATTAAGCCGTTCAAGGCACCCCAACATAAAATCGGTGAGCAAAAGAAATATGCAACAGGCATAAGGGAAAAAGGCGGTGTAACGAAGCATTTATTAAGCGGTCAAGTGTCGGTCTCGAAGACGGGAGGAGAGAACGAATTTAGGATGTCCAATGATATTGGTTATTGCAGGGTTTAAGATAAAATACATGCAATTGTCGAAAAATGTCAAGAACCTACGCGGAGTTCGGAAATACTACCAAGTTTCAGGTCGCAATCTGTGACACAAAAGTTTTTGATTCCCGAATCTAAATTCCCCAGAAAAGTGATTTAGTTGTGTCGCAGCGCTCTTTGACAAGTACCATTCATCGCAACATCGTCAAGAGTAAAGCACAAAATTTTTACGTAAATGACGGCAAATAAACATACGCAGACTGTTAACTACAATATAATAGCATACTCTCAGGATGGAAACAAAACCAGTAGTTCTCAAACCACAGCCAAACTTACGCGGATTTGTCTGTGCTTAAACTATATTCAAGACCTGCACCACAAATGTGTGCATTTGATCAGCGATGAACTCGCTTAAATTCACCTCAAAGTCGTTTAAGAAATAAATCCACACCCACTGAGCTTTCCAATGAGAGGTTTCAAATGCCACAAATAAATAAGAATAACAAAACACCATCTTCTCGGACGATTATAAATGGAATCGTCGTATAATGCGATTTCAAAGAATAAACTGTCTTGAATGGGATCAGGGGCTTCATGTGGGAATGTTTCAGCCGTTGGTAATAAATCATCATTCTTATATGGAACGAGACAAAACGATCAATTTGATCTTCAACTGCAGCTGTTTCGACAGTTTGGATAAAGCAGTCAAAGAAAAAGCGACGAAAATATGCCAACCGAAAGGGAGTCGCCTTCCGTCATAACAATGCTAGGCCACACACGTACTCGATGATCCAGAAACAAATTGATAGAGTTTGGATGGGAAGTTTTGATACATCCTCCGTATAGTGTGGTCCTCGTGATTTTACCCGGGTAATACCCACTTTGACAATTTCCCGGGTAAACGGATACATGGGATTTTCGGGTAATACCCAATTTCACGGGTTCCCGGTCATGTAAGCTAATTGGGACCCGCCCAATTGATTAGTGGGTACCCAAGTTCCAAATTAGAGGTATGTATATTGCCGAAACACGATGAGTACTGAATGTATAGCGGGAACCCAATCACTTATGGGTACCCAACATTAAGTCTTCTGGGTAATATTCAAAAATCCTGGAACCCGGGTTCCTGGGGCCGAATCCCGAATATAAAGAGCTCTAGTATGGACCTTGCAGAATCTGATTACCATTTGTTTTGGTGTCTGTAAAAATCTCTTGATGGAGAAAAATTGTACGACCGATGAGCCACTAAAAATCACTTGCCTAAGTTTTTCACTGATACATCACTAAAGCTGTATACAGACGGAATTATGAATCTCGTCGAAAAGATGACAAAAGGACGCAGACAATAATGAAATTTGATTTGAATTAGGAACAACTTGTTTTCAAAACTGTACCAGAAAACCGTGATGACTTCTATTATGACCTGTACCGCCGATAAGTGACAGCTACAAATACGAGGGGTATTCAAAGAATAGGCTAAAAATTTTAAAATTCCACGGGCATGTTCGGCGATTTCCCGTGAAAAATGGAATTAGGTGCTCAAAACATTTGGGACGTTGACAGTGGCATACGGTGAGTGTACTCTGAGTCATAAATATGTTTACAAGTGGTACAAATATTTCAAATTTCTGGACGACCCAGAACATCAACAACCAACAACAAACAAAAATGTTGAGAAAAGGAAGAAAATTGTCATGCATTTTTTTCGGAAATTTTGGGCGAAGCGTGTAGTAGCTCAAGGGTATATAATCAGAACTACTTCGAGGATAGGAAAAGAGGCTGGCACAAGAGCATTATATCTGAGGGGCCTACTTTGAGGGTAACAAAATAAAAATTTATGAATAAATAAATATTTTTTGAGAAAACTGAAAATGCACCATATTTTTTGAACGGACTTCGTATACCCAACACTAACCAATTTCTGTCTTTTTATTTTCGGTAAATTGAAACTTTGGGCTCTGAGACAGTCTTCAGTCCCGAAATGTCCACAGTTGGCATGTGCAAGAAAAACGGCTAAAATGATTGGAATCGCCGAAACTGCGAAAACATGCAGTCAACGTTTTGGAATTGCTATTTTTTGAGCTTAAGAATAATGATTACGGTTTGAAGCAATCGCACTCGCAGCTTGTTAATACCAAACGTAGGAAAAATAAAAATTCTGTAAACAGTTCATACTGCAATTTGTTTGTCTAACATCAAATCCACATGAATAGACTTTCATTCACAATGTCTCACAAAGTATTCGTTTCTCGACATCAGGCTACACCTCTTAATATTTGAATATCCCATTTGATTCTGAATCATGACTAGTCTTTCATAAATCGACGTTGTTGTCTCACAATGTTTGAATACAATTATGCAGAAAGCGGACACCATGGTGGGGCTGCTGATTAACATTCATAGACAAGCAACATAAGGCATAAGTTGTGGTAAAATTATGTTAGCAGTTTGCGTCAAGTGTAAATGTCAAGTCAAGGCCACTCATCCACGCCATTGAACTTTAGTTGGCAGTAGTCTGTTTACGTTAATAAAAAATATATCTTTTTTTCAATTCTCTGCTTTGTGAAATTCTAATTTGAAAGACATAAAAAACATCTTGAGCGACAATAGGCACGTTTGATTGAGTAGCGAATAGTTAATTAGGCCTAAACATAACAGCCGAAGAATTGCAAAATGATTGTATGAAATCAAAATTTAGTTGGACACCCTTTCACGTGTATACGGGACTTGCAGTTTATTGTCCACTCCGAACGTTAGTTTCGAGAAACTTTTCATATTAAATTTGAGCTTGATGAGCAACTGATCAATACGAGTAGTTTCTGTAGAAGCTAGACCCTGGTCCCTTGTGGGCTGTAGTGCCTCTCAACGATTATTATTATTGTCAGCAACTCCAGAGGGGCGTTGACGTGAAAAATGTGATTTACAAGATTAGTCCAGGAATCGAACCTAGGACCTTCGGCATGAGAGAAACGCACCCTCTACACCGAGACGATCATAACGATCAATACTATCATCATATAAATCAATACCATAAGCTTTTTAAGATTAATTCGGGTTCGTTCACTAAGATTCCTTTAAGTGGGATCAGCTTAAATGACTCATTTACTGGTCGTTTGATAAGTAAATGAAAAGGCAAGAGGCGCACACTAAGGAAATGTGTTAAGCAACTTTTCGTTAGACTTAGCTTCGCCAATATATAATATAAATCACATTTTCAGCAACTTCTTAAAAAAAACTCATTGTCTAAAAAGTAAGGTCCACAAGAAAGAAGACCTTGACAATTGCGCCAACTGTGGAGAAATCAGTCTCCTTAACATCGTGTAAAAGATCATCTCAGCCATTTTGTATAAACGCTTTAAACCATTCGTAAACAATCTAATTGGTCCATTCCAGTGCAGTTTCAGGATGGGGAAGTAACAAGATCAGATTTTCGCACTGCGGCAGATCTTGGGAAAGACCCAAAAATACAATTCAAGGCTATTTGACTATTTGACGATTCAAACCCGCAAACGACAACGTACAGAGGGACAAAGTACACTGTGCCATATCTAAATTTAGCATTTCTAACAATGCAGTCAGATTGTATGGCGAACTCTCAAGGTCGCTAAGCACCTAATTGAATTGTCAAAAATATTTTAGACAAGGAGAAGATCTGTCACGTGACAGAAACAACGCCGTCTTTCGATTCATCTAATCTTTCTTCATTGGTGGCGTGACCAAAAGTAACTCAGCAAATAAGCACTTCAAATTTTAACCAATCATTTTCCAGCAGTCCCGCCGCTAAAGACAAAGCAGAGTACTTTGTGTCGAACAAGGCAACTACCCATCGATTCGCAAGACGCCGGAGTCCTATTCAGAGGTCTGAAGGATCGTGACCCTTTTTGAGTTCCACTGCCAGAAAAGCGTTATAATTTGCAACTGGGCACTTTCTTTCTAACTTTACTTATTTTTCTCTGACTTCTAATAGAGCTATCATTATCGGAAAATGTGATCTGACAACACAGAGAGTTGAGATCATCGAGATCTTTCAGAGCTGCGATGTTGGCGAAAATAACATGGTAAAGCATTTCCCTCTGCTATCCTCAATACAAATCGAAAGCACTCTATGACTATTTGTCAATATTTTCTAAATCATTTCTGTATAAGAATGATTTGAGGTTGAACTGCTCAGCGGCCACAAAACTCTTTTCAGCGCACTGAAAATTCACTTAAAATGGCAAATGTGCAGATGGTTTACACATGCAGCCTTTTAGGGGCAGCATAAACTGCACAATATTCATGCCTGCTCAATTGAGGCAAAAGACGTGTGTCATTCAGCTTCTTGCAGAGGTTTTCAGCAGAGGAATAGTCTGTGTTACTGTTGCTAACCGTGGGTGCAAGAAAAGCAAGTTGCAGGTTTGAAGTAAATTACAATATCCACAAAACCCAGAATGGATTGTCATCCAAAAAGATTAAAACAAATCTTCAAGTTAAGAGGTGTCTTGAAATTAACCTCTTCCATTTCAAAAGCAGATGTTGCTTCTAGGCTTACATTGGAAACAACACCCTTACACATTCCAAGTGTAGTCGGTGTCATCATATGTTATTTTCGTTCTGGCCTAAGTCATGGGCGCACGCAGCAAAAACTAGAAATGAATAGTCTAAGGGCTCATGGAGTGCAACAAGACAAATTATTTATACATTTGACGTTGGAGTGTGAAAATACGTAGCGCCACAGTTTTTGAAAGAGTTCCTAACTTCTAAAAGCCATCATCGTGTTGTGTGTACCTTCGACCCACAAAAATCGCTTCTCGCTGAGAAATGTCAGGAGCTTAAGGGAGGTACTTGGTACTCATATTTAACAAGTCTTAGAAATTCCTCCACATCCTTTACATTCCTCAACACACTTATTGCAGTCGCCAATCTCGATTGCTTCCACGATCCACTTTCTTCAATCACTTCACAATCGATCTTTCTTTTCTTTACGAAGAATGGGAAAACTTAGGAACTCTTTAAGCTAGCATTGTTATTCAGGCTGTTGATGTTTCAAATAGATCTTTCGGTTCTGAAAGCCGTATCTTTGTACAGCTTCTATAGTTCGGGATTGCCTTTTGTGCTCTAATTACGTTTCAAAAGGACCAAATTTTTAACGTGGAATTTGTTGACTCCTGGTTTGCAAAAAGCGGCTTAGTCAATTTGCTTATTGTCCAACATTCAGCTGTCCTTGACTACAAAGGAGGCTTCCGGCGGATTTGATGCTGGCACGGACATGGTGTCGTTAAAATCACCCCAAGCTACTATTACCATCAATGATCATTCTAATCTAAGCCTTTGAAGCGCAAATCCAAAAAGACTTCTATGCATTCGTCCTGAATCATTTCACAAACTCCATTAACTACATCCACAACCAATCATTTGGTCTCTTGTAGACATATTTTTTCTCTGGTTCCTTCTTCCCTCGCCATTCTTCAAATAGTTTGATTTGCATAGAGAACACGTGAATGCGATCATATCTTGAAATAGAGATTCTCATTTCGATGTTAATTCAAATTCATTTAATTAATGACAATCAACCGTTTATCACAGTCTGTATGGAATACAAGCTCTTAACGAGATACGTTAACCCAATGTCCTTCAGAACCGAAGTGCAAACAAGTTATGCAACAGCGCTCGCTCGAATTTCCATACGTGAGCCATTTAATCGGCGCGGCGGCGACAATAAACCAGATATACAAACCGAATTATCTGCCACTTCTGCGTTTAACATGATTGACTCTCTGATCTTTCCTTATCATGTCCACGGCACCATTAAAGTGAAAACGCCTCTACGAGACGCGAAATGCCATTCGGGTGATTTTAACGAGAGAAAGCCAATTGACGTAAGTTCCGGCGAATCGGGTTCAAAGGACCGAAAAAATTCTAGATTTTAGTTGCGGTTAATTAACTGCCGTCCCCCGTGATTTATGGGTTCTACTGGAAAGCACAGATTCAAATCCCTTTCATTTGTCATTAAATTCAAATTCATTCCGGACAAGCACCTTAAAGCTATGCGATCATCGGCCTGTTTCAGTGAAGATCGTCATCAGACTCGTGCGCCGCACAGTGTTGAAGACCTCATTTCGAAGTTTTATTTATACTATGATCAATATCAGTCTACGCCGCATGAAGGCTGATATCATCGGATGCTCGAGGTTAGTCAGGCAATTCATTGAAAAATGTATGCACCTTTCAAGCGTGGAATACAATCTATTTCACTGATCAAGTGCTTGGAATTTTGATAAAGGTTCATCATATCATTGAACGCTGGCTAGGGAAATTGATGAAAATGGATCTTTTCCTGCTTGATGGTAAATTCAAGCGCAGTCAACATGAAAACAATCAAAGAGGACGTGATTGCTGATGGATCGGCAACGACCAACAGCAACTTGATCACCGATGAAAAACTTGCAACGAAGAATTAATTTTAGGTCAAGCAACTAGGGGACATGAGCAAGGAAGATATTGATCAGATTTTCCTTACTAGATTCCCCTAGTTGCTCGTCTTAAAATGAATTGTAAACAAGTTGAAAAGGACAGGATCAATCAATAATAATAATAATTGAGTGCCCACAAGGAGCCACGGCTTAGCTTCTACAACAGCTACTCGTGTTGTGCGCTCTACTGTTCTCTCCCGAGTAGAAGGGATATTTTCATAGACAATTGATACTCTTTGGGTGTTGTCACAGAGGTGGTACCGTAAGGTGTCCTGTCCTGGGATCGAACCTACGTCTTCGGCGTGTGGGACGACGCACTTACCCACTACTCCACAGTGACCACGGATCAGTCAAAGATCTGGTCAGCGATGACTCTGTCAATATATCTCCACAAGGGCTCAGTAGTTGTAGAAAAAACAAAGAAGGACTTGATCAATCGATGACAACTAACTAGGTGTCAAAATAGGGGCATGATCGACGAGATCAGTCAATGGGGAAATGACAGATGAGGAAATATCTGCACAGGTTTGGGCACGACAACTCGCCGCTGTGCCCACAATGCCCAAATACCGAGGAAAACGCAGAGCACGCAGTTTTTCACTGCAGCCGCTTTGCACAGGAGAGGCACTTGGTAAACCTGAAGAGCACTGGAATCAGGTATGCTCATTAATTGTGAAAGTTAATTTAAAACTTAGGCAAACTCAAGCAGAAAGGGCGTCCCTCCAGAACAGAGCGTGAATCGCTAACCATCTCCGCGAAGTAATACCTAATGGCAGTGCTGCGGGGATGTAGGCGTTTTCTCGTAATCGATTGTCGCAAGTTGCGAATCGTGCATGCTTGCCGCTCGGGCTGCTAGTATCTTCGGAACATTACCACATCCTTAGGCGCATCCCTAAACCAAAGACGAGGATATGATCGACGAAATAAGGACTCAGTCAATGTAAAAATTGACAACGTCAACGAAACCAACGACAGACAGAAGTTGACTCAGTCATCATCTAAATGAAAGGAACGGCGAGGATTCGGTAAATCTTAAGGCTTCCAATAAGAGAGCGATCGCAATGAACGCTGATCAGCAACGGCGTGATTGATAGGAACGTGATCGACAGGTACATGATCGACAATGAACTGATCGTCAAGGGCGCTTACTTACTGTAGGATAAGGACGTGATAAAGGTGTTGTTCGATGAAGACTTAGCCAAACTACGACATAGTTAGCGAGAACGTAATGTACTCTATGTGGTTGATGAGGGCTCAGTCAGCAACCGATGTGGACTTAATTCATAAGAAAATGGTTGACGTGAACTTACCCAAGTACAATATAATTGAAAGGGAATTATTTATCGGACCCAAGTCAACATGGATGCGATAAATTGCCACGCGATCGACAGTGTAATTGAGAATGTCCTTTTTAACAAAAATTTGTTCACCAAAGAACTTATCGACGAGAACTCTATAACATTGTATAAGATCAGCATTGGCCGTCTGAAAGGGCGACGCGGGAAGGGTGAAAACATGTACCTCAATGAAATATCACTTTCTTTCTCGGACATCCTTCTGTTTACTAAAGATCGTCACATGCATATAATAAATCAAACTCCCTTCCACAGAAATCAACAAGACTCTGTCAATGTCACGATGGTAAATAATATAGCACGTTCCATTACTGGAATCACCTTGAAACCTTGAAAGACAAACGACGCCAAATATTTACAATGATCTCACCCCACCACCAGCAATAGCTCCAATCCACAATAGATCACATCTCATCGCTCCTAACCACGGGTCGTTAACATTTCCCTGATGTCTGCAGCACGCAGACAAAAACAAAACTCTCCTCAGTCAACACCGGACTATAAAAGAAATCGAAGATCCATTTGACAGCCAATCAAAGTAAAGATTCAATCAATCTAAAAGTCACCCCAAATCATCTCATTAGACGGCCGAACAAGGAGAAGAGCATGTCGTGCGTCAATCCCCTCATGGCGTGTCCACATCTCTCACTTCGTCGGCCAACAATAAATGTCCAAACTCGATATCATGACCATTAATTTGCTTAATCGGCTTCCAAAGCACCTCATTACGGCCACATTCGTGGTAACCATTTACGATTGTTATTCAAATTCGGCTCATAACTCCAGCCGCGAGATGCGAGAGATGATTCAAATTCCGAATCAATATTCATTGACTCGACATAGACAACTGGCTTGGCACTGCGCCCCGGCCTCCGCTTGTGCGGCCGAGATGTCATTTGATCCAATTCGGTTTCCTGATCCTCTTGTTGGATTTGAATAACCGAATAATCGAATCCGTTCAGCGAACGTGAGAAAAACGTGGTCACCCCGTCAAGGGGAACTGGACGAATTCAATTCGGTTTCGGGTTCCACCACTGTCCGCGCTGGCTAATTGGTTTCACGCCAATAATCGTTAAAACTTAATTGAAAAACCGTATTTCGATGTGGGTTTGGTTTATTAAATTAAAAGGTCTCTATTAGATGGTGTCGGGTGAACACGCGTGAAGGTAGTTAAGGCTATTGTACTCGTATCAGATTTCGCTGCGAGTGCGTCTTAGTCTAAGGCCGTCGCAGGATCACCGTCGACGCTGGTTCGGGGCCATTGATGAACCTCGACGCTCCTACTCCGGCATCTGTGGGTTAGGATTCGTTTAGTACATCACTTGGGGTGGGTAACACTTTACTTACATGAAAGCACAGGACGGAAGCCGTCTTCATCGGCTACATACTCCACTAGCACCTGAAGTCCTTGGGGATCTGTGTATGTGTATGAACCCTCAACGTTGTTGGTGGGTTCGGCTCCGGCTCGCAGGACCTTAGGAACGCCGCGTTCCTGTCCGCGGATTCCGTTCTCAGTCTCGTAGATATAGTCGTAGGCACCGTTTCGTCGGGCAACCTTTTGCAACGCGATAATCCTGGCATCGTAATCGGGGAAAGGGCCGGTGCGCGCTGGTGTTTGGAATGTCCGGCGGAAGTAGTTCTTCTGGTAGTTACTGTCGAAGGTGTTCCTGTTGTAGAATCCTGTTCGCTTGAGGTGGTCCGCAAGGAAGGGATTTTTAGGCGGTGATGGGAACGGGCTGGATATTGACTGTGCATCGATGGAGGCTACGATCAGCCCAAAACTGACGAAGACGAAGCACTGAAAAGTAATCCAAAAATGTAATCCTCGCTCTCCTTCTCCTCGGACGCACCAGAGGATACGTACCAACTTGAACATGTTTGCTGATTGAAAACGTAGCTAGTACTGGTGAGTGGACTGGTCACCCGGCAGACTTATATATGAAGATCACTTTCGGGGGTATTTCCGCAAATCGTTCCAATTTTCGAGACTCACTACAAGAACACAGACACTCTCTCTCTCACGCGTTTCCCTCCCATGAGCTGTCACCAAAACTAGTTTACTACGGGGGCAGTCCGCTTGACAGTCTGTGACGATTGTCCAAATCATGTGCCAAACTATCTGAAGATGAGCTGAAGATCAGCGTCGAAGAGATTGTCGAGCGGTTCGCGTTCGCTTTTGTCTGTCGATCTCCTTCTTGGGCGGTTGGCTTAAGTGGACTGCCGCACATGCATAAAATCGACATAAATGGCTCGAATGAGAAATAAAACCATTCTGCGCTGAGCACTCCGATGACAGGTCCGCTTCGAGTTCATCGTATTGAGAGCGCTTTGGTGGATAATTTATGCGCGCCCGTAAGGCAGGGGGTACCACGGGTAACCCTGGGAGTCTGTTGATTATTTTCCCATGAGCTGATCTTATCGAGTGTCGCCATTCACATTTTGTATCACATCTACTTTGCATAGAAATTGTGAGGAATTTCCTTTCAGAAGACGTTTGTTTCGTTGATAACACATTCCACGGTTGCCGGTGCGACGCAACCCTCAGGCGGACGCAACCTTGGATATACTTTCGAATTTTTACTACGACATGGCTTGGATGTGATTTCCTTTTTCTTATCGTTTCTTCGTTTGTATTTTGTCTCTTAGGTTTTCTGTTTTGAATATTGTAATTTTGAAACGATTTTTACTTTTTCTTTGTTCATATTGGCTTCCAGGACAGTGCATGTTACTATGCCTGGCAAGTATCCTGTGCTTTATTTTTCTTCGTTCTTAGTTCTGTTGGCAAAGAAATTAATGACAAATTCTACTCTCAAGAACTTAATACATTCAATTGTGCTTATTTATAAGCTTATGATATTTATTCGTTTAAAGTTGATTAAGAGTAGGAGGTGGTCCTAGAACGAACCCAATTGTATTCTTCAGCCAAAAACTCTCTTTTGAGTCTCCTTTGTTGGTTAACATTCACTTTCCCAATTTGAGCACCACCAACTTGAGTTACCGTGAAGCTGGATCGCGTAGTAAGTTGCTGTCTTCCTCCATTTGTGTTGGGACTTAAAGGCACAATAAGTGTAGTCCCTTTGTTCTACATGTCCTAGCCATTTTTGGCGTTTCACGCTTATCGTACACTCATGCCGCCGCACAACCTATAGAGTTCGTCGTCGCTTCCAGTAACATCCTCTGAGCCATAAAGTAGCACTGGTAGAAGGCCAGCTTGTCCTTTGAAGAGGGCCAGGAACTTTTTCTACGCTTGATTCTGGTATTGATGTCGTTGTCCCTATTTACTACCCTTCGTAGTGAGGGTAGACAAAAATCTAGACTACCTCGCTACACTCTGTCTTCGTTTTGTCCTTGTTTTCTGACAGACCGATTTTGGCTACTTCGGTTTCTTTACCACCAATTGTCTCATTGACGCCTCATTGGGTAGGCCCAACAAATATCGACCGCAGATGTAAGTAAATTTTAAATAATATTACAGCCATACGTATACATCTTCTCCGTCTGTGAAAATGAAACCAAAAACTTGAGTGTACACAACGCAACGACAGAAAAAAAGTTTAACATATTGTGGTATAACGAGTGTGGTTCCAATAAATGCAGGGTCAGCACTCCTTTTAACAATTTTTACTGTCAGTAAAAGGACACACGCCGTGACGTAGTGGATAAGTGCGACCCGCATGCTGAAGGTCCAGATTCGATTTCCAAACTCAACACCTCGCATTTTACGCGGAATTTTTGCTGACAACAACCAGAGCCCCTTATCTTGCAAAAGTCCGTTCAAGTGCTAGCTTACATCCACGACATTAACGAACACAGCAAGCCCGGAATAAAACATTTGTTGGCATTAAAGCGAAAGCGGCGTAAATGGATATGACGATAATTGAGGACAACATATGCTGTCATGTCATTAAGGAAGGATACACAACATCGACGTTTCGGACAGAGCGTGCCACTAGGCAGCAGAAACTTCGAAATAGTCAAGAACTATGTCTACCACGTCTTCGTGTTGCCGCTTCTTTGGACTCAAGAGGCAATTGAGTAATAGAGCCCTCTCTTGACTTGTCATCCTAGTCCTCCTTTACGGTGCCGAAACTAGGATGTTACTAAAAGCGGATGAGAAAGCTTTTTCAAGAGAAAAGTTTTGCGTGCTATTTTTGGTCCTCTTTGCGTTGATGGCGTTTGGAGGAGAAGACTCAACGATGAACTTTATAGGCCGTACGGCGGCATGCTCGTCAAGCTTTTTTGCATACAACTTAGGATGGCTGGGCTATGTAGACCGTATGGACACCCCCACTCCGACAGTAAAAGTCCTTAAATCTGAGCCATAGGAACAACGCAAGAGAAGACAGCCTAGGTTAAGATGGCGCACACAAGTGGAGAAGACCCTTAACCAACTTGGAGTGCGCAACTAGAAACAGCTGGCAAGAGATCGGGCTAGCTCGTGAGGCATGTTAGTAGATGTCCAGGTCAACCGCCGAATGTAGCGACATGGAATGAAGAAGAAGAAGAAAAACCCTTGGTTATAATTTTAGTGAGAATTTTTTGAAAAATATCTTTAAACATAGTTTGTACTCAGAAAGCAGCAGTTCACATTTGGATTATCGTGCAAAAAAAGGATTTTTTGGGTAAAACTATTTATACCAAAATAAAATCTAAAGATAAATAAAGTAGCGTTGGAAGGATAATCGGAAAAGATTAAAAAAAACTTTGGATTCACTTGATTTTAAGATACCTGGCACAAGAAATAATCAACGATTTCCCTAGGGAAGCTTCTTCTTAAGTTAGTGTGCTCAAGTGATACCGCTCTTAGTGAAGAGTAGCAAAAGTAACAATGGTATCCCAGCTCGGGAAACTACCAAGTTCCAATTTAAAAAAAACTTTGGTGTTTCTAAAGTGCTCCGAAGAAGCATACGCGGTGGAGAAAAAACTGATCTTCCCAGTTTGGTCTTTGTGTATGTAAATAATCAATCATATTAAAATATAACATACATGGTATATTGTGAATTTGAAAAAAAAACTCATTTGCTTCATCCTTGACAAAGTGTGGCATAAGTAAGGCATAAGTCTGAAATACCGACTTTATTCATCTTTCGAACTATGTAAGATTAAACTGAACTACTTTCTTTCTGAAAGACTCTTGGGTGTGAATGGCCATTTCGTCTTTAAAAAATAACGCTAACGGTGGGAGTGTATTAAGTCTTTCCTATACCTTCTGAATTAAAGTGATTTACCGCAGGACGAACCCACTACTTAAGAAACATTTCCGGACGGCAGCGCCATTCTGGCAACTGCCGAAAAAGTCAAACAGTCTTAAACAAATATGCCCAAGATTATATGCATATCCTTATGAGTGACTTTTTGTATACCAGCAAAGCTCTTTGAAAATATAGCAATATGCCTACTCGAGAGTCCATAACTCGAACATTTTAGAACGTTGCATTTTAAGTCCCTTTTCATCAAATACAATACATCAGAGTTTTGGAAATATATAGAAGTGAAATTTACACTTATCACGGTCGCTATGGCGTAGTGGGTGAGTGAGTCGATCCACACGCACAAGGCCTATGTTCGATTTCCAAACGGAACGGAACGCTACCACCTATTTTGATTTGCTGACAACACTCGAAGAGTATCAATTGTCTATGAAAAACTTCTTAAATCTCACCGTTCAGAGTCGGCCAAAAGCCGTGAGAGATCAGTAGCACGCACAACACGGGTAGTTATTGTAAAAATTAGGCCCCTGTAGCATTTTCGTGTGAACCGCCAAGTGGGAGTCTTTAATTCACGCTTGCCATCCAGACAATTAGAGTTTGTTTTGACGAAAAAGAACAGTGCTGGGAACAATTGCAAGACCTCGTGTGTGGTGTGTCCGAGAGTGCAGATCATCCCGCAGCGAGATCTCGCGGCGACGGTCAAAACTTGCATTCGTGATCGTAAAAGTGACTTGGCATCTTTAAATTGATTATTTGCACACGTTTTATGACTTTGAAAGTCACTTTAGGCAAGCAGGCCTCGTTAAGGCTTTGACTGGATGAATGCGAAAAGCAAGGATGAAATGCGGCGTGCATGTAAACTCACGGCGAACGTCCTCATGATCAGCTGAGTGATGTGGAAAGGTTTCATTTGGAAGGGCTTCTTATGCTCAATTCCATTACTCTGTCACTTGGTGGTGTCTTAGAGTAGGTAAACTTTCGGAATCTTTATTTGAGCACCTTGTAGGTATTTGGAGTTCAGCCTGTTTGGTGAGAGAAGTCTTATGGTTTGATGGACTTTAAGTTGAAGTTGTTTTATGAAATGGATTGCAAGAGTGAATCTAGTGCCATAGTTCACTCATTCGAACAAAATTTGATCGAGTGTAAAGAAATGTTCACGCGTAGGCTGTGGCGCCACTCAATTATTAATATAGACTTATCAAATGTAATTTGCCTGTATGCATATCAGATCTCTGAATTTTTACCGTCTTATGCGAAATAATTAGCTTCACTTACAAGTATAAATGTCGCTTGGAACAGCAAATTCTGTGTATTCGAATACCACCGAAACGAATGTGCTGAGCCGTCTTCAAAGGACTACAGGACTTAACAACGCGCGCTTAAATTCACTCTGCAATGAATATGGGGAATTTTAATAGGGAGTTCCTTGGCAATCACCAACTTCTGTATAAAAAATACAAACTATAAGATAAATGCTTTACCGAGTTGAAGCATAACATAATGTAGAAAGCGGTGGTTTGAGTGAATGCACAACTGTGAAAGGTTCACACGTGCTCTCTGAAAATGAAGCTTAACAATACGTGCAAAGTTGCACGTCCCAAAAATTCAACCATCGACAACATTTTCCAGGACCAGATTTAAAATTTGCTAAGTCTAACGAATGCTGAAAAGTAGATTTCTGTTTGGGAAATAGTAACTTGACGCTTCTTGATTCTTTGGCAAAGATAAGGTTTCAATTTAAATCCTAAAGGCAGTTATCCATGAATTTGAAATTAGTTTGACTAAAATTTGCTTAATTAACCAATTAAGTTTTATTTTTGTGCTGAAAGCTGCCGTGACCATTTTGCCAAACAGTACCTGTTTCATGCATTTGCTTAAGGACTATCCATGGCCTCGGACTTATTGGTATAAGCCTGAAGAAGAAGAAATGTGAGTTGTTGGATGATAAAGGGCAAAGTGAAATTGTGCCTGCAAGCAACTGAATAAGAGATATTTCTGCGATAAGCCTTGAACACAAATTAGTAACACAGAGTAGCTTTTTCTCTTCCACAATATCCGAAATCGAGAGTCTCTTTATTCCCCCTACCCAAATTCCACACTAAGCTCTCTCTCTCTCTCATTGTACGTTTGAAGCTCACTGAACTCAAAGACCGATAATTTTAATGGCTGCGATAGCCGAAGACCCATCATAAACAATACGTCGTTTAACTTTTATTTTTATTTGAAAATTCATCAGCCGTTGTTATCGACTCGACAATATCTCTGCGTTCCACTTTCATTAACCCTGACCCTCATCAGATGTCTTTCTTTATTGCTTTTGTTTTACTGTTTAAATTTTGGCAAAAATTACAGAGATCAACGAGAACTTAATGCAACAGACCGAGACGATGTCTGCTCCAATTTCAATTTATTCCTGACTAACGGTATCGCACAAGTACGATCTTTATATCCCGGATTTGGGCGACCAAAATCTGCATGTCTATTTTCAGCCTATTACTAAGCTGTCAAGACCAGTTCTCCACCCTAGGATACATTTCCGTAATCAAAGCCCGACCTGTTCTATTTTATTGATCGCTTCTACTAAACATTCAATTATCTCGAAGAGTTCGATGCTGACAAAGCCGCAGATGGCCTCAATTCTACCTGTTCCGCAACATAAACTGACTAACCGTTCTCGCTATCACTCATCTCGGGCCCAAATCAGATGTAGACGAATTCTGCACCATTTCAAAGGTCTCATCTTACTCAGTGGCAACAGTAGAAGAAGAAGACGTGACGACAGAGAACAACGCCATCTGTCGAAAACAATCAAGAGGGTGCCAAGTTATAGCGCAGTCATAAAACTTAATATCATGCATGGCTCCGTTTAGTCACTGCCTCGTTTTGTCAATATCATGTTTATGCAAATCGCCGAGTAAACAAGACTACAACCGTGTTTTGTTTGGCAACTTCCGAGACGAATTAACAGAGCCCCGACCAAAGGCAAACACATGCAATAATCATAAATTAATTCGCCAGAGGAGCATTCGATAAAATGTTTCCCGCGGTGACATTTAACACGAAGAGGGGATGCTCACGAACACGCCCTCATCGTAAAATTTAAAACTAATATCCAAATTATTGCTTCCCAAGCGGGGTGTCGCTGTAAATGGAACGATTTTATTCGCCGACTGATGTCGAATGTGGGATGGTCTTCGAATTCGGCATGTGAATGTTAACACTTCTTTGGCCTTTTACTGAAATTATTTGTTTTTGGTTGTAATTGATTTGACATGGAGTCTGAAGAGGAATTTTAATTGTTTGGATAACTGCCAGCGACTTGAGTTACAAGAATGGACATTTATAGAAATTTATTTTAATAGACTTAGGCACAGCAATGACATATTGAAGCTTTTGTAAGGACTTCCGTTCTTTAACTCTTTTGTAGAAGCTTTCGAAATAAATTAGTTCGCCAACCCCTCATGAAATGAAATTAGATTGAAAATGGGTTTGGCCGTTAACCAGGTTGCGATTTTTTGTCCAGTTTGTGTTGATGGCACCTGGAGGACAAGATTCAAGGACAAACTCTACAGGTTGTACGATGGCATGCGCCAAGTAGTCAAGTATCTACGAATTTAGCACTTGAGATGACTAGGTGGAAGTTTAACACTGCTTCGGTCAGGAGAGTTTTTGAATCCGAGCCTCAAGGACAACGCAACATTGAGCAAACTCGTCTGAGATGACGCACACAAGTGGAAAAGGCAAGAGACCATATTAGCTAGATAGGCACGGTACACCCCGGACTATATTGCCTCTTAAATAGGTACTTACCGACGAACATTTTTACTAGGAAAATTGTTTTTTATTGACAGAAATGTGTGGTTATTCATGTTGTGTGGCCTAACGGTTCCCTAAAGGAATATATTGGGGAAAGCTGACTGATTTTAAAATTGCTTTTTCAAAAGGTATAATTTCCTCCCATTCTATCCAATCACACAGAAAGATCTTTCTGGCCTTCGGATTGACTTAAGCACTATGTCACCTTAACCTTACCACGATCATTTTAACTTTAATGATCGTAAGTGATCCATTTTTCCACAGAAATGTGTCAATAATACCACGATTCGACAGTGACTCGAAGCTATAGAGACTCGACCTGTGACGTTCTTTGATGTAATGTCATTCGGCACTTATACACCGAGTTTCTCCTTGTATAGTGCCCACGGATTTTTTGTTCAATCAAAACTGTACTAACATGAGGGCAAGACTCAACAATTTAAATGCCGGTCTTAACATTTTCCAAAGAGTGAGAGCCAATGGAATCAAAACTGCACATAATTTTAACAGTATCTAGACGATAAGCGTTATTCAATTTTCAAACGCTTACATTGACTGCCAGGGCAACCAAACCGTCAATATAACATTAACATGGATCATGTCTATGATGATTGATTTTTGAAATCTTAGTCTTAAGGGTGTGAAAGACTTGAATATGGAGCATTGAAGCAGGTTCTAAAACTGAACATCGTCCATTATTCGATATCTCTCAGAGTCGCCTTTCCCTGTTCTCTATCATCTTTGATGCACGAACGGACCTCTCACGTCTTGATGACTGCCATGATCAAATCAAGAAGGACTGTGTAGTAGAATTGAAATTTAAACTAGATCTAGAGACAACTCTTGAGATAATCAAAAATTCCGACATCTCTGACAACTTGTATCCATATATTGAACTAAACTCTTCTTCCCTTCCCCTACCATCCATTTTATTAAGCACCATGTCTTATTCCATGAGATATATATTGGTCGTTCTAGTTACTTCTATCCACATGGTCCTGGAAAAATGTTTCGCGCTTACACCTACGTTTTGCGTTTACCCTTGATTCGGCGTTACATCTTCAACACAAAATTGACAAACTCTCAAGAAGTTTAAGTCGTCGAGAGGATCGAGAAGATCATTAAAGTCTCCCAAATTTGTTCAAGCCCTAGTTCATATTTTAAATTCGTTAAATTCGCAGTCCATTAACGTGTTTTGTTTTATTTTATGACACACAAGGCTGTCGCAATCGCTCTATTTCTAAACTCACTTATATTTTAGTTCATCCATGAATAGAATGTTCAAGAAAAACCTAAGTATCACATATAAAGGGAAATCTTGATGTCACACACTTTTATCATACATCTTGGTGATTATTCATTCTATGCCCTATGTTAGCAACAAGCTCTATATCTCCACGAAAAATACAACTTAGGGTGTAAGCTTCCGCTATCAACTGGGCAAAAATAAATTACTTTGAAGTAACAAACCCAAATAAGCCGATGCGATTTATATCTGCTTTCTGGTCGTTAATTTCATCGCCCACCATGTCAAATGACCTCGGAAAATGCTGCTTAAGATCCCATTCAACTAGATTGTCGTACTTTCATTTTCCACTTAAAATGAGACAAGTCGAATTTCCGATGGTTTTGGATATAAACTAATGTTCATCTGGGTGAGCATAACAGCGTGAATGAAAGAACTTTTCAGGAAGTAACTGATTCATTTTTATTTGTCTTTTGTATGGGAAATTTATGAATATTGTATTTGCCACTCTTTGACTGTGAAACCTTAAAGATTTTAAGGACGATTAAAAGAACTGAAATAGATTGTTGTGTGTAGTGCTTTCCAGGCAATTGTTTCATTTTTCATTAGTTTGTAAGTTTTTAATTAATTGGGACATCCAGCATACGTTTCAATTCCAACACCAATCAACAAGTATTTGTGCAACTGATGAGAAAACATGCAAACGTATTCACAAGAATAACTTCCAATTGCTTCTTTTGTAACACCATATCGGCGACCAGGGATAAGTACCATAAAGTAGATGATCCTTCTTAACTAGACGTAAACTAGGAATTTAAAAAATATACCCAAAGGAAGAGCTCCGTTTGGAGAAAAACTATATTATCTTGTTTTCACTGAATACAAAGTTAAAGCACCATCGCACATAAGGAACACAAATACTTTCATTACCACTAATAATTAATAATTGAGTGGCACTACAGCCCACAACGGACCAGGGCCGAGCTTCTGCAACAACCACTCGTGTTGTGCGTGCTACTGTTCTCTCACGAGTAGGAGGGACATACATTTTTTGCCGACTCCGAACGGCGAGAAGCTTTTCATAGACAATTAACAGTCTTTGAGTGTTGTCAGCAACTTGAAAGAGGTGGTGCCGTGGAAAAAAATGCTAGGTGGCTCGTCCGGGAATCGAACCCAGACTTTCTACGTGGCGGTCGACGCACTTACCACTACGCCTCGGCGACCACATTCATTATCACTATATAACTAAAAACGTTGCAAAACAAATTCGGTACGATAGCCTTAGATTTTCCTTTCTTTGTGTTAATTCAGACGTAAATTCTCTATTAAGTAATCATAAAAATTCCTTGTAGCTTTTTAACAAAAGATAACGCACTCATATCTATAATCTTTAGATCTGATCAACACTTGGAAACCATACTCCTCTCTTCACGAGAACGAAGAGCCTATGTAGCCATACAATTGCTCAGCGGCTGCAGACCAATTGTATGGCTACATAGGCCTGATGCAGATTCCTTAAAAGCGTCATAAACCCAGCACACCAATTTGATAAATTTTATAGACTGTATACATTTTTCTTTTTTTGTAAATGCTGATGGCGTTGAACATTCACAAGGAAACTGAGTCGATCCGTTACAATTATACCTTTACAACTTTTTAAATTTCATTAGTTATCTAACATGTTTCCTTCCAACTGTCGTAGCTACGTAGAATAGGCTGAATAGTTGATGAACCTTACTGTCATAGTTACCCACGAACGGCGTCTCGAAGTTCTCACGAAATCCGCAAGTCTGTTTGCAAATGTATTAAATATTGTGAAGGTAAAAAGTATTTCAGTTTTTCCCAACATGGACATAATTAAATTTAACAAAAATTAAATGATCTCTCGCCCCAATTACAACCTACAACCTCGTTGCTTTCCCCTGTATCTTCCTCGCACGTTGTCATTCCATTCCGATTTGTTTTCTATTTTTAAACACCTTAAAAGGAGAGAGGAGAGAAGTTTTCACTCCTTATAAGTTTTTTTTATTATTTACTCTCACATGAGCGCGGTACATTCCAAAAAGGCCATATTTTGACTATTTTTTTTCATCCTTAAATAAAGTTAACGTTTCTGACCAAAGAAAACAAATGTTGGAATATTTATCTGCCCATCTCCCATTAACAACTCAATTTGCTATTGTTTCACTTTATAAAACAACTGTTTTACTTTCGAAAACTCAGCAGAAAACACACAAATCAAAAAAAAATTAAATGGAAGATGCACATTTTCACCAAATTATGTCTCGAAAATTAAGTAAAACATGATCTTTTTTCATCATATTTGTTCGAGCAATCCCAGCCGACTGTGGTCTCTCCCACGTCCATTCGTCACAGCCCCTCCGCTGTCGGTCGCTCAAGCACCTTGGAATGATTAATTCCCACAGATAATCGCCTCCGCCTCTTGATCGCTCAATTAGAGCACATTTTGTAACGTCTCCACGTCATACGCCATCGTTTATCTAATTAGTCATTCATTCATCACCTTCCACTCATTCAAGCCTGCCGAAAACATTTGCTGCCAACAGCCAACCGTTGCGCTCCCCTTTACCCAGCTTCAGTGAGATTAATGAGCTCTAAAATTGTCCGATTCAGTTTAAGCCTCGGCACGCGGTTCGGCGCGGCCTCTCCTCTCATAAATTATAAGCCGCTGAAACAGAAACCAACTAAGCCGATCCATCAAAGCCCAATAAAAAGTTATTGTTCACTTCAATAATTGCTGCGCCGGTTGCGTCGACTCGCTTGTGGCCCAAGACAACACGAAACCCGCTCTCGGCACACGTGTGTGCGTGTGTGCGCTGCCAAAGACATTTGTCAGTTGTCTAGGTCGGATCTTCAATATCAAGCGTCATCGCAGAGTCACGGGTTACCGCGCAGGTTTTATGGACGCCATCACCGTCGCAATGCGGATTGTTGTAATTACCAACGGATCGCGTTTAGCAATTCAATATGGAGACCCCAGCAACGCCACCGAAGACGCGCTTGTGAATTGTGAAAATGTGAAGGTCGTTACTGCTGCCACAGGGTGTAGTGGTCGTGGTGATCGTGATGGCAACAGGTTGACCATTAGCCGCAAACCTGCTGCCGCGCGGATCGCTCGATCGACGAGTGTGGTTCCCAGATGCTGATGGAATTCTCTCTTACTCTCGTTAAATGTTTCTTGTTTCGGCGGTGATCTGTCAACTTTGCTGCTGTTCCCCCTACACCTGTCAGTGGCGGTGATTTGTTGGGCATTTTATTAGCTTCGGTCAGTTTTTATGGTGATTAACTTTGAAGACGTAACGAAAAGGATTAGCTTCTTAATTTCGATGCAAATGAATCTGATCAAATAAAAGTGCCACCAGCCACCTGCCACTAAGGCGTGAACAAAGAGCAAGGAAATGAAGGTGCTTCCCATCAGAAGAATGACAGACTAGGGGGATATTTCAAATACACGCGCAAATGCTTCATTTACAGAGAACTTATTCAGGTAGCATGCTGTCTGACAATGGCGCCGAGTTCGTGTTGCATAACTGTAGGCGTGGAATTGGAATCTTAATTTTCAAGTTTTTTTGATTTAGCCGTAACTAGCTTCAGACTACTGACGTTTGTCCTCCTCACTAAAGTTTGCAGGTCTCATGTACTCATCAACAATCCATCAACATCTGCCTAATGGCTGTGCCACAAATTTTCGGCGCTTTCTATCGCCTATCGCAATTGTATCCTTTTTTGGATTTCTAATGGTATCTCTGGTACTCTCATTTCTTTTTCGGCTTTTCAATGTTTGCCTGTTATATGTGAGCTCCCGACTGCTATATCTCGAGTGTCTTCTCGATATATCCCGACTGACTTAAGGTCTCAATTCTCATATAGCACAAGTTTCTGAGCTCTTCTTCGGAGTCATAAGCTGTTCTGTTTTCTGATTTCTGGGAACTTCCATTGAGCCCCAAACTGTTTTTAACTTTGTTGTTGTTTCTTGATGACGTCGGTCCCACTTTCTAGTTTATAGGTACTTCAATGTGGCGATCAGCTTTCTTTTCATTTTCGATTGCTTCCTTGCTATCTTCTTCTTCTTTTTCTTGTGGCGCTACAGTCCGGACCTGGGTCTCAACCAATATGCCTCTCCAGCCAGCACTATCTTTCGCCAAATGCCGCCAGTTGCACACTCCAAGTTGGTTGAGGTCCTTCTCCACTTGTGTGCGCCACCGTAGCCTATTCCGTCCTCTGTTGCGTTGTCCCAATGGCTCAGATTCGAAGACTTTTCGGGCCGGAACAGTGGTGTCCATGCGCTCTACATGGCCTAGCCATCTTAAGCGTTGTCCTTGCTATTATTTTATTCAATTTCAGGTTTTTGTCGGATTCTCTAGTGACATTCTCGCCATTTTCCTATTCAAATCTCTCTTCTGGACTTCACTGCTTCTGCCTAAAATGCATCTTTCTAGTTCATCCTCATTTTTCGATGCCATTAGCAAGGAGTTTTCAGGCAGTTATCACTATTTACCTTCAAATATTCGTTTGTCTGGCCTTATGGCAAATTCTGAGTCCCATGAAATCAAATTTCTGACTTCTCAGCGCCTCTGATGTGCTCGAAAAACTTATTTTTGAATATTCAATGGTTTCCACTTTGCGCCTTTTGAAAGCCTGGTTTCATAAATCTGATCTGATTTCTAGCATGTTAAAGCTTCCTCGATTCTCACTGCCTTCTTGTTCTGTAAGGAATGCACTGCTGACAAAGAAGTCCAGCTATTGCATTTTTTAGAATGATAAGTCACCGACTCACACCTCAAATGATGTCATCTGTACGACATGCACTTCGAAATGTTCAACCGCAAGGCGCCTACACCATTTGGCCACCTGGATTAAAACAAAGTTATCCCATTCTCCCTCTCCAATCCACCTAAACATTGCATTTGAATAGTCTTCTGTCTTAAATCGTTGCCACAGCTGTGAAGGTCGTCGTCCAAGACAATGCGAAACTGTCACACAGTCTATAAATAATCAATCGCACACCTTCCTATTGTTGTCAGCGGCGGTGGCGACGTGTCGAGCACTTCCAAGAATTCGCCATTTAAATGGATCCCATGCTTCCTTCCTCCTTCTCCTGCCTGTGTTGCATGCGCCTCGACGCAGAGTGCAATTAGATGCGCGTTCAGGGAATTATTGAATGGAAGCGCATCAACGTCGGTACCGGCGGCGACTCAGTGGCATCGAATGGCAGCAGCACATGCGCCTCCTATACCATGCAGCCACTACACGTCTCTTAAAGGCCACAGATCAAATGTCAGTTGCAGAGGGGCTGACAGGGCGAGTGGTGGAACGACGGCTTAACCAGTTTTGTAATAGACCAGAATCAATATGCGCCCCATTGGCGTGTGATCACCATGATGCGCCTATACGAGCACATATGCATACCCGCTTCATCTGGGGTGGCGGAGGATGCTTTCGGTGTCATCTCCTTCGTTAAATTACAGCACTCTCGTGTACTTGGGTGCTTTTGGCTGCTCGCCACTGGCATGGCCATCTTTGGTTGAAGCTGCAATTAGGACTTCACCGCGTTGCCGTTGAATCGCAATAAATCTCGGACTCGTTCTTAGGCGCGAACGCAACCCGCGGACAAGCAATCAAATATGTGTTGAATTGCATCAGTGACCACAGAATAATGGTCTTACCTTGTGTTGGGATGAATATCAACATCGAGCGTTACACACTTCACAAGACTGGCATGCGGTCCGATTAAAAAAAAGGTTAACACCTTAAACGATCGATAATGAATTCTGGCTACAAGTACGGGATTACTATTTGCATTCGACATTGTAAGTAAGTTGTGTTGCATGGTGGGATTATCCGAGTTGCGGGGGTAGCTTTAGGTGCACACGCGCACAATTTAAAAAATTATCATATTTGAAGAAGCTCGCCCGAACTCGTTTCCATCCTTGGTGATACTGTACTCGCTTCTTTTAAAACTGATATTCATCTGAAAGGTCTTCTTCTGATTTTTGAATCTAAATGCTTGTACATTCATATGTTGGCATAGTTTTACACCACTTCTCCTAAATTCCCCCTCGTCGAATACGGGAACGAACGAATGTTGTCCTTTAAGGTTTTAAGTTATTTCCAGATGTAGGGCTTTTTTTAGATTCTGGACTAGTTTTCTTAGGCAGCTTATATACAGAACAGCTGAAACTAAGCACAAGTAAACAAAAAAACATTCCCACGGGCTAAACGGAATCCTTGAGCGGTGAGAGGACATTTTTTTGTAGGCTGTGAAACACTGCACTGGAGAGCTCAGACTCAAAGACAGGTGTATTGTACCTCCAGGCAGTAGCCTACACGTGTAATTTCTTGGTTTTCCGAAGGGAAAACCCGCAAGCACTTCTGTGATAGAGAGCCTTGGTTTTAGCTCCCAC
Source organism: Eristalinus sepulchralis (assembly GCA_944738645.1). Classification (NCBI taxonomy): domain Eukaryota; kingdom Metazoa; phylum Arthropoda; class Insecta; order Diptera; family Syrphidae; genus Eristalinus; species Eristalinus sepulchralis. The sequence continues at coordinate 55,453,446 of OX122886.1, forward strand.
CACGTCAGCGCTAAACAGCCGCAACCTGATCCGAGCAAAGGCGGGACATTGACAGGGAAAGTGCTCTGAAGTGTCTGTACCTTCTCCACGAGCATCACATGGGATGCCATCACCAAGCCAAAGCATATTTAAGTGCATAGCGAAAGTGAAGCTTCCCGTTGCACACCAACAAGTCGTCTGCAGTCTTTATCGTCTAGAGATAACAGAAAAGCCGCGGATTTCTTGCTGACGTTTGAGAATTATTGGTCAGCCTGCATCATGTCATTTCCGGTTGTGGTACATCAGCCCTTTCACCTTTTCTTCACAAAACAGTTTGTGGCCATTAGGATCGCAAACGTTTCCGCCTGGAAGACCAATGCGAAATTGCCTAAAGAGGAATGAAGTCTCATGTTGTCGTTTTCCACGAAAGTCCCAGCTCCAGATCTCTACATCGTCTTGAAGCCGTCTGTGAAAATCGGAGTACATTCCCTTCCCGGCTTAGTTTCGGTCCAGAGCCAGTCCTGAACACGGGGAAAGTGGACTTTGTATAAGCGACGCAGCTGAATCTTTGGTGAACCCGCATCGGACAGAATGTTCATGAAACTAGTGCCATAGAAGATGCGGTGCGAGAGGTCAAATCTTTTTGGTGATAGGCCCTAGGTTTTATGGAAAACTCCCTTACACTGCCAAAAGACTGACAGCGCCTTGAAGGTTTTAGCCTCAATGTGTATCTGCCAAAGAAGGTGAGAGGACTTAAGAACGTAAGCCGCTTTAAGGCTATATATGAGATCGCATTCAGTGATATCCCCAGGCAGTTTAGAACCCTTGTCGCAATTTGGATGCCTTCACAATCTCACCCACAGCCGGTACATCCTCATCTGTGACCACCGTACGACGACAGCAATCATGAGTGTTGTTCACTAGCATACTAGCTTCACGATCTTCACGATTTCTGAAGCTCATTCACTTTGGAAACAAGTTTCCAACAGTTCTTAGCATTGTTCAAAACGTAAAGCAATTTAAGAGTTGTAACAACGAACACGAACATTTATTGACTTCGATAACCAAATCAGTGAGTCACATTTTTATCTCACGTTTCGATACATCCCCATGCGTCTAAGATCCCCTCATGACTTATTCACGAACCACGTTCAGCAGCTGCCCCTTGCATACACGCAGTTTTCAGAACACTTCAAGAACTCTTCCCATCAGTCGACTACGAAAATCCAGTTCCTTAATCAATTCGCTCTTAGGTTTCAGACATCATCTAAAAATGTATGATACATTCGATATTTGAAATTCAACTCTGTACAATTTATGGGCTCCACTGATTGCCCTCGGACAGCTCCACAAAGTATCACGCTGTGACTGAGAGCCTTAAATCCACAAGACGCTCTCATTAAGTCCCAGGCGACCCACTCAGAACTGTCTTTCTCTAATAAACACATCCATTCATCCGATAATCTATGCTAATTCATTAAACACTGCTGCTTATGTATTCAGATCTGCTCGTTCACCCAGGCCTGCACTAAACTCTCGGCTTAGTTCTGTACCCAAGGCCTCCTCGGAGCACAGTGATATACGCGACCGGGAAGCTGCGCAGAAGCACACTCATCTCACGGGTTTACGTCAATTTAATTAACCACGGATTGGAGTATTACAACCGCGACCGCCACGTGTCTGCTCTTCACTGGTGTGCACGGCAGTGCACCTTAGTGCACCAGTTTTCTGTAGAGCACTGGCGCACTGGACCATCTGGTTCGATCGGCTACCGATTGGTAACAAGTTCTCTCTGCCTGCTCAGCCACAACCACCACCTTGACCGTGTGCGTGGTGGCTGAGTTCTTCCAGCCGACTGTGATTTATCTATGTCGACATGGTATGTCAGAAGTGCTTCCGCGATTCGGCGGAGGGTGTCCCGTGTCCACCCGGTACATGCCTAAGACCGACGGAGTGTGATAATCTGCCGCCACTGTACACTGTCTGCCGCACCTATTTGTGTTGCGGATCTCTGACACTCCACACTGAATAGCTTTTGATATTTTACGACATTTCGTTTTGACATATTCGACGGACGCAGTCCTCCTCTGGGTCCAGCGCCAACCCGCGTTGCCCTGAGGCTGAAGAGCACTCACTTTTGTGCTCGCTGTCAGCCTCCTCGGGGCACAGCGCTTTACGTAAGCCCACTTAGTTGCCGTGTACGCGCCGCGTCTGTGTGCCGCACTGCGCCTGCTGAATGAGGTTAGTGTTGCTGTTGACCATAGCATCGGCGATAAAACCGAATCTGATCAATGCATGATGCCTCTGTGCTTGGAAGCAACGCCTATCAGACGCGGTGGGAGTGAAATTTTTATTACGGTGGTAATGGCGTGGCGCAGCGGCGACAATTCCTTTGACGTGACTATCAATTGAAGTTTGCGGTGGCTGCGGTGGTTCTTGGAAATCATGTGTTGGTTATTTTTTTGGGGTTTCCGAACAAGAATGATGTGGCAATAAAGTTTGAGTAAAAAAGAACATCACTTTGAAGGTCAAGCCCAAACTTACATCCCAACCTTGAGGATCACAATTCTCTTTTTCACCACGTTTCTCTAATACTCATTGCTGAGCTGACCTTTAGCAAAGAACACATAACACCTTTTAATCCATGACTTCGCCGTCGCCACTGTCATCCCCATCTCAGCCGCCGGACAATGACAGTTAATTTGCAGATCGCGTATAGCAGCTACAAAGCCAAGCATTAATTACCGCATTTATCCGCTGATTAAAATCCCATTACTAAATGTAGCGCAACCGGCATAAATAACGAGAATAAAAGGGGCGTGACGATTGAAAAGATCTTCGGTGTGTTATCCGTTTCAATGAAACCCACTTCGGCGAACTGTTGGAAAATCTTCAGCTCGGATCTGACTCCGTTGCGGGTCAGAGTGCCGCGGGTGATGTTTTACTGAATTCGCCAGGCGTCGTGACTAGATTGTCCCAAAGATTGTCGTTTTCTTCTTCTTTTTCTCTCATTTTGTGTTGGTGCGTCCTCTACTGGCTGCAGTGATGAACTTTGTTTGACTATAATTTGCATAGTGCTGCAACCATTGAATTGCTTCAATATTTGACGATAATTGAGTCTGTCTATTGGAACAATGACTGTTTGATAAGCAAATGAAAACTTACATCAGTCCTAGAGTGTGCGGTCATTGTGCTTTTGATATTGGACATCTTTCGGTGTGGTTGTGTTTTTTGCTTTCTACTTATCCAATGGTCAGCCGCTGTGACTACTTCACATTGACACGTTATAGATTAGGTTGAAGATACTCCAAAAAACGAGGTCCTTTTTGGTGCGTTTTTGAGTTGTGGCCAGACATTTAAATACATTTTGATCAGATATTTAGTCCTGAATTTGAATTGAATTTAAATGCATTTTTTATTATTCATTCATTATTACTTAAATGCTAGACAAAAATACTTAAATCTAGCTTAATAATATAATCCATTGATCTTAATTGTAACCTACTGACTCTTCGCGAGTACTCTAAGCTAATCTAGTATATTTTTCTTTTTGCCTTTCGGCTTCTTGCATTGATATTTAGTCCTCTTCTAGACATAGTTCTCACTGCTGGTTTAAGCATGGATTTAGCGGTATCTCAGACTGCATAATTCAGAAAAAAAGCCTGCTACGTCTTTACTTTCCTTGTCTAAAAAAGCGATTTTCTTATAGGATCAAGGTCTGACTAAATCGGTTTAGATCTAATCCATCGCTCCAATGGTCTAAACGAACTCTTTCTTCGTGGTTTGTTGTTGTTTGTGGACACTACAGCAATGTTGAGGACTTTTTTCTTTTTTGTTGGAGGGTGGGACACTGAACTTTAGCGCTCAGACTCAAAAACTGATCCATTGTACTACCAGGCTTAGGAGAACCTATGAAAGCCGTTTTCAAATAAAGATTAATTACTTGCAAGTCCCTAGTGTCCAGCGACTCAGCCAAGTTTTACTTCATTGCGCTTTTAGATACCAACAGCATTTTATTAGTCTCCAGTCCAGAGTATTCGATGATAGAGCCATAATTACAGTTTGGCTGTCAGAAAGGATTTATCTTGCAGTACCTTTGACACCCTTAAGGAGAAGGTAAATCTACAAATACTTATGTTGTGTTCAGAGACTCCAGACAAAATTTTCCATTCGTCTAAAACCGGGACTAGATTTGGAACACCATTGGATCAGTAGTAAATAATGTACCGCAACTCGGTAGCCTACCTAAAATTTCCAAAATTATACAGAACTTGTTTTTTTTTAGATTTCGAGTTGGACTTATTGTTCTCCACATTTCGAAAGACCGAGATATTTACTCTAAAATAAATGAAAGAAGGTACATATACCGAACTGACCATAAGAACGGAAACGAATGACTAATAAACGATAAATAAGTTTAGTAGTATAATATTAGGATAAGTTTTATCAGGAGATAAGAAGAGCCTGCATGTAATATGAGGATAGGGGTTCAATCAATATATTGAATTCAAACTCACTATGCGATTTGAAAATATTTTATGCTAAAAGTTGTTCAAAGCCTTCGACCTTTACCCCATTCCAGAGCAACACCAGTCTGAAACGTAGGAAAAACGTAACTCAGCTGCTAATTCAGGAGACTGTGATGGAAGAATTTCCTGTGGCGTATGGGGTCCTGCGCAATATCCGGTCTGGAAATGAATCGGAGTCTAGGCCTCTTTTAATTCATGGGATACCCACTTGTGGAGTTTTCTCTCTTTTCCTCTTTGAGAAAGTTGTCGACCTATTGTCATGGTGAATACTCCCACGGTGGGTGCAATGCTTGGTGTCGTTTTTGTTGAGTCCACATTACCTCTTTCCCGTAAGGTGGCGTCGTTTATTTCTGTTTCCAGTTTCCCACGCATAGCACTATTAGGGCTAAGATTTCCTAAACGGAACATACCAAGACAACATCGAATGGTGCGTTCGTTAATTAAATTCCCAATTCTCCGCCATTTCTAGCTTTGGCTGTTAGAGTGGCAATATATACCAGATGCTCAGTAAACAACTTCTTGTTTAGGACGAAGTGAAAAACATAGGACTGGAAACTAGAACGTTACTAAAAGCGGATGAGGAAGCCTTTAGTCTTTTCGAATGAAAAGTTTTGCATGCGATTTATGGCCGTCTGTGCGGTGATGGCGTTTGGAGCAGAAGATTCAACGACGAACTTTATAGGCTATATGGCAGCATGCGCCTGGTCAAGCGTCTTCGGATACAATATGTTAGTGGTATGGTCTTTTAGGTCAGTACCGAAATCAAGCGCAGAATCACTCTTGCCAATCGTTGTTTCTTTGGGCTTAAGAGACAATTGAGTAATGAAGATCTCTTCCGAACGACCAAAGTATTTTTGTACAACACCTTGATCATCCCAGTTCTGCTTTACGAAGCAGAAACCTGGACGCTACTAAAAGCGGATGAGAAAGCCCTTGGTCTCTTCGAGAGACCAAGTTGATGACATCTGGAGGAGGTTCAACCACGAACTGTATGGGCTGTACGGCGACATGAGCCTGGTCAAGCGTCTACGGATACAAGCTTAAGGTGGCTAGGCCATGTAGAGCGGATGGACAATACTGGTCCGGCCCGAAGAGTCTTCAAATCCGAACCACAGGCACAACGCAACAGAGGACGTCCTAAACTGAGATGGCGCACACAAGTGGAAAAGGACCTCAACCAACTTGGAGTGCGCAACTGGAGGCAGCTGACAAGAGATCGTGCTAGCTGGAGAGGCATGTTGGTTGAGGCCCAGATCCACCCAGGACTGTAGCGCCATCCGAAGAAGAAGAAGAAGAAGATCTTGTAGGAGATTGAAGACAAATTTCTGAAATCAAAATAAAATGCCAAAATCCTAAAAACACGTTTCAGTGAAGGTATGTACGGGGAGCATGCTGTCCCCTTTCCTTCTCGAAACATCGCCTTCCCTAAAATATACCTCAAACACGATAACTTTTTTGCCGAACGTGTGTGATTACGAACATTACTTTGGGGCTAAATTAAACTTCTGTAATATAACTTTGGTTCACATTGATACGTCTGCATAATTGTTTCAAATTTACTGTCTTTAAATTCTAATTTCGATAATTGCCGCTTCTTCATACTCTTATTGGACAATTCTTTACTGTATATGCGGATAAATTAACTTCGTTGTCTTAATTTTGTGAATACGGGAGTCACTAAATTAAATGGATATGCAGGATCGATAAATGAAATGCATCTTGAATGAAATTTCATTAAAATTTTATCATAAATTTTGGAGAAGAAGAAGAGGAGGAAAAAGAAAGACCGACGAACGAACACTTCGTAATTAAAAAGATTTTCATTTTTAGAAACGACATCTTACCGAAATGTTGTATTGAGACTTGGTATACTTGGTCAAACTGTTTTGTTGCCTATATACTAAATAGAGTAAATTTGTTTAAACTTGACACAAGTCGGAGCATAATTAAGATTTTTCGAAAAAAAATTCCCTCGAGTACTATCAGGAGAAAGAGACACTAAACCAGACAACCAGCCTTTTCATGAAACATTTTCTTTTTAATTTAATTTCAAACATATTTTTACTGTATTTCTTTTTTTGTTTTTGACAACTTATCCAAACTTTAGGTGCGTTACAGTTTTAAGGCGTTCCATTATCACTTCTGCTCTCTTCAGCAATAATCCAAATTTGACTAACATCTTAATGCGTGCTCAGGCTGCCTTACGCAATATAATATTACAAACCCCGGTGTACAGCAGAAATTTGTCAGAAGATCAGTCCGATCCAAAGCCAGACTGCAACTGAATCCGTCGAGCAATACTTCATGCGATGCACCACACATCCATTCGATGATAAGTAACTCGTATTCTATTTAAATCAATATGACATTTAGCAAGCGGTCCTCACCGGCTGCGCAGCCAAAGCCCATGTGACCACCACACCAAAACCAACAACAGCTACGTTCAGTATCGCCATCAATCTTCAACTTCTCCAAGTGCCACCGCGCAAGGAATCACAGCCAAAGTTCACTTGTCCCATACATGGCACCCCAAGAAGTTCTGAACTTTATTTTTAATCCTCCCCCTCCCCCAGTGGTGACTGCAGTCCAGCAATCAATCTGCAAGCAGAAAGGTGTTAGATAATTAAGAAATTTTATTTATTTCAATCGATCTCTGCGCCACCGCACCCCATGCAACCCCTCTCGCTCATCGTCAATCACCCAGTCCGGCCAGATCGGCCAGAGTTTGTCTAAGTCTCTAGATAAATCTTGTTCGATGTCACCAGGGAAAAGCAAGAAATTAAATTAACCAAAAACAATATTACATAGAAGCGCGCATCTCGTAACTGAGCGACGCTACAAGACGCAAACAATTTCCATCTATTTCGTTGTGCAGTATCTGGTTGGCATTATTTGAATAGCAGCAGCAGCAGCAGTGCTCATTCAAGGTGCACACATAGACGCGTCTGTGTCCAAGGTATTTGTTGTTGTCACCTGTATGTGGTTAACGCACACTAATGCAATGTGCGCCTTGCATTCGGCCGGGGTATCTATCGGTGGATGCAACGCGAAAAAATGCATCTTCTGAGATGCATATAAATAGTGGAGACTCCCGGCAATTGGTATCATTAAAAGCTCATTGTTCCACCCAGCTTCTCTGGAGCCAAAGGCACTTGGTAGCTTGTTCAGTTTTGCTTGAAGTGTGTGTTTTCTGTTTGACTGTGAACTGCAAGGCGTTCCTCACAAGGATATCGGAATTTTTTTTTGAAAGTGAAGAATTTCAAATTTCTGCTTCAAAATGAAAATTGTAAGTGAAGTTTAAGCAATTTGTGAAATTTTGTTTTGGTTAAAAAAAATTAAAATGAAAAGGACTTCTTGGTGACTTGTTGGTGAAATAAGTATTTTGACGACGGCAGCTCTGTGCTGACTTAATCCTTTAGAGTCAACTAAAGGACAATCTGACAGAAAACAATCAATTTCAAACCTGCTCAGAGGGATTTTAACACTTAATTGTTGATTTATCTATTGTTTTGCTCATTATTCACTTCAGATACATTTATCTCTAAGATGACAGATGCATTCAAGAGAGCTCAATGTTAAAGTGACAGCTTAACGACGTCTTAAAAATCATAAGCTTAACGACGTGCAATTTACCTTGCGGAAAGGCATTAAACGACGGAGTTTGCTTGGTTCCCAGCCTGCCGTTTCGGCCTTAATTAGTTTCCTTTTTGAGGAAGACTTTAAAAATGGCCACCGTGAACTTAACTTTTCCCCAATTTTGGAAAGTAACGTCTTCCATATATCTCACGACTCTTTCTCTTTCGCTTTGCTGAAAACATTCAGTCTTCACAAACTGGCTGTTCTGAGTTTATATTAAACTCTAGGTCCTGCACTCCACATAAGTGTTCTACACAGCACGATTGGTTGATGGAGAAACTAAGTCAACTGTGTCCCACTAATTCTTGAAGTATACTCCTCTCACAACGACTTCCTCAAGTCGAGTGAAATTTCACATCCTGAACAGATTATCAACTTTGACGACATGAGACCTCTTAGGATCTAAACCAAAAAGTCTTAGCCGACTTTGTTCTTTGAAAGACGACTGATTTCCAAATCAAAAGGCAACATCGTATCAGCACTATACACCTAAACGTCTAAGTCTATTCAACAGCGTGTGGTGCTACAAATGACACATCACCACTCTTCAAGAGATGCAAAAATTGATCCCTTTTGGTTTAAACCGTCCACACCCATCATGCCTGTTAAATAAACCACAATTTCCACCATTGATCTCCTGCCCATCTAATGGCAATGTTATCTCTTTTAATTACACCGCAGCAATTTCACACTGAACTTAAGGTTGTTACATCTTCACTCTTGTTGCCTTCATCCATTCGTAGCCCTCCTCCCATTTACCAATGGTCACGATAGACAAACATAAACCGGACAAAAATGAAAAAAAGCAGAAGACTAACAATCTTACGTGGACTCTCTTATGGGGCACTCTTTTGCGATGCAGCACTTGTGGCATTCCCGGTACAAATTCACTCCATTCAACAACTGACCTTTCCGCAAGCGACACGCCACGATTGTCGTCGTTGTTCATCGTTGTCGTTGGTCGTTGGTCGTTGGTCGTCTTTCTTTGTGGTTTCCCTCTCGTCACAAGCAGTAGCATCACAGTTCGAAGCGATTCCTGGTGATGAACTTTTGTTGTTACATAAAGTGCCCACAGTGGATAAAATTGAGGTTACCCAGATGTAAGCCTCATTATGCGGGTGCAATCAAGGTGAGGAAAACACCGCTGCCGCCACTACAACCACCTTCCAACGATGCGCTGCAAGCGCTGGAGCGCTTTGTCGCTCGTTGTCACATTGTGCGCGATTCAAGGCGGAGATAAACTCTGCCTTCGTGATTTACGATTTCGTTATCGCGAGCCTCATTCAGGAAGAACAATGTTAACAGTTTGCCGAGCCACCTCTGCTTCATTTTTGAGGTGTGCCTTATTATGTCACAACCGCTGGAGCGTTATAATTCAATAACGGCGAACAGAAGTACTTGCCATTTGTGTGGCGATCAATGATAAGTCAAGCAGCAGCAGATGAGCTGTTGGTAATTGCGTAAGATCGATAATCAGTCATTAATTCGAAACCTGTTGAACCACCAATCCAAACACTCACTCACTCATCACACAGAATACACATCTTGTCATAAATGAAAATGTTAATTTATTTCACACTTCTCGGCGAATATTTGCTGAGAACATTTGCCGTGCACCCAGAACTAATCGAAGCCAAGTACGACCGCTGACAGGAATCTCAAACTTCGTCTTGCACAAAGTCACAGACAATTAGATGTTAATTTCACATTCAGGTCGAGCGAGCTGCTACTGCTGCCCCTGGATATTGACCGGCAATTGTGGCAAGGGACGAGTACCCAAAAGTTAATAAATAATTCAATTATTCTGTCACGACTCGCGATGCTCAGAAGCAATTTTCTCGTAATTGCACCAATTGCAGCTTTGAAATGGAATGCAAATCCGTCATCATTTAATTGTTGTTTCCGATTTGCGTACAATCACTCATTGGGGTCTCTATGGTTTTGCTTTGCAGGAAATCACTCTGTTGATCGCCGTCGCTGTGACAATGGTTGTTGGCGCTCCACAACGGGCTGAGGAGCCGATTGCTATCATCAGTCAAGAATCAAATATCGAACCAGATGGATCATATCAGTACAGGTGAGTTTTGCGTTGCATACTTTTAGGATGTGAGACCAGAGAGTAGGCCAGTGAGTCAAAAGAGTTGGCGTGCGAACTTCGTTTTCACTTAAGCAGCAATTGTCTTTGAAGGTGGAATTGAAATTTTTTGAAACTGTGGACACTAAAGCGTGAGACTTTCTTGAAGGAAGATAAGAAAAGAGACTATATTTGAGCCTTAATTTACTTTGAAATGAATCAAATATGAAAAGAGTTGATGTGCGAACTTGTGTTACTATTCTTTAGTTGATGTTTCTCACCAGTTTTTGATTCTGAATACATGACAGAGAGTACATATGAACTACTGCTGATGAAGAGACTTTAGTACAAAAGCCTCGGATGAGGATTGAGGATACCAACAGCAAAAGAGTTGGTGTGCGAACATTTTTTTTATAATCCCCAACTGTGACTTAAATGTTTACTGAGTGAACACAAGTGATAGAAATTCTCAACAGATTGTCACTGACATAATAATTTCGCCTACAAAACCATTCTTGGGCATACGAAATCTAAACGGAAATCGCAAATTAAACATGATGTAGCCTCATCATTTCTCTTTAGCCATCACACTTACTTTTCCTCTTCGTCCCTCAAATGTTTACAAATCGAATTCAATTCGCATGTTCGCAATGACCCGATTTATGAAAAAGTAAACTAAAACAAATATCCTTCAAAAACTGTGCTTAATGTATGCTAATTAAGCAGCCATTGATCTTCGCACAATGTCAAGCAATAAGCAATTTGCTTCCCCTCATCAGAAATATTAGAAACTTTAAACCAGTTTTTTTTAAGTATTAAGGAAAACAACATTAATCATATTTATCTCATCACACAGCTATGAAACCGCAAATGGAATCAAGGGCGAAGAGACAGGCACACTGAAGAAAGCATCATCCCCCGATACCAGTGACGTCATAATTGCCCAAGGTGCAGTTTCGTATACATCCCCCGAGGGAAATCTCATCTCACTTACCTACACCGCCGACGATGAGAACGGTTTCGTGCCATCTGGTGATCATTTGCCAACCCCACCACCAATCCCACCAGCAATCCAAAAGGCACTCGACTACTTGCTCAGTCTGCCCCCGTCAAAGAACTAAGTTCTCTCACTCTCACACAAGTATGAACGAATGATTTGACACACAGGTCTGTGAATGATACGCGACGCTCAATGGCTGCCTTATACTCTCTCTTAAATAAAATAATCTTAATCTATCGCTACTATGGTTACACACACATGACAACACCACACATCAAAGAAAGAACACAGAAAGACGACACACTGTAAACGTTGAAACGACAGCGTTCTCGTACACCACACTTGCGCACTGACTGAACGAACCAGGAATACGGTGATGTTGGGCCGTAGGAAGTCCATCACCGAAACACTCTTTATTTTCTTCCACTATCATTGTTATTTGTTTATAAATACACAAGTGTATGTAATCTAATCTATCTCTGATCTTAAACAAAATATATAAACAAACGTTTTTTATATAGCAAATGCGATACAAAATTTGTTAAACCATCTCCTTTCTCTTCGATACTAACTCCAAGCGTAGTTCAATTTTCTTAGGTTATGTCTGCGAATGATACTCAGCCTTTTCCAAATCCTCTCCCGTAGTATCCCCTGTACATTTTCTATCTCCCTATCCCTCTCGTTGGAACATTTTCGGCACAATGTGATATCGCAACTAAAAATAAAACGAGCAAAAATGTTGTAAAAAATGTTAAGAAATGTAAAATATATATGAAGTACTTTAAGATGCAATAAAGAATTTATGATTCTTTGAAAAAAAATATCCTCTCCTCTAGACGTGTTTTATTGTTCCTTGGCAAATGAAACCTGGTACTGGTTTGGCGGTTAAGGGGTTTTGTTTCGATCTTATCGCGATTAAAGTGTCACAAAACTTGAATCAACGTCAGCTGATAGCGTTGTCCGGGCCGAAGTGGTTATCTAAATTGAGCTGTTTTCGGATTCGAGGCATCATATCTGGGGATCAATTTAATTATTTATCGTATTAATTAAAAGCGAATCGAAAAGTTATTTAAGACAGAGTAACCTTTATCAAAAACGATTACGTCTTTTTTTGGTTTTGTTTTATGTATTTATTTTTTTTTTTTTTTTTCTTTAGTTGCCTTTGTTCTGAGCTGGAGTTTCAATGGAAAAAATGTTAATTTAGTCTTGTATGTTTACGATTGATTAGAATAACATGTTGAATTCTTCGGAAATGAATGTACTCACAGTTTGATTTCAATTTAACAAGAATTATAATTATGATTGTGAAATGCATGTTGTTATGCCTTTAATTTGAAAACTACAAATACCTTAAGCAAAATCCTTATGATCTAGCGCCTTAGTTGTTTGGAGGACATAGGCCTATTCCAGTCTTTCCAGTTGGTATTTTAAGGCTATACTACAAGATATTAAAATATAGGGTTATTCATTCCGTCTTTTGACTTTCAAAATCCTTCTTTGGACAAATCATACTTCACTCTAACCAGACTACTACGTCATTTTTATTCAATATCGCTTGGCAAATCATTATGGATGGACTGACACCAACACTGCATCTCCAAATTGTCTAGTTCTGTTAAATCAGCGTTCTGTGAGAATGTTTTCTTGAACGACACGAGGAACTTTACAAGATCGTGACAAATTTATTGTTGTCCTCAACAGCTTGGCAATATTAGGGGACTATGTGCTTGCTGAAGACTTGAGCTACGAGCCATACACCGCGTTAAACAATGAACTCCTGAAGAAATCATTTTGGTGACCACTTAATTTCATGTTTTACTGTGGTAAAACATCCTAGATCATGTGATATCACACCTTTGAACTACTTTCCCTGGGGATATGTAAAGTTTGGGGTCTCAGTTACAATAGACGCTTTGGAGCCAACATTACTCGCTATTCGAACGAGTCAACAAAAGTTGGACTTTCTGAATGAAGCACCGCAGTTGTAGCCGTTCCAAACATTTAAATAATATCATTGACAGAAGGCTCAAGCATGAAATCAGACCTTACGGATAATCGTTATAATCTAATCTCTGATAGAGTCAATTTTCCCTCTAGGGATCTTAATATATTTTATAATCTTTTCACGCTAAAGTTTCAGGATGTCCCTTAATATCGTTTTATTTGAAACTGAGGACGACGTATTTACATACATATATGCAAACTGTTACCAGATACAGGGGAATGTTCAAATCTGAATCCCAACGATATATCTTTCATTATTTTTCAACAATATTGCTCCGATACTTGTAGCACTATTTTGCTTGCCAAAGCACGCACCTAACAAATAAGGTCCCAGCTATTTCACCTCTCTTAACCAACCGATTGCTCCCTACTTCCCTAAGCAATTAGTTTTAAATGTCTTGTCTTTTCCTCTGAGTAACGCAGATTCCTTAAAGATATGTATTAATTATTGCCAACCTTGCCTACCTAGAGAAGCTTGATTATCCTTAAACTCAAATTGCGTTGTTTTTATCCCGGTATAATAGATTGATTCCAATTCATCATATTTAGGATTACATCAGCACACCCTTTCTCTGCTCAATGTGGTGTTCCTGAAGGCAAACTACTTGGTCCTATATTTTTTATTTTATCACTAAATGACGTGGCCTGCATGACAAAAAGCTGTTAAATATCTGTATTTGCGGATGATAAAGCAATTTACATCAACTTCCTCACCAAGGAAATAGTTTTACAATTTAATGTAATAGGGACTTGCGTCATCGCAGCCTGAATAAATTTCATGATATTACTTTCTCGAGAAAGCGAAATTAATCAAATCCAAGAATGTAGAAATTTTTTTTACACATTCTTTAAGGACCTAGGAGTAATCTGTGACACTGAAATTAATTTTCGCCGTCACGTTAGTGGCATCATTCGCAGAATCAATCCCTGTCACTGCTTCCCTTTACATTACAAACTCTATCTAGGGCTATTGATAGACCCACTCTCCTTCGTTCTACTGTTTTGTTTTTTTTGAAGGTGAGTCGCACTGCACTGGAGCGCTCAGACTCAAAAACTGGTCCACTGCACTACCAGGCAGTAACCTTTATTTATTGTAGTTTCTTAGTTTTTCGAAGAAAAACCAGCAGGCGCTTCTGTGACAAAGAGCTTAAGTTTTCAGCTTCCACCGCGTCAGCCCTTAACAGCCGCCACCTGATACGAGCAAGCAAAGGCTTCCCGACAGAGAAAGTGCTAGGCAGTATCTTCACCTTCTCCACAGGCGTCATATGGGGCACCATCATTAAACCGAAACAGACTTTGATGCTTAGCGAAAGTGAAGTGTCCTGTTTGTACGCCGACAAGTTTTCTGCACTCTTTTCTGTCTAGAGATAACAAAAAAGCCGCAGATTTCTTGCTAACATTCGAGAGCATGTATTTGGTCAGCCCGCATCCTGGATTGTCATGCTATCTCTAGTTGTGCTGTTGGAAGACCTAACCGTCGACGGAAACCCAAACCAAGGATGTAGGATAGTCCCGAAGTGGTTTCGGGCCCTACGAATGCCTCTTTTGAACCTTGCTTTGCTAGTTCATCGGCAATCTCGTTTCCCATGATCCCGTGATGTCCCGGGACCCAGACAAGTCTTAGCGAATTCAGTCTACTGCCCAAATTAACCAAATTCATTCTATTTGCAATTTCGCAAAGCCTTCGAACCTAACCTCGTTTTCGTCTTAAACCGCTTAGAACTAGCGGCCTAGCTTGATCCCTCACCAACTACTTTCGTTGTAGAGGGGACTTACAATTCGATTCTGAAGGATGAAATTGTAGAAGTTTTTTAGCAATTCGAATAAGGTGATCATTTAAGCTTGACGATTTCGCATCCGTAATGGACTCACAAAACGCATAATTCTTACACATCCCCGTCAAAAACAATACGTGCAACTTCCGTCATCTCCGTCAATAGACTCCTTTTGCACGCTTGTCAAGAGGTAGCCTTCTGCTCATATTTAGTGTACTTTTCTATGCAACAACTGTAGATTTTAGATTTAGCAGATAGAACAAAATTAATTTCATTGATAATCGTAGGAGTACACGAATCAGTTGATATACCTGTTTGTTTTCATAAAACGTCGTTCGTCTTAGCAGAAACAATTTAAAAATTCTGGTCCTTAAGCTTTCTATTTTGAGTCTCGGACTATTAATGTCTCAAGCACTCCGTCTTCTCCTCTCACAGCACAAAGTTACACTCTTCTCCAGTCTACCCATCAAATCTGAGTGCATCAGTGAGAGTGCTTACATGTCTTCATATATCCCGCCCCTAACAAGTTACATTACCGAGCCACATGTGTAAGGCAAATCCAATTTCAAATGACAGCCACGATCAATTCACACATTATAAAATCGGCTCCCCACGCCTCATTACCGCCGAGTGCGTCGTTAATCACCGAAATTAATTGCCTGCCTTCGCTGAATAAACGAGTTTAAGTAAATCTCGATTTGATGATCAGTCTCGGGCGAATTTTTTTATCGCCCATAAATCCCCGTAAAAAATGTCACTTCATTTACAATGCATTCAGTCGGATGTACAAACACCCAATAAACTTCTAAAGAATACAATCACTCAGGCCACGGGGAAATCGATGAAAAACAACAAAGAAGGGAACTGATCAAGAATCGATGAAGAATCTCGGCTCGGCATAAGAAACGACGGATTTGAATATTTCGTTCATATATCTGTCACCACGAATGTAGATCTTCCCCCGTGGCAAGCTTCTCCTCAGAAGCGACTTCACTTCACGGCTGCATTGAATTAATTAGATTATAACTCTGATTCAGGCACCAGCCGGAACGGTAGCACTTGCGCCTCCGCCGCAACAGAATATTCGGTCTAAGATCGCCCGAAAGCTGCAAGTGATTTACGTTCCGATCCAAGCCTTTCCCTATCGGCTAGGTGTGCAGCACATAAGCAGTTGGCTCGGCCAACAAATCACCTATTATCACGTCGGCAACAACCTCATAAAACGGACCCATCAGGTTTTATGCATATTAATTAACGCCACTCCAAATTGATCAGCATGATGTGCGCTGTTTTTAGATACAAGATTCGAGTATCCGCGATCTGCGTCCGCAGAATTAGGCGATAAAGCTCGCGGTCCGAGACAATGCGACACGAAGCCGAAAACTGGAATTCCTTTCGAAGGG
Source organism: Eristalinus sepulchralis (assembly GCA_944738645.1). Lineage (NCBI taxonomy): Eukaryota > Metazoa > Arthropoda > Insecta > Diptera > Syrphidae > Eristalinus > Eristalinus sepulchralis. Next base: position 55,469,846 of record OX122886.1, read on the forward strand.
GTGAGCGATGGCGCTGTCTTGGTTAATTGGAGTGTTTGTCTTGGTTGCTGAGTTATCGGCTTAAAGCTATAAAATCGCTGGGAGCTCATCTGAGGATCACCATTTGTGAAACGTCTCCACACTGTGCAGAGCCCAGTCGAAGATTATCAAAATGAAAGGCTCTCTGATTGTCTGCCTCGCGCTTGGATTTTTTGCCGCCACCGCCGCCGCTGCTGAAGCAGTCGATGATCCTCTTGTGACCCTCGAGTCAAAAGTGGAACACGACGGAAAGTTTCACTATCAGTAAGTTCATCCTGATCCGCTTTTCAGAGGATTCGAATATCAGTGTCTCATCTCCGCAGCTACGAAACTGGACAAGGTTCCAAGGTCAGTCAGGATGGATACTTGAAGAACGTCGACCCAGAGCATGGCGGTGAAGCTGTTCAGGGTCAATTCTCGTACATTTCCAAGGACGACGGCAACGAGTACGCCGTCACATACACCGCCGACGAGAATGGGTACCGGCCACAAGGCGCGCATCTGCCCACTCCACCACCAATCCCGCCAGCAATCCAACGTGCTCTCGATTACATCGCAGCGCATCCTTACGTCGAGCCAGAGAACAAGGTTACAAAGGGTTAAGTGTGCATATGTGATTTGAATTTTGATCTACTGTTCGTGTCTGCGCCTCATTGCCAAAAGAGCGGCAGCTCGATTGTCGTGACCTTGGTCCTCGTTGTATTTTGTAAATAAATATTGTATACTTCTAATGATTTGTGCTTTTGTGTTTATGTTTGTCGGCAATAAGTGAGTTTCAAAGAAGTGAACAATAAGGGGAAAGAAAGACCAGATCCGTCCGATTACAGATTGTGACGGCGGTTTATATGAAAGCATTGTTAGCAAAGTATACCGACCGTCCGAGGGCGGATGAAACGCCTACAATTTCGAAGTCACGTATACCTTGCGATGTGCTTCCAGGGTGCAGCTGCAAAGAAAAGCTTCTCAAACACATTGCAATTGTAACAGAGTGGCAAGGCATTCACATAACATTTGGAAAAATGCTGAAGTTGGCACATTTTACATTTACAAAGAAATAAAAATATTACACTACGACGTCTACTTTGGGGAGTTGGTAGGGAGACTCTCTTTCTGTTGAAAATCTTTTATTCGATTTCGAAGCAAAAACATACATTTACATTCCGCAATGTTTAGAAATAACAAATGTTAAGTGCACCTCCGAAATTAAGTTATTCCAAATGTATCACTTCTTCTGTACAACAACTTAAGAAAGCGAAAACAACTGTAGATACTTTGATATTTTAAATTTCAAAGAAACGTCTTTACTCATTCCTGTTTCATTCATTCCATGACATGACTTCACTTCTAAAATGCATGCAAAGCTTTAGATTCAAGCAAAGCTCCCAAACTTCAGGAAAACAAAAAATCCTAATAAATATTGATTCTTATCACGCAGAACCTGTTTTGTGCAGATCTATTGAATTTGTCAACAAATTAATCAAGAATTCGAGTTCAAAAGTTATGCAAATTCGTACTTTCGTGTAGGAGGAAACTTTTTTAGGGTTTCGTTTTAAATTTTTTCCCGTTTTCAGTTAGTTCGCCTTTGGATGCAACTTTGAAAGATGAAATAAAATTAAATTTCTTCTTCTAGAATCAAAATTCTAGAAGTTGATAAGTTTAGGATAAAATCTCGAAAGTGTACATCGTAAAAATCGAAAATTCAAGATCCCGATCATAAATATTACACCAGTCGCATACAGCACCCATTTCAAATCCCACAGCGATTACAAGGAAGGAGTTTCAGGTGGGACAATTCCGTCCATACCGAGCGTATTTCAGTTTGAGTTTTTGGCTCTTCGGGATCTCGTTAAGTGCATATCTTCTGGTCTAGTAGAATTGGACAAGCAATTGGACGCTTCTTCTTGCTTGTAAACTCATAAAAAAGAAACTTTGGTAAAATCTAAATGAATGAAAAACGTTTTTACGAAACGGAACCTTAAGCGTGTGTCTTCATTTTTACTGCATACATACCAGAGTAAAAGAGAGTGGTGAATATTGCTTAAAAATTGCTTGTGCATAGCATATTTATCATGGTGAGGTTCACGAACAATGCATTTTTATTTATCCAAATTCCGAATCGTTGAGGGAAACTTTAAGAGCATCGTCATCATTGCCTAAGTAGACGGTCAACTCATAGTGCAGTGGAGTTATTCGTTGTGTTCAGAATATATGTACATACCTTGAGTACAAGCATCTATCAGAACTAAATGATTTTGACTCGTTGCGATATAAGTGGGTGGTCAAATTAAGAAGAAAAGTTGATATATCATCACAAAGTCATATTTAGAGACAAAGCACATATTTTTGGCAAAGCTACAAGACAATATACTATTGGGTGGTGTAAATAGAAGCTGAGAGAACATTCATGACTGAATTGTTTCCATTAAAGGACACACTCGATTAAGAGTGGATATACAATTTCCCCTAAGCAGGGCTTCCTTCTTCTTCTTGTGGCGCTACAGGCCGGGGTGGACCTGGGCCTAAGGGCTTTCCCTCAAATTAAAGTTACGTGAGTAGGCAGCTATCGAAATTTATTAGTCAACATATTCTTCACCATATTACTGTTCTTGTGTGGACGTATTCTTACCATGTTTCTAAATACGCAAACGACAAAATTAAGATTTATGATTCACAGTGTTAAGGAGTTACAAAGACATAATGGTGTGTTAAAACGGTGAGTAAATTCAAGTTCCAGAACGTGTAATTTTTAGCAATTTTCCCATATGGCTAAACAAACTCGTGGTACTGAGAGAATAAAAGTATCGCTTTGAAACATTGGTGACCTTAGATTTTATGTTGCAATAGGTAAGGAAATTGGGATTGGTAGAACCACGGTCCAAAAACTAATTAGCCAAGTTTGTTGTGCTAGACGCTCAAAAGCAAATCTGTTTATGAAATTTTCGACTGAGGAATAAAGAGAAGCCGAGCAAGAATGGCATGCCAAATATTGAAACTGTCGCTCTCGATTTGACTCAAATGGTGACGAGTACCTACATATGTAAATTTAAAGCGTTTTTTTTTTTTTCAGTGAATTTGCAGACCAATTGCTATTCCAGGGAATGCTTCGCAATTGTTCATGTCCAACGATGGGGATCTGTGCACGTCTTGAGCATTCGAAATTCCGCTGTGTTCAATAATATTAATGAAGTAATGATAATTCTACTGCAGCTATTATCGTTGCTATTGAAGGATATGTGTGAATGTCATGGCTAAAGACATCATTCAGAAATACAGCCCAAACAAAAGTATATCAGATTTAACATTCGGGAAAGGCTTATTATTGAACACATACTTGGACAAGTAGAGCGAAAATTTCCATTATTAGATCCCCGATTGCGACTAAATCAATTAGGTGGCACTACAGATCAAGGCTTAACTTCTTCAGACTGTACTTGTGTTGTGCTTGCTATTGTTCTATTATAGGAAAAGGGAATCTGCAATTTTTTCCCCATCTCCGAGCGGCGAGATTTGAGAAGTTTTTTTTATAGACAATGAATACTCTTTGACGGTACTAAAAGCGGATGAGGAAACCCTTAGTATTTTCGAGAGTAAAGTTTTGCGTGCGATTTTTGGTCCAGTTTGCGTTGATGGCATCTGGAGGAGAAGATTTAACTATTAACCTTATGGGCTGTACAGCGACATGCGCCTAGTCAAGCATCTTCTGATACAACGCTTAAGATGGCTAGGCCATGTAGAGCGTATGGACACCACTGCGACCGCCCGAAAAGTCTTCGAATCTGAGCCTTTGGAACAACTCAACAGAGGACGGCCCAGGATAAGGTGGCGCACACAAGTGGAGAAGTACCTCAACCAACTTGGAGTGCGCAACTGGCGGCAGCTGGAGAAAAATCGTGCTGGCTGGAGAGACATGTTGTTTGAGGTCCAGGTCCACCCCGGACTGTAGCGCCACTAGAAGAAGAAGAAGAAGAATACTCTTCGAATGTTGGCAGGAATTGGTGAAAAAAATTCTAGATTTTCAGTGCCGTGGAATCAAATATGGGTTGCAGAGTAGGATTTGACTAACTTGCCCACTGCGGCAAATCAAAAATTTCAATATTTATCTGCTTTTTGCGTTGTTCACGAGTTACTTTATTTCAACCGTAATGAAACATTATTTATTAAACAATTTATTTCCTGGTGTAATAGCCAAAATGTAGTGTTAAGCCAATTTCCCAGCCACGCTAATATTCAAAAAATTTAAACCTTAAAAATTTAAGCATTTAACTTCTTCCGAAACTTTCAAGGAATGTAAAAACAATGTAACATCTCTTTCTGAATACAAAATGTTCGCTCCCGTCTCACACGAATCGTCAATACATATGTCGAGGCAAACGTCTAGAAAATATTAAGCATTGACCACTTGTGGGCTCATCAGATTTTGTGTGACTGCATGACTACTTAACATTATATTGCTAATAAATATTTTAAGCAAACTATTATGGACTCACTAAATACAGAGGAACACCCACACCCTGATACACTGCTGACTGACACAGTGGTGGAGATGAGCAACCTTGATGCGATATAATAAATCTACCGGATTTGAACTTCAGAACTATATATGAGAGGTATGGTGCAGATCCTGATAAAAGAATTTTTTTGTTTACTTTGTTAACTGTGCGATGAAAAAGAAGTTCTTGCGGAATTGTTGTGATATGACGTTATGACGTTGGTCTTGTTTGTGTTTAGAAGTTCCGGAAGAAGAGATTGTGAATTAGCTGCAAGTGCGAAATTGTTGAAGCGAAGGACATTTGAAAATCTGGCCGATGTGTACTGGGTGTATGACTTAACTCGCGCGGTTTGCTAAGAGATGGTGTAACTTGTATTATTCAAGCTGCTTTTAAATGTTTTAAAATGGCTGCTTGAGTGCCAACCCAAGATTTTGTGAGCACGAATTAAGTTATAAAGCCAATATTGAGTTTGATTTTGAGTAAAAAATTTACTTTTTAAAAGTTGGAAAATACTGGGAATGTAGTAATGAATCAGGGCACGCAGTTTTATTTAACAAACACATATGATTTCTTTCCTTTTCAGTTTGCCAAAAACACAAATATGTGAGGCGCCATTACTGACATTGGAACAAAGCTCCTATAACCAGTTCCATTTATGGAACGGGGAGCCATCGCAATATCCTCAATACCAACCGGAATCAGAAGACGACATCTGTATTTGTTCTGACGATTTTCAAAGCCTTATGTTGTGTAGGATTATAAAATGACGCTGGAAGCATAAATTAAGCCGACTTTTCAGTGATAGATGCATTCAAATAGAGCCAATAAAGTTGATTTAGACCTCCAAGAACTGGACCCACATAAATTTAAGTGGTTCTAACCACTCACTCCATTTCTTAGCGCTACCATAACATTTTAAAACATGAGGATAGAATCAAATTCAAGCCAGGAGCCCAATGTTTCATTTTGATTGCCAACCGTTGTTAGTTCATCTCACTAAACCAGTTTACTGGAATTTCGGAGACTTCCCCAAGCTTGTTTCGCGTCCAAAGTTCTGTCTTATGCTGGTCTCTGAAGACAAAAATAACATTCCTTGGGTACAAGTCCAACCGTGGTCATTAATCAAATCGGACTAAGTCGTTGAGCAGATCGCGTGTGTCTCAAAACAAAATGGTAAAAACAAATCGCACACGCCACACGTTCGACGCTGATTAGGCTTTAACTTTCACTTGGCCGATGTTTACAAATTGTTTTCAAAGTCAACGATCCATCGATGAAGTCATAAAATGTCCCTACTGATCTGAATAATCAGCGACATCAGAAGCGTTCGCAAGTCGATCGGAAAGCACTCAGAACTCCGTCAGACTCCGTCGAACTCAATCCACACACAAGAACGGATTATGTAAATTCGGCCAAAAATAAACTTCACTTTCATTGCGGTCACCGTGAGATGAGTGATTCAAGAGGAACCACTCGTTAGATGCTCGAAATTGATTGTCCAAACATTCGGAGCGTATGTGTGTGCGATGAACTCCGTCCATAAAATTCAGTCTCACATCTGAATAAATTAGCACAGGGGCGCAACAAATTGAAGATTGATCCAAAATGTGTTGACTTCAAATATTTGTACAGTGTTGCACGGTCTTGGTGATTGCCAAACCCAGTCCGTCGGCCAGTCAACGCCTTCGGAGGGACGTCAGCGCCAAGTAATTCGCCTCACGCATCAATTATGAGATAATAAATTCGTAGTTCATACGTGTCAATGTTCTTCTAACCGTTTCCACGCAGTTCCTAGCCGACGAAGTGACTTTTGTTTTCCGCCCCCAGTCGGGTCGGTAACCCTTAGGTAGAGACCGTCTTTCGTTCGTTTTCCCATGGAGCACTTGGTTTGCATATCTGTAGCTCGCATCGCCCGCCGCCGCCATTTGGCATACAAATATTATTCAATGCCGGAGCATGAAGCACGCTGGCGACTTGCTGTCAGACGATTGGTATGCCCGGGCAGTGGGCCCACCTTGTTGAGGAGCTCGTGGTACACCAATTTGCGTGATTGATTTGTGGTTTGCCATTGCGCTAGGCGTCGGCAAAGAGATTTTCCAACACAACCAAAACAAAAGCCGAGCACAAAAACTGTCTGAATGAATCTTGGTGTGGCTTGATGACGAAGTCAGTGTGCAACAGCGGGGGGGATTTGACTTGGTTTGGCGTTCAGTAAACACGTTAAGTTAACCAGCAGATTTCGCGGAAAACCCTAAAGGACAAACAAGCGATTTGCAAATATTTGGACGCTAATTGGTTTTTGACATGATTTGGAAGAGGATTCTGGTGGAAAACAAACCTACGGCGGACAACAGGAGTAAGGGGGAATTTTTTGGAGAAAGTGAAGTGGCCGACACTTCAGGTTGTGGTGGGTTTCTGCAATTAAATGATGAAAATCACAACTTAAGCACTTTGCGTCATCAACGTCTAAAAATGTGAGAATCAGTTAACAGCAATAATCAGTTGTTTCTATATTTAGACTCCAAAATAATACGAGTCAAATTAACAAGTTGTTAAGAGTGAAATATTTTTGAGATCAAATCAATTTAGCAAATTAAAAATGATCTCTATCGCTACATCATTGCAGTGATGGCCACAATACAGTGCCGTCAAAAATCTGTGGGACGTATATATTTTTATACACTTTTCTCAAATTTGTTGCAATAACGAGACATAATAGATCACTCAATAAGTCCCGGCACATATAGGGGGCGCCACTAACAAAAATTATGCATTTAATATTAATTTTTTGTTAGTGTTGGTGTTAATGGTTAATCGTTTCATGATACATTTTATCTGTTTCATTTAAATAGATAAAAAAATAATTGATAGTTATAGTCATTTTGTGTTTTCTTATTTTTTTCAGAAACTTTCTCAATCTAATTTGTACTATTTGAACCTTTGCTTGCTTTTATTACATCTCTACATCGGTGAAACTTTGACTCAGATAGGTTTTTCCATGCAGACACAAAAATGGATTTCTAGGTCTAATTGAGTAAATTTATCGGTCATCAATCGATTCTGGATACTTTCTCGTAGCCTGAAATTTCATTATTGACCAAATTTTCTTAAGTGAATTTAAATCTGGACAACTTAGTACATCGACACTATTTCCTACATTGCAACAGACCTCTCCTTTCCTTAAGTTCCTTAAGTTTTCCAACTTCCTGCTTTATTGTATTAAAAGAAACTTGTTCATACAGTGGCGAACAAAACCGGTTGAATAATTAAACAAATTTAGGAAATCTTTCCTACTGGGATTTCTTTTATTTGTACGTATTTGACAGGCAGCATTTTGCAGCAACTTTCGATTCTGGAAAGATCAGTTTTTCTTCTTCATCTACAGAGAAGAATCTCTAGACCATTACGCCTTAAGTCAATCGATTCCCTTGTGCTCTTCTGGCAAGAGCTTTTTAATCTCCAACGTGCAGCTTAAGCTATTATTCGTCGAAAAAATAATGCTGCTACATAGTCCAACTAAAATGGATCGTTTTTCTCCGACTCATAACGGCATCTTCAATACTGGCTTGAGTGTTGTAAGTCCAGCTCTTAAAAACCTTTTCGTCGCTAAGCTCGACGATATTAATTTTATTGTATCTCTGCATAGGTTGCTTTTAAGATCAACAGACCCCTTGAACTTTGTCGATAATAATAATAATTGAGTGGCACTACAGCCCACAAGGGACCAAGGCCGAGCTACTACAACAACTACTCGTGTTGTGCGTGCTACTGTTTTCTCACGAGTAAAAGGGACCTACAGTTTTTTGCCGACTCCGAACGGCAAGTTTTGCGAAGCTTTTCATAGACAATTGATACTCTTTGAGTGTTGTCAGCAACTCGAAAGAGGTGGTGCCGTGAAAAATTCGAGGTGTCCCGTCCGGGAATCGAACCTAGAGTCTCTGCGCAGCACTCGACGCACTTACCACTACGCCACGGCGACCACGAACTTTGTCGATATAGCACCAAAAAACGATATTCCAAAGTGATCGTCTTTTTTGTTCTTCCTTAACCGATAGTCCCGATTTCACGCCACAGTTTTTTAAGTTTGAGAGTATTTTTTTTTAGAAATTTCACGTGCTATTAAATTGAGACGTGACATAACACTTTAGATTTGCACTTATCCCACTTTTCTTCGAAGCTATTTCGTTTTGTAAGCGTCCCTTTCTGAAACAAACATAGATGTTTATTCCCTTTTTGAACGGTATTTTGCTTCCACATGTGGAAAACAGTCGCTCTTATTAATTCAATAAAACCCGATATGAAATGACCAGCATTTTTCAAACATCCAAACGCGTGTATGCCAAACGTGCAACACGTTATACCATTCAAAATAAAGATCATATTCAATAAGAGTCCTATAGGGCATGACTCTGATCCTTCGCGTTAATAGTTTGGGCTCTTACTCTTTGGAAAACTCAAAATAGCATGGTTTAAAAGGATAACCTCTAATTACATGTTGTATTCTCGTGTTCCCCGAGATAAACAAACTCCCTAAACACCTACCATTTATTGCCGAATCCTTTTCACAAGCAACACTGTTTGGGTGTCGTCAAAAACTAGAACTAAAAAATGCGAGATTAACGCACTTACCCTCTTTGGCTGCCTTCTTCCTTGAATCTTAAAACGTTAGTCTCGGATTCTTTTTTAAGTAAGCTCCCTGTTTCCCTTAGTTCTTCTTTTAAGTTTATCAGTCTTATTGTTGATCCGGTAAAAGATATTTCGCGGAAAAAATGTAAGAAATCTCCCAATGTTAAAAAAATTAAGAAACAACTACACATTTATCAAACTAGCAAACACTTTGCGTTCTGCATACATATTCCAAAACCGTCGTCTCCACTTCTCGCCATCGGTGTCTTTCTTCAAATAATAGGCAACCAATTGCGATGAGAGAACTATCTAGAATTATTCTCAAATTACAAACCGCCGCATCGAAATTCACAAGAATACTTCCAGGCTCAAGCCTCCGATACTTATGTTACTGAATTCAATACCGACACCGTCGTTAATGCTTCCTTACCTACAACACCTCTAATAAATATTTCTCAATGACACGAGACATAAAATCGAAGTCTAAGTGTCTGTGGTTTTGCTTCGAGTCCCCCATCCCCCTTCCTAGCGTGTGCAGCACTTTTACCGCTGACAGCTCCCAGGCGAGTGCCACTGCAAGAGAATAACAAATTTCCCTAAAAACCCAGTTAAGCTCTCTAACAAATTATGTACACACGCACACACACACAGGCGAGGCTCAGATCTCGGACTCACCTTCAATAAATGAGATCATATCTGTGACATTGACAGCAGCGACTATGAACAGATGAACCGAAGAATGTGAATTTTATGTCCAGCTATCTGAAACGGAATAAACCGTCAGCCACTACGTGACCTGATTCGCTCAAATCACGATCAATATCGCAGAATTTCATTTCTATTCTAGGCGAAGACGTCTGATGGCTGGATGGATGGTTTGATGGCTTGGCTCATGCCATGGTACATGTCGGGCTCCACTGCGGTCCAATCGCACACTATTGTAATCCGTGATCAATCATGTGTCGCGTTCAACAATGCGCATGTCCATCTCTCCTGTCGACAGGCTTTTACCGCCTGAATAGACAAAAACCTCTGCAAACACTACAAAGTCACAATGGGTTCCCGCCGTTCATCCGTCTGTCTGTCCGTCCGTTACGTGTTATTGGTTTCTCGTTAATCGCTGCCATTAAGGGCACTTCCTATCCGAATTAAGTAACATAATCCGAGCTTTGCTCACCCACCAACAACGCGGCGGCGGCGGCTGCTGGCAGTTGCGAAAATCTAACACAAATTTGATCGGTCCACCACTGACAGACCCAACCCTCTGAGCGTATCGCTGCGTCTTCACCTTCCCGCCGGCCGAACTCAATTGCTTTTCATCCCAGCCCGGACTCCCGCCATCCGTTCGTGCCGATAAACTTCACAGTCCGTGTGCGGTGTGCGGTGTGCGCACTGCGGCGCATATATGTGTGTGAGTTTTGAGGTGTTTTTCTTACTCGGCTCCACCATTGCCACTTGTGCGCACGTATTAGGCGTCATTGTGTGCGCGCAACGCGCAAACAAACTCATCTTCATGAATCTGCGCGGGGCAGCAAATAAGAACACCACCGCACCGTCAAAGTATCAGTGTAGTGGTTGTCAATTTAGGGGAAACAGCGCTCGAATCCCTCCTATAAATAGACTGTCCACCCGGCAGACCGACATCAGTTACAAATCACAATCGTACCAAGAAAGGATTACGTGGAGCCACCGAAACCACCAGAAACATGTTCAGCGCCGGTATTCGCTTCTTCGCAGTCGCCGCCCTTGTCGCCGTAGCTTGCGCTCGGCCCCAGACACAGGACCTCGCCTCGACCACACCCGCCGTCATCCTCAAGCAGGTGGACGTCAGCAATCCCGATGGAAGCTACACCAGCAGGTCGGTGCAACCGTATATTCTTCGGGCTCAATTCAAAACAAAATCCCTTTCTTCCCCTCCCACAGCTATGAGACATCAAACGGCATCAAGGTGGAAAACACAGGATACATGAAGACCATTGTGGTGCCCTCGTCAGTGGACGAGGACGGCAAGACCCTCGAGGAGCACGAAGAAGTCATCCTCGTCCAGAGCGGATCGTACACATACTCCGACCCCGAGGGCAACCTCATTACTCTCCGATACATCGCCGACGAGAACGGCTTCCAGCCTGAAGGAGAGCACCTGCCAGTCGCCCCCGAACCAGTGCCATCCAGCCAGCCCCAGTGAGCGGAGAGAGCCTATGACCCACTTCGACCCACTCACACATGCATCACCCCCTACACGCACACGCACACGCACGCACGCATCATGCCAAAACGTTTAAACCATTTAGTCATTACCGAGAGAAATTATTCAAAAATATTTGTTGTTATGTAATTAAGTTGTACGGAGGCGAAGAAGACAGAGTGAAGATTAATAATAAAGACGCGGCCAAGCCGTGACCAGAAAGAGACCAAGTTAACACTCGAGTGATGATTTTTGCAGAGTGCCCTCACCCCGCTACCCCACTCCGCTTCCCCATTCGGTTTCTCCTCTTGCACGATTTGCATCGTGTGCTGTTCAGTTTTCGCCGGGGATCAGGTAGAAGTGTATCGCTTCCCGGCAGTGGCGAGGAGTGCGGTTTCATTCAGAACCGTGCCCGCATTCTGCGGCTTTGTAAGCCCATAACTTTGGCCGTGAATTCGATGCTGGGCGGCTTTTGACGGATTCCTGGGTATCCCGTGTCGCGGGCTGAGATCGATATCGCAGGGTGTGTGTTCGTGGTGTTTGTCAACGTGGTCACGAGATGAGTGCTGCTCGTTCAGACGACAGGCACGTTCTGCCGCGTGATTTCACCGCTTTGCGCGGTCGTCGTTGTCAATGGTTGACAGTCCAAAGGGGTGATGAAATCTGGCTGGGCAGTGATTCTGAGAATTTTCATCTCTCGCTTTCATTCGAAAATTCATGACGACGCGACGCGACGACGCATAATCATTAATTTCGGCTGTCAGCCCATTGAAGTGAACTTAATCGGGATTCCCCAGTGAGTGGAGGCTGCTGCTGCTGCGGCGGCGGCATGGGCACGCCTGAAACTTTTGCGAATTGTAGATTGTATCGGTAAACCGTTGCTGCGGTTGCTTGCAGAGGTCTATAATTCATCTTTTCAGAGATCGGCTAGATTAGTTGTGCAAACGTGATCAATCTGCGGGGATGAGATCATAGCCCGAGCGAATGTCAAGTGTAGATATTTGGTTTTGGGAAAACGACTCACTTTGAATTTTGAATGGTACCTCTGAAGGGGGTGGCTATAGATTCAAGGTCAAAGATTCTGCAACTGATTTAATGTTTTTTTTTTTTTTTTTTGACTTGGACAACGGACACAAGGTTGAAAGATGTTGTGGTTACAAATAGATTGACGGCAATCTTTCCACGACAGAGGGAACTCGCTGTAGGTTGGCAGTTTTTTCGTTTTAAGTGGATGGCATGTTCTTGGAATTGACAATAAGTCTCTAGCTAGGCAGGTAATTCGAAGATGCCTCTTGGGTTATCAATTCAAAACGAGATTAAGACCTTTTTTCTCGTGAATGCATGTGCAGGACGACTGCAGACAAGTTGAAAATGTGGTGCCTGTTCTCCTTCACCGATGGATCCGGTACAGTAGTCATTGTACGGTGAGCCTATGTCCTTTCCTTTTTGCTGTAGAAGCTTTTATAAGGCTTGATTTTGTGCGCTAGTTTTAATGAAGATGACCAGATAAACGCTGCCAGATGGCACTCTGTCTCCGTTGCCCGTTACGAAGTTCGCCCGTTTACCGAGACCATTGATGTGAAAAAAGGATTGTGAGACACGGGGACGAGCATTGAGAAGGAAGCCTCTAGGATGGGTCTTGCATTCAGTACTGACAAGGCAAAATTTATGCTTTCTACCAAAAAGATTCACCAACACAAACGTCTTGCACAAGATGTCACCTTATACATCTATAGCTTCGAAGTAATGAAAGACCTTGTGTACCTAAACTTCAAAGCTTATGCAAGCAATGACACCATAGCGAAGATAAAACTAAGGATCTCGCTTGCCAATCGCTTTTTTTTTGGACTTAGAAGTACAGCCTCCTCTCTCGAAGAACTAAGATATTTTCAAAAAAGACCTTGACAGTGCCATTCCTTGGGTAATGCGCAAAAGCATGGACGTGGAGATGTAAGTCGTTTTGGGATCCTTCGATGTTATGAGGTTATGAGGTGGAGACTTTAAGACAAACTGAACTGGCTGCATATTCATTGATTTGTGACGGGAATAGTAAATTTACGACATTGCAAAAAAACAGGATGCTTTTGCCGCCTTTAAATGTCCAGTAAAGCGCAAGGCGAAATAAAAATTTAATTCTTTGTTTGCGTTGTTGTACCGCATGTCCATCAATGGTGATTTTCTAAAAGAATCAGAACAAATGACAAGCACTTTGACAGATGTTCCTTAAGCAATATGGCCGCAGCAATATGGTTGCAAAAATATAATCACGAAAATATGGTTGGGAAGCTCGAGCTTCCGAAAGACAATATTCAACCAAATCACGTTGTCATTGCAGACTAGGACAAATAACTCGCTTTATTGTCAAAATGAAATGTCCAGGAAACTCTTGCTACAAATGAAGGATATAAGGAAGTATTGATCAAATCTCCCGTCGATTGATATGCAAGAACGTACATCGGATTTTATAGTGTCCCATTTGTTTCACCAGTTTTAGCTATTTCGTACTATAAAAAAAAATACCAGAAAGATTCGCATTTATGATGAATAAGACCTCAATTGAACACGGTATGCAAACTTCAAGGTAACTTCCTGGAGAAACTCAGTGTAGAAAATGACTCACCACCATCTGAAGCAAGCCACCATCACTATTCGTCAATTTAAATGGGTAAACAGTCAAGTGGACATCTGTGAAAATCGTCTACCAGTAGGCCGTTAAATCAACATCCACTTCCTATGTCCCCCATTTCTTTTGTTTAGTCTGCCAACGCACGTACGACTCGCCATTCCCTCTTTGGCGCTCCGATCGCGATATCCAAACTTAAATTCAGGACAGCCCACATCTCTAGTCGCAAATAATCGCCATTACTTTCATTCAGGAGGCAAAATCAATTCAAACAGTGTTGAGGATCATACTAAGTAACCCGCATCATCGAGGCGATTATCCGCCAATCGAAACCTTCGCACTGGTCAGTTCAAAGAAATTCCCAAAAAAGGTAAAAACAAACACGCCACCAAACCGTGTCTCACTCGCGCATCACGCACCGTCCAACAAGCTGGCATCGGTCCAAAAGATTCATCGGTCTAGTACTCGAGTAACATTGACCCATTTAAAAGTGACTAATCTGAGCTATGCGGCAAGACGCGAATTTTGAATAGATGATCCAACGCACACTCTCCGGCTGTCCTAGACATCCGAGACGTGGGCTAGGTGACCACTAAGCCGGCACTCGATCCGAATTATCTCATCGTCTGCATGTCGCTCGTCGACTTGCGCTTATGGAATTTGTGAACGAGCACTTGTGGCGTGATTTTGTTACACTACTCCGGATCGAGTGGTACAAGGTTGATCGTTTGAACTTGAAACTATCGATTCGATTGCAATCGATTACGCGGACAAGTGACAGAAAATTGGGTGGCTTTGCCAAAGTGATGCGCGAAAGGTCCACTAATGAAGAGTTTGGAGGGAGGATTTGTTTAAAGGGATTGCGACATCAGAACAGAACCGTAACCCAAAACATAATGGCCACGTAAACATGGTAAAAATCTGCGTGTTGACTGCCGGTTACAGGTTCGCGGGATAGCTTCGACAGGGAGTATCTAAGATATAGGTCATATCCTGCATGAAATGTTTGTTATGTCTACACGATTGGTGTTGCGTTTGCTCACTTCGAAAAACAATCTTAAAGATGAGACTACTTCAGTGTAGACGTGCCTTAAGCTCAATTCAAAGGAGTTCCTGAGTAGTTCCTTGACCAGTGACGAAATATGGATCCACGAGTGCGTAACAAGGTTTAAGGAATAGTGTATTTCACACGCCCAACGTCTTTCATAGACTAAGCGCCGAACTTTCAAACTTAGGCTTAGGCTTAGGATTGAACGCGCTTGGTGGATGCGATGTAGCGACAAATATGTAAGTTTGGTGTAGCGAGTTAGAATTTGAATGTTTGTGCGTGGTAAGCTACAAGTCTGTCAATCTACCAGGAACATATGAAAACAAAGCGAATTCCCTCGTCGCAAGAATATTCTACTACACTGTTCAATGAAAATACAACTTACTTCTTTAATACGTCTGTATGGATGTATGGGCATTTGTATAATTATAAGAAAGTGTGCAATGAATTGAATTTTAAGCAATAAAATGGTAATGCGGTCGTAAATATTAATTGGATGTTTTGACGCGATAAGATTATGTTTATTAATAAAAACGCTTCTATATATGATCTGAATATAGAGTAAGATATACATATGCCATATATGTATATACGAGTATAAGTCATATGCTAAATAATATAGTAAACAATGATTTCCTTTCTATTCACCAGTCACACGACAATAGAATGAAAACCAAAGTGAAATTCCTAACATACTTTCAGGATGCGAAAAAATGTCTTCATTTGATGGGTTTACACATCAAATTGAATGTTCAATTGGGAAATTGACTTTTTTTCAATTTTCAACGAAAATTGACTCAAATCAATGAGTGAAAAAGAAAGCAAAGAAAAATTGTTTAAAATAAAATATTTAATTTTCAGTTCACATATTTCGCTTGTTTTTTCAGTGCGACGACCGCCAATCCCAGTTACAGAATTGTCAGTCACCAAATGTGTCGTGAAAAGCATGCAAATAAGTGATTCCATTTTGTTAACTGTTTTCAATTCATAACCACAACAGTGAGTCTCTGCGTGTCAAGCCAAGGGTGTGACGTAGAGAATAGAAATTATACTATAAGCAGTTGATTTTATTTTTGTCACGTGTCTGAAAATGAGCTTGTTTTTAACCATTTGCAAAGGAGATAGATAAATCTAGGAACGAAAGAATTTGAGATGTACATACATATAGTGAATATGGTAATAAATTTTGAATCTATGAATGTTAACATGATTTTAACATGAGCTTTTACTTGTATCCGGTTTGAAATTGAATTGAAATTTTTAACTGAAATGACGAACTGACTGGCTAGGCCATGTAGAGCGTATGGACACCACTGCTCCGGCCCGAAAAGTCTTCGAATCTGAGCCATTGGGACAACGCAACAGAGGACGGCCCAGGATAAGGTGGCGCACACAAGTGGAGAAGGACCTCAACCAACTTGGAGTGCGCAACTGGCGGCAGCTGGCGAAAGATCGTGCTGGCTGGGGAGGCATGTTGGTTGAGGCCCAGGTCCACCCCGGACTGCAGCGCCACAAGAAGAAGAAGAAGACGAACTGACTTAGGGGCAGCATTAAAATTATGACTCATTGCTTAAATTTTTTTTTGTACTGTGAATATAATCTGGCACATGAAATTTGTTCCTGCTTATATATTCTTAAGATTTAAGGACTGTCCTTAACTAAATCTTCGTGTCGCAGGTAATGCTAGTTAACAAGGGTATAATCATACGAAATAAAATAGCATTTTATCTTTCAATAAAACATGGAAGCCTTTTAGTCATTTAAGTCTAGTCTTCAAGAATCAGTGTGATTTCGACAGTGATCAAAACTTCAATGAAAATCTGTGTATTGCGACAACATCCTAGTTGAACGAATTTAAATTGCTTGTTATAGATAACTGATATGCAAAGCGGATGGACTCCTAGGCTGGAAAACAATATCGCATCTCGATGTAAAAAAAAACTTTAATTAGATGAGTACATGGAACTAAAAGCACCATCCTAGCTTAAGGTTGAGGAAGACCAGGTCCACATTAGTTGAACAAAGCAGAAAAAAACATTGACTCAAAAAAAGAAATGGAACATGTAAATAAAGGATAACATGGCTTCAAGAAGAATGAAAAAGCCTGGATGGCCCAAAAACTTTATTAACGTTTTGTGGAGGTTAAAAGAACACTAAGTGATGATGGTTACTCTTATTCTTTCTTATTTTACATCTGGAAGGGCACTGTGCACTGAGGAAAAGTCGAAAGGAATGCTAGGCTCTTTGCATAGGTGAAACGTAAACGAAATATTTTTACTAAATAACAATTGAGTGGCACCACAACCCACAAAGGATTAGGGCCGAGCTTCTAGAACAATTACTCGCGTTGTGCGTGGTACTGTTCTCTTACGAGTAGAAGGGACCTACAGCTTTTGGCCGATTTCGAACGGTGATATTTAAGAAGCTTTTCATAGGCAATTAGTACTTTTAGAGTGTTGTCAACAACTGGAATAACTTACCCGCTGCGCCACGCCGGCTACAAATTTGTACTTAGACAGATAGAATTTTTTTGTGAACAGCAACCGCGAAAACATAATTCAATATTGTATTGCTCAGAATTGAGTTTTTTTCACATCTATTCCGCCTAAAGTGAATCTTATTTTTTCCCTTACCAGAAAGAAGGGGTCACTTAAAACAGTCTTTAATTAACTTATGTATGACAAGCACAAATGTTGCATCATAAGTTTAACGGCATTTTCAAAGCCACTATTGAGGATTGACGCTTGTTCTGTTGAAGCCGCAAACTGTCCACAGAGCGTATACAAACTTAATAGTTAGTTGTTGGAGCAATCACATATTCGAGGCCGTCGAGGCCAAATTGCTGCCGGCTGTCTGGATTTATCAAAACAATGCAAGAAATATTTCACCCCTTCTGACTTGGTCCAACTTGTGTTGTATTATGCTCCCAATCTGCACTAACTATTGTAGAAAGAATTCATATAGATTAAAGACAACACAAAATTTAGATAAATATACCGAAATGGCTTAGCGAAATTGCATATCCCCACATTCAAGATAGAAATTAAAAGACACCCACATAAGGTAACCCTTGAGCCATCTTTCGTACGTACAATTAATTTCAGAGTTCTTAACTGAGCACCATACGTTATTCCACTCAATACAACCGACAGACACTTAGAACCTCCTCTTAACTTCTCCCTGAATACCTTCGGTAGTATTCCTGTTTTCGCTGCACTTTTTTCTCATAAATCAATGACATAAACTGACACTGACAGATTTGACAGCTGACGAGAACTCCCGACTAAGCGTTGAATTCAGATATCCCAGCCGGAAATAATAGGGACGGAAATGGACACCCTCTTTGAGAAGCTCTCTCTTCTGTCATGTACTACAATTCCTCAGTGTACAAGAACAAATTTCGAACGTTTTTATACAAAGAATTGTGAAGAAAGCATTTACACAAACATTCTTTACGTGGCAAAGAATAATTAGAAAAAAGAAGTACTGTCTTTCAGTTAAGTAAATCAACATAACGGTGACATCTCAAAATTCACCTTCGTTTTATTTAGATCGTAAACCAAACTTCTCCGGTTATAGTGTGCCTAACAACATGTCAGACTCGAAAGACAGCTACATCAATCATTTCCATGCAATTAATTTGTGTCAACTTTCTGGAAACTGCAATGTCTAGCGGTATCCACTTATGAGAAATATGTACATACATACGTATAAAAGCACTGCATCCACAAACACTTTGACATTTATGTAAAATAGTTGCACTATTGGCGGTGTAACCTTGTCTGGTCGGAAATCGCAGTCGTCTTCGGTTCTGGCGCACTATTAAGATTCTGCTTAATGAGTGAATGTGTCACACTCTCTTATGAAAGATGAACTGTTGTGGAGGTGGTGCATATTTTACGTGATGGTTCTGCTGACGATACTGATCCTTGTTATAACGGACTGAAAGAAGACGGCCGGAATGTCGACCTTTTTTGAAATTTTATGTTTCTTCGCTTTTATCCTCAACCTCTGGTTAATATCTATGTGTCCATATGTTTATCTTCGTCGTTCATATTTACCACTAATACAAACACATAGTTTACCTACTTTTTACATCCGCATTATTTTGTAGGAGTTTTCAAGTGTTAAACGTTCCTTAAAGTCAAGAAAAATTACACACGCCTCCTCCGGAAAATTGTAGCTCACGCGTATCACACATCATTAATCCAAGCAGTTTTACTATTCTCCAGCTTCGAACTGCTTGCAACAGAGCTTCAAATACCAAATCAGTAAAAAAAACAATTTATACCTATAAAAATTCTTAAGAAGAAATAAACCGATCAAATGTGCGCAAGCCGCATTACGCAATGTAAATTGAAATCCGTTGACATTTAAGCCCCTCTCTCTCTCGCACACACTCCCACCTCACTCACCGATCTTATGGGCCTGTCAGCATTTAATACGCACCGCTTACCATCGCGATAGGTGGATGCCATTCGTCGCGCCGCCGCCACCCATCCCATTCAAAGAACCACACTTCCACCTCAACGCAGAGATCCGTCAGATGATTCATCGAAACATCCGATTGCGCAATCGCGCTCTGTGACTGATTAATCTGACATTTTCATCGCCGCCGCAGTTTACATTGTTCTCCTCAAACACTCGTAGCTTCGATTTAATGTTTCAATTAGTAATGCAAGTGACAACGGTGTGGTTTCTCAATTACGAGGCATAAATTCCAAAACCTCAAGGCTGACTTCGAAGGAGTCGCAGCAGAATACTTCTTCTTCTCCGCGCCATCATTTTCTTCTTGGTCGTCGTTGGTGCCATGGATGTTGTTTTGCCATTGGCGGCGGCATTCACATTTGGGAGGCAGCTCACTCCTTGACGTTGCTGCTGAAAATTCTGATCATATCGGGCAAACGTCTTGTGGATCTCTTTCACTCTGCTGCTGCGCGACATCTTTCGCGACTTTGCCGAATGCATTCTAATAGTTACCATCTTATTATGTCGCAATTTAATTTATTTCTTCCACGATAATATTTCGACAGCTATGAGAACGCCAGCAAGCACGTTGGTGAATTTTGGAATTGAAACGATACCGAAACGATCTAAGAAAGCATAGGAAATGGCTCGTGTGTGGTAGTTGAAGATATATTCTTTTCTTCTTGTTTTGAAGATACGTGAGGTGAATGCTTTCATTTTGATTGATGTCAATGTCGAAAGAAGGTTGCTGGAAGAGTGCGAAAGAAATACATTCAGCATTCTCGGCATGATGGAGTGACATAACCCAGGGTTTGTCATTTCATTTCAGTATGGGAATATAAAAGTGATTTAAAATTCTCTAATCTTACATAATTGATGATAAGATATTCAACCTGAAAACAGATACATTAAAAGGAACATCTCTGATTTATTATTTGAATCAAGAATGTTATTGATTTATAGTTTTGAACGTGATTTTCTAGTACGTCCCTGTTTGGGCCTTGGGTTCAGTAAAGTTGGATGGACTGCTTAAGTCCATACAGGTGTATTAGATAACAGCCTAGGTATACCCTAAACATATCAATAGTTAGTAGAAACTGATACCGAGTACTAAGTAATGGACGGCAGCTGAAATTCGTTCGAAAAGAAGTTAAGCCCACCGGTTGTTGTTTTGGCAGTGTGCGTAAAATTCTTTCGAGAGAGTTCTTTCTCCGGAGGTAGATGGCGAAAAATCATACTGGCTGGAGAAGCTTGTTAGTAATAAGGTTTAGGTTTTTCCGGTCTGTAGATTTCTCTCTGATCTGCAAAACTCTTTTTGTAATTTAACGTTTTATTATTTTGATGCTTAAAAATAAATCGCGTGGCACTATAGCTCACGAGGGATAAGAGAATAATTTCTTTTAAAACTAAACCGTGTTGTGCGTGATGCTATTTCCTTACGAGTATAGTGGCGACAGTTTATTACCGACTCCGAATAAATAGATTTAAGTGTAGTCAGTAAAATCTAAAAAAGTTATGCCGTAAGAAATGCAAGATGAACAGTCCAAAAATCGAACATTGGACCTTAAGCATGTGGGTAGACGCACTTACCCAAGTGGAAGCCTCGAGGTAAAAAGTAAGATTTTCGACATCTTCGCTCTTCAGCAATTCACTTACTCAAAAAATAGTACAAATTTGCATTTGTTCAAAAAATATTGCTGACGTCGACGAGATTCCTTCCTAATTCGAAGATGTGTCTCAGTAATGCCTGAAAATAGTGCCACATATTTTCACTGATCAACCACTGTCGGAATGCTGACAACTTTCAAATAAAATACAGTCTCTGAATCTGGAACTCCCTAGGTTTCGTTTTTTTTTAATTTGACGTAAGAAATCCTTGTATGTGCTAACTCCGAATTACTTAATATCCATTCATATCCAGCTGAGAAAATTAAACCTCACAGTCCGCAATAGCTTATAAATATTGCCGCACGCTTTGAATCTGCCCACTTGCTTGTATACATACACAAAGTCTTTCATAAGCATCAATATTCTTCACCGTCACATCATACCTAATGACATATGCAAACACTGTACCCTGGCTCATAGCACAAACATCAATCGCGACCTTTCTTATTCCAACTGTTGGTGTATTAAAACTTCGAAACGAAACCCTAAAGACACTTCTCAAGTTGCGACTTTTTTCCACCAAATTTGATCACGGTTTTTATAATAAAATTAGCAAATTCTATTTGAATAAGCGCGAAAAGTGTTTGCTCTTTTCAGATTTTTACTCTTTACGAGCAATGTCAGATTTAAGTTGTACAGACAATTTTAGAAATTGGTCATGGCTATTGACTTTGATCAACGCCTTGTTTGAGTCCCTGAACTAGGGTCAATAAAGGGATGCATCTATCACACTTTAAAGAAATAGCATCGCGTCTATGTAATAAATACCAATGAGTATGAATGTTTAAACATTTGTAGGTCTAACTTGCATACACGATGGAATATTCTAGTCTGAGATAGTCTCGTAAATGTAAAAAGCCATACCAGCATTTGTATGTAACTGTGAGGAACGAATACAAACTCGTACATAAAATAACTCCGTAGCTTGAGCTTCTACCAATCCATATCTGCATTCAAAAACAGGATTACTATACAGAAAACGGACAAAGCAAAATGGAAAAGATGTATAAGCTAAGCGTGGCAAAAAAATTCTTGGGTTCTTCAGATTCAACTTTCAAGTGCTTCCAAGGAAACGGATTTCTAGACTCAAACACACTTTTTTAATATCTGCACCTACTACCGAAAAACCTTGAAAAGAAGATGCGTACACCTACTGGAACCACTCCTTGAATTAAAAAATAGCGAACAAACCCATTAGCGCTTATTCATTGACCGTTAAGCAACATCAATGACACCAGTTGTGTGAAAACAAAAGGAAACCGACACCAATGGTAAACAGACATGAAGAAGATGAAGATGAAACCGATGACGAACCGAGGTATGTGCACATGTCACGTATTTAATTGCATCCCCCAATGAAGTAACTGCTCTTACTCAACCGCTATGGACACTTAATTGAAATTAAACATCAAGTTCATTGAACGTTATCCAACAAACGATTTCTGCCGAAGATGACCACGGCGTTCACGTGCTAATTATCCCCTAATTAATCAACACAATGACTATTACACAAGTGTGTTACCTCATCTCCTCAGCGTAGCGAATAAACAATTTAACTAAAATAACTCTTGTAACCTGTTACTCATCTTCCTTCGAATCAATTGTTTATCTCGACACTCTACACAATCGCATCGCAGCATCCCAAGGCGCACCACAACGCAGAGGAGATGAGACAACGAGCCAACACAGTATCACAGCAACAATGAAAAGTGAAAGTGCCGACTTCAGTTGAATCTTTTTTTTTTGTGATCCCAAAACCCCAGTGATCGTTCAACTCTCCGAGCCGGTAATTTAAATGCGCACACGATTGTTATGCAACGGTTTTGTGTAAGCAGAATATCAAGTCAGCCAAACGAGACAGATGCGCCAGAGAAAATTTAACACAAATCGATTACTTCTAATTTATTTTTATTGTTTTGTCAATTTACTTCTTGTATATAATTTAACAAACAATCAAAAATGAGGATTCCATTGTCTCCAAGGTGTGGGAAAACTTAACAAGGAAATCATCACAGTCTTTACTATGTTCTTTTCTTTTTTTAAAAAAGCCGTCGTTTTCGTATATAAATAAATTTGCAAAATAGAAGCGCAAGGTAGAAAAAAACAGAATAATCAAATTTTACGAGCTACAACCCCGTTAAATGTAGAGGGAGATAGAGATAGAGTGGATAAATATAATTTAAATGAAAAAATTTTGGAGCGTGGGTCCAGAAGAAGACGACAGATTTTGGCCTTTGATTGAGATGTCGCACGCGTGATCCGAATCTTGGCTTCAGTTTAGGAATGCTTTCAAAAGGTCAGCATTTTGTGACACATTACGACCCAAAACAAAATATTTACCGAAAAATTTCGAACAAATGCCAATTTCCTAAACACATCCCACATCCAATCGGCCAACAGCCAAAACAAAAGTTACAAAATTCTGTATAATCTCCCCCGGGAGCCCGATGACAAAATGGGAAATTCTGTCAATTCACGCCTCAATTCTCCAGCAAGCCAACGTACTGGCCATTCTGGTTGGCCAGTTTACGCTCCTCTAGTTTCTTTGCGAATTCCGGATCGTTCCGTGCCCTCTCTTCCAAGCGCTGCTGTTGCAGCTTGATGCCAGCGTATATCTGATCCAGTCCCTTCTGGATCTCCTCTGGCACTGGTGGTGGAGTTGGGATGTGATCACCAGTTGCACGGAAACCATTCTCATCCGCTGTGTACTGAACGTTGACGATGTCTCCTTCGGGTGATTGGTAAGAATACTGTCCGTGCTGAACGAGCACACCGTTGGGATTCACCTCGGAGAAGTCCTTCAGGAATCCGGTCTCCTCGTGGATGATGTTGTTGCCGGTCTCATACTCGGTCTTGTACGATCCATCTTCGCTTTGCTCCTTGTTGTACTTCAGAATCGGTATCCAAGTGGTAGTGTCGCGCGGTTCCTTGTACTCGAATTTTCCCTCCTGCCTGGGAATGGTATTCGGATGCGACTGCTGTTGCTGTTGTTGAGCACTGCAGCTGGCAACGGCCAACAACACCAAAGCACTAATTACAATCTAAGAAAACAGAAGAGCAGTCAAACGCTTGTTTAAAAAAAAAAATAAAGAACACAGCCACTGGGAAGAGGACACTTACAAACACTTTCATGGTAAACGTTATGAGATTCTTTTGGAAATTCACACACACGCGATTTGATTCCAAGCTAGTAGAGAGGCACCGTGAACACTCTTTGTTTCGGGTGAAAGCAGGTTTGCGAGCAGACTGATCATGCACCGACCCCATTAAGCCTATTTATAGAGTGCTGCGCCCCGCAAAGGTGGGAAAAAGCCATCGCCAAGCAATCAACCTCTCTCCACTTCACTTGGAAGACACTATCGAATGTATGTGGTGGCGTACGAGTTTATTGCAAGATTCGTGCTTTACTCTTCGTTCCTCCGGCATTTTGGGTTTGCGTCTGCCATCCGAATACCAGTAGTGGTGGCCTCCTTGTTTTTCTTCATTCATCGCGACTCTTGTATGCGGCTAACTTCTTCAGTTTGCTGAGAGTATTGGTGGATCTACCTCTGAGATGCTGCAAAGTCGGCTGTGCAGCGCAGTCCACACGCGTACCTCCAGAAGCGAAGTGTTTCTCCGATTCGCCGTGTTGTTAGTGGGGGTGTGGTGGTATTTTGGCTCTGCTACGAAGCCGAATAATGAATTCAAATTGCACTGATTAAGTCGCACAACTTTGGAGTACGAGTAGAAAATGGGATTGGTTGATGTCTGTCTGCTTTGTGGATCGACGGATTATTCTGCCCGGGGAGCGGACGATTTGATCCGGAATCCCGACTCGAGACTTCTCAAAAAGAAACATTCATCGAGTACGCCATCCTACGCAGATCATGTCATAACTCACAGGTCTACCTTGCACTTTCACTGATGATTTTCGCCGTTTCTGTTCGATCGTTCTCCTCTTGCTTCTTCACCAACCGACCCATTCGTCGGTGATTATGTCGATCTTTTGAAATGCCCCAACAAAAGACAGTTGGACGTGCATAGCTGATTGCAGTTTATATGATCAATGGACACCTCAATTATATTGACGGCCGATTGTGTTAAGCATGAAAAAAAACCTTTCGGATGACATTCTTCGGGAAGATTTGCGCGCTCACAGTCTTGCGCAGCATGGAGGACTCTTTTGTAGCACCCACACAGAGGCACACATGTTCCGGAACGACAATAGGAAATTGAAAGTTTTGGATTTTCAATAATTATTCACATTTTCTGTTAGCAACGTTGATACGTTGTCGGTGTTGATTAGAGTGGTAAAATCCCAAGAAGGTGGTGAATGGTCGCAATCTCAGAGCATTTTTACCTAAAATTAAACTACTTTGGATTCGAGGGTAAGGTATGAGAGTCTTACTTGAGCTTTGAACTCACAGGTGCATTGTCTCTGTAAATCGTAATTTAATTCAATTGAATAAGTTCACATGTGTGTGGTCGTCGCGGCGTAGTGGTTAGTGCGTCGTCCGCCACGAAAGAAAGTTTAATTCCCGGACGAGACACATCGCATTTGTTCACGGTACCACCTCTTTCGAGTTGTTATAAACACTCAAATGTCTATAAAAAGCTTCTCAAAATCCTGGCCTTAGTTTATAGCTGTAAAAAAGAAGGAGCCAACGATTTTCATTGTTTTTTAAAAAAAGCTGCAAAACGTAATCGGTAACTTGTTCTATTCTATTTTAACTAATAATTTGGAATATACTCCACTCTTTATTATTTACAAAGAATATTGTGTGCTACGCGCACTCACAAAATTTCAGCCGGATTGGACTCGTTGTTTAGCTTGACCGCGGAAGGATGCGGACGTGTAAACGAATTTTAAAAAGAAAAAGGAAAAAGAACAATATCGATCGGTGATTCGTGTTTTATTTTTGAAAGTGCTATCGGTCGCACAATCAAAGAACGCTTGCGTGCCCTGTACCGCGACTCTTTTCCTTCGAAAGTGAACGTGCTTCAAAGAAGGCGAATGCTGTCCACAGAAGGTGATGAGCAGCGTTTTGTAGGATTCACAGGGCGTTGCCTACCTGCATGAGACCAAAATGATCACAGAGCTTTATTGATCAAATTGGAAAGATTCGACACCGGATTACTGAAAAAACGACCTCACTTGGGCGAAAAAAGTGCTTTTCCTTCCTTCCTTTCTTCTCCTGCTAGACATGGTCAACTTGGTCAAATAAGGCTACGAACTTTTTCCAAATTTGGTCATTTTTGTTAACAAGCTTAAAAAATTTTCTCGGCAGGAATTTGAGTGAATAGGGGCTATCATAGCTACAGAAGTTTACTTTTTCTTTCGAAAGAGTTCTTTTCAGATGGGTCAAGTGCATAGAAGTAAAAGAAGACTTATTTGAGAAAAATTCAAAATGACTGTGCTGAAAAATGAACTGTGCTGCTGCAGCCCTGTATTGTTTCAAAGGTTTCTTTATCGACACAAATCTGAACTTTCTTCTGAAACACCTATTTCACTAAAATTCTATCTAGCTCTGCCCCCTAGAAAAGTAAGAGCAGTCCAAGTCTGATTCCGGCGTAATTTCAAATAGAAATATCCATAGCTGGTAGCAATTGTAGTATTAAGCTACAGAAGATCGTCATCGGTTTCTAGCTCTGTAACGGTCCTTCAAAACAAAAGTATTTAGCAGGGATACAGAATAAATAACTTATGCGCTACAGTCCGGGGTGAACCTTGGCCTCAACCAACATGCCTCTCCAGCCAGCACGATCTTTCGCCAGCTGCCGCCAGTTGCGCACTCCACTTGTGTGCGCCACTTTAGCCTAGGCCGTCATCTGTTGCGTTGTCCCAATGGCTCAGATTCGAAGATACCGGAGGGCCGGAGCAGTGGTGTCCATACGCTCTACATGGCCTAGCCAAGAATTAATAACTATTTGGCCATAATATCATGTCGCCCCAAATATAAGGTCACTAGGCCAAATCCGTTTAACCGAAAAAACATCTAAAATTTGATGAATAAAACTTATGAGTTCATGCCTGATTTACAATCTCGACAGAGAGCGAAATAAGGTTAATGCCAGAAACGTTCTTATTTTTTCTTGCTACAATATTATTTAAGCAAAACACTGTATGCATAACGAAGAGATGGACAGAACCACTATAACATTCCGATGATTTTGTGCATTTAACGATGGGAATGCTGGGAGTGAAGATTTCCTGCAGTTGGTTGCTCGATTCCGTTCCGGTAATTTCAATTTAAAGGACCTGCCTCTCACTATTCGGGCTACCACCGAAAAAGTAGATGAAATTTAGCATTGATGACCTGCATAAAAGCTGTCAGATGCGGATGCAGTAAACATCAACCGTATGACAGTTTGGGATCATGAAAAGATTACTAAACAGAAATGAATCATAAGGGAAACCCTACTTAAACGTTTTCTTATGAACCCATTTCTGAGGCAATTGATTACTCGCGGTGAAACATGGATTTCATACGAAAATACCCCATACAAGTATTTTTGGTCAAAGGCCAGTGACTGAGTAAGAATGAATTTAAAGCCTGGATTGACAACAAACAAGGTTATGTTGAGTGAGTTTGGTGGTATTGCAAGAGAAGTCGATTATGAGCTGCTAAATCGCGTCTATACGTTCATCTACTGTTCACACATCTAAAATTGAAAAAGAGCCACCACGATTGGATACCATGACAATGCAAGCCTACACGAAACCAGATGACACAAAATAAATTGGCAGAGCTTTCTCCGACGTATGCGTTCACCGTATCGCCCAGTTCTTGTACCCTCTCATGCCAATTTTCTATAAAGTTATGGTTAAAAACTGGCTGGCAGAAGAGCCTCTAAACAGATTTGTCAAAGTTTTTCGCTGACAATTCACAGAAGTTTGACACGGCGAAAAGAAGGAGTTCATAAATTATAATAGCCAAAATATACTTGATTTCATTGCGAAAATGTACCATAAAACCCCAGAGACTGATATTTACACAAAGCCTAAGATTTATTAAAATTCTCAACATGAGCTTCCAGTCAAGAAAGTATATGTTCCGACATAAAAAAGTAAATTTTTTTTTTAAGATAAAGAGCCTATCGAAGATGCGATACGATACATTTAGCAGCAGTCGTAAAACTTAATAAGACCACAATCCAGTAGGCGAATGTAACCTCATTTGCAAACAAATAAGAAAACAATAAAGAAAAGCAAACTCGAAGCCATATTGGAAGAGGTATTTCGTCTTGTAGCGTTCCAGTCATAAATTTCTAAGAAGCTAAAAATTTACACGGATGCTCACGTGAATGCGGATACTCTGCTTGTACCTTCATAAATATGCACGTTGGCAGCATAAAAACCGTGTCAGTTCACTTATTTGCATTCGTTGCCACTGGTCATAAAGCTACACGGGTGATTTGATATCTGTCATTAAAATCAGCAAATTAACAAAGGCAAAATGTGAATGTTTAAATATTTAAGAGCAGCCACATTTCACTTGAGCACTAACCGGCAATCACCGCCAATTAAAATGCGTTTGACACTCAAGCTATTGAACACCTTCACCAAGCGAGATGAACTCAAAAAAATGATATTACCACTCCTTAATTGCTGATGGCAACCGATACTCATCCACAACGTCATCTATTGCAACACATCCCCCGAATCCGAAATCAATTATCTCAACCACTTAAGTCCCCGGGCGATGCCAAACGAACACGTCCAATCACATGTTGCACTCAAAATTCCACCAAATCGGCCGGCAATCTATCAAGCTGGGAGAGTGTCAGACCTCGGGCGTTATCATCGCGAAAGATCAAATCAAAAGCAAACCATCCCAAAAACAAAACAAGGCACAGATGAATAAATATCTACGAAGACATACAAAAACTAGTCGCAGCATCGGAAGCGTCTTTGTCTGTGGGCAAGTAGGTCAATGGACGTGCGCAACATCAGACACGCCAACGCCAGCATTTGAAACGACAAGAGAACTCTCTTCGAATTGAAATCAAAAGTGACGACCAAGCGAGCAATGTATACCGCTATTTCAGATCGAAACGATATGACGTTTGACTGTCGAGTACATTCGAAGAGGATATCCCTACCATGCCGCAGAAGTCAACTGCTGCACGAATCAAGATTGGTTACGCAACTGCACCGACACAGATAGGATGTAAAGAGAGCACTCCATCACGCGGTGATGCTGAATTAAAGTTCGCCTCTAACGAAGCGCATCCTACCGATGATAGCCAACATAAGGCACACACCATTGAACGGTATTAACAATTTAAAAAGAAGTGATACTAGTCATTCAAGTCGGAGAAGTGTAATGCGGGCGAAGCTATCCGGTTGTTCAACTTCCATCACCGCAGTGTTCGCCTGCCCTGGCTGTTGGGAGATGCAGCTCGTGAGCATCATGTTTTTGTCGTTTGGATACGCGATGTTAATCACAAAATGGTCGTGTGTCTGTTCTGGTACTTTGAAGATGACCACAATGACATTTGCCACGAAAATGATGAAAAGAGTCATTTTTTAATCTTGAGTCGTGTCCCACATTCGGACCATGTAAACTTCCCCAGGCCCGCCCAAAGAGCGGTTTTATACAAATTCAGTTAGCCAGAAACGTTGGCAGAGTGGTGTTCTACCAACGTTTCTGGTGATTGTGACTCACAACAAAATTGAACACAATTGTTCTTGTTGAGGAAAGCAAACCGTTTGCAGATACCTTAACGATATCTGAAGCCGGCGGACTCAGTTTCGTTGCAATTGAAATAGTGGCCAGCCTTGAGGAAAGTGTTCTATTCCACCAGCCGTCAAGCATAATATAATCTTCCTTGAACCCACAGCTCATGCCCAGGCTAGCAAGTCATTAGTCTCTGGAAGCCTAGAGGTTCAAACAAGAAGTATCGCATCGGATTTCACATGAATTGCAACCGAAGTGAATAATTTTCATCATTCAGATGTGTCGCTCAATCTTGACTTCATAACGCTGACTGCGCCACACAATCCACACTGCCATCGATAATTACGATCCACACATTGGCGAACAGCTGATTTGTACACCTGTGACATAACAATCTGACTTATGTGTATTTTTTTAAATAAACACATCCGTGAAGGCAAAACTTCTCAATCACATTTCATTTGTTTTATGTAATATGTCTTCTGAGATAAGTTGACAGTGTTTAAAAGTCTAGTCTAAACTCTTCCCCGCTGGCCTCACAGAATAAAATTCGAATTACGCTCCAAATCTCACGTCACAATTGACCGCGTACAATGTTTAGTTTAAGACTCCGAAATTTTAAAATCCTCTTCCCCAACTGTGCGTTTTCCACTGGCGCGTATATAACACCGTACCAAGAACTACAACGACGAGTTGAGAAAGGTGAACTCTTACATGACGAGCACCAGGATAAAGCTGCACAGCAGCTCGATGCTCTCTTCTCGGTGGTGCAGAATCATCAACCAGCCCAGGCAGTTAGTAAATCAAAGTTATTTGGTTTCTTTTCTGGTGGCAGCACAAAGCGACCAACGAACACTCCAAAAGGAGTGTACCTTTACGGAAGTGTTGGTGTGGGAAAGACAACCTTGATGGATTTGTTTTTCGATTGTTGTGTAATGGTGAGTCGATTGCAAACTTTGCCTATGTTAGTGAAATTAAATGCCCTTCCTCTTATAGGTTGAGAAGAAAAAACGTGTTCACTTTAATGCCTTCATGACAAATGTACATTCGAGAATTCATGAGACTAAGCTAAGTGTATCCAGCAGTCGAAACAAGGAATCAGGGACACCATTTGATCCTACGGAGCCTGTCGCCCACCTAATTGCAAACGAGTCCTGGTTACTGTGCTTCGATGAGTTTCAAGTAACTGACATTGCTGATGCCATGATACTTAAGCGCCTGTTCAGTCATTTGTTTGATCTGGGAGTTGTCATGGTTTCGACCAGTAATCGCCCACCGGATGATTTATACAAGAATGGACTGCAGCGAAGCAATTTCTTGCCTTTCATTGGATTGCTTAAGAATCAATGCACAGTTGTGCAGTTGGACAGTGGCAAGGATTATAGACGACTAGCACAAAAGGAAGATGGACATTATTACTTGTAGGTGAAAATAGTTTGGCCTATCGCCCATTGTTATATCCTATGTGTTGTTTAGAAAATCAGAAGGGGATGCAAATGGCCAGCTGGATAGAGTATTCAAAATTCTTTGTTCGCAGGAAAACGACATTATTCGACCACGTACCATAACTCACCTCGGCAGAAATCTCACATTTGCGAAAACCTGTGGCCAGGTTCTCGACACCACATTCGCCGAACTCTGTGAGAGAGTAAGAATAGCAGCGATTTCTAAGTGCATTTTTGTTAATTGCTCTGTTTTTGTGTTCTAGCCACTAGCAAGCAATGATTATCTTCAAATTGCACAATTTTTCCATACCGTTCTGATACGAGACGTACCCGAGCTCAACCTCCTCAAAAAATCCGAAACGAGACGTTTCATTATTCTTATCGACACACTGTACGACAATCGAATCCGTGTGGTGGTATCTGCAGACGTCCCAATTAATGACCTCTTCAACTTGACTCATAATCCCAATGCAGAGATGGATGTTGATGAAAGGCAGCTTCTAGACGACTTGAACATTAATCAGAAATCAGTAAGTTGTACTTTGATCATTAGTCGTTATTTACGTGATGTTTATGGGTGTGTTTCTACTTTAGTCAGAGGCAAACATTAGCGTTATCACCGGCGAAGAAGAGATTTTCGCGTTCGACCGCACAATTTCTCGGCTATACGAGATGCAGAGTCAAGATTACTGGTCCCAGTGGGAGAAACATCGTTAAACAAATCACTCAGGGTCAACGGTGTACTTAACAATTAGGATTGTTATTTGGCAATTGTCTATCTTTCTGTGATTGGTCACATCTAAGTACCTCATATATGGTATTACGTTTTTTTTTGGTTTAATTATGTCCTAAAGTATCGTTTTATTTATGTATATGTCAATATATTTTACTTATCGACTAAGCAATAAAAAATAGTATTTGCCAAGATCCTATTTAAAGTGTTCTTTTGCGCTCGCATTTGCAAAGGACGTGGTTTTAATTGGGTCGGAAGTTGCTCATCGCATCGACTCACTATGTCATAGATCACCATTAATGGTTGATTTCTGTTTCCCTATTTACATCAATTCAATGGCACCGTACTGACTATCTAATTTTAACATATTTTCAAGTTCAAAGTCGATGTCTTTCCCCGAAGCTTGAATACTAGACGATTGTACCAAGTTTTCACGACTCTACTGTGGGGAAAGCAATTGTCATATCTTAGGCCTGTTCGCTTATAACACCTGCCTTATGAAATCCCCCTGTAAGTTTCAAAATAGAGTTATAGAAAAACAAAAAGAAAACAGCATCCTTTTAACACTGAGCCTTGAGTGTTTCCATAGGCTATCAGAAAATTATAAGAAAATAATTTATTCAACCGAATCCTAGAAATTTATGTCTCGGACGAGGACAATTTCTTTCAAGAAATTTTTTTTTTAGTGTACCCGAACAAGGTTTGAGTATATTTGTAGTAAACACGGACTTCTTTTTGGCTGCGCAACAAGCCCCTTATCAGAGTAATGTCATAATTAACAAGTGGTTGTTTTCCCACATTCCTTTCCTACATTCCCCAAATTCACTTTTACTTTCGATAGCAAAGCAATGAATATCAACAAAATAATACCTTTCGGTAACATATTCCAATCTAAACACCACAAACCCTTGTCATTTCAAACTTCTCATCAACAGACAACAGTCTCCTTGAGGTTTCGGTGAACCTACGTCAATTGGAATCGATCTCCAAGGAAATATCCAGTCGTGGGAGTGTTAGTGGGAATAATGAAATAGTTTGGGCACTAAAGGCACTTACCCTAACTGATCTTACAACTCTAGCAGGAGATGACACCAGAGCCAACGTTCACCGACTGTGTCTGCGGTCAGCTTATCCATTCCCTTTGCATCTATTGAACTCAATTGAACCAGCCCTGTGTGAAAAACTCCACACGGCAGCTGTTTGTGTTTACCCATCTCGTGTGGCAAATGCGTATGAGTCTTTTCAAAGTATTCAGAAACAGGCTGTGATTCCTATTGCAGCCGTTGCTACGGGATTTCCTACTGGCCAATATTCGCTGGAAAGTCGTTTAAAAGAAATTCATTTTGCCATAGACTCTGGTGCTACCGAGATTGACATAGTCATCAATCGGGCACTGGCCTTGTGCGAGGATTGGAAGGGAGTTTACGATGAAGTTTGCGAAATGCGTAAAGCATGTGGCGATAGAGCACGTTTAAAGACAATTCTAGCAATTGGAGAACTTGGCACTATGGAAAATGTACATAAACGATAAAATGTTGAATGATTTGATCCACTCACTGTTTGCTTGCTATAGGTGTATAAGGCATCGATGGTGGCAATGATGGCTGGTGCAGACTTTATCAAAACATCAACTGGAAAAGAGGGCGTGAACGCAACCATTCCCGTTGGTTTGGTCATGATATATGCAATCCAAGAGTTTCTACGAAAGACGGGTCAAATTGTGGGACTTAAGCCAGCTGGTGGAGTTCGGACGGTGAGAGAGGCAATTGCTTGGATGACGCTCGTTAAGGAGACTCTGGGTATGAAATGGTTGGATCCACAGTTGTTCCGCTTCGGCGCCTCGGGATTGCTTGATGATATCGAGAAAATCGTGCGCAAAGGTTTGACGGGAAGTGAAATGACTAATACAACTGTTGCTGCTTATTGAGCGTGAATTGTCCTACTACTTGTTATGTCGCGTGTTTCACTTGTATGTGCCAAAATGGAATAAAACATTTTATACTTTTCTAACCAACAAAATCTCCTTTCTTACGGTCTCGGCATCATAATCACTTAAAAGGAAAATATTTCAAATTCGTCCTTTTGGAAAACTCTTTAATTGGTTTATTTATTTGTTTAAATAGCTTAAATAATAATTTATTTACACTTTAGAGGAGTGCACATTCCTAGTCGTTAGTATCCCACAACGGCAAATCTGGTTACCGGGTAACCACTCTTCAGTCTGGATTCCCTCTTCAAAGCCGACGTAGCAAACATATCCTCAGATTTCTGCAGCCTTCGTGAGTAGATCGGCTCAATGAATCCGTAATTTGAGCTGTGCTCTTGCGGTACCTCCTCTGGAACAGCGGATTGTGCATCCACTCCGTATATCACATCATCAAAAACGGCATTATGTTCATTGCCATAACCTCGTGTGTGCGGTGATGGGACACCTGCTCTTTGACCATCCTCAACGGCCTTAACATTGATATGCTTGGCTGCATGCATAAATTTCTTTGGGACTTTCTTTTGCTTGATCAAATAGAAATTAGCCGCTTCATTTTCCTCTGGCGGTGGAACCATGTACTGCATTTGTCTGCTCTTAGTGTCTAACTTTTCACTTCTCTCCGACTGAAACTGAGGCAGATAGTAGCTTGAATCTAGATGCTCCTCCCTAAATGAAGGCTGGAAATGACTTTGGTATTCTTGTGGCGGTTGGAAGTTCTTGTGCGACTGTTGTGATGGTTGATACTTGCTGTGCGACTCTTGTGACGGCTCTACCACTTGAGGTGGGGATCGAAGAATTTGGCTGGCTCGTTGCAACATAGCTTCAAAACGATCAAGTGTTATTCCCTGTGGATGAGCCACTTCAATCGAGGCAACGTCTGATCGATGTGGAACCCTTCCTGCAGCACACATTCCAATAACTGCCAATATCTGAAAAGAATCTCGTTTTATCAATTGGATCTCAATAAATTAAAGCTTGGATTACACACCACAAAACCTCTTTCCATCTTGTTTCCAAAAATTATTAGATGTGTCACAAAGAAACTAAAACTTATGCACCAAATATCCTTTTCGTTGAATGCCTCAGAAGCGAGTGTGATGCAACAGATGCATTTCATCGTTTTTATATGATTTTCCATAAAACTGAAATTGAGAGTGTAAAAACCTGTAAGACAATTACTTCCGCAGAAGCGCAGAAGTCATAACAAAACGGAAGGAAACCCAGGTGGGCAAGAAATTCACAAAAAAAAAGACGAATAAAGAAAACCAGACTTGTGAGTTGTGTTGCTTCTGGTTCGGCATCAGGTTACTCATTCGCCGCACGCGTCGTGACATAGTCTAGGTGCAGATAC
The DNA here is from genome assembly GCA_944738645.1 of Eristalinus sepulchralis. Lineage (NCBI taxonomy): Eukaryota > Metazoa > Arthropoda > Insecta > Diptera > Syrphidae > Eristalinus > Eristalinus sepulchralis. Next base: position 55,505,147 of record OX122886.1, read on the forward strand.
TCTTGCCCATCCACTTGTGCGCAAACCGAAATGTATTGTATTAAAACAAACACTTTTTTAGAAGTAACACTCCTTTCCACGCGATCATCCGCAACCCACTTTAGTGCAAGTGCTTAGAAGCACGTATGCCATATGAGTCCAATGGAGAAAAACTTGTTTCATTTGAAAACGAAAGTGATTGTGATAAGTTCCGCTACAAAGGGGACGCACAAGTTAAGTGGTGTACAGCAGTGGTATCTAATGAAATGCAAAAGATGCTGGAAAAGAGGCGTATGGTTGTGGGGCGTTCATCCGGCCATTAGGTTCACGTTAAGACTATGATTGAGAAACTAGTTTGAATATTTAAAAGTGTAGTGAAATTTCGTTTGTAATCAGGGGTGCATGTTATTCCTGGAAAGTGAAAAACGTAGCTTTGGCATTTATCAAGTTTTAGAAACCAGTTGGGTCATTCATTTCGCCACATCATTCCTGATTCTCGTAGCCTTTTCATTACGATAGATGTAGACGAAACAACTTGGAGTGCGCATCTAGAGGCAGCTAGCGAAAGATCGTGCTGCCTGGAGAGGCATGCTGGTTGAGGCCGAGGTCTACCCCGGACTGTAGCGCCAAAAGAAGAAGATGCAGACTAAGCTGTATAAATTTCCTACCAAAACATTGCATTAAAGTGCTCTTATGATAGGATATTCAAACCTGCAGCTTTGCTCTTCTCAGTGGCATCTTCAATGTCTGGTAAAAGGACAACTTAATTAAAGTAAAAAATTATGTTGTACCTCATTTCTTCTCTTTGTCTAAGCCTTTACAAATAAGTGTCTCCGGCCAACTGCCCAGCTCGTAAAGTAATTAGTTAGGGCTTTTATGAAACCAACCGAACATAACCTTTGTTCAGTTGCCACCAATGCTTGGTTTCAAAGATATTTTTGTTCCAGAGTCATATTATCCCTGCGCTCAAAATTGGCCTTAACGCCTTCACAATTGTTTCCGCAATTGTCTGTGGCGTCATAGATTCCCTATATTTTTCTTCGACATGCCATCCACCATGGATGAAACACAGATCTTCTCCGCAATTCAAACCAAAAAGTACACATCTCATTCGTTTATTTGTAAACTATCCTCTAATCAATTCCGGCATTCCATCAACAATAATCTGCAGGGCTTTAAGATCCTTGTTGACCGTTTCCAACAGCACTTCCATTGCTTTTTGTTGCATTGCCAAGAACGTTTTCATTTCCTCCTCACAGTCCTTATCAATTGTGTACTCACTGCCACCGGTTGATGCATACTGATTTCTCTGCATTCGCATTTGCGACAACAGCTCACTCAGACGTCCCTACAAATACAAACCTTAAGCTTTCAATGGCATTCTCACTTCGTCGCTTACCTTAAACTGCGTTGGAGCCGAAACTATCGCTTGCATGTTCTCCAGTTTGCTTCGTAATGCTTCCTCCTCCGGGGATAGCGCTATACCAACCTTTCGTGTGCACTCCTGTTTAACCACAATCTGAAACAAATTTTCTATTAAGCTTTCTGTTCATTGTTTGAAGTGGAAAGTACCTTTAAAATCTTATGACTAAGTTCCGCCAGCTTCCTCTTGTGTTCCATTATTTTCGCCGTTGTTGCGGCGTGGCGTTGCTTCAACTCAGCCAAATCCCGCTCCACCTTGTCCAGATAAAGTGCATGTGTGTCTGTTTCATTTTCCTGACATTTGATGCGCCACTTAAGATCATTGAACCCAATCATTGGTACGGGGATAAATTGCTTAGGATCAGGATTGTCCAATTTCGCTTGGCGCCACATTCGTGGATGGATTCCTTTTGGAGGGTTTTCCAAATACTCTTTGAGTTGATCTTCGTCGGGGAGGACCAGCGCTAGCACCTCCTCAATGCCTAGAGTGCCCAGTTGCTGCTTAACATTCGGTTGATTGAAGTAGTTGGAGACATCTGTCGCCAACACCCTCTTTGTTTCATTCGGAGATATTTGAGATTTTTCCTCAACATAAATGACCAACTGGGATTTCTTGTCTTCTTGTTCTTTTGTTGTTTCTACGTTTATCACGAGATTGGGCTTATTTCCGAATATCTGGTTAAGGTTGTTGATTATTTGTTGCTGCTGAGCTCTAAAAAGGGAGGCAATTATTTTGTGAATTCAGGAATAGCCACCACAGACTCACTTGACATCCGAAAGGGGCTTATTAAAGTTTAATGCTACAAGGCCCATCTTATTGTCCTTCCCCGGCAATCGACTGTAGCCCACCGCCTTGAACCGACAAAGATAGTTCTGTGTGTTGATTTCAACTGGAGCAGCCGATTGAGAATAAAACGATTTTCCTACACCCCATTGGGCCTAAAAAAGATAAGGATTTAGTCAATCTGGACTAGTAAGTCCAACACTAACTTACCTGCGAGTAGTTCCATTTGGCAATGATAGTGTCTCGTTCGTCGCCATATATGGACACATTGAAGATGGACTGAGCGAATGCGTCATCTGGACTGATTTGCTGCTGTTGCTGGAATTGTAGTTGTTGCTGCTGCTGTTGTTGTTGTTGCTGCTGTTGTCCTAAGTTGAAAGTATTTCCGAAAGGTTTACCCAAGGCTACAAATGATTATTTTTAGAAAATGATACCATTAAGTCAACGTAATTCTTTACTTACATGAACCGAAGCCGCCAGAAAACGACGTTGAGAAACCCCCAAACCCGGTCGAAGCATTTGTTGCAGCTGCTGTTCCAAATCCCGTCCCAAATCCAGATGCTGTTGGTGCGGTCGTGCCGAATCCTCCGAAAGTTGGCGCCGTGGATGTTGTTGAAGTTGCTCCAAAGCCACCAAAACCGGTTGATGTATTCCCAAATAAACTTGGCGCCGACGACGTTACTGTATTCGTTCCAAACCCACCGAAGCCACCGAGAGTTGGAGCCGGTGTGGTTGTGGTTGTCGTGCCAAATCCGCCAAAGCCTCCCAAAGTTGGTGCAGATGTTGCTGTTCCAAATCCTTTTTTGTGTTTTAAAATAATAAATACACAATTAAGAGGGTTGTTTAAATTGAATTACCAGAAGTGCCAAAGGTCGAAGTCGCACCAAGCGCTGGGGCAGCGGATGTTGCGGTCGTTTGCCCAAAAGCGGGTGCCGGATTAGTTGTTGCCCCTCCAAACGAAAAACTACCCAATCCAGTTGTTGCTGGAAAGCGAATAAACATGTGCTCATAAATTCAACTTTTTGTATAGCTGATAATAAAATAGGAAATTGTGCAATATATATGTCACTAAAACTGTTTGTAGTCTCAAACTATATTCTGATAACAGTTTTCACTTAGACATCGTCTTGAAAGCATCTGCGAACAAAGTGTGCACAATGTTTCTAACGTTGTTTCTTCTTTTCCTCATATGCTTCTCTTACGTGGGAGCAGTGGTGTATTTAAAAAAGTATGTGTTAGCAAATATTGAGTTTAAAAGATTTGTTTAATTTTTCTATTCACGTAGAATTGATATAAAGAACGTAAAAGTGCAAAACATAAATGATGTTAAGGAGCTGTTAACTCTTCGACCAAAGGCCACACAAATGACCTATCTACGGAAGCAAGCTTAGGCAAATTGCATTAGTACATGAAATTGTTTATAAGTTAAATGATAAATAAAAGTTTTGCAATATTCCTTACGTTTAGCCGGTGTGCTTGTTGCTCCCAGTCCCGTCTGATTTGTTCCGAACGAAAAAGACATCTCAAGGACTTTAAGGAATACCACTAAACTATTTTTTAATTTTAATTCTATCAGAAACAGGAATTTTACTATAAAAATCTGAACAAATTAAACATGAAGACTTTTGATTCGAAATTTATTTGTTCAAAAACAATCATCACATTGGCGCTTTCAATGACATTTGGAACAATTTGGATAGGGAAGGGGTTGCGTTCGGAAATGTGCTCGGAATTTGTAGAAAACAGAAACAAAGTTGCCACTTAGTATCGATAAGATATGACACGACATGTGGAATTGATGAACTGAAAATCTGTGTTTCCCACGTTCGATTCGTTAAAATCACGCATAATTGAAGCACACAAGTGCAAAAATGAACAGTACTTATTTACATAAACGTGCCAATGTTATTTTTGTGACGATTGCGCACCTCAGCCACGCGTGATAATCAATTAACCACATCTGGCTTACTTCGAATTGATTCAGATTTCACGAACATTGACCCATCCATGTAAACAGGCATATATGAATCTCATCTTAAAATATAAGGCAAAAGTGATGAAGCTGATGCGTAATAAATGAAAAGTCTTGCATTGGTAGAAAGCACTGTGTTGTTCAACAGACCCGAAAATAAAGTATGAAATAAAATAATAAATAAAATTTTTGCTCAAAACAAACTTTTAAAATTTTTACGCAGCTAAAAAGTGAAATTTCATAAAAATAGCATTCCTGAACGCACAGCATTCCCCGAAGAACATTTTGGAAGAGAAACAGCATTTGCATTTCATTTACACTTGCCGTAAACAATTGAGTTCGTGAAAAGAAAAAGCAAACGAACCGTCTTAACCTAAACCTTTAATCCCCACTTTTCACCTTTAGAGATCCACAAATAAAACAATCTCAAAGCAAAATGACAACTTACACACCCAAGTACTTGGAAGAGAAATTAACTGAAAAACTTCGAGCAACATACGTAAAAGCCATCGACGAATCGGACGGTTGTGGTGGAAAATTTAAAGTTATTGTGGTTTCTGAGCAGTTTCAAGGCAAAGGTCTATTGCAAAGACATCGCTTAGTAAACGCAGCTCTGGCAGAGGAACTAAAAGAAATTCACGCATTCTCACAAACGAATTATACACCCGAGCAGTGGGAGAAAGTTCAGCAGCAATAATATTTTTTTCTAACTTCAGAGTTAAAGAAAACCAACGATTCGCAATGTCTTCTATCAACATCAAAATTTCATCTCCTGGAAAGGTCATCCTACATGGAGAACATTCTGTAGTGTATAAGAAACCAGCATTGGCTGCTGTAGTTGGAGTTCGCACACAATTGCATCTGCAAGAAGTGCGTGACTCACAGGTTGCGGTGTTTCATCTTGATAGTCTGCAGTGCTCATTTGAAATTCATATCAGTGAAGTGAATAGCTTTGTGAGCGATTACATACGCCGGCACTCATCCACTCTGGAAAAGGACATTTTGCTGAAAGAAATAAAAGAGGTCGTAAGTGCAAAGTTCCAAGAGCAATCATTAGTCAAAGTCAAGACATTACAAGCGATTTATTATATACTTTGTGGCTGCCTTATAGTCGCTGAGAAAAACGAGCTAGATTGTGGATGCGAAATTCGGATATTGTCTGAGTTGAACATCGGTGCGGGATTGGGTAGTTCTGCTTCATTTGGTGTCACATTAGCAGCCGCATTTTTACTCTTGTCCAAACAGATTTCGATTGAATCGTATAAGACAAAAGTGGCACTTCAAACTGTGTCTGAATGGGCATTTGAGTCGGAGAGAGTTATGCACGGGAATCCATCAGGAGTTGACAATACTGTCTGTACTTATGGAGGGATTGTACGATTCTCCAAAGGTCAGCCATTTACAGAAATCGAAACCAAACATCCATTGCACATTCTACTTGTTGACACCAAAGTGTCTCGAAGTACAGCCAAATTAGTTCAAGATGTTGCAAGTCTAAGATCTGATTTTCCTGGGGTCATCGACCTTATTTGGGATGCAATGGAGGAGATCGTCAACACTGCTATTCCGATCTACCAAACATTAGGCAATGAGCTCGAGGATGAGGAAAAATTTCGCAAGCTGGAGAAACTATTTCGTATAAACAACAATTTGCTAAAGTCAATTGGAGTCTCTCACGAAAGTCTGGAAAACATTTTTTCAGTCGCGGAGAAGCACGGTTTCAGCTGTAAACTAACCGGCGCTGGTGGAGGTGGATATGCTATTGTACTCCTACCAAGTGGCTACAATAAAATGGAAAAGTTCGCCGTTATGTGTAAAGAACTATCGGACTGCGGCTATAAATTAACTGAGACTACAGTTGGTGGTGATGGCCTGATTATCGAAAGTGAGATTTCGAATAAATAAACGTTGGATTTCTTTCTAATATATACTTGTTTTATTGAAAAATTTTAAAATAGTTTTTAACGTTGGCTAGTGTCACGTGGTCTGTAGGGGATTCCTCGATTCTTCATTTCCCTTATAGTGCCTGTGGGGAGGTTTCCTGACACCGAGATAGCATAGATTCCTTTCGTAAAACGACCTTTAAAGTAAAACGTTTTCTAAGATTATATTTTTCAAGGGATGTTGTGCAGTTTTTACCTATTCTCTGCCACTTTGCCACCCAACTGTCTTCGGGGCTCATGAGTGCGATAATTCCATCAAAGTTGTTACTTGTGTGGTCGTATACGTTGTCCTTATTGTTTTTCATTCTCAAAAATTCCTCGCAATTGTCGCATCCATCGTATTCAAATTGATCAAAGGTCTGTGGGAAAAAGAAGTTAACTAAATGATATCGAATTAAAGGAAGTGCAATGCTTACTTTAATTAAAGAGCACACCAAACATGCTCTTAGTCCACGCAAATCTTTTGGAATAGTATCGAATGACATCTTGATATTAAAAAAATGTTTACAGGAACTATTTAAAACTATAGTTTTACTAAAATTGTGCAATTTCTTTACTCTGTGAATAAAACCAAACAAAGTTTTGGCATCTAGAAATTGTCGAATGACGTATATGTCATTAGCAAAACCAGGGATGAACAAGGATGGGTGAAGAGATGAGAAAAAAAACACTCAAGTTGTTTTTGACGGCTCATTTTTCAAGGTATGTTTGACTATGGGGAAAAATAAACTGTTGCACAGATATAAGAATTGGAAATTAAAAACAATGGGCAAAGTTGTCATTTGTTTTGATTATATAAAATAATTGTTAATTTCTACTGACCTTTCCCCGGATACCAATTATTGTCACAAATTAAAAAATGACAATTTATATTTAATTATAATATTTACATATTTTGCTAAAATGGTTTATATATAATATTTATGAAAAATGAACTTCGAGATGGATGTATGTACGGTTTATTAAGATTTAAAAACTTGATGTTATTTTATGTAACGGGTTCGTCATACCGCGCTGAACTCATACACAAATATTCCCTCGTAATTCAAAAATCAAACAGTGCCACAATTTGTTTTGATTATTTGACATATTCAGAAACTCCAACACCCAGCTCACCATTGACTGAATTAACATATCTACTTTCACCCATAGACATGTTTTGAGACTGAAGCTGCCGCATCGAACAAAATACTCAAAAACAATTATATAGATTGTTACAAATTAAATTCCGGAACACTAGTGTCTAACTCGTTACATTGTTCAGGTGAAAAATCCATCATGTTACCTGGCATTGGTGTTTTTGGAACTGGAGCCATAGCAAAAGTACTTGTACCCCTGTTACGCGAGAAAGGTTTTCAAATCAAGGCAATTTGGGGTCGAACACAAAAAGAAGCCGAAGAGTGTTCCCGTGAACTGCAGATACCATTCTTTACGAATAAGATCGACGATGTCCTGCTGAAGAAAGATGTCGACTTGGTGTTCATAATATGTCAGCCATATTTGCACTCAGAAATCTCTGTGAAGGCGTTAGGAATTGGAAAGCATGTCGTCTGCGACAAGCCGATGGGCCTCAGTCAAGCAGATGCAATGAAAATGGTACGGGCATCCCAGTATTATCCGACCCTCATCTCATTGGTCAACCATTCTCTACGATTCCTGCCGGCAGTCACGCATATGAAGCGAGCTCTTCATGATGAACTTATTGGACCAATTAGTGAAATTACTCTTATTGATGTTCGCATTCAAATGGGGTCTTTGTTTCCCAACAAATTTGACTGGATGTGTGATGCAGCCATGGGAGGAGGAGCACTTAATCTTGTTGGTAGTCATGTGGTAGACTTGGTTAGTTTCCTGTTGAATCAACGTGCGATAAGAGTTCATGGACTAGTGAAGGCATACACAAAAACGACCCCATCCGTGAATGGGATCCGGCAGATATCCGCTCCGGATTTCTGCAACTTTCAAATGGAATTGGAAGGAGGCGCTCTCGTGACTGCTTCTCTACACAGCCATATGGTGTCATCGAATTCATTTGTTCAAGAGATCCTAGTGTGCGGTAAGAACGGACACCTGGTGGTTCGAGGTGGAGATTTGTTTACACTGCGCTCGAGGCTTGAGAATCAACAGAAAGATGTAAAGGAGGAAGCCCTTTATGTCGATGTTCAAGATTTGCATTTTTCTACATCGGATTCACAGCTGCCTCGGCCATATATCAAGGGTCTCTGCAAAATGGTGGGAGCACTGAAGGAGGCATTCGCCCAAAAGGAGTCTTCTTGGGTGAAGGAACCTGTACAAGCAGCTGCTACATTTGACGATGGTCTCTACGTGCAAGCAGTACTAGAGGCAATTCGTAAGTCCAGCGAGAGTCGAACATGGCAACGGGTGATCATCTGCTCGGACTCCCCCACAAACCATGACCACATTATGCGGTTTGCTCGCATGGCAGCTATGTGAAGTCCTGCCAGAGCTGATGGCATTTATATATGACGACATATGTGCGCGTGTGAACAAGAGCAGTTGTTTTAACTCGTTTTTAAATTAGCTATTTTTCTTCAATTGCAAAATACATATTTTAGGCCTAAGTGTAAAAAATCAAATAAAAAACCAAGCTTAAGCTTCAATCAGGACCTTATTCGGTTTCTCTTTGACTTTCTCGGGTTTCTCTTCCACTGGTTCGTCCTCAGGTACGTCGGGCAGTTGTATTTCGGCTTCTTCCGGCGTTTTCTCTTCCTCAGACCTTACTAGATCATCCAGCTCGGCAAGAACAGCCTCTTCGTCTTGGTCTGTGAGAGTGCCCGATAATATTAAATTGATTTCCTGTTGCTTCTCGGCGCCTTCCTTTGTTTCGTCCATAATTCTTTCGATTTCATCTATGTTCAACACTTCATTTGCTTTTTTCAAAGCTTCATTTCCCAACTTAAGTTTGTTCACAATATCCGCTTCAATTTGGGCAAACTCAATATCTGATGCTAGTTTTTCAATGTTCTCTAACTGAACATCGGTATTCTCGAGCAGTTTTTCTTGATATTTCTTCTTTCGCAAAAGTAACTTTGCTCGCCTGTGCAGTGTGAATAATGAATGAATATTTGTTTTCTGATAATGATATACATTCAATGTACTTACTCTTTTCGTCCCATTTGAAGGCATTTCTTTGCAAGTTCACGGTCCTTCTCAAGGTTTAATTCTATTCGTTTTTGATACTGCTTCAGACGGTCTCTTTGTTGTTTCAGTTGCTAGAATGACGTTGTTCCATGTAGAAAATTTATTTTACGTATACCCCGAAGACTTACCAAAACAACGCGGTCCTGATCTGTTACCCTTGATTGTGGTTTTTTACTTTTTCCAAAAAGCGCTCCCATGATTGAGGCAGTTTCTTGTTTATGATTAATTTCTTACATGAACACAGATAAGTAAGTAATTGTTCATATTTACTTTTTTTTTGCTCGTAAAAATGACAAATCAGCTGATATCACAGAGGTCTGTTCGATTTGAGAATGCAGAGTTGCATTCCTTTAGGAAAGTTGTTTTTGGTTAACTCGATTTAAAAAACCAAAAACTTCTTCTTTTACAAGATTTACTCAGTTTTTTTTTTTCATTATATTAACAGAATCGCACATGCGGTAAAGAACATGAAATGCATATTGTTCCGACTTAAGTTCTGAGTTCTTACACAAACTGAAATATAATTTTCACTTTACACTTTATCAGTACGCTGGTGCATCGCTCCTGCCGAGTTTTTTCAATTATTAACCGCATCCCGCCGTAAATCTTATAGAGTAAGCTGTGGATTTCTCCTCCAAAACACTATAAACGCAAACAGCGCCAAGAACAGCTCGCAAAACTATTCCCTCGAAACGAACAACATATATACTTTCTTGCCCGCTTTTAAATCTTCTCATTCGAAAGAAAGTTTCTTATGAGTCCACAGAAGGCTTGATTTCGGCACTGATGTTGTCGTCCCTATTTACTGCGGGCACGAGATAGATAATTTCCATTGCTGGTTCCTACTGGCTGTAAATTTCTGTCCGAGAAGTCGATGTTGGGCACAAGAACCATTTAAGCCACGTTTGCTTAAATGCCAAACGCTTCATTGACGGTTCATTGCTCGTTTAATCGCCTCAATTTCAAAAGCATAAGCAGCTCAACTTCGAGTTGGTTCTTCGAAGTGTTCAACTTTCTGACATCAAAACATATAGAGTGTCAATTTTATATATAAGGAGGTCACGTCAAGTTAAACGATTGCAATATTAAGTTTAGATTATTCATCTCATTAAATGTAAATATCTTGACTTATTTCTGATTATTTATAGGGAAGGTTGGTCTAAAACATCTGAATCGGTTTTGTCAGTCAGTCTTCTCTTTTTTAAAATGTATTGCTTGAACCTCACCTAGAGTTTATTTCGAATGCGAACTAAAACAAAAAATATATAAAAAATTACATATTCAAGAGATTGATGCACGATTTGAAGGGAGCCACATTTTATTTCTATATTTATGTACTTACATTCCTTCACAGGAAATAACCTAATTATTATTCCACCGAATACTATGCATAATTAATGTTTTAGGAGGGGAAACAGAATGGCTGTGTATAGGGAAGACTTCAGTTAGGTTATTTTCAATTTAACGTACCGGGCTATATTTTTTGCTTATGATGTTGTTCACAAAGCGATGTCCCAATAAAGCGAAATAAAATGTATTTACTTTTTTTGAACATATTGTTGCCTGATTTTTCTCCAAAATTCCATTCGATCTCCATCCGGGTTTTCGATCATTTTCAATTTTCGATCAATAATAAGTGCATTTAAATCCCGCTGTTCACCGTTTGATGCCTTAAGAGGTTGCCAAGTACAATCACTGATATCCTTACTGTTGGCAGGAGTGGGATTACCATTCTTTGCAAAATTTGCCCACATCTTACACATTTTCAAAACGATGTCCCTCGTATTTCGGTCCCAAGGTTCTGGGCATATTTGTGACTGGAATATATAAAATATGTCATCACCATGGCAAGCACCCTTTATTTTACCCATTTGTAGTTTCTTTTTGTATATATTAAGGGACTCATCGACATCGAAACGGTAGTAGTATAATGGCGACTTGTGCTGTTTTCTTGAATGCATCTCTGCCATTTTATTTGCATCGAGGGCGAAGAAATAATCGCTAAGTAACTTGCTGAAGCTTTGTAGATTGCTCGCACTCAACCGCTGTCCATAGAAATAAAAATCTCTCATTTTGTCCACCACTTCAGTCTTATTTTCGGCGGTCAAATGCGGTTTGATGTCTTCGGGAATGAACGTGTCTAAATGCTTGTCGTAATAATCTAGATTCGTATGAACACACGGCAGCATGAGTATTCCTTCAGCTGAGTTGTAACCCATCATCAGAGGGATTTCAATTGAATTTGCATCACTCAGAGAGTCCAATATTTGTTCAGATAGGACGGCATCTGGAGAATTTTTTTCCATACAGGGCATACAAGGTACAGGATAACCAACCATGTAGTAATCTATGGTCCAATCGGGAATAAAGGGTTTCACGAATTCCTCAAGATTTTGGAATGTCTGCAGGAATTCAATGATCTCAAATGGATCATCAGAAGTACACCCTAACAATTTGGCTAGATAAATTGTTTTCTCAGTTACTCTCTTGCGCCACGCCCAATTCATCGTGACTATTCCGCTCTGTAGGATCGCCTTGTGGATGTATTTTTTCGATCCTTCAGACAGTATATGGAACTGTGCACAAGTGGCTCCTGCGCTCACACCAAAAAGTGTCACATTGTTCGGATCCCCGTTGAATTGAGAAATATTCTCGTGGACCCATTGCAATGCCAAGCGCTGGAACGTACAAGAATTTGGTAATTTATATTACTAACTTTATTATCCACTCACTTGATCCTTTATACCAGCGTTTCCTGAAATATTGGCTTCGGGATACGAAAGGAATCCGAAGACACCCAGCCGATAGTTGAAAGTAACAACTACAACTCCTTCTTGCATCAAGTAGAGTGGATTATAACTAGAAAAAATAATTTTAAATGCAGACAAGCAAAATTGCATAACCAGACTTACAAGTCACTGTTGCCACTGCCACTGAAATATGCCCCACCGTGAATAAATACCATCACTGGCATCAAAGCGTTGTTGCTGGTCTGCGGCGAAAATACGTTGAGAAATAGGCAATCCTCTGATCCGATCATTTTGCGTTTAGAACTGTCCAATTGGCACGGTACATTACCTTCTTTGATGCAATAAATCCTCTCGGTAGGAAATTTTTTCAATGGAATTGTAGGCTTCCATGGATTGAATTCATTAATGATTTTCCGTTTTTGTATTACAATTGTTATATACCTTAAATCTTAACTTTCCCAACGGTGGTTCTGCATACGGGATCCCTTTGAAATAATTGTAACGATTTCCGTTTGGTAAAACAGCTATGCCTCCAATCACAGTGCCTTGTTTGACTTTAATCTCTGGAGGCATTCTAAGGTAAGCTGAATTAATTACCGCTATTTATGTGTGTATTCTTTGAACCGCTTGTTCGCTACTAAGCGCAGTCTTTACTGATGGCGACCAGAAATACTCGGTAGCTATTTATAGCTCTACTTTTTGAATATGCTTATAGGGACTTAATTATTCAATGAAAAGTACTAGATGTGTAAAGCGATAACGAGCTAAAAAATACTTTAAGTCCTCAGCAGCACTCAACATTTCAAACATTTTCTCATCGACATATTGTTATATTTTTTTTTTCTTTTTTTTAGCAATGATGTTTTTTTTTAAACAGAGCACACATGTTTTACTATATGAATTCAATGCACAAACGATAAAATTTCATATATTAAGAAATGTTCCTATTGTAAATATCACTAGCAAATGGCAATAAGAGGAGCGATACGAGATAAAACTGCACGATAACTCCAAGAATCCATTCAGATTTGAATTTTCAGTTGATTTTCATTGTAATCTCGGCCCTTCCCCCTCTCTCATTCTTTCATACAAAGAAAAACAGACACATGAAATTTGAGCCCTGTGACAGTAGTAGATTTTTAGTTAAAACTTCAAGTAGTTTGTAATAACAGTTATCGACAGTGTTCAAAAATAACGGTATTAAACGAGTGCGAATTTTGATGCGTAGCAAGTGAGTGGAAAAGGGAAATGCAACAAAGTATCTTCTTAGCATTTGAGTGTGAATACGTGTAATACCGCACCAAGCGAAATATAAAAGTTAAATTATATTTCAAAAAATAAAAGTGTGTTTTCTTCGTGGCTACAAATCAAGTCCAGTGAGCACATTAACACATTAAAGAAAGTTAAGAGGTCGAAAAAGTTGCCAGTTAGAATCTAAAATTACAGAACCTGCTCTTATATAAAGGACACATAAATTTGATGATTATTCTGTTAGTTAAAGTTTTGAACTTGTTTGTATTCATTTTTAATAAATTTCTTAAATTCGAGAGAAAAATTCTTAAAGTACAATAGTTAGTATTTAATAAATTTTAGCATTATCTCACCTTTACAAGGCGTGGTTCACTGTTGGATGCTAACCACCTCTTGTGCCCATTTTGTTTTTTGCAAGTTTTATAAAAAATTGTGTTTCAAAACAAAGACAAATTAAAAGAAAGAATGTGGCCATCTAAAGAGTTGAATTTGTGAGTTTATAACTAAACAATAGATGTCTCTGCGACGCTTTTGTAAAATATTTATATAGGTTTTGCTCCATTTTTTCATTTACACTTATAAGAGGTAGACGTTTTTTTCTGTTGCTGATGATTGATCTGATAATACTCGTATATTGTATGTTCTTGTTTATTTTTAAATGAATGAATAATGAAAATGAATTGTCCAAGCCAATGAGTCGAAATCATTTGCTCTGTCGTGCTTTATATCATCATGATTCAGGTCCTTCGTCAGATACTTATATTATATATCTACCTGACCATACTTTAAGACCCATTACATAACATGTATGTAACGTACTTAAAGCAAATATTCACTACTCACATACGTGAGTTGGTGCAGTTTTAGGTATGATAAAGTAGGAAGACGCATGCAATATTAAGAGATGCTTTTGTTATGTTATTACGACAATTTATGTTGCATATGGACCTTACAAAAGTATGTTTCTAGCTTAAACAACTGCTAGAATATACGTATATACATATAGACGCCGTACTGTACTTTGAATACATGTTTATTCATTCCTTTTTTCATACTTAATTAAAATAAAACCTAAGCACCTTCAGTCTCAAGTGTGGGTGGAAACGTCAGCGCAATAGTTTTCTGTCAAACTACTCTGACAAGATCCATGACTGGGTAAGATTGTTGTCTCCGTAGATTAGCTAATCTAGTCGCGATTGTGAAGTGCACACAAAACAACGTGTGTGCTTTGTGGGCTTATGTAATCTTATCTTCTGCTTGCCTCAACAAAAAATCATGTTATGTCGACGATATTCTGCAGCAGAATCAAGACTTAGACAGTCAATCAGACAGGCAGTCCGTTATTCTTTTATTCATTTAAAAATAAATCAAAATAAAGAAGTTACTTTTAGACAGCGACTAAAATGGAATCTCGTGCGAGGGTAAATGTAAAACAGGGAATATTGATTGGCTGTGAAGGGTTGCTTCCAAACGAGAAAACGTATCAGTATTTCCGTGGGATTCCATTTGCGGTGCCGCCTGTAGGAGACTTAAGGTTTCAGGTGAGCATTTGGTAAGTTCAAAATAAGCATCTCATATTTCTCGTTTTAGGCTCCCATTCCATTAAAAGAATTTAATACTCCCGAAATCGATTGCACTAAGGAAAGAGGTGTGCCATTACACAAACATCCATCCAAAGGATTAATTACTGGTTCAGAAGATTGCCTTTTTCTAAATGTTTACGCTCCGAAGACTAAGAGCGACTCCCCCTTACCAGTGATGGTCTTCATACATGGCGGTAGATATAGCTTTGGTAATGGCAATGGTTTCCTGTAAGGTTTCCTGTAAATACTGTGAAGCACTTTCGTGAACAAGTTTATTCTTTCAGCTACACACCTCTTTATCTAATCCAAGAGAATGTCATTGTAGTTACACTTAACTATCGACTTGAAGCGTTGGGCTTTTTATCATTGCCTGAAGCGCAAGTACCTGGAAATATGGCTCTCAAGGATCAGGTGGAACTGAGTTCTTTGTTTACATGAATTCACTTTTTTGACTAAAGTTTTTCGTCAGCATCTCGTGCTGCAATGGGTTCACGAAAATATCAGCGAGTTCAATGGAGACCCAAACAATGTTACCTTGTTTGGTGAAAGCGCAGGGGGTGCCTGTGTTCATATGCACGTTTATTCGGAGAATTCCAAAAAACTGTTTCACAAAGCTATCATTCAGAGCGGAACAAGTAATATGCCATGGGCTATGCAAGAGCGAGCCACCGCTAAGGCGATAAAACTGGCTAAAGTACTAGGATGCCCAACGGATGACCCAAATGAAGTGATTAAGTTTCTAAGAAACTATAAAAACCCGCATGATTTTTTTAAGCATCTTCCAAAGGTGCTTGAAACGGATGAGATTCGCCGTGGCTTGTCAATTGCTGTTCAACCAGTGGTCGAAGACAAGAGTGCAGAAGCGATTGTGACGGAAGAACCACTCAGTGCAATGAATAAACCGAATTCCATCGACATTCCATTAATGATGGGATATAATTCGGCCGAGGGCATCGTGCTTGCGCACGATATGATGAAATATCTGAACGAGTTCGAAAATGACCTAACTAGACTTGTGCCACGGAACATAAACTTACATCCAAACGATCCAAAATGTTTCGATATTGCAAATCAAATTCGAGAGTTCTATTTCAAAGGAGGCAAGGTTGATGAAACCAATCTGAATTCATTCGTAAATGTTATTGGAGACTTCAATTTCATAATGGACTTGCATTTTGCTGCAGAGATTCACACCAGGAAACAGCATAAGTCGCCGCTCTACTTTTACAGATTTGATTACAAGGGAGGACTAAACAAGTTTCAACAACTGTTCGGTTTGGATCATTTGAACGGGGCTTGCCATGCAGACGAACTATTCTATTTGTTTCAGTCTGATTTAGCCAAGGAGCCTTGGGATGAGAAGGACATGGTAATGGTCAAAAGGATATGCAAATTATGGGCAAATTTCGCTAAGTACGGGAATCCCACCCCTGATGAAAGTAACAATTTTTTTGACTGCACTTGGGAACCTGTGTGCAAGGTGAACGGTAACGAACAATTTAATCTGAACGCATTTATAATTAATGAAAAGCAAAGAATGCTTAAAAATCCCGACGGAGAGAGGATCGATTTCTGGAGGAATATCTACAAAACGTATAATGGCACGCCATCAAAGTTGTAACGTCTGAACAATAAATTATGTACTTGTGCAGTTGCAAATGTAGTTTTAGGATGAGTAGCTCCATTTTTGTAATATCACACTGTCCCAATCGTTGCGGTTACGCTTACCATTTTAATTACATACGAGTAAGTCTTGTTATAATTCGAGATCATTTATCGGAAAAATTTCTTATGTGCAAAGTTAATTTTATACTACAACAGTGATGTGTTAATAATGCGATACAATGTCTTCGTTCGTAGACACGGTACTTTCTCTCGTTTCAAAGGAATTAAAATGATGTCATGAAAATGTAAAAGTTGTAACGAACAAGTAGAAGAATTTTAACACAGACAGCAGTAATTTTTTGTAGATCTCACTGTTGTCAAAGGATTCCAGAGAATTGTTAGGAATAGGGGTCACGCCAATCCTAACGTTTTTTGTGATCCGTATAAAGATGGTTTAGTTATAAGTGCATGTAAATATATGACAATTGGACATAATAAAAACAATCATACATACATATGTTAATAAAGAATATATGCGTAGCTCTTACTACGCTGTTGGTTGTGTGTGGTTATATTATAACATAAAATTGCTTAATTTATCCTTTGTAGGTAGGTGCAGGTGTAGGTAGAAGGGTCCTACTTTTTTTGCCAACTTTGAACGACGTAACTTGAGAAGACGTTCGGGTAAAATGTATACTCTTTGGGTGTTGTTAGCAAATCGAAAAAGGTGGTAGCATGAAAAATGTGGTATGTGCTGTCTCGAAATCGAACCTCGGAACTTCAGGATGTCAGTCGACACACTTACCCCCTACGCCGTAACTTGAAATTACTAAAGGTAAGATCAGCTATTATTGGGGAACTCCTTGCTCAACCTTTTGTAATCTTGGATACTTTCCAAAAACGTTCAATTTTTATGGACACAAATACATTCGATTGTATTTGTTGTAAAATCTTACTTCCTCCTCCTAAATAAATGCAAAAAAAGTCCGAGATTTCTAAAATAGTTTGTAATTTATTTCTCACATAATGCACAGCACACAAACAAAATAAAAACTATTAAGCAAATTTCTGCTTGATGTTTTTCCAAAAATTGACACGCTCAACATCCGGATTTGCCACCATTTTAGACTGAGCATCCACTAAAAACGCATTTAAAGCCACCTTCTTCCCACCTTCCGATTGTCTAACTGGCTCCCAAATGGAATCGATATACTCTCCATCAATAGCTGGTGTTGGATTTCCATACTTTGCAAAATTTGTCCATAACCTACAAATAGTCACGACCATTTTCTTTGCATTCTCTTCCCAAGGTTCCGGTGCCATTTCCGCTTGAAAAATATAAAATAATTCATCAGCATGACTGGCACCACTTAGAGTTTCCCTCTTAAATATCTTTTTATAAATATTGAGTGCTCCATCGAAGTCAAATCGGTAGAAGAATAACGGTGAGGTGGTTTGTTTCTCGGAGTGCATTTCTGCAGCGATGTTTACGTCGACGGTGAAAAAGTAATCACTTAATAAATCCTTGACACTCTCTACATGCTTTTCTTGAATTTGATCGCCCTTAAAATAGAAATCCGTAATCAATTGTGCAAATTTAGCCTTCTTTTCCGCATTTAAATTTGGTCTTAATTGCGGGGGAATTAATTGAGGCATGAATTTCTCGAAACCTTGCATTTCGTTAATTGCCTGGAGTATGACTATTCCCTCGGCAGAATTGTATCCCATCATAATCGGAATGTCGAGGGAATTTTCAACGGACATAGACTCCAGTGTTTCTTTGGTAATGACAGCTTCTGCGGAGGGGTTTTCAACTACTGGCCTATACGGCAATGGACGACCATCCAGGAACTCCTCCAAACTTGTGTCTGTTAGAAACGGATTTATAAACATATCAAGATCAGTTATATTTTGCAGAAATTCGAAAATTTCAAATGGATCTTCGGACGAACACCCAAGCGACTGAGCGAGGTTTTTTGCATGCTTAGAGGGATTTCGATCAATGGCCCAAGGCATAGTCGCTAGACCGCTTTGAATGATCGCTTTTTGAAAGAATTGCCTTGAGGTTTTTGAAAGGACATGCATGTGAGTGCATGCTCCACCAGCACTCTCGCCAAATAGTGTTACGTTCGTTGGATCACCGTTAAATTTAACTATATTTTCTTGCATCCACTGCAGTGCCATACGCTAAAAAACGAACAATTTCTGTAACAAATAAGCAGTTTAAATTGAGCTTGAATAATTACTTGATCTTTCAATCCAGCATTTCCGGGGATATTTGCTTCGGGTAGAGCGAGAAAACCAAGAACACCTAGTCTATAATTGATTGTTACCACCACCACTCCTTCTTGAAGCAAGTAGAGTGGATTGTACCTTAAAAGAAAAGTGGATGAGAGAGCTTTTAAGATTTGCGAATTCACTTACAAATCACTGTTGCCACTGCCAAACAAAAATTGACCTCCATGAATATACACCATAACCGGCATTAAGTTATCTTGCTCCATTTGAGGTGTGTAGATGTTTAGGAATAAACAATCCTCAGAACCAACTATTTTCCCAGTGAAACCGTCTTTTTGATATGACACTTCTCGTTCTGCAGTGCAATCTATCTCTGCAGCAGAAAATTTCTCCAATCGCACTGGAGCCTGTTGAATTCATTAAAATATACATACATACTGTCACATTTATCTACTTCGACGATTTACCTTAAACCTCAATTTTCCCACTGGCGGAGCGGCATATGGAACCCCCTTAAAAAACTTGTATTGCTTTCCATTTGGTAGAACTCCTTCACACCCAATTACAGTGCCTTGCTTGACTTCTACCCTTGGTGGCATTTTAGCTTGTGCACTTATCAAGAATCTAGTAAGAACTGAATGTAAGGACAATCGAAATTCTCCACTTCGACGAAGAGATATATTTAACCACAATCAACCGCACGTTGCAATTGGTTAATGCTACTATCTACTACTATGTAACTAGACTTGAGTTACTTGGTTCTAATAAAACATGTAAAGCTTTAAGCAAGAGCAGCTGAACTGATCAAGCTTTTTGTAGGAACTGTCAAGTCACTAAAGCGACTGCAAATGATAAGAGCGGAATCTATAGATAAGCGTTGTATACACCACAACACCTTTTGTGTAGCAAATGATTAGAAAACATACTTTATTTATAAAATATTACAATTTAGAAATATTACTGCTGTATGTTTTATAGATATTCCTCCAGAAATCCATTCTTTCTCCGTCGGGATTTTCAAGCATCCTTTGCTTTTCATCAATTATAAATGCGTTTAAGGTGAATTCCTCGCTATCTGAAACTTTCCGCACGGGTTCCCAAGTGCAGTCGACAAACCGATCATTTTTGTCAGGAGTTGGATTCCCGTGCTTGGCGAAATTAGTCCACAGCTTGCACATTTTCTTCACCATTCTCGTGTCCCTCTCATCCCAAGGTTCCTTGGCAGCTTCGGACTGAAATATGTAGAAGAGCTCATCCGCGTGACATACTCCCTTCAAATGACTGAATCCCAACATTTTTTTGTTCATATTTAATCCCCCTGTGTAGTCAAATCTATAAAAGTACAAGGGAGAATTCGCTTGCTTTCTGGAGTGCAGCTCGGCAGCCACATTGCAATCAAATATAAAATGCATGTCTCCATAAAGGTCAGCGAGCTCATTCAACTTTTCGTCATCAACTACACCACCTTTAAAATAGAAGTCCCGAATCTTTTGTGTTATTTCCAAGAACTTGGGATGATGTTCTTGTAAATCGAATTTATGAGGCACAAATCTCCCCAAATCTTTGTCAATTACACTGAGATCTTTAGTAGCTCTTGCAAGAAACATTATTCCTTCGGCTGAATTGTAACCCATCATCAAAGGAATATTTATGGAGTTCAGTTTGTTCATTGTCTTAAGTGGATCTTCTTTCAAAACTGCGCTTACACTTTCTTTTTCCACACCTGGAGCAAGGGATATCGTCATACCAGAACGTATTTCCCTCTGATGTAGCAATTTTGGAGCGTACTTAATAAAATCGTTTACATTCGAATACTTTTTCATATATTCAATAACTTCCTGAGGATCATCCGATACACAACCCAGCACTTCTGCCAATTTAATTGTCATATTTAAGGGGCTCTTTCTTGTTGTCCATGCCATGTTAGCTGTTCCGCTTTGGAGGATTACTTTGTGAAATAGATTCTTAGACCTTTCTGAGAGCAAAAGCAAATGTGCGCTAGAACTTCCAGCACTTTCACCAAACAATGTCACATTACTAGGATCGCCATTGAATTCACCAATGTTTTCCTTAACCCATTGCAGCGCCAGAAGCTGAGATTTTATGCAGTTAATACATTTCTAGCTTATAAGAAAATAAATTTCACCTGATCCTTGAGTGTCATGTTCCCAGGAATATTTTCTTCATTTAGTGATAAAAGCCCTAGTGCTCCAAGGCGATAATTTAGTGTGACAACTATCACGTCTTCCTGAAGTAGGTACAATGGTGTATATCTAAAAGTAACAAAGCAAATAACGAAGTGATACATATAGAATTGGAAAGACTTACAGAAATTTATTACCACTGCCATACATGTATGCACCACCATGCAAGAAAACCATCACTGGCAGAGGGGAATCACTCTTACTTTTAGGGGTGTAAACATTAAGATAGAGACAATCTTCTGAACCAACAATTTCTCCAGAAAATGGGTCTCTTTGTAGGCAAACATTCCCCTCCTTGGTGCAGTCGATTTCGCGATTCACAAATGACTTCAGTGGCAAGGGAGCCTTGAAAACTTAACTTTGAGAATTCATTTATTTTTTCAATTATTTACAGTATTCACTTGGAATCTTAAGTTTCCCACTGGTGGCACTGCGTACGGAATTCCTCGAAAATATTGATAAGGTTTCCCATTGGGAAGCAATCTTTCACCTCCAACCAAAATGCCTTGTTTCACTTTAACTCTAGCACCTGCTTCCATTTTGCCTTGATTATTAATACCCTAGATGCTATTAACGGCAACGCTTTATAGTTTCCTCTACCCAATGTCTATTTAGAGTAAGTTGTCATTAACTAAGGCAACATGGACTTTGTTGTTTGCTCTATGAACTATCGTCGACAGACTCTCCAGATAACTTGCAGGCTTTTAGAGGCACAAAAAAATAAACAAACGCACTGATCTTGAATAGAAATACAGACAACTAATAATTAGAAATGTTAATTGTTTTTCAAGACAAAAAGTTTTATTTGTGATATCCACTTTGAACTCGTCAAAAAGCAAAAACCTACTGTTGATAGCAATTCAAGCATCTATCTATACTTATCAGACTCCTAACCAAACCTTTTCTTCTATGATAATTATACTCGTTAAAAGCTCTCGCCTTAGATGGAGGCGATGTAGACAACACAGTGATAGCTTTGATTAGACATGGAAGTCGATTTTTCAAAGTAGATTAAACAATTTCACATCGTAAGAATATTACGAAACTTTACATTTAAAAATAATAAAGCACTATACGGTATGTCCTAACTGGACTTTTTATTCTATTGTCGTTTCTTACAATTTAGATGGAAAGTTATTATAGGTTTTATAGATATCTCTCCAGAAATCAATTCTTTCTCCATCCGGATTCCGGAGCATTCTCTGTTTTTCATCAATTATAAATGCATCCAGGTTGAATTTTTCATTTTCAGTCACCTTGACCACAGGCTCCCAGGTGCAGTCGACAAAATAATCACTCTTATCAGGAGTGGGATTTCCATATTTGGCAAAATTTGTCCATAGTTTAGAAACTTTTTCGACCATTAACTTATCTCTCTCGTCCCAAGGGTCTTTATTCAAATTAGATTGAAATACGTAGAATAGCTCATCAGCATGGCATACTCCTTTCAAATGGCCCAAGCCGAACATTTCTTTAAATTTATTAAGTCTTCCGCAATAGTCAAACCTATAGAAATACAGTGGTGACGTATGCTGCTTTCTAGAATGCATTTCCGCAGCAAAATTGCAGTCTATTATGAAATGAAAGTCACCAGTTACATCAGCCAATGCATTTAGACTACTTTCATCCACTTTGCCTCCTTTGAAATAAAAATCACGAATCTTTTGTGCTACATCAAGGCATTTAGGGTCATCGGGACGCAAATTTATGTTTCGAGGGATAAGTCTGGCTAGATCGTTTTCGAAAATACTCAGTTTCTTTATGGCATTCATAACAAAGACGATTCCCTCAGCTGAATTGTAGCCCATCATTATAGGAATGTCGATGGCGTTGGGTTTGTTCATTGCAATAATTGGGTCTTCTGTGACAATAGCATCTGCACTTTTTGGCTCTACAACTGGTTGAACGGGGATTGATAAACCACGTCGAATTTCATCACTCCCGAGTACTTTTAGAAGAGATTTTGTAAAATCTTCAGGATTTTCATAAGTCCTTAGGAACTTAATGACGTCTATGGGATCATCTGATGTGCAGCCTAGAGCCTTCGCGAGTGCAATTGCCTTCGTAGATGCTCGTTCTTGCATGGCCCATGGCATGTTGCTGGTTCCACTTTGAACAATTGCTCTGTGAAACAATTTTCTTGACCTATCCGAATATACATGAAGATGAGTGCAGGCTGCTCCAGCGCTTTCTCCAAACAACGTAACATTATTTGGATCTCCATTAAATTCGCTTATATTTTCCTTGACCCATTGAAGTACAAGATGCTAAGGAGAAACTTGATAATTCCAATTCATTTTCATGCCATTTTCTTACCTGGTCCTTAAGAGCCATATTTCCTGCAACTTGTCCTTCAGGTAAGGACAAAAATCCTAATGCTCCCAAGCGATAGTTAAAAGTTATTACAATCACGTCTTCTTGAATAAGATAAACGGGTTTATATCTGAAAAATGCACTCGGTATTCATACAAATTTCCAAGATATATATCGGTTCTCACAAGAAACTGTTGCCACTTCCAAACATATATCCGCCACCATGTATGTAAATCATCACTGGGAGAGGACCATCAGTTTTAGATTTTGGTGCGTACACATTTAGAAAAAGGCAATTCTCTGAACCAGTAATCGCTCCGGTCATTGCATCTTTATGTAAAGATACATCACCTTCCTTAGTGCAATCGATTTCGGGAGTAGCAAATGTTTTTAGTGGAATAGGTGCCTGACATCGAATAATAAATATATGTTTGTTCCCTCGAGAGTGTGAAGGTACTTACTTGGAACCTGAGTTCTCCCAAAGGCGGTAAAGCATAAGGAATCCCTTGAAAATAATGATATGGCTTTCCATTAGGAAGAAGCCCTTCCCGCCCAACAACTGTTCCTTGTTTCACTTTCACCTTTGCAAGCGATTTCATTTTTGTCGCCGCCTAAAACATTAAATTTAAATTGATAATAAAAAAAATATATTACAAAACGTACTTACTGCAGTATGACAAGGTCTATATTTGTTTGCATAAAATTGCCGACATAAATGCCTGGAAAACATTTCAAGGAAACCAAAGAGATAAGATTATGCGTCCGCAAAAGGCCGAACCAGAACTAGGAGCAATATTTGATCTTGTACATGAGCTTAATTTTATGTACTTTGTACTCGGTACACCTGCGACTAAATTTTAAAACATTTGTGGGTTCTTATTAAAGATCAATCAATAAACACGGTCAATGATCTTGAGAAAACGATTTGACAGAGAACAATTCACTCAACAATTCTTTTTCTGCAAGCTTCTGCATACACTTGTGACCAAAAGTACTGCGTTGTAATTTCAATAATTAAATTCGAAAGGAATTTGAAAAGTTTTTTGTTATGTCTGATTATCTTTTCTTCCGAAAAAAAACTTAATTATCAAACTCTTAAAATAGTTTTGCGTGGTAGGCAAGAGAAAGAAATGTAAAAAATTTAGTGAGGAATAATGAAAATACAAGAAACTAAAACTAATATATATTTGTCAACAGTGGAACGGTGAAAGAAAAGAAGATAACTGGGAAGATCAAGAATCAGTCCCGCTCGTTCAATTGAGGGACAACAAATTCGGCAAAGTTATAGACTGGTCCATCGTAGAAAGCGCTCCTCCTCAGTCGACTGACGATATTTCACAGAATGGAAGTAGGAAAGGAAATTAAAAGCTCCCAAGCAATTCAATGCTTACGCTAACGGAACATGCAAATCAAAATGAATTTAACTCAGACACGATCTCCAGTTTATTAAAGTTAAGGGGAGCTGCAAAATAAAAATCAAAGTACCAAGTTATCCTCCAGTCCACATCTACATATTTACATCTTTTTGAATTTCTAACAATCCAATACATTTTGGCGCAATATTATAAATTCAGTATAGCAATTTAAAATTTACATTACACAATTTCATTTAATTAATTAACGTAACAATATTCCTTAACAGAAACAATCAGGTATTTAGATACAAACAATATATTAAAATATTGCAGTAATGTCTAGAACTTTCCATATCTTCAATTTATGCAAATGTACATTAAGAAAAGTATTTCATAAGAAATAAGTAATTAAAATACCTTTCTGCATTTGCAGCTGGATTACCCATATATTCAAGATACCAAATGAATTACCTAACTTTATAACATATAAGTCTTCATAAAAGTAATCAATGCATTTTTATTTTCTACCTATTCAGACACACCCTATTTCTGTTCAGCATACATCTGCCTGTATCGGTCTGGACGCACTAATTACCCGCCAGAAGCACAGTTGAAGTAGCTGCTATAAATGCTTCGTTCAGTTTGGGGTTGAATCAGTTCAGTTCGTGATCTGTAATCGTTGGTGTCGTTGGTGTACTCTGATAGAACAGCAACATTGTGAAAAAGGACAGACAAATTAAACAAGAAAAAAATCTATTCTTAATTTCTCCGAAAGTTAATAATATAAATACAGCAAAATGGTTGATAAAATTGAAATGAGTTTGGATGATATCATCAAGTCAACCCGAGGATTAAAAGTTCGACGAGGCGGTGGAGCCCCACGCCGTGGTGGTGGCGGTGCTAGACCACTACGCAAAGGTGGTCGGCCAAATCAAAGCGGGACACAACGCCAAGGCATCACCGGAGGCAGTGGCCCAGTACTTAAGGGCCGTAGTCGTGGCGGCATTCAAAAATCCAAATTTCCCAGGGTAAAGATCGTTGGACTTTAGTATAAAATAATATTCACACAAATCGTAACAAAATGGCGCCGTTCCGTTTGGGTGATTGAAAAGCAAAATATTTCTTTTGACAGCCTGTGTATCAATGCATATCGCTGAAGACATTTTAATGAGAAGAAATTGTTTAGTATTGGTTTGAAAGCCCAGTCTAGTTAAATAGTGACTTTCATTTCGAATTCCACAAGAAAAATTAATGCGAAGTCCTTTTATGTTCATCGCAGTGGTAGTGCTGTGTAGAGTATCAGCAATGAGCAGAGCAGAGTGTAATGGCAGCGGCCATCTTTAATTTATATTCAGCGCGAATGTGAAAATTGCAAAATAGTTATTTTCAATCCAAATACATATTAATCTTATTTTCATCCGGACAAAATCCTACACGTACGTTTGTCGTATATCTACAATTTCGGCTGGAATATCATGCGAATGAAAACCCACATGTACACACATGGGTGATTCATCTTGCAAATGGAATATAAATTTCACCAGCGAATTCAAGTGCGGTGTGTCAGTAAAATGAGATCCTCTCCCTTCTCCCAGTAGAGTACATAAAATGAAATCAAGTATCGGGTAGGGAATGCCAGAGTCCCATCCAATTCCCGAGAATATCTTGTTCTTCATTTGAGATCAGAGAAATTAATCATTCAAGCGTCGGTGTGATGACAGTTGGCAGGGAAACAAAATGGAAACAAACATGCATCATCAAATCCAACCTCTCAAATTCTAGGGTGATGTAAACAGCGCTTGGAAACATGATATGTATGATGGACCAAAACGAGGTGGCGCCGGTCTAAAAACCGCCTCAGGAGGAGGATCCGTCGGGGGACCATCGAAATTGCTCGTCTCAAATTTGGATTACGGTGTTTCGGAATCAGATATTCACGAGTTGTTCGCTGACTTTGGACCGCTGAAAAGCGCATCCGTACACTATGATAGATCTGGACGTTCATTGGGTAAATGTTGTTTCTTAAATTTACTTACACTTTTATGGTGCCTTTATTCAAATGCTTTATATTTTCGTTAACAGGAACTGCCGATGTAGTCTTTGAACGAAGAGCCGACGCCGTTAAGGCGATGAAACAGTACAACGGAGTCCCATTGGACGGACGCCCAATGAATATCCAGCTTGCCACCTCAGAGGTGCCTTCTCCTGTGAGCAAAGCCCGCTTAGCTAGCGCCGGCCCACGACCACGGGTACCAGCAACAAATGCACGCAGAGGAGCAGGTAATTCGAAAAATATTATGTCTATAAGGAATAGATGACTTATGACAAATTTGATTGAAATTAGGTGGACCCAGACGAGGAGGAGCAACTGCCCGTCCGGCGGGACGACGCAATGCCGCCAAGACACCAGCGCCGACAGCCGAGGAACTTGACGCTGAGTTAGATGCTTATGTTAATGACATGAAATGAAGCTAATCCTAGATTAAACACGTCCTCCCAATCATTAATACTAGACTTAAATGAAAAATTGTCTTTAGTTATCTTTCATTATACCATTTGTATTGTTTGTAATACAAACCCAGAGATTCATCGCTTTAAGTTTTCTTTTTTCACTTTCTTTATTTTGATGACTCCAAATGTGTGCATATGTACTACATGGGTGTAACAATTGATTAAATTTAAAACTAAATCTTGAACTCATAAAGCAAAAAAAAATTGTAATAACGTGATAATAATAAGAGTAAATAAGAATTATTTATAGGATTAAATGAGTTGTGTCTTCAATTTATTTTTTGGTAAACCAGTGTTCCGGAAGTGTGTTTTGGTCAACGAGTTCTGCAACTTGTAAATATATAGAAATATAATCAAAATGTTGTCGTGTTCGGACACGTTCTGCGGCATGAATAGTATGAATGGTACGGGATTTACAGGAACAATAAAGACCAAGCTGTCTCTGGTTGAAAGTATTCATTCCAAAAATTCCCCTCAACCACTCAAATCAAGTGATTCCTAAAAGAGAACTTTCCTTTCGTTTTCCACAACATCTTTTGGACTACATCTTAAAT
Organism: Eristalinus sepulchralis; assembly: GCA_944738645.1. NCBI lineage: Eukaryota > Metazoa > Arthropoda > Insecta > Diptera > Syrphidae > Eristalinus > Eristalinus sepulchralis. The sequence goes on from OX122886.1 coordinate 55,532,773, forward strand.
TTAGTACAGGTGGTAAAAACAGGTTCAAGGTTTTCTGTCTTGCAGATAATAACTTATTTGCAATATCAAAGAGCTTGCTGTGTGCAACTGACAAGGGCTAGGAATAGGCATGTTGTTGATGTAAAAATACACCCCGCATTCTACGAGAGAAGAAAATTTTGTTATTGATGTAGCTTGTAGCAACATCGAACACTTTCTGGTTACCAAATTTGGAAACTTTTGAAAACTTTGTTTTGCAGTTTGAAGTTACGAAAAGTGTAGTTTTGTGTGGCAAGATGAGGTTTGTCGAACGAGTTCTGACAATTCAAAATTGTTCGTTCCATAGTGCGCATGCCTCTGATTTAGAAATATTGGCATTAATTTTGTCGGTTTCTGATGTTCTTTGGCTCCTTTGACTGATGCATACAGTTGTTTATATGTCAGTTATTATTTATTGTACACATATCAATCCTTCTACATGAATGAGCAAATATAAATTTCCTATTCAAGCCAAATCTGCACTTCATTTCCCTAACAGCTCCTATCACAAGCCAGATATACAAGACAGCCCAGTTGTGTGCCTAATAACTGCACATTACCTAATCGAGTTTTCTAAAGGACTTGTACGACGTTAGAAACATAACAACTAGTCTTCTAACCTTCCTTAATGGATTCAAATGTTGTCAATACATGCTAATGGATTACCCTGCAAAATCTGCTAAAGATTGGGGGCAAAGTAGTGTAGTCATACGCCCTAGAGTAATGCATTTAGCTCATGAGAATATCAACACTATTGTAGAAAAGTCTTTACCGGACTAACCGCTAAGTTGCAGCGATGACTGTACTTTATTTAAAAAATATATCTTCTTGCAGCATTTTATAGAACGAAATGAATGTAGAAAATTGCAAAAACAAGGAAGCCTTTCCAATCGAACATCTTTGTACATCCGCTAGCTTAGGAATTTTAACAGGCGATTCCAGTTATGACGCAAAAGCATCTTACTTTATCAGTGAAATATACGCTGTACCAATTGGTGGTGGAGATTGAAAGGTTTCACACTATAAGCTGAGAAAACATGTGTCTCTGCCCATTGCTCCTGATAAGAACCATCTTCACATTTGTTCATCTTATCAATAAACGTTTCACTTACTCAATTAATCCACTTGTCAACGTATATATATGTACATCATTCATATATGAAGAGACTAGTGTAAGTATGTACATATTCAAATAGGGTGTGAAAATAGATGTAATAGACATGCGATTTTCCTTGTATTTTCCAGTAAAAGGTTGTGAGCATATGAATAGTATCCGACCCATCAGAGTTAAAATTATAGAAGTCACGTAGAGATAAATCCCTATGTTGATCCCCTAATTTTCTTTAGATTTGCTTGCTATGTATGTGGTTCATTGATTTCCAAACACCCTGTAGAGCAAAGTTTCCGGACACAATAAAGTGCCTGCATTTAAAGCCTGTTTCCAACTTATTTCACTTCAGTCAACAAGTGCTTCTACTTGATCAACTTACTACACAGCTTTTTCCACAAAGTACTTTGAATATAACCATTCACTTGTAATATCACGATAAATTCGCAATTTTTGGAATTCGAATGAAATTCGCAAGATGTCTGCATTGAACGTGAACGATCTTTTGTACGAGGAAAAACAACTTTTTGTGCCCAGTTTGGAGGAGGTGAAATCAGGTGAGTTTATCCACTTTGACGATTCACTTGAGGTCGTGAAGTTGCGAATGCCCTCTCCCTGTGACGTGTGTAGATGTGTTTCTAACCTGCCAAGCGATTGTGTTTGTTTTGATTTCTTATCAAAACTTACATATCGGGTGTTTGTTATAAAAGTTGTACAAAAGCGCTTTCAAAGTTTTGACAGGTAATAAGTTTGGAGTGGAGGTACAGTATTGATAACAAGTAATGTAGATTTTGTATCCAAGGAATATACATATATATGGTACGTCTACATATGTGAGGTTTCAGAGAGCGCTTAATTAATAAAATAAAGTCAACATTAAGCTTTTTTAAGGATAAGCGAAAACATTTATAAATATTATAAATGTCAATGTTTAAATATAAGGAAAACATCGCTGTTAAGGATATTGACATTCATAAACGATATATCGACATTCTTAGATGTTTAAAAAAATAAATAAAAGAGTCATACTAATTTTGATAAAGTTTATTAGTAGTTCACAAAACAAAACTTAAAAGAAAAACAGATATTAAAACAATTTTGTGGTTAATCAGTGATTTATTTTTTGTGTAGCTAGTGTTTGAAAACAGCCGTTCAATAGGCGCCGTCCTTACGGCAAGTAAATAAAAAAATATAGGAACTACGAGTAATATTAAAAATGATCGTACATCTATCATCTGTAATAATAATTTTCATCAATGTAAAAATATAAATAAAAAATTTAATTAAATTATTCTCCATTCGTAAAGAAGTGTGAAGAAATATGTTATTATGGGAAATTAATAACAACAGGATGACACATGAAGGTCAACCAAGTGCACCAGTATGAATTGCATCTTTTGCGATATATTCGCCGTGTTCGATTGGTATTGAGGATAGCCGCGATAAACAATTTACTATGTTAATTCATTAAATCATATATTCAGGCGATTTCTTTGATGCAAAATTCCATTACATTATAATGTTATCGAAAAACGATTATAAACTTTCAAACAGGAACCAATAAGGAAATAGGTCTCTGATTTCAAAGATCAATTTTACACGTGCCTTAAACACGCGTGATTTTTTTTTATAAACCATGTGTTTACTTCGATTAGGGTCATATGCTTCACAATTTTCAAATTTCATTCAATACATCTCTCTCTTTGAAGCTTTTCAAGAATTGTGAATGAAAATATTTTTTAAAATATGCAAACGTGGTGTATGCATGTTGTGTTACATGTAATCAACCTACAAACATTAAAAATTTATATAATTTAATTAACTTTTAACTTTTTATTGTATTTTTATTTCAATTTAAATTCCTTACTTATATTCTAGCTAAAAATACTTAAAACTAGCTTATACTATGTGAGCTTTCTCTTTCATATCTATCTTACTGACCCTTCACGGGTGCTCTAAGTTAATCTACTTTACATTTATTTTGCCTTTCGGCCTACTCTATCTTAATTTAACTTAAATATGTGAGATTAGTTTTTACTTTGTTTGTCAAGAAAAGTAAGTATAATTTAATTAAATTTCTTGTCAATGCACAATTTTCTACTCCAGAAGCGGGGGATGTTGCCTTTGCATGAGGAAAAGCAGATCGATATGAAAAAAAAAACTTCCCTGCTTACCTCGGACTCAAAATGCACTTTTATTTGGATTTTCGATTAATGTTCATTGTTTTGTCACCCGCCCTTCACAGCACATAGAAAAGGTTTAATCGTTGTAAAACAATTATGTTTGAATGACGATAAACACCTAATGGTTAAAAAACTTTACAAAAGCAGAATATATTTTTTCTTAAAATATTTGTTCCCTTAAAGTGGTAAACGGGTGCAAAATGAGTCGTTGGAAGTAATAAACTGTACAACCATCAACTTGGGCTATATTCGACACATTTATCGGGCCATGTTCATTCATTCTATTTCAAAAATTCAAATTCACATCGCAGCGAAGCATTGCATTTATCCAAAAATAATTTCGTCTGACAACGGACTTCGATGGAAAAGAAAGTTGTTGTTGTTTTCCGAACTACATGTATTTCTGCGTGTTATTTCTAAAAAATATAAATTTATACTAGTGCTCGTCTATCCAATTTTGGGTATTTTATACTCGTGACGTCGAAAACACGCATGACGTGGGCAGGATAGAGTTGACACACGTTACAGGATGTCTACGCAAAATTTGTCTGTTTTGTTTCTATTTGAAGAATGAGTGGATAACAATGTATTACTCATGAAAACACTTAACACTAAGTGTGCAAAAATGGAGAAATGGGATATCTCTTAAATTATTTTTATTTTTAAATAAAAGGCTGCTCTCTGCTAAGTCATTTAAATAATCTAAACGCAAATGGAATTAATTCATAGAAATATAATTTTCTGTTCTCTTAAAGTTCTGGATGGCGCACTGCGAACCAACTTTGAACAAGTGTCTGTTGAAATCGTAGATTGCCCAAATCTCACTAAGACTCCTTACAATCTGGTTACACCAGGTAAGATTGAAGAGCAATTTCAACTGAATTAAACAATTTTAAAATCCTAATAAAATTAGGTCTCGGCGGAACTCCAACACTTCTTGAAGTGGGAGGACCACCATATCTCTTGCCTCTTGTACAACGATCCAAAGTGTACGACCTCAAGCAGTTGATGTTGAAATGTATGCCTAATGTAAGCACCGATATTATAGCCCTCGGAGCTGGAGCTGGACCATTTCCATTGCGGGAAATTAACTGCGAAGGAATTTACAATCTAAAAGTATCGCCAGATGGTCAAGTTACAAACAAGAGCTTTACCGCTAAAGTGCATGGAAAAAATGAGGAATGCGTTCTTGAGAAGTTTCCCCGTGAAGAGACAAGGAGTGCTTTGTTACTAAACCTTTTCCTGAACCAAGGACAGCCTGGTAAGGTGCTAAAAGTGAGTTGTATCAAGAGGACTGGGAATCATAACTTCATCGAATCAATAAGACTCGGTCTGGAGAAAAATTATGGAGAGAAATGCGTAGGTAAGTAGGAATATCTGCTAGGTAACCCAGATTTTATGTGCCTCCGTGGCGCAATTGGCTAGCGCGTTCGGCTGTTAACCGAAAGGTTGGTGGTTCGAGCCCACCCGGGGGCGTTAACTTTTTTCTCCCACACTTTATCATAACACCTTTTTTTCACAAGGTATGGGTGGAACGTTCTTAATTAAAAAGGGCGCTGCTCATCAGCACGTTATGCGGGACTTCTCGAAGGAGCCAATTCACACGGATGAAGACGTCAATAACTGGCTCAAGTTCTACAATATGCCAGCTCAGCTGAACGCCGTCGGAACTTTGATAACAAATGAAAATGTGAGTGCAAAGTACTTCTTGTTCTTACATTATAATTGAGTTTTGACTTTTTATAGGGCTTGGACTTGCGTTTGCAACACTTTCATAGTTTCTCCTCGAGCAATTGGGGCGGTCACTATCATTACGACACCACGCCGGACATTGTGGAGTACGAGGGTTACTTTAATATCGCTGAGCGAATTATACGCATAGACCGACCCATTGTGACTCATAAAGTTGGAAGGGATTAAGTTTGTGAATTGTATAGTATAAATAAATCATTTGCTTTTTGAGAATGTATGTTCGTTGGGGGCTAATAGTCGGCTAAAAATAAATGGGGTACTCGCCTCTTTAGCTCAGTGGCAGAGCACTGGTCTTGTAAACCAGGGGTCGTGAGTTCAATCCTCACAGGAGGCATACTCTTTTGTTGATTTTTTTTTTAATATCAATTCGATGATTGTTGTTTTCTTGTTTGACTTCATTATTAGTCTCACTGGCTCTTCTTAATCTTGTCAGAGCGCAATGTATCTATCTAATCAGAGCTCTGCAAACTCTGTACAGTTAAAAGTAAATGCTATAATGATGAGTTTTGTTGATCGCCTTCTTTAATTTAGTTTTTTCCTTACGTTTTTAGAGCTGAACCTCCTTTCTTTTGCTCCTTGAGGATACCACCAGTCCTTGATGGAAGGTATAATTTCTTTTTCGAGTTCCATCAAGTGGTGGGTGGGAGGGGAAATATATTGACAAAGCCTTAGTGCAGGAGCTTCTGCACATCCACCAATAAAAAAAAATCTGGTTTGTATGCTCGCAAAATAAAGTTCTATTTAAATGAACAGTAGCATTGAAATACTCCTACTTTGAAATATTTTCACTATGAAGGTAGTTGCCATCAATAACGGAATAGTGGAAAAGTATTGTACTCGATATGCTTATTGCCTCCTAATGACGTAAGTTATTTGGTTCTTATTGAAGGGTAACACATTACCAAAATTAACAATTCAAAATACATAACCACTTTCGCAAGAATTGTACAATTTTGCAAGGCTGTTTTCTATGACTTGGCAGCTCCACGCGTGGTGCCACTTTGTTGAATTTTAGGGCCCTGTCTACATACACCTATGCACTAACTAACCATGTTATGGATGTTTAGGTACGTTCGTACTTAGTAAGTGACAACTTTGGCGGGTGTTTCGACTGACATTTTGTTCGTTCCAGACACAGGCAAAATTATCGTTAATTTTTCCTTAAAATTACAAAACAAGATTCAAGTTCTGTGCTAATTTCTCGGTTAAACCTCTAAAAATGCAGGGTGGCGTACCAATTGTTCAATAATAAAAAAGAATATAAACCGTTAGGTAGATGTCCTGAATGCTCATCCTATATTTTTTCGATTTTCGAGTTGCTGACAATATTCAAAGAGTAGTAACATGCCAAAATTTAGTAATTTATTTTTTTATGTAATTTGCGAATTGAAATATGTCTTTAAATGGCAATAGTCTTAAATAAAAAGTATGTTTGCGTGTCCGAAAACCGCTTTGTGTTTACTTCAAATATCACAAAATACTGTACGTAATAAATAGCTTATAAAACTGTAAGAAGCTTGTATGGATGATCTTGTGTCCTCGATACATCATTGGTAAACATAAAAAACATAATTTGTTAATACAATTTAGACTTTTATTTTCTTTAAGCTCTAAGCGGACATACCTCTGTCAGATTTCAATTCAAATTGGTCCTAAATGTCACATATCGTACATTTCCGTTCAAAGCAAACAGAACTCACATTCGTATTTTCAATCAATCAAAAAAATAAAAATATATCATCGGGGGGAATACCAACTAAGGAGAAAATTGAATTTATTTATCTCAATATTTCATAGTATAGTAGTGTTCAAATTAAATGCAAATAAAATGCAACACAGCATAATCAAATTATTTCATATTCGCCACCAATCGGTGATAGATAATCACTTGTTTTTTTGATTACTCATTGGATCAATTCTCAGGCAGTTAATAGTTCCATAACTTAATCTATATGACAAATTAACTGTTATTAACAATTGCTCGTTGAGATAAAATCTTATATCAAATCGATATGCCTTGCGAAGGTTGTAATGTGCAGTTCACGGTATTTCGTCGGAAAAGAATTTGCACTGATTGCAGGTGAGTGCAACGAGAATGAAAACAAAAGTGGCGACAGTGAATGTGTGGTGGTGACATTGAAATGGGAACATTAATTGTGCTTATTTAATTCTATATTTTTACTCATAAAAAGATTAACTTCAGTGTATTTTGGGCAATGTTAGACCTCCCATTCCCTACGAATTGAATGTCTTAAAAAAATGTATGTCTTAAATATCGTAAGGGCGGATAAGTGTACAAAATATCACCCACACAGTTGTCCTTTGCGCAATAATTGCACAAGAGTTTGGCCGACAATGATGAAGCCGTTGAAAGGGGTACTTTCACAAACGAAAAATTAATGCAAATTTATTTTACTTTATCTGCCTAAAATACCAATTATATTGTCTTTCTAAATAAAACGCACTTTGTGTTATTCAAAGATAAACCTCCTCATCTTATCGAATGTTTGCACAGACGATAGTAAAATCGAAAGCGAATGATTCACTAACCCTCAAGTGAGTGCAGAATAACCCCAGAGGTTTTAAAAGGATTGAAAGTCTTATATATACAGTCTATTTCGTACGCACTAGCATATCTTTTGGCGACCAATTAGCAGCTCATGCGTTACTCATAGTTGATGATGAAATATTATACGCTTGCACATTGAGAGATATATTTGAATTGTCTGTTCTAATTGTTTTGGTCTCGTTTCAGGCGCTATTACTGTAGCCACTGTTTGAGCAGTCGTAGTGTTGGTGTTCTTTGTGAGCGCTGTGCGATATTTGCCAAGCGTCCATTACTTAAAGTAGACTTGCTCCAGCTAAAGCCAAAGGACTTAATATTTTACTTACAATCAAAACACATATCTACCAAAGGATGTGTGGGTACGTATACAAAACGACAACTGTTTATATTTATTTAACCTGTTTTTTTTTCAGAAAAAGAAGAATTGGTGCGCTTAGTACTGATGCATGTGAACCAAATTGATGCATCGAATGTTGGAAATGCGAGTGGAAGAAAGTTTTCTGACCAAAGCGATACGGACAAACCGTTTGACAACATCAAGCAAACATGCCAAAATTTCTTCAATAACCTCACGGATAAAATAGCAAACGATTTTAATTTTGATGCCAAGCCGTCTACAGCATCAGCTGCAAATTCTTCAACCTCGGCGACAGCAAGTGGACCATCAACTCATATTTCCGAACAGCCAAGAATCTCCACTCGGGAGATTCCAGCGTATTCTAGCTTTCAAAATGAAACTCCGTCAGAACAATCACCGCCCCCACCACCACCACAACAACAAAAGTCAAACAATAGCACGTCCACAAGTCCTGTTTCGAGTCCTGTTGTTAGCCTTAGCTCAATTTCCTCTCAAAGTTCAACATCGCGCTCGCCTCAGCAGCCCAACACGGATGGGCAGAGTAGCAGTCGATCGGAACCATCAAAAGAAAAATCGGCAGCGAACATAAGTGCCAGAAATAGATTACTAGAGACTGTAATAAACGACGAAGTGAACGCATCGGAATGCGAATGCTCAGATGATGAACTCATAACAACGTTCAAAGACCGCAGCAGTCGTGAGGCAGCTGGTCCATCCACATCGCCTACCACTAGTTCGCCGGTTGACAACTTGGTCCCAGGACCGTCTGCAAGTGGCAGCACCAGCGGATTGGCACCAAAGAGCTCACCCAGTTTGCAAGTCGGAAGCTACGAAGACTCATCGGAGTCTTCTTTCGAGGAACTAGGTGCAATTGGTGGCATATCTGATGACAATAAAACGGAATCAATTATTCAAAACGAAACTTGGCAGATAATTGACAAAGCGGAAGATACATTGGAATGCAGGACAAATCCCGTAATCGAAGAGGAGACGAGTGCTACAACTTCGGCGGGGGTTTCGACTGACATTGCGTTGGTTTCATCGGAATCTTCCTCAGGACCAAGTCGAGCTGCGGCAATTTTGGCATCTAGAAATAAACGACTGTTACGTCGAAGATCTGATGGGTACCTTAATAGACGGCGACGTGCAGACCCAGATCAGGTGTTCCCATTGATTAACAAAGATATGAGTGTGGAAGAGGAGGGTGATGATGACGATGATGAAGAGGAAGAGGATCGCGCAAACGAAAAACGTCCCAGTTGGAAGAGAGAACGCAAGTGCTGTGGAAAGTGCGGGAAGAATAAGATGAGCATCAAGCATCAGATTGTCAAGATGAGGAAGCATCTGGAGAATGCAAACATGTCTGAGGCTGACATCAAGCGAGAATTGGATGAGTTCCTTATGTTTCTTGAAAGTAGAACTACATCGGTAGACTGCAATGAATTGGTGGACGTTGGCAGCGCCACCTCTCCCCATCCGGACGAAAACGACGGAATACATGTTTACGCGCATACAGATGAGGAAGCCTATGATCCTCGAGCAGCAGAGAGACGCTTTCTTAACCTAAATGACTTTGAATCATTGTAAATACGTCTTCTTGTTTTTAGGTTACAATTTTTGAATGTTCTATTTTACAGGGAAGAACTGGAGAATTTAACGGTGAAACAACTGAAACAGGTACTCACTCTCAATCGAGTCGACTACAAGGGTTGTTGCGAAAAACAAGAACTTCTGGAACGCGTGACACGTTTGTGGAAAAACTTAAAATCTTGTCCAGGTAAAAAATCCCCGAAGAAATCGCAAGCGTTTAAGTATTCTTTCGATTTTTTTTCCTTCCGCTTTAGCTGTTGAAAAACTACCTACTGATGAGCTTTGTAAAATCTGCATGGACGCTCCCATTGAGTGTGTGATCTTGGAATGCGGTCATATGGCGACATGCACAAGCTGCGGGAAAGTGCTCAGCGAGTGCCCGATTTGTCGACAATATATTGTGCGCGTTGTGCGATTCTTTCGAGCGTAAAGCCGGAACAACAACAACAAAATATTTGTTCATTAAAAAAGAGCATACAGTTTTTGCGTATACCAACTTAAGAAAAATTAATTGTATTGAACTCTGTTTACAAATATTAACTTCTCTTTGGTATTAAGAGCGCAAATCCCGGCCTGTTTGACGCATATTCTTTAAATGCATACTAATACTTAGCTATCTCCGCATGGCTGGACTTTAAAAAAGTGATATACGTATTAAACATTCCCTGGGATTAGTATTTGTTTGATTGAAGCCGAACGAGCAATCTGTTAAACAGATGCAAGAGGGGCATCGATGTGTTGTCCCCTGGCAAAAGTGAAAGATATTTTTTGTAACTATTATATTACGTAGTTGTATTACATATACATATGTATGTATTCCCTATTAGAAACTATATATTTGATTCATTTTTCTGGTTTTCTCATAGAAGAATAAATAACCGTAAAATAAATTTTGGCACTCAATACTTCGAGATGTGTGCTTGTACTAAAACTGAAAGAGAATGTTTTTAGACTTTAGACAGTCGAAATTAAAAATTCTGGAAAAAGAAACACTACTATTGGTAAGTAGCTATCCTCTGTCTACGCAAGAAGATAATGAGTTGTTTATTAGAAGACATCAAGAGGCATTGCAAAACAGGAACATACGCTCAAAGGCTTATAAAGCTTACCTTACCTGCCGATGCATGTACACAGAGAAAGCGGGCAAATAAATCGCGAAAACCTAACACATAAATAGGTAAACGGGTCCTTCTATCCCCCTACAAATTCATATACATAGATAAGTATGATCCTAAGCTTTTAGTATCAGTTTGGTCAAGTTCTGAATCATAACTTGAGGTGACATGGGCCAGAGTAGAACTGCACAGAAACTCAGAAAGTCTTGAAAGTCTAGGTAACACCGTGGAATTAGCAAGAAAATTCAATTTTGTAATCTGATATGTTCCACATGTTGAAATGAAAGTCTTTAAATAACAATGTAATATTTGAACTAAAAACCGATCCCCGTAATGAAAGAACTTCGGAGGACTTGAAAGCAATTGTTATTCAGCTCCCAATGAGAAAACAGAAGTGCATGCTTTGACGATTGTTGTGGTTGGTCATATATAAAAAGTCCATTTGGTAGTTGTCACTGTCGTCAGATGTATGGATACAAGAACCGACAAGAAAATTAACACCACCATTATCGACAACAATCAAAAATTTATTGTAAACATAACAAAATTATTAATAGATATGATTATTTCTTACGTCTTGTTAAAATGCATTCCTGATCCATCAATTCGAGCAACTTTTTCAGTGGAACCGCTGCTGTCCTCAAGTTTAAAGCCAATAGTGCGATCACTTTTTGAACTCTGCACAATTTTCATTTCAAAATAATAATCAACGTTAGGTCTTCGTCCCTTCGACTGCACATAACTCGAGTCAACCGTGTATGCGCAGATTATATTGTGCTTCTTGCAAATGTTGCTCAATCGCTCGATGTGATTCTTATAATGCGTCTCCTTCCTTATGAGTTTCCTGTCAACATCTTCCCAGTAGTATGCTCCAATATTGTCAATAGCCAATAAGGCAATATCATGATTACCTACTAGCAGATCTTCTATAGATTCCAAGGCCATTTCCAACTGTTCAGATGAATAACAATTTATTATTTGCAATGACTGTAACCGCAACTCGATTGTAAATCGCAGATCATCTAGAGTGGTTTTTTCACCGGATTGTGTGATGATTTTCTCTGCAACATTCATGAGATGTGGTACAGAGAATTTGTGATCCAAGTCAATGAATATTACACTTGAATCTTTTCCATTAAAATAGGTTGGCAGGATGGTAAAGGCAATGATTTCGGTTAAAAGAAGACTTTTACCAGAATTACTGGGTCCAGTGACTTCGATAACAGATTTTGCTGTTGGACCGCCAGATGGAAAAAGTTCGTCGGAAAGTGCTTGCAGATTTGGGCGCAGAGAAGCCTTTTGGGCTATAAGAAGTTCATAGGCGTTGAAAATTGCCGAATAAGCCATTAATGGAAATTGTTATTATTCGCAAACACAAATTGTTTATTTTCGAATATAATTGTTCGGTTTTTTTTTCTATCTTTCACAAACGGAGGCATGTTCGTTTTTAAAATCGAATCGTGTGACAGCAATATCGTAGATCGAACATGCGATCTGACAACCAGGGACCAAAAATGGAAGTAAACGTTAGGTTCGTGACATGGCTTGAGGAAATCAGATGTGAAACTGTCCATATCCTTCTTCATCCTGTGGACAACTTAACAAAACAAGGAACTGGTTTATTAATAAAATCTTAACGTGTTTTTCTTACTATGCACAGATGATGCTGAACAGATTTTTGGCATTGCTATTATTATGCTTGATAATGAGGATCAGATCGCTGATTTCTATAACTATTATTATAATCCAGTCCAAAGTGGACAGCTGATTAATCAGCTGTGAAACTGGCTTATTAATATTAAACATCTTTCGCATATCTAACAGAAAATTGTTTTTCCAAGAACAACAAATTGATTGTGCACTGAATAAATATTACACAACATGTATTCACTGTTTTTGCATATATCATATATCATAATTCCTGAAATATATTAATTTAAGAATAAAAACAGTTGGCTGAATAGTTGGATGGGAAATTGCTTACTAAAAGATTTATTGTGCAAATTTTTTATACCAGAACAATTTTTAATTGCTTTTGTAGTAACAATAGGAAAAAGCGATACTTGACCAGAATGGATATAATCCGATACACTTTTGTGTAAATTTGCTATTCTTTGACAATCTTTGACAGTGGTCTTTTAAATGTGAATGTTTTTTTTTTTTGTATTTTCTTAATTTCTGTTTTTACATACTGACAAAACTGGGTATGTATGTTTGTTTAAGCGTACCCCCGCCAGTGTTCACTGTGTATTGCACGAGCGTGTTTTATAATACCCCACATTGGATGACCTGAATTCACAGTGGAGGTAGCCGGTACTGCTGAGGCTTGAATTCATATCTGTCAAGAACTATGGATGAAATCATTTTCGTTTAATGCATACACGATGCTTGCAGGTAGTACACATACATATATATTCCTTTATAAATGTTAAAATTTTATTCAGAATTGAACTCAATATGTGAGGAACGATTAACAGCAAACAAGGATAAGCGAAACGGTGTAAGATAAAACTGCCGGGCTCACTCCAACAATGCACATCAATTTGAAAGGTTTTAATAACCCATACTTTTCAATATACAGAGAAACTCATATTATTGTAGAACATACAGTAGGCAGGCGTATGTTAACATGGCCAAGGCAAAAACAAACATTTTCCGTACAAAGGAGATCACGAATAAAAGTAGTAACGCCCTACAAATTAATTTTAATTTTGTTAGCAGAATGTTTGCATTAAAAGTAAACTTTATCATTTTTTATTTTCTAGAAAATTCCAAATTTTTCCATTGCCTTCTATCTCATTTGTTCATTTGCAAAGTTTCAAATTTTGGTAAATACTAGGCTAGTATGTTTTTACCTTCACTGACAAATCCGACTAAAATTAGGTATACAACTTTCAAAAACAGTATTCAAAATCAACACATTCTTATGTGAATCCAATATTTTCGCACTGAGGATTATCTAAATGACTATAACTGCAAACTCATGGCATCCTTGAAGTAAAGTATTTGGTCTTATGTAACTTTCAAACTTTGCTTCTTTTTATTATGTCAGACATTTTTTGTTTATACTTTGACGGACAATAGAATCTATTAAGGAAGTCGTAAAATGTTGCCTCGGAAAAGTCGGAAAGTTTAAAGACAGGGACGTGCGCAACAATCGTACATTCAAAAAAAAAAAAAGAAAAAAAAATATATATATTTTCAAATTTGAGGAAGACATTCATGCTTACGAGGTTGCACGGTAATTTTTTAAGTCATTGATAGCACGTCACGATATGCTTACTCAGGATAGGTCACACCTTAAGCACTGTTATTTTCTAATTTTATATTTTTACTGACCGAAAATGTTTGCCTGCAAAATGTGTGGCCTTAATTCTGTCTTTTGTTTCAACCAAAATATATGTTCCTCCCACGCTTCTTTCTTTTCTTTTCTTAGTTGATAAAAAATTGACAAACTCCAAAAAAAGAAATAACTCGTCATCACGCAGCAATAAGTATCGATTGAAAAAAAAAAAACAAAATTAAAATATCACTCGCACTTTTTTATCAATTAACAGTCTTTCTTTATTTTTAGCTGCTTGGTTATTGTTTTCCTTTCTCTTCAAACAAAAATTAAATCTATCTGCTTAAGTATTAAGTATAATATGTCTACGCGTTAAAAGTATATAAATAAAATATTGTATAGATACGACTAGATGAAGCATATTTGACTGCTGATTGCACAACTGCACGTAGGCTATATCCTATCTTCTATTTGTACTGAGATCCAATGGCGAGTCAATGTCCATGGGCTCCATGGGAAGGACGAATTTGTTGCTGCGTTCGCTTGCCGTTGTTATCCAATAGGGGTCCGCAGACACATGGGGCCCGTAGTAGTAACCGTCGTACTTGAGGGTGAACGGTTTGTGGAAACCACTGAGGCACTCTGAACCCGGCGACTTCTCACCCGATACGTAGAAGTGATCCTCGTACGGTTCCTCCAGCATGTATCTATCACTGTGGTTTTCAATTGTGTTTGTTGCATAACTGTCTTCCGCGGCTGCAATTGGCTTGGGCTCTTCGCGTATTTGTTCTGAGTGTTTGAACGTTTTCACGTGCTTGCGTAACGACGAAGGATCTGTGTAGCGCTTCTGACAGCCGGGCACTTTGCAGACATATGGCTTCTCCATCGAGTGAGTCCGTGTGTGCTTGAATCTGTCTGATGAGTTTGAGTAGGCTTTCCGACATCCTTCGAAGGAGCAAACGTATGGTCTCTCCCCCGAGTGCGAACGTATGTGAATTTTCAAGTTTTCTGCTCGGGAGAAGCTCTTCTCGCAAAGGTGACACTGGTGGGGCTTCTCCTTGGTGTGAGTGCGGACGTGAACGAGCATTTTGTAGCGAGCATTAAATCCTTTGGTGGTCCTCGAGCAACTTTGCCACTTGCAGTAGTAGAGGCCGTCCAGTGATGCGATGGCGTGAATCTGAGTCACATGCGCAGCAAGCTGTTCTAACCTATCGAAAAGCCTGCAAACGGATAAGCAGATAACCAACTTTTAGCAAATGAAACGCAAAAAGATTGCCGCATATCACAACTCACCTTCCACAGTCTGTCCAGCAGCAAGTGAACTCATTTTCAGTGCAGCTCTCACGATCCTTCGGCACTGGCTTGACTTCTGTTATCTGATTGTCCACGCTAACCTTCATTATAACTGACTTGGTCCTGCAGCTATCCACGGTGCTGCAACTGCTGGTCTTTGGCGATGGGGGCACTCGAAACGCGTCCGATGTGCAGCTCTCCCTAGGCGGTGTTATGGGCGGTGTTGGAAAACGCAGGTAGTGCTGAGCGGCTAGGTCGTCCTCACTCAAGATAAAATTGCGAAACTCATATCCATAAGTGTATGGCGGCGTATGGGGAAAGCCTCCGATTCCGATTTGTGGGCTAAAACTTGTATTGCGATACTCCATTATTATAACGTCAAGACTGTTTTCAGAGCAAAAAATGTGAGATTGAGGCACACACAGAGAGAGGGAGCGAATGTTTAAAGTTTGGTTTATGTTTTTGCGATTTCGAGCTCCGGTGTTGAGCTGAGCAGTTGAAGCGCTTTTAACGACTAATTAACAGCAAACTGATGTGTAATGTTTTAAAGCAGACTGCCCGCCAGCGAAGCTGATAAGTCTTATCGGTTCGCGCCAACTACAACAATAACTGTATTTCAAATTTTGCCTGTGACGAGAAAACGTTAATGAAAATCGTACGCTAGCGTTCGAGGCCTACCACCACCAACACCACGACCAGCACCACCGACGGAGAGCGCGGCGTTATCGCAAAAATGTCTGCTTGCACAGTGTCTCCGTTCTACCCCGGAACTGGGGCGGGGGTTGCGTCTGTGAAAACATTACGATAGCCGCGATCAATTGGGGGCGATGATACACTCTTAATATCTTTTGTCTGTTACAATATCACGAGTATTTATAACTTCTCGTGTGTACGAGCACAAGGTCTACCCGTGGGGCTTTACGTGTTCTTGGGTAATTGTCTCAAAGTCAAGTACTTCTGCCGCTATCGTGACTCGATAACAGTAGGGAACAAAATCGGCTGGAGGCAGTAGAACAGCTAGGGCGCAAATTCCCTCTCTCGATGGCTGAAATTATTGCTTCGAGTGTTAAGGAATTTCCGCTGTGCGATTTTAAAAGGTTTGTTCGTTTTCCAAGAAATTCGCTAAGTGGTTCGCGGAAATGCGGGCATGCCTTGATTAGCAGTTTTGCAGAAATTTCTTGTTTTAAAATTGGATTCATTGCGTAATTGTGAGAGTGAATAGGGGTGGGTTTTTTGGTAGGAAATGACAGAAAAACAAGAGTTCCTGGAGATGACATGTATGCTCTCTGAACTTGTAAGTCCAAAAAAAATCACCTCGCATAACAATTGGCACATCGCAGGCAGGGCGAATAATTGACGATAATAAATGAACAAAACTCTGATTTACTATCCGATTTCACAAGCCAGATAAGGGAACATCACAGACGATTTCACTCAAGATAAGTGCGATGTATGGAGTTTGGAAAGGTAAAAATATCGAAAGTGGTCGGGATCTGATAGGCGACTATGTGCTATTTCTGTGGAACAAGCTGAGTCAATGAGCTTAAGATAATGTACACAATCTGTTCTGTGCCGTAAAACTTGCGCAGAGTGCACTGCAAATATTCCGTTGCGAGGTATGATGTTAAATGGTGTGTTTATGATTGGCTTATGCGTTAAATCTTTAGGAATCTGTTTGTGTGTTGTGTTTCAAGGCATAGGTTCGTATCCTTGAATGAAGTATGTATAGGACCAACTCTATCGAGTTGCTAATAATTCCCATGATGTAAAAATTGGTTATAAGATCTCAAATATTCTTCATTTTGAGTCGACGTTAAGACGTAAGCCCTTCCTTCTTGAAAGAACAATTGCACGCACGAATGGTTGTTGGAGAGCTAGGTCCTGAAAAATTCTGAATTCTAATCTAATTTGTTAAGGTTTCATTTTCACAGAACGAAGGCTTCATTGTTAAAGTGTGTCCATAGCTCATGCCTGTTACACTCCTATACAAACGAATAATTAAGAGTGGCTTCCGAATACATTATTACAAAGGTACATACGTAGGCACGCACATCCATATGTAGGTGTAAGAATGTTGAATGCTACAGTATATTATATGATATGAATATGTTTTTCGTTAAGGAATCAATATGCATCTCTGTGGCATCGCGTACAATCATTTCATTCGAAACCCCTAAACGAAGCTCACACTCACACACCAATAATTGCAATGAGGTGATCGTGCTTGATATTCGCGCTACAGGGAAGAGTATAGTACGTGTATTTGTGTGTAGGTATCATGCGACGGCGAAGAACTATACACAATGTGTGCAATCCGATTTTAAAGGATATGTAAAGTTTATTAAGTATGTAGTTCGAAAATTAGTACATACATACTTATTACTGATATCAACGAGTGAATGTTCGCATTTGCCCTAATGCAAAAATGCAAGTAATAGGGGATCATTAGGAATGAATAAAGAACTACAGAAAGGACTGCGTTCTAGACGAAAATGCAATAATGATTAACGATTATAGAAAAGTGAAAAGTTATCGAAAGTAAATAAGGAGAACTACCTATGGCCCTTTAGTCCTAACTGCAATACGGGGAAAATGCCAAAAGAGTCCCAATGACAAAAGAGACTAAAGCAGAATAAATGCTTGAGTTTATCACACTATATGAAGGACATAAATCTTTCGCCCGAAAAGTTTCTACAAGGGCATTGAAGTTTAGTAGAAGATGACATTTACAAGTATTGCAAATAGCTAAAGATATACATATGTTTATACATATGTAGCGGTGGGGAATATTATCATATACATATACTCATAAATTCATTTGGCCAGTCCGCATAAACTCAGTCGAGAAAGCACTCAATTTGATTGTTCTTATAACTTAATTCTTTGAGGGTGACAATGGAGATAAATCATTTATTTGCATATTTCATACGGAGACACTTTTGGCGTGAATCTCCTATCTAATCTGAAGAAAATAGGTTATCTTTCGTAAGTAAATAAAATAATTTCATTCTAAATTTTCCATAGTATCAATCCACAAGAGTACAATAAAAGATTTGCCCGTTCTACTTTTTCTACATTATTTAAAAAAATCCTTCATGCACGCCTGACTCTTAAATTCAAAGGGGGCATTATTTGAAAAACACTTATGTGGGTTTTCAGTTTCAGCAGAGATGTGCGGGGCTTTTATACCATTTCTCTAGTCTTTTCAATAGTTAAACATTGTCAGTTGCTTTCTTTTAGAGGCTCGTGTAAAAACAACATAGTCATGTTCGGTTATTTGTGCAACAGGTATTCGGTTAAGTGTTACGAAGTAATTTTAAATTTGTCTTTCCTCTCTATGTTGTTGTGTTGTAATTGGGATATAAACTTCATTAATACTTGAACTCATCCATTCCTATACTATTATTAAGGCTAGCCAAAATTCCACGCCCTGCACGACTGTGTGTCATTATAATAGTTGAAGGAAAAAAGAATAACCTGCGTCTTTTTCTATATTATGTTGTGCAATGTTGTTTAATTTAGTCTAAACTGTACATACTATTACTGACTTTTGACCAGTTTTATAACACTACCAAAATCAGGGCATAATTTTTCCTTAAATAAAATTAAATTAAATTTCCTTTATACAAATCGGATAGGTACTAGGAAAATGTTATACTTTAACTTGTCTTGAGCAAGTTTGGCATAAAAATTTGAGACTCATTTTTCGGACAACTATAAGACCCTGCGTTGTCAGCAGATAAAGGGTGAAGTGGTTCAAGGCAGCCATTAAATTGGGCACATTTCCCGAGCAGTAACCGATGTAACTGCCCAATGCGATACATTGGACGCACACTCATTGCAATAAATATACTTATTTAAAACAGAAACAAAGATAGGTTTATGTTCACTGGTCCAAATAGCAGTTCTTCAACTTTGTCAACAGTGGCTGATAAGCGAACACGGATGCAGGTTTCTATAAAATTAATCAAAGTTTAATACATTCGTACATATATATGTACATATATAAGTGTCCGTCACACGAGAGTGCCGAAATTTAACTGATTTTGGAGACGTTCCATCTTGAAGGACTAACATTTGCAATCATTGAAGAGGACTTTTAAAAAATTCAGCAGAAGAAGAACTGTGTCATACAGGGGCAGAGAGTCAGAAATCATAAGTTGTTCAGAGACTCAAAAATCTGAAGATATGAAGGGTCATAAGTACTACTCAACAACAGCAGAATCCATATCTCTAGACAAACACAGTTCCTAAACGATGATGTTATTAACTGCTCAAATCCTCTTCTTTGTTTATTATTTAAAAAAAAAACGTTTCAACTCGCTTCAATCATGTAACAATTGAATCCGCTAAAATCCGGTTTCCAAAGTATTCGCATTTTATTAGAACTGAAAAAACCGCAGTCGATTAGAAATTAAAATTATCTGGGGGCAGGTCCAGGACCTTGGCAACTCTACTCTTCGTTCGTGATAAGCAAGTGACACAAACACCCAAGAAGATTGAGCAGCAGAATAACCCCAAGGGTCGTCGGATTTTCGGAAGCATCATGACACCGAACTTTTGCGAGTGCGCGTGGCACATGGTGCGGTGTAAAGCGATGACTGCTGGTTGCCTTCGATTAAAAACATGATAAGATAACTTTTGCCCCAGAGGTTCTGCTCTGATGGTCAGCTTTGATGCCGGTAGTTCATGAGTACCTACCCCGACATCTAGTACCGAGCGAAAGTGTCCTTTTTTCTCCGAAGATGCTGATAAGTGCAGGCAAACAGTCTCGTACACAGATAAATGCGTGCACATTTAACCTTATTACCCGGCTAGACGATCAAAGTCTTCGTGCATTGTCATTTGAAGCGTTTAATACTTGCACTGCGATAGCCGGGGAATCGTTCCACAACTGCGTGTTTAGTGTTTACCCCGACAATGCAAGGCGATGCAAAACTACCCAGCAGCGCAAAAAAAAAAAAAAAAAACGAAAAAATGAAGACACAAGCGAAACTGCAGCAGATCCATACGTTGGAAATCTGGAAACCGATTTCAGAAACTAGATTAATCTATACACACAAAATAATACGATGAACTCATTGAACTTCGTCAGTGTAAAGGTTCCCTCAAGCTGCGCTAACTGGGCAACCGAAGATAAGCCACACACCGACCGATCACACACAATCTCTCCCAGTCCAGTCGTCCAATCGCCCTATCAACAAAGTTTACAAATGGAAAGCGAAAAAAAAGAAAACGAATTCAGTTAAGCTGTCAGACCGGCGATTTCGGTTCGAACCGGATCACACGCCATGGAGCCCCACAACTGTATCGCAAAACATTAATAATCATCGCCCCGCCATATGTCGCAACTGGTGGCAGTATTTTACTTTGCTGAGACTGAACTCTGAACGCCGCGCTGCGCCGCAGTGAGAACGAGAGAAAAAACAATAAAGAAGAAGTAGGGGCGTAGAAAGAAACGTGAACGAAAGGAACGAACGCAAAATAATAACAACCCACAGGGGGCATTCTTTATCGCAACGTTGTGGCGAATTTAGCAGTAACGTAAATGAAACCAGACCGAAGTCGATCCTATTCTATTTACTTTGGTGACAGTTTTTATTTTAATTGCATTCCTCTCCGCTCTGGAAAGGAAGTGCTTTTGGACAACACCGCATCGCACCTGAAATGGACTGGATGAGCTGTAAGCGGGGACAGATGGATTTCCCCGTCCGCGCATAACTGACTCTCTTATCGGTGGCAGTATCCGGTAAAGGCGGGCGGGGTAAGATAACAGCGGTTTCATTCCTTTTCTCCAGACATCCAAAGTTCAATTGGACAACGATATCATACCACCTGAGGTAGGGCGGCTAAAGTTTTAACGCTCCTTCTGAATGTTTGTCTAAAGCATGGCCACGACGACCACGATGAAGACGTCGGCGAAGAGCGGCATTTGATTTTGCGAAAATTTTATCGCCTCCCCATGGTATGTTGTACTTGCTCCAGACGGCGAGACACACGCATGGCCTAGATTACGAGCCGAAGTGACGAGGTCTACGTACGAGTACGCGAAGAGGTGAATCGTCGCAGGTGTACGCGACAGAGTACATTGCACGGGGGGCTATACACGGTGCCGCTTATCGCGTATCATATGACGTACCCAGACTGTTGATTTACTGGCACTGAGACTGGCACTTATCAGGCTTATCAGTGCCACATGCGAAGACTCCTGCACATGTAGTGTATTCTATGCAGACTATGCGAAACCAGCGACACTCCTGGGCGCTATCTTATCTGGTGTATCTTAATGGGGAGAAGTTACGTATGATAGTCTGCACGGGGTATATTTGAGGACCACATTCAAGGCGAGGGTGCGGCGTTGGCGGCGGCAGCGTCGTCGGTGGCGTTGTCGTTGTCGATGATGAGGGGGAGCAAAGTGTGATGAGAAGTCAGTTTTTCCTTATCGGCATTGGCGGCGAACACAAATCGCAGTTTCATTATGGCTTCGGTGAAAATGTGGATTAGAAAGGGATTTGATTAGGAACTGTTTCACCTTGATACGTATCGCTTTTTATCGGCCAAACAGACATAGTGACTTGAGTTTTATTGGGCTGACGACATTCTCATAGAATGTTCTGTATATTTTTTTTGTGTTTATGGAAGAGGCGGCATACTTGAAGGTGGGTCCGGGTCAAACTATTATAACAACCAGTGAGTTTATTTCATCCCCGCATGCTTTAACTATGTAAAAAGAACATTAAACAAGCGTTTTTTGAATTTGAGATGTGCTTTAAAAACCTAGTTGTCTGTGGTCAAATATAGGTACTGAGAATAAAATATGATAAGCAAATTTGCATTAAATTAAAACATTCGTTAAAAATTCGTTGGCTGCTTTGTGCATTTGTTATTTCCTTTTTCTATATAAAGAAATGTTTTTATTTGTTAACATTTGCCAGGGCTTCTGCTGTAGTTCTATAATTAAAAAAACACTCCATTCGAGAGCAGGGACATATGAAAGAAGAAACAATTTCAAACGCTAAGAAGTTAGGTAGATGGTTGGAAGAATACACTTATACCGGACCATTGTGCTGCCACACCAGGATTTGCTGGGATGAACGTAAAAAAAATTTCAACTATTAAGAGGGGATGGGAAAGTTTAGTAGAGCTAGTGGTGGAGTTGCTGAAGTCATTCAGACCGCTAAGTAAATAGTGTCCTCATAATCTCTTTCTGAAGCGCATCAACGCCGGCTGGTATGACAGAACAGGCTAAAGAGTGTTTCTGCTTCCTTCTAATAGTAATTGCTCCCACGATCAACTTATGTCCGTCCTTTTGAGCTCTTTTGGTAGCTGCTTAAGTCATTTGGATAGGTAGATTTAGAACATTTATGGTAAATCATGTGGAACGCCGCTGTGCAATTTGCATATGACGAGGTACGATCAATGACTTTTTGCTAACTCTTGGGGTTATGTCTAGTGCCAGTCAGTCACTCCGTATAAATTTCAATTGAGGTGTTTCGGCGAACAATGTTGACCGGTCATGTTAGAGAGTCACTATGAAGAATTTTGCACTCCCTACTCATAAGGACATGTTCGACCTTCATGCCATTGATTTTATGTCCCTTATAGCATTTGGACACCAATGAAGGACATTTTGCAAAAGATCCCCAGTATCAAGAGAGTACAACTAAAATTTCGGAGCCGAGTGAAGACAAATATGAATGAACTCAATAAATTTTCCCTTACCGAACTGAAACGGGATGGACATGGAATAAAATGAGCAAAATGAAAAATTTTAAATAATAATAATGAAGAATAGTGGTCGCCGTGGCGTAGTGGGTATGTGCGTCGACTGCCGCGCAAAAAGTCTAGGTTCGATTTCCGGACAGGACACCTCGCATTTTTTCGCGACACCACCACTTTCGAGTTGCTGACAACGGAGTCGTTCGGAGTTGGCATAAAACTGTAGGTCCCTCCACTCGTAAGAGAACAGTAGCACGCACAACACGAGTAGTTGTTGTAGAAGCTAAGCCCTGGTCCCTTGTTGTGTAGTGCCACTCAGTTGTTATTATTATTAATAAAGAAGACATCTTGAAGGAGACTATCGGCTGCAATGTAAATAAGCAAATCAATCTGCCTGAACCTTTTGTGCACGCTGCATATGTACGTGATTTACACGCACTCCACGGCTAGGATTTGTTCGAATCGATAAACACTTTATCTTAATTTATTTTTCATTCCTTTTTGACATCAACATAAATTGCGCCAAGTTTACTTTGTATATTTCCCACGCAAACAGTAGTGGTTTCTAGTTGACTACGTGTAATTTATTATAAATATGTATTTCAAAAAGTGATATTGCAATAATCATATCTGAAAGCATGACAATAAAACTCACTCTGTCGTATGTGCAACATAACATCTCACTTTAACCCCCCACGAATAGATAGTCCCTAGAATCAATCCCAACCACATATCATTCGATCACATCATAATGAGTTGATGAACCACTTTATTGATTAACGTCCCATGCCAAAAAAAGAGCGTTATCATTTACCACCTACACTCGCGCAGCTATCAGTTAGAAGGACACATTTCGGCGGGTAAATACTGTTTGCCACTAACAGATAACACGCACACTTTTATTTCGAGAGTTGTTTACGTGATTTAAGAATAAAAAAATGAGAGCTATATGCTCGGAACCGGATTTTTGTGGTTTCGCCCGCACTATCTCTCGTGCCGTCCAACGAACAGCGAAACGAGACTGCAGATTGTAAATTTAGAAGGAACATCGTCTAAATACACAGATGATCTTCCATAGATGATAAACGAATGCGGATTTTCATTTTTAACTTGACAGCTTAAGTTGAAGAAAGATTTTTTTAGTGAGACCATATATCGCAAGTAGGCGATGAATATGACCAATGGTGCAATTATTGGTAAATTGGGACAACACAAGATCCAGTGGTACCCTCATAACTTTCACTTCTTTAGGACGGATTTGAGTAAAACTCTTACTTTGTTTTTTTGCGTTTTCAATCCCTTAGTTTTCATTTTTGAAAGGGAAAGTTTTTAGTTTTCTCTGTAAATGGCATGGCCAAGAAAGTACCCATAATAAGGACAAGGCATCAGAAGGAAACAAAAGATTCGAATACCTAGTTGTATATGCATAGCATAAGATAAAGCTACGATTCGAAGAATATTTGAATTCGATTTCGTTTGAGATGACACACACACAAATGGAGAAGAACTTCAATGAATGCTGTGCACAACTGGAGACAGCTTACTTGAGACTTAGCTAAATGGGGCACATTTATTAAAAACCGTGCGTTTTGAACCAGGCAACTTATACAGGGTCATTCATTTTTGGTTTTAAGTTGGTAGCGCTAACATTTAACACCTTCCAAACTCAGCCGTCATTTGAAGTCGCGCAATATGAGTTGCCACTTGAAGCAATAGGTCGCTTGACAATTAAAAGCATACAACAAAACTAGTGATTCAAGCATAGTCAGTGTTCACGCATTGCGTGATGATGTTGGTCGTCATAATCTACCGACTACGCAATCAAGCCGTAAAGTTGTGAAAAAATTTGAAAACATCAGCCGTCGTTTGAGTTCGCACAATAAGAGTTGAATATTTGCCACTTAGAGTAATAGGTCTCTTAACAATGGAAAACGTGCAAAAAAATACAGTAATTCAAAATCCGACTGCAATCGACAAGCAATCGGTTAAGTTGTGAATAAATTTGAAAACAGTGAATGCTTAACTTTCATATATCGTAAGGAATCTGCATCATCTTAAGGTCAGTCAGAAATGTTTCTGCAAGTGTTGCTGATGATTCAAATTAATATTTTTCGCAGGACTCGCAGCAATTAAAAATGTTGTGCACCTCACAGCAGTATGGATTTGTATCTTCATCCTTATGAAGTTTATAAAGTTGAACTTAGCATACTTCAAGGCCGTAGCATGCAAGATATGGAACTGACAACAAACATCGATTTACGTCATGAGGCACATTTCTCACTCGTTGGGTATGTGAACAGATAAAATTTCTTTATATGGGGTTCAGAAAATTGGCAGGCGATTAAAGAGGCGGTGTTGCATCTGGACAAAGTGATTGTTTGTTGTGTTGTATGGAGGAAAGGTGTCATTGATCCGCATTTCTTCGAAGATGCCAATGAGTGGATGGTTCAATGAACAGCGATGATTTTTCTTTTTCGCGGCCGATTGACGATATGTGGTTCCACCAAGACGGGGAAACAAGGCACACAGCACGACCGATGATGGCTTTATTTCAAGAGAAGTTTTCACGTTATCTTAAACCTTTACGCAAATAATCTTCGAACTCAAGCGGTAGTAAAGACCAACATTATCCAAGTTATGGCTAAGATACCGTCCGAATTTTGTGAAAAAGTGGTAAAAAAATGGCATCAATAGATTCGGATGGTGTGAATCGAGGCGACCATTTCCCTGATATTGCTTAATGGCAAAGTCCAAACATTATAGGGAATTAAAACTTTCATCAAAAATAGATTGCTGTTGGTCTTTTATTAAGCTTTACTTTCGAAATCGAAAAAAAATAACCCAATCACTGTAATCATTTCGGCAAAAATCTGTCAATTGTTGAACAAGTCAAATTGAAAATTAATTAAAAATAATATGTGACAATGAAATATTTACATCGACAGCATAAGTCCGTCCAAATAGCACGGAAAGTTTTTCATTTTAAAGCAAAAAAAAATATGGAGTTCGCTTAAGAGGTACTGCAAGGTGGTATCAGCAACGAGTGCTGATAGCGTCCATAGCCTGCATTTTTTATTCTGGTTTAACCGTGCTGAATCATATATGAATCACAGCAATTTCTGCAGAACATGTGCGATTATTCCGGAATTCAGAAATTGAAAAAAAATTAGCGGAATTTGTTTCCTTAAATGATTTCATTCAGCTGGTAACATAACACAATTGTGTTTTAAGCAGAGCTAATTAAGAGATGGTGGTCGCCGTGCCGTGGTGGTAAGTGCGTCGACCGCCAAGCAGAAATCCTAGGTTCGATTCCCGGATGGCACACCTCGCACTTTTTCACGGCGCCACCTCTTTCGAGTTGCTGACAACATTCAAAGAGTATCAATTGTCTAAGTAAAGCTTCTCAAATCTTGCCGTTCGGAGTCGGCAGAAAAGTGTAGGTCCCTTCTACTGGTGAGAGAACAGTAGCACGCACAACACGAGTAGTTGTTGTGGAAGCTAGGCCCTGTACCCTTGTGGGCAGTAGTTATTATTATTAATTAAGAGTTGAGAATTTCTGCAAAGGCTGCAGCTAAGAAAGGTTTGAGGGTAAGCGAGAGCGGCACGAAGTTTATACTGTCAAGAAAGCAATCGTTCTCGAAAGAAGAAGACATCCTCACAAGGCATAGGTGGCGAGAGTTAAACCATTCTATAATATTCGCCAATCTGTGTTTTTTTTGTGGTGGAAAAGATAAAATACAAAGGAGACTCAGCTATTATTTGAAACACACTGATTGTCTCAGCCCTGGTAGATGGTGGTACGTGTTGTATCATGGGTGCATCTTCAGGTCTTTGAGTGCCAGCTAGAGCATTATACCGACTATTGTGCTACTGCACAGAATTTGGCACCATCAACGCTGTGTATGGTTTCCAATTGGTCATTTGAAGCTTTTCAAAATGTACACTCTTTTAAGACGCACAATGGAATTTCTGATCGACGGAATAAAAAAATATACGAACTTGGGTCAATCATCGCAAGGCAGTATGAGTAATAAAAGTGGCTTTAGCCGTAGACATGGTAATTTCGAAGTCCGCAGCAACTTAGCCTTAAATCACAAAGCAATAAAAAAGTTCAAGATTAAGTAGAGACTAATCTTAAATAGTGCATGTTTAGGTGATGCATGCATGCCCTGAATAATGATAGCCAGCTGGAGGTGATCGATGAAAATATTGCTTCAGGTGCACTCCCATGAATATATCCCACCAGAAATTAAAAAAGAAGTAGCTGACACTACAGCCCACATATGACCAGGACCTAGGCTCTTCAGCAACTACTCGTGTTGTGAACACAACTCTAAAAAGAAAGAAACCGTGACACAGGCAATAAAAGATAGTTGTGAACATTGTATACAAACAATTAACAAGAAATAAGATCAGAAGAACGTAGTAATGAATCTTTGGAATACAGCGTGAAACTAATACAAATCCGTTGATATACCAGGGAATTCCCCATTTAGGTAGGATCACCTAATCGAACACCCTTCCAATTAGTCAGCTGCAAACTTTATCGGGTTTTTAATAAATAGCCCCGCCTTAGAAATCGATGGGAAATAGACATGTTTCATATCATGTGACTCACGTGTTTACGTGCCCACGATCAAGGAAAAGGAAAAAACCGTCTTATGCGAGGGAATATAGACGAGCATATATTCACTATTTTCTTTAACTTGTAACCTTTGTAATATTCTCCGTTCAATCCAAGCATTCTCCTTTTTCGATTTAAGGAGTGATACATTTAATAAAAATGTCCACAAGAGATCATGCTTCACACAACTATAAACTGAAAAAAATAAATCGCATACAATCTGAAACGTTTTACTTGACCACGTGCCACATAAATATTTAATCTACGGGGGAGGGACCATACACCATCCTGCCACAAATCAGCTGAACCAAATTTAATGACTGCCATTATCTGTGGAGGCAGAGCTCCGACCAGCTTTCACGTTTAAAGCGGTCATCGCAGCTTGACCATGCTTTTTTTCCTTTGTTTTTATTTTAGCAAATCAAACTCTGTCCCATCCAGCTCTTATCAATCACTCACACACACCGGGTGTTATTGAATGTTCATGCGGCAAAAAAAAATCCTCCTCTCTCCGGCCGAAGGTTGAACGTTTTTTTTTTTGCTTCAGTCATAATCTTATTTGAAATGACCCAGAGGAGGTCAACACGCAAAAGCCTTCACAACATCTTAAAAGTTTGCAGTTAGCACAGTACACACAGAAAGTTATCAAACACAGGAAGGAAAAGAAAATCAGTTAATACACACCGATTGCAACCGGAAGGGACGGACGAAAAATGCACTTCATGAATTTTTCCCTCGGATGGCTGTGAACTCGAGCGTAACTAGCACGTGCTGCTCCGCGCACCTTCATTGGAGGTATACGCCAAGTGCATGCAAGCCGTCGCATCTGAACCCGAATGCAATGGGAGCACATAAGTCCGTGGGGTCCGAACGATTCGGTCTATTATTGCTCGTGTCCAAAAATAAATCAAAATCTCCATCGGCGCACTATCTATGGAACGGGAATTGTTTGTGTGGATGGATGGGATATATGTGCAACCCTCCACGATGATGTTCAATGAAAAGAAAGGTAAGTAGTGTGGAGGACTTTATTTACAAAAATTAGCGGGCACAGATGTTTGTGAGGGGTGATTGAGAGTTATGCGATTTCTGGATGTTTCAAGAGCACTTGCACTAGGTTTTCCTCAATTTTTGGCATATTCAATCGGTCGAAGGGAATGTTGCAACTGACGTAGACAGGTTTGTTCAGACGTTTTACTAGCTTTTCTGCAAGTAGCTGTGATTCGTATCCAAGCTGGGGGCCCAACGCGGTTGTGCTGATCACCTTGTTGGGCGAATCTGCGACAGGCATTGCGAGACCGATTGTCTCCAGGGATTCTCTCCCCTCGAAGCCAAGGTAAATAAAGGTTGAATCTTTCATCTTTAGAATTCGCAGGGAATACTTGGTTTCGCTAATTTCAAAAGTTTCATGATGCGACTTAAATGATGAATCAATCATTTTGGTGCTTGTATAAGATAGTGGGAGATGTCTTAAGTCTGAAATTTGTAGGATTAAATTTAGTTTTGTTCTTGTTAGCTGTTCTGATTTGTACCTCTTAATTTGTTTAAATTAAATTGTTTATAAAATATTACGAATTTGAATTTGTAATGTTTATATGCTGTCAAAATGACAATGCAGGAATGTGTCATGTCATCCATTCGAGTATCGAACCGAGCCGCTGTACGGATCACTTAATCTGCAAACACAATAATATGAAGTTTGAAATTGAAATATGTCAGAATGTAATAAGTACATTCCACTGGTATAAATTCAATATTTATTTTACCAAAATTAAGTTATTTTCTTAATTCTAGGACAATTGTACTGAATTTAAGATATTGAATAAGAGACACAGGTCCACTTGTAATTAATTGAATCGCACCTCCAATAACCGGGAATATTTAGAGTTTGGTATATGGGAGCTGATTACTATATTGCTTGTTTAGAAAAATTGCGATGGATACTATTCGTAGGTTATGGGGGGCAACAAATTATTTTTTTCCAATTGGAAAAGCGGAAATATTCTCATAAAGTCAATAAAAGATTTTGCTTTATTTTCTTTCGGGTTATTCTTTACGGCAGTCACATTAGTTTTAGTGTAGCCTCTGTATCTGTTAATTTAATGTGCAAGAATTCTTATTCTCTTAAGTTGAGCCGCAATATCCAATCGATAACATAATTGCGGATTCATATACTTGCTTTGTAGCGTTCAATAGTCTTCTTGCCAGTAGATGCAGTCCAGACCATCGTAACTTAATTTTACTTAAGCGATAACAATTATACGAACATAGATATTTATTTAAATAATTTTCGATATATAAGAGATTTGAAAAAGGCAAAGATATATTCTCTCAAATGATAGGGTGTTGGCCTAACGCAAAAATTAAGATACCGGAAGCACCACCGCATGATTGTGCATTGGGCATACCACTTTTGCAAAGTTTTTTCTTTTTTAAAGAAACTCAACGTCAGCCTCAGTGACATTGACGACCTTGCTAGTTCTGATCGTCCGTCTGTAACTCGATAAATAAATTAATGTTAAGGAAACAACAGCTACCTACGTCGCAACGTAGTTTCTATTTACTTCGTGGAAAAGAATTATTTTCTTTTTTGACCAGCGCTTATCAACGTGCCAAAAAAAATTTGTCTGCGTTTTGATAGTTCGTTTGCGGATCAAGATATTGTTTTTGTGTGTCAGCAAAGTATGCAAACTTGGGTTCTTTGTATCAGAAAAAAAAAAAACAGAAGCCAAATTGAGAATTAATAAAAAGGAGATCATTATGATAAACGCATGTTTTAAATTATATTGTAACTACAAGTAGTGAATCGACCAACGCAGTGAAGTGAATCATGTGAAGCGTTTTAGTTGTAAGGTGCATTTAAGAGAGAGTAGTAAATTTGTCTTTAAACCAATATCGTATTCATGTCGCTAGATGATGAATGAATGTTTCCTTTGCAATTTGCTTTGCAATATCGGGTGTTTTGTTCTATGGCGGCACAGTAAAATTTCTGTGAAAGAATTATATTTATAATGGTGTCTTACAGAGAACGGAACTTGGGTGGATTTTGCTAGAATCTATCAGGGAAATACTATCGGCATGAAATGCCTTTATTAAAATTTGATTTAATCAAGGAAACAAGGTTTACTTGACAGTTTGTTACAAACGCCATTTTCTTAATTTGTGATATCATTCACTAACCGTGCGTGCCTTTTAAGCTGACATTGCATTTTAAATCTGTGCATAACAGAGTGAAAAATTTAAAATGTGTGGGTAACTGCAAGTGGACTAAAAAAAATTGAATAGTATTAATTATGCAAATAATTCGCAGCGCAAAGTAAAATTGCGAAAACTTCAAGGTTATAAGGAGTTACATTTTTTTTAAAAGATTCGTTTGTTTTCTTATTTACTTCATTATTTGTAAGGGCAGTTAATACTTTAAACTGAATTAAGGAAGTCCCGTGGCGTCACTTAAAACAATCAAACACACAACAAACACGCATAAGTAGTATTATCATCTACAGGATTGATGCACAAAGACGGATAGCTTTCTTAAAGCAAAGGGTAGCCCCTCTACAGAGCTGATTGTGGATAAGTAGAATGTGAACTCCAATCTATGAATAGAAGAAAAAAGAAGCCGGCATCTTTTTCAATTCGTTTATCTGTGTTGTACGCACTTTCTCGAGATTTGGTATTTTCTACATCTTCGACCCTGTAGGTTGGGATTCGGGCTCCAGACAATCGAGGTTAATTCTTTATACTTTTGTGCAATGCATTCAAGTGGCAATATTATTGCGTGGAATGTGTCAAGTAATTGTTTTTTGATAATCCAAGGCTTATGTGTTGAAAGAACAACTCTTTCATCACGATAACACGCGGCTCACATATTTCACGCCATCATATCGTTCCCCCAAGCTCCATACTCACTTCGTGACACATTTTTAGCTCACATTGGAGGTAACCACTTCGCAGACTTATTTATAAGCGAGAATTCGCCGAAGAAACTTATAACGGATCCGACATTCAAAATGGCGTGCATTGTCTACGCTTATGCAAAACAAATTGGGAAATATCAAAAACATATATCCGCAGTCTGCTTTTTTGAGAAAAGAAAACAGCCCAGGATTCTGAATGTCGTTCCTGCATTTCTTCTTTTCTTTGCTGCAGTTTGATATGGACCTAGCCTTCATCTCAAGCTCTATCCAGGTGTCTCCATTTTAGAAAACGAATGGAGTGGCGCTAACGGTCAAAAGCTTAGCCTTTACAGCAAATACTCCTGCTGTGCGCGTTGCTTGTTCACGGGTGAATTTTCATTTGAAATTTAAAGAACTTTTCATAGACTCTTTGAGTGTTGTCAGCGACTCGAAAAAGACGGTACCGTGAGAAAATTGGAAAATTGGAGTCGATGCACATTAAGCCGACACAGACTCTTTACTTGTGAGGGTCACCTTAACCGAGAATGTAGTCAGTAGATTATTAAAAGGGGGCTCAGATTCCTACACCATTTGGGCCAGAGGTGTGGAATGTATACGTCCCTTTGGACTTTCCACTTTGTAAGTTGCAGATGCTTTGCTAGGCTAATATCAAAACACAAATCACGCGGTTCCTCATTTTTGGCGCCCACATCGCAAGAACGATCAAAGTTCATACTTCACAGGCAGAGTTATTACTTTTATCCAGAGTCCTCTCATACGACTCCTATACTGTTCATACTACTGCGTCATGGAACATCATTGGGATTATCAATGTACAGTGTTGGCCAAAAGTAAAGCAAATCAGAGTTTCATGACTTATTATATAAAATGTCCTTTCCGTATAGCCATTTTGTTTTTTTTTTTGCGGTGGCCTCATAATTTCTATACGCAATCAATGTGGCGATTCTAGACAAACACTTGCAAATGTTGTGAGTCTACTTTCTATTTTGTTCATTCTCGTACTCGTAACAGGAACAGTTTTTGAAAAGAAACACCAATATTCCCACAGACAAAAAAAAGAAGATATACGTCAAAGCCCGCCGCCTGCCCTTGAGACTCTGCAATTCCCTAATGAGACGTGTCAGCTATTCAGAGTCAATTAAATTCACATAGCACACAACCCCCCTTCCCCCCCAATCAGTCCTCTATCAGTGCCGGCACTCCATATATCGTACCGCAAACAAATTCACCGATTCCACATGACCCCCGCAAGCGCTCATTATTCATCGCAATAATTCCCATAGTGACGATGGCCGCCCAAGCCACCGGCCATCGCACACAATTTGATCCGAAATGCCGCCCAGGTAGAGACGAGACCGCGAACTGGGTGTCACGGTGGTCATCTCTGTGCTAATAAGCATTCTCGAACATCTTTAACATTTCGTTGAGGCCAGTAGCAATTAAGATAAGGGCCAAGGAAGTGCGCGTCGCTCGCATGTGTGCATACATTAGTCGGCCAAGAGGACGTCGCCGCCGTTGCTGCCGCGCGGAATGGACGTGATAAGGTTATCAGGTACCACCGACATAAAATGCTACCGACCGCCGCCGCCGCTACCACTTGGGGAGAGAGACCCATCAGCACCGGTGGCGGCTGCTGCTTCTGTCTGCGATGGGCATAGCACTTCTAGAGCGCTGCAAGTGATGGATCGCAGGGCAGGTGGTGCAATGGTGCAGGGGTGACGCACGGACTCAGAAACAAATAAAAGCAGTTAATATTTATAAATTCCTTTATTACAATGAATTGGTGATGAGAGCACAGCGGACGGGCACGTGGCCATAGCTGAGTAGACGGGGGAATTTCTAATTGATAAACCAGTGGATGGCATTAATTCTCCTGTCAAATACCTACAGTCATTCGGGACTTGACAGATTTGAGAGGCGGGGACAATGCTTGGACGTTTTGAATGTTTGTCTAGTGCATTTGCATCGTGTCAAGATTTTTAATTGGCATTCTAGTTTTTTGAAAGTGTTGCTGTAAGTAGGGGACTTCCTTGGTTAAGTGGAGTTAATACTGTTATTCAAGCTTAAAAGGCTTGGATCTTAGAAATAGAGTGAAAAACGGTTCTTAGAAATAGAGTAATTCGTGATAATTCTGCGTTCTCAATTCGTATGCTTAAGTGGTAAAAGTAAGCTTTGAAAATCAACCAAACTTATGTATATCATTATTCGAACATGTCATTCATGACCGTTGTCGTAAAAAATCGAAGTGTTCATTCCGGGAATTGAACCTGGGACCATTGGTGTGTGAGTCGAACAATTTTCACAACTTCACCACTTTTGTGTTGCTGTACACACTCAAAATGTAGAAATTCTTAATGAAAATCTCCCTTTCGTGAGTGAGTGGTGTAGGGCCGTTGTCCCTTGCCGACTGTAATGACACTCAATTAATTTATTATGCCCTATTTATATAGTAAGTGGCCCTTTTCCATTGCAAAAAAAAACCTCCATCCTGGAGTGCGCAATTGGAGGCAGCTGGAGAGAGATCGTACTAACTGGAAAGCCACGGAAAGAAGAAAAAGTGGTCGCCGTGGCATAGTGGGCAAGTGCGTCGACTCACACTCCAAAGGACCAGGTTCGAGTCCTGGACTGAAACCCTCTTATTATTCACGGCACCATGTCTTTCTTTTGCTGACAACACTCAAAGAGTCACCTGCTTCCAGTTGCGCACTCCAAGTGGGTTCAGGCCTTTCTCCGCTTGTGGGCGCCATCTCAACTTAGGCCGATCTCTGTAGCGTTTTCGCAATGGTTCGTATTCGAAGACGCACCTAAGCAGTGGTGTCCGTACGCTATATACCGCCAGACGCCATCAACACAAACAGAATCAAAAATCGCAATCAGAACTTTCTCCCGAAAAGACTGAGGGCTTCCCCATTTAAGATTCCGCTCTGTATAGGGGGACCAGGATAATTAGAAAAGCTGTTATGCAGAGCCAGTTTAGTTCATGGAGAGCAGTTTTACTCAATTCCATCCTGAGCCCAAAGAAGCAGCTATTAGAAAGACTGATTCCCCGTTTGATTTTAGTACTGATGCTGCTGTTCTTATTAAGCGCGGAGCCGAGGTAGACGAAGTCCTTGACTACCTCGAAGTTTCTACTGCCTTGTAGTACACTCTGTCCGAGACGTCGGATGTTGTGTGTTCTTCCTTAATAACAGCATATACTTCGTTTTGCTCACTTTTATCGCCAGACCCATTTTAGCCGCTTTCGCTTCAATGCCAGCCTCATGCCGGGTCGCAGTGTTCGTCCAATCACGTTATTGTCATCGGCGCAAGCTGGCAGTGGAATGGACCTTTGAAAGATCGTGCCTCTGGTGTTGACTTGTGAGTTACGCGCGATCTTCTTCAGAATGATGTTGAAAAAGTCTCATGGCAGGTCGTCGCATTGTCTAAAGCCGTTTTTTACATTAAAGGTCTCGGTGAGTTCGTTACCGACCTTGAAGGAGCAGCGACATTTCTCCATCGTCATTCTGCGCAATGCGGCATTAGGTAGAAAAGCCAAAACTAAACATGTCACTGTGTATCTTGTCTCTATGAACGCTGTCATATGCGGCCTTGAAATCGACGAATAGGTGATGCGTGTCGATTTGTAGTTCTTGGGTGTTTTGATAATATGATACGTTAATCACGAGCAAATTACCAAAACATTGAAAAACACAGGCGTGCGTTGTAAGATACTGTTGTGGTTTAAAACAGATTTGATACATTTTAAGCAACGATAGGCGAGGATATAAGTGAAGAAAATAGATCTATTGATTCCCTCAAGGCATGAAGTTGTGCCCACTTCTATATATAATATGAATAAATGATCTTAAAGTTTTAAATACGCAGACGATGCATACTTCAATCATTTGTCGTTAACATGTGGAAGAAACAGGTAAAAACTTACAAAGTAGTGCCATGATCACAGACTTTTGGTCAATGCACACAACACAAAATTCAAAAGATAAATTTAAACATCAAAATGCACAAATGCAGGGCTACAGAACGTACGAATATAAAAGACAACGATTAATGTCACAATTTTGTCTAGGAATATGAGTTGACTATATTCCAGAGCGGAGCACGCAACTCGAAGAATAAATTAAAAAAAACTCTAGAAACCACAAGTATTCTAACTCCCTATTTGTCCTCCTTCAAAGCTACTTTGAGTCGGTGAAATCACATTTAAGATATGGCTAAGCATGAAACCTCTAACTGTACTGCACACACCAATACGGAGGCTCATCTTTTACCTGAACGCGAGAGGACAGCAAGGTGGGAGAAAATTGCCAAAATATGTATATATACCTTTTAAACTTGCAACTCTGACAAATGTCAGAGTGAGAGAGAGAAAAGAGTGAAGCACACATTCCTTAAGTCATGTCAGGAGTACGGAGGAAGAATAAGTTACGGCACTGACCATCCTAAACGATCTCTCTCCAATTAATACGATTTAAACAATGATGAGTTTTAAAAAACACACTCAGGCCTAGCAGATAACCAATAAACATTCATGACATTTTCTGTAAAAACATTTGTGAAAATACCATTGTCCTGAAAGCCGGTCTCCCAAATAATTTTGCCTTCCTGAGCAAATGAAATGACCAAATCAGAAGTAAGTTCCTCTAAAGTAGAGTCTTCTGAATAACTATTCAATTTCAAAGAATATCTGTGCAACTTTCTGCATATCCTTGCCCTATTTAACTTCTAAATCGCTTCTTTAACAGCCCGTTGTTCAATAATCGCCTCTTTGAATCAATACTCAACGCACGTGTTGGCACAAGAAAAAAAGGATCTTAAAGTGATGTCCTCCAAATTCAAGGACAAGGGTTATCGAATTTATTGCCAAGATAATTTTAAATGCCAACACCAATGACACAGCATATCTCCCCCGACAACCAGTTTCACAATACTCACACCCTGCCACCCCACTTCAATTCAACCCTCTAATCGTCTAAATCTTGCCCGGATGCCACCTATTAAGTCCGCAGCCCACCAACCGGAGGGAAAAAAACTAATAAACGACAAATTAAATGATTTGTCTACGGCTTCAAGCGAATCCAAGTGAACTGGCGCGAATGCCGGAGAGGGTTGAAGATGAGAAGGCAGCCACTGGTTCCCGTCCTTCCGCTCGCGCTTTGCGCGGCCGATATGGATCTTCCGGATAAAGTTTTATTAAATTCGCATCACCATGCACGGTATCATTTCATTTCTGCACCCGCTTTCCTCCCGCGTTGGCTTTGAAATGTCCGAATACCATTAATTTCATGGTCGACAGTACCAATATTGCGTGAGTCCTCCGCTCAATAGATCGCCGAGAAGTGCTGTCGTTGAGAACGAGGGTGTCGATGACTTTCGGAAGATATCGCAGTTGGCTGCTGGATGGGATGCGATCCGAGCGACCTTCAACCCCTGAGACACGCACAAAACAAATTACGCAGCAATAATATCGCTTAGCATTCATTGTCGGGGCGCAGCACAATTGAAATGACAATGATGAGGCAGGCGGCCTTTTGATGGTGATGCCACCCCTCGCCGGGGCGTCCACCAAGGCGATGGGATGAAAGATGATGATGTTCTCGCTGCGGGGTTGTTCTTTGGTTTGCTAACGTATGTGCTTGAGGCAAGCACCTGTTTTATTAAAAAAGCAAATAAATGGCTCTGGAACTCGAGCGGTGGGTGAGGGGGTTGTCAAGTGGATGCGGATGTTTGGCTTTTTAATAACTCAACAGGGGAGGACGCGCCGGCTAGGGATGGGGCGATACTATTAATTAAATGTGTAAATTTGCATGATGCACTTGTTTTATTAGATTTGCTTTTTATTAATATGTCTTATTAAAGAAGACGAAATGAAGCGAGCTGCGAGAAAAACCATCTGGAACGGTTTGAAGATTTTGAGAGCCTGTGTGAATCGGGGTGTGGGGGGAAGTGGAGTTTTGTTAAATGATAAACGCCCGGATTTTCACTGAGATAAGCAGCTTATGAGAGAAATTAATATTTTTATTTATTTGTCCGATCCACAAGAAAGGAGACCCCATTATCTTAGGCAACCATCGAGGGATAAGTCTCTTAAGAATCGCGTACCACCTGAAACCATTCGCCAATCATCTGATAGGTCCTTATCAACGCGGTTTTAAGCCAGGAGAGTCCACCGCCGACCAAATTTTTACACTTTAAACAGATGCAGATGTACACTCACCGCCTTTTCGTCGATTTCAAGATTGACGATTTGATTGATTGACATTTCTGTCAAATTGGTCAGGCTGTGCAGATGACTGTGGAGAATTCTCGTTAAGTTCGGTACCGACCTCTCCGACATCTTTAATGTTAAAAATGGTTTAAGACAAGGCGACGCGCTGTTATGTGACTTATTCAAAAACGTAACTTGTCGAACATAGCGTCAATGAAGCGCTTGCTGGTATCGTGGCGGAGGTGGCCAAAATTGTAAGCAAAAGCAAACCGAAGTAAAAGAAGAAGGAACGCACAGCATCAACGCCTCGGGCAAAACGTCTCACTGGGCAGCAAGTGAAGGACTTCATAGGCTACCAAGTAAACAATACAAACAAGATGGGGGAGAGATTAAACGAAGAATAAGTCATGTCAACCCCTGTTTCTTTTTGCTCAAGGGGCAATGGAGTAGTAGAGACATTTTTCGAAGGACCAAGTTAACATCATATAACACCTTGATCATTCCTGTTCTGCTCATGGGCGTTGTGCATTCACTCTTTGGTCCTGTTTGCGTTTGAAGAAGAAGATTTAATTATAAATTGAACAGTCTGTACAACGACATGAGCCTAGCTAGGCATCTACCGATTCTACGCCTAAGATGGCTAGACCATGTAGAGCACAGGGACAACACTGCTCCAACCCGAGGAGTCTTCGATTTCAAAACAATTTGGCAACGCAATAGATGTTGTCTATGGACCCGATGGCTCACACAGGTGGAGAAGGACCTTAACAAACTTGGAGTGCAAAATTGAAAGCAGCTAGTTAAAGATCGTGCCAGCTAGAGAGACTTGTTGGTTGAGACAAATGTCTCTGAGGCGGAATGTAGCGCCATATGAAGAAGAAAACGATGATAAAGAGGAAGTAGAAGAAGAAGAACTAGAACAAGAAGAAAAAGAAGAACAAGAAGATGAAGAAGAAAACGTTTCAGTAGTAAATGTGATTAAAGAGACTTTCATTACAGTCATTCAAACGATGAATGTAATCTTCGATTGCGTAACTAACAGTATTCTTTCAGGCTCCTTAAAATTGAGCATACGATTCCCTCTGCTGTCCATAATAGATTAGATTTTCACGGGATTTGAAGGTTTCATATGATGAGGCGAGCTTTGTAGCCCACTTACTCCTCCGGTTTGTATACGATGAGAAAGTCGAATTCTCGGCATTGTGTAAATATAACATGTATCAGAATGCAAATTACTTAACAGATATTTTAATAAAATATGTATGTTAATATCTTTTTCACATTTTTACCATTTTGCTCACAGTAATGAGAGAATGCCGGTCGCCGTGGCGTAGTGGGTAAGTGTGTCAACTCACGCGCCGAAGGTCATGGAATGATTGGTAGTGTTTATAAATATGAATTCGAAGCCTAAAAAACGTCTTAAGTAAATCTGTGAATCTCTAGGCATTTTTATTTGTTTTATATTCTTTCAAGAAACACAACTTCTCGAAATCGTAGTTTACCCAGAGCTTAAGCTAAGTTTTCACATAACAAATCTTCTGTGAAAATAGTTCACATCTGCTAAAAGTTCTTGACATGACAAAACTCAATCAACTTTTTTTTATTGCCAATAATTCCTGCTGTTCTTAGGACCACCTTAAAAATGCTAACGACTCACAAATAATAAAATTTGAAAAACCAAAGAATGAAAAACAAGAATAAGTAAAAAAAAACCCTTTTAGGGCCCATTAACATTTTAAAAGAAAAAAAAAAGCCTTAAGTCCACTCTCTTTGTTGCTGCTGAACCACTTTTATACTAAAAACAAAAGGGTTGCTCTTTATTACACCCCGCCGCTTAATTACGCGCAGTTTGTCGCGTTTATTAGAAAACGAAACTCCCGAAATGCACCCACCATTTCCATTCATTATGTTCCTTCTCTTAATTTAACTCCAAGATCACCATGGAAAACCCAAGATAAAGGAGCAAAGAATTTTTATTATGAACAAGGCGAAAAAAAAACGAAACGAAAGGATAACACAACAGAACACCAACGCAACGTGGAAAATGAAGAGCTCCACGCACAGGGAAGGGGTTGATGTGTTGACATGTGCCGCTGTTTAAGGAAGCGTGTGGCAGCGCTAAATGAGTTATTGCCTCAAATAGTAAATGTCAAAAAGTTTCAGTTTTGTTTTAATGTCAACACAAAATTCCTCGATTAGAAGGATTCATTAAAACAAACATACGCACACTCATTTGAGGGACTGGAATACGGGATGAAAAATTATCTTTTATGTGACTTGATCGGGATAAGGTTAAATGGTGAACAAATTTGTGGAGTATCGACGCGCTAGATCAGTGCAGATGGTGGCAGTTGACAGTTAAACAACCCCTTTTTATGAGTGGTTTGTTTTTTTGGGGTTAAGTGAAGGCTTATTCATTAAGATATCAGAAAAAAAAAAACAGAGGGGCCTTTAATATATGATGAAGATGAAAGGTTGCCTTGAGAGAAGAATCTGATGGGTCAGGAATGTGGAACCAAATTCAATAGATTAGTTTGGGAAAATTACTGCCACTGCTACAGGTGTTACTGCTTCATATTTGTGATTAGTTGAGCATAATGTAAAGAACAATAAGTTTGGCGTGTATATAATACATAAAAGGTAAGCTAAGAAAGCAAACGTAGTAATACACCTCAGAGAACCTGAGCTTAACTTCTTCAGCAAGACCTTACAGCATTTACTAAACAATTAAAATGTCACTAAATTGGCTACAATCATTTCCAACAGTTTTATAGCAATTCCACGGTTAAATCCTCTCAAATGTTCAACAAAATCTTTGATTTGTTTTTAGAAAAAAAAAAACATTATTGACCGAATATATACTCCATATGAGATTTATGACAGCAGAGGTAAATTAATTGGCGTGTACTTTGAATTTGGGTTAATGTGTGACTAACCTTGCATGGGAATCGTCGGTTATAAGATACATCCGTTTTTTACCGCTCTAAACCGCACGTTCCAGCGTGGTCTCCTACACTAAAACTTTTCTATATTTAGCGAAATGAAGCCAAGTGCTTCACGTTAAATTAAAACCGAAATGAGGAAAACCCACAACCGCGAACTTTATGATCTACCATACTGTGGCCATACCATGTTCGTTAGATATTGAGGAGGACAGAATTTATTCTTGGAAGACCTGTTCCAACCCCTTCCAATAAATCGTCAAGCCCGTTAAATAGATTACCTTGATTCTAGTTCGATTTTTTTAAAGCAGAACGTTTTTAATACGGAAAATCGATGGGCGTAACTGCATACAAAAATCGATTTCTTACATTGCTTAGGAAAAAATATCTTTTGAAAAATTTCATTACATTTCATTTCATTCATTCTGCTCGTATAATCAGTTTAAAAAATCGAAGCTGTGATGGAGATTGTGAATTATATACGAATTGAGCCACAATTGAACCATAAAACTTAAACCAATTCTAGAAGAATTGAGAAGCCAGACTGGTGACATTCTTTTGCATACTCTTACCTCTGTGTGATAGCTTGGAAGGGGAATGGTCTTGGAGCTTTTTTCACTTATGCCACGAAATAATATTCTGCTTACAAGCAAGTCAGGGAGTTTACCCAGTATTACAAGATCGTTAATAGTGATCTTTTGTGACCTTTTAGTTTTTCTACGCGATATCGCAGAAAAATTAAAAAAGCTTCAGACGAAAATAACGAGGACAAAATAACATATCCCAAAGATGACGATATTTGCTTTTGAAGAAACGCTAAATATTTGTTACTATATAATTTTCCAACAATAATAATGGCTACAGAGGAACTTCCGTATAAATTTATGTAACTTAACAGCACTTTCATGATATAATAAAAAATAAAAAATGCCGGCTTAGTTATTCGATGAGTTTATCGATTTCAAAAGCTATTCAAACCAAAGGAGTACTGTTTACAGAAAAAACGAGCATACTTCGAATTTTGGAAGTGCCAAGATTCTATTAACTTTATTTGGATCTACTATGGTTTGGGAATCTTTGTTTTTGCGAATAAAATATGCAAGAACTTTGTACCGAAGCGAACTTACGAACTTCCCTTTAGATGCTATTGTAAGGTTGGCATACAGCTACAAGCTAGATCTTAACAACGTTTTTAAAATGTGTTCCCAATTTCAATTCAATTCTGGGCATCGTTACAAAATTGTTAATGTGGCCTATTTTAAAATATGTTGAGTATGGCTGATTAAGGCTCTTGATCCTTGTAGGCTAAGGTTCCAAATCATTTTTTATTAATTTACAATTGCAATTGGATGGTGCTAGACTCACTTCCACGATAGCTTGTGCTTTGCTTGCCAGTATTCTTTCACGGGGGAAGAGAACTTACAGTTTAATACCGACTAATACTTACCATTTAATGCCAAATCATAGATTTCAAGAATCAAGGGAGTGATAAAGTGGCAAAAAATGAATGTCAAGTTGGGAGACCTAATCTAGACCTAGTACTCAACGCTGCGACTTTCATACAAAAACGCGAGTACTGCACTTTTAAGATCGTTTTTTCTCCCGTTTCTCTTTGCAAAGTTTTAAAAGACATTCCTACAAACGTTTTGATTAGGTACAGGTAGGCATGCGAGTATATACTAAATTGCTTTCATTTTCAATCAAGGGTATGATTTTCTAATACAGCTGTGGCCAGTCAGCGAGTACATTTTCAATCCGTATATGCAGTTGTACAAATTCAAGTTGATCTATTGAAAAATGATACATACATTCATAACATATGTAATGAGTAGAAAAAAAGCTTTCATCGTTCTCATA
The DNA here is from genome assembly GCA_944738645.1 of Eristalinus sepulchralis. Classification (NCBI taxonomy): domain Eukaryota; kingdom Metazoa; phylum Arthropoda; class Insecta; order Diptera; family Syrphidae; genus Eristalinus; species Eristalinus sepulchralis. The sequence goes on from OX122886.1 coordinate 55,575,300, forward strand.
ATGAAGAAACACACCAAACGCCAAAGGGATCAAAAGCTTATCTGACTACATTTACATCATTAACATTTTGTCCAGCATTCCAAAATTAATTTCAATAAATTAACAAAACCCATAAGCAAGACTTCACAAAAATCAGAACTTCCTGCTTTGATAGTCCTCCGAAGACATAACCAATTCTCTGTTGTGGCCTCTCACTTTTGGACATTTCCCCATCCATTGTATCCTCAGAGGAAATCAAAAAATTTTCTCACATCTCTCGTCAAAGATTTCATCGCATACTTTTCTTTTTCAAACAAAACACACTCAAAACTCCGCCGTTTATGTATTCCACACCAACCAGCCAACCCTGCAGCCGACACCGCTGGTATTTCATTCACAATGAAAAAGTCCCTATTTGTGTGTCGCCGAAAGCAGAAAGGAGGCGCGGCGAATTTCCTCCACAGGAAAACGCGACAGAAAAAGGCAACACGCAACATCAAAGCCACTATATCCGCGCCACCGCCATTGCGGCGTTGTGCCCGCTCCTGTTCCCGCCCAACCCAGTCAGCCCTGTGAAAGTGGTCGACCGGTGGACATCTCTTATGACTGACTGTCATCTTTCCTCAACAGTAGATCAATCAAAACGCGCATTCATCCATCGCGCAAATGGGAAAAATTTACGCACGCAAAAAAATTCCCGCACCAATAATGACCAATCGGAGGAATCTTAAATGCATCATCATCATGTTGTCTTCGCTCCAGCATCGGTTGGCGGGCATCCTGGCCGCCGTCGCCGTCCTCAGAGAACGCTATCGAATCCTGGCTGGCTGAGTGGTCGTTCGATCGGTACCTACACGCCGCGCCTGCCGTGCCGTACATAGTGCCATCAGCGGCATTGACAGTCGCGTGCAAAAGAAACGCTGAAATTAATTTCAAAATGTCCCCCCTCTCCGGACAACTCCCCATTTGGCTCCGGATGTGAGAGTGTGTGCCGGGTGGATGTGCCCCGCCGCTGCCACAAGGATCGATTAACCATATTCTTCTCCCCGAAAACATTCCAGCTACTGGCCGCGGCCAGTTGTGGTCGTATGTGCATTTGACGACCATGTGCACATGGTGTCGCACGGTAGTGACCATTCGCAACGGCTTCCAGCAGCGGCCCAAGCATGTGGGGGGATCTTAAGCAACCGCGCCGTTCGTGCCGAATCGAGAGGACCAAGTGTGTGTACAGCAGTCCCGGTATGGTCGCTGTGTTGTCCCTTTTTGTCGCTGCACCACCAACTGCTGGTGCTGCTGCCGCTGACCGGCCGGCCGGTCGCTATTAATCTGTAGGCAGAAAAACAACTTGAAAGCATTTCGACCGAAACTAAATCAAGAGACAAGAGCCCGCCGCCGCTGCCGCCAGTGAGAGATGGCAATTTATCGTATGACCGCTGCTGTGAGAAAAACCATTTTCGCCGCTCTGCCTTGTTTTCGATTGGGAATTTCCGATTACTTGACCATAACTCCTTTATGCGATTTCGCGACGAGCCACCACGTCGAGCCGAAATAGAGAAACAATAATCCCTCAAGTGTAATGAAGCCATTTTGAAAGCTCCTTCTATGAGGTCGCTTCCGCCACACCACTCCTTCAACATCAGAGGCGGCATCGCCGTCAACACCGTCATCGTTATAATCAGGAACCTCTCCGGCTAACCTGAACCAGTCCCGGTGACCTTTGAGGCTGCCAGTGTAATTGGCCGCGACATGCATATAATTGATCGCACTCCCGGTCTCCCCTTCGCCCCTTTCTTTGCAAAGCGCCCGCCCCGAGTCCTGGGACCTGTGTGCTTGTGCTTGAGCTCTTTTTTGCCTTTGCGTCCTTTCATTCGCAGAAAATGGTTTATCATCGAGAAGAGAGAAATAAAAATCAAAAAACAAAAAAAGTCAGGGAATCTCTGGAATGCAAGGAGTTGGTTCCCATGGCTTCAGCTGTTGCGTCTTGTTCCGCGCTCCCGCGTTGCGTTGATCGTTGTCCTTTTAATTTGTTGCTGGGGACGGTCTGCCATTCTTTTTCTCTTTCTGTCGCTCCTCTCGCCGTTCGTCGCCTTCAGTCGTTCACCGCACGTCGGCCCGCCCCACACCTCCAGCCTTCTTTCAACCAGTCGTCGACGGTCTTTGCTGACTTTTTGCTTTTTGACAGGCGGTTACCACAAACATATGCAAACAGAAGCCGATCGCAAATTATTGCATTAGCTTCGCCACCGCCGCTGTTTGTGCGAACCCCGGTCCGAAAGGGGACGCACACTCTCAGCAGCTCTCGAACAGCAACAACATTTCGATTGAACTTTGATAACAATTTCAGTTAACTCTCGGCAACATGTTGCCAATAACCTTTGGGGTTGGCGGGAGTGTTTTACAGACAAGACGCAACGATTCCTTGATGCGTGATGCGTTTTCCCAGCGTTCGTGATTGCGGCGCGATTGCACGCATCTTAGACGGCAGGAGCAGAGCAGAGAGCCGAAGACAAAACATAAACGAGCAGCGGATAAGCAACAATTGTTTGAATTCCTTCCAAATGTTAGGTTAGAGTGAATATCTTGAACAAGATGTTGTTGTCGGATGCAATTCACGACGAGTCGAGATTTGGGATGTTGTCCGAAGTTGCTCGCGAAAAAATGCTTAATTTTCGTTATTGATAAGAGATCTTACATGCTTTTTATATCACCTCTAGACTGGGATTGAACGGGCTTGGAGGGCACTCTTCTAGACTGTCAGGTATGTCTTTGGCAGAGTGGTTGGTTGTACACAATGAATTGCTCGGCAGAAATAAATTCTTTGTTTCTTCGCTTGGTATTTACAATCCTAAGGGGGAGGAGGTATAGGAATATATGTATGTATGTATATTACAACTTTATTATTCTTTAAACTGATTTCTCGAAAGGGTATTTTTGTAGCCAATTTAACTTAAAAATTTCTAAAAGTTTGAGTTGACATAAAAAAAAGCAATTGAGATTCAATCCGATATCCAATTGGTTTCGATTGGGACAAATGTATAAAAAACGGAGAAAAGTGTTAAAAGTATATAACACGTTTATTTAAGTTAATACCCAGTCCTGCTACATGACATAGAAACGTGAACGTTTTTTAAAGCAAAGATGAAAGGTCCTGTTATTGTTGATGGCAAGTGTCAATGTATGTAGTACAAACTGGTAGATCGCGCAGAGCGCATAGACAACACGGTCGCTTTGAATTCAAACGTATCGAAGAACACCATGTAGATCTGCAAATGGACAAAACTACGCAGTTTAATGATTTGACCTGTATCGAGAAAAGAATAATATAATCTAAAGACTGGCGTGAAACGAGAAATACATTGCTCATCACTCGTTTCTGGGTAAATCAATGCTAGTTTTCCGCAAACAACCAAAAATAAATTCCAAAAAAACAACCAACGCAACCAACACCAGAGAAAAAAAAAGAGTAACTGAAAAATTATGCCGAAAAGTGGGAAAGTCGTTTTTCACAATAATGTAAAAATTACAAAATTCTCTGTATGTTAATTAAAATTGACTGAAGGACTCTTGCAAAATACGCACCATTTTTTTACGACTATCAGTACAAATACCATTCAAACTTCCATCAAATTCAGTTCAGTCAGTTCATTCTTGGCAAATGACTTCATAAGGGCTCAATTACACAAAAGCTTCCATTTGTGTAGTAACGATTTTGTTTATTCTTCCTTGACTATATATCATTATGTAGTTGCTGACAACACTCAAAGAGTATCAATTGTCTATGAAAAGCTTCTCTTTAGGTCCCTTCAACTCGTGAGAGAACAGTAGCACGCACAACACGAGTAGTTGTTGTAGAAGCTAGGCCCTGTACCCTTGTGGCTGTAGTGCTACTCAATTATTATTATTATAAGTTCGCACCATGGAGATGAGTTTTTTTTGCTACATATATGTTTTCAATGAAAGCACGTTGTTTTCAGGTGATGCCAAATACTTGATCCAGCCATGGTCATCTGGATAAATAGGTTGACAAATAGAATGAGAGCCAATTTGATATGCTATCAACTGTCAAAGTTCTAAAGTCATAAATTGATACGATAATTGCACCTTAAGGGATAAGGAGTTTTATGTGGAAAAACACAAAAAAGTGAAACATCAACATATTAGAAAGTATGATATTTGAATCTGTTAGCTTAAAGTGTGATTATCGGTCAAAATTGTTTTAAGAATTTTACGATTATGCACACTGAAGGAGCCTAGAGAAATGTATGAACAATGAAAACACAGCGACATTTTATTTTTTTTTTTGAGTGTGAATCTTTCTTAATTCACCTTAATTTAACAATTTGTATGCGAATGCTTCTTTAAGAAACATAATTGTAAGAGTTGAAAATTACTCGTAATACCGCTTTAGACGGTACACATCAAAATGTCATATGAACGTTCCAAACCAGAAGAAATGTTGTGTGACAGATTAACGCTGAACAATTGTTGAATGCTTTAAAGTACATCCAATTTCTTAGCGTTCAATAAACAATCAAAACAATTTATAACGACAAAGCAACACTTATGTATGGTTTTCCTTTGCCTCTAATTTATTTCTTTTCCTTTAAGCAACCAATTCAAAAAGAGAAAGTGTCGTACCCCTCACCGATTGTCAATTAAATGGTAGTTTACTGATCGCAATGAACATAGAAATGTTTCCTGAACCTGTAACCTATTTATTTCTTTCTTTCCATAATCAATACTTACTAATTTTAAAAAGTTGTCGGGACCTAAAAAGTGGACATGAGCTTTGAAGACCTTGGATTTATACCTTGAACCATACTAAATTGTGAACCATACACATTGAGTAGTAGGTTCGATCAGCAGGAGACTGTATCAAAAATAAAATGTCTATTCTTTGATTTGGACCGGTCACCAGTTGGATTTCCTTCATGATATTCTTTCAAATGGTTTCAAAAAATCTTTACACCTAATTAGAAGAGCTTAAATTTGTAAGGGACACAATCGAATGCTTTTTTGAATGATACCTATTTAGGTCACACTTCGAGAACATGTCGATTCATTTTTAAAAATCAAACAAATAAAATCATAGGTATTGGAATATCGAATGGTATATATATATATATATATATATATTATATATATAACACATACATGTATATTTAAGAATCGAAATTTATTAATCTGTCCTCCTAAATGGTGAAAAATAGAGCACTGTTAACTTTGAATCTTGTGAAATAAGTTTTTGATACCAATATTTACTTTCCTTTTATTTCATGCAATACTAAATAAAAAGTTACTATCGCAAATATTGATCTTACCAACGTTAAACATTTTGAGTCTTACCTGATAGTAATGCGGGCAAAAATTGTTGGAAATATTGCAACCTATAGTTTTACAAATTAATTTTGCCGATTGTAAGGAACGACATGATTCATAGTGATGTTTGATAATGTAAAATAAACCACATAAATTGAAAGGGGAAGCAATTTTCTTTTATTACCGTACAAAAGAATAATTTAGTTTAAGTGAGAAATGTTCTTTATCACAGAACAACATTTCGCCATAAAACACCAAATTTTCATTGAGTTTTTCCAAGACTATTTACTGAAAAACTGACGCAAATTCAAGTCGCTTGGCTTCACTTCTTACACAAGTTGAATTTTGTACGCTTTTACGCTTTTATGCTTTTACGAGTGGTTGGATATATCAAGTCAAGTGTTGAGAACGATAACTAATCGATTCGTCAGGGTCTTATCATACAATATCAACTGTAGCTGCTATAGTCTTTTCACTACGTGCTGCATGGGATCTTACCTACTGAGTGTCAAGCACCTATCTAAACTGGAACTCGAATTTGCGAGTGGTATTGGTAATAGTATTTTCAGCGGGTCGATTATGCGCGCCGAATCTCATAAAAAACATTTTTGACAGAACGCTGATTTCGTGCGGACTGGTCTGAATCAAGTGTCACTGCAACCAGATGCAGTGACCAATAGAACGGCAGAGGTCTTATTAAAGTCTCGCTTCAATGTAAGGTAAAGAGAACGTCCCTGATGCATGGTCTCAATCGGATAACTTAGGCGTCTAATCTCGAGTAACTTCCTACTTTCGGGAAAAACGTGCATATGTATCGTTAGGCCGTGATGGCATCATCTTCATGTTAATCAAAATCCAACATCTGTTACGAATGTAACGACGATATCTTACTGTGTGGGACTCTAATTACGCCAAGGAGTATTTTATTTCAAATGTGCCGAGTAAACCAAATGAATAGCTGGGGAATGACACCGTTCCGTTTGTGCGATATTACAACAAAATTAATCAGAAGTGTATTTATCATTGTTTCTCCAGGCCCTCGATCAATTCGGCGTGCCTGGTGGCTTGTTTGGGATTGTGGATGAGGGCTTTTTAGTCTAAAGGCCCTTTTCATGGACCATGTAGATGGGGTATTTCTAGTCTTGTTCATCATCATCAGACGGTGAAAATATTGCTTCCTACCCTTTGGATATTTAATTTCTAAGTGGACATACCTTCACCGCATGAATATTATACAATTGTCAAAGAGCAAACAATATAAGAATTTATATATAGAATATATTGTGCTAAGTGCTACTGACTTATTTCCCAAACTGATATTTTTCTGCTTGTTAAGTTTACAATTGTCAAATTTAATAGTTTTTAACCATAAGACCTGTAAACAAAAAAAAGTCAAATTATGAAAAAACCAGAAATATTATAATTTTTGAACAAAATTTTAAGCGCTCTGCCGATTCAGTGAGCTGTGTAAATTTTCTAATTGCATTTCAACAAACTATGATATCATCACAATTCCCCCTTCCTTCCTTTGATCTTAAATCTTCATTCAAAAACTTAAATGTTCTACGATTTTTGTGAAAAGTTTAATTAGAAAAATACCCCATTTCTAAGTTAATGCTTTCAACACTTTCTTTTCAAAAAGACAAAACCACTCAAATTTTCTGATTTGATTGGTTAAGAACGTCAAATACATCTAAAATCAAAACAACAACCAACATCTTCAAACCATCCTGTGTACACGTGCCTTTAAATGTATTTCAGGCAACATTTTAAAAATCTGGAATTGTAGCAAAATCCTTACCATTCAGTTGTGCGTACGAGTACATCATCCCCCAACGAACAAACGAATTTGAAAGCGAATCGAAAAACCAGAATTTTCCTTTTGAGAACAAAGCACTTTTGGCAAAACTCACGAACAGCGGAAAATTCCTTTTGCTTTCTTTATTGTCTCCATCGCCATCTTCTACCAATGCCAGCTGAATGAGGAGCACCATGATGAGGATAATGAAAGGGACGACGGTGGTGGTGGTGGCTTGAAGGATCCTTCAAAGGAAATATTTCCGAATCGTTTTCATTACTGTCATTTAGTGCGGTATATTATTTATGGTGGAGTTGGTATTTTTTGATGTTTCACTTCTTCAACTTTTTTTGTCATTTTCCACGGAGAAAATATGAGGTGAGGGTTGTTTTTTGTAACTTGAGAAAGGTGAAATACATACAATCTTCTTATTTGCCTCAGGAACATGTTTGGATAAGCATTACAGGCTCCTAAAAAATGTTTTTTTAAGAATGTTTGCACACAAGAGTTAGAACTTATTGTCATTATTATTTGATGCACTGGCCAGTGCAACACTATACCTCAGACTGAAGGCTGAACTATATTTGATCTTGAAATAACTCTCCCATACATTTACGTAAAATAGAACTTTGATTGTAAGATGATTCACATGCTGGGATTGGTTTCTGAACTGAAAGTTAATGTCGAATTTTCTTAAGCATAGTTTCTTTTAATACTCAAATAGTCTTTATTGTCAAGGAAAACTTTAAAATATCGAGTTCGTTGTTGGCAATAAAAATAAATAGGCCCCTCTACTCGTGAAAGAACAGGGCGCACATCACGAGCGGTTGCTGATGAAGTTGAAGTTAGGCTTTGACTCTTTGTGAGCTTAGCGCCTTCCAATTTAATAACAATAACTTTATTTAGATGCTTCACCATAGACGGCACGCATAGACGCAACTGACTTCGGCATTGACTGCGGCTTAGAGAAGTGAAATTGCATAAATTTGATGGCCGAATCATGTAACTTACACATAATAGTCCTCCGAATTAGGTATGTCGAATGTCTTTATTGGTATTCACTGGGTGTAACGCAAATTCTCTTGAAATATCCATCACATCAAAATTGCCCATATACGATCTATTAAGGTCGAAATCAGGATGATGGTCATTGACGGAGATGCCCTCATCAATGTCATATGGAAGATATCACGCATTATTTAAGGAAGGGAGGCGGCCTAAGATTGGTTCGGCAGCTTAATGTTTATTTTCTTTGATTTTATTTTACAGATAAGTTTCGGAAATTTACTTTAAGTAAAGCTAAAGCTTTCATGCATGGCTAGCAATAGAATTTGTCAGGTTTCTTGTACTTGTTACTGACTTCACCGCGTTAGCTTATATAAGGTTTCTCTAATTGGATAATTATTGTTAATGCGGTCACGTTAAAATTGCAAGTAGTTTCAAAAATGCACTTAAACAATTTCATCATTTGAACGTTCTAGTCAATGGTGTATCTTGGAGATTTGCAAAATATCATTGAAAATTGTTTGCTGAGAAATTAATTTAATTTCTTAAAATACTGCTTGAATGTAAAGAAACTTTCAGACACCGCAGACTCAAGACAACTTCACAGATTGTAATCTGGAGTACCTGCAACAATTTTTAAATGTATGTTTTGTAATTGAAAACGTTTGTTCGAAATTTGTTGTAATAAAATATCATAAAACATCTAGCTCCGTGAGGTTGTATCAGAAGCAACTTCTAATGACTGACTTCAGCTCACTCTTTTTTGAACTTATTTTGTGGGTTGCAGTATTGATTTGTGTAGTAATGGTAACGATGACCTTGTCAATCTTCGTTTTTGCTGTAAATACAAAGAAAGTTTGCAAACAAACTTATGGTCGTAGGACTGGGTATTGTCGAAAAGGTTGGAATTTGAGCGTCGTATGAATTCAAACTTAGAGACGGTGAAAGGCAGTGTATTTGGTGGGGCCAACTGAATGTAGGGCTATGAACTGCAGCAACAAATTACAGAAAAAAAACTTTCGGAAATGGTTGCAAAAGACGATCAAGTTATCTTGCTGCATGAACACATGTGGCTAGGTTCGCCAGAACGTACTAAGAAACTCTGAAATTGAATGTCCTACCCCACCCGATGTATAGCCTTGACCCTGTGCCAACCAATTACTAATTAATTGTTTCTTTCAATGCAACACCCGTCAGCACTACTCTAATTATGATGATTATTTTTTTTTTTATATATCTGAAATCAATCAAACCGATAACAGAATATGGAAATCTACGCATTACATAGAAAGCAACTACACTTCAAGCAATCAGTTTAAATACATCAAATTTACTTCTCTCCACTTCACTTCATTTATTTGCAATCAAATTGAAATATTTTACTCCTCCAAACCTTTCACTCTTTCGCTTTTCACTCATCTGCGATGAAAATTGCATTTCATCAAGAGCGTTTGAGGATTGTGCATCATTGCCACCATCACGCCTGAAGTGCAGCGCAACTCTTCCGTTTGCGGTGAGTTAGCTGCGTCACTGTTGCATGATGCATCTATTCGGCCATTCATCCATCTATCCATCACTGCATTCGTATTTCAAGTCAATTATTAAATCAACCAACCAAAGTGAATGATGTTCTGCAACAGAGTGCAGCTTAAGCGATACTCTCCTCATTCGGCTGTTTTTTATGTGATTTTAAAAATGCATCTCGTAGGTCGAGTACACGAAAGCGAATGCATCCATGTGAATACGAATATGACAAATATGAAGTGCAGCAATTAAAATTAACAAAAAAAGGGGTAACAGCTCTGTAGATGGAGTTGTGTTTTTGATTTATTGATTTTGTCGCAATACCGCTATTCTTGATGATTTATGATTTAGTATTATGTTTTCTGTGCTAGAATTTAGTTTACAATTAGACTACTATGACAACAAAAGTTGGATTTTTAATCGATCTGCATGACAAATGCAATGACATAAGCAAAGAAAGACAATTGCAATACGATTATATGTATAGACTGATCTGTTTTTTATTATGAAATGATGCGAAAAATGAAAACAACATCTAGGCATTTGCATAGTAGTAGTAGTTGTCGCAGAATATATGTCACATTGTCCAGTACGCTTTCTTTGTATATTTGGCTTTGGTGTAGGCGCCTTTGCTTATGCATAAGAACAAATACAATTTTAGGGGGTGCATTTTCTTTCTTATCGAAAAATCGATTTCTATTGCTGCAATGTTTAATTGGGGCACAGGTCCACCCAGACTGCATTAAGATTCAAAGCTACACTGTACACTTCATCAGCATAAGTAAAAGTCTTTCAAATAATAAGAATATTTTGAGAAGGCACTTTTAATCGAGCAGCAACCTAAAACAGGTTTCGTTTTCAAAGAATGAAATTTGTATAGTATCGGAGTGTCCGACATGTTTGGTACAAAAGGTGTGTACAAAAAGGGTGTACTCATCAAATTGGGATTATATTGAAAAGAAATAGTTTAAGATGTGGCAGAGTGTAAAAAAAAAATATAATTAAAAATATGAAAGTATGTTGGGTATATAGTTCTTCCTTGAGTGCTTACTTTAGTTCTTAGTCCAGTTAAGAAGAAGTGTGTATACGTCTATTGCTACTTTTAGTAACTAATTCCTGAATAAATAAGGTCCGTGTTTACCGAGGCGATGATAACGAGTGAGTAAATTTTGTCACTTAATCAATTTTTAATTCGCGACTACTGTCTTCTATGCTTTAGGTTCCAAACTCGATTCAGGAAAAACTCAAATTGCATTTTTCATACTTTTCCCTGCCTCTGGAGTTTCTGATAACACAAGAATTAAATATAAACGTTTATGAGAATGATGAATCAACTTTACGTAGAACGCCTGGGCACGTTCCCATAAAGTGCGTTGCGCGAAGTGGCGGTAAGAAATCTTATAATGTAAAAATTAACTAGTTACACCAAAATAATGATGGTTTCGATTGTGAAACGAAAAAAACAAATAAATTTCGAATTGACAAAAATTAACATTATAATCTTGTTTGTTTGGTAGTGGGGAGACGAACTCTATACACTATACGGCGAGATCTACAGTTAGAATGGCTAGGTCATGTTCTGCTAGTTCAACACTGCCCTCGCCGAATAGACTTCAAATCAAAGATTTTAGGACAACGCAACATAGGATCTTCACATCTGAGATGGCGTACACAAGTGTTGAAGAAAATTAATGAAAGTGCAGTGCGCCACTGGTTACATTGGTGAGAGAATGTGCCTGATGAAAAGAAATGTTTTTTGAAGCACGGTACAAGGGTAGATCTCCGGTAGTAGTGCTGCTCTAACAAAAATAAGTTAGAAGAAGTGAAGAAGTACTTCATCTTATTAAACAATCTATTCGATGAAAATATGAATTCCCCTTAAATAAGAATTTGAAATAATTTTAAGGTGGCTGGGTGTTGTGGCTGGGTGTTGTGGGAACAGGGTAGGCACTGATTGGTATCAACCTGGCGATGCCCAGCTGTTGTAACTGTTTCCCACACATCAACTGTGCTTATAGTACCTCCACGTTGGTAGCCACCGGGTACTGGTTGTTGTTCATCCGAATTCAACTTGCTAAACCTATAAGTGCGACCTCCGCCCAAGAGGTATAAAAAAGGGCCCGGTCCTCCAGGTTGGGGGTGTGCGTCGGGGTAACTGCCCGACCACATTGCAAAATCTACAGTTACGAAACGACCGAACGCCTCGGATACGGATGGATACAATGTTGACGACCCCCGCAAACGAACAAAGGACAATGATTTACGGATCTGCACGTGGAATGTGAGGTCCCTAAACAGACCACGTGCAGCCGATGAACTTGCGGAGGCCCTGGACTGCTATAAAGCAGACATTACCGCAATCCAGGAAATGCGGTGGGATGGGCCGGGCAAGAGAAGAGTGAGAAACTGCGACATATACCACGGCGACTGCTACAGGGAGAGAGGGAAACGCTTATTTGGATGCGGTTTTGTTGTTCGAGGCAGACTTAGGCAAAAAGTCTTAAGCTTCCAACACGTAAGCGAACGCCTCATAACAATCCGCATCAAGGCTAAATTCGGGAATATAAGCCTCATATGCGCCCACGCCCCGACAGAGGAAAAAGATGACAGCAGTAAAGAAGACTTCTATCACCTCCTAGAAAGGACATACGATCGCTGTCCCAGCTACGACACCACGATCGTTCTAGGAGATTTCAACGCTCAGCTGGGAAGAGAAGAAGTCTTTGCTAAAGTCATCGGAAGACACAGCCTGCACGCCAACACCTCCGGAAACGGACTCAGGCTAGTTGACTTCGCCTCGGGGCGAAATCTCTCTGTGGCCAGCACGCGGTTCCCACACCTCAACATTCATAAAGGGACCTGGCGATCACCTGATCAATCAACCGTCAACCAGATTGATCATGTTGCGATCGACGTCAGACACTCCTCCAGTATTCTCGATGTCCGAACCTTCCGAGGTGCAAACATCGACTCGGATCATTTCCTTGTTGTAGCCAAGGTAAGAACCCGGATATCGAGGGAGCAACGGAGTCGAGACAGGCCAAAACGGTTTGACGTCGGAAAGCTACAATCGCAGCCGATCGCTAGAGCCTTTACCGATCGATTCTCCCTGAAACTGTCTCAAAGTTCGACGCTGCCTGCACAAACAATAGAAGACAAATGGAAACGTTGTCAAGAAGCCATCAAAGAGGCCGCCACTGATGTGCTGGGTTTCATGCCACCACCTAAGAGGAACCCATGGTTTGACGACGAGTGCAGGCAGGCGCATGCAGCCAAACAGGAAGCTTACAAGGCAACGCTGCATCGAACGACGAGAGCTGTTTGTGAGCTCTACAAACAGAGAAGAAGGGAAGAGAACCGGCTTCTCAGAAGAAAAAAGAAAGAGCACGAGAAGCGCGCGGTCGAGGAAATGGAGAGGTGCTATGGCAGGAATGACGTCCGAAATTTCTACCGCAAGGTAAAACAGTTATCTGGCGGTTACAAACCTCGGACTGAAGCCTGCCGGGACCAAAATGGACAACTGGTGGTAGAGTCGCAGTCGGTGCTGAGAATCTGGAAGGATCATTTCTGCAGACTCCTAAACGGCGATGACGACACAAATCCCGCTGTTAGGCAGAATGTTCCACTCAATTTGGACGACGATGGACAAGAATTCCGTCCCCCCGACCTCGACGAGGTCAAGATAGCAATATCGAGACTGAAGTCGAACAAAGCTGCTGGCGCGGATGGACTATCCGCAGAGCTCTTCAAAGCGGCTGGGGATGAGCTGGTTGGGTGCATGCACCAGCTCATCTGTGAGATATGGTCGGAGGAAAGCATGCCCGACGAGTGGAATCTCAGCATCGTATGTCCGGTCCACAAGAAAGGAGACCCCTTCGACTGCGCCAACTATCGAGGGATCAGTCTCCTTAATATCGCATATAAGATTCTCTCTGCCGTATTGTGTGAGCGCCTGAAACCGTTCGTCAACAACCTGATAGGTCCTTATCAGTGTGGTTTCAGGCCAGGGAAGTCCACAATCGACCAGATCTTCACACTGCGGCAAATCCTGGAGAAGTCCCAAGAAGTACAAATCGACACCCACCATCTATTTGTCGATTTCAAGGCCGCGTATGACAGCGTGCATAGAGACGAGCTATACAGTGCCATGTCTAGTTTTGGCATCCCTACCAAACTCGTCAGATTGTGTAGGATGACGATGGAGAACTCTCGCTGCTCCGTCAAGGTCGGTAGCGAACTCACCGAGACCTTCGATGTCAAAAAAGGATTTAGACAAGGCGACGCGCTGTCATGCGACTTCTTTAACATCATTCTTGAGGGGATCGTGCGTAACTCACACGTCAACACCAGAGGCACGATCTTCCACAAGTCCGTTCAATTGCTAGCTTATGCGGATGACATTGACGTGATCGGCCGAACTCAGCGAGCCGTCAATGAGGCGTTTGCTAGCATCGAAGCGGAAGCGGCTAAAGTGGGACTGGTGGTAAACGAGGGCAAAACTAAGTATATGCTGTCATCGAAGAAGGACGCAGAACATCGACGTCTCGGACAGAGCGTCACTATGGGCAGCAGACACTTCGAGGTAGTTAAGGACTTCGTCTATCTCGGCTCCGCGGTGAATAGGGACAATAACATCAGTACCGAAATCAAGCGCAGAATCACTCTTGCCAATCGCTGTTTCTTTGGGCTTAAGAGGCAATTGAGTAATAAAGCCCTCTCCCGAACGACCAAAGTAACTTTGTACAACACCTTGATCATCCCTGTCCTGCTTTACGGCGCAGAAACCTGGACGTTACTAAAAGCGGATGAGGAAGCCCTTGGTCTGTTCGAGAGAAAAGTTCTGCGTGCGATTTTTGGTCCTGTTTGCGTTGATGGCATCTGGAGGAGAAGATTCAACCACGAACTGTATGGGCTGTACGGCGGCATGAACCTAGTCAAGCGTCTACGGATACAACGCTTAAGGTGGCTAGGCCATGTAGAGCGGATGGACAACACTGCTCCGGCCCGAAGAGTCTTCGAATCCGAACCACAGGGACAACGCAACAGAGGACGTCCTAGATTGAGATGGCGCACACAAGTGGAAAAGGACCTCAACCAACTTGGAGTGCGCAACTGGAAGCAGCTGGCAAGAGATCGTGCTAGCTGGAGAGGCATGTTGGTTGAGGCCCAAGTCCACCCCGGACTGTAGCGCCATCCGAAGAAGAAGAAGAAGAAGAAATAATTTTAAGTTCCATGAGCCGAAATCGACTTCCGTGGTAATATTGAACGAAATTTGCCTTTACGAAGTCATACATACAGAACAAGAAATTTACTTGAATTTCCTTAAACACGAAAAGGTTTTAAGATTCTGTTTGTGTTTTATTATTTTACTTTAAGTATTATACAGCATGAAATGAGAGCATTATTCCTAGCCACCGCAAATGTTCTCTATAGTAATTGTGGCAAATTATAACAGTTATAATGTTAATTTTTCACTAATCTTCAGAAAAAAATCCCAAAAACGACGCGAAATTTCTTATATATACATCCATAACCGAAAGTTGTTTGAAATCAGTTACATCTTTGCGTCCGATTTCAACGATTGATTTCACTTTCTCGACTCATGACAGGGTAAGTAAAAATATGCAAACTTGTTTAATTTCTGAACAAGCACATCGGTCATAATTTCGATATTGCTCATATATTTCTCTCATCGAAATCTCCATACGAAGATTTTTTTAATTAACAGTCCCCTGTGAATGGAAGCAATGCAACCCACTGCCACAGCTAAGCCGTATTACCAATTATATTCCCACAAGCTTGACAATGCCTGACAGGAAATCAATCCTTGTCGCATGGCCAATAAAATTCGCATAAAATGCACTACATAGGCATTTCTTACATTGTTATATTCGACTTAAGCCGCGCATTTAACGTTGTCTTCAATTGTAGTCGTTAACATAACAAGAAAACCGAGCCGCTGCAACTGGGCAGACCAATCAAGTGCAGCTCGCACGTGTTTTGACGGTAAAAAATGAAAAAGAAAACAAAAAAAAAAAAACGAAGAAAAAGCACAATTAAAAGTGCCAGCAAATCTTTGGAGTTGTCTTTGACACTTTTTGCTGACGTTGTCATCTTTTCACGTCTACCGTCGCCAATCAGTCCCGAATGCATTTCAATCCGTGTTCACGTCAACTTCCTCGAGGCGCACGCACGCTGCCTGACGATTTGCGACAACGCACCAGTTAGACAGATTCGCATATTATTAATACGACTATTTTTCTTGTCTGTTGGTTGTTGTTGTTGGGTTGTGGCATCTCCTAATATGAACGACTACAGTCTCGCACACATGATTGTTCGTTTGAAAGCACGCTGCACCGCTGGCCGTCCTCACCTGGACTCGGACTTACTCATAACGGAATTCTCTTTGAAATGCCGCAAAATGGCATCCATTACCGTGCAAGGAGGGGGCAAAAGCGAACCACTGCACAGTGCAGACGTCGTCAGTCCGGTGTATATGTGCCTGTGTGGATGCATCCAACTGAATGCAAGTCGTCTCTGGCTCAGTCATTCCGTCTCTGTCTCACTTGCTGGGCTTGTTTTGTCGGCACGGTGATGGCGCAAAGAAGAGGTTGCTCACCACATTACCACTTGCAGAACCGCCCAATTTAATTACGAAACAATTCCTCCACCGCTATGATACTAGTTGTAGACAGACCCCGCTCCTGCTTCCCCCATTAAGCTAATTAACACACAAGCTGCCGCGGATCAGTCACGATTCGCCGTCAAAAAAAAAATACACGTGCGTGTGCAAAGTGCATTGTGCATTGTGTGCACTTGCCGAAATATTTCCGCGGCGGCGGTGGGGAGAAGCAGCGGTATCGTCTTTTCCCGTGTGCACCTACATTTTTCCAATGGAAATGCTTTATCTTTTGTTTAATTTGCGGCGCGTTGCACTTGGAGCTGCTTCAATTTCCCAAGAAAGATTTTCCTGACGTTGGCCTTGCTTCTAACGCCGCCAGCACCGCCGACCGGCTGCAACAAAAGCAACTCTGCCGATTGCAACCATTGGAAATGTTGCCCAACCCCAACGCCAACAACCTTTCTCTCTTTTTGCGTTCGTGTTGGGCTGCTCTTATGTACTACGTCATCGGGCTATGCCCATCTCGCTTCAGATGAAAAGCTTTGGGGCGTGACCAGCTGTCAGTGAAGAGTGGTCCTGTTTGCCAGTGTGCGTGTGCTGTTGGTTAGGCATCTCCCTCGTCTGCAGGCAGTCGGCGCACACTCGCACCTTGTCTGCCGTATTGATTTTCGTTCATTTTGCGCGTCGTCGGTGACAGGAGAAGGTTCATATAGCCACCGGAGACAGGCAGATATTGTTGAATTATATACTTTTAATTTGGCTACTCACCGACGGATTAAGAAACAAGATATAAGATAAAACGGCAAAGATGACAGGGGTGTGCTTTACAGGACCGGATCATCGTTTCGAGCGAAACTCACCACACCCGACCCGCCGCCGTCACAGACTGGCCAAATTCATTTTCCGCCGCCATAAATGTCAATTACACAAATATTCAATTAGGCACGGTGTAATGATTTGTAATTGACATGATTAAAATAATTTATTCAAGTGCCATGCAGTTGATTATGAGTGGGTACGTATCCACGAAATGGAGAGGTGTACCTTCTGCGCGTCCTGCGGCAGGTGTGCCGCCATAATGAACGTTAAACTCGACTGTTGTTAGTTGGAAGTCATCAGTATTTCGCTCCGTGATTGGATTTAGATTAATGTGGTCCTTAAATCATTTTCCTTCAATTTATTGCCAATGAAAGAGAGGCAGAAAAATGTTGATGAATTCCAAGGTTTCCATCGATTGAGAGAATACCAAAGTGCAATAGATTGGCTCAAACTTTGTCAACTTTGGTTTAAGCGTACTGCCATTTTATTTCTAATTACACATACTCGTACAGATATATTATATAATGAATAACGTTTCATTTTTTTTATAAAGTTTTGTAGTTTTAACGAGTACACTCATTAGTTTAAAAAAAAACTGTTTCGTGACTGGAAAATTGCATACAGGTATATATAAATAAAAGAAGACATTGTTTGGTTGGTAGATAAGTTGATAGAGTGTGGCACCAGCTAACGTCGGGGCACACTTAGAAAAACAGATCAAGAATTCAGTCTTAACTGTGAGGCTTAGAGCCTTGTTTGTGAAACCTCCTTGTTTTTATCTCACTGCGACAATACGAATCTAAGGGTGTGCCTTAGATCAATCAATATTGTGCCTTAGATCGTCCAATTCCTTTAGCAGCAAAACCCCACCAAGTAGAAGAAGGAAATCAAAGAAATTCAGAGAATTACTACGAACGAAGACGGCGACGACTCTCTCCGGCCTAAGGTACGAACGAACGTATCCTTCCAAGACACAACTGCGACATACAAGCACGAGTGCGGGCATTAACGGGTGCAAAAGACTTCTGCATAAATTTCAAGAAATTTTCAAAAACATCCATTTCTCGAGCCTTAGATCGAGCAATGATGTGCCTTAGGTCGAGAATCAGCAAAACGTCTACTCTTTATTCATCATCAACCATTGTAATATAACATGCACCGAATATATTCTAACGTGCATTGCATTACGAGTTAGAGTGAGCGGCCAAAGAGAGGGAATATTTTTATATGGCCTTTAAGTCACCTCATATTGAATATAATGTTTTTTTTTTACACGAATGTTTAATTTTAATTAAATCTAAATATATTTTCTCAAAAGAAAAAAAACGAATTTCTTATTGCTTAACAATATTGTTGTTGCCAGCTTGCAACCATAAAACCCTATCCCGAATGATAGACTTGTTTTTGTCTTTAAACAGGTATTTTCGTATGCGTCGTTGGGTCCAACATGGCAACAACTATCTGTGTGACATATTTTATACCCCTAAATGCCTTTGAGCCTACAAAAGGTAATTGGCTGCCCAAAAAAAGCTCATTCATTTTTCGACATTGGTTGGTTGGTTATTTATTTGTTTGTTGCAGTCATTTGGTTCAACCCACACGCCGAAGACTTAGGTTTGATTCCCGGACGGAACACCTCGAATTTTTTCAAGGCACTACCACTTTCAGGTTACTGACAACACTCAAAGAGCACCAATTGTCTATGAAGAGCTTCTCAATCTCGTCATTCGGAGTCGGCAAAAAAAACTGTAGGTCCCTTCTACTTGTGAAAGAACAATAACACGCACAACACGAGTACCTGCTATAGAAGATAGGCCCTGGTCCCTTGTGGGCTGTAGTGCCACTCAATTATTACAGTCATTTGAATGTACTACAAACTTCTATAAAATGCTCTTCTTCTTCTTCTTGTGGCGCTACAGTCCGGGGTGAACCTGGGCCTCACCCAACATGCCTCTCCAGCAAGCACGATCTTTCGCCAGCTGCCGCCAGTTACGCACTCCAAGTTGATTAAGATCCTTCTCCACTTGTGTGCGCCACCTTATCCTAGGCCGTCCTCTGTTACGTTGTCCCAATGGCTCAGATTCGAAGACTTTTCGGGCCGGAGCAGTGATGTCCATACGCTCTACATGGTCGGCCATCTTAAGCGTTGTATCCGTAGACGCTTGTCTAGGCTCATGCCGCTGTACAGCCCATACAGTTCGTGGTTGAATCTTCTCCTCCAGATGCCATCAATGCAAACAGGATCAAAAATCGCACGCAGAACTTTTCTCTCGAAGAGACCAATAGCATCCTCATCCGCTTTTAGTAGTGTCCAGGTTTCTGAGCCATAAAGTAGGACTGGGATGATCAAGGTGTTATATAAAGCAAGCTTAGTCCTTCGAGAGAAGGCTTTACTCAATTGCCTCTTGAGCCTAAAGAAACAGCGATTGGAAAGAGTGATTCTGCGTTTGATTTCGGTACTGGTGTTGCTGTCCCTATTTACCGCGGAGCCGAGGTAGACGAAGTCCTTGACTACCTCGAATTTCTGCTGGCTAGTGTGACGCTCTGTCCGAGACGCCGATGTTGTGTGTCCTTCCTTGATGACAGCATGTACTTCGTTTTGCCCTCATTTACCACCAGACCCATTTTAGCCGCTTCCGCTTTAATTCCAGCAAAGGCGTCATTGACGGCTCGCTGTGTTCGTCCAATCACGTCAATGTCGTCGGCGTAAGCTAGCAATTGAACTGACTTTTGGAAGATCGTGCCTCTGGTGTTGGCCTGTGAGTTACGCACGATCTTCTCAAGAATGACGTTAAAGAAGTCACATGACAGTGCGTCGCCTTGTCTAAAAACATTTTTTGACATTGAAGGTCTCGGTGAGTTCGTTCCCGACCTTGACGGAGCAGCGAGAGTTCTCCATCGTCATCCTACACAATCTGATGAGTTTGGTAGGAATGCCAAAAATAGACATGGCACTGTATAGCACACTGTCATATGCGGCCTTGAAATCGACGAATAGGTGGTGAGTGTCAATTTACATTTCTTGGGTCTTTTCCAGGATCTGCCGTAATGTGAAGATTCGGTCGATGGTGGACTTTCCTGGCCTGAAACCACACTGATAAGGACCAATCAGATTGTTGACAAACGGTTTCAGGCGTTCACACAATACGGCAGAAAGGATCTTGTGTGCGATGTTGAGGTGACTAATCCCTCGACAACAAATTTTTTAACATGAATTAATGTCTCTGTGCATGTATGTTTCTCAAGTAGCTATACTCGTTAATAGATAGCTTCAGCATTGCAAGCTGGACAGACTTGTTAATAGTCTCACATGCTTTTTTATTGACTCTGTGTCGTCACTCTTCAGACTTAGTAGTGTTGTCTATACGATTTCCACGACCAGTTTGACCTGATCAGTAATCTAGAGTATTACAGATATGACTGTAATTGAATCAATACGTGCTACGAAAAAAGGCATATTTGAAGAAAGTCGCAACACTTTTCCCGATTTTAATCGCTGAAAAATGTTATTACGCCTTCTTAGTTACAAATCTGAAAACTCCATCACAACATCAATATTGGTTGTCTCAAACGCACTACTTATGGTCAAGTTGTGGATGTGCGTTTTTTTAAATTCTGGAAAAATCTAATTTGACTTTGATGAACAATATAATCTTCTAAATTGACACTGTCAATGTTTGCTTTTGTTTTTAAATGATTACCGTGCAAGCCAAAATTCATATTTTCACTTCGGTTTGAACACTATTCCGGTTCGTTGCGAACAAAGTTACAGTGAAAAACAATGTTTGATTTACTTGTCTCGATGGTAAGGAGTAACATCAATGACCATATGGACTTAACTAAATTAAGAAAAAACTGGAAGAATTAATGTTCATTTTTTTCCTTATGTATTTGCTGATTTAGTCTCGAAACTTGTTGTTTTAGTCATCACTCCAGACTGTAGCAAAGACGATGAAAAGTATAACAAGCAAATAAATCTTTGAAGTAAGCAACGTAAGTGATACTAAACAATATCCAGACTAGTAATAATATCTAATCGCTGGTGACGCACTCTTTGCAAGCGGACGAGACCGTGCCTTTGTGGGTAAGTGCACGATTCGTTGATTGGGTTTGCATTCTTCGTGGCCAAGTCTCTTTCTCGTTTCTGCTAA
The DNA here is from genome assembly GCA_944738645.1 of Eristalinus sepulchralis. Lineage (NCBI taxonomy): Eukaryota > Metazoa > Arthropoda > Insecta > Diptera > Syrphidae > Eristalinus > Eristalinus sepulchralis. Next base: position 55,596,517 of record OX122886.1, read on the forward strand.
AAAATCAAAAGTACTGTTTGTCTATGCAGAGCCTCTGAAACTTCAAGATTCGGACTTGTCATTAAGCTTAACTCATGAGAGTATGTACTAAACACAACTCGAGTGCTTGTAAAAGAATGTAGGATTTGGTTTGAAAAGCTCTGATTTATGTACTGAAGGAGGTCTAGAAACTCGAGAATTGCTCTCGTTTACGTTATAAATCGTTCATTCTTTCTTCAGCTGATTTAGTCTGCATTTAAAAAATACTATACATATAAGCACCTTCATGAATGCCTACCTTCAATCTCCTCCGCTCAGTGCCCAACTTTAGGCTTAAATTGATTTCCAAAGAACAGACTTTTAAATCCCTTTCACTGGATTCTTTAACGGTCATAAACCTCAAGTTCACGTTAAGTTATGAACTTAATAACAGCTCGACACACATTAAAGGGAAACCATTGAAACGCTGCCCATTCAATGCCCACACCCAGCGAGAACAGCGTCAGCGCTCCTTGCATCCACATAATGAGCAAATTAAGTCTCAACAGCCAAGGAGCGCCTCGGCGAGCTTTGAAAATGAAATCAACCCAAAATTTGTGGTATCCACAAAGCAACTCTCGCCCCCACCCACCCACATCCTGCTCGGCAGACAAACCAATTCGAAACTCCTTTAGCAGCGAAACCCCACCAAGGAGAAAAAGGAAATCAAAGGAATTCAGAGAATTACTACGAACGAATGAAGACGACGGCGACGACTCCCTCCGGCCTAAGGTACGAACGAACGTATCCTTCCAAGACACAACTGCGATATACGAGCACGAGTGCGGGCGTTAACGGGTGCAAAAGGACTCCTGCATAACTTTCGAGAAATTTTCAAATACACCCCCCAGCCCAGCTTTGAAGAAAACAGGTCGTAGGCCGCAGCAGATTATTACGGAGTCTATCGCTTTGCCAGCGTCGGGTATGAGTTGCGGAATTGTTCACAGTGCAACGTGGAATTAACTGACTTCCGCGACGCGTCGACTTCCTGTGGGCCCCGCGCCGGATGTAGGTGGGCTCTCGGATCGATCCAATTATTGTCATCTACGCATGGATGGTGGTGAGAGTCATCCATCACATCAATTAAGCAAATGACACCCTCTCGAGGACATTTGCATTCAATTACCGTCTCCTCCTCGGTGCCGTCTGCGTGTCTGTGAACTGAAATGGAAAGTACACATAATTTAAAATCAATACCGCTCCCGGCCACAGTCAGGAAACAACTTCAAACACCCAGCCACCATGTGCGCGCTGGAGAAATGGGAAAAAAGTCGGGTGCATGTCCTGCGATCCTCGCGATCTGGTTAGCAGACAAATAAATCACACTAACGCCACCAGCCCAGTCGCCGCACTCTAAAAATGACGTATTACCTCGCTCCGATGGTGGTGGCGGCTGAGTTTAGCGCATGACGGACCAGGGTCCTCCGTGTGCGATGATGCCTGAGCCTGACACCAGTCCATACAAAAAAAAAACGCGATCAAACACACATGTGGTCCAAAGATGTTCTCATTCCTCGCGATGAGGAGGAAAATTACCATTTTCTTGTTGTGTCTTTGGGTGTCTTGTGTTTTTTTTTTTGCTCCTCGTCTCCAGCGCCGCTCCACGCCCGCCGTCAAAGGTCTTTTTGGGCCCGTCTCCAGTAACGCATGGCTGCGCTTCAGAAGAAAGGACAAAAATGCACTTTTTTTCGGGATGTTTGGCTTTGTTGCGGTATCGGTGACACACCACAAAATTAATACATTAGCGGTGACGTTCCTGGGTGTCAACGGTTTCCAAGCGAGTGCGAGTGCGGGAGCGTGAGAGATCCGAGGCGGGCGTGATTGTGCTACTACACTGCTGGCGAAGCGCTATAACTTGTAGGATATGCTTCCTGAGCATTTAGAGGTTGAGGGAATTTGTATGTATCTTCCGCATATTTTCATTCAAAGGAATTCTATTGAATGTTCAAATTCTTGGGGATTGTTCGTTGCAGAGGTTCATGTTTTCTGACGGAGGGGGAATATTTCAAACGAGATGAACGAATTTTGAATGAATGGATCTACGGGAGCAATTTTCCTATTGAATTAATTTTTCTTTGTTCTTTGGTTTGGCGATGGTTGCGAATTCGACTCTTGTCTTTAGTTGTTCACAGCTAAAAATTTAGTTGTTGACCTATGGGATGGGATTAATTCTAGGTATGGAAACCTTAAAAATATATAACGGTGCACTTTTGACTTTTTCACATTATTTAGTTAAAAATCAATCAATTAGGTCATGCTAAGGTCTACAAAGAAAATATGACCTACTTTCTAGAGTACCTAACGTTTACGCATGTATGAAACTGTTATCTCACCTGCTGCTTAACGTAGTCTTTGGGTAAAGTGACTTGACTATTCTGCCATTTATGATTTATAGGCAAACCCTGTGTATATGTAAGTCACAGGGTTTGGTTTTTGTCGTTTAACCGCAAGATCTGGCCCATTGCAAGATGAGCTGCAAACTCAATATGGGACCACATAGAAACAAAAATAAAGGAAAATTTTTGCTTAGAAAACACTTCTTTTTCGGCAGACGCTACTGCAGTCGAGGGTAGTACTGCGAAAGTCTACATGAATGTCAGTTTTACTTAGTCTCGTGTTAGAGTCCTCATGTTTTGTATACCTGCATATTTCTAGGAGCTTATCTTCTTTATAAAGTTGTGTCTTCAGGAACACTTATTTTAGGCAACTAGTCCTTTTGACTACTAATGCATTGAGTGTCAGTTTGGTGACATAAATCAATGCTTTATACTGTTATTCGGATTTACGCAGCCAATCGACATGTTCACCGAGTAGAATTATTAAAAAGTATATTAGTTGATCAGTGGTCGCCGTAGCGTAGTGGTAAGTGCGTCGACCACCGCGCAGAAAGTCTGGGTTCGATTCCCGGACGGGACATCTAGCATTTTTTCCACGGCACCCCCTCTTTCGAGTTCCTGACAACACTCAAAGAGTATTAATTGTCTATGAAAAGCTTCTCAAATCTGGCCGTTCGGAGTCGGCAAAAAACTGTAGGTCCCTTCTACTCGTGAGAGAACAGTAGCACGCACAGCACGAGTAGTTGTTGTAGAAGCTTGGCCCTGGTCCCTTGTGGGCTGAAGTACCACTCAATTATTATTATTAATTAATTACATAAATGAAAGAAGGACTCCAAAAATGCTCGTATCCTATGTATCTGGATTATTCATCATGGCCGTGTAGGGTAGAAGTTAAACTGTATTTTGGTAATCTGGTAGATGAGTTGGGACTCGACGTACCGTAGTGCAAAGGGCCAAAAAATAGGAAAACATTTCATTACAATTTGAAGTAGATGGTTTCGAATTTGCCACCGTGTATAGCTTCCCGAGAAGCTGTTGCTTAACAAAGTTGCAGGTATTTCTTTCTTCAACCACTTGCCAAGTTCCAAGTGCCATTGTATAAATCTCAGTCAATCTCCGCCATCAAAAATAGTAGTTTTTTTTTTGGATCAAGTCGCCACAGGAGATGCAAATTAAAGATAAGAGTTGGTGGCTATACGAAGATCATGATGTGCATTTGACATTTGAACTGAAGGACATATGTAGTTGCCAAGTTTCTCCTCGCAAAAAAAAATGTTCGTGTGTAAACACATGTAGTAACCATAATCCCTCATGATAACCCCAAGTCTCTTGTTGCAAAAATGGTCATGGTCGTACCACAAGAACTTGAAGTCCTTTAGAATCAGGTGTATTCTCTGTCACTTTTCTTCTTCCTCTAGAACCATATGAGAGGCGTAACCTTCGACAAATCTCCAAAGTAAAGAAGCTGACTGACCAATTCCTTAAATTTTCAAATTGGATGATTTTGGTGTGACGGCATCGAAAATTTATCGAGAAGTTAGAGTGGGTCGTTAATAAAAGACTACTTCATAATTGACGAATTACGAAGTTTTTGTTTCACTAAACAGTGTGTGGCTTGTAAACATGAAATTGATTTTTATGGAAAAAAATATGACTATTTCGACATTTTGCTGTTTAAGTAAAGTGTTTTTTTTCCCATTGTCACTTACTTTTAAAATGTTTTGAAAAGAGGACGCTTTATATAGCAGTTCTGCTAAATTTAGTACGGGCTTTATTTCCTTATTCCACAAAGTTTAAGCACAATGACATAAGTCCAAACCAAACCAACAACCGACACCTTTCTATATCAGACAATTTTACAATCTCCTCAAATCGTTTTACTTGTATTACTAATGTTAAGTATTCGAAGTCTGATTCTGTTCAGTGGTATCCTTACTTATAGGTCATAATCTTCGTTCAGCCCTATTGCACCTGTACAGATTGCCTTTTCTTCCGACTCATTAAAATTCTTCTGATGACATGAATGTGATATACTTTTTATAATAATGCGACGACACACTCCTGGGTTTGTTTGTGATATTTGGAATGAATAAGCGACGACGGAATAATACATGAAGCAGTGTGAAGTGTTAGCAGCAGCAGATAAATCAGATAATCCATACAAATCCGTTTCATCGAAAGGACTTGTTTCTTTATTTGGGTAATTCGCATTTCGAATCCCATTAAGTTGGAGAATAGTGAATTATTAATTTCCAGCTCATGCAAGCACACCGAATACATATTTGAAGAGTATGGCCACTGGTATACAACTTCACCTTTACCTTATACAAGATGAATACCTGATTCAAAGAATTTGAAATCTCCACACCCTCAAAATAAGTTGCAACGTGTGAATGTAGACAATCTCCCAAATCTATTATCGCCATTTAATAGACCGTCAAAATGATACGATCCAATTTGTTCAACTAACGACCATCAACAGTCAAGTCTGTGCTCCCGTATCGCATAAATCATAATATAAATGTCACGCCGAACACAAAATGCCATTTAATGACGTTGAACTTTCATAAATAAAACACCCGCGCACACAACATGGGCATCACTTCCACTTCCACTTCCCCTGCACGGCACACCAAGCCACCGCGGCTGCTTCTTCCATTCCCGCTGCTGCACTTTTTTGTGTTTATTCAGAAACTCAGCCAGTCCGAGATAGAACAGGAACGTGAGGAGCAGAAGAAAAAAAAAAACGAAGAAATATTGTGTTGCCAAAAGGTAGCGGCCAAAAGGACTAACTGAATTACCAGTCAACGCTCTGGACAATGCAGCCAGAGAGACAATGGAGACACCACTGGGAAGCGAATCATTTTAGCATAAAAATGCACTCTTTCCTCAGCACGATGTCCTCAAGGTGTTCAACAATTCGCAAATGAATGGGTTTATCGCTTTTTAATAAGTTCCTCTCGTCGGCGGCGACTGGTTGTCCTTTGGCAGCAGACGGAAGGCCCGGCCGTCGACGACGAGCTGCTGCAACTTTACAAATAAAGAATTCACTCGTTTTTTGGAGAACGGAAAAGTCCGCACCATCGCTTCGCAGCGACGGACGACAGCTGATGGGTTTTTAGCGGAAAATCAAGATATCGAATCGACACTGCGTGCGTCGCTGGAACCCTGTTGCATCGGTTGTATGCCCAACTGTTGACAACTGCTGTCATACATTATCTCCGGGCAGGGTGCCGTGAAAACATCGTGCGAGGAGCTGCCGCGCATAAGCACCTCCGGGCGGACGATTTAGTGCGCGGTTTGTTTACCTAAATCAATCGACCATGGGACAGGACGCGTACGCTCCGCCATCCCACGGGCCGACTAATTCGTGACTTTAATGGAAAGATGACAATTTTTCGGGTGCACAGCGCGGCGCCCCTAAAAATACTCCCGCCCGCTGCTCGAGATGGAATTTTATATTTATTGAACTCTATGAGCCGCCGTCGAACAAATTGATTTCTATTTTTGCATGCGCGCACGATCGTTCCCGGAATGCCGCTGCAGCGCTTACAACGCCGCCACCGCCGCCGTTGCCGGGGTCGTCACCGCTCTGCCACTGTCACGACCCGAAACTCGATAAGATGGCATAACGTGTCATTTGCGGTGAAATTTATTGAACTCCTTGAGATAATAATGCGGTGGTTGTAAATCGCTGGGATGTTTTAATTTAGAAAGCAATTGTCTGAGGTCGTTCCCGGCCGGGGTGCGAAGTCGTTAGGTGAAACGCAGTGTGGCCAATAAATTTCGGAGGGGCACACTTAAGTGAAAATTTGTCATTCGTGTAATTTGAATCGAGGCTACGGGTGAGTCTGCTTTCTCGTGAGATATATGAAAATGAACAGATTCTTTGACCTGCGGCTACAACTCGGACCCCATGGCATCCTGATGGATATGTTCAGCATGTGCCATCAATCTGACGTCCTTCCTTCGTTAAAGTTTATATGAGGTCTGTTCACGTACAACCACTGACAGATTTCCTCTCATATTAAGGTATGAGGATGATGATATGTGTTCAAAAGTGCAAAAATAGTGAATAAGTTGAAGAATAAGGCAACAATCAGTTTTGAAAAAAATTTAATGGCTGTCAGGCGGTAGTTGTCAATGAAACGCTGCGTTTTGGCAGTGGTTGTTGATTTAAAATTTTGTATTTCGTTTCTCGGCGATCCTTTTCGTTTCCTGGCTGGTTTTAAAATCAAATAAGTAAGGACAAATGTTTTCGATGAGATATAGAAGTCCTCTTCTCACTAGTCGACTAATCAGAGGCGGACTTCTATATTATTGTTTTCCCATCTATCCGATAAAATAGTATCGACGACAACTTCGGATTAAAATTTGAAAGTTTTTGTGGATGTTTAATATTTGGGGATCTTAAGATGTCATCATTTGCGCCGAATTACGGGCGCTTGAGCTTAGGTAAAAATTAAAACGGGTAGTGTGAACTTTACAAATATTTGTCCATGATCTGTAATAAATATATATAACTTCATTTGACATTGTCAAAATTTTTTAAGCCTTTTAGCAATCCCGGAAGTATCTTAATTGTATCCGTAAGTTAGAGAAAATGAGCCCTTGAAATAATTCCCTTGATAAAAATTGACGACTAGCTTAGATTGATGTCGATCGAATTTTGATTTATTGGGCAAGTATTCGAAGAGTAATATAATTTACTAGATACTTTTATTTGTGTGTATAGGCGGCGAATAGAAATGCTGGAAAACATAAAATGAGAGAGCAGCAAATTTACTTCCAGGTAAACTGAAATCAATGGGTACTATTACATACATCCATTATTCGTTATTTAAGGTGAGAGTTTGAGAAAGACTTGAGTCTTAATCAACAAGAATCTCCACACTGCATGATCCTCGGATTAAATGATATGATCGGTAAAAGTATCAATGAGCTCATGCTGGCATACCGAATATTTTCCTTCAGAGGATTAGTTTTTAGAATTATTAGTCTAACCACCTCAATCTTGCTCTGTGAAGTGGCTGCCTGCATGATTACATCACATTAAATGCACACTTTAGAAGTAACGATAAATGGGAAATCAGTAACACATGATATTTTCGAAAAGCAAGCGTCAAATGTGCATCCATGCACTTTTAATGGCTAACCAAACTTTCAAGAATTGAAGTAAATTATTTCTTATTCTGTGAGCTTATGTTTTTTATTCTCATTAACTACGGATCCGAGATATACGAATATGTCCACGAACACATTCTTGGGGATTGGATTTTCCAATTTCCTACAATTTTGTCAAGGCTAACAGTCACTTTGTTAAAACATAACTCTCTTAATTAGTTCCACCTAGAGCCCACAATAGTATTCTTCATTAAGCCACTTGCCTTAAGAGGAAGATATTTAGTGTCAATCAGCAACTTTTGATATCCGTAGCAGTTTGGAAATATAGTTTATTGAAACATGAAATCCACAGATGAGGCTATTATAGTTCCAATAGGGGTGCTCTTTATGAATTTGAGTTTACTTTGATGAAGGGATCCTTTCGATCCTCAAAACTTTTGCGGTTACTTCACCGTTGATGAGAGATCCAATAATTACTGTCATTCATTTGGTAATTCAATGACGTGTACCTTTCCCAGTGGAATCTTTTTAGTAAAATATTCTTGGTTTTCAGTGATGTTAAAAAGCAGTTAGTCTATAAAACGTTCTTTATCAAAATGTTTCCCAATACTTACATACATATGTGACCGACACAAAGACTTCATATTTTATAGATTTTGCGGCTCTTCGTTTTAAATCTATGTCCACTACAGAAAGTGCAATTTTATGGATCCAACCCTGATCCGCAAATACTTTTTTAAGCTGCTTTCTTAAGTACTTTAAACTCCGACTGCCTTGGCCGACTAACACTCCAGAGGTACTAGGATTTATTTCTGTTTGGAAAGTTCGCATTCTTTCACTGCACCACATATTTCAAGTTGATCACAACAATCAAAGGATACTGATTGTCAATGAAAAGTTTCCCAAAACGTGCCGTACCAGTGAGCAGTAGACTGTATATTCACTCTACAAGAATGAATAATTACACGCACTACACGAATATTTTTTGAAAAAGTTAATGTCTATTAATTTATTTATTTATATAAAACTCAATTGGTGGTCGGCGTGGTGAAGTGGGTAAGTGCGTCGTCCCACACGCCTAAGGTCCAGGTCCAATTTCTGGCCTGAACACCTCGCATTTTTCACAGCACCACCTCTTTCGAGTTACAGACATCACTCAAAGATTACTAATTGTCTATAAAAAAAAAACTTCTCAAACTATATGGATGTATGTATGTATGTCCCTTCTACTTGTAAAAGAACAATATCACGCACCACAAATTCCAAATAAATTTATTTTGGTTTCATCCGACCACAAGAAACTCTAAACCACAAGTCGAACAAATTCAGGAAGATTTCAATAAGGCCGGCGCTGGCTTTTACTCATTCTATAGCCTTTATTCTTCCAGTATCCCTGAATGCAGACAACCCTCCTTAGCGGGTAAGCCAGCACTTTCAATTCCAACCTTTATGCTCCAAGACACTTTTTTGTGCTGGCAAAAAAAACATAATTTTCCAATTTTCCAACGTTGTCCATATTCCTTATCTCATCCAACAACTTTAAATTTCCAGTAGCGAAGGTATTTCTTGTTTCTTTCGCAGATGATAATTTTATCACTTTTATACTGAAGACCCCCCTCGTTATCGGAGCATAAATCCCATTCCAATCATTTTAATTGCGACTTAACAAGACAAGATGCAGCCCACACACCACTCAAAGCCAAAACACAAGTCCACTTGATTCGGTTTTTTATTCAAAAACATTTCCATAACTATATTCAAACAAATCACATGCAAATTGCTTCCACTCAGTTACCGATCTTCAATAAATTAATGAACCTACCTCTCGTCCGGAGATAACGCACAGGCGGCTGCATTAATTAGCCCCCATACATCAACCACACGCAGGTCTTCTCCCAATTCAAATTCCCTTCGTGCCTCCGTGTACGCTGCCCAAGACAGACATCTCGAATTCACATCCTAAATGCTGATAATGAAGTGTCAACCGAACATTGAGAACCACAGAAATTCCGTCCAACAAGTAGCCACACACCGCATGACCATGAAAAGATCTTCCCAGCCTCCTCAAAATGGTAACAGCCACAGCAGAAGCAACAACAACAAAAAATACGTACAGAAAAACAAGATACCCTTATCGCTCGACGAACATCTGAGTCGGCGAGGTCGTAGAATTTGCTTCCCGTATCCCAACAGCAGCTCCCGCTGCTCTCACAGGCACTCACAACCACTAACAGCGAGACGCAGGCACTCACAGTCACCTAAGATTCCCCGAATCGTCAATTCATTCATCCGAATATCGGGCTTCAGCAGTCTGAAGTCGAATCGAACTTCATCGATATTTATTTCGAAATTTCGAAAATTTATGTCATCAATCGCGGGAGCCCGCCGCCACCGATGTCCTAACGAATCACCACACGAAATCTTCCCGTCCCAATCACTGTGGCCCAGCTCCCCATCTGAGATCAGGATTCGATTGGATTATCGAGCGACTATGCTCCTGCGCTGTCATGTCATAAGCGTTTTAAGAAAAAATTAATTTTCCACCCGATACGTGAATGACGATGACGATCGTCGAGCTGTAATCGAAGTTATCCGGTTTTGATTTTTTATCATAAATCATCCGGTTGGAGCCATCCGTAGGGCATGGCGGCGGCGGCGGCGCTAGCCGCGATGTCGCGGATGATAATATCTCATCGTCGCATAATGAACCCCCTCGATGTGTATATCTGCGATCGGCTTGAATAAATGCACTTTGACGATCGAATTCTTAATGGAGATCGAAACGATTTTTCACCATCGTATGCCTGTGGTCTGTCGAGGGGCTTCCGCTCGGGCAAGGCGATGGTACTTAAATTAATGGAATGCATGTTGCACTATTTTTAGTAAAGAACGTCATTTAATCTATCCCAAGTTGGCTCGACGCGGCGAGCCGATGTGTGGGAACGGACCTTCGACTGCAAATGAAGTCCTTTCGCATGTCTTTATCATTTTTGCAGTTTGATTTTATTTGTGAATGCGTTGAATTTGGAAATTAAAAATTAAAAACTTCGTTGACGTTTGGAAAATTGCATTTCTTGTTTTTATTTTCTGTTTAATCTTATCGCCTATTTTAAATATAAGATAATTAAAATAATACACATACATTCATTCATTTTTCAATCAGATACTTATTTAGTTCCGACCACGGGAGAGGGTAAGATCAATTGAAGAAGTTGTGGTCTCGTCTGAACCGGACAGCTTTTAAGTTTTCATTATTTTCTATCGAGATTCCCTCGATTAGACTCATTAAATCTAGAAGTTTTAAATTTGTTGTCTCTATTCAACGTGTAATACTATACGATACGTACATCTATAACTATTCACATTTATTAATGAAGATTTTTAAATTTACATACAATCTTGTTTGAGTTGAGTTTTGATATTTTTTTTTCTTTTTTTTACATCATTGTCCACTATTGGCTAAATTGTTTTATTTTGGTCTACTGTAACTATGTGGTATTTTGCACATTTAAATTAATCATTCTAGTACGTACATCGGGGATGCATTACAAACTTGACATCACGACAACTTGGCTCAATATAGTAAAACTTTATGACAATCTAAGGTTTTTTTTTCTATTTAAAAGGAAAGGCAAAGAAGTTTGTTTAAAAAATATATTGTCCAAAATCGGGTCTTTATTGTAAACTTTTATTGCTGACTGTTGAAACAAACATATTTTTGGAAAGATCTCGTGACTCCGAAAACTCTGAGAATATACGAAAGTATGTAGTGTAGGAGTCGAGGAAGATCACACAAGTTTGATGTTGGGAAGCGTTTATCGAAACCGATTCTTAAGAACCGTCTGCAGTCTTTCTGAAAAATCCATGACGTCTAAACTAACTAAGATGTTGTGAAGTGTTGACGAGAAGTCAATAAAGAAACTACTACTGACTTACTAAGTTTAACGACGATCACTAGGAGAAGCTCTAGGTTTGGCGACTTGTGCGGATGTGAAAATTCAGCTTAGCAGGAGAACTTCAAAGCCACGTTGTATCGAACTGAATTGTGCAAGAGTCTTGCCTAAGGGCTCTTCATTTCAGACAGACGGGAAGATAACCGGCATCTCAGTACGCAAGAGAAATTTATAACCGAGGAGATGGAGAAGTGTTACGAGAGGAATTTCTGACATTTTCAACAAAACAAAAAATAATTATCTTGTCGATATAAATCTGAACAGAAGAAATGATTCAGAAGCAAGTCGAGGTGAAATGGAGAACTATTCGTAAAGCCGCAGTCGATTTTTAAAATTAAAAAAAAAATCGGTCAACAGCGGTAAGAACACAAATTATGCTCCCAGGCAGAGTATTGTACTCAATGTGAAGGGCGGTGGGCATGAATTTTTCCCCAAACTTAGGCGACTTAATGATAAGGATATCAAGACTTAATAAGGCAGTAGGATCAAGCTGTCCGACGCTGCTGCGAATAGTCTGATTGAACCTGATGGGAACCAGCTTCTCCATACGAGAGATGACTCTTTCACCATCACTCTTCATGACATCGCGTGTACGACCATCTCTGCCTGATCATCTGCAACCATTTGCCAAGCTTTTTAGTGTGCTTTCAGAGCAAGAAGGTCCATAATTGATCAGATTTTCACACTACAGCACAACCTGAAGAACTTGAACTGCCACGAAGTAGCCATACACATCTTCTTATTTGTTGATAGCAAGCTTTAGCGTGTGGTATGAATTACAATATTTAGTACCGTGCTTACGAGTAGTTCTGACATCTTGACATCTTGACGACACTAAGTTCGTCAAGTCTAGTAGGTCAGATCTCTCGCTACTTAGAGTTAGACAAGGCGATGATCATGCTGCGGAAAGATAATGCAAAGCTCAAGCGGGCGATAATGACGTGATTGGGAGAATGCATATTTTCCTGGCGTAGAACGATGTAACGGTGGAATAAGAGTCAAATGAAATATATGCTGTCATCAGGAAAAAGCGAACAACAATTGTGACTCGGACAAAGCGTCAAGAAATTCATCTATCTAGGATCAGCAACATTTCTATGGAAATAAAGAGCAAGATGACACTCGTATAACACTCTGACCATTCTTACTTCTTTTGTATGATGCAGTCGTGGACACCATTGAAGTTAAACTCGCCGTTTGAAAGGAAATTCTTGCGTGCGTATTAAAGGTCTCTTTCTGAAGGGGAAAATTTAAGGGTCTTACTAACTACAGGCTGTTTGTCAGCTCAGTCGTCAGTCAGAGTACTTGGGCGACATAAGCCCGACCGATTGGGATGGCGAACACAAAAAAAAAAAAACAGAAGGATTGTAGGCAGCTGGTGTTTAGTCTAAGTATTCAATCTAATAGAATACTTTTCGGACAAGAGAGCATTCCAGATATCACACTACAGACTACCAAATTATGATCTTCTGTTTTTTTTAAATCAAGGTAATATAACCCTACGACACTAAAGACTGATTCAATTCATCAATGTTTTTGATTCTTTTAAGAGATGATTGCAGATGAATAAGAGGCTTCGTTTTGGAGTTCTTAGGTTTCCATTATAATGTGTATGTGTAGTTGATTCTTCACTCATGCAGTTGTCCATCATAGACACCCCACGTATATCTATGTCACCGTGCATATGAGCCTCCAAGAACAATCCATCAATCGTTTGTTTGTTTCAACAGCTTTTCGATTCCGCTTCAAGTAACTAAGACCCACCTGCTTGACGAGATACAGAGTATTTCCTCATAAAATATCATTACAACTTAAATAACATTAAACGAAAACACTTTTAAACAAATATTCGCGTCCAAAATTGTTTGACAAAATTGCCATTAACCTACTTGGCCTGTTTAACTTCCCTCGCCTCCAACGGCGTGTTGTCTGTCCACCATGTACTTGCAGTTCGAGTTTTTTTTTTTCATTTCATTTCAATTTTCTTGTTGTTTTTACAATTTATTTACAAATTTAAGTTACGACCGCCCACCCTTTCGGCTCCGATGTATGCACACCCCTTCACTTATAACACACTTTGTCCTAACCACTTAGAACCAGTAGAGATCCTTTGAAGATTCTTGTACCTGTGCTTCCAGACCTGAAACGAAAGCAACGAAGGAAAGGGATTTAAATTAATTATTCACAAAAGGCAAACGAAAAAAAAAGCACATTCAAGAACGAACATTTTCATATAAATCTAAGCGAACCTTTCGCAGCGGCAAGGACACAAAAATCACATGTCAAAGGTTTGAACCCTCCCCTTCCACGGAAGTGGCCCTTTTTAATAAAAGTTTCGTCAGACAATACACACCGGCCATCGTCGCACGTACGGCAAAGCACGAGGATATTTATTAGCACAAAGGGTTGATGGCTGCTTGAGGTTAGGGAATAAGTTTTAAGTTGCCATGACATGCCAACGTTGTCCGCCCCGCTCTTGGGTGGTGTCTTTCCGCAAGTGGGTCCGGTCTGTACCCTGGTCGACGGGCTCTATTTATAATATCTAGAACCTCGTGCGAGCATTGCGCATATTTCCCGAAAGGCAGGGTTGGAGTGCTTCCCTTCGGATTGGATACTTCACATGAAAGCTCCCTCTTTACAAGTCCACACAAGCACGGAAAACACACACACATGGGTGTGGGGGCAGTGAATTTATTATCATTTCTCGGTACAATGGCATCGCTTGGGTTGGATGGGCGGGGGTGGTTCTGCCATTGTGCTCTGCCACCCGGCACATTCCGGCAGGGGTAACATAAAGTTTATGTGTGCAGCACATTGCTAAACGTATCCTCGACTGTGTGCGATGCATGTATTGTGTGTAAAATTATTATAATTTCGTCCTGCGATAAGAATATTTATGAGCTCGCATACACACATGCATGCGCGTCCGCTGCTCGGTTTGGTGTATCGTAGCGAGCTGGAATTTCTGTTCCACTTTACGGGCGGCGGTGGGGGCATTGCATATTGGGGGGTATTTTAATTAACGGACAATGGTGTTTATGAGTAGGACGTGTGGCTTGGAAATATGACATTTTCAGAAAATATTTCTCCCAATTGTCTTGCATCTACGCTGTCATACGACTTATGATTCAATGGGGTATGTCAGATCGAGGCATGGTAGGAAATGGATGAAAAATATTTTTGTTTCTGAGAAGAATAGCAGTGGAAACCATTCGTGCAAAGGGATACACAATGAAATGATGTATGTACGTCCAGTATTCAAAAAAATGGGGATGACATCTTTTCGAAATAATCATTGAAATGTATATTCCGTTTCTTTTGAAATTTTTCTAGTCTGAATTGATCGAGAATTTTAAGGCACAGAACTCAAAAATGTTTGCAAGTTTATCAAAAACAATTTAGAATTTCTTACTCATAAAATTAAGGCATGATTAAGAAAGAATGGAATCGTACTACAAAATTGATCATTTCACAAAAACCAAATTTTTATACTGATTGACGAGTTACTGAAGCCAAGGGTATTAACTTAAAGACTTTATTTAACCACTATTGTCAATTCGAGTGAGGAACTTTCAGCGATACATGGAACTTGTCAGCAACCAGGAATCCGGTGATGGAGTAAAAATAATTATTACTAAGCTCTTTGAATTGAAGAATAGCAAAACCAACGAACAAGCAAAAATGGGTTCTAAATTTATAAGCATATCGATTTTTATTCGTAAGGTTGGTTGCTCAGAGAGTGTTAACAATTTTGCCGACGGCTTTTTTATGGACGTTGGATCTTAGAAAAGTAACAAACTGCAGGCAGCGGACATCACTAATAATGCAAAAACTTTGCATTAGAAAGTGCGTTAAATGTCTGTTTTATCAAATATGTCTGAAACACAGCACTATACAGTGATATGCGTTGAAGCATCAAATGTTGTGTGTTGAAAAACGAATTGAGGTGTTAACGTAGCACACCGAAAGACCGAGAAAATGCATAATTACGTGTAAAATCTGCTTAAGACTAAAGAAACCTTACCACAAGCCTTTGAAAAGGAAAAACAGTGCGGCGGTGGTTTTCAAAAGTCTGAGTAATTCATCAGAATGCTTTAAGACGACAATCTTAGTTTATTAGTTACGATAAATTTTCGTGGCGGTTTTTTCTATCTTCTCCATTATTCGGCCATCATTGTACATATTTATTGGTCTTGCCGACTTATCTAAACTTGGGTATTTATAATTAAGACGTTATGAGCTAACTTCAGTGCAATTTTCTTATATTTTCAATTTCCTATTGAATTTTATTAAACACCATCTTGATTTATTACAAAAATCCAACATTTTAGAAGGAGCAAATAAATTAATGAAAGTATGTCAAAGGCATTAAAAAAGGATTACAGCATAGGTTTCAATCTTATGCTTCGATTCAAATATGAAAACAGAAGCAAAATCGAAAAGAAAATTAAATCATTGAATACAATGATACAACTACGAAAAGTATTCCATGATCGCAATAAAAATACAATCTTTCCAGCTAGCATATTGGCTTTGAATGAGTATCTTTCACTCACTGAAGAATTCAACAGTGAATTTGAATGAAGATTACACCCGAAATGACTTTCGTTTGTTTGTGAAAACGATTGCAATCAATGAAAATTTTAGTGGAGACTAAACGAAGAATGAAAAATATTTAAATACTTTTGGAGAATGCGTTTCCGTGTTGGGCGTGGTACTGTTCTCTCACGAGTAAAAGGGACCTACAGTTTTTTGACGATTTTTCATAGACTCTTGATATTCTTTGAGTGTTGTCAGCAAATCATAAGACGTGGTGCCGTAAAAAAATGCGCGGTGTCCAGTCCGGGAATCAAACCTAGACCTTCTACGTGCGGGTGGACGCACTTAACCACTGGTCTTTGAAGAATTATTTATTTTTGGGAAAAAACCTCTTCAATAGAATCGTTGGCGTATTGGAAAAATATAGTCAAAATGTCCATTGGATACATAAAAAGACTAGAAATCGGCAAAAAAATTGCAGCGCTTATTGCACAGCTTTTCTTTCATACTAATTGCGGAAACTAACAGATCACTCAATAAGTCCCGGGACACTCATTCATTATTCATTAAAGATTATTCTTTTTTGGTAAGTGGCGTGTTACGACATCCATTGTGTTTGGGTGGGCCGAATTCAAGAATCTTTTTAAAGATTTAATTTAATGTTTCCCCACAAAAAATCCAAAGGAGTCAAATCGCAAGTATAAGGCTGCGCCAGAACGGCTGATAAAATGATCTAGAAATTTCGTGAGCCAATGATCGATTATTTAATATTTAATAATAAATTCAGTTAAAAAATAAAAAGTCGGTTAACATGGTCCTGTAACGCACACCGTTACCCGAAACATTGTTTCCAGCTTAATTTTTACCCAGTGGCCACCACTTCACAATTAGCACCAAACGGTCATGGCAATAACGTAACGTAACGGGTTTTCCTAGTCCAATTCAAACTGTCCTAATGCTAATGATCACGAAAATTATGCTTAAAAACCTTCAACTACTGAGTCGAATAGATCTTGTAAGTGAATAATCTGGAATTCCCTACAGGGTAGTGCGCGAAATGTTGAGCTACTGAGATCGATGGCAAGTTGATGTTCGTAAATTGAATCTCCCACTCTCCGCCAAAGCAGCCACATTCTCACCTGTGCGCACCGTACAACGACGGAAGCCATGAGTGCTATCCAGTTTCACGAATTTGTTGCGCAAATTTGCGTACAGCAGGCTTGTTAGGTGCTTCATTTCGGTCAAGACTCCTTTTCAAAAATCGAGGCTACACAACATTTACTTTGGAAATAAGCTTTCAACATTTCTCAACTCCGTCAAAGCGATCTCGTTAAAGGAGGGGGTATGTTTTTGACAGCTGTCAGTGTCAAAATAGATTATGATGTAAGAAAGCTACTAGATGACCCACTCTGTATATGACATGCAACAAGTTTTTCAATAAGAAGTTCAGCATAACCTTGGATATCTTTGCATCTGGCGCATTCTTGACACTTTGGTGCGATAATATTTGTCGTGATAGAATAATGCGACGTACTATCCAGTTCGAAACTTAATATACATAACCCCACAGTCATTGCCTGGTTAAGGATAATTAAGATATGCATTCACTTACCTGCCATAGTAGGATAACTTGAGTACGCTGCCGCGCTCTCTAGAGCATGAGCTGTCTGCTGATCATGATGAAGTCTGCGAATACAAACAAAAACAAACGACGCAAGCATTCAAATTTAAGTTAAATCCATTTGCAAATCACAAGAATTCATAAGCTCACCTTGATCCATGACCATATTGCTGCGGCAGCCGCAGGAGGCTTCCGTACTGCGCCATATTGTGATGGTATGCATGCGCATGTGCCGCATGAGCATGCGCTGCATGTGCATACGAGCCATAGTGTGCCGCATGCGGTACCCAGGGATCCGTGGTGTAACCGCCGTCAGTCGAATACAAATCGCTAACCTGTTCCCGGAGTAGAGTTATCAAAAGAGATCGGTTAACTTGTCACCAGATATGCTCGTACAGATGCAAATGTATTCGGAAGCGACCACTTACTTGAGGATGCGCTGGTGCCGGCACAGGATGCACGTAATTGCTATTCCAGAACGAAGGTGGGAAGTTTCTAGCTGACATTGGACTACATGCTTCTGAAAGAGACCAAGATGACCGCCGATAAGCAAATTAAAACCAACTGGAGTGATGGAGATAGTGTTTAATAAAGATGGAGGATGGCAAATGATGGGGAAGTATGAGCAACTAGAGAGGGATGTTGAGCGGCTGTACTCTTTCCTCGCCTTGTGCATTTCCACAGCGATGTGCCGAGGAATGTCGGCGAGGCTGGCCTTTGATGTGTTCGATTCGTTTGCAACCGGCTTCGTGGAGACCCGCACACACACTCGCGCACTCAGAAGAGCAGAAAAAATCCGATTTGTATCTTCAGCATGAAGCCAACACTATCTGTCGAGTTATTTTCTACCAGTTCCTTCTGTTTTTTGTTTTCTCTTCTGTTTAATTTCCTTTTGTCTCGCTCTTCGCAGCGATCTGCGCGTGATTTCTTCTCGTTTCGATCGCTAGATGCGCTGTGCAGAGCTTAGTACAAAAACTCCCGACAAGGATAGCTTCTTCGCCAGAGAAATACCTTTTGTCCAGCAGAAGCGCAACGCGCACCACAACACAACTCCAGCCGCGCAAGTCAGCATTCTACAACACTGCTCGGGGAATTCATGTGGAATCTGGTAAGTTTGACTCTTTTGAGTCGTTTTGAAGTGTTTAAGCCGCCCGCTCAAAGTTGCAGTCAACCGGGCCAGTACAAACCTCCCAAATTACGCATTAACACGTCATTTCCGAGTCTGACCTCATCAGGGGCCGTAATTAATGGGCTGACCCACGCTCGACTGCGATTGCACGGTGCTCAGCACATAATGTCTCACTTAACTCCACGCCTTATTACATTAATTTGATTTAAATGACATATTGTCGGGACATGTCGCGCTCCCTCTGGCATAATAAAAATACCAAGCTCCTCCAGGAGAGGGCGCGCTTGCGTGAGTTTTCGTGGAAAACGCACACCAGCCTGCTCCTGAAAACTAAGGAGATAAAGGTCCGAAAATAGAAGGAAATTCCTTGCACTCGCCGTCGAATCCACTGAGCCGCGAGCCGCCCCGCCGACGGCCGGTTGCATCTCTCTGGCCGAGGGGAATGGAAAATTATACAACGACATTTGTTCGGCAAACATTCCAAGAGCGCAGCGCAGCAGGCAGGAGCTGCAAGAAGCAGGAGCCGAATCTGAATCCGAATCCGAAGTCGAATTATTTATCTTGTGTCGCATTGACAATCGTGCAGCGTGCCAGCTCTCTCGGTCGCTCTCCCCTCCTTCAAACGGAGCTGCCGACGACGACATCAGCGACAGCTTCACACAGAGTGGCACTGCGTATGAGTGATAGTAAATCAAGGGGCACTTTAAATGCCACCACCAAGGAATTCCCATAAAAACTGCATAGGATCACGCAGTTGTGCGGAGCGTGCAGGAACAGAATTTCAATTACCAAAAAATGAATAGATAGATGCATGGCCCCCCTCCTGCTGTATTTTCCGTGCACACGCTCCACCGCCAGCGGACCCCAATCCCATCGGTTTGTTGAATATATGCGATGTAGGATGCCTTTCTATGGAGAACTTCTAAAATCTTATTTATGCGATCGGCACGGTGGCGGCTGACGAAGCGACCAAAGATCGGAATGTCAATGGGTGCATTTCGAAATGCGCACTCTGCATACAAGTTGAATGGCGGCAAAATACGCGGTCGTACATTTTGGGAATCATGTCAAAATTTGGCTTTCGAAATGACTGTCCTTTGCTGTGGGGAGCTCTGGTTTTTATTTTTCTTTCGTGGTTACTGCCAAATGAGTACGACAGCGACGACGACATCTAACGTGTCGGTAATGGAGTGAGCAGTTAATGGAATTCGCTGACAATCACTTGCGGACTGTCTGATCGGTGGTGGTAGATTTTCAAACGGAAATCTGTGAGAACACTTTCAAGTGAATTACTTCAACGTGCATTTCCTGAAGTGTGCAAAAAATCACACTGAAGCTGAAGTTTGTTTGTTGCTGTGTACTTTATCAGTTTTGTTGTTTGAGATTCAGAACATGTCTACACTGTACCGAGGTTTGAATGAACTTTTATTGAAACCTCAATAGAGTGTTCCCACAATTCTAAAATGAGCACCTAACCAGCTGTGTGTTGGCAGGAAAGTGTTGAGAAGAAAAAAAGTCATTGTGCTAATGAATGTGCTTACATGCCTACATGCGTACATACACACACGAAGTCAAGGGAAAACATCTTGTGATACCTAAGACAAATCTGAGTACAGACTAACTGAAGCCCATAATGCAGAATTGTTCGACAAGCTTAACTTAGTTTCAGCTCGGTAAGATGGAGTTTATGTCTGAAGGAGTCATAACACCCACGAAAGCTGTGTAAAGGGACATTCTGAGCAGTTTTAGTACAATAACTAAAACCCGTATAAAAATTAAATGAGTTAGAAATCTGACTTTCGCTATTTTTTCTGATTTAAAAGAACCTTACTTTCATATGAATTATCCATCGATCTTGGAGAGCTGGCCAGAAACACAGGACGTTCCCTTGACATTTTAGGATTTTGAGCTGTCTTATACAGTCTTCGACAAACTTGTTAATGAGGTGGAACTTTAGTGCTTCCAACGCCTTTTGACTGCCCGGTTTAAGCAGCTGACGCACGTTTCGTGTTTTGTTTCACTGTCAAACATCTTCAGTTGGGTTTGTAATGCTTTTTTTGGCGCAATGGGTACGTAAATTAGTAGAATTTGTCGATTTTGGAGGGGATATCAGCCAGAAGCATTGCAAGAGCTACCAACGCATCCAGAAAAAGTCACAGTTTGGTGCGGTTTTTGGGCTGGTGGCATGATTGGCCCGAACTTCCTCAAAGATGATGCGAATCGTAACGTAACTGTGAATGGATGATGATATCCAACTTTTTGAGATGATATCCAACTTTTTTTGCCCAAAATGCAAGAGCTTGACTTGCATGACATGTGGTTTCAACAAAACGGTGCCATATGCCACACAGCAACAATGAACTTATTGAGAGGGGAGTTCGGTGAAAATTTTATTTCACCTTCGGGACCGGTCAATTGGCCGCCTAGATCGTGCGATTTAACGTCCTTAAACTATTTTTTGTGAGGCTATGTTAAAGCTCATGTTTAACCAGACAAGCCCGCTTCAATTGACGCATTGAAGGACAACATTGAAGCATTTATTCGTGACATACCGGCCGAAATATTGAAAGGAGTATGCCTAAATTGGTCTGAGGGGATGGAACATTTGAGGCGCAGTCAAGGTCAAGATTTGCATGAATATATATGAATAATCTTCAAGCATTAAATAATATGGACAGTACTATCGATTTAAATAAAGATTTCATGCATTTTTCTGTATTTTTGTTTTTCCTATAGCTTTTAAAAATTCACAGTTTATAAGTATTTTGCAAAATAAAAGGGAACCATGCTTTTTTAAGATTTTCTTTTATTTGAAAATTAATAAATGTTTTACAGAGCACTGAATTTCCGGTAGAAGATTTTTCTTTTCACTGATATTTCAGAATCCTGTCCTTCCTCTTGTTAGACCGTCTGACAATGATTATAATTAAAGGCAACATTCCAGTAAAAGGTGTTAATGTATTGCGATCGCTGCCTATTTATTTCTTACTCTTAAGCTTAGTTAAAGTAAACCACTTCTTGTCAATTTCAGGAACACTATTTCTGCACATTAAGTATTTCAAAGCATATCCGCCAAGGCAAGTGCTTTATACCGAATGCTTGGTTTTTTCCACCCACTGACTCCTAAATACGTGTGATAACCTATCGCCGCTTAGATGTAAGCCAGTCTAACGCTATACATGCATTAGACTTCTGATAAAGTGTAGAGTCTTCGAATTGAATGAAATCTATTCCTAGGCTAGTGGAGATTTTTTTAAAGAATGTCTTCTAATAGAAGATTCCCACAAGAAGATGCCAACTAAGGGGGGTTATTTAGATTAATGTTTACATCTCCACCGAGGTGTTCAACATACTCTGTTGCGGGCTAACAGTTCAACATTCATTTGATTGATTGATGATAAGCCCTAAACATTTCACTGCACTGTCAACAAATTGTAACTTGCGCAACATTATTTGTGGGAAAATTCTAGCCTTGAGGAGAGCTCCAATTCTTGACGTGGTAAAAGAGTTTGTCTACATCGGGGCTCAACGAATGGCATCCTAGCGGAGATCCAGTACTGTCTCCCTTGGTAACCGGTGCTACAACTTCAATTCGGCTCAAAAATCCTGATTTGAAGGACAAAAATTAAGATCTACAAAAGACTAGAAAGCTGGAAAGCTGTAAAAGGTAAAACTGAATCAGTGCCTTCGAAATAAAATTTCTACATCTTGTCTGCGAGGACATAACCGTGAACTCTACTAGCTGTAGCAATATATGGATGTAGTCGGGAAAGCAAAAATCACCAATACTTCAGTAAAGAGGGCTTTCGAATCCAAGTCTCCTGTTTTAAGAAAGAGAGGAAGACCGAATCTCGCGTATACCGACAAGTCATCGCGGATGTAAAACAAGTCTCCAGTTTTTTTTCTTGACAATCTTTACATCACACCTTCCATGCCATTTTCTAAAGCAAACAACACAAAACAAATTGCACGAATGCAATGTCAAATTTCTTTTGGTCCAAAAAAGGTCATTCGAAATATATTGGAGTCAAGTGGCAGTGAAAAAAAAATCATGTTCAGGTAGTCGAACCCTAAATCAAATTGTATCTGAGGGACAACGCTTGCTACTTTCTCCTACTGTTCCTCCTCCTTTCTTCTGTATCTCGTATCAAATCTCTAGTCCAGCCTCCTCTGGCTTCCGACCATAAAATAAATATCATTAATTTGACATTTATGGAAGCATCCAATTGGGTGGTCAACCGCATCAAGACATTCAAAATTGACATCTCCAACCATTGGACCTCTCTTGGACCCAGAAACCTCTACAGCTATTGCCACGTTATGACCGAGCGTGCAGGCAATCGAAAACATCCCGGATGCCAGCAGCCGCGCACCGAAATAACACACTAATGCACAATCGTCTTCCCGCTGCCGTCCCATCGTTGCTCTGCCCCTGTGTCACTGCACCGTAAGTGTCATTCTATAAATGCATCGAGCAATGAAAGAAATCCCAATCGGAATTTCGTCGGCAAATTCCTAGCATCTAATTAAACTCATTCGCTGCGACACAACAGCGGTTCTTTCTGTTTTTGGATTTATTTAGTGAAAAAAGTATTTTTAGACGCCCAACGGTGTGCACACATACCTTCGCGGTACGGCACATGTTACATCGCCAATCCGCGGAATCGATTCAATTCTATCAAAGGACAATGTAAGTGCTGGTATTTTTGGTTCAATTGAACCTTAAAATTACACCACCCCACTAAGCAGCGTAGAATCGCGCTTGCAGCGACGGACGTTCAGGTGCGAGTCTGGCGACCTTGGGAAAGCGCTACTCGAGTTCTTAAACATCAGCACGTCCGCGCGTTTAGTATGCAAATGTGTTCTTCCGGATTGTCCAGGAATGCGCACAATTACTCAATTGGAATCTCCCCCGAATCTGAAGCAGCTAGGCTGGGTGTAGGAACATTTTTTGAATTTTAAGCAGGCACTCTTGCTGGTCATTAACTTCAGCGGGAGCGGTAGACGATGGCGACGGTAGAGCCGGCAGCGGTAGTGATGGCCACAACAACCACACAGTGACGACAGTCGGGATTTACGATCCAATAAACAGCTGTTTTATGGCTTAATTGAAAAACGCTTAAATCTGCTTGTTTCGGTTATTATTTAATTTATACTCGTTCCTGTCAAATGGCGACAAAATTCCCATTAACATTAGCAGCCAACAAAACCACAGCCGCCAAACACACGACGACGACGACGACGACGAACGAACACATCCTCGCAGATCACTGACATTCCCGAAACACATGAGGCAGAGTGCGAGGGAATAATTTATGCAGTCGACCGCATTAATTTATGAACATCTCGCAAAGTGTCAGTTTTATTTTCGAGAACGCGATTTTCCAGCGCGCCTCGACCCGGCCCAGCGCCTCCCTAAATCATTCAGAGTCAATCAAATGAGGCAATTCGCTGAATTAATGCCTTCTACTCCGATTGCGCTCATCTGAGATAAATCAAAGGGCCGGCCGGTCGGGCTCGTCGTTTCGGTCGCCCAGCGCGTCTCTAGTTGTCGCCTAGTCGTACACGATCTGCTTACAACTCAGCCGCTTACATGCAAATTGAGTGCTAACCACGGCCGCCCAGTCTTCAATCTCATTAAGCAAACTAATTATTTTATAAATCATATGTGTGCCGCGTCAGTCGGGCTGGCAACGGCACGGCACCTCCTCGCCTCGTTTTGGGCAAATCTAACATTTTAATTTACCGTTTGGGACTCCTTTGACATATCAAAAACATGTCAGATGACTTTGTCTTGTCGGTGGCGATGTGCCGATGTACATACGTGTGGGGCACTTGGCAAAGGGTTTCTTGGTTTTGTTGTTTCTTGTTCTCGGAAGTGCTCGTGGTGTGTGACGTTTTGTTAAATAATCGTTCTTTTGATAATGAGCAGGTTTTATTTTCGGTGTCATTCCGCTCAATGACAGGTAGACAGACAGAGCACTTTCTGCGTGTGTGTGTGCAGTTCTGCATCTGTCAGAGGCAATTGCGCTGTCAGATGGTTTCGCATTGAGGCGAAGTACACTTTTAATTGCTGTGAAAAAACATTCTTCGCCCATGATGGAACTTTAATTGAAATGTTTCTCGACATGAGTCGACCTACATACACACCCGGCGTATAAAGAGAGACAATGGCAATGCGACTTACCTTTGCTTTCTTTGTTACTAAAATTAAGTGCTCTAGAAAAGTGCTCGTCGACAACACTTGCCGTGTCGCCGGAGTAATTTGTGAAGACAACGCAGGATGCTGAAATGTATTGCGCTCTGGATTGATGGCCCTGACTGCTCGCGCTGTCCAGTGGGTGATCTTTAACGGTGGTTTGATGGCGAGGAGAATCCGGACCCGATGAACATGAGGAATCATTGTGATGCGCTCCGACTAGTCTACCTGCAAAATGAAAAGAAAAACGTGTTTCATAAGCTGTAGACGGCAGAAATGACTATAAGAGGAGAAAAATAATTAAATATCAAGCTCATTAAGGAATGACATTACATTAGCTGCTGCGTTTGCAATCGGACATGTGATGTTTTTGACACTTTCTGTGTGCAGAAATGTTAAAGGACATTCACATGTCAATTCATTTGACACTTTTAGCGTGGTTGGCATTTACTGACATTTAAGCTGACGCTACGATAAGCCTGAGGTAGGTACACGTTATTAAACGCAATAAACACGAGTGGTTGACATCAATAAAATTGTGGCCAAAGTCTAAAGAAGCGGGCTGAGTTTAGTATGGCTGTTATTCTTCTTTCAATACGTTAATTATTGTACTTTAGATGATTAACTGTGAGGGTAGTTCTTATTGGGATAAAAATGCAATGAGTGAACATTATTGAAACCGATTTTTTTTCTTCTAATCGTTAAGCTTATTGCCTTGAAAATGATGATTCGATGCCCCACTAATGGCAGATGCAGCCGGATGTACGGTTCGAGTACATCGTATTGGTATGACAGTAGGAGAAAGTGCTTTAGGGACCGAACTTTCATATGCGCATCACCAAAGATCCTTATAGATCGAATATCTATCTACGCTCCTATTCTGCAACTCAACAATATCGAACCCAGCAATATTTATAAGCGAACGACAACGTCAAATGAAATTCGTCGTGATCGAATCGCGGTGAGTAGGTGAAGGCCAAGGCAGGATTCGATGTGTGTCTGATAAGCTAGGTAGGTAATCAATGAGGTGCTCTCCTACAGCAGAACACATAATTTGGACCTATATTATATGCAGCAATAAATCTTTTGCCTCACACCCTGTTTCATTGCCAGACACATCAAATGTGCTCACGCAATTTCAAACTCACCAACTTGATCAAATAAAGCTATCACTACACAAATGCAGTTGAGAAATCCCACACTGGCCACTGCATATAATGTAAGCAAGATTTTTAAATATTAACGCTCGATTAACCTGCCCAACCGAATGTCACATTCCCGACTGACAAGTATTAATCACAAAATGATTAATCGAAGTTAAAGACCGAACGCAAAACTAAAACGAAATCCCACGAACGCGCGAGTGTGTGTGCGCGCGCAACGAATGCCGGGGATTCGAAAAATGCCTCGTATTTGTTCTATACGGCGATCTTCGCAGTCAGATTCGCACAAAACATTTCCATGCTTGTTTGGAAGAGTTAATGACACAAAACAATTTCAAAAATGTGCAAATTAATTAGTCGCACAAAGCATTTTCGGTATTTGAATGAACTTCACACTACAGATCGGGCTTCCGAGGCGGCCTTCCCTGATGACGGGTTCCGCTATCGCTGCTGACCACCAAGACGGAGGCGAAGAAGGGCAGAACTACATCACGGTCGACTGAATGAATGGTGTGGTATGCAAATTTGATTCGAGTTTATTGGCACATTAATAAATACAAGACAAAACATAAATAAACATTCAGAGCAAGTGAACAGAGTGTTTTTTTTTCTGGTGCGTGTATGCGCGCGTCAAGGGCTTCTGGAGTGGCCACTACCGTCTCTGTCACCATCACCGGCACCGCCACCACTGCCAGCACCGCTGAAGCAGCGCAGATGGAATCTAAAATATGTCAACGATTCCGAATGATAAATTCTTTGAATGTTTTTGCGTGAATTTTTATTAACATTTCTCCTCTTTTTTCCGCCGTTGCTTCACGCTGCTCACTGACGTTCATGGGCTGTAACTGTGTTGACAGCGGCGGCCAGGGATGGTGGTGGACAGTTTGCACACCTGAGTGGACATAGTTTACAAACGCGAGCGCGCACCCGCTGACGAGAGACACATTTTGATGTCATCTGACATTTGATACAGAAGTTCATGAAACCGGGAGCGAACGGGGGACGAGACACGACAAAATAAATATGAAAACGTGAATTAGTTAGTCGAGCAGAAGGGGTCGCTACTTGGGCCGCAATTCGTAATCAATTTTCACTGTCACAAGCGATGACAACGCGGATGTATAAATTTACAAATCGACGCTGACTGACTTCCACGGGGCCTTCTGACGGGGTCTCCCCATAGCTGTCTATCTGCAAATGGCGGTATCTGCAAATGAAATGCCAACTTTTCGCGTTCAGGTGTTCGAAGTGATGGATTTATGACAGACACTGTTTCATTTTATATATCATGTATTCCTTTAAGCGCACTTTTGATGAAGTGCTTTTAGCTTCGGTGCGTTCACCGTTTATCTTGAACAATTACCGTTACACTTCCTAATCGGAGTAAACATACGAGTAGATATGTGCCATCGACATGCACTTGACTTTAGAGAGTTTTTAAATCTTACCTTCATTGTCACTCCGCGTCGTCCCGAGATCCTCCTCTTTGGTTAATGTTCTACTGTGTAGGGAATTACTACTTCCGATTGGTAGCGCTGATAAACTAGAATTAGCGTTTGCGTTATGCGCCGCCGCTGCAGCTGCTACAGCTGCATTCGCACTAACTGAAGGCGGGAGTATGGGACTGCATGGTGAGTGTGAGCTACCAGATGCGCTGGACGATGCCAATGGTACTCCAGAAGCAGAATAC
This sequence comes from Eristalinus sepulchralis, assembly GCA_944738645.1. Taxonomy (NCBI): domain Eukaryota; kingdom Metazoa; phylum Arthropoda; class Insecta; order Diptera; family Syrphidae; genus Eristalinus; species Eristalinus sepulchralis. Next base: position 55,624,289 of record OX122886.1, read on the forward strand.
AAATCTTGATTAAACTGAAAAGAAAAGAATAAAATATCGAATTGAGAAATGCGTCAAATTCGGAAAACAAAGCAAACAAAGACAAACACTTGGCATACATTCAAAAATCTGCGAAATTATTCCCCGCAGACATGGGGATTACTAGCTGTCATAGCAGTTGATCTGTGTCGAAAGGTGCGGTTGTTCTATTTTTTCGCATTATTTAGTGAGTTGAGGGTGTTGTATGCTGTTTGACATTTACGACCACAGAAGGTGTCGCTTGTGTTTCTAGAAAATTACATCTTTCTGAAAAACAAAAATGTTGCCTGTGATGATTTTGCTAGAAACTTGAGTTCATATATTTTCACACCGCTATAAAGTTGCACGTACCCAGCAATATAAGGCGCATGACACATGATAGCGCATAAGTCATTTGAATGCGGTATTGACAATGAAAATTATGAAAGAGACAAGCTTCATGAAGTCTGTCATACAGCAATGCCAGGAATGACAGACTGACGCAAGCAATGCATTTAAGGACTTGTGGATGTCATTGAAAATTTATTCCTGAGAACGGAACAAATAAGTGGAATTTCAATCATGTATGTAAGCAGTTGTGTGAGTAAGACGAACTATTTCCCTAAGAAAGTTTTAAATCGATTTATGTGCTGTTTCATGACAGTGCAGTATTGCACTGTCTACTTGATAACGGCGTAATGTTTAAACAGTCTTTAGGCAATGGGCGGTAAAACGAGAATTCGAATCCAACTGGATAAGTGACAGACGGTTGGAATCTTGGACTGTTAATTTTAAATTTTTCATTTTGAGTTGCTTATTGTTTATGAAGCGCTTCTCAGATTTCGCCATTCGGAGTTGGCGATACACTGTAGGGTCTCTCTACTCGTGAAACACCAAGAATAGTAGCTGAAGAAGATAGGCCCATTTGGACTGTAATGCCTCTCAAAAAAAAGAATCTTGTAGTGAGCTATACACTGCTAAGAATAAAAAGCCACAGACGTTTTATAGGAAATTTGCTTCAGATACAGCTGGTCTTTATGAATAACACACGTAAAGACATTGAATACAGACCCAACATTCTGGGTCAAGAATAGTAATAATTAATTGATACTATAGTCCACAAAGGACTACAGCCTAGCTGACTGGTACTGTAGTTGCAGAACCTATAGCCGAACTGCAAATAGCGAGATTTGCGAAGCTTTTCATAAACACTAAGTTCTCTTTGAGTGTTGTCAGCAACTCAAAAGAGGTGGGGCCGTGAAAAATACGAGGTTCGGGAATCGAAACTGGGATCTTTAAAGTTTGAGTAGACGCTTACCGACTACGCAACAAAGACCATAATACTATATATAAGGCACTCAGTTTATATAGCAGATCACTCAATAAGTCCCGAGACATACAGGGGCGCCACACTGTTTGGAGGGTGTTGGTTGGTTGACATAGTCCTGTGGTGAAACGTAGATCCAAAAAAAGTATATTGTAAGTAGAGAAGACACGACAAGATTGCAAGAAAACAATTATCTGTCACTGGGGAAGCACTACACCGAATGTAACTATTTTATCTGATTTGTGGGTAAATTAAGAAACAGTTTTGTCTAATGTCGTTATTCATTAGATAAGGACATTCTAATAGAACAATATTTTTCAAAAGTTACACAACTTGTTTTCAGCCGTGAAAAAACTCAAATTTTCTAACTTGAATAAGCCTTAATTATCTATAGGACCCTAAAATACGATGAAAAAATGTTAACTCCGTGTTATTGACAGGGAATTTTGGAAATTTCACTGCGATAAACCTATTTTTTTTTTTGTTATCAAATGTTTTGACATTGACAACCTGATCATTGATTAAAGAGGGTGTTCATCATAGACTACTCCGAGACGGACAATTAATTTCCTCTTCCTTTAGAGTATTTAAAAGTGGGTATATACAAGCAAACGATGTCTGTTTAATTTTCGAAAATATGATTATTTTAAAGCCTTTCCTCCTTTTTCGGTACAGCGGTACATAGAGGATTTTTGTCCATTCACTCAATGACAAACCAGTGTGTTCGAAATTTGACTACGCGGCTACATCCATATTTTCATATATCTGGTAGAGTTCGCTGTTATGTCTTCTCCTCCATTCACCTTTTAGCAGACATGGCCATAAATCCGGTTAAGCTCTTTGCTGCTGTCGTATGCAACTTTGAAATTGATGAAAAGGTGGTTCGTATCGATGTGAAACTCGCTGAGGCTTTCTAGGGATTGTCTTTGTGTGAATATTTGGTCTATCGCTGATTTGGGGGTCGAAAACTGGCTGATACGTGCCCATTTGATTAAATTGCATGCGACGTTTCACAAGTATATAACCCAATACTTTTTAAATGAGGTAGGATTGCCCTTTTATGCATATAGAGCAGGTCATCGGGTATGTTTTCGTAGAACAAGGATACCATTGGATAAAGAGTCAAGAGCCTCGAAGCTAAATTGTGGGTGGTAAGAAGAGTGAATTGTGTTCAATACCATTCAGAAGCCATGTTTTATATTAACGATTTTGTTCGATTGCATTCAAGTACATTTTAAGTCCAAATTACCAAATCTAAAACTGGACTGGTATGAGTGGATGTATACAACCGTAATAATTAGAACATTCAGACACTGCAAGTCGTATGTTTGGTAACCGATCCTGTGCATTTTATCTGTAAGACTCAGCGCAGTTGCAACAGAGTAGAAAATGGATGCTTTTATTCATTTAGATCTTAATATGGTTGGCGATATTTCTAAATAATTTTTACTAAGATTTCAGGTTAACAAAGTTCAAAGTGGCAGTTAACAACCAACATTTGTCAGCTTAGGTCATTATGGCAAACCAAACCATCCAAGCCAACTAATCGAAGTTAAGTGCAAGAAAATCAGTATTGCGAACTTCATCTAACTTAGGACGTAGGAGTAAATTGACATTTTTTACTTTTGATTATCAGTTTGTGAGTAGTTACAAAAGATTTAAAATTTAACAACTAAAAAAATTAGTTGATCCCTAGGTAAGTACCTTGTACAATATTGTGAAGTTATAAGGAGGTTATACGACGTTTTCTTTTCTTTTGAAACATTTCCATGGCTAACAAGTTAAAAGCCAACACATGTCAGCATGTTCGTCAGTTGAACAGAACGAACAGGAGATTGTAAAAAAATAAAAACCTCGAGCTACGTGCAACTAAACAAAACCCCTTAAAAATCCTCTTAATTTATTCTTGCACTCGCTAATCCCTATTCACAGAGCAAAAAACTCCATACTATGCCCAACAATCGCTGCGAGAATTGAAACATCCATCCATTGTGCACGCCTTCTCATCCCCACCCCAGACCACAATCGTCAGCGCAATCGAAACCAATCTGAAGACGGAGCGAGTCATTAAGCGTCTTGGTGAGATTCCAAAATCCGAAGCACCTCTAATGATTATAATATTTAGTCAACGCATTAGCGTGATACTCTGCGGCTAATGTGTGCCACCGATTAGGGTCGATACGCCGATAAAAAGTGTTAATAATGGCTTGTTCCCTGCGGTGGTGGCATTTTTGAATTTATAGGCAATAACTTTTCGGTTCGGTTTTAATTTTCGTTCGTTTGTTTTAAGAGCATTCCTTGGCTGTACCTCAGCCATTGCCATCAGCAATGCCCATTGCCATCATCGTCATCACCACGTGCTTGTCACACAATGCCTGCGCGCGGCTTGTCGGTGCAATTGGCGCCGGGTTGCGTTATTTTTATCAAAATATCATATGAGTGTGCATTTAGTGTTAAAATACTAAAATGTTAATGTCTTTCGGGTTGCCTTTGGCTGATGCCGTGGAGGTAGGGTTAACAGTTGTGTCGTTGGAGCACAGAAATTCTTGATTTATGATGACATCGCGCGAGTTAAGACGCACGAAAAGGGAACACGCAGCACAGAGGACTGCGGGGGAATGCGTGTGTAAGTCACAGATGAAATCCCTAATGGATAAGTGAAAGGATAATAAGGGATAATACATTTGTGTAAAAGGGGCTTAGTATTCCAAATGAACCGCGAAGATTGTGAACGCACCCCTCTTGTTGGGAAACCACTAATTAAATCTTTACATTTGGGGATGTTTCGGTGGAGGAAACGGAAGAAGATTTTTCCAAGAAAATTTTGCTTTGTAATCGGCGCACAATTAAGTTGGGCGATATGGGGGTTTTCTATGATGCCTCTGTTAGACTGAGTGGCGAACTGAATGACGTGCGAAGTGACGTGGTGAATTGCTGAATGTCAATTTGTATAACTTCAAAGTAAGTCATGAAGGTATGCCTGCATTGTAGGAATTTCAGGGATTACAGGGTGAGCTTTCCGACGAGGGCAATTTTCGTACAGGTCGAAGAATTTTTTTAGTCAACAGTTAAATTTATAGTCGGAATGATACATAAGTAGGATCGGACTTCAATACACAATTTTTTAACTCGTTCCCGCTGTTCATAAATGGAAAGGTACAGCAGTAATTTATAGGCAAAATTAGTGTATCCATAAAGCTGGTTTCATTATAAAACACTGTTTTTTAATACATTTGATTTTACAGATGTGACCTCAATTTTAAGGTAATTAGAGAGAATAACCGAATATTAATGACACTCACTGTATATGTACATAAATTCAAAGACATATTCATAACTCATGTTTTGACATATTTAACCCTTAAACCAAGAAAAAAACAAAAGTACTAACGTTCAAATTATCTTTACGACAACAGCCACCCAGCTGCACAATTCATTGCAACTTTTAAGAGCATACATATATGCCAAGCTTTGGTTTCACTTCACCATAACAGTCGATCATACATCTTTCATAAAATCTGGGTAGCTCTCGGTCCATACTATGATAAGTCCTGAAAGGAGTGCATCTTCCAAAGGACTTAGCACACGAACTTAATCCCCCCGAATCACCCATTGAGCCACGAGGGCCAGTTGTCTATTTCATTCCGCAAGACTTCATATTTCCAACCAACAAAGCTTCAGAATTGTTTGGATTCAACAATCAATCATCAGACTTTATGCCGTCTGTCAATCATCACCTGTCACCTGTAGAACGAAAATGACACCACATGAAACGCAAACCTGCACGCTCTCTCACTGCTCTATCTCAATTCGTTATCTTCATTCAATTACACTTCAACGCGATAATGTAAAGGTCCTTAAGACTCTTAACTAGTTGTTTCCGATTACACATTCTCTTGCATTTCCCCCTTCTGTAATGACGTAGCAAAACTTCCCAGATGCGCAGTATGACTCGCGCTCGCTAAGAGAGACGTGGCCATTTTTATACTTTTCATCGCTTGCGTCCAAGTTCCCATGGCGAAGGTACGCTTCGCACAATGTCCCGTGCGCAAAAAGAAGCAGAGAACTGCTGAGGCGAACCTTAAAAAGTCGCTCAAAGGGTCGCTCGTCGAGGAAAGAACATCACCGGCTGGCGGTCGAGTACAAAGGCATTCCGACTGTCTTAACGCCCAATTATACAAGGCCGCGGCACTAAAACAAAATTGGTCTTTTATGTATGGTGGCCTCTGCGCACACGGAGTGGATAAAACTATCCACGCTGCGATATGACCATATAGAGGAGGGCCGCTAAGCACCTCCGCAGAAATGGAGGAGCCCGCAAAGCACACAAGAGCGCGAGCGCGCACGGAGCCAGGGAAACAAACAAGAAGGCAAAAAGCAAATGGGGGAAGCGGAGGAAAATTTGCCAACGCTAAGTGAGTGAGTGCGACCCGGGCAGGGCTAACTGTGGGATTTGTTAGGGCAGTCGTTGTCGTCGTCGTCTTCATCGCCAGCCCCATCGCCACTGCCGTCGTCATTGTCGTCGCACGAGGACGACTATATAATCAACGACGAGGTTAAGAGGCTCTGTGAGCTTGCGACTCTGCTACAATCTCGCCCGTTCAGTTGCTCATCGTGTTTTCGGTAATTTATAGTAAATCCCTGGACTGTGTCTGATTTGAGCTTCGAGATCGAAAATTTGTATATCGAACGCAACTAACCGGTGATCAGATAGGGATAATCGCCAAACACGATCCCTGTCATCCTGTTCTGCTGCACATATCCCTTTCGGGACTTTTCGCGTACCGGTCCCTTTTGCGGTGATTTATTTTATGTGACTTGGTTCGCACATTGCTCCGCTTCGGTTGGCGAACGTGGCCCAGCAACGACACGGACAACGTCGACGAGGGCAACATAAAGTTCTTCCCCAAAATTGACTCACCTAATAACTTTTGGCCAAGGTTGGCCGGTATCGTTTTTTATGCCGCTTCTGCCGCAATAGTCAGAGGAGCAGCAAAAGGGCATCGGAAACTGGTTGAGATGTTGACGGTTGGCCGTGTCCACTCTTGTGGAGGAGCATGCGAATGCTAATGAACTTAATCGCAGTTGTACTCGGCGGTGTTTTACCGGCAATTGGCCGGTTTCTTTTCTTCTTTTGAAAACAAAATTATCATCGATTGGGATTGCATTGTGGGAAAAAGAAGCGATCCCGATGAATGCGAGTTGATTTGTGGAGTGATGTCATGATTTTGGAATTGGTTGACATTTCTTGTTTTTTGTTTTATGAATTTTCGTGGGATCTTGTAGGGAATGGATGAGAATCGAAATGATAAATAAAGGGACATGTTGAAAGCGTGTGAATTTTCGGGATAGGTTATATTTTTAATGTTGATTTCTATGGGTTATAAAGTAAAAGTTTATTGATCTGAAAGAGAAAGAGGAAATTTCTACGAATTCAAAAACAAATTTAAACAAATTCGCTACATTTGCCCATGTCAAAATAGGAAGGGAACAATGTTGAATAATACTCTAATAAGACGTTCGGCAAAATCTTCTTCTCTCTCCCTCTCTCTCTCTCTCTCTGTCTGTCAAACAAACCTATGACATAAAGGATTGACCAATCAGGGTCAAACTTGAGCGAGTAATTTTTCGGAACATTTACAGTTCTTATACAGCAACTCATGGAAAAGGTTTGACAGCGTTCTGTCATCTTAGCGTTTGTATCATCTTTCTGCTTCATCACTAACTAAGGTAAGGTATTGTCGCCAAGACAAGACTGTAGAAATCGTTTTCTTACATTTTTTTCGAAACAACCGCTATTTGCATTAAAATCTGCTGACCTGGTGACCTTGATTTTGCATTTTCGTAAAGCTCAAGAAGCAAGGCACCTCTGCTACTAGACGGGAACCCAATTGAGGATGTCAACAAATTCTACGACCTCGGCAACAATTTGTGCAAAGATAAAGGTGCAGGAACTGACATCTTGTCTCGTAGAGACAAGGCCCGCCACGCTTACTTATCGCTCGGAAACGTTCGGAGCTCCGTTCAGTCAGTGCTGCACTCCACTTTATGCTTCTTGCATTCAATTTCAATCCGTACTGTTATACGGACGGGGGACTTGGAAAACTTGGTCAGCTTGCTGACTGACCGTGAAAAAGGTGTATCGATAAGCCGGGAAATTATAGCCGAAGGTCATCAGGTTGGCCCAAGACAGAGTCGCTTGGAGGTCGTTCGTAGAATCTCTGAAACCGCTATGTACATATATGTTCCATACAAGCTACCATTCAATAAAATATGTTTCATTCTGCAATTTTATTTATATTTGTATACACTTTCTGTGTCAAATAAATGTATGTCTCATTTTCTGTCACGTCATCTTATCGTCATCCTCCCTCCCTAGGAGTCAACTCAGCAAGTCTTGTGGAAAGTCCACTACGCGATCCAGTATACGGCATGATCGTATGATAAGTTAATCGCTCTACTTGACTCTTTGCTTCTGGCGGTTAGTCACCCGACCAACATGTAACACATGTGCATTAGTCGCAATTACAAAGTGAGTCGATGATGAATGAGTGTAAATGTGAATGAATGCGTCAATATCTTACAATTTCAATGAGAAAAGTTTTTGATGAAGTTTTCCCAAAGGCCATAAGCAGAGAATTTCTCGGCGAAACCAAACAGTTTACATTCATTTTCTTCCACTGAACCATGGACCTTTGTTGTAGAACACATTTTCGATTTCCGATACAGTGAATCAGTTGAAAAATGTGCGAATACTCATTAGCCTCAAGAAACAGCCTTAGAAACAGCCAGGCGCCATAGACCAGAACATGGCTGATCATATGCTTCCAGTGAGGGCTTCACTACTGAATTGCATTTTGAGCCCAAAGAAACAACAATTGTACTATTTACTACATTCATGGAAATGTGATTTGGCATCACAGAAAGTTAGATTTCTTCACTAATATTTCCCATTCATTGGAATGGTTCAATCGGTCTTCCCGCATGGCTCGTTGTAACTACAAATCTAGTATTATGTATCCCAACGCCTAGTAAGAGGAACTCATAAACATTTTCGGTGTTAATAAATGGTTATCAACAAAGTGCTGCCAGCTTCTCAAATTTGAAACATTTGGGAACCTATTTTCGGCAAGCAATTATTAGATTTCCCAAACTGAATAAAAAACAAAGTTAAAAATATAACTTTTGCGTGAATGGTTTATAAAATTAACAGTAATTTTCTGACATTTTTTATCAGGAACAGCTTGATGAGCCTTCGTATTCAATACAAAGTGCATTTGAACATTGTGCAACTTACTGAAGTTGATCGAACAATTTGTTATTTTCCTTACAACGAGTTTTGTACTTGCAGCCTTAAATTTAACGCGATTTTGCGCAGTTTGAACTTGATATTTTTTATTGACTACGAAAATAAGTGTATGCTTGTTTTCCCAAACGGCTAAACTATTTTCATTTTCTGCAAAAGGCCCTTACAGTAAATACATTAAACTATTGATACTGAAATCAAAATAAAAAAATAATTTTCTACCGTCGGTACAGCGCAGAAAAAAATTAAATCCAGGATCTTACTCCTTAGGTCTTTTTTAAGTGGAAAAAACACATTTGAAAAATCGAATAATTTATATATTATGATAAATGATGGCTTTTATTAAACAAACGTTTTTTTTTAAATTATCCAATTGCAAAACGTCGGTTTTCGAATTGACCTTCTCACAGTATATTGCTTTTGAAATGAATTGCGTGACTATGAGATATTAGAATGTCGTCTTTGTTCGAAATTAGATAAAACTAACACGGTCTTTAAAATTATGTTGAATAATACATATTCTGTCTAACAGGCATCCGCTGAAATGAGAGCAATTTGCACGATGTATAAAATAATTCAAGGGGGATCAAATGAAATAAATTATGCTCCAAGCAAAGAACTGGAAAGGAAAACCTAATTGCGTTTCACTATTGCGTGAAGATCAAGCAGAAAAAATATCTCTTCTTTTTTCGCACCCCACAGGAAGATTTCATTGTAGAAAAATATTTCTCAATTAATTCCCATGCGATGCATCGCAGTAAGTCAGTACATGACAGAGGATTATTAAGGCACACCATTACCATAATTATCCATCAAACCAAGACACCTAAAGAGGTTCTCATTCGTCATGGCAAGACCACAAGAAACGCCTAGCAGCATACAGGTTGAATTCACTGCATTCCCAATCAAAAATTTTCCATGCAACCACTCCGCACCACGAGATGCACGGTGTGCTGTATGCAAATTGAACGAGCAATTAAAATGCACCATTTTGTAGATGCGTACAGATGCGCTACGAAATACAAATAGGAGTAGATTAAATGGATGTTAAATGAACTTACCCTTTCGTACTGATAGAACGATCTACTGGGTCCAGCACGGCCATATAGATATGGATAATAAGCACCGTACATAACTTCAGGGCAGGATACTGCCATTTCGATGTATCCAAGCCTTAAACCGCCGCCACCACTGCTGCCACGCTACCGTTGCTCGGCGTTTGCCGTCAGTCTGCTGAGAGGCGCACCGAGTTTTCCTCGTCAACGAATATGAATATTTTTTTTTTTTCTTTTTCAATGATTTTCCACTTTTCACTCAACACTCGCACACACACTCTGGGATGTGCGCAATTTAAATTAATTCAAATTTTAATTATTCCAAGCCACGAACTGAATCACAGGGCGTATCTACTTTATCTCTCTTTCTTTCGGTTGGCTTTGGTACAGGGGAAAAAGCAAATTTCAGGCGAGCGAACACAAGAACACCGCGCGGAATTCCAGACGATATCGGGCAGACATTTACATATAAACGTTCATATCGACGTTGTTGTTGCTGTCGATGGTTTTTGCGTCTGTTATCCTGTCGAACGCTGATGCATCAGCGCAGCAGCCCCTGATTGGACACGAAATAAAACGAAATTAAAACAAAAACAAAGCAATCCGGGTTTAAAGTATTTGTCTCATTAAAGAACGTCAGGGAAGTGCGGTCTTGGCGTTTGCTGAATGAACGAACCTGAAGCTACACCACGACTACGGCGGATACCTGTCGTCGGTGCACACCTTGTTCGGAGCCGTGTATTATTAACAATTTAAGCAGATAGTTGTTGCTACCGGTTGCAGGGAGTGTGTGATGTACACAGACGCTCTGGTGCTACGATCATTGCACCAACGCGATCTCGGCCGAAACCCGTGGAGTTTTGTTATTCTTTCTTTCTGTTGAATGGTGCACACAAACGGACTGAGACTCGGATACCTTCAACTGCCAGCAGCTGGCTGGGCAGGTTGTCTACTTTGTCTAGTTCACCCAAACAGCAACAAACACCGAGGCGACTCTACGGCATTAGCAGACTAAGTGAGTGAGTGTCTTTAACCATATTTGCAGTGCAGCACCGCGAGATGTGAATTTCTCAGAAGTTTCGACTTATTTTCATAACACACAGACGCACTCCATTGCTGAGGGAAGTTGTAGAAAAGTTTATTGTTGTGATATGATGTTTTTTCTGTTTTTCTTTTTTGTTGACTTCTAGTGGAACTCGGTCGCACACATGCACACCCATTGGCGTGTATGGTGTATGGGGCTCGTCTTGTGACATCGGCCTAAGAAAAGTTGTTGAGCAAATAATTTTACCGGGTACTAAAGTGTGCACCGGTAGTTTATGAACGCGTCAACCGAGCGTCGGGGGGAGGGTGTGATATTTAATATGACGCAGCGAGTGTAGAGTTGTTTAAACGTCAAGAGCCTTAATGATATTATTGATGAGTGTCATTATGACAGTGAAAGGTTGGTATTTATGCTTACAAGATATTTGATTGAATGACTTGAGTGTGATGAAATGTCACGAAGTGGTGAGCGTAAGATTAAAGCCAAATATTTGGAATTTAAATTTGAAGAGTTATTACTTCTTTGTTATTTGGCTTATTTGGCAGCACTGTTAGAATGTAGTTTGTTCATGCCGAAATATTGATTTGCGTAATTTAACACACGTTTTTTTTATATCTTTTAGTTAGAGGATGTAAGTTTTTCGTTTGTAAGTAAAGCAAAACCACTGACACAATTTTTTGAAAAATACTTCTTATTTCTATTAGGCCCTTAATTCGTTGTGCCTAATCTTAGACAATATTCAAAAATCGAACAATCAAATTTTGAGAATGTCTCAATGAGGAATGAAAGCACCAACTTTCTCATCGTGTATACACTTCATAAATTCTGCCGCTTAAACAATACAAACGTACTCATTCTTAAAAAATGCGAGGAATAGTATAATTAGGTCTTAAACAATAAGTCAGGACACAATGAATCCATCTGAGAATAGGGAGAAAAAAAGAAATTGAATAAGATAATCATTGAAAACTGAGAAGTTGCGTCAAATTGAAAATTTTAAATTTATAATACGCATAGAACATATTTCTTCAAAATAAGGACCAATAACTACTCATGTTGTGCGTGCTATTAGAGCTTTTGGAATGTTTCCTCACTCCGAACTACGAAATTTAGGTAAACTGTGAAATCTCAGAATTGAAACTTTTGCTTTAAAGGGTGTTAGTCGACGGATCTACCCATTACGCGTCTGAGATCATCTCTTTTGATCAAGACGTTCAAATGGAAAAAAACGCCCTTTTGCTTCAAACATCAAAACGCACAAACGCGATTATAAGACTTTAATCAGCTATTAATTTGAAATAAGTTATCAAGGCCTTTATGTATTTGTTTTTCAATTAAAAAATACCCTAAATTTATTGGCAATGCCTAAGTTTTTTAGTGACCACTAAGTTTGTGTGTGCTCTGGACTGAGAAGAGAACCTACAATGAAAGCGGAGTTTGAAAAATTGTTTTTTCTTTGAGCGTTTAAGGTGAATCCGTGAAAAGTGGAAGATGAATGGAAATATAGACCCCTTATTAGAAATAAAAGGTGTAGCGTATGACTTACACATTCATTTAGAAGATCATAATTTTTCAGACGAACTTAGGTTCGCTTTGAAGTTGAAAGAATCAATTTTTCACTGAAATCTGAATAATCCAATCTCCACATTTGTCACTTGCAGAATTCAAGCAAACTATCTCGACCAAACGTTGCTTGAGAATTGAAGAAAATATCTTTTACCAAACTAAAAAAGAATTGAAAAATTGACTATTATTTGGTAAATCGACAAACCCTTCAGCACAACTACATACGGACGGACCCTTGTCAGAGAAACAAACTATTTCCAAAATTGCAATTTGATTTTAAAATGAAGACTAAGACATTTTCTTGTAATAGATATTGGAATTTTTAATTTTTAAAACACTTGGGGTCTCTTTACAGCTTATAAGTAGGTTTTATATCATAAATGCAACAAAATGTTATTCTTATTGTGCCATTCCTTCCGAGATAGCGGAAAAGTGATTGATTTTTCTATAAATTAGGGTTTGAAGGCAGGAAAGTAATTTGTATGCCAACTATTTTTGGCACTTCGTTCTGTGTAAGTGACGTGAATGTAAAAAAAAAAATATATACACGTATATATTTCCATCCTGAAACTTGATCTTGAAACTATATATACCTAAACATGTTATCAAAGTGCAATGTCCTCATGGTTTGTCATTACACATTTTATTGAAGACTCCCGCATTGAACTGCAACTTCATAAATACTATCTCTTCCGACGGTAATTCGGATATGAAAAGGTCTTTTCATTTTCATCTTTTCTGTCAAAGGGATATAATAAAAAAATAAGAGAATACTAATTTCTGACTTATTCAGTGGTAGGAAGAAATCGTTGTACAGAATGAGTCACAGACACTAGAACCTGAATGTAATCTTAAGAATATGATGTTAGTGACTCTGATGGAATGTAATTGTTGAAATTACAACGGAAATAAATTTAAGTGAGTGTCAATCTCCGTTTAGAAGTCGATTTAATAATTTCGACTATATTTTTCATTATCTCGCTTTTGAAATGGATCCACGTCTCCCGACAGCATTTTTTCCATTCAGAGTCTGCATTAAGCTAGATACCCTCTTCTAATAATAAAAAAATAATAATTGAGTGGCACTACAGCCCACAAGCGACCAGTCTCTAGCTTCTACAACAACTACTCGTATTATGCGTGCTATTGTTGGTTTCTCAAGAGTAGAAGGGAGCTGGAGTTTTTTGCCGATTTCGAACGGCGAGATATGAGAAGCTTTTTCACAGATAATTGGTACTCTTTGAGTGTTGTCAGCAACTCGAAAGAGATGGTGCCGTCAAAAAATACGAGGTGCCCCGTCCGGGAATCGAACCCGAACCTTAAACGTGTGAGTCGACGCACTTACTCACTTAAGTAAATGCAAGAGAATGTATAAAAATCACAAAACAGAGGTGTAGTGGATTTTCGACATGGAAGAAAATAAGAACAAGGATCACACAAAAGAGAAACAAAGAACATTCTCCCTGAATACTAACATTTCTTATTTATTTCTTATTTTGTATCTCGAAATAGATCAACAAAGTTGAAGAACTATACTCAAACTTAAGTGCACATCAAAGAATTTTATATAGTGAGCATCGCTGTAGCAAGACTCAGTGAAATGACTGCAAGTTCTTGGAATCACGCTTCAAACTTAAGAAATAAAAAGAACAACATTATTTTTCCCAAATATTATTAACATAAATTTTAATAGATCACAAAACCTTCATGGGTCTCTAGTAAGGTGTATAGAATTTGAATCACGAAATAAATTGCAACAATTTTAATTGTTGTATTTTCATTTCCAACACCCCCTACGTCCCAACCATTCCATTTCCATTTCAAATAATTTAAAATTCTGCGATCTTTAAATTTCAACGGTCCCCGCATTCTTTCAGTGAATCAAATCTATTATTATGCGTCAAGCAGTGACAGTGAACAATACATTTGCCAAATCAATCCAAATCGGAATCCGATTCCGTCTACATGTACAGTGCGTTGTGTGCCTCCTCTCGCATCCTAATTTTAGATAGGCTATTTAAAGCCGAGGAATTAATTACATAAAAATAAGACTCGTTCGCCTATCAATCGCTGGTATAAATCTCCGCACGAACAATAAAGTGCGATGTGACAAATTCAAAATGTTTTGTATTTCAGATAAATCTAATCCTACAGAGACCGCTCATTAAATGTTGTTCCTCTGCGAGAGCAGATTTTTGTTTTATTGGCAACACGATGTCGTTAAATTTTTGCAATGAAAATTACCGCATAAAGTGTAGCAACAACTATTCTGCTCCCAGCCGAACCGCCGTATTCGCGCCAACCGCACTCACTGCAGTTACTTTCTTGAAATAGAGAATACAAACCGATAGTTGATGTATTGGCAGTCCTTGTAATCCTCTTACAGTGTATCCAAAAAAACAAATTATGAATCGCTAAGTGGGGGCAGAGTAACCAAATGTTTCACTAGATTCCACCACAAACTCGCAGGAATTCACCACCACGAGGCACAATTATTTATTATGAACCATTAATGTAAAATATTGCAGTGGAATAAAAATCACAATTTATTATCCATAACTCATATAATCAACGCCTCCATCGGCGGCCGGCTGCCACACCAAGTGAATTCCACTAATTATTGTGCCTGCTTTGACGCACAGCGACAGTAGATAATTCACCGCTATTGCACTAGCCGCAGAATGCAATGCAGATAGCGAGAATTACTGGCGATCCAATTAGTTAATGATGGCGCGATATATTTTTTCAAATATGTTACATGACAGAAGCCAACACAATTAAATATTGCACACACTAGCACAAGCGATATGTTTTATTGCACATTCAGATGGGAATTTTTCGAATTTCAGACTTGTTTAGGCCGAAAGCCGTTCGCTGGCTCGTCTTTTTAGACTAATCCAATTTGTTGTTTTCTTTTTTGAGTTGACAATTTGTTGTTCGTTTTGGTTTTATCGGATTCCCGACGAAATTCCTCCGATCGAGGAGATATGCCACACACTGACAGTCTAATTGGTTGTATCACGGTGTTACTCACGTTCGTCGTTCCAAAAGATGGGGCTAACGAATTTCAAAATCAAAACACTGACACTACCGATTGAATCGAAATCAATTAGTGCAACTGTCAGATGGTTACACGGACGTCTATTGCCCGGAATCCGTGAGTATTTGAAATGAAATTTGAATATTTAACAAGAATCTGCTTAAATTTCGACCGCCGCGCGCAATCTAGCACTTAAACTTTTCGAGTTGAACAGCGACTGCTGGGTCGTTTGACAGTTGCGTTGTGCTCGTTTGCTGACAACCCAACAGAGGTGTGTAGAGAAATGGCTGATGCCATTTTTATTCGCCCCCTTCGCTTTCTCTCCCTCTAACGGCCTTACATTCAAATGCAGAGAAGCAGGACAACAACTGAGGACTCTGTGCGATAGTGGTGATGTGATATTTCTAAGTGTGCGTTCGGAAACATTGTAGGGTGTGACGTATCCAAACCAGTTGTCTTGTAGGCTATTGGACGGACGTTCTCTCAATCGTAGCCACGCCCAGCTCTCCAGAAAGGAAATCATGAATTATTCAGTCTCATTATGTGCTACATAGATAAAGTGGATAAATATACTCGAAGGAGGCGTGGCTATCGACTGTTTTGTTTGTGGGAAGCTTTCTGTGCAGTGAAAATGGGGAGGATATCGATTTCTTGTCTGTTTTACAGGCCGCAACTAGGATTTGCGTGCAATCGAATGCGGCTCCGTCGTGGGGTGGAAGTACAATGGGATTAGGGGAATATGACAGCATTAGGGTAAAATTAGGTGCGTTCTAAATACCTTGTTGGCAATTCGAAATTTATTTATGATGGAACAGTGCATCCAAGACACTCACTCCTAGACGCCCTCATTCAAATGCAGGACCTTTTTATTACTCCTGTGTTGGAACATTTTAGGGTGGGTCGTCAGCTGTTTGTTGTTGGAGCAGAAACAACTATCAGGTCATGGCAAGAGCTCTTCATTACATATCTGACCCACAAATTATGTCAGGCCTGGGGTGCAATAAGTCACCACAATATTTTGATTTGAAAGAGGAAATTCAATTCGGTTTCCAAGAAGACAATGTGTGCTTGCGATGGCACAGGAACTTTCATATCATCTGAAAAGTTTTTATTTACTGTAATCTCTCTTATGTGCAACTTAAGTTTCTTCCGGATTGTGTTTCCGCATTTAAGCCGCTTCAGTGAATTTACTACAAACAAATTGCATGCGCATAAGCTTCACACGTGTATTTGTTATGAATCAATCGTGTGGAAGATTTTTAAAAGACGTACACACTGCCAAAAGGAACGTAATGACTCTTTTCCAAGACAAATTTTGCAGTTTTTCTTATATGTTCTTGTTTTTAATTCAGAGATCGTTTGCAAAAATGTTCATTTAAGACCATCTAATTAACCAAAACTTACCCTACTTCAAATATTTTTCATTAAACCCTTGGGAAACGCAGATAAAAAAAAAAAGAAATTGGGTAGCAGTACAGACTTTAAGCGACCACGGCCAAGCCACTACTCGTGTTGTGTTTGCCTACTATTCTTTTACGAGTATAGGTGACCCACCATTTCTTGCCTATTCCGAACGATGAAATCTGAAACGTTCTCCAAAGAAATAAGTGTTCTTTAAATATTGTCAGGTATCCCGTGTAGGAACTCGACGCATTATCCACTAAGTCATGGCGGCCAGCTAGAAAAAATCTTTCGCCAGCTGCCTCTAAATGCGCACTCCAAGTTGGTTGAGATACTTCTCCACTTGTTTGCGCCATCTCAACCTAGGCCGTCCTCTGTTGCGTTGTACCAATGACTCGGATTCGAAAACTTTTCGGAGCAGTGAGGTCCATACCCTCTACATGGCCTAGCCATCTTAAGCGTTGTATCCGAATATGCATTATCGTTAAATCTTCTCTTTTAGACGCCATCAACGCAACAGGACCAAAAATCGCACGCAGGACTCTTCTCTCGAAAAGACTAAGGGCTTTCTCATCGGCGTTTAGCAGCGTTAAAGTTTCTGCGCCATAAAGATGGACTGGGATGATCAGCCTGTTGTGCAAAACCAGTTAAGTCCTTTGAGAGCGGGCTCTATTACTTAAAGAAGCAGCGATTGGCAATAGTGATTCTGAATTTGATTTCGGCACTGATGATGTTGTTCTTATTTATTTAGCCGAGGTAGACGAAGTCCTTGACTACCTTGAATTTTATGCTTTTTTGTGCTACAACTAAAACTAAGAACTAGAACTTAAACTAAAACTATTCTACTGCTAACTTAAGCTACGTATGCATATGTGCATGTATACTATCATATAATATATATATTTTCATACCTACATGCACAGGTGCGTCTATGTACAACTATATATTTGTGTATAATCAATAATACACTTACTCTTTTACTCTTTTATTCTTTTTTTATTTTTTAAATTAATTTTGTGCTGCTTAGTGATACGCTCTGTCCGAGACGTCGATTGTTGTGTGTCCTTCCTCGATGACAACATATACTTCGTCTTGCCCTCATCGTCAAGTGCGTGAGTTACGCACGGACTTCTCAAAAAGGATGTTGAAGAAGTTACATGACAGCGCCTGTCTAAAAACTTTTCTGACATTGAAGAGGTCGGTAAGTTCGTCACCGACCTTGAAGGAGCAACAGGAGATGTCCATTACCATCCTACACCATCGAACGAGTTTCGTAGTAACGCTAAAACTAGACACGCTGTCATGGGAGGCCTTAAAATCTACGAATAGGTGCTGCCTGCTTTGATATTTTCCACGATCTGCCGTAGTGTGAAGATTCAGTTGATGGTGGACTTCTCTGGCCTGAGACCACACTTATAAGTACCTATCGGTTGTTGACGAACGGTTTTAAGCGTTCACACAATACGGCAGAGAGGATTTTAAGTCTCCAGTGTTAGTCTGCCCTGTGTACATAATCTATTAGGCTTGGAAGACCTGTTAAGAGACTAAATTGTGATTAAGTGTGCTCACGTACATTTTAGTTATAAATATAACTGTGCTTTCACAGTAATTTTGTTGCGATTGCTGAAAAACCCTATAAAACGTTACAAAATGCCGTTTTTGCCAAATTTCAGGGCCAAAATCCACACAAGCTGAGACCACTGCTTTTAATTAATTTTTTCACATATGTATTTGGCAACAACACCAATATTTGTGATGTCATATCATATTTGATTAAACTTTAATTAAGTTCGAACTCAACCTTTAAGACGACTTTATCGGAATAACGCCATAAAACCGTCTGTTAAGAACACTTAAGAATAGTCGATGCATAACATGTAATATTTTTGCATGTACTTTTTAAAGAAAATCTACAATAAATTTGATAACTTAGACCGCTTTCGTGTGGTCGCTGTGGGTTAGTGGGTAAGTGCGTCTACCCAGACCTAGAATGTCTATGTTCGATTCCCGGACGGGACACCTTGAATTTTTTCACGGCAGCACTTCTTTCGAGCTGCTGACAACACTCAAAGAGTATCAATTGTCTATGAAAAAGCTTCTCAAATCTCGCCGTTCGAAGTCGGCGAAAAATTGTAGGTCCCTTCTCGTCGTGAAAGAACAGTAGCATGCGCAACAAGAGTAGTTGTTGTAGAAGCTAGGCCCTGGTCCCTTGTGGGCTGTAGTGCCACTCAATTATTATTATTATTGGACCGCTTTCGCGTTATTCAAACATTTGCATTTATCGTTCTTATCTTGAAAATTGACGCCGCGGAATAGTGTTTAAACGGGTCCACCTTTACTTTCATTCATTTTATTTTTTAGTTCCAGTTTCACTCTCTGTGGGAACAGAAAAAAGGATAACTAATTGGCCTCAAATCCTTCCCACATAAAGTGTAGTGCCAACAAATTTATTTCTTATTGGATCAGGAAATACAGTACAACCTTAATTTAATGAAATTTTATATAGTACTACCCATACCCAGAATATAAATTTTTTCTACAAAATTTGCTATAAATTTATTATTATTCATTTTTGGTCAATTTTTCCAATGTGAAATTTAACCGATTTTTCGCAGTTTTTTTCATAATTCATGGAGAGTTTCGCGTGCCCGCTAGTATATATTCACAGTTAAAGTTGTAAAGACTGAGAAATGACAAAGGAGTTTAAACGTAGTTGACGTTAATAAATATGTTTTCTCTGTTTCATAAGGCGAATCTCAATCCAACCTATCCTGACATATTGAGGTGAGAGTCATTGCTGCATGTTCATCATTTACTATTGCACATAAATTTAAAACAAATAATTTATTACTCCCTCCTTGATTATGTGAAGATCGGACTTTATATTTGGGAACTGCACATTTTTCACCATTTTATGCCATAAGTTAACAAAATTTGATGCAAATGATTCTAGATGACCTAACCGTTTACAATTGTCATAATGGTTTCTATTGGCCTCCATTTGCGTTTAACAAGAGAAGTACCCATTCTTGGAAGTCAAACTTACGTAAGACTTTCGGAACCATTGGGACAATGTAGTAGAGGAGGTAGAGGTCCTCGTACGAAATGGCGCAGGAAATGGAGACGGAACTCAATCGAGAGGCTTGTTGGTTGATGGCCAGGTCCACCTCGTAGAAAAAGAAGAAGAAGAAAAATATTTACTTGGAAATAAGAAGATAAGAAGAAGATTTCGTGTCTTGTAGTTTCCTGTATGTACGTATATACTTTTGGTAAACGGTAAAAATTGACCCATTTCAAGTTGGTATTGTGTCCTACAGAAGCGTTTTCTGATAAATGTTTTATTTCGCTTCATTATAAAGACGCATACAGATCAGAACCTTGTATCATCTATTGGACCGAGTTTTGAGAACGTAGAGTTCGCTAAGCCTAAATTCATAAACTCTTCAAACTCTTATGGATTAAGAGGCATTAGGAGCCTAGTAGCGCCAGTTGTTTGGTCTTGCGATGAAACCTACATACATGACCCACAACACCAGTAACTAGTATCCGAAGCCGGGTCGGTATCCGTTGTCCAACAAAGCGTCCCGTAATGGTTTCGACTTTAATTTGTACAGGTGCGGGTATTACAAGCTATAGACGCGTACGATTAATATAGTTTGCTTTGATCAGTGAGTTTCAGATTATTATCTTATGATTTGAATTGATACCGCTTGCTGGAACATTTAACGAGTCATGCAACAATGTGTGACGTTTTTCGCTACACCTGGGGCCAACAAATTTCGAAGGGAAGTGGACTAGCACATGATTCATAAGCAGTTTTTACACAATTTCGACAAAATTTATATTTCTTCAATGGCGAACGTTATCGACAATCAGCACAGTACAAAATAACAAGAAGGCAAATATCAAAGAAGTTATTGATTAAATTAAGAAATGGCGCCACAATCCTGATAAATTAGAAAAATCAAATAACTTTATCAGTTTTTGTATTTTTCTTTTTTTTTAGACTTTAACTATTTTTTGTGCCAGCCGTGGAGTAGTATGTGCATCGACCTACATGTCAAGGTTCAAGGTTCCTTTCTTGGGTTCTTCATCTCTCAATTTTTCACGATACCACTTTCTTCGTGTTGCTGACAACAGCCAAAAGGTACTAACTTTCAACTAATAGCATCTATACTAAAATATTTACAATATCTAGCCCAATGTGTCTTCTGTTAGTCATTCCCCTACTATATTGTATTTGATTTTAGTGAATCAAACAAATTCTGCGTAGGTTATTCATTTCACAAAAAAAGGTTCTTAAAGATATAAATACTTGTTTTGCATTACTTCAAAATACGATCAGCATTTTAGCGGGGATACATACGTCTTCAAAGGTTGTATTATAAAGAGTTCATAATTCAACTACTTCAGGGTAAACACATCAGAGTAATTACAACAACCTAACTTCTGTACCCTCCTTTGGTCGAGCTGAAGTAGGTACCAGACGACTTGCAATTTTCGTGAAGAAGTAAGGTTTCGCCCTACGAAGCCCCGTCAATCTAATAGCTTACTTTCGGGCATATAATGGTTTACGGTTAGGTTGGATGATTAGTTTTGACATACCCTTAAACCCACCTTATACGCCAATTAACGCTTTGACGGGCGATCTGCAACGTAACCATTTACCGCCCATGTGGGTAACGTATGGCGAAATCAGTATTAAAATGCAATCTCCATTCGATTTAGTTAAGCTAAATTTGTTCACACATCCTTTATGTTTTTAAATGCATAATTGTGTTGAGAATGGTATTTAGTTTTCTGCAAATTAATTGAGTGAACATAAAACATAACTATTTTACTATCTGTATGCCTCCTTAACCTCCACCTTGTTTAAGCTGAAGGCATAATGTTAAAACGCTCTATTCGCATAGTGAACACGAATTCAATTTAAAACAGTATCCAGGTCCACAATCAATGTTGCACCGAATTTTATCAGTAGGAATAAGCGATAGTATTAAAGAGAACGACACTTACCACTTCATCGTTGAACAGAAAAATCAATGAGAAAAAAAACACCGGGTACTTGTAAAAGTGACGACTTTAATATGATATTATTGTAGTTGACAGAATGTTACCGCGTTGCTAGCTAACTAATTAAGTAAATTTAAAAGAAAACGTAATCAAATAAAAGGGAATTTGTTTTTAAATATAAAATTAAACTGAAACATACAACCAAATACAACAAAAGAATTTAATTCAATGTTTAGCCGAGAGGTTCTCTCAATTTTTGTTTTCATAAGGACATCGTTCAATGCGAAATTCGGCTTCTTCTGTTTGTGTGAGTAGATTTAGAGTCACTGGGAGACTTTTATGGGGTCACTCGCTTAGGATCACGGGGGAACATGGATGTCTTGCGGATGTTGTCGAGACCGAGGTACAACATAACAACACGCTCCAAGCCAATGCCACCGCCGGCGTGGGGCGGACAACCGAATCGGAAGGACTCAATGTATGCGGCAATTTTTGAAATATCTGCAAGAGATCACAAGAGCGTCTTATGAAAATCCAAAGAGCAAACAGATGTGGGATTATTACCTATTCCGTGATGTTTGGCTCGTTCAACTAGATAATCAGGATCGTGGACACGTTGTGCTCCTGACAGAATCTCTTCTCCGCGCATGAACATGTCGTATGAATTGGAATATTTCGGATCGTTGGGATCCGGCATTGTGTAAAATGGTCGAATTGACAGTGGGAACTTGTCCAAAATGTAAAAATCGGTATCGTACTTAGCTTTCACTAAGCGACCCAGCAGTTTTTCATTGGGAGTCGAAAGATCTTCCTCGTCACCAGTGACAACACCTGAAAGAGACGAATCATTTTATCCTGTTTCTGATTTGGATTTAGCTCTGTCTTACCAGCTTCTCTCAACATGGCAACACCTTCGGAGAATTGCAAGATCAGTGGGGGTTCTAGGAACTTAAACGGTTCCACTTTGTATTGTTGACCGACAGCTTGGATTTCACGAGCATACGAATCACGGAGTCCTTTGAATATCGCCGTGAACGTATCACCGATTGTGTGCAGAACTTCGTGATAGTGATATTTAAAGGCCATTTCCAAGTCCAACCCTACGAATTCAGTCAAATGCCTGTGCGTGTTGGAATCTTCTGCGCGGAATACCGCACCGACAGTGAATACCTTGTCGAAGTCAGCTGCAATCGCCATTTGTTTATACAATTGAGGTGATTGGGCTAAGTACGCTGAGTCTGAAAAAATTAAAAAAAAAAAGAGTCAATTTAGAAATGAAAACATATGACGCAGTATTTATTTTGCATACGGCTCTAAGAATGTAATTTAAATGTAAATTAGAGAAGAATACAAGTGAAACACAACTGTAAACCGGAATGTTAAGTCAAATAGTTAGAAAATAAAATTCAAGTTTAGCGAACGATGATGTCATGTTTGCTTCGAAATGTAAATCATGTTGGCAGATATGATAACTGTTTTGATACGTTTGGAAAATGTCTGCCGACATTTATTTATTTTATTTAATGCACTACATCGTTTGTAAACACTATTACTGTCCATTTTAAGAATGTGGTAAACCAAATAAATATTTGAAATACTGTCCATGTCCGATAAGTACACACCAGAGGGAAAGAAACAACCGGAAAAACTTTGTAGTAAAACATCGAAGGCAAATTTGTCCACTTAGAGGGAGTTTCAAAATTAGATGTTATTCAGTAAAACAACCCAAAGCCTAACTTTTGTTTTCAAGACGATATTAACTGAGATCAGTTTTACTTTATTCAATCTTATTCAATTGACCTTGCACTTTGTCACCTATCTGCTATCTGCTTCTCAAGGTTAAATATTATTTATAGGTTGTGAATGGAGGCAGGCAAGGTTTTAGCAAAAGTGATACGCTATCATGTGAGTTTCTTTAACGTCATACCAAAGTAGATCCTAAGTAAGATCCATGCCAACACTGAACGCCGATCTGACAACGAAGTGAGGTGTTTGTTGGCTTTGAACGACCGTTTCAACACATGACGTTTTCAATATACATATAACCTGTGATTACTGGGCGCCGGGCGATACTTCATGGTGGACAGTAGCACCACTCTATTTGCTATAGTTTAAATTTTTTGAATTTAATTATGAACCTTCATCATCGCACTGAAGGACGCTAAATGTTGAAATAATTAATTATTTGCCTGAACTCTCTAATTTGCAGTACCAGTTATCACTAGCACCATTTCTAGCAGTAAATTTACCGCTCATTAAATGCCCACAGAATCGCATGTGAAATCAGAGCTATTAAACATACAATTCTCTGAGAATGAACAATCAAGCATGAGCAAGTATATTTGAACTTTACATTTAATACTCGCCTAGAAACAGTGTTCCCTAACTTAGCACATTGTTCCATCATTGCAATTCGCCGAAAGAGAAATATCCGCCTGACGTCATGACAACATCAAATTAAACTATTCGCGACTACCCTTGACTCAAAGTTGATCAAAGCGAATTGTGACGCACACCGGCCGCACAGCACATGTGAGCGAGTGGGCGTGCAGTGACGTTATCATTCATTGAGTGTGCGTAAAAAAGTACGAGACAGCATGAAGCATAAAAGACGTGCAAGGCTCTCACACAAGACGATTTAGCATTTCATAAAAGCACAAACTGGGTCAGCGAAAAGAAAAAGTGATGTTGAGGAGGAAAAAATTGAAGCCTTCATGTTTCAAGAGTCAAGGTCAGACGAAATGCTCAATGAATTCAGAGCAGATAAAATTAGATTGAGTTTTATGAAATCGTTGCCGTATTATGCGGATAATATAGCCATTTGATGATATTTATCATTACAAGGGGTAATTTACGCGCGCAATAAACGAGCGATAAGACATTTCCGCTTCGATCAATCATTGCTTACCTTTGAAATAGCTCACAGTGAACACATTTGCGCCACCTTCACTGGCGGCCGAAATAATTTTTGGCGTGTGGATCTCTGTGAACCCTATAAAATTGCAAGCATTTAGTTCATTTCATCTACACAGATTTCAATAAGTAGTGTACCTCTCTCTGTAAGAATATCACGGAAAAGTTTACACACTCCAGCTTCCAATCTGAATATGGCCTGATTCGCGGGCGTTCTCAAATCCAAAACACGATTGTCCAACCTTGTGTCCTGATTAACCCGAATGTTGAGCCCGTCTTCCTACAATGTAAACTCAAATTAACCCTACATGTGTTGTGGGCGCTCACTTGCACACAAACCTCCGTGGTTTCGGGACGCGACGCGTCTTCAATTTGCAGCGGCAGCTGAGCTTTTGCTTGTGAAACCAGGTATATCTCTGTGATGTGCAATTCCAAATCCTGTTCAGTGCATGATTCAATTTTCACCGGAACCGACACAACGCTTGCCGCTAAATCGATTATACTTTCTTTGTGGATACTGAAACGGAAATTGGTTTTTATCACGTAACGAAGTGCACGTCTTATCACTTACTTTCCCGAGAATTTGACCATTTGTTTTGACACTTTCTCATTCACAGACACCAGGCCTTGAACGGTGCTGCTCTGCTGGCGTACAATGAGAAAACATTGTTTACCCTTACTTCGCGACGTATGCACACGTCCGCGAACCCACACAGTACCCTTTCCAATGTAGTTCTTTAGCTCATGTACCACCACAAATACACGATCCTCCTTCTTATCCTTTGACTGGATCATTCCAGCTGAGCCGTATTTTCCAGCTGAACAGTCTTCTTCTGAGTCTGCATTATTATCAGTGTTCTCCTTCCCCGATGCTTGCTTATATTCTGCTTTCTGCAAAATAATTCATCTCAAAACGTTGCCGCTCAGCCGAATATTTAATTTATCTGTCTTACCTTTGCGGCCTTCAAAGCCTCTCTTGCCTGTTTCTTGGCAGCTTTCTTTGACTGCTGCTCTTCGGCGCTCCCACCGTTCTCAACCACTTCATTCTCCGCTGCCATTCCTTCAGCAATTGACTGTGCTTTTCGTTAATCTATTAAAAAAAATCAACATTGGTTTGTTATTCTTTATGGTTTCGGCTAGATAAGGTTTAAAATAACCAAATTGTTTCAACTCGGCGACCCGTTCCGCTGATAAGCTTCGCCCGACAAATTACCTCCAAATTTCAATTTCAATATAGGGGCGTCGTATTACATCATAAAATGCGTTATTACGTCATAAATGCAATTTTAATGCAATTCAATTAACTAATTCGAATGAGGATATAAATCTTCTGAAATTTTGACCATGTGAAATTTATTTGTGGAAGCCGGAATCGCGAAAAGTGAACATTGAATCCCATGCTGGAGATGATTCATAACCCCCACACGGCAGAGAGACGCAATTGAAAAACTGGTTTTGTCGTACACTTACCAACAATTGTTAACTGTTGAGATTATTGGCGATATTTTTTATATCGCCACTGACGAATTGTTATGTGTAATACAATATTTAGTGATTATTTAAGTAAAAATGTTTTAAAACAAACGCCGCCTACGACCGAATTCACACGCAGACCACACGTTGCACTTAGCAGCACATATTTTCGTATATAGTGAACGATATGACATGGCACCTGGGAATTTTGACATTTCTCATACAGTGTTCATAGACGTTGAGAATGGGTATACTGATTGGATAGATAAATGCAGTTCTGTCGGCATGGTAGATTTCAAAAAAAAAATTTTACATGAAATGATGATTTTTTATTCATTTCAATTTTACATGAAATAAGACATGTATGTTTTGGTAACCAAAATCAACTAATAAGTCAATATTTAGTGAGAAGCAAACCAAAAACCGAGTTTTTTCGGTGTAGTTTGTATGCGGAGGGGAAGAGGTTATTAAAAAAATTCTTATCGCCAATTTCTAACATATAGAGACGCACAAGTAAGTTCCTTCGAACGATATATGTAATCTCATTTCGTATGGAATGACTAAAAGTATGATTTATTTCTACTTTATATCGAAATAGAGCATTTAAGGAAACATAAAAACTGTCTTCCAATCAATGTAGATATGATACTTCCTTCAACAAATTTCGTATTTCTGTTGTTGATAAATTAAGGCTGCAACTAATAGGATTGCAATAATTGTATTCTTCAAAATTCTAAGTTATCCAAATAAAGACAATATTATCTTGTGAAAAAAGGTAAATCACTTCAAATTGTTTATCAGAGAACAACGGTCATTAGTCGTTAAAATACAGTTTTCAATCAAGAATGTCTGGTAAGCAGAGATCACAGTTCACTTATTTGCATACAATATCTTAATAACATATATTTGTCTTCCATGTAAGACTACGATATTGCATCAGAAAGAAGGCTAGCAAAAGAAAAGTTTAGCGAGCCAAGGGTTCGACAAAACTTTATCCGTAAAGTGTGTTTCATATTGGCGGTAAGGATGATGATAGACATCGAAACGTGCTTACTTTTGCATTGATTCCATTTTAGGTTCAGATATTGTTAACTGTTGGTGGAATGTTTCTCGCAAACACTCAAGAAGACGTAAAATCGTGGTTAATAGATCAACAGTATTTAACGCTATTTGCCGCCATTGTCTTATTCGCCATAACAATTGTACTTAACTTTTGCACATTTGTACGAACTGTACCACAACTTTCTTATGTCTTGCTCGTAATTTTAACGGCTGCAGAAATATTTATTGTAGCTTTTATCTCATGCCTTTATCGCTCCGAAACGGTAGGAAGAGTCTGAGTTACACTATATGACTATGCTAATTTCTCACATTTCTAGATACTGATTGCATTTGGGATTACGGCAGTCTTAGCTTTCGTACTGACCGTGTTCGCATTGCAAACTAAAATCGACTTTACATATTTTAGCAGTTCGTTTCTTATAGTCCTTGTTATTTTCTTTCTGTTTTCGCTGGTGGTAGTTTTTTTTCCTTCGAAAACGATGATTTACGTGAAAGCATCAATCGGAGCAGCGCTTGCATCTATGTTAATAATTATTTACGTTCAAGAAATGGTGGGCGGAAAAGGCCGCACAATGGTGTTCATGCCGGACGATGCCGTACTTGCTGCTCTGTGTTTTTATAGCGAACTTCTATATTTGTTTATTGAAATTTTAACACTTATAAATAATAATTGAGTGGCACTACAGCCCGCTCAATTTGTTTAAGTCTTTTTTCATGGACTAAGCCTTGCTAAAATTGTTGAATCAAAATCAAAAAATCGGACGCACTGTAAAGCAAAATGTAGATTTACTAGACAGTTTGTAAAAAACTACTGCAGTTTTAATATGGAAAAAATGTATAAATGTATAACTTTTCTCAAACACAAATTTTTTTAGGACTTGATGTTTCGTGACTTTGTACAAATTTTTATAGTACTCGGGCTTTCTATGCGGACAATTACTAATTTTTGAATTATGATGTAGAGTGCTAAGTAGAAGCACAGATTTATTCTTTTTAGGTATGTTCGAAACGAGGGTATTTTCCTTGGTAAAAGCGAAGATTGATGAGTAAAGTGGTCTTCCTTTTGGGTTTACTTATTCTGCTGGTAGTTCTGGCTTGTTTTCGCGTGCTGTTCCTACTAACGTTATGTGTTTCTTCATTAAAATTTTCGCCAATTCATGAAACGTGAAGAAATTGTGAGGTTATGCCCTTTTAACCATACAATCAAGTCAAGAACAACACGCATGCTTTGATTTTTTTCCAAGCATAGCTCGTTGCTGAATCACAAAGTACCCAAAACTTGATTCCATACTTCGCAGGTTTTGATGTCATGTACTGCCGGAATGTATACCTTCCTCTAAGAGCTACTAATTGTTCATCAATGGTTACGTTTTGGGATGGATTGTAGAGCTTTGGTAATATTTTAACCCATTGATACCATACATCACGTACAGGAGCAAATTTATCAAGCGATCTTCGTTGACTTCGAGTTTCCCTGTAGTCGAACCTTATAACTCTCGATATTTTTCTGAAATGTTGGTCTTCCTGTTTCAGAATTCCAGAGACTCTCAACGCTTTCGTTATTAGATCGAAAAAAGCCAGCTAATATTATCAAAACAAATAAATGCAACGAGTTCGAGGTTATAAATGTCCAGCCATTCTTCACCATATATTCGCTTTCCCTCAATGTTGGTGTAGGTTAATATCGTACGTATCAAAGGGGGTGGCAAAATTAGTTCCAAGCTCGAAATTTCTTCTTCGGTAATTCTTGAGCAAGAGTAACGCGTCAATCCAGGCAGGCTTCTTTCGAAGCTCTTCCGGCACTTGTTAAAAGAGGGGTTTTCGTAGTTTACTTGACCATTTTTGGACGACATCATTTTAGATGGCGCAAGAGCATTTTCACTTATGTATATCGCTGCCGGAAGAATCAGCAACCTCAACATGATCTTCGAAATCAGAACATGATTCTTCTTCACTCTCGCTATCACTCATCGCTACGAAATAAATTGTCGGACAACTCAACAAAGCACGTGTTTGTCACTTTATGTTTACTGTAAACTGTATAAAAGCAGACTGAATCATGCAATGCAACCACGCAGCTAAAAATGTGCAGCTAGAAAATAAATTTTATTGTAAATAACGTCTGAATCATATTTTGGGTCAAATTTGTGTCGTAATTTTGTATGGGACAGAGTCTAAAATATATTTTTTTTAATTTTTCGTTTATTTCATATACGAGTACTAGACTACAACAAATGTAAAATAACAACAAATAATCAAAAACATAGCTTAAGCCTTGAAAATATGGTATTGGGTCAAATTTGACCCGAAGACCGTCCGTGTCAGTTAATTTAAAGGCCGCAGGAAGGTTAACACTCGTGCAACTTTCACAAGAAATCACAACCGCTCTCAGTTAAATTTTCTTTTATTCAAGGATTATGGATATTGTGCAATATGTATTCATAACATAGAATATATCACTTTATATAATTTGTGATATTTAAACTGCAGAGAACAATTTTCTACGCAATATGCCAGAAATGTTACCCCTGTAACGACCAAAAATTGGAAAAGGTGATTACTCTCTCGTCAAAAACTTCAGGCCGATTAGTATTACTTCCGTCATGCAGAAAAGCTTGAAGAGGCTGGTCGAACTGCATCTGCGACTACACCCTCTACCTCAGATACTACATTATTATCAGCGCGAAAAATCTATCGAGACTGCGCTACAAAATTTCGTTGCTAGAATTGAAAGTGCACTCGACTCGACGAGAAAAAAATACGCGCTGGGCATTTTCACTGATATAGAGGGTGCTTTTGGCAATGCAACTTATGATGGCATGTGCATCGCGGCCAGAAATCATTGATGTTGTGGATAAAAGCAATGCTAATGAATAGAACTTTAATCGCGGTGGCGGAGAGTGACCAGTAATATCGGGGGTAAGCAGGGCCTGCCCCCAAGGTGGCGTCCTGTCACCTCTTCTATGGTGCATGTTGGTCGACTCTCTGCTTTCCGAAGTAGCCGTGCTGGTTACTGGACCATGCCTTGCGGCCGTTTGTCCGAGCGGGCAGACGGCCCTTGACATGATCGTCTTAAAACCCAAGTTATTCTCTTCACGAGGAGGAGGAACCTGACTGGTCTGACGAAGGGATCTGGGGCCGAGGCTTTCGTGGAAGACGACAAGTTTAAGCTTCACACCTCTTTAGACAATTTCGCATCGGTCTTCCAGCAGAAACGTTTGCGATTCTAATGGCCACCAACTATTTTGTGGAAAATAGGTAGAAGGTGCGAAGTATCAGCGTCTGCAGCGACAGACAACCTATGCTAAAGGCCTTACTCAATCCTGTAACCACTTCCAAGGTTGTGCAGGAATATAAGTATTCCCTTAATTTGGTCGGCAGACTGAATTCGATAACACTTTTCTGGGTCCCGGGACATCACGGGATCACGGGAAACGAGATTGCCAATGAACACGCTAGGCAAGGTTCTAAAGAGGCATTTGGCCCGAACCCACCTTGGGAATACCCGCTTCCTTGCTCAGGGCTTCCGTCGACGGTTGGGTCTCCTGGCAGCTTAACCAGAGATAGCATGATTCTTCAGAATGCAGGCCAAACATGTGCATGCTTCCGAACGTCCGCAAAATATCGGACGGTTTTTCTTCTATCTCTAGACAAACGGGACACTTATCATTCGCTTATCACCTAAGTCACTAAGCCCAAGCAGACATGACACCCTTTGCGACACCTGTGGAGAAGATGAAGACACTTCAGAGCACTTTCTTTGTCAATGTCCCGCCTTTTCTCTTTTCAGGTGGCGGCTGCTTTGCGCTGTTGTGGTGGAGGCTAAAAACCTAAGCTCATTATCACAGAAGCCCTTTTCTTCGGAAAACCAGGAAACTACAGTAAATAAATGTTACTGCCTGGTAGTACAATGGACAATTTTTTGGAGTCTGAGCGCTCCAATGCAACTTATCCCAACTTCCAGCACAAAAAAAAAAAAAAAACGCACATTTAATTGTTCTTCAAGTCCGTGACATATTTGCATGTCTTTACTTTAACGATATTTTAATTAAAGAATTCTAATTGATTTCATATGATTCCTTTAAAGACAATTTATATTTTTATTTTTAAGTAATTATGATCTGAACCATTATGGTAATGAACAGCGTTTTTATTAAGCTAACCAATAAGTTCAACAAAGCAAGAATTGCTGAATTTCTCTCTTACCTCAAAATCTCTACAAAAAATGAAAACACTACCATTTTCAAGAGGGCACCCATATATATCAAAATAAATTACAATTTTATTGCAACTTTCTCAACACTCTGTGGTGCACTGCATTACCCCGCACATATTCTAGAAAAAAACACCCCACTGATGATTTTTCGAACATAACATCGAATTGAATTTCTTCAAATTGCACTTCATCTACAAATTTCGTTTTTGGCTGTCAGTTCGTAACTGTGCTACATGAATGTGGTGTAAATTTCTAGTGATTACATTAAACAGAAAAACAGATTGCATTGCAATTAAGAGAAAAAAATCCAGCGCAAGTGGTTTCTAATTGCTGTAGACATTCGAAACTCTTCTACATACTTCTAGAGATACAAAACTAATTGAAATTGCTAAAAAGGTAAATGTTTTGCTTAATTTTCGCATCATTTATATCGATTTTACGTTAAACTTTTTTCAACACATATCGACGCAATTTTCGTAAGATCTGACTGAGTAGCCGACTGGTTCTCGGTTAAAGTATGAGTCATATGAGGGGATTTTATTTTTTCCATATCACTCTGCGATTTCTTTTCACAACAGACCAAATGGGAGAAGTCCCAGAAATGCCGAATGGAGAATCTGTTTCGTTTTGCATACAATCTAAATTTAGTTATTGTGCGTGATGTGTTTGTTTACATTTTGAAATTGCTAATTGATTTTATTCCGGTGTAATAATTGTCTTTGAAGTCCGTTCCTTTTTAATACTAAAAAAAGTAAATAGATTGCTCTTGGAATTATCGTAGAAGCTTATCGCTGGCTTAAGTGAGAGTATCTTATCGTTTTTTTTTTCTTGTATTTCGAGAGCACCTGCTTCAGAGATTCTTAACACACAAGCAATTAGCTTAGTTGCTGACAGCGAATAATGTTTGATTTCGTTTCATTCTTTTGCAGGTACTGATCGATAGCCAATACATAGATTAAACAATCTAAAATGTTCGGTAAGTGATTGATTGGAGCTGTATGTCTAAATGGAAGAAATTTGGTCTTATATTTCGCAGTGTTTTGTGTGACACACTTCTATCCGTCTTACGTCTTATCCAACTTAGCGAGTAAACATTGAAATAGAGTAATAA
Organism: Eristalinus sepulchralis; assembly: GCA_944738645.1. Lineage (NCBI taxonomy): Eukaryota > Metazoa > Arthropoda > Insecta > Diptera > Syrphidae > Eristalinus > Eristalinus sepulchralis. The sequence continues at coordinate 55,656,814 of OX122886.1, forward strand.
AAAAACCATAAAACACACACAAAATGTCCTGGCAAGGTGGAGCTCCACCATACTATCAAGGTTCCTACAGAATATTCCTTCTATGTGCATTCATAACTTACCTTTCAGTTTTCTATTGATTCGTTGACTATACTAGTAGTAGTGTTTGAAGGTGCATGTTAAACTAATTTACTAATTGACAGTAACAGTTGGCATCATTAACTTCTGTACATAGGATCTATTTAGCATTTAAATACTGTTCATTCATAGTTTGGGTATTGCACATTTAATTATTCTTCTGTAAAAACTTTTTGTTTGTGTGGAAGAGAACTTAATCTATGCTCTGGGCTAGTGAATAAGAATTTGGCTTGTTTTATATCTTAATGGGTTTTTTAGGAAGAAGTTAATTGAGAATAGACAATTCAAAGAGTTACCGCTTTAGTGACAGCATCTATAATGATTAACCACGTATTCAACAAAAATATTTGTTTGTGGGTGTGCTACAAGTATCTGCTGTACGTACACGAGGAGTACTTTCAATCGTTCACGCAATCGCATGGTGTTCCAAAAAAGAAAAAAAAACATCGGTGATGCATGGTAATGGGATTTCATGAGTAGATAAAAATTACATACATATTTAAAAAAAACCCTCGCCGTATAACAGATGAAAAAAGTACAACCACACCGACATAAACACTTGTGCAAATTTGAACAGCTTGAATTGATATCTTTTATATGGTTTGCATCTCAGAATCCGCGGATTATATTTTTATGTTTAATATCGGCTATAAAATCGAGGATAGAACATGCACTTGTGGCAGTGTGCTTAGGAAGAAATTCTTACTAGACATAAAATGAAAATATCGCGTAGGTGGACGTGAATTAAGAAATACAAAGTTAGACTCGTACCTTGAATGTATAACAGGGAGTTACATACCTACTGTTTTCTAATTTCATCACAGAATGCAGTATAAGTACATATATGCCTATAACTGTTTTATTTATAGGCAATAATCACATCATTTGTGAAGTACTTGTATTGTGTTGTATTCTATCACTTCAAGTACAAAATCTGAAGTTTCATGCCTACAATCTGTGGCAAATGTTAAATCTCTTCTATATTATTGGCTCGAAATATATATAACAAGTTACAGCATACTTAATTAGCTCGTGTTACGCGCATTTCAACTACCTCTCAAGACGATTCTTAAATGTTGTTTTTTTCTTTTTTGCCAAATTCGAGACAACCGGTTCCATAAGCAATCAGCCAACGCCTTTGTGTAAACAACAAAAGTAATATTTTTGAATATCGCTGCTGCCTTTTATAATGTGGTTGAGGAGGTGGGACAGTCGACATTTTTCAGTGCACTAGTAAATTCGACTTCGACTTCAACTTGGTTTGAACTACGCCTATAGGTATGGAAGAAGAGTATTTTTGGAAAAGAATGCACTAAATGTTAGATCAATTATTCTCTACATCAGGAATCCATTTTTATTGAAGCCTAGGGACAATTCTTCCCAATTAAATTTTTGTTGTATTTAGATTATACTGAGTTCACCAAGTGCATTTACATTTTCATGCTATTCTTTCACCACGAAAATACAAACTTTCACTTCTTTACTCCAACATCTATTTACGTATTCTGAGGAAATAAATAAGTCATCAGTTTTTTTTTCTACTAATCGCGTCATACGTGACCTTGACATTTGTGATGTAAACAATCAAAATGCATGCAAATGCTAATTTAAAAATTATATAACTGTCGCAACAGCAATTGCTTGAGCAAACTTAATGTTTCTCTGAAAACCGGTGTTTCATTGAGCCTCATCCCCTTATGTTTACTACTTGTTGTTGTTCCGGTGCATACATTACTTTGTTTTGCTTGTATTAAGAAAACTGACAGCAACACAATTCATCCGTACTAACAGGTCGTATTGATGCGTGATATCAGGTGAAAAGCCAGACGTGTGCACCATAATATGAAGGGAAAAACTTCTTCGCTAAAACTTTTGCAAAGCTATCTGAAAATTCAGCGGAGCGTGTACGGATATGTATATATACATTTTTCTTTATTATCTTAACCCTAACTCACATGATGTGTGCCAATGAATCTACAAAAATGTTACCAGTTCCTTTTGGCTCGCAAATGATATGCGGTTCGAAAAGGGTTAAGATCTTTCTCGTAGAGCAGTCGGGTGATGGTCTCGATAAACCATGGCGCTACTAAATTTGAGTCGAATATGTGCAATTCTGGCGCTTTTAAAAATTACATTATCGACGAGGCTCAGATATAACAAAGTATGGTCGACATTTTAAACATAATCCCTTTCCCATACCACTACACTGGTTTTGTTAAATCCCTTTTACAACAAACAACCGCAAGAACAAGCCAAAAAACATTTCATTGCGCACTGTTGTGTTTACTTAATAAATAGCGCTTGAGTTAGTCACTTTAAAAGCGTGCGCTTTGTTCTCGTGGTTTCAGTCATTATTGCAATTTATTCTCAAACGTAGTTAATTAAAATAATAATTGAGTGGCACTACAGCCCACAAGGGACCAGGGCCCAGCTTCTACAACAACTACTCCTGTTGTGCGTACTACTGTTTTGCTCACGAGTAGAAGGGATCTACAGTTTTTTGCTGACTCCGAAAGGCGAGATTTGAGAAGCTTTTCATAGACAATTGATACTCTTTGGGATTCGTCAGCAGCTTGAAAGAGGTGGTGCCGTGAAGATATATGTATTGTGAAACTAAAAAGAAACTTGCTAGGTATGCAAATAATTTTCATTTCCGATGACACTGGCGAAGTTTGGCACAGTTTACACAGTGCGCGTTATTTTTCCTAAACCATTTACTAACCCACTAACTCGTTAATACGTACGTGTACATATTCCATTACGGATAATGGAGGTAAACATTTCTAGTAAATTAATCACTTACAACTTTATCAAATTCATTGACTGGCAGTTATCTTGTAGAAGTTTTTCAATTTTCAAGTGATCATTTTTAATATCAAAATAAAACAGGCCCGCCACAGTCTCCCTTTATATAAAAAACTAAAACTTTAAACAATTCCAAGTTACAACGATAAAGCCGAAGCTCCTCCATGCGTTGTGTTACTTATGTTTACTTCCGTTTGTTTCGTTAAAATGTGCTGGATTTGTTTCAGTTTCAAGTGAAAGAAACTCTCAATTCATATTTTCGGAATTATCAGCAATTGTACGATTTTTGCGGCTATTGCAGCAACAACAATTTTCGTTCTAGAGAAATCCCCGCAGAAGCAGGCGTCCGTAGACTGATTCAGTCTTATGTAAAAGCTGTACGCTCACACTCATCAAAATCGAAAAAGATAAGATTATGTTCGCTACCGTTCCCTGAAATTCAATTCGTCAAGTTTTCGCATGCTAGGTGTCATACTGTTGGAACTTTTTGTTGGATTCGTCTCGCATACAGTCATTTATTGCTTTTATCACTGAAGCGATAACTCTGCTGAAAATTTAATTTACACGTAGTGGAATTTTGTTTAGAAGATCTGCTAGTGGAGTAGTTTCTTGTGTTAATAGTGTATTGGGTTTTTTTTTATTTTTGATTAATTTGTGTGAATGACTGTTGCATAAAGACAATTTAAATAATGTACCAATCAATAAATTCGGATCCCACAGACGCTAATAATCAGCAGTACTATGGTGGTCAGGGCGGGTATCCCCCACAAGGAGGCTATCCACCACCACAAGGCGGATACCCACCTCAGGGCGGCTACCCGCCCCAAGGTGGGTACTATCCACCACCCCCGGCTGGTGGATATGCACCACAACCAGGTTTTATTCAGCCACCCCCCGCAGGCCCTGCATACGGTGGTTTTGAGGATCCCGAGTCACAGGACGTAAAAAACTTTGCATTCGACGATCAGAGTATTCGAAAGGGATTCATTCGAAAAGTCTACCTGATATTGATGGTAAATTTTAAAATAGCCATATGCTTTGAAGCAACTAATCCGTTTATTCATTTCAGGGACAATTGTTGGTTACGTTCGGATGTGTTACTTTGTTCGTCTATCACAAGCCAACACAGGAATGGGCGTTCCGGAATAGCTGGCTCTTCTGGGTGGCATTGGGAACGCTTTTGATAACAATGATCTGCATGGCTTGCTGTGAAGGAGTACGACGACAAACACCAACAAACTTTATATTCTTGGGACTGTTCACGTTAGCTGAGTCCTTCCTAATGGGTATAACTTCAGCACGCTATAACTCTGAAGCGGTAAGTTTACTTAACTATGATAAATTTTAATAATTATCTATTTTGTGTAACCGAAATATTGCTTTTAAATTATTTTTTTTATTTCATTCGTATTGTACTAAAATATTGCAAAACTTTAAATTTGATTGGATTTCTTAGACAAAGAACGCGAAAATTATATTTTGTTGTACACAAAATTTGTGTATAAATAGCATTAAATATCTTAAGTTTGACCGCGACAATTTTTGAGTGCGGATTAAGAACAATGAATTCGAAAACGACACTCACTCTTTTGTTGAACTAACAAATAATCTGCAAATATATAAGATCTCATCTACATCTCATTCAAATTCAAATTGTATGTCATCTAATCGACATTTCTGCTCTTTCAGGTAATGATGGCAATTGGTATAACCGCTGCAGTATGCTTGGCCTTATCTATATTCGCCATGCAGACCAAGTACGACTTTACGATGTGCGGCGGTGTTCTCTTGGTCGCCTTACTTATATTTTTCATCTTCGGAATCGTCGCAATCTTCTTTCCGGGCAAAGTAATGACACTTGTTTACTCCTCATTGGGTGCACTACTGTTCTCGGTCTACTTGATATATGACACCCAGTTGATGATGGGTGGAAAGCATAAGTATTCCATCAGTCCGGAAGAGTACATTTTTGCCGCTCTTAACCTGTATCTCGACATCATCAACATTTTCCTTTACATCCTGGCAATTGTGGGCTCGCGGGATTGATCTGATGATACTGGAGCTGGTGGGTCGTCTATATAAGCGACCAACTAATCATTAATTTCATACTGTAATTATTTATTATCTTTATTTGTTTTTGTTTTTTTTTTCTACTTTCTTTTCTACAATTCATCATGTTAATGTAGTTTCGAACTGAAGTCTAATTTAATATAATGCAAAAACGTTTGTGGTAAATGTTAATTTTGTATACCAAATTCATACAAGTCCAATTTATTCGTTCGTCTGAAAGAGTACCAAATAGAACCGAGAAAAGGTGATAAAGATTAATGTGGGACTTATAGCAATCTTATCCACTGACTAATTATAATATTTTCCGATACATACACGCCTTGTCCAGTCTTATGGATTTATTCGCATTCGTGTATATAAACATGTATTCTATTTTAGAAATAAGTATCAGGCTTGCAGACGGGGCTGCTGATAGAGAATACCAATGGAAAATTGCATTGAATTGGAGAAATTACGAACTGAATTCAATGTGCAACCTATAGATGGTAGTGTTAGTTCTCAGTCGAAAGAACCAGTACAATAAGTGAAACCAATAAAAGGCAAATATTGAAACCAAAATATGTATAAATATACTTGTATGTTTTTTTTTTTTCGAAAAGAATAGAATAACTGAGTCTTTGAATACAAAATCGTATTTTGAGAATCTAAAAGGCAGAGAAACAAAGAAGATATTTAAACTTAACCCAATGAAAAAAAAAAAAAAATAATAAATACGTTTTGTGCGTATACAAAGTAACGTTATAGTTTTTTGTCCTACTTACATCTAAAATATATTGTTAAAGCAACTATATAAATTACACAATAATATATAACGAACAACAAATTTATTGTTTCCATAAAAGTAAAAATAAAGTTATTTTTCTTTATGACAAACATTCTTGTTTTGATTTCATTTCGGATGTTGTAATCTAAACGGTTTAATAAAACAAACAAATCACTTAAATTGTTGTAATAAGTAAATTTCATATGTATGAATTTACAAAAACAAATCCTCCAAATTTATGCTATTCTCATTTAATCATATTTAAATTTAATGGACTTAGACTTTTTCGAAATTGTGTATCCATATGGAAGGAGTTGTTCCTATGGACTTTTAAAAATTAAAATAAATACCACCAACTCAATTTGAATAGTTGGGTATTTTGTATTTGAGAAGCGCATGTTCCGCAATTCACTTTTTAAGAATTCTTGTTCTGAAATCCCAATACATTTATATAGTCGAAATTTATCTTCGGTGTTTTACGTTTATTTGTATCATTATACGTTGCAAAATGAGGTTACCACCTCAGCTCATGACTAACCTTTTGTATCCTCTTTTGTCCACTTATGGACTGCTGATTTGATTTGATTTGGTCTGCAATTAAAAGGGAGTTTGAGACGTCTTTTCTTGGCAGTCAATACTCTTGAGAGAGTTTTTGTTATAAAAAGTACAAAATATGTTCTTTTTCCTAATTTGGAAATCGAACCTAGAATCTGGAGCGTAGGAGGCAGCGAATCTACTCACCACACTGCGAGCACCTTATAAATAATTTTTCCCTTATAACGGTGGTCGTTTAGTAAAATGTTACTTAGTGAGTGTGGGAAATAGGTACAGTCGAACTTCCTTATAATGAATTCGCATGGGACCAGAGATTTAGTACGTATCTTCAAATCCTATGTAGAATCTGGATTATACTTCCACTTTTCTTCCTCACCAACACTTTCTAACATTTACTTAAAATTAAAAAAATTACAATATACGCTGCTCTTTATCTTCACAAATTTTCGAATGTAAAGAAATTCATTGTATGGATACATCGAAAATGACTAAAACAGAAAAGATATAGTCTTGGAGAAATATTGAGCAAACAAGCCGACAAAGGGTAAAGTTAAGAAATTGAAGCATTTGAAATTAGAAAATATTATAAAAAAGAAGTCATTATCTGGCGACAGAATACGTATGAAATTCAAATTATTAACTCAGAAATACTATATTCATTCTAGAGAAATATTCACTCTATGGAAAATAAAAATTCACTTAACATAGAAACAGAAAGCCGTGTCTTTGAAATAAGTTCATTATACGGAGAACTTCGATATATAGAAGTTCACTATAGGGAAGAAAGTATTTTGGTTGTTACTTAACAAAAGGAAAAGTGGCAAGATTACCGAAAGAGACTTTTGTAAATGAGACTAGCTAAAAATCTCAACTTGAATAATTGTATTTTGCACTCAATGTATATATGTAATAATTATTAAGTGAATTATATGTTCCATAAGGAGCAAAATATAAGATATATGAAAAAAGGCACACGCATTTTACACAATTTTTTTTAAAGCTTCCTCTTCTTGTGGCACAGTAGGGGGTGGACCTGGGCCTCAACCAACATGCCCCTCAAGCCAGCACGATCTTGATTGAGGTCTTTCTCCACTTGTGTCCGCCATCTTAGCCTAGGTCGTCCAATGGCTCAGATTCGAAGACTCATCGGGCCGGAGCAGTGGTGTCCATACGCTCTACATGGCCTAGCCATCTTAAGCGTTGTATCCGAAAACGCTTGACTAGGCTCATGTCGCTGTACAGCTCATAGAGTTCGTCGTTGAATCTTCTCCTCCAGATGCCATCAACGCAACCAGAACCAAAATCTCTCGGTTTCCGCGCCATAGAGTAGGACCGGCATGATCAAGGTTTTATATAAAGCAAGCTTAGTCCTTCGAGACAGGGCTTTATTACTTATTTGCCTCTTGAGCGATTGGCAAGAGTGATTCTGCGTTTGATTTCGGTACTGCTGTTATTGTCCCTGCTTAACGCAGACCCTAGGTAGACGAAGTCCTTGACTACCTAGAAGTTTCTGCTGCCTAGTGTGACGCTTTGTCCGAGACGTCGATGTTGTGCGTCCTTCTTTGATGACAGCATGTACTTCGTTTTTCCCTCAATAACCACCAGACCCATTTTAGCCGCTTCTGTTTCAATGCCAGCAAACGCCTCATTAACGGCTATCTGAGTTCGTCCAATCACGCCAATGTCGTCGGCGCTGGCTACCAATTGAGCTGACTCTTGGAAGATCGTGCCTCTGGTGTTGACTTGTGAGTTACGCACGATCTTCTCAAGGATAATGTTAAAGAAGTCAAATGACAGTGCGTCGTCTTGTTTAAAACCTTTTTTGACATTGAAGGTCTCGGTGAGTTCGTTCCCGACCTTGACGGAGCAACGAGAGTTCTCCATCGTCTTCCTACACAATCTGACGAGTTTGGTAGGAATGCCAAAACTAGGCATGGCCCTGTATAGCTCGTCTCTATGCACACTGTCATATGCGGCCTTGAAATCGACGAATAGGTGGTGAGTGTCGATTTGCACTACTTGAGTCTTTTCCAGGATCTGCCGTTGTGTGAAGATTTGGTCGATGGTGGACTTCCCTGGCCTGAAACCACACTGATGAGGACCTATCAGGTTGTTGACGAACGGTTTCAGGCTTTTTTAAAGCTGCGTTTAATTTAAGAATAGAAATAACTTTTAATATTTTTAATAAAATATAATTTAATTTAATTATATATAAGAAATGTCAATATTCATGCACAAGTCGTAATACCGATACAGAAAGGACATGCCTTTTATTAAGGTGAAAACCGTATTAGTGGCTAAAAATTTCCCGATCACCTTGTCGGTACTATGAATGTTATTGAATTAGTCGTTTTATAGTGCCCTAACATTAAAAATAGAGAAAACTGTGTAAATATAAATACAAACAATAATCCGACATTGTCAGTCATTAAATGCATCGCCACCCATCTTTTACAGCAATTGTATCCCGAGTATAGAAGCTACGGATTCGATATAGTTATATAGTAGTGCAAGACCAACAAATTGGTCATGGGGCTGCGAAGACAGTGAATTTTGAAGTTCAATTCACCCTCTTTTCTTTTCAACACCAGTTTCGTTCAATTGTATCTAGCCCCTGATACGACAGGAAAAACAACTGACACAGAAAACGAAGCTTAAATACAATCTAATGACTTCCCTGTGTGTTACAGTATCTCCAAGCAAGCATGGAGGCTCCTTTGATTTTGGAAGAAAAGATACTTCGGATATGCACCGGACTTACCTTTGAAATACCACAGCAACAGTAAGAAGAATGCGTCATCCCCTGTCGCAGTACTTAGTGGAATTGCTCAATTTAACTTTTGAACGCACGCTCAAACTGTCACTGTCAATTTATTCAGTCCTTATTGGAAACCCCTTTACAAAACAGTGGAACTAATGCAAATCCGATGATAAGGAACTTAAAAAGTACACTTCCCGGTTATTGATCTCTGAACGAACATAACATCGGACAATCCTTGGATACGTACTGTACTACTTGTACTCCATCTACATCTTCTATATTATTGGACTAATATGAATATGAACTTATGACTATTTATTTATAGTCATAAGTTCGTTGTGATCGCCCAATCACGTGTAGGTGGTCTCGTAAAATAACAGCCGAATGCACTTTTGTTGTACATACATTTGATCTCCTGCCTCTAGTGTTGTTAGTTAGTTGGGCACAATCTGATATAAAGTTCACATGGCAACGCTTTGTTTTGTCTAAACGTTCTTCTTTTCTGCATTGAATTCTAGGTGAACTCGTTATTGACCTTAATGGAATAGGGAGGATTCATCGTCGTCATCCTCACAATCTAATGAAATCGCGTAAGAATGCCAAATTTATCCTTCACACTTAATGGCTCGTCTGTATGCACAGTGTCATATGCGTCCTTGGAATCCACCCTGATAGCCCCTAACAAATTGTTCGTGAAACGTGTAAGGCGTTCGCCCAAATCAACAGAAAAGATCTTATATACGTTGCTAAGAAGACTGAAGCCCATTCCTTGTGGCTCACATAGCTAAGAATTTTTGTTTATCAACATGTACAAAAATCTCTACCAAAGATACTCTTATAAATAAGCGATCACAAGACAGCCATTGAAATTATGTGCACGAATGTGACTTCACATTAAAGTTTACTTATATTAATTTCTTCTGATTATTGTAATCTGGGAGACAGCAGCTTTAAAACAGAATTATCTCAACAATTTTATGTTCTCAGATCTCGAATAACAAGTGCCCATTTAGTGGTGGGAATCAGAAAACGTAATAAATAGAAGTTTTCAGGAAAATACACGGAAATTCCTGTGGGAGGTTATTTATTTTCTGAACAAAAGCGCATATTTATCATGAAATCGTTTACGTAAGTAACAGTTTACACGCAGTATAACGATAACTACTGTTCCGGGGAGAAAAAGAGAGATAGAATGACTTGAAATTCTCTAATTCCAACAGTTTTTTAACCAAGCTGAAAGTCTTGCAAAAAAAATACTTCTTTGTACGCTAATTGATCAGTACTGTCCACAGCACATGAGTCAACCAATTTGAAAAAATGCAAATTATTCTGCTTTCGCTTAATTGGTTAATAAGCATGAGACATTGACTATGCATTGGGTCTGCAGTCTCCCCAAAAGTCAGTCACCATAATTGGATGCCTGCTTTTGCTCGTGAAGAACGTGCAACAGTGTGGTCGTTGGTGGTGACGGCGGCGAGTGCAGTTTAAGACCCCCGCTGGTAATTAAATAGACAATTTCATTCAATGGCAAGCAAATATATTTACATCACAAGAACGATGAACCAACAACAATAACAGCAATCACTGAACAAAACGACGATGATATGACGACCACAACCGATCCGACTGATCGGACAGATGCGACAGATAGTGTGCTTAATTAGACACTTGTAATGAAATTATGTGCCATGCCACAGGCAAAATCCAGTCACTGTGATTTCCTCTGAGTCTCAATGTGAAGTTCAGCGGTAAACGCGCAACTGTAGTGTGTCGCCTGACCCGTCGATGCATCTTATTGTAAAGCCGAAGTGGCCAATTTCAATAGGTTAGTGCGGCTTCTACCCCCTATGGAGAAAAGTTGCAGTGGTGGTCTCATTTCGGAACCTCATTGCTTGCCTGACGCGGCAGCTATTGCAGTTAAATTAGTAGCTTGTGTATTGAGGGCACCCTTGTGCTGAGGTTGGACGTGGAATTTAACTGTGATTCAGTCTCGTTTTAGACGTCTAAGGGATCAATTGCTCAAATACGGAGCTTAAGCGGATAACGGTTCTGCGGACCACAAACGAAAGTGAAACGAATTTCAAGCCAACACTTCTGTTGAAATGAAAGATCCCTCACTCTGTGGACACCTGTGATTATTTTTTGTTTTTGTTCTTCGATTGTGTGTCGGTCACAACGATGGACTTTGACGACGTACTTAACGAGGTTGGTGCTTTTGGAGTGTATCAAAAGCTGATCATTTGTGCGGTCCTCCTTCCAGCTGCGTTACCGTGTGCATTCCACGCCTACAGGTGCCTACAAAATTGCAATTGAAAAGACTGTAGTGCTTGTGATATATCAATTTGTTTCGCATTTAGTCAGTTGTTCATAGCTGCCACTCCGGAGCACTGGTGTAGAATACCAGAACTAGAGCCATGGACACGGGATTACGGGGAATTGGTTAAAAATCTGAGCATTCCCGCCTACTACGTCGACAATACATTGAAGTACTCAGAGTGTAAGATGTACGCACGCAACTACACGGATATAGTTCGGTATCTGGAATACAGGACTCCCTATGACCTGGCGCTGGATAAAGTCTGGGATATTGGCGACCCACGGGGTGAGAATGTAGTTAAATGCCAAAACGGATGGCACTATGACACCCGAATGTATCCCAACACAGTGGTCACAGAGGTAGATCCTTGATTTGCCTAGAGAATTGATAGATAGATAGATTCATTCTCAGTGGGACTTAGTTTGCGACAACAATTTTTACGTCACCCTGGGGCTGGTGGTCTTTGGAATTGCTGGACTTTTAGGGAACTACATATTTGGATACCTACAGGATATCTGGGGCAGACGGCCTTCATTCTACCTCTACCTGATCATCGAGATTGCTGCGTGTACTGCAAGTGCGTTTGCATGGGACTACTATTCGTGGCTTGGAATGAGATTCATCGTGGGACTGACAGTGCCTGCCATTCTCTCAAGTCCCTATGTGTTAGGTGATGTCTTTGTTACACGTTAGCCCCTTGGCTAAAAGCGTTCTCCTCTTTTCAGCTATTGAGTTAGTTGGACCCGATAAAAGAGTTTTCTGCACGATAGCCTCCAATATAGCGTACTCCTTTGGGCTCATCTTTCTAGCGGGTGTAGTATATCTCGTTCGTGATTGGAGATTCCTCAGTTTGGCTGTTTCGCTGCCATTGCTGCTTTTGTTTTCGTGTTTTTTTGTACTTCCAGAGTCTCCGAGGTGGTTGACGGCATTTGGCAAAACAAAGCAAGCCGCCAAAATACTGAAATCCATCGCCCGTGTCAATGGCAAAGAAATACCCCCAAATTACACAGTCGAACTGGAGCAGAAACTCGCCCAGCCCAAGCCGCAAAAGAAAAGTGGATCCTCCCATGGGATTATGGATCTCTTCCGCTCGTCAAACATCAGAAAGAAGACGATCATAATAACGTTCATTTGGTTTGCAAATACGAGTGTATACGTCGGTTTAAGTTACTATGCCCCGGCGTTAGGTGGTGACGAGATTTGGAACTTCTTTCTCGCCGGCGCTGTTGAGTTGCCCACGTACATATTCCTATGGCCAGGACTTCACTTGATGGGAAGGCGGTGGGTTCTTTGCCTCTCCATGCTCACCGGCGGGACCGCTTGCATAGTAACATTTCTTTATGCAAAGGACCACTTAGTTATGATCATCTTATACTGCATTGGAAAGATGGGGATTTCTTCGTCATATGTTGTGCTGCCACTTCTTGCTTCTGAACTGTATCCGACGGTGGTGCGAGGCTTGGGAATGAGTTTTAGCGCTGTTATCGCTATGATTGGTCCAATAATTATTCCAGTCATTAATCACATGGTAAAATTTGAAATATGAGCTAAATGAATACAACTACACGTACTTTTCCATTTAAAGGGTGAACACATGTTAGTGCTTCCGTTGATTGTGATGGGTGTTCTTTTGGTCATTGGAGGTTTTGCCACTTTGCTGCTGCCCGAAACGAGGGGGAAAAAATTGCCACAGACCATAGAAGAGGGTGAAACTGTACGACTTACGAATCTCTGCCCATGTTGCTGTCGATCGAGGAAACCAAAGTCAAACGTTCAGCGAAGAACATCAGACACTCGAAGGAGAGTCGTTTGCAGTATATGCAGGAATGAGATTACAACTCATGGCAGAAGAGAATGATTAATAAAGGGAAATGTTAAATTAAGTTTGTTTTATTAAAAAAAGTTAAAATTTTATATAAAATTTGAGTGAGTAACGACTTTGTTGAATTTAAAATTCACCATGGTTATACGAACATCGCGTAATCGATAATCAAGCGCTGCCTACACATTCCGTGGAGATGACAGCCAGCTGTCAGCTGTCACAACACTCGTGGTCGCTGAGTAGGGATATAATTTCCTTATTTTGTTTTTCTTTCCGCGAAAAAGCTGACAAAAATACAGGTGAAATATGTTTGAAACTAGTGAATTTATTGACGACATCGAAGACTTAATATCAGCAGATGATATAAAACCCAAAGAACGTTATCAAAATAAAAAGAACGTCGCGGTGAGAGCGAAGAAGCGCATCACAGTGACTTCCGCGGAACCCGCCGTGGAGAAGAAGGTGCACGAAAGCGTTATTCCCGGCACACAGACGGTTTTCGTGAAGACGTGGGGATGTGCTCACAATAACTCAGATTCGGAGTATATGGCCGGTCAGTTGGCCGCCTATGGCTACAATTTAACAAACAAAAGGGAAGACGCTGACTTGTGGTTGCTTAATAGCTGTACCGTGAAGAATCCATCAGAGGACACATTTCGCAATGAAATCGAGTATGGGATGAAAAAAGGCAAACATGTGGTAGTGGCAGGTTGTGTTCCACAAGGAGCACCGAAAGCTGACTACCTGAAAGGAATGTCTGTGATTGGAGTTCAGCAAATCGATCGCGTTGTGGAGGTTGTGGAGGAGACTTTGAAGGGGCACAGCGTTCGGTTGCTGCAAAATAAAAAAGAAAATGGGAGAAAAGTTGCCGGAGCAAAGTTGGCCTTACCAAAAATACGAAAGAATCCTCTGATCGAAATCATTCCGATTAACTCTGGGTGCTTGAACCAATGTACCTACTGTAAAACCAAACACGCTCGAGGTGACTTGGCCAGTTATCCACCGGCCGAGATCGTGGACCGTGCTAAACAGGCTTTTGAAGAAGGATGCTGTGAAATTTGGCTAACATCAGAAGACACTGGGGCATACGGCAGGGACATAAATTCGTCGTTGCCGGAATTACTTTGGAAGCTAGTCGAAGTGATCCCTGAACCCTGTATGCTCAGAGTGGGAATGACAAATCCCCCATATATTCTCGAGCATTTGGAAGAAGTTGCAAAGATATTAAATCATCCACGCGTTTTCTCGTTTCTACATGTACCCGTTCAAAGTGGAAGCGACAGTGTCCTGGGAGAGATGAAACGTGAATATTGCCGCAAGGAGTTCGAACACGTAGTAGACTTTCTGAGAGAACGTGTTCCTGGTGTAACTATTGCCACAGACATTATCTGTGGCTTTCCCACTGAAACCGAAGAAGACTTTGAGGAGACGATGACGATGTGTGCGAAGTACAAGTTCCCCAGTTTGTTCATAAATCAGTTCTTCCCACGACCAGGAACACCAGCAGCGCGAATGACACGTATTCCACCTAATTTGGTGAAGACGCGGACAAAACGTTTAACTGAGTTGTTTAATAGCTATCAACCCTATTCGGAGAGGGTGGGACAAGTCTACACTGTGCTTGTCACAGAAATATCGCACGACAAGAAACATTATGTAGGTCATAATAAGTACTATGAACAAGTCTTACTGCCAATGAGAAATAATCTTCTTGGAACTGCTGTCCGGGTGAAAATTGTTTCCACAACTAAGTTTAGTATGTCGGCGGAGATTTTGGACGACGAGGAAGATTGGACTAAGTGCAGCAAACTTACCAGCAGTGAGCTGAAAGATCATGTGGCCAATGGAATAGTCAAATCTAACGTAAACGACGAGTCGAAGATTAAATTCCTTAGATACGCTTTAATTGTGGTTGTTGTTGCCTTGCTTGTTCAACTTCTGCGAAAGTTCTTATAAAAGGAAATACATGCAATGTATGAAAAACAATGAGTTACTCTTATTTGTTTGTTTTAAGGTCACACGGAATCTCCTTGACGGCTTATGAATTCTAATCTTGACAGAACAGTTTTCCCACAGTTTGATGATTCAAACAACACTCTGGTGTTGGACTGGTTAACCTTGATTTTTGTTTACAATAGGTGTATGAATGACGATTTTAATTTATACTCAGCTTTGCTAACCAGTTAAGGGTTAAACTGGTTTTCTTGAATTGACAATAAGAACAAGGTATATTTTTTATGTGTCGGGTGCTAGTGTACTCCAGGAGAAGTTTCTTACACGACTTTTGATACATTTCCTAAACTACCACGCCCACAAAAGTGAAATGGATGCGTCTAGCATAAATATGAAGATCATCGAATTTCATCCGCCGCAGGTGCGAACGTTGGAATAGTTGCTCGTGTGCGTCACTGACTGTGCTATTAAATTATTTCCTGACATACACATGCGTTTAAAAATAAACACAGAGAGTGTTCGGTCGAAAAACAAGTGATCTTAGCGCATCTCATATCTTTATTCGTTCATCAAACATCAATACAATCGAACGTTGTTTCACTTCCACTTTTCAGCTACATTTTTATTTTATAATTAAAATTTAAAAAACTAACGTTAAATTAAAGAAGAGCTATTTAAGTGTTAACATGTGTATAAAAATAAAACATTAAGTAAAATCATGCTGAAGAAACGAACAAAAAGCCGAAGAATGTCCTCCTAGTTTGAGAATTTTTAAAAACGAAAGAGATGACGACAATACAAACGAGACACCAGAACAGCTGTGCGCAATATCTCATACATTCTAAACGACTAATTGAGACAAGCAGTTTTCAATTGCGATCGCACGGAAAGGCTCTCGAAAACCGATCATCCCCTTCGATGTAACAGTATTTTTTGATTTGATTTTGTTTTTTGACATTCTTCATAGGATTTAGTTACTGGTGGTGTTGGTTATTTGTTGAGTTCTCTTTCAGCTCATTTGACCATTCCGACGGGCGCTCTCAGCTTGTGAGAAGACTTTATATGTGCGTTTGTAATAAACTTCTTGATTTCTACACATACTCTTCTGAGGGCTCTGTACCGAAGTACCGATCTCCGAAATTGCCAATTCCTGGGATCACATAGAACTTGTCGTTGATCTCCGGATCAAGAGCCGATGTGACTATCTTCACCTACAAAAGGAGTAATTTTAGGATTGTGTGCTCGAATGTGAAACCAAGAGATAAACCTTAGGAAAAGCATAAGCAATTGAGTGAACACCAATTTCAGCCATCAGAAGGGAGGCCAAGATTATGTTGTCCTCTGGGACGTCATGGTCGAGCAGCACACGAATAGCCATCATAGCTGCAGCTCCGGTTGCCACAGTGGCGTCCATCAGAATGACCTTGTAGTCCTTTATGTCTTTGGGCAGTCTTAGATAATACAACTCCGGTTCCCCAGTGGTCTGATTAGTTTGGATTAGAATCTTTCCTATGCGTATGTCCTTGCACACGTCACACACAGCCTGTTCCATAGTCTCGCCAGCCCGCAGAATGGACACACCGCATATTTTCTTGCTCTCCATACGCTGGCCCTCGTAGATCACGCCCTGGGGAGTCTCTACGAAGGAGGTCTTGAAGGGAAATAAGCTTAGTGCATACTCTATAACTAAACGGATAAGTCTTTTCGAGTAGAAGATGAACTCGTCTCTGGAAGTGTTTTTGCACCGAATGAAAGTGTGCAGCCCCTTGATTTGGGGTGTTGGAGGCAGCAAATGTAGCGAATCCGGCATGGGTTGATCGATATACGAATGTGCAAGTGTTTCACGTAATTTGAAGCCCCTCTGGAAAAACAAATGTTAGATAATTTGTAATTGAGAATGACTCCATTTCACTTACCAATTGCAGTTGTGTGTGGACGTGTTGAACGATCAGGTGAATGGCAACTTTATTCTCTCCACCACGAGGAACAATAATATCGGCATGCGCCATTGTTGAGGCAATGTAATTGGCATATGATGGTTTGACCATGGTCGAATACTGTTTAAGAACTCCCTCCAAATCACGGCCACGTTGTGAGATATCACTGCAACATAAAAAGAAAACTTACTTCAGCACAACCTGATTAGTCGAAATGAGATGAGCTTACCGCTTGAGGCGCCTAGCCAGACGTATGTCAGCGTCAGTGTCGACAAATATTTTCATATCCAAAAGCTTGAGCACTTCTGGACTGTGGAACACAAGGATTCCCTCGAAGATGATGACGTTTGCACCGTACATTGTCTTGGTTTGTGCTTCCCTTGAGTGTGTTATGAAATTGTATACTGGCACTTCCACCTTCCGACCCTCCTTCAGTTTCGTGAGCACATCAACTAGCAGTGCGATATCGAATGCATCCGGATGATCGAAATTGTATTCATTTAACAGAGCTTGTTCATGTTGTTTTTCATTCAGAATCTGTAAGTGGAACCAAATGTTGATAAAAGCGGTAAAGGAGATGTGACAGAGTTAACAGTACGACATGTCTGAAAATAGAAATCTTTTGCGCTTATAAAAACGATTAAAACATAGCAGACTTTAATCTCCATTCCGAAGAAAAGCGGTTCTACATTTTTTGCTATGCAGTAGAATTTGACGATATGTTTGGTTAACCCTTATCTTATCTGTTTGTTAGTCATGGATCTAATGTTGGAGTGCTTGTTTTTTGGTCATTGACTCGACGGAACGTAACAAATGCACAACTTCGGTTGATCGCATAAAAAATGAGACCACGCATAAGATCCTTATCCGCTCTGTGTATGATGAAAACAGAAGATTGTCCAGGTAAAAATAGTAAGCACGACTTCGGTAATCTCGGCACAGGCATCGGTCTTGCAAGGCTACCCCTTGCGGACATAATATAGACAGAGAAGAGTTTTATCTTGCAGGAGAGACAAAATGTTCTTTTTTGGGCATTCCATGACATCATCGTTGACAGAATCGAAGAAATTATAAAAAGAGGACGTAGGCAAATTATGAATACCTTGGAGACGTGCACGTGTTGTTCGAATTAAAGCGAATTTTGTTCAATGTAGGAAAAAGGAGGCTTTATTAAATTTCGAAATTTCTTATATAAATAAAATTTTATATCGAACGATGATGAAAAGACTTGAAAATTTGATTGAATTTAAATTGTCTTTGAATTCGAATCATTGGATTTAAAGAAATCGTCAAAGTATCCATGACTGGAGAATTGGATTGGAATGGGTATCTCACCGAAGGTCGAACAAACCGACCAAACAGGGATCCTTTTCCAGAGACCAATGAACAATTAAGTTGTTTCAGGCGAACGTGCAACAACGAACGCTATGGTTGGTCGGCCAAGAATACCCGCAGATGTTATTCTGACTAGATTTTATAATCTCAAAAAAAAAGTATTCTTCTTGTGCCACATTGCACATATTGCCCCTTTGACCATGCACATGCAAGTATTCTCTGCCGTACAATACTGATTCACTTTCGTCGGAGGTTAGAAGTCATTATTTGTAGTGTGTTTTACAGTCGCAAAAAATAGTTATTTCTCTTACCATTCCTATTCACTTCTTTTCCAAACCCCTCCTTGCAGAATTAGTTTAAGGAATAGGTACTTTTTTCTAACGTAAGATTTGTCTTAGATGTTAGTTCTCCAATAATTTCCCTTCTTAATGAAGTATGCACATTATCCTCGTAAAAAAACGATATTTTATTTAAAAGTTATGGATTTATTAAACTTCCTAATGAATGTGTGCCCATATTGTCTACGACTGCTATCTGCCCAAAAACACTGAGTCATTGTTTTTTTGCTTTGAAACATTTGCACCGTGAGGCGTGTGTTAATTAAAATGTCGTGCTTTCTTTCGATCAGACAACTCGAAAACGTATTTGTTGTCTCACAGAAGTAAGAACATCTAACTTCGAGAAGGACGCGAAGAGACAAGAACGTGACTGCGACTGACTAGCATTCAAATTTGTTGTCATATCAATCTCAATCTTGCGCTACAATTGTATACAAAGTTAAGTTGAGGATTCAGTAACAAATATGTCATCGTTCAAAAGAGTTTACATTAAGCATGTGATAAATAAGCTCCTGTTCGTTGTCGTCGCCTTCTCATTTGGCTTCCATAAACAAATTCTAGGGCCTCTAGACAACAATGATCACTCCCGGCGAGAAAAAAAATTTGTCTCATTGTGGAGAACAAAACAAATACGCGGTTGAAAACTTTCTTTCACAACAACGCGTGAGAAGTGCTCGTATTAATATATTATGCGTATATCCATACGTATGTTCATGAACACGTTAAATAAATAAAATACAGATAGATCACGCTACTCCATCGCCGGCTCTATAAATAAATTTATTTTTGTTTAGCCGGCTGCCATGTGTGTCAGCATATATACACCGCGATACTACGCAGATCACCGCCTCAACCCACTAGATCGATAATATAATATCCCCAGCGGGTATGGTCGACACATAAATTGTTTAATTTTGCGTAAGAAAAAGAGTAGATAATATAATTAGCAAGTTGATACAAACAACTTCAACGGGAAGTGATGACTTCGAGTTGGATTAATTAATTACAGACAGACAGTACATTGTACTTGACGAGAAGGCAACAGCCTCTGATGACTCTTTTGTCCATGGCTAAAGTCTGGATGTTCAAGTGTATTGGTTGCAAGCATACGTTTAGTAGAAATACAGCACAAAGATTGTAAAAGGTACACATTCAGACATATTTGATGGCATTTGCTTTGTCACGTGCAATGCGTCACATGTCTATGTTCTTTCTCGAAAGAACTGGAAAACTGTAATAGAAACAATGGAGCCGGTAGTGTGAACAAAAAGTGCACAACAGACGAAAGGTGTTTGCACATCTGATATGACGCTGGCCGATAAGGAAACAAATGATAAGGACCGGCATGACTTACGGTTTTAATTATCAATCATCTCGTATGAAGGTTTCACCAGGCTGATCGATCGCATCAGACAGACTCATACATTTCACTCGGCAGCGTTATTATCGCATCGATTAAATTGAAAACAAAAGCCACACACTGACCTAGCTTAATTTTTTGTGATACGCCTCTTATTTGCGTGCACACATCAATCGGATCTAATTCTTTCACGAAAATGTACACAACAAAAAAAAAACAAACTGAGTACCTTGTAGAAGCAATCCATTGACAACAGTGTTACCCAGGGAACGTCCAAACTTTCTATTATTTTCTGAGCCACTGTTGTCTTTCCAGAGGCACTACCTCCACATATTCCTACAAATGGGGGGAGAATGTGTATGAATTCGCATCATTTCATAGCACACATCACAACTTACCTATGACAAATGGTTCCACTTGCTGGCCGGCACAATTATACCACGGTGGCCGTCCGGCTGTGTAAATTGTGCGGTTATTTGCACGAATTATGCATTCCGATGGATTTGTTGTTGAATTTTGATTCATCGAGGTTGTCCGTTGACGTGGTGGTCGCGTCGGACGATGCAAGCCCTTTGCCGGTGATTCAGAGAGACTCGACCGCTTAGCCTTTGTTTTCGCCGGCACTGTGGTCGGTGATGCTGGGCAGCAATTAAGCGCACTAATGTCTCCATCGATTTTATCATAATCTATTCGGCCCGTGTCCAAGTACAGCGGCTCTGTTAGGTCTGGACGATCATCGCTGTAAGAACGACGGACTTTTGTCAATAACATTTTGAGAAACTGAATTCAACTAAAACTCTGCTAAAAATTAATGAAATTAAATTTCGAGTACGGCCAGTCAATTGAGTTTCACGTCTGAGCCAAATCACTCGACGCAATCACGTTTAATATCATAAATGAGATTTTTTCAGCGTCGCTTCTTATCGCTGCGATAAGGTGGTCGTATAACGTCCTTGATTGTTTATGCCGGTCGGATCTTAAGACACAAGCAAAGGCACATGAACGCGTGTATAGCATATTCCGTTCGGTATGTGAAAGTTATCCGCATTGTAGCCAATACTGACGACTATAACGTGTGGCTGGCCATCGATAAGCTTCACTAGCGTGCTTTTTATGCTGGCATAATAATGTTGAAATAGACAAATAAAATATAATTTATACAACTTCCATTGAAAGGAATTGAAATGTCAATGCGTCATAGTCTAAATGTTTCTTGTTTATCTGGCTCTCTACAACTTTGGTATCACGTCCAATAGCCAAATACGCACATGAACATACAAGTGTAAACATGTAGAATGTTTGTATCACACGAACACAAATACATGCGTGCGAATTGATTTCGAGTTTTTCGCTTTTCAATTTTAGATCAATTAAGTGAGTCAATTTGAGTCAAGATACCGACAAAAAAGAAATGATTACAAAAAATGGAACACATCACGGCATAGCACGGCGCAGCATATGATTGTTGATGTTCGAGATGTAAGAGCAAATTTACTCACCCCAATTATTTATAGAAATCATTTTGATGACGAAAACAAGGCGAAATATCTCGTGGATAGTTGATTTTGTGTGATCAAGTAGCCACGTTTCATTGAAATACACATGCGAAGATGTTCTCTAGGTATTTTTAGGTACATTTTTATTAAGGAAAATGTTAACCTTTACGTGAGGAGGATGTTTCATTTTTTCCATGTGAGAACGCCCCCGCAGCACATGTATCGCCGGCTGTACTCAGCTCTGACGATGGCTAGGGGCTGGTCAATAACCTACAAAATTGTGTTGCATCCACAGAAGAACACATTCTTGACCTGTTCTCTCATTTTTGAGAGTAACTTGACCACTCTTTAAAATCGCGAATAACGCATGAAAGATGCATAAAAAATTTGCAAAATCATACAAAAAAGTTAACCAAAGGTATTATGAAAAGAAAAATATTACATGTGACCCTTATTTCCAGAATGAATCGCAAACGACGGCATCACGGACGAAGAATTAAATTTTTCGTGGCAACCTTTTCTCTTTCAGTCCAATTATTGACACAATTTTTATTAAACACTACTCTCCGTTGCACTTAAGTAAATATTTCACTTGTCTCAGTACACTTGAAGATAACCCAAGGAACTAACTCGTGGAAGTTCTCCTCGTTCTTGGCAAATCAATTTCAAGTCACGTTCTCCGTCGCACTGTTTTGAGATACCAGGTTTTCTTTTTATTGCGATGAGATGTGTGGTACTAGATGTGATGATTGTGAAGATGATGATGATGGTTGCTGAATTACCTGTCAGAACTGGCTGAACTGCATGGATAGTATTTAACTTGTTTTGGTATCTGCTGTTGAGACGAAGAAGACATTTTACTATGACGAAAAAATGAATCTCCTCAACTAGCAATTGGTACTATGAGGGGGATGAGAATTTGGCCCCACTGTCGTTTGACAGAAGTCCATGTTATTTTTTTTTTCTATGAAAATGCGTAGTAGCATTTAGGGATGTGTTCGTTATGTTTTCGAAGAAAGAGTTGTTTTTATTCTCTTTAAGGATTATTTAATTTACTGCAATGCAGTATATATTCGGAGAAATATGAGTAAAATGGAAACTAAAAGGTAAAACACGAAGTCAACTTTGTTGCAAACAGCGACCAAAAAGTAATAATAATTTCTTATTGTTTTCTGGTAGCAAGTTACCAGATAAAGGTATGTGCATTTGGATAAACAGAAATGTACGCGAAATACACGATAGGAAAAAACAACGAACACTTGATTCAGTAAGCAAACCAGTAGTTTCTCATATTATTTATTTTTTTCATTAATGGGAAAGATTAGTATATGTGAAAAAATATTCAAACAAAGTCCTCTAAGAACAGGATTCGCTGTTTTTATGGCTTTATCATATACCTCGATCACACATACCTCGTTTTCGTGACATATACTAGACAGGATTAAAAAACGTCCCATAAAACTTTGATGCGTTTTAACATAAAGACAAAATTCCGATACGCATACGAAACCTTTTGAAGCACACTTCTGCCACATTCATAATTTTCTCTCTCTAACTTCAGGTGTCCATACAAAGGACTCTTCGCCATTCACGCAAATTAGTCTGTCCTAACCAAATTCGTCCAGGATATCAAAATCTGTATGTTTGAATTGTCTTCATCCTTTTAATGCCGTCAACATTTTTAAACTGCCATGCAGACACATGTACAACATACTATCTAATTTTGAACAATTTGAAAAAAATACTCTCATTGTATAAAACGATTTTATTAAATGGATAAGCAATTCCGTTAATTAACATATCAATTTTCTGTTTTTTCTTTCATCAGATGTGCCCATACCATAATTCAGTTTTGCCATATGTGTCATACATTTGTCTTTTGAGTAGCTGTCATCGTCTTCCCTTACGTTACACTACGTCCAAATGACTCAAGTGTTGCGTTACATTAGAAGAAAACATTTTTGCTGGAATTTGTGTTATATTTTTGTTTTAGGAAAAAAATAGTTAAATATGCAAATAATTAGAAACAAAATAATCAGTATAAAAATGTGAATGTGCGTTATGCATTTATGTATGCAATTATAAAAAAGAAAACGACTGAAAAGCTAAATAAATTAAGTGATGGCTTACATAAATGTCGCAGAATGGACGCCCGATCAAGTGACCGATTGGTTAAAAGGTGAGGAATTCATCACTCTAGACATTCCAGCATCATTTGTGTCCGAGATATTTGAAGAATTTCGTCAATACTGTAAACATGTTTGAACTTGCTTTCGCTGCTTTCGTGTCCTTCTTCATTAGTTTCATGATTTCCTCTGTAGTTGTTTTTCCGAAATTTTGAAGAATACCATTCATGTGTCCCATACCTACGACACCGACTACACTGCTGTGCCTATTTCCTCCCATTTTTGATGCCAGCCAGAGATTGTGTGCTAGTATTTGATCACGTTCCGTAACAAATGCGCGATATACTGAGGGGAAATGTGATCGGAGATGTTTCAAATAGTCACAATCCCTGCACTTGTAGGCTTCTAATTCTTCGACGGTAATATTGCTTATGGTGGGGTCGCTGAAAATATTTGACAATTGGAACTTTTGTCGTAAGGAGAGGGGCTGCAGTGCACGCTGCATTGTGACATCGATTGGACGGTCTCCCAAAATTACTTTGCAATTTTGTAGTTTCTTGCATTCCTTTACGGCCCTGCGGCACTCTCCTCCTGGAGCAACGCCCAATTGCTTCGTAATGCTGGCATTTGTTCTTAAAAATGACACATAGAACATTCCATTCACGAGCCCTTTGTTGGATATTATTTCTCTTATTCTCTGCCCGTCTAAAGTGGAAGCTTCCTTTAGGAGTGTTTCTTCATCGATTTCAAGAATGTATTTCCGTAGTGGACACAACTCCAACATGACAACTGAAGGGTTTGTGTTTCGTATGGTGACGGAAACGTCGTCACGTGACTTAAGACTGAAGTGAACAGTTCCAACCACGTACACTCGCTTTCCTTCTTTGGTCGTCAATACCTCCACTGTGTGAGGAAGGTTGCGGTCGAATTCTGCCTGATTGCCAAAGATTGGAATTTTGTTAGGGGGTTTTCCATTTTTCATTGCCGAAACGATAATTTTGAGGGGAGAGAAAATCGAACAATGAATTTAGTGATTTTTTTTTTTTTTTGGCAGGTCTTGATGATTCTATGTATAAATATGTCTACTCATTTACGAACAACGAAGTGGGAGGTCAACAACTACTCAATATTCGGCCATATGAACTGGAACAACTGGGCATGAGTTCGATTGGACACCAGGAGATTGTTTTGGAGGCTGTTGAAAATCTTAGGAACTTTGTAAGTTTTGGCTAGCTGATGCTCAATGATTGCATTTTTCGAATCCCTTGTGAACTGTTCCCCTCTTTACTCCGCAGCATTATAACTTAGATAAAGAGAATTTGCAATTCTTGGCTTTGCACATGGCAACGGCTGCACGCAATCTTTACCGGCAATTGGCAACAAACTGTGATAATTCAAAAATAGAGACTCAAATCTTAAATGATATTACGAGGACAATAGCGACGATAAAACCGATCATCAGTTGGCTGGATAGAGCCCCGTTTCACGGGCAGTTGCAGTTCAATGAAATTCGCAAGAATATGTTGCGGTTAGGACTGGAAATGGCAACAAGTGCGCAACGTGATCGGTTTGTCGAGAATCCCGTGGAGCACATAAAAATGACCGCGGAGACGTTGGCTAAATTGGGTGACTATATTATTCAGGATATAACCGATCCTATGCTCCTGCAGCCGGCCTCATTGAGTTTAGTGACGTTAAAGAAACGGGAATCAGAGCTGGGCTTCAGCATCGAACCTAGTTACCACGGAATACACAAGGTCACGGAAATAAAGTACAACTCACCCGCGCATAACTCTGGAAAGATTGAGGACGGCGATGAGATTGTTCAGATCAACTACCAGACAGTTGTAGGATGGCAATACAAAACTGTTATTATGCAGTTGCGGGAGTCCCTTCCCGATGTGCTGCTCACGCTTAAGAAGCGACCGAAGCACACCAAGATCTACGGTCAAATCTACATGCAACCGTATCGGTTACCAAGCAAAAAGCGGGCGATGGGTACTCGTTGGACGGAGAATCTTCCCAGTCCCCGTCCTGGTTTTCTACCGGTACCTGACTTCAATCTGCCCCTAAAGATAAGCGAAAAGGCTGCTTCCTCAGACACTGACTCCAGTTGCAGTGATATTCTGACGCCAACAGACCCAAAGTCGTCTGAGAAGGAGATTCGACTTTATTACCCCAAGCCTCGAGCTGTGCTGCAGCGCAGGAACACGATTTGCGGAGGGGAGTTGTACTCATTGAAGAACGTAAGTGGGGTTCCACCGAGGCATGAGCAGAAGAAAGGGGTTCCGAACGGAGATCCGTCGTCACCTAGCCTAAGAGACAAGTCGGTTTCCTTTGGTTTTGGTCTGGAAATTGCTCCACGGCCAACAACATGTCTGGGAATCACTTCAGGAAACGGTAAGATAATGGGAATGAATAACACCTTCTCACAGGATCTGAAATCTGGTGACGCAAAACGAACCACAAATGAAGAGAAGTCAAAGCCTGGAGTGAGCAAGGTTGTACGCTTCGACGCAAATATGAAGTACGAGGATTACCCTGTCGATCAGAAGTACACGTGCAATGTGGACAACACAATTCTGGAGACATACGAGCCGATCCCTTTCGCGGACGAAGAGGATATAGTGGTGACCGTTATCGACACGACAGTGGACGGCGATGTGCCCTTGAATGATAAGCGAGAGGAACTTCCAAAAGCTCTCGGTCCACCAATGAAGTCTCCTCTAATCGAGGCGATAAACCACGTGACCATTGCAAGGCGAGGAAGATTGGATAAGAGTCACAGCACTCCGGCGTATGACAACTCTGGTGAGGAGTCCGACACACCTCCAGCCATAGAACCTCGAAAAGAATTTATTTTGACGACGCCGCCAGCACCGCCGCCCCGTCCAAAAAAACCAAGCGAAGTTCCACCCATAGTTGTGCCGCCACCTCCGCCAAAACCTGTCAACCTGATGCCGCCGGAGAAGCAGCAGGCGAAACTTGCAGAAACAGCTGCTGCCGCAGCCGCCGCCGCCGCCATCGCTGCTGCAGCAGCTGCAGCAAATAGCACCAACCCAGTACAAATAGTAGAAGAATCAGAGCTGCACACGCCCACGAAAACCAAGACACTGACTCTGAAAAAGAAGAACAGTCTTATCGCCAAACGCCGTAAGATCACTCTGAAGATTTTGGGCACCGGGGACATACAGGGACATTTGTACCGCCGCACAAAGGACAAGCGCGGGGTCACATTTTGGGCAAAGCTCTACTTCGTTCTGATGGACACCAATTTGTACGGTTTTCGTAATAAGGAAGCTCTTAAAGCCAATTGCTACGTGTATCTGCCAGGGTTTACTGTTTCTCTGGCTAAGGTGAGTTTGAACAGGGACATTTGAACTTTATTTAATGTTTTTGTCCGTTTTAGGAAGTCCATTCGAAACCATTTGCATTCAAAGTTTATCACCCGTCGAAGACGTTCTACTTTGCGGCGGAATCCCAGGAGGCCTTGACACAATGGATGGACTTCATCCGTCAGGCCACGCTGCAGCAGAAAGTCGGAGCGACGACGAACTCATCGGACCTGGAAGTTTCGTCGAAAGAACTGTTTTCTGAGACGGAGAGCTCCGGCGATGAGAGTGACACGATGAGTAAGAACTTGTGTACGCCGTCGCCAAGCGGAAATAAAGACTTTCAGAGTCCAAAAGGTTTCCAGCAGCAGACGCCTACCTCAAGTGAAAAGCACGATAAAAAGTACTTGGGTTCTTTGCGAAAGTTCACGAAAAACACGTTGCCCTTCAAAAGTAGCAGTGGCGAGAAGAAGCCCTCAAGCGATATTCCAGTGCCAACTGATCAGTACAGGAGCTACCGCAAGGCGCCGGGTGGAAGCTTTGGCATTCAGATAGGTGCCAACACACCTGGCTACACAGATCCGAGTCAGAATCCCTTTCAGACCCTCAGCACACCGGACCATCTCCCGCCCCCAGTCCCCGCGCCCAAGGTAGCACTCTCAGCTAGCCGGAGTTCGGTGAGTGAGAGTAACGCTCGACCAACTGTGACAGTGAATCCAATCCAACAAGAGTTGTCTAACCCTAGCTCCCTTTCGAAAAGCTACTCCACTGAGAGCAGCAAAAAAGGGAAGAGAACTCTTCCCCACAACTATATTCACGCTTCCAATCCGAATCTGGTAGAATTTGACTTTCAAACGTCGAAGACGTTGGATTATTCTCTGCCAAAGATCAACCCCGGAAATTCCTGGGATGCGCCGCACAATCTGCAGGTATTTCTCACCCTCAAGGATCTCATGCTGCAGAAGCAGAAGGAGGAAGCTCAAGAGATGTACAACAACCGTGTGTTGCTGGGAGTTGAAAAGAAAGACGATCGAAGTGGAAAGAGCCTCCAATTGAAGGGCAAGCCCGGCCCTGACAATCAGCAGCCAGGAGAAAATGGGAAACTCTCAAAAATACAAAGCCGAAGTTTACCTAAGACCCCGGACTACGAAATGAGCTTCAAGCCAGATGATGAGGACATAAAGCGAACCCGTACGAAGGAGGGTCTTAAGTTGCGAGATTTTGGCTACGAGCTGATATCGGGAGACGAACCAATTTCCGACAACCGGTCGAACAAGAATCACTCAGAACTGATGCGGCAGCAGCAGCTGCGCCTGCAGAAGCTGCAAACAATGCAGCAGGCGGCTCTGAAGGCGAAAAAACACTCCAGTGGCAGTGAAAGCGACAAGACAAATCAGCGCGGTGGGAGCTTTAAGAAAACCAAGGGCAAGTTGGAGGCATTCAAGACGTCTAGCGAGCGCATATTTCAGTTCAAGCACTCCGGAAGTGACTCCAAGAATCTGACGTCAATGACACTCCCACTGAACAAGAAGTCTTCACAAATCTACAACAGCCAGGGCAAAGTTGATCAGGGATGCGCTCAGACTGGTGGCATCAAAAAAAGCCACACATACAACAACGAATTTAAGGACAAGAAGTACGACGCACATCGTAAGAATTCCGCACCAATGCCGATTCTGTCGAAATTGAGCTTCTCGTCCAGTAAGGGCACGAAGGAGAAGAAGGTAATGTCGCCACGTGGACCTAGATCCATATTTGGCGGTCGCAATGCCATCGGCAGTACGGGCTCATCGCAGGATTACGAACATGAAATCTTCTCACCAGTGGAGTTCAGTAATAAGGTAGGTGTTGCATTTTTTTTAAAGGAAAATTCTGACGGGTTGTGTCGCTTTCAGCCATACTCAGGACCATCTTCGACGGTTGATCATGCTGCAGCGATGCCCTTGCCGCCATTGACACTACCTGACAAGCTGCCGTCAACTGCTTCGAATGTCCTGGTGTCACCTGAGTACCCGAACATGGAATGCCCACCTGTGTTTGAACCTGAAACGTATTCACTAAGCGACCCGAATGCAAGTTTAACACTCCTCCGAAGGCGAAACAACATCGAGGAGCCTTAAACGGCAAACAAAAAAAAACCCTATATAAAATAGAAACTGTTACTATTGTATTCAATTATACGTACGGTAGATTTAATCTGTAGCTCATGATCCATCACACAATACTCAAAACAAATATGAATACTCGATAATTTGGCACCCTGCCCCCAAGAGTTCCGGAAACAAAACAGTGAAAACCTCCATAATGGTAGTCGTAGACCTACCATGAGGTGCCTTACTAATTTAATTTCCTCAACCTCCCCCCTCCGCACCAAACCCCTAACTCATCTCCAATCGAGGTTGCCCAAGATGCCCAGCATTGTGTGCCTAATGTGCTAACAATTGGATGACACCAACAAAAAAAAAAAAAAAACAAAAACATACGCCCATGAACAATCGAGTTCTGATTTTATTTTAGACGTAGGTCGTAGACAAAACGAACTAAAGTAGACGCATATATACAATACATACATACATATATCTAAATTTTTTATTCCTTAGTTGATAAGCAGGAAATAAAAGAGGACGCGAATCGGGAAATTTCGAAACTACTGTGATCATTAGAGTTGTTCATTGAAAATTAACTTTATAACATTTTTTTTAATTTTTTATTTTTTGTTTATTTCTTTTTAATCGTTTTATCATCGTTCGTGTTCGGTTGTTTCCCTGTCAAAGCAATGTTTTTTTTTTTATATTTTTATTTTTACTCCCAGTATTCTGCTTCGCCTCAAGTGTGTGCTTCCTTCTAGGGTGTTTCAGTTAATTGAGAATTTTCTTTCTTATTTATATTATATTTTCGTTTTAGTTATTGCATATAAGTGGCGCCTTTTCGGTTTCATTCGAATCGAGGGCTTCACACGGCGAGGCGACTAGGATATATCGCACATACAACGCACACCATTTTGTATTAGTAGGGACTTTGTTAGATTAACGCAAAAAGCAAACAAAAGTACTTTTAAACAAATCACATATTAATCAGTCTTTGTTAAGACGCAAACTGTTGAAGAATCATTGAACGAATAATTCAAATTTATATTATATATTGAAAACTGTAATATTTTTAAGGTCTTCCGTAATACACCAAATTTAAACTTAAAACAAATGTGGTGTTCTTGATTTCTCCGATTTCGATTTTGATTTGCTGAGTTCGCTATTGCAGCACATCAAAGATCTTTCACTTTGTCTTTCCAGTACAACGTTTGCTGCCACTGAAATGGAGCCGACCAGAGTATGACGATGGTCGTATGAATATATGGTTACCAAAGCTATGTACATAAGTGCGTCGGATTCTAGGTGGAAGATTTTGATTCAATCTTCGATTCGCTCATTGACCGTACATTCTTCTTTGGATTGGCTGACAACGCTTAGAAGGTATTAGCTCTCTAGGAAAAAGTACTCAAATTCGCTGTTTGCTATCATCATGAAATTGCAGGGTTCCTGAACTCGGCAACAGAGGTGAGGAAGCTCTTGTGTTCCAATAGAAAGAGTTATACCTAAGAACAATACTAAATAATTATGCGGACCCCAGCCAAGAAACCAACGCAGAGTTGGACAGGCGAGAAAGGCATTTACAAACGGAGAAACAACTCTTAAATTAAAATTAAAATTGGCCAAATGCTGATTTGTTGTATCACGCAAAAAGCAATAAGAAGAATTCGGAACGTTTAGTGAGGAGGATAAAAAACAGACATAAGTCGTGTGGAAACGGATAGATATATTATTCTATAAATTAAGAATACTTAAGGCGTATCATCACGAAAAATAAATAGCAACTTATGCAATTCATCCTGCAAGGAAATGTCGAAGGAAGACAACGAGCACGCCTAAGAGAAAGACACAAAATATAAGCAGAAGAAATATTTCGAAGAGTTACAAACAGTAGCATCGATGGAAGAAGGATTTTAAAGCGTATACCTTGGCACAAAGAAAGAACATATAACTTTGACTTCTTGATCAGAAATTCACATTCGACGGTAAAAACTTCAAAGTATTTAAGTACTCTGTCTGCCTCAGCTCCGCAGAAAATAAGGACTACATAAGAACCAAGATTAAAAGTAGAATCAGTCTTTTCAATCACTGAACTGAAGAGGGGAACTATCATTCTGAAGCACAGCGGTTATTGAAAGCATTTACGAAACCTTGTCCTTTCTCGAGAAATGGTTTGTAATGTGAAGCAGATTAAATTAAGAAGTATACAGACAACATCAGTCGTTTCTTCACGCAGTGCTTAAGATGTAGAAACCATTTAGAGCGTATTGGAAGTAAATGTCTGACTAGAAGGTAATCAAAACCAAACTATTGGAGGAAAAAAAAATTTGATACCTTCATTTCGGATATTAGAAACCGCATATAGATGAAGACTATTATTTACGAACCTGTCATGCGCTTCTAGATATAACTAGTGAAATATTAATACACTATTATTTTCACCTGCATCACTCTTGCATATCACGCGATTAAATCAGTCAACACATGCCTTCTTCCAGCTTTAGCCAAGATGTACATATGAAGTCGGAAAATCGGATACGTAATTCCAAAATGCGACTGTAGTCGAATTCGAGTATAGGACTAACAAGTATAGGGGTCATTATTATGACTGGAAAGGTTTTCTAGTTAGTGCTCATATTCAGCACAGACAACGCCACTTATAGTCCTCAAGGCAAATCAATTCCTCTCTTAGAAATAAATGTGGAAGACATTACACTTGACCAGATACTACAGTATAAAATAGACAATCGCGTTAATTTTTGGCTTCGTCGATTCGGTTCGAACCATTTAAATGACACTTTTGAATTTCCATGGCCGAATTTTGAACATACATTGTCGGATCAATGTTGTGTGATTGTATTAAAAGATCAGAGATTATATTCCACAAGATTTTATCTGCACACCGTTCCTGAATCACTATTTCTGAAATGCATAGCAACATTAACTGTCACAAATTAATTACAACATTAAACGAATTGGTGGGGAAGAAATGCTAGGAATGTCTTTCTGCAATTAGTTGCTATTCTACGGCGTATTTTCAAAAATGCCGAATATGTTTTTGTGTTCCGGCATCCGGTACTCACATATTTAGAAGTTTCTAGTGGATTTGTTTTTGCTTATGGCGTAGAACTTTCTTAGTTAAGAATCCAACAGAAAACCATTGGATGGTAGGAATGTGCAATCTGTCCTGAGAATTTGAAAAACTTATGTGTGATAATAGACACCAAAAGGCCATCATAATTCAATCAATTCAAAATTAATAGGAAACTGAGGAAACATGTTGCACACTTGAATGATGAGAAGACTAAGCCCAAATTAGCCCCAGAAAATTCAAATTTGTCACGGATCGACGCAAGAGCTCTCGTATGCCAAACTCATGTTTTTATAAATTGAACAGTTTTATTATTATGTATTCTGTTTACAAAAAGTACCACAAGCAGCGAATTGAATTTCCATTTTTTTATTTATATCGACGAAGAAAAAAGAACAATAACCGCATGATTCCTTAGAAATTAATTTACCAACTTGGTAATGACCTGTTCCACTTCTTCCTTTTTGTACATCCTGAAGAGTCCCTTTGGCGTCATGGTCATCACCTCCACGTTCGTTGAGTTCAGTTTCTCCTCCATGACTTGTTTGAGGGTATTTAGAGCCAACTCTATAGCTTCCTCAAGGGTCATCTTGTCTGTGTAGTTGTCTTGGAGATTTTGCTGCGCACCTTCGCTGCCAGAACCAATAGCTTTAGCACCGTACCTGATGTAAGTTCCAGATGGATCCATGTGCCACAGCTGTGGATCGCCATCCTCAATGCCGGCAAAGAGAATGGCAACACCAAATGGACGACTCATAGCCGAACCTCCATCACTGCTATCACCGAATTGAATTGCAAGTGTTGATACTGCCTGGGCACAGGACTCGATGGACATACGCTCGTTGTAAACGAACCAATGGTTCTGGCATTCAACACGAGCGCGGTCAATGAGAGTTCGAGCATCTGCCATCAGTCCGGAAGTAGCACAGCCAATATGCTTATCGACTTCGGAGATTTTCTCCACTGTGCCTGGTTCCATTAGAGGTGAGGTGATGCGCTTTTCCACAGCTAATACAACTCCTAAGCTCGTGATAGAAAATGAGTAAAAGGAAAGTCTTTCGGAAGGCAGTCCTTACCCTCGGGTGTGCAAATTCCAATTGCGGTGGAGCCTAGCTTAATAGCTTCAATAGCATATTCAACTTGGAAAAGACGACCTTCTGGGGAGAAGGTGTTCACTCCTCTATCGTATTCTGAACGGGTAAGGAACATTTCTCTGTGAAACAAAAGAATTGGATTGAAAAAAATGTTTTTTGAGGTTAGCTAAGGTATAATTCTGCAGATGAAGTGTGTAAATACGCTTTCGGTGAAACGAATGCATTTCGATGAGAGTTGGAAGATGAAATTTTGTCTTACACTGAATTAAATGCTTGTAGGTGAAGTAAAAATGTTAATTGCGACAAATCCGCTGATGAAAATGACAAAACACTTTTTGATCGCTTGTTGGTGTCGCCGACAATTGTCAATTTTTGGCAAGTAGTCATCGGCAGGTGTACCACAATTGAAGTGAAGAAAATTTATGTGGTTTGTGTATGCGGTGAAATCACATAACACCATTACTGTACTTCAAATGATGTTTGTCTATTATAACACTAGCGGGCTTCAAATAAGGGTTTTTAAGATTGAAAGAAATTGTTTGTGTTTTAAAAAATAAAAATAATAAACGTTAAGAAAACAATGAGATTCGACAGAAAATCTGGATCAAATTTTTGGCGTAAGTTCACCTCTCATCCCATACCGTTTTGCTTATCCCCATTTCGCACTGATCGTTGTAGGGGTAACATTTTTTGAATATCGAGTAGAAAATTGTTTTGTCCAATAAAAATTGAAAATTGTGCTTGTCCAATAAATACATATGGTACTGAATAATCCCTGCAAATATATAAACTCAAGTGAAAGCGGTGATATACATCTCTACTTGATGAAATTCTGAATCAAATTAACAGAATCGGGGAATTCCACTCTCGTCAAATGAATATAATAATAGACAATGCCTATGTCTATGTCAAATATCTGTTTGAATGAATCTTTTTTCCAAACGTATATGTGATTTGACCGATATGCATGCCCTTACGAAAAGTGGCTTGAAACACCTTTCTGTAACACTTTTCTTTTTTGTCTCGCAAATCTTGCAAAAAATAATATATTCATACATCTGTCATCTGTCAAGACGCAGGACAATTTAGAGCATTTAAAAAAATGTTGAGGGGGGGTGATTCTCTACAGAGAATTACGATTCTTTTATTTTTTATTCAAAATTTTTCACAGAATAAATCGAAAAAATTGAAACACGGATAATTGTTAATATGCGCATAGTATACCCACATTGCGACACATTTTTACATCATCCAACGCAAAAAAATTCTTTGACCCAATTGGATTGTACATCTGAAAATCCAATATCATTAATGCTGCCAAAAGGCCGCACAGTGCATTGATCAGTGGGCGAACGTTAAGTTATCTTTTTTGTACTTAGTTTATAGAAATGATCAAAACGAGGCGGTTAAGGCTTTAACAACGTTGGGAGTATTATTTCCTTATTTCCAAAGTGAGTGTTGTGTCTTGGTTATCCCTCTAAGCTGCGATTTGAACTCTTCTGACTCCGAAAACCGTGTAAAGCTGAGGTTTTGCTAAAAATCCAGAAACAAACATCTTCAACCAAGTAATCCGTGAGTTACAGCTCGAAACCATCAACAAGGTTTTTGAGTATTGAAGGTGAAAGAATACGCTAGTTCAAAGACAGCCAAGGTACCCACGTTGCATTTGATAAAAAAATGGGAATGTTTTCTTCTTAAAAAGGTCAAAATAAATGGACAACAAAATTATTTTGTTCATTTTATGGCACTTTTCCTATTTGGCACACCCTATATGTTTAGTCATACAAAAAGGAATTGTTTGCATTTTAGAGTTTTTGAATTTGTTTAAAAAATAATAAAAGTTTTACAAAAACATATTCAAAAATTTATTACATTTTATAAAAGATGGCAATAAGCACATATTTCTATTTCTATCCATCAGTGCCCTGCTGGGCCGTGCAAATTTAAGCATTAAATAAGTGCTTTCTTGACACACTTTACGTCAAAAAAAAAAATCCTCATTCCCAGTTGGTGGTATATATAAGCGTTACAACGTTAAGCAGACGGAAAAGTAGAGCCATGGAGCAAAATCAAGAAGCCAATCAAATTTGCATACACACTTACGGGCAGTCTCGTATGGTACACGACCTGGCTCCTTATTTGCCAGACAAACCACTTCACTCTCAATTTGTGTAATAAGCTTCGAGCATACGGGAGTTTTATTTTTAATGCGGTTATTGGTTGCGTTATGTAAGCAAATTTCTGGTAAAAATAATATATGACTGACTGTCAGTTGAATGTGCGTTGAATAACATTGGACGTCTCCGTACGATTTCGTTGTGGTAGCTTCTATTTTGATGAACAAACAGCTTACGATTGACATTTTAACGTTCAATTGAGACGGACATCATTTGAAGGAAATAAACCCGTTTTAAGTTCATCAGGAATACGAATTTTTGATTTGTTGATAAGTTATCCCTTTCTCCTGTCAAAGCGTAACAAGTATAGGATTATTTGTTGAATCTGGTGCGATTTCTGTTGAAGATATTTTTCATTTTTAACTCTATTTATCGGTAAAGACGTCTTGTGTCAGACTAGCGTATTTTTTGGGGAACATTGTGTTTGTAATTTTAATGTTGCGGGTGAATTCTCTTTATACAGATTTCTTTGAGTTCGGTCATGAGGTGTTCACACTTCCTACTTACTTCTACACATCCCTTTCAATCAATTTCACTACCAATTCTTCTATCTCAGAAAATTTTCTTTTCCACTCGGTTTCCAACTCTCTTTCACTTCGCACCATACATCTTCTTTTGATGTTTTAAGCCCCGTTTAATATTTTCAGAGGAGTTGTGGGAGGCAGCATGTCCCCGTATAAGTTCTCATCCTAATGTTTTTTTCTTCGGATTATACTTATATATTTTTCGAGAAACCGATATTCGAGTGTTCTGGATTTTAGAATATACCCAGTCGGTATATGTTCCAAATGTATTTTATTATAAGAAGTAAACTCGGGTTACATATAATGCATGCGGGTTCCCCCTTGCAAGTCCCACCAAAATTTGTAAATCTACTACATTTTCCAGAGAGAATGTTATACAAGACATCGATATGAAAGTATACACGTCCGTATTTAGTTTTGGACAAATGGTTTTGCCAATTGATACATTTTTTGTATAAATTGGTCAAGTTCCCAAAGAGTATAACATAAATCAAAGAAAATTCAACGCCGGTTGCAGAACGTGTTTCAACTACTAATTTTTACCGATAGCCAGCCTAAGTGTCGTTTTTAACATCGTCATCTAAGCAGGATCTACCTTCACCATGATCAATCGTTCCGTAAAACCAAGACGGAACACAGGCTTTAATTGAATTTAAGTGCTTTTGGCAAAGGCTGTTCATCCGACTCCATCTCAGATGACATGATTCGATTGTTTCCCCCAATCAACACCTCGCCCCAGCACAAAACATCGTATAATCCGAAAATCCGTAATCCAACTTATTGCAGGCGGCCTTAAGCCTCTATTTGTACGATTCTGATAATTGCCGTTTTTGTCCATCAATCAAAATCTCAGCAAAAGCATTCAGATTGCGTAACCCATTAAAAATTGAGCGGGAACAATCGCCCGCTGTGTCCCACTTAGGTCAGCATCGCGGGGGAACAATGAAGGCTAACTAACCAAACTGGACCTTGTGGGGCCTTGAAAATAGATTTGCCCCAAAAAATGCGATATTCTTTGAATCTTTAATTCATCTCGACTTTCCATCAATCAATCTTCTCATTAGATGACGATTAGCAATCATCACAGCAACCGTCCGCATCAGAGCGTCGACGGCGGCCGCGCTTTTGACCGACTGAAGGTCGTTGCAGGTATCTGACATTATTTTTTTTTTTGCCAAATCTGACTGAAATCAGTCCGAAAGCAGTCATTATCACGACGAGCGAGTGCAGTCGACGGCGGCGGCGGTGTTGGTCTTCAGTTTGGAAACGCGGCTGATTATGTCAGTTCGGCGAACGACCGACGAACGCGAGGCAACGAGTGGGTTATGAAAGCACACAGCTGTGAATCAGAAATAGACCATAGGCGCAAGAGTTAACACTCATTACCGCGCTCGAGCGAGCGTCTTGTCGTTGGTGTAGCCTTCCGCCACATATGGTGGCGGGTCTGCATACTTTTGACGCTCACTCACCGCGCAGCAGGTTCTCATGGGGCACGAGAGAGAGAGGGCGCGCCGGTAATCACGTTGAATTGTTTACTACTATTTTCTGCTGCCTGTTACCTGTCATCGTTTGACCGAATACAACGAAGCAGGGAATTTGGTCTCGGATTCGCTTGATGCTTGGTCAAGATATGCGGTAATAGGTGTACGTGCGGAGCATTGCAATAGAAGAAAGCCTAGCCGCGGAGTGCTCGGGAAATTGACTGCAATGGAATAAGTAGACAAAGCTGCGGCAGCAGATTCTTATCGCACCAGTCGACGACTTTGCGGAAAGTTAGAGCAACAGAGAGGGAGAGGAGGTTGATGCGTTAAAATGTGATGTGCAATAATTTTCGTAATGTGGCAGGCGAATTCGAGCGTGAATACAGAAGCCATTAGGCGCTCATGATGCTGTAAGCGGGGAGGTATGTTATTGCACACGGGGATGGATGTTGTTGCAAGGTCTCCGCGGGGTTTTGACATATTTGGCATAAGTTCAAAATCAGGGAAATGGTATTCGAGAGCCACGAGTCTGCTTGGCATTCATAGTAGTCGGTTGGGTGTCATTTTGTTGGAAAATGTTGCGACTTCAATTGAGTTGTATGAGGACGTCGACGTTGACGAAGTGTCGGTTTTCGTTCACGATAGTTACGATCTAGTGCATCGCGATCAATCAGATTAAATCTCAAATCTTGGCACTTTTGATGGTTTCGCCGATCGATTGCTTGTCTCTATGAGCGTGAGGGAAATAAATTTACGTTATTCAGGACGCGTATCTGCCTTGGAATTTGAAGAGAGTGACTAGTATATGCTGTCAAATTTAAATTGTCACTTTAAGAGTGTTTACGTGACGGTGTCATCTGTACAACCAGTACAGTACAGTTTGTCTAAAAGAGGTTATCGACTGCGTTGAATGTGTTGGCTATAGTGTGCAGTCGAACTATGGTTTCCACATGTAACTGTGGTATGAGTGGATTAGAGGAAAAATTACGGAGCTGAATTTAGGGACCATTCAAAGCGAAATTCGGCACCCGTCTGTTTGTTTGAGCGAAGGACGTGAAAGAAGAAGTGAACATCATTTTACCGACATGTAGACTTAGTTCAATCACTTAAAGGATATGTAGATCATCACTGTCAATGAAATCTACTTCAAATAATATGTGTGTGTAAACATTTTACTATTTAGAAGAACATTTTAAAGCAGACGCTTAACATGGAAGCGTTTCATCAATTTTAAGCCCTGCAACTAAGAACTTTTGGCGTGAGAAATCACACCCTCTAGGGCAGGGATGTTGGCCTTAGGGAATATTCCCTACTTCTAATGTGGTGTAAGCACCGAAAGTCTCCAATGAATTAACAATCTCACATTTCGTGCGCTAAATCCTCACTTCCAGTCAACATTGCTGCAACTGAACTGAAGTCGCATCAAAGAAGCCAAAGGTCTAGACCTAGACGAGACATTACTTTTACAAAGACTGTATCATTTCCTAGTCTGGACTCAAGTTACGGAAGAAATTTATCTTCTGCCGGCTGTGCATTTGTCTACTCCTCCCCCAAACGTTATATGGCATTTTTCACACCCAACAACCCCAGCGGAGAAATTATGGATATCCAGTGTTACTGTAAATTATCTCAAGCCAATGGATGCAAAACCATGCCACACAATACCCACAACGGCGGCGTCATGTTCACGGAGACACTCCCCTCGAACAGCTTCAACCGAGAAGTGGTTGCAATCAACTGAAAGACATCCCTTCAAACTTTTGCACCATTTAAAAGTATTTTCCTCCTGCAACAAGTGACAGGTATAGCGGTGACGCAAACGACGTCATCACAGCGTCATTGTCGATCAGTCTTTGTCTCAGATATGGAGAAAGTATTGCGCAACGTTTTTATTATTGTACACACTTGAGTTGAGCCGAGTTGAGTTGTGTTCAATTTATGCATGCTCTCGTTGTTGCACACTGAACAAGCGTTCCCCATACCACCTCTGCCAACACCATCCCCATCCCCATCCCCATTCCTATGCCCATTCACAATCACCATCAACATCACCATCAGCATATCACCGTTATTACAACTTACTACACAACACTCGCTCGCTGGCTTTTCGCAACGCTTTGTGTCTTGCGCGAATGCAGTCCAAGAGCAGATACGGCAACGGCGGTGACTACGGTGTTATAAAGAAACCATATTTCTGGTAGCAGCTCACGGGGCGAACAAAACTAACTCGGAGGCAACTGTTCATCTTCCTATGGCGCTGTGTGTCCACCGCTGCCCGACTGGACTGGGTCCACAGTCCGAGCAAGTGGATTACGGCTGTAAAACTGCACACACACGGAACTGATAAAATCGAATTTCATAACAATGCCAGGCAACGTTTGCTCCAAATAATTATTTAGATAGCCGTAGCCACAGATGCAGACGGGAGACTTTGCGCGTTCCATTGAAGCCCACTCTCAGTGGTCACAGGTAGTGCTAACTTTTGTTTTCGGACTGAGTTTGCTCAGGAGTACCGTGTTGCTGGCCTCACTTGGCACATGTGACAACGTCACTGAAACTGGTCGTGATGGAGGGAAAACTTGATCGATGTGTTGCGGTGGCCACTTCGAAAATGAAAAACTTGCGGCGGCGGTGGATGGAGAGGCGCAAAGTGCGCTGGAAAGTCAGCAGTGGTGCACTACTTCCTCACACGACTCACTGAACCAAAGCCATGCACCATCTCGAAGCAGTTTTCTGTGCGCTTCGGGCATCCAGCGACTTCGGGCAACCATGTTGCATGAGCTGTCTTGATTGCTCGTCAGCCGCTAAGCTGGCATGTGAATAGGTCACTTCCGCGGCTTGTTCTGTAAACGGGGGAGAGAAGGCCTGGTCAACGTCAATTAGGCAAATTGAAAGTGAATTAACGGAGTTATGCGATAAGATCGGAGGAAATTTTAAGAAGTCGTAAGGGTTTCATGGGCGATTAAATTGAAGCATGAAATTGGGCAGACATAAGATATACTTTTGAAAGAGTGACGGGATTGTGTAAAGCGCAGCATGCTCGTGGCAAAGGGTAGAAGGGACTCTGAGTACACATTGTTTCTTCGCGGTTGGTTTATTGACTGAATTAATTCTGTTGAAAATCTGTGCCGTTTAGTGTTTACACTTTTATTTCCGGTATTGTGAAGGTGTTCAGTTGCCTTTCTGCACTTTTGTGTCCACACGCATCAACGGAGTTAACTTCAAATTGGTTGACTCTGTCATTTAAAGCAGAACTAATTTGTAATCGACATCTGGCTTCAACTTAGAGGAGACCTACCGTGAATTTTTGTCAAACATACTCTTACAGTTTGTGAAACAAATCACAAAACCAACGCTGCTAAGGCGAATTTGAAAGAATGTATCAACACTTTGCTGCATCATTTACCGCTGTTTGACGTGAATTTTTGACTAATGGTATCCACGGTACATTTTTGTAAGACAAACGGTGGCCCGCGCATATAGTTAGGTTGATAACTGACAATTTTTTTTCACCTGTAATTGAAATGAAACAACGACATGTTGTTTCGATGGGATGGCGCTACATGCTACACAGGCCAGGTCGAATTGTACACTTTGAACTGAAAGCATCACCCCTCATGTGGAAGTAGGGCGGTCCAACAAAAACGTACGATGATATTTCGTAAATTAAACACAACGTTTTCAGAGAATTATTTTAATATTTTTTAGTATTAAAGAATGATCTTTGACAATTATGTGTGAAACAAAATGTTTACCAAATGCTCGGGACGACTTCAGTGGAATACCTCTATCCGATGGTTCATATTTTCAACTCTGACTCTGAGATATACTTGAGGTTAAAGGTCGTTATTGTGCCGAATTATTATAATTATTTAGGTCTTAAATTATTCTTGGTTTAGTGACGCACTTCTTGTTTTAAATAGTCTCAAAGAAAAAAGTTCAACGGTGTCGAATGAGATAATGGATGCCTGAGATGACACAACCATTGAATTTCTCACACGAAAGATTCATTGTTTTGTTTCCTGTGGGGCAATTAGCACCATCCTTTTAAACGCACGACTTCTACCCTCAATTTCTAGTTCGTTATCATCCCGCAATAGCAGAAACTATTCACGCTCTAAAAGCTTGGCCGAACTCATTTCCCAAGAAGTA
Source organism: Eristalinus sepulchralis (assembly GCA_944738645.1). Taxonomy (NCBI): domain Eukaryota; kingdom Metazoa; phylum Arthropoda; class Insecta; order Diptera; family Syrphidae; genus Eristalinus; species Eristalinus sepulchralis. The sequence continues at coordinate 55,698,507 of OX122886.1, forward strand.
CTGCCCAACGACGCCACTAGCTCATAAACCGCATCAAGCAGTCATTCTTTGTGGGTGCACCGGCTTTTCAACAATCACTCGTGGATTACCATTTATCCCAATGCGTCAATTCTGCTTGTTACTACAGTGATTCACTGCAGTAAAATGTGTCCCATTGCTGAGGATAAGATCCACGAAATACATTTTGGTTTGAACGCCCATTTTCGTAAAAGGCTTCAGCAATCTTAACGCGTTGCTTAATTGTATACCTCTCCATGATTGCATTTGATTGCACTAAAACAAAGAAATTGCAAGTTATGTTGGTCATAAAATATTTGGACAACCTTTATACATATAGAGAGCAGTTAATGAAAGACTTTCTTCATAACCGAAAAACCTATTGCATTTCAATTGAACGTTTATTTAAGCTTTTCTGTGCAGCAATGCAATGCAGTTCAAAACCCGACATTTTAAAATACAAAATATAATTTTTCGCTGTACACTACTAACCATTGGCACTGATCAGAACCTTGTATCTTATGCTGTGTGTAACGCTGCTGTGATGTTGCATTGACAGTGATAAAAGGTCTGTTAGTTTTGTGTGACTACATCCAATCGATTGCAATTTTGAAGGACAAAATCAGATGTGTGAGAAAAAGATGAGAGATTACAGCCAATACGTTCACGGCTTAGAATAAAGCTGACATTGTGCATTACTTTAAGATCAACAATTATATTAAGCAATTGCAAATTTATATTCTTTTTTTTCTTCTTGTGGCGCTACAGTCCGGGGTGGACCTGGGCCTCAACGAACATGCCTCTCCAGCCAGCACAGTCTTTTGCTAGCTGCCTCCAGTTGGGTACTCCAAGTTGGTTGAGGTCCTTCTCCACTTGTGTGCGCCACCTTAACCGAGGCCGTTTCTGCTGTGCTGTCCCAATGGCTCAGTTTCGAAGACTTTTCAAGCCGGAGCAGTGGTGATCATACTCTTTACATGGCCTGCCAATCTTGAGCGTAATGCAAATTTATATACAATATGTTAAAAAATACTCACTATATTATATTGTCTTAGGTAGTTTGAAGTTCTTGTACACAACTTTTTACCTTTGGTAATGGGACTAGTTTTTCGTATCAACTTACTGCATGGGAGTTCAGCATTGTTCATATGTTTCGAGCACTCTGCTTCGCCAGATTAGTAGGACTCTTTTTTCCCGTAAAATCAATGCCTTTAGTCGTCTCCCAAACATGAAGAAAGTGCTAATTTCGCAGCACTACGCCGAAGGTTCTTCGTTAAATTCCTGAACTGAACGTAAGTATCGCATATTTTCATGGGTGGTCGCCGTCTAGGTCTAGTCTAGGTTCGTTTCCCAGACGGGACACTTCGCATATTTTTCACGGCACCACCTCTTTCAACTTGCAGACAACACTTAAAGAGTATTAATTGCCATTAAAAAGCTTCTCAAATCTCGCCAAAAACTGTAGGTTGTTGTAGAAGTTAGGCCCTGGTCCCATGTGGGCTGTAGTCCCACTAAATTATTATTAAACTAAAGACGACTTAATGTCGAAAAAAAAAAATATTAGAAGCATGGAAAAACATTTCGAGTGCGCAGTTTACAAAACTCAACATCTTTAGTCCTCACATGTTTCAATAAAGCCATATCTATCACCAAATAAGATGGAGTCAAACCCATGTTATACATAGTCAACTTTATCTAACTGAGTTAGCACTTTTTCCTTTTGCACTTTATCTAACAGAGTTAGCTAATCCGTAGAGAATAAGAATTTTTTTATATGCTGCGATCTTGGCCCCTGTGCGACAATTTTAAATAGTACGCTACTCGATCTCTTCAAGACGTCGTCGAATTTCCTTACAGCACATTTTTTTTTCAATACAAACTGCAAACATAACTCTCAATCAATTACCGTGACTCAACTGCCGTGTCCAAGTGCATTGTTATCGATGTACACATTCCGCAGCTGATTGAAATCGTCTTCCTGCTTCGGCCACAACGCAACGAGGACTCAGCTGCCAGGCAGACATAATTAAATTGACCAGAAAAAGGAAAATCGAACCCAAAGCACTCCATTCATTGACTAATTGTGTTCGAAATTTAATACAAACTCACGTGAGCGTTTATTCGTCTCAGAGCCCCTTCCTCGTTTTTCTGAACAAACCCCAGGCACAGGTGATTAATTTCGCTTCAATATTATTTACCCAAAAGTTGGATCACGCTCTTCCTTCAGCGCTTAGATATTGCAGGCGATTGGTACAGAGTGGTTCAGTTCATACCACACCGTTAGTTATGCAAGTTTACGTCAAATGTACAATAAACGATTTTTTACTGCGCCACGTCTATCCGTGAGACTCGATTCAACTGCCGGTGGCTGCTGGGGAATTGATCATCGTCTTCCATCGAAAATGCAACGACCTCGTGGTGGATAGATAGATAGCTTGTATTCGACTCTCACGCCGTCATGCGAGTGTCAGGCGAAGTGACATTTCAGTGCGACAGTTCTCGATCGCAATTAAATCGATGGAAATTGAAATCGAAACGCAGATCGCGTGTACTCTGGTTGCAATCACACCGCACTTTCGATTGGGTAATCCACTGCAACACAAAACCGTCGACAATGCACGAGGTAATTTAATATCTTGGTGGTGAAACTTTGAGTGCGCTACCAACTGAAGAGGTTCGTCGAGCACAAATTCTAACCAGCCATACAATGCTTCGTTTTTACGTCACGCACAGCAGATGGGAAGATTGTGGGGGTGGGGCTGTTTCGTTTTAGCATAATAATTTGTACGCAGCAATCATACAACTAATCATCGGACTGACCAATAAACGCAACGGTGGTACGCCACTTATAAATCAAGGTTAATGATCGATTTGACAGCTGGACATCGAAGTGGGGGCACATTGCTGACCGCGTTGCATTGTTTTACTTTTTTTTTCGGGGAATATTACAGTTTGAAATGCAAATGCATGGGGAAATGTTTAACGAGCTTGTAATATAACCGGGGATTTCCTACGCGTCATTAATTAGATCAGCTGCCAGATAATGAAGACAATGGAGATTGGGAAATTGCAACTGTCAAATATGACAAACGAGCATATGCTCATAATGGTCGTCAGATTGAATGAAGCTAACAAATCCCACGTCTTACACTGGGGTTTGAGATTTGGTTTTACAACTTGTTTATTTATTGAAGGCTGGACACCTAAGCAGTCTGTCATGGTTCTGGGATGGCAGAGATGTGGTTTTTGCTTTCGATTGACACACTTTAGCAGCGTGAGCTGTGATATGGTGCATGCTCAATGACACTTGTTGGTTATGGAGTGCTGCCATAGCAGAGGGATATGATTTCAAGGACGCTATGGATAAGAGATAACTGGTCAAAGTGTTGTCAAATGCTCGCAAAACGACTAACTGCATTAAAATGTCAGAGCGAAAAACATAAAAAAAAACTGATTCATAAAACCTCCCATTTTGACTTCATTGGCATTCCAAGCCACGGCATTCATCGAATCACTCATGAAGATGAATGTGATTTTGTTTCTTGCAAATTTGAAAGCGCCACACTGCCGCCGTCATTGGTCGCTACCACATCAGATAATTTATGATAATTACGCCCCCTAACCTCACCGATGCCATGTAGCCTCCGCGATAATCTGCAACAATCGACCAGATACTTACTTCCTTTTTCCTTTGTTTCAAACCTGCAGACAATCATTTTCAGCGAATTACAATGGTTAAAAGTGTGGACGGAATGGTAAGCATTTACATCCCGTCTGTTGTTTTTGGCACAGGCGTTTAGCATAACAAAGTTCGCGCGGCACTCTATCGCACTGAAGCGCTTCTCATTTTGCATATTTGATCGACATTTTATGTTGTTTGCTTTCGTTTTATACTGTTCGCCTTTGTCATTCTCCTTTTTCCTCGACGCAGTAAATTAGTCCAAAGCAATTAAAGAAGTGTCCGAGTGCCAAAAATGCCATAATTCAAGCGGTGCATGACAAAACACCGATGTTGCCTGATGGCAAGGTTACGTGCACAGGGTGGTGAAGACAGCTTCGCAGGCACACATTCCAGCGTTTTCGGCCGATAATTTAGATGGAGAAATATGCATAAATTTATCGCCTTTTTCTTCTCTTTCATCTCACATAAAATGCCAATTTTGGGAGCTTCTTAACGATTTTTTTAACGAGTTTTTATTGATGTTCGATAATATATTTTTGATTTGATTGTAGTTTTGACACTTCAGTTGACAGTTTATGACTGTCAATAGGTGATTTAATGTTTAATTACGCGCTTGCTTTAAAACGCAAATTGGTACCGATGAACCGTTGTAGCTTTTGGTCAGCTTATTTCATTTGCGACGCACTGGATGCACCCTGTGGGCTGTACTGGCACTTTTGTCGTGCGAAAAACAGAAGCATGATAAATGACACATGCTGAAAAGTCAGGATTTTGCGGATTGTGTTACGCGTTTTTGTTTGGCGGTTTATTTAAATATGCATTAGATAAGATGCTTCCGCGAGTTTTTTTTTGTGTGCTTTTGTTGTTATTTTTCGTTTTGTGTTGAATCAGCAAGTTTAAGCTATCAGTCTTGACATTATTATTAGGCCTCTGGGGATTGTTTATATTGCTGTCAGGGGAGTTTGATTTATTAACCGCTTAGGCATGTGGAACAAAGGGACAGATAAGTTGGTATTGTTGTTAAAAGCTTTTGTAATCAGTTTGACTTGAGATATCTTGGGAACGAATTGACTAGATCGGATGACATGGCATAGAATGAAAGTCGGGCGGATAAAATTTTATGATTTGGCAAATCAATTCTACGTGATGGCAGCACATTTTTGGTTCACTTTTCTTAAGAGGCAGGTATCGTGTAGAGACTTCGTTGTAGGGTGAATTTAGTACAGGTCCTGTTTTTTGTTTTTCGATTTTATTGCCTTTTTGGATTGATTGATGACGTGCATGGTATTCAAACTGTGCTTGATCGTTTTCAGTGGTCATGGTACTACGTCGTACTTTGAAACAGCGATAGTTGATTACAGTCTTGGATCGCCATCAGATGTTGAAAGTATGATAGATTTTACAAACACACCTTCTCAAGGACACCTTGCTTTCCTTTCCTCTGTGAATGAGATGCACGACTTGCTTCCATTAGTACACAAATTTGCACATTAGCTTGATCTCGTGCTAAATTCAATTTATTTCTTTTTGGTAGAATGTGTTGTGTTGTGTGACAATCCAAATTGTCGCCCACCAAAAAGGTGATATAAAGATATATCAGCGTCGCTTACAAGATCGTGCGTGTGTTGCCGCCTGGCTGCCGGCATGGAAAATCACTTATGAACCGAATCTTTAAACTTAGATAGACCCTGGAGAAGACAAACGAATTTCAAGTCGATAAAACCTCGTTTTCATGGACTTTTAAGTCACATCAGATGGTATTCATCGGAAATTTGGGATCACAGAAAAATTGTTTAGTCGTCTGTCGCACGCTGCTAACAAATGCGAAATGTACCGTGCAGTTAGGTTCAAGGACATCAGCACCATTTGAAGTCGGCATCGGATATTGCAAAGTGGATACACTGTTGTGTGATGGATTAGATTCGCTTGTGCCGACGTCGTATGTGCTGAGGGCAGGTGTCAACACGGAACGCACTACGCCGATGGAATGTTCATCGTCGCATGTTCCTAGGGTTTGCGGCGGCTAAAGAACGGGCATTGCGAGATGGTCTAAGCATACTGAAGATACGTATGCTGTTTTATAAACTCAGCCGTTTTGCACCATCTCCGACGAGGCATCACTACCGACAGCTTTAACTTTGAGGGAATGAAAGTGTTTGTTTGGCTCAGGGGGATTGTTAAAAGCTGAAATTTCGGTCCATTCCAGCAGCCAGATCCAAAACTCCAAATGCAAAGGACGGTTCACATAATTGTCATTCTACCAGTCTCGTTTTACGAACCCGAATACAGAATGGTAAGCGAAAATGTGATTTTTGGGAGAGCCTCGTCTCTCTTTGAGACAAAGGTTCAGCATTGTATGTGTTTATGGCTGCCTTCAATAAAATTTCTCATGCAATGATTAGTAAACACAATTCCATGACTTACATGATTTTCAACACCTTCCCATCATCGCATCTAAGTCAAATCAAAAATCGTTTAAGTTATTGTCTTCGATTACACAGGTTGTCAAATCAAAGTCGGCTTACAAAAGAAGTTATCAGCCGCAGAAAAACTGCGTCTGGCAGCTACAAAGGCATCTATTGACGTCCATCATTAATTATGTGGGGGGACGTCGCCGAAGCTCTATTGCACCAGACTTAAACTGGTTTCGTGGTATTTAAAGAGTTATTTATTGCTTCTTTTTTTGGAATCATCTTTTGTGGTTTCTAACTTGAAGAGCCTTATGTGAATATTTCTAGACACGTGTGTGTACGGATCAAGTCAATTAAATTATTGTTATCCAATATTTTTGCCGAAACACATTAACAATTAACGAACGCTATGATTGAGTGCTTAGATGAAGGATTAATTAAACTAAGAGGATATTTAAGTGATTTCTTAATTGGCTTAAGACACGGAAGTCTTCAAATTGAAAATTAATTTTTAAAATTCACAGTAAAGTCTGAGAAATTCTTACAAATTTCTTTAAGAATTTTACCATGTGAACATAAGTATTAAAATATGTATATACCCCCACGAAAACAAGGAGTAGGGTTGAATCCTTTTGAGTGTGAAACATTTCGAATTGAATTTGAATTTGAATGCATTTTTATTTTTCACTCTTCATTACTTATATACTAGACAAAAATACTTAGAACTAGTTTACTTATTGAATTCATTGATCTTAAATCTAACTTACTGACCCTTCTTGAGTACTCTAAGCTAATCTAGGTGCTATTTATTTTCGGCCTACTGGCTGTGTTTTAATATGGTTAAAAATTTTAACTTATGACATTTTTTTAAATTCAGCAAAAGAATTTTTTAAACTTAGGCATGTACATTTTCAACCTAACCTAATTTTAACCTAACTAAACTAAACTAAAACTGAATCCTATGTACAATGTACTTAACTCTAAACTTAAAACTACTTAACTATTTACAGTAAGCTTAAACTATGTCCGTAACATGATACGGACGCGTGCACATTTCAATGTAGTTAAAAAATGAACAAGGAACAAAGAAATTCAGTCAAAAGGACGAGAAAAGTGGCAACTGCAAGTTTCGCTCACGCATAGATGGTTGCGCTTTTCTTTCTTCAGCAGCATTTTGTTTCAGTACAAATGTGTACTAAGTAAAAGTTAAGGAAGGTATTTTGCTAGAACATGTTGAAGTTGTCACATAACAAGTCAAGCCGAGTAACAAGTCAAACCGAAAATAAGTTATACTAGAGATTTTATGTACCGCGTCTTAAGATTCAATGTGCACATATATCTTTACACACCTACATTGTGCATATACTCTTACCGTATCTATTCCCGCTCATCAAACTAGATTGCTCCCGAGCCAATAGTGTGAACGTGTGCGTTAAGGGATTAAAGTCACACTCCAATCACATTCTGCTTGATTCCTTATAATACTTGGGTGCCACTTCTGCCCACAAGGGACCAGGGCGTAACTCCTTTAGCAACTACTCGTGTTGTGCGTGCTACAATTTCTCTCACGAGTAGAAGGGACCTACATCTTTTTGCCGACTCCGAAAGGCGACATGTGAGAAGCTTTCCATAGACAATATGTACCTTCGGCATGTAGGTCGACGCCCTAACCCACTGCCCCATGGAACCACGGTTTGTTTTAAATTTAATATGCAGACAACATGTATCTGTTGTGTCAAGCAATTATTGAATGATTGTACACATGTAAATCCAATATTGGCTTGTCTTTAATTTAATCTACAAGTAAATTTTTGTGCTCAGTAACGGAAAGAAAGGGGAAAGGTTTTGCTACCCTCATACGTTCTGCATTCATAAATTGTTATATCCAAATATTGCTTACAACGTGAATTCTAAAATATCATAAATATTTAAGATATGGAAAGTCTGACACGCAAGAAGTCGTATCTTCAAACTACACACATCGTTGCATTTACGTTTGCCATCAGGGTAATATAAGTAAACGATATTTTATACTGATCTATAATCCTTATAATCTATAGTCAAGCTGTTAAATAGGTAGTACTCCTAAAACTTTAGACGAACAACAAGATCTTGAAAACAATGGGATAAAACGATGGATGGAAAAAAAATTTCTAAACGTTGAATGTTATACAACCGACAATCTACGTGAAGGTGGGGGCAATATTCTAATTTTTTTTGTTCACTAACATATGGCATCATTAGTTATTTTTAAAATAAATTTCACATTTGATACCATTGTCTTCCTTCAAATGCCCTTTGATAAAAATTGCTGTTCAAAAAGGACTTATATAATTTCAGTAGTAAAATATATTAACATTGTATCTCTGTGAAATCTGAGTCTCAACCAAACTGTAGAATTACCTTTGTACAATGAAGAATAAAGATTGAACTTGAACTTGAACTTAAAATAAGGATGAGTTTTGGTTTACAATTTCCTGCCAAAATCATAAACCTTCTTAACGTAAGTCTAACTCGCAACTATATTTTACATCAGGAAATCACTTATCTTAAACTCATTTTCATATTTACATTTAGTTATTTATCAGAAAAAGAGGGAAACAGAAATAGCTTTTAAAAGAAATATGAAAGTAAAATCTAGTGTCTACTGTATTTGTGCGAAAGCGAAATCTTCTTACGTAGCTATTTTTTTTTTGCTGTTTGATTACATTTTCTACTCCTATCTTCTTATCCGATCGTATCGGCTTAGATAAATTTATGTAACTCTAAATTAAACTGCCACAACGAGTTAATCAGGACCTCATCAAACACGTTTAGTCATTCGGCTTACGTTCAATGTGGCTCTTACCAACTGGCACATGCAGATTTATTGCACTCAGTGTCCAATTGGAAGTGGCAGTGAAGTCGGCAAAGTCGCGTTGGAAATACAATGTATGCATCGTTTGAGTTTAATGCAAGTTTTGTGCGTCTGTCCTACGTACATGGGCGGCTCGATTGAGTACGCCAATAGGAAATAAAACGATACGGGAACAAATGTTTGACTTTCGATACAGGGATATCCGATTTAGTGAGCGTCCCATTTGGACGAGTTTTTAGATCAAGTTTAGGCTGGTTGTTGACATTCAAGGTTCAAGTCAAATGCATGATGTCCATTTTTCAAGTCCAACCAGTCCTTTGTGCATGCCCCATTAGCTAAGGCATGTAAACCCCTTACAAGTGATTAACTTAAGGATAATGTAATGTGGGGAACAGGTTTCTCGAAGGTGTTTCTATTGATGTGCAGTCGAGTTAGTTTGTATGCAGTTTCATTTTTCTTTAGTTTTTGCGTGGAGTCTGCGTAGTTAGTCCAAAATTGTTAGCTTTCTGTCCTGTTTCATTTTTATGGCTTGCTTCTGAACGATTTTATTACTATACAGAAGCTGAATTGAACTTCATATATGACACAAGAGTCGTTTAAGCATGCATTTTGATCTGTGTGGAATTCTTCGCCATTAAATGTGCTAACTGGGTCCAACTTTCATGAAATGGTTTTCATGGGTCATATACCATTTTACCAGAACAGAGTCGAGGAATAAAGAACTAATCGAAAATGAAGTCATTCAGTTGTGTTCTTGTTCAGGTGCCAACGTGTTTTAAATTTTAAAACCGTAACTTCTGTATTAGGTTCCTTGATTGTTGTAACTAGTGCCACTAGTTGAGTCTATTGTTCATTTTAATGTCACAATTTTTGGCGGTGAAGAAAAGCAATAGAATATTATTGTTAAACTGTCTTGTCCTTTTTGTTCGTTGTCGTGTGGCAAGCCACCATCGAAAGACCCACACCACATCAGTGTCAACAATTTGTTCCGTTATTTTAAGAAAGTAGCGTTCTGTTTTCATGCGGTTCGAATAACTTTTATGCACAAAATTGCCCTACAAAAGACTACTACTGCCAATACCATCCGCAAACTTGAGCGAACTCGACCGCGCATACCGACTGGATGTGGTTTAAGTCCAGCACGTAGTGAAGAGACTACAGCAGCTTTAGCTGAGAGTGACCGTGACCAAGCGATTCGTAGACGTTCTTAGCAGTTTGACTTGTCTTATGCGAAAACTTGGAGTATTTACGTGAAGATCTCGGCCTTAAGGCATATCATATATTTTCAGTGAATGGACTCTGGGAAAATTAAATTAAGGTTCGGGGTCCTATTGTAAGATTTTTTTAAGTGATGAAGATAATTTTTGGTTGGATGGATGCGGAAGTAAACCAAATGGCCGTGTTTGGGCTGGTGAGCAAATCAAGGGAACTAAGAGCTAACACTACATTCATGGCCTGACGACATCGTTGCTTCATATTTTTTCATAAATGAGGGAATTCACAATGTTGAATGATAACCGTGCCACCGAATCGTCAGTGGTAACCGTGCCATATTAAGGGTATATGTGCTATGTACCCTGGGTTTAATGAGACGGTGATAGTAGCTAAGAGACGTGAAACATATAACTTCTTTAGAAATCATTTCAGTAAGCACGTCATTTCACGCTTTGGGAATGTAAATAAACCGCTTAGATCTTGTGGGCTGTACAGCGACATGCGCCTCAAGCGTTTTCGGATACAACGCTTAAAATGGCTATGCCATGTAGATCGTATGCACACCTCCGGCCCGAAAAGCCCTTGAATCTGAGCCATTGGGACAACGCAACAGAGGACGGCCTTGGCTAAGGTGGCGCACACAAGTGGAGAAGGACCTCAACCAACTTGGAGTGCGCAGCTGGCGGCAGCTGGCGAAAGATCGTGTTGGCTGGAGAGGCATGTTAGTTGAGGCCCATGCCCACTCCGGACTGTAGCGCCATAAGAAGAAGAAGAAGGTCTTCATGAATAAGTTAGCTATGATTCACACTTAAGAAGGTAACATAACTCGTCTTACCCGCGAGATACCAGTCGTTATGATTAACGGGTAGCTCAAAATTTATCATTCCGAATGGAATAACTCAGGCTTAGTCATGTCCAACATTATGTCATTTTAAAAGAGTAAATGGTAAAAATCGTTGTTTCAAGCAAAATACAAACTTTACGATCGCCCTTTACTGCTTAAGATTAAGTTTTTTTTCCAAAACTTTTATGAATCTCGAACTTACCTCTAGAATTATTCGAAGTGCGACCAGTATCTTAGTCAGTTACCAATCCAGTTTTTGGCTTGACGGTTTTGTAAAATTAATAAAAGCAAGACTGCCGCTCAGAACCTATAGGTTAATAGCACAATTTTACAAACTTTTTCCAGGTAAATTTTCTTTTCTTCACATGGAGAGAAGTGGAGCTGGACTTAATCAACAAACCTCTGCAGGTGACACGATCCTAAGCCAACAGTCTCTCATTGCGCGCAAGAAGTTGCTTGAAGTCCTTTTCCGCCTGTGTTGGGTATCAGTTTCTTAGGAATCCTCTATTGCGAATTCACTTTGATTGAACTTTGGAAATGTAAGTTCTATACATCGGTGGGTAGATCCCCATGGATGCTGGAAGTTTTATTGATGAACGTGGGCATCAAGATTGCATGTTAACATGTCTAAAGAGACATGCTTTGACATTAGATGAGTCAATTGCATAAATTTGCAAAGAGACGAAGTCTTTGCAGAAACTTAAAGTCCCATGTGGCCCGTTTACTGAATTTTGCTTTTAAGTAAAGGAAGCAGGTGCTGAAGCAAATGATCTGTTTAACTTCACCAAAGGAAGAATTAAGTTTGAAAAAATGTCTCAACCTTGTAGTTTAAATTTCTAAGACACTGTAAGACCTCAATAATGCAATTTAAATGCATCAATTTCAAATGCATTCAACTCATTCATTCCATCCCCTACAAGCAAGACTTGTCTACTGGCTTCAATGTATGATTCGCAAAGACCACAGAAAATAAAGGTTATCTATTCAATTGATAAAAACAAAAAAACTTTCAACTGAGACATCCAGGCACCCAGTTTCAAGCAATTCTTTAAGAAATACGATCGAAATTTCACGCTCATTCTTCAAATTCTAGACGTTTTCGATAACCTCTTCGTATCGTCACATTTGAGCCCCCGGCGACGTATGCATATTCATGCCATCTTACGAAAACAACGCTGCCTCGAAAGGTGATTGACTTTCACAAAGAACACAAGCTTGACACTTTCTCTCCCCAATCAAGTCCCAGTGAATTTGCATAATCTTCTGAAGCCTAAAAGCCCGAGACAAAGAGTTTTCTTTAATCTCCACCATGGAAATCTGAGCTTTTCTCGTTGACCACCACCGAACGGCGACCTCACCGACAACTAATCGAAATGGGTTTACACGCTGCACTGCATTTGGAATGTCAATTGCGTTCGCCAAACGGTGCATTCAGCGAGTGACGTTTTTATTAACCTTCATTGCAAAACCGATAAATCATAGGCTGGCAATCGACCAGATGCTTCTTTGTCCGGGGTGCGTAGGGCCGGTCTCTGCGTCGTTTCAACATATCAAAATAAAGCCGAATGAGTTTACAGAAAAACACAATGAATGCCTTGAGCAACGCAACTATCGGCTGTCGAGCATCGGTATTGTCGGTATTGTTGTTTTTTTTTTTGTTGGGGTTTTTCAAAAGCAAGGTCGTGTATTGTTGACGTCGGCCTCTGCATGTCTGGATGCAGTTTTCATCTCTCTCGCCGTCTCGCCGTCCTCAGTGGAGTGACCTTGACCGCCTATGATTTCTAAGGCGTCGTCGATAATATTTCTAACTGTACCCGATCTTAATTATTTCTTCAATGCAGTGTTACATAACCTCACAACTTCACAAAATTAAGCGTGTGATAGGCGTGTTGCGGTTTTGTTTGGCTGCTAACAAGCCACTTGGCCTAAATCGCGACGAATTTCGAACTTCAAGATTGGCTCCAATTGGAGACCGAAAAGAAAAATTAAAAAAACAGATTTTCTCTTATCCGACAGATACCTTGGGTTGCCTTGTCACAATGGGCTCATGCCCATTGATTTGTGTCAACTTGGAAGCGAGTGAAGCACGAGGCGATATTTCGGGAATAGAACAGGGAATGCCAAAATTTGTCTGTTTGCACACAGCTGCACCATCCACGCCACCGTGGATGATTGGGGTCTACCGTCTCACACAGTAAACACCGGCCCCTCTCCCACCATATGTCGCCGTCACTGTTACCACCACCATCGACACCAGTGCCGACACCAGTACACAACGTCCAACAACAACAGACAGCTGATCGCGCCGCCGTGGTAGGAGAGCGGCAAAAGCCATCATCTGTATATATACCAGGTTGCACTTGGAAATTGAATCAGTACCAACTTGGATCTCGTTTTGGGTTAAACAGTTTCTCTAGAAAAACATTCCTCTCGTTGCCAAAAGAAAAGTGAAACAGCTCAACATGCGAATGGTAAATACTCTCCTCAATCCTTGCTTGAGTTAAATTGCGGGAAAGAAGTGTGTTTACGGCGCGTTCAGCGATTGTGAATCGGATTACCAAAGATGACTATGTAATAATCGCCGCCAGCCAGCGGCACCAGAAGGAGGCGCGCACTGCAATGAAACGAAAGTGAAATTGCAAACGAAACCGAAATGGATTACCGCATCGTGCACAACCGGTTGTGGCTGAGTGTTTCGCAAGAGAAAGGATAACAGACGCGCTCCGCTTTCCGCGTTTTCATCGTGCATAATTAATAGTCGCATCTGATGGCTTCATTGTAATATTCGAACTTTTCCTTTTTCGTTGCAGTTTATCATACCCTGTCTCGCACTGTGCGTGGCGTTGGCCAGCGGGTCAGCTGAGCAAGCAGCTGCTAGCGCTCCCGAAACCGAGGAGAAGGTAGCACCGGCGGCAGCTGAAGCCGCTCCCAATGAGGAGTCAAAGAACCTGGAAAAACGTGGATTATACCTTGGAGACTATGGTTCCCACCACGAACACATCAAGACCATCACCATCGAGAAGAAAGTCCCCGTCCCATACACCGTGACTAAGCACATCCCGTACACTGTGGAGAAGAAGGTGCCCTATGAGGTCAAAGTTCCAGTGCCACAGCCCTACGAAGTGATCAAGAAGTACCCAGTCCATGTCAAGGAATACGTCAAGGTACCTGTACATGTGCCCAAACCATACATTGTCGAGAAGAAGGTCCCATATGAAGTCAAATACCCCGTCGACAAGCCATACGAAGTCAAGGTGCACGTTCCCCAGCCCTACGAAGTGATCAAGAAGGTCCCATATGAGGTCAAGGTACCAGTGCCACAGCCCTACGAAGTGATCAAGAAGGTCCCATACGAGGTGAAAGTTGAGGTTCCAGTGCCAAAACCATACGAAGTCATCAAGAAGGTCCCATATGAAGTGAAGGTCCCAGTCGAGAAGCCATACCCCGTTGAGGTGCCAAAACCATACCCAGTCGAGGTTGAGAAACCATATCCAGTCGTTGTCGAGAAGAAGGTCCCATACGAGGTGAAAGTTCCAGTCGACAAACCATACAAGGTCTACGTTGAGAAGCCATACCCAGTCCACGTTAAGGTTCCAGTTCCACAGCCATACCCAGTCGAGAAGAAGGTACCATACACCGTCGAGAAGCCAGTCCCATACGAGGTCAAGGTCCCAATTGACAAACCATACCCAGTCTACTCCGAAGTGAAGGTCCCCGTCCACAAGGAAATCCCCATCCCAGAAAAGTATCCAGTCGAAGTGCCAATCTTCCACAAGGAAGAACACTCCTACGGACACCATGAATAGTGAGTTAACCGACAGAGGGCGACATTTCCCCGAAAAGCTTAAGTTTCTAGAAAAAACAAACAATATTTTTATTTCTCCCAATCTCTATAGTACTCCCTCTTATTATTCTTACCATCACTAACTCAAAAACGAAACGAAAAAAAACTTTGCCTAGGCAAAACCAAAAAAAGACATAAGAAAGCAAACAATTTGTAAGAATGATGACATTCTGTCCCGGAAGTGGGGCACTCGATGTGCAGTACTTCCATTCGACGTTGAGCTGACTTAAAGTGGTGTCTACACCTCCCGACCCTCGAACTTCCCCACTACCCCCCTTCCAAAAAAAACATGATCTTAAGACACCACTCTTTGTATTATAAACCAAATGTGTTATACTTTTATATATGTATCGTACGAGATGAACTACTGTAATTTTTTATAGATAAAAAATAAGTAAACAAAAAAAAAACATTTAAAAAAAAATACTTAAATCTTTTAATTGTTGGCGAGCTGAATGCGTGAACGGGGAAGAGTTTCGCAGCAAACCACGCCATGACAACAAGCGAATGAGTGCGTTCAGTGCGTCAAGTGTCATCGACAGTTAAGTGTGTGCAAACACACTTCACCGAAGTCTGGCGTTTTCTCTTTAATTGGATTGTCAAAATCGGATCAATCGTGATTGCAATCACGATTGATTCTGCACTTTTGCATGTACACACGCGTCGAAGAAACGAGAAACGATAAACTCACCGACTTCCATCAGACAGGAAACAGACAGACAGATGGATGGAGTTTGTTGGTTTTCCACTCCAGCTGGTGAAAGTGAACGGGCAAACAGTGGCTCGCTCGGTTCGAAGGAAGTCCACAGCGCACAACAGTGCCGGGCCGCAGCACTGCAATTAATTGTGGCAAAAGTCCGGTCTAGCGCGTCGCGATTATACTCATTTTCTATTATGCAACAGTCACTCGGTTGCGTCAGGCAGTTGTGCATGTTATTGGCTTATAGCAGCAACAGCACAACACACAACAGTGCCGAAACTCGTAAAAAAAAAACGAAGCAAAGCCAACAATCGGTCGACGGATGAGACCGCGAAGGAGGAGGAGAACCGTGAAAGACTGCTAAGTGAAATATGTTTCTGCATTCGCGTATCTCCTCGATGTGTGTTTGTTTTTTTTTCGCCTTGCTGGTATCTTAATAAGCGATGATTTGTCGATGGATGACAGATACGACAGCGTTGATCATAATTTTTGGTTACATCAGTCTTTGTTCGCTGCTGTGTTCCCCTTCAACGGCTGACGGATTTGTTATGCTGCTTGACACTTCTACTACTGTGCGTCGTCGTCGCGTCTTAAGATCACTTAAGAAGAGTGATCACTTCAGATGATCAGAGAATACGTCATCCTAACGGCTTTATTAAACTCGCAGCTACGACTTGCAAAAATCTCATTTGGACAGAAGAATGATTTTAGGTCAATTTAGGAACATGGCATTGGGCAAAGCGAGTAATTGCGCGCACATTGGGGACTGGAGATAATTGCTGAGTCTCGTGCTCAATGACAAGAGATTCGGTGATTTGGGGGCGTGTGGTCGGGGCCCTTGTGAGGAAATTCGATGAGGCCGTGAATTTAAATGAGCATCCGAAGTGAGCGCTGGCAGCGCGTATCTCTGATCAATGGAAATTCATCGACCGTTAAGTGGCAAGTCTTTTGAGGTGAAAATTAAAAAAAAAAAAAAAAACAAAGAAACACTGAACTCATTGGCGTATCGAAACGAGTCATTATGTGGTAATGAGGCCTAAAGCAAAGAAATCTGGGTTTTTCTTGTTGTTTTTTCTTCTGTGCTTTTTGTGTGGAATTCAGTTGAGCGCCATTGAGTTTAATAGAGTTCATTTAATTTCGCTTTCATTATATTTTTTGTTTCAGTTTCCGAGATGCATTTGCATAATTTTGTAAATTTGCACGGTGGTTTTGGTGTGTAGGCTACTAAACAGAGTTTATTCGATTGAATCTTCGATTTGGAGTTACGAATTTGAAGGCAAGTTACTTTAAGTGGAAATAAAAGGAGATTCTGTGGCCGTCGTGGCGTAGTGGGTAAGTGAGTCGGCGCAAACGCCAAGGGCCCAGGTTCGATTCCCGGACGGAATACCTAGCATTTTTTCACCGCAACACCTCTTTCGACTTGCTGACAACACTCAAAGAATACTAATGTCTATGAAATGCTCGCCGTTCGGAGTCGGCAGAAGTACTGTAGGTCCCTTCTATCTACACGAGTGGTTGTTATAGAAGCCAGGCACTGTTTCCCTGTGGGCTGTAGTGCCACTCAATTATAATTCTTGCTATGAGATTATTCATCCTAAGGTTCAATTTATAATCTAAAATAAGACGTGTAAAATTGAAAGTAAACCCAAAATTTGTAATATCTGTTGAAAGAAGAATTCATGACATTTACTTGTTGAGAATCATATTTTGTAAATGTTGGCCACGACTACGTCTGAAAAGTGGAAAATACAGAGGCTCCGTTTCTGGACCACTCATTAAAGCATAACGACTGGTATCTCGCACATAAGACGAGTCTTTTATACCTTCCACAGCATCAGTCATAGCTGGCTTATTCCTAAAGACCTAAGACCTTACATATCCCCAGAGAAAATAGCCGAAAGATGTGATATCGCACGATCTGGTCTGCCCATTTACAATAGCAAAACGTGAATGTAAGTGTTCATCGATATGATTTCCAAACAAGTCCATTATTTTATGTGCTGTGTGGCACCTAGCACCGTCTCCTTAAAAGCAGGTTTCACCGAGACCATACGCTTGAATGTCAGAGTGTATAAAATCCATTAACACAACCAATCTGCTTAGAACAACGAAGAATTATTTCGTCAGAGTCTACACGTACACTCTTAGTCACACCTGCTATACGAGTACTCTCCACTATGCTTTGGATGTGGTCTTACCGGTTGAGTTTCATCCACTTATGTTAACTGAGACTAGTATTTTTAATAGCGGTTTCAGTAAGTCGAATATACGCATCATAAGTTTCTCAAGTCGCACGAAAAACATTTCTCACAGAAAGCCAATTTTCCTAATACGGCTGAACAATTTAAAGACGCTGTTGTGGTGGAAGTCTTTTCATGGTGAATTGCTAAGCGATATTGAAGAAAAATGGCAAAGAAGTTTAATAGAAGTCACGCTTGATCTGTCAATGAAAACCTTTTTCAGATTAAACCTCACGATAAACCACCCTTCATAATTCGGTACTTAGGTCGGGCGCCAATTTCTCGAAACGGGAAAAATACTATATTTGTGCTCTTTTTATAATTGGCGTGCGATAAGCGGTTATTTGGTACCCTTAAGCAAGGGAAATTAAGTCACAGCACGGGCCGAAGGTATAGAGGAAGAGATGGAAAGGAGGTAGCGGAGCACATTGGTTTTAAAATCCTGTTGAGCTGGGCATTCCATATTCGGGTAGTGTTGCTGAAGAACGAGTCTCTAAACTTAACTGTACGTCCGAAGGTGGGCTTAAGGGTGAGCGGGTCGGCATTCCTAGCGAGGCGAGTATTGTGGGTAAATTCCTGAAAGGGAGTAATGTAACTGGCTAGTTTATAAGGGCATTGTTTGTTATAATAGCGATAAAATAGTGATAAAACACTTAATTGAACAGGAAACATTTAAACTGCAATAAATTTTATTGCAGTAAGTATTATTTGGTATCTGGATAATATGAGATTCATATCTGGCAGTAGCTCAATTAGCATTTACTTACCTAGATCAGACCGTATGTGTCCTTGTTTTTTTTTTTTTAATTCACATGTGCTCAATGAGTCTTGAGTACCTAAGTGATCGGACTCAAGTCACAGCATGAGTCGAAGATGAGGAGAAAGAGAGAGGGAGAGGAGGTACTGTTGTTTATTGGTCTTAAATGCCTGTGGATATTTGTGTGGTGAGAAGATAGAAGATCCGAAAGTGTGTTTAAGGCTGAACTTATGAACATTGAGAGCTTAGAATGCGGGTGAATTATTAAAGTGAAGGATCATCATCTTGTGTTCAAATAGCGATAAAAGAGAGATAAATACAACACATTTCGTTGATCTTCTAAAGAGTTGATTATTTTCTTAAATAAGTCTTATCATTTGAAGCTGCATTGTAACCTAGGTGTTGTGATAAAAGCGTAGATTGAAGAAGACGAGTGTTTCTTATAACAAGCTTTGGTGCCGCGAGCCGTTTGATGTTTTTAATGGACTTAACTTGTGGGGCTTCTTGTAAAATAGTAAACCTATACGGACTGTGATCATGTAACTCAAATAAGTCGGTAACCACTTGCGCTGTTTCGTTCAAGAATCGAGGGTACATGCTTAAAAGTTCCTTGCAAGTTGGAAGTAAATTCGAGTGAAATGGAGTGATGTCCTGTCTTCAAATCTGTGGGTCTGCCTATTGCTAGTGCTAACTATGATATAATTTGCTGATTTTGCAGATTTCAAACCCCACTATAGTATTGTGAGGTCTTTTTTTATAACACTCCCAAAAATGTCTTACTAGAATTAATAGAATACTTGCTTTTAAAGGCTCTGAAAGAATTAATTAAACGTAGTTGTAGTTCGATTACGACATCAAATTATTACAATTGAAAGCCTTACAACATCGACGTCTCGGACATAGGGCTCAAAAGGCACTTGAAGGACTAAACTGGCTTTGTAGAACAGCTTGCGGCGCAGAAACTTGGACGCTACTAAAAGCGGATGAGGAAGCCTTTACTCTCTTTGGGAGAAAAGTTCTGCGAGCGATTCAATGACGAAATCTATAGAGTATAGGTTGTACGGCGGCATGTGGCTGTTAAAGCGTTTTCGGATAGAACACTTAAGATGGCTAAGAAATGTAGAGTGTATGGATCCCACAGCTCCGACTCCGGTCTTTGAATTTAAGCCATTGGGACAACACATCAGACGGACGGTTTAGTTTGGGATAACTAAAACAAGTTAGGAAGGACCTCAACAAGCTTGGAGCGCGCAATTGAAGGCAGCTGGCGGGAGATCGTGCTAGCTGGAGAGGCGTATTGGTTGAGGCTCAGGTTCACCCCAGTAGCACCAGGAAAAGAAGAGGAAGAGGAAGATGTAAGGGTTTCGTAACTTTTGTTTGAAAGATTGTGCTGTTCTACGAAATAATTTTTAGAAAATAATTCTCATTCGGATCGGAGGCAATTTGAATTTATCGATCCAATGCCATAAGAGTTTAGAAGAATACAATTTGCTATAAAACTATTGTCAGTATCTGTCTGCCGCAAATGTACAAATATCAAAAACATGTATACGTTTAGGGCATCCCAGTGAAACCAAGACGTCAGCATAAGAAGTCATATCAGGAAGAAGTAATTCATCTCAGTAGTCAGCGAAACGAGTTATGAGCTCGGTTTTAGAGCTGCCGTTGACTACTGATGGCACACACATCGCACATTATCCGTGAGGGGTATAGTAAATACAATAATATAGCACCGCTTAAGTACACATTGTCTGGTGTGTTACGATATCAAGAACAACACCACACAACCTGTGCAACATCCATATATGTATAAGCATTCAGAATGAGTAGTAGGAAAATAAGTGCGTTGAATTAGTCCTTTTATTAACGAATTTATGAAAAGTCAAACAGTTAAACTCAGAAGAACATTTTAAAATTGTCTTTTGACAAGTCTTGGAAGAAATACTGTTGAATCATGGGCGGCGACTGTGTTCTAATCCAATTTTCAGCAAACTTGTCAGAGTTCAAAAGTGCTGCATACTTATAGGTGTTCACACGAATCGCCCGCATGCGAGCAATTACTGCACTTAAATAGAAACCAGTTTGGAAGGCTATGTCTTTATTTCAATTATTGTACTTCAATGTTTAGTTTCTTTTTAAAGCAAATTTATCAGATATGGCACCATCAGCAAAAATGGGTTTCAAGAGGAAGAAACAATGCATTTGGCAGAGGCAGTGTCTAGACTCACCGATCAGACTACTGGAGCTCAGTAACAATTCGTAACAAGAAGTTTCCTATTTGGCCTTACAGGGTGGTTACAAATTCAAGTTGGAATGAAAGCATAATTTTCGAAAGACACATAGAAAGTAAAGGGATACTTTGCTCATGTAAAATATTTTTACAATTCATCGTTTTTTTTTTTTTTTTTTGCACAGAAACGTGATTGTCCGTCACAGAGATCTAAGTTCCGAATGTTATAATGCGTCTTTTTTATCTCCAATGAAGTACGTACCAAAGCGTTCAAACCAGAATTGTATACATCTTAATCTGAATCCGAACTTTACGTTCTTGTTCTTATCCGTTAAATAATCCTTTCTCCTGCCACACCGGCAGATCGTCTCTACACCCTGACGGCTGAGGTCCTTATTGAAGAGCCCTAAAATGTTCGGCGTTGAAGTCATCAACGAGGTAAATTAAATTAAGTCGTACTTAGCCTCCAATGAGAGTCATCAATTGAATAGGTTTTTAAACATGTCTCACTTAAGCGAGGCCTCCGCGAGGTGCGTCCACCCGATTATCGCCGCCGATCATCGGCCTCGATTGAGACACAATAAATCGGCAAACACAATCCGGCGACCAAGGCCCTCATTATCCCACGGTGCAATGTTTTGGGCGCACATTACGCAATGTGCGAGCTGCCATGACTGCAGCTGTGATTATCCCTTTTTGCTTAGGACCCCCAAATTTCGGTAGGCTGACGCGCAAACTGGTGTTTAAAGATGATATCCTGCGTGTGCCTGTCTGCGCGAGTCTCCGCCGTCATCGTCGTGGTCATCGCCGCACGCCACAAGGGAACGACGATGATGACGACGGACAGTGCGCACGATGGATTTATCAGCTCCTTACAAACGCGGTGAACAAATTGCATTTCCGTTTAAGTAATTCGCCGTCATCGTCGTTGAAGTCATCATTGATGCTTGAATCGCTCCGGGTGTTCACTGGACGCCTTCAGACGTCTGTTGTCGGTCAGTATCGGCGCTGTGGAAGTCTGAATGGAGTGTGGATCATGTGCCGATGATAATCAATGCTCTTGAGATGTCTAATTAAAACACGAGTCTGGCGTGAGATTTGACTCGGGTGCATTGGGAGACGACGAATGAATTGAATGACTTCGGGCTCCGCCGGGTGGGAGCTTGAATTTGGTTGTGTATGGGTGTATGTGTGTGTGGAGGACCATGATGCAATTAGGGATCGACACCGCCCCGGGGCGCCGTGGTGCATGTTTATTGTTTGTTGATGTTTCTTTTGTTTAAAAGTGGGGCGTGGCCTTGTGGGTACACTTGTATGTGGTTATTTGTGTCTAATTGGGGGATCAAAGCGCTGAGAGCTGTTTTCTGCACCAGTGACGAAGAAGACTGAAGATCGAATGGCCTTTTTGGAGTCCGTGAATAATTTGTAATTTAAGCTCAACGAAGTCTAAATGATTTTGGCCAACAATTTGATATGTGTGAAGGTTTGTTTGATTGGAAGTTGATTTGAAAACGATTTCTTCTAGAATTTGACATTTTTTTGACAGTTCGAAGGAAATGGACTTCAAAACGTCGGCAAGATTTGGAAGAAAGAGTGAAAATGTGAAAACTGACAGTTATTGTAAAGGATGTGTGGAGCTGGACTTGAATAAAGAATGTTTTGGTAACTTACGTGAATATACATATATTGGTCTGTTCATTTTATGTGTCCTTACTTAACGCTTACTTTTCAAACTGTTTGGGAGATAAGTGCTGCCAGGCCAAAAGTTCGAGGAAATGCGCGGTTCAATAAACGAGAAAAGGACATCAACATCAGAAATGTTTTCCTGAAATGCCAATTGGTCGTGTGTCCCTATGTCAGATTTTATGCGATTTGTTGTAAAAAGAATTGTCAACCAAAAGAGTGAAAAATGTAAGTTCTGATTTGAAGCCCCGTGCCAAAGAAAAACTCGCTCTCCCTTGAGAAGAACATTTAAGGAATTTCAATTGGATCTTATAATTTGGTACAAAACGTGGCCTTAAAACTGTTAACTATACACCTTAGAAATTTAAATATTTTACCAGTTTGGGGAATTCCCGCAAGAATTTATTTCTGTGGTCGTTTATGAGTATGGTCTTGATAGTTCAGAGACATAAATTTGGTACAGTACTCACTTTAACTCTTCCACAATCACATTCTTAAGAAAGATTTGCATCTCTCTTGTCAAACAATCGACAAAGAACCGTTTAAATATTAACGACCATCATTAAACTCTTCTTTGTACAGTTTCTTCTCATTTCCCGGCAGGCAGAATTTATGCGTTCCCTTCGCCTAATCCAAGTCACAATCTATTCAATTCCACAAAACTTACCACAATTTGTTCACTTGACAGTCATCCCACTGACACCTACCTGTCAACTCTGATTCAGCGACCAGTTTTCAAATAAACTGACACTCCTTTCAAACCCAACCACCAAGTGGAGCATCTATTAAATCAGATCGTGACTCCTCAAACCGAAGAAAAACAGGCTAGTTCAATTTTTCCTAGAACCGTGCGCACTTTAAAGGTCATTTTCCGATTTCAAAGCGAATCCACATTTGACTTTAACGCGCCATCCCATTTTTTAATACAGTTATCAATCTAACACCAGTCCATCAAAGAGTACTCATCAAACCCTTTCAAACTATTTACACACAAATTAAAGGACCACAACAAAATAGGGGTATGTCCGAGGGGCAGGACACAGACCCGAATAGTATCACATTACCGCTGCGACGGCTTCGATATTCCGATTCTTTATTGCCCGTGCAATCAAATTCTGTTGGGAGGGGGACACTTCAAGTGCTTTACAGCACATCCATCAACTGTTTTATTGGAAACACTTCAAAATTTGTCTCCAGACTCTCCCCGGGGCTGTAACCGGACAGAAACGAAGAAACATTTCATAGTTTTCGTAAGCACTTGTCACACTTAATGTCAATGCGTTTTGTTTTGTTTGTTTTTGGTTCGTCTTTTAATTCAGCATTAAACCGTGAAATTCGAGTCCGAGCGTTTGATGGATCACTAAAGCGACCACCATGGTTCCGAAATTAATCTTTCAGATTAATAAATAACCGAGCGAGAGCTCTTCGAGACGTGCCATCCTTTACCGGGGGACAAATGTCAATTTGGAGACTTTTATCGTTAATGTGAATTTAATTAGTGACCTTTCGGGCAAGCGAGCGGCGTGGCAGAGTGAGAGGAAACACTAATATTTCCATAGAGTAGATAAAATTAAGTTGCTCCGACTGTAGACCGCAGACTGTAGGCAATCACCTGACGGGGAGACTTGTCAAACTCTTGTCAACTTCATTAACGATATGGCGCCGAATCGATGTTTTATGATTTAATTATGTGATCGGTGTGTGACAGTTGTGCTGTTGAAACGAACATGTCTTCTGTTTTTCATTTCGGATGCGATTGGCTTGGCGGTTTTATGGTTGGGTAAGTACTGCCAGAACTATGGACCATGACCAGTACTGCCACATATGTTACAGTAATTACGTTCACAGATAAATTATTATCTTCTCATTGTGAAGTGTTGACACACTCAGTGGGATGTCGGGGAATCGCAATCCTTGTGACTTCGCGTTCATTGTTTGCGGTGTAATAAGGGTTGACATGGTCGGATCGGTCCTTGGATTTGTTTTGGTGTTACGCAACATTACCCTCAGGCACCCTATCTGTGCACGGTACACGCAAAAGTGATTGAGGATGTTTTGTTACCGATGTCCGTTTGGATGTGATAACATTATTAAAAATAAATTTATTATCACTGAGACTGGGGTATGAGCAGGAATTCTTGAATCCCTTTTAGGAAAGTGGGTATGCTTTGAGGGAACGAGGGGAAGGCTGATGAAAATGGGTTGTAGGTCTTGTCTGCGAGCGTGTTTAAACGAGGTGTCATTCATATTCAATTGCAGGGGAAGTTTTTGTTTT
This sequence comes from Eristalinus sepulchralis, assembly GCA_944738645.1. Lineage (NCBI taxonomy): Eukaryota > Metazoa > Arthropoda > Insecta > Diptera > Syrphidae > Eristalinus > Eristalinus sepulchralis. Next base: position 55,723,239 of record OX122886.1, read on the forward strand.
GTGTGTTAGAGGAGCGAGGTCCTTAGGGTATTTATCCTTAGAAAGGTGGTGATTCATACGTGCATTTATTTATAACCAGACGAAAGAGAATGCAGATTGCTCAAGAAAATATAGGATTGGCAACAAATTCGGACATACTGGGTGGGAGAATACAACTCAGCTTAATGTGACATTTGCATGAATTCGAATATATGAACGTCATCATGGTATTGTCAACCACTGTGGCTTCTTTTGAGTTCCATACTCAAACCGGAAATTTCATCGAGACGCATTCCAGTCCGGGCTAGACCTGTGCCTAAACTAAATTTCTTCTCTAATGGGCACGGTCTCTAGCCAGCTACCTTTAAATTTGCACACCCATGAACACGTTAGTTGAGGTCCTGCTCTACTTGTGCGCATTATAGAAGACGAGGTCTTCGTCTGTTACGTTGTCGCAACGCCTTGGATTCGAAAACTCTTTGGGCTGGAGGAATTCTATCCATCCTGTATATATGACCTAGAAACGTCGTCGTCTAAGTTTCTCCTTCAGGTGTCTTCAACCCAAACATTTTTCTCTCCAATGGAAGAACTTTCATTCGCTTTCTATAACATCTTAGTTACTGTTAATAAAGCAGGACGGTCAAGGCGTTATAAAGGGTGATTTTTTAGATATTATCTTTTTGGCAACACTGGTTTAAACAGCTGACACACGTTTCGTGTCTTGTTTCACTGTCAAACATCTTCAGTTTGATTTATAATTTAACCATGAATCGTCTTACAAACGAACAACGCTTGCAAATTATTATTATTATATATTAAATTATTATCAAAATGCGTGCTCTGTTAAGAAAGTTCATCGCGCTCTTCTTCCATTCTATGGTTAGCAGTTTTGGCTCAATGGGTACGTACCAGAATTGTCTATTTTGGAGTGAATATCAGTCAGAAGCATTGCAAGAGCTACCAATGCATCCAGGAAAAGTCACAGTTTGGTGCGGCTGTTAGGCAGTGGGCTCCATTGGACCGTACTTCTTCAAAGATGATGCTAATCGTAACGTAACTGTATATGGTGAGCGCTACCGTGATATGATATCCAACTTTTTTTGCCCAAAATGCAAGAGCTTGACTTACATGACATGTAGTTTCAACAAGACGGTGCCACATGCCACACAGCAGGCGCAACAATTGACTTATTAAGAGGCGAGTTTGGTGAACATTTCATTTCACGTTCGGAACCGGTCAATTGGCCGCCTAGATCGTGCAATTTAACGCCTTTAGAATATTTTTGGTGGGGCTATGTTAAAACTCATGTCTATATGGACAAGCCCGCTTCAATTGCCGCATTGGAAGACTACATTGAAGCATTTGTTTGTGAGATACCGGCCGAAATATTGGAAAGAGTATGCCAAAATTGAACTGGGCGGATGGACCATTTGAGAAGCAAAATTTGCATGAAATAATCTTCAAACATTAAATTATATGGACCGTACTATTAATTCAAATAAATAAACTTACCTATAGCTTTTTACAAATCACCCTTTACAAACCCAGTTTGATCTTTTGAAAGACGTTTTTCTCACTGAATTCCCTCTTGAACGCAAAGAAACAACGGTTGGCGGGAGTGATGCCATGTTTCAGTTCGGTGATCATGTCATGTCATATCTACCACGTAGCCCAGGTAGACAAAGTCCTTAACAATCCATCCTCGTCAATGTAATCGGCGTAAGTCAGCAGCTGAGCAGACAGATTAAAAGGTTATTATTGTTGAAGTTGTCTAAAAGTTTTTTTTACATTGAAGGTCTTGGTGAGTTCCTTACTGACCTTGACAGTCCAGCGAAAGTTCTCCACCGTCATTCTACACAATCTGACGAGTTTCGGAGATACAACAAATAGATAGTGGGGGCTGATTTGTACTGACTGGGTCTTTTTCAGGATCTTTCGCTTGAGACTACACTGGAAAGAATCAAAACGGCAGAGAGGATCTTATACGCGATGTTAAGGATACTGAATTCTTCTTGTGAACACCATAGAAGATACTGGGGAATCCACTCATTGGGCATGCTTTCCTCTGAACATATGATTGAATGCATCCTACAGAGGATTTCTTGCATCCACCAAACCAGATCATTTCCAACTGGCCTGAAGAGCTATGCGCAGCAACTTTGTTCGATACTATGAAATACTTGAATGTAATACCACTGTCAACAAAGAGTTCTTTATAGCCGCGTTACATCGTTTAAAAGAGGCTTTTTTCGATTTAAAAGATTCCAACGATAAGTCCAGACCAACCATCTCCAAACTCACTACTCCCTCACAAGCGACCAAATCGGAACTCTGAGAGCATGCATGGGGGTCCTTCGTTATTCGTACTTTATTGCAGTCCCTAAGCCAAGAAATATTTCCTCCTGCTATCGAACCGTATGGGGTGCGTTATCTAACTGAGCCATTTCATTGATAAAAGTTGAGGAAATTTGGAAGGGATCTTAGTGGTAAATGGATACATTATTGATTAATTCAATGTTATATCTTTTTCATATTTTTTATTTAAGCTTAATATAAGCATATGACGATATGCCCCCATTTTGAATCCATTGACGATTCTTTCCAGTTGTTGATGTTCGGGAGGGATCATTAGAAGTCGAAATTTAAAATACTTGCCTGATTAAAATCTTCATTTTCCGGTGATCGCCTGCAGAGAAGTTGGGTATTTAGCCCCGATATCCAAAACCCTAAGATCTCAGTTTTTAAGTTTTAACAAATATTCGCAAGTATATTTTTCTAAAAAAATGCTAATATCATAAATGAAAAAAAAACAATTATAATGTAAAAATATTAGGATCACAACACCAAATACAAGTTTCAGGTCAATCTAATAAATAAACAGAACTAATTGCACTTATTCATACCACACAAACTGCGTCTTAATCCAAACACAAACCGTTAAGCTTCAACTGGAATTAACAAATTTAAAAACAACCTTGTCAACCATAAGAACGAAATCTGTCACCACATTCTAATTCATTGCTCGCTGAACAGCAACAAATAAATTAAAACCATAAAATACCCAGACAAAGCACACAATCAGCGTAAAACCTACATGGACTTAAACGAAGCAAAACCCCACAGACATAAACGTCTGATTCTTTTGTTTCGTTCTGTTTCTTTTTTTTTCATAAAATCCCAAAAAGAACACAACAGCAGCGACTACAATCGATCAGCCGTATAAATAAAGAAATTTATGAAGGAAGCAGCTACTGTATGATTGCGAGCAATCATTTAAGAACCCGTCATATAAAGTCCCACCATCACCGAGCGACGGACGACTACGGGTCCCAGCCGAAACTAGAAATTTATTCAAATCGAACAGACATTTGGAACAACCTTCCGTTCCAGCGGCTTTTTTAATGTCAGCTAATTCATAAAAGCCAAATTAAGTCTTTCCTCTGGTCCAGAAGTGAAAGAGCGAGAGAGAAAGTGAGACAGCGAAACAGTGAGAATGCGGCTACAAAGCGAACTAACGCTTGGCGTCGAGACCACAAAGGAAGCCACACAGCTTCACAGCATCCACGGCAACGGTTCGAGAGAGGAGAAGACTCATTTATGATGCAAATGAGATCGATTGTCGCCATTAAAGTTCATCAGCTAATTAGTGAGTGAATAAATGGGTAGCAAGCGAACAAAGTAAATACAGCCCTGGCTGCGCTATGGGCCTTTATTTCAGATCAATAACAATTAACTGCAAAACACTGCTGCATCGTCGCCGAAGATTTTGGTGATGGCCGATGGGAGAGATGCATCACATGCTCCGGTGATTCGACCAAATCATGTTCTGAACAATTTTGCTTTCGTTTTAGACACGACAGCGAGGCGGATAGCGAGAGGCAGAGAGTAGAAAAAAAGCAAAGCAAAATATATCCACTAATGATAGTTATTAAATTTCGACATGAATGCATACTGATCCATCGCCGATTTTCGGGAACCAGAGCGCGTACGCTGACGCATCTCGACCGCGTGCTGCGGCATTTAATGAGGTGACCATCAGAAGAGATACGGTTGCCAAAAAAAAAATTGATGAAAATTACTTTTGGCATGCTCGTCATGTGACAGAGATCAGGTACATGAAGGCTTAGAAGTTTGCCTACTTTCGAGGTTTGGCAGCACTTTTGTGGTTTGAGATTAAATTGTGATCTGCTTTTTGAATGTGAATGAATGAGATGAATACTGCTTTCACACAAAATTATTGTTAGAATAGTAGTGAATGGCTTTAGGGGTGAAAATTGCGTGGGAAAGAAATAAACTTTTGCGAAAACTTGTACAACTTACACATGGAAGGCGTTTAAAGTTTTAAGTTTAAGTACAACTTTATTTCCTGCTACTTAGTGCTTAGGGCTTAGTTATTTTAAACAACTAAGAACGAAATTCACAGTTAATCTGTTCATTTAAAAATTCAATTTCTGTTGAATCAATATTTTAGTAAAAAGAGAAGAACATTTAAAAAGTGTTGCCAGCGCCCGCACAATAGTAATATCATACATATGAGAATGTAATTCACAATTCAGCGACAAATATTATGTCGATGGAAAAAGTCAGTGATGCCCATCAGACTGAATTGAGGCAGCCTAGACTAGATTTTGTGCGATTTGCTTGCTTCATTTTCCATTTTAATGGTCTAAGCATTTTTGTTTTCTTACTGGCATGGTGGATGAATGCGTTGAATCACACGCTGAAGCTTCTAGGTTTGATTCCACGACACCGTTCACCCCACATTTTTTCACGGATCTAAAAAATTCGATTTGCTGACAACACTCAAAGATTACGAAGAATTTTATCGGCATTCGAAGTTGGTAGTGAACTGTAGGTGACACATAGGCAGGCAGGTCTTTAATAATAATAATTGAGTAGCACTACAGCCCACAAAACAACAGGGCCTAGCTTCTACAACAACTACTCGTGTTGTGCATGCTACTGTTCTTTTATGAGTAGAAGCGGCCTACAGACTCCGAACACAGATTTGAGAAGCTTTTCGTAGACAGTTGATACTCTTTGAGTGTTATCAGCAACTCGAAAGAGGTTGTGCCCTCCAAAATTGGGAGGTGTTCCGTTCGGGAATCGAACCTAGATCTTTTGCGTATGGGTGGACGCACTTACCCACTATGCCACGGCGACCAAGGCAGGTCTTTGGGAATGGAAATTTGTTTGGGTAATGGCGTCATTAATTGAACCTCTTGTGTGTAATTTATGAAAACAACAAATTAAGGAAGTAATTTTACCGCCTAGAGAACTAGGTTACTAAGAACAAAATCAGTACACTAAGTTAAATATATTTTAAACATAAAAATCTTCAAGTTTCAATGTTCATGCTTAAAGTACAAATTGTCTCTCAAGCTGAATGGGAAAGCAACATGCGAAATACAAGAATCAGCCAATGACACTGTTCACACTGCACTTCTTGAACGCGTGTTTCCGATACGCCCAGTTTGAAATATTCCGAAGAGGAAATCTTCAAAAAGACTCAACGTCAAACGTAGTGTAAAATTCGAACTTAAAAAAATGTTCCTATAGTCAAGCAATCATCCAATTGGACAAAGCCAAGAACGAAAGATTTTTGAACATAGATCACAACTTCTTAAGCCTATCGAATAAAACAATTCTCCTCAGCTTTTTCGGCGATAAACTACACTTTCAACTCAAATGTGTGTCTGGCGTGTGACTGTTTTTGGTTTGGAAACAAAACGAAGCCAAGTCTTTAAAATACAGTGGATGGTCCAACAGATTGTAGCTTTAATCGGCCAAATTGGGCAATAGCGGCAGTGGAGGTCTTATTTGGTACTTTATCATTGTGGAAGAGTATTTTTTGTTTCTCCAAATGTGACCTTTTTTCTGCAATTTATCGTAGAATCGGCCAAATAAGTAACTGGTAGAGCCCTGTGACTATTTCGACTTGGTCCACGTAGTCGGAGTAGAACGCACTCTATGAATCTCAAAAAGCAGTGGTATATAACTTCCTGGGTGATAGGACTGACTTCGCCAACTTCGGAGAACAATCATCGGCTGAAGTCCAGTCTTTGGTTCCTTGTTTTTATATGTGTACCAGTAAATCCATGTTTCGTCGGTAGCAACGAATAAATTTTTATGGAATTCAGATAAATAGTTTCAAACACTCTTGTCCGTGATGAGCAAACGCGATAAGCATCGCTACAATTAGAGTCTTTTTTTGCTTAATGTTTCATGTAGAATATGATCCACACAATCTCTTTAAATCCTTACTGTCTAAGATATCTCGTAAAAATAATATTTAAAGATCGCCATTCGAAGAGTAGAGTGACATCGAATACCAGCTGTCTTTAATTTCACTGCCCAATTTCCCCTGCAAAACCAAAAATCAAATTTTCGACTCATTTCACATTTTTCTAAGTCATGCGGCAATGCCCGCTTCCAGGGGAAGTGAAAACGTAACCACGAGTTCGATTCGGCTGCAGTAGCTATCTTGTATGCTCAATTACATGTATTTTTGTCGTCTTCGGGTTGAGGAGCTTGTACGCAGGCGACGTTACACAGATTAAAATTATGATGGAAGATGAAGAGACGCCTTTGAAGACAGCTTCACATTTGGACGTTGATGCTATCCTCACTTGAAGTCATATTTGTCGGAGTTTGTAGCCAAAATCAGAATTTCGGTGGACTTTTGACAATTTTTGACATCCATGCACATTCATTACATAGAAAAACTCTCTTAACAGATTGAAAATATCTGTATCATACAAGATTCATCAAACACTTATGTGTTATCTGCGTGGGTGCGCTGATGCTCTCTTTCAACACTTGCATTACTATGGTTCGGTACAAATTGTTGCGTCGCGTAACAATCTGACGTTTATTCACATAATGGTTGTATTCGGCATTTGAAGTCAAAAATTACGTCAAAAAAGTTTGAAACTAGTGTCAATTTAACAAAGTCGAATGCTTGTAATCTTGTGTGGTTACTTTGTACGTAAGGTCGTTTCGGAAAAAAGTTTGTTTTCTCCGTTTACGTTAGCGTTCCTTGGATCTCTTTTCGTGTCACCATATCTAATATACTAGGGATCATTCACTACTCATTCTTTTCTTTTTGATGAACTGCATAAGTCCTCTGCTTTGGTGAAATACCTGAGTCAATATAGCGCAAAGTCCTTGCAGCCTGTTGTACATGCCTAACTACGAATAAGTTCCAAGTAGGCAGAGCACTTCTCTATCAATTCACATTCATGGTTTTTTTTAGATGGAAAAAACTGCTTCCACCGAATAACTTGACTTCAGTTGTTTAACTTTTACTACCCACTGTTCACACATACGACCTGACAAAAGTGCCAAAAGGGTGTTGCTGCTGCGCGCAAGCCGCCCAACATTTTCATTTGCCGATATCATCGTGCCATCGAATCACATCGTCACCGGGTGAACCGGCGCGTCCCAGCACAAGTGCATCACCATTGGAGTGTATTAAGCTATAAAATTGAATTCTAATTGGGCATCGTTTACGAGACTCTGCCCCTCTCGAGGGCTGCTTTACACCGAACAGCCACGCAAGTGTACGCACGTCACAGCGCTAGGCTATTTGCATAGCACTGTAATTATTTGTCATCATCGACTGCGAAACCCCGAATCAGTGTACCTGTCGGTGTCGTCAATTTAGTTAATAAGGCGAAAATTTAAACGCTATCAAAATGTGGTCATCGCGCATCGCTGGCACGAGTGCGAGCACAGGCTGCAGGGTAAGCCGCAAACAAAACACAGCAGCGAGCACAGCTTTCATCAAAATTAACAAATTGCTGATAAAATTCAAATTATCCATTGACTGGGCAAGAGAGCGAAAGAGGCGGGCGAGGGCTGACTCGTCGGGAAGCCTCATCACACACATTCGACAGACGCACGTCGATTCCATTAAAATCCGTATAATTAAAAGTGCATCAGTGCGCTGGCGGACGAGGGGACGGCGCGGCGAGGAGACAAATGGCAACGGCAAGTACCGCAGAGGGTTCGCCGAAAGGTGCAAAGACACAGGGCACACAAAGATTTCGGCGGCGGCGGCGGCGTTGGCCACCAGGTACGGAGGGCAACTACAGGCCGCGTATCCCGAGGGCAGCAATTCCAATTCTCCACAGTTGATTTCGCTAATGCTCTAGTCGACAGGTGCGTCCGACGCAGCAGAGGAAGTGAGAGTGGAAGTCGCACGGAATGTGTGAGTGAGCGGATGGATTAGTGTTTACTTCTGTTTATCTGTAAGATCTTGGATTAGGCCACGAGCGCATCACTTCCGTGCAAGAAATCCTCCCAAAGAAACATCATCTGCGCGAGTGTGTGCTTTTTTGCGCGAGCACGATTGATTTTGGAGCAGATTTCCGCAAACGCAGAACTCCTCTCAGGAATCCAAAGGTGGTCATTACGCCACCGCCAATCTTTTTGTTCCCGCGGAGGAGCAAGTGCAGACCAGCAGCCCCGAGCACATGTGGGCACAACACCGGGGTAATTATCGAGCGCGTGCAATTCGAAAGGGAAACTGCCACAAGTGGTGTAAGCTTACAAGTCCGCACGTCTTGGGACGGCCAGCACGCGTCCGTAATCACAAAGTAATTTGTAGCGCGATGAACGTCACTTTCGCGAGCAGCAATGTAAACACAAATTAAGCTGTGTCTTTAGGGACACTTAAGTCCATTTCTGTCAGCGATGGAATGAGAGATGACAGAGGGCTGGACAGCGCCGGGGAGTGTGTGTGTGTGCGGCGCGGTTGGATGGCCGTGCTCTTAATTGATGTCGGGGGGCTCTTAATCATTTCATTCTGACGCTTAATGGCCCGAATGAGGTTTGCGTGTGGTATGTAGTGTAGTTTTTACTTTCGTTGCAGGTGCGAATCGCGGAACGAATGCTTCGAGTGCTTGACTGGCTTCTGATTCGACACATTCAATCAATTAAAGTGTGCATCCTATGGTTTGTCCCACGTCAGATATGCATCAAAATGAATGATGCGCGGGTGTTCCAAAAAGGAAGGAATATCGCCGGAAGTGAGGATGTGGTTTCAGTGTTTTTCTTTGGATGAAGAGAAGTACTGACAAATTCTGATCTTCGCTTCGTGATAGAATTGAGAGTTGGCTTATGAACTTGCGTATGGTTATTAGACGATACTTTTAAATCGATTTCGCGATGACAAAATGGCTTCCAATTTCGCATTTTAAGTTGGTTTATGTCTTGGGTGCGCCATCGGCTCCATGGCGTTTTCTTTTGTGTTGTCCCGCTGGCTCGGAGTAAAAGCCTCTTCGGTCTGGGGCAGTGTAATCCGTGCGCTTCGCAGGTTCGGAGTAGAAAACACTTCAGTTTGGAGCATTATAGTCCAGACGGCTGATATGATGGGCATGGGCCTATGCACTACCAGGACACTTTATAAATATTGAGGCAAGCAAAGCGCGTACCAGAGAGTTTTCACTCTGCACAAAATCCAGCGGATTGAGTTCGTTGTTGTACGTGTTGTCATACAGGCTGTGATTTCCAATGATTTTAACTCACGTTCGTTATGTGTCTTAAATGATATGGTAACTGTGAGAATCGTGGTCGCCGTGGCATAGTGGTAAGTGCGTCGACCGCCGCGCAGAAAGTCTGGGCTCGATTCCCGGACGGGCCACCTCGCATTTTTCACGCACCACCTCTTTCGAGTTGTTGACACTCAAAGAGTATCAATTGTCTATGAAAAGCTTCTCAAATCTGGCCGTTCGGAGTCGGCAAAAACTGTAGGTCCCTTCTACTCGTGAGAGAACAGTAGCATGCACAACACGAGTAGTTGTTGTAGAAGCTAGGCCCTGGTCCGCTGTGGGTTGTAATGCCACTCAATTATTATTATTATTGTATATTGTGAGAATTGCGCGATTAGGGTTTTAAAACCTTGTACCAGCTGCCTATTAGAATTTCTTACATGTAATTTTGGTAGTGGCAGCTCAACCAGAGGTTATATTCTTATGACTGTCACTGGAGGTCAGGAGCCCTTGGAAATCCGGTTTCAGCCTGATGCAGTAGGCCTTCTTGTGGGAGTATCGTGGTGGCTGTGGTTTAAAACCCAATATCGCGAGCAAAGTCGACTGGTCTGAATCAGGTTGTTAACCCTACTGGTTTCCCGGCTCAGTGTAGAGTTCTATTCCTAACCGGGTGTTACGGTCCAAAGAGCGGCAGAGATCTTTGAAAGGTCTCGCTTTAAACCAAGGTGGGGTGATTGTTCTTGAAGCAAGATCTCATTTGGTGCTCGGGTAACTAAGGGATCTAGTCTTGCGTTGTCTACGACTCTTAGGAAAATGGACCCCCCTGCCGTAACGGCAGCTGATCACGCAAAACCAAATCCCACATCTGTATTGTAGTGGGATAAACGACTTTAATGTACCCACTCCTCCACAATTGTCTGATTGAGCATACGTTTTGCGCTATTGATGTCTCCGAATACAGCGTTTATGTTAGTCTAAATTCAACGGGGATTTAGTGAGAAGGTCTTCCTCACTGATTCTTAATAAAATAAAGAAGCCAACGCCTTGCTGTATGCTTGACCTCATTCTCTTGCTCACACGAAAACTGTTCTTCCGGTCCGTGTAGTTGAGCATCTTTTGTTTAACTATCTGTTGATAGTCATATACATATATCCCATTTAGGCCATTATTATCTATCAATAAAAGCTTTTCTTTGCATCCCTAGTCCATAATCCCATCACAACCGTGTTATCATCAAAAGTTTTTTTTCTCTTCTCACGGAATAGTCTCCATCACTTTAAAATGTGCCCTCATTAAAACTTACCTAATACAAAAACCAAGAGTCTCTTTCTGCAGACATTTGGCTTTTTGACGGGCTACCTGAGTCTGCCTCAAACTTTTTTTTTAAATTGTTTAATTGTGGTAACACTAATCGTCTAAGAGAACATTTTCTCCATCTTGGGCTTTAGTTGGTGGTTCTCGGTATAACCGTCATCGTCACTATAATTTTTAAAAATGGTGTCTCGATAAGAACGCAATATTTAAATTTGGAGCCATTCGATTTGTCATTGCTTGACATTTGAACAATTATTATTGTTTGTTAGAAGAAGCTATAAGGTTAATAAAAATGGAATGAATACACGAATGAACAACGCATTCTCATTGTGAAATTGTTTTACCAAAATGGTGAAAGTTTTGCGGCTACAGTTGGCAAATTGCGATCAATTTGGGGTTACAATAATGCTGCAAAAGAGTCAACTGTAAAGCGATTAATTCAAAAATTTGCTGAAACTTGGTCTGTATCTGATGTAAAGACAACAACGCGCCTTTGACCAGGTCGATTCACCGAAAATATTGCAGCAGTACGTGATGATGTCGCTCAAATTCCATCCACCTCAATTCGACACCGAGCTCAGCAAATTTGAATTTTGACGGAAGATTTGCATCTTCATGCATACAAAGTTCAATTGACTCAGGAACTGAAGCCAGCTGACCATGCACAGCGAAGGGAGTTCGTTAAGAGAGAGACAACATGAAAATGCTAATTTTGCTGATAAAGTCATCTTTAGTAACGAGGCACAGAATTGTCGCATTTGGGGCGAGGAAAATCCTCGAGTGATTCACGAGAAGCAAATGTATCCTTAACGTGTCACTGTGTGGTGTGGATTTTGGGCTGGAGGAATCATTGGACCTTTTTTTATGAAAATGAGTCAGTTCAAGCGCAAACAGTCAATGGTGTTCGGTATCTGAAATGATAACTAATTTTTTCGTGCCTATAATTGAAGAAATGAATGTGGAGGGGATGTGGTTTTGACAAAACGGCGCCACATATCATACAGCCAGAGAAATAATTCAATTGCTGCATTAGTCATTTCGTGGTCGTGTTATTTCGCATTTTGGAGACCAGAATCGACCGTCTAGATCGTGCGATTTAACACCATTGGACTCTTTTCTTTGGGGTTTTTGAAGTCGATGGCTTATGCGGATAAGCCGACGATAACACAAGCCTTAAAAGAGGAAATTGGATGCTGTATTAATGAAATACCGTAGCATTTATGCAAAACGGTCATTGAACACTTTATTAAAAGATCACGTATGTGATGTGTTATTTCACACATAAGCTCATCCTGTTTACTTTACGATATAATAAGGAATTCACGATTTTTTTTTAAATATCTGCGTTTTATTTAAAATTAAAATCTTGTGTTCTTGTTGGGACACCCTTATTTATAAAGTTATTTGCATTTCTTTCCAAAACATAATATTGGCGGGCCATGTTAGAGTGATTCTTGTATGCTCTTAATCGGGTAGAAGAATAAACTTATGTACGTTCATTTAGAATTCCGTCCCCCCGACTTAGACGAGGTCAAGATAGCAATATCGACATTGAAGTCGAATAAAGCTGCAGGAGCGGATGGTCTGTCCGCAGAACTGTTTTAAGCAGTTGGAGATGACCTGGTTGGGCGCATGCACCAGCTCATCTGTAAGATATGGTCGGAGGAAAGCATGCCCGATGAGTGGAATCTCGGTGTCGTCTGTTCGGTCCACAAGAAAGGAGACCCCTTCGACTGCGCCAATTATCGAGGGATAAATCTCCTTAACATCGCATACAAGATCCTTTCTGCCGTACTGTGTGAACGCCTGAAACCGTTTGTCAACAACCTGCTTGGTCCTTATCAGTATGGTTTCAGAACATCCACCATCAACCAAATCTTCACACTACGGCAGATCCTGGAAAAGACCCAAGAAATGCAAATCGACACTCACCACCTATTCGTCGATTTCAAGGCCGCATATGAACAGTGTGCATAGAGACGAGCTATACAGTGCCATGTCTAATTTTGGCATTTGTACCAAACTCGTCAGATTATGGCAGGTCGGCAACGAACTCATTGACACCTTCAATGTCAAAAAAGGTTTTAGACAAGGCGACGCACTGTCATGTGACTTCATTAACATCATCCTTGAGAAGATCGTGCGTAACTCACAAGTCAACGCCAGAGGTACGATCCTCCAAAAGTCAGTTCAATTGCTAGCTTACGCCGACGACATTGACGTGATTGGACGAACAAAGCGAGCCGTCAATGAAGCGTTTGCTAGCATTGAAGCAGAAGCGGCTAAAATGGGTGGTAAATGAGGACAAAGCAAAGTACATGCTGTCATCAAGGAAGGACACACAACATCGGCGTCTCGGACAGAGCGTCACACTAGGCAGCAGAAACTTCGAGGTAGTCAAGGACTTCGTCTACCTCGGCTCCGCAGTAAACAGGGACAATAACACCAGTACCGAAATCAAACGCAGAATCAATCTTGCCAATCGCTGTTTCTTTGGGCTCAAGAGGCAATTGAGTAATAAAGCCCTCTCTCGAAAGACTAAGCTGGCTTTATATAACACCTTAATCATCCCAGTCCTACTTTATGGCGCGGAAACTTGGACACTACTAAAAGCGGATGAGGATGCCCTTGGTCTCTTCGAGAGAAAAGTTCTGCGTGCGATTTTTGGTCCTGTTTGCGTTGATGGCATCTGGAGGAGAAGATTCAACCACGAACTGTATGGACCGTACAGCGGCATGAGCCTAGTCAAGCGTCTACGAATACAACGCTTAAGATGGCTAGGCCATGTAGAGCGTATAAACACCACTGCTCCGGCCCGAAAAGTCTTCGAATCTGAGCCATTGGGACAACGCAACAGAGGACGGCCCAGGATAAGGTGGTGCACACAAGTGGAGAAGGACCTCAACCAACTTGAAGTGCGCAACTGGCGGCAGCTGGCGAAAGATCGTACTGACTGGAGAGGCATGTTGGTTGAGGCCCAGGTCCACTCCGGACTGCAGCGCCACAAGGAGAAGAAGAAGATGAAGAAGAAGAAGAAGAAGATGTTCATATAGACAAATGTATTAAATCTATTCTAAAACTTATTGCTTATAGTTTTTAGAACATACAGTTCACAAAACAAAACTGCAATCGCAAAACAAGGGAAAGAACCTGAACGATCTCTACGTAAAGGATTAAAACCTGCGCGAGAGATAATTTTGTTCGCAAAACGGCTCATAAAAATTCAAGAATCTATAGGTACAACCGAGGTCAAGAAGCCATTTAAAACTACCCTTAGAGGGAAGTGATTGAGAATTGCAGATAAAACACCTACAGTCACTCACACTCAAAGTGGGACAACATAAAAAAATGCTCTCACATGAGTTATCTGTATTATTTGTAAAGGTATTTTGGAAACTACATAGCTGTTCGTGTTCCACTTCGTATTTCTTATCAATGCAAATACACAACCATAAAAAGGAAACCCGAATTCCAGAAGCAACTAATTTTTTTTGCACGAAATGTGTGTATATAACATATTTTGCAGCACACACTCAAAGAAAATGAATGATTCTCACTTGCAATTGCTTGCGACTCATATGATCTTGATGCATTTCCACTCATTCTAGTGTCTCAGTCCTTTTGAAACATTCGTGCGATCAGTCTGAATTAAAAAAGAAAGAAAATGTCTAAACAAACGACCATAGAGGAAAGAAAAATTATAATATTAAATTATAATTACGGTAAAACTGTTCGGGATATCAGTAATCAGTAAATCAACAGTGTATAATATCATAAAAAGATTTAAAGAAAGTGGAAGGATCGAAAACAATAAATTAAATTGTGAAACAAGAAAAAATAACTCCTAGAGATGAGTTTTCATTTTAAGAAAAGTGCAAAATGATCCCTTACTATCGGCAATTGAACTTAAAAAAATGTTAAAGGACATTAAAACTCTAGAAGTGAGTGCAGAATCGGTTTGCCGACTCTAAAGAGACAACAATTTGCAAGGAAGAGTTGCTCGCAAAAAGCCTTTAATAACAGAGAAGAATCGCCATTCAAGACTCGAATTCGCAAAAGAACACGTAGGTAAGGATATGACTTTCAGGTCAAAAGTAAGTCGTTATTATTGAGTTATCTTCTAATTTGTGATCTACTCCAAACCTTTTCAAAAGGTTCTTTTTACATACGAGACCAAAATAAACCTTTTGGCTCCGACGGCAAGAAATTTGTATGGAGCAAGCCCGGCGACGCATAAAACGAAAAGGCTCTCAAGAAAACTGTAAAATATGGCGGGGGTTCGTTGATGATGTGGGGCTGCATGTCAGCGAAAGGAACCGGCAATTTGCATTTTGTTCGTGGAAACATAAACACAACGTATTACGTCGACATTTTAAAAGAAAATGTTGAGGACAGCGCGGAGAAACTTGGGATCAAAGACAACTTCATCTTTTATCAAGACAACGATCCCAAGCATAAGTCTTGGATTGCGAGGATGTGGCTACTTCACAATTACCCTAAAGTTCTTAATACACCTGCCCAATCACCAGATCTTAATGTGATTGAGCATTTGTGGACGGAAATAAAAACAAGGGTTGCAAAGAGGAGAGTTTCGAGCCTCAGCGCTCTGTAAGATATTATTAAGGAAGAATGGGAAAATATCGAACCTTCTTTTTGGGAAAAAATTGGTAGAAAGTATGCCAAAGCGTCTAAACGAAATAATAAATAGCAATGGAAAATCTACAAAATATTAAAACAATTTTAAAGCAATTTTTAATGCAGGAGATAACCGTGTCCCACTTTGAATGTGACGTAGAGAGAAGTAGGATAAGAGTATTATGATTTTTTTTTTATAACTAATAATATGAATTTCGTATACGGTTTTTGTTTTTTTAACAGCTTGAAGTCCATGGTACATAAGAAAAATAATAAAACAATTGAACAAATTAACATAACTTTTTTTTTTGCCATACAAAATGAGCTACGCGGTTTTTTAAGTATGTCCCACTTTGAGTGTGAGTGACTGTATAACAGGGACAGAGCCTTTGAAGAACTCTCAACAAGGTACCTACGTTGTTACGTTGGTACGTTGTTAAATTCACAAGTTCTTAAATCCAGTTCTTCAATTTAAATCTTTTTGAATTCATGCACTCTTTCAAATGCCCAATATTTAGGCCAAAGAGACAGAAGTTAACACAAATGATGACAACTTCTAGTCGTACAAACGACCAAATTAAGTGTGAATTACATAATGACCCGACTGGTGATCCCACATCCTTCACCTCATTGTCAAAGCCCAGAAATAGGAAAATGCGACAATTGACAACGAAATGGTTATCATTTCAATTAACTGACCACTTCTAGCAACGCTCCGTACTGAACTGCAACTCACACCCCTATCACGTCACCCTTGTTTCAGTTCTCGCCGCTTTTCCGAAAAATAAAGTGACACGCACTGAAAACTAATCAACCCCCTTTGGACAGAGGGAAGCAAACCGCTATCGCTTGTAAAACGTTATTTAATAAACACCAATTTCGCAACGTAGTTACTGTTCCGTTTCCTCGCTCCGCTCTAGTCACTATGCGGCTCTCTGCTATTGATTACGCACGAAATGCGTTCCATAAATTTCTCATGTCAAACTATTACAGTTTGATCTTACTTACGCCCCGGTCCGATAGCCATTTCGATCACACTCCGCGAATCCTTCGGCCGACCGCCGTACACCTGTACCTGCGAGGCTCGTCCTCCTGCTCTGTGCGCCTTCGTCGTCGTCGTCGTCTCCCTCTCCATTCAGCTTAATTGGTCACCCGATTCACTTCAGTGTCTTAGATGGAAGCGCAGATACCGTCGGTAATTACGACATTAAAGAATTTCTCACATCGCCACACCCGAGCCCCGGACCGACTGGGGGCAGAGGATACTCGGATACTCGGGTATCGGGCGCACGACATCACCATCACCAAAAGTGATACAATCTGTAAATAGGGATCTCACTTAATTTTACCGCTGCCGGTGTGGCGCGGCGCGGTGGTGGCAACAACAATGTGGCAGCTCGAGGATTACGGCGCTTTCTTCCTGCGAACAAACAACCCCAACGGCTTTCGTGACCTTTTACTGCCTTGTGACAGTAAAAAAGTTGCGTGCCGTCCCGTTGGCCGATGAGTGCCCCCATCCGCGGGTGACCCCGGGCGTCGTCGTCGTCCGCCTGTCCCGCCGGTTGTCTTCGCAGTGCGATAAATTAAGTGACTGACATAATTGTTAAACGAGAGCATCGCTAGGCCGCGGTGCATCAAATTGTGGCAACCCGGTGTCATATAAACTTCATTATTTGAGTAAACAACGATAAACGGAGCCGACAACGACGACGATGGCGGGACGACGAAGCTTCGCCCGATGGATGACTGATGGACGAACGGAGGACGTGTTCGCAAAAAAAAAAAAACGACAAAACCAAACACAGCCCGCGATCGAGGAGATTGATGGTCCGCGCAACCGGTCATTTACTCTGAGTGGCTGCCCTTTCATCATCCACGTCGTCATCATTAGCCGTGGTGGTGGTGGCAGTGTGGCCGCCACAGCAGCGTGGTGTTGACGGCCGCATGTCATTTTTGGGCAGCATATCCAACCGATCGGCCGGCGCACGACGTCGGCGCAGAACAACACTCGCGCTGAGGACACTTGGCCGGACTTGAGCCGCGTAATTGCGGCCACACGACAGTGGGCTGACGGTAATTTTTGGGCTGCCCATTTGGCCCATCGGGCTGGCGGTCCAGTGGACGGAATAAGGGTCTAATTGAAGGCAATTGTGCTTAATTAATCAGTGAACGACGTGAGGTGCAGCCGCACACCAATTTGTGTAATGACAGCGTTCGCCCCTTTTGATGGAGGGGCTCAGAGTGGAGCGCACACACTTCGAAAAGCGCACTCCTCCCGAACGCTCGGCGCTGGGAACAGGAGTGTTTGCGGATTCGTTGCAGTCCATTGGCCTCGCTCGAGCGTCAATCGGCGCGGCCAATCGATTTCACGAGTGTCAATCACTTGGCGCGTTTAGCTCCCCAGCGGCTATCTGTGCGGCCGCTGGCGACCTGGAAGTTCATTCTTCTTCCTCGGTGCTGGGACGCGTGCACGCTGCACACCGCTCCAAGAAAATGCTCAAACGGAGCCCCAAATGGAAAATTGCTCAACAGTAGCAGCATATTTAATTGCCGGCTGTAAATCGCTTGTAAAATAGCAAAAATTAATTTTACTGGTGGAACCCTTCGAGGCGTCGTAAAGTTAATGCGTTGCTGCCCTAGCCCCAGAATACCGATGCTCTTTGGTTGGTGCTGTGGTCGATGGTCTGTTCGCGCATTCACATGAATGGGCATTTGAGAATGGAGAGATTTTTATGATGTGCCACTTTAAGAACGATTTAGAGGGGGCCCACCTTACCGGGACTCGAAGGTGAAGGCAATAAAGCAGGAGAAGCTAGAAAAATGCAAAACTCAACGGACACCTTCGTGAGTTGTGAGCTCCTGAACTGTGCTTAGATTTAACGTCATTCAAACTGCAATGACTTGTTAACCGGAGTTGTTAGAAGAAAGATACTGAAAAAAACAATCGACAATCGACGAATCAGTGGAAACAGTTGTAGGGATTGTTGAGGCATTGTTGATTTGAAGCACCTTTCTTTTTAACACATTTATGCACTGTTGTCTCTTCAGGGATTGATGTCCACTTTGGATACGTGTTTTGTCCCAAATTTTCGCAGATTCCTGAGAACGAGGGTGCATATGGCCACTTCATACACTGTCCGAGGCGTTGCCTGTAAACTATAAGGAGCTAAGTTCATATGAAACCAAGTTTTAAAATTGGGCCAACTACCTCGTCCTAGATCTGCCACCACCTAGTTAAATAGTCAACTACTGTGCGGCGTAAGAAGTCAAACATTGTTTCACTAGTGACCACTACTCTACTTCAAGCAACTCCACTTAAGCTGGTCAATTAAGTTTGAAATTTGTAGATTTTCGGGGTTATACGAACGAGTTCCTGCTTAATTTTGTAAACGTCGGAAAAACATAAGTCCCCTGGTATACTTCAGAGATCAAGAAACAGTCGAAACAATGGTCGTGATCAGGTCAACATGTGCTGGACAAGGCGAAGACTTTCCTGTCAACCGGAAACGTAATGACACCATTTTCTAGGATTCAGAATGTGTCGTGTACATCGACGAGAGCAGGCTCTACTGTGGCGATTACAATTGCAGAAAAATGGGGCTCCATTTGGTGACAAAGAAAGTGCCTTTCCATAAAATATACCGCCTGCCTCGTCAAAATCACAAAATTCAAAATCACACCCGTAACACAAATAGTGCACACGGAATTACTGATGGAGTCAAAGTCCATTTTGTGGCGGAATGGCGGCAACCTGACTGATAGGAACTTCGATTCCAACTTAACCGTGCGGTAGGCCTCCTTGTGGAAGTATCGTGTGGGCTAAGGTAAGTGTCAGGTTGTTCACCCTACTGATTCAGGCGGTTAGGAGACTTTCCCAGATCAGTGTGGAGTTGCATTCGGATGATGCAACCTAGAGAGCGGCAAAGGTTTTTGAAAGACCACGCTCCCTGGGAGATTGTTCCCATGATCTCATTTGGTGCTTGGGTACCTTATGCGTCAAGTCTTGCATTATCTATGATATAAGCCGTTAAGGCAGGTGATTGCGTAAAACCAAATCCCCTATCTGCCCCGTCCACTGTTCCATATTAATCAGTCACGATCCGTACGGCTTTCTTTTGTTTCTTAAATGGAACAAAGTACTAGCCCGGCAGACATTGAGTTGAATGAGGGATGTTTCGGGAAAAAAAAACGGTCTTCGCATATCCTCACAGAAGTATATCAACGTACATACATTGCTGTCAAGCTAACATCGCCAAAACGTGAAATTACGCGATCAGGAAGCTTCTCCCGCAATAAATTGATCGTGTTGTGTTTCCTGCTCTTTCAATCTCTGGCCAAAAAAATCAGTCATCATTCGACTATATTGATCTGAATTGCCTAAAACCCTCTGGCGTCTTCAACGAAATACGGATTCTGTTTGTTTACATACCCACCAAGTGAGAAGTGTGCTTCATCACTGAAGAGAATGTTGACCGCAAGATCGAGGTTTGTTATCCCAAAACACCAAAGAAGCGTATATACGCAATTGCTAATGGTCAGCAGTTTTCAGTTTTTACGTGAGTTGAACCTTATAAGGATGAAGATACAAATAAAAATGTGAAATTCACCATATGGCAGTGTACATTCAATTGATGAGAATGCCGGGAAATGGATAATTTCGAATCATCAGCAAGACTTGCACTTACAGTGGAAATATTTTCGATTGTCTGTACAGAACGATGACATCAGCAGCGTTTGCACTCTCTTTATATGCATTCACAATTTTACCGATTGCTTATATATTCCGTGGACGATGTCGACCACACCTATAGCGTAATTGGCTACGTTTAAGTCACGTAGTTTGTAATAAGTTTAAATAATTTTTACGAGTTGTTTGACTATTTAGAGAATCATTTTCTTAAATGGCAAGCACTCAAGTATAATGGTAATATTTTAAATGATGGCTGAGCTAAGCAGATATTATATGCCAGCACTAACAATTTGAGACCACAAAATGAATGACTCTGTAATTCTTCTATTTTCAGTTTTTTTGCACAAAACATATACTTAAAGACTATTTCGACAAGAACAAGTAACAAAGCTGCCTATAAGGCACTAGGCGCTTATCTCAACGGAAACTGTTACTTGTGTAAGCAGCCACTTTAAAGCCACTGTTGTTAGCTTACGTAAATAGTTATTTTTAAGGGTCTTTGGAAATAAAACTATTCTGTGACGGATAAGTGGGGACAACTATGCGACTGTTTTAAATAGTCGTCACAGTGTCATGGATTTCTTATCCCCCACTATCGACGTCTATCACTTAAAGCTAAAATTAAATTAAACGTCTCCTCCCTTTAAAAAAGCAACAAAAAGGCAGCTCAGGAACAGATTAACAATTAAGTTTCGCCCGTTTACTGAAAGCATTGCGTATCTTCTCAATCTTTACGAAACAAACGCGCTCATGTTATAAGGCTACGAGGAAGAATCACATTTCGCATGTGTTCATGTCTAATACTTGTGAGAACAGTGCGATAGCAGGGCCAACCGACTCAAGAGGGATGTCACAATGTCATCAACTCATCACCATGGCTCACCCCAAAACATCCCGACCACCTCCTCTGGAACTGATACCGAACCGATTCAATTGTGAAATTAAATTAAATCACCACCCGAGCATCGTAGTGTCACCCTCCAGTCTGATTAGCCGGCAGGGCAAGCACTGTGTGGCAGGAAGTGTGCAGCGCTGTCGCTGCCACAACTGCCTCGGCACTCTGTCTCTCTCTCTGCCATTGTAATCCACTTATAAAGTGTTTTGCCAACACGACCATTATGTAACGATTACACCAGGGATTACCAGTGCTTTAGACTTGGATAGGGCTGCGTCCTGTACCGAAGAAGGAGGGTTGCACCGCGCCGTACTGGCACTGTCGACGTTGTACTGGTGTGCTGGGTGGATGACTGTGATGAGCCCGAGTGTGGGTAATTGTTTCCTTATCCGATAAAGGGTGCTTAAAGAAGTCAAAATATAATCCCATTGTCAACTGGAGAGTTCCGAGTGGGCTGGTTGTGCTTCGAGAGCGCAAAGACCGAACGATTTTGAGCAGAGTTGGGCGTGTGCTCGTGTGTGTGCAGGAGCTGTGATGTTCGGATGGACTTTTGACAGGCGCAAGCTTCACTCCTGACAGACTGACAGGAGGCGGCAGCAGCCACATAATATGATCTTATTTGACGCTTCGGTGGATGGGAAAAGTCCTCGACGATGGTAACGTCCCCATTGTCGGTCGGTTTTATCTTGACTTTGCAGAGATTCCTCGGCGCTATGGGTTGGAATTTTTGTTTTCCTCTTTTCGTTTTCGTTTTCGTTCAGCCAACCGGTGAATGGTGGACAGAGTGGGTGGCAAAGTGTGTGAGTTTCGGTGGGCTTTTGAATATACGCTTCACAGAATATGCAAATGTTTTCTGGTTGAAATTGAGCATGTTCGGAGGTTTGCCTTAAACTCTGCTTCAGTCACACACTTTTTTCGTGTTGATTTCGAGCGGAAGAAGTGGAAAAAACGCGTGACGTGTGAAGTCAAGTCGCACACATGTGCTTTGGGCTAAGGGTTGCGAATTTTGACTTCGCTGGGATTTGTTTACATGACCGTAATAAGGATTTGAATTGGCTGACACATTTTGTTTACTTTTCGGCATGTTAAGGAACGGTGCTTTGTTTTGAAGTCAAATGTAGCCACTCAACGGCTTATTAATATCAGAAGTTTGGAATTAATTTTGTCTTACTTTCAGTTTGCAATTTCATCAATGTCGTTGAGGGTTTTTTGACAGAGACTGACTTTTGACAGACTTTCGAAAATAAAGTGTAACTATTTTTAATCTGCTTAATTTTAGAATAAGTCCCACTTCATCATTTCATGGCGCAACAGACTGTCTGCTTAGAGACGAGATATATGTATGTACAGTGTCATGCCTAATTTGGCAAAACCTTCCATCAAATTCAAGTTGTCAAAATGTGTTGGATGACGATGGACGACACTCGTTGCTCCGTCAAGATCGGTATTGAACTCACCAAGGCTTTTAAATGTCAAAAAAGTTTAGCCATCGTGCTATCAAGCGATTTTTTCAACGTGGTTCTTAAGTAGCCAGCTGTATTCCTCCCCTTCAAGAATTCAACCGCAATACACGCCTCGCTAGGAATGCTCTTCAATTCACCTTTAAGCCCGCCTTCGGACGTACAGTACGCACCAAACGAATATGGAATGCTCTTCCCAGCTCAATATTTCCCTCTCGTTACAATCCACAGATATTTAAAACCAACGTGCACCGGTACCTCCTCTCCCTCTCTTCCTCTATACCTTCGGCCCGTGCTGTGACTTAAATCCGGTCACTTAAGGGTAGTCGCAACCTTTTTACCGCGCGCCAACTATAAAAAAAAAAAGATGGAGCAAAACTTACAAATTAACACAAGAGGGAGTCCCAGACATGACATAGTATTGGCATGGGTCAAGGCACTGATTGAGAGGACCTGATCGCAGAGGTTAATGCTGACTGCATTATGAGTAACAGCCATCTGAGCTCAATGACTATGGTCGCCCCTGACAGGGAGTTGGAAAAAGACGCGACTAATGTTATCACCCACTGGCAACGTTTTTCTTTTGTGTGTCATGCGGTCTTCTTCTTCTTCTTCGGATGGCGCTACAGACCGGGGGGGGGGACCTGGGCCTCAACCAGCATGCCTCTCCAGCAAGCACGATCTTTTGCCAGCTGCTTCCAATTGCGCATTGGTTGAGGTCCTTTTCAACTTGTGTGCGCCATCTCAGTCTAGGACGTCCTCTGTTGAGTTGTCCCTGTGGTTCGGATTCGAAAACTCTTCGGGCCGGAGCAGTGTTGTCCATCCGCTCTACATCGCCTAGCCCCCTTAAGCGTTGTATCCGTAGACGCTTGACTAGGCTCATGCCGCCGTACAACTCATACAGTTCGTGATTGAATCTTTTCCTCCAGATGCCATCAATGCAAACAGGACCAAAAATCGCACGCAGAACTTTTCTTTCGAAGAGACCAAGAGCTTCCTCATCCGCTTTTAGTAGCGTCCATGTTTCTGCGCCGTAAAGCAGGACAGGGATGATCAAGGTGTTGTACAAAGTCACTTTGGTCGTTCGGGAGAGGGCTTTATTACTCAATTGCCTCTTAAGCCCAAAGAAACAGCGATTGGCAAGAGTGATTCTGCGCTTGATTTCGGTACTGAAGTTGTTGTCCCTATTCACCGCGGAGCCGTGATGTGATGTTGACGTGTGAGTTACGCACGATCCCCTCAAGAATGATGTTAAAGAAGTCGTATGACAGCGCGTGGCCTTGTCTAAATCCTTTTTTGATATCGAAGGTCTCGGTGAGTTCGCTACCTTGACGGAGCAGCGAGATTTCTCCATCGTTATCCTACACAATCTGACGAGTTTGGTAGGGATGCCAAAACTAGACTTTGCACTGTATAGCACGCTGTCATACGCGGCCTTGAAATCGACAAATAGATGGTAGTTGTCGATTTGTACTTCTTGGGACTTCTCTAGGATTTGCCGCAATGTCATGCGGTCACCAAAACCCAAAACCAGAGCCCAGCCGTGCAACGAGACTCCCTCTCTCAAGTGGCACTTTCATGCGAATTTTTTTAACATTAGTCTTGAGAAGATCATGCAGAACTTGCAAATCAACGCAAGGGGAATAACCTTTCGAAAGTCCCTTCAGCTGCTGGTTGATGACTGCCACTGAAAGTATACAGTGAACCGTCAATGAAGCCTCTATTAGCATCAAGGAGGAAGCAGATCAAATGGGTTTTGAGGTAATCGAGTGCAAAACAAAGAGGAAGCTATAACATCGAATTCTTCGACAGAGCTCCACAATGGGCAGAAAGGACTTTGAAGTCCTCAAATACTTTGTCAATCTGCGCTCCGTAGTACACAAGGACAACGGCAACAATGAAAATAAATCAAGTGTGGAATCCTTCTTACCAATTGCTGCTTCTTTAGATTTAGGCTGGAATAGAGCAATAAAACCGTTTCTCGGTAGACTATGTTGACTTTGTTTAATATCTTGATCATTCCTCTCCTGCCATTTGAGACGCTGAAGCATTGACTTTATTTAAAGCGGGTGAAGTAGATCCTAAAATATGCCAATTTTAGTTCTGCTTGCCTAAGTGTTTGGGTCTTCGACGACGATCTCTTCATAAAGTTAGTTAGTATGTATAACACAGCTTCAGCTTGCAGAATCATCGAATTCTAGCTACTGGAAGAACGCAACATCCTCGCCTGACAATTCGCAGAGGGAGCAAGAAACATGTGTGTAACATACTTCAACTCTGATTTCCATTCAATTTAGAATCAAAAAATATCAATTACCACCTGTTCATCTCTAAAAACAGCCTTAACAGCACCTTCTCTATCCTCCTCCTCCTCCTCTTCGGCAATCCAATTACACTTGACAAATAAACACTCGAATGATTTACGGGAGAATAGCGATCCAATAAAACGTGGATAAACATTTTCATTGTTTTCCCCGAAACAGAAAGACTTCGCAATAAATTCATTTCGGCTCATAAAATCCAAGATAACCTACTCACGACACGAGGCACTGACAACGATCTTGTAATTGTTTTCGAACATCCCTGCGACATGACACACGACACACGAATCCAGTGTTGGATCCGACAAACGAATGCGATAACGTGTATATGCTCGCAAAAGGTGCAAAAGACACCTGATCACAGAAACGAAACGAAGCCCAAATCGGCGGCGATCATCCTCATTAGAAACGCGATCCCTAATGCCATCTCTAATCAAACTACCTGTTCGTGTGCCAAAACGTCTCTCCCGGGTGTGGGTCGTCGTGTCCCATTCCTGTCAAAGGGAATCTCTTCACTCTCAACGTCTTCTAATTGTGCCTGTATCTGCAATCAGGTAAGCGATCGGCGCTTCACTGTGTTGTCAATTTGATGATGATCACCCTGGATTCCGTGCGGCACCTGCCCGTCCGTTGGACACGGGACATTAGACGTCTATTCACAAACAAACCTTCCCACTCGGAGATAAATTATAGTCCTTGCCGCACCAAAATAGTCTCGGGAAATTAGCGGAAATAATAGACGCAATTCGGGCCAATGCCAGACTGACGACGACGGAGACGGAGACGAATACGGAGATGGTTCGGGTTCATTGCACCGATCAAGGGTAGCCAATTTAAATTCCCTTCGACGAACTTGCGCCTGCGGCCAAATGCAAGCATTCCACCCACTTGCGTACTTCAAATCCAGATAATGACCATGAAATGTTTGGCCATTTGCCGGGGCCTTGAGACGGTGCTCCGTCTCCACCGTGCACCTCGCAAATTAAGCCACAAATTTCTGATCACTCTCGAAAATCCGCATCTAATGCATTTCTGCTGCAGTAGCCGCCAGTGGCAAGTGGGGCAGCGCGTCCTGGAACAAAAACCACGCCACGGATGCAGATAGGGGGAGATGGACGCTCGCGACTAATTGCATCAAATCACGCACGCGCACGTAAGCGTGCTCTA
This sequence comes from Eristalinus sepulchralis, assembly GCA_944738645.1. NCBI lineage: Eukaryota > Metazoa > Arthropoda > Insecta > Diptera > Syrphidae > Eristalinus > Eristalinus sepulchralis. The sequence goes on from OX122886.1 coordinate 55,749,194, forward strand.
GGTAGCTCCCAGCATACCATGGCATTAGGATCCGGGGCATTCTTGCCACCATTTGAGTGTTTTTTTGCGCCCTGCGTTGCGCTTGTCTCTCGGGGCCCTGCGTCCGTGTATGCAAATTAGGGAGCTAATAGGACTGCAGGTTTGTTGTGATCGGCAAGCCTGTCATTACCGAGCAAATCACCGGGTTGCCGGTTGTGTGTTTGGATCCTTAAAGCCTACGACCTGGCCACGCTCTGATCCCCTGTCTCCGATGAAAGGTGGTCAACACCCTGCTTCCAAACACACGCTCAGAGGTATTCGTATGCAGAAGTTTTGCGTAATCGATGAAATCGACAAAATCGCCGAAATCACACAAAGCCCCAGAGAGAAAGAGGGAGAGGGAGGGAGAGATGACAGAAACGTTTCCAAGTGACTGGCTAATGAAGAGATCTCATCAATCGGCATATGGGACTGGGAGCGGAAAGGGTTCGACTTCCAATTCGCTTCAAAACTAGTTCGCCGCCAAGAACCAGATTCGATACGAATCGCTCGGCACCCGGATTAGGCAATCCGCCAGTCACCCGCTCCCAGGCAGCCGGGCAGGCATTCGCAATTTTCACGCTCCGTCAAACAGAAGTCAATTTTATGCGCACATTCAACTGTGACCGTAGATCGCACATGTCTACAATCTCATTCGCCGTCCCCGTCATCGTAGTCGCCGGGATTGCGGCAGGTGGCGGTGATTCTCAAAGGAGTGCCTAGATAGACGGAGTAGTATGCAAATCAGTGATGAGCTAGATTGTCATAAAATTAACCACAACATCTCTGCTGCTGTCGAGTGTTGGGGGGGGGGGGGGCTCGACAGAATGTCTACTGGTTCGGTGGAAGTGACAATCATTGGCAATTGGTGAGGCGCTGAGAACTGGGCATTGTCTTGGAATGAGGAATCACCGGAGAGGCGGATGTGATGGGGATCGTTTAAAATTCAAAGTCACCCAGGGGAAAAAAAATTAAGAGGAAATCAGAAACCATAATCAAGGCAGTGCTACAGTATGCGTTTTGTTTTTGCTATTGAAGTCATCTAAGGCCGGATGAATCTATGAATCGGCAAGCACTGAGGAAGAGTGGTGGTGTGCAATACGGATTCAAGGTTGTCCGACTTCAGCGGTACTGTCTTCAGAAGCAACATTCATCATCCAAGTACGTATCCGGGTGAAAAAATCGATTTTTTAAATCTGCGCAATGAAACTGAAGGTCTTAGGAATCTAAATACTGGTAGTCCACGACCTGAGCTACGACCAACCTGACCAAGAAACTAAACAGAAGGGGAAGAAGATATCAACGAACAGATTGAACCCACGAAACCCTCAACGTGGACACTCAAGTCTCTCAGGACTACCTAACGTCCTGTTTTAAGTTCATTTTCAGTTCGGTCTTGGGTTAGTTGCCTCCAGTTTGCTACATCTTAGACGATTGAAGTCATTTTCCAGCTGTGTTCATGGGATCTTCCTTTACCATGTTGTCCCTCCGGGTTGCATTTGAAGACTTTCTAAGCCGGAGCGGTGGAGTCCATTCGCTTGAGATGACCTAGCCATCTGATCGGAGACATTAGGCTTGTTTCTTTAACTTGTTCAATCTTCTCGTTGATTGCTGGATTGAAAATAATATTCTTGAAGCCACGCCAATTATTACCTCGTACCATGATTCAGGCTTCTGTGGCACATAGTTGGACTAGGACTTTCAATTTTTAAATAGAGATAGCTCGCTCTTCGAAAGAGGGCTTAGCCGCATAGGCATAATAACCGTGTACATACATATGTGCGAACTTGTCTCCGCAACAAACCGTCTGCACAAACGTCACTTTGAATCGCTCATTTTCGGAGGCGATTTTAGAAAAAAAATACCGACACATCTTGCGGCTTGCTGGCACTAATTTTTCTTTTTTTTTTTAAATGTTTTAATAATGATAATTTTGAAGGAGAAGAAGAAGTTAAATTAAAGTCAGAAGGCATGTGTACGCTTCCAGGAAACTTATTTAAACCTTTTGCCTTTGAATAGGTTTGTTCGCGTATCCAATGCCCTGTCCACGTTCACTATAAATACTCCCAAATCTTATTTGTGTAATCAAATTTGAGATTCTCGCAAAACAGCGCACTAGTGCTTTTTTTAACTATTCTCTAACTGACTTTGAAAAATGTGATATCTGTAAGAAGTGTCATTTTATTTTTTCAAACTAGTTCACAGTATTTTAGCTCCGTTTCCTAAAAAGCCAAGACCAGCCATCGAACAGACCTTTTATTTTTAGGACACGCTCTCTCCCGACGGAGTGTGCGTCGAAATTCCCTTTGGTTGTGCATAACACGAGCAGTGTCTACCTACTGTTCCAAAAGACTAGTACGGACGCACTTTGTTGTTCTGTCCTTTCTTTCACTCACCGCGAAACGTTAATAAAAATGTCATCGTCATATGAAAAAATTGCAGAAACGATCTTCTCTACAGTTTCGCTTTCTCGACGGGTGAATGAATGTTCTCTGAAGAAGGGTGAGTTTTGTTAGATTGCCAAAACTAGAAAATGCGCAACAAAACTTGAGTCTATAAAATTTTCTATACATGCTCTTCAAATTGATAAATGCATGAGTGTCTATCTTTAACTTAATGGCATTTTCTGAGATCTGTCTCTGGCTAAATTTCCGATCAGTAACGAACTTTGTTGACATGAAGGTACAATGATATTAAATAATTATACTTTTGATGTAGAGTTTCACGCGATAACACAAAACATGATCCTGACGATTGGGAACTCCGTGTCCGACACCGTTACGTAGTGAAACGTAGCCAAAAGTGGATTAGGGTATACAGTGCGTCAATTGCTTTCATAATGTACCTCTTTATCAGAAGATGGCTCTGAAAATAAGGACAGAACCCATGTTCAGTCAGTTCAGCCTCGTTTAAATTAGCACGTTGCGCTTTAAGCATTTTTTTTTTATTTTGAAAAAAGTTTGTGTTCTTGCATTTATTATTGTGCAACTTGAAATTTCAGCGTGCTTTCTTTTGGGAAATATCTTGTTAATTACTAACATATTCGACATTGTTCACGGGGAATCAGTTGAAAGTTGTACAAAGCGAAAAAGCGTATGGCCCTTCAAAGGATCTCCCTACATCCACCGAACGCGAACTTTATCACTTCTTCTCCTGTAGTGATACAATCCATCATCGAGTTTGAAAAATATAACGCCACACCACTAAGAAATACATTTGACACACGGATCTGGACATTCGGATGAAAGGACAGGACATCCCTAAATTTTAAATATTGTACAGGTACCAGTTCAAAAATTATGTAAGACAATTGTTCATTCGGCCCCTGGGCCCCTGTTATTGAGTCGACACTTGTATTCATTATAGTCTTAAGCTTTAAAGAAGCTCAAATTGAAAATATTCTTGTTCAATAAATAAAAATTTTAAATTCAGCACCATAACTGATAGTAGTCAATTATAACCTATTCCAGGATTTAAATGGAAACGAAATTCGGTGCGTTCCCTTTGAATGGATTCATTTTTCATTCCCAGTTTAATAGTAATAATAATTGAGTGGCACTACAGCCCACAAGGGACCAGGGCCTAGCTTCTACAACTACTACTCGCGTTGTGCGTGCTACTGTTTCTCTCACGAGTAGAAGGGACCTACAGTTTTTTGCCGACTCCGAACGGCGAGATTTAAGAAGCTTTTCGTTAAACCGAACCGAAGATCATTGGTGTGTGAGGCCGCACACTTTTCCAATTCCCTACGGTGGTCACTGAATAAATTGAAAGATCATTTTAAAATTGTATTTTCATAATTTTGATTTAATTAAATCGAAGTAGGTTTACAGAAAAGGACAGATGGAGAGACACGCCGAAACAATGAACGTTTCTTTCTGTGGAAACGAGACCTTAAAAACGTAACCTCACTGGCGCATCGTACTCGATAGTGCTTTGTATGAATAAATAAGTATGTAAGTTCTAATATTTGTCTGTGTATATGTTTTAATGACGTCAATAAAAAAATTGTTTAATTAGTAATATGTCTAACAATTGAAGTCTTTCAATTTTTAAGAAGTTCTTTGATTTTTTTATCTGGGCTCTAATAACATCTTCTTGAATTCGAACGACAAATGGCTGTGAAGAATTTTACTTAAAAGATTTTAACATTTGTCGGTTTGTTCATTTTAAAACTTATAGATTTTTTGGCGCGAAAGGGTTTCTACGGCATTTCGTGGACGTCACCAAAACATAGACCAAAGATCAAAGAACAGCCGAAACAATTGACGTCATCCGGCAAACGAGCTCCGAAGAGGGCGAAGACTGTCCTAATGGCTGGTAAGTTCACCGTTTTCTGGGATTCTCGGTGTGTGATAGGAACGAAGAAAGTGCATTTCGATGAAATATACCAGCTCCGACTTTCGTCGTGATGGTTAAATTATTCGAAATAGGCTAGGAAATACTGTACCATTCACTAAGCGATTATTCAGATATAACCATACGAGTACTTTCTGTTTTCTAACTTGAAGAAGTCATTTGGCGGACAGAAATGTTGAATGAGAAATGATTGGTAAAAAAAAAAAACGGTCTTTGCGCATCCTCACAGAAGTATAACGACGACGATTTCAAGCCGATATCGACAAAATGTGAAATGACTCAACCAGGAAGTTTCTCCCGCAATAAAGCCTTAATTGATCTTGCTTCGTATTGTTAGAATCACATATCGCCCAAGTAATAATCTTCAAGCAGCCGCCAAAAAATGGGTTTTCATTGGACCATATGGATCAAAATTGACTATAACTGTCCGACCATTACGAATCAATGACAACGTTCAACCGAGGTCGGCGTTGTGTAGTGATAAGTGCGTCGACCGCCACGCAGAAAGTTTAGGTTCGATTCCCGGACGGGACAATTCGCATTTTTTTACAGCTCCGCATCTTTCGAGTTGCTGATAACACTCAAGGAGTACGAATTGTCTATAAAAGTCTTCACAAATCTCGCCGTTCGGAGTCGGCAATAAACTGTAGGTCTCTTCTACTGGTGAGAGAACAGTAGCATGCACAACACGAGTACATAGTTCTTGTAGAAGCTAGGCCCTGGTCCCTTGTGGGCTACAGTGCCACTCAATTATTATTATTATTATTATACCGTTCACTTCTGAAAGTTCGGAGTCCCATGTACAGCAATATGGTTTATTTACTTACCCACCGAATGAGAAATATGTCTTATCATTGAAGAACCAGTGTTTATTGTCTGTTGTTCCAATACCCTAGAAAAATAATGACAGCGGTGCGAATTCTCAACCGGCTTGCATTGTTGCGTCAGTTAAATTTTATAAAGAGGCAGATATAAATACATTTCACGCCATAGTGTAATGTACGACATGTTCATTTGTTGGGAACATAGTGAAATCGATATTTTTGGATCAACTGTATTGCAGGAATATTTCCCATTTCGATTTTCGTCGGACCGATGATAAAGAGACCTTACGACATCAGTAACGCTTCCTTTTTTCAAATTTCTTCACAATATTAGCGACTGCTTCCATAGTCGGTCGGTAATGATGATCAAAATCATCGCGTAGTGCACGATAACTCTATACTATACGCGTCTTTCGATTGTTATCCATCATCGTAAATGGCAAGCATTCAAGTGACATTGTGGCACTTCATATGACAGCTTAGTCTGGAAGGTGTCTAATCCAAGCGTATACCAACTTGAAGGCAAGAAATGAATAACATTATACTCAATGATAAATTGCAGGCACATATGCAGGTGACCCTACATTGCATAAGATCTTTGTAATAGGGTGATGAAGCCGGTTGTCGACAGTGTTCCTTTTATTTAAGCTTAATTTGCTTTCATCATCACCCTACATTATAACCATGTCTTCAGAAACAAAGCAATGAGAGTCAAAATGACCAGAACTTCCTTTTTCTATCTGCGTTCCAGCACCTGGAAAACCCGCTTAAACTTAAATTTAAAATTTTCTCTTAGAAGAGCATTTCAAGGTTGTAATTTATTTGCAAAAACACAGTTTCACAACCTCAAAAAAACAAAGTGAATGAATTAATGTTCACTTAGTTATGAGCATCTCACAGTGTGAATTATGATGTGTGCCTCGTAAAATATTAATTTCTCTTGAGTCACATACTCGTACACGTCAAGCCCAAGCCCAGACAGCATTTAATCGCTAACCTTACACAGCCATTTAATTTAAAATGTGTTTCATATTCTTGGTAAATGGTTGTAGTTTGTGGAATAACGCCTGACTGTCGCAACCAAATTCGTCGTTCTTTCACTCAACGAAGCAGAATAGCATATCTTTTCATTTTGCATCGCATCCGTCCATTCATCTAGCAACCATCGGACTGTGGCAGGCGGAAGTTTCACATTTCTCGTAATTAAAATCAAAATCAAAAACAAAACAAAAGCCAGCCGACGATGAAAAAACACCGCAATCGCTGGTAATTGAATTTTAACCCCTGGAAGCACTTTACACACCCCCCCACACACACAGCCCACCCCTAACGTGATTATTTCACCGAAATTAGATTCCATCCATAGCTGCCGCAATTGTCATTTCGTCATCGGTCGATGCTGAAGCAGCAGCGCCAGCCCCAAGAGCAGCAGCCGGAGGAAGGCAACCCCAGATAAGGGTCGAGCTGCCGATCATTACTCGTCGTTATCACGATTGTCACATTGCGGCATTTTCAATTTATTTACCATTGCAGTCATTTGCCGACCAAATCGTGCGATAATCCAACCTAGCCATTCATCCGACGAAGCTGCGTCGACAGACAGTCGATATTCGAAGCGTGAGAGAAGCACCAGCACCCCCATCCCCTCGCAACGCCAACGAGTGTGTCGCCAACCAATGCCACCTCTGCACTCGTCCTCCTTTTAATTAAACGTACACCCGATGCTTGCTTTCGATTGCATTCGCGTGCCGTTGCCATTGCGATTGGCCGGAAACCGAGAATGTGTCTGTGACGGTTACGCCACGTCGTTCACTGTGGCAGAATGAACTGGAAAACGTATCGCTATTCCGCTTCGTCACACGGTCTTCGGTGCTCGACGGCGCGGTGACGCTCGCCTGTGCAGTGTGGTGGAGTGCTGGAGTGTGCCTTTCTGTCTGTCCTCTGTTTAGCAGCATGCGTAGCAAAGAGCGAATCGTGCCGACATTTTTCTGCCTGTACACTCGCCGTCTCACTGCCAGACCAACCACCAGCAAACGGCATCGGGTAACGCCTCCAAGTTCACCGCAACTGTAAAACGAAATGAACACCGAGGACCGAGAATGAATGAATGAATACTGCTGCCGCTTGTGTGCCGTTGTGCTGACGTCCCAGCCTATGGGATGACTCCATTTGACCGGTGTCGTCATGCTCAATGCTCGCTTCTGGTTGGTGGTGATGGTTGGTAGTGGTGCCGCCGATGGTGGTGGTGGTGGTGTTGTCGTCTGCTGTAGATGGCGCTGCTGAGGGCGGCTGCTGGCCAGTGTGTCGATGCCCGTAGTCGTATCTATCTATCAACCGTGGAGGAAGGTGTGTTATTCCTTCCCACTCTTTTCGTGCGGCGCACTGTGTGCTGTGTGTTGCGGGCCTGTGACGCGATGGGTTTCGGTTCGAAATGGTTATTTCACAGGGAGTGTGTGTGAGCCAGAGCGAGATGGCGACGGAGCCGAGGAGAGGCAAAAAGCGCGACCGACCGATGTGCTGGAACATTTCTACGGACCGTCGATTCAGTTGTTAGTTTGTTTTTGGTAGTGGTCAAGTGATAGCACGCGTTCTCCTCGTTCTCTGTTCGCCTGCCTGCGTCTGCGATACATCGTCGATCTCAGAAGCCCCTTACCAATAGTTCAAACTGTTGTTGAAACTGTGCAGTCGGCAGTGTGTCGGTTGATTCACCGTCGAATCTTCGCAGCCGTTCAAAGTGATTTGGATTAAAACTAAACTTTCTGCAGTGATTTCGATAAATTTTGACAGATGGTCCGCAGTCATCTCGTGACGGAGACAATTATTTTTCCACACAACTGTCGGATATAACCTCAAAGTTTTGCTGCTGAACAAGTGAGGTGAGCAATTGTGATAGAGATATGAAAAGTGTGCCTCTTACAATTATCGCACGTTAAGTTGAAAATTAAATGACAGTTTATTGATGCAGCGTAATTACGCAATTTTGCGGTTAACGATTAAGCCGTGACGCGTAATTAGTGGGTGACGCCGAGCTGACTTGGAACGAAAGCTCAAGACAAGACGTTGACTGAGTCAGCTCATTAAGTATTTATTCAGGCACTTTGCGGTTCACCGAGACTTGGCAGCACTTGGGTCTGAGTGCATAAGTGGCTCTCAATCGAAATTGTTTAGTGGGCTTAGACTGATGTCGGTTGGCCTATTTTTTTTTTTTTGCTTGAACTCCGTTTTATGCTTAAACGGCTAAAGTTCAAGTCGTGTGTGAAACATTGGCGGAATGTAATTTCGCAAGGCGCCTGCCGTATCAGTGATCTGTCTGTAGGTGTAAACTGATTTAAGCATCCAGCCCGACGGAGAGTACGTCGGCAATTAACTGTGCCACGTGCCGTGTGGTGTCGTAAGATCATATCTGGGCGGCTTACTCAGCTGAAGCGAGCTGAGAGTCAAGAGGATAAGTGTCAGCGAGTTGCTTCACTGTTCTTGTGAAAACTTTAAAGTCAGTGACTGACCGATTTGTTTGAGAGTTCCAAGAGTTTTCTTATTTTTTTGTACGAGTCGAAGAATCTTTTCTGAATTAAGTTCAGAATTATGAATAAGAAAAGAGCTAGCATTAAAGGAAATCAGACATTTGATTGATGAAAAGAACTGAATTGGATTTTGTGAAGTGACCAGCTTCTAGACGGAGTCACTTATTGAATCCTTCTCAATTTTTAAATGAGTTGGTGCTGTTTTTTTTGCAAAGTTTACCAACAGAAAACAATTAAAGCAAGTTTTCGAACAAACTCGAAAGCTGAACTGTTAGCAATGTTAAACATCCGCAGCCTCTGTCTGAGTTAAATAAAAAAAATTTCTTGAAGTTTCTTTAAAACGCTGGAATCCAATTGGCAGCTTGCACACTTTACATGGCCACAAGTGTGGTGTTCTGACAGCGCCATCAAATAGGACCCCATTGTCGAATCGTAGAGACAATCAGCGCTCTTGAAACAAGTCTATTCTAAACGGCAGAAGGGTCTCATAAGATGTTTACCGGGACTTATCATATTGTTGTTTATCGGGCATGATGGACCTGGGCCTCAATCAGTAGTAACCATGAATTTTCTTTAGCCGAACCGATAGGCAAGGTTGGCCTGGTTGAAAGTGCAATTCTATAAGTTTAGAGTTGCTTTGGTGAAAGAAGCAGTTTTGAAGATGAAATGTATGCCAGCATAATCACAATCAGATTTCATAGATCTGCATCCATCACTCATAATCTTCTCAAGTTTAACTCGCATTTGACATTGAATAAATAATTATAATCAATTGAATGACACATACAGTTCACAAGGACGTAACCCCTTCACCAATCACTCAAGTTGTCTTTTCTACTACATACGGCACACGGTTTAACATCGTTTCTAAACAGCAAGTGTAAGAATTTTTCTTGAACGTCGCTGCAAAATATTCATCGTCTCAACTTTATCGCATGATTCTTGTTATCTGTGTCGCCCTTATCTTAAAAATTGTCTATTTCCAAAAAAACATGGCACATTTTGAGTAGACTTTTGAAATTTATCGAAAACTTAGCATTTCCATTTTGAAATTATAAATTAAGTTACAATTTCTTTAGAGACTACTTCTTGGCTGATTTTTCATTGAACTACGAATTTAGTGGATTTACTGCCTGCTACTTGTGTAGCAATTGTGGTCGCCGTGGCGTAGTGGGTAAGTGCGTCCTGCGCCGAAGGTCTAGGTTCAATTTCCGGACAGAACACCCCACATTTTCTACTTCACCACCTCTTTCGAGTTGTTCACAACTCTCAAAGAGTACCAGGAGTCTATGAAATGTTTCTCAAATCTCGCCGTTCGGAGTCGGGAAAAAGTGTAGATCCTTTCTACTCCTGAGAGAACAGTAGCACGCACAGCACAAGTTGTTGTTGTCGGCCCTGGTCTTTTGTGGGCTGTTGTACCACTCAATTATTATAATTTCTGGTGTCGCAATTAGAATACATATCGTCAACGACATTCAGTGAAGTATTATTACCAAAGTAAGACAAGTTTGTCACTTGCAATGCACACAAGTTACATCATGGTAGGCCGGTGGATATTCTGAATGGACACCTTTTTGGGTTTCGTCTCTTAAATTATATTTGTAATTAACAGAGACGTTACGAAGCTGCTTCCTTTGTAGTTGATTAAAATCTTAACTTAAAGTCCCTTTTTTGATTTCAACAGTCAATGGCATTGATTTAGCAAACCCAAAATGTCTGGACTAATTAAAAAAAAAACTCGTCTGGTGCCATTTCGGAGTTAAATGAGGGAAGATCGAGTTGCTTTAAGCATCCTTGTATTGTCCTCTTGTCCTCACTAGCGGAGCATACGGGCAAATTTTTGCATAATATTTCAAACGTTAAGTTTAATTCGTCGTAAACTGAAAATACACAGTAATGTGACTTTAATGTGATGAAGTTTAGTTGGTAGGTGCAATTTTCGAATTTGGGAAAAAATAGATTATATTATTTACGCATCCACCTCTCTCCATTTGGTGGTAGCGGTCTGAGAGTATGAGTTGTCAAGAATAATATTCCCAAACCTACCCTTTTAGACTGGTATTTAGGTTTATTAGTCCCTTAATTCTTCTTCTTTTTTGAGACGCATAACATACCGGGGTGGACCAGGGCTCTAACTAACATGCCTCTTTAGTTAGCATGATCTCTTGGCAAGTCCCGTAAATTTCGCACTCCAAGTTGGTTGCGGTTCTTCTCCAGATAAGTCCCCTTCGGTGGTCAGAAAACCCAAGTACGCAATTAGCAATCCATAAGTATTGTTAGCCACAAACGTGAGCCGTGTAAAATAATACAAGGTGTTTAGTTTAGGACTCGAATCCCTGACCTTGAACATGTGACTCTACGCACTTTCCCATTACACCGCGACAGCCATATGTGGGGGGTGTCTATAGTTTATTGAATTTTTTCACCTTAAGCTTATCGTCGATCCTCGGCATCCGGCTTGTAATCATTGGGAACAAGCTGCCTAGCCCCTGCGATGACTTGGTTCCTATACCAAATGTTCGACGTTTCTATCTTTCTCAAACCGGAAGACAGTAGAATCGTACACTCTTCAAGCTCAAATGTGTCAGTGTAGTCGACAGATATTTGCGCCCGAATCGAAGTTCTTTCCACATACGCAGTAGGACCATAGTCCTCGAATATTCTAAGCAGCTGCAGAAGAAGGAATGGGATATTTTGTTTTGATTTCTTTCCATAAACCGCATTTGCAGCGGTTATCAAGGGCGATTTTAAGACTGTACCTCCTATCATTTAGTCGCGAAGTACGGACCTTCACAGCTAATTCCCAATAACTGATACTGCTGTTCCATCTTTAAATTTCATTGAAACCGGGAGTCAATTTGATGAGTTTTAATATTTTATAAGAGACACACAAATACGAGATGGATTAAGCTGTTCCATCTGTCGAGAATGATTTCCACTCATTTTTCAGTTTGCGTGTCTTTATAGGTTGTAAGAATCTTTGTCAAATACACCAAAATGAGACACACAAGGAAGTCTATTGTCTATTTCTAGGATTCTGGAAATCACATTTTTCCCGAGAAAAACAAACTTAGTAACTACGTCAAAATTTAAGTAAAGCTGTCACACGGTATCCCAAGTGGTTTTGATTGGCAACATTTTTGTAATTTATTTACTCCTTGGTTACTTTGAGACAGGCTTGTTTCGTCTGGTCTTCAATTGGCTACTACAACATCTTGGTGGGAACTATCGCCGATGTCAATGTCGTGTGATTCACCCAGTAGTTGTAAAAACTCAATTTTTGGCAAGTTAAAACTGTGCACTCTGTGTTACGTGGGCCCTAGTCTCACTTAGACAGATCTCAGTTTCAGCCTTAAGCTAGTGAGATGGAAACATTCTTTCGAATTTGAGAATACCTTTGATTGACATACATAATTCATAAGCGTGACCAAATCTTCAATCCTTTCCTACAGTCCGCAGCCGCTGAGAAAAACAGACCCAATATCTTCATAGTTCAAGTTTTGGTTAAATTCACAACCGGTTCCTTTAGCGCCAATCAATCCCCAATCACAAAGTCGTCCGATTCGAAAGCCTACTAAATAACGCAATACGATGTGGAAAAAAATGCGATCAGCCAAAAAATTTCTAAATTTAGCCTTATCACGTTGTCCCGTCTCAGTTTTGAAACAGCGACTGTCACTTATCTCGCGTTAGCGCGCCGGCTCAGAGTTGAAACACTTACGTGTAAACACAAGTCAGACGCCTGTCATCAAATCAATCGCTGGCCCGTCGTCATCGTGTCGCATCATCAAAGCCGGCAAGCCGGGCGATCCTATTGATCGCCGCACTTTGCAGTTATAATCGCCCCTAAACCAACTTAACTGCCGCTTTACGTAACTGCAGCCCCAGCAGCCGCGACCGAGACCGAGCAATCAGGCGCCCGATTTATGACTGACTGCCAGAGTTCAGTATGCAAAATTGATCGATATCTGCATAATAAATATCCGGCGATCACAAATCGTAATCAGAGGCGAAATATCAATCCAGTTGCAAAAGTCGCTAATTAACTACCGGACCATATAAAATCAGAATCGCCAGCGGGTAACAAATAAAAATATTAACGATTAACCAAATCAGTGGCCAGTTCTTCCAGGGTACACGCTGGCAGGCGCTGGCCCAAACGCTGGCCCAGGCGCAAGCGCAAACTGGTTATGATTGTTTCCGAGGCGCTGTCGTTTTGTTGTGTTTTGTCGTTAATTGATGACGCGAACGTCGGCCATTTGCATGGCCCAATTCTCAGCGCGACCAGCAGCGCTAAGAGATGTCACACAGATCACCGATCACCGATCGCCGATCACAGGCGCGACGCTTCGCCGCCGCTCCGTTCCCACGGTCATCGGAGGCCCGTGATGGCCATATTCCCAAGCGAGTCAAATTTATGCTGATATGATTGAGAAGAGCCGCTCGCCGCCTCTAGTAACCCGGGTAGCCCTGGTAGCTTAGCCGCGATTTGACAGATGAACCGTAGATTGGCGATGGCTGAGAGCCGAGATTTGGAGACAATCCCATTCACTCGTCACACTTGATGCTTAACTCGAAATTAATTCTTGACGTTTTGTCTTCGCTGCGCGGCGAGTGCGTGCGTGTGACGAAGAACTTTAACCGAAAAATCAACAGAATCAAGCGTTACCGATGGATGGAGCCATTGGTGTGGTGCGCTCGGCTGGATCAGAAGTCCGGAGCCGCAGGTGATAGACCGCCGACAGATTCCCACTACGAAACCGGAAAATACGTATCACCACATGATTTGCATAAACGTCGTCGGCCGCGCTGACGTCGTTCCATTCGAAAACGGTCCACTCCGTATCGGCGGCTATGCAGAGTGGAATCAATTCGGTCAGTGCTGGAGTTGGACGCGGAGCTCGAATCCGAGGGAAACTTCAGCGACGACGATGACTTCCGCTGATCGTAATTTATCGGTTTGTTGACTCTGGGAGCACTGGGAGCTTGCCCAGAAAATGAATATTGAATGGCGAGCTAATTGGATGCGAAAATTGTTTGGCTTTAGCCCGCTAAGTTTTGACATGGGAGTTGGAAAAGTCCCTTCATCTGTGGGAGCCGCAGTGCGTTGGTATACCTAGTTCTCACGTAAAGCGAACGGAAATGAAGGTATCTTGGGCCACAAACTTGTGACAACTTGTCGGTGAATTGGGTTCAGGTTGGGTGGAAGGGAGGGCTTCCTGTGGGGCAGGTGGCTTGATTGGCTAACGCTTTGGCAAAGAGCGAGGGAAGTGGGACTAATTTGAATTGCAATTTTTTAATGGTTATCTGAGAACATGATGAAAAGGAAGTGATTTTAGAAGTGGGACGAGACAGAGAGTTGAGAGCTTGCCGAATTCTTTTTGTTGCAAGACGAAGATATTACAAGATTGGAGATGAGAGTCATGAAGAATTATTGAAATGCGGAATTTTTAGGAAAGGTTATATTTTTAGAGTTTGCAGAAAGTTTTTAGAAGCGGTTTTACAAGAAGCACTCGTTGCCTAAAAATTTTTAGGGAATTCATTGGCATGAGCGTAGCTTAACTTTAACAAATGTATATAATGTTTAAGGATATAGGGATGAGAAACATAAGTTTGTACTAGGATTAAGTATAAACTTCTGCTAACTTCTCGAAAAGGACTTGTAAATTCTAAGAAACCAAATGTGGTAATTAAGGGTTTAAAAATAAGGAAAGAAAGGGAGGAAAAAAATTAAGTTTGTCACACAACTACGCAGGTTGTGTGTGCTGTACTCCGGGCCGTAGAGTAGTCGGTAAGTGAGTCTACTCATGACTGAGGGTCCCAGGTTCGATTCCTGGGATCACATCTTGAATATTTTCAGGACTGTACCTCTTTCAAGCTACTGACAGCACTCTCTTGTATGTAACATACCAAATGCATTTTGGCCTTTCTTCTGTTTTGTTTATCTTGTCATATACCAAGTAAATTGTGAAAAAACTTGGTTCTCTATATTTTTTCATAACAAAACCCTGTCTCAATCTAGACCATAACTTGCTTACTTTTCGCATAGCTATGATCTCAACCTAATGCCGATATTTATTTGGATTTCTTTTTCTGATTTTAGTGTTAACGCGAATATTTAGAAAAACCGTTTTTGATGTGTCGATTCACCTTCGTGACTGGGACGTTCGGTTCGTATTGAAGTCGAACTGAAGTGTCCACTGTATGGTCTACATACCACACAGACGGAATCTGAGCCACTGCAGAAAAGAAAAGTGACTGTATCCTGTAAATATGGATATAATCCTATCTCATGCCGTTATCTACCTCTAGTCGGAGTTTTAACATTTTTTGACAGTAAGAGGTCATGATATGACTTTTAACAAAAATTTAATTTTTACACTTCTTCCACACACGTGCGACTACATTGGACTAATTCATCCAAAGAGTATTATTCCATTAAAAAATGTTAAACAAACATCGCATATGTCCTTGCATGTGACGCAAAGTCACAACATTCATCAATATTTAGGTACATGATAAATGTTCTTTATTCACGGTCTAATGCATGGAGATGTGGCCGCAGTGGCTTAGTGCTTAGGTGCGTCAACTCACACTCGAAATGTTCCAAGATGTGGAAGAAGATAGACCACATGTAGACTCTGGCCCATCAAAAAATAGTGATTGGAAAGGCTAGACTCCACAAGACAGCTCAAAGGTCTATTTCTACTGTCTGTCAGAGCTGAACTTCGTGGAATATAAACTCATTGTGCATGTGTGCGCTCTGCGAAGAGAATACTTGCATAAGGGGACATATTCATTCAAATTGTCGCTTGATGTAAAATCTGGGATAGGTTGCACCATCAGGCTTTTAAATTGGCTATAGCCTAGTCCTTTACTATCCCTCTTACGAAGATAACTCTTCTTCTCATATAAAGTACGGTCAGAGTTCGCTCATTGCAAAGCCTTTCTTACAGAGAAAGTCTGTTATTGGTTAAAACTTCAGTTCAGATGTTCTTTGTTTGCTTACACTGCTTTTCGCTTTAGGACACTCTTTTAACGAATCTTTTAGTTAGTTTCAAAATCTCAGGTTCCCTCCTTCACATCTGATGTTCGCATTATATTTGCTATTAAGGACGGAGAAGTATAGTGTCAGTCTTGGTTCTGATCATGCAAATGGCCATGGTGTATGCAAAAGAAAATTAAATCAAAATTGGCTATCGCCTTGGTTTGAGCCTCTTTTCATGTCACTGTGGATGGAGTAGCAGATTTTTACATGTCAATCTTGCCTTTGCTGCAAGTTTGTCTTCAATTTGTTGCTCCAACATTGGAAAGTGAAAAGTGTCTTGATTGCTGACCAATTCTTTAATTTGCTCAGTAAGTGACTTAGACCAATGAGGACTAAGGTAGGACCATGAACAGCTATCTTGTGAACAACGCGAAACGGTGAAACTTGTGAACAACGATAAAGAAGCGTGGTCGTGGGCTCAATCTTAGACCTTGCACGTAGGTGTGCATAACTCAAAGACAGCTACAGGCAACAGTTTAAGTTGTCCAATATATTAAAAATCTCTTTTCTTTATGAGTCTTGTACAGTACACGTACAGGTTGTCAAGCTTAGCTTTTCTGCATTTTTTGCCTACAAGAACAGAATGCATAAAATATCGAATAAGGTGAGCAAACCATTGAAACGCTTTGTGGGGACATATTTCTTAATTATCTCTTTTGTCACTACGTACTTGTACGTGTTTTATTAGGTAAAGGAGTATACATAAAATGTTAAATGCATTATATGACCAGTTTTGTACCGATAAAGAAACATGTCGACAATTTAGACTTTTGTAGAAAAATCGCACCTCTATTGCCGGGACTTACAAAGTATTCTTATGTAAACGGGTGAACTGCACGATTAAGTACGAAAAAGATTCTACATGCCTATAAGAAAAAAACTGTGCCCGACGTGGAACAGTGAGAAAGTTTGTTGATTCACATGTCGCAGCTCCTTAGATCGATTCTTGGACTGTCCACCTAACACCATCTCTTTCAAACACTCAAAGAGAGGAAATTGTAAATCTTTCTTAAATCCTCGCCGTTTGGAGTCAAAAGTAAACTATAGGTGCCGTCTATTCGTAAAAGAACAATAGAAGGTACGAACAACACGAGTAATTGCTGAAGACTCTAGGCCCGGGTCCATCCTAGGCTATAGCGCCATTCGTTTTTTTTCAACTCGAAACTACACTACGTGTCACGAAGAATTATTTTTGTGCGAGGTTCAACAATTTAAACTTTCTTATAGTCGTAAAGTGAAACTTTTCTAAAGTTCCTGAAAAAGAATTTTGTCTCAATTTGATTTTGAAGTGCAAGGTGTCGTTGTTTTTTGCAACAAAGCTTCATAAAGAAACCGATTAACAAATGTCTTGTTATCTACTTTAGCTCAGTCAAACTCTGTTGAAGTTCTAACAAATTATTTATGTAAGATCGTACTTTTCTACTACCAACCCATCAGCAGAAACACAGTCTCTGAAAATGTACATTCGCCATTCACGCTATTCCGACCTCGGAGGTCGGAGCCTTACCGGGGTGGTGCCCTTAAATTCAAACTGCATCTGTTAACAAGACTTTGGATTATGAAAACAGAATTTCCTCAAGAATCGCTGGCATATCAGTATCATAATTTAATAAGTCTCCCAATGCACCTGAAAACAGTACAGGAATCAGTACTTGCTGACATTTCAGTGATGCTTGGCGCCCGACTTGTTGCAAAAGCAGTCATCCGTCATCACATTTTCTCCAACGAAGGTGCTTATTTGGGTTAAATTTCGTAACTAGACATTCACAAGCATTAAATTTCAGTAGAGAGTAACCTCGAAGGCATCAGATCTTCACTTCAGGCTGCGAAAGCAATTGCAATGAAGTGAATCCTCTCCACTGAGGAACGAAACTTCGCACCTCTGCGGCGTTACATTCAAGGCATCGAGTGCGTTCCAATTGGCATTCAAGGAAGTGACAAATTATTTCATTTCCTGAAACACCTTCTGCCACATATGTGTTTTATCGGTTCTGAGAAGCATGTGTTCCAACTGACAAACTCTTTCAAATGATTCATCAAAATGCCCATAATCGCTTTGTACCAGTCACAAGAATGTCTCACCTTACTTATTCGACCGTGAAATTCCCCTCATTCCCTCATCGCCAAGCAGATGATGATCGTGACAAGCAAATTAGACTTTCCGGGCCAAATTCCCACATGCCAAACGGTCGCAAATTGGACACACTGAACCCACTAAATAGCAACCCAGTGGCGACACCAGGCGTCGATCTATCAACTACCAGAGCAATGTCGATGTCAGTCAAAGTGGTGATTTGCAAATCAAAATCTTCGTAACGATCTGCTTTAGTCATTTGCCGGCCGCAGATCGATACGATCTCCCCTTCTCCCAGTGTGCGCTCCCACAGTCCTCGGGGATATTTCTGCGGTCATCACGAGAACGATCTTTGTTTGGCCCGTTTTCATTTCTCTAAACATGTGTGAAGGTGGCAGACTGATTACATTACGACGACAACGACGACGATGTATGCCTAGATGACAGATAAATCGAGAAATCAAAGTGGTCGCTCTGCTTCTGAACCAAGCCATTAAAAGTTCATTTAAACTCGTTTGCATACGCAAACCAGTTTCACGAGCAGGCGAGCGAGTGAGTGATAGATGGATGTGCGCTTTTGATGAGGTTCGCGCTGGTGCGTACGCTCCGCACCCTCATTTATGTGTGCGAGTCGATCCACCCCCGCTCCGGGACCAGACCAACAGAAACGTTCATGTGACTCTATTTTCGCGCACATTAGCCACAACACTAATGGCAGGAAAAACAAAAACCCCAATTCCAAGTAATTATACGGTTCTTCTGGATTTATTGATCCTTAAACTAGAGCGTAGTTGAAGGCCCGAAGCTCGCGAACATAAAAGCCGCCCGCCCCCGCAGGTTCCTCTGAGCGCGAGCTGAAACCGAAATAAAATACCAGCTCATTATGGAAATCATTCGCCGGTGCCAGAGTCGAGGAACCTTTTGGAGGAAAAACTATGAATACTAAGCAGGGACATAATTAATCCTTATCTCTGCTTTAATTGGCTTAAAGCTATTTTCTTTGATTTATAAACTGAAACTGAAAAGAAATTTCGCAGGAATGTGTGCGCGCGCGTTCAGGCCAACCCCCCGTGTGGCCACGGAATGAAAATGTCCTTCTACAACTTAATTTGTGAAACGCTATCGCTTGGGCCGCCACCCCCGGCCACGGCCACGGCCACCGCTTACCCACAACAAAAGGATCACTTTCATCAGGTTGTAAATTTTGACTCCACTTAGCATATTTTCGGTGAACGGGCTGGCAACGGTAAAGCTCATGTAGTGACTGTCAACAGGGCCTGCAGGGAAAGGCAGAAAAAAAAAAAACACGAAAAAATTTGCATAAACCTTTACGTGAAAAAATCTTAAGCGTATGCTCATGGAACCATTGCGCTTTATGCGGTGGTCACAGCCGATAAATATCACCCATGGACTTGGAATTAATTTTATGGTCTGCCATATATGGCGGGAGAGACTGAATTTTTGATGTCGTTTTGACGTTTAATTTCGTTCTGCAAACTAGAGAGAGAGAGAGGATTGTTTTATTGACAGTCAACATGCGATCGACCACCAGTGCCACCCTTAAGCGCGTGCATTCGGAATTTCTTTCTCAAATAAAATTGATTTTCTTTCATTCCTCACCTCACCCAAAATACAAACATTTCATTCCTTTTCTATTTGTTTCGTTTCAGAGAAGAGATCGGATTTGTTTTTGTTCTTGGTTTTTGTTTTTGTTTTCACTGGAGCAGACAATTCGGGGAAATCGCGCACAACGACGCAACACCGAGAGATAGGAGACGGAGAGAAACCAAGAAACCAGCTTAGCCGCCCCAAAAATCAGTCGGTTACCGATCTGAAATAGTCAATAACAATAAATCGGCATCGCGCATTAAATACACACGAATCTACACACGGATTTTTATTGCGTCTGCGATTGAAGTGGAGAGATAATTACTAGGCCATCATCTGCCATCGGCATCGCCATCGCCATCGCCATCACCATCGTGTCAGTCAGTAGTGAACGGACGGACGGACGGACGGACGGGCATAGATCACCAACGCCGCCCTAAAAACCATGCCACATACAGGTGAGTGAGTGTTTCGGCCTTTTAACAGCATTTTAATTGGTATTTTATGTTTGTTACAATTTTCTGTTTTCGTTGTTGGGTTGGTTGGGTTTAACGAGAACTGCGTGGATGTGGTTGCTGCTGCTTTGACACGATCATCAGTGCCACTGCCACTACCGCCAGCACTGCCACTGCCATTACCGCCACCATTGCCTCAACCACAACCGCCACCGCCACCGCCGCATCATTAGCCTTAGTTTAGGTCACTTGTCCTCGCACCTCCCTAGACAGGTGGGGGAGATGCCTTATCAAGGAGAAGTACCCTTCCAATCCACCGCTCTGTCTCTCTCTTGGGTTATCTGGATCTCTGTACTAGGAAATCCCATAACCCGAACGACGCTCATTACCTAATGGTCGGATCATTGGGGCCTTTCATCATTTCCCGTATCGGGGCGGATCGGTTTTTTACGACTACGACGCTGCTGCTGCTGCGGGAGAACGCGGGCGTGGAACAACCAACGCAACCGTGCGTCGCATCGAAACAAAAGATCCATCCATCCATCAGACCTCCCCAACCTTTTGAACCAGCAAGCTTTGCCGTCTAAAGCCATCTGTCTGACCATCGTCTGACCGTCGTCAATGAATCCCCTTAGGGCGCATTTCTTCGCACGGGCAACCCTTTTAATTGCGTTTTAATGGTCGAACACTGTAATTCGCACGCCGTAACCATAATTCGAGTGCACCCTTCCCCCATATTGGATGCACTGAAGGCGTCGCAAGAGCCACCAAACAATTATCTGCCAAATTATCAGATGCCCTGAATGCAACCTTTCACGGTTATTACATTTATTGGCCGTCCGGCCGGCCGTCTGCAATGAAATCGAATGCAGTTCGGTGCCGACAGGACCAGGAGCAGATGCTTTCCTTCGCTGACTGACGGATGCAACGGGATCCGGTTGCGAAAAATTTACGAAATCTGCACAATTAGCGGGCAAAAAGTGCCAAAAACACTTAACACCCTTTCGCTTGGTCCACCCGAGCGTTGGTCGACATATTTCCGGAACACAAAAACATCAGTTCATCGCTCAGCATCATCAATGGATCGATTGAGGGGCTTCTGGTTGATCTGGCGACGACGACGCATCGACAACCACGGGTTGGCTGGTTGGTCAGGCTGGCTGGCTAGCCGGTAGCGTTGGATGCTGGTCTCTGGCTGTTGATTTCTGGCTGCCTCTGAGCACGCAGTGATTCCTGTTTTTTCAGTGTCTGGAGGACGGTCATTAATATTTCGAGCGCGACCGTGTAGAAATATTCTGTTCGAAGATCTGTCCTTCTGGCCGTTCCGTTGCACTCGCCGCCAGGGGGATGGGTTGAATGGATGGATGGATGGATGGATGGCTGGCTGAGCCGTCCCGTCGATGATGGAAATCTTTCGTTTCGAAAGAGATCTCGCGCGAGATATTCTGGCGATGGTGTAAGATAGTTACATTCCAGTCGTCACCAGTGTTTTTCTTGACATTTCGGTTTTTCTTCTTGTTACTGGTTCCCGGGTTGTTCTTTTATTGTTTTCCTTCTTTTTCCTTTGTTTTGATGACGCGTTCGACCGTGGGGCTGTTGCTCTGGTGGCTAGTGGCTGATGCCGATGGCTGAAGTACACACTTTGGTAGGTGGTTGCCATTACAAAGATGGAAATTGCTGAATTAATGACTTTTGGAACGAGCGGACGAGCAGACGAGCGAACGAGCGCTTGTGCGGAGCAGAGTGAGATGATGTGACTTCGGCGTGGAAATCTGCTTTTTTTCTCGGTTTCGTGACGTGTCTGGCAATAAATCTTGGTTTGATGCGCACATTTGAAGTGTTCAATTTGGAATTGATGTCATTTGCATATTGGGTGCGACTTGAGGGGAGCTGCCTTTGATGTTCATCGGTTCGTGTGCGCGAGTCCGGGAATCGGAGTCACTAGTCATGGATGTTTTGTGATCATTTTGTGGCTATTTGAACTGACGATGTAGGAAGTGGAGAGTTCACATTTGAGACAAGGGTAATTTGAGCATGAAAGGTCGATTGTGAATGGAAGTCAACAGACTGAATGAGTGAATGATTGAATGAGCTTTTTGACAGAAATATGATAGAGGGGTTGCATCGAAGGGAAAACGTGCACTTTTTTTTGCTTTTCAGTTTTGAGTTGTAACCGCTTTGGGTGATATTTTCTGGAAATTGTTGATCTTTGTCTAGATTCTGTATACGTCTACCTTTTCATGTAAATTATATTGATAATATTACAACTATCACGTCAAGCAATAAGCGATATTCTAAACCATTTCTTTTGAAGCTTTTGAGTGCTCTCCTGTATACCTCGGCTACTGTAGCACAGTAAGTAAGTGCGTCCACTCACATTCTAGGATTCTAGGATCTATTTATGAACTGGCCTGCCGATCAAGTGGATTTACTTTTACACCACCAGCTCATTCGTCTTGTTGATAATGCTCAAAGAGTCTTTAACAATTTTTCCCAAATTTCATCTTAATAAATACCTTATAACCACTGTGCTTCAGAATTGCATTCTTTAAGATTTATTAGTAAATAAGAAAAACAATCTTTTTCTAATCTGAAACATGCCACTTTATAAAATATTGGGTCTATAACTGAACTCGTGCGTTTTGCTAAGAAATGGCGTAACTTGTGTTATTCCAGCTGCATTTAAATGTTTTGAAATGGCTGCATGAGTGACACCCAAAGGCTCTGTGAGCTCTTCTTGTATTTGGCAACAATCTTCATAGAGTAATGCATTCAGTTCTTTATCTTCAAAACTTTTTGTTTGCTCGAGTCGTTGATCGTCTTCCAAGCCAAAATCACAGCTTTTAGGGCGTTTGCTCAGCTAGCGCATGTTCCCCTTAAACTTCCACCAAAATAAAATGACTTCCAATAGCAGTTTTGTTCTTATAAAAGTAATGCAGAGAAACTCCCCGCAAAAACACCTTTTCAGGCACAAAGTTCGACATTTTTTGAGTGAAAAAAAATGCGTGTTGTTTACGCTTTCAATGAAAGACATATACTGAAATTACGTGCAATGACAGCAGCTTTTCAACGCATGTTCCAATGGAATAATACAAGTTACACAATTCCTATCAAACCGCATGAATTAAGTTCTATACAAATGTTGCCATAAACTTCCCATAAATTCTTTTTAACCAATAAGTCGCGTGAAAAAGTATATTTTGTTGATTGACATGTTTCTCCTTTATTTCCATGTATTTTTGGAATATTTTAAATAAAAACAGTTTCCTGTGCAAATTCATTCTTAAGTGCCAGGCAAATTTCAATCAGTTTAACATTAGTTTGTCACTGTGTCAATAGCCCTTTCATTGATGCCTTTCAAGAGGCAGTTCCGAGCTTAAAAAAATTACCTTTTGACATCTCTCGGTTATTTGCTGAGTCACTCCCTACGATTCTGCTGGTAGTACAATGGACCAGTTTTCGAGTCTGAGCGCTCCAGTGCAGTGTTTTCCAACTTTAAAAAAAAATAAAGAAGAAAACGACTTTGCGTTTGGCAGGGACTATCATACAGTAAAGCCTCCAATTCCTCATCTCCAATCTTTTTGGTCTGCCAAAGACTGGCGTCTTCCGCGCGAAAACCACCAGTTTTGAAGCATCGAAACCACTCGCTGCATGTTTTTTTCGGTCGGAACAAATTCCCAATTCAGACTTTTACAAACATTAACGGAGCTTCAGCTGCACTTTTTCATCAATTAAAAAAAAACTTCCTGCAAGTTGTTATTTATAATTATAATCGAGTGGCACTGCAGCCCACAAGGGACAAGGACTTATCTTCTATAACAACTTTGTATTCGTGTTTTGCGTGCTACTGTTCTCTCACGAGTAGAAAGGACCTACAGTTTATTGACGACTCCAAATTGCGATTTTCGAGAAGCTTTGAAAAGACAGTTGATACTTTTTGAGTGTTGCCAGCGACTCGAAAGAGATGATGCTGTGAAAAAATACAAAGTGTCACGTCCGAGAATCGAACTTAGACTTTCTGCGTGGTGGTCGATTCACTTATCACTACGCCACGGCGATCACAAAATGCTGTTATTTAGGAGAAATCCGGATATTTACGAAGAGTCAAGAACTAATATTGTTGTCTTAAACAAACGCTGATGAACACGACTTATTGCAGACAAATGTTACAGCTTTCCAATGTAGTAGGTAATCGCTTCCAAGGTGAGCCACAACTTGCACGTGGCGCCTTCCTCTGAAAACGAACTAATTTTGTACGCCCACTACGTATCTCTAAGTTGTGGAGCAACCGTCAGGAAAAAAACCTTTTTATTCCCAATGTTTCAAAAAAGTGTTAAGTAATGGAAAAAGTGTCTATTTGTTCAGAAGCCACTCCTGTTGTGTGTCCTCTCACAATTTAAGTTAAAACCGCATCGGTGCATTTGCCCGTTTAAATTTTAACAGGCTTTTGCCTGCATGCCATCGCAAGACTTACCTGGGCCTCAACAAACATGCCTCTCCAGCGAGCACGATCCTTCTCCACTTGTGTGCGCCACCTTAGCCTAGGACGTCCTCTGTTCCGTTGTCCCAATGGCTCAGACTCGAAGACTTTCCGGGCCAGAGCAGTGGTGTCCATACGCTCTACATGGTCTAGCCATCTTAAGTGTTGTATGCGACGACTCTTTACTAGGCGCAGGTCGCTGTACAGCCCTTAGAGTTCGTCGTTAAATCTTCTTCTCCAGATGCCATCAACGCAAACAGGACCAAAAATCGCACGCGAAATCGCAAGACTTCGTTAACTGTTAAGACGAACACCCAATTTTTTACGAAAAGCCTTTCAGTGTAATATAATGAAAAGTATGAAAAACGAATCATGTTTTTGAGTGGCAGAATGTTGAAAACTGCTTGCTGGGCTTTTTAACGTTCGAATACGAGTACCTTACAGAATCTTTCTAGCGAAGTTATTCTGGCATTTTTTCTTAAACATATGTAACAACAACAATAACAAATTAATCTGACTTTATTTCATCGGTGGTGCACTGTGTTACCGACCCATTTGAAAGCGTTCCGTTTCACTGTAACTTACCGAATTTCGAAATAGTTTTTCCTTCTTTTCTAAGTGAATACTCGAATATGCAACCATGTTCACGTAATTTTTGATTCTTCCACTTCTCAATATGCTGCATTTTTCAAGAAATAATCAAAAATGTACAACAGTTTGAATTATCAATTTTTCCCACTTAATCGTTACAAGTTCCCTGTGAATCCAGAAGCCAGACGCAGTTTAATCAACAGAAACGAAGGAACAAATATCGCTTAGACTCTTCTTCCCAAGAACATCGGTTGAATCTTGTTGCGATAAGAAACACAAATCGAAAAGCTGTGTCCCATCACCCACATACTCGATGTTTGTGTATCATTTTCCACCGGTCTCACGCAGCTATCTCAAACTTGCATTTCATTTGAGCAACAGTTAGGCACCCAATGTTTCCATCCACCTACAACAATTCCTTAAATGAAAACCCTTTTTCTCAATTGTCGACCCGCGTCAAATCTGGACACGGAGACCGAAAAAATCAGCTACTGTAAGTCTCATTTATATTCGGGGCCAATAAAGCCACCAAAACTACACCAGAATGCACTTCCTACTCGACCTCAAGTCCACGTCCCGTCGTGCTCTCGCATTTACATACCAATTAGGCCACAGACCGAAAACTTCACCTCAGCGTCTCAGCAATTTGTATTCAATATTTTTTCTTTCTTTCTATTTTCAGGACAAGCCGGTGTGAATCAATTGGGCGGCGTTTTTGTCAATGGACGCCCACTGCCCGACTGTGTGCGTCGTCGGATCGTCGAATTAGCTCTAATGGGCGTCCGACCATGTGATATATCACGGCAATTACTTGTTTCGCACGGTGAGTCTTCGATTTGAAATTTAAATTTTTGTTTCGTAGAGAATAAGAAACTCCCTCCCTCTCGCGGGCTGGCAGCCAATTAAGATGTTAATGCCCAACACTCATGTGTCTCTTCCCCTTGTTGTCGTTGCAGGTTGTGTGTCGAAGATTTTGACACGTTTCTATGAAACTGGTTCCATTAGGCCCGGATCGATTGGTGGCAGTAAGACAAAGGTGAGTTTGAGTCTCTCTTACGGTGTGTGTGCGTTCATTTGTCATCCGCTTGACCCTGTCCTGTGTCCTGTGTCCGATCGAGCTGGCGGATAATGTCAACAAATTGTGGTTGCCGCCGCGAGGTGATTTGTAAAATTTTAATTGAGTTGCTTGCGGCGATGGCGGCGGCGGTGGTGGTCGGTGGTGCGAACGCATCCGCACTCAAATTCAATTTATTATCTCACGAGCACCACCTGTCACCGGTGGGTGCGTTCGCACGATGTGACTGTGTAATCTGTGCCATAAAACACCTAATTACAACATTATACCAATAAATACGCGCAGGAAGACCCTGCATGTCGCACGCCCCTTCCCCGGGTGAAAATCACCTCACATGTGCCTCTTATCTCTTCGGTTGTGGTGTGCCCGGTGCTGCTGGTGCTTCTGGTGTCCCCAGTGTCCCTGATGGCCCGTGGGTCGTCGGTGGATCTGTCCTAGATAGTGGAAACATACATTTTTTTCCTCTTCAGCTCCTGGTCGGAATAATCAATCACCGCCACATGAAACATGAAATTACCCAGTGGCGCTGATTAGGGGTGTACACTGAGCAGAGCAGAGAGATAGCGGCGACCATGGGCAACCCACCAGCTACACACACGTCCGTGCGCGCACTTCAAGTCGCTCACCCTCTCGTCCACCGGCTCCCTTCTCAGTCTTACCCCGTGGAGCAGCAACATTATTTAGCCCCGACAGGGGTTGTTATGCATTTTTAATGAATTGCCTCGTCACACGTCACACCGTGTGTAGCAGTAAAAAGGGTAAACACTAAACACCAGCTAAATACAGTCTTTTCGAGGCAGATAACGGAGCTCTGATTGTTTTTTTTTTGCTTGCTAGTGGGTGACGTTTTACCTGTCAAGTGCAAATAAAAGTGAAGTGGCCTGGCCGGCTACTGTTTACGGGGCGAGATTGGGGTCCGCGCTCGCGTGCGTGTGTGGGGTGGTTGCGAAAAAAAAAATTACAAAATTGTAAAATTTCACGGTATTTAACTTGACATTTGTTCTTGTGTGTCGTTGCAGCAAGTGGCGACGCCGACAGTGGTGAAGAAGATCCTGCGTTTCAAGCAGGAGAATCCTGGGATGTTCGCGTGGGAGATTCGCGACCAGCTGCTGCAGCAGAGGATCTGCGATCCGAGTTCGATTCCATCGGTGAGCTCGGTGAATCGAATTCTTCGGAATGGCGGTCTGTGGACGGACGAGATGACGTCAAATGAGCAGAATGCCATGATGCACGAGAGCTACTTGAAACAGCACATCTATGCGGCGAACGGCAACGTGGTGGCCGGGGATCCGGCAGCTGTGGCCACGGCTGCCGCTGCAGCGGCTGTCGTTGCAACGTCCTCCTCGCTCACACATCCGCCACCGCAGTTTCGCTACGGCGTCGGTACCCGCAGTGAACTTCCAATCAAACCGTCCCCCACGTTGCCAGTCTCGACCGCGAACAGTGGCAGTTCGTCGCAGATATCCGCGCAGGACCTAAGCTACGCCCAGCAGCAGCAAAATCAACTCGCATCCTTCCCCAAGCACTGGCTGTGGAATCCATCGCTCCTCTACTCCACTCAGCGCATGCACGAGGCTGGCTTCTTCCCCTATGCCCATGCACAGTTCCCGGGCTACTTTCATGGAGGCGGCGGTGTGACTAAGTCGGAGAGCTCCATTGACCTGACCACCGGCGGAGGCAGTGATCCACTGAGCGATTGTGATTCTGGAAAATCATCGCCGTCCACCTCGACTGTGGGCACCCCATCGGTGACACCTGTCATGAACGGCAGCACGAAGCTGAGTTCGCGAAAGAGAAATCCCTACTCGATAGAGGAGCTGCTGAAGAAGCCCGAGAAGCGGCTGCGGATGATCGAGGCATCGGAGGAGATGAAGCGGGAGAACTTCCTCGCGGTGGCGGCTGCAGCCGCGGCGAGCGCCGACGAGGTGGACGAGGAGGCCGTGAAGGTTGAGGAGACTGTGGAGGTGGTCAATTGAGTGAAAGGCGGCCGAGGCGGCGTCCAGTGAAATAGGATACTTAAGTTTTATTTTATTTATTTGTGTAGATGTAGATCTTTTGTTTTTTTTCTGTATATACTCTAGCGGTAGGATAGCCTAAGCTTAGTTTGTATTTTCGATTTTTTCGATTTGTATTTTCTTTGCTGGGAGATGGAAGGGGGTCAGTTTTTTGGGATGTTGTGCGACAAAGGAAATCTACATTCGTGCAGAGGATTCCACTTTGTTGGGAAAACGGCAACAATTTGGGGCACTAGAAATTACCGGAAACCAAGGAGTGATGCATGTGTTCGTGTTGAGCACTGGTTTCACCACTGAACCAAAAATATAGAACGGCAATTTTTAAAACCATTTTGTTGTGTAATTTTTTACTTTCAAACGTTCGGGATCTACTGAAGATGGTTTTTGGAAACTTTGCTCGAAATCCTTGTGGCCGTTCGGGGTGAGCTGTTGGACTAGGGTATAGACTTGATTTCCTATTTTCTGAATTCTACTTCAATTAATTTGGAATTTAAAATATGGCGCGTACGTTAACTTGCTGCTCGTGCGACCGTCATTTTAAAACTTACTCAGTTGAGCATGAGAAGCGCATGGTCGAAGAGATGGAGAGAGATGGAATTGCTTAAAGCAGCTGAAGATGACCTGGTTGGGCATATGTACCAGCTCATCTGTAAGATATGATCGGAGGAAAGCATGCTCGATGAGTAGAATTTCAGCGTCGTTTATCTGGTTCACAAAAAAGGAGACCCCTTGGACTGCGCCAACTATCGAGGGATTAGTCTTCTTATCATCGCATAAAAGATCCTCTCTGCCGTATTGTGCGAACCGTTTGTCAACAACCTGATTGGTCCTTATCAGTGTTGTTTTAGGCCAGGGAAGTCCACCATCGACCGAATCTTCACACTACGAGAGATCTTGGAAAATACCCAAGAAGTGCAAATTGACACTCAACACCTATTCTTCGATTTCAAGGCCGCATATGACAGTGTGCATAGGGACGAGCTATACAGTGCCATGTCTAGTTTTGGCATTTATGCCAAACTCGTCGGAATGTGTAGGATGATGATGGACAACTCTCGTTGCTCCGCCAAAGTCGGAAACGAACTCACCGAGACCTTCAATGTCAAAAAAGGTTTTAGACAAGGCGACGCACTGTCATGTGACTTCATTAACATCATCGTGCGTAACTCACAAGTCAACACCAGAGGCACGATCCTCCAAAAATCAGTTCAATTGCTAGCTTACGCCGACGACATTGACGTGAACACAGCGAGCCGTTGTAGTAAGACGAACGGTGGACAAGCGTCTGCTCTACGAGAGCAATGTACGAAGCGTAAGGCCGGGTGATCTTCGCTTCAGCACATCCATCCCCATTCGCGACATTAAAGATCGGGAAAAGGCTAGGCAATTTTATTGGTGGCTAGAGCCACATCTGGTGGCCCAGCTGCCGTCAGCTGAAGCAGAAATTGGTCCCCCTACGAACTTACATATATAAGTGTCATAAGTTAGGTTAAGATAAAAGTAATTTAATTAGATTGCTAAGTTTTTACAGAACATTTTCTTAGTATTAAGTATCACATACTTTAGTCCTTTACTTGAACATACATAAAAAAAACACCAGCCGAAAGGCAATTATAAAAACTCATAGATTAACTTAGAGTGCTCGCATGGAGCCAGTAAGTGCTTTCATCCTCCTTCAGATGATCTAAGCATGCTACGCACCAAAACACTACCACCAGTCTTAAAGAGTTCGGTATGTGGTTAGTGATAGGCTGGTTAGAGCTCTGACATCGAAATTTCGAGAACTAAATCGAACACACAACCTCTGGTTTCAGCGTACACTCACCGGATTCCAGTCATAAGCTACACGGATATTTCGGCATGTTTTCGCAGCGTTTATTTGACAACTAGGCTAAAAACTCCGGCTCGAAGGACTAAAATCATGCTCTACAAAACACTTTTTCTAAAAGCCTAGTGGAAAGCATTCGAAAGAAAAATTCTACGCCGGCTATATGGTCCCGTCTGTGAGGAAGACAAATAGAAGAGAAGACATAACCGCGAACTCTACGAGCTGTACCAAGATGAAATCCCTTAACTGCATTGGCTCGGCCTCATTGAGTGCATAAACATCAACGCTTCAGCAAGGAGACTCTTTCAATTGGAGCCTCCTACTTTCAGAAGGAGAAGAAGACCGCATCTCTGGTTCTGATGACTGGAAGCAGTGTGCACAGGACCATGGAAGGCAGCAATATCGCAGGCGTGGACATCGCAAAACAAACAATCACAAGCTACAGGGTCATTCTCAATGCAGGAGTTTGAATTCTTCAAATGCTTTCAGCTAAATATTTACTTTCCTGTTCTAAGGGCGAAAAATTCTTCAAATGTTCGAACGCCTTATTCTACGCGTACAGTCCGACAGCGATTGTCATTCAGCTCAGCACGCAAGTGATAATTGCTTTCCTTGCCATTAACTCGATCTTCATTTCTGCAATCCATGTGACAGTGACAGGGGATGTGTTCATCACAATCCTTTTCCGTTCGCCATCAGAACTGAACGAAATGTCAACAATGCGGTCCCTCAGAGATAGGTGCAAAGGCACGAATGCCTCAAATAACCTTCCCATGCATACGAAAGCTTACCGCTTCGTTTCCGAGGTAATCTATCATCTCTATAGCGCCGCAGTCGTCTGCCCAGCATACCAGACACAGCCGCGCCGCCTGGCGACTACGGAAACCACACCTCTGCGCCACAGTGCCGCATACCAGAGACGGCGTGCATCATGGTATTGCATACACGCCAGGAATCTTCGCAGCCTCAGATGCACCACTTTCCAATCAAATGCTTATTAGTGACTGCTAATCAGAAATCAGGTCGCCTCTATGGCTCCCGGGCCACATGGAGCGTCGCTCATAGACCCGTACCGGCTGGCCATTGAGTGAAATATTTCATCAGCGTCGAATTCCGCGCCGCCGCAAATGCCGGGTATGTGTACTGCTAATCGCGTAAAACATAACACCATTACCGCCATAAAAT
Organism: Eristalinus sepulchralis; assembly: GCA_944738645.1. Classification (NCBI taxonomy): domain Eukaryota; kingdom Metazoa; phylum Arthropoda; class Insecta; order Diptera; family Syrphidae; genus Eristalinus; species Eristalinus sepulchralis. Next base: position 55,780,275 of record OX122886.1, read on the forward strand.
AAATTTTCTGCCATGATATGTCGTTCCGAGAAAGGACATCTGCGCGGCGGCAAAAACCACCCATTGCACTATCCTCCCGCCGCCGCCGCCGTGCGACGCGCAACCGTCATAGCGCAATCCGGGCCCGGCTCCACGGCCAGCTCGGACATTGATTCGAGAATTTCGTCTTGAGATTTGATTTACGGTGCCACAAAGCCATCCGAGTGCGCAAACATCGAAATCCATGCTGTCCATGGTGCGCGCACGGATGCTCGCTGCTGCTCATTGATATTTCGATCGCGACCGTATAAAAATATTCTGTTGGTCATCCACGTTCAGATATGTGCAAAGGGGAGAGCTGCCCAAAAACCGATCATCACACACTCTGGCATCGCTCGCATCTCGATGCGACCACATTCGCAGCCGCTACCGGTGCAGCGCGCTGGCATAGAGAGATGGTGTAAGATTTCAGATACCGATCGCGCGCTCTCCTTTGAGGGCGACGCTTTTTGCGGAGCCACCATGCCATACCACACCACACCAGGATCGCGCACTGCACACCGCAATCGCTGATCGCCGTCGATCGCGTCAGAGCGTCAGCGCTGCTGCTGCTGCTGTCATGGAATTTCATTCGCAACGCGCACCGCAATTGACTGCTGCTTCAATTTTTATGAACTCTGCTCACGGGCTGGGAGCCCGTTTGGCCCGTTCGAGCGATTCGCGAGATCCGCGAGAGATGACCGCTCGGTGACGGCGGCGCGGCAGTTCGCGTAAAAACTTCTGCATTCTATATCGCGGCCGAACGCCGACGGAATACGTAAGTGGCCGAGGAGGGGTGGTTTTTGCGTCACGTCCAACGTCCAGCGCGTCAGCGAATTAAGCGAATGCAAATCAATTCAAATCAGTTGGCGGACGAGCCAATTGGAAATTCTCACGACGCAATTATGCGGTAAAATGAACTGCAGTCGCTGCACTCGGGAGTCCAATCAGCGTGCGCGCGCGCACGCTAAGCCGGCCAATCCGCCGCAGCACTGCTGTAGGTAACCATTAATATCCATTTGAGTGCGGCCACTGATTCCGAGGTGCAAATTGACTTCAACGCCCCATAAATTCCGCGGCGTGTCCCCTCCGGCCGGGTACACGTGTGTGTGACTCGAACAAGTCAACAAGCTTGTCCGTAGTCCATATCTGTCCGCAGCTCGTAGAAGCGGCGACAAAGGCGAACAAAACAAAAAAACAAATGAAAACCGCGTCGTCCCGGCCACAAAAAAAGCAGCTGGCCGCTGACTATCCAGTAGCACCGATCGTGTCGTGGCCCCAACCGGCGCAGAAGAAATATGTTCGACAAGGGGAGCGATCGCGCGGATGGGTCCTTACGAGGAGAACCCCGCAACAACCACAAAACAACTCGAAAAACACGCAATCATCGCGAATCGATCGCCTGGGAAAATTAAGTTTTTACTCGCCGCTGTGCCACCATCGCCGAGCCGCTCGGTATCGGTACGCTACACTTAGCACCTCGCTGGCAATCTTGTGGGTTCCAAAAATGGCCACGGATCCAGATCGCGTCGCATAGATGATCGTAGAGCAGAGCAGCACAGCAGCGGCGTATCTACTCGCGTCTACGTGCGAATTCGACGCACGTACCGCGATCGGTATATGGCCAAATTGGTCGATCTGCTGGGGAGAATGAGGGAGAGCGTGGTGCTGGATCGCTGGTATTGAGCTCGGGGAAGTTAATTAAAACGCAATGCTGTCGAGGTGTGTTCGCGCACCACATACCTATGCCACCAACGACGGTGATGAATCGATTGAGAGTGCAACCAAAAATCAATTCCATGTGATTGATTGGATTCGCATGTTGACGACACTACCACTCGACGGAGGGGGTGGAGTAGATTGTTGATTGGCGTGGCTTAGGCGAGAATTGCTAGAGTTGGTTATTAGCTTAAAATTGATAAAAGATTGCAGCAGTTACAGCTGCATGGTGGAGGTGGTTGGCGTGTCCGCTGACCGGAGGATGAACTGTGTAACTTTGTCAAGTTCCCTAACTCAGGGTATAATTGAATATAAGCCAGGCAAGTGATCTGAGAAAGACATGCAACGAATATTCACTTCCAAGCACAAACATAATGAAATGATGAAGTTGCTCAAACTCTCCTCGAAGACGAAAGTATGGTGCCCCTAGATCAATAGAGAACATCATTCGCCTGGATTCCAGGACGACTTAAGCGTTCCTTTACTGATGTTACACTGATGTCCAGCATTAATCTCAAGTCGCTCAATCCGGTTGCTCAGTGAGACGGATACACTCGAAATTGACTGAAGGCAACCGATGCTCGAATAACCTCAACGTCTTCTCGCCAGTATTTCCTTTCATACCATACTTTTCTAAATGTGGGCGTGGAATTGCCTGCATATTGAAGGCAGTGAAATAACTTACTTACGTTGGCTAGGCCACGTGGAGCGTATGAACACCACTGCTCCGGCCCGAAGAGTCTTCGAATCCTGAGCCATTGAGACAACGCAACACTGGCGAAAGACCGTGCTGGCTGACATGTTGGTTGAGGCCCAGGTCCACCCTGGACTGTCGCGCCACAAGAAGAAAAAGAAAAAAAAACTTACGTATCCCATTCGAGCTTTGGTGAAAGACAATACAAAGCTTTGAAGCCTGTAAACTTGATGGCTAAGTGGACCTATCTGAAATGAAGGCTTTGGCGGATCACTTATAATTTGTTATACGCGTTTGGCATGGAGAAAGCGATGAGCGCTAAGCTGACAAATTTTGCGTAACTTTATTGTTATCTTCGACGGATTTCAGTCTGGTGATCTTTTGGATAGGATTATGTTTCGAAGAAGCACCCAACGACCAACCGTAATCATGGACTGCTTGTAACAATAATTGAGTGGCACAACATCCCACAAGGGACCAGGGTCCAACTTCTTTCTCGTCCAACAACTACTCGTGTTGTGCATGCTATTTAGTACTCTTTGAGTGTCGTCAGCAACTCTAAAGAGATTGTGGCGTGAAAAATTCGACTCGTTCAGTCCGAGAATCGACCCTGAACCTTCGGCGTGTGAGTCGACGCACTTACTCACTACTCCACGGCAGCCATTGTGGATAATAAACAGTTCAGGAATCGAACCTTTCCTGGAGGAGAAGATTCAACGACGAATTCTATAGACTGTACGGCGACATGCGCCTAGTCAAGCGTCTTCGAATACAATTAGAATTGATATAGCTAATCTATATCTATTCTAATTGTAAGTGCCTTTGGGCATAATGGGCGTTAAATTATTTACTTGATTAAGCTTCCGCAGCAGCGTGTTCACAGGTGACCTGGTGGCACAACTCGCCGACAAGTGGAACCAATCAAACGAAAGCAAACGCTCGTTGTTTTAGAGGCATGTGACAGAGTCTGTCATCAGGCTCCCTCAAGACGAAAATGCTTGCTTATGGCATCGATGAGTTGCTTTCTTTGTGGTGTAGGACTGGTGAGACCCTTTCTATGCTGTGAGCCGTTCTATAAAAGTTGTTTCGGATTGGTTCAGGTCGCTTGTGTGTCATTTGTAAACATAGTTAATTAGTTAGTTAGTAAGTTAGACAATTTTTTTTTTCAAAAAAGTGATTGCTTAAAATTCTCGTTATTATAACAGTCTTTATGGTTTGGCCTAGAGGCCGTTTGACATTAAAAGGAAAATAAATAATAATAATTAAATTCTTATATAAACTAAAAAATATATGCTGATTGTTTTATTAAATAATGCACCAATTACTTAAAAGTTTGCATCAATTATGGAGTTCCTGTAGTTGTAGAGTAAGTCCCAACCTCTGCCACCATTCAAGATATTAATTGCTCCCTCCAACTCAAGTGTCTGAGCACCGAAAAAATAAATGCGGAACTCCTTAAGTATAGGACATTTCGCGATGAAGTGCAACACACCCTTACGTTCTCTCAGATTGAACAGGTCGCATAAGATTCGAAGCTCCGGGCGATGCGGTAAAAAATTTAGTTTACAAAGTTCGCCTCTTATTTTAAAAATCGTACTTATTTTTTCTACTGAGTAGCTGTTCAAGGAATAAGTCCTTTCTTGTAGGTTGTGGTTCTAATTCAATAATGTCATCCCTCAGCTTTTCATATTCACTCCCTTAGCACAAGTCCTTCCTCTTCGACCTTAGACTCGAAATGTCTGGGTATGAAAAGAACATTACATTCCCTGCATGACATCATAATCAAGTAAAATTAACTCACCGAAAACCCCATTCTGCTTTCTGACACTCAATCGTTCTCAAAATAATTTGCCATAATCAAAGGATAGCACTTGTGCGGCTTAAATCGAAAGATTTCCCACCCTTTGTACATGTATCAACTAAACAATTAGTCGCCAAAAATACTGCGAAATGTATAGGCTCTTTAAAACAATGTGAGAAACATTTCAGCTCAGAGGATTTAATATTTGCTCCAAGCTTAAGTATAACGCTGTGGTCGCCGTGGCGTAGTGCCACGCCAAGTCTGGGTTTGATTCCCGGACGGGACACCTCGCATATTTTTCACTGCACCACCTCTTTCGAGTTGCTGACAACACTCAAAGCAAACAACACACACTCTCAAAACCTCGCCGTTCAGAGTCGGCAAAAAACTGCAAGTCTCTTCTACACGTTAGAGAACAGAAGCACGCACAACACGAGTAGTTGTTGTAAAGGGTGATTTTTTAGCTATTAACTTTTTGGTAACACTGGCTTAAACAGCTGACGCACGTTTCGTGTTTTGTTTCACTGTCAAACATATTCAGTTTGGTCTATAATTTAATCATGAACTGTCTTACAAACGAACAACGCTTGCAAATTATTGAATTTTATTATCAAGCTGCGTGCTCTGTTAAGAAAGTTCATCGCGCGCTTCTTCCATTTTATGGTCAGTTCATTTTTGGCTCAATGGGTACGTAAATAAGCAGAATTGTCGATTTTGGAGTGAATATCAGCCAGAAGCATTGCAAGAGCTACCATTGCATCCAGAAAAAGTCACAGTTTGGTGCGGTTTATCGGCTGGTGGCATCATTGGATCATACTTCTTCAAAGATAATGCGAATCGTAACGTAGCTGTGAATAGTGAGCGCTACCGTGAGATGATATCCAACTTTTTTTTGGCCAAAATGCAAGAGCTTGAATTACATGACATGTAGTTTCAACAAAACGGTGCCACATGCCACACAGCACGCGCAACAATGGACTTATTGAGAGGCGAGTTCGGTGAACATTTTATTTCACGTTCGGAACCGGTCAATAGGCCGCCTAGATCGTGCAATTTAACACCTTTAGAATATTTTTTGTGGGGATATATTAAAGCTCATGTCTATACAGACAAGCCCGCTTCAATTGACACATTGGAAGACAAAATTAAAGCATTTATTCGTGAGATACCGGCCGAAACGTTGGAAAGAGTTTGCCCAAAATTGGACTAAGTGGATGGAGTATTTGAGGCGCAGTCAAGGTCAACATTTGCATGAAATAATCTTCAAACATTAAATTATATGGACCGTACTATCGATTCAAATAAAGATTTCGTGCATTTTTATGAATTTATGCGTTTTTTTTTTGAAAAACTTGCTTTTAAAAAATCACCCTTTAGAAGCGAGACCCTGGTCCCTTGTGGGCTATGGTGTTTTAATGATCTCTTTTCACCTCACTGGAGAATCCAAAAGGAAGCGATAAAACGTATTGGGGACACCAATATTTTTCGATTGACTTTTTAGAACACCGACGAAATGTCTTGCCTTCAGCTCTCAATTTTAACAAACGATCCCTAAATACTTTAGCTTGCTGCATTCCTTCCCTTGAAAACTTCACCCGCGATGTAAGCCTACATCGAAGCGCCCCTCCGTTCGTCCTCAAGCCCATTTTGGTAAATACACTTGGATTTAGGGGCGTGTGGCTTGTTAGCTCCACCACACGAATATGTATTGCTGTTCCTAACTTAATCCACCCTCCCCACATACTCTCTTAAGTTATCATAAGATTAATGTGCATCGGTACCTGCTTTCCCTGTCTCTCTCTCTCTTTCTCTATATCTCCGTTCCGTGCTGTGATTTGCTTTCGACCACTTAACCACAATCACGTTAGCAGGCGCGAATTATAAAAAAATCGGCTAAAATTTGTTTGGCAATAAGTCAGGGCAAAACAGGGAATGACTTCTTAGACAGAGTGCGGCAATGCGCAGCGAAGAACTTTGAGGTTCCGCAGTTTCCTCAAAGAATCTCTTTTGTTACTACACATAGGCAGCCACACGCAATTCCACATTGATGAAGTTAAGACGGACACTGAGGTTTAGAGCCCGTCTGCCTCTGGCAACAGTTAGAACGGCCAGCGACTATTTCCACAGCAGTCTAGCAGACACCGGAGTTGAAAGAATAATTAAATTCCGAAAAAACATTAGGAAGTAGGAATCTGGCGAAGAAAGGAAGGAATTTGAGCATGTGTATCACAATGATCTGAAGGGCTCCGTGGGCTCTTCGCACTCGCCACTAGCAATCGACATAGCCAAACCATGCTTAAGCCGTCCTCCAAATTCTAGTAAGACTACCAGTGTCCAAAAATCCTGAAACCATACAGTTTCATTGAATCAATTTAAAGAAGAATATTTATCCAAAGTGGTATGACTCATGAACGCAATGAAACAACGCCAAGATCACCTTGCCGTCGTTAGGATTGTGACAAATTAAAAAACAGAAAGAGTCCAAGCATGTCATTGTGAGCTTTAAGGTGTTTCCCCATTAAGTCAAGTGTAATCCCAGATAATCCCACTCGCTGACAAACAGCTCCCAACCCACATTTCTCTCCACTGGCCAATTTGTTCCAAGTATTCATTTTTGAAAATCTCATAAATTATATTCCCTCGCAATACGTCCCATCATCAGGCCCAATTCCCAGCCCATTCGACACAAATCAAAAGCGGCGGCATCTCTAATTCGAACCTTATTGATGTTTCTCCACGCATTGATTGATAATTAAGTCGGTGATGACAATAACCGTTTAGACAACTTCTAAAGAAGCCCACCGACCGTAACGAATTTCTCGCGCGGCACCCAAGCTCCGGAGGCCAATCCAATCTCCGGTGGCCGGGGGCCCACACGATCCGGCAAGCACTGGAACCGCCTTTTGTCGCTCGGCCGCGCATACAAATTGCCTCAAATATGCTTTTCGGCGTTTCGTCGATTTCGAGAGACGGGCCTAGATCCAATTACCACACCAAACAGGTATTGGCGGGGCAGCAGCGGCTGCGGCGTTGCGACGGTGGCGGCGGTGGCGTTGAACGGTCCATCTGTCATGTGTACACACGGAGGAATCCAGTAGCTGCGCAGAGCGGCTTATCCGGCTCCAATCTAAACGATGCCATACCCGATCAGCCTAATTGAAGGTTGGCACACAGATCTGCACTCCAGATCCGTCTCCGGCGGCGCGGCGATGCCGACACTCTCGGGCCAACCGACTCTCCAAACGGATTCCATGGCGCGATAATCTTTTGATATTCAAATTAGCAAAATTGTTAGACAAATGTCCAAACGTTTGTTCCAATTAACATTTCAGGAGATCTCTCAATAGTGCGGCCACCGCTACTGCTGGTGCGGCTGTGGCGGTGGCGGCGGCACCGCTTCCATCCAATGATTATGCTAATCGCACGCCATCGGTAGCTGGCCAGGGAATAAAATTATCCGTCTCATCGGACATGTGTTTGCGTGGCGGTGGCGGTATCGGTATCGATGTCAGTGCCAGTGTCGGCGGCCACAAGAAAAAAGAAAGGGCACCGAAAAGCAAGCACCGACTGCTGAACGCCGAACGCCGACCGCCGGCCACCGAACATTGTTCTCCACTTTCGAGTGGAGATGGCCTCTTTGTCCAATAAAAGCCAGGAGCTCCGATGGCTAACATTTCTATTTGTCTTGTCGGAATCAGTACACCTCGTAACAGTGGCGGCACCTCTGCCCCGGTGCCTGTTTGCTGACAGTAGGGGGCAGTGTGTGTGTGAGAGAGAGTGAGAGAGGAAGAGACTGCAATTAAAATGATCCCATAAAAAAATCTGGTTTATGACGCGACGAGGAGTTCTTTGACGGGTTCATTGCTGCTGTTGCTGTCTAGATGGCGGACGAAATGCCGCGCTGCTGGGCGGTGGAAGTCTGTTGGTACTTGCTGTGGTGGAGGGACAATTCGCATGTGAAGCCATGGGAGGAGGATGCACGATGGTTACGGTTAGCCCCGGGCCGGACGGCTGGCCATTGTTCCAGGAAACCATTCGGACCGTAATGAGGTACTAATTGAGTGTCATTTGTGGACTATGACCGCAACAGAGTCATCTCGACGAGCGGTCCGCCGCGGGATTGAGACGTCCGCGAGTGCGGCTGTGTGGTAAATTGAAGCGAGACATATCTGGATGGGGTTTTACGAGAAACGCATTACTCTCTATCCGTACGCGATGTCGGCGCGATGTGAAGGGGTACGCCGATAAAACGTCGGAATGCTGACTCTACTTGCTCGCGCTGAAATCAGATCTTTCACTTTGGCTGGAAGAGAGACTGAAAGGAGTGAGAGATTTGGGTGGTGGCACGGACAAGTAGTCACTTTAACTGTTCTTTTAGTTTAGAAATCAATAAAAAAAGGTGGGGTTCCTTCGTTTCTGTACTTTGGCCATTAAAAGGTCAGAGCGTGATAAGGAGTTCACTTCTCTTTAGTGGCGATGATGGAGCATCGATGATTACTTCAATCCTTGAATTTGGGAAAAGTAAGGATGGAGTGGGAGCTGATTTTCTTATTGGAGATCGTCTTTACTGCGGCACTGCGCAAGGGTGGTCATTTCTCTGCTGTCAACAATTGTTGCACATTCATTTGGAGGCAAAATTGTGGTTGCTATTATTCTATTGTGAATGAAAAGGATTCCAAATTGCGCCTTCTCAATCTCCAGGAAAATGTTTAACAAAGACAAGCTGTCAGCTTAAGGAGAGGTGATGTGTCGGGGATCGACCTGCCAATAAAGAGGTCTACCATACGCTCTACGTGGGACAAACATCTTAAGTTGTTCCTTGAGTATATGCTTGTCTAGGCACATGAGATCGTGGTTTAATCTTCCTCTTCGGATTCATATCCACTTCTAATAATGTCGAAGTTCTGCGCCATTAAGTGGGACAGGAATGATGAGGGTGTTGTACAAAGCCAGCTTGGTCTTTCAAGAAAGGTCTCTTGCATTGCGTCTTAGACTCAATGAAACATCGATTGACAAGAGTAATTCAAAGTTTCATTTCAGTAATGTTGCCGTCATCTTTTATTGGACTGCAGAGGAAGGTGTCGGTGTAAATTTTGAGTCTTTGTCCGAGACGTCGTCCTTGTTTGTGCTTTGTTTTGCTCTCGTTTAATGTTAGATTTATTTTAGGCGCTTCCGTTTCATTGTCAACAAGCGTCTTATTGACGGCCCGCTGCGGTAGCCCAAGATTGAAAAAGTCACATGACTGTCTAAAAACTTTGTTCACAGAAAAAACTACAGTCAGCTAGTTACCGACTTTAACGGAAGTTACGGGATTTTGGGGACCTTACATGTTGATAACGATGGCCGATGGGATCTTGTGCTCGATCTTAGGTAGACCGAAGCCCCAGATGGTTAGCACAATCAAAGAAATCTTTTTTTCCTGGTCGACGTTTGGATTTATGGCTGACATATTCTTCTTCTGCCCAGAAGGGATCAGGGTCTAGCGTCTACAACAACTACTCGTGTTGTGCGTGCTACTGTTCTCTCGCAAGTAGAAGGGACCTACAGTTTATTGCCGGCTTCAAGTGGCGAGTTTTGAGAAGCTTTGCATAGACAGTTGTTACTTTTCGAGTGTTGTCAGCAACTCCAAAGGGGTGGTGCCGCGACGTGTCCCGTCGGGGAATCGAACCTAAACATTATGCGCGGCGGTTGACTCATTTACCATTACGTCGCGGTGACCACAGCTAGCACGATCTATTACCAGCTTTCTACAATTGCACACTCCAAGTTGGTAAAGGTCCTTTTCCACTTGTGTGCGTCATCTCATCCTAGGCCGTCCTCTGTTATGTTGTCCCAATGGCTAGGATTCGAAGACTTTTCGAGCCGAAGTAGTGGTCTCCATACGCTCTATATTGCCAAACCATTTAAAGCGTTATATCCAAAGACGCTTGACTAGACACATGCCGTCGTACATCCTATAAACTTCGTCATTGAATCTTCTCCTCCTGATGCCATCAACGCAAACAAGACAAAAAATTGCTTAAGACTAAGGACCTCATCCACATTTCGTAGCGTTCAAGTTTCTGCGCAGTAAAGGAGGACTGAGATGATCAAGCTGCTTACTCTTGAGCCAAAGAAGCCGCTGTTGGAAAGAGTGATTCTGCGTGTCGTGCTAGCTGGAGAGGTATGTTGGTTGCGGCCCAGATCCACACCGGACCGTAGCGCCAGTAAAGAAATATATGCTGGAAATGAACGACTGATGTCATTTGGCCAATACTTACACAGATAAAGAGAATACTGCTTTCGTTGTGCACTACTCCGCTCTGCATTCTCCAGTGGGAGAGCACACTTTATTGCCGAAAATCCGATGCAGCTTTCAAATGTTTCCTTTAACTTAAGTGTACAGTGAATCGTGTTCTCTGTGTCACAATCAGATCATATAATATTTTACGGGATCTCAAACTAGATCTGTACATATGTCCCTTGCGATGAGTGCATGTATCGCATGTGGCTTTAAGGTTGATAAAAAGATGGTGCGCATTGTGTTGAACCTTGATGTTGTTTTCATGAATTTGAAGCGCACACCCAGTGGCAATGGAGAGAGTCTATTGGGATGACGTCCAAGAGGGATATACGTTAACAGTTTAGTCATAAAATAGATTTATCTTTTGTGTAGATTTAGTATATATAGAACCTTCAAATTTGCGGACGTTCGTATTCCCGTTAATGTTCTTTAGCAGATGGCAAGATATATTTTTGCATTGCAACACTATTCTTATATGTAGTCTCCATGTCACCAGGTTTCATAGTGGAATGCACACACCCACTGCGTAGAGGTGTGTGGATTCGGTATCCACACACCAAAAGTCACAAAAAAAAACGAAAATGCTGGTTATCTATCCAACAGAGGTATGCTGATATAAGGGTCCTACATATTCTTTACTCAACTTTTTTGCCATTCAAGCTTTTGTTTGTCCTTTTGGAATGCTTAACCTCCCTTAAGTCAAAATCATGCAAGAGTTGAATTTCTATGGCCCCAACTTTTTTTGTGCACCACGTGTTCACTTATTATCTAAAACGTTCTTGCTGCTGGGTATGTTGGACCACATCAATTCCCAACTTCAGCTTTCACCCCACAGCCTAAAGATCCTTGAATTTGTTTGTTGGATAAGACTCTCAATGTGTGGTACTGGTACACATCATCTCCATTTTAACGTTCTTAAAGTGTGTACATCATCATCGCATGTATCGCAAAATGATGTACATCTGCTCTTCAATGCCACGACCATGAACTCGGCAATTTTTCAAATTTTTTAAACTTTGAAGGCGTCTGCTTATCTGACGATTGAATTTCACATCACATTTCAATAGCTTCAAGGCTACTTGAACAGCGGCTACTTGGTAAGTAACAATCTGCGATGAAGGAATGCCGCGTGTCCGGTTTGCGAAGATCCACACGATCAAAGTCATCTTCAAATGAGTAGCGAAACGCGAGGTTCCTTTTAAGGCAAGTGTTCGATTAGGCTTTTAAGAAACATTCTTTTTCCGGTTTACTTAATGTTTTGCCTCTGCAGACACGTTCGTTTTATCAGCGAAACACTTTAACTCGACCATCTGGAGCAGAGAAAATTAAAGCGAAAGTCTCGTTTGGGCGTTTGAATGTTGTCCGAAATCCAGTAGCAACAGATGCTTATGCGGTGATATCACTAAAATGATTGAATGTCAAAATACGTGAGGTTGTGAAACTAATGGATTATATGAGTCAGGTTACGCGTTTTTCCCCCCCTTGAATTGTGTGCATTGGATGCATTAAGAGTACTTTAGTTGTCATTCTGTTTTTTTTGGATAGTGGGTATCTATTTTTCAATAAATGGATACAGGCAAGACGATGAATTTAACGTTGCACGACCGTCCGATCCCTAAGAAACGCCAAGATCTTTGGATGGCGTGTGTCCGTTTAACACATTTGGCGTACTGCTCTGAATGGAAGAACTGCTTGCTTCATCAGTAGGAGTTAGCACCCAAGTTTGATTCAAATCATTGTCTGCATTAGAAACCAATTCAAATTAGTGAGAATGAATTTTGGTATGAAGACAAAGACCTGCAAACGTTTAGGAAAAGGAAGCATGAAAATTTGATTCATTTAGGTATCCTAAGGACAAGAGAAAGCAATTAGGACTCTCCATTCAATATCAGACGAATTACAACTTTTTTGCAAACATCCTAGCAAGCTGTTATACCTGAATATGGGGCAACGTCTTGTGGGCAACTTATTAGATATATGCATTCACTATCGGTCTAGTAACGAGAAACTTACGTCAGAGAATTTTGTAACAGAAGGCAATTCATTGCAAGAAATGTTAAAATGTCGCAAATTTTTTACGGAATTTTTTGCGATTCAGACTTACCTTTTTTTCTTTTTTCGCCTAAAGGCGTTTGCATAGATCAACTTATGTTTCTTCAATTAATGTGATTTTTATTTATTATTTGGAGTTATCGGCTTCATCACTTGGTAGCGTTTCAATTTCCTCTCTCAAGGAACTCAAATAGACTTTGCGCCTGTGGAAAACATCATTTGCCATAAGCACTAGAGAACACTCCTGTTTTTGGTGTTCCTGTTTAAGGTCACAATTTTTCAGCCTTCAATGGATTTAATCTAGGATTATATATTTACCTACTGTGCCGATGTGCAAGCATACTTTTTCTTTTTGCACTCATCTGGACAAGAGCAGTCGTGGCCGAGCGGTTAAGGCGTCTGACTAGAAATCAGATTCCCTCTGGGAGCGTAGGTTCGAATCCTACCGACTGCGGGCAATTGTCGTACTTTTTGAATGTTTTTTTGGGGCATCATATTTTTGTGATTAATTTTTTTTTGGTTCAAATTTTCGATTAAGGTCCAATATGCAGCAACCGGCAAGACATTCACTTCATAGAGATGCTTTTCTGAAATAAAGTAAAGCGTCCTTGAAAATACGGTTTAAGTTAACCAATAACAGATATCCTGTTTGTCGACGTGTCGTATAGCCAAAAATTGGTACCATTACTGGGAATAAACTAACGCGATGAAATTGGCACTCTGAAGGCGTACGCAATTCTATACGATCGATTGGCTTTCTGTTCTTTAGGCGACATCATGTTTAAAGGATGCAATAATTTTTTTGTAACACTCTTATTCCTTTTTATGATACATAAATTTCGGGGACGTCATCTTCAAAAATCACAAAGGAAGAGAAAAAAATACAAAAAGGTCTAACTGCAGACAGTATGGGCTGACGCTTGTCCTTTGTCTCGTTTGTCTTATACTTAAAACACTTTCCTTTTCTCCTGTTTATACTCGTAGTTTAAGGATATGTTACATTTAAAACAAAATGGTGTTTTATAGTTGAAGAAAAATGTAAGATGTCTAAAAAATACATTTGAGTTATTTAAACTTTTTCCTGTTTTCCTCAGACAGGCTAGCCTATTGGCTTAAGCTGTTAGTCCCTCTACAGCCTGGATCATAATATGGACAAAGTAGCAGTTTCAAATAATGTTTTTCTTATTAGTCAGTATTCGGTTCTTCGCAGAATACGACTATAATCCTTTGATTAAGGAGTTTTGTATCTACCAACTGAATGGGACAGATCATTATAATGTCCATCTCCAAGAAGAAAAGTGTAGAACAACTTCCTGACTACATATTTTACTTCAAGCCATGTCCAATTCTTGAGACTGGACCGTTATGAAGTTATTTGTGACGGGCGCTTGAAAGGCAGCAGAATTTGTAAAACTTCCAAAACTTGTTCTGGCATTGTTTAAAGAACAAAACAAAAACTGATATTGTACTAAAATTTAATCTGGCAGTACTTATCGAGGCATTTCTTCGGCGCGTCTTCAATCGCTCCTTAATCCATGTAGTAATATGAAAAAATAAATAAAGGGACCTGATAGTGTCCTCGTGTGCTCAGCTACCAAAGAAAGGGTCGTTATTGTTTCTGTTTCCAGACGAAAGTCTAATCGGCTTAACGCAATAGTTTTGGGATAAAAGTTAACCCAGACTTCTTTTTAAATCCAATTGAAGTTGGTGTTCTTACATTAAATTAATATTAATTTTATAAAATTATATTGCAATTCACTGTGGTCGCCGTAGAGTAGTGGTAAGTACGTCAACCGCCGCGCAGAAAGTCTGGGTTCGATTCACGAACGGGACACCTAGCATTTGATCACAACACCACCTCTTTCGAGTTGCTGACAACACTCAAAGAGTATCAATTGTCTATGAAAAGCTTCTCAAATCTCGACGCTCGGAGTCGGAAGAAACTGTAGGTCCCTTCTACTCACGAAGAGCAGTAGCACGCACAGCACGAGTTGTTGTTGTAAAAGCTAGGCTCTGGTCTCTTGTGGGCTGGAGTGCGAAGAGGCGATCTTCTAAAACCCTGTCAGCAGCTGAAATGGGTCTGGCGGGTAAGAAAAAGTATATGCTGTCGTCAAGGAAGGACGCAAAATGTCGATGTTTCTCAGAGGATATCACAATGGGCTGCAAAGTCATTAAGGTAGTTAAAGGACATCTGAGATGGCGCACACAAGAGAAAAAAAAATTTTCAACAACTAAAAGTGAGAAAGAAAAAGTCTGTCATTACAATCTTCGCTCAAAGGAAAAGAAATTGGATATCTCTTCAGTTCACAGTTGACAAAGACCTTGTTTGCTCGGCAATTACTCGTTTCTCACTAGCAAAGGCGACTTCGGAACTGATTGACTCGAAACGGAGCCACTCGACAAGCATTACGTTGACAATTAGCACTCCTTGAGTGTTGTCAGCAACACTTAAGAGGTGGTGCCGTGAAAAAATGCGAGCTGTTCCCTCCGGGAATCGAACCTAGACCCTCGGTGTGTGAGTCGACGCACTATCCACTACGCCACGGCTACCAACAGTTTTTTGTATAATAAAAAAAGAAACTATGCTAAATTTCCACTCCTTTTTAACAGTGAATAATATTTCAAAGAAAAGTGCGATTTTAAAAATGTCTATATATGAAGATGCCGCCTTTCACACAAGTCATATTATTTCTTGATACAATTTATACTTTCAGATTCATAACATTTTACAGCCATCTGACCACAATTTGTTACCGAAATTTTTGCAATTTTGCCTAACAACCATCTCCGATGCCGATAAAAGAAATTGCCAAGCGAGAGGTCACTCTCAAAAGACGAGCGTGAATTTAGTCCTTCAAATTTGCGCATAAATACATACTAAGCAAGACTTATTCTCCCTCAAACACCCTCAGTTGCGCAAAAGAACATCATTCCTATTCACAACCATCCGTTAATCGTCTTCTGTGCCGCAAATCAATTCTCCCCCGTAATCCATCCATCTCCTCATCAGGAGCCAAAAAAAAAAACAACAATCACTGAGCTTTCGCAAACAAACAAAAAGATGGTTTCAGTCATTCAAACACCACCCACAACACCGACACAGCTTCCACCATCGAAGTTCCCCACACTCCCACTCGACCATGATGCGGCGCACATTCACCGAGGTCCGCCCACAATCGCCCCTTCCATGTGCGCGTTCCGTACGAATGCCATCCGCGAGCATGACGACTGCTTTAAATAGAGCACGCCTCCTCCTCAAAATGGGCGTACAGCGGGCGTGCATGTGTCTGTATGCCGTGTGCGATACTTTTCACACTTCATCGCTCCGCGCGCACACAGATTCACACGTGGAAAGAGACCGTCTCGCGTCGTCGTGGTGTACGGACGCGTGTCGCCGCAACTTAGTCACTGTTCACTGGATGCGAACGTGGCCTCCCCACCCCGGGTCACTGACAGTTCAAACATCACAGCGAGCGGCAGCGACCTGCACACTGACAGCGGTTACAGACACACTTGATTGCCTCATGGCTCATTTCACCGTAAGTCGGGGTGTCATCTGGAGCAGTTCGTCCACCGGGCCGGGTGCCTTGATCTCTCGCGCATTTCTCTTCGACTTTCTACGCTCATCTGGTGGCGCGGACGGGCATTAAACCCCGCCGCCGAGCAGATAGACGGGAGATAGTAAAAAGCGCGTTTTTGGAAAATTGTTATCTACGCTGCGCGTTGATCGAATGCTGGGCGAGCCGCCGCTGACGGCGCAGACGCCGAGATTCTATTTAACGCGGTGAGCTAAATTAATTTCTCATAGTTAATTGCTCTTTTGTGTTATGACATTCTTATCTTACTGCCGCCATAAACCCCTTTGGGCCCATCTCACCATCTCACCATCCGGCCATCGGGCGACGCGCAGTGCAGTAAAGTGCACCGATGCTGCTGCCGCTGTGCTGGAGACGGTGACTCCGTGTCTTGTGTGCGCGCAGATGCCATAAAGTTCGCTTAAAAACCTGGAACGGATTTCGGTTTAGTGCTGCTGGTCTATGGCCTCCGGCCGGCTAGCTGGAACTAGCAGGCGCTCCTCTCGCGCAGCCCCGTCCTCGACGCGAATATCAAGATGTGCCCTATAAACCATTAAGCGTTAATTAAAGAGAGTTATACGAGGCTTGCCGGCCGGGGTGCACACGTTCGGTGGATTCCTCGCATTTTTAGTATCGATTTAACGATTTTGGGAGCGCAACGCGAAACTAATGGTCAGATGCAATGATTTAATTAACCCGACCCGTCGGAGGCTTACGCGCCTCGGCTTGGATGCGTCTGTGGCGGCAGCGCATCGTTGGGTCCCTATTGCCGGAGTGCTTCTGTGTGTCGGCAGTGGGGTTACTGGTTGCTGCTTGTCAGAAAGTCGATGTTTCGAAATCGATCAATGGGTCCTTTAAGTGCGCTGCGCTACCACGACGATGTCGGCGATGATGACGACGACGACGAAGATGTGTTGCCGGTGTACCATGTTGCTCCTGCGTAGATTGATATTCTTGAGTGGGCGCGAGCGGAAGAGAGAGGGAGAGGGGAAAGACGAAGCCGACTCATCCTTAAGTTGATGCTTAAAGACCGAACATAAACACGGGAAATTTATGTTATGATTGTTGAGATTAATTGCAAAACTGTGTTCGGGGTGCATGTCATCTGCGGTTTATGGGCGAGCTTTGAGTGAGCTCCACTCAGCGTGCTGGCGCTCTGGGTTTCGTCGTTTGACCGGATGATGGCGACGGCGACGTTAACGGATGCCTGCACTCACGCACCCATGTCAAAGGAGCGCAGTGCATTAGTGTAACGAGGTTATTAACTTTCGGCTGTTTGAATTGAAGCCTCTGTGCGCGGTGTGCGCGGGCTGATGTGAGTGCGGAATGGGTTTCCACCTGTTCTCCGGCTTAATGTTGATTCGCTTCTGCAGGGATGACTACTGGGCGGTGGCTTTGTGGGATGGCGTGTAGTAGTTTTTATGTGACAAAAATTTGTTGTCGGGAATTCGACGAATTTGCGTGAGGGGCTGACATTTATTTCGGAATTCCATAAGGAATGACGTAATGAGATTCAGTCAAGTGAGTGAGACGTTAATTGGGAGGAACCGCTGGCTAAGTGGAGTGTTAAATCGACATGTGCGCACCACACGTTAGCTAATGAATTATGAATTCTTTAAGATTACTCGAACACAGTTCTTCTCGAGGAAATAAGAGACAAAAATATGCTATTGCTGCCAAAGACACCTTTCAAAGAAGAAGAAGATGAGCTACTGGGTTTTTCTAATTTTGTCAGAAAACCTCGATGTAGCGGGTATTTTTTGATAGTTCCAAAAAGCAGAAAAGATAAGGTTGAATTTTGTCAATCACAACAGCAACTTGAGTTCTGTGTGGCAAATATAAATTGACAGCTTGGCTAGAAGCTTCCTAGAGCATATTTAAATTCGAATGTGGCGAGACCCGTCCAAAGATCAAGTGATTCATTGTAAGGTTTGATTTTCAATAGGCTTTCATTAACGGATCACGCATGATTTCTATAAAAATGCTTTGTTGTGTTCGTTTAATATCATAAGGCAAGTCATCGTGCAAAGAGTCCGATTACAATGGCGTCTCCAAATTGTCTTAAGAAAATCAGCTTTCTGTGAGAAATGCCAATACCATCCACAAATTTGGGTCCCAGTTTACACTAGTGGATTATACTTGAACGGTTAGAACACATCCAGTACGTAGTGAAGAGGCTATAGAAGCTGTCGCTGAAAGTGTATGCGAAAACCCTGATGAATCGATTCATCGTCGTTCTCACCACATTGACCATGTTAACGGACTATGTGCAAGTTCAAGGACATGGTCTCAGTAAAAACATGGACTTGTTGAAGAATCACTTTGGTGAGCACTTGAATCAGGTCTTTCTATGATAAATTGGCCACATAGATCATGTGATATTTTACCTTTGGAATACGTTCTCAGGGGATATGCATGGTCTTAGGACTTCAGCCAGCTACAATTAACGCTTTGGAAGCCTTCATTACCCGTCTTACTCGCGCGATATCAATCGTTATGCTCGAAAAAGTTACCTAAAATTTGACCTTCATTTTCATTCCCTTCCCTTGTGGAAGTGTGGTGTTATCTGTGGTAGAGTTGAAATAAGTGTACAATGCTGACTTGTCTGGTTCTAATTGAACATCCTACTGACTCAGGCCTGTCATTTATGGTTACTTTCATGGTTAAGTATGGCATTGTAACCTGACGCTGTGGCTCATTGAACGGTAGAAGATTTAGGTCTCGCTCTCTACCAAGGTGGAGTGTCCGTTCCTCAGTTCGATACTTGGGAAACTGAGGCGTCTAGCCCGACTCGAAAACTGATCCATTGTACTACCACGTAGTGAGCTATAATACAT
Organism: Eristalinus sepulchralis; assembly: GCA_944738645.1. Classification (NCBI taxonomy): domain Eukaryota; kingdom Metazoa; phylum Arthropoda; class Insecta; order Diptera; family Syrphidae; genus Eristalinus; species Eristalinus sepulchralis. Next base: position 55,799,254 of record OX122886.1, read on the forward strand.
TTGATATAACTCCTTGATTTTTGGAGGAAAACCAAAAAGCGCTTCATTGATAAAGAGCCTGGGTTTCAGCTTCAAACATATCAGCACTTCATTTGAACACAGGCAGGACATTGACACAGGAAGTGAAGTGTCTTCGATGCGAAGGTGAAGTATTCCGTTTGTACGCCAAGAGTCTAGGATTTCTTTCGGACGTTTGGGAGCATGCGCTCGGTCAGCCTGCAGCTTGGAGAGTTGTGCCATCTCTGGTTGTGCTGTCAAAACCCAACCAACGACCAAGGACGACCCAAGGTGGGTTTAGGCTCCATGAAAGGCCCTTTTTTTACTTACCTAGCAAGTTCATAGGCAATTTTATTTCAATGTGTTCTCCGGGGATAAGTCTTAGCGAGTTTAGTCTACCGACCTAAGACTTGCATCATCATATTCTACCTTGAAAGTGGTTAGAGGGTTGAGTAAGGCCTTAAGCTAAGATTTGCTGTTACTACAAATGCAGACATTTCGCCATTTCCATCTCTTCACATTGTAGTTCGTGGCCATCAAGATAGCAAAGGTTCCTGCCAGGAACACCAACGCGAAGTTACCTAGAGAGGTGTGAAGTCTTATGTTGTGCTTTCCTACCAAGGCCCCAGCTCCAGATCTTCTTGCAGTCGTTCTTGAAAATCCGATTACATTCGATTCCTGGATAAGTTTTTGATCGAAGTCAGTCCTAGACACAGAGAAAGTTGACAACGCAGCTGGATTGTTGGTGTCCTCGCAACAGTCAGCATGTCTGTGGAATAAGGGCGCGAGGTCAGCAAGATGAGCGACTTGAACAAAAGACCACTTCTTTGTAGTCGGAAGATGGTCTTGACTGTGTATCCTTTGATCCACATCATCGAGGGGAGGGAGATTTAGCAGAGCCGGGCGTGCTAGGGAAAGTCCCTGTGCCAAGACAGACCATTCTTTGAAACTTTGCGAGAGCAGCAGTCACATACTTGCTCGAAAGTTTATTCAACGAAATGACTGACGCATAGGAAGGAAGACGGCTTGTAATGGTCGATTGGGTACCTCGAATTAGGCCCGATAGTCAATCGTGTGGCAACTTAATCGGTGCGTGATTGACGTCCACTTCAATAGTAAGATTCCATTCTTATGAAGGCGGTATTGGACAGTCGCAAGAGACATTTTTTCGCCTCCTTATTTAACGTCTTAAGAGTTTAAATTCGGGCCTCTTTAGAGTTAGTTTCTTCAAAAGCTACTTGTTTTGTACTTACTTTTGTTCTTTTACGAGTAAAGGACCTCTTTTATGGACTCTGAATGGCACGATTTTGGAAGCGTTTTCATTGACAGTGGGCGTGGGCATATCAGTAAATACTCTCTGAGTGTTGTCAGTAACTCGAAAGTCATGGGGTCGTGGAAAAGATCTGAGATTTTTATACCCAAAATCTAACTTAGGCCGTTAAGCGTTTGAGCCAAAAGAATAAACGGACAAATTGCAAAGCAACTTCATTGCATATAGTCACAGTATTGTTTTCTTCAAAGTGAGTAAACGGAGCTCGACATTCTGTCTGACAGTTGTATTGGAATTCCGAGTCCCCTCTAACAGCATGTGGAAGCTTCTTCTCACAAATATTCCATTCAATGGAGACACTGAAGGAACACAAGCCAAACTTCCCTTCCTACGGTCGTCACTCTCTCCCCTAAAAACTTCAACAAAAATGTTTTCTATGTCTCTCAAGAAATCCTTCCAATCAAGATGACGTTAAAAACAAAAAAAAAAAACACAAAAATTTATCTACATCATCCAAGTAAGGACTTAACAATTCAACCTCCCAAACCTCCCACAATCAGTCACCACCCAGTCAGTCATTCTAAAAATAGAAAAATTCCGTAATCTCCTTTTTTTCTTCAGAATTAACATAAATTTCTGAAACTCACCAGAGGGGGGATATCCTTTTATGCCCTGCACTCCAACTCGTTCAGTTCTCCTCTCTCCAATGCGCCCCCTCCCCACACATTTGAGAATGAATGGCAAACGTTTAAGTTATGCAAAAGTGTTAAAGCGAATTTTTTACACCTGACCTGCCCCTTGGCGAAAGCGTGGGCGTATCTGATGCAATCTAAATCGTCGACGCAAATCACGATGAAGTCACGTCATCGCGCGAGCACTTCAAGCGCATTGTTACCATCGACAAACATTTCACTTTGAATGGGCTCGGTGGAAATTATGAAATTCCGACATCCGGCTCTGGCGGCCTTTTTCTACTGTACACCAGAATGAATTGCAATTTGCATAAAAATGCAAACAACTTCCGGGGTGCCTCAAAAAGGGTTGTTGCATAACAGCACCCACAATCGTAAGGAAGGCGACGAAGACTTGTAAATAACTTTAACAGGGAATGCTGAGGGAAATTTCATATTCGAGGGGAAATCTGGGATATTTTCTTAGACGTATGTGAGCATGGGGTGAAGTTTTTTGCTAAGTTAGTTGGTACACGGTGGGACTCTTTATACCAATCAAGTACACGAACCATTTGACTTTAGAAAGCAAATATATGAATTTCTCTGCCCTGAGCTGCATAAAGGTAACAAGAGATGGCGCTGCGAATATTTTAAATTGACAGTTGTGCCAATGAAAAACATTTTTTCAAAAAAGTGGCTGACACTTGACACTGATCGAACGTCTGAATAACTAATGCAGCTAATTTTCCAACTGAATAACAGTCGAAAGTACTGAATATTTATTTAAAAAATGAGTACTTAAGCGTCTAATTCGAAATAAAGCACTTATCGCGATTTCTGTAGAGAAGATTGTCCAAAAGATTTATTGGACTGGTATCTGTGCTAGTGGACATCACTCATAACACGTAGTTATGCAGCGTGTCTGCTGTATTTGTGAGCGTAAGAGTCAATTCAAGAACATCAATTCGATATCGATTTTATTTGCTTACAAGTTCCAACTGAATTGGCAATAGCGCAATCAAGGGCGCATACGACGTGTGGGTCGACGCACTTACCCACTACGCCTCTTATTCTTATTGTATAACTACTTACATGTGAGGTACTGTATATGATCGCTTGGTGGAATGCACTAGCCAGAAATTTCACAATTGATTCTGCGTTTGATTTCGATAGTTAAGTTGTTGTCCCTATTGACAGCGGAGCCGAAGTAGGTAAAGTCCTTGACTACCTCGAAGTTTTTGCTCCCTAGTGTGACGCTCTGTCCGAGACCTCGGTGTTCTGTGTCCTTCCTCGATGACAGCATGTATGTACTTCGTTTTGCCCTCATTAACCACCACACCCTTTTAGCCGCTTCCGCTTCACTGCCAGCAAGCGCCTCATTACTCATCGTAGGCTTAAGCTGGCAGTTGAACGGACTTTTGGAAGATCGTGCCTCTTTTGTTGAGTTCTGAGTTGCCCACGATCTTCTCAAGAATGATGTTGAAAGAGTCACATGACAGCGCGTCGGCTTGTCTAAAACCTTTTTTGACATTAAAGGCCTCGGTGAATACGTTACCGTTGTCTTTTTTCATCTACTTGTTTACGCGTCAATGCTAAGTACCGAAAGTGTCATCTTTTTCCTCCCACATGCATCTACGTATTTTGTACTGCGGTTATCTATTGGCTTATTCATTGTGGCCGTCTTTTTGTTTTCCCATTTCCCGGATTATTTGGTTGTTCGAATTTTATAAGTCCCGCTGTAGGACGAGTAATCGTTGAATGTCAAGCTAGGTTTCCAGGAAACCTAGAGAGCACGACGGAACCGAGTTTTTGTAACATTTGCCGTATATGGGCAATAAGGCTGCAAACGTTGTCGGTCAATCGTTTCTACATATCCTCACAGAAAATTGTCAAGCGGCCTGAAATCGCACGATCTTGGAGGCCTATTCAAGGGTCCATAACTTCGAACCATGCAGTCACCAAATGTTTCAAACAATAAATCAATTGGTGCACGAGTTGTGGGACATGTTGCGCCATCTTGTTAAAATTTCAGCTACTGCACATCAAAGTTATTCAATTAATGAGCGAAAAAGTCAGTAGCATGATAGTGGTCACCATTGGCTGTAAAGTTTTGGCCAGTATCGCTTTTAAAAAAGTACAAACAAATTATTCGACATCAAACAGTAAGTTTTTGGGGATATAACGGTATCTCAACATACACTTGAGGAGTATTATCAAACTAAATAGGGCAGTTTTGTTTATTGACACATCCATGTAACCCAAAGTGAGCGTCATCACTAAACAAAATTTACGCAATACGTATTCCGAACAGACGATGACTTTCAAAATAAATTTACACAATTTGAAAGCGTTGTTCAGGCGTCAACCAATTATCCACCTAAACTAAAAATAAATCACTTAAAGGCTCACCAAAACCCGCAAGTATCACCACCTACTTCGATCCTCGGCATAAGCAGACATACGAGTATCTTTAACCGGGGCTTGAAGAAACGGTCAAAGAAGACATTTCGATAACGACTGATATTGAGGATGACGTTTCCGGCTCTAGTTATGTCAGTTCTAAAGGGGCAACACGAATTACAGATTCCACGATAGAATACTTCGAACCAGGGACAACAGGCTTCGTTAGAATGTAATGCTTGAAGAGCTATAAAATTCGTCAAGTGAAGATGAGAGTCAAGAGCCACCAAAACGTGGTAGCACGTGCGAAAATCCTCTTACATTTCGAGAGGAGTTTGAGAGCTTATTACCGAGCCAAGAATACTATTTTCTACTCTATAAAGCAGTGGTCCTAGCGAGCAATTATTTCGCAACGCTGGTATAAATTACAAGCGTCTACGTAACCGGCTTGAATCCGATGAGGTGGCAATATTAATTTTAACAGTGCTCCTGTTTTTTCCATTTAATAATTACTGTGTCTTTATTTTTATTTATTACTTATTTATTTTTTCATCTATTCAGCTCTTAAATGTTCAATGGTTGTGAAAGAATCGGCATCTGCAATAGCCGTAGTCAAAACCTCGCGCGATTTTTGGACCTTTTTGAGGAATTAAGTCACAGCACTTCTTCAGATTGCGCTACAGTCCGGGGTGGACCTGGGCCTCAATCAGCATGCCTCTCCAGCTAGCACGATCTTTTGCCAGCTGCTTCCAATTGCGCACTCCAAGTTGGTTGAGGTCCTTTTCCACTTGTGTGCGCCATCTCAGTCTGGGACGTCCTCTGTTGCGTTGTCCCTGTGGTTCGGATTCGAAGACTCTTCGGGCCGGAGCAGTGCTGTCCATCCGCTCTACATGGCCTAGCCACCTTAAGCGTTGTATCCGTAGACGCTTGACTAGGTTCATGCCGCCGTACAGCCCATACAGTTCGTGGTTGAATCTTCTCCTCCAGATGCCATCAACGCAAACAGGACCAAAAATCGCACGCAGAACTTTTCTCTCGAACAGACTAAAAGCTTCCTCATCCGCTTTTAGTAACGTCCAGGTTTCTGCGCCGTAAAGCAGAACAAGGTGTTGTACAAAGTCACTTTGGTCGTTCGGGAGAGGGCCTTATTACTCAATTGCCTCTTAAGCCCAAAGAAACAGCGATTGGCAAGAGTGATTCTGCGCTTGATTTCGGTACTGATGTTGTTGTCCCTATTCACCGCGGAGCCGAGGTAGACGAAGTCCTTGACTACCTCGAAACGTCTGCTGCCCATAGTGACGCTCTGTCCGAGACGTCGATGTTCTGCGTCCTTCTTCGATGACAGCATATACTTAGTTTTGCCCTAGTTTACCACCAGTCCCACTTTAGCCGCTTCCGCTTCAATGTTAGTAGACGCCTAATTGACGGCTCGCTGAGTTCGGCCGATCACGTCAATGTCATCCGCATAAGCTAGCAGTTGAACGGACTTGTGGAAGATCGTGCCTCTGATGTTGACGTGTGAGTTACGCACGATCCCCTCAAGAATGGTGTTAAAGAAGTCGCATGACAGCGCGTCGCCTTGTCTTAATCCTTTTTTTACATCGAAGGTCTCGGTGAGTTCGGTACCGACCTTGACGGAGCAGCGAGAGTTCTCCATCGTCATCCTACACAATCTGAAGAATATATTGAACGCCTCTCGTAATTCCCTTCTTGTCACAACTTGTCTTCGTCATTCGCATTAGCATCAAATGCAAATTTCCAAATCCATGCAGAAGCAACATCCCTAGGTGTGATAGTTATGGAGATAGTTCTCATACAGACAACAAAGAGTCGTTCAAAGGCAACGCAACGTCATTGGAGTGATTAGATGAAATTGAAATCCATTTCACTCGGAATCCAGAATGTGGGCGACTCTATACACAAAACGCAAAAACCCTTTTTCCGATTTTCAATTCGAAAAAGAAACGCCATTTTTTTTATTTTATTTATTTTTTATTAATTAATATTTAATTTATATAAAAAAAATGATTTTTTGTTTTAAAATATTACATTTCTATATAAATATGTGAAAACAATTGAAAACAGTGTGTACAATTTCTATAAATGATAGATACTACTTACCAACTAGACAATATCTATTTACTTTCATATATACTTATTTATTTTTTTTTTTTTGTATTTTTACTTGTGTTATTTGTTTTTTCTCATGCTTGTAAAAAAAACTTACTATTTTTTTTTCTTTTTACTACGAACGACAAAATAAGTAACAATCTTTTGTTTTTTTTTTGCTTTTGTTAAATATACAATTATACATATTTATTTATTTTTTTTTTTGATTTTGTGCCAATAAATTAAGATTTCATTCTTACTGATTAACGGTGAAGGCAAAAATGGCACAGTACATTACTAAGTATATAAAACACTCACTGATTACTTAAATAAATTTGGGTACAGAGTGGAGGGTGTAGGGGGTCAGAAATAAAAATTAGCACACAAGACTAGCGTGTCCTGTGCGTCGATGTGGCTGGAGAGTGCTGCCGTTCTATTTCAAATAGAACAGAACCGTCCGTGCAATGTCAGTGGGGAAGAACTACGTCTACGTCTGTTTGATATTTAATTTACACTTGTTCTCGGTCTATTTGCTATAAATATTTGCTTTATCTCTAAACTTAACGAACTCCTAGACTTAGCGTTGTTTTAATTAATTTTCTTTTTTGTTAAGACTATTATCACAGATAGAGAGACACTTCGGATTAAGTGCGCGCGATGATTGTGGGTTATGCATGCGGTGTGAGTTTTTACATGGGCTGGGGTTAGCGGTAAGACACATAGATTGTGCGGAGACACACACTTATACATAAGTACTTAGGCTACAATCTATTGTTCGGCTTGAATGTACAGTTTCGCGAAATTAAAAGGCACTTGAAAAATAAGAAACAACATAACCTAACGCTTAGCTAACGGTCTAACGATGCTAAAACTTTACACATTACATACTGTAGCCTACAGGAGGGGAGGTGCTACTAAGAGCTATACACAGGGCCTGCTGGGTGACAAGTAGTCGCTGGTGCGCGGTGTGGCAAGTTTCAGTTTTGGTTCATGCGGAGCTCCCCGCCATCACACTCTGGTCTCGCTGCGGTGCAGCGGCTGCAGTTCGCGCTGCGTGTCGTTGTAGTACTCATGGTCGGAACTGGTTTGCTCGCCCTCGACTATGACGCCGTTGGCTGGACCGTTTGGCATGTGGACCACTGGGATGCCGATGGTCTGGGTTGGGATCGGGGCGTCGCCGGTGCTCAGCGGCTGACCGTTCATTAGGTACTCGGGGTTGTCCACGCTGGCGGGGACGCCGATGAGGTCCATGTAGCCGCCGGGACCAGTTCCAATGGGATTCGCGTTCGTCGTCTGGCATGTGGGCATGAGATAGTCGTCCTCGTCGACTGGCAAGTCTAGGCGGAGGTTGCCGACGCCTACCTCGCGGGCGTTCGAGTCTGTCTCATCGTCGCCGCCCGAGGAGGTCTTGTTCATGGGGTCCTTGCAGTAGCGATTCAGTTTGGTTGGCAGTTCGTCGGACGCCTCGTTGCTAGGTCCTGGGCGGGCGGCCTTTGGCTGAAGATAGTCTTCGGCCTCGACGATCGGCTCGGGGCCCTCGAAGGTCGGCGCCAGCTTGCGTATGAGATCCTTTTCGTCCTGACTGGTGTATGAAGGCAGGCGGGTAAACTTGTCGCCTGGAATGACCAGGTACCGACCAGGGTCGCGGGCAAACTCGGCGAAGACGTTCACAAGCTGCTTGAAGGAGGGTCGCATCTCGGCGTCCAGGTGCCAGCAGGAGAGCAGGGTGCAGTAGATGTCCAGAGAGCAAATCTCTGGCTGCTCCAGCTTGAGGCCGACTTCGATGAGGTCGGGGATGTCTTTGGCGGGAATGTTTTCGTGCGGTCGCTGGCCGAATGTGAGCAGCTCCCAGATGGTGACACCGAAGGCCCACACGTCTGATTTGCTGGTGAAGACTCGGTGGCGGATGCACTCCAGGGCCAGCCACTTGATAGGCATCTTGCCGCCGGCGGCCTTGTATTCGTTCGAGTCGTTCGACAGCAGCTTGGCGAGGCCGAAGTCTGTGATCTTGACGCAAGACGGCGTCTGTACGAGGACGTTTCGCGCGGCGAGGTCCCTGTGCACCAGTCGCTTCTCTTCGAGGTACGACATGCCCTTGGCAATCTGCGTCGACCAGTTGAGTAGCGCCTTCGAGCCGATCTTGTCCTTGTTGAGGCGCACATAATCCAGCAGGCAACCCAGAGGCATCAGCTGCGTTATGAGCATCATCTGTGAGGTCATGCAGACCGCGAGGAGCTTCAGAAGGTTCGGGTGCTCCACTGACGCCATGATGTAGGCTTCCCGCAGGAATTCTTCACTGGACTCGGCGCCGGAAGCCTTCAGCAGTTCCTTGATTGCGACGGGGATCTTCACGTTCTCGCCCTCCGGGACCCACACACCCTTGAACACGCGTCCGAATGCACCCATGCCCAAGACGCCTCCTTTTCGCAACTCGGCTTCCTTGACGATGCGCAGCTTCGATAGATTCGCTCCGATATTGGTCGGCCGCAGGGGTTCCGAATCCTCACAGCCGGACAGAACCATGGTCATCTTGACAGCCTCCTTCTTGGCCTTGGTTTTCTGTCGGCAGACGTAAGTGACCACGCACAGGGTGAGCAGGAGCACGAAGAGCGTACCAAAGGCGATCAGAGAGACAACATATTTGTCGTGGGCGGCAATGACCTTTGAGCCCTTTGGCGGGCTAGCCGAACAGTGCGCTCCGAATGGCTCGTAGATGACGTGAGAGTATTCCGGTGGACACTTCTGTGTGCAGTTGAAGCGGGTCGAGTTGTCGTAGGGATCACCGTCTTCGAAGACCTTGTAGCTGCGGCAGGCGATGCAATCTTCTGAGCCAGGTCCTCGGCAGCCCTTGCATTCCGAATGGCACTCGAAGCACTGCCGACGCTGCTCGTCCGCGTAGTGGTCTGGGGGGCACTCGTCCTCACACTGCTCACCACGCTTGTAGCCAGCGCATTTGGAGCAGACCTGCTCATGGAATCCGTAGCCAGTGCACAACTCGCAGCGGGGGTGGCACTTCCTGCAGATCGCCTTGCCAGCCAGCGGCTTGAGGTTTCCCTGCTCCTGTGGGTTCACGAACTCCCAGTAGTATCCATCGGGGCACTTATCTTCCTTCTTCAGACACCGGTCCACCGTTGCGTCGCTGTTGATAATCGCGAGGTTACAGGTCTTGCAGCCTCCCGGTCCAATCGTGTTCCTGGGTCCAGTGCAGCCCTCGCATGTTGGGTGGCACAGTCTGCAAGTACCGTAGTCGGAGTACTTGTTGTCAGGGCAAACGGGGACACATCGCTGTTCATCACGGACATGGACGCACTCGTCGCAGTGTTCCGCTCCGGGTCCTGAGCACGTTCGGCACTCTGGGTGACACTCCTTGCACGTCTTCGCGTCAAATTGATACGCACTGTGGAGGAGATTGAGAGGTTAGCTGGGTTATGTGGGGACGGTGGGTCAGACTTACTTTGTAATGTTCTTGCAGTCCGCGATGCAGGTTCCGTTGAACTCAAAGTTCTTACACTCCAGGCATTGGTCGGCTCCCGCACCCCAGCAGCCGGCGTTGTTGCACTGATCGGAGCAAACCATGTTGTCTTTCTCTGTGGGGATGAGAGGAATTCATTAGATGAACCCGATACTGGCATCTGATGCGCAGTTATACTCACCACAATCGCTCTCGTTCCGGTTCTTCGCAATGACGATGCCGTGCTCGATGGATTTCTGAACCTTCCCCCAGGCGATGTTGTTCACGAAGCACATCCTCTCGTTTTGCTGGATGACCACTGCTCCAGAGTTGATCCGCTTAAGGCTCTTCAGTTCCAGACTTTCCAGCGACGACACAACAATCGATAGCGACGCAAAGTAGTTCTCCATCAGCTGACGGCCGTGGATGATCTCAAGGTTCCGGAAGTATGACAAGTTCTTGAAGTCGGGATGCACGCCCTGGATGTCGAGGTAACCGGCGATCTCCTTCACCGTGGAGAACACCTCCAGTCGGTCAGGGTGCATGGACAGGTAACGGATGCCGAGGGAGTAGTTCTTGTACACCTCCTGATAGCCGGTGAATGTCTGCTCGAGAATGCGGATGGAGCCCTCGATCACGGTGCAGCCCTTGAACGAGTCAATGTTGCCCGAGTCGAGGATCGCCTTGCCAGGGCACGTTTTAGGGCATGGGCCGTTACAAGGCACACACTCCCCGTCCTTGGCCATCTTGTCCGACGGGCAACTGCGCACGCACGCGCCACTGTCCTTCAGCAGGTGCTCGGGGCAGTCCTTCACACAGGTGGCTCCGTATGCGTATCGGCCCTCCGGGTTCGCCTCCCACAGATAGTTGGTCGGGTTGTACTTCTGCATTGGCGGGCACTCCTCCTTGCACACCCCGTCGTCGTAGAAGTTCTTGCAGGCGATGCACTCTTTCTGCGTAGGTCCAGTGCACCCGCCCGCGCAGAACAGGTGACAGCATTCCCGCGGTCGTGGTCCAAAGCACCGGCCCTGCGCACACTGAGGCGAGCAGTTGATTTTCGAGAACTTCTGGCAGTTCTTGGGCCCCTCGCCCCAGCAACCTTCCTGGCATGATTCGTGACACTTTGGGCACTCTCGCTCGGGCAGCGTGAAGTTGTAGATGTATTTGTAAATGTCATTCGGTCCTGAGATGATCTCCGACCAGTTGATCGTTTTGATGTGACACAGGTTGAAGTTGTTGAAGAACCCAACCGAGCCCTGGAGGATATCCCGCAGCGCAGGCATCTCCAGTGTGTACATCTTCGAGTATGTCGCGAACAGGGCGAACTGTTTATCCTGAACATTCAGCCGAAACAGTGTCCTTCCACGAATAATTTGAAGTCTGCAAAGGGAAGCAAATGTCAGATCACTGTATACGGCGAGGACTTCGTCACAACTTACCTTGGAAAAATGACTTTCTTTACGTCCACGTGACTTATCAGAATGTAGCCCGTCACCTCCCGGATGTTCTCCAGAAAACTCAGATCCATGTTGGGGTCCTGCAACCAAGTAAGCTCCAGATTTCCATCCACATATGTGCAGTTGTTGTAGCGGTCGCGCAAGTTCCTGTAGTGATGCTCCCGGTTCGATGGCACCGACAGTCGGGACTTGGTTCCAATGCAAACTGCAAAGAGAGACAAGAAAGACAAGGTTATTAGATAGATTTATTTTGGCGCCACACGTCTCACAAATGTACATCATAAAATCCCAATTCCGCCCTTATAAGGAAGCGTGTACCGGGATTGGCGGAGAGGTGTAGAAAAAAAGTGATAATAACCCCCCGGCTCCCCGTATCTTTGACTGGATTTGTTCAGACCACGGAGACTGCGGTGATCACGACCAAAAGAGTCATCGATCTAGCCAGTGAACTGCACACACACACACACGCGCGCGTGGATGCTCGGTCGTACAATGAACGTAAAGCTTGTCCTTTTACGGTATAAACCACCAGCAGTTGGTCGTGTGTTAAATGTCGTTAAACAACAACAACAGAGATCACAACAATCACAAGAAGAACAAGAACTAGTCTTGCTGCGGAATGGAGTGCTGGAAGGTTTAGTTTAGTATTTGAATTAATTATACGAAAGCTCTGAGATGACAGCGAATGGAAACCAGTTTCTGTTTTCATTAGTTCGAGACAACTGATCAATCAATCAACTATTTCCGTCTGATTGGGATGATCTACACTGATCGGCGATCGTTTTTGGTTAAAGGTTCGGAATTCATCGAAAGAGAAGGTTCAGTTTCAAGTGTTGATTCCTAGAGGGCTTCATTGGTTGCGATGAGGATCGAGAATATGGAGTTTGTAGACTCTATGATCAAGATGGGGTGATCTACGCCGCGAAGTGACTTTCGAAATCTTCACTGATCGTAGTGATGATTAACCTTATCCTTCAAAACATGATTGAATTGTGCCAAATATTGTCCAAAGCATGATCAGCATGATCGGTCAAACTGTGTAGAAGTTTCTTAAGATCTATGAAGAGTCAATCGATCATGCCACTCTATCGAAAGATCAGTCACATAAATGTCAAGGATTGATCTCATTCAAAACTGATCTTCAACCCCGAACAATGAATCCAAATGAACCCACAAAAGCCAAACAATTCTTACTCCACACAGCAGTCTGAAGATCAATTCAATAAACTCCACACTAAAGGAGAAGGAAAAAAATGCTGACCCGGAATAGCTACCAGTTCAAGTCATTCAACTTCATAATCAATTTTCCAACTCCCCCACCATACCCGATCATCAACCACAAAAGTCTTAGAAATTAGGTGCACACTCTTGTTTCAGTTGAAATTCAATTCGAATTGCAGTAGAGCCAGCAGCTATTCCTAGACTCGATCAGCGATCTGAAAGTTATCCGTGTTCTCTTTGATTTTCATTTTCCAACAAATCAAACATCTGCACACACACTGACAAGCGCAATTGCATCTAGAAGTTACTTCTATCTGTTTTCCTTAGAACGACGTGAGGCCAAAGAAAATTCCCCAGACCAACCTCATGCACCGCAGGCATGCACTGTCGCGACATTTGGCAGGCAATACCTTTTCAAATCTACACTCGACTCGGCGACTCCTGTGGAATGTTCTTCTTCTGCAGTCGTTTCTTGTTGCATTTATTTGGTTCTCGTCTTGTGCTGTTGTGTTGTGGAAGGCGACGGTAATCCGCGCAAATATGGTGCGCAATGCAGTGTTTGTGCGCGGACCACAAGAAATTCTATTATTGTTGGACTTTAGACCTTTCGCTCGGCGGTGATGATGGCTACAAAGCAAGCAGTCCATCGGGGATTGTGTGAAAGGAGAGTGCACCAGAGATCGGTAAAACCAGTCATGGCAAATGGTATACCATTGGACTTGGGTTAGCGCAAGGCGTCAGCTTCATCGTCGTCGTCGTCGTGATGAAGAAGAAAAACAAGAAGGAAAACCGATGGCGACGACTACGACGGCAACGTACGGATGCATTCGAGGTTGCATCATAGGATAGATACGAACGATCGTGAGGTAAATTTATTTGGAAATCTGTTATTTGTTGCCACAAGACACGATTCGTTCTGAAGAAGAAATAAAAAGAACACCAGAGGGAGAGAGAATAATGATGGAGAGGAGAAAAGGATTTGATTTGAGTTTGGTCCCGAATTGTTTGATGATCGTGATCGTCGATCGTTGATCGTGATTGTTACCGCTTTGGGGGGGTAGTCTTCTCTGCATTGTGAAGTTTTGAAATCACTGCTGTTCATAAGTCAAGATTGATGCAGAATCGTGGTTTACTTATTCAAGTCTATTTCTCTTTGAGTTGAGTGAAGGACTCGATATCAAAAGAGAATTAACCGCCGACGGGCAGACAATAGAAATGTTGAAGATGACAAATGACGTCGGAGATTTGAAATATTGACGGTAGATTGCTGAGTAATTCGTTGTGCATATTTAATGTCCTTTACCAATGGAAATGTGGAAAAGCGCACGAAAATCGATTATTCAAAAATTTCAGTGCTTCCTATGAATTCCATTCATCCGGTGAAAGATCCGAATTAAGGTCAAAACCAATGAGGTTCGGATGCAACATCGAATCAATGAAATACCTATCCAACCAGTTGTGCAACAGTCGCCCAATTTTATGAATGAAACTGAAATTTACAAAAGTTCGCTACCCAACTCTTTCGTATATCTCACCGGAAGCGCTGCTCATAAAATACCGTCACAATGGTGAAAACCTCGAAGAAAAATGATAACGATTTTCAATTCGGTTGTAACGGAACCCCCACAGAAAACAAAAAACCGATTCCACCCACTTTTCCATAAATAAAGCCTTCTGCTTCATCAATATCTGACAACACCTGAGCCGCCGAGTGAGGGCGAGACGGAGATACAGATTTTTGGAAAGTAGGCCTCAAAACAAAAGCTCTGGTGACACAAAATATTACAGGAGATCCCCCCAAAGCAGCATGCACCCACCTTAATGGTCGCATATTTAAACGCACACACACACGCAGTCGCAGTCAATCTGTGGGCGACAGTTTATCGCTCCGCCGAAGCGACTGTTAAGATGCGTAGGGCCTATGCCGGCTGCTGGTGGTGGACTCTAAGAAAGTCACTGTCATTACCATAAACATTATGCTAACTAAATTGATACGCATTAATTAGTGGTTCGGGCCAATTTCCGATTCTAGCCGAGTGGTGGCACAAGAGACAAAATTAAACAATGACGCAGATGACAAACTCACACAAAACGACACACACGCGCGTTCTGAAGATGTCTGTCGCATGGTCGTCTTTAGACAAAAAACCGAGAAACACACAAAAAACAACACAGAATGAATTCATGTGTAGGTTTGGCTGTAGTAAGTGAGCAGGTTAGGCACAGGAAGTTGGTCAATATGCGGTTTTGTTGTTTGGTACACGATTGTTTGCTTTTATTTTTCTTTTCTTTACAGCTTTTTGTTGGCACCCAAATGAAGTCGGTCTGTCATCGCGCACCGAAGAAGTGGGTTTCATTCATGTCATTAGTTGCTGATGACGACGTTGATTGTATCTTTTTTTTTCTCTGATTTCTGATTACAAAACCATATGGCACTGGAAGCGCGTCTCGCCATTGATTACTCCTAATGCCCATCAATCATAGAATTTGCTGACAAAACGGCAAACTTAACTGCCGTCGTGTTGTTGTTTTCTTTTTTATTTGCATGAAATTTTTCTAGGTTGATGGCAAATCAACTGCAGCGCACTCCTATGGGTTGGTTATTTGATCTGTGCATCCGGCTGAGAGAACGCTATGCGGTGGTACAGGCTGTTAGGTGAAATCATATGAAATCGATGCAAAGGAAAGCTGCTGCTGAACCGCACGCGCATTCCTTGTCATTGTGGTGAACGTAATGTGGCTTTCTATGATGGAGATAGTGTCAGAGACTAGGAAGATACGTAGACAGTTGATAACCGCTGTTATTTGATCGGACATTTGTGTGTTTGATGGGTTTGAACGGAAGAATGTTGATGAGGAGGTCGTTGATCATGGTGGATTGGAGGAATTTTTTTGAAGCTATACTTGGACTTTCTGTCGGCTTGTTGTCAATTTCCAGAAGAAGTGTGATTCATTCTCGATAATTTCATTATTTAAATCAATGCACACGACCCCTCACTCAATCCACTTTTATGCTCCGAAACTTAGATCCAGTCAAAGCTACATAAGCCTTTAAATCAATTGATTGCCCATCACACAGCCATTCAATTCTTCCCCCGAGCCATCATTCGATCAATTTGATTGCGAAACAGCTTATGATGTGCTACCACCATTACCCACAAAAGAGTGAGTAGGTGGATGTGATTTCTGTTTATCACATTGAAATGCTTTAATTACACATTCATTTCTCAGTCCTCCAGACAGTCATTTTTCACCTCAAACAAAAAACTGAAACGACGACTCACCAAAGGCGTTGCAGCAATGACAGTCCGAGAAGAAAAATGGCTCAAAGCCGCCCACCTCCACCATCGCCATCATCATCATCATCAGCCCGACAGGTATTTCAAACAGATATTCGGCGGCGAAAGGAATTTGTAAAGGGCGCACACATGCCGCAGTTCCCCTCTAGTGGGCGGTGGACATATGGAAAGTGGTGGCATGTGCCATGCCACGCTGAAATGCATCTCGCTAGTCTGGAGCTCTATGGCGATTGTTCGACTTGTAAATTCAAATTATGTGCATCTCATTGTAACGGCTTCCCGCGTGAGGTTTAGTACACAACTAGGCCGCTTTCTCAACCAAAAAAAAAAACACCAAAACTCATCGCCGACAGTTTGAATGGCGTCTTGTCTCGAGAGAAGGGTAAGAATGGAGATAAACGCTTCAAGGCACAAAATAAATTTCAGCCGATCAGACAGACGGATGGATGATGGATTTGCTTTGTGCGCAAGTGTACCTAAGAACAGAGAGACTTTAACTTGCCCGCGGGACAATCGTTTCTGAATCGAAAGAAAAACACTATTAATTAGAGGTTATAATAATTAATGATTGGATTCTTCCGCTCGCCAGCGAACAGAGCCACGCTGAATCTCCAAAAAAGCCCATAGTCGGAGAAAGGCAGAGGAGCGACGAATGTTTGAACAAAATATTTTGAATGTTCAAGTTGCCCGGCCGTGATGGGACGGAGAGAAAAGGAAAGATAAAAAGGAAGAATTTGATTGTGTCCCCAATTTGGGAGACGGCAACTTTAATGGTTGTACCGTGCAATTTCCAATGAAATTCCTTTCCCCAGCAGATCGAACACGGCGACAATCGAATTGGATTGCGGGTTTCTGTTGTCTTTTTGGTGTTCTTTTGGAGAGGACAACTTCTTTGGTGCAACCGCTGGACGCGTTTCGTTTGGTTGACATTTTTGTGGGAGTTTATGATGGTATGAGAGAAGAATGTCAATTTTGGTAGATATTTTTTTGCGGAGAGTGAAAATATTTCAAGCGGGTGTGTTTTCGGGTGGTGTGGAGATAATTACGGGAAGAGGGTTCGAAATATAATCGAAAATCGGTCATCATGCGTGTAAGACCATGTGCATCAGCTAGACAGATTGCTCTACAAACAGAAAAAGTCATGATTGCAACAGCTAGCCCATCAAATTGAATTCTTTCACTCCAAGGGGAGGTTTTATTTAATGAGAAATCATGACCTGACATCAGGGGGGTTGTTTTGAACAGATAAACGAAATTTGGTGACGATCAACTTGAGAAAATAGACAATTCAACATCGTGCTTTGCCGAAAATAGTAGAATTATGTCAGAGGAGTTATTTTCCACAGTTATCCGAATTTATCCGAAGTTATCCGAATTTATCCGAGTTTATCCGAAACTATCCGAGGTATACAATTAAAAACTAGAAATTATCTGCGAAATATTGAATATTCTCGAACACCTTAAAACAGGTTCTGACAAAGATCAAAGTCCTTAATTTTTTTTCGGATTACTCATTGGTTTGCTTTTGCTCTTTCATCCAGGCGGGCAAAATAAAATGCAAATGCCCCAACGTGGAGTTGGATCTGTGTAGGGAATTGCCGCCAAATGTATTCACAATCTTCATATGAATAAGATCCAACGGCTAGAATAAATTTCACAAAAATATCTTAATTGAATCGATTTGCGTATAAATTTAAAATAAAGTCCTCATAACCATTGTCATTTTCGTCAAAACCACTTTGTGTAACATGGACAATTTACGACCCCCATGCGTAGCGCCATCATCTAGCAAAACTCGATTTGGACGCTACATTTTAACACCCGCTTGCCATGCAGAATATTTTAAGATATCGAATTTAATCGATTCTTAAAAGCTTTTCAAAAGTTATGACAAGACACCACCCCACATTCAATGATATAGTCTCACACTAACCGCCCCATTCAGTCATAACTCATGTGCGTCTTATCGTCAGCAAAGATTCGTGGCCCACACCTGGGAGGGCGATCACCCAAACAAAAATCCCATTACGATAACCGACTGAAATTTATGTTTAAAAATGATATTTATGCGAACATTCGTTATGTTCTCCGGTGATAGTGGTGCCTCGGCCCATTTGTCCAACGTACATAAAGTCCCTACCGACACCGCATATATCAGTGGGCTCACATAATTTACCTTACACGCATATTCAGATAACTTCATTAAATCACTCTTTTCGAAAGGTCGCAGCAAACCGATTTTACATGAGAAAAAGAACGAATGAACGAAATATAAGGAACAGTCACAGATCCGGGTAGATCAGTTGTTTGGTAATTAACTGGTGCTAAGTGACAACTTTGTTCATCTTTGCGATCACCGACGAAACGGTTCTAGAAAAAAACAGCTGCCAGCCAAGTTAACATGATCTCTCTAAACCAATTAGCCGGGTGTGAGCATATTCTGGCACCACTCCTTAGCCCATCATCATCAATTCTGACGTAATGTGCAACGTATGCAGGCTTGTCGCTTCGCAGATAATTCCTTCACTCCACTCGGAAACATGAGACGCAATCAAATTTAAGGAGAAGAAAAATATATAAAAATTAATTACTTAATTAAAACTGACGAATCTGGTTTTATTTTGAATTCTTTTTTTTTTCTCTGGCCTCGTCGTGGCGGTTGAAATTCGCCACGAATGTGTAGACATTCCTACAGCCAATAACGTTTAACACTCTAATCAGGTCGTCGAGAGTGTGGCATGCCTGGAATGTTTTCTTGTATTTTTCTCATCTTGTCAATTAACACGACCCTATTTGTGACTAGTCGTCATATCGTGGAAAATATTTTTGTCTCAATAGCTAGACGGTGGTTGGAGCTTTGTCGTGTCATGACCTGGCTGTAAATTGTTTTTCTTTAGAACCTACACGACTGACACGAAGCTGGTTGTGGAATCAATAAATGACCCAACATCAGGGAGTGAAGTCACACTTGCGAGTAATTACAATGCAAGATTGTGCAAATTCGCCCGACGGTGTGTCGATGGACTGCAAGAAGGAGAGACAAGAAGAAGGTTCTTCGTTGTGCTCGTTTTTTTGTGTTTGTTTGCCGCCATCGACATCGACTAATTGTGCATAATTGCCGTGCATCTATAATTAGTACACCGACACATTAATGTTGTGTGCATGATTGTCTTTTTGTATTTCAAAACGACAGTGACTGAGTGACTGTGCATTTGACACTTAATTATCACACAAGTGTGTGCATGGCTGTATTACTCAATAATGTGTATCGTGTTTCGTTATTTGAATTGAAAAACAGCAGCTACCAGATGGAGTTCGTTATTCTTCGACGACGGAGAGATCGTGTGTTCCAGACAAACAGGTAACGACGCTCAGCGGGAGATTATTCGAAGAAAGAATTCTTTTCCCCCTTCTTTTTTTGTTTTGAAAATCTTACCTGAAACATAATCCTTATCAGTTTTCATTTATCAAACGCCTAATGCATTTAAGGAAGAGAAATCAATCAGATATGAATGCCGAACGGCCGTCGAGAGGCCTCAAATCAGCGGTTACAAGAATTTGAAACAAAAGAGTTGGTTAGCGAACTTGAAATTCCTACAGAAGGCAAGCACAAAATACCAACCACCACTTGACGAAGCGAATTTAGTGTTTCGCTGTTAATAATAGAAGCTAATAACAAAGCAATAAATTACTAACCAGTTGTTCGCATGCGGATTGAGAGAATTCGTAGAATTCTTTTTTTTTTTTGTCATTCCTCTCTACCTTTCCCTCATTTGCCTGATTGTGTGTGACTGTTTGTGCTCTGCGCCTGTGTGCGAATGAATAGTTCTCTGTAACCTGTGGTTAATATGCGGCATGCTGGAAAGTTTATATTATCTTGGACCACGTTTCTCTCTTTCTCTATCTCTAAAACAAATCTTTCTCCATTCAACACACACACGCAGACACCCCCATTTCTCCCCCTTTTCTCCATTTTCGAAATATAGTTAATTTCATTTAGTTCCACTGAAGAACACCAAGAAGGAGAACAGACACGAAAAAAAAAACTACCAACAATGCCCCACAGGCGACAAAACAGACCAAATGATGCTGGAACCGGACTGAGTGGTGGACTGTGCGCTTAAACGGTTTTTCGTGGAAAACATTTTACAATACAACACACACCTGGAATACACTATATCTCTGAGCTGTTCTGAAACAACAGAAAACAAAAAAAAAAAACACCAACCCAACGCACACACACACTCACACCGTGCCCTGCTACGATATACATCAAGAGAGGCACAGAGAGCTAACGTAAGAAAGAACGAAAAAGGCAAGTGAGATACGACCAGATACAAAAGAAACACACAAAGCATGTTCAAAAAAGACGAAGAAGGCAACAGGAAAAAAAAATCGTAAAAAAACGACTCAAACGAAGGAACGATAGTTGTGTGGTACAAAAATTCGGGTCGGGCTGGGCCTGGGCCTGCAAAGTTATAAGCTGTGTGATCGGGTTTGTATCTCTTGTTCGGTTGGATAACCTCCATCCACTCTCTGGACCCATATGGGATTTTTTCAAAAGGCACGAGAAGGAGGAGAGGGAGGAGGATGAGGAGGAGGGCCAGCTCCAGTCACCACAGCATCACCATCGAAGACCATTAAGATTTTGAGTCTCAGATAAAATTGTCATAAAATTATTGTTATTATCGTTCCTTTTAGCCATCAGGGCTCTGACTTGGAATTCCTTTAGAATAAATCAAACTGCTGTTACCGTGGCAGTGGGGGGATACAAATTGAGCGGACAGCGCCCGCTGCTGTTGCTGCTGGCGAACGGAGTGTATAGGGTTTCTCTAATAATTTTTTTTTTTGTTTCTACTTCATCTCTTTGAATTCATTTCAATTAACTTAGATTGAAGTGAATAACAGTTAAACTGGTTTGCACTCGGCCACTCGCCACCATACATAAGAAGTATGTGCTGGTGGTGAAAGTAAATCGAAGCACGTGCGGTTGGAAGTCAAAGGAGACCCACTCAAGCCGCACAACAAGGGGGCTAGTCGAAAGACAGACTGACAGACACACACGGTAGTCATTAACGCACAACGTGGATAAATAATTCATTGGAATCTTGTGCATTGTGCGCGCTGAGCAGACTAATCGCACCGAATGGAGTTTTATGTGCAAAACGGAATTCATAGCTGCCACCAGGTGAAGCTGACGCCAACGAATTGAGGCAGAGATTGAAGCCGAAGCGGACGAAGAAAAGCAGAAGCCTTCTAAATTGCTCTCGAGATTCTTCGGTTTCCAGCAATTATCTCTGGTGTGTGAGCAATAAAACGCTTTCGCAAGACAATTGAATATCTGGACTGGGGGGAACCTAAGACGACAACGACTGGACGGTAGAATGGCCGCGACTGGCGGCGGCGGCGCCACAAACTCGTTTGGCGAATGGAAAAACCATTCCGAATGCGTGTGCAAGTTGGTGGCACTCATTGCGTGATTATCTTGTAAACGAGTTGGCCCAACAGGAATGCACTACAAATGCGGTTGGCTGGCAGCACCACCAGCAGACAATGCAGCCACTATAAACCATAGAGCTGCGACGTCGCAGTCTGTGATGATGATGGGCCCCTCAGGAAAATGTCGAGCCTAATTATAGGGCTATGCGCCTCGTCCTCCTATCTGCCTCCGTGCTCCGTGCGACGTGCCGTACAGATATCTGTGTACGTTTTCTGCGTTGAACCCATCAAATCATCGGTGAGACAAAGTACGCCTACGTTGTTTTCTTTCTGTCTCACCTGGCCGCACATACACTCGATCGTCGCTCGCTTGTGATCGTCTGTCCGTGTGCTGGTGTATCTCTCCACTGCGTGTGTGTGTTTTCTTGTTTTGCGCCCAAGGAAAACCTGTATTGAGTTTGAGACCAGGAATAAAAACTAAGACTTCGCTCGCTGTCTCTGTGTGCGCGCCCGGGCTGAGTGGGTACAGCGTGTGTGTTTGTGTGGGGAGAAAATTTTTCTGCAAATAGAATATATCTAAGTCGAGTGTCGCTGCAACGTTGGGTCATATTGACATTTGCCGAGGATACCTCTTTCGTGTGATTATTGCATTTAGCATGCAATCTCATGCGACGGAGTGCAATGACAACCGAACCAAGATTCAGTTGCGCTACAACGCCAACCACAACCACGACGACGACAACGACGCTGCTGACGATGATGACGACGATGACGACGACGACCACTCACTATCCAGTTTCGTTGAGTTGGATTTTCTGTTGTGTTTCAGTTGTTTTCTATTTTTCTCGTCTTCGACGATTATCTTCTAAGCATCGAGGTTGGCAAGCCTACGTTCAGACAAAACAGACAAAGATCTCCAAGTACTTTACTGCATTGGCATCTCTTGCCATTCTGGCAGCCGCGCTAACTCTTTCGAGATTTAATTGTTTTATGATTTTGTGAATGAAAATGTAAGTGACGTGGGCATGTATCGATCCATTTAGCACATCTGACACCATCGGTGAGCCGAGGAAATCGTGTCACTCACCATCGCCGCTCTGGTCAAAAAGGAAATGCTGTTCGTTTTCTCTATTGTCCGCCATGATGTCACCCAAGATCGATTTAAGTTTATTTAATTATTGCTCTCTAACTGTTTTAATGGTCCTTGTGTAACAGCGTGCGAAGATGTGAGTGCCTTTCAGGTGGCTCCCCATTTATTTATGCAAAATTTTTTGGATTGTAGTAATCTCAGGCGGGGGGCAGCCATCGTGTGGTGATTGTATCTCTTTTGGGCTGAGATGATGAATTTTGATTTTATGACTTTCCAAAGTGATCGTTTGGGTTTAAATGGTGTTTGATTTCTGAAGGAGATCAAGAGACGACGTAAGAGGTTATTTTGAAAAGGAGGCAAACAAAAAGAAATGGGAGACACGTTTGTGACGATCATCTGAGATCTGATCTATGGGGAGATCTCAGATCGAAATATTTTCACGATCATTGAGTTGCAATGCGAGACGATGTCTATCAAATGTAGGTTGCTCAAAAATCACGCACGTGAACATATAAAGTGGGATCACAGAAATGATAAACTTTGGGTTGGTAGGAGTTTTTCTCATTTCGACAAGTGATCTCCAGGATTGAATGATCTGTCTCCAACATCATTTTTATTGTCCTTTCAAGTAGATTTTATCAAATAGATGCGCAATCGGGATCAGATGTGGTCTAGGATTTGGGATGAGGACCCTCTTCTGGTTTACTAAAATTGGATTGTTTTAAATTTTAACCATTTCAAGATTTTGATTAGACACACTTTAAAAACATGATACGATCAACAGCTGGTCGAAGATGGTCAATATTAGACAGTTGTTTGTTATTACGTCCCAAAAGTTTCTATTTAACTAGCAAGGTGATCTTTGCGGTGTTCGAAAAGCCAAGAGTTCTTCAAAAATAAAGAGATCTGTTGAAGATTAGCTTAAAAATGCAAAGTGTCATAAATTGTCATAATAGACAGCCACATAGTTAATTGCATGAACTGTCATCCAAACCTAAGAGAATTTTCGTATAAGGTCACAATTCTGTTCCAAAAATGTATACGGTAGCTGTTCGCCTGGAGAAGATATGCTTACAGGGAGGTCACTGATATTTTGAAAAAATCGATCTATCGACGATCACAAATATATTGAAGCATTAGAGCACATTTTGATTCACTTGTATTGTAAATTTAAATTCTTAAGTATGCAGTAAGGCTCGAAGCAATTCAATCACTTCAAGGACATAACAGCAATGGATACTAGACTGAACTATTAAGCTTCTAATTCGGGCTTAATAAGATTCTATGGACGAAGCATTAGAACTTTTAACAAATGCCCAATGATTGTCACTCGTTTAGACTGTGTTCAGATGGATGTCTGCAATTTTTTGAAATTGGTACCAAAAAGTAAACATGTGAACAAAAGATCCAAAATTGGTAAAAAAGCCGAAAAATTTGCAGAGTTAAAAATTTGTACCGCATCTCTAAGGTTTAGAAGTTTTTCTAGAGAGTCGAAATTTGTAAATGAAATAGTACAAAATTTACAATAACGCCAAAAGTGTTAAGAAATGTGCGAAATTTATATCAAAATGTTTAGAATTTCGGTCAAGTTCTAACAGTTGCACTCTTAAATTGGTACAAATTGGTACAAATTTACCACCCAGAACAAATATTAGATCAAACGTTTGAGTTCTGTTGAAAATGCCCCACAGCTCCACACAAAATTGAGCCAAAAAAACCTAGATTTGACTCAACTATTAACATTTTCTTCTACTCATAGCCGTTACCGTAATCTCCACGCTACATAACCACATTACCTCACGTACCATCAGACTTCAACTACTATTTTATGGCTTGATCAGAAAATCAGCGAATTTCTGATCGGAATTGGCAAATATGCCAAATATGTCAGACAAATGGCGCCCCACGAAAATTTATCGCTTTCTACAAAATGATCTCACAGTCTACCCTCACTTTCCTTGTCACATATGTCATCCCCCCCTCCCCGCGGGTCCAAAAACAGGCCACCTTCCCTTAATTTTTTCTTTTGCAAATTTTTCGCCATTTTTCTGGTGGTCAACCCACCTCAGGCACAGATTTCGTCTGAAACTGTCAACGCTGTTGACATGGAATTCCAATAGTCGCGTCTCTTCTTTCCATCATTGTCATCATCACCATCATCATCGACGATGTCATTGTGGTTACACGCGTCGATGTCGTTGTTGTCGTGCTTCTCCTTCATTCCTAGAAATTCATATAGAACGTAACAACAACAACAGCAACAAAAGAAAACAAGACCAAAGCACACACACACATGTGTACGCGCATACAGCAGACAGATTGCAATGGAGGTTGGTTGGCAGTCGCTTGTCATGCACCACCATACGTCCATAGTTCACTCCGGTTCCTACGTGCCATGCATAATTTTACGCAAATGCGACAGTTTTCCACTCTTCCCATGTTATTTGCATGTTATGTCCCCGCCACCGCCGCGGTGCCACGCCACCAAACTCCTCTGCAGTCAGCCAGCTAGCCAGTCAGCCAGCGAAGACAAGACGATATCGATGCGTTGTCGAACGGTTACGATTTTAGGTTTTTTCCACATTTACTTTTTTTCGGTCCGTAGATACGCGCATTCATCGTCGTCGTCGTGTGTCTTGTGTTAAGACCTTTCAGGGTGGCTGACATATCTGTGGGTCTTCGGTTTTGGGCTTATCTCGGTCTCTGCTGCTCTAATGTTGATGTTGTTGATACTGGGGGAGGACAGAACTCTTTTCGTATCTTATCTGCGCCCACTTGGCCGGAGGCCTGAACATATCAAAACTGGTGCACAACCCCACCGTGGACAGGGCAGCGAATGCAACGCTTATGCACATGCCCATGCCCATGCCCATGCCCATGCCTGCGTCTTGTGTGTGACTTTGTAAACAGAGTAATCTACATGAACGTAATCAAATAATATATGATGTCTTAAAAATTTTATGATTTCATTTCTTCTGGACGGTGAGCGGTGGGGGCGTAAGGTCCCCGCGGGTCTTAAGTCCAGGTGAGAGTCGTATTTTTTCTGTTGACACAATGTTGCTCGACTTCTCATTGCAATCTCTCTGATTGGCTGGCTTTGTGTGTAGTTACACTTGAAGTGTGTTTTGTTTGCGTTTCGAAACCGAATCAAGTACAGATACTGCCAGTAGGTCTCCCTCGGTTTCGGACACGACGTTAAATGCTCGTAAAACCCGAGATTGATGGCTTTTCGAGCCCATGTCAGGGGAGGGGAAAACACAGAAATACCAACAAAAAAAAACTGATGGAAAGAAGCGAGAACGAAAAGTGAAGGGGAACCTACTGCTGCCGCTGCGAGTGTTCTCTCTGCCCGAACACGCTTGACAAATCGATTCGAATGTTTGCTAAATTCGTTACACTCATGCAACAAATAACAAAAGTAAATATTTTCCCCCTTAACTCCTCACGGGAGGATGGGGGAGAGATGGCAGCTTCTCGGGCCTGAGATAAGAGAGGTCACATTTTTGCGCAGAGTGATTCGATTTTCAAATTTGTAATTAGCTGATGAGTCCGATGAGACGGTAGTTCGGGGAATTTATGCTAATCCACGAGATTTATTCACCCTCAAGCGCTGGTCGGCGGCCGAGAAGAAAGGGGAGTCCAGATTGGATGGATGGATGGATGGACGGATACAATCTAATCATTAGTAACGCGCATTAATTAGCTAGTAAAAATTAATAAAACAACGGAGTCGAATTTTTAATTAATTGACGCGCGGCTTTTTCGTTGTTTTGCATCTCTTTCGCGCACAACGCCGTTGGCTGATTTGAAATGAAATTTCGTTTAAAATGCGGATGTTAACAAACAGAAGGCAGAAACAAAAAAAAAAACGGTTAAACAAAATGGCTGGCTAGCGTCTTTGTTTGTCGTTCGTATGTGCGAAGATAAATGGTTGGCAATTGCTAGTGCGGCCAAGATAGAGCTGAAAGATACTACCATTTCTGGTACTTCAGCGCAGTAGGAAGTTCAGCAATTAAGCAGAGGTGAAATTCTGGCAAAGTTTGTTTGTTTTCTTTTGTAGAATCGGAAGTTGAGGGGGAACATTAATTTGGGCAACCATCAAATGTTTGTTTTAGACACAGTTGGGTGCATTTTGATTGTGAACATTTAATTAAGTGCGAACTATTTGGTTAAATTTTTGTTTTAACGATCTTTTTGCTCACTGGTCTGTTGAGGGTTAAGTTGCTGATAAGGGAATGCATACAATCAACTGTTCGAAAATGTTTAAATGATGGCAAAAAATGTTGTTATGGAATTTTTCAAGTTCAAAATTTTGATCAGAAATTTTCTTATTACACGAGAAGTGTGGAAGTCAAATATATTACCGAATATTTCAGGAATAAAAAAGCGCTTTTAGAGATTGTTCAAAATAGTTAAAAATTTTGATCGGAATTGTTGATCTTGGAAGGCTTAGAGATAATATTCAGACCGATGATTTGATGGCGTCAGCGAAAAAATAATTCATTGGTTCGCTTGAGTACACATAAGCATCAGAAAAAGATTGTGTACCAAATTCGGGTTCAAATTCTGATCAAGCAATCAGTGAAACGGTCAGAATTTTGTTCTGATAAAAAATATAAATTTGTTGTGACTTGGACTGGACTGAAAATGAACTGAATTTAAGTGCATGAAAAGCGACTACAATTTGGTCAAAAAAATGTTGTCTCTGATGTAAAATTCTGAACGAAATTTAGTTTATTTTTTGAATTTTTTTCAAATCGCTTACTGAATTTATAAAAAAAGTAGACAAAAACATAAAAACAATCGATTTCTGATTCTGGTCGAAAATATTTTTGATCAAAATTTGAAAGTTTCAATTCTGAATTGAAGATACAAACTTTCACTTCAAAACTGTTGTTGTCGAGACTAAAGTTAATCGTTTGAAACATTTCCTCATTTCCCATGTTTACATTTCTTCTGGTCAAAAAATGTATTCTGCTCGATCTTTAGGTCAATATTGTGTTTTGATGAGAAATGCATAGAAATATTCAGACTTAGAAAAATTATTGCGGTTGTATACTCAAAAGCACGAAGCATTAGAAAAAAAAAACAACAAAGTCCAAAATTTAATCGAAAACATTTTTGACCATCGATTGAAAACATCAGTCATCGCTTTAAAAGTGCATTTGTCAACGATTCAAATTCATAGATCAACATATTAAAAACTCATCTCCTTGCAACAGAGTCTACACGCACATCAGACATAGACGGTAATGAACGTGTCCACTCAATCAATCGTGTGTAGCCCATGCGAAGTGACCTGCGATTAACGTGTCAATAGTTTGTTCGTCAATAACAATCAATCACGGCGACAACACTTCCCACACTATTCATCATCCTCTGTGCCACATAGCCCATCAACTTACTGACTTAAGTCATGTCTAAAAGCTAATGAACCACATCGATGACAGATGGACATATTTTTGCACAAGCGCTGACAAATTTTTCTTTTTACAATTTCACACCCCATTCTTAGAACCGCTCGCTACCCGCTGTATAATCATAAACATCAACCACGCCGCAGAAGATGGTCAAAGTCACTCGATGCAAATTAACCATAAAATCACATTCTGTCAGGCACTTCGGATGGAACCGTGTAAGCGACACATGAAATTATTATTCAAAAATTAATGCCATACGACGCGCGGATTGGAAGAGGAAAATATTTTAATTATCAGTGGAAAGGGTTAATCTCGCCGAGGTCGCAAAAACAAACAGAAATATTATTAATTAGCCGATTGTCTTCGACCTAGGTTCTCTAACCTTTCCATTAATCTGACTTTTCTGCGGCAAATACATGGTTCTTCGTTTGGCTTTTCAAACATTGTGGATCATAAATTCGGATGGATTGGAATTTTGTGCTCTGGGCTCAGCCATGGGAACCGGGCAACAATAGCCTCTGGACGGACAGGTTCGTGGCGGTGTCATATTTTTTCATTTTTGGTGGAACGAATTTTTGTGTGTGTGTTTGTATTTCACGAAAGCTGAGCATAATTTGACTAAAGACAGACTGACAGGCGACTAATTTTGCTTGATTTCATATTCAGCAGCTCTACGATTATGAAATTTGGTTGAGTGGATTGAATTGTGTGTGTGTCCCTCTAGAGATTCAATCAGGAGGAGGTACCCTGTTGTCAGATCCTTAGTTGTAAAGCACCATTTTAGGATTGCTTGTTTCTCTTCTTTCAGTGGAAATATTTCTTTATCCAATTTAGAAATATTTCCAAGCAATTTTCCTCAGAATTCTTAATTTCCAGTCAGGGCAGCTTTGATTGTATCAAATAAACTTGTTCCAAATTTTGAAAAAAAGTTCCAAATATTGTCAATAAGAAATTGAACTGTGACATTTTTGACACAATCTTCGCATGTGATTCACAAAGCTCAAGCTGTTGGGTCCAAAAAGAAAAAAAAAACAACCGAAAGTTGGATCAAGTAACTGAAGACGAAGTAAGGCCTAGTCCAAGGATAGTTAAAGATGTGGAGCAATGCGGTAAGATCACCCTCTGATTCTTCTTCTTCTTTTTCTTGTGGCGCTACAGTCCGGGGTGGACTTAAGCCTCAACCAACATGCCTCTCCAGCGAGCACCCTCTGATTACCAACTTCAAATATTCACAATTTCGAACAAGTCAAAAATATTGCAAGCAACAAGGTTGACGTCTTTCTCACATACAGGGTCACATACTTCTAACATTATGAAATCTTAGTTGGATTTAACATATCCTTAAACTCTTGTGTCATTTTTGGACTTGTTTCGGTTCAAAATCAAAGGAGTAAATTGGTTCTAAATTTTTATTTGATCAAAAAAGTTTGAAAGAACCTATTTATGTCTGATGTTGAACTGGAGATATAAGGAATGATTGCGCGTACAGTCTTCTATTTTCAAAGTCTGAAAGTTAGTCAGGGGTCAACATATTTGATCCAAAATGTTTAAAGTTATTACAAAAATTAAGAATGGTGTATTACTTTAAATTAGCGAAGTGCAAACATACTTTCTAGAACCCTGAAACAACTCAGCATATCATATATGTAGATCCAAGAACGTATTTATAGCGCACGGCCCGAAAATCGAAATTTCTGATCAAATCTTTTTGTGAACCCGCTTCTCGATGAATTTGCTGTGCCAAATTTCGCTTGGAAATGTCTGAAGGATTAGAGAACTGTATAAAATTGTCATAAATTTCGAATATTTCAATTTGGACCAAATTTGTTTGGTCATGGTCAGAAAAGTTTGCAAATTTTGACTTCGAGGAAATAGAGTCTAAAAGGTTTCGCTGTTGATTTAAATCTTAGGGCCCATGAAAAAGTGCGACACTTAACGGGAGAGTCAATTGAATGGATCATACGACAACCTGGATCACAAGCTCTGTATTCACGATTCAAGTTCATTCTGTTCATTCAAGTTAGACTCAGCAACTAATCCGAATCTTTCTTCACAACGACTGACTACTGGATTGAATTTTATATGTTAGAAACGATAACTGTCCGCGTTATATATTCGCAATGTTTTGGAGTTTGAAGTGGTCCCAAAATTTTGCAGTTTTTTGGTACCAAAATGGTCGAATGAAATCTGTCCTAAAAACTGTTTTGGAACTTAGGACTTTTCAATTCTCAAACATGTCGAAAAATCTCGAATTGAATGTTCGTGATTACAAGATTTTAGAATATGAACATAATTTGTGATCAGATAAATGTTTTCAAACAGCGCCACGCCATTTTAAGATCCTTTCATGATCATCATACATCATTTTGGCACAATTTCGGACAAACTTCGTCCCAATTGCATAGCTTGTATAAAAGCGCAGATATTCCTAATACTCAACTCATTGTGTCAATTAACAGGTTCAAGACAACCCAACAGAAAAGAAAAGTACAAAACTTACTTTTTCCCTTAACAAATTCCGTATGACCACCACCATCGGTGGCATTGTGCCCCGCCGATATCGAACTGTTGCTATACTTTTGCATTTGATACTGTTTACTGGATTGTAGCTGCTGCTGTCTGTGGTAGCGATCCTGTTGGCGTCTTTTACCGCCACCGCCACCACCATTGTTGTTGTATCTTTCGTTACCATCACCACTGCTGTATCGATCATTGTTACGCACGGAACGATCCCGTGCCGATTGGGACTGAGCTACAAAATTGAGGAGCAATAGTCCCACTATTAGTAATCCTTTCATCATGACAACATTATCCGCATGTGAATTCGTCGTCGTTTTGTTTTTTTTTTCTGTTACTGTTGCTGTTGTTGTTGCAGTTACAGTTGCAGTTGTTGTTGTTGGGGGTTTTGTTGTTTTCACTCGCGCACTCGTCAAGTGGGAACGAATGAACGTTTTTCTTTCGTTTTATGTTACTCTCTGGCTAGTAGCCTAACTTGACTGCGAAGCTCTTACGTAGGATATGCACGATATACACACACGGCACAAGAGACTACAAGCCACCAAAACCCATACACACACTTCGCGTCGTCACTCACTTAACTTCTTTTTGTGCCTGAAGTTGAAGTACCGCGCGGCGCACTAATAAAACAAGAATTCTCGGATTTTTTGCCTTTTTTTACGATCCAGTTTGAGTGATCGTTTATTTTCCTCTTTCTCTTCACTCTTTTTTTTTTCTTTTTTTCCTTTAATTTGTTACTTTTTTTCTCGAAATTTTCGGCTGGGCCGAGCGACACAACAAGACACTGTTTAGCACACACTCGGGATCGGGATCGACGATCGGTATTTCGAGAACATGCACGTACGATACGGGTATATTGAGTTTCAAGTCGGGGGCAGCACACACAGAATTAAATCCAATTAACGATCGATCGTGTTGTTGGCCCGCGAAAGGGTTCTGAGGCGGAGATGTTTTTGTTTGGTCTGCTTGGGGTTTGCAAAGCCCGTGTCAATTCGGATTGCGGCGGCGGTGTACGGTCCGGCGTCTGCGCAATCATACGTTTTGGATAAAACTGATCGTTCAAATCCGACGCCTGCTCTCACAAACACCGATCGCACTCAGCTATAGACCTCTCACACAATCACAGTCGGGCGCAGAGAGTGCTCGCAGCAGTCGAGCGGCAACAACAGCTGTGTGGAAAAGTCGACGTGAAATCGGAGGAGAGTGCCGCGTTACCTGGAGGGTTACCTGTGTGTTCAGCACTTCAACCATGGCTTAGTTCACGCACACACCCTTGCGCAGAGCGGCTCTCTCACGATTTGTTCTTCAGTGTGTGTGTGTGTGGCTCGCTCTCCCTCTCCGGGTTACCTGTGCTGTGGTCTGGTATGTGTATACCTTCGTGCATTTGAAAACCGACCCAGGAAGGTAACAAAACAACAACGCAACGCAACGCCAGGTAAACTCCGCAAACACACGACTCACACATCGCCACCGTGTTGTGCATGTGCTGTGATGTGTGTGGGATCACTTGTTGTTGTTGGCGGCCACTGCTGGCTGTAGCTGGAAAGTTATGGATTTCGAGTGTGTGCCCGAGTGTTTCTAAACAAAAGTGCACCCCCAATCGATGCAATGCAGCCGAAAATGTCATCTCAGGGGAACTGAGCCGCGAGCGGGTGCGGGTCCGGCAATGAAGATGAGTCGGACTCGTGATCTTGTTGTTTTTCTTTTTCGCTGTAGCTGATGTTGTACACGCGGAACGAGCACGGTGCTGTGTTTTGATTGCGAGCTTACGGCGTTTTTGGATGGTTTCTCGAGTGGGCAGTGAAAGAGATATCGATTATTTATTTGGTAAG
Organism: Eristalinus sepulchralis; assembly: GCA_944738645.1. Classification (NCBI taxonomy): domain Eukaryota; kingdom Metazoa; phylum Arthropoda; class Insecta; order Diptera; family Syrphidae; genus Eristalinus; species Eristalinus sepulchralis. The sequence goes on from OX122886.1 coordinate 55,831,427, forward strand.
AGGTTATGACTGGAGTTTGTGAGAATATTGACTGTGTGGCGGTTGGGGTATGATGATGGGAAAGTGCTTGTAAATGGGGTTCAATCAGGAAAAGGTGAGTCGTTGTCTATGGGATGGGCACTAAGTTGGATGCCCTGAAGCAGTCCAAATTGTGATTGATGAAATTTTGCATCGCTGGTGCTGTCCGCAGGGTTCCAAGTGTACGGTACTGTAACTGAAGATCAAGGCGTTGGGGTTCAAGATTTAGGGACACAGACACACTACAGAATGTAATCAAATTCATGCCTACGAGGTGTTTAAACCTCATTTAAGCAGGGAGCGTGATTAGTTTTTGTTTGGTCTTTTGTTGGGCGCCACGTTGTAAATGTTGTTATTTCTGACAATTAATCGGCTCTCTACCTCAACACCAATCTTTGAAGCCAAAATATTGTAAGCGATATGGCCAGTTAGAAGACCTAAACATGAGGGAGAATACCACAAATTCAATTCGTTTCAATATTTGTTGGACACCAGTTCCAGCTTTGCGCTTAGACGGCAAAGGATTCAATAGTTGGCACTTCGAATAAAGACAAAAGCGAACTCACAGCATGAGAGATATGTATAGGACTACACAAAGGGGTAAGAAACTCAAATTCTCAAAGGTTGGGCTTTCGTTGGGCGCCATTCACAAAAATAAGAAACGTAAAGGAAGTGATGTGCGGCTTGTTAAATATTCTAAGACAAATCTTTCCCAAACCTGAACTCTGGTTGAGCCCAATTTATGTATAACCTTGCCAAGCAGACACTACAGTTAGACCGGTATAGGTTGAGTGCAGATTTTTGCCCGTCTGATTTACGTCGTAACTGGCCCTTTGCTGCATGCTCTAATTTTTACAGCACCCAGAATACACTCAATATTCAATGTCTGTAATCGTAAGCCTGGCTTTGAAAGATTTAAGGCGGAAGTTGAAGTAGATTTTCTTAATTTTATTCTTAATTCGTGTGAAATAACAAAAATTGTAAGAATGTCGCAAGCCCAATGTCGCACATAAGCCTGGCTTATGTACAATGACTGTTCCTTAAATCTGATTGCTATATTTTTTCAACCTCAGCCTGGTTTGTGTAGTTTCTGAAATTACCAGAATTTTGCGTTTTCCCAAACTTTGCCAAGTCTCAACCTCTCGTCCAAGCCTGGCCTGTGTAGAGAAAACGCTTTTGATCACTCTCTGCTGGGTTTTCTAACTTAAGCCCCGCTAAGAAAGCGCGGAAAAAATAGGGAACAAGACACATCTCAAGCTCGGCTTAAGTCTGTGATGATGCTGCACCATCACATGGACACAAAATTTCATCCAAAAAAAAAATACTGCACACATTTAATGCAAAAGACATTACCCACTGAAACCATATCCACATCGCAGCCACTTGCCTTCCCTCTTCCAAGCCCAATCGAGCACACCCTCTCGCAGTTATTTTTATTAGTTGCGTAGCATCTTATCCTCAGCGCCTACCAAAGTCCACTGCGTCGCAGAAATCATTTGTACGCGAGATTAGTGGTAACATGAGTCCACTCCCTGGTGGCACTCCTCCTTATGCGAACCATCTCGATCCACACCGTCCATGCATTTCCAACGTAATGACCCCAAACACTTGAGAAATTCCTATCCAAACAACTCTAGCCGATGGCCATTAGCACACTCAAAGACCCTGTCTCATCGCTCCCCCGGCACCTGCGTGGTATCCATGTTTTCATGCTCCACATTGGTTTTTTGTTTACATGTTGTGCGCGTCCCCGTCCGTCTTGCATTCGGTTCGGCGTCCGCCTCTTGTGATTTGGCGACAAAATAATCCCAATCAAGACACGCTCGGAGGAGCGTTCCTAAGACTCCTCTTTGGCCAGGGCATACCAACAAATCAATAACAAAACACTTTGTTCCATTACTCGTTTTCATGTATTCATCGGCGCGGCACGGCGATTTTCATGTAGTCACCGTCGTCGACGTCGTCATCGCCGCCGAAGAACAAAAGGAGAGCCCAAAAGGCACACACCGCAGTGGCGACGATGTGGAGAGCCCACTCTGAGACGTTTTGTGCGCCTTCTGGAGTTCAGCTTTGGCCACGGTTTCGCGTCCATGACGGACGGAATACGCGGGTCAAGCCGAACTTGTTCGGCTGGCATATTTCCGAAGAAACGTTTATCGCGCGGCGGTTCGATATGGCCCCATTCTCCGTGCGCCCCCAGCCCGGAGAACCTTTGAATTTGTGGCGCGCTTTTGTTTTTGTTGCTGCCTCTCTCTCATGCTGGCGGCGATGATGATGGTTGCGCTTGCGTCGTCATCTCGGCGGTCGGACATCACCATCTCTTGCGCGAAGCACAGACGCACGGCAAACAAGAAGACAAAGAAACGAGAGAAGCGCACGAATCACGAGAACACAAATTTTTTGAACAAACACACGTTTTTGTCATGCTAACAATTTTCTGGTTTCGTAAGTGGATCTCTCTCCCTCTCGCCGCTCCCTGCGTCGAGTGGGTCTAAGTGGACGGATTTTCGGTGAAGCTGAGTGTTGATTTGTTGTTCTTTGGATTCTGTTTAGATAGGGGTTCCTTGGAAAAGTTCACACATACTGCAGGGGAAGATACACGCAAAAAAGTGATATTCATGCAAATTGAGCTGCAGCTACATACGTCGACGGCCGGACGGATAGCGGACTTGTGGTCCAGATCCAGGAGATTGAAGTGGACGCCTGGACTACACTTGGCCTTTTCAATTTCACGTTGCGAGGTGTGCTGTTGCTTGGAGCACTAATTTGCCCACAAATTGAGATTAATTGAGCTTCCGATTTTAGGCTGCCTTGGAATGGGGTTAACGATGGCTATGTGTACCAGTGACTGCATAGATTTTTAGAGCAAGTGTGTGTTTCGAGCTAATTTTGACTGACACGATTTGGGAGAAAGATAATGATGGCCGGGAAAGCGGTTATGTAAGGGGAAGGGTTTTGGAAAAACTCAAATGTGGTCAATCAAGTTGTTGTTCCTTTTTCTAGCTTTTTTGTGAAAGGACATGAGTTTAAATTAAAATCTAGTTTCTATCTTTTGGCACCATCTGAAGCAATGTGAGCTAAGAAATATGACCGAATTTTGATAAGTCATCTATTTGATTGTTTAACAGGCCCAAACCCTAGGAAATTTCCATAAGGACTGCCTTATTTTCAAAGAACACAATTCTTTAACCCTTCTTCTGTTTAAGAATTGATGTCGCCACAGGTTTAAATTATTAATGTCTTGTGAAGAAATTTAAGAAGTGAAGGTTCAAGTGATTCTCCTTGTTTACCAATACAGATTGTCTGGCTTAGTAGGGCTAAGGGAGAAGTACGAGAACAAGTTCTAGACACTTAAGTCCTTACACTTCGATTTTTTAAAGAAGGGAGAAGGGAGGATTCGAATAAGGGCTACGGAATTAAAATAAAAACCAAAAAGTTCCAAGACCTAAATTCTTTAAATTTCTTTCTGACTAATAACAAATTTTGTAGAGGCCTAAACTTAAGGGGCCACGACTAGGAAAGATCTTTGATTTGAGCTCGTTATATCTGTCTCTGCCTATAAACGAATGTTCCAGATGACCCCCTAATCTTAAGGGCCAGATGTGATTAAAGTTTTTAGACCCAAATTCTTAGACTTAAATTCATTCGATGTCCCTGCCTAATAAGAGATCACCATTTGCGACCAAAAATGCTTCAAGACCCTCCTGACTAAGAACGAGAATTCCGACAGTTTAGGGTCGCCACGAAGGCCTTAAACATTCATAGACCTAAATTCGGTAGATATCTGCCAAATCTCACAAAGAAATATCAAGGCGAATAAAAACCTGGAAGACTAAGCACCCCAAGCCCCAACCGGACTAAGACTTCCGCAAATGTCTTAAACGGCCAAAAGTAATGATTCATTTTTTGGGTCAACTCAAAATTAAAACTCTACCCTACGCCGGAGATAAATCGTCAAGTACTCATCCCATAGCCAGACGAAATGTCTGCCAAATTCAAAGTCAGCCTTAAAGTTCACATTTCCTCCAAGGTCACTGTTACACTTGTCACCTGACATTTATAAGTCACACTCTCACCTACCTTCTCACTTCCGCTCGAAAAAGAGAATCTCAAAAACACTTTTATTGTCACCATAAAACACAACAAGTGCATCCTACTTGTGGAATTCCCCGAGGGCCATCGTCACCTCGTAATAATCCTCTTTAAATGCTCTCTCTCTCCTCTTGTCCCGTCCCGTTTTCTTCCTGCCACACGTGATTACTGCGACACATCACGAAATCGGTCATCGTGCATCAGCAATTATCACTCGTCAGCTAGCCTAGAACTTGCAGTTTTCCCTTCTAATTATCAGCCGAAAATTCATTAGCCACTGCCACGGTGCGGGACTATCTCCCCGGCTCATCTGAGAGCCGCTTTAACGAGCATAACTCACCGGGCACAGCGGCCATTAAAGTCAAACCCCAGCGCTCCGTCCGGGGAAGGTGTAAAGAAGTGTCAGCCGCGAGCACAAAGCGATGTCCTTACCTGGAATGAGCCACAAAAAGAAAGGCAAACATTAAAAAATTAGTTATAACTTCGAGATACGTATCTAATAAAGCGAAAGAGAACAGAAATTAAGACCGGGAGGAGTATCTAATGAATTCACAACTGGTGACGGTCGGCGTCTAATTTCAAACGTTTCAGCGTTCCCTCCCTCCAGCCGAAATTCCACCTGTCAAGCCACTCGCGCACATACACGCACACACGCCACGAAGATAGATCACAGGTAGAGAGAGAGAGAGGGAGAGGGGGAAAGAGAGTGCGCTCAGCGGTCTCCTGCTGATGCTGAGAGGCAGGGGATTGATTCCGTGAAATCGAACGTCTAGTGCTCGCTGAACAAAAGGCTGCCAGGAGAGAAACTCAAGAGGCGTGCCATTGTCTTTCAATCACAGATCTTTCGCTCGCAAGGATCTGCTTATGGGACGCGGTCGAGTCTCCTTTGCCACGCTCGCACTCTGCCGCAGCGTAGCGCAGATCTGCCGAAAGCCATAAAGATGAAGGTAGAGCCGAGAAAAAAAATCAACTCCGTGAGCCAGAGATGACGTATGACGAATCGATCGGTACCACCGGCCAAGCAGCCAGAATATTTCAGTCGATGGATTCTGGTTTCGGTTGTGTCGTGTCGCTTTTTTTTCCTCGCTTCGTTTTCTCGGATATTTTGAAGAAACTACTTTCGAATTAGCTTGGGGTATGTACGGCGGCACGGTGAGCAGCGAGTGAGGCGACAACGGGTGGCCGGGCGGGAAAGGTCTCAAGGCAGCATGATGCAAAATGGGTCATAGCGCCAGGTATACTCGAGGTGTGCAACTTGTTCTTGAAATCTGCTTTGTTTCGGAATTGTGTTGCGAATTATTGATTTGTTTTCTTGCTTGTCTTTTTGGTTTTGTCTTTTTTTTTTGTGCCCTCTTGAGAGAGACACCTTTTCTGGCAGTGGAGGTGTGATGGTGTGTGTCAATGGGAAATGGGACATTCGGACAAGATTTACAACTGTCGCAAGGTGATGGGTTTTATTTGTTCTAGGTTTTTTATTTTCCAAAAAGTTGGCTTCTCTAAAAGGAGAGTTCCCTCAGTGGTAGCTTTAATGCATTACTGGCTAGTGAAATTGATTGACTGCTGAAATTTAATTCAAGTCAATAGAATGGGTAGGACCTGGTTGCTGAGTTTGAAGAGGTGTGTAAGGGAAGAAGAGCGGCAGCTCATTTTGTGAACAAGTGTACTGCGGCGACAAGGTAACTGCATTCACCTTACGCTATAACAATCTTAAATACAGTTGTTGGGGTCTTCGAGGTAATCGTAAGGAGAGCCTTCTTAATGAAGCTGCCTCTGCGAGAAGAAAACAACGTTTTTTACATCCCTCGTGTTATAGAAGTCGGTAAGGGAAAACAAACGAAATGTTTGAATACAGGACTCCAAAAATTACAATTTAATGCAAATAACGCCGCATATGAAGCAAGTCATGGCTTCGTGGGCAATGCAGACCTAAGCAACTCAACAACGCCACATCTACCACAAGGCCGTCAAAAACCTCAAAGTGGGGGGTTTTTAGACAGAAGCATGTCCCTTTAAAATGACTCCTCTGTTGGTATTCAAGAGAACTTTCAAGAGAACAAGCCAGTTGCTTTCGCCGAGGTATCCATTGCCGTGGGTCCACTGCCAACCATTACTAGCTTAGCCCATCTGATGTTCTTCTGACATTTGTGTTGATAATGATTCAAGGAAATTATTGGACAACCAAAGATGCAATACAACTCTCTTATGACACAGCGGAAAATTGTCCAATGTCAACAAGAAGACTGTGAAAGTTCTTCTCAAGAGGTAAGTTCTGCATAGAAATTTTTGATTCATTTGACACAATACTTAGGATATCTAGGTCGTACAGAGCATGCGACAACACTGCTTTGGCCCGATGAGTCTTCAAATTTAAGCCATCGAGACAATGCAACAAAGTACGTCTTCGCGTGCGGAATTAAAACCAGTTGAGGAGAGATTAATTTTAGAAGGAGAAGAATTCTGCAAGTTTTCCTGCGGAGGCCGTACACAAGTTCTTCTCATCTCGTGAGGAGTTAACAAAATAGGCTTGTTTCGCTTTAAAATAGAGCAATGAAATTAAGATTCAGAGAGAAAAAGAAAGGTTAAGATGTCATGTATTGTATAATCGAACGAAATTCATTTTACCAGAGGTACTACATTTTAGAGTCATCGGACTAAGGCTTTCTAACAGACCCAACCAGGACTCAGTCATGACCGAGCGTCGGCTTTATCCATGCAAAATAAGATTTCAATAAATGAAGTGGACAAATGTTGTGACAGATGATGTTTAAGTTTCTGTTTTCTCACGAGCAGAGAAGCTCCATTATTTTACTGCCACTCCGAATGGACGAAGTAGCCTCTTTTTCGAAACCACTATGGGGGCTAAGAGAGACCTGAGTATGGTAGAGCCATGAAAAGTATGAATGCCGTGTTCAAGAATAGAACCTAAACCTTGAATATAAGAACCGTTACACCACCAGTCACGTCGGCTTTAAATGCAGATTCATTTTCAAAATATAAAAAAGTCTTTGTCTCATTTGGCCAATTGGGTTTTCGTTAAGTTTCGGTAAGTGTGAGTTTCGAAAATGTCGTTAAATTCTGTCACGTTTATGGTCGCGGTGGCGTAGTGGGTAAGTGCGTTGACCTACACGCTAAAGGTCTAGGTTCGATTCCCGGACGGGACACCTCGCATTTTTTCACGGCATCACCTCTTTTGAGTTGCTGACAACACTCAAAGAGTATCAATTGTCTATGAAAAAACTTCTTAACTCTGGCCGTTCGGAGTCGGCAAAAAACTGTAGGTGGCTGCTACTCGTGAGAGAACAATAGCACGCACAGCACAATTAAGTGCTGTTGCTGAAGAAGCTAGGCCCAGATCCCTTGCGGGCTGTAGTGCTACTCAATTATTATAATTACTATTTAAATTTCACCGAGTATTGTGTCCCCATCTGTTCAGTCTAATTCATTTATTCGGCCACTGTAAGATAAGATTCAATTACTTTCCTGCTGCTCAAGCGCAGACTTGGGTTCTTGTCTACACATTTAAGTCCTATAGTGTAGGCACATCCTTGGGACATTAGGTAAAAAACTTACTGCTTCGAAGGGGCTTGGAACACAAATCCTGTATAGGAAATTCAAAAACTCAAAAGCTAATGATCCCTACAAATCAGAACTCCTAAAATACAGAGTTCCTTAAAGCAGACATTTTGAACAACGTTTGGAGTCAATTTTTAGTTTGAAAATTTTGCGTATTAACATTTTTCGCGGTTTTGTCAGGTGTTCTGATTTCAAGAAAGAGAAATTGAGTATGTAGCGATTCAGCCCACCTTTGGGTCTTAAGACTCAGTGCTGTGCACAGTGACTTTTGTTAACACAGAGACATCAGACTTTAACTACGAATGACGCTTTTGTTGATGAACCCGAGAAAAAGTTCCTCCTTAATACATATGTATGCCCATTGGTACAAATCAACAAACTGATTTCGCAATGAGTCAGTTTCCTTTAACGATGCAACAAATTTCCGTTTTAGTGTTTCCTTCTGTTTTGTTTATGCTTCCTTCAAAAGGTTGCCCATTTTACCCGTCTCACAGGAACCTCTACTGTTAAAATCCCTTGTTGTGCCTTCCGATAAATGCAGATTCTTATCTTTTGGTCGTATATTTGTGGAAACCTAATCTTTTCAGCCTTTTACACTCCATGTGCATTTCAAATGCACATACATCTCGCCCCCAATTTTTACCATGTCTTTGACTCGGCTTGTCCATTCGTGAAAAACGTTATCGTTAAGTTAAAGTGAGTTTCGTTAAGTTTCGTTTCTTACAAAGTTTCTGACGTGTAATACCAGGATAGCGACAAGAAAATGCAAGTGACCATTTCTACGCTAACAACAACTCGTTTTGCACAATCTGAAGTTACTCTCTCGTGATTTGTAGGTAGCACAAGCGTTCCCTCACTCTTCACAAGAAATTTTGTTTTTATCAGAATCTCTTCAACGCAGCAGCGAATTCTTTTCTAACTACTCACCAAAAAGTCACGTCGACCTCCTTCCCAAGTGGACGACATTCTTTCGCGGCAATTAATCACCTCCAAGTCGCTCCTTACCTGGGATGGGCTACCAATAAAATCCAAATTACTCACAAAAGTCTCCCGAAATCTACTAAAATCTCACCACCAGTGCCAGTACCCACACTCACTTGCCCTAGATTTTGTTTGTCGTAAAAACACACAAGAATTCCAATTTAACTCCAAAAAGAAACAATCGCCGCTGTACGGTGTGCAGTGCTAGTCAAGCGATCTCACAGAGGCACAGCCCCAACTCCATCTCCATTCGAACGTCATGCGTCCATTAAAAGCCTTATCATCATCGCGCGGGCTCTTGTGTGCTGCGGTCAAGAACCACTTTAGCCGGAATAGAACAATACAAGCGATTATCGTCGTGATCATGATCACTGAAGGGAACTCTCGTGCACTTCAAACTGGACGCGAGAGCGTTTTGTTTTACCCGTCAAATCAATCACTCGTGTGGAGTCGCCTCTGGATATTCAAAAAGTTGCTTCTCATTACTGTGTGTTATCCTTCGCTGGATGTGAGTGAGTTGCTGATCCGCGCCACCACCACCGCCGCCGCGCCGTGAGGTTGTCAAATTATGATAAATACTGATGCGCCACAGCCTCCCGAGGCCATCCATTTCCACTCTATCCACTTCTCCGAGTCCGAGATTTCTCCGTTCCTCCACTCTTCATCATCATCAATAACCCGGGTGCCTCGAGAGACTGTGCCGCCCGACGCTGCCGCCGCGGCCCCCGAATCAAATGTACCAAATCAAATCCGAAATCCGAGAGGGGAAGGGAACGGTATCTGCTAGACGAATCGATGAGGTTCTTTGAAATATTTTATCTCTCACCCTCGCAGCCTCGCACGTCGTCGCTCCGTCCCCGGCTCAGACTCACACACATCTTGACTTTGATTTTGAATTGATGGGCTTTTCACGATTTTCTCCATCGCTGGTTCTTTTCGATTTTTGGACAATACACCATCGAGATGGCCTTTGTCTCTGCCTCATCCCTCTCGTTTCGGAGTCAAGGAGCGAGGAGAGCGACGGACAAGTTCAGCGATCGGTTTTCAGATGAAAAGATCTCCTCAGGTACCGGCAGGTGATCGACCTTCGTCTGCGCTCTGGCGTGTCCTTTGCCAACAATGCGCACAATAGGCTCGGGATTGGATTGTCTTCCCGAGGTACTCAACCTTTTTGTGTTTTTTTTCACGGTTTGGTTCGAATATCAGTTTCGAGTGCACATGTGATCGGGCGTTCCGCCTAGACAAAAGACTGTTTTCGGTTATGTTGCCGCGCTGCCGACGATCATGAGTGCAGCGTGCAAAAGAACAAGCACCATGCGGTGCTCTAATATCTCAGGGGGCTTACCGGCGGTGGTTTGGAGTGCATTGTGCGCCCGTAAGCGAGAGGTCCCCGGAGGTATGCGCTACGCAGCTGAAACAAAAGGACACAATTCAAGTGCCACTTCAGACACCTTGTTTGCACAGTACAGAGATCGCTGGAAGGTGTCTTGCCCTGTTGTCTTGCACTCGAGTGTTGCGCCATTCGCTTGGACTAAATTGAAATTTCTTCATAATTGATGTCGCAACGGGGGAATGGGAGGGAGGTTCCCCTAGTATTTTGTCGATTGTGGTCTCATGAAATCGATCGATCATGCGGGCAGATTTAGCGCGATCGGTGAAACTGTCGGGTGGTCCCTTTCAAGAGGGAGAACTCCATAAGCCCCACATGAGCAGTTAAAGTAAAAGGGCGAATAATCCAAAGGGTTGTGCACCGGGCGGTTGTTGTGTTGTGGGAATTGAGGGCAGCTTTATCGAAAAGTCTCGATAATTCCTTAGAATTGGCTGGCGCAAGTGTACCCTTGAGCGAAATGTGAATTTCGTTAGAAACAGAACACCGTGGGATCGGGTGTGAATAGATTCTATTCAAGAGCTGTTATCAGTATCTTCTGCGTAACTGCTCGTTCTCTGGAACCTAATCGAATTGCGTGCAAATGAGTTGGATACGATCTGTAAACAGACAACATCTAAACCACCTATGTAAATGCGCATGATGTGTGCCTATCGTGGTAGCGTCATAAGAGCGTGACAGATAACAGAACATGGAAGGTACGCGGAAGTGAATCTGAGTGCCAGTTGTGTATTTTGAAATGCGGGCGGAAATAGAACTGTCACAGGACGTCATCCAAGAATACCGATGCAATTCGGATGTCGTCACTGATTTCGGTACATTTTAACTCAGATGGTGATCTTAGTCCGTGAGCACTTAAAAAAATCATTGAAACCGTTCATTTTAATCATAAAGCCGATTAACGTATTCGAACTTCGAATTCTTCAACTTGGTTTTGAATATTCATTCAACTTACAGTGATGACAAGTGATCGAAATAAAGGCACGATCGGAAGATCATTGATGAAGGTTGTTATGTTTCTGTGCGGAGACTAACAATGAATCCCTATTGGTGGCTTCTGTCAAACGATTTCTTCTATTTCTTTCCAGCTAGATAGGAAGCCTCTTGACACATGGCTTAGTGTTGTTTAATGTTAAAACCTACTTCTTTGGACGGGAAGGGCTATGTTCGAAGGTTTGCCCGTTTATCACGATCTTATTCTTTCAATCAGTATCCAAAATTTCATGGCCATATGTGAGAGTTGGACTAGACACTGAGTTAGGAACCGACAACTTGGTTTTGACACCAAGCGCGGCCTTTCTTATTCCTGATCTACAATTGTGTACCACTGTTAGAGTGAAAGGCTTGCCTGTTATATTTCTGCCTGGACGAGGCCGTGCCGTTTATCCTCCAACCTGGACTCAACCAAGGCTCTTGAATGGGGTTCCAACACTTTAGCGTGGAACTTGCGATAGAGACTTAAGGGAGAAATGCCGCTGTAATTGGAGTAATATCCTTTTTTACTTATTTTTTGAAAAAAAAAAAAAAAATCACTTCATTCTGTCAATCGCCAAACGTCACTTCACATTCCCCGGTCACCTTAATGACACAATAGAGCTACATACAAGACTCCCTCTCTGCCCATCACTTTTCACAACTTATTAACTAAAACCAATGGTGGTGGACCATTGGACTATTCTCCATCCCACTCAAGACATCAAGTCTGTCACCTTCAGTGTCGTATTCAAGTTTAGCATCTCCGAAATTTTCTCGCTTCATCTGCGCAAGATGTCTACCTCCTTGAAAAAGGTACAAAATTTTTGATTTGGCACCTTCGACAATGTTGTACGTCCTTCCTCTAAGTCTAAGCGAATGGTTTGCCTATGGATCTTGTCGCTTTTCAAAAAATACAAAACCTCGAAATTTCCAAAATCCCGAAAAGACAAGAAATCCTCAAAAATCTTCTCATGCCCGAAGTCTTGAAATGATCAAAATCGAAAACACACCTACAATCCAGAAATTCCGAAATTCGAAATTCTCAAAAACACAAAATGCCCACAATTTCCACAAGACCTTAATCAAAAATTCCTAAATCGAAAATTTCGACATGCCCAAAATACTGGAAAGACCAAATTAACTAAAAAAGATCAAAACCGCGAAAAGTCAAAATATGGGAGATGTCCTAAAAATTTCCATATATCAAAATTTTTTTTTATATACATATTTTGCCAGCTGCCAATCTGGTTGTGTACTGTCTTAAGTCCTGAAATCCAAATCCATGGAACGCCTTAAATTTTGAAATGTCAAAATTCCCATAATATCCAATATCCCGAAATCGAAAATCTCGAAATGCCTAAAATACCGAGAAACCAAAACCCGGGGATGGAAAAAAATTCAAAAAGGGTAAAAGACATACACGACTAAGAGCCAGAAACCAAGAAATCGAAATTCTCTTATACCATAATACCAACAATCCCGGAAAAACAGGCATTCCGAAGTTCAAAATCCAAAATTTCAAAAAAAAAAAACATGTATTCCGCTTAAGTCTCAAGCTACTTAAGATCATAAATAGGCCAAAATCCTAAAATCCAAAACTTCGATGTGCCCAAAATTTGGAGATTTTCCAAATCCTGAAATTCCAAAATCCGAAAATGCTCAGAGTCCCAAAATTTCAAATCTCTAAATACCCAAAATCCAAACTAATTTTGGGATTCTAGCAAAGAGGAGTTGACGTTCCCAAAACGTCCTTCAACTCTGTATGTTTCTTGTTTTGAGTCATTTTGAATCAGGTCCGTTGCAAAAATTTCTTCACAGTTACAAAAACCCATTCTAAGCAAATGGCTATTGGGTTGCGTATACATTTGCGAACAAAACAGATCAACATATGTACCACCACCGCTCTAGCCAAGCAAATTATAAAAAAAAACAAAAACACTTTCAAACGTTAGAAACTTTCAATCTGTCAGCCATCCAATTCAAATCCAATCCCCACCTAATTCCGCACAACAAGTGACACCGTGCGTCGTAACTCATTGAAAAGTCATAACCATTCGACGTAAGCCAGAGATTGTCACATCAGTCTGAATTCCAATTCATTCGATCAGATCAGAACGGGCAGCGCGTTTGTCGGCAGCGAATTTGACACTAGTTTGATTGCCTGGGAATACCACTCTTCGCGCCAATTCACAGAGTTTCATGTAAACGCCCTGACTGACGCACTCGGGGCAGAACCCGTGTCGCGCATGTAAAAATTTTGACAAACCATCAACTTTAGGGCAACATTTCATTATTCACACTCGATCTGTGCGATGACAGGATAAACCTCAAATTGATGGAACCAGGACGGCTCCTGCATACAAATTCTATCGAGTGTGTGGGTAGAAAGAGCAGAAAGAAACGCGGACCCAGCATACCAGAGGCTTTTGCCAATGAATGCTGCTCCAGTCTCGCTTCTAGCTTCTAATGTGGATTATTCATTGAATGAAAACGCTCGCTGAGCAGTGTGCCGGGGCTGAGCACAGTTCCGGAATAATAACGATCCGGGCAGAAGTCTTCTTCAATCAATTCACGACCGGCAGCAGTGGTGATGGTGGTGGTGATGTCCAGATGTTTTATCAGGCAAATCTGAGACCAAGTGTGTGTGTGCGCGCTGGTGATGAAATGTGCTGCGTACCCTTAAGACGCGCCACTATCTCGGGCAAACAAACCTTTCCATCCCGCCCGATAAGATAAGCCCCGCGAACGTGTGTTGCGTGCGGACTGTCGCACGTATGCACCTCCTTTTGGAGCATCCCGAATGTCCGCCATCGCTTCGCACTCGCAAATACTCGCGTTCCCTCTTCTCTCGATTTCCTGTAATCTGGCGACTTCTCTGCGTGTTCGCCGGAAGAGCCAGCCAGAGGAGATAAGACAACAATCGATTCGTTGTGCCCACGTGGATTATTAATCGATTGGGAGGCTCTGTGGCGCGGGCCTACTCGGAGAATCGAATTGAATGAATAGGCCTAGGAGTGTGCTGAACCAACGTCTTCCCTAGAAATCCCTTCGCGGATGAATTGCGGCCATTAATTGGCTTAGAGCCGGTTGGTGGCCGGTGCGCCGCGGCATCGGCCCGCAATAGGGCCAATAAGGGATTGTCAACGCATGCCAAGCCAATGCCCTTGATGAGATGTCCCCCGTTCCACGGTTTGTATCTTACTCCACGAAATCCGATTACGAAAATTGAGCGCACAGTTCGGATACGTTTTCTTTGAGTCGCTGCTGCTGCTGTGCTGTTGCTTTCGAGGTCTGTTCTGTTGTTTGGCTAAGCGCTTCGGTATTTTGTTGTTGTACGTTTTTTTTTTCTGTATTTTCGTTTCAGCAGTAATTAAAGAACCCGGTCCCTGTCTCTGTCCCTGTCCCTGTTTGCTGAGCTCGAGGGGCTTGGAATTCGCTTAGCTATTAAAAGCGTCCGCGGCTGTGCGTCGATTTCGAATCGTTTAAGTACACAAGCAGAGGTATACACCAGTCGAGCGTTTTTCGTTTTTTTTTTTTGGTTTTTGTCGTTTCATTTGATTTTGTTACATGCCGTGCTAGTGGACGGGTGGTGGGGGGAGGGGGGACTGAGGTGAACAGTGAGACCACACTCCAACGCGAACCATACCGAAGCAACTTTTAATTACCATGTAAACAATACAAAATGGGTTTGTTTGTCAGCTTGGGCGGATCGGGACGGGGCGGCGGCCCGGGTAGCGGTACGGTTGACACCACACAAAAGCCACGAGGGTAATAACACGGCTTGATGTGACAACAAAAAGCGAGATTTGCACAGAATCACACTTGAGCCGTGAGCATGGCTTCGAAAGCATTGTTTTTTGTTTTTCGCGCGGGGAACTGAGTCCACACACATTTAGTTGCCAGGTGTTTGTGGTGAGACGGTACGCAGCGTAAGTTGCTGCAAGTCTATTAGCAACTTACGGATGTGGGGCCGAGATTTCCGAGAACGCCTGCGGATTGATTCTTTCTCGCGAATCTGACGGAGAATTGGACAATATCACAAAGGATTCCTTCGGATAAGATCAAACATTAAGGTAGGAGGTAATATTGCGCGCGGTCTTACGTCGGGAATGATTTTTAGATAAGCAACAAAACCCCTCGAGCGGTCACTTGATTTATGAAAAGTGGTGAAGTATGAAGATTTGGACCTGTTTGGAGTGAGGAAAGAAAGCAAACATAAATTCTAGTCTGTAATTACGACGAACGTGATCGAGGCTCATAATGGCTAGCTGTGTGCGAAATTAAGTGGAATTGTGTCTGATTCGACTTGTTTTAAAATTATTTCTGTCAGAAGTGAATTTATTCACAAATTGTTTTTCAAGAGAACATGGAAACTTTCTTGGAGACAATTAAGATTATGTCCTGATTGTCCTTTGGACTGTCTAGAGTCGTATGAGAATAACGATTTATTGTTCTGTGGAAGATTTAGTTTGTAGTTATCAGGAAACATGCACTTTACTGTCATGTTGTCCTTTCCAATCAGATGTCAATTTAATTTGCTGGCAAGGCGGGGTATTTTGCAGAGTGTTGTCAAAGTCGGTACCATGACTCTCTTTTTTCACGTACCGAGGGACAGTTCCTTCAAAGATGCCTTACTAAGTCGTCTGAAGCGTGTCCTTTTTTTGAAAATTAACATCTTTCTGCACTTTGCCATCCACGACTGAATTTGAACGAATGACGTTAAGCAGCTGCTGTCAAAATGACAGAAAATTGGGGAATGCTGCGCAGTTTGTCTTTCGTTTCACCTAAAGCATGAAGAAAGAAATTAAATCTCGGATCAACTATCGTAGATACAGGCGCAAACACATTTTGTGTTGGCTAAGCGCAGCAGGACCTTCCTGAATATCTAGCTCCTGCTAGCTTGTAGCTTGCATACGCATGAATGAAGAATGAAATTCGAATGATATCCACGCGGTTACTGATCGTATTTGCTTGAGATACAGAGTTTCGGCAAAATCAATTTTCTTTAAAGGCAACAACGTCACATATTAGCAGCAAGAACAAGTCCCATTGTCAGCTGGCAACCCAATTTCTTGACTTCTCCACGACTACCACATTCTTAGACGTCAACCTCTCTCAAAGCTCTGCAAAGAAAACGAAAATCTATCGTCCTACTGCCACAGAATCACAAAGCACCACCACACCACCAGCCTGAGCCAAAGTGAAAAGCCTTCTAATGTGTTCCCTTCTACTTTGCATTTGAATCGGTTGAGGGAAAGGATTATGGAAATGCTGCAGAGTGAATAATCGACCAACTCCAGTGGGAAGTTATTACGTGCTGCGAAGTCCATTATTCCACAGCTGTCAGAGTGCTGCGACACTTCGCCAAGAAGTTGTGCCAAAACACAAGAAACTTCAATATTCAATAGACCATACCATAACACATTCCAGAGGGGATTTGTGCCGATGACCCCGCCGGCTTCGTCAGCCAAAAACAAGAGCTCCACCAGTCAACTGAATGAAAAAAGAACGAATCCCAAAAGTTAATAGAATTTCCTTGAAGTACGAGGATAAATTGCAAACGGACTGGTCTCTCACTTAATCGCTGCGGCGCATCGCGGTGCGGTACACACTGGTGGCTGTGGGGGGGGCGGTGCGCGGTGGTGTACTGTGCGCCACCGTGATGGCGAATTATCCTCGTCACCGGTGGTGTGTCGGCCCCAGTCGGTTGCCGCATTTGTGCGACTCCGTAACAAATTCGTGGAAAATTAATCTTCAGATATGCACGACGTACTAAGCAGATACACTCAGGCACACGGTGAGGGTTCTGTCCGCGACACCGCCACGGCATGCGCGATGGCAGGGCGAATTGAAGTCTGTACCACCGGCTAAGTGCCGTGCAGAGATTATAATCCGTGGTCCAGGTATGGTCGTCGTCGACGTTGCCATCGCCCTGGCTGTCGAAGTGTTTTTGTTTGTGTCCCGCGATCAATGCACAAAATGCACAACGAATTCGCGAAAGACTGTGAAACCAGTAAAACACGATATTTGGATTCATCGGCATCCGTGGCAAAGCCACACGAGGAAAGTCACACCGGAATTCGCTGCGCGGTATTCGGAGCGCAGCCGATATGCGATCTCAAGGATGTTTGGGTATTATTATTGCGAAGAGCAGACACGAGGAGGATGGGAAAATAAAGCATAAAATGGGCAGTGTGACGCCATCGCAGTGGTTGTTTCGATGCGAGAGAGAGCTTTAATCCTTACCGCCGCCAACGACGACGACGACGACGACCATGACGACGAAGTGGACAACAACAGGGATGACGATGGGATCGTGGCAGCGCGGCCGTCGACTGCGCTGAGGATGAGAACGAGAATCCCCGGTGATGTACCATCTATGTATCCCCCGGAGGGCTATTTTGCATACGTCCGCGTGAACTCTGTTGCCGCAGCATGTTCGCGAAGTAGATTCGTTTCGACGGGCCGGAGATAAACTCAGACATTCGAAGAAGACCCTGGACTGGACACCGAAAGATGGGCTGCTTGCATTGGTTTTGCCATGTCCGCGGTGAAGGAATAGATGATTTTTTTTGTTGTGAAGTTAATTTTGACAGGCGTCCGAGACTAAGTACTGTTACAACATTCTACCTGAACTTCGTCAACACGAAGTGTGCAGTATGAATTTTAAAGAGCCCCGTAAATTCCCACTGTCAGGTTTTTTGACAGATGTCAGTCAGAGATGTCATTGCGAATCTAACAACTGTTGTTAAAAATTAAAACAAGCTTAAGATAAGTCATTTGAAGAGACAATGTTTTTGAAAACTGTCATCTGACAGCTGTCAATTGAGTCGGCGAACCTATGTGACATGATTAGACCTGAACTTAGCCGACACAGCCACACCTAGTTAAGCATTTTGAAAGAGTCTTTTTACATTTTGACAATCCGCCAATTTTTGACAGCTATCACTTAGTGGAATGTTGGTATTTCCTTAGATATGTCATCGTGGTTTTGACAGGTTTAAACGCCATACGACTTCAGAGAACTCGCAATTAATTAACTAATATGACAGCTGTCAGTAACCATTGAGTCTAATGTTGCATCTGATACGTTCACAATCACTAAATTGAAATTTTTTTCAATTTGTTAAATGTCTCCAACCGATTTAAAACTGTTTACAAATATTTGACAGCTGTCAATTGCTAGACGTTGTTTACACGAAATTTTCCATCTTCAAGATGCCACTTTAGCCATTAAAAATTCTAGACAAGTCTATGTTGTCCATTAAAAAGATTTATCATAAAGTGACAGCTGTCAAAAATATAATGGCGAGTGCAAAGAGACTGACTATGTGAATTGTACAGAGACAGGCTTCTTTTGAGGTCTGAAACATTACGCTTCCTCAAAATGCCGCACTTTTGCTGATATGTCCTGTCAAATTGAATTTTGGAAAAAACAATCGTGATCTCAGTGCAATTTGCCCATTTTATGATTTCGCCCGTTGGCCACTCCTTCCCATCGCACTGACCGTTGGATCAGACTACTTGTGAAGATGTCTAGGACGATGTTTTACATGCCACCATACAAGTGCC
Organism: Eristalinus sepulchralis; assembly: GCA_944738645.1. NCBI lineage: Eukaryota > Metazoa > Arthropoda > Insecta > Diptera > Syrphidae > Eristalinus > Eristalinus sepulchralis. Next base: position 55,850,025 of record OX122886.1, read on the forward strand.
CTTTACCATCAGTGTCCAGCCTCCATCTACATCTTCAAGGCAATTCATCGGTATCCAACAAATGCTGCTCTACACCATCATTGTTCGCCGAAACCGAGTCATTCTCCTCCATTCGCCGCATCGCTTCCACAAATAATGAGGATTCTTGGATTTTTCGCTAAAAGAAAATTCCGTCTAAACAACTCGCTGTCGTCGTGCAGCGTCCTGTAGCGAATCGCAGATCACCGAACGGCGGCGGCGATGGCGACGTTGATCTGATAACATACACAGGAGCGCAGAGGGAGAGAGAGAGAGATGGAGATAGTGCGCGTCTGGAACAAATGACTTGAGCAACAACCTTCAGGCAAGCAGCAACCTCAAATTGGCCAGCACGCGGAATTCTCCTCCGCCATACCTTCCGCAAAGCATTTTGTCCCCGTCGTCGTTGTCGTCATCGCCCCTTTTTTTCGCTGCTCCTTGCCTCCTCATCGCGCCTTTGGGTGCTGGCCGTCATGACAAGTCGGCGAAAAGGATTAACGAACACGCTTTCGGGGATCGTCAAGTGAGCGGAGATAATGTTTTGGAATTTGCACGATCGGAACTCCATAACTTCACAGAAAAACGATGCGGGACGAGGCACTCATCAGATTGCCCACCAGGATGGGTAGCATCACTCACCGGCCACGTCGACGGACGATACTTATGGGAATCTGTGAAGAGTTCAGACAGTGGCGGCTCTTGAGGGCGATCTCAAAAGCAGGACGCTCACCAAAAAACAGAACGAAAGCAAAACAAAATCTAATCTTGACGACCTCTCCACTAAATCATAATTCGTGACCACAAACTCAAACGAGGAGCACGATCACCGTCGATCACACCGCCACTTCTCGGTGTACGCCAAGAACGAGGGCCTCCGCCTCGCCGACAAAATGTTTTGCGCTCGGCGCGCGATGTTGGTTTTGTTTTGTTTTCACTTTGTTTTGTGTGTTTGTTTCGTTTGGAGATTTTTATGGTTTATCCACTTAGGACCGCTGAAGGAGGCCCCATACAGTGGAAATGGAGAAACGGCGAAGAAATAAAAAGCAATTTTCACTTCAGGCCGATGGCATGCAGTGAAAGAGGGAGACACAGGCAGAGCGAGAGAGAGAGACAGAGAGGGGCTCACAACGGCTCAGTGTAGTGACATAAGTTACCTCCGCACTCGAGTATGTTGACATTATCTCGAGAATACGCGAGTTTTGAAGCCAAACACAATTTAAGAGTCACATCGGGGCTCTTGGGGTAAACATATAAAGTACTCGGCTCGCCAGCCTGTCAGTCAGCCTGCCTGGCTGCTTGCCGCTTAGCTTAGTGGTTAGGGTTCTGATGAGGGCAATGCTAATCCTTTTCTCGTGAACACATCTGGAATGCACTCTAAAGCGTTGAACCACTTTAGATGGGAGTGAGCGAGATGCGCGGTGGGGTTGAGGTACAAGATGGAGATCTTAAACGATTGTGTGTACTTAACGACGACCACAAATGCCATTGAAGGTCTGTGACCTGATTTGTTTAGGCATTTGAGTGTTGGAAAGTTTTTTTTTTCATTTCGCTGTTTGCGCACTTTCAACTGATGGGCTCTGTTGTATGAGTGTTTTTGACAGAGAAACGATTGGAGGTTATGTTCGGTCAAATGTCAAATGCGATCTGTCAAAATGGATGAAGGGAATGTCTGTAGGGGGAATGTGGTGAAAGATTATATTTGTGAAAATATTTCCGAAAGTTGAACCTCTATTTTGAACAGCCTTTATAGCGAATAAGAAGTCAAATTGGCTCTTCAAGAGCTTGGTTTGGTATTCAAGTCTAACGAAAGTTGAACAAGGAACATTGGAGAATCATTTTCAAGTTGTGACCAGAATGTTAGTTTGCATTTGCACGTAAAGTTTATCTCGTTTGAATGACAGCTGTCATGTCATGCAAATAGGGTAAAAATTGGTCGTGATAGACAACCCAATTAAGAGACACGACGACCATAGTCCAGTGCTTAACAGTCTGCCTTCAGAAGTTCAAAGAATTATCAAAGTTTCTTTGCGTGACAACTGTCAGAAAAGGCAATTAATTTGGATATAGATTTCGATATAGATTTCAATGCCGACCGTTTGGAGGAGAAATGCTGGCATTAAGAAAATGCTGGTTATGGCCAAGGTCAAGAAATAGTTCTTTTTTTTTGTTTTGACAGCTGTCATAATGCATTTTTCATAAAAAAAGAGTTGTTATATAGGTGTAGTAGCAGTACAAAGTTTTTTGAATGACAGCTGTCTAAATATAAGCGTTTACATATGTATGGCAATTTTTTATCTGGTAAATACGATGAATGTTGATCAGAACATAATGGATGTGGAAAACTGTACCAACTTGAATTAAATAGAATCATGAAATGTTGATTTTTTTTTAATGAGAGCTGTCAAAATTTGGTGACACTTTTTGGAAAAGAACATTGATGTCCGAACATTGATTGCTGATCATGTTGTTAAAGTGGTAAATGTCAAACTGGCTGTCGTCATTCTTTCAGTCCATTTTGCCAAGTTTCCGCGTCGTGTAGGAAGCAACTTCAAAGGTATAAAGCCGTGAAAAAATTTCGAGATGTTCATTCGCGCCTTTAGGGTGTAAATCGACGCAGTTACCCTCTACGCTACGGCAGACACACCAATGTAACGATGGCTAATGCCATAGACCTTATGCCATATTGGATATTTATGCGTTCAAGCGAGCGATTTGAAAGCATGATCATATCACGCGGACTGCATGTGAATTGCTCATTTTTCCCTTGGACTCCTTGTCTTGGGAGGTTCCTTACTCCCATGTCTTTGGGAATATGCCACCATCCATCGGTCGAATTCATTCTAAGGTTTGAAAATTTCACATGCGTGCCCTCCAGAGCGATATTAGATTTCAATGACATCAACAGATAATTGGTGGCAGAAAGAAAGACTTTTTTCAATTTGAACTTAATGGAGAAAGCGCTAAGTCCTGGTACGTAAATATTAGGATATGTAAAAAATCAAAAGATGCCTAAAATGCCGAAAACATAAAATGCCCAAATTGTTTCAAATCCCTAAATACCCACAATCTCGAAAGGCCCAAACTTCTGAAATTTTCTTAGTTCAGAAATGGCAAGACCCCAAAAATTTTCACAATGCCAAATTCCTAAGCCAATGCCAAAATCAAAATATGCCCAAAGTCCCGGATTGCCCAAACTAGTGAAATATCTAAAGTTCCGAAATGGCAAATGCCTAAAACTCTAAAAGTCTGAAACTGACAAAATCCCCAAATGCCCAAAATCCCGAAAACCCAAAAATCTAAAATGGCCAAAATACCAAAATGCTGAAAGTCCCGAAATGCCCAAGAACCCGAAATGCCAAGAATCCTGAAATGTCCAAGTTGCTGAAATACCTAAAGTTCAGAAATGTCAAGAACCTGGAATGCCTGAAATGCCTGAAATGGCCAAAATGAAGATATGCCTAAGATTACGAAATGCATAAAATTCCGAAATGCCCAAAAATTTAAAATGCCAGAAAACCCGAAATGCTGAAAATTCGAAATCTCTTAAATCTCCAATTATTTACATCTTGAAATGCTAAAAAAGTTCAATTTCCGAAAACGAAATTCTGATGGAAACATTGAGATATGGAGGGCTTGCTGCCCCTCTTTTACATCCGTGCTTGAGGTCGTCATATGATTTAGAGTAGGCGCAAGTATTGCCAACTCCTACTATATGAATTTTTTTCAAAACCGGAGACCAAATAAAGGTGACATATATCTTCTCTCTTCAAGCTGGAATTTCAGAAACAATTTTAACTCGATTTTGAAAAGATGTGAAAGTTCCCAACCGCTTTCAAACACTGTTACAAAGGCGCAACGCTTTACATTCCTGTCAAGTGATGAACGACCATAAATATTGCGCCCCATTCAGGCAAATTTCAATTTAACCCTTTCATCCGTTCAACCTTTCAAATAAGAAGATCAACTTGGAAAATGTCGGGATTCAATGAGAACGTGGGCTTAGAATGCCTTTCGTCGCCCAAATGCCGGATGTCCACTCGAGAAAGCAATTCCGATCCGTTCTCATGGAGATGACCATTCTCCTCTTCCAGCCCCACGCAACTTAGTCTTTTCAAAACTTAGCCTGCGCTTCAGTCATCTTTTGAATTCATAAGACATAACTCCACCTCACAAGTGACAAAATCTGTGGCAAAGCTCATGAATGAAGCCCTAAAACCAGATCACCGCTCCACTACGATGCTCTAATCCTTTGTTGTGCCTCCAATGCCACTCCAGTCATTCACTAAGACGCACCAAGTGAGGGGTTACGTGATCGGTATTTAACGCCCTCCAAACAAAATTGTTTATTGCCCCATGTCCGGTAGCCGAACAGCCCTGATTTCCATTTAAGGCGGTCAAATATGCATTTCCCATGCATAAATGCATTTTCGTGGGTCGCCTCAAATGCGGTGGGTGGCCGCTAAGTCATCGAAAAACCAACCAACACAACCCACGAAAGAGGTTGCTGTCGCTCAGTTCGAAGAAGCAACTAGAACTTGCACACCGGACCCGGATGAGCGGCGAAGAAAAACACAAAAAATTGCATTCCACACCGAAGTGATGGCTGGCACAGCAGCCGCAACAGCAGACCCCAGCTCCGTGGTCTATAATCAGATTAAAGCATAATTGATGGCCGAAACGAGAAGAAACGTTCGAAACCAGAATTAATAATCGAAAAGTCTGATGGCGGAAAACCCACCGTCGTGGTGGCGGGGCTGGGCGGCGGCACAGAGTGCGACCACATGGGCCGTATGGAACCGGACAACAACGACGACGGCGGCGCGACGCGTTGCGCCGAAGCTGTGAGGCTAGATGAAAAACAGCCAAACCACCAAACGGCACACTCGTATATCCGCGAAATTTCGCAATTATTCATTTTTTTCCGTTTCGTTTGCAGCACTCGATGCACCGGTGGGGTGCTGGTGCACCGGTGGGGTGCTGCTGTAGCGGCACGAGATATCGCAAGAGGAGAAAGAACCGGGTCTGAGCGTGTATTAGGTGATACCTACATAAATTAGCGGATTAATTATATTTCTACCATCGACACACGTCAGGAGAAGGGGGACACGAGGACGAGAGAGAATGGCATGCAAGACGAGAGGATTAGCACGAGCTGCAATCACGGTGGAAAAGCGAAGAAAAACGCAGAAGAATCCTGATGTCAGAGTGGCACAGGCCCAGTCATCATAGATCATGGACCTCAGCATCAAGCATATTGTCCACCTGGGTGGGGGCATATATTCCTCACACCATCTCCCCCCATCATCGCAGTGGATGCTATGCAAACAGTCGTGATGTCGGAAACCGATTCGAGCTGGGAGCTACACTTGACAGATTGACTTGAGTGGAATGGAGCTGAAAAGTGGTCGATTTGTGGTTGGGCATGTATTCCGATAGTTCATTTCATGAAACTACATCGTTGGAAATTGTGGAATTTTTGTAGGGAACACAATTTTTGGGACTACAGAAACTGAGTCGGACATGTGTTGGGCGCCAATTTTGGGGGAAGTGATCATATTTTATCATCAAAGAGGCTTGGAATGGAAGTTTTAGAGAAATTGGTCAGTCGGGCGATAGGATATCTTCGATAGCTTGGTCAGTCCATAGCCAGAAGTCGTGTCCATCAGTTGTCCTCTCTACACCACCGCCAAATGGGTTTTCCACTCTTTCACTATCCACTTCCATAAGTCTTCGTTCTTAGATAGGTAACAGTTATCTAAAAAAAAATTTTACTGAGTTTTGCTATGGAAACCAGTCTCTTGGGCCCTCCGAGTGTTAGTTGGACTCGCGTTGGGCGCCATTTTCCGAATTTCAGAAATAGTTGATCGTTTGCTTTTATTCCGTATTTCTGATGAAATTTCTATAATTTGACTACATGGCGGGTCTTTAAAGAGAGGGGATTGTCAAGTTCTGTAGTACAGCCCTTTGAAAAAGACCAAAGAGTGAAATTATAGTCCTCCTCGATCGCCAAATGGCCCACTGTTCAAGACACACCGGTTAAGCCCCCATATTTGAGATCGATTCTTCAGTGAATTAATTAAGACTCTGAAGTTAAACCTGAGGCTCTAAGCAAATCAGTTGACTATGCGTTGGGCGCCATTTTTCAAATTTAAATATAAACTGTCGTTCATATCATCGGTAAGTTGGAAATTTTGTTTAAATAAAGTCAGAAGGTCATTCTGCAAACGCCTGTGATTTTCTGACTGACACCAGAGCGCATGACTAATGAAGATAGAAGCGGCTTGGGGTAAACACTTAGTCCTATGCATAACGTCCAAAGATTTAATAATTCCCAGTATGGTTCCATCCAACGCCTCATAGAAACTCCGTTTTCTCTCCATCGCCTCCATCGACACTTGAATAAACTCCGCTTGCGACTTAAAGATCCACATTGTCTAATACCTGAAGACGCTGATGCTTTGTGTTTTTTTTTCTCCCTCACCGTCACAGATGATAATTTCTCCTAGGTAGAGAACTATCTGACGGTTACCTTTCATGCCCCCCGGTACACACAACCAAACCAAGCCCAACGAAATCCAAAAGAAACAAACTTGGTTCGGCGCTCGTTCGGCGCATACGGACCACTATAGGCCAACGAAGGCTGAAGCTGGCGGCGATCGTGATGATGATGGTGATCGTGATGATGACGATGGTGATGGTTACCCTCTATGGCAATGTGGCTAGCTCCGAAGTGGCAGTGTGTGCGTGTGTGTGTGAGTACATCTCGCTACTAACTCTCCAATAATTATCCCCAGCACAGTGTGCGTGCGTCTTTAAAGTGAATTGCGATTGAAACCGGTTTTCTTGGAGAGCAGATTGAAATTCCAAAAATGGTATCCCAACTGGCTGCTCAACGCGCGCACTCCTTCCCTCTCTCATTGTCTCTCTTTTCCTCGTGCGCGGATGCTGTGTGTGAGTACTTACACCGTGGACCACACGGACACACACACACCGAAGCGGTGACTCCACACCTAGCCCAGGTTTAGCTACCAACTGTGGTGCCAGATCCAAAAAAAAACACATTTACCTACACAACCACACACGTGTCGTACCCGTGCACACTTGTCTGAGTCCAAAACTCCAATAAGAACACAACGACAGCGCGTCGTGAATGTGATTTAGGCTCGAGAAAGCATATTTGGAATGCCTGACAATCCCATGAACTGCTGATGTGACCTATCCGCTATGACACGGCGCAAATGGCGACGGTGACGGACGGATGGGGATTTGTGGTTTCTATCGTCCCCCCACAGGAATCCACTGGATTCCTGCGAATCTCTCGCGTTTCCTGGGAAAATTCGATTTGCAACCGTCACTGGAAGAGGCGCACAATGGCAGCCATTGTGCGTCGTAGAGTTAGATAAACACAAACGTCAGCCGCGACGTTCCACTCTAAGACGTCAATATTTGCCTAGCCCCGCGTAAATCTTTGCCTTCGCAGTGTATGCGAATGCTAATTGAATATTTCTCCTAATTCGCTGCACGGCGGAACGCAAACAAGTGATAAGAGAATTTTATGTACGCGATATGGGGTGCGATCTGCAGATAAATCGACGATCGATTAGGGTTGGCAGACGGTTTGGGAATGGAGGCGAAATAGCTCAAGAGAGACTCGCCGACAAGAGCCCCTTATCAAGGTCTGAAGTGGTTATCTGCGACAAGGTGTGGTGATTGATAAGATTCGGAAGTTTTGTGCCTCTTGGAAGGAAGCGCTTGGGGTAAGGAGTGATTGTCTGTGCTTTCGATAAGTTTAGCTCACTCCTGATTTGAACGAAAGTGAACGAGTGATTGTGAACTGGGATGGGTTGTTGCATCGACTAAAACTCGATTGAAATGAAAACTTTACTCAACGAATTGGGTAGTTAACTCAACGGAACTCAACGAAAAAACACACGAAACTGAACGAACGTGAGACAGAATTTGAGAAAGCAGAGACAATCGTCTGTGGAGGTGTGCCTTTGGCGGAGGTTGTGAAGATCGTTCATGGTGGTGGGTGTCGACGCTAGAAGCACAAAAAAACGGTTCGTGCCTTGGTGCGAAGATGACAGGGTGACTCGGTGAAAGGGAAGTTTGTAATCTTGCTGTTGAAAGGAAAATAAACGAGAAATGTGGAATAGGAACACATTTGTGGTTCGCGCGAGCTACTTGATCAATATTTTGGAAAATGTTACTTACTTTGGCGTATTAATTCAAATAGGGAACAAAAATGGAGGAAAATTTGTTGTTCTCAAAACGATACCCAAGTGTGAGAAAGAAGTAAGAAAGAGCTGATAGACCAAGAGGTTATGTGAAGTAGAAAATTTTCTTGAATGAGGATATAGTATGGTATTTGAAAAGAGAGAGTCTGCTTGGGATAAGCATTAGATTCAACCATTGAAGGAAAAAAGGGAAAAGGAAATAAAAGACTAAATAATTGGAATTAGTGGTCGCCGCCTATAGGATTGTGTCAGGTTTGATTCTTGGACTGGACATATCACTTTGCTGACAACTCAAAAAGAGTACTGTCTTTGAGAAACTTTTCAAATCTTTCCCTTCGAGGTAATAAATTGCGGATCCTCTCCATTCGTGAGAAAACAATTGAAAAAGAAGGTAAACCTTGGTCCCTTCTGATCGATAGTGTCTCTCAATAATAAAGTTCAAACGACTGCAGCCTCATTAGACATTAGGCGTTCTAAATTGTACAAAAAAGGTACTTTTTATTTTTTAGAACACTCGATTACTATTTTAAGACCTGAACTGAGTGACTGAGTTCTTAGACCAATCGATGCAAAGATGGATAGGTATTACAGACGGACGGAATGAAAAGTCTTCAAATTCCGAAAATTCCTCAAAGTCAATATATCAAAATACCCGAAAATCCTGCAAGAAATAGGCTCAAGTTTGCATAATTCAGGTCCACCTTATAGAGCCCTTTCCGTGATTTCTCTTTTGAAATTATATTTTTTACCATTTTGATATTTTGGAATTTGAGATTGAGGAATATTTGATTTTTTTGTCTAAACTTTCATGACTGACAGCTTAAATAAGCATTTCTTGGGACAGGATATACCCCCGTAGCTTTCTCATGAAGTGCAACATTTTAGGCCGCCTTGTCTTAACGCTGGATGAGCACTCTTCAGGAAAGGTGTTAAGTTTTTTGACTTCGTCTTTCACAAAGCATCCAATTTTGTAGAAAACTTAAGAATTTTTGGTTATTTGGGAGAGACGTGTAAGTCCAAGCTTAGAAGTGCATTTTCAGGACAAGACAATAATCTATTTGGTTGGTATCATAATCTGAACCAAGGACTTATTGCAAACTGCCAAGTCAAAAAATGTTAAATTAATAAATTTTGTGTACAAATAGAAATAGAAAAACAGCAGCAGAAAGTATGTTTAAATTGTCAATAATGGTACATTGCAAAAACAGCAAAACTTCTGTAGAAAAATTGATCCAAATTGTTAAAAACAATTTAGAACTTTTAAAAAATGTACGTATTCACTAAAAACGGACATGTTCAACTCCCTTCTTCTATCAAATCTTTTCTCGGCGAAGACATTTAATCCATTTTGTAAACAATTTTAAATTTAAACTATTTGAGAATATTCGAGATAGTCCAGACTAAGCTTGGCAGCACTTTTCAACCTTTGCAGAAATGGCAGCATTGCCGCAGAAGGAATGTTATATTTTTTGTGTTCCAGCTCAACTGGGAATATTATTCACACTTCGCATCCCTGACTCGTTCTCGAACCGTTTCTTACAAGTTTCAAAAATGTATAACATCCCCCAAATTCTTAACGTATTTCCTAAGTTGTAATCCTTGCTGCCAGAGCCCGGCTAACAAGTGAATTGCCATTACATATGTTTGTGGTAAGGTAAGCTTTTGTCTGTCCAAAGATCAAATCTATATAAATTAACCACCACTACCTTCTGTGTGAAATAAACATTTTTTAAATCTGTTGTACATAGAATTAAATGTTTTCCTTTTAAAGAATTTTAAGAGCCATTATAAAACATTAATTGGAAGCACCTTGTACCACATGAATGCTAGAGTTCCAAAATTGTACTTCCACTTCCTGAGGATGTCATACCGCCCCGCGACAAAAATCTCACTCAAGTCCACAATAAAATCGCAGTCCACATGAACGAATTCGTTCCACGCCACTCCACCCACCCAAAAATGGTTTAAACTACACTCGTAACGTATTTCTTTGACGCCACTAGATGCGGTCGATATGGAACAATAATTCGTGAACGTGCCGCGCATACCCACCGACGTCTAATCAATTCGCCTCTCGTTTCATTTTAAATTATTACATCAAATAACTGCGAGCGGCATCTAATCATATCTGTCATAGTTGCGGAGTCAAATTTCGACGCGAACACCGGCTGAACCCGGACAATAGGACCTGCTGTCGTTTTCCGCGCTCAGATCAGGCATTTGAGACACGTTCACTGTTCTCGGGCGAAAGGCAAACCCATTCAGCGCTGGCGTATGAATGTTTTGGGCATTTTTTTGCATAATTAGCTCGCGGCGAGTAGCTGGGCTTGGTACATAGATTAGAATGCTTGAATGATGACATTGTCGGTTGCGAACGATGTCGGTTCCAAGAATTACGAGCCGATTGGTAATTGATTGTGTCGTACCCGATGTCAGGGTTGAATTGAATTTGTGACGGTGGCAGTTAGGTGTTCATCATCGCTCCGCTATCAGCGGGACGTCAGCTTGAGTCATTGCACAGAATCCGAAAATAAACACAGATTACTGGCGATTCGAAAATAAACCGTGCCGCTTGCAGATTCTGGAAAAAAAATGCCAACGTTCAAGAATGACTGTAGGATGGCATGTTTGTTCAGATTGAATTGCTGGCGCCGTGTTGGGCCTTCTTTATGAGCGGAATGGAAATTGTGTCATTACTGATATTTGTTGTGCGTTTAGCGAGACACTTTCTCAATGTGAATCACATTCTTGAAGTTGAACAGCTCTCCATGGTGGCAGTGAGTTGGGCCTAGCCTCTCCGGCTCTGATCATTGTTGCAGTTTTTTGTTGTGCCCATTGCCAGAATCTTCGCCGAATAACTCTTCCTTCAGGTTCATCAACCACAAGCAGAAACTATAAAACCCCTTGAACCATGAAATTGCGTGTTAAATTCTGTCCACGACAAGGTCAGAACTCGGAGTACGTCTTTGCGAAAACTGGAACATGAAAGACGAAGAAGCAAAGAACAGCAAAAAAAAAAAAATTCCCACTTCCTACTGTGCGCCTCTGACTCATTCCGAGTGGACTTCGGTTTTCGCCAAGGTCCTTCTGCCAGATATCGTTTCACCCACTTCGTCACACCGCCTCTCAGTTCTCCGTCAAACTCCCCCTCCGTCGTTCACGCACAGTGGAGACACCGACTTCGACCACATTGTAACGCTGCCGTCAATCACCACCTCAGATCTTACAGCCACATGGAACTTCTAGTTCCGCTGGGGATAGGGATCACTTCACTTCCCCGACTCGTTCCAGGAACCATACCCGTTTTCCATAATTATAATGTCACCCAAATGCTCGAGTAAGTTCCCAACTTGTAATTACCGCCGGCTAACAGGTGGAATGCCACTGCTCGGGCAGCCGGACAGGGGGTGACATGCATGACAGAGCTGGGTAGATCTGGGGAGAGTTTCTTGCATTCTGTTGCTTCCCTTCGCGTGATCGGGTGGGCGATGGTCTCTGCTTCCTTCCTTCCGAGTGGCAGTGGAACTCAACTGTTATAAGTGCACAGCAACCCCCGCGAATGTGGTAATAACTCATTCGTCGTTGCCGTTGCGACTATTTCTGTGTGTAACGGTGAACGGGTTAATGGACAGAGGAGAGGGCTTCGGCTGCTAATTACAGCGGGCTCTGTCGCATTTTTAGTTCCGAAATAAATCAGTTGTTGAGCTGGAGTGGAGGAGGAGGAGTAATTTATTTTGTGCCAAGTAGCCGGCGCGCAGGGAGATGGAGTGATATTGCGCCGCGCCGCCGCTGCTGCCACCACCGCACACACAAGGGAATCACGAAGCGTGGTAATTATTTAACGACCCAACGCCGGAGAGGAACACAGAATATTCACGCCTCGCTAATCCCATCCATTCATCGACCGCTGCGGCTATCTGCGCGATGCTATGTGACACCGGCTCAAAAGTCTGCTCGGCGTCATCGAAGTGGGTTACCGAATTTGTTTTTTTTTTTTTGCACAATTCGCACTCGCCCTCCCTGCAGTTGAATTGCGAAGAAAACAACGCCGTCCACAGAACAATGGATGCGAACACAATTCGCTGTGTCTGCCCGTCAGTCGCTCCCCAGTCCCCACTCGCCACACACCCCATGGCCGCGATAAATAAATAAATTAAACCATTTATCATCATCTCGAGTGGGCCGGGGGGAGGGGTTTGGGTGATGGCTGGCCCCGTGGCGGCGAGCGTGGGCGGGTGGGAAAATGTTCGTTTTGTTTTCATTTTCCGATGATAGTGCGAAATTTTCGCACCAACCGATCCGGGGCCATCGCTTCCCATGATCGGGGTAATTGCAGTGGCGCTGCCAACTCGTTGGCGCGAGGATTGAAAGTGTCAGTTATCTGCATTTCCAATGGGCCTGGGAATATGCTTGACATAGTTTTCCGCCTCCCCTCTGCTCAGCCATCAGATCTGTCATCAGATACTGAGCTAACATGCAGTTGACACTGGCCAATAAATTGCGTTTGAAGTTCAATTGTGCATAGAACGCATTTGCATAGAACGCTCCCTCGTCACAGGGTGGAGCACATTCTCGACATTCGGCGCGGTGCACCGCCACTGTGTGCGTGAGCTCCCAGGGGCAAGTGGTGATCAATAACGAATCATTATCCACGCTATGATCGAGATAATAGTTCCTAGCAAAAAAAACCTATCCGCTGCTGTCGTCCCGGCCAACGTGACCACCGTCATCCGCTGGCTGGTTAAGGGGGAAAAGGATGCCATCGTGCGGCAACCTGACGCGCGGAACCCGTTTTGGAGGATGTAAATCGCCGGAAATGGTGGCAACTTGATTGGAACTATTCGTGGCGGCGACGGTAAGGGGCCGGTCGGAGAAATGTATGTAATTACTGTGTGTCGCGCTGTTAATAAGCACGATCGCACGGGTTGGCTGGACGGTCGGTGTCTAAGACCGATCGCGGTCCTTTTAAGCAAAGAGTGAATGAACCGTGCTCGAGAAAGGCCGTAATGTGGGATAGTTTAAGATGAATACACGTGGCGAAGTGTTGGGCGGTGTTAGCCGGCAAACTTCTTTGGTAGGGAAAGAGGAAGTGAATGCTGTGAGGGTTCGACGTTGAGGATTTTGAAATTGCCAGGCGACATTCAGTTACTCTTTGTGGAGTGACTTCTGCAGGCAAAGGACCCATCAACCATAACTTGCAGCTAGAGATTCTGTTTCTTCATGAGTTTCACACCAGATTGTTGCAAATTGCAACATTTGTCCCATTTCATTTGAAATTGATTTTGAACATTCTGCAACGAATAAGCTCGCTCCTCGTGCCTTTGCTGCCGATGGGGAAGGGTTCGCTGAAGATGATTTGGTTTTGAGATGAACTGTGAGTGGTTAAGGTGCTTTATGATAGTTTCCTGCAGATAGTATGTCGTCATTGATGTGGGTGACATGAAGTTGGTTTAAAACATTATTTCTCGTCTTTTGAAGAAATCTGCAATTTTATAGCAAATTTGACTCATGTGAACATGGAGCTTTTGTTTGTAATCCTATTCTGCTGCTAAGCAAATTTTTGTTGCTTCTTAGTCCAGGAATCCAGCAGAATCCAGATACCATAAGAATCAGATGGTTCATTACTCGACACCTTAGACCTTTGGTCCTTTAGAGCGGAGTAACCGTACCCGTTCTGATAGTAGATAAAAAAACAGAGTTGAGTAGAAAAACATTGAAAATTTGTCTAGCTCAATTCAATTGAATTTTTTTTTGGATTTTCGCGGGGCAGCGTTTTAAAGTCGGCATGCACTACTGCAGGAACACAACTATACACTCTAAAGGCGATCTTCAATTATTTGGTAATGCGATATTTGTCTACTATGTGGGCTTCTCCGTCTCACACCAAGTGGTTTAGGCTTTAATTCTTCGATTTTCAATTTTGAACCTCACCCAAGCTTGGAGCTTCTTTAAGTAGCCTTCTCATTAAAGTTGATTTCAAACTGTCGTATGATTAATGTAGAGGGCCTCAGGTATCTTTGACAGTTTAAATGCCGGTCTATCATCTATCTCTCAGTTGCAAACATTCACCTTAATTTTTCACTGACATCCCGAACAGTGAGAGGCGTATCTTTTAGACGGAAATTTTCGAAATGGAGTTCTGTATCACACTTACAGTTTAATTCTTCCATTAAACTACACAAATTTCTCGTCATATTTTTGCACCGTTTTTCAACTTTTTTATAACAAAATAGTCTCAGTCAGATATTTCACTGGAATTCAAATCAAAAAAGCTTTTAGCGCGAACAATCAATTATAAAGCTGTATTCCCAAAAATTGTAGCCTGACATCTCACATTTCAAACAAGTGCTCACTCGAAACAATCGGATAAGTGTTTGCAGAGATATGGGTACCAACATCATCTAGTGACACAAACCGCATTTTACATGAGCAAATAAGAGAAAGTACCGAATTTTGCCTCTAGGTAGCGTTAAGCGTTAAGTCCCAGTTTGGGTGGTCGTCGTTTTCGCAATGGAAAATTTCCGAGTCCGGGGTGGATGTTGGCCTCAACCAACATGCCCCTTCAGTTAGTACCGTCTTCTGCCAGCTGCCTCTAATTTCGCGCCCCAAGTTGGCCAAGGTCCTCCTTCACTTGTATGCGCTTAAACTTTGACCAGATCGTCTTATGTTGCGCTGCCACATTTGCATGAATTCAAATATTCTTCGGACCAGAGTAGTGTTATAGATCCACCCTACACGTCTTATCGTCAGGAAAGCAAACTTGTTTTTTTAGCTTTTGATGCTATTGGGAAGCTTCAAGTGCCCGCATGTTCCACTGAAGGGGTTGCGGGGGCATTACCTACACAAGAGATCTTCAGGCCACTCAGTGCTCCGACATCGACTTTAACTCATCTGGAGCTAATCCTAAGTGCAACTAGGCGAATTTATGGACTTTTTGGAACCTTCTCGCACTGGGTCTGCCATCTGATGGAATCGCCTACCTTATGGAATCGCATCTATCGCCTGCCCCAGAAGTCGTGATGAAGAGAAAAACCATACCATTCGGCCAAACCATCGAAATATAACCCCTTCCGTGGTCGCCGTGGAGTAGTGGTAAGTGCATCGACCACGGCGCAGAAAGTCTGGGTTCGTTTTTCCGACGGGACACCTAGCATTTTTTCACGGCACCACCTCTTTCGAGTTGCTGACAACACTCAAAGAGTTTCAATTGTCTATGGAAAGCTTCTCAAATCTGGCCGTTCGGAGTCGGCAAAAAACTGTAGGTCCCTTCTACTCGTGAAGAACAGTAGCATGCACAACACGAGTAGTTGTTGTAGAAGCTAGGCTCTGGTCCGTTGTGGGCTGTAGTGCCACTCAATTATTATCCGAAGAAGTAGCTGCTCGACATTGAGTTCTCCCCCAACTATCGCATTTCTCACCCTATCCCCGCGATTAACTCCTGCAACTGCACGGAGGAATCTAACTCGATACTTTGTATTCGCGATCTTATTCTCAGGTAAGAAGGACTTCAACTCTTATTGGTCAGAGTTGGACCAAACACTGAGTTAGTACTTGTTCCCATTTCAAAAGTGGTGAACTTGCAATTCACGACAAACCTTGCTGTGGTCTCTTGTCGACAGCTCGAACTGATGAGGAAGTTAAAGGAATTCGGGAACTCAATCTGAAAGATTGGTAATGGACTGTTAAAAGTTTAAGAAAATTGCGGTTTTAGGTGGAAGAGGCCTGATTTAAGGCTGTCCAACGACTGCTTTTTCCATCACAACGTCCTTGTTTGCACTCTTAAACAAAACTAGCAGGACCCCTGTGTCCCATCCTGGTACTCATGCAACTTTGCCTTTATTGTGTTTCCGCGAATGAGAGGAAAAACGGAAGAGAGGCCTAGGCGACTCTAGGCCAAGCTGTCATGTTTCAATGTAAGTATCACAAAACTTAGTAGCTCCCTAGTCAACATAATATTTTGCTATACAAAGCCAATTCCAGATCTTTAAGACAGACTTGTGACATATATCCAGAGAGCGGACTTAATCGAGGAATGCATTTCCAGGTTAAGTTTTAGATAGTGATTACAAATCTCTAGTTGGACTCAAAATCAAATACGGACCATACCCACTGGCCTGACTTGTATTGTAAATCCCTGAGACAGGGATGCCCCTAAGCGGGTTATCACTCCCACAAATAAATGAATGCCTTACCTTGTGGATCTCCGAATTCCGTTTACATGCACACACTCCTTCAAGCCCAATCCCCTCTTGCATCCATTCAACCGTGTCCAATTGACTTTATGGCCAGCCAGTCCCCACCACTCTCTCTCCCTCTCAGATACTCATATCTAATAATCTAAGAAGGAAGTCATAACATCTTGACCCATTAAAAATCAAGCGAAACTAAAATTTCATCAGTGTCTCTCCCAGCAGCTCTCAAGTGCTGCTTCAAAAGTCATCTCCAACATTTTCCAGCACCACAATCTATTTTTCATCTCGTAAAACAAACAACTCACACAATCAAGATCCGTCCACAGGCGATCAGTATCAATCATTTCGGCTCTGTTGCTTACCTAGAACGAGAAAGGGAGAGAAAAGAGAAAGAGATCATGGATTAGTTTGACATTCTCAATAAATTGCATCGCTTAAGCCTAATAGCGCATGGGTGCAACCCTTCACAAGCCGAGACCGTGATCGCGCACACAATGGATGCGCCTCAATGGAGGTGCACTCGAGGAGGGGTTGTCCCTCGAGTGCAATGGCTGCCCATAATGTGGTCGCTGACGATGCGACGACGCCCCCCCTCAAAAGTGCCTTGAAAACGAACAAAATTTTCAAATAAATAAACACACCATTGCCGCTGGCGTTGGAGGGGAGACACAAAGGCACAGTGCGGCGGCGACAGAACTGAAAGGAAAATCCATAAACGTGTAATCCGCAGTCGGGCTGGTTGCTGTCATTAACTTTCGCACCAATTATCAGCAACACCACGCTGGATTTGAATATTCTCACGATGTCGCCGCAGTCCCATTCACTCTCGCGGCACTTACATGTTATTACGCCACGCCACTCGACGGCATTCTCTCCGCTCCTCGGCTTCTGACACCACAGATAATGAGTGAAGACTCGTTACAAGGTATCTCCTTCGCGTCGCCGTCTTCGTGGCTGACATCTAAATTCCGAACATCCCTCGACCATGTGTCGCTGACGGTTCAAGGGATTTGCTGAACATTTCCCAAAACAACCGCGTTGAGCGATGGAAGATTTTCCTCGCCGCCGCCGCTGTGACACTGTGACATTGAATTGCAAGATGTGGATCACAGTCCTGCTGTTGCGCCGCCGCAGACGCCTCTGTGGAGCCTGGGAAATTCTCACGGTATTGTTTTTTCTCTCCCTTCACTCTATTTCTCCGTTCCTTCGTTGCGCTCCAAATGGTATTCGTTTTCACTGAGTGATGCCAAAAATGTGGAAAAACGAAGAAATCATCTCGAAATTGTTGTTTCGAAAACGATTGCAGATACGAGCCACCATGCGGCTCCGTACGCTGTTTGTTGTTTGGTCGCCTCGTCTCTCGGCTCGATCGCCATTTGGACCGGCTTGCCTTTTGTTTGGATATCTGAGCACTTCATCTTCGGTCGGGATGGTTTCTTGGTTTATTTGTTTACCAGCCT
This sequence comes from Eristalinus sepulchralis, assembly GCA_944738645.1. Classification (NCBI taxonomy): domain Eukaryota; kingdom Metazoa; phylum Arthropoda; class Insecta; order Diptera; family Syrphidae; genus Eristalinus; species Eristalinus sepulchralis. The sequence continues at coordinate 55,867,932 of OX122886.1, forward strand.
GTGTGTTTGGGTATCCATTAAGAATTGAAGAGTGGAACAGATGCAAAAATCTTGAGTTCTTCACATTTTTTTTCTTCTGTTCGCCTTTCTTATGAAGGAAGCCCATGAATTTGGAAGTAAAAGAGGTGCTGCTGCGCGATGATGGATTCTCGTGGGCAGCCGTGCAGTTGGTGATCTGGGAATTTGTTTTTTGTTTTTGAATTTCTGACGATTTTGAATGCTGACTGTGTCTGTGGAACGTAAGTGTCACAGGGGCGATTAAGTCCGTGGGGCTCGATTGGAGTGTCATTGACCAAGGAGACGACTGCGAATCTACATGAGCGGCCAGGGAGACTGCTTCAAATTGGTTTCCTCGAAGTGCCTGCCAGACCGTGTCAATGAATCAGAGGTAGACATTGAATTTCGTCACATTCTGCAGTTTTCTTCGTTTTTCAGAGATTTGCGAGAGATTGGGTGCTCGTGACGTATCTACAAATCACTGGGGGCGGTGAGTCATTTTAGTGGGATTGGAGAAGTTTATTTTTGACGTCTTAAAGTTGGAAGTGAATTTGGTGACGACGTTAGTCTACACTTTGATCGTTAGGTGTGGGAAGTAGACAAATGGTGTTCTGATAAAAGGCATGTGACAGTCTGAAGCCTACTGGTTGCGATTCCCGTGACTACCCCTTTTATGAAACATGACAGGGATAAACCATTTTGGGAATGATACAGGATTTCGATCGAGATGATCAAACAAATATCCTCAAGGATGCGTTTCAGGTAAGAAGGACTTAAATTCTGAATTTCCTCAGAGCAAGGACTCGAGCAACGCTTCAGTCATCGTGAGGGGAAGAATGGCGAATAATATGACACAAAGGCCTCTCATTGACAGAGATGGTTGTTTGTCACATATATGATCTTGGCTACAAATCGTTTCAAGGATGTCTTTAGAGAGACTTCACATTGAACGAATTCTTCTTCTTCTTCATCTTGTGGAGCTACAGTCCGAGGTGGACCTGGGCCTCAACCAACATGCCTCTCCAGCCAGCACGATCATTCGCCAGCTGCCAACAGTTGCGCACTCCAAGTTGGTTGAGGTTCACTCCAAGTTGTGTTGTCCCCATGGCCCAGATTCGAAGACTTTTCGAACGAATACACTCTATTTAATATTGCTATCTTAAAATGTTGAACGCTGTTGAAAAAATTCTTGAAGTTTATGGAGATGAACCTGTAGGGAGAAAAGTAGCACCGAAGTGGCTTCGCCCTTTTCGCCTTGGTCGACCCAAAGGTTGGAGATCCCGAAGACAGGCAGCGTTCACTTCGGGATGTAGCCGCTTGTCACTTAGAAGTTATTAACCATTTAAGTATGTATAGAAACAATCGAGTCTGCTGCTTCTAGTAGAAGGCTACTGTATTTCTACTGCTGTGCTGTGTACTAAAACATAGACCATGCCGTAACTTACGACGGAAAATCTAAAAGCACACAACATGTTACCTTCAAATGAAATTAAATAAACTGAAGTTAACTTGTGATTTAGCGACTTTCGTAGATTTCAGTTAAGGCAAAGGGAAATCCCACTGGATTATGAATTCCCCTAAACTTAATTCAGAGCATCAACTCGGTCTTCTTTTTCCTCTGGTAGTGCTGAAAAATTGCAAAACCTGTGACGTATGGCATCTAAATCCTCCTCAAGAACACACTGACGGCTACTACAGGGATTATTGTGACGGGTGCCGAGCGTTGTACAGAGGCCCCAGGCCTCACATTCGACCTGTGAAAAGGCACTTCAACCGATGAGAATCAAAAAGAAGGATGCTTAATGGTGATGCTTTGTACTTTCAAAGTTTTTGCTTGTAGGCCTTCTCAGTAACAGTAAATATAAGCCAATCAGCCTGCTAAACAATTCTAGATAAGATCGTAGCTATCAGTTGGCGGTCATTAGCCGATTAGTTTCAACACACACGCACACACTATCACATTATTTGCTTCAATTTGCTGCACTAAGGCAGGTACGAAGCCAAGCAGAAATCCATGAATTCTTTTGTTTTCTTGAAGCAAACAGACTTTCTTCCGCATCCCTAAATGACATCAGACAATTGTTCTTATGCAAGTGCGTTCTTAGTCTTTGATCCATCTCATTTCTGCGAGCAAATAACACTCGCGTTCGCACAGTCATTTCTGATAACACACAGTGACTTACCCTGCCTTAGAAACCAAAATGCCTCATCGATTCGAAAACATATTCATCGCGAGAGTTCGTGACATTATGATGTCAACCGAACACTTCTCATTAATCAGTCCGAACAATGGACGTCATTCAGTGAGCGATGAGTCGGGGCTCCTGTTCAAATTGTACTCGTTTTCTATGCACAGATGCGACTCTGTGTCTCCGCTGCATTCTAAGTCCAACACTTTACTGACTGCACCCAACAACAAAAAGCAAACATCTAAAAAAGACAAATTGCCACCTCACCCACATTCCATTCCGCAATAGTTTCACTTTAATTCGATCCGCCATCGCGTCCAGAATCATGCTTCACACACTGAGAGCGTCGTGATCAAATATGATTAACCCCTGGGTCGCGTTCAACATAATTTTCCAGCGCGGACAATTATCAGAACCGAATTCCACGGTCTTGATAGGGCGGCCGCAAGACAACAACGCAACAAGCGTGCGACTGTGTAGTCGTTGCGACATCTCATCTCGTCGTCGTCGTTGCTACGTCAGTGATCAATTACACTGCGAGCTGCAGCGAATTGAAAAAGATCTGTACGAGTGTGCGCCTCAATTGCCATTGCACTCCATCCTCAGAGATACACTCGAAATCGAATTCCAAATAAATTCAATTGAAATTAATGAGTTTCCTTATCTCCTCGGCCAGCGGCTATTGCTCCTTCTCGCCGTCAAGAGCGAACGCGTGCGTCGACGTTGAAAAAAATGAAATTCTCCGAAACAGATACAGAGACTTGTTGTTCGAAAGCCATGCAGGCCGTGCTGCGTCTAAATCGGTCCCGAGGGTCAAGCGAGTTATCGCTCCGGCCGACTGACAGGAGCAAAATATTTACATTTTCTAGACTCAGTCGACATTTTGGTGTATGAGCCGTAATTTGGGCCGAAACTCGAACACAAATTTGACGCATTCAAATTTTTTTTTTTGGTCCTCCACTCCGGAGATTGTTTCGCTCGTTCGTTTCGCATTCAAGGGCTCTGGGAGGGGGATGGTCGCCACAAAACGCGATGACCCCTCTTCGGGCCGCAACGATCATAAATCACACGCTGCGTGATGATTGAGGATTAATTTTATTTCTCTCCATGCGAGAAACCATTAGGAGTTATTATTACAGCATTAAGGCAAATAGCGCGAGCGAGGGGAAGCTGCGGAGACATGAATGCCGCTCATTAAGCGACGACCAGTTTTGAGCTGGCGATCATCTCCGCACGAAACGGGCACAGTAGCCAGTTGTGGAGCTAGCCAACTGGTTGCAGGACCAAATTTGCGAGATCATAACTCTTGACAAGACCAAAATCGGAACACATCAAGCACGACGAGTGCTGCTGGGGTGCATACTCACGTCCATCGGCATGAAGCATCTTTCTCTCTAATCCCCACAATTGCATCCTACATCGCATAAATGGACAGAGCAAGTCCACCGCTACGAGCGCGGAACGCAAAGGAGAATGACAGGCGGTGGACAATGAAGATACATTATGTTCCGTCAACTCTGAGGCACGGAGTTATGGCATTCGCCTCGCACGCTCGCCGCGGAGTGAGGGAGAAAATGTGAAAAGCGGTAAGGACCATATTTGCGACCGGGCCTGCGTGCATCTAGAGAGTTTGATCGTCAGCCATAATTGGCTGACGTCTGCCAAAGGACCGGCGAGCCGATGCTGGGGAAAACTGGAATTTGTCGTTTGTTGTTCGACGGTTTGTAGTCATTCGTCTCTTTGCCCATTTTTGTCGTCATCGTCGGCGGCGGTGGATTGAGGGAAGGAGCACTCCTTCCTCGCCTTGATGATGTCCTGATGTTATTTATTGAGACATTATGAGGGACTGTCTTGTGATTGTGCATGAAGGTGAGGGTGACCTTAAGGATGAAGGCTAGAGGCGAGACATTCTGACGGCTGACATGGGATTTTTGGAATGCGAACAAGGTGGATCACAAAGACAAGACAGTTCCTTGTGGGGCGATGAAGCTTGCTGAAAGTGTGCCTGTCGTAAGTTCCTTGGTGGCTGAGCATTTTTTTTTTTTGTGTTGATCTTTATTGGGCATTTGACATTGAATGGTGATCGCTCATTAAAAACCGATGAGTGGGACCTTTTTGAACAAACTGAGCAGCAATTATCACAAGAACAGAATTCGAAATGATTTTTTCTCAAAATTATGATCTCGTCTGTTCAATGGTGTACAGGCAGGCAAGCTGATGTGTACACAGTTTTGAATAAAACACACTCAGTTGAGTGGAGTTTTGGATCGTTTTGCTTAAGTTTCTACACGCCTGCAAAGCCTTATACTATCTATGAGGCAGTAACGTGTCGCAATCATAGTCCTCTAGCAAAAGAAGAGAAGAATATATTAAAGGTTTCTGAGGTCACAATGCGCTGCAAGTTTTGGTTTCAAACGCTGTATACCCTCCGACGTCGTTTTCTACTTATAAGGTGGGCGTGCAATATTTTTTTGTTTGCTATTCATTTTTTTGCTGGCTATACAGTTTTGAAAAAAACGTAAAAATGTGTTATTGATCGAAATGATGATTTTACAACTCTGTGCCCCTAATTCATGTCGTTTTCATTCCGGGTTTGTGTTTCAAAATCATCTGCCAAACTTTCCCTTATACACTAAGTACTCCGCACCTTCGTTGTTCTCCCACGAAACGCGCCTTCGTAAGTCTCTGTACAGACATGTTAAACGTGTTGTTCTCCCTCGGGACTACGAACGGCATATTTTGAAGGTGTTTCTTAGTCTCTAATTCTTGTTATCAGAATTTTAATCGAAGTGGCCAGTAACTGCCCGTTAACATCCACTCTTAGATCCCAACCCACTTTGTAAGGCTTTGGGTTCAATGTTTTAGATCGTCTGTCGATCCCCCTCGACTATGTAGATCTTTATCCCATTTCAAGGATTACATAAGTCTAGAGGTTCTTATCGAAAATTATACTTTAATGTTTCTCTTGTTCGATCATCAAGAAATCCTGTCAGATACCAAACTAAACCCTCCCCAAAAAACATAGCATGAAAAACGATCAATCACTTGAAAGGAACAGACACCTCTTGCAGATAGAAACTCCACCCTCAATCTTGCACACACACACACGCACGCATTCCATGTGAACATCCCCAACAATCGCCTCAATCACACTTTGCTTTCATTTCCTTACACACACACACCAGATTCCTAATTCCAATATCCCCTAAGGTTCCGATATTTCATCGACAGCAACAACAACAAGAATTTTTTCCGCCCGTATTTCCTTCCACAAAAAGGCACAAAACCGCCAGAACGAAGCAACGTCTGCATTCCGTTACAAAAGGAAGTTTGTCTTCCCTGAAATATGAACACAAAAACCTGCCTATCTGCCATCAATAATTTCCATGAATAACCTGAGTTAGGTAGGCAGCCGAGCCATATCGTTCACCTCCATTATGTCCTTTAATTTGACCCTCCAGGGGATAGACGTACACACCAGAGACCGTTGTCAGAGCCAGTGGAGGGCATGAATGAGAAAGAGCGAACGACTTCTACGCATGAACGCTAATGGAAGTGCGATCAAGCAAGAAAAATGATTTAAGGCTCATATCCTGTTGAGCTGGAGGGACGGAGGGACGGAGGACCGTCGAAGACACAGAGAGAGAGAGAGTAAGTGTCTGCTTCATTGTTCTGGAAAAGTGGCAGCATTAGTCTGAAGTGTGTAACGTGATCTATCGAGACCCACCCAAACAGCTCGCTGCACATGTGTGCGCCTCATCTTGTCCAGGAGAGGCGACCATAAGGTGCGCAACGATGACGACTCTTGCGTAACATTCCCAACGGGCACCGCTTGCCGAACCCTGGGAAAATTTTTCCGCACAAGGTCCTTGCTCGGATAGCGTTGAATCGGTTTTTGCATTCCCTTCGGTTTTTCTGGTGTGTTGCTCTGCAACCGTGTTTGACATGCAGACTGACAGCCACTGTCAAATCGGCATCAAATCTGCATGTTGAGCAGCGCTCTGCCTCGGATTAATATTCCCCGAGGTTGCGGCGGACACACAAAAACAGAAACAACAATCATTAGCCAGGCCTAAGAACTGGCTGGCCGAGTGGCCGGACTCGTTGGGCCTGTTAGGAGCCCTATCTTTGGTCATGTGGAGTGATTTAGTGAATTATCGAAATCAAATACAGAAATGCCTGTCTGTGCATAGAGGGAATAAATTTCAGACGAAGCATAACTACGTGACAGCAATGGGAATCAGATACGAGCCGAGTGAGTACGGCACGTTACGCACACCGCTATCGACGACCGCTGGCCATGCGGAGAATTCCAGAACATCCACGGACAGGAGGCAGAGGTCCGCGCTGTCTGAGCCGGAGTCGAAGTCGAAGTCGGAGTTGAGCCTCTTAAGCGCCCAAGTGGCCAACTTCGTTATTACCATAAAATGTGACTACCACACATATTCGATACAGCCACTCGACTGTGTAATATGAAGCATGAATAAGTAGTGTTCGTTGCGGCTCCCCGGTCCCGTCTCTCCGCCACCACTTCGCCGGCCGGAGAGGGAGTGGAGCTGTGCCAAGCCATGCCACGCCAGATGAGGAGTACAGCCGACGAGCCACGATCAAGGGTGAGGACAATGCCGACGGGGCCGAGCGGAGGGGGCCAGATGATTGCATTTAGTAGTTGTAAAGATACACAATGCTACCTATTTGTTTTTAATTAAATTTTCAAGATAGATACGAATCATTCAGGCGTAAAATGAATGCCTGTGTGCACTGCACGTCTGGGGGCTGGAGATCAATGCGACTTCATGCATACTCGCAGACATTATTGGCTGCTGATATGCGTGAGAGCGGGTGTGTGTTTGTGTGTGTGCGTGTACTGGACGACCTTTTGAAGTGTTGTGGCGGTGTTCGCGTACCTGGTGCGCGGAGGGAGTGCGAATTCGTTCCAGGTTCAAGGTACGAAATTTATGCTGAATATGAGTTTTGTTTGAGTCGTCGGTCTGTGTCGCTTTTGGTTTATTTGGCGCTTTTCTGTAGCACTGCCGCGATCAGCGGAGGAGCGTGCGTTTTGTGTGACCGTTTTCTTTGAAGTGGGGATTCATTCACCTTTTTTCTTTTTTGTGCGAGACGACCAGGTCGTGCAAATAAATGTGAATTTCTTTTACGATTCTTTGAAGGGTTTTGTTTTTGGTTTTTGAATTACTTTTGCACGGTTGTTTCTACGGAGGGAAGCGAGCAATGCGTGTGTCATGAAAAAGGGTTTTTATTACACACTTCGTTGAAGGGAAACGAAATAACAAGTTCCTTTGGCGAAGAGATCGTGTGGTAGAGTGGCGAAAGGATAAATATCACTTCTTACGACTTTCATGCTAAATTTGATGTTTTTGAAAAAGAATTAAGCTGGGGCTATTTGTTTACAAATAAGATGAAAAGAGTGTGGACTGTAAAATCGGGTGAAAACATTAGTTTCACTGTTTGAATTGATTTTCTGTGGGATAACTTTTTTTGGGACTTTGTTGGGATGATATATTTTCTGAGTGGTTGGGACTGAGAAAATGTTCGCATCTAGTGGACTAGTAGTTTTCAGTACAGATTGAACTTGATTTTAGCTACTAATTTCAACCGATCCTCTTGCATTGACTGCATAACTTATTCCTCTGGGGTATAGAATTAATTTCATCTACCGACTCTGACATAGAAATGTGGTCCCCAATTCAATCTCATTATTTGAAATTGATTCTGAATATTCAATCTGTTGGAATAATGCTCCACTGCAGCAGTTTTCTTTCTCTAAAGGTTAGGTTCTAATGTGTACTCTATGGCTGGATGAATTTTGTGATTCATTTCATCAATGCAGATCATTTCGCGTTCGAGTAGACATTGTCAAGTTGAGAAGAGGAACGTTATTGAGTGAATTCGAAAAAGGCCAAAATATGTAATTGCTGAAAAGCTGTACGTCTTCCTATGACGACATCACAGGGCATTTAAAATTTCACGAAATTTGGGGATTCTTTATGGCACAAAATTATCGGCATCACCAGAAGACGCGCATCTTAATAATTGAGTGGCACTACAGCCCACAAGGGACCAGGGCCTTGCTTCTGTATCAACTACTCGTGTTGTGTGCTATTGTTCTCTAACGAGTATAAGGGACTTGAAGTTTTTTGCCGATTCCGAATGGCAAGATTTGAGAAGCTTTTCATAGACAACTGATACTCTTTGAGTGTTGTCAGCAACTCAAAAGTGGTGGTGTCGTGGAAAATGCGAGGTGTTCAGTGCAAGAATGGACCTTCAACGTGTGTGTCGACGCACTTACCCACTACGCCACGGCGACCCTATGGTACTAATTTCCCTTATTCCAAGAACAGTAGTTGTGGTGTCGCACCATTTCGTCTTAGAATAGAGGTCAACAAGTCCATAGTTCACAAATTTGTAAACGGGTCTGGTCGGTTGTACCTAAAGAAAATGAAGTCATAACCACCTCTTACTACACAACGGACGGGCAGAATGGACTAGCCTATAAAGCGCATTAACTTGGATGAGAATTGGAGAAAAGTTATGTCGAACGAGGACAAGAAAAAATTTAAATTTCAACGAATCCGACGACTGGGTGCCCTACTGGGATGATTTAAAATCGATCTCTAAGCCACAGTATGAAGGAGGTAATGGAATGGAATGGTGCGCGTTTAGTTAGTATGGAATATCCCGTTTAGAAATAATTTCTAACGCAATGCAAGAAGTATCAATGCAAGATCAATGCAAGAAGTATCAAAACTTTAATACCATTTGTCGAAGAGCTTGACCAACATTTCATGGAATTTCAACAGGATAATGCTCCAATCCATGTGGCGGCTTTCTCTACAAATTAGTTTTGCGACAGAAATATTTCAATTATGTCTTTGGCCAGCAGGTTCGCCAGAGTTTTACACAATTGGAAACTTTAGGAGGCCATATAAACAAAACTGGCGACAGTTTAACAACTTTCTTGAGCTTAATAGCGCATTTACGGACAACTGGCAAGCATTTAAGAAAGAAACGGCTAAAAAATTAAACAGCTCAGTGCCGAACAGGGTTTACGACACAATTTTAGAAAAGGGACATCCATCGGACAACCACTGGAAGTCTCATTTTGAGCCATCAAACCTAATTTTATACATTTGTTTTTTTAAATACTGTGAACTATCACATTTGAAAAAAAAAAATTTGAAATAAAAGTATGTACCATTCTTATTTCCAGTTCAATGGTTCTTATGTCTGTGGCTTCAATGGCTTGGCGGGTACTTATGTTAACTCAAACGCTGACCATCTTCGATATGTTCATGTCTTTGGAAAACTTCAGAAATCTCGCCACTCGGAGCCGCCAATAAGCCGTACATCCTATCTGCTTGTGATAGAACAATAACACGCACAACTCAATTATATACTAAAGAAGCTAGGCTTTGGTCCCTTGTTAGCTACAGAGCCGTTTGTTTGTTTGTTCATACTTGTCATTTTTGCCCATATTCTACAGTTTTCGATGCCTCCATCATTTTGGGACGCCCTTAGCTGCACAGGAAGAAACGCTACAAATTTGTTTAGTATCCCCAAAAGATAATCCATTTTTCTTTACGAAAAAATTGCTTTGCAGCTCCGACTCGAAATTCAACAGATCCCCTGCTGCTGGTTAAATTTAAACGTTAATTGTCCGTACCATTAAAAATTTAGTTTGAATGCAGGATAAATGTCGTCCATATGTCATATCCCATGTATTTCAAAACATGCTTTAACTTAGAGAGTTGAGAAAGAACTTGATCCAAACAACATAGCCAAATCGATGTCAGCTCCAATAACCGCGCATCAGTTTCAAATTTTAAGTATACGCTTATGGAGTCCTATTATAAAGCACCTTTAATCTGAAGGGCATGTTTCATCTGGACTCAACGTTGCCACTTGATTTTAACTAGTTGCAAAGCCGGCAAGTTTGGAGAATCTAGCCAAAGTATACAAACCTATCAAATTTGATAAATCTACTCAAATAGCAGTTTCTCAAAAAAGGAGAACGCCCTTTCGGCAATCATACATTTCCCCATGCCGCCGGTTATTTAGTTTTCACAATCAACTAGTGAATTCCATTCAATTCAGTCAAAATTCAAATAAAAAAACAAAACTCAACCAGATCTCCATCAAACTCGATTTCTCGCCCCAACAGAAACAGCAGTTTCTGCTTCGTCAGAACCGCAGATCCCATACGTCAGCACATTCAACTGAAATCCATACTTCGATAAACGAAGTTTCATTTATTCACAGCGGCGACGCTCAAGCGGCTGTGTGTTCACATGCATGGATGGATAAATCCACCCGCTTGACAGTTGACGTGCGGCAGAAAGAGATTCCGATCAGCAAACGAGTCACTGACACATTCTGAGCTCATTGTTCGTCCATCTCTGTCGCTCTCCGGATTGTTTGTCAATTATTGACAGTCAATTCTATGTTTTCCAGTGGCGAGTGAAAATTCACCAAAACTGCATTATTTTTGCGGTTTTCAAGCAGAGCGGGTCGGGTTAAAGGCCTCCACACCGACTTCTCGGAATCACCAAGTCACGTCAAGTACAGCGGATCTGTGGGATTGCCGCTCCACGTTTCTTATTGATTCAGCTGAATTCGAGCCACGGTCGCAACAATCATCGAACTTGTTGTGCAGAGTGATTTGTGAGGCGAAAATAATAGGACGTGTGCACTTATGAGCTAGCTCATCAGGTCCCCAATCGGTTTTGCAAGCCGCCAGAGGTCTTTGTGCCAAATTGCATCTTTTGCGCAACGCTCACAGACGTGCGCTTAACTAGCCAAGCGATTGTGGTCATTTGCCAGTAATCGCCAACGACGACGACGACGACAGCGTGGACTGCTGAAAAGTTTATGCGATTGGGGGCCGTTTGATATGGAGACGAGGCGGACGCGTAAACAAACACAAGCCACCCTGAAACCCAATTTGTCATGTTGTCAAACAAATTCGAATCGGTTTCCAATGAAAGCCCCCCTGACTCAGTGCCTGTTCCTGGGCAAGACGACTACACCTATCGGCTCATTACATCGCCATCACACATCAGCGCAGTCACCAGACGTGATTTAAATTCGAATTCAACGCGAGCCTCGCCGCATATGCGTGTAATTTAAATTGCCTAACAAAAAGGAAAAACATATTTTCCGTTGCCTGGGAAACCGATGTAATTATTCATGTCATCGCGGAGGCCCACATTGTTGGCCGCGGCCGAACATGGCCGACTCGATGTTGGCTGGCCAGAGGCGAGCAGTTATCGATACTGGTCAAGGGGCACGCCGTGAGGTGTGAATCGAAATGCAAAAAGGAACACGAAAAGCACACAGACGCAGACGCTGGCTGACTGACCACGTGAGGCTTGATTGCGTCGCCGCGTCGTGTTGGCTTTGTGTTCGGTTTTTTTTTCGAGAACCTTTCGCCTGGTATCACCCAATCTGACCCAAAATGTTCGAGTAAGTGCCTGGTCATTGCGCGTCGGCCATGGGGTCTGGTGTGGTGTGGTCCGGAGTGGCAAAGATTGGGGAACCTTTGAGCTTTGGAATTTACTTTAACGGACACACATGTTGTGAGCGCGCGCATTGCGGTTAGATAATTTGTGACGATTGTCGACGTCTTAAAAACAAGCAATTACCGCCCGGAGATCCAAGATACCCAGACGTTGTGGTTAATTGGGTTTGTTTCGTGGGAAAGCGAGTGTGATTATCTGTGCAAATGACTTTATGAGCGGCGGACCTATTTCAGCAACGCTGACCTGATCATCGTTAGTGATCGCCTTTTGTAGGGCCAAACTGTTCGCGTCTCAATTAGACGCAAAGTTAAACAGTAATCAGCGGCAAACAGGAAATCTTTGTTTGACCAGAGCAGTGATCTGCGATTGATGATCGAAAGCACGATCGGCACTGCGATCGTCGGCACGATCGTTTGTTTATCCATCGCTACATGTCGAGTGGGCAAATTGTAATGAAACACTGTGATTAAGGGATGTCAAGTTTGAGACAATTTACGGATGACCCCGCAGTTTTTCGAATCGACAATTTATTGCACGTAAAGTGATGAATGGTATTCGGCGTCGTGAGTTTGTGTAATTAATCCTGGCCTGGGGATCGCAACGGAATTCGTTGAGAAATGACTGTAATTAACACGGCAGTAAAAGTGAATGGACTTATCTAAAGGTTTTGTAGTAAAAAGTGACATTAAAGTGCGCAGATGATGTATTTTAAAGTTAATGAATGAGTTTTAGTATGTTGGGTTGAAGGTTGAAGATTGTATGCTAACGTTTTCAAAACAAGGCGGATAGGGTGATATTTTTGAGTTATAGGAATTGGGTTTGCCAGGAAAAAAGTCAAAAACAGCAATAGCTGCAGTAGGTAAAAGATATCAAGGGTGACGCCCACTTCACCAAAAATTAAGTTCATTGCGTCCATATTATTGGAAACTGTCTGGCGTAACACGCAATGCTGAAAAGCTTAAAAGCATTTATGACAATTGAAATTCTCTTCACTAAAGTCTGGAATTTCAATTATATTAAAAATGGCGCCCAACAGGGGACATTCGAATCAAATTTCTGTCACCCTATCAATCAATGCCACCTGCCAATTCAAAGCTAAATCGAACACCTTTTAATTTCTACATCACAACTATACCAAGAACAGACGTCCAAAATTTTAAGCATCTTAATGTGCAAAACCTGAACAGAAAGAGAAAGAGAGAAAGAGTGGCGCCCAGTCAGGGATCCGGCACATTGCGAATATTGATACTCTGATGAAGATGCCCAAAAGTAGAACCCCCTAGGGGAAGAACTCAATATTTTAGCACAAATTCTGCAAAACTTTAGATTGAAATGGCGCCCAATCGAAGAGTTCAGGTAAATATACTCATGCTTTAGAATCTGAGCAAGAAAGCCATAATTAAGAAATTTCCCACGATTTCAGCGTGGAATTCTATCAAAGTGGCGCCCAACCACGAAACCAGTTCCCAGTTCCAGCCCAGCCCCAACGCATTCCCATCAACGCCACGAAGCGGATGTTAGAAAATATCTTCGCATCTTCCGTCGCAATTCTGATGGAAGAAAAAATACTCAACTTCCTTCCGATTCTGAAGAGGAACATCCTCATCCCATTACAAGATCACTCCTTTTTTCTCCCGCTCGCCTTGACATCGACAAATTTCCACGGCAAATCTGATGTTGGCGTGATGAGTGACATGACGTCGCCCTAATAACTCCCGACGTCACGCATCATCTATCATTACTCTCGCTCGCAGCAACAACAACTCCAGTCACGATCCTCGCATTCTACGAAACAAAATTAAAAAGCGAAGACGAAGAAAATGAAGAAGACACCTGAACTACTAATCAGAGCACGAAGCAGAAAAAGGAAAGAAAAGGCGGACCCGGAGAGGAAGAAAAAAAAAAACGCACAAGTGAGTAACAAACTGGTCTAACACCGGAAGCTGACAAATGCGCAATCTATGGGCACGACAGGAATCCCTCAGGAGTCCCGAACACGGAAATGAAGCCGAAAACGAAGGGGTCGCCCGATCGCCTTTGAGGAAGCCCTCATTACACTTGGCGATCGCATCCATTCGAAGCAAATCCGGTTACAAGGCACAATAGAGCGTGTGCGCACCAAAGTACTTGGTGCGGTAATTTGATAATAATTGCAGGATAGACGAAGCTACACAGATACGTGCCAGCGTGCCAGAGACCCGCGACGCGTCATGGGGGGCTGTGCGAGGTTACATAACCGACAGTTATGATGGTGCAGCCATTTTGAAATTTTATTTGTGTTTTTTTGTGTCAAATTGACGTTCAAAATCCCCCCATTAAGTTGATCAGAAAATCGGCTTGGAGTGCCCAGCAGTGGACCAGAGAGCACATTTGGTCAGTCAGCCGTTGTCTCACACAATTAACCCACTCAATTGACAGCAATTAATGGAATTCATTTGACAGCGCGCATCAGAAAAGCACACGCACACAAGCGGGGCCAAACCGAAATTAATATCGGGATCGGGAGCGTCTTTCTGACGCCGCCGAGACACCAATGTCGCCACCGATACGATGATGCCATGACTCTGATGATGGGACCACGAGAGGAAAGCATCTAACATTGTTTGTGCGACAGACGTGCAAGACTTTCCTCCGCACGGTCTCACGGTGTTGGCTGGCAGTTCCAGTACAGGTTCCGCGGCGCGAAGACAATGACATCAAGAAATGCGCGCCAGTCCAAAGTGAAATTGTCATTGACACAAAGAGAGGAGCGGACAGAGAAAGAGCACAGCCACGAGACCGCGGCGTATTCGATTACAGATCTAGGCTTAGAGAGGAAGACATGTGAGACGTCTAACCTGGTCAGCGTGGATGCCAGTGGCAATGGTGGTGGAGATCTGATGTGGCTGTGACCTTTTTTTCCGCGGTTCGTTTGGCAGAGAGACGCGACGACTTTCGTCTATGATGCGAACTTGGCTATTTGTCTGTAGCGTGCGTGTGGGCTTTAAGGAACTTGTGCAAATTATGGTTTGGTTTATGGTTTGGTTGCTTAACTTTAAGAAGAAATACCGTGGACGTGGATGGAGGAGAGGTTTTGCAAGCGGGGAAGAGCGTGTTTGCTTCTGTGACTGAACGCGAGGGACAAAATGTGAATTAAAACATCTACTTTCGTTGAGTTTCCTTCAGATTTTGTTAAGTTTCGTTCACGACCTTCCTTACATTGTTCTAAGCGAAGGTGGAAGACATCTAGAATATAAATGTTATGAGGAAACAATCTCTTTGCATTGACAGCATCTGGAGGATAAGATTCGGCCACCATTTCTATACGATGTACAGCGTCAATGCAACAAACTACGTGCTCAGTTGAGATGATGAACACAAGTGGACGAGGAACACAATCACACTGCAGTGCAGTTGCGGAGACTGGTTCACTCTGGACTATAATGCCAATCGAAGAAGATAAAGTGTCGTGTCCTTGTGATTTGAGTGGCTGCCTGCAAACTGATATGTGCATTAAATGGGCTACATAAAACTGATTCCAATGTTTTGCTGATAGAAGCTTAAATAAGGGAGAATTTAGAGAAAATGGAGTATTATAGACCAGTAGGCCTTAAAGGCCGGTTGTGGACTAGAAGTCACCGCCAGACAGCTAATTTTGTTTAAATACGAGAAATAAGAGACACTTAGGCCCAATGTGCCAATCTCTGAGTTTCTGTATTCCTTAAAGAAGTTCCTTAAAGAATTTGTAGGAACTCGTGGGAGGAATATGAAATGCAGAAAGTAGTCGTGGCGTCGCCAGTTTATAAATTGATTTTTACAATCCCCCTTTCAATTTTAGGCTAGTATTTTAAATGGTTTAAGATATCTTTCACAAATCTGAGCTTAAGGAACTTTATCGAAGATCAGTTAAGATATTTGAAAGTTATCGTTAAACTGATGGAAAGGCCACAAACTTGATCAAAGCGAATTCGAGAACAATCACAATGCTGGATAATAAAAATAATAAAAGGACAAGTTCCCACTCTAGTGTTCAAAATTTCAAACTTTCTTCAACTTAGCACGATCAATCAGCATGATCATTCTTAAGTTAGATCAACAATTCAACTGATGCCAATTTTTTTATAACAAGCATTTCATCTTGAAAATTGTGCAGGCTGCAACAATCCACTGGTATTTCCTAATAAAATATTTCAATACTTGAAGATCAGGTAACAAGATCAAAAATCTAGATCTTATGAGGTATAGACGTTTGAATGACTTCTCCTTTTGTAAACTTTATGTAATTAGAAACAAAAAATTTAACTCCACTTGGAAGTTCATCAGATCATCAGAAAGGCAGGAGACTGAATGTTAAGGTTTCAACTCATGGTGATGGATCGCAGATTGAGTTAAGTTAAGTTGAGTCTAAAAATCTTGTATATGACAATGGATCCATGAAGAAAAAAGACCGAATCGGATCACTTAGACATCATCTGGGATTTTTTTTCTATAAGACCAACTCTGATCTGCCACGCAAACTTTTGGACGCTTGTCGAATTAACAACACAACAAAAGATCGGTAAACTAAGCACGAGAGTGTGCACAAACCCGTTGTAGTACATATGTATATGTTGCGACAGCTTCAGCAAGATCGTTTACTTGTCAACTGTCCTTGTTGAGAAAAACGCCCGATTTCTATAGTAGGGATTAAGAGGGACGATTTTTCCTAAAACTTCAGTCTGATTGTACCGCCGATCGTGGACAAGAACGTTTAGAAAGCTATCTAGAGTGTCTTCTAAGATTTCCCAAACGACTGCACGTGTACCGAAGTTTCGTAGGATCATTGGTAAAAACCAGTGGCATACTATTTCAAGGATCTGTAGTGACTTTCTCTTTAAGTTTAATATTTGAAAACAATTTGCCTTCGTTGCCCTGTAAAATATCTCAAACTTGTCGTTGATGATCTCCGCAAGATCACTTCATATTTTTGTCTTAAAGCCAGATCTAATCTCTTCGATATACCCAAAGAAGAAATTTCTTAAAAAAAAACTGAGTTTTCATAAATATCTTTAATCTCGCTGACACCGCCTTTGATCCTCTGATCGTAAATCGCTTGTTGCTTTGGAAACTTTTGTCACCAATGTGGTTCACTATAAAATTCAGTCCTTGTTCCCATTCTTTCGTGCGATTTCTTGCCCTAAAATCCCTCAGAAGGTAGGAGTTTCTCCGAAAAAAAAAACCTTTTCCTCGATCACATTGACGATCACCCCACAAATCGTCTAAAGCTGAACTGATATTGAGCATCAACAAGTGAAGCAAGTATGCCACTCCATCGTTGGACCATGCGACGATCATGTGCCTAGACTTAAATATACAACCTGCTGCCGGTGGGTGATAAAGATAGCCTTCGGCAGCACGTCCTTCGGATTGTTGATTCTCTTCCATGCAATAGTCGGTATCAACAACACGTTCTGACGCTCCATCTTATCACAAGCCAGTCTCATCGTATGTTTGTTTCGACTTTGCTCACCCACAGGTTGCGACAAATCAGCGTCTAGATCTCTGCCTGGATCACCGATCGTGTTCAGAATTGAAAACAAAATTTTCAACATCACCCGAACGAGATAACTCGGCAACCCCTGAGCCCTTTCACCTCCAACGGCTGACAACGTACATCTCGTTCGAGATCATTATGCTGCTCTGTGAGAAGCAACACACAGGCACACAGCAGCGGGCTGGTAGCCCCCCGTCCACGGAGGGAAGCAAGATAAAAATTGCACTTTTGACCTTTTTTTCATGAAGTAGACTTCACTCTGAAAACTCCATTCGCACCGCGCCGCTTAAAATCACAGCTCTCGGCTGTTTTCTTTTCGTCCTCCTCCCGTGCTCACGGACCGAATGAGCGAGTGTGTAGTTGTGGGCCTTTTTTTTTTGTTTCGTTTTGCTCTCTGGCCGTTGTCGTCATAATTCTTTCTTTTGTACACCTTTACAACACACAACAGGAAACTGAACCGGCTTGAGATAGGGAATACGATCTTTCTCACACATGCCGTGCTATCGGGGCCGAGAGCCACAGGCACCATCGCCACCGCAGCACAGGCACAGCCACCATTCGATCCACTACTGGCTGCGGGGAGCTCGCTTCATGACTTTGTGTGGCAATATCGATACGAAGGCGGTGCTGGGGAGCAACCGGCAACCGGGAACTGGGGACCGGGGCTCACCTACCTAGACCTTTCCATCTTTTCAGTGAGACCAGCGATGACAACAGCGAAAAAGGGAATTACCACAAGAAGAGTGAAGAGGATGAGATGTGGACGGCTGGATGTTGTTCGACTTCTTTTTTGCGCTCCTCTCTCCGTGCTGCGGTTGAAGATCATTTGAAAGCATAATTCACGAGAGACGAACTGACTGCGCGGCGAAGGGGGCAGTTGCCAAAATGTTTAGCAATTAAGTCCATAGATTTAGCGGACCATTGACCTCGAATGCCGGGATCCCGAAAATTCGAGCAAAGCACGCCATAAATCCAGTGCCCGCCGTCTTCTGAGAAAGCGCCCAAATTGGAGCAGAACATCCACACACACAGCATACGACACTCGGGCAGCATCAGCAGCAGTTTAGCAAACGTTAATACCAATTAACCGCAATTAAGCGCGGGCACAAAACAAGCACCGAGCACGCTCGCCGCGCTAAGCGGTTCACCAACAGCAGCGGACTCCGCTCAAAAGAGACGTTCCTCGGCCAATTTAGGTCTCCCCCGGCTCAGCAGGGATTAACTGCATTGCGTGTGCTCGCTTACGAAGTGGGACGGTGGGATGGGAAGCGTTTAGGCATTTTTTCGGACAAACTAGGTATCCGCAGAGTGACTTGGTGCTTCGTTAAGTGGCACACACACTCAAAATTGAATTAACCGGGATGAGGGTACGCGTACTGGAACGTGCGCACCGCACCAACGCCATTGACGCTGCCGCCGGCGCTGCTGATGGTGGTGATGGTGGTAACTGAAATTAATGTCGCATGCAATCGGTCCTCCACGGCCAGCTAACTCTGCGTTCTTTTATCATTCACCCGCTCGAGAGGAGGGCGAACACTCGTCTCGACGATTGTGTGCGCCATGACACTTCTGCCCTGTGGCTCAATTGTTTTTAATTGACCGCAGCAGCAGGGCGCGCGGGCAGCGCACAACTTCTATCTCCTTGCGTTCTGGTTAATTGTGCCTCTTCGGTACGGCGTCAATACAGATTCGAATGGGAGGATGATTCACGAGAATATCTAGATCATCATTGCTCACTAATTGATGACGACGATCGCAGTGATCGATTTTGCTTTTTTTTTTTGCTCTTGTTTTGTCATGGCTTTCTATTCAATCTTGGCGTTGTCTGTCACTGCAACGCGGCGGCGGCGCAGTCGTGCTCGGCATTCGGAAGAGCGGGGGCAGCGCTTAAGTGGCAATCAGTGCCGTGTGGAGATGACGAAGATCGAAGATTCATCATAATCAAATGGGAGCTCACCAGGCGTTCGGTGTGAGTGTGCTGCTGGATTCGTGATTGGCGCTGATTGTTGTTTCATTGAAATGTTGGGGCGTTTGAGCGGGTGACGGCGGCGGCTTGGGAGACTGACTTAAACCTGTTTTGGGTGGATTTATGCAAGGGTTTGAGAGTGAAGAGAATTCTCAGCCGGATGTCTAAGAAGAACTCTAGAACCGATCAATTAGGATGTCAGCTTGCATTCCACGAAAGATAAGAAAAGTGTTTAAGCTCACTGATGGATGATGAGGAAGAGGCAGACAAAGAAACTGGCATTGTTGCTGATCGATCACCCATTCATCGCGGAGTGTTAACACAAAACCAAATTTGAGATAGACTTCTAGCTTCCTTTGGTTTGAGCGATCTTTGGAGACCTTCAGTCATGTGTTATTTGAAAAGTGAAAGATAACTTTCAAGAGGGCTGACTGAGACTGAGTTACTTTTCCATCCCCCTATGCCAACAGATCTGTACATCGGGCTTGGAGTGGACAGATTTCCGGGACGAAGGTTTCGTTTCCATCCGCTCATTTCGTGGAGTATAGGTATGCGATTGAGTCCCGATTTGAGACATCGATCTGCAGGCAAGGCAATTTGGATCATTAAACAGGACTTTCACTTCGCATTTTAAGACAGTAAATGTGTCACAACAATTGTTGCGTGCATACAGTATGATTGGGTTTATATATGTCAAGTAGAGCTTAAACGATCACTTGACAAGATCACTCTCCCGCCAAAGGTAACAGACAGGGAATCCCTTCACACGAACAGTGGAGAACTGCCATCACCTTCTAGATACAGTGATCAACAAATAAGAAAACAACATCGCATGCATCTCCACGTGAGACAGAAAAAAAAAACAAGTTCCTTGCGCAACACCCTGTTGCTTCAAGTGAAACAACCAGAATTGCACACAGATCACAATTGAAAGTCACTGCTTACCGTCCGAACGGACGAAAAGGAAAAAAGAACAACCAAGGCGCAGACGTAAATACGAGTGAAATAAAAAGTACCCAATTGCATTGTGACGGTGAATTTGAATTTTCATTTTCCCATGAAATGGACGCCCCCGACAACGACTCGCTGACGTTCACTTTGGTTGTTCTTATGCTAATTTATTTGCCGAGAATAGGAACTATTACCAAACAGTGAAGGCAGTGAACAGCGGCGTTGTCTGCGCACCTACATATCTCAAGGGTTTTTTGAAATACTGCCGGTTAAGTGGAAATTGCCGTTACAAGCCGTACTCATTCCCGGTCCGCTTGCTTTCAGTTAGTTTCTCAGCATTTCCCTTTTGTTTTGCGTGCTTGTGCGCACTCGGTCGCTCTGTTCTGGAAATGGGTTATGGACGGAGGGCCCTTCGCTTGTCCGCCCATTAAAATCACGAACCATAACGTGGCGGAGTGAAAATCTATCCCATACGGCATGCTCTCGAACGCCATATGCGTCCTGCCGCCGCCTACCTTCGCCGGGAGATGATGTATCTCACCGGGCACAGGACAGCACAAGCAGGCTAAAAAGATATTCGTGGAAACCAAGCAACAGCTTGCATCTGGACCTCAATGTGCGAAGTGGATATGCGTCGCTTCATCGACGCACACAAGCTGCTACTTGCTGCTTGCTGTGTCCTTGTTCGCTTTCTCCCTCGCCATCCTCCGACCAGAGTGTATCCAATATCAAGAGAAGACAGCAAAAAAATGCGCCTCAGTATGCGTGGTGGACCCTTGGCCATTTTGTGCGACGAAATCGGATACACTTAAGCAGGTTGATGAACGGTCCTCGCGTCGCAAGAGGACATTTCGCTTAGTTCTCTGCATTCCACACTCTCGCAGCCGCAGTCGGCGGCCACGGAGAATTTATAGAACTTATGAAAACTGAATGTAAATTGACGAATTAATCACGTTCAACGCCGCGTCACACGTGTGTGCGGCAACGGCGCGGCGGCGCACCCAACATAACCTTTTGCATAATCTGCTCTGAGTGAGCCTCTTTGACTGCTGCTACCGTCGCGCCTTCGCATTCGCCTCTCCCCATGACAATTTGATTTCCTCTGCACGATCGCGCACTCGCATGCGTGTATAGTCAACCGTGAAATAAACCCTCTTTTCGAGTTCGACGATCCTTTTGAAACGGCCGCTCGCTCTAATCTGGACGACAAGATCACTGATCTGCCATCAAACGGCCGAGCTTATGTTATGAATTTCCATATTTCAGCAGTGACCAGGGTTGACAGTGAGTGGCCAAGGTGAGGAGACGTCTCCTGCGTCTGTCCGCACCTCGTGGTCAATGAATGGGTGAATGTGTGAATGCGTTAAGGTTAATCCGACTATTCAACGCACCCTCACAGCGGTGGACAGTGGAAATTCATTTCCGACCGTTGTGCGTGAAGCAGGACGGACGTTGGCATAGGCGTGCGTATGAAATTCTGCGGATGTTGAAAACAGTTTGGACGCATAAATGGGAAATAAATGATATCCGCTTTGAGGAGGGTTCTGCGATCGTTTGTGACGGATTGTGAAGGTCAAGGGTTGTGAAATGAAAATGACGAATTGCTTGGGAAATTCTCGGGCTTTAGACGTTTCTGACATTGATTTAAAAGACTTTCCATATTAAGAGTCGTAGAAGTGGTTAAAGTCTTTTAGGTTCTGAGTGATGGTTCTCGCTACATACATGTGTGATTGGCTGCATCCAAAAGTGCGACTTCCCTGTGGTAAGACATATTTTATGAGAAAGCTATGTGATCGAGTTTTATACGCTCCTTCTATTCTAAAAGGCTTTTGTTCACTTTTTGGATCGATCCCCTGACAAGATCACATCTGAACCTTTTTTAAGATCAAATTATCGAGAATACAATCTCGAATCAATGAAAAACTGTCGATCGTAGCCCTCCCCAAGGGATCACCATGACCCCTGGACAAAAGCCAAATCACCCTTAAGGCCCCCCCAAACATCTGCACGAAAAACGTCCCATATCCATTCCGCTTGATGATCACTTCAGCGTCTATTAGATGCTTCCGTTCAACGAGAAAAAAAAAAGAAACCTCCAATAAATGCGAATTAATTACAAACCACTACCACCACCACTGCTGGAAGTTGATGTTGACTTCTTTGACACCCTATACATGCGACGAGACATAAATTATGCCGGAAGTGACAAAACGATAAAAATCAGTACGGTTTTTGTGCTGTGTTGGGATCCTTTTTGCACGGGCTCTCCACCACACCACCGACTACTGGTCAACTGAGTTTCATTGAATTAATTAACCAAAGCGACACTGTAACATAAAGAGCTACTACATGCGATGGCGACGCGACGCTTTCCGCGCACATACGATCAATAATTCCCGCCTTGTTGTACATTTTCCGTTGTTTTCGCGCAAAGTACGAGTATGATGTGCAACTTATGCTGATGAAGATCATATGGCCAGTGTCGGTCATTCGATCGGCGGAATGTCGCTGCGGAACGACACGTTCTGAAATTTTCTAGAATGGGTGGATTTTTTTGTTTGTTTTGGGGAAAATGTGCGGCAATTTGTTAACAATGTTATTTTTTTTTTGTGGGACGTTGAACGGCAACGTGCTGCAGCAGCACATTTTTTGATATTCTTCTTTTTAATACTTGTACCACCTTCTTGTTGTCAAACTATATCATAACTTAAAAATCGATTTTAATGAGTAGAGCGGTTGTAAAAGATGACACATGGAGAGCAGATCACTTTTGAATGTAACTTCAATCAGTCTCATTCACTTTGAAGAATGTTTTGTGACAAGCGACGACTAGCATTCTACTGTGCTCGCTATGTTTTTGATTGATATTTGAAATTCATTTGAATACCACAAGAAATTAACTGCAGTCCTTCTCCAATTGTGGGAGCCAACTCAACTGTCGTTGAATATAAAGAAGATCCATGACAGTTTAAGATCGACATGGCAGAATGAAGATCACCAAAATTGAAAGGCGAACAGAACAGTAGGAATATTTAAACGCAGAACATTTTGGAATGCCAGTTTAGGCAAGTTAAGTGAATATCTTTTTGAGTTGAACAACAATTCTTTCTACGTCACAGATCATTTAAGAGGACAACTGGATTTGAAGCAGTTCTTGGCTCATATTCCACGGTGGAACAAAGCACACCTTTCTTTAATCCTCAATCGGTAAAGAAACGTCACTAATTGGAAAGAGGGAGCACTCAACTCCTGGATGATCTTAGGAGACAGACTGGGGAGTCGGTGACGCTTAGGAAACGGCTACGGGAGTTACTTACTCGATGGTAAACTCATTTAATTCAACTATGCGCTTGAAAGTCCTTTAAACTCAGTAAATGTGAAATTTAAAAAAAAAAATCCATAATTACCAGACTTGAGGAAGTAATCAAGCATCCAATAAGGATAAGCTCTCAAATATCATTTGACCTTACAATGAGTCGTTACATATGTATACTAGACTGTGCAGAATGATCAACCACTTTTTCAATCGTAATGATGTGCCTTAAGCCCAAACATGTATTTGTGGAGTCTTAAGCTTTGTAATTCTGTTCTTGAGGACGCATCTGCGATTATTATCTTTTAAAAGTAGCTCAAATTCTATTTAAAACTGGTTGTGATCAGGATGGACTGATCAGCATCACTGACTACTGACGCCAGATTATCACGTAAATGAGAGTTTGAGTTGAATTCTAAAGTTAGACTGTTCTTTGAAGATCATTCTCCATCATTAGACTCCGATAATTATCGAACCGCAAATTAAAGATAAAGTTTTGAAGATCAAAATAGGAGTTGATCCTCAACTCTAGAACTATTTTTGATATTTTTTGTGTAACTTATATGTTCAAATCGATCGCCGCGCAGAATGTCTGAGTCCGATTCCCGGACGGGACACCTCGCATTTTTTCACAGCACCACCTCTTTCGAGCTGCTAACAACACTCAAAGAGTATCAATTGTCTATAAAAAGCTTCTCAAAATCTCGCCGTTCGGAATCGGCAAAAAACTGTAGGTCCCTTCTACTCGTGAGAGAACAGTAGCACTCACAACACGAGTAGTTGTTGTAGACGCTAGGCCCTGGTCCGTTGTGGGCTGTATTGCCACTCAATTATTATATATGTTCAAACGACAAGAATTGACGAAGTGATGCACTTATGGTTCAGACTTCTTTGGCTTCCTAGACACTGCCGGCCCTTCAGACTGTTTTTGACGATCATACACGATCAGTAGTACAATTGGCAAAGCCGGTCTATACCACGTTAATAGTTCATGACTGTGGCCGCCGTTGTCACAGTCAGTAAGTGGGTCGAATTACACGGCGGTGATCGTAGATCAAATTTCTCTATTGAACGTACATCTCACTTTATTTCATAGAAGTAGTTTCTTCGAGCTGCTGATAACACTAAAATAGCATTCCTCCTCCTTCTTGTGGCGCTAAAGTCCGGTGTGGACCTGAGGCTCAACCAACATGCCTCCCTCTCAAATGGCATTAATTCCCTTTTAAACGCCGTCTAGTCGTGGGAGAATAAACGAACAATACGAATAGTTGAAAAAAAAAAAAGCTGGGTCCTGGTACATTTTGCACTGTAGGCTCATTCAATTTATACATCGCGGCAGATTTGCCATCTACAGTGGTCACAAATTTTGAACAACAAAACCGTCCCTCTCTGTCCTTTGTTCTAAAATTGACTTTCACACATCAAACTTAATCAATATATCCTGAGTGCAAATAGTCGACCACTCACTTAATGACTTTCTGCCGTAAGGAGCACATTTTGACAATCAAGTGGACAAATTTACTGATCTGTTACTGCTACAAAAACTCGTGGAACTTTGTACAAGTCCTGGGCAAAAAACAAAACGACAGCAAAAACAACACTGAGTCTAAGACTGTCGTTCTATCACAAAAATCAATAAGTTTAGCGCGGATTAAATTTAACCAGGATTCGGCATTTGTTTTCGATTTGGTTTGACGACAGATGATGTACAAACTCTACTAATTTAACTGAACAACTTCAACTTCTAGTCTCATTCGATTAAAGTCAAAAAATATATTCACAAATATGACTGAAAATAAGAATAAAATTAAGCAAGGATTTCTCGACAGAGTCTAAAGTTTTGAATTTCTGATGGTCTCTGGGGTTCAGTCTTCATCTACTTCGTAATATGTAATCTCCCAAAGTTATCTACCACCAACCTATTGTCACTAAATGTCCATCGTCCATCTGCTTGGACTAATCAGGGTTTCAAAGCTACCACAGCCGCTTCCAGATGAGCTCCTAATCAACACCTTTGACTGCATCACTAAATGCCGTACTAATGATACATTGTTTCGAGAAACAGATCGTCTCCTCAAACACTACAAACTAGATGGCTCCCCAGTCCCCAACATGGCAACTAGTTAACAAAATTATCATTACGACCGCATATTGATCTCATTCTCAAGCACAGCCAACCATCCGAAACCAGTTCCTTGGGAGTTTCTTACAAAATTTCTTAATGAATTTTCGAAACAAAACAAAAAAACGATAATTTCACAAGTCTCCGCGCAGAGAAAGAAACTCCAGCAGAAAAGAAGACAAATCAAAATTTAAATAATGTCTCCGGCGAGAAACCTGTTCCCCGCATAGAGGCGAGAGAGACACACAAAGCTTACGTGCAGCACCCAATTGAGATAAATTTGTGTGTCTCGAATACCCTTGTCGATTGTCATCGACACAAGATAAGATCCAAAGCCCAACCTAATTATCAGATGAATTGCCATTGTAATTCAGACTACGGTAGTAATATGTTGTTTAAATTAAGAATCGACTTGTACGGCAGTCAAAAGACGACAAGAGCCGAAAATATTCCGTCCCGGGTCGATCGCGTAGATCAATGATCCTCGGCATGATGGGGACGCGGCGACGCGCTTCGCACACAATGGGGAACACTCGCTGGCTGGGAATTGTTCCGAAAAGAACAAAACGGAGATTTATATGCGATACTTGGGAACCATAATGAATTGGTTTTTGAGGATTTTTGATTTATCTGCGCCAACCTCCGACAGGGCCACACTGAGATCATTTGCAATTATGGCCGTGGATCGGAAATTCAATTGGCGCTTTCATCTAGAATTGATTTAATGTGGTCGACGCTACACAGAGAATTCAAATGGAAAGTCTGATTTTTTTTCTGTTGGCTCATTAGAAAAAAAAAGCACTGGCATGCGGCGATGGGAATGATAAATGAGCAGGTTCTTCTGAATTAATAATTTTTTGTTTTTTCTCCTCCGTTCTGTTGAAATTTAGATCAAGCAGGCGGGCCGAGGGGAGTGTGATTGAAAGCCGTTCGCAAATGTGGCTTCAATCATTGTGCCATCCTTGATCTCTTATTTGTCTCTTCGACTGAATATTGATTAGCGTATTCCGATCGGTGATGAATTTGAAGGAATTTGTCTCAATTATGGGAATGTGTCGTCGAGTTTCCCAGCGGCGAGATCAGCGCGATCGCTTCAGAAGCTGTGGGAAAGACGTGGAAATTGATGGATTATTGGCATACGCAGGAAGTACTTAATGGCAGATCATCACGATCGTTTGAGAGGTCTTGAGAAAAGCTAGGAGGGGGGAAAAGATCATTGCGATCACTTCAAGAAATATCGGAAACATTTGCATGTAGACGAAGGATCATCTCAACTTAGTCAATTGTAGCCACTTCTTGCAGAAGATCATCATTGCAGTCTTGGAAGATTTACGAAACACACACTCATCATTATGTTTAGGACTTTCCATCAAGACCAATGCGATCGCTTTAGGAACTGTCTAATAGTCATGCAAATAGACAGTATTAGAATGTTCGTTTACAAAATTTCGGAAAGGCAGTGAAGTAGACAAAAGATCGCGACGTATGTGCGTTCGAAACGATCGCTTCCAAAATTGATCTAAGGATCGTTCCGATACAGTCAACATGACAGCAATTGCCGGCAATTTTTCTTGCAAGATCATCACGAAAGTTATCGTGATAACTTCAAAAATCACAAAATCAGTTGCAAATTCTTCGCGATTACTTCATAACATAAGAAAGCAAAAGTTCCCAACTAACACCCATTTTGAACTCTGCCCGAGTTCATGCGTCACAAAACAGTCTGCCAAGATCACTTGATCAGTAACTTTAGACCATCGAAAACAAACAACTTGAACAGGAACTGCTTATCTCCGACGTCGAATCACGCCGCCAGCAGTGTCCAACTGGATTCAAACCGAATCCAAGCCTAATTAGATGCATAAATCGTGACATCACTAGACTCTCACCTCCTCCCTTCCTGTCACACAAAGACCTGACACACATACCCCACTTCATGTCAGCGTCTATTCCTTCTCAAGTTTCCTAATGTCAGAGGCCAAGTCCAAAGAAATGACTTGAAAGGCACGCACTGTATCTAGCCCCACGATCGCTGAATTAATTTATCTCCAGTCCAAGCAAGACAGCCAGAGAATGTGAGCAGGTTTGTGAAATTAGTCACCCATCAAAACCACATGCCATCAATTCCAAGCAAGCCAATAACATGCCAATCGAAGCGCTTAGCTCTGGAATCTTGTTGCTTGTCGTTGCCGAAGTGAAAGCGAAACTCGTAAAATCTGTTCAGAAAATCCCACAGATCCTAGAACAATCTTCCCACGATCGATCGATCGGCCTGCCTGCACGCCCATTCTCGGTTTCAAGTGCACGCAGCCGAAAATATGAAGGACTTCCATTCATTGAGCGGATCATCCCCTTCTTGTGAATGCAGCCGGCAGCTGCTGGCCGGCTAAGATAAATATGAATTCTGCAGAGTGTCTCTGTGGAGGAATAATCTCCCACAAGTGGCCACTTGAAAACGGACGCCTGCCCCGCACACAGGCACGCACACAAGCTGAGGGGAAACATTTTCATCGCCAGATACCGACACGCAAAGTGATCATCGCTTCTCAGCAGCGGCGGCATCGTCGAGGGCTGCCCACTGAGACTGGCGAGCGATACGGGGCTTCAGTCAAGTGAAAGAGAGTATAAGTGGAGCGCCTGTCGAGTCGCCTTCATGGCGGTCAATTGAAACGCTTGATTGGATTCGTCGCCAACTAGCCCCCACTCGCACAGGCACCGACACACATATGCCTCTGTGCGGACACGGACGACTGGCATCGCGCACCGACGAGCGGATGGCCCAATCCCAGGCGAAAGTCGGATGCGCATGTACCCACACGGTGCATGCTCAGAAATAGAAAACAACAGGGCGCTCGGAGAAATGGGGTCCTCCTCCAGCTGCAACCTACCACGGCTCTGTTTACCTTAAAAACAAACCGCTACCGGGGGCTCCCCGAAAAGCCAAAATCACAAAATCAGAAGAATCTGTTTACGATCGATGGGGATTGTTGTTCCAAGCGCGAAATCGCGCCGGCCAGCTTGGAGAGGGTTGCTTATTTATCGATTGGATCCACCGCCACTGTCGGTGCCCCGCCAAATGGTTGCCATCGGTGTCGGTGGCGGCGGCGATGGGGTGGCGATGCCCTTTCCGCTTTGAAGTCGTTCGTCAGTCTTGACATACGAGCGTCGAGTGCGTGCATACGCGTATGGGGCGCTGAGACAAAGGACACACTTGCATATGCACGCGCCGCCATCGCCACCACCGGAGACCTAAACACAGCCGCAGCCATAACTCATAACCGGAATTCAGGTTCCTGCAAGGCGTGCGGCGGACTGCCAATCATCCCAAAGTGATTGTTTCCTTTCGACCTTCCTGTGCCGTCGCCGAGGATGGCCTGCATTGTTTTTCTCTTCGCAAAAAGGTCTCTCCTATGCAGGAAATGATTTCCAAGTGTCGCCAAGTGTTCCACTTTGTTGTTCACTTTTTGTGCTCTCGCCTGCGAAAGTGAGTTTCCCTGTTCCTCGAAACCACGGGTGAAGTACGAGTACATCCGTTTGTTGTGCGTTGCACAGCGATGCACATTTTTTGTTTTTCACTTTTGGGGAATGTTTAGGGCATGAAATATGAGTGACTTGCGACATGATTATGAAACGTCGGCAGAAGTACTTCCATGTGCGATCGCTGGCCGTGGACTTTGGATAAACCTGACTGGCGACCGACGGCGGCGGGAGACAACATGTGTACGGCGCTGATTTGAAGTGAGAGTTCTGTTGCAGCAAGGAAATCGGGAATGCATATGCGTGCGAGGGGACTACTTGAACACGAAACCGATTGGCGTGGCTGGTTAGCCCGAAGAGGCTATTGTGTGTGGAGTGGTACTTCGTTTGTGTCTCATTGGGTCCTTGTGTGGAGTAGGAACGTCTGGGATGGCTTCGATGACAATAATTGAATTGTCATCGGGACGCTTGCGGTAAAAAGAACTTGGAAACGGGGAAGAAGAAGAAGCTCGTTTGATGGTTAGTCATGAACCTTAAGCAATCGCCGTTGACTACAGAGTTCATTTAGTGACAGACTGACGTCGTTGTCTTAAATTGGTTGCATTTAACTTCTGGATCGATTGACTTTTGTACGAACGCAGGTCTAGGCATGACAAAGCATTAGCAACGACCAAGTTATGGCCTGCAGAAGGCTGAGTCATTTTGAGCGCCGGGAAATCAACTGCAGACTCTCAAACTCAGAGGTGATATTAACTTCAGGTCTTTTACTTAGTCAATACACGGGTGTTTGTTGATTGATGACTGAAGCTAGGTAGGTGGGTAGGTGGCTCCACTTTGATCCCATATGATGCCAAGAGATGTCGACGTCCTTAGAAACTTTAAGGCCACTAAAAACTGTCAATGAATCTAATGTGCTCGCTGGTTATGCTCATCGAAGTATACACTCAAATAGTTGTCTTGAAGTCAACTTGACAGATGTCCCTTTAGACATGAGGTCACTGTCAATTGGTAAGGTTTGAATGTCCCTCTTGCACGACCCTATACACAAGGTATACCACCTTGTAGGGGAATTCGGAAAAGCTTAAAATTTGGCCTAAAATTTTAAACCAAAACATGCCAAATTTGTAGCTTCGACCAGCTCTTCAAAATATTTCCAGGATTGATTTGGCATCCAAGACTGGTATGTCAAGCTGGTAGATCGTTCAAACTGCTATTAAGTCTTGTGGTAACATTTTGGTCTAAATTGAGATCCAAAAAGTTTCGACCTAAAATTCGAGTGGTCCATCAGATAAACCTTTGTTTGCCTGTTATGCACCAGAGATCAAAAACTGTTCCCTAAATATTTGTAGAAGCCTGCAATGCACCAAAGCAAAGTGTTGTTTTATTTTCTTTAGGCCTAAATTTTGAATTTGGTGTACTTAAACTCAAGTAGGTATAACAATAATTTGTATCCACTACGAATATTTGAGTTTAAGCCAATAATTGTTCTTTTTTGAGTGACGCTCCAATCTGTGATGGACTTTAACATATTCAAGTGGCCTAATTTCATAGATCAGAATTCTGACCACATTTCTTACTTATTGCAAAGGCCTAAAATTTACGACAATCATTTGCTTTCTCAGATCACTCAGAGCACCGAAAGCTGGTGAACGACAAATGTCAGAAATTTGAGTTCAGATTTTGGTCAGAATTGGATTTTTTTTCTTAAATTGTCGAAAATTCCAGAAATATTTTAACCCAAAGTAGCTTCGAAAAAACACATTATCACGTCCACACTTAAACGTATGACGTGCTGTCGTCAAAATTTCGAACAAAATCCGGCACACAAAACGTCCCTTCTCTTCAGAATTCTCAGAAATCATAAAACATACATTAAAATCGAAGGAAACTTTAATTTGACAATTGCAGTCTGAATTCAATTGTCCGAGCAGCCCTGGATGATACTTTTCGCAAAAACCGATCCACTCACTCACATTCTCCGATAAGACAAGCACTTCATATACCATATTGCAGTTAATTTAACATTCATGTCACGGGATCAAATGCCGATTAACCAAAGCCCATCCCATTAAGATACCCCACCAGGGATTGTCTTTTGGACCCACTCGACCCTCACTCCGCCGCGGAACGGAGTCTTATTGTTGTGAAATCAAAATCAGATTGCTTACTAGCGAAATAAGATTGTCTACTATCTTATCAAGCAAACGTTAGTTTTGTGTGCTCAGTCAAAGACGTGTCCCAGTCTCTCTCGCATCGGCGCACCGATGGCTTGTTGACAGTTTCTTATCGCCGCACACCTTGATTACGCTAGCCATTTAGTCATCGTCTGATAATATACTCGCGTTTCGTCATCCCAGCCCACTTTATGATGGGCAATAAATTTGTGGATACAAATGGAGAGAGCCCAAGTGTGCACCCATTTAGGTCCGACTATCATCCAATCAGCGCTAGTGTCGACTACTTAGCGGAAGGGAAAGCCGCAGTCTCATAAAGAAACCCATCGCTGCATTGATGTGTGTGCATGAAACGAGTCACGAAGGAGAAGGTTCACGCTGACTTGACGAGGTGCACCTGCATCTGTAGGATGGCAATCTGTTTCTCCCTGTCTCTCTTTTCCGCGCTGCAACGTTTGGGTTCTTGGCTCACCTGCCGCAGCATGCACACGTTGGCTGTTTTTTTGTTTTTGTTTCACTGCTCTCCCACCTTTTTTCATAATTTGCAGATTCGACGAGGAGATCGCAATCCAAACTAATTCACACGGCTGCATACATACACGGGTGTATGGCTGTTTGTAACGCATTGGCGTAGGTGACAGATGGTCGTTGGCTTTGCGGAGAGATGCGCTGCGATGATGATGGGCTGGGTGAAGTGTATAATTAACTGAAAAGCGAAATGGTGAGAGGAAGGGACAGAATCGACGTTTGAACTCGGTTTCTAATGATATGAAAGTTATAAATGAAAGCAACAAAATGTAATGACTGTTCTGACAGAGAGACCGGGCTCAGATGGACGGTGAGAGGAGAATTTGATGTCTGCAAGCGATGATGGGTCAATTTGTAACCCTAAGGTCCATGTGGGATATGGCCATGAAACCCCCTTCTAGATACCAGGCCTCTTAGCACTTCTCTTTTCAAATAAAGGACCAACTAATTTAATCGCCTACTCGTGCTCATTTCCACTTAAAAACTCCTCAAATTCCTGTCCTAAATTTTCCCATCGAATTCCAAAGTCGCATCGTAAGCTCTGCCGCCTCATGAGAGCACTTTTGAATTCGCCAGTCGGTTTAATTGAATTAATTCCATTCCAGTAAATTAGACTGGCCTTCACACGTGCAACCCCGACCTCGTGCTGCCGCCGCCTTCAAGCTTCTCAAAATCTCCCCAATTCCGGCCTGCAATCAGATCACAGATCACGCATCCATCAGAATCACATAAATCTCCCCCCGCCATACGAATTCCGATTTTCCATGGATTCCCTTGTGGGAATTAGATCACGCATCCATATCTACGATCACTCCATCAGCATCTACATAATTCCCATGCATCGGATCACAGAGCGCTCGTCCGCCTGTTTTGCATCCCGTGGGCTTCGATTCGGGTTTCCTTTTTTATCTGCAGCCGAAATGTGTAATCGATTTGTTTTCCCGGCCTAATCTCATCAACTTCAGTGCCCAATTAAGACCGGATAATGCGGGGGGGGGGGGGGCGTAGGACTGCGGCTCTGTGCCCGCTGGGTGGTCGGGCTTTTCATGGGACGCTTCTCTGACAGATGCAGTGTCAAATTTTCGAAAAAGTCTAATGCATTCCGGTTGGACTTCTTTTGTTTTTCTCGTTGAATCACAATCAGGTGAAAGTCGTTGAAATATGCTGGGAAACAAAACGAGAGACTTTTCAGAAGTGACCCACCGAGATAAGCGTCAAGCGATGCAGTAGCGCGGCGGATGACTGCAGTCGGTTGGTGGCTGCAGATGCATGTTTTAATTTTCGGCCATTCCCAGGCTTTGGGCGCTAAGGCGTGCTCGGGTTCATGTCTATGGGGGGAAGTGATAACTCAAAGACAAAGTTGTGTCGCAATCGCCGATGTTGCTTGACAGCGTGAAATGAATTATGGAGTGCTGTGTTCTCACGGCCGAATTAAGTGGGAAGAGAAGATATTTGTTGCCACAAATCCTCGTCGTTTTAAGGCTGGATAGAAATTTTTGAATGTTTGAAATTTTGAGAAGAACACACCATAGAGCAAAAGATTACCATAACAAGATCGTTGCCTTATATCGCCGAAATTATGTGCCAAAGCTTAACTTACTTCAAAGTCGTAAGCCGAGATCTTCATGCTTGGTAATGTCTGTCTTTTCAAAAACAAACGAGAGCTCTGTAAATCAAGCTCAACGTAGGCTGAGTATTCTCGAGTCCAAAAGCAAGCAAATTTAACTCAAATTTTCAAGACAGAGGAAAAGGTCTTGTCAGAAAGTCTGACAATATCTTCGGCGATCTCTTTCCTGTGATCCCATGGCAAGCGACTTTCTGCTGCATTTCTCATCTTAACTAAAAATTACAATTTTGGCTTGAAGCCATTTCGGTATTCTAAAAGATTAACTTCAAAATTAATTATTGACTTCAGTACTTTACTGCTCTCAATCGGCCAGAGCTCAGCTTCTTCGCAAACAACTCGTACTGTGTGTGTTATTGTTTTCCCCCGAGTGGAGGAGACCTACAGTTTATTGCCGACTACAAACGGCAAGATTTTAGAAGCTTTTCATTAACAATTAGGGCTCTGTGAGTGTTGTCAGTAATGCGAAAGACTTGGTGCCGTATAAACATGCGCGGTGAACAGTCCAGTTCATGAAACCTTTGGGACTTTACCCAATACACCAATGCGGCCACGGAGTTGCAATCAAACTTAAAAATTGACTATCCTGCCCCTCCTGTCAACTCATTAATTTCATAAAAAGTGCAGTCAATCATAAACTTGCCCATGTGACCGTTAATTTCAAGCGAAAACTTCCCAAAGCCTAAAAAAGACGAGTAAACGGAAATCTTACGTCACCTCAAAATTGTGGCTCACTTATAATTGCGTCCATTGTGCTCCAAATTATCTCGAAAATATTCAAACTCCTCTCAGCGACCTGTTCGAAATGCGACCGAATTTCAGTCGTACAACATCTCACCGTCGTGTGAAATTGAATTCCCCAAGTGGTCAACTTAACGACCTAAATCAATTTAGCTGAAAGCGATTTAAACTATTTTTCAGTTTCGCTTCGAATGGAATTCTCACTGAAGCGTGAATAAGTGGCAGAAAGACAATAAGCGGTGAGCCTTGAAGCAGCAGGTGAACGTACGCACACGAATGTCACAAACAAGCAGCGGCGACACCACGACTATGTCGCGCAAAGTGTGGCTTACTTCAAATGAAGTCAGCAGAAAAATTCTTTCAAGCGGTGGCAATTAAAAGTCGCGTCGATTAGCAGAACTGCCTAAAACTAGTTCGATCGGGCAGCGCTGGCTGGCCACAGATGCAAACTCGTTCAGCGCAAGCCAGTGGTATTCGTGTCGATAATCTGCAGGGTTGGGGAGACTTGTAATCGCCTCAATTACAGGCGAGGGACACAAAGAGAGCCAGAGGCTCATTAGCATCGCATTGAAATGCATCTAGGAGCGACTCGCTGGTTTCGTTATCTCTCAAGTGCAACTATTTCCATTACTTGGCGTTTTGCAATAATTCCATGCACGCCAAACATTCAGCGTCCGCGCTCCACCTCCACTTCTCGCTTGCAACCAGAAGTAACCTCCAAAACCGTCTCCCCTCCCGATCGCTCGCTCCAAACGTCGCCGAGGCGGCAGTTCTGCAGCGTGGGGAGGGAGGCACCGCACTGCACCTAGTGTCAGATCGATGCAACTCGGTTCACTTATGCAATAAACGCGTCTCTCTCTCAGTTTGCCAATCTCGGAGTACGTCTTCGGAGCTGCCGCCTCGCTGAGAACCCGAAATCGCCCGTGGAGTCTTTATCAATCGCATCGCCAGCTAGTCGAGAACCAGCGCCCAGTGTGTGTGTGCGCAAATGTCTGTTGTCTGAGGTGGTGTCTGTGTGCGAGGGAGACAGCGGCACAGGTAGGAAACATTAGACGTCGACTACCTGTCCCACTGCACCCGACGACGACGACGACGACAACCACGGTCTCTACCTGTTCAAGGGTGCGACTGAGGAATTCAATAGCACTGGCGGCCGACAGATGCACTTTCCCAAATGAATTTTCGTCTGATTGAATGGCTCGCATTGTGCATTTATTGTCGTGTCCTTTTTGAACCGCCACCGGTTTGACTACGAAATCACAGCCGAATCCATCAATGGAACGGACTGCGAGGGCATGGCAAACAGACTCACCTTTCATGTCGCCATCATCGACGTATCCTGCCGACGTTATGCTAGACGGGTATCCAGGCTTCACCGCACAGAATAGGGATATCCAAAAGATCCAGGAGAATAGCCGTATATCCATGGTTGGTCCGGTTCTGTTGTGTCGGGTGCGCAATGAATGAATGTTTCTGCGTCTGATTCAAGAATTCTATCACTTCACTCGCGATCAATTCACGGGACGATGCTAATTGAAGGCACAAGTTGTAGTAAATCTCGGTGCGTTGTTTTATTGGATTGCGATGCATTCAAATTTAAACACTACTTCATGGCAGTCAGGGCGCATTTTGCTGTCGAATTAATGAATGAATTGCTGCTGGGCTGTGAAGCACACACCAACGGTAACGAGGAGAACTGGTAAAACCACTTGTTGCCCCGAAAGCAGCATTTGCATGAGCGATGGATACTACTCCGCCGCTGGATGTGGACACATTTGCATGCACACTCGTCTGTGGGGTTTCTTGATTCGCGCGCGGTTTCTTGTTCAAAAATACGTTCGGGGTTTCTGTTTCGCAGTTGGACACACTTGTTGGCCGCAGCACAATGCAGGGAGACTTTTGAAAACACAGACTGTATCTTGGTGCACAATCTTTTACCACACGATTCACTTTTCCAGTTTCTTTCCTCTTCACTTGCACTAGACGCGAGTATTTTGCTTTTGCAATCACTTGTATGCGAGCGTCTTCTCTGTCAGCACCCGGGGATATTCTCTTCCTATCCACTTGTTGTCTGCCTAAGCGCGATCCGTGTTTATTGTTTTTCTTTTCGCTTTTTTTGTTTTTATTTGTGTTTTGGCTCACAATCCATCTTCTGGTTGCTTAAACGTTATTGTTTATGTGAAAGAAGACAAAAAGTCACACGAGCGTGAATCACGCAACGCGACATCCACTCTCCGGCAAGACAAACGCGACAAAAAAACAACACACAACTTCGCAAAAAAACGGACACAGCACGACAACAAATCACTGTGCTATTTGTTGTCTATGAAAAAATAAATGTAAACAATTCGCGGTGAGACAAATAAACAAAGAAACCAATAAAAGAAAAAGCCAACAAAAAAAATTTGAAAGAAAAAAATGAATTCGAAACCGAAGGGAACAATCGCACGCACACCGTCCGTCGTCCGTTCGCTTGGAATCTCTTTGAACAAGTGTTTACGGCGAAGCAAAATGTGCCTGGAGCGGGTGTACGACGAGCACTCTCAACACCAATACAAAACAAACACACGACGAGGGAGCGAGTAAAGAGCACCACCAGCCAGAGTCGTTGGGAAGTTTAACGAGGAATGGTGTCTGCAAGCAGCCAATAGGATCAACTGCAGATATTTCGACACTCTTGAGTGCAGAAGAGATTCACGGCGATCGTAAGAGATTGTGCAGAATGTTTGTGGTGACAGCGTTCAGTGATTTTTAGCTTCTTCTCAAACCATTCTTCTTACAAGAAACAACCGAATATGACGTGAATGATATTTTACAAAAAAATTTCCCTCCTTAATCTGCACGATTGTCCCTGAATGCAGTTATTTTAATTCTTCCACCAATTACACAATGGTTTGTACACACGCTAAGTCGCATGACACAATGTATGGAAACTGCAGCCTCAGTCTCTTTCAAACTGTTTTTCAGTTTCGTTGCTGTTGAAAATTTTAAATTTCTCATAAGTTTGAACTTTGTCATTAAGAAATAGCAGCTGAACGCTACAGCGCGTGTTTTCGTCAAACGGAAAGGGCTATGCGTCGATGGTTTGGCCATGTGTTGCGGCTTTGGAGGCAGGCCTTAGATGCGATGTCATCAGGTAAGCGACCTAGAGCAGACCTAGAGCGAGATGTTTGGAGCATGTTTATAAAGTGGCTTGTTTCTACTTGGGAATAGTTGGAGTCCATTGCGGTGGATCAAGGGGCTTGGCAGTGTTTCTTGCATGGATGATGAAATGGTATCTTTCAAATGACCTTCTTAGGAAGATCCGCAGCAATTCGTGTAAGTACGGTCTTTTTAAGTAGCTCAACAAAACACGGTGACAAATTGCAAGATTTTGAGGGACAGCAACAACGAAACCACTCACGCAATAGGATCATAATTGGTGTGTGGCTTACTGTCCCGTCTTGTTGGAACCAAATATCGTCCAAGTTATAATCTATAATCACCCGTTAAAGTGGGTACAGCCGTCCGCCCATACAAATAAGGACCAAATACATCTTTTGACCGTACACTCAAACAACACATTGTCTGAATGCAATGACACCTCTTTGATCACTTTTGAGTTTTCTGGGACCATTGTGCAGCAGATTTGTTTGTTTACATACCATTCGAGTGAGAAATGTTCCCAAAGACTGAAGAACAAGTTGATCGAAATATCGGTGCCTACTGTCCGTTGTTCCAACACCGAATAAGCGTAGATATTGCATTGTCAGTGATCAGTAACCTCCATTTTTTGTGTAAATTGATCTTTACAAGGATGAAGGTGCAAATTAAAATGCAAGATGTGCCATCGAGAGTGGCAGCGAAAGCAGGAAATCGTTAAATTCAAATCATTGTGAACACTTGCTTTTACAGCTGTAACATCTTCGACTGACATTATAGGCTCTGCGGCGTTTTAACTCTGTCCACAAATTTCCCCACAATTTTACCGATTGCTTGCGCAGTCGGTCGATTATGACGGCCACAATTATCGCATAATGCACGAAAAGTAGCTACGTTGGAATTGCAACTTTTGCAAGCAAGTTTTACAATTTTAACGGATTGGATTAGATACTTTTGTATTATTGTAAATGGCAAACATTCACCTGACATTGTAACACTTCCAATGATAGAAAAGTTTGGTACATGTCAAAAGCCAGTGCCGTTAACTTGAAACCACAAAATGAATGACCCTATACATATAATAATAATAATTAAGTGGCACTACAGCCCACTACGGACCAGGGCCTAGCTTCTACAACAACTACTCGTGTTGTGCGTGTTACTGTTCTCTCACGAGTAGAAGGAGAAGATTTGAAAAGCTTTCCATAGACAATTAGAAGACATGAAGATTATTAAGGTAGATATCAACTAATTCTGCTTGAGTTGATAATTCAAAAAAGAGCAGTCAGTCAACTTGCTGGATTTACAAATAAGTGATTGTCGATCAAGCATTGTGCTAAATTTTGAACTCTCCCGTTCGGGCAATTGGTGGATTTTTTTCATTGTCACTAAAGTCACAATCTTTTAGTCAATCCGTTAACCTTTTTCCAAACCTTCGTTTTTCCTCGATGATAAATATCGGCAAGTTACTGTGAATGGAAATAGTTATCGCGCCATGAATACTGATCTTCTTTTGGTCCGATTTGGAAGATATGGATTTGGACGTTTTAACAGGACGGTACCACAAGCTATGCAGCATATGTAGTAAGTGTGTTACCTTAAGGTCAGGCGATTGGTCGCCTCGTTTGGGCGATGGCTTATGCCAATAGGCGGACTACGTTAGAAGAGCTCAAAGTCAACATTGTAAGCGCAATAGCGGCCGTTTCGGCCGAAAAATTGTGTCGTTGAAAATTTGGCTCTAACAAATGAGTCGGTGCAAACCTTCCCGTGGTGGCCACATAAACGAAGTCGAGTTCCATTTATAAATATTTTGATTGTACTTAAAGCCAAGAATAAATTTTTTGAAATGTCTGAAATTGTTTGCGAATTATTTTAACAAAAAAATTGTCAAGACAAAAATGTGCAACATTGATTCCTCCCGAAGAATTTTTAAATCTGAACCACTGAGACTGCACTAACTGCTCACTTAAGTGAGAAGAACTTTTGCTCAGTCACATCTTGCTGAGAGTTTTTTAAGCTATACGCCGTAAAGCTGCAATGAAATCCTGATGGATTCTATGGTAGCATAAAATTAGACAAGTTAAATCAAAAAGTAACAAAAAGTAACTCCTTTGAAATTCCGCAGATAAATAACTTCTTTTTAAGCAAATATTCACACGGCAATATTGTTTAAACAGCTTCTCAGTTAATCTCGCAAATACTCTGAGAAGTGTGCAAATTTTTTCTGCGTGAAAACGATATAAAAACACTTGAAATGTGCAGATCTGTGAAAGAGTTGCCGGTAACTGGTCGGGAAAGTTTGTGAAAATGCGTTTTGTTTTGTTTGCGGTTTTTTCTACATTTATGTTGCTGTTACCAACAGAAACTATAAGCTTCCGATATCCTACCCCTTATGATTTACCAGATTGTTATATAAAACGTTGGTTTATTAATCGCCATTCGAAATGTATTAGTTTCTGTAAAAAGAAAAAGTTTCCAAAAGGAAAGTGTGTTTCGAAGACGTCATGCGTGTGTTATTAAGCTTCTTTGATTTTAATAAAAAGGGAACTTCTGCATGAAAGTGTGGTTTTGTGTATTTACTTTTAGGAGTTGTTTAATATTCGGATAATAAACGTATGTTATTATTGGGTTGGGGAATTGTTGTTATTTAACAAAAACAGGGTACGCAAGGTTTTGAATTGGAGGTTATTCCCGTCGATAGAAAATTAATTTTATTAGACCATGGAGAGATATGAATTGCTTAGCACTTGAACGGCGTCAGGAAATATTAAAGACGTTTTTTTTTTTAAAGCGAGGACCGTTCAGCCCAAATTTTGGATTTTTTAAAGAAGTTTTGGCCGACATAAAGTGCCTACCGTGACACTTGTACGCAATGTTTTGTGCAACTTCATCGTGTGAAGCCTGCAGGTAAGAATGCAGCCATAGTGGCCTAGAATGTGAGACTCAATTAAACATCTGAACAGCTCAACATCGAATAGATAAGTCTGAGAAAAATTCTGCGCAGAGGTCTTAAATTATTCGCTTCCAATTTTCAATTAGTTTTTTGACGTTTCAATTAGTAATGTGTTCCAAAAATCATCTTTACTGACGAGGCGCATTTTCATCAGACAAAATTAGTACATCTAATATTACAAATTGGGTAGCACTACAGCCCACAAGAGACCAAGGCCTAGCTTCTACACCAACTACTCATGTTGTGCGTGCTACTGTGAAGCAACTCGAAAGAGGTGGTGCCGTAAAAAAGTGTGAGGTGTACCCACAGCGAACGCAAATGGTTGCATTTTTGTGCACATATTGGAACAGAATACATTTCCAATGTGATAAATCAACAAAATTCATTCTTCAATACTCACTAAGACTCCACTTTGTCGCTACAGCACGCGTTTTCTTAACACGGAAAGGACTATGCTCTATGGCTTGGCCACGTGGTGCCGAAAACCCCCTGATTAAACTAGCACTGTAATACTCTTAGTGGCAGATAAGTTTGGCAGATGTCAAACTAGCACCACCAACTTGAAACTACAAATTGAATTACCCTGTACATCTGATATGTTGTTGTTGAATGCATATATAATTATCAACTGACTTCTGCTTGAGCCGAAAATGTATCATAAAACAATTAAGCAACTGGCTTTACAAATTAGTCATTTGTCATTTGTCAATCCTGCATCGTGCTTAATTGTGAACTTTTCCGTTCTGTAGTTTTTTTTTCTCGGCATCAGAGTCACAGTCTTTCAAATAGTCCCTTAACTTACTTGTATAAGTACAAATTCAGCAAGTCAGTCGTTTTCTGTCCAAAGGCAAATGCGCCCAAAATGATTCTGGTGCAAAACGAGGTCGATGTCTCGGTTAGAGCGTCAAGATGGAAACCAATAACTTCGAGGTCTTCAAGTACGTCCTTGCGTGGACGATAATGACGGGCAAAAACATCAGGATCGAAGTCAAGCTTCGTTATTTTCAAGTGTCTATTTAGTAATGGAGACAGAGGCATGAACCCCAGTGAAAACGGATTCGAGGGCTCTTGGTTTTGTCGAAAAAAAGTTATACATGCCTTCAGTCTTTGCTCCTGTTTGCGTTAGTTGCATGTGAATGAAAAGATTAAACGACGAAATGCTGCCGGCTGTATAACGGGCCAAGTCTAGCTTGTAGACTTTTGATAACCGGGTTAGGTACAACGAATAGGCAGCACTGCATCGTTCCGAAGAATTTTCAAATGTGACCCATTGGGACAGCGCAAGGTTCTCATTCTCAAGTAGAAGCAGATGACAGTTTTTTAAGCTACACGCAGAACATATGGACTAAAATGAAATGACCTATCCGTAGATCCCTTTGTGACATCAGATCAATCCAGTTGAATCAAAAAGTAACAAAAGAAAACTTTTGAAATTCCGCAGACTAATTTCAAAGCAAATATTCGCACGGTAAGATTGTTTAAACAGCTTCTCAGCCAAATTCGCATACACTCTAAAAAGTGTGCAAATTCTTTTAGGTCTAAGTGAAAACGATATAAAAACACTTGAAATCTGCAGACCTGTTGAAGAGTTGGACGGTAACTGGTCGGGAAGGTTTACCAAAATGCGTTTGGTTTACGTTTTGTTTGCGGTTTTCTCTACAGTCATAATGGTGTCATTATCCGAAACTATAAATATCCGATATCCTACCCCTTACAATATCACAGATTGTAATTTAAAACTTTTGTTTTTCAATCAGCTTCTGTTTTTAAATCGCCATTTCAAATGTATTAGTTTTTGTAAGAAGAAGAATTTTCCAAAAGGAAAATGTGTTTCGAAGACGACATGCGTGTGTTATTAAAACTATTTTGATGTCAATAAAGAAGGAACGTCTGCATGGATGTTTTTTGTATTCACTTTCAAAAATCATTGAATATTCGGATAATAAAAGTATGTAATTATTGGGTTGGGGAATTGTTGTTATTTAACAAATACAAGGTGGGTCAGCTAGTGTTTTATTTTGACACTGGTGTTCCGTCGATAGAAAGTAAGTTTTATACCTTCGTGAAGCGAAATAAATCGCTTAGCACTTGGACGGCGTTGGGAAATATTGAAGACTTACTTTCAAAGCGAGGACCGTTTAGCCCAAAAGGTGCGTTTTCTTAAATCATCACTTTTATACAAGTGTGTGGACAACACTCATGGTCCCCTTCTTCAAATGGTGCTCACAAGTGAGGATGGAGCTATTTTGGCCGGGAGTGCGAGAAATTGATCATTTAAACAGATCAACATTTGAATAAAGAGAATTGTGTTCAGAAGTCTCAGATTATTCGCTTCCAATTTGCAATTAACTCGTTAACGTTTCGCATAAGTGTATTAGAGCAGCTTATTCCAAAAATCATATTTACTGACGAGACGCATTTTGATCTCAGTGCTTAAATAAGGAGGTAAAGGAACAAAATTGCCACATCTGGAGATTAGAAATCCACTCGTTAAAGTCAAGACGTCAATGCATCCACAGAGAGTGTCAATTTGGAGCGGATTGTGGAGTGGAGGCATAATGGGATAATTTTTATTCTTAAATGAGGTTGGGAACAAGGTTTCGATCGCCTTGTAGAGACATGTTAACAGACTGTTTTTTTACTCGAACTGAATACATGGATTTCGACGGTCTCTGCTTCATGTAGGATGGCACGGCATGTAACAAAACCCATGCAGCCCATGTATATCATGTGTTGGTGATGTCAGTTGGTCATCTCAGAGCTGGGATTGGACGCCTTTTTACTTTTTTATGGAGAACAATGGCGAGCACACATGAAGCTTTCTAAGCAATCTGTTAGCTGCAGTCAGAAATCACCAACAAGGTTTTTAAGGGATGCAAGTGATGCAAGTGACAGAATGCGTTACTGTGAAACTAATCTACCACAAACAGATCCTTCACCGATCTCGTATTTCATAATTAATGTGAAATTTTGTTCTTAATAATAAGCCCATACTAAATGGGAAAATATGGCCGCCGTGACGTTGTGGGTAGGTGCGTAGACTCATACTCTTAAGGTCCCAAGTCAGACTGAGGGACTAAATATCTAGCAATTTTTCACGGCACTACCTCTTCCGAGTGAGTTATAATTGTGTATGAAAAGCTTCTTAAACCTCGCAGTACGAAGTCGGCAAAAAATTATACGTCCCTGTGATGCAACAATAGTGCAATGCCACCCATTATTTATTTTTTAAATTATTAAATGTAATTATACAAACCTGTACTTGTGGCAGGTAACGTTTTCCTCCCATGCTTTGATGAATTTGTATCGTTCCGAAGAACTCCTACGTATTCGACGCTGTTCATTTTGATGAATGGAAAAGGCAATACGAGTTTTCCAATGAGTAGGAATGCGAATTCACTACAAAAATGTCCCTTAGAAAAATAGACTGAATCCTTCCTCAAATATCAAGAACAAATTTTGAACCCCAATGGACAACCATGAATATTAATTAAAATTTGATTTCTCGTCGGAAAAAGTAACCTCAAAAATTAAAATAAAAATTGATTACCACTAATGACCGTTGTACTACAAAAGGTATTTATAGTTTTGTGTGGCTATATAGTTATGAAACGGAGTGTACGTATGCGTTCATAAAGGGTGTCCCAACAAGAATGCAAGATTTAAATTTTAAATAAAACGCAGATATTTAAAAAAAAAATCGTGAATTCTTTATTATATTGTAAAGTAGACAGGATGAGGTTATGTGTGGAATAACACATCGGCCAGATGGCCGCCGCGGCTTTGTTGCCACATATGCGAATTTTTAATGAAATTTTCAATGACCGTTTTGGAAAAATACTGCGGCATTTCATTAATGCAGCGTCCAATTTCCTCTCTTATGGCTTGAGTCGTCGTCGGCTTATTCGCATAAGCCATCGACTTCAAAAAACCCCTAAAGAAAAAAAGTCCAATGGTGTTAAATCGCACGATCTAGGCGGCCAATTCTGGTCTCCAAAACGCGAAATAACACGACCGGGAAATGACTGATGCAGCAATTGAATTGTTTCTCTGGCTGTATGAGATGTGGCGCCGTCTTGTTGAAAACACATCTCCTCCACATTCATTTCTTTAATTCTGGGCACGAAAAAATTGGTTATCATTTCACGATACCGAACACCATTGACTGTTTGCGCTTGACATGGCTCATTTTCATAAAAAAAACACCCCAAAATCCACACCACACAGTGACACGTTGAGGATGCATTTGCTTCTCATGGATCACTCGAGGATTTTCCTCGCCCCAAATGCGACAATTCTACCTATTGACGAAGCCATCAAGATGGAAATGGGCCTCGTCATTAAAAATGATTTTATCGGCAAAATCAGCATTTTCATGTTGTCTCTCCAACTGTGCTCCAATTAACGAACTCCCTTCGCTGTGCATGGTCAGCTGGCTTCAGTTCCTGAGTCAATTGAACTTTGTATGCATGAAGATGCAAATCTTTCGTCAAAA
This sequence comes from Eristalinus sepulchralis, assembly GCA_944738645.1. NCBI lineage: Eukaryota > Metazoa > Arthropoda > Insecta > Diptera > Syrphidae > Eristalinus > Eristalinus sepulchralis. The sequence goes on from OX122886.1 coordinate 55,912,651, forward strand.
TTCGCTGCATAGTGGAGTTGGAAACAGCAATTTGCTGAGCTCGATGTCGATTTGAGGTGGATGGAGTTTGAGCGACATCATCACGTATTGCTGCGATATTTTCGGTCGATCGACCTGGTCGAAGGGGCGTTGTTGTCTTTAATTCAGTAACAGACCCAGTCTCAGCAAATTTTTCTATTAATCGCTTTACAGGTGACTCTTTTGGAGGATTATTGTAACCCCAAATTGATCGCAATTTGCGAACTGTAGTCGCAAAACTTTCCCCATTTTGGTAAAACAATTTCACAATGAGAATGCGTTGTTCATTCGTGTAGCGCTCCACATTATACCTTCTACTAATAAACAATTATAATTGTTCAAATGTCAAACAATGAAAATTCAAATAGCGCCCAATTTAAATCTTGCGTTCTTGTTGGGACACCTTTTATAAAGAGAACATACGCGTATTCAATTTTCATAAACAATGACTGCTAAGTATTGAATGAACAAAAATGATGATGGTAACTTCAACTTTTTTAAATCCCAGTATTTTTTACTAAACATCGTTGTATTGGGAAACAAAATCCCAAATCCGACATAAGATTCTGAGACAGCAGACACAAATGAAAGTATTCTTCTACAGATCAGTTTGTATGCGCACATGAGAGTAGAATTCATTTCCATTCGACAAAAGAGTTTCAATCAATCAAAAGAAAAACGAATGGAGTCATCTCCAGATTGTTGGTTTTTCTTTTTCAAATACCCAAGAGTAGCATGGAGGCTTGTGAAAATATTTACTTGATTCACAGAAATTTGTTGAACGTTCTCACTGTTTAAACAGCTTTTGTAATTTAGTTCTAACAAACTTTGGCAAAAATTCTGTTTCATCAATTCCACAGTTTTCTACAGGTTTCAAAGCTGAAGATTTTGCTATAAAAGCGGCTGAAGTCTGGAAGGTTTAGAGAGTTCCACTTAAGTCGTCCGGGGGAATCTATCAAAATGCGTTTGATCTTCGCATGTGTTTTGGCATTTGGCATAATTCTTTATCTGTCAACGGCAGCAGCCTTTCAAATTCGTTTTCCAATACCCACTAAGACTCCACTCTGTACTCTGATGGACGGTTACACGACATGTAATAACACCTGCATCAACAAAAACTACGCTGGAGGATACTGCACTTTGTTGACGCTTTGTGTATGTTACAATTAAAAACGTTTAATCATGTAAGAAATTATCATGAATAATGAATAATGAAAATAAAACAAATTGAATAGATTTTCTTTTGATTTTAGAAAAGAGCTTTTACGTCTTTAAATGGCAAACATTCAAATTCTTCCTAGACACGATTTACAAAGACTAGATTTTATGCTCAACTTGCAGTTTAGTTTTTTTGGTAAGTTGGCAAGAACTCCATATGAAATCCAACGAAGCGATTTAACGTCCTTGCCAGCTCCACTTCGATTGGCCCACTGCCCAGATAACGATCTAACGAATACAAGAAGACTGGGATGATATATCTGATCGATGATTAAAAATCAGATTTTTCAGAAAGTACTTAGTCAGCTGCTTCCCGGGCTAAAAATAACAACGTTTGACAAGAAAATGTTTGTCCAAGATTTTGACGCATATGTTGCCATCTGATGCGCCGAGATTGCTAACTTTCTTGACAACCTCTTGGTCCCTTCCTGATGACAGCATACACTATGTCTTTCCCAGGCCTACCACCTCTTCCGCTTCTTCGTTGGCAAACGCCTCATTGACTGCTCGATGGTTTCATCCAATCATGTTAATGTCATCCGCGGACCATTTACTTCATTTGTTGCCGTTTCTTTTTAATTATCTATCATTCGTTCAAATTTCGTGAATTCAATTTCACACCGGAAAACGCAGCCATTAGGCAAACAGTTTGAACTGTTGTCAGTTGGCTTCAACTGTTAGTTCCTCTGACGAATGTATTAGTTCGCAGTCATCACGATCTTCATGTACACTGATTAGAGATCATTTGAAGTCAATTAAGAGTTCGCATGAATAGAATCAACACCCGATGGTGACCTGCCGGCTTGTTTTAATAGCTCCCGCAGTTGAATCCAAACACACTCCGATAAGGTTCTGTTTAATTTTTCACAAACCAGTGTTTGAAGTTGTTCGAAAAGTGTGTGATGTCGTTTGAAAAATCCTTAAAAATGCATCTTAAACTTGTAACCTTTTCCATTATCCTCTATTTGGCGACAGCAATTCGTATTCCGATTCCCACTAAGACTCCGCTCTGTACTCTGTTGAATGCTTACGAGGCTTGCAATTTAACCTGCATATATAAGGGCTACGAGGGAGGGTACTGCACTTTGTTTGCGCTTTGCGCATGTTATATTTAAGATATGTGTTGACCGAGTGATGGAATACTTATTAAAACTAAAATAAAACCATTTTTGTGTCTTTTCCTTTTACTTCTTGGAAATGAAGATGCGGTTTGTAGAGTAGGTATAGTGTGTGTCCACATTCATGTCTCAAAAAGAAAATGTAAGTAAAGACATTCAATGTGTAATCAATTGAAACAATTCTCCTTGCAGCACCATAGCATACTTTTGAAAGTATGTCAGTCAGAAAGATTGACTTTGAATGCAATACGAAGAGAGGTAAGACACCATATCGCCTGACGTTTGACAGAGCTTTTGTTATCTGATAAAATATTTTGACTTTTGTTTAAAGGAATGAAAATGTTGTCTTTTTTTGTGCGGGCTACAGTTTGTTTTGGACCTGGGCATCTATCAAATCAAAGCTCTCACGCGGCTACTGTCTTCCATCAGCTGTATCCATTCGTCGACTAAATTGGTTGAGATCGTTCTTCATTTGAGGACATCCTTTGTTGCATTGTCACAACCTCGAAGGCTCTTCGGTCTAAGCTTATGGTGTCCATATACTCTTTGCAGTGCAGGCAAATTAAGCCGTGGTGCAGCCCGTGCACTTCTAGTTAAATCTTCTCCTGTGCACACCTCCTCTTATGTGAATGACGTCATAGTCTGGAGGGACCTGGACCTCAACCAGCTAGTCCCTCCAGATAACGCGGTCTCTTGCCAACAGCCACCAACTTCGCAACAATTTAGTTGAGGTCCTTTTTTACATGTGTATGCGTCAGCTCTGACTATCTCAACTCTGAGGACGTCCTCTATCGGTTGTCTCGAATGTGTAGACTTTTTGGAACGAAGCAGAGGTGTCCATACGCTCTACATGGCCAAAATGTTTTAGCGTTTTTCGGAAGAAGCTTCACCAGGCGCATGCCGTCATTCAGCCCATAAAATTCGTCGTTGTCATGAACTCAAAGAATGACCAAACTCCTTATGCAAAACTTTTCTCTCGAAAAGATTAAAGGTTTCCCCATCCGCTCTTAGTAATGTTCAAGTTTGCACGCCTTAAAGCAGGACTGGGATGATCAAGCTGTTACACAAAGCCAGCTTAGTCTCTAGAGAGAAAAAAGTCTCGATTGCCCAATTGCCTCTAAAGCCCAAAGAAGCTGCGATTGGCAAGAGTGATTCTGCGTTTGAATTCTGTACTAATGTTGTTGTCCCTTTTTGCCGTGGAGCCTAAGAAAACGAAATTACTGACTACTTCGAAGTTTCTGCAGCCTAGTGTGATGCTCTGTATGAGACGTCGATGTTGTGTATTCTTCCTTGACAGCATACACTTGGTTTTTTGTGATAAGTCAGGGGCCAGTCATGTATTCCTGGACAGAGTTTTGAGAGAGAAGAGTTTTTCAATACTTTGGGAGTTTTGTCTCAACTGATGGCAGAACCTAACTGGATATAGCTAACCGCATTGGTTGCAACAAACAAACTTTCCTGGCATGGAAAGCACTTTTTATACTGGCAGTCAACCGGCCCTGACAATAAAATCCCATCTTATTGAAGCCGAGCCAATGAAGGATTGTATAAAATTGCTTAAAACTAAAAACATCCTCTCCTGGGTGCCTAGATATTCCTGCATTAATGGAAATGAAAAGGCAGATGATTTGGCACAGACTGGATCTACGTCCGACATAGAATCGGCTCCAATATTTTCCATCCATAGTCATCGTCACTGATGATTGCACTGACGTGGAGTTTTAACGAAGTTGAATCAGCGGAACATTACCATTGAAGCCTTAAGAACGACGTGGGTGTTGTAAATAATGTGACGGGCGAGGAAGATAATAAGGGTGAGGCTAACCTAAGGGAGATCATTGAGTTTAATCCGGTACGTCCAAGAGCTGATAAACAGCAATATTGGTTCCATCTCATGAAGGCGGTGGATAGCACGAGTTATTCGATTTTTGGGGCACAAATCTGACACTAGACTGAGCCCTTAAATGATAAATATTGAAAGAATTAATTCCTATGTCAATACATTTGGATCTAAATTGGCAACGACACGATTTTTGAAAAACGATTTTTCTTTTTAAATTCCTCCAATCCAATTATATCTCTAAGCAAAGATCAATTGATTCCTTATTAGGTTCATCTTGTAAGATTTGTCATTTGAAGCTGGCCAAGAATTGGATCCCTTATCTCAACAATTGTGGTAGCCGTGGCGCAGTGGTAAGTACATCGACTGCGGCGCAGAAAGTCTGGGTTCGATTCCCGGACGGGACACCTAGCATTTTTTCACGGCACCACCTCTTTCGAGTTGCTGACAACACTCAAAGAGTATTAATTGTCTATGGAAAGCTTCTCAAATCTCGCCGTTCGGAATCGGCAAAAAACTTTAGGTCCCTTCAACTCGTGAGAGAACAGTAGCACACACAACACGAGTAGTTGTTGTAGAAGCTAGGCCCTGGTCCGTTATGGGCTGTAGTGCCACTCAATTATTATTATTATTATCTCAACAATTAGTCAGATCGGAATGGCCTCAGCTATAGCCGCAGCTTAGTATGCATTCTTTTAGAGCATACACAATAAGCCTGGTGTAAGAATAAAAACTTTTTAGCCTAACCTAACCCTTAATCAAATCAATCCATTGAAGAATTTGGTTCAATGCTATTTAGTCGGTAAATATTTCTCCTGCTAAATAGTCCTTTAAGATACTCATCATAAATATAAACTAAACTAAAATTGGAATGGATATTTAAGTGACATCGAGTCCAATCAGTTGAATCAAGAAGTAACAAGAGACTTAAGTAAGGAATTATGAAAATATTTACTTTCTTCCACAATAAATAATTGCACTGGAGCATTGTTTAAGCAGCTTTTTGGTAAACGTTTACACTTTGACAAACCTTCGTTTAATCAATAGAAAACTTGCTGTAGCAGTTGAATACGGTATAAAAACACTTGATGTCTGCAAGTCTCGAAAGAGTTCCACGCTAACTGTTCGCGAAAGTCTTTCAAAATGCGTGCGGTTTTCGCTCTCGGTGTGCTTCTTTGTGGAATTTTTGCCTTCTCCTTCGGTGTAATAACGAGTGAAGTTAAAATCCCGCTTCCCTATTATACTACAATTTGTTCAGAGAAAAGTATTTTTATTCGTATTTTAGGCTGCCTTAAAATATGTAATCGCATGAAATACAAAAAAGGAAAATGTACTTCCAAGACGATGTGTGTATGTCACTAAAAGAATTTGATATAAATAAAGGCGAAATTTTTGAAAGATTGTTTTAGTTTTTTTTTTCTATTCTTAGGTTTTTTCACTTTTTTTACTCACTATAAGATCTTTTATTTGCAGAGAACGTAACCTTTATTGTTTTGGTGTGTGCGGTGACGGACGTCTGCCGTACTCTTTATATCTCCTGACTTTATGAAGCGATGTTCATAAAATTTTGTATATAACATCATTTGACTTAGCGATCATTGATTATACACATACGTATAAACAAATTTAATGTTGGGACATAATTGGGGATAACTCGGGGTACCAGTTGTAAGCTACATTGTACCCCAGCACATACGTATAGTATTTTAATATTTTGAAACAATGTTGAGGTTGCGATTAAAACGTTTCTTTTTGAAATACCGCTGCAGAGCAGGTCATCGTCATAGCTTTCATATGCGGCTTTGGATGTCGATTCTCTATTCCTGAGTCTTCAGAAGGTTCACCTATCGTGAACTTCCCTGGTCCGATGAGTCGCAAACCGTAGCTCTGTGCACATTTATCTCGTTTCTCACTATCGCAAAAAGAAAGACAAAAAACGTTTGTTTTTCATTATTCGCCGCTGATTTCTTCTCCCAAATGAATCATACAATACTTCTTGAAATGAACTTAAGGTTATTGATCGGTGTAATCCCACACGGTATAAGGTCAATTTTAAACATTTAGGTACTGAGCTACATGAAATCTTAAAAGTGACGGAAATTGAAGTCCAGAACCTTAAGTCTTCTCTGTTCGAGGCTAGATAACCTTTTCGTCAATCAATGTTTTTCACCAGATGTAGAACTTCCTCTTCAAGGGCTTCCATATCTGGTTTTAATAACGATTAAATTTCTGAGCCAAGAGCAGGACAAGAATAATGGAAATGTTAAAATAAGTCCAAGGGAGTGTTTACCTTTGACGGATAGATAGCTTAAGACACAATACAGAGCGGATGGTCAACACTGCTCTAGCCCGGAGAGTAGTTAAATTCGATCCATTGGGGCAAAGTAACAGACTATATCCTCATCTAAGATGGTGGGAACAAATTGAGAAGGACCGCGACAAATTGAGAAGGTAATTGAGAAGGATGCAACAGACGAGAGACCGTGCTGTCTAGAGGGGCATATTGGTTCTGGGCCCGCGGTTCACCTCGGATTGTAATGCCAACCGAAGAAGAATTAAATTCGTCTCTTCTATACTTCTTTATACAATCGACCAATATTTGTGGGTACTGTGGGGTAGTAAGTGTCACATCCCGCCGCTATGTCTCACATTCTTTGCCCAGATTGGCAAAAGAGAAATATTTTTCACACTTAAGGACACTGTGATCCCCGTGGCGTTGTGGGTAATTCATTGCCGAAGGTTTCAGGTTCGATTCCCGGACTGAATGCCTCACGGCCCACCTATCTCAATGAATTTCTTCTAAAATCTAACCTGTATGTCCCCTTTACCTCGTGGGAGAACAATAGTACGCACAACACGAGTAGTTGTTGAAGGGGCTAGGCCCTTGTACCTTGTGGGCTGTAGTGCCACCTAATTCAAGTCCCTTCTTCACAAAACGCTGCAACTTCTACTTGTCTCTGAAAATCTTCTCACGTTTCGCCTGTTGGAATCGAAGAATAGCACGCACTTCACAAGCAGGGAACAATGATCTCGGGAGTTCTATGCGCGTAGATATGACCGCTTCTTCGTGGCTGTAGCATTTTTCTTCTTCTTCTTCTTTTACTGGCGCTATAGTAAGGAGTGGACCTACGCCTTAACAAACATGCCTCTCCAGCTACCTCCTCGTCCTCCAATTGCACACTCCTCTTCCACTTGTGAGCGCCATCTCAAACTAGGCTTTTGTTGCGTGCAACGGCTTTGAATTCGAAGACTTACCGGGCCGGAGCAGTGGTGTCCATACACTCTACATAGCCTGGTCATCTAAAGCGTTGTATCCGAAAACGCTTGACCAGGCTGAATCTTCTCTATCAACTCAAGCAGGATGATGGATTTTCTCTCAAAAAGACTTCCTAATCCGCTTTTAGTACCGTCCAAGTTTCAGTGCCTTGTAGCATACGCAGGTAATATTCAAATCGATGTTTTCCTCGACATTAATTGGAAATCACTACAAAAAGTCATCGAAACTTCTGCTTAAGAAGGTAAGACTAAACCATCTTATTGATTGAAATACAAATGTTCAAATGTAAGGCAATTAAGGTTTGCAGACACTCTATACATGGATACATCGCAGCATTTCAAGGAAGTATACGATCATTCAAAAACAAACAAAAATCATTTGTTTAAGGTCCCAAACTCTATATGAAGACTTGTGAGAATATTTACATTCTTCCGCAGCAAGTATTTGCAGGCGGTCGCTGTTTGAACAGTTTTTCAAGTTAAACTCTGACACGAGTGAGCCAAACTTCTGCTTCAAAATTTGCACAAATCACCTGTTTGCTGAGAAGGAAAATGCTATAAAAACGATTGAAATTCGCAAGGTTCACAGAGTTCCACGTTAGTCGTTCAGAAGAATCTACCGAAATGCGTCCTGTGCTCGCCCTCTTTCTACTTGTTGGCCTAGTTCTTGCCCTGTCATCAGCGGAAGAAGCCACGAATAAATTTTTCCTTCCAATTTCCACTTCCAATTCGCTCTGTACCCTATTCAACACAACCACGAAATGCACAAATTACTGTGTAAATAAGAACTACAAGAAAGGAGCCTGCACTTGGCTGTTGGTTTGCATATGTTATAATTGAAAAATGTACTGACCGAGTTATTGGGTACTGCAATAAAAGTGATATTTAAACTGCAAGTGAGTTTTGTGTTTTTTTTTCTGTTACTATTTGGAATTGAATGGGATGTTCGTAGACTATGTGTAAGCTCAGAAGATTGTTGCTCCTGTTTAAGGGGAAAAGAGTTCACTTTATGTATGTACACACCGTTAGCTAAAAGAATTTCCATTTCTGCAAAATACAAACTATTGTGGGGGGGATGTCCTGATATCTGATCTGAAAACGGCTTAAGAATTATATTCCGCTGTTGCTAAGGTGTTTTTTATGAAGCCTAGGTAGACCTATGCTCTTCCGCTAATTCGGTTTTTTTTTTTTCAAGTTGTCTTTGATTTGGTTGAAGTCTCCATTGCACCATCCACATCGAAGATCGAAGGCCAACTGGAATCTAATTTGAGACACACTACCAGTAAAATATGACAGTCGAAAAATGAGGGTCTCATCGAGTTTCTTTTTTATACTGGGTGGGCCATCTTGTATGCTTTTAACATTATATGTGAGTTTGACCTGTTTCATGTTTGATAGTTAAAGCGGAGGTTGACATTAACACAAACTGCGCTTGAACAACGTTGGAAAATATTGAAAAATTATTTCCAAAGTGTGTACTATGTAGCTCAAACATTGCACAGGATTTGATGAGTGATCATAATTCTCAAGTGTATGTTTAAACACCGTTACATCGACAAACACTGACCTTTTTCGTGTGCATTATGGAGTGCTGCAATAATTAGTCGGTACTTCTTTAAAACAGATGCAAACTAAAAATGTTACAGTGACGTTATAATAACTGAATTTTCGTTCAATAACTAAGCAATCAGGATGTGCAGGAGTTGTGGGTGCAAGGAGATGGCGCAGCATGTCACATAGCACGTGTCACAATTTATTGAAGAAACGTTTTCGGACTCTAATCAAGATCACCGCAACAGACGGAAACCGCTGTCAACTGTGCGGAATCTGAATTATGACTGAACACCTTCTTTTCTTAAGTCTTCTTCCTTCCTTCCTTTATACTTAAATCACGGCTCTTGCCACAATAAAATAAAGATTATGGATTAATAATTCTAAAGTCAATTAAGTTTAAATCAGAGCTTTACTTCACAGCCTCCAAGATCGTGCGATTTTCTGTGGGAATGTGTCAAGTCTGTAGTCTACTCCGAAAAGCTTAAAATTATTGACCACTTGAAGGGCAAGATTCGCTGTGTGAAAAAATTAATGTGATGTTAATCTAAGGACATCATTTTTTTTTTACTCGATTTCAAAGTTTTATAAGAAATAAACAGTCATTATATGGCAACGGGAACATATGAAGGAAGTAGATCTACCACAAGCTAGGAAGGGTCAGAGTAAACCTTTAAGCTGAAACGTCACGCAAGTTGAACACTAAAGTCCAGCACTTGACAAAATTTTGGTTCATTATTTGTGTTCAATTTAGTTATAATTCTCTTTTGAATTAAATTGTATTTTTTAAGTGTACACGAACATATATTGGGCGTATTTTAAGCATCGCAGATTGTTTTCTGTGTATTTTGTTCCGCAATGGTAATGCTTCTCGTTTTGACAATGCTTTTCCTTCGAAGATAGATACACGTCTTTACACAGACTTCAATGAGTAGATTTGTACATATGAACTTGTTAACAAAACTTGCATTCGTTTCCTAAGCTTTCTGCCTATTCAATAAAAAATTCCATTTCATCGCAAGCCACTACAGTTGAAATTAAAATAAGCCAATGTTTGATTGAAACCTTCCTGGTAAATGGGTTTTTGTCCTAGTAGTTGATGGAAATACTCCCGCTTCTTACCCCCATTGGTTTTCTTTCCCAACTTATTCACAATTCAATCGGTTTTAAATATCGGAGTTCAATAAAACTAAGGCGATATCTGAATACACCCACTTTGTTGCGTATTTCATTCATTGGTTTGTGTACTTGCTTGAAACTGAACTGAACTCTCTCTCAAACTGTTTTTGGAGGTGGATGTGCGTTGCTGTTTAAATTCAAATGTATTTATTTTAGATAGAATTCCACAGATTTTCGTATAACTTAATAAATCCAAGTTCTTCTAAAACACAAACCTAAATGCAGGCATATAATAGCGATTAGGTGCATAGGAAGATCACATTCATTCAGTCGAACCAAGAAAAAGCGAAATCAACGACCCACGGTTTTGCAAAAATAGCACTGTTTAGACAGCAGTTATACTGTTGTTTCACTAGCTACACGAAATAACTCTTGACTTATGAGAATATGGTATAAAAGCGCTTGGAGTCTATAAATTTGAGATAGTTTCAAATCAACTTCTGCCGAAAGTCTATCGAAATGATGGTTTTGTGTCGTTGTCTCTCTATCATCAGCAGGTGTTATAGGCGATGAAGTCAAAGTTCCTTTGCAATATTACACTACGAATTGTGCATCGTCAAGTGTTTTTATTCGTCGTTATGAGTGCATTAAAATCTTATTAAGTTCGCTGCGTCAACTTCCCTAAAACCATTCATGCGTTGGTGAGTTTATTACTGACATTGACGGAGCAGGGAGAGTTCTCCAGGGAACAGAGAGTTCATTTTAAGACTAGACATTTCACTGTATAGCCCGTCTGTTTTCACATTGTACTGATATGGAGGAATACGATATGCATTTTTTTGGGTCGTTTTTCAGGATCAGCAGCATTTTGATAATCTGATCCATGTTAAGTTTCTCGGGCCTGAAACCATACTGATAAGGGCATATCATAATCGTGAAGAGGATCTTACTCGCGATGTCCAGAATTCGGATTTGTCGGCACCCAGCGTTGTGGAGGTGTTTTTTCTCGTGGATCGGGCAAATGACATTGAGAGTTCATTAGCTGGGCTTAGCTTAGCGTGCATTTTTTCGAGCATGTCTTACAGATGAGCTGCTGCATTCGTCGAACCGGGTACTTTCCTGCTGCTCTTTAGAGATCTGCAGAGGGTTCGCCAACTTTAGTCTTTAGTCTCGATATTTCTATATTGACCTCCACTAAGCCGAATAGGCGGAATTCTTTGCCACAATTGTCTTAATAGCACGACGTTTTGGATGTGGTCTTACCAGTCGAGTATCATCCACTAATATGAACTGGAACTCAATTATGTGAATGGTATTGGTGATAATGTACAGAACGCTGATTTTCGTAATACCGCTGAAGAATTTGTGGTGTGAGTATATTCATGATTACTTGCTTAACGATACACGACACGATACAGACATGGGTAATTTGTCAAAAATCGCCTGGAATAAATGCAACCTTACGTAAACACTGTTTAATTGTAATAATCTGATAAATCTCTAATCGCGCAACAAACATTTACTCTGTAAACTGTACTGGGAGTTAACACTTAGAGTGCCTATTCTACTAATACAAAAAACTTTCACAAATATATTCAAATTTAATTAAAGTTTCAAATGTACTTACTTTCACAGCCGGATTTAATCAAACAAACATCCCCGTTCTTTAGCTTGCATAAATCGTCTTTATTCAGAAAAATGTTGTTTTTGGTTTTGCTTTGTTTTTCCTCATAACACATTATATTATTTTACAAAAAGCGAAATTGTTTTTTTCATTATTACCTATTTTTCATTTATTTTGATAACTTTTAGCTTTCATTTGATTTTTTGTCATTTATTCATTTTATGTTTTTCTCTTTTGATGTGTGTCTTTGGTTTTGAGTGATTTGTCCCAACGGGGGTTGCTTTTAGCAAAGCGTTTTATTTATTTATTGTATTTTATATTTTTTTTTTTTTTGTGTAAAATTTAAAAACTTTGTTTTTCTTTTTTCTTTTTTTAATAAAATGTTTGTTTATCTAAAACAAGTTATTTTTGATATTCTTTAAAAGTTTAAATAATGTTTTAAAAAATTATCTCAACTCAACTACATTGTTGTTTTCTGTATATTTCGTTGTTAATAATATAATTTAATAATTTTAATATTTGTGGGTGTGTAGTATTTTCTTAAAAAACATTGGTTTTAGTCCTTTGATATGGTTAATTTATCGCTTATCTGTTTATGTGTGTCTTGTTTAATTTATTTTAATAATTTTGTTTGTCAAGAAAGTTATTTTATTTTTTAAATGTTGATTCTCTTTGCAGAACGTTGAAATGATGAATTGCGCTTGTATGGAAGATCAAGGAGCAACTAGCAAATATTTTCAATAATCCTTGCCTTCTTAAGAGTTGCCAACTCTTTATACACTTTTGTGACAATTCTGGCGCTCTCCACTCTCTCCAATTTCAATAGCGTGTTGTGACTTAGCTGAACATTTTTTTTGAAAATTGAGTATACAAGGTAAAATCAACATGTTTTGTTAAAATTTAGGAATCTGACAACAATTTGAAGGAAAGTTGATACGTGACGGAGAACAGAGACCTTTTGAATTTGCCTCATACGAGTAACATAACGAGCTGTGAGATGTCTTAAGTGCACTTTGAGGTGCTGTTTAAGGAAGTCAAGGTTGTGAGTGAGTCCGGTTTATAGATTGTAATTTCTAACTTTAATTGAGTGTCACTACAGACCACACGGGACCAGGGGCTAAGCTTCTGGATTTCTTTCTGGATTGTATTTTACTAAAAACTCGCTTCTTCGATTTTCAATGATTACTTAGAGCGTTCCCATTTGGAACAGGAATAGATTAGGTTGCTTTAGATATAAAGCATTGGGCTTTGCCCATTGAACTATTTCTTTTATGGATATGGAGCTCCATTTTGGTGTTGATGAACTTGATGAAACAACGTTTGACCCTTGATATTTTAAATGCAAAGTTCATATGTACGAAGCGGCTTTCTAAGGAGAAGCGGAAAGGAGAATCGGCTTTCTAACCGATTGTGATAAAAAGCCCATTTCAGCAAGAGAAGGAGTTGTTGCAATCATCGAAGAAATAGAATTATAGCCCACGGAGTAGAGATAGAAGAAATTTTATTCGTTTTCTTCATCCTAACAGCTCTAAAGTCAGACAAATCATTGAAGGAATCAAGAAATTCCGAGATTTCAGTGAGAAATCAAACGAAATGATGGGAATCGTCAAATTTCATTTGGCACGAGGCTAAATACCACCTGACCAGTTAGTGGATAGATGTCACAGTGCAAATATGGCTTTTTTGGTGGCTTTGAGTGGTTGGCTCTTTTGGGTGAATAAGATTTAGGAAACTTAGAAACTCTACGTTTTCTTAAAAATTTTTACGTCTAGAAATAGGCATACCGAAGATAAAATTTAGATTCTCTCAATTAATTGCTCTTCTTAGGCTCTGACAATCTTTTCTGTGCCCAGGCGTTCAATTTAAAAAATCCTTGGCTAGTGTAGATTTCTGACGTTGGAAAGTCGAGGTTTGAATGGCGCTGCTACGAGAAAATTGTCAGAGTTGACGTTTGAATGTCCTCACACCCAGAACATTTGACGTTTGTCATGCTTTAATCCGCACATGTTGGATATGGTTGGCGGTCAGACAATGCCGAGATTGATAGGTGGCTCTGTACATTCTCTGAGAGTGAATAAGTTATTGACATGATTTTGGAAATTTCGAATCTTTACTCTTTCCTGAAATAACGAAGCACTCATAGACACATTATTAACTACAGTGAATCTTCTCTATAGCGAACACCCGTGGGACCACCAAGCAGTCCGTTATAGACCATTACAGAGGGCAATTCATTTTAGTGAGGTTATGGAAGTTATTGATTTCGGTTCTGACAATCTAAATCATTTTCTACTGCTCGTTCTTTTAATAGTTTTGATAGGAAATAGAGCCTTTGCCAATTTGGTAATTTTCATTCGTCATGTTCTTTTACAGCTCATTTCATTTATTCGCGTCTATTTAGTTCGAATGTGAACAGAGTTTGCTCATCAAGAAAGGAGAATGCATACATACAAGGTCAGGGATGATCAGCACGTTCTTTAAATGCACATTGAATGCAGTCCTTATTTACGAAAATTGCAAAAGAGTAAAAAATGTGACACAAAGCCAATAAAGTTGAAATAATTGTGAGGTAGGATTTAACAAAATAACGACTGCCTTAAACATATTTTTTACACGCTCTCATTGCAACAAACTACAAAATGTTTGAGTACACAAGATACAAGATTTGGGCATATTTACAACTACTACTGACTGCTGGTTTTGGTCGTACGCAAACAAATTAATGATAGTTTTTTGCCTTTCGGGCTGCTCGTCATTAGGGGTATCACTGTTCGGAGAGAACTGATATTTGAGTTCATGTCCGGTATAGAAGGGTTCAAAATGCGCACATAACCCTTTAACCTCGAGAAATTCGGAATTGCCCATAAAAGGAGTGCCGTTCTTAGATTGATGTCAGCTAGGAGAAGTTTCACTGTATTCAAACATCTGGTCCTTCTTAAAAGGCCAAGGGATGTGGCGTTTCCGTAGATCCGTAGACTTGGAAGATTTGATTAAATATTTTTTTTTTAAAGTAAAGCCCGGTCAATTTATTCGCTTCGAAGTGCAAACACTCCCCTAGATCATATGGTTGCCTAAATGTTCGCTAAAAAATTTGTTTAAACATCATATCAACATCACCAAATATTCTTATTGTAAAATCCCGTATAACTTTCTTGACAATCAGACATTTTTACCAAAGAAAAACTAATTCAATAAAATTTAAATTTAAACTTATTTATTCTTAGCAAGGGATTAAAAACTTTCCACAAGTATTTCCTCTTTTCTCTATAATAGGCACAAAGTGAAATGAAAAAATCTATGATTATGCTGTAAACTTTTCAAAAACCAAACACTAAAACAAATTATTTGCAAATGCTAAAAAATATACTGTATATGTGATTTTCTCTTTACTTTAAGATTATAAATCAATTCCCTGTTTGGTTTTTTTTTTTCTTATGGTATGCTTCCCCTCGTTTTGCGGATATCATTTGGTAAATTCATCGTTTTTCATTTTTCTCATTTTTAAAGCTAAATAGGCATGTAATAAATATTCACGCTCGTGTGCAATTTAATTTAGATGTAAAAGAGAAGACAAAGGTTTAACAACTCTTTCGGTTGGTCATCGCAGGACTTGGTACAAATTGGAAATACATATTTCTTTTTACTTAAAAAAGAGAAACAATTGTTGTAAGAAAAAAGAAAATATATATTAGTTTAATTTTCTTTTATTACAATTTTTTTTTCGTTCATTTAAATGGCGAGTATCTATTTTGAAGGTCTCCTTTAACTATAGATGTTCTCTTTGGTAAGTTATTTTCTGAATTTGGTGAGTGTCACTAATTTGTTTTGTTATCTACTTTGAACACTACAAACACGTTGTTCTATTTTTGGTTTAAAGATATTTATTTGAACTATTATATAAATGTACATTCAGCTTAAAGCTGTTCACCTAAAGCTCAAAGCAAGTGTAGTAGTAGTTTCATCCATTCGTAACTATCCTTGTGTGTGTGTGTGTTTGATTCTCTAGAACGACTTTCGAATTGGTAGAGTTTGAAAATGTATCTACGTATCTACTGTTTTGTCTACAGAACGGTGTCACAGTCGGCGACAACGTCGTGAACTCTTTAAAAGAATAACATTTTACACAGTGACCGATGAGTCGCGACTCAGAGTCTGTCACTTACCGTGAACCACCACATTCTTACACATCTTTTACAGCTAGCTACATTTGTTAACAATATTTCTTAACGGTTTGTTGTTTTTCTTCTTTTCTCACAATGCTTTTTTGGTTTTGTTTTTACAGCATAAAATTACTCGGATATCATCTGTGGGCTATTTGGGAGACACTCTGGGGGCAGGATATTCTAGTTAGTGTGTATATGTCAAATGTTCGGTACTAAGTGAGAAACAGAAGAAGGGAACGAAAATCTCGAAGAACAAATCAAGTATCGCATCGTTTTGTAAATCTAGCATGAAACCGGTTCTGGCAGAGGATTCTCTGTGATACGTATCTTCGTTGAGTTTAGATTGATGCCCGTGTACACAGTGGCATTGTCCATGTCCACGTTGGTGTCCATGTCGTCGGCATCGTCGCAGTTAATACTGTCGCAGTGAACATTTCCATTCGTCATGTCGGCATCCTTCTGTTGTTGCTGCTGTTGGTGGTTGTGGTGCTGCTGCTGTTGATTGTGGTAGTTACCGAAGAAGATCGATGTTGATTTTTTACTCGCACCAGATGGCGTTGTCGGTGAAGACAGGGGCGTTACTGTGTTTAGTTGTTGTTTTTTCAAGCACGCACAAATGGGAGGGGGATAGTTTTGTTTTTGTTAAATATTTTTTTTTCGCAACCATCTTGATGGTTTTTTTTTTTTGGTTTTTGTTTGGGTTTTTGTTGACTGGGTTGGTGGGGAGAGGGGAGTGTGTTTTCGAATGTTTGTGGGGGGGGCATGGGGTTGTGGAAATCAAAAATTATTAGAAACTAAGAGTTATGTTTGTTATGCGGTGTGTTCGGTGTGGTGTTTTGTAACTGTCACGTCGTTTTGATGGGAATGATAAATTGATGAGGAGAAGTTATGGCGATGAATGGACGATGTTGCGAGGAGATTTTTGACGCGTCGTAGATGGCATTCTACTCGGTTTTTTGCAAGCATTTAAAGTTAGATGAATGGGTTTACGTGATTAATGCCCCGACAATAGTTCACAATAGATTTCGAAAGAAAAACACGTTTGATACGTTCAGAATTCTATTTGACAAAACTGAGTATTCAAGCGCAGCAGCAATAGAGAATTAAATTCGATTCGAAATGGTGTCTGTGTTCTATATTGCTCCTTGTCTTAGATTTTGACATATGAGGTGGAACTAAATGCTACTCATACAGGAATGAACAACAAAACAAATGAAACAAAGAGAAAGGGGGTCCTTGAGACTGCGTTAATTATCATTGTCCATAGTAAAGTTTTTTCTATGAAAAAATTAGAATTCTCATGCACACAGATTTCTCCCTGTACTATCGATTTAAAAAAATTCTTGATGACTCGACGATACCCATTTCGAACCCCCATTCGAAATTTGGTCCAATCTCTTCTAAGAATGGCAGGTTTTTGGAACATACCAATAATCTTACGTATACCCTCCGTTTTCTCAGATTCGACGGGGATGCTTTCCGCCAAAATTTAAACCTTTTTATCCCAAAAACGCATCACGACGCGGGCATTCCGGAAAATCTTTCATTTAAGGCTCTGCTTTTAGCAGTCTGCGGTGAGCTTCGGATGCCAGGAATCCTTCTCGGTTGTTGCTCTCAAATATTGTACATTGCTCGCACATCCACGTTATTGGACGCACCACTTGTGCCAATGAGCATGTGGTCGATTTGGTTGACTGCTCGACCATCCGAAGATCATGCATCTTATAACTGTATTAAGTCCTGTCGCAGTCATTGGATCGAAAAACATCAGTTGTTGTCGTGTCGTGAACGTGACTGCGCTTTCCGCTTACTCCGTCACATATGCTTTCATTATCGATCTCAGCTTTGACGTTTCCGAGCTCGATTTCAGGATCGGAAATTGAACCGGCTCCGTAGGCAACGTCCGAGATGTCGTAAAACTCAGTTTTGACAAGAGACTCGTCGATGTTGTAGAATATGCGTTGGATGCAGATCACAGACATGCGATCACTTATCGGTTAATAATAGCACGAATGCGTGAATGTTAATCGAACGAGTGGCGGAGATCATCGATTTGTCGGATTTGAGAAGAAGAATCATAGTACGGACGTAGTGGTAGATTTCGACAAAATGTTGAATATTCAATAGTAGTCTGATTTGACAGCTGGTGAAAACTCACTTCAAAATAGTGAAATTCAAAAGTCCTGCAGAGAGTACTAGACAGAACATTTTTTACTCGCTCAAACAGCTGTCTCTTCCACAAGGGTCTGTGAAAATTTCACGTACATGACCAGCCAATTGTTGCGGTGTAAGCAGACTTTCTGGTCTGTATAGACATGAGCTTTGACGTAGCCCCACAAAAAATTTGCTAAAGGCGTTAAATCGCACGATCTAGGCGGGTCCCGAACGCGAAATAAAATGTTCACCGAACTCGCCTCTCAATAAGTCCAAGTGGCACAGTCTTGTTGAAACCACATGTCATGCAAGTTAAGCTCTTGCATTTTGGGCAAAAAAAAGTTGGATATCATCTCACGGTAGCGCTCACCATTCACAGTTACGTTACGATTCGCATCATCTTTGAAGAAGTACAGTCCAATGATGCCACCAGCCCATACACCGCACCAAACTGTGACTTTTTCTGGATGCATTGGTAGCTCTTGCAATGCTTCTGGCTGATATTCACTCGAAAATCGACAATTTTGCTTATTTACGTACTCATTGAGCCAAAAATGAGCTGACCATATAATGGAAGAAGCGCACGATGAACTTTCTTAACAGAACACGCATTTTGATGATAAAATTCAATAATTTGCAAGAGTTGTTCGTTTGTAAGACGATTCATGGTTAAATTATAGACCAAACTGAAGATGTTTGACAGTGAAACAAAACAAGAAACGTGCGTGAGCTGTTTAAACCAGTTGCTGAAAAGATAATAGCTAAAAAATCACCCTTTAGACATTTTGACAAGTGATTTGTATGAAATGCAATGATGAGACAAGAATATCAAAGAACGGAAATTGAGGACAGTGACGGCTAAAATTAACGCCTGAGACTAAATAATCAATTTAGTTAAAAGGGCAAAGAGAGATTTTCCTATATTTTCATTCAACTGCCCTTGAGTCTGTTCATTTCGCATCAGAAGGCATCACTTTACCGGGACAAAACATTTTAGCACAATGTGTCTCAACAACTGGAGTTCACTGTATACCTAAAAACGCGATCACTATTTACGCTGTCTCCTTAATGAGAGCAACTCAGTTCCATTACAATCAAAATTTCTTAATGCCATCTACGACCGCCATGTCCAAAGAAGAAGAATAAAAATGTAGATATATAACGAAGAAATACAGACAACCCTTTAAAAAACATCAGCATCGTATTGTTATCGTAAAAAACGTACTCATTGGTTCAATATTATTTTTTTTTTGTTTTTATTTATGAATCATAATGAAATTCTTAAGCTCAGAACAACTTTCTCGATTATTATGTACACAATCGAAAACAATTTTTGGTTTTATTTTCATAAAACGTACCCCGAATTTGTTCGACTTCAATTCGTACATATAAACATACAAAACAAAACAAAAAAATAATTGCAGATAAATGTGCAAATCAAGAATGAGTAAAATGTAAGCAATATATTTGATTTTTTTTGTTTGTTTTAAATCTACGCACGTTACGACTACTAAATACAATGATTTCAATCTTAAAAAAAATACTTCACAGCTACAACTAAAATGTGTAAAGATAATACAAATCGTGCAAAATAAAACACAATCAGATATAAATTAGGTGGTACACGATACAATGACTTTTTTTGGATTTTTCGTTTTTTGACCATGAGTGTGGATTTATATGCGTGTATGGCCGAAAATTATGCAAAATAAAAAAATCAACAAAAAAAAATGTTCAAAAAATGAAATTAAAATAAGACTTTTTTTCATTCATTAACAAAAGTACAATCAGTCGTGTGAACTTCTCTAATTTTTCTCTTTGTAGGCAAACTTTGGATTGAGTTTTATTTTAATTTTTTTTGCTCACATTTTTGTATGTGTATTCATTCATCTCTGTCTTGTAGACGTTTGTTTCGACAGTTGATTTTGACAAGCATCTCCTTACAAAGGTATACATTTCTCTTTACTAAAGAAGAAAATCTCAGAAATCGATGGGATCGGATCCCGAGATCCCCTTTGTTCATTTAGTAAAAAATATCAAAAACAAACTTATATATATTTGAACAATCAACTACAAGAAACAGATAATATAAAATATAATTTAACAAAAGAAAAATTAATAAAAATTAAAACTGACATAAATTTTATCACTAAAATAAATGTTATATAAATTTTATATAGATGTGTGTGTATAAGAATATTTTTATATATATATATATGAAAAAATAAAACAAACATAATAATTAATTGCGCTCAGGAAATCATTTGACATCCTTGCTCTCCGGTTTTGAATGAGGGTGATGGAGTGACATTAGACTTTTAGACCTTTTTGTATTTTCAAGCGACATTTTCGATTTCAACGTTTGTAGTGCACCAACGGCTAAACAAAAAAAAAGAAGAAAAAGCAAATCAAAAATATGTAAATAAAAGTTATGAGGTAAAATAAGGGAAACGAAAGAGAATGAAAAAGTTTCTTGAAACACAGATAAAGAAGCAAACTGAGGGCTAAACTGGTGCTGATTTGTTCAATGATGAGAATATGGCTTAAAGGGGCTTGCACTGGGATTTAATTTTTTGTTTGATTGTTAAATGGAGTATAAAACGGCTTCGAAATGAAGAAAATGGATATGGAGCAAGACAGCAAGGAGCACATAGATCTTGGGACTGCTCAAAGTTTCGTAGTAAAGCACTGGAACATAACCGGCAACGAGGCATCTGATAAGTCTGTCCTGAGAATAAATGAAAATATTCGTAGGGTTCAAACCGCTTCTCGCAAAGACTTGCGTGAGAGGACCGAATGATCCAGATCTTTGAAGACAATCGGTGTCATGCTCACATATGACAATGCTCAAGTTAATAGATTTTCGATGTTCAAACTCCAGATTGGAGAGAACAGAAAGACTAAAGCTGCGGTATAGAAATCAATCGATTGCTGATACAAGGCAGCTTGATTTAAATTAGTGGACCCTTACGACAGCTATGGCATGCCGAAGTGACAGTTAACACATCTCCCCTTGGAGAAGTCTAAATCTGTGCGATTGATGGACAAAACAACACCAGAGAACGATATGGATTCAAATAGCTTATCTCCATCTAAAATCTCTGCCGGTTGAAGATTTCTTGGGAACAGTTAGACGAACAAGAAGAAGGAATGGACGTCAACAATGGACAAATGGAGATTACATGGCATCCCTCAATACATAAAACTAGTTGGGACCATTGAGATAGCTTGGGATTTTTTCTTTCTGCATGACAATGTCATGCTCAGATAAGCTCAGAGTAATGTTTCTGATTCTTCCTTGGTCTTGCATAAAACGTTTGAGGGCGTTCCAAAATTTTCTTATTTGACTTTACACCTATCGTACAACAAGTTCGAGTTGAATATTGTTCGATCTTCTGGGCAATAGTAGCTTTGTCGAGGATTTGGGTCAAGGGATGCCTGAATGAGAGAAGGCTGGAAATGGGTCCAACAAGTTAACTGCATAGCGTACAATCTTAAGAGGATAAGACCTGCAGTTTTATACCGACACTAAACGGCGAATCTTGAGAAGTTTTTCCGGAGAGTTTATATTCTCGGAGCGATATCAGTAATTCGCGAGAGGTGAAGCTGAAATGAATGTTAATTGTCCTAGACCTCTTGAGGAGAAGTCCATTCACGTACTCAAGACACAACGGAAGACAATCAAGCGATGCCAGAATGTCGTGCCTTCTGAGCTATAGAAGCGTTTTGGGTGAAGGAAGAAATAGATTTCTTTTGATACAAGAAGTAGTAGAAGCAGGCAACAGGGTTAGTTCATTTTAAATTATTGAAGTTCATCGCGTCGGCATATTATTGTGAGTTTGTGGCGAGAGGTGCTTACACATTCGCGATTCTGCAGCAATGCCAATGTTTTGCCAGGCTAATTCACAAGGTTTGCAATTTTCTGAACTTTCTCTTGACTGATATGTTAATCAGAAAACGGATGATTCGCCGCCTTTCTTCGTGAACAGCATCTAACTGTGTTACGTACGCATATTTAAAAAACAAGGTTTATGTCTTTAAACTGATGTATGTTTCAATAATGAAAGCAAATTTTTATGTGATAGAAGAAGTAATCCTAAGCTCTCAATTTTCAGGGCTGCGCGGTTTCAAGGCGACAAATTGAAACCTTGTGCTTATTTTTGAACGCCAATTGTAAGTGGGCCATGTGAACTTGACTTCCAGTTTAAAAAAAAAAGGTTATTTCAA
The DNA here is from genome assembly GCA_944738645.1 of Eristalinus sepulchralis. Classification (NCBI taxonomy): domain Eukaryota; kingdom Metazoa; phylum Arthropoda; class Insecta; order Diptera; family Syrphidae; genus Eristalinus; species Eristalinus sepulchralis. The sequence goes on from OX122886.1 coordinate 55,934,959, forward strand.
TGGTTCCAAAAAGTGACAAATGATTGAGGTTGAGAGAATGGAGAACGATCTACAGATTGGGAATAGATCAAAATTATTGTGTCGTTATTTTTGAACACAAGTTTTTAACCTTCTTTGGGAGCATACTGCGTGAATATTTAAGAATGATGTCATTTTTGAAAAACTACAACTACCAACTTTCGATTGCCAATTTAAATGGTGAATATGAACTACTTACAACACAGATCAAAATTATGATTGAAACCGAATCAAAAAAAACAGATAACGTCAACAAAAAACTGGAAGCATTCGAAAGCTTAACCAAACGAACTATAACCAGCTGCATAAAAATAAGAACATTAAAAACTACCTCTTGGAAAATATTTTCAAAAAAGCGTTAAACAAGCATTTCACAGGAAACAAAAAACTTAGTCAACTAATTCTAACTAGTGATTACAAGTTTCCATCGCATATGCTTTCCCTCCGTACAATATGCAATTTAATCTTTTTTTTTTTCTTTTCAAAAATTCTGAACGAGCAAACGGGTGGTGAAGGTGGTCGCAGTGGGAGTGAAATTCATTACAATAATTATTAAACATCAGCGGGGCTATGTGTGATGAGTAATTATTGCATTTTTTCAGCTGATGATCGGATGGAAACCGCAATTAAAAATTAACCAAAAGAAAAAAAGAACATACACATCGTAGACATAAGAGTAAGGGACAGTATACGTACCAGACGACGTTTCATGAACCAAAATTGAATGCAATTTATTTAAATTTTATTTTAGGGTTGTATAGTTGATCCAACGATGTTGTGCGAAAGTTGTTTGTATGTAAATCGATCGATAACATTTTCGACAAATCACGCGATGAATGGAGGAGGTCGAAAATGTTTATGAATTAAACGGATGACCAAATCAAAAGAGGGGAAAGGGGATTTAAATTTTGTTCATAGTTTTTGTGGGCGGAATATAACGGATGGTAGTGTATGGTGTAGTGGTGGGTAATAAGAGAGAAAAAAGAAAAAAATAAATAAATATCCAAATTACTTAAAACATTTCTTTTTTCGTTTTTTTTTTTTTCGTTTATAATATGTCCCTATGTTTTATTTTGTGTATGTCGTTCCCTAGTGTTAATCTTTCTTCGTTGTGAGATGAGATGACCAATTTGAAATGTTGCTTTCCAAATTATTTACAAGAACAAACTGTGCAAATGGGTGAAGTTAGGTAGAGATAAATTAAAAAAAATCGATCTGCAAAATATAAACAAAAAATATGGCGCGCACCAATAGTCTTCTATGCATGCCACTAAAAACAGAGTGTTCTGATGTGAATCGAATCCATATTTCGTTGTAGATGGATTTCAAAGTGTTGAAAGAATACTTAAGAGATTCCTAACAAAACATGTGCAGTTGTTACCGATCATCAAAGTGTTGAACGAATTAACCAAATTTACCACCAATTTAAGGTTTGAAGTTGAAAATTAAGTAAATGATATAAAAAATAAATGAAAATGGAAGAAAGACAAAAACATACTCAAAGGAGGAATTTAAGTAAATATATAAGCGTAAAAATCATTTACATTAACATTTCTGTGACTAGATAAATTTCGTTGTATTTTTAACCGAAACTGAGGCCTACTAGTATTACAGTTGACGTTGTTGTAAATGATTTCCACTGAGAAATGTACAAAAACACATTTTTCATTGTTACAAAGCGGCCCATACATTAAAGAAATACCGATTGGAATTTTTCAAAAAGGACGTGAATATTTTATTGTTTCTGTTTGTCTACTGAATTAAAATAGAAAACATTGTGTGTTGTGAAGTCACTAGTACTGCGGCCTTAAAAGTCTCTTGTACCCATTCTCTGGGTTAGGCCAGAATATATTTAACTTTCCATAGTGGCAAAGGAAACGAATAGTTGAACAGGGCATTACAATGCATGTCAGCTAAATGGCACCATATTCTATGCGAACTTAACTGCTGCTTCCGAATCATGAAAACAGAGAAAAACTATCAAAAAGTGACACTTGCTTTGTCTAAGTCATTCTATGAGTGCGGACCAATCTCTTATTAAATATCGTCTTGCGATAAGAAAAAGACTTCCGTGAATATGGCATAAAACAATCGGTTGCGTTACTTAAAAACTTGCTCGCCCTTTTCTTTCTAAGTGTTGATAAGTAGGACATTCTACATGACTGCTATGACACAGTTGAACGACGGAGGCTTCAAGATTTGATTACTTGAATCGTATTTTTTGGCGTCAATACCTTGTTCCAGTAACTGCATTGAATGCTCACAAACTTTTTTTGAGTTTGTGGTGGGTTTGGAAAGAAGCTGTCTGTTGTGAGCTGCTAGAAGTGGCGAAACAGTCAATTCACCAATCCTCTACTGTGCTACAAGGTGCCGAAACGATCATTTCGTTCCTCTTTTGTGCATACCTCGACCATTTGAACGAAGCAATCCAAAAAGAGCGCCAAGAATTGGCCATCAGAAAGGGAATTATCTCCCATTTTGAAAATGGTCGGCCACATGCGAGTACATCTTTGATTACCTAGAACTATTGGGTGGGCGACTAAGTAATTGCGGATTTCAGTCATAGATGGCCTTAGTTGAATTTTTTGGTTTGCTGACGTAATCGAGATGTCAAACACATTTTATTATTTGATAGTTGGTACATCAACTGTCAATCAGTCAAACATTTTTTTGATCTTCTATGTTAGTTTTGTCTGCCGACTGTTGTTAAATAAAAATGAACATTTTCGTCATATTCTGCTTTTTTATTTCCGAAAAGGAAAAAACTCATCGCAAGCTCACAAAAAGTTATGTGCTGTTTATGGTGACGAAGTTTAAAAAAACGGCAGTGTCAAAATTGGTTTGACAAATTTCATTCTGGTGATTTTAAAAAAAACGCTTTGGTCGCGCAGTTGAAGTTGATGACGACCAAATCATAGCAACAATCAATTCGGATCGTCACAGTACAGCACGCTTCATGTATCACGTACATACATTGAAAATCGCTTGAAACAACTTTGATATGTACGAAAACTCGATATACATACGAGTGTATGGGTTCCTCATAACCACAAGGAAAATCATACAACACAACGCATTAACATCTGCGATTTGTTAAAGAAACTAAATGAAAATGATCCATTTTTAGGACGATTGATAACTGGTGATGAAAAATGGGTCGTTTCAAACAATGTCAACCAGAAAAGATCGTGGAGCAAGCCAGTTGAACGAGCTCAAGCAACATCAAAGCTGATATTCATCAAAATAAAGTTATTTTATCTTGGAACTTTTACCATCCAGCCGAACGATCAATGCAGATGTCTACCTGGAACAACTAAAAAAATTTAACATTGCAGTTGAAGAATGATTAGACTAATCGAAAAGTTGATGCATTCCATCATAACAATGCAAGGGCACACACATCTTTGGTCACTCCGCAAAAATTATTGGAGCTTGGTTGTGCTGTTTTGCCACGTCTACCATATAGTTCTGACCGTGCACCATTCAATTACTTTTTATTTCGATCAAAAAACTCCTTGAATCGTACAAATTCGTTTCTGATTCTTTATTTTTGCTGATAACAACCGGAAGTTTTATGAACGTGGAATTATGGTGCTGCCTGAAAGGTGGCATAAAGTTTTTTCGTTCCATGAAAAAATTGTCTTTTATTTAAACTTATAATTGACGGAGCTTGGGTGGGAAGTATTGCAGCATCCACCGTATATGGTTGAAAGTGTTCAAAGTGGAACGGAAATCCATTCAAAACAAGGCACGGCCATGACCACCATCCACATCGACTGATGACGAAGAAGAAACTGAAAGCTTTGGAGCAGGACTTTGCAGCATGTTTTCGAGATTTCAAAAAAAAGTGTATCGATCCGCAAGGAAGTTAAATAAATTTAAAGGAATGAGAAAAAATTTTGCATAGTCGACAAATTTGTTCACAGTGGTACACAATCCAAAAAAAAAAAAAAAACACGTCGAATAAACAATTGTGTATGGGCCGCTTAAAATAAACATTTCGAACTTTGTCCTTATTGGACCTTAAATCACAAATCGAGGATAAGTAGTAAAAAAAAATTAAAATAAATTTGTACTAACAAATAATAATTTTGTGTCAGCTTTCAATTTAAATGAAATTCTGTGAAAACCAATTTTTTTAAAATCGCAGCAGCAAACTACCAATGATCCATATAAAAGTAAGAAGAAATTAAATAAAATTAATTTTCGTTAAAACTAAAATCGTAAGCAATTCGAATATTTTGTAACTAAACATTGAAAAAAAGTTCTCCAATTTTGTTTGATTTCACTTTATTTTGTTTGTTTGTTTTTTTTTTTCTTTTGCAAGCAAATTTTAAAATTTTTATTCTCTTCAATCAAAATCTCAGTTTTCGTTTTTCTTTTTATAAACAACATATTTTCATTATAAGTTTTGTTTTCATCATTGCATATAAAGTGTCTCTTGGTTTTTGTTTTGTTTGCTTTCTATACATATTTCATAGAGTATATAAATATATTTCGTAAGCTGTTCACAAATTGATACTAATAAATATATATAAGATTTGTTTTTTTGTTTTTCTTTTTTGTTTATAAATTCTAATTATATTTAATGAATGCAAACGAATTACATTAACAATAATTATAATATAACTTTTTTTTTTGTTTTTTTTTTCATTGTTTGTTTCAATGCCGTTTTGCGGTCAAATGTTGTTTACAAAACGCATTCAGCTTCCCTATGTATATAGTTCATCATTTTGTCTGACTACGACTACGGTTTTCTTTGCGAAAAGTAAATACTGATCAAAATGTCTTTGGTTTGTGTTTGAAACAAATTAAAGTCAAAGCATTTCATCCATTCACAGAAAGTAGAATACCTGTAAGGCTACAACAGTGTGGTGAGAGAAATATCCTTAAAAAAGGATCACGCTCTTTCGCTTTAATAAAGAACTATACTAGAATCAGGATTCTAAAGTGTCTTCCAAACGTGAGCTAAGCTAAGAGTTTGCGGCCTCTTTTGGCAGGGATGTGAAATTGGATTGATTTGTGTTTGCTTTTGACTAGTGGAAAAAGACTATTCCTATTTTCTGAACACTCGTTGTTAGATTAAAAACAAAAGAAAGTCAACGGCTGGATTTATAGGCAGTGCTTTGTTTTTGAGTCACGAAGCACATCAAACGGAGTGTTCTGTGAGAAACTTTCGTCTTGTTTTGTTAAGCCTCGCGACTGGAGATCACAATTTGCCAAACTTCGTTCTTCTTTCCACAACAATAAACTAAACGAGGTGTCCATGACGAAAGTGAAAGACAAAGCTGGCATGCACGACAACAATTTTCATGGCAAACGTCTATCACATGCCTTCCAACACGACAATCACTTTGATTCAATCATGTTACAAGCCGTTGCTTCTACTAAACGCAAAATGTATTGAAATCAATGTCGGAAACCGAAGGGATGGAGGCATTTTCGAATTTTCCAAATTTGCATAAACAAATCGAAACGAGGGAATATGAAATTCCATACCGACCATGTGCCTGCTTCTCTGTATTATTTGTAGGCAACGAGGCGATATTTATCGTAACCACATTTATGTGTGCCGTCAAAATCAATAGAATGCGCATTCGGCATAAAGGCAAATGGCGTTTACGATCATTTGAATATTACGAATCATCTGACGCAGGCATTTTCGCTGCAAAACTATTTATTTATTAAAATCAGCTGTTCTCTGAAGATGGATTGATAGGGACTGTTTATGCAGGAGCCTGGATTGTGGAGTTAATGTGCTGTGCCACGTAATTGAAATTCTAATGAAGCTATGTGTGGAAAGGGCCCTAGTTGGTCGGTCGGTTATACTCGTGGGAGAAAGTCATTATTTGAATTGTATTTTATTTTGGCGAAAAGAGTGCTTCTTTGAATATAGTCGTAGGTGTATGGAGAACATCTTGGTTTTAGGCTTAAAAGGTGCTAACATAAGGACGACGAACAAATTTTAAGGAGACGTCTTAAGTGTGACATAATCCTGAAAAGGAATTCATTTGCATAGAGCGACTGCGACTCATCATAATGCAATGGAACTGAATTCACTATTTGGAAAGTTGAGCATGCATGCCAGAAGTGCCTCTCAGACGACGCCAAATGTCATCGAGTCTTAGGTGGAAGGAGTGAAACATAGGACCTCCGACGCGAAAGTTGCCCCACTTAACCAGTATGCCGCCGCGGCCACCACATCCAGCTTAGTATCATAACAATGTATAATCTGCTCTATATCATTATAAATGATGTTTCAACCAAATTCAAATAAATTGAGCGCCAGTACAGACTTCAAGAAACCAGGGTCCAGCACTTTTGTTGGCATGGTTTTCTTCTTTCACGAGTGGAAGGGACCTGCAGTTTAATGTTAGATGAACAAAAGTCGTGATTAGGGTCTGAAACTCCCGTAGGAGTGGAAGCAATTATCGATTATTGCAAATTGGGTCTAACTGCAGAAAGTTGTGAGGGGCGCAGACATTTCTGAAAAACTTAAAATTCTTGGCACAGAACTAGAGTTTTGTTCAGCGCCACAGTGATACCCCGTGGGAAGTTAAATCAAAAATTTCAGACACTGTTTGTGGTCCAAAAACTGGTTTGTTTATTTGGAAAATTGGCAAGGAAAACTACCAGAATATACGTACAGCACATGGAAGGTGTTATTTTCCATCAATGCTTATGTCGCTACACTGTATAGAAATTTTGAACCATTAATTGAGCCTCTACCAAACAGAGGGATTTCTCAAATTCTCCGTTTAAGTAATTTTTCCGAAACACTGTACTCTTGTAGTTTTCGTCCGCAAAACCTGAATCAGAAAGAGGGGGAAAGGAAACCCCAATTGGAAAGCTGAAAACACACTTGGAGATACCCCTATGAATTCTCTTTTGAGTTTTGCTTCCGTTCAAGTTACACCAAGGTTTCATCCGAGGACACGCAAGGATGCGTTTCACTTCCTTTATTAATTTCGCACACGATTTGATCCTCCGAAAATGTTTCAATTTAAGAACAAAATCCTTTCCATATCCAAAATCAGCCATGGAATTCATCGTCGGTAAACCAGATTTCTCATAAATAAATTCCTTCTCCAAGATAAGCTTTCGTTTCCAAAGTACGAGTAGCAACAAAACTATCCCGAATCTACAAGGAAATTTCCTTAACTTTCAATTGTTCTCCGTTCCAGCAGCAAATTGAATAACTTCAGCTGAAGTGAAATTCCAAAACCAGCGCATTGAGTGGAATTCAAAAGGAGTTTCCCTTTCGCTTGATGGCTAAATTAATTTTCATCTCAAACTGGCCACCACTCATCTTACCGCATTCAGAAGCCGCACATTGCAGGCTAAGTGCTCCTCGGCAAAATTACTTCACAGCCGGATTGGCAGCTGAATTGATTGAATACTTGGCAGCGGGGAGATTCGTCGAGGCACATGTGTTGCAGTAGTAAAATATATCAGAAACCACCTCCCAGCAGGCAAACTCCATTTGATGTGCTTCACTTGTCTCTTTGTCGTACGAATTTCGTTTCATTCTATTTTTTTACAGCAGAAGCATATAAAGCGTTAATACAAATACATTTCTACATGTCTCTAGACTATCTTTCTGTTGTGTGTAGGTTGTATAGAAAAAGATTTATTATAGATTCGATGCTTTGTGAAAATCTGTTTCTTTCAGTTTTTTTTCAAATTTCGCATTTGATTGCAAAATCATCGGTTTATGTACAAAATTTAGCTCTCTTGTGTTTGTTTGTGTTCGTATTAAGGAATGTTAGAAAACGAAAAAACAGAACGAATTTCATCTAATCAAAAAACAAGTCAAATGAAGAAACAGAAAACAATATGCTACACGAACAGAAAGTCTTTGCATAGGTTGTCTTTGAAATAAATGTACAAATTATTTCCAATGAGAGAGAGAGAGAAGTAGAAACTTTATGCTACAGATTGGAAAACACACACACGCATACAATGAGCAGAGGAAACAGAGAAAATGTATGTGAATTTACGACAAACATAAGGAAGAAGAAAGATCTCAAAAAACGAACGAAACCAATGAATCTTTTGTATTTATATCTGTTGTGTGTGTGTGTGTGTGCGCTGCTCTCTCTAAGTTCTCTATGAGATTTATGAATAATGTTTGCTAGAGATTCGCTTGGATTTTATTTTTCTCAGATGCTTTGATTATCGTGATGTTTGTAGAAGTTGTTGTTTTATTTTGTAGATGAATCTATATTTTGTTTGTTTGTGGTTTTGTTCTAACACTTACCGTATCCCTCGCCTTGGAGGAAGAGCCGGAAGGCTTCAGCGAGTTTTGCAGGCTGCTCCTCAAGGACCATTGCACAATCAGAGATCTGCAAACAAAAAAAAACAAGAGACAACATGGATTTCCAGTTTGAGGAAAGGACGACATATGTCAGGGCATACCTTCATCCAAGTCGAGTTGGCAGGGTCCAAACGAGAGTTTAATGTAACGGTGTCCTCAACATGTGGAGACAAGGCTCCGGTGATGTTCACCACTGTACACTTGAGGGTGGTGATTGCAGCCTGCTGGCCGGGGGTTGGTGGTGGTGACCGGGTGATGTTCAAGTCATTTCGATGGATGTATGAGTTGATGAACATTGCCAAGTTGGTTGGGTTGACCGAGTTCTCGAAGTGATGCTTGTACATTTGCACAAGATCGTGGTTGCGCTCCTCTGGATTGCGGCCGAAATGATGCCACATCAGGTAATCGACGACACCCTGGGTCATGCCTTTCGTGCGCAAGAATCGAGCATTGAAACTCTGATAGCCCCACTCAATCCAGCCAGAAGTGGTCGATACACAGTTGATTAGGCAGAGGCCTGCCACCTTTGTTGGGTTCTGCAGGGCGAAACGTGCCAAGATATTGGCACCGGCACCAATACCGAATCCAATCACAATTTTCAATTTGAACTGCGACATCACGAATAAGAGCTGTGATGCCAATTCGTCCATGGTTGGATACACGTAGCTGTGTGAAAGAAAAGAAAGTTGTTAAGTGTGGTTTCGAAAATGTATTGTTTTTGGAATTAGGAACGTGGTATATTGTTTTATCGAAGGTTAAGGTTGACGGAAGAAAGGATTTTAAACAGGCGCCGCGCTGCTTCTATCCTCAATAAATTTGTAATAGAATCAAGAAAATCAAAGGGCACAAAATACTCAAGGTCAGTGTCACCGCAATGATGATGCAACACAATCGAAAATGGCAAAGACGCGCAGTCTTTCCGTTTCCTCTGCTTTCTGATGACTGGAGTTTGTCTGTATGTGGAAACTCGAGGGCGAGAAACTACGAAAGTTATTTGGTAAATTTTTGAAAAAATTCTTTATTCAAAATTCGCTTCAACCAAGTACGTGTTGGCCATTATATCTATGATCCCATGCCATTTTCTAGATAGATTCATAACTTCAGTGGTTCATAATTTTGGTGGTTTATTAGGGCATGGGACACGGGGCAACGTCGTTGATCGCAATTAACATGGCGAGCTTCCAACACTATTCTCGTCCCTGCACAGGTAAAGTTGACATACAGCCTCCTCGTGACGCTTCCTGGATAGCCATCACTACATTCGTTGTGTGGTGAACCAATGTATGCAGCGAACTTTTTAAAGCAACTGGAGATGACCTGGTTGGGCACATGCACCAGCTCATTTGTAAGCTATGGTCGAAGGAAAGCATGCCCGATGAGTTGAATCTCAGCGTCGTCTACCCGGTCTAATCCAGCGTCTAATCTACCCTGTGCCAACTATCGACAGATAAGTCTCCTTAACATCGCGTACAAGATCCTCTCTACCGTATTGTGTGAACACCTGAAACCGTTCGTCAACAACCTGATAGGTCCTTATCAGTGTGGTTTCAGGCCAGGATGTTCCACCATCGACCAAATCTTCACACTACGGCAGATCCTGGAAAAGACCCAAGAACTCCAAATCGACACTCACCACCTATTCGTCAAATTCAAGGCCGCATATGACAATGTGCATAGAGACGAGCTAAACAGTGCCATATCTAGTTTTGGCATTCCTGCCAAACTCGTCAGATTGTGTAGGATGACGATGGAGAACTCTCGCTGCTCCCTCAAGGTCGGCAACGAACTCACCGAGACCTTCAATCTCAAAAAAGGTTTTAGACAAGGCGACGCACTGTCATGTGACGTCTTTAACATCATGAGTAGATCGTGCGTAAATCACAAGTCAACACCAGAGGCACGAACTTCCACAAGTCAGTTCAATTGCTAGTTTACGCCGACGACATTGACGTTATTGGACGAACACAGCGAACCGTCAATAAGGCGATTGCTGGCATTGAAGCAGAAACAGCTAAAATGGGTCTGGTGGTTAATGAGGGCAAAACGAAGTACATGCTGTCATCAAAGAAGGACGCACAACATTGACGTCTCGGACAGAGCGTCGCACTAGGCAACAGAAACTTCGAGGTAGTCTACCTCGGCTCAGCGGTAAATAGGGACAACACCATCAGTACCGAAATCAAACGCAGACTGACTCTTGCCAATCGCTGGTTCTTTGAGATCAAGAGGTATAGATAGAGGCCTCTTTCGAAGGACTAAACTGGCTTTGTACAAAAGCTTGGTCATCCCAGTCCTCCTTTTCGGCGCAGCAACTTCCTCTTCCTTTTTTTCTTCTTGTGGCGCTACAGTCCGGGGTGGACCTGGGCCTCAACCAACATGCCTCTTCGGCCACAACGATCTTTCGACAGCTGCGCCAAGTGCTCACTCAAAGTTGGTTGAGGTCCTTCTCCACTTGTGTGTGCCATCTTAGCCTAGGCCGTCCTCTGCTGCGTTGTCCCAATTCAAAGGCGCTGCAACTTGGACAATATTAAAAGCAGATGCGAAAGCCCTTAGTCTTTTCTTTTTCTGGAGGAGAAGAACTTTATAGGCTGTACAGCGGCATGTGCCTTTTAAAGCGTCTTCGGATAAAACACTTAAGGTGGTTAGTTCACGTAGAGCGTATGAACAGCACTGCTCCGGCCCGAAAATTCTTTGAACACGAGTCATTGGGACAACGCAAAAGAGGACGGAATAGGTTGTGATGGGGGACAAGTGGAGATGGGACAAGTGAAGAAGGACGTCAACCAACTTGGACTGCGCAATTTAAGAAATCTGGCTAGAGATCGTGCTACCTGGAGAGGTTGGTTGAAGGTCAAGTCTACCCTGGACTGTAGCGCAATGGAAAGAAGAAGATTCGAATGCTGATGTTGTGTTTTTACTGAGCATATGCTGACAAAGATAAACAGCGAGTTTTCACTAAGTCAGTTTACAATTGTCAAAATATCAATTCAAACAAGTTAACTTTCACAAATAGGGCGTCAAATGGTTTTCCTAAGGTTATGCTAAAATGATCACCAAATGAAAAAACAAATAGACAAGATACTTACTCTTCTGGTAGAGTGGGAGCACCATCTTCTTGCCCAGGTGCTGTCACATGATAGACACAAAAGTTGGACAAAATGTCTCGCATATCCGGGAAATTAAAGAATCCAGAGAAACTTGTTGCATCTGCAGAAGATAAAAAAAAATTGCACAAACATGAGATGAAAGGAATCTAGATAAAAGTTACAACTTACAATTCAAGCCCAAATCATGATAAGTCAAAATGGCAGATTTCTTCGGATCGCCTTGCACGGCTACATGGAGGTCACCTTTGTCTGTGGTCACAGTGTGCACCTCACAATTGTCGGCAATTGAATTGCGCCGATTAAACTGCAACTGCACCGAACGCAATTCAATGTCATCCATGGGATCAACTGGCATGGTGCTACAAAAATATAATTGATCTTCAATTAATTTCGCCTTTCATTGCATCGTGTCCACGTGAATGTGAGGGGACGGATCAAAAAAAAAACAACAACACAAGTACACGAGTTATACTCCAGTGACAAAATAAAATATACGCACACACATATTTTCATTTCATGTTTTTTTTTCTTTCATTTTTTCTTCTCATCAGATACATATATCAAAAGTCAGCTTATAGAAAATAAAATAGAAACAGTCATAAAATAGGTTTCCCTTCTGCTTGTTTCTCACTCTAATGCTGCCATTTACTAAATTGTATTTTTTCTTATTTTTTTTGTTTGTGTATTTATTTCTATTTAATTCCATTACAGAGTTTTGTTGATGTTTACATACGCATATAGTTTATTACTTTGGAACTTTTCATGCTCAAGAAGTGCAGGCTCTACTGTGGCTACTCTCAGTGGAGAACGAAATAAACACAAAAAAAGAAAAAAAAGTGGACGAAAACAGAATTTTATAATATCGGGTGTACAATGCTCTCCTGGGTCACTTTACCACGCAATTGGAAGTGTTTTTTTGTTTTTTGAAGAGGGAGGGAAAAAGTTTTACTTTCCGTAGTGTTTACTTTTTTTTCCCTCCTCCCCTCCCCTACGCCCCCACCATTTGCATTTGGTTGGACTGCCACAGGGTGGTTGGTGGTGCCCAGAGAGACCAGAAGACACATGAAAAAGTTGTTTCCGGCGAACTCTCCTTTAATTCGCTTTATACATTTGTACAGGATATACAATTATAAATAAAAAAAAAAACCCAACTAGGCCTACAACACAAAAATAAAACAACGAAAGCCGGTCTTACCCAAGTAAACGTGCCTCCTCGGCAGTGTGTGCTGGTGCTGATGGCATCTTAGTGTTCAGTGTCTTACCAGTTTTGTCGCGATCTCTGAAATAGATACTATAAACATGCAAGCAAAGGATCTTTCCAAAAAAAATTTGTTTTTTTTTTTTCAAAAAAAATCTAAAACTAATCTGGTTTTCTTTTCTTCTTTTAACTTTTTCAAAAAAATGTTTTTTTTTTAAGTTTGTAAGAGTTTTAAGTAGAAGATATTAAGCAGAACAAAAAAATTAAGATAAAACAAACATAACCAAGAAGCAGAAGTGTGAGAGTTTTTTGTGTATTAGTGAAAGGATTCAAACATAAAGGGAAAAACATAAAAAAACATAACACTAAAAAAAACAATGACAAATTCACAATAGAGTCAGTAGAAGAGACAGAAAAAAGAAATGTTAAACATAAATAAGAAATATCGCAAGCGCACGGTCATTACAAGTTTATGGCTCAAATGTTGTCTCACGATGCATGTGGTTGTGTTAGGGGCGCGTCCTTGAAAAAACAAAAATGGAAGCCATTGTGCCGTAGTGATGACGAATCGTGCAAACGAGCAGCACAAAAAAACAAGAACAGACACAACATGATGTCGCGCAGCAAGCAACAACATCATACATTACTTTTTATTGTTAGTGAAAATTGAAACCACAAAGCAGATAAAAACATTCCCAAACTTACGTTTCACTCCTGCCGTTGGCCGAGTCCAAGAGATGATTGACTAGAACCAAACTCATTCGGGCCCAATGACTAACTTAAGAGGAAAATTTGAATATGTCCCTAACCCACCTCGGAAGCGCCTCTCACCCGCTCTCTTTCTCTCTCAATTGCGGATTAGGCGCATACACACAAAAACCGTGACATCCACCCGCCCGAAATATTTCAGGGAGTCCTCCCTTTAAGGTCAATTAGGAAACAACACAAATTTTACGCACGCTCAAAAAAAACAGAAAAAAAAACTGCTGGCAACAAGAAGTAATTTACGAGGGAGAGAAAGCACGAGCGAAATAAGATGAGGAAGGCACATTAAGATACGCGTATAAGCTCTTTCAAGAGGCAGATAAGAACTTTATTGCTCGGTTGTTTCGATATACTCTCGGCGGCGGCACTGAGTGCGGGACAAGTTTTATTGGCATTGTTCGCGGGGAGAGGGGGGGCTGAGCCATGGGGGAGGATGTATTTAGTGCGATTGTAATTTGAATGAATGTGAAGTTGTTTAAATGCTTGATTGCATTCCTGTTCAAATCGATAAATTCCGAGTGTTAATGACCTGCCTCAACTTTCTGGCAGGCATCTCGCCGGACAAAGTTTTCGCTTTGAAAGACGCGGAGTGGTTGCTTGAAATGGCCTGGAATGGTTTGGAAAAAATAAAACCGACAGTAATCGTTGTCTCAAAAGACGGCCATTTGCTTTATTTAACGTCTGCCGTAAAATGTCTTGATAACGCCCTCTTTAAAGTGCGTAACAGCCCTTAATAATTCCAAAGGGCAAAAGGATATTTCGATGTAAGCGACAGCCGGCGGGAAATAAAAAGGAAAGCAGTCGTGAACTAAGCTCCTTAATGACAGCATTGATGTAATTATTTTCTTTTGGGCGCCTGTCGGGAGGGATAACCGGGAATGCCGCTGTTTAAAAATCGCATGTGTGACAAATTAAAACTTTGATGAGCACTCATTGGTGTCTCCTGATGTACGGGGATATTGTCTCTCATAACAAGACTGTGTGTACTTAACGAAATGAATTTACGACTATTATTAAAGAACGAATTCTTTTCTTTGAAGTCCCTTACATTCTACTTGCTTTAGCAACACACTTTGAGGGGGGACATTTTAAATTTTGATCAGAAGTCATTGTGTCTCATTGATTACAAGGGAAAAGGAGGGCTAGTACTGATATTCGTCAAGTATGTCACGAATTTAACCCCTTCCCCAGGCCTCATTTAACATCACTTCAAGTTGGACTCAGATATATTAGAGTTCAAAAACAGAGCAATAATCAATCCAGACACGGCTAGGTCAAACGAACGCACCAAAGGAACATTCTGCCTATTGCAATTAGTCGGCTGATTCATCGTGATGTTTTATTTACAACCGTCTTTTTTCACACATCACCCGTGACTCTCATCAAACTTTTGTGTGATTTCTATTCATTATCGTTTGGCAAGTAATCATGAAAAAGTTCTCACCACAACAGTGAACCATAATTGTTCAGCTGAATTACGAAAATCAGAGTCCTGTGAAAAGTGTTTGATCTTGAGATTCGAGGAGCTTACGGCACGCAAAATTCGAAACCACTATTGTCAAAAGCATTCGAAAGTTTGAGTCCCAGTATATGTACATTAATGGACAAAACTCAATCGGTTAGAGAACATTATTTCGCAGGTGGTGACGAATTGAATCGAATCTTCGTTCTTAGCAGCATGGTCATGTTAAGGGACTTTTTCTTCCTGAAATACAAACACATGCTCCAAATGAGATCTGCTTTCAGCAAGACGGCGCTACAAGCTATACAGTTGTTGAAACAATGGACTTGCTGAGAAATCATTTGAGTGAGCACTTAATTTCACGTTTTTCTACAATAGCACAATATCACATTACAATATCAATTTTCTGCAATATCACACTTTAAGAGAGTAAACCTGCCACTCTGGGAATATTAAGTCTCAAGTTTTCAAGAGTAAGCTAAGTACAATCGACGCTTTGGTTACCAACATCCATCACGTTATCCGCGAGCTTCCAGTTGGTATAGTCGAAAGAGTGTGCAAATTTGGATCTTTTGAATTGACCACCTTGGTCGTAGTCGTGGCCAACATTTACATGATAAGATTTTCAAAAAGTAATTGCCATAAATTGTTTTTTAAGCCGATAATAAAAAGTTGAAGTTCAGTTTAAAACTTATGTATTTCATTTTTCATTATAAATCAAACCTCACAGTGAATCACCGATAATCCGAACGCATAACATTAAAGTTCAAAAGAGTGGGTTTTCATACAATGGACAGATGGAAATCAGAATCGAAATATTCTTCCTTTCAAAGAAGAATTGTAGCGAAATCTTCGATGTAATGACATGGTCTAAGGTCGTCTAAATTTCAACAAAAAGTCCATAAAAACCTGCTCAAAAGATGAAATGCATCGTCTTCACAAATTTTATAAAAAAAACTCGCAATTTTTGCACACATCGTGTTGATTATCTCCTAGTTTATGTTGTCAACTCCATCTACCTTAAAACCTTACATTTTACAGACCGCAGCTTTCCGCGACTCAGACTCACTAAGTGCGTCGACTCACACGCTAAAGATTTCACGTTCGATTCCTGAATTCAAAACGGACCGAATCGTCAAAAATCTTTATGGCATCTCTTACTCGTGACAGAACAACAAAACGCACAGTGAGAGACCATCCGTCTAAAATTGAATATCCACTTAACCCCGATAAAAGAATCTCACAACTTGTCATGAGATATGAATTATATTGCTAAAACGTACAAAAACATTGTATCACATCATCCAGATAAATATCGAAACCTCTTCTTACGTCAATTGAATTTCACATGTATCTTAGCGCGTTTCGTTGTCAAATATTTTGTACTTTGCCAAGGGAATTATATGCGTTTCGCAGATAAGAGATCTATTTTTGAACGAGGCCATCGTTTCACACTTAAAAGTGGTAAATACGAAACTGTGAAATCAGTTCTACGTACAATCAAAGCAAACATCCGAAATAACAACGATTCGTTTCCAAATCTCAACAAAACACTTTTTTTTTTGGTACGAACTACGTGACAGGATAGATAAGAGTGTGTGTTTTTGTTAACAGCGTCAATGTTTTGTTTCGTGGGTTTTTTGTGCAGGTTGCAGGTTTGCTGCGGAAAGATTCTGTTGTTATTTCAATAAATCCTTCAACGTTTTTGTCATTCAAGTTTGGAAGGTTGAGTGAAGGTGAGTTGGGTATGCAGTGATAAACATTGTGTCGCCACCTCAAGATTAAGTGGGATACAGATATGTGCATGCGAAAGAGAAAGACTAATTGGACTAATGTCCTACCCGGCAAAAGTGGACAGACATATTATCGTAGGAAATAGGGAAAAACATTCAGAAACTGTGGTGCGTCGACTCACATCCAAACGTCCCAGATTCGATTCCTGGATAGAAAGCATTTTAAATGGAATACCCTTTTTTGAATTGATGACATTACTCATTGTGTATCACCTGTCTATGAAAGGCTTCTTAAATTAAGCCGATCAGAGTTGGCACTCGTGAGAGATTTCTGTCGGGTTGCCGCCAGACAGAAGCGGAATCTACCTTTTCCATATCAAAATTAGTTTAGGGGACCAGATTCTACCCAACATATTTGGGTGCTCACCAATCAGACATTGTCCAATATGGCTTACAACCAATCTTCAAAGCAATAGTGGCCACTTTAAACATTTCAAATCAAGGGAGGCCACAGTTGGTCATTAGCTGCTGAAGCGTGTTGGACAATCGAATATAAATAAAGAACGTTGTTTTCGCTAAAAGGGTACAAGAGCAATCTCTTAACTAACTTCACCAATTCTCGACCACCCGCTGGTTTAGCACCTGAATCAAGTTGGGTTGCGAAATTAGAGGCAGCTGGCAAGAGACTGTGCCAGCTAGGGACGTGTGTTTTTTAACCACATGTCCATCACGGACTGTAATGCAACTAACGAATGGAGATGGGGTCACCCTACCCACCTGACACCCCCTTGCTTGAATGTAGAGAGGATCTCGCAGGAGGGGCGAATTTAAGTACTACCATCTTCGTAACGAAGATTTCAATAAGACAACAAGCAGAGACAGGCACGACAAGTAAGCAGAAACACACACGATCCATACTCATGGATCTGCCCTAAAGTGAGCTCTCTGCGCACCAGGTATTCTTTCTTGCCTTTGTACAAACAATTTGTTCGCCTCCAAATCGTGATACGCCGCTTTAGTCAATTTTCTTCGGTTCTTAACTTAGACAATGTCAAGTGTTTGGCTAAATGAACCATCTGATAATTACTGCGCGATAAAATCGGTTTCCAGACATTGCTACAAAACTCCTGTAACAACTCCAATCCAATGGCTTTCGTAATGGCGTTCCTTTCGCCTGGAAATCCAAAATTAGCAAATGTCACGAGAATCCTAAAAAAGTAACAGTCGGCCAGCACATACAATAGCAACCTCCCCCCCGGCTTAACTCAAAATGACATCAGCACGCCGCATGCCAACAATGTCAATGGGTCATTAAATTATCTTTTCATTTCGAAAAAAAAAATCCTTTGTTGAGTTAATTTCAGTGCAGACGTGCGAACTACCCACTCAAAACTCGCTGCTTGTGAGCAGGGCACGCAGCAGATAAACGACATCAGACAACAGATAAGATTCCTATCAAAACTATGACTCTCCGTCCCCGGAGAGGCTTGACTCCGGGACCCCCAGAAAGTCGACGAAAATCAATTTACCAGCTGCGCCGTCACGTCCGACTAACGCCCTATCGCAGTCCAAATCGGAGTGGGTGCGATTGAGGCCGAACCACCTCACAGTGCTGACCACGAGTGCAAAATCGATTTCGACAACAACTTGCACACCCCACTGTACTCCCACGCAGTGTCGCCGCCCTGATATCGTGATTACCTGCCTCGCAAATAGCTCGCTGCGCACTTCCCACATTTGCGGCAGCCCCACAGTCGCCCACTCGGCCTACGCGAACACAACAAGTCAACATTGTGTCCCCGATTCGAGAGCGAAAAATGAATAAGTCAAGCGGCAGTTCCTTCACCTTTCCATTTCGTTCGAGTCACTGCCCACTGGCGACTGGCGGCTGTAGAGTCCCTGCGCGGGCGAACGTGTCATGCATCTGTAATCGCCCCCAGGAAGTCGTTCCGAAATGAAATACATCTGCGCTTCCACCCTCGAACTGAAATTACAACCAGTTGTACTCGCACTTGCGGCAGCGGCAGCGGCAGCAGCATGCAAATGGGTCCCGGAAAGGCAGACAAGTACGCCAAACTCAAATCATCATCATCTTCTTGGCTGTAATCCAAGTTTCTTGATGAGTTCCTCTTCCACTCTGGCACCGAGCGCGCTGTGCCCGTGGTGGTGATGGTGGTGGTGGTGATGGTGGCGGTGGATTACGATAGCAGTCGCAGCGAAGCACTGACGGCTGACGTATGAAAACGTATGGAAACGAGTGGGCCCACTTCAGCCGCCAACTGTCCCACTGGGCGGGATGAATCGGCCTCCGACTAGCGTGAACTAGTTATAGCCGGACGGTGCGATTGCGGCGTTCACTTGCTTAAGACATCGTCGGCGTTGGCGGCGTTCGTTTCGCATGTGTTCTGTTTGTTCACTCGCTGCCTGCGATCGCTGGCGGCTGTTGCTGATATTTGCAAGCTGATTAACCGTTTAACTCTAATGGATGTGTTTACATGCTGCGCGGTACAGACAAAACGTGCACAAGACGTTTGTCGCCCTTTTACACAATCGACGATGACGACGCCGATGATGATGACGCTAACGACACCCGAAGAGAATGCCCGGGAGAATGCATTGTATTCGTGACACCATTCAATAAAGCGGCTTCAACTGGTTCGATTTTCTTTCAACGAGCTGAAACGGGTTTCCGAAGGGGCGTAGCAGCGACGCTATAATTCACCTGATCGGTGATTTAGGAGGTTGGACGTGAGTTAAGTTTTGGGTTTGTTTATGACCCGAGCACGATATGAACGACCTTGATGCGAAATCGCTCTCTCAAGGGTTTCGCTAAATTAATCAAGGAGTGATAATCATTTGTTAAGACTGAAAGGCTACGTGCAATCTTTATTCGGAATAGTTTAGCTCTTTAGTAGCAAAGAGCGCGAGGTGCTGTTGAGAATTTGTTGCTTAACATAGCTGACGTTGAAGAGGGTCATTTAGACAGCAGGCAGATTGATTGTCTGTTGATTGTAAGATTTGTGACAACAATGCCAATTTGCAACTTGAAGATACACCATTGCTGAAAGTTTTTGTTTGTTTTCGGGAGTATTTGCTTAAATTTTACAGGATCTGGTGGGTGTATTTGCTATTGGTTTGCGCATTAGGTTGTACCGCGCGAAATAGAAGAATATTCACTCTCAAGTCGAAGCTGTCAAATGAACATCTGTCTAACGCAGAAATTTGTATTTTTTAAGAAGAAAGTGGTACGCGTGTCTGATGCGTGTGACTTTTAGGGTCCCTTCATTTATTCTTTTCAAGGCATTTCTAGGCAAATATGCAGCAGATGGTTTACGTTATGTTTTGTTTTAACTCCAGAGACATGCCATTGCCAGCGACGACACTGACAGCTATGACACCGACAGCTATTACACTGACAGCTGTTTTCAGTTTGACAGAGATCAAGTATCATACACCCGCTATGAGCCTGAACAATGGTGGGAAATGTTGAAAGCTTCTTTTCTAAGTCCTGTGTGTCTTAAATATAGTTTTTTTTTCTTCTGTCTTTTGTCTTCTGCCGAAATAAAGCACCCACCACAAGTTTGTGTAAACAGTTCAAGAGAATGATAGGGGGGGATATTGCCAGTTTTTTTTTTTTAGGTTAGGGTACACTGCACTGGAGTGCTCAGACTCAAAAACTGTACTACTACTAGTAACCTTCATTTAATGTAGTTTCTTGGTTTTCCGAAGAAAGACCAGATCTGTGATAAAGAGCTTAAGTTTTTAGTGCACACCACATCAGTGCCAAACATCCGCTACCTGATACGAGCAAAAATGGGACATTGATAGAGAAAGTGCTCTGAAGTGTCTTAACCTTCTCCACAGATGTCGCAAAGCTGACTTAGATGCTAAACGAAGGTGAAGTTTTCCGTTAGTATGCCGAAAAGTTTCTTTCTTCTTCTTGTGGCGCTACAGTCCGGGGTGCACCTGGGCCTCAACCAGCATGCCTCTCCAGCTAGCACGATCTTTTGCCACCTGCTTCCAATTGCGCACTCCAAGTTGGTTGAGGTCCTTTTCCACTTGTGTGCGCCATCTCAGTCTAGGACGTCCTCTGTTGCGTTGTCCCTGTGGTTCGGATTCGAAGACTTTTCGGGCCGGAGCAATGGTGTCCATACGCTCTATATGGCCTAGCCATCTTAAGCGTTGTTTCAGTTTCGTTCACTGCCTTCTTTTTAGAGATAACAGGAAAGCCGGGGATATCTTGCCGTCGTTCGGGAGCATGCACTAGGTCAGTCTGCATCCTGGAGAGTAATGCCATCACTGGTTGTGCTATTAGGAGACCCAAACGTCGACGTACGCCCTAACCAAGGATGCGGGTAGTCCCAAAGTGGGTTCGGGCCGTACGAATGCAAATGCGAACCTTGCCTAGCTAGTTCATCGGCAATATCGTTTCTGTGATTTACCAGGATATAACCATGGCCCCTGTTTTTGTACGGTGCACATAGATAAAAATTTGGCTGCTGTGACTGGAAGTTTGACACTCAATTCAACATTTTCTCAGTTCAACACTTCACGCACTAGCCTGAGGAGAGTTATGACAAAAGATTTCGAATTATTCGGTAACAAGGTCCAATTGAAAGCGTGCGAGCATCCGCTTAGTTATCCTTCCCCACTCAGGACCTTAAACCAACTTCAATTTGACCACGGTTTTGTGCGAAATATTATTTTTCTCTGACGGGGTGGAACTTCATTTTGGGAGCTATGTTCAGAAATAAAATTGCCGTTTATAAGGCTCGTAAGCAATTGTCAAGAAGCAAATGCATCCACAGAGAGTGACAATTCAGTTCGGATTAAGGAGTGGCGACCTCATTGGACCATTTTTCCTCGAAAATGAGAGTGGGAACTACGTTTCAATCGAAACAGTGAGCGTTACAGAGGCATCTTAACCGAATTTATTTTTTTCACTGAAATTTAAGATATGGATTTGAGCGTCATCGGAATGAAGCGCCATGGTACACCGACCATTCGCAATTTCTAAATAGTGAATTGGCTGCTTCGGTGCTGCAGTTTGACCTGTATGCTGCTATGCCAACAGTTTCGAAACGATTCAAGCATCAAAGGTCATATCACTGAAGTAATCTGTATGCTGCAGATCGAAACCATCCACGAGGTCCTGGGTGACAGTGATTCGAGGCAGTTGGGAATGTTACAAAAATTGTTTTTTTACAAAGCAACTTGTTTTTAGCCCACCCGTCATTACGCAGACGCCGTGGCATTTCATCCAGCACTTCAAAATTGCAAAGAAGGTTGACTCCTTAGCATTAATAAATCTATACAGTCACCCAAACAATTAGAAGGCTTATATTTGAGCTGTTTCATGTCTTTAAACAGAACTCCCTTGGCACCCAAAACCAAAAAAAATCACAAAAGAATGTAAAAGGTTGCCATTTTGAGGACAAAATTAAAAGAAGTATGCACCAACAGATGTATAAGTCAACAATTAACAAAATCATCAACAGAACATAACCCACATAGTTTTCCACAAAAAAAAAATTTGTTGTCAAACAGTTGTACAAGTAAGAACATTTTGTGTTAAAGTTTTGATGGCATCGTAAAGTCCTTTTCAAATCTCAAATGGGTGATGTTGTGTGCAAATATTTTGAAACGAAAGTTTAATATCCATAAACGAACAGAACTTGAGTCATTTCTGTGTGCCCCCTTTGGGACATTGATGACAAACAGAATTAGTATGGTTGCCATAAAATGTCTTGTTTACACATAACCGTGACTAATGCATCGCTGACAGAAGAATACAATTAAGTGGTAAAAGAAACAGTGCGTTTGCAGGAAACAGATCTAGTTCTCTGCGTCTTGCAGTGAAGTTGAATGACAAGTGGGACAAAATAATTAGCGCTCCACAACCCTCATGATTCTAAACAGAATTAATTTAGGTCACATTACACTCAATATTCAGAAAAAAATGGAAAAAAAACATTTAACAGCCGGCTATCAAAACCCTAAGCAACAATGTGAAGTGCTTTTGTGCAGAGATTTATTGACGCATTCCATTTATCCTTATCACCAAGCCTATCTTATCAATAGTGTGCAGCTAATCGTAGAACTTAATTCGATCGTCAATCGGGGGTTAATGAAAACGCACTCGAGAATGAGAAACGAACCTCAACGTGTTTAGGAAACTCAAGGAATTCCATTAAAGTCTAGTTTCTCTGAAGGAGAAATTGCGTGAAACACACAGCGCAATGAGGTCAAAAAAAAGCTTTGAGTTCCACGCGAACATTAACTGCGAGATTGCCCGCAATAATGGCTTGACAATTTGTAAGCATTTGTAACCTCTGCACTCGTTTGTCGTGCGAATGTGACCCGCTGGCGACTATAAATAGCTGTCACCAATAACCGCGCATTAAATCACGCTTCATTAACATGCAGCGTATCAGCGAGTAGGTGAGGCGCGGTGCGGTGGCGAACGGCTGCTGCTCTCGTAGAGAAATGAATTCCCAACCGACTGGCCGCAGCTGACTGCGGGCACGTCGATCGCTTCATTAAAGTTTAAACGCCTCCATAAGTCATGAGCCCTCAGCTACGACCATCCTTCTGCAGGCGAGACGCGGGGCAGAAACAAGAACTTGGCAGCTCATCGGCCATAAATAACCCCAAAAAACGTTTCATGTTGTGCTCAATTTGAGTGCATTAACCCCCTCCTGGATCTGGCAACCCTGCACACCAAGCGCATAAGTTCTTTTTTGGCCAACCAACCAGCGACATCTTTGCTCCCATTCTAGGATGATTAAAATCAACCGGCACATTGGCCACTCCATGCCGATAGAAATGGCGGCAGTGAGGCGGCGGTACCGGCTAATCGATTTCGGCATGGCGGGTGGCTTGTTGTGGCCAATTTCCACGTCGATAACCATGGCAGCAAACTGAAAAATTATTTACCCCTGAGTTGTGAAAGACACCGCGGAGAGCTGCTTTTTCGCAAGCCATTGTGTCGAACTTCACACTTTGCTAAGCCACTAATTGGATTGCAAATGCTTCGCCATGAGATCATCCACAAAAGCATCTACGCGTCGGCGATGCCATAAAATTGCGATAGCCTATGTGTTCCGAGGTATCGTTTTCGGGTCTCCTTTCGTACAGCCACCGATATTGATTTTTCCGCTGCGAGCGTGGTGACGTCTGCGACCCAAGGAGACGGCACGACTACAATAACGCTGGCGACAACAATGCCATTAGTTCTTCCGTCGCCTGTCGCTACCACTGCCGGCAGCGAGAGCGACTGACATGTGTACATGCTGACATATGATTAACCTAATTTGCTGAATTATGGTGCGAGGCCCAGTCCCCACTTTGGGCCCTTTCATGTCGAACGAACATGAACGGTCGGTCGGTCTTTTTCCGCTTTCAAGGTGAAGTGGATTAAGGAGCTCCTTCCGCTCGACGATGGCAGGGAAATCAATATCCACGGGGTGAGATGCATTTGTTTTTCCCCTTTCCCCGGTTGACCCGGGCAATCAAACATCCAGTTGAACGGTGACAGCGAGTGCATAGAGGGACGGCCATAAATCATGCAGGTCTCATCCATTAGCTTTAATTGATATTGACAGGGTGACTCCGCAAGGATTCAGAAGCATACTTCCTCCAGACAACTGTCAACTCTGACAACGATTATGAAAAGCCGATGTATTTTTGGTTTGGGAAATTTTGGCAAATCTCCTGACGAAGTCCAGCGCTTCGTGTATCCTCATACACAGTGAAATCAACGTCGATGACTACTACCATCGAACACCCCTTGTAAATCAGAGGGGCGGCCAATTTCGGGTAAACGAATCGACATAATGTCGGCGACAAATCGGCAGCAATTCATGCTCCTCGAGGGAAGCGTGTGTATCCTCCGCCATCGAAGTTGTGCCTGTGAGGATAACAACAAACAACAGGATGTTTTTTTGGCCAGGAACAGATTCGTTCTAGTTGAAATATGATGGAAATGGAGTCGAAATGGACGGCTCAGCAGCTGAGCCTAATAGACCCCACAGTCATAATGCATTAATCATGCATGAGTTCGGGGGGATATCGACATTGGCCTGTATGCGGGAGAGAGGGACCAGTGAGTCTCCGGCCATTAATTGTTCCGATAAATTAGTCATAGAGTGTTCCTTCGAAATGCCCACTAGGCTATGAAGTTAATGAAAAGGTTAGTTCGAGCGGAAATTTAATAAGTCATGCCATATGATTGCTTCCCTGGAGGAATGAAAGCGTTTTCATGACATTTTGTGGACGCAAGTGGCGGCGGAAGGAGGTCCGCCAAAAAAGAAGAAATGACTAAGTCGTAGATTGATAGTGGTTGGAAGAATGATTTTATTGGAGTTTTATCATTGTTGAACATTGAAGAAAATTCATGGGGAAATTTGTTGATTTCAAGAGCTTTTAGTATTTGTGTCTATTCGTAGATTTGAAATGTGAAATAACGGGTACGAGTCATATTTGCACACCGAGGGTTACGTTTCGCACCTAAGAGAAGACTCCTGTCTTTCCATTGAATTATGGAATATTCCTTGAAAATATGTTTTCTGATATGTTTTCAAATTTAAACGTAAAAATACTTCGGAATTGAGTTTGAAACCTGATTACGCGATTGTCCCGGTTAACCGACTCCATTTAAGATCGTGTAAGACAGATTACAGCGCTAAATACTAAAAGGACCGCTTAAAGAAGAATTGAAATATTTTCTTTTCTGTCAATCTCTTTTTACTTTTTATATCTTTCGGTAGCTTGTGAAGCTTCTACATTAGAAAACCAAAATTGGACGATAGTGTTCAGTTCGATTCATAAAATTTTTGAACATAAATAACTTAACTCGCAGAAAATATTATGTCTTCCACCCAAATTAAGTCAACGCTGTCACCTTTCAAACAATGGTATAGCATTGCAAGATTTAGCTAATATAACGAGAGAAATAACAATAAATTATCGCCCTTTTCCGACACACAATATTCTGAGTATTCTGATTCCTGTTTTCGAAGCGACGCCTTGAGCATTATCAGTTTTTCGAGTTAAGCTGACAATGGTGCTGACTGCTTTTTTGCTTCCGACAGCAGGGACCTTCCCCCGATTAAGATGTGGTCAAGGTCCCAGTATCGAGGCTAAAGTTAAACAAAACTACTAAAACGCTGGACAGGACTGGTTGGGTGGTATTACCTGCAAGAAACGGGCACAAGAAAGTATCCCCGGATATAAGAGTATCAATCGCGTTCGTCGAATTCAAAGAGATTTTTTTTTACTGCTCTGAAACACATGAACACACTGTCCTTAATTTTAGTACCTTACTGAAATCTTGAAAATACCCCAAAGAACCAGGTTGATAGTGCGCGTTACTTTCAAGGAAGCGTATGACAGTCTGCAAATCGATGAGCTATAGAACGACATGTCCAGTTCCAAAGTTGACATTAAGGTCATAAAATTGTGTAGGATGACGATGGAAAATACATGGTGTAGTTAATTGAGATCTTTAGCGTTTGAAAAGGTTTATGTAAAGCGATGTGACTTTATGTGATGTTTTCAATATTCTACGTGAGACCAACCAAACAACACTGTCTTTAAATGCCCCCTCAACTGCTAGCTACATCATATTGTGGTATACAAATCCAGGTCTTGAGGACAAGAACCTCAAGAATCAGATATTGAGAAATTAAAAATGTTGATTTCTAAGTTCCCACAATCCAAAATTCAAAATTCAGAAAGAGAACACTGTCATTTAAACCCTTCTTTTGGAGCTGGCTGTAGGATTTTGAATGCGTTTGGATTCCGGAAGTTCATTAATGCAAAGTTCCTTTAAATCGAATTCTTGTTTTAGGGACTTTCGGTATTTGATGCCTTTTAGAAATGTTTGATCTTGAATTTTTGAGATTTGGATTTTGGATCAATCTTCGAATTTTTAAGGTTTTTCATTTTCGGGATATAAGCTTTTCGATTCGTTGAATGTTTCCGGTCCTGATGTTTTCGAAATTCAAATTTTTGGCTATTTCCGGATTTTGGATTGCGGGATTTCCCCGTCAGAGTTGATGTCATCCTTGAAAAATAGTCAAAGTTTGTTGATATTAAAGCAAAGGCATCCAAAATTAGGTACAACGAGTCGCAGTAACGTGCAATCAACGTCTTGGATAGGACATCACAAAGAATATCATTAAACTTGAAAGTACTTTAAGAACTTGCCTATTGCCAATATAATTAAAATAAATTTAAGCCAGAGCTATATTTCATGGAGCTCAAACGGAAAGTGGGTGTACTGGAGGAGAATGAGCAAATCTAAGCTTTCGGTGAACAAAGTTCTCACATGCATTCCTGACAGCTATTTAGGTTGATGAAATTCGGTTAAGATTCGCTGGTGCAGAAAACATGCCAAAGTTACCTAGGCTAATGCTTTCGGCTTCAACACAAGAACCCTTTTAATTCATATCATTGATCCATAGCCTGACATAGTCTCCGCAAGTAGATAACTATCTAAACTTCACTGCAAGGTGACTGAATGTTATGGCTCATGTTACTAGTTATCTTGAGTGTTCCACCAAAATACTAAATCATTCGTCATCAGAAAAAAACTATATTGACTTTCACAACCTTGCGCCACATTTTCTCCACCATACCAACAATCTCCCTCAAAAATGACTCACGTTTCTCTTACACTCTCCTGTAATTAAAACAAAAACAAGTCCATTCGTAAAACATTTGATTTTTAGTCTGATTACTATTTCATGTTATTTTCCCCAATAACTCGGAAGAAAAAAAAAACGGCTTTCCCCACAGACCCACAAAGTTCCTACATTAAGACCCTTATCAATTCTAACCCGCCCACCAGCGTCATTTCGTGCACACAGTAACAACGTGCACGTCGCATGCAATACACTCGTTATGGTTAAATAAGCACAAAGGTATGCATTTGCATTTGAATCACAATCAAATTGCTGCACACTTGTGTTTGGCATTCGCACACGGCGGCACGGTCTCTCAGAATTCTAAATGAACCTTGGAAACACAATTTTTGCACACTGTATCGTTCCTGACCTAAGGGAATAGAGTTCACATTTGCCTTACAGTTCAGTGTTAGTTCACAATAATCAATTTTGTTTAGTTATGCTTTCAATGGAAATATTTGAGATTTCCAAAAAAAGATGATGAGTATCTACCCCAAAGAAACGAAAACGAAACGGAAGTAAAAAACAAGGGAGACAAAACATGATTTAAAGATGAAGGGGAGAAACAACTACAAATAAAGACCAAAGTCAACAAGCACTATTTTGTATGGTTCTTGAATTATTCATCGTTACACCAACCCCTCTGAACAGAATTGAAAATACTTTTACAACTTTATGTACATTTTCTTTGAAAAACCAAAAACGAAAAAAAATAAAAAAATTAGAACACAAACACAACAACAACAACAACCAACCAACAGAGAGTGGAGGTAAGAGAAGAGAAGGAGTAAATTTAGCTTACCTCGATCCGACAATCATTGAACGTCCCTTGGGGGAGGCTAATAAATCAGCTGTATCACTAGCGCTGCCGCCATTGCTACCAACAACTTGACCAATTGCCCGCTTAACAGACTCCAGCACCGATTGTGGTCCGGTGGGCTCTGTTGTTTGATTATAGATGGCGCTGTTTGGGTTATCACCCAACGATATATAACCACCTTCTGATTGTGGCATGGCTCTTGTTTTTTTTTCGGGTTTTTCTCTCCTCTTTGGATTCTGTTTTAATCCACTCACACACAGACACACCCACCCAAGACCGGGGATTCTCCTTACTCGCGTGCCCTTGTCCTCAAAATACTTATCTTAAGACCGTGACGATGGGTGAATTGGGTGGTTTCGGTTGTTTGCGATTCTTTATGGATTTTTTTTTCCTGCGGCCAGCCAAAGAAAGCGTTGCGTGCGTGTTGCGTGAGCGTTTTCAGCAAAGCAACAATCCAAATTGCAAGTATATAGTATACGAGTATTGTTTTTTTTTTTTTTCATTATATACCAATTTTATTTTATTTTCGGCAAAGAAGGAAGGCAGATAGATTTACATAAATAGTTTATATTTTGTTTATTTTTATTTTATATAGTATTTTTTTTATCGGAGAAATATGATAGGTGCCGTGTGGTGGCGGTGGTTGGTGATGGTTGTGGTGGTGGGTGTTGCCAATGCATGACATTCGATATTTTTTTTGTTATTTGTTTATTTTTGGAAATAAAATATTTCGCAATTGAATAAAAAACGAATAGAATGGAAAAAAGAAGAGAAAAAAACATCAAATAAAATATAAACATAAATTATTGAGAATCGAGAAAATGAAATTAGTCTTGGAAAGAAAGGAAGCGAAGAAACGAAGGGAAAGATAGAGGACGAGAGTGTTTGTGTGTGTGAAAGAAAGTGGTTAGCAGATTGTAATTTTCTGTGCAAATCGCATGATGGTGACGTGAATTTTGAGTTTTAGCTTCCCGTCCGTCCTCTTGATAACGACAATAAATTAAAAGTAAATCAAGCAAATTGAAAAATAAGCAATTTTGTTAGTAATGCACCTCTACGTGGTCTGCAGAAAGAAAGAAAAAAACACAAGTTATCTGCAAACAAAATTTAAAGTTTAATTCAATGGTGACACGATAGATTCATTGTTAGTTCAGCCATGAAATGACGTTTAAATGACGTCCGATCGCCTGAATGGATGAGTTTAGTTGAAGCAAATGTGTTGTGTGTGTTCTTGCGTGAGTTGACATTCATGATGGTCGGTAGTTTCATTGCAGGTCTAATTAGTCGCCGCCACTCAATGACGGATAAATGCTAATTGGTATGATTGATGGGCAACTTCTTTATTCACTCCTTGATCCCCTTGAGGGAGTGAAAGAAAGAGGTTTATTTTATTGTCGCTTTTTTCGCCCATGATAAAATGTAGATGACGCAGGTAATATTTCATCATTTTAATGCGTAGATTTATGATGATGATGATATACGATTTCGCTGACGATATCTTATCGAAGGGGCGATATATGGGGGGATAATTAAAATCAAGCAGGTATCTGTGCGTAGTATCTGTGGCGTTATCTTTCGATATTACTTTCAGTCGCAGTGAATTGCAGCGATTTCGGAAATAAGAGACAGGCAACTTAGCACTTTCTTTGATGTTGAAATTGATTAATAGTGGCTTGTTGACATTTTAATTTGTATTTTTTTCTTAATCAATAATTATTTGACAATTTTTTTTGCATTTATTGTTCTAATTCATGGGGTAGAATATTTTTGAAATCAAAATTTGCAGTATTTTGTGCGCAGTATTTATCGCCTATAGACAACATGTCTTAACGATGAAGCCATGGAAAATATAACTCTGAGTTCGATATCAATCAAGGTCAAAATAATGGGTTTTTGACAAATGTCCAAAACAAGGTGTTAGCAAATGGCTTTGAAAATTAATTCCTTCTTCAATATTGATTGCATTTGGCATTTTTGTACTTCTTTGCGTGAATGTAGACTTATAACTGCGGTTTGAGAATAATTACCTAGTCCCCACTGCTATTGAGTCAGTCTTGCTCAATTTAAAGATTTGATTGATTTTTTCAGCGATTGGATGACCAGAGAAGGACCCACATTTAGCATCAAAATAACCAAATCGGAAACGATTCTGTTTCTGCATTATCTCCGTAAGCTTTGCAAGCATTTTCACCACCTTGTGACGCTTCTTACGCAAAATATAACAATGATGTTCACTCATTTTTAAACTTGTATACATTTTCACAGAAAATAAGATTTTAATGATGTCTTCTACAAAAATGAAGTTTACGAGTTCGCCATTCACACAAGCCGTAGTATTGCCAGATGCAAGGAATATTGCCAAAATCAGTACCCTCTGACGACAACTTGGTACAGAATTTTTTAAGAATACCCAATAATAAGAAAGTAACTTAAACTTCCTTTTGGCAGTGCCCAAATTATTTCGGCCATGAATAGATTTATGTACAATAAACTTCTGTGTCCTATGAGTAAAAGTCACCATTCAATGAGTCCCGCGACTGACATGTAGGGGGCACCATTAACAAAAAATCCATTTTACAAAGTACAAACATTCAAATGATAGCTGTCAAATTTTCATGACAATCTGATCATTAGATTTCAAGTTACAGTGCTTCAAGTGACGCTACTCTTGCGATTTTTAAGATAATGGAAAAAACAGAATTTGGTGTTTTGATTAAAAACTGGTTTTTGATGGGAAAAAATACCGTGCAAGCACAGCAATGGCTTGAAAAGTCTTACAGGGACTCTGATCCAACAAAAACAATTCTTTGCCGGTGGTATGCTGACTTTAAACGGGACCGTACAGCCACCAACGATGCTGAACACTCTGGAAACCCAATTGAGGTGGGGTAACCTGGAAACGTCAAAAAGCACGCAAATTCGTGTTGGGACACAGCAAAGTGAAATTGCAACAACAAGGTATCGATTATTCTGAGTAACGTTTGGAGCTGTTTCGCCAAATTAAACATGAGTTTTTGCGCCGGTATGTCACAATGAATGAAACATGCGTTCAGCACTACAACGTCAGCAGAGTGCACAGCAGCCGATGAACCACGGTCAAAGCGTCCAAAAACACAACACACAGGTCGACTGGAAAGGCACGGCATCCGTAGTTTGGGATGCGCACGGAATTTTATGCATCGACTCTTTTGAAAAAGGCAAAACGGATCAACAGTGAATACTACATGGCATTATTGGTGCATTTGAAGGAAGAAATTGCAAAAAAAAAACGGTCCCATATAATAATAATAATTGAATGGCACAACAGCCCACAACGGACCAGGGCCTAGCTTCTACAACAACTACTCGTGTTGTGTATGCTACTGTTCTTCACGAGTAGAAGGGACCTACAGTTTTTTGCCGACACCGAAGGGCCAGATTTGAGAAGCTTTTCATAGACAATTGATATTCTTTGAGTGTTGTCAGCAACTCGAAAGAGGTGGTGTCATGTAAAAATGCGGGGTGTCCCGTCCGGGAATCGAACCCAGACTTTCTGCGCGGCGGTCGACGCACTTACCACTACGCCACGGCGACCACAACGGACAACGGTCCCATATGGAGAACAAAAAAATTCTCTTCCATCAAGATAATGCACCGTATCACAAGTCGTTGACTACCATGGCCAAATTGGGCTTCAAATTACTTCCGCACCCACTTTATTCTCCAGATCTGTGCCCAGCGACTTCTACATCCTTTCAGACATGAAAAAGATGCTGGCCGGAAAAAATGGCTCGAATGAGGAGGAGATTCCGAAACTAAAGTCTAAAAAGGTATCGAAATGTTAGAGCGGCGTTGGACTGATTGTATTAACCCTGAATAAAGTTTTTGTTGAATAAAATCGAATTTTGTCTAGAAAATATTTTTATTGGTTAGTCCCGGGACTTATTGAGTGATGTGTTAAGGCCCTTTGCACAGGAGTGCCTCCTTTATTTATCGGAACGTCGCCGAGAGCCGTAAATCTGCCAGAAATCGTACGGCAAGGCTATTACTTTCATTGTTTCGTATCATAAAGTGATTTTTTTTTTTTAGATACACGCGGATGCTTTTGCTACCACAGACGCAATTCAAAATAAACATTTTCTTGACATGTTTTTGGGATTTATTCGCCATGAAAACGTTTGTGTTTAATAGACCATTAGTTAGCCACTTAAGTAGAGGAGTATTTGACTTAGTTTTCAAAATTGCGGCACAATCGAAACAGGCACATACGAACATTCATATACCTATAAGATTTAGTAATAAAGAATGAAAACAATAAATTTGACTAATTTTTTGAACAAGAACCAAAGTTTAACGAATCTCTAATTGGCCGAATACAAAATGTTCCTCCTCATCATATGTTTCTACAGTTTCCAAGCACTTAAGATCAAAGTGCATCCGTGCGTTCCTTCGAATGCCCCCCTCTATCGACTTCCAACTGAATATTGACTTCCAAAAGTCGAAAGGAAAAAAATCAGAAAATAAAACTTCCAATTTAACAAATCTCCTCCAACTCGATTCCATTTCAGTCCGCATAACAAAGAAGAACTTACAAAGCAATTTTTCCTTCCTTCACTCCAACAGTCACTTTGCTGCTGTCTGCGAGTGACATCTCTGCACTCTGCTGCATTGAAAGCTCTCAATCAAATCAGGTTTTCAAGACGAATGCATTTGACTTTTCGGTTGAGGAAGCCTGCATCGCACTGCACGTTTTCTTGTTAATCAATTTTCGGGAAAACACTTTCCCTCCCTATTTGCACAAACACACCCGCACACAAACAAATCTTCACTCTCAAGACGAAGCTGCAAGACGAAGTCCTCTGTTTAACCTTGAGCTAAACCCCCCCCCTCCCCCACCGCTCCATCTCTTTCAGCAGCAAAACAACGATGCCCACATCAGACTGACATTTTGTGTTTGCCCACTCAAATACACCGCTCTGTCAGAGTTGAAACAATAATTCTTGTGTCCCGCGCTCCCCCGCCCCGTGGAGCACACATATTTGTGCATGCAAAATGATTGCGGAGTACGATCTGCGGAGCACAACGGCTCCCCAGCCAGTGTGCTGCTCTGCACTCACCGACTTAATTAAATCCAAATAAAGTCACAGGGCAAATACGCTCCAGTTACCCCTCCGCCGCTGGATGGTTTTTATCTCTCGCCATGCACGGACTTGCCGGATTGTCGCAATTTAAATTTAAATTAAACCTGCTGACACAGTGATTATGGCTTGAGCCAAGCTGCGACGACGACGTTGAACGTCCCGGTCCACGATACGGGCACGCAAAGAAAGCGGGCAAATATGAGCGGTCAGGGTGGAGGCGGAGCTGAATGCAAATGCGTGTTTGGGTAATTAGCACCCTTATTGCACTGAGAATCCGAGGAATCGCCGTGCCTGAAGTTGCTCGGTGTTTGGCGCACGTTAAGCCCCTCGAAACGCATGTAAGTTCGTTCATGCTACCTGACACTGCGGTATGGTGGCACAGCAAACATGAGTACATACGTTGGGGTGGTGGGCGTGTAATGCAATTGCGTTAAAAGGCTTCTGCGGTGCATTCACGTATGGATACGTGTGACCTGCCGCTCCAGCATCGGTTAGGGAACCAGGTCGAGTAAACGAACTGCAAGTCCCTCCACCCATGTCGTGTCCTTCGATGGGCACTTCGCCGCAGACTGCTGTGACACAACTCTGACCCGGTTTCGATACACGAAAGTGGCGAGGGACCTCTGCAAAATCGCTGCAAGGATGACACGTATAGCTTGAAAAAAAAAACGCCAAAAACACTGCCCTCTCGGCTATCTGAGAGGGGGGGGGGGGGGGGGGGGGGGAGAGAGGGTATGGTCAACCCCAACCTCCTTATGAAAAACAGCTTTAAATGTTATCTCGCCACTGCCATTGCAACCGCACAAACCGGATAAGGTTTCATGGCTGACCGACGTTTGGGCATGCAGCGCTGCGATTGTGTGTGGCTTAGTCGCATCTACATAATGCAGCTGCATCGAAAATTTGCGATGTTCTCTGTGGCAATTGTAACCACAATTGCGGGGCTGCTGCTGTGCCCGCTGGCGAGAGGGATCGTGTTCATATGTGGCATTCAATAAATTGCACGCCAACACTGATTCGGGTCGAAGCGTGCACGACGCGTCTTTGTTTTTATATCCGCCTCGCCCTGCCGGAACGTGGGGGCAGGAGTCGTGTAAATGAATCACTAAATAATGCAATAACCATTTGAAATCGGATTTTATGTGCCACCGTTTTACATGAATTTACTTTTCCTGTAAATGAATTTAACTCGAGGGGCGGAGCAGGGTGGTTAGATGAAATTGATTCTGCAAGTGGTGCTAATAAAGATAAAAACGCTCTTCATTCAATTAAAAATTAATTAGCGTTCAATTTGAATGCGGTAACTTGTGAGTTGTGCGTCGTGTTGACGATTTTTTAATTGTTGTGAAAATTGACTTTACAATTCAATTTGCACAGCGATGTTCTGGAAATTCCCTTCGTGCAGATTTTTTTAATCAAATTGAAGGGATTTTTTTTTTCTTTAAAAAAATTAATTTGGTGAAAATAACCCACATGGGGGTGTCAATCAAAGTCAACGAGAAAACAGACAACACTAAACAGAATGTCACTGACGCTAATTAAGTCATAGCAATTAAAAAAATATTTAAATGGCAATTGGAATCGACAGTGGCAATTTTTTCCCAAAATTTTGGTTTGCGACAAAATTGCTGGAAAAAAGTTGGGACCGCAACAAAATAAACGGTCCCGAACGACCAAAATGACTTTGTACAACACCTTGATCATCCCACTCCTGCTCTACGGCGCGGAGACCTGGACATTACTAAAAGCGGATGAGGAAACCCTTGCTCTCTTCGAGAGAAAAGTTCTGCGTGCGATTTTTGGTCCTTTTTGCGTTGATGGTATTTGGAGGAGAAGATTCAACCACGCACTGTATGGGCTGCACAGCGGCATGAGCCTAGTCAAGCGTCTACGGATACAACGCTAAAGGTGACTAGGCAATGTAGAGCGGATGGACAATACTGCTCCAACCCGAAGAGCCTTCGAGTCCGAGCCACAGGGACAACGCAACAGAGGACGTCCTAGACTGAGATGGCGCACACAAGTAGAAAAGGACTTCAACCAACTTGGAGTGCGCAATTGGAGGCAGCTGGCAAGAGATCGTGCTACTTGGAGAGGTATTTTGGCTGAGGCCCAGGTTCACCCCGGACTGTAACGCCATCCGAAGAAGAAGAAGAGGAAGAAGTAAGAAAAGAGATCAGGACTCAGATCATAGCGGAGAGTTTAACCGGACTTGCTGTACAACATGAAAATATGACGCCTCAAAATCAATCAGTGCAAACGTCAAATTTGAGCTTTCACTTTGAATCAGTATTGAAAAGCACGTCCAGCCAACCAAAAAACCCAGATCCTTGGACAAATACAGTGAAACATGAAACAAATAATACATTAACAAGCATTGCATAAATCTAGGCGTATTTTGTCAATTCTAACTTTTTTGTTTACATTCCATTCAAACTTTTGCGTTGGTACACTCTAGGATATTAATTTAGATTCTCTCGTTCACAAATTATAAGCAACACTGTTGAAGAAAGAATGATTATACCAGAGTTAAACCCATCTCTAGACTAACCATCTTTCGTCTTATTTCTTATTTCTTACGTACGTCTTATTTCCATACGTGGCAAAATTTCTAAGACGCCAATTTCGATTTAAAGGCTTGACTGATCTCACGCACTTAATGCTAGTAATGTTGAATGATGGTAAAGCGGTTTCAGAAGTAGACGCAACGCCCCTTCAAGTTACGTTCTTGAATGGTATTGACTGCAAGAATATTCGCACAAAAAATCCGATAACTGTTACAATCTGATGGTTGAAGGAATCACCACTAAACGCAGCACACATTTTCCGCGATGTAATGGAGACAGAAATAATGTAGGACTTTAATAACTATAATAATAATTGAGTGGCCCTGCAGCCCACAAGAAACCAGGGCCTATATTCTACAACAACTATTCGTGTTGTGCGTGCTGCTATTCCTTCACGAGTAGAAGGGACCTACAGTGTTTTGCCGACTCCGAACGGCAAGATTTGAGAGGCATTTCATAGACAATTGATTCTCCTTGAGTGTTGTCAGCAGCTCGAAAGGGGTGGTACCTTAAAAAAATACGAGGTGTCCCGTTCAGGAATCTAACCTTAAGCTTCTGCCTGTGGGTTGACGCCACCACCACAATGTAGAAGTCTGTGTACATTTTTAAAACACCGAACAAGTTCACAAAATGTTGGTCCACAACATAATATTAAATAAGTCCAAGAAGCACCAAGAAACGCAAGAAGCGACCTTAAAGAAACCCAGAACTTCACAAAATCCTTTGGGTTGGGTAAACACTTCTGAAGATTGTATGCAGCTATAGTTGGCCTTCATTACGTTGCTTATTTATTTAAAGAAACATTTGTCAGCACGTTTTTGTATTCTTTCCTTATACGAGTTAAAGTATAACTTTCAATATGTTTTGTTATGAAAGTGCCACAAGAGGCAATACATACCAACACTGTAGCCCAAGAATTCTAAAACTCTGTCTTTAACTGGAAGTCATGTAAAGAAATGCTAAAAGTCGTTCTTATTTGTTAGCAACGACCATGTTCGATGTGGATTTAAATAAATTAGGTGAAACTACTCAGCAACGACTCATCATGTGCGTGCTTTTGTTGTGTCAGAAGCAGAAGGCACCTACAGGGAAAGAGTTTTTCAAAGATATTTAACACAAATTAGGTGTTCTCAGCAACTCGGAAGAAGTGGTATCGTGGACAAATGTTCGACTTGATCAGTTTTGGAATCAAACCTGAGACCTTCCTCGTTTAAACAGAAGCACTGCGATAGGGTGGCCACAATAAAGGTGTCAACGTCAAGCGGATGTGGTAACGCAAAACCTAATGTC
Source organism: Eristalinus sepulchralis (assembly GCA_944738645.1). NCBI lineage: Eukaryota > Metazoa > Arthropoda > Insecta > Diptera > Syrphidae > Eristalinus > Eristalinus sepulchralis. The sequence goes on from OX122886.1 coordinate 55,972,044, forward strand.
TTAATCTCTCCCATGATTTGTTTTGTTTAAAACATAAGTTTTACTTACACCACTCCCTCAGGGAGTGTAATCTACAATAACCACTCATGCAGTACTTCATTGTTTATCCACGAGTCCCTTAACTTCGACGAGTCCCCTTCACTTCTCCAGTTTCACGAAAAATTTTTCAATATTTTGTTCCAAGAAGACACACTCTCTTGCAAGAAAATCAGGAAAAATGAAGCCGTGGAATAAAAATGACCTTTCCCTGGAGATGAGATTTCAAAATTGCCTTGAATTACACGGAAAATTGTGAAAATTTCGCATTACTCCTCGACACACACAAAACAGCATCTGGATCGCAATTCGATACGTAAACAAAAACAAAAGCCTGGATGTCATTTGATGTTATCCATCAAATCAACAATCCATAAGAGAAGAACAACAACGTATTCCGCGAACCATCAAAGTCATCGAGCGAAATGAAATGGAGATGATGTCAAACGTCAACAACTGTCCACGGCATCAAATTGAGGGGGTTAACAACATGACACACAATGCCTCGATGCCCCATTGTGCTTGTAGCTTTCACTTTAAAAATTGGAGAATCCGTGGGGGGGGGGGGGGTTTGAAAGATTAAATTGTTTTGAAATTGTATTCGGTTGGTATTTTGACAGAACAAATGTTTTTGGAGGAACAGGGCAATTAAAGGGTGAGGATGGTCAGTTTGTAGCATAAATTATTATGGAGGACCAATCGCGGAACTAAATGCGATTTTGTTGTTAATGCAAATCTGTTGGTGCCGTTGAACCCTCAAACAACTCACTGACAGTGACACAGACAATCAGGCACCAAGTTTGTGAAATGATGGAGACTGTGAGTTTGAGGAACAGGTTGAGAAGAGATGTCAACTTTGGGTCCATTCATTTGAGCATATGAGACACAACACAAGAAGATAATAACAAGAAATTGAATTGAACATTGTTGGGGGCAGGAGTCATATGTACGTCAGTTTCTCCCATATCTGAATTCTTGAGAAAAATTGGCAATTCCGTCTTGCATCGTCGACTGCTTCGTCATTGGAATCAGTCTTTCTGTTTTTCGTAAACATAAATGACTACCGAGAATGTTTTTTTAGAAACTCTTAAAATCTTTACTAATTCTTCCTTATTTACTGCATCCCCATCAGTGACAGTTGGCACAGATGTCAATTGGACAGTTGGCAAAAACATTCGTCGGAATCCCAAACAACAAATTCAATTTATTTTTGAACCAAAGTCGTATAAATAAACTGGATGACGCTGCAGACCATAATGGAAGAGGGATGAGTCTCTTCAGTTCTCCAACGAGTGGGCGGGATCTACTCGTTAATTGCGGAATCCGAACGGCGTAATTTGCTGCCTCACAGCAACTCCACCATGTTGACTTCCAGACGCCAGTTCAAATGTAAGTAAAGCACAGAAGGAAGGCAGATGTGGCTTCTCCACAAACGGAATTGTATTTCCGACGCAAATCTTTTTCTTTTCTTCAACATTGGTGAGAGGAATAAAACTTTGGCGAATGCGGAATTGTCTTTAAGACGCAAATGTTATTTTGAAAAACATCGGTCCGATACGGACTACACTCTTAGCTCATTTTATACGCCTTCTACTTTTTCACTCAAAGGATGCATCAGACCTTCATCAACAAGCAATAAAACCATAGCCGTTCATTCCAAAGAAGGTCATCACTTCACATTGCTCTTGACTGAAAGTCTCATAAAACCATCAACACACTCATCTTGCACTCAAACAACAAACAAGAGCAAAACCCAAATCCCCCTAATGATCTCATTGTTTCTCGACTACAATGCGTGTTAAGAGTTGTTTATGTGAATGCATCCCTCCTGTCAATTTTCAGAAGCCAACTGATTATTACTAATTGTTTTGTTTTGAGAGTTTCCGCATGCACAGTTCCCAAATGGCTACGATTGACAGTGACAACCACTGTCAATGTCACTCAAACGAATATCGCTATTTCCGAATATTCCCTCCGCGAAAATAGTATCATTTTGCAATCATTGTCTCTGGTGTCATTCAGTTGACACGCAATTCATTTCCCACACTTTTGTTGCATGAGCTTCCTACTCTACTCTCTCTCGATCCCCCTTAAGTCGACGAAGCCAACGACGGCAACGACGATGCCCCTTTGTCGAGCCTCTGTTCAATTAAACTCGTTAAGCTGCCTCATTTGGACATTTTCAGAACAGACGCAAAAACAGAAGCAACCAACCCCCAGACCGCAAAAGGAAGTCGAGAAAATTCCACTTTGGGTAGAGAACGTCGCAATAATCTCCTCAGCGGCGGTGGGGCAACAACGCGCCGCAGCGATGATATCCCATCATCCTCGGGGGAGGTTGTGGGCGAACGGAGAGGGGGCGGCCTGAATATGAAAAGCTGTGTATACTTTTTATCGTGAAATTTATCTTCACATCTAGAACGAATTCATTGAGATACGCCACCGCAAACGACAACCGTCAATCGTCACAGCTAGTGTTTGAAATTTCAGATGATGTCACTCGCGGGGCGGACGCGAGACGCGGGGGTGGTGCCACAAAAGGAGGCTGCCAAGCCAAAGGAAGTCGATTGTACGTGTGATTCCGGGCGACAATTATGAGTTTCTTTGTGCGCTGTCTCTGAATTAATCCGAATTGTCTTCAGCTAACAGACGGTACGATAAATAGCAGCCCAGCAGTCCGACGATGGCCCTCATGTTCGCGCATGGACTCGAAAAATAAATCAACAGTGCGACGATAAGATAAGAGAACACCACTTTTCAGCTTATTGTCGCGACAGAAGCGAATTCCTGAGATTTAGCGGGGGAATACGCCTCCGAACAGAAGCCTTCCCACTTATCGCCAGATTAAAAGTCAATTTCTCGCGTTATTTGTGCCGAGCTTATCGCGCCTTCGCGGGCAAACATGTAAAAAGTGGAACTTTCAGTCGGCCCTCACTGTGCAGCGACGGTGAGTTGTTTACTTTCGGATGCGGATTCAGCGCAGCGGCACAAGGCCACCCCGCCCCCAGGCGAGCACACACTTCATCTGACGGTTATGCGGCGAATTTATTATTCCGTCCAACTGCGTCTATCGTTAAAAGTATACGATCGTAAATAAAAATGAATGCGGGATTAAAATTAAAGTGTTCTGCGACAAAGGCCACCGAAAGTCGGGATGTGCCCGAGACACCAGAACATCGCCGAACACCAGAGATGCTAATAAATGTCGCGGTGTTACCGTTATTTCGACGGCTAATCTCCCTCTCTTGGCGGTGCTCTTTTCGGGGCGGAGGTGATTCCGGTGAAAAGTTAAGCCTGCCCCACGGGAATGTTGTGAGTTTTGATAAAGTTTAAGCTCGCCCGCCACCTGCTTCCTGAATTTTCAATAGAAACGATAGCCTGGGGATTCAGCTGAGAAGTTAGTTGAGCGAGAAAATCGCCCAAGTACGCAACGAAATTGTACGACGTTCTTGATCGTGGGAGCTGGCGCGGTTCCGGCGGCGATGTGAGCTGAATGAGAGATTGATATGCAAATTCCCAATGTGCTGATTACATCATCATGCGTCGTGTGCGATTGTGATTGTATTGTTTCGCGTTTTTTTCGCGGAGCTTCTGTAAGATTTAATTTGAATTTTGGACATGGCGCGACTCATAAAATTGCGAATGGGTTTTTTTTTTTTTTTCAAAAGGCAAGGTTGACCTTAGCGAGTGCACTAAAAATAAACAACGTCTGTTTGTTTTGCTTTCCTCATGAACGGTTTTTTTTTCGTTCAATTTGTATGGACAGAAGGGAAGAAAATTAAATTGCTGGTACATGCTAAGGGAACTGTATGAGAAGAGAATTTAGAAACGTCTGTAAGTAGACGCAGTTTGAGGAATTCAAGATGTTTATCTTTTGGCAACAGTCATTGTTTTTGTTTGTCTACCAGTAGGGAGGTGGATCTAATGACATTCGCTCACACACATAACCAGTGTTTTGAAAATCAAGTGGACAATGTGGCGAGGGTTTCCGTAAACAGTCATCTTTTCAGTGACAATTATCAAAAGCTGCAGTTGCTGCTTTCTCACATTTGCACGTAAGGCAAGACAACGAGAGAGACGAATCTTCTAGTAAATTGAGTTGTTGTTTTTTAAAGTATCTGAAATTATGTGCTATCTCTGTTCATACAGAGTAAGAGTATTAAGTCCTTGTCATAAGATCTACAGTGATACAAAGGTGATTCGTCGTGAGGTTTCATTTTAATGGGCGTTTTTTTGGAAAAATCATGCGTCACAGCTATCAACTGCTTTGCTATTTTTGTTCAGAATTATTTGGCAAAACATCATAAATTGACTCACACCACATGAGCGTATCCAAATTCGGGTGTATTACGAAGGTTAGCGTTCAGTGAGTAATGTTTTCCGTGCCATTCGAGAAACTTACGCTGCGTGTAATCTGAAACCATTGTGGCCAATACCATTCTTATATTTGAGTCCCAGTTTACATTAATGAATGATACTCGATCGGTTACACCAAACCCTGCAAGTGGTTGCAAATCGATTCGTCTTCTTACTTCAACCATGTTATCGGACTTTGGCTTCCTGAAATGCATATTGCACATACTCTCCGTGAATTCTGGTTTCAACAAAATGGCGCTTTGAGCCATACAATGCTTGAAACCATGGACTTGTTGACAAATCATTATGATGAGCACTTAGTTCAATTTGACCGCCTAAATCATGCGGTATCACACCTTTATACTTTTGTTTCGTGGGGATATGCAGTCTCAGGTCTTTAAATAATAGCAAGCTACGATTGACACTTTGGTAGCCAACGTTACTTGTATTATCCGCGACATACCAGTAACTATGCTCGATTGAGTCACCTAAAATTAAACCTTCCAAAAGGACCACCTCAGACGTAGTCGTGGCCAACATTGAGATGATGTCGTTTCTAAAAGGTAAATGCCATGAATTGTTCTTTCAATCGACATTACAAATTTCATGTTCAGTTTTTAATTTATATGTTTTATATTACATTATTAATAAAACCTCGCAACGAATCTTCACATCTTAAAGCTCTTCTTGACACCTGTCAATTTGAGCACTTCACCACCTTGAAATCTATGACAGTGGTTGCAGTTTACCAATTGTCACGATGTCACGACTTCGATGTCCCTAAAAGCGAGGGAGCAGTGTACACTTACGAGTAGGTCCCTGTGTCTCTTTTTGAAACGAAGTTACTTCCCAAACGAAATCCAAGTAATGTCTACGAATGACGATGGTCCTCTGCATTGTGCACTTGCGAACAACCCCGTGCCAGTGAAGGAGCACTTCTTGTGCAAGATTCCATCAATTCCCTCGCGCGGAGTCATGAAATCTAAACCAGCTTCGTTTACTGTCGATTTTCAAAGCAGAATTCCTTCACTCACATCCCATTTGAATGTAAGCAAGCTTATGTTTCTCCACTGTCAAAAGAAATTGATTCACAATTTGCCTTCCATTAATTTACACCACAATGATTTTCTATCGATTTTGAGGTACGGAATACCGAATGTGGATGCCATAGGCCGGCCATCGATTTGATTGACAATCGTTAACAGCAATAGTGGCCTTGATTGCCAGCGCACGCGACCTCAAAGCCTAAGGATTGAAAGGCCATGGAAAATTATCCTATGTGTCACTTTGCCTCCCGCTATAAGTGTCGTTCTCATTTGCATTCCTCTTAACCTTAGCTGCTTCACCCAAAAAACGCTTTGCCAAATTTTAACCTTGACGCGGTGTCTGAACTCTAAGCGTGTGCCATTGTGAATTAGAAGATTGCCAATTGGCATTCAAATCACTGACCCATTGTGATACAAATTCACAATGTGACAGTCACGGTGACTTAATTTATCGCATAAACTCCCTTGAACGGAAACATCTCACACGTGCGCACTTTTTTCTTACCACCCTGTGTGTGTCCCTTCGAGGACTACTTTCGGTGGAAATTTTTAATGAAGGCGGCATAGAAAACCATCTCGCTCTGTGCAGCCACTTGAGTAATTAGTTTACATCAACTTGAAACTCTTCCAAGAAGCTCGCTTCAATTATACCATCTACTCAGAACTTTGCTTTGCTGCAGTCTTACTCCGTTCCGTGGAGTACGTGATGTTCGTCACTTTCCTTCGATGTCGCAGTGCTTCGTGCAAGCGAATGCATGACGTCATAGACACTTGAAAGGCTTCCTTCCTCACAGACTTGGTCGTTTTCGTTGTCGTCGCCTGGTTGTTGTTTTTTTTTCGTTTTGTTTTCTTTTGCACTCAATTTAAAGTTTTTTTTTTTGCCAGTAATGACTTTTACTCACGTACCCTTACGTGGGGCAGACAAGGACTCAGAACACAATGGGCCGTAGAAGCACAGCGTCATCCCTGGTGAAGGCGTTTTTGAGGCGCAAAAACTCAATCAACGTACGAAGGAGAAGACATAAAGTAATTAACTTTAATTCGGGAAAAAAGCGCCCCACTCCGAAATGGAATGTTAATTTGAGAATCGTTGTGCACACCCCTTCGGCGAGATGTGGGCAGAAGGATTGATGAGGGAGGCTGACGTTGATTGCTGGTCGGAGTCTTAAGCATTCGGGAGGAATTTCAAATCATTTACGGCACGCTAAGGGATGTGTTGAAAAGAAAAGAGCAATTACAAGAAAATCAAACAACTTATTACTGCTGATGCCGTCTGGTCCTTGTGAAAAACCAGCAGAACAAGCAGCTCCCTCCTTGTGAAACTGAAGTGCTGGAGGTCGGAGAGGTTGACCCAAAAAAAAAATGAAAAACAAACGTATTGTAAAACACAGTCAGGAAATTCAAGACAGTTTGCCTGCAGGGCTACAGCAATGACCTTTCACCGGATCCCCTTCCCCGGCCCAGTCAATTTTATGATTGCAGAAACGGTGAGCTGAGGAGGTTTGTTGTTTTGCGCAGAGATTCCTCTTCATTTTGCCCAACCCCAGAGCAGGGATTTATTGAAATTTCTCGGCGTTAATGGCCAGGATTGACCCGAAGACAACAAGAGTGAATATGAGGGGCAAGTGTGAGAAGATTTGATTATGCAACACTTTCAAGCTGTGAATTATGATTCATGGGGAGATTTGATTTTATGACTCATCGTTTTCTGGCAATGGAACAAGGATATGACGGGGTCATAAATGTAAGGACGACTTTTTGGGGAATCCACAAACGAATGACTTGAAAGGGGCGACCCAATAAAATGGCAATTGTAGGCAATTAATGTAAACTTTTGATGTGATTTTCGGGAACTTTTTACATGAAATCGCTTCAGGAATGTTTGGTTAAGAAAATGTCCTAAATCATCAATTGTGACTTGAGTTCATTTTTTTGAATCGTCATCACATTCAAGCTTATGTCAAGGAGATTGGTTGCGATAAAGTTAACTCCGTTTAAAAATGACAGTCGAAATAAAGGCTGACATCTTTTACATCAGTCGTGCCGTAAATTATTTTAAAAAGACATTTATGACGTGCTTAAGTCGAATTGAATGTGCGGTGGCAGGGCAGGGTGCACTTTGAGCGCCGATATTGGATTCAGTTCGCTGATTGATTTAACAACTGACGTGAACAGGAATAAAGTGAACTTTCAAATGTTGTCACTTAGTTAACTTCTAGAATCTGAATACGTTTTCCACCTAAATCAATCCCTAAACACGACTGATTTGAATTCTCAATAAAATAAAATAAATTGAATGTCTCTGTATTCTGGGATGAACTATCGCTTAGCTTCTTCAGCAACCTGTCATGTTGTGCTTGTCTCTCATAAGTGGAGGGAACGTACAGTTTATTAAAGACTTCGAAAAACGAGTTTGAAGAACTGTTAACAGTTAAGTGTAAGAAACTTTTTGCTTGACATTTAATACGCTCTTTGGCGTCTTTAGCAACTTGAGAGCTGTGAAATGTACAAAATATGAATGAGGGTCCAATTCAGAGATCGAATTTAGAGTCAATGCACTTATCCTCTATCCTGTCCCGCTCAACGGAATAAATTCTTTGTCCAGTTTACGCCAAGTTTTCAATCACTTTTTGTAGTGCAAAGATCGACAAGGCCTTCTCAAAGGGACTTCCGGACTTTTACAGTTGAAAGCGCCTATAATTTTGAAGTGACTTCTGTCAAGTTGTGTGTCAGTTAGTTTAACGAAATAACCGTGGGCGGATATAGCGTTAAAAAGCGGGTGCAAGTGGTAAAAATGTTTTATCGAAATGAGTGCTATTTTTGGGCAACATTCCGTGCACTTTTAACATTTTCATCCTCAGGCAGGAATTAAGTACCCCACCAGACAATGCTCGTACATCGACGAAGCACCAGATTTTCTGAAAACATACTCTCTGTCCGTAAGAGTGTGAAGTAGAATCTGCAGAGATCGATTTCGCCCGAACTCGTCCACCCTTAGCCTCATCTGCAATCAAACAAAATACAACTGACCCGAAACCTTTAAGTAAACGACCATGGGAAAGATTTTGTTCGCTGAATGGGCTCTTTTGTCTCATCCTCGAGCATGAGGCGACTTTTTAGTTTAAATGGGTACGTCAACAGACAAATTTTCTGAGTGTTGGGCGCCAATGCATGCTGACAAAGTGACTGATTGGTGTGGAATTTGGGCTGGTGGAATCATCTGACATTTGCCAAGTCATTACTGTCAAAGCAAGCGCTTTTGGTTGATGGCTGACAATGTCTTTTGACCTTATCATTTTATAAAAAAACGACAAGCGGTTTAAGAGGACGATGCTGCGTGCCATATTTACAGCTGAAGCTAATGCCATCGATGGGTCTTCGAAAAAGAACAAGGAAAGTTCGTTGATACCTCTTACGCCCTCTCTTCTCTCTCTTTATACCCTTAGTCCTGTTCTATTGCTCTATGGCCCAGAAGCGTGGACTTTGTTTTTTAAGCGATGATTAGAAAGAGTCTTTGAAGTTTTTAAAAGGAATGTTTTGCGAGTGATTTTTGATCCTGATTGCGTTAATGAAACTAAAGACGTAGACGGACCCTATAGGCTAAACAGCGGCATGCGCCGAGCGTCTAACAATGCAAACATTGAGGTGGATGGCCGCATGGAAAAGACATTTCCCAAAGAGTCTTAAAATCCCAGCCATTATGTAAAGGCCACAGAGCACATCCTTGTCTACAACGGCCCACAGAAGTAAGTAAGGATAAGGATCTAAACTTAATGCGCAAAAATTGGTGTATCAAGTGAAAGACTCGAGAGGAATGTTGATGGAAGCCCAGCTTGATCTCGAAATGTAGAGCAACATTCAGGAGAGGAAGATATGTCACACATAATTGGATTTACTTTACTTTTTAAAGTACTAACTTTTTTTAAGACATAAATTGATCACAGTTCACATCATATCTCCTCCTCTGACACACGAAATCCAAATTTACAAGATTAATTGCAGTCTTCGATAAGCGTAGAAAATGCGTCTAAATCATTCATTGCGTCATTAGCTTATCAGGCGGCGAAAGGAATTCAATTCGCACGCCCCCAATACATATACATTCAACTCATCAAATTTACGATCCCGTGCTAAAGATCAGATCGAGGAGAACGATAAAAAAATAGATTTTCTCCAACTTCTTCGCCGCGACAACGATATCAATAATGGGTCAGTAAAATGAAAAAAAAAAACGCGACGCGTTGTTGCTATCAAATCAATCAGTGATCGTCAAACCCGACAAAATCAAACGAAACTTATCACACTTGTCACCGATCGATGACGCATTCGAAATCGCCAGTCATTCGACGCGTCATTCTCGGCCGCAAACACGTAAAACTTGTCCGATTCGCTCTGTAAGCGGACTGCAACTCAATTAAATCATCGATTCAAAACGATCGAATTGATATTGATAATGCGAAAGCATTTAAGCAAGTTCAAGTGTGCGATCGATTGACTTTGTTGTGAAATTTATCGACTTTGTCTGTGACTGAGAGAGACTGGGAACTCAGGCTGGGAACAGAACACACATATCCGGTGATCTGAATTATGTGCGAAGTCTATGATCAGTCGGTGACTCATCGGGTCTTGTGAAATTCAGTCAGGGATGAAATGTGAGATACGGTTGGTGTGAATTGCCAGCGTCATTCGCACCCATTTTACGAACTAACAAGCATTCTTTGACATGCCACACTGATTTGAGGTGTAAGATTACACTTTTTTTTCCTTGTTTCTTCCTTTTATTACTTCGCACTCTTGAAAAATTGCGCACTCTTGAAAATTAACTGTATCACAAAAAACGCCCCCGTCTGGATAACAAAACAAACAGTTTCAGTGCCTTTCCGAATTTGCCTTGCGATGAGTGTATTCTAAGTTCCAGTCGACATCGAAAACACTCATCGTCGAAACCACATTCAAGATAAGGATGGGGCGTGTGAATAGGAGCTGTTGTTCAAGAAAATCATTCTACGTCGTTTCTTTTTCCTTGCATCTTAAATGCCGACTGAAGCGAAGTTCTTCTTATGTAACAGCGCGAGAACCTTTCCAGTTTTGCATAAACCCACCCTCCACGCGGGGGTAAACACTCAGAAGAAAACTAAATTAATTCATGCCACGAACAGAGCTGTGGGGCAAGACGCAATTTACATACATCGTAACCAACTAATTAATACACATTGATAATAGAATATGCAATCAAGGAATCCCACCCCACTTTTATGCCAACCGCCCACGACACACAGGTCTTCGTTGGCTGTGCGTTCCGTACACAAACCCTTCGCAGTTGAAACCAGTTCCGATAATTACCCAAGATTAAAAACAAACTAGACCACCTGTCAATTACTGTGCACGCTCTTTGTGCGGTTTAATTTTTTTTTTACTTTTTCCTCATTTCCTACTCAGTGAGTGCAGTTCATTTCTGGGTTTCGGAAAACAAAAAAACTCACCAGTCAGCAGCAGCAAACCATTGTGTCCGGTAGCGCGACCTAAAAAAAAAACAACAACACGGCCGCCGACCACACACATCTGTTCGGCTATTAAAGCCTCTTTCGGGCTCCAACATTAACAGGTGCGAGTGTGAGTGGGGTGGACGAGGGATTAACATAGAGCACACAGCAATCCGTTCTCGGTATAGGTCTTTGGCTGTCCCGATGGGCTAACAAAAGAGTGGTCACCACACCAAGGCTGTCCCACTAATAAAATAAAACACAAAACCTCAACCCTTACGTAACCCCAGTGACAGCAATCGGCTTGTTCCCCGCCGCCGGTCGGTCGTCGTGAAGCAGAAAGAGAACCGACAGATAAATCGATAAAACTGCTTCGGTTCGCATTTCACGGTGATGGTAAGTGAGGGTTTTGGGGAGCAGATACTCATAGGGAGACTAAGAAATTATAGAAATTGGTTTGGCAAACACCCCTCGCACACGCACACACACACACACATAGCTATGCCATAGCTGTCCATTGTGACCTTGTGCGGAGTGCTCCTCAGGAATTGTGACGCAGAGAGGTAGGGTCACGCTCTGCAGGCATAAATCAATGGAAATTATATGAAGAGGGTGATATTAAATGCCTGACAGTTTGTTAAAGATGTGCGCTGGCAGTAGCACCTTGTCACCCGTGCACGTCATGTGAAATTTTTCATTCACACATGCTCGGGTGAGCTTCAATAGGACTTTTATCTTATTGTTCCGAGAACTCAGCTAACTGTTAAGGGGCGCAGCACTCGTTTTCACTACGAAAAGGTGCATTGTTGGAGCTCATTATGGGGACGTGTTTTTTTTTTTTGTTAACTAAATTTTCTCTAATTACTGCGCGAACTTGGAGTGCAAGCGCAGCTTCAAGGACACATCCACTTACAGGCTTAAGCTGGCATGTGATTTCATTGAGTTCATTGCCACGCCCGCGGCGGCGACGACTTTACGATGTGACGTGACCGTCCAACGGATTAACAAACACCAACTCCAACTGCACATGCGGCAACTTCAAGTGTTTTCCTGTGTCAAGCGGGACATTTAATGACCCCTCCCCAATCAAGTGAGGATATTGGTTTGTTTTTACAACCGCATTGACCTCTTTATTTTCCAGTTCTTCTTTCACTCCCCCACCTCTGCGGGTTTTGGCTTTAGTGCCTCATTCAAATATTCTAGCCGTTAAGTCGTGCCATAAACCGCTTTAACTTCCTGCCCGCACTCTGCACCGTGCACACATTGAGCCCTCAGCCCCGACTGGAGTTCCAGTGTTAATTGGATTTTCGCTTAAGGACAAGAAGGTCTCTCATCATCAGATCCTCGCTAGCCGCCTTGTGAAAGGGGCGGGCGGTGGACAGAATGTATTTTCAATTTCGCCCGAAATCCTCGTAAATCTTGTGTATTTTATCGTCCAATCATTTGGCGGTGACTTGAGCCATCCTCTTCGGAATTGACTTTTGGAAATGTCACGACATGGCAATTTTTCGTCGTACTCAAGGACGGCAAGTTGTCATTTGTGAAAGGTGACAGTTGTTTGCTGAGTTTTCTCATGTCTGATAACGATTTAGTAAACGTCAATGAACTTTATTTTCCAGTTAACGGAATTTAATTGATTGCAAGGAAATTTATATGCTACACGTTCGTACAACACGCCGTTAACACTTGATTTGAATAAAGTTTAAGTTCGAATTCGAATTCTAAGCAGATGGAACTTTCAATTTCGAATTCGAAGTTATCTGTCAAAAAAAAGAAACTCATCAACATTGACAGTTCTGTCAAATAAAAGAAAATCAAAGTAACATGACAGTTCTTTTCCTTTTTTGTTATTTAATTTGAAATGGCACAGTTTTAGATTTCTGACGTCTTCCAATTCGAACTCATTTGTCAAAAATAGAAAATCTAAATTCGAACACAAATGGAATCTCTGAAAATTATTATTTAAGAAAAAAAAACTTTAAATTTAACTTAAATTCACATCCAAAAAAATTGGCAGTTCTGTCATGAGCCATTAATTTTGCCCGAAATCGACACAAGACACGCTACAAATGTGAATACCACCTCAAGGACGTTATGACATTCGATGTGGAACAAAGCTAATTCCACTCGACGATGACGACTTGGTATTCTGAAAGTAGAACTTGACACGCCACATGAAGGATACATCATATTGCTGATATTTTTGAGTGAAACAAGACAGTTACTTTCACACGGTGTAATGTCATGCGTCAATTCTCAAATGACATTGTAATTTTGTAAATTTGCTTTGCTTCGTTTTGAATGTCACATTGAATCATTTTCTTTCCGCTAAGTGGGGAGATTTCAAGCAAATCGAAGTAAGTTGTGAAATTTCAGAAAAACAACAATATTCGTTTTCTTGTCGCATTCTCTATCAATCGTGTCCCACCAATAGATAAAGCCCAGAAACTGTTCATCAAGCCTTATACGCAAGACATGTTAATTCAATTATCACCAGAAAAAAACCAACACAACAAACATCAACAGCACCTTGAATGCGAGCAGCAATTCCTCGGCTCAATAGCTCCAACGCAAAACGCAATTACATCAAATTTTCCTTATTTACCAAAATCACTTATAATTTCCCGCGGCGGTGATTCCCATAATTATTTTATGTTGATTGAAGCTGAACGAGCTCAAATAATTGAAACGCAGCACCGCGGGTCGCTCATAGCTCCAGTTGACCTCAAAGTCGTGGTGCAAATTATGATTCATCATCTATAACAGCGGGTGAGGCGAATGCAATATTCCAGGCAGAAGGGGGGTAGAAAAATATGCAAACCACCCCTGAATGTCATAAATTGTTCAATGAGCCGAACTGTTAAGTGGAAATCCAATAGATTGTGAAAAACATTATATTTGAGGCGATAACTGGGGGGAGGGATATGCAAATTTTAATGCGAGGTGATTTTATGCAATGCCACTCGGATGTGGTCATTTGGAAGTTGACTTTTGGGAGGTGAGTAGGAATGTGATTTGACAAAGTTTTAAATGGAAGTTATTATTTGTTGCCGGCGAGGCGTAAGTGCCGGGAAGGTGGAGAGCAGCGGTTCGTCCCCGTTCTTACAGCTTCTGCAGAAATCTTTTAAGGTAACACCTACTCTACTAGCGTACTGACTGATCAGACAGTGATTGGAATCACAACCAGGCTTAAGACGAATCTTTTGAGTGACAGAAGCAGAGTAGGGCGTTAAGGGTCTAGAAGGGCCAGACTTCTTTTGAAACGTGGCAGAAGGCACAGTTGATCAACTTGATCACGAACATACGTAGTTTCAGCTTACATATGGTTAGAAGTGTTCATGCGTTGTTGCATGATTGGCTTATTCATCAGCTCTGCAGTTATCTAGAATGTCTCTATGACCTCTCCCCAGCACAGGGAGAGTGTGATTTGCTCCGCCATCTCTTCTAGGGGCGAGTGGCAATCAACAAGCGTCTTGAAGTTTAATGCGACTGATTTTAAGACATTTAGTGCGGCATGACCATGTGTGAGAAAAGAGATAATAATAATAATTGAGTGGCACTGCAGCCCACATGGGACTACGGCCTAGCTTCTACAACAACTACTCGTGTTGTGCGTGCTACTGTTCTCTCACGAGTAGAAGGGACCTACAGTTTTTTGCCGACTCCGATCGGCGATATTTGAGAATCTTTTCATAGACAATTGATACTCTTTGAGTGTTGTCAGCAACTCGAAAGAGGTGGTGTCGTGTAAAAATGCGAGGTGCCCCCTCCACGAAAACCTTAACCTTCTGCGTGTGAGTTGACGCATTTATCCACCACACCACGGCGACCAGATATTGCAGGAATATTTGTTGGGCTTCAGTCAGGACGAATGGTCATCACTTCAGCTTGCCCTTCAGTGACGATAATAGAATTAGATTTAGAACCTCAGAGTAAATGCCACAACCAACATCATCTTTTGTTCTGAAGAAGTCAGTGACACAATTGTCTATAGAAAACCTCAAATTTGGACTCACTCCGAGTAGCTGCTGAAGACGCTAGTCACTGACCCCTTGTGTTTTGTAGCGCACCTAAATTTATTTATTTCATTTATTGGAAATGTTAGTTAATAGATAAAACTGCGCATAAGTTTTTCACCATACATATGTATGTTAAATTGTGTCTTCGGTCACGATTGGACCCACTTCTGGAAGCTTAGCATTAAATTGTTTTTTAGTTTACGAAATTCATCATCAGTGTTAATCATTCTTAATTAGTCGAATGAATGTCAACAACATCAGCAACTTTATCAAACGTATGTGTGAACCATGCTGCTGAGTTAAGTCTTGTCCATATGAATATGTCTGTTTTCAGATAAAATTCTCAGATTTACAAATTCAGATTGACGTGTTGGATTGCATGTCCGTAGACTTTTCTACGTTATGGGTGAAGGTTTCTAGTGCAACTACTCATTTTGCAAGCTAAACATTTTCTTTAAAGACCGCTTCAGAGGAAGAATATTGAAAAACTTGAAACTTGACAAACCACTCAAAAATTAAAACTAACCGTGTCAAATCACATGGCCTTGGTGCCCAATTGACATCGCCGAAACGTGAAATTAAGTTACTAGAAAACTTGTCGGCTCATAAAGCATTAATTAGATATGTTGTATGGCTTGTTGCCTCGTCTTGTTGGAGTCACATATTGTCCAAGTCCGAATATGGCATCGCCGGTCATTTAATTTATCATTTGAGTGTATCTTTCTTAACTGACTTAAACGCTCACTTGCTCACTTACAGCAAAGAAATACGGATGAATGACACCTTTCGGCCATAGAGTACCCTAACCTACAATCACTTGTCTGTACCTCTTCGATCACTTGTGGGTTTTCTGAACCTCATTGTTTTCTTAAATACCCATCAAGTGAGAAATGTGCCTAGCACTGAAGAAAATATTATCCGAAAAATCAACTCTTATTGTCTATTGTTCCCACGTCAAAGAAGCGTATCTACGGCGAATGATCAGAAGGCTACAATTGGATAGAGATGCAAATCCAAACGCAAAATTCGCCACAGTGACGTGTACGTCACGGTCAATTGCTACGAACACCGGGAAACCGATAAAACAATTGCACTTACAGCAGCAAAACCTGCGACTGGTCGTGCATTGCGATTATGCACAGTAAAGCTTTTACTCCCTTCAGTAGTCGGCCATTTATGAAGACCAAAATCATAGTGTAATGGGCGGCTTCGTTTGAATCACCACTTTTGTTGATAGGTTTTTACAATTTTAACGCATTATTTGAAAGTTGAGTGGTTCATTACCGTAAATGGCAAATATTCACCATACATCGTTGAACGTCAAATGACAGTTAAGTTTGTTGGGTGACTAATGCCAGCACTACCAACTTGAAACCATGAAATGAATGACCCTGTACAGCGTTCGCCTAGCATAGGCAGAGATGATACAGATAGTCTTATCCTCTTTTGCAAGACCCAAGAATGTGCTCCATTATAGCAATGTCTGCTGAATGAAGTGCGAAAGCTAAGTCATCCCAGTGAAGAATCTTTAGACTTCGGTCAGAGAGCACGAGTTTTCAAACTTTGTCGCAACTTTGTTCATTGTTTTTGGACTTTGTTCATTGTACTTGGATGCGCTTGGATACTAGGAAAAAAATCATTCGGAGACTTCTTCCCATCTGCGAATTTTCAGTCAGGTGCCAAGAAATCTCTTCATTTTCCTGCCAAGAAAGCCAGTTTTGTGAAGGGAGATCACTCCTTTTCCCACCGTTTACATCACCTACACACTTCCATTCAAATTTACACAATCTTCCTAACCGCTGGTTACACAGCACTCCTCAAAGACGATTCCAAAGATAATACTTCAACACAATTGAGAAGATTTCCAAAGTAAACAGATTGCAGAGCTTTTGTTTCCGAAACAAGGAACGCCTGCATTGGATAAGCCTTCAATTACAAATCTCCACTCGAGTCTCTTTCGTACAAAAGTAATAAAATTCCAGCAATTACAACTCATGGGGTGCCATAAAACTCTCGGAGCATAGCGGTGTGAAAACGAAAGTTGAATTTTGCCCCCGTCGGGTATTGGACCTGGAAGTGGCTGCTCTGATGTCGACGAACTTGACACGATGACCACATCAAAAGTAATTAAGTCGGAAAGATACAGAAGAGCTGAAGGCGCGTGCATAGCGAAACGACATTTTATCCGCGATCCTGAAGCAGAGATACACAGGAGGAACAGATGAAGATAATGGAATTACATGAGACTACGATGTGATGCGATATGAAAGACGATCGTGCTGGTTGAGACACAAGTAAACAGAGATTTCAACACCAGATGCCGTCATAATTTACAAGAATTTTCTACTGATCAGTGTGACATAAGTGTGCCACTCAGACCCCCAATTCGCGTGGATTTTGAAGAAATTGGTACTTTTTTTGAATGGACACCTGAACTGACTCACAGTTGAGTTTGAACGCGACGTGAATACAAAATTAAGTCGTGTCATAAATGTTTATTGCGTTTTCCAAGATCAAGGTAGAGCAGAGTTGCAGACTTTGATTTCACATCGGGAATAAAACACTCCACTCATGTGCTGGGTTGTTTATAACCTCAAATGTGAGATTTTGTTTTGACTCCGATCGGAGTTGAATCACGGAATATTGTTCTTCTGACTCATTTCCCTTGTCTCTTGTTTTTTCTGTTTTGTGAACTCAATTGCATCATTTCCGTTTTATTAATTGGGATTTCCTGTAGAGATTTTCTGCACGATTCTCTTTGAAAGGGGCGCAGTTCTTGGGACACACAGAGTCTGCTTTGTACTGCAAGGCTGATGACCAATTGATAAATGTTTTCAATTGCAACTGCAGACTCAACAAGGTAGCTTCAACTTGAGGGTTGAAAGCAGTGTGGACAAAAGCTGGCCCAGCTCAGGCTTAGACCCTCCACCGATCGCAGATTATTAAGGCTTAAATTTCTCTCACAAACATTTAGAGAGAATTTTTCTTCAAAATGAAACCTCACTCAAAATGTGCCCCACTTAAGATTTCTCTGAATATTTGATTACAAACTTCCAAGGCACGCGAACAGGTTTTCTTTCAGAACGCAGTCAACTTCATTTGCTTAACGATTTCTTATATTTTCTCGGAACTCAAGTTCACTATCTCCCCCTCGTCAGTGACTCATCATGTTTTTCCCGGGAAGAATATCAAAAAAAGCAAACAACGACAGTCCCCTAGATAAGATTGAAAAACAGAAAAACATCGATAACGATGGGAAAAAGGCGAAAAAAAGCATAATGAACACTTCAGTGTCAATAAACCAAGTTCGACAAGCTGCACACAACATTCCCCCCATTCGATTCATGGCGACTTTCCGTTACTCGAAGTGTCTATCTGACATCGAATTTCAATCACCAATGACCCATTTACAAGTCAAGTTCAACTGCACTGGACAAGCTCGCTTTAGAATGAACAACTGCCGCCTTGCTCTCTCACCTCGATCGCACAAGCCTGTTTTGTGTACCCCTCCCGCTGCGCTATTACACACTAGCAATGGCAAAATATAAAATAAATCCGATTGTGTAACTGAAAAAGTGGCAGTCAGCTTGGGAAGGTCAGAAAAAGGCTCCCGAAATGCACAAGGTTTTGTTGTGAGGACAAGAGGAACAAGAAATTAAAAGCTCTTGATTTTTTTTCCTGCACTCAAGGATTTAACACACTTAATGTGAGCACACAACTCACTCCTAAGAGATTCGGATCTTCAACGGCGCCTGTGTGTGCAGCACAAGCACACATGTGCATGCCACCGCCACCACCATGGTAACAACGGACCCACAAACTTTTCAAAACCACACACGAACTCCCCCGAGAGCTGCTATGGCTATGGCACACCACAAGGGTGGTCTACAGCACCACCTTCATTCGTTATCGACACCAGCACATTCATATCATCAAAAATCACTCATTAAAATTGAAAAGAAGAATGCCGAGGAGAACCGAAGAAAATTAAGAGGACACACATCGGAATGTTGCAGAGCGACGCACGTTTGGGGAGAGAAATGAAAAAATAATAAAAAATGAGAGCGACGGACAAGTGAAAGGATTCCCAGCTGACGATTCTCGCTCAGGGACTCATTTGCAAAATGAGGGCACATACATACAGCTGCCGCCCTACACACAACAAAACTGCATTAAACCAACCAACCACCACTACAGTGGGGATTTCTGCTGCCGCTGCTGCTGCTGTTGAAAGTGTAGGTCGTCAGAGTGAGCTATTACGTCAGAGTAAGGCGCTTTGGTATCCACCATCCCACTGCCATCGAAGAGTTCGTTGCTGCCATCGTCGCTGCCGCCGATATCTGTACCAGGCAGACAGACAGGCTGACTACTTATTGAGCCACGGCCTGTGACTCATTTCGAATATATTTACCCAATCTTTGATTTCATGGATTTTTCCGGGCCGCCACCATTCATCTAGGCGGCGGTGAGTGGGTAGGTACATAAATTTTCTCGTTCTTTCGTTTTTTCTTTTTCTTTACCACGCTAACCATCAAGAACAACAACATTGAACAGCACAAAGTTAACGCTAAACAGAAACAAGAAACCAAAAATTGCAACTCTAAACGGAAGTACAACAAGAAAGGGGGGGGGGGGGGGGTTCCGTGGCAGACATGGACAAGTAGATAGACATAGATAGTGGGTAAGTTAATGTGGTGTGGTGGACAACATTGATTAGTAAGTTACACAAGCAAGAATGAAATTCAATAAACGAATGTTCACATCAAACACACTACATTCTACATGGTTACGAACACGAGTACGAATAGAAAGAATTAAGATACTAAATGAAAACTCTACCGACGAAGTGCGATGAGGAGAGTCCATTACAGGAAAGAAGAAAAATGAAAATTGAACAGAAAAAAAAATCGACAAGAAATGAACGGGGTGGTGGTGGTGGTGGTGATGGACAGGGTAGGGCAGGATTTCGGGAGCCGTAACTACGATTTTTTTCCTTTTTTTTTTTTGTTACTGCAAGTACAGGAGGTGGGATCAGGATCGAACCGAAAGAGAGAGAAAAAAAAAGTGGGAGGTGGTGGGACGAAAGAGTTAGGTAATTCGCAGTCTGTGGAGCGGCAACTCACCTGTTCTTTCCTAAATGGAAGGTCTCCAAATAACTATGCTCGCTTCCTTTGTTAAGCTCCTGCTGTCGTGTGGCCTTCTACCGATTTTCCTACTTTTTTTTTGCGGAAAATTAACTACACCTTTCCTCGCTCAGCGATAACCTTTCCTTTTGTTTTTTTTTTTTTTTTGCTTTTCTCACTTGGAATGAGTTGTTGTTCACGGAAAATCGATTATTTTTCTTCTAATAATAGATATATTTTGTACGTTTTGCTCTCTAAAACAGACACACAGAGTTACAAAGTTTCAGAATTGAGTGCACTTTTGTATCTTGTCACTTTGAACTGACGACGTCTGGTAAGATTTTCGTATGGATTTTCGTTGCCCCGAAAAATGGAACTGAAAAGGCTGAAAAACTACAAACGACCGATATGACACTCGGAGACGTCAAATAACTTCCGTAACTTTACCTTGCACGGTGCGAACTTCGAATGAGAATTGTGAGAATTTTATTTCTGAATAGTAGTCTGCTCAAGTAGGCGCACCATCCAGTGGGAGAGAGGTGTGTGTTTTTTTTGCTTTTTTTTTCTTGAACTTCTTCCAAATGTCAAAACGAGTTGATTTCCAGATATGGGGCTGGGGAGTGGAATGCGCATGTTCGGTTGTGTGAATGAGCGAGATGATGTGTGCAGTGGAAGGAGTGAGAGAACGTGAGTGTCTACGAAATGGGCATGTTACACTGACTGGATTTGAAGGTAGAATTAGAGTTTGCTGGTGGAACTGTTCTTATGAATTTTGTTTGAGGATATTTTAAAGCGTTGAGAAAAAATACAATATAAGGCCACAGGCGAAAATAATCACATTCTTTCACTCATAAAATATTTAAGAATTCGTGAATAATAAATAGACAAATTTCCTTTTTATGTTTTAGGTAGAGAGACATTTCGATTATTAAATTATCCCAGGATCTACTGTTTTGATCCTGGAATTCATTCGATCAAGCCCATCACTAGTACCGACTATCATCAAATGGTGAAATTTCGAATTAAATGATCCAATTCGTGGTATTCTACACAAAAGTAAATTGCAATTAACGAAGTGAACAATTTTTCTAGGTTTCCTTCGATTTACATTTGCGAATTATGAATGTTCGAATTATCGACATTTCACTGTCCATTTTCCCTCGACTCTGCCCTCGATGCTGAGTTTTAAACCACATATAAGGGGGCCACCATGATACTCCTACTAGATCGCCCACAGCACGGTCAGGCTGAAACCGACGTTCCAGGGGCTCCTGACCCCTTGTGGCACCAGAATATACTCTCTAGTCAAGCTTTCACTACCAGTCAGGTTCCTTCAGCACCTGGGTCTGTGGACTGTTGTGTGGTGTGACTGACGGACTAAGAATAGTGTTACGGATGTGATTTTGAATCAAGTGATTCATTCATCCAGTCACATCATCTGGGGACAATGATATACAGGTGTCTTAACCGAAACGAAATACTGAGACATGTTTCGAAAAACCAGCCGTTCATATCTCGTTCATCTGCCTTTCATTTCCATTAATGCCGGAATGTCCAAGGACCCCCTCTGCAGTCTTTGGGGAACTAAGAGTAAAAGAGAATGAATTTCACGGCTCTTGAGACCCTTTTTCTGTTCTTTATGGCTTTCACCATGTCAGAAAGGTCGATGGAGTTCCGCAAGGTTCACAGTTGGGTCCACTTCTATTTATATTGTATACCTATGAATTATCACTAATTTTTAAAAAAGCTGTGCCCTTCGCATATGCAAATGATACGGCTATAGTGGTGCGTCACAGATCATGCAGATGACTCTTGATGATATGCAGGAAGAGTTCGACAACGCGGTGAAGTGGTGTCACGACAACGGCTTATCGATCAATGCATCTTGAACAAAATTGATGTATATACGAACTCCTCAATTTAGAGCTACACAATCAGACATCTACTCCAGAAATGAACTATGTACGAAGTCCACATGTAGTCCTATCGAAACAGTAAAAACTTATAGATATTTGGGAATTACCATCGGTAGCAACTTTCTGTGGGATGTACACAGAGATGAACTACAAGTGAGCCTAAGACGATCACTATATGCACTGAATCATCTGCGGTATCGTGGCACAACAGACGTCCTAAGACAAGTATACTTTGCCATTGTTGAATCTAAGTTGGGGTATGGTATACTTGCTTGGGGCAATGCATCAGCGACTCATATCCAGAAGCTTCAAAAACTCCAAAATTCAGCACCAAAGAAGATAGGCGTACGTAACGAACACAACTATCAGTGAGTTTTGATATTTAAAAGGCTTTCTTTGACAATGCACGCTTGACTCCTATCAAGCTGTTTTCTGATTTTTGTTCTATATCGTTTGGCAAATCATCATGAAGTGACTAACACCACAACGGCGTGTCAATGTCAATACCATTTTCAAATTTGATTCCTAGCATACATTAGTAGATGATACTCGATCGGTTACACCACATCTTGCACGTAGCAAAGACTCTATTGAAGCTGTATCTCAGAGTGTACGAGAAAACCGTGATGAATCAATTTCTCGCCGTCCTTAGCAGCTTGGCTATGTTAACGGACTTCCTGAAATTCAAGCACATAATCCCGATGAGCGCTGGTTTCAACAAAACAGCGCTACGAGCTTTACAGCGCGTGAAACAATGAACTTCTTAAGAAATCATTTTGGTGAGCACTCCATTTCAATTTTTGCTGCGCCTAGATCGTGGAATTTCACACCTATGGACTCCTCTGGGGATATCTATGTTCTTAGGTCTTTAGGAATAAGCTAGCTGCAATTGATGCTATCGAAGCGAGAAGTAATCGTGTTTTCTCCAAGATACAAATCGCTATGCTCGAATGAGTCGAAAATTGAACCTTCCAAATGGACCACTTCAGACGTAGTCGTGACCAACATTTAGATGATATCGTTTTCAAACAGTAAATGCCATGAATTGTTCTTAAAACCGGTGGTAACAATTGTGAATTAAATTTCAAATTTATGTGTTTTATTTCACATTATAAATCAAACCATACGATGTATCAGAGCTAGAAAATCTCTTTGAGATTTGACAGTTTTGGAAAAATATCCATGCCAAGTGGAAAAATAAGAAATTTTGTCTACATTCTGCATAGTCACACATCGTCAGCGTTGCTTTTCGTTTCCTTTCTTGACGGGAGATCCGAATAAACTGAGATTCCCTTCACTGAATTACTTGTTTGCTGATAAAGAGAAGAAAGTTTGCCGGTATTCTTTACCCCAATAAAAATCGAGCTTTCTGTGGTCTGTCTGTGCTATGGGGGTGGTGAACACATTCGAATCTCGAATATGAATAAAATGATTTATCCAGGATTCCCACCAACAGCAATTAAAGACCACTTCTAGGCGCAAATAATACTCATGTCAATTTTCGAACAAACTTCTCTGAAGTTCGAATTGCTTTAAAGCTCTAAAGCCAACAGGAAAGGGAGTGGTGAAATTTCAACTCACTCATTTGTCGATCAAGGGAGAAGCACGTACTCGGCGCCAGATCTCCTGAGGATCGCGGGGTGTTTAAAAAGCTCTCAGCTTCGCAGACCAACAGCAGATCGTAGCACGCGTTTTTGTACGGCTCTCAATCAGCACTCGACCTACATCCACAGGCCATGGTACACGCTGTGCTAGACTCTGTGCTTTGCTCAACTCACTCTAAGGCCAGTCAGCTGTAATTGCTGCCAAATCTTTGCGGCTGAGCACTTCACGCTGATAGCGATTGATGGCGCTGCTTCAAGTGAATTTGGCAAAAATACGAGTTAAACCTGATCATTAATCCATTTCTAGGTCCCATGGTTACAGCAGCGATTAGCGTGTACCGCCGGAGTTTTGTTAACTTTTGGAGAAGTTACACGTCAGATCATTATTCATGTGTTTCGGGGAACTAGAGTCGCTTGCCAGTGATTTATTGTGTGCTCATGCGACAAGCGCTCTAGCCACGTCTATTTTCAGAGATTTATGTGACCAGCCCAAGCTTAGGCGGCTGGTGGTGGTGTCGTATATCTCGCCACTGGAGTATGTAAACAAATCTTAAAGAAAAACGATACTTACCCCTTAACTTGTTTGTCCTGGCAATCGGTGGCTCCATTGACGGCGCATCCATCGTCTCCGTACTCCGGTGTGAAGGCTGGGTTCACGATGCCATCGTCTACCAGCCCACTGATGGTCGCTATCCGATCGTGGCTCTTGGTGTCCAGCACCAAAACTGTGTCCCTGGACTTTGTCATATCTCACGTAGTGGCTAGCGGTAAAAACGTTCGGCGCGGAGCGAAAATAACGTTTGTAACGGGTAGTGGTGGGTACGCGATAATTAAAATCTTGCACAAACTTACGTGAAGCTATTAACGGTGGCGAAGGGAAACCGCAAATGACACAGATGCACTTGCACTTTTAACGATCGCGCGCTTAAAATTCGCCTTTAGCACTGTCACCTCGCGCCGCCTCCGAGCAAATAACAAGCGTTACAGATGCAGACTGTGGCGTTGAAATCAGCGAAACACCGTAATCAATTCGCAACGAAACGAAGCGTCTCCCCCGGGAAGATGGGCGAGCTCTGTGTGACAATTGAATTTTATTGACGCTCAATGGGGCGGAAAATTAAAAGCTATCAAGGTCGCGTTAGTTTTATTTTTTGCCGCTATTATCTCCCGTTTCAACAACACTACAAAACCAGTGACAGCGAGATGCGAAGCGAAGTGCGACCGCGTCTGGTCGAATTCAATCAACTAACAACAAACCCGGCGCGAACACAAAAACACACAGCGTACACGTTTGTCTGATGTGTCTTGCAAACTGCAACCAGTTTGACTATGTGATTTGATTATCAATGCACAATCGTACGACGCGACGGCGGTGACGCGAGAAAGAGAGCGACGAACGACGACTGTGGTTGGATGGCTTAGCACGCCGGCGCGAATTGTTTTTCGCATCCAGCAGCACCTCTGATCAGCTGTGTAGTCGGCACGGCCAAGAGTGATAGCTTCTTGGAATTATGCCTTGGCACGGACGGCGGCGGCTACGGCAGCACTACGCAGTCGCGGGGACTTTCCCGGGGCCGAGTGCCATGGAATTTATGAATTCTTGCGTGTGCGTGTTTTGAACTCTCGAAAAGTGAGAGAAAGACTTGGAGCCGACTTTGGTCACGATCGGCGAAGAGTCGTTCTGATGGGTCACTGGGCAACTTTTCAAGATATTCGATACCTACTTTGCATAGAGCTACTGGAGATACATTTTAATGAGAATGCGAATCGTTTTAGTGGGCATTAGATAATAATTTATTTACGTCAGTCTATGTCAAGGTTTCTCAGACATCGTGACGGGTATTCACCGGCCGAAGATGTGGCGTATGAATCCTTGATGGGCCGAGATGAGCTAGCGCGGAAATAACTTTGCGAGAAGACGTACATGTGTCACGACTTGTTTGTTGTTATTGAAGCGTGTGGTGAGCTCCATGTTGTGTAGCAAATTTACGTCGAACTGGTATTATGGGCTGCCATCGATTTCTCTATTATTCTCTCTTTTTGTGTGGCAAGATTTGCTTTTCTTCTTTTTGAGATGTAACGGAACCACGATTTGATTCCAACTTCTAGCTTAATATGGACAAGACTTTCTATTCGCCAATCTCGTGCTGTCATAACATCAAGCGAGATGACAACATCTTCGAAGGCAGACGCTCATTTCAAGCCAACGTCTAGAGTCTGTGCAGTAAACTTTCGAAACAAATTTCACCTCAAGGTCACGGTTCACCTCCACCGCGTCGTCGGTTCGAATAAACGTCATCCACTGACTTACCCAATGCAGACGTGAAAAGACCATCAGCGGCTCAAGGACGTATATCTGTGCTTAAAGTCACTTATGTATCTCCATCTGTTTGTCTTATCTATCACGTGAAATTCAAATCACTTGTGCAAATGCCACTTTCGACATCATCCACCTCAGGCATTTCTTCATTAGTCACGCAGTATTTTCGTCTCACCCCCAGTCACCTAATTTTATCATTCGAATACTTAACCGAAAACGGCGATATTCCATTTTTAACAACAGCGTACAATGGCGCATAAATAATGCCAATTTTTGGAACAACATGTGGTCGAGGGATTCGCCGTTTTATTCGTTGCTGATTAAAATAATCGAGCAATTAATATTCGAAGAACGTAAATGTTGTTTTTATGAGCACATCGGTTCTTATGTCAAATTGTTGGAAGATGAATGGATGCGAAAACCGGGAAGTACCGAGCGAAGCTGTCTGATGACGCAGTGTGAGATGATAGACGCAAGAAGTGGGAGCTGAGGATGATCATTAGCTTGTGACTTAACATCGTTAAGGGGACTCTGTCTGTGAACTGAGGAGCATTTAAAGTCACGTAGGTGCTTAGAAATTCTAAGAACTCAGTTTCAGGTAACAAATCGGAATCGAGTTATTTTTAGCTTTGTAGCACCTTGATGTAATTCCTGTTTTAATACTTCAACTTACAAAAGAACAAAAAATTGCTTTGAATGAAATTCAACAACAATTGGAAGGTTTAAAAGGATTTGCTTAAAATAAACTTTGAATTTGTTGCGCCAGCTGCCTTTTGTGTCTTGTTCGCGACCCAAAAGATCGGAGCGTCGTAATCTTGTCCGTGTAAAAATAGAAGGTAAGCGGAAAAGAGCGCTTGTGAGGGATGCATAAATTGTCCCAGATCTTCGGGGTTTGGTGACATGCATTTTTCTATCCTCACGCCCTTTCTTCATGTCCCTGAGCAGATTATTGGCGAAATAAAACAAACCAAACCAATTTTAGTTTTATATTTTGGTATGGGTTTGGTATTTACGCTCTTTGTACCAAGTTACTTTCGCGTGTCTTGTTGTGCTTTTTTTTATTGTGCCCAATGATCCGGAGCAGAAGGCTGATTTATGTCCATTGCAACATCAACACACAATGCACGAACAGAACCTTCATTCATCATTAAAAGTACGCTTTCAGTTTCATCTACTAGAGCGAGTTTCTTTGTAGAAAATCGTAAGTCAGAGCAAACAATCTAAGCTACAACGACGCTAGTCCGACGCTACTCTGATGCTACCCCAACGATAGTCCGACGCAAGTCCGACGCTAGTTCGACTGTAGTCCGACGCTAGTCCGACGCTACTCCAACGATAGCCCGACACAAATCCGATGCTACTCCGAGGCTAGTCCGACGCTACTCCAATGCTAGCCCGACAAAAGTCCAACGCAGGTCCGACGGTAGTCCGACGTAAGTCTGATGATAGTCCGATGCTAGCCCAACGCTAGTCCGACGCTAATCCGACTATAGCCCGACGATAGTCCGACGCAAGTCCGATGATAGTCCGACGCTAGCCCAACCCTAGTCCCACGTTAGTCCTACGCTAGTCCGACGCTTTTCCAACGCTACTCCGACGCTAGCCCAACGCTAGTCCGATGCTACTCCGACACTAATCCGATGCTACATCGACTCTACTCCGAAGCTAGTCCGACACTAGCCCAATGCTAGTCGAATGCTACTCCGACGCTAGTCCTGAATCAACGTAAAGAAACTCATCACTTTGGATACGTTCAAAGACACCATAAAGTCGAGGACGGGACGTGATAAATTTCCGTATTTTGGACGTGTGGTATTTGATCAACAGCTTGATGACATCATCGGCGAATCGAAACTGTCATTTAAGTGATGTGTGTGATTCTGCAAAAGCATGAATATTATTCAAGACTCATACAGAGTCGTTCATTTTGTGTCTTTAAGTTGGTATCACTCGGATCTGCCAAACTTATCTGCGAATTGAAGAGCCACAATATTTGCTTAATGTTTATTGTCTGCAATCGTTTAGCAGTCAAACAACGCGTTAAAATTATTAAAAAGTACTACAAAAGTGATGATTCAAACGTAGCCACTTTTCGCGCATTACGCGATGATAATGGTCATCGTAATCGACTGACTACACAAGCAATCGGTAAAATTGTGAAATTTAAAGAGAGCGGAAGCTTTGCTGATGTCGTAAGGCATGCGCATCATCGCGATGCATCGTAAAGTGCAAGTGCTGTTAATGATCCGAATTTATCGATTTCACGGCGTTCGCAGCAATTGAACGTGTGGTACACCTCACAATGGCGTATTTTGCATGTCTTTCCTTATAAAGTTCAACTTGCGTAACAATGGAAACCTGCTGAACATTCAATTCACCGTCGATACGATGTCCTCGGATGTTGGAGCAACAGACAATGAGCATCGATTTTTGGAACAACATTTAGTTCAGTGAGGAGAAAATGAACAAATCTTGATAATTCTCATGCTTTGGTCCCATTATTTTGTGTAGACACACTTTGCAAAAGAAATTAGAACATTAGGTGACAGTACGAGTAAACTTCTCTAATTAACTCCACTTCTTGAGACTAGTGTTTCGTTTCGAATGGCGTCCTTTACTAGTTACGATCCCTCATGCCTGTCACTCTAATTAAAGCGATTTTTATGCAAATGCAAGATTTATTCTTTAAAGTTGACAGCTAAGAAGGCTTGGATGTATAGCAAGCCGATTTTTATTGTAGATTTGGAGAAGATGCGCGACAGAGTCCCTTGAGGTGAACCGTGAACTGCTCTACAGGAATTTGGAACTGATGGCCCCCTGTTGAGTGGAATTTAATTTTCATACACCAACTGTGCCATCTTTCATCGTGGACGTTGAGCTTCGCCAAGGGTGCGTCTTGTCCTTTTCATTATAAAGGCGTATATGCACTGGATGTTGCAGCGCAGCCGAGGTGAGAAATGTCTCACATTGAGAGATTACAGGGTAAGTCATCTTCTGACTTCGTTGTTCTCATATCCAGATGGAACTCCAGCGCGCACTCCACATCTTTGTGGTCATATGTGCTGATGCTGGAATGAAGATGAACGTGGATATGGTTATTTCCAAAACCTCTGTTTAATGCACTTTAAATGTTAGTGAAGTCCCATTTAACCCGATGAAGTAACATATCTTGGAGTCTTTTCGCACCAGTGGTGGTAGTAGCAAAACGGAGCTTTCTTGTAGGACTGGCAAATTTTGAAGCAGCTTGAGATCAGTAACAAGGTACTTTTCTTGTTTGATAGCCCACAGAGGACCAGGGCCACGCTTCTTCAACAACAACTGTTTTTTCACGAGTAGAAGGAACCTACCATTTTTTTCCTACTCTGGACGGCGAGATTTGACAAGCTTTTCATAGACAATTTGTACTCTTTGAGTGTTGATAGGTAGTGTTTGATGTCAAAGCCAAAGTTCCATGTCTCACCTATGGGCATGAAATGCATAAGTCCGTGCTATTACAGGAGTAATGGAAGAAACTCAATTTGGAGCGGCTATTTCTTTGAAGGGTTATACATCGATTGTCTTGCCAGGTGGTACGGATGCCCTTTCATCACGACTTTCGAGGCTTTCCTTAAATGCAACTCGATCAGGTACGCGACTGTTTGGCAGACCCAGGACGAGGTGGTTAGATGAAGTTCATAAGCTTAACTGGTCGCGCTTGGGAATAGTTACTGATGAGTGAGAGCCGATGGTGGTGAATGAAGTGGCCTGGAGGTCTCCCGTGCGAGCATTGCCCCTCGCGTGCGGTACTTCCTAAAAAAGCAATAAAACGAAATAAATTACATATCTGAGGCATGTTGGTTTCTCTATTATTAAAACGTGGTGAGGGAGTTAGCTTCACGCACAACCCGCAAGCCGAACCCATTATTTAGCCCTCGGGCAGAGGTTGTATTCGCTGCATACATTGGTTAACCACACAAAGAATGTTGTGATGGCTATCCAGGGGGCGCCACGAGAAGGTTGTATGTCAACTTGACGTGTGCAAGGGCGAGGATAGTGTTGGCAGCTCGCCCTGTGAGTGTGATCAACGACGTTACATCGTGTGCACAAGCCCATACACCACGTTAGTTGAGGCCCAGGTCCATCCCGGACTGTAGCGCCACAAGAAGAAGAATATGAAGAAATTACATTTCATTCCATGTATTTCGATTTTAATTTTAAAAGCAAATATTGCCAAATTTAACTTCGCAGTAACGCATTCTGTCAACCCCAACATTTAAAGTGCTTGGGCAGTAGCTCACGGATTGCTTAGTTAGTATTTATCCCTAAGTGATTCCACCATTTTCGAGACTGTGGGCATAACATCAAATAAAAAACAAAAGCCTTAGAGAGACTTCAACCACTAAGGAAGGAGTTGCATAAATTGAAATCAATGTAAAAGATTGATAGAACCCTATACTCTCAAAGTTGACTGCTTTGGCTCATAAGGTTCTCTAGAAACTAATGAGTTCACTGGAAACATCTAGGCTTATTACATTCTGGGTAAGTAGTGGTGAAACCTCTAGCGAGTTAGGCTGTAAAATCAGCAGCAATCCCTCAAGCTGTGGGTGTAATTTGTCTGAGGAAACTCTAGGAGTACCGATGCATCCACTCTACTGTTCTGCACATCCACTCTTCTATCCCAATTAAAACTGTTCATTAGAAAAGTACAAAAGCGAGTACAGCGACAGTAAGAAAGTGAAAGTCAGCGCAGAAGATATGATGACGTTGATAAGATACCAGTACATGCCCAATGCAAATGACCGGAATTCAATTAATCGAAACAACTTTTATGTTCTTGGTGCTAGATCTGCTGCAGCTAAGAGTTTTTATTGACTTAGTCGTATTTTATGACGTACTGAAAATGGCCTACATTCGAATATCTCTCCCTGCCAGTCAACATTTATCTAGAATCTGAAGACATTCTATACCCGTTTTTCACTCTGATGCCTTCTATTTTCGGTGAAATAAGATGTTTCGTTAATCGCCACTCGATTTGCTGTAAACATCTTCATCAAGCGGCATCACACTATTCGTTTGGTATCTCGTAGCAGCACCTTAGAAGAATAACGAGTTCAAAACCCTGATTGTAGCAATTAACTCATTTGGTCGTTTCTGAGTCAAATCGGGCAAGTGTCTACTAGTGCATTGTAGGCATACATCCAACATACATATGTGTGTGGTATAGCAACATAATCAAATGAAAAATATGCTACATACATATGAACATATGTCTGATAATTGAATTCAAATGTATTCTCATGCGTATGGGAGTGGGAATTTTCGCTATCTTTTGGCAGATCTTCGGATGGCGATTTAGATGTCACCGTGTAAACAACGTAAAGCTGGCTTTGTTGTATTTATTTGGCACACCGTTAAATTATTCATCGTGAGCAACACGTGGTTGTTTGAAAATTCAATGTGTTTCTCTGAAAAATTAGGACGCATGATTCGATGAGCTTTTGTGAGAGGAGGAGCAACCGAAGTTTTGTTTGTGTCCTTAAACTGAGGGGCGTATCCTTCTGATGTTGGATACATGCTTCGGGACTTGTTTCAAGAGATTGTGAGCGTATTGATGTGGTAAGTTTATGAGAGGGATATGAGATCGAAAAATTCTTGCATATTCTTAGGCGTAGAAATGGCATAAAACGCTTTTGGAAAATATTAAGTTGTACTAGAGATGCCATACAGATGTGATGGTACTTAGTACTACTGCTTCTTATGATTGACTATATTATATAAGGTCGAGAGTGTGGCATTTTTTTCTCATGATGTGACATTGTATCAGGATGTGGCATTACACCAGAATATGATGCTAACGCAGGCTAAAGTACACATGACTAAGGACCAACAATTTCATCAGACTAAGCAAATCCGAACCACAGGGACAACGCAACAGAGGACGTCCTAGACTGAGATGGCGCACACAAATGGAAAAGGACCTCAACCAACTT
Organism: Eristalinus sepulchralis; assembly: GCA_944738645.1. NCBI lineage: Eukaryota > Metazoa > Arthropoda > Insecta > Diptera > Syrphidae > Eristalinus > Eristalinus sepulchralis. The sequence goes on from OX122886.1 coordinate 56,003,916, forward strand.
GGAGTGCGCAACTGGAAGCAGCTGGCAAGAGATCGTGCTAGCTGGAGAGGCATGTTGGTTGAGGCCCAGATCCACCCCGGACTGTAGCGCCATCCGACGAAGAAGAAGAAGAAGCAAGCAATTAAGGAACGTCTGAATACAGGCTTACTTAATGGGCACTGTCTGATAGGAAACTATTCAAGAAAATTAGGCCGACGGGTATGACGAAGGGATTGTACTTAACTAAAATTAGATTTTTTTCATTTTGGTACACTGCTGCATTTATATTTGTTTTTTTATTTAAGATCAACTATTTGATTGGATGTATGGATGGTGCATAATCCAGTGGATTGTTGCTTACATCCTGATCCTTTTATGATAAGTTCTGTTAGAATTTCGTAGATTTAGATATTTATTACCACGTTTTTCGAAGAATAGTGTTTTAAATTAAGTAGATCATTAAAAGAAGATTGAGTTTATGTCTTAAACATTTTCTTTAAAATAGGTCTGTACACAAGAATTTCTTTTCGAAAAATCATTTACACGTCGTATTATTGGCTTATGGCTTAAAGAGAAATTTCATAACTTGGCCATATGTACATACATATGTATATCCTACAGCATTGTAAGATATAAGTTGAGTGCTCATAGGGTCTAGGTTCTCTTCTAAGTTATGGTTTCAGAATACATTTTAAGTTTTCTTCGAGATTATAAACGAGGCCAAGTCTAATTTTGCCTTAACCCAAACTCTCGACTCCCTGCCGTCGTAGTATTTCGCAAAAGACCAGGCAATGTCGTTCGAAAATAAAATCTTTAAAATGTACCAAAAATGTCTTTCTCCATTTCTTATATTTTAAACAAATTTTTCACTCAAAACAAAGTTTTATAAAATGCATCCAAGAATGCGCCACGGCAACTCTTCAAAGCTCCAATGCTCCCCCTTTTCAATGCCGATGTTGCGGCAACATATTATGGCATTGTTCCCACCATTCCCACCACAATTGACCACGGCAACGGATAGAAAGGGAATATCATTGAATATTTCGAAAGAAATACACACATCCCCCAGCACAGAAACAAATTCTCAAATGCAAATGATAAAGCCGCCTCACCGGTTGTGCTGTTGTATATGATGCGTCGTGGGAGGGGGGGTGTACCCAAAATCCGGGGGTGGGGTAGCCCCCAAAAAACGCACCATATCTATCCTCTCGCTTACTACTTGTTGTTGTGTTGTTTTTCTTCTTTCTCTTTGCCATACTTTCCGATTGGGGGGAGGGCAGCCGCGACGCAACAACCGATGGGCGATGGCGAGATATCCAGTCAAGAGCCAAACACAAACGTTCAGTTGTATTCCGAACGCGATGCCAAGTGGTTGTGATTGCTGCTAGATACCGTCATACGTAGCGTACAATAAAGAACCGAGCAAGCGAAAGAGCGAGAGAGAAACAGAATTATATTTATAAACGCTTAACTAAATTTTTACAATTCCAAAGTAGTTAATAATTTTACAAAACGTAAGTCCAAACTAAATTTCAGTTAAACTAAATTGTATTGGTTGTCTGGTGCGGGGATTTGGTGGTTTAATTGCTTGCGCACGCAGTTTGTTTAGAGTTGTAAAGTTGTGAAGTGACAGTTCATTAGAACAACAACATGTCGATCGCTGTGGCCGAGTGTAAGAAAGAGTACACACACGCCCATACGTTCTCAGAACGATCGCGTGAATGATTACGTGGAGCCCCAAGAGGAAATCGACGTTTTTTTTTTTCATCTTCAGATGAAAGGGTTAGACCCGTTCTTTTTAACCTGATTAAGAATGCAGGCGAGTTGTTAAAATTCCTCTGTCCTATCGTGGTTTATGGAGATTCAACTTCTTTGCTGCTCAGCGACTAAGTTCCTGCTGATAAGATCGTAAAACGTCATTGACCAGTTTGACATTAACGTGTGTCTTGTTCTCTGCCCATCAGGCGAGTGGAAGGGAAAGAAAAGAGAAATACTTTTTTCCGAAGATATGTGGCATGACGGTGTCGTGGCAGGGTAATTATTTGAAATTTCATTATCACGATGACAGGACGCAGTCTTATTTTTGTTTACCGACTGAGAAGAAACGGTAAAAAAACCGCTTTTGCTGCTGGTGCGACGCTAATTGCCCACATCATCTGTAGACTTGGTCGTTTTGTGTGTGCACCGTAAGATCACACTGAATGCCGCACGATATGTGGAGGAGGTCAAGAACCTTTGCAAGCACAGTAGGTTCACTTCACCTGGTAGCTGTGTGTCACCGATCCGGTTGGTTGTAGGCGTTTGCTGCAGTTCGTTTGGTTCTGCTTATCGGAAAAAAAAATCATAGGGGAAAAAGGGGAGAAAATGGTTTTTGTGCCGGTAAATGACTTCATTTGGGGTTTCTCCAACGGTGTGCTAATGATTTGCGCACATTTGCTGAAACTTTCATTTTGCGGTGATGATGAGGGTCACGATGATGTCAAATTTTCTCCCACTTGGCCAACGACAAAGTGGCTAAACTGTGCTCCAAATAAGGGCAGACATTATTCGGTTAAACTTTCTCATAGTCTGGTTATGGCAAATTTTGCGACTTTTAAACGTTGTCATTTAACGACAGTTTTATAGACCTAGTTTAGCTCAATTTGAAGACGGACTCTTGCTGGTCTTAAATGAAAATAAATTCACGCCTTATCTATTTCAATAGGGGAGTTCATAAATTTAACAAAACTGATAAACATCCGGAGGTTTTCTCTATGGAGATAACGCACATGTGGTGAGATTAATTTTATTTTGAAGTGACAAGAAGTTTATAACAACTGGCAAGCGGAGACTTCATATTGAATTTGTTTGGCGGACTGAATCAGATGAACAAACAAAGTTTTTTATGAAACAGAGAATATTGTGGAGTAGTTCGCAACAGCTTGACCCTTCATGTTGCACGTCACTCCAATTTGTTTATTCATTGTCTTTGTTTTTCGTTCGGGTTTTTCTCTATCCTCTGCGAAAACCCCGTAAGGTATTTCGAACACGAGTTACGTACATTCTTCTTTTAAACACAATGCAACAGTCCGCTTATGCAACGCGTTCAAAGTCGAGAACAGTCTCATTCTGAAAATGATTTCTTCAAGAATGTTCTCATTTTTATGATGTTATTTTCTTGCACCACAAGATTGCATAAGTTGACCCGCAGATTAAGATTGCCCGTTGGGTCAGTTGCTACACGTCAATGAACGTTGCAATCTCTTGATTTGCTCTTCCTTCTAAGAGTCTTCTCTTCGTTTTCGAATTCTGTGCATTCCACCAGATTTTTGATATGAAATCAAGCGGAATAGAGGAGATGTGTACACATTTCAGAAACGTCAGTTTCAGCTAATCTGTCTGAATTAGCTGTCTGAACTTCAGTACTCATAACATCTTACTTTGCATATGATTGTTGAAACAGCTTGTTCATTGAGCGAAAAAGAATTTGACATTCATAAATGTTAACTGCTAAATCAAACAATCTCACGTTAAGGTCTGTTCACATATGAACACGCCGAGAAACATCTGTACAAACAATTCCCATCGAATTTCATAATAATTCTGTTTCATCATCAGACGGAATTATTGGTTATTTAACTGGAAAAAAAAATTAAGACTCGCCATCATTTCCGTGCAAACACCCCATTAATACGAAAGAAACGTTCATAAAATATTTAAGGTATGAACTCCCATCCGATAAACATCTCAACAGTTGCAACACTTTTCATTTTATAACATCAAGTGGTGATGTGTAGGTAGAAAGTGTCACGAATGACAATGACAATGTAATTGCAACAATAAATTAGTTCTGTTTGTTTGAGATAACAATAGGCAATGGGGAGTGCACAAAACTTTCACTTCAAATGCGAATAGTGGGTGTGAGATTTATTGCTTGTTATGATATACAATACACATGTGTCATCTTCGTATGATATTTTGCACAAATTTTAATTCAGAAGATTTTTTTGACACAAGTGACATTTTCTTTAATGATCGTTGCCGGCCGTTCCGTTGCAGTGACGTGTCGTTATTTGATTGAATCATGTCTATGCTCCACATCAACATAGAAATTCGGTGTGTTTTTGTTGAGACAGCAATTTGAACCGGTTTTCAATGATCGCATGCGCCCGCGAATCCGCTTCAATATCGCGCGAAATTTCCAAACCAGTTTCATTGCGATTGAGTCGTGATGTTGGTGAAACAAGACGAAGACGAAGAAATTACAAGTAATGTATTATCTGCAATGTGATTCGTTTCACGGAAAGTAGAACATGACCCTTAAGTGATTGTTAGTGACGGCTGGACTTCATTTATGACATTTCATGTGCCCTGAAGTGGCTTAATCTCTTTCAAAATGGTAGACAACCTTTAAATTTTTCCCAGAATGAAACATTATTGTTTAAACAAAAGTATATAGTGACTATTTTACAACAATTTGGATAAATTTTTTTAGAATTCCTGTCAATTGTTTTTAATTTGACACTTTACACGAACTTAAGTCAAAAAAAAATGTCAAAGTATGAAGAAAATTGGATCGAAAGCCCTTAAACGTTTCTCATTGTCGCTTTGTCAATTCAGATCTTTTTTTCAACTTCATATTTTGCTGGCTAGACCTAAAGTGGAGGAAAATGTCAATTACTTCAAAATGACACGTTCCGAAATACATTTTGAAATTCTTTTGAAATTTTTGTCGTTAAGAAGATAGACCCAAGAACAGGGAAAGCTACATTTTGTTCCCGTTTTTCCTCATTTTTTCGCTTTCTTATAAAATCCCGATAAATGAAGAAGAAACTCTCTGTCTGATTGCTGTCAAAACTTTAAGGAGTTCCCTTAGATTTCCATCTTGCCACCCGGTACAACACTTGTTATATCAAGATGTCAACATAATGCTTGTCACCCAACTGGTCTTACCACATGCTTCAAAGAGTTTCGTTTTTTTCATTGAACTTCCTGATCACACTGCCAACTCAGTCAGTTGCGCAGACACTCGACCGCTTGTTACGTCCAACAGCCCATTAAACCGATTGACCTCCGTTAACAGTGCCTCCTCCGTGTTTTGCGCGCCTTGTGCATTTCAATGACATAAACCAGGAGAAAAAAAATCCTGTAACCTGTAGCCGTCGAACATGTTTCACAACCGAAAAACCAACTGCCAAAGTGCTTGCGCGAGACATTCCGCACTGAGATGGCAATCTTTGCGCGCTGTATCAGACGTGAGTGTGCATCAAATCCCCCCCGTCCGATTGGGTGTTGCAGATGCAAACGTGCCGTGCCTTGAATGCGGCTTGGCTACTTTCCCTTGGAACGAATCCTGAATGTTTGGAGTCACCGCTAGTTTCACCTCGACTGACTTACGCAACTTTTGTGCAGAAGTTAAAAGGGGAACTAAATCTCCCCAAAAAAGCGCGCAAAAGATCATTAAACATTGAAAAAGAGTTTCTCTTCGTTTCGCCTTGAGGGGATTAGAAATTTTCATCGTTTTTTTTTTTTTTTTGAAGACAATGTGCCTTTTTTGGCGGTGGTGGATGACAAAGCAAACGAAATCAGATCCGGGAAGCGGTGGTGGGCGCCCAATTGTGATTGAGAATCACCGAAATCGGTCGTAATTGGTGTTTGTCTCCATCCACTTAGCAGGAATTTCACATCTATTGTCGTGTGCCCGATTGGTTCCGTGTTGCACCACCAGAGCTAGTCTCGATGGGTGAGTTATGCAATGTGCTTCCACTGAAAACCCCTGTCGCATGTGAATGGTTTTCATTTGCGATGATACGAGTGACTATTTCAATTTGAGACGTGTCTCACATATTGTACGCTGAGTGGCCTAGAAACAAATAGCTTTCCCCCCTCAGATGGGCGCTGCTGGCTGAGTGTGTGGAGTGCATCATCGATGCCAGTGGCCTAACTCGGGCTTGATCTGCTGATCAAATGAATGCTTGCAGACATGATTAGGATGCGGGTTGAGTTCGGCTTCTTTTTTACATTGCATCAAACGTGTTTTTTTTGTTTTGTTGCGGTGTTTATGATAAGATTATGTTGTTTGTAAATGCGATGTGGTATCTGATTGCAATGACTCCTTGCCGAGGCGGATATTTTGTCGCAGTAACGAGTTACAAACGAGGTTGGCACTTGCAATGTCACTTAATCTTGAATTATGTTTCCGGAATATCACTGCAACTTGCTTAAGTAGCTTAAGTAGATAGTTTTGAAATGGAGTGTTTTTTTTTTTGAAGAAGATGTTGGCACCTTGAATTTGTGAAAATATAATAAAAAGAAGTCAAACGCCAAAAATTGGCAAAAGATCTTTTGAATGAAACGAAAGTCAGCATTATCAGATTTTTTCGACTTCTCAGTGGATCATCTGAACTTACTGAAAACTTAACAGATTTTTTCTTAATGATTTTCCGAGTCCAAACTTCCGCACTGCATTCAATTATCCAGCAATACGAAATTTAATTAAAATTAAGACTAGTTGTCGTCACACTGAAATGTCGGTCAGATGACCAAACAAATTTGAAGAGACTCTCTGCAAATCCCTGTTATTTAGAGTTGCATACTGACTCGGTTCCGAGATCATCTCGATCTTTGGGCTTGCTTATGACTCCTTGTCTTAGATCCTTTTATATTTTTAATATTTTGTTAAACCTATTGAGACGCCTACATTTATAAGCATCTTCCATTGCCATGGAAGTATGCCCTAAGACCAATTTTTCTTCAAGAGCACGCTACATGAACCAGGTGTGCTACGATTTCCTCACTCTCCTTCTTTCCTCAATTTGGCAACGACTTTATTGCCAAAGAGATGAGATCCTCTGGGACCCAATTCTCTGATAACAAATGGGTTGAAGCTAGCCGAAAAACGACCAAGAACCTGTTCGTTCTTTATGACATCGTCCACATTCCTCAGATAAGCAGCAAGGGTCAAAGAACGTACAAAATCGCTTTAAATGAGTCAATGAACACCTATCGCCCATAATAAATATTGGATGGTTAAAGTTGTGCAGTTAATTGTCTGTAGATGGCTCCCAAACAAATATAATATAAATGGAGCGACGCAACACAGAAGTGTTCATAGCTTACCTTCTTCAGCATCTACTCATTCTGTAAGCACTATTGTCCTCTTACGAGTATAGCGGGCCTACAGTTATCGACTTCGAACGATACAATTTTGAGAAGCTTTTGATTAAGAATTATGTAGTTCTCTTTGAGCCTTGTCGGCAACTCGAAAGAGGTGATTCCAAGAAACAAATGGCAGATGTCCAATCCTGGGACCTCCAGCGCGTGAGCCGACGCGCTTACCCCCTACGCCACTTCATAACATTTACCCCTCCTTGTTAAATTAAAACACTTGATTTGCTGACTGAACTGGCCCTTTTTTCATGAAATTAAGGTTCGAATAAGTCTGAACAAACCTTTACGTTTCTCTTGAGAGTAGTACATACAATATTTCCTTTAACTTAGACTTTTGTTCTGATTTTCAAATAATGTGCAAGGTTTTACATTTTTTTTATTTTGTTGGAGGTTGGGATACAATGCACTTGAGCTCTCTGACTCAAAAACTGGTCCATTGTACTACCAGGCAGTAACCTTCATTCAGTAGTTTCAGCACGCGCCTCTGTGATAAAGAGCTTAAGTTAAGTTTCAGCTCCCACACGTCAGCCATAAGGCGGGACATTGACAGAGAAAATGCTCTGAAGTGTCTTAACCTTCCCCACAGACGTCGCAAAGGGTGCCATCACTAAGCCCAAACAGACTAAGGTGCTTAGCGAAGGATTAGTGTCCCGTTTGTATGTCGACAAATTTTCTTCACTCTCTTCTGTCTAGAGATAACAGTAAAGCCGCGAATTTCTTGCTGACGTTCGGGAGCATGCACTTGGTCAAGGTGCATCCTGGAGAGTCAAGCGATCTCTGCTTGTGTTGTTGAGAAGCCCAACCGTCGACGGACGTCCTAACCAAGGATGCGAGCAGTCCCAAAGTGGGTTCGGGTCCTACGAATGCCTCTTTTGAACTTTGCCTCATCCTTCATCCGCAATCTGGTTTCCCATGATCCCATGATGTCCCGGGACCCAGACAAGTCTTAACGAATTCGGTCTACCAACTAAATTAAAGGAAGTTTTCGAAAAAAATCAGTTTGGGGGATTCCCTAATAAACGAATTGGAAAAAGAACACTCAGGCCTTTTTCTAATGTTTCGTGTTACGGAAAAAAAGTGATTAAAGTGATTGTTCTTAAGAAAGTTAAGTTGCCGCAAATAACCTTTCTCTTGGAGATGCAATGAACAAGTACTTTAATAGTACAATAAGTGTCATTGAACTAAACGATTTAAACTTCTTTGCCGGACCTTAAACGGCTTCCTAAGGATCCCCGCGAAAAGTCTCATCATCTACTGTTGCTGCTTGTCGCTGCTACGTTACAAATTCAAAATCGTTTTTCCTGCTGAGTTCATCAGCGCTAAGTAAAATCGCTTTAAACTTAAGCTGATGAAACATATGATACGAATACTCAATCAATGAAACGATGATCAGTGACTGATGTAACTCCTTCTTCAGAAATTTGGTTGCACTCGTAAAGGGTGCACATCCACTAAATTCGACACGTCCTGAAGATTTGTGATAAGTGTGATAAGTATAAGGTGAAATGTGCATGTCATCTAATTATGTCTTCTCCTAAAACAACTTCTAACTTCCATAGGAAGAAAAGACTGCTTCTGAAGACTGCTTCCCAATCCGAACTGAATTGATTCGTCAGGCACACAGCCTTACGTCATCGGTCCGGCCGCGTGATGTAGTTCGGGAATCTGTTACAAAAACACAATCTTACGTCAAAAAGATGTACTAGAATTTGCTTGGTATTCCATCACAGAACAGCGAGTGACAGCCACTGATCTTATGATTGGTTTAAATCGCGTATGGCATGGGAACTCTCCCATTTGCCTATGCTATCGTGAATGCATATACATGCCTTAAAGCTTAAGCTACTCCCTTTGATATAAAAGTATTGTAGATCCTCTTCTTTCTGCGCTAAATTTTAGACAGAGTTTTAGAAATTTCAGGACTTTTTTAATATCCCCAATAAAATGTCGCTGAATTGACCAAATAGGACAAGTCAATCCTACATTACATCTCTCATCAAACTCTTTTTCATTTCTACTTCCTAAACCTCCAAAAATATCAAATTTCAAAATATCATCATTTTTAAATTTTCAAATTCTCTCAATTAAGAATCTCTCAAATCACGCCCTTTCACTTTTCTCCATTTCAGATGATGTTCAAAACAGTACTTATTGTTATGTGCCTTTTTGTGGCAGGCGCTGTCTGTGACGACCTTAAAATCGACGTTATCAGTACGCCTGAGGTGTGCGAACAGAAAACAAGAAACGGAGACATGCTCACAATGCACTACACCGGCACACTAGTGGACGGCAAGAAATTCGATTCCAGGTAAGTTGAGCTGAGCAGTAAGTCAATCTCGCGCGCCTAACCCACACACACACACATACCCACGCATGTAATCCCCTCTGCCATATGCGAATTGTGTAAATTAGCGCGTCAAGCGTCAACTCTTTTCGGTCGTTCTTTTGACCCATCGCAGCGCTGGACAATGCAGATTGGACTCGTAAATTAGGCGCCTATCGATAAGAGATCTTTTAACCAGAAAATCATCACATTCGCGACCATCCCCGACACCGTACAATGGGACACCACGGGCCGATGTCATAGCCCTTGTGCAGGAGCCGGCGGAGTGGAACTAATATATTCCCTCAATCTCCGTGTGGGGATGCCGTGATTTAAATTGAAAAAAAGGGAATTTTCTCGACGCATGCAGCCCGACCGGCGCGACTCTGTCGACTGATTTATATTTCCCACGTGAATCCACGTAATTAAATTCAAACAAATTTGTGGCCACTCGTCCCCCAGTCGATTTCGGGCGCTCCCCCGCCCTCTGCGAGTCGTCAAGCGCTGCCGTAATTAACTTAGGAAATCCAAGCGGAAGACGAGCATTCTGAGGACAAGTGTGTCCTGGAGTGTAGTGCGCCGCAATGAGTATGTTTACACAAAATTTTCCCCGGATTAAGTTTCACAACTGCAAAGTAGGGCTCCTTCGGCGACGATGACACCTTGAGCGTGTGTGGTTTCAGTTGCTCTGATTTATGACTGAAGTTGCCCGTGTACGAATCGGCGTTGTTTAGAATAACAGTTTTGATAAGCCCGCCAAGCATTGGCGGATAGTGTGCGGCGACGATAATCACGGGCGAACAAAACACGTTCTCGGCTCCAATTCGCTGGAGATTAGATGGGAAATTCAATAGATTCTGTGGAAGGGGGCGATACACGCTTGTTGGCATCCATCTGAGATTGCAGGGTTAGACCTTTGACTGACAAATTAAATCATAATTCACCTGAATGGTTCGAAATGACATGTTGTGTAGTGCTGCCCTAAGGCGGGAGACGTTGCGACAAGACATCATAGTTCATTCAGTTCGGCGCTTGGTGTAACTCCTGCCGTATGTGTGTGTGTTTTTGGGGAACATTGAAAGATAGATAATAAATTTTTGGAGAACTCCTACCGGAAATTGTTTCATAATGTACTTATAGTTTGGCTGGGGCTTTGACATCAAACAGCAACCACGCGAGTGGGGCGACTTTATGAATTACAGAGATTGTGTGAAGGGAGAATGAATCTCTCGCTGAGGTTTATACAGGAGCGGATTGTGGTGCGGGTGTTTTTTGGGGCCCGATGGTGTGCATAACATTTTTATAAGGCCAATGAAAGTTATTTCCAAATGATTCGATGCATTTGTTTGATGGCTGGTGTTTGGTGTTGTGTTGTTTTCCAAACGTCATTTCAGTCCTACTCTGCCGACAGAGCATCTGCGCCCCTTCTAATCAACGACGTCGTAAAGTATCTAGATTCCTGAATGGATGAATTCACAAAATCCTAAAAAAATATTGAATAGATCGAAGTTAATATTCCGTAAGTTAAAAGTTTCTTTATCTCCAAAGGTTCAAAAAGGCATTTGAAGTGCTACTAGCTGCGAGAAGTGATTATCCGGCAGTGCACCCGGGCGTCACGATGTGTCCCTCTTACGTGTCCGATATTTAGTTCTTTCAATTTTAGGCTTTTAATACTCAGATCTCATTTTGTACCAATTAATGATTTTTCATTTTGCATTTGAGTACTGATTGTTTGAGAATTTCATGTCAGTTGATTCAACTTACTATGTTCATCGCTATGTCATTTGGGCTTAAGTTTTAGGTACGTGGAGCCTCCAACTGGCACGCCACGTAGTGCGTTACCGCGTCCACTTCGACATGGGAGTTTTCCTTGTTCGAATTCAGATCTGGACTTTCTCATCCATTTTGTACCTCTCTGTATTTCTCTTGAACTGTTGGCAATGCTCAAAGAGTAATAGTAGCGTCTCAAATTCCAAAAGTCGACATTGAGCTGTAGGCCACCTCCACTCGTGACGGCAAATCGCTGAAGAAGTTTGGCTCTGCTTCTTTATGGACTGCAGTACTACCCGATAAAAGTATGTACCTATTCATGTTTACATAAATCTATGACCTAAGACTGAAGCTTACAACTCGCCAAAAGATGTACGGAATCGATAAAATTGTAACTCTTCAACAATCTCCAACAAGAACAAAGCGCACTCCTTCAACGCTTTTCGCTGCATATCTTGCATCTACAATTTTTTGTCAAAAAAAGTATGCAACGAAAGTGATACAGAACGCTGCAATTCGTGGTGACCAAAGTCCAAGGCGTTCTTTTGGAGTCCAAAATCGAATTTCCAAAATTTTGAAACATAACTAAAGCATTCGGAACAAAAAGAAAGGCAACGAAAGGCCTTAAGAATAAGAGTTTCGTTGCCAGTTTGGAATAGGATTTAACAGATAAGACTGTCTGAAGTTAGAGCTAAGCTGAAAAAACATGTTTTTAAACCTTAAACACCTAAGACCGTCTCCGCATGGGCATCCAACTTTAGATGTGTCTTTTTTTGGGACATTGCGCCTTCCACCACAATGAATTAGAAAGTGATCAATATTGTCTCAATATATCGATTCTTTTGTTTTGTTATTTGCACCCAAATACTCTTCTTTTTGCTCATAAACGTAATTGGTCTTCAAATTCATACGGCAATCAAAAATAACAGGCGCACTACCTTACCTCCAACCGGCCCTGCCCACATTACCATGCCACAGCTTAAGTGGCTCTCCTCAACGAACGAACATCTCTCCCGCCGTGCACTCATTCCGAGAAGTTCAACTGCGAAAAATCCTCCTCCAACTCCACCTTTATCTTCGTCGTTGCTGTCGGTCGTCCTTACCTAATTGAGTAAAATCAAAAGCGAACAGGCGGACGACGACAAATTGTTTTGCTAGTTGACCCGATGCCTCGGGCGAATCGCTGCTCTTCACCGACGAAGTTCGTGTGCGGTGCAATTTGAATTCATTTTGTCACAATCTGTGTTTGGCTGGCCCCGGGTGGACGGCGGAGATGGACTCAAACATGTGGAACTTGTTGATGGAGGAGCGTGTTAAAGCGCAAAAACCTTAAACGTTGATTCCTACCCTCGACTCAACTCGACTGGCACCTTTGGGCTTGAGAGCATCCTTGTGTCGTGTCCCATTGTGGGTGCATCGGAGCTTGAAGAATTTTTCTCAAAAAGGTTGCGCTCTTGTGGCTGCATCGCGCTGAGGATGGCACATGCCGGAGGGCACTATTTTCCGGAAATTAGCAGAAAGGAACATCTTTTTTGCACATCGTTGACGGAGGATAATCTCCTTCGCCTTCTCCTTTCCTTCACCGAGCAGCGCTTCTCTTGTGTGTGCCGTCCTCCTTGAAGCAGGTGCACGGCGGGCAATTAAAGCTGAGATGGAGATTTAAATGCTTTAAGCAAATACTCGTTGATAAGCACGACAGGGGACGCCCTTTCTTAAGACGTCGGCAGCAGGCACGCCAGCCCTGATCAAATGGCTAATCAAACACAAAAACCGAGTGAACGCTACTCAATTAGCCGCGGCTCGCTTACAATGACGGCAATACCCCGGGTTATGACAGCCGTAAGTGAACCACTGGGTGGAAATTAATTTCAATCGACGCTCACCTCTGCCACCACCTGTCGGGCGGAGGCTACGGAGAGTTTCCCGGTTTTTTTGATGGGACACGGCCAGCACCGGCAACATCTTCTCTGCTCGAAGACAATTGCATACGTGTCTGATTAATTATAAAGAGGATTACGTTATGCAACCATGTTTGCCATTCATTTCGGTCCGGCAGCGTCGGCCGCCGTCAGCGAGCGTCGACGATGAGGTCACATTAAACTACTAAAAGACGAAGCGAAGCGGGAAAACCGAGAAAAACAAAGCAAACAAATGTAACCGGCACCGCCGTCCTCCATCCAAGTGGAGAAAGTGAATTGCATTCGGGTTTGGGTCGTTTGCCAACCTCCGGCACGTAGCTGAAGGCGGCTTGAGGATGAATAAAATATCTGGTACTTGGGGTGACTACCGCTGCCAGTGGTGTTTTGAATGAAAAACTCACCTCAATTTACTTCCTGTTGTATCATCTTTGCATTGTTTCTGTCCGTGGTGGTGGTGGTGGTGGTGGCGGTGGTGGCGCATCGACGACGACAACGACACACAACGAGTCGCTGTGTCTCTTGCCAACCGCTGCTTGAATTATTTATCCCCTCCCCGTGAGATGGTGTAGGTAAAACGAATTATAAAATATTTAGACAATTGTCCAGTTGAATTCGCGTCACGTTTTCACAGCTTTTGTCACTATTTTGCAACCTGTTTCATCAGCGCTGTCGTCTAAACGGGTTCACGTGCGCCTAAGAGTGCCCCCATCCCTGCCCTCTGGTTCCCTGCGCTTAGAAATTAATTTGTCATTGTGTTGCCGAAGCGGGCCAATTACCTAATTAGAAGTTATGACTGAGCGGCAACTCATTTGCCCGTCGACTGCGTCATGTCTTCAGCAGCAGTTGCTGATCCCTTAAATTTGACATGAAATAGGTTTCTTGTCGGCGTCTGCTGTCAGAGTGTGAGTCGAATTTATGGCTGCTCCCCGCCACCCCGTCTGCCGGTAGATTAATTTGCGAATTTTTCCCCATTTTCGGCCATAATTCTTGTCGCTGCAAGGTAACATTACTTCACACCAACGCCACGGGTCGCTGCATGCGAGTACTTGGCGCCCGAGAAGAGATATATTGTCATGTGCATGCACCGCAAGAAAGTCAAGTGCAGTGCAGCCCACTGCTCGCATACACTCTTGCACCTATGGGTGGCAGAAAGTTTGCCGCGCTTATTTTTTGTTTTCATTCTGTACTCAGCGCTGACATATTTTCGTTCGCGGAAAAGAGAGGAGCAGTGAAAGTTTCTCGTTGTCCGTCCATTCTTGGCTGTGAGAGGAGCATCGATCATCATCGATCGAGTAGAAAGTTATGGGTGCAAACAGAAGTGCACACTCGATCGGAGGTGGATCAAGGACCGTGTTAAAGACTTTCACCCAATTTGATGCGTCGGCAAGTATGTGTGTAATTAAGATTCTCCGCCGGTAAGTGATTGTTGAATTGGTAACCTCTTGTCTCATCCGATGGGGCTTAATTAACATACAATGGGAAAGACTGAGTGTTAGTCCACGCTCCTCCCCCGGGCGGTCTTTGCGCTGTTTGCCCATATGTTTGTACCGATGGTAAGAAGAAAAACGGAAATTGACTTCTCACGAGAAATATTTCAAAAGGAAACAACATCCGCTTGGCCGACAACTGCAGACGGACGGACAGATTGCCCGATATTTTCTCTTTTGCGATATTCTGTTGCAGAAGCTGAGGGCTGTGTGTATGGCGTAACAACAGTGCTGCGGTTGTCTGGTTTTATGTTTTTTTTCTTTTCACGATTTATGACATGCAATTATAGGCGATTTAATGGTTGATGAATGGTAATGAATGTTAAACGCTTTTAGCTTTGTTCTCTTCAATTGGTGTGTAGAGAAACGTTACGAGACCTTAGAAAGCCGTAACTTCTTGCCATCGCCGGATGAATGCTCGCTGAATGTCTAAAATGCCGTTGAGAAAGACCTTCAATATGATTAATTGAAATATTTACGGTTGAGGTAAACTATCTTAAGGCCTACCTAACCACGTTGAAAGCGACTAACTCACCACCATTCGCAATTAAGACTAACAAACAATGTAGACCGGTATTTGATAAACATCGAAATCAGATTGCTAAGAATGTTTGCTTGAAAAGTATAGGCCCATTTTGGGTCACTTTGAGAAGAAGAAAAATAAAGTTCCTTTCAGAAAGGAAATCATTGTGTAGTCAATTACTTTTGTGGATGTAGGCAATCACAAAAGTGGTTCATCGCGCGGTTTGATTAGTAATGTAAAATAAAACACATAAGTTTGATAGTGAACTCCGAATTTTATCGGTTCATGGCATTTACCTTGATACTATGTTGACCCCGATTACGCCTGAGGTGGTCCATTTGGAAGGTCCAAATTAGAAGTACTCGTTCGAGCATCGCGTATGATATCTCGCGGATAACAAAAGTAATGTTCGCTTCCATAGCGCAATGGTAGCCAACTAACTCTTAAAGAGAGACTTCTGACTGAACACATTTCTGGAGAAAATAGTCCAGAGGTGTGATATCGCACGGTCTAGGCCGTCAATTTACGGTAAGCACTTACCTTAAATTAAGTGCTTACCAAAATGATTTCCCAGTAAGTTCATTGTTTCACTGACTGTAGAGCTCATAGAGCCGTCTTGTTGAATACAGAGCTTACCGAGTGCCATGTGCTTGGATTTCAGGAACCACGTTATTCAATATTATTGCCAAGCTCCTGAGAACAACGACGAATCGATTCGTCACGTCACGAATCGTAGCGTGCACTCTCTGCTACAGCTGCTAGGTCTTACCGTACACTCTCTGCTACAGCTGCTGCAGTTTCTTCACTATGTGCTATATGTGGTCTGATGTAAAGTAAGATTTGAATTGGTGAATGGTATTGGCAATAGTAGTTTCAGTAGGCCGATTTGTCGCACCATAAGTTTCTCGGATCGTACGAAAAACATTTCTCACAGAACGTTGATTTTCGTAATATAGCTGAAGAACTTGAAGACGCTGTTGTGGAGTAAGTCTGTCCATGATGGCTTGCCACATGATACTGAACAAAACTTACACAGCAAATTGATAGGATTCACGTGTGGTCTGTCAAAAAAAACCTGTTAAAAATTAAACTTCACGGTGAATCACCCTTAATTTTCAAAGTTATATCAGAAAAAAATGTGCTTGTTCAAAACGTTTGTTACTCATAACCAGCCCAGTTAGTTTCTGTCATAGGACATCTTATTCCTCCGACTTTCACTTTCGTCCATCAGTCAGACAAATTGCTTATCGAAAATTCTTCATCCAACGAGTGCAATAAAATCATACGAGCACACCTTAACTGCACTTTAAAGCACACATACACTCATGCCAACATTCATCCCCAAAAAAAAAAAAACAAGATTCTAGAAACTCTCCCCGAGTGCAATTTTCGTTCCCGAATTAACGGCCGCTTTACACCGTGCTTCCAGGATCTCATGTGTTCAAGTTCCGCACATTCACATTCTGAGCTCCATTTCATGGGATTTATCAAAAAGCGCATCGGGAATGGTAATACCATTCGCGTGAGGCCCCAGTAAAGTCTCAAGCTGAAGAAGAATGTCTTAAATAATTAATAAGCAGCGCAATAGGGCACCGTAGGGCGTCTGGGTGTCTAACCCATGGTTTTTGAATGAATCGCGTAGACTGTAAATTTTTTTTTCTCTGAAGGAAGAAGAACGAATAAATGGTTGAAGAACGTGATGCTCTGATGTAACTATAAATTGTAGCGAAGCAGAGCGCTGTGAAGGAGAGACGCACTTCTATGATTGGAGACGAAATGGGAGCGGGAGGAGGAGGAGGCGTGGAAGAGTGTGATTTAAACTTGGACAGGCAGAGATACCTAACATAATGATGAGTCTGTCCGCATTTCTTCCTCATTTAACCCCCATCCGCAAAAAAACTTCACCAGAGCAAGGGACGTCTATATTAATCCCAAGATACTCTCGGACCTGATGCCAACAAACCACCCAACCCGACCGCATCTTTTAAATTCGCATTCCCCCACCCATAGGCACTCGGCCAGCGGAGAGCGGAAAGGGGGGCGGCTGAAGTTGAGAAGTGCTAAAAATTGAGATTCATTCAGGGCCCGCATAAAAATCGCATCGATATGCTCTACATTATTCAGCAGGGTTGCATGTGTGAGTCCTTGTAGGTCTCCGCAGCCATTTGAATACATCTGAGTCGGGAATCACTCTTGGGTGGAGCAGTCGGAATAAATATCCAACTGCAAAAAAAAGAGGAGAAAATATCAAAAAGGAAACTTCATCAAATATTTAGTGGACTCATAAAAAAATACAAAAATCCAACTCACAGGACTCCAGTGGTCGGAGGGGGGTGGACAAATACTGATGGTCGGTCGAAGGCCACCTGCCATGCTGACGGAGGTGTACTGGCTGATGATTTCATCCCCAATTGAATCCGTTTATGGAGGACTCGCCACACTCTGATAATGTGTGGAGTGATTTTTTGATTTCTTCCACTCCCACGGGTGACAGTTGCCTTCCGTTGCCGTGCGAACGATGCTTGCCGGCTGATGTACGACGGAAGGGTATTGTGAATTTAATTTGCGAATTGTTCTTCCTGTGTTTTTGATAAATTATGAAAATTCCGTGATTTTTATCCAATTGACACATTGTAATTGGTAACTGAGGGAGAATGAAGAAGAGTATGAGAATGAGGCGGGAGATTGGAGGGATGTGCAGGGAATTGTCGATTGTCTGAAATGTTTGCGGGGTCCTTATGGAGAGCATTTGGAAAAGGGCACGAATTAAACTGGGGCACACTGGGACGGCTTTTAATACGACGACTGTTAGCAGCGGCTTGGAAACCTTTGTATCCCTGACAACATGTATTGACGTTAAACAGCAATATATTGGAGGGAATTGCTAAGTATTCCTCGTTCTTTACTAGAATTTATGGTCCAGGATTGATCTTAGCATCAGTAAGCAAACTCCTACCTGGTCAACTGTTTACGTCAAGTTGTTTAGATTTGTTTTGTTAATCAATCGTAAAGGTTCTTTGTAGCCTGGTTTAAGTGGCTAAAACTCAACTGCTCACCTTAGATCTGACTTAAAATATCAAGACCTTTATGAAGACCTATCGAAGTATACTACACGGTCACATACCCTTCGTTGGTGTGTCTATAACTTAAGGTTCATATTACGCATCCTATAATGTAAGCTTAGTTTACAAAAATATGAAGCATAGTTGAATAAAGACAACCCTGAGCAAATCTTCGAGTGCACTAGAGCAACCTGCCAGTTTCAAATTTGTCCGTATCCTGAAAACAAAAAAAAAACTCGCGATGACTTCTTCTCAAAACTATACTTTCCGACGTCTACTACTGCACTAGCTTTTTCGATATCAAGGGGTTTCGGTAAATTCGGTAGACTAAAGATAAATTCCCAACCCTGAATAAAGTTTTCGATAATTTTATGAATTTATTGCGAGCTCCATATTCCATGGTCGAGTAGCTTTCACGATATTCTACTTAGTTTGTTGCTACCGTTCGACTGGAATCCAACATGCTTCGCGTACTTAGGTTCTTCACGACTGTGTAGACCATCTCAATCCGGGACTTTCGCTTTTGCGATGTTCCGATCGGTCTGATGTGAAGATTCTTTTGGTTGAACCATTTATAAGCTCTACAATGCCCAGTCATCGTAGGCATACTAGCTTGACACATACAGCCGCACAGTTCTTTCAGACGCCATCAACGCAAGCAGTAGCAAGAATCACATACAAAACTCTCGCTGGAATAAGCAAAGATTTTCCTCCTCCGCTTTAAATTGCGTCCATGAGTCTTAGCCCTAGAGTAGGACTGGGGTGATCAGTAGGACTGCGGTGATCAAAATGTTGGATGAAGCCAACTTATTTTTTCTGAACAGGAATCTACTGCTGTTCAGAGACAATAATTGGTAACATGAACTCAGGAGTGGATCTCGGTAGTGTCCGATTTGAAGTTGGTGAAGTCTGAAGTTTCTAGTTGTACAAACTCCAGTGGGACTAGAACACTGAACGACTTTTCATTCAGGCTTATTCGAATATGTCCAAACAGTCCTGTATTTAGTTCAAGGGCAAAACGGTATGCAGTCATATGACCTTGTCTACATTCCCAGAACGGAAACCATGAAAGCAAACCTGGATGAAAAGCTTCTCAAATCTCGCCGTTCGGAGTGGGCAAAAAACTCATGGGAGAACAGTAGCGCGCACAACACGAGTAGTTCTTGTAGAAGCTAGGCCCTGGTCCCCTGTGGGCTGTAGTGCCACTCAATTATTATTATTATTAAACCAACCGACTTCTAAGTTAGCACGCCATGAGTAGCAACGACCTGCAGTAATACGATCCACTAGCCTTGACCGTGGATTGCACAGGTAAAGCGTGGAAATGCGTTCCAGCGAAATTGCATGCGTTGCCGAGCAAGCAAGCTACGCGAATAAAGATGATTCACCAGGGGATTGCATCAGCCAACGGAACACCTGTGTCAGCATGCGACTGGGAACGATGGAGGGCGATGAGGAGAAGCTAAGCAGGCAGTCTATTGGCGGTGATACTCGGAATAGGAAATAAATTCGGTTTTCTATTTTTGTAAGTCGAACAGTTGGGTCAGTTGGGTTTTTTTGAATCCCCTTCAGGGAATCCTTTAACTTATATTTTCACTCACCTTTGTGTAAATGGTTAATTATAACAATTTTCGGACCTAAAGTGACATTGAAAATATATTTTTAAAAACACCCGAAAACACTACAAAGTTGAAATTCCAGTCTCTCTCTCTTATTGGACTGCGAAGCTGGCAGGTCATACCACCACAACACCCCTCTACTGCATTTTGATTACATCTCATGAATCCTCTCTTAATCTACTACATTTGTGTGCCACTTGCATCACCGAATCACAGACGTGTCACATTATGACGGCAATTATTATTAATTTGACGTTTCAAATGTTTCCCCGCGCAAATCACCTTTAAACCCCAGCTCGTAATATTTTGAGAGTCTGTCACCTAAGTCTCTGCGCCCCACCAAGGTAACCATAAAATTCGCACTCCACCCCTCCCCTCCGTTTCACCAGATATTCATGGCGATGTGCATGCAATAAAAATTCATACAAATAACCGAATGTAAATCCGGCATCACGGTAATCTACTCAGAAAACCGAACGCCCGCATGTGAATATTGTCGAAAAACCGAAAATAAACACAAGACCTATGTTTGCGAAGACATTTGTATGCGATTTTCTACGTGTCACAACCTCCCGCGTATTTTCTCACCGCCGCCGCCGCCGCCAAGCGGTGGGGTGATTCCGCAGTTGATACCCCTCGAGAATGGCATAAAATATTTAAACGTTTCTTTAGAACCGAAACACCGACCATCCATCCACCCATCCCCGTCTACTGCGCCTTCGCCTGGAGACTTGGATAATAATAACAATAACGATACCGTTGTTGAGCGCGATGTGGATTTTGCCAAAGTGTCACTGCCGGAGCATAGGGTAACGGAGAGGCGATGTAACGGAAGTTGTGAACGAAACGTCGCCCGCACAGAGCAACTTCAGTCTGATACGTGTTCTGTTGTTCTTTTTGACAATTCGCTGAGGCTTGCTGCTGCTTTAACATTTGCCTAGTCACGGTGATCCTTAAGAAGCATGTACCGGCATCATTTCAGCGGCGAATTGTCAAGAGATTAACTAAAAAATGAATTCCGCAGCGCAGCAGCAGACACGATATCAAACGAAGTTTTATCGAAAACTTCACCTTCGGGAAAAAACCACCCACCCGGCTTCGCAGACACCGAGTGTATGCGAACGAGGCCCAAGTCATAGATAATAAGGACTTGCTCCCGTGTCGCATTGTGCCGGTGCTCCTGGGAAACATGTTGCAAACTTTTTGGACAATTTAACGCAGAGAAAAAAATTACAGACGAAGGGGAAGGGGGATGCTGCGCTGCAATAAATAAATTGGACATGTTTCTATGAGGGCCAACTGGAGGTGCCCTTAAGGTGACCATTTCACTCATTATCCAACAACAACAACAACTGGGGAATGGGAGAGAGTGCTGGTGTACGCGGAAGAGCCAGACCGAGTGGTGGTGGTGTCCGTAATTAAATATTTACACCATCGCGGGGGATGCTCGCGAGCACTCAATCAACTTGGAAGGCTGGTACCTGTAAAGTTGTCGCTTTTTTCAGCTCCTTTCGCGGGGTGTGATAAAATATTTAAAGCGTCTTACCCCCTTGTTCGCATAATCATGCATGACAGGTAGAGGAATTGTCTTTTTCAATGTTGTTCTCTGTTGTTGTCTTTTTTTCTTGTGTGATTCCCTTACACCAGAGGGTGTATTCTCACATGGGGGATGTCTCACTTGTCAGTAGGTTTTGCAACACCCACCCGAGTAGCGGCATCTTCTTCTTTTTCTCGTCCATAAATAAAATTACAAAATGATGAATCGTGTGAAGAGATATGCATGAACGAATGCGCCCCGAGTACCTATCAAATTAGATGACAAATGTGCTAGTGTGTCATTATTTACCGCAAGATACCGTCAATGCCGCTGAAATGTAGCGGTAATGTGCGGCCATATTCTCATGTAACAAACGTGTAGAGACCGCCACTTCATTTCGCCTTTTCGTTTGCTTTAATTTTTTGCAGTTTGGACCGTGATCAACCCTTCACATTCCAGTTGGGCGCCGGTCAAGTGATAAAAGGATGGGACCAAGGACTATTAGACATGTGTGTCGGTAAGTGGTGATGTACTTCATGTAGCAATTAAAAGTTTGTATCCGTTGGGCGCTCGTTAAAACATATTTTTTTCCCGTCTGCTTGTGTGTCTTTGTTTTCAGGTGAGAAACGTAAATTGACCATTCCCCCAGAGTTGGGCTACGGTGACCGCGGTGCTGGAAATGTCATTCCACCAAAGGCAGTTCTCGTCTTCGATGTTGAACTGATTAACATTGGCAACACCCCACCAACAACAAATGTCTTCAAAGAGATCGACGACAACAAGGATAACATGTTGAGCCGCGAAGAGGTAAACCTATATGTATGGGTCGCACTTTTATTTTGTTTGTTCTTCTGTTTCTGTTCATTTGGGTGTGTTATGCGGCGGGACACCTAAGGTGAAGGATGTACACCCTATTTATGAGGAATGCCTTATAATGCGAGTATTTCCAAAATAACTATCCACCTGGGTATAAACAGGGAATGTACATACATTGACTAACTTGGTATTAACTCTTCTACTCATTTGTTTGTTTTTTAACCGTCGTATGTATGCAGACAAATTTCAAATTGAATTCTTCGTCAGAAAAGTTTATTGAACACCGGCCTCTTTTTATTTTCCTCCTCTGTGTATGTAAGTGTTTTGTTTTTGCACATCATCACGACTGTGTTCATCAAGTTAATGACCTCCGACAAGATTTACTGCACCAAAGATCTTAGGAAAGACTTTGGCCATCATCACGTTGCGCCTGTGCTCATGAAAGATAGACTTGCGTGGAGATCGAAAATCGAATGGATTGTTAACCGTTTCAAGGTGCTGCAAGTTGATGGAAAAAATTAGATAATCTGCGAATGAAAGCATTATGCTTCCATAGTTTCTTATGATCTTCGGTGCAGAGATGGCCTTAGAAATATAGGTTAGGATGGAATGCACGGCGTTTCATAATCGGCATTCGTATCTGATGCATGCAGAGATGTGTTGATATCTTTATAGCTTTTTGTGTTTAATCTTTCGTGTTTAACTTGGAGCCGCGATAGCATTGTTTTGGACATGGAAGACTGAGAATTTGAAAACAATGGAATGTCGTGTTTTAGCTTGTCCTTCGTCTTCTGATTTCAATTTTCAATGGAACTTTTAAATTGTGGAAAAAAATATATTTGTTTCTTTCTTTTGTGGCACTTTAGTCCGAGGTGGACCTGGTCCTCAATCAAATACTATTCTTCAGCTGACTCAATCTTTCTGAAGGAATGTCTCTTTTGAAAGATAATGGCTTTCATCTTCGTTACCTTGTTTTTGACTTTTGACTTCTTTTGAAAATATGTCGACTACAATGTGGAGTTTGCATTGGAATTTTGCGTATGCTTAGTGCCTCTCAAGATTAATAATTCAATTCGCAAAAAAGAACATCGAACACAAATGTGCGTTGCATACTAATTATCTACCCACTTGTATCTGATCTACTAGTAGGTCGTTTGAGCACTCGTTTATCTTACTACTGTAATTTAACAAGTTCCCAAAGAATGTTCTGTTCTTGTACATAAAATTCGAATAGCTTTTATGTCAAAATGAAATGTTATCAAGAGAGTAAGCAATTTCCTTACCATACTATTTTCAGCTTGATTTTACAATTTCAGCATTTTGTAGTGAGTTTTCGTCAGCTGTCACATTCAGCTACCAGTGACCTTTGGCGGGTTTTAGTGGCCAATGTGTTCGTCTACTTTTTTGTAATTTTTACAATTTTTTACATATTTTTCGACTTAATCGAACATGAGTGACGAATGAATATTAACTTTCCCCTAATTGATTCTCCAGCTATTAGTCAGGGTTTAAGCTAACATTTATTGGGAGAACCAGTTTTGTGTAAGTAATGAAAATCTCAAGTGCTTGATCAACAGCTATTTTGTTAGGAGATTCATGATTGAGAAGCAAGGCTTTCAGTCATGATAAGCAATGTAATGGCAAACACCGAAATAGAGAATTTTGTTGACGTTCTTACTTGAAGTAAAAATGATAACGCTAAAGTTACAATTTACGTTTTGAAATTGGAATCTCGAGGCAGAGACATTTATTTTTACGTGTGTTAAAATAAAAACCGCCGATAAGGTTGGCTTAATATACAAGATTTCACAATCATTTATTTATTTATACCCAAATCAAATGAAGTCAAATGAACTCGTATATTGGAAACCATTGTACAGAAGCACAATCGTGCGTTAACATTGCACAGACCGTAATATCGTAAACGCATAATGCTCTTCTAATTCCTTGTGAACTGTGGCAACTAATCGTCTAAACAATTATTGTTTTGTATTGATTTTGCGAAGAATAATATATACAATGTGTTTCAGCACAAAAGAAGAGAGTCTTTCATTCGGACTTGGAATCTACAAAAACCCCGTTGACATAAGATTCTCGTAAAAAAACGAAAAAAGTGTGTAAGTTCGCCATTGTGATCCTGTTTTCAATTGTCATAACACACACAAAATCAAGCTCTCACATTTTACTTATTATTCCACAAATTGCAAGCGAACTGTCAAAATGCACGCAAAATGTTGACCATATTAAGAAAAGGAGGAGTGTTTCGCTTACGTACATAGCTTACTCTTTTCCTCTCCTTATTTTCGTAACAAACAAAGGAGTCCTCCTGGACGCAGCAAATTTTACACAACGATGATTTCTGTTAGACTCAATGCACCAACGTTGCGTCGTGAAAGAGGCAGGATAATGTCTGACAAACTTAATCATAACAAATCCGCACTTCACACTTTTAGATTTAGTTGAGGTGGCTAAAGCATACACTAAAAATCGACTGGATCCACTGCCCTACCACTAGGCTTAGTCATGTAATGAAACGCAAGAACCAGTTTGGGTCTTTTTAATAGCCTCACATTTCCACGGAAATAGACGTCTCTCTTAGTCAGCATATACTCGTATTAATGTTTTCTTTTTGTAGCGTCATTGGTTTGAACTTGATCTTCTATTTCGTAATTTTAATAAAGCTCGCCAGAATTTATTAGAAGTTCGTGTGTTTCTCTTTTTTATGACGTGTTTTGTGGTAACTTTCAGCTTGAAGCACCTATTTTTCTAATCCATCTGAATTTCGGGTGATGTTTTATTAAGAGCCAATCTCTGCTCAATTTCATTTTTTCGGAAACTCAAAAACGGTGTTGCCTGATAATCGAGGGCTTTTGTAATCAACTTCATTGAAACTTAACTCATAAAAAGTAAATAAATCGGTTGTGCGTCAGCGAAGATAGATTTTAAAACTGGCTCAGTATCTTCGAGTATTTCCAGAATACAGAATACACATCAAACTTTTCTCATAAACAGAAATCAGCATCATCATCACCTTCTTTACCCACATAAAGGGCTCGTGGGAGCAATGCAGGCACGAGAGACCTCCAGGCCAGTCGATCCTCCGCCATCGATTTATTAGAAGCTATTCCCAAGTGCGACCAGGCGAGTTTTTGAACTTGATCCAACCACCTCGCCCCTGGCTCTGCCGAGGGGAATTGCCTACCTGATGGAATTGCACCTAAGGTATTCGTCGTAATGAAGGGGATATCCGTACAAAAGCCCTTTCTATCCAAAAATAGCTGCTCAGCATTGAGTTCCCCCCCAAACCGTCGCGATTCCCACAATCCAGCAACGGCGCGAAGAAATCTCATTTCGGCAGCCTGTATTCACGATCTTCGGTCATTACCTAAATTTCATGACAAACACTGAGTTAAAAACCGAAAACTTGACTTTGACACCAAGCTCGTTTTTCCTTATTACTGATCGACGAAGCTGCTTCAAGACTGATCCAGGCTGGCCAATCCTACAAGAAAGCTTAGTGTTGCTCCTCAAATCACTCGTCTCTATTATGTCCAATACTACTGAATTTAGTGGCACCACAAACGCAAGAAATCAGTCCAGAAAACTAGAACTAACTCGATAGATTGGTAATTAACTTCCCTAGTATCAGAAAAGAGTAAGAATGTCTAATCCCAACAGAGTGTGAGTAACTAATGTTCAAAATTCCTTCTTCGGTTACTAATCAACTGCACGACTTTTTCCAACTCTATCAAATTCTTTTCAAACTCTAATTCAATTGTCACCCGTCACTCATTTGCCTTTCTTACTTTTTCTAGGTCAGTGAATACTTGAAGAAACAAATGACCGCCGTTGAGGGTCAGGATACAGATGAGCTCAAGAACATGCTGCAGGAGAATGACAAACTGGTGGAGGAGATCTTCCAGCACGAGGACAAGGACAAGAACGGATTCATCTCGCACGACGAGTTCTCGGGGCCCAAGCACGATGAACTGTAGAGAGCAGCGAACCGGGGGGCGATAGCGTTAATAGAATAGTTAAACAAAATTCATGATTTTTTTTTCTTGTCTTTCGTATCTTCTCTAATCTATTAAGCGAACGCGCGAGCGGCGAAGTTTATTTAGCATTTGTTCTTGAAGTCATTTATTTTTTATTTTTCTTCATTCTACGGTATATATCATTTATTTATGAAACCAGTGAGTGCACTTGTATTGACTCAGTTTTACATTTGAAACTAGATTATATATTGTTCTGTTTTCCTCTACTTTGTCGTTTTATTTTTTATCGTTTCCTTATCCTATTGTTGTGTAAATTAACGAAGTGGTAAGTTAATTAAATTTGTACCCATGTATAGAAAGAAAGTTAAAAGAATTTTATAAGATAAATAAATGGAAACTTGAATGTGCTTTGTGTTTTATTCTTGATGCGACGTCTCGACCAAAGATCGGCCGTCTTACATGCTTGCTGGAGGACTGAAATAAACTGAAAAATATTTTTAAAAAATTGTATTTGAGTTGAATCCAATTTATTGAGTTGAAAAGAGGAAAAGTTGGGGAAAGGTGAATAAGATGAATATTGGCGAATTTTTTTAACAGAAACAGAAAGAAGGTTTCGTTTGTTTTTTCCTCAACTGCATTTGATGTGAGCAAGACAAATGTGTACTTAAGTACAAGATAAAAAATAGTTATTTGGCTGGACTGTGCAATAAGTTACGTAAATCAAGAAACAAATTTAGAGGCGAAACTTTTTTCAACTTTAGAGCTCCATTGATTTAAAATGATTCAAATCAAAAATCAAAAAGTCATGCTCTACAAGATCCTTATACTACCAGTCCTGCTTTATGGAGCTGAAAGCTGGACGATAAGCAAGTCTGCAGAGCTGACTGACTTTTTGGTGCCTTCGAAAGAAAAATTCTACGTCGGATATATGGTCCCGTCTGCGAGGAAGGTGAATGGAGGAGAAGAGATCCTTACGAGCTGTATCGGGATGTGAATGTAGTCCGGAAGGCATACACTGGCTCGGCCACATCGAAGGCATGGACAGGAACGCTCCAGTGAAGAGGATCTTCGAATCTGAGCCTCCTGGTTCGAGAAGAAGAGGACGACCGAACCTCCGGTATAGAGACCAAGTCATCGCGGACGTAAGACAGCTTGGTCTTGATGACTGGAAGCAGCGTGCCAAGGCCCGTCAGCGATGGAAGGCAGCTATTGCGCAGGCTCTGACCCTTCATGGGTCGCCGGCCTGATAATCAATCAATCAAATCAAAAATCTAGAAAGGAAACCTTAAAAAAATCGACCTTAGATCGATTGATATACTATATGTATGTGCGATTAATTTGTTTGTCCTATACGGGAGCTACCCGAAATGTTGCCGAATCCTTAATTTTCGTATCCCCGCCTTGATTGCTTGGCGAACTGCAAATAAATGCAAAATTTGAATGTGTGATATATGGATAATGAGGTAGACGGAGGGAATAACCAAAATTATAATAATTTCGATTGTGGAACCATAAAAATGATACGCATAGTGACACAGATAAGATAAGATAGAGAACCGATCGACTTCGCACCACGACTTTTATGATTTCCTTCTGTATTGTGTAAACATATTTTTTTATTGTGCTACAGACATGATACAAGCAACACAAACTTCTATTCCACGGCTGAAAACTTTCGTCTTAAAATCGTCTTTTCTGAAGCTCGTTCCGCTTCCGATGTTTTTTTTCTTTACTTAAAAGATTCTTTTTACGTGTCTCTTGACATTTTGCAGTTAAAAAGAGCGAGAAGTGGCATGGTCAAGTGAGAAAAGAGATTGGGGCGCAACCTATTTCGTTGGTCAAACATTGGCACACAGACAGTGCTGTGTAAGCCTGCAAGAATTTTGCACGGTCTCTGGTCTCAAATCTTTCACTTAAATTCTGGGAACTGATCCCAAACTTCGAAACAGTTTTAAAGTTGTTGTAAAAGTCGGTCATCGATTTTAGAGTATGATTTTGCGAATTTTATCGTCGGTTCCACTAACGGACAACCAGGGCGTGGCTTGTTGTTAATTAACATTTCAACATTTTGGAAACTTGGGAGCCACTGTAACACTTACGTTTCCCCAAAAGCATCATCCTTGTAATCCTTTGTTAATATTTCAAGGCCCACAAGAGACCAGGGCTTTAGCTTCTACAACAACTGCTCGTGTTGTGCGTGCGGTCGACGCACATACCACTACGCCACGGTGACCAGCAAGGCTTTCTAGGCCTTTTTTCACCAAGATATAAAATTATAGGGTCGCGCATGGTTCACGATAATCAGTCATTGCACAGAACGGATAGCATAACGTAGTAATCCAAAATGGCAGTATACCACGGTATCAGTTCTGTTTCTTCTTGATTTTGTTGTAATTAAATATGTACCCTTTATGGAAGGATTGTTGAGGCTTATAATTACACTGAATAAAAGCCCCATAAACGAAGAAGAAGTTTAAACACAAACTCTAATTTTAGGGCCACCTTCGGGCCGTGCTGTGACTTAATTCTGGTCGCTTAAGGGTATTAAACTTTAGTGCGCGCTAATAATAAAAAAATAATTTTCATGTCTTACGAAACAAATTGTAGACGCATTCTCATAATCTTCCTTCTGAACATTTGTGTACATACTTGAGCTTTAGTACACAGGCTTGCTCAATCAATGCCTATTCCTTACGAAAACGCAAATTAAATTGGCTTACACCCCTGCGAAAGATAATAAACAGTGCTTATTCATACTCAAGGAACGAATATTGAAAAACTCGACATTAATAAAAACCCCGAGCTTTTCAATTATTTGAAGCGCGAAGCTGAAGTTCAATTGTGAAGCCGACACCTTAACACGTTTTGACTGAAGCTAAAAGAACGAGCGGATTTTAAAGAATTTATTTACAAGAGAACAAGGCTGAAGAAGCTATAAATTCATTGTCAGGATATTTTTGTTATCGGTCTGTGTCATTTTCTGACCCTTCAGTTTTTTTCAATCCTGCGCCTCCTTATCAGATCAAAGGCGGGAGTATTTTTCTATATTCAGCGAAAACGAAAATCTTAAAAAAATTTAAACTCACTCGTTATATAACGTTTCCACAGTTTAATTTTTAAATAAATATTTTCTCACTACCTTATCAAAATGTACCGTCTAGTTCCAATATGAATACAAATTATAGGAACTCATTGCACTTCTGGCAGCACTGAACTCCTCAATGTCAATTTTGTTTTGTTTTGTTTTTGGATATGTCAAACTCGCCCAGCATGCTTCCCCTTGCTGTCATCGTAATAAAAATCGTTTTCTGTTGGTATTCTCTTTCGGCACAGTTTATTTAGGGATCTTCCTTGCGTTTGTGATAGATTTGGGCGTCTTGCGATTGTTTGGTAGTTACGAAACATTATGAAGTGCTACTACGAAGAGTTAGGTGTTGCACGCGATGCAAGTGATGCTGATATTAAGGTCGCATACAGAAAACTAGCACTCCGCTGGCATCCCGACAAAAATCCTGATAATCTCGATGAAGCGAAGGAAAGATTTCAGACGTTACAGCAAGCCTATGAGGTTCTCTCCGATCAGCACGAACGCGCATGGTACGACAATCACAGGGAACAAATCTTGCGAGGGAAGAACTCGGATTACGAGGAAAATTGCTTGGATCTGTTCCAGTATTTTACAGTGTCGTGCTTTAAGGGGTACGGTGACGATGACAAAGGATTCTACAAAGTGTACGCCGAGGTATTCGAGAAACTGGCTGCTGAAGATGCCGAATTCATGGAGGACGAAGAGGAAATTGAGGAAATTCCTAAATTTGGCAATTCAACAAGCAGCTATGAAGATGTCGTCGGGCCATTTTACGCCTACTGGCAGAGTTACTGCACCAAGAAGACCTACACATGGCTCTGCCCATATGACATTACAGAAATCAAGGACCGTCGGGTGTTGCGAGAAATTGAAAAGGATATGAAGAAGGTCGTACAGAAGGCTAGAAGGGAAAGAAACGAAGAGGTAACTAAAAGTGACAACTGTTCGTGCTTTTTCATTCCCCTTCTTTGTTTTAGGTAAGAAACTTGGTTTCCTTCATCAGAAAGAGAGACAAACGCGTCCAGGCCTACAAAAAGCTTCTCGAGGAGAAAGCAGCACTCAATCGGCAGAAGCAGGAGCAAAATCGGTTGGAACAGATCAGGAAGAGAAATCGGGAGTTGGAGGAGATGCGACAGACGAATGGTCATGCCTTCAACGACGGCTACGAAGAACAACTGAAGCAACTCGAGCAGGAGTACGGTGAAGAGTTTGAATCAGACTCGGAGGAAGAGCCGGCCAGTGAGTCACAAGAACTGAATGAATTGACCAACGACATTAACCTTGATGAAGAGGACTTGTTGGAGTATATCGATGACCTGTACTGTGTCGCCTGCAACAAAGCGTTCACAAACGAGAAGGCATTCATGAATCATGAAACCAGCAAAAAGCACAGAGAAAACGTAGAGAGGCTAAAGCGCGAAATGCAGGAAGAGGAGAAATCCTTGGAAGACAGTATTGATAACGAGGAAGATGCGACGAATCCACCTTTGGCCGTGGAAGATGACCTAGATGACCTCCACGAAGACATGGACGAGATGGCAGTCGAAGAAGAGAAAGAAGACATCCCCGCGGCCACCAAAAAAGGGAAGAAAAATAAAAAGTCCAAGAAGGCCGCCAAAGTCACGGTGGAAGTGGAAGAAGCCGTTGGCGGCAGTGAGGAAGCAGTTGATTTGACAACCATCAACCGCGATGACGACGACAGCGATGACGAATGGGGCAAAGGAAAGAAGGCGACAAAGAAGTCGAAAAACAAAAAATCCCAAAAGAAAGCCACCGCCCCAGAAGAAGTCAAACCCACACCACCACCGCCACAACCACACGCAGATGAGTCCAGTAATAAAAATCCGCCAGCGGCGCCCTCCCTCGATGTAAGCCACATCTGCGTCACCTGCAAATCGACATTCGAGTCGAAGAACAAGCTCTTCGCGCAT
Organism: Eristalinus sepulchralis; assembly: GCA_944738645.1. Lineage (NCBI taxonomy): Eukaryota > Metazoa > Arthropoda > Insecta > Diptera > Syrphidae > Eristalinus > Eristalinus sepulchralis. The sequence continues at coordinate 56,035,114 of OX122886.1, forward strand.
CTCAAGAAAACCAACCACGGCGTCTACATCCCCAAAGCGAATCCGCCAGCGGCCGACACGCAGCCCACCAAGAAGTCCAAAAGCAAACGAAAGTAGGCCCTCGCCCACCCACTAAAACCCTCAATGTGATCTTTTCAAAAAACACGTAATTTTTATTGCGATCCTTATCCTTATGCACTAATTGTGAATGATTTGTTGTAAATTATTATAAAAAGTTAATAAAGTCAACAAAAAAGTAAATCCTAAAGCTAGTGTGATTATCTCTCGGAATTGTGACTCCTTCACGGCAGGCACACCAGCCGGTCGCCTTCCTCGACGCGGCGCTTCACTCGACTCCGCATGTTCGATGACTCGGCCTTCAGGCTGATGCCGGCGCAAACAAAACACAAGACTGACCCAATGATCGCGCAGTAGAATGATATACCTGAAAAGAAAACATAAAGGTGCTTGAGACTGCATAATATTTGCTTTGTTGCAACAGCTGTAGCGATAATTGTGTGTGTGTTTATGTGCCACTGACGTTGACTGCTCTGCTGTTGGGAGGTTTTGTTTATTTTGAGCAGACGTTTGTTTTTGGTTACAGTCTGCAGATGTGTGGCGCATGACGAAGAAACAGGAGGGAAGAACTTTTTTTAACATGTTATTTGTTGATATATGAGGCTCCTTTTTGGGGACTCTGAAAAGAGATTAGGAGTTCTTTTGTGACTCAATGCAATTCAAATTTGCTAAGTTGACGATGTTGGTGTCCAGAATTGGTGGTTGACGTAATTTGGTTACTATTTCCAAATTTCCGGATGTATACTCCTCCTTGTTCTTATTGTGGATCGCTTGCACAGTCTTAACGATGTTGTGCCTGCAATTGGGCACCAAGTTGACTGAAGTTCTTCTTTAACAGGTCGTCTTTTCAGGTTGTGTTCGCTTGCTTCTGCTTACTTAATGTTTTAAAGAATTCCAGCTTTTCAAGGAACAAGTAATAGACCTGTAGAATCAGAAGCCATGTCATAGAATCTTCAATTTAGGATCTTTAAGGGACGTTTACGACTCAAAGATATAGTCGCCTCTAAGGTAATTGTTTAGAAATCTGGACTGTTATAATTATTACATTTGCTTTTACAGCAAAATTAAATTCTCTGCATTGTAGGCTGATCCCGTAAATGAGTAGTGAGAGCAAGGTTGAAAGTAGCAAAAGAGAGCCTGAGTGGATAAAAGGGTTATGGGAAGTATTTATGTACAGAGTTGTGAACTCATAGGCGTGGAGTACGCAATTTTCTTTTATTAACAATACTTGACCGTTTCTTGTTGCAACCGTTTCTCATTTTTCTTTTGAAATTTCGGAATTCGAAGACGGTATTAAACTGTAGGTCCTCCTAACTCCAGAATGAATGATACCAAATACAACTGGATTGGTTACTAAAAAAGGGCCTACACTTGAGAACTATATTTCTTCTTCTAATGCATCAAACCGCAATCTTCATTCCGTGACTATATAAAACAGCAACAAGGTCGAGGCATGTTTTACGGATTCGGTGATAAGGCGTATGGGTCTGGTAGTTAATAGGGGCAAAACGAAGTACATGTTGTCATTAAGGAAGGACGCACAACATCGTCACGCTAGGCAGCAGAAACTTCGATGTAGTCAAGGACTTCATCGAGCTCGGCTACGCGGTAAATAGAGACAACAACACCAGTACCGAAATCAAACTCAGAATCACTCTTGCCAATCGTTGTTTCTTTGGGCTCAAGAGGCAATTGAATAATAAAGACCTCTCTTCAAGGAATAAACTGGCTTTGTGCAACAGCATTGATCATCCCAGTCCTACGCGTAAACCTGGACGTTACTTAAAGCGGATGAGGAAGCCCTTAGTCTTTTCGAGAGAAAAGTTTTACGTGCGATTTTGGTCTTGACGAGCTCTATGGGCTCTACAGCAACATGCGTCTGGTCAAGCGTCTTCGGATACAACGCCCACGATGGCTGGGCCATGTAGAGCGTATGGACACCACTGCTCCGGCCAGAAAAGTCTTCGAATCTGAGCCATTGGGGCAACGCAAGTGAGGACAGCCTTGGCTAAAGTGGCGCACACAAATGGGAAGGACCTCAACCAACTTGGAGTGCGTAACTGGCGGCAGCTGGCGAAAGATCGTGCTGGCTTGGAGAAGCCCAGGTTCACCCTGGACTGTAGCGCCACGAGAAAAAGAAGATAAGTGCTGTAGCAGAAGACACATAGAAAGGGCCTACAAATAGTATTATACAACATTTTAATAACAATGCCATCAGACATACACGTCTAGGTATTAAATTTTGAGACCGATTACTGGATATAGCTGTCATTAGACGTTACTTGTTCGGAGAGTTTCACCCTTTAGTGGGCATTTCAAAGAAAAAATAGAATTTGCTTTATTTTCAAGGAAGTTGATTAGACCGCATAAGAAGGCAAAAGCATTCATATTCACTTTGCTGTTCAGGCTATGTTATGTATATGCCCCTCTACTCGTCCCCCAATTCAAATGCCCCGACCATTTTCTGTATATACTCCCATATTAAAATTTAAAAACAAAAGCATTTAAATCAATTTGATCTCCCCTCACAAATTCAACTCAAAGCTTTTAGTCAAACCCGCTTACCATACTCCAACAGATCGATCGAAATCTTTTCAAAGACAACGGTCTCTACTCCGTATACTGAGAAAAGCAATTGCATTCTTTACGCTATTACCACACCAAAACAATCGCATGTCCAATGTAAACATTGTACGTATAAGAGCCGCTTTATTGCCGTTCGTTAGAAACTGTTGTTTGCCATAAGGAGTCGACACACCTTAAACACGACACGGAAAAATAAAGAATACCACAGTAAGTGTTTCTCGAAATGAACGCTATGTGGAGCGCCTCTTCAACATCTGATTAAATCAACTTTTTAAAATGTGTTTATTAGTGGTCGTAAATCAGCACCCTCTTTCATTTTCAGTTAGTTCTTCTTGTTCCCTGCATTTTGGAATTTAGTTGCAGGAGTGAAATGAAATAAAATTAAATGTTGTCATCGATGACTGGTTCTTCTAGGGAAACTCTTTTTTTCTGTACTGTGTTCTCCAATTTTGATTCGCGTGTTTGTTGAGAAATCCTATAGGCTGATTGGAGAACAGATGAAACGACAAGTTAATTTGATTCAGGGAACTACGTCTAGTTTCTTCGGTTCTACACACACGTGTTGGTTTGAATTTTTTTCTCCAACGAATAGTTGGAACCTACCGATACTGTTCGAAAGAAATTATAAAATCATCTCTGAATATTGTCAGTAACCCTAGAGTGCCGAAAAATGAACGGTATTCGAACTAAGGTGAAGCGTGTTATCCTCAAGTTGAATAATAACAAAAACTCACTCACGTCTTGTAAACGATATCTTGGTGAAGAATTGCACTTCCTGGCACGAGGAACAAAAATTATGATTCGCAAAATCAGTATACATGGCGTCATGTGCCATTTAGTCATTGCAAGCTATATTTTCTGACCGTAAAAAGGCTGCATATAGGCACCTAGATACTAACAAATGGAGTGGTCGTGGAAGAAAAATAAGAAATACAAGAGACACTTGCGACTAGCGTTTCTAGAGCAATTTTTCTATAAGGCTGTCAAATATCCCCCTCCGCTTTTTTGCTCTTCATTCAATGCTTCATAAAAAGTCTTACAGTGATCGGCGCCGTTATGTTCGATAATCTGTTTCCATCTAGATCGGCAACATCATTATACCCCCCTCGTAGAAGCTCCCTCCTTATTTGCGAAGAACTCGGACAGCCACTTTTCACAAGCCTCTTTTGAGTTCAACTTCACACCGCCAAGGGCGTTCGCCATGGACAGAGACAGGTGGTACTCATTTAGCGCTATGTCCGGGCTATATGGTGGATGCGATAAAACCTCCCATCTGAGCTCCCGTAGCTTCTGACGAGTCATCAACGAAGTGTGTGGTCTCGCGTTGTCCTGGTGGAACACTTCACCCTTCCTGTTGGCCAATTCTGGACGCTTCTTTTCGATCGCCTGCTTCCAGCGGTTCAGTTGTTTGCAGTAGATGGTAGAATTAAGCGTCTGGCTATATGGAAGCAGCTCATAGTGGATGATACCCTTCTAATCCCACCAAACACACGGCAAAACCTTCCTGGCCGTCAATCCCGGCTTGGTCACTGTTTGGGACGATTCACCGGCCTTCAACCACGACCGTTTTTCGCTTGATATTGTCGTATGTGATCCATTTTTCGTCGCCAGTTACGCCGGTCTTACTCGATTATTAACATGATTTCATCAGTATTCTACGTCATAGGTCTTCCGCCGGCTGGCTTATCCATGGTGTCGTTCTCACCGGCTCTGATTCGTCGAAACCTTTCCTCCGCGGTTCGAAGTGATAGAGTGTCATCCCCAAAAACACCATTAATCTCACGGAACGTTTCTCTAACGGATTTGCTTTTAACGAAGGAAAACTTTAAAAAAGCCATTTCATAGGCAGACGGATAGATATTATTGTTTTTTGAATTTGAAAGAAGAAGTTGATGAATGCGAACTAGTTGAATTATGGGAGGCCCAAAGCGTTTGCTAAGACCTTGCTTTAAAAAGGACTTTGGGTAAGGTAAAAGACAAGCCAAGAAATGCTGTCTTCAACATTCGGAGCGTCTAAACATCTTAACTTGGATAAAACAAATCAATATCGAAAATATCTTCTTTCCATAATATAGGATGGTAGGCTCAGTTTTTGATTAATTAAAATTTTGGAGCCAGGTACACAAGTACTCCAAATGCAACAACATTGAATTGCCTTTTCTTTTATAAGGAATTTAGTGTTGAATCTCAAATAGCCGAAACCCAGGAAAAACTTTTTCCACAAAAAACTTCTTCCTCTATCTCAGAAGTGCATAGCCGGGACCACGCAGCTCTTATGTTTCAGTTGCTCTAGGATTTGGAGTGCGTTTGAAATTCAGAAAATTCTAACTTTAACTAGACTATTTTTTCACGGATTTGTCATGTGTTTTGGGCACAATTCGTAGTGAGCAAGTGATTCTACTTGCACGTCGAAGGACACAGGTTCGACTGTTGCATTTTGATTTCATTTCACCGCAGCACCTTTTACGAATTTCTGACAACATTCAAGAAGTACTTCCATGAAAAAATTCTCACGTTCCACCGAGTCGATAATAAACTGTGGGTCCTCTATACACATGGAAAGAAGAATAGCACACACAACACAGATAGTGGCTGAAGAACCTAGATTGTAGTCGATTGCAAACTAGAGATCTATCCAACTTTTGCGATATTGTGATTTGGTTCTTCGAAATATGTCAACATTCAAGCTACTCAGAATTTTTTGGGTTTCCAGATCTTGATTTCTCGACATTTCGACGCATTACAGAATTTAGATATTCTTGATTTCGTACATTTTGCAATTAAGAAACTTAAAAAATATAACTGAGAATGTAAGCATTATCTGGTCTGTAAAAGACTCCCTCCCGTTCGTCCAGAAGCGTCAAGGTTTGCATTTTTTTCGGGATTTTTCCAAGCCCAGCAAAGTCCCATACGTACTAATGCGACTCTTGTCGTGAACTGGATTAGCCCTTGAACAGGCAAGAAAGATAGGAAGGTTTGTGTTCGAAAATATTCTCTATAAACCCGTTTCCCATGACCCGTTCTTCTAAAGACTGTACATTCATTGATAACTCGTTGAAGATCTACTTCCGAATTGTCCAATTCCAACTTCTTTCGAATTCCTTTCTCAAGGACTCTTGCAAATGCAATTTTCTCCAAACTTGAATTAAATATTTTGCCATTTGGTGCCTTTACATTGACAGCATGCAATAACATTGCTCAGCCTCGGACAGCGCGATGTCCTCATTCCCATATGCCCGTCACGTTCTTCTATCCAAATTCCCCACTCTCCCATAAACCCTCACGATATCCCGGTCAAATTACACTGTGCCCACCGTCACAGCGTTAAGCGCCCTGTTGGACGATAAATAAAACCCTTCACAGCCCCTGCGGAATTACCTCCTTAGCGCTGGCACACAAACACAAACACACCTTCGCCATAAAGAGTTAATAAATGTGCAACACTTAAAATGAACTATAATAGAAGATGCTTGTTGTGTCCTCACCCACGCTGCACATTGACGGATAGAACGGCTCCGCTCCGGGTCCGCACAGCGCCAGCACCCTCTGCGCGCCCCATCCCATTGGATGCAGAAATATCGCCATCATTACGCTGATTCCTGCAGGAGAATGGGATGAGAGAGAGAGAGAGGCAAAAATTAATGATTCAACATCTCAACTGATCCTCATGCTGAATACTCACCCGAGACCACTTGCGCACAGCCGGTGATGTTGTGGATGCTCTTGCCGAACAACGACTGCCGGCAACAGGTGAGAAGCGTCAGGAACACGGTCATTGTTAGGACAGCGAAGCCCAGCGAGATGAAGAACATCGCAGCCTTCCACTCGCCCGGGTAGACGCGGCTGTCTGTGGCGAAGCCGTCCAAATCAAATGGCCCGCAGTGATAGCCCATCCGCTCCATCTTCTTGCACCGCGTGTAAATGCCCACCGAGGGGTACCGGTGGGCGGTGAGATTCGAGGCGCCCGATGCCTCCAGCTCCACGTGGGGACCAATCAGCCACTTTGGCGTGACTATTGCCGACACGATAAACATATCAGCGGTCAGGCTCAAGATGAACCAGACCAGGCTGCCTCCCGTGATGATTATGTAGCACATTCTGTTCGCGTGTGTTCCCAGCACCTTCCGCTCCTTTGACTTGAGTTGTGTAGCCGACTGCTGACGTCCTCCAACCGCTCATTTAGACTAGAAACTTATCTTACGCCGCCGCCGACGTTGTTGCTGCTGCTGCCGCTGTCACCGCCTGCAAGAAAAGAACCGTGAGTGTGACCGCATGCATGCATAAGTGTTGGAAAAAATATGTCCAGTCTGTCGGGGAACGGAAGCCGAGTAATCAACGTCCCAATTTCGAACTACTAATTCGGTTTCAGGCGGCCCGGGAATACCAATGAGGAGCATCAAACTTGTTTACACGACTGGCCTCTTCCGAGTTACGTCATCTTTATATTCAACGTGCGCCTCAAGAGTCATTCCTCATCGCCGCCACCGATCGTTAGCCTTTGACGATCGTGCGTCGCGGCAGACGGCAACCGGCGGCCAGCGTTTCGGGGGAATTTCGCTTTGGTGGAGTGATCGCGCCGCACTCTATTGTGGCCTATCGCGGGCGTGCCCAACATGATTGCCTTTTGTTGTTGTCTGTCGCCAGTGATGCATTTCGCTAAATTTAGGAACGTTGCGGTGGGTCTCGTCTCTTCGAGTAATGATCGTGTCTGGGACAACGCACAATGGTGGGCTTGTCAGTGCGCACAAGTGATTCTCGCAAATCGGTTTAATGTTACAGCAGATGTACTGGACATGAGTTTCGAAACGAATGGCAGGTGAATGCCTTCACTGTGTACTGCCGTCTTATGGAATTTTCTGTGTGGAAACGGATGGAACGATAAAAATAAACAATCGCCCTGTAATGCCTGCGAGAGAGGGATGATGTGTTGTTAAAGTGGATTGCTTGAGAGTGTGACAGATTGCTCGGGCGGCGAGCACCAATTTTATGAGGTCCTTGGGCATATGCTTGTGATTTCACCGAAAGGATTTCTGAGCTGAGAGAAGGTGAGAGGAAGAGGTGAGAAGGTGATAGGAATGCTTATTGGTTAAAGCCTAGATCCACTCTGGACTATAGTGCCAGTAAAAGAAGAAAAAAAAAGAGAGGAAGAGCGAGTGGCTATGGTTTTTTTTGTCTCAAGACTAAGACTTTGAGCACGTAGCCAGTTGTTTTTAATACTGTATTATCCAAAGAGCTCTGAAAGCTCCCAAGAAGTAAGTAGGACGTTGCAGTTGCAGTTGCACAGGTTTTGATTGAATTTCAAAAAGAAAATACTTCTCTTTTTAAGATGTGTTCCAAAAACGTATATATTGGCGCCCGACAAGAATTTCTCACTTTTCCTCTATATCTATTCATTCAGAGCTTGCAAGAAACACTTGCGTACAAGGTTTCGATACCGAGTTCTGTTGCTGTTGAGATTATCACAAGAATATTGACAGTTTGTAAACTAAGACCAGAGCCACTGTTGGGCGCCATTTGTAGATTATTCGACAACGCTCACAATGATGGAACTATCTTCTGACATTAAATGAGCCGAAACAGTAATCATCTTGATTCAGATAAGAAGCGTTACATATGTATGACATGGGGTACATACTCGTACAAGTTGTGACATGGGGTGAATAAAACTATGTACGTCACAGGGGGTTGTCAAGTACGACATCATAGTTGATTAATGTGGTATCCCATCACGATATAGAGCGAGCTGTAGTGAATAGCTTTGAAATTGCGTTTCATTGTCGTTAAGGGATAGTATGATGGTGGCTTAGGGTGAGTTCCAAAGTGAGGGTCGAAAATATATGTAATGGAAGATTTTTTGCGATGTTATGAAGTTTAATTTTACGATGCCTTCAGCATGAAAATAATTTGGAGGTCCTTAGTGTAAAGCGTACTGATACGCAGTTTCCAAAACAGTGAGCATGGAGATATTCTGTCACTTGACAAGTAAATATGCATAAGACACGTTAATTTGAGAGTCTCTTTGTGAATAAGCGTACAAAAGAGATAAGTAAGTGATTTGTTTTGATTTTTGAAAGTTTTGGACGTGCTAGTATTATTTTACAATTCGAAGGGGAATAATAGGCTAGGACTCACCGTTAACTACGAAGTTTGAGAAATTAATTTTATCGAAAAAAGTTGAACAAGTAATATTTTGGGAATTTTTGAGTGGAACATTTTTGGAACTTAATGTACTATATCATAAAAGGGGAGAAGATGAAGAAGGGAAAAGAATACTTAGGAAAACCAACGCACGAGAGGATCCCGCAATAGTCTGTGTCATAAAAAAGGATCAATTCATAGCTGCAAGAGCGATACATGGATATATCCACCAGATCTATCCAGTGACAGGTGGTGGAAGCAGCTTTTCTTTGTTACCTGGCTTTAAAAAAATCATTTACTTCACTGAAATAAAACAAAGAGCAAGACTTGCTTTTGCAAAGCGCATATTAACTATACAACTGTCAAATGGAACACAGTTTTATTCTCAGATGAATCCAAATTCATTCGAAGGGGTTATGATAAAATGAAACAAGTGCTGGATTGACGTTTTACAAGAGGTACTACAAAGTGCGGTGGTGGCAACGTCCATAACCCTCCGCCCTGAGACAGTAAAGTGAGCAAAACTGCTTTGGACCAGTCAGTATGTTATCATAATCGTCTGGTCTGAGACAGAGTAGGGCGATCAAAATTATTTTAAACGGTTAGCATAGTACATTAGCCTGAGCTCTTCCCGCAAATTTTTCGCGCAAGTAAACGACATTCACCACGAATACAATTTCAGAGACAGTCAAGTTCACTCAGCGCCTGGGCTTGGCCGCCGCTATCGCATCAAATGGTATTTGCTCGCATTACTTATTACGTTTGCATCCATAAAATGCGTGATGTGATTCATAAATACAGTCACATCATGAATAAATGACAGCTGATTTCACAGACGTCACATCATTTGGCATACTCTTTCCAACATTTCGGCCAATACCTCACGAATGAATGCTTCAATGTTGTCGTTCAATGCGTCAATTGAAGCGGGCTTGTCTGTATAGGTATGAGCTTTAACATAGCCCCACAAAAACTAGTCTAAAGGCGTTAAATCGCACGAGCTGGGCGGACCGGTCCCGAACGTGAAATAAAATGTTCACCGAACTCGCCTCTCAATAAGTCCGTTGTTGCCCGTGCTGTGTGGCATGTGGAACCATCTTGTTGAAACCACATGTTATACAAGTCAAGCTCATGTATTTTGGGCAAAAAAAAGTTGGATATCATCTCACAGTGGCGCTCACCATTCACAGTTACATACGTTACGATTCTCATCATCTTTGAAGAAGTACGGTCCAATGACGCCACCAGCCCATAAACCGCACCAAACTGTAACTTTTTCTGGATGCATTGGTAGCTCTTGCAATGCTTCTGGCTGATATTCACTCCAAAATCGATGATTCCGCTTATTTACCTACCCATTGAGCCACACAATGATGCGCGCGATTAACTTTCTTAACAGAGCACGCATTTTGATAATAAAATAATAAAATTCAATAATTTGCTAGCGTTGTTCTTTTGTAAGACGATTCATGGTTAAATTATAGACCAAACTGAAGATGTTTGGCAGTGAAACAAAACACAAAACGTGCATCAGCTGTTTAAACCAGTGTTGCCAAAAAGATAATAGCTAAAAATTCACCCTTTACTTTCAAAGTTCCCAAGTGCCAATTGCAATTTTTCTCCAGAACCAGAAATTACTCAAACTGAGTCCAAACCGCAGTCAACATTGAAAGTCCATTACACCCTCATTCCTACAGTTACACAATTTGAATAAAGCCACTAACGTGAACACACAATATTCCATACGCCAACTACTAAGCGAAGCGCCATCATTAAAAGTGATGATGTCACTTTGCCTCAGCACTGCGATGTCATTGGAATATTTAAAAAACCGCTGTCCAAGAGTTTTGCATTTTCTGTACTCATTATCATACAAAATCCAACCAACCAGCCATCCGCTTTGGCGAAAACTCATATCTGAAGTTCGCATCGTGTAACGCTCAAGGTTAATCGCTTCGCATTTGAGTTCTTAATACGGGCTTTGCGTTTCCCAAGACTGCCCATTAGGAGCGGTGAATAATTCAAATTAGCACGTGTAACATCCCGCTCGCCGGACTGCAATCCGTTCGCACCTGTCAAACTGAAAGAAGACATTACGCAATGCCGCGCAGGAAGCGAGGTATGTCTTTGCTTCCTTCGCCGAGGTGCGAGTGTAAACATCCTAATGCGATCAATAACGAGGTTTGAATAAATATTTAATCAAAAGCGGAGATACTGTTACTGGAATTACAATTCCTCCAATTACGTCGCTCTGGTGTGTTTATTTTTCCTGTTCTTTATGCGGTCGAGGCGAATGTGGGCGGTGAACGCTCTCTCTCTTAGAATGTAATTGCTTTGCCCTCCCACCGCCGGCATGCGTAGGTAATTAATTATGCCCGCACCCGCTCACTTTCAGAACACATCATACTGTAATTATGATTGCTGTTGTTGTTATTGTTATTATTGTAATCAGGGAACAGCTGGAGAGGCTGTGGGGAGAGGGAACGTGAATATCAGACTCGTAGTCATTGATTGATGCTCCTCGAAAGTGGAACAGTAACAACACCCAGGCACACGCGTGCACAGCCACTCGAAGCCCCTTGAAGTTGAAACCACCAAATTGGGAATACGCAGAGTATACAGCTGGTGGCGAGAACCCCCTAAGGGACTGCTCCGATCTCAGATAGACGAGCCAACGGTCGAGCGGCGTATAGAAATAATCCAAAAGATACAATACTTTGTATTTGGTTTGACAGAAGCTCATGGCTTCATGTGTACGAGTTGGATTTTGGAAAAAGGAAAAGAAAAACACAAGAAATAAAAAATACATGCACACATATGTACATACTTTGTTGCGCGATTATCTAGAGAGCAATGCCCCTTGTTTGCATTGCTATGCGCTTACACTCGGCGACGAAAAGTCAGTCGGCTTGTGTTCGTACGAGTATTTTTCTTTTCGGAAAAAAAAAACGTGCGAGATGACAGATAAAAAGCGCAATTGATGGGCATTCTTTTATTGGATTCGAGAGTAAATAAGTTTCATTATGTCGGCAGATGCACTGACGATTAGTATGCGGCATGACTTAATTGATGATGGACTTTGTCTCTGTGAAGGGAATTTCAAATGCAAATGCATTCTATGCGTCCGCAACGTCAGTCGCTGCGTTGACAGGTATCAGACGGCACAACATGCGATTGACGGTTACTAGCTAATTGAAAAGATCTGTGCTGATATGATGCAAATTTTTTTTGTACAAAAATAGAAACGGTACTTTTGAGGTGGAAATTCATTATTCATTATTCAGTTGATGAAACGTAAGGATGCCGGAAATTTCAAAAAAAAAAACTCTTACAGCCTGTTTTATCTGTTATTTGATCTGTTTGGATATTTTTTTAAGTTCTGATTGGTTCTCGTTTGGAATAGGGCATTTTCAAAAATTTATAAAATTTAAAAATAAGTAAGAAAATACTTTTGACAAGGTAAAATAATTCGAATGGCCGGTTGGCTTATGTGCCTCAAGTGAAGAAAATTAAACTCTACAAATAGTAACGTAAAAGTCTCGTTTTGTAATTAAAAATAAATTGTTCGGTTTTTGCATAAAAAAATGTGCGCAGGACTAACGACGGAACGGATATCATCTGCCGTGATATGAACACAACATTTTCTAACTGATTTCAGTGTCTACTGCGACTTGATTTTGGAAAATTTTGTAACAATTCGAAAGATTTGAAACACAATGCTGCGTTAGGCTGTCGAATGACAGCTCACTTTTAACACAAGTGTTCAGAATTTTGTGTCAGACGTGATCTAGTGGGTTGAGGCTTTGATTCATTCAAGTGCAGTTTGAAAAAATAAGATGACTTATGCTTAAAAACCAGGCTATTTAAAGTTATCATTGATCTTCAGTCCCTCTTCAATTGCAACGGAATAATGGAGATGTTTACATATGTAAGGGCTTACACAAGTAATAACCAATACAACAAATTTCTCGTTAACCGGGTACCAAGAATTATGAACAGTGATCAAATTTGAAGGAACACGATAGTGACAGTGACTGTTTGAAATGTATCCAACTCTAGTTAGATTTTGAATGGATAAGGTTGTGGTTACATTGAAGTTTTGAGTTTACTACTTTTTTGACAACGATTAATGAGCAAGATTCACCCATCTTTCCATCAAGCTAGTAAAGTAGAAGGCAAAATGAAAATCTTTCTATTACCCTGAATTTTCATCGGATTATGTTCCCCACTGTTGTTTTCGAAAATGTACACGAAAAGCACAATAAGACATTTATTGGGATCTAGTATTCTCTGTTTTCCAATGGAAGAGTAGCAGAATAAACCAATTATAATAGAATCGGTGCCGTAGTCTTTATCATGGAAAAAGAAACAATAAAGTTTTATATCAAAGTTCAGAATTAAGAACCTACAGTCCTGGTTGACCAACAACAAATCGACTGAGTTCCTTTTTTACCGCTATCTCTCCCTCTCCTTTTGCTTGACGGTGCTGATTTAAAAGTGGAGTTTGTTACTACCAATGACAGTTTGATAGAAATGTCGTAGCCTAGCACCTCATCTGTTCACTTTCCCCTGGCTCACCAGACCGCAAGGAACCAAGTTCTACCGTCTTCAGTAGCTTCCCGTACGAACTGTGCGTTATTTTTTTGTGCCGAGAAGTGGGACCAAATAAAATAGTGACAATTCCGAATGGCGAGATCTGTGAAGCTTATCATTGACAACAAGTACACTTTGAGTGTTGTCAGCAACTCGAAAGAGGTGGTTCTTGAAAAAGAGCAAGATGTTTAGTCGAGGAATCGAACCGGGAAGCTGCGGCGGCGATCATTTAATTAATGAAGCAAAGATATCCTTTGATTTTGGCTTCACACTTTTACTTATCCCAATCGAATACTGATCATAATACGGTACTCGTTACCATTACTCCGAACGCAGAGTTCAGTTCAGCTTCATGGCAAGGTTTTTCACAAAGATTGAAATAGAGAAATCAACAAATTGTAACGAGAAGGAAAAGGAAAGCAGTGGAAGCGAAAGAGAGCGACAAAAGTCTAAAATAGGATGAAGGAACTCAATCGTTGAGTGTTGAAAATGTTGTTGAATTGTGCTGGAAGGAAGAAGGGCGTATCAGTCTACAATAATATATTGTTGCTTAAAAACATTTTGTTATTTTTTATTAACAAAATACTAGTTGTTCTGTCGCTTAAATTGGTTTTTCGTTGCTTTTACTGCGTGTCGCCTGATATCTATTTGATTATCCTGTTGCAAGTGCTGGAGTTTTGTTAAAAAGTAAATGAAATCTTTCAGAATATTTCAATTTGGGGATGACTAGTTGTTTTGGGAATCGCTAGGGGATCTGTATAAAACCGTACTAAAAACTTGAAACCGAGGAAGCTTTTACAACATTTGGGCACTGGAAATGTTGGGATTCACAGTTTGACCCATAGACATGATTGCGATCATTTCTGAATACTCAAGCAAAATGCCTTGTTGTTTTGTACTATTCAAACTCAACAAACACAAACTGTCAACTTCGTGGTCTGTGGAAAAGCATACAAAAATACACCGATTCCCTACACTTGCAGCTAGTATATGAGTCCTTGTTTGTTTAATTTAGATGTTCTAAGGAAATGCAGAATACACACTCTCTTAGTTCGAAATGTATATATTTTACGAACACAAACTTTTTTATACCATAAGCTTATCTCGGATAACTTATCACATTTACATTGGAAAGTTAAAAATCCAAAAAGAAAAATTTAATCAAACTTCATTTTTATAACTATAATAAATTGTAAAATTCATTTAAAACACACCCAACTAACCACATCATGATGAGGCTGCTTAACTTCACCTAATCCCGTTTTACCTTGCTTAGCAATTCTTCTTAGAATTCCTACACCGCTGTTCAGTTTCATTAAGATCGCGCGAAACCAAGAACACTCATACGTCATTCACAAACCGAAGACCAAGCACACATGAATATGACGCACAGCCTTGAAAATTCAACTTAATTTTAAAATTACCATAAATTAATCACCTCCACCGCATGAGCAAAACAAAACAGAAAACCAAAAAAAAAAAAAATTCCAAGTATACATAATCTCCCTGTCGGGAACTGTGAGCGAGTGCGTTTTTTTTCTCTTGTTGGTCTTGCTTTTCGGGAGTGCACCCTTTCGTGTACTCCACCCGACGCTAACACAAATAAACAATTGGCCGGTGCCTCAGTACCATCTGTTCGATCTTAGTGGCACATCGTTAGATCCACTAATAGAACATAAACGCATAAATAGAGTTCTCCAAGTATGCGTGTATTTTTTTTTCATTTCGATTTGAATTTGGGAAAAAGAAGGTGGGTCCCAACTATACGTTACCTTCGATTCTTGTTATTCAATACGAGCGCGTTCGTCTCTGGCTCGCGCGTGCATCAAGGGAATGCGTGTCCTCAGAACTCCTCCGGCTTTGCTCGCTGTAGATGTACGAGTATCTAGATATAAAACTGTAAAATTATATCGCGGTCGGATTAGGAATTTCTGTCATGTTCCAGTGCTGTTGTTGTTCTCGATGCCACTACGCTACACACACGCCCGCCCGCCTGTGTCCGTTTGCCTATCCGCAGCCGGTATGCAAATTTGCCGCCTTCACCGCCTGCAGTGCCTCCTCCCGAAGACTCCGCTGACTTCCTTCACTGTTCACTGAATCCAGTCGTAGTGCAATAATGCGTCGTCGTCGTCGTAGGCTGGTGGCAAAAATTTGTGAAACGATCCCAAACGAGTGTCGGGCTATGTACGAGTATGTGCCTCTTTTGGTTCCACTTTTCTGTTTATTTTTGTATCAAGTCAAGTTCTTTTTTTCTCTATTTTCAATTATGAATTGTTATACACGCGCCTTGCCGCAACAACAACACACACCGAGTCGAGTAGTACGCGAACTGAGTGAAGAAACACCGAGAAAAAGCCCCATTGAGGGAGGCTTCGTGATACGAAGTTATAATCCAGCCGCGATGACTGCCAACGGAAGACTGACTGTTCACTGTAGTCCTGCCATGGTGACGATGAGAAGACTGCTTCGGCGCGTTTTTGGAGGGCGCGAGGAGTTTTCGCTCGAACGCTTTTTGGGTTTTCAATGAGATCGGGTTGAGTACTCAACTCGCGCTGGCTCACCCGTCGTCGCCCGGCCACTCGCTGCTCGGTGCTGGGAAGAATGGCAGGGGTCTTGGGAACTGTTGCAGTCTTTTTGATATCGTTCCCCCTGCCTGTGTGGTGTTTTGGATTCGAGTGAATTTTTGTATTTGTATGTTTTATTCAATTTTGTTTTTTGTCATCTCTGTATGGGAAATGTTTTGGGATTGACATGCGGTTCTGGAGCTTGAGCGGTTGGTGCGGCCGGCCGGCACTGCCCTCGGGGTAGAATGTGTTGCGATTGTTTGGCGCTATGCGATGGAGATATGCCCTGGTAGTGTATTGGCATAGTTGTTGCAGGAAATTTCATGTTTCGAGATAGTCGGACGGAGTGAGTAACTGGTTGATGGTCTGATAGTGGTTATGCAACATTTTGCTTGGAACTAATTAGGATGGCTTAATTGAAGAACTTGTGACAGTGAAAGAGGAAGAGTGGTCGCGGCCTGGGGTGAGTTTGTGTGCAACAATATGCAAATGGGTTGACTGCGCATGCCTTTGGGTGTAGTAGGTGATTTCCTTATTGGGAGTAATGGATAGCGGAATGAGCTAAGCGTAAAGAACTGGCCACTTCGGGTCTGGTGTAGCATAAATTTTGATAGCACCCATTTAAGGTATCCGGCCTCGGCACGGGAAGTAGACGGTGTGCCATGGGAGTGCCCGCGTTGATTCTACCTGGCGATTAACGTCTGGCCTGAGAATCGGTACGTTTATCATGCAAAACGTAGGTCCTTAACGTTCCTTTTCACTGTGATTGTTGATGGGGCGATGAGATTACAATCAGTCGTAGATTGCTTGCACTATAAAATCTGAATGTCATGATCGGACAATATTTAATCTTCTATTGCTAACAAAGCACGTTAGTGTTCATAAAATTTGCAAAAATATATGAAACACAAAAATGAGTGTGGGCGTCAGATCTGGGGAGAAGAGATGTGCTTTAGTTTGCTTTCTCGTTGTTTGAAGCTGCAGCTTTCTCTATGCAACTGTCAAAATCTTCACAATGAACCAGGGCCTAGCTTCTTCAGCAACTACTAGTTTTTTCTTTCAATAGTGCAGGGAAACTTGTTTATTCCCGACTCCGAACGGCGAAGTTTGAAAAATGTTTCATGGACAATTTAGTTTTCATTCTGTGTTGTCAGATATGTAAAAATGCTTTATGAACATTCAGCTTAGGAACCAACCTAAGACCGACCGCGTGCTAGTTAACGCGCTTACCTACAACGTGCTTTATAATACTTACCTTAATAAATAAATGAGCCTTGTTCGCTTTCATGTTTAGCATGTGTTTGTTCTTTCTCTGTGTATGCCAACTCCGAACGCGAAATTTTAAGAAGCTTTATCCCAGACAATTATAAATCCCTGATTGTTGTTATAGATATAATTGAATTGACAGTTGCTAAATAACCAAAAATCTTGCTTGATATTTGAACCTTCAGCCCCAACCTATCTTTGTTACAACGCCACGGCGGTTACCAGTAAAGTGTTAAATTAAAAAAAAAATTAATTGAACAGGGTGCACAAAGCAAGAAAAAGTCACTACAAATAAATTGTACATCCTCTTGATATTTAGCTTTTTAAGCTTTTAAATCTCAATATAAGGGTTGATTCAACCTTTCAAGTGTTTAAATGCGCGAATCTTAAGGTTTTGAAGATAATATGGGCATCACCGTTGAATCAATTTGTACGCCAATCATACCGGGTTAAGAGAATAAATTAAGGGCGTGTTTAACGAATTTAATACACATTTAGTACACATTTAACTACTGAGCAGAGTTAGTTGAGTACTCTGTTCATCTAAAGTATTGTAAATACAAAAAAACCTATCCTTTTCGCAGTTACTGACTTAGCCAGTTTATTTCCTTTAGGAATTTCTTGATATTTTCTTCTATGATTAGAGTGTTGAATACGCAGTTCCCGATCTATGCCTTTTTAACTTTTGTAAGACACGTTTCAGTGGTCGCCGTGGCGTATAGGGTAAGTGTGTCGACTTACAAGCTAAAGATTAAGGTTCGATTGCTGGACGTGACACCTCGCATTTTTTCACGGCACCACCTCTTTCGAGTTGCTGACAACACTCAAAGAGTATTAATTGTCTATGGAAATCTTCTCAAATCTCGCCGTTCGGAGTCGGCAAAAAACTGTAGGTCCCTTCTACTCCTGAAGAACAGTAGCATGCACAACACGAGTAGTTGTTGTAGAAGCTAGGCCCTGGTCCGTTGTGGGCTGTAGTGCCACTCAATTATTATTATTATTATTAAATCAGTAATTATTTCTAGAAATTAGTTTTTGTTACGATCTGAGTTTATAAGACATTTTGACAGAGCGTTTTTATTTTCTAATGGCATTCATAAAAAACATGATTTGGCATCACAGAGAAAAAATATATTAATTAAAATTGAAAAATATTTATCGCGGCTAGACAATTGAATCCAGCTTAAGTAGACTGACATGATTATGTTCCTTTTCATTCGATTTCGAGCCTCAAAACTTATCATTGTCCAAGGCAAACATTCATATCTGGCGGCATTCTATCGGGGATTATGCAGGCATCTTCCAGCATTCTTTCATCTCTCTCTCGGGTCTTCTGCTCTCATTACCTCTATTGAGTTGTAAATGTAAACTCATTTGAATGAAATATTTCATGCTGTTTTGAGAAACCACGGTTTCATAAATGAAAGGAGAAGACAAATTCGCAAACCACATGTAGAATAATTTATCCATTTAGTTTTCGCTATCTCCCTGTCGTAGTGGTAAGTTAATGAAATATATATTAAGGACCATAAATTATGAGCGTTGTGACGTATGTATATGACAGCAAAATGAAAGTCCATTCTCCTCGACTTCTCTGCATTCTGTATCAGGCAAATCCGGCAACCGCAGTTTGTTTGCATAAATGAGCTCAACTCAACCAATCGACAAATTATTCCGAATGCGAACAGCGTCCGGCTCCTGATCTCGATCTCGAGAGATTTCAGAGAATTGAGTCCGTACCCGCAGGCAATAGCTGTTGGCGAAGGTAAGTTCAAACAGCTACTAAGCGGACGGGGCCCACATAGGTCACGAGAGAACCCCGCCTCTTTTCAAGCGTCGCTAATTACATTTGCATAATACATCTAAGATCTGTGTTTTCCAGGCCGCATGCATGAGGGCATTAACCCACTTTCCGAACATTTATTCTACCATCAGCTTTCAAGTGATTTCTAAATTTAAATTTATAACTTTCATTGGACGCGTCCCCGCGACGTTATATTTTAAATCAATATAAGCTCTGCTCGAAATTAGCGCGTTCCCCACCTTGCGAGGAACAGACTGTGTAGAAAGTGCAAGTTCGCCAGCACGAGACGATTTTGGTTTTAAATTTAAATTTCTGCTCACAGTCTGCCGGAAATTTTCATTCAACACGGTGCCATCAGATTGCCGATCCGCGGAGTTAGGTCGAAGCCAGCGATTGCGAAAGGTTTTTGTTTTGCGAATCATCTGTCCGTGAGTCAAAGAAAATGTTTGGCCACCGATATTCCACACGTTGCGCGATTGCGGTGATCGTTCTCATGTCCTTCGTGCTGACGCCTTCGGAGGAGAGCTCACCGCCTTGTTCATCATACGAAGTTCTCATCATCAACGCCAAGACCTGCGTGGCCCGGTGCCCTCTTAGCTGTGGAGGCGGAATCTGCTACTCGGACAATACGTGCGCCTGCCAGGACGGATACTCGCCGTCAATTAGCAAGGGATACCTCTGCACGTCGGATTGCGTGGACGGCTGCAAGCGGGCTGGAGGAATATGCGCCGCGCCCAATTTGTGCGTCTGTCCGAAGGGAACGGCGTTCAACACCACTCTGAAGAAGTGCATATGGCGGCCGAAGTGGCTGGACCCGTGCAAGGGGTGAGGTCTATGATTGATGGCCAACGCGTTTATCGAGACTGATTGAGTTTGAAAATTTCAGACGCTGCCGCTATGGTAGCTGCAGCAGTGACGGGACGTGCACCTGTGCGGAGAGTTACATCTATAACACCACCGCCACCAATTCCGATCAACTCTGCTACCCGAGATGTTGGAAGTGAGTATATTGGTCAGGGGAGGGGAAATTGCTTGCTGTCGAAGACGCGGGCGCAGTTTACGTGATTTATCACCCGAAGTGCTTGAAGTGATGGTTGTGTTAAAAGTTAATACGCGGCGATGCATCGTGGTTATGGATTCGTAATTATGGGTGAACTGACGTGTCCAGTTTTCCGTGTGCCAGGAACTCATTTTGATGAGGTTTCTTTTTATCTAATTTATGTCGGTGCACTGTGGCGGGGTTACTTCTAAACGTTAACAAACCGCTTTTGCTAATTTGTTGTTTGACTACTCTAAATGGAAATTGCATTCAAACGGTGCCAAACGATGGAAGAAGGCAAGATGGCTTCATCAAGTGAATTGAAGGTGAAGGGCGTGAGTCGGGTGTGTGGCGTTTTCTAAATACAAAATTGTGTAGTGATTTTATTCCGTTTTCTGTGATTTTTACAATTTCAAAGGTGAATCACTTACAAAATTATTGGCTTAAAATGGACAGCGATGTGTGAATATTTGGAAATGTCCAGCAAATGAATGTTTTAAGACACTTGAGTGTTGCCTGAGACACGTGATGCCGACTAATAACATTCTTAACTTGAGACACAATGCAAATATGGAAAGAACATATTTTTAGTAAGCTCAGGTAACGGTGAAGGAACAGGTAAACGTTTTCGGCAACAACGTCTAAAGCAATGAAAGATAATGAGTCCAGTATGCAGCAATAGGAATTCAGACTATATCAAACAAACATAGAAATTGTAAGCTTCTTCTTCTTCTTCTTGTGGCGCTACAGTCCGGGGTGGATCAGCGCCTCAACCAACAGGCCTCTCCAGGCAGCACGATTTTCCGCTAGCTGCCTCCAGTTTCGTACTCCAAGTTGGTTGAGGTCCTTCTCTACTTGTGTGCGCCACCCAAGCCTAAGCAGTCCTCTTTTGCGTTGTATAAATGGCTCAGATTCGAAGACTTTTCGGGCCGGAGCAGTGGTGTCCGTACGCTCTACATGGCCTAGCCATCTTAAGCGTTGTATCCGAAGACGATGGACCAAAAATATCTCCTCCTTCAGATGCCATCTCCTTCAGATGCCATCAATCTCACGCAAAACTTTTTCCTCATCCGCTTTTAGAAATGTCCAGGTTTTCGCGCCGTAAAGCAGGACTGGGATGATCAATCTGTTGCACAAAGCCAGTTTACTCCCTCGAGAGAGGACTTTATTACTCAATTGCCTCATAAGCCCAAAGAAACAGCGATTTGCAAGAGTGATTCTGCGTTTGAATTTGGTACTGGTGTTGTCTCTATTTGCGGAGCCAAGGTAGACGAAGTCGAAGTTTCTGCTGCCTAGTGTGACATGTTGTGTGTCCTTCCTTGATGACAGCATGTACTTCGTTTTACCGTCATTAACCAGTAGACGCATTTTAGCCGCTACCGCTTCAATGCCGCCAAACGTCTTATTGACGGCTCGCTGTATTCGTCCAATCACATCAATATAATCAGCGTAAGCTAGCAATTAAACTGACTTTTGGAAGATCGTGCCTCTGGTGTTGACTTGTGAGTTACGCACGATCTTCTCAATAATGATGTTAAAAAAGTCACATAACTATGCGTCGCTTTGTTTAAAACCTTTTTTGACATTGAAGGTCTCGGTGCAGCGAGAGTGGCACTTTATAGCTCGTCTCTATGCACACTGTCATATGCGCCCTGAAAATCGACCAATAGGTGGTGAGTGTCGATTTGTGCGTGCGAAACTTGAAAACTTGTTCTTATTGCTAGCGACAATACATGGGGTCATAACCGTTTGTTTTACTTTTTTCTAAACGCTAGTAAGCATACACTATAATTATAAGTGATTTAATTGAAGTGTCATAATAAAGAACATTTTTTCGATACAAATATAAACAACAAAAACTCCTATTTTGCCCTAAAATATAACATCACTTCCTTGTCCTCCTTTATTTTCAGAAACTGTGGCCCAAACGCGTATTGCTACTTACCTGACATGTGCGCCTGTTCGAATAGAAACTACCATTACAACGCCAGTGGGATTTGTACTCCGCAGACACTCCACCTCCTGGACCATCTTCCAATCAAACTTAATCTCTAATTAGTTAGTTGAACCCTTGATTTAGTCATGTATAATCTTAAGCTGCAATAAAAAATTAAATTATTAAATTTCAAATCGAACAG
The DNA here is from genome assembly GCA_944738645.1 of Eristalinus sepulchralis. NCBI lineage: Eukaryota > Metazoa > Arthropoda > Insecta > Diptera > Syrphidae > Eristalinus > Eristalinus sepulchralis. The sequence goes on from OX122886.1 coordinate 56,057,299, forward strand.
TGCCTCACTCATTGCCAATTGCCCACAGAAATAGGAATATGTCATGTTATACTCTCAGGCGCAAACCAACGTTTCCCGCCAAAATTCATGAAACTAACACATCGAACTCTGCGTACATAGAGAATATTCAAACATGTGCTGAAGTAACGCATGAACAGGTGGCTAACTGTAAGTATACTACCAATAGTTGTGAAAAATTCGCCATACACACACACAAATCATGTTGTTGCTACAAAATAAAGAGCGCGTGTGGTTCAGCTGCCTTCACTTCTTAGTTCTTGTTTAGAATTTTCGGCTGTGTGGTCATTTGCGCGTCGCTTGTGAATGCATTCGAATGGACGTACTTGGTTTAGATTTTGAATTGCTGACGTCTTTCTGACGCTGGTGAACGGGACCATAAAGCTGTTTATAGAATGTGAAAAATGAAAAAAAAAAAATACGCTTAAGACAGGCTAAAAATAATGCGAATTTGTCACAATTTTGACAGGTTGGACAAGAAGAACTCTTATGTTTATGGCTTGCGTTAAGGAATATACGAGTGTTCTTGCAATCGATGGGCGCCATTGGGGTTGGGTGTGAGAGTTTATTTACTCGATTACTTTGCTAATGGCAGCGAGGGGATTTTATTTGTTGTTTGCAATAGAACGATCCGTTTGCAGGGTGCGGTGGGGCGTCAATGTTTGTGATAAAACTTTGCAGGAGAGCTATAGTAAATATTGTTGATGGAGATGGCTGTGGCATTGAAAGATTTTTATTTTCTTTGTGTCAATGTCCTTTCATGAATGTTTATGGACGTTTCTATAAATGTAGGAAGTTGAAGAGCATTTGATCTGATGGAATATAAAAACACTTAGCTGTTGTAACAACTTATGTCACAAAGGTTATTCACCTTCATTGTGGAATGTAAATAAAATTGATTTTATGAGTAAATTCATGTATGACATCATTATGACTGCAAGTTTTTCTTTATACCTCTTACAACTAAATCTTATGAATAATTTAAAATTAGAGTTCGAGCACCTGCAAATGATGGGTTTTATTGGAGCTTTAATAATAATAATAATTGAGTGGCACTACAGCCCATAACGGACCAGGGCCTAGCTTCTACAACAACTACTCGTGTTGTGCATGCTATTGTTCTTCACGAGTAGAAGGGACCTACAGTTTTTTGCCGATTCCGAACGGCGAGATTTGAGAAGCTTTCCATAGACAATTAATACTCCTTGAGTGTTGTCAGCAACTCGAAAGAGGTGGTGCCGTGAAAAAATGCGAGGTGTCCCGTCCGGGAATCGAACCCAGACTTTTCTGCGCCGCAGTCGATGCACTTACCACTGCGCTACGGCGACCACGATTGGAGCTTTGCAATTAACAATATTTTGCGTCGATTGCGTTTCGCCTTTCCTAAGACTTCTACGCAAAAAATTCTCAGTTCGATATGTTCTCGACTCTCTCAATTTACTAAGATTGATTCAATGGTTCACTTTCTAGATAGAACTTAATAGCCATCCGTGGTCAGAGTCCACGTTAATGCATGCCAATAAAATGACAACAGCAGTTGTTGTACAACAGAAAAATTTGCCTTGATTCATACGCCATAATACTTCCAACTTAAGACTCATCGAACGCATTAAATGCGCAACTTCTTGCTGTTTGTCAACAGATGGTTCCAGCAGTAAGTGCTGATCAAGCTTGGATTTGTGATACACAAACTATTTTGGCTAGTGATTTTAATTTGGCGTTGTTGGCTTTGTTGTGTCTTCTATCTTATCGAAATTTACGGAAGACGATTTGAAGCGCATCGATAATTTAAACCACTCTAGAATAGCGAAAAAGTCTGCACGGTTTTTCTTCTTTTCTTCTTGTGAGTAGCCTACCTTTGAGCTTCATAATTTCATCAATGTATCAATGTGCTTTACCAGGGAAAAATTTGGCCAGGCAGTTCTTGAGATCATCGATATTTAACTGTCAAGAGAGTTTTGCAGAAACAAATGGTGATCAGAGGGTGATATATGTAGTAATATGTGTTAGCAGCGATTTAGAGATAATTCATCAAACTTTATATTAGTAGACACTATATCTGATTTTAGCAATATTCCTCAAATCAGGGTCACAATTAATTATTGAAAAGTGAATTTGTTCGACGGCAGTAATCGAGAAGTTCACAAAAGCTTAGTGTAAGCAAACAAAGATAAATCTCTAAATTTTGATTTTTGTGGTCATACACAAAAAAGGTAGAAAACGCCCTGACATCATCGTTACGGTTAAGATAAGCAGCTTGATCAACGCGTCCAACGATAACAAATTCTATTACGACAATCGTTAGCATTAATTACGGCCATCAGGATAACGATAGAAATCCTCACCAAAGGTATTGATTTAAATTGAGTAGTACCGAGATATGAAATAGTGAATTATGGCACCGCAACTCACATCATATGGAAAACGTCAAAAGATAAGTCCTACCACACCCGCCGTATTCCTTAAATATTGTGCTGCTGTTTATGATACGAGTATGTCTGATCGCTAATTTCACTTGTGTATATGAACACACCAAATTCTTTTAATTTATTGTACTACTTAGAAAAATGTGAACTTTTATCGTAACTGTATCTGAGCTTTGCCAAAAGCATGGAGATGTGAGTCGCCAAGAAACTGTAGATCACCTTTACTCGTGAGAGAACAATAGCGAATAGTTTGCTGAAGAAACTGAGTCACTGATCCCTTGTGAACTGTATAAATGCATTCACTTATATGAATATGTAAATATACAGACACATACATATATGTATGTTCAACTTTTTGGTCGCTTTATTTAACATTGTCTGTTGCCTTTTGATCTCTGTAGGTACAACCGCTTAAGAATTTTAGAAGCGCTGTGGGTGCAAAATTGGCTTCTGTTACTTCTCCTGAGTTTAATTTAATTTCTCATATTTACAAATTACAAATTATTGCAAATTTTTTTTAATTCAATTTTACACAGAGTTCCCCACATTCGAAAAAGAATTCGAAATCAACTGAAAAAATTCGCTTGAAAATCCATTTCACATCGGAATTCAGAACATGTGCCTAAATTAACAGTACTGTCTGCCTATAAATAGAAATCAGCAGTTTGAGAGTAAGTTTAAGTTTAAGTTTAAAAATGTATTTTTTTAGTTTGAGTTTCAATTGCATTAAATCTAGATATAAAATACTTAAACTAGCTATAATAACTTTTATTTTAATTAAAACTATCTTACTGGCTCCATGGGAGCACTCTAAGTTAATCTATGATTTTTTTATAATTGCCTTTCAGCCGCAGTTTGAGAGTAACCTTTAAAAGGGGGAACTAAGGCGATGACTTCGACGTTGTCTTCGATGGCAAATGCAAATAACCGTTGTTTTCAGTGAGGTTGGCGACGAAAACGCTCTTTTAAGGACGCGAATGGTTTGTAGTCTGAGCCAGAGATTAAATCATCTTTTTACAATCTTCAACGAATTTTAAAGTGTTTTTTTTTTAAATATAAAAAAGAGAAGAATAATATGCTGCGGCGTCCGTCTCGTGGGTGGCTTTTATTTCAATAAAGAGCAAATCAAATCCATAAACGGCAATTTAAGGTAAATCCGAAAACTTCAGCTTATCGAAACAATTTAGATTTAAGACATGGCTCCAAGGATCAAAAACGTTTTTGAAGCTCGTTATAATTAGGAGGTCACAGTCACTTGATCCTCCGCAATCGGCTTCAACTCTTTCCACCCGATGTTCAGACACAAGCATCCACCTCAAGCCTAGCTTATGAAATCTCATTCCAGAGCCAAAAGTTATGAAATTTTGTCATTCTTATAAGAAGATGTTGTTGTTTTTGGACTGCCACAAAAGGATTGGTATTTTGCCCGGCGTATTTTAATATTTGCAAGGTTTCCGGTCGCCGTGGTGTAGCGTCGACCCACGCGCAGAAGGTCTGGGTTCGATTCCTGGATGGGACATCTCACATTTTTTCACCGCAACACCTCTTTCGAGTTGCCTACAACACTCATAGAGTACTAATTGTCTATGAAAAGTTTCTCAAATCTCGCCGTACGGTGTCGGCAAAAAACTGTAGGTCTCTTGTACTCGTGAGAGAACAGTAGCACGCACAACACGAGTGGATGTTGTACGAGAAACTAGGCCCTGGTCCCTTGTGGGCTATAGTGCCACATAATTTGTATTATTATTTTAAGTCAGCAAGACCACTTCTCAGATCCAAGACAATGTTGTTGGACGAAAACTTCATTTTCGTCTGATATGATAAAATCAATTGAAATATTACATATGTGTATGTACGAGTATGTACGTTTAAGATTAGAAAAAAATTAAATTTATGTTGGCATTCCAGTGTGAGATACGCGTAGGAAAAAGGTTGTGGTCAGAATGAAGAGCTAAGTAAGATTAGTTTAGGTTTTGTGGATGTTTTCGTAAAAGTTCACTTCGCATACGGTCACACGCAATCCATTAAACCAACTTTATCTCGCAATCAAGCGGCTTAGCTTTATGTCGCTTATTTCCCTCAGCTTATTGTGGGTGCCATACATGTACAACAATTCTGTTAAATACGATAAAACGTAAAGTTTAAACAGAAAATTCACTTTCTTAGGATTGGAAATTGATATGAGTCTTTATACCGCGAACCATCAATTGTCACTTGATAGTAAGTAACCAAAGACAATATACTTAAACTAAGAATTCAGTTGTTAGGTAGGTATGTGACTCCACTGGGGTCCTACCTTGAACTTTATTTTTATTTTCTGTCAAATATGCCACACGAACAAGTATCTATCTTCATCAATAAAACTTATTGCACCTAATCTAATCTTACTCGATTTCTTCTTATCGCTCCCGTAGTATGATGTATCTGTATCGTAATTACTTCGTGCGTGGTCACAAGAAACCTCTTAGCAGATTCGAACGATAAACAGTCAGTTGCAAAAATAAACATTTGAGTGGCTTACAGATAGAGTAGGTCATTGTTCCTTATTATCAATTCATTTGCGGATAGTTTCAAATGGAGACATTGCCGCCTTTGGCGCACAGCAATCAGTAGAAGTCCTGTAAAGAAACCAATCGAACTATAAATTAAAAAAAAACCCAAAGTTTACTCAAGTCAGCTGATTAAATGCGTTCTATTTAAGTGACACACACCGGAGTCGGGTTCTCCTTTACGAGCTCACCACACCCCTTTTTCCAAAACCGAAACCACGCGATATAAATAAACATATTCACCTACCTACAAACATACATACTGTGTTACTCCGCAGTAGAGAGAGAGAGAGAGAGAGAACGAAACCCTCTCCTATCTACTGAGAGGCGCAAATAAGAGCCAAAACTGGTTTCTGTTTTCGTGTTGGCCTCCAAAACAAACTGTCCGAGAACAAGAACAAAACGAAGTTCGCCTTAAGAAATGCGCGGAATTATCGTATGATTATTGGTATACTTAGCGCAACGAGTTTTAGCGGTTCTACATAACAGCACCGGCTGTTTTGCCGCCACGTACATACATAACATTATGTCTGCATCCCCCATTTATCTTGGGAATAGGTTTTTATCTCAAAGTGTGTCTCACACATTCATAAATCATCTATGTATCTTTGTATGCATGCTTGTGTCACATTCCCATTCAGATTTTGCGTTTGCGAGCGAAAATATGGTGTGGAGTGAAATGTTGGAGTTTACTGACAGACTACAGTGAGTTAAGATTTGTTTTGGACAGGTTAGGCAAAGCAAAGAAATTAGTTTTAAACAAAACGTTGTCGTTTATGAATAATTAACGAGTTAAGGCTAACACGCATACCGAATCAATTAGCAATATTGTGCAAATTTTGCTGGATTGTTGTACACAATCGATAAGAAATCGAGAATACACGCTGATATTTCGAAACTGTTGTAAGGTATTGGAGTTTTGTAAAATGGCGTTGTAAATTTATTATTGAATTAATTGAAGACTTAAGAGGTAATCCCCTCGTGTCCACCATGGAAAAGTGGGTAACTGACTCCACTTCTTTGTGAATTATTTGTGGAATAAAACGCAACAAAGGGAAACTAGGACTTTAACTCATGAATCAAGATCTTGTGTTTTTGCACTTTTTTGGCTCCATATGGAAAACCAATAAATTACACATGTGAACCAACTGCAATGCCATATAGGGTCGCAAGCAATTGACCACTTAATTCCAACCCCTGAGGTACTCCGTGGAGAATCAAAAAGTGGAGTGTACATTTTTTAAATGAATTTAAAATCAATTTTTAGAAATGTAAACAACAAAACGAAGAAAAAAAAACAATGAATTAAATTATGCAACTTAAATATTATGTTTTTGTTGTTCACACACCAGTGTAAGGAAAGGGAAAAGAGAAATCCAAGACCTGTATAATTACAGGTTGTACTCTATATCATGTGTATAGTGCATTACAACGAAATTAGTCATCTATATATTTTTTTGTGAAAAATTGTCTTGTCTTAACAACAGTAGAACTATGTAATTAGATTGCACATAAATATTAAAAGTGTTTGTGTTACTCACAACAGTGAGATGCAATTAAAATTAAAAGAAAAACTAGGCTGCATAATTTTCTAAAGCTGAATCTTCTTATCATTATTATTAGCTTAGCCTCTTATTATAAAACTGTTTACATGTGGAAATTAGATTATTTGCGCATGAATGGTAAGAAAGAAAAAAGAAGAAGGTAAGAATGGCTTTGGAAGACGCAACCAACCAGTGAATATATTTATCTTACATAATAACAGATGGCCATTTCTCAAAAGTTTTTTCAAAATTTCTCGAAAACAGAAACATAACAAAAGATGTAAGGGAATATTTAGTAGATCCTTCGCCGATTTTCATTGTTTATCCTGATTCTCTAATAATTTTAATTGATTGGGATCAGGGCCTAGCTTCTAAAGAGTGATTTTTTAAAAACTATAGGAACATTTTTCAAAAAAAAAAAAAACACATAAAATTCAGAAAAATTCATGAAATCTTTATTTGAATCGATAGGACGGTCCATATAATTTAAAGTTTGAAGATTATTTCATGGAAATGTTGACCTCCACTGCGCCTCAAATGGTCCATCCGCTAAGTCCAAGTTTGGCATACTATTTCCAACATTTCGGCCGGTATCTCACGAATAAATGCTTCAATGTTGTCTTTCAATGCGTCAATTGAAGCGGGCTTGTCTGTATAGACATGAGCTTTAACATAGCCCCACAAAAAATTGTCTAAAAGTGTCGCACGATCTAGGCGGATAATTTACCGGTCCCGAACGTGAAATAAAAGGTTCACCGAATTCGCCTCTCCATAAGTCCGTAGTTGCGCGTGTTGTGTGGCATGTGGCACCGTCTTGTTGAAACCACAAGTCATGCAAGTCAAGCTCTTGCATTTTGGGGTAGAGCTCACCATTCACAGTTACATACGTTACGATTCGCATCATCTTGAGGAAGTACGGTCCAATGATACCACCAGCCCATAAGCCGCACCAAACTGTGACTTTTTCTGGATGCATTGGCAGCTCTTGCAATGCTTCAGGCTGATATTCACAAAATCGACAATTCTGCTTATTTACGTACCCATTGAGCCAAAAATGAACTGACCATAAAATGGAAGAAGCGCGCGATGAACTTCTTTAACAGAGCACGCATTTTGATAATAAAATAATAAACTTCAATAATTTGCAAACGTTGTTTGTTTGTAAGACGATTCATGATTAAATTATAGACCAAACTGAAGATGTTTGACAGTGAAATAAAACACAAAACGTGCATCAGCTGCTTAAACCAGTGTTGCCAAAAAGATAATAGCTAAAAAATTACCCTTTACAACAACTTCTTATATTGTGGGTGCTACTATTCTGCCACGGTTAGAAGAGACCTACAGTTTTTTGCCGACTCCGAATGGCGAGATTTGAGAAGCATTTCATAGACAATTGATACTCTTTGAGTGTTGTCAGCAACTCGAAAGCGGTGGTGCCGTGAAAAATGCGAAGTGTCCCGTCCGGGAATCGAACCTAGACTTTCTGCGCGGCGGTCGTCGTCGTCGTCTTTAAGAAAGTCAGTATAGTTTTCATAGAAAACCATGAGACATCTATTAATCTGCTATTTCATTCTTGTAGAGCAAGGCAGTTATCTCGGTCTACATTTGGAATACTCTGAAGAAACTTAAGAATCTAATTCAGGAACTGAAAACAATACATTCTTGCTGAATTCATAAAATTGACAGGATGTTGGGTAAGGCATTGCTATCTTCAAAGCTATCCCGTTTATTATACGACGAGCGCTTAACTGTGAAAAATCGCTCGAAAAGTACATGAGATGAGCAAGGAAACAAACCTAATATTTCCAAATATTACTGACATCAGTATATTTTTCCCAACCTTAGTATGTATTTCTTAATTCATTGAAATACCTACATGGTGACAAGATAGTTGCTGTTGAAATATGCTGTTCAATATACATATTTCATCCATTTTAAAATCAATTCACGGGCTCCTACCAAGAAACTGGAAAAAAGATAGAAACCCAAATCCTACCTGTAACATAATTTCATTCTCCTTAAGTACCTGAAGTACCTGACAAATCTGAGGATGTCACGGGTCTACAAATCTGTTTCACAATTTATAATTTATTACCTTGAAGAGAAGGTAAACTGTCCCTTACACTTTCCAATCAAATTACATCGGTAACCAAAAATTTTTTCTTATAAAATTTGAACTTCGACTCACTGTATAACTATATTCTAGCTTTTGTGCTCCAGAAAGAAAAAAAAAACACATTACTCCTTAAAAATGATAAAAATTTATCGAACTTTCTCGATGCGCATTCTCCCAAGTTAATATCAATCAGCTGTGGCATACTATCATCGAGAGCCGCACTTAGCAGGCACACCACCCGGCTAGAGCAATAACAATGCAAATTATGTGTGCCCGTGTGTGAGTGTGTGTTTCGTTTTTCTGCTATTCAATTTACCTACGCGTGTTTGGCTTTTAAACTCCCCCGCGCTCCGCCAAGCTTCCCTTAACCGACTACCTACCAAAAAGTACGACATAAACCGCTCACAATTTTCTCTTCGCCATTCAGTTGAAGTTCTTCTCTCCTCCGGTGCTGTTGCCAGTGGTCTGCAGTCTGTTCAGCGAAGTCTCCCCCCCCCCCAGTGCGTGTTCCTCGTATTCGTGAAGCCACACGACCGCCATTAGAGAATATAATCGTCCGTCAATCGCGCAAAGTGCTTAATCCCGTTTAATTAATTCACAAAAGAAATTCACGGATCCGATCAATTAGCGAAGATGTGCAACTTGAGGGTTAGTAAATAGAATTGTAGTTCCATTATGTGTGTTCTGTGCGGCAGCCGCTTCTCGCCTTCGCCTACACTTTCGATTTCACGCTCGTGTATCTCAGTTGATGTCATAAATAGAAGAATTTAATGCGGAGCAATGGGAAAGTCTGGCGATTTTCTTGCCGCGCGACAAGACAGTGCAAAGAACTTTTGCTAACGCGGATGGGTGGGTGTGTTTGATTAGCGTGCGAATAGGGTATGGGGGGTGGGTTCCCGGCAAATTTAAGTCGGCAGCTGTATTACATAAGGCGAGAGTACAGTCGCCGACCCTGAATTGCTTGTACGATGTGTACGTGCGTGTGTGTGGATGTGTGAAGTAGAAAATTATGAAAAAAAGGGCCCGTCCACTTCGTCTGTAAAGGTTTTCGCCTAACACGTCTACTCTCGCCCTATAAACCACGCGGTTACCTTGAGGCGGCTGAACGAGATTTCTTGTTTTCGTCTATCGTAGGTCAATGCCTTTCTGCGACGTCTTATCGATTTTCTGGATAACTTTTGCTCATCGATGTGAGGCATGGGGTTATGTAACACGCTTGCATGACGAAAGCTGAGTCAAAATTCTAAGGGAATTACAAACAGCTTATCTGTGCAATTTTGTGATTTCCATAATCTATTATTCACATGTGATTGAGGCTTTGATTAGATTTGAAATTACAGAGCCCTGTTTGTCAACCTTGCGTGGCAGTCCAACGAATGAAACTTCAGTCAAAGCGCACAGAGTCGTTAAAGTGCGTTTATGACGATCGCGTGAGACGATCCACATTAAATTTAATGCGCCGCTTCATTTTGAGCTGATTATGATTCATACTGACGTACGCATCGCATTTTTGGAGATAAAAGAAACTCGAAAATTCGCTTGTATCTGCGGGGGGCTGGCGCAAATTGGTATCGTTTCTGCCAAAAACTGGTAAACAAACTGCGCACTTAGATAAATGACGCGTGTACGTTTGGCAGTGATTATATAAGTTTGCTTGAGGTGGTTCTTGTTCATTTATGTATTTCAGACTACAAATGCTCTTTTGTCTGAAATATGATCGGTGAGGTATGAAAACTCTGTCAACTAGTTTATTTATAGATTGCACTTAAGAAATGAATGTGACAGAAATTCTGTGAGGAGTTTGTGTTTACTTCTCAGCTGGCAACGTCATCTGTCATTGTGCGCAATCGTTACATGATTTATTTGAGAGTAACGAGAAAGGAGATAACTTGTCTGACACATTAAAGAACTGAAAGGAAGGTTTGTTAACTTATCTGGTTTTGAGAGAAATTGCAATATTTCCTTGTACTTTGTTTCCCTCTGCAATTTATTTGCTTTGTTAGCTGTTTGATTTCAACTGTTAATATGTCACTCCGCTGTCGTTTTCAACGCAAGGTATGGATAGGACTCATAGAAATGGTGGAATTATATGCGGAATTCCAAACGGTGCGTTTGTGCCTTCACATAACACATCACTCAAGATGTCCCAAGACATATAGGGGGCGACACTAACAAAAAAAAAAAATATTAATGAATAATTTTTGTTAGTGGTGGCCCCTATATGCCGTGGAACTTATTATCGCTTCTACGGACACCACTATCTTGGAGTGGTAGAAAATAGTTGTTATCAGATTGTCATTTTAACAACCGTTATTTAATTCAAATTTGTAATTTTAAATATGCGAAAGCCACAAGCAATATATTTTAGCCAGATAAACAAATTGCGGTTTTGCTATCCACCCAGTATAGTGACACCGCGTTCGTTCCATCAGCTAGATCCACAACTCCGTCTGTCAACTCTGACAACTTTAGTCTACTCAGTAAGGCCTCATACCGACAAGCTTCAGCGCTGCGTTAAAATCTCCAGTTGACTATCATAATGACCGCTTCCACACTTTCTTGTCTATTAGAAGTCCGCTCAAAATCTTTCTCACTAGATTATCTGGCCACTTGAATGTCAAAGGTATTCCAAGCCCTCAAATGTGCAATCATTGTGAATGTGAGGAAAATGGTGCCCAACAAGCGATACATGCCAAATAACAACAGTCAAGGGATTTGTTGAATATTTAGTTCAGGAGCTCAAAGCAGTCTTTACATGCCAGTCAAACTTTATAATTATCATGATAGCGACTATTTATCACTCGTTTCAAAAATACATAGTTCAGATTTCTGGTCTGGGTGTCGGTTGTGAAATAGACTAGACATTACACCACATAAAGTAAGTCCATATAATTTTCAGCAAATTTCTGTGCTTTTTGAGTAAATTGTAGAATGTGGTGTGTTTTGTCTCTGTTGGTGTTCATCTTTTCTTTCGAGTGGAACTGTCAAGTATTCACAATGCTGTCAAGCAGCTTTCGACATCTTGCTTTCCTAATGCAATGATGCAGATTTTAGGGATGAATGGAATTTGGAAACGGCTTAGTGAGGTCCTCCTTTTGAAAGAAAAATTGAGATACTTAGTTTAGGGAGATGATTTGAGAAACGATTATTTGAAATCATTAATCTGTTGGGTGACTGATTGTGGCAGTTGTAATAATTTTGTCTGAAATGTTTCAGGATGAGCCTAAAGAGCCTACTGTTCTACATAATTCTGTTTGCCATGATTCAAGTACATTGCAACTCAAGTCATATGATACTTTGCTTCTCAGAACTGGAAATACGGTTGCTCCTTTCTTACCGAATTTGTAGACAGACAGATTCTCGCCTTCAGTCCTATATTCACGTCTTGGTACATTTCATTGTTTCAGCTGTGTCATTTAAAAAGATGTTTCCTCTTAGATGGGCATAGAAATCTTTTCTTGAAAGCACCAAGCTCAAGGACTGTCGTTGTACTTATGTTATAGTTCAACATTTCGTTCGAAAGGCTATTGAAATGGTAGGCATACGAAGTTTGTGTTTTTCCTTTGGCTCAAGAGGTGTTTGATTGCATGGTTGACAAGCTGGAATTGGGCTAGGATTTTGAAGAGAGAAGGTTTACCCCATAAGACAATTCATAAAATCAAATAAATAAATTGGCTGACCTTGGAATCCAGAAAAGCCCAGTTCAACTTTTATTAACCGCACAAGTGGTTTGTCTCTCCTGAGTGTAAAGGAAGTGAAATTGAAATTTGAAAAACGTTTCCATTTGCAGTAGTGAAAGATCCCAAATGCTCAGTTCGGGATTAAGTTCGAAACGTAGACCTTCGACGTAGTAATCAACACACTATCACAGAACTCGTATCGGATAAAAAACTTGACAGCTCATAGAGTCGTATGACATTGAGAGACGTTGCCGTGCAACTTCATCAACCATTCTGTTCCCCAAACCTCTTCTTGTATCACAATATTCACCTACATACATATACGTATGTATGTGATTTGTATTGGAATTTTTGAAAAACACAAAAAATACTGCACCCCAATCTTGTCAAACCAGTTCAACAAAAATTTTCACTTGCACACCAATAATTATCAAAAGATGAACTTGTTTTTCCGCGGCGTCACTCATCAGCCAACAACAGTTCGTCTTTGTTTCTGTTTTTTTTCTTTTTGCTTCACGAATTTTCTGGTGCAGGAGTCTCTTTACGTCATTTTATTTCGACACATCAGCATGAAATTATTTTGGCATATCGCCAAACAACGCATGAATGGAACGATAAATAACGGCAGGGCTTAAAATAGATATCCAACAAATATAAATATTGCCTTAAAACACTTTTTTCTTTTCACGAAATAAAAGGAACGGGGAAATGAACAGTTGTAATTGACAGTCACGAATTGCGAATAAAAGTGAAGTGACTTATTGAACTCATTAAACTGGTTTTCGTCTACGGGGAGAATCTGGAACAGTTTTACGATCTGAATACGGTTCATGACAGCTTAGGTCGGTGATGAAAAAAACGTCTGTTTTGTTTTTACATCTACCCGTAAACGTCTGTACTATTCTTAACAACATTTATCGACTGACAACTTATCGACTTAATGACTTACCGCTAAATCGCCAAGGCCATGTTGTCGGAGATCACTTTGAGATTGTAGCAATTATCGTGAGTGCTGTTGAGATAACGTTTTGGAAGAGGGGAAGGATAACAAAGGCGTAATTTAGTTCCTCTGATACAAAATATTAGGAAACTAAAAAAAACAATTTTTTTTAAAGTGTTTTCTCTTTCAAACAGAAAGCTTCATCAGCTCTGCAGAAACTATTCGTTTGCAACTCAATGAAGTATGGCCAACCGAATCATTCAATCCTAACGAACACCGGAAACGGATACGCCAAATTCTGGTGTCGAGCAACCACAATGGAGAAACTGCCTTTGGTCATTGCCACACGCTACAATATCCCATTCCTTTTGAATAAGCCAGGAGTCGGCTACTACGTGTCAGGGGAAATCTACGATGTGGACGACAGAATGCTTGAATCGCTGGATCGCTTTGAAGACTGTGAGGACATTTACAAGCGTGAAATACACGACATGAACATCGGCGTCGGAGAGGGGTGAGAGAGCACATACTCGTACAAATCTTTGCAACACTAAACACACTAAATCTCTGCCGTTTACAGAACCGTTCCATGTTGGGTGTATTTACTGCAGAAGTATCCCGAAAAATTGCTCACACTACCATTCTTATCATCGTATGAGAACTCTCCCGAGCATCCCTACGTCACGAGGAACAAGAGACACCACAAATTCCCCGCTAATGAAGATCTTGCCTACTGCGCGAAGGAGGAAGCATCGACAGCTTAACAGGATATTTGTACATTCGTATTAGTAAATCACCGCGACGAATAACACTATATTTGGTTACGTAATTTTGCTCGATATGCGACACACATCCACATACATACAATTAGCATTTAACGGGTGAACTAGAACCTTCGACCTCTTGAATGAGAATCTAGTGGTAGTATTGGCGTTCCTTTTCGTGGAATGCAGTCAGATGTAAATACTTATATTTTGTAAACAAAATAAAAATTAAAACAATGAATATTTGCTATTTTGCGTTGAGTTTGGCATTGAATTATTATAATTGGAGGATAGATCACTTTCGTTGGGAGCACCATAAAGTAACTTTACGGTGCGGGGCGGGCGTCTGGGCCTCAGAGAACATGCCTCTCTAGCTAGCACGATCTCTCGCCAGCTTCCTCCAATTGTGCACTTCAAGTTGGTTGAGGTCCTTTTCTGTGTACGCCACCGTAACTTACGCCGTCCTCTGTTGCGTTATCCCAATGACTCGGATTCGAAGTCTTTTCGAGCCGGAGCAATGGTGTTCATATGCTCTTCGTGGATTAGCCACTTTCAATCGTTGTATCCGAAGACGGTTGACCAGGCGCATGCCGCCTTACAGCCTATAAAGTACGTAGTTGAATCTTCTCCTCCAGACGCCATCAACGCAGACACGGCCAAAATTCGCGCGAAGAACTTTTTTCTCAGAAAGACTCAGGGCTCCCTCATACGTTTTTAGAATCGTCCGATCAAGCTGTTGTACAAAGCCAATTTAGTCCTCCGAGAGAACGGCACTGATGTCGATTTCCCTTTAATGCCAATAAACGCCTCATTAACGGTTCGATGTGTTCGAAACTCTTGTTCTATTAATTTAAAAATTAATAAACATAGTTTTCATGTAACGGTCAATATGATAATGTCCTCCAATTTGCAGGGGCGTTGTGTGTGTCAACTGTTTCTGTGAGGCTACATCAATTTTGTAGAAAGGTTATTTTTTAAGTAAAGTTCTTTTTTCGATTGTCCATGAATCGTTTTCTTTATCGATTAAGAACAATTTTACATATATGTAGGTCAAACAGCGTAATCAAATCTTCTCAATTTTATCCCGCATCAAGTGTTTCTGTTCTCAGACTAATGGCTGAGTAAGTTTTGAGTTGATTCTAGAACAAATGTAGGTTGGGGTTCACACGAAGGCTGGCGAGTGACGACTCTTTTATTATGTTTGATAAATTATTAACTTGTGGTCGCCGTGGCGTAGGGGTAAGTGCGTCGATCGCCGCGCAGAAAGTCTAGGTTTGATTCCCGGACGGGAAACCTCGCACACGGCACCATCTCTTTCGAGTTGCCGACAACACTCAAAGAGTATCAATTGTCTATGAAAAGCTTCTCAAATCTCGCCGTTCGGAGTCGGTAAAAAACTGTAGGTCCCTTTTACTCGTGAGAGAAGTTATTGTAGAAGCTCGGCCCTGGTCCCTTGTGGGCTGTAGTGCCACTCAATTATTAAATTATTAACTTATGAGCGTAGGTTTCAAAATGTTAGCGTAATTCTTGTTCCAGTAATTAATCAATTCATAGCCCAGCAATACAGTAGAGTGCGTAAAGTTTTAGCTCCTCCTAGAAATTGATTTATCTGTCACCTACGCCGGCTTCACAGATGAAGAGATGAACACCGTAAAATCATCTTTATTGTCAAAGCGCACAATTAGATTTACTTAAAAAAGTTTATGTCAAGAGACCAACGACGTAAGTGAAGTTTGCATCCACACATTAGGATAAAGTGCGTTTTCAATTGCCCACTGTAATACACGAAGCCCAGCACAGTGCCATTTCATAAGTGCGCGTTTTACAACGACAACTGTTTTTCTAAGGGTCATAATAAGCATAGTAGTTTCATCTCATTTCGTTTCTTTTCTCCTTGTTTGCTACGAGTAGGAAAATGTTTTTCGTTTGTGCCCTGAATACATACAGAATATGAGACCTTATTAAGAAAAGAAGCTCGTGTCTACTTTAGAGACCTAAACCTTTGTCTCTTCATCAATTTACCTTCATACTGTCGCGTAGTTGAAGCAAAGTTTATGGTGTCATGGTTTCATGGATGCGGAAATTAAGAATAAATCATTTGTTCACACAATTTCACATTGACATCTATCTGTTTAACAGGAGGTATGTTTTCCCACAAAAATTTTTCAATGTTTACATTGAATTGGATTAGGACCTTTAGCATTTTAATATATAATGTACATCAACCGAAAATAACAAAACGAACTGTACACCCTACGAAATTTGGCATCACTTCATTTCTCAGCCAGATGACAACTGTCTTTTCAAATGTTTCATTTGTATGCAAGCAGGAACTAAACAATTTACTTCATTATCATCCCCAACCACTCAATTTCTTTCAAATTGTGCGTGTGGGTCTTTATCTCCTCTAGACGATTGCTTCGATTAGATGATTCTTGTAAATACCCTCCATCACAATCAGATAAAAAAAAAAGATTTCATAGTTTCCCTCTCAGAAAAAACTTTTTAGTTATTCACGAACTTTCGCAAGGATGACTTCTCCGGGTCCAATAAAAGTCTTTGTTTACGGAACTTTAAAGAAAGGTGAACCAAATCACCAATTATTAGCGAATCCCGCCAACGGCAAGTCGAAATTTATATCCACCGGAAAGACTGTTGAGAAGTTCCCTCTGGTGGTAGGAACACGTTACTACATTCCGTTTCTCTTGAACAAAAAAGGAATCGGAAATCATGTAGAAGGTGAAATCTATGAAGTGGATGAAATGATGTTCGCAAAGCTAGACGAACTAGAGCAATATCCTGAGTTCTATGACCGTGAAATTCAGGAGATTACAACTGAGGATGGGTAAGCATATACAAAGGCGTTCCGCGAGAAATGTTTGGAAATGTTTGCAGTTGGCAGAGTTTTTCAGGTCGGCAGTTCCATGTTGGTTATACTTGATTAGGAAATTCCCGGAAGTGATGTTGTCTAAGCAATACCTTACGTCTTACAAAAACAGCGAAGAATTTCCCTACTGTGAAAGGTTGAAGCGTGTCGAGAATATAAAAGCGCTCGATGATCTAGATTTCTAATCGTCTAATCGTGTCTTCTTGCAGTGAGTTTGATGAACCACCGTTGGAGGACGTATTAGCGGATATGGCAGTGAACTATGAGCCAAAATCTAAGGATAGATGATTTTTATTGTCATTGTTTACTGTGGGGGTAGGCGTGAAAATGTTGGAAGTGCAAATAAAGTAATAGTATTTCACTTGTGTGTGGATTATTTTAGCAGTTTTGTCCTGTGCCATGGGGAAGTATGTATAAAGATGGATTTTTAATTTGTTATATGTGCTGAAAGGCACACAAATATTTGGCAATATACTTCGGGGTTGCCGTTAAATTGAAAATGCCCTCAGTTTTGGAGACAGCAAATAGAATACACAAAACAAACGGCCAGACCCTGCTCCACAAAAAGCTTGGTCTCATTTTCTTTAACACCAAAAAAATTGTGTTGTGTGCTCCATTGTTCCCTTATGGGCGGTGAGGTTCGAGAAGCTACTTCTTATCGTTAAAATCTTAAGAGAATGGAAAGAATGGAAAATGACTGGATATCGATATTCGACATTGACACTTGACCCACTATACAATGGCGGCCACACGGAATGCCTGCAAACCGTGGGCGAAGTTTTTGAGAATGCGGAGGGAATATTTCATTCATTGCTCACGACTTTTGCTCGGTTCGTGAGTTGAGTTTTGAACTGATGTTTACGTCACGATAGAAAATCCGCAAAATGGTGGTCTGTGAAAGTTTGACTTTATGTGAGAGTTGAGCCCCACAAATCCTTTAACTCTTGACCGTGGGTGCATCTTTTTATTTCTTAAAGGAATTTGTGGCACTTGCTTATAATATTTAGAACTGCCTTGAAAAATGTTCACAATCTTGAGGGTAGGAAGAGATCCGTAGAAAACTTCTTCCTCCGTTCAAGTTCCAGCTATTAGACCTTCGTAGCTAGTTTGTACGATAAGATATTTGCGGAAGAACTGCAAAGTGTGCGTTACTTCGCGTGGTTGAGCATCTGGAAGCAAGGCATCTGGCAAAAGACCTTGAAGCCACTTTTATTTTGATTACTGAATGAGTCTCAATAGGTTGTGTTCGATTGTCCTAAGATAAGTCCAAGTGAATCAGTACCTTTCCGGAGGTTATGCCAGTCTTTTAAGTGTGTGGCTGAAATTTGACAAACGAAATAGAACCATGTTGTATGAGGCAGACACGAAAGGATAACACTCGCCGGTCATGAAATCACAAACTTGTGAACTTCTTCTTCTTCTTGTGGCGCTACAGTCCGGTGTGGATCTGGGCCTCAACCAACATGCCTCTCCAGCCAGCACGATCTTTCGCCTGCTGCCTCTGGTTGCGCACTCCAAGTTGGTTGAGGTCCTTCTCCACTTGTGTACGCCACCTTAGCCTAAACCTTCCTCTGTTGCGTTGTCCCATTGGCTCAGATTCGAAGACTTTACGGTCCGGAGCAGTGATGTCCATACGCTCTACTTGGCCTACCCGTCTTAAGTGTTGTATCCGAAGACGATTGACCAGGCGCATGTGGCTGTTCGTCGTTAAATCTTCTCTTCCAGATGCCAACAACGCAAAGAGGACCAATAATCGCACGCAAAACTTTTCTCTCGACTAGGGGCTTCCTCATCCGTTTTTAGTAGCGTCCAGGTTTCCGCGAGTAGGACTGAGACAAACTTGGGAACCCTGTATCAAAAATTGAAGACACTTTCCATGACATATGAATGGCTAACTGAGTGTTAAGGTTAAAGGTAACGTCTCTGTGACAAACGTACGTCCTTATAGCCCGCACTTCATATGACGCTGGGTGCAAGCGCAACTAAGCTTGTAAGGAATTAGTTTCAGCGACATAAGCTCGTCTTTGGATGTTGGCGCTCTTTAAATCGCAATGGTACTTTGTAATCAGGAGTTGGGTACACTGTAAATGTTTGGGTTTGCGAATAACACTACATTCTTCGACTGACCAAATAGGTTACGGTGAAATGAGCTTACGAAAGCTGTTACGAAACATGAAAAATTGAACCAAATCTTTGTGCACGACAAGAGACAGTTGGAGAAGCTTACTGGCTACTGGTGAGTTTCGGTCCAGGTCAAGAAGAGCTATGTGTCAGACAAGTTTTCGAAAAAAAAAGAGTTTTCTCTTCCCGCACCAAACCTTGCAATGTGTTCTGACCAAACTGCAAATGAAAGTCCAAAAAAGAAATCAAAGAAAAACTGCCTTTCGTATGTATAATAAATTTTTAAATATGTTTTAATTTGATCTTCTCACATACTTATTTTGTTTTTCACTTCAGTTATTCTTCTTTAAATTTAAATTCTATTTGAACGAACGATATACTGTATGTTGTGTGTGTGTGTATAGGACAAATGATACTTCGCAGGACATTCCTTGGCATACCGAGGCGCGGCACTCACAACAGACGGAACATACGCTGGCCATGCGGGAGTGTTGTGTGTGTGCATGTATGTGATGAACGAACAAACGACGCGTTAACACTCGCAATTGGTAAATTCTAAACTCTATATGCAAAACAAATCAAATTAAATACACTAAGCTGGAATCTGGAGACAAAATCCTGGCAGCCGCGAATCGGAAGCAGACAAAATTATGCGGTAGCCGTCGGACAACGGGGAGGAGTATAAGAGCAGCGGACAGCACCACAGCCTTTACTTATCTAGTCGGTAATGTTTTTGTTTCGTTTGTTTCTCTTCTGTATTTGTGTTATCGAAACAATTAGAAAAATAATTGCAATTAAATTTGAGTGAGTTTGTTTTCTTTTTTTTGTTTTAGTGGAGGAGAGGAGAGCTGGTTGGTGGTGGAGACGAGCATAACAATAGTCTAGCTGTCGTCCTCCTCAAGCGACTTAAAACGATTCGCTACCGAGACTGGTGCTGCTGTCTGCTCTTGGACTCGTTGCACCCGACCGCCGTGTCGAACTTCTTCAAATGCGGGTTCGTTCTTCTTTTTCTTTTGTTCCTCGGGCCGGGCGGCGCCCAGTGTGGGGAAGTAATCCTCGTTGGTAATGTCTGGAGCGGTGCCTTTGCGTAGTTTACTCAATCGCAGTGCTGTAAGGTTTTGCTAGAAATAAGAGAGAAACACGAAAGCATTGAATAAATTGAAGTTCTTTGCTGGAAGTTCTGAAAACAGAAAATAGAACTGAGATTTCAAGGAATTTCCTGTAGTTCTAGCCTCTGTTCGATATTCTAGAGTAAGATCCACCTTAAGTCAGATCACGTGGTGAACACATATCATTTCACAATGCACTTGTGCGGAATGTCAGCCAAAAGTCAATGAGAAGGGATGGGCAGTTTGAAAGATTGATTCTTTGACAACCCAAACACCCGCGATTCCTCGAACAGGAGATTGGTAAAAAAATTATGTTTACTCAAAACTGACGACTGACCACTGACAACGAGGAAAAATAAACAAGCGATTAGCCAATCACCCAGATGCTGATCTCACATATCTGCCTGTAACCACAGATGTGATCATCAAGGAGGAGGAAATTTCTTAGAAGCATAAATATCAAATTCTGCGTCCATCTTATGCAACAGAAATAAAGAAACAAAAATCAACGCGAGCTCAGCAAACATGTTTTCACACACTTACACTATTTCTAAGGCCCGGACTGATGTAGACTTTACTCTTCTCGATCTCCATTGGGATCTGCGTTACCTCCTCGGCCGGTATAACTTTCTTCCATGGGCCGTGACCTTTCGACTCGGAATATTGATTGCCGTCATTGCTATCACCCTCATCCTCGTCGTAGCCATCACCGTCACCGGAGTTCTGCTGATTCTGTTCCTCATCGCTAATGGTTAGTTGGCCTATTTTGAGTCCACTGTAATCCTTTCGCTCCACCTCGATTTCCTTCCACTCCTCGTCGTTGTTAGAGACCTTCGATTGTTGTTGTACAATCAACAAAACATTCGTTTTATTTTCTGGATGAATCAACGTAAAATGCATGTTAACTTACTTGATCGGCAACGTTGTCATTTGTATCGTTTGCCACGCTACTCACAGTCGCTGGAACAACAGCTGCTGCTGGGGCTGGTTCTTTTTTCGGTTTTGGTGGTTCGCGTTTTGACGTGTCTTCTAAATTCTTGACCAACTCATCGGCTGTCAGGAATTTTTTCCCTTTCGACTTCTTTCGGTCTTTTTTAGCAAAGAAATCATCTAAGTCTGCCATTGTATGCGGTAAACAGTTTTATCTAATTGATAATCGAACGTGTGGGTGATTTTTCGGAATTAACACAAGAGAATTCTCCGCAAAATTAACATGCGGATTTCGACGACGGGGACTTGCCACTTGCGACCTTTCAAAAAAAAAGAATGTCTGCAAGCGAAACAGAGACGAGTAGACTTCGAGGTGAAATTTTTCTTCTTAGTCTATCGTCGGTCGTTGTGCTCGATGGGGGGAAATTTCTTTATTTCATAACGAACGGAACAGTAACGAGTAGGTGAAATTTTTTTAATGACAAGTGATTTAAATGGGTGCGTTCAGCGTTGGATGTAAGTTATTGAAGGGGTGGATTTTTGTAGACATTGGATGTTGAACTTTAAAAACCGGATTATAGTTTGAAAAATAAATGTTTTTCTTAATTGCAAGCTAAACACATGAAAAAATACAAACATAGAATTCGTTAAAGAGAATATTATATGAGCATTTGGTGGCTGTATGTTTATAAGGTTTTACTTTTAAATATAGGAACTGACACCAAGTTTAAAGAAAATGTATTTATAATTTAATTTATGATAAATATATTAAGAGAATCTAGCAAATATGCAGAGAATTAAGGTCTCAGAAGGTAAAACGTTCTTGTTAGGGCTTAAAATATATTTAAAGGAACAGGAACTGCAGTTGATGAGTGTTATGTTTGATTCACAATGTTGCGTTTATGATTCACGTTATGCTGATGGTGTGGTATAACACGCATTTTTCACGTGTTATGCAACAAAAGTTGCGTTTTTTAATACCAGTTAAGCATGCACGCATTATATCAAAATTATCTGTTTATTGACGTAAGAACAAACTTTTAAACATGAGAACAACATTTTAAGTAGATTCAAAAATTGTTGAAAAACCCCCAATCTCTCTTATTTTGATAGTAAAACTCAGAAACGAGTAGGACTCAGACCATGAAATTGTGCGTTTTGAACAATGGGGTAATGCACTAACGCAGTTTTATGAATTAGACAGATGACACTTTTACGATTAAATCGTTGATGTCCTTTCTATCATCAAAATTGAGTGCTGCAAACAACAACTCACTTTATGAAAAAGGTGTCAAATAATTAGAAATAGTTGTTTCGAGTAGAAAAGCATTGGTTTATCATAAATGTATTCGAAGAACAAAAGCAAGAAAATACCGTAAGTCTTAAACCCCACCTGAAGATGTGTGTGATGTCTTCGGCTCGGTCTCAATTGATGCGTAGCATTTCGTTCCATACGTAGACGCATACTAACTTCATTCACGCACTTTCTGCCAGATACATGCTGTCAAAGAATTACAAAACCTTTTGTAATTTCCTACTTACATATCGGCTTGAGACTTCAAGGGGTTTCATCAGGAGAGAGAGACAGAGGAAAGTTGACATCTATCATACATAATCGAGATCGTATTGCAATTGAAGGCACTCTAGCATGAATCTCTGCGCAATCGTAGAACTCTCCACCCAACAGCAGCGCCGCCATAGCTACGAACCAAGCGGAAATGAACCGCATCAAAGCATAGTTTTCCGTCTGTTTTATGTAACTGTTGCTTAAAGTTCGTTTTTGCGAAAAGCATTGCGCAGAACACATCATTCTAAGACGATTTCGTGTGCTCCGTTGCGTTCGACATCGTACGCAAAATTACATTTTAATTGTTCAATTACTCATGACATTTAGCGGGGCGCACAATCGTTGACAAAATGCACAAGAGACGGCTGCAGAGTCACATTGAATCATTCGGAATCTAATTGCTGTGGATTGCTTTGACGGCGGCCTTGAAAGGTAATCGACCTGAAGAGGAGTTACTTTGAAAAAACACTGTTAATGACCGATACAACTTGATCGGCTGCCGCTTATGGGTATGAGAGCAGAACCCGGTGGCTTGCGTTACATCTGCAATTAGTGCTCGTCAGTCTGCCGAAGCCGTAGCTGTGGGTTCAATCACGAAGGGTAGCTTGTTAGGAGTGAGTGAGCTGTTGGGTCAAGGTATGCGCAATGGTAAGTGAGGTATTCTTAATTTGTTGCATGTGAATGTTGAAAGTGTGGTATAACGGTAGTTGGTAAATGGTGGAGCAGGAGGGGAAGGCGAAGGCGGAGGAGGAGGTAAAGTGCGATTTGATCGATTCGCTTGATAGTATGGTCGATTTTTAATGAGTAAAACGGATTCCAAATTTCGAAGCAACATTTGACTGAATTTTAGATTCCTAAAATTAGGATAGCAGATGCGATTGCAAGAAATGGAATGTGTGTAGATAAATGACTCAGAATCTCAGTATTCCGGACATTCTTGACACGATGATATACTTAGGGGTGCACATTCTCTTGGCATAAATACAGTTTGTTCACGGAATGTGGTGACAACAGGAAACAAACGAAGTACTTATACTCTACCACTGACACCACTGAATGTGATCATGGGATATGAGATAAACTTAAGAAGTCTTAGCCGCTCAGATTCTGTCGAGAATGGCATTGAGTAGGAAACTCATAAAGAACTGTCTTATTTAACATGAAGAAAGTCACATAAGGATTAATTTTGAAGAACAAGACGCCCGCAGCGTCATAATCAAGGAATTCATTGGCAGGATCCAAATACCATTTGAAGCGATGGCGGCTACCCAAGTGTTGAGGGAACCTGACTGGTAGTAATAGCTTGACCAGGGACTATAGTGCCACGGAAGGTCAGGAGCTTCTGGAGCTTTGGTTCCAACCTGACTGTGCAGTAAGCCCATGAGTGGGAGTATTGTGGTAGCTGCTATTTAATACCCGAATTCGTTGGCCGTTGGCGGATCCGAGGTAAGTGTAACGTATTGACTGGCCTGACTGAGATTGTTTATTCCACCGACTCAGATCAGGGCTCTCATCGCGTAATTTTTGAAACGATTGTCGTCTAGACGATTGTATGCACAACGTCGCCAGAAGTTTGCTTCGTATAACACTAGAATCGAATCGGTCCGTCGTGTCGTCTGTCCTTCAAATAGTAGGCAGTTTGAGAAACACTTTGAAAGTGAAAAAAACGTCAGCTGTCAAATAAGACATCGAATTTTCGTTTCATTTCAAAATAAGAATTTGGAAATATATAAATATTAATTGATTTATAGTCAACCGATTGATTTATTAATTACAACATTAGGCAAGGCAGTTGAAAATTTTAATAAATTTCATGGAGGAGCATCCTGAAATGGCAGGGAACTTTATTCCGAGAACCACGCAAGGCAGACGCACTATGAACGAGCTATGGGCTGAATTGGCGGCAAAACTTAATGCCATTGGGATTGATTTTAAATACCGAGCAAAAAGAAAGTGCAGCAACAATAAATAAAACAGGGGGTGATCCATCTGATCAATCTTAGCGCCCTTCTTTTTCACGTTCTTCGTCATCGAAAAAACAGAAAGTTATGCCGACTCATTTTTAAATATTTTTTCCCAACTTCACAAAACGTTCCAGGATTTAACCAAAAAATATTGAACGATAGTAAAATAGCAGTCGTTCAATCGCAATCGTTTAATCGTCTGTATTTGACACTTGAGTGAGTTATACCAAGCATCGATGAATCGTCTAAAACGACGTCGTCAAGGCGATTCAATAATTTTACAAGTAGAGTTATACGAAGCAAAACAATCGTCGAAACGACGTCGTCGGGCGATCATACGCGATGAGAGCGCAGGCGGTTATAGATTATATCCTGACTTAGTGTGGAGTTGCATTGCTGTGACCCAGAGAACGACAGGGATGGTAGAAGGACCTCACCAACTTAAAGTGATTGTCCCTCAAATATGATCTCATTTGGAACTTAGGTAATTAAAGCATCTTCAGACTTTTGTTAGAATGGTCCCTGTGATATACGGCAGTCAAAGCTAGTGATCACGTAAAATAAAATCCCACATCGGTGTGGCCACCGTGACGTACTTGAACGTTCAATGTTCGATTCCAGGGCTGAACATGACGCATTATTTCACTCTACAACGCTCAACGAGTGCTAATTGTTTAAGAGAAACTTCTTAAATCTTTCTGTTTGAAGTTGTAGGTTCGTTGTTAGAACGCATAACACGAGGAGTTGCTAAAGGAGCTTGGCTTTGGTTCCTAGTGGGCAGTAGAGCCACTCAAATTATTTTACTTATGAATCAAATTCACTTTCACGCCAGGCGATTGGGGGACTTTCGCGACTCAGTGTGGAGTTTTAATTTCAACTGAATGTGTGGTCTCGAGAATGGCAGAGGGTTTAGTTGAACCAAAAGATATAATATGATGTATGCATCGATTAATGCATATCCTCGTCCGTAAAGATACATGTAAAATGTTTGAAAAAGCAAATTGTGTCTTTTTGTGTTTCTAATTTGGACTTCTAATCCTCAAATCCTTCGCTTTCACTGAAAACATTTTGAAGCTAAAAATGCAAGTATCTTAGGTATATCCGATAAAGAATTTGATTGTAAGTATGGAGGTAGACAATCTCCTTAATCACCTGTATTCTTATAATGTATCCAAATTGTCGGTAGTTTGCATTCTTTCTTCGAGACAGAGAAGAAACCATTTTGAGGTCAATCCATTTCTCCCACCCCCATATCGTTTGCCATAATTGCTGACGACTTAATTCCATTCAAATATGCAAGCAGCTGTAAGATTTTTTGATAGATTTTTCATCTTGCGTTAGTGAGGGGGAGAGAGATTTATTTTGCAAAAAATGAAAAGATCAACATTTGGGTGATCGTGGAAATAAGCTTAAAACACGTTAAAAACGAAATCTAGTCTCCACATATGGAATGTTGCCGAAGCAGGAATTGCTGCAGTGAACATTCACATTCTTGGTATCTAAGATATGTTGCTAATGCTTAATATCTGAAGATGTACGGTTAAATTCGAGATGCTTATGAAATAGATAGCAAATAAGGAATACAGAAGGGTCTTCTCTTGGATATGCTTAATTGGAAAATAATCTTAAATGGGTCAATACATCTTGCAATAGGGAATTAGTCATACTTCCACTGTGTTGTTACTAGGAAATCCATAATTTTTGTATGAAATTGAAGGATTGATAAAGTATACTCGTAAATACAATAGAATGATCCAATCTATGTGAAATATGTGCCCTTTGGTTCGATAATAATAATAATAATTGAGTGGCACTACAGCCCATAACGGACCAGGGCCTAGCTTCTACAACAACTACTCGTGTTGTGCATGCTATTGTTCTTCACGAGTAGAAGGGACCTACAGTTTTTTGCCGATTCCGAACGGTGAGATTTGAGAAGCTTTCCACAGACAAGTAATACTCTTTGAGTGTTGTCAGCAACTCGAAAGAGGTGGTGCCGTGAAAAAAATGCTAGGTGTCCCGTCCGGGAATCGAACCCAGACTTTCTGCGCCGCAGTCGATGCACTTACCACTGCGCCACGGCGACCACTTGGTTCGATAGCTATCCACAATTTGGGCGGTAAGAAAACTTCATTATACCTCTCTCACAGAAACTCTGATCCTTATAATCAGAAAAAAAAGCCAAAAACAGGAAGAGATAGTAATCATTTTTGCTAAATCGGGACTATATGGTGAGCTAAGTGATGATACCCTATGCGACGCCTGTAGAGAAGTTAAAGACACTGCCGAGCACTTTCTCTGTCAATGTCCCGCCTTTGCCCGCAGCAGGTGGCGGCTGTTTGGCGCTGATGTCCTGGGAGTTGAAAACCAAGGCTCTTTATCACAGAAGCCCTTGCTGGTTTTCCTCCGGAAGATCAAGAGAAATTACATCAAATGAGGCAACTGCCTGAAAAGTTTTCGAGTCTGAGCGCCAGTACAGTGTTTCCCAACTTCGAAAAAAAAAATGGTGGATGCATAAAAATCTTCAACCCGAGCTTCCGGAGCTTCAAAGGAGTAACTAACCGCATGTGTGATCTGGCGGTATCCTAATGAAAGACTCCTTTTCTATTCTACACGGTTGAATCAAGACTCCACCAATTCCACCGAACACAGGGGAAAACCTTCCTGGCAAATCAATTTGTACTTGGACACGGTTTGAACCGGTTAACTGTCACTAGATCATGACCATTTTCCCTTGACGTTGTAGTAAAACCCGTTTTTCATCACCATGTAGTTATCATCCGCTTCAAAAATGTATCGATTTTCTTGTGTTGTTCAGTAGTGATGTACAGATAGAACTTCCGTCCATGAGTTCTGTAGTAACTCGTGTGGCACCTTTACATTGATTGTTGTTTGCATTCAGCTTTATAAAAGATTATAAGGCAAACTTCTTTAGACTCGATTCTAATCTAATTATACTTCTGCTCTTTCAAGAACGTATGATTAACGGTAATAAGCAACAAATGCCTTCTTAGTTTTTGATAAGATTTATTGGGTGATTCAAATAGAGACTTAATTTTCAATTGACATTCTTGACAGATCTAAAGTGCCTCTTATCGAACTGTTCTTCGTGCAATTCGATAAACTCACGGTTCGCATAATCGACTAACTCATAGCACTATAGCCAACACCATTCGTGAATTTTAGTCCCACTTAAGACTAGACCACATCCTGCGCGTAACGAGGAGACTATGGCAGTTGTGGCAAAGAGTGTTCACAAAATCGATTCATCGCAGTTCTCAGTCATGTCAAAGGACTTCCTGAAATGCACATGAGTCTAGGTCTAGGTGGGCTCTGATTTTAACAATACACACATACAGCGATACAGCGCCTGAAACAATGTTGAGAGATCCTTTTTTTGTAAACAGGTTTGGCCGTTTGAATTGAACCTTTGAACTATTTTCTCTCGGGATATGCAAAGTCTCAGGTTTTCAAGAATGAGCTCGCTACGGTTGACGCTTTGGAAGCCAACTCGTATAATATCAGTTGCTAAGCTCGAACGAGTCGCCCACAATTGAACTTTTCGAATGGACCACCTCAAACGTAGTTGAGACCAATATTCATATGATTCACATTTCATCAAAGTAAATGCCATGAATTGTTAATTTAATCGATAATTTAAATTTTAAGTTCACTTTCAAATTTATGTGTTTAATTTAACATTATAAATGAAGCCTCACGATGAATCTCACCCTTTGAGACTGCATTCGTTTCTTTAACCTTCGGGCCTCATTGCGAGATCATCGACTATTAGTTAGTTTGACGTGAAACTTCTATCTCTAGTGAATATGACAAACAAGATCAGCCCCTCCAAGTGAAATGCATGATAGACTGTGGTTGACGTAGACATTTTTCTCAGCAATCATGCAACTTGTGATCATATCATGATTACATCATGCTGAGTCTAACCAACTGCAGACAAAGAACCTTTTCCGTTAAGAAGCATCTCAAGCAGTCCGAAAGGGGAGCACAAAAAAGGTAATTTAAAATAACTCCATCCTGTCTAGATCTGTTTTATCTGACAATTTTAGATAGAAGAGGCGGAAGAAATCATGTCTAGGCAGTACAAAATCTGGTCATGATGGGGCATGAATATTCCCCTGGAGTCGTTCGGCTTACGATACATAATGGTTCAAATAATTGATATCACGCTTGCAATAGGAAGTTGTCACTTTTACGGCTTGCATTAATTTTCTCCGTCCGCTGTAGATCAGCATATCCCAGTTGGCGCGGAGATACATAATTAGTTGCGACTCAACGCCTATCAATTATACCGCAGGTCAACAACATGTTTCCGCTGAAAACCAAGCGATCACAAATTGTATTGGCACTGCGAAATTCCCAACCAACCAATTTACCGAGATTTCGCGAATCAGTGTTAAATAAACCAATTCGCGCACCGTGCCGCCCTCATAAAATCTGTCTCCAACACCGACGAGAGCTAAATGCCGATCACACGCATCTTTAGCGCCCATAGACCGAATAAGTTAATTTCTTTACGAGCCCCAATTATCGTCATCAAACCGTTGACAAGACAATGGTCCCGCACTGTGCGTCTCGGCCTTCAATGAAAGCGAAGAAGTTGCTCATTATCCCCGCCAACCCTCGCTCGGCTTTCTGGTTTCAAGAAAGTGTTACGTCCCACCGACTTGGAAGAAAAAAACACAAACACCAAATCTCATCGTATGTACAATTTCGCATCTAGAGCGAAGCCCACATCGCAAAACCAGAATGATATTGGCTGAACCGATCGTTGTTACATCTTCTGGTAGGAGAGCTGCCTCATAATACCACGTTGTACCAGCTGCGGCCGTCAGTCTTCAATCGGACACCGCTCAGCTCGCAAGCTCAGCCAACTGCTCTATCTCTCTTTCTCATCTCCGGGATCGGTGTAGCGTTTAGCAAACAGAAACGAACTCTGTAAACGAACAGTTTTTAATTTTAATTACCCCCGCGCCGAGTCAGTGCCAGTGTGTGTTGTTTGCAGCGCATAAAAGTGAAATTAAAAGTGCTTGTGCTTATAATTCGTTACGAAACGCCAAGAAAGGTACGAGTATAGTAATGCTTACGTATATGTGCATCCCCGCTTTCACAAAACTCACCATCACCATGCACTAACCCCGTGAAGCTAAGAACCTGGACTTTGACTGCCGTCAGAATGGTGTGGCGATGATGGGGTCAAAAGTGATTGCTTGATTTGTTGGCCAATTAAACCTTCGCTCCTCTGAATGGCTGTGAAAACCCGCTGAATGACGCCTCTCCTTGCAAAATCCAAATCGAAATTTTGAATTAATAATTTCTCATTTTGCAAAACGGTGTCAGTTTTGGCATGGCCATTTGTCCAGATGGAACCGCAAGATTTGGTTACCTAATCCCTTCTCGAAGTTGCTGTTTTTCTTTACTGAGCATATGCAAATCTTGGAATTAGCATAACGATTGCAAGTGTCTTGGGAGATGAGTTACCAAACGCTCGATATAAATGCTGCTATTATGGGTGCGTGCTCGAGGGGCGATTTTGAAAGCGAAGACCACGTGTTGACGACAGGCTTGTGTTTATCATAATTCCATGGCGAGTGGTTTTCAACTGATGACCGTTTCCGTGTGATTCGATTGAGAATCTTATCGGGCTTCTTTTGTCTTCAAACCTGATTGGTGTATTCTTTTGCATACGATTATCATTTGATAAGACATAACGCTTCATTTACAAGACGTCACCTTGTCTGTTACATCCGATGGGGTACTTCCTGCTTGACTGGCGTGTGCATCCCTGATGATGGATTGACAACTCTGCGCATTCGAATGCCAAGGTCACCTTATTTTCGGATTCAGAATGCGGCTGTTAAATATGTATGCATCGTCTTGGGAATCTCATAAAATATCTGCCAATTAATTGGTTAAATTTGATTGTTGGTTGATAGCGACGTTAACGTCGATGACCTCTGGCAAGTCGACGCAGTTCTTTTCGATGGGAAAATGCAAATGAGCTTTTCATGCAGTTGTGTTATTTCTGATGATTGTTGTTGATGCATGAAGTGAAATCGTATCGTAACCAGTTTTGATATGCTGTTGGTTTTAACAACGACTTTAATTTGATCCCAATTTGAATATTCATTCATTCTTGTGACTGCGCGTAATCTTCTCTAAAAAGAGGTTTACCACTTCGCAGCGGCTGTTCTTGCTTAACAGACAACGGTAAATTAGGTCTACTAAACATCGCTGTATTGATGGACCTACTTCGTGTACGGGATTTGCTATAAAATCCGCGATTAACACAATCTCTGCATCTTTATTGTTTCCATCTCTTACACTTTCGATTCGCAAGCGAACTGTCAAAACGCACAGAAATGTTCGGCACGTTGGAAGAATGTCAGTGACGGCTATCGTCGCTTCCGTGTTATTACCCTGGCTTTACCGCTACATGAAAGAGAGTATAAGGAGGAATTGAATATGAAGAAGTGAATAACATACAACTTTGGTTTTTGTGGGGAACGACAGATTAACGCAGCGATGTGAAAAGCCATTAAGTCTGTTTCCATAAATGTCACAAACAACGCATGACAAAGAAAGTCTCATACAAAACGTATACATTTTGCAGACACAGACAGACTTCCGT
Organism: Eristalinus sepulchralis; assembly: GCA_944738645.1. Taxonomy (NCBI): domain Eukaryota; kingdom Metazoa; phylum Arthropoda; class Insecta; order Diptera; family Syrphidae; genus Eristalinus; species Eristalinus sepulchralis. Next base: position 56,088,569 of record OX122886.1, read on the forward strand.
ACATCTGATGGATGTAGGAAGAGTCCTAATTTTTGTGTTAGCTAAAGCCCACCCTTAGACAAAAAATCTGTAAAAATGGGATGTTCAACTTGGCGGGAGATTTGTCGATTGTTTGAGGATGATGTACTTATGCGATAAAACTATTTATTTTTGGTAGTCAATCGTAAACAATCTTCTCACTTGCCTATCTCTCAGTGTCTAGCTTCAATTCAACATTTACTTCCCTTTTCTATCGCCTCTTGATAGACAGATAGTCTTTTTGATAGAAAAATATTATGTTCTTGATATTTTAACTTGAACTGCCATACGTGGCACAATTTGCCCAACTAATCATCTTTCTGGAATGTCCTCATTTATTTTAAAACCAGAGTCAGAAAGAGCACTAGAGACAAACATTTTCAAGTAAGACCTTTTGTAAAAATGGAAAAGTCAAGTACATCTCTGTAAGTGAGACCAAACCCCTTGATTTTTGCCTACTAGATCCTGGTGTAAGGACAATAAGTTGTGCTCTATACATCTGAGTTTACATGGCGTGCCGTCATTTTCAGTGTCTTAACATCATGTACTAAACTTAAACTCAATAAGAAGGGGTTCCTCTTTATTTGTCAAATTCATTATTTCCTAACCGTCACAGTGCAACCCCAATCGAAATCATTTCATAACCTCCTAACCGCAATGATGCAGTTCGACTTAAAAATTGTAAAACATTAATCAATTGACAACTTCGAGCTACTGACCTGACTCACATGCGTTGGCACACTTAGCGACCCTCTAAGGCATTGACCTCAACCACTTATACTGGAACAAGTTCAATGCCTTCCGCAAAGAGATACCTGAGCGCTGTTTGGTCTGTTCGAACGTTCAAATATGCCTCAGGCTGTCAAACTATGTTTCGCCTTTAGATGTCAAGGTGCGATTATTTAATGCGGCTGCAAATTTAGTTTGAACTCTGACTGCATTTATTCGCAATAATGTTCAGCTTTATGAGCTTAAGAAAAAATAATTTTGGTGCTTATTCGCTGACCCCCGTCGTTGAGAGTCAAATTCTGCGTAAATTCTTTTTTCCTGTTTTGCAGGAAATATTCTTAAGTTTCATAAGTTTACACGATTAGATCATCTTCAGAACCCGCTTGTCATGTAACGTTGTTTTGTATCAAAACATAGATTAGATGTCCACAGAATTTGATTATGAGACGTAAGCTAATTTGAAGCTAATAGCATTTGTTTATCTCGTGGAATCCCTTTAACATCGGGACTGTTTTAATATGTTCAGTGTTAAGTATGACGTTCAGGCCCTCAATTAGCACATCAGCGTGTTGTTTTTCTCTAAACTGACGGAGTTGTCTCTCATTTGATTGATTATGTTGTGTGCCCTTTCACTTAAGTAACTTGAACATTTCCTGCAATTTATTCAGCTGTGTAAGGCTGTCTAGTCCGAGACTGCGGTTTGTCTCGATTAAAGGAAATGAAATAAACGAAGGATGAACACGAAACAACTGAACGATCTGCATTTAAGTGCCTTCATTTTGAAAGCAGTTTAATCTCGTTGTGATCTCAAAAGATTGATGTGAGTGAAGGACTTAACAATGAATGCAATTCTAAGACAAGATGCGTGTTGGAGGACAACAACTGTCCTAACAATCCAACTTGTGCGGTTTTCCTTCAGTTGCCTGGTATAACTTGTTAACTTCTTCATCGTGGAGTTAAGTTTCTTTTGAAAAACTAGAATTCATTGATGTTAGGCGATTTTTCTCGTGATCTATAGCGTACACAGTTTTACTGATTTGGCCACTTATCTTTAGTTCAATTATCTTTGGGGCTTTTGATCATCCCTATTCTTTGACTTATTGACTCTGTTAAGTGTGGTATGTGCTTCATTTGCCATCATTGGGTTAAAAAATGTAACAATTCGTTCCATAAAATTGGGTTCTTACATTTAATAGTGCCTTAAGTCTTCTTGTACGCGGCTCTTCGGCGTCGAAAACAATGGTACGCATCGACTTTTGCTCTTTTCGAGAATCTCCCTCATTTTTGAACATTTGATCAAAAGCCGAAAAGCCGAATAGCTGAAGAAGTCCTTAACACCGTGTTCTAAATAGGATCTTATTGGCGACAAAAATTGCGGTAAGGGTATAGGGTGTGGATTGTGGAGTTGGTATTTCAGTTCTAAATTCTAGAGACGATCCGCTGTCTTGACAGACCTTTTGATTTCCTTTTGATGTGATTATTTATGAAATATAAATCGTGGTCGCCGTGGCGTAGTGGTAAGTGCGTCGACCGCCGCGCAGAAAGTCTGAGTTCGATTCCCGGACGGGGCACCTTGCAGTTTTTCACGGCACCACCTCTTTCGAGGTGCTGACAACACTCAAAGGGTATTACTTGTCTATGGAAAGCTTCTCAACTCTCGCCGTTTGGAATCGGCAAAAAACTGTAGGTGCCTTCTACTCCTGAGAGAACAGTTGCACGCACAACACTAGTAGTTGTTGTAGAAGCTAGGCCCTGGTCCGTTGTGGGCTGTAGTGCCACTCAATTATTTATTAAATCGTTCTCCGAGTCGCGCCTATTTTAAACATTTGATGAATGTAGGAAGAGTCCTAATTGTTGTTGATTAAAGCCCGGCTTTAGAAAAGAAATCAGTAAAAATGTGATGCCCAACTTCGCGGCACATTTTTTGATGTTTGAGAATGATGTACCCATCCGATTTGTGGTAGTTAATCTTAAACCGTCTACACAAATTTCTTGGCGCTAATTTTAAATATATAATCTACTCAATGCGTCAATGTGTTGTGGTTTGTTCTCGTAGATTTCCTATTCAAGAAAGCCCCGCACTGCAAATTCGAACAGAGTCAAATATCATTGTGCAGTTCATCACGTTCAAGTTAAATAGACACGCAAAAAAAAAAAAAAAAAGTTTGTCGTAAGTATTTTTAAGTTAGAATAGGATATATTAAGGTAGATTAAGATATTTTTGTAGAAAATTCCATAGAAATTCCATAGATAGCTAAAACTAAACTAAACCAATCAAATAGACACGCTTACGAATCGCTCCTTCAGAATATTTTTAATGGGGCATGGGCTGGGTGGTTGGTAAGGCTCTCCTGCTAAATCCACATATCGTTAGTATCCTAAACATCCGATTGAAGTCAAAAGAAGGTGGTATTGGTATAGAAGTTGGTTGACGATGATGGCTTTATCAATGTCGTGTGACAGCCAGACAGCCCAGAATCCACAGAAAGAACTAACCTGTTGCCACATGCATTGGATGCTCTTGAATCGAATGTGGATTGGTATCATGCAAAATTCGAAAATTTGAAATTCATTTGTTGATGATGTACTTGGCTCGCAAAGAAAAAGTGTTCTGCAAAGGTTTGAGTACGTTTTTCACTGCCCTAGGCAAATTTCAATGCATCTTTTGCAATTGGAACCAGATCTCTTCTAAATTCATTTCATTCCCCTCATCCCTCAGATACATTACACTTGAACTAAGGCTTTTTTCCAATTCTTAAAAATTGCTGCAACTGCTTTGCTGAAATGCCTAAAACTCATTTTACAAAAGAAAACATATGGGCGTCTTCGTAAACATCAGACTAACACAGATCTGCGTTAGTTTTATTCATAAACTCAAAATCAAATCGTACTAAAGCAGGCCGGCCGTCACATGTTCTGTTCGTAAACATCAACAATACGCAGTAAAAAAGTAGGCGTCGGGCAGATTGCTCAGCCAAAATAAAATAGCTGCCTGCCGACTGCGTGCAGAAAAAATATTTTTTTTCAATTTGTAGACACAAAGCAGGCAGACGATCGTACTTTCGCAGATGACTGCGTTTACGAATACGCCCTACCTCAAACACTTTTTTGACGTAAAATCTGGACACTAACAGCAGTGCCAACTTAAAAATAAACACATGTGTCCGATCGGAATCTTCAAAATAAAGTAAATTCAAATTTTTCAAATTTCTCGAATTTTTTTTGTTGACAGTCGTAAACTGTCATAATCATAAAGACACTTTTTTTTAGAAATTTTACCACAACATAAAACAAAATAATTTGACCGCCAAAACAGCCGAAGTTAGCAATGATAAAAAGAAAACTATTTTCTACACGGCCACTATTTCGATTCCTTCCTTTAAATTCTTCTTAATCAATCTGAATCATCTTCTGTCAAGATCACCGTCAATTCGAAAGCAATGACAGTTTACCCCGTCAAACTGGTAATTGGACGCTGTCACTCGATTCACAAATCAATTATTTCCTTATTATAACCATCAGAAAACTCGAAATTATGCAAAAGTAAGCCACACGAAGCCTGAATAATTTCATTGATCAGCTCGACTCGCTGCATAATTAGTATTTAAATACTCCCGGAAAGATTTAGAATTTCGAAGACATCCCCTTGACATATAAACAAAATCAAAGCCAGAGCCGGTCTCCCCCCACCCAAAAAAAAAAATTCTCGATGTCACGTGGTCCACCACCACAGGTCAAGAATTTAATCTTGACCTTGGCTACGAAACTAGTTGAAAGAATCCGATGTCTTCTTTTTTATTTCTTGGCTATGAATAATTTATCTGTTCATTGGTAATTCGGCGAAGAACGAACGAATGGACAGAAATGATTTGTGTCTACTTTTTGGCTGTCAAGTGTCATGGTCTCTTGTGCAAGTGGAGTGGAGGAAGGCCTCGAGGGGGATTGCAAATTAGGTTTTGTTTCGATTGCACCAGAGCCGACGCACGGTAGCCGCGTTGGGCATACAGTTTCGTTCAAGCAGAAAACTCTGAGATAAGTGTGATTTTTTGGTAACCTTCTGAAGTGCTTGCCGCCTTCACTCCCGCGCACTGTGTACACTTCACTGTGTGCACAGTAGGTCAGTGAAAAGATGCCTTATCGGAAACCAATTTGTTCCGCCATCTGCTCGCGGTGCGTCGTCGGCCGTGAGTACGAACATAAATAAATGTCCACTGTTGCAGGCGCTATTTTAGCGGGTGTGTCGGAATAAATTCACGCACGCCTCGCGGAAGTTGAAGAGTTATGTTCTATCAATCGTTTGTAATTTATTCAAATCCTTAAGAGACAGAATGTTATTTTCAAACTCGTTTGCTCGCACTAATGAACCGGTGGACAAATGTGCAAATAGTGGCGCATGACCAATGTTGACTTGATCTCGTCAACTGTGTGATTCGTCACGATCAGCAACATGCGTGCGTTCTTGAGCAATAAAGAATACTAGTTGTCCATCAAGCTGTGCGCCATCTGATACGGACTCTGATCAAGCGTCTCGAAAGGTGAAGGCAGCGAATCGAACAAGGTTGGGGGATCAATTGCAAAATATCAATCTACATTTTCTTGACACGTTGTTACTTAATTACAGTGTAAGCCTGTAGCTGATTGAATATTAACTTCATTTTTCGAAAATTGGCAGTTGTACTGGAGTCAAGGTGGACATCGGTTGGCACTTTGTCGTGTGATTTAAATAAATGGCTGACTGATGCTCGTCTGAGTGTGTTTATCAATTAAGAAGATTGTGTCCCCATTCGAATGTGCCCTGCAGATCCAAAAAAGAGTGTGGGTTTGTTACCTTGTAAACTACCGGATGGTTTCTTCCGTTAAGCTGTGCAAAAAATTAATACACGATCAGCTGCGATCTTTGAGCATAAATCGAGATACGGACTAATGCCCGGACATACACACAACACGATGTTCATGGCGGCATGTGACAGAATCATTGACATTTTAAACGATGCAAACGGTGAAGACCAGAAAATCATGATGATTCAACCTCGTGGAAGAGCATAAAAAGAAAAAAATCAATAATGTGTTCGTGGCCATCGAGGTTACTGACTTCCATCGAGGATATGCAAAGTTATTGGAGTGAGCTGAGGACATTTCTTGTTTCTTTGAATAATCTTGGCAAACTTAATTCTTAACTTTCGAATTCTGCACGAGTCGTTGCTCCTTATAACGCAATTCTTTTGTAGAAATAATGCATAAAAATTAAAAGTCAGATATGTGTAAGTTAAGCGTCCTGTCACGATCCTAGGGACACAGAAAATTATTTCAGTTTGAACGTGTGACATGAGAACTGTTCGGTAGTTCGCACTAATTTGTGAAATATGTAAAGCAATAAATTCGTCTTTTACATAAACCAAATTAGAGCATGTATATTTTTACTTTCAGTAGGTAACTGCACGCATTTTTCACTTTCACTTCCCCTGTTGTGATCGATTTAATTGTTTTTCGTACGCCACTGGTTTGTGTTACTTCAATTCGAAACTAATTAAGAAAAAAGTAATCGATATGACTGTATGTATGAGGTAAATTAAGTTACTTAATTTGACTGCCATTGCTGACGGGAAACACACCAACATTTGTGGCAACAGTTCTTATTTGCTTTTAGCGCTAATGTCCACAGATAACTTTAAACTCTAGAATGAGGAGTGCCGGAGAAACGTGACAACATGTGCTGTATGCCTCGAATTCGAGAAAACATAAAATCTCAAACCTGTCTTAAGCCATTAACTATGCTATTTTGTTTTTAAATAGAAACTAATATAAACACGAAAAATCGCAGATTCTTTAGACACCCCTTCTGCGGTTTATGTAAATATAACATGAGTGAATTGTTTTCTTCTTTTTTTTGTTAAGTCTGTCATGGCAAGGAAAAACAGATGAAGTCATTGTTATAATTTTTTAGGCACTGAATTACGTTTACTCTTTGCAAGCTTAAGATTACCTTTTTGAAAATAATTTTAAATACAAATCGATTGGAAATACAGTCAGCAATATTTTAACTGATGTTCTTTATCTCTTAAATGAAATGGGCAAGCGCGAGTTGCATTCGAACAGAAAAGGTTTCGTTTCTCAGTTGATACAAGTTATCTTAGCACGTATTATGCTTTGAATTAATTAGAAATATAAGCAATGAAATCTACGTCGCTAATATTGCCAGGAGTCCGGAGACTGTGCTAGTCATTCGATAATTTTAATTGTTTCAACCTTAAACCACTCTTTGACAACTGTGGCTGTATGCTTCGGGACGCTGTCTGCCTGAAATGTCCGTTTTAGTGACATTTCTTCGCCAGAATGGCGGAATGACACTCTTTGACACTTTTTTGTTTTTGTATACAAATCGATCCATAATTCTCTCTTTTCGATGAAACACTCTGATTCCAAACCTTGAGAAACATCATCAAACCACGACAGTTCTTTCTTCGTACTTGACGGTCCCTTTGCAGAATCGAGGACTTAGGGCTTGGTCTATGTACTCACTTTGTATGTAAGCATAGCATTGTATACACATTAGTATTGTTTGGAGTCAGATCATGAATAAAACATTTTTCGCCATTGGTGCCTTCCAGCTTCCTAGCGGTAACTGAGGACGAAAAGACGTCTACTGAATTGAAACTTCTTGTCAAAAGAATACTGCACGCTGGAGTACGATGTAACTTACAATGTTGCCCCAACTTCACGTATATGTGAGCCAGCACGAATTATACCACCAAAATTTAGTTATTAAATTTATAAGTTTACCTTTGTTCGAAATTTAAAAAAAAATCGCTTTATAAATTCAGGAACTATTGTAAAATGATTCTCTTTGTGAAAATGAAACCATCAAGTTAGGCAATCAATCATTCAAAGTCTTTCTCCGTGTTTGAAATTCAGTATCGAATAGATTATAAGCACCTCTTAAGCAATTATTCCTCGTCATAACATAAATGCAAATGTTAAATAAAACAATACTCTTAGAGAGTGAAATTATGGGTAAAAGGACAAAATTCCTTTGATGTAACGTCAAATTCTGACACTCGTTAAATCTCAAATTTCTTAAACTTTTGCCTATATATCTACAAATTGAAATTGTGGTTGAGTTTTCACACTTTCTGGAGTCGGTCACAGTAAAAAAATTCAATCAAAAAAATGTTTACAGCCAAAGTATAGTAGACTTCAAAGTACATGAATGGAAGTACAAATTGCTTCCATTCAAAATACTTGCATGGAAGCAATGGAAGCTCACATTTTTACATATGAACTAAACACGCAAAGCAAGTAAACCGTGATGAAGTCTAAACATTAATCCGTAATTTAAATTAATAATATGTTAAAAAAGAAACAAATTGATGATACCTTGATGACTCTTAATTTATCGTTATTTTTTTCTTCTGCGACTTGACCTGCCAAATGCTCAGTGACATTTATCTTAAGCAACTAAAGTCAATGAACTGATGTCCATAACGATGTAATTGTTTTACCATAAGACCAGAGCATAAAAGGCGAAAGCAGGACAGATGTCGTAATTGGGTGAAAAGTTCTCTAAGACGTTATTGAGGTTACTCTTAAAGGGAAAGAAAATGTGAACTTTTTAGAAAAATGATTACCGGGTGTTTTATTCTTTAAGATTTGATTGCAAGTTACATGAGCGGTAATTAAGTAAAGTAAGATAATAAAGTGGATACAATTCTGAACAAAACAAAAAAATTCAAACTAATTACGATGTTGTTAAAAGTTTGCCCACCAATCAAAGGAGTAACTATTGAACGTAAGAAGCGCTCACTTGCACAAAAATGAGATAATGCTTTTAACGAAAAGGTTATTGCCTAAGGTAGAGATTACCGGAATGCAAGAAGAATTGCGTCTAGATTAACCTTGATTGGATGTCTGTAAGTTATAAAACGCTGGAAATTGGTAGACTTTCCTACAGAACAGCTACTTGGTAGATTAGATAAAATAGGAGGTGGTGGCTAAGCTTATATAGACTACACAGGTTCATAAAGAGAAACCGCAAATTTCAAAAGTAAACGACATTGCAAGTCGAATAAGAGGCTTACAAAATTGCATAGTTCTACATAAGAACATGAGAAAAATGCATTTGAACAAAATCATGGGTACGGGTACCGCAGACCAAAACAATCAGAGCACTAAATTTTTGTTTAAATAAAAAGTACATTGCTCTGTTTTGAACTCATTTGACGAAGAAGTGTCGCAAAGTTCTCATCTACAGAATTTTTCTGTAGATTAAAAAGTCTAAGCTTCCCTTCCAGTCCTCTCTTTTGCTACATATGTTGACCGCCCCTGGGGATACCGATCCGTATCTCATGAAATCGAAACACGTTGCATGAATAGTTTAAACCGAATGTGTAGGCTCAATTTTGCATGAAAATATGTCTATGAGAAAGTTGTTTTCGAAGTGGGTGTCACATTTTCAAACCGTGTAACGAAAACAACAATGAATCTAAAATTCCGAGTGTAGTTTGGAGCTTTTCGAGTATAGATGTATGCAAATAAAAATATTTATGTTGACACGTAATGATGAAAAAACTCGTAGGAGTTATTACACGTGAGCGGTCGTTGAACTTCACCCAAAGCGACAAGAGGCGCAAGAATTGCTTCAAAAAGTATGGCTATTATTGAGATGGAATGAGATTGATCACAGATTCATGCTGATGTCAACTGGAAAAGCAAACATGATAGAATTGATAGAATATGCAAACAAATTAAATTGACGTTGCACCAACGAAATAAACTGCCTTAAACGCTTTTGGCCTCCATGGTAAAATTTATTACCCTCCCTTCCGCACATTCTACAACATATTTTTTACTTTTATCAAAAAACATCTTGACCATCACTTACTACAAATCATCGGAAAGAAATCAGGAAGTAGCCTCATTTTGAGGCCACCAACTTCTCCTACAAATGACTATCCACACTTTGAAGTCGGGGATGGTTTTTAAAGCATACAACATGTGTTCAGAAATGATATACAATTTCGCCACAAAATTAATGTGAACATGTGTAACGGGAGTTGAGGATTGAACTAAAGCTGTACATAAGCAACATTAGCATACTGGTCTTGTGACATCGCATGGCATCGGCAACTTTAGTTGCCATAGCCACGCTCTTGAATTTCTTCCCCATCAGAATCTACAAAAAGAGTAACTCTTGAAGCAGTAATAAGCTTCGGAAAGGAGAAGATTCTATAAAAACAAAAGCTTCTAAAGCAAAAGGACCAAAGTCTTTTTCTGTCTTAGGAGATATCTGTCAAATGAAATCTTTATTTGTGCATACTTCCTAAGCATAAAGGTTTTTTGGTAAAGAAACAATGACAGCTTGTCAAAAGGACACTCTCTCCTCAAACACAAGAATTATTAACAAAAATGCTAAAAGTTCCCACGGAAGGAACAAAATAAAGATGTAGTGGAATGAATACTTGCAGCATATGATGGCCAAAAAACAGTCTTACATGGATGAGATACGTTTGATTACGGACATCATTAGGTGACACTGTCTGATCAATAGCCGTGCGCAATGGTTGTGCGTTCACTATGATTACTCCTGTAGGTGATGCCTAGATGAAGATGAATAATAAGTAATTTTTCAGTATCTAGTAGATGCCTGCCAACAATTACAGAAGAAAAAAACTGAAAGAAGTAGATAGGCGACTAAGTGTAGAGCAGTTTCGGTAAACTAGCTGAAGTGGGAAGAGACTAGAAAATTTATAATTAAAAATAAAGCGATCAATGCAGTAGAAACTAAGGGTAGAGCTTTTAAATGAATTGGAGGAAGGAGACGTAATTATCAAGTTTCCTGAAACTAAATTGTTGTCATCGCACTTATCCACTACACCACGGCTACCACATAGTTCCTGGAACTTCCATAATTTACACCAACAAACGCTGTTCCCTAATAACATCAATTACTCTAAACGCTTCAAGGTTTATAACTTTCTAAATTTACAGCAATTGCAGACTACTAAATCCATTTGTTTTTCAAGAGCGATTTATAGTTTCTTCCTCTTGCGTGCGGCATTCAAGCACACGATCGAAATGTGTTTTTCTTTTTAATTTCTCGCTTATCTTTGGAAACTGTGTACGCAGCAGACTAAGTCAACGTTGAACGCAAAATGCAGGCCAACAAACACCTTTACATAACTTTCCCGCACAACTTGAGTTCGGTATAAGTATCAACAGACCGCTTTGCATCTGTTTCTTCTGCGTATTGCACAATCTTCGAGAGAGAAGATTTTTCGGACAACGATCCTCAGAACAATTTTAGGTAAACAAGTTCGACAACTTGATGCAAACCAGTTTTGTGCCAGACATGACTTTAAAAATACATTTTACGGTACTACTTGCATTTCTCTCATTTCCCCTTCCTTCTTTCTGCTTAAATTCTTTCCAAGTCTGCCCATAGACTGACTGTGTTAACAAGACAACAGAATCTGTGCACTTTCAAGGTCTTAAACTTTCTCTCCTGTGTTCGTTTGTAACGACACAGGTTTCAGTTGCCTAATCCAATTAAAACAACACCAATCGATATCGATAGGAGTCCAGTTGAGTTGCTTAATTTGACAGCAATTTCTGACCAGACATCGCACCGATCGCCGCGTGTGGCAATAGTTCCTATTTGCTTTTAGCGTTAATGTGCAAAGGTCTGTGGGTTTCCGTTCGTATTTATAAATCCATCGACATGAAGGCGCACCATGTTCTGCGCTTGCAAAGGCGCGAAAACTAACGCATTACACAGGTTATCCATTAGGTACCTCCCCACGTTGGTTGCGAATGATTGCGGCAATGAGGGCACAAACTTGAAACAATGACCCGACGACGAGAGCAACAAGTTTTTTGTTTACTTTCAAGTTATGACGGATGTAACGGCTTGAGCCGCTTTCAAAGGGTCAGATGAGATTGTCGTTAAAGATAGACACGAGGTGGAGTGAAACAAAATGAAACACATTCCAGAGGACGTCATGAGACCTGTCTTCTGCATATGGGGATAGACAATCACACCCGCGGCTTTCGTAAGTACAACACGACTGTGGACCATCCATATCCTAGCGAGAATCACTTCATACTTGCGACAATTGGTTTCGGTTTGTTCAGATTTCCCTGGTGCTTCAGAAAATCACTTAAGTGAGTTTCGCTTCACCGGAGTCTACCTCGTCGGAGATGGCTTATGTAAGGCCATAGCCCGTCCGACAGCCGTCACTTGTGGTAGTTATGAATGATGTCTTAACGCGCGGCGGCGCATATGTACGTTCCATGTGGTTATGTCTGCAATTTTCCGTATATTATCGGATTCAATTAATGCAATGAAAAGCTGTGTTGCTGAAAGCGATGCGCGCCTCGATCTGGGCAATTTGTGTGGCGTTGGAAATGCAGTCGATTGAAGGTAAAAGTTGAAGAGAGTGTTTACTGGCTCTGTGTTTTGTCCGGTAATTGGATATGATAGCTTGGGAGGAATGATGTGTTTCTGCATCTGCTTGTGAGTTGCATTCATGACAGTTGTGTGCACACACTTGGGCTGATGTGCTTTTGCTTCATTCATGTTATTGCGCACGACAACTGCACAATTTGTTGTGTTGATGGTGGTTATGTTTGACCATAAGAAAAGGGGACATAATTAATTATTTAGAAGACGTGAAGACACTTGGTGCTAATGTGCGCATTTGACACAATATTATCTTTTAAGTACTTCAATCGTTTTGCTTTTTTGTTGTGGTTGCTGCACCATTGTTCTATGCGAAAGATTCCGGTTGGAATCTCACGTTTTTTGGCTTCAAATTGTTCACGTCACTGATAGAAGTCAGACAGAGTACAGTGCTTTCGAAAACCTTCTCAACTTATTTGTTAAGAATCAGTTTAAGAATTGCAGGCAGTGGAGCTCACATAAGCTAATAATGATGATATTGATCGTTTACGTTTTGTAGCTCAACTTATTTTATTTGCATTCACTATCTTGTTGCGCTAATGAGGGGTCTACTTCAATATTTGCAGTTGAGTGCCAACAAGCCCCTAATGGACTTACTAGTAAATAGTTAGTGCCCTTCCGTAGAGGGGCAGCTTTCTGCGGAAGCAGGTTTAACTATTTACCAGTAAGTCCATTAGGGGCATGTTCCATTAACCCTTTGCTCCAGGTTACTTAAATTATTTGTTACGCAGAAATTAAAGTCAACGTTTATTATGGGAAAACAATAATTATGAGTTCAGGATCGTGATTGTCGATTATCTTGATTACAAGCATTAGGAAAGTATACGTTTTTTTATAATGTGTTTATTTTTAAAAATGTTTGTCTCTAACTTAACTCTAACTGAGATCTTAGTTTAGCTTAAACAAGTTTTGTGTGTTTGGAAAAATAAATTAAGTGGATTATTTGCTTGAAATCTCAGCCGTCTTGCAGTCAATATTATGATTTCGGAGTTAAAAGAGATGAGTCAAATGGCAGGTGTTTAGTTTCTTCATTCATATTTTCAGGGGAAGCGATTAAATCCACTTTGTATGTTGCAACAGTGTCAATTACTATGTAGTTTGTTAAGGCTAAATTTTATCACTAATTAAAAAAAGAGAAAAACGTAACCCTAAAGCTGTTAGAACCTTCATCCATTAAGTCCTACACCAAGTTATATGATCTTAAAACATGAATATTTTTTTTTTAAAGTAGAGACCGTCAGCCTCAATATGCTCAAACCTTATTGGGTTGAGACAAAGAGATTGTTGTTGAAGAAACTTTGACGCTTAAAAGTTGTGTGTGTTCTGTGACATGCATGTTCCACTAAAGAAGCCGCAGGGGCAATGCACTCACAAGAAGCCTCTAGTTTGTTCGATCCTTCGACTCTTACTTATTAGGAGATATTTCCTGCAACCAGGCGAGTTTATGGACTTGATTCAGCCCCCTTGGCCTGAGTTTGCCAAGTGGTCGGCTACTTGATGGTATTGCATACAACGCATCATATGTTTCAACGGTCAAAAACTACCCGTCTAGGTAGAGAGTAGGGCTACTCAATTTAAATTACGCGTGCGCATTTGCATATTGAAAGTGGGAAATGCCGACCGCACGCCTGCAGGATATCTAGCTATTCGCGTTTTAGAGGTTTCGTTTTCAAAATTTCGGTGTGTGCTAATTATAGTTTCTGTATGTACATCTGTCTGTAATGTCTGTCATGAAAAATCAGGTATAATTACTTTCAAGCTAGTAATTATCATGCGTATGTGAAGATAAGTGAAGAAGGCTCCGGTATACAGGAAGTTGGAGCAAATTTAAACATTTTATGCTACCCCATAATGTTATGTATAATATTTACACCATCACAAGAGAGTTTTGCTTTAATTTACGGCTACAAACGTTTATAAACCATCAGTGTCGTACATTTTCTTTTCTTTTGTATTATATGGATACTTTCTGGTTCAAAAATTTAGGGCACCATCTAATAATTTTGCGTGAGTTTGTGTAAGGAACTGGTCCTTGTCGAGAGGGCACCCAATTTATGTTTTTTGCAAATCCCATCCACATTTAGTCATCCATCCCATCCCCAACCACATTTGGTCAGTCCTTGCATCTTTCAATCCAGTTTACATTTTTTTTTTTTCAAAATGCTACTGTCAATATAGTGAAAGTTGTTGACTCTGTGACCTAGATTCAAAGGAACAAATCATCAAAAACGAAAATATCCCACCCACTGGTTAAATATCTCCAAGTGATGTCATCGCAAAATTTCTAATAATACTTTGAAGACAGCACACTGCATATTTTAAATATTTCCAAAAAGACTATGCATCGTAAGAACTAGTTTTGACGAATATCTCCAAAAACCGTATGTTTTGCCTCTTTTTCGCGAAGTCTCTTCGCCCGCATTGCAAAATCTGTAAAACCGCTTCGTATACACCTCCACGCGTTCGCAACGAAATTAATCGTTAGCATTTGCCAAAAGCGGGGACTTACGATATATCATTAATTAAGTCCATATATAAGGATTTCTAAACAGGAATGATCGTTGATCGTGTAAGCAAGATTTCCGGCAACATAACAAAACTGTTTTCTTTTTTAAGATTTGTTTTCTGTCTGATTGTGTTATGTGCAAAACTGTGGTATTTGGGTATGGAATCAATCGTTTTTTTTTTCGCGATTGCAGACTTTTTTGACGTAAGTTAAGCCGCTTCAGAATTTGGTTTTATATGATGAATGATTTAAATAAAAACGAGCAACATTTTTATATGAGCGAGACTCATATTTCCGAAAAAGCACAATAATTTTTTATAGTTACTTTAACACTTTTATTTTGAACGTATTTTATAAACATTTTTTTTAATTTATTACCGTAATGAAGTGCACATATGCACATCACTGCTAAAGTGAAATCAGTAAGTAGTTATAAGATTTCATTTCAGTCGTACCTAGGTTAAGCGTTTTGTACCTAGTTTTAAAATTCTATCAGATAAAAAATAAAAAAATGCCTTTTAAACTAAACTAAACTGCTAAAGTGAAAAGTCTGACTAATTTCTTTAGGTTGAGGATTTTTGAATATTACATTGGAGCACTCTAACTCTCTAGAAGCAAAGAAGAGAGTGCATTTATATTGCACTCCTCCACTTCGGTCCATTTTTTGTGTTCAAAATTTTTTATTGAAAAAACCTACAAAATACATCACACAATGCATTGTCCTGTGACTTCTTTTTACCATATCTCTAGAAATTTTCGAATGACTTCTTTAAAAAAAATGAACCCTCTCTGGCATCGATCCAATCGTTAATTTTTTCTTGGATTTCCCTAAAAGACCCGATCCGGTGACCTAAATCATTTTGCATCCATCGAAAAATCCAATTGTTGAAAGGGGTAAGGTTTGCATAAAACGAGAACGGCGGCAGTGTAAGACCTCCCATTTCAGCGTTTTCATGTACATTTTGACTGCTACAATGACGTGGACACGAGCGATAGTAGTTTGTAGTCATTTTTCACACAAAACACGACTCAAACGCATTAGTTCCAGTCGATAACGTTTCTCGTCAATGATTTCGTCGGGTTTCACAGCTGGTTTCACATAGTACACCACTCCCGCCTGTTTTTTCTTAAGCGTCAATATAGACGATAATGGAAAAAATTCACAAGGCTTTGCATGGTATATTTTCTTCTTGGGTTGAACGTATTATACCCGCTTTGATCTTCACTCAAAATCCGAAAAGCAGTTCCGAAGTGAGACATTTTTTTTAGTTTGCGCGCGCTAAAGGGGTTACGACTACCCTTAAGTGACCGGATTTAAGTCACAGCACGGGCCGAAGGTATAGAGGAAGAGAGGGAGAGGAGGTACCGGTGCACATTGGTTTTAAATGTCTGTGGATTGTAATGAGAGGGGAATATTGAGCTGGGAAGAGCATTCCATATTCGTGTGGTGCGGCTAAAGAACGAGTCTCTATACTTAACTGTACGTCCGAAGGTGGGCTTAAGGGTGAACTGATGAGCATTCCCAGCGAGGCGTGTATTGCGGGTGAATTCTTGAAGGGGAGGAATGCAGCTGACTAATTCGTTTGAGCATTTCTTATTAAAATAGCGATAAAACAGTGACAGAGACGCGACGTTACGTCGGTGTTCTAACGAGTCAATCGACTTCGCAATATTTTTATCTCCTATAAGCTTTATCGCTCGCTTTTGGATTCTATCCAGTAGGTGTAGGGAGGTATTAGGAGCACCAGACCAGATAGGAGCGTTATACTCGAGCTTAGGATGGATGTAGGCCTTGTAAATTGTAGCCAGATCAGGGGGGGGGGGTAAAGTATTTTTTGCATCGTCTTAGGAAACCTAGACATTTCGCAGCATTTTTGGCGACCTCATGTATGTGATCGTTCCAACTAAGTGTTGAGTTGATACACATACCGGTTTCAATAACGCAGGTGCAGTCCATGGATAACATCTTCGACATCTGTCGGTTTCAACTTTGTTTTTGAATAAGTCCAAATGCCTTTAACCGATCGGCAACTGTTTGCTGAATCACTCCCGACGATTCTACGAGTTCCTTTTACGTTTGGCATGGATCTTGATCCAGATCCTTCCTCCAATTCCTCATCTTCAAACTCTTAGGGCTGGCCAAGACGCTCTTTGTCTTTGACACTGAAATCACCATTTCTGAAGCGTTGAAATTACTTTCTGCACGATTTATCGGCTACACCCGATTCACCTTAAGCCTCTACAGCGTTGTATGTGCTTCAGCTGCACTATTCCTCAAATTGAAAAAGAAAACCAAAACTTCGAAGAGGCAAAAACCGAAGTTACTCGTATTGTTTAAAACAGACACTGATTGCTGACAAATGTCACACCTTTCCAATGAAGTAAGTTATCGCTTCCAAGATCAGCCACAGCTTGTCTGTGGCGCCATCTTGTGAATACGGACCCAACTTACTTGTAATCGCAATAATTTGACGAAAACTTTGACAATGTTCCAAAGGAGAGAAATCTTCTGCAGCCACACCTTATTTCACAATCTAATTGATTTTCCGTTCAATAACTTGTTATTGCTTCCAAATGTTGTATTGCCTCAAAGGCAATTTTAAATTGGAAATTATCTCCACACGACCCGCATTGCATTGCCATTACATAATGTCCACATGGAAAATGTACTTTTGGCGTGGCTCTATGCAGCCATACCCAGCAAGTTTCCCGTATCTCGAAGCTATCGCAATGCAATCTCAGCAGCAACAATACATTCTCAAACACATCTGATCAGCAAGTCGCTGTAAATCAACCCAAAGTAAAGTCAAACAACCACGTAACCTTCAGTCACAGTCGCCATCAATCGTCAGCGGGGGGGGGATGGTAGTTTGGGGCCGAGTATGCTCATGGGAGGCGACGGCGGCCTGGATATAAGTAATTGAATAAGTGATTGATTTTTGCTTTTATTTCTCATTCTAGCAGCAGTAGTAGCAATGACGCAGTTAACACCCGTTCAGGAGTACTACAAGGGAAAGACGGTGTTCATCACCGGCGCCTCTGGATTCATGGGAAAGGTACTTCTCGAGAAGCTCCTCTACTCCTGCTCAGACCTGAAGGAAGTCATCATCATGATGCGGCCGAAGCGCGGAAAGATCCCCGAGGTCAGACTCGAGGAAATGTGGAGGATTCCGGTGAGTACAAGAGTTCGTTGCCCCCTCAACAAGTGCCCCCTAAAACCGGCCTTCTTTTACAGATCTTTCAGCGCATAAAGGAAGAGAAGCCAGATGTCCTGAAGAAGGTCACTCTCGTTCAGGGAGATGTCACATTTGACAGTAAGTAGAGCGACCTTACAAGTCTCCATCATACTCTAATCGGCACTTCTTTAAAGACCTAGGCTTAAACGGTGATAACCTCAAGCAGGTGGTAGACAATACAAACATCGTTTTTCACATGGCAGCCACCCTCAAACTGGAGGGCAATCTGAAGGATGCCATCGATATGAACACCACTGGAACGAAACGCGTCCTGGACATCGCCAAATTGATGCCAAACTTGGAGGCATTCGTTCACCTGTCGACCGCCTTCTGCAACTGCGACCAAGAGGTTATGTACGAGAAGGTCTACGAATTTCCACACAAACCCGAGGATCTGATGCGGCTCGCCGAGTGGATGGACGTGAAGACGTTGGACAACATCACACCCGAACTGCTGACGCCGCATCCCAACACGTACACGTACTCCAAGCGATTGGCTGAGATACTGGTGCGGGACCAGTACCCCAATTTGCCAGTTATCATCGCCAGACCAAGCATCGGTAAGTGGCATTCACCATACTCGTACGAATCGCCTGCAGTTTGTGTCAGAAGTGCATTTGTGTGGCCACCTGCGAGAATTGTAACACCAGCAGTGTGCAACTCTGTCTGCTGGAGCGTTGACCAGGAAATTCCAACGCACTTAGTTTTTGTCAGCCTACTGCCCGACATTCCTGCCGTTATGCAAGACCGTTCACCTGTGCGGTACCACTGCGCCATTGTATCTGTATCTACGATGCGGGTCGCAGTCGGTTTCTAAATCGCCATAGTTGCATACGGTTTCCTTTTGGGTACGCGTCCTCCACAGTGGCGGCGGCGGCGACGACGGAAAAACTTGATTTTCTCCTTTTCTTGGCGATGGCGAAATCGAAAGCAGATATTTTCTAGGTTTCCTTTGCAAACAATCTTCAGCTTCCTGCTCGGTGGGTTTTTCTCTCTTGCGGGACTGCTCGACTATTGCGTCAGTCTGGCAAAAGATCGTAGTTGGATATTGTTGTTTTCGCGATTCGCCTGGCTGTCCTAGAAGAGAGTGCAGCCAATTGGGAGAGTTCAGGTGACCCGAAAGATATTTTTTGTTACGTTGGCTTAGATGTCTGCAAGGCATTGAGACTGCAGCGCACCTGGTGGATAATTGAATGTTGTGGACACATTCACGGAAGTTTTGCTGTGTTTCCTTCGAGCGTGGGTAGGATTTATGATGATCATTTGTTGTTGGCGAATAGTGATTACAAATTTAATTAACGAATTTATTGTGACATTATGACATTATGACCTCTTTGATTGGCTGGCAATTTCCCATTTTGTGTTTTCCACGACAATGCAGAATGAGGCGGACCTAAGTCTACTTGATCAAACAAATACGTTTGCATTTGCGAAGAGAAAATGTTTCAAATTATCACTGAAATGTGGTCTTCTATAATAACTATATCTAAATATATCTAATACAGGATGATTTCTTAATGATGCAGAAGCACGAACTTTTAACACTTAACTTCTTATAGTTTTAATGATTCAGGGCGCATCAAGTAGTCAATTCGTATTCACACTCCAGGCCATAAGGGACCAAATCCTAGTTTGATATTAGCAACTACTTGTGCTGTGCGTACTTTTGCTCTATCAGAAGTTGGTTTCCTGCCATCTTTGGGTGGCATTTGAACATTTTTTTTGTAGGTAATTAGCGACCTTTGAATGTTGTCGGAAAATCGAAAGAAAAGTGATATGTTCAATCACGTAATCTAACCTGGGACCTTCAGAGTATTTGCCGCAATTTGTATTTCGATCTCTTGAGATGTGTTGTCTGAATGCTACCCAGGGTTATACTCATTATGGAAAATCGAAATTCATGAATCACTTGTGAGCAACAATATCAACTTGTTGCTCACAAGGAAGTAGAGAAGGACTCTAGTAGCACTAAGTTTTTCTGCCAGCATTTGTACTCTAGTTCTTAGCAATTTCCAGGGTATTTCATCAGAGTTTCCCCCACTTACCATTCCACTCAAACTAATATTGAGCTTAGAGACACCTGTAGCATTCAAATGAGGCAATTCAGTTTAAGTGAATTGCTGGCATAATAAGTGCTAAAACCAAATCCTAAAATATCCAGTCCATTTATCATCATCATCATCATCTTGTTCTTCTTAACCCGCATTTTCCACTTATGGGGTTGCGGGTACAAAACCTGTGCGAGAGACCTCGAGGGCGCTTGATCCTTCGCCATCGACTCCCACGTTCAAGCAGGCGATTTAGTGGACTTGATCCAACCATGTCGCCTTCATAAGCCTATCCTTAGGAGTCACTCGGCACAAATAAATCTTATCTCAGCAACCAGTGATCGCGATCTTGCGGTCATTACCAAAATTGCATGACCATAGGTGAGGGTTAAAACAAATATTGAGTTAAAAACCGATAACTTGGCTCTGACACCAAGCTCGGCCTTTCCAAAATGTTCAAACCAAAAATGGTGGAAACGAAACCTCCGCAATCCTCCTGCTTGGAATCCATGTGGTGCGCGAAACAGATGAGAATTTCGGATAATACACTGTTGAAGTATTTGTGTAGTTGTGTGATTTTCGAATTTTTGTGAATTTTTGATCATTCTAATTTTTTCCCGTCTTCTGATCTCAGTATACGTTTTAAAATTTATTATATTCTTCGCCGAATCAACAGAGACTTTTTAGTTGCTGATGTTAGGAAGTCCGCAATATACAAGAGTGTTTTAGATCGTATATATACAACTCTCAAAAGTCATTCGGTTTTGTCGAACTTAGAGACTTTTTGGTCCGCCTTTTGTCATGAGCTCTATTCCAGGCTTCTGTCAAACCGATTCTTTCCAATTCTCTGAATTCTTAATTCAGGACATGGTCTTATACAGATCAGAATAATGCTGGTCCAGTGAAGGCTTACTGTCATTTGCCTATGACAAGGTAACCAGGAGAGTATAATTTTGTTTCTTCTACTACTCGACTCTTAAGTGCCTGCAGGCTTTAATACAAGAAATTTAACCTTTTGGATGATGTAGGAGTCTACAGCCATGCTCCCGGCTGAAGGTGATAGGCCCTGGTCCAAGCTTAAACGCATGGCGTTGGTCATGGCGTATAAATCGAAACAACTTTTCCAAATTCTCATAAAACAACTTCTTTCGATAAATTCAATAGTGTCTAGCTTTCCTTAGCTCACTTAAAAGAAATTAATATTCAGATCACAGCCGAAACGTTTAAACGAGGTATCACGACTTCTTTTTAAGTTTTAGGTTTAGGTTGACGCTACAGTTCATTCCAGTCCAAACATAGCCTTTAACCAACAGGCTGTCACTGTCTCTTGCCAGTTGCTTTCAATTTCAAACAAGACAAAGTTCGCCCCCTCCCCTTAACCACAAGAAACCCTCGTCTGAGACCTAAAATCTTGCACAAGGACGTTCTCAGTTGCGTTGTTTTCCTGACTCGAGATCGAAGACTTATCCGGTTGGTACTGTGTCTCTGTCTCTATGTTCCACTATCTCTAGTCATCTTATGCTTTGTATCCTTAAACTCTTGAACAGGTACATGTCGCCGTGATCCTTTTAGAGTTTGTCGTCGAGTTTTCGTTTCTAAATGCCATCAACACAAAAACGATCAGAAGAAGATCTTTATTCTCGAATAGATTCTAGATCTAGCTTGTTCCCTTTGAGAAATCCTTTCTTCCCTTCAATTTCCTCTTGAGTCCAAGGAGGCATCAAATAGCTTGTTGTTGTCTTCATAAAGAAGATATGAGCCTCCCAAATAAATCAGTTTCTCAATCGCAATCTTCCCTTAATGCACAGTCAATGGCAAGAAGCCGTGCTTTAACACAACCCTAAGTAAAAAAACACAAGATTCCAATTTGAGTGCGTCCCTGCAGTGCTTACAATTTTTTCACAGTGTCACACAAATGCCAATACATCCTGTCACTCTACTCTCAATTCCTCAACTCAATAACATTTGTAAATAATTCCAATTTTTTAACATTTTAAGCATTCATTTAAAATAAGAAAAAAACAAAATATAATAAAATACGCTTTTGCTTATGCAAAAAATCGGCAAAAACGAAACAAAAGCATTTCACAACTGCAAATTTGATCGCTTTTCGCATACATACGCAATACATCTTTGTTTAGCTTTGCTCCTCCCCAAATGCAGTAATAAATTATTCAAATCACATTACAACTGCTCCAGCATGTTCACCCAAACCTTTTTTCCAACCTCTAGCCCACATTGCATCCGTGGGCCTTGCAATGCTTTTCCCAAATCGCGCGTATTTCCATTTTCCCAAGAGTCCCCAACAACGGTAAGTTTGCGCAGTCGCAAAAATGTGGACCCCCTGCTGAGTTTTGTAAATTTGTTTGTATTTATTCAGCTAATGTGCTTGCAATAGACTTTAAATTGAAAAAAAAAAGAATCAGAGACAAATCCGCTGCTAAAACGCATGAACCTTAAAGTAGTGCTTTGTGAAAAGTGACACGAGTAAGAGAACGAATGTTGAACACAAGACAACCACAGACGAGTGCTTTTTAGTTCGCATGAGCGTGAGTGTTTATGAACATACCCCAGCGCAGTCCAGCAGCACGCTATGCACTAGCTGCGACTGGTCCCTAGATGCCTGCTGCACGAAAATATAAGCAAACAGCCAATCCCGCTATTAAGAAGTAAATGCAAATAATTTACTTTCCGAGCACACTCCCACTTCCGCGTCGAGCTTGCGTAGGTTTGTGATGCACGCGGTACAGCACCCACGGTAGCCCCAGTAGATGCGTTAATCGATTTTTGTGCGCCACAGTGTCACCGTCGGCGTACGAACCAGTTCCCGGGTGGGTGGATAACCTGAACGGGCCCACCGGACTAATGGTGGGCGCCGGCAAAGGGGTGATCCGTTCGATGCTGATTGATGGCCGCTTCAAGTCGGAAGTGATCCCTGTGGACTACGCGATCAACGGCCTCATCACAATTGCCTTTGAGTTCGCCGCAGCCAACGAGAAGTAAGGAGGAAGAGATGTGGTCCTGTGCGAGGATGTGTGCTGATTGGTTGGTTCTTTGTAGGCCCCTCAGCGTACCAGTCTACAACATCACGTGTGCGGACCACAGGAAGATTCCGTGGGGAGAGGTCATTGAGATGAGCAAGAAGATTGGTTACCAGTATCCGGTGGAGGCGGGTCTGTGGTATCCCGACGGATGTGTCACCACCAACAGACTGCGGCACAAAATCAATGTGGCACTCTTCCACTGGCTGCCCGCCTATTTGATCGATTTCCTGATGCTTTTGCTGGGCCAAAAGCGATTGTAAGTGATGGATTGTCGTTGTTTACGCGTCTTTCGGTCGCTAAGAGGTTCGTGCACTTGCAGCATGATTCGAATTCAAAATAGGATATCAATTGGGTTGGAGGTGCTTCAGTTTTTCACCCTTCGCGAATGGAACTTCAGGTCGGAGAACTTTGCAAACGTGTGGAAGAAGCTGAACGCGGTGGACAAGAAAATGTAAAAAATTTCCTTTTGACGGGTGGGTCATCTTTTGAATGTTGGCATTTTCGTAGATTCAACATGGATATGGACGCGGTGGAGGATGCCGAGGAGTACATGATTTCATGCATCAAGGGTGGCCGTCAGTACCTGCTGAAGGAGTCTCCGGATAGTCTGCCTAGAGCTCGTAGGCAATTGAAAATGTAAAAGGAGAACTTATCTGATTCTGATTCGCTGGCTAAACGAGGTTTATTCTTTGCAGGATGTACTATCTCGATCGAAGTTGCAAGGTCGTGATAGTAGGATTCATATTGTACTACATAGCTGGAGCCTTTGGCTATTTCTAGTGGACTGTAGTGTTTTTTTTTCTTGTTTTTTTTTTACCTTCAATTGATGTAGGAAATTATGTTGATTAAATTGTACCTTTGTTATATTTTATTACAAAACCTAAGAAAGTCTGTTGCGTTGTTTAAGTTTGTTTGCATTCAATTGATTCGCTTTGTTCGCCTGGATTCAGAGGGACAACGAATAGTTTTTCATTGTTTTTTTTTTTTCAACGCCAGCTCAGGTATCGGAGCATTTTAAGGATTGTTTCTCAGTTTCTGCTACTCTTTGGATTTGTTCATTGGTTAAAATTATTGTTCTTATTTCTCTCTTTCATCTCATGAATCAAAAAGCATATGCAAATATTTTCTACTTTTCACGAAATAATTGGATTGTATTGGATTTGATTTGGAACTCTCCAATTCCAGCGGCAAATCCTATGTTTGAGACGCTTTGTTTAATTTTTCAGTAAAATTAATTTTAGTCTTTAGTCCTCTCATAGGGGCTGAATCGTTCATGACTGATTGCGATTTTTTTTTCCTTCACTCAAAAATTTTAGCGATTGTAATGATATGGTCCGGCTTCAAATGAATCAATCGTCCAGTTATTTCTTTCCTAGCGAATGACTTGATTGTTCCACTCTCGGCAGGTCCTTATTCTTTCAATACGATAAAACAAAACAACATAATGTTTTTCGGAAGTGTAAGAGAGTTTCATAGGAAGTGACATTATGTACACAGACGCTGTGATATACAGTGTCAGCAAACTTCGACACTGACAGCTGCTTCGAGCTCAAAATTTCTACAGAAAGTC
This sequence comes from Eristalinus sepulchralis, assembly GCA_944738645.1. Lineage (NCBI taxonomy): Eukaryota > Metazoa > Arthropoda > Insecta > Diptera > Syrphidae > Eristalinus > Eristalinus sepulchralis. The sequence continues at coordinate 56,113,175 of OX122886.1, forward strand.
AGAATATACCTCCGCAGCAATGAGTCGCATGACGCTTAAAAAACGTTTGAAAACATTGAAAACTTATTTGCAAAGCGAACGCTGCGTCTTTGAGGTGTAAGTTGGCCGCCGTAGAGCTTCGATTGGTCTCCTTTACACTATTTTGTTGTGGAGAACAAAACAGATGTTATGTCAACAATCCGGAATCGATTCAAACACTAAATGCCGATATTATTCAAGCATCTCGTCTGCCGAAATTATCCTTAGGGTAGGCATCTGCTTAAAAGACGTTGTATTTCATAAAAACAGGAAATGCGTTGGTCTGAACATCGTTTGGATAGAAGAAGTTTTTGAAAGAAGAACGACTTACCCAGCCTGAAACAGTTTTATAGAATGAATTTGAAAGATAGACTTCTGAAATCAGTTCGGTCTATGAAAATGAACGCTTGACAAAGGCTTAGTTCGCATTGTATCTCGGACTGAATTTTTATATTTTTGTAATACGAAGGTTGCCTTTTATATTTTGGGATTGGGCAACCCTAGTGTTGCAATCTGGCAACTGCCAGCTCTATCGTAAAGTTTGACATTTTTGAGGTTATACGTACTCAGACCGTTTTGACATTCGAGCGCTATTTGTCTTGCTTACAGTAACTTAAAAGATTGATCTCGCCCAAAAAATGGAATTAAAACGTGAAAATTTTCGTGCGATTATTTTTTTTAAACTTTCGTCGTGGATTAACTCAACAAAAGTGCATCGATGAACTTAATTTTAGCGATGAAGCTTCATCAAAGACCAGTATTTATTGATGGTATGGTGAATTCAACCGAGGTTGTTGTTTACTCCAAGACCAATTTCGTGAAGGTCGTCCAAAATCAGTAGTTGTTTCGGAAACCGTTGATGCTGTGCGCATCTGATAATGCAAGATCGTCATGTGAGCTATCGTTAGATTGAGCAAACCTTAGGCATTAGTGGGACGAGCATACATTTAATATTGCATGAACATGTGACCCGTATCTGTATGTCTGCTAGAGAAGTTTTTAAGATTTTTATTGCAAAATACAGCACTCACGCCTAGATGAACACATCATAGGTTTTAAAAAAAAAACATTCAAAACGATACCTTTTGAAACGAGAGACAGAATTCCCTTTCCTATTACGTCCGTGCTTCAATTGTATATTATTTTTAATGATCTGATTCGAAATACCCCAAAATGGATTCTAAATCTTAGAATATTACCAAAAATTAAGCTAATCGTTACAGCTCTTACTTGAATGTATGTTCTTTTAAAATGTATGAAACGAATGCCTTGTTTCTTATATAACAAGATAATAATAATAATAATTGAGTGGCACTACGGCCCATAACGGACCAGGACCTAGCTTCTACAATAGCTACTTGTGTTGTTCATGCTATTGTTCTTCACGAGTAGAAGGGACCTACAGTTTTTTGCCGATTCCGAACGGCGAGATTTGAGAAGCTTTCCATAGACAATTAATACTCTTTGAGTGTTGTCAGCAACTCGAAAGAGGTGGTACCGTGAAAAAAATGCTAGGTGTCCCGTCCGGGAATCGAACCCAGACTTTCTGCGCCGCAGTCGATGCACTTACCACTGCGCCACGGCGACCACTATATATATATATATATATATATATATAACATATATATAACAAGAACTCTTCTTTTATTATGTTTCACCCACTTAAAGTGGCCAAGGTTTTTTTTGCAATGAACATGACGAAAAGTTATTTTCCAAGACTGACTTGTTTAATAGTTTCAGACACTATAAATGAAATGAGAAATGTACTTTTAGCTGTTCACAAAAAGAAGTATATCTCAAATAATAATGTAAGGTTTGGTGCAGGTGTCAGTGAGAGGAGTGCTAACTTAAACTTAAAAACATCTGATCCTTTTGGGATCTCAAAAAACTCACTGTAAAAATTCTATAATTAATTGTACATTCAGTATATAAACACAGTGCACCAGACGCTAGTTTCTTCAGAAACTGTTAGTGTCAAGTGTGCTGTGCTTGAATTCACAAGTTAAGGGGACTCACAGTTTGTTGCCAACTTCGGATGGTGAAATTTAAGAACGTTCTTAGAGACAATTTTTACTCTTTGAGAGTTATATGCAACTTAGAAAAGAGGTACCGTCAAAAAGTTGCAATTAAAAATCGAAATTTACAATTGCTAAAGTGTGCCAAAAAATACTGCTACCTTGAACTCAAAATATTTTATTTCAAAATCTTAAATGTGCTCACATAAATGTTGAAGTTACTTCAAAATGCACTCAGCACAGTTTTGTGGAGCAGCACGAGCTTCATCGAATAAATAAAAATTCATCGAATAAATAAAAAGAATATTGAATGAATAGTTTTTGTTGGTGGCGCCCCCTATATGTCGCGGGACTTATTAAGGGATCCGCTATATGTTCAGGTTTGCACAACTGCTAGGTTCATATACAAATTAGACTAAAATCAAAAAACTCCACCAGATTTTATTGCTGTACTTTAGGGTGTTATACGTATTTTTAGGCTGTTCTTGAAGTTTACTGTGATTTTACACGAAATAATATTCGAGGTGATATTCAAATGAGGAAATCAAATGCAACAGTTTAAGTTAGTTGCAACAGATTCGATTGAACTCAGTACTCAGGCTAAATTAGTTACGTGAAAGACGCCTTGATTTATGCAATGCTTGCAAATACAAAGCTTGCTGTTCACTCGGTTTCTTGTTGTTTCCGGTTGCGTATTTCTCACAGCGAAGTGTGAATGCGTTCGACAAGATTCTCTTAAGACGCATGATCTCTGTATAATCCTTGCTAAACGAATGCAACATTGTCACTCTTTTACTATTTCTTCTTCTCCTTTTGTGCGGGTCCTTGATTGTTCACTATATTTGTATTGTCCTAAAATCTTCTCAGTCGGTTTAAGTGTCCTTCCTTTTTAAATTCAGTAACAAATCCTTAAGTATTAAATCATTTTTTTTCTTGGCGCAATCTTCATACAATTGGGCTCGAACGGGCGGTTCCCATGTCCGTCTTCATCAGAGGAAATTTCGTCGACATTTCCCGAATTGGCAATGTCCAAAGCATATCTTGAAAGCATTTTTTTACACAAAACATTTCACTCTTCACACAAACATACATGTAAATGTTTACTTCATAAAGGCAAGCTTCCATGTAACACAAACATTTCTCCACACCACATACCCACATACAAACATACATTAAAACACAAAACAAGTCAACAGAACATACTGAACATCATCAAAATGCATTCATAGAGGCTTCGCGGTCGTGGCATAGTTCATAGAATTGTTTCAGAGTGATTTAATTGCATTGTGTTCGCCGCAAATAGTTTCCCCAGCTGTCGTCGAACCGCTCCACGGATGGGTTGACAATCTCAACGGACCCACGGGTCTGATGATTGGCGCCGGCAAGGGCGTCATTCGTTCGATTCTGATCGACAAGAACAACATGTCGGAGGTTATTCCAGTGGATTATGCGATCAACGGGTTGATTGTGATCCCATTTGAGTTCCACAACGAGAAGACCAGGTAAGAGTGTTGTTTGAAGGGAAATCTTTCCTTCCACAGCTAACGTTTTACTTTTCAGGCCTGAAACGATCCCGGTGTACAATCTGACAAACGCCGAGCATCGGAAGCGACCTTGGGGCTATGTGATCACCACGAGTCAGAAAATCGGAAACGATTATCCTCTGAACATGGGCTTGTGGTACCCAGAGCCGTGCATCACGACCAACAGGTTCTATCACAAGTTGAATGTCCTGCTCTTCCACTGGCTGCCGGCGTACTTCATCGACTTCTTGATGTTGATCCTGGGACAGAAGAGATTGTAAGTCTCCTTTTGAGCGTGTTACGATTCTGAATGATTTTGTTTCGTACCGGCAGCATGGTGAGGGTGCAGCAGAAGATTTCCACAGGACTCGACGTCTTGCAGTTCTTCACCCTGACTCCGTGGTGCTTCAAGTCGGAAAGGTATGCGGCGCTCTGGGATAAGCTGGGCAAAGAGGACAAATTGATGTAAGTTCTTCGACCCTCGCAAACCGAAATTGGATGTAACTGTCTTTCATTTTTAGCTTCAACATGGACATGGATCTGGGCGTCAGCGAGGAGGAGTACATGATTCGGTGCGCCAAAGGTGGACGGCGGTTCCTTTTGAAGGAGTCCGATGAGACTCTTCCACGAGCAAGGGTCCATCTGAAGATGTAAGCTTTGATCACAGTCAAAGGGTGTGACTTTGGTATTCAAGCCCCCTTTCTTTTTAGAATGTACTTCGTGGATCGCATTTGCAAAATCCTCATCGTGGGAGGCTTCTTCTACTGGATTCTCTCTGTGACGGGGATCTGGGACAAAATCTTTAGCTAAGCTGAAGCCGGTCTTGTTGTTTTCTTGCTAGTATCTAAGTTTAAGTCATTTTTTCGTATCTTAGGTGTTTGTATTGTTTTTGTACGGACTCAGTTGTCAATAAACACAAATTTAGTCTCTAGCTTGTTCTTTTCTTTCTGAGTCGTGGGCACTTGCCGGTCTGTTTATCTTCGTGAGCAACCTTGACTCACATCTTGGATGCTTTAGTGGATCCACCACAAAGTGTGCACCCGCGTATGTGTGCGAAAAGTGTTCAGTGAGCAAAGAAAACAAATAAATATGACTTAAAGCAGTTTCTGCAAATTCATTAAGTAAACAAATGTCTCTGTCTATTCGAATGTGTTTATTTGCAGTGACCCCAGCGCATCAGGAGCCTCTCCCCGGATGGGTGGACAACATGAACGGGCCAACTGGAGTGATGATTGGCGCCGGCAAGGGCGTTATTCGATCGATGCTTTGCAACGGGGAGCTGAAGTCTGAAGTCATTCCGGTTGATATAGCAATCAATGGTTTGATCGTTGTGCCATATTACTATGCGCGACTGGAGAAGAAGTGAGTATGATGGTGGGGTTTTCAGTCTGTCTCTGAGTGGCATGGTGACGATGCATTGTGACGACGGTACAAGTAGACTTGTTTTGCTTTGATTTGCGGCTGCGTTTGAGTGTCGGAATGAGTGAAGCGATTATTTTCTTTTTCGAATTTGATGATCTTGTGATATGAGATCACTTGAATAGTTTTGAAAAATAGCGTATTCGATTGCAGGCTCTTAGTAGAAGTTCTTTGGAATTCGAGTTTGAAATATATTTGCCTATGCTGTGGAAACCCTTGCAGTGTTACAACACTAGGCTCGCACATCACAAGTTAGAAACTTCGATAATTTTGCGAAGTACGAAGACATCAGCCTTTCTAGCTGAAGTGGATTGATTAGATGCAACAATAGCAACTCACTTTCTTCACAGGATCCCTGCGCTAAATACCACTCTCGATCAGAATGCTTCATTTCTTGGCAAAATTCAGAATATCTAACCAATATTCATGGCTCTCGTAGAGGTAGCATATGTTCTATGTTATATGATTGTGTTATAAACGTTTGTTTTCAAATCCTGCGTCAGCACACTCTGATAATGATGGAGTCAAAAATTTGATTATTTAACGTGACAAGTTGGCTGTCTGTCTAGTGAGGGATGGTTTTTTTTTGGATCTTTGGTGCCTACACAGATGGGTCTAAAACTGAAAAATAGAAATTAGGACTATTTGTGAAGCTGTTGCCAATGCTGCCAGCCAATGATTACGATATGGGGGCGAACAAATCGTCATCTGACAGTCGAAACAACTAATTGCTTAGACCAAATGAGATATCCAAACAATGCATCATTATGATATGCTGGGTTTCTAGACATAGAAATATTCAAGCACACAAGCAGGTGAGTTAGCCAGAAAACGTACAACGATTACAAGACATAACATAACATGCCAAGTGAAACTTTTAAGACGTGGGTCTTAAAGCTAAAAATCTGCTGTAGTTGTGAGAGATTGACAAATCTTAATACAAAGTAAACATGGTCAAAAATAAACCACCTTAAAAACCACGTCCTTGTTTAGTATTATCAGAAAAAATCTAAGTGACCTAGTAGCAGTTTTACAGGACACTGCGGAATGGGATGATGCGCCTATGGCATAATGACTTTCGCAGTAGGTGGTGGTTGGACGAAAAAGAGGATAAGAGCAGGAACATCTTCTCTGCAACTGCTCAGGTTTGGATTTCAAATAAAAAAACAAAGCCTAGAAGAATTCTACAACAATGTATAGTCCGACATATTAAAGGTGAACGACACTCTACAAAGGGCGTTCCTCCAGAAATGTAGATGGTTTTAGGAGTATCGAACGACTATGAGGCATTACCATCGACCTCACTCAGGTCTTCGTGAATCATTTGTATATCGGTACGACTTACCTATCTTGCCGCATTCCATTTTGTTGAGTTTATTATCATGAGGTGTTCGCTTACGTGCTTTTATTTACATTAAGTTCTCATTAAGCACCTATTCCAATGCATTTTTATGACTCTGGATGTCTAATTATTCTTGTAATGCTCTTAAAATGCTTAATGCTGTCTTTACCAATTTTTAATTTCTATGATCATAATAAAAATAATAATTGAGTGGCACTACAGTCCATAAGGGACCAAAGTCTAGCTTCTAAAACAACTACTCGTGTTGTGTGAAGGGACCTATAGTTTTTTGCCGACTCCGAACGGCGAGATTTAAGAAGCTTTTCATAGACAATTGATACTCTTTGAGCGTTGTCAGCAGCCTACGGCGTATGGGCTGACGCACTTATCCACTATGCCACGGCAACCACACTTTTCCATCATCATGCTCTATTATTTTCGAGGGTTAAAAATTGATTCTGAAACATTGCAAAATGGATTCATATGCAGTTTTATTTATATTTTCGTACAAGAATCGTTATATAGTGCTCGAAACTTTCCTGTGAAGGAGCTTGTGATAAAGGTTATTTAATATTTGCTCTTTCTCATCCCATTACAATTCTTCGAATTCGGTAATTTCGCTTTAAAGCAGCCCAGAGCCCTATGCAATTTCCTCCGCTGGAGCTGTTACGTTTAGTGTTGAGCTTTAATAAAGAGTGTTTCCTTTTTTAACAAAATTTGTCTAATGCGGAATTCACAACTGGAAGGATCGAGCCATGAAATTGTTATCACAATGGGTATGCGTCGGACGCACAATGGGGTGGAATGACTTCAACATTAAAATCACATTAAGCATTGGAACTAGAAGCGGTCACCGTTTCGTAGTGGGTCGTCGACTCCTACGCCGAAGGTCCCAGGTTCGATTCCCGAACTGAACACCATTGTTGTTGATAACACGCAAAGGGTACAAATTGTCTATAAAAAATTGTTTAACTTTTGGAGTCGGCAAAAAAACAGTAGGTCCCCTCTACTCGTGAGAGAATAATAATACGCACTGCTGTTATCCCTTATGGACTGTAGTGCCACTCAATCAACTCCAATTGTTGGAGCTAGAAATTTGCAAATTTTCATATAAATAGTCTTTCAATTTATCTAGAGTCAGGCACACTTAATCGTCTGTTCTGTCTGATCTGTTAATGAAATTTATTCATTGTGCAAAATTCTTACGTTCACCACAACTTAGAAGGCCGTGTGGATTTTGTGCAACGAAGACCATTTGTCCTTCATTACACGCGTGGGCCCCAACCGCATGTAATTTTCTTGGAAGTGGAAATCTGTACAATTTGAAATCAACTTATTTTCGCACTTTTGTGCTATACTCTTGCAATAGAAGCCATTCGGCAATCTCATGAATAGAAACCACAAAGTCTAGCTTCTTTAACAACTACTCCTGTTGTGCGAGCTATTGTTCTTTCACAGGCAGAGGGAACTCCTGTTTGCTATCGAAATTTGAGAATTTTTTCGTTCACCACTAGTAGTCTTGGAATGTTGTAAGCAAATCGAAAGAGGCGGTGTAGTGAAAAATTGCAAGATATTCAATCCAAAAGTTGTTACTGGGACTTCGTCATATTGGTCAACGCTCTATGCCCCAACATATGCTTCTGCTTTTTCCTTTACTTTCACTAGTCCGGGGGAGACCTGAACCTCAACTAACATGCCTCTCCAGGTAGCACGATCTCTCGCCAGCTTCCTCGAATTTCGCACTCCAAGTTTGTTGATGTCCTTCTCCGCTTGTGTGTGCCATATCAACCTAGGCCGTTCTCTGTTGCGTTGTTCCACTGGCTCCGATTCGAAAACATTTCGAGCCGGAGCAGTGATGACCATACGCTCTACATGGTCTAGCCATCTTAAGCCTTGTATACATATGCTTACCCTAACAGAAACCACACTGATCTTCTTTAAGTGATCTCAATTATCACAATTGTCACGGTTCACTTGACGTAATCCCACTACACAAACAATAGTTTACAACCAAGAAATAACAAACCACAAATGTGACAATGTCAAGTGTCAGTCAGTCTCTGAGCACGAACACATGATTAATGCTGCAAACAATTGCAAGACCACTCTGCCGGCACCTACCAAAGGCCGACGTTGCCGGATGACTGACGCTCACTCATTAATTTCCCGTCAAATCCCAATACTCCATTGGAGATGCGAACAATGATGGCGTCAAGTGAAAAATGACCGGGTTGTGTTGAAATTATGACGTTCGACGTGAAGGCATTAATTTTTCCCCTCTCTGCTGACAGTTGTCCTGAATGAAAGGAGTTACCTCATAAGTCCACTGAAAAGTCTGTTTTGATAAATGGAGATGAAAATGAGTCGAGTTCTGTCATCCCAAGTGTCAACCTGTCCTCAAGGCTAATGATCAAACCACAATCACAACACACACTTGCATTCAAGTTAATCCTTTTCTCTTTTCTTCGTTTCACCCCCACCCGTTTAGGCCGGACCGCATACAGGTGTTCAACTTGACGTGTGCCGAGAGCAAGAAGAGGACCTGGAAGTGGATCATGGATGTAGGTCGCAGGTTCGCCTACGAGTACCCCTTCGAGATCGGACTGTGGTATCCGGGCGGCGGCATAACCACAAACAAGTTATACCACTGGCTGTGCGCGATTTTGTTCATGTGGCTGCCGGCGTGCTTCATCGATTTTCTGCTGCTAATTTTTGGACAAAAGAGATTGTATTGACTGCAATTGGATTTTGAGTGAAATCAACTGAACGTGTCCTCTCTCTCTCGTTGCAGCATGATCCGGGTGCAGAAGAAGATCGCCACCGGCCTTGAGGTGCTGCAGTTCTTCACAACGCGATCGTGGGACTTTAAGTCGGATAACTTTAATCGGGCTTTCGATCTCCTCAACGAGAAGGACAAGAAAATGTATGACATCTCTCAAGCTGAGAATCCGTCTTTATGGTTGCGTGAATTTCAGATTCAAAATGAACACAGACGATCTGGATGATTATGAGTACATGAAGACGAGCTTCTTAGGTGGCAGGCAGTTCGTGGTAAAGGAGCCTCTTTCATCGCTCCCGAGGGCTAGAACTCAAATCAAGTTGTAAGTATTCACATTGGCGGAGTACGAGGACTTGCTTAAGTGGTTGTTCTTCCACAGCATGTACGCCTTGGACCGAATTTGCAAGATTCTAATTTGCGGATCGTTCATTTACTGGATGTGCTTGAAGGTGGGACTCATTTCGGCTGTAAAGTCGGAAATGGCTGCAGTTACTGTCCACAATTCGATGTCCATCTAGAGGATTTGGCCTCGATGAAAAATATTAGCATTCTATCCGCGTATCTATCTGTATATATTAACATTTTCTCTGGGTTCATTGTACAGCAACCATTCTATATATTGTTATAAATATAGTAACCTTTTTTAAAAAATGGGATATTTTTGTTTTTAAATGTTGAAACTCATGCAAGGTTTGTATGGTAGAAGCAAATGACGAGGCTCTGTGTCAGACTGTTCTAGCTTTGCCTTGCCTTCTTGTTTGGCTGGTGTTACAGTTTGGGATGAACTTAGGCTTCTGGCAAGATGACCCTCCAGAGAGCATGATTTTCTGTTAGTTGCAAGTCGAAGTAAGACCTACTTTTTATGATTTATGAAAGCTTAGAGTAGTGAGTGTCTCCAATGTGAGAAAAAAGGAATAGTTATATGCGTGTGGTTGGAGGCGTTATTTCTTGTAAGCCCTATAAGGCCACAAAATTGCGTTCTACCATTTCGGTCACAGATGCAACGTCCATCCAAACTGTTTCCTTATTTGAAGACAAGCTACCGAAATTCTAAAAAAGCGAATTTACGACTTTGGAGAAAAAAGAAGCCGCTTGGTCGTATTGTGTGGCTTGTTGCCGAGTCCGGACTCTTTTCGAGCGTACGTGGGTTTTCTGAGCTCCATAAGCACAAATTTTGTGTCTGTCTTATCCACCGGGTGAGCAATTTCTCCCAGAACATTTTCTTTGAAAAATAATTGTTTATTCTAAAAAGGACCATCGGTGAACTTGAACTTTATATGTGTAGAGATGAAAGTTCAAACGCAAAATACGCCACAAGGAACGACGGCACATCGATAGATTCCGATAATCAGTAACACTTGCACGGAAATGGCCATGTACTACGACGATACAAAACCCCTAAAACACTAGAAACAAAATTGTATCAAATGTTTGCATAGTCGGTCGGTTTGACTACCATAATTATCGTATAATGCGCGGAAAATAGTTTCGTTCGAAACACAACTTTTGGAGTATTGTAATTTTTATTAATCCTAACGCGTTGTACGATTATTAAGCGAGCCTTTATCGTAAATGGTAAATATTCAACAAATTTTTTGACACTCCAAGTCATAGCTGAGTTTGGCGGTAAGTGTCTGTATAAAATGCCAGCACTCCCAACCTGAACCCATGGAATGAATGACACTGATTTATATTTTACAAGAGTTTTAAGTCACTAGCAGCACCTTGTGGTTGAAGCTTCACCACGATACGAATATGCTTCTTAAGCATTAGTTGTCTGCTGTTGAATTAAGCCGCAACCAATGTAGGTAAAACAACAAAGGAAGTCCTTATGCCAATGCTGAAAAAGAGTCAGGAAAAAAAACATAACAAATCTTTCAAAAATCGTTCCAATGTAGGAAAAAAAAATTCCCGCAATTACGTAGTTTTAGAGATATTCTCCGCCTAGTCAAAAGCTTACCAAGGACCTACTCAAGCGTCGACAAATAAAACGCCCAAGATGGTTAAGGCATATACAGCCGGTGTCACTTTTCCGGTCTGCGCCACTTGGACAAATCAAGAGATGACATCTTCGATGCGTACAAGCGGATTCGAAAAATGTTTTCTATTCATTTTAATTTTTTATTCTATTTGTTTTTGTTATTTTTATCACTAATTTCAAGAAAAATAAAATTAGCAAGTGCGAGATATACTTAAATGTGAAAGGATTCCTTTTTCAGTTGATATAAGCAAGCTTGGAGTTACTTAATTTGTAGATATATAATTGACAGAAAAAAATAAATCATACCTCCGTGGAGCGAAATGAGTCGTTTAACGCGTGAGGAAAGTTAGGAACGCACTCCCAAATTGAATGCTGTGCAGTTCAAACAGTATCCGAAGACGCTTGACTAGGCGCATGTCGCCCTTAGAGCATCTTCTTCTCCAGATGCCACTATGTCTTCGAATCTGAGCCATTGGCACAACGCAACAGAGGACGGCCTAGGCTAAGGTGGCGCACACAAGTGGAGAAGTTGGAATGCGCAACTGTTGGCAGCTGGCGAAAGATCATGCTGGCTGGAGAGGCATGTTGGTTGAGGACCAGGTCCACCCCGTACTGTAGCGCCACAAGAAGAAGAAGTAGTCCAAACAGTAAGGCTTTCGAATTAGAGTTATGACCGAAATGAATCACCCACCGCGACTATTGTTCCCAAGTTTCTGCAAAAAGTTTGGTAAGCCAGCAGACAACTCTCATGGTCCCCATCGTTGTGTCCTTAAAAGCGTCAAATCGCTATCGATCTGAACATATCACACAATGGGGCGAAAATAATTCTGCACAAGGTAGTAGAATTGACTCAGAAGCTAATGGCGTGCCACCATCCGCTTCCTTACCGTTTTACAGTTTGGGCCTTAAAGTAGCTTAGACAACAATTCTAGCCAAAAAATCATTTGTTCTGATGAGGCGCATTTCCACTTCAGTAGGTACGAAACAGCCGCATGTTATGGCCGTGTATGAGAATGCATCCACAGGATCTTGATGACGATTGTGGAGTGAAGGCTTTATTGAGAATAAGAATCGACTTAGTTTTACTGGGGATACTATAGTCACAACCAAAAGAGAATAAGTTTACATTACTAAACTAAGAAAATAATGATAGCAATGGGACAACATTGAAGTGAAAAGTTGTTTTTGTTTTTTTAAATGTTTAGAAAAGTTATATACCCAGGCGTGGGTGCAACAATTTTTTTTTTGTCAGACTAAGTCCACTCCCTTACTAGAGCGCCTCGCCTCGGATGTGCCCATAGAGAAGATCAGATGAATGAAGAGGATAATCGAATTGTGTTAGATGCTATGTGCCACGTCTATTTATATTCAGTGAGAGTAGAAGGGACCTACAGATTTTTGCCGACTCCGAACGCCGAGATTTGAGAAGCTTTTCAGCTCCCGCCAGTTGCGCACTCTAGGTTGGTTGATGTCCTTCTCTACTTGTGAGCGCCACCTTAGACTAGGCCATCCTCTGTTGCGTTGTTCCAACAGCTCAGATTTGAAGACTTTTTGGGCCAGTCCGGAAATCGAACCTAGACTTTCTGCGTGGTCGGTCGCCTCATTTACCACTACATACAGATTACATACTTTCTTGCAATATCCCTTTTCTGCACATTTGTTTCAAAATTTTTAAGAAATATATTCCCCTACTCTCTCTCAGTTTTACACACTGAACTTCCATCCTGCATGCGGCTTAGCTCCTAATTTCCGCTTCTCCGTAGTTTTCTTCTTCCTTTATTTTTACTTCAAATTTTTTACGTAAAGACTGAAATTTCTTTTGTCTGCAAATTATCACAAGGAAACTCTAGTTTCTATCATTGAGCCAAAAAGTTTATTGGAAAAAGAAATCAATTTTTTTACGGTGAGTAGTATACATGCATTCAATTGCGCCTAACGGTATGCAACATTACGCTCATCAGTAACTTCCGCCTCTGACTGTACTGAACTAGTCCACCAATTAGCTAAAACACGCCGCCTCTGCTGTTCAGCTTCTGCCGACGGCCGTGAATACAAAATTAAATTAAGCATTTCAGTCTCCTCCGTTCTTACGTTCGCTCCTCGCATACCTAACGTCTAATTTAATTATAGCACATTTCTCGATCATATCTACCGGGGAACACACGAACAGGCTTTGTTTGCTGAAACGCTTACGCATCGTCCCCTCGCCGCCGTCTCAACACTTTGCTCGTAATACGAGGTACTACGATCTGAACCGAATCGAAGTGTAGGCCCATCCACCCCCCTCGGTCAGCGACGACTTAAATCGCCGTAAAACATATGAAGTGTGGATTAAAGCACACTTTAAATGCACGCGCTGTCCCACAGTTCGCAGCGCCTTGTTGTTCTCGAAAACGACTCAGAATTCAAAAATTCTTGCCAGAGTTAAGACCGGACGCAAAACACACAAAAAAACCACTCAAGCCGCTGCGACGATGTGCAACCGTGCGGTGTTTGTCTAAATTTCACGCGTCGGGATCCCGTACAGGCGTGCTTAAGCGACCCTTGGCTTTCCACTACCTCGCTAAATGCAGGCAAATAATTGATTAGCTGTTGTAAACAATTAAATCCTCATCGCCAGACAGTCACACGGATGTCGTCAGAGGGTAAACAAAATTCTGTAATCACCTCTAATCAAAGCGATTGCCGCAACCAGCAGCGTCTGCATCTGCGCCAAACGGAAGTTCTAGGACATTCCGCCCTGCTAGCCAGACGAATGTACCCACCACCTCCGGTGATGCAGTGCTTGGCAGTGAAGCGAGTACACATCGCAAACGTGCGATCTCCGGTTACGACGGCGGCGTAGACGCGTTCATCAGGGTGGTTATAAATAGAGGGTACCTCGCGCCGATGCTGGCATTAAAAGCTCCGACTCGGCAGCTACAAGCTTTAGACCCGGAGGATCGGCGAACGCATAAACATTGCTTTCGACTCGTGTGTGGTAAGCAGACGTTACGAGCTCGCGGTTTGAATTTTTAATAAACGATCGTGTCAGAGCAGTGTTTCAGTGATTCTTGAGAAGCATTCGTGAGTTATTGTGGGAAGAAGAAATGATTGTGGAAAAATTGGTGAGTGAAAGAAAGTGAAACTGTACTAGCCACGTAGAACGTAGAATAGGAGTCTTGTGCTGCGCTGCGGTGCGGCTACGCGAATTTAGAATTATTTAGTAAAGTGACGATAATTACTTGCGCAATTCTCTGCTGTTTACGCGATTTTGTCTATCGAGTGCCGCCGCATTGATTTGAAAATCGTCTCTGCGTTGGTAATGAGACCTCTCTTGAGGATGCCCAATATTTGCCGAGCAGCTTAAGAGTTTTGTGGTTTTTGGCATGGCTGAGAAAACATGCCACACAACCAGGTTGTTCGCCGTTTACGTGCGTACGTGCGCGAAGATTAGCAGCAGGAAGCTTGTGCTTCACAGAATCTTAACAACTTCGATCTGATGCAATAGTGGTAGCGGGGCGAGAACACAAACGGGGCAGGTGGATTGATGACAAACGTGAGCATTTCTCGCGCATAGGACGTGTACTTTGAATAGAAATGTCTAACTTTGGGTGGCTATTGTGACTGCAGAGGGGGCAATGGGGAGTTACGGAAAAGATAAGAATGGGGGAGGTGCAATCAAATTTCTAAATGAGTTTGAAAATTGGGAATCATCATGCGGAGCACGTCAAGAAATTATTCAGGTTCATGGAATATTAAATCTTCGAGGATGGCGAACGGAGAAGTTGCATAAGGTTGCATTCTTTCATTCGTCTTTCTTTGTTGGTCTGATTTATGAGATTATCACGTGATTTCACGAACAAGTGGTTTTGAGACCCATATGAGATTTCTGAGCATGCGCCTATGGACGAAATGCTAACTAGATGTGTGATTTCGATTCTGCATTCGCAGAGCTGATAAAGTAGTTAAAAAGTAATGACTGCGTTTAGAATATTCCACGTAGGAGACATCGATTGAAATTCACCAGAGGCTGTGGGTTATTTTTCCGATTTTTTTTTTATTGTTTTCGAATCAATTTTGACTCAGTTCCTTGTGAAATATTTTGAAATAGAAATAGAATCAGAGCCATGACGGGAGTTAGTGAATTTAGTTTTTCCAGAGAGTTCTATTTTTGTTGGACTTGCTGCTGAATTTGCATCTTCTTTCCTTGTTTCATCTGATTTGGGGTGCGATCTTTTTTTACTTGAAATTATGATTAACCGCTCTGTAAACTGCAGTCTGTTTTTCTATCAGCACATTTCTTCGTAAAATGAGGACGCTGCTCATATTCTGTTGTCATGACTATGGTTGTATTCTTAAAATAAAATATGAAAGCAAATAGAAAATGAGGATTCGTAGTACAAGTTCGTGGATGCCCAAGTATTCTAGAAAAAAAGGCACGACGCGAATAACTGAGTAGGGCAGACAAATCGAGTCCTTAATCGTCGCTAAATGTTAACTGTTTACACTGTTTAAAGCACTTTTTATTCAGTTTTCGATGTCATCGCACTTGTTGCGTTAACTAACAATTCAACAATGTTTTCAAACCCTGTGCATATGAAAGAGTTGGTGTACGAACTTTGTATGTTTTGTGAGGTTTATTTCCTGTCTGTTTCTAGGTCAAGGCTTAAGACAACAAATTCAGTTTGCAGTTTACTGATAGTGAGTATTTGACTCTAATTGAACTTGCAGAAAACTGGTTTCGACTGCAAATACTCAATAATGAGTAGTTTTGGTTTTTTCGAGACCTTCATTTGTATGTTTCAATAGAAACAGTTTTATTTGAATGCATCTTCATGCTGTGGATTTCACATCTTTGAAGAGGAATTCATATGACTTTTAGATTTGGCTATTTTGTGTTGTAGTGATATTCTTTTTTCTTCTGAGAAGTATAACATATCAGTTGACGAAATGACGACTCAGTAGGGATCCACTGAAATAAGAGCTTTTGACCACTTCAGATCAATTTGAACTTAAATTAGTATATACAAAAAAGTGTTATAAATGTGACTCCTATGACAGGGGTTATTTATTAAGGTAAATCATTCGCTTCCTCTTTTACTCATCGTTACGAGTATGAAATAAATATAAAATTGTTGAGTCGTTTCAGCAAGGTCATAAGCTATCTAATAGTTCCTTAATCGAATTTCGGCACGTAGACCAGGATTATATTTTCATATGTTATATGAGAACAAACAGGAACAAACGCCTTGTCCTAAATATGCTGAAGCTCTGGTCAGAAAGTTTTTTTATTTTACTAAATACACAGGATTATAAGAATACATTTTTGAAAAGGTTCAGAAAACAAGACAAGCTTCACAAAAGCCCAATAGAAATTATGTCCTCGTTATTTTATTGTGTTTCATTGCAATTCTTCCTATTGCCAGCCCTTCTTCTTCTTCTTCGGATGGCGCTACAGTCCGGGGTGGACCTGGGCCTCAACCAACATGCCTCTCCAGCTAGCACGATCTCTTGCCAGCTGCTTCCAGTTGCGCATTCCAAGTTGGTTGGGGTCCTTTTCCACTTGTGTGCGCCATCTCGGTCTAGGACGTCCTCTGTTGCGTTGTCCCTGTGGTTCGGATTCGAAGATTCATCATTGCCGGCCCTACTGTACAAATAATTGTCTGTTTTCATAACATTCTCTGCCGCGTCTAAATCTCGCTCGTTCTCGCTCTAAATCAAATTAGTCAAAAACAATCAAACTTTACTTGAATCTAGGCTTACTTTTCATTTCTCTGCATAACGTTCTCTTGTCACTGTGACTGGTCCTTCCTTTTTTTGTAGAATATGTCACTAAACCGTCGTGATAAAAGCTCTGTAGTGCTGAGCTGCCGACTTGACATTCAGCGACATGCAGCTCTGTGGTTTGGTTTTTTTTTTTCATTTTATTCATTTACAAGAGATACTTCAATTCTAAGCAAAAAAACTTAAAACTAAATTCCGTAACTATGTAATATAAAAGTTCTTAGATTTGAAAAAAGACATAGGAGTTCATTTTCAAATGCGATTCTTGCCATTTCGAGAAGCTTAAACTCTGAGACGCATATAAGTCAAAATTTCGTATTTCCTATTAAATTCTTCAAACTATTCTATTCATTGTCTAATTTTCCATCCCCAAGTCTACCTCTTCTTCCTATGGGGCTACAGTCCGGAGTGAAAATGGGCTTCAATTAACAAGCAGCTAGAATGATCTTCAGGCTACTTGCAAATTCGTAGTCAAAGTCGTTTGAGATCCTTCTCGACTTTTGTACGCCATTGTGTGCGTGGGCGTCCTCTATGACGTTGCCCCTCTGATTCATAGTTAAAGACTCGAGCTAGAGCAGTTTTATCCATGCGCTCTGCATGACAAAGTCATCTTAGTCATTGCATCTGTAGACGCTTAGCTAGTTCGTTGTAAATCTTCTTCTCCAAAAACTATCAATGCAAACAGAGCCAAAGATTGAACGTAGAGCTTACCGAAAAGTTCTTCTTCATCAATTCCCAATCCTCAAGTCAAAAGTCAATTTTTTTGCCCATAACATCCAATTTTCCAATTTCCAAATTCAGAATTAACTGAATATGGCACTCTATTACACCGAAATTGAACTCTTTAGAATCCTTTTTTTTCATACAATTGCATTACTTAAGGATTTCTATATAACAACAGTTTAAACTTCCGTGACCTCTCGGTATTTGCACAACACATACATCGTTAAGGAAATTATTTGAAAATGCTGAAAGCTGGTCGATATTGCTTCATCGTAATGCTTCGTTTTCCAAAAGCGGTGAAGAGTTGTTTCCAGTTTTTGCCACCGGAAATATAATCAGCCTCCGTTAATTGTTCATTGGAGCGACGTATAGTATATAGTTGCAGATGAACAAATATTGAAGATCGTATTTCTGGCTTGAATTAAAAGCCTGGCCTAAAAGTTGGTAATCAAAACAGAAGAAAAAATATTGCCATAGTTGAAGGCACAAAAACAAGAAAAACATTAGGTTCAGATTTACCAAAGTTTGGGAAAAGTCCTAACTATGAGCTTACAAAAAAAGGTTCATTAGAAGTCAAGAAAATGTTGGCTTTCTAGATTCCCATATTTTTAAAATCGATACATTTTATATACCTCTCCTCCAATCTCCTCCGTTGCATAGAGAGGTTGAAAATAATCTGCAATTTAGTAAGCTGTGAACCGATCTCCTCCTGTTCTCGTAAGAGAGCAAAATCATGCACAATAAGAGTGGTTTCTGAAAAGACCTACACTTAAAAAAAGTCCATGTTATAATTTTGTAAAACAATTACTTTTGACTAAGTTAAGTTTACTTTTTCAACTTTATTCGATTTCAATTGGAAATTGCGTTGCACATTGTTTCAGAAAGCCTGTAGCAGGTGAATTTAATTACCACTAGAAATAGCATCTGAAATGCATAAAAATGTGCGAAGAAAAAAACGAAGATATCTTGGACTATCACCATTCACATCTATAATTGCATATCGATGGTATGAATTATCGTAATGTTAACTTAAAGCAATTTGACGATACTTCAGTATTTTCTAGGAGCACAAAAAGTTTCACAGCTCTCTGGGCAAGTATTGTAATATGCCGTTAAATTAAAATGATTCATAAACTGCTATTGCGTTTAAAAGTAAAGTGAGATTATTTTAGGGGAGTAATGTCAGCAGTTCAATTGATGGCGTCTAGATAAGGTGGACTTTTCATGGGATCATCTAGTGGCAGAAATTTGATGTCTCTGTGATTGCAATACATTTAAAATGCGTCTAATGCATATAGATATGTGAGTCTACATGATAACAGAGTCCAGAATATTTAGCAGATCTTTTTGCCGCCTCGGAATGGCAAGATTTGGGGGATTTTTAATGTTCTCTGCAGCTCGAAAGAATGGTGAAAAAGTGTGATATGAACATTCAGTCCTTTTTTGTGTTTAGAACAAATATCAGAAAACGAAGCGTTTTGGGGAAAAGAATGTTAATAAAAAAAATTCTAACAAAACTCTCTAGAACTTACTCACATAACCACTCAAAAATAAATTTAGTTTAATGTTCAGCTTCTTCCTGGGTCCATAGTCAACGTTATATTAAGTCTTAATGGCAGGTGATCGCGTGAACTTTAATACACTCACTTTTCTGGACAAACCCCTTTTCTGGATACCACCTTTCCTGAACTGCTCCTTTCCTGCACGGCGCCTTGCCTAGACAGTCAATTTCCTGGAGAGCCCGTTTCTCATGCAGCTTCTTTCTTGGACAGTCCTTTTTCTGTGGGCCATCTCATTGCCCGCTGTCAGGCAGAGTTTTCCTCTGTTTTTCCTACTCTAAGCTAAATGACCTTAGACCTAGAATGCTTTTATGCGCCACTTTTGATCTGATGATGTGTACAGGAGGCTGATGTCATGATGGTAGTCCGACTATTTGAACAGTTGTTAGGACGCGGTTTGTAAAGTTTCTGTCAAAATTTATTTGAATTGCCAGTAGGAGAAACAACCTTAAAATTGACTAACGTTCATCCAATGCAACGACATTGATAATAAATTTCCTCAAAAGCCCACGCAATTACCCAAAGCAAACACTTTTGATGATGCAAACCATTCGAATAAATGAGATAATGATTCTTAGAACCTAAAAACAAATATTTTCCAAGACACCATTAAACACCGCCACTTAAGTTACGCGCATTTTCCGCAAAGCCCCGCCGTCTTCATCACACCAATCATTTTATTGCGTTTTTCTAACCCCCAGTAAGCATGGTAAGCGTGAAACTCACGAATCCTGTGCCTGCCTCTCGGTGTCGATGAAGTGCTAACAAACAAAAGTTGTTAGAGTCAATTCTGGTGATGAAACAGAGCGAATGGAAAATACTTACGATTCTGCTCATAATCAAATTGTCGAGTGATCGCCTGCTGGAGATGTTGGGAATGCGAACGTCCATGTGCATCAAGATGTTTTTATGCGGAATTTCAATTAGATTTCTCGTTCAGATTGCATCATTGGCGTGTTCGTCAAGCCGCATGTAGTCTGTTTTGCTGGGCTGACACATTTTGTTCGAAACGGATGATGAATTAGCTACGAAATATAATTTGAGGAATTGTTCGAGTTCTTTTACGTTTTCAATTCCTTTTCAAAAGTTGCTTGACTCACGACGAGGTTGATGCTTGGCATGCTAATTTTTTGCAAATCGTCTGTTGGCCCTGTGAAGTTAGACCTCCGGTTATTTGACAGTTTCTGAACATCGTCTCCACGCAGCCATAAATTCTGCTAATGATTGTAATCAAGCTAATGGAATTGACGTTGCTACTGCAGCTGCATTTGTTTTTGTTTTTGTCTTATCTTTGACCGATTTCAAAATTTTGACGCAAATTTCTAAATTTATTTAAGACAGTTAGTCTAGACAGAGATTTGTGAGTTGTATTAATTGCATTTGGAATTAATGTTACTTGATGAAGATTGCAGAGTGCATTGACTATTTATTCTAACATGCCCACTTCGGTTCAAATATCACTTTTGATAGATGACGTGATAATTTAAAACTATTTTAAGTCGCTGTCCAGAATCTTACGTACTTACATACTTGTCAAACTGGCAACCCATGAAGTGTTAGAGACGGGGCTATTGCCCCCTTAAGTACCCTTGCGTTTGCGAACACTAAGTCGTTACACAAAAGTTTCGGTTTCTTCTTTTTCTCGCTAGTGGAGGCTGAGATTCAAATACATTCTTCCAATGAGCGATTGATATGGTGGCGTCTAAGCGTCTATGTAGTCAATGGTCCATTGTCTTCTGGACTATATTCAGACTTGTACAGGTAGTAGCCATCACAGATATGTCCTCTTCACAATTTTCCCTTCTTACAGAGGGGACCATACGAAGAATTTCCCATGTATTAATAATGCGCTAGCGAAGTGGCTTAATATGTATAGTCTTGCGCCGGAGGAGGTCCTAGGTTTGCTTTCCGAACCGAAGATTCAATTTTTTCACGGTGTCACCTCCTTTGAGTTGCAACATTCAGAGTGTCCTAATTGCGTGTAAAAAACTTCTCAAATTTCACTATTCGAAATCAACACTAAGCCTTACGTTTCCTCTCAGAGACATCAACATCACTCACAACAAGAGTAGTTTCTAAACAAGCGAGGTACAGGCCCCCTGTGGACACTAGCAGTAGCCAATTTATTTATTTATCTGTTCTGCCATTTCGCTTATCGTTCAGTTTTCTTCTCCGTAAAGCAGGTCTGGTGTGGAAGCCGTGATAGAGCTCGTAAGTGAATCGACCAACACGTCACGGTTTCACGTTCGATTTCCAGACGGCCCACCTCGCATTTTTCATGGCACCACTCCTTTTGACTTCCTGACAATAATCAAAGAGAACTGATGGTCTATGAAAAGCTTCTCAAATCTCGCCATATGGAGTCGCTGGGACTGTCGATGTCCCTTCCACTCGTAAGTTGTTGTAGTAAAAGCTAGGTCCTGGTCCATTGGGGGTTTTACTGCCACTCAAATTATTAATTATTATTAAAGGTAGGATAAGCATCTTACAACCCAAGACTGTGAAACTCCATGTATACAGTTACTACTCTAGCTCTTTGAATAAAATATAAAAGCATAGGGTGCCAAGAGAAGTCCGATGACAGATATCTTCAAAGTGGTCCCTTGCAGAATTCACTTTGACTCCGAGTTAGACAAACTCCTTTACTGCCTCAAAATTGCAACTATCGATAGAGACATTTTATCTGAGATGGTGTATATCTTCGTACTAAATAACATGTACTTGTTTTCGTCCTCATTAGCATTGATATTTACTCCAATCGGTTGTTCTTCAAACACCGCAGCCACTTCTACGACGGCTCGCTGGGAATGCGCAACGAAATCCATGTCATCTGCATTGCTCACAAGCTTTACAGATTTGAAGACGATAATGCCTTCTGTGTTAACACTTACCCTCTGCACTATCCTTCCCAATGCCGAACTGAAATCATACTAGAGCACATTTCTTTGCCCAAATCTGGTGCAAGTTGTAAATGGCTCAAAGGTCATTTAACCAAACTGCAGGGTACGTCGCGAATCAGTTTCGTGATATATAGACGCTTATGGCGATTTTTAACTTTATATGCTTGCTGGCCATGTTGCAGCAAGAACGGTTTAAATAATTATGCATCCGTCTTGCAACTAATTTGTGGAACACTCTAGATAAGTGCTCTATTCACATCTGAAATGTTAGTCAATCTAAGTTGACTTTACGAGATAATCGCGTATAGATGTGGAAAAGGGCCAAAGAGTTGCACAATTTCTTAAAGCCATCTGGCACACAGGACTGTCTTTAAACTTTTCAGTTCGATGTCAAGAACGCTTGATAATGGTTAGTAAGCAAGTAGATAACTAGAAATGGCGTATTGTGCAATGACAACCCTATTTAGGCCAAGCAGATGGTGGTGGTGTACTATAAATTTCTGAGAGAAAAGTTTTGCGGGCAAAATTTGGTCCTGTTTGCGTTGGTGGCATCTGGAGAAGAAGTTTCAACAATGAACTCTATGTGTTGTACTGCGACATGCGCATGGTCCAGCGTTTGCGGATACAACGCTTAAGATGTCTAGGCCACGTAAATGGACACCACTGCTTCGGTCCGAAAAGTCTTTGAATCTGAGCCATTGAGACAACGTAACAGAGGACAGCCTAGGCTAAGGTGGCGCATAAAAGTGGGAAAGGAAAAGGACCTCAACCAACTGGCTGCAGCTAGAGAAAAAGCGTGCTAGCTAGAGAGGTATGTTATTTGAGGCCCAGGTTCACCCCGGTTCACAAGAAGAAGAAAAGGAAGATGGATGGTGGATGGACGAATCTGATTCCTAAGCCCAATATAACATTAGATAGCCAATTAATGCTTGTTTCACTAAATTCTAGAAGAAGTAAGCCACCCAGGTAAGGTATTCTTAGCTTAGAGAGGACTTCACCTAGAAACAGAGGAGGTGAGACGTTCTCATGTTCTCTTTCACCGACATTTTCACCATGACAGAGGTCATTGGCACTCTCTGCCAATCTGCTTGAATGCTTGCAAAAGGGACAATGCCCTGTGATGCCTTCAGTGAGTGATCATCATCAATAATTCGTCAGTGAGTGTTCTTATCGGTGATTTCCCATACTCCATTAAGCACAACAATTGGCCAAGTTTGGGTTAGAACCAAATGAGTCGTGTGATCTTCAAACTTAATGTGCGCCCTCAGCCAATTTACGATTCGTGTAATTTTCAGGTCCACTGAAGCGAGCTTTGCATTTGGGGTGAATGACATGAGAAAAAAAACTCCTTGCGGAGTGAGCAGCGATGTGGTACTGTTTCGAGGGAACTTACTTCGTTATCGGTGATTGTTGCAGCCGAGTTTTAATGGGAATAGAATGACAAAAGATGTGCCTTGAAAATCAGTAATACCATGACTAAAAAATTCATGGTAGCTCCTTCTGGCGGTATGGGTTTTGATTGCTGCTTTAGTCAATTTTACAACATCCCTAGAGGGTACATCTTCCAAGATTTTCCAGGTTTAAGTAATTGAAATTCATTTGTTACTAAGAACCTTTCTCGACCTATGCATCGATGGTCTCTAACAGCATCTTTTGCCTGACTACTGTGCCTACAGCCTTCTTCACCCA
Source organism: Eristalinus sepulchralis (assembly GCA_944738645.1). Lineage (NCBI taxonomy): Eukaryota > Metazoa > Arthropoda > Insecta > Diptera > Syrphidae > Eristalinus > Eristalinus sepulchralis. The sequence continues at coordinate 56,136,889 of OX122886.1, forward strand.
TTTACAATAATATTTACCTATTCCGTATCTAATCAGTTTCTATTTCAAAATGCGATATTTACCAAAACTTCACACATTACTTGATGTCGTCTTTATAACTGAATGGCAAATTTTGTTGCATAACATTAAACACATATGTACCTTCTAAATTACTGAAACGTCGGCACAATAAACGAATGACGCCATTCATTATAATAAACGCCAATGATCGAATTGTTTACAGAAACCCAAAGAAAAAAACGATTTTTCTCAAGCAAATCGAGTGCTAATTAATATGTCGGAATAGGAAGAAATTGAACCCTTCAAATGGCTAAGCATCGTGTAAGTTATTTCCACCTTCATGCCTTGAAAGAAACAGAACCCAGACACGACATAATTTTTATTGGCCATGTTTAGCCATAAATCAGTTTCGGATCTAGTTGCTAATTATAGTCCGTCGCACCAACTTTTCGTATTTCACAAGAAACATAATTTTTTTATGACATTATGAAATTCACGATTTTATCGGAGCATTTAACTTTGAGTCATGATTTGAGAATCTGTTGCAGGTGACAATAGATTTTCGAAAACAGTTTAATTACGGGCAATAAGGTTTTACGAATGATTGTAAAGTTGCCTCAAATCGTTTCTCTATGTCACGTCTCACTTGGATTAGGTAATTTTTAATGATCCTTCATTGCGATTGTTTAATTGAGTGGGATGACAGGAAGAAATAAAGTTAAGATCACTTGAAAGCACATAGAACGTACGCCATTCAGAATATCTGTCTGATGAGATCGACTGACAACACTTGAATCTCCTTGCGAACGCGCTGCTGTTATAATGCTCCTCGAACTGATGTTAATCCGAGGACTGCTTACAATAAGATTCTAGATAAACAGTCACTGTAATACTTCCGTGTTTATGTTTTCTGAGTGGGGAAGAAGGAGGATTTTAAGCGATGCTAAAGGTTTACTTTGCTAATGAAGCTAATCGAAGAATCAATATTACACACACGATTGATATGGTGAAGGAGTTGAAACAAGCAAACCCGTTTATAATTTGTGGGCGGGAAATGCATTGATTTATCTTAGAATGAATTGATATGTTGGGTTCAAAGATTGGAAAAGTTTCGACTTTTGATGACATTAAATAAGGTGACATTGAGCCAAAAACAAAAAAATGCATGCATTAGACGCCCTACAAGATCCGCAAGGATTTAAAATGGTAGTACGCACTGAAATTTGAAGTAGAGTTCTAACGCGAAGCATTGATAAACTAACTACGAATAGTACAATATACCCCACATTAGGTGACACTAAGTCTTTTGCGTTCTCCCAGCTCAAGGACATCAAAGAGAAGATAAACACAAAGGACGAGCCTACAATATAAAGGAGCTAAGAAACTGGTAGAAGGCTTCTAGAAAGAGACTCAATCTCTTCGAAATTGTGAGGGTTACCTATTTACTGACCCACAGAGAATTGTGGATGTGTTGAAGAAGCATTATCAACAGTTGTTTAGCGAGGATGACCAGGAGAGGGTAGTAATGGAGGAGGAAATCAAACCGAAACATCCAATCGATGAAGAAGTTCTCCCGTCCAGTCTTGAAGATGTCGGCTCAGCCATTTAAAAGCTGAGAAACAACAAAGCCAGGGGTGGCTTGCCATCAGAAAGAACTTTTTGATGCGTTGGCCGAATTCGGGATCCAAAGAAAACTGATTCGGTTGTGTCGTACAACACTATCGCAAACTCGATGGACCGTGCAGTTTGCTTCGAAACCTTTGAACAATTCAGAACCTGCGCTGGATTTCGGCAAGGAGATCCGCTGTCGTGTAACTTTTTCAATATTGTGCTGGAGAGAATAGCGCGGAGTGCAGGTTTAAACACGGAAGGCATTATTTTTTTCAAATCAGCGCAATTGATGGGATATGCTGATAACATCGATAGTGAGGAAGGCGAATGGAGGGGAAGAGACAACCGCGTCTATGTACTGTATCAAGATGTAGATGTAGTTCGAAGGGCAAAAATCCCTCGAATACAGTGACTCGGCCACATCGAGTGCGCGTACAACAACGCTCTAGCTAAGAGGGTCTTCGAGTCCTAATCTACGGGTTTGAGAAGGCCGAACCAAGTGATTGCGGACACTGGAGCATAAATGGGTCCAGTTTACTTTTCAAGAATAAGGCAAAATGCAGAGAACTTTAGTAGTCTAAATTGTAGCCCGAGTGCGGCAGAAATTGTCAGAAGTCATCGCGGACGCTTCCTGGAAAAGAAAACCAATACAATTAGGATCTTCAACTTTTAAGCGCCCTTAAATTTAATTACAATCTAGCAAAACTATGGAAATTCCGAGGTCCAGCGGTTCCGTACTTTTGGATACCTCTTCCATAGAACGATTTATGTTTGGGCTCAAAATAACAATTTTCCTTATTCGAGCAATATTTTTTCTGGCGGCGCTTTTCGGGTCTTAAAAGAGGTAGAAGTCAATAGGGGCTAGATCTGGAGAATACGGTGGGTGCGGAATCAATTCAGAGCCCAATTTGTGCAATTTGGCCATCGTAGCCAAAGACTTGTGCATTATATTAGAGGAAGAGATATTTTTCTTCTTCATATGGGACCGTTTTTTTGTAATTTCTTCCTTAAAAACACCAATACTGTCATGTAGTATTCGCTTTTGATTCTTTTGAGTTTCTCAAGATAGTCGATGAATAAAATTCCGTGCGCATCCCAAAATACGGATGCCATAACCTTGCCAGCCGATATTTTTGGACGCTTTGGGCGTGGTTCACCGGCTGCTGTTCACTCCGCTGACTGCCGATTTGACTCTTGAGTGTAGTATTGGATCCATGTTTCATCCATTGTAACATACCGATGCAAAAAGTCTTGTTTATTCTAGCGAAGCAGCTCCAAACAGCTTTTAGAATCATCGATACGTTTTTGGTCCATTGTGAGCAAACGTGGCACCCATTTCGAAAGCAGCTTTCTCATGGACAAATGCAAACTAGTGTACCCACTGCCTTCTGATATCTTTAAGGTGTCAGCTATCTTAAGCAATTTAACTTTGCGGTTTTCGAAAACGATTTTGTGTACTTTTTGACGTTTTCAGGTGCAACCACCTCAATTGGCATTCCAAAGCGTTCAACATCGGTGGTGTCTGTATGGCCACGTTTAAAGTCAGCATACCACCGACAAATAGTTTGTGTTTGATGCAGATGCTGATGATGCTGAAATACTTGTCAAGCCACGGTTTTATTTTTCCAATCATAAGGCAGTGTTTAATCAACACACGAAATTCTGTTTTTTTCCACTCATTTAAAAATCGGAAAAGTAGCGTCACTTGAAGCACTGTAATTTGTTGCCTATAATCAGATTGGCGTAAATATTTGTCACAAGTTGAATGTGTTAAGCTGCCTTAATAAAGAGTCCGGGGTGGACCTGGGCCTCAAATCCTCTTCAGCCAGCACGATCCTTTGCTAGCTGCCTCCAGTTTCGCACTTCAAGTTGGTTTAGGTACTTCTCCTAATGTGCGCCATTTTAGCCTAGGCCGTCCTCTGTTGCGTTGTCCCAATAGCTCAGATCTTTTCGGGCCGGAGCTGTGGTGTCCATATACGCTCTACATGGCCTTGCCAACTTAAGCGTTGTATTCTAAGACGCTTGACCGGGCGCATGCCACTGTACAGTCCATAGAGTTCGTCGTTAGATCTTCTCCGTCAGATGTCATCAACGCAAAAAGAGCCAAAAATCGCACGTAATCACTACAAAAAGACAGCAACATAAATAACCCCAGAAGGACTTGCTTTAAGCCGCTGGTAAACTATGATGTCAAGATGGCTATCATACGTTTTTCACAATATTAATCCATTCTAAGGTGGTAGTACAACGGATCTACTCTGGTTTAAGTGCACCTACCTTTATTGGTGCTCAACAACGTTTTCAGTTTCAGCTGTAAGGGCTGTGCGTTGTCAGCAAACTCTTCCCCACAATAGTGGATTTAATGGCGTCATATACTCTTAGTTGTGTGACTGAGAGCATTGTTGGGTCTAAAAACTTTGGGTCTAAGCCTATGTCTTGTGATCGACTATGTTCTTCAATGACAGTATTGACGATCGTGAGCTAAGGGAAGCATACTTCGACTACACTGTGCTTAAGGTACTGCTTGATACGGACCAAAGCTCCAAAATAACAGTGCTCATTGTGAATGTTTCCAAAACAAGAATTCTTTCTGAGCCACAGGACAGTATGCGAAGGCGCTCTAATGTGGTTATCGCGTGACCAAGTCAGTATGACAACTTCTCTTTTGCTAGATATTCATTTTCGATTCCTAAACAATTCCACGACTGCACCTCGAGCATATAAAACTCACCAAACATCGAGTTTTCACAGAAGGCCCCTTCCACACCCGAACTAACAGAAGACTTAAGTCGGTGTTTACATTTCAGATCACCAGCCAATGCCAATGTCATTGCAGTTAATGGTGCTATTAAAGTTGGCGCAGCCAGCCACGCCAAAACTGGGTTATTCTCAATAGATGCACGTTCTCCAGTGACAATCCGAGAAACTATAAAACAGCTGACTAATGTCAGTTCATGCACGTCCGTCTGCAGCAGATAGCAGATAGTGTGAATTGATAAGCCCCATCTAAGCCAATAATAGTGATTTGTGTGGTTTTCCCCAAAAAGCCCACGCTGACAGCCAAAATACAACATTGGTGGGTGTGACTTAAGCGATAAACCAAACAGAACCGAAGACTGTATTAAGTTTTAAGTAAACACACAATTAGTGGAAACGTGTATATCTTCGCTGTTACCAGGTTTTGGTATAAAATTTTTGGTGCTTAGTAGTTTTTTGCATTTCAAAGCTCATCCCACGAAGGAAACAAACTATTGGAAATTTGCAAACACAAAATGAAACCCCACATGCGCCGCAATTACACGAACACTTCATTAATTCGACGGCAAGGTTACTCTGACATTGCACTTGAAAAGCCGGCGATTTTCGCTAATTCAATTTGAATTCGCAAAAACCTACGTAAAAGCAGATACCGTATCTGAGATACGTATTTACAAGTTCAATCAAAGCACACGGTCTTTGGCTTTTTTCACATCCAAGTGCGAATATTCCAGACACACATACATAGCCGAATTTGATTGGCTACGTGCTCAATCACAGAGATCGTCCCGAGCTCGGCTTTGTGTCTTTGCGGCTTTTATCGGTCAACAATTGATGGATTTACAAACAAAGCAATCTTGCGCGCCGGTAGCTCGAGCACCGGACATTTTAATCGAAACAATCACGAGTATCAATAATAGGAAATTAATAGTCAACAAGTGTTTACACACAGAGTTTTTTTTCTGCGTTTGAAGTACCACCCATTAGCGCTTTACAGACAGCACAGCAAGACGCGTGCTCTTCACCTTGGGGCGGCACAGACGTTGGGTAGAGTGAAAGATGGGCTTTGCGGTTGACAAAGCGGTCCAAATGTATCACGTTCGATGGAATTTCGACAGGCGTCACTTTTTAACAAATCGCTTGACTTTCGTTCAAGGTTGGAGGTGGACGCCAAGCTGGCGGCGGCTCGGCTTCGGCGGTGGCGTGTCGGTAGGACGCTCTTTTAAGATCGGCCCCGAGAAGTGCTCATCTGTCACCGGTGTGCGAGTGATTGATTTGAATAGTTATGTAAGTCTGTTACGTTTGTCACTTAGCACACGTGTGTGGTCGTTGCAATTGCTTGCTAATTAATTCTCGCTCCCCCCCAGACACACACACTGGGTGCAAGAGTACTTCCGCTAAACAAAACGCAGATTCATGAGTGTTTGACGTGAATGGCTCGATCTGCTGCCGAGTGCTAACTAATTAGAGTCTAGAATATTTGTGACATTCTGACCTTGCCTAATGATGTGTGTTTTCTTTGTCACCTCCGCAGATTGACAGAGCAACGTACTCTGAGCTGTGGAGCCTTGCCAGTGTTCTACTCCTCGGAATAACGATTTACACATTTTGGGGTTACTTGAAGTCGGTGCTGCTGTCGCTGAAGTTGTCTGGACCGCCAACGGTGCCGTTTCTTGGAAATTGCCTCCTGCTCAAGGAAAGAGATCGTAAGTATCCCTCGGCATAGAGAACCACTCCTCACCTCTTCGTTTCGTTAGTGCTCAGTACAAGAGCTTCACAGGCCTATGGACTGTACGGATCTCTCATTCGGATATGGATTTTGCTGTTCCCCTTTTTCGTTGTCCTGCAACCGGACGATCTGCAGGTGATCCTCTCGTCGAAGAAGCACACAAACAAGGTTTTCTTCTACCGCCTGATGCACAACTTCTTGGGAAACGGTCTGATCACCAGCAGCGGCGAGAAGTGGAAGGCCCATCGGCGCTATATTCAGCCAATGTTTCACTTGAGCATCCTGGAGAAGTTCATCGGGACGTTTGCGGACGCCTCTCAAACGATGTACAAAAACCTTGATCCAGCGGAAAAGGAAATCAACATAGCAAAGTTTGTGAATAACTGTGTCATTGACATCTTGAATGGTAAGTCCTTGCAATTCTTTCGACTCCAATTTTATCACTCCTTTCACTCTTCCAGAGGCCGTGTTGGGAGTGCCCGTCAGAAAGAAGGACTCCATCAACATGGAGGAATCCCCCTTCAGGCAGTGAGTAGACACATACCACTCTCCGCTCATTTCAATCATTTCTTAGGGTCAATTGCCGTGTGTTTTCCCCACTTGACAACACCACGCACTTAATCATCGCCTTCGATCTAGGTCTTTAAGATTAACACTTAAGTTAAGGCCTGAGGTCAATTCACAGCTACTAGTGCCTGCCATTAAGTGCTTCCTCTTCCGGATAGGGATCTCCGTGAATCGACTCAGCTCATCAGATCATGTCGGCGGAGTTCGTTGCTGCAAAGTAACCTCACTCGCTGAAAGATCGAGTTTCTCAATTGACACACTGGAAGCGGTTATTTATGACTCTCCAGCATTTTTGTGTTAATTGATTCTAATATTTGTCTCCTATGGTGAAAAATTTGCGAGCGGAACTAATTACTTGGCTTCTGTTGACAAAGTCATTTGCAAATTTGCGTGTGATGTGCAGATTGTGTTGTTTTGCAAATTTTATGTGTGACAGTGTTCCTCTTTATAATTTTACTCTTACATAAGGTACACAAAGAAAAAAAGCTCGAAGCATCCTAACATCTAAGCCGGAATGTTCCACTTTGAGTAAAAGGCTTGTCTAAGATATTTCATCTTTCGATTTCGGTTTTTCTGTAGCGATGAGGCATAAACTCAAAGTTCCTTAGAATAAAACGAGATGTACTACAGGAGATTGCATGATTTTTATTTGAATCCATAGTACGGTCCATATAATTTAATGTCTGAAGATTATTTCATGCAAATGTTCACCTTGACAGCGCCTTAAATGGTCCATCCGCTTAGTCCAATTTCGGCATACTCTTTCCAACATTTCGGCCGATATCTGACGAATAAATGCTTCACTTATGGCTTCCAATGCGTCAATTAAAGCGGGCTTGTCTGTATAGACATAATCTTAAACATAGCCCCACAAAAAATAGTCTAAAGGCGTTAAATCGCACGATCTAGGCGGCCAATTGACCGGTCCCGAACGTGAAATAAAATGTTCACCGAACTCGCCTCTCAATAAGTCCGCTGTTGCGCATGCTGTGTGGGATGTGGCACCGTCTTGTTGAAACCACATGTCATGCAAGTCAAGCTCTTGCATTTTGGGCAAAAAAAAGTTGGATATCATCTCACTGTAGCGCTCACCATTCACAGTTACGTTTCGATTCGCATCATCTTTGAAGAAGTACGGTCCAATGATGCCACCAGCCCATAAACCGCACCAAACAGTGACTTTTTCTGGATGCATTGGTAGCTCTTGCAATGCTTCTGGCTGATATTCACTCCAAAATCGACAATTCTGCTTACGTACCCATTGAGCCAAAAATGAACTCCCTATAAAATGGAAGAAGCACGCGATGAACTTTCTTAACAGAGCACGCATTTTGATAATAAAATTCAATAATTTGCAAGAAAGTTGTTTGTTTGTAAGACGATTTATGGTTAAATTATAGACCAAACTGAAGATGGACCTATAGCGCGTGAGTCGACGCACTTACCCACCACGCCAACCTCTAATCTAAGACTGTTCATATATTCTGTGAAAATATCTCACGCTTAATTGCCGTACACACCGGGGAACTGTAATAACTTGCTAAATATAAATAAGTGCTTCCTAATTTATGGTATTTTCAAATTACAAACAAAGGGTGTACGCGTAATTTCTCAGGGAAGTGTATGCACCTACGCATTAAAATGGTTTCGTTTTTAAAAACGTTCGCCGTTAAAACGGTCTGAAAGAGGTTGAAGGCTAGAGACATTTTCTTTTTCCAAATTATGTCTGCCTAATTCTTGACTTCGAAGAAAAATAGCACAACGGAACACATATCCTTCTACATCTTTGTTTACTCAGCTAAAACGATTAACGTACACCATAGTATACGCTGTGACGGTCTTGAACCTTTACAAATATAATTCAACAGGTGCCCTCTTGTAGGAAGCATACAAATGACTAGGACTAAATGTAGGATAAGGAGTGTTGTGCACTGGGAGTTGCACAACAAATCCGACAGGGAATTGAACTTAGAATTTGACACAAAATTTGCCAATGAATTAGACAAAGGAAATTGGACAAGGAATTTTACAAGAAATCGGCTAAATAATTGGTCAAGAAATTGGTCACATAATTGCACAAGAAATTGAACTGTGGATTGGATAAAAAATTAGACAAGAAATTGGACAAGGAACTGCACAAGAAATTAAACAGGGCATTGAACAAGAAATTGGACAAGGAAGTGGACAAGGAATCAGACAAAAAATTGGACAAGGAATCATACAAGAAATTGGACAAGGAATTGGACTAGGAATTGGACTAGGAAATGGACAAGTACTTGTACAAGAAATTGGTCTAGAAATTGAACAAGAAATTGGACAAGGAAATGGACAAGACATTGAACTAGGAATTGGACAAGAAATTGGATAAGTGATTGGACAAGAAATTGGACTAGAGATTGGATAAAGAATTGGACAAAGAATTAGATAAGGAATTGGACAATAAAATGGACAAGGAATTAGATAATAGTGGTCGCCGTGGCGCAGTGGTAAGTGCATCGACTGCGGCGCAGAAAGTCTGGGTTCGATTCCCGGACGGGACACCTAGCATTTTTTTCACGGCACCACCTCTTTCGAGTTGCTGACAACACTCAAAGAGTATTAATTGTCTATGGAAAGCTTCTCAAGTCTCGCCGTTCGGAATCGGCAAAAAACTGTAGGTCCCTTCTACTCGCGAAGAACAATAGCATGCACAACACGAGTAGTTGTTGTAGAAGCTAGGCCCTGGTCCGTTATGGGCTGTAGTGCCACTCAATTATTATTATTATTAATTAGATAATAACTTCCAGAAAAAATTGCACAGGGAATTGAACAAGAATTTGCACAAAAAAATGGACACGGAACTCAGCAAGGAATTGGACGAGTGGCTTTTTGGCAATGTACAGACATTCAGATAGGTACAAAGTTGCACAAGACAGAAACACACCCCTGGGCCACATGACCACCAAGAAAATTTTCTCTACAGTCTTCGTATTGTTCGTCCCTTCCCGCTGTTTATCAAAATGTAGTTGCAATTATAGCACACCCATTTTTTCTTGTCATTTTTAAGTTTCGTTTTCAAAGAACGTAATATATACAGTTTCTGTCTATCCTTTTGTCCATCTGTAATGTCTGACACAATTTAATTTGTAATTTTGGGGCATTATCGGGGATGGCTCCAGTGAGTGTCAAGTTGGAGTAAAGTCGAAAAATTGCATCGTACACCAACATATGATATGTCAATCGACAGATCTTTGAAAATTAGTAGCACTTAGGCATAGACTTGAGGTTTAGTCGAAAACGGTATGTTATAAAGTAGCCTTACAGAAACTCCATGTTTATATATTTCTCATGACATATACCTGGATGGCTTGTTTTAACCAATAGACAATCAAGATGTTGTGCTTCGGAGTATCTCGCACTTTGCCGGTTTATTTCATTTTATTGCATTTTCTAGATAATCAAATGTATACACACACGCCTTACCCACTGACAACTTTCAGAGCAGATTATCTGTTTTTAAAAACGTTCAGACTACATACTTTCAAGTGCGAAAAATTGCAATTTTTTTTTACTCAAATTCTCTATTTCAAATCTGTCTCCAGAAGGCCATCGCATATTTTATTTAATCTCCTGTCTACTATCATACTTTCGCTACATCGCTGACAATTCAACAAAACTGCTTAGGTTTCTTTTAACTCATTTCCGAATTCATGTCATGTGGATTTCCGAACTTGACAGTGCAATTAAATAGGGCACAACCAGCGGTTGGAATTTCAATGTGATGCTGTTTACTGCCGCAAAGCGAAACCGAAGCACTTAGGCATTGCCTATGAATGGCGCTTAGATGAGTGAAACTGATAAGATTGGCGGCCTCAACATGTGCGCAGTCAAAACTCTCAACTGGAATTTTGAGGTTGTCACGAAAGTGCGAAAAGTATCACTGACTTGAGAATAACTTTCATACTTGGCAGTGCTTGTGCGTGCTGAAGATAAGAAAGTACCGCTTGCCCTCCAAAAAATGTCTGCATCGGTCCATTTTCCCACATCATTTCACAACTTACACTTTGATAGAATTGCTTCTCATTTTCCTCTCTAATCACAAATTCTTTGACATTTTTCAGGGGAAAAGTTGTGGTGCCCGAACGCTTCTACCAACCATGGCTGCTCCTAGACAGCATCTATCACATGACAAAACTCGCCTCCGACGAAATGGACCAGAAGAAGCGCCTGAACGACTTCACCCGAAAGATGATCGCACGTCGCAGGGAGATCATAGCGAGTGGAGAGCCTGTTGAACGTAAATGCCTCCTCGACTACATGATCGAGATCTCCGACAATCACCCCGACTTCACAGAGGAGGACATCGTAAACGAAGCCTGCACCTTCATGCTGGCTGGTCAAGATTCCGTTGGGGCAGCCGTCGCGTTCAGCATATTCCTTCTGGCACAGAATCCCGACGCCCAGGCGAAGTGTATTGATGAAATCGACTCAATCTTCGGTGACGACAACCGAGCACCCACCATGTATGACCTGCGAGAGATGCGTTACCTCGAGATGTGCATAAAGGAGGCCCTCCGCCTCTACCCCAGCGTCCCACTGATCGCCCGAAAGCTCGGAGAAGAAGTCCAGCTGAGCAAGCACACCCTTCCCGCGGGCAGCAACGTCTTTATCTGCCCGTACTCGACACACAGACTCCCGCACATCTACCCAGATCCAGAGAAGTTCGACCCGGAGCGCTTCTCTCCGGAGAATGTGGAGGCCAGGCATCCGTACGCGTACATTCCATTCAGCGCAGGACCCCGGTACTGTATCGGCAACCGCTTCGCCCTCATGGAAATGAAGACTGTCATCTCGCGCCTTCTCAGAAGCTACGAATTCTTGCCAGTGCCGGGAAAGACCAAAATCCAGGCCACGTTCCGCATTACACTGCGAGCGTCGGGCGGACTCTGGATCAGGCTGAGCCCCAGACGAAATATGACTGAACTTCACGATTAGCTTTAAGTCGGATGCGTGTCCTTGTGTCGATTGTCATAGGTTAGGTTTTAGTCTTAGGATTAGGGTTTACTACTTATGTGTTGAATTCTGCAGCGATTCAATAAAAGCTTTATTGAGACGACCTAAACGAACGGAGTTTATGTTTGACTGGGGCGCCACCAAGCGTGTGCTCAGGCGGCGGCTGACTGGGTGCCAGTTGTTTACCGCTTACGCTGTGTTATGACCGGTTCAGGAGAACGTGCTCCGAATTCGAAAGACGCTGCGCGACATGTCATTGATGTTGCTTTCAAATGATTTCCTGAAGCTGTCTGCGTCATGTGCGCGCGAGGCGAGTGGCTCTTACTGTAATGAGACACGTTCGGATTTTATCGAACGGCGCATATCGGATTTTTTATTTTGTGTGTTTTTTTATTTTGTGTGGCGGTTTTGGGGAAAAACCAAAACAATGCAAGGGGGGAATACTCGCTTTAATCCACGTTTTAGGACAACCGGATTTTAGAAATCATGATCTGTTGAATATAATTTATTGGAAACGGTCTGGGACATAAATCTCGAGACGACAGTACAGTAAGCGCGAAGCTTTCAGCAATACGAGTTCTATTTATCGATGTCTATTCTTGTTTGAATAAAATAAACGTTCTAAGGAGAGCGTATAAATAGTCCTCTGTAATTGTTTGAGAGGACATGTTATTCGCTTCATATCCTTGATCTAATTTCACTTTGCATTGGGGCCTCAAGGGGAACAGCTTTGGATAGGCGGTTCTAGAGCGCGAAACCTGGTGCTGTCATGTCACCATCTTCGATTGTCAATTGTGACATATTGCTGCAATGAACAGGTTTTCGGGCTAAAGTGCGCAGAAAAAATAGAGGCTTTAGACGCGTCATACGAATCTAATCAAACCTGCGACTCCGCTTGAAAGCAGCATTACGCATCCATACACCAGAGATAAAAGGCGAATTCTCAAGACGTTTGCTTCAGATCAAATCAAGCCTAAAGTCTGCTGAGGAATCCCGCAAATTGTTAAACGCAAAACGTACACCACTTTGAACGTTTGTTAGGACATCAAAGTCGTCGCTGTCACTGATCTCATTTTTATGTTGACCAGTTGAGAGCCTTAATTGCATTGAAACCTACCTACGACAGAGAAGAAGTTGCAAAAGAACTTAATGCCCGGTTGTCAACGGTCCTTAGCCATATGATGCAAACAGCGGCGCCAAGGAGACGAATAAATTAGCGCCAAACCAATTGAACGAAAAAGTCGTCGGTCTTAAGTATTCTCTACACTCCTTCTGCAGATGTTAAAGTACTTCTTTCTCGACTGGATTGTAAGACGTATTAAAAAATGTTTCTGTCCGCAGAATTCTTGCAGTTTCTCGCAGAAAAGAAAGAGAGCGAGTATGCAATTTTCTGCCTGTTCACTTTCCAAAACTTTTAAGTGAGTTTTTTCTTGCTCTCAAATCAAACTACTGATGTGTGTTTTCCGAAGTGTTCTCTCCATATGATTTTTGGAATTTTTGACAAAATTGTCTCCCTGCCACTTTTTAAAAAGACTATAGTAGAAAATATATGGTCGCTGTGGCGTTGTGGTAAGTGCGGAGTACTAATTGTCTAAAAGAGCTTCACAAATCTCGCCCTTATCGATCCCTTCTAGAAGCTAGGCCCTAGTCCCTTGCGGGCTGTAGTGCCACCTAATTATTATTATTATTATTATTACAGTAAAAAGTTCTTAACTTTTTAAAAGTTACTAGAAATAAACTTTAAGAGACCTTCATTAGACAAATCGACGAGCTGGCATATGACGTTTTCGACATCATTCTTGTGAAAATGGCTCCTAACTCACAAGTCAACATCAGAGGCATGATCTTCCAAAAGTCCGTTCAAATGCTAGCTTACACCGACGACATTGACGTGAGCCTCTTTAGGCTCAAGAGGCAATTGAGTAATAAAGCCCTCTCTCGAAGGACTAAGCTTGCTTTATATAACACCTTAATCATCCCAGTCCTAGTTTAAGCGTATTCGGATACATCACTTATAATGGCTAGGCCATTTAGAGCGTATGGACTTGTATACATCCGCCTGAAGAGTCTTTGAATTCAAGCCATGACAAGGACAATGCAACAGAGGACTGCCTAGTCAACCAACTTGGAGTGCGCTATTGGAGGCAGCTGGCGAGAGATCACGCTAGCTGGAGAGGCAAGTTGGTTGAGGCCCATGTTCATGCCGGACTGAAGTGCCATGGAAAGAAGAAGAATTCTGAAGCCTGAACAAAGCCTCCAGTTCGTGCAAATTTTGCTCAAAATAAGATTACCTCTAAATTTTTATAAATAAATTTTGTTTAGCGATGAAGCTTAATCTTTGTTAATGTGTTAATGGATAGGCAATAGACAGAGGTAGTGCAAATGGCGTGATGATAACCCCCCCCCCCCCCCCTCTTGATAAAACCTAACTGTTTGGTGTGCTTTATGGGTTGGTGGAATAACCGGTCCGTACTTCTTTAAAATCGATGGTGGACAGAACGTTACAATCAATGGTGACCGCTATAGAGTCATGTTTACTAAGTTTTTCGTTCATCAAATGAACAACGCTGATGTGCAGGAGCGAGGGCTTCAAAAAGACGGCAAAACATCGCACCCAGCTCATGGCACAATTAATTTATTGGAGGAAACGTTTAATAATTACATAGTTTCGCGCTTTGCTCTGTAAAGTATCGATTGGCTCATCGTGAGGTTTCACTTCCAAAAGGCTGTTTTTAGAGATCATGTGTGACCCCTTTCAAATGTTTTTTCATGCTCTTCGAGGAACTTATGGTGCATATAATCGACCTACTGAGGCAACAATTTCCAATACAATTCGCGAATTTGAAATCCAGTTTACATAAGTAAATGATGCTCAACTGATTAGACCACATCCAGCAAGTAGTGAAGGGACTATAGCAGTTGAAGCTGAGTGCGTATGCGATGCGTATGCCTGTTACGAATCGTCGTCCTACCTTAGTCATGTTAACGAACTTCGTAAAATGCAAGCAAATGGTCTAGATGAGCTCTGGTTTTGTGAAGTCTTAGCTACGAACAATGCAGCGCCTGTAACAATGATCTTGTTGAGAAATTAGTTAAATGAGCACTCAGTTTCTTTGTGCATATTACGTGTTCAGGAATGAGCCAGCAACGATTGACACTTTGGAAGTCTTGTCTTATCTTCGAGACAAAAGTTGCTCTGTTCAGGTTGGTCGCCCAAAATGCGATCTTTCGAATAGACTACCTCAAACGTAGTCATGACCGACATTTACATGAAATTATTTTAAGAACAATGAATGCCATAAAGTGTTTTTATAACCGATTATAAAGATTTTAAGTTCACTTTCAAATTTATATGTTTTATATTACTTTGCAACGTAAACTACAAGATGAAGTACCCGTTTTTAAGTTTTCATCTGCAAGGAATTTAAATAAAAGTTACTTCATTTGGGGTATCATTTATATCATATACATATAGTATTAGGCGGAACGACAATTTTCGAATTTGATTGTTGCAACGCACTTAGATCACTCTTGCGTTTATAGGAATTATATTATTCGGACAATTGGGCTAAAAATCTTTTTTTTTCGTCAGAAATCCATCCAAATTTATGTTCAAAGAAACATTTTCAAAAAGTGAATTTTATTTGATTTTGAAAAGAAATTCATTTTAATTTCCATACAACATGGCTACCACCGTCCAGCGTCACACTGGGGTGTAAAAGTAATTCGTCACTACGGCTAAACAAATAAAAAGTGTGCACATTCTACTAATGTAACAAATCTGTATATACGAGACAAGAAACTTTAAATATTGTTAAAAATAAAATATTTCTTTGTAAATAGAATTATTAAAAAAATAACGAGAAAAACAAAACTGAAGTACATGCTACACAAACATAAAACGAGTAAACAAAATTATAAATTATATTCGAATTGCTTTTTTGGGGGGTCTTGCTGTAAGCTTCGTTCATTGGGGGCATCTGGGCCCATTTTGGGGTCTGTCTGTTTGTTTTGTCAATTCTCTTCTCTATGAGAGGCCTTTGTAGGTCATGTAGCTCTTCGCTTCGCGGTGATGGTCTGAGTTTGGTTTCTTCAGGGTTGTTATGTCCGTGCTGGTCGTGGTGATCGGTGTGTTGATGAATTTCCTTGTTGCTTGTGGCGTCTTGGGCTGTGATAGCCGTTCAGTGGCTTCTCGTACTCGTCCGCTTAGCCGCATTGTCGCCGCTGAGCGAACTGGTAAGGGTGAACTCGGCAGGGATACAGAGGTGCAGGTTTTCGATGTGGCGTTGGCTAGAAAAAATTTAAAGTTAAAGAATTTTAAAAGATTGCCGGGAAGAACAGGAGCTGATGGCATACTTTTTGTACTAGATGTCAAACGGTCAAACACGTTTTTGGACTTACTCACATCCAAGCTGGGCTTTGGGTTAGTTTTGCACTCAAACTGGTTACTCACGGACTTTGGGCTCGATTGTGGTGCTTGACTGAATTTGCTTTTCAACATCGACACCTTACCGGAGGTTTCGGGAAGGACTTTGGGTGGTTTGACTTTCTCCTTGGCCAGGTTATTCTCGAGCGACTTTTTGCGCATTTTGATGGTGTTCGTGAAGTCAGATCGCATTATCGGGACTTCTGTTGTCATGGTCAACGTTTTGTGTTCGATGCCAAGCTCAAGTTCGGGAGATCGCTCACGAGGCGAGAGAGACACTTCCCTCGACTTCTGCACAGTCTGGGCCTTAGATTCCCATGGCTGAGAGTTCAACGGCTTGTTCTCGGAACCATCGTGTTCCACAAGCTGGGACTTTGCTATCTCCTCGAGCTTTGTTTTCAGAACTTCGTGCGGCACTGCAACGGACATCGGACTGTGGTCCTCCTCGGAGTCCTTGGCTTGAGGCTGCGATCTGTCAATGATCAGGTTTGGGCAGTGACAAGCCGCATTTCCTCCGCCGCTGCAGTTGGAGCATTCACTGAAGCCGGAGTCACTGCGCTCACTGCACTGAGTTTTGTCACGAACCTTGAGCGAATTTCTGACGTTCAGCTTTAGCTCAAGGTTCGGCAAGTCTGGGTTGAAATCGTCCTCCTCCTCGTTCAGGGACGACATGTGCGCCGAGATGTTTGGGTTCAGCATCGATGCTCCCGAGATCGAAGGTCTTGGACTGCTGGGCACTGAGCCAGCCGCCGAGACGGCCGAGTTTCGTCGAGATGCTGACAGATTTGCCATTCTGCCCAGAGCACGGATGGCATTTCCGGTTTTCTTAAGCGACACACGGAAGCAAGCAGAAATTATTTTAAAATGAAAACACACACCATGCGGGATTAGCTTCAAGTTCACAAACAAAACCCTGCCCTCCTAGAGGGGGACATACTTACTTGCCACTTCCGTCGAATGATGAACTTCTTGAGCTTGTCTGTGCAGATCTTATTGTTGTTCAGGTTTTCGTCGTGGTGCTGGGACAGCCAGGACGATTCCAGGCACTGTTTCGCCGTCAGTCTGTCTTCCTTCCGATGAACTAGGAGATTCGAAATAAAGTCTTTTGCCTCCTGTGAGACGGCGTCAAACGCTTCGTCCTCGAAGTCGTAGTCCGCTCGGGTGATGTTTGCGAAGGTGTCCACGTCTGAGTCGCCCATGAACGGGGACAGACCAGAGAGTCTGAAAGGGAAGCGCGCGTCAGTTGCGAGAAAGGAACAGAGAGAGGGTCAACTTACAACACATAACATATCACTCCCACGCTCCACATGTCCGATTGGAAGCTAATCGGCTCGTAGTTGATGATTTCTGGGGGAATAAATTCTGGAGTGCCGAACAGGACCCTCACCGGTGAGTCGGAATTGAGCCGCTGCGCCAGTCCAAAGTCGATGATCTTGATCTGGTGACTAGTCCTGGTATGACACATGATGTTCTCTGGCTTGAGATCCAAATGCACTATGGACTGACTGTGCATGTAGTCGACGCCCTCGCAGACCTGTCGCAGGAACAGGATACAGTCTCTTTCAGTCAGTGTGAAGTCGTCTGCAACGACGCGCTCGAAGAGTTCTCCTCCAGTGATGCTGCAAAGGAGGAAAGGTTTGAAATCTCCTCTGGTCACGTGGGAAGTCGACTTACTATTCCATGACCATGACAATCTCTCGAGCACTCTCGAATGACGCGGCGAGCTGCAGGAGTTTTGGGTGCTGCAGCGAACGCATGATAGAGATCTCTTCCTGAACCTTCTGCCTGTCACGGGACTTAATACACTTTATGACCTTGGCTGCAAGAATCTGTGATGTGTCCTTCTCCTGGACCCTGTACACCACACCGAACCGGCCCTTGCCAAGCTCCTCGAGGATCTCGAAACGGGCTTTGAAGTCCCCACCAGATTTAATGGAGATCGTCTTCTGGAAGTCTGCAAAACGGTACAAAATCTCCTCTTAAGTATGCTCTAAGGCATGAATCAGTCAGTTGCCTTACCTTCTTTTGAAACTTCTGGATCTGAAATCTCAACTCTGTCACTTGGGAGGCTGGGATCGCTTCTACCGTGAATGTTTTCCGCACGCACTCTGAATCTGTAGCCTGTGCGGGGCGTCAAATTCTTGACTGTGTAGGCCAGGGAGTCAACCACCGAGGCGATCTCTTTCCATTCCCCGTCTCCTTCATCTTGCATCTCAATTCTGCAAAAATAAACCGTTTCAAACACACCACGTATCCCTTCCATTATGGCACTTACATGAATCCAGTTAGCATGCATCCTCCATCGTAGGGCGGACCACACCAGGCTACTGCAACACGATCGGGTCCCTGCGAGATGCTCGGCTTTCCACTCGGCGGCTCCGGGGGACCCTCAACTGCCACAGAAGCGGCCGCAAAATCACTACTGTGATCATTCATTATCTCCACTGTGTACTTGCCACTGTCATCCGCAGTGATCGACGTCAACTCAAGTATCGACTGTCCGGGTGTGGTAGACACTCTCGTATTGGAACCCTCTGCTATTGGACGACCCTGCAAAAATTACGGCGGAGCATAAGATGAAATCAATCCGATCATCGCCGGCCCTACACGACACATCTGAACTTTCTATTTCGACTGCAATTAGCCGGGAAAATCATCGCGCTCCCCAAAACTGTACACAGTTCAACCTCGCGCTTCGAGAAGAAAAACCGCAGAAATTAAAACTGAAACTAGTTTTGTTCCTCCCCCCTGCCGCTGCCGTTCCCCTTCCACCCTCGTTCCGTACTGCTGGCGTCTCTGGCCGTTTGTCAGGTGAATAGGGCACTAAGTGAATGGGAGTGCAATGTGCGACCGCAGAAACTACGGTGTATTTGTGGTTTTTCAGTGGAAATGAAGTCATAACGAGCGCTGAATTTGAAAATAACGAAACAGATCAAGGCAGTTCTTGCAACAAATTGAATTGAATGTACCAGCGTTCCCACAGTGATGAGTGAAAGTTTTCAAACGTTAATTGCGATTGTGTCATGTGGGCCCGGCGGTGGAGGGAAAGCCGGCGGGCATTAGCTGGTGACAATTCACAATTACAGCGAACAATGGAGGTGAGAATGACTTGTTTTAGGTGAGAGTTGTGTAATTCCAATGTGAATTTAGGTGTAAGATGAGAAGATGCCTCTGGAGCTTCAATCTCAATTGCTGTGCATTATGAATGGGAACATTTGTCAGTTCTGTTGTGTTTCCTACGCAGATGCGGTAAGGGAGTTTTGCTAACTCAATGACTTTGAGAAGGGCGACGTAGGATCTCCCTAAGGGAAACTAGTAGTTCATAGGAAACATTCTAGACAAAATTGTTGAATGATGCTCCAAAAAAACAAAACACTGACGATGTGCATATTCAAACAGTTTTTGTATATGGATTCCAGAGCGCGACGATATAGAAAACAGAAAAGCTGTTTTTTGACGCCATTTATAGACATTTGAGCGTTGAAAGTATGTAGACTAAGACACTACCGGGTGCCAAAACTATCGGCCCAGTATCGATTTGGTTAAGAGGATATTCAGATTCGATTTCCATAATACAGAGAGTTTGGCCCAAGAGCAAATCGATTCTGGGTTCCGAAAATTTCTTTTTCAGAAATGTACAATAATATCTCTGTTAATATAAATTGCGTCTGGCAACAACATAGCTTGTACCAAAGGCCACAACTTGAAAAAATTGCATTTTCCTTTAAAATGTTAGTTTCCTTAAAAAATGAGGGAAAATTCGAAGCAATATCGTTATAGTTTCCTGTTCTTTCCTTTCTTCTGTAGAAAACGTAAGAAAGGGCCGCAGGTTATTTTGTATTTGACTGATGCACTTTTCTCTGGTAGTAAAATAACTGAAAAAGTCCTATGCTCATAGAACCTAGAAAAAAGCGGTATTTACAAATGAACAGCTTTATCTTACACTCAAGAAACAAGCTGGGAAGAAAATCGTGTTTAACGTTCATTCAAGAATGTGTTCTTGATTAACGCTTAGCTTGATGCTTAAGTTTTATTTTGCAGAGATTCTTTGAATTTGAGTGATAAAATAATGAAGACGTACATTTTTGTTTAGGAAAGTAAAGTGAATTAGTTTTGGATCGAAAATTTGTGATAATTCCATAATAATAATATTTGAATGACACTACAGCCCACAAGGGACCAGGGCCTAGCTTCTACAACAACTACTCGTATTGTGCGTGCTACTGTTCTTCGCGAGTAGAAGGGATCTACAGTTTTTTGCCGAGTCATAGACAATTGATACTCTTTGAGTGTTGTCAGCAATTCGAAAGAGGTGGTGCCGTGAAAAAATGTGAGGTGTTCCGTCCGGGAATCGAACCTAGACTTTCTGCGTGGCGGTAGACGAACTTACCCACTACGCCACGGCCACCACGAGATCATTCCATATACGTGAAAAAAAAGAATTGTTTTGGAAGAATTGACATATTTAAGGGTAGGATTAAAAGATCTATCAAAACACAATTTGTTTCCTTTAAAAACTGCAAAACTAAAAAAGCGTTTCATTTCTAAGGGGGCTCTACCTATGTATAAGCAACCTTGTTTTCCTCTCAGATTTATTCTTAATTTTTTAATTTTTTACAACTTGTAGCCTTTATTATGAAAAGCTATGCAATGGATGCTTGCTGTTATAGCAAAGTGCGTTGAGGGAAATATTGCCTCTATCTCTGTTTATGCAACGACGTTTTGGCAAAAACAAAATCATGTTTTCTGACGAGGCGCATTTCTATATCGACGGCTACGTTAACAAACCAAATTGTCGGTACCTGGGGTCGAAAAATCTGACCACTATTGTCCAGAAGGCAATGAATCCACAGAGGGCGATAGTTGATGCGGATTGTGAAATAGTGGCATCATTGGATAATTTTTCGGACAACGTTTCGGTCAATTATGGGCGTAACATGCTGACTTTTTGTCTCCCGGAGATTGAAGAAATGGAATTAAGCAACCTCCTGTTCATGGAGGATGACACGTCATAGCCTTTCAACAAATGAACTCTTGTGCACCAAATTCTTAAGTCGTTTTTTGCCATTGTTAATATTGATATCAAGTGGCCACTTCGCAGCTGCGACTAGACCCCTTGGAAAAATTATGTCCAAGTTTTTCCTAATTTTCTTGGAGGAATTACAAAAAATAAGCATAGGTGTAAGGCATAAAACAAAAATCCTAGATTAGCTTAGAGTACTTGTGAAGTGTCAGTTAGTTAGAATTAAGATCACTAGATTATACTGGTAAGCTAGCTTTAAGTATTTTTGTCTAGCATGTAAGTAATTTGGTATGAAGTAATAAAAATGAATTTAAATCTAACTAGACCTCTTTTGATTTTTAGTGGGGATGGATTGATGTTATGTCAGCAATCCAGAAACAACTGAAGCACTTGAGACCAATATAAACCCGTGAGCTACAGCCCGAAACCATCAAAAAGGTCCTAGAGAATCCAGTTAACAGAATGCGCTACTGTGCAACCATGCAACAATCTTAACGACGTCTCATTTCATAATTAATGAGAATGTTTGCTCTAGCAAAAAGGCCACAAGACCCGAAGAAAATTAAAATTTTAAACAAAATTGTGGTTGTATCACATTTGTTAATGAATCTTGTTTCTGGTCCACTGTAGGCAATCTAAAATCTTTGTTAAGTACCAATTTTCAAACATCGTCCCCAAAAATCCATGAATCATCGACCATTATTTTTGTAAACCAATGGCCGGCATGTTGGCTAAAATGTGGTCGAAAATTCAGGGATTTCCCATCACAAAATCTACAGATCGGACATGAAGTGGATGGGGCGTCAAAACTGGTTCAAGGTGAATATCTCTTTCAAGTTTGACAACAAGACATCTAATCTTAGTTTTGTTGTAGGAATAGATTATCCACTCATAATTTACTTGTTAGAAATTAACACTTAAGGGGCATTCTCTCAAAAATCTAGTATATTCAAGGCCTGTGATCTACAAATTTGTCAATTATTGTACTCGTACAAAGGTTTCCATTAATGATGTGTCTATTCTTTGGCAATTAAGCAAACAGTCCTACTCAATAATTTTACCCATGGCTACATTTGACACTGGACGTGACGAAAAATTATTGGCTTTCTTACTCCAGTCCATGGCCACTGGTTTGCTATTTGGTAGTATTCTCATGAAAACCATTAATTTCCCATAATTTCAAGAAAAATAGAAAATTTCACTACGTGTGTGACTTGAATTGAAGTTACCACGCCGCAGCCAATGCAAATTCAAAGAAAACCATGTCAAATGCGATAACAAACCAAATTCACAACACTCAGTGCTATGCGTTACAAAAGAAGCAAAAAAACAAAAAGAACTTAAAACGCACAACGACTGTCATTTTTTTCCCTTGTTCTGTTGCTGACGCAAATGTGGGGGGAACAAAAGTATTTCAGTGCAACCGATGGGAAAATTTATAGCGCCCGTTGGCTTGTCATCTGAAAATCACCACAAATGGTAACCTCACCATATACTGACAACGAATGTAAATCAACTCCTCGGTTATAATTACATAAAACGCGATCACTAATGACTGTCACAATGAACAGCAAAAAGAGCGAAAAAGCAAAAAAGAAAACGAAACAAAAAAAATGCTGCTTGCAACTTACCGCTTTGAACCATTTAACTGCAGGCACTGGGTAACCGCCGAATGTGACACGCAACCTCACCGCCTCGCCAATGAGAGCTGTGCAATCGGCGGGTCCTTGATTGATGTACGCTGGCACAGCCGACACCTCCTCGGTGTTGAGGGCTTCCAGGTGGAAGTGTGACGTCTTCGGTCGTCCGGGGAGAACAGCTATCGTTGTGTAGGTCGTAATGCGATCGGTCTTTGGACGAACCGGGCTGCAGACGGTGAACTGCACTTCGCCACTGTGACTGTAGTCCAAACCGAGGACGTGTAAGATTCTCACTCCGTCCGAGTGTGACTCCTCCAACTGCAAATACGTGTAATACAACGGTGTCAAGCGAGTGTGTTACGTTAAGTCAAACGAAACAAAAACAAAGAAACGCGAAGAACGAAAACAATCCGCCCAGACCCCCGAAAACACTTGTGTTGACACTTTCGAATTGTTCTGTGCTTGCGGAACGATAAGCCACGACGTAGAGAGACCCTTTTTGATTGCGGAACGATTCCGCGACGGTGATGATAGCCCGTGCTACCGCCAGCAATCGATCATGAAGACTAAAGTGGGCTTAGCGCTGCCGGTGCTCTAGATCCGCCCCACCGACTGGAGCGAGTAACTTCTGATTCCAATGCGACGGCGCATTGGTAACTGCGCTCTCCCTATCGAGAGTGTGTGACGTTTTCTTTTCTTCTCCCGTTCTGATGCGCACCTCTCTCCAGCCCACAAACCTGAAAGGCAAGGCGATGCAAGGCACTTGCTCGCCGCCGCGCCGCCGACGATGACGACGACGACGTAAGGTGAACGTGGAAACTTGAGACGCCGCCGATCTGTTTTTGGACTATAATCCGCGAGATAGTTTCCCTAGACGTTAGACACTCTCGTGCGTAATTGGAGGGCAGTCACTCACTGATTAGTGATGCATAGACGCGACGCAGAAGAAAGCGCTTGCGTATGTCGCCGGGTGCTTATAGGGTAACCTGCTTCAAGGACGTGACAGATGAGAAATGTGAATATAGACGGTCGCCGGAAAGATTTCTCCCTTATTTGGGATTCAGCGGACGCGCGCCGCTTGTTTGCAAATTGAGCTCGCATGAAATGGCATGCAGCCAGATCGGGCCGATAATGTCCGCCATTCACTTACGCTCGCTCGTGCGGTGGTCAAAGCGGTAGCGCGCGAACAATTCTGAGGCAAATGAGAAGCCTCAATTACTGACATCATTAACGTAATAGTTAGATTAACATCGCCATGCGGCACCTCACGCTGAATAACGATGATGCTGTCTCGGCCATCGAAAGTGCCGATGTCGCGGTAACTCGAGAGAAACGGACCTTTTGAAAATACCACACCGGTTTTTGACCCACAAAACCAATGCCGAGGGTATAACAATCCCCGTGCAGAGGTCTCCAGCGCAGAGACAAAAGGTCTTAAGGCACCCCGTCGCCATATGTTCATTACGCGCTGTGGGCAAACAGAAGAAATTATGGTAAACATGCGATATGGATTCTGTGCACGACGCCAGCGGAATACAAATGACATTCTAATTCGAAGTTAATGTAGATCGTGGAGGCAAGCACTGTCAACAAACTTTCCTGTTATTGTTTACCATCGAACGTGATAAAGATCAGATTTCTTTGAGCCAAAAATTTGAATTTTCTTTCTACAAATTCGATTTCCATATGTCAAGTGAAGAAAGATTCGAAATGGAGATTGTCGAACGCAGGGCTTTGATTGCTTGTGTCAACAATTGAATTCCGTATTGACATTTGACGTTTGATGACATGAATTATTGTCGGAGGAGTCTGAAGGAGAACTAGGTGCGCTTGACTTGCGCTTTGATGTTTGACGTCATTCGGGGTAGATGACTGTCAGGGGACAGACTAAAGGGAAAAGCCGCCGACTACTCGTCAATAATTCTGTTGGAAAATGAAAAGAAATTGAATAGAAGCGGGGATAGAGGAGTGGAAAAAATATGTAAATCCGTTTCGTGCTGTGCTCAAGTCAGTCAGAGTTTTCAGCTCTACAAAAAATTATAACTGCAGTGCAAAAATCAAATAAAAGGCTTTTTTGTGGTGTAACAGTTCATAAGGACCTAGAACTCCCACGTGGGATTTACCCACTTCGTTGTAGTGTGACGGACACAGTCTAGAGAACAAAATTTAATTTATTCCTTGGCATTGTCACAGAGCACTATTGATTTACCTTAGTTTAGAGTTGTGTACGAGAAATAAAATCCCAAGATGAAATAGAACACGTACACTCAATACGCCTGTAACTCCTCATACATAAATATTATAAAGCATGACAAGCGCCATTCTATGGCAAGAAAAATATTCCCCAGCATCTTAATTCTACCGCTGCGTCTGATTTTTGGAAAATTTGTGACAATGCCCTGGCTGTAAATTGAAATTTAATCTCTATCTAAGCCCCGGCTGACATCTGTCCACCTCATCACAAAATCATTTCCATATGCTTATCGTAACGGTCATAAAAAGAATCAAGTGGTAGTTCGGATGGCGTGGTATAAATGCATATAAATTCATCGGCTGCTGCTTCCATGGCCTGGCTTCCTCTGACATCCATTAATTCGAACATTAGACTCTCCACTCCCACAAGACCTAAACTTGTTGTTCCGGGAATGCAGGTAGTTCTGATGGCACGCTTGGACTTGGATGAAAACCCAATTAGCACTGCGTTGGGCGACTGCGATGACACTAAACTCGTGCATCTAATTGAAAAACTGGATTCCACTAGAAGAATTCAAATCAATAAATATGCAGCTTGGGGGGGAAAATAGTCGGTGCCACACTGCCTGGTCTGAACATTTTTACAGACAATAAATGAAAGTTGCCCTTTTGTTCAACGGCAGCAAAGTTGTTTTGTGGCAAATGCCAGGGTTGTGTGTGAGGTGTTTGATGGCAAGTTTCCTCGTTCATACATTTGGATGTCTTGTTCTATTTTAAGAGCTAACATTTTAGGTTTTTATTGGAACTAAATTGCATTTTAATGAAGTTTGCACATTTCTTTAAACATATCACTGGATAGCACAACAGTCTCTAAGAAACAAGGCCATAGCTTCTTTAGTGATAATAATTGAGTGGCACTACAGCCCACAAGGGACCAGGGCCTAGCTTCTACAACATCTACTCGCGTTGTGCGTGCTACTGATCTCTCACGAGTAGAAGGGACCTACAGTCTTTTGCCGACTCCGAATGGCGAGATTTGAGAAGCTTTTCATACGAATATACAATTAGTCTTTGAGTGTTGTCAGCAACTCCAAAGAGGCGGTGCCGTGAAAAAATGCGAGGTGTTCCGTCCGGGAATCGAACCTTGCCTTTCTGCGTGGCGGTCGACGCACTTACCACCACGCCACGACGACCACAGCATCTTTAGCAACTTTTCTAATTTTATGATTTCTATTATTCTCTCATGAATACAGTAGACAATAAGAACTCTTTGAATGTTATCAGAAATCCGAAAGGGGTGGTGCCCTAAAAAATGAAAGGTGTTCAGTCCGGGAATCGAACTTGAGACGTTCGGCGTGTGAGCCAACGCACTTACCCTCTCGCCACGGTGACCACACGTCTATGGCATCGTGTACTCACATGAACGCGACAGGTACGTTAAGCCTAGTCCACATGTCGAAGGTTTGTCAAGAGATGGTATACACTTTCATACTGTCGCAGCTCCTCTTTCTGTGCAGGTTTAAGCGCATGGAATCCGTTGCGGGAATTTACGTCTAACGCACTAATCTTTGAGCATTCAAGGAGGCAACACAATCCATCCGTTGAACTTGATAAATGGAATTTTAGATCTGAGCACCGTTCGAATTTTTTCTGTGGGCCTACGCAAAGAACCCTGTATACACGTACAGTGACCGAAGTCTGCACTCAATTAGAACCAACATTTTGCCCTCAAGTTATGCCTGAGATAAGATCAGAGACGTACAATGAAGTGGTTAAAAGTTACTTCAATTATTTCGCCTACTGCGAAGCGTCTATTTGAATTATATTGTCTTTGAGACTTAAGGCAAGGTCAGAGCTTTAGAGATAAATACACTTTTCGAAATCGAAAAATGAATATATGTATATAGCAAAACAACAGCAAAAAGAAACCACCACTGCAATTATAAAACTCTAAAATTACGAACACTTACAAAGAAATATTATAAAATATTTGAAAAAAAAAAAATAAGCAAAATATGTCAAAGGTCAAAAATGGTGACAGTTGGAGACTATCATCCCTCAGGGTACATTCCACTTCTAAGTTGTACATGCTGTCTCCGTCTTTCTCATAAGATCTTTTTTGCTGTTAATTTTTTGAACCACAAAGCGACACGTGACGGATGGTGTCGGGGCATTCAGCATTACTGGCCTTTGACAGATGTTTTATTTGAAATTCGTTTCACTTTTGCTTTGGTGTTTGTCATTTCAAAGTTCAGTGAATGAATGGGACACAGTCCACAAGGAATCAAGACCAAGATTCTCCAGCAACAATTCCTGTTGTGCTGTACTTTCAGTCTCCATTATATTCTTCTTTCAATTATAATTTAAAGATCAACAGAATGATGTTGTTGATTCTTTCGCCAATTACAATTTTTGTGGAGGTGACGAATTCTCTGTGGCTGAGCCTTTAGAATTCCCAGAATGTTATTCTAAATTCTGATTGGTTGGACAACAACTTTGAGATAGCATTAATAGTTTGAAGTTCAAATTTGAAATTATCTCTTTGAACTGTGTGTCCAAAATGCAGTGATCATCTCTTTAAAAATCGCGCTCATCATTCTAAGCGAACCTAAACAAATTGCAATCTCCATAGTTATCTGGAATGTTTTTTAATTAGACTTATTCAATCGTATAGTACTACGGGACACTTGGGGGGACTTCAAACGAAAATGTTTTTCTAATTAATTAACGAAACGTTTCGCGTCGGCAGCTATTACATTCACTTCTAGTAGATTGAGAGAGGAATGTCATTAATACATTTGTTGTTGTATTCATTCGAGAACAAACATGTTTTCAGAAATCATATAACATAAATGTGGTGAAATAAATTATTTTTCTAAACTTTTTAAATAGCGGCGATTCTGATTGCGATTCTGATGTCTGCCAAAGTGTCTCGCCTTTTAAATGACGCGGACTATAACCAATATCGAAAACTTTATCAGATTGGCACAATGTTGTCTTGCAGTTATCTTATATAGCACCTAATGGAACCTAAGCAACAGGAGTTCTCAGAATTCATCCCTGCATTTCCCCACCCTTCCCAATTAATTCGAAAACGCCTAAATTCCATCCTTGATGCATTTATTCTCGACAACACATCAACGCGGTGAATATCTTAACCAGCCTTTATGGTGATTAACTTTAATTTAGACTTTAACAACTCGAAAATCTTCTTTTGAAAAATGAACCATTTAGCGATAAAATTTTACAGCAAGTTCAAGCCCTCGAACCTCTAGCGCAGCACAACAAAATTTGTGTCCCATCGTTCTTCACAATCGCCGAAAGAAATTAACCTGCTGTCTTGTAGGCTTGTCGAGTTGTTTTATTTATTTTTTTATGATGCAAGATAATCAAGTGAATGATGTTCGCTCTATTATGGCCCCCACGCATGCATTAAAAATAGAAACTGATAAGAATGCAATAAAGCCGAAGAATGAGAAAGCAATTCGAGTTGGAATTGGGAACTGTTTATGAGAAGCCCTCTCTGAAAGGATTTTAGGTTCAAAGTGGCCTCAATGCGAAACCCAATCATCTTACTGTGACGGTCAACAGACACATTTGACAATTCATCTGCAGTAAATGTCACAAATCTCTCAAAAATACCGCTAAATATGGTCTTCAAACGGCGCAAAAAAATATTGCACAATTGTACCATTATAAGACTACTTACGTCTGCCCAAAATTATTCACTAAGCAGACCTTCATCTTTCGCCAAATTGCCAAACCAAAATGACAATGAGAAGACAAATCGCAAAAACGAAACGAGAGGAAAAGCACATTACATAACGTGAGATGCGATTCAAACGTCAATTGACACTGATGACACAAGTAAATTCGAAATCCGCCAGACAAATTGTCCACACAGCCACTGGCGAGAGTGTGTGCCAGTGAATGGCTTACAAAAGAGCCGGAATATTCGCAGACAGTGAGCACAAGTCACACGGGAACGAAAAGTAAACCGGTGTAAGTTCGATTTTTATTAACTCTTAAGATGACTCATCGGAGACCATTTCATTATCGTCTACATCCGACATCCGATACGATAGCCGAAATGAGTCATTCTCATCTTTCCACTCATTTACATCCGAAAATGACGTCCAAATAACAGGTGACTATGCTAATGAACTGAGGGGGGGATGCTTGTCTACGATCGGCTCGCGTGGTCTGGTGAAATCAGAAGTTCTGTTCCCCACCCGCAGACACAAATTGTGACATATTTTCGAGGCACTTTTCGTTCGGTTCCCCTGTTTACCTCCTCTTATCTTCTCAACCACGATTTCATAAAAAACAGACGCACACCCAACCAGACAGAAAGAATGCAACATTCTGTACTGACAGCACGAGTTGGCACTGCGGGCGTTCGCGTCGTCGGTGGAGCCTTATCAGCCTGTACAGCAGTGTAGGTCGCAAGGTCTTGTTGATTCTTCTTGTTGTTTCCGTATTGCTGTCGATTTCGATTTCGATTTGAGTGCATTTCTGAATGCCGATCATTCAGTGGCAGTGAACGAAATGCGAGTTTCTGGGGTAACTGATTGTAATGTGAAATGAATTGACAACTGTCAAGTGGAATGGCGTCGAGCTCGCTCCCACATATGTTCTGACGTAAAGTTAAAAACCGCAAGCTGAAACTTAACCGCAAAATATTTTGTGGGTGTTGCGTATTTAAAATGTCTAGAAAACTCAGATGTTCGGAGAATGTGTGGCTGATCATGGAGAGAATTCGACGAAAACTTAAATTTGAACATAAATCGGGGGCAAGGACGTCTGCCGAATACTGAGAAAGTGTGAAAAATTCACCAAATTCATCAGTGAGACTGCAAGAAGTATGTGGGAAATATTTGGGTAAACTCATCACAACGGTGATTGTAAACAAAGACTGGCGCCAACGTAAACATCGTCACGATATGTTTTGGACGCAGTTGTTTAATGTGGCATTGATCATTAGCATCACTGGAAGGAAGTGAGATCATCGCACCAGACATGTAGATTTATTGCAACTTTTTTCAATTTGGAAACTGCCACTTTCTTTGGTTTAGCAGAACTTTATTTTGAAGCGGATATGTGGGTCTGAAATAGTGTCTGTTGCGTTTTCTATTCAAGCGTACATTACCCAGTTATACAAGTTCTTTGATTTGGTTTGAGTCACCACCGTCCAGGAATTCTGCGGACTGCTGAAGATAATGAATACCTACACCGTAGATGGAGGTGATCTTGTTGATGATTAATTTTTAAGATATGGCCAGATAAAAGCATATCCGGTTGATGATTTCGCATCAAGATCGAGAGGATATAACAGCACCACCTCCAACTGTCATGAAGAGCGACTTCACACGACCTTCTTTAATCAATTGTTAGTCTTGCTTCCAAATTACTTTAAAGCACGTAAAGCGTTCAAAATCTACTCTTATATCAATTCAGATGAAAATTTTCGCGATATAGTAATTTTGTTGAACATTCGTTCGATTTATAAGACCGTGGCGTAGTAGATACCAGGTTCGGTTTCTGTTTATCTTGCGTTTTTCCATGGCACTACCTCCTTCGAATTACACACATATATTTCTTACTGTCAATGAAAAATCTTTTGCAAATCTCGCCGTTTGAAGTCGGCAATAAACTGTTAGTCCCCTCTACTCGTGAAACAAGAACTCACAAAAAGCTAAAAAAACGTAGCCCTGGTCCCTTGTGGACTGAAGTATCATTCAATTTATTTACTTTAGAATCTGTTTTATGTATATTTGACCATTTTTTATTATTAAGCTAATCTTTTCAGATGGTGGCACATATCCTCCGTTTAATTCAACCACAGCACGAGTTGGCTGAACCAGAGTCGCATAAATTTAGGGGCTGTTGCAATTCTAAGCACACATAGAATAGGATTGCGGCTCTCTAGAAAAAGAAAACTCTGTACTGGCCTTTCACTTGACCAACGCATTCCATGAAAGACCAAGAGTACAGTTCCGTTGTTTCCATTAAAAAGGGCTTAACACTGTGTCTATTGAACATATGTAAGTTTCAAATGAGCAAGTCGTCTGAGTTTGAGAAACTTTTACTAGACAATTTGTCAGACCCGGATGTTTTGTCACCGATTCGGCACTGCACTAACATGTCTACAAATATGGCTTAGTCTAGCTACGATGCAGAGGATAAGAAGAAGAAGAAGCTACGAAGCTGAAGACTTTGACAGTACGCTCATGGTTGCAAGGCGCATGTACTGTCAAGCGGGTGTAGGCAATGCTCAGTACGACCGTGGCTTAGTCTTCGAGTTGTATCGGTGACCAACCTTTTCATCCTAACCGCTACTTTGAACAGCCTAGAATGTTCGAACAATTTCAGAGATTCATTGTCCGAGCAAGAGCTTAGTATTCAAACTAAGTGTACCCGTCACAGGTAGAAACCATGATTCTTGGACAGCAGCTAACCCTTAAACTATTTCACATTTTCATTTCTTTGATCCCTCTGGCTTCCTTAGGAGATTTTTTTTGGCTGAAGTCTAAATAGAGGTTTTGAACACTTAGGATAAGACTTCAGTGGAAAAAAAGTTGTAAAGAAGAGAAGAAAACTACTCGCACTGGACTAGGGTATTGTGAGGTTAAGGCAGTAACTTTCAATCATGATGTCATGATTGACTTGGTAGAGTTATTGGTTCAGATCCCACTTTGGGCTCTTTATTGTTGTAGAGGATTTAGCCAATAGAAAAAGTGACTGTCCGATGAACTACGACGTACACTCATAAGTGTGTCGCCGTCTTTATCCTCTGCGTCGAAGCTGCACTTGAGACTAGACAAACTGTTACAAAATGGTGCCTGACATTCGAACCGAACGCATGACACTGTAACAGCTGAAAAAGTTGGTTAAAATGATTTGAAACAATATTAAATGATACGGAGACTGGTATGAGATAAAATTGAATCAAAACAATATAACTTATAGCGCCGATTAAATCTCTTTCTCCGCAATCCAAGCTATGCGATGAAGGGGACATAAAAATAAGAAAATTTTTAAAAAGTCGCATTTTCTTAATAATTGACCCACATTCTTTCGGAATGTTTCATAGGGTGTGTAGTGTGTAATTTCGCATCTGCATGCAATCTCTAAGGATGATAAAGTGACACTTTAAAGACCGTGACCACTGACATTACCCACCTTTAAGTTTTGCAAATTCAAGTTGCCCTCCCAATTAAATTGATATGCATTGGGTTTGGATGTTGTTTAATTATAAGCAACAATTGTGATGCAACATTCAGTCACACCTACAGATCATATTTCCGAGGCAGAAACTCAACAACAACTTTAAGTTAGTAGCTTCAATTTAGGCACAGGAGATGAGGCAATACAAAATGCAGCACTAATCATAAGTTTCGCACGCATATGAGGTAATTTATGTTCAGTCCACTTGGAATTGTGAGAATAAGTGCTACACAGAGAGTAAGGTCAACGTGGCGTAGTGGGTTAGTGCGTCGACCTACACGCAGAAGGTCTAGATTCGATTCCCGCAATGGACACATTGCATTTTTCACGGCACCACCTCTTTGGAGTTGCTGACAACACTTAAAGACTAATTGTATATTCGTATGTAAAGCTTCTCAAATTTCGTCGTTCGAAGTCGACAAAAAATCGTAGGTTCCTTCTACTCCTGAAAGAGCAGTAGCACGCATAACACGAGTTGTTGTTTTAGAAGCTCCCTTGTGGGCTGTAGTGCCACTCAATTATTATTTTTATTATTAAGAGCTACCCAAATGACAAAATAGTGGTTGGATGGTGTATGGGTTCTCGGTGCTGATAAGCTGCTAAGAAAATAGGTGGAAGAACTTATTCCAGTTATTACTTCGGTTTCTAATTCCTACTCTAGAACATACATTTCATTATTTTATGGTCGCCTGACTATTCATATGCATATACATAACAATATGGTGCCAATAAAAGAAAGGGAGAGTCAATTACTTAATCTCTCCACCTTTGCCACCTTTGCATTTGACACTGTGTTTATAACATTTTCTCAGATTTTTCACAGCTAGATAGAAACTGAAAATACGTGTGAATTGGTTTTTTTGTGGTGGAAGGGGTTATGCGCACATAATAACATGAGCTAGTGTTTCATGATTATTGATTGACGTTAATTTTCTCTAAAACCGTCAAATGTTTAAGATAAATGTGGAAAAAATAGCTATTCTGATGGAAATCCTATGCCTCTGTCATTTCTGCTTACAATACTCATATGGTCAATTGGCAAAAAGTGGACAACGTTAAGAAAACTTAATAAACTGAAGGTGCCAGAGTCCACAAGAACACAAGCGTACAATCGATTTGTGAACTCTTAACACACCCACATTTGACATCGCAAATAGAACATTGACAAGCAGGACATGAAAGTCCTGCTTGTACAAATCATTTCTTTGAGTGACCCGCTTTGATCCCATATGGCTACCATTTACCTCGAAGGAAAATATTTGCATTGAAACTCAAACAGCTTTGCACTAGATTAAATTACTTAGCCCTTCGTTAAGGAATAGAGAACAACCAATCGCTGTTTTGGATGTCCAGCCCTGGTGTACGTGTAGTTTAGGACAGAAAATCAGGACAGACAATCAGTTAGATACTCAAAAACGTCCAGCAGTTTCCTTTCCTTTCCTTTTCTTTTTCGTTACGAATCCAAGAACTTTGATTTTAAATCAGAAATTAATCGTGCAAAAACATTTAGTTTGTACGTTTCTCACTTCCTGATTTTATTTAGCAATTAGCACCAAGGCCTAACAAAAAATGAACAGTCCTTCTCTTTAAATTCTTAATTGTTTGCTAAATGCTAAACCCGCTGTGTAGTTAAAGTAACTTTTCAAAAATATTTTTGAATATGGAATGTGCCTGTCCGATAAATCAACCCGAAACGACCTATGTACATTACAGACCAAGGTGCAAAGAAAAGTCGTCAAATAGAAATTTTGAAATCAATCTGTTGGACATTGAAGCGTAATTAGGTCAACAATGAAAATAGACCAGAACGCCACACCGTACTTTCTTCTGACCATTTTCGAACAAAGTCATGCGTCATTTGTGTTTCATACATTCGTTCAGGCGTGTAAAACAAATTTTCCACTGAATCGTTCTTCGTTCAAAAGATGTTGTTTACTTAATCGATTCGATTCTGTGTGCCCAAATATTTGTCTTTAATAGCTTCCTAAGCGAATTTGAATAGACGCAATTAGATCATTTCGGCTAAATGCACTTTTCCTGACAGCATGCGGTTACCCGCCGCAAAAACATCCATCAATGGATGAGTTCTTGTTTGTTGACATCACACTGTTAAATTCTAAGAAATGACTTTCCGCACAAAAATTGCCATAAAATGTGTGATGACACCCTTTTATAGAGAAAAACAAAAACTAGAGACAGAACTTCAGAATTTATTTACAAAGAATACGTGCCTGTAAAAAAGGGAAAATCGTGACCAAGGAACTGCATTTTTTGCATATTTTCCAACACCGTATGAATGATTACCGTTAACTTATCAACGGTTTGCTGCCGACGTAGAATCGTTGAGAGGGGGGAACAAATTGTAGACATTCTTTTGAACTTTTTTTTAAACGGAACGGAACGGAATGAAAATTGTCTTTAAATGAACAAAAATGGAATGGAAATGGACGAAATCTTTAAATGGTGAAGAAATCCCATTGTTCCGGTAAGTGTTAAGCAACCACACCTTTCTTGTTAACAGTGTCTGAATGAAGCCACCTGAGGGAACAAAATTACGACAAAAATTTATTGCCAACAAAATCGACTTCAAATCGTTTTTTGGAAGTACTTCTGAAGAAAAGAGCAACAAAATAATGACACACTCGTTTTGGGCGTTTTACGGTCGTCAGTACGATGTTTTGAATATTTTATGATGGAGTGCTTCCGGAACTGTGCTGCGACAAGAGGTGATGCCCATTTTTGTGAAAATAATTGAAGATAAACAAACAAGGTTTTGATATATTTCAAAGGTCAGTTGAAGAGTGTTAGAGACGACGAGCTGGGTTGGGCTCACGATCGTTTGTTGATCGTTTTCAAGCGAGTTTTGTTTTGGGTGGAATTGGATGAAATATGGGAGCGGATGATGGGGTTACCCAAGTATGAACTTGATCCATATTTCAATCAGACAAGCTTTCCAACTTCAATGTCGATGACGCTCATAGTGAAGTATATCCAAAAATAGTAATGAACTCAATTGAGGATGTTAACAGCAATCTTCTGTATGAATATTAGCTGTTTACAAAAGGATGCGTAGCTTAGGTTAGATTAAGTTTGAGCAGTTTGAAGCCACAATCGGGCCCATTCTGTTTTATTCTTCTTTTTGCAAAGAGAGCAGCAGTGGAA
Organism: Eristalinus sepulchralis; assembly: GCA_944738645.1. Taxonomy (NCBI): domain Eukaryota; kingdom Metazoa; phylum Arthropoda; class Insecta; order Diptera; family Syrphidae; genus Eristalinus; species Eristalinus sepulchralis. Next base: position 56,172,216 of record OX122886.1, read on the forward strand.
GTGTGAAATGGTTTTAATTACTTTTAGTCCTTGAAGAAGTTATTGTTAGGGACACCAAGCTTGGAGACTGTAATGATAACTAGTACTGTCCGTAGACCGACAATGTCTAAGTAAGCGAGGCAGTGAGGGCGTTGGGCATTGAGTTTTGGCCTAAACCAAATTACGTATTTTCTTTTATTCGCTATTGTGTGCGTGTGTTTTCAGATGGATGAAAGGGTGATGGATGGACGGATTTGGGCGAGATTATGTTTTTGGCACTGCACCGCCTTACTCTGACCTGGAACCCTTACCAGCTGACTGTGAAAGTTGATCATCTCCTTAGCAGATAGGCGAAGTATTGTTGCCTTTCAAAGAACTTGATTGCTGTCGGGACAGATGATTATATTCATTTTGGATATCGCACTGTTCCTCAGCCATCAATATTTGCCAGGATACCGTTACAGTATGAAGGTAGATTGACGAAGGAACGAATGTTCAGGTGTCCGGAGTTGACGATCTGGTGACTGGCTGGAAAAGACGTTTAGGTGACTGGAGTTCACACTAAACCCGAATGTAAATAAAGAGAAGGTCCTCCAGTGATGTGGATACAGAATCTCGGACCGACCAGCGATGTGGGTTCAGGTTCGCAGTCGGACCTTCCCAGTAAGTGGTGAGTGAGGTTCTCCTTTTGTGGGAGGAAATTTAACTTTCTAAGGATACCACCACTGGATCTGGTGGTTAATGAGAGCAAAACGAAGTACATGCTGTCATCAAGTGAGGACACGCAACTTCGGCGTATCAGACAGAGCGTCACACTAGGCAGCAGAAACTTTGAGGTAGTCAAGGACTTCGTTTACCTCGGCTTCGCGGTAAATAGAGACAACAACACGAGTACAGAAATCAAACGCAGAATCACTCTTGCCAATCGCTGTTTCTTTGGGCGCAAGAGACAATTGAGAAATGAACCCCTCTCTCGAAGGACTTTATATAACACTCATAACACAGTTCTACTTTAGGGCGCGGAAACCTGGACGTTACTAAACGCGGATGAAGAAACTGTTAGTTTTTTCGAGAAAAAAATTTTACGTTCGATTTTTGGTCCTATTTGCGTTAATGGCGTCCGAAGGCGAAGGTTTAACGACGAACTCTATGGGCTATAGAGCGACATGCGCCTGGTCAAGTGTGGATACAACGCTTAAGATGATTAGGCCATTTAGAGCGTACGGACACCACTGGTCCGGCCCGGCAAAGGCCTATGCCATGGAGTACTTCCCAGAGCTCAGCACATGTAAACGGCTGAAAAGCGTACAAACTGCACTTCTGTCTAAATCCGTCAACCAGAAACACACAAGTGACTGTCTATTGTTTTGCCTTGAAAACGACGACTAGGGGACTTTCAAAACAGCAACACTTCGAGTTACCACGCAAAACACTTTACAGTTTAATGAAAATGATGACTTTCCAAAATACGTATCACTCGATCGACTCTGATTAAATCCTCACATCACCTTCCCCAGCAAAAGCAAATGCCGCAGACAAAGCACACACATTGGAGGACATGCCGTCATCAGGCGACCCCCTCTTAACCCCACTCATCAAACGATCCCAAACTGAAAATATGAATAATAAAGACGTCCGTCCATCCGTCATGGCGCCGCCACTCGATTACAAGCTTTCATCGGCCGATAAAGTCATAAATCAACCGGATGTCAGTTCGGAAGGTGTGCTGTGTTCCGATTAAATGCGTGAGAGGATTAAGCGATTACGGCTGATGGATACGCTTTTGGCGTCTGACATCGACCACCGCGGGCAATCCCACAAAATTGTGTTCACTTCGCGGTGACCCACGGCCAGCCGCCGCCGCCGCCGTGAGAGACAACAGCGCAAATTGCTGAAAGACAGCGGTACGTGCACTGAATTCGCCGCGGCGCCGCACTGTTCGAGATGAAATACGCCTGTCGGATGGATTACAGCACAATGCCTCACAAAAATCAAACGCGGCTGCTGCAGGAGCGGATGAATAAAACATGCACCCAACTCAACCCAACCGGACGGGTGACATTTGAGCGACTCTCCTCGGCCGCACCTTCGGCAAATCGAACAGATCCCGGGTTGACTTCATCGCGCCGTACTCCAAATTGAATCCAATTCAAAATAAAGCAATTAAAATCCCAATTTGCATTCCGCACTGCGATCAGTTAATTGCCTCTAATTTAAGGCGCCCATCAGCACGCCCACATTCCGGAATCTATTCCTGGCCCGCGCGCGCACCACCCAAACCGGCCAGATGGGGTATCGCTTGGCGCGGCACGCACTTTCCCTCCCGCACAGTCAAACAAAACAATTGTCGCTTACTTTCGGTCGGTTGCTCGCCATCTCTAGCTCTGCTTCGGGACGCGACGCAGTTGCGATCATCGAATTGAATTTCAAAATGTTTACGAACTCTCGACATGCGCTGGACGGGGCCGCGAACTGGTTTAGCTTCGGTCAACGCGCGTCGAATGTGGAACACAAACTGAAGCGCGCAAGGTACCCGTCGGAGCTGACAAGGGTCAGTCGAGTGCCGAGTGACTGCGGCTGCGACTGCGGCCGCACCCACTCCCGTCGAACGACGGCAGCAGCGGCGCCACCCCCAGGCAGCAGCAGCGCGCTGTCAAAAGAGAAACTTCTCTTGGCGTACGTTGTCGTCGTCGACGGAGCGACGGCGGCGGCGCTTGCATAACACTAACAATGAATCAGGAAAACCAAAAAAAAAAACGAATCGCTTACCGAAAAGTTTCGTGAGTCAGCTGTGACGTTGTGGCCGCACACCGACCAGTTACACGGGGCGTCCGCTGGGTGAACCTTGGCACAGAACGAGGTGATCATGCCCTCGGTGCCGATCACTGGAAGTGGGCGCTTGAGTATCGCCAGACCAGATCTGTCGACTTCGTCGCTGCTGGCTGCGGGCTGCCGGTCATCGACTTGAAGATCGCACGTCGTCTTGCAGGTGCCGTAGATGGACGTTACGGTGCACTCGTACAGGCCGGTGTCAAGGTCAAAGGTGTCTTGGATGCGCAGGCAGATGATGCCGTTGCCGTGGTCAATGTATCTGTGAAGTGATGGAAATGTTTAGAGGGCGTGGCTGGCGAGTGGCTACAATGGCGCGGCTACTTACTTGAACTCGGAGGAGTCAGGGAGAACCTCGCCATTCCTCGTCCAGACGTAGGTGTACGGTTCAAAGGACTCCAGCTCGAAGGCGAGATCGGTCGTCTGGCCCTCGCAGGCGACCAAGGTCTTTGGCAAATGGGACGTGATGCTGGGCGGGTCCTGGGGTATGTCGGCGTCCTCGTCGTAGAAAACTACCCACGTCGACGTCGACTGGACGCAGCTGTCGTCTTCTGCAACGCACGTGTAGACTCCTTCGTCTGCCGCGGTGACGTTGTCCACGATAAGGTACGCCTCGCTGTCTGTGAGAATTATCTGAACGCGCTCTGACTCAGTCACCTCCTCGCCGTTGTGGTAGAACTTTCGCGCTGGGACCGAGGAGCCCCGGATGCCGGTGGAGAGGGCCATGCGGCCGCCAATCCTCGTCGACGGACCCATAATGCGGCGGGAAATAAAGAAATTCCTCTTCGACGAGGACGATCTCACCGCCCGGCCGCTGGGCGATCGGGAATACTTGCTGCTCCCAATGACGTCGAGTCTCGCTGTTGCCTCGATGCGGCCGTAGTCGTTCTCTAGCGTTATCCGGTACAGGCCGGCGTCGTCAAAGGTCACCTCGTCGATGTCGAGGATTCTCAAGTCTTCGATCTCCTTGACGGAAATCCTTGTCGTTGGCGTCACTATCATTCCGTCCTTGTCCCAGGTGGACCACGGAGTCGGGTGTCCGGCGATGGCGCACTGGAAGCGCACACTGTCGCCCTCCTCAACGACTTTGTTGTGCGGAATGGCGTAGAATTTTGGAGCTGCCACCGTCCGTCGACTGCTGGTCAAATCGATGCTTGTGTGGCGGAAGGATAGTCGCAGAGGCGAGACACTTCTGTTGGGAGTGGTCCGCGGGGTCGACCGGGGAGTGGAGCTTGCCGATAAAAGGCCTGTTGGTCGGCACAGCTGGCGACTGAGGAGATTCTCCTTTTCCTCGGGAACGTCAACGATGATGCAGGCTGAGCACAAGGCCCGCCCTACATTATTCTTGGCCACGCAGGTGTATTCTCCCTCATCCTCCGGGTAGACGCGGCGAATGGAGAGGACCGCCTTTGTGCCATCGTACACCATGTCAAAGTCTTTTCCACTGTGCAGGACACGACCGTCCTTCTCCCAAATGATCGCTGGCTCAGGGACAGCTTCGACGTGACACTCCAGGGTCACTGCGTCACCGTCACAGCATCGCAGGTCCTTGAGAGGACGGATGAACAGTGGGAGAGTCTCGACGTTTCTGCAATTGAAAAACGGGCAATATTCGACAAGGATGCTGCATGGGAGGGGCACAGGGAACTTACCCATGTCTTATTGAACCTTTTTCCATTGAACTTAATTTATTTATATCTGTGAGATGAAAAAATAAATTGTTCAAGTGAAAATCGAGTAAAATGCAGTAAAATTGAAAAATAAATAATCATTGCATACATCTAGGCGGCGCTATAAATAATTTTGATGTGGCAATTCCACACACGTCATGGCGTATGTCAAATACTGCCAACTGCCACAGCAAAACAGACTGTACACCGAAATCTAAATTTATACACTCTTCCCGCAGATGTGTGTGCATTTTGTTTTCCCCGCAAAAGTCGTGATAATTTCGAGCAAACGCGTTTAATTTTCGTTTCACAAATACCGCCCAGCCATGGAGATTGAACTGCGACAAGGTTTCAAGAAGGGCGACACCCACAACATCCCACCGGTGAGCAGTGATATGATCTGTGAATTCATATCGGACGCAACGAAAGGCGGCCGCCGGAGCGATGCAGAGAAGTAAGTGCGGAATTCTCGTTCGTTTTCCGTTTATGTGACTAAAAATAAATTAATTTCCCCATCCATCCATCAGAGGACAGAGTGGCGAGTATAAAATCGACTTTGTGCAAGTGAGGAGGGCGGACGTGACTGAGGTACGCGGGATTGCGTTCACCAGCCCAGAGGCGGCGGGCAATGGAGTCTTCTTCAACGTCCATTTGAAAATCGATGAGAATCAGGAGGAAGTCAAGAGCGCTGGCTGCGAAAAGTGTATGGACAGTACAAGAACAAGTAAAGTTTGTATTTTTGTTTGCCCTCTGCCAACTGAAGAGGTTTTTGTTTGCAGAGCTGTGCCAACATGTCATCGTATTCCTCTTCTGGCTGCATCGACACACAGTTGACACCGATGCAGGCGCGTATCGTGTCTTCTGGGGCTCAGAGTTCGAGTCAACGGCAGAGAACACAATCGCGATGAGAATTCACGACATATTCGCCAGCGATGAGATGCGGGTTGAGGCAGAGCAGGAGGCTGATGATGTAACCGAGGAGGAGGGACAAGCGTTTCTGAACAATGTGCTCGACGAAATGGAGAAGATAGGACTCACAGACTCTTCGCTCTACAAACACTGTCGGCCTGTCATGGATGAGTTTGAGCCGGTGTACATCCACCACACGATGCTGGACACCGGCAACAATTACATCAAGGACTTCAAGAGTTTCATGGTGCACATGGAGGACGTGGCCAAGCAGGGGCTCTTCGACAAGTTGGCCGAGATGTCCATTTACAGCTACAAATCGCAGCTGTGGGCGGAAACGCAGTTTTGCCGCATTCGGTGCTCGCTCATACACCGAGTGGCGAACCGCAAGGATCCCCACGAGGAACAGGAGATCCTCAATTCAGTGTTCTGTAAGGAACGCGAATACAACACAGAGGAGCGCCGTCAGTTGAAACAGCACAAGCGCTTCATCCTCAAGCAGACGGAAAAGCTTGAGAACAAGACGTACCGAGAGTGTGGGTTGCTGCTGAACGAGAGCTACCCGTACATCTGCGCCTCCCCGGACGGCATCACAGACGACCACATCGTTGAGATCAAGGCGCCCAAGACGGACGAAGAGTTCGAGAAGTACCTGGAGTGCAAGGAGACCATCGCGCCGAAGTACATGGCACAAATCCAGATTCAGATGTACATGGCGAACGTGCCAAAGGCGCTGTACTGCGTCCTCAGCCCAACATTCGACACAAACGGCGCCCTGCACTACGTGTGGGTGCAGGCGGACATGGAGTTCGTGGCAAGTCTACTCAGCGCCGCCGAGGACTACTTCAAGGACGTTGTTTTCCCCAGGCTCCTCAAGATCTACGTGGACTCGAATTAGTGTAAATAAAGCTCGTACTTGTGTTTGGAAGGAAGTGTGTGTTTTTTTCTGACTTACCTTTGGCATAGATTTGTAGCGAAATTATGGCCTGCGTCTGGCCATGACAGTTGCTGGCGATGACTGAGTATGTTCCGGTGAAGTCCAACTTGGCGCTGGGTATCTCCAGGCGGTATTCGGGGCCGTCTCCCACGCGTCGGAAGTGCGGTGCGTCCTTGTAGTACTCAGGCTGTGAAAGGAAACAAAATGTGAAATGTGAATTTAACATGAATTCATGTTAACCCTTCAACAGGGTCACGGAAGAATTGGAACAGTCCTAGACACAGCCTCAATTGCCTCAATTATCGCGTCGAGCAAATCTTTAAACTTGTGATTCCGTCAGTTCAATTCTTATCGGCGCGACACACAGCGCGATCGTCTCGATCGCCGAACAACTTTGCGACGTCCTTGCCTTTTTTGGATCGCGGTGTCGCCGCACAATGTGTGCGCACACACATTAGCGCAGCGCTGCTGTTTTCATCAATTTAATGAGCCAATTGAATATTGATCCTTGTATTCAAATATCTCGCATATTTCGTTCGCTTATTCGCTCGGCGTCGTGTCGCCACATTGGGGAAGCAATTACCTGCACGATATATGCGGTAACCGTGAAAACGTCACCTGCGTGTCTTGCTTCAAGTCACAGCACATCTCAGATGTCAGTGCCACTGCATCATTACACGGCCCGGTGGCAGCGGCTTCGATTACAAGACTTGTTCTCAATTTGGAAGCGCATTTTCCTTTTGTTTTCCACGTGCATGAGTGCACCGATCCAGAGCACAAGTGGAAGAAACATTCTTGTCGCTAACCAGCTCGCTGAGAGTGTATCAGCTTCAAGGGCACTGGGTAACAGCGATTTCGCAACAGAACACACTAGCTGCCGATTTGACCATGCATTAGACAGTTGTCTAAACGGAGTGGGAAACGAGTACGGGCAAGCACAACGCGCGAACATTTTTCACGACCACTAGCCGCAACGCTGAGTCGCTCCGCACTCGGAGGCAGGAGGCAGGGCGAACAACGTCAGCCTGTCGGTCGGATCGTGCGACAAATGTGGATTTCTGCTTATATGGCAAGCGAATGATTCATCTCGCGTCCTCAGTTTGGTTGGGTTTCGATAGGCTTTTGTGTGTGCGTCGTGAGGTTTTTTGTATGTTTGCACTCAGCCTCTTAGTATTTTGGTTGCATGCGTTTTGTCATTAATTAAGCAGATAGGGTAAATGGATTCCTATTGCTCACCAAATGATTGCTATCTGGGTGGATGGTGAGAAAAAGATTAGCGCACCGTTGGACACTATTTGGAGAGATGACTTTTTTGGGATTGGAATTAAGACTTCTCGAAATGTGGAGTAGGTGCGTGTAAGTCTTTTCCATTTGGATAAAGACTTTATTTGAGATTACAAGCGGTGTTAGCCATGTCTTCAGCCGGGGCAGTAAACAGAAAATGTTGTTTGTGCAAGAATGTCACATCATGTAGTCAATCTCTTGACATAGACGCTGTGATCAGAAGTACTAGAAGTCTGCCCGAAACATGACAACCAGACTGAGGCACTTCCATGAGGGGATTTGCTTCTTGTCAACGTCACTTTTGATTGTTTGCTGGATTTTGGAAAATCTAAAACTGAGACTACTTATCTTGGAGATTAAGAAAATTGTTCAATTTTAGACAGCACTTCGGTAGGGATTTAGTTATCACTGCATTTGGTTAGATCAAAGGTTTGTTTATTTCGACTGTTGATTCCTTAACAGACATTTCTGTAAGCTTTGTGTGCTGAGTTCGTGGGTGATGACTTGATTTAAGGGGTTGTTGAGGAAGAATCTCACACTTCTATGAGGGAACGTGTTTTCTACCTATCCTTGAGTCCTTAGAAAAACAATTTTGAAGTGAGAAAATGAAGGGTATAAGTATTTTACTTTCGATCAGAGTGTTTCTTAACTATTGCACAAAAGCAGCGTTGAAAGCTTTTCATTTAAAATTGCAGAATTTGCCATGGCGAAGTAGTTTTTCTGAACGATAAAAGAAATGTTGATGATGAGTATTGATTATCTGGTTTCTGTGTTTAGAGTCCATCCGTGTCCTTAGCTGAAAACAAATGTGTTTCGAAGTGGATCAAGAACACTGATTTCAACCAACGATACTCAAAGAAGTTAACCAGTTCCTTCTTCTGGAAAACATACAAGTAACGCCAGCATCGGTAAAAATGCCGACTTATTCTTAAGACCTTTTCGAACGTAGGCGTAAGACGAAAATTCCAAATTCTCGTGTGGGAGTTACTCGCCGGGGTATGTTATGAAACAAGGCAGTGCGCGATAAACTCAATGCTGAGCAGCTGCTTCTTAAAAAAGGAGGGGGCGATGTTTTGATGATTTCACCACGCGCTATGAATTTTTGTGGCGATTTATTAGAGGGCAGGTTTTATTAGAAAGGAGAGCATTTAGCACACCCAGATCGAGGTCGTCTGTTTGTAATCCAAAAGGTGTTGCTCTTAAGCGGATGTCACTGAATATGAGGATCCTTATTCACAGCACACCAAAAGACAGAGAATATCTTATTTCAACCTTACTCCGTCATTCGAATCTACAAACAGGAACACAGTATCTGGTAGCTTCTCTTGCTTTCTTCTTCTATACCTACGAGACTTGATTTGGGCCCAAGCGCATTTGCGTCACTAGTCGCCCGTCTGTTACAGAAAACTGCTGCGAGCTCAGTTAAATTTGTTCCGACTGTGAAATAGGTCCAATTCAAAAACTCAAAGTAGGTACTTCCCTCCCTATCTTTTTTTCTGACCGGTTCTTCCGATGATTACAAATTTGCTATATTCCATGTTTTTTTTTGGGTAACAAGAGTTTGACAGTCACAGAGGAGATAATTGATGGATTCTACCTCCTCCTCGTCTATGCACTTCTAGCAGGAGTTATTGTGTGGGATGCCAAGTCTAGAGGCTTGTGTTCCAATGGCAGAGTGTCCTGTTGTGACATCGATTATGACGAAGATGAATTTTGTGAAAAGGGAGCGTTTTAGATTACGATGTGGGCTGGTAGCCCAGTGTTCAAAACTGAAATAAGCCTAGAATGGATGTTCGCTCTTATTTCGTTTTTAAGAATTGCGTTTTAAAGAGCAAAATATCCTCAAAATTGTTGTTGAAAACCGATCAAAAATGGAATATGTCATTTTGGGTTATTCCTTTCTTAAAAATAAAACTAATAAAGGACAATTTGGATATTTGTATGCCGATGGCGGTGTTATATGTTATATATGTTCAACAGTGTCTGTTTGGTAATTCATTTAGCAGGTATTGAGAGTCAATAGAGTCGCTCAATTTTAAAGCGATTCATTACGGGCGCTGAAAAATCTATTCGATCGAGAATTTCAACGCACGCGATCATGGTCAAGTACAGTTAACCCACCACAAACGACTTTAAAATCTGGTTTGACGACATACAAGGTGTGTTGGAGGGAGATTGGAAGGTACTACAATCAGATAGAAAAGAGGTGAAGTGAACGATCTTTTTGTATTGATGCGTGTGTATAGCGAATTGGCACCACAGCTTCCGCCATTAGAGTCTTCGATACGAAACCATTGGCACAACGTAAAAGAGGACTTCCTCGAATGAAATGACGCACACAAGTAAAGAAAGACCTCAACCGACTTGATGTGCGTCTGTCTTATCCAATCTGTGATCATGAAACAGATAATTTCCAAAGCGTTTGGAAAGACAAAATTTGTTTGTGCATCAACTTTATCACTTCAAAAATTACGCTTAGTGTGTGCATCTATCAAAGAGCTCTCCATTTTGTGCTTTCGAAATTGTCATATTGTGCCATTTGCAAGCACGTAGCTTACGCCTTTTCCACAAAGGTTTTTTTTGTAGTTGCAAAATGGGGAAGGAACACTCCTTTCTCTAGGTCAAAGATAACGACGAAGGGAGCCATCTGAGTAAATCACCGCTAATCTTTCAAACAATTTTTACGAGTGGTTTAAGAAATGCGATCTTTGATCCACTTGGCAACACAATTAAACTTGCTGGGCCTTAATGAGGTAACCAATCTGCCACTTCTACCCGCCTACCTTTTCTGCTTCTTTCCATTGTCGCGGTGGCCTAGTTCCTAGGCTATGTAGTTGTAAGCTTCTTCGCAGAATTTCTTTAATTAACTCTCATATCAGGAGGACTCCTTTGAGTGCTCTTTTTTCGAGTCACTAAGTATTAAGTATTAGGGAAGTATTAAGTTTTCGAACAGTTTTTGTGCAAGAGTTTCACAGCCAAATCTAAACAAAAGCCTTTTTAACCTTTTTAAGACAAGGTGGTGGTCGCCGTGGCGTAGTGCTAAGTGCGTCGACCGCCGCGCAGAAAGTCTGGGTTCGATTCCCGGACGGGACACCTCGCATTTTTGCACCGCACCATCTCTTTCGAGTTGCTGACAACACTCAAGGAGTATTAACTGTCTATGAAAAGCTTCTCAAAACTCGCCGTTCGGAGTCGGAAAAAAACTGTAGGTCCCTTCTACTCGTGAAGAACAGTAGCACGCACAACACGAGTAGTTGTTGTAGAAGTTAGGCCCTGGTCCGTTGTGGGCTGTAGTGCCATTCATATTATTATTAAGAAGCGATTTTAAGCCCGGGGGATCTTCTTTACACTAAGAAGCTGAATGCGGATTGCAGAACAAAAGTTACCAAATGCGCAAGATAATTGCGTCGAAGCATAGTTTGCCTCACTGCGAAGCGACGTGGTCAATCAATACTGTGGGCGTTATGTTCTATTTGTATTTATTTAAAGCCCTTCTCCAGTTTTGTTTAACCGTGATCAAAACCTATCCCAAACTGAAGATGGAGAAGTTGCTTATCCATTTCTCGAATTTACTTTCGATTCGTTTCCAGACACTGTAAGCAATTTAAAAAAAAAGTTTGCTCGCTGAAAATCTTTAAAATATATAGACCCTTTTTTAAAGCACTGCAGTGTTTGTTTTAATGAAAGCGACCTGTTTTTGGTTTACGGCGGAAAAGGTATTAAAAAACTGACAGCGACCAAATTCAAAAATAGACAGAAAATAACGCACTGATAAAATAAAAGTGAAAATTGAGAAAAAAACAAGTAGAAGTTTATGAAGAACTGCAATTTTTGCTATTGTGAATAGTGCTGAAACCGTAACCTTAAAAAATAACTTCATAACAAACAACACGCCTCTTTGCGAATGGTTTGGCGTTCAATGTCCGTCAAGGAGTCATCTTTTGGAACTTATCTTAAGCCCATCTCTCAAGCCCATCACCTTAGCTAGCTCCCAATTAAAATAACACTCATCAACCTAGTTTTCTTTACGGACGGAATTGTTCAGTTTTTTTCAAATGTTTTAGAGCCTTAGAAAAGTTTTGTGGAATCTATTCAATTAGGGAGATGTGAAAATTTACAACCCAAGGCAATTTTTCTACGAGAGCGTACATCAAGTGATGGCAGAACACAGTGATGGATTTATACTTGTCAGTTCCCTGTTGTGTCTATTTCAAGCATTTTCATCTTATCCCCTTAAAAACTAAGATATGAAGGTGCCACAAACAGAATGGTAAGAAATTCACTTTAATACGTCTGCAGCTTCAGCTTAAACAATGATAGTTTTTTGAATTTTTGAGAACGACTTGTTCCCAAAGATTTTCGAAGAACTTAAGTTGCTCAGGTCACGTTCTACATATCAAATTTCACTCCTTTGATACACCTCTCAGACAAGTCACGCCAAATCACTTCGAAATCCTAACAAAACACTTGACATCTGCGATCTAGGGGATCATTTACGTCAGCCTCCGGCGCACAACATTGGACTGCACGTACAAATGAGTTATGAGAATGATTGATACTCCTTTCGATCAGCACTTGACACCGTCTGTGACCGCTCCAGTTCGCTGCGTTTAATGGACAAATCGTGTCCCGCATAAATTATTTAAATTTTTAAACTTGAGACATCTACCCAACCGAACCTTACGTCACTTCTCTCCTTCAAGACTGAAATCTTTTATCCAAATGTGTCCTCTGTTCCTATTGCTGTCCACGATCCCTCTTGCAAAACACTTTGTTCTCACTAAACGAACAACTGTTACAGACAAACGAATGCACGAACTAGGGTCAACTGCTCTCCACGACCATTCGGATTCAACTGCCCAGTGGACAGCCTCAGACAAGCCATCGACGCAAGTCGCCGCCCATGACAGACCAGGGCGGATAACTGTCCCGTCCACAGACATCGATCAATTTAATGCACAAATGCGATTCATGAATAATTATTGAAATTCAAATCTTTCGCGATTAGAATTCGACAGCTCCAACTACCTGAATCACTAAATCCGGACACAAGCGCCGTCCCACGGTCCAGGCTCCGCATGTGACGCCCCGCAAATATGGTGAGCGTGTGTGGCACCGTCCGCAAAACAATAAATTATTCGTATTTCTTGCAAAATGAACTCTTTAGTGCACACTTCACTTTCAATTCGAGAATGTCTGTATCTGACAGATACGGATTAAGAATTGCTTGGCGTTGCAATGCGCGTCCCACGACCCACACCTGTTCGAGTGGCGAATTAAACTGTGCGCACTGGGAGTGAGTTTAGGTGGTGGCGGCGCTAACAATTTTGCTCAAACACGCAATCTCTCTGGCGAGCTTCTGTAGATATAGACAAACAGACAGACGAAATGTACGAGTAGCGTTCATATTGCACCGCGACGCCGTTGTGCCGTCACCGACGGAGAGGAATTGCAACGTGAGTTATTTCTCATCGCTGAGAAGTGACCAGACAATGAGACTGTATAAGGTAAATCACACTTTGAACCAGGTTGCATGAAGATTTGATTGTCACAGTGGGGCTCAAAAATTGTCGCGGAGTTCAAAAATTGTCAAAATTTGTAAAAATACATTGAAATTAAATTTAATCTCATTTAAAAACCATTTTAGACGTAAAATATTTATACTAAAATGTCAAAAATGCAAACAACAGTGTGGTTGAAAAATATTCAAACTTGTTTTTTTTTACATTACTTTACGTTGTTCGGCAATATATTTGCTAAAAGAGGAATGTCAGATGTCAGTTTGGGGTGTATAGGCTACTTATCATTTAATATTGCCTCGTATTCCTTGTAACGCACGACTTTTAGGAAGGAGTTCGGAAAAATTTTGAAGTTGAAAGCTGGTTGGTTGGGTTGTATGCAAGCAATAACCATAATAACAAACTTGAAAAGAACGTCGACAAACTGAATAAAACCTAAAAGACTTAGCTGCCCTTAATTGTAATCAATTTTCCGATAACATCCCCCTTAATCAAAAACAAAATTTACTTACGTTCAAGAAATCCCTAAGCCACACAACGTCTGGCTTTGGATCACCAATCACCTCGCAGAATATGATCACGGTGTCGCCCTCATAGGCTTGACTTGAACGCGGCTTCACCACAAACAGTGGTTCCTTCGAGTACCTAAAATACAGACAAACCTTAGCAAACCACGCCACCTTCAAGTACCACCTGAACTTACGGCAATGTAGCTCCTCGAATGGTTGACATTTTCTTGCGTTCGTCCTCGGTTACCTCCTCGACAGTCACACGGCTGCTGGTCTCGGTTCGTCCCACAGCATTCGAAGCCACACACACATATATGCCGGCATCTCTCTGCGTTGCCTCAGCGATGATGAGCTCCACGAACCCATTTGAATCCAAGGTGGCTAAAATTCTGCGGCTGGGTCGCAACTTCACACCATTCCTGTGCCAAGACACCCCAACCGATGGATAAGCTTCAACTTTAGCGGACAGCCGTATCTCCTGACCTTCCTTGAAGATGTAGAAAGGCTCCAGGGGCATGTAAAAGTCGGGTGATATGTAAGCTCGTATCCCCTTGTCCACAAACAGCGAACAGTGACAGGAGACGGAACCAAGTTCGTTGCGTGCTGTGCACGTGTACACGCCACTGTCGTCAAGTTTCGTCGATGTGATCTCTAAAGTGTTGAACTGTCCGTCATCTGTGATGACAGTGCGTCTCGAATGCTCAATAATCTCGTCGTCCTTGTACCAAAAGATCTCCGGTCTAGGGTAGCCCATAACCTGGCACGTGAGGCGGACGGGATACGTCACTTGAACGCGACGGTCGCGAAGTCTCATTGTGAAGATGGGAATGGTCTCACCCAGGGCAGCGACACTGGTGCTCGTGACAAGCTCCTTCAGTTTGTGATCGGCAGCGTAGAGCTTCTCATCGGCGACCACTTGCAGGCGAGCGAACGTGGACACCCTGCCCTTGGAGTTTGTTGCCTCGCAGGTGTATCGGCCCGAGTCAACCTCGAACACTTGGCTTATGATGAGTGTACAAACGGAACCGTACTGCTTGACGCGAACTCGGTCTGACGATTCTATCTGCAGCCCGTCCTTATACCAGACGATCTTGGGCCGTGGCGCTCCTTGCACCACGCACTCCAGACTGCACTCCCTGTTGAGAAGTGCTTTCGTTTGGCCGGGCAAAATCTTGACGAACTCAGGCAGGCACTCCGCACCGCCAACTTGAACGGGGTGCGATGTCTGCACCGACGGTCCCCATCCATAGCGATTCTTCGGTGTCACTCGGAAATGATACTCACAGCTGGACAGCAAATTGAAGGCGTCGAACGAGTTGATTGGGGTCATCCCGATCTCCTTCCAGACGGCACCTCCTTCCTTACCCACTATCCACGTGTCGACGCGATACGCGATAACTGGCGCAGAATTTGTGCTTTGCGGCTTGCCCCAAGACAAGCTGATGTGATTCTTGCCGGCGTCTATAACGGTTGGCTCTGTGCTAATTGGTCCAGGTGGGTCTAAAAAATAGACGGAGAGCGAAATAAGTATAGTTTCTTATTTTTAAATTGAGAAGAGAGTGACTTCTGTGATGAGGAAGGGTATGATTTCAAGGATAAATATAAGAGTGTACACGACAATGAGACACACGTCCATGATGTACATGACTTTCGTGGGTTTGAAAGTAAGAAATGTTCTTTGAACTTTTGCTTGAAACTAGAAGGGTCCCTGGAAAACTAATATATACTTAAAAATGACAGGAACAGCATGCAGAGAACTTAGCGAAGCTTTCTCAACCTTGAGTGGGGTACAACAAGGCTGCGCTTTGTTACCGTTGCTATTTGTTATAGTTTGTTGACATAGTGATTGAAATATTGTAAAGCATTCCCCGGAAGATAACTAAGAAGCTTGGTGAACTGTGCTACGCAGGCGATGTGGTGTTGCTTACAAATGCACACGCAGAAATGCAGTTCGGAATAAATACCCTGTCTTGACCACAAAACGAAGACAATTTG
Organism: Eristalinus sepulchralis; assembly: GCA_944738645.1. Taxonomy (NCBI): domain Eukaryota; kingdom Metazoa; phylum Arthropoda; class Insecta; order Diptera; family Syrphidae; genus Eristalinus; species Eristalinus sepulchralis. The sequence goes on from OX122886.1 coordinate 56,187,847, forward strand.
CGTAAGTGTCGGGAATGCGAATGTTACATATTCTATGAAGAAAACACCGCTTTAGAGGACGTCGATATATCAGTCGAATATCGCATTCTAACGACGGATGGAGGTTTACTTAAAGATGTCAATTTTAATGGGCTTAGAAAATAAGTAATTCTCTTCTGAAATGCAGATTTTATAGAAAGATTCTATAAGCCACGTTCCTAGCTTTACATTAAGTCTGGCTTGTGATGGTAGATGATGATGATTAAGTTGACATATGAAGGTAGAGTCGACTTAAACTACCCTTTAAAGGGGCGCAACAACACAAAAACCAAAACAATATTGACATAGCGTCTAAACACGATCTATCCTCAGTCAAAATTGTGCGAGAGCCCTTTAGGAATGCAATTATTTTGCTAGACTCCAGTTACCAGATAAAGGGTCAAAAAAACAAACGTAATCGTAAATACCGAAAGAATACTATTCAGTCGGTTCAGTTAACATAGTTACAACTTTTTCCCAGTTCTCCAGCAGACCAGAAAACGCCTTCATGTTTTTTGACGCTACCCACAAATCAATGTGCTATCCAACAGAATGGTAGGCCTCATCTTCGTAAGCCCTTTAAAGATCATGATGCGCTTAGTTTCTTCGAATAAATTAATTAACAATCCTGCGAAAACGTCTTAATCAGAAGGGGTTTCACGTACATGACACCCTAATATCGAGACCTGTAAGAAATGTCTAACTGTAATCACAAACGTGAGTACAGCACTAAATGTAGTTGAGTCCCAGTATACATTAGTGAATGGTATTCGACTGGTAAGATCAGATCCAGCGCAAACTGTAGAGCCTGTATCTTAGATTCTATCTGAAGATCGCGGTTCCTTGTCGTTCTTAGCAGCTTGACTTAGAGTTTTCGACAACGACAACACATGCCAAGGTACCAGGTTGAATTCCCGGACTAAACACATCGCATTTTTCACGGCACTACCTCTTTCGTATTGCTGACATCATTCAGATTGTTTTTGAAAAGCGAAGTCCGCCAAAAATCCGAAGGTCCCCTATACTCGTGATAGAACAGTAACTCGCACAACTCGAGTAGTTGCTGAAAAAAGATAGGCTCTGGTCCCTTGTGCGCTCTAGTGCCACTCAATTATTATTATTCGGCTCAAAAGCGTACAAAATTCAGGAAGAATTAAAGCCAGCTGCCTTGAATTTGCGTCATATTTTCAGCGAATGGCTTTAAGAAACTCAACGTCAACCCGGTGTTTTATCGTGAATTTTTTTTACCTGGTGAATCCTATTTCAAAAACAATGGATGAGATGCCGGAAAGTACCAAAAGTGACCCTTACGTCCACATTTAATATACCGGTGGACATTTATGGGCTGGTGGTCCATATTTCTTTAAAATGAGGCACATCAGAAATTTACCCTTTTTTTTAAACAATGTTCTTATTGAAAGTTTTTTTTTTTTGGTTAGTTTCCTACTGGATGTGGATGGATAAAATGATTTTTTAGGAATAATCCAGAAACTATTGATGAAGCGTCGAGATTCTAGCTGCTTAAGGAAGTCGCCCAAGATTTGATATTTCGAAATAACCACCTCAGACGTAATAGTGGCTAATATTTATAAAATATTTTTTTTGTAAATTAAATACCATTAATTCTTACTTTTTAAACGGTAAAAAAATTTGATTTACATTATTAATTTTCCATCACAAATTAAACCTCACCCTTAATATTCGAAATTTATTTATTTTTGCATGAATTTGATCACAGGACACAGAACACTCCTTCTATTAGTCTTACAGCTTAACCATCCCAGTCCACTTTTTTGGTGGACTTGGACGCTACTAAAAGCGGATGAGGAAGAATTTAGTCTTTTTGAAAGAAAAGTTCTGCGTGCGATTTTTAGTCCCGTTTGCGTCGATGGCGTCTGAAGGAGAAGATTTAACGACGAACTTTAAAGGCTGTACGGTGGCATGTGCCTGGTCAAGCATTATCGGATACAACGATAAAGATGGCTTGGACATGCAGAACGTATGAAAACCACTGCTCTGGCCCGCCCGAAAATTTTTCGAATCTGAGCCATTGCGACAAAGCAACAGTGGACGACCTAGGCTTAGATGGGGCACACAAGTGGAGATGAACCTCAAATAACTTGGAGTGCGCAATTGGAGGAATCTGGCGAGAGACCGTACTAGCTGAAGAGGCATGTTGGTTGAGGATTTCGTCGACCCCGGACTGTAGCGCCAGTGAAAGAAGAAGAAGAAGCATAACTTTAAAGTTAAACGACGTCTATCGAGCAGAAGGTATTCGAAAATGTAACTTGGCAGTAACCGAATTATTTCTGCATAATTATTTTTAAATTTGAGAAAATCTTTCAAATTATTTTTCTTTCGTTTGCTGCGCTGTGTAATTGAATTTTGAACGTCATGCATCATACCTTATGAAATGTAACCCAATTTGTTGAGTGTGAAGTATTCTAACAGTTCTAAATCGATTTATATTCATGAACATGTGATTTGGTATCACTGAGATTGCTAGTTAGCAGCCCTTTATACGTATGTATATCCCCGCTAACTTATAAGTTAAATTGACACGGCTATCGTCGATTCCAAAAGAAGGAGCCTACAATAGGGCTCCATGTTTTGAGTCAGCGCTGGTTTTAAAGCCAGCTCCGAAGTAAATGTGGCTTAATGTAAGCAGAGACTCAATTTTTTCTATATGGGTAAATTGGTTTGACATATACCTCATATTGTAAAGCAAATGTCAACATTAACAACCAAGGCATTCGTATGTTACAATCATGTAAAACAATATCTCGACCTTAGCTGAGTTTAATTTTGTTAACATTCCCTTAATAGGGACCCAATTTAATGGCTCTTTGCGTACAGACAAGTAATTAACTGGATGACAAATTAACAGATGACAGCTGATTTGCACTCAAGTACTCAGATCTAGGGATGTTTCTGGCTGCTTTTCCTTTGATTTTGACAGACGACCGATGTGTGCAACTCGAAACAGCTGACGAGAAACTGCTTTACTTGCGCATTGAGATTCAGCCTACCGTAAGCTATGGCATCGATTCTTGTTGTTGGTATATCTCTCCGAAGAACTACTCCTTTCGCACTAACATGTTGCTTTCAAAAAGCCGCGCCGCTGATAGCATTTGGTTCCAAATTCCAAAAACGTAAGAGATTTTCGAAATGAATATTGCCTTCTATCAGAATAACTACTTCCGGTGCTAAAGTTGTAGAATAGGACTAGACTTCAAAATTAGTTTTCATACACGATTCAGAACTTCTATTTTAATCGACCATTGTGATTGGGCCCTTCAATTTCCAACGACGAAGAATCCCCAACGAGATTAAACGAGGCTACAGGCGAGGTCACAAAAGAAGCAAAAAACAAAAAAAAAACAGAATTGACAGCAATCAATCACACAACCCACAACGAAGTCCAAATGCAATTTATTCCCCGGAGAAACATATTTTTTTTATTATTTTTTCGTTTATATATGTGTGTGTATGTGTGTCTAAATTTGTAACTTAGTACAAGAAAATAAAATACAAGTCAACAATCATCTAAATTAGAAAAACAAAAAAACTAAAATAAAAATTAAATACACTTTTTAAAGAATATCTTGTTTTTTCTGTTGGAGGAAGTCTCTATAATTTTCTTGTGAAGAGGTTTCAAGGAATTACAGTTCATTCCACGCCAAGCGCAGAATACCAATATAGCATCCTTAACTCATATCTTTCTGTCATTTCTGTTCATTTCTAGATAAGCGAAGATATTTCGTTCCGTTTTTCTTTCATAAAAATTTCCTTTTCATTCTGTTTAAAAAAAAAATCGTCTAAATCAACTAAAATTGAAAAACAAATCAAAATTAAGTTATGTTGACAGTATACTCTGAAGGTATTTCAAAATCTAAATGAAGTTGCTGAATGAATTTATCTGGAAGAGAGAGAGAAAGAAAAAAGAGTGGAAACTGTAAGTGGATATTTTTGTTTTTCCTTTGGACAAAACCTCAATGTGCAGTGACACAAACAAGGTGACAGATGACAGAACAAGGCGATAACAGAATGAAGGAACAATCACAGAAGTCAACAAAGAAAACTGTCAGCACTTGTTGACAGTTGACAATAGATGGTATACCAACTTACCTCTGAAGTAGGAGATGTCTGAATAGCTTTCTAAGGGCTGACCCCAACGTGGTGAAGTTGGCGTCGCTGATCTGGCGCGTTGTAGTACCTGTCAACCGTACCGAAAGCGGAATTAAAATTTAAACAAAAAATGTGCAAAAATAAATAATTTTTCTGTCAACACAGTTTAAATCTAAGCATTGTGGGTTAAGAGTATCAAGTTCGTGTTAGGATCTATTTCTTTTTGGGAGAAGCGATCTACAAGAAAGCGGGAGAGAGAGAGATACATTAGCAAACAAGCAGAAAAATGTTGGAATGCAATCAGCCAACGCCTGTTGGTTGATGAATTACCGTGATTGTGACAAACACTCGATCGGTTCCGAACTCGTTACGAGCCACCACAAAGTAGGTGCCTGAATCCGCGATCTGTGACTTGGCGACTGTGAACCTGATGTAGTCATCTGAGGCTTCCTTGCTGACGCGCTCAGACTTGGTGATGTCCCTGGTGCCCTTCATCAGTGTCACTGAAAGTAAATCAATTGTCAGAATGAGTATTGGTTGGGTCTGCAGTCTCTGCTTACGCTTGGGTTTCGGTTCTCCCTGCAGCCTGAAGGAAATTGAGAAAGGATCTCCGACGGCGATCTTCATTTCGGTTTCTGGTCGGGAAAGGAAGAGTGGAGGACCAGCAGTCTTGCCGCCCTTGGCAGCTATGTCGACGTTAGCATGCGACTCCAGCTTTCCGAATGCGTTCGTGGCGCGGCAGGTGTACGTGCCCTCCCATTCGGCGGCGGCATTTTGAATGGCGAGTGTGTATACGCCGTGATCCATGAAGGTTCGCACGTTCGGCTGGCCGGCCAATGGTCGCTTCTCACGGAACCACTGCACATCAATGGGGCTGCTGGTCGGAAGGAATTCAGCCTGTAGGGCGATGGTGCCGCCGGGGCTGACGGTGTGGTTGCCCAAGGGGATGGTGAGATGTGGCTTGTTGGGGTCGCGGTGGAAGAAGCCGTGGGTCTTCTCCAAAATGAATTTATCCCGCCCTTGGAAGTCAACTTGATGGGTGATCTTCTCCTCCTTCTCTGGGTTTCTAGCCACACAGGAGTACAGACCGGCGTCCTTCTCAGTGGGGTTGTTGATGATGAGCTTGCAGTAACCGTCGGGCTGGCTGATCACGCGGTATTTGTCGTCATTGTTGATCATGTCGCTCTCCTTCATCCACTGGATCTCGGGACGTGGCTTGCCGCGCACTCTGCAATCCAGGACCAGCTCATCCTCGTTCAGTGAGTATGTATCTAGAGTGGGGCGAGAAGGTGAGTAAAGAGAACAGGTTTGGGGGGGACAAGGACAGATAGCTAAGGACAGAGCCACACAACATTGAGCAGACAATGAGGCGAGATGACTCCGAAGCAGGACCTTTGGCGGGGCGGCGGTGATACCTTTCATGTAGCGTATGAACGTCGGAGGCTGAGGAGTTTCATCGTAGCTCTGGTAGACCTTCAGCTGGGCGTGGGACATGGTTTCGCCGTACTCGTTGCACGCTTGACAGGTATAGTTGCCGCTGTCGTCGGCCGTGGCAGAGAATATCTCCAGCGTGGCAGTACCGTCCACGAAGTACTTCTGATACCTCGAACTTGCCGGCAGGGGACAGTGGTTCTTCAGCCAAGTGATATCGCACTCGCCCACCACGTTGCACGAGAGCCGGATATTTGAGCCCTCGGCTACTGTGCGGTCATTGAGGAGCATGCTAAAGACGGGCTTCCGCTTCACCTCTGAGATGTAGCTTCTCTCCTTCGTGAACGAGCTATCCCTGGAAAATTCATCCTCCTGCTCCCGGTTGGAGGAGCGGTGGTGTTTGTACGAGTCGTCGGTGCTGCTGCTAGTGTCGGCGTGGCCGTTCGTCACAGTGGTGATTTTCTTCAGATCAGCTGCTCGCAGAGTCACGCTTATCGCTTCAATCCGATCCTCGCTCTCGGCGTAGCATGAGAAGGAGCCGAAGTCGGAAGAGATCGGATTGCGAATCACCAGTCGGCGCAGCCCTCCGATCTCCTCGAATTGGCGATAGCGGTTGTTCGATATCAGGTGGTCGTCCTTCAGCCACGTAATTCTCGGCCGTCCGTGCACGTTGCACTCCAAAATGATCTCGTTGCGATTCGCGTCAAATGATTCTGTAAAGAGAAAAGGACTGTGACTGTGAGATACGTTCGCCCAGGCGCCTCAACTTGACGTCGGAACGGACCTCTGATTGCACTTGCGAAGCTTTCCGGTGGGTGGGATCGCGATTTGGAGTCGTAAATGCATAGACTGCACCTGTTCTCGACCTGATTCTGGGCATTCCTGGCGATGCAGCTGTAGTCGCCTGAGTCTTCTGGGGTGGCGTCGTAGATCTCAAGGCTTAACGTGCCGTTAATGTTGTATATCTTGTGCTTAGCGTCCTTAAAGATGCGCTCGCCGTTCTTATACCATTGAACCTCGTCTATCGGCCCCGACACGTTACAGAGCAGCTGCGCTTTGTTACCACTCCCCAGAACCATGTCCTTCATGGTGGCTTCTAGCCGGAGCTTCCTCTTGGCCTCCTTCGTTTTCGCAGCCTTCTCTTTCTCCTTCTGCATGTCTAGCTTCTCTTCCTCAGTCTCTTGGGGTTTCTTTTGCTCCCTGCGAAGCTTGATGTGGTCGCTGACGTCAAGGAACTTGCTCAGCTTCATCTGGCCGCCTACGCTCTCCGCGTAGCAGGTGTAAAGCCCGGAGTCATCCGAATTTGGATTTGCGATGATCAACTGTTTAATGCCCTCCGGGAGCTCTACAGCCTCATACTTATCACTCGGCAGCGACAACAGGACGTTGTCCTTCTGCCAGAATATATTCGGCTTCGGATTGCCGGAGACCTTGCACTCAAGGATGATCTGGTTGCTCTGCGACTGATAGGTGTCTAATGGAACAGAGAAGAGGCCGAACATTTAGGACAATGAAGAACAAACACAACACAACACGGCACTCGGGGTTAGTGGCAATGGAAGCACTGAGCGGGTAAAAGTTATTCTACGTACCTTAAGGTGACAGAAAACAATCTCCAGGACACGACTGACACTAGACACTAGCCTACCTTTGATTCCGACCGTAAATACCGGCGCTACCTTCTCTTCCTTGTTCAAGCTGTACACGAAGAGCGTGCACGTACTTTGCACCTCGTTCTCGGGGCCCTTGACGATCAGCTTGATCTCGCCGGAGTCCTCTTCGGTGAGGTCCTTCAGTTGAAGGAAGGCGATACCGTCCTGGCAAGCCAGTCTACTCTTTGGACCGAACGCGATCAGCTGATCGTTGCGGAACCAACGGGCGGTTGGGTCAGGCCCGTCGATGTTGATCACCCACTTGGCAGTGCCACCCTCGGCGACAGTGCGATTTGAGAGGAAATTCCTTAGGTAAAGCCTCTTGCGTAGGTCTGGTGGTGGTGGTACCTCACGGCGGCTGGAACCGCCCTCTTCCTCATCCTCCTTCTTAGGCTTCTTCTTCTTTTCCTTTTCCTTCTCCTCTCCCGCCTGGGATGAGGTTGCAGCCTTCATGGCCTCTCGTACTGGTGATGGAGCTCTTGCGCGTTTCACCTCGATGTGGACCTGATGCGAGATCTCGGCCTTGTCCTTGCGGTTCTCAGCCTGGCAAACATATTTGCCGCTGTCAGCTGGCACAGGGTTGCTGATGAAGAGCTCGCAAGTGCCGTCAGGATGATCGATCAACTGATACTTGTCGCTTGGCTCGATCTTTACGCCGTCCTTGACCCAGGTGATGGTCGGTGTGGGCAGACCCCTGACGCCGACGTCCAGTACGATCTCGTTGACCTTGGCATGGTAGGTGTCCTTGATTGAGCGCGTGAAGGTAGGCGGTACATCAGCGTCATCAGGTCTAGCGTAGACTTCAAGCTTGCACGATGTCGACACCTCTCCAGTACCGTCTCGCGCCACACACTTATATTCGCCACTGTCCTCCACAGTGGCGCTCATCAGCTCCAACGTGCACAGACCCTCACGGTAATTAAAGCGCACTTTTCCTCCAAAAGCCAGCTGTTCCTCGCCCCGGAACCATCTCACCTGTGGCTCATTTGCTTCCAGATACGCCGTCAACTTGACGCGAGACCCTTCAGCGACCACCCGGTTGGTCGCAGCTGCCTTGAAGTGAATGCCTATCCGCTTCTCACGCTTCTCCTCTTTCGCTGGGGCTTCAGGCACTTCGATTACCTCCTCTTCCTCCTCCTTCTTCTTGCCCTTCTTTCCCTTCTTGCCCTTGCCGCCCTCACCATCGGAGTCGGCGCCCAATGAAGAGGGTGGCCTCTCTTCCTCCTTCTGGCCCTTGCGGATCAGATTCTTGTCCGCATGGAAGACGCCATGGATGTTCTCCGCAATGTGCGACTCTTTGCCCTCGAAGAGCACGTGGTGCGAGATTTCGCTCTTTCCCACGCTGTTCTCCGCCTTCACCAGGTACTTGCCGGAGTCCTTCTCACTGGGGTTGTCGATGATGAGCTCTGTGGTGCCGTCGGCGTGGTTAACAATCGTGAAACGATCCTCGCTCTTTATCTCCACGCTGTCCTTGTACCACGTCAGCGTTGGCGTGGGTACACCGCGGGCCCCAGTTTCTAAAATTAGCTCGTTCGTGTTCAGGTGATAAGTCTCTGAAAGGAAACAATGATCGGTGAGCGATACAATAAACTGTTGCTATTATGCAAGATCGAGTGCAGATCGTATGCAGATCAGTTGCACATCGCTCTGGGGCGATCAATTGCACCGAACGTCTATTTTGGGAACATACCTTTGAGTGATCGGATAAACACAGGTACGACGTCAGCGCTAACCTTGGGCTCGTAGACGTGCAGCGTCGCTGTACTGCTGATCTCGCTGAATTCGTTGCGCGCGATCACTGTGTACAGGCCCGTGTCCTCCACTTCTGTCTTGAGGAACTCCAGCACTGCCAAGCCATCGCGGGACATGTTCCTGATCCTCGGACCATAGGTGACGTTCTGTCCATCCTTCTGCCACTTGATCTGCGGATCTGGACCGCCGATCACGGCTTGCAACTTGACCTTGTTGCCCTGGGCCAGATATCGGTTGGTGATGTTCGCCACGAAGTAGAGTTGAGTACCTGGCTTCACATCGGGGAACCGACTCCTGCGTTCGTAGGTGACGTCGACTTCCTCTTCCCTCTTCTTGCCCTTTGGTGGGCGACCTTTCTTGTCTCCGGCATCCTTTTCCTCGACCATGGTGCCTGATGTTCCACTGGAACGCCTTGACTCCGGTAGCTTTTCAACCACAACCGTGTGCTTAATTTGTGTACTTCCAAGTTTGTTATCGGCCACGCAGCAGTACTCTCCGCTGTCGTTGGGTGTCGGCTTGTTAATGATCAATTCACAGAGACCGTCCAAGTGCTCAATCTGTTGGATGCGATCGCTAGAAACGACTGGCTGCGAGTCTTTCGTCCAAGAAATTGTTGGCCGCGGGTTTCCACGTACCTTGGTGTCGATTATCAAATCGTTCTCCGACGAGTGATAAACATCTGTAAGAAGGGAGAACGAAAGAAAAGAAAGTCAGAGACCATCGATCACTGTGGCTGAGCGAGCGTATCAATTGAAATCGGGTCCGCGGCGTTTATTTTCGGACAGCGCGACCTCGATATGTCACCGCGTGCCGCTTTAATCTATCGCTTACCTCTAAGTGGCAGCGCAAACATTGGCTCCTGTTCATCTCCCTCGACCTGGGTGCCGTAGACCTTCAAATAGCAAGACGAATCGACTTCGCTGTACTCATTCTTTGCGACCAATTTGTACTGGCCTGATGCTTCAGCGGTCACTTTGACGAGCTCGAGGACTGCCCTTCCCTCCTCCGTCAGGTTGCGGATATTGGGGCCCACGACGATCCATTTGTCGTCCTTCATCCAGCGGCAGGCGGGATTTGGACCTTCGACGTTGCAGAAAAGTTTAATCGTCGACCCCTCCAGCGCTGTGCGGTCGCGGAGTTGTGTGGCGATCTTCAGTTTGTTCTTCGGGGATACTAAAGGTTCGTTGACTGATGACCGAACTCGGCTTGGCTCCTGGCTGGCGGCACGCTTCCTGTCTGCCTCCTTTTTGGAGGCCATGGCCTCCTCCATTGCCTGACGGGCCATGGTTTCCTTCTCCCGTGAGATGCGGTCACGAGCGTGGAATATGCCGTGCACGTGGAAGTTCTTGTTCTTCGCCACCTCGATGGCGTGAGTGATCTGCGCTTCACCGCTGTCGTTGACCGCCTTGCAAGTGTACTTGCCGGAGTCCCTGTTTGAAGGGCGGAAGATCAAGAGTTTGTACACGCCGTGCGCCTCCTCCAGCAGGGTGAACTTGTAGCTGGGCTTCAGTTCGAATGCGCCGAACCACCAAGTGATCTTCGGTCGTGGTATACCATGCACATGGCACTCGATTGTCAGTTCGTCGTCGTGTAGGTGATAGAAATCTGGAAAGGACACCACACTGTGATGAGGTGGATCTGTGGTGTGGGGCAGGGGAAAGCTGTGGACTTACCTCGAATTAAACTAAAGGTTGGGGGACTGGGTTCGTCTTTGTAAACTTCGTAGATCGTTACGATACACGATGATGTAACCTCGTCGTTGGCGTTCGCAATCACGCACGAGTACTCGCCGGAGTCAGTGGTCACGGTATTCACGATTTCGAGGGCAAGGATGTTGTTGTTGTTGATGATCCTGTGGGTGGCGTCACGTTCCAACTGCTTGCCGTCCTTGAACCATTTCACGGAGAGCTCAGGGCCATCGACAGCGCAGGCCAGGCGCACCTTCTGTCCCACTTCGGCGGTGCGGTCGGTAAGGAAGTTGATAAAGTGTGGAAGACGAGCCTGTTCACGTTGCTTTTGCCAGTCGGCGTCGCGTTCGCGTTCACTACGTGCTATGGCCCTGCTGTACTTGCGCAGTTGAAGCATGAACTCCTCTCCCTCCTCCTCGGCAATTTTCTGCCATCTCTCCTCATCCTCGGGATCTGGACGTACGAAGCTGTCAACCGACACGTTACTCTCACGTCGGTCCACTGGGAGTTCCTCGAACTCGTCGTCTTCTTCGTGGTATTCGTCTTCATCGTGGTATCCTTCGCCCTCGGAGTGTTCCTCTCCGCCTTCCTCGTCGCCGGTGTGGCCGGCTTCGCTGCCTTCGTCACTTCCCTCCTCATCGTGCTCTTCTTGCTCCTGTGCGGCCAATTCAGCAGCCTCGAGCTCTTGCTGTGCCCTGATTTCGGCTTCAATACGTGCCTGCTCCTCGGCTTCAGCCTTCAGACGCTTCTGGCGCTCTTCGAATGTCTCGTTTTTCGGGCGCTCGGCTTCTCGTTTGGCGGCTTCCTCCGCAGCGGCCTTTGCAGCTTTGGCCTGCTCCTCCAGCTGAAGGACCAGCTTGCTCTTCTTTGGAGGTGGTCTCGCCGCCGGGGGCGGTGGAGGTGCCTGGTCGAACATTTTCTTGTTAGCCCTGGCGCCGCCGCCCATCTCAAGCTTCAGGGAGATCTTCGGACTCGGGCTTTTCTCCTTCTTCTCCTTCTTCTTGGTGGCCTTCTTTTTGCCCTTCTTGGACTCACCATCCGGGTCCATGCTTTCCTCGCGATCCTCGCTGTCGCGCATTTCGCTTTCACTGCGGCCTTCGCCTCCCTCACCGCCAGGACTCTCGTCCCTGTCGACGGTCTTGCGGCCCTTTCCCTTCTTGCCCTTCTTCTCCTTCTTCTTCGGCTTCACTTCCTCGACAATCTCCTCCTCCTCCTCCTCGGTGTACTCCTCGTACTCTTCCACTACATATATCACTTCGACATTCGATACGTCCATTACGGCCGCGCGATCGATCACCGACATATCAGAGGTTATGTAACGCACGGGCGGCACCTCAGGCTCTGTGATATCCATGATGAGAGCCTTGTCGAAGACCGCCTTGTTGCAATACAGCTGCGTCTTGATGTCACGACCGAGCTCGAAGGGCGTCTTCTCCTTGTCCTCGCGCTTCAGGAACGGCGTAATGCTCCTCCATGTCGAGGGGGTTGCGCTTCTTCGGGTTAGGTAGAGGCTGAACGGGGTCTGGCTGCGGCCCCGAATCGGGGTCGCACTACGGCCACGCAGGCCCAGCGGTGTTGGCGACTTGACCCTGCGCTTCTTCTGCGTCGGCACCTTCAGTGTGTCCGGCGCTGGAGAGGGCCTCTCGTCTGGCTCCTGCGATGGCTGCTCCTCCGCGGGGGCAACATCTCCGTCCGTTTCACCCATCTGGTCTGATTCTTCTACTGTGAATTATCCAAAAACCGTTTCGTAAGCTTGAAAACCGTTTTCAAGGCGGATTTTTTTTCGAAAAAAATAAAAATTATTCTCTATTCGCTATTTTTAGGCACTGTGTTCGTGATTGGATCTCTGGGTTCCGTTTGATTATCGTGTATCGACCGCTCGATAGGAAATTATAACTACGACTGATCGGGTTGGTTTCACGACGGCCCCTACAGCGATATTCTCGAGAATGAGTGACGGACGGTGCGGTTTTCGGAGCACCGCGCACAAATATCTGCTAATTTGGGTCCCGATGCCAAGTGCTATATTTACTTTGGGTCGTTTATCATAGACATGGTGTTGCTGCTGCTGCTGCTGTTGTTACTGTTTCAGCTTCAGTGCGGTTCAACGAGACCGTTATATAAGCGTCATCGCGAACTAGGCTTGCGCGTACAGTGCTGCAACTTTTGCGCTCTGTCTGTCCTATGGTCCCGAGATGTACTTCTCTCTCGCTTTGTTTTGCTCTATTTTTGCGCGTGGTGGTTTTTTTTTGTCTGTTCATGGTGAGTAAGGGTACAAATACTTACCGTTAAGTCCGGTGGTTGCGACTGTTTTACCTGTATTCCTTACACAACCGGGGCGTGCGAGGAGTCATGTGGTGAGCCATTTGGGGAGTGGAAGAACGGCTACATAAATAGCTAGGGAATCATCTTATGTTTTGCTTGGCAAAATAAGCGAAAAGCGGTAAGAATTTGGCTAGAAACAGCGCAGCAGGGGGTTAAGAGAAGCGTTAGAAAGCGTTAAGAATGTGCAGGCAATTTCGAACTCAGCGGTGTGAGCCAACACAATCTATTTCCTATGTGCTGCATTGGACGGGGGTGCTATTTTCGAAACTCCTCTTTCATTGGGACCGTTAGACTTTGTTGTTTTTGTTTGGCCACCTCAATCACATGGCTAATTGCTGCGCTAAATTTATCCGAGCGTATCTGTCACAAGTTCGGCTAAATTTAGCACTGGCTCTCGTGACTCGGTGGTGGCACGACATGGAGAGCCGCGCAATGTCGGCGGGGGAGCTATGTGATTGAGGTGCGCGGTGCACTCTGTTTTGATGATGAACTTGGAGTACATACCTCTGATGTTGCGAGTGAAAATTGGCGGAGTGCCGGATTTCGTGGTTGGAACTTCGTATACAGTGACAAGGCAACTTGTTTCGATGTCTCCATTGCGGTTTGACGCGATGCAGCGGTAGATGCCGCAGTCGGACTTCTCCACTGAGCGGATTTCGAGCGATGAGAGACCGTCTGTTGAGCTGATGATGTATCTGTTGCCATGATTGATGGGGGTCTTGTCCTTGAACCATTGTGTGGTGACGTCGCTTCCAGTGATGCAGCACGTGAGTTTGATATCGCTGCCAATGGGGGAGTTGCGGTTGGTGAGCTTGAGGTCGATGTTGGGCGGGCGTTTTGATTCCTTCTTACGATCTTCTCTGATGTCCTTTCTTGGGAGTTTTACCTCCGTAAGAGCTTCGGTGTTTTCTCGGGATCCATTTTGTTGGGCGATGGGAGGACTTGATTCTTGATTTCTTTCAGACTTGATGACTTTTTCTGCCTCAGTTTGAATTACTTGCTTAGTGATGGCTGTGAATGCGATGTCCTCTTGCATTGTCTTGGCAGTTTTCTCTTCTTTTTCAGTTGTAGTCATTGGAGACTCTGGAGGTTGCTGCGCATCCTGTGTCATCTCGCTCGATTTTTCTTCTACCTTCTTCTTCGATGATCTTGTCCTCTTTTGGCTTTGCTCTGCTTTGGCTTCGCTTGCTTTCTCTTCTTCTTCGGGCTTCGATTTAATTGAATCCGTCTTAAGGCTTACTTCTGAAGATTCCGGCACTGGCTCTGTAGTTTGTGGTGCGTCTTCAGGTTTAATTTTATCTTTTGGTGTATCCTTTGTTTCCTGTTCAGCTGCTGAGTCCTTATTCTCAGCCTTTTTTACACTCAAACGTTTCCTGGACGGTTTTGCGGGCATTTCCTCAGCCTTATCCTGTTCTCCTTCCTTGATTTTCTTCTTCTGAGGTTCTTCAGACCTTTCATCTTTCTGTGGAATTATGTCTTGAGCAGACTCAGTTTGCTTTTCGTTGTGCACATCAACCACTGATTTGGCTTCGACTTCTGTTTTCGTTTCAGAAACTGATTCCGTTTTCGGTGCAGTGTCAGTTACAGCATTTGTCGACTTGGCCTCATCTTCAACTTTATCCTTCTTTTGAAGACTGCCACGTTTCTTGGGTTTTTCTGAGGAAGTTTCTTTCTGTTCTCCTTTGGCTTCTTCTTTGTCCGAAGTTTTATCAGTTTTCTCGGCTTCAGCCAACTTAATCTTTCCTTCTGTTTCATTTTTCTTTTTTAAACTGTCACGTTTCTTTTTAGGTTTCTCTGGCTTAACTTCAGCTGTCTTCTCATTTTCTGTGGGTTTCTCTGCTGCAGCAGCCTTTTCAGCTTCAGTGGCTTTCTCAGCCTCAGCAACCTTCTTTTCTTCAGCAGCCTTCTTAGCTTCAGCGGCCTTCTCAGCTTCAGTGGCCTTCTTGGCTTCATTGGCCTTCTCAGCTTCAGCGGCCTTCTCAGCCTCAGCGGCCTTTTCAGCCTCAGCCACCTTCTCTGCTTCAGCAGCCTTCTTAGCTGCTGCGGCTTTCTCAGTCTCAGCAGCCTTCTTTTCTTCAGCAGCCTTCTTAGCTTCAGCGGCCTTCTCAGCTTCAGCGGCCTTCTCAGCTTCAGTGGCCTTCTTGGCTTCATTGGCCTTCTCAGTTTCAGCGGCCTTCTCAGCCTCAGCAGCCTTCTTTTCTTCAGCGGCTTTCTCTGCTGCGGCGGCCTTCTCAGCTGCAGCGGCCTTCTCGGCTTCAGCAGCCTTCTCAGCTTCAGCGGCCTTCTCAGCCTCAGCCACCTTCTCAGCTTCAGCAGCCTTTTCAGCTTCAGCGGCTTTCTCAGCCTCAGCAGCCTTCTTTTCTTCAGCGGCCTTCTCAGCTGCAGCGGCCTTCTCGGCTTCAGCAGCCTTCTTTTCTTCAGCAGCTTTTTCGGCTGCGGCGGCCTTCTCTGCTTCAGCAGCCTTCTTAGCTGCGGCGGCTTTCTCAGCCTCAGCAGCCTTCCTTTCTTCAGCGGCCTTCTCTACTTCAGCGGCCTTTTCAGCCTCAGCCACCTTCTCTGCTTCAGCAGCCTTCTTAGCTGCTGCGGCTTTCTCAGTCTCAGCAGCCTTCTTTTCTTCAGCAGCCTTCTTAGCTTCAGCGGCCTTCTCAGCTTCAGTGGCCTTCTTGGCTTCATTGGCCTTCTCAGCTTCAGCGGCCTTCTCAGCCTCAGCAGCCTTCTTTTCTTCAGCGGCTTTCCCTGCTGCGGCGGCCTTCTCAGCTTCGGCGGCCTTCTGAGCTTCAGCAGCCTTCTCAGCCTCAGCAGCCTTCTTTTCTTCAGCGGCTTTCTCAGCTGCAGCGGCCTTCTCTGCTTCAGCAGCCTTCTTAGCTGCAGCGGCTTTCTCAGCCACAGCAACCTTCTTTTCTTCAGCGGCCTTCTCAGCTTCAGCAGCTTTCTTTTCTTCAACAGCTTTTTCGGCTGCGGCGGCCTTCTCTGCTTCAGCAGCCTTCTTAGCTGCTGCGGCTTTCTCAGTCTCAGCAGCCTTCTTTTCTTCAGCAGCCTTCTTAGCTTCAGCGGCCTTCTCAGCTTCAGTGGCCTTCTTGGCTTCATTGGCCTTCTCAGCTTCAGCGGCCTTCTCAGCCTCAGCGGCCTTTTCAGCCTCAGCCACCTTCTCTGCTTCAGCAGCCTTCTTAGCTTTTGCGGTTTTCTCAGTCTCAGCAGCCTTCTTTTCTTCAGCAGCCTTCTTAGCTTCAGCGGCCTTCTCAGCTTCAGTGGCCTTCTTGGCTTCATTGGCCTTCTCAGCTTCAGCGGCCTTCTCAGCCTCAGCAGCCTTCTTTTCTTCAGCGGCTTTCTCTGCTGCGGCGGCCTTCTCAGCTGCAGCGGCCTTCTCGGCTTCAGCAGCCTTCTCAGCTTCAGCGGCCTTCTCAGCCTCAGTAGCGTTCTTCTCTTCAGCGGCCTTCTCAGCTTCAGCAGCCTTCATCTCTTCAGCAGCCTTCTTAGCTGCTGCGGCTTTCTCAGCCTCAGCAGCCTTCTTTTCTTCAGCGGCTTTCTCTGCTACGGCGGCCTTTTCGGCTTCAGCAGCCTTCTTTTCTTCAGCGGCTTTCTCAGCCTCAGCAGCCTTCTTTTCTTCAGCGGCTTTCTCTGCTGCGGCGGCCTTCTCAGCTGCAGCGGCCTTCTCGGCTTCAGCAGCCTTCTTTTCTTCAGCGGCTTTCTCAGCCTCAGCAGCCTTCTTTTCTTCAGCGGCTTTCTCTGCTGCGGCGGCCTTCTCAGCTGCAGCGGCCTTCTCAGCTTCAGCGGCCTTCTCAGCCTCAGTAGCCTTCTTCTCTTCAGCGGCCTTCTCAGCTGCAGCGGCCTTCTCAGCTGCAGCAGCCTTCTTCTCTTCAGCAGCCTTCTTAGCTGCTGCGGCTTTCTCAGCCTCAGCAGCCTTCTTTTCTTCAGCGGCTTTCTCTGCTGCGGCGGCCTTCTCAGCTGCAGCGGCCTTCTCGGCTTTAGCAGCCTTCTTTTCTTCAGCGGCTTTCTCAACCTCAGCAGCCTTCTTTTCTTCAGCGGCTTTCTCTGCTGCGACGGCCTTCTCAGCTGCAGCGGTCTTCTCGGCTTCAGCAGCCTTCTCAGCTTCAGCGGCCTTCTCAGCCTCAGTAGCCTTCTTCTCTTCAGCGGCCTTCTCAGCTGCAGCGGCCTTCTCAGCTGCAGCAGCCTTCTTCTCTTCAGCAGCCTTCTTAGCTGCTGCGGCTTTCTCAGCCTCAGCAGCCTTCTTTTCTTCAGCGGCCTTCTCTGCTTCAGCGGCCTTCTCAGCCTCAGCCACCTTCTCTGCTTCAGCAGCCTTCTTTTCTTCAGCGTCTTTCTCTGCAGCGTCTTTCTCTGCAGCGGCGGCCTTCTCAGCTTCAGCAGCTTTCTGGGCCTCAGCAGCTTTCTTAACTTCGGCGGCCTTCTCAGCCTCAGCAGCCTTCTTTTCTTCAGCGGCTTTCTCGGCTGCGACAGCTACGGGAGCTTTCTCGGCTTCAGCGGCATTCTCAGCTTCAGCGGCTTTCTTAGTCTCAGCAGCCTTCTTTTCTTCAGCGGCCTTCTTAGCCTCAGCAGCCTTCTTTTCTTCAGCGGCTTTCTCTGCTGCGGCGGCCTTCTCAGCTGCAGCGGCTTTCTCGGCTGCTGCGGCTTTTTCAACTTCAGTAGCCTTCTTAGCTTCAGCGGCTTTCTCAGCTTCAGCGGCCTTCTCAGCAGCAGTGGCATTCTCATTTGCAGTGAACTTTTCAGCTTGAGATGCATTAGCCTTTTCAACAGCTTCTTCCTTCTTTTCAGAACCCACGGACTTCCTCGGTGGTTTTTCTGGAGCAGCTTTTCCCACCCTCTCTGCTTCTTGTGGTTCCACCTTCTCTTCTGTTGTCCCCTCGACTGGCACTTCAGCCTCCAGAGGCTTTGTGGTTTGAGGTTCCTCGAGCTTTGTAGCAGATTCATCTTTCTTATCCTTATCGATTTCCGGCTCTTTAGGTTTTTCTTCTTCACCGGCTTTAGACTTATCTTTTGTTTTCTTTTCCAGGCTCGCTCGCTTCTTTGGTGGTTTCTCAGGCGCCTTCTTTTCAGTTGTTTCCTCTTTTGAGACGTCCTCTGGAGTTGTTTCGGTTTCTACTTTGGTATCGTTTGCTACTTCCTTCAGAGATTCCTTTTCTTTTTCAGCTTTTGTGGGCTTCACCTTTTCAGGGGACTTTTTCTTTTTTGGTGGTTTTTCAGGAGCTGCTTCTGACTTCTCAGTCACCGCACCTGATTCGTCCTTCTTTTCTATGACGGGTTCATTCGTAGAAAGCTCTTCCTCAGATTTGGTTACGTCTTTAGATTCTACCACTTGGTCGTCCTCTATTTCCTTTACTCCCTTAACCGCCCTTTCATCTGCCTGCTCAGATCCTTCCTTCTTTGCATCTTCACATGAGGTTTGCTCTGGTTCCTCTGATATTTTCTCCTTATCTGCTGGCGCTTCGACAGCTTCAACCTTCGCTTCATCCACTTCGTTTGTTTCGATTTTAGCCTTAACTTCTAGGTTTTGCTCCTTGGGTTCGACGGGGATATCTTCAGGCTCAGGGAGACCGTCATTCACTTCAGTCTTGCGCTTCTCTGCTTCTGATATTTCCTGTGGCTTCTTTTCTTCAGATTTCAGATCCTCGCCCCTAGCTTCTGGCGATGATTTCTTAGTCTTCTTCCTTGGGCTTGGTTTCTTGGTGATCTTCTTTTGCTCGGGTTTATCTGCGGTGGCTTGTGCAGCTTCATCGTCTGTCTTCTCTTCAACCTTAGCTTTGATTTCTGATGACTTCTCTTCCGGAGCTTTGCTTTCTTCTTTCTGAAGATCACCTACGTCTAGCTTGTCACTCTTAACATCTACAACGTTAGCTTCAGTTATGGTGGATTCAGTGACTGATTTTTCGACGACTTCCTCTTGGGAACCTCGTGTCTTGACTTCTGTAGCCTTATTCTCATCTCCAATCTGCAAGGCTTCAGCTTGTGGTGATTTTTCCTTTGACTCCTCCACAATTGCGTCCTTTGTCTTGAACTTATCTTCCATAACGTCCTTTGTCTCGGCCTTTCCTTCCTTAGCCTTGTCCACTGTATCTTTCGCATCCTTTTCTCCTTCTGCCTTAGAGTCCTCTGCTTTCGTCTTCTCCTCTGACTTCTCTGGAGACTTCTTCTTCGGGCTGGTCTTTCTTGGCTTCTTCACAGGCTTAACTGTATCTTCCTGTTCTTCTGTCACTTGCTCCTTGATTTCCTCTTTTACGTCTAACTTATCATCAACCTCATTCTTGTTCTTCTTTGAAACTTCCTCAATTTTCTCTGCGTCCTTGACTTTTTCGTCAACTTTCTCTTCAACTTGTACAATGGTCTCCGCCCCCTTGGGTTCGACTTTCTCTACAATTTTCTCTTCCATAGCTTGTGTCGTCTCTTGTTTCTTCACTTCCTCTGGTTCCTTGATGTCTTCCTTTACATCCTTGACATCCTCTTCAGTCACCTCTTTCTCCTTGACTTCAACTTCCTTCATCAAAATTTCGTAAATCCTCTGCAGCGGAGCCGATACCTGATCGATTCCTTCACTCATATCAGCCTTATCGATGTCCTTGGCGACGTTCTCTATCTGATCGTGGAGACTCAACATCACCTTCATGACACTCTGCACACTTGGGAGCAACTGCTTGTCTACGTTAGGCTTTAGATCGTCGCAGCTGAAGTATAAATCCATGAGGCAGGACTGAAGGTTCACCATTCGTCCCGAGGATTTGTCGAAGGATTCATCGTTCCCCTTGGTTAGGCTCTCGACAGCTGTCTGCAAATTGGAGAGCGGTTCAATCAGAGTCGTCAGCTTCTTGGCGGACTTCTCTGTTGCCTTGGCGATCAGAATGCTCTTCAGCTGCTCCATGACTGACAAGGAGTTTTTAAGGAGCTCGTCGCAAATGTGTTTCCTCACTGGGGAACCAGTCGCCAATAAGTCTTTGAAGCTCGACTTAAGTTCTTCCAATTTTTCGTCCTTGTCCTTGGACGACAATTGGCTGTCGTCGTAGGTGTGGACTATTTGATCCCGCAGGTTTCGGTAGGACTTTGCAATCGATTTGCAGACGTTTTCGTCTTCTGAGCCTGCATTCAGCTGTTCATTTAGCTTGGAAATGTCGGCGACAATGGTCTGAAGGGACTGTTGCGCCTGAATGTCGGAAGTCAGGTTTTGAACAGACTTGATAGCCGTTTCAAGCGCTTTTACATCGACCTCTTGTTGGGCAGGGACTTCTTCAGTCTTATCTTGAGTTGGAATTGCTTCTTC
The DNA here is from genome assembly GCA_944738645.1 of Eristalinus sepulchralis. NCBI lineage: Eukaryota > Metazoa > Arthropoda > Insecta > Diptera > Syrphidae > Eristalinus > Eristalinus sepulchralis. Next base: position 56,208,105 of record OX122886.1, read on the forward strand.
GGGTTTCTTCTCAGGACTTGCTTTGGCTTTCTTCCGTTTGGGCTTCTCGATTTTCTCCTCCACTTGTTCCACTGTTGTTTTTGGTTCAAGCTTCACATCCGGTTTCGTAGGCTCTGAGTCGGGCTTCTCTGCCTTTTTATCCACTTCCTCTGCTTGTTGTTCTTTTTTCTTTTCGTCAGTTACTTTTGAATCAGCCGGTTTTTCAGTCGTTTCTTCCGGTTTTGAAGCTTCTTCTGGTTGCAGGAGCTTTTCTTCTTTCTTCATCGGGTCCTCACCTGCGCCTGCTGCTGTCTTTTGTTCCTCTTTGTCCTTCTTCTTTTCTGGACTTGCCTTAGACTTCTTTCTCTTAGTTGGTTTCGGTGTGTCATCCTGCTTTTCATCGGGAGGTGTTATTTTACCCTTTTCGGCTTCTTCAGTCGTCGAAACAACTTCTGAAACGACTTCCTCCGCAATTTTCTCTGGACTTGACTTGGATTTCTTTCTCTTGATTGGAGCTGGCCCCTCGTCCTTCTTTTCCTCTGCAGATGACTCGGGTTTGTCGTCGGCAACTTTTTCAGATTTGGTCTCATCTGCTGTTGCTTCCACTGTCTTCTTTTCAGGGCTGGCTTTTGACTTCTTCCTCTTCACTTTTTTAGGTTCCTCTTCGCCCTTTTGAGACATATCCTCTGCCTTAACTTCGATTAGTTCTTGTATTTCAGCGGCTTCCTCCACCTTACTGGACTCAAGTTTCTCTGGTTCGGTTACAGATTTATCGGCAGCCATCTTTTCGACTTTAACTTCGGCAATTTCTGGTTTCCTAGCAGCTTCCTCCACCGTGCCGATTTTGAGCTCCTCTGGTTCAGTAAAGGATTTCTGTGGTTCCTCAGCAGAATCTTGGGTAACCTCTCGCACCTCTTCAACAAGTTCCGCCAACAAGGTCAATATATTCTCGATGGGACCAGAAAGCCGGTTCACGTCCGCGGAAATGTCCATCCTGGGAATAAACTGTTCGGATACCTCGAAGTGGTCGTGAATTTTCAGAAGGATATCCTTCGTGGTAATCAAAGCTTCCTGGAGACTCTTGGAAGATTGACTTGGCACAAGGTCGTCGCATTTAAAGAACAAGTCCATTAGACACGACTGCAAGGTGATCATCTTTTTGGAGGACTTTTCAAAGGAATCTTCTTCAGACTGGTTCAGATATTCGATGGCTACCTTCAAATTGTTCAACGGGTCTACCAAGGGTAACAGCTGCTTAGAAGATTCGGAGGCAGAGTCTCCGTGGAGACTTCTGCTAAGCTTCTCAATGGAGTTAATGGTGCTGTTCATGAGCTCTTCAGATACGTACTTCCTAATAGCAGGATTTTCGGCCAAAATATCCTTAAACATGTCATTGGCTTTCTCGATCTGAGTTTCTTTTTCGTCGCCTGCAAGTTTGCTTCCGTCGTAAGTATGGACTAAGCACTGCCTTAGTTTGAAGAAAGCTTTTCCGACCTTTTTAACTACATTCTCGTCTTCGGAAGCATCCGAAGCCAGCAAATCTTTTATCTCTCCGAGTTCAGACACAGTATCAGCAATGGCTGCTGTTTCCTCCGAACCTGCCGGGAAGACCGCGATCGCTTCGAATGCTTTCTCCAAAGCTTCTGGGCTAAGCTTATGCTGCACTGTAGATTTCTCAGCAGTCGCCTTTTCAGCGGCAACTTCTGTGACTTCGGCCTTCTTAGCAGCTTCGTCCACGGTACCGACTTCCAGTTTCTCTGGCTCTGTAACGGATTTTTCAGCGGCAGCCTTTTCAGCGCCTACTTCTGTGACTTCGGCCTTCTTAGCAGCTTCGTCCACGGTGCCGACTTCCAGTTTATCTGGCTCAGTGACAGATTTCTCAGCCGCAGTCTTTTCAGCGCCTACTTCTGTGACTTCGGCCTTCTTAGCAGCTTCGTCCACGGTACCGACTTCCAGTTTCTCTGGCTCTGTAACGGATTTTTCAGCGGCAGCCTTTTCAGCGCCTACTTCTGTGACTTCGGCCTTCTTAGCAGCTTCGTCCACGGTACCGACTTCCAGTTTCTCTGGCTCTGTAACGGATTTTTCAGCGGCAGCCTTTTCAGCGCCTACTTCTGTGACTTCGGCCTTCTTAGCAGCTTCGTCCACGGTACCGACTTCCAGTTTCTCTGGCTCTGTAACGGATTTTTCAGCGGCAGCCTTTTCAGCGCCTACTTTTGTGACTTCGGCCTTCTTAGCAGCTTCGTCCACGGTGCCGACTTCCAGTTTCTCTGGCTCAGTGACAGATTTCTCAGCCGCAGTCTTTTCAGCGCCTACTTCTGTGACTTCGGCCTTCTTAGCAGCTTCGTCCACGGTACCGACTTCCAGTTTCTCTGGCTCTGTAACGGATTTTTCAGCGGCAGCCTTTTCAGCGCCTACTTCTGTGACTTCGGCCTTCTTAGCAGCTTCGTCCACGGTACCGACTTCCAGTTTCTCTGGCTCTGTAACGGATTTTTCAGCGGCAGCCTTTTCAGCGCCTACTTCTGTGACTTCGGCCTTCTTAGCAGCTTCGTCCACGGTACCGACTTCCAGTTTCTCTGGCTCTGTAACGGATTTTTCAGCGGCAGCCTTTTCAGCGCCTACTTCTGTGACTTCGGCCTTCTTAGCACCTTCGTCCACGGTGCCGACTTCCAGTTTCTCTGGCTCAGTGACAGATTTCTCAGCCGCAGTCTTTTCAGCGCCTACTTCTGTGACTTCGGCCTTCTTAGCAGCTTCGTCCACGGTACCGACTTCCAGTTTCTCTGGCTCTGTAACGGATTTTTCAGCGGCAGCCTTTTCAGCGCCTACTTCTGTGACTTCGGCCTTCTTAGCAGCTTCGTCCACGGTACCGACTTCCAGTTTCTCTGGCTCTGTAACGGATTTTTCAGCGGCAGCCTTTTCAGCGCCTACTTCTGTGACTTCGGCCTTCTTAGCAGCTTCGTCCACGGTACCGACTTCCAGTTTCTCTGGCTCTGTAACGGATTTTTCAGCAGTCGCCTTTTCAGCGGCAACTTCTGTGACTTCGGCCTTCTTAGCAGCTTCGTCCACGGTACCGACTTCCAGTTTCTCTGGCTCTGTAACGGATTTTTCAGCGGCAGCCATTTCAGCGCCTACTTCTGTGACTTCGGCCTTCTTAGCAGCTTCGTCCACGGTACCGACTTCCAGTTTCTTTGGCTCTGTAACGGATTTTTCAGCGGCAGCCTTTTCAGCGCCTACTTCTGTGACTTCGGCCTTCTTAGCAGCTTCGTCCACGGTACCGACTTCCAGTTTCTCTGGCTCAGTGACAGATTTCTCAGCAGCAGTCTTTTCAGCGGCAACTTCTGTGACTTCGGCCTTCTTAGCAGCTTCGTCCACGGTACCGACTTCCAGTTTCTCTGGCTCTGTAACGGATTTTTCAGCGGCAGCCTTTTCAGCGCCTACTTCTGTGACTTCGGCCTTCTTAGCAGCTTCGTCCACGGTACCGACTTCCAGTTTCTCTGGCTCAGTGACAGATTTCTCAGCAGCAGTCTTTTCAGCGGCAACTTCTGTGACTTCGGCCTTCTTAGCAGCTTCGTCCACGGTGCCGACTTCCAGTTTCTCTGGCTCAGTGACAGATTTCTCAGCAGCAGTCTTTTCAGCGGCAACTTCTGTGACTTCGGCCTTCTTAGCAGCTTCGTCCACGGTACCGACTTCCAGTTTCTCTGGCTCTGTAACGGATTTTTCAGCGGCAGCCTTTTCAGCGCCTACTTCTGTGACTTCGGCCTTCTTAGCAGCTTCGTCCACGGTGCCGACTTCCAGTTTCTCTGGCTCAGTGACAGATTTCTCAGCAGCAGTCTTTTCAGCGCCTACTTCTGTGACTTCGGCCTTCTTAGCAGCTTCGTCCACGGTACCGACTTCCAGTTTCTCTGGCTCAGTGACAGATTTCTCAGCAGCAGTCTTTTCAGCGCCTACTTCTGTGACTTCGGCCTTCTTAGCAGCTTCGTCCACGGTGCCGACCTCCAGTTTCTCTGGCTCAGTGACAGATTTCTCAGCAGCAGTCTTTTCAGCGGCAACTTCTGTGACTTCGGCCTTCTTAGCAGCTTCGTCCACGGTACCGACTTCCAGTTTCTCTGGCTCTGTAACGGATTTTTCAGCGGCAACCTTTTCAGCGGCAACTTCTGTGACTTCGGCCTTCTTAGCAGCTTCGTCCACGGTACGGACTTCCAGTTTCTCTGGCTCTGTAACGGATTTTTCAGCGGCAGCCTTTTCAGCGCCTACTTCTGTGACTTCGGCCTTCTTAGCAGCTTCGTCCACGGTGCCGACTTCCAGTTTCTCTGGCTCTGTAAGGGATTTTTCAGCGGCAGCCTTTTCAGCGTCTACTTTGGTAACTTCGGCCTTCTTAGCAGCTTCGTCCACTGTACCGACTTCCAGTTTCTCTGGCTCTGTAACGGATTTTTCGGCTTCTTTTGCTTTAGCAGCTGCCTCCTCCGCTTCCGCCTTGGCTCTAAGTGCTTCCTCCAGTTTCTGCGACTCGATAAAGCTCTTTATGTTGCGCGCCATGGTTTCCTTTAACACCTTCAGTGGCTCCTTCAGGGCTTCCATCTCTTGTAGCACTTCTATAATGCCTTCCGTCTTAGCGTCATCGACTGCCCTGCAGACTTTCTGCAGAGGCACAACACAGGCCTTCTTAAACTCCCCAGGCAATCGTTTGCTGAGATCTTCGGCCTGGTTTGTCAACTCAAGTAGGTGCGTCCGAAGGGTAAGGAACTCTTCGGAGGTCCTGTCCTGAGTGCCCTTGTTCTTTGTCACAATCTCAGTCAGAGTGGTATCCAGGCTTGTGGTGACAGTCAGAAGATTCTTACAGGTCTCGAGACCAGGAGCTGTTTGCAGAAGGGGTATCAACTCGGAGAGGCCATCCTTTGGCGTTTGAATTATGTCCTGTAGAAATGACCTCCTCAGACCTGCGTTGTTGGTCAGGATCGATATGAAAACTTTATTGGCCAGAACCAGAAGCTCGCTGGTCTCTGACTTTAACTCCTGGTTTTGCTTGATGAATGCCAGGAGATCCCGCATCTTGAAGAGCGGCAAGAAGAGGTTGTCCTCAATGGTCTCCGGTGTGCTGTCGGCTAAAATATTCGCAATCTCGCTCACCGTCATCTCCAGGGTGCTCAGGATCTCTTTCGAGACTTTGTTGTAGCTCCTTTTCTCCACCTCTATGATGCGTTCGCGCAGAACTTGCAGCGATTGATAGCTTTCGAACATCTTCGGACCCAACTGAGCCTGAATTTTAGACTCTTCAATCTTTGCTCTCTTTTCAGGAGTCTCCTGGTCGCCTTTCAACGGTTTTTCTGAGCCAATATCGACAGTTTCTTCTGCCTTCCGCTTTTGTGTAGCCTCTGCCAGGTCCTCCTGCCTTTGTGAATCTTCTTGTTGCTTCAAGTCCGCCTTTGCGAACTCAATTAGAGAGTTTTGAAGTTTTTCCAGCGGCTCCGCGATCGACTGAATTGTCTTCACCTCCTCTGTGGAGAGCTGGGACAGGTCTTCCTTGACCAGGATCTCGTTCTCGATTGTCTCCATCTTTGCCTGCAGGTCCTTAATACCCGACTCGTTCAACCGCACCAACTCGCTGGACCACTCATCATCGGTGGCCAGCTGCTCTTGAACAACCTTCAGCAGCTCCTGGGCCTCCTTAACGGGATTTAGGAGCTCAAACAACTGTTCGCCGTCAGCGTCTTTTAAAATTTCGAACAGAATCTCATTCATGCCTGTCAGGGGGCCCACAACGTTGTCTACCTCCTGAAAGACTTCGATGATCCTCAGCGGATCTGTGGCCTCAATGAAGTCGAACACCGCCACCATGACGCTCTGTGCTGTCAGCACGTGGTCCAGCAGTTCGTTGGGCACGCTCTCGCTGACTTCGTTCAGCGCACGGAATACGTTCATCAGACGTCCTTGAAGTCGAACCATCTTCGCTGAGGACTTGGAGAGCTCCACCTCTGGTCCCTGACCGAGAAGCTCGATGTCGCCAGCCAGCTCTCTCAATGGAATCACCAGGCGACTGATGAACTCCATGTGGGCGTCGTGGTTCACGCCGCAGCGTTCGGCGATGCTGATGGTCTCTTGAAGCTTGCCGACCACCTTCGCGCCCATCTGCTGCGCTAGAAGGACCTCCAGATCGGGCAGGGCTTGCAGAATGTCCTCGAACGTCTTCTCGATGTCGTCGAGAGACTCTTCGTACCCACCTTCATAGGTGTGGACGAGGCACTCCTTGAGCTTGAAGAGAGTTCTCGCGATATTAGATTTTGCTAAAATCGAAGACTCGTCCTCAGACTCGTTGCTGAGCTCCTGCTGCATCTGCTGAAGGCTAATGCGAAGCTCCTTCATGACGGCTTCCACTTCCTTCAGGTCGGCGGACTTCGTGAATGTGGACTTTTCGAGGCAGCTGTCGATCTGCTTGATGCCGTCCTCAACGCAGGCTTTTATGTCCGCTGGCTCCATTACCTTGGGCTCCATCTGCACGGCTTCCGCTCTGTCGGTGTCCGCTTCCATTGATGCGGCGTACGTTTCCAGGGCTGAGATGTCAGCCTGGGTTGACATATTGCCGAGGTTCTCCAGTGCGTCGTTGTTGATGTTCTCCACGTACTTCAGGAGCTGGTAGATGGCGTTGGACTTGGCTTGTAGCACCTTGAACTCGGGGCAGGCCTCGAATGTCGAGTAGGGGAACTGCTCCTGAATGTTGACAATGGCGTCGCGGAGGCTAATCAGAGGTTTGGCAAAGGTTTCCGTGGCTTGCTGAGTGGACACGTCACCCACTTGGGACAAGTGGAACTGGTCCTGGATCTCCAGCACTGCTCTCTGAAGCTGGTGAATGGGGGCTAGGATTTGCTGGCACGACGTAAGTTGATCGTCCTGTATAAGGCTCTGAAGGGCTTCCAGAGCGTGGTTCTCCTGCACAGCCACTACGAAGGGAGTGATTTCCTCGAGGATGTTGCAAGAGGCTGCTGACGCCTGCGGAGCTGTGAAAGTGTCGACATTCTCCATTCCCTGGGTGTGGAAAAACTGCAAACATTCCCTGAGCTCCTGCAGAGGGGTGGCTAAAGTCTTCAGGTCGGTAAGTGGTTCGCTTCCAGACCAACTCGTCGCTGCTTCCTGTGGGAGAATGTCCTGAACTTGAACCACACAAGACTCTAGGCTGCAGATTGCCTCGGCTAAGGTTTTGGGGTCGGTCCTCTCCGAAACGGAGGCTACAGGATCTCGGATGCTTGTCTCGCACACCTCCGCCACGCACTTCTCAAGGTCCTTGAGTTTGACAACTGTTGCCTTCAACTGATCCAACGTCTCCGCCTTGAGGGACGTTAAGTCGCACTGGGTGCAGTGGACTAGAACTGATCCGAGGCTTTGCTTAAGGTCTGTCAGAAGGATCTCAGCTTTGCGTTGCTTTGTTGCCTCTAGCTCAAGGTCCTCAATCTCTTCGACAGGCTGATACTCCTGGTTGATCAGAGCTTGCTGAGGATCTTCAGAGACCGACTCTCCCGCCGTTTTAAGGGCTGATATGTCATCCATGGTTGAGACGTCTTCCAAAGCTTCATTTGCCTGCCGGATGACTCCCTCAAGGCACTCCTGGAGGTCACCCAGGGGCTGTGCGATCTTCAGGAAGGCTTGTTGCTCACTGAAGCTTTGAACCTGTTCCTCGAAGGCCACCTCCTGACCGATTTTCGCGATGCTCTTGCGCAGTTCTTGAGCTGGTTGCGCCAGAGTCTTGAGAGCTGACATCTCCTCCTGCGTTGAGAGTGACTGCAGATTGTCGACCACTCTGGGAGCGGTAACAACCTTCAGTGCCTCGGCCAAGGCGTTCACCGGCTCCGCGATCTCTTGAAGGATCTTCATGTTTACGTCTTCATTGAATTCTTGAACTGTGTCGAAAGTGGCGCCCTCCTTGATGGTAGCCACACATTCGAGCATCTCCTTAAGCGGCTTGGCCATTTTCTTCAGCGCTGAAATGTTTTCGGACGTTAGGCTCTTGACATCCTCGAAGACAACGTCATCCTGCAACGTCGCCAAGCACTCGTGGATCTCCTCGATTTTCTCGATGGTCTTCTGGCTCTCTTCCTTGGCTATCTGCATAGACAGTGCTTCCCGCATCGACACGAATGACTGCTCGGCTTCGTTCGCTTGCTTCTCATCGAATTCGATCTCCTTCTGCAGCAGTTTGAACTCGTGTTCCTCGATGTCGATCTCGATCGTCTTGATGATTTCCTTGATCTGCGTAAGGCTACGAATGTTCAGTTCGTTCTGTTGGACGTCGGATATTGAGAGGATGTCGACACCGAGCTTTACCTTCTCCCGCAAGCCACGGATTGGGTCGATTAAGTCGCTTAGTGATCCCGAAATGGACTTCTGCTCAGTCTGCCTAAGACAGTAGTTAAGTTCATCAATGGGTGTCCTAAGGTTCTCCAGCACCGTCAGTCGGTATTTGTTAAGGTTGCTGTCCAAGATGTTTCCGATCAGCCGTGAAAGTTCATCCTTGAGGGCGAAGAGACCAGACTGGAGGTTCGGTGAGAGGCGAGGTGACAGCCTCTCGATGTTGGTCTCGAAGTGCAGAACCCCTTGAGCGATCGACTGCAGCAGCTTCTGGGTGTCAGCGGAGTCGGCAACAAAGTCTTCCTTCACTTGGCCAGACTCGATGTCTTGACCCAGCTGAGCGAGACCGTTTTGTATCTCCTGCAGAGGTGGCACCATGGACTCGATTGCGCCCACTGTTATCATTCCTGAATGGATGTTTCCCGCCGATTGGCGGGAGATGATCTCCAGGCCCTTCCTGAGCTCGAACAGTGGCGGCGTCACGATGTCGAGGATGGTCATGTTGATCTTCTGCTCTATGTTCTCGCTACCAGCGGTGGCTACGACCTTCTCTTCGATCTTGTCCAGCTCCAGCTGCAGCTCTTCGATGGGACCTTGCAGAGTTGTGTACACTTTGTCGTGGATGCGCGAGTACAGCTGCTCCTCGTTTTCCTCCAGCGAGAGCTCGTGCTCGATACTCTCCAGCGCCTGCTGAATCTTGATCACTGGACGGCAAATCATCTTCAGGGAGTCGGCCTCGGAAGGCAGCCTCGCCTCCGTAACCGCCTCGAAGGGAACTGTCTGCGGCACAGTTTGCAGCTTCAGCACCGACTCCGACACGTGCTGAGCTGTTTCGATGTCCTGGGCCTCTTGCAGCAAGGCTTGCGACTTGATGGTGTCCTGAGTTATCTGAATTCCCTGCTGGATGTCCTCGGCGGTCATCTCTGTCTGCATTTTGATGTGCTCCGACTCGAAGGCCTTGGCAATGGTCTTCACCTCCTCGAAAGTCTTTACGAACTGCTCGCCTACGCTGTCAATGATGCACACGCTGGTCCTCTGGATGAGCGTGACACCGGTCTCGTCCATGGCCACGCACTTCTCGATGACCTGCAGGCCAGTGTGCAGAGCCTTGATGTCAGTCTCCATCGACTCGAAGAGCACCTCGATTGGGATCTCACCTGAGTAGACCTTTAGCTTGCCCAGGATCTGCCTGATGGGGGAAAGGACATTCCGGATAATACCGATACTCTGGTCTGCCGAGCTCGGAGACATCATCATCGTCGACTGAGACACAACTTCGTTCTCCACCACGACCAGGTGCGTCTCGATGGTTTTCAGAGCCTTCGCCAGGGGCAGAAGGGCCTTGAGATTGGTTTGAATCTCGGTTTCGTCCGTGACGGCCTTCGAGGGCTTCAGAAGCTGAAGTCCATCCCCTGCGGCTCCAGAAATGTCCTGCAGATTGTCTGTTGCCTTCGAAGAATCGCTCTCGGGGCTCTTCTTGCCTTTTTTCCGCCTCGGAGGTTGCACTTCTTCCTCCGCCGGGGGAGCAGCCTCTTCCATTTCGATGGACTCTATCTTCGAGGATGTCATCTGGGCACTGGCACTTGCAAATGTCTGCAAGTCCGACGTGTCTTCGTCACCCTGGCTCTCAGACGCCTTGGACATGGACAGACTGAAGTATTCCTCCACTTCCGTGCCGCGTGACTTCTTCCGCTTCCGCACAGGTGCAGTCATCGCAAGCTCCTCCTCCATCTTCTCTAAGTTCTTGTTGGCGAAGTCCTCAGTTTCCTTATCAAATGTGATCTCCTCCCGCCCAGATGAGCCGTGAATGGTCACCTCACAGATTGAGATATCGTCCATGCCGGCCTCAGTACGCAGGTCTTCTTCATGCGAAAAGTACTCAGGAGCGATATCAATGACCACTGCCTCCATGAGTAGGTTGCCAGACTGGGAGGTCTCCTTGATGAATCGCAGAGGCGGCAGTTCGACCACGTTGTGTTCTGTGACATGCTCCGAAATCTGATCGGCGTACATCTCAACGATCTTCAGCGCCTCCTCCTCAGTCAGATCTGGGGTTTCGTAAAGTGAGACGGACACCTCCTTGCCGTCGAACGAGAAGGATATGTCTCCCTTGTCATCGATGGTTATGTCTCCCACAGCGCTCTCGTACATCTGGGACGTCCGTTCCTCTTGGATTGTCGATAGGGAGAAGTTCCTCTGCAGTTCGTTGACTGGCGGCTCCGGCTTTTGGTTCTTGTAGGCGTCCTCGAAGCCCAGGAGCGATGCCGAACTGGCCACTACCCCCATGCAGTTTCGTGCCTCGCATGTATAAGTCCCCAAGCAGCACGTTCCATCCTGGCCGGAGATGATACGGTGGATGTCGCCCGGCTTGAGTTCGATTCCGTCCTTGTACCACTTCAGCACCGGCTGTGGGACACCAATGACCTTGCACTCCAGATTCACAGCTCCCTCCTCCGTGAGGACGGCCCTCAGGCACTCCAGGAAGCGAGGCTTCTTGTAGTGCCTCGGAATTTGTAGCTTTAAGAAACACGACGTCACACTGGTTCCGAAGTCATTGACAGCCACGCACTTCCACTCAGCCTGGTCGACGAACTCGACGCACTTGATGTCCAGGTGGTAAGTCTCCGCCTCGCCGGCATAGTGGTTGTATCTCTCGTTCGATTCGATTGGCAATTCATCCCGGAACCAGGAGAGCACCGGATCTGGGGTGGCCTTCACCGTCACTGTAAAGCGGAACGGTTCGTTGATTTTGGCGTCTTGCGTCTTCAGTCCAGCGACAAACTTCGGTGGTTGATTCTGCTTCGTGAACATGATGCGCTCCTCGTCGTTCAGTTGGTTGACGATGTCTTCGATGGTGAGGACGGCTACGCTGCTGCTCTCCCCCATGCAGTTCTTCGCTATGCAGCAGTACGTGCCGAGGGAGTTCGTTCCCGTCAGCTGATAGACGTCGCCCGGCTTCAGCTCTTGGCCGTCCTTGAACCACTTTAGGGTGGGTGTTGGAAAACCAACCACTTTGCATTCAAATGAGACGAGACCCTCGTCGGTGAGGACTGCCTTTAGGCTCTCCATGAAGCGTGGTTTTCGATAGTTTTTGGGAACTGAAAGTGAATGGACATTAGTGAAGACTCAGGGAATGGGATTTCTTTGACTTACTATCCATGGTAACGGAACACGATGAGATACCCACACATCCCTCTTGACTTGTTACCACGCACTTCCATTCACCTTCGTCGCAACTTTCGGATGGCTTCACCTCGATCATGTACACTCCCAGACCGTCTTCGATGAGCTTGTATTTTTCACTTGCCTCCACACGGCCCTCCTTGTTGTACCAAGTGACCGCCTTCGGCCAGGGTGGGACAACGACTGCAAGGGAATTAAATTGGAATTAAATCTTAAGTTAGATTCAGTGGATACGTGATCAAGTTGCCTTCACACACCCTTATGAGATCGCGAGCAGAGTTGACGGTGAAGCCTGTTATAAGGATGTCTATTAAGAGTCTCTTATTAAACACCCTTAAGTCAAAACTATAACTAAGGACTATGCAGGTTTATAGAAATAGCTTTGAGCTCAAGCAAGGAAATTCGAAAGTGAAAGGCTGGTTGCAGTAAAATTACTTGGACAGTTCATAATGAGGAAAACTCTAAAATCTGCAAAGAAATTTGAAAATTGTCACAGAACCTAGCTGTAGAGTAGACGTTGAGACTGTGCTTTGAAAAGCCTGTTTTTGAGTACCCCAAATCGAAAGAGGTGGTGGCATGAAAACATGCGAAATGAACGTGTAGTGCAGAACTCGATCCTAGGACCTCCAACATACGAGGTCTGTTCAAAAAATAAGGTGAATTTTAAAATTTCGTGGGCTATGTACATTCGATTATCGATTTTTTTTTTTTTGTTATGTTGGCGCACTCCAAATTAATTTTCTGTGCGAGAGGCATAAAAGTTAGACGTTAGTTTTACGTGTCAGGCGATTTGCTGCTCTCAAAAAATAATCGATCAAAGAATTTGCATTCAATTTTGTGTGAAAAGTGGAATGAAGGGCTGGAAAACACTTGAAATGTTAACAGTGACATACGTTGAACGTACTTTGAGTCAAAAATATGTTTGCAAGTAGTACAAGCTTTTCAAAAAAGGTCGAGAAAATGTGAAACACGGCACTCGTCCTGGATATGTTATAGAGAATAGTAGAATTACTTTTAGAGAAGTTATTGAATATGTCGGCATATCGGTTGGCTAATGCCGTGCAATTTTTTCGGAATTTTTTGGCATGAAGGGTGTGGCAGCGAAGTTCGTTCAAAAATTACTAAATTTTGAACAACAAAAAATGTCGCACGAGTGTCGCTCAGGAATTGTGAATGAGGTTAACGATGCTAAAGATTTGCCTAATAAAAATAATTGAGTGGCAGTATAGCCTACAAGGGACCAGGGCCTTTCTACAATTACACGTGTTGTTCATAAAACTATTCTCTCACGAGTAGAAGGGACCTACAGTTTTTTGCCGACTCCGAACGGCGAAATTTGAAAAGCTTTTCATAGACAATTGATACTTTTTGAGTGTTGCAAGCGATTCGAAGGAGATGTGCAATGAAATAATGCGAGGAGTCCCATCAGGGAACAGAACCTAGAGTTTCTGCGTGGCGATCGACGAACTTACCACTACGCCACGGCGACCATAGATTTGCTTAAAAGGGTCAAAACTGGTGACGAATCATGGGTATATGGTTAATGCACCGAAACCAAAGTTCAATCGTCTCGTTTTGCGACAGTTGAGAAGATACAAACCGACTCGCCGAAAGAGCCCAAGGGCATACCAAAAATTGCATATCAGAACTGTTTCGAGGATTGGAAATAAGACGCTTTGAGGGCGATCAAATAGAAATTGATGAATACATAAAAGTGAGAATTCACCTTATTTCTTGAACACACCTCGTATTTCTCTTTATGCGAGAAAAGGGGGAGAGACTTACTGCATACATATCGAACTAAATTGGGATATTATTTCCAATGTCTTATTTATCCTTAACGGTTTAAGAAAATTCCTTTTTGGTACACTTTGAAATGTATGTTACTAGCATTGGTAATATAAAGCGAAAAGTAAATTTTTTATTTGAGACATGCCAAGAATATAGTGTTTTTCAATAACTTGACTTGACAAATCTTTCCTAAATAATATTTTTATATTTTGCAGCCATTGCTTGTTCGTGTACTTTACCATGATGAAAATTTTGAGTTTTCTGAAGAAATTGACGGTAACAGTTTGATAATTAGTAAAAGGGTGCGTTCCCAAATTAAATCTTATTCTATTGAAAAACCCTTCACAGTGCGTAATATTTTTTCAAAGACTCTGCGAGCTCTTCTTGTGTTTGACAACAATCTTCATGGAGTAATGCTTCCAGTTCTTCATCTTCATATTTTCATAACTGGTTCTGTGCAGTTCATCATCTTCCAAGCCAAAATCACTTCTTTTAAATCGTGCAAACCACATTTGACACGTTCTCTCAGGTAGCGTATGTTCACCATAAGCTTCCACCAATATACGATGAGTTTTGGCAGCATTAAGATTTTGACTATGCTCTGTTTTTTCTTTTTCTCCGTTTGTTTCATCCTTTCTATGGTTTTGTTGGATCCTCATTCATGTTCTTAGGATCGAAAACCGCAGTTATCACTTGCCCTTAACAACTTCCGTGTTCACTTGGTAGTAACAGTGTGATGAGACAGCAGAAAGAGAACAGGTCGAAGAAAAGTCTGTTGGTGGTGGCGACTCATCGAGCGGTCTAAACGGTTCTTTTTTCATAACCTACCGCCTGTCAGACTCATTGAATTTACAACGCCTTTTTATATCTCTTCTGTCTACCAAACTGTTTCAAGCTTTGCTCACACAAAACATTTTCTGTCACAAATCAAACTAAATTTAGTCTTGTCTAACAATTCAATCTGTTTAGCTTTCAAATTAAACATCAAATTCCAATGTACTGCCTATCCGCTTTATACATTAGACTTCTTCTGTTTATCAGACCATCCCTTCATACGAAACCCATTTTGCATGACCAACTTCCTGTCATTGAAAATGACAACCGCTTCTCGTAAAATTTTAAATTAAGTTTCCCCTGCAAGTAATTTTCTATAGCTTGCAGCTGGCGCATAATTTATTGGCTCCTGCAAACATTTCGTCTCATTGACAACCGTTTGCGATGTCACATGTAATCCGGCGCCATGTCGTAAGTCAATAAAAATATCAAAAGTTGTCACCGTGGACCCGTAACCTCTGTCTAGACACTCTGTCTCTACAGCCGGTGCTATTAAGCTACCTACCGGCTAAATAAGAAGTTCGCAAGAAAAATCATCCCTCCCTACTGAGCATGCCTGCTCAAAGCTCAATTTAAAAAGTCTAAAAACCATGAAGAGATCGAAATGAGATCCACATCATCAAAGAGAAACGCTTTCTCCTCCCAGAGAGAAAAAGAGATTTCCCCTCGTAGGCACCAGCTCACGACCTATCCCACGTCAAAACTTTCGCGCGGTGAAGTTCAAGACTGCGTCCACAACGCAATCAGAATAGTTTGGCAATTGATCAAGAAATCCGTTTTCAACTCACCTTGACAGCCGAGAATTATTGTGTCACCGATGCGTACCGATGCGCCACGCAATTCGTTCGTAAATATCGGGGGTGGTGCGTTGTTTTGGACACTGCAAGCAAATGACGTCATTGGCTGAGAGAGTTTTGTAGGGGCTACGTACCTGTCCGCCGGTTTCAGTGATCCTTCGCGGCTTCCTCGACCGACGACGTGCACCTTCGAGCTGGAGTAGGACTTCCCCATGCAATTCACCGCCTCGCACGTATACGTGCCCAGAGAGGTGGGATCATCCGGGTTGGCGGTGAGTGCGAACACATCGCCCGCCTTTATCTCCTTAGAGTCCTTGAACCACCTCAGTACGGGAGTGGGGACACCCACCACCTTGCACTCGAGCGACACGGTGCCTTGGTCGGTGAGAACGGCGCGCAGCTCCTCGATGAACTCCGGCGGCTTGTACGCCTTCGGGACGAGAACGTTGAGATGGGCTATGCAGGAGTTCCGACCCCCCAGGTTCTCCGCCATAACCATCCACTGACCGCCGTCCTCAAGGATGACCGGTGTGATTTCAATGCAATAGAATGACCCCTCGTTTATCTGCTTGATTCGATCGTTCTCACAGATTCGACGATCGTTTCGATACCAGGTGATCTGAAAAGTTCACTCAAACGTGCAACACCTAGCCTAGGGGCTTAGCCTAAGGGACTTACCTTGACATCTGTTGAGCTACGAATCTCGACGAGCAGCCTCGTCCGTGTGCCAACTTTGACGGACAAATCGCCGAGGCGCCGCAGAAATATCGGCGGGTCGTCCCCGGTAGATCTGTCTTCGACCACCAGTTCGACGTCTTTTCGTATGACGCTCCCGCCCTTGGTGCGGGCGTAGAGTGTGTAGTGGCCAGCGTCGTCGCGCTGAACATGTTCGACTGCCAGCTGAACCGCGTTGCTGGTCTGTGTGATGCGGAATCGATCGGAGTTCTCGATCGGTAATTCACCACGGCTCCTGAAATGAGAACAAGAGAGAACGAGATTGAGTGAGTTGTTCGATGAAAAGCTCACAGTTTTGGAAAAGAAAATGCGAGTCTCTGCATATTTGGCCAGCAGCCAGAGAGACACACAGTTGGACTAGAGACCGGGAGGCCAGAGACACATTCCCCCGACCACCAACTGCGGGGGAAGTATTGTCTGATATACATTTAGCGGTTTTTTTTAATTATCTTGTGTCTGCTCACCAGTGGCTGCGGACTGTTTCGAAATTTCTTGCGGCCTGTGTTTACGCTTGTTTCGTAGTTGCTTATAGCCGTTCGTAGTTGTTCGCGGTCGCGAGCAGTTGTTTGAAGAAATTGAAGCGCCCCCAGGGCGGAAATACTCGCTGCTGTCGAGAGAGGGGTGGCAAGAGTGGCGAAGGGACTGAGGGCAGGGATGTGTTGTAATTGGTGTTTGGAAAGCAATTTGAGTTTTGACATGACGTGGGTAATTGGGATTGACAGGCACAAGATCTGAATCTTTCTGGGATTGGGATGAAGATTCGGAGAAAGTGAGTTTATTGTTGGTGAGAGTGAATGTTTTGTTATGATAAGTAATGACGTCATTCTTCCGGGAGATGAAATTTTATGAAATCATATTCTGAGTAGATTTTGGCGGATGGTTTTCATTTCGAAGACATTTTTGGAAATGAAAATTTAAGACAAAAAGGTCCATCATGAATCTTTGTTTAGGATTTAGCCTCGAAATGAGCGTCTTTTAATTGTCTATAAGAAAGGTTCAGGATACATTGGCTTTTGTTAAGCGACAGATATGTTTCTTAGAACTTTTAAGTAGGATATTTGTAAATTTGAAGTTGATAACTCAAAAGGGAAGGATTGACACAGCTCGATGGGGCAGGCAGAGCCTAGGTGGAGAAGAGAGTACGTTAAGTATGAATTTACGTCGATGGAGTCAAAAGTCGTCAGATGCATTGAATAAAACCGCTGTTCTCAACATCAAAACTGTAGGTGCTGTAAACCTTCTAGACCTCTAAACCCTCCAGTAACACAAGATTCTAATAGTAGCGTAATTGAAACAATTTTTTATAGATTCAAAAACCATTGACTGGGCATGTTTAAAGTTCGTTTACAATGTCCCCGTAGATTATCCTACATCTGGCACGTTACGGTGGAGAAGAAGAAAAGATATCTAGGATTGTGAAGGTAGTTTTTTGTGAAGACAGAAATAGGAATGCGGAGGCAGAAATCCTGTTTGATCGTAATTAATTGTTTGATTTTCGACTAATTTTTTTATTTTATGTTCAATTTTAATACATTTATTGGGGACACGTTTCCAAAAGGTCCAAAAGTCTGTGGAGCTGAAATCCTTAAAAACAAATTTCGATATATTTATTTTAAGATAGTAGGGATTGGCAGGAGGAGTCAGCATATGGATAGCATGCCGGTTCCTTCAACCCCCATTCCTATTTGGGTTCACTGCGTTATTTGTGAAGAATGCAAGCTTCTACCGAATAAATTTGTTCGGAATTGTAAAGCGTTATGGTTTCTGGATTTTGGACTCTTCGGAATTTCGGAATTTAGTCTGTCTCCCTATTTATTATTTATGCAATTTTGATTTCCTTAAGATGTATTCCTAAAAGCGATGCTTTTAGTAGAATCTTTCTTCTTATTCTTCTTCTCAACGCTATAGGCAGGGGTGGACTATGGCCCCAACAAATAATCACCAACAGCTGGCAAGATTTTTAGTCAGCTGCCTCAAATTTCCCACTCCCAGTTGCTTGTAGTCATTCTACACTGGTGCGACCCTCCACCGGACCCATGGGCGTCCTCAGCTGCGATATATTACTGGTTGAAATATGAGGACTCTTTGGTCTGGAGCAGTGATGTCCATGCATTCTACATGGCCTAGCGATCATAAGCGTTTAATCCGTCTATCTAGTCTGTCTAGCTTCATGTCTCTGTACCGTTCAGTTAGTGGTGGTATCTTCTTCTCCGAAAAAATCAACAAAACTTATAAGGAAAAAGAATTAACTTACGAAGAGACTTTTTCATCTGCTCTTGAGATTGTCCAGGCTTCTGCGTCATATAGCAGGCCTGTGCTCAAGATGTGATCCTTCGAGAAAGGAGTCTAATACTCTATTGTCTCCTGAACCCAAGCAAAAAGCTATAGGCAAGAGTTGTTCTGCGTTTATTTTGGGTACTGATGCCGCTGGCACTGTTTACTTGGGAGCCGAGGTAGGTGAAATCCTTCACTACCTCTCAGTTATGGCCTTATGAGATGTTTTGCCAAAGTCATCGATGTTGTAAGTCCTTTCTCCATGACAGCATATAATTAGTTTGCCGTCTTTCACCGTTAAATTCCTTTCGGTCGCTTTGGCTTCAATATCCGAAATCACTTTATTGAAAGCTCGCTGTATTCCATAAATCACATAAATTTCGTAGCTCAGAAGATTCAACATTATTGGAAGGGAATAAGGAAGGCCAATGCCTTGTGTTTTGGTCCTTTTCCAGTTGACCTCATCTGAGGGAGAAACGACACGACCTAAAGGTTGTATAGCAACATGCACCTAGTCAAGCGTCTACTCATACAATGCCTAGGATGGTAGGGAGTGTAGAGCGTGTTAACAAAAAACATCCAATCCATTGGGACAACGCAACAGAGGACGTGCCCATCTACATTAGCGCACAGAATTGAAGAGGAACCTATATTCAAAATTAAAAGTAGGTGGGTGAACGTGCCAGCTGAAGAGACATATTCGTTGAGTTCCATCATGATGTGCAACGCAAACAAAAGTGGAAGAAGGAGTTAAATATTTTTTTTATTCGTTCACTTCATGACCAGATCCCTCCGCCTATGCATCAATCGATGTAAATGCCACCACAATGGCCAGCGAGGAAATCGATGTCTTCTGCATAACCAAACAGGTTTATCATTATAATGTAGAAGATAGCCTTTCGGGTTGATACAGAACAACAGCTTCTTATTTTGTGGACTTTTTTGTAACCTGTTTTATGACATGATGACAAGTGAACAAGGGCTATGCAATTTTGCATTCACTTCTTTTCCCAAGACACGATTATGTGCCACTCTGATTCCTAGAGAAGTTTTAATCCTTCTACTCTCTTTCATTAGACTTAACAGAAAAATTGGGCTGCATGGCATAAATCAGATATTGCTGTGTGGAGCTAGACCATCTGTGTGGGCTTTAATACTACACTAGCAGTGGTAGCATCGATTTGCATTTTATTGAAGTTTGATGATCTATTGCACAGATTCACTCCGATGCCTAAGTCCTTTTGACAAAACGGAGTATAAGTAGTTAAAGTAATTACTAAAGTAATTTCATCACTATCTATCATCAGTGTCATGTGTGTATTTTATTAATCTATTGGCAAATAATCCTTCCCGAACAACAATCTAGGCGCCTAATCTTCATTGCCCTGAATTCTTTAAAGGTCAAACAATTCTCCACAGCCACCACTTGCTTGCTGGCAATCCGAACAGACACCCTGAAATACCCAGTCTTTAAAAGTTCAATTGCGATGTCCACCTTTTATCACATCAACTATCTCTCGAATGCCGTCTCGAATACTTTCTGCATTGTTTCTCAATTTTGGGTCAACAACACTTCCGTCAACTAACACCATTCGCAAGGGAAGTCGCCAAAACTGCACTGCGATAAACACTTTCGATACACTTGGCAATCGCTCGCGAATCAATTAAGATACGAAAGTAATCCGCTCACTGTCTCACTGTGTCACAAGGTATTTTTAGACATGCACAAAAGATACATACGCTGGCTCGCGCGATTGGGGATAAATGTGTTCGCATTGATAATGGACTGATGAATGCTCTAATTGAACCGAAAACACTGGCAATGGTTTACAATCCGAACTGGATGTGGAGAACTTTCAGCTGGCCGTGTCAGGACGTGCTGAAATCGGAGGCGATAGCTGACAAAATTGAAGTGCTAAGATACGTGTAGGATGTGTGTGCTGTGCTAGGGATTGATCGGATGTTTACAATTATTGAGAGATTTGTAGAATGGTTCTACGTCATTCATGGAGAGGATTGTCGGAGCTGTCAGATGTGTCTGATGTGTCAAAAATTTACAGCATTGTCTGTCATGGTGTTGAAAGTATTAGTTCTGTGTGGGGCTAGTGCTATTGGGAAGTGTGAGAGATTTAAAATTGTAAAGCTTTTTGCCTTCTATTAAATCTATTTTAGCTACACAAGTAACTAATTTGTTTTTGTGGACAGATACAATCTCTTCTCGGCTGATAACATTTAAAGTTTCGACAATGAATGTAAAATTTCCTTCTCTTATGTCTGCATGATATTTTAACTCAGAGCAGGCCGCCGCGGCTTTGCTGGCACATACGCTATCTTTTAATGAAATTTTGAATGACCGTTTTGCATAAATGCTGCCGTATTTCATTAATGGAGCGTCCAATTTCCTCTTTTAAGGCTTGAGTCGTCGTCGGCTTATTCGCATAAACCATCGACTTTAAAAAACCGCAAAGAAAAAAGTCCAATGGTGTTAAATCGCACGATCTAGGCGGCCAATTCTGGTCTCCAAAATAACACAAAAAAATTGGTTACTGATTTATGACCTGACTAATTTTCATAAAAACAAGGTTCAATGATTCCTTCAGCCCAAAATCCACACCACACAGTGACACGTTGTGGATGCATTTGCTTCTCGTGAATCACTCGATGATTTTCTCCAAATGCGCCAATTCTGCCTATTGACGAAGCCATCAAGATGGAAATGGGCATCGTCACTAAAGATGATGAATACACAATTAACGAACTCCCTTTACTGTGCATGGTCAGCTGGCTTCAGTTCCTGAGTCATGCATGAAGATGCAAATCTTTCGTCGAAATTCGCTGCATAGTGGATTTGAAAACACGAATTTGCTGAGCTCGGTTTCGAATTGAGGTGGATGGAGTTTGAGCGAAATCATTTTCAGCAATTTTTCCATTAATCGCTTTACAGTTGACTCTTTTGGAGCATTATTGTAACCCTAAATTGATCGCAATTTGCGAACTGTAGCCGCAAAACTTTCACCATTTTGGTAAAACAATTTCACAATGAGAATGCGTTGTTCATGCATGTAGCACTCCATTTTTATAAACCTTATATTTTCTACTAACAAACAATCATAATTGTTCAAGTATCAAACAATGACAATTCAAATGGTGCCAAATTTAAATCTTGCGTTCTTGTTGGGGCACCCTTTACATTACTTCAAAAAAAAAATTTTTATCAGCAAACAATAAAAAATCAATCCTTTTCAACTCTGACAAGTTGAAATCAATTTCGTTGCAAAGATCATTAAATGGTTAAAAAGTTTCACACACGTAGGAGATTTTTGGAGAGCATATATGTAAGTATGTATTCATAAGAAAAAGTAATTCTGGTTGTAAGGTAACTAATTACGTTGAAAATAAGCATGGCTGACGTTGCCTTACGCCTAAAACTAAAAAAATTGCCAGCCAATCGTTTCACATCTTTCCTCATGGCGAGGAAGTTCATCATACGAATATGGCATATCTTGTGAAATTTCTTTGAACTCTTTCAAATCTGAGTTCTTGTGTTTTATACGGCGCATCCCAAAAGATGGACAAATATACCAAGTAACGCCTAACTAACAAACAGAAGATAAACTTTAGACTAGATATATCCCGTTTTTACTACTTCCTTTCATAAATCCTAATATTGGGCTTGACTTCGCCATCGTGTATTTATTTTCTAATGAAAAACTACACCGAGATCTTTAAATTGGTCGCAATGGCGTATTAGGAGCGTCGACCCACACGCCCAAAATTCAGGTACGGTTTCCGGTTTAGGCACCTCGGGTTAATGACAACACTACCTCAAACACTCAAAGAATACAAATTGTTGGCTACTACTCCTGAGAGAACAATATCACACACGCAGAAGCTGTACTCAATTATTGCATGACTAGATGCACAAGATATGATCACGTGTATAAGCGGGAAGACATTACAATTGTAAAAGTTGAATACTTCCTTACCGCTGGTGGGGAGAAAATTAACAATTTTCTTTGAAGTTTTCTGATCAACTCGCTCTTTATTTTTTATGCCTAGCTTATGTACCTAATAACTGCTTATTATACAAAAAACACGTTTGTTGTTTCCAACTTCGTTCTGCGGAAGACTTTTGTTGTGCACACAACAATACTATAATGCTTACGGAGTCCCATCCACACCTCGACAATGTCATGTTTGAAATGAAAATTTAAACTATCAGGCAACTGTGTAAGAGCTTCCATACTCATAGTCGATAAATTTACTTCTCATAAGAGTGGTCAGAACGAAATTTTCAGATTGGTTACGTTCGATGATTAACGGTATTTGGCTGTTAAAGCTATTTATTCTGAAACAATTCTAGTTGAATGTTCTCATCGAATACAATATCGTGTAAATTAGGTGGAGCATGAAATTTCCAACTCTAAGGGCTTATAACTCTGTTACAGTACTTCATTGCAAAAATTGTGTTAATCACATCTGTACGTCATTTCAAAATAACTGTCAATTGACATAAAATAGGTTATTTATTTAGGTGCGGCAAGATTTGGAACTGCCCGACTTCCCGCCTACGGAAGCCACGCCAATTATTCTCCATTTATGGATTTTGATATTCGAAAATGGTTCTATAAATTCAAAAGAAAAACAAGACGGTACAGTACGGTACCAGAAGTACGAGGGTTTTTTGAAAACGAAACGTTCAGAAACATTATTACAAAATATAAGAATCTGTTCCATTTAAAGATTCCTTAAGCATGACAAATTAGTCGAGAAGAAATACACGGTAAATGGAAAACAAAATAGAGGAGACTTGAGGCAGTGGCGTTAGTGACGTTTTGGAGGACCTGTGAACGATAAGAAAATGTAGGCTATAGGTAGGGGAAGTCTTCTACTCGCCCCGCATATCACCAAGTGATTACATTCCGAAGAACTAAAAACATGTATCGCACTAAAAAAAAGCTGACGAAAAACTTGTTAAATACCATTAACCAAATTTGTCAGCCTTTTGTTCCAAAACTCGGCGAGGTAAACGAATGATTTATAGCCTCGTCTATAGTTCTCTATCCACTGATCCATCATGAAAAGCCCTGACTTTGAAACAAAGGCACGTGTCTGGTGTAATAAATTCATTCTAGCCAGAATTAGCGGGAAGATCGCATGTAATACCTTCTTTTGAAGTTCTCTTCATCCGGCATCAAGTTCTATAAAACGAAACGAATCTCCACTGCTTTTACGTGCTGCTTAGACCAATTCTAAAGTTAATGGCATCGTTAAAGCGGCATCATCTCGCTTTTGTGTGCACTTTGTGCACCACCTGTCATCCCAATGGACATCGTAAATGTTCTCACGTCTTCATCCTGTCAACTCTCTCTCTCAGTTGATCCCTCCCCAGGAAGAAAGAAAAGTTTGTATTTTTGGAACAATTTTTGTTTGTTGGGGGCGGGGGGTCTCTTGTGAATTTGAAAATGAGAAAACACCTCTTTTGAGATGACTCAGCTAGAACGATCTATTCAAAGTGCACCGTGACAGACCTCAACAGGCAGAAGGGGGATGAACGTTTAAAAAAAATCAATCAAAACGTCACCTTGGTGCCACAAACTATTTAACCCACTGACTTAGCCATGACACCGTCCAGCCGACAATTAAAAATGACTGCCAAATCCAATATAAACTGTCAACACCACGGGTCCACCCTCGTGATCACCTGCTAAATTATGACAGCTGCCGATCTGCTCTTCACATTTCACATTTTTGCAGCAACAAAAAATAGAAAATTATTTTCGAAATCATATTTTTGTCTCGTCTCATTTCGCAGGCTACCCTTGGACTAGTCCCGGCGCGGTCGTCATTCGAAAAAAGAACAGAGATGAGATCACTTCGCCGCGCGCTATAAATCTCTCGAAGTGAACACTCCGAACGTCTGTTTTCTGAATCATTTTGCGGGCGATTTGTTGATCGTTTGCCTTTTCGCACAACGAACACAGAAAAACCCCAACCCCCAATAAACACTCACTAGAGTGCGATTGCAAAAGAATAACAACAATAAACACTCGTAAAGCTTGCGCGAGTCCTCCTACCTCCGCCTGTAGACAGACCCCGTCGATGACAGCGTTCCATGGATGTGCTTGTGTTCGTTGCATTTGCAACATTTCGAACAGCCATTGCCCATTTTTCCCTCACTTCACAATTTACGTAATTTTTCACACAAAACACACAAAAGCACTTCTCATCGATCGTAGGCAATTGCGGCGGGGTTTTAAATTGATTTTTTATCACACTAGCCGCCTTGGATCTTTGGAATTTCGAATTTGGAATTTTGAGAATTTACAAAACACTCCACGCCGCGTCGCGAAGTTACACGACAATGGGATGGAAAATATTTAGCGCCTGGTGCCCCCGAATGACAACTGTCGCAAGTATAAATACTTCTTCTTTCGTAACTCGTATCTATTATCCCACTCTCGTCGGAGAATAAGTGGCGAAATCTATTTTCGACCGTCCATCTATCTCACAGATGCCGTGCGTATATCATACCTCCAAAACGTCGTCACCGACAAATTTTCTGCATTCTTGCCCGTCCCGCATTGGTTACGTAAGCCGGACACTGCCTGAAGTTTGGGACCCTTAAGGGCCACAGTGCGCACTCAAAATATTGCAAAATATTTCTCTGTCACCGCGGAGACGGGTCGAGCCGAGCACAAGAAAAAAAAAACACACACAAAAACTTGCGCAAATTCGTATTTATTTATCTAAACTCATAAAGAATATTCTAAATTTAGCTGCAGCGGGAACACAAAACAGCGTTAGCCCTGCCAATACGAATGCGAAACGGTTACAGATGACGGTTTTGTTGCTCGACGCTCTGCGCGCCGAATGATTAATTCCTAGGCTTTCCAAATGAATTAGCAAAATCGATTAATTTTCCTCGGCAGAACAGAAGAAAGAAAAACAATTAAACAAGAAACACACAAATAACGGTCGAAATTTTATATCTTTCCGTCTCCGACGAGGAACTAGGTACCGAGATGCGGGGGCTCTCTGATCTGGACACGAGGGACAAGAGTGAGCGATTTGAAACGATCGCGCCGATGGTCAAAGTTGGACTGGCGATCGTTTTCGAGATCGGCGGCGACGGCGGAACTTTTTCGTTCATTCAAAAACTTAAGCATTCTCATGGACCACTGAGTTCTTTTGATTTCGCGAGAATCGAGGTGTTGAGCATTCCTTGAATTTCGCCACTCACTCTCAGTAGGTCAGTGGGGAAATCGGACTGCGCATCTAAGAGAGGCGATCGCGCCGACCACCGTCGGGCATCTTCTCTTCGATCTGCCAAACATGTGGGGGCTGGCTGGCTGTTCAGAATGTTCATTGATCATTTCAGGCGGCACGCACGCACTTACCATTCGAATTTTAGCGGAAGAATCTCGGGATCTTCGGGACAATCGATCTTGATGAAGAATGTTGCTCGCTCGTTGGGAATGCATCTGACCAGGGAGCTGGAGTTCTCGCTAAATGTTATTTGCGGCTGTGGAGGCGATGCGGTGGCTGTTGTTTTAGCGTTTCCAGGCGATGCATTTTCAGAATCTATAAATAAAACATAAGACACATCATGAAAAGTCATTAGAAAGTATGCGGAAGTGTGCAGCTTTAAAAATAGGAATGCAATGGTACTGCGGCAGCGACGGCGACTAAGGGTGCTGACCCCGTTTTGAGGCAGTGCACTTCAAGGAATGCGTGCGGACAGAGTTTTATGAGTTTCATGAGCCAATCACTTTAAAGAGATTACGTATCTGTGGATAAGGAAAGCCTTTGAAGATGAAATCAAAGGAATGCTGTAACATCCGTGTGGGGGTGTCTTCAGTTGTAGTCTCTGCACGCATTTGAGGAGATCATAAAACATTTGGACCGCTCACAAGACAGTGTGTGCTGTGAATGATCTTCGGATCATAAAGGGTAACGGCGTGCGATTAACGTATCAGGGTTAAACATCATTATCCATTCTCTGGTGTAGGAAGAAAATCCGTGGGATTTAGTATTTTAGAGCGGATTTTATGTGGGATTGTGAAAAACAAAACTTTAGATCTGCTTTATTTTTGAATCTGCGAAGACAGACACAACACTATTTCTACTGAGCGGTGTTAAAATTCACTTTTTAAATTTCATTTTACTGCTACTCATGAAGTTTTTTTTAAGATTGGAAATTTTTGACAGTGGATACTGTATGGACGGTAAACTAAAATTTGTTTATCACTCATTTTGCATAGCATCAATCAAAATTAATTTTGAAAATAATTGGATGTATTCTGTATAACCTTTTCAATTGGAATTACCGTTATAGAGCAAGTAAGATTAAAGGTTTAAAAAAAAGTGAGCCATTCAATTTCAATGCAAATATAACTTAACAAAGTTCAAAAGGAGCAGTCAATAAAAATTGTTTTGGGTATTCCGGCCCATGCCAATTTTGGCGTTATTGGCCGACTTTGAAAATCTCTAAAGATCAATTTTTGAGAGCTTATTCAGAAGATTAAGGAAAGTCAATATCGACGAATGTATTGATTGTTTTGCAGATTTATTTTTTTGAACACATGAATTTTACGGAGACTAGCGAATCAGATTGCATGCTAATGAAGTTTTAAGTCTTGATTTTAACGTCCAAACGCACATTCTCTTACATTTACCTCGAAGAGCAATCACCGGACTCTGCCTATGGTCGTTGCTTGAAAAATTGCGTCTTTCATATTTTTTCATAAGAGAGGATTATTAGAAATCGCTAAATACCGTGGCATTTCAGGTTCGATTTCCAGACTAAACACCTAGCACTTCTTACGGCATCTCAAATCTTGACGTTCAGAGTTGGCAAAAACTGTACATTGCCTGTACTCGTATGAGAACAAAAGTACACACAGCACGAGTAGTTGTTTGGTCCCTTGCGAGCTGTAAGGGCACTTGATTATTATATTATTAAAATACAGGCACGATAAAGCATAAAGCCGGTCTGTACGAGTGCATCCGACACCTGTTTACTTTATTTCAATTCACAGCAACTGTCTTCTATTAATCAGGATCAGTTAAACTATGTGCCAGGAAATGTATCTCTTTTTCAGTTTTCGAAACTTATTTAGTTACTATTAACCTCTAAGCAGGCCACTTCATTCTGTAAGGATCCTGAACCTGCATATTTCAGCTATGACTTCTTATTTTTCTCATTATACCTCAACAAAAAGTGTTGGGCACTAATATCTTAAGTGCTGACTTTTAACGATGTAATTTCCGGTTTCGTTTCTTATTAGATACCTGTTCATCATTGTAATTCACGGTCATTCGAAAGAAGTGCTGTCAGTTAAAGGGTTTTCAATGATACGAATTCATCTATTTCCCGGCTTTCGTAAAATTGAACGTGTCGTATTTTACATTTGTATTTGTACCAACATTCTTGTAACGCTCAACTTACTCGAAAATTTAAGCCTTTTGATCACTCATAACGTCAAGCCACTTCATGGGTGATAAAACAACAGAACCAACTTTTGAACAACAGTTTCTTCAGTAACGACGCACATTTGTCACTCGGTGGGTATGTAAGCAAACAAATTTATCGCATATGAGTATGTAGCTCAGAAATTCTACAAGTGTTGAAAGAGGTGAAATCGTTTTCGGGCAAAGGACGACTGTTTTGGTTGAAATCTCTCATTAGTTCGCTTAACTTTCGAAACCACAAAATGTATGACCCTTTGTAGAT
This sequence comes from Eristalinus sepulchralis, assembly GCA_944738645.1. NCBI lineage: Eukaryota > Metazoa > Arthropoda > Insecta > Diptera > Syrphidae > Eristalinus > Eristalinus sepulchralis. The sequence continues at coordinate 56,235,768 of OX122886.1, forward strand.
AGGCAAATCTACCCTTTGGAGATAGACAAATCTACGCCACAAGCTCGAATTACTTACTTACTATTTCAATTTTCACGTACTCCTGCGTGTATTAGCTCTGCATAAGTATACATTTTCTTTTCTCCCACATCATACGTGCACACATAAAGCGCACTATACCCAGTCCTCAGAACTTCTTCTAGACAGAAACAATTTTTAATTAAAGTTGGCATGGAGTACATTTTGTGATTTTTTCAGTACTTTGAAATACAATGGTGCTGAAATTAGTGGAGGGAAAGATTTCCGACTTTATCGCCTTGTAACGGTGTTAACCAACCTTTTCAATAGATCGATTGTTATGCACAGATGGCACATGCGTGAGTACATTGCAATTTGCAATTTGGCTTAAACTACACGTATATGGAGCCTCCTTCTCCTCTTTCTAGGGCGAGTTCATCTATACAGTAAATTTCATAACGATCGTCTCATAAATTAAGAAGATATAAAGAATGTGACAAAGTTGATGGATGGAAATTTTTTGTTTTTTGGAAACGAAACCTTAAAAAGTTACAAAAACCGAGAAGAAACTAAATTGTGATTGTTTCTGATTCTGATTCCCTTAAACACTGTAATATATGCCTAATTTTAAAACGTTTTAACAGTTTTAAAGAATATGCATTCAACAGACGCGTTTACTCCCACGCGATAAGGTAAGACCTGACACACTTGCTATGGCTCTTCTTTGTATGTTGCTGCCAAGAACCAGGAAAGAATTAAGAGTCTACAAAATATTTGTTAAACTTCTTCCCTGATTACTGATTTGCTTGAATCTTCCCAGCGTATTTTTTTTTTAAATTGGACTCAGGCAAAAAATTGTTGAACATTTTTTAGGCAAAATTGCAACCGAGGGATTTCAGCTTTTATAGGCTTCTGTAGGGATATTATTAATTGAATTAAAATGAATATTACGGCAATGTCTGACATTTAAGTTTTTCAAAACAGAATGGAACGGGACCATTCAATGATTTATATCTCCTAAAACATCTTCCAAGAAAAAATATCCAATAAATGATGCCAAAATCTGACAGAAATTAGACACTTATTAGCCAATCTATTAAACTGTAAATCGAACCTCAATTTAAATTAAAAATATTGATATATCACACAGCGCATGCAAAAGAAACCTTAAAAAAAAGCCAAGACCACCACCAGGCAATGACACAAAACATATTCATTGAATGCATCATCGTCAATGTAACAGGCACCAGCCAACGGTGCGACCATGAACGATGACTAGGCGTCTACGAATATAAATGTTTAAATATTTACCCAACATATGGCCCGCTTGCATAACCAGTTTAGAAAAATAAATACTCGCGGTCCCTCGTGAAGGCGAATTTCTATAAATTTTGCAAATTGTGTTTTTTTTTTTGTTGGTTAAAAATAACCCACCGGCCGTTTTCGGCGTTCGTGCCAGTGGCCGAGAGCCTGCGCGACAAATGAATTGCACTCACTAATATACTCGTTCACGTTCAATTAATATAATGATTGATTTCGCTGGCGAGGATCGCCGAAACATGCTTACTTTGAGTTAAACACGAACTAAATCATCCAGCAAGCGCCGAGGGAATGTTTATTTTTGATTCATTTTGATTTGTGAACACTTTTAATTGGGCTTACGAGCTTTGAATAGATTGATTGGCTAGACGCCATCGGCATCATCATCATAAGTCGTCTTGATTGCTAGCGAGACCTTCGAGCGATGTGAATGTTGGACAAAGGGATCATGAACTTGTTGCGGACATTCGTACGTGCTCACAACTCGATATCCGAGACGACTTCAAAGCACTGCTGCCAATTAAAGTTTGTGTTTCAACATTTACGAATTTCCTGTTAATATGCTCATTGTGAGAAAATAAAATTTTAATTTAGTTTGTAATTTTCTGTTACAGTGGCAGTGCTTTGTTGATGGACACAGAACGGTGTTTTCTTTTGAAAAAATACAGCAACCGACTATCCTATCATTAAACAACTGACAATAAATGTGTCCTCTGGTCTTCAAAGGCAAATACGCTCAGTATTTGTAATTCTGTATGGTTTTAAAACGTGGTATGAAAATCAAAGCGAATTTTAATACATTTACTAAAGTCCTTTTCGTGTATATGGCGGATTGAAGTGCGTAGTGTTGTTAAAGTTTCTTCACTTCCGTTAATGGGATGTTATCATCAAAGCCCTTTATACATATTTAGAAACGTAGCCTCTTTTCAGTTACAATTGAAGCTTTAAAAAAAATCATGACTTGGAAGTGGTTACAGACCTTAGACCCTTCTAGATGTGTCATATGTGGTTGCTAAAAGTATTAAAAACATAAAGTAGTTCTGAAAACCTGTAAAACAGTCATAGCGAACATATGAGTTTTTATTTTATTATTAAGGTTTCGTTTCCCAAACGAAAACGAAACACTTATAGTTTCGGTGTGATCATTGTGATCATCCATTGCTCTGTTCGTCACAGTTTCCAAATTTCCTGAACTGATGAAGCGTACCAGGATGAGTCAGCATAAGTGATTGAGGTCTGCAGCGAAGATTTGAAGAACTCCGGTTTGGTAAACCATAGCTGAAACCCTGAATTTGTTCCTCTTAGGAACCTTTCATTAATTTTATGGAGTTAGTTCAGAAATAGTAAAATAATTTAACCCATTGAATTTGATAAATGGAAACTGTAAGACTTTTGTCAAAGAAAACTAAAATAGATTACTTATGTACAATAGTCAAGAAAAAAGATATCAGAAGGTACCAATGGATGTTTCAGGCTTTGTATTGTGCCATGTTTTCAAGTCTTGAGTTCTTATACCTCGAACGTTTATACAACTCTCTATTTTATGATGTCATGGTCATCGCCTTGTCTTAGCCATAGCTACAAAAATGAGGTAGAAGGCATAAAGTACATCACCTTGCAAAAAAGAGCGTATGTTTATGACGTTTCATGCTAGTGTGCAGAGATGTCGTTCATATACATGACATATACTTAAGTCACGATTTAAAGCTTTCCTCAGGGCGAGAGATCATTAGACGACTTTTTAAAATATCCTATATCCTTCTTGACACTCGTGTCATCCACAATTAATTGAAATCTGGTTAAAGCGTGTTTTTCAGACAAAATTCGGATGAAAATGTGTCATTTATTCAAAAAATCCCAGGTTGTCCGTTCAGTGACTAATAAGACTTATCTGTACCTACAAGGAGTTTAGCTGGAAATATATGTACACATATTTGAAGCGGCTTTTATTCCTTTTCGTCTATATATGGTCCATAGCTCCAACAGTTGGTAGTCCAAGAAGTAACCGCTGACACCTTTAAGCCAATGCACATCCCTCTGTCAGTCTACAGTGTTTTGCTATGAATTTTCTTATTATACAAATAAAAAGCTTACTGGAGTATTTATAAGGTGTGACCAGCGCATTCTGTCGTATCGAGGTTATTCGTTATCTAAGCTACTAAATAAATCCTGTTAAGACACATAAACAGTACCTCACAATACTGATCACAGTTTTTCTTTATAATAATAATTGAGTGGCACTACAGCCCATAACGGACCAGGGCCTAGCTTCTACAACAACTACTCGTGTTGTGCATGCTATTGTTCTTCACGAGTAGAAGGGACCTACAGTTTTTTTGCCGATTCCGAACGGCGAGATTTGAGAAGCTTTCCATAGACAATTAATACTCTTTGAGTGTTGTCAGCAACTCGAAAGAGGTGGTGCCGTGAAAAAATGCTAGGTGTCCCGTCTGGGGATCGAACCCAGACTTTCTGCGCCGCAGTCGATGCACTTACCACTGCGCCACGGCAACACGAGCTTTAAATATCCTTTAACGTAAATGTGCTTTTAAATACAATGTTATGATTACATATATAGCACTAGCACTCTAAATCCTTCAAAATATTTATTTTTAATAGAGGGTTCTAATAACACATCCCCAAAACAAGCGCAAAAGAAACAAGTTGAACAAATTTTCAGAGAAGATATGACTCATAAAAAATATTGGGGTCAATACACTTTGGTGCCATAAGTAAATTTCGTTAAACTCTTGATCTGATCAAACTCTAGATCTTGTCTGCAATACAAGAACGCATATTTGTTCGTGAGTGTTGGATGCAAACGTTTAAAAGTGCAGTTTCGAGCAAGCAAGCACTGGTCCGTGAACAGAATATTCGGCAGATGCCGTTCTCCAGACACTACGAAACCGAGGACTAAGACTGAAATAAGCTAGGAGATATTCAAACTATAAACGTGGTCAGATGAAAGCAAAATTAACCGATAAGACGCAGATGGCCTAGAAGGAGTAAAAAAAACTCATGAAGAAAATGTCCTAAAATGGCCTATTTTGATATGCGACGGAAGGTACACGTCACAAATGATTGGAACCACTCATATTGTATGACGCCAACTGTTATACATACAGGGATTTTAACTTGTCATTAAATGCAATCGCATATAATAATCGTTGATGAAGTTTTGGGTTTTGCCCTTCAAAAAGACTATAATCCGAAGTAACAATGGTAACAATTTAACTATGTCATGGTCACAGCCGTCCTACCATTGAACATAAGGCGCTTTGAAGAAATTCCTTGCAGGCGGGAACCAACATTTTGACCAACTTTGGGATAAAGTCATTAATATACGGGAAAACATAACTCCTGATTGTTGCATGAACTTGGTCGATAACTTTCCCTGTGGTGGATACACAAGGTACCAACTACTGGAAAACGTTTTTTTTATTTCTGCACCTCAAAAAATGTATTCTACTTTACTTGACTATGATAAATTAATAATTTAAAAAAAAACTTAAAAAAACTTAAAAAAAACTTAAGTCTTTATATTATTATTTATTTTTAAGCCAAACATTTTCAGTTCTCAGAACATAGTGTCAATTTTGTGAATTACTGTAGCGACTACTAATGTATTTGCAATTCGGTTAAATTTGCAGAGATATGTACGTTATGCCATTTGAGGTATAAGAATATAAATCGACGAGAATACAACAGGAATATATTTGAAATCTTCTTATTTAATATTTTAACATTTTTGTTTTATGTTTTTTTTTTTCACTCATATGGAAATCTTTGAGTTTTATATTTCTGCTTATTTCATTCGGTGTTAAATAAACACCATCGTGCCTAAACACTTAAAGAGCCTGAAAAGCCACATTTGCCTCTAACAATCCCACTGTGAATTAAATTCTCAACAAATACTCGTAGTCTGTTGCTGCATTTCCGGTGTGCAAAAACTACGAAATTGCTGTATTTTCAAATAAGCGCAAACAAATTTTGGAGAGGCTTCTCCCAGAAGAAAAAATACAATAAAAAGAAAATAAACTTTCCACAAAAATCTCTTTCCAAATTCCAAATTTACTCCCCCTGGGAACCATAAAATAAGACGAGCCTACGCGTCTCTAATTCCCTTCTCAATCTCCGCCCACCTAACGCCACCAACTTTATCGACTACAGACCGACATTTTTATTTATACATCCCCAAAATGTGCATTTCTGTATACGCCACCCATAGCCAGTTAGAGCATTTATCTTATCCACGAAGATGCACCCGACTGCGGCAGAGGACTAAAAATAAACTTATCCGTGAATATCGCCAGAGACAACCGGATCGCACTGCAGCGTGCGGGATGCACGGAAAATTCAAATTTTCACATTCAAGGAAACGTCGCCGGACACTGCACCGACAGCCAGGTATTGTTTACATAACCGGCGATTTTTCCGAAAACCATTTTCCTTCACAACACTTTTGACAGAGCAATAAAATGTTTCATTTCGTTTAGCGATAACAATTTGGCCATTACCATTTCCGCGAACCGTCATATCGCCGATCGCATAAATCTACCAAGCGGCACATAAATGCTCGAAAATACGCGCCCCGATATTAGTCACTGACACATGCCACATTAGTAATACACTCGAAAATAGTGTTTTTGACATATCTTATGTTCGAAGATGAATGTCTTTCCGTTGATGACATCCGAGCTATGATACAATGGCGGCGCGCGTAGATCCGCTAACGCTGTAAACATCATGTGTTCATGTGTGTATTCAACGGTTTAACGGGATTCTGCACTTCAAAGGTGATTGAGTTAACGACCACAAGTGTTGAATTGAAAAATTTCTTTTTATACACTCCCCAATCCGCCTCGTGCCGCCTCGCCGACGTCAATAAAAATAGACACATCACACGATTGAATGTGCTCGGCATAGTGTTCAAAATTAAAAACACGACAACCAACAAATTGCTGAATTCTTATAATTAAATTCAGAAAATTGAAAATTTCGCCTCCGCCTGGCCAACACAACAATGACAGAAATCAAAATTATCTTTGCAGACAAAGATCGTGATTTTAATCGCGTGTCGCATACTCGTACTCCATGGCGAGCGGCACGATCGGTGCGGTTCGGGGCGCATCATCCCCCCTAATGCAGAGGATGATTTTTTTTCCTGGTTGTGCGGCTGTGTGGAGGTTTATAAATAAAATTTGAGCAAAAATGTTTTGTTTAGTCGTCAAAGTTTACGCGATTCTCATGAGAAACCGCTTTTGTGATTTCGCTTATTTTTTATATGTCCTTTTTGTGCTGTGCTGCGGAGGCTGAAAACAGATTTTTGCCGTCCGACACTGGCGCTGGGCGTGTAAAGTCCCTGCTCTGCTTGTCTATTTCTATAATTAGAGCCTTCCCATTTTATTCTGTTGTGATTGTGATTCTGGTGCAGGGATGATGATGACTATTTTATACTGCAGCGCGACCAGTGATTATTTTCAGATTCTGGTTTGCTTGAAACCCAGAAAATCAAACGTTTAAAGAAAACAAATACTGGGAAGCTACAGAAAGAAATTTCGTCACATGGGGATGTGTTCGCATGGTACGATGAAGATTTGGAAAATTATTGTTCAAGGCATATCTTAAAGTATCAGGAAAGATTAAGACTGGAGAAGAATTGTTACTTTAAAGTTCAATGACTTCGCGGTGGTGAGTAAGAACAACTTGGCTGTGAGTCAGATGGAATTGATTTACAGCCGTGCTTATTCTCTAGGGAATGTAGTGTTTGCTAGATTTTATTCACAAATTCCCACACACAATATAACAGAGCGGACAGGGTAGGCAAATAAATTGTATTTTTATTGTCTGTTCGATGGAAAACCGGCTAAATGGATTTTTAAAGGCTTAGCATATTTATAGAAAAGTTCGGTACAATTTTTAAAAATAGCATTCTAATTTAAGGAAGCGGTGGTACAGAATTTGGATATTAAAACTTCCTCCAAAAAAACTTGACTGTGTCCCTGACTACAATTCTGATTACATTAACAAGGAATTGTTTGAAATAAAGTCTACTAGCACGACACTTGTGTACAACTAATGATATTCTTGACAAAACGCGTCTCAGTTTAAGAATAGAGAAAGTAAGATAAACTTGAAAAAAATTAACTTAAATTGACTCGGGATTGATCAAATTCAGTGCATTTGTGTTGTAATAAAAAACGAGTAAAATGAATCAGATAACGAAATGAAAAGCAAAAGAAAAAACAAAGCTTCCTATATGGACTTTCGTCTATACAGTAAAAAAAATATTTTTGAGGACGCTTTGAAATTTGTGAATGATTCTGATTACATTACATTACATTATGTTCACAAAAATTGTTGGCAAGCGTCGATTCTTACACCGAATTTCCCAGACTAAACGCATTTTTGGCAACACGTCCTTTGAGTTGATGACAATACCAACATGGAATCAGTCAGCTAGAACTCGAGCCATTATCTTACTAAGGTTACTAAGTAAACACAGACTGTCAGAATTTAGCGACTAGTTTAAAAAAATTCCTCACACGTGTCTAAAAGTGAATTCAAATGAGATTTTCATCATATAAAATTATTTATGGCCTTTTGTACGATCCCATTAAGCGAATTGATACATTTATATATTTTCACGTCTATTAGACGCACGTGTGCAAGCTAATACGTGAAGCGTTACTATACTGATTGGGAAGAAATTGAGCAATTTAAAACAGTCATAGTACTTATGCCATCTTTATTCTGCTGAAAAAATAAATACACACGCTATAAGTTAAGGCCAGGCTCGCGCAGTCGAGCTTTGAGAGGCTTATGTACGTATTTTATGAACTTTAGAAGACGTTGCGGCAACGCGTAAGATTCTCAGCTTTTCAACATTCAAACATTATTTAGCCTCCATTGAAAAATGTAATGATTAAAACGAATCCCAAGCTTACAAAAATTACAAATTCATAATTAATAAAATTATTTGTCAGCCGTCAAAACGCCCGAATAAGTAGAGAGTAGCCCTACTCCATCGGACCTGCAAAAATACGATCTGAGACACACCAACGCGTGACCGTCTATTTCGGTTTAAGACATACATATGTATGTTGCAAGTATACTCTACTTAAAGCGGCATGGATAGAGCTTGGGAGCGCGAATCTTGTATGTCACTTATGTTTAGTCTTAGAATTGAATTAAATAGAATGCATGCCCCAAATGGTATTCAATATGGAGCAGTGAAAAATCAGATTATATCATGAGCTGAGCCTTAATTCCAAAACTGCTCTCATTAAATGCATTCTAATAGAAAAAAGGATTGGTTTTACATTTATAGTAAGCCATGATATTTTGTATTTGCTCTACAGGCTCTTAAAACAGGAAACTACATACTCGTTTTTTTTAAAGTACGGATGTCCTCCATCAACCTGCGCAATCAATCAACAGTGCTTATAGATGGAAGGAAATAATTAATTTTTTTGAAAATGTCCTTTGTTTGTTTTAAAAACGAACATCTCTTAAAACAATTGCAATATTCAAAAAAATTTGTTTGAATGTCGCTGCTTGAATTTTCCTAGTTTACAAAATTTAATTTATGCAGACGCTGTGACAAGATTTGGACATGGAAGGATCACTTTTACGAACTGGTTTCGGAGTACGTCAACAGAATGTTTGTCTTGTTTTGACGTAGAAAAGTTTCACATATGTGTATGTATGATCAGTGCATACTGCAGCTTTTTTTAATCAAACATTTGTATTCGGTGCCGATTGTCAAAGATTGCAAACGTTTTCTCAGACTCAGTGTTAGATCTGGTTCCTTACTTCGCCCTGCTCCCTGCGAAGCTCTGGGTCTTGTCGTCCAAAATATCGTGCTCCCCTAAGCATTACAGCTTCAGTCACATTAATCAACAATTGTTAGTCAAGCTCGTACAGCAATAGAATCATTATTATTCATAGACGCCTCTTCTTCTCTATAAAGTCACTGAAATCTAGGAACTGTGCCAACCGATCTGCGTCACCAAAGTATAAAAAAAAACTAAATAAAACTATAGGCCGTAACTTGATTCATCTCTAAGACTTAATCTGCTTAAAGGTTTAGTACCCAAACTCCTCTTCATCTCTCCACTTACTTACTTCTTTGTATCAAAACACCAGCAATCATTTCACAACTCACCCTATGCCGGTTCGAAAAAAAAAAATATACAAACTCATTGGATAAATTTTCCTTTGGAATCGATGGATTGCGTAACAGCCAGAAGCAATTGATAGAAGCGCAAGAATGCGACAGACAACTCGAACACACTTACCTGCTGCTTTCGCTGTTTTATCCATTTCTCTTGCTTTTCGTCCTCTTTACTGTCTTATCCGTATCGTATCCGTATTCCAAATGAACAGTGAAACCTCATCCATTGGATTCAAAGGGATATCCAACTCTCGAAACTTCAGCAGAAAACCTCTCACTTCACAAAGATCTATTCACTTCCTTTTATCAATATTTATTTTCTATTTTCTTTAATTTTTGCTGCTATTCTTTAAAAATGATTTTTCAAAAATCAAAAAAAAAAGGAAACTATAATTAGCTCACAGACAGAAATATATTTTCCTCACTATCTTCCTTATATTTCTCTCAGATACATTCTTTCACTGGGAAATAGATAGAAGACCGACACAATTTTTTATTTCTTCTTTTCTTGCTCTCTCTCTCTCTCTCAATTGTGCGGAAAATAAATTCAAATCAAATCCGATCGATTAAACCATCATTTCGCGACGACAAGTCTTAATAACTTATCCCGAATACCGTTAGATATGTATATCTATATGTATGCTACAGACACAAAAAGTAACAGAACTAAAAAAAAACTTCTTTAAATTTCGAGCAACACGTCCAGTGTCTACCTGGAGCCCCGATAGTTTTCCTCAGACTGAACTATGAATGCGGCTGGCAGTCGGAAAATTGTGTCTGATGGGAAAAACCTCCTCTCGACTTGAGGAGGATTCTCTTTGGTGGCGGAGAGATCATCTCTCTTTTTCGCTGCCAACATCAGCAGAAGGATGATTTGCTTTCGGAATATTTCCACTCGAAATGAGAGCGTCTGCATTCGTTTTTGGCGCTGCAGTTTTGAAGAGACAAAAACGCAATAAAAGCACATCACATCGGCACCGACGACGAGACGTTTTACGCAACGGATTCCGTTATTTATCAAGCAGATCTTAAACATTTTATAATTCTATTCCAACAGATATTTATCGTTTTATGTGTTTTCTGATAGCGTTCGGCTGCCTCGTTTTTCTTATTTTCTAAATTTAAGAGTTTCCGCCTGTAAGAGATGTTCCTTTCAATTAAAAAAATCGCACATAATAATTACAGAGGTATTTTATATTTTTAATTTTATTTGTGGAGCTATAAGATTTCGAAGAATACATTTTTTTTTGCTTTTGGTTTTGGACTTGGACTGCGGTGTAACTTTGCTGCCGATAAATATGTTTTCGATTAAAAAATTCGCCAAAGATTTTTAGAGATAAGGAATTTCAATTTACGAGGAAGCAAAATTAGATTTGTGTCATGTGAGAACGGAAGGAGGTGTATTTACGGTTTGCGGAACAATCTCTGAATGAATTTATAGGGTGACCAGATGTGAGCAATAAATTAAATAAAAAAAGAACGGTGCATGGTTATGAAGTTCTTAGTTCACAGTTGATCCATTACTATTTTATTTGTGTTCCTTGACTATTTTCTTCGAGTCAATTCTTGGAGTAAATTACTAGATAACACGTTAGAGCTCAATATTGTCTGCAAGAGTCTGCAAGTTTGAGGAGCCTTTGACTCGCATAATTGATTGTATTTATTTTTGTTTTAGGATAATTGTTGGGAATATTGTGCAGATTTGAAAATGTTCCCCAATCATCTTGTTACGTAACTTGAATTATTCTTCATGAGAAATAAATTCGGAAAACAAAAACGAAATTCGGTTTATCTTCAGATTTAAGATAAATCAATTCATTAGAATAATCTTTTGACATTCAAATGAAACATGTTTATTGTCGAATTACAATAACTTCAATGAATTGAAACTTTGAAATAAACTGCTTGAAATTTACGAACATTTTGGTTAAAGATTATCCAAAAACAAAAAAAAATCCTACAAAGAAAATATGACAATCGCGTTGGCTATCAAATTCCAAAGCGGCCTTTAACTATTCTTCTAATCGTGATGGTAACAAAAACCCTCCGATGTGTCGTGGAAAGCTGAATGCGTGAAGTTGCATCTAATAAATTGTCAGAATTATCGATGTCGGAAAGCGTTATGATCAACATAAAAAATTAAAATCAACAAATTTACATTCTGCATATGAAAACTCTACTCGAAAGGAAAAGATGAGCGACAAGAAAATTTCACTTTATTCGAACGATTTGAAAGCCAAAATTTTGTTAGATTTGAAAAATAATACTTCTGAGTACTCACGACGCTATGTTATTTTGCCATCTTTAAATATAAAGGGGGTTGAGAAAAGTTTTCAAAAAGTGCAAAATGTTTTGCAAATGTTTTGTTTACAAAGAAAAGAAAATAAATCCGGTGGCACTACAGTCCATAAGGCCTTTTCTCCATCAGCTATACTTATGCTGTGCGTAGTATTGCTTTCTGAAGAGTAAGACCCCAATTGGCGGCAATTAATACTACTTAGGTCTTTTCAGTAACTCGTATGACGTGGAGCCATAAAAAAAAGCCAAGATGAACAGTCCTGGAGTCGAACCAGGTAATGCATGACACGGTGGATGTACGTTGAAGGGAATATATAAGATCTTAAGAATAACGAATATATCTCTTTATACATCTTCCATCAAAAGTTTGATAAAGAAACGAGAACGCCTGACTGCTCTTAGGATAAGGTAGTCAGGGTTGTCATGACTTTTTCAATATCACACATGAGAAGGTCGTGCGTAACTCCCAAGTCAACAGCAGAGGCGCGATCTTCCAAAAGTTCATTCAACTGCTAGCTTACGCCGACGACATTGCCTTGATTAGACGAAAACAGCGAGCAGTTAATGAGGCGTTTGCTGGCATTGAAGTGGAAGCGGGTAAAATGTGTCTGGCGATAAATGAGGGCAAGATGAATTTTCTTTATCGAGGAAGGACAACGCCAACGTCTCGGACAGAACGTACCACTCTTCGTCTATATCGGCACCGCGATAAATATGGACAATTACATCAGTACCGAAATTAAACGAAGAATGACTCTTGCTAAACGCAGTTTTTTGAGCTCAAGATGCAATTGAGTAAAAGAGCCATCTCTCGAAAGACTGAACTGGCTTATCATCTCAGTCCTCTCTTACGGACCAGAAACTTGGACGCTACTAAAAGCGGATGACGAAGCCTTAGTATTTTTGAGAGAAAAGTTCTACTTGTGATTTTTGGTCCTATGTGCGTTGATGGCATCTGGAGGAGAAGATTTAATGATGAACTTTATAGGCTGTACAGCGACATACGCCTGATCAAGCGTCTTCTGATACAACGCTTAAGATGGATAGACCATGTACAGCGTATGGACACCACCCCATCCGGCCCGAAAAGTCTTCGAATCCGAACCATTGGGACAATGCAACAGAGGCCGACCTAGGTTGAGATGGCGTACAAAAGTGGAGATCGACCTCAACCACTTGAAGTACGCAACTGGAGGCAGCTGGCGGGAGATCGAGCTAGCTGAAGGTACACACCGGACTGTAGCGCCATGGAAATATGAAGCGAACTCCTTCTTGGAAGGGATCAAATTCTTGCTAAGTTCCCAGCCTTTTTTGCTTTGTAAATCCATTGGCCTGAGACAACGGGGTAAACAAGACTCCAACTTCACCCGTCAATTGGGTTAAAACAACGGCTACCACGAAACTTTTACAGGAGGGCCTTAGACCTTCCGTGAGTTCAGAATACTGCCTGTGATGACGCTGTTACTATTGGTCAGACAGTTCTGGCAATTTCCCACTACACCGTCATCGTTAGATTTGGAATCAGAAGAGTCACATAATTTGCTGTAGGCTTGCGCTATATATTAAGACTTTCAAAAACGAAAATTGATCAGCGTACGACTGAGGGCTTGAGTAATGAGCCAATGATGAGAATATTTAGTGAAACCTTTGACTGAGTGGCATGAGCGTGATGAAACAGAAAAATTGACAAGTTCCCTTTATTCGACAATCGTTTTTTCGCTCTACCAAGAAGAACCGTTTGGTTGAGGCCCAGGTCCACCCCGGACTGTAGCGCTACAAGAAGAAGAAAGAAGAAGAAGGAGAACCGGAGAGATAATTTTCAAATGATTTAATAGAAAATGTATTTCCCACATGGCGAGGCTAAACAACTGATTTCGTTCTGACTTGAATCTGTTTAGTCTAGATGCGGCTCTTCCTGAATATAATTTGTATAGTTCACAGAACATTTTACTGTACTACATAGAAGGACTATATCTTGAACAATGTTAAACTCACCTATCATGGCGAACTCTTAAAGAAATCTGACAGACTTAGCTTGTCCTTGATATCCGGAATGTGGTTAGTCTTGCTAATTATCACAAGACCTTGACCATCTGAATGTCAGTATGCCAGTCTGGTTAAAACACTGTCAGCCCCAACCTCCGATTAAGGACTAAATTTTGTATTCAGTGTTTTTGGCGGGTTTCCCGCCGGCACAAATGGAAGTAACATAATTCTCTCCCAAGGACAATGCCCTAATGAAAGTCCATCACTCAATTTGAGTTTCGGTAATTGATTACAGGCCCACCTGACGAACGTCCCAACATTCGGCAACAGTTTGGATTTTACCCTCGCACGACATGGATGAACCGGGCGAATCGAAAATCTCTTTTGAGTCGTCAGTGCGGGCGCTGTTCAAGCTTTATCAATGTTTGGGGCTCGTGAATTTTACATACAACCGAGCAACAAACCGGGTGGAGAAATCCAAGAAGAGACAATGCATTCTAACTTTTATCCTCGGGGTGTGGAGGCTCTGCAGCATAGTGCTCGCAATAGCGATAGTTTTCGTCTTGACGATTTTTTTCGATGATCCACATTGCAGGACTCTTGTCGATTCGGAGAGGTTCTTCATAAAGAACCGAACTTTTTTCAAGACAATCAATTCGGCCATATTTACATTTGTCTACATGAAGCATAAGGAGCGGTTTGTAGTGACAATCAATCGCATACTCGCGCTTTCTGAGCGCGTTCAAAGGCTAACGAACGACGGGAGCCTGTACTATCCCGGCAGGTTTCGAAAGATCATCGTTATGCGGCTGCTGATTTTTTTTACAAGCTGGATACGACAGAGCTACAAGGGGACTGCTTTTGAGAAAACGTGGACTTTTTTGTGGTTTGCGGAAAGCTTTGGTTTGATGGAGCTCATGTTTTGGGCCCATTTCTACGGGAACCTGACTTTGGTGTGCTTCCATCGAAAGATGACCAACATGCTGTCTGACTTACGCTACAATCTAAGCGGAAGAAGAATGAAGCGCCATATTCACAAGATGATTGCGATTTCTTATGAAATCCATTGCGTGAAGGAGACGTTTAATCAAGTGTTCGCTTTGCTTCACTTCATAAGTTTCTTTGGCCTGTTCAGTGATATCTCTGCTATCTATGACCTGCTAAAGGTGCTGGTCATTGTCGGGCTGGGCCAAGTTCCAATGTCTCCCCTGAACATTATTGGCAGGGTGATCGAAATAATATTTGGCAGATATTCTGCCTTTCAAAATCTGTTTGTAACTAGTTACTTGGCAGAAGCCTTGGTGGAAAGTGAGAAAATGTTGCGAGACAAGTTGTATATACTATGGAACGCAAATGACGCCTTGAAGCGGGACTTGAGCATACAGCGTGAGGTATATCGATCGTTGACTGTATTGGCGAATGATTTCCAAAAAGCATTCATTTCTTCGCAGATTGATTGGATTCTGTTGCACCACAATGTCCAGGACCTCACCACAAAATCGTTCAACTTGATCGTCATAGACAGGAGTTTCATTTTCGTATTCCTCACGGACATTGCTATTGCCTATGCGATTGTGACGTTTCAGCAGTTCATTGGTGATTACTTTTGGGTTTCTAACAAACAGTTGGGTAATTTGATGTTTGGAGACTTAGTAGAGACTTCGTTTTTAACTGGCCCTCTTTTGCAGACATATTGCAGAGATCTGCAAACGGTGTTTGATGCTTGACTTCTTAATTTCACAAAAAACGTGTCAAAAAATCATAACTTTGCGTCTCTTGGAATACACAAATGTGAATATTTTTTGTAAGTGTTAATTTTTTTAAAGCTTATATATAAATAAACGGTATATTTTATTAAATACAAAAGCAACCTAGCTACACTTTTTTACACATGTGTGGAATTTTCTTACCTTTAGTCGATTCTCAAAACTCGACGTTTTTACCAATTCAGTTTTTTAATCCAAGATTTTGCTTCTTGAATTATTGTTTTTTTTTTCAAGATTAAGCGGTTTTATCTTTTTGTGAAGTTTCACTGAATGTGTTTAATAGATGATATTAGAAATTTCGTTCAGAGCCTCAGTTGGTAACTATGCTTTCATCGCCAATTTATAGCTTCTGTCTTATTTATTAATTTTTAAAAATGTTCAGAAAAAGATTCGAGTATTCGTACAAGGTGTCCGTTCACTTGTGATCAAGTTTTCGGCCGGACATTTCCTTTATCCTGTGTATAGCCGAACCTTTATATGTTCAGACTAGTGAACTACACTGAAGTACAGTTCAAACTCATGTGTTTAATCCGATTTTTAATGCTTGTACCAATTATACGCGATTGCATTAGTCTTTTTTTTTGAAGGATTTATTGTTTTTCCGCCCATACCTCCTAAACTTCAAGCATTTTTCACGAAATTTCAAATTTTTAACTGGATATATACACCGTGGGATAGATACAAGTGTTCTTTTCAAAATTTTTTATGTTTTATAAGGTTGTCAAATATCTTCCTTCCGCTTTTTTGCTCCTCATTCAATGCTTCATAAAAAGTGTTACAGTGATTGCATTTAGTTTAAATATGCGCCGTTTTGTTCGATAATCTGTTTCCACATCGACGACTTCTTAATAGCCCCCTCGTAGAAGCCCCCCCCCCCCCCCTTCTTATTTGCGAAGAACTCGGACAGCCACTTTTCAGAAGCCTCTTTTGAGTTCAACTTCACACCACCAAAGGCGTTCGCCATGGACAGGAACAGGCGGTAATCACTATAAGGTGGATGCGATAAAACCTCCCATCGGAGCTCCCGTAACTTCTGACGAGTCATCAACGAAGTGTGTGGTCTGGCGCTGTCCTGGTGGAACACTACACCCTTCCTGTTGGCTAATTCTGGACGCTTCCGGTGGATCGCCTGCTTTAAGCGGTCCAGTTGTTCGCAATAGATGGCAGAATTTGGCGTCTGGCCATATGTGAGCAGCTCATACTGGATGATTCCCTTCCAATCCCACCAAACACACAGCAAACCCTTTCTGGTCGTCAATCCCGGCTTGGCCACTGTTTGACCGACCTTCAACCACAACCGTTTTCGCTTGATATTGTCGTATGTGATCCAGTTTTCGTCGCCAGTCACCACCCGCTTTAAAAATGGGTCAAGTTTGTTTCACCACCATACCGCAGGCGTTGATTCGGTCCAGAAGTCAAACCATGGGGCACCCAAACATCAAGCTTTTTTTTTGTATCCGGCCTTCTGCAGATGGTTTAAATAGGTTTGTTGACTTACTCCCATCTCCTGGGCGATGTCACGAGATGCCACATGCCGGTCTAACTCGATGATTTCCATGATTCGATCGGTATTCCTTGTCACAGGTCTTCAGCCGGCTGGCTTATCCATGGTGTCGTTTTCACCGGCTCTGAGTCGTCAAAACCATTTTTCCAGACAGAGTACCATCTCCCAAAACACCATTAATCTCACGGAGCGTGTGTCTAGCGGATTTGCTCTTAACGAAGAAAAACTTTAAAATAGAGCTTATTTCGGCGTTAGTGAACTCCATGTTTACACGTCTATAACTGGTGAATGCAATATCCAAACTTATCATGCATAGCGTTATGTCAAGACCTTTCAAATGATGTATAGTATTGCCAGATACGAGGTCTGTAGCGCTTTGTACATAACCGGAAAATTCAAAAAACAAAAAGGTGAAAGGGAGATATTTGACAACCTTATATTAATAAGAAAAAAGACACTTGTTAATTATAGAGAACAACATCATCCAAATGGCCGCCTTGGACTGCTTCGCTGTAGCACATTCTATTATTCTTAACCTCTAAAGATATTGATTGCTGACTGATATTGGCCTTAAGTGTATGTATCGTTCCCGGATTGTTGGGGTCGTTTCGGTCTTTCACCATTTTAAAGGCCGAAACACAGCACACACTGCAGAAATATATTCTCAATATTTCCCCACGTTGTTCAGGTGTAAAGTGACTCACTTCGTTCCACGGAAATGTGATACTGACTTCCTGTCAAGATTTCAGCTCTCAGAATCAAAATAATAAAGGATTTAAAAAAAAACACTATTAAGTCCAAACGCGTACACTCCTTTTTTTATATTTATTTATATATTAAAATTTGGTATCGGATGTTAAGCTCTAATTATAGGTCACATCCTGCCCCAAAATATGATATACTCGTATGTATACTACAAATAGAGAGATATTTTTAAATTAAAGTGAGGTTTGGTCAGTAGCTTTTTGTTACAGAGCTACAAGACATCAAAGTCGGAAAATTTATGTTGTATTCCATTGCAACTTTCATTTAAATTTATTTCAGGTAATTCAAGCTTAAAAAATTTAGCAGTAATTGGGTGTATAGCGTCAAGGAAGATAAATTTCTAAGCTCTGAAAAGCATTATCCTTCTGAATACACTTGTACATTCTTTGGAAAATCTGAAGATATCCTTTAAAACATTTTTTTTTAAATTGGGAGCAGTACTATAATATTTTGCACTTTTGCCGTCATACGTAAACTTTCTACGAACACAGAAACAAAAATTTGTTGTTTGTGCATGTTTGGATCACCACTGGCTCAATGAGGAACTAATGTTGAATTCGCAGAAAAGAAAAAAAACGAAGTCGATATTTTCCATATTTAAAAAAGACCTCTGCAGATTTAATACAATTAAAAAATTATTTTGACTTTCCAAAAAGTGCATACATACGCATTGTGCTTGAAGCTATATTCCCGTATTTTATTTAATATTTCAAAAAGTCTGCATTGAAAACTTTCGTGTTCTGCTGCTCTGCTCTGAATCGGAAAATCGTCTGCGGAAGACATGATAATCGGCTGCAGAAATATCGGGATAGTTTTGTCATACAAGCGGATCAGAGCACTCCTATTTCCGAATTTCGTATGCATTCAATCGATTTCTTCCTAATATTTATCTCTCCAATTACCGTTTTCCCTTGCTGATGAAACAAAAAGTAGATTGGCCCTTTCGATGTCCACTAGATTGCCGCCACAATTCTTTATGGGTGAAGATCAAGTTTGGAGATGTGCCTTAACCCATTGCCTGCCTCTTCAGAGAAAACTACAGAGAGACCGTTAAGCCGTGGCTAACGTCTCCGCCAAGGGGCTATCTCTCGCAGATTCGCCAAGAGAGATAGCGAAGGTCATGTCAACTCTGACATGAGGGGTGGGATAGCGACTTATGCCAATAACATCAGGCACTCGCGGGTTCTTAACGAATCTTCATCATGAAACGGCGCTGGAAGGCTTTGTCTCGTAGTAGGGTGAAGCAAGGTAGTTTTAAGTGAGTATAGGTCTAGAGTAGGCTTAGTTTTAAGAAAGTTAGATTAGTTTAGGTTTAAGATAGGTCAGCTTAGCTACGCGAACAACCTTCCGGCCTTGTTTAGTGGTAAGGGCATAGGCTAGAACACCCTTCTTTTCGATCCGTCCCCCCTTTTCCTTTCCTACGTTAGATGTCCGTCTGCTGTCAGGTTAGGGTATTAGGCTTTCTTATTCTTCACAACCTTTTCTTCCTCTTCCTTTCTATCTTCCCTTAGCTAGTTTAGGCACGATTTTTTTCTTTTTTTTTTTTTGTTCAATGGGTGATGTGCGTGTGAGGGGGACAAGAACCACCCCGTTCGACGAGCTGAGCTGAGCAACCACAAGCGTGCCGCCGTCCTCCTCCTCCTCATCGAAGCTGCCCCTGTAGCAACCCACCTGCAGCAAAATGGCTGACCTCACGCTGTAGGTTTCGATCACATTTGAGGGCATCGTCTGTATATACTGACAGCAATATTTATTGAAGCACCGACAGTCTTAATCAACAACACTGCTCCATGGCTACATAGAAAATGATTTTGAAAGGTAGACTGTTTGCGACAAATCGCAAAATGTAATAAATTTAACAAGAGCTTCTTTTAGTAGTGCCTACAGCGATGAAGTATCAGTTAGCAAGTCACAGAAACTAAGAAAGTGAAACAAACCGAGAACTTTGTTAAGCGTCTCCCTAACGCGATGAAATTTCATATGAGATCGATATATTCTGACATGTACGACGCTTAATTCTTCTTCTGCTTCCCGTGCCAACATGACAATCATCTTTTGGGCAAAAGTAGAGTTCCATTATCACGTAACTAAAAGTAAGTTCGTTTAATCCACGAGAAACACTGTGTGAAATCTCCCGTCGCTGTTCAGCTTGATTGATGACCATCGGGAGATGATTTCTTGAATAGCAAATAAACATCCTGTACTTGAAGGAGCTTACGATGAATAATATCGAAGTTGTGGTCTTGAAAATCAGTTGATTTCTTATATCAATCAACCAATGAGAACACTATTTTCAGGGGCAAAGAACACAAAAGTTGCCACAATTAAAACAAAGACGAGTCATAATCTGAAGGAAGCTCTGTGCAGAAGAACAAGAGTCACAATTCATCAATGGGCCTGCTAACGCGGTTGTAAGAGATATCTCTCTATCCGAAAAGTTGATGGATCTTAAAGAGGTCCTTGATTCGCCGGGTTCGCCCATTTGGCGCGAGGGTGAAGTGCTCAATGCCTCTTGGTTGAATTTGTGACTAATTGGCTGCACTCAAATTAAGTGATGGACGTTTATTAGTGGGCTGACCTTGGGGGAGGCCTGAACTGTTTTCAATTTTGTGAGTGAACGACCTGCGGAACAAAAATGATGTAAAGGACTAATCAAAAATTGCAGACTGGGTTAACGAACTCGACTCCTGGTCGCAGTATACAGACACTGTGTCAACAAACTTGGACTTAGTGCCCAAGCAGATCTATTTTCTTTCAAACTATGGTTGAGGAAAGGAAAGGAAAGCGTTCTGACAGTGGCTAAGATTCGAAGATTTTTCGGTTCGGTGTTGTACTGTGCACACATTGCAAATGGGACTACACATCCTAAGCATGGTGACGTTACCCATTTACTGGCTATTGGACCAAATTTCATTTGGACATTACATTCTAAGTAAGAAGAGTGTCTTTTTGTTTGTAATCGCAAGTCACATATGTTTCCAATATTTGAACTACGAATGGCTTAAGCTATGTCTGTGGAGTTAACGTCAATCGCATGTACAAATTCACGGACCAGACGTTCCGTGATTGTGAGTTAAGCGAGAGGCTAGTTGAAAAATTCTTGATGAACTCCGTGTAAGATGAGATCAGTGATTCACTAATTCGGGAGTTCCTAAAGTGAAACGCCCGCCTTCTATGGATCGACTTAAGTTGTGTAACCTGCGGGCTATTTGGCAGGCAGAGAGAAAATTCGTTGAGTTTTGGAATTAGCGTACCTCTGTGGTATAGGCAGGCCAATGCTTGCACAAGCTTTCTCAAGAGCCGTTCCTCATACACTAACTTCAGGAAGGAGAACTGATCGTACAACAGAAGTGTAAGTCCTGCAGACGACGCACTGTTCAAGTCTCCATTGGCAACCGTTTACAGCAAAAGAAAGCAGTCAAGACGTTCTTCAACCGTTCTTAAAAACTTAATTGTCGATGATGAGACCCTAGGATTTTATACCGGTGCTGCGGTGTACCAGACAGTAAGGAAGGACCGAATAAAAGACTTTCGCATTTCCTTGGAAAATATACAAGTTTGGTTTTTTTTTTCTCATAGTCACAGCCTTGGACGAGACCACGAGTTTTTGGATAGGAAAATCGTCCACACAGGTGGTCACTCTGCAACCAGTTCTCCCTCTAGCTCTAAAAGAAGTTCACTGATCCCAAAGTTGCAAAGAAATGTGATCCTCTTCAGACTTTTCTTTGAATTCTGAATCTGCCAAAGCGGTTCTTCGAAATATTTGCCTTTGCCTCTGCTTTGTGAAATGCTCTCTCAACCACACGAACTATGCCGAGTCCGAATTAGATGAAGTGGCGGATTATTTTCAGTGGCACCTGAAAGGAAATGTACTGACGCCATCATCGATTTCCCTTGAATGTAGGCACGTTGAGCTGTGTAAGGCCTGTCTGGTTCGATCGAGTGTTTTACACATTAGATCTTCGTCAGAGTCAGTAGTCATAAGAACCGATGCGAGCCTGAAAGATCTGTCTCTGCTTTGCTTCGCATCAGAATCTATTTCTGTTTTTGAGAAGAAAATCACTTGGACTTTAATGAAAGAGCTGGGCACATGGCTATGTTCCAGTCATCCCTTGAAGAGTTCAATTAGCCAAGGAACAATTAGGTATGTCACCACTTGACGTCGGGTTTTGGTGATTAGAACTGTTAAGGGTCCACTAAAAGACGCCTTTTACTGCAGAAGAGTCACCGTGACTGTCTGAGCTTTCCTTAGTTCTGATTTTAGGCCTAAGAACCCTTTTTGTTGGATAACCAGTCTGACTATTCGCGAGCATGTGTACGGAGTACGGAGAATTCTGACCTCCACAAAGGAGGCCTTATTTTCCCACGACACTTACACTCGGAGCACGGAGCTGGATTTGAAAGAGAGTTCATTAAGCGCGTTGTCAAACTCTGCTTTGTAATAACGGAACGGATACTTCCATCTATGTCGTCGATAAGTGTTCTTTCCACATGGTTTACTCAGTAAGTGGCATGCCGTAGACATATATCCGGTGGTCTGTTTGAATTTTTAAGTGGAACTGCCAAGAAATGAAGGTGAATATAAATTGAACGCTTAAAACAGATCTTCGACGTTTCCTCCCTCCCGTGCAATGGAAGTTCATGTCCCAAAAAGAATACTGAAATAAGAAAAAGAGCTAAGCCACCTTAGTGGACATAACAGGAAACAACTACCAAGCACATATGTAAGCATCGAAGTGTGAACAACTCCACAATAACCAAAATAATCCATTAGCGAAAAAAGTACGTCAACGGTGCCTCTCACAGAATTAAACACTGCCTCGATAACACTCCCCCATCACACCCTTATCACACCAAAAATTGTAGCAGCGCGTTGCTTATCAGCAACACCGATAGACATGTCATTCCACAATTTTCGGGCATGCTTATCAATCAAGATAAGTCGAGCTCAATTATCGCGGATCACCGAACCCTCCCGCACACAGAAAATGATCAACTCATGACTCACGATAAAGGAAAAAAATAAAATATATATTTATGTACATTTCTGAGAACAATATTTTGTTGTTGGACCTTACACTTAATTAGCTAAATGTTCAAAAATGTCTTCAAATCCTTGATCGATCGTGCGTTTGTTTGTACGGAAGTTGTATTGCCTACCCATGCATTCGAGAGTTAAAATTAAATACACGCTCACACATTCTCACTGCCTGCCTCAGTGCTCTCCAGCCTCCACTGAATCCCATATCTGACTAAGCTTTGCTATAAACTTGGTGTTCCGGGTTCCCGGGTCTTGCGGCAGATCCGGGAACGGGTCAATTTAGACTGAGTAAAAATGTGAATCAAACTTTGCCTTGCAGGAGGGCTTAGTAAAAGGAGAAAACCAAGCCAGCGAGAACCGTCCGAATACGGACTGAATGCTCTTCAAGCGGGACTTTTTCGCCCAGCGGGCCTCCTCCTTCTTAAGTTGCTCGATGCCCTGAAAAATGGATGAGTGAGATGAGAAGTCTTTGTGCAGTCGAACCTACCGTCTGATCATTCAAAATAGCCGTCAACTGAGTGACAAGCATTATCACGGTGAAGACTGCGAAAAGCAGGGCCTCAAACGTCAGGAACAGCAGCAGGAATACAGTGGCCGGAGGGGAATACGGTGAGCACTGCCGCCATTCGGTCTTCACACACTGTGCGAATTGGTTAACAACGAGAAACATCGCATGCACTGAAATCGATGCGATATAGAACTGCAACAAATCAGGAGGTTACTCGTGCGTTGAAGGGCTTTCTCTCTCTCTCTCTCTCAACACTTACTGTAAATAACACAAAGTACTTTTGATTGTTCTCCCCCACGCAATTGTTCACCCAGGGACAGTGATGATCCATTTTGCGTATACACCGCTGGCACACAGAGCAGTGATGTGCCCGTTCCGGCTTTATGCTGCAGCACTTCGGACACTTGAACAGCATCTGCCCCTCACGGTATCCCATCTGCAGAATCATCTCCTTTGTGGCGTTTCCTCGAGGCACTGCTCCCTATAAACAGAAATCCAATCAACCACCCCCTTTGATGGGATTTCACAAAACTCACTGGATCAGAGAGCATGGTGCGAATGTGTGATGCAAACGCAAGAAACGCCAGCAAATTGAATATCACTATGTTGACAGTGCTGAAGATGATATTTGGACTTGGCAGCAGTATCACACGCATAACCACAAACTCAGCGAAAAGTATAAGCATCCAGGTCAGCACAGCACAGACAATCCCACAAATATCCTGCCGAAGAGATCATAAATCAGCACCCCATGCCACTGGTTATGTTTACTTTAGAGTCACCTTCACACACCATGCCCTACCGCCCCAGCAACGATTGTGCATATCGGCGCTGTGTGGCATCGGTGTGTACTGATAATCCATCAACTGGCAGTCAGTCGATATCGGATGAACTAAGCAAACTCATTAAACTAATGGTGCTTGTGAAATTTATGGAATGTATCGGATTCTTATCATCAACTACTCGAATGACTAAACAAGTGAAATATAAAAACAAATCTCTCTGCAAAGTGACAAGCCTACGATGAGAAATGAGGAAATGTCAATTTTGCAAATGTCATCTGGTGGATGTCACTCAAATGGAAGAGTTCAGCCAACTGGATTTTTTGCAGGCCTCAATGACAGAGACCAATAGGAGACAGTCGACTCCCTCGTCTCCCGCCCTTGAGGAAAATTTGACAGCGTTTTTTATAACATTTCCCCTCCTTGAACAGCTGATTCGAGGCAGTTTCACAGATAGGGTTTTTTTCTCTTGACAGAGAATACGTGTGAGTTGCGTAATAGGCTCATTAGTTTCCCGCGCAAACTGCTAATGTGAGTGAGGGAGACGGGAAATTGACTGTCCCCCTTACTCCCGCGTAATGTATTGAGGTGAATATAAAGAACATCAAATTCACTAATTCAGTGAGAAAAGGAATGCGGTCAGACGAGGTTGTTTTGTTACAAAGTAAAACAAAATACTTCAAAGTATTCATTTATTTATATATTTGTCACGCATGATGGAATCATCGAACGGATTGGAAGATCATATTATGCATTAAGCGATCAGGTATATTATTTGACTAATAAGTTAAAATATGATTGACAAATGTGGTTTCAGATTGTTCGTGTTAAAAATATTCGAAAAATGTTCACTTACGACCATATGGGTGGAAGATGCCACAAGAATTGTTCATACAGAAGTAAATTTCGAAGACGTATAATTTATGCATCCTTAGAGCACAAAAAGACAAAGCAAAAAATGAGACCATCAGAAGTTGCAGTTTTAAATCTTAACAACTCAGCTCAATAATAGTATATCAAAATCTAAAAAACATCAAATTCAGTGATTTTTTATTACATTGTGCGTTTATTTTTAATTCCATTGTATAATTACATTACATTTATATTTTATTACATTGTGGGTTTAAGTTTTAAGTGAATGGACACCAAAATAAAAGTTATGCGGCTTGCAGTCAAATGATTTCGTTACTTAAAAGATGTGATGATGCTCTGTTCCCTGGGTTGCTGCACTTGTTACGAAAAGTTGTGTTTTGTAGAATCTGTAAGAACGAAAATTGTGAGCAATTCCACACCACCCTTGAGGTATGCTCGTAGGTGCGTTAACCGATTTTTTTTTAATGGGTGTTCGGTTTCCCCTGGAGGCCTATTGCACCCAAGCTAAAAGTAAAAATAATTTATTAATTGCACAGATAAAAATGCTAACAATAAAATGGAAGACAAGTTTATGTAATTTTCAATCCAATAATATACCTACAAATGTGATACGCGCAAAAGCTTGTTCCTGAAACTTGGGTTAGCCAAATCTCTATTCCAAAACTTAATGAAAAAGTAAATACGTAACCTAATAAAATACTTTAAAATGAGATGCTGAGGCAAGTTCTCACAACAAGTGTAAGGATTTTCCGTATGAAGCAATTCAGATAGGCGGACGGAAACACCTTTGACGTAATAACATTCATTAAAATGTTTACAAAATAGATCATCGAGGTAATGTATGTAATGCACGAAGCTTGGTGGTGGAGCAACAAGATTACAGTTACCAAACTGTTTAAAAGAGGAAAAGGTTAGTTCAGCAGATGGTGTTGCTGTGTTCAATGTTGGCAATTTTAGACTACATTTGTGACTTTCGTAACATTTTCGGAATATATAACCACAAACATAAACGAAACTGTTTTCTCTTAGGAAATCGTTTGCATCTATATCTGCGGGTAAATTTTCCGTAAACGCAGCCGAAAGTTGATGATCTCTTTTGACCGGTATCCAAGACGACTGCTTTACAAGAGCCTGATTACTGATGGAATGTAATCGCTCAGTATCGACGCATTCACAATTGCCGGTTCGTACAATCTTTAAATATTGCAGTCCCCAAAGCTTTTGGAATGCGCTTTTAAATTGTGAAGCTGTCAGGCTACCGTTACACTTTCCCGCACTCCTTGCTTCTCCGAAAAATTGTTCTAAGCAATCCTGATTAAGGTGCCTCGTCAAAATATATTTGAACTGGCATGGCGATAGAGACTGCCACAAAGACGTAAGTGACGAAATATTTAAAAGCCACCCCTTTAAAAAGTAGAACTTATTTGTCACGTCTTTGCCTTGAGGATTGATCACTTTCATGGTGCTTATGCGATTTACGGCTTCCTGCAAAAATTGCCTCTGCGTATCATCTTCACGAAAACCTACCCTGAATGAACTAGTGGAAAAAGTGCTTGAAGAATTGAATATATCAAATAAATTATTAAAAAATTCTAAAAACTGAGCAGTACCTAACATTGTATCACTTTCCTCAACCCCACTGTAGTAAGTAAGGCAAGCTGACGAAACCGTATGACTAAACACTTGAGTGGCAAATTTCACCTTCATTCTTTGGAACGTGTTAGGACGTATATGTGCCTCCGTAAGTTTCGGCGCGTTACGGATTCCTAGTTTACTGTCCTCGTTATACAAGGAAACTAGGTCTTTCCAACAGGCACGTGAAGTGCCATCAAACACTATGTTATGACTTATCAAACAGTTTCGCGTGCTCTTAATAAGATGGGGGGAGTCAAAGAAGTAATGAATCCTATGATCGTCTACGACGAAATACGGCTTTTCAGCGTCTACTTCTAATAATCTAGCTAAGGCCCTAAAGTTCGCTCCCTGATCGGATACAAAATGAACAGGAAACAAGCCACCCCGACGAAGAGCGCGGATGGTTTCAAAAAGTTTTTTCTTCAAAAGAGAAGGTACGCAGCTATTGCGTACAAAATAATACGCGATTGGATGTTTCCAACGCTTCGTTATGCCCTGAACCATAAAAACTAAAACATGATTAGCCAACCAATTAGAGTGGTAATCACCTTCACCAAAATCTTCTAACCCTACAACTATATCATTTTTTCTACAATAATCTAAGTGCTCTTTTAATGACATTTCGTCAGCAGAAATGGAGCAGTATTTATAAATTTCAGATAGCTGACTGACTTTCAATTCCAATGCTTTCACGTTAAAGTCAATATTGCCTGGACTTTTTGGCCATGACGAAATAAAAAGCCGAAGGGTACTGACCGAAGGCAGATTCAATGATGGTCTTAATAGCCTATATGAAACTGGAGAAGTAAAATGAATTGAAAGTGCCATTAGTTTCAATTCATTAGAAAACCTATTACCCTTGCTACAAACCTTACTGTTCTGACTAATATTAGAGACAATGGTTTTTATGTCCCTTGTAAAATTTGAATGGCAATTACAATTATTTTCTGCTCTGCTAAAAACTGTTCTCTCTTTTAAATTTCTAACTTGTTCTTCCAAGAACAAGATTTGTTTTTGTTGGTCTTCTATTAAAACCTGTTGCTCGCGACACTTGCCTTCCATTTTTAATAAATTTAATTCTGTTTCATATAATTTTTGGCGAATTAATGTTTTTTTAGGAGTTCTGTTTCTTAGATACTCACTAGTTTGGGATCCTTTGTCCGCACTTTCACAAATAAGAGAACTTAAATCTGAATAAGGAATTTCTTCCACTAAATCTTCGACATCTAATTCCTCTTCTTTAACTAATTCTTCTTCTGCAAATAATCCATCTTCTTCAACTAATTCTTCTTCTTCAACTAATTCTTCTTCGACAACTATATATTCTTTGAAAACTAAATCTTCTTCGGCCTCATCTTCTTTTATAATTTCTTCAGCCTTAATCCTGGCACAAACTTTGGCATCCTCTTCCTGCTTTACGTCTGCAGTAAAGCGGACACCTTCGTCAGCGCAATTGTTGTTGGGATCGTACAGTACATTAGGAAAAGCTTCTGCATTCAAGCGGATTTTGTTATTGTTGGCAAACATTTTATTTGAAAAATGTTTGTCACAAACCCTATCCGTCTTGAACAATTTCGCTATCCCCAATCGCTGCCGCCAAAATTCCCTCCTATTATAATAAATGTATGTTTAAAATATTATGTGCAAATTTAAAATAGGAAAATCAAGGGCCTGAGGTTTCTATATCAAGGGGTGGAAATACTTCCCTACAGAATTTGTAATGTAAAAACTTATTATAATAAACCGATTATTATGTATTATAAACCGTATTCTTTAATTTAAATCATTTTTTATTATTATGATAAAAATAGTCAAAATGTTAATGTTTACAATTATTTGCTTATATTATAATAGAACACACTGTATTATTCTAGATACAATCTTGGAAGCGATTCTCGCTTCATTACACTTCATGGTCACTTGATAATTAATGCGGCAATGTTCCACTCTGGCATATTTAGCCACTTTAAAAACAAAAAGAAGGGAAACAAGTCGCAAAACGGATGCGTGGGACAGATCTCAAAAATCACGAGAGGGTGGCTGAAAAGTAAAAATACATATCGTGAAAATATCGATAAAGCAGAAGAACGACAAAGACCAATCGCACAGAGACTACTCTTTTAAAAGCGCAGACTGTTTTTGGGTATATATACAGACAAGGTTATTGAAAACTGTGAATGCGTTAGATATACATATGAATTAAAATATAAGTACGATAAAGCATGTTTAATAATAAAGTATAGAATGGACACAATGGTTACAGAATTATAGAACAGAATAAGTGAATGAATGTACTAATATTCATATCAAAATATGTACTTACATAGTTTCGTTTTTCGCCTTGTAGGTATGGCGAATGTCTGTACATCCCATCACGCACTTCTTTCTTTGCTGAATATTGCTCATTTTATATTTTGTTTTAATAAGATCAAGTAATTAAACAATTTGAAATTTAAAACTTAAAAAGGGTAGACGTTGCCGCTCAATTGTTATTCTTATTTGACAATTGCTTTTTCCACCACGGAGCAATGGCTGAAAATGGGTTCGTTCAGAAATAACATCAGTAAGGCAGTATTTGCATCATTAAAGCAATACTTTTTAAACCTTATAATTAATTCAGAAACTAACATATAAAATACAACTATTTTAGACATAAGAATTTAAAGAACATTATTTGTAAATTCCCAAAAATTACTAAATGCTTAATAGCTGATACTGATTTAAAATTCTTAAACTCGTATTCTAAAAACAAATATCTCATATAGCAGCATTAAAATATATTATGCCCGGTAAAACAATCTCCATATTTTGATAAATTTTTTTAAAACAATACTAACGAAGTAACTCAATGTTGTTAATATGTTATTGTTCTTATTACAAAATTATATATTGTATTCTAATTGTATGTATATTGCCTATGAATGCGTTATAAGTTATAAATGTAAAGTTATAGTAAAAAAATGCCGGAGGGGCTAATTCATTAATTCATGCTATTATGTTCTAATGTGATTCCTTATTCATAATCGAATCATATATTTTTCAATGCAAAGGTTTGTACTTAGCTGGGTAAAAATATTTTTCAAACTATCTTCCTTTAATTTTTATTCTTTAATAACGTTTGCCTGAAGAACTATAATCGATATATAAGGTTAGATTTCTTTATGGTTTTTAGTATTAGACTTTTCATATTGAGTGGCCGAAATTATAACAATATAAATTACATATTATATTAACGCAAATTGCATAAAAAGTACCACAGGAATTACAATAATCTTAATTTTGATCTCAAAACACTTAACTCGAAATACCAAATGAAAAGAAATCCCTCCGTAATGCTCTATTTTCAAACATGTGTTGCTGTTTTAATTTTGTGCATACATATCTTTTTCTTAAATCATCAGATATATAAATTCTATCACAATAACAATTTTATTATATTATATTCTTTTTAAAGCTTCGATGACACTAAAATCCTAAGCAATTTTCTGTAGTTATTTACGAACGCAATCTGTTGAATATATAAAAAAATGGTTGACGAATTTACGAATTGTGGGCAATTTACGAATGTTTGACACTATTGAGGGCAAAAATTCACGAATTAGCGGCCATGTTGCTTTTTTGGAGGGGAAACGTAAACAAGTGTGAGTAAAATGAGAAAATGTTCGATGCTCCGTAAATGAGTTCCGGAGAATTAAGGCTATATCCACCACAATTCGTAAATAACTCTCAAACGGTAGATGGACGAAGGGGAAATCAGCTGTTTTATCAGCTGTTCAGTCGACCATCTCCTTCCTTATTGGTTTCTGCTCAATGAAACTATCATTGGGACAATTTTTGGCATTTTTTGAACAATCGAAACAAGTTTTTGAGTAGCAATTGCACGCCAGTAACCTAATGTGCAGTCTTTTGAATTTTAAACACTGTTTTGAGGTTTGTTTTCCGGTGATAACGTCAGCAAGATAGCTTCCATAGGCTTAACATACTTGTACGTTGAAGGCATTTATATGTCTTCTTGACATATTAGTGGTCCATTTCCTTATATATCAAACACATGGAGACACATGTATCAATATGACATTAGGAGTAAGAAATTTAAATTTACAAATTCGATGTTGTAAAGTAAATTTATACTCCAATCGTTGTTTCGCTTCATAAATATTAACATCCCTCCGATTGCTAATTAAATTTCAGACACACAATTTCGCGCCTCTACTGTACAAAACTGACTTTTATTGACGTTTGCCTTAGATTTTGGAAATGTTTATCAGCCCAGGCGTCGGAATCTCGCATATCTTTCTTGGATTTGCACCTTGAACTTGTCCAGAGCTCCACTTTAACTACTAGAGCGTATTCCGTTCTATTTTTCGTGACTGGTTAAGTAAGTGAATTTGTGGAACAGCAAAATGGACAAATGGGTTGCCCTAAATAATCAAACTGGTTGGAAAGACAAAGTTGCGCGGTGAGTTGAATGTTGTGCTAATGCGAATGTAAACAAATGTGCCGACATGTGTGTGATATCATCGTTTGCTTGCAAATTTCAGCCTCATTCAGTATGCGTCTCGAGCAATATGGGACATCTTGGAGACGGCCGACATGAATCCAGGTGTTGCTGACCAGTTCAAAACTTTGGAATACATCCTTAGCTCGTTTCGGAAATGTACGGCAGGAATTTGCTGTCAATATCCGAACAGATTTGAATAGAATTCGATTTTTCTTCCAGTGCTTCGTTTTGGAAAATGTCTGGACATGTTCTACTCCGCTCTGAAGAGTATTCACTATTCCGACGTGGCGATTCGTGTCACACTCACGTTAAGTAAAATTTCCCAAGCCCTCTACCTCCTGGCGGATCACTTCATTTGGCTCTCGCGAACGGGGCTCTTCAAGAGCATCGATGCCAAGAAATGGAGTCAAACAGCAAACAAATACTGGCTGCTCTCGATAATGATGAATCTCTGCAGGGATTTCTACGAAATTGTGCGTCTAATTGACTTGCGTCGTGCTGGAGAAAGGTCTGGAATAGCAAACTCTCGTGTGTCAGTGTGCATTCGGTCACCCAGGGATTTGTCAAGACTTGCACTGCACTCTTATGGTGCGATCTATGGCCACAGGGACATTCTCATGGATACAGTGAAGAATATGTGCGACTTCTTTATTCCATTCTCGGGACTTGGATACGCCAAGTTGTCTCCGCGAACTATTGGAATCCTCGGGACCATATCGTCTTTGGCTGGAATTTTGGTAATCATGCAGCCAACAACGAAACTGGTTCCGGCTTAGGGTGGAAGCGTTGCATGTTTTCATTGTTGGATTTGTTATTGGAGGCTCACCAGCTTCGGCGATCAACTAGTTTTATTTCTTTTTTATTTTTTTTGTGCTGTTGTGGATAATTACTGGTTGTACATAAATGGGATGGAAGTGGAGACAATTTGGTTTATTTGATTTATTACACGAGTTGATGAGTGGGGAACTCTTTCGATTTTATTCAATAATTGAGGCATGCAGCGAGGAAAGGTTAAAATAGGGTGGGCGTGGGAGACGTTCGTTTGTTTTACACGCGAACGTTTGTTGTTTTAAGCAGATAAGGTCAATTTGGTGGCGTGACTTTTTAGTTTAGAGTCGCGTGAATAATAATTTTCCCCAGTCAGAATTATTCTTGAATCATTGATGATTATAATTATTTTTCGTAAGCGGAGTTCGGGTGGCCGTTGAGCCTATTTTTACGCTTTTTTACGATTGAGCACTTACCTCATCGGCAACTGACAACATGCACAGCACGAGTTGTCGTTGAAAAAGCTTGGCTGCGGTCCCTTGTGGGCTGTATGCCACCCACTTTATTTGTTAGCTGAAGATGCATCCCATTTTGTCTTTCTTTGACGCTTAATAACAATATAACGGTCAAATTTCCAATAACCAACTAGATATATTTAATATCATTAAAAACTTTTTTAAGCTCTTCCTCTAAGCCATCCCTGTTTCGCAAAATTTGTAAACTGTCACCCAGCTGCTCAACAAATGTCAAATACGTGTTGACGCGTGTCATCGAATTTAGACAAGTGGTGAACGTCTGTATTTATGAATTCGCATTCGATTCCTTTTTAAAAGTTCATCTTCACAAAAATTTCACTTTCCCAATCAGAAGCTGCAGTTAGGGATTCCGACCAGAGTCTAGATACCACAAAGATGGCTGTAAGTTAGCACATTTCGATAGAAAACATTGACATAACATCAATTTTCTTCAATTGTCCTTTGTGTAGCCAACAAAAGGAAAACAGGGTACAAAGGGAGCAAAACAAATAGTTGAAGAAAATGCAGCCACATTGAGCTTCTATCGGAATATGGCATTGGGCAGCACAGCAGCCTCGCTGCTGCTGAATTTCCTCTTCTTCGAAGTTGGCAAACTGACTGTGGTATGTCCAAAGAAACGTGATATTTTCAATGTCTGTCTGATGCGACATGTCTATGTAGGTCATGTCTGTGATAACAATTGCAGCACTGGTGGGTGCATACCAGTTCATGGCGTTTATGTCGCGGCCTAAGATCTCTGACACCGGAGCGATCTTGGATTCTGGAAATGATCTCAACATGGAGGGTGGAATTGCAGAGTATGTCCTGAAACATCATCACGCTCAGAAGAAGCTCTAATTCACCATGTTTCCTGATTTCAGGGAGGCCAAAGATTTGATCATCTTGAGTTCAGGCACTCTGCTGCTCACCCTGCTGACCAACTACTTCTGGTTCCTGCTACTCTTGGTGCCAATTAGAGCCGTCTGGATGCTCTGGGGGTCAGTTATCCAGCCCTGGCTGGCACAGCGCAACGCCCAGGAGCCCGAGCCCGATGAGAAGAAGCAGCGAAAGATGGAGCGAAAAATGCGCCGGATGAGATGAAAATAGTCCCGTGGCCAGCCAATGCAGCGAACAACTAAGTCATAGAATTTAACATAGAACTCGTGTATATTAAAGACAAACAACTCCTCTAGGCCTAGTTGCTACTCACTCCCACCAATCGCAAACATTCGCGTGTGCGTGTCCATTATCTCTAGAGACGCCGAATGGCTCACCACCAAACCCGCACGTCCACCCAGTTCCCTCGTCTCCTGGGGCTTATTGATTAGTTTTCCGGTAAATTGTATATTTTTATTGTGACAATTGGGATGTTAAGGGGATTTAGAGTAAATAAAAATGATATTCCTTCGGACGCTTTTTGAACGTCAACGTCTTTCATTCGAGCGCAAGTCGCGCAGCGGAAATTTTATTGCGTAAAATACAATGCGTGAGTCATAGAGCTGTTTAGTCAAAGTTGAAGCGTCTCTTGCCGTCGAAGCGATAGCCGTAGGCAGCTGCATTTTTCGTGTCCACCAGGGCAGGGTTGCGGTGCTTGAAAAAACTTCCATGACCATGAGCTGGCCTCGACGAGCCGTTCGGTACGCCGTCCATTTCCCTGGGATAGAAAGCCTCGAACATACCCTCGGGCGGAAGTACGGCTGCGATTTTCATGTCATTCGGATCGTAACCGACTGCAAACGGTGGTGGCAGGCAAGCCAATGCCAGTAGCAACCACAGGCCACAGCTCGACTTATTCATGCTTCAGTTGTGCGAATTATTTCTTGTCTTGTTGCTGTTGTTATTGTTTTTCTTCTCTCTTGTTTGTGTTTCCCCTTTGATATTGGAACAACAACAAAAAAAAAATCACTTTCTCCAATTCACTTGGATGCAGAGCCGCGGATACACACTCCACTCTGCGGTAAAATACACAAATTACTGGCTCGAAGGTGGCGACAATTGAGAGTTTTGTACAAGTGCCGTGAGTGAATATAAAGACGTCGAATGGTACGACGCCAGTCGCAAGTGCGACGAGTGAGAGGTTAGCTCTTGGTCTTTAGTGGTTTCGGGGCAATGGGGTTGTCTTGTATGCATGCTGTGAGATTTATTTCACAGCTTTGCTTGGATGTTGGTTTGCACTTGATGTGTGCTGTGGTTGGGGTATGGAATAAGGAGTGCGTTAAGGATATTCGAAGCGTCATGTGGGGGGAGGGGGGAATTCAATCCTGTTCGAAGGAAATGAGATTGTAATGCGGTTTCGTTAAGAAGTTTGTTTGTGTTGATTGAAAGTGTTCGCGACAGGACGATGGCTTGCATTTTTTTCTCGTCTACAGAGAAACTGTTTCAAGGCAGCAAGGGGGAAGAGAAATGTCTGGAATTGTGCGGTATTTGATTGGAAAACACACTCCTTGTCTTATGTGTTGCTTTTATTGTTTGCTGGGGAGGCTTACAATCTCAACTAAAATTTTCTATCTATTTATTGCGACTCTAAATTTCGAAGTAACCAATTAGAAGTCTGTGTTCTGGCTAAGTAAGGATTCTGTTCATCATTCGTTGGACAAGTTAAAATTCAAGTAAGACAAAATGTCGAGTGGGACATCACAAGAGCGGAAAACAAGGTACATGCTATCACGGTATAGGTATATGCTATCATCAAGGAAGGACGTACAACATTCATGTCTCGAACAGAACGTCACAATGGGTAGCAATAAATTGAAAGTAATCAAGGATTACGTTTATCACGGTTCAGCTATAAATACGTACCCCAATTTAAGCGTAGAACCATACCTGCTGACCGCTGTGGCTGATAGTGCAAACCCTCTCTAGAAAGACAGGGTCTTTAAGCAACACCTTGGAAGAACTTGAACGTGAGTCTTTTCGAGAGGAAAGTTCTGCGTGCGATTTTTGACCCTGTTTGCATTGATAGGCTCTGGAGGAGAAGATTTAAGGACCAACTCAATAGACTATACAACTACACGAGGACGAATACAATTCATGGTATTTAGTTTTTGAAAACGATAACACGTAAAAGTTGAACACGACTGCGTCCATCGTCCATTCGGAAGGTATTATTTTGGGCGACTGGTTCGAGCATAGCGACTAGTATCTCATTGATTACACGAGTGTTGTTGGCTTTCAAAGTGTCAATCACAGCTGGCTTATTCTTGAACACCTTAGACTTTACATATCCCCAGAAGAAATAGTTCAAAGATCGCACGATCCAGACAATTTACAGTAGCAAGACGTGAAAGTCAGTGCTCACCAA
Organism: Eristalinus sepulchralis; assembly: GCA_944738645.1. Taxonomy (NCBI): domain Eukaryota; kingdom Metazoa; phylum Arthropoda; class Insecta; order Diptera; family Syrphidae; genus Eristalinus; species Eristalinus sepulchralis. The sequence goes on from OX122886.1 coordinate 56,271,504, forward strand.
AATGATTTCTGAGCAAGTCCATTGTTCTCGCTCGCTGTATCGCTCACAGTACCGAGTTGTTAAACCAGAGCCCACCGTGACCATGTGCTTGAATTTCACGAATCACATCGTCTGTTAACATGGCACGGTAATGATTACTATTGACGGTAAAATTCTGATTTGCCTCATTTTTGGTATCCGCGTATACTCTCAGCTACAGCTGCTATAGGCTCTTCACCGCATGCTGGATGTGGTCTTCCCAGTCGAGTATCATCCACTTATGCAGACTGAGACTCAAATTCGCGAATGGTATTCCCAGTAGCAGAAGTTCAAAGCAGCTGGAGTTTACCTGGTTAGGCACATGCACCAGCTCTTCTGTAAGATATGGTCGGAGGAAAGCATGCCCGATGAGTGAAATCTCTGCGGCGTCTGTCCAGTCCACAAGAAAAAAGACCCTTCGACTGCGCCAACTATCGAGGTATTAGTCTCCTTAACATCGCATACAAGATCCTCTCTGCTGTATTGTGTGAACACCTGAAACCGTTCTTCAACAACCTGATAGGTCCGTGTGGTTTCAGGCCAGAGAAGTCCACCATCGACCAAATCTTCACATTACGGCAGATCCTGGAAAAGACCCAAGAAGTGCAAATCGGCACTCACCACCTATTAGTCGATTTCAAGGCCGCATTTGACTGTGTGCATAGAGACGAGCTATACAGTGCCATGCCTAGTTTTGGCATTCCTACCAAACTCGTCAGATTGTGTAGGATGACGATGGAGAACTCTCGCTGCACCGTCAAGGTCGGCAACGAGCTTCGAAACCTTCATGTCAAAAAACTGTTTCGACAAGGCGACGCACTGTCATGTGACTTCTTTAGCATCATCCTTAAGAAGATCGTGCGTAACTCACAAGTCAACACCAGAGGCACGATCTTCCAAAAGCCAGTTCAATTGCTAGCTTACGCCGACGACATTGACGTGATTGGACGGACACAACTAGCCGTCAATAAGGCGTTTGCTGGCATTCAAGCAGAAGCGGCTTAAGTGGGACTGGTGGTAAGCGAGGGCAAAACGAAGTATATGCTGTCATCGAAGAAGGACGCAGAACATCGACGTCTCAGACAGAGCGTCACACTAGGCAGCAGAAACTTCGAGGTAGTCAAGGACTTCGTCTACCTCGGCTCCGCGGTAAACAGGGACAATAACACCAGTTCCGAATTCAAACGCAAAATCACTCTTGACAATCTGTTTCTTTGGGCTCAAGAGGCAATTAATTTCTTGACCATCCCAGCCCTACTCTATGGCGCGGAAACCTGGAAACCTGAAAGCGGATGAGGAAGCCCTTAGTCTTTTCGGGAGAAAAGTTTTGCGTGCGATTTTTGGTCCTTTTTTGCGTTGATGGCATCTGGAGGAGAAGATTCAACCACGAACTGTATGGGCTGTACAGCGACATGCGCCTGGTTAAGCGTCTCCGGATACAACGCTTGAGATGGTTTGGCTATGTAGAGAGTATGGACACCACTGCTTCGGCCCGAAAAGTTTGAGACATTGGAACAACGCAACAGAGGGCGGCCTAGGCTAAGGTGGCGCACACAAGTGGAGAAGGACCTCAGAGGAATGTAGGTTGAGGCCCAGGTCTACCCCGGACTATAGCGCCACAAGAAGAAGAAGAAGAATTCCCAGTCACGGTATCAGAAGGTCGATTATGCGCACTACAAGTTCTTCAAGTTGAAAAAGCATTTCTTGCAGAACGCTCATTTTCGTAAGCTAACAATTTGAAGAGTCTTTTGCGGTGTGACCGATTTTAAATTTATCGGGTAAAGGAAGGTCTCAGTGAGTTCGGTACCGACTTTAACAGAGCAGCGAGAACTCTCCATACTCATTCTGCACAGTCTGGGAATGTTAACAGGAATGCCAAAAATAAACCTGGATCGTCACTAAACACGCTGTCATATGCGGCCTTGAAAGCGACAAAAGGGTGGTGAATGTCGCTTTGAACCTCCAGGGTATTTTTTCAGGATCAGACGTAGTGTGAAGATTTATCGAATGGCGGACTTCCCGGGCCTGAAACCACCCTGATAGGGACCTAGCCGGTTGTTGATGAATGGTTTCAGTCGCTCACACAGATCACACAGATCGGCTGAAAAGATTTTATACGCGATGTTAAGAAAACTTATCCCTTTGTAGTTGGAACAGTTGATGGCGTCTCCTTTTCTGAGGAACGGGTAAACAGTACTGAGGTTCCATTCGTCGGGTATGCTTCTCATAGATCATATCTTGGAGATGCCTTGGAAGCATGCACCCTATCAGCTCATTTCCTTTCATTGCCTTTCGACAGACTGAAGAAAAAGTTCTTCCAAATTCTCTCATCCTCATGGTCCCAACAGGCAATAAACTTCCGCCCAAAGTGTACACCCATTGGAAAGTTGTTTTATCCGTCAGTAAAAGTTGAGGACATAATTTCTGTCGCCACTCCTCTCTATTTCCTCTATCGCGCGTTTCTCAAGTTTTTCCTTTTGTAAAGCTGGTGCACTTCCCTTCCTTTAAATTCGTACAGCTCCCGAGCTGTTCTCGTCCTGCAAACCAGCATCGGCTTAAAAGCTGGAAACTTCGCTGAAAGCGCCTGTTTGCACTAGTTGTTTTTTTCTTCACATTTCACGTGCAAGACACAAAATCGTTGTACTTTGCAGGGGTGTCGAGAATAGATCTGTACGTATCCGAGGCAGGTGCTTGTCTCTGAATCTGTTGTTTTCTTTCAATCTATCCGACTAGGGTTCTTTTTAGAGTCGCTGAAATTTTGTGTATTCTCTACACAATGCTGAATTGAATTAATATCCCCTTTTCGCTCCTCTTTTCTTAAAAGAACCCATGATCATCACAGCATCACCCCGGTGAAAAACTGTGGGGGTGACATATGTTGGATCCAAAGTAGTTCCATCTTTCCTAACAAAACGATCACCATTGCTCTCAAAAATGCTGAATTTGGATTCATTACAAAAATCACTTGGTTCCAAACCCCATCCTTTTTTGGAACGCTTTTTTCAGTATTCTTTAATTTCCAATAACCTCACCAATATCTAAGGATTCTCGAGTTGAACTGAATGAAAATCTGTGTTCCACTTTTATTTTTCATTGTTCATTGAACATGTCACAAGATGAGTTGTTTGTGAGACTCAAAGGAAAACAATTGATGTATGCTTGTGAAAAGTAATCTTGAAAATTATTCAAAACATTCACTCAAAACAATGGCAAAGAATTTAACGTCATTAGCGCAACAAAATCTCCTAATCTTCCGAAACAAATCCCCGCTATATCCGACTGCATGTGTTTTAGAAAACTAATACCCCGTAACTTATAGCCAGGTCAACCTTAGAAATCCTCTAATATTTCTCATGTGTACACCTCACGAGATCCATTGGCACTCGGATTACATTCCAGAGCGCAGCTCCCCCTCCATCACTCGCTGTCGCGACCACCAAGCAAAGATAAACACATCAGTTTTGATTTACATAACTCATTGGATGCGCTCCATTGTTGTTGCATGCGTCCGCACCACGGAACACCTCCACACACGAGTACTCCGCCTAACGAATAAGTCAAACAAATTGTGAAGATATTTCATGCATTCGGTTCTTTTGTGGCGCGGCCGAGCTTTACCTGCGCGCGCATCATTGTCGCACCTGCTCCATGCGCTGCGTAATCCCCTCCACCTGTGATATGACAAATGTTTGATTTAATTTGACATCAATTTCTTTCCCATGTTCTTGGGTTGTCGTCATTTGTTAGGGAGTTGGGTGCATTTGTTTGCTCTTGACTACCTTCGCTCGTGTGTGTCTGTTTGTCTTCTGTTTTTGTGGCTGGCCGTGGTAGTGGATGGAATGAGAGACTACGGGTGAATGGCTCAATTCTGGTCACCGCCAGTGGATTGTACTCTTTTCTCTGCCAAATCAACGCGCGCATTGAGGTTTGTTGTGTTCAATATGAGGTGGGCTATTATATGGCTGAGTGGTCGAGTGTATACCGTCGATTGTAGTTGAGTGAGTTTTGTGGGTTTTTCCTATACGATGTGGCAGAACTTTACAGTTGACATTGGTTATGTGCAGGGGGATTTACACATTTGGTAATTTTTTACTCGCAGATCGCGATCAGATCTAGAGGAGATCAAAGAGTTGGTTAGCGAACTTTCTTACGTCTCCCTAACACATTGTATTCAATTTATAAGACTTCCCTCCTCATCCTCTCTTTTTTCACACCCTCAATAAATTGCTGACAAATTTTGCATCATTGATGGATGGCCTACTCGAGTTGTGCATGCTCTCCAAGAGTAAAGCGACCCAATTTTATTCAAAGATAAAAAATAAGGAATATAATTTTCAGAGAAAATATTAGTCTTTCGTTTAATTCTCTCAAATAAGCTGCTTCGGCAGATTTTTAGAATATATTGGTAATTATTATCTATTACCATTTCCCATTTTCAGGATTACAAATATGAAAGCAGATCATTGCAAGGAGCTTGAAATACTTTTTTGGGGCATATCCATGTGGCACAAGATTTTGATTGAAAATTAACTTCATAGTCGAAGAAATAACAACTTCTAGTGCATATAGGTAAACGTGTACATTTCTAAGGGTCTTAAGAGCATCACTACCCACTCTTCGAAATGAGGTCGGATCACGATAACTATATGGCACAGATAATTAAAATCCTAAAGTCAACAAATGTATCATACTTAATCCGGAAATCTCCTCGTAACCAACCATAGACAAAACTCTTCAACTGAAATCAACAGCAGGTGTCAAATCTTAACAAATGTTTGCGAGTACTTAGAGGCGCGAGCAGAAGATCATTTACAAATAAGATAACACAACCGAAAGTGTGTTTCATCAGAGATTTTTTGTAATTGAAAGCGTCACTGAGCTTCAAAGAATTGTGGTTAGTTCTAGTCAGTCAATTTTACTAAAAGAAAGCTTCGAATCATTAATTCAATTATTTCGTGATTTCAATAGAGTCGCGATAGTTTTAAGGTTGTTATAATAAGTAAGTATTACCATCGCCATGGCGTAGTAGGCAATTGCGACGACCGCCACGCAGAAAGTCTAGGTTCGATTCCCGGACGGGACACCTAGCATTTTTTCACGGCACCACCTCTTTCGAGCTGCTGACAACACTCAGAGAGTATTAATTGTCTATGAAAACCTTCTCAAATTTCGCTATTCTGAGTCGGCAAAAAACTGTAGGTCCCTTCTATTCGCGAGAGTTCAGTTGCACGCACAACACGAGTAGTTGTTGTAGAAGCTAGGCCCTGGTCCCTTGTGGGCTGTAGTGCCATTCAATTATTATTATTATCATTACGAGTAACGGTACTTATGAAGTAACAAATGTTTGTATTTAATGACGATGTTTTATTTTGAATCCTAACTGGTCACTTACATTTTTTAAAGAACGCGTTGTAATTATATTTTCAAGTAAAAGAAAGTTGTCGTTATTATTCTTAAAATCATTAAGGTAAATTTTCAAATCTCGAGGGCAGGAAACACTATAAAACTGCTCTACATAGTGTATCCCATTAGAAAAATCGAACAGTTGTTAATCTAGATCCGGCATAGTTTGAGAACTTAAACTGTTCTCAACTATAAAAAAGGCAAACACGTTTATATTCCTCTCACAACTTAAGTTTGAATTGAGATGCACAGCCATGGAAACTCTTTATTTATATTTGACGTTAAAGTGTAGGTCTTCTCGATTAGTAAAAATACAAAAGTAGCTCGCAGAGGACGAGTAGTTGTTAAAAAAATAACTTTGTCTATCTATGATGGGTGGTAGTTGCTACAAAAGTGAGATTATACTTTTTATTCTGAACAATCAATTATTTTCACCATTTTACGACTCCCGAATAGAGGAAGAGCTGTGAAATGTGAAAGATATTTGATCTATGCGGGTAGCGAAACATTACACAAAATTTCTTTCATGGAGGAAGAAATTCATTCTAAGTGGATGTTTCATTTGTGGCCAATATAGTGCATCGACACTACCGACCACAGCGCCAACTCCTTATTGAAAAGCTGTTCAAATATCGCTGTACGGAATCAACAATGAATTGTAGGTCCTCTTTACTCGTCAAAGAACACGATCTAACCCACAACACGATCAAATATTAAAGACTCTAGGCCCTGTCCGTTTCAACAAGAAGAGGAAATCAAGTGTCACTGACTGATTAGCACTTGGGGATAATCTTTTTTTCAGACGCAGCTTTGCACCTTTTCAGAAGATTAGTGCGTCGATTCACATGTCAAAGGTCCCTGCTTTATATGAGTTTCTGAACTGTGGGTTGTAGTGCCAGTCAATTGCTCATATTGCGGGATATTATAATTTAGTAGGATGTCGATGAGCTTGTGTGATAGGTGACAAATATCTTCCACAGAGTCTGAAGCATTAAGTTGTCCTTTGCGCCTAATCGTCTCTGTGCACACTATTTTCTCATAATTTTGTCCAAAACAATTGTGAACAGTTGCGGTGAGAATGAGCAACACCATCCAGTATTTTTACTGAAAGTGTCACTGATGATTATGTTTTGGGGGTATAACTTAATTCGTGCGGTTTGAATTTTTATGATTCCATTGAACATGCGTTGAAGCGTTAACAAGTTTTTTTCACTCAAATATGTCAAAGTTTTCTGAAACAGTTCTTCTTCATTGATTTAATTTGAAGAAAAATGCTGCCGAAAATCATCGTATTTTGCTGGAAGTTTATAGTCAACAGGCGCTAGCTGATCGAACGTGTCAAAAGTGGTTTGCACGATTTAAAAGTTGTGATTTTGGCTTGGAACGTCCTGGGCACCGAAAAAAGTTTGAAGATAAAGAACTGGGAACATTTCTCCATGAAGATTACTGCCAAACACAAGAAGAGCTCGCGGAATACTTGCATGTCACTCAAGCAGCCAAGCAGCTGAAATAAGTTACGCCATCTCTTGGCAAAACGCACGATTTAAGTTTTACAATATTACCGCGAGATTCGTATCGTCTTATATTGCTCTGATGATGTTAGTTATTATCTGATAAACTCCTTTCTGCTTCTTACAGAAAATAAACGAAGTATTATCTGCCCTCAATTATGTGGCCAACTCAAGAAAATATTCAGCAACTGCCCTAGAACAAAGTCTTTTTTAAGTACAAAGAAAATTCAAAATAATTCCAACCCCCTTAACTATTTAGACTGCTTGCTGCTTAGATTTCCCAATTATGTGACCACCACTGTATCCAATTTTTCAGCGATTAGATTGAAACATTTCGCGTTTCTTTTTGCCCATTTCCTGTCGTAACTACCTTGATGAAGTTCTCAAATTTGTCAGAACCCCTTGTATATTTCCAAGTAGCCTTTTCTATTTGATTTCATTAGACCATCTTTCACAGTAACAGAAGCTTCAAATTATAAATTGTCACTTTTCGTTATCGTACCAATGAGAACTGTCCACGTAGAAGTCACGATCTCTTATTAATCAGACCAATTGTTGGACTGCGTGAAACGCATTGAGATCATCACGCGCTCAAGCCAATTAGGGGGGCGATTTACTGTGATTTAAGATCCCAAAGTCAATGAAACAAGCACGAATTAAAAAGAAATCTCACGATTAGAAATTGGGTCACTGAGTGCATGCACCTGCAGCTACAACTTTAATGTGGGAAATATTAATTCTTTGTGGATTGGGAGGACGGTTGCTCCAGGAACAAACGGAATGTGATGCAAGAAAGTGTTTTTAAGAATGATTGACGATTGGTCGCCGTCATCAGAACTGATTTCGAAGCTACGGAAAAGTATTTACAGTGCATTCCGCATAGTTGGGACACTATCTACTACATTTGTTTATCCAAATTCAGCGTTAGTAACGACGTCACATTTTTGTCTCCCCTCCTTTACAATTCACCGAATTTTGTCCCAGTCGACCATTTATTCTGATCAAGCGATGTTCTAATAAAGCGGAGTTCACTGTATTTAGTTTGTTGAACATTATACTCATTCTATGAAAGAGTCAAGTGGTTTATCCGTCTAATTGGTCACCGCGTCTGAAACAGTTTTCATTTTCGAAAACCCTTAGCCTTATTTCAAGAAGTGTTTCCTTATCTTCCGCATAATAGAGGAGTCACCTCACGCTCATTTCCGTACTCTCGATCGGGCTGTCTGTTATACAGTCTACATTTTCCTTCCCCTCCTGCAAAAACTACGATGTCTGAGTCACTGAAACATGCCTAAGTAACCGCCGCCGTTTTGTATTTCTCAGCCACAAACGTCGGCCAAAAGTCAGAAATATCCTCCCCATCCACAATACTTACTCCTGTCACTGCACCCAAAAGACTCGACAGAGAATTCCTATCCCAACCCACGTCTGCATCTGCGGATTATTAATCAAAAACACAGAGAACCCACCAACAAACCAGTCAAAGAAGAGATGAAACCGAAACTGTGTTACATCAATCAGTCCGTTGACCTGACAGAACACGCGTGAATTCTCAAATGTGATCGCCGCCACCACCACCACTAACACCATTAGGCCGTCGAATGCGATGTACCATCACCGGTGGCACCGGCCGCAGGAGTTAAGGGGCAGAATGCATCGCGCCCCCAAACCAACGCAACCGAGTCGTGTACACAAAACATCACAGAAATGGACATTTAATCATTGTGAAACACGAACGCCCATTGTGCGCGCCTGTCTGGGGCAATCAAAGACATGGCGCACTGTGGCCCACTGGCACACCGACTTCCTGATGCCCTGGAGCCACCGCCGGCCACCAAGCAGCCACCGAAGCCAATGACGATGCCTTCACATCATTAGCGACGGAGGCACTGGGAATCGCGTCCTCCCTTGCCGGCGGCGGGCAAGGCAGTCTGCAGCGCGATGCGGTTACACAAAACGCCGAATAATTGAATTTAATGATGCCTAATAGAGGCTCTGATTGATTGGTCAATTTTTTGGCCATAAATCAAATGCGCCTCGGAAGGTTTATTCACCTCTCGTGCTCACCTGCATCCTGTTCGCGTTCGATGGGAAGTCGGGAGACGCACGAAAACGTCGTGGATAGAAAGCAAATCTGGCTACCGTTCGTGGACGTGTTTTACTTTTGTTTTTGACATGCGTCACGCTCTGTCCCAGTGATCCACTCACGGTCACGTTGGGCAGATGGAACCCGGTCGAGGAACACTGTTTTTTACGACACAACCGGATCGGCGGGAATTCGTCTGCCTGCTTATGTCTTTTTTGGAAATCGCTCTTTGACCCGCGGAAGTGTACGAAAATTTCACCATGCGACACATTCTCGCTGCGGTGCGTGCTATAAAACCAAATGGCACCTTAGGCTCTTGTTTTAATTAGTGAAGTGAGTTTCGTTAGATCGCAGCTATGCGACGGGCTGCGAATTTAGTAGCCTTGTGGACAGTCGTCGTGGTCTTGACTTGGCAGACAGCCACGGGGATAATGTATCGAAGGGCCAACGGCAGCAACTTAGCGCAGATGTACCCTCGTCGGGAGCACATTAAGAAGAAGTCGTATTTGAACCTGAATCGTCCCCTCTGGGTGCTCGAGGACAAAGTGGCGCATCCAGGGGAGAATGACGTGGGAACGCAGCAGGCGGTCACGAGGAAACCCTTCATATCTTCGGCCGTCTTTCATTCCAGACTTCCGAGCCACTATTTGAACCTGAACAACGCCGCGCCGCTAAGAGCCACTGTTGCGACGTCACGCAACTCTGAGAATCGACAGAGAACCAGAATGTTTCCGGTCTTTGAGGACGCCGACACTGATCCAATATTGATTTACCGCGGGCCGAAGGCGGAAATGATTTTCAACACGATGATGACGAGCAGACGGTATCCCATGAAGGAACCGGTGCCAGGGCAAGTCATGTACCCGCCGTACTCCCCGAAGTTCAAGCCAACGCCGGCGGTCGAGAGAGTTCACTCGGGGACGCATCCAAACAGCCATTTTCAAAATGTGACTTTGATCCCATTCTATCCGCATGAGGCAGTCGATCCGCGGCAGATCAGGTACGAGACCAGTTTTGAGCCGGAGAAGGAGCATGACATTATACAGATAAAGCACGAATCCAGCTTTGAGCCAGCGAATGATATTGATACAAGTCAGGATAAGGATGAGTCTGACTTCGAGCCCACAGCGGAGAGTTCAGTACCCCAGGCAGAAGTGGATTACAACCAGGAAGAGACGCACAATTTCATAGCTCAGAAAGACACCCGCCCGACGCACAGACCAGCCTGTTACCACTCGTACTACTCCCAAGATGACGTGCAGTCGCAGTACTGGTCACTGCCCCCAATTCCCTCCGATTCCACAACGCCGATGAGCCTCATTCGGAATGTTCCCATTCCAAACGGAATCTACACGAACCATCGCATGGAAGTGACAACTCCAATGCCTCGTACGTCTGATGACGTCTTCCGCATCATGTACCCCAGCGACACGGAAACTGTGCCCCTAAAGCATTACAAATCTATTCATACGGCGAAATACGGAGGATTCAAGGCCTCCTACCCGATCTACACCCTCAACAAGTTGTTGAAATACAAACCGCTGAAGAACCCGGACAAATCCACGAAGAGAGACACTGGCAGCGCAGTGTTAATATGGAATACAAGGTGAGACCGACACACTCCATTCATGACCAACTATAGTAACCGCCACCATTTCTCCCTCCGAAGAAACAAAAACTCCAACTTCTTGAATCCGTCGTCCAGCCGAAGCCTATCACTGACTCATCCTCCACTCGACTCCAAGATACTAGTTCAGTAAACCAAATCAGTGCTGTCAACTGTCACACTTCATCCGCGCTGCCAATAAACTGAGCAAACATCCAACCAATGACACATAACGGTGCGTCGTCGTTACTCTTCAATTCATCGAGATCATAATTAACTCTTCCACAGCCATGGTTGAATGTCACTTTGACAGCCGTCAGGGAAACGCCAAATATCAATCATTCGACATGAACACACACAGGGAGGTCTTTGTTTCACCGTCTCCTCGGTTTCTTTCAGTTTTGTTTATGAGATCAATTATTTCCTGTTTGATGGCACCGATCGAACGGTAAATCCTCAAAGTCATGTTAATTCTAAAGGCATGTTTTGACGCTGCTCCATGTCACAACAGACAATCACATTCCTGCCCCATCTCGAAGATTAACAACGAATGCATCGCCAAAAGGGAAACACCACCGAAATGACGTGTGCGTGTGAATGAGTTTTGTTGCTTGATTGGCCGCGCTGAAGTGGTCCCAACTTGGAATTCTCCCGAAAAAAAAAATCAAACACTCTGTGGTGGGGATGAATGGACTTTTAAAAGCAGGCAATCTGAAGGCGTTCGGTTTCAGATCAGTGCAGACGGTTGCGGAGATTGCAGTGACTTCTCATTTCTTGAGTCATTTACTTTCGTTCTCGAAAGGAAGCGGAAACATTATTGTTTGGAGTTTTTAAAACAACGCGCAAACGTGGTTTGAAGTTCAACGGAAATGGCCTCGCAAGTGATTTCGATTTACATGGTACGGATGTTTTTGTGTTTAAATCTGCAATAGTGATGAATGACTGCAAAATAAGTGAGGAAAACGAAAATTTGGTGTTTTGTGATCGTGAAACTGTATCCCGTATAAACGGATTATTCTACTTTATTTAAAACAAGATTCAGTGCATTTATCTTTGTCCTAAGTTATCTGCTAGTTAAATGGGATGAAAGATGTCGGATTGACTTTTTTTTTTACAGTAAACGGAATTACGGTGTTGATGCTTCCATTTTTTTTTATCGCCGGTCGGCAATTGTTGAATAAAGCTTAAGTGAAAAATCCGCTTGTATAGTTATTTTTTGTGCTCTAAGCTGATGCGGCAAGCAAAGGTTTCACTCACCTCTAAGTTTGGTTGGGAAACAATTTCAAGTTTTATGGTTCTTTTCTCACACTTTTTTAAGGTTGGAGTTTCACTTTAGTGAAAATTACTTTCGCCATTTACAATGAAAGGGTCGGGAGTTGTTACATTAAGACAACGTCTATACGTCAGTGGCTCTTGCCTGGAGTTATGCCAATACTGTTTTGAAAATGTTTTTCTGTTAAGTCCATCAGATAACAGGACATTCGAAGGGATTACATTATATGGAATGAAGTGACATTTATAAATTTTTAAACTTTTCCTACTAACAACCGCTCCAATGGACTACTTACATTTCTGTGCAATCATCGTGTCTCTGTTGCCTCGAACTACGAAGTTTTTCTTATGTTTGCTATGAAGTGGTGAAGTACAGAACATAATATTTTCAATTGAAAACTGCAAAACTGTCAATTGACTCATTTGGGACCGATGAATGCCTTAATTGACCTAAATTTTGGTTTTACATCAATACTCTGTCATATTTTGTTTTCTTAAGTGAAAAGTCTCTCTCACTAAACTTTAATGTTTACAATTCGAAAATTAAAAAGTTTTCATCTGAAACTGTTTTTTCAAAACGCTTTATTTTACAAAATCAGAATTAGGGTGAAGCGTTGTGCAAAACTTCCATTGAAATAAAGATATGTGAGCAAAAAATTCTTGATCAAATTCAGGACCAAAAAGAAAGACGCTAGATACGAATGTGTTGCTTTTGCTTTTGAGAACCTTTTGCTTAAAATTTCAAGCATTGTAAATATAAAGTAAATTCGAGGCAGGAGGAGTATGTTCAATAAACAGAAGTAGGCACCCAAAAGAAGGTCTTCAGTGGTACTAATACACTGGTCAAACCTTCAATCCCATTGCTCAAACATTTTTTAAATGCATCTTCTGTTATATCCGACAGCACATTCGTGCCTTTCCATTCATTTCTTTTATTCGAAAAGTCGAAAAAAGTCAAAGTGGGCAAGGTCTCGAGTAAGTACGATGAATTGGAATTGGAATAACTAAATTTTTGGACCTGTCAAGGCAGGGTCGGTATCTCGGCTTAAAGGATTGGCTTAACTCAACTCAACTCACTCTGCAATCCTGCAAGATGAAGATGAGAACGAGGTTTGTTAGTTGACATTTCATCGCATGAATTTTCTTACTTGTATTTATTACTTGTTAATCTTGTTTGGCTGTTTTTGACATTTCAACGTTGTTTCTGGCAGTTTATCCGAGCCTCCGTAATGCAGTGGATAAGCGGGTGTACCTCAAACCTGACGAGGTATTCTGGTCAAAACTCTGGAACTGTAAATCTGATTTTATTTTTTTCTTTCGCGGCACCTATAGTTTCTGACAACACTAATTACTAATTTGTCACTGAATTATTTCTCGAATTTCGCCGTTCCCTTATGTCACCAATCTTTTTCTTTTTCTTGTGGCGCTACAGTCGAAGGTGGATCTGAGCTTCAGCCAATATGCCTCTCTAGCTAGCACGATCTCTCGCCAGCTTTCTCCAATTGCGCACTCCAAGTTAGTTGAGGTCCTTCTCCACTTGTGTGCCCCACTTTAGCCTAGGGCGTCCTCTGTTGCGTTGTCCCAATGACTCAGATTCGAAGGCTTTTCGGGCTAGAGCAATGGTGCCCCTGCGCTCTTCATGGCCTAGCCAACTTAAGCGTTGTATCCGAAGACGCTTGATTAGGCGCATGTCGCTATACGGCCCATAGAGTTCGTCGTTAAGTCTTCTCCTTCAGATGCCATCAACGCAAAAACGGACTAAACTTTTCTCTCGAAAAGACTAAGGGATTCCTCATCCGCTTTTAGTAGTGTCCAGGCTTCCGCGCTATAGAGTAGGACTGGGATGATCAAGGTGTTAAAGCAAACTTAGTCCTTCGAGAGAGGGCTTTATTACTCAATTGCCTCTTGAACCCAAAGAAACAGCGATTAGCAAGAGTGAGTCTGCGTTTGATGTCGGTACTCATGTCATCAATAACCTGTGACAATTGAACGCAGAACTCGAAAGAAGTTGTCAAATATGTGAAGTCAAGATGAAAGATAATGAACAAATAGCGACGGGAAGATATACGCATACAGAGGAATTATGCATTGGCACACATGCAAGCAGACTAGGTCTGTGCTACAACGACTCTTGTGGAGTCTCGTATACTCGTAAGCATTAGAAATCGCGAAAATTTTTGTAACAGACAAAATTGGCTCTAGGTCATAAGAAAGGGGATCCTCAATTCGCGCGCCAATACAATGAGCCTAACCCTGGAGTTGTAATTCGTGGAAAATGTAAACTACCCACTTCCCTACATTTGTAGATGAATGCTTAGAGATGAACTGTATACAACTTCAAGTGTCAAAGCCCGACAGTGCGAAGACGTGGCTCTGTTTTTTTTATATTCAAAACGAAGCTCAGGGAAGACTTCCCTATATCTTTATTTTTCTTCAAACAGAGCATATTGTACGGTTTGAACGTCTTTTGAACTTAACATAAATAAACTGGGTTCTACAATATCAATACAGATAGAAGGAGAATTTTAATTATGGTTAGATTATTAAATTTAAATGACCGGAAGAATTTTAAAGCCCAGTTCACCTCCATGTATTTTTCACTATTCTTTGTTAGCTAGTTCATTTGAATTAAAAATTGGAAGCATACAAAATGTTGGAATGTGAAAACGATGTTGGGTAGTTCTTTTTCTGTTTAATGAATGTACCTGCAGCGTATAATAAACAAACTGGGTGGCGCTGCGGACTATACAGGGAGCTAGGGGTTAGTTTCTTTAGCGGTCACTCATGTCGTGTTTCACTAGCGTTGAGCGAACTTGTAGTTTGGTGCCTAGTCTGTGAAATTGGCTAAATTTCTTCATAGAAAGCATAGAACATGGACTAATGAGTTTAATTTTTTTCCACATTTCAGCTAATTGCAACTTTCATGCTATCGTGCCAAGCATTCTGGTGGAGTTCATCCTCTACAACGTAAGTACTACAACATCCCACATCACTTTGACCTCATATCATCCACTCATTGCAGGGAATCTCCGGTACAAGCAGTCAAACAAATCCCACTAGGTTACTTCCGCACATACACCTACCAACCCGTTGGAGCCGCAGCACCTTATTCATTCTCATTCGTTGGAACTCCCGGCAGCCCATTTAACTGGCCAGCAAAACTTGCTCCCGGCACGATACCACAGAGTTCCAGCAGATACGAACTTTACTCTCTGCCGGCAACTGCCGAAACCACAAAGCCCACATCATCACCGACAACGACAACCACAACTACCACCACCAGCACTGCGCCACCATCTCCTCCTCCAGCACCAACGCCAACCCAAGCCAGTTCATTACCAGCTCAGGATCGAATGGCAGCCACAATGATGAACTCTGCCAATAAATACTACGACCAGGCTGCCATCTACAACCGACGAAGCATACCCTACCTGCAAAGTCAGGGTAACTTCTTCCGACCGTACCCCTATCCAGACTACTCTGTGCCAAATCAACGGTCCACTGTGCAGTTTGTTCCGTGCATGTGTCCGATAACCGTGGCAGCACAAGCTGCCGGCTTAACAGAAAGAAGGACAATGCCAGGAAGTGATGAGATCGTGATTCTCGAGTCCACAGCAAACGCCGGTGACAGCACCGCCGAGAATATTGTTGAACTCGAGAGGGATATTGAAAAGAAATTAGTTCAAAAGAAATAGAAGACAATCTGTTTAAGTTTCTAGAAATTGTTGAATAAAAATGAACGTGTGGTGCTTCCATCCAATGTTTGCAGTTTTTAAGGTGATTTTGGGTTTCCTTTTTTTACAATTTGCTGAAGGGATTATGATGGGAATCAAGTCACAGCATCAGTCGAAGAAGACAACCAAAGAACCTACTGATGCGCCTTTGTCTTCAATTTCTGTGGGTGGTAGTGTAGTGCATTCCTTTGGTGCGACTAAGAACTAGTCTCTAAACTCAACTGTACGTCCAAAAGTTGTCTTTATTTTGAACTGATGGACATTCGAAGCGAAGCGTGTATTGCAGGTTCTAGGAATAATCGAATGCTGGCTAGTTCATTTCAAAATCTTTTCTAGAAAAAGCGATTAAAAAGCGACAAGAACTCGTCTAGCTTTAGCATCAATTGAATAAGTAATATTATTGCGTCCAATGAGTTTTATCGCTGTCTTTTTGATTCCAGCCAGTAGGTAAAGGGAAATCTTTCATTTCGCACGAAAAAAGGCTTTATACAGAATCATTCATAGTGAGGTTTGATCTGTTAGGTAAAATTAAACAAATTAATTTGAATCTGAACTTAATTTTTTTACTATCTGTTAAGAGAACAATTCATGGCATTTACTTTTTGAAAATTATATCTTTTAAATGTTGGCCATGACTGCGTCTGCGCTGGTTTATTAGGAGAGGGTGATTCCGATTGAGCATAGGGACTTGTCTTGCGAACAGCACGAGTAAAGTTGGCTTCCAAAGCGTCAATCGTAGCTGTCTTATTCCTGAAGACATCAAACCTTAGACATCCCCACAGAAAACTGCTTAAAGATGCTGTATCCCTGTAAAACGTTAAATTAAGTGTTTTACTGATTTCTCAAGAAGTACATTTATTCACGCGCTTTATGAATTGTATCACAGACTTGCTGAAATCAGAACTCGTCGAGACCAGTTTAATTTCATTTGTCGCTTGAAGAAGCCTAGAAATTACGCATCATTTTTGGCGACCTCATAAGTGCTGAGTTAATACGCATACCGAGGGTAGAATGATTTTCGGCTTCAAGGACATCCATGGATAGCAAGTGTCATTGAGTCAATATGGGAATGAGCTTAACATATGCAACCCTTCTGAGTTTACGGTCGAAGACAAGGAACTTGTGCCAAGGAACGAATATGAAAAGCGGAGGGTATTGTCATCAGAGAAGGAGTGAATTGAGTTAAAAGTAGTAGACAAGTGATCAGAAGATCAGACTTAAATGGTAGAGAATGTCATTTCTTATCCATAGAAGAAGACCCTCATTGATGCACGAATTTTTAACAAGAGAGTACAGTGCCAGACTCTTGCAAATACCGTTTAAATATCAAACACTATGATCTTGCGTTGGGCTCAGTTGTGTAATGATCGATTCCATTTCTCGCTGAGATATGCCATCAGATTACCAGTGGAAGGCGTACTCAAACTCATTGAAAAACTTTCGTTCTTCAAGTTTCTTTATAAGCTGACGGTTTATCAGTCCCTACAAGGCGAGTGACTATAATTCGTTCTTGTTAGCAAGGGGCTGATCTGATGATATTTTCTATTTACTCGGGAAGAGTGAATATGTCCTACGCAGATATAAATTTTGTCGAACAAGTTGATAGCTGAGATGTTATTGTAAATGAGCGCAGGGATCGAAGACGAGGTTGTTTTTTATAAATGATCAGAATTTTTCTACTACCCCTGGGACATGGTAGCATTTTTTTAATCAATTTTTGACCGTAAAACAATTTCACACGTTGTTAATATAAGGCGGCGTTTGTTTGTAACACCGGAAACCCAACTTCCTCAATCTAATAGTGTCCGTGTAGCTCGAGTTATAGGTTTGTTACCCTTAAATCTTTAAGGAATGAAGGATTCTCCCGCTCCCAGTAAATTAACTTTTGTGATGCCACTGCTAGTGAAAACCAGCATCTACGTCACCATAATGGCAGCATAGTGATAAGTTAATATTTTTTTAAAGAAGTTGTTGAATCGCCTCCAATTGGCTTTCTCATATAGCCAGGGTCTGTTTTTTTGGAATTTGTTTTCTAACTGTATGGGCTGCGGACGGCAAATAAGCTGATACGACACAGTGGTGAGACAGGCCTGGAGGTGACAATATTTGGACACAATAAATATGTGAATTAGATGTGAGGAAAAGATTTGTACCAAGCCTCACTTTACCAATTTACAATGTAACACTTTTTCAAAACTTTAATCACTTTTGTTACATGACAGGAAACTGAAAATACACTGACAAATGACAGCTCAACCGACACGGAAACATGGACGGTTTTCTAGATGACGCTCAAACAATCTCGTGGTCTGGAACTTCACAAGGTACAAGGTATTGGAGGAATGATCTGTTTTTTTTTGTTTTTTTTTTTTTGTTATATGTTGGGAAACTCTGCACTAAAGTGCTTAGACTCGAAAACTGGTCTATTGTATTTACTACGAGGCAGTAATCTGTGATAATGAGCTTAAGTTTTCAGCTCCCACCATATCAGCGCCAAACAGCCGCCAACTGATACGAGCAAAGGCGAGACATTGACAGAGGAAGTGCTCTGAATTGTCTTCAACTTTTCAACAGGCATCGCAAAAGGTGCCATCGCTAAGCCCAAGCAGAGTTAGGTGCTTAGCGATGGCGAAGTGTCCCATTTGTACGCCGACAAGTTTTCTGCACTCTTTTCTGTCTAGAGATAACAGAAAAGCCGCGGATTTATTGCTGACGTTCGGGAGTATGCACTTGGTCAGCCTGCATCCTGGAGAGTCATGCCATATCTGGTTGTGCTGTTGGGAGACCCAACCGTCGGTGGAAGACCTAATAAAGGAAGAGGAAGTCCTATTGTGTGGGCTCATTTACAAGATGGCTCCAAATTCAAGTCCAAGTTTTTGTCTTTGTCCAAATGTAAGTCGAAGATCTTATCCAGTAATTTGTTTGGCGTTTTTGAAGTTTTTGTTCAAGTCCTTGTCCATGTACTCGTAAAAATCTTAGTCTATTTCCTCGCCAAGTTTACAATTTAAGTTTGTGTTTATGTTGCAGTTCCATTCCTTGTCCTTGCCTTTTGTGTAGTCTAAGCCTTGTCTAAGACTTGTCCAAGCTTCTTTCCAGGTCCTTGTCAAGCCTGCTGTTCAAGTTCTTGCTGAAGTTGCAGTTTACTTCCTATCTTGACAGATACCATTACATCTCAAATGAAAATTAAGTTACTCAACCGTTACACATTTAGGTTCCATAAGATTCACTTGACACCGTGCCAAGAGACATGACTCCTCAAGCTCATATTTTGACTCAATAAACTAATCAGATGGTTAGTTTTTGGGCTTATCCATTTGCCTGTTTTTCAACCCAAAAACTTGTTCAGCCCTCGAAGCCTATTGGAAACAGCTTGTCTTTTTTGTCATATTCCTCCGACAATTCCCTCAATTTCAGAATAGCCTCTTTGACATTCTTTGTGGAGATAAAAAAACTCGCCATTTTTAAAATTCTTACAGAGCAGTAGTTTTGTCGAGTCGTTGTAGGTAATCAATCTACGCCGCATGACGTCACGAAGACGAGAAATGACTAATCTGTTCACTGAATTCTGTATAGCTTGCCTCCTTGTATGATGTGCGTACCTTTAAGACAGAAAAGAAATTTGTGATGGCGCCATCTCTGTTGTTAGGCGATGCTTTCCTTATTCTACAAGTTGGACAAAGTTTTTAGTTAAGTCAGTGAAGATGTCAAAAAGAGGCATCAAAAGTTTTTGACCTAATACTGACTTTTACAAGCCCACAGGGTGACTGTCTACCAAAAGTAGAATCAATGGCTATACAACAGCCGGAATTCAAAATAACAAAGTTCGTTAACGGTTGCATTAGAGATGTAATCAATTTGTAGCGCAGAGAGTGCAAAACTTCCGTTGCAGTTAAATGAAATTCCGTTCAACTCACATCCACATTCATCTTCA
Source organism: Eristalinus sepulchralis (assembly GCA_944738645.1). Taxonomy (NCBI): domain Eukaryota; kingdom Metazoa; phylum Arthropoda; class Insecta; order Diptera; family Syrphidae; genus Eristalinus; species Eristalinus sepulchralis. The sequence goes on from OX122886.1 coordinate 56,291,065, forward strand.
AAGGGCAACGACCAAACCTCATCACAGCGCCAAGACATCATCTCACTCAAACGAATGCGCAATTTTCAAGGAAACACCTGTCAACAGTGAGATGACAACACAAACACCTCATCAACACTCGCTCCAAACAATTGACTGTCTTCCCCCTTGGGTATCGTGCAGCTCGCTGACGCCTCATTTAGCAGCCGTACTTTTTTAGGGCACCATATCCAGCAGATACAATCCAATAACCCACCATCGGCTCCCGTAGCAATGAATGTGCCTAATGCATCGAAACCACTTAAAACGTTGTAGCTATGATTGCGGAAAAGACAGCCGCCGCAGCGGTGGCGGTGCTCGTGTTTACAGAGGAGGAATTTTAATTAGCCCGGTTCCTAGTGTAGCTTGCCATCAGTGGGTGGATGCGTTCGACGTCGAAATGATACTCATACGATGGGTTTTCGAGAATTTCGGTTTTATGCGGCACGCCGCGCCACACGGTAGCACGCAACCACTGCGCCGTTCATGTGAACACCGCCGCTGGTGTGGTACCACCAAGGAAGTGCAGCGCTGCGTTTGGATTATAAAAGACTGCACTTCATGATGATACAAACATTCCGCTTTTCAGTCGCATTTGACTCACATCGAGGAGGTGTCTGGTTTCAGTTTTCAGTTGCTTATCCTTTTTACTCGACACAATGGACATCCGATTTGTGGTGAGTGCGAAGGCGATGGTGCGAAGGATGGACGATTTAAAGGAGTGTTCTCTTTCAGATTGCATTGGGCCTGCTCGCTGTGCTGGTGGCCATAAGTGAGGCAGACGCTAGGTAAGCCTCTGCTGCTCGGTGCTAGTCCTGTCAGTGCACTTGTTCTCTCTCCCTTTCAGCGGGTACTCGCACCACCACAAGAAGATCATTATTCATGTGCCGGTGAAGAACAAGAAGGAGAAGCATGTGCACACCATCGTCAAGCATATCCATCACCACCACAAGCCGATTGTGATCAAGGAGGAGAAGATCATCAAGCACGAGGTGAAGCCGGTCATCCACGAGAAGCACGTCAATCACGAACATCTGCATCACCACCATCAGTACGAGCATGCAGTCGTCGAGGAGGCTAAGGAGGAAGAGATCCACATACCACAGCACTACGAGCACCACGAGGAAGAGGAGCACGGCCACGAGCCTTGAGCGGGACAGGTTAAGTTTCACAGATGTACAATAAAGACTTAAACGTTTTTGACTGAGTTTGCTTTGGATTCAGTTGTTCCACTGAGCTGACCACGGCTGGAATTCAATTTTCGATTACGAAATCAATTAGCGGCGCAGACTCGGTAACCCGGATTGCTTCGGTCAGTTCGTCACAAGCCGATGACTAACGGTAATGGATGGTCATAGATCGTGTGAAGCGTTTTCTTTAATCTCTCCATCTGGCATCAGGCTTCTGCGTGCCACGATATTGGATTGCAACGCATTTTCATCTACCTCTTCACTTTTTCATTTTGCAATCGCACTATTCACGTCTCCGCAGACGAGGATTTTCATTTCATTTACCGCTAACCTCATCGTCTCTCGCTGGTTTTCTTTTCAATGTCGGCGCTGTAATTCAGATCGCCACCACCAGACGCCACTCTCTTCTGCGTGAAGATCAGGCAATGAACTTCATTTGCGTATGCGTTCACCTTTGATGTGGTGATTCGCCATCCTGGCGTTTCTAACCCGCCAGACCGTGACGGAGTCAGCCGTGGACACTTTGCATAAGGGAGCTCCGCGTATATCGGAAATTCGATCCAATCGCACGCTGGGAGAATGGATGCGTGAGGAGAAACTATATAAGATGGAGCGACAGTGATGGAAATGTGTCATTTCTTGCGAGTGATCGGAGTGCGTTAGACGGTCGAACCATTGCAGCAGCCATGTCGAACCTTCACCAGTGGATTATTGTTGCGCAGATCTTGTTAAGCTCAAGCGGAGGACTTTGCGGCGACGATGACCGTGAGCAGTGAGTTTGGGATCCTCTCCCCGAGTGTTCCGTTTTTTTTAATGTTCTACCCTTTGCAGTGTCCACATCAAGGTGCACATTCCCGATGTGCATCGAAAGCACACGCATTTTCGGAAAGTCCAAAAGCACTTCTTTCACCCGAGGAAGGTTGTGAAGGGGGCCGAGCTGATTGAAGACGATCTGGACACCACTCCCTTCGGGATGCTCTCTTACGGACTTTCAGGCCACGGCCAGTCTTTTCAGTTTCCTAGTGTTCCCGTGAACATCCCCAACTTGCCCGACGTCCCCTTCGGCGTGGACAACACCCTGGAGGCGACAGTGATCAAAAGGCCAAAAGTAAACTCCATGTCGTCGATCATGAGTGAAGGGCTATTGTCCAAGTTCCACGGAATAAAGAAGCCGAGTGAGTTCATGGGCGCCCATCCTGCTGAGGAAATGCACCAGTTCACGAGTCCCAGCGATGAAGACGTGAGTGATGACTACGACACGAGATCAGCGGAAGCTGTGGTGATCGACCAGCGGGTGGCGGGCAGCTCATATCCCTTCATGAACATGGGTGGACATCGCCCGAAGTGGCCAACGTACGCGAATATTTTCGAGTCTTCGGGAAAACCTTATGGCGGTATGAGACTATCGCAGAGCATACCGCAGGAGTGGTTGACACCCACGACAGAAGAAGATTTCACGGCATTCGACAGAGTTGTGAGCCCAACGACTATGCACATCGCCAAAGCGAAGCCATTGCCCAGTTCGAGAGTGAAGACTGAACAGCACACTTACGAGAGGCAGCACTACGGCGAGACTGTGGCTGCGACGAAGAAACGCGAGAAGAAGCCGAAGGCAGAGAAGAGGCACAGGATAGCTTCGTCGGGATTTAGGAAACACTATTAAATACGAAGTGATGTTGCTGGTAGTTTAGTTTTGTAAGGTAGTGTCTAAGAAATTTCTGAAAATCGGTGAATAAAAGCGAAGCGTTTTCATCAATGAAAGAAATGCGTTTTCTGTGATTGGCGAGTCACTTTCAAGCACAGTTTCACAGTCCGTAAAGGACTGTTAGGGACAAGGGAACAGTCAGTTCATTGAAAAAGTGCCGAACAAGTCATGTTTCGTTTGCATGTAGAATAGGAAGAGGAGATTGGATTGGATTGTGATTAGTGTTGCCACTTGATTTCGAGAGAAAGTATCGCGGCCAACTGTGGAAATGTTGCAAAGGCATCAAAAGTTTAAAATTTAGAATATATACGGTTGTAAAATACCTCCCTTCCACCTTTTTGAATTTTCCGGCTATGTACAAAGCGCCGCAGACCGTCGTACTACGTCGTATCTGGCAACACTGTACATCATTTGAAAGGTCTTGACATGACCTACAAAACGACGCTATGCATGATTAGTTTGGATATTACATTCAATAGTTATAGACGTGTAAACATGGAGTTCGCTTACGCCGAAATTTGCGATAGTTTTAAAGGCAAAGCCACTAGAGAAACATTCTGTGAGAATAATGGTGTTTTGGGGGATAGTAATCTGTCACTTCGAACCGCGGAGTAATGGTTTTGACGATTCAGAGCCGGTGAAAACGACACCATGGATAAGCCAGCCAGCGGAAGACCTGTGACTACGAATACGAATATTGAATCATGGAAATCATCGAGTTAGATCGGCATGTGGCATTTCGTGACATCGCCCAGGAGATTTAAACCATCTGCAGAAGGCTGGGTACAAAAAAAAAAGCTTGATATTTAGGTGCCGCATGATTTGATGCAAAAAAACCTTCTGGACCGAATCAAAGCCTGCGATATTCTGCTAAAAGGAGCGAACTCGACACATTTTTGAAGCGGATGGTGACTGGCGACGAAAAATGGATCACATACGACAATATCAAGCGAAAACGGTAGTGGTTGAAGGACGGTGAATCGTCCCAAACAGTGGCCAAGCCGGGATTGGCAGCCAGGACGGTTTTGCTGCGTGTTTGGTGGGGTTGGAAGGAAATCATAGACTATGAGCTGCTCCCATATGGCCAGGCTCTTAATTCTACCACCTACAACTGGACCGCTTGAAGCAGGCGATCGACCAGAGGCGTTCAGAATTGGCCAACAGGAAGGGTGTAGTGTTCCACCAGGACAACGTCAGACCACACACTTCGTTGATGACTCGTCAGAAGCTACGGGAGTTCGGATAGGAGGTTTCATCGCATCTACCATATAGCCCGGACATAGCGCCAAGTGATTACCACCTGTTTCTGTGCAGGGCGAACGTCCTTGGTGGTGTGACGCATGATGTAAGCGAAACAAGGTGTGTTCGACAGATTGTCAAAGTTTAAATTTGTAAATTTTTAATAGATTTCTCAAGACTTCTTTGTTTGGAAACAAAACCTTAAAAGTTTTAGTGTGTCAAGAAACCGAACTCCGGGTAACTTTCTGTAGTTTTACTTTCGTTCTTTCATCTCTTCTCTTTGTTGACAGAAATTACACTGTTCTATCAAAATGTAGCTTTTATTTTAATTTTCCATCTAAACAACTCACAGAAAGTTTGTTTAATAAATATTTAGCCTTAGAATTGAAGTCGAAACTCTTTCGACAGCTGCTTCGACAATGTAATTAAATTAATTCTTCCGCCTTTTTTCTTTTATTGGCGCTTCAGTTCGGGGTGGACCTGGGCCTCAACCGTGGGATGGATCTGAGGCAATGTCCTAGAACACGGCGAGCTGCCAACTTTATCATCGCTTGTGAACATGTCAAGTTGACATACAGCCTCCTCGTGGAACCTCCTGGATAGCCATCCGTTGTATGGTGCCCGTTGTATGGTGAACTAATGTATGCAGCTAACACCCCTGCCCGAGTGCTAAAAAATTGGCCTGGCCTTCAGTCTGTGTGTAGTGCGTGGGACTTACTTCCTCAACACGTTAAAAAAAATTCAGTTTAGAGATTAACGACGAACTCTATAGGCTGTAAAGCGAAATACAGCTGCTCAGTCGCCTTCGAATACAACGCTTAAGATGACTAGGCCATGTACAGCATATGCACACCACCCCTCCGGCACGAAAAGTCTTTGAATCCGACCCATTGGAACAAAACAACAGAGGACGGCCTAGGCTGAGATGGCTAACACAAGTGGAGAAGGACCCCAACCAGCTTAGAGTGTGCAAATGGATTCAGCTGGCGAGAGATTGGGCTAGCTGGAAAGTTGTGTTCAACCATGATGTGCAGGAGCTGTGATTTCAACAAGACGGTGCAACATGGTACACAGCTCACAATTGTCACAACTGATTTATTGAAGGAAACGTTTGAAACTCGCATAGTTTCCTGATATGGACCCGTGAATTGACATCCAAGATCGCTCGACTATTTTCTGTGAAGATATGTTGAGCTACTAGTCCACGCCAATAGCATGGTGTCCACTTGGAAAACAACATTCGCCGCGTGATTGCCGATATACGGCCGAAATCGAAAATTCGACCTCCAGATTAGACTGTATCCGAGCCAGCCGTAGCGGATACTGAATTCGAGCTGGAAGGAAAATGAACACTACTCTACCATATTCGCAATTATTAGAAATATCCAGCTCATTCCGAAGGAGAAGGTGGTAAGGAAGTCTACTTCGCAAACGTTTGGTATTGAGAGGCTCTTCTCTAAGAGTATGCTTCTCTTTGAAGTGGTTGTACAGGGTGCTTCCAACATCAATTTCTTCGGCCAGGTCTTTCTGATAGAAAAAACTGTATTGCATATCTTAAGGTATTCACTAATCGTAGCCATATTTGTCCACAAATGTCGTGTTAGAAACTCGAGAAATAACGAGTCAAAATAAAATAAACTTCTAAGTTTATGCCGTTCATTTCCAAATAAACGTCTTCCGCGTTCTTTCTGATCTGTTTCATTCTTACAAATTCCCTGCGGAACATCGCCCATTCCATTCACAAGTCAATCACTTCAAACCTCACTTATTTTCTTTTTTCAAAAATAATTAATTTTTTATTAATTTTTTTGAACGAACGATAGATTGACGCTAATTACATTCTAAGATGACACTTATTCAAAGAAACACACGCAACACTACCGCAGCAACGAAGTCGAGGGGAATGATCACTTCAACTGTCGCCGTGTCAACAATTGCACTAAAGGTTCGGGACTGCACGCGCCACCGCCAACTAAGTGTCCCAGTCCTCGTAGTCGCTTGCGAACTCGTCTTCCAATTGATTGTCGTTCCCGTTCCGGGCGTAGTGGTTGAAGACGATATCACCGGCGCCAGTAGCATGGCCCGTTGCAATCGCGTGCTTCGGAACCTCTCCGTGTCCCTCGAGTCCTTGGTGCGAGTATCCCAAGACCTTGTACTCCACTTTTCCGCCGCCGTGGTGGATGTGCGTGTAGACCGTGTGTGTGTGGTGGTGACTCTTCACCTTTAGCGGGACATGAATAATGAACCGTTTGTGCGTTGTGGCTGCCGCGCCGACTCTATCCATTGAAAACGTCATCATCGTTACCAGGAGACCTATCACAAGTTTCTTCTGCAAGGCACAACAATCATTGACACTGACCACCCAGGACGATACAAAAAGATCTTACCGCCAGCTGTGGCACCATGTTGCAAGGCTGCGTCTATATCACTCGTGTGTCCACTCCAAGATGTGCTGACTATGCGCCGGCTGTCGTTGAGACCAATCTGGTATTCAAATCTCGAGGCACTTCAACTTTATATACTTCGGGCTCCTAGCACGGGAGCGCTCGTCCGATGCTGTCGATTAACGCCGAGGCCTCGTCGCCGCGCTCCACCAGTGGAGTCTTGCATGAGCTTGCAAATTGTTATTACCATAAACTACCGAAGAAGCCATCGGAACCGGATCGATGCGGTGTGGCTGCCCCTTTGGTCGGCCTCGACTCGCCGAAGGGAACACAATAACATGTATCATCTCGAATTACAATGCCTAATAAAAGACACATCTGCGGAGCTGCAAACAGTCATGCAATGTCAAGGCAACCGTAAGGAGAGTGTAAGCCTTTCAACCGGAAACCGTGAAACTGCTGCTCGATTCCCACTTCTTTTGCTTCCCTTCACAAATGTTTCGCGAGTTCGTTACACCGCTGCTTCTGTGCATAAGCGCGCTTATCGACGACGATTTGAAGTCCACCACCACTTGCGGTGCTGATGTCCAGCAGAGCAATGAATTCACTGGCGCTGGCACGCAAACGGTTACAAAATTGAAAAGGGGCGAGTAAGTAAGGTAAGTGCATACAGATTACGAGCTCAGACGGACTGTCTCACTTGCACTTTCCTTTGGGCCGGACTGGCGGAACGAACGGAAGAGTGAAACATTAGACTTTGTCTTGATAGGAGAAGTGACTCGGACTACAGATGGGGGTAAAGCTGGAGGTGTTCGATGACGTATTCAGTTATTTCCTCTTTTGAAAGACAAGTCAGAGAATGCCCTGAACTGGTACAAGGCAAACATTACCGCAATTCAGTAAGTGCAGAGGGATGGCCCAGTCAAAAGGACGATAAGAACTACGATCTCAAGAACGAGGAGTACTTTGAAAGGAAAGGCATTACATGCTTAGATGTGGATTTCGTGTTCGAGGAAGAATAAGGCAAACAGTTGGTTGAGCGTCCACTATCCGACACAGAAGGATGGCAGTAGCAAGGACGAAGTGACCATGTGATCAATATCCCAGCTCTGACACCGAGATCGGTCTAGGAGACTGAAATGCTCAGCTGGGGAAAAAGACATCTCTGCTAGAGTCATCGGAAAACATAGCCTAAACGACAGCACTTTCGAAAGTGGACTCAGGTTGGTGGACGTCGTTTTAAGGCTCCTTCTTGGTTCACATTTTAATATTCGTTGAGCTGATGGATGACCGATGTCAGATGGTATTCCAGTATTTTCGATTATTGAACCTGCTGCGGAAGCAAATTGTCAAGGAATATCGAAGAGAATATCGAGAGAACAGCGGAGTAGCAGCAGGACATCACGGTTTGAAGTCGGACAGCTGCAATCGCTGGTACATTTGCCGACCGTATCTTCCAGAGACTTTTTGAGAGTTCGGCGATTAGAAAACACAGTCACGGTGATGTTGTTAATCAGGAGCCTAAATGTTGCGTGGATTGACATGAACTTTAGTAACAGGAAAACGGGGAAAAACCGACTTTAAGTTAAAAGGATTTGGATTTGGATCAAAATATAGGCCGGCAGGAAGGAAGTGTCTCAGAAAGCAATCTAGGACAGAAGTCGGTCCTGGAATGAAGTTGGATAACAAGTTAACAATCGCAGTCCGTGTTGAAAACTTGGAAAAACTGTATATTTTGCAAAAACCGACATTAACAAAAAAAAACTATGCCAAGCAGAAGATTTTACTCAACTTAGAGTAGGATGGATAAGACAGTGTAACTTTTAAAAGCAGCAGCAGCAGCAGAACTTTTAAAAGCAGCTAGGGATAATCTGGATGGGCGCATTCACATTTACAGCTGGGTACACGTAAGATGCGGTCAACGGGAAACATGTGCGACAAGTTCTTGCGCCACGCCACCATAGATTGAAATCAGTCTCATCATCGAACAAAGCGTCCTCTCTGCTGTTATTTGTCAATGCCAGCGCTTTATATAAATGCAGTGGAACCTGCAAACCCAGGACGGCAACGAGCGGCTCGATCGAGAAGTACATGCCACACAGTGCCACCGAGGAGAACAGAGGAGAAGTGCCGACAGCTACAGAAAAACTGGAGTGAGCTTAAACCGATTGGGAGAAACCCCACAAGATGAAGCGTAGGAGTAGCAGAGGAACTTGGTCCAACAATCGGGTACAGGAAGAAGTCCACTATAGGTCTTCAGACTGCAGAAGATCTTGGAAAATAAGCCAGATGCGAATTGGACATACACCACTTACAGACATACACGCCGCATATGACAGTACGCATCGTCGGAATGTGTAGAACGAGAATGGCGAACTTTCAACATTCTATGTTAGAAAGGATATGCAGTGGGCCTTTTCAATCACGATTTTACAAATTTCACAGACAAGATGTTCTGGAATCTGAAGTCTGTACTGCTGCTGATGGTTTACTTTGGCCTTATTGGTGAATACACTGAATATACAGTGAGACGTTTGTTGGTTTTGAAACGAAAAATTGTATGACCCAAATCTATACATGTTTAAATTGTACCTAAAATAATATTCAAATGGAAATTTTAAATAAAATGGGGAGGTGTGAGTTACAATTGCACACGAAAGGTTTCGTGTTTTTTTACTTGAACCAAACAATCTAAGTGTATACTGTGTTCATATCTAAATGAGATTCAAATTTAAAGACACAACCGAAATTCAAGCACTGACACACTTAGATTTACTCATAGCATTCATAAACATCATTATTCTACGGCGTCACAAGCGCGGTCGCTCCTCATTCTAACACTTGGTGGGTGCGAATTTCGTTGATGTGCGAGTTAACAACGCTTCCCTGTGCCCAACAGCTAAAATCCTGAGTCACTATAAAAGCTCCACCATACAGCTCGAAATGAACGCATTGCGTAACCTTCGAACAGATCAGCACTGTCGACATCCGTTACTGACTCTTGGCTCTTCGAATGAGAACTAGCGCAGCAAAATCTGAGTAAGCCGTCAATTAAGCGTTTGCTGTTACTGAAGCGGGGGCGACCAAAATCTAAAAGAATATACGAATTATATTCTGTCATCCAGAACATCGTCGACTTGGCTAGAAAGTCACATTAGGCAGCTATAACTTCCAGGCAGTGAAGGACTACGTCTACCTCGGCTTCCAAGTAAGCAGTACAAAAAACATTAATGTCAAGATTGAACGCAGAATAACTCTTGCTAGCCGCTGTTTGCCTGGGCTTCAGAGGCAATCGAGTAGTAGAGGCCTTCCTCTAAGGACCAATTTAACTTTATGTTACTCTTGTGGTCGCCGTGGCGCAGTGGTAAGTTGTTGTAGAAGCTAGGCCCTGGTCCATTATGGGCTGTAGTGCCAATCAATTATTTTATTACTCTTGATCATCCCTGTCCTGTACTACGGCGCAGATGTCTTCACACTCTCAAGAGAAAATGAAGAGGTCCTTGTTTTCTTTTTGCTTTGCGTGTATGGTTCCTAGAGAAGAAGATTCAACCACGAACTGCACGAACTGTATAGCGACATGAGCTGTACGGATTCAAAAATTAAAATGACTGGGTTATGTAGAGCGCATGGACAGCGTTGGTTCAGCCCGAACAGTCTTTGACTACGAAACAGTAGGACAACGCAATAGAGGACGCCCATTCACCCGATGGAGGATAGAAGTAGAGAAGGACCTGAACCAACTAAGAGTGCGAAGTTGGAGGCAGCTAGTTAAAGATCGTGCCAGCTGGAGAGTATTGTTTGTTGAGGTCTATTGGCAGAACGAAACAGAGAAGGACCTAGTCTGAGATTGTATGTGCGCCATCACAGACAAGGTCGATCTCGCTTCGTGAAGAAGAACCTCAATCAACTTGGAGTGCAAAAATGAAGGTAACTGGAAAGAGACCGTGCTAGTTGGAGAGGCATGTTGATTGACGCTAACTTCTATCCCGGATTGTAATTCCACTTAAAGAACCAACTTTCTGTCGTCTGAACTTAAAGACAGGCTTTTACGAGATGCTCCTTCATGACATAAAAATGACTCAATGCCACAAGTAGAAATTTTCTAAGCAGATAACAGTCGCCCGGCAATCTTCAACCCAGTACTTTCTCTCAATTTACAGTCCTAACTCATATTCCTTGTTCTACGCTAGCAAGCTAACACCTTTTGCGGAATTCGAACCAACGTAAATAAATCCGCATATATTGGAGCTCCATCATCTGACGGACCGGTCAGACATCTGAGACCTGTATGAGCCGCTAGGGGATATAGTGAATTTAAATCAAAGCCAGATTCGAACTCATATCCCACACGGTTGAGTTTCGTTACTTACTGTACTTACGTACTAGTGTCAATTCAAACTAGTCAGTGGTTGTAATGAGTGCAAAGACACAAGCATCCTCTTCCTAGCAGTGGTAAACTCCCTTTGGAGTGCGGCTCACATTTGACAATTCCCCCACCTGTGTAAAAATTAGAAAATGTCTCTTCAAAACTTTGAAAAAACTACAAAAAAACAAATTGTTTAAAAAAAATACCGAGTTCAACGTTTTTCCAAGCCACTTTGCAACTAACGACTGTCATCTGTCGTAAATGATGCAAACCAAGAGACTATGTAACGAGGCGCATAACAGCGTTTAATGCGCCGACAAACTGCGCGCACGAGTTTCTACAGCTGCCCCTCCATCCTGAGCTATCGCTTACAGAAAAAAGAAGATTAATTGTATTAATGAACTGTGAAGAAGCATCTGATCATGATGATGAACGACTACTTAAAATTATTAACTAACAACTAGAAGCCGCGTGAAAAATCTCTTAATTGCCAAGCACACAGAGCACACAAACCATCGTGGCCAACACTGAGCAGAGTCTGCTAGCGCGCATCGAGCGCTGGAGCGGTGGCCAAGTGAAATGGAACGCACGTGAGACGTTAACCTTAACCATGAAAATGTTTCTTTGAATTAACAGCCGAGCGACGTTGGCGAAAATGAATTTAGCGTGCAGCTGTGGTTGCACTGGCTTCTGTCGAATTGTTTTCGGTTTTCCACTTGAGCAGGAGATATCGCCTGAGAGCACAAGCGCGCCCAGCAAACCATGAGCGGTATAAAAGCCTAGTGCGCCATCAGCTGACGGACTAATCCATTGGAATAATTCGACGTGAAAGCAGCTGCATTCTGCCAGGCTAATTGTGTTTCGGCGTTTCTCCAGTTGGGTTGCGAATTTTTTTAAGGTTCTTTGTCGACGCAATGTCCCCGATCGCGTTTGTGAGTTGTGATATCGCTGAGCGGTTGACAGTTTTCTAACTGTGTTGCACTTTCTTTTCAAGATCCCTCGGCTGTGGGTGGTGTCCTGTGTGGTGCTAGCGGTCCTGCAGTGCTGCGGTGCGATGAAATTCATGTAAAGTGTTGCTACGGAGCCGATAACGAATAAATGATTTGAATATCTGTTTTCACTTAGGCGACCGATGAGGTATGCAGCGCCACCTGTGAGGAATTACTACTACCCATGGAAATACGTTCCACTTGCGGCCCTGCCCAGAAGTATGCAGCGGCGCTTTATGTGGAAGGAAGTCGACGACACGATGGACGGCCTTGTGGATGGAGTCGCCACAGGGGCGAGAGCCATGACGCATATGTTCACACCGCCGGCGGTGAGGTACCGCAAGCCGATGGACTTCGAAGCGCAATCAACATCTAAGGTCAAGTACGTGCTGAAGAAGCCATCTCCCTTCAAGCGCATGAAGGTTGTCAAGTTCAGGGCCCCCAAGAAGCCAGTTCATGTCTACCAGAATCCAACAGTGGAACACGTGCCTTCCTCCCACATCTACAAGAGTCCATCTGTGGAGCAAGTGTCATCAGTGGTCTCGTCGACGAAGCCGAACCTGATAGTCCCCTTCATGAGCTCGGAGGAGTTGCGTAAGATCGAAAAGGAGCAGGAGAGACGCGTCGAAAGCGGGTTCGGTGGCAGCACCCACCAACACTCCCACCAGACGCACATCGACGACGACGTGGTCAGTGGGAGAATCAACGAGTTTGGGGAGGGGTGGTTACCCATCAAAACTCCGTACTCTACTTCGAAACCATTCGCCATGAGCACCCTGCACACTAAAGTCATCCTTCCGACACCCTCTCCCACGGAATCAACGTCCTTCGGGTCCGCTTCACTGAAAGACTTCCGCACTAGTTCGTACGAGGTGACGGAGCACAGTGCAGAGGAATCCATCCAGAAGGAGACATCCTTCAAACCTTCGAATCACTTCGACTTCCTTGCCACTACCACGGAGGTTCCCAACTACCCTCAGCACTTCCTAAAGTCCATGCAGGAGAGTCAGACACTCAAACCAATGCGAGTGCGAATACCAATCACTACGACGCCACCAGTGACAACGACGTTTCACACAGTCAAGCCAACACTCTCCAACAGGCTCCCACCCCGAAGTACGACAGAACGGCCATTCAAGCGATTCAACTTGCATCGTCCCAAGTCGAGTAAGCTGTTCTTCAACCGACCACCCAGTGCACCGGCGATTGTGGAACATTCGCGTTCCACATCCACAACGGAGCAAGGTATCGCACAGACCTTTGAAGCGGAACCAATCAAGACAACAACACAGACCGCCATCAGAACAACTCGTGAGTCCCCAAAGACGACCACAACAACGACGTCGACTTCAAAGCCTCTCCCAGAGAAAGTGCGAACAACGAGAAATAATTCCGATGTCAAGAGCAAGTTGAGGATCAAGAACATCAGTCAGAACGAGGAGCTGAAGAAGGTCTTGAATAAACACCGTGGCTCGGTGAAGTTTGGTGAGAAGCAGAGATGATTACGTTGCTGGAGAGGGGACGGAAAGGGGCTTGTGGCTTGTAAATAAAAATTATTTATACTTTTGTGGAATGTTTTATTGTAAGGGTGTGGAACATATTTAAATGTGATATCCGTTGCGTCTCGTTTGTCTCTTTCCTTCCTTAGGAATCTGTTTTTTTCCATCATGCACCAAGGGGTGTCATTTGAAGTTCAAAGGTTAGGGTTGATCTCTGGCGAGATCCTGCGGTGTTATCTCAATGGCTTTTCGGAGGTCCTTTGCGCCAGAGAACTTAAACATACATAGCTCGTATAATGCGCTGTCTCGGCCCATCAATGCACACAAAAGTCAAACACCGAACTTTGCCATTGAACTCCTTGAGTTATACGATGATCTCCTCGAGATGTTTGCCATCTACCACCAGACCCATTTTGATAGCCGCTGTGTTCACGCACGTTAATGTCGTCTGCATAAGCCAGCAGGTGAACAGACATTGTGGAAGATCGTGCCCAGTATGATTTGGAAAAAGGCGCGTCGACATGTCTTTCACAATTCCGGACGGGGCTTGAATTAAGGGTCGGTATTGAACTGTAGGTTCCCTTCGTGAGAAAAAAACAGCGGGATAGATTGCTGAAGAACATCTGCATGAAGACTGCGAGTGTTATGGTTTTTTTTATTCATTATCACAATCCTAAATTTTCGTCCTGCAAGGGTTCCCAGATGACATACATAAACAAGACATTTCCAGGCCAATCCGCTCTTTGTCTTGTGGCTTGGTTGCTTTGTTGTCTTTAAAATAGGGAACAAAAATGATTTTGAAACTATAAAGATCGTAGTTGCTGTTAATGTGATCGTTTAGGTAATCTAAGTCTCACAACTTACGTTTGGGTTTCAAGTCGTGTTATAACTTCACTTCATCCAAGTAGTAGCAAATGATATGGAGATATCGCACTACACTCTTCATAGCTAATGATCGACTCCGTGGATCCAATGTTCCAGATGTATGCCAGTTCAAATTCCATACTTTTTACGGCGCCATATCTCTCAATTCCCAATAAGGTTGAGACGGTATTTACTGTCTGGCTTCAGAGTGCTCCTCAGATCCGTTCGCCTGTGAAAGAACAATTAGACCTTGGTTCCTTGTGGACTGTGGAGTTAGTCACTTTTATTAATCGTTTCCTTTTTTTTAGTGTCAATATAGGACTCTTTTGTGGTTGCCGTGGTGTAGTGGGCCACACGCAGTAGGTCTAGGTATCGAGTTGCTGACAACACTCAAAGAGTACGAGTATCAATTGTCTATGAAAAGCTTCTCAAAATCTCGCCGTTCGGAGTCGGGAAAAAGTGTAGGTCTCTTCTACTCGTGAGACAACAGCAGCACGCACAATACGAGCAGTTGTTGTAGTAGCTAGGCCCTGGTCCTTTGTGGGCTGTAGTGCCACTCAATTATTATAGGACTCTTTTATGCGTTGTATAACTAACATTTGACAGAGTTAAGACAATTTCATTGAAAATTTTGTTTTTTGTGTATATCCTTGACATTCTTTTTTTTATCAAGCTAGCTATCCCTGAAGACTCAGAACCTTAACTACAGCTCCTCATCAATCCTTACTGTCCCAGATATTCGGTTCCAGTCATCAAGACCAAGTTGTCTTAGTTCCATGATTACAAAGTCTTTATAAAGAGGTTCCTTTGTATCTTAAGAATGGAGTCATGCGTTCGAAAACCCTCTTAGCAGGATCAATGTTGTTCAGTCGCTCGGTGCGCATTCGAAGAAGAGGCCTTTCAAAACATTTTTTCCAAGGTACCAAAAATCCGTTCTACTGCTCCATTAGTCGCCAACAGTTACGTTCCACACAACAAGACGTCGTAAGCGTCATGTACGTCATGTCGCGTGCATCATGGTTAGGTCGGTTATTTATCAGACAGCCCTCGTACGACGGGATTTCGGTCGGATATTTACAAGTGGAAGTAATTTTCGCCGCAAGGCTACCGGTGTCGATTGCCACATTTTGACGATGATCAACGGCTCTGATCCAACTAGAAATACACGATGATGTCCTTGTTATATACATAAGCCAACAATTGTACAAGACACCTTTCGTTTTTACAACTACACCCTATTAACTCAACTACAAGATTGAAGAGACCACACGACAGCGCGTATCCTTGGAAACATATACCATTCAAATTTGTAATATCGGCGAAACATATTCCCTCCAGCTTCTAGGCTGGGTACGCGTTCAACAAACACCACCTACTCATTTAATTATTCCGTCGACTGCGCTTTGAATTTAAGAACTGATCATAACAGTGCTCTCTAGAGCTCTTTTTTATAATTGGCGAGCGCTGAGCAGATTGTTTGCTACCCTTAAGTGACCGGAAATATGTCACAGCACGGGCTGAAGTCATAGGAGAAGAGAGTGAAAGAAGGTTCCAGTGTACATTGGTTTTAAATGCCTGTGCCTCGTTATGAGGAGGAAGTTGAGCTAGAAAAAGTTCTCTTATACGGAGCCGACGGTACATGGCGATAAGCAAGACGGCAGAGCAGGTTCTTGCTTCCTTTGAAAGAAAAATTCTGACACGAATATGTGGTCCTTTCTGCGAGGTAAGCGAATGGAGGAGAAGACACAATCTGGATCTCTAGATGCTGTACCAAGATGTGAATGTAGTTCGAAAGGCAAAAATATGTCGACAACAGTGGCCCGGTCTAATCGAGCGAATGGACAACAACGCTCTAGCTAAGAGGATCTTCGAGTCCCATCCTCCGGGTTCGAAAAGGAGAGGAAGGCCGAACCTCCGGTATAAAGACGAAGTGATTGCGGACGTTAGGGAGCTTGGTCTTGACAACTGGAAGCAGCGTAAAGTTCATGTTTAGACCCTTCATGGGTCACAGACCTGATACACGCACTTTAAACTTTGTGCTCGCTGCACAGTTTAATTGAGTCCTAAAGATGACTAAAGGAAACTTGTGTCATCGTGTCTGAAGACTACGTGTGCCGAAATGACTGATTGAAGTAGAAGGGAAAAATGTCCCAAAAAGACTCAATTTTGACTCATTTCAAACGCATAATCCACATCTTGTGGCACCAAGCCAACGTTCATTGATATGCTAAGGACACGCTGCCGATGAGTTCCGCATTTCAACTACCGCATAAATTCAAGATTTATTCACCACGACAGTAACTCAAAAATTTACAAAATTGCGGTGTGGTTGCACCTGCGACTGCGGGAAGTCATGCAACAGTCGCAGGGGCTTCACTTAAATTCAAATTCAAATCTTCAAGCGAATCGTGCTTCACATACCGCTATCTGGCAAATTCGAAATAACTCATGATCTCGCAGACATAACTGCGGGCAAGTGGGTGATCGACAAGCCGTTAAGGTATCACTTTCCATGGGAGCGTGTTTGACTGGAAACGCCTCGCCTTGCAGGGTCTGCCTCCTTCGCGGAACGTTCCCTTGAGTTTGGTGTGTAAGTGAAATCCCCGCCGTCAGTCAGATCAATAATAACCTTGCACTCTGAATGGACAAGGAAGCGATTCGCGGTAATTGAAGATCACTCAGCTGGAATAGACGCCTTCGGCTGCGCCGTCATTGATCGTGGCATTCGAGGCGATCTCACCTGATTGCAGATAAACACACGAGCAGTAGTGCCTGCGTCCGCAGCAGTTTCCGACCAGTTTGATTGCAGTGTTAGACGGCGCATGTGAGAATGAAGGCAACGACATCAGCGATCATTTGGCCGAAGTGTGAACGGCGAGCGAACGTCTACGTGGATGCGTCGTGCTGGCTGGTACATCTGACGTTGATTAGGAAAGTGAGATCTCCGCGGGATGGGCGGGTAAGGGCAGCGACTTTCAAAAACAATTACTGGAAAGTCTTCATTGCACTCCAGCAGGCAACGCCCTAAGAATGACATCCTAATGTGCAACCCATCCGCTCTAACAGCCGTGGGAGCAAGCCTCCATTGGCGCCACCGCCGTGCCAACGAACTCGGCCTCTATGCGCTCCGCGCGGTGACGCCAGCTCATCAGTGAAGCCAACATAATCGATGGAATATTTAAATCAGAAACTTTTACTCTTACGACTTCGATTGAGCGATTGGCGATAGCCAGCCGATTGCGCAACTCGCCAGAGCGCTAGGAGGTGATCCGTGACATAATAGACACGACTCACCACCGAAATCCGCATTCGGTTCACAGGCACGCGGCTGCCGCTGCCTTATTTGCATGTTGTCTCGACAACATCGCGCACTCGTTGCGCGGATCTTCCCCCCATCGAGCAGCAGCAATTAATGCTATTACAGCTGTAATCGGATTAGAGGTCTGCTCTGGTTTAAGCTGACGCTGGCGCAGGTGCTGCGGTGAATGGCAATTCGCGCAGCTGAGATTCGAGATGCGTGGCTAAGGCCCACGGCGGTCATGACTGGCAAGTTAATTGTTTTGGTGTCGACGGAAAACGCACTGCGCCGCGCCGCGGCCGCCGATGGGCCACCAAATGAGGGGGTGGTGCCGTTGCCATAAACAATTCCCGTGTCGTTTTATTAAGATGGATTGTTTCATGAATCTTGTGGTCTGTGCGGGTGTGGAAGATAGTCGGTTGCGCAGCACTTGCAGTTGAGCTCTGATCCGTCGTGTATTGGCTTCGATTACAAATGTGTTTTGATCCGTAGTGAGATAACGGCTAACGTTTGAGTCATGCATTGGAGAGAAGCCCTCGGCTTGAATGCAATTAAAACGCGTCTCTTATGAAACACTGCGTTGTCGTTTTAGGGGGGGGGGAATACATTTTTGATCTCGTAACGCAGGCCACATTAAAATGCGGTGATAGATTGAGGTTTGGTATTTTTCACTTTTCAGATACAATTTTCTGCTTTTACCGATTGAGTTGAGAAAGCTGATAGGAATCTTTTTTTTTTTGAATTGGTTTTCGGGTCAAGTTTATGTGATTTGTCATTTCAAAGAATTTCTCGAATGGGAGTGTTAGCAAATATGATGACTCCTAATCATGACGTTAATTACGACATAAGAGAGCAAACAGTTTGGATCTGTCATTTGTTTCGCTGCTTCGCTTTTTAGCTTGTCGAACTATGCGTCACTCTGTCCATAACACTGATCTGGCAACTCAAGCAGCAAATTCTGCTAAATTTGAAAATTATTATCTACCGTTCTACTGCAGACATATGTATTCTTGAAGATAGCCTTCTCTATTCACTAAGGTGGGATATGTTTTATTAGGCCATTAGGGCTGTACTAGTAAATGCATAAATACAAGGTCGTTCAAGTGGAAAGGAGGGCAATTTGTCAACTCGATTCCCGAGACTGATAGTTTCGTGCTGTTACTCACCGTTTATTGGGATACTACTGGCGTAAAATCGTTTTTCTGGATTGTTGCCATAACTCAGGTTCATTCCGAATTTGCACATATGCCAGCTGCAAAGAGTCCCCAACCCTGTGACCTAATTTTCCAATTTGCTTGTCTACTCTGTGTACGTCATAATTTCACATTTTGCATTCTTCATCTTCTTTTGCTGGTGCTGCAGTCCGAGGTGGACCTGGGCCTCAACCAACATACCACGCTATCTAGCACGATCTCTCGCCAGCTTCATCCAATTGCGCACTCCAAGTTGGTTTAGGTCCTTTTTCACTCGTGTGCGCCATCTCAGCCTAGGCCGTCCTCTGTTGCGTTGTGCCAATGGCTTAGACTTGAAGACATTTCTGGCCGGAGCAGTGGTGTCCATATGTTTTCCATGGCCTAGCCACCTTAAGAGTCGCTTCCAAAGACGCTTGATCAGACGCATGTCCCCATACAGCCTAAAGAGTTCGTCGTTGAATCTTCCCCTCCAGACGCCATCAAGGCAAACAGGATCAAGATTGACATTAATTTATTTAAAATTCAGTCAAAAGATGTCGCCAACTGCAAGTTGTGGCTGATCTTGGAAGCGATTACCTACTTTATTGGAAAGGTGCAAGAATTTGTCAACAATTTAGGTAACAATCTTGTTTTTTGCCCCTTCAAAAAAGGCTGAATTTGTCTTTTATAAACAGCATTTGCGGTAAGTTTTGATTGTATTTTTTAAATTGGAAGAAAAGTCAAGCTGAGCATCGAATGATTGTAGAAGTTTATGGGGAATCTGCTCCGACCGGTAATCATGTATAGAGTGGTTTCGATGCTTCAAAAGTGACGTTGAAGACAAAGAGCATCCTGGCCAGTTCCAAAAGTATAAAGATGAGAAATTTGATTCTTTACTGGATCAAGATCCATGACAAGCGCAAAATCAACTTTCAGAATGGCTGGGAATGAATTGGGTGCCGTACTGGTTGATGTCGAAAGGCGATGTTTCACCTCGAAACGGCTTCCTAGAAGACATCAAAGGAAGACATTTTTGAATGTCTTTCCTTTTCTTTCCCGACTGGAGGTATGTAAAAACTGGATATGCTACGATAATTTCATGAAAGAAAAAACAAACTTCATCTACGCCAAAGAAAATCATCCCTGCTTCGCTCTGCATATAGTGGGACCGGACGGGTGTGGTGTACCATGAGCTGCTAAGACCAAGCGAAACAATTTATGGTAAGTACTTTTGTAGAGCACGTTATCGACTACAACTAATGCGTTTGAGTCATGCGCTGCGTGAAAAATGGTTAGAAGCAAGGTAATTCTGCAACATGACACAGAGCCACAGTGTAGCGGTCAAAAACTATTTGAAAACGATGATTGCACGTCTTACCTTGCATACCGTATTCTCTAGACTTTGGTCCTTTCGACTTTTGGCTTTTTTGACGAATTCAAATCGATTTGGGGGGGTCACCGGTACGGATGTTTTGAAGTAATCAAAGAATGGCTTAATGACTGGATCAAAGCCAGAGAGGACTCATTTCTTAAAGAAGCAAGTGAAAATTGTCAGCAAGATGGGGAAAAGTTGTCGATTCTGACGGACAATTCTTTGAACGACGTATATTTTAAATTTTTTGAAAAAACAAAACAATAAAAACAAAAATGCGGATTGAGTTAATTTGTACTCCCAATTAAAAAATATGGAATAACACCAGTGACTAAACGTACTCTTACTTCCATAAAAAGAAGCCATAATTGAAGCAACGAGTCGAAAAAGGCAAACTATAATTTTGTAGCATTTGCTAATACCACATGTCGACACAAATTGAAGCCGCTAGCGATACTTACAGCAAAAAATTCTTGTCCTTACCTGTACATTACAAGATTTGTTTCGTAACTTGTTTGATTCCAAAGCTATAATGGATAATGCTCCTAATCAGCCCCGGAGAGGGAGAGTGAAGTAAAGCAGTTTTCTTTTTGTGTCAAAATTGAAAATTACATTTGCAATGAAATACAAATTTATTTGAGTTCCTTGGTTAATTAAGTTTAGGTATCACATGTTGTCAACCTGCACTATAGGATGCTGCAAAATTCGTATTGTTAGCAACCTTGCAGATCCTACAAGAATCTACATACATACATACATACATATATACATACATACATGTCAATGTTTTATCTGAAAATATTTATCTGATTGGGATGGGCTTTTTAAATATGATAAGACGGGCTACAATTTGTTTAAAATATACACTAAACTCTCGGAAGAGTGAACTTATAAAAACGCGGTCTGTTCATACGAGATAAAATATTGAGTCGTTGTATGTATGTATGTATGTTTCAGGCCTGCGACCTATGAACGGTCTGAGCTTGAGCTATAGCTGCCTTCCATTCTTGACGGTCCCGGGCACGTTGTTTCCAGTTGTGAAGACCAAGCTCTATAGCGTATGATATCACTTGGTCTCTAAACCGGCCTTCATCTCCTTCTCAAACCCGGATGATGGGATTCGCTGTTGTCCATTCAATCGATTTGGTCGAGCCTCTGTAGTCGATGAATTTTTGCCTTCAGAGCTACATCCACATCTTGAAAGAGCACACAGAGTTCGCGGTTGTGTATTCTCCTTCACTAGCTTTCCTCGCAGACACGACCATATATTCGTCGCAGAATTTTACTTTCAAAGAAACCAAGAATCTGCTCCGTTTTCCCTTTCGTCTGGCACTCGGCTCCGTATGAGAGTACGGGTAGGATGAGCGTTTTGTAGAGCATTATCTTCCTTCGTCCTTCGAGTCAGGAGTTTCGACCCCAGCTGTTTTGACAAACCGAAAACCGGTTTCCAAGGGTGATCATGCGCCGAATCTCCACTTATGTGTCGTTTGTGGAGTTCACGTTTGCCCGGAGGTAAACAAAGGTCGAACGATCCGTCGAACAACAAGGAGCTGTTGTATATGGTCCAATATATTCTTAAATAAGAAATATTTTGCGCAGATATCTACAAAAGCCTTACTTTCTGCCTCATGCTTAACGCCTACAGTCTTTCTCAGTCAAAGTCCCACTTGGGGATCTTCTTTCGGCTCGTCGAACATGCTTTCCTCCGGCCATATCTTATACATGAGCCAATCCTTATTACCTCTAAAATGGATCAATCCCCTCTTACACCCTCCTCAATCAATTGTTTCAAACATTGCTCAACAGTTCATTGATCTCCACGCACTTGCAAATGTTACGCGCTCATGTTCATCACATCGCCACTAATGTGAGCTCCTTTCAAAACAAAAATCAATTAACGTGCCGTCGCCAGGACAAATGCACACCAGTTTCCGTTTTACATTCCCACACTGTCTGCCGTACCACGGAAGTATCAGAGTGTAGATCCATTCCCCAAACAAAGGTGCGCATTCAGCGCGCCGCCGTCACTTTCGCAGCTGCTCCAATGCTCTACAAGCACGGTGCGGCACGGCAGTGATTCGGCGATTCAGCGATTCGGCTGAGGCAACAGAATGAAGCGGTTTATTGACAAGTTATTACAATGTCGCACAGTGTTCGCGGACTAGAGGTATGGTAGCGGTGTGTGTGTGCGATGGCCAAACACGATCATCGACGGTGTTTGAAGTGCAACTCGGACGATGCAAATTTCTCCTAGACCACACCATGAGCAAGCCGCCGCAGTTCGGAATCTCGAGCCCAGACAAGAGCCACTTAACTTCACTTCCTGCTCACTTTACGACGAGGTATGCACTCGACTGGGTGAAGATGAGTCCCGCGTTGAAATGGAGAAATGGAAAAGCCTCTTCCAGAAACCAGTTCTCGGCGCGTCATCACTTTCGATTGTGTTTGGATTGGAGTCACCCATCCATCGATATGCCCTCGAGAGCACGGGGCGAGACGCGAGTTGTCGGCGCGACAGCCTGCCTGATCGGAGATTGCGTTGCATTTCGAATTAGATTCGATTGGAACTTTATTGATGTTTGGCTATTTTCGTTTTGTGCTCACGTCAGGCTGTCGGGTGTTTGTGCAGTAAAACGGTTTTTGTATTTGCTTCCGGATAGATGGCGGAAGTGCTGAACGTTACTGGCTGCGGCAAATTGCTGTTTAAGGCGAGTCTGCGAGGACTATGCCGCTGTGGTGTGCAAATATTTGGTTGTGTGTCTGTTGGAGTAGACATGTGGCTGCATTTCCGTGCAGTGAATGGATGGCTTTCCAATGAGAAGGAATGGAGAAATCCCATTTCCTGGGACAAAACTGCGTTAAATCAAATGCACATGACAACTCCTCAACGAAGTGATCATACTTTGAGCTTTTGATGAATTATAGCGCAAAATTTCCAGGCAGACTGTATGAGGAACCATGAACTGTGTGGGCTCTTCAGCGATATTGACAGGGGTAGGTCATATAGAGCGAATATAAATCAATGTTCAGGCCAGGGAAGTTTTCGAATTCACTCCCGAAGAATGGTAGAGGGAGAACGCAACAAAGGTGGTGCACGCAAGTGAAAGCGAACGATTGGTGTAGTTCGTTGCTGTCCGATCAGCCCGTGACTGTAGGGCCACCTTAAGTAAGTAAGCTTAGATCTGAGATGAGTAGGAGCAAAATATTTTAACAACCCTGAACTTATATTGTTTCCTCAATGAATTTGACCACAAAGCGTGTTTTATTAACAAGTGTATAGCCAGCAAGTGCTGTAAGAAATGTTCTTTCAACAATTCTAATGGCTTCTCTTCGCTGTCACTGTGGAGCCATAAGAGGAGATTCTAAAAAAATTAAGCCTTTGACGAGTGGAGCTTCTGACGAAATGGAACCTCCGACAAAGTGGAGCCTCTGACGAAGTGGAGCCCCTGCGAAGTGGAGCATCTGGCGAATTTTAGCCTCTGACGAAGTTGAGTCTCGGACGAAGTGGAGCCTCTAAGAAGGTGGAGCCTCTGACAAGGTGGAGCCTCTGACAAAGTGGAGCCTCTGACGAAGTGGAGCCTCTGACAAGGTGGAGCCTCTGACAAAATGGAGCCTCTGACCAAGTGGAGCCTCTGACCAAGTGTAGAATGGAAATGAAAGTCGAGTTTCGTTTATAAAAACTGATGATTGAGGACATGGTAGCATCTCGCAAACTCTAATTTAGACAGTTGACTAAGTGCCTGTTAATCAGAGTAGCAATAGTCACCAGAGGAAGATCCATATCTAAGTAAAGCAGAGGAGGCATTTCATGTCCTGCCAGTTCGCCTGCCTAACAATTGGTGCGTAAGTACTTAGTCATCACGGTAAGATATAGGCGGCAATTGAGAGATGTTTAGAAATCAACTTGAATTGCGCCATTCCCGGAATGATAACTAGCCTTGTTGAGGCTTAAACGAAATTAACAATAGCAGTCAACTTAGGCAGAGGATTTGCCTTCTGCTATGTGCTGATGGAAGTCCGAAGCCCTATTAGTACACAATATTTTTCGGTCTTTCCTCATGGTTCTCATCCTTCCTTTCCTGGGCTAAATCAATGTCCCACGCATTTTAGTGCCGATGATAACTTAGACTTAGTCGCTAACTGAGATCAGCAGCCCGAATGTGACAGATAATTGTAACTATGCGCAGTCGATTCACCTCATCTCACAACAGTCGTGAGACTGTCAAACGAACCAAACAAACACAGCTTCTAAAATAACCGCTTTGGAGAGGCCTTACAATAACCACTGTGGTAAGTCGCACGTGCCGTCGTGGAGCCCTTCAGTTGCCGAGCTTCGTCGGGGGTACATGGATATCTTGACTTTCAAGCTTAGATCAGCTGTTTCCAATCGTATACGGGTCGAAATTCGTGCATTTCTTAATAGTGTTGGTTATCGTATAATTCGTCTTTTTGGAAAACTCTTTCCTAACGCTTATTCATTCTGTTGTTGTGTTGGGTGCTAAATGCTGCGCAACTGGGTATACACTTCTGAATAAAACGCGTTTCACTTTCAGTCCGTGCACTTCACCGTCTACCGTCTGGGGAATAACTTTTCTGAATGAACTGCAACACCTGCACGGTGGCATCCGAAAGAGAGGGAAAATTCCTTCGACTAGAAAAACGCACACAAGGGGCTAATAACCTCAAGCAGAGACTTAATGTAGAGGTGCACAGCATAAGCGAAGGCGACTGACATTTGTCCCATAAAAAGTAGGATGTGCCAATAGAGGACAACTCCACTTCAACATCGATCCCATATCACATTCGTATACTCTTTCCTCGTTTCCGCCAAAATATCGCATCTCACTCTCAAAGGCAAAATTATCCACGCACTCAAATATTCGCCTATACTGTCCGCGATCAGTTCTTTTCTGTTTTGAAAGTCAAAATATGCACATCTATCGATGGAGAAAAGAAAGAGGTTTCTTCTAACAACCGAGTCAACTGGCATCATGCTTTGCGCGGTCCCAGTGAATTTCAATGCGTTTCCACGTCTCTCCCTTGGCGCTGGCTGCACTTGAATTCCACTCATGCGCACACCGCGGACACTATCCATCTCTGTAAGCCTCTTCCGCAAGCAGTTAACTTTAATCACCGATCAGTGTAAGGCTTGCAATCACTTTCCGATCACGTCACTCCGCAAACGAGTTTACAAATTCAACCGCTGGCTCCTGGGCAAACGATGGGAATTTCCAACACCGCTAATGCTCAACAATGGCAACAGCAGCAGCAACAATAATCCATATAACACGCACGTAAGTTAATTAAATCGCTCGGACGAGTTCGATCCGCAGCCACAAGCCCGCGCCGTTCACACCGCAGGCAGTTACAGTTCGAGTGAAAATAGACCTCGTCCACGAAAGTGAGTCTCGCGCAGCGTGGTTTTTTGAGCGGAGCCTCAATTAGTATGCGGTTGGCGTGGGCCATCTCACTTACATCTAGGAATGGCACAAGCCATCTCTCGGTGCTGGTCAGCAGCGGTCTTATGCAATCCCCGCCGCCGCCGCAGTTGACCTGGAAATGTCCGCGCTTCGCTGGGATCCATCCATATCACGCTTCTGGCCGGGTGATAGAGCGCATTCCGGCAGATGCCAAGCGATTGGGGTGCGTTCAGCCACAGCTGACTTGACCGTGGCGCTCGGGGGGCATGTACACGGGTAATTAAGTGTTGTGCAGGCACGGTACTCCCACCGTTTTCGCACGTTCCGGATGAAGCGCGTTGGGAAGAGATTTACTTAACCGCCTTATGTAACCGGCTAAATGCAGCGCATTATCTGATTCCGTTTAATATGGAGAAATGGAGAGGCATGAGGTATGAGCCTCCGCACAGCATTAATTGGTCTTGATGGGTCAGTTCCACTGTGAATTGATGAAATTGTGAGTCTTTGGAACTTGTTTCCGCGGCCTGAAGCCTCCTCTTGCTTTCGTTTGGGTCGGTTATGCGGGCCGGTGTTGTGGAGAAATTCGTGTTGCCAGGTTTTTCGGGTTGCCTCGTTTGCCTCCTCCTGCGGTGTGCGTCGCCGCACCGGCCCGGATAATGAATGCGCATATGTATCGAAAATTAGAGGCGAATTCTCCATGAGCCGGAGTGTTGATGGCTGCTTTGGCATTAGCATTTAGTCACTTTGACGGAGTGCCTGTCGGTATGGAAACTAGCCAACGGCAGCGGAATACCGCGACGGCCATCATAGTGAGAAACTGTTACACGCAGCCGAAAGTGTTATTCAATGCGCTCGAGATCGGGGCAAATAATGTGAGTGTCACTGGCTCGTTCTGCAATTAGCCGGACAGGAAAGTTGAAGATAAATACGCGCACGGCCTTCATTTGCGTGAGAATTCATATCTCTCTTGTGGTCGATGTTTTTGGTTCCGAGGTTCGCTCTTCGAAACCGACAGTTGCTTATGTAAGAGGAGGAAATTTGAAATTTCGGGTGGATTTCTTGGAAATCATTTGAAAAACGGTTGTGAGTCATTGAAATGAAGACGCTGACTTATTGCCAATTTGGTTAGTTTTATGCCCGACCCCTGTCACGCCTTTCGGAGAGAGATTTGAATGTTAAGGTGCGAGAGTTATTCATTTTTGGGAGCTTGTGACTTTTTCAATGGGTACCTGGGTAACGTTTCCCATATAGCGGTCCACTCTTTCAGCAAAAACACACAAATTACTCACCACAAGCGTCAACATCTGTGTTTAGTTTACACCTTGCATGAGAAACTTTATCCGTTCCTCTCATTGTAATTTTGTTGTTTTTAATTACCTCGAATTGAAATATACGCGCAGACGGACAGTCACGGAAGCATGGTCGCCGACTAACTGCTGGGGAACGAATGGAGACAAATAACTGAACACATAACATGAAATGTAACACATCAAAAATAATTGCAAGATTTTACGAGGTTTTGGGTCGGTGTGAAGGAAAATGCGAAATCCATTAAATTAATTTTTATTTTTCAATCTTCTTTTACAACAATTCATTTATTGCATCTTTCAGTGCCCTCAAAAATATAGAGAAAAAGGAGAATTCTCTGCAAAATATCGTCCTGAGCCTTTCTTGAGCTCATGTGAAAATCGTTTCCCGCAAGTTCTGGACGAAAGGGTAAATGTCGATTTTTTCGATACCACAAGAGCCTTGAAAACTCGCGTCGTTTGAACGGGAACGTTGTCTTGAATAAGCAACACCGCAGTTGTCAGTTTAGACCGTCGTGTTTTCTTAATTTCCGCCAGCGAACGATGAAAACTGGATATGTATGATGTGGCGTTTATGGTGTCACCTCTTTTTGTATTCTTTGACTCACAAAACACTCTGGCATTAAACTTCCGTGAACTGACCGTGAACTTCTTCACAGAGTTTGTAGCTTTTCCGTGCCATTGCATGGATTTTTGCATTCTATGAGGGCCATAATGGTGAACCGACGTTTCGTTGTCAGTAGAAATTCGTCCAAAAGTACCTT
This sequence comes from Eristalinus sepulchralis, assembly GCA_944738645.1. Classification (NCBI taxonomy): domain Eukaryota; kingdom Metazoa; phylum Arthropoda; class Insecta; order Diptera; family Syrphidae; genus Eristalinus; species Eristalinus sepulchralis. Next base: position 56,318,652 of record OX122886.1, read on the forward strand.
CCGGGTTTTCAATTAAGAGCTCTCTACTCTCTACAGCTTACAATTCGCATTTTTTTCTGTGACGCAGTGATCATCGTATCATGCGTACAGTGAAAAGGAATTAAGGAGTGATCGGCAGATTTAATTTATAGTCCGATTTCATTATGTACACGTTCACTCGATTTTGCTAAGCCTGTACAAAAATCACAATTGACGCATAAAAAATACAAAACAACATATGAGTTGCAATTAGACATTCTAACACAGAAATTCGGTATAATGACCAAGGTACTTGTGTAATTGTAACATTTTTAGGCTTTTAGGATAATTTTCTGTTCAGTCATAAGTATGTATCAAACCAAAGCAGCCCTGCAATTGAAAATAATTTTAATTTTTCATTTTATTAAATTTTGAAAACTAAGTCAGATTTGACCACTAAAACATTCGATCACAACTTGTTTAAAACGTGCACCTTAAATACATGTACCAGAACTAGCCTTGACAGTTTTGACAGTAAATGCACTTGACATCCTTTTTCGAAGCTGTCGCAGAGAGTCTCTCGTGTGTTACTTCACTCTTGTTGAAAGGTTAAAAAATAAATGTGTGGTGCTTCGCATTTTAATCTGTAAGATTCATAATTTTTTCTGCCATCGCCCTTTGGGTACAACACGCAACAATGTTATACAGTGCCGTTCGAAGAATGTTGCAAAGTCCCTCAGTCTCAAGCAGGCTTCCCTGGATAATGCATTGTAAGGAGGGAAGCCTCCAAAGTCCTTTCCTGCGTTGTCGAAAAAAAATATAAAAAAACAAAAAATATCAACTTTAGTTGCTTACAGAAAGACGCGTATCTCAACTAGTTTTAGCACAGATGTCAGTGAAATCTTAAAAATATACAAAACTTGCGCCTATCAAAATCCAAAAAACAATAAAAGAAATAAAAAATATACAAATTTCCCCTCACTGTAGTAAGCCGTCATTTTGTTATGCGCCCAGATTTCGCAATTTAAGTTCGGACTAAAGTCCCATAACAGCCTCTGTTCCACTAACGAGTTGATATGGTGTTTTGCTTGGGATGAGATTTTTGTGATGTCGCTGGAAAAATTGAGTCAAATTTAATGACAAAAGGATAGTTTTTTATTTATGCCACTGTACTTTTTGTGATTGCCGGACCACAGTGACAACAAGGGAAGTTATATTATGAACTAATGGGCCTATCGTGGGTCTACCCTGATTTTCCTGAGATTCTTAGAAAGTATCACCTTAAGGTTTCGATTGCTCGATTAGTATTTTTTATAAAGCTAAGCAGTGCATGCCTGATCAGAGTTATTACAGCAACGACTTTTTCAGAATCTGAAGAGTGGCAGAAAAAGTTGAGTCAATTTTTCTCCCGTTCTAAAGGGTGGTTCATCCATAAAGCTCGACGTTGATTAAGGGCCACACCAAACTTGACATTTTTTTTTCCCCAACTTAGTTTGACAATCAACGACGGATGAGAACATAATTGAGCAGCGCGTTAAGATTGTTAAAGCCTTTTACAAAATTGGTGTTCAAATCAAAACTGCATTTCGTGTACTTTATGATTTTTTTTGGTCAACTTAATCGTCCGTATGTGTTCACAATTGGTAGAATTGACACATTTGGGGATATGAGAACCCACGAGTGATAGTCGAGGAGACGATGCATCCACAAAGAGTGACTGTTTGGTGTGGTTTACCGTGCTTCTTCGCAGATAAGGTTGACCAAACAAAATGGTATTCGCTAGAGCGACACGATAACGAACTACTTGTGGTCTAAAATCGAGGATATGCACCAGGATGATATGTGCTTGCCACACAGCCAACGAATCATTGATTCTTTTGCGCGAGAAATTCAGTGGCCTTGTTATCTCAGGTCGTGGCGTTGTTACTTGGTCGCCAAAGACCGTTAGACTTCCTTTTTTGGTTACTTAGAAGAAAAAGTGTATGTCAACAAACTCAACACAATTCAAGAGCTAAAGTATAAAATAATTCGACACATTAACAACGTTGAGCCCCAATTGTGTATCAGAGGCATTGAATATGGACAATATGGACCACCGGTTAGAAGTACGCCGCCAAAAGCCGTGGTGAGCATTTAGCCGATATTTTGTATTACACATATTTGTCACAGTTTCTTCTTCTATCGTAATCAAACATATTAAGATGATACTTTGAAAGCTTTTTGTTGTATCCACAATTATCATCGTGAAATGTTGTTGGACCACCCTCTATTATGGTCTAGCTAAGCTCAATGAGAGTAACGTTAAAAATCCTCTTGGCTCTGTAAGAAGCTCGGGTTATTTCTAGCGAGTAATCGTTTCTTGTGGGACCACAATGAACCGAAGTTGGCCTTATTGTGGTTGACCTCATTGCCAACCTTTTAATTCAATCTTCTTTCTCTGTCCGAGAGAAGTTAGAGTTCATCATTTGTATAAATTGTTGAGTCTTGTTGTTGTTAGATGTCTAGTTGTCAATGTGTGGACCAGGAATCGCTGAATAGTTGCATTATTGAGATTTGCATCGGACGTCAGAAGGACAGCATCGCCTGCAAATGTAGCTTCCATAGTGTAACTCGTTGGTCCACTTGGGAGATGAATGTCAGCAGTTTATAGTAAATATGAACAGTACTGGTCCTAGTATAGATCCTTGGGGAACACTAATATTTATTTGATTTAGCCGCAAGTGTCTGTCATTATAAAGTACAAGAGATACTCTTCACTTGAAATTGCATAACATGTTGACAGAGTATCCATTGCATCTTCCTTTAAGTAAATGGAGGGAATATTAATGAATGAATCAAGATTTTTTTTGCCCACCGTATTTTTCCGAGAAACCGTTACAATTTAATCTACAAATAGAAAGGAAAGAGTGCCATAAATGCAATTCGCATGTCCATTAGAAAAACTCCACATTTTTAATGTCATTTTCACCGAACTAACAGCATTCGAGTTTGGCCGGTTTTCTCTCTCCAGCAGCAATGTGTTGGCATCACTGTGTAGTGCCTCAACCTTGTCTGTTTAAATTAACAAGGCATCCGAAGCATCTCCGCCACAGCTCGCTTAAGCGAATTCCTCGCATGATACAGAAAACGTCATCAAATCGATAATTATACAGACTGCGCCTGATCAACATTTCCATTCCCCTAACAAGTTCCTTTTTCCCGCCTGCCCGCTTCCGTGAGAACACCGCATTTCGAGTGTTGAACTGGCTCTGTTAGACCCCTCTCCGCCGCACAAGGGAGGCGTAATGCTCTGGTTTCATGTCATGTCGGGCTCACATGGCAATTAACCTTCCTTTCCCTTTCATTAAACGAAAGCGCTCTGCTCTCCCGACATGTCGTTGCCGCCACCTGCGGCAGGCTGATAGTGGCGATGTGTGAATCTATTCCACTCCACGGATACGTTGTCTTCTTGTCGTCGACTCCCAAGTTCGCGAACTTCACACCGGCACTCCCCGTTGAGTGCGCCGTTTGATTTGGCGTTCACGGAACCGAGTCATTTGTTGTGTGGACTTCCTCGCTAATTTGTGCCTTTCTTCGACACATCATGCCAGTGGGTCTGCTCAGCAAAGTTCGGCTCAGAGATGAGCTCGGAATTCCGACGCGGATGATGAATGAGGCACGCGTGCTGGCGCGACTTACTTTCGGTTTTGCAGCTGCGGATTCGCGTCACTCCCGAGCACAGATCACAGCTCCCCGGTCGGCGGCGTGATAGCATGTAGCGGTTATTACAGAGCTCACTTCCTTCCGGACTCGGGCTTAGCATTATGACAACGACGGCGGCGGCACGATTTTCTTTTCGAGCACTGCATAATCACGGCGAGGATGAGGAGGACCAGTCTTTCCGGAGGTGTGCTTATGCAACACAGTTCCGATGCATGGCGCGTCACATCTGCGCGCACAGAACCTGTTCTCGTTGACCGGCATCACACTTGGGACGAAAGTGAAAGTTTGGCCAGCGGCGGTTTGGCAGCGTGTCGCGGTCGCCCCGGCAGCGGGGACCGAGAGTTGCAATAAAGGGTTCCGCAGGTGAAATGCATTTGCGGATAGCGGCTCTCTTCCATCACCAAGCATCCGTTCCATTTCGGCGGATGGAAATTGTGCTTGTGACGCAAACCCGCCGCGCAGGTATGATGTAAGGAGGTGTGTCATAAGAAGAGGAGATTCGTCGTTTTGTTGTGTCTTGTTTTTGCGCAGAGGTCAGTTACCGAATTCCACTGGGGAATGTTATATAAAATTAATGAAGCAGCGGCTGGGCGTTTGAGAAAGTTGAGATGGATGGTGGGCTTCTAACGTTGGACGTGACCTTGTTCAATGTGGATATAGTTCAAGATAACGGCGGTTTTTTATGTTTTTGCAAAATAATTAGCCAATGTTGTTTTTTGTGAAGCTGAGTTTTGATCACAAGGAGAAAACCAGTTTTTAATGGAGCTGAGTGATTGCTACCACTTCGAAACATAGCCAAGTTTGGCTCTTTCTTAAAAAAGAAAGTAAAGGACTGATGTTTTAAGAAACAAATAATGTCAATGTGATGTTATATGTTCAACATAAGACCACTGCATAACTATCCAGCGCCGACAGGGAGGCGTTCGCACCCGCACACCAGCTAATAGGAACGTCGCTGCGAACACTGCACCGGAATAAGTGCCAGCCCATCAACAGGCTTGCTTAAGAATATGGCAGCTTGTATGCTGTATCAGGCAGCAGTTCTGATGGAAGTGGTCAACGGACTACCTAGCCGGCCTCCAACAAGCAACAGGCAAGTGGGTGCAAGAGCAACTAAATCTCGCCGTGGGAAAAACATTTTTATGGGTGGCGCACATTTTTCAAAACTGAAACCCTGAATTTTAACTACTGCTACATGGGGTGGTTTGCCTCTGAAGGTCGCCGTGGCTTATGGCTTATTCGTAAAGAAAATTTCGGTTCAAAAGTCCAAGCCAAATTCCAGTATAAAGGTGGACAGTTGACACGACCTTCACTAGATTTGCAAATGCTTTCAAATCGCTTGTGCAAGATGTTCACTGTTGTCTGAGGTGCGCCTAACGTTGTTTCATTATATTGATGTCCATATGATGCAATTCACCCCAAAATAATTTCATTGTCATTGACGTACTTATAGTCCTCGCCGTTGACTATAACCTCATGACTAGCTTCATTCACGAGAAAGATTCCGTCAACATGCCAAAATTCAAAGCAAACATTGACATTTTAACCTAATAGGGGTTGACTTCATCCTAGATATGAGAAAATTAGAGTGATTTCGAAGCTGTTTTAGAGTGAATAGACGTCCTTGTCTATGGTAGTTTATCCTCAGCTGCTGGTTCAAGTGAATTTTGTCTGGGTGCTGTCCCAAGTCAGGTCGCCACCAAGATTTTATCTTTTGATTTGTGATCTTTGCGTTTTCTGAGAGAAGCGAAATCGATTGCCGTTGCTCCTCCCGTACACTCTTCTGGCAAGCGGCAATGCTTTCAACACATCTTGTGCTTCGTTAATGTCCATACATTGGCGAACTTATCCATAACTTTTAGAAAATTCCACAAGTAGGATGCTAGTATAATTAAAATAAATAATATAAAATAGAGTACACAAGGGTCAGGGCCTAACTTCTCCAGCAACTACTATTGGCAAACCAATCACACACTCTACACCACAAGGACCTACAGTTCATTGTCGACTCCGTGTGGCGAATTAGAACCCTTTAAGTTCTGTCAGCAACTCTAAAAAAATGGCGCCTTGAATAAAGCCTACTACTTAACGACTATCACACGGCAGCTTCAATTTCTTTAAATCTTATAAGCGTCGAGAGCAATTTTATCTTTCCGCATTTGCTGACTTAATTACACCTCGAGCTAAATTTGCAGGTAACAGAAATTAAAATGGAGAAAACAAAAGCGGAAAACTTATTTTGGAATTTGAAAAATTAAATTAATTAATTAATTAAGTCCGTTGCTATAATGTGCCGGACGTTGACTTTGATTTTACCACAAGCTAAAAAAAAAGTCGATTTTGAAGTATTTGAAATAATTGAGGTATTCGGACGATCTTGAGACTTGTTGGCAGGTGAAAAGTGTCTAAGACTACGCTTTAGTTAGATGGTGTGATACCAATTATTTAAAGTTGAATATAAATGTAATTCCCTTTCTGTTAACCATATTTTTTGGCTAGTTGCCTTCGACTTTACCAAATGTGGAACGATTTAAAGACATAAGTCTACAAGTTTCACGATCGTAATGGAATAATGACTTAATGGGTGAAACATAAATACTACGAATTTTGAACTTTGACCCAAACATTAGTACATTGTGGACGCAACGATCACTACTCTAAGCAAAACAAAAGTGGAAAATTTGAATTTATATTGTTTATATTGGGGTTCCAATAGGGGTAGGTTGGCACTACTGCCACTGACATCTTTACCAAGTCACACGGCAAAAACGCATTAAGTTAGACAACTGTTTTGTGCGGAACGGAACTTTACCCCCTCAGTCCGTATGGATAAAAAGTTGCTTAGGCAAATTTATGTTTCTCAAACAGACATGATATGCATTTTCTATCCCGGGTGTCCTAACAAGAACGCGAGATTTAAATGTGGCGCCATTCGAATTGTCATTGTTTGACATTTGAACAATTATTATTGTTTGTTTGTAGAAAGTATGAGGTTAATAAAAATGGAGCGCTACACGAATGAAAAACGTATTCTCATTGTGAAATTGTTTTACCAAAATGGTGAACGTTTTGCGGCTACAGTTGGAAAATTTCGATCAATTTGGGGTTACAATAATGCTTCAAAAGAGTCAACTGTAAAGCGATTAATGGAAAAATTTGTTGAAACTGGGTCTGCAACTGATTTAAAGACAACAACGCGCCTTCGACCAGGTCGATCGACCGAAAATATCGCAGCAGTACGTGATGATGTCGCTCAAGCTCCATCCACCTGAATTCAACACCGAGCTCAGAAAATTGGTGTTTCCAAATCCACTATGCAGCCTAGAATTAAAGAAATGAATGTGGAGGGGATGTGGTTTCAGCAAGACGTCATTTCCCGGTCGTGTTATTTCGCGTTTTGGAGACCAGAATTTGCCGCCTAGATCGTGCGATTTAACACCATTAGACAGTTTTCTTTGGGGTGTTTTGAAGTCGATGGTTTATGCGAATAAGCCGACGACGACTCAAGCCGTAAAAAAGGAAATTCAACGCCGCATTAATGAAATACCGCAGCATTTATGCAAAAGCGTAATTGAAAATTTCATTAAAAGATCGCGTATGTGCCAGCAAAGCCACGGCGACCATGTGGCCGATGTGTTGTTCCGCACATAACCTCATCCTGTCTACTTTACGATACAATAAAGAATTAACGACCTTTTTTAAATATCTGCATTTTATTTAAAATTTAAATCTTGAGTTCTTGTTGGGACACCCGTTACATGTCTCTTGCACACCAGAACGTTTTACAACTAGAGATTGTATCAGTAGCCTTTGCAAGGTTTTTTCATCAATGAATAAAGGCAGACTTGAGAGCGTTGGGAAATATTCAACAGACTGCTGAGACTGCATATTTTACATTCTATTTTCAAATCATATATAACACCAACAAACTCTTCTACTGCATTTACAGAAGCCTATTTTGTATTTTTTTCTATTTGATTACAGCACCGAATCCATTGTTGGAGGTTTATGTACTATTCCTAAAGCCCTATAACCTGATCCCAATCACTTAAGTTTTATTTATCTTTTGAACTCTTAAAGGCGATGACGATGACAGCTGACGTAATTTGGCAGCACTAAAAAAGTAAGTGGTCTTTCAAAGTATATCTAGAAAGAGCAGGAGCTTGGATTGTTTAAGGAAGTTTATTCTATTCTTCTAATAATAGAATAAAAGGAAAAGGAAGAAATTCTTAAACTGTTTCCAAAAGTCTCCTCAAGTTGACTGCTCAATGTCGAGATTAAACTGCACGCCCATATACAACACGCAATAATAACACCGAAGAAACAAAAATCAGAGTCTACAATATATCCTAGCTCTACCAATTTTTTCAATAAACAATGAAGGTTATGCCGAACGCCTCAGAAAAGTCCTTGTTAACCTCAACCCTCCAAATAGACACTGAAGTCGTTCCATTTCAAAGAGGAAGCAAATTTCAAACTTGCCTTTGCAACTGAAGGTTATCCTAATTACGGCCAAAAACTTTCACAAAACTTATTCTTACAGCAGAAGTCGTCCGTAAGATTAGAAGAAAAAAAAGCACGGTACAAATGTCCTTTGACAGAAACTTCCAAAATTTGAACACAACAACAAAAAATGCACTTCTTCAAAACCAAACAAACTTCAATCACTCCGTTACCTTACACAGCGCTCAGTGACATTCGATGCCAATTTGACACATTTCTTGACATTTCAACGGCACTTCTCTCCACTTTCCATTCATAAAGATCGGCAATTTCCATAAACATATGTCAGTCAGTGATACCGTTACCCAGGGGGGGTCTCGTCTCGATGCGCGTGTTACCAAACCAAACGGCGGTGGCGTTGCATCTCTACCCGGTCATATAACAACCTGCTCTCGGGGCTTGCCCAAGCCCTTTATCACAAATCAAATGTCTTTTGTCTTCGATTTAATCCCGTTACGTGCGCGTGTGGAGGTTATGTCAAGTCCGCTTGGGAAGGTTAGCCTGCGTGCGATTTTCTCTTCTCGCACGGGGATGATGTATGGGCTGCGGGCGACTACGTTACAACAACGTTCCGAAGACGAAAACTCGACCATGACCTCGCCCACAGAGTGCGAGCGTCTTCGCCGAAGAAGGCCAAAGAAATGCGAGAAAGATGTTCACCACGGCCAACAACAGCAGCCGCAACAGCTCTGCGAGAGCTTTTCACTTCTCTTTGCCAGCCACTGCCAGTGGTACCTTCGAACGCTGCGAGAGAGTTCGGCTATGTTCCCACTCTCGGACCGGTGGAGCTTGTGGTGGTGGTGGTCGTGGCTGCCATTGCCACTGCCGCAGAGGTGCACCAGTGTCGGACCATGACTTTCGTCATTTCACTCTCGCGCAGCGGCTAAGCGGAATTTTCGGGGATTCGGCGTCACGAGAGAGAGGGAGAGGTCACGTGCGCCGGAGCGCGGGTATGGTCCACCACTTCGTGGTTATTTTTTGGCGACGCTATATAAAATGCAGCCGCGTTGCAGATGGCACATCATTCGAGGTTCACCCTTTTAGGAGAACATCGCTCGTTCGCTCGTGAGTTAAGTGCTTCTCAGACTTGTGGATTACGTCTTTGCGGGAGTATGGCTTCAAGGCTAGCTGTGAGTATTGCGTCAAGGATTGCGCCCTAGCGTGTGCGGCGGAGGACTTATTTTGGATTTTTGTGTCTCTCGCAGTTGACTGTTTTGTTGTTGGCCAGTGCGGCGCACTGCAAGCCCTGGGGCCGGGAGCATGTGCATATTAGGATCCACCTGCCGGAGGTCCACGACAGCCATCCCAAGGAGGTGATCGTTCACGACCATCATGGTGGCGGTGGTGGCCATGGTCATGGTGGATACAGCGGCGGTCATGGTGGAGGTCATTCGGACGGAGTCGTAGAGACTGTTGCTGTCTTGGGCGGAGGTCAAGGCGGCGGCCATGGTGGTGGATTCGGTGGCGGCTACAGCTACGGTGGTGGCCATGGAGGATACAGCGGCGGCGGCGGACACGGAGGATACAGCGGTGGCGGACACGGCGCTGAGACTGTCATCATCCAAGACCACGGTCACGGTGGAGGCCATGGCGGTGCCATTGGTGGCGGAGCTAAGCACGTCGAGACCTATGCCGTCATTCAGGAGTCCGGTGGACATGGCGGTGCTGGTGCAGGAGGATACAGTGGTGGTTCTAGCTACAGCGGTGGATGGCAATTGAGCGGAGGATACAGCTCGGGAGGTTACTCCGGTGGAAGCAGCCACGATGACGCTAAGATTGCCGCTATCGCTGCTACTTCTGGAGGCTCTGGTGGCGGATACAGCTCGGGAGGATACAGCTCAGGCGGATACTCTAGCGGAGGAGCTGGACACGACGACATCACCGCAGCCATTGCAGCCACTGCAGGCAGCAGCCACGGAGGCGGCTACAGCTCTGGAGGCTACTCGAGCGGTGGAAGCGGACACGGTGGTCATGACGACATCACCGCCGCAATCGCAGCTACTGCCGGAAGCGGCCATGGAGGCGGTGGCTACAGCTCCGGAGGATTCCAAGCCAGCGGCTACGGCGGCAGCGCCGGTGGTCACGATGACGTGAAGATCGCCGCTATCGCCGCCACTTCCGGTGGCAACGGAGGCTACAGCGGTGGCTACAATGGAGGCTACAGTGGTGGCTACAGCTCCGGCGGTAACGGCGGAGGCATTAGCCACGACGAGAAAATCGCCGCCATAGCAGCCACCTCTGGAGCCAACGGTGGTGGATCCAGCTACAACAACGGCGGCTGGCAGGCCGGCGGAAACGGAGGCTCCTCCTACTCCGCCCCCAGTGGCGGCGGAGACAGCTACTCCGGCATCGACAGCTACAGCGCCGGCCATGTCTCCGGTGTCGGCAGCGGCGGCTACAACTACCCCGCTCCACACCACTAAGCCAAGGACGGGCGGGCACCGCTCACACGTCGTCTAGTCTCATTCCAATCACCCTCGTGTATCATAACTCAATTATTTATCCAGCTCAAGGCATTCATTCCTTAAGTTAAGTCTTTGTTTATAGCTAGAGAACCCAATGCACAGCATTCGCCCATCAGCCGCAGGGGCGTGCGCCCCTGCCGGTGCCACAACCTCACACCCACATACAGCAGCGAGCGTCCATTAGATTGTTAATTAATGTTATTTATGCGTCGAGTATAAACACGAAAATAAAAGTGTATTTAAATTAGAGAACGAGATGCGTTTCATTCGGCGCGCGCATGCCCATTAGCGCGCGATAGGCCGCGGCTTTCACTTTAATTGGTCGGCGGTGGCGGCGACGGCGGTGGGACGCATTGCTGCTCCGCCGCTAAGTCGTGCCTTAATTGCTGTCCGCACTTGAATTCGAGGCGCGTTTCCCTACGGGCGCACTTCAACGCGCCGCCAAGTTGCAGGTGCGCTGCACAGGGCCCAGGAAGACTGCACTGCTGGCGCTGAGGGTCATCGATGCGGTGGTCGAACATGTTGACAGAGCGATTTGACGTTTTACTTTCAACGCAACAATGCACTGACCCATGTGGAATCCCCACACACGAGTGGAGTGCTCTCGGTAGACACTCATCAGTGAGAGGGGTCACTCGAGTGCCGGACATGGACTTGCACGAGAGTGCGCCGTGCTTTCTTTCACTTCGAGTGGATCAAGATGTTTCGTAACTGTTTCTGTTTCGCTTACGAGCCTCACTTACGCTGCGTGCGTTGGTGTGCGGCGTGTGTTTTCTGTGTCTGGTGATCCATGTCCGTGGCAATGATGTTGGGTTATACAACCTGCTTGCCGTCGGATGAATGTGATGTGAGATGAGTTGATGACTTTCATCAGATGCAGTTCGATGGTAGGCGTCATTGACAGGACAGTGGTTTGGAAATGGGTTAAGCCCACGCATTCTTCGGAAACGGTTTGACCTGCAAATTGAATGGCAGTTGTCTGCTTTGGCGTTGGAAATAAGCTTTTCCCTTGTCAACCCTTTTCCCTTTTTGAGTGGCCAGAATTTTTTTGGTGTTTCTGGACGTTTTAGATATGGAAGTATATTTTCTTTTGGCAAGAACTGGATTTTGTTCTTTTTTGGAGAATTTCAGGTTGGATGGTTCACGTCCTTTGGGAGGGACATTTTCACAACCTCTGCCATCTCACTCACTTCAATTCGTGAATCGTAATTCGACAACCATTCGGTTAACTTCAAAAATTTTATTGTCAGTAGTCTCAGTTTTTGGATGTCCCGAACGTTCGTCATCTCGGTGAGTAACTGCTAAAAGGCGCAACTATTAATCACTTTTGTTGACAAGTGTTTTTTGCGAGGATCAACTCTGCAGAAATAGGAAACAGTGTAAAGTAACGATCGTGTAATAAAGTGATCACCAAAATGATTTCTCAACAAGTGCATTGTTTCACACGCTAGCTGGCCCGTAGTGGAGTCGTTTTAAGCCACAGCTCACCTATACAATGTGCATGAATTCTAGGAAGAATATCATTCCTTAACATGACCAACCTGCTAAGATCGACGACAAATCTACACGTCACTCTGCACTCTCAGCTACAGCTGATATAGTCTCTACATTTCGGTCTTGGTGCAGACTAACCGGTTAAGCATCATCCACTAATGTAAACTGGGTGCCAAATTTGGAAATGCTATTGGAATGGCAAAGGAAGGGTCAATTATGTGCAATATAGGTTCCTCGAATCGCCCGAAGAAACATTTCTCGCAGAAAGGTATTGAAGCGTGATTCTTTACAAAAGGTTTGTCAAACCATATTGAACAAAGTAACGACGCATGTTTACAGTAATAAAAAATCCTTATGCCTTCGCAAAAATGCATAATAAAGAAATACGGCCTCTTAGAGCACCGATCTTGTAGGACCGAACTGTAAAACCGGCTAAATTTTTTCTAAGAGCAAGGGAAGCACAGCGCAGTGTAGGTATAATTGATTCTGTTCTTATCGCCTTGAGGGAACAAGGACCTAAATGCAACACAACCAGGGGAATGTATCGATCCTATTTTCATATACTGGCCTGTTAAAACCCACAAAGGATAGACCAAATCGTCTAAAAGCATCCGTACTTGTATCCAGCTTTCTTCAGTGATGGTCGCAAATAAAGGGTGTCCCAACATGACTGGAAGTTGCTTATCAATTTTCTAAAATGTGAAACTGTTCTTTTCCGTGCCCCGGTGCATAGGGCTTCAAGCGACACGCGTAAGAACTGGAAAGAGTTCTGCATTTTGGACCCTCAGGGCCAGCCGTTAATCGTGAAAAGTGTAGTCAGATATCTCGGCATTTGGTTAGATAATTTTCTGTATTTTAACAAACATATAGAGAAGGCTCTGACCAATGCAAGAAAAGCTTTTGCTGTGGCAGCAAGTAAGCTGTTTTACAGCAGCCAACTTGATACCAGGGTGAAGGTAATCTGCTACATGGCCCTCATACGGCCAGTCATGGTGTATGGTTGTCCCCTTTGGTTCAACATGAGTTCTTTCCAGATGGAAAAGATGAGGGTGTTCGAGAGACGGGGTCTTAGGATCTGTCACTGGTTGTATCGGACATCTGAGTCCGAGTACAAGAAATATTATCGCAGCGAGGTCTTGTACAACAGGGCAAATGTGAAAAGAATAGACAATTTTATAATTTCACTGACGCGACGACACATTGCAAGGAGTATGATGTCTACCAACAGTCTGATCTTCGGGGCTTATTACCCGAACTTTATGTATCATGAGAGGGTGCGCCACACCGGCTTTATTCCACCTAAGGCTTTTCCTTACTTAGATTCGTTAAATTTGGTTTCAGGACAGGATTTGTTTAGATATTACAATAATGCTCCAAAAGAGTCAACTGTAAAGCGATTAATGAAAAAATTTGCTGAAACTGGGTCTGCAACTGATGTAAAGACAACAACGCGCCTTCGGCCAGGTCGGTTGACCGCAAATATAGCAGCAGTACGTGATGATGTCGCTCAAACTCCATCCACCTCAATTCGACACCGAGCTCAGCAAATTGGTGTTTCCAAATCCACTATGCAGCGAATTTTTTTTTGGAGGGGATGTGGTTTCAACGAGAAGGCACCACATCTCATACAGCCAGAGAAACAAGTCAATTGCTGCATCAGTCATTTCCAGGTCGTGTTCTTTCGCGTTTTGGAGACCAGAAGTGGCCGCCTAGATCGTGCGATTTAACACCATTGGACATTTTTCTTTGGGGTGTTGTGAAGTCGATGGTTTATGCGAATAAGGCGACGACGACTCAAGCGACTCAAAGAGGAAATTCAACGCCGCATTAATGAAATACCGCAGCATTTATGCAAAAGCGTAATTGAAAATTTTATTAAAAGATCGCGTATGCGCCAGCAAAGCCGCGGCGGCCATCTGGCCGATGTGTTATTCCACACATAACCTCATCCTGTCTACGTTACGATATAATAAAGAATTCACGATTTTTTTCAAATATCAGAGTTTTATTTAAAATTTAAATCTTGAGTTCTTGTTGGGACACCCTTTATTTGCTGATTAAACATCTAGATCCGGTGACTTTAAAAATAATCCTTAACAGGGAATATATTCAATTTTTCGAGACACAATTTTCGGAAGAATTGCAAGTCCGGCCAATTTAATTCAGGACCGACAGCCCACGACTCACATGAACTGAGATATTAAAACATTATGGGGCACCCGTTGCAACTTCATATGAAAATATACAAAGTCATTCACCCAACCAAAAAAAAGTAATTTTTGTTTATCGTCTTGAGAGGAAATTATGAAGTCCTCTTACACCTCAGATGTTGACTAAGATGTTGCCATGAGTGCTGTACATGAGGCTGAGTTTCTCTTCAGCATGACAAGTCATCAGACTGTGCTTTGTTTTTATTGTCTTTGGCTTTTGTTGGCTTATTCACATTTCCTAAACTCAACGCAGCTACATCTATTGTCTGTAAAGTGCAATTTGTCAGAGGTGATTGCGATGTAAATGCCCGCCAAAACGTGGGGAGTAGTTGGATTCGCAAACATGGTTAAGTGGACGAGGCAAAACTGTTTAAATAGAGTTTAATACACGGCTTTGGTGTTCTTCTGTTTTTTAAGACTCCGTCTGCATCTCCATTGATGGCTCCAAAACGAAAGAAGGTGTAAAATGTGGCATCTGCTCTGCGGATCTCAATCTAAGTCTGTCCCACAGACTTCCAAATCACTATAGTGTGCTCCAAGTTGAAGTAATTATAATTGCTCATCGTGAAGCACTGTTGTGGCTGAAGTGAATACTTGCACTCTCGAAGGATATTTTTGTTATCACGGATAGTCGGGCAGCACTAAGGGCCTTAGAATCGGACTCATTAATTGCCGCGCATCTCTAGATGAGATGGCTTAGCAACTGAATCTCTGCCTGTTCGCGGTGTAAGGTCGTACAGTTATTCCAGTTTACTTTAGAGATTATGATTTATCCAAGTATGCGGCAAGGCAGACCTTACTTCAGGAGCACAAACACCTGAAACTACATGAATACGGATCCACTTGATAACCCAAAACGTGCCTTCTGCTGCGTTTCAAAAAGTATCTGGCCCTCCTTCGACGCCAAAGGCCTTACTGTGCTTCTATCGCTCTAAAGATCGAACGTAATACCGGTGTAGGAGTAGTAACCAGCCACTGTCTGATTGACAAACACTTTAGCAGACTATTTGGTCCCTCCAATGATTCCCGCAGAGCCTCTATGGATGAGGAGGATCATCTGTTCTACCTACCTAAATAGCGGTCTACACGACCTTAACAACATTCCTCCTACTTATTTCATGAATTTAGTCTGAATTTAGGATGAATATGGTTCTTACTAGCTCATCTCATCGAATACTGCAATGGCAACAAAATGGTTCTTCAAAGGACTATGTGTATACCCCAATCCACTTCTATCTACCCACTTCTACCTATCGCACACATACGTAGCTCTACGAAGCTGGGAGCTCCTTGAAAATTCATCATTTTCTACCACTTGCCATTGACCGTGCCTATTAGGCCGCTACTGGAAATATTCTTTGAGCACATCCACGATTCCTTCCGGGTCAGTTTTAGCTACCGAAAACCCTATGTGTTTCTCTTAAAAGCTACTGCCAGACTATTGGTCCATATTATCTATTTTCCCTAGACTCTAAGATATTCTTGAACTACCAGGCAATGAGAGATTCCTTCTTTACGAGAAGCAAATTGTTCTTCTCCGCCCGGCGTCCCTTTTACGCTGTCCTAAAGGGTGATTGTACAGCTATAATCTTTTTGGCAACACTGGTTTAAACAGCTGACACACATTTCGTGTTTTGTTTCACTGTCAAACATTCTCAGGTTGGTCTATAATATAACCATGAATCGTCCTACAAACCAACATCGCTTAAAATTATTGAATTTTATTATCAAAATGGGTGCTGTTTAGAAAGTTAAGAAAGTTCATCGCGCGCTTATTCGATTTTATGGTCAGTTCATTTTTGGCTCAATGGGCACGCAAATAAGCAGAATTGTCGATTTTTGAGTGAATATCAGTCAGAAGCATTGCCAGAGCTACCAATGCGTCCAGAAAATTATGGGCTGGTGGCATCATTGGACCGTATTTCTTCAAAGATGATGAGAATCGTAACGTAACTGTGAATGGTGAGCGCTACTTTTCACTGCCCAAAATGCAAGAGCTTGACTTACATGACATGTGGTTTCAACAAGACGGAGCCACATGCCACACAGCACGCGCAACAATGGGGTTATTGAGAGGCGAGTTCGGTGAACATTTTATTTCACGTTCGGGACCAGTCAATTGGCCGCCTAGATCGTGCGATTTAACGCCTTAAGACTATCTTTTGTGGGGCTATGTTAAAGCTCATGTGTATACTTACTTTAATTGACGCATTGGAAGACAACATTGAAGCATTTATTCGTGAGATACCGGCCGAAATGTGTGAAAGAGTATGCCAAAATTGGACTAGGCGGATGGACCATTTAAGGCGCTGTCAAGGTCAACATTTGCATGAAATAATCTTCAAACATTAAATTATATGGACCGTACTATCGATTCAAATAAAGATTTCATAAATTTTTCGGAATTTATATGTTTTTTTTAGTTTTTTTGAAAAACTTCCCTAAGCTTTTAAAAAATCACCCTTTAGTTTTTCGCTGTAACTCCCTTTTTGTATACCTCACGTGTTTCATTTGCTCACACTCAGCATCATACCCCGGGTTTCTTAAGGTGGCTGGTGGTTGCTCCGACTGCCTCTTCGGCGGCTGAGAGGCAATGCATTGTTGAAGATTGTGGTAAGGGTGGTCATACCAGAGTGAGTTTTTTTTTCGCATAATTGCGCTTCGTACTTTGCGCACATTTGGGTGTGTAACGTGTTCAAATTGTGGATGTGCGGGAAAGCGGGACAAAAACCTCGCTAAGCTTAGCAGACCAACGACAATTCGGATTTGCAAGATTACCACGCCGGTCATTTATCCGTTATAGACCAACTCTTTATGAAGGCAACTATATGAGTTTTTGACTTGGTCTTTCTAGATCTGTTAAGTGGTTTTCTTCCTGATAGAAGCTCATTCAAGACTTGCCTCGACAGTCGTGAGGATGGGAACATTCGCGGTACTTGAACAAATTACCAAAATACTTTCCATACAGCTTTCGCAATATTTCAACATTGTGCCTCTTGTGTGTTGGCTTCTTCGCACTTGCTCGTTTTTCAATATTCTGAGTAACTCACACAACAATACGAAGAATTCTTAAAATCGACCGCAATCTGCTTAAGCCGCAATACATTTTTCTCGTTTGACCAATTTCTTACCAACACTTTCATTGCCTATCCTTAGGCTGATAAAAATTTGCTATGAAAGCTATTTTCTATGTTTCTCCTTGGTATAGATGAGGAAACATCACACGGTTAGCTTTCTCAGCGAAAGTAAGCACAAAACATTAAACTTGGCCAACAAAAGCGTCGCCGCTGTCACTATTGTGTGTGGTCTCACGAAAAGTTAGTGAAATGAAAAATTGTTCACAGTATCTTAAGCAAAGATTTCCCAGACTCACACAAGCAATCTCATTAAACGTTTTCACTTTAACTTTATTTACCAACTAACCTATTAACTAGATGCTCAATTATTTATCTCTAATCGATCGAACACTGCAGTGGGCCATGAGGCGTCCCAAGAAGTGCCAGACCATATTCAAACGAACGGATGGTGCACCCTCCTCTTCTTCTTCGCATAGTTCGTCTTCGAGTAGTGGTAGCCTTCGAGTTCGTCCTCGTCGTCTTCTTCCAACTCGAACTTCACTTCCTTCTTCGGAACGTGTTCCTTGATGGGAACAGGAACTGGTACCGGCACCTTCTTGATTATGGTCTTCGTGTGCACATGTGTGTGATGCTTCACCGGGATGTGGATGCGAATTCTGTAGAAACAAGACAAGATATGTTTATCGTTACCGCCACACGACCCATGGAGGAGATATACTCACTTGGCGCTCTCCTTGCCGGGATACCCGCACGACAAAGCAATCATGCTCACGGCAATCAGGAGGAGGACACAGATCTGCAAGCAAAGCGTTCACTTAAATACGGCGCTTGGCGATGAGACTTCGAGTTCTCCACACTTACACTATTCCTCGCGGCAATCATGGCTTCAGATAGCAAACAAAATATCGCGACTCTCTAGCACTTTCCAACAATTGCTCGATAAATCACTCTAGACACAACAAGGAGGCCTCTTTGCGCGTCACCGTTACACAGCGTATTAGCACTACACTCCGCGCAGATGCCGCTTTAAATATGGAAGCTGAAAACCCAAAAAATCCATGGAAACGAATTTCCTCCGCGGAGATGAGGGGGAGAAATGATTGCGGGCCTTGTGGGGGGTTAATCTGCAAAGCGTCGAACCAACCATGCACAACTGCCGCACGGAGCGCAAAGCGCGCGAGTCGTTGTAAGTGCTGCAGGTGCCTCCTCCTCCTGCTGCCGTGGTCGTGGTGGGCTCTCTTGTAATCTGACTAAAGCCAATGCCAGCGTTGATTGATTTAATTGTTGAACTCAGATAGTTGGAGCAGCGCTGCAATCGAAGGAAAACACCACTGCAACCTGATCCGAGGAGGCGACAGCTGTCTTCCGTTTTCCTTGAGCTCTTCAACTTTACCTTGATTTTCAAAGGAGCTTCCATCTTCCAACTCGTATGCGAAGAAGACGTTCATATGTGAATGCCAAGGTGAACCTAGATTAGCCATAACAAATGCGAGGAAGTTATCGCGCAGGAACTTGAATTACAGCTCTGACGCCGAGTGGATTGATGAGTTTAGTGAGAAATTTCCATTCGGCGGGGAAATGGAATCAAATAGGAGTTTGTGTTTCCATTTCGATTTGACACGTAACACTTGAGCGATTTGATTCAGTTGGGAAACGAAGTGCGGTTCAGCGTGAACGGTTTCGAGAGAGAAGTACATAAAATCACTGAAGCCGATCTTGTGGCCAAAATTATGCTGCGCTCTGTCATAATACCTTAAATGTGAATAATGCCCGTTTCCGGAGTTTTGCCTACGAAACTTCTGACTGGAAGTCATGAAAATCAGGTTTGAGACAGGAGATTAATGAAAAGTGAAAAAACCTGGACACCAGACCTGAGCATCACAAGATGTGTAGGACATTTTCTATCAAGTCAGTCCATTTCAAAATAAGAAGTTCCCACGCTTTTAAATTTATTTTATTCAACTTGTAATATGTCGAAGAAAACACAGACAAAAAGAGAGAGAGAGAGCGCGAAAGAGGGAGACAGAGGAAGAGAGATAGAGCGAAAGGAGGAGACAGAGGGGGAGAGAGAGAGAGAGAGAGAGGAATTAACGAGCGGCTTCTGGTTTTCCTTATCGTTTCCTTATAACGTTTATATTGTTGAGTCCATTGTTCGGGCTTATTCATTTTGACAAGGTTATCACGAGTAAAAATTTCGGGATAGGGTACTTATCAGGTTGGCCATCTACAAGCTAAGGCTGCTTTCCTCCCCATCATATCGACCTTCATAAAGTTCCGGGACTCTTAAGTTCTCAAAACTTACTTCTTTAGCATCCGCGATAACTTCGTCTTTCTGGATCCCGGAAATTTGAATTTTGAATGTGTTATGTTGCCGATGGAAAGTAGTCGACAGAGGTCCGCTATCTTTTCTCTGCTGTTCTTCTTCATAAAAGACGTGATAATAATAATAAATTGCTTGTAAAAAAATAAAGGAAAAATGTAATTTTCAGAAAGAAAGTCAAGTGATCTTTCTGAATGTTTTTGATGGGCTTAAGCAAACTGCTCGATATTGTCAAAATAGGGCCCACATAAGCTGACTCTTTTGAGTGCCACCGTTTTTCTATAAGCTTCGTTTTTCCAGTTGTCAAACTAGAGTACTCCTATCAACATAACATCATCCTAAAAACGACATAGCAGAAGGGATGGTTCACAGTGGCAATGCCAATTTTTGAAATTGACTATTATCTCTGCCGATTGGCAACACATCACAATAGGGAGTGTTTTCGCATTTTAATTCTAAATATTTAGTTTAACGTTTATTGGTTTCGTATACTACAATTTCATTGGTTCGTAAAATAAGCATGTTTCCGATGATGAGCTGGTGGGTCTCTCAGTTCAAATCTTTCTCTCCACGACGCTACAGTTTGGGGTGGGCTTGGTCCTCACGATCTCGATCTTTAGCCAGCTGCCTTCGAGTTCAAGTCAGTCAAGTCAAATTCGTGTGTATATTAGAGAATCCACTCTTTCGGTTAATTGAAAGACTTTTTTTTCTACATTCCGACATTTTTTGACAGACGTTTTTTTTCAGAACATATTGTCTCTACGTTGGTCACGAAATATTGTATAGTTTTAAGAAGGTGTATTTCGCCTAACCAACTCTTCAGTGTGCTGGTATTCTAAAAGCCATGAATGACTGGTAAAAAGACAAAAAAGACACTGACCGACGGCCGTCACAGACCAATTTCACTTTGCGTTTGTCCATGATACATCTATACAATCTCTGAAAAAAGAGCAGATACTTAGCATAATGATGTGTAGTGCATTTTCCCCTTCCACACCTTAGGCTTAAACAAATCTGTTTGCAATCATACGTCACAGAAATATCTTCCTGAACAAAGAGCAAAGAGTGCAAAAGTAAAAAAAACAATATTTTCAATCTGTGCTATTCAGAGGTAATATGAAATTACAGCCTTCTCCATATGTAAATAAAACTACATGTGGAACTGCAATGTTTTTCCTTTTAAACTTATCCTTTCTTCCAATTCTATCGCAGAATAACACATTTGTTTCCTCATGTTTCCTAAAGGATTCTTACTCATCACAACCACAAAACACTGAGGAAGCCCCTTTTAAGAGTTAGATAAAGTTGATAGCTTTGAAATTGATTAAAATTAAAGTCGTTGTGCGCTGTAATAATGTTCTTTCCACCTTCACAAAGAATCTTTCTTGATCTTACTTAAAAACAGATGACGGCAAAAATAAGTAAATAAAAACAAAAAGATTCGATTTAGATTTAGTTTTGCCTAACTGAATTTAGGTTTCAAAATTATAGCTTGAATCTACATACATACGTATATAAATTTTAGTAGGAAAAAGTTGCCTATTTGCATGGAGCCTTCAATGCGCAAATGTTACGTGTATTTTTAATTTTAAGGTCATAAGGATTATATTCCAGAAATCTACCACAAACTATTTTACTCATTAATTCAGTAAATTGTATGGAAAACACAAGGTAAAATTTCGAATATGGATGAGCAATAACATATCAAAATCACTGACAAATAAAGGTTGAACTTTGTCAGCACCAACTTTTTACTCCATTCCATCACATAAAAGGGATATAAGAACTCAATTTATGTGTCAAAATGAAACTATGAGCTATAAGTTAATTTTGAATGAGTTTAAGAAAACTATTCTTTAAACGGATGAGAACTAAATTAGAATCCACCTGACAACTAGAAAACAACCCACAAGACTGAATAATGAAGTATCCAACATTATTGGGGTGACAGTGGGTATTCCATGTGACCAGCCTGGCGTAGTGAATAGGTGCGTCGACCCAGATGCCAAAGGCACCACAACGAGACCATCTCTTTCGAGTTGCTGTGAAGGTCCCTTCTACTCGTGAGAGAACAGTAGCACGCACGACAGTCCCTCGTGAGCTGTGGTGTCATCAATTATAATAATTATTTTAATAGGCATCCCACAAGGCTTCATATTGGGTCCGTTACTGTTTATTTTGTATATTAAAAGCTGATGATACGCTACAAGCAAAAATGATCAGAAAACGCGCATTTTACATGGCGCTAGACGACTTAAAAAAGGTTGAACAAATTTGTAGATGCATCAAACTGACTAACACACACATATAACTACAGAGTGGTATCTGCAAAGCACCTGCAGCGGAAAGCACTTAAATGATAATGGTGTTAAGACTGATAAATAGCATACCTTAAGATGTTAAAGCAGAGACAAGCCGCGGGGTTTTCGAATTAAAATTTACTAAAATTATAAAAAGAAGACAAATGCAAAATATTCGCAAATGTATAACATTAAATGTAATCTTAAAATCAATCAAAAAGTGTCTACAAACTCTTTGCACACACTGTATCACAATAGCTGCGAACAAAAGTTGAATTTTACTGAACCAATTCAATTCAAGCATTAAATGGATGCATTTTATTTGCAATCCAAGCATCCATTTGCCCAAGATACGATACGAATGTACGTATGTATGTTGTTAAATATGTTTTTGAAATTACAGTAATTGTTGCAAATTTCCCGCATGTTGCGTGACTTACTCGTTCGGCAGTGCTTTCACTTAATGCGAACAAAACGCCTGACATGGAAATACCACAAAGAGATTATGATTTTTTCAGGAAACCGATTTGCAAACGGCTGACTTGCATTTCTGTTGCAATGCAGTAGTGACATCTACGATGCAATGGGGACATGATGTATAACTGGTCAGGGTCATTAAAAAAAATTTATGAGATTCTTCCGGAGGAGAGGATTCACGAAGAAATTTGATGAAAGAGTAGGAAACAGCAACTTTATTGTGTCGTTCAATGAAATATCATAAAAGCGGTGTAAATGACTTGCGTTTTCGGCATTAAAAGATTGTGATTTGAAGCAAGAAAGACTGGATGAGCTGAAAGTTCGTTTGGGTAGCGCCACAGTTCGGGCTGAGTATTGCCAAACCGTATGTCATTACAGACATCAAATGTATCTGCAGAGTACAATCGTTTGCCAAGTCGAATTCAAGCATAGATTGTTTTGAGTTGACATTTATTTTACTCCAGAAAGTCAAGAGCAAAGCACCTATGCACACTGACACTTCAGCAATATTTTAATTAATTCTATGTATCTGCAAATTGCGTTAGAACTGAGATGATTTGAAGAAAAATGAGTGGCGTGGGATTTAGGGCGGGACATGCGTCCATACACCTTGCGTCGTTTCCAACATCCAATAGAACACGGCATGTGTGCCTGCCTGGTAAACTTGGAAAAGTTTTTCGCCACGGTATGGTTAGACGTCCTCTTTCTTAAGTTGGTCAGATTCGGCATAAACAATTCACTATTATATGTGATTTGTGATGTGATCACATGTACTCGTAAAAGATTCGTTATGAAGACTGCAATGTGAATTCTACTAAAGTCCTTCAAACTAGAAGTGACTTTCAACAAAGGCGGTGGGTCCTTTTTAACATATTCGCAAGTGTTTTTATTTTTACGATGCAGCACGCCGATAATTTGGTCCGATCAGTTCCGAAGTTCGATGTAATATATACCTTGTTGTAATTTGACTTCGACATGATTCAGCGATTTTGCAAGGACTGGAAGCTGAATATCAAGTTTCGGAAGCCGACATCTATTCTTTTCTAGATCTGACACGAACTTCCCATTTTTGACTCATAAGAACAGCTTTTGGCTGTTTAGTTTCTTTATTTTTAAAGGCAATTATATGCTGTCCTTATAAAAGCTAAGAAAGCCTTTGCTGTAGCAATTTTATTTTATTGCAGACAACTTGATTCCATAGGTTAGCTTAACACCTGCTCCATTGCCCCAATAAAGCCAATCATGGTGTACGGTTATCTATGGAAAGGATGAGGATCTTCCAAAGACGGAATCTTCGTACCTGCCTCCTGGTTGCATCGGACTCCTGACTCTGAGGACAAGAAATTCTATCGCAACGACGTCTTGTGCAGCGAGGGGAATCTGAACAGGATAGGAGCTTTATTATTAAGTTGGTATCGATGCTTTGACTTAGAGCAATAGAAAGATCCTTGCGATTTTTGCAGTAGTATCATGAGAATGAGCTTCTTCCAGAAGCATAGAATTTTATATTGACCTTACTATGGGATCGTGAGAATTCAAACTTCAAGTGTCTTGAAAATTATGGAAAACTGTTTTTAATTTAAGCAACTTAGGATATATTTACCTCGTCAGTTTGTGTGTAGACGCAAAGACAGAGTCAGAGTGGCAAGGTTCAAACACTGAATACTGCAGTTTTTTTGTGACTCAAGATGTGTTGCTAGTTTCATTACATGCAGCTTGTTTTTTGAATTTGTCAGTCACCATTGTACATGCTTTAGGATTCTACAACATACAGTAAAGATATGAACCCGATCAAGTCTCCACGAACTATGAAATCCCAGAATTCACGAGTGGGCTGACGAGCAATTTGTAAAAAATTATTACCGCCACTGTTTCATGGGCGGCAGACTCAATATTTATCTAATGAAGTTTGTTCGAAAGTCTGCGCTTCCTAACTTTCATGAGTCAAGAAATTTGAAATTGTTTTCCTTAGTGACATTCACATCGAACTACAACTTTGAGGAGTGTAGCTCACAGACAAAACTGTATGTCTATTTGACTGTGGGAAGAGGTAATCAACTGCCAGTTGACGATGAAAGCACAAGAAAGACAAATGGGAAAAGTAGTTTTTTATGGTTTCGTTTTCACGTTCTCATAAAGACGGGATGAAGAAAACAAAATTCATTGTGCAATAACATGTGATATTTCAGCCGATAAATCTTTTAATTTTTGGTATGTATCAAGGTATCTATCAAATGCTGGAAACCTGAAGGCCCCTTTCAGTTCCTACCCCGATATAAATAAAAAAGATTATAAGAATACAAAAAGCAGCTTTTAAAAGCTGCAAAGCAAAAAGTATTCAACGAAAAATAATACTGACATTCTGAAATAATATTTTACACATGGCGTTTATTATACCAATTAATTATTATAAATAATTATTATAATATATATATAATAATATATATATATTATATATATATTAATAATATTATTATATAAAATCAATATGCAAAATTTTGTAATATGAAAAAGCATTTGTGAAGAGCTTCTCAAACACATTAAGGAAAACTTATATTTTATAAAATGCTGTTGAAGAAAAATAAACGAAACCATATATGCGCGAGTGCAACTTGCAAATGTTCACTTTTTTTGATTCTCTGACAGTGCTATATGTGTTTTGCACTGATTTTTGCATTTAAAAAAATAAACAAAAACTGTGCCTAAAACACATACTAAGACATGAACTACGCCACGTGACGTCACGAAAACATGACATTTTCATATAATTTTTTCCAAACTTGGACCACAACCCACATCATCCACTGTTATGTTGAACATCCTAAACATTCCGTTAAAGGCACATAAATTATGTTATCTCGAAAATGTTTCCTCGAGTTGCTCACTCGTCCGGAAGTCCGGGGAGCCGCAGCGAACACCAGCAGCATTTCTCGAGAGCAACGGGTTTGCTAGCATTATACAATCGTCCATGTCAATTACCAGTTTGTTTAGGCCGGTCGTGCACTCATTCTTTTTATTTTCTTCTGCACAAGTTATGGGGCTACTAGTGGTTCCGAGAAAAACACACGGCTGCCTGCACACGGACGTAGTATACCCACGCGACGACGATGACGGTAAGTGCTGCACAGCGCCATTGCCGCGCCGTCGTGAGCTCAATTACAGTGGATTTGCCCACTGGAATGGATGATGATGACACAATTTCATTTTCATCGACAGCGCCACATGGCCATGGCCAATGGCATTTGGAATGTACGAGTACTTCCATGGAAATGGTCCTTGCAATGCAATGCATTCTCCCGCTGTGGGCGATTCATTTGTCTGTGCGTTTGCTGGAGCGGGTGGCATTTGAATGATTCAAATGACAGCAAATCTGTGTCGTGCATCTGTGGTGTATCGGTGAAAGTGGTAGTTTTCACAGCTGAAGCGCATTCGATTGCGGCGACCGTAAGTGTTGTTCATTTGTCCCTCTGACGGATATATGTACATATTTCCGGAAGTGATTTGTAACGGCAACCACGGAAGAGATAGCACTCAAGAGTCATTGTGGTGCTTCTTCGTTTGATAAACAAACGTGCGAACAAGCGTTGGCTGATGATCTGGAAAGTTCGCAATGCACGAGGAATGTGGCAAGCAGAGCTTTGTAGTTGTCATCCTAAGAATATGCAACTCGAAATTTAAAATGAATGGTAGTTTGTTAAGTTGAGCCGCATTTGCGGGGCAGAATTAATCAGGGTTGTTATTATTGTGTTGCGTGTTTCGGAGCCATTGATTTTTTATTTGACAAAAAGGTAATTAGAATTATTTGGGAAACTCTAGCGACTATTGGTGTTGAAATGGGAATATAAATCAAGCATAAGGGTAAATGAAAGAACTTATTGCAAACTAGGAACTGAGGATTCCGAATATTTATAGATTCACACGAAAAATGTTATACTAACAATATTATTCCGCATGATCATAATTATTAAAGGAACTCTGTACAATAAGGAACAATTAGCCGGAAATTTCACTGTACGCGCACACCTCACACTTTAAGAATCTCGTTTCCGAAATGTTTGACTTTTGGGTTCATTTCTAAGTTGTTCGTGTTGTGGGACTTGAGGTTTTAAATGTTTAGGAAGATGATACCGACATTTTGAAGTTTGGAACTTTTGTGTTCCTTAGATTTTCTTGCGAGTTTAAAATATTCGGCATTAAGGATTAAGGAGGGCTTGAACCTTTCGACTAGTGTCTTATCTCTTATTTATTTATTTGCTTTCTAGTGCCGAATTGCTTGTTAATTTTAATAAAACGTGAAGGCAAACTCTTGCTTTAATCAACTTTCCATTATTCCATTTTTCTGAAGACTTTCATCCCTGTCAGTGTGAATCATTTTACAAAATTCAAGACTCTAAAACATTCCTCTTTTCAGAATGTAGTTCAAAGTGATTTTTTATTATTTTGAAAAGAGTTCCATCCTCCTTCATATTTTTTAGACTATTGAGCAGTATCCAAATTCGATTCAATTATTTATGGTTTAAAATTTGGATCACTTTCACATTTATCCTACTCTCCAAAATTGCAATGGAATCCCTCTTAACAGCGCAAAGCAATCAGTACCTTATCTTTATGACACTCATAAACAACAACTATGTCAAGATCGAGTGCAGTTTGAATTCAGATGCCCATCCCATTCTCCAGATACTTCATCATTTTAGGACTTCCGATTCGATAATCATCGCTCACGTGAGAAGTCCCATGGCATGCAATTGCAAAGCAATCTCATCGCGTTTCGGAGCGCCATCCCCCCGCTATCGTTGTTTCATTCAGTCATATGGAGATTTTTTTTAGAAACCTCAAACTTTATTGCATTTCGCCGATTCGTCGCGTCCAACTCCAACAGCAGCAGTAGCAGCAGCAGCAGACCCTCTCTGAACTTAATTCGAAATTCACGATTGTCAACTAACATGACAGTCACACTTTGGAACATAAATCCATTCCGAGATCCAAGAGACCAGACAACATTTGTATTTTGAGCACAATTGGCATGCCAGTCATCGTCGGGGATTCGCGTTTTCCCTTTTCAACAGAGCAGCAGGCGAACACAAAGAATTGTGCAGATGCGCGCACACCACGCGAAATGCCCGCCGAAAGACCAATCCGTGGAGTTTTTCGACGTTTATTTGTGCAAATTTGTCTTTCTGTCTTGCGTCTGGTGGTGAACGATTGGGTCACGTTTTGGACAGCCATCACGTTTTCAGCGGTGGGCTTCGATTGAATCTGAAGCGTACTCTGTACCCATTCGATGGATGGGTTCGATTTCGGTTCGATTTTTACGAGCGTCGTTTGTTTGTGCCGTCCTTTTGCGGATTTTTGAAAATGATGCAATGTGTGGATTTTTTCTTTCGTTTTTTTTTGATACTACTGTAAGATGTAATTGCTGGGACATTCGCTGTTTTGATGTTTCTTGATTGTTATTCAAGCTTCAAGCGGCGGTTGAGCTTTACATGTTACCGTGTGACGTGCATTTTGTGAGTTTTGGAGTCATTGATCGAGTGTGACATTAGAATGAGAAAAAAATGCACTTGATTTTCTAAATTACTGAGGAAGAGATTATTTATTTAATCGTACTTCATGAAATGCCAGTTCCCTTTTTTTTTTGAAAAATTAAAAGTCAATGTCAATTTTTTTATAGAGATTATATTTAGTCAAAATATGTACCACTGACCTTGAAAGACAAGCAATTTTCAAATGCTTCTATAACTTCTGCGATGTTGCGAAGCACCTCGTTTGCGAAACTCCCACCAGACTGCTAAAAAGGTGAAAAGCCGTTGGCTACCAATCAGAAGCTAATGATGGATGCGGAAGAGTTTCAAATCAAAACTGTAGTAGGGTGCTTTCGTACGAGGTGAATTTTGTATATAGATCCTCTACCGATGATAGATCTGTAATCACAAATTCATTCCTCTGTTTGTGCTTTTTCTTTATTCAAAATCTGTCGGTCGAAAAGGGCTGTCGGCCTATAAAATACTGTTGTCGTTCAACATGCAAACCGTGCCCGTTCGATGTTTACCGTGCTATGAAAGTAGAAAAATAAATAGTGCGAGTTAAAATAAAAAAAAAAATAAATCTAGTAAGGAGGAAAATTGCACATCCCCCTGCTCCATGGAAAATTTTAGTCTTACAAGACTGGCGCTTAGGTAAAGCAAATTTCTCATTTGTGCGTCATGCTTTTCTGCGCTTCAAAAATGAGAGGGACATCATTTTGACAAAGAAAATGTCCATAGTCTGTTAGACTGGTCACTTAATGTGAAGTGCCTATGGGGAAGCCCTTGGGGTCTTTTGTTGTTGCGCAACAGAATCGAATCATTTCTATTTGCTCAGATCATTTATAGTTGTCACTACTTTTCATCACATGCGATTTTGCAGTTCTGAAATGGATCGTATTGCCGCCCCAGACCCAGTGAAGGACAATTTAATTTCCTTTTTGAGGTAGGTTTTGTCTTAATGCCACGGGGATACTTCCATATTGTGTGCAACGCTTCGTACCGCTTTTGTCGGGTTTGCTTCCACCGTTTCTCGTGAAGTAAGTAACCATTTCCGGCTTAACACACTTTCCAGTCCAGTTTTGACATTTCTACCACACTCGTCGGTTTGCCAGATTTTTGTAGGATGACGATGGAGTCTGGCTAGTCCATCAAGATCGGTAACGAACTTCCCTTTAATGTCTAAATAGTTTTTAGACAAGGCGTCGCGCTACCATATGACTTTCCCAACATCACTCTTGAAACACTCTTGAACACATCGAACCGTCAATGCTGCGTTTGCTGGCATTGAAGCGGAAGCGGCTAAAATGGATTTGGTGATAAATGATGGTAAGACGAAGTATATGCTGTCATCGAGGAAGGACACACAACATCGGGGTTTCGCACAGAGCGTACTACTAGGCAGGACTTCGTCCACCTCGGCTCCGCGATAAAGAGGGACAACAACACCAGTACTGAAATGAAACGCAGAATCACTCTTGCCAATCGCTGCTTGATTGGTCTCAAGAGGCAATTGAGTAATAGAGTCTTCTCTCAAAGGTCCTTGTTTATGGCGCGGAAACCCGGATGAGGATGCCCTTAGTCTTTTCGAGAGAAAAGTTTTGATTGCGATTTTTGGTCCTGTTTGCGTTGCTGGCGTCTGGAGGATAAGATTCAGCAAATAACTTTATAGGGTGTACATCGGCATGCGCCCAGTCGAGCGTCTTCAAATACAACGCTTAAGATATCTAAGCCATGTAGCGCGTATGGATACAACTCCTCCGGCCCGAAAAGCCTTCATTGCAGAGCTATTGAGACAACGCAACACAGGACGGCAGAGGAAGCTGGCAAGCGATCGTGCTAGCTGAATAGGCATGTTGGTTGAGGCCAATGTCCACCACGGACTATAGCGCCAGTAAAAGAAAAAGAAGAAGTCTCACCAGCTGCCTCCAGTTTCCAGATTTTTGTTCACTCTTTCGACTGTTCGGTTTCCTGGATAAGCCGTGAATTACTCCAGCTTTCTTAGACTTCGTCAATCGTAACTGAAATGAACTTCCTTTTCATCGTCACCCAAATTGAGCGAAATATTCCACAGCGGTAATGTGCCAAGCGACTTGTTACAATTGCAACTTTTTTAACATCAATCTGTGTTGTCCTGCATTTAATTGAATTTCGATGTTCTTAGCTTGGCTGTAACCAGTCGAGGCTGTCACATCGTATGGGTCGAACATAGAGAAATTTCGGAAGCTGATTGCAATGCGATCAATCTGGTTGATGGTTAACTACACAGAAGACCGCCAGTCTACTTTATGGATAGTGATCCCCCTTTTGCCCTAAGGTTCAATAGCCCGAGTCCATTTCCTCCTGTGTTTTCTTGTGGATTCTGGCTGCGCGTTAGAGAAAAACTGCAAATCAATCATCAAAAATTAAAATGCAGGTTGTATGAAAAATGTCATATTGTCGCAAAAACCGACAAGTGAACTGCATTCGAATTGTAACCAAATCATAAACAAAATCGTGTCCGCCTTCGTCCGATACGATACACAATTTACGATCTCCCACCGAATTCGATTGATATTCGCACGACCAGTGGCCACTGGCAGCTGCGAGACGGCCACGGATGTACATACATACGTATGTCCAACCTGTGTAATGAGTCTTATCAATTTTTGGAACATCTTTGGCTTTCAAATCGGAATATGAATGTAAATCGCGGACCTCAAGTGTTCACTTGGAGATCGGACAAAAATGTCGGAATCAAATAACACCCAGTGACTTATAAGTCATACGTGACCTTAGGTCTTGCCAGCGAGCGCACCCAATCTCCGGCGTTGGCAGCCCGGCTGAACGCGCGCACACAACGCACCGTTGGGGGCAGACCGTCCAGTGTCTTAAAAGGTGTAATAAACCCGGGAAAAGATAACTGCTAACGCGCGCCGCCACCGCCGCCGGTCACTGTTATATCAGATGTTACAACGGAGACTTACATTAACACTTGGCTAATGAAATGCGCATTCATTGTAATGTCGTGTTGATTTGTTTGCAATAAATTTTGAGTGCGTACGCACTCGCATTTTGAAATTGTCCGCTGAATCGCTGAATGATGAATGCATCAGCGAGGACTGCTTTATCGGCTTCGTTTTGTAATTTCCTTGATGAAGGAGTTGAATAAGACGCCGTTTACAAGAGTGGACACGCACTTTTGCGTGGTCGCATGGACTGGAATTGAAATTGGCTTGAATTTTGTTTTTGCTGGTAAATCAATGGGAACATCACTCAGATAGTTTTATGACGGCAGACGGGTTTTTTTTTAAGATGACTTTGATGACGGTAAAAACTGCGTGCAGTACACACTGAGAAACTGCGGAACATGTTTATGGATTCTTTTAATTGCGTAGTGTCATAGCAACCACATTAGCAAGTCACCAAAGTCATTCATGCATGGAAACAAAGACACTCTTAACAGTGGCAAGAGTATAGGGCGTCAGGCAGTGGAGTGATATTGAAGACCCAAGCCTCTGCATTCGATTGTATTTCGTCAAAATTAAAAGCACATACAACTGCGGACACGTACCGAACATGTCTTATTTATTAAAAGTTGGTACTGCTGTAACTGACACCTGTGCTAAGTCACTTTAAATTATGTCATAGTGTTGGAGACACGGGTGGAGCTGGGCCTCAACCAACATGCCTAGCCTAGCTAGAATGATCTCTCGCCAGCTTCCTCCAATGGCGCACTTCACTTGTGTGAACCATCTCAGCTTAGTCCGTCCTCTGTTGCGCTGTCCCAATGGCTCACATTCAAAGACTTTTCGGGCCGGAGCAGTGGTGTCCATACGCTCTTCATGGCCTAGCCAACATAAGCGTTGTGTCCGAAGACGCTCGAGCAGGCGCATGCCGCCTTATGGTCCATAGAGTTTGTCGTCGAATCTAGCTCGTGCCTCTGGTGTTGTTTCGACCTTGTTTAATTATCTCTCCATAAACACCAAAAACACTACATTTCTAGTGGTCTATTTTGCGGGGACATAGTTGATATTCCTCCGAAAATAACAACACCTTCCAATAAGCTTTCGGTTTTTTTATCACCACCAGGTCTCTTGACTGAAATCTACACAGAAAGTAAGTATCACACATTCGCGGAACAAAATGCCTCGCCTTACACTTGAACAATGTTGGGATATGTTGAAAACTTCGTGAGTACTTGTAACTCAAGCAAAGTAAACTTTTGTCCCAAATGTAATACTGTAAGCAAGTATTTGCAAAAAGTTAGTGAGACTGGTGTAGTGATGGACACAAGTCACGTTTCTTGTTGTCGCACGGTACGCACAGATGGAAATGTGGTTGCCTTGGCCGAGAGTGTTAAGCTCAACTCGTGAACATAAACTCCTCATCGATTTCAGCAGCTTAACATTTCAAGCCCCTGCTTGAGAAAGATTCTGCACAAAGAATTCAAATTTTTGGCTTATAAGCTCATCATCCACTTTCTAGTTTGGGTCCTAAAGCATCTTGAATTGGACCACGAACTTGGGCGAAAATTCATCTTTTCTCGAATTTCGACCTCATTGGCTTCAACTGACAGCGTGCATAGAGACGAGCTGTACAGTGTCATGCCTAGTTTTGGCATTCCTACCCTGATCGTCAAATTGTGTTGGTTGACGATGGAGAACTCTCGCTACTTCAACAAGGTCGGTAATGAACTCACCGAGACCTTTAAGGTCTAACAGGTTTTAGGTAAGGCGACGTTCTGTCATGTGACCTTTTCAACATCATTCTTGAGAAGATCGCGCGGAACTCATAAGTCAACACCAGAGGCACGATCTTCCAAAAGTCCGTTCAACTGCTAACTTACGTCGATGACATTGACGCGATTTGAAAAAAACGGCGAGTCGTTCATGAGTCGTTTGTTGGCAGGGGCTAAACAAAGTCTGACGAAAAGATTAAATAACGAACTTTATAGGCTGTATGGTGGCATGCATGGTCAAGCGTCTTCGGATACAACGCTTAAGATGGCTAGGCCATGTAGAGCGTATAGACACCACCGCTCCAGCCCAAAACATCTTCCGATCCGAGCCATTGGAACAACTTGGAGTGCCGTTACTAAAAGCGGATGAGGAAGCCCTTAATCTTTTCGAGAGAAAAGTTTTGCGTGCGATTTTTGGCGTCTGGAGGAGAAGATGGAACGCTTAAGATGACTAGACCATGTAGAGCGTATGGACATCACTGCTCCGGCCCGAAAGTCTTCGAATCTGAGCCATTGGGACAACGCAACAGAGGACGTCCTAGGCTAAGGTGGCGCACACAAGTGGAGAAGGACCTCAACCAACTTGGAGTGACCAACTGGACGCAGCTGGGGAGAGATCGTGCCAGTTGAAGAGGCATGTTAGTTGAAGTCCACAGCGGACTGCTGCGTCATGGAAAGGAAAAGAAGGCTACCTTAAGGAACGAAAGTAACTGATGGATTGGTGCCATCATTGGGAAGTTTTTCTTTGAAACTGAAGCTAGAAATAACATTTTAATTAACGCATGGCATTACAAATTGAGAATCTGGACTTAAACGACTTCTGCTTAATGCGGAATGGCGCATCATGTCACACAGTCCATGCCACAATCGATTCTTTGAGCACCAAATTCCCAAATCGTGTTATCTACCGCGACAATTGGTAGCCTCAGTGAAACATAAATTGAAGACAAGACCCGCTTCGCTAACTTCTCGCTTCAAGACGTCCAGCCAGCTTGTCATCTCACTCAAGCTTTGAATGTTAAAGGAAGACAGTCACCACCATCAATATTCGACAATAAATTGTCAAGACGAATCTTGAAGGCCTTCTGAATTCACAGAAACCCGTCTCAGTAGAGATCCAATATCGCGTGATAGGGTACACTCTAAGTAGACCAGAAACGGACACCATAAGGAGTGTCGCGGTCGACTATGTTCAACTTAGAGACGGACCATGCAGAAGAAGCATCGACAGGCTGGCAAATCATAACCGCAGCTGCTCAGGTTGGCGCAAGATATCTGATACCGCTTGATGCTCTATAGAAGCAACCTCTCAATGTATTCAAATAATACATGTTTTCGAAAGTTCAGTAAATTTAAGATTCTTCTTTGCAGCTAATAACATACATGCTCACTGAAATGTTGGCACATTTCAAGTGCTATCCAATCGTGCACTGTCGTGCACAAGTCACCTCCAGACATTACTTCATCCAAACCAGTCTGGCGCCTCCCTTAACATGTCGTCCTTATCTTCATTCCTCATATCTCTCCCCACATTAACACATTTTCCCTTTTACCGAAGAAAAATGTACCGGAAAACTTAGCCACTCAGCATTCGATTGTCTGCTGTCAATCATGCCCCAAAACAATCTTTTTCCTAATTGCCTAAGATCTCGCATTACCCAGGAGCCCGCACCATCAATCCAACCCAAGTCCGTCACGACGCCTTAAAAAAAAACAAAGTTCAGGTGTTCGTATGCACTCCTGCGGAAACCGACAATCAGCCTTGAACAACCGGCTGCAGCCCACCTCTCTCTTGCTGTTCGAAATTGAACATGAAAACTAAATCCACCACCGCGGCAAACCTGAAAGACTTTCTAAATTTCCCGTCCTGGCACTTGATCGTTTATCAATCGCAAGAAGTTTGCACCAATGGGCAGACCGCTCACAGCCTCCGCTTACGTAACCGCATATCTGCACTCGCAGATTTGCATTGAACGCATTTCCGCATCGCGTCGACATCTAACAACTTTCCTCCGAGCACTACTCCACTACTCCAGTGTTCCGATTAATTTCGCTCGGAGGCGCAGTGGCGGCGACGGCTCCGTTGCCACTCACACACGACGGACTAGCCGGTGCACTGGAGGATTGGAGACAGGCAGGAAGTGTTTGTGCAGGCAACAATCCTCAGACAAATAAATCCATTTGGTAATCTCAGCATTTACCACCCGGCTGCCGAGTGTTGCACAATTCTGCTGTTGGCACAGGAGTGCCTCTGCATCCAAGCCAAGTGCCGTAGCACATCTCTGAGAATTCACTTTCATCTGAACTTGAAACCGGTAAAGCAGCGGCCAGTGGCCAGAGCGGCAATCTGGAGCAAGACCTTATCCGCAG
The DNA here is from genome assembly GCA_944738645.1 of Eristalinus sepulchralis. Lineage (NCBI taxonomy): Eukaryota > Metazoa > Arthropoda > Insecta > Diptera > Syrphidae > Eristalinus > Eristalinus sepulchralis. The sequence goes on from OX122886.1 coordinate 56,353,773, forward strand.
TTCAGGTGACGCAACCGTCAGGTGGTCCAGCATTCTGACCAGAGCGGTCGCCGATTACATAAGCGGACACACACACGACCGCTCGCTTCGAGTGTTGACCCGCAGAGCGAAGCACGCAAAGTGGGCCACAGGTAATCGGTGATGCAACGGACCAGAGTTCGCAAATCGAAAATGTTTCCAAGGTCTTCGGAATGCAATTTGTGAGACGATAACGACGGAGGCAGCAAGGCCTTTCCATTTCTCATGAGATTGACATCTGCTTCTCGAGCACAATGGAATTGCATCCAACGAGGACTGGGGATGACAAAATACGTCTGTCAGCTGCGATTGCGACATGTCACCAAGCATCCTCGTTACGGAGCCGTGAACGATCAGACATCCAGCCATTCCGCATTTCGCAAGCGCCCCTCTACACGGAGCTAGGCCGTTGTGGATTCAATGTGTCTGCTGATAATATCCTAGTTGTCCGATTCGCAATTTCCCAGTCGTCACGCAGGCAGTTAGTCAGTCAGTGGGTTGCTTGGAGCACCGCGAGCGATGGCGATATCCGCGATTGCTGGAGCGGCGGTGACGGCGGCGGCAGTAACGAATTAAAAGTGTGCCTTGCGAAAGTGAATGAGGCAAGCCGAGAAATTCGGGAGGTAGCTGAACTCTTGTTTCTGGCTGCCGGTGAAGGTTGCCAGCAACGACCTCGTCAGCTGACGCCGATGTAATAGTGGCCAACGCTACAATAATTTTGCTAATGATCCACACGTAACTGGGAGCCATCGTCCGGGGTGACCTGCGGACTGAAGTGCTGCTCACAGTTCGCAGTGCAAATCATCGCCGGTTCCGCTCTAGTGGAGGAGTGCGGATTCGTTTAACCCAGATTTGAGGAGGAGATTGCTTGGAGTCTTAGTCAATTGGAAAGGTGTGGAATCGGATGAGATAATGTTGTCGGGGTGAGGTCATCTAACTGGTCTGCAATTGATCGAAACTTTGACTAAAGTCGATCGGTTGCCGATGTAGGTCGACGAAGAGCGAGGAGTTCATTCACACACACACGGAACGTTAGGTAATTTCACTTCACTTGCTAGTGAAGTTAGCGGGATCGATTTTGAAACCAGTGAAACCAGTGGAAGCCAGTACGAAACCTTTCCCAAAGCTGCCGAATGGTTGGTTTTATTGCATATGCTTGGGGTTGGACTCGTTTGTCCGCTTATCTGATGCATGAACTTCAAATCAATGTCCAAGCAACTAAATTTACTTGTTAGGGATGTCAAAACTAAGCACTTAAAGTCAAGTCTGGGTAGCAGCCCTGAATATGCAAACTGGTTCAGACAAACTTGACAGAGCAGGGGCGAGTGTCTGTTTGAAATTAAAGTTTCTCAATCAATTTTTGGATATTGTGTTCTTTTTGTTTCTCAATACTTTGCGACCAAAAAGCTTCGTGATGTTTATTCAGGTGCATTGAAAATTCGTAAATGTCAAAGATGGTATTTCTTTGACTCTTAACGATCAGGTCGACCAACGACACACAGTGGCGCCCTTGTATGGGGAACGCGGAAAAAAATATGTATCTTGATGAAATGGAATATAGTATCAGAGTCGTAGGACCCTCCTGCGGTCAAAAAATGGTTGATATAGTATGAAGGATAACGGAGTAATCTTAAGTTAACAAATTGAAAAACAAACTCACCTTTTTGTTTAATTGCATAAAAAAAATGTTTAAAAATAATTAATGATAGTAAATTAAGGCTCAAAACAAAGCTCGAATTCATACCAATCTAGAAAAACTAAAGTCAATACCATTTACGGACACACTTTCATTGTAAAAAATTGTAACGTCGGAATAATAGTGTAATAAGGCTTGCGCTTCACTATTTAGTGTGGGTGAATCCTTTGTTTTCGATTCGGACCTCAAATATGTTATCCAGGAACATTTGATAAATTACATCATCATTCGTCGCGGAACCAGAAAATTGTCTGCTGTTTTTAATTCGGTAGTGCCTATAATCCTTATTTCGACCTTATTTCCTGGGCCCCCTCTGACAAAGATCCGACGAGCAACGCTGCTGATAGTATTATGTTATATCTGCTCCGTGTATTAGAATTTTATGAACCGATGCTGGCATATAATACGAGGGATATAAATTAATGGCCATATCTGCGGTTTTCTGTGTATAAAGTCCAAATGTCTTCGTCTCAATCCAGTAATTGCTCGATTATATTTCTAGAATGTAGTAGTGGAAACTTTTAACAAGTTGCACATCTACTTTTTTAAGAGTGTTACCATCATTATTTGCATCAGTTCCTTGCTTTACCGTATCTACTTTCAATCCCATTTTTTTGATAAACTTATGTTGAATTTGGTTATTCCTCTCTTAATGCTTTATTCTCCATTTTATGTGCAGTAAGTATTCCATGAACTTAAGGCGGGCACGTGGATGTGAAATGCCTTATTTCAGAGCTTTTTCATTGCTTGTTGTTTGTTCTTAGTAGTGTTAAGTCATTTATCTCTGCTGGTATCGTCCCACAAATAAAAGGACTCGCAGATGACGTGCTTGTTACTGCCTGCGCTACTTTACCATCAATCTTGGTGAAATAGAATTCATGTCTTACTTTAAAAATACTAATGTTAGTTGCAATTATTGTTTCCTGTAAATTTCGAATTTCGTTTTCAACTCTTGATCTCTCCTCACGTATTGGGTCTATAACTTTTTTTTAGTTGTTCTTTTACCGGCCTACAGTTTCGTGTTGCAGAGGGTCGGAGATTTTTCCACATTCACTATAAACATTCGATTCCATCAATTGCAGCAGTACCATGAATATACACGAATGCGATGGCTTCGAATCTTCATTTGAAAATGTTTGCTTAAATTTACCTTGCTCAGAAGACCCATCACAAGTCCACTTGGTCAAAAGCGAGAGGAAAGCTTCCTTACGACTGGAATATAGTGCAATATAAGTTTTCGGTTATAAACCTATTCGCAGTCTAGTCAAGTACTTGTTGAAGTAGCATTTTGGCTTTAATTTCGGTTATTTCTATATTTTCTTACTAAAACCAGACGTACATATATTTTATAACATTTCGATAAAACAGTAATAAAACAATAAGCTTTATTTTTAAAAGACTTTCATAACCTAAAGTATTATATTTAGCAATAATAAAAACTTCCTGGTTCATGGCCATGGAAATCGTAGGAGAATTCCAAAAAATTCCGAAAATGCCCGACATAGCTCCACTTAAACAACCAGTTCTCCCGAAGTGAAAAAAATTAATTTTTATTGTTGCATCATCGATAGAGAATGTTTTAAGCTTTCAGTAACGTGAAGTTTCGTCACAGCCTCTTGAAGCACTTTCGTTATGCTCCAACAAACGGAAATACTTTCTGCACAATGTGTCCTTAACAAAAAGCCCTGATTTAGAAAACTTGTGGTCAAAATTAAAAAAACTATTGGTGCAGTCCAATTTTTAATATTTCAAAGTCCCAACTTTGAGCTAGTCGTACTTCGAAACGGCTCATTAGAAGTCAAGAAAATTTTGTCTTTCTAGGTTCTCAAATATGTTGAATTGAAAAACCGAAAGTACTTGGCCGAAGAAAATATTTCATATGACGTAGTTTTTTCCGCTGCGGCACCACTGTGCGACATGCTAAGGACAGATGTCGAAGAAAATCCATGTCAAACAATCGAAGAGCAGTCGAATACTTAAACATAGTGGTTGGTTCCATATTAATGGTCCCAAGAGAACTAACCCAACTGACCCATCACATGAAGCACATTGCGTTCATACATCAGCTCCAGAGGTATTTCTTAATCGTTTGATCTTTGGATATAAAAAATGACTACTTTATGTCAATCCATAACGCAAATGAAAGAGCCTTTTGCCAAATGAATCAACTCCATGTTCTGCAAGCCCAAGAATGGGTTTCTGTGTGTATGGTTCAGTATTCGCCGAATTGTTCCATTTGAAGTGCTTGAAATTGAAAATGAAAATTAACAATGCAGGACAATTTCAAATATCCTTCTTTTTCATTATAATTAATTTTGTCAAAGAATATGAGAAAGCAATGCTTATGCCCGTAAACTTCAATAGAAGGTGCTCACAGTTAAATTTTTTTCAAAATGAGATGAATTTCCTGTGTACCGATGCCAAAATGGCGACTATCCCCATGATATAAGACTCTGTCTTAAATTCGATATCCTCTGGATCTACTTATACAAATCTTACATGTATGATGCTAGGGAATGCGTAACGAAGCTTACAGAACACTTTGTTAGCTCTTCTTCTTCTTCTTGTGACGCTTCAGTCCAGCTGCCGCCAGTTGCGCACTCCACGATTGTTGAGGTCCTTCTCCACTTGTGTGCGCTACCTTAGCCGTGGGTCGTCCTCTGCTCCGTTGTTCCAATGGCTCAGATTCGAAGACTTTTCGGGCCGGAGCAGTGGTGTTTATACGCTCTACATGGCCTAGCAATCTTATCAGGAAATGCTTTACTAGGTACATGTCGCTGTACAGCCCACAGAGTTCGTCGTTAAATCTTCTCCTCCAGATGCCATCAAACAGGACCAAAAATCACACTAACGGCTTCCTCTTCCGCTTTTAGTAACGTACCTGTAAAAATAATTAAAACATTCTCATTATTATCTGCTCAGCGATTTCGCCAGTTTAACATGTCAAATATCATCGTCTTCTCTAACACCCTTCGACAGAAGTTCTGTTCGATTTTTTCATTCCTTACAAACCTCCATCTTTGACTCCCAGAAAGCTTAATTTTTGCAAAGCAAGATCACTTAAGACCCACGAACTGACGCCAACGTCAGTCATGGTGTCATTAACGTAATTGCAACCGCTTCAACTCGCTTGAACACATTGATCGGCCAAACAAGTGAACTCAGCACCGAAAACAATTTTCTTTGAAGCACGAGGAAACCCCTATTCCGGAAAATGACGGTCTGCACACGGATCAAGTGTCTACGTCTGTAAATGGGCGTGTGAGTGTAACACAGACGTGTGCTCGCTCGACTGACGCATGGGATGCAAGACGCCGCGGCGCTCGCAAAAGCAAAGCTGACAAATTGAATTGTGTTAGCCGCGAGATGCGATGAGATTGTCATTAGCTGGTGATTTGTAAGATGGATACTGTAATGGTAAGCGAGAGATGTGTGTCAAGCGCTATGCGGCGGCGCTATCATTTGCATAATGATATCGTAACGAGAGAAATTAAGTGACTGAGATGAGATATGATGAAGAAGTAGTGAGACTCAGGCTACCGTGACGCGCAGATTGAATCTGGTCAGATATTTCTTGCAGGTGGTCGCCGAACAGCTGAAGATAATGATTTCCCGCATATCTTGCCCATATCCGTCATTGGAGATGTGTCACCAGCGACGGTTGGATGAAATGTTACTCCCTTACGCGTCACGTACTCGACTTGATATTGGAGTGTGCACATGACAGGCTCGTTGCTGCAAGAATGCGGCGTGAGTTGAGGAAACAGAAGTTGCTTAATGCTTGATGGTGGTCCTCGCGGGGCGGAAGTGTGAATGCTGGATAATTATGAGCCAATTAAATGGCAAGAGTTATGCAGTCTTTGTGAAGGAATGTCGTTCCGCGAATTGAGTTGAAGTTTTTCAGTAGGACGAGTATAAATGAAGAGGAGGAGTTTGGGTTTGTAAGGAGATTCGAATTAAAGCTTAGAATGGCTGTAAATTCTTAAAGGGTTATGTATGCCTTGTCCATTTGGGTTAAATATCTTTAAGGTTGACTTAAAAAATAATAAAAAAAATACAAAACGTCTTTAAAATGAGCATAAGGTTGAAATAAACGCACGAGTCATAAAGTTGTGTAGTTTTCTGGTGTTGTGTTAAATATGTCAAAATTTATGACGAGCAAGGGGCAAGACCTGGACTCTTTTGCAAGCGGATAAGGAAGTCTTTGATTGTTTTAAAAGAAAAGTTCTGCATGCAAGGTTTGATCCTGTTAGCGTCTGGTGGAGAAAATTTAACCACAAACTGTACGGGTTGTACAGCGGTATGCAGCTAGTTAAGTGTCTTCAGATCAAGCGTTTAAGATTGCTTGCATTATATAAACGAATGAACACCAAAGCTTCGGTCCGAAGAGTGTTCGATTTTGAAGGAGAAGAACCAATGTGGTATGCGCAACGGAAGACAGCTGGCGAAATGTCTTATTGGCTGGAGAGGCCTGTTTGTTGAGGCCCAGGTTCACTCCGGACTGTAGCTCGAAACAAGGACGAAGAACAGAGCAAGAGCAATGTTTGTTCTCATATGCAGTCTATATAAGCATGTGATCTGTAGAAGGTTGTAACTAATCTTAGTAGCTTAGATATTTTAAGCTAAAAAACGTGAAGAAAAACTCGCAAAAAATGAGAAAATATGGATTTTGGATAAAGAAGTAAACACATAAAAGTCGCCAAATAATTCCACGTTAGTCAACAAACTACTTTCAGTAGGATACGAGAGCTGCGATTATATACAGAAGTCTGGTGAATTGATGAGTTGAAAGACAGGCGAGAGGACAAATAAGAGACGCGAGAAAGTCTCGAAATCTCTTTCTCTCTCCCTCTCTCTCGAAACCAAAAAATACCCAAAATTCCGAAACACAAAGCCAAAGAAAAGGGTTGCTTAATAAAATATCCCCATATTTGGAATGTTTTTTGTGTAGAACTACAGTTCGAGGTGGAGGAGGCACTCAATCAACAAGCCTGTTCAGGCAGCCCGTTAAATTCTCAACTGTCTCCAGTTTCGACTCCTCCATCTAGAGATCATGACGCTTAACCAGGCGAAAACCGACTAAAGCTCGTAGTGTTCGTTGCTGTAACATCTCTTCCAGACACCATCCATAGAAGGTTGTCTTAAGATCATTGGTTTCTGCAGTCACTTTCAACAAGGTCTAGCTTTCGCGCCATTGAGTAATACTAGCTTGATACTGCACCAGCTTGTGAAACGAGATTGCCGATGGGAAACTAGGTACGCAGGGTTCAAAAGAGACATTCGTAGGACCCGAACCCACCTTTGAACTACTCGCTTCTTGAGTGGGGATTCCGTCGACGGTTGAGTCTTCCAACAGCATAAACAGGTATGGCATTCATCTCCAGGATGAAGGATGTGCATGCTCCCGAACGTCAGAAAGAAATCCGCGGCTTTTCTGACAGAAAAGAGTGCAAAAAACTTGCAGGTATACAAACGGGACATTTCACTTTCGATAATCACTCAAATCCGCCTAGGCTTAGTGATGGCAGCCTTTGTGACGCCTATGGAGATGGTGAAGACAATTCAGAGCACTTCCTCTGCCAATGCCCTGCTTTTGCTCGTATCAGTTGGCGGCTGTTTGGCGCTGATGTTGTGGGAGCTGAAAACTGAAGCTCATTATCACAGAAGTGCCTACTGGGTATTCTCCCAAGAAACTACAGTAAATGAAAGTTGCTGTCTGGTAGTAAAATGGACCAGTTTTTGAGTCTGAGCGCTCCAGTGCAGTGTATCCCAACCTCTAGCAAAAAAAAAAAATTACTAGACCGGGCTCAACGACTCTATTGTCTTTTCTGTTGTACTGTGAAGCCGATGTAAACCGAGTCCTTGGATACCTTGAAGATCTTGCTGATCATTGTAATACTCTGTTGTAGACATCCATATAGGATGTCCATTCCTGATAACAACACACACCTGTTTCGCATCTTAGCCACCACCATTGCTAAACAAGGAAACCTCTTATCAATCTGCGCTGACGACGCATTTTTGTACCTAAAATGTAAATAAAAAAAAATATACTTTGTTGCCACTGTTGGGCGCCATTTATAGATTATTCTACAAAGCTTCACGAAAACTCAAATTTTGTTTAACTTCTCCTACCTTATGACGTTAATAAGACGCGTAACAAACATCTTGAGGAACAGTATTTCCTTTACAGAGATATAAGCAAAATTTTTCTGGTTTTGATGAATTAGGAAAAATTCAATCTTTGTATTGAACTTTATTTGCTCCCAGAAAACTAATTTTTAGTTTGCATGCAAAACCAAGTTGGTCTCGATAATGGATCACTCGATGTACTTCCATTTCGGTGGGGTACGTACGTGCGCGCACTTAATCGTTGAGTTTCCGTAAATTTGCAGCATTAACGAATTTTAACGAAACGTTGATGCCCAAACGTTGCACAAAATGACCAAGATAAACGTGATGACAAGACGATATGACGTGACATATGGATTGGGATTTCCGAAAAACATGTCCAAACACTGTTTCTTTTAGTACACGCTTTGCACAACATTTAATTGTATCTTGCGGCGAGGTCGGCGATTTTTTCCCTTTTCAAGTTTAATGGGTAATTTAATATTTCAAAATATGGAAATTAGATTAGCAATACACAACCCAGACCTGGGGCAAATTGTTATCCCAGGGAAACTAGATCAATGACTTTTGTAATTTTACCGTTAGCACGAATAGATGGACTTGCGTAGAATCCATTACCAATCCGCTCTCTGAAGTGAATCAAATCATAATTTCTCAAGCGAATTGAAATTTGAAAATCCCACTTCAAATAATGAAGCGTCCACCCTTGGATTTTGAATCAAAATTTTGACAAGCAATTTAACAAATGCCACCGCCTCTGATTACAACGTGTCACAAAGCAATGATAACAGATTACCGTAATCAACATGACCATGGAATTTAATTCAAAAACAAAGCCATCTTAGGCATCCCGATGTAACGGTCATGCCCAGGGCTTACCACACCGCCCGAACTATTTCGGCTTGTAAATCAGATCAGTGACTGGACTGTAGGGTCGGCTTTGTGTGTTAAAAACTGCAACAATTCGTGATCGATGTAATGCTGGCCGGTGAATGCTGGCCGAATACAAAGATGCGGAGCTGATCTGACCTTCCTCTATTTGTCGGCGGTGAAGTGGCTGCATTTGCATATTCCCCCGTTAGGTGTTCGACACCAAAGTGCTTTCGTTAGCGGTTTTTTCTTGTGTTTTGATGATTCAGTGCTGATCGCGCGTCATGTGATTGCACGAAGGTAAAGCAAATGATGTTGTTAAGGCGAATGTCAAAACGCGACACTGATCGGGGGATCTGAGCGTTTCTTAAGGCGTTGATTGGGAGTGGCCATGACTTCAAGGAAAGGAGTTGGCCGGAGGCGTTGGATTTAGATTTGACTGGTCAACACGTCATCTCCACCTCTGATGTATGTTTTTCCGCTCTTTTTGATGTCAAAATCGATCGATTTCTCCTGCGGTGGCAGACGCTTTTTGGGCGACTTTATCCGAGGTGTGAGGAGTGATCTGCGATGGGAACCGGTAGCTCATAGCGCTGTCACGACACGTCTCTGCAGTAAAATGAGATGCGATGGCAGTGTCGAAGCGTGGTGCTTCTAAGGAAAGTGTCTGCCGTGGGAAATGTATGAATCTGTTGATTAGATACAATGCTTGCTTGTCGGTGAAAGGTCTGCCCGGTGATTCGAATTTCATTAGGTTAGTAATTTACGCGGAATGAGTGCACTGTAGCACTGGTTGGATTGGAAGAAGACTACTGCGGGGGCGACTTGGAAATGAGGATTGGTTGGTGAGCTTTGGATTCTTTCATGTCTCAAGGGAAATGACTGAATGAGTCAATGAACTATTTAGCCGGCACTTTGAAGCTTAAGATTCTCTTCACATGTTGGCTGGATTTCCTGTGTGGTGGAATATTTAAGGGCTGAAGCTATGTACTGAAAGGAATCAGAGAAAGACAAGCATTTGAATTCTTATCAACACTAACTTAAGTTCCTCTAATTTTCCGAAATAGGCATCTCTATCCTAGGAGGACTTGGGGATGGATTAGATACCTGTAGTAACCTACTGTCAGCTTATTAGGGTTCTACTCTTTAGGCACGGCCACACAATAAGTGTGAGCAAGTATTTCATTGATGGTTTGTTAGTTTTTATTGTTCTAGTTTCAACGCCCACAGGCTTGGTGGTTCATATTCATCCTTACCAAAGTGATAGTGGCTAAGAACCTGTCCCGGAAAAGAACTTAATCATTGCGGCAGAGAGTACTGCCTTTCAAAATTGCGTTTTCAGATTTTCGGATTTTTGAAATTCGATACCGTCGATAGGTCTTTGCTGAATTGCGACTAAATTGTTTGAATCAGAATATTCTCAAGACTTGGACGTGGCTTAGTGTGTAAGGTAACGCCGCAAAGTTACCGCCACTGAAACTCTTACCAAATTCACTTTAAAGTCAATCAAAGGCAATTGATTTTATTAATGAATCCAGATTTTCGAATTTCTTATTTCCCATCTGCATTCACCACTCACAAGCCAATTTAAATGACGATCCTGACATCATTATTCGCACTCACTGGTTAAGGTTAAAGCAGTCGCGGTTACACCTAATGAGTGCCACTCAAAAAGTGGCAACAATTAATCTTTTCGGTTGCACACACCATAATTGCTCACTCACTGAAGACTCTACAGTCGCCTTCAGATAAATAACCATAAATGATTCATGCTGGCATTGACCCTGAACAGTTTCAATTCACACTGGGAAGGAATACCCACAGGCATGAAAAGAGTTAAGCATTTAGTGATCACTTCGTGTTACACTTTTCATGAAGGATTCACTGGCCATGACAATGACGTCTTAAGGTCAACTAAACAAATGCCAGGACATTTAGTTATCACTTCTGTGTTAATAAATGTGCAATTATTTGTTAAAATCATAGCCTTGTGAGTGATGACTTAAATCAAAAGCAATATTCACACTCGCGCACACAGGGTTACGTTACGTAGAAAATAGAAAATGCAACAACATCGAATTGATCTAAAACAATCCGTTTGGGGAGGGCAATGTCATTTAAAAATAAGTATTCTTATTTTCACTTACATACGTCAAATACACTCCCCGGTACTTGATTATGCTCAACTAAAATGTTTGTCTAAATCCTTAGCTAACTGTTATTTTTGTGGATCGATGCACTTACTCACTAGGCCACGGGGACCACCAATTGAACAAGCATTTCTTATTATTCTAGGGACAGCAAACGTTTAAGGATATAATGAAAGTAATCCGAATTTACCAATTTCTGTCGATTTAGGAAACGTGTGCTTAAGGAAAGGCTCCAATAAATTGAGAAAATGGTCGATTACATAACTAATCTGTCACAAGTCTAGGCACAGCCAGATGTTACCTAAAAGAAACTTCTAGAAAATTGTAGGGAAAACCGAAGAGGACGCACGTGTTACGTGAAACATAAAATTGCTCTGCAACTGCTCTGGCAAATAAAAGAGAGTGTTAGAAATTCGGGCAGAACCAATAGAAATTTAGAAGGCAAAACCCAAAGAAAGAAAAAACACATTTACTTCTTCACGAAACTTTCAAAAAAAAAAAAATTAATTTCCTGAATCCCTACTTTCCGCCGGCGATCAAGGTCATCGGAAATGACTGCGCCACACTTGTTTTATGGAACTATGTGAAGCAAAAGGTGTTCAAAACAAATGCAAGGAAATAGCCCGACGGACAGACCATTAAAACGACAACATTTTGGCCGCATTGAATAAGTTTTTGGTTGCGTCCCAAATGAGCGTGAATATGTGTCAGGTTCACGCTCAGGTTTCTGGGCATTTCGGGACCATAAACTTTCTGAATTTTTAACTTTTCTAGATTTTTGGGTTCCGTCAATTTGGGTTTTCCCAATTTTAAATTTTTTAAGATTTTTGGCATTTGGGGTTTTTTGATTACGGAGTTTTATACGTCTTCCCTTACATTCTAATGAAATGACCGTGTCCAAACCCTTTCGATGTCTTGTTGATAAGATGTTGTTCGAAAAGATCTTGTCTGCCATATGCAGCTTGGCTGTACACAACAAAACAAAAAGGAGAAGAAGATCGCAAACGTGGCATGAGGAATTTGCTTTTCATTTTACTTCTGGTGACTCCAAATATAAATCTTCATACTCATACTGTGAAATTTGTGGTAATTTACTAGTGCACAACTCCGTGTGTAAAAGGATGATAAAATCGGTTTTGATACAAGATTTATATCCTTCACCTTTTTAAAAAATCCAATTTGGATCCTTTTGAATTCAATTTAGTTCCAGTTGAGTCGGTGGAAGAATGCTTTCTTATCGGCTTACGACGGCAGACGCGGCCCTTTTCTCTCACATTTGGCATCCTTTTTCTTTACCTAGAAAAGCTTTATGGCAGGAAACTTAGTATAAAGTGGGATTGCATCTAACCGCCATCTCCTTAAAAGATTGAGACTTAAGAGCTCTGAGATGTTTTCGTTGACGTTTATAGAATTGTAAGGGCCGCTTGCTGTCAGTTTAGAGGACCATAAATCTAAAATCAGCAACCGCATGAATAGTTTTAATTTCTGCTTAGAAGGCAACACAATGGTCAGGAAGCCGAAGTACCAAATGATGGATAAAAACTCCTATGTCCGTTACCTCCTTCGGTACGGAGCTATCCATGTAAATTTCCAGAGCAGCTTCTATCCAATTTGTTGTTCAACAGCTTTCTGATAGGAATGATTTTATTGCTAATTTCGAAGTCTGTGTACCTTGGTAGATCTACTGTTGGGAAAACGTACTTGTGTTCAGATTCGTCATAACTACACCAATGACTTCTCTCCCTTAATCTTAAGGCCCAATGGGATCAAAGCGGTCTATTAAGTTTGTTTTTTAGCACAGCTTTCAATCCAAAGTACCAATGAAATTCAAATTCACTTTCCATCTACAATTCCTCCACACAACATCCAACAATACATTTCACTGCATTCGCTCTCGATTCTCACCCAAGACCAGACGCTTCCGACCTTGCATATTTCTCTCAATCAACCGAAACCGCCCACCCTCACCAATAAGGAAGCAAACTAGATCACATAACTTTCCTCGGAGCGCGGTATGAAAATTGCACCCAAACTCATAAACTCCTACGCAAGTGGCCTCCTCATCCGTCACAGTAAAGTGTCAACCATTGCACAAGCCGATGCACGCATTTCAAGCATCAACCACATTCCGCACTCCATTGCATCCTTTTCAAAAGGGGCTCAATTATGTGACGTATACGACCCCGTACTCGTGCGTCTGGAGGCGCGACTGCTACAGTTGCTAACACTGCGGGATAAACGACCGATGTAACTTTTTCGGTAGTCACGCCAATAATTTCCTTTTGCAGATTTTAATTATTTCCCAGACAATGATATAACTGTGCAAAGTGTGCGGTTGTATAACCGACGCCGCCACCGCCACCGCCGCGGCTATGGATAACATATGCACAACCACGCAATTGGGGTAAACTGCAACAGTGTTGCACAACTCGGCCGTCGTACGCCTGCCACACTAGAATGTCCACATGATGCCGCCGTCGCCGCCGTCTACGTCGGGCGAAGGAAGGCGCGAAAATTAGTCCAAACCTCGATTGTTGATTCCGACAGAGTTCGAGCCATCAAATCTGACTAGACGAAGACGCAACTGCCTTTCGTCACTTGATTAAGGTCAGGCCGAGACTTTCAGACGGACACCTCGTGTTGGGGTGGAACGGGCGTTAAGGGTTCGCTGATTTCGTCCGCGGCCGGTTGCCAACATATCTGCAACTCTTTTGTATTCGCCAAGGGACGCCCTCTCCCATGGTTGCGTGCACTCTTATCGCACACGGCCAGCTACCCACTAAACCAAGTCAGCCAACCAGCCCGCTAGCGGTTACTAACTTTACTTAGCACATCGCTCGGCGGTGGCGGCAGAGTGTTGCATTGTGTTGTGTTGTTTGTGGTGTTGGTGTTCGATCCAGATGTTGTGCGCACACTTTCAACTAGCTGGTTCGATTTGGCTTCCCGTTTGCTCGCAACAGCGGCACAGCGGTAGCGGCCGAAAGCGCCACTACGGCACGCGTACTCTGTCTCTCGTTCCGTCTCCCTCTCCGTCCGTGGAGTGTGTGTCACTTGTTTGTATATAAATACAGATCACCCAGTTTGTTTAGTTATCAGTCGACAATTGGTTGTGAATTGTAACGGTCTCGTTTCAAAGATTTTTCGGTTGAATTTTTTTCTGTACGTTCGTGCATAACCAAACATTTGGATATTAAATATGGCCGCCCTCAAGATTTTCGTAAGTGTGCTAAGAAAATAGTGTTCACAGTGAAAACCAGTGAATTGAGTCCTTTGAGGATATTTTGTGCAAAATTTTATGGACATTTTTAAAGTGGATATTCACGAAGAAAAACTACAAAATTTTCGAAAAGGATTTACATTCGTACTAAAAATTCTGTTTTGTTTTCTTTGTGTACTTCGTAGGTACTCCTTGCTACCATCTTCGCTATGGCCTACAGTGCACCACAACCAGGCGGTTGGGGAGGCAAACAGTAAGTAGAAAATTCTGAACAAAGTTCAGAACTGATTGACGGACTGGACTTTGATTGGGAAGTTGACGTGGGTGATTGTGTGGTTAAGTGCAATGAAATGGATTGTTTTGGGAGTACATTGAGCACATTGAGTTGTTTGGAAGGTTTGATAAAAAATTGGATCATGCTCTGATATATGTATTCAATATCGACATCAATTCAAAACAACTTGCTAGTTCAAAAAATTTAACGAAATCACTTCGGATATCGAAAAACACATACAACTGCCTGGCAAAGTGGTTAACAACTCAGATTTTGGTACAATTTGGTACAGATGTCAGAAAATACAACTCACCTGGCAAATTTGTAACAACTCACATTGTGGCACAATTTGGTACGGATGTCAGAAAATGGAATTTGGACGGAATATAATTGTGATGGGATTAAGAATTCCCCGCTAAGTTGTAAATACAAGACGGTATGGAAAATGATAAAATTCCTAAAAATACAGATGAGTGATCCAAATTTGTAGGATGACTTATTTAATTTTTTGGAAAATTTTAAACACTACACTGCGCCAAATATTTATATAAGAACAAATCAAACTCCAAACCCATTCTTAAAAACATGCGAATAACTATAAATATCTTTGACTAGCCCAAGTTCCTATACATTAACAATTTGGTACAAGCTTAAAAGTTCCAAAATGTTTCAACTGAATTTTGAGCAAGTCAAATTTGGCTACTTATAACTCTTCTTCTTCTAAACATTTAAGAACTAAGACTATACCAATTCAGTTTAATATTTCAAATTCTGGCCGTTCAAAAATCGTCATCATTTAGCTAATTCAGCTCAGTTTATAGAAAAAAAGTTTTTCAGACTGTTGTCTACATCTTATACATTTATGTCAGTCATAAAAAAAAAAACACTTAAAGCTCAAGATTGGGAGCAGTCACCCATCTCTTTGGAAATTGTACCAAATTGTCATTCACAACATGAAGAACTGCATCAAGCTTGACATTGGCCACGAAAATGTATGCTTTAAGGCCGAATTTAAATTAAATTGGATCAAGAGAGAATTACTCTCCCTTACTACATAATTCATCGGCTATTATAATGCCCCGTACCAAATTTATTCGAAAAAGTTCAAAATTTATGCGATAAGCATGACGTTGCTGTGAGAGTTCAGGACCTGAAAAGAAGCGGAAGGAGGATTTGCAAGTATGCAGGCCATTTGAAGGTGATTTGGTAATTTTGATAAAATTTGGTACTTCTGATGAATGCTCCCCAGTGACACAATCAGAAAAGTAAATTTCCTCACTTTCCCTTTCTAAAGACCATATACTTCCAAGTCCCGAAAGAATTCTCCCAACAGGACAATTCCTGACACCTCACCAATCACATGTGCATGTGAGTTCAATTCTCTCATCAATTTCACCGATAACAACTTCAATTAACGACACAACAAATTTAATTCCCCACTTGCTCACTTTTAATTTGTCGCACGACCCGCTCAGTCGGCATGACAGATCCCCATCTTCTGCGGCATTCCATACCCCAAAGTGTCGCACGCATGATGAATACCCAACTATGCGTTACTTCGATTTCTGTAATCGAAAAGGCAAAAACCGCAAAACTGAAATCCAAGTCACTCCGTAGAAGTTTCTTGATCCAGTGCCAAAGTTGCGTGACACGTCTTTTCGCTCTCGTGCACGCACCACACTACACGTCACCCGCGTCCGCACCGCAGCATACCGAATGAGACTGATTACAAGCTAATTACCTAAGCTGTCCGCATCGTCTCAATCAAAATGCAATTTCACTTTCATTCGAGTCGACGGCAGCAGGTGATTTTCAATTCCGCTAATGTCGCCACTTCTCTTGTTGCAGCGAACATCACATCGTGCATGTGCCATACAACGTGCACACCATTCACCACCACCACGTGCAGAAGGTTCCCATCATCAAGGAGGTGCCGGTGATCAAGCACGTCCCCATCTACAAGGAGGTGCACGTCCCAGTGTACAAGGAAGTGCATGTGCCAGTGCATATCCACGAGGATCACCATAAGGACTGGTCATCTTCCGGCTGGTACTAAGCGCAGAAGCGTTCAGCGAAAAAAACAAAAAACAAAAACAAAAATATGTACAAAGTAACCCTGTTTTGTTTTATATTTGAATGTCTGCACTTGTAAAAAGCTTTATACTCTAGGTTAGTGCCCTGTTTCGTGCTTTCTTGAATGTACCTTGTAAATATTTAGTATTATTAGAGTTCACATTAATTTTCCCTTATTTTCACTCTAAGACAACCTCTGTTAACCTTCACGACCATTTTGTGACAGAAAAAGAAAAACGCAAACGCTCTTGTAACTTTTTTTTTATACAAAAAATATACAAAATGAAAAAAAAATCTGGA
The DNA here is from genome assembly GCA_944738645.1 of Eristalinus sepulchralis. NCBI lineage: Eukaryota > Metazoa > Arthropoda > Insecta > Diptera > Syrphidae > Eristalinus > Eristalinus sepulchralis. The sequence goes on from OX122886.1 coordinate 56,370,503, forward strand.
CTCCTTTTTATTTTTGACATATGCTTGGGAGTGCGGAGAAGTGGTGCCGAGTTCTTGTAATACTTGTCCTAGTTGGGTAGTGGGTAAGTTTGACTTCAATAAAACCCGGAGATCAATAAATTTGCGAAGACTTACGTTGTGACTAGATATCGATTTCAACTTTCACCAATGGACAATAAATACGTAATACATTATGACACTCAAGCAGGATATATAACTCTTTTCACTCAAGCGGATCAATTAGATAGTAAGCGATTTGTGGGCACCGTGGGGTTGTGGGTAAGTGTGTCCACTCACACGGTGAAGGTCCCAGGTTCCACGTTCGGAGACTGCACATCTCGCATTATTTTTTTCACAGCCATGAACAGCAGCTCAAGTCTTGCAGTTCGGAGTCGGTAAACAGCACACACAACGCTAGTAGTTGCTGAAGAAGCTAGGCCTTGGAACCTTATGGCCTTGCTGGCTAGCAATTTATTAATTTGTTCAATGAATATGGTATGCGTCCCAAAAACCAACATTAAGGGTAATTCATCATGGGGTTTGATTTATAACGTAAAATAAAAGTATCCGTTCTTTGAAATCGAATTTAAAATATTTGCGATTTAAAGGACAATTCATGGCATTTACATTTCGTAAATGATATCATGTTAATGTTGGTCAGGACTACTTCTGGTGGTCAATTCCGAAGGGCCAATTTCGGACAACTCTTTCCAGCATAGTGACTAGAGTCTGACATGTTTAATGATGGCTTCCAATGATACAATCATAGCTGGGTTATTCTTGAAGACGTGGAACTTAACATATCCCAGCAGAAAGCGGTCCAAAGATGTGGTCTAGTAGGGGGAATTTACATTACAAAATTTGTAACTACCTGCTCACCAATATGATTTGTTAACAAGTCAATTGTTTCACTTGCTGTAAGCCCTTAGCGTAGTCTTGAAGTAATCAGAGCCCACCAAGAACATCCTCTTGAATTTCAGAAAGTACACAGTCCGTTAAGATGGCACGGTGAATGTTACCATTGAAGGTAGTATTTTGATACATCTGCCTTAGTCCTTTACTACGTGGAGAAGTCGGTCTAACCGGTCGAGAAACATCCACTAATGTACGAGTGTGTACACTGAGATTCAAACTTGTGAATAGTATTGACAATAGTGATTTCAGAAGTTCAATTTTGCGCAGCGTAAGTTCCACGAATTGCAAAACTCTTCTAGCAAAACGCTGATTTTAAGCAACTGAATAATTTGGAGACGCTGTTATGTGATTCTGGGCAATACCGAAAGAATATAGCCTTTTGAAATTCAAACTTCACAATGAATCTTTAGTTTTGTCGTATTTTAACAGAGATTTTGGTCTCTCGAAGTGTTCCTCTAACCGATAGTTAACTCAATTCCTTGTCTTGAACTAAGTTCGCAACTAGACAACTTAAGTCCTTACCTATAGAGACAATTTTCACCAACTTCTTCTAAAGGTCCTTCCTTCGGGTTGATTTTTATTTAGCAATGCTAGCTTCACTTTTTTAGGAAGATGTCTTGACTACTTAGTTAGAATTTTTCAAAGTTCTTCAAGTGATTTGCCTTCTGTTCTTAGAACCTCAAATACTGAAATTTCATCGGTTAGCTTTCATAACGCATGGCATGTTGTCTTGCAACACTTGTTCGAATTTTTGTTTTCTTTTTTTTCCGCCTTGAACTCTGAGCCTGTCACTGAAACGCTGAATGATAAATTATCAGAAACAAATGACAGCATAATGGCCTCTCTGTAGTTGGGCAGAGCGTTTCAAACGTTTCGTCAAAGTGTAGTTTACCACTTTTGTAATTCTTAATTCTTTTTTTGATACCCCCTGTCTGTCGTCTATATTTCTTCTACTCATGACAGTCAGACAAGCACTAGCAAATTAACTTCTCTATCAAAATCTGTCGAGTTTGGTAAGAATGTTCACAATTGGAAAAGACACTGTAAACCTCGTCTCCACGTCATCTTTAAATTGAAAATAGGTGGTGTGTGCCGCTTTGAACTTCTTTGATATTTCCGTTATATGCCGCAATGTGTAGAACTGATCTATCATGGAGTTCCCAGCCTTGAAAGCACAGTAATCCATCACAACTGTTCCACACGTTTACAAAAATTGACAAAGGAGATTCTGGCTGCTACGGCAATTAGTAAAATCAAAGGACTCCCTTTCAAACGACTCTGAGACCGCTCTCATCGGGCATCTTTTCATTTTCATTTATTTTTCATTTTCATTTTTTTTTTTTTTTTTTTTTTTTTTTTTTTTTTTCCTACCACTTCACCGCAACCACAACCTGTGCGTCTAGTTCGTTACGCATGACGTCACACTGGTTGCGGTTGTTACCTCGTTTCTCTAAACAGTCAAGTGCTCGTTGCAATAAGATGCGTCCTTAAGTTGATGCTCAAGAAACACTTTCAGTCCGTGACTCAGTTGAGGCAGGCAATTTTTAAATGAAGTCACACGCGGTTAGGATGCTGCTAAGATGTCCACTTGAAGGTTTATCCAACTTGGTATGCATAACTGGACAGAGTGTACAAAAAATCGTGTTGGTTGGGGAGAGCTTTTGGTTGCATCGCACCCGGATTTTGGCAAATGAATAGAAACAGAAAAAACGGCAAATTGCTTTCGTCTTATAGTGAAAGGAAAATTTGATGAACTGTGGCTCCATATTGCACCATACAACTCGAGATTGGTATTAAAAAGAATGTGTTTCTTAAGTTTGTTGCAAATTAAATGCCTTTCTTTATAATTTTACAGTTGTGTTAGATGATAGCTAATTTAGCGTAGCGAAATGGGTTTTAATAAAAAAAAGGTGCAAACTCATTTCCTCCCGGTCGTGGTTTTTAGTTGTTTCCACAATTCAGTCACATATCCGTTTGTAAGCTTGGTTAAAGGGATATTTTTTTAAGTATCCATAAAAGCAGTTTTGACTTGCTAGTTCAATTGCCTCTTTCAAATTGTTGGATTTTTTTTTGAAGTCAATAAGCTGTTACCTGAACTTACATGCAATGACATCGCATTCCATCAGAACCCATCTATCAGCTAGAGGATTTATGACAGCATCAATGTGATGATTAACATAAACCACCGAAGTATTCATCAAACATCAATGTTGTTACAACTTCTTACACTTGCTACCTGATCAGAGGCCTACGGATGGATGTCGGTGTTGCCACAATGTTGCTATTGTTGCAAAAGTGTTGCTAGAGTGTGCTAGAGGGTTTATAATGTAAAATAAAGCACATAAATTTAAAAAAAATTAAAATTTTTATAAAGGGTTAAAAGAACACTTCATGGCATTTCAATTTTGAAAATCACATCATGTAAATATTGGCCACGACTTCGTCTGAGTTGGCCAATTCCGAAGGTTTAATTTAAAGCGGCTGGTCGGAGCGTAGCAACTGGTATGACGGTAAATGTTGGTCATTAAAGAGCTTCCTGAAGGCCTATGACTTAACATATCCCCAGAGAAAATTGTAAAAAGGTATGATATCGCAATGTAATGAAACAAATCGTGAAATTAAATACTGACCAACAAGTTCATTGTTTCATTCGCTATATCGCTCATAGATTTGACTTATTGAAACCAGAGCTAACGGAGACCAAGAATTTTAAGAAGCACATAATCCCTTAACTTGCGTATGTTAATGAGAACGACAACGAACCGATTCGTCACGGTTTTCACGTACCCTCTCAGCTACAGCTGCTAAGTTGCTTGAATTGCATGCATTTCTCGAAAAGGCTTGTTTTCATAATAAAGCTGAGCGATTTGGAGACAGTGTTGTTTCGTGAGTCTTTCCATTATGACTTGCCAAAGAATACGGAAGAAAACTTACAAATAAGTTTGATACAAAAAACCGTATTGAAAATCAAACCTTACAATGAATTATTCTATAATTATAACAATAATAATTGAGTTGCACTACAACTCACAAGGGACCAGGACCTAGCTTTTACAAGAACTACTTGTGTTGTGCGTCCTTTTGTGCTTTTACGAGTAGAAGGGACCCACAGTTTTTTGCCGACTCCGAACGGCGAGATATGAGAAGCTTTTGCATAACCACTCGAAAGCTCGAAAGAGGAGGTGCCGTGAAAAATTCGAGGTGTTCCTTCCGGGAATTGAACCTGGACCTTCGACTTCGTGTGAGTCGATGCATTTAACATCTACGTCACGGTTTCAACAATACCTCATTTTATGCTTACTTAAGAATCCTTTAAAATTTACAAGACATCACAACTTTCAAAGAAAAAATATGAGTACTCGATTGGACCCTCGTCTTGAGGTTCACAGAACGGTTTTCTCATTTTAAAAGTGTAAACATTACAAAAAAATCATTCAAACAAACCCTGTTAGCCGGGGAAATTAACAACTTTCTGCTACACGTTCTCTTTTTCCAGAAAATGATATTTGCTCACATCCTTTGCTATATTTGTGACTTTATTAAATTTTACAGTTTTTCTACTTTTGCTACAGTACTTTGCTACAGGAATTTAGGCTCTACTTTTTTGGAAATCCAATGGCAACGTTGATGGTTGCGTTCTTTTCACGTTATGTTTTAAAGGATCCTTCAATTCTTTTAGAAAGTCGTTACGTCCCTCAGGGTAACACAAGTAAAATTGCCGTACCTCCAGTATTCAACTGCAACTTCCTTCAATTTGTCAAAATGCGGAAAAGAAACACAATCCTTTACTGCAATCACAAAAATTTCCTTCACGGCCACCCTATTATGAAAGTTCATTCTCAGACAAGCAGTCTCCTCGCATACCAATGCATATTGGACAAGTATTAACCCACTCAGTTACTTGCATCTGGTCCCACATGGCCAATGCGTTGACAATATTTAAATTCAAACTTCATTCCAAGCGAAATGCGGTAATTTCAAATTCCGACAAATATGGCGTGTGATAGACAGCAGAAAGTCATAGACCCCGAGCAGGTGATAATCAATGTATGTGGAGAGTGCGTAGATGCGTTGCTTACTTGGAATTTGTTTTGCACAATGGAATTTAGAGCAAAAGTTACACATACGGTACTTAGGTGGAAGTAGGGGTACAAGGGAAATTATTTTGACGCCTAAACATGCCTTCGGACCACTAGGCACTAAAAGAAAAGCCTTTTTTCCTAATTGAGCGATGTACTGAGTTTGTTCTTTTATACAGGCTATTCGTTTATTTTTGAAGGCTAAATACTGGATGACAAAGTGTCTTTCTCCACAGAGAGTACTACCCAAGAACTATATCAACCACGTTAAATAATTTAAAAGTAAAAAAATTATTGGCACTACAGCTCACAATGGTTCCCGGCCTAATTTCTTTAGCAACTCCTTGGCAGCTATATTCTGATTACATGTATTTAAAACGGCTAGCTACTGCTTCCATCAAATTACATGTCGAATAAGCTGCCATTTCACTGCTATGCTAGTTCTTACAATTTTCTCTGAAGGGAGACAGACAGGCAGCCGAAAAAAAAATCTCGAAATCTCGAAAAATCAAAATTGCAGGAGCATGCGGAGAATTTATGCTTGCATTAACTGAATTCTGCTTCTACTCTGAATTCCATAGTGACTCCAATTAGGAAAATTTGCGGGGAAATGCATGTCCCTCACACGTACTTCTCTGAGATGTGTTTTCGGGATTTTGGTTTCAAAATGATATTTTTTTCTGTTTCGCAAGGAACGTTTTACGTCAAATTTTTGGTCTTGTTTGCGCTGATAGCATATCAACGACGAACTCTATAGACTAGACATATGACGACGGACGACTCCTCAAGTGTCTACGAATAAAACGCTTGTGATGAATAGACCAAAGAGAGGTGATGAATAACACTGTTCCAGCCGGGAGAGTATTTTAATCCGAGCCATTAGGAAAACAATACAGAGGATGATCTCTTCTAAGGTGGGGAACACAAGTGAAGAAGGACCTCAACAAACTAGGGGTAGCTGAAGAGACAACTTGGTTGAGGCGCAGATCCATCCACACTGTAATGTAATGACCCGAAGAGGAAGCTTTTCAGAATTTTTACATATCTGTAACTTGGGTTTGCGTATTCCGAAATTTCGTTCTTAGCACGTTTCTGAAGCATTTTAAAAAAAAGGGGCAACTATTCCGCTGTAAAATATAATCAAGGGCAAAGAGATATGTGGTCGCCGTGGCGTAGTGGGTAAGAGCGTCGACACACACGCAGAAGGTCTAGGTTCGATTCTCGGACGGGACACCAAGCATTTTTCACGTCACCACCTCTTTCGAGCTCCTGACAACACCTAAAAAGTACTAATTGTCCATGAAAAGCTTGTCAAATGTAACCGTTTAAAGTCGGCAAAAAACTGTAGGTCCCTTCTATTCGTGAGAAGAACACTTGTAGAACTTGGCCCTGATCCCTTGTGGGCTGTAGTTCCACTTTATAATAAGAGAGATATGACAGGCATCTCCTCCTATTCTCCTATTTTCTCAATGACGGTAGAATTTAATAAACAAAATAGTTTGCCCTAGCCACAGTTGCCGCTGACAAAATTTTAAAAAGTGCTTAAATAGAGTCTTCAGACAATTTACGTCGCATTTAACAAATTCGTTACCACGATTCACGAAAAGGTCAAACCAATAAAAGCGTATATTTATGCCCTACGGATGGTTTACTTTTGGTTTTACTTAAAGTGAATATTTTGGCTTATTAATGGAACTGCTGGACAACGAGTCTATAATTGATAACACCATAATGGGCTATTATAAACCTTATTGCCTTGTATGGATATAAAAAAGCGCTTTCCTGTCAATGTGTTGTCTTACGTAAGTCCTCTCTGCGCACATCACACCTGATACACATTACGCCTTGGCATTTTATAAAGGAACGAACAGAAATAGCCCGTGCTTCGTCAAGAGGGGAATCGAGAATTTCTCCACTGTAAGTTCATCTGGATTCTAAAATCAATAGAAAATGTACAAAAGGGTCTCGAAGAGATTTTGTAAGAAGTTGTGGAAAGGTCTCTAGCCATCGAAAGAAAAAAGTTACATGGCAGCAATTCTGCTCTGCGGTCAAAGCATTGATTAATGAAAATATTCCTTGTTAAGTGATGCGAGTTCTTTATCGAGAAGTCTACTTTTTAGCGTTTAGAATAGCCCAAGGACAATAATTCTCTTATTGTAGGCTAGTTAACGAAAGAATTTTGTAGATCGTCCGCAAGTCAAAAAATTACAAGAAATTTCAGCCATATTTGAAACATAGAATTAAATTACGCAATCAGCCATAAGGGGTTGCCTTTTGTAGCTTGTTTCCCCCTTTGCCTCCGCAATTCATCTCAGTCATGATCTTCAATTACCAGCCAAAAATCTTTCGCATCAGAGTACAACAAACAGTCACTTTGTCTGGATGCAACGGCTCCTCTCCAATAACTTGTTGGAAACACATACGCCCTGGTGCATGCGTCCGTATAGTTCTACGGACATAGTTAGGTTTACTGTAAGTAGTTAAGTAGAGTTAAGCTTAAGAGTATTTAATTGTATATAGTTATAAGTTTTAGTTTAGTTTTAGGTATAGTTTCATCATATAGTTTTAAGTTAGGTTAAGAAGAAAAAACAACACTGAATTTCAAGTTTTTAAAAAATTTTCTTGAAGGAATAAAAAAAATGTAATTAGTTTTAAGCTATGAATTAAAAAATATAAGAGGCCGAAAGGCAAAAAGAAAAATATACTAGATTAGCTTAGAGTACTCGTGAAGAGTCAGTAAGTTAGAATTAAGATCAGTAGATTTTATTTGTAAGCTAGTTTTAAGTATTTTTGTCTAGCATGTAAGAAAAATGAATTAAATAAAAATGCACTGAAATCTAAATCTAAATAACTTGTTGGTTGTCTGATCTCCATATGCGTCTAGTTTGTTTTTGTTTTTATCTATTATGGTGATCGTCTGATGGCTAAAAACTGGCTATATTAAATTCACCACGTTTGTAGTGAGTTGAAATAATTTTAGCGCGTGACCTTGTGAAAAACAATTATAAAAGAAATGTATTATAATTTGCAATTCAAAGTAATGGTGGTTTCTGTGTACCCTATATACTACTTAACTTCCAGACTGTGTTGAATTGCGTCCTGATTGTAGAAAACAAGCCTTAATTCGAGATTTTAAAATTTCATTTAATCTAAATTAGTGATTTTATTGCTTTTGAGAAAAAAATCACCAACTGTTGCTTAACATTAATGCCTACAACTCAACCGCTTCTGCCTCACTTAACAGAGGTCTGTTGGCAGTACCTCCACTAAGTTCACACAATTCAATTGTGAATGCATCCTAAGTTACAATAATTTCCCTCCAAAAGTATGCCCTACCCATATCTCGCGACAAAATATTTGAATTGCATACTCTTAGGCTGCAAATCATTTCCCATTAGCAACCGATTGTCACATGCCACAGCTGGTTACAAAACCGCGTCTAGCCGTTTCGCACGCAATTAAATCTCTGATTTAATGCTGCGCATCATCGTAAAACTCTCGTAAATGATGACGCTCCACACAGTTCCCATCATTATCCGCACTTCCGTCTTAATGAAGTGTTTCATTTGAGTGTGCGGCTTGTTGCGATGTCCAATTAGACAGCTCACAACGCACTGCGCGCAGTACGTTGCGCCGTTTCGATGAAGTTTGCAAATATTTACGATTTTCGTGCAAAGTAATGGTTGACAGACATGACGGTGAGTGGCGATTCTCGGTGGAAGCTGTCACATTGAACTTAATCGAGACGACAAACAGAGGTGGGTACTGTCAATGACTAGAGACGCGTTTTGAGTGCAGTGTTGACGGATTTAAGTCGCTACTGCTGTTAGCGGTATCGGCGGCATTGAAATTCATCATTGAAATCCATCAGTTCACAATCACTTCGATGAGATGGTACACTGGTGACACCATTCGTGTCAGTTTACCAAATGTGTCATCACACTCTTCTGCTTCCTGCAAACAACGACGCCGCTGTAATGTTTTCCTTGCCAGTGACTGCGCAACATGTCAGCGCTGTGACACTTTGATTCCCAGGAAGAGGCCACTCTACCGCACGCAACCATCACTCAGGCGCTGAATAGATCATCGCGGAAGCTCCATCGGCACGTACGAGAAGGCACACGAGAGCCACTCAATTAGCCGCCTGTCACTCTCGACAGATTGAAGCCGATTACTCCACCTGTGTCTGCAGCCAGCCTGTGGGTTGTGAAGGTTCAAGGTTGTCGTTTGCGCTCGTACCCCGGGTAATTCCTCAAAATCGTTAATCAAGTGCCGCACAGTTGATCCTAAGCGAAGTTCAAGACGCGCCATTCACCAGCGGCTTATGCAACGGCCACTGCAACGTTCCCCAACATCTGGTGCCTCCAGCGCACACGGTTGCAGCAATTAGGTACATTTTCAGCTTCAAATGCGATTTTGTGCCGCGTCACGGGTTGCGTTAGGCTCTCGAGACGCATGCGTGCAACACAGAAAGTGTGTAACACCTGGGCTCGTCGGTCTGTAAGACCTTTCCCCATCGAAGACAAGTGCTCTGTGGCGCAGCAATTATCCCCCCATTGTGCATGGGTGTTGTAACGCGACAAAGTGCAGGCCGACTGATTTATTTCAATCGACGTCGATACACATTCAACTCCCACGTACCAGTACGCGTCGCCGCCGTTGTCGTTGCCATAGTGCGTCCGCCTGGCATTGGCTTGGTGGACATCGCTCTCTCTGACGCACGGTACGCTTCGCACAACTATGCGACGAATCGGGTCAAGATGGTATGTAGATTCGTGTTAGGTGACCGCAAGTGCCTCTTCACCGCCATCACGCGTCGGTGTGTGTTTGAAAAACAATTTAACGTCCACCTGCGTGACTGGAAAACTGCATGCGCCCCTTAATTGGTGTAATGTGGACGAGAATTCCTAAATTGTGCGTATTTCGGGCAAACGAGGTCGTCAGCTGTGATCGATAATCAATCGTCGCGATGGCGGCTAGTCATTGAAAGGGAATGAATTCAAATATTTGTGTGCTTAGATGGCACTCGTAACAGAAGGTTTGCCGTTGTCGTGTAGGGAATTTGTCAAGGAGATGGTCCGCAATGCCGAGACGAGGTGTCAGTGACCGACGCTTATAGAATGTGGAGCTACTGGAGATCGAAATCTTCTAGTAGGGAATGCTCGGAAGGGTAATTGGTGTTCTTATCCAGGAAGTGTGCATAGGCAACCAACTCTGTTGTCAAAATCACAACGGAGAAAACTGAACCCTTCTAAGCCTTTGGGAACCGGTTTTACTAGGCGATGACTTTCGGGCAAAAAACACCGTTGCCGATGATTGGAGCTCCAGCGCATTCTAAACTGTCTCAAACTTTCTGTCAAGATTTTGAGCGATTGTCAGCTGTCAGTGTCAAAAGAGTATTTTGGCCTAGAGCCTTCTTTAAAATCGATCAAAACTATTCGCTTTGTTATCTTCATTAATTGTACTCGATGTAACCAGCAAATTACGCAAAAAAAAAAAATGGGCAAACCACCGGAAAACATCAAATAGCAAGTATGCCAACGCGAAAGCGAAATAAAATCCACCACGAAATGACGAAACTTGGCAAAGAAACAAACCACCAAGTTACAACTATCAAACAAGTGTCACATAAATCCGGACAAGCACCGCTTCAATGGCTTGGGTGAGGGAGATTAAAGCGACAACAAGCCCATTTGAGATCTCGATGATTGGAGCTGCTGAGTATGACTGCCATGTTTTCAAATGCAATTTTCAATTGCTTTGGCTTTGGCTGTCTCCGACATGTCATACTTGAATTTTGATTGGATTATCTTTGGCAAGAAATGACAAGGGACGAGTGAGTGTTGAAAGGTGGGAATTTATTCGTGACTTTGCGTAATGAAATTTTATTTTGTAAGAAAAGAGCAATTACTGGGAAAGGTAACATTCAATAGGTCCCGGGAATAACGAATGAAAACACATTTTTTAGACGAAATTCGACTTTATTACATAACATAGTTTAACATAGTTCCCTTCAAGAGTGATACAATCAGTACAATGCCGCTCTTACATTTCGATACCTTCTTTATAGAACGATCTATCTTTAGCCTCAAAGTAGGCTTCAGTTTCGGCGATCACCTCCTCAGCCGAGCCATATTTTTTCCAGCAAGCCTCTTTTTGAGGTCTGAAGAAAGGTAGAAGTCGCTGGGGGTCAGATCTGGATAATACGTTGGATGCGGAAGCAATTCAATACCCCATTTGTGGCCATGGTAGCCAACGGCTTGAGGCACGGTGCATTGTCTTGGTGAAAGAGGATTTTTTTTTCCTCCTCAATGGGACGGTTTTTTTGCAATTTCTTCTTCAAATGCACCAATAATTCCATGTATTATTTTCTGTTGATCATTTTGCCTCTCTCAAGAAAGTGGAAGAGTAAAATTCCGCCCGCATCCCATAATACAGATGCCATAACCTTGCCAACCGACTTTTGTGTTTTTGGACGCTTTGGGCGTGGTTCACCGACTGCTGTCCGCTCCGTTGACTACCGATTTGACTCTGGAGTGTAGTGGTGGATCTATGTTCCATCCAACCAACGCAAAAAGTCTTGTTTATTCTGGTGAAACAGCTCCAAACAACTCTCAGAATCATCTATACGTTGTTGTTTTTGGTCCATTATAAGTAAACGCGACACCCATTTCGAAAACAGATTTCTCGTGGTCAAATGTAAATACAAAATGGTGTACACACTGCCATCTGATAGCTTTAAGATGCCAGCTCTCTCAAGCAATTTGACTTTGCCGTTTTCTAAAACGATTTTGTGTACTCTTTTGACGTTTTCAGGTGTAACCACTTCAGCGTTTAGCATCGTTGGTGTCTGTACGGCCACGTTTACGTTCGGCATACCACCCACAAATAGTTGGTTTTGATGGAGCAGAGTCCCAGTAATACTTTCAAGCCATTGTTGAGCCAGCCTGCACGGTATTTTTTTTTAATCCAAAAGCAGTGTTTAATCAACTCACGTAATTCTGTTTTTCCACTGTTTTAAAAATCGCAAAAGTAGCGTCACTAGAAACAATGTAACTTGTTATCCAATAATCAGATTGTCATGAAAATTTGACAGATATCAATCAAATGCTTGTTCTTCTTAAAAATAATATGGATATTTTGTTAGTGGCGCCCCCTACATGTCAATTAAGGAACTTATTGGGTGATGTGTTACTTTTCATGATATGCACCAAACTTCCTAAATTATGTTCAACTGAGCGAAAATAAATTTTTCCACTGCATTCGAGGAGAGCATAACTTCTTTCTTTGAACTTCTTTCTTTAAAAGGAACTTTTCAAAAGGACTCCCCTGATCGATGAAAGGGATTTGCAAAATGCATTTCGCAACTTTCATAAAGAGCTCAACTATGAGATTATAAAAGTTGGTTAAGCGACAAGTGTTCCTGAAAAACTAAGCTCATGCGAATTCTGTTGCTATTTAGACTTTATGACAAATTTACACATACTCGTAATTTTGATGTAATTTCGTTCATTTTGGCTACCCTGGCTCATGTTTTTAATCACTGGTGGATTGTGTTTGCTTACTCCTTTATTTAACCATCAGGTTTAAGATAAGACTTACATCCAAATACAGAGCGTTAAGCCTCAAACGGTCGCTCCATTTGTACTGAATTTGGGTACGGAGAAACGGCATCACAAAATGTTCTCTTCCTTTTTTTTCTTGGGTGGGCACGAGAGTCTGGGAATTAGGGAAGCTGGCGAAAGCAGGCATTCTTGAATTTACGGGACTTTGAAATTCAAAATTATTTCCCGTGATTTGGCGCGGGCCAGTACCCCTCATTTCCGAGGCTTGGTGTTGCTATGTTACATGGTCGGGTAGTTACCCCGATGGTGTAACCCCAACCAGGAGGGCCAGTTCCTTTTTTGTAACCTCTAGGACAAGAGGTCGGGTGAAATACAAGTTGAGGTGGGGTGAAATACAACCACAAGGATGAGATGGTTGGTCATGTAGAACGAATAGAAACCATTGCTCCGGCCCGAAAAGTTTTCGAATCCACCCCCGAGAGACGGCGCAGTAGAGGAAGACCGCGACTCAGGTGGCGCACGCAGGTGGAAAGGGACTTTAACCAACTATGCGTGCAAAACAGCTAGCTAAAGATCGACCTGCCTGGAGACGCTTGTTGGTTGAGGTCCAGATCCACCCCGGACTGTAGGGCCACTTTAAGTAAGTAAGTAAGTAAGCACTCCTCATTTATTAAGATTAAGTTCAACGTACACATTTAAGAAAGGTTGAGGGAGGTAAATGAGAAACTGAGAAGAAGGTTACGAAATTTTGACTTTAAGTAACAGAAATCGAAAAAAACACAACCAAACGAAGCAAACCAAAAGACGATCATCATGGCCATAATAAGTACGGCGCGGTTTGAGATGGAAAAGGTGCGAAGGCAAGGCGGGTTAGTGTTAAAGTGGATTGATTAGAGCAGAGCAAGGCTGTCACCATTACCCGATTGAGACATTTAGAGTAAGAGTAAATATTCAGTAGTGTTAGAGGACTTTCATAGGAAGATTCATAGAGATTGAGCATGACATTGTTAGCCATGTAGGTCGAATTGGATAAATCTTGGTGAAACACACTCAATACATAAGTGTAAGGAATGGGATATGTCGAGCGCATAACGGTTACGCAAAAGGATTTAGTGACGCATGGGTGGGAGATTATTTTAGCCAACGTTTCACGAACCGAGTGTCAAGTTAGCTTTGCTTGTAATGTCATCAAAGTGAGAGCGAAAGTTCAATCCTCCGTCACAGACTATGCCAGACTATCCGGAGTGACTAGACAGAGGGAACAGTCTTATTGTTGACTTTATAGATTCTTTGTTGTATTAGAGAACGTTTGCGTGAAAAAGTGATGACTTAACATCTGTTGACATTAAGTTTGCGACACCATGTCCAGGGATAAAAATAGATGAAAATTTCACACCTTTTAATTAGGCAAGCAGAGTCATTAACAGACAAGATGGAAATTAGTGGACCAAATTGACTGCCTTGTGGAACACCATACTCTAATTCACTTGCCACAATTCATCACAAAGTCTTCGTAGTGTCTTCTTGAAATCTGATGTGAGGAGTGTATTTCTTAATCACCACCGCAAGTTCTTCAATGCATGTCTTGCTTAGAGCGCGACAAAAATTTTTAAGAAACTGTAACTCCAAGCACAGAGATATCATCCGTCGCCCCTGTCTGTGAAAAACCTCAAGGTGATGCTGTCATCGCTGATACACTTTCTAATTTAGCACATACACTGCAAAAAAAAACCAAATCTCATTCGTGTCAACAAATATTCTCACTCAAAGACCTTCAAATCTCATTTCATTTGCACCAGAAGCACAAACAATTTAACAGAAGTTAACATGACACATTCTCACACCTCGTCCACGCCGCACTTCAGAACCCGTCCAAGTCATTCCCAGTCAACAAAAGCCTCCCTCATTCATTTAGACTTAATTACCCACGTCTTCATTTTCAGATCACATCCAATCAAACTGCAATCAATTTGCAGCCCACCCCCCCGCTCAACGCGTCCAGCCCATTTATATCGCAATAGTCGAGACGTCACTTTAACTAATGGCGCCATGTTGACACCGAATAACCAATCAAATCCCCATCGAGCCTCCGAGGAAAGGCATCTCGCGAGTGATGAATGCCTTCGAATGATTATCGATTTCCCCGCAAGCCATTCGGCCCGTATTTCCACAGACGGCCGCTGAGTAACACCGTTAGATAACAAAAGCCTCACAACACACCGCTTAAGAATGTCTGTCGCAAATTGTAATCCGATAAGTTCATTACAAAAGTAGACACTCGCGGAGCATGTAATTTTTGGGTTATTAACCCAGAAAGTGATGATATCCCGGGCACGTGGATTACACAACAGAGCGTCATTGCGATGCTCCTTTAAAGTGTCTCCAGAGAAAACGGGGAAAGTCATCCGCACGAGAGGCGAGAGAGAATCAAATTAAACAACGCCTCGGACGGGGAAGGTCAAGTGCAGAGTGCCTTGCAAAAACGAAAACAAATTCACGCGGTGAATTCGCGACGTCAGACGGCCAAGTGGAGGCCATTCATTGCTTGTCAAGTTTTTCGCTTCCCTCCCTCTCTCGCCGGCTAATGCCTTGTGTACACTTTGGATATCAATTATAGAAAAAATGACAAACGACGTGCCTTGCATGTGTTTTGCTTTGACGGACGCAATTGTTTGGCGCAGCTTCTTGCAAAACGGTGGACTGCTGTGAAGGGGCGCACTCTTGCAAGGAACAAGGGGAATCAATGTCACACGTCACGCCGAAGGTGGAGTACAGAGATTGATGTTTGTATTTTTGTTTCCCTTTCACTGAACCGTCCCACATTTAAGATGGCGTCTGGACGCTCTGCGGAAACTGTCTGCCGCAATGACAAGACAATCAGCGTCAAGACTAGCTCGAGATGCAGCTTCACATGCCCTGCTCGCATAATCGGCGTCGTCGGGGGCCAGCTTTTACGGGGGGGCAAGTACGGGTGTTGTATTACCTTTCTTCTGCACTTATCTCGACATCTTTGTTATTTTAACGAGTTTAGCGAAGAGCCACTCGGGCTCCCAACGAGACTTTCGCCCATTTGGCTATTTGGCGCGTCAGCCTAAGGCGGCGACACAGAGGCGAATTATTAACTTTTCGGCGGTTCAACTTTAGACTAGATTATGTAAATTGAGTTAAATGTTTGCTCGCTCATTTGATGGAAGTAATTACACTTATTTTTAGATAACCGCCAAGGCAAAGTTTGGAGAAATTTCCGGTGATGGTGATGTGGTACTGAAAAATGTCTTCACTACTTAAATTATGAGTTGATTGGAATCATCCGATTCGGACATTATTTCGAAAAATGCTGCCGTGGGGGTTCCAAAATATATATTTTTTTAAATTGGCGCGCATTAAAGGGATTGTCTTGTACCCTTAAGTAACCGGAATTAAGTCACAGCACGGACCAAGGTATAGAGGAAGAGTTGGAAAGGAGGTACTAGTGCTCATTGGTTTCGATTTTCGTCGATTTTCTAGCGATTTGGCTGACTTCGCAGCATAAGTATTGTCAATAAGCTTTATCGCTCGCTGTTGAATTTTATCTAATGAGTGCTGTGAGGTCTTAGGAGCTCCAGACCAGATAGGAGCATTATACTCCAGTTTTGTGCGGATGTAAGCCTTATATATTGTTACCAGATCAAAAGGGATGAAATATTTCTTGCATCGCTTTAAGAAACCTAGACAATTCGCTGAATTTTTGGCGATCTCAAATATGTGATCGTTCCAACTAAGTGTTGAGTTGATACACATACCAAGGATGGAAAGTCGTTAGGTTTCAGCACTGCTAGAGCCAATCATGGATAATGGCTGGTTATTTTGGGAACGCTTGAGTGACAGTAGACAGCACTGGATCTTGGGAGCTTTAAATTCCACTATATTCTTCTTACCCCAATGAATTAAGCCGTCAAGATCGAAATTAAATGAGCTTAACATACGCTGCCGTTAATATGCAGTCTATGGCCGAAAGGGAGCGTCGAGAGCTAAGGAACGAATATGAAAACCTGAGGGTTCTGAGCTGACCAGTCTGAGAAAAAAATGTTTATTAGGGAGGAGTATAACATAATTAAGACTTTGCCATGTAGCGTGAAGGACAATATAATTTAAGCTACCGCCCCAGACAAATTAGCAGCTACGATTCTTTTGAGATTCGCTTAGACAAAGTCTTTTACGTAGCGCTTCTTCTTGTTCTTCTTCGGATGGCGCTATAGTCCGGGGTGGACCTGGGCCTCAACCAACACGCCTCTCCAGCCAGCACGAACTCTTGTCAGCTGCCTCCAGTTGCGCACTCCAAGTTGGTTGAGGTCCTTTTCCACTTGTGTGGGTCGGAGCAGTGTTGTCCATCCACTCTACATGGCCTAGCCACCTTAAGCGTTGTATCCGTAGACGCTTGACTAGGTTCATGACGCCGTACAGCCCATACAGTTCGTGATTGAATCTTCTCCTCCAGATGCCAACAACGCAAACTGGACCAAAAATCGCACGCAGAACTTTTCTCTCGAACTTCCTCATCCGCTTTTAGTCCAGGTTTCTGCGCCGTAAAGCAGGACTGGGATGATCAAGGTGTTGTACAAAGTCACTTTGTTCGGGAGAGGGCTTTATTACTCAATTGCCTCTTAAGCCCAAAGAAACAGCGATTGGCAAGAGTGATTCTGCGCTTGATTTCGGTACTGATGTTGTTGTCCCTATTGACCGCGGAGCCGAGGTAGACGAAGTCCTTGACTACCTCGAAATGTCTGCTGCCCATAGTGACGCTCTGTCCGAGACGTCGATGTTCTGCGTCCTTCTTTGATGACAGCATATACTTTGTTTTGCCCTCGTTTACCACCAGTCCCATTTTAGCCGCTTCTACTTCAATGCCAGCAAACGCATCATTGACGGCTCGCTGAGTTCGGCCGATCACGTCAATGTCATCCGCATAAGCTAGCAGTTGAACGGACTTGTGGAAGATCGTGCCTCTGATGTTGACGTGTAAGTTACGCACGATCCCTTCAAGAATGATGTTAAAGAAGTCGCATGACAGCGCGTCGCCTTGTCTAAATCCTTTTTTGACATCGAAGGTCTCGGTGAGTTCGCTACCGACCTTGACGGAGCAGCGAGAGCTCTCCATCGTCATCTTACACAATCTGACAAGTTTGGTAGGGATGACAAAACTAGATATTGCAATGTATAGCTCGTTTCTATGCACGCTGTCATACGCGGCCTTAAAATCGACGAATAGATGGTGGGTGTCGATTTGTACTTCTTGGGACTTCTCCAGGATTTGCCGCAGTGTGAAGATGTGGTCGATTGTGGACTTCGAGCTCTGCGAAACTAAATATTCCAATACAATAACTGTGCGAACAGGAAACGTCTTACGCAATGAAGACATATCGTCTTTTGCCGCACAACATTTGATTATATCGCAACGCATTTACGTGAACCATCCGCCTATTGGCATATTCGAAGAAATACCGACCAATGTCAACTTTAGAACATACATCACATCAAACAGTCACTGCAAGCAATGGCAACTCGTCGGTCACTTGGAGGTTTTTTGAGCCCAGCATGTGACAATTTTCTTTGTTCATGTACCCATCGGGTGAGACGAATGTCTCAGCACTAAGGAAAATGCTGTTCAAAACACAGGTGTTTATTGTCGGTTGTTCCAACACCCAAAAAGCGTTGTGAATGGTCAGCAGACCTTCAATTGTTGCGTAAGTTGAACTTTATGGGGATGAAGATGTAAATTCAAAGACAAAATAACCCAATAGAAGTGTACGAGACGCCGGGAAATCTATAAATTCCGAACACAAGGAACGCTTGCTAGCTGTAAGAGCAGCAACATCTTCATCTAATCGTGCATTAAGAAGAAGCACAGACTTTACGGGACGCCTCCATACTCTTCAAATTCCTTCCTTTTTTTACCGATTGTTTGCATAGTTCATTTTGACAACTATAACTATCGAGAAATACATCGAAAGTGGTTACTTTTGTTGGAGTTTGGGATACACTGCACTGGAGCGCTTAGATTCAAAAAGTGGTCCATTACATTACCAGGCAGTAACCTTCATTTACTGCAGTTTCTTGGTTTTCCGAAAAAAACAGCTGACTTTTATAGTAAGTTTTCAATATTTTAACGCGCTATTCGATTGATAATCGATCCTTTATCGAAATGGCAATAATTCAATTAATAAGGTTACCTTCCAAATGACAGTAGATGGTAGAATTAAGTGTCTGACCATATGAGAGCAGCTCATAGTGGATGATTCCCTTCCAATTCCACCAAACACACAGCAAGTGGCCTTCAACCACGACCGTTTTCGCTTGATATTGTCGTATGTGATCCATTTTTCGTCGCCAGCCAACATCCGCTTTAAAAATGGGTCGGGTTTGTTCCGTTTATATCGTAGGCGTTGATTCGGTCCAGAAGGTTTTTTTTGCGTCAAATCATGGGGCACCCAAACATCAAGCTTTTTTTTGTATTTAGTCTTCTTCAGATGGTTTATAGTGGTTTGGTGACTAACTCCTATCTCCTGGGCGATGTCACGAGATCCCACATTCCGGTCTAACTCTATGATTTCCATGATTCGATCGGTATTCGCCTTCTGGCTTATCCTTGGTGTCATTTTCACCAGCTCTGAATCGTCGAAACCATTTCTCCGCGGTTCGAAGTGATAGAGTACCATCCCCCAAAACACCATTAATCTCACGGAACGTTTCTCTAGCGCATTTGCTTTTAACGAACGAAAATTTAAAATCAGCGCGAATTTCGGTGTTAGTGAACTCCATATTTACACGTCTATAACTGTTGAACGCAATATCCAAACTAATCATGTATAGTGTCGTTTTGTAGGTTATGTCAAGACCTGTAGCTCTGTAGCGCTCTGTACATAGCCGGAAAAAAACTAATTTAACACCTATCTGAATATAAATTTCATGGGGCCATGAACCTAGCTTTCACATAAATGGAAATCGTTCTAAAAGAGCTGGGCAATTTCCCTACAACTCCTTCAGAAGTCGGTTGCCATTGCGACAGCCGTGAACAGTGAGAAAACCTGTTACTATCCGTATACTTTTGGGATTTACTTCTGTTTAAGTCGTACCTATTGCATAAGAAATGGAATAAGACACTGCCACTGATCACTTGAAAGTAACGCAGGTATCTGTTTAATGAATTTTTGGCTGAGCTAATGGGAGAATAGATAATATTGCCATTGTCCCACTTTATCTATTAATGCCAAGAAGCCTAGAGTTCAAGCGGAGGATAATTTCGTGGGGTGTAAGCTTATAATGGACTTGGAAATATTGAGTTGAGATTTCAATGCCCTCGAGTCCGCTTCACTATCTGTACAAAAGGTGATTTAAATTAAACTTTTGTACAAGCTATTATGTTTTTTAACAATGCAGCATGTAACTTTAACCCAATCGTTTCTGTCAAGCTAAACACACGATTTAGCATACTTTCTACAAGTTTTTGAAATATGTAATTTTTCAAAGAGCCCCATGACTGTAAATTCGCACTTTGAAGCTTGTCAACGTCCCCACAATAGAACTACGCGAACAAATTCGATGTGTCATGAAGACCCAATGGGTCTTAAGTCTGTTAAAAAGCCTTTGAAAAGTGCCAGCCACTCCATTACAAGTCTGATGACTAAAGCAGATTATTTATCGGAAGACATACCGAACCGAACCCAAAACATTGTTGAAGAAGAAGTAATTTTTACAGAAATGAATGCAAAAAGAAAAACGAAACCATGTGTGCGTGAGCAGAACTTAAACTCGATCAATTCTTTTTTTTATATAACATCTGTGCTATAGTCCACAAGGGATTAGGGACACATTCTAACGCAAATTTCTCTTGTTGTTTGTACCGTTGTTCTCTCAGAAGTATATGGACTCTGAACAGTATATGGCCTTTTCCGACTCTCATAACTTGAGTGTTATCAGAAACGTACAACAGACGGTGACGTGAAAATATGCAAAATATACGTTCAGTTCACGATTGAACCTAGGACCTCAAGTGAGTTGACGCACATACTGAATAGACACCCAAGTAGCACCAAAGTTTGGATAAGATCTTCAAACTAATCATTTGAAATGATAACGGTGTTTTTATATACCATTTTTATAAACATTGATTTGTAATCACAAACTAACTTCACAGGTACGCTGTGTGGCTCGCACTTTTCAACATACGCGTAAGCAATAGGTCATACACGGTTGGTCTAGAATGTATACCGTGAAATTAATGTGTGCCCACAAAGCGTGAAAACGAATTGAACAACGCTGTGCAGTGATAGGTATAACATCGAATTTCTAAGATCAACAAACTTTCGAACCTTTATTTTATTTCCGTTAATTTTGACCGACATCAGCATAAATTTACATTTTTGCTAAAGTTACTACCACTGAAAAAAGACGGGCAGTTGTTGATAAATATGCATGACGGCTGCATGATCACATCCATCACAGACTTAATCTTCTCAAAGCAACGAATGACAGTGGGTGTTGTAAATTCAACTAGTGCATGATGAATTTAAATTCAAAAAGTATATGTTAAGTTGTTTTTTACTGAACCGTAAATCTGTTATAAAATTAAACTTATTTCAGTGAATTTCCACCTCCTACTTATCGATCAATTCAATGTATATTCTCCAACTAGATAGCAATAAAAGAATGTACTCAGTCCAAGGAGAGACATTACAAGACCATAAAGTTCAAAAAATTGCACAATTTCTAACCGAAAAGATGAGCCTTGAGACAAAAACCATATCAGACTACACTTAAGGACATGACACAAAATCCCGTCCATCTGAGGACAACCCATAAACCTATAATTACAAAAAAACCGATATCTGATAAAGTTTAACAGCCAACTGAATTCAAATTCATGCTCAACCACCTGAGACAGGACGACCAACCGACCACGTACCGCTACGAATTCGTGTTAAGGTAGGCTGCCTGGCTTTTTGATAATTTTACAAGTGAATGATTCGGAATTCATTAACTTGTCAAAACACAGTAATTTGCATCATAAAGTTCGATTCATAGTTTGTAGGCAGTGCGCGTTTAATGCAGATACAAAGTTTCTTTATGCGATTACCGCTAGATAAGTCGAATTGAATTCGCGCAACGAAAGTATCGTCGGAATAAAACATTTTATTTGGATCATAATGCGTTACGAAATTTCAAACAAACACTTGGGATCATGCAACGCATGCTATCGATACACAAATCAAAATGACTGCGGCCACAAAAATTTATGTGGAAAGAAGAAGACAACGGAAAATCGAACGTGATGAAAATATCTCGACAAGCATTGATTTTAAATTGATTTTGTTGTGTCGGTTTTCTAGAGGAGACCAGTTTTCCTTCAGTTGGACGGAGGATAGAGCGGCGTCTGTTTAGTGTTGTTTTGGACAAAAATGAACATGGGGGCACTTCTTTCTTCACAAACTCCGCAAAACTCTTCAAACTTCGTACACAACGTGGCCCCCTTAAGACAAATTTCATTGCCTAGCCCTTGTCCTTCAATCACAAAGCGATAAAACAGAGCAACTGACACGATAGTCGCCGCCTTCTATTGAAGGTCATTCCAACCTCAATTCCGACGCATATTCCACGCAGCCCAGATCAAATCAGAATATGCAGTTCCCTCCTCTCGTTTATTAGCCGTTTGAAGACTTCAAATACCCACAAGGCCACGGAGATCTCAATCAAATCAAAGGGCTGCTGGCAGCTCCCACAACTCTCACAGCAGGTTCTTCTCATGGAGAACCGAACGAAGCACCTTTGATGGCCGCTTAAAGACCATAAAAGAGCGATTTAAAATGTTAATCGTTTATCGTGCTACTGGGCACGGGAGGGAGTTTTATGGCGCTTTAATGGCCCTTCTTAGCAGCTTCTGCTGCTCTGCGCGGGCTGTACCTCCATCACATGCGATAACCGGACACAAAGTTTGTTAATTCGCTTGGCTACAATAGACTTGAGCGGTAAACGTAGCTGTGGTGTCAGATTTGTCGTGTCATGGCGTAGATTGAGTCATAAGTGTAGCAATGGTCCGGTGTTTGAAATTGCAGACTCATTGTGAGATAACCGGGCGCGAATGCCCCTTAAAACGTCAATTGCGTCTGGAAGAAAGCTTCTGTAGACACACAGCAGTCAATCGAAGTGGAAGTTGTTTCTCCTCCGCAGACTCACGCTAAACACAGCCATATAACTCTAGTTCCTTTTAGTTTTATGACGGCGGCGCTCTGAATTTTTATAACGAATTTGCAATGCATTTTTGCTGTCGTAACTGTGTTGATTAATGGCAAGCGCTTCGGACAGCGTCTGCTCTTATAGCATGGGTTAATTAAGTCGCTAATCAGTAACCTTTTAGGTTAGGATTGTCTCTTAGTTGTTGGATTATTGTTTTCCTAAATCCGGTTGACGCTGCCTCCTAGAGGGGGTGAATTGGACCGCGTTACGTTTTTCAGTGTCAGCTGGACAGTTAATGTAAATGAACTTCTTCGGTTCATCAACTTCTTTGAGCTTCTTTTTGACATCCAAATACTATAAGAAAGAAAGCAGATCGCAGCGATACATAGAGAGGAGCATGACTAAGGCTCTCTTATGACCAAATTTTGATGGTATTTTTTGCTCTTTGTTTTGGTTGTTGAGACAAAGCTCTTTAAAGCAGCTCTCGCTGAATTTAATTTTCATTTCAAATCATTGCCGAATAATATGTGTTGGAAGAGATTTATTTTAAAAGCATGTAGCTATCATGCAGCTTGAAGTTTGGGACTGAAAGATATTCGCCAGGGCCTCCGCTGGTATATCCAATTTTTTTTCCAAGCGTCTAAAGTTTTTTTTTCTTTCGGTTAACACTGCCAAGAAATAGCTCACTTGCCGCATTGGATAACTTGAGTTCAAATATTCAAGCAGCCATCGGATATGAAATTACTTCTCTCGCCTCTACACTCAAATTATGATTTAATCGGACGTCTCAGCAGAAGACAGAATACGGAGAACGAATCCTACCAACTTATTGAGCGGGGAGATTTGGGTGCGTTTTAGGGAAGAGAGAAGTTTCCGCTTCAAGTCATCGTGATGCCGACAAAGGCAACCTTAACGACTCAAACAAGAGAAAGGACTCAGGATAGGTTGAGTTGGAAGCGGGTGATTATCAGTGGGCAACCACACTTAGGCCGCCATTTGGCCCATTGTGACGCCGCCGCTCAGATAGTTCCCTTATTGTCTTTTGAAACCCTTTAGAGCTAGCGCTGGTTATTGTGTGGGATTCTGACCTTGGAGGCACCCATTGTGGTCCGCAGGTGTATTTTGTCGTACCTTGCAGGGCAGAGACAGTGTCTTAGAGTAGAGCTGTGGCCAAATAGTTTTGGGGAGCAGAAAGCAAATAGAGTGGGAAGTTATCAAAACCTGTGCCGAGATTTTCGATAGCCGTCTTGTCCAGAAAGGAACTGTGATAATTGGTAGTTGCACTCCCCTGCGGATCTTGATATCCAGGTCTCGATGACAGGAATAAGCATCTACCTATTGTGGAGGAGTACCATCTAGCTTGCCACATTGCTATCGATGCTGCTCGTTCTTCTAGTCATAATTTTAGTTTGTTGCCTGTCCGGGTTTCTTCGATGGTACACTCACACTAATAAGCTCATCTGCAAGAATCATCTGTAGCATTCCTGCTATGACGAACGCCGCCTCATCCTCACCCTGAGTGCTCTAGCTGGAATCGGAGCTGCATACAGGAGAAGTGAACTGACTACTCGTGGAAGTAGGATTCTGTCTTCATACTCCGGTCCACCAATATTTGGAAGGATTCGAGAGAGTGCTCCTTTTACACGTGATGCCTTTTTACAGGAAAACCTGTTGTCCAACACAACTCATAGGTACTTCACGTACTTATTGGACCTAATTGTCTGTCTTACCATCGTCTGCGTTTTATGTGCCGCAAGTTCCAGACCGGCATTTTCGAGACAGTATTTTACGTATCAGACTTCACGTCCTTTACGTGCTTTGCCACAGTGACGATGACATTATCTTCAGCAAATCCGAATATTTTTACCCTATCTGGAAGCGCTACTCGTAAGACGCCATCATACATTATATTCTGAAGTAGAGGTCCGAGGACTGATCCCTGTGGAACTCCAGCCGTTATGTTGTAGGATCTTACGCCATCGTCGGTTTTAAAATATGAGTTTCCTGTTGGTAAAGTTGTCCATGATCATTTTTATCAGATATGCGGGTGTACCCATGATAGCTTTCGCGGCCAGGTGTACCACAGCTACTATTGCATACACTGTTAATCGACCTTTCCTAAGACCTTATTGGTGAGGTGATGGTGCACCGTTGGCTTCCGCCACTGTCAGTAATCTGTCACAGATGATACGTTCAAGCACTTTGCCTAGTTCATCCAATAGACTTATTTAGCGGTACGAGGACGGAACTCCAGCTGGTTTCTTTCCTTTGGGCAGAAGACCTAGGAGTTGCTGTGCAGTAATTTGAAAGATTTCAAACAACGTCGTCGTTTAGCAGGTATCTCAAAATTTGTAAGCCATAAAGAACAGTGGATGAAGCCGATGCACGGAATAGTTTCTGCTTCGTACTGTGCTATGCTTCTGCTGTTATTGAAACTTCCTCTAACTAAGCCGAAAAATTCGCTTTACTTATGATTGCCTTAAGTTTAGTTTTGATTTAACTCTCAAATATAAGTTATATTTCTGCACAACTTCTACTTGCAAAACTCGGTGCAATTTGTGATAGTATATATCGCCGCAATCTCTGAACATCGTAATCTTCGATCATCATAGATCAAGAGACAGATTTCAAGGTTGACCATGTCATAAGCTGCATGCATTCTACAGTATCCGCGAGGATTGACATCTGATCTGCAAATATTGATGAGAGCTTGAATTTTTGTTTCGCTTGTCTCTATGCCTCTTTAAACGGCGTTTTCTTTATCATTTTGATATAAAGGAAACAGAAGTGTGCTAAGGATACTCCCTTGCTTAACACACCTAGTTGTTTAAGACTCCCCTAATGAGTGGTTCTATTCCCAAGTACAACCTACATTATATTCAAAATATTAACAACTTTTGATGAAGCTCCTACTGTACCTCGACTAGTTAATTTCAGTAACCCATGGACATAGCAACATCAAATTGCAACACATGCTGAGCAGATGGACATCAAACGAATAACCAAACCGACTTCCTTCCACTGCACACAACTTTGTTACGCTATGTGCATCAGGTGGTGAATTTTTAGGAAGTACTTGGCACACGCTTTATCTGTATTTAATTTGACATGTGAACACTTTACGAGTATGTTTCGCATAAAACCAACGAAAGCCAACCAAACACACTGGCTTTCCTTGGCCAAACAAGACTTTAGTTAGCCGCAGCAGTTGACGGAGCAAGGATTGACGCGACTACGACTGCGACTATGTAACTTTCTATGCACATTGTAGCGCGTGCTGCGTACCAGGTGGAGTCATTTTATTGAATGTTCATGACATCCATGTGAATACTGTTTGTTCGTTTGATATGAAGAATAATTATTTGTAAAGTCCAAACCAGTATTCCCGGGGAGGAATTTGCCATCTTAACCAGCCACCGTAATCATATTGTAATTTGACATTAAACTAAAGACTTTTGTGGGATGTGTTGACTTGAGTGATGGCATGTAGTTAGGTTTTTTTTTATTTTTTATTTTAAATGGTAAGCGGATGGAGATAGATTTGTTGCTTGAAAAATCCTCTTCTATTGAAGTGTCTGTAAACGCCATTTCTGGTAAATCGTCTTAAAATAACCATCGATAGGAATCTGCGGAAAATGTTTCCTCCTACAGTGGTATATGATGACACGGGAAGAGATTGGTGTATGCGGCTGGTGTTTGAGAATTTCTTTAATATTAGATATAACTTATTACGATAGCTTACATGAGGATAATTTTATCATTCAACATGTGAATGTTCGTACCGAACCGAGTGGTATTGTGAACCAAGTTACGTGTTCATTTGCTGATCCAAGTGGAAATTTCAATTAGTTCTTAAGTATATGACATCCCCAAACTGAAAGATAAATGCACATTGGCCGGTAATATAGCCCATATGACATTGAATTGACTAGTGTTTGAGGAGTTTTGGCTCCAATCTTTGCACATTCTTGCAGAAAAAATTATTGCCCTTAAGGTGATCCTTCCTCAAATCTATGTTTTTGCAACCACTCATTCCAAGCTCACATCCTTTGATTGAGGGAGAATCGAAAAAATAGGGGGAATTTGGTGAATGGTCCCCATATGCAATACGCGATAAGTGTGCTAAAGATAATGATCCTGTTGAAAGTAGAAATTTATTAAGATAATCTACGTTTCTGTGCACTTTGGTGAAAGTTGGAGTTGCCACACAAGAACAAAATAATACGCAACTGCGAGAATACTTAACAGAAGAGTTACCCACATTTATTTTATTTAGATTTATTTATAAAGAAACATACAATACAATAACCCACATATAAGTTATACATTGTAAGTAAGGTTAAGAACAATCCTATAATGCATCACAGTTTTTTTTACTCTCTTGGCCTACAGTACTTGTAAAGAGTCAGAAAGTGAAAATTAATATCTGATTCAATTAGAAAGCTAGTCTTAAGCATTTGTACACAGCATTTAAGAAAATTAATTAGAATTAATAAAATAAAATTTAAGAACAGCACATCTACAAAACGGGTGTTATTTTAAAGGTATTGACATTAAGTTGGCATTAGTGTTGCCACCCTGTAAAATGGTGACTTACATTTTATTTTTACGAAAAAAAAACGCCTGAACAAAGTTTCAAAATTAGTCAAATTGGGCCCAAAGCCCAAAACAAAATTGTCATTGATCCTAATTTTCATAAGCGAATTTTGGTTAGCGATGAAGATCACACTTCGTTGAATGGTTACGTTAGCAACCAAAACTGCCGTATTGGGAGTGATGGTAACCTCAAGTGTGTATTAAGGCATCGTTCCATCTAGAAAAACTAACTATTTGGTGTGATTAAGAATCGGTCGAATAATTGGTCCGTACCTATTGAAAAACGATGCTGGCCAGAACATGCTGGACAGAATCATCAATTGAACAAACATGATGTACAGGAGCTGTGGTTTGAACAAGACGACGCAAAATGTCACACTGCTCGTGCCGCAATTGATGAAAATGTTTGATAACCGCATAGTTTCACGTTACGGACCCGTTAATTGGCCTCCAAGATCGAGTGATTAAACGCTTTTTGAATATTTTTGTATGAATATTTAAAGCCGCTAGTCCACGCGGATAAGCCTTTTTTCATTTTTATTCCATTTCAAATTTCTACACCTCCAATAAAAACACAATTTTTTAAAATAAAAACGTTTTTGTATCGTTGTTGGCCTGGTTTGTTAGGTCATTGGGACTTCTCAGATATAAACATTTCCAAAATCTTCGTTTATGCTGGCTTCTACAAAACAGTCTTTTTAAATGCAGTATTTCCAGTATTCTCAATAATTTCGTTAGGGATCCTAGGATCTCCCGCGTCCACGCAATTTTCCTCTAAGCTGCGGCGATCACCAATGTTTCATAGAGGTGTCTGATTTCTTACTTTACCCAAAGACTAAAGAAAATTGTTTTAAAAGTTTCAGAGGTATAAATACGACAGACATGAAAGAGGACCTTACAAAAAATTAATTTAAAAAAATTATTTGTGAAAACGAAATCTAAAAAAAAACAAAAAAGTTCTCAATGTTTGATAATTTGGTCGTTTTCGAACTCAACTAAGGCTATCAGGCATGTCAACTCCCTGTCCCCCGCAAAGCCCCGATTTAGAATTGTGTCCCCTCATACGTCGCTGTAGGATTTGGAGTAGGTGCAAGTCTTAAAATATGCAAACCTTTCATGGCTCATCGGCATAGGGGAAATACCAAATTTGCATTTTATTTAACATTTAAATCAAATCCTACAGCTATAGGCGGGGGAGTTTTTTTTTTTTTTTTTTGGGTGGTAAGAATGCATTTTACCCACTCTTTGAAATTTTGGGTGCCGTGAATTATTTCCAAATGAAATACGTCGCACATTCTGAATTGTTTTCAAACACGAAACATGACCGAAAATTTTGTACCAAACAGATATAAACGGGAAATGTTGAGTAACTTATTTCCCTTCCGAAAATATAATTAGCCGAATTATTTAGATTTTTCTGTACCCATTATGTCCCTTTCGTCAGGATATTGGGCATGTCACAGAAACGTAACTTTGTTACAGGGACTGTACAGAAAATCCAACAGTGGATATAGGCTCGAAAAAATTGTATATTAGAATGCTTATAAAATAGATAAAATGAAACAAACGATAAAACGAGTAAACAGAACCTACACCTATTTTTTCTGACTCCGAAAGCCTGGTTTGATAGACGTTTGTACTCAACTGCAACTCACTGAATGTTGTCAGAAACTCGACAGGGCGTTGTGAACCCACGTCTAGTCCAGAATTCAAGCTTCTACCTCCAGCTGACATATGATGAGAAGACGAAATCAACTTTAAGAACCTTGCCGATAGGAACCAGAATGTGCAAACAAGATGATTTCTTTCTTAACTAGTATCTTTTCACATAGCCCAAGGCTAACATAAGCATTCACCTCGATTTGTGCTTTTAGGTAGATCAAGATTGATCAACTTTATAGTCACGAAAGGCAAAACGAAGACAAAATTCCGCAAACTTTTTCATCCGGCAATTGTCAGAGACCTCATCTCGCGCTGGGATGGGAAAGTTTGTCTTATCAACTCCGCTAATAGACCCGCTGATGGCTACGATGTCAAGCAGGCGTGCTGATACGCAAATATGATTTATTTTCTAACGAAAATCACGGTTTAGCATACAACGATTTCAGGGACATCGATGGCGGTGCCCGGCGGACCGTAACTAGGTGCGCATGAAGGCAACTATCGATGGGAACACAAACCCGCAGCAACGACAGCCGCAGTCTATAGCTAGAGCTTCGTCTCGGCCAATGACGGCTTCGTGCACCTTAGTGCCGAGATGGCATTCGGTAATTAAGTGCTTGCAGAAATTAAGTCAATCGCCGCTTTGGCCTTAAAATGGAACACAGAGCGAGTGAATATTCCAACAATTCACCTCGTCATGCTGACGTCGCGGCCGCACATCTTCGCCAGGGGGGAGTGTAACTTTCCAAATCTCTCCCAGTTTTGCTGCTGCAAATCATCTCCGCTTTATATCATCCAACGGCAACGCTTACACAACTAGCTAGCTAACGGAACACAGTGCGATATCTACCAGTGCGTGCCGTTTAATTGGTGTGAGAAAGTACCTTCCTGCTGCAGAGCCCCACGTGGGTCATTTATTGGCCGCACTGCAGCGCCAGCCACAATTGGCGACTCTTTACGTAACCCCAGCAGACAGTGGCAACAATGAGCACTGCTTCCACTTTAATCGAATCGTCTCACTGGTAGATGTAATCCGATTTGCTCTGCTTTAGCCCCTCGCCTTCCCTTTCGACGCACGATAACGTAACAAAACACTGACGAAAGCCCAGAGCAGGAAGATCGCTTCTTGCAACACGGCTCCCCTTGCACATGCAGCACTGCACGAATTTGTACGTCAAAATCCAATCAAAAGCTAATTACCGACCGCGAAACTCCGTGTCAAGTCGACGGCACAGAATACGTAATTAGGCGCCCTGACTTTGACTACCCGTCTTATGCAAGCGTCTCCGGTTCATGAACAGCGCACAAGGTAGACCCTACGCCGAGACGGTGCCGAGGAAGTGACAAGGAGCGCGCTCGTGAATTAACGATTGAAGCTGCACAATACGACAGCGCTCCGCGGTGATGTCAATAGGGCATTCGTGTAGCTATTTCCGAGTTCCCAGTGGTTGACGTGCGCGCCACCGCCGTTCAATAAGGAAATGCAAAGAACCTGATCCGCGAGTCGCGCCTGCACGAAGACGCCACACCACACTGCAGGGCCTCCTCCACACCTCGTGTGACTTCCTCGTTCGATTCGCCATCTCGTTGCGCAACCGGAGTGCATCTTCGACGACATCGCTTCCTCGTATTCACTGGGAAGTGGGCGGACCAGGATCCGGGAGCCACTCCAACACTCGCGCCCGCACTCCGATCAATAGAGCAATCAGCACAAAGGTGCAGTCCTCTTGACGCAAGGTTCGCGTGTCGCACTGATCCATATTTCGGTCGCGGCCCAGAGCGACGAGCGGGTGATGCCAAACTAAACAATTCAAAGGAGGTTGCCAACACAAATCAAAAAACCCGTTCGCCGCGGTGTTGCAAGCGCGGCGTACTTAATAACGAGAAATTGGATTTTTATTTCGATCAAAGTGCGCTGGGCGTCGACGGCGCACAATGTCGAGCGGAATGTTAAGTTCGCCCCGACTGGCGTGCATATTTCATGAACATCAGCCGTCGGGGGAGACGCGTGGCAGAGCTGCGCAGATTCGGACACAATTTCCGTGCGAGAGAAATGGGGGCGCACTCTGTTTTGATAGCGTCGTGAGCGAGCATTTGTCACGTAAGAGGCATTTAACATTTCAGCCGAACGCCTGGTCTGGGATGTAATTACCTGCATGCGATGGTGGTCGATTTCTATGCAAAAAGTAGAGCTGCGGCGCGAGAGATTGTATCTGATGCG
The DNA here is from genome assembly GCA_944738645.1 of Eristalinus sepulchralis. NCBI lineage: Eukaryota > Metazoa > Arthropoda > Insecta > Diptera > Syrphidae > Eristalinus > Eristalinus sepulchralis. The sequence continues at coordinate 56,401,750 of OX122886.1, forward strand.
GGCAGATGCCACCTATTCGCAACACCAGCCCGAAGCCATGATGAAACGGAGTATCGAGGCGTGCACTCGCATTCGCATTCGAATTCGAATTGATTTGTTGCTTTTCGGCGGACTGCCGGGGAATGCTGAACGAGTGCGAATTCCTGGATGGGGTTTTTTCCCTGAGGCAACAGCCTCAAGTTGGGCCACCGTTTGAAATTCGATTAACTAAGAAAGTGGTTTTACCTCAAGCTAGTCGCGTGTTTGGCGATGAGGAGGGCGTGCAGTTGCAATGGAGTGCTTAAAGTGAATTTCTAGTTTGGGATGTGGACTTTCGTGTGGGAAACACCTTTTTCTTCTTCGCGTATGCAAAGCGCGGTGAATGGCTGCGCGTGAAGTTGCCCTTCCAGCTGGCGCAGGTCCTCCGTCACACTCAGTAGGAGGTCGTCATTGAACCTGATCTTTGAGTCCAGAAAGCGGGTTCTGCCAGGCGAACATAGACAAGCGCGCATAAATCTCGTTTCACCTGATGGCGCTTAATTTCCGCAGTGAATTGAGTTTTGGAGAGGGTTCCGGACTTATTTGAAAGTTGCATTTAGCATATCTTTGCAAACAGTAGCAGGAAGAAGCAGAATGTGGCGCTTTACAGGTGAAAATATGCATATGGCCGTCGACGCTTTAAATCAAATGGTATGCTACTGTACGAGGTACGAGACTTATACCTTTCTTCTTTGGCAGGGAAAACTAACTTTGTGAGTTGGATAGATAGAGTAGCCAACAATCGGGTAGCAAGAGGAAAGCGGTCGGAGTGGTCAACATCCTCGGGAAATGGTATAAATGTTGGTTAAATCGTTAATAGTAAAGTCAACTTGAATTCAAACTTAAAGACGTGTCTCCGAGAGAGAGAGAGTTAATATTTGAAAATGCTCTTCTTAGGCTTTTTAAACTCCAGTTTTATAGTTTCCAAATTCAACACCAAGGATGTTTGCGTTTTTTTTTTAGTCAGAATATCCGACATAACTTTAAAGGGTGTCCCAACAAGAACGCAAGATTTAAATTTTAAATAAATCTAAGTTTTAAATAAAATATTTAAAACAAATCGTGAATTCTTTATTATATCTTAAAGTAGACAGGATGAGGTTATGTGTGGAATAACACATGGGCCAGATGGCCGCCGCGGCTTTGCTGGCACATACGCGATCTTTTAATAAAATTTTCAATGACCGTTTGCGGTTTTTCATTAATGCTGCGGTATTTTATTAACGCAGCGTCCAATTTCCTCCCACACAGTGACACGTTGAGGATGCATTTGCTTCTCGTGACAATTCTGCATATAGACGAAGTCATCAAGATGGAAATGGGCCTCGTCACTAAAGTTGATCTTATAGGCAAAATCAGCATTTTTATGTTGTCTCTCCAATATCCAATTAACGAACTCCCTTCGCTATGCATGGTCAGCTGGCTTCAGTTCCTGAGTCAATTGAACTTTGTATGCATGAAGATGCAAATCTTTTGTCAAAATTCGCTGCTTAGTGGATTTGGAAACACCAATTTGCTGAGCTCGGTGTCGAATTGAGGTGGATGGCATTTGAGCGACATCATCACGTACTGCTGCGATATTTGCGGTTGACCGATTTGGTCGAAGGCGCGTTGTTGTCTTTACATCAGATACAGACATAGTTTCAGCAATTTTTTTTCCATTAATCGCTTTACAGTTGACTCTTTTGGAGCATTATTGTAACCCCAAATTTATCGCAATTTGCGAACTGTAGCCGCAAAACTTTCACCATTTTGGTAAAACAATTTCACAATGAGAATGCGTTGTTCATTCGTGTATTAACCTAATACCTTCTACTAACAAACAATAATAATTGTTCAAATTTCAAGCAATGACATTTCGAATGGCGCCAAATTTCAACCTTGCTTTCTTGTTGGGACACTCTTTAGTAGAAAGTTCCCATTAAATACACCAGTTTCCGTTTCGTTACATTTCTATTGAAACTGGAAATAATAGGCAGGCATTTTCCGACTTTTAAGAATTCCTCTCAACATCAATACTAAAAGTTGTCAATTGAAATTTAAGTTGGTTTCAAAAGATGTGTCGATTGATCTGTCAGATGTGGGAGCAGATGAAATCCTTAATTTCGCCTTAAACTCGGGTGGCATTCCCAGTTGAGTTCCGTAAGCAAAAGGATCTGTACGAAGTGCACTTATGGGGTTGTACCTATATTTTGCAAACATTTAAAAAAAAGTGGTTAGGACATTGTTCATGCACCATGAAGTATTCGTAATCTCTGTATTCCACAGTCAAAACTGATATAAGGAACTTGGAACGAAAGTGAATAATTTAAGCCACCAGCCTTTAGACCTGGCAACATAGTTCACCGCGTGCAAATCGGGAATACTGAGATATGTTCACTGGAAAGTAATCCGACGAAATGCTTTCATTTGTGATATGAAAATTGTTTTTTTGACAATTTTTTTTTTTTTTTTTTTGAAAACTGCTCTGACACTACTTTCAGATGTCTTCAAACCAACCTCGTAAAAACAGAAAAATTCGTCATCCTAATAGGGATGAAATAGGCGGCCGTTGCGATGAAGTGGGTTGACCAAGAGAGATCTAGATTCGAATCCTCATCTTACATTCCTTTCTCTCGGGTTTTATATATACATATCCGCCTCTTCCGAGTGATCAAAAACCCTCAGGGACTGAGAAGAGATTTAAGCTTTTCATAGACAATCAGTACTACAAAATGTGAGTTGTTCCGTCCGAGAATCGAATCTAGACCTTCGGAGTATGGGTCGACGTACTTACCCATTACGCGAGGTTGAAACTCTCCTATATTCTTAAGAGAACCAATTGCCCTCACGCTGATCCCTTAACTATATTAATTAAACAATTACAACACTTAACTGAAAGGCTTTGTATATTTCGCCGTTTGGAGTTTTGGCAAAACTCATGAGAGAGCAACGGCACGTATTACACGAGTACTTGCTGAAGAAGCTAGGCTCTGCTTCCTAAATGATTGCAGAGGTGATCTTTCCCTGAAATACTTTCCCTTCATAAGTGATTCTTTCTAGATTTTGTTCTCGAAATTTGACTTTACAGGATTTTGGCTTTTCGGAATTTGGCTTTGTGCGATTCTATCCCCAACCCCTTATTTTAGCCAATTTTCAGCTACTGCTTGACGTTTTCTGCATCCACATAATTAAGGCTTACCGGCCATTCTTGGTGGGCCAACGTGGAAATGTGAACGGCCCCACCATAAGTCGGTAGATAAATATGTATGTAGTTGTGTGTGTAAATTTGACTATATTTTCAATTTTTTAAATAGATCGATCCTTGCTTCTGTCCCCATGGTCCCCAATAGTTTTAAGGTACCGGTCTCCAGAACTTTTTCTTTTTCATCCATACAAAACCACTTATCTCGGAAGGTGTGTATGAGTGCTCCTTTATTTTTCATAGTTTGCTAGAGTGAGTAAATATCTGTGTTGTGCAGTACAGCAGTAAGAGCAAGAATTTTGAAAGTCCAAGGAGTTCCGACGAATTTCGGAAGTTATGCTTCGGAAATTATATTACTCTGAGCTACTTCTTTTGATGATACTTTGCAGGAAACATAACATAAGAAATAGACAGGGATGTTTTCAGCTTTTCAACTTAAACAAATTTCTTTTCTTCTCTTCGGTCGACAAAAGCTGATTGACTCGCATCAGGACAACTATCTTGAGAAATATTTCCTGAGAGAGTCCGCATTCAAAACAGACCCTGTTCCGAATTCCAAACATTCCAATTGCGAATCGCACAAGTATTTGGCGCACGAGTGGTAAGAAAAGCTGCGGAGAACGCTCAAAACAGTGTCAAAGAAACATCTAGTGCCATCGCGAATTCCAAAACCATGCGTTTGCCAATGCGACACAAAGACCGCTTCAATTACTCAGCCCAATCACAAAAATGCCATTCATCAAGTGAACCTCTATTCAATATGCCACGCGACTTCTTGCTATTCACTCCGAATCGTTCTCCTAAGGTCACTGTCCTTAGCATTGAGCAGAACTTGACGCACCTACAACCGCTTGACACACTTCTCCGCATTCGTAATCAAACAAAATCAAAACCGCCAACTCCGTCGAAGGTCGCCACGCCGCCGACGTCGCGCTCATCACAGCTCCGCTGGCCTAGTATCTTTTGCCCAACCACCGCCATTCATCTTCATAAATAACGCCTCCGTCCCCGGCACCGGCTCAGAATCGGATTTATCAAAAATTCAAAAATTATCGAGTAATTGTTGAAGCAGCCGCCATTCATCATCGAAATCCGCAGCCGGGGTGTCAGCGCCCGAATCAATACGTCCGCCACGCAACGCGAAGGATAATTAATTAATTTAAAGCCGGCCATCATAATCATAGTCACAGTGAAAGCCATTTCGCGTTGCGTAAGCATGCGGCAGTGATCCGCGTCAGAGCGACACAAGGAATCGGACGACACGACGACAGCTCAGAGTTTCGCTTCACTTCTCTGACACATCTGCCAAAAGTTGAGTAACGAAAATGAATTGCACGCTGCACTTGGTCCTCGCCCGGTTTAGGGGCCAAAGAATGATTTCGCCCAAGGCGAGCACCCCGCCATTAGGTAACCCAAGTGCCTGGCTGTCGCAGAGATAACCACTGCGCCTGGCTCTGGCTACGACTGCGACTGCACCAAAACTGGGCACAATCCGATCGCCGATCGGCTGTAAAAATCTGGTCTTTCTCGTTACGCAATCCTTGGATCCGCCGTGCAATTGCCGCCTCACTTGTAAACCACGGCGGAGCGTCTTGAGGAAATTTAAATGGTGTTTTCGTATTTTGTGGAATTTTTATTGCCGCTTCGCGCTATGCAATTACGAGTATGTCTCCGCGTCTCCGTTCAGAGCGGAGTGCGCGGACCGTCTTTTGGTGCTCTTCGTCTTCTTCAAATGCGCACGCCGCAGCCGTTGCTGTTGAAGGCCGTCCAACGTTCGGTGGGAAATACCAGCAACGGTGTGTTACGGAGTTTTTGCGGACTCGGTGCTTGAGGGATAAATTGCCGACAGATCCAGTTCCCTGATGGTCATGTGTCAGGGTACACAGAAGAGACGCAAAATTCTGTCAGGTGAAATTGGACCGTGGACGTGGTGTAACCCATTTTGTTGTTGCGCGTGTCTGCGCCGTTCATATGCACTGGAGAGCGAAATCGAAAGTCACCACACCAGAACATTGTAGCAAGGTACTTGAGAAGGGAGGGTGGAGCAACGGAGGACGATAAAGAGTTGGCAAGAGCAAGTTGTATGTTATGCACCGAGCGCGAAATGTAAACAAACTTCCTCATCAATCCGACAGCTTTGGCGGAGCCACACTGCACCGCTGGGATATTCACTTCTCTGCTGTGGATTGGAGTTGTTGTTTGAATGTGGAATGCTTTTTAGGGAAGATGGTGGTGAGTAGACATTGAAAAAGGCGAAGGACGGTAAGGGATGGTGGCAGTTGCTGTGTCTGAGGAACTTAGTCCTCTTAATCTTTTGACGAGTAAGCAGAAACAGGGTTTAGTTCGGCTTTGTAAGTAACAGAAGTCGAAAGGAGTAAAGGATGTATTGTCTTACTTGCAGACTGGATGATTAGGAATGAATATTTTCTACGTTAGTCCATGACGATCTCAAAGGTTTTTATACTCGTCAATTAATTGCCCCCCTTAAGGAAAGACCAACTTTAGCTGCCTCCACTTGTCCCAATCACTTCTATTCCAGCTAACGCCGCGCTGCAATGATCCCAATCACCTCAATGTCTTTCGGTTAGCCAGCACCTTAACGGAGTTGTGAAAGATCTTGCCTATGAAATTGACTTGTAAGTTTCGCACGATCATATCACCATATCATCAACATCATCGTTGAAAAAGTCACATGACTGTGTGCGGCCTTGGGTAAGACCTTTTCTGACATCAGAAGGCAGACAGGAGCAGCAAGATTTCTACATTTTCATCCTATAAAATCTGATGAATTATTAATGACTGCCAATGCTCGATTTGTACTTCTTAGTCGTTTTCAGGATCTCCCGCAGTGAAGTATAGTGGACTTTCCTGGTCTAAAACTACTCTATTAGATGGTTCACGGTTCACAAAAATGATACTGATCAAATCTTACAGATGAGCTGGTGCATGCGTCAAACCAGATCATCTCCAGCTGCCTCAAGGATTTCTGCGAATAGGCCGTCGGCTCAGATTTGTTTGACTACAGGCTTGATATGGTCATCGTGACGGAATTTTCGCAAATCGTCGTCCAGATTGAGTGCTGTCAGTGACAGTTACGTCTCATGTGCAATTAGAAATGTAAAGTGTTCAGTTTCTACGAAGCAGGCTTCGGTCTGAGACTTAATTCTACCGGATATCTGCTTTGTCCTTCGCCAAACTTTTAATTCTTCTGACGAACTTTCTGACTCTATCGGTCAGATTTGTGGCTTTCCGACGTCAAACCTCGTTGTCGTGTTTCGGCTTCCATCGTTCTCTTGAAATCCGGGTTCTTCACTTGGGCACAACAAGAAAGCCGTCCGAGTCGATGTTGGCACCTGGGAAAATTCGAACATCAGGAATAGTGGAGAAAGGACTGTTGTCGATCGCAAAATCCACCTAGTTGACAGTTGATTGAGCAGAAGACCGACAGGGTGTTGCGGTCCTTCCCGAATGTAAAAGATGAGTATATTCAAACCTGTCTCAAAAAACCATAGAACTCCTGAAGTGAACAGTTTGGATAATCACGTTGCATGCGCCATGAACTTAAAATTCCTCATTCTTGGAGTTTTAAAGCCTATAACATAAAAATTTACTACCAAAATGATTTTGTCCCACCAGAGGCCTTCATATATCTCGACCGAATCGGCCTTTTGTGGAACAATGCCCACTGATTTCTCATATGGCCACAGTACAGTGGATAAGCGACTACTTCATGACAGAAACGTTGCGATTGCTAACCCGAACAGTCTCCGAACAGTCTCCGAACAGTTGGTAGAGCCATCTCTGATCGCGACAGGGTGGGAAAGGAACATATTTTCATTCGTACTTGCACTAGCACCAAGCGTCCTGCCGCAATGCTATAGTTTGTTGAGCTTCAAATGCCAACGTTTCTTTAGGTCATTGGTTTATGTATTAAGTTAAGAAAACTCAAATGATTCTCAGCTGTGCGCGTTTGTAAAATGAAACGCTAAACATTTCTCCATTGTATCCGCTTTGATGACGGCATGAAGTAGGAACTTCGACGCCCAAAAACAAAATTATAGCAACTTGTTTGTTAAATTTATGACTGTCTACTTTGGCTAGAGGAATATGTGCTAATTAAGCGCGATAATTCACTTAATTAGTTTTGAGAACGAATAAGATGAAGAGTTTATGGAGGAAATAGTAAATTTCATGGCCAAGAAATCCAAGCAGTCAATTGCAGATACTGACTGTAGCATTGCGTTGAAACAGGGGTGTGCGTCATTGTTTCACTCCGACAGTTGTGAACATTTCACACACTCATCTAATGTACAAAAATAACAATTACATGTATTCTCTCAGAGATGGATAGATTTCAGTTGAGCTCAAGTAACTGGAATGTAAAAAAAACTTTTGGACCCAAGCAATAAGCCGGATAACTGCGGATACAAATCGAAGGGAACATGGGTCATTCTATAATGGATACAAAAGTTCTCATTTTCTTAAGAGGCAAAGACTAGATATCCGAGTATCAATTGAGATCTTGTTTTAAGGAATAATAACTTTAGTTTGGTAGGCCTTTCTTACACATCTTCCCTTCTTTGGGCCACAACACCCGATTACAATACAATTCCTTACTAATTCCATAACCATCTGATCTGAAACAGTAGGTTGTACAAAACTGTTACAGGTTAATCAGGACTATACGCTTACCTAATAAAGTCGTTTCCCAGTAATCAGATGAACGTCATTTTTGCCTAGTGTAATTAAGTCTTTTCCCCGTAAAAGATTGCTTTTGGCCAGATGCCCTCTTGCATACCCGTCAGACAGCACTGTTTCTATTCCTGATGAATTCGCGAAACAATTTGATTTGACGACAGACCTGCCGCTGGCAGTAATCCCTGAGTTTTCCATTGCCTAGTATTCCTTAATGCCACGAACCCCAACATAAGCTGAATTCGAGTTATAATTCCTCCTGTACCCTCAAAGCCAATATACTCTTCAGCTGCAAATAAACAGATTGAGCAGCTATTGCGAATAATATATCCTCTATTCGTAAGTTAAAAATTATCGATTTCGAAGCGTTTTGGGGTAGAGAGAGGTAGAGAAAAAAAGCTGATCAGAGTCAATGAGAGTGTGTTTTCTCATAAAGGCAAATCTTGACACATATTCATGCAAAAGGAGTAGCCGCCAAACCCGCCAAAAAAGCTTCTGAAGCAACCTACGAGTGCCTTAATGTTCAAGATGTTCAAGACCAATGTCATGTCATTTCTTTGCTTCGCGCACTAAGTGTTTGTTCATAATTACCATAAATAAAAATAAATTAGTATGCAGTTCAAGTCGAACTTTTTGTAATGTTTTAAAAAGAACCAAATTAAAACTTAAGTGCAAGCCATGACTAAATTGATTACCTTGTGTATTGCTATTTAGTCTTCTGTTCATTAGACCAACTAGGTTTTAGCCGGTTGTATTTTTTGCCATTCTTCACATAATACTGTGTTTTCATCTTTCCTTGAATTAGAAGCTTTCTTGGCACTATGTTGCTTAGATCTCCAGTTTGTGGAGGATGTGGCAATATTGGTAACAGCTTTTTTATGTTTCAAACCCACCAATCCAACCATTACACGGCATGCGATTTGGTAATCCAAATTTTCGTTTCATTTTGAAAATATTACGCTTCAAGATTTCAAAGTATCCTTTAATTAAAGCAGCCGTATGTTTTCACCCCAAGTTTAATTTTGTGAGTGATACCTTCCAATCCAGCTCTGATCCATACAAAACGACGACCATCGCATGCGACAAAGTAGAATTTGGATTCATCACAAAAGATCACTTAGTGAGCAAAACTAGCCACTTCTATATATATTACAAAACAGGTTTCTTGGAAGGTGTTCGGGTCTTGTAGCCTCCCTTGGCAGAAAATTGAGCACTGTTGACAGGTTTAACCTTAATCGCGTTTTCTCAGGACTTCTGGCTTTTTCGACTACTGGCTCGAAAAAAATATCAAAAAATGGCTCAATGATTCGATCTATGCCAGTGAGGACTCGTTTAGATTGTAGTCAAACATTTTCAGAGAGATGGTAGAAAAGTATTGCATTAACTTCCGACGGGCAATAGTTTGAGTGATGTTTAAGGGTTCATCAATAAAAAATTATGTTTGACCGCAAAAAAGATAGCATAGACAAATTGGTTAAGAGATGAGAAACAGCAAACACTATCACAGATTGTATAGCTTTGCGTACAAGAAGTTGCACGTTAAATTTCAAACCTGTGAATGAATTATAAGCACTGAACATTTTCGAACGGTGTTCGACAATAGTTCAACTCTCTGTGGTACCCATTCAAGATGCTACTAAGAGACTCGTAATAAACCAAATGCAAGTCACAATTAAGAAATGTAGTTACAAAGTCCAAAACCGATTGATCCCAAGAACTGAAAGTTAATTAAATCCGGAACACGGCTTGCTTCAATACAAACGAAGCCATGGCAAATGTACATAAATCAATATGCAATTTAATGTACGTAGAAGGACTCCGCGAAATAGTACGCAACGAGCCACTGGTAGCAAGAGAGAATGATTCAGCGACCAGAATCCGGCAATACAAAGCGGCCCAGACAGCCAATTTTTGGTTAAACAATGCAATTTGCTTCAATGTTTCGAAGGTGAAGATTCTTCAGGCTGAAGCATACTATCCAAGCACTCTACATGGCGTAGGCATCTTAGACATTGAATTCGTAGATGCTTGGTTAGGGCCGCATGAATCTAAAGAAACAGAGATAGTGAGAAGCGATTTTACGTTTAATCTCTGTTCTGACATTCAGAGATTAGATCTAGAATTTAGTTTCTGAGACTTATTTATTTTCATCATCGATACGACAGTATGTGGATGATCTCAGAACGCTACACATTGCAAATGTGGGACACAGCATTTTCGACTTAATTTTTTCCTGAATTGCTATCAGAACCGCATCTACTCTATGGCTTCAAAGAGTTTCTCACACTCTTTATTCTTCTGTACATATGCCTTGAGTTATTGTAATAGTTTTATTTGCTCTTCTGTACTCATACTTCTGGCGTATGTATTTGCATGTATTAAGGCGACGTAAACTCATAAAAGATAACATTGGCCTTGTTAACCTTTCTTTTGTGCAATCCTTCGGCGTTGTAGAATTTCTGAGAAAATATCATCATGATAAGTGAGAGTCCAGTGTAAGCCAGTTAATTTACGGAATCAAACATTTCAAAATTCAAAATCACGAAAAAAGAGTGTAGAAAGCTTGATCACATTCAAAGATATTGGGGTATTTGGAGCCTTGCGATTCTAAGACGTTCAAGCTTCTCGGGATTTAAAATTATCCTTTATGTTCATCTTCGAACCAAGCCAATCAAAAATTATTCATATTTGGAAAACATGTGCTCCCTGGAATAAGAACAAAATAAAACAAAGGGATGCACGATATTAAATGCTTGAAGCTTCCCCTCAATATTTCATGAATTCATTCAGTTTGACCCTTCAAACAAACAGGGAAAAACAATTTCAAATTGAATATTCTCCTTCTTTGAAATCAGCGTTTTGAGTTATTTATATGAAATCCTTGTAGATTCAAACACAAGACAAGACGGCCAAATGCTGAAGGAGGAGGATTGGACGGCTTTTCCCAAACACGCGGAATAGACCACACAACTTATAAACTTCCAACCGACAACTGGTCTTTTGTGTAAATTTTTTATATAATGTCAGCAAACGAGCTCTAAGCTCCAAAGTGATTCGCACTACAAATTGGAGTCGATCTCGTCAATTCTAACCAAACAGCGAGAACTTCCCCTAAATATGTCTTAAAATGCCTTCTATCTGCATACGAATTTGCGGTGTTTTATCTTCGCACCCTTCAATTAAGAGTCACCAAACGAAAAATGAACAAAACCCTCAGACAATTTTGTCGAAATTAGAAAACTACCCAGCTTCCACTGCTGCACAACAAAAATGAATTCAACCGCTCACACTGACTGTAAATGGGAAATTAAAACACTCTTCTCTTTCGAAAGGTGATACCTCAAAATAAAATCAAATAGTTTGTATTCCGAATGGTAATCAAGACGCCTGCCTAATGCACACCCACCGACGCACTCTAATGCACTGCACCGCAACGACTCCATCAAATTCCCAGTAACGCAGCACTTTCCTCACACCATTGAGGGAATAATTCAAACCGACAATCAAGCTCAGCACCTCTGTACAGCTCTGACGCAACGTCAACTGAACTTCAGAGATGGCCAGCTGAATTGAAATTCGCTTTGCAGAGCGGTGCCATGTTAATCACTGTTACACACACCGAGATTGCCGTACATTGAAAGGGAGAGTAAGTAGCGGGCAGCTGGTGTGCGTGTGCACTTCATCGGTGTAGTATGACTTAATTCTAGTGTGGTAGGTTCCCCCGATGCGCACGTGAACGTTCCGCTGCCTGCTGCCTGTGTTGCACAGCGCACCACCGCCACCTTCACCAACGAGACCGCCAGTCTGCGAGAGAAGATGCGAATCTTAACTGCCGCGGCGGGGGGTAGGCCGCAGTGTTTTCGGCCACCTTACCGTCGAAGAAGTGATACCCAACGATTTCGGCGCGGCAAGATGGAGACGACGTATCTTCATTGTTGTGTGGGGAGTTTAATCAGATTCGTTCGTTTCTCGTCTCGCTTCTCTCGTCTTTTTCGTCGCTTTTTGCATTTTTTCTTTTTTCTGAATTTTTGTTGTATTTTGTTTTTTTTTCTGTCCGCTTCGCTTTTTCCATTGAGTTGCATACACAACCCTGTGTGTGCAAGTTTTTTTAAGAGAAACAACTACCACCGCCACCGAGTGGCTCAACGCAAAGCCTTTTGGTCTCTTACGGCGCGGTGCTTTTTTCAAAATATAAATAGATGTTCACGGGTATCTGAACGATAGTGTTATTAGAAGACCTCACATCAGTGGAGGCATAGCAGCATTCACCAGCGTACAAGGTTTTAAACTTTAACTAACCGCGAAGGGATTTACCTAAGATGAGATCCCTTACGTTACTGGTGGGTGTTTTTGACTCAAAAACAAAATATACAAGTGCAATCAAAGGAAGGCAAAAACATTCAGGATTTAAGGATTATGTGAAAAAGAAATATTCAAAATTTTTAAGAAAAAAAACAACAATAGTTGAAATTGTTTGGCAAGTGTAGTGTTCTGAAAATGTTTAAATCTATTCCAAATTTGTGAAATTTACCCATTGGATCTAAGAAAAATTGAAAATTTCCAAAATCTTCACGAGGATAAATAAGTGGACAAATTCTTAACACAGTGCTTTCATCACTTTCGACGAGGACAGTGTATAAAATATTTTATATTTGAACATCCTGTTCATTGTATAAATATTTTATGTGATCGAGTGTGCTTGAAATTAAATTTGGAACTTTGTCCAAAAATGAATCTTCATCATCCACTAAGTATTCTTATGCTCTACATATCCTTCGGGTTCTGTTGTGTAGTAAATACTCTTTGATCTAAAATTTTGTCAACGGTTGATCGAAAATGTTGTCGAAATTTTTAAAAGGAGTGAAGTAAGCAATTTTTAGTTCACTTTTTCATGAACAGAACTAAAATTTGAAACTACGCTTGTATTAATTTTCGCCAGAATTTTTGACTAAAAATGTATAGATCAGAAAACCTATGAGCCTTATGAGTTCTGGATATAATGCAACATTTTCGAATTTTGATGGTGTTCTTTAATATTTTTGCATACCCGAAATTTAGTCTAGAATTTAGACAGACGTTTCCTCACACTTCTTTCTTCTGTTCTTTTTAGAGCAAGTATCAGTAACAAACAATAGATTTGTTCCAAAACGTAAGCCAAAGTCGTCTAGCCTATAAGGTTGTAAATTAAGGCCTTCAGGCTAAAAACTTCAACTGCTTTCAGTTAATCACCATTCAAACGAGAATGTAAGCTGACAGTGTTTTGATTCAAAATGCACAGGCACTGTCCTTATTTGGATTCAATCACTTTCGGATTTGTAAAATAGTAAACTTGTCTAACCTCAAGTGCTAAACGAGGAATTTGGAGCATTGACAAAATTTCGCCCAACAACCCGGACCAATATTAAACTCGTTAGAGGTTGCAAACAGAAAATCCCTTCCTTTTCAGAACTTTAGGCTTTTTTGATCAAATCAAGAAATTAGTACAACATTTTTGACATGGGATTCAACATTTTGGCTTTTAAAAATTTGTCAAATAATCTATTCTAGTTCAAAAGATTCTGGTAAAATTTAGGCCAAAAGTGACCAAAAATGCGTCCAACCTAAAATTCATTCAACTGAGTCTTAAATAAAATAAAAATCTAATCACAACTTGATCAAAAGCATTTGTCCCTCGTGCCAAAAAAAACCATGAAAAGCGATCAAGTTCTCTCCCCAGCATCCGAAAAACTTATCCAAAACCATTCTAAAACACAAAACTCTTTTTTCCTTTCAGTTGATCGGAGCCATCAGTGCTCTGCTCATCTCAACAGCTTTTGCCCACCCGCCCGAGGGAGTCTGGAAGAAGAAGCTCGTCTGGAAGGAGGACTGGGTTCAAATCTGGAAGACCGTTAAAAAAGAAGCGTGGGAAACAAAATGGAAGAAAATCCAAGTTCCCATCTGGAAAGAGGTCCAAGTCCCCATCTGGAAGGAAGTCCAAGTGCCCGACTGGAAGATCGTGAAAAAGCCACACATCGAAGAGCGTGAGGTGCCAGCCTGGAAGGAGGAGAAAGTCCCCGAATGGAAGAAAATCAACAAACCCATCTGGAAGGAGATCAAAGTGCCAATCTGGAAGGAAATTCAAGTGCCCGAATGGAAGCAGATGTTCGTCCCCGAGTGGGTGAAGATGGGCATTCCCGGTGAGAAATTCCTCGGCAAGGATCACGAAGGTTGGGAGTACACTAGTCACGATCTCTGGCGCAAGAAGCTCATCTGGAAGCCAGTCTGGAAGAAAGTCTGGCGCACAGAGAAGAAGCAAGAATGGGTCCCAGACAAGAAGCTCGAATGGAAGGAAGAATGGATCCAAGTCTGGAAGCCAGTGAAGAAACAAATCTGGATCAAGGAGAAACGCGAAACTTGGGTAGAGGAGAAGGTACAAATCTGGCGCACTGAAAAGAAGCAAGCCTGGGTGACAGAGAAGAAGCAAGCATGGAAGGACGAATGGAAGTCAATTCAAGTGCCCGTCTGGAAGGAAGTGAAAGTGCCCGCATGGAAGAAGGTCTGGAAGCCAATCTGGGAGAAGGTTTGGGTGCCAATCAGCCACGGTTGGGATTAAGCTTCACTCCGCTGTAACATTTTCTGTGTGTGTTCTTAGTTAAGTGAGTCCATTGTGAGTCCATGACTGTTTCATGCTGTAAATACTCCAGCTATCACTACCTGTTAACCTTTTCTTCTTCTTATCCTTCGTATGTATATTCGAGTGTACCATGTTTTTGTATATAGTCAGAGCCACCCGGCGGGTGGCGCACAACAAAAGATCATAAGCTCTTGAGAACGCTGTTAGAATGTTTTATTGCTTGTTATAGTTCTTAAGAATTTTTTTGTAAATAAATCGAAACTTTAAACAAATGCAATGCGTTTCTCATTTCATAGCGCCGAGCCGTGTAGCTGGACTGTGCAGGGCAACAATACTGTGCGATAAAGAGCTGGTATAGTGCACCTCCATAGATGAATTCACATGCCAAACGGGGGAAGTCACTCAAGTCTATCTGCGATCTACGGTGTTCCAGGAGGAAGTGGAAACGGTGAAAATGTGTACACCATTTAACACACGCCTCCATGGGTCATGGGGACCTGTTACATCTGCGACTGCAGTCACGACGTGGCCAATCCCTTCCTCCTCCGCAAGTCCCCTGCCACTGTAACATTACCTTTCACTTTCGCGATGTTGTATCACTATTCCTTTGATGGTTATCCTTTACGGGATGGTTCAAGCTTCTCACGGAAGTTAACGGTCACAAGATGATAGCCGCCTGCAGCCATGGGGCATACTGTTGCCCGTTGTTACTCGCCGCTTCCCCATTTGACCGCGAGTGGATGCGCAACCGATCCAAGACCTCAAACTTCAGCCAAGGGGAGAGAAAGACATCGTCACGAAATCAACGTTCACAAGCCAGACACCAGACAAGGCCAGATCCACTCCGCGCGAAGATTCACTTTCGTGCATTGTTATGCTTTCGAGTGTTCGTGTAGAGTGAGCATCATCATCGCATCATTACAATTCAGGTTCAAGCTGAAATGGAAAGTGCATTGCTTCCCCAAAAATGGAAAGCGGATGCCCACCGAAGTGCCGTCCCGTCTCATCACTGGCATACAAACCAACTGTAATTAGAGGCGTCCGCTGCAAAGCGAATCATTTACCAAAACGGAGTCAAAAGTGTTTTTATTTGGTTGTGTGTGCTCGCTTACCCAATTCGATTTGACCATTAGACATGCTCTTCCAGGAGTTAGATAACCAGTGTGCGTCGCTCCACTCTTGGAAGATTCAGCTCGTAATTGAAATGATTTACCCAACCCAGCACGACTGGGACTTGAACATGTGAGCACTGTTATAACGGTCGTCTGGATGATGAGGATTTTGTGTGCTATCGTAACCGATTGAAGATGCCGCGGAATGAGTTCAAGATCTCCATCACTGATTAAGTAAGTAAATTAACGCCATTGTGCTGCGTACCGCCATCCTTCACTTATGAAGCCGGTTTCTGCGGCATCCTGAAAAACAGAGCCAAAGCAAGGTCATCGTATTTCACTCGTTACATCAGTACAACCACTTACATCGCCGGTGGTAAATTACTGCGAGTCCCGCTGCTCACTGATGAACCAAAAAAACAAAAGAGTTGGGTAACGAACTTTTTCCTCTGTATTTTGTGCCTGGTTTTATATTTCAGTGACAGCTCTGGGGCAAACGACATAATTGTCACCAGCTCGTAGATCGCAAATCGTCCGATCACCGTTGGCCTAGAAAGACTGCTGTTAATACTCAAGCAGATAACCACCAACGACACCGTGATCCATTGTGAACGCAAATTGTTTCTGTTGTCTGGGCTGTTTTTTTTTCTGCAGCGTTTATGACGCAATTACTGCATTCAGTGTGGCGGAAAGATGATGCCAAACCGACGGCATGCACTTTTGAATAAATTACACAGTCTTGAGTGATCTGCAATTAATTTCATAATGCCCAGGTGAATTTGCACAGATTGGTATTGTGTGATTTGCTGAAGAGAGTGAATGTTGACCCATGGTATGGAGAAACCACAGTTACTGTGGGCGATAAAGACGAGGAGGTGCTAATGACACTGCAGCCATCTGGAAGCTGTGTTAGTTGTGTGACAAACAATTGCAGCGCTGGAATTTGTGGTCGGGGGTGGCAACCTATTTGTCTGACCTTTCGCTTGCTCAACGCTTTTTTCCTGCGACCTGGTGTTACACAAAACTCCGTCAATCATCGATGTTTGCGCTGAGTGACTGCGGCAAATGTTTGCGGGTATTGCCCGCATGGCTTGTGGCGAAAGATGTGAACTAAAATGCTACTAATTGACTTTGGCAATTTATTTTAATTACATGGTACGGTCGAATCTTGCGGGGAATTTAATTATTGATGGATGATGCGCTTTTTTTAAGTCGGGCATTCCATTAGTGGGATGGTGGTATGTAGGTCAAATTACTTGTCTTGTAGTGTCCTTAAGCATTTTTTAGGATTCATGTAATCGGCTTCATAGGTCTCGTGTAATGGCCTGTGTTGCCATTCGTCATATGAGTTGTACATTTAAGAAAGTTACATCTTACAATGATCACTCTTCATTTTACACTTTCATGTAATTTCTAGTACCTAAATCTTAGTACTTGTGTTCGAGTTGTCACAATCTTGTCTGCATTTAAAGGTCTGGAAGGCTTTGGAGTGTCGTTGAACGTAAGGCACTCACAAGGCACCCCTTCGGTAAGTACATCCTATTCACTGGGGGTGTCAAATTAAAAGAACGTTTAAGGCAAATTATTACCAGGTTTTGGTACCTGAGTAAATGTGTCAACAGACCCATAGATACTTGAACATCGAAATTCCTTCGCTGGCTATCCCTGGATAATGGCGTCTTATTTTCAAAACGCTTGTGCGGTAAAAGACAGAATTGCGTTTTAGATTCTAATTCATAGATGAAGAGACTCGCCAATTTCACATAGACAAAGGGCGGTCGTGGTCGGAGAGTGGGTGACGATGGATCGAGTTGCCTGGAGATCACACATTGTGCACACTGTCTCTGCGACCTAGTTATTGGAACAAATGAATAACTAGTGCTGATGATGATATTCATCCGTGGTATGAGAATAGCTTTTTTTACGGGATTGACATTTTAAACTGAGAATCCTTGCCTTATATATCTGTGGAGCTCAGTCGATCCATTTAGATCGGGTGGTCGCCATGGCAATAATAATAATAATTGAGTGGCACTACAGCCTACATGGGACCAGGGCCGAGCTTCTACAACAACCACTCGTGTTGTGCGTGCTACTGTTCTCTCACGGGTAGAAGGGACTTTCAGTTTCTTGACGACCCCGAACAGCGAGATTTATGCCACTTTTCATAGACAGTTGATACTCTTTGAGTGTTGTCAGCAACTCGAAAGGTGTGGTGCCGTGAAGAATGCGAGGTGTCCCGTCCGAGAATCGAACATAGACTTTCTGCGTGGCGCACTTACCACTACGCCACGGCTACCACGTCATGGCAATATACACTCAAAAAGAATTAAATGTCGGCAAAAAACTCTAGGTCCCTTCTACTTGTGATATAACAGTCCGTAGTAGTTGCGAAAATCCTAACCTTAATCCCTCTCTAGAGCCACCAAATTTTGGTACTTTTAGTTACTTACAGTCGAGCGAAAGATGGTGAAGAGAATAAATAGTAGGGTGAAGGAATGTCGTAAGTGGTAGATAATCTGCTCATGTTGTCTTAATGTGAATAAGTTATCTGCCTTCCTTCACTTCATGAAACCACCTACAACACACTCTTCGCTCGGAATGCACATTATTTTATCCTTAAGCCTACTTTTGGACGAACAGTTGAGCTTAAAGGATTATTCGTTGGTGGCACTACACGAATGTGGAAAACTCTACGATTACAATCCACAAGCATCCACAAAACCAATGTACATCGGTATCTCCTCTCCCCCTCTTCTTCTTTACCTTCGTTCAGTACTTTGAGCCAAGTTTGATCACTAAGGGTATTTGAAACCTCTTTAACACGAGCAAATAAGAATATTTTACTTGACAGCACATTTTTTTCGATATTCATTTGTCACGGACGTTTCGCCTAAACTTCGGTTGCCATGAACATCTCGCTCGGAACTGCCAGGGTTGAGACACCATCTGATTAGTCCGTCAGTTGTACAGCGAGGGAGAAGAAGAAGCAACGAGAAGGAAATAGAAAGGACAAAATTAAAACAGAAATGTCAAGAAGGAAATAAAAAGCATAAAAAGCAAAGAAGGAAATCAAATCAATCATTCACCTGATCTGTGATTATCCAGGACTGTTGTTAAGCTAAAGAACGTCTTGAAATTATTGAATTTGAAAGAAGTTACACGAAATTCTAAGTTTCACGGCTAATCCCTCCTTTTAGACCACAATAGACCCGATCTGTAGGTCTAAGTGAGCATGGAAATAACCGCCAGAGCACCCTATCTATCTGCCTACCGACTTGTCATCCTTTAAAGTCATCGGTAGATCTTTCTTAAGAAATTATGTGAAAATGCTTTGTTGTCATTACAAGCAACGGAAGAGAACCTCTTGTAAAATGAATACATTGGGTGGCGCTACAGTCTACAAGAAGCTCGGACCTGATCCCTTGTGGGCTGTAGTTCCACTAAATTCAGTCTAGAAGGGAACAGAACCTATTTTCTTCAAGCCACATTCGCGCGTACCATTGTTCTCTTACAAGGAAACGGAACCTGCAGTTTGTTCCCGACTCGGAATGGCGAACTTTTCTGAATCTTTTCATACGCAATTTATACTCTGTGTTTTGTGAATTACTCAAAAGGCGTGGGCCGTATAAAACTACAAGGCGTTGAGTCCAGGTATCGAACGTAGGACTTTCGACAACAAGAATAACTTGTTATCTTTTTCCTAACTCCTATTCCCAAAGAAATATGATCAATGGTTTTCTTAACAAAATGCCTGCTGATAACTATGTTCCCCTTTCATCAGCTTCAAATGTTTATTTCAACAAATTCAAAAATAAATACAAATCCATTCCCAGTTACTATGACCTTATCTGCGAGACACAGTTTAAAAACTTTCTTCAAAAAATAATAATTCAAATGTAAGCTAGCGTCATCTATCTGTCACTCTTTAAGTGAAAGCATTTCTTTGCCAAAAAACCCACGAGAAGACGCCAAAAACTATGCAACGCCCCTGATGACTTTCACCAAGAAAATCATAACTTCTCATATTTTTGACACCGCAAATCACGCACCAACCACGGAACTTTCCACTCCACCCGATTCACCAAAAGCCACGCAAGCTCTTCGCTTCATTTAACGTGTTTGCAACCAATTCCCTCGAAAAGTTAGTCACCACCGTCTCCCGCCTCGCAACGTGCCATCACAACCCTCATCATCGCCGTCATCCGTGACAGCAGTCATCGACGACGCTTTTAAATCTTTCAATTTGAATGAACCTGAAGTGTGGATTGCATCAGCGGCAGTTGGCGGATGCTTTACCAAGCAGTTCAGTTGGGTTATTCGATTCATTGTTGTTAACCTTATTTAATTGTGGGGCACGGTAAGCGTTCAATTGCTGCGTAGCCGGGGGCTTGGCAAACAAAAGGATCGCATCGCTTAAGCGCTGCCACCACCGCACGCCGTCGCCGTTGGGAAATGCGCAAGAAACGCATTTGTAATGCGTTATGCTAACAAGGTGTGCAAACTGTGAATGCACTTAACTAATTTGAAATTTCTTGATTGAATGGTTTAATGACTGACTGGCTGATTTGCGAACAGAAATAGCTAATGGGAGGGGCAAGTGTATTGGTTTCAAGAAGACATGAAGCATTTGCTTGTCTCTGGGCAATTGAGTTTGTTTAATGAGTGGGCGAGAAAATGATTTGATAACTGAACGTGAATATGAAAGAGAGAAGAGAAATGCAAATTGATGTTCGTTGCAAGAGGAAACAACACAAGTTCGAGTGAGGTTTACATTTAAGTTTAAATTAAAGTACTTATTCATTCCAGCGACATGGGCGAAGTTTGAGAACCTTCTGAAGATAGTGATACGAGAACGAGATTGTGCAACGTGCTCGACGAGGTTAAGCAACTAGTGGAACTTAACTCCGTTAAGGGACACAACAGGTTCTTTTATATCGCTTCTTCAAATTAGGGACTTAATTGAACTTAAAAATTTGTCGAATTCGAGTTGGATACTTCGAATTGGCTTAGAGAAATTAATTTTCAATTTTGAAAGATGAGCGATGAGCGGGAGTGGCCCTGATATGTCCGACTGAGAACAGTAGCTACAGAATATCAAGTGTGCGAAATCCGTTTTATATCAAATGCTAAGGACTACAAGTCTATAGTTTTGCAAGCAGTACTAACCGCATTTAAGCAAAATACCTGTAATCCGAACTGTAGGTCATTTTTACTGCAGTTCAGACCAATTTGGTCCAAAACATCATCATAGGAAAGCATCTTCTCCACGTGGCCCAAGTAGGATAGGACAGTCTTGCCCTTCTTAAGACCTAGTTCGACGTGTAAAGTACATTGTTTAAATTGTTCATTAAACTTCTTCTTCTTGTGGCGCTACAGTCCGGGTGGACCTGGGCCTCAATCAACATGCTTCTCCAGTCAGCACGATCTTTCGCCAGCTGCCTCCAATTGCGCACTCCAAGGTGTGTGCCATCTCAGCCTAGATCGTCCTCTGTTACGTTCTCTCAATGATTCGGATTCGAAGACTTCTCTGGCCAGAGCAGTGGTGTCAATGCGTTCTCGATGGCCTAGCCACCACATGCCGCCGTACAGTCCATAAAGTTCATCGCTGAATCTTCTCCTCCAGATGCCATCCACGCACAGAGGATCAAATATCGCACGCAAAACTTTTCTCTCGAAAAAATTAAGGTCTTCCTTCTCCTATTTAAGTAATGTCCAGGCTTCCGCGCCATAAAGTGGGACTGGGATGACCAGGGCATATAAAGCAAGCTTAGTCCCTCGAGAGAGGGCAATTGACTAGAGTGATTCTGCGTTTCATTTCGGTCGGTGTTGTTGTCCCTATTACTGTTCATTATTGTAGTAATTCCATGTTTGATCAACAGTTACCAAACAATACAGAAGCTCCTTTGGATTGCGCTTAAAGAGAGTCAAACACTACTCTGAAGTGGCTTACTAGTTGTGCTTGTTATCTAAAGTTGGCAAACCTGGCATCCATTGAGCAGAAAGAAGATAGCAGGACATTACCAACGCAGTTCGTTGTGATGCATAATGCCTCGGGTATCTGGTGTACCTTTAATAGGCGATCTACCACTACGTTGTAGCAATTTTTGGACCACCTTTGCGGGACACATCAAAACCGGATTGTACCTTCAGAATTGCACTTTGGTTTGACGGCAATTTTTGATGATCGCCATCAAAGGAGAAAAGTTCCCGTAGACAGCATCTAGGTAGGTAGGTAGATAAGTAGGGCTGGTCATTTGCGGAACCATTGTGCTGCCACTTCAGAATTCGGTGGGATCAACCTACAGTCAATTAAAACAATTAATAGCCCATGGTGGTGTTCAGTAGATCAACGGAAGGGATTTTACTCCAGTTGTACAGACCGTTGAGAATATAGTTGCCTAGGTGTCTGTTTCTGAGGCACGCTAGTTCCGGACTGTTGCAAAGCCGGTGTGGGATTCTTTCCACTTCCTCATAGTCTACACTGTTTCAACAGAGAACAGTAGAGGGAACACCTAGTCTACTTGCATGCTGATCAGTCAGACAATGTTCAGTTATTGCTTCCACAATCAGGCTGTCCGATCTATTTATTACAGCACCAAGAACAAAATACCAATTAATTGCTACACGTGAAAAAAGTTATCTTGCGATGCTGTCACCATCTCCATCAGGCGGCCAGCCTAAGTACAAGTCGAATGTTTCAGTGACAAAAATTCGAGTTAAGGGTACATTCCAGGAATTGAACCTAGAAACTCCGTTTTTTTTTTTATGCGCTCAGGGATGTGGTAATCTTCGGAAGATACTAGCTGCCAGCATGTCCGATTTGCAACGGGAAAACATCTACGTATTAATCCACACCCCGCACACTTCAACCACTCTTCCCGAGGCACTGCCGTTAGGTATTACTTCGTAAAGAATATTAGCGACTCACGCTCTGCTCTCAAGGGAAGCCCTTTCTGCCTCAGCCTGTCTAAGACTTAAATGAATCTTCACAATGAATGAGCATACTTCATTCCTGTTCTCTACAGATCTCATCACGTAAGAGATCATATTATCGGCGCTTGGTAGGTTTATGAACTGACTCTCCTGCGCAAAGCGGCTGCAGTGAAAAATAGCGTCCTACTCGAAGTTTGAGCATTGTGGGCACAGCGGCGAGTTGTCGTGCCCAACCTTCTGCAAATATTTTCGGTAGCCGCAGTGTTCAGAAAGGAACTGTGAGAGTAGGTAGTTGCGCTCTCCTGCGGATCTTGATACCCAGGTCTCAACGACGGGACTGAGAACATGCGTCCACCTACCTTTTGTGGAGACGTCCCATCTAGTTGCCGCATTGCTATGAATGCTGCTCGTTCTTCTCCTCTTATAACTTTGGCTTGGTGCCTGTCCGGGGTTCTTCGGTGGTACATCTCATAAGCTCATCTGCAGGAATTTCTATAGTGTTCCTGCTGTGATGAACACTGCCTCATCCTGAAACCACTGACCCTTCGTATTGCCAGAGTCTGTACACTGACGTTATCATCCGTTTCAGTCACCCTGAAGTGAGTGATCTAGACCAAATTGGAGCAACATACAGAAGAACTGAACTGATTACACATGAGAGTAAGATTCTGCGTGTATACCCGGGTCCAACAATAATTGGAAGGATTCGAGAGAGTGCTCCTTGTGCATGTAATGCCACCCGTGTGGAAGACGTCGCATTTGCGCACTACGACAATCGACTCAACTACTTCTTGAATATTAAGGCAGGTGATTTTTTAAAGAAACAAAATTTATGGCAGAGATCTGCGAGAATTTTGGAATATCAAGATATAAAAAAAATAATTTATTGTTACCACAATGATCCTCTAGTTCTTCTCCAATCTAGTGTTACATAGGAACCATTTACTTACCTCTACGCTCTACATTTTAAGTCCCACATCCAATGTATCCTTCCTCTCTTTTGGTCCTTATCAAACAAAAAATTTAAATGGGAAAGAACTTGTACATGATCACTTCAGATATCGCTTTGAAAACAAAATAAAAAATACTTTGCCCCCTAGGATGGCGTTTTCCTACACAGGTCGTATATCTTTTAAGCTTACTTTCTTTCGTAAATTCCTCGAAAAGAAATCCCCCCTTACTCATGGTGCAGATAATAAAGTACGTGTGGGAGATTTCATAACACTACTCTTGACCACTTGGATGGCCGTTATAATTGATTGTATCAACAACCACCATCTGTTTGATGTAAAAGAGTGACTACTTCAAACCAACACCCACGCTTTATTTCATTTATCGCACTCTGTGCAAATACTCCAAGTGTTACTTCAAATAATCGATGCTGCTAGCCTAAGCAGTGCCTCCTCCTCTACTTGATCACCGGCATCCACACAAGAGCAACATTTCACACAAAAAAAAAAACTGAAAGACACCAACATCCACTCGCAGCAGTCAAAGACCCGGAAATCGAAGATATCTACATAATCAGAGAAAGCATTGCCAAGCGGCAGGATATCCACTTCATAAAATTCACCCGATCTGTAATCAAGGTGTACTCCCATCTCCCCACCGCAAACAAGCGTAATTAACCGAATGAATTCCGCGTTCGAATGTGCACCCCGATGAATCACGGCGGAGATACCTGTCACATCATCTTCGCTCCAAACCGGCTGCCCACAAAACAACACCTCACAACAGTCTTGCACTTGTCCTCGAAAGATTAATCCGAATGCAAAATCCTGCACCCACGCATTAAGCCACGGTTGCATAAGAAAGCCGCGTTGCACTGCACGTAGTCACTCCCGCTTGACATAATGGCGAGTTGAAATGTCTTCATAATGAGGCAATCAATTGACGTTAATAAGAATTGCGGATACATTGCTAACAATCGCTAAAAACAGGAAAAGCATTACCAAGTTGTGTGTACGATACATTGTTCCCTCTGTCATCGGTTTTTTTCCAGCCACCGCTGCGCCGCGGTTGAGATTGACGGGGAGGGTCTGTGGCACGCTCAACTTGCATTCAATTAGACTGCGAAAGCGAAAATTGTGCCAAACTCATACAACGTACACACAAACACATACACACAGCCACACGCATCGTCATGATGCGAGAGCCCTCCGTCAAAGAGAAACAGAGACAAGCACAACAGCCACCATTGTCCGTCGAATGATTGATTGTTTTCCGGTTGCCGGTGAACATTGGAATAGTCGAGAGGAAAAACGCTTTTCCAATTCATTGCAGATTGTATCGTGAGGTGAGATACCACCGTCGTACAGAGCTTGACCTCTAATCATGTCACAGATACCGATCCGATAGAGTTCACCGCGCAAGAGCAAAAGCCTCTGCATGACCTTTTCACGTTGCCTACAGCACTGTGGCGTTTGGTGGCGGCGGTGCACCGACACAGATTTGCAAGAAAAACGGTTATCAATACAATGAGGATGATGCATATCTGGGACTGGGTGTGATTTTGGAGTACCGGCCGCATGCGGCTGATGGTTAGAGCTATGCGATGTGAAACCGTGTAGCGTTTGTTTCATCACTGATTGGCAACCCCCGACATCGTGATAGCATTGAGGGGGTTTTTCTCTTGTGCAACGCAACGCGGCAAGAAACGCTTTCGTGTCGTTTGGTTTGATTGTGTCACTTTTTATGTCAGTTCGATGGCAGGCTGCAAAGCGGTATATAAACGATGAGTTCACTGTCGATAGCCATTTGTGGTCGCACTGCAAGCGCCAAGACAATGCAACACCGCTGAGCGGCGGTTCGTTGAAAACTCAACTGAGTCATTAAATGTTAAGTGATTGATTTATTATTAATTGTTAAACGCAAAGACTGGATGAAGGTCTTAAAGGTGGCAAAAATTGTATGACGTGTGAAAAGTTTGCACACCAACTCTTTTGTCAGATAGGTGACTGATGACGGGCGTTAATGAATTTCATGGCCACGATGACGAGATGTGATGAGAAGCAGTTCTTCTAGTTTGAATATAAAGTGTCTATAAATTTCTTTACGTACAATTGTTTCGGAGATCTCTCCCAATGCATTCCACAAAAGACACAATTTTCCTCTCCTGCTTTGTTTTAAGATTAATAGCCAAACGCAACTTCTTCCTTCCTTGAACATATTTTGTCCAGAAAAGTCAAACCTCACGTCATGTGGCCAACTTGCTCCTAGACATACTTAACACCTCACCTCACAAATCCATTCACAATCCACCGCAAAGCCAAAACAGACATGTGCCTTGAATATGCAATTCAATAAACTTCCCAAAAATAGTGCAGCTACTGAGGCAATCACTGCATTCCTCCGTACCAACTGCAGCTGCATGGCCCAACTGCTCTCATAATTAAGTCCCGACACACGCAAGGCATTCTCCCTCTTCGCACTCAAACGCATCATAGATAAGTATGTCTGACGCAAAGGTGTTGTCACAATGCGAAAGTCATTGCCTGACTCCACTTGATTGCCAACCAGTTGGACAGACATCGATTGAAGGACAAGGAAATAGATAGGAAATCCTTTGCAACATAATCATCATTGTGCCAACAGGAGGGGCCACCGAGTACCCCATGTCTCCGCATCCGGCCCAGGAAGGCGCTGACTTTCGCTTTCATCGCTCAACCTTTTGATATCTCCACGCAATCCAAGCAGGCAAGACAGAAGGGAAGCGGGTTTTCGCGAAGTTTCTGCGATTATCTTGCTCGATCGGGGAGTGGAGCACGGCCGCAGCGTACCTCCTTCTGCTGCCTAATGGAGTCCGTATCTGAGATTTTGATGAAAACCGGAATGCTGGCACAGCCGCCGAACAAGTGCTCTCGGGCTGGTGGGACTTTTGTCCCATTTGACTTTTCCGGTATCTTAAATCGCAATGCATTGGGCACGGAGGTGGCGCGTAGCATTGCATGTGCGGCGGCAAAGGCTGAGACCGGATTGCGGTTTGTCCATGCACTTGGCATATGACGTGCCATTACAAAATTATTGCTTCCTTGTTATTTCGGAAATGATGTTGCGGAGTAATTAACCCGTTATCAGAGGAGTTGAGTTGATGGAATGTGGTTATAGATGACGGTGGAAATCGGCTTTAGGCTACTGTGTTGACTGGAGTTGTGAGTAATGCCTAGAGGAGACATCTGTGACAGACAAGGTGCAACAATTCCATCCGGAAACAGATTTATGGGTTAAACAAAACAAGTAACTATAGGACTTTAAGTAATGTGTAATCTTATGAAATGTACAAATGATAGCGACGGCGTTCCACTCATCTACTCAGCCACGGCTAAATCGCCGTGGATGAACATTGCGTTCAACAACATGCGCAAATGTTAAATTATCTTTATTAAAATTGGTATTCTCTTTGAGCAACATTCCCCATACTTTTCCGAGATTGTTTGGTTTTGTGTGTCATTTTTTTTTTATTAAGTTCTTACGTTCAAGATCCTACTCCCTGTAACCAACTCTCGAATATTTTAAAGCCTTTTTAAGTCCTTAGACGACATTTCAAAGTTTGTAAGTATTCATTGTGTAATCGTCAAATTGGCTTCTGACAGGCTTGCCACAGCAAAGACCTCAGTGCATTCAATAATCGAAACTTGTCCCAGTTTCTTTGCATTGCATCTCTTGAGGGATAAGAAAACGGAGTTCAAAGCACGCTTTACTCATTTTACGATCATCGCACAGGAGTTGCAGCATCAGATCCTCAAACGCAAGATTCCCATAACTCTGGTATACATTCTTAAGCTACGTACAAACCATAAGTTGGCTACTGTGCATCCTCTCGGCATATTGCAAAGTAACCTAGAGCTCAACGTTATATTTGCCTCCTTTCCATCACTTTAACTCTCTATCTAACAATGATAAGCTTGCATCTAAGAAATGCATTGCAAAAAATTTACGAGAGAATACCGACAGGGGGTACATTTTCGTTCACTTAACTGCAAATTCCAATTACAAAGACAAAAAATAAATTCACTGTTGAGTGGGAAGTAACCTCGAAGCCTTTGGATTTCATCAAATCTTCTTCTTCTTTTTCTTCATCTATTTGTGGCGCTACAGTCCGGAGTGGACCTGGGCCTTAAAAAACATGCCTCTCCATTCAGCACGATCTTTTTCTAGCTGCCTCCAGTTGCGCACTCCAAGTTAGTTGAGGTCCTTCTCCAATTGTTTGCACCACCTCAGCCTATGCCGTCCTCTGTTGTGTAGTTCCAATGGCTCGGGTTCGAAGACTTTTTAGGCCAGAGCAGTGGCTCTACACGGCCTAGCCATCTTAAGCGTTGAATCCGCAGACACTTAACCAAGCGCATGTCACTGTACAGCTCAGTTAGTCGTTAAATCTTCTCCTACAGATGCCATCAATGCAAACAGGACCAAAAATCGTATGCAGAACTTTTCTCTCAAAAAGACTCAGGGGTCCTCATCCACATTTAGTTACGTCTGAGCTTATGCGACATGAAAGAGGACTGGGATGATCAAGCTGTTATATCCCTATTTTCCGCGGGTCCGAGGTAGACGAAGTCCTTGACTAATTCCAAGTTTCTGCTGACTAGTGTAACGCTCTGTCCGGGATGTCGTTATTTTGTGTCCTTTCTCGTTGGCAGCATATACCTCGTCTTGCACTCATTAACCACCAGATCCATTTCAGTCGCTACCGCTTCAATGCCAGCAAACGACTCATTGACGGTTGTATTCATCCAATCTCAATGTCATCAGCGTAAACTCAAAGATCGTGCCTCTGGTGTTGACCTGTGAGTTAAGCACAATCTTCTCAAAAATGATTTTAAGCAATTCACATGACAGTGCGTCGCTTTGTCTAAAACCTTGTTTAAAATTGAAGGTCACAGTGACGAACTCACCGAGACCGAGACCGAAACTTTTAACAAGTCCCTTAAAAAATATTAACTTGCCTCAATACCAGCTCCATTTCGACAAAACTTGAAGAAAAACTTTGCTTGTCAATACACAAACTCAATTTAATTATATTTTTGCAGTGCGCTGTACATGTAAAAAATCATGGCCGAAAGTTTTTCTTTTTCCACTACGACTTTATCATATAATTGCATCAGTTCAAGGAATATAAGTATTTCTTCAAATGAACTTCTCAACTACACTCTGGGACACTTGATTATAATCATTAAACAATAAAATTATAAGCACCATGTTAATCAGTTTCTTTTCCATATTTTAAGCTCAGGGTCTTTCAAAACATTATAACCAAAAGTGTGTTCTCTCTTATAATGTTTTGTTTGTTTTTGAGTTGTAATACTGTCTATTTTGAAAAAGGAAGCAGATTGATTGAAAAAATTACCCAGGACTAAAAGACCAAACGAGTTGTAGGAAAAGCCGAAGAAGATGTGAGACAAGATCAAAAGTCAAGGGAAGAGAGAACTAGTGAAAAGACAGTTGAAATCCTGATGGAACAGTGTTCACAAAGCTAAATTCGACCAAGTAGTTGAATTATTTAAGTGTTACAGAAAATATTCAGATTTCTTGTTCCATTTTGGTTCCCAACGTTTCGACTGTATTTACTGCCTTCCTCAGGGGATCTTTTGATTGGGAAAAAGAAAGAGTTGAAAAAAATCCACTTACAGCTTTTGAATTAAGAAGATCTCCAACGAGGAAAGATGGAAAAATAAAACATTTATCTGAGGCTAAAGATCAAAGATGGACACTTTTTTGAGCTCATATAAGCTGGAAGAAGGAGCGAGATTTCGTTATTTTTTGAGTGACCAAAATGGTTTTCAGTTTCACTTTCGCCATTTAAAGAAATAAGAGAATTTTTTGACACGCTCCATATCCCAATAGACTCGGGTATGCTTGGATGCTCAACAGAACACGTTCATTCTTCTCAAAACACAAGTAATCAAACACGAGGACAGTCATCGTTGGTGCATGTTAATAGTACAATGCAATCCGAACATATAAAACAAAGGCTTACAAGCAACAATGGAAGTTAGCCGTCTCTATCATCCGACCATAATGTTTATGACAAGATTTAAGAATGTCCCAAAAATGTATAGAACAGATCGCCGCTGAAAATGTTCCCTTTTAAAATTAATTCTCCTAGCGACATCTCGATGAAAGGATCATATCCGAATTTTCCGACAAAAAAAAAACAATCTCACCACAATTCTGACGTCATCCAATAAATCATCACACTACTTGCAAGACAATTACTAATTGACACAAATGCCACAAACCACGTCTTCACGCATAATTGCAGCCCCATGTCAACGCTTCAACCTTGATTGGTCACACCCAACAAAGTGTGCCATTTCGAAGTGCCATCGCCCCTGACCTTGAAACTCCCCCTACCCATCCACCGCTACGCGGTAAATTAATCCAAAGCCTATTCATAACTCACACCCGTGTAACGACAACCGAAAACCCAACGAATCGAATCAAACACAGCCCCGCGCCAACGATTAAGACGCGTTGAATATCAATAATTGCCGCCGCAACCATTCTGCCTGCAATTAAAAATCACGCTGGCTTTCATTATGAAATTATGCAAATTCGCGGGAGTTTCCCCTCGGGGTTGCATTAAGCGGCGGCGGCGGCGCGCTCTCAGAACCTGCCGATGATCCTCCGGATTTCACTCCGAACACAGTGACGCGCGGCACCAGCCACACGTCACATCACAAGGTTAGATGTCTGCATTCCGCGTGGAGTCAGTGCCTCCATCTTTTATGGACCTCTAACGAGACAGGAAGTAATCTACCGCCACCGCGGCTGCTGCCGCCGCCGATGTAAAGCTTCGCTCCTCCGAGTCTGGTGTAAACAAGTGGCATGATCGATTTCTCCGATCACCAAAAGATGTGCGCCACGCATTTGGCTGCTGCAGGCCGCGGGCCCGACCGCGTATATTTAAGGAACAGGAAAGTCGACTTTGATTTTGTGTAAGGAGACGTCGGAAGTAAAAGGTGTAAGATTGTGTCGTGAGCGGGACGACACGCAGATGAGCGTTGCGACCGACGACGGCGTCCGTGCCGGTCGGCAGGCATTATCTGGTAAATGTCCCAGGCCTTCCAACTTCCAACAAGAGATTCCCAAATGTGGACATTAGTGATTCCGAAAGGAAAGTAAAAGTGGTCCAACGGGTCGGGGCCCAGGCGGCCCAAAATGATATTCAGTTTCTTTGTAATGCCAGCAGTGATCGTTAAGCGGATCGTTAGTGGTGTTGGCCACTGTGCGGGAGAGGGAGAGGGACATCTGAGTGTTGTTATGAGTTTCTTCCTTATATGACTGACAAGTTGCTGCCACCAGGGAAGGAAGCACTCACCGCAATGTCTTTGATATTGGCCTAGGACTGCCTGGCTGCCAGCCTGCGTGGAAAACTTGTCCCAGCCAGAGGCGCACACACGTGGGAGGGGTTTTCAGTGTTGATGTCGTCATTTGATCGCTTGCGGCTTATGTAATGACGCTTGGAAGTCGATTAAACGCATTCACTGCGAAGGTTTCACACGGCATTCACTCGTGGGATTTCTCGCAGACGGTTCACGTTCATGGACAGATTTTAGAGCATGTTGTGTGATGTTGAAGTTGGCACTTGGTAGTTGGCAGCTGGTACCCGGTAGCAAGGAGTTGAATGTTAAGGTCGAACCGAGAGGTTTTCATGTCGACTGCAATTTCGTCAGTTAAGGCTTTGTCGTTCATTGTCGTTAACAAACGTCTTTAAAAAGAAGGTCTAGAACCAATAAGCCAAGTCTGGAGTGACAATTCAATTGTTAGACTGTCTACCGAAACAGATGTAGTTCTTGCGTGGAGGGTTTTTGCCCCTTGTGGGTATATCTCTTGGCAGAAGTTCAATCAAGCTATTTAGAGTTTATCGTTCGCCTTATATACAGTTACGGAGCAATAGCAGGATCAATTAAAGCAAATCTGGCTGAAATGCCCGCAGTTGTGGACGGGTGTGAGAGCCTACAGGAGTACCACCATATACCTAGGGTCCTACACTATTAAATCTTGTCTTAAAATAAGATACAGGGAGTTGTTAAAGCAGGTCTCTTGTGAACCATGCTGTTTTTCTTAAATCTCTACTTCCTCCCACTCCCACTAATCTCCTTTTGCACTGGGTTCGATTGATGAGAAACTAGAGCAGCCCCAAGATACCAACATGATGTAATCACAATCAACTTGCACGCCAGGCAAGAAGCTGTGACCTGTTTGACAAAACTTTAATCACCGAAGGATTATGTTTAAATTCCAACAAAAAACGAACCACTTTCACCCACCACCAAAATCGTAAAAACTCATCGCCACCCAATTTATGAACTCATTTATCTATTTTTCCTTTACTTGTAGCACCCAAGCACCAATCCTCTTGTTCATTTGTAAACATTTCAAACACCACCAGATCGTCAGATAGCGGAGCCGCACTTAAAATACCATCATCCGGCAAATCATCTCAGACCATATGCAGACCATTAATCCTATTCAGGTGAACAAATTACCACCGGTGATTGTGTGGTCTGCGAAGCTTATCTTTCTCTTTCCGTTTTCCACCATCGTGCCGGCACTCTGCTCCAAAGTCGAAACTCTGTTATGCAAAACAAGTGCAAAATGAATCGTGTCAGTGCGGTCAACGCCAACAAGTGAATTGAATGTTCGTTCAGCTTCAGTTTCCGTGACTGCTGATATGATTTCAACGACAGCGTCTTTAGTGCATATTACGTATAATCTGGGGGCTGGATGTTGTTCGCACATGTTCGAATGTAAACACTTGTCGCACGGTACATGGAGCAGATCAGCACGCCTGATCCGTTTGTTAGTGCTGATTTCCCACACAATTGAGAAATGTTCAAAGACAAAAAATCTGTCAAATTTATATCACAAATATGGTGTTTTATCGAGGCGATAATTTCGAAAGTCACCTCCCGTCGTTGGCGTCGCTAATTGTTTGGTGGTGACATCAAAGAAGTGTCAGCAACAAGGGAGTTTACCAGCAAAATAAAATGCATCCTAAGGTCTAAGCCTATGTCCTCAAAGACTAAAGGAATCTCCTCTGAAATGTTCATTTATTTTAATTCTATTCAAGAAGCAAGTTTTTTTTTAAAGAAAGTTCGCAACCCAACTCTTTTATTTGCCTTTGGGAATTCCTTTCATTTCATTTCTTCTCCGTCGATTCTGCTGATTAATATGCAAGCGCCATCACATCGAATGCTCAGTTAATTACCCATTCCTTTCAGCAAGAGAGAGATCCCACGTATCGAGTATCGATGGGGCACAGCACAACGACCTTGGTGTGACAACATTACCTGAAAACCTTCCCCTTCCTCTGCCGCAAGAGTTATGACATTACTTAATAATAACATTACGCCGCATAACAGTTACATTTTTGGTATCATATGATATCATTGCTTGATCATGCAGTAGCAAAACAAAACGACAAGCAAACAAACAGCAAAACGACGACAACGTCGAAGACGAAAAAGAAGAAGAGGAAAGATCAACAAAAACAAATCGCTTCACCGCCACCAATGTGCATCACGGTGGCACGACGTAAACACAAGTAGCTTTCGGTGTGAGGCAACGTGCTTGAGGCCTTGTCTTAGCCTCTATTTCGGCCCATTCAAAGCTCTCTCGAGTGTGTGTCTGCGCAAAAACGTGAGCGAAAGAAATGAGTGAAAAAAAAATCGCATTTCTGCATACACTTGCCTTGCCACCCGGTCTGGGTTGTGTGCACCAGCAACTCTACCCCAATATCAATGTCTTGATGAAGCCCAATCAAGGTTCAACTTCAACGTTATTTTCTTCGCTTTTCTTCGTGTGCTTGTGCTTGTGCTGTTAGCGCTGGGAGGAAGAGGAGAGCTTTTCGAGTCGAGCTTGTGTTTGTGTTGTAGATATTTAGGTTGAAAGCATGTCGGATATAACCGTTAAACAGGGGGTTTGCATTTGAACAGTATTTAACTGGAGTGTCAAAGAATTATTGAAACAGTTTTTCCCTCAAAGAGGATTGAGTTGGCTGCCAAAGACTGAGGTGGTGCATTCCGTTTCAGCAGTGAACTAAACAAAGGTGCGTCGAGGAGGAGGATTGTTTTTCCAAGAAGGATTTTTCACAACTAGTGAAGTGTTTTGGTGAATTTTTGAGAGTTTTTTTTTCATCCTGTTCCCCGGGAACCATGAGGACCCGTTGGAGTTTTGTGGTATGAAGCTTTATTTTTTTTCTTTTTTTTAATTCATTTGTTTAGGATAAATTGTGAGAGTAGTATACGAGTATTTGTGTGTAACATTTTAAACGGTTTTTCGTGTGCTTTCAATATAAATTTGAGTGAGATGTTTTAATTGAGACAAAAAGGAAACTATTGATGAACTATGAATCAAAGAAATTTAAGTGCTGGCAAAGGTACATCTGAGAACAGAAACGATGCTTAAACTGACCATATTAAAGATTTTCATTTTATGGTTTCCATACAATCCAATTTAAATCCTGGACTGCTATTCGCCTTGAATACTAAGTTTCCTTTAATAACCTTTCAAAGTCTACTTGCTCTTATTGATTCTAGGCCTTGGTTGCAGGCTCTTAAGTATCACATTCCGTTTTTTGCGCTTTAACCTGTGCTCGAGCTCACCCCAGAGTTTGACGTTATTTCACATTTATATAGGACTTCAGTCCTGAATCCTGCAGGTATTTTTTTTTTCTAGTCTCTATCACTCCTCATAGAAAAGGTACCACAGAACCATAGGTGCATATATCTGTCTTTACATTCGAGGGATCGTCTTCAAGTTTTCGAGTGTTCCTGGAATGGTATCTAGTTTCTCTGCCTTGGGAGGTTCCATTCAATGCCATTCTGGTAAGTCTGTCGGCTTCCTGCAGGACTAAGAAGATGGATGTTTTTCATAATGATGGCAAAAAATAGTGTTACTTCTGTCTTCCACTCTACGAACACAGCCTTTGCTTGACTTTATCCAGAACTTTTGAAAAATTCTACGCAAAATTAAGTTAAGCCTTCGATTAATCTTAGGGTCAGTGTAGCATCTCATATAAATTTAATGCAATAGACTTTATTAACTTTATGAACGCATCCCGACATTTGAGTTTCCCTTGGAATCACAAAAGAAAACCGTTAAGCATTATTTCGTTGCCCCTTAAGCAACTATTCTCTATAGAGTCGCCGTCAACATTTACCAACCAACAAACCCTTTTATATTTAGTTGACATTTTGAACACATCCTAATGTCTGATTTTAAATATATTTGATAAAAATGCACATTGAAATTGCATTGCAGTGTAATTTTTAATAATGTTGTTATTCCTGTATATAAAAGCCCATAGCCAACTTCAAAAAATTGCTCATTAATTAACTTACCCCAAACTCTAGCTTTGCAAAGATTATGCGAAGCACTGAATCCGAATTAAATGCTGCTGCCTTGTTCGTTATTGTTCAATATCCTTAACAGAAGTTCTCTCTGTACAACTCCATTCATAGAACTGTCAAAAGCACTCTATGACAACCTGTCTATTCGTTTTTTGAACACATCCCAATGTATAAATGTATATCTTTCAGAGAAATCATGAAATGAAGAAGTGTCAGTTTTTACTTACTTTTCAGTATACCAATCAAATATCAAAGCAATTTCTACCTATTGACTATCAAACTCTACCCTATACCAGAAATTCATTGTTTCCTTCAAAAAAAAAGCACGACTTACATGAACCTTTACCAAGTTCGACTATTAATTTCTCCATCATTCCTTTTTTCTGTACAGCCACTGCAGAGTCTTTATCACTTCTCTTCCTTATGACAGACATCAAATGGGTCAATTTCACTTGCATGCAACATTTCAAACCATAGCTTCACAATCACCATATGAAATCCGATTTATTTAATACATAATAAATTAAATACGTATCCATGCAAAAATAAGTGTATATATCATCATCACATCACACATAAATCTCTGAAACACACAAATAAGCGAACACCCCTTCATCTGACTTCTGCAAACGAAAGTGAAACCAAAATCCAATTAACGCCACTTACAGAGGTTATGTTTTGTTCCCTTATGACACAGGCATTACATAAATTATAGGAGTTTAAATTATTCATTAGTTCTATCGTGATGTTTGATGTCTTAACTTCCTTCAATTCATTATCACCGCAAATTAGACGCAATTTGTCAACTGATCAAATTGTGACAGTTGAGAAGATTAATGCACTGTGCACACCAGCCACTCAGCTCATTTGTTTTCATTTCACTTTCTCTGGCAGGCGCAGACTGCATCATTGTGTGAGGATCGTGCGACAGCAATTAACACCGTTTAGAGGTTTTTCTCTAAAATATTTTCTACCAACAGACAGATCATCGACGATGGCGGCTGACATGGATGCCTATTTTGAAGTAGATTTGTTGAATTGTAAAATATTAGTGATTTTTTGTGGAATTCCGTCACTTTTTTTGGAGCAAACGCGCACGAGTTCACTTCATCATTTATCATCGGAGTCAGTAGTTGGCAGTAAATTACGTGACATTGACCGATAGTTGTCAGTTTGTGGTCAGCCATTGAATCAAATGACAGCGACTATGTGTCAAAATATTATTGCTATTACAATACAAACAGAGGTTAACTCATTTGCAAAGATCTGCTTCACTTTCACCCTCAATGAACTTAGGCGTTGAATCATTCAAGACCATAAATTGTTTCACGTGATAAACAACAATTATATTTTTGAAAATTGTTCAACTTTACATTTAAAGTGGCTTTTCCTCATTGAATAGCTGGTCTTTTCGTGTCCTCTTAGAATACACTCCAAACGTTCCCATCAACAAGTTTCAATTACTACTAAAGTTAAATTCCTAAAGGCGATGCAATTGAATCGAAGATTTATCAGGTTCGGTTTTATACCGTTAGGCGTAAGAAAATTCTTGAACACGAAATGACAAAGAAGACAAGCTTTTTCTTCAAATCAATTCCCACGTGTAAATTGACCTCTGAAACTGAAAGACTATTCATATTCACTACGAGCATATAAAGTTATTAGACTCCTAGTTCCGGGACAATTTGAAAGGAATTGAGGAATGTTTCAGAAACATTATCAAGCGCTACCTGTCAGTTCCATCTGACCTTACATTTCACCTTTCTAATCCTTAAGATTATTCTGAGATTATTCCAGAACTTGATACTCCTAATATGGGTGTAGTTTGCTTTGAATTGTTGCTATGCGGCATCGCTCTAATTCATTGAGAGGTCGGTCATGTTCGGATTTACGAACTCATCCCTGGTAAAGTTTAAATTCGGAAAAAGTGCATCCGTCTTAACAGCCCGATTTGCTTTGATAAAGTTTTCTCCCACAAGAAACAAGACGCCACTTTATCAAATAATTCATAAATTTGTCAACCACGACAACAACTTTGAAATTCATAAGATCATCTCAAATGTTTCTCTGCATTGATTGCTCCCACGCACATGGTAGCACCAAATTCAGAACTCTCACACAAAGCATTATCTGTCATCCCTTTAGATATGCTTAGCATTATTATCTAACTTCTCAACTCCATAATACGTCACGTTGCGCAAGTCCCTTCCTCATACCACATAATGTCAAAATTAAATCTCACTCACCATAAATGTTTCTTCCTTATCTTCCGTATCGGCTGCAAAACGTCGTCGCATTTATTTATCATAATCAGTGCACCGACCGTAAAATCGCATAAACGTCATGGACCACTTGCAACAAACCGACTTCATTTGTCACGGTGTGTACACCGTTATATCACCGCACCAGAATATGCAAGTTACCAACATCTGTCACTGTCACACGAATTTGCACGTTCTTCTCACTGACTTCTTTCATTTGTTGCATAACTGTCAATGTCAAGTGAAGTATTTGGAAAAGTCAACACTCGTGAGTGTTCAGCCACTTCGTAGAGTTATGCAAGAAAGATTAACGAAATTCTTTAGACACGCAGAGTGTCAAGTGTGTCATTTCTGTTTCTCAATTCTCACTTAATTCGAAAGTCACGTTCGTAAAGTGAACATCATTTGTCATCGAAAGAAAACCTCTCAAAGCCCTCATAAATCCTGTGTAGCGTGCCTTGCCCTCAAGGGCCCATGTTTCACATGATAAGTGCAATTGAATTCATCAAGTCACCTCAAACTCATTGACAGATGTCACCTCTTGAGATGACAGTCACTCGATATTGCATAATTTTCGCTTCCGGAATTAACGGTGGTGGTTGACTTTCAACTCTTACCAACGACTGCCACTCCACCTGCAGGCACACTTTACGACTGCAACGTTTTATTTGTTTTTATTGTACTTTTGAAGTGCCGTCACTCAATAAATGATGTCATGCACTCCGCGCTGACCTGGTTTCACGATTTATAAACGATCGTTATGCTTCTTCACATTTCCTATATTCGGCGAAAGATGACCCAATTAATTTGCATTCACAATCTTCTCGTCGCCGGTGAATCAATTTTCGCCGCCAGCATAACATAATCCGTCTGATGAACTCTGCGTGATTTGCATGACAAGCAACACGTCATCGCAGCCGCTGATATTATACAATGTCGGTCCGCCCTGGAGGCGCTTTCGAATTTGCACAAAACTACGATTAAGATCCCCATCATCTGGCAGATCACCCACTCAGGGGAAGTCGTAACCGGCACTCAGGCCAATGAGTCAGGGAATCTCGTTTGGGAGGCGTTTTGCAACGTCCCTTCATTCAAATGGCTAACGGCTCTTTTATGACCTTAAACTTGCCTCCTACGGCAGGAGAGTGGCCGCGAGTTACGAAACCGAAAATCCCAAGATCCTCTTACACCACACAATAGATTGCATAAAACGGATCTGAAGTGGCCGGCTCCGCCACAATTAAGAGCACTTGAGGTTAGCCAAAGATACAGAAATCTCTGGGATCACTTTGCGAAAACAAGTGAAGTTATGCAACACCGCCCGGTCTGCGATTAGCCGTGTGCGGTTTCGTGCCGTCTGCGTCACAGTCGAGTCGCCGAAGAATCACGCATCGAGTTGATCGAAACAATTACCACCAGAGCTTCGGGACTTTCGATTTCGTTGATGTGACCGTCACGGAAAGCGAATGGCAGCGAACGAGAAGAAAATGAAGAAGTGAAAGAAGTTGGAGGAAAGCTTTCGTTTTGCTCGATTGTTCGATGTTCGAATAGGCAGCTAGCATCACCGACCGCTCAGCGAACACACAGCACACTTGGCGAAAGTGAAAGCGATTTCCTGAATGTTAACATATGGGTTCCCTTGAAGTTGTCTTGTTGTTTACTTGCTGCGGCCCGTTTCCTTTTTGGGCGGGATTACGTTCGGTTATCTAACAGAAGGGATGGTGGATGTGTAAGACACTTGTGGGTTGGCTGTAGCTTGTCTGCGCAACCTACTCAAGCTAGGCAGAGTAGGTGGTAGATCCTACATTCATTGTTTATATGCCATGACATCTCAAATATGAATTGAAGAATTGTTGTCATCTGACACATGACATTTGACAGCTTAAAACAACCATCTAAACACATATCCTTCCCTTTTCTTTTCAGATCGCCTTACTGGGCGTATCCTGCATATTCACTCTAACCTCTGCCAAAGCGCTGCTTGACCAGCAAGCGGAAGCTTCACAAGCTGTTAGCACCAGTGTAGCGCAACAACGAATTGGAGTCGACGAAGGAGACATTCACATTCACGATCATGAGCACATTCATGAACATCATCACGATCCAGGCTACTGGAAGAAGAAGGTAACGTGGAAGGAGGGCTGGAAAAAGATTTGGAAACCAGCGAAAAAGCAAATCTGGAAATCCTCATGGAAGCAAATCTGGAAGCCAATCTGGGTCCCCATCAAGGTGCCAGCCTGGAAGGATATCCAGGTGCCCGCATGGAAACAGGTTTGGAAACCAGTCTGGAAGGAGATTCAAGTGCCTGCATGGAAGGAGATCCAAGTGCCGGACTGGAAGAAGATCTGGAAACCAATCTGGGTACCAATTAAAGTGCCAGCATGGCAGGACATTCAAGTGCCCGACTGGAAGAAAATTTGGGTGCCCGTTTGGAAGGAGATTCAAGTGCCAGCCTGGAAAGAAATTCAAGTTCCCGACTGGAAGCAGTACTGGACGCCCGAGTGGATCAAGGTAGGCGTACCTGGTGAAAAGTACCTCGGTAAGGACCACGACGGATGGGAGTACACTAGCCACGACCTCTGGAAGAAGAAACTAGTGTGGAAGTCACACTGGAAGAAGATCTGGAAACCGGCGAAGAAACAAATCTGGGTGCCAAGCAAGAAACTCGAATGGAAGGAATCCTGGAAACAAATCTGGAAACCAGGCAAGAAACAGATCTGGGTTGATGACAAGAAACTAGCCTGGAAGGAGGCATGGAAGCAGATCTGGAAACCAGCGAAGAAACAAATTTGGGTGCCAAGCAAGAAACTCGAATGGAAGGAGGAATGGAAACAGATCTGGAAGCCAGCAAAAAAGCAGATCTGGATCGATGATAAGAAACTCAAGTGGAAGGAAGCCTGGAAACAAATCTGGATCCCAGGCTGGAAGGAGATCTGGGTGCCAGCGTGGAAGAAAATCTGGAAGCCGGTTATCATTTCTGAGTGGTTCCCTACACCAGACCATCACGACCATCATCATCATGTGGATTGGGATCGCAAGGACACCAACTCCAAAGTAGTATGGAAACGAAGTGGCGAAGCGGCCGCCAATCCATCGCCATTGAACAACTCCGGAGCACTCGCAGCTCCGGCGCCATTCGCTCCCTCCGCCGCTGCCGCTCAGACACAAGCAGCGCTACAACACTGATCATCGCCTATATCCTCGATCGTGCTCCACATAGTCGTAGCGTAGTAGACACATACCTTCGTAGGTTAATTGCAGAAGCATCCGAGAGACTTCAAACGCCATTAAACGTCAATCATCCCCTCTCTTCCATCGCTGTCATATTTAAGAAGAACAAAACTCGAATACGGGCGCGTAGACTGATCCTACGCCCCGCCCATTCATCCTTGTAAATAATTCAGTCGCTAGTTAGGTACCTTTACGAGTATTTTTATATCATACCTTGTTACATCAAGTTTGTTGCTTTAGTATTTGTTATTGTGAATAATGCCAAGTGCAGTTGTAGATGACAAGATCACGGTGGCGGTGTTGAACTTGCGCCCCGGTGACTCTATGTCGTGAGACGAATGTTTTCTGTTTTTTGAGAAAATAAATAAGAATTCAATTGAACGTGACAGGATGTGTTTCTTTTATTCTCTACAAATAAATAAATAAATAACGACTAGGGCTAACTTAAACTAGTGACGTATGGGGAGGTGATTACTTTCATCTACGACTTGCCAGTCTGGTGGCGGACTTGGGATTGGAACCCATTCGTTTTGGACGACTGGTCCCCAGACTTTCTTCCACAGTGGGACGTAGATGGCCTTCTGTTGCCAATGCTTCACCCAACGGGGCTTCCATGCGACCTTCTTTTGCCAGAATCCATGCGCGTCGGCATCTTCAGCGTGCACGTGTTGAATTCTGAAAAAAAAGGAGAAATAGAATTTTTATTTTTTTTTGTTTACTGATGATTGCTGAAGTGTTTGATGATTTAGAGAAGGAAGCAAAACCCAGAACGCGTCCTCTCAGTTGGAGTGGAAACATACCAAGGTGCAAACTTATTAGGCTGAGGTAAATGGACTATACCCATGAGCAAGGAACCTCAACTAACTTGGATTGCGCAACTGGCGGCAGCTTGCGAAAGATCGTGCAGGCTGGAAAGGCATGTTGGTTGAGAACCATGTACACCCCAGACTGTAGCGCCGCAAGAAGAAGAAGAAGAGCAAGGAATATCCCTATTGATGTACCTATCATCTGTTCGGCAGCTTCTGCATAAAATCGCAACCAAAAACATAACTGACGCAATGCTCACCAACGGTGTTGTTGAGCTAAGATCCGTTCAGGAGATCAAAGGTTCGGAAGCTAAAACCCAAAATCCATGTTGAATGCAGACCCAACAAAAATGTAATTTTCAGGTACCTCTTATGATGAAGAGACTCGATACTCAGACAACAACCACATAAAGTATCTGATTTTCGTTTACAGTCGATTTCAAGAATTGAACACCTTCATTAATACCAAATTATGATAAATTTTAAGAAACGATTCCGGTCCCTTATCTCGGGTACTGATAATTAGTCGCCAATTTTGCACTGAGAGTATTGATAAACATAACAAATATCGTCGCATCGTATTCAGTGGTGTTACCCCAGCCACTTGGTCGACAAAACTAACTCTAGTGACGTGGTTTCATGCTGATGTCTCTATTTTTAACCCTATTTGAACCAAAGATTTTCAAATATATTTCTTTATGTAGACGCAATGATTTCGAAATGTTTTCGTCTAAATATGTTAGACATTCGGTAAAATCTGCGCTGAATTCGGCTTTTATTGTGCTCAGATGAATAATTATCATTCTAGAGCTGAAGACAGAGTCCCGAAATCTAAGATATTAAATACTCAAAGGACCGAAAAGACAAAATGTCGAAATAACACAACGCCCTAATCCTGTTGGATATATAAAGCTCAATCGACTCCTGCGAGGATCTGAGCAAACCCACACAAATTTGAAAATGGGAGTTGGGTCTATTCTATACGAGAAACTAAGGATAGCTAGTAAAACATACGATATACTGTACCGTAATGAAAGAAGCAGCATTTTAAACTTTTCAGTGCGAATGTTTTCCACTTTCTCTTCATGATTGGATGAGTTAAAACATTCACAAAGTCAACTTCCAATATATCAGAGATTTGTCATAAATTTTAGATAAGTAGAAATCGATTAGTTGCCCTCTCTAAAGTGGTACATTCACACAAGCTCACGACTTGTTTTAAAGACTGTTTTAAATTCTTAGGGAAAACCTAATTTTTTGATGTAGAATTGCATTACATTTTGTAGAACTTCAGTTCGATAAGAAAATTCAATGCAATGGGTGTCAAATAAATCTTCTTCTTTGCGCATATAGAAACCAACCACTTGAACACAAAACTCAGAATCTCTAAAATCGACTACAAGTCAAATTCCCAAAAAAAGCTTGTCTACAATTAGGCGCAACTAAAGTTACAACACAAAACCTGACAGTCCACAAAAGAGATCCACACAACTTCACAAAATCCACTGAATGAATCCACTGAATGAAAAGCAAAATACATTTAACTTACGTTGTTGTCACTTGTCCCGGATGTCCTTGCACCACTGATGTACTGCATAATACCGTCAAACCAATCACAATCGCAGCCGCAACAATCTACAGAGGCAATCATTTAAAATCCATTTACAAACAACACAATCCACAAAATCACTTACGACGAGTTTCATTTTGAAGAGCTAGGAACTGAAACAAGTATCACACTTCCGCGAGATGTCTACCGATTGAGCAATACCACTCATTTAACTGAACCATCCGTCGGTCTTTCTATTTTAATAGTTTTTATAGTGCTGTCAACTCTCGTTTGGCCAAGTGCGCGGACTTCCGATTGTGTAGTACATGTGCGCTCGGTGCCGCCGTCCATCGGCCACCACCGCCAACGTACTTGCTATTCTGCACATCTTGCCCATTTCAGTGGATTTCCGTCGAAAGCGGTGCTCGTGTGTCCGCTCTTCCGACTGCTTACTGCACCCGAAACGCGTGCGCTATCGAAGACCAATAACTGGCGCTAATGAACGATTGCAATCACGTCACAGAGATCGTGTGCGTTTTTGCATTGCTTCGCAATCAGTCGTGGGATTTATTGGATTTTCTTAAGAAAAAAACGTCTCATTTCCATTTTGTCAACAGATGCGGAGAACGTGCGGTGTATAAGAAACGAAACGCCCGACAACTGGCCAGGCGAACGGAATTCTGCCCACCGCCGGAAGAAAGTGAATTTTTTCTTATTTTTGATTCCAGAGGTTTACATAAGTGACATACGGGCTTATATAATGAAGTGCACGTAGTGAACTGAAACTGCCACATGTGAGCATTGGAATGGGGTGCTAGAAATTGGAAAGGTTTTAATCGATGCGGCAGAAGTGAGGAGTTCAATTTGGGGGCCAAGGAATTGAGAACCCTCATTGTGGCTATCGCAAGAGGAAGTCCTTCAGGTTTTTGCAGTGCAGCTACTTATAGACTTTCCACCACCAAAAACTTCCTGCAACTCTCACTCGAAGCGAATTGTTGCTCCTTATGTACTTTTGGCGCACTCCAATCAAATAACTCAATCTCGCGGTGAGTGATGTGCTCCAAAGTGAAAGTAGATATCGCCATGAAAGAAATCACTGACGACGGACATAAATTTCGTCCGTAGATC
Source organism: Eristalinus sepulchralis (assembly GCA_944738645.1). Lineage (NCBI taxonomy): Eukaryota > Metazoa > Arthropoda > Insecta > Diptera > Syrphidae > Eristalinus > Eristalinus sepulchralis. Next base: position 56,445,639 of record OX122886.1, read on the forward strand.
CTCCTCTTCAGGGCTACTTAGCAAATCGAAAGCGCCAGTACGTTTCACATCTTGAATGTGTTGAGGGAGTTTGTTACTCCAACCAATCGTAAGTCGATGCAGTTCTGTGCATATTTTTGAGAGAGATTTTAGCCCTGTAGGCAGTCACATTAAGGCTAGGCTAGACCTGCTGTTGAAATTGACAGAGACAATTGAAACAATTTGAGACTAGAAGACGATATAAGAAAGGTCACTGTAGGACCGTGGCAAATATGATTCAATCATTTCAAAAGGATCCGAACATTGCACACATCTTTTGATAATCCACCTGTTTTGTCTGGTCGCCATTTAACAGAACCAGAATTACCAAAGTGTCGCATAAAGCCAGGTTTGTGAGTTAGTAGCAAGGAAGGATTCAAATCAATCCTGTGACTGTGAAATCGATTTCTGATAGTTCTGATGTCCTTACATGATGTGAATCAAAGATAGACATATCGTTTGTAGACATTCTCAGTGTGGAACCATAGTTCTTCTTCTTCTTAAGGTGGATTGTAGGTCACTTACCATCTGTTTACAACTGCGCACACTAAGTTGGTTGACGTTCTTCTTTGCTCCATCCCCATGAAGAATGTCCTTTGCGACTGATAATTCTGATTTAAAGACTCTTCCAGACGGAGCAAAGTGAGCTTGGCGGTGCATCCATAGACTGGACACTAAACTAGGCACATTCCACGGAAACGTAAGCCTCCAAGGTAAACAGGACTAAGGTCGAGCGTAGCACTTTTCTCAAAAGCTTCGTCACGCATTTATGTCTCTGCGCCATATCGCAGGACTAGAGTGATCTAAATAAGTGTTAAATAAAGTCAGCTTAGGTTTGTGATAAACCCCTGCATTCTACAATTGAAATAAAAGGCCTACCAGTCGAAAGCTGTGAGTGAAGTTAATGCAAAAAGTGCTGCTGACTACCGATGACATGCCTCTGTTGTGGACAGATTGATGCAGGATACTTAGTGAGGCTGGAATTTGGCCGACTTTCTTATGAAAACTTAGTACTCCCTTTAACATGCAACGAGGGGAGTACTAAGTCCACACAGCAATCATTATGCAAGAAAGTAGTTTGTCATTAGATTCCCTTCACTCTTAATTTGCCTTGAACTTCAGTGAACTTCGTAAGCCACCTATTCAATGAGGAACGTGATTGATTTTATATCTGCTCTAGAGGGCTCACTATCTTCGGCGCTCGTGGCGTAGGTTTGTGTGTCAAAATTTTAATCTCGGTTGGATGAAGAAAAATAGGCGGATTGTAGTTGTACGAGTATAACTACACTTAAGCGACTTTTCCCACTAAATTATTTAAAGTCGAATATTTCTGCGTTTTTAGTGAACGTAAAATTCGTATTTAGCCATGAGTCAAAATCTAACATTTGCAACTTTGATGCTATCTACCGCACTTATAGGACAAGGGATCAAAGGATTAATTTAATGTATTGTCAAGTCCCGATAAAGCACTGTGGTGGAAGTGAATTGGTACGGACCCGCTTCCCAGCCAGTGGAGTTGGATTCAAATGTTACAATATACTGAGTGGAATATGCCAATTCGATGGATGTTTCAATATGACACAACACTGAAAGAATCTAAATACGCACCAGGGATTCTTAGCATCCTCCAACCATTTGAGGGCCTCCATGTTTACACGTCTATAACTGTTGAACGCAATATCCAAACTAATCATGCATAGCGTCGTTTTGTCGGTTATGTCAAGACCCTTCAAATGATGTATACGAGATACGAGCTCTGTAGCGCTTTGTACATAACCGGAAAATTCAAAACACAAAAAGGCGGAAGGGAGATATTTGGCAACCTTATATGATCCGTATCCTAGGTAAATGCGTCGACTGCTTAGTTCGATTCCCAGACTGAACACCGTACATTTTTCACGGCATGAAAACAACACTTAAAGAGTACCAATTGTATATGAAAAAATCTTGCGAAATCTCGCCGTTCGGAGTAAGCAAAAAACTGTAGCTTACCCTCTGCTCGTGAGAGAAGAGTATTGTGTACAACACTATTACTTTCTAAAGAAGTTATTAGTCCCTGGTCTCTTGTGGGGGGCTGTTGTGCCACTCAATTATTATTATAAGGTTGTCAAATACCAGCCTTTTAGTTTTCTGAATTTTCCGGCAATGTACAAGCGCTACAGAGCTCGTATCTCGTATACATCATTTGAAAGGTCTTGACATAACCTACAAAACGACGCTATGCATGATTAGTTTGGATATTGCATTCAACAGTTATAGACGTTTAAACCTGGAGTTCACTAACGCTGAAATTCGCGCTATTTTAAAGTTTTCCTTCGTTAAAACCGCTAGAGAAATACTCCGTGACATTATTGGTGTTTTGGGGAATGGTATTCTATCACTTCGAACCGCGGAGGAATGGTTTCGACGATTCAGAGCCGGTGAAAATGACATCAAGACACCCGACACCATACCGATCGAATCATGGAAATCATAGAGTTAGAACGGCATGTGGCATCTCGTGACATCGCACAGGAGATGGGAGTTAGTCACCAAACCATTTTAAACCATCTGCAGCTTGCTTGATGTTTGGGTGCCGCATGTTTTGACGCAAAAAAACCTTCTGGACCGAATCAACGCCTGCGATATGCTGCTGAAACGGAACGAACTCGACCCATTCTTGAAGCGGATGGTGACTGGCGACGAAAAATGGATCACATACGACAATATCAAGCGAAAACGGTAGTGGTTGAAAGCTATGAAAGCGATGAATCGTCCCAAACAGTGGCTAAGCCGGGATTGACGGCCTGGAAGGTTTTGCTGTGTGTTTGGTGGGATTGGAAGTGAATCATCCACTATGAGCTGCTCTCATATGGCCAGAAACTTAATTCTCCCATCTACTGCGAACAGATGGACCGCTTAAGGCAGGCGATCGACCAGAAGCGCCCAGAATTGGACAACGCCAGACCACACACTTCGTTGATGACTCGTCAGAAGCTACGGGAGCTCGGATGGGATGTTTTATCGCATCCACCATATAGCCCGGACATAGCGCCAAGTGATTATCACCTGTTCCTGTCCATGGCGAATGCCCTTGGTGGTGTGAAGTTAACCTCAAAAGAGGCTTGTGAAAAGTGGCTGTCCGAGTTCTTCGCAAATAAGGAGGGGGGCTTCTACGAGGCGGGTATTATGAAAAATGGCGCATGTTTGAACTAAATCTGATCACTGTAGCAATTTTTATGAAGCATTGAATGAAGAGCAAAAAAGTGACAACCTTATATTTAAGGTGGTTGCCGATTACCTTCCTTCCTAATAACAATGCAATCAAGCCATTGCATTGCCGCCATTCGTTAAGCAGCTTGTTGCAGTAAAAGATAAGCGTACTTACCTCTGCTCCACATATGTATGTCTGGTTTCTGCAAGAAAACTTGCAGAGTTTGATGAATAAACTTGTTTAGTTATTGCAGTGTGTAGGAACACATTTGTACGCTGTTTTGTTTTGCTTTTCCATTTATCACTTTTAAATCCCTCGATGAAAGTTCGCAAAATTAAAAAATTTATTTGTTTGCGATGACCAAAAACCCTTCCATCAGAAAAATAAAGAAAACAACATTTTGTAAAGTTTTGTTCATTCCATTTGTTTTAATATATACTCTTTCACATACTCTATGTATATTCTCTGCAATAGATTCTGTTTCTATGGGCTACTTAAGTTTATACAAATAATACAAAGCAGCAAAGTAAACAATAAAATAGCAATATATTCTCTTCTTCCTTTCGGATCCTCCACGATCTCACAAATGTTTCACATAAATAACGCTTTTTAAACAATCTTTTAGTTCTCCCCGTCCGCCAGAAATGCAACAGTCGCCCTTCTCCCGGCACGTCCTGTCACCTCTCTGAACGTTAAACATTCTTAGAAGTCAAGGCATAGACAATGGCAACAACATTCAATATATAGTTTTATATAAAATCTGCTCTAATCCTCTGATAGATATATATGTGTGTATTCTCTGCCTTACCGTAGAACTAAACAAAGCCAAGACACGCGAAGGAATATAACATTGAGTTTGCTATTACACAGGTTTACGTACGTACATGCTAATATTCGAAGTTGAAGATACAGACACGCGAGATTAGATGCATCTATACACATAGTATATAATTGAGGGACCCACACGTGGTTGGGCGTTTACATATATTTTTCTCTTCTATCCACTAGATATATATTTTGTAATTACAAAGCGAGTAAAAAAATTGAAAAAATAAAAACCTAAGCAAAGCAAAACTGTTCCAAGAACGTTTTTTTCCTTCTACATACTGGGACTAAATATATATAGTATGTATGTGATTTGTGATCTACATGAATGCATATATATATATTCACTCTTCCCTACACTAGGAGTTAGTATGAGTCCTACCTCCAATGGAGGCGCATTTTCGAGTTCTTGTTCAGTGTTCCTCTCGCTGTTAATATATCCTCTATCAAAAAAACAACAGAAAGAGACAAAAGAGCATTGATGAGTACTGATTACGCATGCTGAGTGTTAGTATTTAGTTTGTTTATGCGTGTGTGTGTTTGTTTTATTTGTGAGTGAATGAGTTTGTATTTGTCAGTCTTTTTTTTTAACGTTTTCTTGTTAGGCTTAGTGATCGAAACATAGAGAGCTTTAATTTTGGTTTCAGACATAAAGTGAAGGTGCTGATTCACTCAAAAGACATGAGATTAATTGGAAGTGGCTTCTCAGCGTTTCGCTGCGATGCTTTGCATATAGAGTTCGTCCACTGGTGTGTTGTCTGCGGGCTGTCCGTTCGAAATTTGTACACTGTCCCGTGGGCGGGGCTGAAGAGCTCAAAGGAGTTCTTGTGCTTTGGATTGTCGAGCACCTGAGCGCACCAGCCATCGAGGGGACACACCTTGCAGGGTTCCCGCTTGAAGTCTGACCGCTCGCAACCCTTGAAAGACTTTGGTGGGAAGTACACGAGGGAGTTGGCCCAAATCTGCAGCCAGTAACGCTGCCATGAGGCCACCGCTGGCTTACGACCCTCCTTGAGGACTGTCTTCCGGCGAACGCAACCCTGGAAGCTGAGTGAATCGGCACCAAAATCAGACACTTCGTTGTCCAAGTGACAAAGTACTCCTTCGGAACTCTCGGTTGATGTGGCGTCGGCGGCTGCAAGTCCTCCGTCTTCTAGCACTGAATCGTCCAGGAGGTGTCGCGGTTGACTAAGCACACTGTGGTCGGCATTCGGGTCGGGTGAGTTGTGATTCAAAGCACCGTCGTTATGGCCATTCGTTATTTTGCCGAAGATACTGAAAATGAAACAGAATCAATTTAGTTTGCGGTTTCAAGGTGCGCTGCGGTATGTTGGGGGGAGGGGAAACATCGTTGTGCGTGAAAATGAAAAACTATGAAATGTTAGAAAAGAATTTTGAATAGAATCAAAAATAAATAAAAGTTAAGTCGTTGGCGGACGTGCTCTGTATCGAGAGCGGATACGTGGATATGCGAGGCAGCAGTCTCTTTGTTTTATTTAACATTTTATACAAACTGCTCTACATGGAACATCTGAAGAAGTCTGTTGAGTAAAGAGCTTTGGCTTTCTATTCGAATTGTTGGAAAGTGCTGCAAGGGATCTAGTTGTGCTTGTTTGGAGTTCAAATTTTAAGATCTTTTTTTTCAAAACTAAACTTCAAACTAAACATTAATTTTTACAGGGAACAGAGAATGGGATTTTCAGGTACAGAGAAGTGCCAAGATCATGAATCGACGCGGCAATTGTCTTTGACAAACGTTCATTTGTAATCCTACCTCTATGCGACCTTAATGAAGGCTGAACACATGCAATTCTACACCGAACTGAATAGATCTCTCATATGAAACGAGATTTGCGTTATTATGGAATGTTTTGCATTGTTTGCGGCAGATGCGGGAAAATACCTAATGGACAATTTTGAAACAAAAAACGACAAGTATGTTTGGACTCCACTTAAACTACGTAAAATAAGGAAAAGTTCCAGTCTACAACAGTCTGATATTGGGCGTATTACATTTATTTACAGAGGCAGACTTTTGTATTTTTTCTTTGTGTTTAATCATTTCTGTTCATTCGGAATACAGGGAGTTCAGTACAAAATACGGACAATTTTTTTTTTAATGTCATGGATTAGTCTAACACAGACAGCTGTTTCCCATTTAAAATCTTGGAAAAAGCTCAGTTTCATACCCCCAAGGAACAAAAGCCTTGCACTTGAAAACATATATCCAAAATGATTGCTGTATAGCCCAAAGATGGCTTCTTTTCAAGATGTTTCAACCGAAATAAGGCACCCACCGCGAATGGTGAACGCAAGTTTGTGGAAAAAGTGCGTGAAACTGGTGTGCTAGTAGAAAACGCTTATGGTCTTTCCAACAAATGAAAATGTGGCTACTGTGAACGAGAGGGTGAGACGCATTTCATGAGTTTCAGCTCACCCATCGATCTCACAGCTCAACATTTCATGCACAAGTCTGAAGAAAATTTTGCACAAAGATGTCCGATGCTGAAGGTGCAATCGACTCTGCAAATGAAGGCGCTCTTCTTTATGACTTCGCAGTTGGGACCTAAGGGCAGTTTGAACTAGACAACGATTTTGAGCAAAAGATTATCTTTTTAGACAAGGTCAACAAACAAAATTTATCGCATATGATGCACGGAAAACCCGTAAGTTATTGTCGAGAAGCCAAGCATCCATAAAACGTGTGATTTTGGTGGTGGACTGTGGTGGTTTCATTAAACCAGGCAGGGACGCCGTTTCGGTCAGCGGTAGGCGTTACGAGGCCATATAAACCGACTTTCTTCTGCTTAAATTGCTTAAACCGAAGACGTGGATTTGGACGCATGTTTTTCAGATAGGATAGCGTGTCATTCCACTCAGCCCAAGTTACAATTTTCCTTTCAGTCATCTTCGCGATGTCATTTGGCCGCCTTGGAGTTGCGACTAGAACCCTTTGAATTCTCATGAGGGAAACGTTTAAAGACTGATTTTATGCAAAAAAAACCGTAAACGATTCATTTACCTAAGGCGAATCTTATTCCCAATTACAGATATATTCCACCACGCAAAAATTCGTCGAGCAGTAAGCCCTGTGTTCCGAGAATTGAAGATTTAGATGCCAACGTGTTTTTTTTTTTTTTTGGCACAAATATACTGAAGTCAGAATTAACCCTTCAACCCTGTACAAGACAAGACAAGATGTAAAGTTTTAGTGTAAAAAGATTTACACGTCATTTCCATATGATAGAGGTGAGTGAGGTAAACAACGTTGCCTTTGGACGTGTATCCAAAATTTGTAGGTTATGACCATAAACTCGAGTTCAATGAAATACACATAACGGGGTCAAGAATGCAAAAAAACTCATTGCCACATGCAATCTGTTCTGGTTTTAAGAATGTGAACCAAAAAAATTATGTACCACAAAGCGAAGAGAAACAGATGCAAGCGTTCGGCATGGAATATATTTGCCTGTCAGAAGAATTCAATCCGCAAATAGGTTAACGCCTTTCAAAATCAGAAAAGTACACAAATGTGTCCAGCAGTCACAATGCTCGGTATTGTTTACAACGCAGAAATGTTGCCTGGAGTTCAAATTAATGATGAGCCGCCTGCCACCTAATGAACATCAATTAGCACCTTTCAAAACACCACTCCCCAGGCACAAAGTTCCGCGAAACAAACACACACATTCATTAGGGAGGGGGCTACAACAACACCAACAACAAAAATCACATTCACGTTCTACAACAGTTGTTTTAAATCAAACTCTATCATAATCCAAACCAGGGATATCTCACAAACAAACAAAGACAGGAGGGAGCACACCAAAACTCAATCAAATTGAAAACGGGAAACCAAAAATTCAACAAAAAAACAAGGAAACTTCTTCTCTTAACATCTTAATACACTCACCGGCATTTGCAGCGCTTGTTTGAGATCGTACCAATTCCGGGCGCAATCATCATTATGGGGCAGTTGCACTTTTGATAAAAATTTCGCGGCAAGCTTGTGCTACGAAATCTTTTTTTCGTTTTTTTTTTCGAATTTATTTCGATAGTTATTTAGTGTTTTCATATTTTTGGGAATAATAATAAACGAAAAAACAAATATAAACCAATTGTAAATGGATGGTTTGTGTTGGAGAGAGAGAATGAGAGAAAGAGAGTAAAAAAGAAGGAGGGCGGCAGGTGTAGTTAAAAAAAAAGAATGTGATGAGAATTCGAGCAAACGTGGAGGTGTCGGTGTCGGTGTCGGTGGTGGAGGATGGGGATAAAGCAAACAAAATAAGAAAAGAGACCAAGAACATTTTTTGACAAAACAATAAATCAATAGAAAACGAAAACGAGAGAAATGATGAGAGGGTGTCGAGTGTTGTGTGTATAATGGATGAGCCGTTGCAGAGATGATGTCAGGCAAGAAAGACAGACAAAGAGCAAGTGTTTGAGATTCAATGAAAATATAAAACAAGAGAATTCGATTTGATCATCATTGTAAGAAGAGAGAGAGAGTACTGATTGGTCACTTACTTCGATCCTAAACTTCGGCATTTCCTATGGCCTGGAATGAATTTCGCTCCGTTCGCGATGCGCACGGAACCGATTGTTTTGGCGGGTGAGAGATTTAAGCAGGCAAGCGCTGGTGCTGCTGCGTCAACATTGAATGACTCTTTCGAGCTGCAGGACGAGGAACTAGGACCCGATGAGGATGGTTCCAATTTCAGAGATTTTCTGCAAAAGAATTAAATTTTATTCCGCCTCACATGAAACACCACCAGGCCATCAAACTCACTTGTATTGATCCTCTTCAAAGATGTTCTGCAACTCCTCGATGTACCTGATCGACTGCAAGTACTTCTGTGTCGATTCGATAGGAACCAGATTCGTGTAGTCCGACTGCTGATAATTGGATATCACGCGTAGGATGTTGTTCATCTTGTTCCGTCGTTGCTCTGGCTCCAGCCCGCCCAAATGCGGATGTGCCAGGTCAATGTAGATCAGATCGGTGAGGAAGAGTCCCAAATATGGAATACACGGTACGCGCAGACTCTCCAAGTACTCCCGGAGATTCTCCCAGTTGTTCTGGTCGCTGAAGACGTCCGCCAGACGGTCAAAAGTCTGTTTGTCCTTCCGCGATAGACAGGTCCAGGTTTTCTTCAGACGATATATGCTGGCGCTTTGCATCGCGGAGATTATGGAAAACAGCGAATGTAAATTGTTCAGTTCATAAAGCTTTTTGGCAACCTGCAGGAGACACGCAACAAATTTGTCAAGAATCCATGATAGGACCTCTAAGAAGTCTCACCTTAATAAAGTGTGTTAAAATTTCAGCTCTCTGCTTCGGCAGATCACCACTCAAGATCTCCTGCACTGTCCAGAAGCTCGTGTGATTAAATCGCTTTGTAAATGCAACAATATTCGGTGTGACAATGTGTTTGTCCTTCTTAGTCCACGCACAGCTAGTCAGCTCGTCCGGCTGAATGGCGGCAAACACTGGGAAGTCCAAAAGCGTTATCTGACTGGCAAGTTCCTCAGCGGGCACACGCAGAGCATTCAAAATCACCGAATCGTAGTTCTTGATCGATGAATTCAGTGGCAGACTCTGTGTTTTGCCCGGTGGTGTCGATCTGCAACGGAATAACCCATCAACTGATGCTGAGATTTTGAGAGAGAGTTTTGTCACATACCCATAACAGTAATAGCACCCTGAACCAGGAGACGAGGACATTGCATTCAAGCAGGCCGATCCAATTGAATTCTTTCTTCGTGAACTTTTCGTACTGATTGCCTTTGAGGGAATCCGTTCAAAGTCCCTATCCTTGCCACCGCCAATCGATTTGCTGCTATCCTTCCGCGGTCTCGGGGTTGTCGCCGAGCCATACGAGTAGCGGTTGTTTGGTATGTAGCTTCCAGCAATCTGACTCTGATGGTGGCATGATTTGCTGAGCAGTGGACCACTGTGATTGGATATATCGCTCGGTGGAGATTCGTCGCGTAAATTTTTATAAATGTACTCCTCTCCGGGTTGCTGCAAGAAAAACAAACATTAGTTAGCCGGCATCATGCGGAGACGCTACAATACGTACCTCTACAAACTTCAGACTATCCGAGGATAGATCTCGTGAGATTTCCGAGTAGCGCATCATGGCAGATAGTACATTGCCGAATTTATGTGGTTGCTATGAATAAACACAGGCTGCGAGAGATGGGTGTGAGCGCGCCTCCTCCGGCCAAAATGTATGTGAGAGCCTCGAAATTAAACTGCAAAATACAAATAAACACACAGCTGAGTAACGATGATTTTACTTTCACTATTACATATATTTAAAACAAATCTACGAAAATAATTCCAATTCGGTTTGTTGTGCTTTCGGTTTTTTTGTTTTCGAAATTGTGGGCAGGGCGGCCTTCTCTCAGGAATTCGATTTAAATTTGGATTATTTGGATAGAGAATGATCCTGTTTAGAGTTTATGTTGTTTTTCCCTCTCGCTCGGTGCGTTTTTTTGCGGTGGGAAATAAGTTCGGAATTTTGTATTTGCGTACAAGTTGTGGCAGATATTTATAGGTTTGCGCGGAGCGGATTGCTGGGTGGACTTTTTGAATTTAGTGCCGACAGATCTGTATGTGGGAGTCCTTTGATGTTTTATGTGCATTAGATAATTTTAGCAATATGATTTCTGACGGTATCGAATTATGATCGGGGTTAGGACCGACGAGTGGTCATAAAAATTAAGATCTATGATTGTTTGTTTCCTGCTGTGAAAATTCGTTTAGGTGATTCAGTTGTTGTTTTGGTTCAATTTGGTAAAATCAACGAACCTAGGGTAGATTCGTAAATTTCTTTGTACATTTTGCACTACCTAAGTTTATTCAGTTTTGCGAAATTTTCAATTTTAAGTTTTGGTTTAAGTTTAAACACGTAATTTCGAAAATAAGAATCGAGTTAATTTTTGTTTATTCAAGCGTAGAGAAAACTAAGTGGTACGAGTGCTTGATGTGGGAATTTCAGAGTTCGTATTAAGTACCGTTATTTTGGTATCACCAGTTCAAATTCAAGCTTTCTTCCGGAACGAATATAAAATGAAACATAATGCGTCGTTAACAGTGAAAAGATTAAACACGCTTTTAAGAATGTTGCCTGAAACGAACGTACTATGCGACGTTTGTTTCGAAAGATTTTAGCCCCAAAAGTCATGCGCATGTAGAAAGTCAAAGTATATGGCTTGAAAACGATTTTTCAATGGCAACAGTGAATGCGATCCCAAAGAAATCGGTGCACACGATTTCTCAAATCAAACATTCGCCTGAAAGCTGTCTGGAATACTGCTTCTCAATCGCTGAATAAACTTCGGTGCATCTATACAGATGGATTAAAACGATTGAGGGACTAAAATCTACTCATATAGCATGAAAATAGTTGTCGGATTTCAGACGAAAGATATAAAGCCAAAGTTCGCTGTAATAGCTTTCAATGATATCTGCTGTCTTAACCAGATTGCAATTTGTTTCAAATAGGGTGGATACCATACTATCGTATACCAGTCTACATTATGTAGGGATGTAAATAAAATGGAACCCTATGCTGCTGAGTCGCCGTTGCGTAGTGGATAAGTGCGTCGACCCACATGCGGACGGAACACATTTTTTCACGGAACCACCACTTTCGAGTAGCTAACAACACCCAAAGAGTATCAATTGTCAGTTGAAAGTTTCTCAAATCTCACCCTTCGGAGTCGACAAAAAACTGTAGGTCCCTTCTACTTGTGAGCGAACAGTAGCACGTACAACACGAAAAGTTATTCTAGAAGCTAGGCTCTGGTCCCTTGTGGGCCTAGTGTCACTCAATTGTTATTACGCTGCTGGGTTCGAAAAAGTCATTCGATTGAAGCAAAAGTCAAATTCCAAGACAATTATTTATTATTTTATTTTCACCTCTGCTGTTCATTGTTTGAAACCCTATCAATTTTAACATTGGAGTCAACAAAATGCCTCTATTCAATACAGCTGACGCACGCAAGTTATTTACAATTTCTTGTTATGATGCTGCTGCACTTATCTTCCGGAGTGCAATGCGTTCACCTTTCATTTGACACAGTGGCTCTAGCTTGATCTCAATAGATAAGATAATGCCTTGTTTGAATTTCCACAACGAAGCAAAAGTAAACATTTTTTTCTAATTTCAAGACTGTATGTTAATTCATGGAATTATTTTTTTAAAGTACAAAATTGTTCTTGTTCTTTGAAAAATAATAAAATACGAGGTCTGCTCAAAAAATAAGGTGCATTTTCAAATTTCGCGGGCTACATACATTCAACGGTAGGCCCCCTTATGGAAGTGTCGTGGTGGCTGCGGTTTAATACCCAATATGGCGGGCACAGCTGAGATAAGTTTACCATTCTAACTGTCCTGGATCAATTTGGTAACTCATTGATTCAGACCAGGCGGTTATGAAGACTTTCCCGACTCAGTGTGAAGTTGTACTGCAACCGTATGCTGCGACCTATAGGATCCCCGAGGTTTTAGAAAGGTCCCCAAACCGAAGTGGATTGATTGTCCCTCAAACATGCTCTCAGTTAGAACTTGAGTAATTGATAGGAAAGGTTTTCAAAAAAAAAAAAAACACACACAAAATTAAAAAAAAAAATGCATGAAATTTTTTATTTGAATCGATAGCACGGTTCATATTATTTAATGTTTGAAGATAATTTCATGCAAATGTTGACCTTGACAGCGCCTCAAATGGTCCACCCGCCTAGTCCAAATTTGGCATACTCTTTCCAACATTTCGGCCGGTATCTCACGAATAAATATTTCAATGTTGTCTCCCAATTCGTCAATTGAAGTGAGCTTGTCTGTATAGACATGAGCTTTAACATAGCCCCACAAAAAATAGTCTGAAGGTGTTAAATCGCACGATCTAGGCGGCTAATTGTCGGTCCCGAATGTAAAATAAAATGTTCACCGTACTCGCCTCTCAATCAGTCCATTGTTGCGCGTGCTGTGTGGCAAGAGGCACCATTTGGTTGAAACCACATGTCATGCAAGTCAAGCTCTTGCATTTTGGGCAAAAAAAAAAGTTGGATATTCACCATTTACGTTACGATTCGCATCATCTTTGAAGAAATACGGTCCAATGATGCCACCAGCCCATAAACCGCACCAAACTGTGATGCATTGGTTCTGGATGCATTGGTAGCTCTTGTAATGCTTTTGGCTGATATTCACTCCAAAATCGACAATTCTTCTTATTTACGTAACCATTGAGCCAAAAATGAACTGACCATAAAATGGAAGAAGCGCGCGATGAACTTTCTTAACGGAACACGCATTTTGATAATAAAATTCAATAATTTGCAAGCGTTGTTCGTTTGTAAAACGATTCTTGGTTAAATTATAGACCAAACTGAAGATGTTTGACAGTGAAACAAAACACGAAACGTGCGTCACCTGTTTAAACCAGTGTTGCCAAAAAGATAATAGCTAAAAAATCACCCTTTACAATGGACCAGCTTTTGAGTCTGAGCGCTCCAGTGCAGTGAATCCCAACCTCCAAAAAAAAAGAAACTGATCTGTCTAGTCTTGCGTTACTTACGACTGTTCGGAAATTATTCCCCGTAAAAGGGAAATGTACTTTCTTATCCAAGTGCAAGAAAAAGGATTAAAAAAAAACTCTGCGTTCCCTTCGAATGTTTGAAACCATCCCCTTTGTTTGGCCACAACTGACGCTGACGCTCATATTTTCCCATTGTCAATCACAGCAAGTACTTCATAAATAATGAAACATTTTGTAATGAAATCATCTTCTGAAGGCATTTTAAGTGAACACTCCACATCAGATCGATGAGTTTCTAGCAGCTCATCAATGCTTTCACGTCAAATTACGAAAACTCGATCAATTTTACTGAAATGCCTTCCAAAGTGAAACGCCGTCGTCATACATCTCAAACCTATTTCAGCCGGTAATCAAATTAATTAACTGCCAGTGCCAGTGGCAGCGCAAGACGGCAACGCCGCCGCGAGAGAGTGTGATTAAAACCCAACCTTGGCCTATGAACACACATCACAATCTGCTCGCGCCCAACATCTCACTCCTCGGGGGTAATTTTCTCTCGATGCGACCGCAACCAGGAAAAGAACTTTAACGGACTACAAGTCAGATTACTTCACTCAGATGACAGGCACATATGTATGTACATAGGATGCAATTATGGGCGGACGATAAAATTGAGTACATGCCGGCTAGACGATGGAGGACCGTGATGCTTCCTACAAGAAAACACAATAAACTTCTGACTTTCCAGTTCAATGTATGGGTCAGCGGACAACGAAAGTACACGATGAAGAGGAGAAGAACTAATGTATCAATCCGGTAAGACTCGGTCTCAATTCCCTGCCGCTTTAACTCTCGGTTCCAAAACTAGTTTTCCGCCTAGAAGAGTTTTCACCGTACAACTAGTTTTTTTGATTTCTTCCATGAATTGAGCGACGGTGAGAGGTGTGGAGAACCGCCTCCAGGCGGCGTAGAGTTGTACGCCAGTTACCTACATATGAACCCTCCAGTCCGTGCGCCCCCCGAGGAGAAGTCAACTGCGACTCCGTGGAAGTGAATGGAGAGTCACCACAGATCACCGGAGGTGGTCAAAGATGACACATTTTACTTTCATCGGATTTCTCGCCCGACTTTTGATTTAAAACACGCGTCCGACATTTACATATCTTTTGAGACAATTTTTTTCTGTTTTCCTCTGTTTGCTTGGCGTGCTCGTGGGAATCAGTTATGAGCGCGACGCAGCATTGATTATGGATGGCGTTTGATTGAAATTCACTTTCTACACAGCACAGTCGCTGCGCAGGGAATGACAGTCTTTGCGGCAGCCTGACAAATGAGATATTTTCGGTAAACGAGTCCCAAGCAACCTGTCTACCCCAACCACTCAACGGACGTGACCGTGAAGCGTCTTTTCAATGTCAAGCAAGAATTTTAATCTTGCGACAAGGGAATTAAAGCGACATGGCTCTGCCATAGAAACCAGTTAACTTGTTTAATTCGTTAACCACGTGGAAGGTTTATGTGTTTGTGTGGATGAAAAGGAGGCAAAGACGGCGCTTACATTGATTAGTTCCACTGCTGAAAGCCGGCTGAATACACAATGGATCAACTTTTTGCTGGACAAACAATCAGATGACGACATTCCTAGAATTCCTTAGAGATGGCATCGCTTTCTTTTTTTCCAATTTCCATAATCCGGCGTCAGTTTACAAAGAATTCTAAGGAAGTGACAAGCGAATGAAAAGTAAAACTAAATATTCCCACTCGCATCGCAGAAAATACACACGCCCACATGTGCGACGAGCGAAAAAAAAACATTTAATTGTTTTCGCCACTCGCCCCCAACCCAATCCCCAAATGTTTATATTTGCGTCTTCGAGACGTCGGCGTAAACCGTCCGAGACATCTCCACCACACAGCAATTCCGCTGCAATTATCCCTCATCCGCTGAACCGCAGTCTTGCCCGATCTCATTGTAGATCGCTTTGCACCAGGTCAAAATGAGCAACTAATTGCTGATAGCAATTATAAGTTATCTGGGAAATGATAAAAACTAATAAAACGAACCGGGCGTGGGTCGGACAGGAACCACCGACGTCAGAACGGCAGGAGAACGCTTCTAAAAGCGTACCGCGATCGTGTCTGGCGAATTCAACGTGTGTGCAGGGATGTTCGACTTGGCGTTGTTTTGGATAATAGGAAAAAATTTCCACTTCACGACTAGAAATAGAAGCGCCAACACATATTCCGCAGCAATGGTGTGCGTGTGCGCCTCCACCGCAAGATATCTC
Organism: Eristalinus sepulchralis; assembly: GCA_944738645.1. Classification (NCBI taxonomy): domain Eukaryota; kingdom Metazoa; phylum Arthropoda; class Insecta; order Diptera; family Syrphidae; genus Eristalinus; species Eristalinus sepulchralis. The sequence continues at coordinate 56,461,515 of OX122886.1, forward strand.
CAAGTGTATCCATGATGTTTACAACGCCAGCGAGCGGACAGACAATTTGCAATCGCGCTCTTGATCGCGTTCCCTCTATTCTCGGTCGCGGCCGATCGAAATTCATTGAGGAAAATGTATTTGAGGAAATGAATTGAATGTGGCGCGCATTAGATACTTTTCTTTCCAAATGGCATTCTCATCTTTTGTGGAGAGATTTGTTTGGATTGTGTGGTGTGGCGTGAAGGTGAGATGACGTTGGGCGTATGTTTTGAAAACGATTCAACGGAAAAGTTCATTAGAGCTTGATGGGGTAAATGAGAGGAGAGTTGCTCTTCAGTGAGAAATTGGGCCAAGGAGTCAATAGTTAACCACGTGGAGTCCGCCTCATCTTGGTGAGCGACCTCGGCCTACTAAACACTTGCTAGTGGCCTTAAAGTTTAGCCTTTAAACGAAGCTAAAAACGACTGTTTACGAGACTTGGCCATGCACGAGTACAACGGGAGCTGGCGAAGGTTGACAAAAACAACGACGACTGACGGTTCATCTCCGTCCGAAATTAACAAGCATTGGGAAAGACGCACTGATACAGAGTCGACTGTCGAACTTCCATGACGTCAAACTTTGATGCTTGTTAGTTTACCCATTACGCCCAGCTTGTGCGCTATCTAAATTCCGCCCCAAACAGACTCCTATGTACATCCCGAGATATCTCTCGAAAACGTCACGGCACAAAACATCACTCAAGCATGTTAAGTTTTTTATGACGCATGTCCGGAAGATGCAGCCATTTTCATCTCGCTAAGACACCCTGTGGTAGTGATCATTAAATTTTCTTCGTTTTCTCTGAACTAAATCGCGCTGTACCGCACGTTTGTCAAAACTTTTTAAAACTCACACAAATCACACGGCAGCGCGATGTTTTACATCTACCGTCGTACAAAGGGGTCAGCACTTGGGGGCTGTAAAAATGCCCGCCAACTCGTTAAATTTTATGTGACATCAGCCAAGGCACTATGCCCATAAACTTGCGTCTCAAACAAGACACCTTCCAAGTGCGGAAGTGTCATTGACTGCAACTGAAGCACACCGCCAGCTCTTGATGTGTCACTCAAAGCGTACACAACCCCCCGCACCGTTGCCGATTGTAGCATGTCACGGGCCGCACTAACAGATCAACAAATGGTAAACAGTGCTCAAATTAGACACAACCGATCTGATTAACGCGCCCGTATCTTATCGCTTGTCAACAGAGGCACCGCAGCGCGTTTGCTTCTTAGTCGACTAAGACCTCTTATCGGGGCCTTTTTGAATTCACACGGTCAACGGAAAATGACTGTTTCAAGTGGACGCATTCCTGAGACTCGATAATGCGCCCGCTCTCCACTTCCCCTCGGTTATCGGCACACAATTAAGTCCCATTTAGCTCAATTAGGCGTTCGTACGCGCATTTACGTTCGCGGACGTCGATCGTCGATCGGCTATCGATGTCTGCCGTAAGGGCGTTTATCGCACGCTGTGTGAATTCACAATCAACGCCCAACTGCGGAACTGAGGCCGCCGGCGAGTGCCTGGTACTGAATTCCGACTTGGACCCTGATACTCTACGTAGACGCCGCTCTTATCACACTCTCAGATGTGAGTAAACACATGACGCTATACACACAAATTGTGTTTGGCTTCGAACGGGAAGTTGCCACCTACCCTGCGCCGATGACAGAGCGTCGACCGTTGGAGATTCAAAACGCTGGAGTGCACATTCACAACTACGGCTTCACAAATCGATATCTCAAGATGTCATTGGCACTTTGTACTGCTTCCTCACCTCGACTTCACGGCGGGGGTTTGCGTGTGCCCCTAACAAGGCACGGCGCACTCCTCAAGAATGCTGCAGAGTGTGGCAGCGGTCGGGCACTTGTGGTCGACAAGTCACTTCGGAGAAAATAACGCTGATGCAATTGTAAGGTCAAGCAGTCGGCCGACCAAACGGGACAGAGTCGCGAATAAATGAATGAAATTAACGCAGCGGAACGAGCCGACCCCGACGCGGGGAACAGCAGAATGGAATGGCGTCAGCCTTATTAACCTCAAGCAATTAGTTTCAATGGAAGTGATGTATTGTCTGGCAACTAATTCTCGTCTGGGGCGGGGTAGGGGTGCCTTCCAGTTAAGCGGATAAGGAGAAGCTCTCTGTCCAAGGAAGGAATACGCGGAATTCAAACTTAATTGGATGGTGTCATCGCCAACGATCGAAAATTTCAAAGGAATGCAAGAAATTGCAGACAGAATAGAGATCTGAACGAATTTTTATCGGTTTTCACTGAACTGAAAGGCTTCCAGATTCAATTCATCGCAGCAGATGTCCGAGACGATAGCACCTACCCACGTACCACTGGCAGACTGCTCAAGCAACTAGCAAGTGGTGGCCGTTTTAATTTAATCAATTCTTCCGCTGCTGTACGTCCTTGTCCTTCTGATCGGAAAATCGAAGGTGAATGTATGCTAAGCTGATTAGATGGGTTCCGATTAAGTGGAGCAATTGTGTTCAATTTAATCTAAGAAAAAAAGCGTAATGTTGCATGCAATCGATGAGGTGAATGCCGCCTGTAAGAAGGAGCCTCTATCTAAGAAATGTCTTGCGAGCACCCTTGAGAGTGTTGGAATAAAATTTGAAAAAACAAAATTTTCGACTCTTATCAACAAGGCACTCGCAAATGTAGACTGCAGTCAATAGTATTTCTATCAGAGTAATGCATTTTTTAGTGGAGCCTCATAGTCGCTTGTCAAATCTACAAGAAAGGAAACTCCTTCGACTATCGAGGGATCAGTCTCCTTACCATCGCGTACAAAATCTTCTCTACCGTATTGTGTGAACACCTGAAATCGTTCGTCAACGACCTGATAGGTCCCTATTAGTGTGGTTTAATGCCAGGGAAGTCGACCATTGACCAGATTTTCACACTACGGCAGATCCTGGAAAAAACCCAAGAAATGCAAATCTACACTCACCACCTATTCGTCGATTTCAAGGCCGCATATGACAGTGTGCATAGAGACGAGCTATACAGTGCAATGTCTAGTTTTGGCATTCCTACCAAACTCGCCAAATTGTGAAGGATAACAATGGAGAATTCTTGCTGCTCCGTCATGGTCGGTAACGAACTCACCGAGACCTTCAATGTCAAAAAATGTTTTAGACAAGGCGACGCGCTGCCATGTGACTTCTTCAGCATCATTCTTGAGAAGATCGTGCGTAAGTCACTTGTCAACACCAGAGCCACGATCTTCCAAAAGCCTCTTCAATTTCCAACGATATTGACGTGATTGGACGAACAAAGCGAGCCGTTAATGAGGCATTTGTTGGCATTGAAGCGGAAGTGACTAAAATGGGTTTCGCGAAAAATGAGGGCGAAACGAAATATATGCTGTTATTAAAGAAGGACACACAGCATCGACGTCTCAGACAGAGCGTACTACTAGGGAGTAAGATTTCGTTTACCTCGGCTCCGCGGTAAATAGGGACAACAACACCAGTACCGAAATCAAACGCAGAATCGCTTTTACCAATCGCTGCTTTTTTGGGCTCAAGAAGCAATTGAGTGATAGAGACCTCTCTTAAAGGGCTCTGTACAACAGCTTCATCATCCCAGTCCTCCTTGACGGCGCAGAAACTTGGACGCTATTAAAAGCGGATGAGAAAGCCCTTAGTTCATTTGAGAGAAAAGTTCTGCATGTAACGCCTAAGATGGCTATGCCATGTAGAGCATATGGACACCACTGCTCCGGTCCGAAAAGTCTTCGAATCCGAACTATTGGGACAACGCAACAGAGTACGCCCTAGTCTGAGATGGGGCACACAAGTGGAAAAAGACCTCAACCAACTTGGAGTACGCAATTTGAGGCAACTGTTCAGTATCTTTTGGCAAGTCATCATAGACTTGACTTACAACATAAGAAAGTCTCCAAATTGAGCAAATGTACTACGTCATCACCTGGGTGGCCAATTCCTCTGGGGATATGTAGTCTCAGTTCTTCAGGAATAAGCCAGCTACGACTTACGCTTAGGAAGCTAACGTTACTCGTGTTATCCGCGAGATCTAGCCGCTATGCTGGAACGAGTCGCCAAAAATTGGACCTTCCGAATGGATCACTTCAAACGTAGCCATGGCCAGCACTTACATACGATAATTCGTGACTTATCAATGACATTTGTGGTGATTTTCTCCATCTCCCATTGTAAGAATGGAAAAGAGATAAAAATTAGGCAAAAACGAAGATATGACGCATCATATGGCCAACTGAATAATCAACCTCTTCTGATTTTCATCTTCTGTGTGATATCTCCTGACTTCGGGCGTCGTGACAAAGAAGTTGATTCCTACAAAACTTGAAGTCTAAACTGAAATCTCCTTCACTTTTGACCTTTCTGTCTTTCACGCAGCCAACATTAAATTGTAACTCAACTGTACTCACTATTATTTGTTCAAGCAGTAGCTAGAACTTGTTGACCCTTGTTGACTGTAGCGCCATCTATTTCTTTTTTTGACACATTTTGTATACGCCTTCAAACACTTACAAGATAACGTCACAATGCTTTCACAAACGTATCATTCGTTTGATATTGGTTAGGTCCCACAAAATTCCATTTATTTGCCTTAGAAACAATTATTCCCTTAAATGGTCATCTAAATAACACTGCAGTTGTGCCAAATGAAGCAACGTCAACTTGGAACAAAAACAGATGCCAGCAATTCAACGTCGAATCTCATCAGATTTCAGACCTAGATGTGCTTGCAATCCATGTTTGGCGGAATCATAGACAACGACTAAAATGACCAAACCCGGAAACTACACCTTTTCATTCTTCATCCCCTTCTCAAACCACTCGCATTCATTCAAATAAGGAGTCCGCTAATAGCGCCCTCTCAGTGCTCCCGCAAAAACACAATTAAGCCCATAAACGGATTCACCATCACTTCCCGGTTTCCATGCATCGGTCCATGAGACTGACGTTCATCCGCACATGCAGTGCGCATCCATCAGTCTCGAATGACTTAACCTCACGTCCCTCCGCACGTTGCCAATCAATAGCCGTTCATAATGTGATCTCTAATGCGACGCCTAATACGACGTCTAATGCGATTACAAGGAGAATCGCCGTGTTCGACCAGATACATTACATAAATCAGCCGTAAAATTCGCCGAACAAAAAACGTGGAAATCTCTCCACACCTGACCGTCGCTGAGGGGGGCGCACGATGGATCTTCAACCCTCGACACAGCATTGATTTGGAAACATAATTGGCCTAAGGACAGCTTTCGAAGAGCACTCATGCACGCCACACGTTTAAGAGGCGTGTGTGTGCGCGTGTAAAACATTGTTTAGGGACGATACTCGACACGATATTTGTACGTGCAGTCGACAACGAACCCGTCCCCGTGAATGGGGATGTGTTCAAGGGCTGTGCGCACCTATGTAGGTTCTGTGATGTGCATATTTAAATAGAACATCAAGCTTGGGGTTGTTTCGTTATCAACACTTCACTGAGGACAGGTAACGTCACGACACGACGACAACGACAACGCAGCAACGGTGCATCGTCCCCATTTCCACTGGGCAACATCGGCGCCACTGCAAGTTGTGTGACATTTCTATGCCTCGCGTTGAAAATAAATTTTCAAAAAACAAAACACAACACGACAAATCCCGTCGGTTGACATACTATTTTTAGATCCTGTCGTGTGGTGTGCGTTGGACACTCATATCGTTTGCTGATTTATAGAAACGATCTCAATTATTTATGTGTACAAATCCTGCGCGCAAACTTCTTGGTTTTTTTTCCCCAAAATTTGTATTTTTAGTCCGAGTTGAAGGTTGCGCTGCGTGGATTTCGAATTTCTTTTCATTTCTCATGTTTTCTCTTTCGAAACTCGGCGGCGTCCGTTCAGACCTTGTGACCGACGGCGCTCGAGTACGTATGATTCTTATTTGCAATGCTTTCCGATGGCCATGCGGTTTTTGAGGTCAAAACATTGTTGTGTGTACGGCTTGGGCAAGCGATTGCTTATCAGACGCTACCCGCGCCAAGTCGAGTCACTTCTCGGTTGTTATGCTTGTGCTTTTGTTTTTATTTTTGTTTTCGTCGTCTTTGGATTACACAGTACGCACGCGGGGAGTCTCTTGTGTTTAATGTATGCGAAAGTTGGCGAAACTTTTGCTCAGCCAGCGGAAACGATTTAAATGTTTTATTGAATAATTTTCGTTTGCTCGGTTTTACGCCTAAGTGTGTGTTGCATAAATGAGCTTATAAAAATTTCAAATTAGCGGCGAGTACGCAAGAATAGACGCTTCGCGGCGTGTGTTCGGTATGTGCGGTGCGCCACACGAGTCGTCTGAGGGGAACGACTTTATTTTGCTCGTTCTCGCTTTTAATTAGAGTCAGTTGCTGTCATAAATGTCAGTTTGACAAGGCGTTTTGAAATGAAATCTCAAGATTTATACCCACGACAGACGCGAGCGCTGAATAATGCGGGATCTTGAAATAAAAATCTGAAGGATGAATTGGCGCCACGCTGGTGCTGGGCTTTTGAAATTCAATTTACACCCACTCCTGGCAAAATTATTTTTAAAACAAACCGATGGCATAAAATAAATTACAAACGAGAGCGGTCTCTTTCAAGTGGGCCCCCAAGCGAATCGACCTGACAGCAGTGTGTGCCCGAGTACTTGACAGATGCGCCCTGTGTTGGGGTGTGCCCGGAAACGGCAATTGACAGGGAAGAACGAATCAATTGTGGAACAACACGAGTATTTGTCTGAAAAAGGGCGTGATATGTGATGAATTTAGGGGAAAAAAGCGACCCGATTGCACTTAGCAGTCATTCAGGACTGCTTCTGATGACTGAATGAGGCAGCATTTGATGAAAATCACTTGGCACAGTCAGCACACGCCATTTGTTTACATTTAAGAGCGTGGAAAATTAAAACAGAATTTTCTTTAAATAATTTACCCCACACGCTACCTTACCATTCTTTTTGAAATGTTAAACTGCTTGCAAGTGGATGTGGATACATGCTCATAAGTTGGAAGACCGTCACATTAAATTAGAACTGAAACTGAACCGGATCTTTGTTTTATAAAAACTCTACTGTTTCCGTTGTTGGCGTCAATCGTGGACAATGTAAATTGTCGATATTGTAGAATGAGACAGTAGTCGCGGTAATGCAGATCTGAACGCCGATATAAAAATTTACACATCCTCCAAGAGGGACAAGTTCATCAGCAAAACCAATGTTTTCGTCAAGTTTGGCGAAAAAAAAATTTGTCAAAAGTCTTGCCACCGTTTGACAGAAAGTTAGCCCCGACATAACGCGATTTATATTTTGGAGAAGAAGACTGAAGTATCGTCTGTACAATTAAAAGAAATTACTCATTAAAAAACGTGAGGTGAGGTCCGACTTAATACAGCCAACGTATAACTGAAGTACTTCAACTGATAAAGCAAGTGATGATGTGATGGTCTTCGGTCATACGTGAACATTAACCTTGAGCACGCACAAACCATAAAAATGCATCCTTGGAGATTTATTATGTCCATCAGACCACTTTCGTGAATGGCCAATTAAAACGTCATTACCTTTATGAAATTAAGGGAAGGAAGTCCTGATGTACAGCCAAGGACATGGCTGAAGAAAATAAAATAAGAATGTGACGTGATATAATCAAATTGAACCAGAGTCCTGTGCTCATTCCGTGCGACTTTAAGAATGACTCCCTTTAAAGGGCTTAGACAAGCTCACTGAACCCCCACAATATTGGTCTCCGCCATTTTAGCGGCCCGAATTTATAAAAAAAACAAAGAAGAACAACGTCTTTTAAGCTTTTGTTGCTGACAACGCCCGCAAAGTGGGAAGTGTTTAACAAACGTTGGCATACTTGCGACTTGAAGTCGACATAAAACTGCAATTCACGATAAAAAAATTGTTTAAAAAAACCGGAACGAAAAGGATACACATCGCTAGACCGTAGTCAGTCAGGTCAAAGAAATTAATAACTTATCCACAAATGACTTAGTATCAAGTGGCATAGGCCCTAGCGAATTAACCCCAAGCAACGTAGTCACGGACGCGTTAACAAAAAAACGACTTGCTGACAAGCGACTTAGCCACGAACGCATTAACTACGAGCAACTTAAGGACAAACAACTTAGTCACGTGCATTATTGTATCAAGCGAGTGAACTCAATCATAGAGGTTAAGCGACAGTCGTCTTAGCTGTGAGCGACATAGCGTTAAGCGAGTAAAGTACAAGAGACTAAATGACAAGAAAATAAATAACATGCGACAAAGCGGCAAGCACCAAGAGATTTAGAAATACCCAGAGAATTAGAATTTAGCGACAAGCGATAAAGCTACAAACGAGTAAGCGTTTAATCGACAAAGGAATAAGCGACAAGCGACAAAGAATAATGACTTAGAAACAAGCGACGAAGCGACAAGCTTCTTAGCGACATGCGCCTTATCGACAAGCGACTTATCGACATGCAACTTATCGACGCATCTTTGCGCCAAGCGACTTAGCTACCGGAGACGCCTAGCCTTAAACTTGCTCCAACGCAATAGAAACATTCACCATTTGTAAGGAAGAAAAATACCCTTTTTCTCTGTCTCCCGTCGTACATAATTCGCCCCCTTACGAGGCCACTTGATAGCGCAATAATAATCCAATACACTTCCTCGGTCCATTGAAACTTTTTCGACGTAAATTCTTAGTCGGAGTTGAGTCATCCCTGAGGTAACCTAAACTTGCTGCTTGCACATTTTAATCACCTCTGACGTAATTGCAAGCAAGCTCGCGACTCTAATTACCACCGATTGTGCAAAAGGTGATCTTATTTCCAGGGCTTACCTCATCACTTCCACTGCACTGGCGAAATCTCCGAGATATGACAAGTCATTACTTTCTTTAACTGCTTACATCTGCATCTTACAAGTTTGTAGTGTTTTTTGCTGCACTTTGTGTGACTTAACCTAGAATTCTTTGTTCTTGTTGTGTGAGCTAAATCCCCGGAACTGTGATCTGCCTCAGAACTCCACACTCGTATCGCCAGTCAACGTGCCAGCTAATTAAGCGCTGGCAAGGCGTCGCGGCATAATTAATCTGGAATTCAAGACGCTCGCAAACTGCCGCAGCAGCACTCAAATTCTTGACTTATCGCTAAACATGGAATTCACGCTTAAAAATTCACACATCCACGGAATGACTCAGCAAAGATTTTCGTTAATTTAGAGAATTTTCGCGTAGCAACGCATCGCTCAAATTGAAGTCTCGATAAGCGTATCATCTCGCACTGGGCTCGATGTCAAGCGCGGGTCATTCCAGCGCGATAAGGGAAAACAACTCACAGTCGGAACGGAATGGGTAAAACATCGCCTTTCCCGTTTCCACATCGCGTGGACTTTGTCCTCGAGAATCTCTTTAAGACAGGAATAAATCGCTCTATTTTCGGGGAACCTACCCGACAGCAGCGAGCATCGACAATGGCAACAACTCTTCGTATGTGTGTCGAGAACGATAATGGCATTACTGACGTCTCCAATTGAAGTTCTTTGTCTTGTTACGCAAATTAATGGCGGAAGCGTGTCCAGCAGTGCGGAATAAACCGACGGGAGGGGCCGACCGAGGAGAAATTCGTCTGCACTTGGGCGCACAGTTTAGCGCAAAAATAACCTCGCCATTGATGGTGCCGATGGAAGTGCTCGCCCTTAGTGCGAAGAGGCGGTTTAAAAATAGAAAACTTCTGTCGAAAATTCCGCCGTAAGGGCGTCGTCGTCGAAAGCTGATATCCGTTGTTGGCGGTGTGTTTGGGATATGTGTTGCTTCAGAACCTTCATGGAAAACGGAAGAAAGAACGAATGCCACGCAAAATAACGCCAGAGGGACAGGGCGAGTGCGAGACACAGCCAAGAGCATTAATCTCACGTTGATTAAGACCGCGTTGGTTTGTTTATTCTGTGTTCGCTCCCCGCGCGCCTCAGCCGTATTTACTTTTGTAATTAGTACGAAATCTTCTCAAAGAATTAGCTGTATACTCTCGGCGGATTGTTGTCTTTGAATAGGTTGAGACGATGAAGCGAACGATGTGCAGTGCACGGAGTCTCGTATTTAGGTTATGTTTAATGCTTCAAGTTTAGCGGGTTTTGTTTGCGCGCCAACCACAACGGAGGAGATGATCAATTGGACGGAAGCAGACAATTCTGGTGTGCTTCTGTTGGATACTATGACAGACGGACAAACAACTAGTTTACTTCTGATAAGTGTGTTTACCCAAGGAAGGAAGCGGTCGATTGCAAGTTTGTTGATCGGAAAGTGATCATCATCATTGTGGACATGAAAAGACGAAAGTTTGTTTACTACTGAGTGGAATTGATGTTTCTATGTCAAAGCGAAGCGTGTGTGTGCCGACACGATGTGGTGTCTTCTTATGTTTTGTATGAAACAATGTAATGATAGAAAGGGGTTTATCTGGCAACCTTAGAAATCACAAGCTAGCTTTTTTTGGCTTGCACTTCAAACGTTGAAATGGAAGTTACAGCAAGCAGTGCCTGCAGATAGTCTTTTTAATGTTTCGTTGTATACCGAAATTGTTGTCGCTTAAATCGCTTGAACGAAAAAGAGAGACTACTGTAAAAAGACGTCGAATCCTGGAACAATATTGTGCCCAAAACTTGGGTTGGATGGGTACACGTTAAAGAAATAAGAACATGCTGATTCATCTTTGACGGAAACGACACAAAATCATCCTTTCCTGAAAGAACGGAAATACTGATCTTCTAAGGCTTGCGTCGTTGACGAAAATAGATGGTAGTCGAAAAGTTTGACTATTCAAAATGGCGGGTAAGGTAAGATCTACAATTTCAGAGTTCCAATCAAAATTTTCACCGAATGTGCTAAATGTGGCAGAAAATGGCATTTGTTCCGTCAGTGGTGGTAACAAATTAACCAAATTATTGTTAACCACGCTAAAAACTTTGGCATCCCATACAAAAATTTATTTAAGGTAAACAAGCTAAGCTAGCTAATTTAGTAAGCGCCGCGGGATAGGATTCTGATAAACACAGAAAGTCTTAAATCTTCAGGTATGTTGCATCACTATAGTTTAACTAGTGTACTACGTTGACAGATGCAGCTCACAATTAAAGTTAATCTAACCTGATATAGACAGCCTGATTAAAAATCTTTCTACTTTAACACTTGCGCCCATCCCTGGAATTAATTTTAAAAATAATTAATGCTTTGGATGCTAATTGACGATTTCTTCTAAATTTACCATTGTGAACTATGGTAATTTATTTCCGTTCAAACTTCGTTCGAATCCTGTTACAAAACGCAATGATTATCGAGTCAAATCATGACTGAATATAATTTAACTTTATCACCGTGAATAATCGCAAAAGCACGTTCATAAAAGAGCATTCGTTAAAAAAAAAGATGAGTAAGAGATAGTCGTTCCTGAAATCAAGCTGAACATCCCCCCCGCAACCTACTTGACATTTAATACACATCTGGCCTTGGTCCGAACGTTAAATATGCCTCGAAATCTAAGTTCATATCAGTTCCACTTTTACAATCAATTAATTGAATACGCTCTTCATCAAACAACACAACAGACATGGGCGTGTTACCAACATTCACACGAGGGAGCAGCAACTGCAATGACCTCACCCTTCCGACTTGACCAGCAGCAGCACGCGATCACATTGCATTGGCGTGCTTCACAAACTGAATGAATGGGAAAATGGGCGATAGCGACGTTGCTGTTTTACGGCGAAGATCCGAGAGAGTGAGAAAAATTTACGAGGAATCAGCACGTATCGAAACACGAGTTCGTGTATTCCCTGAATATTGGAATTACGAAACAAATGAACATTATTCGGAAATAACATCTGTTTGAAGGTTATGGTGAAAACGTATGCAAAGGTGTAGAAAGAATTCGCTTTAAGATAATTTATCAAACCAGCTCAAGGAAACCAGAATGAAAATATGTGATGAGAGAGGTGGAGAAGTTTATGAGGAATCACTGAGGACGCATCGAAAGTGATATATGAAAAGTTTCAAGGTGCAAATTGAAATATGTTTCCTTGAACTAGATATTTGGAATGAAATTAACTTCAAAATGCAATCCAAGCAAAAAGCGAAAAGTTTGATAGGGAGTTCGTTACAGAGATTTTGGATTAATCAGAGAATTGGTCATTTGCAGAAAAATTGATTATACAATGAAGAAGTTTTTTAGTAGTGTCGTGGGGGGTTGGGGTCTATAATATTCAATTTGAAGGAGCCGTGGTGAACAGATTGAGGTCGACCATACTTACAACAACTCAGCCCACATGAATGAAAGACGCTTGTTAGAGCCAATGAAAGCTCTTCCTCACCGCGTTGTCCCTCGGGATTGGAGTCAAAGACTTTCCATGCCAGGGCGTTAGTGTTCATTCTCCATCTATGATCAAGCCACCGGAGCCTTGACAATAATCCCACACGATTTCTTACGCCAGTTCCTCGTTCAGATATAATTCGAAGGATTTCCCTCTCGAAGCGAACAAGAACCTCTTCGTCCCAACCGGAGCCCGGTTCTTCAAGATAGAGCTACATTTTTCAATCGCCACGTAAGTCTCACGATACAGCGATTGGGAAAGATTGGTTTTTGCTTTATTTTCGGGCCTATTCCAGGACCTTACTGCAAAAATCTCCCCTTAAAAAGTGAATAACACGTCGCTCAAAAAGTCGTGGGACATATAGGGGGCGCCACTAACAAAAAAAAAAAAAATAAGAATATTAAATGAATCAGTTTGTTAGTGGCGCCCTCTATATATATGTCCCAGGACCTATTGAGTGATCTGTTACAGTCTAGATATCACAGTTTCTTCACTGCAAGGACTCTATTCTAACACAATTTTTCAAATTACCACCGTTCTGCAACTACGACGCACACTCCAGGTTCTCGCGCAAGACCGACTCCCCTTACAAAACCACAAAACTCAATTGACCACAAATTTGCCAAGAAATTCGTTTAGAATCCACACAATCTCGTTCCGTTTCAGTCCGAAAGCACACCTCAACCTCAGTCCCGACCAAAGCCGTCGTCCATCCACAACCTCACTTCTGGACCGGACAAACATGAAAAGAAAATTACATTTTGTCACGCAATTGAGCACGTTCCCGTCTCCCGAGTCGCTGCGCTGACGACGACGCCGAATCGCCAGCAGCGCGGGATGAGGGGGAGTGTTCAACAATAATCGTCTTGCACACGATACTACACGCGTGTATGGTGAGCAATTAAGCACGACTCCGCAAGTCTCTGCTCGAAGTTAACGTTACCACGACCACCACGTTTATGCAATTCGATATACTTAGCCATTCAGGACCGACAACGGCAGCACGGTGCACGGTGCAGTGCACTCATGCGCACCAGCGTATTAACCACAAGTGAAACAAATAGTCAATCGGCTACTTGGCTACTCTGGCTCTGTTTCAGATCTTCTCCAGTCCGGTTGATAGCCGACGCTGGGGGAATGGTGTGTGTGCGATTTTTCTGACCGTTTTTTGTGGTCGATGAGGCTCTCCGAGTTTCTGTTGAGATCATGCAATATGATATGCTTTTGAGGAAGTCATGTGATGGAGCCTTGTGGACGTATGGAGATTGCGAGCACAGAGGAAAGATGTTTGGAAGATGGAGATTGAGATCTGAGACGTTTTAGCACTCTGCTGAACTGATCGATGAGGTAAATAGAGCATGGGGTACGTGGAGAGATTAGACGAGTTGATGGAGTTTGGACAAGTGCTGTTGACATCGGAGTGAGTGGAAGATTGACTTTGATTGACTTTGTTTGTGCCGACATGCGATGAGCAGTCAAGATATCTTGAGCCTACTGCAGTGAGGCGTAATCGACGATTTAAAGCAAGATCACACACTTTTCGATCAATAAATAGATGGGTAGATTAATTTAGACACGCCGAAGCGAGTGTTGCTTTAGCAGTTCACAGGACAAATATGTTCCCAAGATGACTTAACTATGCCTTCTTCTTTTTCTTCTTGTGGCACTGCAGTCCGGGGTGGACCTGGGCCTCAACCAATATGCCTCCAGTTGCGCACTCCAAGTTAGTTGAAGTCCTTCTCCACTTGTGTGCGCCATCACATCCTAGGCCGTCCTCTACTTCGTTGTCCCAAAGGCTCGGATTCGAAAATTTTTCGGGCCGGAGCAGGAGTGTCCATACGCTCTCGTAGCCTAGCCATCTTAAGCGTTGTATCCGAAGACGCTTGACCACTAACTGTCAAAAGTTTTGCCCAACTTTCTTCAATTCCGCCCAAGTCCTTGATATCCTTCTTCATTTTTGTCCAGCTCAGGACATTCAGGCACAACATCTAAGCACGGCTTCCAAATCGAAGCTACAACCCAGCTGTAAGGCTAACCTAAATTTGGAGATGACTTCTTGAAAGTTTTTCTTCACTTGCTTTGCTCCTGTTCTCTTTGACACCCCCTCCGCAATCCCACTTTCACAAATGCTACAACTAGGTCGTACATCTCACCCCTTTACGGCTGAAACTACTCAATCGATTCTTGAGATTGCATTAAGTCCTTGTCCCAAATACTTTTGCATCTCTTGCATATTGCCAGCGCATTCCAGGTCTCGGTCGTTGGTCGTCAATCACTTGCACCGAATCACAGACAAAGCAGAAGTATTAAATCTCTGCCGCCACCTGTCACACACTCGTTTACAAAAGCGCCTGCACTAAACGTCAAAGCAATATTTGAAATGTAACATTTTCACGTTTCCACTCAGAATTCATTCTTGCGATACTGTGAGCGTATGTGCGTCTCATCCACCGACACAAAATACCAATCTACCCAATGATGATGATGACGACGACGACGACTACGAGGATGGAGTACGAGATAAAAATCTGCCGGTGGTTGTTTTGATGCATTCCACTCTGGCCTAGTTCGTCGCGCAATTGTGGGTCAAAACCACACAAAAACAGAAACTCTCACGCCTTGCCGAGGAGAAGATACAGCATGCACGAGGAAGATTTGCCTCCGCAACGAGGTCAATTAGATAGGCACGTACTTGTGTGCATTTCCCCAGCACGTTTCAGCTCCCCCAGCACGCTAGTCATAAATTGATCGGGTTCTGCTTCGAATTGGTGTAGTCGGGGTGTTATTGTTCGGAATCGCATTCTTAATCGCCTAATTGGCCATCGAACTGGGCACTGGGAGTGGTTGAGAGCATTCCACATGAGCTCTAAATTGGTTAATTGATTTAGTGGCAGCGCGCCGCGTCGTTCTTTTGCGTCGCTGTGTAAAATTTTCCATTTTCTCAGTCCGAGGGCATCAATTTAAGACAGAATTCAGCCAAGCGAGTGGGGAAAGCCTTGTGGAAATGTTATGAAACGGCACACTTGTCTAACCTTGTTCTGCGAAGGAAACTGTTATGAATTATTACTCCTTGGTTCCTAGGGAACGCTTACACTTCTCCTCCGATCAGACAATGTCTGCTAGTGGCGCCCATGAAAAATCAAGTGAGATATTGACGCGTGGACACAGGGGTCAATGTGTTCTGCGTTCTGCGAATAAATTAGGGTGGGAACGTGGAAAATTGTTCGGTTTTTTTATTTTTCTCTTTTCCTTTGACAACCAACCACATGTGGGTGGTTTAAATTCGCGTGAGATTAAACGCGTAGAAGGCCGCACATTGTCAGGAAAATTTATGTAAAACAAAAAAAAATGTTTTTTTCCCAGCTGTGGGTATTCGTTTGGAGTCGACCAGAGATACGCACTCAACTTGGGGCGAGGGAGGGCGATGTAATTAGGGTGTTTGGATGATAATTAGTCAAAGAGTTTGTGCTGACAAATTCACCGGTAGATAATCATTGCTAATGTTTTCCCTAAACGACAGGAAATTATGCATAGTCGCACTGAGAACATTGTCGATTTAAGAGTTTCTAAAACTTGTTGGCGTTTACCTAGAAAGTTGAGTCGCCTACAAAGTACAACTTCCGTTTTAGAAACACTTGCTGTCAAATTCTTTTTTATCACTCTGATATGTCAAGGTTGGCAACGCGACTTTCACCACACCCTACTGAAAAGAGTCCCACTTTTAAGTAAATTTACACGATACTATTTTTTGGGGGGAAACCATCTCAAAAAAATGGAGGTTGGTCAAAATCATTCTATTTGCACAGTGGTGGTCACACAAGTGACACACTTGTTGATTACAATAAAAATTCCGTCACAAAAACAACTTGACTGTACAGGTTGTAAAAAAGGGAAAGGATGTACGTTTATGTCGAGACACAGAATTCTTGTCTATTATCGTTCAAATTGAAGTGAAGATTCTACTTGACAACGGTAAGTTTGTGTTCTTCGCCGTTTAAAATTCGGCAGACATGATTTTTTCCCAAATCATCGACAAAAATTGCCCCTTTTCGTCCCAGCATGCTAAGACCAGAGACCGATACAGCATTGCAAGGATTCGAGTCAGTGCTGACACCTTGGTAATGTTGGAGGAGTGTTTTACGTTCATCACAACGTGATCCATCTGACAGACTGTTTATTCATCTGGGGACCACTTGAGGTGTGGGCACCACAGATAAAACCCACCCCGAGGTGCAGCCGTTTCCGGATGTGTCGCCGTGCTTCTTATCCCAGCGGGCATTAAAATTTCCTTCAATAATCTATCAAAGATGGGACATTGATTGTGTGTTCTCTCAAGGAAGTCGTAGATGCCACCCTTTCTATTGTGATCCTTCTCCTTGGTCAGATTGTGGACGCAAATCCCTGACGGTGGTTATTCTATTGCATACGCTTACGGAATTGTAGATTATGACTTTGTCCTACAATCTGCGTCGAATAATAAAAGCACTAACCTCTCCGTAGGAATCGCTGTGAATATCGCTGTGAAATGTCGAGGATAATCAAGAAATTTAAAATTTAAATTTTCTTAACCACAGAGTTGTTACATTTGTCAACAGAAAACATCCCTTCACGAAGCACATCATTCAATTCAAGGTCATGGCACACAGGAACTTAAGGACACGATGGCGGACAAAGGACATCTCTCTCGCTCCTAGACACAAGACAATAAAATGATTTTGAGTTCATTCGAAGAAAGCGCAATTCGGAACAATGCAACTGTTGTGTACACATATTCACATGCCTGTTGACATAGAGGATTTCTTCATGTTGTCCTGGAAAAAATCCGTTTTGCGCACAAAGAACGTAATGAATCATAGTAGTGTTAGATGAATCATGCCCAAAACAATGATTCAACTGCTTAATGGAGAAATGTCGTGGACATGCGGAAGTGTGCTTTAGAAGTAAACTAATTCTAGCAACAAATTCGAAATAGATTTGTAGTGTGTAGTGTGTAGAACAAAGCTTACATGTTCCTACAAACAACAAAACAGCTGTTCCCCGCTCCTTCTCAACACAAATCGGCGGTTGAGTTTGAAGTATGAAAACATTCAGGTCTATTTGACGACAAATGTCGCGGTTCAAAACCGACGAAGGTACACCTTCAAGGCTGATAAAAATCTTCACGCCGGCATCTGACCCATCCTCTGTCACGGCATATGCGCCTCACAGCCTATTACGTCCCGCAGGTCAGGCAAACATTGCAACAACATTCTTCTTTCACAATTTTCCAACACCATCTGGCGATTGTGTTTCGTCGATACTTGTTTCATCACTAGCGGCACAAATAATTCCGGAAACAGTTTCGCCTGTAATGCCCTGCAGACTTCAAGAATGGCTATTAAATATGCAATAAAACTTAAATTACACCACGCACGCTGAGAGAGCGAGTGCCTGTTTAGGCCATCAACTAGTCAGCAGCTTGCTCAAAATCAATCAACCAACTGAGGCGTTGCAGAGTTTGAGATGCTCAAAGGAATCGAACGTAATTGCTTTTGCGTTCTGTTACACAGAGAAATAAGATCTCAGGGATCTAACGCAATGGAAAAATACCTCCACAAGATATGTCACAACAGCTACACTTCCAAAGATTCCTTTCTAAGAAATCGAACCCATCTCCGAAGTCGAAAAACACCTCATGACACACCTAATTTACCCCCCAAGTCGAAGCGTATTATTCCCACAGCGCTCGTCCCATGACTAATTTCATGTGAACAACGTGCTCTGTGCTGTTTCCATGCGATCCACCGATATTCCAAAGACTTCCATTGGTCTGCAGCCATACCCCGTGATTTGTTGAGTTTATTTTATCTTTAAACTACACATTTCAACGCTATTCTAATCCCCAAAAGCCATAAACTGTAATTCAGTTATTTATGGGGCAGTCGAATCGCTTAAAACAAAAACAAAAATCTAGCGCAGTGCTCCTCCACTCGATCTGCGATCCCAATCCGCGTGACGCAAAACGCCAAAATGATCAATCGGGGAAAAATTCGCGCAATGAACACGACGACTTCGAATGGATTATCCGAAAGCATTCATTCGTCGCATACCTGCCAGATCGGATCCCAGAGAAAAAACAAAGCATCCCCTTTGTTCTAGAACCACTTCCAGACCTGAACACCTAACCACAACAAAAAAAACAAAAACCGAAGCACCATCAATTAGCGTGAGACCCCATCTGAAAGCAGATGCCAAAATAATGTAACACCGCACACACACCACAGGTGACCTTCAATTTTGGCGCACGTACTCACGCAGGGACGTATTGTGCGGGTGCGTTCCTTCGTTTCCGGTGAAGCGAACGCGCCACCGATGTTCCTCAATTGAAGCAAAGAAAAAAAGCAAAGCCTGTTTTTTTTTCTATTTTCGCATCCCTCCTCACTGGGTTGTGACGTTCAATTAATCTGTTGAGCGGGGGCGCAGCCCAAGACTTTAATTTCAGTTCACGTACTCATGGCGAAAAACTGCTCGCTCCATGCCACCGACGACGTCGACACAGGGCCTATGACTGTGTAACCCAGTCTGATGCCTAAAATACATTTTTATGGGGAAAATCTTATAATTTTCCTGCGAATTATGTTGTCGTAAACAGGGATGAGTGTTAATGCTGATGGTGGTGGCGGAGATGGTTCGACGTTGTTATTCCGATGATCGTTAACACAAGGAGCATCATCCGGCACCGGATTCGAGGAGAATCGATTTTATTTGTTTGTAATATTCGGTTTTGTTTATCTCGCCGGCAATGGGGCAAGGGGTGGATTTGTGTCTTTTCCTTTTTTTTCCTTTATTCTCGATTTGATTGCTTACGATTCCTCCTCACTTCGGAGGGGAAAGCATTAATGGGTCCATTGTGGAGACTCATTTCAATGATGTGAGCAAGACAAGGGATGTGTTCTATTATTAGAGACAGACTGGAGGGCAATTATCGGTCATTTCGGAGGCGTAAACAATGACTGCTTGGGTATCGTTGCCCCATTAAGAAGTCTTCAAGTCATTAAACGCTTCTGCCGTAGACGCCAATTAAAGCATGAAATATTTAGTGACCTGTTCCCAGATTGTCAACCCTTTCTCCATGCGCCTCTCTCAATGGCAACCAGTAGATTGTGGCGCAGAGTGCTAAACATCATATAAAACAAAATATTCCCCCACCCGACAATCCTTTTTTTTCAATTTCCCACAACTACCCCCTTATCTCTTTCGTAGCAAAAGTGGAAACCAAGTTATTCATATTCAAGCCATCATCCTCATTCAAGGGCTCAGATTTCCATTCTCTGGTCCCACTTCATGGCAAACACCTGTCATCCGTTTGATTTTTTTTTTTTTTTCAATTTAACTCAACAACAAGTCCACACCATCTGCGTCGTGGTCCCGATCGAGGCGGCAGCAAAACGAAAACAATAACTCGCCCCGATCTGCGCGAAATTTAAACCATCCGGTGAGTGAAAAGAGAGCTCCTCCTCCTTAGCGGGAATTGGGAATAGTTTATCTCTCCCTTTGCAGCCGTAAACAAAACGTGAACCAAAAAGCAAAAAGTGAATCATCCATCCAATAATTGTTGGTGGCGGTGGTGGTGGTGGTGGCAGCAAATATGGGCGCGCACTGGTTGCGAATGATGGCTCACCCGCGAGGTGCCTCCATCGGTTTGCAACTACAAAATCGATTTGTACGGCGGAAATGGGAATCGAACGTAAATTCGCTGCTTCATCGACTTCGGCTCCGACAACAACGACTACGACAACGACAATGAGCCCCCCAAAACAGGGAATCGTCGTCAGTCGTTTCGTTTGTCTCTGTGCACAGGCACACATAACTAAGGAAGGTCCGGTTTTGCGATGGAGCAGCAACAGCAGCAGGAACAGCTGCAGCGGTACTTTATTATTCTCTGTGCAACCTACGCGCAGCAGTATGCATGAGGAGTCAAAGTTGATGATTTATCAGCAAAGTCAAAAGAAATTGGTGGTGTGTCTGCAGACCCCCGTCTTTTGTGAAAATTCTAAAAATATATACACAACCTCCGCTCCGGGTAGTGTTCCTCCAATTCCCCCATTGCTCAGTCGTCAGCAGCCGTCCCCAAAGTACTTACCGTGTTCTGCGGTTTCGCTTCTGCGGTTGAATTGCCTGTGTCCTGTATGTCTCGGATGATTTCAGATAGGTATCCCTCGTTTTTTCCCTATCGTCGTTTTTTTTGCTGCTTCTGTTGGTTCTTTCAGTTTTCACACATAATCTCAACTATAATCACACAAGATTTAATATTTTTCACTTTCAGATACCGAAATTCGCGTACTAATTTCATTAGAAGCCTAAATTGCTTTCTCAATGAACGATTATTCACTCTGAGGCGGCTTTGTTTTTATTTTATTTTTTTCTTGTATTATCTGGTTTAGGAGACGCGTTCAGCTGAGCGATTCAATAGAGTGGTGGTGGTATGAAATTAATTAATCAGAAAGGAAGGCAAAGAAACTATAAAGAATAATAATAAAAAAGGAAAACTCCCGATGATCTGACTGCGGGACTGTGACCCTACGCGATACCACCTCCGCCCGATGCTACGAATTTACTTGTTCTCTTACTCGCACTCTTGCTCATGATTTTGCTTGTTCCAGGTGGTGGGTTCGTTCCGGAGGAGTTTTTTTTTTTCATTTGTGTGAATTTGTGGAACGTCGTGAGATATTTGTGGAACGGGTGTATTTGATATGGCTGGGACGGAGTGGTTTAGGAAGTGACAGATATTGTAATTTCAGTGATGCCACTTTATTGTTTGAGAGAATGTAATTAAATTGTTTGAAACAGGGTGTAGGATAAACGAGGAGTTTTGAAAACATAACTATGTAAGAAATCACGCATCAATGGTGGACTCCTGGCATTTTAGCCTCTCATTTAGAGCCCTTTTTAAGAAGCCGGGATAAAATGCTGTCAAGAAGTGCGAAAGTAGCGAAAGAACCTAAACGCACACCCACAACGTCATTATTTCACAGATATGCATGTCAATTGAAAACGCTTAAAGAGAAGGAATAGGAAAAAACTTAGTATCAAAGAGAAATTAATTAAAACTGGTTTACAAACGCTCTGTTTAATTAGAAATTGCAATATTTTTGTGTACACGAACAACAAGTTTAGCCCATCTCGATTAGATAGAGAGTGAGAGATTTAGGACACCAAATAGCCAAAAGACATTTAATTCATTTAGTGGTGCCAAGTCACATTATCCCAAGGACAAATGCTCAACGCAAAAGGAGTCGAGTCGAGTATATTTTGCTTGGAAAGACTTAATACATCCGGTAAGTAATACAACAAGCGAAAGGCAGCGTTGCCAGCAAGTAACAATCTCATCCATTGATCCATTGGTCTTGTAAGAAAATAATTATAATCACATTTTTGAAAAATTCCATTCTCATAGACTGAAATAAAAATAAAAAGTGGAATTTCCCTGATCTCATCAAAAACTAAAACAATACAAATAAAAGCCATCTCATTTGTTTAGGTTTTTTATACAGTTTTTTTTACATTTATATTTATTATATTTCTATTTACTGTTATTTACTATATATCATTATCATACAAATGCGCATAGTTGCGCACCATATTGTTCATTGTTTATTTCGTATGCTGCGAAAGGGCTTCACAAATCTGATGTGAATAATAATGTATCTTTTTATATTTTCTATGTTAATCTTTATTTTTTTATTTATCTAAAAGAAACCCCTCCGCTTTAATGGTACGACTAAGAGGTTATTTCTTCTTCTTTTTCATGCCTTTTTGGTTACAAAGAAATTAATTTAAACAATTTTGTTTTGTTCATTTTACTTTGAGGTTGTCGTAGTTTGGGAGATAAGATAATTTTCTGTTTTTTTGTTTTTTAGGTTTAACGAAACTGTTTTTGTTAACTTTAGGAAAATGTTTGTTGTTTTTCTGTCATGACTAACAGGGGATAGAGGCTTGAGATTGAATTATAAATTGTGTTCATTTAAAAGGGAAAGCAATGAAAAGGAAACAAAGAAATCGCCAACTGATGACAGAATGACATTTTGAATTATATTTTATTTTCTTTTTTACTTTGCTTGCATAAAAAAAAATGATTAATTGATGTTGTAGGATTTTTTATTTTTTAACTAATTGTTTCCATATATAATAGGTTCATGTAGTTTCAGTCAAATTGTGTTCAATAAATTCAGTTTCAATGTTTTCATTTTTTTTTAGTTTTGTTCTTCTATTCAATGTTTTGTGATTTTCTAATTTTAAAATTGGTTGCACATTTTGATGGAGTTCACACATAGGTCCGCTGTGTTGGCCCATAGGTTTGTGTGTTTCTTTTTTCTGTTTGTTTTCAGCCAGCGTCAGCCAATTGAAGCTGACATGTTTTTTGAGAACATATGCTAAGCTTGACTTTCCTTTGTTGTATTATTTTTTTTTTTTTCGATTCATGCAATATTCACCATAAACATTTTTTTTTATTTAATATAGAAGATAAAAATGTATGTATTCCCACCTAGATAAAGATTTTGTTGACATACAGTGGCAGTTACAACTGGATACATAATTTTTATTATTTTTTATTTTTTTAAGCATAAAATGAACGTCATTGCTGATTTCAAAGTTCAAGGTTCCGGTGCCAGCATTGACACATTGTAGGGTTTTCTCCATGCCCTTTGTAGGTAGTTAATTTTTCTGTCAGTCTCAGGAGTCATAATATGATATAAGAAGTGTTTACAATACAAACAAAGTATACTGCGAATAATTCAATGTCTATAAAGTTGTGGGACATACATTTTACGATAGGGTTAGTGAAAAAAGTGAAGAAGGGAGAATATAAAACAATAAACTCAACGAGTTGTATGAAAATGTTCCAACCTTCACGCCAACCTTCTATGTAACGGTACTTCAAAACGAAGAGTTGTCAACTATATCTTTAGCTCAATACGCAGATAACAATTTTGCCCTAAATTTCATAAAAACCGCCATATACGTAACGGAAATATGAAGAATGTGACAGACCTGACAGACGGACATATTTCCAAGGAAACAAAACCCTAACCCCTTTCAGTGTTAAATTTGCGCATAACTCACAGACTTGACTAATAAGACTTAAATGACTATTTACCCTAGCCACAGGCTGCGAGTGTAAATTTTTTAAAAACTACTAGAAAGAATGCTCCCATTTGGCACGCACAGATATTCCTTTTAAATTATCATTCTTTGTTGCATAACAACAACCGATATATTCAAAGAAGAAGAATATTGATTTCACTTTTTTTACTGAGAATTTAATATTCTTCAGCAATGCGCAATCAATTAATTCGGAAATAAGCTGAATCGTAGCTGGGCTGCAAAGGGTGTCGAAAGAAAACAGTATCGGTTTCCATTTACACAAGAAACAGGTGTATTGAATATTTTCTGACGAATTTTTCTTTCAAAGGGTGATGTGAAAATGTTCATATTATCCTTATTATTATCGTTATCGTAAAATGAATGCAAGTTAATCTGCGGCTACGATTTGAGAGAGTCCCACTTGAAGGAGTTGCTGCAACTTTTGCATTTCTGCGTGCATATAAAATGTTCTTTGGTGATTTGTAGCCTGCCGCTTGTTACTGAAAATTAATTTATAATTAACTTTGTCCAGGTCAGATGACAACCATATAAATACATTTATAAATTTTTTTGAGTATCGCCTGAAAACGACTCTTTTAAAGATGGTGTAGCTCTAAATATATTTCTAAAAAGACTGCGATAACAGGGATCTGATCACATTTTGTTGACTCGAAACAGTGGACCATAGACCTTGAGTTGATTTTATACTATTTCATGCAATGTACTTCTTCTCGAAGGAAAATGAAAAAACAACTTAACTGAGAATTTAACTAAAACCGTTTGACGTATCCAGTTGTGCTTGCCATTGTAAATATAATTTTTTTTTTATCATTTTTTTTTTCAGCTAATGGTACAAATATAATAAAGATGTTTCACTAATTTTGTGAGCTTTAATAAATAGTTAAGTTTAGTAAATTTCTGTTAAATAGTATAAGATATTCATTATAATTTTTGTTTTCTCTCTGTGGTTGCTTTGGTTTTTGTTGAATTCATTTTGCTTTTTACAATTGATAGGTACATAAATATACGATTAAGAAAATATATGTATTATATGTTGTTTTTTTTTATCATTATTTTGTTACTTATAATTTTAAATATAGATTCATTTTTTGTTTTTTCAAATAAAATATATGTGTGTATATATATGTGTATATATATTTTTTATACCAATACAACACCGCGTGTGGTGTATTTACATATTTTTGTTTTTGTTATATTAGACTAACAAGTTATTCATCTCATTTTTGTTAACCAACAGTTTTACGTTTTTTTTTCTAAGCTGAGAGATTAGAAATTATTTCAAAACAATAGACTTTCCATAGCACATAACTAACATCTTGGGGGGGTTAGGAAGATACAGTAGATAACAAATTTGTTTAAAAAAACAAAAGATCATTTGACCCTAGGCTCGGATACAGTTTCATGTGTGAGTTGAAGTTTGAAAATGTCGATTTTTTCATGCAAAACCTTTTTTGTTTTGCATTTTAATTGTTAAATCATAAATTGACACAGTTTTACATAATTCACATTTATGTTGTTCCTTGTATACAATAGATATATGTATATGTATGTGTGTGTTTAAAGCTTTATATTCTTTAATTTATCATTAGTTTATTTTTTTGTAGTTGCGATGTTTCATCAAGCGATTAACCAGTTTTAAAGTTTAGCCCGAGGGGCTGTGTTCGCAAGCTAAACTTTGACTTCTATCCGAAAAGAAAACGAAAACTATTCGAAGTTTGACACCATGCTGCGGGAAGATCTGATTTGTAAATATTAAAATTTTCCTCTCCTTCTGATTTGTTTCATCATCAATTGACACAATTGTCACCTTTTTGACAAGGCCAACTTTTTGTTTTTTCATTAGAAAGCAAAATTAAAATATGTTTGTGTATATATATGTATATACGAATAAATTTGATATAATTGAGACAACAATTGAAAATAATTTTCCTTTTTTCATTTTTCCCGGTAATCTACTTTCCACCATCTTTCTTTTCATCCGAATGAGCGGCTGGGGTTGTGGCTGATGTCGTCCCTGTTGAGGATGCTGATGGCGATGCCTGTGTGCCTGTGTTGTGGGAGGGTGGTGTTTTTGGGGGCTTCCGTGGTGGTTGCTTTTGTGGTGATTGAGTTTGTGGCTGTTGATTGGGGACTGAGCTACCTGGTGCTGTTGATGGAGTTACTGGGGTGTCATCTACGAAGAGGGGATTTTTAACTTCCATTTCACCGGTCTGTTGGGGCGAGAAAAGGGGCGAGCGCCAGTGGTGGAGTAAAGAAAATCATATCAATGTGAAATTAATTGATTTTGAAAAAAAAGGGAAAACACCTAATTGTTTAGTTGAATGTGGGGGAAAGCTTCAGAGAACCCTTTCACAATTTGCACAAATTTAGCATATTCATATTCACCATCCTCCCTTCCTTTCTGTGCTTCACTGACCTCTGACCTTTGACTTTCTCACATCTCATCGGCTTTTGTATGATTTTCAATTATGAATTGTTGTACTTTATGATGTCGGGAATTCAACCTTGAATTGTGAGGAGTTGGCGAAACCTTTTTCTAGGAGGGTCCACTGGCAACAATTGATTTTGAGTATAATGGCCTTAAAGTCCTCATTCAAACGAGCCAAATGGGCTTGCTGAATTTTCAAAAGGTTAATTCTGCCTCATTTATTCATTTTTTTTTTTATTTTCTTGAAGGTGTTCATAATTCAAAACTCGCATGAAACGAAGTGGATATCTTGAAAATGAGGGGAAAATTATTGTTGAATGATAAAAAGGAGAATAAGAGAAAACTGAAATAACATATGACATATATGTCTTGAAAGAAATAGATTTATATGAAAGGAAGTGTATTTATTTAAGGAGAAAAGGAGCGCGATTGTTATACTTGTTGAGCTTAAGGCCCTTTATGTCTTAGTACTTCCACAGACCAAACTATTTTAAAAGATAAATTTGCAAAGCTTGGAAAGGACTATTTGATATTCGTTTTCACATACTTAACCCCGAGTCAAGATAACAAAAGGCAAACCACTTTTTCCATGGTGGGAAACAAGACTTTTCTAACATCTCTACCGCTTTCTGGTTTAAATAAAGAAATAAAAAATAAGAAAATTGTCTTTGGATCGAAATAACTCGAGAGAAAATTGAGAAAGGAATCGAACGTAGACCTTCGACGTAAAAGTCAACGCACTTGCGTACTACACGACGGCAGTCATTAAACTTATACACAAATAGTCTTCCTGTGATTTGGACTTATGCCATATCCATCAGGGTGCTTCCACATAAGGGCTTATCGCATAATAATAATAATTGAGTGGCAGTACATCTCACATGGGACCGGGGCCTAGCTTCTGCAACAACTACTCGTGTTGTGCGTGCTGCTGTTCTCTCACACACAAGTAGAAGGAACCTACAGTTTTTTTGCCGACTCTGAACGGCGAGATTTGAGAAGCTTTTCATAGATAATTGATACTCTTTGTGCATTGTCAACAACTCGAAAGAGGTGGTGCCGTGAAAAAATGCGAGGTGTCCCGTCCAGGAGTCGAACCGATACTTTCTGCGTGGCGGTCAACGCACTTAACACTACGCCACTGCGACCACGGGCTTATCGCATAGGCAGACTTAAATTATGTTTAGAGAGTTCCTTCCCGCCTATGGCACCCGAATACAGCCACTGGTCAAGTTGTTACTCCTTGTCAGATTTGCTGACACCTAGAGCCATCAAAAAGTTTGTAGCTCCATTAGTTTTCACTCTTATGATCCAATTATAGACAGTTTTGATATAAAAAACAGTTATTGGAATAGATAAAAAAATCTACTTATACGCTGTTGATTAGGGTCAGTCTTTGAAACGAATTAAAGAAAGCAAATGTCTAAATAAAAAAGTTAAATTTTCCAATTTATTTTTTCACATCTCCGAAGGGACAATATCCCACGCAACAAAATTATAGTTAGATAGCTGAGGTATTCCAATTTGGAATTTGATTCTTGTACAAGATTAACGACAAACTATGGATCTCACGGACAAGATGAGTGATAAATTTCAGAGATTTTAACATTTTCAAAGTTCGAGGAGAATGACGTAAATAGTATTTTGCAAAAATCTAACAAAATAATGATTTTACAAAATCACGCAAATTGTGTGCAATGTGAGTGATGTCTTCATATTGAACTTAATGTGGGAAATAATTTTGGACACCATTAAAATGTTAATCCTGCAATTAGGATTAGACGGAAATGCAAATTAAGGGACCAGGGCCTAGCTTCTTTTAGCAAATAACAAGGTTGTTCAAAAAAAAGTTTAGAGATCGAATGTAGACCTTCAAGGTAGAATTCAACCACTCTACGACAATCAATAAACGGGTAAATCCTTTGGATGCGTCCAGACCTCTCTATTTTGGAGCTTCCATAAGACATATTGCCAAAAAGTTATCAGAATTTTATCTAAATAAAATGCTTCCAAGTAAACACTTCATCATCATTACTGTTGTCTATGGACTGAATGCTTCACTAAAGCAATTCAAAACCACGATCCGTAGCCCAAGTAAAATCAAAGGCTTTTGCGGATCTGGCAAAAACATCGACTTTAAGGCAGTCTTGGTAATCGTGATTATAAGGATACTCGATTCATGTGACCAAACCGTCGAAGAATAGCTTCCTTCATTATGGGAAACGAAAAATTGAGTTCACAATGCAATAGCAGATTTCTAACCCTGTCCTTGATAGGTAATCCAGGTATCCTTTCAACACAAACGTTTCCATTGTGTTGCTGCAGATCAGAGTTTTCTCTTATACCACTTAGTTTTCTAGACGATGGTCCGAATCCAACTGACGTCCAATTGGTATAGATCTGAGAGTTTTTTTTTTGAAGTTAAATTGCCCCAGGTTCCATTGCTGGCTGCCTGGTCTATTTAACATTATGCTAGGCTGTCTCTGTGACCAGACACCCAACAGACTATAGCCGACGTTGTTTTGATATCTCATTTAGACACATACGGCAGAGTTTTGCCAATCCTGTCAAGTCACTTCTACAACTGGCGTTAGGCTTTGCGCATGCAAAGGATGATTTACAGTTAAATCTCTCAATTTAAAACATTCTTTGTTTCTACTGCGTTGCTACATTCCTTCCATATACATAAAGAAAAGGAGAGGTTAGCAAAGGCGCTACGTGCGTGGTCTGCTCTTTTTTTGTTCTCGATTAGAAAGGACGGAAACTAGTAAAAACAAATAACGAAAGTTCGTCAAAAGAATTTTGATTTTCTTTTTGTTTGCATTTGAAGAACAGAAGACAAGTTTTGTGTAAATATTTTAGAATCCTAGAAAAGGCTTTGTCTCCACGACATTAATAGATCGAAGACGGTATGGTAGCCTCACTGATCGATGGCGCCACTATTTCAAGAGAAATTTCCTCTGGTAGACTGACGGATAGTTCGAATGCTCTATTTCTGACAATTGTTTCATTTCGAACAGCAGATGTTGCGCTAATGTAGTCTAAGCTTAAAAGTTTTTGACACCACCGCGACTTTGTCCTGTCATCAGTAACCATCGAGTGGTAAAGTGGAAAAAATAATGTATGTGTTTTTGTGCTTAATATTTCGACATTTATAACGAACAAAAAGCCACCTGCACTAACTTTCTGTTTTCATTTGAAGAAAACTACAGCTACAACTACAACAACAGCAGATACTAATTATTTGAGAAACTTAGGTTGCACAATGACCCGTGGACCTTGAAAATGCTAAATAAGCACACGAAGATTTCGAATTGCAAGCATTGTTGGAAAAAAATTGCAATCAAAACAAAACAAGCAACTGGTTAAAACCTGTTTACAATAAGCAACGATCGATGGGTACGATTTAGATGAACGGTAGACGGATACAATATACATACACACATAAGCTGAAAGACAGACAATTAGAAAATCCCAAAAATACATGACTATTTTTGCTTGACTTTTTGTACAAAGAGTAGTCGTGGAAAATGAATTTATGTTAAGAGTCCCAAAGGCAAATGTCATCGGTAGACCCAGGCTTAAAATGCACATTGACCGCAAGTCGTTTTGACGGAAAAAATAAATACTCTATATCGGTGGAACCAGAGCGGCCTGGTCTTCTATAACTTGTTTAAGCCGGGAAAAACGATGAATAATCAACGATTTTAAAACATGTTTGCCGCTCGTAGTTGTTTCAGAGCCAGTGTTCAACCCCCAGAGCACAACACCATGGAGTGGACTGATTTCTTAAGTCCCTGACGACAACGAACAATTTCCAAAGATTAAAAAAACCAAAAACCAACATTTAAACAAAGTGAAGCTGTTCCCTTGAAACGCATCATACGACTTTTAATTCAAAACTTACCGGAGCTAATCCAGGACACTCGTAAACAGTATAATCACCCTCCTCGTTGTCATCATCGCTCTCAACATCCGAGAGGCCGCCGTGCCCCTCACCAGGCTGTCGGTTCTCCATAGCAATGATCTGTTGTTTCTGATGTTGATAGTGATACATTTGAGCGCTCTGAGCCAGCCTCCTGTCCCCTGATGGTGAGATGTCCTTGTTCGGACCGGTTATTCCGTAAGCCGGATATTCAACGTCTGCTGCCGCCTTTGTCTTCTTCTGTAGACTAAGACAAGATGAAGCAAAATAAGAACCCCTCGAGTGAAAGTCAAGCCTCATGAAACTTACGTGTACCAGGCGATGCCTAGAGCAATCAATCCAACTGTCACAGCCGCGCTCACCCCGGCAATCAGGGCTACCACGTACATCCCCATCTCGCCTTCGATGCCCATGTGCTGTCGCACGACGACGTGTTCGTCATGTCCTCGATTTTGAGAGTTCATGATCGCATCCGCCTTTCCGTCCTTCTCGAGCTTCTCGAGCAAGGCGTTAATATCGTCACGCATTCTGCCTCCAGCTGCGGTGTTCTGCACTGGCTTCATCGGTTGCAAATCGATTGGTGGCTTTACCCGGTGGTAGGTGACCTCATTGTTGGGCTTTGGTTCTGCCGGGGTGACCGTTTTAGTCGGCTGCTCCTCGCTCTCATAGAACCCGTCTTCGTCTATCTTCGGAAGATCCTCGTAGAAGCGTGGATCCGAGGGATCAACTGCGAATGGAATGCGGTCTTCGCTCTGAATGGCGTCATTATTCGGCGAGAACTTGTAAGTGAAGTCTACGCCCTCCATGCCGTTCTGATTGTCGTACGATAAGTGATTTGGTCCTCCATAATGTTGTTGTTGTTGCCGACGATGGTTCTGTAGATTGATCAGTTCGAGTTGCTGTTCGAATTGCTGCTGCAATCTTCGACGTGCATTGTCCTCCATAAGTTGAGCAAGAAAATCGGCTGAAATCGCGAATTGCTGCTGCAAAGCTTGTTGTGATGGTTTTCGACGAAGACCTGAAAACATTAAAATTTTTTTAGTACCGCTTTATTTGATGAGAAAATGGAAAACTTATTTAAAACATCAATGATTTGCCAGGATGAGAGGTATCTAAGCATTACCTTGTAAACCGATTCAGGCCACTACTAAAGGCTACAACAGCAGACAGAAAACAATTTTCGACCGTAGACATTTCAGCACAGCGAAGCCTAAAAACGTGCTTGCTTGTATAAAATACAAACGCCAATATTTGGGTAGGAATTTGCACCGGAAAATTCTCCAAATTTCACAAAAATATAAATTCAAGTTTAAAGGCGCTCTCTATTAAATAAAGCCTCCCTATTTTCTTTCTGTTTTAAAATACGACTACAACGCAGGAAGACATACAAATTAGACAATTTCTAATTTGACAGTTTCTACATTGATTCACCTACAAATTTGAAAATGTTGTACAGGGACATTTGAAAATGTTTCGGGTGTACTTGTTCATACTGATTTGCCGTAAGCTAACAAAAACTTTTAAACATTACCGACTAAGAGTTTCAAAACTTCGTCAAAATGCATTGTAATCTATTTAGAAATCTTAATTATCGGAATATGTAATGTAATTGAAAAAAAAATTAAGGGTGGTCCAACAAACGATGATAAATTTAAATGAAACAAAAAGGTTTTAGAGAATTATCTTTATTCTTTTTTTTATAATAATGAAAAGACATATGACATTTATGTGTGAAGCAAAACATCGGAAATGGCATTATTATCTTATTCTTTAGCTCTTGAATTGTTCTTGACTTATTGACCTTTTTAAAGAAACCACATCATTGTGGCGGTCAGTTAACAGCCACGTCTTGAAATAACTTCTTCTTCTTCTTCTTCGGATGGCGCTACAGTCCGGGGTGGACTTGGGCCTCAACCAACATGCCTCTCCAGCTAGCACGATCTCTTGCCAGCTGCTTCCAGTTGCGCACTCCAAGTTGGTTGAGGTCCTTTTCCACTTGTGTGCGCCATCTCAATCTAGGACGTCCTCTGTTGCGTTGTCCCTGTGGTTCGGATTCGAAGACTCTTCGGGCCGGAGCAGTGTTGTCCATCCGCTCTACATGGCCTAGCCACCTTAAGCGTTGTATCCGTAGACGCTTGACTAGGTTCATGCCGCCGTACAGCCCATACAGTTCGTGGTTGAATCTTCTCCTCCAGATGCCATCAACGCAAACAGGACCAAAAATCGTCTTGAAATAACACCGCCATTAAATTTCTCGAGCAATAAAGTCATTGTTTTGATGGCTATATAGCAAGTAACACTATTTTGTGCGTAGGTTCATATCCTCAATTTCTGACCACAAGAAGTCTGTTATTATCTCGCGGTACCGGTCATCATTCGCGGTAATTTCTTACCCGCAACCCCATAAATCTTACCAAACAGTCTCACTTTGTGGATGCGTTTCTTTTCCACAATCACACTTGCCCAAATGCGGAAATGCTGGTTGTTAAGGAATCCGCTAAGGTGAAAGGGATCTTCTTCAAAATCACAAAGCCCACGTAATGCATTTTGATTTGAACGCCCGTTTTCGTAAAAGGCTTCAACAATTTCAACGAGCTGCTCAATTGTGTGCCTTTAGAGGGAAGAATACTGGAGGGAAGAAATCTTAATTTAAGTTAGGTAAAAAAAACTTGACGTTACGTTTTAACACACAACTAACGTTGTGCATTATGGTTGGACCACCTTTTATAAAGAATTTTTTTTCGCTGTGGTATTTAGGAAATACGAGGTTTTTTTTTTAAATTCCTTAACAAATTGCGCAAACACACAGTTGGATCCAGAAATTAAGTAATTTGAGGCTTTAAAGCGCATAGCTTGGATTTTTAAAATAAAAAACAAAACCTTTTGTGCTCGAATGTAACTCACACTTGCTAACTTCATTTAATACATGCACACCATAAATTCTCCATCCATATTTTATTAATTTATTAGAATAAGGAAAATTGCTCACAGAACTGTTTAGGTCTTCATTTTATGCAGTCAATATGACATGTGCTTCTACTTTTATACTCGTATATTTCTTAGAACTGTTCATATTCATACGACGCACACGCAATTAACACAATTTCCACAACAACTTTGCCGGCAGGATGGTGAAGTAGGTGAACGAAACGACCTGTTCTTAATTCTTTCACGGAAAAGTTCATCAAAAACGAGAGCAGGGCCATAATGTAGCATATAAAGGCTGTGTGTTTTAAACTTACTATGAAAGTAAGCTTACATTTTTTCGAAAATACTTTTTCAAACTTTTGTCGAGAGAGAAATTTACAAATTATTCACATAAACTGAAAAATGAAGAATTGAAAATGCATGAACAAGAACGCACAAATTCTGAAAGCGAAGCATGGCTTATTAAATTTTTCCCTCAAGTACCTAATTGCTTGTCTTATGAACTCCATTGTACGAATACAACACGAAATACTCAGTCGTGTAAAGAAAATGGTGAATTTATCATAATTTCGCAGAGAATATTATTGACCGACGAATTGTTCAGGAAATAGCAATGATTTGAGAATCACACACGGTTTCTTTTTTTAAGTGAATTCGTCAAACATATATTCAAATTACGAGTAGATCAATTATTGGCTTCATCGCTGAACAAATTTAAATGATCTTTTGATATTTTGAAAATCTGTACACAATCAATGGCTCTTCGGTTCAATTCTTGTACGTATTACATTTTTGAAATCATTGGCCTTTGCCATTTTTTGCGTCAATATTTCAATTCTTGACTTCAAAATCGACGAAGCATCTACGAATTTTAACCATCTAAACACATTTGCAAGGCCTAAATACGAGGCTGGTAAAGGCTTTTGGTCGGGCGTGATATGATTCATAAGTTTTAAGTTAAAGCGATAATTTCGAACTGAAAAATGTTCTTCTGCTTATTTAAGTTCGGAAAAATTACAAAGACTTCAGAATTGAACTTGAAATCAAAACGTCTGGAAATATTATTATTTAAAATGTTGGCTAACATTCTTTTAAGGCGCAAATTAATCGTCGCACATATTCTAGCTTATTTGTAGTACTGCTACATCGTTCTGTTGAACATTATGCGTCTGCGACAATGTATTAGCATAACTACTATAGTTTAGTTTAAACATGAAAACAGTTCAGAATATGAAATAATTTCCACAGTAAAAACTAGACAACTCGAAACATTCACTGTAGATGCACCCTTTAACCGATTAGGTGGGAACTTGAACAAAACGTTAGAAAATGTGTACACCACTTAAGGTTGATGTGTGTGAGATAACTGTTATAGTAGCTGTAAGATTGGCGTCAGAGTAATTGTCCATTATTTGGGGTTCACTGAAACTGAATTGAATCGATTTTAAGCTAAAATTATTTGCAAACATTTTCTTTTACTTGACATTTTTCTACTTCATTCCTAAAATTTGTTTAAATTGCGCTTAAAATGGGCAAACTGAAATTGTAATAGATGGAAATTAAAAAACTGTTCCGAAAAGGCAAGCACGAATAAATTTTAAAGATTCACAGTGACAAAAATTGTGTACGCGTTTTACGCTAAAACGCAGGTTTATTTGCAATTTTCGATTGTTTCCAAAAATTAAAAAGTAAATAAAAATAATAATAATTAAGTGGCACTACAGCCCACAACGGACCAGGGCCTAGCTTCTACAACAACTACTCGTTTTGTGCGTGCTACTGTTCTTCACGAGTAGAAGGGACCTGCAGTTTTTTGCTGACTGCGAATGGCAAATCTCGCCGTTCGATATTTCGAGAAGTTTTTCATAGACAATTGATAGTCTTTGTGCATTTTCAGCAACAAGAAAGAGGTGGTGCCGTGAAAAAATTCGAGGTATCCCGTCCGGGAATCGAAAAAAGACTTTCTGCGCGGCGGTCGACGCACTTACCACTACTCCCGGCGACCACAAAATCTTTAATGCAAAACTTAAATTATAGTTTGCCCTCCGAAAGAAGCCCAAATTGTAGACAATTACCATAAATACACTGTGTTAAATTTTTGCCTAAAATCTTAAAAAACAATAAACACATAGGCAACCTGAGAAGCACTTTATGAAATAAATGGTGGCAATCCTAAACAGTACTTAAGCAGTGTTGTTTTATGTTTGGCCTTCGATTAATGCTGTCACTCTCGAAGGAAAACAAAAACTCATCGTTTCTCCTGGAAAACAACACTTGAGCCACACACAACACAATAACGTGAATAAAAACGTGCCGAGAAATTGGAGTAGCACAGCACATACCAATAAACAAGCTCTACAAAACAAAGAACAACCAAAAACTATCGATTATTGCCTATGGCCGTCAATTGGTTAAAATGAAATGCAAACATAAACTATTTACATTCCAAATATAGACAAAAATATTTCACGAGTGAAAAGAGAAGTGAATCAACCGATACTTGCGATTTCATAGAAATTGAGGGATAATTATGCGGATGCGTAGAAGGCGTTGCCAAAGCCTTTGGGGCAGTGCTTCATTGTGATATTTATAGGAAAGCCTTAATCCAAATAAAAACAAAAGAGAGACAAGATTTGTGGCGTTATTGAGATGGAATTAATGAATTGGTACAGAAATCCAAAGACTATAGGAAGATGAGGTGGGTGGAAAAGGTAAAAAGGATTTCCTTATCTTTGACTACCGGTTGTTTGAATAAAATTGTGTTCACTTGAAAGTCTTACATTTTCTTTTACAAATTTTAAAAATATATTCATCTATTGTTCTTAAGAAATTTCAAGTTAAGTGAGAGCAGATCTTTATTAAATAAAATTCGACTACGATTCGGGATATTCCACACTCGTGGTGTTGCAAAAAGGTCGCACCCCTGTGGCACCCAGTAGACAGCATTCACTTTGGAAATAAGTTTTCAATATTCCCTAACGTTGTGCAAGCGTGAAAAGACTCTTTGTTTTCTTTTCATTCAAGATTTCCAACGGTAAACAGCTGTGAGTGTTAAAATAACCCATGATTTAATAAATAAAAAAAAAACAAATTGTCTACCAAACTTTGATTGCTTGATTATAGTCGAAAGCCTTCGTAAAGTGAAACGCAAGTGTGTATGCG
This sequence comes from Eristalinus sepulchralis, assembly GCA_944738645.1. Taxonomy (NCBI): domain Eukaryota; kingdom Metazoa; phylum Arthropoda; class Insecta; order Diptera; family Syrphidae; genus Eristalinus; species Eristalinus sepulchralis. The sequence continues at coordinate 56,497,515 of OX122886.1, forward strand.
CGCCTTTCCTACTTATTGAAAACATCACTCTAAATGTTTCAGAGAGCATCTTGTCGTAAATATAAGAAAAGAACGGCCACAATTGACCAATAGAAAGGAAATTGTAATTGAAAATGAGGGAGTTTCAATTACCGTTTGTTTCGGTCCTGGGAAAACTCTCTTGATGAAAGGAATTTGCCGAACGCCAGTGGCCAATACAATATGTACTCGATTAAAATTGTTTTTGAAAAAGGCATATTTCCTTAAAAATTTTGCTTCTATGAAACCGTGGCGACTGACACTTAGATTGATGGTTGTAATGTTTACAACTCCTCCGGTATAGAAACCAAGTGAGTGCGGACGGTAGAGGGCTTGGTCTTGACAACTGGAAGCACCGTGCCCGGAACAGACAAGAATGGACAGCAACTCTAGCTCCGTCTCAAACCCTTCATGGGTCGCAGTTCTGATGCATACTGTTTACAGCTTCAGAAAACAAAGCTCGAGTGTTTGCTGGAGAAAGCAAAAAGAGACATCTAAAAGTAAACGATAACAAATCCGTAAATAAAGTCACATTTTTAGCCATTTTTTAGCATTATGACAAGCATCCGCTGAGACTACAAAAGAAAAACATCAATTGTGGAAAAGTGACGATTTATTTCTCAACATACTCAAACTTCTGTAACCCGTCTGTAAGATATGTTTTCTGGAGATCTGTGAAAGTAGGCTTGTACTCGGCAAGCCTTCTATCTTTTAAAACAAAAATAATTCGCACGAGGCCCAATCTGGAGAGCACAGTGGATGAGGCAGTAGTTTGTTACCAATTCAATCAATTTGGCCGTAGTGGATGTGTGAGTCGTTAAGTTGTGTGTTATCATGATAGAAGAGCACAGTTTTTTTTTGTCTTCGAATCACTTCACAAATACGCGGCATAGTAGTGCCGAGTGACCGTTTTGCCGTTCTCCAATTAGCCGATATAGTTACTTTATGAATTTGAAAAACGATGTCCATTACTAGGGACCGACAGGCTCCCCCTTCTTCGGGTCAGTTCGTCAGGTTAAGTCCATTGTTTCAACTATTCCTGTGTGTACCAGTGTTTCCATGTTTTGTTGGCGTTCATGAACAGACGCAGAAAATCCTTCAGATTACACCTTAACAACATCATACGGTTGCATTTGTTGAGCGGAGTGATGAAGCGCGGCGCCCAAACTGTTTTTTGACGCTCAATATTTTATGCAGGACATGGCGCATGGATGCCTCCTATCTCAGCTACCTCGCAATCCTTCAATAGGCGGTCTTCTAATACGAGATCGTGGATTTTTATCTCGATATCCTTCGTGCTAGCTTTTTTCGGGCGGCCGGGCGTGGCTCATTAAAAACCAACATTGGACTGCATCCACGTGGACTCAAATAAATGTTTGACAGTCGCGATCGAAGAAGAAAAATTAAAGTGCAACATAGACACTTTCAGGCAAATTTTCTCTCGCAACATGCCAACAAAGAAAATATAAACATGTTATATGTGAGGTTATGTTTAAATCTGATTTCATTTTACGACAGTCCTGTTGAAGAAGTTTTAATACCGCAACACAGAAAGGACGCTAAAGGGGTAGAAAAACATTCAACAGATGTTAGCCACTAACCGATTAACGGAAACTATAAAAAATCATTGCGTAGGCGGTTGGTGGCAAACAGCAGATAAACACCGACTTCTTGCCCCCGTCTTCATTCAAGCGTTATTGGAAAAAAATACTGTTAAGATAGTCATTAAAAGCAGCACCGCCCCAGCCCCTGGAGCAATTACTTCGCTTGCACCAGTGAGCAGGCACCGCAGTCACTGCCACCAATCACCTCGGGTCACAATGGGTGACATACGTCTCACCCGATAAGGGCTCTCTCTCTCTTATGGGCTGATAGCGATTCTAAAAGTAGCACAACTTTGCATACATAATGTGCGAAGGCTACCAATGGAAATGAAATGGAAGCCCACCTCAAGGCACACGTACTCCGCCATCTGCTTAAATCAATTCAAACTTACACCAACGGAATTCTTCCGTTTCTGCCTGCGTTTGTACCCCCCTGCGTGCCTCCGTACCGCACAAGAATTGTTTTTGTGAGGATTCAATGATTTCTTCTTTGGTTTTAATGAAACTGATACAAATTCTATCGATTTCTTGCACCAGGCAATATGTAGATGAACGAAAGTCCCATTGGCACATGCATCGAATCGGTATACAAAGCACGTTAATTGAAAAAAAAAAAAAAAAAATCCAGCGCCCCGCACGCACCCTTCGCTATTGGAACCCACGCACTGGATATCAGAGATATCATGGGCAGGCAATTTCTATTTTTAGATACAGACCGGGATCACTCACCTGGGTAAACGGATGCCTCGCAAACCGCCAGATGGTTGGTAAGCAGCACCAGCTGGAGGACCAGCCCAAAAGTTGATATGGCCGGAACCATGTTGTCTAGTCTGGTAGAGACTTGAAGAACGTCCACTCGCTAGTTGACAAATTAATTTTCATTGCACTGCCAAACCATATGGCCGGCCATATCATCCGCTATGCACGATTATATTGGCTCGTTCCACTTTTCCCCCGTCCGGAGCCTACCTTACTCTGCGTCTTACTCGTGTGTGTCGTTGGTTGTTTGCTCTTAAGCCACCGCACTCACGGAAAATCGATTTTCCTCGACGACGTAAGCAAAAACCTAGTTTCACTAGAAAGTTGATTTCCCTAATTGCCTGTGGTCGCGATTTGCGTTGCCCCGTCCAAGGGATCCTTTTCCAGAGTCCGATTCCACTCAGACGATGAGGATGAGTTTGAAACCAGTTTTTATCCGATTTTTCGGAGAATTTTTCAACAGTTTTCCCGTTGCCAGGTGTAGAGTGGCGACAGGAAAAAAAATTCTATGAAAAGCTTGCTTGTAAAGGGTCGTTTGCTTCAACACTGAACTTTTTAGCCGATTTATTCCTTTTCACTGCATCGCCCGCGAAATCCAAGTTGAAACTGTATCAACTTTTAGTGACGCAAAATTCTATATCAAACATTTCACTTATGAACTTAGAGGTGGTGGTCGTGGTGGTGGGAGCTTTCTTGTTGTATTTTCTACTGCTGCTGCCACTGCTGCTTATTTGCAGTTGGTTTGGGGTGAGCTTGTGGAGGACGTGGTGCGCATGCCCTTATCATGACCCCGGCAGTTGATGGGTTGTACTGTGCAAGTGTTAGCTGAACTTTCCATGGATAGCTGCATTAGTTAGGCACTCAACCGAACAACGAATAGGTATGGTCTCATAATAGATCAGTAAAAACGAGGCAGGGCTTAAAAAATAGAATTTTTTTATCGCTAGATACGTATACCGTTTTTTGTACCGCTTAGCCAGATGTTTAAATTTTTCGAATTGTGATCTCCCAGTAAGATGGTCGGGTTCGACATGTCCCCTAACGGTTTTCATAACTTCTTCGAAATCTAGAAGGATATGGCACCGTAAATCCCGGCAAGGCGTGATCCAGGCCCCCCCCCCCCAGTCGGTTCGTGCTGATCGCTGCTGACTCTTCCTCTAGTTCTCGGATTTTTTTTTCGTAGCTCCAGGATTTCCATCCTATTCCGTAGATTGGCAAGCTTTTGGTAAAGGGCAACTCCCTGCAATTCGTCACCATTTACGGCATTGTTGGCAGCTTTGGGATATCTGTTCTCAGCGGCAATCGGGCTTTCGGCATCTTCTAAAATGGCACTTATTCTTCAATTACTCTCCGATGGCGTCTTGAGTGTGAGTAAAATTGGATAGAACTTAAAATTTTCTTTATCCTTGAGGGAATTTCTTGAACTTCACACCTGAGTTGTAAGAGTTGATCCAGGAAAATTCCAAAAACCACGTTCTTAATCTTTAAATTAATTGCATGCGTGTTACTCTATAGGTTCAGACAAAAAAGAAGTAAATTGCACCTACATCGGAGTCCTATAATAGGGCTGTGTTCATCAGAATGATCTATTGAACACATCAGACGCAGATAGTTCTCACCAAATTCGTCAATCTTTAATTCTACCGTGGAGTTCTAGTTTTGGTTCCTGAACTGAACGCCCTCATCTCGCGGTTTATTACGGCTTCACCTTTTTCAAGTTATTCAAAGTTCTGTACACTTTGTTTATGTAAAACTTCTTAAGTTTCATCATTCGTAGTAGATAATGAACTCTAGGTCCCCTTTTCTAATGAGGGAACAATAGCATCAAACAAAATGAGTAGTTGCTGAAGAAGGTAGGTAGCCTTGTACGACATAGTCCCATCAAATTTTGTATGTGTCGCCTTGCAATGTGCATAAATCTCTATATCAGAACAGACTAGTCTTGACGTTTTTTCGTACGCGGTATAGTTTTAGCCTAGAGAGTGCAGGATTTATTTTCATTCTGTTTGCGCGTGTTTTTACACTGGCTTCTATTCGGCTTGCGACTAATGACAAATTTCTGGTTGAATGTCCCTTCTCAAGTCCCATTGCATTCATATTGATGAAAACTGTCCGTTTACATCTTCTTCTCCTTCTTCTTCTTGTGGCGCTTCAGTCCGGGCTGAACATCAACCAACATGTATCTCCAGCCAGCACAATCTTTTACTAGGTGCCTCCAATTGTGCACTCCAAGTTGGTTGAGGTCCTTCTCCACTTGTGTGCAAAGGCAGCCTAGGCCGTCCTTTGTTGCGTTGTCCCAGAATTGAAGACTTTTGGGGCCGGAGCAGTCTGTGTTTGATTTCGGTACTGGTGTTGTTGCCCCTTTTTACCGCGGAGCCGTGGTAGACGAAGTCCTTGACTACCTCGAAGTTTCTGCTACCTAGTCTGACGCTATGTCCTTTGATAAATTTTAAGTAATAGTTATTCGTCTCCCATCAAAAACCCATCGCAACAGAGGACGGCCCTGGCTAAGGTGGCGCACACAAGTGGAGAACGACCTCAACCAACAACCTGGCGAAAGACTGTGCTGGCTGGAGAGATATGTTGGTTAAGGCCCAGGTCCTTCCCGTACTAGCGCCACAAGAAGAAGAAGAAGTTATTCGTCAATTTTTAAATATAAGAAATTGTCAAGTAAAAATCCATCACAAGCTCTCTGAAGCAAAACTACCAAGTATAACTTCAATCCATCTAACAAAAGAGAAAGGAAAACACCCTCCTCCTCCTCCCCCTCCCGTTGGGGTAGATTCAAGATTCATTGATGAAATTTATTCTTAATAGAGGATGATGCCAACTCCTGCGCACAAGCAACAAAAGTTCAACTTTCGCCTCACACCCGCTGCTGATGCTTTAACGCCGAATCCTGCCAAAGCGGCGGACTCCGGCAGTCGCTTCCCCTTAACCTCAACTTGCAAAATGCAAAACGGGTAAAAAATAACTGTGAATGAAAGGCTCCAACTAATGAATGACTTGCGTGGGCGACAATCGTGAGTTGCTTTCGGCCGCCCACCCCCTCTGCGCGTGCTGTGCTGTAGTCAAATGGTGCCACTCGGTTGTTGTTATTGTTTGGCAACCCTATGTGATAAGGAAGGTCAAAGCTTTGGTGTGAAAGAAATCTCTATTGTTTTATGTTACAGTTAGTTATGAAGTGTGCTCAATCCGCACATCACTGTTCGAATGCACAGCGGAAGCTCGGTCCTGTGTACAAGTTTCGAAAAGTTTGCATTTATAAAAAAAAAAGTGCGAGAGTTTGCCAACTAATAATAAGGGGGTCCCATCACTCCGAGCCGGTAATGAGTAGCCGGGGTAGTCTTTTGAATGGCAAAGGAGCTTGGTGCTTTTATAATGTACACAAGGGATGGGTTTCTTCATCCGTACACAGAGTGTATGTACTCGTAGAATGCGAATCCATTTTCACTCCTGCTCGTGCTGGATTCTTGGCATCTCAATGAACTTAATTGCGTTCCAAGCGGAATCGAATTACACTGAACATTAAAACCTTTCTCAAGGCAAAAAGTGTGGATGTACAAAAACTTGAAGGGACAAACTATCGAGTGAACATAAACAGGAATCTAATTCAAAGAGTTTTCTATGAAAGGGATATCAACGCTTGAAAAAAAATTAATTGGTTCGTTTTCCTTCTGAAATGTGCAGGACTTCCGCGTAGGTGCATACATTGGGGGATGTTGGCGAAGAAGGCATCATATGTAGAATGTAAATTGAATGTAACCTGTAGGGTCAATAAAAGTCGTTGCTTACGAAACATGTTTAAACTAGAAGAACCGATGGATTACACGGATCTGTACACATTTCTTTAAAAAAAGGTTTGAAAATAAAAAGAAGAATTAAGAAAGGACATGCAGCATATAAGGGATGAACAAAGTGTTTTTATTTATTAGAATGTATAAAGAACTGGGGAGTCGTTTCTAATTGTTTTTGTACTAAAAAAAGACCTTACTTAATGGCATTCTTTAAAACGTCCCCCCATCGGTCATAATTCAGTCTGCCTAAGTAGCAAAAATCATCCATTTCTATGCTTTTACAAGTTTTCACATGCTTTTTTCCACTTCATATTCATTGCCAATTTGCAGATGTCCTTTCACGGCATTTCTTCCACTCGTCATAATACCATTAAATACACTATACTCCAATATCTTATATTTAATGGCGCTAAATGACGAAGCTACACGAGCCAAACCGTAAATTAAAAAATATATCTACACAATTCGCACACCCTGAGAATTCGCAATGACTTGACTCGAAGTGGAACCATAAAAAACAGTTGCAGATCAGGATGTGAATCGAGATCTTAGACGCAGAAGCCGCACGACAACGACATGCCAAAATTTAAACTGAACTAACGCCTCAAGTAAAACACACAAGTGCAAGGTGTATCGTATTTTATTTGAGCACACGGGAATTCACAAGCGAAAGCAATCGCAACATGCTCCGCAAAGCGCTCTACGTGTCTACGTCCGAAGGCGTATAATCAGACGCAGTTAACTGTACAGCCTGAAGACTTCGTAGTTATATGTTGTTTTTCGGATACCACCAATGTGAATAGGATCAAATCTTGTACCCAGAGCCTTTGCCTTAAATAACTTTCTCACCCAATTTTAATAATGTCTCTGAACCTGTCAACTTAGTCCCACGAGAAAAGGCTCAAACAAACGTCTGTATTGTTGCGTTATTTTGTACATTTATTACAAAATTTAATTTGTCCTTTTATCGCCATTTGAACAACCGTAGATAGAAGCCAAACCAGCGTTCAATTCTACAACAGTAGTCCTCTTAGAAAATAACATTTCAGCACGTACTCCAATCAGTCTTACTAAACTAAATACGATCAGTCCAGTATCTTGAGATAATTTATCACTCTCCGACAACTTCTGATCTCACCCAACTCATCTTAGTAAAAGAATTCTCAACCAGCATATAAAGGTGGAACACGGATTCTGTACCAATTTGGCTGGAAGATCCAAGTGGATGGTTCAAGATAGACTATGGGTTGGAAACTGGCGTCTACTTCAGATACCTTAACCTTTGTCTCTCCAATCAATTTATCTTTATACTGCAGTGTTTTCCATGCAAAGACAAAGAGGCACTGTCATGGCTGAGAAGCAATGCTGTATCCAATGGTATATAAACATCTGTTCCAAGACCAAGGCCGCGAATAACTTGGAGACCACAACTTTCTAACAGCTACTTTTATCAGCGACGAAACAAAATTGCCAAGAACTTCAACGTTCAACAGGTATGGGTGAAAATTTAGAAGAAGTGCGAAGCAAGTAAGCATACCAGGCGCAATACCGAAACCATAATCTCGCCTCTATTAGCCTCTATTAAACAGCGAACAGTAAGCCTGTGACTTCATGTTGATGAAATGTGCGCTGCTCGCTGAAAACCCCTTTAACGGTTTTCTTCTTTCTTCAAATTAAGTCGATGTCATTGACGGAAGCTTGGAGTTGAGTGAACTTTTGCAAGATCGCCCTCGACACATGAACTAGTCTTTATCCAACACCAACAAATATGACCAGACTGCCTTAAAGCTGCTCTGAACCTTTAATGACAAATTTGTTTTCTTGTTTATTATTGCCTGTAGCGACTGAATTAAAAAAATCTCCGGTGGAATCAAAAACGATGTTAATGGTTGACGGTTGCTATAATTTTAAAGTTGGCATCTCATTGAATATGGGGGATGTTTTTGCTAAAATTGTTATGGAAACCGAGTGTCTTTGCTAAATATTTGACCAACTTCGGTGGAAGTATGTACTACTAATAGGTCTGTTCGCTTACAGACATTTACTATATTTTTATATATATTTATTTTCGATGAGCAGAGTGGAGAATGCCCTGAATTTGTCACTTGAATCAGACTTTTAACGGTGAAGAAAGCCAGTGATATCATATCATTCAGGAATTCTGGATAAGAGTGTTTTTTCTTAAAATTTGTAAATATAATGATCGATTGTTGTTTTCATTGCACAACGATTTCATATAATTTGTTTTGGAAAAGCAAGTAACTAATGTACTAATAAGGAAACACGGAATGATGTGGGATAAGAATAGCGTCTTTACCACGTAAATTAAATCAAAATTATTATTTAAATAAAATTATTTACATTATATTCTTACACTATGCACTATTTTTTTAGAAGTCTAAGAAATCTTAGAGATGTAATCTTTTCAAATATATATACACAAGACTTAATTGTATTAGATGAATCTGAAAAAGTATACTAAAAAGCAAAAAACGGAACCGTTCAAACTTTCCACAATGAGAAAATGAGTATGGAGCTTGTGTCAGAACGAAGTTTTATTCCAAATGTTCAATAATTTTAAAACGTTATATACAACAAACAATTTAACTTTGAATTAACTTCAAATTCACTTCGTATGAAGCTGTATTTCAAGGTGTATAATTAGAACACAATTACCATATACACTTTTTTAATCCAACTTCATTTCATTCTGGATAATATTCCACGAGCCCTTAAGTAATGCGAATAGATAACACCCATTTAATTTCATTTCCAGTGAACGACCCCCAAGGCCATTTAAAAACATCATGCAAAGATGGCGCAATAGCAATACTCTTTCACTATATTTATCCCGCTCACTCCTGACTCAGTGTGCATTGCCATCTGTCAAAATCTACAAAATTTTCGAAGAGGCAGCACGAAAAACATCAGCTTTCCCAAAATTTTCACTGTGCATTCCAGAGAACAGCAGAAAAATCTTCGGAAATTTTCGCAAAAATCACCCAACACCGCCGCAAATATTTCCACCCACATATTTGCCAGCAATAGTTCGCAAACCTCATCATCGCGTCACATCAACAGAACATTATTTTCAGACGTGCAAAAAAACAAAATCAGGTCCAGCAGCCAGCTCTTCGAGTGTCTGTCATTGTCAGGTTAGGGAAAAAGGGGCAACACAAAAAAAAGCCACACGGAAAAGAAAAATTCTCATGGAAAAAAAACTCCAATTAGCTTTGTAAAAAGTGCAACGTTTTCCTATCGGAGACAAAGGTGCCTAAAAGAATTGTGTCACCAGTGTAGAAAGGCATCAGTCTCGAACGGTTTTCTTTGTTTGCTTAAAATTGTCGATCCGTTGTGTGTGTAACCATTGGACAGCTTTCGCGAAAAAGGAAAACAAGTGGAAACGCCGCCGCCACCGCCGCTGCCGCTGCTGCTGGTACTGGTGCTGGTGCTGCTGCTGCTAGCCCCCGACCCCGGAAACAATCCCGAACATCAGTTCGCTTAAGTGGCTGTGTTTCAGCAGAAGCAACAACAAAGGCACCAACTGTTGACAATTCATTCAACGCGATGGCCGTAAAGCAAAATAATGATGGAAGTGGAGCACCTGGAGCATCTGGTACTGGCGCCTCAACAACACAGTCAGCGTCGTCATCATCGCAGAAGAGTATGAATCCGAACAGCAGCAGCGGTAGTGGCTCCTCATCGGGTTGCAGCAGTGTAGGCAATCCAGTCAAACAAACACCCGAGCTATCGAAAATTCTGAAAGTCATAGAGGTTGTCAACCACAAGCAGCGCAAGGGTGACATTCGCAGTGAGGATGTGTCGCGCATCTGTGGGGAACTGATTCGCGCACTGGCGAAGGTACCCAATCCAAAGGAAGATTTCCAACGCTTCAAGGAGGACATCATCAAAGTGGGGGAGTTCTTTGCCAAGGTGAACGAGGAGCACCAGACAAGAATCCATCACTATCTGCAAATTGTTTACAAACTGATCACCGCCGATGAAACGCCATCATGCGCCATAGCAATCGTTTTCCAGCTGTTTACGGAAGACATGGTCATCGAGGCAGTGCAAGCCCTGCTCTCCAGCAACCTCCAAGATTGTACCATAAAGAAGACTGTTAAGTTGCTGTGCGAATGGAAATTGTTAAATTTTTGTCAGAACCTCAATCTCTGGATTCTGGCAATTTGGAGCGGACTGAAGGACCAGGGAAAATTCGATCTTTTGAATGAGATTGCACTGGAGATCATTGAGGGCCTCTTCAAAACGCTGATGGTGCCAGTGTTACGACCAAAGATGGTGCACATAGTGTTTCCCATTTTGGAACCGACCAAGAATAAGCCAGATGTTTTTCATAAGGTAAGTTTGGTTTATTCGCTGACGTTGATCACAAGTGAACACCATTTGTTTATCGTTTAGGTGGTACCATGGATTCCGATGGTAGTAAAACAATTGAAAAAGCAAGCTGCTCAAGAGGAATACTCAGACGACACGAGTAAATGTCTTCAAACTCTTGTGGATTTGACAACGGCATTGATGGCCACTTTTCCGGGATACGATGATCTATACAAACCTGTGGTGAGTTGTTATTAAATGCAGAGAATAGGCACAGGCGCTGGGAAATTTCCGTTAAGTTCACCGTGTGAGCTTTGGCGAGTATTTGCATGCGATGGTGGTCCACAGGGTATTCACCAAGCAAAGACGTGTCGACTACAATCATTTCCATATTATAACGCGATTCGCGAAAAGTCTTAATCAGCCTTAATAAAATGCATGAATCTCCTTTCACCTACAGGTTGAGGCTCTTTCCGAGTTTACACCATCTTACGATTATCTCAACCCGCGGACTACAAACAGTCGGCTGTTTGAAAGTCATCGCTCTGTGATGAGCTGCAATGCGAAAGTGGGTTTGGTGAATCTTGGCAACACATGCTACATGAACAGCGTTCTTCAAGCTCTCGCCATGACCAAAGAGTGAGTTCTCTCCGATCACATGTAATTCCCAATCTGATTTAACTTTCCGTCCTCAGATTCAGTCGTGGAATCCTTCTATCAGGCAGTAAGTCTCCACTACTGATCAAAATCCAAGAACTCATCGCACTGATGTTGCACTCTACACGGTACGAATTGACGCCAACACGAGTACTTGATGCCACGCGACCACCAGGATTCACTCCCGGCCTGCAGCAGGACAGCTCAGAATTCCTAGGGTATTTGCTTGATACTCTCCACGAACAGGAGCTAGCCCATAGAGCTACAGCTGTGTCAAAATATGATGGAAAACCATCTGCCATTGATTTTGATACAGATCAGGACGATGAGGATGGCGCCCGCAGCACAGAGTCACAGCGGCATAAGGACTTATTCGCCGCCACCATCACATCATCGCCAACGGACCCGCCAGCATCGGCAGCCGCAGCAGCAACATCATCATTACAGAGACAGCCGCAGAAGGTATCGCGGTCGCCAACCACGACCATTGAGAAGACATTCATGGGCAAACTGGCCACCACCTACAAATGTCTCACATGCAGCTGGCAAAGCACAAACATTGACAGCTTCCGCGATTTGCAACTGTCATTCCCAGAGGTGAAGAACGATTGTGCATCGAATTACACCGTCCAGGATTTGATCGACTACTACTGTTCATCAGAGAAGTTGCACGGCGACAATCAGTACTTTTGCGAGCGCTGCAAGAAGCTCTCCGACGCTGAGCGCTTCATCAACGTAATCAGTGCACCAAAGAACCTAATTTTAACTCTGAAGCACTTTAAGTACGACCAGAGCAACCACATGCGAGCCAAACTTATGCACAAGGTCTTCCACAATGAGAACGTTTCGGTGAAGGTGTGCTCAGCCGAAACCCTCGCGGAAATCGCTTCTGTGCACTACGACCTGTACGCCGGCGTAGTACACTCCGGTTGCAGCATGGACTCGGGGCATTACTACACGTATGCCTCCGACGGCAACAACAAATGGTACAAGTTTAACGACGACATCGTGACCCAGTGCAAAATCGCCGAACTAAACAACCTAACACCACCAAATACCCCGTACATCTTGTTCTATCAGATGGGCGGCCACGAGTCCCCAACAGCTCCCAGTACGATGATCAAAATCGAGGCACCACCGCCTCCCAAGCTGGAGGAGCTCTCACCGGAGCTGCGTGAGTACGTGAATCGCGACAACTGCATGTTCAACAAGGAATTGAAAAATCGCCGAATGAAAATGGCCAACAATCAGACAACGTCTATGTTTAACAATAGAGCGCACAGCCGAGGCGAGGGCCCCGACGACGAGGATGAGCAGCCACCACCCTCCAGCGGCTGTGGAGGCAATGCATTAAACATCAACGTCAACCGATTCGTATTTTGAAGCGGGCAAACGTGAGCAGTGTCATTGTGCGTATGAAAGTGTCGCCGTGTTTCTTCCTTCAACCCAAACTATCCTCGTCCCACCACTACTATCTCCCCGCCCGTGATTTTTCTATTATTACCTATATACAGCTATACTTATTGCGACAGCGAGCGAAGATCGATTGTATGCAAGCCAGTCACGTGAATATGTATCAGCGAAGAAGAGAAGAAAAAAAAAATACAGGAATTTTACACACACTTTTTCTCCCCGAATGTTTTCCTGACTTTTTATTACAACAATCTCCCTCACCTCTCCTCTACACAAAACACATCTGTACTTTACTCTACACACACACACATGTGTACCACTGGAAGCCGACGTCCTTGCACGGGGCTATAGTAACATCAACTGAGTCTTACGGAAACGGCAAAACACAAACAACAACACACGCAGAAATAAAAAAAGCGGAAAAAGAAACAGGAAACGAAAACAAAATTTTAATGAATGAAAAGAAAACCCTTTGTAATTCAATAAGCATCACGGCTGTAAAACAGCGGGCAACGGTGATGAAGTGAGATATGAAACATTAATATGATAGAAACAAAAAAAAAAAACAGGTTAAGCATCAATTCTAATCTCACCCGAACGCGGGGAGATGCTCAGCATACAACACTCACTATCACTTTCCGTTTTCACTTTGTTTCGCTTTTGGTCTGTTTTGGTTCTCATTCACTCTCTGTGTTCTCTGTGCGCTCAATGTATGTATTACAATGTCCGGAATTTGTTAAAAACGTTTCTGTGATTCGTGATGGACAGCTCCCCCTCCGTTCTACACCTCCTTGTGCACTTTGTGATGATCAATGCTCATCCTGGGGAATGCGTTTACCTAATTCATTTATTTGTTCATGTAATTTTATTTAAATTAACAAACGGAATTTATGTACCAACATATAGATAATGTAGAGATGCTGGAACAGGCAGAACAAACAAGAACATAGAGCTATTCAAATCATTGTATATAAACTATACTATATATTGTTTTCACAGTAAGTTTCTAAACTAAAACTAAAAATATTTAAAAGAGAAAAAAAAAATAAATACAACTGAACGGAACGTAAATCGGGTTTTTATTTCAAAAAATTTCTTTATTGCATAACAATCCACGGAAAAACCAGAGCTTTCCTAAAACTCTTCCTTTCCTTTGATGAGTTTAGGAGCACTGTATATCTTAGTGGTAACAGCGTCGGGTGGAATCACTTCAGGGAGTAGGAGACAACTGAACGACGCTTTGTTTTGTTTACCATGCTTTGAGGGGCAGGGCTGCACAGATCGGGTCGGGACGTTTGCATATGGATGGTGACGGGTGAGTATTACGCTGGGTTGAGTTAAACCGACTTATTAAGTTCCGTTCAAAGAAGGATACAATTATATAGAGAATGAAAAATCTCGGACCTGCGTGCAAAATGTAACACCATGTATGAGACCACGTTCGGCCGAAGTTCCTGGCTTGAAATAAAGCAGACATTCATCATTTCAGTACATTGTCAGACCAGAGAAGAACTTGCGTGGTAATGCGGATATAACAACTTCAATATAACTAAATACAGCCACATCGCATTGGGGCCACACATCGTTTGGCGTCGTGGCGTAGTGGTAAGTGCGTCGACCACCACGCAGGAAGTCTAATTTCGATTCCCGGACGGGACACCTGCCATTTTTTCAAGGCAACACCTCTTTTGAGTTGCTCTATGAAAAGCTTCTCAAATCGCGCCGTTCGGAGTCGAAAAAAAACTGTAGGCTCCTACTTGTAAGAGAACAGTAGCACACACAACACGAGTAATAGTTGTAGAAGCTAAGCCCTGGTCCCTTGTGGGCTATAGCGCCACTCAATTAATCGTACGACAAGTCTTTGAAAAGAATGAAAAATTTAACAGCCGCACGTAGAACCCCAAATTTAACTACCCAAACGTTTCCCAAAAACTGGTGAATCACAATCTAAGGCATCTTCCCACGAATATGTTGACTGTGAAGTGCAGGTAGAGTGCGCAACCTTCAGCATAGTGTCTCTCTATGTCTTATGCGTTTTTTCATCGTGAATCGAATGACAGGGGAGACCGAACTCGATTTGACTTACTGATCTAAACACATTTACTTTTATCCGTCTTTTGACCATTCTGCCACACTGTGCCAAAACCCTTGATAGGAAAGAAGACAGTAGCGACGTCTCCTATGATAAGGTTATATTCTTCTAAAATAAATTTAGGAAAAGCGGCATCTATGACCTTCTAGAAAGAGCGCCTCAGTTATGAAACTAAATTTGTTCGGGAGCCATCATCACACAGTCTGTACGGCAATACACCCGCAAACTCGTTCAGGCTGACCGACGGCAGTAGCCTAGTAAAGTTTCTACGGACAAGGTGTTTAGACCACATAGACACGGGCAATTTTCAATTAACAATACCTACTAGGTAGCAGCACATTTCACCAACTAAAAACCAACAGCCTTGTAAAATCTGAATGAAGTGTGTGCCTTGGGCTTAGGACCATAGCTATCTCTCTCAACATTCGGAAAATTATTGTTGCTGAAGGAGAAAACCAGCCGCATCCTAAAGAGAAATAAAACAAACACTCACACAAAAGTACTTTCGAAAGTGGAATTTACTAAAAACAAGTATCATTTACAAATTTCAGAAGATATCTTCGTCGGCTTTACGTTTCCTCTTCTTTTTGCCCTCGGCCTTGCCCCTAATCACATCAACCTTCCGCTTCTTCGATAGCTTCTTCCTCTCCTGAATGCCTTGCTTTCGTTTTGCCGCTCTTACGGGGTCGTTGATTTTCTCCTGGGCAATCAACTTCTTCCTCTCGGCTCGACGCATCATCAGCTTCATTTGAATGCTTGTTCGCAATTTGTCGTAGACGTCAGATCCTATGCGTTTGCGCAGTTTCGCTCCCACTCTTATCGCTTGTTGGCGTAGCTCAGGATCGACATTCTGATCTTCCTCTGACATTTCACGGAGCAGTATTGATAGAAAAGCGTAACCCAACTTGGTGACGGTATCAACTTCCAGCAGAGTGATGAGTCCTTCAGTCAAGGTGAAGATGGCTGAGCGCTAAAGAAGGGTATAAGGGGTTATACTCATGCTCACATTAAAAAACAAGAAATCTACTTACCGCTATACAGCTATGAGGAGCAAGGGCCAGTTCCTTGTTAACCAGAAATCGCATGTTCTTCGCCAACCAGTTTAAGTTTATCTTGATGCGTTCGCACTCAACGTTCTCATCCTCCTCCTTCTTTACGCTGCCAACGTCAAATGAAATATCCCTCAGCATGTTCGCCACAAACAGGAACACCTTTACAATCTCATCCATCATTTGGGGATTGGTGTCACCAGGCACCACCTGAGCGCAGAGATCCAGAATCAAACTCTTGATGTCGTGCTCGGGATTCAGATACATATAGTCCTTCAAGCTGTCGCTTTTTTTCGTCACTTTTGTTATCAATTGGCCAACGAGGGAAAAGTCATAGGTAGACAGAATACTGGCAAGAATCTTTACCGAATTCACACGCACCCATTCGTGCTCATGTCCCAGCAGCTTTTGCGACTCGTAAGCCAATTCGTCGATAGTCACATTGTAGCTCTCCTTTCCGAGGATGTCCGGACAGCACTCCAAAATCTTCAAAATGCAGTTTTGCATCTGAATGATCTCATGGTCAACTTCTCTTTGCCTTCGTTCTCGAAGCCGTTCCATATCCTCCTCTGATATCACGGGCGGTTTGAACTTTTTTGGTTTCTTTCCCTTGAATTTGGATCCAACCCGTGTGTCGATGTCCAAATCAGCACTGGCGTCTGGTGCTTTTACGAAACGGCCGGGAGCATTTGGGTTACTCATCATCAGTCGACTGACGAGGATCGGAAGCACTACCTTTACTCTGGAATCGAATGACTCCTTCTCCACAACAAGGAACCTCGAGCACATCATGGCTCCCATCTCGCGAACCGATGGCTTCTCTGCTTGTAGGAAGAGGAGAACCACATCGAACAACTGCTGACGTGTTTCTTTCTCCAAACGAGTGATCAGTTGCTCGATGCACACCGCGGCGGCTTTCCTACATTCTGGCATATCATCATTCACCAGCCGTGTTCCCAGCGATACAAAGAGAAACTCGGCCTTCTTGGCCAACACGGGCACAGGGAACTTCTTAATGACTGTACTCAGGAACTCAATCGCTGATAGTCGTCCCGTGGGGAGTGAGTAGTTCAGCTGCCTGCTGAAAAACTTTAGATACGCCTCCACTTTTGTCTTCAGTGTGTACTCCATCATGTACGTAATCAGTATGAAACGCGATTCGTCACGCACAAAGTCCGAGTTGGAGACAATGGTTATTTCTCGGATCTTAAGCATGATCTCGTGCATTTCCTTAGTGTCAACCTTTCGGTTGACCATCGCCTTAAGCAGTGAAAACGCCATTGTTTGGTTCCCACCCTCCTGTAGATCGTGTTCGATGTAATATATGAGATGATCGATCTGTGAGCTGTTCAGTTCGTACTCGCTGCACTTTCGCAGCAGTGCCACAACGCATTTGAACGCGTTCTTCATCAGCTGGAAGTTGTCCTCCTGCTTGGTGGCTCCGAATGTCGAGAAGTTCTGGAGGATCTCAAAGAGGCGGGTGACCACGTCTGGGAGGTAGTTTTTGAACTCTGTTAACTCGTATCCTTCGTTCCAAATGGAAGTGATGCATTTCAGGGCGAACGTTGTCACACGGATGTGGGTGCTCTTCATAGAATCCCTTATCAACGGAAGGACTGGATTCAAGAACGGCTCATAAGCAATCTCAACCAGCTTCTTT
Source organism: Eristalinus sepulchralis (assembly GCA_944738645.1). NCBI lineage: Eukaryota > Metazoa > Arthropoda > Insecta > Diptera > Syrphidae > Eristalinus > Eristalinus sepulchralis. Next base: position 56,514,899 of record OX122886.1, read on the forward strand.
CGCTTCAGCACGATGTGCAGCATTTCCAGACCGAACTCTATCAAGATGTGTGCATTCGCCTGTGCATTGTTCTTCACGGTCATTCGCACGGCCCCGTGGCGGAACTTCGGTTCTGGTTGGATAATGTAGCAGTCTGGACGTGCACGACGCATTCTCTCCTTTTCCTTGTCGCTGAGGACTCTCTTCTCTGTTCCGGGCAGAAGATCTGGGATGCTCTCTGATATTGTTCCGTAGATAAAGATGAGTAGACTCTCTCTTGAAATGTGTGGGTTTTCCACCAGACCAGTGACTATCTTCTGAAAACACTCCTGAATCTTGGCGGACATCTTCTTCGATTGACTTTTTGCCAAGTATTCCTTAAATGGCAGGAGAATGTCCAACAGACACGACTCCTGTATGTTCCTGGCCACTATATGCAGGACGAGGTAGCTTTTCGAACTTGGCTTCGCCTCTGGAGTGTGTGCAGCGATTTTTTCCACTTCCTTCTCTGCGGCTAGTTCACCGAAGATATCGTTCAGAGAAACCTCTAAAATATTTCCCAAACATGACTGAATATCTTCCGGCGTTAAAATATCTCGCAGTGCGTCCAAAATCCCGTGAACTGTAACCGAAAGTACGTGCACCTGAAATCCTCGCGTGAGCAGTGAAGTGAGATAGTCGAGGAGGAGCGCCAAGTAGCTAGAGCCAAGGGTAAGCATTATCTTCTTGAGGATGTCACGTGTGAGCATGCGCACAGACTTCAGCGGGGACTTGAGAAATGTACACACTTTCATAAACACTCCCGGCAGACTTGTATCGAGGATATCCTTCGGCAGTTTCTGCAGGAGTTTCACAAGGGCCAGACCAATAGGCACACGAAGGATTTCCTCCTCCTCCCGCTCGGCGCTGAAACGCTTGCGATTCACCTTGTGCTTGGCGTCGAATGTGCTTTTCTCGGTGATTGAACGGTTGAGAGTTGGTATCAGGATGGTAGCGATTGTGTGCATTACTCGCTTGGCGGCGTTCTTCGGCAGAATTGTCATTGTGTTGAGCAATGGTGTTGCCGAGGCGTCCTTTTGTTCTTCATCTTCATCTTTGATGCTCTCCAACTCCGAATCTAAATCATCGTCATCATTCTCGTCATCTTCAGATTCTTCTCCTTCCTGCCCGTCTGTTGCTTTCTTTGGTTTCTCTTCCTCCTCCTTTTTATCCTTCAGTTCCCTTTTTAGTACTTCTAAAACTCTTTGATCTTCGGCACTCTGTGTTAGATTGAAATGGAATGCATCCAGTATCCTTACGACGATTCTCACCGCCTGCTTTTGGTGATCGTGACTGGTCCTCATTTTTTGAAGGTAGTATTTAAGGACTGCTTGGTAATGCTGCCATGGAAGCAACTGGCAGATGACACCCAGTGCCTCGATGGCCGCATCTATCAGGGTGTGCTTTCCAGCGTGCTTCTCGTTGAGTAAGTATCTCGTGGTCAGTGGCATTATGAACTGTGTCAAAGTTCTTTGATTCGGAGCCACTGTAAGGGTCTTGGCAACGCTGCAGAACTTCAACAGAGCTCTTCCATGACGATGGCTTTGGATGTGCGTCACGTTCTCAAAAAAGTCCACCTCAGGGTCTTGCACATCTGCTAGAGCGTACATGTCACTCAGCACCGGATGAGAATTGGAACAGTGTCTTACCATCTCCCCCAAAAGGCGGATTCCTTCATTCCGCACATTCTCATGTGTATCTCTTATCGCTCGACGCACCAGATTCAGCAGCACGTCTCCGACCAAGTAGTCGATGTCCTTCCGGTTTTCCTCGTACTTCTTTATCAATCTGGGGATGAGGATGCGGAGATGTTCAGCCGCATTGTCCCTCAGTCCCATGTCCTTGTCATACTTGATGAAGTGGAAGCAATTATAGATCACGAGCACTCCCAAGTCGATGTCCACACTGTTGACCTCTCCCTCCAATTTAACACTGACGGCCTTGAGTGTGTCCAGTCGCTTGTCGTAGTCCGGCTGCTCGACCCACCTCTTGTCCCAAGAATTGAGGGCTGCAACTATTTGAGCTGTCTCCTTTAGGGAATCGTTATTACGGATCTTAGCTATATCTTTTAGCAACTGGCAGAGGAGTTTTCGTGCTGGCACGTCTTGAACCTGCTCGAACAAAGGAGCGATTTTCTTCAAGTAAGCCTCGGGTGCGTCTAGCCGCTTGATTAGATTTGAAAGCGTCGTGATAACCTGGCAGACCACCTCTTCGGAGGAACTGCCCTGAGACTTGGCGATTAGTATCGGGAGGAGGATCTGCAGTAGGCTGTCGCATGCATCCGCGTTGTCCACGTGCTGGGTGAGCAGTGATAGTATGTTTAGGTCGCTCTTATCCAAATTACGACGACGAGATTTGTTGCCGCCAGAGCTGAAATTAATTTTTAATCTCTCAAGGATCTGCATGATATGGGGCACCACCACTTCGATGCCACTCGTCTGCTCGTCCCCTTTCACTGTCAAGAGCCTCTCTATCATGGCCATGATGGGCTTTCGAACCGGCACCTTAGATTTGTCGTTCAAGAGCAACTCAATCACGAACTGAAACAGTGTAGTCCCGTTTCTCCTTGATGAAAGGTAGCTGTAGAGTTTGGGGTTCTCTCCCCAGCGCAGAAGCAATTTGAGAGCCGGCGTCGGAGAGTGTATACTGTCTTGTGGTAGCTTTTCAACAGTTCCCCAAAGGAAGACATTAGCCAGTGTGTCTATTTGGCCCTTTGTCCAGGGGAAGTTCTCAAAGTGCTCGAAGAAATTCACCAATCCCAGTAGCGCAACGTTTTTCACGTTCTTGAAGATCGTCATCATTTTTGGACACACGTTACTGTCCGGTTGAGCCACCCTTGCACTTACCTCCTTGCACACAGCTCCGACGAACGTGACCAGTTTCAACATGTAAATCAGGAACTCATCCTCCATTAAGCCGCCGAATTGCTTCCGGATAAGCTCTAGTAGATTGATGGTGCTTTGAAGTTTCTTTGGCGACCAGACTGCAGTTACCCTGAAGTTTTCCGCAACCAGTCTGGGAATGACTTCAATGTCGTTCTGAATTATGGAATCGTAAGCTCCAAAGGCCATCTTGAGGAACCACAGAATCTCGTCCGTCGAGCAACCGGCTAGGAAACGCAACACGATTCCTTTTCTCACCTGACTACTGACGTTCTTGCTGGTTGTTTTAGTTGTCATCTTCCCGTAAAGAATGCGCAGTAGAATCTTCATTAAGTCCTCACGATGTTTCTCTTGGATAACACCAGCGGAACGGTCAAGCTTAAAACCCACTAACTCGTCCTTGAATTTCTTCTCGTCGATCATGTTGTACAGGTGGTCCTTGTAGGGGACCAAGGATTTGTTCTTGTACGACATTACACAGTCCAGGGCTACTTTCTGCAGAGCTGGATTGTTCCCCGAAAGCAGTTCCATGTAGAAGGCATACAACTCGGGTTCTCGATGCAACGCCTTTGGGTTTGGTTGATTCACGAAGATGCTCATTTTGCTAATCAGGGTAGCGGCCAGTGTCTTTGTGGATCCTTGCTGTGTTTTTTTCTTGGGTGTGGGCGTCTCCTCCTCATCATCATCGTCGTCGTCAACATCCATCGGCAGTTCTTTTTCGTCTTTGATGGAAATGTCCCACGTGTAGACTTTCTTCTCTTGATTCGCCTTGAATTCGTTGTTGACAAAATCTAGAAACAGGGTAACCAACTCACGGTTTTTGACTTCTCGAATGTCTCCGTACGTATGGATCTTGCTCCAGATCAGATTGCGATAATTTGTCAACTCCTGCTTGGAGGGGGGTTTCATTGTGTCCTTCACTTGCAACGAATTTAGCACTACACTCGTCCAGGAACTCTCAAGCGACTCAGGCACGTCATCCTCTATGTTTGCGATTTCCTCGGCGGTCTGATCTAGTTTCTGCTTGTAAACCTCCCAAAAGTCCTGTGTTGACATTTGCTTCGCATAGTCCTGAATCAGTTTTAATACCGGTTCCCAAAGGAGTTTGAAGTTATGGTAGAGCAAGCCCAGAAGGAATCTTAGAATATCAACTTTAAAGCGATCCTCTTTGATTGATTTGAAAAACTCTCCACTGGTCTCCAGCTTCTGAAGGAGCAAAATTTGCTCTCTGTACGTGTGCACATTGGGCTCAATAGACTCAGTATCGTAGAAAATCTTATACGGACTGCTGGGATTTGTCTTGTGAATAGATGACAAACAGTGAGACGCCAGCAGACGAACTTCTCGTGATCTTGAACTGAGCAGACGGACAAGGATGATATTCGCGTCTTCATTTGATTTTAGAAGGTTTGGCCTTATTGTGCAAATTTGATCAAGGATTCCGAGGGCGGATGTACCGGTGTTGCAGTGGGGAAGAATTGTTGCCACCGTCTCCGCGAGGAACTCATCTTTCCAGGTGAATCCCAAATGAATGGCGCACTCAATCACGATTGAAAACATGAAAATAGCTTTCCTGGCCTCCATGTGTCCCTCCCTCAGGTCGCCGAGAAGTCTTTGTGCGATTCTTTTGCATTTTTTCTCCAAGCTCTTTCCATTCAAACCGCACACGTGAATCGCGAGAATCAAACCGACAAGGAACTCTTCTGATTTTTCCTCTTCCATGTCGAAGCTTTCCAACAGCTCCTCGAGTCTCCTTACTGTTTGCATTTTCTTGAATTGCAGAGGATACTGCTTCCACTCCGTTAATCCCTGTCCGTTCCTTATAAGTGGAGACTTTTCCAGAACTACCTGCACCAACAAATCCAGACTCTCCTTGTCGAAGTATAGATCAACATATTTCAGCAGATCGGGAAGGACAAGGATTTCAAACTGCGAGTGTGTGTAGATTTTTAGGATGAATGATTGAAAGACTTCCCGATGGGCAATTTGCATCGCTTTCTTGATCATTCGACTTGTGTCCAACTGTGACACTTTAGCGTGCTTCGACAGAAGGATGACACAAATCAAAGTGCAGACGTTTTCGAGGAGCAAATGGTCATCTTCAGTAGCGTCCTCAACAACACACAGGATGGTTGGAACGATTGTTTCCAGTTCAGACACAAAGCAGCCGTTTCTCCATTGTGCCGCCTGCAGCATTAGCATAACCAAGTAATTTTTCGCATACGCGTCCCCTTTCGTGGCTGACACAATTCGGCAAAGGACTTTCCAAAAGGGTGCTATGTTGTGGATGTGGATGAATTTTAAAATTTCTTCCACCGTAACCGAGACTACATCGAAAAGCAGGTCCTGTCGCTCGCCTTTTGCCTTCACCAAACTCTCAAAGAGGAATTCAAGAAATCGTTCAGTAATGCTGTGAAACATTCCTTTCACGCCCCGTATAATTTCAAAGAACAGGCGCCCACATCCTCTAACGCTTTGAATCTGCTCTTTCTCGATGGTTCCCAAAATGATGTCCAGCAGTTTGTTGTAGTCCTTTAAGTCCCTGGCAATGAATGAGAAGCACTCGACCGCAAAGTTTGTCACCTCCTCTGAATAGCGGCATTCATCCAGAAGGGGGAGTATAGCGTGAAAGACCACATCGATTTTTCGCTTCAAAAACGGCTTTAACGTCTTAAATAAATATGCCAAACATATGAGAGTCCACTCCAACTGATCGGGGTCTTTGGTATTCAAGAGACAAATCAATCGATCCAAAACCCTCTGGAAATACGGATAAAACTCCTCACGCAAGTCTCTACTCAGGACAACTAAGATCTCCAGCAACGGCTGTAGCGACAAATTTGTTGCCGTTGAAAGTTTCTCTAGCAGCAGGTCGATGACAAAGTCTTTCTTGTGCAGCAACTGCGGAAGAGTGACCACACCATGACACTTCTTACTGAACTCATTATACTCATCTGTTAAATTCAGGACCGTCCACTTCCTGATGGTCTGACAAAAATAAGTTTCATCCGCCTCTGGGAGGTCTTCATTCTCGTGTCCAATGTAGTACAGAGCCGATCGCCGGATGTCGATTTCTGATACTCGGTCGGCGAATGATTTGTACTGTAAATAGAAGCAATTTATTTATTTACTTGTTGCGCATATTAAATTCACGAGACTGCTACTTACCCGAAAGGTGTTTTTATCTTTAGTTTTCTTTTCCATATTTTGTTCAAACTAATTCATAAATACTCCTTGAAAATAATGAACAATTTAAGAAATTCAGAGCGAATAACACGATGCTTGTTTAAAATGATAGACGTCCACGTGCGAATGGGGTAAGTGTCAAATCGAGCTCATTGACATTTCTCTTTGTACCTCATTTATTACTTGTATTGGATTTGTTTTCTATGGTCTTTCGTAAATAGTTTGGGAGAGGAGCAAAAAACATCTGGCTTCAATTTTTTTCTTTTGTTGTGAAAATTGTGATGAGAAGAAAACGAAAAGGAACAAAAACAGAAAGTGACTGATGTCATTTGCCATAATTTGCTGTTATTGATGGATAAGGGATTGGTTACATTTTAAGTTAGATTAAAAATAACGTATATCATTGAACAAATTCGCAGGCTTCAAAATATAGAGTTATTAGGAAATGCGGTTTAAAAGTACAGAGAAATATTTAATTTAATTTTCAAGCAAACTTCACTCTCTTGGTATAATAAATTAATTTTTTACATTAAATGAAAAATAATTATGAATTCAAAATCTAAAAACAATTTATGAAAATTTCATAATATCAACTTTTTAAATCATTTTAAGAAAATTTCTATAGAAAAAAAATACAAATATAAAATATATTTTAAGCCTTTCTGTCTCGTTCACAAAAAAGTATATTTCGAATGAATGTGATTAAGGAAAACTAAGCTAAACTTGAGAATTGACATAAGAAAGTTTTGCCGGAAAAGAAGAAACGATCCCCTGGTGGCTAGAAGGCTGGACAGGGTAAATGACTTAAATTAATATCTTCAAGAGGGATCCTATAAATTTCTATAATCTATTACCGATAATGCAGTTCAATTTTCAAATATAGCTAACTTCACATATGAATCATTGTAATTTTTTGAGCTGTCAATTTTTCGCCAAACGTCGTCTTTTCGATAAATTTCAAATGCCCCCCCTCGCGTAAAAATATCCCACAAACTCACACACAAATGAAGTTTGCACAACAAAAACAGACCGTACGAATTTTTTCTTTTTTCCTCTACCATCAGTCCAGTGCTGTTTTTCGTTTCTTTCACATTTTCTTCCGTCATCCTTGAGCGAAAAATCGAAAAAATACTAAATTTCTTGAGATTACGTGTCGCGAACCCTACCAAATGCTTTAAAACATATTTGCATAAACAATTTACATAATTTCACTTTAAAATCCCCTCTCAAATCTTATTTCGAATAGTTTTATAACTACAGAAAGTCGTCGACACAACAGCGACGTTCTTTGTGCAAAATAAAGTGAAACAAAAATTGTGTATGTTAAACGAGAGTAAAAAACGAATCTCTTGCCTATAATTCAACGTGACCTTTTGCAATTAGATACGAAATTGAAGTTAATAAGTGAAAATATGTCTTTGAGCAGTCTGGAAAAGACGCATATTTCTCCAGAAACTGCTCCAAAATAAGTGATCCAAAATAGAAAACACCCTCCCCCCCACTTTCAGACCAAAAAAACAACGTATTTTGCAAGTGTTTCTTTTGCTTCTCGGACGGAGAAAGAACACAAAAAACGTACAAAGTGCCGTGCCGTGTGTTCGTGCTCTCATCGTTAATTTATCGATTTAATATCGTCTCCGTCGTATTAAAAATGTAAAATACGAACGAAATACGAGCTAAAAAAATCAATTTTTCTAGTGCACAACACCAAGTAAGTCGTTAAAAAGTTTGTTGTTGTGTTGTTGTTATAGTCGATCCCTTTGTGTTGAATTTGCTGTGATAATAGAACGTAGAGTGGGTTTGATAAAAGCTGAGTAGGCAAAGATCTCATTTTTCTCGAGATTCTTTTCTGCAGCTACCCACACTTCATCCACATCGTAGTCGTCACAACAAATCAGAAGAAATTGAAATTGATACAGTCTGGCGTTTCTGACGACTGATTATCTGGAGCACGAATCAAATGGTGGCTATGGTCTGAATGATAGATATTCTCCCTTATCTCTTGACGGTCGGACCACACTCTTCCCAAGGCTAATATAATTAATATAATTTCATAAGAAAAAAATTTGCCAACGTTGGAATTATTAAGTTCTCCATATCCGTGCTTTTCGAAGTGAAACTTTTTGTCGCAATTTTCTGGTGGAACAAGCAAAAAACATTAGTCACACACTGTCTGTAGAGACAATGAATGATAAACGGTCGAGTTAAGTAGGCCAGACAAGTGGGAAACTCTGAGTTGAATACGCAGAGAATAATCAACTGAAGTTGGTTGGGGTTATCTTATCGCGTAAGACCAGTGCGTATGGGGGGAATTTTTTGTTTTAAATCACTTCCAGCTAATTTTATCACTATGGTGAACCTTTGCGGTTACATGGGAATACACGCAAAAGCAACCTTATGCCTTGTGGAAAAAAGTGACTAATGTGGGAGCTATGTGGGAAGGGCAAGCACTGATAACATTTTGTGATAAAATAAAAGCTACTGAATGAGGGAATGGCCTGAACCATGACGAAGAAAAAATTTAAATTTCAATTTTAAATTCAATTCGTATGTGAACGAACAGACTTCACCTTGTTGGACAAAATATTGAAAGTCAAGGTCGATGTGCGACGTGGGATCGATCGGATGCGGCTGCCAACAATGAAAAAAATTTATAGCCGTCGAAGACAACAATTTCTTCTCATTTTGTATTTTGTAGGTGTTTATGCCACAACAACTATTGTTGCCTTTACTTTTACATTCAAGTATTGCAAAAGTTATTCTCGAAATACATACATCTATAGGTGTGCTAAGGGTATATCATTTAAAACCTATTCAGGATTCATTGCTTTTTAAAACGTTGTTCCTAATTTTTTTTTACCTCACTTTTCAATTGTGTTTGACTAGGTACCTGGTAGAAATTATTGCTTTCCTCGAAAGCCTTTCCGATAGACAGAAATGCCTCTTATTCTTCCTCGCAGATCCTCTGGTTCACTGTATGAGCCTTGCCCTTTTTCTGCCTAATTCAATTATGCTCGTCACACTGGCCAATAACGGGTAACGCGACAATTATTCCTTCGTCCTTCCACTCCGAGTTGTGAAAATATCCTTAACAAAAACAAATCCCTGTATTAGAAGTAACATTGGCGGTCAAGTTCCAAACATAAATACACTTTACAATACAGAAATTTGTCATCTATCTGAAATGACGTCTCGGTTTATTGGAACAGAAATTCAACCATTGCTTCGCCATGTTTATGACTCCGGTGGTGAAAGGTAATTTTCTGTAACTCTCAGTTATAGGTAGGTGTTTAGTAAGCCGTTAATTGTGTGTAAACTTGCAACGCAATTTGTCGACATGCAAGCTCATACCACGGACGAAGCAGACAAAATTATTTTTCGCACAACGCAATCAAAGGCAATCGCCTTTTTTTACAAGCAGAACAAACGTTAATTTAAAACGTCGAAGCATGCGAATACGCGGGCTCCTATTCCACAACTTTTATTTGTGGCTGACGTGGTGTTGTCATTCAGCATCGACGAGGTTCGATTTCTGGAATGAAAGTTAATCTCCCAGGGGACCACCTATTACAAAATTCCAGGATATTCCAAACTTGTCCATGAAAAGTTAGTCAAGTGTGTCATTTGGAGTCGCCAATAAACTGTAGGTTCCCTCTACTCATGAGAGGAGAAAAGCACGCACAATAGAAGCTTGCTTAAGCTAACCTCTGATCTTTTGCAGTGTGCATCATATAGCCTATATGCTTATCTTAGGGACAACATAAGTACCAAAATCAAGCGCAGAATTACTTTCACCGTTCCTTTAGTTTTAAGGGACAATTAAGTCAGAGAACCCTTTCTCAAGAGTTGTTGAAAACTTTGTATAATCAAGCTCCTACACATAAAACATGATAAAATGAAAAGACAATACAGAGTCTGTGGAGAGAACTTCCGATCCAAAGAATCTTTGAAATAGGGAGCTGCCGATTGAGTGGGCATACATATGTCAAGAAAGACCTAAACCGAATTGGATTGTGTAAGCGGGAAAACATGTTCATTGATTTATACATGCAGTGCGTAGCGCCCCAAAAAAACAATTAGCATCACATTAAATTAAGCTTTCCACTAACTTACGATGACAATTTTAAATACAATTAAATGGTTTCAGATAACTATCAAATATTTTTTTATTGCAATAGAAGGATCTATGACAATTACGTGTGAATGTACGGCTTCCTCAAAAAAAGTCAAACGGCATCAAATCACATGAGTGTGGCGACCAATTAATTTGCCATGACGTGAGATAACACGGTTATTGAATGTCTTGCGCAAATGTCAGTTTCGTTGTCTGTGTGGCAAGTACCACCATCCTGTTGGAAGCACTTATTGTCCAGGTCAATATCCTCACTGCAAGAAGTCCGTTTCCATCTCAGGATAGCAAACAGCGTTCACAGAAACTGCGGACTCCTTTTTGGAAGGAGTACGGCACGATGACGTCGCCGGCCCGTAAACAGCACCAAATAGTCACTCTTTGTGGATGCATCGGTGTATTTAAATTCACTACAGACCTAGTTTGCTAAAATTTGCGAACAATTTTACCGGCGGTGGACACTTTTGGTCGACTAAGTTGACCGAATAAATCACAGTGTAGGAAATGCTTTTTCGTTTGAAACGTCCATTTTCGTAAAAACGCTTCAATATCGTATTAATTATTGACCTTAAGGTGTGACTCACAATTATCATCGTGCACTATGTACGTATGAACAATTGGCAGAGAATATTTCGATGGCCAGACTTAGGTCGTAGAGCAAGGAAGTAATTGCCAACATATCCAAAATTTGGAAATAAAATCAAATGGAAATAAATTTAAGTCACAATTGCAGTGTGTTCATAAATCCAAGCAAAAACATATGGCTGAGTGCCAACTAGTGCACCAAAGTCTTTGATTCATGGTCTCCGTCAGAAACTACACTGTTCTAATTGAATCCGCAGATGACGGTGACGACGTAATGGAAGGACAATCAAGCAGACAAGCAATTTTAAATTATTGCAATATTTTTTTTTTAATTTTTTGAGATCTTGCAAATCCGGTTTGGGGTTGAGTTTTCAAAATTTTAAGAATGACAAGCTTTGGACTATAGTGAAACCATATTTTGGTTTTTTAACAACAATTTAGTCCCATTTCAATATTTTGTGACAGTATATAATTTAACAGTTTTTCAAACCCGTCGCAAAATGAAGGCGCACGTGTTCTTTAAACAAACCTGAATTTGGTTGCATTTGTATATGGTTCTTATGAAAAAAGGAATGCAAATTTATGACAAGCACAAAACCACTGGCTTATCAACTTCTCACTAAATCTGTACCAAAGCTGAGTTCAAACAACTACGAAAATAAATAAATTTTGTAGTATTTCCTTTTAACTTGCAGCATTGAAACAAGACCAAAAGAACAGTCTGCAATTACGAAACCAGATTTTTGCGGAATCGAAAACATTTTTGAATCTTGCGCGTGTTGAGAAAGTCGACGAACGATATATTTGGGCAAAAAAGAGAATTTCTTTCTGCATATACAACGATCTTCCACTTCACTTCCTCAAATCGTTTTCGGTTTTACTTTCACCAATGACATCGGCATGATATTTTATAATTTTATGGTATTGTTCCGAAACAAACATTTCACATTGATATTTCCTTTAAAATGATTCGTTTATTTTTGTTAAAACGAACAAGTACTAGAATGCTTGTATGGAATAACAGGTAGGTCAAATATCCTTTTACCTCATCAGAGTTTACCTTTGTAAAAACTTGTGTATGCAACATTACATTTTTTTTGAACCTTTGATTTTCAATAATGCCCTAAAATGAAAACCATTGCTGGATAATCAGATCGTACGAATGAACATCATACGTCATCAAGTTTTTCAAAAATACACGTGAAGTTGATGACTCAAATTCGTTCTTAATTTGGGGATGTCCGAAGAAGAATACGTGCTTTGGTTTGTGATAACGGATGGTTTCTGTTTTTTCTTCACCCATGCAGCTTCTTCAGAAAGACGCTTTTAGTTTACTTGCGTTTTCCGATTTTATTTTCGTAACAAGACAAGCGAACAAATGGTTCTTTATTTTTCAAACTTAGTTACGTGTGCATGAAAAGGGGACCCAGTGTTAACGCTTGGTTGTTTTTAAAACATTCAGTTTCCTGTTAAACTTAACCTTGTGTGGACAAAAAATTACGACGTGTATAAACATGTACATATGTAAAATACATTGGGTGAGAAACGCCACAGCCACTTCTTCCAACGGAAAAAGCTCTGCTTCAATGGTTAAATTATGTCACACGAATGTCCCCATAATCTCGATTTTCCGCACGTGCTTTGAATACGACCCCATCAGATAGGCCACCTCAGAACTTGGAAGGTGCTTCGGTCAAGTTTAAAAATTCACCTAGATTGGATTGCTGACGAGTAAGTCGGTGGCGGAGCATTGATTGGCAAAATTCTGTCCATTTAAAGGCAGATGCGAGACTCTGAAGCTGAAAGGAAATAATAAATTAATAGAATACCCTTATGAGAATTGAAAATTGGTAGAGTAGTAGATACCAAAGTTGCATTTTTGTGATCTCCAGCAAAACTAACACGTGGATGTTTCTGAGACATTGCTTGATATGATACTTCTGAATTATCAAAGGACAATAAAAAAACACAAACAGGTGCTTTAAAAGTGAAATTTACCTAGGCCGTAACAAATTCGATGATTCATTTAATCTCGATATGTAATAGAAGAAGTGAGTGATGCGTTTTTATTTACATTTTTCCTTACATTTACAAAAAACGTGTATGTTTAGCTTACAGCATCATCGGCGTAATGGAGTCAATAGCTAGTGATGAGTTTTCATATTCAATTAGCACATTGGAGTGATGCTTTAATAATTTCAAAACTCGCACGAATAATTTGAAAATGTATTAAGTTTATTGCCGTACAACCACAAACACTTTACCACAGATACAAATCATTCCTTGCGCACAGGGGGAGTTATGTAATACATCTTAGCATATTGTTTCTTCACCGTTTTCTGGTGACATTTCATAAGTCATACCTTCCAAATCTGATGTCTGTTCGTAGCTTATTGCGGTGCATGTGTATTCATCGCTGTAACACAAAGCAAATGTTAAACTTCATTCGCCGATTCGACGATGTTTACGACTATTTTCGCTTTGAAGTCAAATAAAGTATGTATGTTCTTTTTATATTTATTATACCGTGGCATTTTCATTTTCATATTATTCATTACTTAGTGCACAAACACGTTCTCCAAGTGTTAACACTCAGTATCGCTTTACACCGCAGATGTTTGCTGCGTGACTCAGAATCTGTAACTAATTTGTCGTCTTATAGATAACTTCAAACAAACCATATTAATCAACAAACAATGTATAAACAATCTTTGAACTCTTATTGTGGCAAGCTAAAATCAATTTCATTGCTTTGATTTATGCACCTACCAATGGGTTCATTGCAACCATAAGTGATTTTCCGTCTCTTATCAAGCAGTAGTTTCCTCACTTTGGGAGATTTTTGGGGAACATATATATTCATAAGAAAAATTATTTTTTGGTTAATTTATATGGTTGTTAATAACGTCACGAATAAACATGACTGACAGTGCCTTACGTTACATCTTAAATCTTTCGTCATAGCTTTTCATACCAACATAATTTTCAGAAACCATATCTCGTGAAATTTCTTTGAACACTTTCGTGTTTGAGATCTTGTGTATCATATAATAGGTGAATATTCAGAGTAAGGTCTAACTTACGAACAGTAATAGACCTTAGGCATATCTAGCCGAAAATTCTCTTCCTTTTTAGAATTCCTAAGTTGTAATTCGTTTTCCCATTCGTATCCAACTTAAAACCAAAGATTACACCGAAATGTTTAATTTCCTTAAGGCGATTTAGTCACTGACTATCAATAAAATAATTATATACAATTAGAGATGTTGTAGAACAACGTTCAGTTTTTGTTTACTTTCTGAAATATTTAGATCTAAAGCATTATGTTACAACATTCCACAACATATCCGACTGAATATTAATGCTATATATACTATTAATCGAAAAATGTAATTTAAAGTTCGGCGGATGTTAGAATTTTTAAATCTTTCATGAACATCGTTTATGAATAGAAGATAAAGGCTACATTAAGGCACGCCAGATGATTGCACGTGATTTAAAATTATCGACTTTTATCAATTGCATTCTCCTTGTTTAGTAATGGCAAAACGACTATTACATTGTAGAGTCCATTTTCAGCCTCTCAAATAATGTGTGATGTACTTTATGAAGAGCACTTAAGAAATCCTTGTAAAGTACATCAGCTTGTAATAAATTTTCTTAAGTTGCAAATATGTTATTCCAAAAAAGAGATGAATAAGGTGAACATGACCTACCGCGGATGAAGTCATGCCATCTATTCGCAATAAATTTTGTTATTCATATCATGAGTGTAAATTATGTTATAGACTGTAGCATCAAAATAGAGGAATGATGGTAGTTCATCTGAGGATATAAGGTGGTTTAAATGACGGCATTTCTTCAACGTATAGTATGTGCTTGCTCAGCTTTTTTGTCTCTTAGAGGCTAGTATTTCATAAGGTCAAAAAACTTTTTCTAGGATGTGATTCACCATATAATTTGTAGAGACCTTATGAAATATATAATTTCCTAGCCCTAGCCTCCGTGTGTGTCACATCGAGTTAATGCAATGGGCTTAAAAGAACGAATTCCTGCTAGGTCCTTGCATTCTTCTACTGTATATATAATACTAAAGTGATATCTTGTATTAGGTAGGTGTCAGGCATTTCTCAGCCTTGCAATGTTCAGAAGGTGGCAGCTTCTTAAACTCTACCATCTGACGTTGGCTCCCGTGAAAAAATAAACGAGCACGCTCAACGCAAACTGTTTCTGAAAGACTGTGTTTGGGGGTCTTAGTTCCTTGCGAGCTACAGTTATGTTCAAATTCAGTTGATTTTACACAATTTGCAAGTAACTACAAATCTCTCAAGTGACCCCTCAAACACAGATTAATCACATAACGTGAAATCGAAAATACTTTCCAATAAGAATTGGAATTCACCTACGAAATTGGGAGAAAAACGCAGCATTAGGTAGCCATGCTTTTTGCTTGTTCATTGCAACACAAGTGAGGAATACTACTCACCACATCGTCATTTTGCATATCATCAAAATTCCCCCGTGACAGTAATTCACTGCAATTGTTACCATAATTGTCGTCGTCTGCTGACTAAAAAAAATGGAGTAGCATTTATGTATGTCCCCCACTTCAAATGACTAACATTGTGCACTCTTTCGACAGGCAGTCTTCCGAGAAACGCTTGCCCTGCAACTTAACGAATCTTGGAATTTGGGAGTACTTTCAATCAGCAAAATACGTACACTCAGTGCCCTAAAGTTTGCAATTTATTTACAAACAACTTTGAATCACTTCATCAGCTGCGGATCCCCTATCTTGATTGTTTTTTGTCTAGATACACTTCAATTTCGTGCGAATCTAAACAAAAGAAAATTTACGTCTGTGTAAGCGTGTGTATGGAAGTAATAGCGAGTGCAGAGTTTCAAGGCCACATTGCACGCAAAACCAACCGGGCCCCTTCATGTCTGCCTACTTTGTTGCTAGTTGTATCAGCTTCAGTTTTTGAAGCTCTCATTTTAAAGTAGTTGTCTCTCAGTTTTGATATTAAAAGCACGTAGCGAGCAGCCAGCTGCGACTTGACTCCCAAATGCTTAGAACTTGTCGGAATGTTCCGAGCAACGTGTTAACACCAGGTCGTAGATGGTGTGATGAAAAAAAAGCATGTCTACCGTTATAAGTGAAACTCATCTGGGTGTGAACTGAATGACGTCTCACCTATTAGCACTTAATTTCCCAAGTTCTGTGACCACACGACGAGAAGCACAAACAAACGCCTCAATTGAATGACAAACGAATCATAATTTGATGAATTCCCTGCGTTATCATTTCATTTTACGTCACGTTTTATTAATTCACTTAAATGACAGGCCGCTGCCGTACGATGACGGCGAGGAGGACGGACAGGGCACTCGGTTCATTTGTGTGTCATTTGAGCCATATTAGGGATCTAGTTTCAGATAGGAGTTTTTGGAAAATACCTGCGATACATATCGCAACGAAAAAATGACAATCATTTTCCCCACAATACCCGTATCACTGCTGAATGCTATCGATCGATCGGTAAATGTGCTTTATGACTGAAATTGCGGTGAATTTCATTATCGACGTCATTATCGTTGATGACTTTTATTTGTTTTGTTTTTCAATTTAATTTACTTCACGTCCGTATTGGAGGGGACGTGCGAATGCAAATTTACGAGCGGTGGCAGTTGTGAAGTACATTTTGGCATTGCTGCCACCGTTTATAGGTCCGGGAAATCCTTTTAGGATATTCAAATCGTTTCGAGTGAGAACACTGTGAATTGAATATGTTGCCGCAGTCGAAGCGAATTAATCGATCCATAAAGATAATGGTAGGTCCTTAAAGTTTTGTTTGTTTGAATTTTCTGAGCATCTGTTCTGGTCGCAATCTCCGCGCACTTGAGATGGAAACCGGATTCGGTTGTATTACTGAGGGGGCGAGCTTGCCCAGTTCCTGTTATGGAAATGATGGATGAATTGTCGCGTCGTTCACGGACTTTGAATTTGTAAGCTTTGAACAAGTTTTTTTTCCTTTGAATCGACTGATTTCTGTTTTCATCAGTCTGATGGTTGTGTGGAGACCCACCTGATAATGTTTTCTAACTCTCACCCGATACCCGATAGCTTTTAAAGTTGCCGTTGATACCTTTTGGGGTGTCAGTGAATAGGGTGGGTATTTACACAAGTTTTATCTTCGTAGAAAATAGAAAGTTGAGAGCTTTCATATAAAATATCAATTTGACAGTTTTAAAATCAATAACTATAAAATTGGATGACACTAGAGTTCACGAAAGACAAAGGATTACCGTTTTAGCATCTACTCGAGGTGTACATGCTATTGTTCTCTCGCGAGAAGAGGGGCCCACAGTTTATTGCCAACATCGAACGACGAAATTTGAGAAGTATTTTATTGATAATGTCTAGGAATCGAAACCTTCGGTGTGTACCTTAACACACTTACCCAGTCTCAAAAAATAAGACGAAGGAGAACATAAAAGTCAAAGGCATGTGGACAGTGGCACATATTGTTGTCTTTGACACCCTACGTTTATTCCTTCAATCACGTTCTTAATTTTCTACCGAATGGAACAATGGGAGAAAACCTAGTTTTAACAAAAAATTATACTCCATTCTTGAAAAATTTTGGGCAGATTGTTTTTTTTTTTTATTAAAACTTTGTCGTAAATTTCATTTTCAAGCTTGTAAACACCCTCATCTAACACACATTATCTCATGCTCTCATAGTGACAACGAAGGTTTGCTAATATCCTTTCACTTTCCTTACGGACAGAATAAAATAAGAGAAGAAGACACTTCCGTGAATTCTACATGTCGTATCGAGATGTGGATGGAGGAAGGCAAAATACCGTCAATTACACTGGCTAGGCCACATCAACAACAAAATCAACGGCCAACAACGACCGAGCTAAGAAGATCTTTGAATCACAGCCTTCAGGTTCCAGGAAAACAGGAAGATGGGATTTTCGAAATGAGGAACGAGTGATCGCGGCCTTATGGTTGGATTGAAAACAGCGATGATGATTGGAAACAGTGTGCTCGGAACAGTCAAGGCTTAGTACTTGTATCCGACTACCTGCCACAAGATAGTGCTGCTGAATATTCGCTATTTGCTTGTTTAACAATTTGAGGCCAAACTTCTATGAAATTGCAATGTATAAGACAATGTTTTTCGCTTATTTTCTTTAGTACATGAACATGTTATCTCTTTGTCCAGTTCTTGTTTCACACGATAAGTTTACATTTTCACTATTACTAATTTTAATTCCACTATTATTATTAATTTCCGTTTTATTTGTTGAAATAAGTATCATACCGTTGTGAAACAGGCTAAGCACTCCCAAAGTGTTGAGATAGGAACATTGAAGCTTTTTAAGTCGTTATTTGTAATACCTGATAAAAGTCATTATATACAACGTACCCGACGAATTAATAATTAACACTGTCAGTATTCGTCAAGACAATGGAAGATAAGGAGAAATTTACAAGCACACATTTTGTAAATATTATAAACGACAGACTTATTTTAAACAATGGACATTAAGTCAAGTGTTTGAATGATAATAAGTGCAAACCAAAAAGCTTTATCGGACACATACCAGATTTTGTTATTAATTCCAACAAATATTCGACAAATTACATATCCAGCCAAGTGAGAAATATCATCAAATTGATTGTCTGGCAGAAATGGAAACAGAGGTGACTGCCGCAATGATAAGAAACGTAACGTATCTTGTCTGTGTCATAGACAATGATCATGTTTAAATCCGGTTCAGCAGTCGAGACAAATGTTGTTCGACATTGACGGTACTCTATTGAATTTTATCGAGGACAAAGTTGTTTGTGGAAATATTGTGTCACGTGGTTGATACCGCACAATAACCTCTGAGTCGTTATGGAACGAAACAACGCTGCTAAAGCGCTCGCCCTAATTTATGCGTTTGACTGTACCGATTATTTCCTTGAACGGTTAAAGAGACGAAGAGATTTAAAACCCGGTAAATTACTGATGCAGGGGGCGTGGTTTATGAATTACTAAAACTTAAAAAAATAAACAGAAGATACTGATGCGGTAGGAGTAATGAGTGTGCTGTGCGGATATGCTTCGCCTTTTTGAAAAGAGCTTGAGACTATTTTCCAGTGGAATAGGTAGATAAAAGTAAGGCAAAATGATATAGGTTAGAAAGTCATACTTAACCGTGATTGAACAAAAACTCATCGTCTTACGTTGTCCACACTTTACTACCGACACTAAAAAGCAATTTATTTTTTATTCTTATTGACCGCGAAGTTTAAATTTTGAGTAATATATCATTTAATATAATGAAATAATCTTATCAAGAAGGTTGTTTTAATTGTATTAATGACAATAGCCGTCTCTAGACTCTATTTAACTAAACACCAAACTTCACTCCGTGACTCACTCGGGGTCATACGGGAAGCTTGTTTTTGGGTCCTTGTTATATATGAATCAATTACAAATTTCCATGTTAAAAATATATTATTCATCATAAGAAGATTGCGAAGATAGTGTTAGTATAAAAAATAGCGCACTATTGGAAAGACCAAACCATGAGTTGCTAACCATGATATGTATAGTTGCAATGAACGGGCAACCTTAACATTTCAGTGTTATCGAAAACGAATTTATCAAGCTTAAAACATTTTCATTTTTTCTTATACTCTGATAACAGCACGAGGCGTTACTCATTTTACCGGAAGCATGTGGCCACCAGTCAGTACACTAACTTGTTTTCATAATGCTACAATATTAATTTCCACAAAAAATCTTGAAAACTTTAAAGAGTGCCTTGAAAACGAAATACAGATCAAATAAAATAAGAGACAGCATTTTACAAGATTGGCTACAACTACAAAACCACTCAATTGTTTGCATTGATGTTCTTCCATACGTTTAACACTGACGCTGTAGAGCAGTCTGTCAAAACCCCCTGTTTACATTATGCGAAAAACGTTGAATATTATTTGCATAACTAATAAGACACATGGTGTTATGAACGCAATTCAGTGACGTCTCTGTTAAAAGCCATTATGCCAAGGGGAAGCACCTTGTTCTTATGCACAAAAAACAGACTTGCGAATACAATGGGTGATTTATTGATCGCATTTAAAATCAATCGGTCAATAAAAGTCGAGTAAAGAACGGCTTTGTGCTTATAATTCTCACTCCTACACACATTTGTTCTTTACTTGAGCATACGCTTTCAATCTGCTTGATCGGAAATAGGGACAGTTCTAATTAAAAAATGTATATGTGTAATTTATCATATAATTTTTCATTTGCAGACACGATAGAAGATTGCGTTTCTTCTATTTCAGATTCAAGTTAAATTTGCGTGTTGATCGAACCATTTACGAGTTAAGGAACGTATTCGCAGATGTTAACAAATTTTACTGCAAGTTCCTTTAAAAATAATAGTCGGGTGCACACCACAAGGAACCAATCTCTACAGTTTTTTTAACCGACCCTGAATTCATCAATTTTGAAAGCTTTTCATATGCAATTCATACGCTTTGAATGTTGTCAGTTGAGGAGTGTTCAACGTACAACAGGAAAAGATTAAAGAGGTCAATCAACTTGCACTATTTTGATGGCCAGTTTACACGAGGAAGATTACGTTTCGATGAAAATTACGGTAATTTTCCAACTGCTTTAGATTCAGGAGAAGCACTCATTGGTTTCGCATGGGAGAAAAACGGAGGATATCGAAGTTGAGTGAGAATAGTACTCGTATTTCAAGAAAGTAAGACTCTTACCGTGAAATGATAGCCAAGTTATTGTAACCATTGTCTCGGAAGCAAGCTTTGAAACCCTGATCTGATTAATCGTATATTTTGCAACAGAAAATTCGATCATTATGTAGTGGATATCTGAATCAAAACATCACTAAAAGAATGTTGCGTGAGTTTCTGTTTACCTAATGAAGGTAGGTATTATGGAAGAAAAAATATTCTAAAAGGAATGGACTCTTAAAGTTTATAAAAGTAACAATGTGGTTTTAGTTAGAAAAAAAACTTTCTGTATGAGATTATTGAGGACAGTATGCTTACTATGAAGAAACCTACAGTTTAAAACCGATTTCAAACGCCAAGTGTCAAAAGCGAATAAATATATACATCTAAGTGTGGGTAGGCAAAATAAAATGTCTACCCAAAAAAAATTTACCGGAGCCTAAAATAAGTTGTTGAACAATATATCTGAAAAGATATCCTTTGAGCAGCCTTTTTCTAGCACTTTTCTTGCTTTTTTTCATAATTTTAGCTGTGAAAGGATATAACCGACAGTATTCGATTGATTTCCTCTCTAAAATTACTGATATTCTTCTCAAGCTCCCGGGTGGACTAACGGCAAAATCAGCTCCTAAGTTAAGTGTCAATGATATTAACTTATTTTCCAGTGGAATTATTTCTATTTAGTCACTAAATTGGCCACCACTTGTGTTTCAGAACAATGCATAGCCTTTGTGTCTTATAAATGATAGAACGGGTCAGTGGCAGAGAATTTGAAAAACATTTTCGTTTCTTCTTCATCTAGGCAACTTTTGCAAAAACCAAAGTAAATTACGCGTGTTTCATTTTACATGACAAGGCTAAATAATTTTATCCGTTTAGATCAATCTTTGCTGGAATTTGTCTTAAGGCTTGATATGTGTTGCCTGTCGGCTTTGTTTGATTCAATAGTTTTTTATTGACTATTCTGACGAGTTAATTTGTCTTACATTTCTAGCACCATTGGGAATTTGGCCAATTTAGGTATTAAGCTTTTCAGGACTTCAGGACAGGAAATGTATCAATTAAACATTGCTATCGGTTTTCTTTTGCTTGAGAATATAATTTTTGTTTTAATATTTTTTTTTTGTTTGGTTGTTGCTATTTTTCAGACAGTCATAAAGGTTCGCAAATGCTGTATAGAGTCCCATCTAATATATTTGTCATGTTGCTGCATACTTTGTGTTGAACATTGCACTTACTAATGTATGTTAGTGTAGTGACTGTCATTGTTTGTTGTCTTTTGCTATACTTGCCATAACTTCTATAGTATTAGACAAAAGCATACATACAGCATCTCTTTTCTTTGTCGGTTTTTTGTTATAAATCATTTATACAAATCTGGCAATTCTAAAACGATGGGAAGGTAGCTAGTGTAAAACTGAGCTTTTGTTTTGTTCTTAACAAAGCAAAATGTTGCCAATTTTTTAACAATAAAACAACACAATTCGCAAGCGATTATAAGGAGTTCAGCAAAAAAAAATTAGAACATTGTTCCCTAGACGTTGATAAGCACAATCTCGGAGCATCCACACGAAAAGTCCGCACAAAAGGAAAGCAAAAGTGAAAGAAGAGCGAATAAATGAATAATTATAACCACTTAACAGCTTAAATTAAATTAGGGCTATTCAACCAGCGGTGGGCACTGAGGAAAAGCGAACACAGAAAAGCAGAGCAATCAGTTGTGACAAGAACACATTTGAATGCGTTCAAAGTTGTATTTCAAAGGCATGCACTAAGTGCGTCTTAAGTTCTGGAATCTAGGTCAGTCGACAGTCGCATCTCAATGAATGAAAACCTTGAAAAGAATATCTATTACAAAGAGTGCACGCTTGTGACAGTTGTCGCTGTCATTTAACTGACATATATTACGTGTGTGCATCACGTGAGAGAATGCTGCGGGGAAGGTTGGAAGATCTGTAGAAAGTTTTCGCAATTTCAACTTCCGGATGGAAAAAAAATACCTAAATCAGCACATACAGCATCCGATTAATCTGAACGCTTCGATGCAAACGGGTTTAATTCTGTCAATCCACTCGATGTATGTGATCGTTGTCACTCTGTGCCCATGCATATCACAGCAAACTTATCGCAAAAACAAAAAAAGAAAAACACATACAAATAAACGCGTCCGTTGTTTCACTTTGCTAAACTTGCTTTGGTTTTATTTACAGCTACATCAACATAAATTAAAATTCGTACGAATCGAAGATCTATTGACACAACAAGCAAGAGCAGCCCGCAGCAGAAGCATGGAGTCGGCCGATGCTCTGGAGGAGGAGAAGAAACTTCTCAACGAAGCCAAATATCGCAATTATATGTCAAACATTGACAAAGCGTTGCGCAACTTTGAGTACTCCAGCGAATGGGCGGATCTAATATCAGCACTTGGCAAGCTTAATAAGGTGAGTCGATTAGTTAACAACTCCACTCCCATTGCTGATAACTGCTAGCATGAATCATGGGAAATACTTTGAGCGCAATACCTTTCCGGCACGTTATAAATACAAAAGTCACGGAACATTTTGTGCTCCACGGTCAATTGGTATTTAATTTTTCATTCTTTTCATTCACCTCTCAAGCCCGCCTCTTTCAGCTTCGACGGACGAAGGTCAAGCGTCGACGGTTTGACGGCTGAACAGAGTGTGAGAGAGAGGAAGTCCGTATGGTAGCCTCTTATCGCCACAACGCCGCCGCCTCATCGCACCGCGTCAAGCTAACATAAATTCACCTATTTATAGATGTCCCGTGCATTTTGTTTATGATACGCATCATAGCGGGAGCTTTTTATTCCAAGAATATGTATCTCGACTGGGAGTCAAGTCAAGTACGATTCAATAGCTGGCGTGTGTGTGGGTGGCGAACTGTGTGGACAGACAGACGTTCGGAATGCTGGGGAAAAATCAATTTTATTGCTTCGCGTCTCACGGCTGCTGCGACTTTGTGATATAATGGAATTTTTAATTAGTTTTGCGAGCGCATCACCGATTCCAAAACTGACTTTCCGCCTAGTATTGATTCGCAATCGTTCCGCGTGCATGAGCCACAGGTAGTTTCCCATCTGTTTGTTTTTGTTTTTCTTTTTCTTCGCGATAATTAAGTTTGAAGTACGCATATGCCACACTTTAAAAGAGGACGGCGACAACGATAATTATGACTATGAGAGAAAATGGGTCAATGTCACGTGGATGAGAGTTCTATGTATAGACGTACTTTGCTCAGTGCGCGTGGATGAGCAGAGGATACTCATTATTCATATTCATTGTAGGCAACTACGCAGGAAATTACATTTCAGTCGAAAGGACCCGCATAGAAAGATGAAAGAGAGATTTCTGAATTGTTTTTTAATAACTACGACCTGAAATGTGTTCAAAAAGTGTATTCCGGAACTAAAATAGACGCAGCGTCGGTAAAAGGGTAGTAGAGGTCGTAGCGAATTTAAGCGCAATTATTGTAAAATGCGTTGACTTATAGATCCTTGTCGCACCGGGAAAATGAGAAAATAACGATGATGACTGGGGGAAGCGGAGCGATTTGAATGATGAGCATATTTACGTTTA
The DNA here is from genome assembly GCA_944738645.1 of Eristalinus sepulchralis. Lineage (NCBI taxonomy): Eukaryota > Metazoa > Arthropoda > Insecta > Diptera > Syrphidae > Eristalinus > Eristalinus sepulchralis. The sequence continues at coordinate 56,539,067 of OX122886.1, forward strand.
ATAGCCTTAAATTGACAATTAAATCAGTCATGTGGAAAGTGTATAAATTAAGCCATATCAATTACAGTTTGCTGTGAATAGTTTGCACTGATAAAGTCTGCGTGACGTCTTGGTGGAATCACATGCGTTGGTTGATTGCATATGTAAAATTATTTAGGAGTTAAAAAAACGTTATTTTCATTGTTTTGAATTGCTTTGAAGTTGCAGTTAAGTGGTTGCTTCCTTCATTAGTCCCACTACTTTATAACCGAAAGGTTAATGAAATTTTAGCGTAATATTGGGTCAATTTATAATAAAGACGCTGATTGAAAATTCGAACAGATTTTTGAGGTAGTGAAATTTTGAAATTTTGTTCATCACCGATCGCATGTGCACACTCCCAGTACCCTTTTACATAATAAAATATTGGGGTTACGAATTCCGGTTCATTTTCAAAAGATGGCGCCACCTGCAAGTTGAGGCTGATCTTGGAAGCGATTATCTACTTCATTGGAAAAGTGTGAATTTTGTCATCAATACTTAGTGTGTATCAGCGTCTGTTTTAAACAAATCAACAACAGCAAACAGCATTTGCGGGAGGTTTTGATTTTCGTTATCATTTGGAAGGAGAGTGCAGATGAAGCCCATCGAATGCCTGTAGAAGGTTATGGTGAATCTGTTCCGACCGATAAAAATATGAATTTAAGTAAGTTGTAGACTGAACTGTCAACTGTACAGACTGTACTGTTCATTTTAGTTTGGAAATCAAACATTTCTTTGCTTTCAAATGTTCATTATCATGATGAACCATCAATTTATTTCATTGAATTTGAAATTTACGGGACCTTACACCAAAAATTACGTCTTTCAACCATTTTGGACGCAATATTCGTCCCATTCTGTCGTGCACCCTGCGAAGTTGGTTGCTGAACTTCATTCTTAAAATGCCGTCGAAACAAATAACCCTATTGCTGAAATAACTTCGTCCATTTAGGAAATGGAAACGTGCATTTCTATGCGACGCACCTTAACTTGAGCAGATCTTCAAGCCGGTGAAGCCCGTGTCACAGCTGAATTATATTTCACTATCCATTCTTAAAGCATTCAATCGTATTCACACTTTAATTAAATTTCATTTTCATTGACAGGCGATATCCAGCAACACACAGTACCAAGTGATCCCTCGAAGGTTAAAAATATCAAAACGACTAGCACAATGTATGCATCCGGCGTTGCCCTCTGGTGTGCATCTGAAAGCGCTGGAAACATACGATGTGATTTTCAGCAAAACTGGCCCAGAACGCCTGGCCACCGAACTCTTCACCTACAGGTGAGTTATCCTCACAATTCATCGCAAATGAAGATACAACTTTCATCTCCTGTTTCAGTGCTGGTCTATTTCCGTTGCTCGGCTATGCGGCAATGAATGTACGTCCTGCTCTGTTGGGGATCTATGAAAAATACTTTGTGCCTTTGGGCGACAAGCTAAGACCAGCCTTGAGTGGATTCCTGTGCGGCGTGTTGCCTGGCTATGAGAGCGGTCTGGACCACTTCGAAAGGACCAATTCACTGCTGACTCAAGTCTGTGTCGCCGTGAACCCCAAGTATTTCTACACAGTTCTCTGGGAGTGTGTGGCAACAAATGCCTCAATTCGTCTTCCCGCAATTACCTACCTGCTGGAACACTTTAACAGAAGATTGGGAATGCAGCAGCAAGTATTCATCATGGGGCACAAGCGGGACGTTATGATGTCGGGCTTGTGCGCTTGTCTCAACGATTCTGTGATTCTAGTTCAAAGAAACACTCTGGAGTTTCTGCTGTTAGGTTTTCCCATGCACACGAACTACCTGAACGAGGGTGATCTGGTGAAGCTGGTGACTAATGGCTTGAACACAATCTTGCGGAGGGACATGTCCCTCAATCGCCGTCTATACTCCTGGCTCTTGGGCACGGAAGTCGCGAAGACAGCGAAATTCAACCAGTTGACCGACGAGGGGGACGAATCAACAGAATCGTACTTCGATAAACATTCCAAGCATGTTCTCATTCAGTCGTTAATCTGCACATTGAAGTTCAGTCTGGAAAGCACTCCTGTTGACCTCAAGCCGTATAGAATTATGGTTTCGCTGCTGGACAAAGCAGAGATTGGCAGCGCCGTGCTGGATTTTGTGCTTTGCGACATCATTCGAACGATGTCGCTGTCTAGCGGGAACGTGGAAGTTGGTAAATCGGCCAACCTTCTGTTTGCCTCATTCGACCCGGCATACATTTGGAGTTTCATGACCATCATTTATGAGAAGTCTTGTAAGAAGGTTAGTTGGCCTCAGATGTTTTTGTTCAATGCTTACTTAACTGAATTTGTTCTATGCAGCTGAATGACTCATCGCGTCTATCACGCAACCTACGCAATCAGTCGTCTTCGTCGTCCTCTTCTGCCTCATTGAAAGGTGAAAAGTTCCAATGCCATGTGGGATCAGGTGATCCGTCATTAGTAGAAATCTGTTACCTAACAGAGTTCCTCTTGGAGACCATCTCCCTGGAAATGTATAACGAGACAACGCGGATATATTTGCCTAAAGTGTTCCTAGCTATAACACAAATGCTGACTGTGCACTCGGAGTACCTGAGCAACGAAGAGATCGTCGCATCCCTCAAGCTGTGTATGAAAATCGTCTCTAGAGTCCAGCCAATGATAACGTAAGTATTGGTCGGTTCCGGTAGCCAGTGAATTGCCCTTTTCATATGCATTCATTTTCGACAGAAGCCCCATAAAAGTTCACCCGAAAACACAAAATAATGGACACGATGATAAGTCGATAGGAGGGGAGACCGCGCACGCTTTGAATGCAGTAAGTGGTATTAGCACTACAAGTCCCGGTAGCATGCTAGAGAAAAGTAAATCTGACTCAAAGCTTAACCAGTCGGCTACCGCTTTCGATGTAGATCAAAATAAAGACAGTCTGAGTAGTACAGATGAGCCCATTCGTCGTTCAAATTCCAATCAGAACATTGATCGGAGACAGAATGCCAGTCCAAAGAAGACTAAAAAGGCGAAATCGTATTCAAAGCTCTCTGAGCTGGACAAAGAGGTAAGGCTTGTCTATGTTTTGTTATTCAGTGGATATATCTACGTTTGCTCGCATTTCCAACAGAAGACTATAGAATGTTGTTATTTTAGATCTGTCCAGACACGGGTCAGCTGGTGTCCCCCAAATCATCATCGGACCAGGACACACCGCTCAGTATAAAGAAGCTGAAAAACAAAAAGGCATCGCCCTACATGCGACTCAAATCCAGTCCTACAAGGAAAGACCGACCGCAAGACTTTCAAGTGAACGAACCCCTTAGTTTGGACTCAGTCTTCCTCTCAGCCCATGAAAGCAAAGGGTCCATCGAAGGTAATGATCTGCTTCAGCAGTCGTTGAAACAACCTCAACTTTCAAGTGATGGCCAGGGGGTGACTTGTTCTGATGAGTTCTCCATACTCGAGAAGTGCATACGGCAGTATGAAGTATTCTTTGAAGTGTACCTAGCCCGGAAAATCTTGCAGATTAACGTTAATCGCGCAACATGCTCAGTGACGGTGAAAGTTGAGACGGAAGCAGATTCGTCATCACCACCAAATGTTGAGAATATATTCAAGCATGAAGAGGTCTACGAAGATGTATGCGTGGAAAGACTTGTGGAGATTGATCGCCTCTTTGAGACTCTCCAAGTGAATATGCAGTGTAGGTCGAAGCAGTTGCATCAATTGCTTAATCGTTCCCTGGTCAATACCCTTGACTCGGCCAGTGACTTGAGTGATATGGAATTCAAGGACTGTGTATCGAGTGAGGAGCACCTGGACAAAATACGAATGTTTGACGAAAAGACAGAGAGAAGCATAAGCAAATTGATGGAGTTACGACTAAACGAATCTCTGCGTAATGCCATCAAGCTTTCAACAAATCTCCTCGTAGAGATGTCGACGTTTCCCAATTGCAACAAGAATCTTGTTCTCGACAAAACTGGTAAACTTAAGTCACTTGAACTTCCCAAATCACTATTAAGCATTTTTGATTTACAGAAACTCCACTTCCTAGTTGGTTAAAGGTGTTGGCCCTTGTAGCTGCGTACACACAGAATGACAAGGAATTGCAGTTGGCCGCTATAACAACATTGTTTGACTTGATTAGGTGAGTATGCACAAGCGTAACCAAAATGCGTAATGCCTGAAACTAAAAACCTTTCGTCCCCTTAGCCTTTTGAAATCCCAAATCGAGCATACAACCAGTCCTGGAGTTACGTTCGTAGTAATGTTGCCGCTGCTAAAATTCGGTCACGTTAGCTACATAGAAAATAAGACGCGAATATTTCAGCTCATTACCTCGGTTCTGTGGAATTACCTAGGCGAGCCAGCTATAGACCCAGTACAGGTAACATCACTCCTTTATCAACTGCATAATTGCCTAGAGAGTGGGATAGTCGAAACGATTATTGGCAATCGGATGTCTAGTCATTACGATACACAAGTGCTGAAGTTACGCGCTGGCGACATGAAAGCACTCTCGAACTACAAAACCGACAGAGCTGCGGAAATCAAGATGATGTGCGTCTCACCTATTCAGCCAATTGAAAGCGTTGAGAACCTGAAAGAGAGTGAGTCACAGAGCTTTAAGAAATTTGAGTTGCTCTGGCACTTGGGGCGAGATAAGCAGCCCTCCAGGGGATTTGAAAAAACCCTCTTGCGAGTCCTCGACACGCTGGGATTGCCTTACTACATGCCAATACGGACCTTTGTTACCAAGTGGCTGCAGGAATCTCTGCTGAGAGGAGACCTGTCGCGACTGGTGAAGCCACTGCAAAAGATCCTTCTCTCATCGAATTCTCGCCGCATTGGAATAGTTCACTTCCACTTGATGAAGCGGGAAGGCGAGGAAGCACTAGAAGCCAAAGAAGCAGAGGACAACTGCGATAGCGTTACCGATCGGGAGGTGTTTGCGATAAGCTCCGAGTTTGGAAACGTTAAGTACCACATTGATTCTTCGTTGAACAAGAAGCGCAGTCCCATCCGGTCATTCCAGAAGAAACTCTTTGGCGTGACCTTGGGCAGTAAAAACAAGACTTCGAATTTTGTGAGTGACAAGACATCCAGCAACATTACAGAGAGTGATTCAAACATTGGCTTAATCATCAATCCCCTCGAGAATGAGTTCGATTCGGTTGGATCAGAGGATACATTGACATCATTGAGCAGCAGTGCGCCTAACAAAATGGAAACTTCACGTAAGAGCAGCGGCAATAGTGATAAGGATGAGAAAGATATAGGGGAGGAGGAAGATGAGGATGACGAAGAACAGGGAATGTTTGACTCGTCAACGGAGGACTCGGAGAGCAGCACTTTCGAAACAGAATCGGAGAATAGAGAGACGAGTGTTGAAAAAGATGTGTCTACGGGAGCCGGCTCCTTGGGTAACATTAAACGCTTCGTGGGAGATTGCGAGAGAGTGAGTGAGAAGTTGACAGAACACGATCGCACAAAAAATCGCAAGACTTATCACTTGACGCGCGCTGGTAGTGAGGTCATAGAGAAAATAGAGAGCACAATGTCAACGGTTGTAGTCGATGGACACGTTGTGGAAGGAAACGATTCTGCACATGTTGCTGATGAGTACTTTAGTGCTTCCTCCGGTGTAGATATGGTTGAGCCACCCGCAGTTGGCGTGGTGGATGAAGTTGTAATCAAGAACTCTGAACAATCGGAACCCGCGTCCCCCCAAAAGAAAGTGAAAAGAACCAAGCCCAAGGGAGAGAAGCAATCACTGAAGAAATCATCGATCGGTAGTTCAGGGAAGGACAAGAAGCGAATGAGTTGCATATCGAAGACATCGACAGACAGCAATAACAGTCTTTTAGGAGGTCGTAGCTCGTGCGATGACAAGGGAACCGCAAGCGACTCAGAGGATGTCAGCGATGAAGATGTCTTCGTCGAAGAGGAGCAGTCCACTCGAAGTGAACAACAATCGATGGCCTCAAGTGCGACCATAAATGTGGAAGATAAACGAAGAAGTTTAAGCCTGGAAACAGGAGGATCAAGCCAGAAAATCGAATGGGATTTGGCCAAGGAGACACTTGAGAAGAGCAAGCAAAATGTAGAAATTCTTAGACAGAATGTGGTCTTGGAGTCTATTGGAAAAAAGGGTCACAAAAAGAAGAATTCAAAGGATTTCAAGAGAAACTTTGACAAGGTAAGTGTGCTGTCAATTGTGAAATATAACCTCAAAGTATCAATGTTTGTAGATTCATCCGTTTCACACACACATGCTGCTCTATTTCGGAGTCTATGATACAAAGCAGACGCTGTACGCGTTCCAAACACTTCGCAACATCATAGCCTGCGACACTCGAACATTTCTGTGTCTCTCAATCACAACGTCGTTCTCTAGTGGATCCATGAAGCAGCTGCTCATCCGTCATCGAAAGAGCATTTCGGGCAAAGGCTTTGCTGGCAGCATAACTAACACTGAATTCAGTCAAAGCTACCGCGGATGTATGCACCTGGAGGTTCTGGTCACGGTATGTCTATACTACGCCCGCGGTTTCTTTCATAAGGAATCGACTGAAGGGAACAGCATTCCTTGTAAGGACGACATTGTCGGAAATTGTAAAGTGCAACTGCAGAGCGTTGAGCTGCTAACGTTGATTTGTTGTGAACTCATCGACATCGTGAAGGGCATGGGCAAGGGATTGGCTTGCTATATAGCGGATCTAATGGCCCGCTGCAAGTTGCAAAAAATCATCCTCCATTGCGTTAATTCATCGGTGGTTTCGTTTAATCAAATCCGGGACCACAATCTTTCCGAAGAGATCTTGAACTTTAACAACCCAGGTGATGAGCATCTTCACGCTGAGTCGTTTCAAATACAACTCCTGCGGCTGCTGATGGCCGTCATTAAATTGGAGTACGAGGTAACTTTGCTGAAAAATGATAATAATCCCACTGAACTGAACAAATCCGAGAGCACGTCGTCCAACTCCCCAACACGCCTATCTGCCGACGGTCCGGTGATTATTGTCAAATATCTGCCTAACTGCCTGATCAGTCAGCAACACATGTTCCTTTCCGCTGTGCTGAGTGCGCTCCAAGCAGACCACTTGCGGCATCTCCACCGAAACTGGACCGACCTTGTGACGTCTTCATTGAACTGCTTCACATTCGGGTCTCTGACAAACATTGTCATAAGCGTCGTACATCAGTTGTGCAATAACCTAGATAAAATCGCAAAATTCTCTCTCAAGCAACAATGCAATTTCCCTCCTGATTATGTCGTCTCTCAACTGGAGGCAATTACAATTCTGTGCCACTACTGTCTGCTGGACAACACGCAGCAAACAGCCTTATCGCATCTTTTCAACCAAGCCTACCCTCAGACTAGTGCGTCGGTACAGAGCTCAAACACGGGACAGTTGCTGAACAATATAGTGCACTCCTTCTTATCGTCGCAGAATTCTACGGAGCCGCAAAACCGAAGCGCACAACACATGGCAGCGAGAAACGCCGTCCTAAGTCACCTATCGAGAATCGTAACGAGTGTAGCAGCCATCTGGGACAGTGAACTGGGTCAAGTGCGCCAAGTGAAGCAGCAGTTGATGGAATTCCTCAGTCCAGTATCATTGCATCATGGAACGAACTTCCTTGCTGCGGTGGCGGTTACCTGGCAAGAGCGCGGAGAAGCACATCGTAAACGAACTGCCTTAGAGCGCAGTGAATTAAAACTCTCCATCCAGGAGCAATATGTGAAGAACTCAATGCCGCAGGCATGTCCCGAACAACTCAGTCTGGTCAAGCTAGTCTCCAGCATTCGTGTAATGCCTATGGACTCATTTGTGCAGACATTACATCAAGTAGTGAAGTCACCTCCTCCTATTCACAGACCCCCAGCTGGACTAACAATTGAAGTGTCCGCCTTAGAACTTTTCTACTTCTACATGAAATCAGCTCCGGCTCCACAGCTGGGCGATTCGTGGAGTTCACTTTTGGTCCTACTGCGTGATGGTCTCAGTTTAAGTCCGCCGGCACAATTTGCACTGCTTATGCTTCTGAATGAATTTGTGCAACGTTGCCCACAGATGCCATTCCAAGACAAAAAAGACATTCGCGACATGCACGACATCACTTCGCGTCTAGTGGACGCACTGTCTAACGTGGCCGGTGCATGCCTAGAACAAACCACGTGGTTGCGTCGCAACCTTGCAGTCAAGGAGGACATATCACCAGTGACTCCAGATGGCAGCATCAAAGATCTCACAGGAACGCAGCAGTACTGCGTCCAGGCGCAGTCCGTACTGGCCGCGGTTCTTGCGAATCTCTTAGACGTTGCCTATGGGTCGCAAGAGAAGGATAAGGTAGTCACCATTATAACTACCTTGATGTACAACATCACTCCGTACCTGAAAAACCACACAGCGCGCAACATACCATCGTTTTATGCTTCGTCCAGTCTGCTGGCCAGCCTCAGCGGATATCAGTACACTCGCAAGGCCTGGCGCAAGGACATGCTGGACCTATTGCTAGATAATGCATTTTTCCAAATGGACATCTCGTGCCTTCCCTTCTGGAAGCAGATCATGGACAGTCTGATGACGTACGACAATACGACCTTCCGAGAACTAATGAGCCGCGTCTCGCCAACACAAACTGGTAGCTTAAACATATTCGCTTCGCGTGAACAAGAATACGAACAGAGGGCGATGTTTTTGAAGCGCTTAGCATTTGTTATATTCTGCAGTGAATTAGACCAATACCACAAGTACATGCCTGAAATTCAAGGTAATATCATAACGAAGATTCTGTATGCATCATTAAAAAAATGTTTTACTCTCCACAGAGCAACTTGCGAATAGCTTACGTCTTCTACCAGTAGTTCCAGCAGTTCAAGCGGCTGTTTTTCTATGTTTCCGTGTTTTGCTACTGAGAATGTCTCCCGACCACGTAACCTCCCTGTGGCCCACCATAATAGCCGAAATGGTTCAAGTGTTCCTCGCAATCGAACAGGAGCTCAAGTCGAGTTCGGAAGAGTTAAAGTAAGTTATGGTGCATTGTGTTGGTTTGCACAATTAAACGAGTCCCTCAATTTCAGCCAACAGACTGCCTGCGTAGCAGCATCCAGTAATGGAATGGCGTCCCAAAATCACCTTTATCACTGGCGTGCCGTACAGCTGGAAACAGCAAAACTGCTCGAACTTGGTTGTGTGCTGCCCGCAACAAATTTGCCACATTTCCAAATGTACCGGTGGGCATTTGTCGGTACTGACTTCAATTCCTCCGAGAACACAGTTGTCTCAAATGGGGCTATAGACGACATCCTTGCAACAAACTCACAGTACGTTCCACACGTTCGGCGGATAGCTCGACTGATGGATATGAAATACGCTGTCCATTCGCCGGTAATGACATCATCTTGACATGCTCCATTCAACGACATTCATTTCATTTCCGATTGATTTTATCTTTCCAGAAACCGGATATTAAACGTCGCAGCAAAACGCATTTGGTGTTGACCTTCCAACAAATTCTCTCCCTGCAAGATCTCTATGTGTTCTTCTCGACACTTAATGTATCATGCCCCTCGCCAAGGAACTTCGCTGATACCGGAAAGGAAGTTGCCAGCTGCTTGGCAGAAATCGAAGATGTCTTAGCCAAAGATTTTCTCGAGAAAATGCCCGCAAGTACAACGCCAAGGTGAAAGCTATCAGCCAATGTAGCAGCCACGAGCTACACCCATAACCTGAACGCTGTTGTAATTGCCAACAAATCAACCCAAAACTTCCCCTTCTACGTGTGATGATAATGATGATGATGATGACGATGATGAAGCCATTGATTTAAGGAAACTCTATTCTCTACTATAATGTGATATCGGATCGCTGCACTCTGTGAATAAACGAAATCCAGCAATTTCTCCTCCTCTACCTTCTCCTTGTTCTGTTAAGTGTTTTTGGCGCTCTCCTCCTTGATGCGACGCCCGTCTTTCTGTGTCCAATTGTCCTATTTAAAGCATTGGTGTCATTTGTTTTGTTCATGTATATATTTTGCCGAGGATTCATATCTGCGTCTCATACGACATTTTGCAGACGCTTACGTTTACCCTGGGGCGACAAATACAATTCTGCACCAATATGCTTAGGCGATCAATCATACATCAAATAATTTAAAACCCCGAATACACGCCTTTCGCTCACTTCGTTAAGCAGATAAAATATTTTAACATGATAAAAAATATGATATTCAGTTCCCCTAAGAAATCGTTTGTGTTATTCTCAGTAAAAGGAAAACGCTAAGTAATTAAATTATAAAAATAAATAAAAAATTAATAAAATTGATTTAATTTGTTTTCTTTTTAAATTGCATGTTTACTACACTATACATTTACGAAAGTATTTCATATACATTTACTTACATCTTTTGACTCCTTGGCAAGCATAGGATGTTAATCACGCCTTTGCACTTACTCGTTCGGAGTTTCGTAGGCCGTCCCGCCATGTTTGCCTGGGTAAGCGAATTCCGCTGGATGCTGTACTTTGCAATGGAGTTCGCCCCGGAGTGTGTCCTTTTGCCACTTTCTGCTTCGTAATTCTTAGGTACAATTGCTCGTTGGAGATACTGTTTGCAGAAAAACATCTATGGTAGTTTTTCAAACATCTATTCAAGAATGATTGCAAATTTCATGTGACAATGGTGTCTATCTACCACGTATTGCATCCATAAAGCAGCAACGAGCTCACCTTGGTGCGGAACAGTCTTAGCTCGGTTCTTAAGCTTATGACATTAGTTTCCCAGACTGTGTATAGCACCAAGAATCGCAGTGGTAATGAACTGAATGTGTGCAGTAGAATCGGAAAGGTTAAAGCTGCGTTCGGAGTGACGAGACAATTTTTCTCAAATACAGGAAACTGTTAACTTTCTCGATTTCCTGTCCGGCAATGTTCAGTTGAGCACGATTGTTTGAAATACTAAGGGCTTTAGTTTTTGTTGTATTTATCTTAAGCTTCTTAAGCCCAGAGCTTCTAGATTGTGGTCATCAAGTGCAGTTCCATTATCTAACGCGAAAATAGACAATGAAAGTTGTACCCTTGACGAACTCCACTGTGGACATCAAACTCTCTTAACAGCTTATCATTGTATAAGACGTGGTGGACTTACTACCTTTGTATGCTGCATTCATAGCAGCTATTCCGGCTAGACTGCTCACACCTCGCTAACAAGAGTCCATTAACAGTAAATGTATCGGAGGCCTTATACTCAATGCATTGCTCAAAGATGATCTGTATGGAGTGTATGTGGCCGACACACGTCTATTCGACATTAAGAGTTGAATTTAAATGCTTTTTGATCCGTTTCAGAACTATTCGAGCTATTATTTGTGACATTGTGGGCAGAACGCTTGTTTCCTTCTTCTAACGGAGGTTCGGCCTTCTCAATCTCGACCCCGGAGGCTGGGATTCGAAGACCCTCTTAGCTGGAGCGTTATAGTCCATTCGCTCGATGTGGCCGAGCCACTGTAGTCGACGTATTTTTGCCTTTCGAACTCCATCCACATCTCTTCATTCACCTTCCTCGCAGACAGGACCATATATTCGTCGCAGAATTTTTATTTCAAATCAACAAAGAATCTGCTCTGTCGGTTTGCTTATCGTCCAACACTCGGCTCCGTATAAGAGTACGAGTAGCATTAGCGTCTTGAAAAGCATTATCTTTTTCGAGTCACACCACACGATGACAAGTGTTTCTCTCACCACACGGTGACACGAACTCTCTCAAATTGCTTACAACATTCAAATAGTAAGTAAAGTTGTAACCGTTACACCCGCCGTGTCCTTGCCAGACTATTTGAATCGTCCATTCCGACACTGTGGTCGCCGTGGCGTAGTGGTAAGTGCATCGACTGCGGCGCAGAAAGTCTGGGTTCGATTCCCGGACGGGACACCTAGCATTTTTTCACGGCACCACCTCTTTCGAGTTGCTGACAACACTCAAAGAGTATTAATTGTCTATGGAAAGCTTCTCAAATCTCGCCGTTCGGAGTCGGCAAAAAACTGTAGGTCCCTTCTACTCGTGAAGAACAGTAGCATGCACAACACGAGTAGTTGTTGTAGAAGCTAGGCCCTGGTCCGTTGTGGGCTGTAGTACCACTCAATTATTATTATTATTATTCCGACACTAGAGGAAAAGAAATTAACAAACCATTGCAGGCAAACTTGTTTATCGAACGGGTCCATTTAGTTGAGGTATCTCAAATGGAAACAAAATAAATCGCTGACTTAAGCTTAGACCACAGCAATTATAAAATTGTTTATGAAGAATGTGCGCTTTTCTTCAAACTTAATACTGCGCAAATTAAATCCAATTCAAGAACTTATCAGTTTTTGACATAACGCATGCAACGAATATGAGTTTGACCATTTACAGCGCTACAGTTTATGTCTGACTATAATAACAAAATATCTTTTTCGGATGTCCGTCATAAAAATCTGTCTCGCATATAACATGAAGTCATCTGTTTAGATGTGTCTGCCATCTTTACCCAATTATTCCTCATAACTTCTCCACAAACGGTTAGGGTATCTGAATGCTAATACTGCTTATAAAGAGAATTGTATGAAGACGTATCGCTTTTGGCACGAAAATCAATTAATTCACACATCAAATTTGTCAAATCAAATTTATCCATCTTTAACACACTCATAGAGAGACAGCACAACAATCCATATCCAGCAAAATAATCCTGAATTACATTCCATACAGTAAAAACGACCAACAAAGCGCATTTAACTTACCCGTAGTTACAAAATGAAACACGATTATTAGGACTGCCGTAAGAGACACCACGCTAGATAGACAGCAAAAAATCAGCAAGCACACACAGCACATAAACTTCATCAATATCGAAAAAGCATTTACGATTAACCATGGCAATATCGGAAGGTACCACCTCTGGAATTAAATTTTATAGAATCAATGGGATTAAACTAATCGCCCACCTTCTTGATTCCATATAAAAGGAGTGCGGACGAAATCAGCTCCAATGTGAGGAAGCTCAAAAAGATGCTTAGTAGCATAAGGATAACTGAAACAGTAGAACCTGCCAAAATAATGGAATTAAAATTATTAGCACTTTACTTGCTTTCAAAGTTTCCACAGGGACGTCATCACTAGATCGCGTTTCGGTTGACATTCGGTTTATGACGTGAGGTACCTTTGTCATGAGTACGACAATGTAAATGAATTGTAAGCCGCACATAATTATGCAATACCAGCCAATCAAGATACCAGCACCTATAAGGCTTTCTCCCGAAGTAAAACCACCATAAGACATACTGATGATTTTGTGCTAAATGCGAGTATAATAGAAAATTTCAAACTTAATTATGGGAAAACTTGGTGAATGACAGTTATCGAAAATGTGCTCTCGTTAATCAAATTCACGCAACAGGCGAAAAAATTAATCAACAAGTTTTTTTTTTTTGTTAAATTCGTTACGATTTAGGAAAGATGTTTTATATTTTAAGCATTATAATGTGTTGTGTTCTCAATGGTCCACGTAGATCTTAAAAACTGCTTTTCGATTTTCACAACATCAGCCAATATTTGCGGACCCAAATGCTTGGAATATTTTTAAATGAAAATATGTCATTTACGAAAATTGTTTTCCGAAATGTTTTCGTTTGTGCACCGATGCAATATGCATGCCTTGTTTGTCTATATTTCAAAAACTTATTTCAACCATAATTTCTGGAGAATATAAGTTTAAGTGAGAACGGTACTGAATATCTTCATCTGGCGAAATTCTTATGCAAATGGACAATTCGGGGTGGACATTTCGGGGTATTCTATGCTCGTTTTAAGTAATTTGATTTTCAAAGGCATTTGAGGTTCAGGAATAGATTCTACAACAGATGAAAAATAATCTTTCGGCTCAACGTGTGATTGAAAGGGCGCGCCTTGTTACAAATCATCGGGGGATGTATCAAATACAAATTTGAAAAAAAAAATTGTAGAGGAGGAAGCACTGCACAAGTGGTTCCTAAAACAAACACAACATAATGTGCCAATTTCCAGCGAGGTCCTCAAGAAAAAGGCTTCCGCATTGCAGGATCTTTTAATACAAGCAATGGTTAAATGACGAATTTTTGAACTTGAAAATTTGCGGAGAAAAGCCGTCAAATAAATCGCAGATGCGGATCAATTTTTAATTAAATTTTAAGTAAAAGTCAGATAGCTCGATTTGACTGTCCATCAAATTAATAACGCCAGCGTACGAATTGTTCTACCGACTTATGCACAAAAAACAAGCCTTTTAGATTTTAGGGAATCGTCAGCTCCTTTCATCATGATTCTTGTCTACCAATGCCTCTGGTTTTCGCAAAGTTTAGCTTTTCGTAAATCTTCACACCCACGATCTTTTAAACGTCGTGAACATATGCCCGTTGTGTGCAAGGCAAATAAAGGTGTTTGGATGACGTTAGCATTCTTTAAACCATAGTTCCACTCGACATTTGTACCTGAGGTAACAAAATTAAACCGGAAGGGCTGAATAAACGCGATTATTGCAACTACCCTTGTAAATCCAGAATGTACTGTATTTTCATTCTCGAAAATCTAAAATTAAACAGTTTAAAGCATTGCAAGACCTATAAACTGTATGATATTATTACTGTTATTTAACAGCTTAAAATATGACACGTGATGTGTGTTATATAGTTATATAAACAGAATATGTAACAGAATAACCGATACTTGTAAACTCAATTATTTTCAATAAAAGCTGGACATGAACTGGAGTATATATCATGTGATAAGCGTAGTAGAACAACTTCTTTAAGACGCTCCCTAGTTTTCTTATTTTCCACCAGTTTCTTTTTGGTGTGTTCCAGCAAAATTTCCAAAATCGTATCACTGACGCGTTACTTGAATATGGAAAAGATCACAAGAGCATGGTTTCTCTATTTTGAAATGGAGCTGCCTATTTTCTTAGGTACATTGACTTCATCAACCCTATGGATTCCGAACAGTAGGAGAAGGGATGAAGTTAAGTTAATCGAAATAAAAGGAGAAAAAGAAGAAAAAGACCATGAGCAATACTAAAAACTCATGTAAGGAACGGTTAAATTTTCAAGAGAATGCTGTCACCTACCCGTTATCAATGTTTTTTTTTGCAACCTCCGCATTCTTCGTATGAACAAAATTAATATTCTTTACAATCCGTGAAGAGTCCTTGAATTACAAAACAACATGAGTAATTTGCAAAATGCAAGATGCATAGAACGGCTATCGTTGCACAAAACAAACAAAAAATCCGCCGAAGAACTATATCTATGATGCCGAAACAAACCAATATAATGAAGAACATTGTCTAAAGAATACAAGGATACTTTACTACGTAATTCGATTGAATTTTTTTTTTTAAATTTGTTTTTTGGCTAATGTTATTTTTATGGAATTTTACGAAGATGTGATTTGTTTAACCTACAAACCTACCTAGAAGTGATAAGAGAATTAACTGCTTCAAATGGAACAAAAAACAGGGCATTTAAGCCGACACAAATAATTGATCCAATACATGATGCACAG
Source organism: Eristalinus sepulchralis (assembly GCA_944738645.1). NCBI lineage: Eukaryota > Metazoa > Arthropoda > Insecta > Diptera > Syrphidae > Eristalinus > Eristalinus sepulchralis. The sequence goes on from OX122886.1 coordinate 56,554,657, forward strand.
TCAACGCATTTCCCATAGTAACCAAAGTCAAATCTTTCTTTTCCTACAAATGAGGCGTCTATTTTTGGCTCCGCGGAGAAAACATAATTGCCGAGATAACGTCTCATACATTCAAACGAAATATTGAGCAGAAACTAAATCTCTTAAAAAATGTGTCTTCCCTAGAAAATGGCATCACCATAGATTCAAAATACCAATGTCAGAATCAGAAACCAATGGTCTCTGGTCAGAATCGCTTATGTGCCCCGTATCAATGGTTTATGATTTTTTTTCTCGTCAAGTTTAAACAATAAAAACAATTTGAAACCGAAGAAGACCTTCGTAATCCAAAGTGCACATCGAGTGAAACGGAATGTACTACGTATGCGAAATGATAGCAAGTAACAAACCCGCGCGTTGGCGTGCAATAAAGCTATGCGTATCATATTACTTTTGAAATGAAACACGACCATACAGTGTGTCCTACAATGTGTCGCGCAACATAGTAATACTTAAAATTTAACTAATAATACATGAAAATTTAACTATTTTCAACCACATTTTGTTAAGTCGCCAACTTTTGTCCACGATTGCCCATCACGTTGCGCTATTCAAAAGAATGTTGCCCGTATTTCCACATCATTTAATTCCTGTTTCGTTATAATTGGTGGCGATTTAAACGCCAAACATACGTTTAGGGGTTCGAAGCAGAACAAAGACAATCCTCCTCCTGGAAAAATACATCTTATACTAAAAATGATTTAAATAAAATTCGGGTAACGACATCCTCTGGATCTTTTAAAACTAGTGTATGAAAAAAGGATAGAGCACAAAACGAATTTTGTGCGCCTCCTACATCTCACTGCTTCCCAACGGCCCCAACGAAACGATTATTGAACGTAAAAATATTAGCAAATGAAAAAGAAAACATAATGGTAGGCTAATTGATAGTTCTGTCTGCAAACAATATTCAGGAGTTAACTTAGCCAAGACTACTTGAAAACTATAATGCAATCTATAAGAGAACTTAATGATACCATCAGCACGACTCGCCCGTCCGATGTGATCATTGTGGCTCCTTAAGAATACAAAAGTGGATATTTTTGTCTGTATGCCTGTACGTCGACCCGACCGTAATTCAAAACCAATGCAAAAAGGCATATTCACTTCGAGAGGGGAATATCCACGAGGAGGGCCTATAACGGTCTCCTGATCCTAAAATGCCTTTTGTTCTCATCCATGTATAACTATAGTACTTGGTAGTGGGAAATTAAAAAAATAAAGAAAACCCCAAGAGTGCGAAAATTATACCGATGGAATAAAATAAAATCGCTCTTATGCCAAAAAAACTATATGGGCTTTTATTTTTTCTATTTATATATTATATATACATATATTTGGGGTGGTCTATTCACTATTCGAACAATATTTTTGTAATTTCTGGTGGCTTGATATATTTTTATAACGTTGCAAACGTCATTTGAGACTGTATTTGTCGGAAGAAAACTCTGAAATGTAATACTTCTGGTAGTATTAATTGGATCTCAAAATGCTTTAAAATATAACCGTTATAAACCACGATACGGTAAATCACCTCGATTATCCGGAATTCAATTATGCAAAACATTGGAGAGTTGCATTTCCTCTTCAATTAAGTGGTTTCAATTGAAATACAAATTTGTTCACAGAAGCACCCTTCTATATTATTATAATAATGTTGTTATAATTTAACTGTCGCCCTATTTTCGCCCTAACGTCTCCCCGCAGTCAGGTGGCCCTGGAATGGGAACCAGTTTCACAGTCAGCTGATCTGAAACTCTGCAGCATTTCCCCAAGCAAACAGAACTTATCATGTCATTCCCCATCTCCAAGTTTATCATCTCTTCCCTTTCTGTGCCTTGCATTTCTCGACATTTATTATTTCGCCAATCGCCCGCTATCTCACTCGCCAGTAGTCAGTCGTTGGTATTTGTGTTGTTTGGTTGATTTGTTGGAATTGCTTAAATTTTCATTGACGTTCTTCTTTGTGTTTGTTTTAGAACGAAAAATTACATTTACGCAATTGCATATCTGACTTGCAGAATTAAAATCTAAAGGATGTTCACCATCAGTCGCTTGTGTTGCATGCGTTTGCCCACTGCCGGTATTCTTATCGGCTGGGTGGGTGCTGCGTTGTCCTTGCTAAATATTATCATCGATACAGTTGCCTTAGTACGAATGGACGATATTGTCAAGTATATTATCGATAATCCATACTCGTCTAATTCAACCATTACTCCAGAGAATCTGAATACTGGTAAGTTAAACAATCTTTAAATGAAATACATATTCGAAGTACCTGACATTAATTGCGCATCAATGTGATATTGCAGTTCTTACTTTGGGAGTTTCCATCTACCTAACACTAGCCGCCGTGAATCTTGTAGCATCTGTTTTTCTGATCGCCGGTACATTGAAGGTTTGTATTCATGTCTATAATATGTGCTTAATACATGAACTGAACTCACCGTTTGAGCTTGGATAAATACATGTATGTAAGTAATCGGTGAAGCCTTATCTTTGTTATTTGCAATTGGCTTCGGGTGAATTACATATGAGTCAGTCAACTGATCGCTTCATAAAGCAGACAAATAGTACAATTTTTTTTTCACACACAGGAACGTCATTTAATGCTGGTTCCGTGGCTAATCAACAATGGAATTGTTCTTCTGATCAGCTTCCTAAACTTCCTGAGTGTAATGTGGTTCACAATTGCGAATGGGGAAGAATTTGGACAGATATTCGGAATGTTGATCATTTCTGGGCTCATTCTTGGTTTGTAGTCTTATCTGTCTGTGCGTATGAATTAACCTACAATTTGGCTTAACTTTTTAGGTTTCCAATATTTGATTTGGACATCTATTTATTCTCTCTTCCGTCAAATTCGCTTGCAGCGGGAGCAACAACAGCTACTTCCAAACAAGGCTGGCACAGCTTATCCATCTTATACAAGAATTTAAGTTTCCCCGGCTTAGTTTTCTTACCATGTATTAAACCGTTTTTAATAAAATAAATATTATTTTCGATCAATAGGTGCGTGTGTATGTTTAGTTTAGTCTGCTCTGCGACGGCATAATCTCATTTCCACATTGAGAAATATAACGCTTGTGACGGCCGTAAAGAGTGGTTATATATAGTTACCACAGCTCCCACTTGAAACGTTCTTTGAATACGAGCCTATGGGAGAAGACGTTTTAGACAGAGATAAGGGAATAATAAAGCCAAAAACAAGTGAATATGATTTTCAATGTTTGCCAGGATATACTAGAATCACTATCTACGGGATGAGATAAGTGAGAAAAATATTTACTGAATGATTGGCATTAGGTGGAAGTGATGTTCCTTCATTTTCAGATTCATACACGGTACTCAGTTATTACGTGTAGTAACAACTATAAGCACCTTTGTAAAGTAAGTATAAGGAATTTAATTATCCACAGGTGATAAAAAATGCGAATTAATGCGCTCTTACACTGAATAGAAACCATGAGAACTCCCCAGGGTTAAAGAGGAGCAAATCAACATCCACAACATATTTGTTGATTTCAATCCCGTAGGAAGAGGAGGTGATACCTCCATGAAGATGATCTTTATAGTGCCACTGCAAGATAAACGTTGAAATCAGGGACAATGAATGGATGGTCTTTCAAAAGTCCATCCATCCGCTAGTTTACGCGGTTGGTGAAAGGATAACAAACTGACGACAAGCAGCTAGTCAACGAATTCAACGCTTGGGATTTCTTTTTCATTATGAAAGCATGAACAACAATGCCTAAAGAGCACTCATATCCAAGACAATTGAATATTCTTTTCAAATTTATCATAAACTTTTTGTGATATCGCCTTAAAAAATAACCATGGTACGACTGTAGCAAGAAAATATTTGTCCAACCAAACCCGAACTACCTATGAAAATTTTTTTACTGTCTTTGCAAGAAGTTGTTCACTCTTTTGTGTACATGAACAAGTTTTGGGAATATTTTTGCGCTTACGGATTGAATTTTGTGTACGCGAACAATCCTTTTAACGCCATCTGTCAAACCGTCGGTTTCTGTTTGGAAAATATTTTTATTAAACGCCATCAACTAAGTATATTAGAATTGAAAATAAACAAAATAAGCATTTCCGCAATGAGTTTAACTGCTGGCGTTGTAATCCCATTCAAATATGGTAGTGCTAAAAAACTCATACATCTAAGGGGGAACGGTATTTACGTTTCTTTACAATATGTAAAAGATATCGTTAGCAGCTCGTTTGGGGTAGAAAATTTTGCATTTTACAATAAAAAAATTGGATTCGAAATCCCTGAGCACATTCTTATGCTTTATTTATCTCAACGAAAAGATTTCACAAACTTTGTAATAGATATTGTATCGACGGACGATGATAGCAAGAAAGAATCATTAAGTGACGTTGAACTAATAACAGAACCTCCAATTGAAAACACATCAAACCAACTTGATACTGTAAATATTGTCGACGAGGATTCTTGTGCAACAGAGGTAAAAGAAATTCCTCAGGACGAGATGTATGATGTATTAGATACTGCCCAGGGCAAGGAGTTATGTCAGTCTTTTGATGTGCACAACCGTTTAAACGATGACCAGCAAACTTTACTTGCGAGGCTTCTAGCAACCCAGGAAATTAATAAAATTATAATTTTCGATAAACCCCTAGTTATGGATCACAGCAGATACACTCATTTGGCGAGTGCCATTATAAAGAGATTTCCCACTGAACGCGCAACCACGTATATCAATACCCAAGCCGAATCACCGACCTTCATGTTTAGTGGCAGACTTGTTGATGAATTCAATGCTACAAAATATCGCTATTTAGAAAAAATGGCAAACATTCGCTATAAGCAATGTGGAAGAAACATAGAAACTGATTTTCCTGAAATACAAGAACTCAGATCATATAAAGGTTCTATGAATAGATACCTAGAATACTATCAGCAGACCTACGACCTTCGCCACATATACCTTAAAAACATCGAAGATCCCCTAATATACTTTAGAGATTTTATTGACGGTTCGGTTTGCAATCCGTTTTCATTAATTGATTACGATTTTAAGCGGTTGTACCCAGAGAATCAATCAAAACTACTAGACAACTGGGACGAAATAATTGAATTGATTTTCATAAAGGCGTTAGAATCTCGTCTAGAAGATGTTCCATTGATTTTTGATTTGTATGGAAACCATAGGCAACTAGCCAGTCTGATGATGTTCAGTTATTTATTGGAGAATTCTCAGTTGATCAAAACACCGTTTCAAAAAGACAATCCCAAGAATTTAATAATCCATGTTGATGCAGACACGAATCATCTTTTGCATGCTTGCCAAAGCAAGTACCTGCCACAAAGTACGTGGAAACCAAGAGTTTTTGTTCAAGGAAAATGTGGAAAGGAAATGAAATATTATGTTCTTATTGATAATTGTCTCTATCCCCAACAAACCGCACTGGAAGCCATTGATTTCTGTTTTAAGTGCTACCACGTCTTGCATTTATCATACATCGAAGAGCAACTTGACGCATGGACCTTAATAGAGCAAGCATTTTTCAATATACATGTCAGGGAATGTAATCGTTTGCATAAACCTCTACTTGATATTTTGAAAAGTCCATTTAACAATATATTACCTGACAACTGGTAGACGGCCATAGGTCAAACGCACTATGACTTGTGTCAATATCTTTTTTACTGGAATATGTATATTTCTTGAAATAAAAGTCTATTAACTATTATCTCTTGAGTTTTTTTTGGGGATGTTTGGGATTACGTATTTTATATGAGTATGAATGAAAAATAATAATCCGATTTAGATTGCAAATGTTTCCTGTAATCGCTCTGTATGTTGTCACGGGTGTTTTTTTATTAGAACTTTTAAAGAGGAACCATACCATCATACATGACTTGTGTAACCGTTCAAATAGCGCACGCAACGCAAGCTCTGGAAAAGGAATCGTTTTTCCCGTTTTTGCAACATTTTTCATTGATGCTTCGCTCCTATTGATAGCAACGGGATGTTATAAAGCCTAAAGACACCCATAAAATGCTCCTTAGCTTTATAACATTAGTACAGATGATGTATGATTCATATTTACGTTGCTGGAAAAAGGATTATTATACCACTCAAACAAAGGACTTAAATCACTTCCTGAGGAAGAAAATAATTTTCAAACTGTTGCAGCAACTACTACGTTATGTTCTTGCACAAGTAGAAGGACGTACTGTTTGTAGATATCTACTCTTTAAGTGTTGTCAGCAAAACGAAAGTGAGTGTCGTAAAAAGATGTTTAGTAATGGAGTTAAGCCTGGAGCCTTCAGCGGGAATGATTGCACTGACCCACTACGTCAAAGCGACCACAAATCTAAGCATGAACTATTCAGTAGCTATTTCTCTTCGGTTAAGGGTTTCGAAAGACAATTCTCTGATATATCTCTCAACAATATGGGTTATCAATCAATATATTTAAAATGTCAACGAATCTGAAGAAACCAAATTCGATCTTCAAATATTTCCGACATTCGTAAATACTTCATTACATAGTCCTTCATTAACCACTGACGATTATGGAAAGATGTTTCTTTGTACAATTGGAACAAAATATTCACAAAATATAATTGGTTCAAAATCATCAAATGAAATAATGAGTCCGTATTCCCAATCAATTGATACTTGACTAGATTTACGCTGCCATACAGCCTGTACAGGTAGTGATTCGCACATTTGAAAATACCAAGTGCTTCCTCATTCGCTTGACATATCTCTCATCGGCTAAAGAACAAGACTTGGGTAATTTATGAATAGCCAACTCGGTCTTTCGAGTGTTCTTTTAGTCCTTCCGATCCCGAAGTAAGAAACAGTAATTCTTAGTTCAGAACTGACGTTTTAGTCTATATACATCGGGATACCGATGAAGTTTTGAACACCGCGTTGTAGATTTAGTGAACAATCATTATTCCAAATGTTGCAAAAGATGGATAGGTTCATAGATAATAACAGTCTATTTCTCACTCTATTTTCGACATCCCACGACATAAGAAATTGTTGTACTGGTCGCTTACCTTTCTAAGATCATTACCCATAAGAGAGTGGCTAAGAAGAAAGTAGTCGACTACCAATTTAAGTAGAATGAGTGCTTCTGTATTAGGAAATTCATCGGTTAATTTTTTGCTTAGGTTACCCTTATGCCTACAAGCAGTATGATGTGGCACTGTCTCTAACCATCTATCGTCGTAAGTTGCTTCTAACGATTGCCTTAAGTGTAAAGCAGAAATCAATAAGGAATTGGTCTCTGGTGTAAATTAAGAAAATGCCATTAACTAGTTCAGTTCCTGTAAAATTACACACAATTTTTCTTTTCGAATGAAGTTCTTCGTTCATATTACTTCTGTATATATTTTCTTGTATATTTACATTTAAATATATTTTCATATATATAAACATCGTTTTAATCTATTTTTTCTCATTGCTAGTTTTGTTAGAATTGAAAAATACGATTTAGTTCCTAATTTAATTAAAAAAATTAATTAATTTTGTCAAAATTTTCGCTTCAACAAAATAGACAAAACGGTATATGTTTTTTTTTTTTATATTCACTCAATCGAGTCGCAGCGCTCTATATCTCAAGTTCGTTTTTTGCTTCGATATGCAAATCTATCACGAACTATATCGATGAATATACACGAAAAATAGCAATAATCATTATATTTATAATATATCTATTTATATTTTTGCCTTTATACACAATTTTTAGGTTAATTTGTATTACTAAGAGCCTGGAGAGGAATTTTTTCCGCAGTTTCTATTTTAATCACAACAACCTAAACGACCGCAACTGAAACATCATCCTTCAATTGGGTTTTTCAAAACGAAAGGAAAATATTCACTAAGCGATTGTATGTATGTACTTCGTTTGATTTACTGAAACGTCTAAAAAGTCTTTGTTTTTTGTTTGTTTGTTTGATTCAATTCAATTTAGTTTTATAATATGCAATAAATTATAGAAATACCATTCAAATAGACAGTTGCAGAGTGCAAATGTGCTGTGCTCTGCCCCTGCAAACACGTTCAAATCTTACATCATTTCGAACAAAAAAAAAATTGCTTCGATATAGGATTTAGTTAATTTTACATTTAGAGGTTATTCTTTACCAGTATCACAACAATCATAAATAATGTACGTTTTTTTGTTATGCTTTATGTTTACGAAAAAATATAGATACATCTACTACATTTACTCTTTTTTTTGCGCAAAATATTCATCATGTTTACATCACTATATCTAGTGTAATGGTTCTGTGAACAAGAAAATAGCGCACGCATTCCCGCGAACGCATGCAAGACAAAAAAAAAATGCTTTATGCAGAATATTCGTTAATTCCGTTGTTTTTCTTTTTTGTTTTGTCCTAAATATCTCTTAAGGCATTTTTGTGTGTGTGAGTGTATGTTTTGCTTTTAGTTTTTTGCTCACATTGTTACTTCAAACTCTGTGACGAGAGAGAATCACTCTACTAGACTTACGTGGCAGGGAAATCTTAAAGTAATCAACGTTTGTGTGAGTATGGGAATGTCAACGCACTGATAGTTTAATCATATGGACCTGGTTAGCAGTCTACCGTTACTAAATAGAAAAAAATCTGTAAGTACGACCGAAAGCTACACACAACAGAAACAAACAACACGACAAATTCAAGAAAAAAAAAAAATATGTATAAAATGCATTCTCATTAAATTGTAAAAACAAAATTTGACAAAACGAAAAATATTCCTGCTGCAAAGTTATTTGTTAAAATAAATTGATGAATGAACGTGTGGATTTGTCTGTAAATACTATGAAACATCAATGTGGCTCTTGCGATGGCTGCAGTCATTGTTGTTGTTGGCATTGTCATAATCTTCGTCTTTGCGGTCTCCACAAGTTGCGTCTGCGGCTGTATTTAAACGAGATTTCTCATAGTCGACAAAATCATCAAAGAGACTCGGCCACGCTTCCGTGTCATCGTAGTTGTTTATATCACATTGTTCAGAAAAATTAAGGAACATATTCCACGTATCTTTGGGGATACCACGAATATTTGGATGTTGTTCCAAGAAATACAACCAGCGATCGAGCAGTTCAGGTTTGTGTAGGGTGAAGACTAAACGCCATAATATGATTGCCATATCTAATGGGAGGATGCGGTGGTCTGGTTCTAAGCCGAATCTACAAAAGAAAGCCACAAAATGAAATGCAAATATTCAAAATAAACCACAAACACCTACCTAAAAGTAAAGCGATACAGTTGTTTAAACATCTCTGCATCAGTTTTCATCAATTCAATGGTTTGTTCCAGTCTTAAACGTATTGTATCAATTGTGTCAGCCGACATTTTATGCAATCCCTCGATGAATTCTACTTTAGTGAAACGACACATTTGTGTTGCGTCCAGGCACCAGGCTAATACCAAAATTGGAAACTCATCTGGCTGATATCGTAGATCCTTACAGAGGCGTTCAATACCGTCAGATAGAATTGCATCTTCGTATGGATCTTTGTACTCTTCAAACAATAGATTAAGTGTATTATCTGAGACCTCGTGCGATTCTTTCACTGTAATAGGAAGTACTGCAAGTTTTGTAAATCATTTGATTGTACAAATTCATTTTGTTTAATAAAATATATACAATGTATTTATTAAAGTGGGAGCAAGCTGAATACCGACTTATAGTTAAATTGGTAAGTGAGTACATACACAACAGGTGACAGGCTTAATTCTGCTAATGGATATAAAATTATACAACTACTGTAGTCAACGTGGAGTAGTGGGTAAGTGCGTCAACTAATTCCATTTTTTAAGGAATCAAATCTTTCGAGTTTTTGACAGCACGCAAAGAGAACAAATTGTCATTGAAAAGCTTTACAAATCTCGTAGATCTAGAGGCTCGTGTGAGAACAATTGAACGCACAACACGAGTAGTTGCTGAAGAATTTAGACCCTTGTCTCTTGTGGGCTGTAGTGCCATCCAAATTGTAAAAAAAAGTTTTGGAACATTAGCTTAATCTATTCTTTCGACAGGTGGAAAGAAAATCCGTACAGAGACTCTGATTCAATGAACAAAGGAAAACACATCCTTGAACGTACGTTATAGCTTAGGCTAAATAAAATTGGTAAATCAAACATCAAAAGACGAATGAATGAATGTTTTTAGGTTCTTGTTGGTTACGACTACCTGAAACCAGAACGTTAACATTATCTCAACACCATTACCTAGAAGGGCTAAATGATATCAATGAAAGAAGGAACGCCATACCTACACCCTGAGCCTAGCGTGAATATTGACAATTCGAGGTCGATTGTTTACTTAAAACTGAAACCATAGAAATGGGTCTAGCCGCGCCACATGAACTCCTGTCAGTAGCCGCATTTTTGAACTCGTGTGACAAATGCAAAATGTAGCTATCCCTGCTCGTTCTTTTGGAATGGGACAATGGGCATGTGATGTCAGCTAATATTGTCGTAGCCATAGTTTAGTTCATGGGTCGCAAGAACAAGTATGTAATCAAGTGCACGTGTCGTGTGACGAAGTCTTTTTGATGAGGAAACAAAGCACGTGTCATGAAACGCTTGTGGGTAAAAATATTCTCTTGATTGTGTTGATAATCAGCGTTCACAGAATGATACTCGATTTCGGTGATACCGTACTTCTTTTGCGTTTTCTGGCCAGAGCAATTTAAGACCCGAATGTTTTTTTTTTACTCACAATTCTACTGGAAATTTGTAAAAAAGCACCCGTGGTTACACATCTTATTAAAAGCAAATGTAAGTCGAGATATGAACATTTTACTAATATTATCGTATAGGCCGATAGAAATCGAAAGTCAAGATCCATTCTAAGTAAACAATTATAAATTTCCTCATCGAGCTAATGTACACAACTTCACTGTAACGTAAAATCCGTTCGCAAAAAGACTATATATTTGAAATGATGTACCTCTCATGCTGCAAATATCAACTAAACTCCACGAGAAAAATAAAACTTTTAATATGAAGAAGGCAAGTGCAAATGCTAGGAAAAGATAAGACGGAAAAAAGCGCGTCAAACATTTTATGCCTCAACAAGTTTATGACCCAAAATATTTACTATCGGCAATCTTATCAGCCCACTCAACCGCGACTTGTTGTGGTAGGAATTCACTCGAAAGCCTTGACGCCGACAGATTCATATGCGCGTAAGAGATCGCAGCTCGGGTAGACACGTTGCGGATAGCTACTTACCAGTTGTAATAATATCACCCATGTTGTTGGCATTTCCGTTCAGTAAAACTATTGATTTCTTAAAACTACTTCGCTTTGTGTCTCCGTGGTTGGGCATTAGTGGGCTTGGAGACAGCAGCTCATCGGTTTCTGGAAAACAACGTAAAGAAAATGTATTCTCTCAGAAACTGACGTCAAACTTTAGGAAAAAAGAAAACAACACTTACCCCCCGGCCGATCACCATATGTGGATGTCTCCACAACACGGTTATCAATGTTTGTTGTTTGGCAATTGGCAGTCGTTGTAGCTGTCGTCGAGCCCGTATGATCAGATGATTTTAAGCATGGTAGGCAATTACCCATAATATAAAGCCAAGGGTTAATCTTTGTCCGGAATTAAACAGAAAGTCTCTTCCTCTCTCTCTCTCGCTTTTACGCCCTCAAAGTTGCTCCTTCTTCAGATACTAAATCTGTGGCGTTGGTGCTAAAACTAACTCACTCACTCACACTCTCGTTCGTTCGTTCTCTCACTCCTGTGGGTCCTGGCGAGGCTTACATCAATACCCCAAAATGCTCGAAGCCGCACTCTATCAGGCAGAACCAAATGAATGTTCTAAAATGCGGTCTTATGCATTTGTAGAATTTGCGCATTATTCGCATTCCGAAAACACTTTTCCCTCTATTGATGTTTTCAAAGAGTTTTATTTTGCTCTATTGGTTTGTTTACTGCGAGGAATCGGTTGCACACCCTTGCAGCCCTGGTTGTTGAGAAAAGTTCGACGAGCTGTGGGTTCTCTCATACACCCTCTCTCTCTCTCTCTCTGTGTCAATTAACTAACTTACGCTTCAATTAAGTTATCAATTAAACAAGTGATTCAAACTTCCTTGTAGTGCCGTATGAGGGTGGGTTACCCCGCTCTTGTGTGTCGATTCGTTTTCGTGTGTGGCTGTTCGGGGTTTTGATGATTGATTGGCTATTGGCACAACAGAATTGTTCCTCTAAATGAAAGTCGGACATGAAAAAGTGCTAGAGAAACTGAAATCTAATATTAAGTTGGCACTGGCGTTAACACTTCAGCATTTTAAACGGTGTGTGTGTTGTTATGTATATCTGCAGAAAAAAAAAGCAAAAAGAAACCAAAACATGAGCAATGAATGTGAGTATTTCAAAGATAGTGAGTAGGACTGCGTCGTCAAGTGGAATAATCCTTTAGTATCACGAGTTGATGAGTGATTGATTCCGATATTTACAGTACGGGCACTCTTAACGAAAGCGAATGAAAAGCAAAAGACCGCAAGCAATTTGTGTGCGGGTAACTGGTGAGCGAAAGAGTGAAGAAGTGATGGTGATGAACATTAATCAAAAGTGTGAGGGTAACGGTATCGACATCGGCGTAACTCTTTGAGGCTAATCAACAAATGCTTATCGCTGCATTAGTGGCATTAGAGACACATGGAGTACATAATTTGTTGAAAGTGCTTCGATGAGATCATCATAAATTTGACATTTGTGAAGGAATGACCACGTCTGTCAATAATAACTCATGCTGTTGGTGAGGTCTCTGTTCTGATCAGAAGGAAAAAGTAAATTAAAGGACGCTTCAAGCGATCTACGATCTTCTAGTTTCAAAAATGGCTTCACTCTCATTCATTTTCAATCCGTTATGTCAGATTCCGATTGAATGCGAATTGGATTATTATTTACTGTGACATTCTCCTTGTTGTGTTGCAGAAAGTAAATCTTAATTTTGGCACACCAACAAGGAGAACTTTCGTCAACAAATCCAATCAGATATTTGCCCACGCACAAGGTGTCGGCATTATGGAGAGAATCGAAGAAGATATCTGAATATTGCAGTTCTTTACTCAAACTAGAAATACCCTTTCTTAAGCAGACAACTTGGGGCTGTCCAAATGGAGGAATGTAAAGGTACATAATGGCTATTCAATCAGTGCATGATTTCGAAGCAATGCAATCCTTCAAAAGATGGGTAGGTCATGTAGTTGGGCAGCCAGTAGGAATTCGAGTTGCAATTTAACAACATTGATGCGTGCAACTAAAGGTAGCTGGCGGGAGATCATTCTAGCTGGAGGTACTTGATGGTTTAGGCCCATGACTATGCGGAATTGAAGAGCAAACACAAAAAACGTTAACAATAGCGGCCGATAGGAATATGAAAGACAATTATGAACCATTCTGATTCGAATCACTTCCGGGTATTTAGTTTTAAAGTAATTCATTATTGCTAAGGAAATTGGACAACAGTAACTGCTTGACCATATGCTTTATTTTGATGGCACGGGGGTTCGGAGTCCCCGAAACAATTTTTCAGCCGGACAATGCGATAAACATTGCAGAAATCGTATTGACTGTAATGTAAGCCCAAATCGCGTGACATAGAGTGTCATATGGTTTCAGGAATTTTACTTGTAACACACAGTTGTATTTCACCCCGGAATTGCGACTCAAAGAAATACATTAGTGCTTGAAAGGCGTCCCTTCCAAGGAGCAATGAGTTACCACAAGATCTCATATAGTACCTGCGGTTGGTCAAGGCATCTCGTCTTGCGTTGTTTCTTGATTCAAAGCATAGGGACAGATGAGCACGGCAATCAAACACTCATTTTACTGAATGATGGTTCTACTTCTTAATCCACATATAGACAGTCTCTAATATTTCTTTGCATTGCAAGGTGTGTGGCCAAGTATCCGTGCATAGCATACTCCAATCAACTCAATTGATTGTAACATACTGGTTAGAATTCGAGATGACTTCTCGTAATTTCATAATGAATGATGAATGCATTTATGGTCTTCCAAATCGGTCTAGAGTTTTAAAGCAAAACGCACTCTGTTTGAGTTATACATACACGATTTGAATACGTTATCTTAAAAATGTATTCCACGAGGCGTAGTGACACACGCACATTGTTTGGTTAAAAACAGTCTGACTGATCAAACGTCAGAATGTCAGTGACCGCAGAAAGTGTGACGTCTTAAAGAGATGTTCGGGTTTTCATCAAATCATGTGACTATTTTAACAGAACGAGTGTTATGAGAGATGAGCAGTGAAAAAAAGACTACATCAAGTACGCCGACAAACTTGAATATCCATCAATATCATTCATTCACTTTCATCCGTCCTTATAAATTGAATGTCAGATTCCTACATTTCTGTACAATTGCTGGAAAAGTCTGAAGTTGAATTCAAATATCCCGAACCACACAATATGCATTCTTTGAAACGAGAAGACATTTCATACAAACAATGCAGGAGGTTAAAAGTAAATAAAATCAAGCACCAGTTCCTGAGATCAGAGACCTCTGAATTACAGTTACCCGCCAGTGATGTCAATGACAGCATCGAGGTTACTTACTGAAGACAGTCTACATGTATGCATATACCCTGGCCTTTTCAGGACGTCAGAGTGTGATAATGTCTGTCTGTCTGACACATTTATAAACAAAATCTTCATTTGATGTGCAGGCCAGATGATGGGATTACAGTTGACGATCAGGCGATCGCCTCAACAACAAGGTCACTCACCTACCGACAATCCAGAAATATTATTTTTTTTCTTCTTACTTCCACTTATCTCTTGCCTTCACAGTGACACCGATGTCGAATTAAAACAACCGCACAACAAGAAAGCACAAAAAGACAATAATTTAGACCTCGCACACATCTGATATACAACCAAAAAAACAGCAACCACTTGGACTGAATGCGAAACGTTTTTTCACGATCCTAATGGCCACAGACCGGGACGCATCGTCACTGCCAAAAGATTAGGTTGTTTACGAAGGGAATTCTTCTAGGAATCAATTTCAAATGCCAATTGTATTCGCAATTCAATTGTCTAGCACTGTTTTTATATTCTCTCTCACTCTCTCTTCATAGAATGAATCAAGTGCAATGAAGGTGTGGTATGAGTTCCAATAGGTTTTGCTTGTGAAACAAAGGGATTTCCTTACACTGTTAATCAATATTTATGGGTTTCCAAGTGAACATCGCTAGAAATATCCAGGAGGAGCACCTTTGGGGCATCACTGCTACTGTTGCTGCTATTGCTCTGTTGTTGGTCTACTGCAAATACTACGAAACGACGACGATAAAGGATCAACACACACGCACGGGCTACAAATTTAAACGCACTTATAATTCAACTATCTTTGATGTACGGTGATTTTAAATTATTATTGAGCTTTTATATTTATTCCGTATTTTTTATAACCCATTGTACACTGTTCGAAAATTAATAAAAATGAACAGCGCACTGCCATACGGAGACACAAATTTGTAATAATTACAAATATAAAAAATGAAAACACAAGAAAATGGCAAATAACAGGCTGACCAACTACTGACTACTACTGACGTTGAATTTAGTGCAGGCAC
Source organism: Eristalinus sepulchralis (assembly GCA_944738645.1). Lineage (NCBI taxonomy): Eukaryota > Metazoa > Arthropoda > Insecta > Diptera > Syrphidae > Eristalinus > Eristalinus sepulchralis. The sequence goes on from OX122886.1 coordinate 56,570,323, forward strand.
TGGTACAGTAAGAGATGGTAATTTGATTTGGAAAGTGAAGCCAAGTTTAAAAAGATTATACGCCGATGGATTTCGTCATCTAAATTTGTTGATATTGGATTGTTATAAACTTTCGAAAATTGGAGCAAATCATTGGCAACCAAGAAAGTTTTACCCAGTTTCTTGATAAAATCAAATGTGGGAAAGTAATGTCTTAGATATCGAGTTGCAAAGATTGTCGGCTGTCTTAGATATTTATATAATGACATAGATAAAAAAAGACACGGGAGAGCAAAGAGAAGAAAAGCATCTAAATTGTTCAGCTATGCAATGATTTATAAAACTAGCTTGAAAGATCCATTAAGTTAACGAATCCGCTGCAATTCTTGCCCATGGAAATGACCCAGATGATATTCGTTTGAGCTGGAGTTACTCTCGGAGATAAGTTGAGAAACATATTCTGACAGTTTGTGAGTAACTCATTTGCGTGGTCACTATGGTTAGGACACGTGGCACAAAAGCTTAAATCAGGTGGATGACTACTAAGCAGACCGAAAATTTGTATGCCTGCGCCAGGATATCTTATGTATGTGGTTCTGTGACTTATCCTGCAAAAGATGTGGACTACGTAAATGATGGCAATGATACCTAAACATGCTGATTCATTTCAATGCCTCTTGAATTCCATCTCTTCATGAAATACTTCCTCACACGATCCTGATTTTGACAAAAAAAATGGTTTGTGGTGTGACTGCATGTGATGTAATGATTGGGTGTGGACTTTCATTACAGTCCAAGCTGGACCTAGCCCCTAATAAACATAGCTCTCCAGCAAGCATGCTTTTCGACAGTTAAATTTCACACCAAGGCGTGATTTTTTTCACATATGAACTTATATGACACCGTTATATCAGCGCTCAGATATGAGTTTTCTTTCCTCACATCTGCCTTGTTAGGTAGAATCAACACTTGTGTGGAGATTAGAAGAAATGTTTTTTTTAATTATTGTACATCAATCAATTGCCTAACAACTTGTTCTTATCCTTATAACGGTGCAAGAAATCTGGTCTCTCTGAGCGCCATTCTTATAAGACCGCACTACTGAAATTTGCCTTGTAGGAGCGGCCCGTACAATGGAAATGAACAATGACTTTAAAATGGACGCCGATGGCATTTAATCGGAGACTGCCATTCTCGCTCCTCAGAACTTGAATGAGAAAATTCTCTGTATCTACAATATATCTGTCTCCGTAACTATCTCCACCCACAAAATGCAGTCTTTGATGTGTGAATTCACCGGAACAAAGACAAGAAAACAGGCACATCAACGCTTATAAATTCTTATCAGTTTCACATCGATAAGATAACAGGTAACATATGCATTTAATTTATCTCCGTTTAACTGAGGTTTTCTTCTGCAAGAGACAAATACTTCACAACTCATTAGCAAAATTAATATTTCAAGGAGTCAATTTTACAAATAGCCCTAAATTAGTTCCAACATGCACTTCATTGCTTTTTGTTTGCTTAACTTGAGCAAAAAGAAGGTGTATCTGAATCCCCAACCATTGCGGTGGCGTATTTACAGGTGTCCCGTCGATCCCCGAGGTCGATGTTTATGATGGCTTAGCGCCAGAAAGTGCATGTGATCTTCTGGAGGCTACGGTTGATGAAAACCTGTCGCGCTTATGTTTCTCGCGAAGTCGCGTTGCACATTCCACAACCATTCAGGATCATGTCTTCTCGTTCGCTTCAATAGTTTTCAGCTCAGTGCGAGATCATCTTCACACTTTGTCTAGCATGGCAGAGGTGACTCGAATTCTAGATACTCTGTTTTGTATATCAGAAGCTAAGCCACCTTCTAAGCGATGCTGTCAAGGGAACAAAGTTCATCCATTGCGGCGCTCATCTGAACGTTTTAAGCAACATTGGTGGTGATGGCTGGGTGCTGTGGGAATCGGGCAGGCACTCACTGGCGTCAACCTGTTGATGCCCAGTGTTGTAACTTTTTCTACACACAGGTAGTAGCCATCGGGTACTGGTTGTAGTTCGCCCGAGCTCAACTTGCATAATTTACAAGTGCGACCTCTTGTTTTAGGGGTTAACTGACCCTCCAGGAACAGCCCGGCCACACAAAAAATGCATTCAGTTACGAATCAACAACAAGCCTCGGAAACGGATGATTTTACTGATGACGAACCCTGCAAGCGATATACGGACAACAATCTTCGGATCTGTACGTGGAATGTAAAGTCCCTTTATAGGCCACGTGCAGCCGGACAATTAGCGAAAGGCCTAGACTGCTGCAAAGCAGATATAACCGCCATCCAAGAAGTGTGATGAAATGGACCGTGCAAAAGAAGGATGAAAAACTGTGATATATGTATATTAGGGTGATGTGGATTTGTCGTAGGAGGCAGATTTAGGCAAGAAGTCTCATCGTTCCGGTTCCTGAACGAGCGCCTCACGACAATTCGCATCTAGGCTAAATTTGCTAACAGTCCGGGGTGGACCTGGGCCTCAAACAACTTGCCGTTCCAGCCAGCACGGTCTTTCGCTAGCTACCTTCAGTTGCGCGCTCAAAGTTGGTTGAGGTCTTTCTCCACTTTGATGCTGTCAATAGGAATATTTTCGTGTCTCACAAGACACTTGGAACTGTCGTGCAATTCTTTTGCAAGATTGATTTGTTTTACAGGTACTCCGTTATATGCTGAAACTTTCCCATATTGTGCCCTGTCCAAGAAATAGGGGTGTGCCTCACTCGACTGTCTAATTTGCAATTCTCCTCAAAGTATTGATATGTTCGATGAATGAGCACCGTTGGCGAAAACCGCTTTGAATCCTTCTAAGGTCGGCCATCAGTGATTTGGATAATCTTTGATCCTTGTGCTTCTTCAATTCTCGCATTCAGACATGTTGTTCTTTTAAGAAGTTGGTGTGATAAAACCTTCTTTTAGCTTATCTGGGATTCTTTCAGAAGTCCATCTGTCTTTTAGAAGAGCGAGCAGTATTCAGATCGATCACTTCTGAAGCCAAACTGAGGTTTGATAGAAAACTGAATCCTGTCTGAGAGAAAATCCTTCCCGATATTATGACTCTTTCTAAAAATTTTAGAATCCAAATTATCTTTCGTCTTCTGCACATGGCCTTACAGTTCGGGTGGAATTCCGCCACAACCAACAATCCCCTCCAACTGGCACGCCAAAATAGTTGTGGTCCTTCTCCACTTGCATGCGTCACACTTGTGTTCGTGGGCAACCTGTATTGCGTTGTTTCATTGATTTGGATTCGAAGAATCCAGAGCAGAATTGATCATGTGCTCTATATGGCCTCAACATCTTAATCGTTGAACCGGTAGACGCATGGCTAGGCTTATGTCGCTGTACACCCCGCACAGTTCGTGGTTCAATCTTCTTCTCCTCCTGTTGTATATGTAATCTTAGCTTGGTCCTTCGATAAAGGGGTCTTCTACACAATTGTCTCTTGAGCCCAAAGAAACAGTAATTTGCAAGTTTTCCATGCAATGACAATTTTTTTTCATCTGACCTCCGGCCACTTACTCTCAAAACGGGCAAATATAAGGTCACACAATAGACTTTCTTCCGCAGACATTCACCGCACTGCGTGTCGGCGCAGCTGCGCGAATTCCCAATCTAGCACACAGCAGGACTATTCACCACTCGTACGCCACAAAACTTGTCTACACAGGTTCACGTGTAGTGCCTGTGTGAGTGCCCAAAATTTGTGCTGACTCGATCCGGTAATAACATCTGACAGAGTCAACACATGGCGATGGCAGCGGTGGCGGCGGTAACCTACTCGAAACACTCGCCATCCCCACCGGTGCCCGAACTACGTTTGAGTCAAGAGTCACGCTAGAGTAGTCATCGGTGTTTGAAAACTGAGAGCTGAGCTGAGTAAAACGATCGTTTTGACGACTGAGCTCCGATGGCTGGGCTTTGAGCCGCCACTTTGCTCGCCGTTTGAGCAGTTTGTTCGACACCTTCGCGCGGAGAAGACACATGAGAGCGGTACGCACACGGGCGTCAGATCAATTCCAGTTTACCTTTTGTCAGTGATCAGAGTTGAGTGAACTTGTACTTGTACCTGCATTTTGTTGGCCCGTTGGCTTCGTGTTTGTTTTGTTTTCTCGGTTATTGGTGTTTCTGTGCTCAGGTCCGTTGCTGTCGCCTATCGTCCGGAAATTGTGAATCGGTCTCAACACCTCGCGCCGTGTGTATCGCATTGACACATGTCATCAGTTCGGTGAATGTGCTTTGCAGAAAGTAGCCACAATAAAAAAAAACGAAGCAATAGCAAACACCAGTGGCTGCTTTGTGAAATCCTGTTTTGGAGACAGTGAAAATTGTTTGACGTTTTCGCAGTGGTGACCGTGGCTGCTGTCACACAGCTGTCAGTGTGGGGAGAGGATAGAAAGTTTCGTGCGAACCGAGGATAACACTTTTACATTTTCGTAGATGACCTTCCAGTGAAGCGCAAACACTTCAAATTCACATCTTTCGCCACACAGAATGTCGTCGGACCGATTTCACAAGTAAGCAAAGTTATCAGGGTGGCATCTTCATCTGTGGAGTGCCTTGCCGTGAGAGAGTCTAATGGATAGAAGGTGTTCTTCGATAAGAGCGCTACAAGTGCGTACTTGTGACATGACGTGTCTTCATCGGCACTTCGTAGGCAACCACTATGCTCTGACCGATTTTGTTGGTACTCGCGGAACAAGTTCTGCCGAAATGAGGCAAAAAGAAAAGAACGCAATCGGGACGGCCTCGTTCACGTAGTGTGCTTCGTACGTTTTTCGCTCAACAGCGTACTTCAGATGCGCATTCGATTATCTTTGTTGGTTATGCAATTTAGACGCGGTTAGAGGTCATCGCGGGAGGGCAAACTGTGAGGATTTCGTTCTGCAACAGACAGGCGTGAACAGTTGCGCCTATGAAATCGAACAACCGGGCCAAGGTTATCGCCGTATCTGGGATCTTTTCTTTGGTGAAGATTTATTTGAGACTTGGAATTCGTTAATGTCTGGCAAATGACGTAACTGGGTTATTTGTTGGCCGTAACCAGTTGAACGGATTACCTCAAAAATGGCTCTCACTGGCTCATGAGTTTTTTGCAATTGGTGGAAGAGCCATGGTATAGCGACTCGCCGACTGACGAAATGGTTATGCGAGTGCTCTCTGTGTAATCTCTTGCCATTGTGCGTGTGCGCTAATTAACGCAAATGTTGGGAACTCAACAAATTTCGTTTCATGGTCCATGGGCGGATTGCCATGGTACAAGAAACTTTATTGTTCTTTGCTTGTTTTGAAATTCAAAATTGTATCTGTTTTGAACTGTATCTTGAAAACACAACGTCTGATAGAAATGGAAATAGTAGCATATGCGTTAACTATGTTTCAGCTGCCATAAAAATATTTGAAGAGACGCTCGTTGTTTTGGTTATTTTTACAAGAACTAGCAGACAACGGAAAAATGCCTCAAGCCCACTTGCTTTTTCCTCATGCTCAGCGTTGCGTTTTGTTAAAAGTAATTCTTTTCTGTGGTCAGAAATTAGTTCAAAAATATTGTTACGCAATTCTGTTCGGAAATTCGGGTGGGACGCAAAAAATTGCATCTAAAATTCACAACGACGCCTTAGAAATTAGACACTACACAAATTGATTCAATGTGAGGTTTCATTAACAATATAAAGCAAAAAAAAACATTTAATACTGAACTTAAAATCTTTACTAATGGTTAAGAGAAAAAGTGGTCGCCGTGGCGCAGTGGTAAGTGCATCGACTACGGCGCAGAAAGTCTGGGTTCGATTCCCGGACGGGACACCTAGCATTTTTTCACGGCACCACCTCTTTCGAGTTGCTGACAACACTCATGAATCACACTATACGGTTATTTTTGATAGATGTAATAGGAGCTCTCAGTACTCTTCGGGTTGCTCATCAGCACAAAAATGTCTATTTTACTTACTAACGTATCCAGTAAGCCAGAAATGGACATCAGTACTGAACTAAATTTCATGATATCCTTCACAGCGCATTCACTGAAAATGTGACTCAATCGCGTGGTTTCAATTCCTGTGCAAGTTGAATTTTGTACGCTTTAAGGTTGAGATCCTCACCAATTGTCGAATACGCCAAGTAAAGCTGCTGAAAACGACAGCGAATCTATTCGTCATGGTCTTCGTTTCATGGCCTTACCGGTAGAGTATCATCCACTAATGTAAACTGGGACTCAAATTTGAAAATTGTTGTTTCAGTAGGTCGATCATACGCACCGTAAGTTCTCCGATTCACACGAAAAATAAATCCTACAGAACACTGATATTCGTAACTTAAGATTCGCAACTTGGAGATCATGTTGTGGCTTAAGTCTTTGCCAAGCAATACTGGAAACAATTTACAAAAATGTTTCATAGGATCACACGTCATCTGTCAAAAAAGTCTGTTGAAAACCGAACCTCTTGATGAATAACCCTTTATATGCTGGTGATTACATATTGACCATCTTCTTGACTAACGAATGACAACCTAAAACAAGTATACCCTGAATACTAGATTAACATTGAACCCGAAAAATCACAAGTTATTCCAATTTCGGAAAAAAAAACAAATATAGTCAAATCTGAACCACAAACATGGTGAAATGCCGTATCTATGGATGTCTGCTAAACCTTGGCTCTCTGTATATCGTACTCTGTAAGCAATGCGTAAGAAGTTTATTTTACCGCTTTGCTGGTAGGAGGACGTTGTTTTTTCGGAATATCGTTTTGTCTTGACGCGATTTGGTGGTCGCCGTGGCGCAGTGGTAAGTGCATCGACTGCGGCGCAGAAAAGTCTGGGTTCGATCCCCGGACGTTACACCTAGCATTTTTTCACGGCACCACCTCTTTCGAGTTGCTGACAACACTCAAAGAGTATTAATTGTCTATGGAAAGCTTCTCAAATCTCGCCGTTCGGAATCGGCAAAAAACTGTAGGTCCCTTCTACTCGTGAAGAACAATAGCATGCACAAGACGAGTAGTTGTTGTAGAAGCTAAGCCCTGGTCCGTTATGGGCTGTAGTGCCACTCAATTATTATTATTATTATTGATTTTGAATTCTCGGTGATAAGTCTCAGTATCATTTACTTTGTCGGTGATATAAGGTAAGTTCGTTGACTCACGCGATTAAGTTTCAGGTCCAATACTGGGACTGGATATGTCGAATTTTATTCACGACACCACTCGATTCGCTTACAGCACTCAAAGAGTATTGTAATTGTCTCGGAGTTAGCAAAAGACACGAGGTCCATGGTACTTGTGTAATAACAATAGCACGCCCAGCACGTGTAGTTGCTAATGAAGCTAAGACCAAGATCCTTGTGGGTTGTAGTGCCAACTTATAATTTAAGATTGTCTTAAAAATCTTACATTGAAACACTACAGTCAAATGATGAAAATTCACCAAACAATTTTCATTCTAAGCTGTCAGTATCGCTTTATACTCAAGATGTTTGCTGTGTGAACATTAATAATAATAGAGTGGAACTACAACTCACAGGGGAACAGGACCTAGCTTCTTCAGCAACTAGAATACCTTGGTGTTTTCACATTTCTTACAGGACCGGTTAGCTGAACTTTGCTCACAATTCTACCGGTTGTCGACACATTTAGTCTGTTGTTCTGACCGAAAAAGATATAACGAAATGTATTTTGATTGACCCGCCCATTTTAGAAAAGAACTTAAAAATCTTAACGTGATGCTCAATTGTGTAACCCTCGAATTCTGAAACAAACAAATGTCAAATGAAGTTGGTCAAAAAAACCTGACGTTAAAGCGGGACTCACAATTAACATCACGCATTACGGTTGGTCCAACTTTTCCATATCCATTAAGCCGGTTATTGCAAAGTCCCAAAATCCAAAGAGGTTTTTTTTTGAAAAGAAACACTCTTTGCTGTATTTCTGACCTAATTCATAGCAGAGTTTCCCCAAGCAAGCTTTTCCTTTGCTGATTTTGAATTACAAAGGCATTTATCGGTTTCTCAAATTCAAATTGAGGTTGGCGCAACTGCTGGTGGTTCTACTACTAATGCGGTTCAAAAATTGTTTTCGATTTCTATTGGTACTTCCAAGTAGAATCAAATGCGGGTAATGCAAAGTTTTTAATCCAAAATTCGATCTGGTTTCGATCGCGTATCGTTTTATATTCGGCAGATTCTTTGCCAAGGATTTGATGTGACTTCTACAAATGCCCCTCATTTTAGATTATCAATGAACATTGAGTTCGTGAAACGGACAAATCAGCGCCCATTTTATTACTGAGTTTCCTGGTTCTTTATGTTGTCAGTCGTCTACCTAAAAGTACACGCTTATTCATTTTTACATGGCTTTAGTTCACCAATTCAAATTCTGGGAACGGTGAAATATTTCGCATGACAAGAAATTTACTTATCGGGTTCCATATCCTGTGCACAGAAGAAGTATTGGCCAACTGTTTAGAGAATTGATCGTTTCGAGTTTCAGAAAAAAGGCTTTCTCCGCCACAATATTTCAATTAAAACGTGATTTTAGCAGACGAATCCGCTTTCGTAAAACTTCTACAACTTCAAAAAAGATCAAACAAGTGTCGCTAAAACGAACAACATAACCATGACCCAAAAATACGGATCGCACTCCATCATCCAATAGTTAAAGAGATGCCCTTTAATGAAACTTTAAATCGTACATACTTAAATTAATTATTTTAAGTGACGCATTCACAATATTAATTATTCAACATAATTTTCCTTCTTTCGCAGAGCTGCAAAAGATGGTCTGTTAGATGTCCTAAAAGAAGCCACGCGCAAGGATGCCAACAGCAAGGACGACGATGGAATGACGCCAGTACTTTGGGCGGCCTTCGAAGGTCGTCTTGACGCTCTCAGACTTTTGGCAGGAAGGGGGTAATGAAATTAAAACACTCTATCAAAACTACCAATCACTCATGTTCAATCTTCTTTCTAACACAAAAAGCGGAGACCCAGACAAATGTGACCAATTTGGCAACACAGCACTGCATCTGGCCTCCGCAAAAGGCCACCTTCACTGTGTGGATTTTCTCCTCAAGTTCGGAGTCAATATATACGCCCTAGACATAGACAAGCACAGTGCCAAGGACCTGGCCGCCATCAACAACAGAGACGACATCTTACGGTATTTGGACACAGCTACCGCTAACTTGGAAACATCCGATAGGTAGCAAAATAAACAGCCTCTTAATTAAACCCAAAATCTCACAGCTCTTCCACTCTGCAGGAAGAAGGCGAAAGCTCTGAAAGAAATCGCAGAGAAGAACTGCGAAAAACGCATCAAGGAATACATGAAGCGGCAGCAAAAACTGGAGCAGGAGTATGAAAATATGAAACCAGTCCCACACCGGCCATCCACAATGCTGGCGGCCCTCAAGCACAAGATTTGGGCAAGTCAGGGCAACCTCAACAAGACCTCAAAAGACGCAGCCAACAGCACGAACAGTGCAAAGTTCAGCGAGTTAGTTGGTGGTTCAGTCTCCAGTCGAGCGGGAGCGGTTCAAAAGAAGGCGTTCGCATCAAAAATTAAGCATCAAACAAGAGATCGCGATCGAGGCGATGACGCCGGCTTCAAGATCGGCGAAGTGGAGGCTGACGGCAAAAGAACGATCACCTCCTTGACGGGTCTCCAACGCGACTCCGAGGTGCTCTACGTCGGAACATTCAGCTACAACGAGGACGCCGGAAAACGGGGCAAGATCACAGACGTCTTCGACATGGAAGCAAACAGCGACACTGAACGCGAAAATCCTCGCGTCGGTTACGGGACTTTGTCCAGGTCTTTCTCTCAGCCGGACTTCCTTGCCGCCCAACATGACGATGAACCCAGCACCGACGTTCTCCTTCAGCGACCTACCGGACTGTTTGACAGACCAATGCTGGGCAGTATAGCCTTCAGACGGTCAGTTACGGCCGCTCTCAGCCAATTACACCCAGAAGCTTCCTCCATAGACTCATCGAACTCGACGAGCACAACCAGGAAGAACGCATCACTTCCCAAATCGAGGGGGATCAAGCCGCGATCGTTCTTGAACATATCGGACAGTGACTCAGAAGGTGCTAGCTTCAGCGACGAGGAAGATCAAGAGAACTCCGGCAGTCCCATCCAGCGGTTTTTGGCCGTGTGGGGCCTGGACGAGTACCTAGCTGTGTAGGTTTCATAATTTTTTCTTCTACAACCCCACGATACGATACCAAGCACTCTTTTCAGATTCCACAAGCAACAAATCGATCTGGACACTCTGATGCTGCTGACTGAGGCGGACCTAAAGTCCCTTGGCCTCCCGCTCGGGCCCTTCAGAAAACTCACCTTTGCCATTCAGGAGAGACGAAATGCGTTGGCCAATCCCGGCCCCATCCAAGACAGCCGCCTTTAAGAGCACGGACCTACATGCGAATCCCCCCGACCATAGTATTACTAAATTATTACAATTTTTAAATAAAAAAAAACAGGAAAACTAAATCAATACGAAAACTGTTTATTCCCCCAGATCTGGGACCAACTGCATTGTGTACAGCATGGCGTAAATGCCATTCCGTTGCATCAACTCTTCGTGCGTTCCCTGCTCAGCGATGGCGCCCTTCTGAACAACGCATATCTGATCGGAGTCTCGAATAGTGCTCAGGCGCTGTGCGATCGTGATGCACGTTCGTCCAGCTCGAGCGGCATCCAGCGCCTCCTGGACAACCTTCTCGCTCTGCACGTCCAACGCCGAGGTGGCCTCGTCTAAAACTAAAATCTTTGGATTCCTAACTAACGCTCTCGCAATCGCGATTCGTTGCTTTTGTCCGCCGGACAGCTGCGCTCCCTTGCTGCCAAGCGGTGTTTCGTAGCCCTGTGGCAGGGCCACAATAAAGTCATGGATGTTCGACTTCTTTGCGGACTCAATGATCTCGTTCATCGGGATATTCTCGCGGAAGTTGTCCCCGTAGGCAATGTTCTCCGCTATCGTCCTGTCAAAGAGCACCGGCTCCTGAGAGACGAGACCCAGTTGCGAACGGAGGGCGTTAAGAGGAAACTCCGTGGTGGGCGTGGAACTGATGTTCACCGATCCGGAAATTGGGTCGTAGTGGCGAAGGAGAAGTTGAATGCAGGTAGACTTACCACAACCCGATGGACCCACAAGAGCCACAGTCGTCCCCTTGCCTATCTGAAGATTGAAACCTTTCAAGACGGGTACCTCCTTCCGTGTAGGATAGTGGAACCCAATGTCCTCGTAAGATATGCTGCCACTCGCCTTTTGAAGGGGCACCGTATGTGTGTTAGTAAAATTCGCTCACCCACAAATTAATCCGAACTTACATCAAACTGCTTCACAGAGCGCGCACCAGCACTGTTGCTTCCCGATTCGCTTTCAAAGAGCTTCATAAGTCGTCCCGCTGAGACAATGGCCGCGCTCAAATTTGGGGCGTACGCTGTGGCTTGTGCCAGCATCCATGCGCCAAACAGCAGTGCCTCGGAGATCCTGCAAAACCTGGTGTGAATATCCGCGAACGGCGGTGAATTGTCACGTCACTCACTTGATGGTGGTTTTATATTCCAGAGTGCCGTCTGCAACAAGCAATCCGCCATAGAAAAGCGACAGACCGAAAGAAATCAGAGGGGATGCCTGCGAAAAACCGAAAACGGTGCCACGAAAGCGCATTCTCTTCTTCGATGCGTCATTCGCTCGGCGAGTTTGTTCGGTGTATCGCTCCACCACAGACCTCTCCTGGCCAAGGCTGCTAACGGTGGCAATGTTGGCGATCGCTTCTACTGCCACTTGCGCTGCATTTTCTTCGGCCTGCTTCTCCAACTGCGAACTCGCCTCCATATACCGTGCCTCCAACATATTCGAGCTTATCATGAATGGAATCGGTACCAAGGTCACTAGAGTGAGTTTCCATGACAGCATCAACGACATGGCGAGGCCAACCAGGATAGTTGCCGCTGCCTGGACCATGATGCCAATCCGTGAGCCAGTCGCCTGAAAATTGGTACTTACGTTAAAATATCGTCAATTCATTTCATAGGCTTACCCCCTGGACACTAGAACAATCCCCAGCTAAGCGGGAGCAAAGGGCCCCCACGGAGTTACTCTTATCATCAAAGTACCCAGCCCTCTGAGATATGATCGTCTTGAAGGCTCTTTGCCTCAGTCTGGAAGTCAATCGAACTCCGGCCATGTTGAACATGTACATCTGAACGAACGTCCCAAGCCCAGCCATCAGTCCAATAGCCACGAACAGAAGAGCGTAAAAGTTCGACTCCAAGCGGATGTAATCTACATTTGAATGCGACATAACCTTAAAGAGAAAAATGGCAAAAACCATTATTTTACTGAAAATAAAAACAAAAGAACGTTGAGACGCACCCCATAAAATTCTCCAAAGTATATAGCGAACACAGTGAAGGTGATTCCATACACGGTAGCTGCAATGCAGCCAATGACGAGGTACCTACGTTCTGGAGCATTCAGCTTTAGCAGTTGCCAGAGGGAGACATCATATGTCTCCTTGACCACAGGCCTAGCCTTAGTGGGTGCACTTCCCTCGAAAGTATCTACCGTGCGAGATTCCCCTTCCGACGACGAGGCCTTTCTTGGGCCCACGTGAAAGTCCCTCTGAATGTCTTCATGTCGCTTTGCAGTATTCACCAGATCGTGATAGCACCCCTTCCTCGCCATTAATTCCTGGTGAGTTCCTTCTTCAACCACGCCGCCCTGGTTAATGACAAAGATTTTGTCAGCGTTTGTGATCGTCGAAAGCCTATGTGCCACGATCACGGTTGTCCGGCCCTCACTTGCAACCTCAAGGGCCTCCTGAACCTGTCTCTCCGAACTGGAGTCCAGGGCAGAGGTTGCTTCGTCGAGCAGCAGAATCTTTGGATTGCGCACCAAGGCCCTAGCTATAGCGATTCTCTGCTTTTGGCCGCCTGACATCTGCGCCCCCTTCTCTCCGACCATCGTCTTGTACCCATCGGGTAGCTGAATTATGAAGCTGTGACAGTTCGCCATCTTGCATGCCTGTTCGATCTCAGCCTGCGTCACTGACGGATTACCAAAGCGGATGTTCTCCTCAATTGTAGTGGCGAACAGAACTGGTTCCTGTCCCACCACCCCGATCTGGGATCTCAACCAGGCCACATTAAGCGTCTTGATGTCCCTGCCGTCCAGCCGAACACATCCGTGCTCTGGGTCGTACATCCTTTGAAACAACTGAAGGCATGTTGACTTTCCACAGCCCGAAGCTCCCACGAAGGCCACCGTTTGGCCAGTTTTGATGGACAGACTCAAGCCCTTGAGCACCTCTACATTGGACCGCGAAGGATATCGGAAACGAACGTCTTCAAACTCAATGTTGCCAACGACGCTCTCGGGCTTCAGGCCCTCTTCGCTCATCGGGTCAATAGCGCTCTTGCGATCGATGATGTCGAAGATGTTCTTTGCTGCACCCTTCGCCACCGCGAACGACTCCATGTGCGGCGAGGAGAAACCGAGATTCTGAGCTCCCCCAACGACGCCAAACAGTACACTGATCAGCACTGCTGGTGTGTACTCTTTAACTTCCTTGTCCCGATCGTCTAGGACCAATCGCACTCCATACCACACAGCTAGGCCGTAACTTGAGTAAATGATAAACCACATGATACCTGCGCCTATTCCCGAATACAGACCCTTCATGCGCCCCATGATCTCTGCAGGTTTCAAACGCTTTGTGTACCGTTCAGCTTCTTTGCTTTCACCGCTAAACGCTTGCACTGTCCGTATACCGCTTAACACTTCCTCTGCAACGGCCCCCGCCGCCGAGTAAGCCTTCAGTTCCTTCGTAGCCAATGTGCTCTGAATTTTGGCCACAAATGCCGTAGAGACTACGATGAAAGGCACACAGGTAAAAACAATCAGCGTTAGCTCCCAGCCACGCGAAAGTGACGAAATGTTCACTGTAAAAAACGACGCTATCAAATATGTAAATATGGCGGCCTTTTCCCCAATTCCTTCCTTTAGTTTTTCAATTTCTCTGAAATAGTGGTTTGCGGTTAAAAAATGTTGATCAATGGAGTTTTGACGTACTCTGACATTTTGCTGGCAAAATTATGTCCCGTCGATGTGTCAAACCATGACATATCCTGTCGTAGAATTGACTCTAGGAAACATCTTCGGATTCGTTGGATCTGATATAGATATGATTTGTTACAAAATTTCTACGTTTTGTTTCAAAAATTTGAATTCGAACTAATTTGGTTCAAATTTAGTACAACTGTTACAGAAGTATGAGACAATTTTCGGGTGAAAACTTGATTACTGGTTTAAATGCAGTCCAAATTTACAATGAAACTTGGAAACAATTTTAGTTTCAATGTTGCGCGAATTTGGTTTGAATGAACGATTTTGTACAAATTTGGTACAAAGTTTGCCATAAATTTGATAAAAACTTGGACAAATTTGATACAAACTGTTCTAACGATTGACGTCAAAATCTTACGCAGTTTGCAATGAGTTTCAGCGAAATTTCGGTACAAATTGTAGAAATTTTGAACAACTTGTTTCAAATGATACAAATTTTGTACAAATTGAACAAATGTCTGACAGAAATGTAAACGAATTTATATTGGATACAAAACTTGGAGTTTCGGGAAAAACTAACCACCTTCTCACCTGTTGAAGTGCCACATGATTAAAAATGTCCACTGAAAGGGCTATAATGATCCACTGTGTTAGGCTGCCGATAAGGCAACCAACACCAAACGCAATTGTGTCCTCACGCGAAGCTTTTGCATTCTGATCCGCTGTTCCATTGATTCTGTCAGAAAGTTCGTAGTTGTGTAAAGTAAGCACGTTTTCCCGTTCTAAATGACAAATAACAAACTTACAAAATTCTGCCACCACCAAATATGTTCAAAATGTACGCCTTTGTAGCTGTATCAACACCCCGCGCCCGATCAATCAGAAGTGATGTGTATTCACCATAAATTTCAACTGAGTAAGGAAGTGCAAATGCTGCCAAAGTCGCTAGCAAAATGCCAGCGCCTATAAGAAATCTCTCACGACAGGTAGAGTAACGAAACTAGGTGAACACAATTTAATGATTATTTTGATTTCAAATCTACACCGTCTTACCAATTGAAAATACGCGATGCTCCGTTCTCTCTTGGAGCTGTTCACATTAAGCAGAATCACATTTAGCTGTAAATACATTAATTTTGAGGTATGCTTACACTAGTTTGGGTGAGTCATCATCTGTTGAATATCCCCTTTGTCTGAATATCCCATTCAGCCCCTTGTCAAAATTCTCCTTTTTCATCCTTCGATAAGCAAAGTTTTTTAATTCTTATCAGAAATTGTATTAATCAGTGCAGAACGGATACTGTAATGATATGAACTTCATCTCTCAAGTATAAGACAAGAAAAAAACATAAACATACCGAATTGTGTTTAAAAATAGATTTCGAATCGTTGTACGTTGAACTCTCTCGAAGACGAGAATACAATAAACATTCGCAATTGGAACACACCTACTACCCGAATGCGGTCAATTCAGCATCCACATCTCTTTTTGTCAAAAGGCACACTGCAACTGTATTCGTGCCTATGAAATTTGTTTTTCACAAATTTAATCAAGTTCGGATCATGTAGGTTGCATAAGCTCATCTCGCACAAAGTCTTTTGTACTCCGAACGCGTTAATTTTCCGAAACTCATCTTTATCTACAAGTTTCCTAATCAGATAATTCCCTATTAGTTTGTTGAAGAGGGTTGCCAAGTCTGCGGCAATCAGACCTACCATGCGATGTGACATTTGTAGGCGCAGTCCCGTTATCCAATCAATGTTCTGACAATCTGAGTTGTATGTCATGTCTTAAGTGCGAACTTTTGAACGTTCATTTATATTATTCGACCGCGAGAAAAAATTAAGAACGGAGGAATGTCATTGAAACTATTAATACACTTCACATGTTTGCTGAAGAACCGTGACATTGACGAGATAAATTTACACTTTTGTTCATCCATAGGCTGAAATGTAAGTGGATATTTTTGTCACCCTTCTGGTAAAATTGGAGCAATTATGTTTTCAAAAAAACAATACTCGGAATTTGTGAGAAGGAAAAGTGATGTGAACAACTTTGGTTATGAAACTTACTTGTCGTTTAAAACATCTAATGACATCTACTGGACTC
Source organism: Eristalinus sepulchralis (assembly GCA_944738645.1). Taxonomy (NCBI): domain Eukaryota; kingdom Metazoa; phylum Arthropoda; class Insecta; order Diptera; family Syrphidae; genus Eristalinus; species Eristalinus sepulchralis. The sequence goes on from OX122886.1 coordinate 56,586,526, forward strand.
TTAGCACGCACTAAAGAGAAAAACGCATTAAAATTGACTTCAGTGTTGTTTATCTTATCAATTCTGTGAAGACGTACTCACGTCAGTCGGTCTGAAAAACTTTGGATGAATTTTGCAGCATGTGTAACGAATTGAATGGCACCGGTACAAGTTTTCTCTTGTTTCTTTCTAGTTATTTCATATTCTGCTGTTTGCGCATATGAAACTTGTTTTCACAGACCGCCAAGTCTGGTCACTTGCCAAAGGTGTAACGCTGAAATGCGACATTCGATAACTGGTGAAGTGCTACAATTCTTACACACAAACATTTTTGTACTAAATTTTGTGCATATTAGGACCAAATTTGATACGAATTCAATACAGTTTGGTCACGTATTGTCTAAATTTTGTAAAATTTTTGCACCGTTTTGGGGAAAATTCTAAAATGTGTGAAATACATACAAAATAAACAATAATTCGACAGAAATTTGGTACAAATTGCTTGGATATTTGGTTCAAATTAAACAGAAAATTGTTGGTATCTTAACGAATTCAACTGACATTTGGTTTTAACTCAACAAAAACATTTAGTTCAAATTCGACAAATCTTTGACATATACTTGAATTTGATTCAAAGACAACGAAATTGGCAGTAATTTGGTACAAATGCTAAACAACGACAGTTCGGAATAACATAGTCGGGTGCAACAAACGTATTCGCCTGCTCCCACTTTTATTTCAGGTCTTATAAAGTAAATCAATATTTTTTCATTCCTTTTTTAAAATCAGTAAGTGAATTGCAAATTTATTTTATTGACTATTCAAAACATTGTGTTCATGATAGACACCCTTTGAAACGATTTCTATATATATTACGTGTTGGATCGTGCCCATGACCAACTAGCCCAATTAACTATTATTATTTTTTTTTTTTGATTTTCCAGGGTGATTCCTCGATTGCATGTCGTTGGACATTATCGCATTATCATATAATTTTCTAGAAGTTCATCTTACTTCAGTGGGAAAAGTTAGGGAATTTTACATTAACAAAGTAGACTTGAAACAAAATAATTTGTGATTTTTTAGAGCACATACTTTGTACTTAGTTAGCTTTGAGACTGTAACTTAAAACTTAACACAGAGGTGCGCTAGGATAGGGTGTTAGTTTGTCTCCAAAATTGGTTTGAACAATAGATGTTTTGGTTAATAAGATGCTGGAGTGATGCCACAATGTATAAACATTTCAGTGGACACAATCTTTAACAATCCCAGGGAAGTTCTTCTCTCCGACAAGATCAAGTTATAGTTTCCTATCCTTCTAAAACTTTGAAAACGAAAGAGCCTCTGGAACTGGAAAATTATATACTCTTGATGACGGAGAGTTGTCAGTTGCGATGTTACTTGCGGAGTTAAAGTTCGTCGCGGGGTGAAAAGAACCTTAAAATTTCCCTTTTATAAACCTAAAAACCAAAACAGTGACGCATGCCACCAAGTAGACACACCTTAAATCCTCTTTCAGGACAGAAACATGTCACCACTGTATTAATATTTAAAGTCTTTTTATTTGTTCGCTTTCCAGTCAGGCTACGTTACAAGTTGCATTTTGTAAAGTTCGGCGTAGATTCCATTCAGGCGCATCAGTTCGTCGTGCTTGCCCTGCTCCACCACCACGCCCTTGTTGAAGACGCAAATGAGATCGGCATCCCGGATGGTGGTCAGACGATGGGCTATCGTTATGCACGTCCGTCCAGCTCGAGCGGCATCCAGTGCCTCCTGGACGACCTTCTCGCTCTGCATGTCTAAGGCTGAGGTGGCCTCGTCTAAAACTAAAATCTTTGGATTCCTAACTAAGGCTCTCGCAATGGCGATTCGCTGTTTTTGTCCTCCGGACAGCTGTGCTCCCTTGCTGCCCAGTGGAGTTTCATAGCCCTGTGGCAGGGCAACAATGAAGTCATGGATGTTCGACTTCTTTGCGGACTCAATGATCTCGATCATCGGGATATTCTCGCGGAAATTGTCCCCGTATGCGATGTTTTCTGCTATCGTCCGGTCGAAGAGCACCGGCTCCTGAGAAACGAGACCCAGTTGCGAACGGAGGGTGTTCAGGGGGAACTCTGTGGTTGGGGTGGAGCTTATGTTGACCGATCCGGAAACTGGATCGTAATAACGAAGGAGAAGCTGAATGCAGGTCGACTTTCCACAGCCCGATGGACCTACAAGAGCCACTGTCGTGCCTTTTTCAATCTTCAGGTTGAGTCCTCGGAGAACGGGGATTTCCTTTCGCGTGGGGTAGTGGAACTCTACATTATCATAAGTAATGTCGCCATTGGTTTTCTAAAAAATTAAAGGCAAAAGTAAGTACGTGAAGAGATCGCAGAGATTTTCAAAACTTACTTCTATTGGATAAGAAGGTTGTTCCGAATTACTGTAGATTGCCGGAACCCTGTCGAAGAGTTTAAGCAGTCTTTCTGCCGATATCAAAGCAGCACTCATATTGGGTGCATACACCAGTGCCTGTCCCAGCATCCAAGAGCCAAACAAAATTGCCTCTGCAACTCTGCAAACAAAATTTATGAATTCCTCCACAAACAGACTTTTTTGATTTTACTAACTTGATGACGTTTTTGTACTCCAGACTTCCATCGGCAACCAAAATGCCTCCATAGAACAGAGATACGCCATATGCTATGAACAGAGAGACCTGTCCTAGTCCGAAGACCGTACCTCGGAATCGAATCCCCTTTTTCGTGGCCTTGTCTGCGTTTTCTGTTTGCTTGAGGTACCTCTCCACGACGTACTTTTCTTGGCCAAGACTGTTCACCGTCCGGATGTTTGCAATCGCCTCGACCGCAACTTGAGACGCATTCTCGATCGCTTGCTTCTCGACTCTGGAACTGGACTCCATGTAGCGGGACTCAAGCACGATCGATCCAATTACGAATGGAACTGTGATCAAGGTGACCAGTGTGAGATTCCAGGAGAATATCATCGACATCATGATGCCCACCAGCAGGGTTGCCACGGACTGCACCATTACGCCAATTCGAGAACCGGTCGCCTGTAAGAGGAGATCAGTCAGTGATGTTCATTGGAAATCTTTATATAGTTAGCTTACCCCTTGTACGTTAGAGCAGTCCCCAGCCAGGCGGGAACATAAAGCTCCTACGGAGTTTCTCTGATCATCGAAATAGCCCACGTCCTGCGACACAATTGCCTTAAAAGCCGTCTGTCTCAGCCGAGTAGTCAATTTCACGCCAGCGACGTTGAACATGTAAGTCTGTGTCAACATTCCCAGGCCGGCCACTAGGCCAATGCCAATAAACAAGAACGAGAAAATGTTCGCCTCACTCTGCACATACTCTGGATCGGGATCAGACAAAACCTAGACGAACAAGCAGATAGCAACTGTCACCCACAAGGGACAAGAAAATAAGACTCACTCCGCAGAACTCTCCGAATAAGATAGCGCACGCAGTGAAAGTGATGCCGTACAGAGCTGCCGCAATGCAGGCGGCTGTGATATACTTCCATTCAGGTGCATTGAGCTTCATCAGCTTGCTCATCGAAACCTTGTACTTCTCCTTCAGCTCAGGCTTTGCTTCCAAGTCCTCCTCATCGTCACTCTCCTCATCGGCGTTTGCGCCCTTTGACTTGTCGTGGAAGGAAGCCATCGTCTGCAGCCTCGGCTCAAGGTCGTCCATATCGAATTCCTCGTGACGCTTGCTTGTATTTACAAGGTCGAAGTAGTAGCCCTTCTTGGCCATCAACTCCTCATGGGTACCCTCTTCCATCACGGCCCCCTCCTTCACAAAGACTATCTTATCAGCGTTCGTAACCGTCGACAGTCGGTGTGATACTACCAGAGTTGTCCTTCCCTTGCTTGCAATTTCAAGGGCATCCTGGACGTGTCTTTCCGAGGTGGGGTCCAGCGCGGAAGTTGCTTCGTCGAGCAGCAGAATCTTTGGATTACGCACCAATGCACGGGCGATCGCGATTCTCTGCTTTTGGCCGCCTGACATCTGCGCCCCCTTCTCTCCGACCATCGTCTTGTACCCATCGGGTAGCTGAATTATGAAACTGTGACAGTTCGCCATCTTGCATGCCTGTTCGATCTCAGCCTGCGTCACTGACGGATTACCAAAGCGGATGTTCTCCTCAATTGTAGTGGCGAACAGAACTGGTTCCTGTCCCACCACCCCGATCTGGGATCTCAACCAGGCCACATTAAGCGTCTTGATGTCCCTGCCGTCCAGCCGAATACATCCGTGCTCTGGGTCGTACATCCTTTGAAACAACTGAAGGCATGTTGACTTTCCACAGCCCGACGCTCCCACGAAAGCCACCGTTTGGCCAGTTTTGATGGACAGACTCAAGCCCTTGAGCACCTCTACATTGGACCGCGAAGGATATCGGAAACGAACGTCTTCAAACTCAATGTTGCCAACGACGCTCTCGGGCTTCAGGCCCTCTTCGCTCATCGGATCGATTGCGCTCTTGCGATCGATGATGTCGAAGATGTTCTTTGCTGCGCCCTTCGCCACCGCGAACGACTCCATGTGCGGCGAGGAAAAACCGAGATTCTGCGCCCCCAAGATCACACCGAAGAGCACGATGATTAGGACGGCGGGAGTGTACTCGCGCACTTCCTTATCCCGATCGTCAAGGATCAGCTGGACGCCGTACCAAACCGCTATGGCGTAGCTGCAGTAGATGATGAACCACATGACACCTGCGCCGATACCCGAGAAGAGACCCTTTCGTAGACCGGTTTTCTCTGCTGGTTGCAGAAGTCGGTTGTAGCGCTCAGACTCCTTGCGTTCCCCACTGAACGCGAGCACTGTCCGAATTCCTCCGAAGACCTCCTCTGCAACGGCGCCGGCGATGGAGTACGCCTTCAGCTCTTTCTGGGTCAGCGTGCTTTGAATTTTAGCCACTAGCGCTGTGGACAGAATGATGAACGGACAGCATGTGAGGACGACGAGGGTCAGCTTCCATCCGTAGAAGAAGGAGGCGACTATGGCTATGACAAACGTCATGATGAGATACGTGAATATGGCGACCTTCTCGTTGATGCCTTCCTTTAGCTTCTCAATGTCCCTGCAAGAAAACGCATCGGTAAGGCAGTGTTTCTTTTTAAAAAGGGGACTTAAGCAAACTTACTCTGTCATCTTACTGGCAAAGTTATAGCCAGAAGTGGTGTCGTACCATGACATATCCTGACGGAGGATTGAGTCTAGAAACAATCTTCGTATTCGTTTTATCTAGAGATGCAAATAACTGATTAGTAGGGAACATTTTGTGGCCGTTCTGCCGTCTTACCTGCTTCAACGCTACATAGTTGAACAGATCTAGAGCAATGGCAATAAGGACCCATTCCAACAACCCACCAACCAGACTTCCAAGTCCAAAAGCTACGGCATCCTCGTGAATAGCTGCCGTGTTTTCTTCCTTGCTGGCGTTGACTCTGAAAGAAAACAAATCAAATGCCGTCGGCATAAGAATGGCTGCTTGTACCGGGATTGCGAAGTGAACTTACAATATTTTGCCGCCGCCAAAAATTTTCAAAATGAATGTCGGCGTGGATGCACCCACGCCTGTAGTTCTGTCAATGAGCAGCGATGTGAACTCGCCATAAATAACTAACGAGTAGGGAAAGCCTGTGGCCCCTAAGGTGGCTAGAATAAGACTGATTCCAATAAGGACACGCTCTATTACAGTCGAATAACGGAACTGTAAAAATTAATTTATAAGATATTTCAAAATTATTTGACAGTCAAGTTGACAGCTCTTACCAATTGAAAGTATGACAAGCTTTTCTCTCCTCTTTTGGGTTTATTTGATTGTCTGGAAAAATGAGTGAAATTTGAATCAGCTTCAAAATCCTGGGCAGCCTTAAGGCCAAACTTACAATTCTGTGGGCGGTTCAGTGTCGTACTGTCGGTAGAAATCCGCCTGCGTTGAGAGGACGTTAGTCTTCTCAGAGCCAAGTATATCGATACTTGTTTTCGTCATATCTATTATATAAATCCGTTTGTTTAAATTTCACTATATTAACTGTATCGCTAGTTGTAAGGTCTAGTCGTGTACTGGTTATTAAGCTGCTACAACGAAACAAAGAATATGTACTCGTTAAAAGCGACGTTTTATTCAAATTTCGCATGCAGACACATGAAAGCAAAGTCTTTGAAAATTACTGGCTTTGTGGCATTGAATTTGCAATCAGACAGTAATCGGATGCATATCAGGTCAATCTGACTGGAATCTGAACTTCCACCTATCGCAACTGTGTTCATGACTATGAAATTTAAGTTTTGAAAATTTATAATAAATGATAATTAAAGAATAAGCTCATCTCGCACGAAATCGTTTGTGCTAAGAACGCGTTAATTTGTCGACAAACATTTTTATCTGCAAGTGACCTAATGAGATAATTCCCTATTAGTCTGCTGTAGAGAGTTGCCAATTCTGCAACAATCAGACCAGCTATGCGATGTTACATTTGTCCTGGAAACACTGTTCATTCCTATTATTCGATCGGGAGAACAAATAGAAGACGAAAAATAATAACAATTTTTGGGGAATGTTTTATTTAAGCATCCTATAATTTTAGAACAACTGTGACAACTTTTTTTTTTAAACTTACTTATTCCTACCCTTAAAACTATGTAAATTGGCCACAACCATCCCCAACTGTTACATATCATTGATAAGCCAACGGCGGCGGAGGCCGAATACGGTGCAACCACCAGTAAAATTGCCGTTCTTTGGAAGACTCTCTCCTGTCTGGAGCAGAGATCGCTCTGCTGAACCGAAGCAGATCCTCGCGGTTGCGTGCGACAGTGTGTTCCTAATTGAGTCGCCGGTCCACTGTTCGGCCTACGACATGGAAGATAGTAGCACATCCTTCCGTATTCTGGATTAGGCCTTTCATATCTAAATAGGGGAACGCTTCAGGAGGGATGAAGCCGTTAAGACGCACACTTTTCATTGGGGTAGTAGGCCCCGAAGATCAGACTGTAAGTCGAAGTCATAGCCCGCGCCACATGCCTTTAAATTAGCTTAATAATGAAATTATCTATCCTAATCACCTTTGCCTCGTTGTACAAGACCTCGTTGGGATCGAATTTCTTGTACTGGGATTCAGGTGTACGATACAACCGGAGGCAGGCCCGAAGACACTGCCTCTCGAACACCCTCATCTTATCCATCTGGGAAGAACTCACGTTGAACCTCACTTTTCTATTGAAATATAGATACTGATCCAACCAAATGCCAAGATACCTGACTATACTTTTCACAGCTAACGGCCGTCCCTTCGGGTCCACTATGCGAAACTTATGCCAGTTTCTCTTTGTATTCCCTGAGGCCTTGTACAGCGGTGTCCTGAAGAGGATGATTTCACACTTCCGAAAATTGACTTGCAACTTGCAGTCGTCGCAAAATCGCTGGATATTCTCGAAGTCACGTTGCAAGAGGATCTGTGACATTGACGAGATATATTTACACGTCTGCTTATCCAGAAGTTGTTTGCAAAATTTAAACAATTGTGTTTTCAAGAAAGAGAGAGTGAGAGGAAAAAGAAAGAAATTGAATTCGGTGAATAACATTGATTTCAACACTGCTTTTTTTCCAACATCTGCTCGATTTTTGACAGTTATTACTTATTTCATAATTTCTATGAAGGTACAATCCTGTTGGTATGTCTCGGAAAGGTTGAATAGATTTTGCAGCATGTACGAGGTTTGTTCCAAAAATACGGTGAGTTTTCATTTTTTCTAAAAAATATTTATTTATTTACCAATTTCTATTTCGTCACCCTTAAAGTTGTCCCGCTTAGATAAAAAACACTTGTATCAGCGTTTTTTTCCAATTCTCGAAGCATTTCTGATATGCACTTTTTGGTATGTCCTTGAGCTTTCCCAGTGATTCGTTTTGTATCTCCTCAATCGTCGCAAAACGCCATCCTTTCATGGATCTCTTTAATTTTGGGAACAAAAAAAGTCTGAGGGGGTCAAATCTTGTGAATGTGGTGGCCGAGGCATGATTACGGTCTTGGAAAAAAAATTACGAACAAGCAAAAGCATATTCAGCAATTTTAAAACGAACACGCTTCATGCCCAAAATTTCCGAAAAAATTCCATAGCATGAGACAACCGATATGCCGACAACTTAAGCAACTTCTCTAAGAGTAATTCAACAATTCTCCATATTAATTTTCTTCACCTTCTCAACATTTTCATTGGTTGTTGATGTGTTGGGACGGCCAGGGCGAGCGTTGTTATTCAAATTTTCTCAACCTTCTTTGAGAAGCTTGTTAAGGGTGTCCCAACAAGAATGCAAGATTTAAATTTGGTGCCATTCGAATTGTCATTGTTTGACATTTGAACAATTATTATTGTTTGTTGGTAGAAGGTATAAGGTTAATAAAAATGGAGCACTACACGAATGAACAACGCATTCTCATTGTGAAATTGTTTTATCAAAATGGTAAAAGTTTTGCGGCTACAGCTCGCAAATTGCGATCAATTTGGGGTTACAATAATGCTCCAAAAGAGTCAACTGTAAAGCGATTAATGGAAAAATTTGCTGAAACTGGGTCTGTAACTGATGTAAAGACTGCAACGCGCCTTCGACCAGGTCGATCGACCGAAAATATCGCACTTGAAAACATTTTTTTGACTCAGAGTGCACTTACTGTCAACATTTCAAATGTTTTTAAGCACTTAATTCGATTTTTTACACAAAATTGAATGCAAATTTTTTGATTTATTTGTATCGACTGGGACGGGACGAGTGTACCAACACACCAAAATAAAAAAAAATCGATAATCCAATGTTGTGAAAGTTGAAAATCGTCTTATTTGAATTGCACTGGTTCAATTGTTCTCATGATTTCTTTCATTGTATTCATATTATTTATGAAATTTCAGATTTTATTTCACAGACTACCATGGTATACATTTTACGGTCATTTCTGCAAAATGTAACGGTAATTTAAAATCTTAAGCGAATTAAAGCACTACAGACAGACAATTTTTCGGCAGAACAGTGTTGTTTTGAAAGTACAAAAGATGAGCTTACTGTTCTTACTTGAAAACATTGAATGAAAATTGATGAGTCCGTTTGCTTCCACATTTATTCCGGTTTCTGCAAACTAAAACTACATTTGTTCTTAAATACATATCTACTTAATACATTTCAAATTTTTTTCATGCTCAATTTCGTTTTTATCAAAAATCTTGTGATTGTTCGAAGCACCCTCTGAAATAATTTCTGTTTATATCATGTGCTGGATTCACCTCGCCCAATTAATGCTGGCGTGTCACGTAATGAGAGAACAGAGGTTCGATCACTCGTTCCAAGGGTTTCGTTTACAAACAAATTTCCTTATTTTTTCGGTATGTAAGTTTGTCCCCATTTGGAGGCACACGATGCAACGTCGTTGATCGCACTCAACATGGAGAGGTGCTGCACGGATCAAGTTGACATAGAGCCTCCTCGTGGCGCTCACTGGATAGCCATCACAACATATGTTTCGTGGTGAATCAATATATGCAGCGAATATCTTTGCCCGAGGGCTAAATAATGGGCCTGGTCTACCAGTCTGTAGGTTATACATTAGGCTAACTCATTCACCACATAAAACAATCAACTTCAGGGACAGCAACATGTCACGATTTTCGGTTCTGTACGTGGAATGTGAGGTCCCTTGTAGCCGAATAACTTACGAAGGCCCTGGACTGCTATAAGGCAGATATTACCGCCATCCAGGAAATGGTAAGCTGAAAGACTGCGACATTTATTAAAGAAAAGGCTGCGCTTATTCAGATGCGGATTTGTTGTTCGAAGCAGACTTCGGCAAAAGGGCTTAAGCTATGATCCCGTAAGCGAAGGCCCCATGACAACACAATTTCTATCCATTCATCAACTTGGATACATTGTGATCTCTTTATAAGATAAGTGCAATCAGCACGGAGAAGAGAACCAAAGTTCCAGCTTTTGACTTAGATTAGGTTGGCTACGACAAGTTGCTCCCAGCAACGTTTACCTCTTTTCAGAATATGGCTCGAATTGGGAGGTAATCGCCAAAACTGAAGCCTATTTTTAGGCCAAAGATAAATCGTTCCATAAAAAAGGTATCGAAATGTTAGAGCGGTGTTGGACTGATTGTATCACTCTTGAAGGAAACTATGTTGATGAACAAAGTCGAATTTTGTTCAGAAAATGTGTATAAATAAAATATAGATTTCAAAAGGATCCACTTTTAATTAAGGATCCAATTAAGTACTCTTTGATGAAGTTGAAACCTCTTTTTGAATAGAAACATGTCACCACTGTATTAATATTTAAAGTCTTTTTATTTGTTCGCTTTCCAGTCAGTCTACGTTACAAGTTGCATTTTGTAAAGCTCGGCGTAGATTCCATTCAGGCGCATCAGTTCGTCGTGCTTGCCCTGCTCCACTACCACGCCCTTGTTGAAGACGCAAATGAGATCGGCATCCCGGATGGTGGTCAGACGATGGGCTATCGTTATGCACGTCCGTCCAGCTCGAGCGGCATCCAGTGCCTCCTGGACGACCTTCTCGCTCTGCATGTCTAAGGCTGAGGTGGCCTCGTCTAAAACTAAAATCTTTGGATTCCTAACTAACGCTCTCGCAATGGCGATTCGCTGTTTTTGTCCTCCGGACAGCTGTGCTCCCTTGCTACCCAGTGGAGTTTCATAGCCCTGTGGTAGGGCAACAATGAAGTCATGGATGTTCGACTTCTTTGCGGACTCAATTATCTCGATCATCGGGATATTCTCGCGGAAATTGTCCCCGTAGGCGATGTTTTCTGCTATCGTCCGATCGAAGAGCACCGGCTCCTGAGAAACGAGACCCAGTTGCGAACGGAGGGTGTTTAGGGGGAACTCTGTGGTTGGGGTGGAGCTTATGTTGACCGATCCGGAAACTGGATCGTAATAACGAAGGAGAAGCTGAATGCAGGTCGACTTTCCACAGCCCGATGGACCTACAAGAGCCACTGTCGTGCCTTTTTCAATCTTCAGGTTGAGTCCTCGGAGAACGGGGATTTCCTTTCGCGTGGGGTAGTGGAACTCTACATTCTCATAAGTAATGTCGCCATTGGTTTTCTAAAAAATTAAAGGCAAAAGTCAGTACGTGAAGAGATCGCAGAGATGTTTGCGGCTTACTTCTATTTTGTTAAAAGGTTGTTCCGATGGACTATGAATTGCCGGAACCCTGTCGAAGAGTTTAAGCAGTCTTCCTGCCGATATCAAGGCAGCACTCACGTTGGGTGCATATGCCAATGCTTGTCCAAGCATCCAAGAACCAAACAAAAGTGCCTCTGAGACCCTGCAAATACAATTTATGAGTTTCTCCAAAAGCTGACATTTTTTTTTCTACTCACTTGATGACGTTTTTGTACTCCAGACTTCCATCGGCAACCAACATGCCTCCATAGAACAGAGATACGCCATAAGCAAGGAACGGGGAAGCCTGTCCCAGTCCGAAAACCGTTCCACGGAATCGAATCTTCTTTTTCGTGGCCTTGTCTGCGTTTTCTGTTTGTTTGAGGTACCTCTCCACGACGTACTTTTCTTGCCCAAGACTGTTCACCGTCCGGATGTTTGCAATCGCCTCGACCGCCACTTGAGACGCACTCTCGATCGCTTGCTTCTCGACTCTGGAACTGGACTCCATGTAGCGGGACTCAAGCACGATCGATCCAATGACGAATGGAACTGTGATCAAGGTGACCAGAGTGAGATTCCAGGAGAAGATCAGCGACATCATGATGCCCACCAGCAGGGTTGCCACGGACTGCACCATTACGCCAATTCGAGAACCGGTCGCCCCTTGTACGTTGGAGCAGTCTCCAGCCAGGCGGGAACATAAAGCTCCTACGGAGTTTCTCTGATCATCGAAATAGCCCACGTCCTGCGACACAATTGCCTTGAAAGCCGTCTGTCTCAACCGAGTGGTCAATTTCACGCCAGCGACGTTGAACATGTAAGTCTGTGTCAACATTCCCAGACCGGCCACTAGGCCAATGCCAATAAAGAAGAACGAGAAAATGTTCGCCTCTCTCTGCACATACTCTGGATCGGGATCAGACAAAATCTAGACAAACAAAGCGTTAGCAACGATTATTTACTAGAATAAATAATATCAGACTTACCCCGTAGAACTCTCCGAAGAAGACAGCCCACGCAGTGAACGTGATACCGTGGAGTGCCGCCGCAATGCAGCCGGCTGTGATATACTTCCATTCAGGTGCATTGAGCTTCATCAGCTTGCTCATCGAAACCTTATACTTCTCCTTCAGCTCAGGCTTTGCTTCCAAGTCCTCCTCATCGTCACTCTCCTCATCGGCGTTTGCGCCCTTTGACTTGTCGTGGAAGGAAGCCATCGTCTGCAGCCTCGGCTCAAGGTCGTCCATGTCGAATTCCTCGTGACGCTTGCTTGTATTTACAAGGTCGAAGTAGTAGCCCTTCTTGGCCATCAACTCCTCATGGGTACCCTCTTCCATCACAGCCCCCTCCTTCACAAAGACTATCTTATCAGCGTTCGTAACCGTCGACAGTCGGTGTGATACTACCAGAGTTGTCCTTCCCTTGCTAGCAATTTCAAGGGCATCCTGGACGTGTCTTTCCGAGGTGGGATCCAGGGCGGAAGTTGCCTCGTCGAGCAGCAGAATCTTTGGATTACGCACCAAGGCCCTAGCTATAGCGATTCTCTGCTTTTGGCCGCCTGACATTTGCGCCCCCTTCTCTCCGACCATCGTCTTGTACCCATCGGGTAGCTGAATTATGAAACTGTGACAGTTCGCCATCTTGCATGCCTGTTCGATCTCAGCCTGCGTCACTGACGGATTACCAAAGCGGATGTTCTCCTCAATTGTAGTGGCGAACAGAACTGGTTCCTGTCCCACCACCCCGATCTGGGATCTCAACCAGGCCACATTAAGTGTCTTGATGTCCCTGCCGTCCAGCCGAACACATCCGTGCTCTGGGTCGTACATCCTTTGAAACAACTGAAGGCATGTTGACTTTCCACAGCCCGACGCTCCCACGAAGGCCACTGTTTGGCCAGTTTTGATGGACAGACTCAAACCCTTGAGCACCTCTACATTGGACCGCGAAGGATATCGGAAACGAACGTCTTCAAACTCAATGTTGCCATCGACGCTCTCGGGCTTCAGGCCCTCTTCGCTCATCGGGTCAATAGCGCTCTTGCGATCGATGATGTCGAAGATGTTCTTCGCTGCGCCCTTCGCCACCGCGAATGACTCCATGTGCGGAGAGGAAAAACCGAGATTCTGCGCCCCCAAGATCACACCGAAGAGCACGATGATTAGGACGGCGGGAGTGTACTCGCGCACTTCCTTATCGCGATCGTCTAGGATCAGCTGGACGCCGTACCAAACTGCTATGGCGTAGCTGCAGTAGATGATGAACCACATGACACCTGCGCCGATACCCGAGAAGAGACCCTTTCGTAGACCGGTTTTCTCTGCTGGTTGCAAAAGTCGGTTGTAGCGCTCAGACTCCTTACGTTCCCCACTGAACGCGAGCACTGTCCGAATTCCTCCGAAGACCTCCTCTGCAACGGCGCCGGCGATGGAGTACGCCTTCAGCTCTTTCTGGGTCAGTGTGCTTTGAATTTTAGCCACTAGCGCTGTGGACAGAATGATGAACGGACAGCATGTGAGGACGACGAGGGTCAGCTTCCATCCGTAGAAGAAGGAGGCGACTATGGCTATGACAAACGTCATGATGAGATACGTGAATATGGCGACCTTCTCGTTGATGCCTTCCTTTAGCTTCTCAATGTCCCTGCAAGAAAACGCATCGGTAAGGCAGTGCCTTTTTAAAAATGGGGGACTTAAGCAAACTTACTCTGTCATCTTACTGGCAAAGTTATAGCCAGAAGTGGTGTCGTACCATGACATATCCTGACGGAGGATTGAGTCTAGAAACAATCTTCGTATTCGTTTTATCTAGAGATGCAAATAACTGATTAGTAGGGAACATTTTGTGGCCGTTCTGCCGTCTTACCTGCTTCAACGCTACATAGTTGAACAGATCTAGAGCAATGGCAATAAGGACCCATTCCAACAACCCACCAGCCAGACTTCCAAGTCCAAAGGCTACGGCATCCTCGTGAATAGCTGCCGTGTTTTCCTCCTTGCTGGCGTTGACTCTGAAAGAAAACAAATCAAATGCCGTCGGCATAAGTATGGCTGCTTGTCCCTGGATTGTGAAGTGAACTTACAATATTTTGCCGCCGCCGAAAATTTTCAAAATGAATGTCGGCGTGGATGCACCCACTCCTGTGGTTCTGTCAATGAGCAGCGATGTGAACTCGCCATAAATAACTATCGAATAGGGGACTCCTGTGGCCCCTACGGCGGCTAGAATAAGACTGATTCCAATAAGGACACGTTCTATTACAGTCGAATAACGGAACTGTAAAAATAAATTCATGAGTTATTTCGAAATTATTCGACAGTCAAGTTGACAGCTCTTACCAATTGAAAGTATGAAAAGCTTTTCTCCCCTTCCTTGGATTTATTTGATTGTCTGCAAGGAAAAGTAAAATTTCAATCAGTTTCAAGACCCTGGACATTCTCAAATTTAAACTTACAGCTCTGTGGGCGGTTCATCGTCATACTTTCTGTAGAAATCCGCCTGCGTTGGGAGGACGTTATTCTTCTCAGAGCCCAGTATATCGATACTCTTTTTCGTCATATCTTATCGCTATTATACAAATCTATTTGCTTTAACTTCACTATATTAACTGTATCGCTAGTCGTAAAGTCTAATCAGGTACTGTTTATTAAACTGCTGCAACGAGACAAAGAATATTTATTTGTTAAGGAAATGCTTTTGAGAAAAATTAAGCAAAAATGTATAAATAGATGAAAACAAAGCCTTAGACATTAACTGACTTTGTTGACATCGAATTTGCAATCAAATTATGATCAGCTTGATATCTGAATGCCATTAGAATGTCATCAAAATGTCATCAAAATGACAGCAGATTGTCAACGGACGCTCAGTGGATGGTTAGATAATGTACCGTTGTTGATTCTCTTGTCGTCAATGTGTTATCTTGTCCGGATTAAGGACATTGTATAAGATGATCTCGATATTTACCGTTTATGGTTCATTGGCACCATTTGACGTTTAGTGGATTGAAGAGGTCACTTGAAACGAGGTATAATCTAATATAAACTATGAGGAAGTTTTATTTAAAAAAAATATTCTCGAACATAACTATCGCAAACAAACCAAATAACGGCATTTCATTTGCTTGACGTAACGAACGGTGTTTGAAGAGACTTTGAGGGATGTTATCTTTAGTGCGAGGTAATGTTGTGAAATAACTAAAACTTTGGAAAATAAGAAACCGCGCCGAAGGAATTCAGCGAAAGACTGTGCAATTGTTGTGGCACGAATATTTATTTAAATCACTTCAGGACTCATGTCCTTGCTGCCTCAAAGCGCATGCTAAAAACATTAAATGTCGACCTCCAGAATGTAATTAACTGGGCGATAAACAGTTGAGTGGCATTTAATGTCTTCTAAAACAACAAGGAAAAAATATCCCTTTTTCATAAAGCGCGCTTACATTCACGAAACGGGTTTTTCACTCAAAGTATGCGTGTCAATAAAGAACATTTCTTTGAATCACCGCCAAATTGAAGGTCACTTAAGTTGGGGACAAATGTCTACTGTTTTTGAATGAATGGTGGAAACAGTAATACCACGTCGACATTATTCGTGTGTTGTGTTGTTCCTTCTAGGTATGCAGTTTTATAGATTTCTAGAAAAATTTCTAGAAATTTTGAAACTTAGTTTAGCTGCCGTTGACAACAGGATAACAGGTTTTGACGCAGTTCATTTTACAAGCCCAAGCAGTCATCGGTTCCTTTCAAAGGCTGTGTCTACACACGCCTACTCACTCCTTGCGGAATTTTCGATACCACGAGTATGGAATAACCCGAATTGGATTCAAAATTGCAAGAAATGAAAATTTCCGCATCACTCTCTCTTAAGTTCATAGCTTTTCAGGAATCATGGATGAAAATACTTTTAATTATATGCAAACATGTGCGACTAGTAATAAGTGTGTTCAGTATTTACTCGCTTGGAAAATCATTTTCCGGGTGATGTTATCTCTGCGACAATTAGTCAAATTAATAAAATCAAAAAGAATCGGAACGAGATTTAATAAAACTGATGAGCTTTCTGCAATCCACTTTGATTTGTACTCTCGCTGAAGTTTCGGATTTTCCTACTCATCTCGCGCCCTTTCGGACTACGCATTAAGTGGGCAGATGCTTTTGAACACAGGCAAAGAAATCAAATCGATTTCAATTCCATTTTGTGGCCCTACAACTTCGCACATTGACATTGAATGGGAAACCATAAACTTGTACATGCGTCAGCTCGGAATAAACATGTTTTTTGTAGGGTTCTTCAAACATCTGTTTTATGGCGCGTGTTGGTATTCTCATACGTATGAATAATGACATATAAAATAGGAATTAGAGATGTGAGAAAAGAAGATTGGAGCTTCTCGATGTGTGTTTCCTTGACATTCATTGGAACGAATTAAATTTTAAAGATTTTTAGAAAGCAGATGCGAACGCCTGTGATGAGAAAGTATTGCAATTAATTTTAGACTACGTTAGAATTGTCGGTGGGATCGTCTTCTTTTCGTTTTTTAAAATGCCTTAAGGGACTTTTTGGACTCCTCTTTCGTAATACATTTGAAATAGTCTTAAGAATCGACTTAGGAGATCGCAAAGTTTATTATTCGTTAGACAATTAATTAATTTAAATTTAAAATGTTTTTTTTCTAAATCGGAGAAAGTAACAAAGCCATAGCTTAAAGTAAAATATTTCCAATTGTATGGATTTAAAAAGAATCGGCCACTCTCATTGTCAAGATCTTACAATTGTTCTAGTATTTTGTTAAAATCTTATCGTATGCCTATCAAAGGAATAATTGGAGCGATTAGCGAAACAAGCTAAATTTGTAAGATAAGAAGACAGTATAAGAACTTTCTTAGCATAAAATAATTATTTCTGGTCAACATCGTTCAAGTTTAATGTCGTTAACATTGCATTACAGAAGAAACTCCCTCCACTATCGTTTCAAAAAAAGCCCATTCCATCGTGACACAATGCCCGCACTAATGTCCACCACAGAATGACAAACGATCAGACCCCCCGTCAACAGGTATGATTCATTTCAGTCGCAACAACCTGAACTACATTGTGGTCACTCATCTAGAATGGAAATCGCCTTTCACATCAACACACAACAAGTTTTCACGTTATTCCCCAGGGTGTACTTCAGGGAATCATTATCGCGTCACAGGTAGGAGAAAAAGCACATCGCACCCAGCAATGGAATTCCGAAGAGATGTGAAATTGTAAACCACCGTCAAATTAGTATGTCCAGCCTCATTTGAATCGCGTGTCATAAAACTTATTTAATTTCCTTTATCACATCGCTGATGATCAGGCACATTTTATGGAGCACACACACACACCCCTTACCCACACTGCTCATGCACGGTATGCATCGCATCATTAGCAAAAATGCACGTTGTATAAAACACTCTTTGTCATTGAATGCGACGCATGGCGGCAAATCGTTGCAAGCTCATCTCACTGGCTGCAACAAATTCTGAAGACATTTAAGGTATCGCATGTCTTATCTTTACAATCTCAATTCAGTTGCCAAATAAATGACTTAGAAACAAAAAAGCAAATTTTTATCTAAATATTCACCTAGCAGCAGTGTTCACTTTGAGGTGGTTCGTTGAACTGAACTGAACTCGTGGAAAGCCTCCGACAGCGGGCTGGTCAACTTCGCACGAGTTCTGTCCCATGCGAGTGATTAAATGCTTCGCCTGGTCAAGGCCACGAAACTAACTTCCGTTCGGTGTGACTAATAAATTAAATGCTTCTAAATGGGCCACCTAATGTGTTGTTGTGCTGAGAGCAGGACTAACGCGATTTTGAATCGCGTGACTACAAAAATTGTTGCAAATTAGATTCAGGAAATCGTTTCGTCACAGGGTCGCAGGCAAATCGCTGTTGGACGTTTGAAAACTTTTCTCTTTTTTGTGTCTTTTCTCTGACTAAAATTAATATTTACAATAAACAATGGATGACGGGGATGGGTGATGAATCTTGAAACTTGCTGCGAGTGGCGCACTAATATGGCGCCCAATGGAAGACACTTTGTTCGGTATCATTTTTTTTTTTTTGCTTAAAAATGTCAAAGAATGCGGTTAAAAAAAGGGAATGTTGAATCTTTAATTTTATTGAAGACTATGTTCAGCGATGGCACTTAAGCGAAATTTAAACACCTTATCCGAAGACCATGATATTGTTAGCAGCATGTTTCTGGAGAATTAACTCAAAACTGCAAAAATGTAATTTGACTCCATATCATTCTAAGCGCTTCAAATGTTTGATTTTATAAGTCCATTACAGGTAAGCACCTCAATTTGGGGGCAAAAACTCAAAAACTCACATCAGATTGATAGTGAATCCGATATTTAATTTTTCCTTGAATGATTAATGACAAGCAAGTGAAGCATCATCTTGTGAATTGTTTTTGAAGAGCATTTCTCGGAAGATGTTTATGTTTTTGTTTTAATTGATTGTGAATTGAGTTTTAGGCATTCAAAGTCTTTGTTGTTTAAAGAACTGTCGTCACACACGGAAGGCGTGTTCGTCTGCTTTGCCTCGCAAAATTCAAATCATAAATTTCTGGCCGTTGGATGAACGTTACCAATTCTCTGGCAACCTTTGAAAATTGAGTCAAAATGTGTGATGTGTGTGCCGCGCTGTTGGTTTTGTCAAACAATTGAGTAAAATGTTTAAACCCAAACCATAAAATGCATTTGAGGTCAATAAGAAAAAAAATATTCCGATTTTAATCTTTCATTAAAACGCTTTGATTGATTTTTGTCGTGATCAAAATGGCACACGAGTGGGAGGAGTGACCCTCTCGAGACTGATTACGTCTGCAGGCAAAAAACAATATCCAAATGCATATGGAAATGATCCGAAATATATGTGCATAAAATTTGCAACTATGGTTACATAAAAACTAAAGCCATGAGTTTCACTTAAAATATTTCGGCACTAAGACAGACGGTAGGAGAGAAAAAAAAACTTCTCCAAAAAAGTCAGCAATAACCTTAGTCAAGGTAACCTTGAAAGTGACAGAATCCTTTGCAATTTCTTTCCTAAGTACTCCACAATCAACTGGATAAATCCAAGGCTGTTCTCCCCTTGTTTCACTGCCTTTACATGACGCTGCTCTATTTATTATGAGACACACGTTGAAATTATAAAACTTGTTTAATTGAATGCAGTTTTAATGCAAATTCAGATTGATTTAAGAGATACAAAATTTTGAAAAAAAAAAAAAAAACAAAACACGTCGAGAATTTAAATTCAAAATACAGGGTATTGGTGATCAGGTGTTGTCTGGAACTGATTCTATTCCCAGAATGTACGTTAAAAAATAATTGACGATTTAAAAGCAAATTTATTCTGAATTGTCTGCATCTAGATACCGAGTCATGAAATGTTCACATGAGAAAAAGGATAAGATGCGCTTCAAAACGATCAGACTGATTACGTTTATTGACCGAATTCACTTATTTTCTGCTCATGTTTTAGAGGTTCACAGCATAACATTTTTCAAACAATTTACAAATCAGAAATAGTTCTGATAAAATCTTTATCACTTACCGTTGCACAAGCAAACAAAAAAAATACTGCAAAATTCAAGTTTCTAAAATCGCACACTAACACCAAAAATAATCACAAGCAAACACTTAAAAAAATATAGATTTCCGCGTTCTACGCTTATCACAAATGTATTCTCTTCAAACAAATAAATATGTTTCTTCAGACAAAATTTTTCCTTTAACACAAAACTTTCTTTAGATCGAACCGAACAAGTGTAAGGAACATTTCGGACTACTAACGCGTGTGACGTTCAATGGTCACGATCAAAATGCTTCCCGACCACCAGATGGGAGCGTCTTAAATCCTCAGACTGAATGAACACCGCCTCCAATACTGTTGTTGGATGAACTGCGACGAGCTTTCCGGTTGCTTTTGTCTTGTTTACCCGTCGCTGCCGCCGTCGACCAGTGAATACTTCAGATACAAGATACACACATCCATTCCTGTTTGGCCGGCTGATCTTGAATCGGCCGCTGATAAAACAACTAGCGAGCAGTGAATTACCGAATTTCATGAAATATGCACATAAAGCAAATTGTTCTTGATAAGAGAGACATTTTTGAAATTTGAAATTTGCTGTAAAGCAATTAAAAAGCTTCTGCGCTCAATTTGTTTCTGCTTTTTGTGCACACGCATCCTAACTAGAACATCAACTTTCAATCCGGATTAATTGTTCTATCGTGAATCAGTTGACTGGCGGAGAGGTGTTGAAGGGGAGGGAGCTTTCGAGTAAATTACTGATGATTGTGGGAATGTACAAGATCAATTTTCAGAAAACATCTGTTGATTCACTTCATTCAACCGCAAATTCAAATTATGAATTAAGTGGGAACGTGCGGTGCATAAGAATTGAGTTCAGCTGCTACGCATCATGCATCCAGGGATTGCCAATGCAGAGCCGCGTCTGGGCCAGAAATAAATTTCCCGATGGGGATTCACACACGTGTTGCCACTTCGAGCCTTAATCTGAGCCGATCTGCCTGTGAAGTGAAGTCGAGTGTGTTTATGGTCAAAGAACCACCGGACACGAGGCGAAAAGGAATTCGTGCAACTTAATGAGACTAAGCCGAGTTTTTTTTTTCTTTTTTTTTCTGAGCTGCGATGGTGTTCTGGGAAAAACCGGTGCGAGGAAATAGTGTGCTATTCCGCAAGTGAGAAAAGGCGAACGTTTTTATTGACTGTCTTTCTAACGGTGAAGATTGTTCACAAGCTCTGTTAGGAAATGAATTTAAATTGAAATTAAGTTGACGGCGATTGAAAGAAGAACTTTAACAATTTCTGTGCTCGTTTGAGATGAGAATTTTCGATTTTTTAAATATATTAAATTTCTTTATAAGTTTATAACATACTTCTAGTTGAAATAAGAAAGCATCAACGTATTAGAAATGTCGAAAATTGTTTAGTGATGTGAATTGCAATTCACAATAATGCGGTCGCGTGTCCCTTTCGTCCATATTTTCATTTTTATTTTGCTCATTTAGAGCAAATTTGTGCTGTGCTAGTGAAAATGAAGGATGTGAAAGGCCTATGTTGAAACCGCTTAAGGAAAGCTTTCTTTCAAAATCACTCATCAGTCTAGTTTAAAAAATAGAAATAAACCATAGGAGAGGCAGATGTGTTTAAGTAAAAAACTTAAGGTAAACATTTATTTTATTAATACTTATTGAATAGGTTATTGTTTTTTAATAGCTCATTGACACCTTTGGGAACAGATTCAACAAACGTTCTATATTTCTCCTTTGCCTCCTGTACAATTTTCAAAAAAAACTTGAACTGTTTAGTTCAGCTAAGAGATTTTCAATCAGATTAATACCGTTATGTTCAGCTGGTTGTTTTCTAAAAATTACTGTTTCGTATTTTTGGGAAAATGTTTTGAGTCGTCATCTTGCTAAAAAACATTCAGCTGGCTAATCATCACTAATAAATTAGCTGAATTCATTTCACACGCGTCGCTCGGTATGCCCATCAATTCACCCTTTACTTCACTTTCGGACATGCAGTTAAGCTCTTCCCAATATTCCTTCAATTTAATAAGTCGTACCTACACCCCCGAAAAAAACAGCAACCCCACAGGAATAAACTTCCTTAGCCTTGTTTTACGGTGGACATCGTGTATTTGAGAACGTACGCTTCACCTGCTTTTGTGTCAATTTCGGCTTCCGTTTTCTGTAATCTGGCCGTTTGTCTTATTAAAGGCGTTAAAGAGCAAGTAGAACATATAACTGAATCGGTGTTTTTCAGTTTAACTCAGAATATCAAAAACCGAAGTAAGTAAGGCTACTCTCAGCTCAGCCAGGACGTTTGAAATATATGTTTTTATTTTTTACCCGTTTTCCTACAAAGCAATTTTCAGCTGGATTCTATTTCTGTACTATTTCTGTATTTTTTTTTATATATGTTAAATCCCTTCGACTACGGTGGCGTCCTGACACGGCTACCAATAAGAAACAAAAGGAATTCCAGGAACAACTTATTTTGCATAGATTGATCAACAAACTTTACATTTGAATGATTCTTGTCTCAAACTTCCATGAACAAACCATCCCTATCCTATAGCATCCAAGTGATCTTCCTACGATCCATAAATTAAAATTGGCTATCACTATCATCAGTGAGTAAAACACATACGTGTGCATTTTTATAGACGTGCATGCGTACAGGTGATATTCATGTTGGCTTGGGTGGCCACACCATGCGTGTGGTCTGGTGTATATTTTTATGCTTTACCTTATACCGCCATGTCGGATGGTTGATGGCGTGTTGCAGATATTTTGTTTTTTTTCTGCAGTACAGTGATGAACGAAATTGCATTTACAATTTATAAAAACGAATGACGTAAATTTTATGAGCAAATATCTCTCCCACTTGTCACGGATCATTCTCTTATGAGTTTCTGAAATTAATTAATCTTCATGAACTTTCTTAACTTCACCGATCCAAGATTGTACTCATCTGTGGCTTCATTTTGACGCATAACACAAGTGATTGCGAAAGAAACTGTTCGTTGTAGCTTATTTAGAATTATTTCAAAAAATGAACTACGAACGAGCTGTCCCCTTCCTCTAAAAAAGGAATACGAAATTCCTCCATTTGACCAACCCTTGTTGAGTGGAAAAGTCTTTACTCTGAGAACTTTATCTGATGATTAACTTAACCTACTTTGTGGTTCATCAATTCTCCCATTTTGCCATGAATTTCCTTCCAGAAGAACATTAATGTTGAATTAGAAAACTAAAACATCAGCAGACGTAATTCTAGAAGAGATCAAATTTTCGCCACTGATTTGACGCCAGTTGTCGATCTCAAACACGTTTTTCTCTTTTACTGCCGACGTAATCGACGTCACTGCGTAAATGAACTGGTGTCACAACAACGAGGGGCTTCCCTCAGCTGTCCTCACTACAATCTCTGTCAGATAGTCTAATTTGGGAAGGTATTGACTGAATTTCAAGCAGGTTTATTCACAACCGGTAGATGGGAAGGAAAGATACGCCTCCCTTCCCACTAATCACGACTATAAAACGTGCACGCCAATAAAAATCGATATTTGTGTTCGGGTTACTTGTATAACATACAACCTTCAACTCAACGTACGGATTGACTGAATTGGAGGGCCGACAAACTGCTACGTAAGATTCAGAAAATATCGGTTAGACCTTGTTAAGAACAGTAAATCATCTCTACCCATGACACGGAACGTTGCAATTGGAATTAGTTTGGGTTTGTAATTTCATCTTCAAGATGTTAATTTTCTAAAGGCAAGATCTAAATTACCCAAACAATCTATTTTTAGAATCATTGAAGAAGACATAATTGTCAAGGGCACGTGATGCTTAAAAATGTTCAAAAACAAATGGAACTGATCGTAAAAACAGTTCCATTCCCTTGCGCATTACTTTGCGTCATCGATTACCGCCCTTGTCTACACTCTCCATTTGTCATAGACTTGTGCGTTGTCACATTGGCCACACGCCAGCTTTTAAATGCTGCTAGGGCTCGGCATCGCGAAATTCTTTTCCTGGGTGGGAAATATTACTTTTCTTGACGTCTAAGCGATGTGTGATCGATGTTCGAACGATTCTGGTCATTTCCAGTGGCAAGCAGACAAGGTTTTGCATTTTTTTGTAAACAAAATCTCTTCTGACAAGCAAATGTGTAATTGATGGCCCTCTAGGGCGTCACGATCGAAGAGGAAAACAAATCTGTCACGTTGACCGACCTTATATTTTTATGAGATCTGTTATGACATCCGCAAGCGGAGAAACAAACATCTGCCTGTCTGCGGTAGCTAATGAAAAATTTATTTAAATGAAAGGGTGTGTTGAGATTTAAACAGAGATCAGGGGAAAAACGGAATTTACTTATAAAAAATATTTCAGTCATTTGCAAAGACAGGCGAAGCGTTTTCATTTCTTCTTATGGGCACTGAAGAAAATGTTCATACATTAGTCTCTCTGGTTTTTAATAACTTTATCCAATGCTCCATGTACAAATGTTCAAGCAGATTCCGTGACGACCAAAAATCGTTTATCTGCCCAAGCTGCATATTTATTTGGGGAAAAAGAATTCAATTGCTGCTTGTATGGAATTAGAACCGGCACAAAATCGTTTTCAGAGATTAAAGGCAAAATACAAAAGTCTGGAAACTCCTTTGTCATTGCGGAGCAAACTGGTTCGAAAAAAAATTGGAATAGGGTGGGGCGAAAAGAACTCAAATATCCCAAATGCCAATGGCAAAAAATTTGTCATATGAATCAGAGATGAATGAGACATTCAGTTCAGGTAGGTGAGTTCAAGCATCTTCCACGAGAAAGGCCGGGATGATCGCACAACATACATACATCTGCTCAGACTCATGTCAGCGATGGGACCCAGTATGAAGGCTTTCCCACATACGCAGAAATTTACACCAAATTTTCTATAATATATAAAACGGACTTCTCTAGCATTTCCAGGGATAGTTTTCTGAACAACGCCACAAACTAGCAGTCAAAAACGCCATAATCTAAAGTGATCAACTCATTCTGATGATCCTACGTCGTCTTAAAACTCAATAAAAACTTTACAAGATCTTGTTGACACCCAAAACGCCAATGCGCATTGAGTTCCCATTGAACACTCAGATAAACACAAAAACAGGACAAAACAAAAACAAATGCAAATCTTGTAGACGGAATTTCACCTGAACTGATGCACGTGATATCGACAAAAAAATCAGGTTTACATGACGTACGAAACGATGCTCGGTTTGACAGCATTTTGGTAAACTACCCAAATCAACCGGCATCATAACACACACGCCTCACAAAGCAGTTCTACGAATCTACGTCAACATCGTATGCATTGCCTTCGAAATTTCCGTAAAGCTCGCCTTATGTAGCAACCTGTTTGTGAGTTCATTCTAAAATTTCGAGCCATTCACTAGTCAGAAGATGAGTCAGATCAGGGCATCTGCTTCTGTCAGAAGAACTAGTTCGAGCTTTCGTCTATGACTTGAAGTGTCTGACGTCTGTGTTCGGCTTCAAACACGTTTTTCGACGTCACTGCGTAAATGAGCTGGTGTCGCAACAACTACCGCATGGGGGCTTCCCTCAACTGATTTAACTTGAATCACTCTCACAACGTCTAATTGGGAATGGTGTTGATTGAATTCCAAGTAGATTTAATGACAGCCGTTAGATGGGAAGCAAAGATGCGCCTCTCTGCTCACTTGTCATGGCCGTAGAGGAAGTGATCGTGCTAAGATTTTTGATTAAGCTAATTAGTTCAGCCCCCCTGGTGTTTTTTTTTCAAATCTGCAATTAATAACCGAATTCAGAGAGAATTCCCAGTCAGATGTGTGATCTCCAAGAATCACGCTTTTGATAGAAATTTTACAATTTCGTAATACACTCATTAAAACACATACCTGCTGGATATGTCATTCAAAAGCGGTTAACGACGCAGCCGACGCTGTGCAGCGTGGGCTGGCAAAAGGCACGCCGCCAACGTAGTAATTTGTAAAGCTTGCGAAAGACTATTATCGAAGTGGTTCCATTGATGTGGGGTATTAATAAAGAATGAATCGTTCATGTATTTTCTCTTGAAATTTACGCAAGCGTTGTTGCTTCACGCGACACTGTCGTTACCTGTGTCTTACCAGAAATCTTCTAAAATGTTACAGTTTAACCTTAGCTCATAATTGTGTTCTAATAAGTAGCCTACGGCTTGCGGAAGTTGTCTTTTGGGATAATTGCCATTTTTCGCTCAACTATGCGAAATTCAGCAAACAGATGTCACAAAGAACCACGCACAAAACGGAAACTTCTTGGGTTGACGTCGTAGTTTACGGATTCTGATATTCATCTTTTTTTAAAACTTCGTATCTTTTGATTCAATGTCTTAAGCAGAATGCCAAGGACTTTAGTTGTTGGCCTTCCTATAGTGATTACCGAATTCCTCTCTTTTATATTTCATACTGCAGTCTTTTTGTGTTACGGACAACGAGTAAGGTGTATCCAGGTGTCAAGAAAACATGCTTAAAAAGTCGACAGAAAACTACGCGGTCCTCGAATGCTACTGTGAGCAAGACAAACGGCAGTTTTCTTACAAATTCATAAATTGTAAGATCTTGTACAGAAAATACTCGTTGAACGCATTAATTTGATGCCGATGGCTTGGGAGATCTGCCGAACGCACACTTATTGCTGGGAGTCTGTAGTTTCGAGGAGCTGAATCAACTGATCAACTAGTTTCCGTAACGACACGATTTGACGATAACTCTAGGAGACAGAAGACGCTTTCTGTCTTCGATGCTAAAATCACCACTTCTGAAGTGTCGAATCCACTCTCTGCGTGATTTATCGGTCGGAGAATTTTCACTATAAAGTTCTACAAATATTCAATGTCTCTCAGCTGCTGTTTCTTTAAGATAAATCTGGCCATTTTCGGAGTTGCTGTCTCAAACCTTTCCAATTGAGTAGGTAGTCACAGGAGGGGCTGTAAAAAATTCGAAATGAATGAATGCAAAGGAATCCGTAAGTAAGCTTCAACGCAATTGTCCACTGATACCAACAGTTGTCCTCTATTATTTTTGAGAATTTCTTTTTCGACTTTGATCATTTCTGCAGACTCTTAAAAGGCGATGACGGCCGGCATCCCGCTGTTAGGCAGAATGGTCCTCTCAATTTGGACGATGACAGACAAGAATTTCGTCCCCCCGACTTACATGAGGTCAAGATATCAATATCGAGACTGAAGTCGAACAAGGCTGCTGGAGTGGATGAACTGTCCGCAGAACTGTTTAAAGCCGCTGGAAATGACCTAGTTGGGCGCATGTACCAGCTCATCTGTAAGATATGGTCGGATGAAAGCATATCCGATGAGTGCAATCTCAGCGTCATCTGCCCGGACCACAAGAAAGGAGACCCCTTTAACTGCGCCAATTATCGAGGGATCAGTCTTCTTAACATCGTATAAAATCCTTACTACCGTACTGTGTGAACGCCTGAAACCGTTCGTCAAGTGTGTTTTCAGGCCAGAGAAGCCCACCATCGACCAAATCTTCACACTACGGCAAATACTGGAAAGGACCTAAGAAGTGCATATCGAAATGCACCACCCATACGTCGATTTTAAGGCCGCATATAACAGCGCACATTGAGACGAGCTAAACAGTGCGATGTTTAGTTGGCATTTATCAAGGAAGGACTCGTAACATTAACGTCTCGGACAGAGCGTTACACTAGGCAGCAGGAACTTCGAGGTAGTCAATCGATGTTTCTTTGGGCTCAAGCGGCAATCAAGTAATTAAGTCCTCTCTCGAAGGACTGCGCTATAACAGCTTGACCATTCCAGCCCTACTTTATGGCGCGACATGCACCTGGTCAAGCATTTCCGGATACAACGCTTAAGATGGCTGGGTATGGACTTCACGAAAAGTCGTCGTATCTAAGCCATTGGGACAATGCAACAGGAGACGGCCTAGGCTAAGGTGGCGCACACAAGTGGAAATGGACTTTTGTGCGCCACCTTAGCGCCACCACCTTGGAGTGCGCAACTGGAGGCAGCCAGCGAAAGATCGTGCTGGCTGAAGAGGCATGTTGGTTGAGGCCCAGGTCTACCCCGGACTGTAGAGCCACAAGAAGTAGAAGAATTTATAATTGACGCATTTATCTTCAGAAGGTAGCTGTTAACATTCCACTGGAAGATGTCCTCGGCCACTTAATTGAACTACGCAAAGTAGGCCTTTTTCAAGATATCCAACGAAAACATCTCCAGAATCCTGGAGATTCCTGCTGTCCAGGAAGAAATCTTGTCATTCATTGTCACATGATTTTTTATTACTTATGGTGTACTGTTAGAACTTCATGGCTTGTTATGTTTGGTCTGCAAACTCAACGCGTTCTTTCCCCTCTTTGCTTTATGCATACATTATCATTATCACGCGAAAGTGATAAAAACAAAAATATTCATAACTGGTTCTTTCCGTAGCGCAGAGTCAGAACTGCCCTTGTCAAGTTACGCCTTCTTGTGTTTTTATGAAAGAGAGCATTTTACCAAATTACGTAATTCCTTTTCCAATGTTATGAAAATACTTAATTGCTCTTATACCACAAAAACAACCGTGTATCAAATTGAGGAATAATCATTCGATATCTTTACAACGCATGGTCCCTAAATCGAGTTGATTGCGTCATCACTTGCGATTTGAGAAGAGCAAGACCAAGCGTTCCCATTGAGTTAAAAATAAAAACAATCAAATCAAATCGGTGCAACATCACGAGCCATCTTCCCACGCGCCAAAATGGTCGTTTATTTTGAAACTGTAACCAGCACGTGTGGAATGTAAACTTCCAGGATTCACTGATGTCGACCCAGGATTCTTGCCGATTGGCGACAGTCATTGAAGAAATAATGGCGTCACCAGCAAACGATATATATTTACAATACATATGTATGAAGCAAAGTAGCAATTTGCATTGATTTGGAATTACAACTGATTGTCGCTTTCACAAAATCGAAAGTTTGCGTTTGGGGTGACCAGGCGAGAATGAAAAACTTTAAGCATTGCGATGAATAAAATTGGGTTTTGTTCAATTCAGGTTGGATAAAATTGGCTCAATATTTCCATCAGATCTTTTTTTCCGAACATGTTACATTCCACAAGTAAGGTATATCGACTATTCGATACGTTGTAACGAGTCAGAATCGTTACTCGCACGATGATGGTCCTTTTTCTATTTCAATACAGAATACACTTACGTATGCGTATGCCGTTATGCAGTGGTGCTGACATTGTTTTAACCTCATCGAACCTGGGTCTTTCGGTGTTGAAATTGTGCACTATGCGCCGGCAACCACAAAAAGTTTTTCGAGGCCAAAAGTCTATCGAGGTAGGTCTTGGGAGCACAAAACAGAGTATGTACCTATGATATCACACCATTGGACTATTTTCTCTGGGGATATGTTATGTCTGTGTCAGGTCAGGTCTAACTTTGATTGACTCTTTAGAAGGCACCATTACCCGTTTTATTCGCGAGAATAAAAACAAGCCAAAAAACTGGACCTCCCGGATTGGCCCTCAGACATCGGCTTGACCAACATTTACAAGATATCATTTTCACAAAGTAAATGCCATGCAATTTTCTTTAAGCTGAAAATGAAAATTTTTAATTCACCTTCAAATTTATGTGTTTTATTTTTAATTATAAATCAAACCTCAAGAAGGATCAGTCTCTAATTTTTTTTCAATTTGAGTCCCAAAATCAATTATAACATTTAAAATGACAGGTCGGTTATGTCATATAAATTAATTTCAAGTAAATATTGAATATACTTAGACTTGTTTGTGTCCCGGGACATCACGGGATCACGGTCTCACGGGAAACGAGATTGCTTATGAACTAGCTAGGCGAGGTTCTAAAGAGGCATTCGTAGGGCCCGAACCCACCATGGGACTACCCGCTTTCTTGGTTAAAGCTTCTGTCGACGGTTGGGTCTCACGACAGTACAACCAGAGATGGCATGACTCTCCAGGATGCAGGCTGACCAAGTGCATGCTCCCGAACGTCAGTAAGAAATCCGCGGCTTTTCTGTTTTCTCTAGACACTTTTCCTTCGCTAAGCACCTAAGTATACTTGAGTTTATCGAAGAAACCCTCTGCGACGCCTGTGGCTAAGGCGAAGACACTTCAGAGCACTTTCTCTGTCAATGTCCCACCTTTGCTCGTATCAGATGGCGGCTGTTTGGCGCCGATGTGGTGGGAGCTGAAAACTTAAGGTCTTTATCACAGAAGCGCCAGCAAGTGCCAGCAAATATGGCAGAAGGGTATGAATGACATTTTATTTCTTATCTAGGAGAATATATCTTCTATGACTGGAGCTTCGAAATACATACAGAACAGAAATGATAAAGCAGTTCGATAGGAGTGACGCGCCATCTGTGGAAAATCAAACTTAGCAATGAACCACGTGATATTTCTGTAAGCCCATGCCCTTGGCCAACAGAAATGGTTTTGTCTTCCGTCATAACAATGCTAGGCAACACAAATCTCTTATGACAAACAAACGGACAGAGCATTGTTTGGGATTGGTGCATCATCAACTGTACAGTCCGTACCTTGCATCCTCTGATTACCATTTATTTTGGACTCTTGGGGGGAAAAAAACTAGCACCGCCTGGTAGAGACTAGTTATCCCGGCTTTGTGCAAAAACTGTCACATCAGAGGAGCCTGTCGAAAAATGTTCTCCGTCTATCATCCATCACTCTAGATAGCCCCTCACTTAGCGTCGAATGTATCCAAACCAATACCCGACTTCTATCTATTTACACGAGTTTAATTTATTGACCCAAATACATACATATCTTACAACGTCGAAAATCTCAAAATTTAAGCTTCAAAATCTCAAAATTTGAGCTTCAAGAAGGCCCCACAATCAGGGCTGTATGGTGGTGGTGGAGGTGGTGGCGGTGGTGGTGGCTGATGGTGGTGATGATGGTAGTGGCCCTCGTCGTAGTTCACATATGGTGGTGGCTGAGGGGGATATGCAACAGCGGGCGGATCTCCGTGGACAAGCACTTCATAGCTCACCACTCGCCGCTCCCGTCCACCGAACGGAATGTACAGGCATCCATGTGATTTCTGAACCTTTCCCGGAGTCAAGCTACCGCAATAGTGTGCACGACCGATGTAGAGCGTCTCTCCCTGAGCTGTGCGACCGCCTATAACAGCGCCCGGGGGCACATAGCCATCTGCGGAGGGCACCCATCGGTAGCCGTGCCCGGTTAGCACCTCAAAGTGGCTCTTGACAATTTCAGTTCCAGCGTGACACACGTAGGCGCAGGATTTGTTGGGGACGACCTTTGCCGGGAGTAGATCTCCCTCGTGGTAGGCCCTGCCTACGTAAATGGTTGCCATATCAGTGTCTTGACCGGCGTGCACGGCATTTGCGGGTACACTGCTCCCGGTCGCCGATACCCAGGGGCTGGACGGTGGCTCTCTGACCAGGACTTCGTAGCTTTCCAATCGTCTCTCGACGCCTCCGTATGGAATGAAGAGTGCTCGATGGACGGTGATAACCTTGCCGACGGTCAAGCTGCCTTCGAAGTGGCCGCGTCCCACGATTACCCGCTGACCGGAGCTGGTTCGCCCGCATTCGACGGCATAAGCCGGGATGGCGTGTTCGTGACAATGACGCCAGGTGTAGTTATTTCCGCAAAGAATCTCATAATGTGTCTTAGGAATCTCTTGGCCCCGCCAGCAGACGTAGGCCACGTGTCGTGAGGGAATCACTTTTGCAGCGAGCATGTCGCCTTCATGGAATGCGCGGCCGACGTAGATCGTTGCGCCATCTGAATCATGCCCACCGATTACAGCGAGGGGCGGAACCGCTCCATAGGGTGTAGATGGAACCCAATTATGACCTAGAATCGTAAGAAAAGCTTTTATGTGGAACAGGGTACGAGATTCAGTTTTCCCCTGCGTGGGCCGTGGCAGACGTGGTGCTGGGTGCAAATGAAACACAAGTCATCCGGTTAAAAATTTCAAATTTTATTGATCTGTTGTTTGTTCTTTGGCAGGTTGTTTGTTCATTGCAACAGCCCTCAACCGCATCCGTATCACCAGTTCTTGACCAGCACCTCGTAGTTGGTGAGCTTGACTTCCTTTCCGCCGTATGGTATGTAGCAGCATCCGTGTGAGGGATGTACTTTGCCAGGCGTCAAGCTACCGTGGTGATGGCCGCGCCCCACAAACACTGGCTCACCATTTCGAGTCGTTCCAGTGGAAATGGCCCCCGGCGGAACTTGGCCGTGGTGCGCCTTCACCCAGTAGTACCCCTGGCCAGTCAGCACCTCGAAGTGTGTCTTGTATATTTCATTGCCACCGAAGCACACGTACGCACAACCCTTACTGGGGATAACCTTTGCAGGTAAATGCTCACCTTCATGCATAGCTCGGCCGACGTAGATTGTTGATCCGTCGGTGTCGTGGCCGCCAACCACCGAGCTCGGCGGGCAGTGATGTAGGTTTCCAGGCACCCATCCGTGTGGCATGGAGTAGGTGAGCACCTCGTAAGTGTCGAGGCGATGTTCCCGGCCTCCAAATGGAATGTACAGGCAATGATGAGAGGGGTGAATTTTTCCAACAGTCAGCGAACCGCTCCAGTGGCCACGGCCGATGTACAGTGGCTCACCGGTGCGTGTGTTTCCGGCGAGCACGGAATTGGGTGGAACTGAGCCAGCGGCGCATGGCACCCATCTGTAATTGGCTCCAGTCAGTATTTCGTAGTGACTCTTGGTGATCTCTTGACCGCCCCAACAGACGTAGGCACAGTTCTTGCTGGGAATCACCTTGGCCGGCAGATTGTCGCCCTCGTGGAATGCCCGACCGACGTAGATAACTGCTCCGTCACAATCGTGGCCACCGACAACAGCGCCCGGCGGTACACCGTACGTTGATCCGGAATGAACCCAAGAGTGATCTGAAAGCAAGCAAGGAAATTTCTTGAACAACAAGTAAAATACTCATGTAGACGATTTAGGATTTTCTGAGAAAGGCTATGTCACCATATTTGTCCAAAAATATGTACAAATGGTGGTCTGAAAGTACGACGCGCACTGCTGATTAGGCAATTCAGGCGTCAGAAACGATAAGATTACAATGAGTGCAATGAATCACCTCACGAATGCCAAGAGTCACACAGAAAAATGACAGATGTCACTATTTGAAATGAAAAATCAATTTCGACAGAGCACATAAGTCAAGCAAACAGTTGAAAATATTTGATTTTAAAATATCAAATTGACAGATGTTACTACTTGCAATGAAATGAAACACTTTTACTTGAAGTTTTTGACATAGCACAAGGCAACTGGAATTATTTGACTGAAAATTGTCAAATTGAGCATTCGCCTGAGCGAGGAAAAGGCGGCGTTCAACGAGTCACGTCTAGACAAAAGTCATGAAAGGGTTTCAATATTAATTATGAATGTTTGAATGCACAACGGGACCAATGCTTGAATCATGGTCATTTTGAATTTTTAAATTCATTGCTCACTGAACACAACCATTTCAAACGTCAGTCTCTGGACCAATTGATATCCCGTAAAATAATGATGGAAAGCAATTCAATTACATGGCTGTATGACGTGACCAGGCCTTTGCAGGGATAGTTCACCTCCTGAAAAAACGAGCACATAGAAATGATAAGTTTCATTGCTTCTAAACACTTATCGGCTGTTGATCATCATAAAGCTTATCGCGTTGGCTTCGCTGGCCCTGAACATTCGATTCGTGCAAGTGATTCATCAAGTATTCAAAACAAAACCGATTTTCCCACAAAAAAAGAAAACAACTTAATTTGTCTTTATCTAATCGGAAATTGAACAACCACTCACTTCACCCAATCACTTGATATTTGAAACGGTTAAGACGCATTTTGGAATTTTGAAAACAAAAAAAATCAGCACAGACGCCACAGCCAAAACCAACGAAAGTCCTTAGATGTCACTTTTTATTTTCTTCTCAAATCTTACCCATTTTTTTAAAAAGTAATTAAATTCTGTTCAGGTGCTTTTTAACGAATTTCTCCACTTTCACTTGAGGTGTGACAGTGTCACTGACTATTTGTATACTGCGGCGAATTGGAGTGGGGCTTAATATAAAAGTCTGGCGCACCATACATTAGCGAGTGTTTTAGACGATAAGAGTTCTGATAACACGTATTTCGTGGAAGTTTGTCTGATAAAAGACAATTTGTGGGGAACCATAAATAGGGGAGTAATCGAAGGAATATGATAAGTTATTTGCAAATGAGTATGAAGTTGATTGAATGAGAAGTATGACTCATATTTTTTTTCAACTCTGATCTGATATTCAAAATCGGGCGTAAGGAGAGCAAAAATATATCCTGAGCTTGGCTAAAAGACTAGATTCTCGATCGTGCGTAAAATATTCAACTCAAATCGAGCTCTTTACATTAATTAAAGATGTGTGTGACCTTATGACGGAGAAAAACTCCCCTTCTGTTGGCCGATGCGTTTAGCTCTTTCTTGACTGATTTATTCAAACGATGGAGTTGTCGAATTGATACACAATTCCCTTCCAACCCCACCCAAAACTTAACACGACC
The DNA here is from genome assembly GCA_944738645.1 of Eristalinus sepulchralis. Lineage (NCBI taxonomy): Eukaryota > Metazoa > Arthropoda > Insecta > Diptera > Syrphidae > Eristalinus > Eristalinus sepulchralis. The sequence goes on from OX122886.1 coordinate 56,620,910, forward strand.
TTGTTTGTCGTCATTCCTTGAAGTCGCCGTCCTTGGACCATAATCGCTTATTTTGGATTTTTTTTGTATTAAATTAATTTTTCCTTGCTTGAAATGAATCGTTTCATAAATGATTCCATTTCTTTAAGTCTCACCATACTGTAATATGTTCACAGTTTTCTTGCGTTTTTATTTGCGAAATTTCATCTTTTGTATCGGAGTATGCGTAATAGAATTAAAGGAATCACTCCTGGATGCATTCTCAGAGGTATCCAGCAACTTCACAAAAAAATGTAGCCTAATATTTCGTCTTTTAGACGTGCGTTCGAATGACACTATCATAAAAGTTAGATCTACGGGCACAAACGCCATCTAGTAAGAAATAAAAACGAGAAGACTTTTTATATGAACTGCCTACGAACTCGTTGCACGTGTAGGGCCTTAAAACACTTTTCGAAAAGATATAGTGACCGTTTTATTCTTAGCATTTCTAAAAACTCTTGCTTTAGAGATATTGCAGCAATTCAGAAGTATACGATGAAGGACTATTTTATTGAAATCTTTCACAAATATTCGACATTGTTAATATTTAATTTTGAAAGTGGCCTTGGGAATATTTGAAAGTGTTTGTTGTTTGAATTCGTTATTTAGCTGAAAAACAAATCTTTCGAAGTTAGCTTTTGTTCTTGCGTGGATTCTGACCAGATTCCCAAATCCATTTGCAATGGATGTGGTATGTTTGACGACTGAGTAGCCACTCCATAATAAAGGATCATTCATTTTTTGGTTCCAAAAGTACAGCTTACAAAAAGACACAGTGATACATTTTTGATAAAACATTTAAACGGTTATAAAGTTTAGATTTTGCTATTAAGTGCGAAAGACGAAATCATTCAAATGACCGTCTCGGGCTACATGTGCAGCATGCGATAATTTGAAGTAATTTTTTGCCAGTTTTTTGCAAAAGTCGGGCTTTGTTGTTGCTACAACCTTAGTAACGTTTGCTTAGAATTATTAGTCTGAATTTGTCTTTTGCGTAGCTCTACATAACTCTAAAGACAATCAATATCATGGTTTTGGTAACCGACTGATGTCGCTAAAACGTGAAATTACGCAAACAGGAAACTTCCTGCGCAATAAACAACTTCTCCCAACTGATCATGTTGTGTGGCTTGTTGCACCGTCTTAATATATAATCGCCGACCAAAAACACTCGACCACCGATGCACCGAATCGACTGTAACAGTCCTCCCATTGGTATCCTCAAAGAAAAGTATTTAAATCACCGCTTTTGCAATACGTTTTATAAATTTTAGGAAGTTCTTTGATTGTTCGGCGATTTATTATCGTAAATGGCAAACTTTCGTCTAAGATTGTAACATTGTAAGTGACAACTGAGTTTGACAGGTGCCAAATGCGAACGATACCAACTTCAAACGATGTAATGAATGACCCTGTAGTCTCCAAGTTTCTGTTTTATTGTTGTTAAGGACAGCAACATTGGCGTCAATCCGATTCTTTCAGCACATATTATGATGGGTAAACACTGGCACGAATAGAAAACGTTGCTCGGCTTCATTAAAATTTTCAGTAAGAACGGGGTCCTACCGATTTCGAAGCTAAAATCAACTTCATCGAGATCTGGGCTTCGAGAACTGTCTAGTTTTGCTGAGATGCGTTGCAATCCCTCGCGAAACATATTGAAATGAAATAGGGCCTAGATCTGTTAACCCTTAGAAGTGTTGACTTGTAAAAAGCTTGCAGATTATGTGCAGGATCTGTGGTTTGAACAAGATGACGCAATACGTCACACAGCTCGTGTCACAATTCATTAATTGAAGAAAATGTTTGGAAACCGCATAGTTTTACGTTACGGACCCGTAAATTGACCTCCTGTGGGGATATGTGAATTCGCTAGTCTAAGCCGATAAGCCCAAAATGATTGACCACTTGAAGGGCAACATTCGGTCCGTGATTGCCAATATACGGCAATTTTCAACATTTTAAAAGTTTCCGAATACCAATCAAAACTTTACGCTCGCACTGTTGCAAAAACGCTGCAAACTTCGCACAAATCAATTGGAATCTTCCTGACATTGTGCGTATGAAACTGAATAGGGAAAAGTGTCTCATTACACAGAGCACACCACAGCATCAGTTTGGCTTCTTTCTTTCGGCTACTTTTGTATACACATTTTATCCACAAACCCAACTGTGTTTTTGAGCGGTGCTGGTTCCCTTTACACTCATCGAGGTGACGCAAAATTATCTTTCACTGTCTCATTCATGGATTAAGACATATAAATACTTCTTGACATTGATGAAGGAAGTCCCACCGAAGAAAGACAGTCGAAAGGAACAAACGACCAAAGACTATCTCTTATAGTGAATCATTCTGGCCAAGATCCAGTGAGTCATAAATGACGGCATATCCCCATTGTTTCCTTCCAAGTGAACGACGAAGTAAACTAAGGAAGCAACCAAAGTACGCACTTCTTGTGCTTTAACTTTTCAGCTCCACATGATGTTTTTCAACATTCCGCAGTAGTTCCCCTTGAACATTGATTCTAAAAAAAGACACCCATGATATTGACCACTTTCCAATCGATCCGCAACAAATCAATCATAAACGAACTCGCCCTTGCAAGTCGACTGTATCTTATCTCCAGGAATGTGATCCATAAACTGGGGACTCTTTTTTTTATATTTTCAGCCAACTGACTCAGAGGTCGACTTAGGGGGATTTTTTGTGGGGCGGTTCCCCAAAATTTTGTTCAGTTGTGTTCTCGATTTCTTGCCGCAAAGCCGCAGAGTTACACAACTTTCAAATTTGTGGTGTCGCTTATTGGAGTTATGGTAACCGCTGTGGTTTCCATTTGCAAAACGAATTCCAACATCTTTTCAATTTCCAGGATGAAGTGACACCTCTTGTGAAATCCAGATACCGAACGTCTTTGCACATTTTTCTTCAGCCCCCGGAAGACTACAGTCACTTGACAGGTAAGCTGTTGAAATATGAGTGTACGAATTTAATTTCTTCCTTCCATTTCTTCCACCATGGTCACGGGGAAAAATAATTCAAATTGAATGAGTTTGCTTTTCACTTTGAAGGAGATAACGCGAGTGATTGATTTGGTTGCAGTCATGGCGTTGAAATCGGTGTCAGTTTCTTGTGTTGATGGCTTTTCAAAAATGCCATCCCTTCGACATGACCTCAAAAAAAAACATGAAACAGTGGACGCAAACCTTCGAAAACTATTTAGCAATCATTGTACCGATGAACCTGTAAGTAGCAGTGATATACGAGTGATTTATACTTTACGAGGAGAAGAGTTTGAATTTCAAAATTGCTTGGAGATTTTGCGGCAAAAGTGTCGGGTTATTCATTTTGCAATTTCAAAAGAAAAACCTAAAAAACGCACTCAGCGATGCTTGTTTGATGAAAATTTCAATTGGTTATAAAGTTTGAATTCTGTCATTAAGTGCGAAAAATAAAATCACTGAAATGGGTGTCTGTGGAAGATTTACAGCATGCGATTCTTTTAAGGTAAATTTGAATCATTTTTTCACCCATTTTGAGTGGTATATGTTGAGCAATGCTTTTTTTTTCAAGCGTCTTAAGTTCATAAATCATTCACAAATATGGAATCGCTTGGTAGCCAATTAACGTCGCCAAAGCAAGAAATTACGCGACCAGGAAATTTCTCACACAATAAAGCACACAACTGGTCATGTGGAGTGGCAACAGTCCGTTTTGCTGAAACCACTTCTTGTTCAAACTTCTAAAACTCCAAAAATCTCGGTTGTTGTTTAATCACTTCGCTGCAAATTGACTGCCACCAATGACACCTTTCGTAGATCACACCAAACAGTCACTGTCTCTGATTTCAACGACTCCTCTTCACTTGTGGGTTTTCTAAGCCCAGCAATTTGGGTGTTTACATATCCATGGAATGAGAAATGTGAAAAAATTGTTTGAAAAATCGATGTTTATTGTCCGGTCTTCCAACACTCAAGAAGCGTGTCTACGGAAGGGGAAGTGAAGTCAGCATGTTTTAATTGTTGCGTTAGTTGAACTTTATAAGAAATGCGACTCGAATCTGTTTACGGTAACACTTGCACTTAATAATAATAACAATCAAGTGGCACTATATCCCCCAAGGGACCAAGGCCTAGCTTCTAAAACAACTACTCGTGTTGTGCGTACAACTGTCCTCTCACCAGTAGAAGAGACCTACAGTCTTTTACCGACTCCGAATGGCGAGATTTGAGAAGCTTTTCAAAGACAATTAGTACTCTTTGAGTATTGTCAGCAATTCGAAAGAGGTGGTGTTGTGTTCCGTCCACAAATCCAACCTAAACCTTCGGCGTGTGGGTCGACTCACTTACCCACTACACCACGGCGACCAATGGCACTTCAAGCAACAATATTTTCGAATAACCGTACATTACGATGTTGCAAAACCCTTATAATATCACCGACGCTCCTACTCTCTTTAAGTTTGTCTATAATTCCGCCCTCTGTTTGCGGTCCAATCAATGACACATTTTCATCGCATATGCTTAAGTCTGAATCACTACTTTTGTGGTAAGATCTTATAATTTCAACGCATTATTCGATTATTATAATAATAATTGTGTGGCACTACAGCCCACAATGGACCAGGGCCTAGCTTCTACAACAACTACTCGTGTTGTGCGTGCTACTGTTCTCTCACGAGTAGAAGGGACCTACAGTTCTTTGCCGACTCCGAACGGCGCGATTTGAGAAGCTTTTCATAGACAATTAGTAATCTTAGAGTGTTGTCAGCAACTCGAAAGAGGTGGTGCTGTGAAAAAAATGTGAGGTGTTCCGGCCGGGAATCGAACCCAGACTTTCTGCGCGGCGGTCGACGCACTTACCACTACGCCACGGCGACCACATTTTCCGACATTATTCGATTATTACATAATCGTAAATGGCAAACATTCAACTAACATTGTCACACTTTAAATGGCAGCTGAGTTTGACAGGTTACAAATGCCAGCGCTACCAACTTAAAACCACAGAATGAAAGAGAATGTACTTGCATTTGCATTTTATTTATACTGCTCTGCTTTTTAGTAAAGGTTCTTATTTGCATTCAATCTTGGCAGACGCTTTTATTCGAATTTCAATTTTCGTGTGCATGATAACTTTCCCCATGATAACCTTTTACGTCGAAGAAATCTCCTTGGCGCAAGATTACTCCTTCCTATCTCTGTATGGGTTAGACGGGAGAATTGTGCGTAATGCCAAGTGCGAATTGTCCCAAATAAAACTGAGAGATGTACATTTCCATCAATCTGATAATGTCTGCAACCACCACTGCAACAATAACTAAATTCAGTGGAACAGAACACTTGCTGCTTGGCATCCATTTTTATCTCGGTCCACTCAAAATGGTTACATTATAATACTATATGCCCAACAATCCGAGTGAGATAACTGAGCGCTCTGTGAAAGATGATTCATCGTGAGGTTTGATCTATAACGTAAGATAAAACGCATAAATTCAAAAGTGACTTAAAATATTCATCATTGGTAAAAAGAACAATTCATGGCATTTACTTTATGAAAATGATATCATGTATAAGTTGAGCACGAATACGTCTGAAGTGGTCCATTCCGAAGGTCCAATTTTGAGCGACTCGTTCGGGCGTAGCTGTTGCCATCGAGCGGGTAACGCGATTAATATTGGCTTTCAAAGCGTGCAACTCTTAGAAATTCCTTCCATCAATTCTGTATCGACTGACAACAGGATTTAGCGGAGTTGAACATTTGGGCACTGACATAAATTTATAATGCGTTCCGGTCAAAATTTCGAATTCAATTCTTTATGTTCAATCGTGTCAATAAAAAATGTATACACATTTCGTTGAGCATTACTTACATGGTACCCCTGATGGGTGTCCCACGCTGGTCCAATTGAATGACGGTCGATTGACCATCCGGAGATAGGAAATCTTGAAGTCATCAGTATCAAAATATCGTCAGGATTTACTCTTTGTACCGGACTTTCTTTGATTTCATCGAGCGATGATTCTTTTACCAACTGACTGAATAAGATAAGAAAACTAAATCACTACTGTATATATTTATTTTGCGTTTTGAGGAGGTGCTGTTTTGCACAAAGAAAAAACAGAGAAAAATATTTATTCGCAGTCGCTTTAGAATTATCCAACAAAGACAAGATCCAACAAAATGAGAGAAAAAATAATTCAGCAAAAGGTTATGTACATATTTGTGTATAGAGATTTGCGCGTGATAGCTAATGCTACTGCGAACAGTTGAAAAATAAGTTTTTCTTGTAATGCATTCTTCAAGTTTTGGTTCCTTTCTTGGGGTGTGTTTAAAGAAAATTCCCTTGTCAGCACAGAGCGAGTTGTAAGCGAAATTTTTTAATATAATACATAGTGGTAACATGTTTTCCTATAGCGGTATTTTTTAAGGACCTCGTATCAAATGCGACTAACATTGCCACAAAATCTGAACAGAGGTTTGCGGAAACAAACGCCTTGACAAAATTATACGGAAAGAGCAAAGTGTTGGTTTGAGGTGAGAGAAATCGAAAAAATACAGGTTTTTCCCAATCTGATCATCCGGGGAAGAGGCTTAATACGGAAAAGAAAAGGTTGAGGGTTGGGTTGGTTGGTTGAGTGAATATTCAGTTGGTTTTGGTAAAACTCCTTTTACGGAGGTAAATTATAGAATTGAATTGTATCCCGTAGAACAAATGGGGATAAATATTCGTCCGAACCGCATCGATACATGTGGGAAGAAATGCGTGAAGTAGGAACAAATTTCAATGACTCATTTCAAAATAATTTGGGAGCGTATAAAAGCTTAGCAACCGCTCAGTAATTGAATATTTCATGTTTGGGATACTTTCTATAAAGGGGCAGTATACATGAGCTCTCTCCAAATGTGGGAAACACGAGAAACAAATATGTGTGCTTTTCATGATTATTGAGAGAATATCTCCGGGACAGGGGAAAATTTCATTTCAGTATGACACATCTTTCTCGGAACGATTCCGTCCAAATTGCCGGGACGACTTGAAAGAGTAAAGCGACTCCCAAACAGCAGTTCATACAAGAGAGATGATGAAAAATTTAGAGATGAAAACTTAAAACTTAGACACAGTTTAAACTGGTTTTGGGTTCAAGAAAAGAGCGATCTTTGACGTCGTCAAGGATGTAGCAGCTGAGCCAAAACATCGGCTTTAAGAACAGTTTTATGAAAATATAAGTCTCACACATCAAGTTTTACAAGATAAACTGTACTACAACCACCACCTTTCACCATTCAGTTCCCTAAAACATATTGTTCTTCCCCGTCTCGATGGGAATGAAGGGATAAATATGTTGCTCCTGTTCAACGATCACTACAAAGCCGTCATGAAAATTGGAGCACTAGTCTTCTGTGATGATGTGATCTTCTTGAAACATCTTCGATATCAACTGAGGACTAAAGCATTATTCAAGTTCTCAAGAAACTAAACTTCTGAAGTAAGCAATATGTAGGTTTTTGTAGAAGCTACGCTCTGGTCCATTGTGGGCTGTAGTGCCACTGAATTATTAATATGTCCGTACATTGTGAGTTGTGTAAGACTCTAAGCCGCAGGTTTGAATGTAAGCAAACATGACCTCGGTGAACACGATCACAATTAGCTAATTACCGACCCACAATGAGGTCTTTGTGTGGTTGCCGTGGCGTAGTGGTAAGTGCGTCGACCGCCTCGTCTAGGTTTGATTCCCGGAGGGGACACCTTGCATTTTTCACGGCACCACCTCTTTCGAGTTGCTAACAACACTCAAAGGGTATCAATTATCTATGTAAAAGCTTCTCAAAAATCTCGCCGTTCGGAGTCGGCAAAAAGCTGTAGCTCCCTTCTACTCGTGAGAGAACAGTAGTACGCAAGACATGAGTAGTTGTTGTAGAAGCTAAGCCCTGGTCCCTTGTGGGCTGTAGTGCCACTCAATTATTATTAATGAGATCTTTAATTACTTTAGTTATAAGAGAGAGAAAGAGAGAGAGAGAAAAAGGAAGAGTGAGGAAGAGGTAGAGAGGATACACTGGCTATTGATTTGCCACAAATCGCAAGATCTATTGACCTTAGCATGAGATCCAGTTAGGAAAGAGGAGCTAAAATGGATTAAATCTAATCAGATTTGGCTCTGGCCCAAGGAGAAGAAAGGAAAGGTTGGCTTTTCCAAACAGCGATAACTGACGAAGAAAACACTTGCTCTACGATTGTTCAATGCTGTCGGAAGGAAGTATCTTTTTCGGATCTGAAAATCATTGAGCTGAGAAACATCTCCAGATTCATAAGCAAGTTGCATTTTTTTTTTCCAACACCTCAAGGTCGCACTTAGCTACTAATTCTGTCCCCGACGCTTCCCCTTTACCTACAAATTTCTCTAGATATCTTCATCATTCTGCCCTCGTTCACAGGCAGCAACTTGGTTGACGTTCTTCTTCAGCGCGTCATCTGCAACCATACTTTAAGACATCCTCTGTTGCCATTTTTTTAACTGTCTCAAAAGCAAAAGCTTGTTACAATCGAAAGAGACAACGACTAATCTTAGGATTTGCCTAACATACCTTTTTCTAAATGAATCGCTGCAAACACACACATATTGGGATGCAAGTGATCATCTGACGAATTTATCCGACAATTCAAAATGGCATGATGTGAGGAAAGTGGAAAGTGGCCGAAGAAATGAAGTATTTTGATGCAATCAATGACAATTGTGACTCCCCGTGAATTTGCCAAATTGAGCCAGTGTCTCACACGTACAAGTCAATGCAAGTGAATCATCACTCACCCCTACCGAGCGTTACACATTCTGTAATCGCTTATGTGCCTCTTTCTAAGCACCGATAAGATAAACAAAAACAAGCCGGTTTTATATATCAGGTGCACAACGGAACGCACACATCTGCAAAGCACATAGTCGATGACGGACGATCCTATTGGTTGATTTATCATATTGTGGCAACTAGGATTCCAAGGAATCCTCAAAGTTAAGGCACTTTGATCGATGTCACCTCCAAGTGCAATCCGACACCAACAACTTACGCCCGAGGAGATGAATCAACACCTATACGACTGTTATCCAATACAAGTGATGGCAACAGGTAAACACCGACTCACTTAGAGCCTAGATAAGATAGCCCAACAGGCCGTAAGCAATGAACTTTATCTCTTGTTATATTTATTTTCGTCTGACTTTTGCACAATCGCCGTCCGTCTGTGGGTGTACAGCGCCCCGTTAATTTAATATCACCAACTGCCAAAGTGGCAGTTAGTTTGGTCTTGAGTTTCATCAACTGAGTGTCGGATCTTTTCTCCTTAAAACCGCCCGCTCAGGGAACACACATTTTCTTTTTTTTTCGGGAACAAAATGGGTAAGTGGTAGGAAATCAAATCGAGAGGCTAGTGTTTGAACGAAAAAAAAGTGCAGTTCTACTTTAATGACGAACAAATGTCAAGGAAAATGTGAAATTTTGTCTGTGGCTGTGCTAAGTCGAAGGCGTACGTGGACAATGATGGAAATCAATTTAATTGTGACAGACGTTCTGTCATTATGACAGATGCACAAGTCCACAAGTGATTGTTCAATTGTGTGTGCGCTGCTGTTACACACTTGTGAAATTTTCTGTCCTTTCTTAGATTGAAACAAACTAATGTGAACTAAACCCAAACGTCAAACGTCAGAAGTGATATATTTGACAGATTTCATCGTATCAGAACAGTCAGTTTCATCGCTTTTTTTTCCACTATGGAAACGTATTGAAACGAGCGCAATTTCGAATTCGATTACACAGCTATATACTATATTCATAGAAATAAGTGGGTACTGTTATGTCGCCGTGCCATGTTTGTCACTTATCTCTTGAAAGATAATCGATTTTCCAGAAACTTGATTTGATAACAAGAACTCTTAAGTGGATCAGTGGAAGAGAACCACAGAAACAGTTATCACGAGAACTGTTTCAAAACAGAAAAGAATGTACATATAAATTTCCCTTCGATAAGTTTAACAATCGATTAAAGTTGTAGCTGACATCTCATGCCATAAAACCAGAACAACAAACTATCCAACTGATAAGAACAAATACCGTTGATTAGACAAACGTAAGGTGTGGCTTCTGTCATCACCTCCATTACAATCCAGTCCTAAGCCTATAATTCGAGCTGTTTTCTAATTTACTCATTTCAGAACAAAACTGGATAGCAACAAATGTATACTCGGATGTGCCGCCAATGGCGATCCATGCCGGTCACGATTCGGACGGTGATGCGATCTACGTGGGACGTGCGTACCACAATGGTGACCTACTGCCAGCAAAAGTCATCCCCAACAAACGTCAGGCGTACATAGCCTGGGGCGGAGAGGAAATCAATAAGCACGACGTGGAGATTCTTACGGGTCATCACTTCCAGTGGGTGCCATCCGGTGGCGGTGCAGTGCCACCGCATGCCATCAGCGTGGGAACGACTTCAGACGGGGAACAGCTCTATGTCGGTCGCGGCCATTGGGAGGGCAGTCTGACACCGGGTAAGGTGCATCCTTCGCACGGCTGCCTGTACATACCGTACGGCGGGCACGAGCACAGACTCGATCACTACGAGGTGCTGGTGCAACCAGAGACCTGGGTGTCGGCGTCCGGCAGCTATGTTGCCCCTGGAACAGTTCATGCTGGGCACGATGCCGACGGTGACGCGATTTATGTGGGACGCGCCTACCACGAGGGAGACTTGCTGGCCGCAAAAGTCATCCCCAACAAGGGATGCGCCTACGTTGCATGGGGCGGTCAGGAGCATGTGAAATATGACTACGAACTTCTGGTCGGCTACGGTTACGGTTGGGTGCATGACTCAAACGGTGCTGTGCCCCCGGGCGCTGTTGTCTGCGGACACACAAGCGATGGCGAAGCCCTCTACATTGGCCGCGGCCATCACTGCGGCAGTCTGACACCGGGCAAAATTCACCCATCGCACGGCTGCCTATACATTCCGTTCGGCGGACACGAGGTGAGCCTCCATCACTACGAGGTTCTGGTTAGATCTTAAGAGAGTGAGAAAGTTGTGGAGCTCTGAAAAGCGCCTGAATAAAGTTAGCTACCAAGTTTTTTGATATTCTGTATTTAAATGACAGATGAGTTTCTTTTTCTCTTTTTTTCCGAACATTAAGCGTTCTTAGCAGTGACAGACTGAGACTGATATTCTAGCGGAAATTAGATAAGTTTCTAAGAAAATTACCAGAAGGTGCCTCCTGTGAGATAAGGTAGTTATCGATAATTTTGATTTATATCGATCGATTATGGAAACTGAGGGGAACAACTGAGTCATTCAGTGAAAAGTAGGAGTCGAAACATTCGATCAAGTAAACCTTCCCCTGGGCGATATCGTGCGAAAACACAGGAAACTCTGTCAGACGAAAAAATGACGTCCATACATCGATGTCTACTGATCGAAGTCCTTGCTGTAAACATGAAACGGAAGACCATCTTCCACTGCTCTGTGAGTCCATCATGGCGTACAAAATGGTATAAGCTCTCAAATGAAAGCGATAGGGACTTGTCACGAAGGGATGATGCGGATCAACAATTTCATGCACCAGACCGAGGAAAGCCATATCAAAACTGAAGCCCAACAAGCTTGCTGCTGCTGACGCCCTACCAGCCGATGGTCTCTAGAAAGCTCCAGGCGATCATGGGCGAGGTTATCAGTAAAATATGTTCGAAGGATGGCATGACCGCTGAATGCAGTCCCACATAAGGAGGCCCTCTGAGTTGCGCAACTATTGCGGTATCAGTCTACTGAACGTCACGCACAAGATCGTATCTGCCGTGCTGTGTGAAAGCCTAAGGTCATTTGTGAACAATCTGGTTGATCAATACCAGTGTGACTTTAGGACAGGAAAATCCACCATAGACCAAATATTCACACAACCGCAAATCTTGAAAGAAGCCCACCACCAGCCACCACCTTTTCATAGAGTTTAAATCCGTGTACGCAAGCATCTGTTTTGGTCTCCTTACCAAATAAATACCAATAAAAGTAAATATTATATATCTTAACGCAGTTGCCTGTATGTTCTTTCTTGACCTCAAACGATCCAAATGTTGGCAACAAATCCGTACCCAGAAACAGTTCTAGTGACAATAGATTCTCGTCTCTGATCTGGTAGCATATTGTATTGGTTTGATGTACATACACAATAATTATGCATCCTCTGAGATCACGTCTAGAGTGAGAATTTCGCATCTTAAAGTTAAAACAAAATTCCTGAAGCCACGAAACATTTTTCTTGTTTGCTCGTTGGACATAGCCCCTCATCATACCTCTACAGCCCGAACTTATGCATTAATTCAGGAACGTATGAAAAATATGAGAAAAAGCAGTGCATAGCTCTGGGATGTGATGGCGCCCATTAGGATCACAGTAGAAAAAACTCAAAAGGCGAGACGTGGGTTAAACAGAAAAAACAGAACCGTGCAAGCTCAACAATGGCTTGAAAAGTATTACAACTAATTGTCGGTGGTATGCTGACTTTAAACGTGGGCGTACAGATACCACGCTGCTGAACGCCCTGGAAGGCCAATTTAGCTGGTTACACCTGAAGAGGTCAAAAAAGTACACAAAATCTTTTTGGAAAACCGCAAAATGAAATCGCGTGAGATAGTTGACACCCAGAAGGCAGTGTGTACACATTTGTCCATGAGAAAGCTGTTTTCGAAATGGGTGCCGCGTTTGTTCACAATGGACCAAAAACAACAACGTATCGATGATCCTGAGAGCTGTTTCGACAGCATAAACAGGACTTTTTGCGTCTGTATGTCACAATGGATCCACCACTACACTCTGGTAGCCAGCGGAGTGGACAGGAGCCGGTGAACCACGTCCAAAGCGTTCAAAAACACAAAGGTCGGCTGGCAAGGTTAAAGCATCGTTATTTTGGCATGCGCACGGAATTTTATTCATCGACTATCTTGAGAAGGGCAAAAGGATCAACAGCAAATACTACATGGCATCATGGTGAATTTGAAGGGAGTAATTGCAAAAAAAAACGGTCCCATAAGAAGAAGAAAAAGGTTCTCTTCCACCAAGACAATGCAGTGTGTCACAAGTCGTTGGCTACATGGCCAGTATGCACGAATTGGGCTTTGAATTGCTTCCGCACCCACCGTATTCTCCAGATCTGGGCCCCAGCAACTTCTATTTGTTTTTCAGAAGTCTATTTTGAGGCCAAAGATAAATCGTTGTATAAAAAAGGTATCGAAATGTTAGAGCGGCGTTGGACTGATTATCTCATTCTTGAAGGCCATCGTATTGTTCAAGAATAAAACCGTTTTTTTTAGAAAATATGTTTTTATTGGTTAGTCCCGGGACTTATTGAGTGATGTGTTAAAACTACTAGATGAGAATATTTTTGTTTTGTGGCAAAATGATAGTTGGTCCTCTTCACACTCTTATTTCCATTCAATCATGATTGAGTCCCCTAAAGGAACACATCAAACGACCACGAGAAGGCAGATAAATGAGTTAAAAGCTGTGGTGTTTGTCTTTTATAAGATTGGAGATGTTGCTTACGTTATAAATATTATGCAAACACTCTTGCACCGATTGAGAAAAATGATGACAATCAAAGATGCTTTCAAGAAGAATAAGGTTTACGTGTAGATAAACTCGGCAAAATAATGGCAGGAGTCATGAACTCAACATCAATATTGAAAAGGAAAGTTTTACGTCTTGTGTGTCGCACTTACAGTCCTCCAAAATTTATGAAACGATTTGCACGAATTCTTGAAATCAAGTAAAATTCACTTAGAAAGCAGTAATTAATACTTATACCCACCTACAGATCTTTTGAAAGCACATAGCTCGCCACTCACAACCCAATTGATATAAAATTTTTATTTGTGGTGCCCCTTTATATGTGCCGTGACTTATTGAGTGATCTGTTATGCTGCAGAATAGCAACTCAATTTTTCATATGGTTCCTTGTTCCTTGGTAGTAATTGCATTCAAAAAAAATTAAAATTTCAAATTTAAACTTGAATTTGGGTAGTTTAACAATTTGAAAAATGAAAATTGCCAGTAAGTAGATTTTAATTTTAAATTTTTTTATTCGTTAGCTCTCTTTCCCTCTCCCGATGTCTATTCACTAAACAACCAAACGCCATTTCCACTTAACTTAATCGACTGAATAAACGCTTTGGTAATTTTTTTAACGACTACTTATTGCTGCGATCACAAGGACAGATTGTAATCCTTTAAATTGTCTCTGCACATGTCATGTGATAATGTATCAGTAGATATTTAATGATCCCTTATAATACCACATGCATGGAACGTAAGTAATTTCGTATGAGATTAAATAGTAGCCTCAAAAAAACAGGTCAGCAGAGAGTATAAAACCAGCAAAATCTGCCTTCAAAACAGTTGCAAAGACAGTGCTTTTAAGAATATGTTCAAGTGGGTACTTTCCGCAGCAGTGGTAAATTGTAGGTCTGCAGCGAGTGAGGCCCTTGTAGTGACTAGTTTTAAATTCGCATTTCAGGCCGCAACAATCATCGTGGTGGCTCTTGTCCTACTCATCCAAAATTCCACTCACGAAGAAGTTTCTTCGGAACTATGTAGCGTGGCTCCTTCATCTTGTCCGGATAATCTTCGTTACCGCACCCTAGACGGGTCCTGCAACAATTTGAAACATCCAGAATGGGGCATGTCTCAGTCTAAGTAATAGAATATCCACCACTCCATTTGAACTTCTTTCATCCATAACAATTTATAATTTGTATCATAGGTACGCGCGTCTCATGCCCGCAAAATATGGTGACGGATTTTTTACTCCAAGGCTCTCGCTAAGTGGGCAACCACTGCCAAATGAACGAATTCTGTCGTTTACTCTCTTCGGTGATAATAAGCTTCCAGATCCAAAATTTACTCTTGCCAGCTTGCAGTGGGGCCAAATAGTGGCGCACGACATGAGCCGTATATTCGTTCATACACAATGTAAGTCCGATCGAATAATGTGCCAAAAACAATGAAATATCACACCTTTTCGCAGCTGCATCAGAAGAAAGCTTATGTTGTTCAAACGCTGGCCAATTGCGTGATGACGTTAACGAGAAGCCATGCTATGCTGTGTTAGTTCCACCAAATGATCCAGTATTCTCTGAGACTGAATGCTTTCGATTCATAAGAACTGTTACAGATCTTGACATTGGCTGTAACTACAATGGTGGTCCCGGCGAGCAAATGTCAGCAACCACCAGCTACCTGGACTTGTCCATAGTTTATGGCAGCTCAATGAAACAGAATCTTGAGTTGCGTACCTTAAGAGGCGGTCGCATGACAGTTGAGGAGCGAAATGGGCAACAGTGGCTGCCAGAAATGCCTCCGCCAAAGCAGGAATGCAATCTCCAAAGTAATGTTTGCTACTTAGGCGGGGACGATCGTGTTAATCTAAACACTGGATTGACTATTGTGCATACAATGCTGCTGAGGGAACACAATCGACTGGCTGACGCTTTGGCCAAACTGAACCCCCATTGGGACGACAATACTCTCTTCGAGGAGGCTAGAAAGATCAACATTGCCCAGTTCCAATATATCAGCTACTACGAATGGATGCCCAACTTCTTCGGAATCGAGAACGTGATCAACCACCATCTCATCTACCCGGTGCCACCGAGTAAATTCATCAATGACTACGATCCAAATGTTAACCCAGGCACCCTGAACGAACACGCCAATGCTGCTTTTAGAAGCTTTCACAATCAGATTGTGGAAAGATTAGAGTAAGTGGTCCATAAGTCGAAACGCTTTCTTGAAGTTGCACTAACCCTATTTCTAAAGCTTGTTTTCTGAAACACGAAACGTCACCGGCTCATTAAAATTCAACGAATGGCTTCGATACCCCGAGATCATCGAAGTTGATGACAACTTTAACACATTGACCAGAGGACTTGCAACTCAGTCTTCAGGGCTAACCGATCTCAACTTTGACAAGGAGGTGAGACGTCAAACCTGCCTCTCATTGAAAAAATCATTTCCGTGCATTTGCAGATAACCCATTATATGTTCGCTTCCAACACGTCTGAGGGCAAGGACTTGCATTCCCGCGACATTCACCGTGGCCGTTTTCACGGTTTAGCCTCGTACAATGATATGCGCGAGTTCTGCGGCTTGGGGAGGGCAGTTGAATGGAGAGACTTCGAAGACTTGATCGATTCCCAGGTATCTGGAGTTCACTTGAATTTCATTTCGATCGAGATATATGTGCTCTGCTTCACAGATTGTTCAAAAACTGCAGAGTCTTTACGAAAGCCCCGATGATGTGGATCTTATCATCGGAGGTTCCCTGGAGCCTCATGTTAAGAACGCCTTGGCTGGGCCAACATTTATGTGCATATTTTATGAACAATTCTACAGAACACGGGTTGGCGACCGTTATTTCTTTGAGAACTCCGACAACCTGACTGGACTTAAGCCAAGTGGGTGGACGAACCAATTATCTGCTGTAGTTTAAGTAGTAACATTTTCACCTACTCTTAGGTCAACTGACGGAAATTCGAAAAGCCAGTATGGCCAGGATAATGTGCGATAACAGCAACATCCAGACCATTCAACCTCGCGCGTTTCACACCCTTTCCTATTCGTAAGCATGACTTTTTATTTCACATTTCATTCCAGTCCATATCTACAGCAGGTCTTTTATTTTAGGAACCCTCTCCTGCCGTGTACAGAAATCCCAGAACTTGATCTTCTTCAATGGATTGACACGAATAATTAAGGCGGCTCTTAGAATATTGTTCGTCACATGCACACAAGCAATCAGGTTCTCAATTGAAGGCGAATTCAAATTAAGAAATAACCCAATGTCTAGCACATATAATCAGTTTTATTCATTTAGTAAAGAAAATTGTATATTATGAAATACATTTTAGTTAGTATTTAGAAGTATGTACTTATAGTAAACATTCTCCCTATGATGTGTGCAGGCCAGGCTTGTTTGCCGTGTGATGTGCATCTCAATGAAGTTTCATTAACCTTCATCTCATTCTTGAGTGGAAAAATATGCAAACATGACTTTTTTCGATATTCTCAATTTTCTTATTCTTTGAACTCCGCAAGTTCCTGATCATTGGACAGATGCATCAAACTGCTTCTTGAACACTTGCACCAAGTATTGTTGCACGGGGATGATGCGTTATTTGTCGTAGACCTACTGTCCAGCTGATTACAGTTGACGACGTGCTCTTCCGGTCGGCTGATGACAAAGATGGAGCAGCTCTTTTTTTGTGGCAAGATGTTTGAAATCACAACCAGGGAATGCCTGTTGGTATTCAGCACCGTCGGATCTAAGAAAAGAACCTCCAAAAGAAATGTGCTTCTGATGTTTGAAACAGATTTCGCTAACTAACACTATGTCAGGTTTGTTTAGTTTTGGGAATAATCTAAGAACAGTTCGCCTGACTTACGCGTACAATAAATTAACATTGTACGCTATTATGAGCACTGTTCTTAAATACTTAGTGCAGCTGACTTTCTTCAGTGCTCATGGGGACAGCGCCTCGAGTCTTGATCACAAGCGTCGGGAACTCCTTGCCGAATCTTACCGTCATCAGCTGGTGTCCTAAGTCCCCTCGAGTGACTGACCCTTACTGGGTGGTTCATCATTGATGGCTGGTTGATTGTTGGTTGATCCATTAACGCGGTTTTGAAAGTTGTTGATCTCAAGCAAGTTTCCTTCTTCTATTCTTGAGGTCCCGATGGTGATACTTTGGACCGCTACAACCACCTATGGTCGTGAAACTGTCTTAGGAACAGTGTTGAGGCAAACAAACACATCAGTCGAAGGCCCTGGGCATTTTAACATGACTCAGCATCGTTCCACAAAGCGAATGAGGGAGAAGGAATTGTTTAGGGTGCATTCACAGAGTTAAATCGATCGCAAATAAAATAAAATAAAATAAATAAAAATAAGTTCGAGTTTTAATTCGCAAAAAGAATAAATCATTTAATAACCAACAATACTCCTAATCATTTGTTGAAGATTTACTGGAGTCTCAGTGTCTCGGTGTCATTTAAAATAATAATATTAATTGACTGGCACTACAACCCGCAACGGATCAGAGCCGTGTTTTATATGCCGTTTATAAAAACGGTTCATCTGCCGCTACGGAAGAGAAATGTTCGCAGCTGCTCTAATCGAGATGAAACGATGTCGGTAAAGTAGTGCATTTGCAATGCTTTGTATCGTATTGCTTGTGGATTTCGAAGTAAACAATTTTTACGGCACTACGCGCTT
This sequence comes from Eristalinus sepulchralis, assembly GCA_944738645.1. NCBI lineage: Eukaryota > Metazoa > Arthropoda > Insecta > Diptera > Syrphidae > Eristalinus > Eristalinus sepulchralis. The sequence goes on from OX122886.1 coordinate 56,639,240, forward strand.
CTTTTGTTTATAATTTATAGTTTTCTGCTCCTTTATACAATGCAAGATCTCCTCTTTATTTCATTATCTTCATCTTGCTGCATTTACGTATCATAAATGTTTCTGTTTCAATTGTTTTTTTACCCTGAAATCAATTTCTCCATTATTTTCCACATGTACAAGAGACCTATAGATTGACATTCTCCGAAGTCTTTATCTTTATTGTATGGGTATGTTAAGTGCGAACAAGATTATTGATCTATGTCTGGAACATCACAACTCCGAAAATACTTTTCTGTGTACTGGAGTATTCTGTCATGAATACGCTCAATGTTAGCCTTATCGTGCAACTCCCTCGTAGAAAAGTGCCATGGTAGATTGAGAATAAGTTTTAGTAATATTAGTAATATATAATAAGTAAGCTTTTCTTTTTCTTGTAAAAAAGATAGCTTGGGTCTTGGAAGCATTCAATTTTACTTTCTATTTGCCCAAATAAGGGAATGATGTTATTCAGTGCCAATTGAATTTTGGTTTCAATATCGATACCAAGAACATCAGTTGAATAAATCCCTGTGTCATCAGCAAACATTGCTACATAACAATCGGGCAGTTGAGGAAAATCAGATAAATGTACGTTAAATAAAATTGGACCTAGGACCGAAACCTGAGGAACACCTGCTGGTATTATATGTTCCGAAGATAAACAATTTTTAACAGAAACAACAAAAGTACGCCCCGAAACAAAACTCTGAAATAGTTTGATTAGATATATAGGGAAATCAAACTCAAACAATTCGTGAACTAAAACCTCATGCCATACAGCCCTTGGCAGTTGACATTTTCGACTGAAAACGGTGCCTCTTATGACGAGTTATTCGGTCAAGTTGGTGTATAGTGCTGTGGTGATTTCTTAAACCAAATTGCTGCATGCGAATTATATTATTTGCATGAAGGTGATTTTGTATTTTTTTCTTGGGGAGATTTTCAAAAATTTTTCCTATCGAACGCAAAATACTGATCGGTCTATAACTCAGAGAACTATTTGCAGGTTTTCCAGGCTTCAAAATAGAAACAACCTTAGCTTTTTTCCATACTTTTGGGAAATGTTGCAATTTACTACAAGAATTGAAAATGAAAAGTTAATACTCAATTCCAATTTTTGGTAGATGCTTTATATATAAATTTTTAATGTTGTCCAGACCTGCGGACTTGCGCGTTTCAAGGTGTGAGACAATATCAATCACATCTTCAAGAGTTACATAATTATTATCTAAAGTTTCCACGGACATTGAACTTACTAATGATATTGAATTGCTGACAGAGATCTCAGTTTCACTATCTGACATTGAACTAAATACTTAATGATTTTTATAAAACGTTTCAGCTAGAGCATCTGTTTTCTCCCGATTTGTATAATTAGGAAGGTTGTTCTCTGAAGTCTTCTCAAGAACCTTAAAACTCTTAGAGTGAAAAGCTGGTCGGCTGCATACCTCTGCGGGACAAACGTTCAACATCCAAACCGTACTCAAACATAGCTCTAGAACGGACCTGATGCACGAATCGAGGGTTTCCAAATTTTGTTGTGTGTAGAAACACAAACCACTTCAAATGCAAATAGAGAAATTAAAAATTAGAATAATTATAATAATTGAGTGGCACTACAGCCCATAACGCACCAGGGCCAAGCTTCTACAGCAACTACTCGTGTTGTGCGTGGTACTGTTCTCTCACGATTAGAAGAGATCTACAGTTTTTTGCCGACTCCGAACGGCCAGTTTTGAAAAGCTTTTCATAGGCAATTAATACTCTTTGAGTGTTGTCAGCACTCGAAAGAGGTGGTGCCGTGAAAAAAAAACGAGGTGCTCCGTCCGGGAATCGAACCCAGACTTTTCCGCGCGGTGGTCGACGCACTTACCACTACGCCAGGGCGACCACCAAATAAGAATATTTTTATTATATTTCCCGTGAAGCCGGTGAATCAAATTGGTTTTGTGTCCGTGGTGATGGCAGGTGCTAACATATCGGTGTCGATAATGCAGTACATACACCACGCTGCTGAACGCTCTGGAAGACCAATTGAACTGGTTACACCTGAAACGTCAAAAAAGTACACAAAATCTTTTTGGAAAACCGCAAAATGAAATCGCGTGAGATAGTTGACACCCAGAAGGCAGTGTGTACACATTTGTCCATGAGAAAGCTGTTTTTGAAATGGGTGCCGCGTTTGCTCACAATGGACGAAAAAACAACAACGTATCAATGATCCTGAGAGCTGTTTCGACAGCATAAACAGGATTTTTTGCGTCTGTATGTCATAATGGATAAAACATGGATCCACCGGTAGCCAGCGGAGTGGACAGGAACCGGTGAACCACGTCCAAAGCGTTCAAAAACACAAAGGTCGGCTGGCAAGGTTAAAGCATCGTTATTTTGGCATGCGCACGGAATTTTATTCATCGACTATCTTGAGAAGGGCAAAAGGATCAACAGCAAATACTACATGGCATCATGGTGAATTTGAAGGGAGTAATTGCAAAAAAAAACGGTCCCATAAGAAGAAGAAAAAGGTTCTCTTCCACCAAGACAATGCAGTGTGTCACAAGTCGTTGGCTACATGGCCAGTATGCACGAATTGGGCTTTGAATTGCTTCCGCACCCACCGTATTCTCCAGATCTGGGCCCCAGCAACTTCTATTTGTTTTTCAGAAGTCTATTTTGAGGCCAAAGATAAATCGTTGTATAAAAAAGGTATCGAAATGTTAGAGCGGCGTTGGACTGATTATCTCATTCTTGAAGGCCATCGTATTGTTCAAGAATAAAACCGTTTTTTTTAGAAAATATGTTTTTATTGGTTAGTCCCGGGACTTATTGAGTGATGTGTTAAAACTACTAGATGAGAATATTTTTGTTTTGTGGCAAAATGATAGTTGGTCCTCTTCACACTCTTATTTCCATTCAATCATGATTGAGTCCCCTAAAGGAACACATCAAACGACCACGAGAAGGCAGATAAATGAGTTAAAAGCTGTGGTGTTTGTCTTTTATAAGATTGGAGATGTTGCTTACGTTATAAATATTATGCAAACACTCTTGCACCGATTGAGAAAAATGATGACAATCAAAGATGCTTTCAAGAAGAATAAGGTTTACGTGTAGATAAACTCGGCAAAATAATGGCAGGAGTCATGAACTCAACATCAATATTGAAAAGGAAAGTTTTACGTCTTGTGTGTCGCACTTACAGTCCTCCAAAATTTATGAAACGATTTGCACGAATTCTTGAAATCAAGTAAAATTCACTTAGAAAGCAGTAATTAATACTTATACCCACCTACAGATCTTTTGAAAGCACATAGCTCGCCACTAACAACCCAATTGATATAAAATTTTTATTTGTGGTGCCCCTTTATATGTGCCGTGACTTATTGAGTGATCTGTTATGCTGCAGAATAGCAACTCAATTTTTCATATGGTTCCTTGTTCCTTGGTAGTAATTGCATTCAAAAAAAATTAAAATTTCAAATTTAAACTTGAATTTGGGTAGTTTAACAATTTGAAAAATGAAAATTGCCAGTAAGTAGATTTTAATTTTAAATTTTTTTATTCGTTAGCTCTCTTTCCCTCTCCCGATGTCTATTCACTAAACAACCAAACGCCATTTCCACTTAACTTAATCGACTGAATAAACGCTTTGGTAATTTTTTTAACGACTACTTATTGCTGCGATCACAAGGACAGATTGTAATCCTTTAAATTGTCTCTGCACATGTCATGTGATAATGTATCAGTAGATATTTAATGATCCCTTATAATACCACATGCATGGAACGTAAGTAATTTCGTATGAGATTAAATAGTAGCCTCAAAAAAACAGGTCAGCAGAGAGTATAAAACCAGCAAAATCTGCCTTCAAAACAGTTGCAAAGACAGTGCTTTTAAGAATATGTTCAAGTGGGTACTTTCCGCAGCAGTGGTAAGTTGCAGGTCTGCAGCGAGTGAGGCCCTTGTAGTGACTAGTTTTAAATTCGCATTTCAGGCCGCAACAATCGTCGTGGTGGCTCTTGTCCTACTCATCCAAAATTCCACTCACGAAGAAGTTTCTTCGGAACTATGTAGCGTGGCTCCTTCATCTTGTCCGGATAATCTTCGTTACCGCACCCTAGACGGGTCCTGCAACAATTTGAAACATCCAGAATGGGGCATGTCTCAGTCTAAGTAATAGAATATCCACCACTCCATTTGAACTTCTTTCATCCATAACAATTTATAATTTGTATCATAGGTACGCGCGTCTCATGCCCGCAAAATATGGTGACGGATTTTTTACTCCAAGGCTCTCGCTAAGTGGGCAACCACTGCCAAATGAACGAATTCTGTCGTTTACTCTCTTCGGTGATAATAAGCTTCCAGATCCAAAATTTACTCTTGCCAACATGCAGTGGGGCCAAATAGTGGCGCATGACATGAGCGGTATATTCGTTCATACAGCATGTAAGTCCGATCGAATAATGTGCCAAAAACAATGAAATATCACACCTTTTCGCAGCTGCATCAGAAGAAAGCTTATGCTGTTCAAGCACTGGCCAATTGCGTGACGACGTTAACGAGAAGCCATGCTATGCTGTGTTAGTTCCACCAAATGATCCAGTATTCTCTGAGACTGAATGCTTTCGATTCATAAGAACTGTTACAGATCTTGACATTGGCTGTAACTACAATGGTGGTCCCGGCGAGCAAATATCAGCAACCACCAGCTACCTGGACTTGTCCATAGTTTATGGCAGCTCAGTGAAACAGAATCTTGAGTTGCGTACATTAAGAGGCGGTCGCATGGCAGTTGAGGAGCGAAACGGGCAACAGTGGCTGCCAGAAATGCCTCCGCCAAAGGAGGAATGCAATCTTGATGACCAAAGTAATGTTTGCTACTTAGGCGGGGACGATCGTGTTAATCTAAACACTGGATTGACCATTGTACATACAATGCTGCTGAGGGAACACAATCGACTAGCAGACGCTTTGGCCAAACTGAACCCCCATTGGGACGACAGTACTCTCTTCGAGGAGGCTAGAAAGATCAACATTGCCCAGTTCCAATATATCAGCTACTACGAATGGATGCCCAACTTCTTCGGAATCGAGAACATGATCAATCACCATCTCGTCTACCCGGTGCCACCGAGTAAATTCATCAATGACTACGATCCAAATGTTAACCCAGGCACACTGAACGAACACGCCACTGCTGCTTTTAGAAGCTTTCACAATCAGATTGTGGAAAGATTAGAGTAAGTGGTCCATAAGTCGAAACGCTTTCTTGAAGTTGCACTAACACTCTTTCTGTAGCTTGTTTTCTGAAATGCGAAACGTCACCGGCTCAATAAGTCTCAACGAATGGCTTAAATGCCCCGCGATCATCGAAGTTGATGATAACTTTGACACATTGACCAGAGGACTTGCAACTCAGTCTTCAGGGCTAACCGATCTCAACTTTGACAAGGAGGTGAGACGTCAAACCTGCCTCTCATTGAAAAAATCATTTCCGTGCATTTGCAGATAACCCATTATATGTTCGCTTCCAACACGTCTGAGGGCAAGGACTTGCATTCCCGCGACATTCACCGTGGCCGTTTTCACGGTTTAGCCTCGTACAATGATATGCGCGAGTTCTGCGGCTTGGGGAGGGCAGTTGAATGGAGAGACTTCGAAGACTTGATCGATTCCCAGGTATCTGGAGTTCACTTGAATTTCATTTCGATGGAGATATATGTGCTCTGCTTCACAGATTGTTCAAAAACTGCAGAGTCTTTACGAAAGCCCCGATGATGTGGATCTTATCATCGGAGGTTCCCTGGAGCCTCATGTTAAGAACGCCTTGGCTGGGCCAACATTTATGTGCATATTTTATGAACAATTCTACAGAACACGGGTTGGCGACCGTTATTTCTTTGAGAACTCCGACAACCTGACTGGACTTAAGCCAAGTGGGTGGACGAACCAATTATCTGCTGTAGTTTAAGTAGTAACATTTTCACCTACTCTTAGGTCAACTGACGGAAATTCGAAAAGCCAGTATGGCCAGGATAATGTGCGATAACAGCAACATCCAGACCATTCAACCTCGCGCGTTTCACACCCTTTCCTATTCGTAAGCATGACTTTTTATTTCACATTTCATTCCAGTCCATATCTACAGCAGGTCTTTTCTTTTAGGAACCCTCTCCTGCCGTGTACAGAAATCCCAGAACTTGATCTTCTTCAATGGATTGACACGAATAATTAAGGCGGCTCTTAGAATATTGTTCGTCACATGTACACAAGCAATCAGGTTCTCAATTGAAGGCGAATTCAAATTAAGAAATAACCCAATGTCTAGCACATATAATCAGTTTTATTCATTTAGTAAAGAAAATTGTATATTATGAAATACATTTTAGTTATCATTTAGAAGTATGTACTTATAGTAAACATTCTCCTTATGATGTGTTATGCGTTATTTGTCGTAGACCTACTGTCCAGCTGATTACAGTTGACGACGTGCTCTTCCGGTCGGCTGATGACAAAGATGGAGCAGCTCTTTTTTTGTGGCAAGATGTTTGAAATCACAACCAGGGAATGCCTGTTGGTATTCAGCACCGTCGGATCTAAGAAAAGAACCTCCAAAAGAAATGTGCTTCTGATGTTTGAAACAGATTTCGCTAACTAACACTATGTCAGGTTTGTTTAGTTTTGGGAATAATCTAAGAACAGTTCGCCTGACTTACGCGTACAATAAATTAACATTGTACGCTATTATGAGCACTGTTCTTAAATACTTAGAGCAGCTGACTTTCTTCAGTGCTCATGGGGACAGCGCCTCGAGTCTTGATCACAAGCGTCGGGAACTCCTTGCCGAATCTTACCGTCATCAGCTGGTGTCCTAAGTCCCCTCGAGTGACTGACCCTTACTGGGTGGTTCATCATTGATGGCTGGTTGATTGTTGGTTGATCCATTAACGCGGTTTTGATAGTTGTTGATCTCAAGCAAGTTTCCTTCTTCTATTCTTGTGATATTCACGCTGAATTGGCTGCAACAGCTTGAGGTCCCGATGGTGATACTTTGGACCGCTACAACCACCTATGGTAGTGAAACTGTCTTAGGAACAGTGTTGAGGCAAACAAACACATCAGTCGAAGGCCCTGGGCATTTTAACATGACTCAGCATCGTTCCACAAAGCGAATGAGGGAGAAGGAATTGTTTAGGGTGCATTCACAGAGTTAAATCAATCGCAAATAAATAAAAATAAGTTTGAGTTTTAATTCGCAAAAAGAATAAATCATTTAATTAACAACTAGACTCCTAATCATTTGTTGAAGATTTACTAGAGTCTCAGTGTCTCGGTGTCATTTAAAATGATAATATATGCATTAATTGACTGGCACTACAACCCTCAACGGATCAGAGCCGTGTTTTATATGCCGTTTATAAAAACGGTTCATCTGCCGCTACGGAAGAGAAATGTTCGCAGCTGCTTTAATCGAGATGAAACGATGTCGGTAAAGTAGTGCATTTGCAATGCTTTGTATCGTATTGCTTGTGGATTTCGAAGTAAACAATTTTTACGGCACTACGCGCTTCTTTTGTTTATAATTTATAGTTTTCTGCTCCTTTATACAATGCAAGATCTCCTCTTTATTTCATTATCTTCATCTTGCTGCATTTACGTATCATAAATGTTTCTGTTTCAATTGTTTTTTTACCCTGAAATCAATTTCTCCATTATTTTCCACATGTACAAGAGACCTATAGATTGACATTCTCCGAAGTCTTTATCTTTATTGTATGGGTATGTTAAGTGCGAACAAGATTATTGATCTATGTCTGGAACATCACAACTCCGAAAATACTTTTCTGTGTACTGGAGTATTCTGTCATGAATACGGTCAATGTTAGCCTTATCGTGCAACTCCCTCGTAGAAAAGTGCCATGGTAGATTGAGAATAAGTTTTAGTAATATTAGTAATATATAATAAGTAAGCTTTTCTTTTTCTTGTAAAAAAGATAGCTTGGGTCTTGGAAGCATTCAATTTTACTTTCTATTTGCCCAAATAAGGGAATGATGTTATTCAGTGCCAATTGAATTTTGGTTTCAATATCGATACCAAGAACATCAGTTGAATAAATCCCTGTGTCATCAGCAAACATTGCTACATAACAATCGGGCAGTTGAGGAAAATCAGATAAATGTACGTTAAATAAAATTGGACCTAGGACCGAAACCTGAGGAACACCTGCTGGTATTATATGTTCCGAAGATAAACAATTTTTAACAGAAACAACAAAAGTACGCCCCGAAACAAAACTCTGAAATAGTTTGATTAGATATATAGGGAAATCAAACTCAAACAATTCGTGAACTAAAACCTCATGCCATACAGCCCTTGGCAGTTGACATTTTCGACTGAAAACGGTGCCTCTTATGACGAGTTATTCGGTCAAGTTGGTGTATAGTGCTGTGGTGATTTCTTAAACCAAATTGCTGCATGCGAATTATATTATTTGCATGAAGGTGATTTTGTATTTTTTTCTTGGGGAGATTTTCAAAAATTTTTCCTATCGAACGCAAAATACTGATCGGTCTATAACTCAGAGAACTATTTGCAGGTTTTCCAGGCTTCAAAATAGAAACAACCTTAGCTTTTTTCCATACTTTTGGGAAATGTTGCAATTTACTACAAGAATTGAAAATGAAAAGTTAATACTCAATTCCAATTTTTGGTAGATGCTTTATATATAAATTTTTAATGTTGTCCAGACCTGCGGACTTGCGCGTTTCAAGGTGTGAGACAATATCAATCACATCTTCAAGAGTTACATAATTATTATCTAAAGTTTCCACGGACATTGAACTTACTAATGATATTGAATTGCTGACAGAGATCTCAGTTTCACTATCTGACATTGAACTAAATACTTAATGATTTTTATAAAACGTTTCAGCTAGAGCATCTGTTTTCTCCCGATTTGTATAATTAGGAAGGTTGTTCTCTGAAGTCTTCTCAAGAACCTTAAAACTCTTAGAGTGAAAAGCTGGTCGGCTGCATACCTCTGCGGGACAAACGTTCAACATCCAAACCGTACTCAAACATAGCTCTAGAACGGACCTGATGCACGAATCGAGGGTTTCCAAATTTTGTTGTGTGTAGAAACACAAACCACTTCAAATGCAAATAGAGAAATTAAAAATTAGAATAATTATAATAATTGAGTGGCACTACAGCCCATAACGCACCAGGGCCAAGCTTCTACAGCAACTACTCGTGTTGTGCGTGGTACTGTTCTCTCACGATTAGAAGAGATCTACAGTTTTTTGCCGACTCCGAACGGCCAGTTTTGAAAAGCTTTTCATAGGCAATTAATACTCTTTGAGTGTTGTCAGCACTCGAAAGAGGTGGTGCCGTGAAAAAAAAACGAGGTGCTCCGTCCGGGAATCGAACCCAGACTTTTCCGCGCGGTGGTCGACGCACTTACCACTACGCCAGGGCGACCACCAAATAAGAATATTTTTATTATATTTCCCGTGAAGCCGGTGAATCAAATTGGTTTTGTGTCCGTGGTGATGGCAGGTGCTAACATATCGGTGTCGATAATGCAGTACATACACCACGCTGCTGAACGCTCTGGAAGACCAATTGAACTGGTTACACCTGAACACGTCAAAAAAGTACACAAAATCTTTTTGGAAAACCGCAAAATGAAATCGCGTGAGATAGTTGACACCCAGAAGGCAGTGTGTACACATTTGTCCATGAGAAAGCTGTTTTTGAAATGGGTGCCGCGTTTGCTCACAATGGACCAAAAACAACAACGTATCAATGATCCTGAGAGCTGTTTCGACAGCATAAACAGGATTTTTTGCGTCTGTATGTCATAATGGATAAAACATGGATCCACCGGTAGCCAGCGGAGTGGACAGGAACCGGTGAACCACGTCCAAAGCGTTCAAAAACACAAAGGTCGGCTGGCAAGGTTAAAGCATCGTTATTTTGGCATGCGCACGGAATTTTATTCATCGACTATCTTGAGAAGGGCAAAAGGATCAACAGCAAATACTACATGGCATCATGGTGAATTTGAAGGGAGTAATTGCAAAAAAAACGGTCCCATAAGAAGAAGAAAAAGGTTCTCTTCCACCAAGACAATGCAGTGTGTCACAAGTCGTTGGCTACATGGCCAGTATGCACGAATTGGGCTTTGAATTGCTTCGCCACCCACCGTTTTCTTCAGATCTGGCCCCCAGCAACTTCTATCTCTTTTCAGGATATGGGTCGAATGAGAAAATGATCGCGCAAGCTGAAGTCTATATTGAGGCCAAAGATAAATCGTTTTATAAAAAAGGTATCGAAATGTTTATACCACTCTTGAAGGACATCGTAATGTTCAAGAACAAAGCCGTTTTTTTAGAAAATGTGATTTTATTGGTGAGTCCCGGGATTTATTGAATGATTTGTGATTGTACTAGATGAGAATATTTTTGTTTTGTGGCAAAATGATAGTTGGTCCTCTTCACACTCTTATTTCCATTCAATCATGATTGAGTCCCCTAAAGGAACACATCAAACGACCACGAGAAGGCAGATAAATGAGTTAAAAGCTGTGGTGTTTGTCTTTTATAAGATTGGAGATGTTGCTTACGTTATAAATATTATGCAAACACTCTTGCACCGATTGAGAAAAATGATGACAATCAAAGATGCTTTCAAGAAGAATAAGGTTTACGTGTAGATAAACTCGGCAAAATAATGGCAGGAGTCATGAAGTCAACATCAATATTGAAAAGGAAAGTTTTACGTCTTGTGTGTCGCACTTACAGTCCTCCAAAATTTATGAAACGATTTGCACGAATTCTTGAAATCAAGTAAAATTCACTTAGAAAGCAGTAATTAATACTTATACCCACCTACAGATCTTTTGAAAGCACATAGCTCGCCACTAACAACCCAATTGATATAAAATTTTTATTTGTGGTGCCCCTTTATATGTGCCGTGACTTATTGAGTGATCTGTTATGCTGCAGAATAGCAACTCAATTTTTCATATGGTTCCTTGTTCCTTGGTAGTAATTGCATTCAAAAAAAATTAAAATTTCAAATTTAAACTTGAATTTGGGTAGTTTAACAATTTGAAAAATGAAAATTGCCAGTAAGTAGATTTTAATTTTAAATTTTTTTATTCGTTAGCTCTCTTTCCCTCTCCCGATGTCTATTCACTAAACAACCAAACGCCATTTCCACTTAACTTAATCGACTGAATAAACGCTTTGGTAATTTTTTTAACGACTACTTATTGCTGCGATCACAAGGACAGATTGTAATCCTTTAAATTGTCTCTGCACATGTCATGTGATAATGTATCAGTAGATATTTAATGATCCCTTATAATACCACATGCATGGAACGTAAGTAATTTCGTATGAGATTAAATAGTAGCCTCAAAAAAACAGGTCAGCAGAGAGTATAAAACCAGCAAAATCTGCCTTCAAAACAGTTGCAAAGACAGTGCTTTTAAGAATATGTTCAAGTGGGTACTTTCCGCAGCAGTGGTAAGTTGCAGGTCTGCAGCGAGTGAGGCCCTTGTAGTGACTAGTTTTAAATTCGCATTTCAGGCCGCAACAATCGTCGTGGTGGCTCTTGTCCTACTCATCCAAAATTCCACTCACGAAGAAGTTTCTTCGGAACTATGTAGCGTGGCTCCTTCATCTTGTCCGGATAATCTTCGTTACCGCACCCTAGACGGGTCCTGCAACAATTTGAAACATCCAGAATGGGGCATGTCTCAGTCTAAGTAATAGAATATCCACCACTCCATTTGAACTTCTTTCATCCATAACAATTTATAATTTGTATCATAGGTACGCGCGTCTCTTGCCCGCAAAATATGGTGACGGATATGGTAGTCCAAGCCTCTCGCTGAGCGGGCAACCACTGCCAAATGAACGAATACTGTCCTTTACCCTCTTCGGTGATAATAAGCTTCCAGATCCAAAATTTACTCTTGCCAACATGCAGTGGGGCCAAATAGTGGCGCATGACATGAGCCGTATATTCGTTCATACAGAATGTAAGTCCGATTCGAATAATGTGCCAAAAACAATGAAATACGAGCATCACCCCTTTTCGCAGCTGCACTTGAAGAATATAGATGCTGTTCATACGCTGGCCAATTCCGTGCCGACGTTAACGAGAAGCCATGCTATGCAGTGTTAGTTCCACCAAACGATCCAGTATTCATCGACAGAGGGATTGAATGCCTTCGATTCATAAGAACTGTTACAGATCTTGACATTGGCTGTAACTACAATGGTGGTCCCTGCGAGCAAATGTCAACAACCACCAGCTACCTAGACTTGTCCATAGTTTATGGCAGCTCAGTGAAACAGAATCTTGAGTTGCGTACATTAAGAGGCGGTCGCATGACAGTTGAGGAGCGAAACGGGCGACAGTGGCTGCCAGAAATGCCTCCGCCAAAGGAGAAATGCCATCTTGATGACCAAAGTAATGTTTGCTACTTAGGCGGGGACGATCGTGTTAATCTAAACACTGGATTGACCATTGTACATACAATGCTACTGAGAGAACACAATCGACTAGCAGACGCTTTGGCCAAACTGAACCCCCATTGGGACGACAGTACTCTCTTCGAGGAGGCTAGAAAGATCAACATTGCCCAGTTCCAATATATCAGCTACTACGAATGGATGCCCAACTTCTTCGGAATCGAGAACATGATCAACCACCATCTCATCTACACCGTGCCACCGATTAAATTCATCAATGACTACGATCCAAATGTTAACCCAGGCACACTGAACGAACACGCCACTGCTGCTTTTAAAAGCTTTCACAATCAGATTGTGGAAAGATTAGAGTAAGTGGTCCATAAGTCGAAACCCTTTCTTGAAGTTGCACTAACACTCTTTCTGTAGCTTGTTTTCTGAAATGCGAAACGTCACCGGCTCAATAAGTCTCAACGAATGGCTTAGATGCCCCGCGATCATCGAAGTTGATGATAACTTTGACACATTGGCTAGAGGACTTGTAAGTCAGTCTCCAGGCCTATCCGATCTCAACTTTGGCAAAGACGTGAGTAGCCAAACCGCTTTCTAGCCATTCTCAAATACATTTCCTGCATTCTTAGGTAACGCAAAATATGTTCGAAACCAGCACGACTGTGGGCACTGACTTGCATGCTCACGACATTCACCGTGGCCGTATTCATGGTTTAGCCTCGTACAATGATATGCGCGAGTTCTGCGGCTTGAGGAGGGCAGTTGAATGGAGAGACTTCGAAGACTTGATCGATTCCCAGGTATCTGGAGTTCACTTGAATTTCATTTCGATCGAGATATATGTGCTCTGCTTCACAGATTGTTCAAAAACTGCAGAGTCTTTACGAAAGCCCCGATGATGTGGATCTTATCATCGGAGGTTCCCTGGAGCCTCATGTTAAGAACGCCTTGGCTGGGCCAACATTTATGTGCATATTTTATGAACAATTCTACAGAACACGGGTTGGCGACCGTTATTTCTTTGAGAACTCCGACAACCTGACTGGACTTAAGCCAAGTGGGTGGACGAACCAATTATCTGCTGTAGTTTAAGTAGTAACATTTTCACCTACTCTTAGGTCAACTGACGGAAATTCGAAAAGCCAGTATGGCCAGGATAATGTGCGATAACAGCAACATCCAGACCATTCAACCTCGCGCGTTTCACACCCTTTCCTATTCGTAAGCATGACTTTTTATTTCACATTTCATTCCAGTCCATATCTACAGCAGGTCTTTTATTTTAGGAACCCTCTCCTGCCGTGTACAGAAATCCCAGAACTTGATCTTCTTCAATGGATTGACACGAATAATTAAGGCGGCTCTTAGAATATTGTTCGTCACATGCACACAAGCAATCAGGTTCTCAATTGAAGGCGAATTGAAATTAAGAAATAACCCAATGTCTAGCACATATAATCAGTTTTATTCATTTAGTAAAGAAAATTGTATATTATGAAATACATTTTAGTTAGTATTTAGAAGTATGTACTTATAGTAAACATTCTCCCTATGATGTGTGCAGGCCAGGCTTGTTTGCCGTGTGATGTGCATCTCAATGAAGTGTCATTAACCTTCATCTCATTCTTGAGTGGAAAAATATGCAAACATGACTTTTTTCGATATTCTCAATTTTCTTATTCTTTGAACTCCGCAAGTTCCTGATCATTGGACAGATGCGTCAAACTGCTTCTTGAACAGTTGCACCAAGTATTGTTGCAGGGGGATGATGCGTTATTTGTCGTAGACCTACTGTCCAGCTGATTACAGTTGACGACGTGCTCTTCCGGTCGGCTGATGACAAAGATGGAGCAGCTCTTTTTTTGTGGCAAGATGTTTGAAATCACAACCAGGGAATGCCTGTTGGTATTCAGCACCGTCGGATCTAAGAAAAGAACCTCCAAAAGAAATGTGCTTCTGATGTTTGAAACAGATTTCGCTAACTAACACTATGTCAGGTTTGTTTAGTTTTGGGAATAATCTAAGAACAGTTCGCCTGACTTACGCGTACAATAAATTAACATTGTACGCTATTATGAGCACTGTTCTTAAATACTTAGTGCAGCTGACTTTCTTCAGTGCTCATGGGGACAGCGCCTCGAGTCTTTATCACAAGCGTCGGGAACTCCTTGCCGAATCTTACCGTCATTAGCATTCTTTTATATAGGTCTTTGTTTTTTGCTTCAGCTGGTGTCCTAAGTCCCCTCGAGTGACTGACCCTTACTGGGTGATTCATCGTTGATGGCTGGTTGATTGTTGGTTGATCCATTAACTCGGTTTTGATAGTTGTTGATCTCAAGCAAGTTTCCTTCTTCTATTCTTGTGATATTCACGCTGAATTGGCTGCAACAGCTTGAGGTCCCGATGGTGATACTTTGGACCGCTACAACCACCTATGGTCGTGAAACTGTCTTAGGAACAGTGTTGAGGCAAACAAACACATCAGTCGAAGGCCCTGGGCATTTTAACATGACTCAGCATCGTTCCACAAAGCGAATGAGGGAGAAGGAATTGTTGAGGGTGCATTCACAGAGTTAAATCGATCGCAAATAAAATAAAATAAAATAAATAAAAATTAGTTTGAGTTTTAATTCGCAAAAAGAATAAATCATTTAATTAACAACTAGACTCCTAATCATTTGTTGAAGATTTACTAGAGTCTCAGTGTCTCGGTGTCATTTAAAATGATAATATATGCATTAATTGACTGGCACTACAACCCTCAACGGATCAGAGCCGTGTTTTATATGCCGTTTATAAAAACGGTTCATCTGCCGCTACGGAAGAGAAATGTTCGCAGCTGCTCTAATCGAGATGAAACGATGTCGGTAAAGTAGTGCATTTGCAATGCTTTGTATCGTATTGCTTGTGGATTTCGAAGTAAACAATTTTTACGGCACTACGCGCTTCTTTTGTTTATAATTTATAGTTTTCTGCTCCTTTATACAATGCAAGATCTCCTCTTTATTTCATTATCTTCATCTTGCTGCATTTACGTATCATAAATGTTTCTGTTTCAATTGTTTTTTTACCCTGAAATCAATTTCTCCATTATTTTCCACATGTACAAGAGACCTATAGGTTGACATTCTCCGAAGTCTTTATCTTTATTGTATGGGTATGTTAAGTGCGAACAAGATTATTGATCTATGTCTGGAACATCACAACTCCGAAAATACTTTTCTGTGTACTGGAGTATTCTGTCATGAATACGCTCAATGTTAGCCTTATCGTGCAACTCCCTCGTAGAAAAGTGCCATGGTAGATTGAGAATAAGTTTTAGTAATATTAGTAATATATAATAAGTAAGCTTTTCTTTTTCTTGTAAAAAAGATAGCTTGGGTCTTGGAAGCATTCAATTTTACTTTCTATTTGCCCAAATAAGGGAATGATGTTATTCAGTGCCAATTGAATTTTGGTTTCAATATCGATACCAAGAACATCAGTTGAATAAATCCCTGTGTCATCAGCAAACATTGCTACATAACAATCGGGCAGTTGAGGAAAATCAGATAAATGTACGTTAAATAAAATTGGACCTAGGACCGAAACCTGAGGAACACCTGCTGGTATTATATGTTCCGAAGATAAACAATTTTTAACAGAAACAACAAAAGTACGCCCCGAAACAAAACTCTGAAATAGTTTGATTAGATATATAGGGAAATCAAACTCAAACAATTCGTGAACTAAAACCTCATGCCATACAGCCCTTGGCAGTTGACATTTTCGACTGAAAACGGTGCCTCTTATGACGAGTTATTCGGTCAAGTTGGTGTATAATGCTGTGGTGATTTCTTAAACCAAATTGCTGCATGCGAATTATATTATTTGCATGAAGGTGATTTTGTATTTTTTTCTTGGGGAGATTTTCAAAAATTTTTTCTATCGAACGCAAAATACTGATCGGTCTATAACTCAGAGAACTATTTGCAGGTTTTCCAGGCTTCAAAATAGAAACAACCTTAGCTTTTTTCCATACTTTTGGGAAATGTTGCAATTTACTACAAGAATTGAAAATGAAAAGTTAATACTCAATTCCAATTTTTGGTAGATGCTTTATATATAAATTTTTAATGTTGTCCAGACCTGCGGACTTGCGCGTTTCAAGGTGTGAGACAATATCAATCACATCTTCAAGAGTTACATAATTATTATCTAAAGTTTCCACGGACATTGAACTTACTAATGATATTGAATTGCTGACAGAGATCTCAGTTTCACTATCTGACATTGAACTAAATACTTAATGATTTTTATAAAACGTTTCAGCTAGAGCATCTGTTTTCTCCCGATTTGTATAATTAGGAAGGTTGTTCTCTGAAGTCTTCTCAAGAACCTTAAAACTCTTAGAGTGAAAAGCTGGTCGGCTGCATACCTCTGCGGGACAAACGTTCAACATCCAAACCGTACTCAAACATAGCTCTAGAACGGACCTGATGCACGAATCGAGGGTTTCCAAATTTTGTTGTGTGTAGAAACACAAACCACTTCCAATGCAAATAGAGAAATTAAAATTTAGAATAATTATAATAATTGAGTGGCACTACAGCCCATAACGCACCAGGGCCAAGCTTCTACAGCAACTACTCGTGTTGTGCGTGGTACTGTTCTCTCACGATTAGAAGAGATCTACAGTTTTTTGCCGACTCCGAACGGCCAGTTTTGAAAAGCTTTTCATAGGCAGTTAATACTCTTTGAGTGTTGTCAGCACTCGAAAGAGGTGGTGCCGTGAAAAAAAAACGAGGTGCTCCGTCCGGGAATCGAACCCAGACTTTTCTGCGCGGCGGTCGACGTACTTACCACTACGCCAGGGCGACCACCAAATAAGAATATTTTTATTATATTTCCCGTGAAGCCGGTGAATCAAATTGGTTTTGTGTCCGTGGTGATGGCAGGTGTTAACATATCGGTGTCGATAATGCAGTACATACACCACGCTGCTGAACGCTCTGGAAGACCAATTGAACTGGTTACACCTGAACACGTCAAAAAAGTACACAAAATCTTTTTCGAAAACCGCAAAATGAAATCGCGTGAGATAGTTGACACCTTAGAGATATCAGAAGGCAGTGTGTACACATTTGTCCATGAGAAAGCTGTTTTCGAAATGTGTGCCGCGTTTGTTCACAATGGACCAAAAACAACAACGTATCGATGATCCTGAGAGCTGTTTCGACAGCATAAACAGGACTTTTTGCGTCGGTATGTCACAATGGATAAAACTTGGATCCACCACTACACTCTGGAGTCAAATCGGTAGCCAGCGGAGTGGACAGGAACCGGTGAACCACGTCCAAAGCGTTCAAAAACACAAAGGTCGGCTGGCAAGGTTAAAGCATCGTTATTTTGGCATGCGCACGGAATTTTATTCATCGACTATCTTGAGAAGGGCAAAAGGATCAACAGCAAATACTACATGGCATCATGGTGAATTTGAAGGGAGTAATTGCAAAAAAAAACCGTCCCATAAGAAGAAGAAAAAGGTTCTCTTCCACCAAAACAATGCAGTGTGTCACAAGTCGTTGGCTACATGGCCAGTATGCACGAATTGGGCTTTGAATTGCCTCGCCACCCACCGTTTTCTTCAGATCTGGCCCCCAGCAACTTCTATCTCTTTTCAGGATATGGGTCGAATGAGAAAATGATCGCGCAAGCTGAAGTCTATATTGAGGCCAAAGATAAATCGTTTTATAAAAAAGGTATCGAAATGTTTATACCACTCTTGAAGGACATCGTAATGTTCAAGAACAAAGCCGTTTTTTTAGAAAATGTGATTTTATTGGTGAGTCCCGGGATTTATTGAATGATTTGTGATTGTACTAGATGAGAATATTTTTGTTTTGTGGCAAAATGATAGTTGGTCCTCTTCACACTCTTATTTCCATTCAATCATGATTGAGTCCCCTAAAGGAACACATCAAACGACCACGAGAAGGCAGATAAATGAGTTAAAAGCTGTGGTGTTTGTCTTTTATAAGATTGGAGATGTTGCTTACGTTATAAATATTATGCAAACACTCTTGCACCGATTGAGAAAAATGATGACAATCAAAGATGCTTTCAAGAAGAATAAGGTTTACGTGTAGATAAACTCGGCAAAATAATGGCAGGAGTCATGAAGTCAACATCAATATTGAAAAGGAAAGTTTTACGTCTTGTGTGTCGCACTTACAGTCCTCCAAAATTTATGAAACGATTTGCACGAATTCTTGAAATCAAGTAAAATTCACTTAGAAAGCAGTAATTAATACTTATACCCACCTACAGATCTTTTGAAAGCACATAGCTCGCCACTAACAACCCAATTAATATTAAATGAATAATTTTTGTTTGTGGTGCCCCTTTATATGTCCCGTGACTTATTGAGTGGTCTGTTATGCTGCAGAATAGCAACTCAATTTTTCATATGGTTCCTTGTTCCTTGGTAGTAATTGCATTCAAAAAAAATTAAAATTTCAAATTTAAACTTGAATTTGGGTAGTTTAACAATTTGAAAAATGAAAATTGCCAGTAAGTAGATTTTAATTTTAAATTTTTTTATTCGTTAGCTCTCTTTCCCTCTCCCGATGTCTATTCACTAAACAACCAAACGCCATTTCCACTTAACTTAATCGACTGAATAAACGCTTTGGTAATTTTTTTAACGACTACTTATTGCTGCGATCACAAGGACAGATTGTAATCCTTTAAATTGTCTCTGCACATGTCATGTGATAATGTATCAGTAGATATTTAATGATCCCTTATAATACCACATGCATGGAACGTAAGTAATTTCGTATGAGATTAAATAGTAGCCTCAAAAAAACAGGTCAGCAGAGAGTATAAAACCAGCAAAATCTGCCTTCAAAACAGTTGCAAAGACAGTGCTTTTAAGAATATGTTCAAGTGGGTACTTTCCGCAGCAGTGGTAAGTTGCAGGTCTGCAGCGAGTGAGGCCCTTGTAGTGACTAGTTTTAAATTCGCATTTCAGGCCGCAACAATCGTCGTGGTGGCTCTTGTCCTACTCATCCAAAATTCCACTCACGAAGAAGTTTATTCGGAATTTTGTAGCGTGGCTCCTTCATCTTGTCCGGATAATCTTCGTTACCGCACCCTAGACGGTTCCTGCAACAATTTGAAACATCCAGAATGGGGCATGTCTCAGTCTAAGTAATAGAATATCCACAACTCCATTTGAACTTCTTTCATCCATAACAATTTATAATTTGTATCATAGGTACGCGCGTCTCTTGCCCGCAAAATATGGTGACGGATATGGTAGTCCAAGCCTCTCGCTGAGCGGGCAACCACTGCCAAATGAACGAATACTGTCCTTTACCCTCTTCGGTGATAATAAGCTTCCAGATCCAAAATTTACTCTTGCCAATATGCAGTGGGGCCAAATAGTGGCGCATGACATGAGCCGTATATTCGTTCATACAGAATGTAAGTCCGATTCGAATAATGTGCCAAAAACAATGAAATATCACCCCTTTTCGCAGCTGCACTTGAAGAATATAGATGCTGTTCAGACACTGGCCAATTCCGTGCCGACTTTAACGAAAAGCCATGCTATGCAGTGTTAGTTCCACCAAACGATCCAGTATTCATCGACAGAGGGATTGAATGCCTTCGATTCATAAGAACTGTTACAGATCTTGACATTGGCTGTAACTACAATGGTGGTCCCAGCGAGCAAATGTCAACAACCACCAGCTATCTAGACTTGTCCATAGTTTATGGCAGCTCAGTGAAACAGAATCTTGAGTTGCGTACATTAAGAGGCGGTCGCATGACAGTTGAGGAGCGAAACGGGCGACAGTGGCTGCCAGAAATGCCTCCGCCAAAGGAGGAATGCCATCTTGAAGACCAAAGTGATGTTTGCTACTTAGGCGGGGACGATCGTGTCAATCTAAATACTGGATTGACCATTGTGCATACAATGCTACTGAG
The DNA here is from genome assembly GCA_944738645.1 of Eristalinus sepulchralis. Classification (NCBI taxonomy): domain Eukaryota; kingdom Metazoa; phylum Arthropoda; class Insecta; order Diptera; family Syrphidae; genus Eristalinus; species Eristalinus sepulchralis. The sequence goes on from OX122886.1 coordinate 56,659,742, forward strand.
AGAACACAATCGACTAGCAGACGCTTTGGCCAAACTGAACCCCCATTGGGACGACAGTACTCTCTTCGAGGAGGCTAGAAAGATCAACATTGCCCAGTTCCAATATATCAGCTACTACGAATGGATGCCCAACTTCTTCGGAATCGAGAACATGATCAACCACCATCTCATCTACACCGTGCCACCGAGTAAATTCATCAATGACTACGATCCAAATGTAAACCCAGGCACCCTGAACGAACACGCCACTGCTGCTTTTAAAAGCTTTCATAATCAGATTGTGGAAAGATTAGAGTAAGTGGTCCATAAGTCGAAACGCTTTCTTGAAGTTGCACTAACAATATTTCTGTAGCTTGTTTTCTGAAATGCGAAACGTCACCGGCTCAATAAGTCTCAACGAATGGCTTAAATGCCCCGCGATCATCGAAGTTGATGATAACTTTGACACATTGGCTAGAGGACTTGTAAGTCAGTCTCCAGGCCTATCCGATCTCAACTATGGCATAGACGTGAGTAGCCAAACCGCTTTCTAGCCATTCTCAAATACATTCCGTGCATTCTTAGGTAACGCAAAATATGTTCGAAACCAGCACAACTGTGGGCACTGACTTGCATGCTCACGACATTCACCGTGGCCGTATTCATGGTTTAGCCTCGTACAATGATATGCGCGAGTTCTGCGGCTTGAGGAGGGCAGTTGAATGGAGAGACTTCGAAGACTTGATCGATTCCCAGGTATCTGGAGTTCACTTGAATTTCATTTCGATCGAGATACATGTGCTCTGCTTCACAGATTGTTCAAAAACTGCAGAGTCTTTACGAAAGCCCCGATGATGTGGATCTTATGATCGGAGGTTCCCTGGAGCCTCATGTTAAGAACGCCTTGGCTGGGCCAACATTTATGTGCATATTTTATGAACAATTCTACAGAACACGGGTTGGCGACCGTTATTTCTTTGAGAACTCCGACAACCTGACTGGACTTAAGCCAAGTGGGTGGACGAACCAATTATCTGCCGTAGTTTAAGTAGTAACATTTTCACCTACTCTTAGGTCAACTGTCGGAAATTCGAAAAGCCAGTTTCGCCAGGATAATGTGCGATAACAGCAACATCCAGACCATTCAACCTCGCGCGTTTCACACCATTTCCTATTCGTAAGCTTGACTTTTTATTTCACATTTCATTCCAGTCCATATCTACAGCAGGGCTTTTATTTTAGGAACCCTCTCCTGCCGTGTACAGAAATCCCAGAACTTGATCTTCTTCAATGGATTGATAGAAACTAGGCAGGACCTCCACAGAGCTCTGTATCGTTATCTTAGTTTTAGCTATGACTGAACACAATTTAATTTAATTTAAATAAAGAACAATTTCGACCCAGAATTAGAATTCTCGTTTGAAACTGTGATCCACGGTGAACCAGCTCTTCATCTACAAGGAACGGGTTTTCTAAAATTTAGTTTAGATTCTTCTGATCAGCACAAGTAATATTCTGAAGTAATATTCAATCGAAAATGTATGTCCTTGACATAAGACAAGTCTCTGTACAGCAGTATGACTCTTTCAGCCTCATTCTTAAGGCGGCCATGCGAAACGCACAAATCACCGATAGAGGTATGATCTTCCAAAAGTTTACTCATCAGGCTTTTATGACGGCCCACTGAGTACATGCGGCAATTTCGACGTTACCTGCGCAGGCCAGCAATGATTTGCAGAAGAAGTTAGTGCCGCAGCGCATCTCCTCGCCGACGCAGGTTCCAATTGGTTCTAGGGTTCTTAAGCCAATCTGTACAACGAATTTTTTAACGTCTTGCGACATAGCCGCGTATTCCGAATCCGTCCATCGCATAAAACAGTACCTGGCGATGAGAGCTGTCGTATGTGTCTTTGAAGTCACTATGGGCGTGACTATCACTATCGATTTGAAGCACTGCTAAGTAGGGGCTTTTGATCAGTTGTCGATTTGCTGTGCCGATGAGTGCGGTGCAAAACGGCTCAAGACCTTTACAGGCTCTTTACAGAGTCTTGATATGAGGCTGATGTAAAACCTGACGCGGATGCAGGTGATCGCAAATCGGCTAATGTGAAGTCTGCAACCGACTTCTTAGCAAAGATGCCTCGTAGTATGACCCTTAGCAGACGATGCTACAATATTTCGGAAAACTTGAAGCTCCATACGCTTTACACGACCTGCCAGTCTTGTAACACGAAACCGAAACCTATACGATAAGCGAAAAGGTTGAACGGATTCTTCGGGGGGCCTTTGAAAGAAAAAATCTTCGGACTAAAGTACGGTCCTTTCTGTGAAGATTACGAATGGAAGAGAAGCCATAACCGCGAACCCTGAAAGTGCTGTGTAGGGATGTGAATGTGGGCCGGAAGGTGTATGGACAACAACATCCAGCTAAGAGGGTCTTCGAATCCCAGCCTTCATATTCGAGGAGAAGAGGAACACCGAAACTTCAATTTAAGGATCAAGTGATTGCAGATCGCAAAATTTGGTTTGAATGACTAGAAACAGTGTCCCCGGGACTGTCAAGGATGGAATGCAACTGGACTTTTTTGTTTGATAGACTGCAACAAAAATGATCCCAGAGACTGCAACAGAAGCTTAATGGACCAAAGCGATGAAAACTACGGGTACTAGCAGGCCCGTGATTAGACTCTTGAGAGCTTTAATGTCAAAAATGGTTTTAGAAAAGGCGACACGCTGTCATGTGATTTATTTAATAAAGTGTGATTTTTTTAAAGCTATAGGAAAGTTAAAAAGAACACATAAAATTCAGAAAAATGCATGAAATCTTTATTTGAATTGATAGTACGGTCCATATAATTTAAAGTTTGAAGATTATTTCATGCAAATGTTGACCTTGGCTGCGTCTCAAATGGTCCATCCGCTTAGTCCAATTTTGACATACTCTTTCCAACATTTCGGCCGGTATCTCAAGAATAAATGCTTCAATGTTGCCTTCTTGAAGCGGGCTTGTCTTTTATCGACATGAGCTTTAACATAGCCCCACAAAAAATACACTAAAGACTTTAAATCGCACGATCTAGGCGGCCAATTGATAGGTTCCGAACGTAAAATAAATCAGTCAGTCCATTGTTGCGCGTGCTGTTTGGCATGAGGCACCGTCTGGTTAAACTCAGATGTCATGCAAGTCAAGCTGTTGCATTTTGGGTAAAAAAAAAGTTGGATATCATCTCACGGTAGCGCTCACCATTCACAGTTACATTACGATTCGCATCATCTTTGAAGAAGTACGGTTCAATGATGCCACCAGCCCATAAACCGCACCAAACTGTGACTTTTTCTGGATGCATTAGTAGCTCTTGCAATGCTTCTGGCTGATATTCACTTTAAAATCGAAAATTCTGCTTATTAACGTACCCACTGAGCCAAAAATGAACTGACCATAAAATGGAAGAAGCGCGCGATGAACTTTCTTAACAGAGCACGCATTTTGATAATAAAATTCAATAATTTGCAGTCTGTAAGACCAAACTGGAGATCTTTGACAGAAAACGTGCGTCAGCTGTTTAAACCGGTCTTACCAAAAATGCAATAGCTAAAAAATCACCCTTTATAATATCATGCTTGAGAGGATTGTCGTGCATTCAGCTGTTTCCTTACGTGAACGTGCTTGACGTAATTGGGCGATCACAGCGAACTTTCAATGAGACGTTTGCTGACATTCTAAAATGGGTCTTGCGGTGAATGTGAGCAAAATGAAGAATATTCTGTCATCAGAGAAAGATACACAACATCAACGTGTCGGACAGAGCGTCATAATGGGCAGAAGACACATTGAGGTAGTGAGGTAGGATTTCGTCTACCAAGCTGACTTTATATAACACTTTGATCATCCCCATCCTGCTGTGTGGCGCAGAGACATGTGCTCTTTTGGAAGTGGGAGAAGAAGTGGTTTTGGGAAAAAAATTCTACGTGCGATAGTTGGCCCAGTTTGCGTTGATGGCTCCTGAAGAAGTAGTTCCAACCACGAAATGTATGGGCTGCTTAGCCGCATGTACTTAGTTATGCGTTTTAGTGTCCAACGCTTAAGATGACTGATGATGAAGTAGAGCGAATGGAAACCTACGGCTCGGACCGAAGAGTCTTTGATTCCTAACCATTGGATCAGCGTAATAGAGGACGTCCTCGAGCAAACTGACTCAAACAAGAAATGGAGAAGGATCTCAACCAACTTGGTGATATCATTCTGGCTGGAGAGGCTTCTTGGTGTAGACCTACACCCATTCCGGATATTAACGTCAAAACAAAGAAGAAGACGAATTCTTTTTTATTATTTTTTTGCTTCTCAGAATTTGTAATTTTTCTGCGAAGTATTGCATTTGGATAGAAATTTTGGGGTGATTATTTTTTGATAGAAATATTCTGGATATTTCGAGATCTTTTTATCAAGTAGTAACGCAAAGTTTGCAAGTTCATTGAATAGTGTTTGACGTGAACCAAATGTTCTTATACCTTCCGCGGCATACTTGTGCTTCTGATAAAACTGAAGTTTTCAACCAATATTAGCATTGGCTTTAGAGAAAATTTGATTTAACGTTATGAAGAGCAAAATCAAGAAATGAAGAAGTTGTTAGATTAGAGGTTATTCCATTACACACTCGCAACAAATTTGTGAAATTCCTACCTACTGCACATTACCCACGATGTGGCATTTAAGGCTTAGAGAACGACAAAAACGCCACGGACTGTAAGAAGAGAAAGGAGAAGTCTTAGTCAACAGGAGTAATGTACATGAATATTAAAGTAGATGTGGTTAAAGACGGAGTTAGTACAACTTTCGGACGCTTTTTTTTGAAAAACCCCATTATCAACGACAAATATTTTTGAAATAGATGCGCAGTGAAGAAAACTATTTTTTCGTAACGTTTGCTCAAGACAACAGCTACACTCTCTACTGTTTTTTTTTACCTCTGCAGGTATTTTTGAAGTAAAAAATGAAAACATTTACTTCAGCGATCTTATTCTTCTTCCGTACGTAATTGCGTACGCCGACGACTTGATTGTGTACAGATCAGGTAAAAGTATCGAGGAAATCACTACTCTCTCGCAGGGTGACTTCGATTCATTCATGAGAGGTTGCGACAACTGGAAGTTGAAAATCAACTTCAAGAAGTCCGAAACCATTCTGTTCAGGACGCCGTTGTATAAGGCTTCGGCGGATACGAAAAGAAAGAGACGGGCAACCACTGGCGCAAAGGTCAGATACCTGGGGATCTGCCTAGATCAATTTCTATACTTTAACCTTTTTTTAACCTTGGCCTTACCAATGGACTGTTTTACAACAGCCAACTCGATGGGAAGGTGAAGGTGATCAGCTATATGGCCCTCATCCGGCCAATGCTTACCTATGGCTGTCCCGTATGGTTCAACGTGAGTGCAAGCTTGATGGAAAAGATACGGGTGTTTGAGAGGACTTGTCTTAGGGCTTGTCTTCGCCCTTGCAAACAATACAACAGAACGAACCTGATACGAGTGGACAATTTCCTGGTGAAGTTGATTCGAGGACATATTGTGAGAGCGACGAACTCGACCCACAACCTGATCTATGGGGCTTACTACCCCAATGCCCAATACCACGAAAGGGTGCATCGCAATGGCTTCGTTCCCCCCAGAAGCTTTTCTCTATGTAGACCAAAACGGACTAATACAGGGCATAAATGCGGTTCCGCTCATCTTCCACATCGGCAGATCAACTGTGGATGGGGGACTCAACCACGACCATTCCGTCGCACAACTAGCTGAGGAGGGTTTCCTCCGGTTCAGTACGGCGGTATCCAGTCGGGACGTTCGGGATGTTAAAATGCAACATCGAGAATTGTGGTGGTTGGGGATAGAGGGAACTCCATCTTCCAATCCTTCAGACCCGGCTTAGAAAGGGCAGTGCGTATCCCCTTATGGGGCGCAGTCGGTCTCTGTTGTACAGCGGACTAGGCTTAGGTCTAACTAGGCTTAGGACCGACTTACTTGCCCAAAAAAACTGTCTAAAAGGAAATCAATTTAAATTAATTTTATTTATGTTACTTAGGTAAACAACAGATCTTAAAATATTAAAAAACAAACTATGCAACTTCAACACTTAAAAAATTATAATAAAAAATAAAAAAATTCAACAAAATCAAACGCGACAAAACTAAAGCACGAACATACTGCGCAAGCTACCTTCAATTATTGCAATTATTTTTTTGTCGATTTACTTATTTCTATATTAGAGAAAATTAACTGTTGCATTTCCTGCGATCATGCTATGCTACAAATTACGTTCATTTGGAAGTTATTAGTGATACTTAACAAAAGGATTTTTGAGAGCAATAACGTTTTTTAAAATGGCGCGTAATAAGTATTCCACCGAATTCAAAGAAAAAATTATTGGTGATTTTCATGCAGGGGAAGCAGTTTATTGCATAGCTAAAAAATATAGGATACACCATTCCGTCGTTTCTCGTATTATAAGCCGGTTTCATAATTCTGGTAGCCTAGAAACTAAACATCGTGGTGGAAAAACCAGCATACGCGATGATCATGGAATAGTCCAGGCTATTAAAAAGGACCCGTTCATGTCTGCAAGGGCAATAGGAAAAGAATTAGACTTGGCTATCTCCACCAGATCCATCCAGCGAAGGGTGGTAGAAACCGGTTTCCTTTCTTACCGTGTTGTAAAAAAGCCATTCATTTCGTCGAAAAATCAAAAGGCGAGGCTTGCATTTGCTAAGGAACACATCAGCTGGACCGTTGCCAAATGGAAAACTGTTTTGTTCTCTGATGAATCCAAGTTCAACCTGAAGGATTCAGATGGAATGAAACATGTTCGCAGACCAAAAGGCGAAAGACTGAATCCACGATTTACAAGAGGGACAGTAAAACATGGGGGAGGTAGTATTATGGTCTGGGGATGCTTTTCCAGCCAGGGAATCGGGCCAATTCATAAAATTGATGGAATCATGGATCGTTTCATGTACAAGGATATTCTTCAAAACGTAATGTTTCCATATGCTGAAGAAGATGTGCCCTTGAGATGGATATTCCAACATGATAACGATCCGAAGCACACCGCGAAAATTGTGCAAAAATGGTTTTCCGATAACAAAATCAATGTTTTGAAGTGGCCAGCGCAGTCCCCAGATCTTAAACCCATAGAGAACTTATGGGAGATTGTTAACCAAAGAATTCATTGTGAAAGGTGTAACGGCAAGGATTCGCTTTTTGGTCAAGCTGAAATTGCTTGGAAGAATATCCCCGCAGATATCATAAGTAATTTAAATGAGTCAATGCCCCGGAGATGTGAAGCAATTATTCAAAATAATGGGTTTGCTACAAAATATTAATAAGTAAAATATGTGTAGAAGAAAATTGAAATAAGTGCTTTAGTTTTGTCGCGTTTGATTTTGTTGAATTTCTTTATTTTTTATTATAATTTTTTAAGTGTTGAAGTTGCATAGTTTGTTTTTTAATATTTTAAGATCTGTTGTTTACCTAAGTAACATAAATAAAATTAATTTAAATTGATTTACTTTTAGACAGTTTTTTTGGGCAAAATGTTGTGGGGGGTAATTCGGTGCTATTGTTTTGTCCGACACTGTATGTGTACACATTGTACATATTAAGCACACACATTAGATATACATGAGTATCTTATTGTATATACATGTGTATATGTACGTGTGAAAATTTAGCTTTAGGTAGTTTAAGTTATTCTAAGGTAGTATTTAAGGTAGTTTTAAGTTTATAAGTTTTAAAAAAACAGTTCCGTCATTAAGTTTTTCTAAATTTTGTTTTTCTTAATTTCATTAAATTCAATATTCATGCATTAAGCAAATGGTTTTTAATTTACATACGTCGAAAAACATAGTTGACCGTCGGAATATTGTCAAAAGGAGCCTTAGGAATAATAAACACGAGTTAATAATAGGAAAATATTTTCTCGAAGATGCTATCCAACATCGGATCCTTGGATTACATGTTTAAGGACGAACCAAAAACGAACCTACGTAGTACTGAAGCGCAAGTCCTATTGCAGTAAATTGCAAGTCCATTTGTTTTAAACATATTGAACATATTTCCAGTCAAAATTTAATTAACTCCTATGCGTCATGATTTTAGCTTTAATTCGTCATTTAGTCATTTGCGTTAAATAAATATTCAATTTATGTATTTTAACAAAAACCGTGTTTTTGTTAAAATTCAAAATTTAAACTTTTAAGCTTCATTTTTGAGTGGTTAAGTTTCCCGAGTCTACCATAGTCAGTCAGTGTCATCGTGTGAATGAAATTTAAAAAAAAAATTAAAGTTTAAAAACATGTACATTGATTTAACCCGAATATTGGATTCAGTAAAGCAGTGGCTGCCGATTTTCTACTTAATTTGTAATGGATGCAAACTTACCTTTCCGTCCATCCATCGCTATTTTTGTTTTCCCTATTTTTGTTTTAATTTTCTTCTACAAAGATGCACTTAAACTAATTTTGAAACTTTCAATATTGTGTTGCGTTATTAAATTTCATAAGGCCACCTATTGGTGAATAGCATCAACGCTCCCCTTTATGTAAATGCATCAAATACCAATTATGAGCAATATAATGAAAGACAGAGACAACCATTGTGATCCAGAGGATGAAGCTGGAAATGAAACGAACCAAAATATATGAACGCATACAAGCCCACGCACACTCAGATATTTATTTTTGAGTGGTATGCGAGGGGAAGTTTCTTTTCAGAAGAAAATCGATTTTTTATTTGTTTTCATGAAAAGTGTGATTTTCGTGAAGGGAAAATTTGATAATTCTGCACGCCACTAGGTACACATCATTTCCGGAATCGTTAGAAGGGGCTCATGAGGGTACTTGTCTCAAATAAGGTGTCATCAGATTTTCTGAATTTAAATGCAAAAAAGTAGAATTCCCAAATCTAACTCATGTTGCGTAAATTTCATCAACAACTCCCACGACTCTGTGTTCCAAGACCCGAACTCAGCAGGAAAGTTCAGCATAAGTCCGATAAGTACGATCCATGCATTCCATTCGCATTCGCGTATTTTCAAGTAATTTGTGTTTAATTAAAGTCGAGTACATACTCCACCCAAATTCATTACTTTCAATAATTTCACGGGAAGGGTTAAACGTTGTCCGTTCCACAATTCCCTCGATTGGATGACTCGTAGCCAATGACATTCAAGTGTTTTCATTCCGTTTCGTCTCGTCTTCACTCGCCAATTCATTTCAGAAAGAGATGGCAATTTAGTTGCAATTCATTTTGTCATCGCATGGGACGAGAGTGTGAGGAGTGCAGGCAAACTCAAGTGGAGAATGTGTGTTTGATGACCATTCCGTATGTATGAAAGTGCGTCTGCATCGGGTGGATGTGAATTTATGTTCCTTTGAACGTGACTTATGTGCTTAATTAATGTAAACACCCACACGTCTGACTGGAAGGCACTTAGTGCGGTTGCACTTCCTTTCGAAATGGCATTTTGAATTGTTAAGCTGTCACGTTCGTTATTTTCATCGAACTTGAAGTTGACTTAATGTGAAGTTAGGAAGTATTCGGATGTGGGCTGTTGTTCACTAGTGCCTACAAAGGTACAAACTAAATAATAATAATAATAATTGAGTGACACTACAGCCCATAACGGACCAGGGCCAAGCTTCTACAACAACTACTCGTGTTGTGCGTGCTACTGTTCTCTCACGAGTAGAAGAGATCTACAGTTTTTTGCCAACTCCGAACGGCCAGATTTGAGAAGCTTTTCATAGGCAATTGATACTCTTTGAATGTTGTCAGCAACTCGAAAGAGGTGGTGCCGTGAAAAAAAGCGAGGTGCCCCCTCCGGGAATCGAACTCAGACTTTCTGCGCGGCGGTCGACGCACTTACCACTACGCCACGGCGACCACAGGTACAAATTACAGTTTTTTTTCTTTTTGTGGAATTTAGTACAACTGTCACTGACATACAAATGTATTTGCCGAATTTTACGTCACAATATGACCTCTTGTAAACTGCCTGCGTAAGGACATGGTTTTAGTTTTCGGCCAAATTGTCACGAAATCAACTTTTCTCCTCTATTGTGAGGTCCAAGTAATGGGCCAAAATGGTTCTCATTCATTGTTCCGATATTCCGATTTTCCAAAAGGGTCAGTAAAGCTCAAATTGGTTATTGACAATTGATGTTGGTTCAAGTTTACTGTTGGTGAGTGTTCTGTCCAATCAAACCTTTGAAACATTTTGTAACACTCACAAAATCTTGCGATAGAACATGCTTGCCAAGCATCCAGGAGACATTGTTTTTCACAATTATAGACATTGACGTGGTATATCAAGCAATATGTGTGTGACTATGGTCCGAAACTAAGAAAAAAATGACTCAGATGTCAGTGCCGATGGTGATAAAATAAACCGTGCCATCGGAATTCAAAAAACGAAATGGAAAAGAAAATATGGAGATGGAAAGTATGCCATAGTAAGGAGTATAACACGTTCAATTGCTGCCAGTATCGGGGAATCGCCAGTATTCGGAGCATCAGCAACACTTGCGCTTACAGTGGCAATATTATTGCGTAACCATGTGTTGGATACAAGAATTCTCAACGAATATTTCTGAATTCAGAATAAACAAATTTTTTTGGTTTTTGTGTATTTTTGTTTGTATTCGTTTTATTTTTTTGTCCCTTATCACTTCACGTGGGAGCATAGGGCTTCCACTTGTCGCCTCCATATCACTAGCTACCTACACCTACAGAGACACTACTGCTCTAAGTGAAGTTGAATTTTTCCTAGTTTCAACAGTATTGATTGTCTCATGGTGTTTTTGGGACGCCCTCTGCCTTTGTGCCTTGATGGTTCCACATTAATGCCATTCTGGCAATGCTGTCGGTCTTTGTTCTGATGGTATGTCCGAACCATCAGGTTCCTTTCTTGTAATTTTCAACAGATCCATGTTGTCGATGATGTTTGCCAATAACATTCGACATACATATGTACGTTACAGAGACACTTTTGATGATGTATGACATTTTTGAAAATCGACCATGTTTCGGTTTCACATATCAATACTCACTTGATACATGAGTTGATTATTCTGAAGTCTATTTCTGGAAACTGATCCATGTATGTAGCTGATAGTTGACCGAAGGCTGGTCTGGCTTTTCGAAGTCTGTTATCGGCATCTGTTTTTTTTTATATAAACTGCATATGTACATACATATATAGCAGAAGATATCTACATATTCAACACTATTTCCGTCGATAAATCTGTTGCATGTTGCACATGGCCGTGGCCTTCTGGATAATTATCTCCAGTCTGATGCATCATGCTAATCTTGCGAGGTGTTTTCATTTTGCTTGGATTTCACTCAGCTTTTGTGAGAGTAGATAGATATCATGTGCATAATCTAAGTCCTCGGGTTGTTGCGTGAGGCGCCAAGTTATTTTCTGCACACAAACTTCTCTTCTAATTTCACTAACTAGAATTAGGAACAATTGAGATGAAAGTGGGCATCCTTGCTTCTATTGAATGATTCATTAATCTTTCCATTATGTTGTAGCGGGAGATTTTCATAATTTCTCTGATAATATTTATTATTTTTTCCGGGGAACTCCTTTCTTACTTACTTGCTTGCTCTTCATATTACAGCGCTTTTGATGGTTGCAAAGCTCTTCTAGGAATCGATGAATAGCAAGTACAGTGATATAGGTCATTCCATTGTTTGTTCAACTATTATGCGCTGATTGTTTTTGACTTCTATGTGGGCGCAAGCCTATCCGTTCGTCTCGTAGACTTTCTTCAATTTTGTTTTAAAGTCCCTCCTGTATGACTGTTGCTAGTGTCTTGTAAAAGATGATTCATCGAGAGGTTTGATGGATAATAGAAAAAACACATAAATTTGACAGTGAACGTAAAATTTTCATCACCGGTTAAACGAACAATACTTGGCATCAACTTATTGAAAATGGCATCATGTAAATGATGACCACTACTACATCTGAGTTGGTCTATTCTCCCTCTTCTTCTTTTACTGGCGCCACAGTCCAGGATTCTTAGCCAACCTGCCGCTTCAATTAGCATGATCTCTCGCCAGCTTCTTTCAAGTGTGTACTCCAAGTTGGTTGAGGTCCTTCTCCACTTCTGTGCACCATCTCAACCTAGGCCGTCCTCTATTGCGTTGTTCCAATGGCTCAGATTCGAAGACTTTTCGGACTCTACATGGCCTAGCCATCTTAAGCGTTAATCCATTCGGAAGGTTAAATTTTGGGCGCCTCGTTCAAGCATAGCGACTATTATCTCACGAATAAAACGGCTTATGTTCCCTTCCAAAGCGTATTACGACCTCTTACAAGGTGTATGTAGTCATAAGGTACGCCCAAAAATGTAACCTTGGGAATTTAAAAACCAAGTTCACCTATTTATGTTCTGAGAAAAACTAACGACCCTTTTAAAAAATCTGATTTGGATTAAAAGACTTGAGCTTGTTGAAACTACAAATTTAAAAATAGTAGTTTAATAACAAAGTATTATGTATACACAGACAATGGCCCAAATTATTACTTTAATGAGTTCTTAACTTACTTCTGCTCATTGAAGGGAAAAGTTTAGTGCGTTGAGGAATTGCACGTATGGAGGGTTTCTTTGTATTTAAAAAAAAATAATCGATTTTTGTCTTATTTTACATCACCATTTGTCAACGTTTCGAATTGGTATTCATTTACTTTAAATGACTGGGAGACGACTGACGATGTAGTCATTTCAGGGATGTTTTTCATTTCTTTATTTTTGGCAAGTCATGGAATGAGTTAAAAGAAAATGCTTTAGAGACGATGAAGAATTAATTCCGGCAGTGTACAGCATTTATTTGTAGGGTAGGGATAAGTTTGATGTTGACTCGAGGATGTGGTACTGATAGCTTTTGTAAAGATGCTTGTATTGACATAATGAGTAAGTCTGAGTCTCCTTAAAAAAAAGTTATACCTCCTTCGTGCGATCTTATATTCTTCGGAATCAAAGACTCTTCAGAACAATGCTGTGATGTCCATTCGCTCTTTATGACGTAACTATCTGAACCGTTGAAAACGAAGAAGCTTAAATATGTACATACGTGCATGTCGCAGTACAGCCCGTATAGTTCGTGGTTTAATCTTCTTCTCCAGACTCTAAGACTGGACCAAACTTTTTCCCTTAAAACGGCCATGGGCTTCTTCATTCCCTTTCAACAGAATCCATGTCTCTGCAGAGCAGGACGGGGATGATCAAAGTGTTATATAAAATCAACTTGGGGTTGACGGCTCTGTTACTTAATTCCCTCTTGAGCCCAGTGAAGCAGACAAGAGTAATTCTGCGTTTGATTCAGTACTTGTTTACTTCAGACCAGAGGCAGGCGAAACCTCAATCTTTTTCTGCTGCTCATTATGACGCTCTGTCCGTGACGTCGATGTTGTGCTTCCTTCCGTGCAACTTGAGCAACTTGAAAGAGGTGGTGTTGGGAAACAAGTTTTAGGAGAACTTTACATCTTGGAAACGACCGAAAGCTCTTACCCACAATTTATTTGACCTTTTTTTAGTTTATTCTATACCAAGCAAATCTGTTCAATGATTAGTTTCTAATTTAAGAAACAACCTAGTCGGCTCTTAGAGCTACCTGAACTCGAGGAACTCTTCAATTTTCTATTACATGCAAAGTCTTCAGAAAATTTTAAAATCCAAAGCCTACCAACAAAAAACTATTTAACACCAAATGGAATGGGAAGTGAAAGTAAACATAAAACCTCTTATTCAATAACGTCCGACATCGGAACAACTCCCATTCCCCACATTCCCACTCATTTCAAGTTTTCATCAACTCACCCTTAATGTCCGTCGCAACTCTATCCCTTTCAACTTCAACCTGCAAACAGTTTTCTCCTTTTCACCCCTTAAACTCCATCCCTCGTCCTTGGAACCCTTCGGGTCATCATCAATGTTAATGTCCCATCAAAGAATACCTTACACAGCTGAACTGTCTTGTCTTCGCAACCTTCTAGAAACAGGTGCCGCGCGTAAATGACCACAAAAAAGGAAGAATTTTATCCACGAGTCGCCATCTATCCGAAGTTGCCTTCTATCCACGACCACGAGGTCGTAAAAATAATTTATTTCCTACAATCCACACTCATCGGGCTCGTTGTTGGGCGAGAGATAGACCCTTGTGTGAAAACAGTCATGGATCATTTAGCCCAGCTGAAAGGCAATTCGTAATAGGTTTGTATTTCGTGAATAACAAATTTTGATATCTGCGAAAATCAATACCGAACACCTTGATGGGATGTGTGAACCGCTCTGCTATGACTCTCACTGTTGGTGGAAGGTAGTTGGTGGGTGGCGTCTTCTCCATGAATTTATGATGAAGGCTATGCTTCTATGCTTCTAGTCAGTTAATCCTCCACTTCTCGACAACCCTTTTACGACTTTACGAGAATTGTAAAACTTCACCATGCATTTTACAACAGTTTACAAGAAAATATTGACGTCAACTTAAAGTGGAAAAATTTGAATAGGTTTGTGAGAAAAACAAAACCTTGTCACCGACAAAAGCCAACGACACCAAAACATAAAGCAAAGTCCAACCGTAAGGAGTCAGTGACACCTCAGCCACAGCAACTGCCGTCGGTGCAGGCGGTTTCATGTTACCAAACTGAAACCGAATAACCACAAGCACGAGGATATACGACAAGCTATCCACACCACTCGATTTCCCCAGGTCCCAGCAAACACGTAGCGCTCTCATTTTGCCAAGGATTCAGTGCGCAGCAAGTGAAGATATTCGATACAAACTGCTGCACATCACTGCAACAGTTAAAGGCTGTGTCGTAACTGCATTGAAGATGGATCCCTTGTGAGAAGAGACTACATTCTGAGTGGAGGCCTCAAGCCGAAGTTTTCTGCCCAAAACACATGTCATGGGCAATATTTCACGGCAGGGAAAAATTGCAACGGTTTTGGGAAGAAACACCGTCGCAAGAACGGAATTCATATCATTCACGGCTCACAACACCGGAATGAGTTCGCGAATTCATGAATAATTGAGATTAAGGAAACACCTTCCTTAAGGTATAAGCAGGACATTCATTGGAATTGAGGAAAACGGCGCAGATACAGTTTCAGAGAGCAAGCTTACGGAATGTTCGAGGACATGTTTTAAAAGTCTCAAAACTCCACTTCTTTGACTAAATTTTCAAGGAGAAGCCTTGACAAAGTTCCTGTCATGTACTTCTTCACGATGTGTCATCGATTTTAAGCAAAACTTCAGCCGAAAGTCAAACAAAAGTCCCATCGTCCCACGCAACCAACGCGTTCAGTTAAGTAAAACAGCTCCAAAGAGAGTAACTCTAAATGCACTCAATACCACAAAACACAAAAACTTCCGTCAAAGTTCATATGATTCATCTCGAATTGTCATTCCAAATTATCTAAAATTTGTTTTTGAAAAAAAATCCCTTCACACGAAAAATTAACATCCAAGCTCAACGTTCAGTTAAGTAAATTCCGCAGAAAAACTCACCGCATACAAGTGCTGCCACCTACAGGGACTTCTTCTATTTACCCATTCCCCCGAGCATATATGTACGACCCCGCACAAAGAAGAAAGAAAACGCAAGACAAAGTCAAGGAGGAAAATAAGAAAGTAGGAGGAGCCAAGAAACTAGTTCTTAAGACGTAGGCGTGGCCAAGTACATAACGTCTTGGGTTTCTTTTTCCTTTTTTTGTGTGATTCATTTAAATGAACTGGATGTGTGTGAGTGAGGCATGTGATGGTGGTTGATAAATGAATATTGATATGTTTTTTGTGGCTGAGAATTTGGTGTGGAAACTTTCGAATTGACTGCGATTTCGGATTGGACGCGTGGATTTTGATGAAGTTTTTGCGCTGAAATTGAGAAAATAAAAAACTACCAACACAAAAGAATTGAATTGATTAACTGAATTTAATGGGAATGTACAGGGATGTGCTTCGATTGATGGGAATTTTGTGAAAAAGTGAGGAATGAGACGCCATCGAAATTTACTTAACAGAACGTGGCGGTGTTTTTCGGAGAATTGAAAATTAAAATAAAAGCTGAGGGCAAGGATTTTAGTAGCAAATTACATTCGCATCCTTTTAGGACTTGATGAAATTTGTGAAAATTGTGAAATTCAAATGCGCAGGGCTGTTAAAATGTTGAATTTCCTGAAACAGCGAGATGAGGTAATTTTACTTAACAGAACGTGTTGAAAGTGGCGACGATTCTTTAACTATTTTTTTATGTGGATTCAGTTGGAATGGCTGAGAGTCTTAAAGCCCGAGTGGCAACAGAGGACAACTCCACTGAAATGACGCACGCAAGAGGAGAAGGGAGATCAACAGATTTGGGGTACGAAAATGGAGCCAACCATGCTAGTTGAAGAGGCATGTTGGTTAAGGTGCAGGGCCACTGTAGACTGTAATGCCTCTTAAAAAGGAAGAAGATGAGTTGCAATGGTTGGCAATTTAATAATAATAATTGAGTGACACTTCAGGCCACAAGGGACAAGGGCCTAGCTTCTGCAACTATTTGCGTGGACACAAAATACGTTCAAAAGCGTGAAAGTCTATGGGGGGTCAGCATGTTTTAAACAGCAACGCTTCTAGTCATAATTACGGAAATAATCAAAAATAATGAAAATGGATGAATTTTCATAAAAAATACTTTATTGAAGGGCAAATTTAAAATGGATAATGCAACTACAGGAATATTACAATTCAGCTCAGTAAGTCAGTCTTATCTCACGGTATTTGAGTAGGATGTCTCCAACTGATAGAGTAACCTTGCTCATGCATGTGTACAATACACACATATCTTTACAAAACTGACCGATAAGGCGCCTTTATATGGGAGATTTCACAACACGAGTTTGAACATATGGGACAAGACACAAAATAGAATTTAGATCTTTTCTTAAGATTTGTAGATAAGTGATAAGAATTCATTGAATTGGACAGATAAATAAATGTTCACAAAAACAAACAAAACAATGCCGACTGTCTTCAAAATGAAGACGAATGAATTTTTAGTTTTCATAAAAAAAAACCGCCGGTAAATGGATGTTTTTGTTCTTCGAATTTTCTCAAAACACCTTTAGAAGCATTTAAGCGCGGTTAGCTGGATTTATTAAATTCCACTGAGATTGGCAGTTTTCCAATATTTTATTCTTATAAAATATCAACTTAAATATTTCACAAATTTTTGAAAACTGATTAAAGATGTAGAAACAATTGAAGAATGTGTAATGGGATTTTCATGTAATGACGTCGATGACAGTAAAAACTTTTCAACTTTTTGGTAGGTTCGTAGTACTGAACTACGGCTGGACTGGACAGTAAAGCTTAAGCTTTGTTGTTCTTTATGAAATTCTCACATTCCCACAAAGGTTCCTTAAACCGAATTCCACTGCATTTGGTCGTTTTGCCAGATTCGATATATTTGCATTCAAAATGAAAAACAGTGAAAGTCGCTTCTATAATTTACATTCACCGAAAGTTTAATCCGAAAAACAATGAAAAACAGTGTAACGTTAATTTCCCTTTCAAAAACACGATCTTCAACCGTTACATCGTTTTTCTCATTATTTAAGAAATCAGCGGGAAAAAATCATATAATTTGTGGAATTCATTGAAAACCTGCAGCATTCAGGTCTGTGACCATACCTGGCACCAGGAAATAATAAAAATTTTAAGAAAACTCGGGAAGTTTGACATACCTCCCTTTTGTGTGTTGTTTGTGTTAGATACGAACCTATTGTTTTAATATTGTACCTGAGCGAAAATTACGGTACGGTACAAAGAAATGTGGTGACCAAAATATTATACAGCCAAATGTTCCGCTTAGGTACGTGCATTCGAAAATTATAAGTCCCTCTTACCGAATGTATTCAGCTTCCGTATACTAAGTGACTGACTGACTTCAAGGAAAATATTGTAACCTTTGAAAACTTTTTATTTATATGTGAGCATATTCTCTTTATGCCTAGATAAGGTATGGGAGTAATTTTAGACGGGCATGTTCCAAATAACAAAATTAATTTTAAACCAACTTTGAACGGAATTTTGAAAGTCCCCTCTTTGGAAACATTACTTTACACAGGTTTTATGTATGGCTACTGATATTTTGTTCGAGCACTTTTAACATTGCGTAGGTCTCAACGAAGAATGTATTAGAATTTAAGTCGAATTTAATATTTTTTTGTTTTATTGAAAAATGTCACTTACAATTGATCTTTTGCAAAAAAAACCCTTATCTTGATGCACTAGACCCCAAATATTAGGTATGTTCCACTGTAGAACTGAAAACAAAAACATAAGGAACACTTTTCATGGCGCATATGTCTTCTTGTAAAATAGCCTTTCTTGCTGTCAAACAGAATTAACTTCAATTTCAACCATTTCTTACTTCATTGTGAATCCATAAGAATATCAAATTCAAAACAATTCAAATTTATATTTCCCTTAATCGATTTGTTATACCTAGCGTACACACCCTTAATCCAAACAGACAAAAGTTGCCATTCACTTGTCGGGAGATGTGCGTAATTTGAAACATTGCCTTCCCGACGGCATTACCAAACCGATTCGAGGGGAATTTCATCTAATGTGATTCTGTAAATAAGTCAATTTGTCGTAACATCTATGGTGTTTGACAGTGTTCACAGCATCTTGCCAGCCCCCCTTTCAGTAAAAATATAAAACTTACCTGCTAACTAATTTTTCGAAATAAAAATGAAACAATGTTTGTCAGAAATTTTCTTCGATTACCTAGTCTAAACAGCACTACACTTCACAGTGTGTCATTTTAAAAGGGCAATTAAACTGCAAAACACGCCACTTTGTTTTCAAATTCACACATTAATTATGTCCAATCTGTTTTTGGAAATCAGCGACGCTTTCTTAACCTTTCCTATAATGTAAGGAAGATAATGCTACGAATTTTCACACATTTCAGCGCAAATAAAGTTCTATGGGTAAATGCGATTTCTATAATTTTTCTAACGAAATATAACTTAGGATGTCACCTTTCACATAAGCTACAAATATTGCCAGGTACAATTAAAATTACCAGATGTATTGTATTTTTGACGCTGTTTTCGAGCACTCATTCTTTACTGACAAACAAATCTTGTCAATTTAACCTCATGACCTTTTTTATTGTTTTAAAAATATTCTGACTTCTAAGACAACCGAAAAATGTTAACACAAGTTGATAAGTCAATATTTAACGTGTTGTATTGACCATTATAATTTATACAAACTTGAAAACATTTTTCTATGATTCTATCATCGAGTGTTACGTTTATTCTTCCCATTTCACAGTCAAGATATTGCAAAGGCTGTAACGTCCTACATTTCTATTTAAACGTGTTTTCTCCGCGATTGCCGGTTAAACGTGCCTATAACATATTAACTCAAAACCTACACAACTCTGTTTCATAAAGCGTATGTCATGAATATGAAATATTCTTCAGTCAGCACTAAACTTCGAGATACTCCACCTTCAACGACATTCCCGATACTTGATAGCATTGTTTAAAAATATGAACTGTATACAAATTGATGGATTTCTCAAACCAAAGTCTCCGTTCCCGTGGCCAAATGGTTACAAAAATGCTGACAAATATTTCAAAGAGGCGAGAGTTCTTTGCCGACTCAGAACAGCGAAATTTGAGAAGCTTTTCTGATACTCTTTGATTGTTGTCAGCAACTCGAAAGAGGTGGTGCCGTGAAAAAAATGCGAGATGTCCCGTCCGGGAATCGAACCTTGACTTTCTGTGTGGCGGTCGACGCACTTACCACGGCGACCACATACGGGGATATTTTTGTTTAAACTAGCCAGTATCATAAAGACCAACATTTTTTTTCTTTCAATCTATTCTAGTGAATGACTGGCAAGTTAATGGTTATATAAGGTATTAGAAGAAAATATCCTAGTGTCTAGGTGGAATTTCTTCCACTGCTATCGTTCGTCTCTTCTACTTCATTTTGCCGTCTTAAGAGGTCTTCTTAATGCAGAAGTCCACAATGGAATGGAAACGTCGCCAGAGAAAGCGCTAACAAGTTTACTTCGGCAAGATCAGACCACCGTCTAAAACAATCACTTTAACTGTGAATTCTAATTTGCGTGATACTTTCGCCAACGCTATCCTTTTCCGAATCGAAATTTCTTTCAGTTGGTGGTCGGTCAGTGCTGTGACATAAAAATATATCTGCTGGCAAATTCAATGAATCTGTGTTCAGGCAATGTAGCCAGGTTCTAAACCTTCTTCGTAGGACGGTCTTCCGTTCTACAGGTCTAAGGTCTTGCAAAAGTATTCGCTTCTCTGTAAGCACTGAATTTTTATTAAAGACTTTCTGCTTCGAATATCGACGTCATAACCAAAAATGTCAAATGAACGTTTTCAATTTTCGCCGACAACAAATTAGAGAAGTGTGTGGCCATTTTCCACTTCCATCAATATGCGTTAATTATTGCCTAGCGACTAAGGTTTAATTTTTGTCCTGAAATCAGTTTTACTTGTAACGCAAAGTTTCAAAAATTTTAAATTGATCACCTGGCTCTTGGGCTCACTGATCTGAATATTTTTTGTCGGCGTTAAACATCACACAAATGTCACATTCACTTTATATTCTACGCATGTGTATGAAACTGAAACTACATAAATGTAAAAATAGATACATACACATTTACATATTTCCGGTTTATACATACTTTCACAGCGGAAATTTTTTGAAGAACAGGTTGACCCGCATTCTGTCAATCAACGGAAGTCCCATCGCACAACAGAGAGTAGGCGTGTCTTATGTCAAATATTTGTTTTTGTGTTTTTTTAAACATCCTTCTTCAAAGTGAAAAATGTTTTCGTGTCATTCTCAAGTCCTCACACTTGCAAAATAAAATAATTTGACTGTAAGGCATCGATACCTGTTCAACCGTCAGGTACACACACACAAGCACACACTCATCGAAGATTGTTTGTCATCCTTGAAGAGAATCGTAAACATTTCGAAAGTCATTAATATTCAGTCTTCACTTCAGTCTGTTTTTCCAGGACATTTGATTCAATTGCCACGCTCATTCGTCTCACTCGGCCGCACGTTGTAGTGTTTGATGATTCACCATTATTCTCCAATTCATTCGCCTATGAAACAGTTCAACGGTAAATAATCGGATTCGATATTTGAGAATGCGTGTTTGTACATAGAATTCGTGTGTCCTTTTTGTTCACATAAACGTATGAACATACATGCATGCGTTCGTGCTGTGTGGGAAATGCGAAAATATCCAACACATTGTCCTGTATAAATACAAGGATGAATTATGGTGAACATCTGTCGAGCCTATCTTGAGAGAAAAGAAACGATGATAACATCTCTGGTGTGATATTTACGGGTATATGTCTTTCTCTGAGGACGTGATGAGTTTTATTGTCCTTGTTGGATTATCCTTCACGAAGTTATCGGAATTGATATTTGCGTGTGCTTCCTGTACCTCCCTGACTTGGATGAAGATGTTTAATTTGACAGCACTTTAAGTGGAAATGTGGGTCGATTGAATTTCGTTTGTATCATTGAATCGAAGGACGTTAAACTTCATCGGCAGACTGTGTAACCGCGTGATGTTCAACTGAACGATTTCCCGTCGGAATTTGCGAAAATTTCATTTGACTTGCCCGCGGGAGGTGAAACCTCAAAACGATCACTTCTCAACACCATCAACACAACCACCCATCATTCGTGCAGACAGACTGCACACAATGTCTGACGTCCGCCTGTCAGATCGATCCTCACCTCGTTCTGATTGATCTGCCATCCTGTGGGAATCATACCATCCAGTCGACAGAGACATCATTATCGCTTTCGACATCTGACACTTTACCTGGCCCGGCCAAGTCCCTCGACTCAACTGCAGGTGGCCATTCATAATCCTTTTGTGTGCCACCTTATTGAAGGCGCATTAACTGCGTCCGCCCGATGTGTATCGCTCGGGTTTTGGATATTTGAACTATCAATTAAAGTGATCAACTCGACAGTCACCGGAGCTGGGATTCCTGAAAATTCCCGAAGAAGCGCGACGAATTCAAGTGAGGGAGGATTGAGACATGGGCTCACACCTGATTTGCTGCTGTTGATGAATACGTAAATTGTGGGCGTTTCTTACCGATTCCCCAAGTGGTCTTCATTACTACTGCAACACACCAAGCGCTGAAGGGTTCAACGTGTACGCTCATCAATCACCGTGTCCCACAAGGACTACGACAACCTTTCTTGCCACGAAAAAAAAACACACATTCGCAAAACACCCCCTTCCACCTCCTCCACAGCTCACGGCTTACATAAGCAAAAATATCCTACGGCAGCTCGTTCCGACAAACGATGTAAAAATTGCCAACTTGATATCAATTTAATATCGGCCGTCTTTGGTCCAGCCTAATCCATTAATTCCCACCTACAAGTCTGGAACGTCCTCGTCCAAGTCCACCCTTATTTGTATTCATCAACCACCCCAACAGTCAGCACATATCCTTTCGGAACCAATATGCAAAGTAAACACACAGACAACAAATGACACCATCTGTTGCCGACGGCCGACGGCTTACGGAAGACCGTCACATGCGGGACAGACGCACGACGACAAGAGAAGTGCCATCGAAAGCAAATCATCATCGCCCAACAGCACTTCCCAAATTACACCCAAAATCCTCATCCATTCGTCAGTTCTGCTGCCTGGGCCTGTCCGGTCCGATCATCTTCATTCCATTCCAATGCTTCCCCGCCACCACCGCCGCCCGCCGAATTTTTCCTCGATTTTTGTTTTCTTTTCTGTTTTTCTTTTTGCTCCCGACGCCGACGACGGCGTACATACATTTTTGCAAATGTTGCCCGAAATTGGAAATCCACCCTTGAGCTTAGTGAATCAGATTCACGTCCTTGCTCCGTATTGTGGGCCTTCATCGGTTCCAAGGACCGCACACAAGCACACACACTCGTGTCGCCGGGTAAACAGAAAATTCCCATTAGCAGAGAGAAGCCACATTGAATGGAAAAGTAAATCCCTCCTCGCCCATCGTCGCCCGCTTTGGATAAAAAGGAATATCTTGCCATGGAAATGAAGTTTTTCCACCTCCGAGGCATGCTATATGTGTAGTACATGTCCTGTCATGTGTATGTACTCCGCAAAGAGAGGTCCCGGCTGTGTCAAGCGATTCACAAAGTGACGCGCCGCTTCTCTGTGTGTACGACGTCGTAGTCGTCGTCGTCGTCGTCGATACGGCATAGCGGCGGCGGTGGCGGCCCCTGAACTTATATACCAATCAATTATGGTTATGTACTTGTTCCAGTAAGGCGTACATTTCCTGCTAAGCCAAAGGGCTTACACTGACAAACAACCCCTGGTAGCGAGGTTATGTATGACGGATGGGGGCTGCCGTATAAATGTTGCTGCCACTGCTGCTGCTGTGTTGCCGCCGCTGCCGTGCTGTGGCTGGTGGTGGTGGTTCGTTCTTTTTTATTAAAAATTCCATTTCCCAATTTTGCTTTTCAGGCTTTTTTTGGTTTTTTTTTCCGTGCCTCTGCCGCGTTTTCGGTTTGATGTGTGCGAGCATGAAAGGGATTCTCTTACTCACATTGTATATACGGCGGTCTTTATGTGCATCGATGCGACCCCTATTCAGAGTTTTCCTCTGCTGCTTTTGTTTTTGACTTTTTTTCGCTTTCGTTTCTGCTTCGTTTTTTTGCAATCCAAACAGGGGTAAGCAGCAACGAAGCGATAGTTGTTGTTGTCGTCGCTGTTGTTCCTTCCTATTGTTCTTGAATGTTACGCAGCAGCTACGCAAAAACAGGCTGCCTTACCGTCGCACGGCCGTACAATGGGAATTTCAGAAATTTGGAATTTTCGCTTAAAGGAGAAAAACAAGAGAATGCCGAAGAAGAAGAAGAAGAAGAGAAGGAATGAATGAATGGAAGGTGGAATAGCACGCAAGGATGAAGCAGAACAGAGGCGAACGGAAAGCAGCCAATGTTGTACCTACTGGCAAAGGACACGAGAAGGAGAATGTTGTTCGGGATGTTAATGTGATTCTAAAGGGCTTCTTGTCGGTGTCAGTGGTAATGGTGCTCACGGTGGTGATGTTGGTGGTGGTGGTGATGGTGCATCGTGCCTAAGAGCATTGAGTGTGCCTCTCTATGAGGAACTTTGTTCTCATGTGATGTTATTTTGAAAAGATCGGAACTTTACTTCACAGTTTTGCATTGAAGTGAGAAAATAAAATATTTTGTGAGAAGGAAACAGATGAAAGAAACAGGATAGTCCTAATTGTGTTCTTTTTTTAATAATTACTAGAATTTTTGAGAATACAGTAGAAGTTCGAAAAAGTAGAGTAAATTTTAGCTGCCATAAGTTAGCTTAAAAAGTTGACTTTTGTTCAATTTTAAAAGCATAACACAGGAGTTACGTATTCAAAAGAAAGCTGTAATAGATACAGCTACTTTTTCAAGTTGTTTTAGATTCCTACTGACTTCTTTGTCCTTTCGCACATAAAATTTTGTTTGTGAAATGATTTTGGGATTGAAGTTGTCTTTGGAGGAGATTGAAGTGTGGGGCTCGGACTTACTTGAAAGTAAGGACGCAATAGGAGAATTTCATACTCTTAACGACGAATCAGATATCGGGGCGGTGGAAACTACAAACATTTTTTATCTCAATGCCAGCGCGAATGAAAAGACAGAATAATACGCAGGTCGCCATATGTCAAACCTTGTAGTCTTATGCACAGAGATTGTTAAAACCCATTTTCTACAAATAATCATTTCACCTTAAGCATGTTATCGTTCCTTCACGAGTTGAGGGAACCTGCGGTTTATTGCCGACTTTGAACAGGGAAATTTTTAAAGCTTCTTTAGTAATTGTAAACTGTTGTCATTAATTCGAAAGAGGTCATGCCGTTGAAGCGATCTTCGCAGTCCAGGTATTGGCGTCAACGCATTTATCTACATACTCTACTAAGGCGGCCACAATGCTAATAAACAATACACGAAATAACTGACAGCTGTGCGTCTTACTTCAACTTACTTACTACAACCTTTTCGCATTCCTTAGGTTGAGCAACAATTTCGTTTTTATTTTCTTTTGTTTTTAGGAGTTATTCATCGAGGGGTTTGATTTTTAATACGCTTTTTTGAAAGACAACGGAAGAATCCTATCAAAGCGCTTTATTAGTTTGGCAAGGCATCGTGGGAAGGTTCACAATATTACAGAGTTTAGCTCTTTTATAAAAATTGGTGTTCGGTGAAAAATGCCTTTGAAGTGAACTTACGATGCGCATAATTGACTTGCTGAAACCACTTATGCCAATACCATTCGCAAATTTGAGTCCCAGTTTACATTGCTGGATGATACTCGGCCTGGTTAGTCAACATCCAGCTAGTTGTGGAGAGACTTAATCCGCTGTAGCTAAGAGCATACGTGAAGAACGTGAAACGTTATCGTTCCCAGCAACTTGATCATGTTAACTAGACTATGTGCTTCTAGAAATTCCAGCACATTGCTTGATGAGCTCTGGCTTAAGCAGGACAGCGCTACGAGCCATTGAGTGTTTGAAAAAATGGCCTTGTTTAGAAATCATTTTGGCGAGTATTTAATTTCACTATGACAGACTTGGATTACCTTCTTTGGGAATATGGAAAATCTTAGGTCTTCAAGAATTGCACAGCTAAGATTGACCCTCTGAAAGCCAACACTACCCGTGTTATCCGCGAGATACCGGTGTTCAAATGAGTCGTCCAAAAATTGATTTTCTTGATGAACCACGTCAGACATAGTCGTGGACAACATTTACATGATATAATTTTGAAAATTTAAATGCCTTGAATTGCTCCCTTAATTGGTAACAAAATTTATAAATTCACTTTTAAATTTATGTATTGTGTTTTACTTTGTAAGGGAAATCTCGCGATGAATCAATCTTTATTAGGATTTTTAGCCGTTTGATTCTATTCATTCGCTCATATAACAGTTGTTAATATTTTTGAAAAGGTTAAATATTTTGTCTGTTTTTGAAGCTTCAAGCGTACAAAACTCGACCCCTACTCGCTGGACATTAAGCAACACGATTTTTGTACCGAATCACCATGCGAGATGAGAAATGGTGTCTATACATAAATATGAAGTAAGGAACAGTGTAAGTGCCTCCACCCATCCAAAGAAACCCATATCTTCGATGTGCGATCGATGTACTAGGAAAGGATCGCCAGTATCAGAAAGGATCGCCAGTATCAGAAAGGAACTCGTACTGAGTGTTGATGCTTTTTTTTTATTTTTTAAAGATGAAATTAGAGCTGGGTCTGGACGACGTAGATCTCATTTGATTTAATGAGGCCAACGTTAAAGACCTTAGAAGCCTGATTTCACCTAATTTTCATCTATAGAAACAAAAAAAAAAAATTTAATAATTTCCTGTATCAGAAAGAAGCATAAAATTCTCCACGTATCAATTATGTCTGATTTTATCGCCATGGGCTTGTGAATGAGTTCGCTGTCACATTCTTTGCATGGTTCAATGCATTTGAGGCACACGCCAACTCACGTCTGGAGTGCGAGTAACTCTTTCCACGCTTGAATGATTGCTACAACGACGGAGAGTTTATTATTGAATAATTTATAGTCTTGACAGATGAAAATTGCATGGCCAAAGACAACTTAATCGTAGCCATAGATTCTTTATGAAACGACATATTTCGGTATCGCAGCAAGCCAAACCGATGATTACATTGAAATTTAAATGTACGAACAATCAAAAGTGGCCATCATAGTGTAGTGGGTAATTTGACTAACACGACGGAGGTCTTGGGCTTGATTCCTGAATCAGAATCTTTTTTGAATTACGTGCAGCTGTCAGAGAGTACTAGTTGTCTATGCAAACCTTCGCCGTTTAGAGTCGGTAATTAATTGTACGTGCCCTCTAGTCTAGGGGAAGGCAGTCTTTGGTCTGTCCAAATCATCATAAATGAATGAAATGAGGTCTGTCTAAACTCCGGCCAAGCTCGATGTGAGAGAGTCATAAATGAGAGTGTCATAAATTTCCCAAAGTAGTGAGTGTTTGGTAGGAATACATATTTTCTAAACATTCTCTCGCAGCCTTGCCTTGCAAAATAGATGCGTACAGATCTATTTTGTACACCACGTTCAAATGAAACTTGTTCGCTGATCGGGCTCAGTAGTGGTTTGAAATTGAACGTAATTTTTGACAATTCAAAGGATTCGTGTTCTTTTGTCCTTATTGTCATTTGCAATCATATACCGCCACAAAAATTTTATTGATGCAGTTGCTTCGCTTAGTCGAAGTCCCAAGTTATTAACGAATTCATACATCTTATGAGCACATGCCATCAATGTATTAAAGTAAAAAAAAATTTAAATTTGACTTCTAGGGGAGAAGATTCGAAACGAACAGTCCGGTAGAA
Organism: Eristalinus sepulchralis; assembly: GCA_944738645.1. Taxonomy (NCBI): domain Eukaryota; kingdom Metazoa; phylum Arthropoda; class Insecta; order Diptera; family Syrphidae; genus Eristalinus; species Eristalinus sepulchralis. The sequence continues at coordinate 56,687,264 of OX122886.1, forward strand.
CGTCTATACATACGACGCTTAATAAGGCCAGGTCCATTAGAGCCTAAGGAATTCACAGTTCTGATTTTAGACGTTTGCGAGGCTATAAGGGAATGCAACACAGAAGGTCCTCATTTAAGGTGGCGAAGGCAACCCAAAAGGATATCAACATAAAATATCTTGGTTGTTGCCTAAGTTCGTCTTAGACTGTAGCGCACCACAGGGCTTAAGCTTTTCCCCAATTTTAAACCCCCGATTCCCCAGTTCGAACTCGGACTGTAGCAAAAATCTGAGAAATGATGTAAGACGGGGACGATATTCGTCTGTCTTGTACTTGCGAGCCCACTTCTCAAAAATTACTTAAAGCTGAACTTATGGGGATTCCTTCACTTCATAAAAGATTAGATTAAGCGTCAATAAGCACATTGCACATCTAAGGGATGTTTAAACCAATGCAATGTTAGTTGACCGATTTATGAAGGCCACTAATCATAACAACGTCGGCTAGCAGTCAACTATGGACAGGTCTTATGAAACAGTAGCGAAGGTTTGCTTCAAAACTGGTGACAAACACGTTTATCAAACTAACAACTTCAAACAACTCATTTATTGACACAACATCTTCTTCGGAACTCAGTGAACTTTCAACTTTTTTGCTGACTCCATAGAGGACAACTTCTGAATACAAACAATTTTTGTGCATAAAACTTTCGCCCACCCCACAGCCCTGAGGACACATAAAGTTGAGCCACCACGTACATCTCCACACAGCAGATTGCTGTCTCTCGCTCACTCTACCCTTCGAACACAAAGTTCAATTACTATGTGTGGCACACAGCGCACACAACAGCCCAGCCGAACGAACAGCTTACGAAAATCCCCGCATCAGCAGAAGCAGAAACAGACACAGAAGAGGAGGCGAACATAGCGCACATAAAACGAAAATAATACACAAAAGCAAACGAACAAACAGCTCACAGGGCACAGTAATATCAAGTAATCCATCCATTCCATCGCCTCTTGTTGTGTCGCTGTCGCTTCCACACCACCATTCGCCATCCATCTGTACATTATTGTATTTCACGGGCTCTGCTTTGCGCTCGGTCTTCGTAGATACCGCACCGAGCCTGCTACTAGCGCCGCTGTCACATAGCGGCGGTGCTAGCGCGTAGCTTGCCATCACATTGTCGGCATGTACCTACGCTCAATGAGGTTGCTGCGCGTATCTGTGGCCTCTGCAAGTCGTGGCGACCCATGTACGGCCTTATGTACGGACGTGCAGCGCTTCGATGCGAATGGGACTGAGTGCTGCCGAGGCACATAAGGGTCATGTACACGCACCGCAACTGTTTGCCTGTTTGAGAGTTTGCTCCTGCCAGGCGAGCTGGCACTCGGTTCGCTTATTGTTTTCAAACTAAGAGCTTTCTTCGTAGCGTGCTAGGGACCCCGCTCGCCGATGCCACCGCCGTCGTCACCATCGCCATCGGTGCGGCACGGCGGCCCCCTTGGAGCAAGTTTACAACACGTTGCCGGCATCAATCAACAGCGGTTACATAGCGAGCGGAGTGAGGTCTGCTTCGTTTGGGGCAAACTTTGTGCGAGGCGAAAAACGCCAAGCATGAGGTTTGGTCGTGGTGGAGTGTGACGGGGCTGAAGGAGGGGCGCAGGGTTGAATGCTTAGTCCGCTTTTTTTTGTTCTCCGGTGTGACTGGCGTTTCTCTCGAAAGACGGATGATGAACATCGTGAATGAGATTGGTTACAGCCCAGAAACACAGAAAAAACAACGCACACAGCACACATCGGCAGGACGTAAACGGGTTGCATGCTCTTTGGCACATTTTTTGTATCTTTTGCCGTCCGCACCGTCGTTCGTTGAAATGTATCGGTCGGGAGGGTCCTTGTATCACTCTTTTTTGTCCATTTGCGGACACGTACACCTTCAGACTGATGGGGAAGCAGGAGGGTCTCGCTTTTTCCTGCATTATCGTGTTGCCTTACAAGGCTAGAACATCCTCGTTATTTCGCGTTATTTGCTCGATGCCTAGATGGCTTAATAGAGCGAGCAACACAGATGGTGCCGGGATAGGCGCGAGAGTGAGATGAAGTCGAAGGGAATGCGATGAGGGTGAGAGAGCGAGAGAGAGGAAGAGCAGCGACGGAGCAAATTGGATAAATAATGCAAATTCTTATGATTTTGTAATTCGATTTTCATATTTTTTAATGAGTAGACGAATGGATGGATGGATGGATGAATGGAGTGGAAGGGATGCGAAGTTCTCCTTCTCTCGAGGGTGAGGGTTCTCCGTGCTGGGTTTCTGCTTCGTCGGCAAATCTTCCGGAGAGTGCTTAGATGTGTGCTCGTGCTCTGACGTGCTGTGTGTTGTGCACACACATGGACGCACTTCGGGGTGGAATGGTTATGAGTGCGGAATTCATATTTTGTATCCATTCAGTGTGCGACTACGACGAGGGAGGCGGCTGGAGAGTGGGTGAGTGAGTTCTGCGACTATTTTAATGGCCCGTATACTTAGGGTTAATTTGTTTAATCAATGGACCGATATACCCTAATCGGAACAATATGAGTTAGCAGTGGATTATTGGGTTTCCTTTCAAAAGTTATGATGGCGCCAGTGGGATGGGAATATCTGAAGAAGTTCTACACGTCACACATGGTTGTGCTGTGCTGCTGGATCTGGTAGGTTGGTGACGGAGGTTTGGCACGTGTTTGCCAAAGTTGCAGTTAAAGTTTGTTACTTTTTGGTGAGAGGATTTCCGAATCAACTTCTTGGAAGACGCCTTGATGTTGTATCGTATGCGGAGAGGGTGTGTTTAGGTAATAATTAGAGAGATGTTTATAATTTGGTTACGTTATGCACACACGCATGTGGAAGCGGCTTGGAGGAATCTCTTGGATGACTGAACAATCATCAAAAGTTGAAGCCATTTTTTTGACTTGTATTTCACTACCTGCAATCGTTGCTTTGTCGTTTAATTGCGGTTTGATTGCCTCGCTTCCTCAACCCATGTTCCCTTGACGGTGGTGCAATATTGCGAATTTAGCATTTTCCCCTTTACCTAGAATCGTTGCCGAATCAATTCACAGAGGACCCTCCCGATTACCCCTGAGCCAGCCTCTTATCCCTTTGTGGGATGTTGCTTCACCTGGCTGCTAACGAGTATGTTCATGTGGCTTTTTTTGCAGCAGTTTTTTTAACGTGTTCTTAATGATGGGCTGCTCTTGGCCCGAGGATCTGTTTTTGAAGAGAACATCTGCATCGTGGATTTGGCAAAAAAAGGACAATTCTCCTTTTATTGCATCTTTCGTTCAATGTTTCTGCCTTTTTTTATTTTTAGTAGGAAATGTTGAAATAAACAGTCAAATGTTCGACATTCGAAAGTGGGCTTCAATATTTTGTTCGTCATTTTAGCGTCTCCTAGGACTTTATTAACGTCTATTGTCGCACCCTATACAAGCTGAACAGTAAAGTAAATGACTTCCAATAGGGCGGGTAAATTTCTATCTGTGGCACAAAAGTAATCTCCATTAATGGAAGTTTGGATTTTCGATGGCCGACTGTACTTGCTAATAAATTGTTTTCCAATAAGGGTGTATTGAAGTAAAAATAGAATAGATAGGACGATTGTACAACAGGGCAAAGGGACCAGGATCTATTTTCAACAACAATTATTCAACTTGTGCGGGTTATAGGGTTGATGCACTAGTACCCTCTCAGCAGGTCACCTAAAGGGTGAAAACGCACGACGATGGTTGTAAATAAATCAAGAATTTTTATTACAATATCAGAAAATGAATGATAGAAAGATTCTTGACAAAATATTCACTAAATGTTCGTCCCTGCTCCGATATCTGCTGCTTCATATTTTCAATGACTCTGAGACATATGTTATTGAGGTTCAATGTCATTAATGAGTCTAGTTACCTTATCCTTTAGCTCACGAATTGTTCTTGGCTTATAAACATTCACTTCTTCGTTCGAATATCCAAAAAGAAAGAAGTCCAACGGTGTCCAATCATTATCGTGGCATCTCCACGGCGTGGAACAACACACCCATTGAATTTCTCTCACATAAGGTTTGAGTATCGTTGGCTGTGTGGCAAGTAGCATTATCCTGTGGGAAGCACATAGCGTCCAGGTCAATATCCTCAATTTCAGGCCACAAGAAGTGAGCTATCATCTACTTACTTACTTACTTTACTTATCAGGCCGGCGACCCATGAAGGGTCAGAGCCTGAGCAATTGCTGCCTTCCATCGCTGACGGTCCTGGGCACGCTGCTTCCAGTCATCAAGGCCAAGCTGTCTTACGTCCGCGATGACTTGGTCTCTATACCGGAGGTTCGGTCGTCTTCTTTTTCTCGAACCAGGAGGCTCAGATTTGAAGACCCTCTTCGTTGGAGCGTTTTAGAGCCAGTGTAGTCGACGCATTTTTGCCTTCCGGACTACATCCACATCCTGGTACAGCTCGTAGAGTTCGCGATTATGTCTTCTCGTCCATTCATCTTCCTCGCAAACGGGACCATAAACATATCCGGCGTAGAATTTTTCTTTTGAAGGTACCAAGAATCAGCTCTGCACATTTGCTTATCGTCTAACTTTCATATAAGGGAGGGGAGGGGGTTTGTGGTCACAGGGCAAAGTTGCTGATCGCTCTTAACATGGTGGGATGCCAACAAAGATCCCTGTCTATGCGCTAACCAAGTTGATATGCAGCCTCCTAGCGGCGCCCCCTGGATAGCTATTACAACACCCGTTGTGAAGTGAACCAATGCATGCAGCGACTCTCTAGCGGTTATGCGGAGAGTTAACAACCCGCCCACAGAAAAACTAACTGTTACGAGAGAGCAAGCAGACTCGGATCTAGGGACGGACTTACAACGACGACACGTCGCGAAAAAGGACAACGATTTGTTAGTGTGCTCCTGGAATGTTAGAACACTCTACACTCCTGGAGGCGCCCAAAAACTGGAGTTATCATCTAGCGATAGCAAACATCATTCACGGTAGTACGGACGGATGACGCCACCACGCCTTAAATCGCGGCAAGAAACTACTCTTTGTGAATGCAACGGTGTTTTCACACTTTCTACAAATTTCTACGCTTTGTGCAAATTTGCGTACAATTCTATCGATTGGGGACACATTTGGTCGAAAAATTCACGAAGTTCACAAATTTGCGAATGCATTTTGATGTGAACGCCGATTTTCGTAAGAGGCTTCAACTTTTTCAACTCATTGCTAAATTCTGTAACTTTCTATGGTTAAATTTGTAAATCACTGAAACACAGAAATGTCAAATTAAATAGGCAAACAAATTTTTCGTTAAGCTGTGACTCACTATTAACATCGTGCATTATGGTGGGACCACCCTTTACAATGAACAGCGATGTTAAAATGCCGTCGGCCGTATAGCACAGCGTCATCATTGTCCGTTGGTACACAACTTTTAGAATAGATACTATTTTCATTTGACAAAGAATCAAAATGATGATCAAACGCAAAATGTATCTTTTCCTTCATACAATGGGACATTAAAATTTGAAGCTGTTTCCTTGTGCTAAGTTTTGCTATTCAAGAGCACAGACTCTGGCGGTGAATTTCCAAAATTTTAAGAGTTTCAAGATCATTTCAAGTCATCTCGATTTAGGGAGAAAATAGAAAACAGATTCTTATCGATCCCTAATCCATCATAAGGCCTGATCAGCAAGCAATAGGTATTTCATTTCAATTCAGATTAGAGCCAACAAATTCAGCAATCCTCAGCAACATCATTCGCCTTCCAACCTTCCATCTTCCCAAACCTAAAAGTTCTTCCCATGCAGACCGTCATTTCATTGAGCACAACTAGCGGTAAGCATGCCAAACTACAATTAAATTCACCTTGGATGACCGACATACTAAGACCTCCACGCATGTGCGCGGCACACCGTCAAAAAAAAAACTGTTTCATATCTTAACCCATATTCCATTCAGTTGGCCTATCCAAAGAAATAAATTCTCTCAAAGCATCACCACTTCCTCACAATCTGCTAACAACCACGACTTCCATTTCACATTTGCCCTAAGTGACCACTCAGCAACACGAAACGAATACACGTCTCAAGAGGCTATATCTTGACTTTTATCAGACCTACATATCCATAAGATCAGATTAATTCCCTGAAAAGAATTATACGATTTTGGCCAGAGAAGAGCGACAAGATACCGGAAAGGTTATCCGAAGGAGTAGACCGACACCGAAACATTAATTTACGAACGACTTCAAAACAGAAGGTGTGATGGAAGTGGGTGTGTCTTGTCTGATGAGCTAAACATGAACTTCTCGTCTCGTCTCGTCTTTTTTTCTGTTTTTTTTTTGGTTAATCGTTTCGATTTTATCATTCACGCTCCACACGCTGTGCACAGAAAAGAGAAACAAAACCCCCCTCAAGTGACGGCGAAGTTAAATGCGATCCGTTTCTTTTGTCTTTAACTTCTGCGGAGTGCTCGTTCGTTCTTTGGCTTGTTTGTTTATTTTTTGTGTGTTTCTGGTAATTAGCAAAGAAATTGGGTATTAAGCGTTGTAGGTGATGTTGGCATGAATGCGAATTAGACCGACGGGAGTTGGGGATTTTGATGGGTGTTAAATTAAAATGCTTATTACGGTCAGAAGTCAGCTTGAGTGTCTCAGGGAGCGGATCATGTGACTTCATTTACCGAGTTTGTTGTGCTTTATGGTTGATGAACTGTTGCTTCTATCGCTGTAACTGTGTTTTTAAGGGAAATAAAATTCCAACTCTGCGAAAAGTGTGTTACAATTCGAATTTGGAGGTATAACTCGTTTACCGTCTACCCTTAGCTCGTGAAGTTTGATTATCAACTGCCTTTCTAAACCAGATCATTTCTAAAGATTCACTTTCTGCCTGAAGCATACTCCTACACATTTTCAGTTTCCCAGAAGCGTGTGATTTAACGAGTGGTCTAATCAGCTAATCTAACAACACGGTTCGGCGCACGGGACCGATTTGACGTCACAACAAAATCGGGTAAGTTTCAAGATTATTTTCAGTCGTGTAAATGGTGCCCTGGACCGATGGCATCACAGCAAGTTCGGGTAAGATCTCTCGTCCTTCATGTCATCATTTCGAAATTCCGAACTGCTGAGAAAGGCCAAAAAGCCAAAATGACATAAATCGTCAAAAGCATACATTTTTCGAGCAAAATGTGCAATATTATCCAAAACCGATGTCTATTCTACTTTTGGGCTTGAGTTTTTTGCAATTTTGGCTATTCAAGTTTTCGCTCTCAACTTGGGTTAACCTCTTCAATGAAGGTTTGCAATTGAATTCACGCAACAGAGAAGAGAACATGAGGAAAGGCACAAAACGAGTAATTCTTGTAGAAACACGGCAATCGTCCTTAAATGACTTCATCACCATCACGAAGTCTTCGGGATCGTGATGAAATTCGCCTCTGAAACTCTTTACATCGTCTGCCCCTCGTGTTCTGTGAAGCGATGAATGAACTGTTCACGTCATTGAACGAATTAATGTTTTGGCTTTGGCTTCATTGAACGCTTCAATTAAAGAATAGTTATTATTATTATTTTTGAACTTTGAATTTTATTTTAATGAACTATGTCTTTCGCCGCAAAGAAGTGATGTGTGTGATGATTTGGTAAGTCAGGAAATCAAATTATAAATTTCAGCTCACAAGAAATCAAAGCATAAATCGAATTATTTTTGACAAAACAGAATCGACTTAAAATGTGTCGGGTATCTTTCTAGCGCCATGTCTCAAAGTGATTTCAATGCTCTTGAGATTTCCAAATGCCGTCGGCTTATCGGTAGTGCAAAGTTCTTTTTAAAGTAAGTGGACGTTTTAAAGAAAAATCCATTTCCAGCCAAAACTGACGGCATTGCAAAGAAAACAAAAACACTCCTTGGCTCTGTGGAATATTGTAAGAAACGAAACAACACACTACTACTTAAGACGGCAGCAGCTACTACTTGAGACGGAAAGGGCTATACTTCGATGGTTTGACCACGCGGTACGGATATCCCTTACATTAAGACTTCCGTGAGTACCTTAGATTTATCAGTATATACACAGCTAGGGGCCCTCAAGTTCGTAAGCTCACTTCGTTGTGCTTGAGAATACACTCGTATGTATGCCCTGATGGATTAGTGTCGACGGCGGAGGATCCAGCGGAGTGAAGATCCCTCGTGCCTGCATTGTCCTCGCGTCCCCTTTAATGGAACAGGCAGGTTATCGAAAATGACGACGATTAAGAATCCGTCCATCTCTGGGCTTTTGCCTGAAAGACCCAGTCGACAAGGTTAAGCCATAGTTTTGCAGATTAAGGCCACCCACCCACCGACTTCCTCTACTCTGGACCTCTGTCTCTGTCGAGCCATAATGGCAACGAAGAGAAATTGACTGACCAACTTTTTTTTGTTTATAATTAATAATAATAAATGAGTGGCACTACGGACCAGGGCCTGGCTTCTACAACAACTACTCGTGTGCGTGTGCGTGCTACTGTTCTCTCACGTGTAGAAGGGACCTACAGTTTTTTGCCGACTCCGAACGGCGAGATTTGAGAAGCTTTTCATAGACAATTGATACTCTTTGAGTGTTGTTAGCCACTCGAAAGAGGTGGTGCCGTGAACAAATGCTAGGTGTCCCGTCCGGGAATCGAACCCAGACTTTTTGCGTGGCGGTAGACGCACTTAGCACTACGCCACGGGGACCACTATTTTTTTTATATTATTCCGGACAATATGGATAATTTCATCCAGATTTGGGAAAATATTGGCAGAGAGGACTTTAGCAGTACACAGTACATTTTGACACAGAGGCGATGGAATAATGAAACTTGCAGAGGCGCACTGAGAGATATTTTCAAAATGTGAAAAATCTTGTAAGTCCCTGTTAATTGATTTTTAATGACGTAAAGCACTACGCGAACACAATCTTGGAAATTCATACAGAGTTTAGGTTAGTAAAGGTTTCCTGAAGACTACAGCCCTACAATCGACTTAAACACTCAACGTCATAAAATTCGAGCCAAGCGTAATTAATTGATTATTTTAAGGCGGAAAACAAATCAGAGCAATTAAGAAAAATGTTCCTCACTAAAATAACTTCCCTCTACATACGTACATACATACATCTGTATATATTTCCGGGAAGAAAATTCCACACTGTGGGACTCGTTTAATTTTCTGCAGAATTTTCACTCAAAACTCATTTGTCTAACATCGCGCAGAAAAATCCATCATGCACCTTTCATAGCAACTCATTCCTGACTTTTCGTCCTTCACATTTAAAAAGAGAAACACATTTCCATTTTCCGTGACATTTTATTACATTCTTTTCAATTCATCATTTAAGGGCTCCCCTGAATACGAAAAGCAACACGATGGAGCCACACCACAGCTAGGGGCCCTCACTGCAACAAAAGGTTGCCACAGAGACGGCTTTTTGATTAAACTACCCCCGACCACACCGCTCCATACCACGCCACACAAACACACCACACACAATCCTCATTGTCATTCAAAAGAAAAGCAATTCAAAAGAATCCAACACACAATGCGGCTCCCACAATGCTCGCGAGGGAAAAGTGGGAAAGAAAAAAACTGCATGCAACAGTGAAATTATGCTGAATGGCACCAAGCCAGTCAAACAAGGTATCCTTCATTCGGCGTGTGCAATTCCAGCTCGAATGCAATCCAATATGAATTTCCATGGCGATGGTAACGCAGTCTTTCAACTTTTGAGGCGCGCAACTGCTGCTGGAAATTCATATTGCTCGCACGTGCTGCGTTCTGTGCGTTAGTCGAAACGACTTCACACACGCATGGGAGTACCCTACACATGAAATTGAACGCGCTCCTGAATGGAGTCTAATTTTAGTTCGACAGCCAACAGCAAGTTGCGTACAGCAATTAAACGCACAACAATCGTCTCAGTCAACAAACACACCCCCCCGCCCGGTCGACCGCCCTTCTTCGGGGGTTATGTATGCGATTGAGTATCGTCTTGACATTATTTTCCACTTCGGGCCGGGCATCTGAGGCAGTAAACACATTTGTGTCATCACCCAGACACAATTTCGGGGAGAATCGATAACCCCTTGCCGCCCCAGAAGTCGGTTCGAGTCGTAAAACCCATTGGCACTTCTCAAAATATTTACTTTCTTGTTCTTGGGGGGGCGAGTACATGCCCGCCGACGTCTGTGTGCGTCCGAACTGTGTCTCTGATTCGGTCTCGATAGACGAGAATGCTCGTTGCTGAACGTGACCCTCATACCACGCTCACTGGCTGTGCGCCACAATTGGCCACGGATTGAAATCGAACTCAATAAGATTCAATTTATAGATACATTGCTACGGATTCTTCCCCGATTGATTGGAACATCGGGCGACGACGACGTCGTCTTCGAACAATGAACGAGAAGACTGAGAAGACGACGACAACCACGATGATGTGGACGATGATGGTGATGGAGATGAGAACGATGGACTAGCAAGTGTCTTGTTACTACTCCATAACCGTTGTAGATCCCACCTCTGAAGGCAGCCAGAGAGGAGAACGGTTCTGTGGTGTGGATGTGTGTACACCGTACAAGCCATCGCCGCCGCTGCTAGAAGCGGCAAACTGGTAAGTCGTTGAACTCAAGTGTGCCGAACACATAAACAAGTCGAACTCCATCCAGCTGACTGACAGTCTGTGCGCGGAGGACTCGGGGTTCGCATTATATGCCATAGCCATGCCAAATATCTTTCTTGTTAGCACAAGCGCATTAGAATGGCAAATTAACATAAATCAAACGAGATCTATCCGCCACAAGAAAGCGGAAAAGAAGACAACATCGCACCACGTCGCGCTGTGGCGTTGTGGTGGGCTTTGCAGGGCCCGATCTGGGTGAGTTTTGTTTACGCTGCACGTTTGGCATTTCTGCGCGTACTCCCTGTAAACATTGTGAGCAACTAGACCTTTGGCAGTTTTCGGAATTGGTCGCGTTCTCGAGCAGCGTAAACAGAGAGTTGACAGTTTGCTTATTCGGCGCTGTTTGGGGGATTCCGAGAAAGGTCTAATGGCTTCGATTTTGATATTCTTAAAATTTGATGGAACGAGCATTTGTGTACATACTCGTCTATAGCTTGGTTCCTTGGGTGTCAATGCTTCCGAGTTTAATTCGAAATGAAAGAATTCGTTCGTTTAGCAGTTCCTCTTGTGTCCTAAATTGGTGTACTCGAATTACCACAAGTTCTTGTAAATGCGGGTTTGGACGGTTAACTCCGGCAAACCAATAGGCATAAGATTTTCTGTATTTAGTCGAAATATCCAAATAATTTGAAACTAAATAAGGGTAATTCACTGGGAGGTTTGATTTGTATTGTAAAGTAAGACACATAAATTTCAAAGTGAACATAAAATGTTTATCATTGTTTAAAAGAATAATTCATGGCATTTACTTTTGGAAAATGATATCATTTGAATGTTAGCCACGACTACGTTTGAGATAGTCCATTCGGAAGGTCCAATTTCGGTGGCCCGCTGGAGTATAGTGGACTGATATCGGGTGGAAAGCACGAGTAAAGTTGGCTTAAAAGGCGTCAATCGAAGCTAGCTTATTCCTGAAGACTTGGAATTTTCATAAATATTCGCTGAAAAAACAGGCGGCTAATTGTCAAACCAAGTGCTCATCAAAATGATTTTTAACAAGTCCATGTAGGTATGCCCCCCTTCACCGCGAGCACGTGTTATAATTTTAGAAAGCACATGGACCGTAAACCTGACCAAATTGCTGAGAATGACGCCGAATACATACGTCACGTTGTGAAAAATATCGAATTTAAGGACGATACATCAGTGCTCGTTAGCGCAAGCTTGCAAAACGTTAGTCAGATTTTTGTAAACTGTTTAGTTTGTATAAATGCCAAACAGGAGTCAGTCGGAAAACTCTTAATTCTGCCCTTTATGATTTTTTCCAACATAGCGTATCTTAAAGAGCTTGGCCAATATTGCATAGTGAGTAGATTAGTCCCAAGTTCGATTCCCGGACTGAACACCTCGCATTTTTCACGTCACCGGACTGCTGACAACACTCCAAGTGGACTAGTTGTTTATGAAAAGCTTCTCAAAATTTCTCAGTTCGGAGTATTTTTCGCTGTTTGGAGTCGGCAAAAATTGGGAACACAAGTAGTTGCTGAAGTAAGGCCTTGATGTCTTGTCGGCTCTAGAGCCAACTAATTCAAGTAAACTAGCCGTTTTTTCGAATGATTTCTGCAGAAGTTGTATGGACGAGGAGGACCCAACAAAAAACACAAAACAAACTGGAAACAGTTGTCCTCTAGCTTGAGGTTAGAAATTGGTTGCATGACGGTTGTCATGAATATTGAGAGAGAAACGTACATCACTCAAAGTATTGTCCGTCGGAAGCAAGTAATTTGTCTCATCTCTCTGGCATGGATTGAATCATTGAGCTAGTCTTCGATTTTTTCAAAAGAATCGATGACCCCGCAAACTCATTTGCATCCGTCGAAAAGGCCACTAGTCGGAAGGAGAAAGGTCTGCAGAATACGGCGGTGGGGTAAGATCACCTTTTCAGTATTATCAGTTTTTTTTTTTTATAGAAACAGCCACGTGAGGCAGAGTTCTATCATGTTGCAAAATCCCATTTTTCATGCAATGCACCGCTCAAAGACATTAGTTGTAGTCGAGAAAGTTTTCCAAACGCTATTCATAACACATCACACCCGTCTGGTCCCCACCATACTTGGAACCTTTGAACCATGAATGTTTTTCTTTGGAACGGGTTTACCAGGCTTTACATATTTCATCACCACTCACGATTCGATGTCTTTGATGTATTCAAGTTCCGAGATGGAAAATCGTCTATCGACATCTCTCGGTTTCAGCTCGTACGGCACCCTATTTCCTTGGTCTTGAATAAATCCAAATTTCTTTAACAGATCGGAAATTATTTGCTGAGTCACTCCCAACGCCTCTCATTCCTCATTTTTAAACTTTTTGTGATGGCTAAAACGCTCTTAGTCTTCGACGCTAAACTTACCACTTTTGAAGCGTCGAAACTACTCTCTGCCGGAGCAGGTTCTCCATAAACTTCTAAACGCGTTTGGCTTCATTTGCAATCTTTTCCAATTAAAAAAAAATAGAAAATCAAAAACTCTCGCGAAAGCAGTTTCCGGATATTTTCAAAGAAGCAAACAAATTTTGCTATTTAAGACAGACTCTAAGACACACTAATTATTGCTGACAAATGTTACAGAATTCCAATGAAGTAAGTGATCACTTTCAAGATCAGCCACAACTTACAGGTGGTGCTACATTAAAAAAAAAACGGACCAAATTTTTACCCCCAATGATAATTTCTCACCTTGTGGTCGTTGTGGCGTGGTGGGTAAGTGCGTCCACCCACACGCAAAAGGTCTAGGTTCGATTCCCGGACACCCCACACTTTTTTTCACTGCACCACCTCTTTCGAGTTCCTGACAACACTCAAAGAGTGTCAATTGTCTATGAAAAGCATCTCAAATCTCGCCGTTCGAATTCGGCAAAAACTGTAGGTCCCTTCTACTCCTGAGAGAACAGTAGCACGCACAACACGAGTAGTTGTTGTAGAAGCTAGGTCCTGGTCTCTTGGGGGCTGTAGTGCCACTCAATTATTATAATAATTCCTTGCCAATCGCCTGGAGAGAATTTATATAGTCAATTGAGATCAGCTCTAGAAAATTTCGTCTAAAATGGAGTTGAAAGAAAAAAAAAAAAACTTACTGGATTACAAGCCATAACTGATGCCACGCATTTATCAGGCTTCTTTGGAATAAAATTGGTTGCCATAAATGTATTTTTATTTTTTGTGTTAGATTGGAAACGTTAACAATAATTTTTTGATCCACTGTAGATGTATGTATTTCCTAACCGATGTGCACGACCTCATCAAAACCCCCTCCTATTCACAGAACTTTCTAGCGGCTAAAAGTGGTTTTAAAATTAATTGAACAAAGTGGCAGTGTGTGAATTTCCTAAGCCACTCTTGCCTACCTATTTAATTACAAATAAATGCGTTGAAAGTAAGCTTGATGAAAACCTCGTACATGTCCTATGTCTTATGACGAGCTCATTTAACCTGATCTTCAATAGCTGTAAAAGGATCAATCGGATTTGTCAAATATAGAGCATCTCGTAGTACCACAACCTTCCACAATATCCCATCTAGCAAAAGGTGTGAAGGTCCTTCAACCGAACATCATCATGCATCCATCTTCTAGAGTGCAAACTGTCTAAGCACAACCTGGGAATTTCGCTTTAGAGAATTCAAATTAAGGATAAAATTGATTGTGGGCAACATCATAATCACAGAACATTTGTTGAAACCATTTTCAAGAAACTTCCTCTCTCCAGCTCCCACTACTCCCAATAAATCATTTCTCTTTTCTCAAATCAAGGGAACACCCTCGTTTTTAATTTGTCACTACAATTAGCTATGTAAACACGGCCGGCGACAATTTTTCTACACACACGAGTATTCATTACTATGGTCCCCCGATCGCTTAGAAGACTCCTTATACTCAAAGGGGTGGACGGTCTTGGTGTTCGGCCGTGTGTGCATGTTTGTATATCGTTTTTGTAGCCGCACGAATTCACTCAGGAAGTGATTGTGCGCCCACTCTCCCCCATGAATCAGCCGCAACACACAATTGGTGCAATGGCCTGGGGAACGAGCCGGCATGATGATGCCCCAACTATTTGGTGGTTTATTTTGAGGGTTTCTTTTGTTGAATTGAATTTGTTGCTCAAATTTCTGCCCAGTGTTGTAATGTTCAAAAAGTTATTTTACGGCGTTCAACTCAAGGGCTGGTTGGGGTTTGTGTCGAGCGAACTGGGTCAGGTAAACCCCCGTCAAGCCACAGCCATCGGTCTCCGCCTCCGTGTGCAAATGCAATTCCAGTTTGGAAATGTTTAACATCTAATTACAAAAACTAAGGATATCAGCATTTCATTACGTTCTACATAATTACACGTCTGAGAGGAGGACAAAGTTTGCCTCAGATGCAGCGGGACTAAGTTGTTTTTAACTACATGAATGGGTACAATCAACTCCGCATTAGAAGTCGTTCCGGGCTTCAGCGGTGTCCGCAGTGAATGTGAGGTTTAATTAAAAGTTGGTTTGCTCGCTCTCTCAATCTCTCTGTGTTTGTCTGAACTTTCATTGGAATCTACTTTATTTGTCACTTTCTCTGCTCATCGTCACCTGGGGAGTACGTGGATCAGATGTGCACAAGAGGTCGTCAAATCGAGACCAGAAAATCTGATTTGGAAGGTTAATTAAAGCTGCTGCTGTCGTGCTGTGAGGGCATACCTTACAGATGCATTACCACAGTCGATGTGCGAAGTGTGACTGGGCAACTAGATCGGTTTTTTTTTTGGGTATCGATTTGGTTTGCCTATTATCCCAATTTCAAGGTTGTTTGAGACTTGATGCCGCTCGGACCCTTTTTTGCCGTATACCTGAGGTGAGGCGCTGTGGTAACCGGAATTTTTTAGAGTGAATGGGAAGCATCCCGTCGAAGGGACCACAAGTGACTTTCTGACGCGAATACTGTAAGGCCAAGAGCGTGTGTCCCAATTCTGAATTGGAATCGTACAAGAGCAACATCAAATCGATGACATGCCAAAGGACATTTTCAATTAAAAACGCATCTGCTCACCACAATGCAGATGAGTTTGATTAAAAATTCATCGGAGTCAGCCGTTAAAGATACATTCTTGATGAAAATTGTTCATTTCAGTCATGAACACCGCGGTGGTTCATAAATCACACGCCAAGGTTCGTGCCTTAACTACAGAAACGTCTGCGTCGTAATTTGCATAGACAAATAGAGAAACAGAGAAACAACACACACACACACATTCACAAAACACCAGGCAACCTTGTTACATGGAACATCGCGTGGCGGCGACCGGCTGGTTGAACCAGTCCGCCAACTCTGGCTTCCTTCATGCCATTAGGTCACGTTAATTTCATCCAATGAGATGTGAACATCATCTTGTTGTCAGATTTCAATTACGCTTGCCAGTCATTCCAGGAGCAGTGCTCCAGAACTGGCTGCGGAACTGGCTCTCGGACTGAAAGAGCGATAATGACGGGAAGGCTTCCTAACCAGCCAGTAATTTGTGGAGTCAAACGAAGGTAGATTGTTCGGTGGCGGAATTTCATGACACTCAATGTTCACATTGAGTCTATCTATGAAGCAAATGATCCTTAACGTATTGTTTGAGGGATCTTGGCAGTGACAAGCAAGGACGCGCAATTAACAAAGTGACATGGGGGAATAATGATGTGATGTGGGTCATGCTGTGTTGCGTTCATTGCTCATGAAATTGCAATACTTTTGTTTTTTTTTTTTGTAAAATCAAGCTGGGGGATCTATGATGGGCCAAAGAAAAAACTGGAAGAAGTGCCTCGTGATGTGGAGGAATCTCTGTGGGACTCCATTACATTTTTTTTTAATTTTCAGTCCTTTGGTCTTTGGCTCAGATTCCTTGTTCCTCATCAGTTGATATCGACGGTTGTCGTGAAGACTTCGACGCTCGTTGAGCATTTTAATTGAACGTTAACGCTTTGTTTTGATAGGAGGCATGGGCCTATGCATCCACGGCAAAGTCGTTGATTGCTCTGAACTTGCCGAGATGTTAACAACGATTACTGTAGAAGTCAATTTGACATACAACCTCTCCTTGGTTTCCCCTGGACGGTCTATACAGCAACCGCTTGGATGTGAGTCATTTCATACAGCGACCCCTTGTATAGGGCCAGGAACCGATGCTCAAGGCTTGCGCGTCTAGTACCGTGTAAAAAAAATCTGTTCAGAAGCACGAACAAACCTTGGATATGTATGGTCTTACTGCTGACAATCGGGGATAAAGAAATAATTTTCGGTTCTGCATAAGGAATGTGAGGTCCCTCAACAGATCACTTACAGCTAGCTTGAGGCGGCTCTCGAAGACTATAAGGCCGACATCACCGCCATCTAGGAGGTACAATGGGATGACCCGGAAAAGAAGAGAACCGAAAACTGCAACATCTACTACGTTGAATGTTACAAAGATCAAAGGCAACACTTGTTTGGTTTCGTACTGTCTCTTGATAGAGCCAAAGGCCTTCTGCTACATATGCTACGTTTAGACGGCAGACATTTTTGAATAAATGCAGAGATTACAAAAACCGCAAAATTCATTTCATCGGTTGGTATCGCAGCAGTACCTTGTGTCACCCCAATTTTACAAGACCTTGTTGGGGGTTTTAAGCTGCAGCTCACAGATTGCTTGGATGATATTAGGCCTAGGCGCTTGAAGCGTTTCGCGGCATAAACAGTCGTTATAGGAGCTTCACAAAATTAAATCCAAAGGGGTCATAACTTCGAGGGGTGCAACTGACATAATCAAGTTTGGGAATTTGGTACGCGGTAGATCTATTGTGGAATAAGCTGTTTTGCATGAGCTGTGTCATTCTGAATAAACAGGCGATTGTCTATATCCTTGTCTTCAATTTCATTATAAAAAAAAAATGGTTAACATGGCTCTGTAACTGGCAGAAGATTTAGCTGTCACTTCGTCAACTCAGTGCTCTCCTTCGCAACAGCGCTTGGTAGATCTGTTTAAGTAGCAGCCACATGAAACTGGAGCTCATCCTAATCTGGATTTAGAGGTATTCGGTTGCCACACATTCACATCTAACCGTACACAACAATCTGAATGGGGAAATATTTCCACCGCCATGCACCGAAAATGAGCCGCAGTGATATTACCTACCATCTGGGCTAAACTTACAAAGAAAGTCTCCCACTGCAAATGAACACCATTTAGACATCGATTTGAAGACAGGATATCGCTGAAATGTACGGTAGACTATACTGGTGCAATTAAGAGAGCATCCGTCGTTATTCTAGCGTTCATATAACATGCATTCCAAATTGTAAATATATTGGTTCGAATAAAGCAAATTTTACACTCAGTGGAATGTGCTTGTGGCGACGATGTTCAGCGTACTTTGTCAGCTACAAAGGCATGCTTACCCTCGTGTCTTGGAATTTCTGGACTCGGATACTCGCTCTACATCTTAGAAACCAGATTGAAGATAGTTGAATGGGTTGATGTCGTCGAGGTGAGGTTTATCTTTCAGGCTCATACTCTAAAAACTATCATCATAAAATGAGAATTTTTTTCTCCTCAAATCCATGCAAAAGAATTTTAATTAATCCGCCACTGTATATTCAAGTGGCTGTCGCTGTGATGTTATGTCTCAAAGCTAAAATCAAGCTTCAAAAAAATGGTCAATTGGGAATGGAAGCAACGGAAACTGCAGACAATCAGGAAAGCCTTTGGAAATCTTCTCAAACTACCTAAAGTGAACAAAAACGCTTTTAAATTGTATCCAATTCAAAGAAGATAAGAAAATTTCTGAAGACGGATAAAGGTTGCCAACGGTAATTCACCAACCTCGCGAGACTTTACCAAATATCTCTTACACTCTCACCCTACCGTTTGCCAACGAAAATAAACGCAAAGCCAGCAAACTTCTGAAGCACAGTCAATTAGGAAAAGGGTTCGGAAATATTTCAAACAAAAGAATTTATTCAACTTCATTAAAAATGCTTACAGGTGGGCAAAAGGCAAAAGGCAAAAAACGAAAAACAAAATACACTCGTACACCGAACCGTTTGAAGTCAAATTCTGCTATGCACATGAGCCAGCTACACAACTCCTAGACACTGAGAAAAAAATCAATATCCACACTCAGACGCTATTCATGTCCCCGTCCATTTTTCGGCAACAACTCACAGCCTTTTGTTGTATTTTTCCCATTTCTCCCGTGTATCCATCCCGTAAATGCTTTCAATTAAATGTAGCCCCGCGAAATGAGTCGGCTAATCTCTAGCCATTGTTTTGCTATCCCGCCGAAAGATCTACTTCATCTATCTGCGTCGCCCCCTGTACGGCATGAGGGGACGTAGCGCGAGGGCGAGTGTCATCAGAAGTCGTCATACGCTCATTCGTCCCGCAAAAAAAAAGAGCATTTAAGCCTCAAACTCCTGTCGCCGCCACTGCCACTGAGTGGTTGAACCTAGAGACGCAATCGCGAGCTCTTTTCAAAGAAGGTGAGAAGATAAATGACTTCCTGAGCTGAGATCATGTCCTCGATACGGAGGGAGAAAAAAAACGCTTCTATTGTGAGAAAAAAGAAACTCGAACGAATATGGTCCTACGAACCAGATAATTACCTCATGATCTCAGATTCTATCTCGTTTCCATTCAAAATCGCAACTTGACGTAAATGTGCTTACGCCTACAACCCCCCCCCCACCCCACGCTCCACAACTCACTGTAGACTTTTCCGCTGCTCTACATATTTGCCCCCGTTTGAAGCAGAAGCGGATTCTTAAAGCAGCTCCAGTTGAAAATCGCATCAAATTAGACGCGAATGGGGACGCAAAAGAGAGCGAAGAAAAAAATTTAATGAAAATCGATTATTTCCTTTCACCTCCGTCAGTTTACAGCGCCCTCTCCGTGAGCCGTAAGCCATGAGTCGTGACACGGGAGCGCTGCACAGCAGCCTTTCACGTAAACTGGATTAATATTCAATTTGCTTGAAATTATTTTTTAATTATTAGCACTCATCCCCTCGTAGACGGCGGCAGGAGAAACAACAAAAATAAAAAATTAAAACTTCAGTCAAACGTCAGCGTGGTGGACCCTTTTGATATACTTGCTTGTCCCTTAATTTTTCCGTTTTCAGGCAGAGCGCGCAGGAAGCGAACAAAAGCGAAAAAGTGATAAAGATGACGTTGCAAAAAAGGATGCGGCATTAATCAGGCCTTATCGCTGTAATTATGTGCGACACTGTGGCTGTGTTTGTGTGAGTGCACGAATTGACATTGTAAATGTCCAATAATCACGTTGTAAGTACGTACCTCGCTCCCCCACCCTGCTGCCCACGCTGAAAGTGTGCTCGTATCCTGTCATTTTGATGATTGCTACTCCGTTCACGCTGCACCCCCTAGAGAAGGTATAGACTTCTGTAGAGCGCTGCATCGACAAGGGGGTTTGATTGTTGGACGAAAGTGTCTCCTTGTTGAAACGCCACCCTCGTCCCGTTGAGCGACGCGAACGAAGACGAAAGATACATAGTATACGCCTGTAATTGGATGAAACCTGCGACTGTAAGTGGTCGGTAGTGGTATGGTTGCTCGCTGCCTGCTCCCTAGCAACCACCACACATTCTGGCTGACGCACACCATCACAGTGGCGGTGGCGGTGGCGGCGCGTCGTTCGTCTCCCGGGGTAGCTCGTTTATTTGTTTACAACCTCGTTGTCCTCCATCAAAACATGACACAACCGTCTGTCAAAAGTTTCCTGCACCGTAATGCTCTCGGCCTGTCGAAGCAATTAGGGGAGTAAAACTGATTTTCCAAAGTCATTTGTGTACACACAGTTATTCAGGGGACAGGAGGTTCCTACTCCATTGTCCACCGCTGGTTAATGCACACACACACACACACGAACACACTTATAGACGGGCAATCACAGTTGTAGGCCTTTTTGCTTTTTCATACGTTCGTCGGTGTCGCCTTTAAGTGGTTTCAAGCAAAGTACGGAGCGATGTCGTTGAAAGAAAGTTGCAAGTCATCCTGACCAACAAGCATCACACACACACACAGTGCGTCATCCAATCCATCAGTCAGTCGCATCGTTCGACTGGTAGAAATTCAATGGAAAGTCGATAATCAAATTTTAACGCTTTTCCTCCTTGGGCGACATAATTTGTCGATTTATCATTCCATTATGTGGCAACCGGAAAATTTGTCTTCTGGTTTTGCGGTTTCTTCTCTCGCATAGGAAATTGACGACCGTGATGTGGGTTTGGCCAGGACGAAGCGCAACGTGGCACCCCTTTCACTGCGAACAAACAGACACGGCCAAGGGCGAGGGGCGACTGGCGCAATTTTTTAATGATTGCTTTTATCTTTTTGACAAACAAAGCGGATCGTACGCGCATCTCGCGTCACGTGGCCAAAGTGCCGATGCCGATCTGTGTGCTTACCGGGGGAGTTGAGGAGGAGCGCTGAAAGAGGATGCGTGCACCCCACCCCAAAGCTGGTGAGGGGATTAATGGGCACTTCAGCGTTGCAATAAAAACAAAAATATTTACATGCCCTCGCCAGCGGACGGGGGAAGGAAGATTCATGGCAGTTTTAATGTGTTTTGTTGCGTTTTTTTTGCGCCGCTTAAATGTTGTAATAAAACGCTTGCAGACTTTGCACACTCTTCGAAGAACCCCCTGTTGCGACATTTGCCGACGTAGCGGATGCTTTTTTCTTTTATTTAATTTTTCTATCATCCGATGGATTTATTGAGTCGAGTTCGATTTTATTGCATTATGTCGCCTTAAACACTGGTCTTAGTTAGCCGTTAAGTGTCCCTGATGTTTAGGGACTGACGGAGACGTGCTTAATTTTAACGTTGGTCTGGTATCGTTGACCAGCTTGATGGTGTCTGCGTTTATTTATTTAGCCGAAATGATTTGATAAAGATGGGTTTTATTACATGGGTTACCATGTTGCTGTTTGCAAAGAACTTTATTATTTTAGCGATCAAAGAAACTGTTCATCGACAATTTTAATTGGATCTGTAGCTTGTGTAAAAAGGAAGCATCTTAAATTTAATTTTAATTTTTAAAATCGCATTTTTCATTGAGTTATTTGGCGTTTAAAAATTGAGTGAACATTTTAAAGTGTGATTTACCATGAGGTTTGATTTATAATGGAACTCAAAACACATAACTTTGAAAGTAAACTTACAATTTTTATTATTTCTTGAAAGAACAATTCATTTACTGTTCGAAACTTATGTCATGTAAATGTTGGCTACGAACTCGCCTGAGATGGCCCACACGGAAGGTCCTCGGATAACACGAGTAATATTGGCTTCCACCGTGTGATATCGCACGATCTAGACTAGCAAACATGAAAATGAGAACACACCAATATGATTCCGCATGTACATGTATGTACATTATTTTACGCTCTGTATGACTCTTGGTGCCGACTTGTTGAAACCAGGGCTTAAGGAGACCATGTATTTGAACTTCAGAAAGAATATAGTACATTAACATGTCGGTAACTACTGCTTTGAGTCATTTTTAAAGAAATATAGGCCAAGGATTGCATCAGCCCATAAACACCACCAACCCTTTGTTTTGTTAGTTCTTGAGACTCGTAGGGTTACCTATCAGACCAAATAAAAGGATTTTGTCTATTAACGCTTCTATTGAGCCAACAATGAGCTTTAGCACTGATTTTTTTTTTCACGATAAAACACTTTATTTTCGTTTAATCTTTCCAGAGGACCCATTTACTGGAAAGCTGACACAAATCCAAGCCACTTAACTCCAATTCATTCACAAGTTGAATTTTGTACGCTTTAAGACCGAGATTCTTACGCAAAATACGCCAAGCCAAGCTGCTGTGAACGAGGACCAATTGATTCGTCACAGTCTTCGTGGAGTTCTCCTTCAAACTGAATGACCAATTGTATGGCCTGAACAGCGACATCGTTCTGGTGAAATAAATTCGAGTTTCTCACCACAGATGGCTAGATCATGTAGGACGAATCAACACCAATACTATGGCCCGGAAAGTCTGCGACTGTCATTCAAAGAAATAACATGGCAAAGGAAGACTAAGACCGCGGTAAAGCACACAGTTACAAAGGAGCATCAATAAGGTGAATGTGCGTTTATAGAAGCAACTAACGCAAAACGGGGCTAAACGAAGAGGCATGTTTATTTGGGGCCCAGGTCCTGTAGCGGACTGTAGCGTGAACTGACGAAGAAGAAGCAGTTGTGGTACTCAAACTCGGAATTTCTCTGTGCATCCATTATGATGACAAGTGCCTAAGTCTCTAACATCGTCCGCACTGCCTACATACGTGTCGGTCTTTCTGTTTCATGATTTCTCCACAGATTATTTACTTACTTATCAAGCCAGTGTATGTTGTCGTCGTGGCGTTGTGGGTAAGTGCGTCGCCGATTTCTGGAGGGAACACCTCTTTCGAGTTGCTCACAATACTTAAAGAGTATCAATTGTCCATGAAAAGCTTCTCAAATCTTGCGGTTCGGAGTCGGCAAAAAACTGTAGGTTCCTTCCACTCATGAGAGAACAGTAACACGTACAATACGAGTAGTTATTGTCGACGCTAAGTCCTGGTCCCTCGTGGGTTGTAGTGCCACTCAATTATTATTATTATTATCAAGCCAGCGTCCCATGATGAGTCTGAGTCTGAACTTTACCTGCCTTCCATTCCTGGCGCAACCGGAGACCCTGCCTAGTGTTGTCAAGTCCAACTTTTCTGGAGTCTGCGATTATTGGCCTCTATACTGGTCTTTCTTTCCTGGGAAGGAATCAGGAGGCTGGGGTTCAAAGACCATCTTAGCTCCATGTGGTGGAGTCATTGTAGTCGTCGTTTTCCTGCCTCTCAGACACACCTTGGTACAGGACGGATAGTTCGCGGTTGTGTCTTCTCCTCCATTCGCCTTCCTCGCGGACATGAGTGCCAAGAATCTGCTCTGTCGTTTTGTTTATCGTCCTCCACTCGGCTCTGTATAGGAGCACGGGTAGGAAAAGTGACTTAAACCACATTATCTTGGTCCTCCCAGTCAGTAGTTTCGACCCTAAGTGTTTTGATGGTCCGAAATAACTGCGCAACATCGTTCGTCTGCTGTTCCGGGAAAGGCTCTACAACAGCTCGCTGTGAACGGACGATGATTTCGATGTCCTCAGCGCAGACCAGCAGTTGTACTGATTTGTAAAAGAAAGTGTCTTCCATGTTTACACCTGTCCTTCAGCAAAATATTGAAGAAGTCACAACACAGCGCATCTCCTTGCAGAAATCAGGTACAGGTTTGGAATGGTTTAGGGGCTCTCAAACCAAACTGCACGGTGCATCGTAATTTGGTGCGACACAACCGGATTAGTTTTCTTGGCATCCCTTATTCGACTATGACATCAAAAAGCCCTTTGCTATGAATGTTGTCGTATGCCGCCTTAAAATCGAGAAAAAAGGTGGTGTGTATCGATTTGAAACTCGTTGGTCTTTCTCTGCATTCGCTTTGGAGGTAGATCTGGTCTACAGTCGATTTGCCGGTCTAGAGTTTGTGTTTTAGACATTCACACAGTGTGCTGGAAAGGATCTTGTAAGCGACAATCAGCAGGGAAATACCTCAATAGTTCACTGATTGGTAGACAAAAAACTGAGATTTTCAAAATAAATAAATTACTCCGCAGTGAAAGCCCTTGACAAACAGCGTCTTGATGCATCCTTTTAGGAAGACGGTTCAAAAACAAGGAATGAAAAAAAACTGTTTTCACACCTTACAAGTTGACTTATTCAACTGTACCCAACCCGCTATTTTTTCACGAAATTGTCAATTTCAGGATTCTAGTATTTTCGGGATTAAATTATATTCGGCATTTTTGCTTTTTTGCGATTTTGGATTTCCAGTTTCTGTCCCTCTCTGCAGTTTCATCGTGGTGACAATAGAAGTACTTATTTTTTCTTTCGTGGTTTATAAAAAAACACCCTACCCACCCTTTGCAAGGGAAGCACTTTATGAGCACCTCTCGATAATCTGCCCCCCTCTTGATTAGCGATTTGAGAACTCATTAGTCTGCATCTTCACATTTCATGTAAAATTCCCCATTCTCCACGCACTCCATCACGCCGCTCCACACCCTGTCGAGTGTCACAAAAAAAATTCTTAAATACCTTTCGGAACTCGTTAAATTTAACGAGTTCTCCCCGCCACTGTGATTAGGTTTATTGTGCCGCATCAGATAGTGACGCGCCGGCATTTGCCCGAGAGTCAGAGGTTAGGAGTGGGGGCCAGAGGTTATCCGCTATCGTCTATAACCCAGCCCACTTCGTTATCAACAACACTGCAGCCATTACCTCATATTCATACATATTCCCTGCGCTGCGGTTCGGTGGGCAGATTAGAATCTCTTGCATGCACGGACTACGCGGCCCTAATGGCTGTCACTTAATAACTTGTCAAGAAAGTGAAAGTTTTCCACACAAGCACTCCGCACTCGCACTTGACTCGGCCCCGAGACAAAAGCAACAGACAGCCGGGCAATTAAAGTTTTATTCGACTGCCGCCGCAGAGTGGGACAGACGCGCAACAATCACTGATGAACTCGATGTTTTAAATCGATAAAATCTGGATCTGTGTGCTCGGGCTGGTGGTGGTGGTGGTCTTCTTTTTAATTTCGACATTTTTAACGGAGAACGGAAGATCTGCCTTGGAATGTGTTCCTTTTTTAATTTTCCCTCAGCAGCACATGTACGAGTACTTACCTATGGTGCCGCGTGTACGTACACTTTGTTGAGATGTAATCCGTTCGAGAGCGGATGGTATCTTCACAAGGGATGCGGCTGGCGCTTGTGTGTCTGTGCTGTGGCGGGGGGGATTGGGGAGAAGTGGATCTTTTTTTCTGCTGGTGTGCTCCCCGTCCGGGTTTTCAACTCCGCCAGGATACATGGCCTGTCACAGTGCAGACAATCTCGGTAAATAAATATCTCATTTATTTGATGGTATCGGCATTTATCGCAACCTGTACAAAATGTCGGCGATTACTTGAACGAACTGTTGTGTCGAGGAGGACAACGTAGCCGTCTAATGGAATGTTAAAGTGCCGGCTGTAATAATTGATGAACTGGAAGTGTGTAACTTGTCCTAGAAAAGGGACGCTTAACTGACCGTATGTGGTCGATGGAGGATTTTTTTTACAGTTCATATAACGGAATTTATTACTTAATTGATTGTGATATGATGTGGTGAAGTATGTACATATGTGTGGCTACTCCTTACGGGAAGCCATTGGCTTCGACCAAACGTTGCAGACGTTGCCGACTGTCTGGCTGCTTGCCTGTGGGATTAATTCGACGACTGAATGGATGAAAGCGCTTGTGCTCGGGCAATATTTCACTGTAAGGAATTTTTGTCGACTAAGCATTGGTCTTCTGCCAACTGCAAGAGCAATTTAGTCTGGAAATGCAATTTTGAAACAAGAACTCTTCGACGTTGCAGTCCCTTGCACGAAATTGATTGAATTTCCTAACAAGCTGTGACAAATCGCCCATTTCTACATCAACAAACTACCGCCCGGAATGTTTTCCATATTGACCCTAAACAGATGGGGCAGACATAAAACTGTGTGTACAAACTGCCCAAGGCGTGATTTGAAATTCATTCCGACAAATGTGACAGGGAACCGCTTCTACTTATCGACACGATAAGCGGGCGTTTGGTTATTCGTTGACAACACCTCTTGTTCGGCAGTCTCTCGGGCGACTGTCCAACGAGAAGCTGCTTTCAAAGTGGGCATCCAGGCAAACGAACATGAAATTTACATTTCGGTGGAATGGACTCAAACTTGAATGTGCTCGTTTCGTGGGAGCAATCGGAGTGTGGATGTGGCGCAGCAATAAACACATTTTCAAGTGGCTTTTGAATGTCAACATTAAGAGTTGGGAAATACATACCTGACGGTGTTTTATAATTATGTATCCATGCAACAGATTGGGTTTCCTGTACTTTTGTGCTTACAAGTTTTGTTCAGTTCGATCCGATACAAGATTATGGATGCGAGGAGTTTTGAGACAATATTAACTAATTAGCAGTTTTAATATTAAGTCGACGAGGACTTGCAGTTTTTCGTGCCATACATCGATGTTAACGGGAAGAGCATAGCCAACCTGGGTGGTTTCAAGGTTAAGGGAGAGCATTTGATGGTGCAGACGGCAACTCTGGACACAGAGAAATTTTCTAAAAGGCAAAGCGTTAAAATGCATACTGACTGCAGTATTCCCTGTGAGGACTTTTTAAAATTAGCTGCATTATCCGAATCCTCGACAGAGTACTGTGGAATGAAGATTTAGTTATAAGCCCTGCTGGCCTGGAAATTTACACAGATAGCACCAAAACGGAGATGGCACCAAAATACTTGTCACTCCGCCTTACCGACCATTGCAATATCTCATCATCATTTTCAGATACCCGCATGTTTTATTTGATGAGGAGGTGGAGGTGGAAATCCACCTTAATCCTCCCCTATCGACTCTAACTTCTGACGAGTGCCAAGCGCAACCAGGCGAATTTATGGACTTGATTCAACCAGCTCGGCTGGGCCCTACCTGTTGGTCGCAACGCACGCATTGGAAGTCGTGATGAGAAGAAATTTGTACCATGTGGTCAAACCAACGAAGCATAGGTCTCTCCGTCCTAAGCTGCTCAACATTAAGTTCCCTCCGCACTCTGGCGTTTCTAAGCCTGTAGCGGCAAGTAACTCCCGCAACAGCAGGGAGAGATCTCATTTCTGCAGCATGTATTCGCGATCTTATTCGTTTGTTCACTTCCTATATTTTACGACCACAGTTGAGAGTTTTGAACACATACTGAGTTAACAATCGAATCAGTTACTTGGTTTTGACACCAAGGTCGGCCTTACCTCCAGCATAGCCAATTCTACAAGAAGGCTTAATGTTGCTTCACCGATCGATCGTGAAAAGGTCCCCGATATACTTCAACTCCTCCACTCGTTTCAATGGGACATTGAATGCACATCCATTTTGGAAATGACCATTATTTTTGACTTGTCCGCATTCATCTTTATTCTAGCATCATTACATATGGGCCTATCGACTGCGCTCTGGAGTTCCATTTGTAAGGATGTGAGGACAACTAAGTCACCTGCGAAGAAAAGTTGACTAATCCTCAAACATCCCAATGTGAAATATTTCTCGCATCAGTTTCGGGACGGACTCTTGTCGAAGCCAACATTCACTGGGAAAGGCCATCCTTCAGGCAGAAATCAATGCTAATTAGGAGACTAGATCCAAGTGGCCTTAGGGGCTGTGGCATCGCTATGGATAAAATTTCGGACGGTTAAGCTTTGTCGTCTATCTCTTAGGCTACTTGTGGTTCCATCACCTCAAAATCCGTTTTGATTAATAAACGTTGAAATTGACGTCAGACACTGCTGATGATTCTTCATGTCCGTCCCCGCTGAGGTGCCAGCATCGACTCGGATAATTTTCTTGTTGCCAAGGCAAGAGCCCGAATCAAGAGAACAACGAACATTTTGTCCTCTTGCAACCCCGCTCAACTCGAACGAACTGACTTCCGGGAATCGAACATTGAACCATCAGTTTATGAGTCAACGCAGTTAACTCTTACGTCACGATGGCCAGTCTTAGATTCCTACCATAAAATAAAACCAGGAAGCACGGTTTTGAAAGTTTTCCCAATGGCCCACTTGTTGATTTTTGTCAACCATATCGTATCAAGGAGTCATGCCTTCCTCTTCTTCTATCCCAAAAAACGTATTCTCAATTGTTGTGTCCATTGCCTTGCATTGATTTGAGTGTGCAGTGACTGTCACTTTCTAGAAATCATAAAGTCGACAAGTCTATTTTACACCACCATTTGAATGACAGTCAATTCCAATAAAACAACATGATTCCAATATTGAAACTTAGGTGCTGCTCCTCAATTTCGGATACTCTCTCTCTCTCTGACTTTCGATCAACATCTACACAAGAGTCTGGAATCCAGTGTCCTTTAACCCGGTTACCCAACAACTTGTTTGTCGCAGTGAATGTTCATTTTTATTTTGTGCACAAGAGTAGGTTGTGCACTGTGTCGCTGAAGGGTTGGTTTGGGTTACTTTGAGTCCATCATCCCGTTTGTTGTCAAGAATCCTGTCTAAGGCACAACAAAATTTTATTTTCTTTCGTGCGGATCATGAATTCTTTTCTTTTCACTTCTTCAAGCATGTTGTCTTCTTAAAAGCGCTTGAACTTCATGGGTTGGATTAGGTCAGGAGAGTGTGGCAGCGAATGTGCATACCGGACCAGCCAGAGACATTTTGAGGTTTATTGTGCGACTCAAGTGACCGTTGCCTACCGGTCAAAGTAGCAGAGAAACAATCTTGAACTTTGTTTTGAAGCGAAGAGCTTTGACTTCTAATCAGTGAATATTCTCCTTGTTTTGTAAGAGAGAGAGAGAGTAAGATTTTGTCCATCTTTCATTTTCGGAGAAGAAATTTGCGCTTTAGTCATTTGGTCACTCACGCTTAGGGTTGATGTGACTGCAAATTGATTCAGTACTTGGGGAGATTAGAGAATGTGACTTAATTGCGTCACAGCCCACAAGGGACCGAGACCTGACCTACGTTTCAGCAACTGCTCGTGTTGTGCATGCAAGAGCTTTCTCGCGAGTATAGCGGACCTGCACTGTGTTGCCATCATAAAAGATGCCGTAAAATATTCACGACAGTCCAAGGTATCAAATCTCGAACTTGTAACGGTTTGTAAGATATTTATTGTTTTATTTGCTTAAATTGCTTTGGGTAGATGTGGCTTCGACCTATTTCCTAGGGGAAGCATTATTATGGCCAATGAAAAGCGTTCGTCAGCTAGGGTCGCCAGCGGTAAAATAATCCATTCCCCCGTGCGGGTTCAGGCTGGCGAAATCCACTATTGACCAAATATTTCCAGTTTCAAGTCCCACCATTTATTCATCGACTTTAAGGCCTCACAGGACAATATTTATTGAGACGAGATATACAGCGCATTGCCTAGTTTTGGCATCCCTGCCTATTGCTCCGTCAAAATATCGAGACCCTTAATGTTACGCCAGAGTCACCAAACAACACGTATGCTCCGGCAGGGAAAGTCCACTACTCCAACTTTAAGGAATAACCCGCTAAAAGAGACCGCGCTTAGGTCTGCGCACGCAGATGCGAAGGGACGTGAGCGACCGGAAACCACATTAGAGCAAGAGAACATACTACCTACGCTGATTTTCGCAATACAGCTGAACAACTTGGAGACACTGCCCTTCCAAGATGACTTGTAAAACGATACTGAACAAAAGCAGTTTGAAAGGAGCCAGTTAAAAATCAAGCCCCACGATGAATCGCCTGATTCATTTAAAAGCCTTGAGATCCCCTGACAAACTTCCGTTAAAACTGACTGAGAAGAAAGTTTGTTCATAAACAGGTTATGTATCTGCCTGAAGAATAGGCTGCAAGAAGTCTTACGTGGCCACCTGTCTCTATAACTTCCAAGGACAAATTGAGGCTCTTAAAAAAATCCACTCCCTTTCTATTTCAGGCAGTTGTTGGTGGGGTGAAATCGTATTCGAGAATTTCCAAATAAAGATTTCCAAAAGGTAGTAAAAATTATACCAATCAACCTGACATTTACTGCGAATAAAGTTTCAATATGACTGCGTCTATTCAAACTCAGGGGTGACCGGAATTCAATGAAAACAGCTATAATTGTTCCTAGAAGTTGTTCCAGTTCCCTGTTATTAATGGAATACCAAACCGTTGTGCACAGGGACCTGAACTTTATCAGCACTCAACGCAGCAATAGATTATGAGGACCGTAATGGACGGGAAAATAAATATTTTATTATTTCATCTCAGTTCCCAATAGGAAAAAACATGACAGCAAAAAAAAAAAAAACGGAACGTCATCAACCCCTATGGCAGGAAAATATGCGATAAAATATTTTCTGTCATACCTAAGCGGAGAGGAATGTCCCCCTCTTGTCATATAATCATGTCCCACTAAAACATTATTTTTACAACTTCATCTTCGACCTGAAAAGCAGGCGTCTCACCCCTGTTGGGTCAATAAATCAATTGAGAAACTCAGAAAGCATAAGTCCACCCAATCAGGTTGGCATTCGACCGTCCAAGGGTCAAGTCTGTGACGCAAACACCAGCAGAAGCAGGAGTTGAGGATGTAACATGTCTGGATTACGCGGCAAATATCATTAAAAAACCATTTAGGCGTCCTTTCCAAAACACACAGTCAGACTGCGTACGTTATGCCTGACCACAAATTGGCGCTCTCGCCGACCGCATTTCAATTTGATTACCAGCCGTGGTTAATTGGTTTAAAACCGCCGCACGATGCAACCAAACACCTCCAGCTCATACACACACAGACACACATAAACACACTCGACCACATTATCCCGCGTACGCGTTTAAATGCTTTCTTAAGCTTTTCCCCGGCATTTCTTGATTTCGCCTTTTTGAAAACAAAACACAAGTAGACCGGAACATACGACTCTGATATTCCGGTCTCGTCCTTTTCATGTCCTGTGGCGTGCGGGGACCAAAAGGTCCAACGTTTTATTTTAGCTTTGAAAAGCGATAAAAAATGTGAGGTATGGTAGTGGGGGGAGAAAAAAAAAACATAAAAATTCATGAGAGGATTTCGAGCTAAATCCGCTAACAACCCTTCGGAGGGCAATTTCATTAAAAAATATCTCCCCCCAATGTGCCTTGTCACCTCTGCCCCACACCGGTGGTGGGTAAAACAAATTGAAGAAAACAAATAAAAAAATATAAAGCACACAAAGGAGAGGAGGAGCACAACCAAAAAGGAGGAAAAGAAAATCGCATTGAAAGCGAAACTGCCGATGAAAGGGATCGTGGGGTTGAAGAGCGGCAGCACAAAAGGTTTCAACCCCATCGCAGCGTGTGCACACGTACCGTTCGAACACTTTGCATATCCATCACTTACGTGGAACAATAATCCACGCCATGGACAATTGCCCATAAGTTACGTCCACGTCCACAGCCACCTCCATGTCCGCGCCATGCCTGCCGCCGACATATTGTATTAGCTACCGATTGCACACACGCATGGGGGTGGAACAATGCGGGAACCCTTTCGGAACAAAAGCCCCCCCCCCCCCCCTCCCCCCTGAGCTTTGGGGATGCGGCGGCAGGAAGAAAAATTGAGAAATGTGACAGGTAATCATTCAATTAAATCGCTGAGTGGTACAGCGGAGTGCCGGAGCGCACACGGAAGCAGGTCAAATGTTCAGTGGCAAGCTGGCAGACAGTAAGCCAAGCCAGTTTGGTTTGCCGCCAAAGGATTTCCTCCTCTCCTTGTGGGCTTTACTGCCTGAGTGCTGGAGGTTGAGATCCCGACGCATATTTGAGTAGGATTTACGCCAGTCTCTGCGTCCCTCCGCAAACTTTTTACCAGCTGAACCGGCTTAAGACGCAACTTTGCCTCCCCCTCACGCTTTGCGCGTGCTGCGAAGAGTTTTCCATTTCTCTCCTAGTTCCTTGTCAAGATTACCGCATTGGGGGGAAAGACGGTCGAGAGGGAAATCGAAATGGTAAAAGGGGGGAAAGCTGGGGGGTGGCAGGCGTACAAGAAAAAAGTGCCCCATCAGGCAACGGACATAAAACCGGAACAGAACTGATTATGCATGCAGCGGGAGAGCAGCAAATAGAACCGTCGTCGTCTTCGTTTGGTGACAAGACGAAGACGCTGCCTCCAACACCGTCTCCGAATTCAACTCCAACTCCGACTCCAACTTGAACTTCGGCAATGACGGCCGACTGCTTGTGGATGTGAACTTGAAATGTAAGGAAGTTTTCCACTTTTCCACTTCTTGCTTGTCGTCGATGAAGGCGGCCGGGGGTGATGAGGGGACGACGATGATGACATGACGGTGGACTCTATTCATTCGGCTAAAATTCGCAGACAGAAACTTTTGCATCGTTGACGCTGCTTGCTGGGACTCGGTTGGATGGCTGGCCCCGAGACTGGGCCGTTGTCGTCGTATCACGGTTCGTAAATCTGTTTCTTTTACTCGTTGGCGGTTTTTTTGCGCGTTCCTCTCTTCCCCCGTCCAGGCGGGCGTTTTGTCTGTCGGTGATGTGTCTCCTTGTAGCCACCTCCACGCTCAGCCACGTTCGCATCCTCGTCGTCGTTGTCGCCGGCATCCTTGCCGCTCGTATAAACGAAATCTTGGTTGCATTTGTTGAATCTACCGCAATTATGTACCGACGACGAGTGAGGAGTGTATTCAGAGTTGGAAAGTCCACGTCCAGAGACGTACCGCAACACCGCCACCGCCACCGCCATGGCCCGTGGGAGGAGATCAAAGCCATTAGCCATTTATCATTCATCTCGTTCCTTCGGCGCGGTGGCTCTCTCTGCGCGGGCTGTGGTGTGGATGTGCGTAAGGGTGGAAGCCAGCCAGCCAGTCCACCAGTCCAGTAATTAAAAGGATGCTTCATGCAGATTGCGTGCCGGACAGACTAGATAAACAAATACAAAAGCCGAACGAGAATGATGGCCTGGTGGTCGATGAAAGAGGTGGCGGCTGTGGGTGGGGGTGGAAGTGTGAAGCGAATTAAGAGGGCGTGTGATGTCTACATTGTACTCTGGATGTATCTATATTTTATATTAATAAAGCGCTGTGTAAATATTGTATGTTTAGTGGCACGCCAGGCTTAATTAAATTTTGGGGATGATAATAAAGTATTTCCGAAGAATGTCCTGTGCCCCGGTGGCGGTGGCCCTGGTGGGGGACATCTTACGTCTTGCACACGTTTGCTTGTCTTTGCGGGAATCTTTTGAATTTTTAATTCGAGGAAAATGTCGAAAAGAACATTCCTCCCAACGAAGACGACACTGACATCGACACGGATACGGACACGGACATTCAAAAGCGCATCCAAACAAGTTCTCGATTCTCGGTGGTGCTGGCTGGCTGCGGCTCCTGTGTCGGTTCTACCGGTGTGCTGAGTTCCCAGACTCGGCGTTCCATAGAATCTTGAGAATGTAACAAGGCGTGCGGCCGTCGTCGTCGTCTGCACGGGGTAAGTTATAAGAGCACTTTATGAGATAAATTCAACAAAACTGTGAAGAGAACCGTAAGTTATGTACATCTCTCCTTTCTCGCTCTCTCTCTCGCTCTCTGCTGAATGGGAGACACATTCATGAAATACACTTTACATCAGACAATCGTCTGTAGCTTTTTGTTCGTGGTTAATTTATAAGCACATAGACGACGAATGAATGACGAGGGGAGTACCTCCTCGTCGTTCATCGTCGGTGTGTGCAACATTCATACGGACTCGCCGTATTTGCGAAGAGTAAGCCTGTGAATCCGCACACAAAACTTGTGAAGATACATTACTTCCACGTAAACGGGATTTTAATTTAATGAATGCACACACGGAGGAGGATGTAATGAATGCAAAGAAAGAGGGTAAAGTTAGTTATAGGCGCACGTAATTAAATAGCTCAACTGAGGAAATAAATTGTATGGAATAAGATACCGGCACGATGCTGAATGTGTCTTTGATTACACACACAGCGTGCGCCCCGCTGAGGGCTGCTTTAATGGGGAGGCCGCCGCCGTCGGCGGAGGGAGATTTCTTTGAAAAGAGGAGAAAGTGTTCGGCACGACGGCACGGTGCGGCGGTAGCGGATATGCTAAGCAAGGCAGGACTTTTGTGTGACAGCTTCTTGAATGGGTTTGCTGGGGCTGTGTGCGCTTTGGAACAGGCTCAAACTGTTCCCTAAACGGTCGTAATTCGACGTAATCGGGGGTGGGGTCTTCAATGCGGTTAAAGTTAATCTTGCTGTAAGAGCCAATTAGCGCTACACATGTACATGTGTGTGTGTGGGGGGGGGGGGGGCGGCAATGAAACCACAACGGATTTGGCTAGAAAAGTGCGGTTGACAGAGTGAATGAAGGAAGGATTCGCTCTGATGGCCCGCAAGTCTTAGACATGGATGGTTCTGATGACACGACCCATTTCATTGGGATGTCGTTTGGGGCGGAGGGGATTTAAAGAAACCATCGATTTCCTTGGGGTTGTGTGGGAAGTTCCTTGGTTGAGACTTGTTTGAGCCTGATAAACGATTCGGTTTCGAGGGTAGTTGTGGCCTTGCCGCAGGAATACTTCATGAAACCACATTTTGTTTTCGGAACTTAGATTTATGCTGATTGGAATCTCTTTTGTTGATCTCTATGTGTAACGATAGTTTTTTTTTTTGTTTTTTAGAAAACTTTGCTATTGGGCATGGCTTTTTTTTTATTCTTTGACGAAGTTAATGACATTTTGTATCTTGTTGAATTCTGGACTCAGTGGAAATGAATGTGAAACTCACCCTGAGGTTGAGAAAAGGTCCAACAGCTAGAAGTGTCAAGAAAAATAAGCAGTCAGAGTCCACAAAATATGAATACAGACGATGTGTGACACAGTAAGTCATTAACTCTCACACGTTGTAAAGTATCGTGTGTTACGAAAGAAGTAAACCGAATAATGAGAAGGGTTGACTGCATAAGTACTTACTTTTATTATCTGATGACCTCTTTAACACACTTTGCGTTGGAATGGTCAGTTAAGGACAGTTTCTGAAAGCTTTACTTATTTCTTGTATGTTTTATTCAAGTTGTATAGCGAAAATATATATTTTATCGCCAGCTATTGAAGTTCTTTAGGATACAAAACGTGGGTTAGCTTTTCGATAATGGGTGCTATTGTGGCATCGGAACTGGTTTCCTTCTGTATGCCTGCATGTCTTGGTTCTTTTCTTAGATCCACCAGAAGGCAATTAGTTGTTCATTTGAAGACCAATGAAAGTGATAGATTGTAAGTCCATGTACAGTGGAGATAGAAATAACATTTTCACATTTTTTAATATATGCAAAAAGAACTGGTTAAAACACACACTTTAAAGTGTAGTTATAAATTTACAATATGTGGACCTACAGTTTTTTTGTGCCGACTCCGAACGGCGAGATTTGAGAAGCTTTTCTAAGCAACTAGTACTCTGAGTGTGTCAGCAACTCAAAAGAGGGGATGCCCTGTTCATCCCAGATATCGAACCGGGTACTCTCGGCGTGTGAGGCGACGCACTTACTACCTACGCCACGCCGCCCAAAACACAATCTAAATGTTCACTCTAAATTCAAAGCAAAAAAGTAAAGTCTACCGTTGTTGGAAACGTTCTATTCAGCTTGATGGTCTGAATGCACCAGCCCGAAGCTATCAAACCACAATTCGCACCAAACTGTCGCTCTCCTTAATTCATTGACTCCTCTACAAAAATACAAGTGGCACTGATAAAAATGCGACTGGTCAGATGAAAGGATTCCAAGATCGTTGTCCAATTCAACCTGCTCGAAGGCTCAAGCTGCAAAGCGATAACATGTAACATGATGTATGTAGGTGTGCCTCAAGTGAATATTTTGAGTAAATAATCCGAGGTCTTGTGAGATGAATAATTCCCCTTAGCCTACTGCGAAAATTGGTAAGGTGCTGAAGACAGTTGATATTCCTGAATTGAGTCTCACACAGCAACCGCTTTCTCATCGTGTGGAGCACCAGTATACTGGTTTCCTGAATATTCCACACAAGTCGGCGTTCAGTAGTTTATTTTGACCAAAATGTCTTTTAGAAAAACGTTCTGTTTGACCTTAACTGCTCTCACTTTGGTAATTCGAATGTTTATCAAAGTTGTTCAAGTGCAGATCGACTTCTTCCGTTCTGTGGAGGTTCTATATTGACTTTCTGTCAAGATTTCGAATGGCTGTCAGTGTTAAAATAGCCTACACCTTAAGAAAGGTGACTCACCCTCAACATACGAATGACCAGGCGCCCGTAAGAAATGATTTTAATCCTTATTCCACTGTATTGAAAATTTTGTAGTAGTATCCGTCACAAACAAACAGTTCTTATTTTTGCAGCACGAACATTTGTCAATTTTTTTTAACTATTCTGACTCGATACAAAATCTACAAAACTCAAACTACACATCGAGATATGATGAAACATTTTTTTTTGTCCAAAAACAGTCACCCGCTATTCAAAGGGTGCAATAAATTGACACAAGTTGAACCTCATGAAAATCTATCGATTTCGCTCTGCCATTACGTGGCGTTGATTCTAAAGCAAAATGAATTATGCACCCCCTGAAATTTGCCCCCAAGCAATATGTGCGGATTTGAATAATTGATTTGATTTACATGGCTTTTCACTCTGAGTCAGCAGAAGTAAAAATGTGCCTCGAAGATAATTTCGGCAATAAAACAAACTGTGCAAGGTGATGTTGGCAAGAAGGAAAGTGTCAAGCTAGTTGTACGTCTTCCTAGGAATAAAAGTCATAGATGATTCTCTTGTCGTTAGTAATATCTTATTGCGTCGAGCGAGTTAAGGTGAAGTATGATGATTCAGTCGATTGGATTATTCATCAGCCATCAACTACTTCAAGAATTACTCAGATCGTTATGTGCGAATGTGCTAATAAGCGTTAGAATGGACTTTACACGTTCATTGGAAGAATAGTTTTCTTTTGTTGATGGATGCTCTAACACCAACATACAACTGAAAACAGAAATCTAACGGATTAAATGTAAACTTAAGGAGGACTTTCCTTTTTTTCATGAATGTTTACCCCCTTGAAGAAACATTCTATTACGCTGAAAGCCATGAGTTGTGAGATTCAGTGTACCCCATTCTTCGCCGAAGGGCTTGAGTGTTGCCCCTGTAAAGTGGACATCTCTTCTAGGTGTTATGTTTTCAAAGCCTTTCACTGTTGCAAAATTTCTTACAGTTTTTTTTTGGCCTGGCGGCAGATCAATTGTGTGTAGCTTATAGTTGCCCATTGGTGTGAGTGTCAAAACACTACGACGTTTAATGTAATTGTAAACCCGACGAATTTGCCAGAAATTTCAGCAATTTGCTACTGACTCTTCTAATGCACTTCCTTTCATATCATATACCTCAACAAAACTCCCTTTTTTTGGCTAGAGACGATTGAAGACACGAACGGTCTGAAAACGCAACTAGCCGTATCGCTAAACTAGTTGAGCCTAAACTTAATTTGTAGCTCTCAGTTTTCGTATTCAAATTGAGTGGATCGCCGATTAAAACACTTGTTGATGTAGAGACATAGAAGATCAGAGATTAGGGTTTCCCCGCAATAACATCTAACGCAGTTGTGTGAAGGAAAAATAAGTGGAAAGTGTCACCCAGTGTGGTTTCTGTCTATGCGTAGTCCACTCTAGGCAAAATAATACTCATTTGGGAGCACATTTCTTCTGTTATTGACGCAAAAGCGACTAAAATGGGTTTGGCGGTAAATGAGAGCAAATCGATGTATATGTTGTCATGAAGGTAGGAGACAACTTCAAAGTCTGGGACAAAGCACACCACTTGGCAGCAGAAACTTCTAGGCAGTCAAGGACTTCGTTTACCTCGGTTCTGCGGTAAATAGGGAAAACAACTTAGTATCGGAATCAAACGCAGTTGCCAATTGCTGCTTCTTTGGGCTTAAGAGTTAATTGAGTAATAGAGCCCTCTCTCGAAAGAATAAGCTGCCTTTGTATAACAGGTTGATTATTCCAGTCTTTCTTTAAGTCAGAGGTAAGCCTTCTATGGTATATTTTTTTTTACATACGTACCTTCCCTCTGATACCCTTTTGGAAGGAAGTAACTCACTGAACTAACGCACCTGCATCTGCCTTAGACTTCTTCAAGTCACTAAACGGAGTGTGAGAGTTGCGTCTTTTACGCCAACTCACTTCTGGCTTATTTCCTTATCACCCTAGTAATTCTTGAAAGGCTTAATTATGACAGTTAATGGTCACGATCATTTGGCCTTTATGCCGGAGATTTGGTCACCACAAAAGTGGAGAAAGAACCTCCGGTCGCGTTCTCATTTTATTGTATTGTAAATCGGGCATTACAGAGCATTGTGGCAAAACTATCACTGAGCATCTGTCACATCAAAATATGAATTTGTGTTTTAAATGCTCGTTTTTTTGCAAACGGGTAAAATTGATTTGATAGTTTTTACAATTTTAAGAAATTTCTTTAATATTTGCTGTCATAACTAAATGAATCCCTAATGATGATCCAAAAACCCTCAATCAAAAACAAGAGTTTGTTTTAAACAAAATTTGTAATGAGTCGTCGAGAAACCATCGACGACGGCCAAAACGATCATCAGCATAAACTGTTCAAGAAACAAGATCCTATACCGGAAGCATGAATCATATTTTGAAATTTAATTTGAGTCTGAGGGGACTCATTTCCGGAGAATGGAATTTACTTACAAACTTTCCACAAAAAAGCCTTCTTGCTTAGGACAACCGAGGCGCAAAGATCAGCGTACACATTATCACATGCGCCATTTCAGTTAGAAGAATATTTAATGTAGATACTTCTTTTTTTGTATTAAGTCTTTAAGTTTATCTAAGACACAAACAAAATTTATATACATTAACCATAGCCATCAATTTACCCAATCAGTGCTGTTTAAACTGTGTTTGTTGTTTCTCCAGCTTACTATTGAAGGCGTGATTGTTTGAAAAAAATGCTTGAATTGTTCAAAGCCAATGTATATTGAATTACAAGCTACAATGTAAGAAACACCCACTGGACGAATAATTTTGATCGTCAGTGTCATTATTTCATATTTAATCAGCATAAGTTGTGAAGAATTAATCAACGTTCGTGCTAGTAAGTGCTTATTTTAAATTATTAACACAGAAGCACTTCCTATCACCTGCGCTTAACTCATTTTCTTAATCATAATCTAAGGTCTTTAACTTGAAGCACACAGATATTTGTGTGGCTGTGTTTTGTGTCTGAAGAAGTGCACGCTCGGAATATTTCTCTTAATGTCCTTGCCTCCTCATCATCAGGCTGCTGTGGAGTGAGAATGATAAATTTTCTCTGCGAAACCCTTAGAAGTCTTCAATTCAAACAAGATGATTAAGGATTCATTCATGTGAAAGGAATTGAAAATTGACAAATGTATGTACTCCTACATGTGCGTTTGCAACGAAAAACCTCGGAGAGACAATCTCACCCAAGTGAAGCTAAGGTGCGGGAATGATTTTAATCTCAAAAGACAAGCACTCCTAAGTTGTCATACCCAGGCGTAACTAGTTCAGACTGTTATGAATTTTGATGATATCTTGAGCAAAGGAAGACTTGATAAATAGCAGATGCATTTTTAGCTCAGCTTACTTTTTTATTATTTTCTTATGTCAAGTCTAAACTTAGCTGTTTAGATAGAGGAAAGATGTCGAGAGTGAACTGAGAGCTATCGAACGTTGAAGAATATGAAATTGACTGTGATAGACTCCATAAAGGTTCTACAGTTGTCTCATAAGTTGCCGACTCCAAAAGGCGAATTTTAGGAATCTTTTAGAAACTTCATACAATTAGGACCCTTTGTGTGTTGTCAGCGGGTCCAAAGATGTGATGTGGTGCAAAAATGCGAGATGAACTTTCAATACAGGTATCGAACCTACGATCTACAGAGGTGGTAGTCGATATATTTACTTACAGCTTCAGCCACCAAGCACCTACCTCAATTTAAGATAATCTTAGTGTGTGTCATGTCACCTGAAAGGACATTAGGTTGAGGCCCAGTTTTACTTCGGACTTTGAAGCCACTCGAAGGCGAAGAAGTTTCGGTCATGAGCTCTACTAGGCCCCAAACTTACATCAATCCCAACTTAAGTTCGATGGTCAATTAGGAGACTTGTAGGTGGACAGCTTGTATATCTGTTTCAATGTTTCAAATTTCCATCGTACACCGATACCTGGTAACATCGGTACTTCGTATGCAACGGAAGTGAATTACATAACAACCGTGAGTTACTCCAACGTTTCCATACATTGAATTTTAATCTCATTTCTTGTTTGATGAACACAGGATACCTTAGGTAGATAATTTGATTTGGTAAAACCTTCCTTAGTGAGGAACTGGTTTGCAATAGAGAAAGTTAAAGTTCAAAGTTGCTGGGCATGACTTCAGTTAATGTGACTTGTAAGAGAAACATACGAAACGACAACAAAAGGGGGCCAAGGAAATGTAGACTGGGTGCTCACATTGGATTTTTGTCGAACGAATATTCAAAGCAAAATATGACCTATTGCACCCATGACATACATGCAGGACACGCAAAGGCTGTCACTAAAACGTCTAGTAGGCAAGACATTGGGTCTCGAGAACTGAAAGAAAAAGCGATCTAGCATCTTCAGCAACATGATAAAATTTGTCATACTCTTTGATAGAAAAAATGCGGAAAAAGAAGAGTAATGCGAGTAAACAAACTCAGAAAAAAATCAACAGGGGCAACGAGAACGGATTGAAATGCAAGAATGGAGCAATTCTGAACATTGCACTACTACACATGGCTATGAAGGCAATCAAGCTTGACATTCTACAATGACTAGAGACATCTAGAGTGAATAACATTTGGGAGTTGAACTGTGAGGGTGAACTGAGTGGTCTGATTGAGGGTTTGAACTCCAGTTTGAACTTTGAGCTGAATTACAAAGCAGCTCAGATTTGAACAACGTTTGCTTAAAGTGTGGTCCAAAAATGAGTTGAAATCAGAAAACAATGAGGGGACTGAAATATAAGGAGCAAGATGCATTTCTATCTGGAATTGGTCAAAAATATTTCAATCAGAGCAAAGTGTGTGGTTGATTAAGCAGGATATCCTGAATTTTAGACACAGTATGTGTTTTAGGGTCATTTTTTAACACTTTCTTGCCCAGAACTTGAGTGCTGTCGGTTTTGATTGATTCCAGGGACTCCACACATCAACAGGGTTCTTTGCTTAGCCCCGCAGAAAAAAATCGAATTGGATCAAATCACATAATCTTCGTGACCAATTGTCATCAAAAAAACTTTAAACTTTAGGATCGTTGTGTGTGGCTTCTTGCACCGTTTTGATAGACCCGCCTTAAGACATAAGTATCGCTTCCTCTTACGTGAAATTTCCCCACAATTTTATCAATTGCTTGTGTAGTCGGTTGATTATGCCGACCACAATCATCGCATAATGCGCGAACAGTTGAACAATAGAAAAATACATGTGGAAATGAAACACAAAAATACGCGAGCAGTGATTACTTTAAAATTCAATTCGGAGTAAGTCTGAATAAATTTATCTGCTAGGTGATAAATTTACATAAATAGCGTAAGACTTAACTTATATTGTGATACTCAAGTGAAAGCTGCTTTCGGCAAGTGTCAAATGCCAGCGCTACTAGCTTGAAATCACAAAATGAATTAGCCTTCAGTAAGTTTTTCTACGCTGTTCGATTTTTCACTTATGAAGCTTGCCTACTGTCTGTATAACGCAGTGAGATGGTGTTTAATAAGACAAGGCCTTACTTGGGTTTGATGTGTGCGATTTTAAGTTTCCATCCTGCTTTGAACTTTTTGTCTATAAAGTTGTATGTCATGCTTTTGACCTTTCAAATTTTTACACCATTTATTTGCGAGTACAAACAAGGATATAATGAGTCTTTGGTCAGTCGGCTTTCGTTTAGTAAGCTCCGCTAAGGAGATCTAAGCTGCGAATCCCGTGGGACTGGTAACTGACGTGTCATTTTACAAGAAACAGGGGAACAGGGGAATTTTACAAAAAAGATCAGAGAGTTTGAACACCTCTTGGGAGTATCCTCCATGACAATGAGTTGGCACCTATCTTATAAAAACTTGACAAGTGGGTCCCCTATAAATTGAACGAGGCTCAAAAGCTACGCAGTTTACCAACCTGTCCATCGGCAAGACACCGAAATGCACCGTTTTTGCATCGTGGAGTCATATTTGGTCAAAAGTGGATTTTATATGACAATCGTATAAGATTTGAGCAGTGGTTGGATGCAGACGGAAACCAGGAGCACACAAAATCAAATTTAGTCCTTTTCCAGAAAAGGTAATGGTGAGAATCTGGTGGACATCGAAAGGACCAATCAACTTTTTATTTCTTATTATATCTTTAACCAGGCGAAATGATAAGTAGTATCAAATACGTAGGCATGTGTACGTAGGCAAATGGGTATCTGCTTCTGCATGACAACGCCCCCATACTTGTCGCGTAACATTGCAAAAGGTGAAGCAGCAGGCACTCAAAATTCTACGGAATTCTTCAAAATATGATGATAATAATATGAAACCTTATTTGCGAATCTTTGCCTGAAACTTTGTGTTGTTTATTCTTTCATTATTCACCTCTGCTTTTCTTGAAATATCTAGATATGTACATTTGTCCGTATCTATTAGACAGACGATCCCAAGAATACGGAGCTTGTATTATGCCTGAGTTTTTCTTCGAATCATCCGCAAAGTTTTCTTCTTTCGGGCAACCTACATACAATGGAAACACGAAACATACACAATTAATCTTTTCAAACAAATACGAAGGTTGGTTGGGGTTTTCGGTAGACACGGGATAATTGCGGTTGTTCTGGCGTACGTGCATCGACCCTTATATAAGGGTACCCACCATGCGTAAGAGAACAATGGCACAAGTAGTTGATGTAGAAATTCCTAGCCATCACGGACGGTGGCATCAACCGAAAAAAAGACGACATCATCCCCCGATTTCCGAGTTTTGAAGGAAACATTTTTGACAGTTAATTGCAAAAGGAAATTTTATCAAAATATTTTCTCGTTGTTCCCGGACATTCAATTGTGCGGAAGTGAAGCGTGACTTAGTTTTCTTAGAAGCAGATATTCACTCTCAGTAGTGAGTTAAGTTCACTTTGTAAGGCTTTGTATAAGATTTTCATAAAAAATTATTTATGGTTTTGATTGAAATTATGTATGTTTGGAAAAATAGTAATTCTTAAGCAAC
This sequence comes from Eristalinus sepulchralis, assembly GCA_944738645.1. NCBI lineage: Eukaryota > Metazoa > Arthropoda > Insecta > Diptera > Syrphidae > Eristalinus > Eristalinus sepulchralis. Next base: position 56,730,850 of record OX122886.1, read on the forward strand.
AATGCCTATGAAAGTCCAAACTGTTTGAATTTTTTGACTGTCACCTATGTATCTTATCAAATTGAAACTGAAATAAATACTTTTCTAGCCAGTGACTCAGGCCAATCTCAACACGAAACTGCTCGAAAAACACTGCAAACATGATGTGTCTAAACTACATTAAGATCCACCTTCAAGGGATGTTGTATACTCCTTCATACATTCAAGCACACTAGTGTTCACCGTATTCTTCAATTCTTGCTGACAACAGCACGTTTTTCATCCCCTGGTTAATTCCCATTGGCATTTTGGGTAGAGAGAAATGAATTGTTTGGAATACATGGAGCTTCTTCAAGGGAACCATCATCTTTCCCGTATCTACTTGAAGACGAGAGTGTTGTTTGTGGGAAGTGCACATATACTCGTATGTGCTATCAAAATGTAGTTACAGCAACATGCCTAACGCATCAAAATTCGATAAAGCATTTCTTTGGGGAATACCAACCCTTACCAGTGACCGAAACGGGAGATATTTTTTTCCACGAACCCTCTTCGAATTTGACTTTAGTCACAAAGTTTGAATTATTTTCAAAAAAACTTCGCATATGGATTCATTTAAAATTAGCATATATCTGTTACCTTAACATATTCTAAGGAAGACAAAACACTTTGAAGGCTCTTTACATTTCATGCCTTGAAGAAACTGCCCTTAACGTCATCTTATGTCCGATGATTGGCTAATATACAATATGGAGATGGGATAGTATACAATATGATCTGGTGATATGAGGATGGGAGTCAAATAAAGGCACTGGAGCTGACGGACTAATCGCAGAGCTCCTTAAAGCAGCTGGAGATTATGCCGTCGACCAAATTTATTAGATCATTTGAAAGATAAGCATGTTAGAATGAAAAACAGGCCCAAAGAGTGGGAGCTAAGTGTTGTTTGCTCTTTCTACAATAAACTATCGAGTTATGAATTATTGAACACTGTCAGACTGTTTTCAGGGTTAATCCGAACTGCGCACTGTGGTAGATCATGAATTGGTGTTGATTATGTTGTGTGACGTCTCCTCTAGAGCAACCGTCTAACTTCCATTTGTCTCCCTCGGGGTGCACAGCGTGCAAACTTGTACTGGTGCCTTCGCCGTGATCCTCCTCAGATGGCACGTTTCTTTCGTTGTTTCAATTTATTCACATAACCTATTCCAAGAGTAATTTTTCGTCAAACCCCTTTTTTTGGAATTTTACTCTCTCCTTGAATGGTTGTGCTATTCGATGGAACCTTCCTTTTCATTTGCATTTCGACCTACATCTGACCTCCCCGATACTTTCATTCACCAAGGGTGGTTTCTTAATAAAAAAGTAATGGGGTAATGTTGCCCAAGACTTCTTCAACTCTGATGAATTGTGGACATGGGGTCCAATTAGCTGTCACGCATGTTTCGTTTCAGCCTTTTGTAAAAGCAATACAAGTTCACTGACGGTCACACACTTCTACGAGCTTTGAATGTTAGCACAGCCTGGCAGCTACTTAGCTTAGGCCTTCTACACACTAACAGTGGTTCAACGTTGTATGATTATGAAGGCTTGTCAAGAGTCCTGATTTTGCGTTCACAAATTCACCAGCCCACCTCTCATGCTCGTGAACATGGTCTTCACGATATCCCTTGGTGAAGTTTGCATGAGTTAGCCGCCTGGCTGTGTAGTGAGCTACGACTTTAAGCTCCACGCCATGATGTCAATCATATATGAACCTTCCAGACAATTGAATGGCTTCAGATGTAACGGATGAACATCGACTGTGTTGTAGCACAATGAACTCCTTAGGAGTCTATATGACATTCTTCTTCTTCTTTTACTGGCACTACAGTCCAGGATTGACATGGGCCTCAACCATCATGCCTCTCCAGCCAGACCACCACCCGCCAGCTTCCTCCGATTTTGCACTCCAAGTTGGTTGAGGCCTTTCTCCACTTGTGTGCGCCACCTTAGCCTAGGCATCTTCAGTTGCGTTGTCCCAATGTTTCGGATTCAAAGACTTTTCGGCCGCAGAAGTGGTGTCTAGAAGCTCTTCATGGCCTAGCCATCTTAAGCGTTGTATCAAAAGACGTTTGCCCATAAGGTTCGTCACTGAGACTTCTCCTCCAGATGTCATCAACGTTAACAGGGCCAAAAATTCCGAGCAGAGCTTTTCTGTCGAAAAGTCTAAGGGCTTTCTCATCCGCTTTTAGGAGCGTCATAGATTCCGCGCCGTAAAGGAGAACTGGGATGATCAATCTGTTGTAAAACGTCAGTTTCTTACTTCGTGAGAGGGCTGTATTACGCAATTGCCTCTTGAGCTCAAAGGAGCAGCGATTGTTAAGAGCGATTCTGCGTTTGGATTTGGTACTAATGTTGTTACCGCGTTACCCTGTTTACCGCGGAGCCATGCTGAATCCAATACCCTGCCTAAATATCTATTGCCCTTGAACATGATTTTGAAGCACGTATACGACCAAAGCGCCTTCCCCTGAAATCAGACGTCAGCCGAAGTAAAATTCACAGCCATTGATGCTTTCATGCTGACTTTGAGATTGACTCCATGAATTATGCCATTCAACAACACTCCATAACACTGTCTGATGATGAGTGAATTTCTGATGGAACCAAAGACCATTTGATGCTATGGCAGCTACAAGACCCAGGTGTGAAGGGAGCCAGACTGGCAGTGACAGCTTGACTAGAGGCTATATCCTGATGCAATGGTCTGGTCAGGAGCCCCTGAAGCTCTGTTTTAGCTTGACCGTGCGCTAGATTCTCCAGATGGTGGCTTGTGTTTGATTCCCGAAATCGCGGGAAAGCCTGAGGCTTGTGTACCTTATCATGACCTGAAGCAGTTCTCTTGACTCTGCAGACTGAAGCCAGTTGGTTATGGGGACTTTCCCAGCTCAGTGTGGAGTTGTATTGTAACTGTGTGCTGTGCTACTTAGAACGACAGAAGTGTTAGAAAGGTCTCAATTCCTACCAACGTTGAGTGAGTATTCCATAAGCAAGCACTTTGTTTGTCGTCGCAGTGGCGTAGTTTGTAAGTGCGCCGACCAAAACGCCGATAGGTTCGATTCCCGGACGGAACACCTCGCATTTTTCACGGCATCACCACTTTCAAACTGTTGACAACATTCAAAGAGTATCAATTGTCTATGAAAAAGCTCCTCAAACTCGCAGTTCGGAGTCGGAAAATAACTGAAGGGCCCTTCTACGCACGCACAACGCAAGTAGTTGTTGTAGAAGCTAGGTCCTGGTCTCGTGGGCTGTAGTGCCACTCAATTAATTAATTCAATGCACTTGGTTTAGGACTTGTGTAACTAAGATGTCTCATTTTGCATCACTAACTATTCGTGAGGAATAATAAAAGACCGTCAGGGAAGTTGATTGTCGTAGGCCAAATCCGACACTTGTCTCTAAATCAATTCCTGCTGCTCATCTTCCAAATATTCATATAATATATTGCATGTACCTACAGTTAGTGCCAATATAAAGACACAACGCTATGGGGAAAGTTCATCCTTATCTACAAAAGCATATATGGCCCCGCTATAGTTTAATGGCCGTAGTTCTTTTTTGAGACAACGTTCCAATTTTTCTCATTTTTTTAAAAAGGAACTCCACCCAAATGAGTGCGCATTCATTCTTACCGCTGACTGTTATTCATATGCCTAATTGCATTCCAATAACACCTTAAGTTTCCTTCCCTCTTAAACCGAAACTTCTTATAAATTAGAGCCCTTTCGGAACTGCAATACTTAAACATTCTAGAAAAAGAAAACACGCATATCCCACTGCAGGATAAACTGATGGTGTTGCTGTCAAAAGTGATACCACCAGTCATTTTCATGTACCTTTCATTCTTGTACATATTTCTCCTTTCATCTACCCCCCTATGTATCCGTTTTCCTTTCTTACATATATATATAGCTCTATACACTTCAGCTGTATATACAAATAGAATATTTAATTATTGTGAAATGAATTCGCATTCTAATAGAAAATTATACAAAGTTCCAAACTGTTACTTTAAGTTCAGGTTTTATGCTGCTTTCATTGAAAATCCCTTTTTCGGGTTATCCCCTTTAAGAATGTTTCACTTCGGCGAGGGTGGGTTAAGTTATTAAACGGGGTGTACTCAAAGTTATGTATTTCCATCACGGCCCAAGTTGGAATGTTTTTTGTTGAAAATTGAAACCTTTTCTCGTCCTCTCTCTCTCTCACCTTCTAGTCCCTTTCTCACAATCATACAAAGTCAATTAGAGGTCGTTTTAAACTATTTGCAGATATTCATCGTTTGAATTGTCAAACTTTTGCCATAAACAACTATTTTCATGACTGCGAAACAAGTAATCTCTTCTCAAGAATCTCCACTTTCACCTGCCAAGGAATTCGCCGCTCCTCCCGCCGCCTTTTGAACGTCTTCGCAACTACCTTTATCGGCATCGCAAATAGTTCTGTTAATGTCCAAAAATTAATTATGTGTCAAATTTAGTGTCAAAGATTTCGATACCATATGAAGGGTTATCGGGCGCCCTTAATTTTCCACAAAATTTCCATACCGTGGCTGTCCCATGCGATGGAAGACGGGATAAGCAAGTGCTTAAGGCGTTTTCGTAGACCACTCACACTCACATTAGTTCTACTCCACAATCTGTAGTGCACTCGGCCCCGGCACATAAGTTACACAGCCACCCCTCGCAGGACGCCATAACAGCCGTAAACAATTTGTCTGGCATGGCTTTATCTGCTCCTATGTACTTCGTTATCTCCGCACAACACGACTCCAGCACTCAACGCACGTACATACATGTGTGTAAACACACAAAGTGCGTATGTCCTCTCTGGAGTAGACATCCCACATCGGGCGACCGGCCAGAGGAAGGAATCTAATGACAGATTGCAAATGCATGCACTATTCATGATTTGGTCTGCACAGGCCTACACACTGGGTGATTACAAATTTAAATATGCCCACAGCTCATACGCATACGCACAATGACGCCAGCGTCTGCACTTCGGTCAAATCTCAAAGCGAACGAAATTATCAAAATTTGATCAAAAGCACAAAACACACACAACTCGGTTACTCAAATACTACTTCGAAATACATATCCACCACGGCACCAAGTGCTGCATAAAATCTTCAAATTATCTAAAAGCATCATAAATTCTTACAATGAGTACATATCCCATGAGCGGATATGTAACTATGGACAAAGTTCCCCGTTTATTTTGGCAAGGACCGGGACCGGGACCGGGACCAGGACCAGGGAAACCCCTCAAAGTCCACCTCCTCCCCTCGTTCGGCTATGTGCTGAGTAGTTACACAGAACCCACCCGGATTCCGAAATGGGACAGTAAATAAGGGACGGGAGTTTATGTGATCCGGACTGGACGGGTGGTGTACCATCAGGGGAATTTAATCATGCTTGAGCCTGCGATGTTTTCAAACGCCATATGCCCCATGCCCGGTGACTAAGCGAAGGTTTTTCTCATTTTACAAAAGATTCGGAAAACTCTCTCGAGTGGAAGGGAAAGTCGCTAATCATGGGACGGCTTCGGCTCGGACGAGGCCAATTAATTCGGATTGAAAAGCTTTCGTTGATACATATTAATTTTGCGCAGGAATTGATGATGCTTTTGGGGGGCGGTTCATTAAATGGATTTCCCTTGTCTCGCTTCACTAGGTAAACAATCAAAACTGAAGCTACTGTGACAGACCCCTTTTCTTGGCCGCCCGGCCTGTGAAAGTTTCGCTTGAAGTGGTGTCATCAATTTTCGTTTACATCTTCACTAGAACTGGACAATTCCTAGGCAACTGCTTCTTATAGTCGAACACTGCCTCAAGACGACATGTTCTTACCGTCCGTCCATAAGAGAGGCCCCTTTGAGTGAGGGTGGGCTTTGTTCCAGTTTCTACAGCAACCACTCATTCAATTGTTTCTTGGGCTTATTGAACTTGGTCAGAAAATTGAAAGAGTTTGGGTTTCTGAGTGGAAGGCGCCCGGAGAGGCAAATTCAAGATGACTATCCTCACAATTTGAAAAAGGAACTTTGTCAAGATTCCAGGAGATATATCAAAGGCATTGCGCAGACTTATATATCAACCCTCATCAAAATCAGACGAGGGGGAATTTGAACGAAGAAACAGTACGATTCTTTAGAAACCAAACAACAATGCGCTTGAGGGAACTTGAGTTTGTATTGGAATTGAACGAAAATCTTTTAGAAGTCAGCATCAAGCTAGAAAGTTGATAAGACAGAAGAATCCACTTGGTGCGTGTGGTAATAATTCATTTCTTAGTTCATTTCATCTATTGTTATTGTTACGTTCAGTGGAAATGATTTTATATGTAGTCAAGGGAGAGAAAATTGAACGAAACTTAACGAAATTTAGTGAAGAAGTTGCTTTGGTTTCACAGTGCCATCTTACTCACCACTCAACTACGATTAGAAGGTTAAGTCTCATTCTCCTTTACAAACTTGGAAGACGGGACTTTTTGAAACCTGATCTAAGGTTGTGGTGTCTAAGAGCTCGTTGTAGCAGGGTTTCGCCTTCATTTAACTTCGATCATTCAACAATTTGTCACAAGAAGAAATTCGTTTGACATCTCCCATTGAAATCGATGAAAAGGGGATGCATGTAGCCTTGGAACTTCCTGAATCAGGATTTGTTGAGAATCAACGCGGCTTCACAGTTTTTGTATGCTAGAGGTATTATTCTTCCCTTGCACTAAAATGTATGGATCACCTTTCCTTCGTGAAGCAAAAAATTTAGCAGAAAACGAATGATTTGTAATTGGATTGAGCAATACTTTCAAAGTCGTGTATTTAATTAACAATCCTGCTTTTGACTTCCTTCCAGTCTGAACATATATGTATGTACGTCGATGACATTTCACAAAAAATCCTTGGTGCACATTTTAAGGACTTTTTCAATCTCATTAGTAGAAATTGTAAAGAATACGACCATTTCTACGGGATCACATATTAGTCCATTTGACTCTATTTTGACTTTGACACTCTTTCTCATTTCTATAAACGGTCTGGTACCCACTTCATAGCTGACGACAGTAGCTCCAGCTTTTCATATTCCTTCCTCGGTCACGTTCGTCCTCTTTAGCGGTAGACTGGGACCGGCAGCATATGGAAGGCACCTTCAATTGCGACAATGACAGCACTTTCAAATGGGGCAATGCACAATTTAGTGCATCCAAGACTCATAGTCACCTATTGTCCATGAAACTAAAGGACTTTAAATCCTCATTGTGTGAATCAGCTCAACACTCAGTTTAGTTCCCAAAAATGCTGCAATATGTCTTAGTTTCTCAAAGCGATGAAAGAAATATATTATTCCCCCTGATTTGACAATCTCTCACAAGCTTGAGTACAACACTAACTATCCAGTTTGGTGGTCCTATGACTTTCACACATACTGATTAGAATTCAAAAGCGTGCGTTGAAAGTATCTATATATGTATGTATTTCGAAGTCAATCAACTCTTTTGGAACACCTATAAAATATCTCGTCTTCATCACTCTTTAATCGCTTTTTCAATAAAATATGTTCAAATCAATTAGCTATTTGCATTGGTCCCCTTTAAGAATTCACCCACAATACATGGCTCGCTCGGATTGCCCATCATTTCACTTTTAAGTCCTCTTAAGGTGCACTTCACGAATATGGAATGCTCTCCTCAGCTAAATTTCTCCTCAGTCCCCACCCCCTTACAATAAACAGGAATTTAAGACCAATTTACCTGGGTACCGCATCTCCCATTCCTTCTCTTTACCATCAGACAGTGCTGTAACTTGATTCCGATCACTTGAAGGTACTCGCAAACCCTTCAGCTTGCGCCAATTGTAGCTCCTTGTTGACCGTGACATTCCTTTCGAACATCGTCTAGTGCCCCATTCCATTCCCGTCGAATGGATATTGTGATGATGAGTAGCTTTCATGTGTATTGTCGGGAATCACTGTTCTTCATATTTCGTAACAATTTCGTCCAAAAACCGCTGTACATGAGAGCGTCTTGTTTGATGGCAGGTTAACCTGTGTTTTGAATTTTATTTTCTCCTGACTCTGACTGTAAAACTCTTACGAAAGTCCAACGACTCACATCAGTATGCATATCTTCGTTCCATCCTATCAGATGCGCTGGTTGTCAATCTCAATCTCACACCTTTATTTCTTAACGTAGGACAAGTTGCGGCTATTACGACTCTAAATTTGATCTCTTTCTCACAATGGATGGTGTCATAGAGTTCTTTTTTGGCGCTACAGTCCGGGGTGGACCTGGGCCTCACTCACTTACTTGATCATTCGCCAGTGCCTCCAGTTGCTCACACCAACTCAGTTCCTTCTCCAATTCTATGCGCCATTTCGATGTCCTCTGCTACTTTGGGTCGAAATCGAAGACACTTAGTGCCGAAGCTGTGGTGTCCGGGATAATGTTGTACACTCTTTAAACATCCACAAAGTGAATGTCGCGTCTCAAAACTTGGACCACCTAAAATATATCAGGCCCACAAGTCTGGTCAGTCGACCAAAATCCGTTCGCAGTCTCCATACTGGTCGCTGCAAGATACAATAAAAGAAGGTGGATGACTTCGCATTTACTCTAGGGAACTCGATCTTAGTCCAGCATACTCACACAGCAATCACTGTACTGTGTTAAAATCTGAAGTAATGGATTTTCGTACGGCACTGTCCTGACTGTCGTTGATTGTTGTGCAAAAAAGATAGGAATCACAGACCATCCAAAATCCACATTGCACCTGCTCTTCCGATGGAGTTCCTCATCGATATTATGATTCTCACTTAGTTACTTAGGGTTACTTATGGACGAACTTTTTACTCAGACTAAACCTCTTAAACTTTGTGTTCAGTTTTTTATTTCCGACTGCAACTCACTTCAGAAGTCTTTCGAAATATTGTATGAAGTCTGTTACGGCGGATTTAGCCTGACACCACTCGAAAATTTGCTTTTAATCCTTTTCAGCAGTCAAGGTCACTCTAGTGTGTCCGTTTTCGAATGGCCCTTAACCATATTTTCAAATGCAGGTCTCCACACAAAATCGTCACAGTGCATATACACACCCTCATGAGATAAATATCGTTATCTTCCTTGTAAATTCAAAAATTAAGAAAAAAACAATGCAGGTATGTCCAGCTCGCCCATTGTAAGAGATCCTGTAAAAGGGCACAAGCTCTATTAATACTCACAGCGGTCCCACCATCGATAAGGACCGGCTGAAACACTACTGGTCTACAAAAAGACCAGCATCATCCCCCATCAACAGTTCTTGATGCAGATGAAGCACCGATGCAGAATTGGAACTCATCCAAACCCAATCATCGGAAACTTGAGTAGCTTACTTTCTGGACACCGACATCTCAACGCACACAACATGCTGAACGAGTAGATTTTCAACTCGTCTTGTATCTCTTGTACACCAGTAGCGCTGCTACCCATCATCGAGGCTGAATTGGCAAACACAACATCCAAACAAAATGGATCTCAACACCCTGATGTTGGGATAGGACACTAGTGTGCTTACTAGTCCACACAAGTATAAATTCAAAAATCATCGTCACTTTTCATCACTTTAATTTTAAATTTTTTGATTCAACAAAGAAAACATAAAAAATTTCTACATATAAGGCAAATTTCACTGTGATTCAGATTCTTCAATAAAGATTTTAGCAGATTTCCAAATACATGCATGCATACTCTTAACTACAATCAAAACGCATTTTTCTTTACATTCTTTCAAGTCATGTCTAAAATTCAATACACTGTTCTCTGCTTTCTGTCATTCCGGTCCGGTCATGGTTCGGTGATCTAAAAAATTGTGTTTTTTATGTGGTTCCACGGGCATGAACCTCCACCCTTTGAGTAAATAATGTCGTAGAATCTCAACTCGTCCAGCACATGCCATGTCCCCTCTGAAGGAATTGCAATTGGCAATCTTGTCGATATAAACAGACGATTTGAAGAGATCGAGAAACAGACGGGGTTGAAGAGATTTAGCCATCATCTGCACATGCGACATAGAATTGGTGAAGGTGTACATGCGAGTAGAACGTCTCAAGAAGATGGTTTAGCAACAGAAGAGGTAAACAATCTTGTGTCTAGTTCTATTAATATGGATATTTAGCATCTGAACTATAGTGATGAATTAACTAGAAGGACTGTTTTTTTAGGTGCAGCATGCAACGGTCGCGGATGCATAGTGGGTAAGTGTGTCGATCCACATGCCCGAGATCCAGGTTTGATTCCTGGACCTAACATCTCGCACTTTTCACGGTGCCACCTCCTTCGAGTTGGTGACGACACTCAAAGAGCACAAGCTTCGCAAATTCTCCCCGTTCTGAGTCGGCAAGACACTGTAGGTCCCTTCTACCCGTGACAGAACTGTAGCATGCACAACACGAGTAGTTGTGGAAGAAGCTATGCCCTGGTCTTTTGTAGGCTGTAGTGCCACCACTTCTGAGAGTCGAATTCACTAATGACCAAAGACAAACGTTTCTTGAGTTATCCTTCGACTCGACCCGACACGCACACTGTGAACAGATGGCAGCTCCCGGAAGATCGTTGTTGGAGTCCCTAGAAGTTGCTCACTTTTACCCATTTACCAAAAAGATCGACCATCCAACCGCAAATTTAAATCGAGTCCACAGGAAAATGTGGAAAAGAACATTATAGCGGAAGCTGTTGATTGCTCAAGCACATGAGTCCAGTATGCACGGCGGTAAGCAAACTCCCCTGAATTTTCTTCAAACACGGAATTGGGTCATTGAATTTCAGTCTTCACTCAAGAGGCACATCCATTGAATGCTCGACTTCCGTGTGAATGCGATTTAAATTACGGAAGTCCATCCAACTGCTAGGTCCAATCCAAAAATTGCGTTTAAGCATTCTGGAACAAAAGGTCGGCTGTAAAGGATAGGTTGCACAATATGTATGTTTGAGCAAAAGAGCTAGATATCTCGAGCTCTTCAGTGATATGACAGTTAAAACGTTTTTGGTTGACTTTCATCGTTTCTTCTCTCAGCGGGGTTACAGCTCCGACATATACGGCTATTGTGCATCGACGTTTACTGCTGCTATTCTTAAGGAAGACGTTGTGTATGACTTCCAGCTACAAACGGGGTCTCAACACGTCGCTCTTCATGACGTTTTATGGCACTTCCTGCGTTCGGGATCGCTAAACTTTTGAGGTATGGGGGAAGCCGGAATAAAGAGCATAACTCTAGATTGATTGGACAGGCAAACCTTCGAGGAGTTCTAAACTATTCTCAAGCAAACCGAAGCTGTGCTAAGTTCAAGGCTTTCATCAGTGTTATAAGATGACCCTCCAGAGATTTCTGGACTGACATTTAGTGATGGGCGATCGCCTCACATCAATTAATAAGCTTAAGCCTCTGGATTCAAAACCTGGAAGAATCTCTTGATGGCAACAGCTACAAGAGGTGAAACGGGATTTTTGGACAAGGTGGAGTTGTAAAATGGTACACAAACTTACAGTGAGGCACAAATGGAACGAGACGAAGCGCAATTCAAAGGTTAGTGATGTAGTCTTGGTGAGAATTGAAACACCAAATGGCCAATGGGTCGAGTCTGAGATGAACAGTTGAAATTCGAATTCAGGCATTAACAGCCAAATACATGTTTGTCGTGCTTCCGGTTGAAGGCGAGTCGAAAGCTGAACACGGTGAAAGACGGTCTGAAATTTCGTCGCAATAACTGAAACTCCATCCATCCACCTATACTCCGGTTTGAAACGAAGAGTTCTAAACTAAAATGGCTGTCACTTTTGCCCTTCGAAATGAAATAAAATAACCTAGTTGGTTGAAGGGACGAAAGGTATTATTTTCAATTTTTGAAGTCTATACTCCCAACACATACAGAGGGCAACCCCCTGGAAGAACACATAACCATTTGGTCCGTGCACAGTGTTGAACCCCTTCGCCAGAGTATAAGAAACCGTGTAACTGATTTAAATTCAATTTATCCTTAATACTGCAGTCGGAACATTGTTCTCATACACGCGATCATACATCGCACGAATGCAAGCCACAAACCCCGACCTGACCTTATCTCACAGAAGAAAGCAACCGGCAAAGTGGGCCCCCCCCCCCATCTGCTTCCAATCGCCGACATGGTGAACTTTTTGAAAATTTGAAAAGTTTTCGTTTTAAGGGAACTTCTCAAGAGGTGTCTTGAATAAAACAACACCGAAAGGGAGGTCTGCCCTATCGCACGCACCATCCAAAACCCACAAAGCATTCTTAAAAGAAATTTTAATAAAAATTCAATTTCCCAATTACCCACAGCCACGAAACCGCAAAATTTATGCAAAGCGATACCGGCCACCCATCCACGAGACAAGGAAAAGAAACCGGTACCCGAGATGCCGATCGCCAATCAACCTGCTGCCGACCATTCATGCGAAAGACCACCACAGCCGTGAGTCAGATTTTTTTCTTCTTTTACAACACTAATGAGGTTAAAATCGCCACCCAACTCAGTCACCCGCCATCCACCCGCACTCGACCGCAAAAAGAAGTAAGCTCTGGCGCGCGCCCACGTCCACACCTTCCGCCGGCAACTGCCGGAATAATAATCAATGCAGAGGTGAATACAGAAGCGATGTGAAGTAATAAAAGGAAATAATAAAAGGAGAGCGCAAGAAACAAAAAAAAGTCGCGTTCGTGCACGGGAATCTAATAAATCAACTTTGTACTTGAACCTGGACTTTATTTGCGCTGCGGCCAGGCTGGGTGCCTCGGCGGGGTGTCGGGATGACGGGCTTAGAGAGAAGAATCCAGCCTTAGTCTTGGATTCGCACGCCGATGCAGCATCCTGCTTGCAATTCACTTTACTTTCTCCTTTCTTGCCTCGCATTGTCTCCGTTCATGGCTCGGGTCGAAGTTAATATCCTTTTTGAATATTTTTTCCCTGCGCCATCACCGGCCAACGGAATGCGGAGAGGTACTTTCTTTTGCCCCGACCTCCATCCGTCCTTTCTTCCGCGTTCATTCAATTTTTTTCGCCCTCTTCCGCCGCCGCCGCCGTCGCTGCTGATTGAACTGAATTGAGGGGCTTCGTGTGGAAGTCGGGCAAACGATTAAACATGAAATTAGCGTCGTTTGTTTGAAGCTATGAATTTAATTGGAGCAACTACGACGTAGTGCGTGCTTCGAGGTGTTTCCACGGCAACCAGTGCGCCCTAAGCGCATTAGTGCAATTGAAACGAACAGCGGAAATTCAATACGCCCGGCGCAGCGGTGCGAGAGGGGGAAGGTACATAGGGGATGTGTCGAAGTGAGTGAGTTTCAAAGGAAAAGTGAAACTAAACGCAGAGAACGCATGCAGCGAATGCGCTCTTGTAACCCAATACTGGATGCGACCCGCTGTGCAGCAACGATGATGACATCGGCTCTTCCTTCGACCGTCGTCTGTTCATTTCAATGGCCTTTTCTTGCTCAAACTGATAATAAATTAGGAGAGAAGAACAACAGCCATTAGTGTGCAGGATCCCTGTTGCCGTTGAAGATGATGAAGATCTGGGAACTCCAGAGGAGAAGAGATTAAATGCTGAAGGACACGAAGATGTCTATGTACTGCTGCTGGTGATGGTCGTGTTGTAATTGTTTCCTTCTCTTCGCGCGCACAGGTTAATGCGGGAGTGAGAGAGAGAAGGATTTCCAAGAAATTTTATGTTTTCCTGAGATTCGGGTTTCATGTGTGTGGGTTGACGATTATGTATGCAGGAGATGAAGCAGCGGAGAAACCTTGGAGGATAATGATAGGTTCCGATGTTGATTGGCCACTTGAGCGTAATCGATAATTTCAGCAAGAGATGCAACCGCATCATTATATGGTCATGAGAATAGAAATTAGTGGCAAGTGATTGGCTGCAGTTGAGAAGCTTCACGGCTTACAGCCTGAAGTGGGTGATTTGTTTGGCGCATTCTCAATTTGTGAGATTTGGTGGGGAATTTTGAAGTATTATCAACAATACAGACTTATCCGTTTTGGTCTGGGTAATGAAATTCTTCTTCTTCTTCTTTTTATGGCGCTACAGTCCGGGGTGGACCTGGGCCTCAACCAACATGCCTCTCCAGCCAGCACGATCTTTCGCCAGCTGCCGCCAGTTGTGCACTCCAAGTTGGTTGAGGTCCTTCTCCACTTGTGTGCGCCACCTTATCCTGGGCCGTCCTCTCTCGCGTTGTCCCAATGGCTCAGATTCGAAGACTTTTCGGGTTCGCTCATGCCGCTGTATAGCCCATACAGTTCGTGGTTGAATCTTCTCCTCCAGACGCCATCAACGCAAAGGGGACCAAAAATCGCACGCAGAACTTTTCTCTCGAAGAGACCAAGGGCATCCTCATCCGCTTTTAGCAGTGTCTGGGTAATGAAATGGTTCATTAAAATGCGAGTCTCCAGATTCAAGCAAAAAAAAAACATAAAGCCGCTGGTGAAAACATTCAGTTAGGTTACTTGGAACTATTGGTTGAAAATAGTTTGCTAAAGATGGAAGACTGTTCAAAATACGCCCATCCACAAAAAGAAGAACTTACTCCAAGCAAGGGCTATAAGCTGAATATCGACTAGAAAGTCCCGTCCAGCACATTGTATGAAAGTCTTCAATTATTTGCACTGGGTACGAGTGCTGCTTTCGGCCTGGCAAATCGCCGGTAGACTCAAACTAAGCCATATCTTGGAGAAAAATATATGCTGTCAAGACGATACAAACCAACTCTTCATGGACTTTAGAGCCGCAAACCATAGCAGTCAGCGCAAATAACTCTATGAAGCGGTGGCCGAATTTGGAATCGCAAGAAAATTGATCCGAAAATTGACTTAAGATCCAGCCGTCATACATCATCTCGATCTCGGAGGAAGAGTCACTGTTGATAGCTATGTACAACTTTGCGGTATATTTGTAGTTGTAGTTGATTTCTGCAATTTGAGGCAGATGAGAACTCTGCACTCTTTAGGTGAAGTAACATAAGGATGCTCTACGAGACGTGTATCCTATCAATCTTGTTCTATGGAACCGAGGGCTTGATTATCCACATAAAAACCGAGTGGATGCTTGAAGCTTTCCACTTGAGGTGAATATACGGGTTTCACAGTGAGAAGTGCGAATGAAAAAACCAATGTACAAACATATGTATTTGGTCCCGAAGGGAAAGTAACCATGACTCGCCAAAGTTCACCCACTTCAAGGGGCTGAACCAACGTCCCAGCTATGATGATATTCGAATCACGGCCTTCAGGCTAAAGCAGAAGAAGAAGGGAGACCAAACGTGCGAGTCGAAGTCAATGGAAGACTTGGTTGACTGGAAGCCACATGCACTGCATTTTCAAGGATCTAAATTAACTATAGCTACGAAAAATCTCTTTTTTTAAGGTTGCCCCAATTTTTCTACAACGCTCATCAAGTGCAGTTTCAGGAATTATGCTTCAGATATCTGATACTCTCTCCACATTCGCGAACTTCCTTCTTTACTGCTTTTCATGACGGCACTGCCGTGTGTATTTCTATTCTTCACAACGTTTCTTAAGAGTATGAACGAATCCCTGCCATGTTTGTCATTGTATAATTTTACCTATTGTTTCGTGAGCCATTTTCTTGCAGAAGTCCTTATTTCCAATGGCATTTGATCATAAAATCCTTAACGTTACGTGCCTGCCAACGGTTGAAGCTTTCTTGTGATAACAACGACCCCCCTGCAAATTTCAGATATCAACATGAACTGAATATTGAAGCCATAGAAGATTGTTATTTACTCTTATAACATAACGTTACCAGATCGTGAAGAGCATTCTAAATTAAAACTTTGGCTCTCTTTACTAGAGTGCTTAATTTGGCTCAATTTCGTCTACAGTTTAAACAAAACCAGTGCTGATTAACAAGGTTTGACGCCTCAGTCATTTTTTCAAGTCTTCAGTCAAACGTTGGCCAAGAAAACATCAGTGTCCTACAATTAAAATTTAGAAAATATAAAAATCGCTGCTGCAGAGATGGTACAGCTGTTGTGGCGGCTGGGACCAATTTCTCTAAATTCATACACAACACAAGACCAGACGCCTCTGTTGCCAAAGTTTCAGATGTGAGCGTGTCAAAGGGACAATAACTCTACCTTTGTGAGGAGCGAAGCATTTTTAACACCTCTGTCATTGCATGCCTCACAGCACCCGGTCGCAATGCAACTCCACACAGAGCCGGGAAATTTCCCTCCTTGATGATCAGAAGGGTAAGCAATCTCAAACGGACCAGTCACTTGGCTGATTTGGACCAGTCCCGTGATTTGGAGCCACAGCTAGTACGACATGCCCACAAGGCGCTCACCATAAGGGCAGTCTGAAACAAAGTTACAGGAGTTTCTGACCTCCATCAGACTATATACTCTCTGGTCAAACTATCACTACCAGCCGTCATCACACCAAATGGATTTTGAGTCCATCAGTGATTTCGTTGAAATTAGTTTTTAATGTTAACGGTGTGATTTTGGTTCACCTCATCTGAAGGAAACAAATATAGGCTGCAACACATAATTTTATGATATGGTCCCGCGCCTAATTTCGACTCTTTTTTGCAAATGACTTCGTTTCAAAAAGCATAGATCTCTTCAGAGGTCCTGAGAAGAATAATATAACTCTTCTGGGCCAACTGGCGCAAGTTCGATAGAAGCTTGTACACCAATCTTACTAGTTAATCCTGACACTGTCTCACATTTATAACGATGACCAGATTTTTTGATTTCAAACTTGGGACGCTGATATTAACTTGACGAAGGAATTATTTTCTAGCTCTAAGACCATCTGTACTCCTTTAATTCTGTCAGCCGAGAACACAGATTACGCGGTTGAGCTGCTTCTTTCGCCTTTTTGTACCGTCACAGCTGACTTGGTCGGTCCTGTTTAAAAATTACCACTTGAAATAGTATTTAGTTTTAATTTTTTCACTGCATGTCTTCTGCATAAATGGAATTTCGTTACGAAGGATATGCCCAAAATTTCCCTCATTCCCCCAAAGTTTAAGTTTATTTTCGGGAACCTTTGCTTCAATGTACACTCATATTGAAAGCGCATTCTCTGTCTATACAACAGTTTCCTAACTTCAAAAAATTGGTTCGAACGATATTTTGCATATTTAAGTTGACTGTATAAAAACACCGATTCCGATTATTTCTTTGACTCACAAACACATTTCCTAGTTAGACCCAAGTTAATTATTATTCACGACTACCTCCGCGTGTGTGTATGTGTGTTCAAATTACAGACATAAAAGTAACCGATTCCTAATATTCGTTGACCTAATTTAACCCTCCATAAAACCCCATTACGCCTCAATAGAACAGGGTGTGAACTGAAAACACATTTTCTTCGTAAAATTGCCCGTTTCTGTAACAAAACCCAATCAAGTTTTTCTAACCTCTTCAGATTCATATCTTACAAGCCACTCGCGGAGGTTAGTTTTATTTTCCAGGGAAGCAACACAAACAACTGAGGTGCTTCATTGCGGTGTTCGGTGAGCATCACCTCTGTGGTAGACTGGTTTGGGATGGTCCCGGTCAGATTGTGTACCCAGCTCGTTTGCAGCATCAAATCTTAAGGACTTGACGATGTTATGGTGGTTGATCTTCGACCTGATGCTGAATTTTTCATGGTGTGATACTTCGGAGGGGAAGCGTTTGAAATTAATCAACCAGTTTGTAGAAAAATAGGCACACTTTTACAAGTTTTTAAAGATGCCTCCTGCGAATTGAGGATTTCTTTATTGAATTGACCGGGTTATTGAGTTGACCTCAATCTATGACTTTCCTCTTATGTATTCATTTATCCGATCTTTATGGAAGGGGTTGTATCTAGAAGCGTGCTTACACATTTAAGTAGGAACTAACGGGATAAGTGAAGAGGCTGACAATGCTATTTGAAATTAAACTCGTTTGCAAATTGTTCGTCCCCTTTTTCAGTGAGCTGGAGTTGGACTTTTTGAGTTAAAGAGTGAGTTCGCAAAGCTTTTGTAGTTTCTTTTGTCTTAGGACAACAATTTGCTGTTTTGTTGTGGCTGACAAAGTACTGTGAACATGACAGTCGGTCTTAGGTGGAAGAGTGCCTTAAATGGATACGTTTTACTCCAATGTTTGAAATATTTATTCGTTGTGTCCACTTAACCCTAGAAAATTTGTCCTTATGTAAGGTGATTCCTTGTAGACAGAACCATAGCTCAGAGCCAATCTTAAATTTTTCAAAGCACTACTCTGCGCACATCATAGCTCGGATGCAAGTGTAAACATGTCTATGGCCAGCTATCCTCACTGCTTCTTCACAGAAAGTTGGGAATCGGAGGCAATCTTAAGCTGGGGTTGATTTGTGCTCCAACCATCATGTCTATAAAGCTGACAAGCTGACATCCAAGTTGGCAAGATTCTTTCCCACTTACATACATATGTATGTACGTGCTCCAACTTAGGCACGGTCATCCCCTGTTACGTTGTCTCATTCACGATGGCTACAAACCTAAGCTGTGTTACCCATACTTTTTACACGACTTCCCCTTCTTAGACGTTGTATACATTAAAATACACGCAAGCCGCCTTTCATCCTATCCAGTTCGTCGCTATACTTTCTCTTCCAAATGCCGTCAACACAATCAGGACATATGAAATCGCTCGCAGAGTTAAAAAAAAATTCTTTGGAAAAAATCAAGATTCACCTGACCTGCTTCTCATAAAGTTAGCTTTTCTGCGGAATAGAGTAGGAGAATGATGATCAAGGTGCCAGCATTTGAGAGAGGGCCCTACTACTCAATCGCGCCTTGGCGCCAAACAAACAGCGATTGGCTTGATTTCGGCAATGATATAGCAGTCCCTATTGACTGCAGAGCCAAAATAGACGACGTTCTTAACTACCTCAAGGTTTCTGCTGCCCACTGTGATGCTCTTTTATTTTCGTTTTATCCTCCTTTAAGTACCTTAGCCGCCTTTAAGTACCTCATTGCCAATTTGTTGTGTTCGTTTTATGTCAACCATTTTAGCCAGCAGCTAAGCGGACTTCTTAGAAGATTGTGGCCTTTTCTCTTGTCGTGTGCCGTCGTAGAAACTCCCACACCAGCAACAGATTCATTGATGACTTCCTGATATCGTTACCAGTCTTCTCCTATTGAGAGGGCAGGCAGAGTTTAACAGAGTTTCATCCAGACTCAGGCGGCATAGTTTCAAGCGGACACTTAGGGTTGTGGCTTTCCAATCGGCTTTCCTCGACTCTTGTTCCCTCGATTTCTTACCTTGGAATACAAGAAGGAAATAATCTGAGTTAATGTTGGCAACTCGGAATGTTCGGACACTGGAGGAGTAACTAACGTCGATCGCAACGTAATGTGGTTGACGATTGATTTTTCATCCCATTATGGATGATGCGTGCTAATTGCAGAGAGGCTAAGTTCACCAGTTTGAATTATTCGTCATCGATGCGTTAGGTAGATCCTTGTACTTCCGGGGAATTGAAGAAAACGATGATAACATGATGCTAGCAATGGGAGAATTTGAGGAACTGTTTAGCTATTTCAAGTTGCTATTTTCTTAAACTCCTCTACATGCATTTACATCAAAATAGTTTCAGAAAAGAGCATCATAAGATATTCTCTAGTTCGTTGGGAACAACATTCCATCACACTTTTAAGTGGTATTGCTTGTTCCTGTTGACAATTATCAATTACTCACTGCATCCTCAAGAACTCCAAGTCATTCCAGATGCTACAAATGTGTCGTCATTCCCTCTTAACAATGCGGACACAGAAGTGTTTTTCAAGCCACCGAAAAAAACCTGCTTTACGTGTCTTCTTTTCTGCTCATTTCAACCCGATGAAAGGGATAATTAATGCAGCGACCCTTCTTTTCGGGGCCATGGATGATCACGGAATTGCTGTCCTTCCAGGGGATCAAAGTCAATACAAATGTATGGCAAATAGGTTGCCTTATGATAGCGGTGTTCGAAATTAAGAGCTGCTGAGGATTTAAACGTATTTTGAAATATTTGTAGGAACTCCTTTCTAGACAAAAACAAATCGGGCGCAACTTTAAATGATATTTACAAGACTCTGCAGGCTGGATGGTCTTTATTTGATTGAAGTGAATGTCAGAGAAGTAATTTCCTATGTGAATTATTCCCTGTCCTGACATGCCAGCTTTTTTGATTTGAACTCACTCATGCAGTTGACAGACACGAAAATCCACAAGGATATTTGACATTTCCAATGAACGAACAGCTCAATGAAACGACATCATTACTACATCATTTGTCGGCGAACACACACCCGCATAGACATTCACCCAGTAACGTGGCTTTCACGGCCTCCCCAACGATACATACACACACACACACCAACAACATCATTTAATATCCAAACAGTCAAAACCTGGCAATGAACTTGACAGGTAATCGATTTTCCTCTGCCGAGCTTCACACGGCCGACTTTAAATGTCCCACCCAGCTGAGCAGTGTGCTTTAAATTGCTCAAAATCAATGCAATGCTTTCAGCTGGCAAAAAAAATCGCACACACACACACACACACAAGGACCTTAAAAATAACACAAATCGAACAGGATGACGGCTGAATATGCAGCTTCCCGAGGAAATCAAATTCAAAACATATTCTGTCCCCAACTACGGGCGCGGCCCACATGTAAATAAATCGAAAATAATTATGAAACTAAATACCGTTAGCGAAAGTAAAAACGGCAACCGATACGCTGACGTCCACATCGATCGGGTCACAGTCGTAGCGCAAAAAAATAAACCATCCAGAGAACGAGAATCTCAATTAATTTAGTTCACTCTACCAGCACTGATACAGCCTGCGGATAGGAAGGCGAGGGGGGGGGATGATATTTTCCGCACGTATGAGGCGGGCTCGTCCCCTTCGCCAGAAATGCTTGCGTTCTGTTGTACTGGCGCCCCGTCTCGGTCCCTATGAACACGCCCTGCGGTGTATCTCAAATTTTTGTGAAAGAAGAAAAATTCCATTTCCATCATAATTCAATAGAGGGTGAGTGAGGGGAGGGGGGTGGGGGGTAGGTAAATATTCGAGGATATTAAAACATATTTTTCTGCGAGTGAATACGCCCGAACCTTTACCCTCGCTGGGAGACCGAAGAAATGTTATGTTTTCGTTTCCTTTGAGCGAATAGAAAATACGAGAAAATAATCATCCCTCCGCCTCACAATGGTGACGTCTAACAAAACAACGTTAATTAGCCCGTCTACGGCGCACATCATAGGTTCAAAGGACACAACAAAGCAGTCCGCCCTGTCGGCGCTGACGTGACTTGGGCCAACTCCACCATGAGGAAGTTACAGTTTTAATTAAAGGAAGCATGTAACTCCATCCCATATTGAAGTGAAGCCCTTGCCCCCCCCCCCCGCAACCCCCCACCCACACCCCGCCGCAAAACAATTTTCCCATCAAATGATGCGGATCTATTCAATTTGCCAACTGACGAATCACCCAATCAATTGCCGAAAATCCAGCAGGACTAGAAGGACGCGGCACGGGAAGAAAGTCAATTTTAAAGCATCCCAATACCAATCGCTGTCACCTTTAATCCTCTGACAGTGACAATACACACACATTCACGCAGACGCCCCCATCGGAGACACACTGCAGAAGGAACATAGTAAATAAATTAGAAAACCGGTATCCTGTCTCCTTAAAGGCTTCATTTCACGGCTCCTTTGCCATTGCACATACAGCAACAAGAGCACGAAAGAAAATAAAACAACTCACTCACGCCACACCTACCATCACTCACACACCACCACCGTGAGCAGAAGCAGCAGCAGCAGCAGCAGCAGCAGCACCATCATCATGCAGCGAAGGGAAAAACGACGAAACAATTTATGTGATTGATTCCCCCCACGTGTCGTGTACCTTTATCCCGCTAGTCCCTATGACAGGCGGGTTCTGGGAACTGGGTACTGGGTACTGGGTGCTGGATACTGGGTATATATATTAAAAAAGGTCCTTTCAGCCCCCTCAACACTGTTCACTGAGTAGACGACAATCTGCACAGGTTGGCTGGGTGCCGCCGCTGTTCGAAGGACCAATTCATGTGGAAGTATCCCATAGAGAGACAGCCGAACAGAACAAGTGGGCGATGAGCTGGATGATGGGCAGTGGTGGGCGTGAGGTGGATGAATGCCAAGTGCCGGGATGGATACGGGTTGCGTTTCGACGATCCAAGGGGACGCAAAGCGACCGAGTCCAATGAAAAGAAAAATATGGAGCAATAACTCAAGGTGAACTGCTGTGTGAATGACGCTCAGTTTGCGTGATGCTGCTCCTTCTACTGCTGGTGGCTGTTTTGCTGACGTTGACGCTAGCGGTGGCAGTGATGGTGACGCCACTAGTAGTGGTCTTCATGCTCGTCGACGTTGTCTAGTACCTCAGTGACAAACACTCTGAGGTGAGAGAGAGAAACAAGAAACGAGAAACGACGATGAACGGTGAAAAAGAAGCCATCCGCCACGCCACACAAACGGATACCTTGAAAATCCTGAATGATGATAGCAGAACTGTCCCCGACTGCGGAGTGCTTTTTCATTCATTCCCTTTGATTGTTGTCTGTTGATGGTACGTGTTTCGTGGTGCTGCCACCCGGCCACAGCTCCACCTGTTCAGCCGCTGCCTGCTGCTGTTCTTAACGTGTGATGTGAGAATGAAAGCCATTTACTTATTTATCGCTTAAGCTGCGTCCATATTCTTTCCTACCTTCATGTTGATTGTTCTTTTTCCCCCCCCCCCCCCCCCCCCCCGGATCCTGCTCCACCGCCCACAGCTGAACTTTCAAGGGTCCTTTCTTTTATACACTCTCCGTGCCACGGAACGAACTCATTCTCACCCGCATACAAGAGATGAGCACAAATATAGAAATCACCGCAGGCTAGAGGGGCAAACGTGATGTTTTTATTTTGATTTATGTCGCGCTTGTGTGCGGACTGGATTGCTTTGTGTGCCCTTAGTGTCCCGGCTTGTGGGAGACTTTGCCGCGGGTCTGGTGTTGGGATAATTGAAATCCTGGCACATACAACTATATGTGGTGTGTGCAATTTTCAAAATGGATTAGCTTCGAGGCTGGCGGTCTATGCCCATGGGACAGTTCTCCTTGCGTTCCAAATGACAAATTTTGGGCCGGTTTGGCGGCACAAAGGCGTTTCGAAAATAAATGCTTTTCTAAGCGATTTGCTGGTGCTTTGTTTTCCCTCCCTCCCCCTATCCCCCTCTCCACGGCGTCGTCGTCCTTCCCCGCTGTAGGGCAATAATCAGAGATGGGACATTACTCAAGTGGGTTTTTGATGAAGAGACGAGGGCCTGCTGGATCGAGAGAGTGTGATTAACGCCACCGACAGATGCGCACGGTGAATCGGAAATAAGTGATTTATTATTCATTGAGTTTGCTTGCCTGGACTGAAGAGATGCTGCAGTCTTGACAGGTAGGTGCATATGGTGCGGCACTGAAGTGTGGTTTAATGAAAAGATGCACATCTCTGTGATGTCGAGTGGAGAAAGGGTTTAATGAACTTGGAGACACGCTGGCTTTCGCATAATTTGCAATCAAGATTCTGTAAAGAGAAATGAAAGAAGAGGCAGTGTCGGGAGCATTGCTTGCATAGAAAAATCAAAACAGCTTCAGTGTGAATGATTCGAAAATGTTGTGTGCATCGTTCTTGTAATCTGGATCTTGCAATCTAAAAGGACTCTTTCAGTTACAACACATACATACATACATACTTGTGCTATCCCATTTCTGTCATATATGATTTCGATTTGGCATTCATTTAAGCATTAGGCTTTCCAAAACTGCGTTTTCGGAGTCTCGACAATCCTCAGAATGTCCAAGAAAATGTTAACCGAAAGTTTTAGCCGATTTTAAGATACATCAGTGTATGTATTGTGGGGGAAGGGAAGGCGTTATTTGAGAGAAAATTTTTAACGTTGAATAAAAAAATTACTTACCGAACATCAAGTTAATTTTAGTAGATCTGTCGAATGATATATTAGGCGGTATCAATAAGTCTCTGAGGAGTCTTGGAACAGTCTGGATCCCTTACCATTTTTCGGGTAACTTCATAATTCTAGCGGTATAGAACTTGTGTGGTTTATCAGCGTAAAACTATGGCAAGTGTCTTCGATCTGTCAAGATTTAAAAACTTAAAGGACTTTTTAAAAACAGAAACAGATGGTAATTGGGTGCAAGATCTGGACAAAATCAAAACTTCCTAATCAAGCTCCGACAGTTTGAAGCGGGTTATCA
This sequence comes from Eristalinus sepulchralis, assembly GCA_944738645.1. NCBI lineage: Eukaryota > Metazoa > Arthropoda > Insecta > Diptera > Syrphidae > Eristalinus > Eristalinus sepulchralis. The sequence goes on from OX122886.1 coordinate 56,755,194, forward strand.
ACGATGTGTGGGCTGTAGCATTGTCAAAATGTAAGACAATTTCTTCTCTGGTAACCAACTTGTTGCTCCTCCTCGATCCGAATTGTGCACAGCAAAAGATCGAGTTGAACGCTTTACCACGTTATGGCACCATACACAATCTTCAAATCCCACCAAACATTCGTCATAACCTTGCGTGGCGTCATCCTACATTTTGGGATACGATGCAATTTACAATTTCTTCCAACATTTGTGGACGGATATCGCCAATAACGGGGCGAATGGTGTCGTCCCAGTGGTCAATCGTTTGAAGCCATAGGCGTAGACTACTGACTTCACATATCCTCATAGAAAATGGTCAAGCGGCGTCAAATTGTACCATCTTGGAGGTCAATTCAGGGGTCCATAACGTGAAATTATGCGATTATCAAAGGTTTCCTTTAATAAATCAATATTGGCACAAGCTGTGTGACATGTTGCGCCGTCTTGTTAAAACCACATCTCAGGCATATCATGATTGTTCAATTGATGAGCGAAAAAATCAGTAATCATGGCTCTATAGCGGTCACCATTGGCTATTACGTTCCTTTGTGTATGAGCCATTTGGTTAATCGAGTTAATTTCTCTGATAGTGATAGTGCGCGATACGAATTTGGAACAGAACTATGCTTTTCAAGGTTAATTTGTACAAGGCTTGTTTAGGCGTCAGTCTTCTTCTTCGTCTTGTGGCGCTACAGTCCAGGGTGGAAGTGGCCCTGAACCAACATGCCTCTCCAGCTAGCACGATCTTCTGCTAGTTGACTCCAGTTGCGTTCTCCAAGTTGGTTGAGGTCATCCTCCACTTGTGTGCGCCATCTGAACCTAGGCGGTCCTCTGTTACGTTATCCCAATGGCTCGAATTTTAAGACTTTTAGGACCGCAGGAGTGGTGTCCAAACGCTCTACATGGTCTAGCCATCTTAAGCATTGAATTCGAAGACGCTTGACCAGGCACATGTCTCTGTAGCACATAGAGTTCGTCGTTAAATTTTCTCCTCCAGATGCCATCAACGCAAACAGGACCAAAAATCGCACGCAAAACTTTTCTCTCGAAAAGACTAATAGTTTCTTCATCCGCGTTTGACTACGTCGAAGTTTCTGCTGCCTAGTGGTGCGTTCTGTCTGAAAGGTCGATGATGTGCATCCTTCCTTGATGATAGTACGAGACCCAGAATGTCAGCAAACGCCTCATTGACAGCTCGCTGTTTTCATCCAATTACGTCAATGTCATCGCCGTAAACTACCAGTTGAACGAACTTTTGGGAGATCATGCCTCTGGCGTTGACTTCGGAGTTACTCACGATCCTCTCAAGAATGATGTTGAATTCGTAACCAACCTTGATGGAGCAGCGAGAGTTCTCCATCGCCATCCTAAACAATCTGAGGAGTTTGGTAGGAATGCCAAAGCTAGACATGGCACGCATATGACAGCGTGCATAGAGACGAACTATAGTCTCTATGCAGGCTGTCATATGCGGCTTCAAAATTGACTAAAAGGTGGTACGTGTCGATTTGCACTTCTTGGATCTTTTCCAGGATCTGCCGTAAATTTGGTCGATGGTGGACTTCCCTGGCCTGAAACCACACTGTTAAGGAAATATTAGGTTGTTGACGAATGGTTTCTGGAGCTTATACAATATGGCAGAGAGGATCTCGTACGTGATGCTAAGGAGACTGATCGCTCGATAGTTGGCGCAGTCAAAGGGGTCTACTTTCTTGTGCACCGGACAAATGACGTTGAGATTCCACTTATCAAACTTGTACCGCCCTTCTGAAAAATATGTTGTGTGGAGGCCTGCATAGTAAGCTTCCTTTGGAGCATTGACCACCTCATTGGACTCATATTTCTTTCCGGCAAGTGACGTATTTTCTAATTTTGAACCAAAAATAAGTGAGACAAATTCAGTGACGAATCGGCACAATAAATCGCCATAGTAGAGACGCCTGACCATATTGTCTTTTTTCAGGTACACGATGTTGGAAATCCCAACAAATGATGGGTGTCACTTTTTCCATCGATGGGATTTTGTCATCTTTGTCGCGAGAAGCCCGCTGTGTCAACTGTTCCATGTGTGTAACAGTGGATCCATGTTTGTTTCGTCATGAGACAACGCAGAAGCTCCTTCGCTCTTAAACAGCGTAAATCACTGTTCTAAAGTTCTGTGATTATGCTTGTTGTTTAGATTTTAAACTCCAAGATTACCTTAACAAGGACGTGAAATGGTGGCCAAATATCAACTCTCAGGTTCCTTGTAAGTATCTTGACTAGAGGGAACGAAAGAAATAATGTACCAAATGTCAGCAAAAATCATTTTTTCTATTGCCATGGTCGGCACAAAAAGTTGTCCTAACCTTCAGGCTTTAGTGGTTTCTATCAGACATTGAGTGAATTCCGGATACGCCAACAAAACTTTGACTATCTTTGCAACGCATTTATTCCTCTCAGAGAATTACATCAATGACTCCCAAGAGTCTGCGGCCGTCAAATGAAAGTCACTGTACAGATAGACATAGAAATCGACGTACACACCCATTACTCCGGGGCCATCGCGTAATGTTCCGTTTAATTAAGTTGCATAACTTCAACAATTCCGTGGAAACGAATCACTGAGGTGGCATCTTCAGAGGAATTACACAGCGGAAAGATTCTCGCAAGGAGGATTAAGACCATCCCCCTTCATGCCGTTCACTGAATCTGAAAGCAAATTTAACCTTAAAGCACAATTTATGTACCAACGCGGTGCGTCTATGTGGGTGTGTGTGTGTCTGAAAAGGAAACAGATAATAGCATCATCAAGGTTATTATTATTTCCCCACACAGCAAATGCACACTTTCAGCTATGACACGTGTATCTTGTCTTTGTTCGTGCTTAATACCTGAGACACAATGAAGGGCGTAAGACGCCGCAAATTCTCACGAGGTAATTGAATTTTGTGCAACTGTGCACTCCTTCAACTCACTTTGACTCTTTTCATGTGTGATTCTGTTTTTTATGAAAACGGTAACACATGCGGGAGAACTTTCTTGAAATATCCTTCTCTGGAGGTATAAATGCGGTCGGGGGCTTACAGCCCCAACCACTGTCAGTTTACATCCCTCATAGCCTTACGGCAAGACAGTCATAAGCTCATACAAATTAAAGCTCTGCCACAGGCAACTCATCCTGAACGTCACGTTTCTTCGGGGTGAAGTAATAAAAAAATGAAAAATATCCCACCACGTCGTTAAAATTATCCTTTTTGTGTGGCGGAGCCTAATTAATACAGCTACAAATTTCTCTCATAAAACCCGGAACATCTAAAAATGTTCACTTGCATGCAATGGCTTACAAAGCACTGATCTCATGGGGTTACTTACGGCAAGCACTCTGACTTCGTCCTGCCGGCGACAGACTGCAACATAATCTACGAAATATTCTCCCCCAAATGAGAAGAATGGGAGATTGATATCGTCAGGACTCATATACATTGACGGCTCCAACTAATGGCCATGGGCCATTGTGCGCACTCGACGACAATTTCCATGCCACAGCATCTGCCGGACAAGTGCCTGAGCATGAGGTAATTCGATTGCTGGACTTACGGTCGGTATATTGTGAGTCTATTGTCCTTGCCAAGAGGGTAATGAAATAGGATGCAGACGACTACTTGAACATAGTTTAATCTACAAATTTCATCTACATGGTATATGGAAGTAATGCAGAGGGTCGAGTGGCAACTTGTAGGCACCGGTGCCAGACATCGAACAGATAGGAGTTAATCAAGTCATGGTTGTCTCGAAAAGTCTCCGCGATTCTCTGGGAAATGATTCCATTAGTGTCCATATATCCTCAAACAAGCGTCTCATTGTGTCAAATAAAGACGGGTTTGAAAAAGGACACATCAGGCTATATTTTCTGTGAAGACAGATCTGTAATGCCTTGACCGTGTTGAAAGTTATTCGGAATCGAAATTGAGTGAAAAATCCGAAGAAATACGTTATGTGATGAATTTTTTCAGTACAAAAAAGAGACAAACGTTGAAAAAAGCATGACGGTGAGATTGTTGTGAGTGGATGTAGGACTCTGGAGTGGTTCGATGTTGAAGATGCACCTTGGTCTGCACTGGTCATTGTGTCACTGAAAGATTCGATTAATTTGCTAACTGATGGAGCAATACAAGCACGGAAAGTCAACAGCCGCATTGCAGCCAGCGAATAGCTTAAACAAGGAGGCTACTCAAACAAGTTCGATGTTATGGTGAAACACGCAAAGAATCTTAATTGACAGAGTAACATAACGAAATGGAAAATTTTTGAAGCAATTCATTACGGGCTATGAAAGTAGATAATATCCAACCCAAGCGGTTATGTCGTAAGGCCCGCGACCAACCAGCAATAAATTCAAAGCCGGTACTGAACAAGGTTATGTTGAGTGTTTGGTGAAGTCTTAAGGTTTGTTGCTAGATCTTAGTAAAAAGGATAAATTCAGTCATATACTGTGCGCAATCGGTTCAATGAAGCAGTCAAGACGGATCTACCACAATTGGCCAACAGAATGAGAACTGTCTTTCATTATGACAATGCAAGGCTACACATAATGATGATGACTCGGGTCTTATTGCCAGAGATTGGTTGAGAAGTTTGATGCATCCACCGTATATCCACCTACCTCCACCTACCTTGCACCCACTGATCGCCATTTGTTTCGGTCATATCAAAACTCTCTTTGTGGTAAGCGACAGAAGAGCCACTTAAATTCACCTGATTAAGTTTTTCACTGATGCGAAAAGTGGAAACAGGTCATAGATACTAATGTCCAACATGTACACTGATTTTCAATAAAGGGCGCTAAAATTTTGTTGACTTTTATGTCAAATTTTGACATCAGCTTAAACATAATGTTTGGATTGCACATGTTTGCTTGTTGCATGTACAGGAGGTATAGGGGGAAGAGCAAAGAAAACAGTACTTACAGATACCAACGCATTTAATATTCGACCATTTTTATCTCTTCTACATATTACCCGCCTTACTGAAAGCACAGTGTATCCGCAATTATGTCCCGTGCCCGTGCCTCGCTAATCCTCTACTTGGAAGAAAGTGCATAGCTGTTAATAAGTTCCTCAACTGTTTGCTTATTCGCCAATTCATCAGTCTAACGAACAAGGATTTCAATTAAAGTTCACACTCTTCTCTTACGCACGTACTCCATCCACCGTCGAAGAAGAATGGCGCCTAACGTAAGAAGCACCGAATTTAGCCCCTTTTGCGCTGGTTACTTGTAATTCAATACGATTTGCTTGCATGCAGGATACTTTCCATCCATATTGCTTGTGTCGAATATGTTTTATTCTTGATTTTCACTGACTAAAAATTGTATTCTTCAATATCCCCATAAACAGAGGAGACTTTTTGATACTCCTTTATATTTTCTTCAACACACGTGTGAATCTGGAAAGAAACACAATCCCAAAAACCGCATTTTAGCATTAAGCGGACCACCAGCTTGAGGTTGCATTCAGATTTTGAGTAAGTTCGGAATGTGCTAAGCTTTCACCAGATGCACGAACATGAAGTGAAGATGGCGCGTTTAAGCCACAAACCACCCTGAAATAAGCAGACGACTTCAGTAGTAGTAAATCCTCCTAAAATTTGTGCTTTTTAACAACTTTTCAATCGATCTCATTCAAGGAGACGCATTACGGTCTATGTCATTTTGAAAAAGTGGAAACTGCTGAAGTATGTGTTGTATCATATAACATTTACACGTCTATTGTAAAGCTTCAAAAATTCATAAATTTCAACGAAATTTAACGATTGAACGCGATATCAGCGTTTCTTATTCTTCATATGGTTTTACAGTCCGCCGTGAACCTAGGCCTCAGCCAACAAGCACCTTCAGCTGGCATCATCATTACCCAGCTGCCTTCGTTTTCTCCGACTCTACGGGCTGGAGCTGTGTTATCCATGCGCTCTACGTGGCCTAGCCATCTTAGGCGTTGAATTCGTAGACGTCTGGTTAGGCTCATGTCGCTGTATGGCCGATAGTATTCATGGTTAGAGGTTACGCCAAAACCATAGACGCCAACGATTGCTCTAAGAGACCAAGAGCTTCTTCATAGGGAGTCATAGGCAAGACAGACATGTTCAAGGTCCTATATAGAGTTCGCTTGGTCTTTCAATACAGGACTGTACTATTCAGTTTTTTTTGAGTCGAAAGAAACATTGGTTTACAAGAGTTATTCTGCGTTGAATCTTGGGAATGAAGTTCTATGTACTATTCACTTGGATGATGAGGTAGATGAAGACCATCACTCTGGCCGAGACGTCGGTGTCTAGATGGCAGCAGTCGTTTTGCCCTTATCGATCGTTAAGCCCATTCTAGTCACCTCCGCTACGATACCAGCAAACGCTTCATTGACGGCACGCTGTGTTCGATCAATCACATCATTCACGTATACCAGAAATTGTATGGAGTTTTGGACGATCTTTTAAGGACGATGTTGAAGAAGTCGTATGACAACGCATCGCCTTGTCTAAATCCTTTTTTTTACATTGAACGTCATCCTGGACAAACTGATGAGTTTGGAAAGAAAGAGAAAACTAGACGTGGCGTTGTATAGCTGCACACTGTAATGGCTTATGGCCGTAAAATTTCAAGCACCTAATCGAGTTGGTTATTTTAAAGCTTGAAAAATAAGTCGAAATTCACGCGCTCGAGATGTAAGGTGTAAGAGTGCGTATATAGTTTTTATTGTTGTCTTCAATATGTCAAATTTTTTACCAAACAAACAGCACTTGCTGACATCATGTTTTATTCAATTTGAAAAATAGGGGAAGCTTATGGTGAACATTTGCCATTTCAAGACAGTTGTAAAGGTTGGCTTTAGAACTTTAAAAACGTCGACCTTGCTGTTTCACGCAAGGGACGTGGAAAACCTCAAAAAAGTACAAGATGTGGAATTGCAAGTTTTGCTGGACGTATATGATTCACAAAAGTAAAAATAACTCGCCGGGAAAGTAGGCATTTGTCAACAAGCCAAGAGGCGATGAGAGTTGGGAATGAGAGATCAGAAGTCCAATAGAGGAAAATTGATTTCACTCATACGGTTTTCATCCATTGGACTTCTGAAGCATTCCCACCTCTCATAGCCTATTGGAAATGTCTTGTTGACTTACGACTAATTGGGAATCGCGAACCGAAAAGCGCTTAAGCAAACTACAATTTTTGGTTATTTGATACAAAAGGAAGTCGATCTTATATCGGAGAGTAACGGGGGATGAAAATTGGATTTATTTTAAAATTCCAAGCGCAGAAGGTCTTGGGTACACCCATGCACACAATCCAAACCGGAAGTTCAAATGTTTTAACCGAGAAGACGATGCTCAATGCGATGTTGTGACGATTCTGTTTGTTGAGACCAGACTTGTTCAAACATGGGGATATAATAAACACTCAATGTTACCAACAACAAGTAATTGATGAGAACCGCTTGCCACTTACAAAACCAAAACAAGAACGTCGAAAGAAGTAACACAAAGTAATTTTTCTTCACGACACGACAACGCTCCAACACATACAGCGACACGTTTGAGGCACTCAGCTGGGAAGTTCTACCCCATGCGGCTTCCTCACCACACTTGGCTCCTTCGGATTATCATTAGTTTGCCTCGATGTGCTTACGCACTTGATCAGCAGCACCTTGTATCGTACAAGAATGTAAAATGACTCGATGAATGGTTTGCAGCAGCAGGGGAACATTTTTACTGCCGCAGTATTCACAAACTGAATGAAAGATGGCAAAAATGTGTCACAGGAGATGAGATCTACTAGAACACTTTTTGTTACTCCTTCGAAGTGAATAAAGAGCAATTGGGAATGTTTTTGGAAAATTTATCAATTTGGAGTGTTTTCCAATTTTGTCATTTCAGGATCTTGGAAATTTTTAAGGTCTCGGAGTATTGGATTTAGAAATGTTGATTTCTGCTAAAAAAGATTGGTGAAGAATGCAAGTCATCTTTCTTTCACTATTTATCTTTTATAAAACTTCCGCGACGGCCACTAAGAACAAAAAAGGTGAGTACTGCGAATCTGGTCTGTATGGACCCACACGGGGCCATCAAAATTCTCCGGTGGTTTCATTTTTAAAGAGTTGGAAGTACATGCGTCTATGCAGTTGTCTGAAAACAGGAGAATCCGCTACAGAGGAGTGTCCAGTAAGATAAGTTTCACTGCAAAAGGATGGAATAAGATGTAACGTCAGGTTTTCTTTTTTTTTTCAGTTTCTGAGACGTGGTTTAGATGCATTCAGTAATTCAGTTGAATAATACTCGGCAGACGCAGGGCGAATTTGTTGGATCAAGTCCATAAACTCATCTCGCTCCGCTTGGGAATAGCCCCTGATGAGTTAAAGTCGATAACGAAGGATCGAGCCACGTGGACTTCTCTCATACTTGCATTGCCTTGCGACCCCTTTAGTGGACCATGCGGGTTTAAGAAGATGAATAAAGGATCCTGAAATAATATGCAACACAAAAACTAAGTCTTAGTACAAGTATTCTTTTCCAAAGAAAATATAATTTCAATCGGTATGTTTAGCAGGTTAGGTGATGACTTCTTGTAGGCATAACTATAAAGCCTGTGGCGGCTGTGACGTTGTGAATAGATGCCAATGGGATAAAGTTCCATAACCACACGTGTGTATTAAGAGACCTTCTTGTCCTACCTAAAGGACACCAAAACTATTGTCTGAAGTTGTTTTTGCGTTCTGGGCACAAGAAAATTTTGGACTAGCATACATGTGGTCGCCGTGGCGTAGTGGTAAGTGCATCTACCGCCACACAGAAAGTTTGGTTACGATTCCCTGACGGGACACCTAGCATTTTTTCACGGCACCACCTCTTTCGAGTTGCTGACAACACTCAAAGAGTATTAATTGTCTATGGAAAGCGCCGTTCGGAGTCGGCAAAAAACTGTAGGTCCCTTCTACTCGTGAAGAACAGTAGCATGCACAACACGAGTAGTTGTTGTAGAAGCTTTCTATCGACCTCATTGATAGAAAGTAAGCAGCCTTCTTAATAACCTTTATTTGAACCTGGAAAACACTACAATGGTTGGGACGTCGAAGTGATTTATTTTTGTGGGCATATAGTTAGCGTGTCAAAAAAACTTAGTGGCCTCTTCGCGTTGTCATTGCCATGGTGACATGAGCTCTCCTATGGACAAGAAAAATCGATCAGTGGCTACGGCATGATATCCAACTTTGATGTAACCCTGTAACACGCAACAATTAGTAATCTTTAGCTTAATCTCCTAGCCTTTACTTGGGGTAATACTTCCTTCCTCATACCAAAATCTTGCAACAAAACTCCCAAAACATTGGTTACCTCTGGTAGAAGCTCATCTAATAGGTTGAGTGTCATTGCTCCTGCTTGTGCCTAGAGATTGGACCACTTGTTCACATGCATTTTCAATAATTTTTGTCAAGGTTTGAACAGTCTTCACATTCATTCTTCTTTCAAGAGAACACACCGCACATAAACAACGTTTCTTCACCAATCAATCCCCAAGAGACACCGTCTGCCAGTTCATTAGGCGCAACTTAACATGACAGCAGCGCAGCAGGAATTCGAATGTTTGCAAATTTGCAGCTACACACATTCTGACGACAAGAGTGACAAAAGTCACACAAGTGGACTGCCAGAAAAAAAAGAGACAGTGTCACTGATAAATGACAGACATGCAGAGAAACGGCAACAAAGCGGACAAGAAAAGGACATTCCAACCATTGACCAAGCAATTTTTCTCCTCGCTCGCCTTACATTTATTTATCACTTCTGTTGGATTTTTTTTAGATTGTTCTGAAAAAAAAGGACAATTACGTGGAAAATCTTTCCCAATCAAGTCCCAATTTCGCTTCAGTTTAGATGAATTACGAGAATATTTCAAATCGTGCCGGCGAGGAGCAATAAAAGAGTAAGATCTTGCCATCGATCAAGGCGAGCTAGCAGGATAATTAAGTCGAAAACCCGGCATTTGGTAATCTCATCACGGACTCGACTGAGCCTCATTCTTCCCGCAGTCTCGAAAAGTTATTATTTTTCCAAAACGGCCTGCTTACAAACCATAACGAGAACAAGACTCGCAACCACCCTTCTCGATTGGGACGTGCGAGACGTTTATCCGTACAATGGATTACTTTTTGGTTTATTGTAAGAATTCTGCAAGGCCGGTCGGTAATGGACTTTCGCCGAACTTGTCTTTAGTTTAATGCAACCCCTAGCAACTTTCTTCTTTATTGTTGCACTTCGCACACAATAGACGGAAAACAATTGAGTGACTTTCTCCGTCGTTCATCCCCCTGGTTGGTGGTTGGCAACGTATGCGTATGTATTCCACTTCCTAGGTGGGCTTTTGTGTTGTCGTCAACGTGCGTTGGTACATAAAAAAAAGACGGAGAATTTAATGGCCTTCTAATTGTGTGGTGGGCTGCCGGAGTTAGTTCCAAGGGAGTAATTCCATCCTCCCTCGCATGGCATGGCGAGGACTGCCAACGTTCGCTCGTACTCCCCCTTACGAAGTAAACAAAGCCGCTGTAGGAGTTGATAGTGCCTTAGGATGGAGTCACCCTAAAGGAACACTGGGGAAAAAAAAGAAAGTTTATCCTGCACAAAATATAAGCGACGACGAGGGGGAATCGTGTCACGAATGTGTGCTGAACGAAACTTTTAACGTCAAATCTAAAATGCGAGATCAAAGAAGGCACATTTACCGGAGGTGATGGATGACTTCGAGGTCAATGAGGAGAGCGGCTTAAGCAGAGACAAGTGGCGGATATTTTTTTCTTTTTTGTCGAACATGGTGACATGTTGCTCATTTTTAAGTGACGACGAGAGACATTTGAGGCACATGAGAGATATTGATCGACTGTCGGCGGGAGCAAATTTGAAACATTTAAAGACGATTATGCCGGGGATTCATATTTTGGGAAAAGTTATTTTTTCTTTGTGAATAAATTGGTTGGCCACAACATACCAGGGTCCTTCTCCCTCAAGAACCACTCGTGCTATTCTTTTCTCATATATGATGGGACTTGCAGTTCAATGCTGACACTGAACGTCGAAATCTTTGACCATTTTTGAAAAGCTTAATACTTCCTGAGCAGTCGCAGCAATGGATGAAAAGGAGTGGAAGATAATAGATGACCATTATGAGCCAGTTCAAAATGAATTTGGGGCCAGCACGGATGACAACCGCATGAGTCTTGCTCTCTTTTGTTCTCCCAGGAATGATATGATTGAAAATGAATGTTGACTCTGAAGAGTGAAGTACTTAGACGTCCGGGGTTGACATGACCCTCAACCAAAATGCCTCTCCAGCTACACCATCTCCAGTGTCCATGAGCTATACATGACCTTGCCATCTTAAGCGTTGTATCCGAAGACGCTTGACCAGGCGCATACCGGCGTCCAGCCTCATCCGCTCTTAGAAGCGTGAAAGTTTCTTCTTCGCAAAGGAGGACTGCGGTGTTCAAGCTGTTGTACAAAGCCAGTTTAGTCCTTCGACAGGACTTTATGACTCAATTGCCTCTGGAAGCCAAAAGAAGTTACAATTGGATTATATATTTTCAATAATGTGTGAGAGGTGAAGTCGATGAGTTTGAATCTTCCACACACAGAGGAGACGAGCAGACCATTCATTCAAACTAAGCGCGAAAGAAAAAACCTCAAGAAACAAAATACAAAACCGCAATTAAAGAGTTTTCCTCGCACACCTATCGGTCGCTTAAAGACAGTATACCCACCATTATGTAGTTTCATCCTCAACCGGAAAACAAATAATTGTTGCTGATTGCACTAAAAAAATGAAACAAAACAGCCAAAGCACAAAAGCGCCTTTAATTTATTCCCCCGAAGAGTAGTCATAAACAGAAGAGTATATCGTTTCAGGCGAAAGACAATTTATTCAACGTCACCATCGAAGGGAATTCGATTCAAATTGAAAGACAATTTATTCAAAGGCCAAGACAATGGCAATTCAAATACATCCGTTCCGTGTGGTAAAACACACACGTGAATCCATTAGAGCACGAGTACGATGCACATACAGGTGGAGGGATGTGTTTCTTTTGGACTGGAGCTGAGCACATCCATTGAATTGATTACTTTCGTCCTAGGGAAAAATACACTCAATAATGAATGAGCAGTTGGGAATTCTTGGCAAATTGAATGGTTCAACAAGTTAAGTGTAAGTTTCAGTGGAAGGAGTTTTCGAACACTGGTGTTGAGTAAAAATGGGGAATATTGTTGAGAAACTAAATTCATGTGGTGTGTTTGGTGGATTCACGAATTTCAAATATTTGGAGGGGGGCGGAGGATCAAAATTATGCCTAAGACAGAATGACGCATTGAATTCAGTTTCCAGTGCCCAAGCCCGAAATGTGGTGCCACTTACACGCAAAGGGTTTCGTTCATATAAAGTAATTTTCAAGTGTTGTACTGGAATTCGAAAAAGTTCGATAAGGAGATTGTGGCTAGATAGCTATGGAATGTCAAACCTCTGGCAATATAAAAATTATCTGACAATCCAATACCTTATGTTGGGGGTAACGTTCTACGCTTTATTCTGATAAAGGTCAATATTAGAGTCGCATTTTGCAAAATTCGCCATGTTGTGTAGAAAAAAGGAGAAGACAGCAGCGAAATCACGAACTCCTGATCTGACAATTTTGATGTTAAAAAACCACCTAATTCTGGCCAAGCAATCACTAGAAAAGTCAATGAGATCATGAAAAACTTTAAGCGAAATCGGTATTTAGACAGTCTTGGCGTTACTGTGGAACTAGGTATTCATCACGAATACAGACAGGAACTCGATATTTTAATGACACATGACTTAAGAGCAAAAACTGGGTTTGATCTTCAATTTAGGGCTAATTGCTAAAAAGGAACGAAATCCAAGCTGAATGATTATGAGCGATTCAGGAAATGTGCGATACGAAAATGATCTTGGACATATGTATTCTAGTGGATGTCTTTGCAAGCCGTTCGGGAATTTTCCCTCATTTTTAAAGGTAAATAACTCGTCACGGAGAAATGCGATTAAGGAATGCGTTCTACCCAAACGATGCTAGAGATGTCAGCTTTCACAAAAATGACTGTGTTGTCAGATGCAGATAGAATTACTAAAGGTATGCCATCTGACGAACTTTTTCGACCATACAGTACTAGACCTAACAGCAGAATTTAGATTTTCTCTGCCATTTGACCAATTCGTAAAGGCAACCCACCACTAGGTTGAGTTCTAATTTGATTTAGAATTCTAAAATGAATTTTAGCGCTGTAGTTATTGACAAAGTTGTCTGGTCGGAGGTTGCGTCTATAAACAATCTGCCCTACTAAATGTGCCACGTCTCAACTTGTACTAATATTTTTGTTCAAACTATGTAAACTTTGTTGGCCTTACTTATGTTCGCTGCCCCATACCTAACCTTCAGAGAAGCTTATAAATTTGTCCATCAGGGCTCATAAGTGCCCAACATACAAACTGCCATGGCCACTTACAACATCGTCTCATCACGTATGGCATTCCTCAAAGGGAATGAGGCGACTTGAATGTGGAGATCAAAATTTCGTTGATCCTCGTCAATGTACGACCATAGTCTTCTAGAAATCAGTCGGAATCACACATCTTGGTGCATTCTGTTGCATGGAGAAGCAAACGTGGTGTGAAAATAACTGAACATCTATATTTCTCAAAAGCTGATTAATAACTTTAAGTCTCAGAATGTTATTTTGTGAGATCGCGTAATTACAAATTTTGTCAGAAAATGTACAATTTATTTCATATCATGGCCCCTTCAAGCAATCACTTAACGATAACAAACGCCAAACATACCTTCAGTCAGTGCCAACAGTTACCATTTGCACTGATCAGTGCAGTTTGTCTCTCGTCCTTGTCTAAGAGATAAGTCACAAGGGGAAAGAAAGACATTATCCGCTCGTCTCTTTTCATGCATTCTTCATACTTCGTCTTTCGTCACGACATATTTTAAGGGAGATTATCTGTGAAACAGCTGGAAAATGATTAAAAAAAATCTATTACATGAATGTAAGAGGCGAAAGATAAGATCATTGTATCGCTTCATTCTTTTTCTTTTTAGATTGGCGCTACAGTTCAGAGTCGACCTGGGCCTCAAGTAACATGCCTCTTTAGCTAGCACGATCCCTTACCAGCTGCGTCAAATTTCGCACACCAAGTTGATTGTGGTCCTTCTTCAATTGCATGCACCGTCAAAGATCAGGATTTTGTTTGCTGCGTAGTCTCAATGACTTAAGTTTTAAGACTTTTCGAGCTGAAGCTGTGTTATGTATATTTTCACCATGACATGATATTCGTAGATGCTAGAGGCATACCGTAGTATAGCCCACGTAGTCCACTGTCTCTTCCTCCAGATCAAAGGAAACAAACCCAAAAATTGCAGCCCAGATCCCCAAAGCTCCCTCAAAAAGATCAGGAGCCTCCTCAGCTGCTTTATTAGACATTATTGTCTAATTTTCTGTGCAATCGATCAGAACGGAGGTGAGTAGGCTATTGTCAGCTTGATTGATCCTTCGAGGGGGGTAATTTTACTCAATTATGCCTTGAGCCCAGAGGAACAGAGCGTGAGGGAAGTGAATCTACGCTTTGTTCCGATACTGAAGTTCTTGTCCCTGTTAACTGCTAAGCCGAGGTAGATGAAGTGTTGGATTCCCTCAGAGCGTTTCCTACTTATTGTGGTGTTCTGTCCTAAACCTCGATGTTTTCCGTCCTTTCTTGGCGAAGGCATATTCCCTTGCTCGCTTCGTAATGGATTAAGAGTGCGGTGTTGATAAGCCATTGTTCAATAGATTCTTTAAATTGTTTTACCTTCTCCAAAACAATTTTAGTCGCTTCTTTTTCAAAGCCAGCACATGCCTCATTGATGGCTCGCCGTGTTCATCTAATCACGTCAACGTTAACCGCATAAAGCAGCAGCTCAACTTGCCTCTACCTTTACTAAGTGCGTTTCGTACGATCTTCTCAAGAACACTGTTGAAGTGGTTAGATGTCAGTGCGCCGCGTTGTCTAGAAACTTTTGTAATATTGAAGTTTTTGATGTGCCCGCTAACAGCCGTGACGGAGAAGCGACTGTTGTCCATCGCCATTCTACACAATCTGACGATTTTGGTGCAAATGCAAAAATTAACTCGTCTCTATGCAGGCTTTAAAATCGAGAAATTGGTAGCGGATGTCGATTTGCACTTCTTGCGTCCTTTTCATCATCTGTCACAGTGTGAAAATCTGACTAATCGGGAACTATGATTAAATCTGCTTAAAATAAGTCCCGCCCATGCCTGCAAGAAATCCTTCGATATCCCGGGAACATTCCCGCAAAAATGGCGAAAATGCATGATGAGCTACAGCAACTGCTCCCAATCTTCTACCAAGTTATATACAGCGTTTCTTGCACTCGCCTCTCAGAATGTCGAAGACCGCTGTTTTTTGAATTTTGAATTTTGACTTCTTCTCTTAAACTTTGAACTTAAATTTTCAACGACGTCCCTGCCATCTTTACTGCTCTTCCCTTGTCTGTTTCGTATCATGACACAGTAGCATAGCTTCTTCAAGAGATCACAACTTTTCAAGCCCTACTTGACACAACTCCATCAACAAGGCGATGCCCTCTCAAAGGTTACAACTCCAGCGCACAAGAAAACGGACAATCTAACCTGACAGCGATCTTCTTGAAATCAAGATAACTTCTACTTTTTGGACTTTTTCTCTCCTCACACTCGACCCCTCACGACAAATTCTTGCAAATCCATTCCTCTTGTTAAACGACCATTTTAAAATTCAAAAAGTTCATAACCTCCCGGGCTGCCATCTGCCATTCATTTGTGCTTCGCACCCATTCAGCCCGTTGCACCGTCCGCTATCGCGACATCGCGAATATTAATCTCAACCAATGTGTGCGCCTGTATCCAGGGGTGACTCATTTTCCGGTTTGCCAACTCCATGTGCCAACCCAGTCGTACGCCATGCTTGCCTCATTTGCGTCCCATCGAAATTCCGCTCGGATTTTAATATCCTGACAGTGCTTGGCGCTGCTGGTGTACTTCCGATTGTATAATTTCGTGAATTTACGCGTTCGAAATGTTTACGCACGGGACCAGTTTTCCTGTCCTTTTGGGCAGAACATTCGACAATCATGCGGCATGACGAACAATGAGGCTCCGCACTGCTATGATATGGGGTGTCTACAAATTATTCACTCTCAATGCAGTGGAATTTTTAATGTTCGCTCACGACTGTTTGCAAGCAAATCTTGTCTATTCAACAGTTCTTCTCGAAGGACTTAGTTTGTGTCCGCTTCACTGAATGCTGATTTCCAACTGTGAGCCTGAAAATGTCCTTCATTTATTTTTAGTTTATATCCACTAACTAGGCGGATTCTTTATAGTAACCAAACGCGTTGTGTGCTTGTTGAGTCAACTGATTTTATTCCACATCAAGTCATCACAGTCAAGTACTAAACTAAATGCCAAACTGAAAAGTTGAAGGACTCCGGCGATGAGTTCCTCAAGAATTTCCATCACTTATGCAAAACAGCTTCAGTAACAAGTCGTAGCCGATTACATGAAAAAAAGGAGAAGCAACCCCCCGCCAAAAGATGACAAGGATTCCGAGCAATCGTAGACATATCCAAAACAAGAATTTCCAACCACAAGCTGATGCGGGGTCTGGTATGACTCACGATCAAACTCTTTCCAGTTGCTCGCATAGTTGTGCGGCTGGAGACCACGGAGA
Source organism: Eristalinus sepulchralis (assembly GCA_944738645.1). Taxonomy (NCBI): domain Eukaryota; kingdom Metazoa; phylum Arthropoda; class Insecta; order Diptera; family Syrphidae; genus Eristalinus; species Eristalinus sepulchralis. Next base: position 56,772,019 of record OX122886.1, read on the forward strand.
AAAATCCATCCAGAGATGTTTCTACTTCTTGATTGCATTTAATCAATTTCTTCCCGCATTTGTGAACGCTCCGCATCAATCAATCAACGCAGCCTGTAGTTGCATGCATGTGTACATATTTAAGCAATGATGTTTGATGAGCCATGTGAGGAGAAGAACAGTGGATAGACAAAGGAACAAACAAAACTAACATTTGCCGGACGGGGAGGCGAAGATTGATGTTTGCGACAAACGTGTTAGAATTTAAAACGTAATGCGGTCCGGAACCCCAACAATGAGGGGAGATCGAGATTAAAATTGTGACGGAACTGACATGGCAGCTGCATACGCCACTGCAATAATTGCAATGTGTGTGGATAGTAGGTACGTCCTACACGGCTTTGTACAGACAGCACACAATATTTGGCATCAAATTTTTATGCATGCCACTGCACACGTATCCATACGTAATGAAGTTTGTGCGCTGAATGGGGTAAACGGGTAAAAATGGAGTGCTTTGGTTAACGCATTATTGAAATTTAATGACATTTTTGCATTCATTACGTTTTATCATATTTTTGCATAAATTTGATTGACTCGATTGTCAGGCCATGGTGGGATGGGCGCGTAGGACTTTGCCCCTGAAGGGTTTGCTCCCCTGATTTCAATGATGTCCATGGACCGATTTGGACTGGCATTGTTGGTCTTTCAAAACAATTCTCTCTTACTCAATTTGAAACAGGGACTGTTTGTCTTTTATATTTGATGAAGCTCATATCCCAATTTACTGTGGAGCTGAAGTTTTTGTTTAGTTTAAAAGGCATTTTTTTTATTTTTTATCTAATAGTATCTTAAAACTAGGTACAAAACGCTTAACCTAGGTACGACTAAAATGAAAACTTATAACTACTTACTTATACTACTTACTAAGCTAAACTATTCATATATTTTTGCCTTTCGGCGTCCTTGATAATTTCTTAAGTTTAAATTAACAAAAACTCTTATTTATTATTTTAAAACTAAGAAAATGTTTTTTTAAAAAACTTAGTTATCTATTGAATTTTCTAAAAAATATCTTAATATATCCTATTCTAACTTAAATATACTTACGACTAAACTTGGTTTCGTTTTTTTTGTTTTTTTTTTTTTTTGTTATTGCCTTGCCTTTACAGTTTAAATTTAATCTTAATTAATAACTTAACCTAACTTATACTAAATGTGAATTGGCCGTGGGTGACCAACCCTAACCTACCAGGCCGACGACAGCTGGGGTTCCTGGTGTGGCTCTAACCACCAGTAGAACCCCCGGTCCTTATCCGTGTCCATCCTATCACGAATGGAGATGGATGTGCCGAACCGGAGAGCATCCCGACTAACTATTGCGACGTTGGCGTCGTACAACAGTCGCCTTTCCACTGTCCTTCTCACCACGTGGTAGATAAGTGGACACGCTTCCGCATCCTGGATCAGTCCATCAGTACGGTCAAGATACAAGAACGCTTCCGGTGGAATAAAATCCCTTCGACGAGCGTTCTCGTGGTACTCGTCATTTGGGTAGTAGGCCCCAAATATGAGATCATTTTCAGAGGTCATGGCTCGTGCAACATACCTTCGAATCAGCTTAATAATAAAATTATCAACCCTGTTCACGTTCGCTTCGTTATACAAGACCTCATTAGGATAGAACTTCTTGTAGTCAGATTCCGGGGTTCTGTAGTTCTTGAGACATGCTCGAAGACATTGTCTCTCGAAGACCCTCATCTTTACTGCGGAGCTGAAGTAAATGAAGGCATTAACCTCATCAAGACTGTCACTTCTGACGCTCTATTGCGTCTTTTTTCGATGACAGCACATACCCAGTTAAGCTCTCATTTCCCATCATGCCAACTTGACCGCCCCGCCAGTGCCGAAGGAAACAAGCTCTTAAATGAAGAAAAAAACGTATCCACTCCAATCAACTTTCTTTCTTCCTACCTCCTAGAAATTGGAAGTTTAGCCGTCCACAAACTCCTTGGTAATCGACCTCCTCTTTTCCTAAATATTGGGCTACAGCCTTAACATGACATAAGCTTAAACAACTACGCCACTAACCCCTCTCAAGTGCGTGTGTGCACACCAAACACAGGAATGTCTACCCTCTTGACATCCTGTGTTAGGTTCAGATTCATATTCTGTTGCCATGGACTTCTAATCGCTGTAGAAATTGACTAACTACCTTATTAGGAAGGCATTGTACTCAAATCTTCGCGGACGGCTCCAACGACAACATAAAACTTCACACCTCTTCGTAATCGTAACTTCGTGTCGGTTTTCCAAGTGAAAACCTTTGCAATCCTAATTGCTCATGAGCTCTATTGTGAAGAACAGATGGAAGGGTCGAATTATCTGCGTCTAAGCGACAACCAAGCAGTGTTGAACCCCTTTAACCACTTTCAAGATAGTCTAGGAAAGCCAATCTTGCCCTAATTGGTTGACAGACAATATTCGCCTGGACTTTTCTGGGTCCAAGGACACCAAAGGATCATGGAAAACGAGATTGCAGATGAACTTTAAAGACAAAGATCAAAAGTGGCAGTCATAGGGCCCGAACCCTCCTTGCGATTGACCGCATTTTTGTTCAGGGCTTCCATGGACAGATGTGTCTCTCGACAACTAGAGATGGCAAGACTCTCCAGGATGCAGGCTGACTGAAAGAATGCTCATAAACCCCAGCATGAAACCCGCGACATTTTTGTCATCTCTAAACAGAAAATCATGCAGACGACTTGTTGGCGCACTAACGCAACACTAAACCTTCGATAAGCTTGGACTCCGTGATAAAACAACGTATGCAGAGAAAGTAAAGACACTCCGTCGGTATCCCACCTTTGCTCAGATCAGGTGGCGGCTGTTTGGTGCTAATGTGGTTGCAGCTGAGAACCTAGGCTCTTTATCAAAGAAGTGTTTTCTGGTAGCCCTCCGAAAGATCAGAGTTCTGCCTGGTTGTGCAATGCTTTCGGTTTCCGAAACTGAGAGCTCTAGAGCAGGGTTTGCCAACCTCAAACAAAAATATGATCATTCCATTTCTCTTGGGTGTATAAACGGGAAGGCAGCCCCATTATGTTGACACTTATGTATGATATAGACATGCTGAAGGAACGTTTGTCGTATGTCTTTTCATAAGCTTTGGCAATCTTCTTCAAGTTTGTTTGAAAATCGATTTTTGAATCATCGTGCCGCAAGTTATTACTAGCCAGTGTGTAGTGCCACTACATCCCACAAGGGACCAGGGCCTAGTTTCTACAACAACTACTCGTGTTGGCGTTCTACTGTTCTTTCACGATGAGAAGGGACCTATAGGTTTTTTTCGACTCCGAACGGCGAGATTTAAGAAACCTTTCATAGACAATTGACACTCTTTGAGTGTTGTCAGCAACCAGAAGGAGGTGGTGCCGTAAAAAAATGCGAGGTGTCTCGTCTGGGAATCGAACTTAGATCTTGTGCGTGTGGGTCGGTGCACTTTCCTACTAGTTACTTCTATAAAAACGGAAATAATCACAGACCCAACGAACAACAATGTTTGCCAAACTTTAAATGCAAATCCCATTTACGACGACAAAACATTTCATGTCAATTAAAAACTCCAAATACATGTTAACACCGCAAACCGCTCAAACTGATAACAAGCTTAAGTCAAATAGTTGCTAATTAAATGCAAAACAATGTTTCCTTTCCAACGAGCACTTACTACAAATCCCATTAAGCCCCTCTGTGGAAGATTGCCAAAAAAGAATCGCCACACATGAGTGTGTACGCCTTTGACAAACCGTACAGCACAACAAATACCTATCCGCATGGGAACCTCAAAGGTAACACTCTCACAGACGATGTAAAATGTGGTAAAAGGCACCAAGGGCACGGTTACAATGGCGCATGTAAACATTGACGGTTCATAGCGCACACAAGTCACAACACATCACATTAGCACAAAAAACCTCCCATACCCACGATGTGTGCGCACTAATGACCTCGGAATAGTTTAAAGTTTACAACTCCGCACTGCAGCCTAGGCCTGCTTCCCGGAATAATCCAAACTGTCACGGCAATTAGGAGAGGAACGCCAGAGATGAGTTACCGCCAAGATTAATGAAGATAAGACGAGGCGTGTTCACAGAGTTAAAAATCAATTTATATGAAACTTTAGCGTACGAGCGATGAATAGGGCTTAGAAAATTGTTTAACCGCATCTTATGCTTATCTCGCTCATCACATGTGGCTTGGAGGAAGGATAGTGTGTGGAGCTAGCTGCAGGGGAGGCAACCACACTGCTAGAGTATCGGTCTGTTGGCAACCCACAAGCAATGTTTTGTGTTGCCATTAGTTCGCTGACGAGAAGTTTCCCCTTCCAGCGGGACGAACTACTCACTTGCACACAGACACGCCTGAATGGCGGGCTCAGTGTTGTGTTCACAGAGGAACTGCAGGTAGTTCAGTGGGGTATGTTAATTTTATGCAAATTTTATCTCCCCTGATGGTGGCCCGATAAGAAGCCCGCATATAATCGTATACTTAAAAACTTCTAACATGGCATTTATGTCTTCTTTCCTTGTGACGTGGCTATCGCCAGGATGAAGGGATCATAACCCTTACACTTTAGTGGTTTCATCTTCTGATTTGCTCGTCGGTTTTTGCGGAGAATGACAATCTTGTGCGAACTACGGGTGGGAGGGGGATTGCGCACTGTGTGCACTTATTTACTTATTCTGCTGACACGTTGACGGGCAGGTGGGAACAGTCTCAATCGAAAAATTGAACAGAAGGTGGACGCACTTAGTTGGAAATTATTGGCAGATCTGCTTAGAGGGGAAAAACTAGATCATTGGAGGGGGGACTGTGCCACATTATAGATGGATGTAGAACAGACGCGATGTACCAGGCAAGTTGAAAGCAAAAATAATAGGGCAATGTGGCTGAGTGTGGCTGTCCCATTAATAGAGGCTTCCTTCACCATGCTCAGGTATAAAGAAATGAAACAAGTTTCGAAAATATCATCTCACGCAGACAATACACTGCAACACAAGATGAATCCAAAAATCACACTGAACTATAATCTACTACAAGTCGACATATTTCCCACAATTAACAAATTTTCGACACTTTTGTCGCACAAAAAAAAACCAAACGTTTCCGATGTAACGAGACATGGAATCGAAGCTATCAACCCACACTATCCGATTTTCGAAAACGAGTCTGCATCGGAGGGCATTGATTTTTTCGAATGAAAGAAGTGCCGCTTCAAAGACATTAGAACAGATAAAGTTTTCCAATTTAAGCGACTACGACAGAGGGTGGTATGTTCTGTATCTACCCAGCTTGGTCATATGGCCATTCATCGGTCAACGACCCGTAACAATTCTGATAACGTCTCTTCTAGATCTTCGGAACGGTCTATTGGATTTGGTGCACATTGAAGTTGTTGGGAAAATGCAGTTTGCATTCTGGAGTGATGCAACTTGACAACTACACCCAACGGCAGGATGAAATGGGCGCAGTCATTGTGGATTTATGGAAAAAACAAAAAGGAAGTAGAGACGAGAAGACATACAAACCTCACAGCTCACAGCAGGAGTGTCAACAGCGATAAAAACAATTGGAAGGTGTCTGGGCGTAGTTCGAAGAAACGGACATCGAAATAGGAGAGAACTGTGTGGTGGATTTGAACCATTCATACTTTGAAGACGATCGACTTTAATGAAATTCAAAATATTGTGACAGACCTTTGACAGCAAATGGAACAAAGGTTACAGCTGGTGCCTGAAGGAAAAAGAAGTCATTTCAAAAACAAAAACTGCAGTAGACGATACAAAACAAGGTCAACGAACAATGGGGAAATTGAAAACTCTCAAAATTCGAAAAATTGATAAGGATGTCGTTTCGAATTCACTGGGACATTCTAGAATTGACAATGCGGATGGCATGAATAAGCTACTTCCCAGATTGGCTACAGGTGGCTCCAATCAATTCCATTGCACCCAGATACGAAATCTGGAACAGATTTGGGATGAAGTCGTGTCGTAGTATCACAAGTAAGATAACAAGAAAAACGAAGAAGAGGTCATGATATAAGTTAATGCAACATAATATGTCACAGCCAACACAAGCCGCATTGGAACAAAGCGTCAGGAGCCTGCTAACCCGAACACCGTTCGTCGAATCGCAACGTCAGCAGCGTTCCCACGATCAACCTGCAGCTCACGTCGAAGTGCCGAATTGCAGTGTCAGTAATTATTAAGTATTTAAGGTAGCGTAAGAAAATAGAATTTGTGCAGTAGTTGTTAAGAGGCAGAACCGCTGTCAGTTTGGACAATAAAATGTTTTTTTTTTATAAAAACTAAGTCTATAATATTTATATTTATATCTGGGTCTGCGAAAATAGGTTTCTGTAGCAGGATTGGAAACTCATGAAGCTGAAAGACAGGTGAAGCTGAGGTGCTTCGAACACAACCAGCGACAATGAGGGTGTCAAAGTACAGATGTGGCATTTGGATTAACGTAATCACCTTTTTTGACGGCCTTATACCAAGGGGTCTATTTTCTCAAGATAGAGATAACGCAAGACCACACGCCTTAGTTACCCAAGTACCAAGCTGAGGGGTAATCATTCATCAGTTAGGCCTTTCTAAAAACTCTGTCGCTCTCTGAGCCGCTCACACGGTTGAAAAAGCAACTCCACACTGAGTGCCCTAACCACCGGGTCTTCGCCAATAGGCTGAACAATCTGATTCCGACCAGTCGGAACAGTACACTTAACTCGGTTCTGCCTAACCAAAGACATTACGGTATCTCTGGGGAGCCACAAAAAGGCCTTCAGCACGGTCAAACTGGAGCAAGTTCCAGAGGCTTCTAACCTCCCATGGAACCGGAAAATAGTCTCTGGTCAAGTTGTGACTACCAGTCAGATTCTCTCACCACCTGCGTCTGGTAGCCGCCACAGAACCAAGTGGTCATTGGTTTCATCAGAGCTTCCGTTGACACTAATCCTGTATGAATCAGGTGATTCAAAAATCAAACTACCTCGAATGGGGATAATTCATGGATCAATACACACAAATGATCCAAAAGAGGTGGATTCTCAAGTCAAGCTTACTCGGAGGAGCCGAAAAAATGAATTGGTGTCAACTACAAATAATAAAGAATAGAGGACCCGCAATTGTCAGCGTCTGAATGGATATTTAAATTGTTTTTGCACCCAAGTACAAATAAGTTTGGCTAAAACATTCCAATCCTTAAACGGTGTGACTTAGGAGGTGAACACACCAAGTATTCAATATTGCAACTTACACTCCACGAGAAACAATCTCATCGACAGGTCGAAGTCACAACAATTGAATTTCCACAATTTCATACTAACAACCTTTTTAAGATTCACCTCATGCTCTTTTTTCCTGCCCCGTACAATCACATCCTTATTGAGAATTTCAGCTTCTGCTGATTTCGCCGAAAACTCGATAGGATTAGTTGCGCTTATTGCAGACAGTCATGGGCGCGACGTGACTCATTATGTTCAAAGCAAATTGGGTCCTTACTTAATCCCGAATATTCATTATGCTTAATTGGAATGAATATTTCAGGCCTTGTGATATTCATCAGAGGAGAGCGCAAAATTTGGAAACATGCCAAAGTAAGAAACAGTCTAAGGAAATAACTATTTCACAGGAAATAAAGGAGACTCAAAGGCGGTGGAGGAGACTGCGCATTTAATTGCCTGTCGAACTAAAAGAAGAGTCAATCAAGTGGACACTTAACGTTGACTAAACTCAACTAATTCATGAAAATTATGAAATCACTTCAAAATTTAAGTCTGTTGAATTGTGTCCCCTCCATAGTGGCATCGTACGTATAGGCTCCTCGTGCCTAATGTTAGCCACCGCTTGAATGATTCCATGAGATATTATCTGAATTTTCTGTAACTAAAGAACACAATCCTATATGACGGTTGTCTGATCATATTTTCCCTTCAATCGCCTCTCCAAATTGACTAAGACTCGCATGAGTATGAAAACCACATCAAATCGTGACGTTCAAAATAACTTTCTCTCATTTCCATAATCTCCTTGATTTTGTATCGAATCACAGTCGTATTTGCTTGCAAGCAAAAGACGTAACAAATGTGACTATAACCTGCCGACTGTGTGTGAGTCGATAAGAACAAGAATCATATGTAGTGTCATACCTGCGTGGGAGGATTTCGCGGAAATAATCCTAAGATACGACTGTGAAGGGTGGCATACGATTCGAATTTCAAATAAGCAACTCAAATGATGTCGTTTAAAAATGCTAGCTTTGCAAAAAATACGCGATATGCTGCGATATGCTCTGGCAAACCCCACAATTCACACAGAAAAGATGTCATTTAATACACGAATGCAAACGTAGGCTTTGAAATATTCGTTCAAAAATTTAACTCCAAACATCGACTTACAATGACAATATTTGTTTTAGGGATTCGGTTTGGCACGTTTTGAATTTCAATATTGGTCGCCGCGCGTATTTTGTGAGTGTGTAAACGCGTACGCCTGTGGTTCTAGGTTCTGTTTCAAGACTTAACGTTTATCTCACATTTTTTTACAGCACCACGTTAACCATCTGACAACACTGAGAATGTACTAGCTGCCATCGAAAACCTAAACTGTAGGTCCCCTCTAATCGTGATTGAACCACAGTGGTCATAAAACGAGTAGGCTCTCCGCATTTGTGGAGCATAGCGCCATTCTATGAGGCCCAGGTCCACCCCGGACTGTAGCGCCATCCGAAGAAGAAGCGCCATTCTATTTATTTTAATTTCATATTTGCTTTCAAGCTATTCATTTGTTAAAGCGGCAAGGGGAAGAGGAAAGAAAGGATTTGCTTCGTTTTCAAAATGTGAAAGAAAATGACATACCCACGAGGTTGTAGACTTTGTCAAAAAGGACTATTAGGACCTCGAATAAGAAATACCTCTTTAGCGGAGTAATCTGAGCATAGCCTCCAACAAAAAACGGATTCTTACTCACTGATTTTGCGACTGAACGTAATGTGGTCGTAAGCAGGGTTCCTAGCAAAAGAATCCCCACATCAAATTGGTGATCCCCATAACGTCGAACTGCCAACCAAATTAACCATGAGCTGAATAACGTAAGGCATGCACGAAATATCCTAGATGTGCTAATATTCAGTGGACCAACGTCGATTCTAACCCTTTCCTCGTGGCGATTTAGAGCGTCAGTGTCAGAAGGCTACACCAAACAACAGAAAGGATTTTGTTGCCGGAACACATCAGATGAAGAGCAATTAAATAAGAGTCCCTCTGGAATCCCTAGATGAAAGACCAACACCAACGGCGACGTGATGTGGTTGCATTGCCGCTACGACAGCAAAGAGGTAGTCAAAACCACCCCATGCATGGGGATATTTGTTGCATGCCTTACATTATTCAGCACTTGGTTGATTTGGTTGGCAGCTCGACGTTACGGGGCGCTATAGGCGCTTTCGGCAAGAAACCCGTGGTAAAATGGCAAAGAGAAAATATCTGTTCTACATTCGTAGCTTAAGGGGATACCGTCCTGGTCCATATCCTCAATTTTTGGTCACAAGAAGTCTGTAATTATCCGGCGATAGTGAGCACCATTTCCTGTAACTGCTTGTCCAAGATCATTTTCGATGACGCCCGCAGCCCAGAAACCGCAACAAATAGTCACTCTTTATGGATGCATCGGCTTTTCAATAATCACTTGTGGATTTTCATTTGCCCAAACGCGGCAATTCTGCTTGTAATTTATTGATGTGAAAGTATGCCTCGTCACTGACTGTGCAAAGTCACCATTCAGTTCTGTTTGTTCACCTAACAATTGGGCGTGTTGATGATGCTTAAAGTGGTCAGTAGGCTTCAGCTCTTAAGTCAATTGAACCTTATAAATGTGTAAATTTAAACAGCACTGATGCGAATTTATTTCACAATTTATTCAAAATTCGCGTCAGTGTTGTTCTTGAGATGTTCAATTGTTGGGCACGGCGACAAGTCGAGGTTGACGGCTCTTCTGCCACGCTATCGCGTAAAACAGCAGTGTTTTGTCGCAAAAAGAATTGGACAAGCATGCACAGGTGTTTTGACATTCCCTATAGACCCGGTTTTCTGCAATTCGCGCACAATTGTGCAGATGGTGGAAACATTTATTTGAATTGCAACACATAAAAATCACGACGTGCACGATATAATAATTAATAATTGAGTGGCACTACAGCTCATAACGGACCAGGGCCTAGCTTCTACAACACCTACTCGTGTTGTGCATGCCTCTGTTCTTCACGAGTAGAAGGGACCTACAGTTTTTTGCCGACTCCGAACGGCGAGATTTGAGAAGCTTTCCATAGACAATTAATACTCTTTGAGTGTTGTCAGCAACTCGAAAGATGCGGTGCCCAGAAATGAATGCAAGGTGTCCCGTTCGGGAATCGAACCCAGACTTTCTGCGCCGCAGTCGATGCACTTACCACTGGGCCACGGCGACCACACGTGCATGATATGCATTTTGATTTAAACGACCATTTCGTAAAAGACTTCAAAAATCTTAACAAGCTGCTCAATTGTGTAGCCCTCCATGGTTAAATTAGTCAAACACAAACAAAGAAATGTCAATTTAAGATGGACACAAAAACTTGAGGTAAAGGTGCGACTCACAATTAACATCGTTCCATATGGCTGGAACACCCTGTATCTTTGATTTTCAAAATGTGACAAGTAATGCGTTTTATTGCATTTTTGTATTTAAGAAAAACCTCATTTCAAAAATCTCTTTGTAATGTCATCTCAATTTTTTTTTCAGTGGTTTTATTGCTTTGTCCTTAAGTGTAAGTATTTGGCCTCACATGGGCACCAAACAGTTCGTCGTGCGTGCATCACGCTCTTCTGCACCGTGACTTTAAAAAAATATATTCCTATCCTTAGATGTTCTGCATGCAAGGGGCGTCTCCATGAACACCAACCGAAAATTTAAACAAAAATTCAAATCACAGTAATACTGGGTTTTCATGGAAGAAAAATACAAGCTATCTTCGACATAATTGACACACTCTGAATCAGAACTGAAACCGAATCGGAACTTTTCATTTTGCACAACCATGGAGGAAGTTTCATTCCGTATTCCTATAATCAAAATATGAACGAATACGTGCGATGCATATTTCATCCATCGATTGACACACAATACAAACGCAAAATGTTAATCCCTTCCTTGGTGAGGTGTACACTATGCGTCGCCACATGTTCTGTGGCATTGTGGGTTTCCACTTGTGAATTCGCATCAGAAAGCCGGGTTTCGTGTCATGCGAATTTGTGCTACTTTCACTTGTCAACTTTTGAAAATGACAAGGAGAGACATTACAAATTGACAAGTGAAAATAAGTCGACCTTATGCAGATTCTGTCGGACATGCAACAGTATTTCAAAGCTTCTGTGCAAGTACCCATTTCAGAACATACAGTTAACTCAACCATATGTCTACCGCATTTTGACTGATAGTAGCCACGGCGTAGAGCACCCTATCTCACGCAGTAGTCCAATTTCTGGCAATGCATGAAGCATTGTGGTTCAAAATGAAGATGAGAAAACCACGCCGAACTGAAGTCACCATCAAATATCGCCGAGTGAAGAAATATTCACAATAAAAGCGATTATATTTCTCTCCTTTTGACATTTCCACAAAGTTATGCATCGCATCGTTTGATAATGTCGTCGATATTTGAATTGGATACGGCGAAAGAACTACGACAGACTTATGCAAATTGAGGTGCCCGGGGCGGTGGAACATTGTCTCACCAGCGTGGAAGATACACAGACTGCTTTTATGACTTTGATACCGTTTCGGAGATGGGTGCGTTTATCTCTGGGTGGTTTCATAAATGGAGAAATACACAGTTATGCATAAGGTTTATCCTAAAAGCAGCAGATCGAAGGGCAAATTGCTGCAATTTTGCAGATTAAAAACAGTCAGTTGACATTTATGAATAATGATGATGTCAAAATGATGGTGACTCAACTATTTTGTCATTTGAGAATGACAAGTCAAGATTAGAGAAACATTGTAAAATAATTGTCAGTCTTTAGGACTTTCAGACTGTCACTTAAATTAATCCTTTTCCACCTACATATGTGGTCAGGACTTACTGTGTGTTGAGAGTGAGTTTTAACATGGAATGAACACCAACCTTCCCTTAGTCTTTTCGAGAGAAAAGTTTGTATTGATGGCATCTGGAGGAGAAGATTCAACGACGAAATCTATGAGCTGTACAGCGACATTCGCCTGGTCAAGCGTTTTCGGATACAACGCTTAAGGTGGCTAGGCCATGTAGATCGTATGGACAACCCTGCTCCGGCCCGAAAAGTCCTTGAATCTGCGCCATTGGGACAACGCAACAGAGGACCGGCTATGTTAAGGTGGTGCACACAAGTGGAGAAGGACCTCAACCAACTTGGAGTACGCAGCAAGCCACAGCTAGCAAAAGATCGTGCTGGCTGGAGAGGCATGTTGGTTGAGGCCCAAGTCCACCCCGGACTGTAAACTGAACCTGAATCATTTGAATGTTTTAAGCAACAAATGATGAAGCCGCTAACTGGATCTTGATTAGAACTAGGAGACGGATAAAATCCCCAAATTCGGAATCCCTAAATGACCAAAACTCCGAAAAGCCATGCCGCTACAGTCCACAGGGGACCAAGGCATAGGATTCTTCAGCAGCAACTTGTATTGTGCCGTTCTCTCAAAAAGCACAAAAGACACGCCGTTTTATAGACTCCAAAGGGCGTATTTTGAGAAGCCCTTTCGAAGACAATGAGTAATCGCTCTTTTAGTTTTGGCAGCAAATCGAAAGAGAGTGCCGTGAGAAAAACCTGAACCTTAGCCTAGGGAACGAATGTGCCATCTGAAACGTTTGAATCAACGCACTTACCCATTACGTCACAGCGCACAGTGGTTGAGACCTTCGGCGTCTGGGTCGACGCACTTACCACTAGTCCACGACAACCACAACTCACTTATTTATTAGAAATATCAAAAATAATAAAAGAACGCATTTAAAACTAAGACCCAAATCTCATAAACGGTCAACATGACCTGAGAAAAAGTCCCCCTGCCGACTTGCTACAGCTTATCATCGGCTCTAAATGATTCGAAAATGTATCCCACTGGAGTGAGAGTTAGTTCTACAGAGGACTTATTGCACTTAACAGCCACCAAACCATTGTAAGCATTGCAAGCACATCCACCAAATCATCAATTAAATAAAATCCATTTCAAAAATCCTCTGTTGAGAAATTGTTATGTCTCCAACAGTTTCGTTTCACTTAAAAAGTCGGGAAACGAGAATAGGAAAGGACACAAAAATCTCGCAATGAAATTAGCATAAAGCGTGTATCTGCACATTTCTTGTTACTGCTTGTGATTTCATCGTATCACCAGAATTTGCAAATGTGTCTCCATTAAATACAACAAGTACTTTCTTTTATTCAATCTGTCTGTCGGATGGTGTGTAATGTTAGGTTTCATCTACTCAGTCTGCCTCTTCATTGAATATGCCAGAAACTTCGCTGTGAAAGCTATCGATTTTCCACCACCTTTGGAGGTTTATTTTTGGAATTCAATGCTTAACCTCATAAGCACCCCATATCTGATGGGCACTTGCCTTATCATTGCTACTCGTTTGTGGTTTAAAAAGAATGCAAATCTCACCATCACCTTAAGAGTGCTCTCCCTTCCGATTAATCTACTGTAGACAGATGTTCACCCTCATTAAAGGAAGACTTTAGTTCCGTCAATAATCGACTGTGTATCAAAGGTTAGATGCTCTCTTAGAATCGCCGTTTATTTTTGCATGTGAAGTTGTCGGACGGACAAAATTCCAAAATCTCGTTGCAACAATGACAACGCTACGCGTCTTGTTTCAAAAAGTCTACAAAATGTTTATATTGCTTATTTTGGTGCGACACTATAGTCGCATACAATACATTCAAATACTGTAGGCTTTAACATTTGCCTGTATGCAAGGAGTTTTCTTGCCAGTACTTCGCTTGATTGGAACACCAAACATTTCTGAAGTCTTAGGAAACATCAAGAGGCGTTTCTGAATGGCTTGCCATTTCCTCAGGTATACCGTGTTTTCGGTTAAAAGGTAAAGTAGAAGTGAAGATGGTGTGGTGCATCGCGGGTCGAAGGGACCTACAGTTTATTGCGGACTTCGAATGGCGGATAAAGGCATTAATCGTAACAATCATTATCGATTTATGTCGAGTGATTCATCGTGAAGTTCGGTTTTCAATAGGCTTTTTTGGCAGGTCACGATTGAGTCCTATCAGCCTGCTTTGTCACATTTTTTCTGTAGAAACTCACACCACAACAGTGTCTCCAAATTGTTCAACTTTGTTACTAAAGTCAGCGTTTTTTGAGAAACGCTTCTATTGAAACCACAGTAGTCAATAACATTGGCAGATTTGAGTCCCAGCCCAGTGGATTAGTGGATGATATTCGAGCAGGTGCGTAGTAGTAACGCAGAGAAGAGTTTATAGCAGCACGAAGGCCGTGATGAATCAAATCGTATTCGTTCTCAGAAACTTGGTCATGCTTTTGGACTATGTGCGTTCTGAAATTCTGGCCCAGAATCTCAGTGAACTCTGGTTAAAAGAAGACGACGCTAAGACCATCTCATACAGCGCCTGAAACAATGGACTCGTTGAGAAGTAATTTTGGTGTGAACTGAATTCCACATTTTGCCAGGGTAAATGGGCCGCCTAGATCGTGCGATATTACGCCTTTGAAATATTTTCTTTGAGGTTATGTTAAGTCTCAGGCCTCCAGGAATAAGCTCGCTTCGAGTGATGCTTTAATAGCAAACATTACTCGTGTGTTCCGCGAGAAATCAGCCGCCATTGTCAAATGAGTCGCCGGAAATGGAACATTCCGAATGGACCACCTCATACGTAGTCTTGGTCAGCCATTGCAAGTAAAAGTCATGAATTAGTGGACGCCGTGGCGTAGTGGGTAAGTTCGTCGAACCACACGCCGAAAGTCTAGATTCGATTTCCGGACGGAACAACTTGCATTTTGCACGGCACAACCTCTTTCGAGTTGCTGACAACACTCAAAGAGTGCTAATTGTCTATGAAAACCGTCTCAAATCTCGTCGTTCGGAGTCGACAAAAAACTCCTGCTCGGGAAAGAACAGTAGCACGCAGAGCACGAATAGTTGTTGTAGAAGCTAGACGTCGGGCTGTAGTGCCAATCAATCAATCAATTACTCGTGTTATCCGCGAGATATCAGTAGCTATTCTCGAATAAGTCGCCTGAAATGGAATATTCTTATTGGACCACCTCAAACGTAGCCTACGTGGTCAACCTTTACATGCATTTTTCAAAAAGAATCTGCCATAAATTGTTCTCTTTATGGATAATAAACATTTTATGTTGACATTCACATTTATGTGTTTTATTTTATACAATAAATCAAACCTCATGATGAATCACTCGTTATGTCCATAGCTGCACATACGAGTATATTTGAAAGGGGACTTCTGACGTAGATTTCTGTGTTTATAATTGAATCTCGGTTGAAGGGGGTGTTCCAATTAAATACTTACACATTAGTGAATACTTGGATTACTCGTATCAAAAAAAATCGAAACCGTTTGACTTCGAGAGTAACTCGCACTTGTTCACACAATGTATTTACGTTTTTAAGTCAACAAAATTCTATTCCTGGTTACTTCAATATTTCCTTAAAATTTGAGTTACTGGACGTCGTTTTCCAAGACGGCTTATAACACTATTTAGAATTGCTGGTGTATTTAAAGTACGGATGAGTTTCGTTATCATTTTTCGTCATTGCTGAAAACAAGGTGTTGCTTAAATGTTGTGTTCAGCTGTTTTCCCAAAACCAGAACGATTGTGACTGAACCATACTTACTGTTCAAAAATGTATGACTTCGCAGAAGATACGTCAAAGTGTCACACTAATGAATTCCTCTTTTCCTCATCAATTTCATGACGTTTGCTTCTGTCAACAAAGAAAGAATCGACTTCCCCTCTCTCCGACAAACAAACACAGCAACAGGGATACAAAAAAAACAAAAACACCGTTATTTCATGTCATAAATTTTTCGTTAAAAAATATGTTTATTGTTTGTTTTTGTGTATTTCAATTGTAAACATATACTTATCAGACCGTATACAATAATTATCTTACACATTCTTATACCGTTATTCATATACATATATAAATAATAACTTAGACGATTACTTCTAGTAGTACAATATTAAGATTACTTTGTTTTTTCGTTTTCTCAATAGTTCTATTTACAGTTTGAATTAGCTTAGATAATTTATTTTATAACAAAAAGTGATGTGCGGCATATCAAACGGAACACGTTTCAAGCGACGCCGCGGAGCGTCTGTGTGTGTGCGAACACAGCCCCGCTCCGTCCAGTTCAAATGCAAATAACTTATGTTTATAACAAATTCATTTCATTACCGTTAATCGCGTTAAATCATTTAATAAAACTCAAGAAAAAAAATTCAACAAGAAAAATAAAATTTCACTATAAAATAATTACAAAAAAAAAAAAAATGGCGTTTCGTTTTGCGTTTTGTGTGTTCGAAGAAAATACTCTTTCTGTTTGCTTTCTTTCTCTACGCGGTGCCTTAAGACAGTTTGTCGTTAATTTTATTTACAGTGACGCTCTGCGGGGTCAGCCCGCGGCGTTAAGAAACACAAGAAAACAACAAACACGGTGAAAGGAACGTTTTGATTTGGAATTGAGCGCGTGTGTGTGTGTGGGGGTTGTGTGTGCGCGATGGGCGGGGAAGGAAGTGAGGAATCAAATTCCAGTCCT
Source organism: Eristalinus sepulchralis (assembly GCA_944738645.1). Classification (NCBI taxonomy): domain Eukaryota; kingdom Metazoa; phylum Arthropoda; class Insecta; order Diptera; family Syrphidae; genus Eristalinus; species Eristalinus sepulchralis. The sequence goes on from OX122886.1 coordinate 56,788,892, forward strand.
TACTTTGTTGTGGTCTTCGCGTCAGCCGGGGGACTGGAGACGACCGGAGAGGTCTTCGTTGTGATGGGACTTCGTCGGCCGTCGATGAGGACGGGCAAGTCCATGCCCTTGTTGTCGGCGCGCAGCTTCTGCATGTACTGCTCAAGGGCTTCGTTTCCAGCGCGACGCATCCGCGTCAGTTGCTCGATGAAGAACGCTGGCGAGTAGTAGACGGGCGCGTACTGCGGCTGCGGTTGGCAGGGGAAAAACATCGGTGAGCCCATGGGGGGCGTCATATTTGGCGGTGGTGCTCCTACCTGGCCCGGGGATTGCTGTTGGGATGCAGCTTGAGCTTTGGCCCGCAGCAGTGTTTCGTTGATGAACTTATTCAAGTCGGGCTGAGACGAATTAGCTGGCGGCGAAGGCAGTGGGGGACCCATTGGGGGGCTCAGGGTGGCTGGTGTCATCTGGGGCGACTTCTTCAATGGCACCAGAGTGAAGTCTTGCGTCAGTGGCGGTGTCGGGGTGGTGGGGGAACCCTTCTTCACTTTGTTGTGGGTTATGTTGTTATTATTGTTGTTGTTGTTATTGTTATTATACGACACAGGCGATGAGTTAGGGGTTGAAACTTTGGCTGTGCAGTTGGCGGGTGGGGACTTCCTCACCATGTTGCCGTTCATCTGAGCGACGGGCACCTGCGGTGGCGTGGGCGATTTTTTCGCCGGGGTCTTCTTGGCGCCGGCTTTTTGAGCGGCAGCGGGCAGCTGAAGACTTGAAATCCCGTTTGGGACGAATGGTGTCACCTGATCACCAGGGCGTTGGTCTGGCGTTGCACGTGGCAGGATGTGTCGGAACTTCTTTGAAGGAGGCTCAATTGGGGTTTTCGGGGAGCCAGCATCTGAGCCGTGCTTCTTTTCGGTTGAGTTTGGTGCGCTTCCTGAGGAGCGCTTGTCTGGACTGGGCGTCTTCTTACCGTCAACGGGGGACAGAGTAACGTGCGACACTGATTTGTTTTTGCGCTCGATCGGGTTCAGAGGTGGCAGTTGCTTTGGAGCTGGCTGTGTGACCATTGACGTGGTGGTGATCGTTTTGGAAGGCATAGATGCTTTGGATGGTGGCGACGGCTTTGGGGTCATTATACTGTGAATCGACACGGAAGTGACCACTTGGTTGGGTGGCTGGTTTTGACTCTGGCTGTGGTTTTGCATTTGATTCTGGATCTGGTGGTGGTTGTGATTTTGCTTTGGCTGCTGCTGTTGTTGCAGATTCTGATTTGAAGGCGGCTGCGGCTTCATTTGCTGCTGGGGACGCTTGTTTTCGGCCTCGGACACCGGCTGATCGGGCAGTTTCAGGATCTCGATGTAGTTGTTCACCGGGCTCTTGTGCTTGGGGTAAGAGGCACTGTTAGCTGGCGCTTCGCTGTCCTCGCGAGTGATTGTGATGGACAGCGATGACGGAATGTTGATGTTGCAAGAGTTGAGCAGCGACTTCACTTTCAACTGCTTTTCCGGAGGATCTTCGACTGGACTAGGGCTCTTGGAAAATGGGTATGCCCGCTTGAGCTGCTTCTCCAAGATGCTCTGCTTGTCGTCGGGCTTCTGCGGAGACGGGGTTTGCGACGGTGGTGATGAGCGGTTGCCCATGTTCTCCTGCTTCTTTGTTGGCGGAGCTGGGAAGAGTCCGGAGAGCTGGGTGCTGTTTCCGCCCAAGACGTTCTGCAGATAGTTTGTGGTGGTGTTCGGCTTTGGTGTGTATTTGTAGGTGGGCTGCGTGGGGATGTTGTAGTTCGGGACGTACTGCGGCGAACTGGGCGAGTAAATGGGCGAATTCGGCGTGTACATCGGGGTCCGACAGCCGGGGGGAACTTCGTTGCCCCGGGATTTGGTCGCGTTGAAAAGAGCGAAGTTAAGGTAGTTCGGTGCAGGACCGTTCTTTGTATTGGAAGGGTTTGCATTCACTGCTGGAGGCTTGGGAGCCGCTTGCATGGGCGGGCCCATGGCGGGTGTCTTTGGACCGTAGATCTTTTTCTTAGCTCCATCCGTGGAGGAAATCGATTTGATTTCAGTTCCGGCGTCTTTCAGGAGCTTGTTGACGTCATTGGGAATGTTTGCGAACGGGTTTGGCCGACCACCCTTCGGTAGGATTGGCTGGAAGCGTTTCGCAACTGGAGTTCGGCTACCGGGTGCAGCTTTCTGAGGGCCTGCCGTCATTGGATGAGGAGTCAGAGAGCCGGGAGGGGCGAACTTCACTGGCAACTTGTTGGAGGATAGCTTCCTAACTGGCTCTACAGGAGGCTTCATGCCGTTCTTTGGTGGGGGTGGGGGCAGTGCCTGCGGTACGAATGGTCCTGATGGGGCAGATTGTGGAGGTTGTCCCTGTGGAATAGATGATCCAGTTGTTGGCGTGTGTACCAGTGGAGGCAGTGTTTGTGACGGTAGTACAACCGGCGATGGAGCCTTTGGTGGTGAATTCACAATAGGCACAACTGTGACCACCGGCGGAGGTGGCATTAGCTTCTCGTCGGCCTTTTCAGACTCCTTTTTAGGGGACTCCCCCTCAGCCACTGGCTTTTCATTAAGCTGCGGCTCCGGCGTAATCTTGGGCAACTTGATTTTGAAGTTCTCCGGGGTGAGCGTCGGTGCGAACACGCACTTCTGTTTTTTGGCAGCCGACTTAAGCTGATCCTTGCTCTTCCGCTTTGTGGGCAAATTCAGCGGTGGTCCCATGAGAGAGGTAGCAGTTGAAGGCACTTGCGGTGCGGATATGGGTGTCAGTGTCAAAGTGAGTGGTTGCAGCTTCTTCTCCTGCTTTGTTGGCGACTTTAGGTCCTTCTTGGGAGTCAAGGCGAACGACTTTAAAAACTGCGACTGTGGGTCCTCAGCCACCACGGGCGGTGAGGGAGACTTCGCGTATTTTGGACTATGCGCTGTGAATCGCTCGGCTTTGATGGTCAAGGGAGGGACAGTCAAGGGAGGACTGGAGTGTCCCTTTTTGGATTCTTTGCCTGACTTGGAGAGACCCTTCTCTGCGCTCTTGTCCTTCTTGTTCTTAACCTTCCATTCCTTTTCAGGCTTGACCGGCTTTACGATCTCCTTTCGGTCAGGATCAGACATGTTGATGATTGTCACGCTGTTCTGCTTCGACAGATCAATCTTCAGCTTGATATTCTCGACCTTCCGCTCGTCCTTCTCCGGAGGTGAAGTCTCCTTTTGGCGGTGTGATTTGCCCATGCCCTTCCCAGGGGTCTCCCCACCAGGGGATGGCAGCGACTTCGACTGCTTGCTCGGCTTGCTGACCAGTGTGATTTTCAACTTGTTTGTCTTCTGCGCCTCAGTCTCGACTGGTCGGTGCTTCTCCGGCTCCGCCTTCTCCTCTCTCTTAATATCGTGCATAATCTTTAGCAAATCACTCTTCGCATGGGGCTCCGGCTCGTTGTGAATTATCGTCATTCCTTGCGGAGGCAAGTTCAAAATTAAATTCTCATCCACACACTGCTCCTCCTTGTGCATCATCTTTGGGTAGTGCTTGACTTTCGGTACGATGCGACGCGGCCTCTCCTTCACGCGAAAGAAGAACCGCATCGGAGCGTCACGTTTCCACGTGTAGATGTACGCCACGTCCATTAGCGTGTAATGATCCAGCAGCACAATGGTCTTAACTTTGTACATTATGTCTATGCTGAACATACTCATGTCGATGTTGAACTTTCCATACACAAACTTCTTCAGCAGACCGACTGTGAATATGGCCGGGCACTGGAGGTACTTTGGCTTCAGTAGTTGCGCCGTCATCTCATCCTTAGCTGATACGTGCTCACTGGAGGGAAGAACAAAAGAAAGTGGCGGTGTGCTGGTTAGAAAAGTAGCAGGACAGGGTTGCGGGAGAATGCACTAAAATGTCTAGAATGTGTCTGCAAAAGATTTCGGGAAACAATCCGATTTACTTACTCGATATCAGCGTATTCCAGTGATAATGACATGTACTCCGTGGGGCTGAATATCAAATGCTCCGTGTCTTCACCCCTCTGCTCGGGGGTTGCCAGCGCAGCATCCGCCGGCCGGCTCTTGTAGAAGGCACGTTTGCGTTTTAGCTCCTTCTCGTACAGTCCTGGCACCAATTTGTACACAATGGCTTGCAGTGTTGTATCGGGTCTGAAAATAACACAAGAAAACACACATATTTCAATCGACTCGGATTAAGGGACAATAGTTTAATAAAATAACGAAGAACGGAATGGATTCTCTGCATCCTTTGTGTGGGTTGTTCCCTTTTCAATGTGTGCACGTCTGTGTGTGTGCGCTTCTTTTCAGTTGTTGTCAGAGCGACAAGATATTTCCATCAGGGCGAAAGGGATCACATGGGACACGAGGAACAGAGGAACAGACGAAAGACGAACAAGACCCATGGGCCAGTCATTAAGGTCCTTCGATGATCTTGAGATGACTTGTTGGCTCTTTTGTGCGGAGATGGATCTTCCTTTCGCTCTCTCGTAAATGATGGATGATTGCCTTAATTGAGTGGTGGGCCATCATCAAGGGAAGCCGAAGACAAACGCGGCACACAATCGCCAACAGTCGGATGAGAATGGGAATGGAGTGCCACTCCAAAGCGATGCGATGCGTGTTGGATGTCAAGTGTTTGTCTTATATTTTTGGACAAGTGCACTCTTCTTCTTCATCTTCTTCCTTTCATGTGTGACACCATGTGACCACGTGATCCGCTCTTCAAAACTTCAAGAATACCCGCCCGTATGTGTGATGACTGTTTGTAGGTATACAGCTCAATTCACAATAGACACAAAATTGTAATATCTCCAAAATTCAATAGAAACTCATTAAAGCGTACGAGGGAGGAGGGGAGGAAATGGCGCCTGGGGTTCGTTCAGTGATAGCATTTCATTTCAAATTATCCACTCATGTGTGGGTAACACACAAAAATGAATAATAAATGCACGTGAGACCCTCTCACAAAAGAGCTACGGCTCACAGAGAGAAACACTATAATTACTGCATAATTCACTGCCGTGTAACATAAAACGTGTGTAATTTGGTAGGTACATAGTTTGTCCGTATGTATACCTACACACGGTACAACATTGTGTTGCATCAAACGAGGGCGAAACGAATTCCAAACAAAACGAACCCCAAAGCGAGGCGAAAAAAAAGCAATTTCATCTCAAAATACAACGGAACATGAAATAATTCGTTTTTATATACCATATACCTTTCTCTCTTTCTCACTCCTTGGCCACGGCTCACACATAATAATGATAATTATGTGCTTTATACTTTTCGAACACACCCCTGCTCACAGCACTACACCCTGCATATGCTGCTCAGCTGTGCCTGATACATATGTATTCGCCGCACTTCACTGCCGGCAGGGAATGAAAAAATAAACGACGAAAACGAGACGAACGGAAAAAAAAGAGGTAAACTCGAGAGTGTACATAACACGAAGCATGCGTGTGCGTCCTACCAACGAGCACTTTCTGCCTTTGACTTTCCAAAGCGACGAAGAAAAAAAATCCAAATTCGTGCGCAATAGTAGAGCACATTTATCACAGCGTCCGCTTTGTTCAGAGTTTTCGTTGGTTTTTGTGTACCCAAACCGCGGGGTCCCCTCATCCAGGCGGTTCTTCGTGACGAATCGCAGATGAAAGAGAAATCTTAGAACAAGCACGAACAACCGAACCAAACAGCTGTGCGCCCGGCGAGGTTGTAAATAATCCACCAAAACGGAATCGAGGAAAAACTAAGAACACGAAGACGAAGACGACGACGTCGTCGAGGTGAACCAGAGGAAAGGCAAAACAGAAGAAGAGAAAAAAAAATTGTTTATTTCGTCTAAACACATCTCCTTCTCTCTCTCTCTCTCTCCTCTATGGGTTGATTCTGTTTTTTTTTCTCGAGTTCTGCCGCTGCTGCTCTGTGAAATGTGAATGTTTGTTTATTCGGTTAGAGATAGTAGATTCAGTGCGCTGCTCGCTCGCCAAGAAACAGGAAAACGTAAAGATGTGAAAAACAAACTCTGCCTGATCCCGAAAATAGATATGGGAATTAAATTAAATAAAGATGGCATTGAAAGAGAGAAACACAACCCAGCCGCAAACAACACACATAATGCGCGCGTATACATGATGTTTACTCTCTATCTATGCCGGGACGGGTCGAGGCACATAATCTTGTTGCTGCTGCCGCGTTATGTTATGTTGTTTGTTGTGTGTGGGATAATGCGCTGACGGGGGAGAGGGAAAAACTGTACGGGCGGCGGCGTGGTGTTGTTTTTGAGGAAATAAAACTTTTCTCCCTTTTTCTCCCCCACTCCGCCGGCACATTAACTTTGCTTTTATGATTCCCTGGAGCGAGCGGGATTGATGCCTTTTCTTTTTTTTTCTCTCTGAAAATGTCATAACACCAATTCTGAACGAGTCACAAACGCACACATTGCTGCACACACACATCCCATGCATCAATATGTTGATGAACACAAAAAAAAAAAAAAAAAACAAAACACATGGCACGGAGGAGGTGATATGAGTGAACACAAAAGGAATTCAACTCACGAATGAGTATATTACTACCCGCCTACATTACCGTTTACATCATATGCATTAATCTCATCCCGTGCACACACCCCCCTCCTCGCGCAAATGCTTCATAATTTCTTTCAGTCTGTTTCTATTTTACCATTCATACACTTCCTGTGTGAAGATGGAATCACTTTTTTTTCGCTCCACTCGCCGCTTCCCCCCTCTCTCTCAGTCTCCTACTCTCCTACTCTAGCGCACACTCGAGCGCGCACAGTCTTTCATTTCTTTCTTCTCCTGCTGTCAGTGAAATTAAATCTGAACGCGCTAGATGAAATTGTTGACATTTTAGAGAGATATTCCTTTTTTTCTCTCCCCCGGCTGTGAGCGCTGTCCTCACTATGTTGCGGTACCTCGTCTCTTGTGGCGTCATTCTTCTTCACCATCACACAGGGCTCAACTCACTCAGGAAGGGGTTGAGAAATTTTACCTACATATTCATGGAAATGTTCAGTTTAAGTTCTTTAAGTAACGTGAGATTTATTCGAGGACTATTCAATCCACCGTTCACAGTTCTTTCAGTTCTTCCTCCCTTATCCCTATCGGCTCGTCCTCACTTTGTTCCCTTCAAGTCGTCTCCTCCCCGCTCTCCCGGACAACAAGCAGCGGAATGTAATGAGGAATGCATAATGGAGGGATTTTAAATTGACATTCTGGAGAGAAAATGTCTGAGATGAAGCGATGTGATGTGACATTATGCGCCGAGTGGAGTAGATGACTACTAATCCCGCGGGCGTTGTAAAATTGTAACCACTTCTGGGGAAGGGTTTAATGTTTTAATTTTTTTTTCTCCTTTTCCATTTCATCCTCAAAAAGGTGGTATGTTAATTGTCAACGTTTTATTGGTAGATGTCTTCGTTGTTATGATAGATCTGCTGACGGTTAAAAGTGAATTCATCAAGTGGCGCTGACAGCGCATTCCGGAAAAATAAAGGAACATCGAGTAATAAATGTTAATTCTCTCTCCGTTTCCGTTGGAATATGACTGATTTGCTGACTTAAAGAGGCTGAGACTTGTGACAGATGAGAGGCGTTTAAGTGTTTGAGGCTGATTTAACATTGAGTTTACAAATGTCATAGGAATATGACAGATTTGTTGAAGAAGTTGAAACGTCAGTGAGGGTGATAAATATGTCATCTACCAGAAACTGACTTGACAATATCTTCGTTTGTCACCAGTTCTTCGTGGTCATATTTAACATTTGAACTGACTTTTAAATGGCTGATGTGAAAAGTCAAACTTTAGTTGACTTTCCTCGACATTGTATAGATAATTAATTTTAAGTTTGAACAAATGTTACAAAATCCATTGAATCGAGCAGAAAAATCGTTTGAGGTTAGACACTCGATATTTTGCTTCACATCCAAAATGACACTGGAAGACTGAAGAATTTCCCGATGTACTATATCATCAAGCGTGGCTTCTAACAAGTGTTCAGCCTTGAGTTATTCTCTTCTTAAAACATAGACAATGTAACTGCGGCTTTAATTTTCGGTTTGACATTTGACACAATTTACCCAAAATTTTGATCATTCCACAAAAAACAAATCCTACATTTTTTACTAAGAAAGTTGTCTCAAACTAACGTTTCTTTGATGGTTATATGTATTTTATTAGAATGTTATTGTCCATGTGAAATCAATTACACCGCTTTCACATTAATGCTTTGGGCGAACGCTACATGCATATAAGCTTCTGTCAGTCATTTCTTTTCTCTTTCAGATTGTTTTTCTTTCTCACAATTATTTAAAAAAAAATTCAACACATTCTTACATACAGATAGAAATCCATCGATATAAAAACGAACTGTCACAACGCACCGCAATTCGCAGTAAATTGAAAAAGATTTGGTGAGAAAGTATTTTGCTTACATACGCTTGTCTTACATTCTTATTTTTTCCACGTTGAAGACCCATCTTGAGGCAGTTAAAAGTACACGACTGTGATTTTTCCGAACAAATGACACTTTGAAGCAATAATGTGAAACAAACCTTTTATCAACTTTGTAATTATTTTTCATATGGATGTCCTTTTGAAAGCACATTCGAACACAACTATAATTCAAGTTAAAGATGTCATTCCTCCATATGCACCTGCTTCCTCTTCCGAAAAACATTCATCTGTCATTTTCGAACGTCATTGAGAATTAAATGTGGCTTGGTACTGAATAAAGGTAAGAAATGTGTAAATCATAATTTTACCCGTACCGAATTTAGTTCTTTTCGGACAAAAGTCAAAACTGACATTTTATCTGTCAACACATAGAAAAGAAAACAAGTTACCACTAGGTGCCTTTTCACACTAAAGTTTTAAAGCTCATGTGATATTTCGTTTACTTAAAATCTGACAGTACTTGTGTCACTTGAAGTAATAATCCCAAATTTCCGAAACGACATATTTACAAAATCGTCCGCACTATAAATCAACATTTCATAACATAACCTAAAATGTGCACAACAGTTTCCCAACTGCACGTGACATATGTCAAAACCATGTAACCATATGCTCAGCTCAGCTGACACTGAACTGTGAAATATCGAAAACAGATGACATTCTTTCAGCTCTTTTCTATTTCCGATCAAAACAAACAAACCTAGGTGTCATATTCACGAAAAGGGATCCCTGTCAGATGAAGGCAGCAGCATTCCTTCGAGAGAAATATGGTGAGGAGTCGTCACATTTTACATGTGCGCACCACACAGAGCACATCTCTCATCCAAAATGAGACATTCATTTGGACAAATATTGTGTGCGCCTAATTGAATCGTATCCACATTTGCCCGCACCCCAAATCAATTTATCCTTGCCTTCGTCCACAACACACATATTCCTCCCGCTTCATACAGACATGACAGATCCCCTCATAATTGCTCAAATCATACTTATACCTTACGGGTCAATATTAATTCCCTTCATAGCTCATAAATTATCCTGAAGGACTTAAACAGAATTCAAACAAAACATTATTGAGCGTTTATCGCATGCGAGAGGAGTGAGCGTCTGAGTACACAACACAACAGTTTAAGAAGTTAGTTGTCAAAGTTTTATATGCATGGAAGTTTTCCGTAATTGAACATCAATTCCGTGACAGAATGAGAGAGTCGACCGACCTCGACCCCGTCTCTTTATGGATGGAAATTAAATTTTGCCTGTTAGCCCTTAAGGAATTTACTATCGCAACAAATTACACTATAAACAATCTTAGGGGATGGAATTTTTGCCCGAATCGGAAGTGGGGTGGGAGGTAGGTAAGATACAAAACTTCTCCACCGGACAAGTTGTGAAAAAGTTTTGCTTTACTTGAACTCAAGTTGCCCGGCAGAGTTTTCTGGGATAAGTCTAGTTATCCAAACTTTTAAGGAAATTGACCGGTTTTCCGGCATCAACCAGCCAGCATCCCCTCCAAATGGAATGGGGGAAAAAACACCAAAAATCCCATAAAACGAACGTCAATCAACGAAAAGCACTTCTCACTCTGATCAAAGAACCATTGTAACATGATTTTGGCACATCACTTCGGCTAACAAGACGTGTAAATCCTAAAGAGAAGGATTAAGGACAACCTCCGCACATGGATGGATGTTTTGAGGTATTTCTCTGGGAAGACCGACCTAAGCAAATACATGCTGTTTGACGCTCTGGTGTTAGGAAATCCCTGAAATGATGGAAGCAGAACCTTTTTTCGAACAGGAACTGGTTTTTGATTGAGGGGTAGCTAGTGCAGGAAGTGATTTTAAATTAATATGAATTTAAGGCACTCTTGCACGACCGTATCCCGCAGGCTTTTCGGGAGACTTCGATGAAGAAACAGATCTGTGGACTGAATGGCAGGATGAAGCGAGACCGCATTCGAAATGAGGGTTTTAATTAATTCAAACTGAGTGTCATGGCGATTGGCGTCTGACGTTTGACCCACTGCGGGACACTACTCAAATATTTACCGAGAATTATGCCTTGTGTAGCCTAAGTATACACGCAGAGGATCAAATGGAATTTGAAAAACTGAGTTGGCGTTTTTTTTCCACGCTATGGGGTATGGGGCCCGAAATCGATTGTAAAATGCGTTGTTTTATCTTTTATTGAGGAAGAGGAAGCAGCAAGCCAATCCCTCCCCCATGACTGATGGGAATCTGCATAAATTGACATTTTCCCGCGTAAGCACAGGGAGGGAGGGAGGGGCGGTGAGGCGTAAGGAAACAATTTGATGATTTTGCAATATCAGTGAAGTTTTGAAAATTGCAGGGGTGCCGGAAAATGGGGTTGAAAAGGTGTAATACACGCAGAAAAATACTGTTTACAAAGTGAAAAGGGTGACTTCACGGATTTGAAGGCAAGAAATGAAGTGTAAAATAACACTTTCGGCCGTAGTTTCAGAGTGATTGCTGTGCATAGGGATGTTTAATGTACGGAGGAGAAACTCACCGAAGCGGACAAAGGATGAAGGCGCTCTTTGATGGAGATCTAAAATGAAAAACTACCCAAGATTGCATCGGCTAAAGAGGAGGTAGCTGAGGCATCCCGGTGAAGTAAACTGGAATGTTGGAAGATTTTTATCAGAAATTGGAAATTGCAACGAGAGTGGAACTGAGGGATAATTTGAAAGGAAGGATTTGCAGAGAGACTCAATGGAGGCGGTTATCAGTGAAGGGACAATGGATTCTAAGCAGTAAAAGAAGGTCAAACAAAGGACAATAATTCTACCCATACATGGGTGAAATTTTCAAGGGATTTCGATTCAGAGGACTTTGTCGACTGCTGGTCAGACTTAAAAATTGACATCAATAAACAGTAAAAAGAAGCTTTTGGCGGATGGCGCATAGGTCAACACCCGCAAGGCATGCTCTAGCTCCTCTTTAGAACAGTCAAAATGAAGCAACTACACTTAAAGCGCTCACGACGTTCCCAATTTGTCGGTTTCAAGTGACAACCCAAAGCCTTTCAACTTCAAACTCCTTGCACAAATTTCAACCGCCTCACGTCTATTTAAAACGTCAAAATGAATAATTTTCCGCTCTTTAATGAAAAGTCCACGATGAATTGAGAGCTCAGTGTGACAAATGCCGCACAAAAAAATACCATCCATCAACCCAAATGTCCTTATCTAAAATTCAGCGGTTTAAATACATAAATCCCCTATTGGACACCATCAATCCAGTCGATACGTCAAGTCCTAAAACAACACCAAACTCCCCGCATTTGGCCGGATCGCTTCGCACAGCATATCCGCCCGTCGCTTATTTACATTTAGTTAATTAAAAAACTTATTTTAAAACTCCAAATATTCGCTGGAGCATCCTCCCGCGGAGACGCCAATACAAATTCCCCACAATCTGTCACGCGAATATCAACAAACCCAATAGATATCCTCCCCCCCCCCCCCCCCCTCTGCCTCCATCCCCCTCCGCAGGCAATAGCAAATGATGACTATAACGACTACGACTACGACGATGACGACGACAACGACAACGACAGCAGACTGACGAAATATCATTAATATTGCAGGCAGCACACAACGACCAACGCCGCCGTCGCGTACACATAATGTACTTCCTGCCAATCAATCCACTTCAAGAGTAGATACTTTCGTATTCCCAGTCCAATCATCCCTCACTCTAGCTTTGCACACGCAGCACAAAGTCGCGTAAAACTTAATACAAGGGGGTACACATCACGGAAAAGGAATCAAAAGGACTCCCCCCATCCACTAGCCCATTTTGTCGGTTGCTGAATCAGTGGAATACATTATTTATTACTGGGACGACGGAACGGTGAGAACACACCAAAATCAATACTCGTTATCATCATTTTTACAATTCATTGAGTCCACGTTGATAGGCGACGCGCAGCAGAATGGTAACCGGCATTTCGCCGGAGGAACGAAGGCGGCAAGATGAGATCTCGCAGAATATCTCTCAATGCATTATCATATCTCTCGTTTGTGTACTCATTAACCAACCACTCACTCGTCGTCTCCGTTCGCTTCGATTATCCTCCGCTACACCGAAAGGAAATAGAACACTGTGCTGCGTGGAGGGGGATTTGACTGAGAAGAAGGACGTACTACCACTCGACAAGCGAAATTCCTTGAAATAGATTTCACTTCGTTTTCTTTTGTACAGAATAGGAAATGGCAACACGCACACACCAATACACGCGGAGTGCGGGGAGGAGATAGAGGAAATTTTTGAATTCCCATTCATAAATCAAATCCCACACACAAAAGGACCTGAGAGGATAAGGATAAGACGGAGAGAAGGAACCCAGAAAAGATGAGAAACGACAGATAACACGAGATAGGTGGGTTAAGCTCATCACGCTGACGAAATGACAAATGATACGAGAACGAATCACAGAAGCAATACCCCGAGGAGAGCTGCGCCGCAACACCGTTGCCGCCCTCCGTGTGTGAGCGGTTCACTTGCGAAGATGTGACGTCTTAATAAGGCTGGGTATTATGACACACCAGTTGTCCCCTCTCACGCACACACGAAACGAAACAAAAACACAAAAAAATAAGAAAACCAACACACCCCAAAATCCCTCGATTCATTTCAATTAAATGACAGACCTGTCGCCCTTGGAATCATTAAAACCCCATAAAGAGCATCGCAACACAACGCCAGACGACAACATCATCGCGCTGCTGCGCCACCAACAACGCCATCATCGTCATCGGCGCACAACGCGGCAGCGACGTCGACTTCGACGGCGGCGGCACCAGCAGACCAGATAAAAGCGAAAAAAAGCGAGGAAAACATAAAATTAACACAACGAAGGGGAATGAAACAGAGGCAAACAGGCAGCCAACCAATATCTCGCGCGGAGCCAAACAGTGGCCGACCCACCACCAGCCAACCCACTCTTTCAGGTGCTGCTCGATGCCGCGCAGCACAGCGTGTGCGGCGGAGCCCCCATAGAAATAATATATTCCTCATTCAGCCAACCAAGACCAATCGCCGGTTAGCCGTGGCTGCTTGCCAGCGATTCCGGCCATAGGTTAAGCCCTGGCTTTGACTGACAAGCAAACAAGACAAACGAGAACCAGACGCGCATTAAAAATTCCCAATAGTACATGGACGGACGGACGGACGGACCGAGAGACTCCCCGAATCTCGCCCCACCATCTCCATCGTTGTTCGGCTGTTGTGTGGTGGCGCATTGCTTGTTTAGTCCGTCTTCACTTGGCGATGGTCTCTTGGTGCTTTGTTTTTTTTTTTTTTTTTTGTCTCTGCTCCTTCTTCTTCGCCGTCGTCGTCATCTTCTTCTTCTTCTACTTCACATGACTCCGCGATGATTCCCACCTTCATGAGCCATGAGACGACTCTGTGCTGCGCTGCTGCCGCTGCGAAGCTACTTGGACGATGTTTGTGCAGCCGTCGGTAGACACACACAGTCAGGTTGCCTGGCTGGCTGGTTTGCCCTGCGAACGAAGAATTCCCAGAACAGTGCTGGCCACATTTGGGTTTTGCTCTCCTAATTTGTTTGCTCTTCCATTTGAAAACGGTTTAATTAGCACTTAGCGGTTAGAGAGTACGTTACACAGCGTGGTGTGGCGTGGTCCCTAGCAAAACCCCGCACCTGCTGCTCCTCTTTGCACGTCCGGGGAAGTGTGAAGACTTTTAGAGTTCTGTTTATTGTTCGCACTCCATTCAAATTGCCGACATAGAGCCATCCAGCCAAACTGCGCCCCACCCCTCCCCCCACCTCCGTCGCCACACACTATAACAAACCGTAATATGCTTATCGATGCGGAAAATCTGTCCGTGGGCTCGGTCGTTGGTGGTGGGGGTGGGGGCGTGTGCCGTTTACGCAATCTATTTTGGAAATTGTTCAATCGTACTAAAAACCCCCCGGAAATTGTCGCACATCCATTAACCCACCACGACATACATGCCACCCTCAACCCCCTCCAAGGCGCTGCACGTAGCGCACATTTTCCTGATGCCGGTTCCGCGTAGCAGCGACGGCGGCGGCGGCGGCTCCTGGGGTGATAATAATGTACACGACAAATCAAATCAAATGAATTTTCGATTTTTTTTTCCGCACAGACTTTCAATGATCCCGCGCGCACTCCATGGAGGCTGTGGTGGAGTATGCCGCCTCGAGGCCTCCCAATCAGCCAGCAGTCAACGATGACAACGACAGAGCGCACACATACAGAATGCCACAGAGAATGCCGCCTGATTCCTTTTTTGTCATTCACTCTCTCCTCTCTCTCACTCGTTGATTTCGTTTTGTCTATTCCTTTTGTGTTTTTCCTCTTCAATGAATTGGCAGGCGCCCACCTCACGGTGATGCTGGAGCAAGGTCGTTATCGCAGCAACATGGAAGCAAGGGTAATAATACCAAGTCAGACACATTTCACCTCTCGCAGTCGTCCTCGTTGTCGTCGTTGTCGTCTCCTTGCAGCTTGTTTTCCACTTGCCCTTTGGCTCATTCCTCTTCAGTCAAAACAAGACAATTTTTTCTCCCCCCTTCTCCGTTTTCTGTTCTCATCCCCAATGATGGTTGAGTAAGGTTACAGGACGAAATTAGATTTACTTTCATCCTGACCGCACATCACATAAAGAATTCGATTACCAATCTGATATCGAGAAGGACGAAACAGGAGATGGCTACTTTTTCACGACGACGACGACTGCCGACCCATTCTCTCTCTTCACTTGGCTTCCGTTTGTCCGTCGGCTGATAAACGATTTTTTTATTTCCTGTGGAAGAGGTCAAAATCGAATCGACAAAATGGGGTGGAAAATATCCCTTTTTTTGTTGTGCTGCCCCGTTCGTCTTACAAGGACTCATTCACAAGTCTCTCAAGGTACACAGTCGACAACGACGACGAAGATCATGCGACATGGAGTGAGACAAAGTCGTTTTTACTGCCCCGGGGAGTCATTAAATTCATCTCAGTGACCAGTTCTTCTTCCCGAGAATGGCACTTATCCCTGTGGCACTGGGGACAAGGGGTGTGCATGCATATCTTAAAGACGGTCCTTGGCCGGACCAACATGGTTTGGAAATGTTTAAATGCGGAAACAGCCCATAATGAGAGAGGAAGTAAAATGGGGCCGGTGTGATGTGGACAGTCTTTCTTTTTGTTGTTCTCCCATTTTCATCTCTTCGGTCATTATGCGCGTATAATGTGTGTTTGACTTTGTAAACTTTTCGAACACATCCCCCATCCCACGCACCCCCCACCCGCCGACACTGTAAACTACACCGCCACCACATAGTGGTGTTACCAGATGAGAAGAGCATAAGAAAACGAGGAGCAAAACCAAAAAAGAAAAAAACCTCAACAGACTTTTGGGAGCAGCAAAATAGACAAACAAATCAGATTCAGACAGTTGTGTGTTGCTGCTGCGACGGCGGCGTGGGTTGAAGCTCTGTGCTGACAGTTGGATTAACTCATGGAATTTATTAAGGGACACATTCCCCAAAGGAATCCTTTTCAAATGTTTTCTCCTCGCTGGTTATTTTTTTTTTCTGTACTAGTCGACCCTTCTCTGAATCCCTTTTTTTCGCTCACTCGCTCTATGTGTGTGTGTGTGTCGTGCTTAAGGTGTGCCCTAGGTATAGAGATTTTTTATTCTCGCTTCAAGGATTATGTCTCGTTAGAAAATTGTTTCGGTCGTGATTTAAAATAAAAGATTGCCTCCGCCCTACGTGACAGCGCTTTATTTTATTCATAAGTTTTTCCGTGGCAGGGTATTGCCAGGAGTTGCGATGCTAAAGTTTACTTACTTGATATTTGGTTTGGCGGTGTTGATCATCATTTCACAGCGTGGACAGTATTGTTCGGTCCGCAAATGCTTCATAATACAACTGTGACAAACTGAAAGGAGAAAAAATAAAAACGTGGAGTGTTAAAAAACAGAAAAGATGAAAGGCAAATATTTATGAAGTGGGAGTTTCAATAAAATAATTGCTTGCGCTACGTTTTCCTCGGTATGCGCGCAAAGGAAACATAAATAAACAAAAAGGAAACTGGAGATTGTGTGAGTTCTGCAACAAGGACTGAGAAATCCTGTCGCGACCATGATGTTTTGACTAGGTTTCTGATGCTAAATCATTCAGTGTGTTGGACGGTGACAGTTAGACCAAACATTGACTATATCTTACGGTTTTTTCAAGGACATCTCTTCACCATAGCATGCGGCTACAAAAGGTTTGACAATCTGTTCTATATGCAACCAGCTTACATCCCTAGCGCCATATCGGAGGAGAAGATTGCTGTAGGTCAAAAAATTTTCTGAACCACTGCGATTCTGCCTCGCCAAGCAGAAATCGGTATGTCGTTAAGTTGTTCGGTTTAAGCGCATATAAACGGTGTGAAATGGCAGTAGAGTTATGTAGCATGACACACAGCAGATATCAACACTTTTGAAAGAAGACATTAAGGCCTATCGTGGGATTTTTGTGAGTGTTGTTAAATGATTAGACATCTTTTAAAATATATTTGTGCAAAACCTTTCGAAACAGACATAATAGAGGTTTGGGTTGTATGGCATGACTTTAGTAATGAATATCCTCATTTTCGCAATGTTTCGTTAAGCTTCGTTAAGTTTCGTCAAGTTTCGTTAAGTTTCGTTAAGTTGCAATTACGAATACGCAGATCGACAATATTGTCAAAATTGTGAACAATTTTGATGTTCGTGCTATATTTCAAGGACATAATCGAATCGATTTCCTAATATGTTGTGCCCGGCTAAATGAAGCGTCACTTAATAAGAACGTATTACCTAAGTAATTTGTTTGTGTGATGAAGTGTAAGGCAAGTACACAAAAAGGGGGGTTTCATGATAAGTTCGCTTTAAAAAGTAAACTATTCCAATGAAATATTCGGTTTTGTTTCTTCATTTAGAAAATTGATATCAAACAAGTGTCAAACTTTTCGCTTGTCTCAGAACGGGCGTCGACAGCGTAGGCAATGTCATCACCGTACACTTACCTAAACACAATGTCATCCATCTTGTAGGTGTGTTCGTTTTAGAATCCCCATCAATTTTACGTCGCTGTCAAAATATAAATGATCCCCCTGAGAGCTTATCAATCATATTAAGGTAGCACCCCTGTTTCCATGTCACCAAAAAAACAGAAAAAGGGTTGAATGCAAAACGGCCCCCCCCCCCTCTCACATCCATTGTTCATCGATTAGGTAATCCCTTTGGTTGAAAATCACCAACAGATCCTCATACAGTTTGAATAAAAACAAAACAAATCTCCACACAATTGCCCGTCAAAACACCCAATATGACTTCAAAACAAGATTTATATCTCTCTGCGAAAAAATGCCTTTAAATGAATAATTTGCAACACCAGCGCCATCCCACCGTCTGTCTTTTCACAAATTACTGGCTTACCATTGTTTCCCCCACACGAACAGGACCGGACCCCCGTTTGGCATTCAAGTCGCGTTCTTCAACCGCCCAGACTCTCGCAAACAGGGGGTGACGTGTTTACATACCACACTCAAAAATTGAGATTGGCAGCAAGAAAAAAAAAATTGCCTCGCCCAGGCTTTTCTTGCTTTTCTGCAGAGCTCGAACAAATCACACCCACCTAGCGTGTGTCATACACATGCGTCCCCTAAACAGGTTCGCGGCGCGTCCCCCTCTTCATTTGAGTGCGAGTGCGAACGCACCACTCAAACGCACACTTGAACTTGTGGCCCCACGATGCCACGTCGTTGCTGCGCTCGGGGCCTCGCTGACTTTAAAGAGGACGAAATTCGAATGGAGCTGCTGGGATTGCGGCTGTCGCTGGATATCATTCGCGCTCGTATGCACAAACACACACACAGTCATACGAGTGTATAGCCACCGGTCTAGCTTTAAGCAAAACCGACGGACTGCCTGTGGAGCTAATTTCCATTTAAGCCGATTACTTGTCGAGTGATTAATTGTCCCGGTGGTCCTTGGTTGTTTTGGTTGCTCATAGTGAGTGAGTGAGTCAGTCAATGTGTGTGTGTGAGAGTTTTTGTGCTGAGTGTGCCATAGAGACCATACAGAGAGGTGGTGGTGGTGGTGGGTTTGAACTTTTGCTATCCGTGGTTTCCACGTCCTCTGAGCGTAGACCGGCCATATCCTAGTCGTTCATCACTTTAGTGAATGTTATTTACCCCGTCCCTCGCCACTCTCCGACCCCTCGTTGCCGCACTGCAATTGGAGTCTGTGGTGAAGTTGAAAATTGGATGACATTATCGACTGCACAGTGGATAGAGAGACAGAGTGGACACTGAGGCGACGGCTGGACGCAGCTGGATGCATCCCAGTTAATCAATGACTACAAGTGTGCGTTCCATGAATTTCATTAACTTCCGGTGTACACATGTAAATTACCAATTCAATTGAATGCCGTCGGTTGAGGTGGGCGGGTTGGGGGTGGAATGGAATTGAGCCCCTTTGCGGTTGCAACAAGGCTCTGCGTCTATTGGCCTTCTGATTGGTAACAACACAAAGTTTCAATTTGATGTCCCCCCTCCCCTCAATCCACATTGCAACGAGCTGCCCAAGGAACGATGTCCCAATGTCGCCTCATGAATTCTCTTTGTGCAAATATGCAAACGGAAAGTTTTCACACAGATCGCTACGGCACTGCGAAGTGGTAGTGGTGGTTGATGTCAAAAGAAGTCCTCATCGCTTGCCTCCGATACCCTTCTCGTATTGCCTGCAACTACTCCAGGCGTAGCGCTTCTTGTTTTTCAACGACAATTTTGACACTGAATAGCATTTTCCTTCGACAGAGGAAAAGAAAAAAAAAACGCACACAAGACCCCATGAAAACCGAACCAACGACAACGACAACGACGAGGAACGACAAGCAGGGAATTTAGTCGTAGAAACTTTTAGACGCTTTGGCACTTTACAGCTTCAATTTTCATCGTTAAACGAACTGCAGGAATGGGAAGTGCTCGTTTTGCAGACTTTACACTGACTGTGTTTCACTCCTCTGCTGGCGGCGTTGTTGCCGTTGTCAGCACCATCACGCCGTGAAAGTGGTCCCTCCCAAAAAATGTCGTCTGCATTCGATGGTGCTCCGCTCTCTTTTAACGGGTGTCATGTGCTCCTGCCAATGGTTTGGGAGGGGGCTAGACACGCACTGGAAAATCATAGTGTCCACCACCCTCTGTCTGGGGCGCCGAAAAAAAAATCGGAACAGGCGAAAAAAAAACGCCCTGGGGTGGAAACGAAACGAAATGAAAAAGAAAACAAAAAAAATGTAGAACTCTGCCAAATTTAAAAGTTTGAGAAAAACCGTCACGTGATTTATTTAATTTCGTTGAACGCACCCAAATGCGACGCGGCGTATGGCGGCAGCTTTGTGCGGTTGACGCAAGCAGCACTAAAACAAATGTGTTCGTCTGTGCGCCACCCCAATCGGCTCCTGTATGGCACACAAAAACCACAAAGGGCTTAAAGGAAAACCGCGATAAAGCTAAACCGTCGTTTTCCCTTTACTTCCGCACAATCCTTTGTTAGCTCCCGCCCCCTGTTCTCTTTCTGCTTCGTGTTTTGTTTCATTATTATTAAGTTCCACAAAGGAATTTTCGTGCGTTTGTTTGTGTGGAGCGTTTGGAGATAAAAGTCCCATTGCACTGAAGACACAACACTGAGTATTCGCGTCTGACAAGCTTTTGCTGCTCCGGCAGCCGCCACCGCTGTAACTGCTACCTTGCGCCACACACAATAATAAACCGCCGAAACCCGAAAGTCCCAAAAATTCCCCCCCAGAAAAAAAACCTGCCTCCAATGGGCCAATGAAGTTAGCGCATGTTCTTCCACTGATGCTCAACGAAAAATGAAATAAAATAAGGAATCCCTCCAAATCCATTCGCCACCCCCCGCCGCCCACAATGATAAGCTGAGAACAAAGCGGACTGCAATAAATGGGCTTTAATTTTCATGCTCCCCTCTCCTCCCTGCGTACTCCCAACCCCTGAAGCCAGTGGAAAGTTTGAAAAAGAGGCTCTTTTGTGTACACAAGCAGTAGGCCGCCGTCGTCGTGGCAGTTCCGCTTTAATATCCAATGCCAGCAACAGAATGACGGGTAAGGTGAGTGGTGGGGTGACGGTGACGGTAATGGTGTGGTGGTGTGGAGTGACGAGAAGAGAACAACAACCCCATGCCAACCAGAGCCACCAACACTGCCCCCCGCCACACTGCGGCACTGTTGGTTGAAAAGGGATGTTTTCTCGTCCATATCGTTGTTGTGAGCGCTGTTGCTGCTGCCCCTGTAGAGGTGGCACGTCAGGAGGGGCTGGTTTTGCACCATGTCCTGATACCGGTTATAGCCCTAGTGACAAAGGGAAGAGTGCTAGTCGTTTTTTTTTATCTCCGAAGAGGACGGATGGATTTTCAAGGACAAAGCCTGTTTCGGGATACACTCCAGAATTTTTTCTTCAAAAACTTTCCCTTCAAAGCGATAGAAGCGAAAGCAAAAAAAAACTTCTCCCAGTTAACCTCAAGATTTCTAGTCATTTCTGACAAACGTCCGGAGATCAGAACAATGGCCACACAAATACACAATACGCCCGCACAAGTCAGATAGAAGCCCCGATGGGTGACGGAATGATGTGTGGGTGGCTTGTGTGCGGCTCATTATTGCCGAGGACAAGGAACAAGAGAGAGCACTGCAATTTTCAAGTTTTCAATTCAAGTGCAGCCATGCCAATAGAATTGGCAATGAATTTACGTTTTCGTATCCCGTACGACTGACTCTCTCCGTTTCGGGGGTATTGGAACTTCATTGCAGATATCTCAGGTATGGTGGTCGATGGTCGGTGCAAAAACAGGATAATAAATCAGAGGGGGACACATAAGGAGAATTGGTTTTATCTCCAGCTCACACCCACAATTCTTCTTCTGTTGCTGCCGTCGCCGTCGCCCCCACCACCACCACCACTGACGACCACAACTGCCATTCATATCTCTATCGGGTTATGAACTTTTTTTTTGCTCTCTTCCTTTCTTCGGAAGAGGAGAGAAGTTTTTTTTGAAGGATTTCCAAGCCATCCACACGCTCATACACAATTTATGTGAATTTGAAATGGGATTTGTATGTGAACGCATCTAAGTGTGATGCAGGGAGGTGTCGGCGGTTTGGGGGGGTGGGTGCCGTCCTCTCGAGCAAACCGTGTACAATATGTGCTCAGATGGAGTTCTGTGAAGAGATATACAAATATGACGGCTTTCTGTGTTGGTAATAGGGGTATTACGCCTTTTCAAAAAGTCAAGAGGCTTCTCGCTTGCTCCGTACCCAGACTCGGTTGACTCGAAAGTTTTTTTTCAGTTTTTTCTTCACTTTTCACCGGTCAACGGATAAAAAGTTTTCACTTTTTTTTTCTTTTTCAAAAACTGCCGGAGTGAAGTGATGCTGCGACGCAGCTACTCATTAATTCATGAGCTTATCCCTCTCGTCATTGTTCACTTTAATTTAAACAAATTGAGCGAAGTTTAACCCATCCACCCATTCAACCGCCCCCCCACCCGGGTCGGTCTTCATTTGATTATACACACAGTCGTTTTCCAATGCAAACCCATCTGAGATTCATTCAGGTTCGCAGACAATTTTCAGCAATAGAAGCCATAATCGTAAGTTGTGCAGCAACTGCTGGATACGAGAGAAAAAAATCAATACGGGATACAATGGTGTCTGGAAAAGTTCCACGACATCCATGCGACACCCACCGCCTGCCAGCAAACAGCATACTCATTGTGCATCAAATCCATGGAAAATGACACGAGGATTGCTGCTTCGTGTACATGTCGTTCGTTCCCGTACAAAGGACACGTAAAACTATGAGAGGATAGTCCTGCTCTTTGGTTGGTGGCGGTGGCGTTGTTGTTATTGTCTGACAAAATATTAAACCTAAGCAGCTGACACTTGCAATTACGCTTAAAAATTCGGGGAAATGCGCATTGAAAACACGAGAGAAAATCAGGTAGAGACTCGTGCCGTAGCTTCAGATTCGGACTGCAGGTGCAGGAAATGTGCACACTTTTTGCACAATCAGGGATAGGTCACTGAGAAGCCTTTAAAAGGAAAACACGAAAAGATGAGGGTGTTGCTAGTCGTCATAAAATATTGCGAGTACTAAAGAAGATTAAGTGTCGTCTTGTAAACTGAGGGAAACCCAAACGCAGTCACCATACAATTCAAAGTTGAATGAAATTTCGATAGCATCGCATTGAAGCGATGATTAAATTCGAAACGCTTTTGTTTTTGTTCAACTGCGTGTCTCAGAGTAGGCATCAACCAGAACTAATCGCCACTCAGAGAGCACACACTCATACCCCGGGAGGAATTTCAACAGACTCCGACTACTGCGCATGTTATGCTCCCCCTCCCTCATCCCAATTTTACACTCAAGAGTCACAGCAGGCAGGGAATCCAACTGAAATTATGAGAAGGAAATCAGCAAGCATAATCACATTTGCATCAACATATGGTTTCATCAACCAATTTAAGTTGCGACCATGCGTGCGAATTTGTAGACTGCCTCGGGGGCACATGCAAACGTTTGGGGCCCTGCGACACCAACGCCAGGACTGTGACGATACGATCTTGGTTTGTTTATCGGCACTTATTCAAAAGTTTTTCACAAATTGGTGGCTTAAGAGGGAATTGTACGCTTCTTTGGTGACGGTTCTTGTACCACGATTTGTTAACAGGAGAGAATTTATAAATAATTTTTGCAGTGATGGAGTTTCGTTTTTTCTGAGGTCAATGACAAGGGACACGTAGAGTGTTCATTTTAAAAGGGAAGTTTTGAAATGTGTTTTGTTCAGAAGTGTATAGCCAGCACAGCAGGCTATTTTTCCAAACCCTGTCTTTTCCTCATTTTTACCGGATTTGGGCTTTCATAGAAAAGGGAAATTTGTCATTTTAAATTTTTAGTTGCAAACAAAAGGAAGGCGTTCGTTTAAATCTCGAGTTTGTAGCCAGTGCAGTCAGGTTTGCATTTTCCATTTAATCTTACAATTCGCGCTCATTTCCAATGATTTTTAAGGCAGGTTTTTTTCTCGAGTGTATAGCCAGCTGGCATACCATGCAACTTTTGGTTTTGTTTGGTTTAATGGCGTGCGGAAGAGATGTGTCAAATGAGAACTACTTCGAAAGCACACCGACGTTGTATGTAATCCTCCGAGCTATGGTATGCAAGAAAAGGGCTCTGTTCGGTAATATGGTGTCAAACATAGACGAAGGATTTGTGAACCAACTTATATACTTAACCAACTTGATTCTCAAACCTGGAGGCAGCTGGTAAAAGGTTGCGATGGCTTATTGCTTAAGACTAAGGAATAAAGGGGCACGCATCAATAAAATTTTAATGTTGATAATCTTATTCGGGGAGTAAATAAGGCTTTAGAAAAGACAGATGTCGCTGTAAACATTGGCTCAAACAAATTATTTGATTTGATTACAAACTTGGAACCTTTAATTTTAAAGTAGAATTGTGGACTTTTTCTGAAAAAATATGCTGAGCTGGGTAAACACTTGTGAATAAAACACGCTCAACAGAAATACCAGGTGAAAACAGAACGCAATGGAAACTTATCCGACTATAGATTGAAAGAAATCTCTTGACAGATTTTTAGCAAAAAAAAAAAAATAATCATAGAAAATTGAGAAAAAATAATGACAAGTGGTGCTGCAGTTGATCTAAATATGAATCAACTGGGAGTGAGATGTGACCGAAAAGAAAATGTTTGGAAGTACAGTGTGGGAGAGAGATTGACCCGTTTGACAAATACAGATGTGATTGAGCACGGTTTCCAAAATTTGACATTCAGTGATGAACATAAGTATTGACATACATATAATACAAATCCATTCAGAGAGTGTGGTAATATGTGAAATTTGAGACGATGAGGGGGGTCATCCGTTTTTTTCCTTTACAAATTACAGGACTTTAAAGGAAAGAAAATAGGACAGGAGGGTTTACACCAGAATGACGTCTTTTCAGAAATGTGTAAAAACAAAAGTCCACACTTTCGGAAAACTCACGTAATTCCATTTTGGTTCAAATCAAAGTTTAACATAACCTAATAAATCTTATCAACTCATCAAACAGTTATAGTTTATAAACCTGTGCCTAGCGTGTCACGGCACAACTTAACGACACCCTCCCCTTGTTAAAATCCCATACAACAAAGTGTCTTAGAACAAGCGACCACACCTCAGAACGCCCAAACCCTCGTGGTTTTCCCCTTAACTCTTGCTCATGTTTATTACATTCACTTCAGAAAGAAAAAAAATAACTCTCTCCACTCGAAGGGAAAAAATTCCCTTCCTCTCTCTCTCTTTCTCTGTCAGTCTCGTCCTATTACCATCCATAAATTTTTATCAATTCCCCCATAAGATCCCCCAATTTGATTGTCAACGGCTCTTGATGTTTTCTTTTCGTTTTCTGTTTCTTTTCCAACATTTTCATTCAACTTCTGTGTGTAATTTTGGTTAAGATCTCCGTCATCATTAAATTTTTATTACAATCGACTCCATTAAGAAGTATTTAGTTGTACGCTCGTAAAATTTACGACGACAAGGTCTCTCTCTTGAACGAACAAAAAAAAAATGGAAAATGAAGTGCTCATAAGAATCACTTCTCGAGGCACTTACAGGAAGTGTTCGCGTCAAAATACCGACGGTGTTCGGTCAGGATGAGGGGTGGGAAAGGTGTACTTACATGAGTGCAAACATTCCACGATTGTTGTCGCGTCGATGAGGTATCCGTGGCATAGATTGCATATGATATGTGCGTTGACGGCGGTGAGCAACACCCGACGGGGTTTGCCGAAACTATCGCCGTCATCGTCCTCCTCCTCATCCTCCGCTTCGTCTTCTTCTTCAGTCTTAATTTCCGCTTCAACTTCTTTGGTGGACGGTGGTGGTAAGCTGTCATCACTGCTGCTGGTGATGATGCTGCTAGCGGTGGAGATGGGATCGGTGCCGTTTGCAGAAACCTTCTCACTCGGACAGGAGTCTGTGATTGGCTCAGGCTCTGGCTTAGAGTCCAATGTCACGCTGTCACTGGCAGTGCATTCTTCGGACTTAATAACAACTTCATCGCACTCGGTCTTAATTTCAATGTTACTACTATCACATTTAGCTGTTGTTGCTGATGAAGACACTGATGACGCCGATGCCGACGACGATGAAGATGACGACGACGACGATGAAGATGATGTTGATGAAGTCGACGATGACGACGATGATGATGAAGACGACGACGACGACGATGATGATGATGTAGATGTCGGAGATGACGACGAGGATGAGCATGAAGAGGACGACGATGAGCATGGCGGTGGCCATTCGGAGGAAGACTCTTTATTGTCTTTGATTGTCAAAAAGTCACTGTGACTGATGTTGCCATTACAACTATTGTCAACTGGTTCCGCTGAGGTTTGTTCTGTCATTGTTGTTGTTTTCGTTGAATCCACCACCACTGCTACCTCTGCTGTTGTGGACTTTAATTGATTGTGCGTGACAGATGCCGCTACTTCTGTTGAAGGCATGGAATGCGATGGGGTTTCCGTTGGCGCCATTATCGACGTAGCTCCTGGCAATGGCATTGGCGACATTTTCGCTTCATGCAACCTGAAAGGGAATCAAGTAAAGACGAAAATAAAAATCATAATAATACAAAAAGGAAATTAATAATGTTCCAAGGAATATATACGTTACGCAACAATGGGAGAGCAGATGTAGGGGAGGGGAGGGTAAGTAAAACGATGCAACCGACCGTGTCAAATCCTTCTTTCAGGCCAACAGACAAAAGAGCACACGAATGAAGGGGAAAAAAAATTGTGAATGTGAAAAGACGGGAGGAGGGAAGCAAGGAATTGAAAGGAAATTGGGTATGCCAGCAGAATCAGCAGGAGCGTGTGTATACAGAGTTGTCTTGGTAGCCGGCGACCCTTCCTCCGCGCCGTCTTCGTCCTCGTCGTCATCGTTCATCTTCTAAGTCGTCGTCTCTATCCCATTTCGGAATCCACCTCGATTCTTATACAATTGTTGACACATCACCGGGGGTTAGAGGCAGCGACGAGCGCTCACTAATCCCCTCCTCTTGGGCTCGGAAGGAGGGAACGATGAGCCGGCGAGCCACACGTATTGTCTTCCCATCCATCTGACAGTTGCCAATTGCCAATGAAGGAATGCAACGCACGGCACGCACATCCGAGCCGGAGTATGTGCGTGTGTTTGTGCAGCAAACGCACACGCACGGTGTTTAGCGAAGTGGTGGGAATGAGAAAATAAAATACCGCCTGCCGCCATTTAATTAGTTTAGGGTGCTGCAATGGAAAATATGAAATACATCGGTTTGTGTGCAGGGGACAATAAAGCGACAGCTTCTACCTGGCATGGGACTGTTTTCGATGCGCCACGGAGACGAGGAGTACGCTCTCTCTCAAGTGTTTTGAAAGGTGCACGCATATCGGGGTTTGAGAAAATATTTTCATTTCTCAGCGAATCTAGGGTAATCATGGAGATGTTTATTATTTTTGAACCTCTTCAAGTGTGGCAGCCGGCAGCGCCGAAAATGAGCGCCACCCTGGAGGAACAGGAAGTTATCGGACGACAGGAAATAACGCATTAAAACTTCGACGACCTACCACTGTGACGTACTGCATGAAATGCGAAAACTTCGAAAGCACTTGACAGATTAAATATCCTGCTAAAGAACAACGCGCGTTCTGACATGTGGCAGATTGTATGGGAATGACAATCAAACACGAAGTGACAGCTCTGAGGGGTGGAGGGTGTGTGTCATCCAGCTCGGGCAAAAAGTAATGAGTTTCTTCTCGTTAGTTCTGGATCTCATTTAAAATTGATTGCATGCACTGACTGCTCTGCAGGAAGGCGAGGGCTGAATTTCCAAACTCCCCACAGGAAGGCGACGACAGCGACGTCCTTCTCTAAAGCGAATGACCACCACCTGAGTGAGTTAAGAAGCCTTTAAGAAGATTGTGGTTCTGCCCCAGATTAACTGCTAAGACGATGGACATTCGCCCCACCCTCCCCTGAATCCAAAATCGAACACAGCCCTTCTTGTTCACAATTAATTCAGCACTCATGGGACAATTCAAAAGGGTTGTGCGACACTGCTGCCGTGGCGACCCCTCTGTGGAACGCACATAGAATTTTCTGAATTTCAATTGTCCGGCAAACGGATAATTAAAGCTGAACTACCGCTATCTGCTGGCCAGTCTCGTTTTCGAATTCCCTTTCATTTCTAATTTATTACCGGTTCGGGACATAAGGTCCGGCCGGCGGTTGTCGGTTAGTTTGTGCAACCCTCTCTCTCTCTCCCTTTGAAAAAGGGGGTTTCGCAAGGTAATAAGACACACACTTACGCTTAGCGGGAGAACGTGTTTCGCTTCAGAATTTCGAAGGTGACCCGTATGTCAAATATTCACTCCTTTCATTTACTGGTCGATGATCTTGGGACGGAATTAAGTTTCGAAACGGGTTTGTTGCACATTGCCATCCACCCTCCCCTTCCCTTGAGTACCACAAAATTTGATACGAGTCTTATGTTCGATGGTTTGTTGGAGGAATTTACACGTATTACTTATCTGGCTGTGTTGTGTTGTTTGTGGGTTGTTGTTTTTGTTTTTGGAGTGCACCTGCTTAAATGGGTAGGGACATCTTGAGAGGGTGACCGCGTGGACCATGGACCGAAATTTAAGGATGATGTTTGACTTTAGGAAGTAGAGCCTTTTGTACTCTTGACGGGGTCTAGGTTATATGTGAAGGTTTTCCAAAAGAAAAGCAAAATTATGTGGGTCAGGAGTGGAGTTCGTCGAATCCTAACATTGGAATGACAAATTCGGCAAGTTTTGGAGACGTAAGAAAAAAAAAGTAGAGGTCTCAACTATTTGTAAGAATTTCGGTTTCTGTTGAAGAAAAAAAAGTGCAGGACCCAACGTTCTTTTCTACATTTGGGAAGCTTCAAGTCAAGGTTTTAAGTTGAATTGAGATTTGGGATGAACAACATATGTCCCAAATTGAAGAAAAACCGCGAAAAGCAGAGGTTTGAGGAAGGACAAAAATCACTAGACCCATGCCAAAAAAGAAGGGGTTTCGAACCTTTTGGTAAAAACTTTGGAAACTCTTAAGAAACAAGTAGGGACATTTGCCCTAACTTTGAAGACACCGGTTATTGTCAAACTCACTCTATAAATAGATGAAAGGAAAAATTGTGATCACTAAAAACTACAGACCCTATATGTAAGATTTCTATTCTTGGGAACTCAGCTGGTAGAAATCCTGAAAACCTTAAAATCTGTAGGCCTCATCCTTCAAATAGAAGTTTTTGCATTGGCAAAGTCTAGGGTAGCTAAAATTTTTAAGCCTCATACTCTCAATAGAAATCCTGGAGATTGGGAGCATGGGAATAAATAGTATGGGTCCCATCCTTCCTAATGATGTAATGATAGTCTGGGGTGAAGTCGGGGCATCCAAAAAGTATACATATACCCAGACACAAGAGAGGTCTGAGGTACACTTTAAAAGAACTAAAGAGTATGGGTCCCATTCTCCAAGTAGAAGTTTTGACCAAAGGGGGTTCCAAGATGTATGGGCCTTCAAGCTCATCACATAAGCACTCCCCACCTGGTTAGCCCACCTCCAGTGACTGTACAACGACAACCATCCCGCCAGCATACCCAAAAATTTGTCGAAAAACCCAAACGGATGTGACGAAGAAGACCGGTACTCTCTCTCACCATTGCGTCGTCGTAATTTAAATTCTGTCGGTTAATTCAATGAAGTTTGTGTTACACTATAGTTTGCAGAATAAAAACTGAATATTCCCGTTTGGGACAGTGAATGTGAACCGAGTGCGCATGTTAAGGGTGACTTCTATGAACAATTGCCGAGGGGTACCAACAACCCAGCTAGCATATCTATGGATTTATTTTAATGAACATTCGCACAAATATATGTATCTGTGCGTGTATATATGTACATTTGTGCGTCGCGATGGATCAAATAGCAGGGGTATGGTAATAAGTTAGATTTTCAAACTGTCCCGGATGAGAATACTATGGGAATGGGAATGCGAAAAGGGTAGTTTTAGTAAGGGTTTTTGTTTGAATATGTATCAACTGTGTGTGGTGTGCCCGGTTTTTTGATTGAATGAGTGAGTATGGAGGGGGGATCCTATGTACTTAAGTGTGTAAATAGGGATGTGTGTATGACAGGAGATTTATGTTGCCTAGCAATATATATGTGCATGCATATGTATATATGTTCGTGCAAAATTTACATAACTATAAGTGCACGTAAGCCCTGGGCGGAAAACTAATAAGGATTTGTTGAATAATAGATTTTAGAGGGGGTCCCCCTGTCTCGTTTAACGACACAAATAAATGTCGAGATGATGGATGGAGGGAAAAAGTTGCTTTATTACCCACTCTCATCATCTTGAGGCAGCAGAGGGTTGGGGAATTTGCGTCGAAATTTTTGTCCGGTTTTGAGATGGGACGCTCAAAATCTGTGGGAAAGAAATTTTGACTAAACTCGTTTCACCTGCCGCACTAAATGTAGAAGAAAAAGCGCATTTTAGCAAATTTAACGAATGGCGCAGTGTATAAGCGGGGTGCGCATCATGACTAAATTTAGGGGTGCATTTAAAAAATGAAATATGCACCAGATATGATTGCCCTGTAACCAAACAAAAAACGAAGAAACTAAAACACGAAACACAGGCAAAGAGAAACAAGAGAAACGAACGAAAAAAAAAACTCATCTGTGTGTGACAACAAACATCTGTACGACCCATGACAGGCCAACAATAAAAAAGAATTACCAAACCAGTGAAAGGGAAATAGTAGAAAGGGATTTCAAAAATAAAAATACAAAAGGCGAACCAATTTAAGTTTTTTTTTTTCTCTGTTCGGCTTCGTTCGGTTTGGTTTTTTTTGGGAAGGGGAGGAACAGAAAAACAAAGAGGACTCACGAAAGTAAATCAAAAACAAAAACAAAAATTTCGAAGCAACGCCAGTAGGTATGGGAAAAAAGATGTTGAAAGTAAATACCTTTGGTCTGCTTGGTAAATCATTTAAATCCACTAAATTATCCTTGCAGCAGTTGATCCATCGACGGTGAAGAACTCTGAATGGGGTACCTAATAATCCACATTTGGAGCTCAACTTGAGCTGATGTACACACTTTTTTTTTTTCCACGAATAGTAAATAACTCTCACAAATTCTTTTTCTTTTCTTAGCACTCCATTTGATTTTTCTG
The DNA here is from genome assembly GCA_944738645.1 of Eristalinus sepulchralis. Classification (NCBI taxonomy): domain Eukaryota; kingdom Metazoa; phylum Arthropoda; class Insecta; order Diptera; family Syrphidae; genus Eristalinus; species Eristalinus sepulchralis. The sequence continues at coordinate 56,819,717 of OX122886.1, forward strand.
CTTTTTTTTTTGCTTTCACTTAATTGAATGAGATCTCATTTAAATTAATTTCTCACTATCTCACATGGGAAAATGCACAAAATTATACATAATTTCCTTTCTTTCTTTTTTTTCTTCTCTCTTAGCTGCGCGTTGGGCTTATGTTGAGAACTACGCGACGGGGCAACAATCTATGCCGAACTAACGAATGACAACGCGAAGGCAGAGAAAAAAAAGTCACACGAGAAAACTTCAAAAAAAAAAAAAATGAGGCTTGTATATATATATACGATTTTTTTTCTCACATATAGGGAACACTATGTGGCTTCTTCTCTCTGTGTATATGTATATCACTTGTGTTGTGCCTTTATCCAGTAGCACACGCTGATAGTCAAGAATATCCAAGTCAATCGTACACAAAACCAACGCGAAGAACAACCTTTCGCTACGACTGTTCGCCGTAGAATGACTACCTTTCGCCAAGGCTAACGGTGGTCACAACTATTCCTCGTACTCGAAAAAGAGTATGCACCTTCTCGCTCTCTCTCTTTCACTCGGTGGATGTACATAAGCTCAGGAAAATACAATGTACACGAGCAGTGTCGGTGGGGGGGATGAAGTTGAGAAGCACTTTTATTTACCAGCTGTCATTGTTCTTCTCTCTTTCTCACACTACCATTTCATAATCGTTCATTGATCTTTTCCACTCTACTCACTGTGATCTCGCTCTTTCTCTCTGTTACACCAGCTCTTCTCTCTCGTTCATGCACGAGAGCGGTAGCACAAAAAAACACACAAGCAACAAAGTACACAAGGAAAAAAGAGCGAAAACACACACCCAATCCAAAGTGTACTCTGGCTGGCTCCAGTGCTCTCCCGTGTTCTCTCTGTATGGTCTCTCACTCGCTCACTCTCGGCTTTGATATCTGCTATCAGTCTCAACAGTTTTTTTGGATTTCGTGATATTTAAGCTGAACCCGCGAGAAACACAAAAAAATCCAAAAACCAACTTATGAAGAAAATTTCCGTTGAAATGCAGAAATTAAACGGGAAACCAAGGAAAACCAAAGAAATTCCCTCTCACACTGGCTGGTTAGCTGCGTCCGCGATCCGTGTATGTACTTTCGCCTCGAACGGTAAAGTCAAACTAAATCAGGCAAATAGTAAATCGAGTTGCGATTGCCATGCCACCACCACGGCCGTTCTCGGAACGTCATCGAAGAGAGCGAGAAGCCGAAGAAGGAAAAAAAGACCCACACACACCGAATTGAGGCAGAAAAAAATGCCAGAAACATAAATTCTGCAGTACATAATGAGAGTGTGGCGAGTGTGTGTTGGTGAGTATCACTCGTGTCGAGCATAGGTGAGAGAGAGGGATTTTTTCTTTATTTTGTGCTGCTACCAATGAATTAGTGCCACTTATGTACGGAGCAGAGCATTTTTTTTCTTCGATTTTCCCCACTCACTCATCCCTCCACTCCTTGCTGGGAATGCATTGTTTCTGAGCGACAGAGTGAGAGAGAGCATAATCCATGAAGTAAATATTTAATGCCGAAGGGTGAGTACCGTGCTGCCGTGCTGACTGCCAAGCCAAGTCCACCACAGTGCCGTATTTTCAAATGGAAATGGATTGGGAATCGAGCATGTAAACCAATTTTGGATTGTGTAAATAGAAGACGTCCTCGTTGCCGTCTACAAGGATTGTTGTTCCTTTGTCTCGTGGGTTTTATGTAAATTGTCGAATGAAATTCCACAAATTATCATAAGGCAGGCAGCCGTGAATGAGCAGAGAGCGGAGTGCGATGGTTTGTGGTTCTCTCCTTCGCTGCCGCGTATACCCATTGCCTGTACATAAGGCAGATAAGAATGTGTTTGCCGTGTGGTTGGAGAAATTAGAGAGATATGAATTTTTTCAAAACGTGGATCGCTTACCAATTTCCGAGCCGCACGATGTTCCCCAAATCGGTTGATTCCCCTTTCGAGATAAACACAGCCGTGGCTGCTGCTGCTGCTGCAAGGGAATCTCTCCGGTGTGTCGGGGACGTGTCGCTCACAGGAAAGTTCTCTCCCCTTAGCGAGGGAAACTTTTTCTTTTATTCTGTTTCCGTTTCATTTCGTTCTTTTTTTTCGCATTCATCTCCTTGGTCGTTATGTACACCCCATGGGGTTGTTTGACAGTTTTCTTCTGTGGCCGTTTGTGTTTTTGGTGTGTTCCTTTTTTTTTTGTAAGACACACACGCACGCATACATTCACATATGCATCACACACAATTTCTCACCCAGTACATATATATAAGAGAAAACCGTAACAATGACCAATGAATACAATGAATTTTGTCTTTCAGATGATTTCTCTTTCCCTCTCCTTGTGCGTTGCCAATTAAAACAAAACGAAGAAGTAGACAAAAACCAAAAAAAAAAAAAAAACAAACAGACAACGTGTAACCCCGTATGTATAGGATGACACTTTCTTCGCCGCGACACGAGAGTATCGGTTTGACAAAGTGGATTTGTTGTTACAAGTGTATCGAATATCCAATTAAAAACAGGAATCCTCCAGTCGGGAGAGAATTCTGAGAAAGATACCAAACCGAAGCCGAACGACCATGGGTTTGCACAGTTGCTGATGATTCCGATCGAATTGCAGATGAGGCTATACTATGGATACATACACCAGCCTCTCGGTTTTTATTTTTTCGTCCGATTTAGTTTGGTTGGGTTTTTGTGGAAGAAACAGGTCTTTTGTGTTCTAACTGATGGTTGGGTGGGGGGGAATGATGACGACGAATACAAAAAAAAAAAACACGAAATGGGGAAAGAAAAACGTTGAATCTTTGCCCTTCGCGTCTGTGTAAATATTTGAACTTCGTTCACACAGCAAACCACCACACCAACTAGAGTCCTCTTGGGGTCGCCTGTGGTCCACCAGACACATGTGCTAATTGGACGTTTATTTGATCGGTAGTTTCGTTCTAAAGGTTGTGTCTGCGGGACAAAAGGATCGGGGTAAAACAAAGAACTCCAATTAAACGAACTAATTGATTGAACTACCAAAAAACCGGAGTGGCCCAGGTGAACTGAATGGATTTGCAGTTGATTTTTCTTTTTCGATGGTACTTTCATTGTGTCCCTATAATTTTTGAGGGCTGAAGCTTTTTGGTGGACTGGCCTTTGATCTTTTCTTTTATCTAGCTGAACGTAGCTTATAGGACTCGTTCGTGGTATGCACACTGTGTCCTTTCTCACACCCAAATTTCCTTGGCCATTCATTGCCACCTGATGGCTTTTCTTCGACGGAAGAAAAATCAAATTTACGTAGACATCTAAAAACGAAACAAGTCCAAATTTTGTCACAACCCTGAAGTGGATATTTTTTTTTAACTTTTTGCGGCTTCTTCTTTTTTGTCCAAGAGAGATTTAACTATATCCCGTATGGGTCAAGCAGACATCAGGAGTCCGAGGAAGTCCCTAAATCTAAAATTCAAAACTTCAAGATCCCGAAATGCCCTGAAACCCAATATCCAAATTTCCGATGACTCTAAACATGTCAAATCGGTACCATGGCCCTATTCCGGACTTTATAGCAAACTTACACCCCGGCTAACAGCTCACCATACAATCTCCTATGGCATGTTTTTTTGGAGATCTTCTTTTTAGAATTTGTTTTTTCGGTATTTTTAGGCAAGTCAGAATTTTATCCCCAACCCGGAGGCATCAACTGCCAAACTTGTTGTTTCACTGAGCCTAAAACATTGTCACTGTTGTTTTTGTTGTCATGCTTTGGTCACCGTGGCATAGTGGAAAGTGTGTCGACCGCCACGCAGAAGGTCTAGGTTCAATTCCCGGACGAGACATCTCGAATTTTTTCACGGCACCACCTCTTTCGAGTTGCTTACAACACTCAGAGAGAATCAATTGTATATGAAAAGCTTTTCAAATCTCGCTTGGTCGGAGGCAAAAAACTGTAGGTCCATTCCACTCATGAGAGAACAGTAGCACGCACGATACGCGTCGTTGTTGAAGAAGCTAGGCAATAGTTCCTTGTGGGCTGTAGTGGCACTCAATTGTTTTATTCATGCGAAGTAAGAACCAATGTCAGATAGACAACAGCCATCGCACGTCATATCTCTAAATAAATCTCGCCTTTTTCTCACTCTGAAGCGTGTCGTAACTCCATCAACAGTTAAGAGTTTGATCTGCCTCATGATACCGAGAGTAACAACAACATAAGTACTAAATGCTTGCGTTCACGAAATTCCATAGAAGTTGCCTTAATAAGGAAGAAGATCTGTCACCAGTTTCGGACAAGTGACACATTGAAATGTCACGAACTGCCGATGACCAGATCTTCTGGAGTAATCCTTTGAACCTCATGTTACGAAAATTGTGATCCAGGAGATCCTTATGGGATGCGAAGGTACGAGATATCCTTGAATCAGGGAATATAGTGCAACTTACCCTCTCTATCATCGTATTGGTATACAAGTCGATCATGATGTAAGTTGCATGAGTTCGGCAAGATTCGGAACTCCCAAATATCTCTGCAATATTCAAAGCTCATTCCAACTGTTCTATTTCTGTGGGAGTGAAATAAAATTTCATTCGTCTCAAAGTAACTTCCACCTATCCACTTTGTGTTTGGAACGCCATGAGCTTCTATTTACTCGTTTCCTATTACTTTCGAACTGAGTTTTGAATTGCTTTTCATTAATATCGATGTCGACGTAGTTGCTTGTGGGTATGAACATATGTAGGTCCAAGTTTAGGGAAAGTTTAGGTTCAATGCCTGGATAGGACTTTTGTGAATTTCGAATTTTTGCACTACTGCACTCCTCACAGCACTCACAGAGAACTTAATTTCTATGAAAAGCTTTCGCTGTTCGCAGTCGGTATTTAATTGTATGCCGTTTCCACTCATGACAAAACAAAAGGATGCACAATTCGTGTGGTTTCTATAGAATCTTGACTTTTGCTTTATTTCTATCCGAGCCGTTGATGCGGCTAGTATTGTATGAATCCTTGAGAGAACTCAAAAGAATAAACGACATTTTCATCTTGAGCTCTGAGCTTAATAGTGAGGAATAATATTGCCAATTCCAAAAGATCTCAGTTGGTTTGTTTTATAATTGTTAACATCACTCCTCACTCCCGAAAAGGCATGGCACTTACCTCATAACTGAAGTTGTTTAAAATTTATACAAACAAGACCTGCAGTAGGAGTGGAAAGATTAATACTGTGTACATCAAGGTGACAGTACAGAAGAAGAAAGTTAAGTGTCACAAGATGGTACTGAAGTCTTGAGAGCGGACTACTGCCAACAATTATGTACAGCAATGTTGTCCTGCGCGAACTGTTCTATCTGCTCCAGAATGTGATTAGAAGGCATCGGCAACAGTATTTTGTCTTTTAAGAAAAGAAAACCAAGGGATTGGATTGACGGTTGAATGTAGTGTGTCTTGGACAACCAGATTTTGATAGAAAAAAGGACGTGCCTCGGGCTTTGTTTGACTTTCTTATATCGTGCCAAAGCCTCATTAACGTTGGGGTTCTGGCCATTCAAAAGGGGTTTTCATCGAGCGCATTCCCCTCCCGCACTCCCAATCGTTTGCTTCATACTAGGGCTGTCAGTATTTGTTTTGGTAGCGTATACCCCAAAGAAAAAATTACCTCCCCTCTTAAGCTTCAAAAATGTACCTCTCCATGCAACCAATCAGACCTATATTCCAAACACACCAATGCTGGAAAACAAAAATTAAATTTGCCATAATCCAACAACACTTCCCCACTCAGCAAACAAAGACGGAGAAAGTCGATTCCGTGTTTCGCATAATTCCGCAAATTGATAAATTACCTTAGGAGCCTGTCAGCAAGAACAAAACAGACGAAGTATTGGGAAGCCCACGCTTAGCTTAGCTAGCATATAAAAACATATTTCCCCTCATCGTCGTCATCTCTTGTTTTACCCTCCGAATCATTAACGTTTCCTGTGCCTTGCTACGTTCCCCAAAGTTACACTGTATCATGTTCACCACATATTAATGTTCGTATGGAACACAAATACCGGACCGACCACCATTCATACGCCCACGCGCTTAGCAATCCTGCCATCTCCGCCAAAACCTTCCAGGAAGGTAGCCGATGAATCAGCAGAATTACCAATCGATGGTCTGGAGCTGCGTCCCAGTCAAAAACTATAATCCCAAATATGTTGGGTCAATGTAGCCGTTTTAGCCTCTATATACATGTGTATACATGGTTATTTTTTTAAATGGCCTCATGCATGTTAGTCCAGGTTAATTGGATCCCTTTATATTGGCGTTCTCGGTTTATTGAGGTGACATGTTCTCTGAATTTTAATGCATTCATTTTTTTGTCTGCTTAATTGGAAAAAGATCTTGTATTTATGGCTGAGATTATTGACTGGGGGATTGCTGAATATCACATGCTGTATGTATATGCCTGGTCAACTAACGTGGCTCGACAACCGTATGCGTTTGCTAATCGCAATTGGTTAACTGGCGTTTTTGTATGAATTCAGGCAAAAGGCTGCCGCGAATACGACAAAATTTGTGTTAAAATATGAAGCGCTGAGAGAGGTAAATTGACTTTTTCGATTTTTTACGATTTTCTTACCAATAAACCTGTCAACCAACAGTTTAAGCTTCTGTTCTGTCAGCTATTTACAAAGTTGTCCTTAAATGGAGGAATTAAGTTTAAACTTAAACGCTTAACTGCTTCAAGAATGCAAATTCATTCAACTTGTGCTTATAAGTTGATAGCGCTGCTGGTTGAAACCAGGTGGACATGTCTATTATTTGAAATATTCCAAAATAAGTTGAATACATGGCATTTACGATACTGGATCCTTTAGCAACCGAACGAGGTGTTAAATTCATTAAAACTCACTACAAAAATTATGGTTCAAAGGTAGCTTCTTCTTGTGCACTAAGCCATGATTATTGCCGTTCTGATCACCAACTACGCAACCAATCGGTAAAATTGTAAAGAAGTATGAAGAGAGAGGAAGCGTTACAGATGTCTTAAGGCCTGTGCACATTCTCCTTTCACTGGCGCTACAGTCCGGGGTGGACCTGGGCCTCGCTAGCTAACACGATCTCTCCTCAGGTGCCTCCAATTGCGCACTCCAAGTTGATTGAGGGCCTTATCCACTTTTGTGCGTCCTCTCAGCCTATGCCGCCCTCTGTTGCGTTGTCCTAATGGCTCGGATTTAAAGATTTTATGGGCCGGAAGAGTGGTGTCATAGGTTCATGGCCTAGCGTTGTATCCGAAGATGCTTGACCAGGCACATGCCGTCGTACAGCCTTTATTTGTATAGTTCGTCCTTAAATCTTTTCCTCCGGAGACCGTCAACATCAACTTTTCTTTTTAAAACGACTTAGAACTTCTTCATTCGGTTTTAGTATATTAGCGTCCAAGTTTCTGTGATGATCAAGCTGTTGTACAAAGCCAGTTTAGTACTTCGAGAGGGACCTCTATTAATCAAATGCCTCTTGAGCAGCGATTGGTAAGAGTGATTCTGTGTTTGAAGTCGGTATTTTGCAGGCCTGTGCAGTATCGTCCAAAGTACTGCTCCTGGAAGTGGAAATACTGCTAATGACTTGAAATTATAAATCTTTAGATAGCAATCTACAATGTCGCGTACCTCATTATGGCGTTTTTTGCAGATTTTTACCGACCGTGGGGCAGCTGAAAAGTGCGTCGACTCACACGCCAAGGTCCCATGTTGGAGGCGCGGGGTGAACATCTGGAATTTTTCACAGCAAAACCTCTTTCGAGTTGCTGACAACGCCCAAGGAGTACTAATTGTCTTTCTCAAAATTTCGTCATTCGGAGTCGGCAAAATACTGGAACAGAAGCAAGCACAACACGAGTAGTGGATGAAGGAGCAGGCGCTGGACACTTGTGTTTTGTAGTGCAGGACTTATCTTACGCCACAAATAAAGGCTGCTGAGCATTCACAATGCCGTCGAAATGATTCTTGGTATTTGGAACAACACAGACAAAGGCACAGGCACAAATTTTGCGAACAACATTTTCTTCAATGATGTGACGCGTTTGTCACTTAAACAAACAAAATTACAGAAAATTGGGTTCAAAAAAACCCACATGTGGTGGAAGAAGAACCATTGCCTTCAGACATTGGTGCGTATTGGTTTAGAGATGTGCGGAGGGCTACAGTCAATTCCGAGCGATATCGTTAAATGATAACCGATTTGGCCAGCTATGAAAGATTATGTCCTGAACGATATGGTGTTCTAACAAGACACGGCAACAAGCCCCACATGACCACTCCTGGCTTCCCATTAAGTGAGAAGTTTCCTGGTTGTGTACTTTCACGCCGTCAATTGTCTTCCACAATTATGCGATTTGACAGCGATGCAATTTTTTCTGTGAGTCTGTGCAGACCGTGCTTATGCGCTTGATCCCCGGCCTCCAGACACATTATTGAAGTTATGGTGAGGCAAAGGAATTCAAAAAAAAAACTGTAAATCTTACCGAGACAGTCCTTTTTTTCTGTTTTCTTTTCCCTCTTAATGGCACAGTTCAAGCTGTACAGAGAACAAACATTTTTATGAAAAATCCATCTCTGTGTGGATTTTTGAGGGCTTTACATTCGAAACCGAAGAACGAATTAGCCTATTTGAGATCTTATGCGTTTTTCGCCCCTTCTCTAGAGTCATCACGTCGGCCCGTAAGGCCCAAAGTAAAATTCCAGGCACAGCATCTTTTTACATTCTCAGTGTGATACTCCACAAGCTTCATTACGACATACAAGCACGCTAAACGTAACGTTTACTCGTACATGAAGGTAATCACAATAAAGATAATTGCATTCAATTATGCAAAGCCAGCTCTGTTTTTTTAATAACTAACTACCATTGTTGCAAAAACTCAACATTGTATATAACTTCTTTTGGCGACCTCTACTCTGTGTAGCGTGCCTCTCTATTAACCAGTTCCACGGCATAGTTCATAATCGCATTAGTTATCTATACACATGCATGCCAAGCAGGTTGATACCCCACTCAGTTTGCATGTGACCACTTTTTGTGATGTTGCTTCATAAACTCGGAGTCCAGAGTTTTGTTGATTATCTGCGGTATGAAGACGCATTAAGTCTAATTGTCAAAAGTCAATAAATTTGTTTAGTCTGAACACTGAGCGTCTGGAAAAGTTAATTTAAACCAAAATCGAGCTCATCACACATTAAATTTACTTGTTGTAACATATGTCAAAATTTGTGTTTCATATAGGCTCAAGACCCATTAAGTCCATTAAATAACTCCATTGAGTCCCTCTTTATAGAAGGCTTTATGTTTTTCGACACTCAAAAATGTTTTTAAAGGCTTCAATGAACTCAGCTCGAATTCGGAGCACACCTAAAACTAAAAATAATTAATTAAAAATTTAGCAATCCATTGATGTATGTTTGAAAATCTAAAATAACGCAGTTCCTGAATCAGGCTTGCAGCATGATTTAAAAATTGGAGAAAAAAGAAAAATTGGCACAAGTGGATCTTCTTTGAAGGGAATGAATTGCGAATAATGAATAACGATTCTTGGATTATATAAGCAATTTCGGTACCGATGTTATTTTTGTACAAATTGAAAAAATACTGGCGCGACAACCCACAAGGGACTAGGGCAGCTATTCGTGTTGTGCGTGCCATTGTTGTCTCGCGAGTAAAGCGGAGGAGGTCTTCAGTTTACTGCCGATTCCGAACGGCGAAATATTTAAGAAACTCTTCATTCACTCATTGGCATCCTTGAGTGTTGTCAGCAGTTTTTCATGGTGCCGTAAAAAATGCCACATGGATAATCCAAGAATCGAACCTTAAGGCCAAGGCCACTATTTTTTGTATTCTTACGGCTAAATATCGAACATTACTTTTTAAATTTAAAAAAGTCTGTGTCCAAGTTTCAAACCCAGCCACAATTCGATCGATTTCTTGCAAACCTTACGTAGACCATCTGAATAGGACTCTAAACAGTCATAACGCGGAGTTGTTCCTAAGCTATGGAGGAACAAGTATAAAGATTCTCGAAGAACAAGAAAATATACATTTAAAATTATTTTCCTACGTACTTGCAATGTAATATATAAATCATTAAACAAAGAACCGGTATAAAGTTTAAGCGAAAATTTTGCAAGTATACAACTAGTTTCGTTTTTGTGGGGCTTACAATTTGAAAAAAAAAAATACAGTTTCAATTCAGGAAGAATGCGAGAATTTGGAAACTTCAAAATTGAAGAAAAAAGTCTTCAAAATAGAGGTTCTTTTTTAAATTCACAACTGTAAAGATTTTGCAATGAACGATATTCTAATAAAGTTGTGTATGAAAACGAGGATATTATGATGACCTTATATATCGGATATCTTAAATATAATGTATATAACAACTTGTAGAAAAACTATATCCAAAATTTTAAAGGAAAAAAAAAAGTTGCCTATACCAGACTGATTTGTTGTTTAAGGAGTTAAAAATCGTCTAAATTTCAAGCTAAAAGGTCTTTCATAGAAATTGTGTTAAGCTTCAAAAAATTAAAAAAAAAATAATAATAAAATAAGAAAATAAAGTCCAAAGTGCAAGAGGTTGTACATTTATAAAGAACCTAACGAGCAGCTTTTAAATCCTTGTAGGAATTGCTTTAATTGTGCAGGATGTCAACAAAATTTGCCAAAACTTCTTCTTCTTCGGATGGCGCTACAGTCCGAGGTGGACCTGGGCCTCAACCAGCATGCCTCTCCAGCCAGCACGATCTTTTGCCAGCTGCTTCCAATTGCGCACTCCAAGTTGGTTGAGGTCCTTTTCCACTTGTGTGCGCCATCTCAGGTTCGGACTCGAAGACTCTTCGTGCCGGAGCAGCGTTATCCATCCGCTCTACATGGCCTAGCCACCTTCACAAAACATAAATATTAAAAATGCTTAAAACACGGTTACCTTAATATACTTATAAGAAAATAAATAATTGTGTAATGTATTCATAACATAAACCATAAATTTGGGTTTTATGTTTGAATTTCTAAATTTAAGAATTTGAGTTTCAAGTGTTAAAAAAAATAATAATAAATTGAGAATTCAAAAATTATTTACTACGTACATCCACCATAAACCTCTTTGATCAAATTGTCTATGAAAACAAATAAATGGATATTTTCTAAAGAGACTGCAACTCTCAGTAAGATCACGCCACTGAGATCTTCTGCTCCTACCGAGCAGATCTACAGAGCAGAGCAAGATGCTACAAAGTAAACATATCACATAACAACCCTGTTCTCAGATGGGTTCTAACACATCAAACAAAAAGTAAAAAAGTGGGAGCCGTATCGTTGTAGGTCAAATATGTAAAAAATCTGCATTCAAACCTTTTCATTCACCTCTTTTCAATGTTCCACTGAAAGAACAAACAGACTGCCGATCCTGATAGCATGCTTCTTCCCCAGCTGTTGATCGACCCCTTCCGCACCTGTTGCGTTGGCTCGCAATACCTTAGACTCGAGGGACTTTGCGAATTGAAGCTGTGTTTTTGTATGCTAGTCACCTTAAGCATTCTATCAAAGACCATTGACTAGATGCATACGTTCGTAAAGTTCTGCCACAAGTGCTTTTAGAAACGTGAGAGTATTGAAATTGACTGAGTAATATTTAGTCAATTTCAATTGCCGGAGGGTGTATGCTTATATGACTAAGAACGCTTTAAAAGCACCAGAGATCTGTTTATTCTTCTGTCTGTCCAACCAACAGAAGCTATAATGTTCCCCATGACAGGATCAAAGTCGTTAAAATTTACGTAACAATCTAAAATCCACAGGCCACCCAGATCGGCTTCTGAAAGTCTAGTCGTACTAGCAGTGGGCTTTAAAGGCCTATAATCTTACAGTACATGAAATTAATTCGAGCCACTGCTCAGAAGCTGAGTTGGTCGCAGTGTGGTGCAATAGATAGAAAGTGACTGCCGTCTTAGGTCAATTCTTCTTCTCGTCAAAAGTTCAAGACGACAAATCAAAGTGAAAACGAAAAGCAGGATTTCCTTTACCGCACTCACAGAAGGTACATCCGGCCAAATCAGTGCTTCATAAAAACAATTCCCTCAATCAAAATTTTCTGTTGAACTTCCCACAAAACCTGCCCACAAATTGAACCTTCCACTGAAACAACACAAAAAAGAGAGAAAAACGCGACTCTCTGATGAGTTCCCACAGACATGCTGAGACCTCAAACGACAGTTAAAGCTACTTTCGAGAATGCCCATTTGATTGAGTTCAAAAGGGCTAGCAGAGTGACTTGGTCGAGAGCAATCATCTTTTCCGCACGAATCTTGACATGTGTGCCCGAGTGACTGAATATGTGATTCACCTTACAGACTCGTTCTCGAAAGTGCCCAAACCTGTTTGGCGTCTCTTGCGACCGCTGCTCGCGGATCTTGGCTATCAAACCGCGGGTATACGAACTCCGTCCAAAACATGCCAACATCAACTGGCCTAGACGAAGCACTTTTGCCGCTTAAATGACACACCTAACTCGACAAAGTTTCGACGCGGCTCTGCGGCCAAGTGAAGTCAATCCTCGAGTCGAGTCCCACAACTCCGCACAAAAGGAAGCCGAGGAAATAACCCAGAAATCAAATCAATCTTAAACTGAGTTATGAGGGCGCCTGTAGATGGACTCATAATATCCAATCAATTACCGAGGCGATGTGTGCCGAAGTGGCATGCATGCCGTCAGCCTCCTTTGTCGGAAGAGCACACACGCGAGAGAGACGCTCCGAGGAGGTCATTAGGCAACTAATTACTCCGTACATTGACTAGAAGAAATCTAATAAATTCGAGACCGCCCAGCAGCCCCGTGAAGGGTTGGTATGATTTATTCGTTTACGAAGGCCAGCTTAGAGCCGGCAGTCACAGCCATACATATACCTGACGTAGCGGAGCGTGAATTATTTGTCAAACGACGTAATCATATTTTACGTGAGTGCTATGGGCGTGTGTGTTGCGAGTGGGCAGTCATTGGGAATAGGGTTGAAAAATTAGTATTCGGGTGACTGGATGGATGGTTTTGTTTATTTGATTTTCCTAATGATAACACGGTGGGGCGAAATTGATTTAATCGATTTGTTTCTTAGAGTGTTGCCGAATCTTAAGATTGAGCAGCACTTTGAAATGGAAGACGGTGTAAGAAGCTGGGAAGTTATGTCTGGGATACTTTTCTGTTGGCTATCGCTCATGGGAAGAATCTTAGCTTCTCATATCTGCGCTGTACAATTGATTTGATCTTTGTTTGGCGGTACAGCCTTGGGTGGTCCAACTGGTCTTACCAGATACCACGATCTCCTGGCAGTTGTGTTCCTTCGCAATCTTAACTGTCTCTGTTACACTGTTCCAAAGACTGAGATTCAATAATTCTTTGACTGGAGCTGTGTTGTCTATAGTCACTAAATTTTCTAGTTAGCTTAGCTGTTGAAAATCGGACTACCGATGGGGCTTGGAAGATTCTGTACAAATTGCTTTGGGTTGGAATGATTTTCGTTTAAACGTATTGTAGCCGGCGAAGAGTTCGAATTCAACTTACGGCCAATGCTGTTTGTTGAGCCTTAGTCCACTTCCTTTATAAGCCTCTTTCGTTTCCGAAAAAACGTCCGTTCTTCCGTTCGCCCGTTCGTCCGTTTGTTCGTTCGCCCGTTCGTCCGTTCGTCTGTTCGTTCGTTCGCCCGTTCGTCCGTTCGTCCGTTCGCCCGTTCGTCCGTTCGTCCGTTCGTTCGTTCGCCCGTTCGTCCGTTCGTCCGTTCGTCCGTTCGTCCGTTCGTCCGTTCGTCCGTTCGTCCGTTCTTCCGTTCGCCCGTTCGCCCGTTCGTCCGTTTGTTCGTTCGCCCGTTCGTCCGTTCGTCCGTTCGTTCGTTCGTCCGTTCGTCCGTTCGTCCGTTCTTCCGTTCGCCCGTTCGTCCGTTCGTCCGTTCGTTCGTTCGTCCGTTCGTCCGTTCGTCCGTTCGTCCGTTCTTCCGTTCGCCCGTTCGTCCGTTTGTTCGTTCGCCCGTTCGTCCGTTCGTTCGTTCGCCCGTTCGTCCGTTCGTCCGTTCGTTCGTTCGCCCGTTCGTCCGTTGGTCCGTTCGTTCGTTCGTCCGTTCGTCCGTTCGTCCGTTCTTCCGTTCGCCCGTTCGCCCGTTCGTCCGTTTGTTCGTTCGCCCGTTCGTCCGTTCGTTCGTTCGTCCGTTCGTCCGTTCGTCCGTTCGTCCGTTCTTCCGTTCGCCCGTTCGTCCGTTCGTTCGTTCGCCCGTTCGTCCGTCATTCGTCGGTTTTCATATGATTCTTGATAAAGATGCATTTGGCGACCGGCAATTGCATGTATGTAAATGAAAATTTAGATTTTGGGCATAATTGGGCTTGGCACCCACATACCAGAAGTTGGGGTAAATTTGTTATCGTAAGCCAGCATCAATCGACACGGCTTAGGTATAGTTTAGAAGGCTTAGTTGATACCTTTTTGTTTGAAGATACTATTACAGAGCAGGCAGGCAGCCTTTGTTTTTTTTTTTTTATAAAAATGCACACATATGCTGAACGGAGAAGTTTAGTTCCCGGACATCGACATCTCAACGCACATAACATGCTGAACGAGGATATTTTTATTGTAAACCGTTTTCTTGTTAAATAGTTACTTGTGGGGAGTGTACTGAAGATGTCAGATTTTCTGGGGCGTAAGGGCGACATTTGAACCTGGGTAAGGTTCCTTAGAAAGCGATGGTCTAAACATAAAAACAAGGTTAAGGTTAATTTAAAGCAGGTAGTAGATCAAAGAAATGTTGGCACCAGGTTCGATTGCTGGGCCACATCTTTTGAGCTGCTAGCAACACTCAAAGACTCGGTAGTAGTCTCTAGGTTAGCTTTACTCGTGAGTGAAAAGTAGCGCGCACAATACGAATACTTCCCAAGAAAGGAATACTTCTGTGGTCCCTTGTGTGCTACACAGTTTATTCATTTTGTTTAAAAGTAGAGTGCCCGGGCATAGTCAAACAAAAAATTTATAATTAGACCCAGCAAGGATCGCTGGGCTGATAAGCAAGCAGTCTTGAACTGAGTTGATGTACATGGCTTAAACAAGAAGAAAGTGAAACTCCGTTGGAGAAATATTAGGAGAATACAGCCGAGATGAAAGAGCTTAGTATTTCAACTGTAGGTGGTTCTACAGCATTCGAATCTGAGCCCTTGGGACAACGCAACAGAGGACGGCCCAGGATAAGGTGGTGCACACAAGTGGAGAAGAACCTCAACCAACTTGGAGTGCGCAACTGGCGGCAGCTGGCGAAAGACCGTGCTGGCTGGAGAGACATGTTGGTTGAGGCTCAAGTCCACCCCGGACTGTAGCGCCACAAGAAGAAGAAGATGAAGGTTCTACAGCGTTACGTGTGAGTATGGGCAGTATCCTTGTTCAATTCGCCCACTTATTGAGTTTTTTCACTCCTCCTATTTGGGATAGAGTGGCCGCAGTGGCGTTGTGGATAAGAACATCGATTCAAATGCTAAGGGTCCACGAGAAGGTGCGTCTTAACGCCTTTATTCCGCCCGAAGCTTTTCTCTATTTGGATGAAAGGGCCTGATACAGGATACGGAAGGGTGCCTCTAATCTTCCATGTCGCACACCGAACAGTGGACGGCAACTTCAATACGAGCCGGACGTTGCTCGCAGCCACGAGGATCTTCTTCGGTTCAGCCGGGCGATTTCTGCTCGAGACAGAGCAGCGTCTGCCAAAGAACGCCACTTTTATTAGTGGCTGCACCGAAAACGGTTTTGGACGCCACCAACTTCTAATGAATAGAACTAGGTAGTTCACCCTTGAGGGAGAACTTACGTAGGCTAAGTTTAAGTTAAGTTAAGTTAAGTTAAACCAAAAAAAAAAAAATATGTATGTATGATAATAATTATAATAATAATTTTCTTGATGAATAAAATTAAAAATAAATTTCCCATATTAAATGTAAAGTACATTTACTTAGAGCACCCATGAAGGGTCAGTAAGGTAGATATAAGATCGAAAGTATTTTAGCTAGCTAAGTATTTTAAGCTAGATTATAAGTAAAGGAATTTAAAATTTAAATAAAAATACTGTAAAAAGTTAAAAAAAAAATGTATAATTGCATTTTTCGAGGCAACCTTGTTAAATGATTAATTCTCAATCGGTAAAGGACACCCTCCAATTGGGCACAGCAATTAAAATTGAACCATATGGAACAGAAACCCAGAATTACAGGAATATTTCCATTTACATATCTCAAAACATATGTAAGTACACTCATATGTACACATTGTTGTACCCCATGTATATATGTAAATATTTATTTTTCTTTTCTGAGCACACCACGAGACCATTTTTAAAATGGTTCCTCTGACCATTCATCATGCACATATCCCACACACACACATCCACACACAAGCAACCCCATTGCGCAGGTCAATTCAACTTGTCCTTAGGCAAAACATAATTGTGCCCTTGAATAATCATTAATGTTTGAGTTTCCTGCGCACTGAAAACGAATGGAAATATCTCTCAGACCGTCCACATATCTCAACTGGCTGAACCCGTAAACGATTCAGTTCATTTACATGAACATTATACGAATTAACATCTTTTCCTTAAACATTCCCCACGACCTCTGCTTGACAGGAAACCAAATTATCGGGAACACATCCAGGCAGCGCGTTTGTGTGTCCCCCCATTCGCTTGGTCATTAATGTTTCATGAACTAATCGAGAACTAAAGTGTTCCGAGAGCTAAACTTTAGTTACTCCACGCACACTATGAAACGTCACCCTCCCGCGCAATCCTAACCGCCATCGATGGATATGCAATCGATTTTTTCGACACGTGTTCCGCTTGAATTACTCAAAATAAATACACACCCCACGCGTCCACTTAACGTAATTGGTGCTCGGTTTGTTTTTAATCAAACAATTGCACATGCAACTGTTTGTAATTTTTATGACATCTCGCAATGCAACGACGCGATTGTGTGCCAGAGGGGGGACAGAGAGAGAGAGAGAGAGAGTGTGTTATTGGCGAAGTCGTGGACTGCCTTGCCTTGCCTGATTGCGTGCTTTTTCATTTAGCAAGTGATAATTGTCGCCTTAAGTCAATTCCGTCGGGCCGGGTTTCAGTTTTGTTTGCTTAAGTGTCATAAATGAGTCGCAGCAGCTTGCAGCAGAAGATTGATGTTGCCTGACAGTCAGTTGAAATGTCGCTTAATGCGATGACAAGTCAGCGACCAAACTTGATTTATGTCAAGAGTTGCGCTCCAAGCGACTAAAAACATGAAATTACTTCAGAAGACCTTGTGCATGTGTCAGCTGACACGAGTCCACATCCAAGACAGGACTACGACCTCGCTTGCGAGTAAATACGTCGGCAAGGCAGTCACCAAGTCTTGAAGTCATAGTTTAGACAGATAATAGAAGTTCTGCAGCCTCGAGACCACATTTGGTGTCACAGCCAAAACCAGTACGGTTCACTAGATCTGTCTTGGTTTTTCATTTTTCTGCCAACGAGTTGAGACGCGGACATGCTTGAATTGTCGCCATTTAAGTGCACACTCTTCGAAAAGCAGTTGTGGCCAAGACATGACAGGGCGCACTGAATACGCCACGACAAAAATTTCATGACTCAGACGTACATACGAGTGGTTCTGTGTACAGAACAGGAGTTCTCCCATTCTCTCATGTTACCAACATCGGAACAGATGGCCCGTGCGCTTAGCAAGTGTATTCCGAAATGGATACGTCCACTGACGCTGCTTATCACATAATGCCCATTGACTCAGTGTTTCTTGGAGAAAGATCTTCTTGACGATAAACAGTGTATGGATGACTTTTGACTTAAGTCCGTAGCCCTGCAATCTGTCTAGGGCCTCTATCTATTTCCTCTAGACACCATTTCTTCACTGCAGCGAAGGGCAATGCAATGCAATGACAATTCCGCCAAACCACATAACTGTCAGTGAGTCCGGAGAACCCCACAAAATAAGAATGATTGGTGGGTATTGCGGTGACCACACTATCGATTGGAGTCTACCTCAATTATGTGGTCATTGTGATTGGTACGGCAATTCATGCACTCGGGCTCTGGCAGTCGTACACAATTCAACGGCCGTGATGTGTGCACCAGTTGACGTTGTGAAGAGAATCTAGCTGGCGCCCATTGACTTCGAACTGGAGAATAATGATAATTTTCATTCTTTTGTTGTGCACGTCCTTTTACTGCTGCACCATGATGGCTGGACGTTAATTATGTGGAAAACGGAGAGAAAGAAATGTATCGCCTTTAGCGATGGACTGAGAAGAGAAGGAAGCAATTGAAAAGTGCACAGTCTTTGAGTAGAGCGGACCTGGAAATGCTTCCCTAACCGGTTGCGGATAAATGTTTGTCTTGAGACTACGAAATTTCGTCACAGGGAGTCCTTCTTTGCCTTGAGTGGGGCTAACATGAAGATTGTCGACGCATGGAGGTTCAAAATTCTGTACAGAGAAGCGGGAACTCATGCTACTTACACAAAACAATTTTGATTTCGGCCAATTCAAGATTTGATTGGTGACCGTCCTCCTTGTAAAGTATTTTCAGACGCTTTTTGTCGAAGTTGTCCACATTTAAAAAATAATGAGAATTTCGAACATTATTGCCATATTTTGTTTTTCTACTACAAAAAATGTTAGAAGATTTGGACTAGCGGATGCTCATATATAAGATATGAAATGAAGAAGGCATACGTGAAATCTCAGTGTCGTCTGTCCGATAGGTGACCCCCTTGACTGCACCAGATATCGAGTAATCAATCTACTTAACATCACATGAAAGATCCTCTCTGCCGTTTTGTGTGAATGCCTGAAACCATTTGTCAATGATCTGATTGCTCCTCATCAGTGTGGTTCGAGACGAGGGAGGTCCCCCATCGGCTAGATCTTCACAATACCCCAGATCCTAGAAAAGACCCAAGGCAGATTGATAGCCACCATCTATTCATCGATTTCAAGGCTGCACATGAGAGTGTGCATAGAGATGAGCTTTGCAGTGCCATGTGTAGTTTTGGCTTTTCTGCTAAGCTCGAACTCTCGTTGATCAAGTCGTTAATGAACTTAATGTGAGCTTTACTGTAAAAAAATTTTCAGACAAGGTGACACGCCGTCAAGTGGTTTCTTTAACATCATACTTGAGACGATCGTGCGCAACTCACAAGTCAATACCAGGGACACGATCTTCCAAAAGTTCGTGCTAGCTTACGCAGACAATGTCGACGTAATTGGACGATCACAGCGAGCCATCAATGGGACATATCCTGGCATTGAAGCGGATAAAATGAGTCTGTCGATGAATGAGGACATCACGAAAGGATCCACAACTTCAGCTTATGAGCTGAGGTTCATAATGGGCTGAAGAAACTTTAAGGTAGTCAAGCTCTGGAGTAAACAGGGACAACAACACCAGCACCGAGATCAAGTGCAAAATCACTCTTGCCAATCGATGCTTCTTTGGGGAATTGAGTAATAGAGCGCTCCCTCGAAGGACTGAATTGGCTTTGTATAACAGCTTGATCATCCCAGACGTCCTTTATGGCGCCAAAACTTGGACGTTGCTAAAAGTAGATGAGGAAGCCCTTAGTATTTTCGAGTTACGAGTTCTGCGTGCGATTTTTCGTCCTTCCTGGAGTAGAAGATTCAATGACGAACGGTATGCGCTGGTAAAGAATCTTCGGGTACAACTCTAGGCCATGAGCATATGGACACCACCGCTCCGGCCCGAAAAGTCGTCGAATCCGAGCCATTGGGACAACGCAACAGAGGACGGCCTAGGTTGAGATGGCGCACCCAATTGAAGAAGGACCTCAACCAATTTGTAGTACGCAACTAGAGGCAGCTGGCGAGAGATCGTGTTAGCTGGAGAGACATGTTGTTTGAGGCCCATGAATTCCACCCCGGACTGTAGCGGCAGTAAAAGAAGAAGAAGATTATCAATCGGCCATGCAGCACTGGTTCCTGGCTCTCAGTACTAGTTCCGTGCTAAGTTCGAGACCATAGAAACATGATCGGTAATGAGATATGTGATGTTCTTGTCTTGTTCTATAAATCTGTAAGGGGATCTTAGCTCGCTCACCGCTCTGTAGAAACAAGCGAACGAAAGGAATTTCAAGTCCGTAAATATAAGTTGACAATCTTGAACGCCTTGATGTGATGGGCTTATGATAGAGCCAACACCATGACTCTTCTCAGGGTTACTGCAAGTTTAGTAAGGATAGTCGTGCTTGGAGGATTCAGAGGCTTCCACCGTCTAAAGGTACAGTGGTAGCCTCTCGAGAGACTTGCAGATGACAGTATATGCCAGGGGCTATAGTGATGAAAAGAAACTCGAGGATAGGTCACACTGAACTTGTTGCGGTTCTAGTCCGTGTTCATCGAGGCACACATCGCTTAGTAGTAATGGCTTCAGCGAACTTAGTGAAAATTCAGGAAAATCTGGGTGTCTGGACGAGATCTCAAACAGCTGGTGCAAGAATTGAAGCCGAACGACCTACCGTAACGTAAAATTTTTGGTGAATGGGCTCTTGGAAAGTTGACCGAAGATCCACTTTTTTATCGAAAAATTGTGTTCAGGGACGAAGCTTTTAATTTTTGGCTCAATGGGTACGAAAATAAGCAGAATTGTCGATTTTGGAGTGACTATCAGCCAGAAGCATTGCAAGAGCTTCCAATGCATCCAGAAAGAGTCACAGTTTGGTGCGGTTTATGGGCTGGTAGCATCATTGGACCGTACTTCTTCAAAGATGATGCGAATCGTAACGTAATTGTGAATGGTGAGCGCTACCGTGAGATGATATTCAACTTTTTTTTGCCCTAAATACAAGAGCTTGACTTGCATGACATGTGGTTTCAACAAGACGGTGCCACATGCCACACAGCACGTGCAACAATGGACTTATTGAGAGGCGAGTTCGGTGAACATTTTATTTCACGTTCGGGACCGGTCAATTGCACGCCTAGATCGTGCCAATTAACGCCTTTAGACTATTTTTTTTGTGGGGCTTAGTTTAAGCTCATGTCTATACAGACAAGACCGCTTCAATTGACGGATTGGAAGACAACATTAAAGCATTTATTCGTGAGATACCGGCCGAAATGTTGGAAAGAGTATGCCAAAATTTCAGTAGGCGGAAGGACCATTTGAGGCGCAGTCAAGGTCAACTTTTGCATGAAAAAATCTTCAAACATTAAATTATATAGACCGCACTTGTGTTTTTTTCAAATTATGTGTTTTTTGTTTTTGAAAAACTTTCCTATTACTTTTAAAAAATCACCCTTTACAATAACTACTCGTGTTGTGCTTGCTACTGTTCTCTCGTGACTAGAAGGGACATACAGTTTTTTTTTCGACTCTGGAATATTTTCTGTCATTTTTGTAATTCAATTTCAATGTGTCAATGTGACAACGGAAGACACCTCAAAAATACGAGTCGTGACTCATCAGTCACACAAAACAATGCCCGTCATCCTCGCTTGGTATCCATCGCTTGGTTTTTTCCTTTAATTAGAAAGAAAGCAAGATTTTTCGATTTTCCGCTTCTGTGAGAACATGATTTGTAAGTCAGTCATTTAAGGCTTAAGATTTAAGGTCCTTCAAGTTGTAAGAGATAAGTACGTATTATACAGATCTTAAGAGCTGTTGATTAAAGGGGTTGTTTTCGGAAAGTAAGCTGGATGATGAAGAAATTTTTAGTCTCAATGGAAATGTGCTCCATTTGCCACTTACAGAAACCGGAGTAGGCAACACAAATCATTTGTATTCACAAGACACCGCCTTGTGTCTGTAACTTGGTAATGTTGCAATACCGCCAAAGTATAGAGGAAGCGCGGCGTATATCGGACAACTTCAATTTTTATAATCCAGATTTTTTTCGGAATATCAGGAGTGTCGTAGTGTGTGAGTGTGAGTGTGTAGCCGTCTAAAATTATTGTTGGCGACGGGTGGTGGAGGTTCCATTTTGAGATATGCCTTCACGAAAGTTGAGCTCGGACATAATTTTCAAGTTCCGAGAAAACGTCTGTGTATCAAAATAAAAAAAGGACGAAAGTTTGCTTTTCTTTCAGCGGTAGGCTAGGTGCTCCTGCAGCATAAAAAGGGTGATTGCAAATTTGTGTCCCCCAATCAGAGACCCTGTGGAATGGATGGTAGACATATTCGAGGAAATTTCAATTAGCATTTTATCAGGACTTAGAGGATGTCCAGCACTTAGGGGAATCACATCAATTTTTTACAAACAACATGACACTTAAATGCAAATGTCCAGGGGATTGAATTAAAGTTACAAGCTTCCACAGAATCCCCCAAAATTCTGGAAACAAGTTGAGTAGGAAATAATTTAATCCAGACCATCATTTGCTTGGCAACAGCAACTTCCAATGTAGGTCAACTCATCTGTCGTTTGCGAATGGCTTCTGCCACCAAATCTGCATACGCCATGCAATGTATCACATGACAAATCTAGGTCAGGTCTCCACTGGCAGGGCCCAGATTCGGGCCTAATTAATTCAAAGATATTAGGTCAAGGGCCAAATCTCCCACGGGGGTGCGCCTGAATGCATCCAGTTCGCATCCATCTCGGTGTACACATGTGAATTGGGCATATGTATGTACCACCCGCCGCCGGCAGAGTTGATCGATTTTTTGTTTCATCCAGTAACTAGTCAGAGTTGAATACACTGCCGCCCAAAGTCACAACACACTCCTGTACACGGATGCTGGGGTGTTTTTTTTTTCTATTTTTATCTCCTCGTGGGTGGTATTTCGTTTCGAGTGCCGACGCAGCCGTCACGGTGCCCGTGGGGGGATGATGCTAAGTGAATTCATACCACGCGCAGCCAAGTGCTTTGAAATGTCACTTTACGCTGCTGTCAGCTCGTCCTATCCGGTTTGAGTGGAGCAAACCAATTTGCCGGCACAGACCTTGCAATTAATTACCCGTTTTACGGTCTTTATCTCTTCAAACGACCGGGACCGGGATTTTCGAAATGCCGTCGCATATACGTCGGGACGACATGTCAAAGGAGTGCCTGCCGGGGCAGTGGATTTACACGGCAAAACGTTGCATGTGCACTGTATCGGTCCAACAAGCGACCATTTATCAATGACATAATTTACATAAACCGATCTCGGGTCGCTGATAAGCCCTGCAAGGATAACTTGCGCTGTTTACACGTTATCAGATCCAGAGACACTCTGGGGCCGCGAGTGAGAGAGCGAAAGAGATTCAAGACCAGATACGAGATACAAACAAGAAAGAGTATCGCAATCGCAGTCTTGCAGTGTGGCGCGGTGTAGCGCACCGCACACAACTGTCACCGGGACAACGGCGGCGGCAGCGACGGTGATGGTCGACAATCCGATCTGCAATTGCAAGCCAAGCCGCTCACGGTGAGAGAGAGAGAGCGGCGGCAAGCACGAAACTGAGCGGTCTTGTAACTCGATATCAGCCCGTGAGGGGCATAGAACAGAACAGGGTGCCCGGCGGCATTTACACTCGCACGCACACCACCGCAAGTGATTCTTAGATTCGATGAAGTGCATGAGGAAAACTAGGAAAGGTATCGGCGGCTCTCGTGCACCAAACTGGGGGAGAAGTAGAGCGCAAAACGACCAGGAAAATGCTGTAATCAGTGATTATGCTGTGCCATCAGTGTGCTTCGGAGCGGAGAGAGCCATAGGCTGAGACAGAAAGAAGGAGAGAGCCATAGGCTGAGACAGAAAGAAGGAGAGAGAGTACGCAGTACTCGCTTACCGCTTCCCCTCCTCTGACACATCTTGTATGTGCTGCATGAATTTTATTTATTTTTCTCTCTCTCTCCTCTCAGTTCGCCTTTTTTCTCTGTTTTACAGAACGACGATATTTTATTCGCACAACACCACTATTGAATCCGATTTCAATTGGACGCATGCTATGCGATGACGTCACGACAGATGTGTACAACTCGCCGTAGCCGACGATGTTGTTGTTTCTCTTTTTTGTGAATTTTTTCTTTGCTTCGATTCTGTTATCTGCGTCTCCTCTTCAACGGATTCATTCGTTCGGTTTTTTGTATTTGATTTGATATGCTATCCGCGGTGTGCGAGGCCGCTCGGAGTGTGTTTATTCGCTTTTGTTGGGATTCCACTTCTGGGCTGTGTGTGCGCTTTGTGGGTATTTGCCACTAGTGAGTTATCTCAAGAACTACCAGCAGCGCGCGCTAAACGTTGGAGCTGTGTGTGATAACGGTGCACGGAGAGGAATAGCGTAGGCATAAAAGGAAACGTATTTTTTTTTTCGTTGTTGTTGTTGCTGTTGTTTGTTTCGACCTTCCATTTGTGCCTGAAAAGGTTGATGAATCGATGGATTTTGGGATGAATTTTGAATGAGTTATGCGTTGTTTTTGTTGTTGTTGTTGGTGTGATGGGATGGAATGAAAATAGGGACAATTTATTAACGGAAATGATTTTGTTTTGTTTTGATTATGGATGAAATTGATTTAAGGGTCGTACTATTGATTTATATTACTTTACAGCTACCGTTAGTCGTCGTATACTTTTTTGTTCAAATCTGAAGGATGTATGGGAATGAGATGAGATTTCAGGAGGTATTCATATGCTTTCGTTCATATTTTTGTAACTGCCTTCCAAGTACAGTAAGTATTAGTTGTTCTTTATCCGGCCTAAAAATTTCAATGAAATAGAAAATGTTGCTCCCAATTCTTCATTTAAGTTCTTAATAGGTTGGGGATCCAGTGTAGAACACAAATGTTTGGTTCACAAGCCAAGAAGCTTGGACTTATCGAATGTCCTTCGGACACCATTATTCCGTCTATTAGACGAAAACGAACGGCACCTTGTGCTCAGGTGCAGTACCCCCATACCATCACACAACCACCACCATGTTTGACTCTTTGAGGTACGGGCGACATCCTCGCCCTTCGGTCTTCTGTTTACGCAAATTGAATTTTGACTCATCCAAAAAGACTGTTTACCAATGTTGAAGACTACAGTTCCAAAAAGTCCGGACAAATCTTAAGACGAAATTGACAGTCTTTTTAGAAATTATTATTTTTTTTACTTTTAATACATACATACATGTACATGTACATGCAGCTTCAGAGCCCAGCTTCAAATTTTTTCTTCTTATTGGGGATCAGTCAATATCCACGAACGCTTTGTACTTACCTAAGTGCCGAAACACCCTAATTTCTTACATTCTAAATAAAAATTCGTCTTCTCCTTTGTTTGGTGGACCTGGACCTCAACCAACAAGCCTTTTCAGACAGCTCGCAGGATCTCTCCAACGCACACGTAGTTGGTTAAGATCTTTTGTCCACTTGTGAGCGCCATTTCGGTGGAGAACATCCTCTATTTATTTGACTCAACGGTTCGTAATTGAAGACTCCTCAGACACGACTTGTTGCGTTTATTCGTTCTACATGACCAAACCATCTTAAGCGCTGAGTCCGAAGGCAACAAGTCGCTGTCCGTACAGCCCGTACAGTTCGCGGTGAATCTTTTTCTCCTCTACATGCCAAAAACGCCAACAGTCCCAACTATCGCACGAGAGAACTTTTTTCTCCAAACTGGCAAGGACTTCTTCCTCCCTCACTTTCAATGGAGTCCTCAATGGGCACGGGAATGAATAAAGTGCTCTCTAAAGTCGGCTTGGTGTTTCGAGATATGAACCTGTTACTCAATTTCCTCTTGAGCCCAAAGAAGCAGCGATGTTGTGTGGTCTTCCTTCATGACAGCACGTACATTGATTTGTCCTCATTCATTGCTGGACCTGTTTTAGCCGATTCCGCAACCAAACGCCTCATTGATGGCTCACACTTTTATCGTCCAATCAAGTCAATGTCGTCCGCGTAAGGAAGCAGTCCAAACAAGGCGAAGATTCTATGTATTACTCGTAATTTCTGAGGTTAAGCAATAATCTTTAAAACTCCGTAATACCTTCTTAAGGCAACAAAATGGAAACGACGATCAAAAAAATTCAACCCGCTGACATTATCCTCTTGCCGTGATACCGTTGGTCCCCTTTAAAGCCCAAGCACACGCAAAACACAAAAAGGAATGGTTCACGCATTGTCTGATAAGAAAACGAGAAACGGCTCAAAGAAACCAATATGCACCTTTGTCTTATCGACGTTTTGTCGCGTTTTGTATGAGGTCCAGAACTTTGATTATTTTGAACGTTTTTCACCTCTTCGCACTGCTCCGAGTATTTAATCGAAAATCCTGTCAAAGTATAATTAACTAACCATTGACTTTGGGATAAATGACTGACCGTAAAATTAAGTAACTTTGACTAAGACTTTGAATAACTTGTTTTTGAAAGGGGTAACTGCTATACATACATATGACTTAAAATGGCGTGCAGCAGAGGCACATTAAAGGTTCCGTCTCAAGAACAGAATGAGACCATTGATACTCTTGGAACGTGGAAATCTTAAATTAATTTGAAACAGTAAAAAGACGACCTCAACCGACCGTGTGAGATAGAGATGCTCTATGCTCCCAGTGGATTGATGAAGGAAGAAATTGGTCCACAAGAGTTTACCACTTTCAGAAAGTTCCACTGCTTTTGGGAAATTATTTGAAATTGCTGGTAAGCAAGAGGTAAAAAGGTTGGTCCAAATACCAAGCACGATGTTATTTGCGAGTCACGCCTTAACGTCAAACTTTCTGCTCAACTAAATTTGATATTTTTATTTTTCGGTGTTTGACAAATTCAATCATTGCAAGGTACAAAATTAAGCAGCGCGTTAGGATTGTTGAAGTCTTTGACAAAGATGAGCGTTCAAGTCAAAATGCATTTCGTGCTCTTCGTGATTGATTTGGTGTCAGCTGAATTGACCAAGTGTGTCCGAAATTGGTGTTTGCAAAATTCAGTAAATTTGATCTGTAGGAAATGTGAAAACATCTACATCTTCATGTTCGCCCAGTTCGATGTCCAATTCTTGGGCTGGCGGTGTCAGCGGTCCCTACTTCTTTGAAAATGAGGTCGTCCAAGCAATTACTATGAATGGTACTCACTATCGCTATGTGATAAGGGACTTCTTGTAGCCAGAAATTGAAGGATATGTGTGTCCAATAGGATGGTCTCACTTACCCCGCAACCAACCAAACAGTGACTCATTTGGGTGAGAAATTCAGTGGTCGCGCTACTTTACGTCCTGGCGATGTTAAGTGGCTGCCATGATCATGGCATTTGACACCCTTGAACTACCTTTCTTTTCGAAAAATCGAAGTTTTGGCAAAAGAAATTCGTGTTCGTGTTGCATTTTATACTAACATTTAAAAACGCAACGATTTTTGCAAGGAATGATTGCTAGATTATTTGTATTTTGGTTTTCTATGATGCTTTTGCATCACAACGTTTTTTCCTATGATGCTCATGCATCGTGCCCTCGTTTGAGTATGTCCAGAGTTCAACTTTGAAATATAACACTTCAGTTCAGTTTTAGATACAATGATTTTGCTTTGATAAGTCTTAAGAGCTCGTCGAAAAATGTTAACATGCATTCCATTTGATTTCTACACGTCTTTTTGTTCAATTGGATAAATGCTGCATTTGACATCTAACTTGTAGTTTGATTTTGGTTGTGGGTGGCCTCAAGTCCTTTAGATTTTTTGATGCCATCGGTATGGATATTGACGTAGTTATCAGGATCGGTGCTTCTGTCTACACAGGAGCTTTTTGGATTTTGAAATTATAGAGATTTTGCGGACGAAGACGGGGTTGGGCTTAAGATATTTTGTAGAGTATTCAAAACGTAACCTTGCACGAAAGATCTATAGAGTGTCGCTGACAACATGCTTCACTGTATCACTTTCATTTTCGAGAGGCAAAGGACCCGACGTTGGGTCAACATAATTTGCAAATCGAAACTGACATTCACGAAATTCACGAACTCAGCTCAACTTGATTTTATTTTGTTTTTATTGTCCTTCAAGTATTGCTATAACACAACCAGTGTTGGGGTAGTAATAGTTGCAAACTAAATATTGGGTCCTTCGAGCCGGATATGAACCAGCGACCTAGTGGTACATACATACACAAGTCTATGGAGGGGGAAGGTGGCTGCGAATGGGTTAATTGCAAATATACATATATCAAGTGCACGATTAAAAAAAAAGTGACTTTGGCGTTATATACTGCTTATGTGTCACAGTACTCAAAAATGAAATAGAACAAATAAATGCACATGCATCCATAATTAACAACGTATCGTCATCTTTATGCGTTAATCTCCATCTTCCTCTCTTTCCTTTCCTTCTTTAACTGTGCAATTTAAAAAAAAACGATTCATCTTGTTTCCATTCCCGAAAAAACACTACGTTTGAAGAAAGCCCCCACCAAACCATACCGAGTCCATTTAATTCTCTTTCTCCGCCAAAGGAGCGAATTTAAAATATCACCAACGTAACACAATCACCAGTGCAAAAATATTGCGACTCCTTGAACGCAAACATTTTGAAAGCATAAGCATGGAAATACACACATACATCCATACATACATAATTAATTATATTTCAGCATGCCTGCAATGACCTAAATTTTTTGTTCCCACTCTCGTGTCATCTAATAAATGAGCATGTGTCAGAAAAATTGCACACAAATGCCACTTGCATGTGTCAAGTGAACCCCACATCCTCGCAGCGTGCAGGCAAAATGAATTTTCATTCCGTCTTATTTGTTTATTTAAACGACCGAGCGAATAAGCTGCATGCACATTGTGTACATACATACTCAACTCGCCTACATATGTACTGCCTATGGATACATATGACTATTCACGCGTACATACGAGTGTGCTCAACGTGTTTGCAGAATGAGATCTGTGTTATAACTCAACGAATGCATGTCTCAAGTGTGGTCGTACATGCACTGCTTTTGAGATAAAGAGCGCACGAAGAGCCTCTCCTTCGTCATCGGCACCTCTCCGGCCGTCCATATCCCAGTTCCTCCAATCATTTGCCAGGCTATTCCAACTTTCCGAAAATTTAATTCTACTCAACTGCCTATCTGAGAGCTCATAATCGCCTCGTCGTCTCCTTTAAAACACCGACTCTCATCTACACCACCCCTCTGTCGTCGTCACATCCCCTCGATCCATTCAGATGCGACGTACAATGAAAGCCCCCACAGCTGATGGAAACCGGAGAATCGAGAGAGCGGAGAATGAGTGAGTGGAAGAAGAAATAAAATAAATATCAAATTCAAAACCAACGAAATCCAAAGTCCCCTGCGAGTGAGCTCTGCTCGCGCTTATGTGTAGATGTATCTAGAGCCTGTGTACTGTAGCTGCGCAGAAAATACAGACCTCTGTATATATCGCGATGACTGTGCATAAGCCAGACGAACAGGGAATACACAGGAAGCAACGATACCTAGAGGAGGCCAACTTCACGTTTCTCCTTTTACATACACACACTCGGGCAGGCAGTATGTACGCTCGACCACTGAAAGCGACCCCTTCTAAGAGGAGCCGCACCAGAAAAGGTCTCTTAAGGGAATCAGTGCATTGTGAAGAACCACCACGTCACTACCAGAGCTGTTCGTCGACGACGACGATGATGGGCAAGTACATAGAACACCACTGGAAACTGGAACACGCTATAGATATACCCAACCAACTTGGCTGGAGTGGTCTCTTTTGAAAAGACCTACATAATTCCTGTTGCTTCCTAGGTAACCATCGCGCGGACAATAGGCGGCAGCGACAGCGGCGGCGACGGCGACGGCAACAGATCAGGGGTAGACGACGAGGGACGACACTTGGATTTCATTCATATTGTTCATGGAAAATCCCGATTTATGTTTGAGGAGTTTTTATGCGACATTTCGACTGAACCGAATCGCATCGACAGTGACTAGGGTTTTGCGAACTGATTTATGTAAACTACGTGAGGATAAACCGACAGCGACACGGACCACGACCACGACGACTCTCTTCGAGGTGGGGAGGGGATGCTGGGACTTAAAAGGTCTTTCGTCTGGCTGTAATTCGATATGACAACTTTAAAGGTAACTTTAAATTGGGCGGCGAATGTGGGGGGATTGGGATTGAATTTTGCATTATTATCCTTTTTTTCATCTGAATTCGGAATGTTCCCTGCGTATATCCCAAAGAATGCACGTAATTGAATATTGGGGTGGTATTGGCTGTGTGATTCCCTGAGAAGCTTGGAAGCTCTGCGTGAATTCTAAATATATCAGCGAAGAGACTGTGTATCACGATGTGTTGGGATCCCATAAATGCCACCGATGAGCCCATACAAAGCAACTTCGTGCTGATGGTGAGGTATTTTCAATGGAATTCACTGATTTCGAAGGAGGTCTTCATAAACAAGAAATGTTTTGGGTAGGTGAATACAGGAGGTGAAGGAATGAAACAGGTGTCTCAAGGACACAGAGTGTTCGAGCACTCAATGGTTACCGCGAAACTGAGTGGGTTTCCATGATTTTTGTACATATGTCTGTGCGGTACTACACGTATGCTCAAGGATTATACTCATGCTCCGGGCTATCACCGATACCCATAGACTACACTCATGCTATCACGGATCTCCTGGGACGACGTGGGTGACGCGGAACTCCCCTACACGCAATTCAGTCAAAGTCTGAGCACTGAAATCTTGGATAGAATAGCTCCGAAGTTCTCTTTAAGGAACACCTTTCCACACAGAAACTGTTCGAGCATTCAGTACTACCTTCGTCACCTGCTGTTCAGAGTTCTGAAAAGCCCAAAATTCGGGAATGTTCAACATTTCGAAATTCCAAAATCCCGAACAGGGAATTCCTGTTCTGCGAGACGGTGGAGTGAAGGCATTCTGACCTTCCGCAACACCTTTGCTAGAGGTCTGCGTAGGCCTTGGAGCAGGTGATAAATTTGGATAGTGAAAACTTCTTCTTCTTCTTCTTGTGGCACTACAGTACGGGCCTTAACCAACATGCCTCTCCAGCGAGCACGATCTTTCGCCAGCTGCCACCAGTTGCGTACTACAAATTGGTTGAGGTCCTTCTCCACTTGTGTGCGCCACCTTAGCCTAGGCCGTCCTCTGTTGCGTTGTCCCAACGGCTCAGATTCGAAGGCTCTGAAACTTGGGTAATATATTTTTTTTTTTCAGAAGAAATCCTGAAAGCACAAAACTTGAAAGTTTTCGAGATTGTTGACATTTCGGGTTTTTGGCCATTTCGGAAATTTAGAGTTCGGGATTCTGCTCTCTCATATCTCACTGTTCGGGTCTTTCATTATAAGACATCAGTACGCACAAGACGGGTGCTTGTTATAGAAGCCATTGAAATGTTGGGCCACTATTTAAATTAAGATGATTTAGGACTCAATCCTGAAATCCAAAATTATAAAATAACTTGAAAAGTCAAGTCCTGAAAAACATCATTCAGATACGATATATCAGATCGCAACTGCAATGGTCGCTTAGAAATTTTCTTCTACGAAGTGGACCCCACTACCAACGATGATGGGGATGACGATAACTATGATTCCTGAATTGATTTGCTCGAACCTGGTGCGTGTTCCTGTTGTACTTTGCGGTGAAGATCATTTGGTAATGTGCTGTTTTTGTCGAGCAATTCATTCTGACTCTCCCTCACTTCGTTTCCATTTGTGATATCTCCTGCATTCCCCTTTGTTTGGGGTCTCTGACTTAAAGCAGACACGAAATTCGAATAGCACTTATTTTTAACAGGTTTGACACTTTTGGTCGTTTGAGATTTTAGATTTCTGGACTCTGTTACCCTTTGTAACTAGTTTTTCAGAGCAAAGTGTATGGGCATCAAAACCGTACCGAGTACTCGATTGCGGGCATATTGGATTATTACCCGTTGAGACCATTCCAAAGCATACAGATCAGATTGTGTCCTTTTTTTCATCGTTATCTATTCACCCCCCGAATTATAAAAATGTATATTCCATTTCCCAAAGCTTATTATAAGTTTTCCCACCCAATTGGGTTGGGTTCGTACTTGGCCACCCAGATAAAATCAATATCCCTAGTCAAAAGCTTTTTCTTATTTGATTTTTTATAAAATTAACTTTCTTGCCTTTCTACTTGTGCGCAGCACTCAAATTAATGTCAGACGGTACTCTGAGAAACTCTACTTCCAACAAAACAGGAAACTTAAGCAAACTCCCATCCCTGATGCATACAAGTTTCTTCTGACGGTCTGCCCAACATTCCACACAATTTCTTCCGCCTTATGGCAAGATTCGTATGTTTCCTACATTTAAATGCATGACTTGGGACTATATTCCATGCCACATTTTCTCAGTAACACAACAACCCCATCAAATATCATTCTACAAGCAGCAAAGTACACCAATAATTGAGTTTGTTTTCCTCAAAAAAAAAAAACCCACCCCAACCCCCTTCCAAGTATAATTCCCAAAAGCAAGTAACTGTAACAACCTAAACCTCCCAACTGTAACAACCATGCCATCGTCAAGATGATCTATGAAGATTTACGAATCAAAGAACAAAAAAAAAAACAAGAAGCAGGCGAAAAAAAAAACTGCCGACGTTTTCAATTCCCCGTTTAAAAATAAATCAAAAGCCAGCTTAAGTGAAAGACATGCTGGTCCGTTGCCGTGAACGAATTGGGGGTGATTCAAAAACCCTCATGGACTCAACACATTTATTTTTGTGCGTAAGTGGTGGCGTTTTAATAAAAGTCCGTAGCGGCGTCAAGGGATGCGCTCGGTTGGGTGGTGCGAGGGAGGTGTGGCGGAGAGTCTTTCCCACAAACGACTTTAATATAATCAAGTTCAACATCCACTTGATAATTGTGTTATCCACAACAGAGCGGCTATTTATTCGTTTTAGGCATTGCTTCAGTGCTGGTCTAGACGTTGAGTGAGTTTGTAGTTTTTTTTTGTACGTTTACTTGAAAGTTTTCATTGTGGCCATAGTCGGCGGTGGAGACATTGGAAGGGCAGTTTCTTGATTGAATGTACTCATTAACTGTTATAGACGTCAGTTGTGTCATACAACGAAGGCCAGAGATAGAGCGTGGGTTTGGTGGTCAGGGAGAGAGATTCTTCTTTACAATGGTATGGGACATTATACAAAAACCATTCATTCATATCCCGGGTTTCGGGTCAATATCCTGCTGGAAGAAAAAATGTCCCCTGCATTTCCATTTCATTTTAGTCAAATTATGACACGAAATGTAGCCAAGGGCGCTTACAACCCGATCTATGAAGGAATGATTCCCAACTCGTGTATAAGTCACGCATCCCCAAACCATAACATCCCTGGCTCCATGTCTTATTGTAGGCTTTAAGCTTTTCATTTCTTGCGTGGCATCTGGTTTTCTCCACATTTTCCTTCGAATTCAACATTTTTGGAAGTAGAATCAAACTGAAGAGAAGGAAACATTTGACACTTACATATGTATATCCGAAGTGCGATCTGTATTCAAGCGACCGCCAATTGGGCACCTCGGAGCTGTAATTTGACCCCAATGGACATAAAGAACCGTCGAGGACCAATGCCATGCCAACAATCAGGAAATGGTTGAAGCACTTATGGCCAATATCATTGAAGCACTCCGAAGCTATAAGTCGCAACTATCAACGAAGGCTATTGATGGTGACAGAACGCGCAAAGATTTGGCATCACTTACTAAGCGGTCGTTGGGCAGAATAAATTCAGGTCTTACCATTTCAAATGCACAGATCTTAGTTAACGATCAATCATACATTTGCACTCATTCTCTATTAGGATGCAGAAGGTCTGTTAAAGTCCTACCAGTCCCAGCCAACACGATGACTGCTATTACCTTCAAGACTTTGCACCTCTGAGCGGATTTATTGCTCGAAACCAGCCGATATACACACTTGAACGACGTTGTATTTCATAATTAATGGTAATGTTTGTCCTCACCAGCTCATTTGAAAGATATGGTCGGAAGCATGTCCGGTGCGGGGAATCACAGCGTCGTTTGTCCGGTCAGCAAGAAAGGAGACCCCTTTGACTACGCCAACTGTTGAGGGATCAGTCTCCTTAAGATCGCGTACAAGATCCTATCTCCCGTATTGTGTGAACGCCTGACATCGTTCGTCAACAACTTGATATGTCTATAAGAGTGTGGTTTTAGGCCAAGGAAGTCCACAATAGACCAGATCTTCACTTTGCGACAGATCTTGGAAATGACCCGGGAAGTAAAGATCGACATGCACCATCCATTTGTTGAATTTAAGGCCGCACATGACAGCGTGCCCTGCGGTCGCCGTGGCGTAGTGGGTAAGTGGGTGAAACTCACGCAGAAGGTCTAGGTTCAATTCCATGTGCCAGGTCTAGTTTTGGCATTTCTACCAAACTTGTCAGATTGTGTAGGATGACAATGGAAAATTCTCGCTGCTTCGTAAGGGTCGGTATCGAATTCACCGAGATCTTTGGTGTGTTTTAGATAAGCCGACGCGCTGCCATGTGACTTTTTCAACATCATTCTTGAGAAGATCATGCATAACTCACTAGTCATTGCCACAGAAACGATCTTCCAAAAGTCCATTCAACTTCTAGCTTATGCCGACGACATTGATGTTGATGATGACTAACACAGCGAGCCGTCAATGAGGCGTTTGCTGGCATTGAAGCGGAAGCGTCTAAAATGGGTCTGGTCAAAACGAAGTACATGCTGTCATCAAAGAAGGACACACAACATCGGCGTCTCGGACAGAGCGTCACACTAGGCAGCAGAAACTTCGAGGAAGTCAGGGACTTCGTCTACCTCGGCTCCGCAGTAAACAGGGACAATAACACCAGTACCGAAATTAAACGCAGAATCACTCTTGGCAATCGTTGCTTCTTTGAGCTCAAGAGGCAATTGAGTGAGTGAGAGCCCTCTCTAGATGTAATGAATTGGTTTTGTACAACAGCTTGATCACTCCAGTCGTCCCTTATGGCGCAGAAACTTGTACGTTGCTAAAAGCAGACGAGGAAACCCTTAGCCTTTTCAAGAGAGCGGTTCAGGTGCAATTTTTGGTTCTGTTTGCGTTAATGGCGTCTGGGGGAAAAGAGATTTAATGACGGTCAAGCGTCTTCGGGTACAACGTTAGGCCATGAGCGTATGGACCCCACTACTCCGGCCCGAAAAGTATTCAAATCCGAGCTATTGGGACAAGGCATTAGAGGACGACCCACCTTGAGATGGCGTGCACAAGTTGAGACGGACCTCAACCATCTTCGAGTACGCAACTGGAGGCTGCTGGCGTAAGACCGTGCTACCTGGAGAGGCATGTTGGATAAAGCCCAGGTCCACACCGGACTGTAGTTAATTAACTTCCTTAGCATCGTAGAGCAATTTCATGATATAGGAAAAGGATGACTGAATCTTCGGAAATTAAGGCGCACTGAAAAAAGTTGGAAGTCCGGCATATGGTCATCAATTCAAATTTAGTTTTTGCTTAGTGCTGCACTTCATATGCTACCCTTGCTAAGCAGCAGTTTCTTTAAAACCTATCTCAGAACTGAGTCTCTAATAATTGTGTCGAGGTGGAGGATGGAGGGTATTTCGCTTACTCCAGACTTGGGACTGGGATTTCACAATTTTCTATAGACAAACATTTTCTTTATTCCAATCATTTTTTTGATTGGAAATCGTATTTCCCAAACGAGTTCATCATCGTACGCAAGCTCCCTGCAGCAATTGACTCATAAAATAAGCATTAGAATTTGAGGTGACTTTCTGTAACAAACAAATACTACAAACATGTCGAATAAGTGTAATTGGGGATTATTTTGCTTCAACCAAATGACCGAAACAAAAATCATCATCAGTAGTGAAATTCAACGAAAACCACTTTAATTGAGGCCCAGGTCTATTGAGACCACCACAGAAAAAACGAGTAAATGGAGCTTTCACCCTCAAAGCACAATCCATAAATCTCTTCACCACCTGCCTGCTAGAAATTTCGAAACTCTAATTAACGTAAAGAATTTCCGCGGAATTGCGAGACCGCATCCTTCGAGAAAATCGCACAAGGACGGTCACTGGTGTCTGCTTCTATGAATTAATTAATCTCTCCATCCAACTGTATTGCCATTGTGGTGTCTTTCGGGTGGAGTTTACGGCAATTCGTGAAGTATGTGCTTTAGTGGTTAAAGTGGAATTCAATATCTTCTCGGGTTATTTGAAATTGTTCTTGAAATCTATCTCTATACACCCCCTTAAGTTGTCCCGTATCTTAATGAGGTACAATATTTGCTTCTATTCAGTGATGTCTTTCAATGACTTTTCTTCGCTTGTAGTCTAATGAATATTTTTGGGCAATAGCTTAGAATGTCCCTTTGTCAATATCAACAGGAGAAGTGTATGATGATGTGTATAAGGGAAACTTTGAGGAACGCAAAATTGTCAATACGTGACACATGGTTTTAATGACTTATGGCCGTTTACTCATAATCTGTTAAATTCTATATTTTCGTCTTAAGCCTTTGACGAGTGTTGTTTTTAGAGGTTCTTTTAGTTGGCAACAGTTTTTTAAATGGTGGGCATTTTGTCACCTGGCAAGTGACTTTCAGACTGACACACTTTGAAAGTATCCGTCTGAGAGACTGTCCTTCTTAAGTGGGTCTGCCTTAGAGAGGCCTTTATCTTGGAGAGTGTCCGAATTAAAAGACGCATGTAGACCTTGTATAGAAAGGGGATTGTGATGATCAAGATGTTATACAAAGCAAGCTTGGTTTTTCGAGTACTTTATTACTCAAATGTCTTCTGGACCCACACGAAACAGCGATTGGCAAAAGTGATTTTTACTGCTCATTTTCTGAGATAGGGAGAACAGTGGTCAAGACAAGAGAATCGACAGAAATTTAAAAAAAATTAGAAAAATTTAGTAGGGATTTTTTTTAGGAGTATATAGTCAGAATGTTCTCAGAAAATACATGCCATGGGAATGTTCATATTTAGCTCTGCTCTTAAAGTGGTGGTCCGTCATTGAATGTTGATCCGGCTAAAGAACGTTCGCTAAGAGATGGTTCACTGTACAACGTTTGTTATGACAAAAAAGCACTAGTTTGAAGAGGGTTCCGTAAAAGTGCAATTTTAAGATCTTCACCAAGACTTAAATGCAAGACAGTATTTTCGGTACAAATACGTCCCCTAGCTACATGTCCCCAAAGGCGAAGGACGTTCCGGAACTCTGGAACTCTCAGGACTCTTCCTGTTGTCAAACTCCTTCTCAATGTCCAAATGTCTGCAATAAATTTTTTTGAGGTCCTTCTTTACAGATTCGTTCCATTTTAACTTAGAACATTGATCAATTAAACAGTAATGATGTGCACGCGCTTTTGCTTCAACAAGACGGCACAAAATGTCACACAGCTCTTGTCATAATAAATTTATTGAAGGAAACGTTTAGTGACCGCATAGTTAAACATTACGCCGTCGTTTTTGTGGGGATATGTGAAGTCGATAGTCTACATCCATAAGCCCGAAACACTTGACCACTGAGAGGACAACATTCGTTGCGAAAATTGAACCTCCAGATGAGACTACGTACGAGAGAGCTGTAAGAAGTTGTATAAGAAAATATCAATACCTCTAAAAAAATGCACCCTTTACGTAGTATATTGGCTCCCAAAGGAAGGCCAAATAAATGAGTGTCCCACAAGGGGCCAGCTTCTTCAGCAACTACTCGTGTTGAATCTAACGTGAGACTTCTTACTTACTCAGTACGCCACGTTAAATGTGGTGGATTTAAAATCAAAACTTCTGACAACGTAGTTCATTATTTTAAATAACGGGAAATCTAAGAAACTCCTGATTAACTTGAATTCTTAAGCCTGTCCGCGACCAGGCAAGGAGACCGATCATGTAGGCGATTCCGAGAAAAACTGTCAATTCCTTTTTAAGGTGAAGTAACAGAGAGCGTTTATTGAAGCAAACAACCTGGACACTTTTCGGTGCCATCAACCCATCATATGGCGCGATATTTTAACGATGTGAACCACTAGCTCACACAAAAGTCATTGTTTTCAGGTACAGTGGGGCATACAAGTTACAGAGAGTGAATTTGAAATTAAATTGGCCTACAAACGCGTCCTTCGCGAAATTGTACATAGCAGTAGCATCGCTAGAAAATAAATTGAAAGATTCGCCCTGAGGTAGTTTTTGTCAGAAAGAAGGTAGACGTTGATTCATTGGTAGGTAACCCGTCCTCATTTCCATAAAGTGGTCATTTTAGTGTCACGCGGATTATAGATCCTTTACTCGTAAGAACCAACTGGAGTTGACAAAGTGGGGGAAATGTTAGAACGATTTTGCTCATTGAGTTCATCTAGATTTTAACAAATGTGTTCACCCAGTTGGGGCTTTTTTCTTAAGGAAAGAACAGGCTGGAGCTGCTGGATTGTAGAAGTCTTTCCTAAAAAGGCCAAGAGATGCAGCTTGCAGTCTGTTGCGGCAGTTCCGGACCCATAAGGGCGCCATGCTATGTTTACCGTGATCAAGTGATCGCTTTAGTTTTAGTTTCAGCCTTGGTGATTGAGAATGTGGTGCTCTCTCAAAATCTCTTTTATGAGGAGTCAAGCAAGTGTCCTTTGAGGATTTGCTGTTAGGGTGTTAGGGTACATCTCCCCCTATAGTATAGTAAAGGGGCTTGGTTATACAAATGGGAATTTGGGAAGATCTGCATTTATGTAGTACAGAGAGGCCGTGCTACTGCCTTAGATGCCAGCGCGAAGTGGCACTTACACAAGGTGAAAGTTAAAGTATTCAGCCCTCTTGCAAGGAGGTAGGTTACACTGAGGGAAGTTTGGTTTTGAAATGTAAAATTATGTATCATCCGTATTTTTGCATGAAAACTTGGACCTGATTTCGGACAGGCTTCTCCTGTAGATAACTCCATTATTCCTAGATATAGAACGGTATTAGAGCTTTGAATAATGATCGTGATGGCTAGTGTTATGTGGGTGATTCTCCTTTCCATTCTACCATTTAAAACCGGAGTCTGAACTGTGAGGAACACGTTTCTAGCAGTTAAGTAGTAAGTTAATAAGTTTGGAAGTGCAAATTGGGACATTCTTAGTTAAGGTCGACCCACTCCTTTACTGCGCTCATGCGGCCAACCCTCCTGTGGGCCTACAAGAGGTGGTCTTATACGAAATACGAAAATCAAAAAAAAAAAACAAGTGGCGCCAAGCCGAATTTCATTTTGCGTTTAATCAAATGTTCTCATGAACTTTGTATTAGGTATCCCTTCTGGTGAGCCGGTTAATGATAATCACTAAGACTTGATGACAGGTACAGATTACATTGTCTAGGAAGACAGTTTGGCCCTAAGCGCATGTGCTCCTCGTGTTTCTCTGGCACATACATGTACATGATATCGAACACAGTTAAAACAAAGATCGCCCCAAGACTTCTATCAAAACATGAGTGTGGCCAAAAGATACGACTTTCCTTGAAAAATACTTGTCAAAACTATTGAGTGTAGATAACCACCACTTAGAGTAATAAGGGCGAATAGGGTAAATGGGTAAGAACAAACGTTCCACTCATGATGTGGTAACCTAAGGAATGACCAAGCAAAGCACGTTTATGCCCTTTGAAGAACGTCAACTTCAGCTGTTATTCGAGAAGAAACACCAAGGAACTATCTCGCATCCATTAGAGACAATGCCAAGAATTAAGCAAAATATGAAATAGGAATGCCATTTCAGTTCGCGAGGTCTTTCCTTCTTTATTGTCAAGCTGTTAAAAGTGTTTATGGCCAAAACTTGGAGTGCGCTCATTTCTCAACAAACATCACGTAGCAGCGCTCAATCTATGCATACGTACACTAGACGCGAAGCGAAAAGACGCATCCAACAAAAGTTTCAATCCGACTGGTCCAGGGGAAGAGATCAAAACTCGCTGGGGACATATTTTCGCGAATGCTTTTTATGAAGCGACTTATGCTAGCCACCACCACCATCATCATCAGCTTAGGATGTGCGAGCCAGAAACAAAAACGGCAAAAAAAACAATTCCACACACTCAGCGTTCTCTGGCCCAAGAAGAACTTTATGGACCGCATGGATGATGTTATTTATGTTCTCTATTTTCATTTGGCGTATAACGGGCCAGAACGAGGATGGTAATGTTTATTTCCTCGGTTAAGCACACAATAAATTCCTGCTCTAGAGGCGGTGGCGGTGGTGACGAGCGTGGGTGTGTGTGTGAGCGAGTGTGTGGGAGTCCTGGCGGAGTCAACGCTCACTAGTGTGGAAACGAAATGAAATGGTTTGAATTTTGATTTATTGCAGAGTATTAAGGAATCAACTTCATTCCGTGGATGTGTTTACATGTGCTCCCGCGGGGCGCGGAGTGGCGAGTTGTGTTGAAGTTGACGTTTGAAATATGCCACCGGGATGACATGATTGGTGGATAAATGGATGGATGAATGTGTTTGTTTGGTTTTTCTTTTTGCTTGGGCCTATGTTTTTTTTTTGCTGTCTCTTAACGGTAAGTACTTTTAAGCCGTTGAATGAATGCGAAATGAAGATGTACTTTGGGGGATTTAAAAAATGTAAATGTAATGTCGAAACTTGTACCACCGATGTAGATACCTGCGATTTTTTGTGAACGCTCGGTGGCGGATGGTGCTCACACTTCCGTGGCAGTTGTAATGGCTTGCTGGTGGGGAGGAAATTCCGGGGGAGGTGTCAATGTTTGTGTTATGATTTTAATTCAGAGTGTTGTGTGGAAGTAATGCGTGTGGATTTTCGGATAGAAAAGCAGTCGACGCACAGATGTCCTTATACCATGGAAATGCTTCTTCTTGGACGCATTGAGAGTTTGGTTTGTTTCGATAGTCACTGCCAGTTGGTGGTTAAGGTCTTTGAATGCTTTTGGCATATGCTAAGGTTTGCGTACTTACTTTAGTCTCATGATCTCAGTGGAGACTGAGGAAACTGTAAAGCCCTTCCAACATTCTCTCCTTTGCAGTAATTAAATTCGAATCGACTTTTTTCTGTGTGTCTGTCCCAAAGTTATCCCATAAGCTACCCCTAAGCGCATTCACACCACTCACTTGCAAGTTCTTTCAATTCAATATCAATTTTGTTTTGTAGACCTCTTTGAGTGTTGCTTACGCAAGTACACGATTTTTCTCTATTGTCGCGGCACACTGGCCTTACGTTTCCACCCTCAGTTTCTATTCATTTCCACTGCTTTATTG
The DNA here is from genome assembly GCA_944738645.1 of Eristalinus sepulchralis. Classification (NCBI taxonomy): domain Eukaryota; kingdom Metazoa; phylum Arthropoda; class Insecta; order Diptera; family Syrphidae; genus Eristalinus; species Eristalinus sepulchralis. Next base: position 56,860,950 of record OX122886.1, read on the forward strand.
CGTTTACTTATCAGATGGATGAACATGAACAAATACTGTGTATTCGTTTTTGGGACCCTTTTCTCAAGTTCTAGCATTTTTGTTTTCCACAGTGTTGTAAATATGTTTGAGTTTATTTATTTTGGAAAAATGCTTTCAGCTGATGTGCCGTTATATAAGCTCTAGGCTTGCGAGTTTCCATATTATGTAAACAGCGATTGGGGTAAACCGAGTCTGGAAGTGGAGGAATTTAGGTTGCTAATTAAATTGAGAATCTGTTTTATATAAAAATGTTATGAAGACATTTCGTCGATGTTCTAAGGAGTCGATCGATTGTCTTCAATGAGTAGAACTCGCTAGCTTTTAGATTCTATCCAGTTGGTAAAGGGAGATCTTTGGAACACCAGACCAGATGGGAATGGGGACATTCTACTTCAGCTTGGGGCGTATATAGGCCTTATATATTGTAGACAGATTAGAGGGGCTTGAAGTATTTCTTTGATTGTTTTAAGAAACGCAGTATTTTTGGAGATCTGAAATACGATACGTGATCTTCTAAACTTTTGCCTTTTTTATAATTGGCACGCACAAGAGGGAATATTTAGTACTCGTACCCCTAAGTGACCGGAATACGTAAAGTCACAGCACGGGCCGAAGTTATAGAGGAAGATAAGGGAACGAGGTACTGGTGTACATTGGTTTTAAGTGCCTGTGAATTGACAATGAGGGGAAAAAGTTGGGCGGGAAAGGGCAATCCATATTCGTGTGGTGTGGCTAAAGAACGAGTCTCTCAACTAAACTGTACGCCCGAAGGTGGGCTTTAGGGTAAACGAGTGTGCATTCCTAGCGAGGCGAGTGTGACGGGTAAATTCTTGAAGGAGAGAAATGCAACTGGCTAACTCATTAGAGCATTTTTTTAAAGACGCAACAATTTATTACCAATAGTATTACCAATATCAAGTTTTATCGCTCGCTGTTGAATTCTATCTAGAAGGTGCAGAGAGGTTATAGGAGCTCCAGACCAGATAGGAGCGTTATACTCAAGTTTTGGACGGATGTAAGCCTTATATATTGTTGTCAGATCAAAAGGGTTAAAATATCCTTGCATTGCTTTCAGAATCCTAGACATTTCGCTGCATTTCTGGCAATCTGGAATATGTGATCATTCCAACTACATACATAAATTTTGAGTTGACACAAATGCTTTGTTCGGTTTCACCAACAGTAGAGCCAATCGTGGATAAAGGCTGGTTATTTTGGGATCATTGGGTGATAGTAGACAGCACTGGGTCTTGAAAGCATTAAATTCCACTCTATTCTTTCTACCCCAATCAATTATGCTGGCAATATCGGAATTTTATGAGCTTAACATACGCTGCCGTTCCTTGCTAAGGGGACTGTCCTCAGCGAAGGAGTGGATTGGATAAGAAGTGACAGAGAGTCTTCCAAGTCTATGGCCGAAGAGGAGGGTCGAGAGCAAAGGAACTGTCATCAGCGAAGGAGTGATTTGGATTAGAAGTGACAGACAGGAGATCAATTAAAAAAATGAGGAAGAGTGTCGGAGATAAGATGGAGTCCTGGGGAACACCGGCATTAATTTGTTGAATATTAGACTTGAACATTGAGCGGTTTGAATGGTAATTTCTAATCCATTGCAGAAGAGATTCATCAGCACCTAAGCACGCATTTTCGACAAGAGAACTTTATGCCTGTGAAATGTCAAGCGCAACAATCTTGCTTTCTCCTGGGTTGTGTAAAGATTGGTGCCATTTTTCGGTGAAATATGGCATCAAATCGTGGTCGCCGAGGCGTAGTGGCTGAGTGCCTCGACCCACACGCCGAAGGCCTAAGTTCCTCTTTCAAGTTGCTGAAAATACTTAAATAGTACTAACTGTCTATGAAAAGCTTCTCAAATCTCATCTTTCGGTGTCGGACAAAAACTGTAGGTCTTTTCCACTCCCGAGAGAACACGCACAACACGAGTAGTTGTTGTAGAAGCTAGGCCCTGGTCCCATGTGGGCTGTAGTGCCGTTTAATTATTATTATTATTTTGCCATCAAATCATCAGTGAACCTTTTGCTGCGGAAGCCTTACTAACGGTCATAAAGAAGTTTCCCAGTTTCAAGATTTTTCATAATCTGACGGCTTATCAGCGTTTCCATGACCTTAGAAAGTAGGCTTTCTATGTAAGTGCTATGGGTCGGTAGGAGGTGAGTGATGACGGTTCGCCCTTTCTAAGGACGGACTGGGCAAATGCTATTTTAGCCCTTCCCGGGAAGAGTCCTACGGAGTAGTGCTGAGTCGACTCAGTATTGAGTTGATACACATACCGTGGATGGCAAGTAATGGGAAGTCGCAAGAGCCATTCAGTTAGTCTCTTCTCCCTCAATCTCCCTCTCTCTCTCTCTTTTTTATGTCTGTTCTAATGAAAACATTTTAAAAATATTAAAATTCTGTTCAACTTAAAGACGCGCACACTTAGTGGTTGTCATGGCACAATTCACAATCACCAGGACAGAGGAGCATGCGACTTCTTTTTGTCCTCTTATCTAAGCACTGCGCTCGGAGGACAGAAATTTCAATCAAGTGAGGAGGCAATCGTCTTCGTTAACAATTTTTTTGCACCCAGTTATATTTTGACGAGTTAGGAGGATAAAGGCATCGCTGGGGAAAGTTTGAGACTGTGTAGAAAAATAAAGAAAAAACAGAGACAAATTAAAAAAAAAACTTATTGTATCATTGTTTAGTCGGAAACTTTTACTTTTTAGACCAACCTTACAAGTATGGGTTTTTTTCAGTTCCGTCCAAAAAAGACAAAATTCATAAAAATTAACAAGCTTATTACGGACGTCGTAGTTGTATGCAAAACACGAATTTAATTATTTCTTATCAATGAAAATTCCACCCCATCAAAGAACCTCCGCCAGCGTACAAGAACCAAATTTTCGGATGAAAATTTCCTCTCATTACACATTAAGTTCCCCTTTCAGTTGTCATTACATAAAACAGACACAAAAGCACACCGAAAGTCGTGCCCTAAGCTCTTCACCTTTTTCCAAAAGGTTTAACATCTTATCCTCCTATTCGACACAAAACCCTGCACATAATGTACAATGTACAGACGCCCCAGCAACGCAGAGCTGCTGTATCGCGAGACCTATCAATTTTCATCAAAACGCCATAAAACATCCCACAGAGTATTTTGATGGCGTCAAAACCTTCGCTTAATTTTACGGCACGACTGCAGATTCTTATGAAGCCCACGACTCGCCACGACCAAGTGACTCATTCAATAAACAGAAACGAACAAAGTTTCCTCTTAATAACGTCTCTCGACTCACGCTCGACTAGATAAACGATTCATAAAAGCAACCCTTATCGGATGAATGAGTCGCTCGCGTAGGAAACGTCGTCGCCGATGCCGGGCCACCACCACGCACAGATCTCAAGAACTTCCAAGTAGATACTCTTGTACATACGCGCCACCCACCACTTCCTTCGGATAGCGCGAGAGAGTGCACACCGAAAGCACTCTGTTCGCTTTCCTAATCTTATTGAAATTCAGTCGACTTGGCCTGGGTCCGTCCCGCAGGTGGCCAAACAGGCGGCAAATTAAAAACGCAAACGTTTGTGTCTCTCACAAAAGAAGGCATCACTAATTGTCAAACAGAGGCCACCTTGTTGTGATGCGTGCGACGGTGGTGGGCGGCAGCCTGTCACGCTTCACCGATCAAACTTCCTTTCTTGACTTCCACTCAACCTGGCTTGCGAGTGCGTGTGTGTGTTGGAGTTTGTTGTTGGTGGTAATTTGACTAATTTCAATTTAATGCTCGCCCCCAATCCACTTTCCTTGCTTGTGAAGCGGCGTCGGCGGCGTTGGTCGTGTGGAAATTGTGCCAAAACAAACACTCACCGCAAGTCCTGTCCAAAGACGACCGACCCGACTTCTGTGTTTGTTTAGGAGTCCATCTCTCATGGAGTAATGTGCACGCCGCATCGGCGGCGGCGGCGGCGGTGGTGATACAGAAACAGTGTCATCCTGAGCCGTGTGTGCCGCAGAGATGGTAATCAAGCGGATGGACCTTTGTTTGGAAGGGTTGGCAAAATACTTTTACGATTCATTAAGATTTGTTTCTCGCAACCGCCTCAACAGATGTGCCTTGAAGGTTCTTTTGTTTTCTCAGAGATTGTCTATCTCCTGAGGTGTGCATCCCTTACATACACTGCTATCGTCGCCGATTTATCTCTCTTATGTGGCTGCCTTGAATGTGAAATTTGTTGTACATGCGTATGTTCATTTGAATGGATGTATAGTTTGAGATGAGCGTTAGATACCTGGTGAGAAGCCGTTTAGTTTCGCACAACCAAGGTGATTGATGGTTATATGTTTGGGAAGAGCAGCACATTCATTAATTGCCTCCGTTTGTACATTTATATATCCTCGTGTGCGGATGTCAGTAAAATAGCAAGCAAGCAGGTTTGCAAACAGTTGTAAAACGACTCACCAGCATTGTAGCTATGTAAAGCGTGCCTTTGTCTTTCCTGAAAGGAAGTACTCTTGCAAAGGAGACAAATGCCAGTTTTTTGTGTGAAATATCCCTTAGGAGTGAGTAAATGTAGAGAAGGCGCAGATATAGAAAAAAATGGTTTCGTTTTCATTTATTCCTGTTCAAAGACAAGTTGACTGCTACGAGTTTCAATATTCCATGACACTGTTACAGAAAAACAGCACAAAGGCTGCAAAATGTACCAAACACCGACTTATGTTTCTTGTCAGATTGAACCAATTTTGAAGGTCACTATCTAATAGCAAACCAGAATTTTAAATATTCTCTCTTTCATCTCATACCTAACTCATGTGTGCATGTACATATGTCGACCTCAACACATTGTCATTTAAACATATACATGTGAACGGATAAATACGAGTACATACATCACAGATGACCTCGTTTCTGGACTCATAAAAAAATAAATGCATTCACTCGCATTCCTATTACAAGATCTTTATTGGATTGTAGGCGGTTATATAGACGTTGTCGAGCATCGGCTTTGGAGTGGAAATTTATTGCAAGTACATAAAGTTTTGACTTTCGAGAATTTTACGTTTTGTTTAAGAGAGTACGATAACGCAATGTACCCCCAAGACAGACAAAAGAAATCTTTCAATATTAAACTTTACTCTTTTGAAAGATACTGCTTGTAGGCAAGAGTAGTTCCGGGAATCAATTTATGAAACCAAAAAATCTTGTAAGTTAAAACATTGCTTAGTAATTAACATCGTGTATTTGAAAAATGTATTGTGTTTGTGGCAAAGGATCCTCTGTCGCGCAGCAAATATCTGCTGCGGATAGCGATACTGAGTGTTACATGTAGAGAATGTAGAGTTCTGTGCCACTCTGTGACGGATATAAAAATTTCCTTATGCCAACGGTTTTATTTAATTTTGAAATATGTCCTCTTGTGAAACCGTTTTTTTTTAAACCAGTGCGTATCTTCAAAACCAAGGAGCATTTTGAGTCACACGTCCGTATGTTACGGACATAGCTTAGTATGGTAGTATTTTGGAATCTTACTTAGTTTAGTTTTAATTAGGATAGGTTTAGCTAAGGTTAAAAAAAGACATAAACCCATGTTCTTGTAAATGTTGACCTTGACTGCGCCTCCAATGGTCCATCCGCTTAATCCAATTTTGGCATACTCTTTCCAACATTTCGGCCGGTATCTCACGAATAAATGCTTCAATGTTGTCTTCCAATGCATCAATTGAAGCGGGCTATAGACATGAGCTTTAACATAGCCCCACAAAAAAATAGTCTAAAGGCGTTAAATTGCAAGATATAGGCGGCCAATTGACGGTCCCGAACGTGAAATAAAATGTTCACCGAACTCGCCTCTCAATAAGTCCATTGCTGCACGTGCTGTGTGGCATGTGGCACCGTCTTGTTGAAACCACATGTCATGCAAGTCAAGCTCTTGCATTTTGGGCAAAAAAAGTTGGATATCATTTCACGGTAGCGCTCACTATTCACAGTTACGTTACTATTCGCATCATCTTTGAGGAAGTACGTCACCAGTCCATAAACCGCACTAAACTGTGACTTTTTCTGGATGCATTGGTAGTTCTTGCGATGTTTCTGGCTGATATTCACTCCAAAATTTACAATTCTGCTTATTGACGTACCCATTGAACCAAAAATGAGCTACTTCGCTGAACACAATATTTTGTTAAAAAAGTGGATCTTTGGCCATCTTTCCAACAGGTCGTTCGGTTACAATTCTTGCACCAGCTGTATTTTGAAAGGCATAACACCTAAATTCTTCCGCAAAATTTTCAACGTTGTTGAGTAACAGAGGCCCAATAGCTGGGAACTGCGACGTATCTATAATTGATGCTCATCACTAACACTGGCCGATGCAGCTGCATTTTTTTTTCAGTTCACACTACACGTAAGCGTGTTGGTGGTCTAATGTCCAACAATGTAAACTTGGTGCGAAATTAAGTCATAATAGCCCGAATAGGCGCTTCAGTGGGTCGATTTAACTGACCATAAAAAAGGGAAGGAGCGCGCGATGAACTTTCTTAACAGAACACGCATTTTGATAATAAAATTCAATAATTTGCAAGCTACTGTTCTCTCACGAGTAGAAGGGGCCTATAGTTTTGTGCCGACTCTGCACGGCGAGATTTGAGAAGCTTCTCATAGCCAATTAGTACTCATTGAGTGTTGTCAGCAATTCGAAATTAGCACATTAGTAAAATATTTAAAAATTGCCTTGCTATTAGTTCGTTGGTTTCACAAGTTTGTACATCTTCAAGTATTTGACCACCATGAAGTTTTTTTGTTCTAACATTCAAGGAGTACTGATCTCAATGGAATGGTTACCAAATTTGCCGGATCTACCTCTGAGAGAATAACAGCATCCATAGCCAATTAGTAGCAGAAGAAGGTAGGCCCTGACCTCTTGTGGAGTGTAGCCCCTTTCAATTTATTTATTTAAGTAAATATTTCATAATTTTGTGAATAATACGTGAAATGAAGACTAAAACTATCTGGTAGATTGCCAATTCATGTCATGAAATGTTTGACTAGCTTAGAGAATGCAAGACTTGTCACTTTCAATCGTAATAACAATTCAACTTATTAATTTATTTAAGCAAAGCGTATCTGCAAGAGGGTAAAAATAATTTATTCAGTGGGAATGTCTTTGATATCCCACAAATCAGTATAACAGAAGCTAAATCTTAATTTATTATTGTAGTCGTAGTTTTTTTTACAGTTTTCCAACAGGCCTATGCTCATATTTTCTCAAGGAAGTTATAGAAAGCACACTATGAATTTGTGTTTAGTCTGTTCCTCTAACCCATTTTATAAAATTTACTCAACAATCTAACGTGTTTTTGACTGGCGCCCAACAACAGACGAAATTTCCGTGATAGGTACATACCAATAAAAAAAAAGATTAAAGTTGTATTCCTCTTTAATATTCTTAAGACAATGAAGAGCCCTCCTCCTACTCCCACAGCATCTTCACTAAAAAAATAAGAAGAATTTGCAAACAGTTAAGAGTGGGCACTCATTACAAGGATGACTTCCCTTGTTCACAAGTCTCCATTTCCCCCCAAACATTACAAAAGCCATTAAAGCAGATTGTCGTGATAGCCAAGCGTTTCGGTTCAATATTATGACACCGTCTCACCCATTGTCTTGGGGCGGTCACCCTCCCCCACCTGCCACTTAATTCCTGTCATGTCCGCAACTTATTTGTTGCATAATTATTCATTAAATCACATACTTCTTATCAATACACGTCTGTTTATCGTCCATCTCCCCATTTGAATTTAATCATCCAAATTTCGCCTCCACAGACAGACCTGCCCGGGCAGTCATTCCCCCATGCATGCAGCTACGAGGACTGCACGCTTTAACACTTAATTCGTTTCCACACACACACACGCGCGCGCATACATGTGTATATACATTCAGCACGGTGAACAAGCGAACAGATTAAATTGCTTTTATTTATTCTACGGCCCCCGACAGTTCTTTCTGTATCCGATTATATCGTAAACGAGCAGTGTTACGCATTATTTACAGAAATTCTCGGATTCGAATTCACACCCTTGTTTCTGGTCACGAAAAACGAATATTGTATCAAAGAAAATGCTTTCATGTTGTGTTTGCTGATGAAAATGTGCTCCTCTCCGCGTCACCTTCCTCAAGTCACGAAGTTTCGATTTCTGTTGCTCAACGCCCGCATTACACAATAGTTGCGCTCGTTTTTGGGGGTAACCGAATAATGTCGCGTCTCCGCGTCGTGTCGTTTTGCTGGAAGGGCGAAATATCCGCTTTCATGGTTATAATCTTTCATTGGGATGTTTGCGGATGGCTGGTAGCATCAATTGCCTCGAGTGTCGAGGACGAGTGGCAACTTGTACTCGACCCAGACGTGAATGGTCCTCTTGCTCGCATAGATGGCGAATGAAATTGCTTCAGCCTGCAACTGTGCTCAAGACGACCGGCGCTCAGTATGGCACTTGAGTCAAATGTGTTTCATGTAGATGCCGTTGACTACGAAAATATTTTTCTTTTCAAGTTATTGTATCATATTTCATTAAAATTCCACTTGTTTACCTAAAGCCAGACGAAGGCAGTTAGAAGGGTACACAAGCAGCATGCCACAAATCAGACAAAACAAGATGTAGTTGCAAATCATTGATATATCGATAAATTGTAAACAAATTAACAGGACACTATAACTGGGGTGGTGGAGAGGGGTGAAGAAGCAATTAAAATAATAAGTCCATGTAGGAGCAACTGGTAGGCGGAGAACCTTTCCTGTAAGAGCAGCCATTGGTGGAGAAATATTCAAAGCATGAACCCTGCTTCGATAGAATTTTAAAATTACCAGCTTCTGAGAAAATGCGACACAAATGAGAATCCAATTAAAAAGTCCCGGGGCTTACCAGGTAGCACATAATTTCCATTCAAATGAATTTGAATTCTGGCAATCAAGTTGCTTGCGCGGCAGTGAGCTTTGATTTTCTTACAGAATTGTGGGGAAAAATGAAGGTAGACGGCTGAAGTGGCATAGAAATTGATTTTCTGGAGGGTGCACCTTAAGTCCTCGTGGCCACAATGTGATGTCATATTACAGACTTTTGCTCTCCATAGTCGCGGTGATACCAGTTTAACTTCAGCGATTTCGATGCTTTCAAAAAACCTTCATATGCATGTTTGACGGAGTTGCCTATGGGCTAGGACCTCGACCCACACGCTGGGTGTCCTAGATTTTGGACCGAACGTTCACCTTGTTTTGGGCTCATGCACCAGCTCTAAAATATATTCGAGGGAAAGCAAGGCCGACGAGGGAAATTCAAACGTCTTTTGTGCGGTTCAATAGAAAGCAGACTTGATATCGCAAACTTCCGAAGTGTCAGGCTGCTTAACATCCTCTCCTCTTTTGGATATCAGTGCCTGATAATAATAATAATTGAGTGGCACTACAGCCCATAGCGGACCAAGGCCTAGCTTCTACAACAACTACTCGTGTTGTGCATGCTATTGTTCTTCACGAGTAGAAGGGACCTACAGTTTTTTGCCGATTCCGAACGGCGAGATGTGAGAAGCTTTCCATAGACAATTAATACTCTTTGAGTGTTGTCAGCAACTCGAAAGAGGTGGTGCCGTGAAAAAAAAAAAATGCTAGGTGTCCCGTCCGGGATCAGTGCCTGATACCTTTCTTAAATCGCCTGATAGGTTCTTAGGACAGGGAGGTCTATGGAACTGATCGACAACCATTGCCTATTCGTCGAGGCATGCATGCATTAAGGCGAGCTATACAGTGCCATGTCTAGTTTCGGTATTCCTGCCGAATTCAAAAAATTGTTCAGATTGGTGGAAATGGAAACGATGGAGTGCTGCCGTTGTTCCCTCAAGGTCGGTAATGAGACCTTTAGATAAGGCGTAGCTCTGTCATGTGAGTTTTTTTTAACTTTACTTCATTGAGATGATTGTAGAGACACTATCTGCTAAGGGGGCGATCATCTGCTGGCTTTCGCGGATGATAGCGACGTTATGGCTCAAACATAGCGAGCCGTTAATTTGGTGTTTTCTGAGAGTAAAAAGAAAGCGGCTGAAATGGAAAAAATACGCTATATGTTGTCATCAGGGATGTTTTGTGTCATCGACATTTCGGACAGAGCCTTAAAATGGTCAGCAAATACTTTCTGATATTTAATTACTTTGTCTACCTTGGCTCCGCAGTAAAAAGTGACACCGAAATCAATGGCAGAACCATTGCTGTCAGTCACTATTGGTGGGGGCTCAAAAGATGACAAAGTACTCTCTCTCCCACTGGCTGTGTACAACACCATGATCATCCCTGTCCCGTTGAACAGCGTAGTGACTTTGAAGTTCTTAAAAGTGGGTGAGGAAATCCTTGGTCTTTTCGAGAGGAAACTTATACATGAGATCTTTCGTCCTATCTTTAGGAAATGTACAACGGGGAGCTCTTTAGCATCTACGTCAACACGCGCTTCAAGTTAGATAAGCCATGTAAGCGGATGGAAAACACCGCTCCCATCAGACGAGTCTTTAAATCCGAACTATTTGATCATCGCAATAGAGGACGACCTTCTCTGAGATGGTGCACTCAAGCAACTAAGGACCTCAATGAACTTTGTATGTGACTAGTTTAAAGGAAATAAGATGGTTTGTGAAGAACATGATCACTTATTGAAGTTTCTGTACTTATTTGTACATTTCAGGTGTTCATTGTTGAGTTGAAGAAAATCTGAGGAATAGCCGTCTAGAAGACACTGTTTACGAGATTATTTTCCATATTTTAAAGAAGTGCAGTGAATTCCTAACATCAGGAGTGTGCTCCAACTTCTCTTTCACAGTCTCAGACTAACTTAAAGGGAATCTTTTTTCGTTCAGTAAGGTTCAAGGTATCACTGTGGGCCAAACTGTGACACAGAATCTCTGTTAGGCTCGTATGTTCTCGGTCCGACTACAATAAATTGAATGAGACATTGCGGACCGCCAAAGGCGCAGTCGCTACCAAGCTAGGTAGTTTCTAAATCTTAGCCCATGTTTTCCCCATAACAATGTTTCCCTAGGTAAGAATGACTCTAATAAGTTCGGCGTCCGTACATCGAATGCTTTGGGAATAAGACCCCTACTTTATGTCAAAGAATGTTGATCAATGGTGTATGACATATAGAGGCTTCTGATCGTTTCATTTAGTCTCCATGTTACTTTCTTGTCCAGGAGAACACCTACTTATTTAATACTTTTGTTGCTGAAAATTGTAGCCACGTAGAGATAATTGCTGAGTCCTATGCGGAAGTTGTCCATAAATTTTGGTTTAGGTTGCATTATAGTCCACAAGAAATAACAATCTCGCGGTAATTGCAATTTTTCTCTCAAGAGTGGAAGGAATCCAATCCAAGAAGATCCTATTGACAATAAAAAATGAAAATGGCCGTTATTGCATGTTAATGAACGCAACCCTAAAAGGCGAAAATTTGAGAAGACAAGAACAGTGGACCACTTCCTATGCTTTCTTATCTATTTTCTAATAGAAAAATAAAATATGATAATGTTGCAAATTTTCATTCATTTGGAACGTAAACAAATTTGATAACAAATTGTTACGTCTCCTATTAAAACGAAGCTTCAAATGTCACCTTTCGCACGAGCTACAATTTCCACAGATACGAATAGTATTACCAGAGGCACACTTCAAAGCTTTCCGACGAAAATTTGTTCCCAAAACATTTTCCACATCCAAACCCGCAAGCAGCACCAGCAAATACTCCCGTTCAGCACGCAGAATCAATTATTATTATTACCTCAATTTATATTCATCACCTCGTATCCACGTCTGTATAAGATAATTTTCTTTTCATGGTCTTTAAGGACGACAGAACAGCTGAAGGACACGCAGTAATAAGTCATCCAATTCCATTCCCCACACAACGACGTTGATAAGCAACGTCTACCTTACTGCGTCGTATCCCTCCAACCTTAAGGAAGCACCATAATTTTTCGTCAGAATTAAAGCGAGAAGTCGTGTCATCTAATCAATTACACGAATGCACACTGCATTGAGGGTGAATTTTAAGGGTGTTCTGAATGTTTTCCCGGATCCGCGAGGTGTAAGGGAAAAGAGAAATCGACTGCTACTGCACACAAAGACGATTGAAATGGAACTAGCGTTGAATAAACTCCGCCATTTATACACCGTAACGTAATTTCAATAAGCACAATAGCTCGAAATGAGATTTACGACTGTAATCTCCCGATATTGCGACTATAAAGTTGCCGGCGTATGACGGCAACTCCTTCGAAATTCTGTTGCACAACCGTATATCAGCTTTCCTGCATGCCGCTCATGGTTGTGGTTCGATTAAGTACTCCGGGGAAGGAATGACATTTAGAGCTGGCTAAAATTGACATTTAGGTGCTTGTTAAAAGGCAATAAATGTGTCTGCAACTACTTCTGCTGTAAAGTGTTTGAGATGATGTGGTCGAAGTACAGTGGATATTTTTCGCACATTGAATGGATGTATGAATAATTGATTTTTTTTATGCATGCGGGAGTAGGGGAAGGTGCAGGGAAAAGTAGGGGTGCCGGACAACTTGCCATCGTGGTCGCGTCGGGTATAGTCTTCAAGATTAAAACGCACACACTATATCCAATTGGGTGACCGGAGACAGGTTAAAGGTGAGCATTGAAACTTTTTTACAGTGAAGACTCGCAAGATCAGCGCTGTAGGGATGAACGCGTAACACAGTTGTCAAATGTGAAGTCTATCAAGACGGGGAATGAGTTCATAGCGTCCAAAAATAATTTAAATACAAAAATTCAAACAAATCTGCAAAAAATCAAAAGCAACAAGAACAAATTTCTTCTTCTTTGTTTCGCGCACCAGTCCGGGTTGGACCTGGGCTTCAATTAACAAGCCTCCCTTCGCCAGCTGCCTCCGGTTGCGCGTACCAAGTACGCCATGTCTTTCGTGTCATTTCGTTCGCTTGGGACGTCCTCTATTACGTGCTTCCAATTTTTCCGAATCGAAGACTTTTCGGGCCAGAGCTGTGATGATTATTTGTTCTACATGGCCTAGCCATCTTAGGCGTTGCATCGTCAGTAAGTGCATGCCGCTGTACAGTGCGACTTTATGTTTCTACTCCATACACCATTAATGCAAACAGGGACAACGATCGTACACAGAACTTTTTTCTCAAAATGACCCACGACTCCTTCATCCACTTTTAAAAGCATCCATGTCGAGGATGGAGATGATTAAAGCATTCTATTAAGTCAGTTTGGTGTTGCGAGAGATGGCTCTGTTACTTGCGAGACCTCTTGAGACCAAAGGGCCGATTGGCAAGAGTAATTCTCCACTTGACCTTGGTGCTAGTGTTGTTATCCTTGTTAACCCCAGAGCCGAGGAAAACGAAATCCTTGCTTGCTTCTGTTTCAAATGTCGATGTTGCACGTTTTTTCGACAGCATGTGGTTTGTTTTGCCCTCAATAAAATTTGAGCCCCTTTCGCTTTATTTTCAGCAAACCACTCATTGAAGGCTCCCTGCAATCTCTTAATTAAGTCAATGCCGCCCGCGTAAGCAAATAGTTGAACAGACTTTTGGAAGATCATGCGTCTGCTGTTGATATTTGTCTTTCGCACGATCTTCTCAAGTCCACCAATTTGTCATTGACATTGCTGTCGTTCTTTTTCAAGTCTATTTGTTTTGATAAGTGGAAATAAAACCACTTCCATTTAGATGTTATGTTCGGCCTTAACTAAGGAGCGATCTATTACCGTTATTTGTGTTCCTTGGTTTAAATATATTTGACAAGTTGCTCTGCTCAATTAGAATCCCTGCCATGGGCAGAGTAGAGTAGAGTACTTCACGATTTTCGTTCAGTCTAAGCATTGATGTTTCGCATTGGACATAGTGAGTCTGTGATTGGCTTAGGAACTGATGTTACTGCTAGTATTTCTTTGGGACTGAAGTAGAAGTCAAAATTTAGAAGCTTTCTGAGACGTCAATGTTGTGCGTCTTTCTTTGATGACAGCATCTTAGCCGCTACCGTTTCAACATCAGAAAACACCTAATTGACGGCTTTTTGTGTTCCACCAATCATGGCAATCATGTGTCTGTCATCCGAGTTAGCAAAAAGCTGAACGCGTATCTTTGGAAGGAAGATCTTGTCTCTTTTGTTGTCGTGTAAGTCTCGTATAATCGTCTCGATGACGACATATGACAGAGTGTCATCTTGTCAAAAACCCTTTTTTGACATTGATAGAGCTCGCTGCACACCGTCATCCAACACAATCTGACGAGTTTGATAGTGATGGAGATGCTCTGTGCGTTCTCTGTTTTATTCAACGTCGTAATAAGTGTTACATGATCAAAAAGAGGGGCTAACCGGGAAAATTGTTCCGTCGGGCGGCTTTTTTTGTTGAAGAATGTGCACACGATGTGCGTAAATTTCAACGTAACAAAGTTGTCGAAATCGGTTACAGTATGTACATAGGCAAAGACTACACAAAACTTCGTTTAGCTCCTCTGTATGCCAGATGTCGTATGTGTCCTTGAAATCGACGAACAGATAGTCGGAGTGAATTTGCACGTTTTTGCAGGATCTGCCGGAGTTTAAATATTCCTAGAGTCAAAACATACTGATAAGGGACAGATTACTTAAGACTTAGGGCGTGAACGCAACAGAGAAGAAGGCGAACAAAGTGACAGGGAGGATCTTGTCCATGATATAAAGGAGACTGCTTCTTTGATCATTAAATTAACTAATATTTACTTTCAGAAGGGTATCCTTTTGCTTATACTTGGCTTTACTTGCCAAGACCATTGATTGGTAGTTGCTAAGTCTGGCGACCCCTAGATGGAAGGTCTAGGTTTGATTCCAAAGCGGAAGTTTAACTCATAAACGTCTCCACCTTTCTTAAGTTGCTGACAACACTTAGAGAACTTGTCAAAGTCACCGTTTGTAGAACATCATAAATTTGAGTGTCGATCCACTTGTGGGAAAACAGCAGAATGCACTACGCGAGGGTTTGTCGAGAAAGCTATGTCGTGGGATATTGTGGGCTGTACTGGTTGAGAGGTCAGGAGTAATGAACAAGCAGGAATAGAATGAAATTGCTTTCTGGTAAACTTTGTCTTAATTCACGTTTTTTAGATGAAATATCTGCTTATGCGTTTAATGTGTGGAGTTTTAAGATTGAATGAGAATTTAGAAAATGGAAACCAAATGTTTCCCTTATAAAATAACTCAATGCATTTTCTGCACCATTGATTGGTGGACAATACGCTGCTGTCCTTACTGAGCGCCGCATTCTCAGTCTCTTTCCTAAAAAAAAAACTGACTCAGCGGTTGAAGAGAAAGGAATTGCAAATAAAACGTTTAGTCATGAAGAAATAAGTAAATTAAAGAAAATTATTCTCACATATGAAAAAAACCCATCAACGTAAAGCAAACAACCAATGGGCAGTTCAGTTGCACAAGTAATTACAAATTGCCAACCAACAGAAGCCAAAATCTCCGATTAGCCTTCTAGAGAATAGCATTATCGTCTCAAGCGTCATCTCGCTCAATGGCTGTAAATATAAGGGACGGACGCCTTTGTGTCCGAACCGTATAGTTGAAGAATAAAATCCCTCATAATAGGCTCAACATAATCTGACACAAGGGTGCACTGGGAAGATAGGGAACAATGGCGAGTAAATTGCTCTACACACTATATTACCGTGTTACGGGTTGCGTTCGGTCATTTCCTTTCCTGAGCGGCAGAGTGTGCCTGTCGGCGAGAAAGCCGACTCTAAATGTTGGTCAGGTTTCTCATTGTTGAAGAGGTCCTCTTTCTTTTTCGAAAAACATCTCAAGTCCCAACAGCCATGATTTATCGAACTGGAGGACATTTGTAAGCCTGAAAGATCGAACAGTTTTTGCTGGAATAAATCGATGCAAACGAGAGCAGATTCTCGTTAAAAAGTCCACGTAATTGCAGAGTGCACAACCTTGTATTTATTCGCTGCGTTTTTTTTTTCTGTCCCCCGGGCGGCGGCTTATTGAGTCTTTAAAAGTCTCGGTGAGCGTGATCGCCCCATCAGCAGCCGGCTACACAGGTTTTCCCGGCACGCCGGCATGCACACGCAATTGTTCCACAAACAACTCTATTCATAACATCCACTGCGACAACGGATGGAAAGATTAATGGCATTGACAAGAGATTTTAAATTGCGTGGCCGCAGGTAGACAGCACACCACTCCTGGCAAGCGCGCTTCACAGCTCGTACCTGGGTTTAATTAAAATCACCACGGAAAACCAATAAACCATCGGGTGTGCATTCTCTTTCTCCGAAAATATTGTCAAAAAACACATCACAAATGGACGTCGGGGCGGAGGTGGCCGCTCATAAATCATCATCCGTCGCAGGAGAACGTGCGCATTCGAGAGCATCGCAATCTGTCATGATTTATTGAAAAGGACACAGTATGCATAATCTTTGATTTACAGCGTCTCAAATGATTCTTTGGTGCGCTTGGCGCCTTCAAGCGCTGCACGGGGAGATTATGCAAGCGAACCGCAACCAAAGTCGGTGCACAGCCCTTGTGGCGCGGCGAACACTGCGCATTAATGCGCTAACAAGTGTTTGCTCTTGTTCTTTGAACGTGCATTCAATCACATTACGACTAATCTCTAATCCCCCGAAAAGTTTTTGCAGAGCGGAGCTCCAGACTCCTTTGCCAATGCGTCACGGGTAGGTGGAGCATTGCCGCGGAACACGCGATTTATTCGTTCTCTGGTGTCTGCTGCTTGTCCCATGTTCTCCGCTCGTTTTCTCCCTCACGCCCACCCCCCTCTCATACCACGGGTGACGGCTTTGCTTTTGTTTTCTCCTCCGCTTCGGCGGCGTAAGAACACCAAGCAAATGGCTCGAATACAAAAGCGAGCACATAAGCTCCCCCTCTTCGCCATCCCCACACGGCCGACGGCGCGGTGGCGTGGCTGTCTATGGGCAGATGGGTAGGTGGGCAGACGAAGGGAGTATCGCGCTTTAATATTAAAGAGGACGCTGTCCTTTGGAGCGTTTAGGGCACGACTGTGTTCGGTGCAGGAGACTGTGTGGAATTTTGAACCTTTTTGTTGCTTGCCTTGCTCCCCACGGCTGCTGGCTGTCCACAAAAGGATTTGCACGGAAAGCATTTCGCTCCCATCGTGTGTCCTTGTTTCGGAAAAACAGGATGAGCCTATTGTTATGTGATGTTTTGTGTAAATAGATGTGAAAAGGGTTGCTTGCCATTAAGGGGACCCGAGCAGAATCACCGTCAGTAATCGAACGCAACAACAACGCCAACCATCGGCAGCAGGCAACGGCAGCGGTGGCAGTAGCAGTGGCTGTGGCAGTGGCATCATCGGCAGCATAATAATAATTGTGAGTGGGCGATGGAATGACGACAACGACAAGCACAGCGACAACGACGACCGCTGGACCCTGAGTGCCCGAGTGGAACGTGCCCGGACACTTGTTGCCTGCACCAGGATGATGCGGAGAGAGGTGTGCGAGTGCGAGTGGCGGGATGCGAAGGACCAAGACTTGTGCCCATTCGGGCGAAGGTGAAGTCATCAGTGCTGATGATGATGTGGTAATCCTGTATTTGTTGCTTTTTTTTATTTTTTCACAAGAGTACGTGTGTGTGTGTGTTTGTGTTTTTTTGCTCTCGCCTCTCTCGGTGTGGGACTCTTGGTGCGAGAGAGCAGCAGTGGCGGAAATTTGTTTGAGGTACCTGTACGTTTGATTGGCTTCGGTTTTGTTTTTATTTTTGTAGATATGAATATGTAAACATTTTGACGCGCCTCAAGTGGCTGCGGCCATGCAGACCCTTTTGACGTGATTGACAAATGATGACAGCGATTATTGGGGCCGAAGAGATAATTATGGCTCACGTGGTGAATGATATGAAAAGTTATTAATGACGGAGATAGATCTCTCGCCGCAATTGGAGGAGCGTGGTGTGTAATTATGATTAATGGACGGCTCTACGGTGCACACTAATTGTGTTTCCTTCGTTCGTTGTCCCGTCTTCTTTGGAAATTTTAACAAGCCTGGCTGGCAAGTGAAATGGAAAGTGACTGATTCTTGCACAATGTTTAATTCATCATTTTGAATGAATTTGTGTTCGCTGCGTGATGCGACGGCGATTGTGAATGGCTTCCTCTGATCGGGATTTCCGTTTTCATTTGAACAGGTTCTCTGTGAAGAAGAACAAACAAGTGAGGCATTTTATTGCAGCCTACCGGCTGACTATATCAGTGGCCATTGTGTGGACTTCACGCTGTAAGCGTTGCCGTAGGCATTGTGTGGAGATCACTTTGAATACGACCGACAGAGGATTCTGGTGGATTCTGCTTTGGAAAACAAAAGGAAGCAATAAGAACACAGAAATGGCAAGTTTGAGTCGCTAAACGAATTTTGTTAAAGAGCGTTCAAGAAATATTAACCATTCGGGTCTTTGGTGTGGTCAAAACCATCGCGAGAAGATATCTTCAATGAAATAGCGCATCACCAGCGATTGCTATGGAAGCTGATTAGACGTGTAAAAAAAAAAACAAGAAGACAGGAAAAAAGAACAGGAGTGTTTCTTTTTTGCATTCTAAACGGTTGCATCGATATTATCACTTCTTTGGGAGACCATTCGAGTTATTAAAACAACTTGACTTTGGGGTGCTTGCTGGTCAACAGTGGTCGTCTTCGAAATTGCTTCTGAATCTTAAGTTAATCTGGATTGAATTGAAAATTAGCAGCACAATGCTTGGCTTAGGCGAAATTTTAGAAGCTTGGGTATTTTGCAATAATGAAAGATATCAGCTACTTTACAAGGAACAGACGTGTAAAAAATTACACTGCAAGCCAATAGGGAATTCACTTTAACCGACCATTGCTGAGCTGTTATTGACGGCTGTTTCAGGAAGTTTCGAAAGCATTAATCAATATTCGTTTGTGTCATAATTCGAGAAACTTAAAAAATTGCATTTACTGTTGAAAAGAAAGAAGAGAATCCTAAGTCATCAAATTTGCACTCGGAAAATGAGCAAGTAGTGAGCGAAATATTAGCGAAAAGCTCAGAGGTTAGGATAAGTTCAAGGACAAGAAGCAATACGAATGAAAGTGATGTCTACGAAAATCTCATACATATGTACATGTAATGGATTTTCCAATGTTCAATTTTGGCTCTGAGCTCTATCAACGTCTTCAGCTTGTTGGCGTGAACCAATGACTTAACGTTGCTCCACAGAAAAAGGTCAAGCGGAGTTTAATCGAACGAATGAAGCAGTCAAATGACTTGCCCGTTTCTCTTCTCTCTTCAATAAATCGATTGTTACGTGTGCTGCGTGACTTGTGGCACCAAACAGTAATTTTTTTTGTAGATGAAGTGGTGATTCATGAAATGCATTTGGATTTGCACCAGACTAACGCATATTATTCTTATTGACGAACCCAATAAGCCAAAAATGAGTTCCGTCCCTTAGGATGATTTTGCGATGAAATTCATGATGTTGATGCATCTTCTCCAAAACCCACTTGGAGATTGTGTATACCTCACTTCAAATGGTCCATCGGTTTCAATTCTTGAGTCAACTTAATCTAGTATGGGCAACATATAGTGTAGCTTGAGACATGAGACGGAAGAACGTCGTGGAATTGACTGATATCGAACGTTTGGTACAGGCGCTTGAACGGCAGCGATATTTTCGACACCTTGACTCACTCTTTGTCTCACTGAGACGGAATGTACTAAATTTGTTACTGGTTGTCTAGGAAGTTGAGAGTTATTACCGAAAATTTGAGTACAAGCTCTTAAAGTTGTGGTCATCGACTCCGAATTTTGGTAGAACATTTTTATTATTTGTTGACATTGCTTGTTCGCGTACTTTAACATGAAAAAAAAATTTGAGTTTAGTGAATAAATTGAAAGTGACAGTTTGATGATTTGTGAAAGAGTGCGTTCACAAATTAAATTCCAAGTTTTCAAGTCCCTATTAGAGAAAACCCTTTACATATGGTTACATAACCACCTCAGCAAACATATTTTAAGAGACATAGAGAATTCCAAGTGAGAACATTTTGCACGCAACACAAACAAACAAAAACAAGAACAAATCTTACATCGTGTATAAAATCGAGTGTAATTGCAAGGGTAATGAAAACTGTTATCTTTGGTGCGTGGCAACCATTAAGCAGTTTTCGCGGCAGGGAAAAGATGTCCATAAATCTGACATAAGAAGTGGTAATACATAAAAGACGGCACTACCAAATTCCTACAAGTGACAACACGAATTTGAGTTTTAACAAATATTTTGGTTAGTGGTACACCATTGAGACACAGTATATCCTAGAAAACAGCAACAGGACACTCAACAGCGGGACACTCAAAACTTGTCTGCATTATACGCCTTTAGTAATGAACGGAAATTGTTAATAAAAATTTAGTATTCAATAAAAAGTCTTTGTTAGTAGAAAGTGCGTTTTACAATGTTCCTTTCTATATTGGACTTATCCAAGATGTGGAGGGATATCAATTAACTTACCAGGTAGTACAAAGAACGGTTGATAGATGACTCATTTACTACGACTGTGTTTTCAAGATCGGCGTAGATAGTCTCCGGCTTAGTCGCCCTATCCCAACCCGTGAGAGAATGGAGAGTAAGACCTAGACGCATTTTGACTGGCAACTGCAGATTAGTCGCATCAGACGCCCCAACTGTCGCCAGTTTAATTAACTGACTGTCAACTTATTTTTTCTGCGACCAATTAGAATTAAGGTTAATTTAACTTGTTCATTCCAGCTAACAAAAATGTCTCTAGTCCGAATGGTGGCTTGAATATTGTTTCAAAAGTTATGTTCTAATGGGTTTGGATTTGGATATTTTTTAATACCAATCAAATTTTTAACCACTGTAAGTGAACCATAATTTGTCATGTAGCTTGCTCTTTGTGAACCTCAGTTTGGGCAGCCTTCCATCTTTGACGCTTTTTAGCAATTCATTCACACCATGCTATCTATCTTTTTAACTTTTATAGGTTTGACCTATGTACTTCTCCTCCAATCTGAAGGCTGTGATTAAATGACCCTTTTCGATGAAGCGGTATTTTCTATTTGTGCTATATGGCCGAGACAGTTGAAGATATTTTGTCCGTCAAGCTAGAGTTCGTCGTGTCTTCTCCTCTATTGGTCACTTCAAATGGAAGACCATACATCCGTGGCAGAGTTTCCTCCGGAAGGACCCAGGAATACGCTCTAATTTTTCGTCCTTGCAGTCCAGTAGTTCGCACCATTAACCAAGAAATTTGTGTAGATCATGAAATCTGCACCAAGTAGATTTTGACAAGGGAGAGACATGGTGTTCCATGGATTCTTCAACCTTTGCCTGGGAGGGCTAGTGCGTCAGATATTTGTATATAAGTATGTGCACGGAAGGTGCAATCTTTTTAAATCCCATGCAAATGATGTGCTACTGGCGCAAGTAGTTGCTGATGTTTGTACGGTTTTTATTTTTTTTTCATACTACTTTAAGCTTGCATTAGACAATCCAACAGTAAGGGACAGTTAGTTTATCATCAAAGGTAAATCCTTGTCCGTCGCCCGCTCAATTGGCCCTCCGCCATTATTCTTCAAATTCGACTTCAATTATTTCATTCCGCCCCCATTAGCCCAATTTGCGACACCTGCACCAACCAAACGCAGACTAAGTGAAATCCGTTTGATTTACAGAATCAATAAAATCCCATTTATGACGAAATCAGTTCACATACTTAGAGATAAAAAAAAGCAAATAAATTTATTCATACACACAGCCATCACCTGGCTCTATTCATGACATATTTTGAATTCCCATTCGAGTGGCTGTTAGAGGGACGTCTCCATAAATTTGAAATGGAAATTATTTTCACATTGAAGGGAAAAGTGGACGTCGTTTATAATCAATTTCGCAGTAGCCGCCAGCGTCTGAATACGACATTGGTCATGTTGGCATAAATAATGACCATTTGGAATCGGATGGATATTGCGATGGCGTTTTTGCCGTTTTGCTAAAAGGTTTTTTGCGTTATTTTCTGCTTGATCTTGGTGGATGATAAATTAGGAAGATTACGAGAAGATGGTTTGAGTGAAATTGTGAAATATTGTACTTAAGAGAGGATTATGTTGGGAATTTACTGACTTCTTCTCAGTGGGGGCAACTGACTTCACTTTCATCTTCAGTTAAGTGCAAGATGTGAGAAATTTTCCGGTTACCCACCTGCATCTTATCGAGTTAATCGAAGGCTCATATTGAGTTAAGTTTACTGCTGATGAGAGAAATGCCGATGTTGCTGTGTTCTTGCAGCATATTACCGTTCGTTTAGTTTGTCAGAATGCCTCTATGATTTGGGATTAAGCTTTTTTGAATATGAAATCGGTTAGCAACCCTTGACAGCACTGGGCTTTTGCGAAATATAATAGAGCTGCAAAGCTTTCAATGAGAAGTTCTTCAGACGGATCCTTTACAAGAGGGTATTTAAAACAACTTGGTTGATTTGTTAATTCTTTAAGCAAAAAGCATTGCTTGAAAACAGTCTTCGAGGGCACAAGTTTGGTGTCCTAGAGTCACCGCGTCAGCGATTACTTCTTTCAATTCCTTCCTTCAATTAGAGTTGTCTGGGTGACAGGCATCTTCCCGTAAATACCAACGGGTTAACAGATGCAACAGCATTGCAATCGAAGGTGTGGAATTAAGAGTCCCTGATGCAGATGATCCCTGATCCTAGACTTACTAAATAAACTGAAGATGTATATGGTATCTTCAGTTTATTTAGTAAGTCACACTTGCTAAAGCTGTTATATGCAGTAAATAAGCGTTGACTTCAACCACCACTTGGGGGCGAAATCCTTTTTACAGGTATAAGATGTCTGTTCAAATTTCGCGGGCAACGTACATTCGACTATCGATTTTTTTTTTATTTTGTTATGTTGGTACTCTCGTATCGAATATATTTTTACAGTTTCAGCTATATATCACATTTATATTGCTTGTGAGAGGCATCAAATTTAGACGTGTTTAGCGTGTTCGGCGATAGAACTGCTGTCGAAAATATGGATCAAAGAATTTGCATTCAATTTTGTGTGAACAATTAATTGAAGTGCACTTGATACGTTGACAGTGTCATACAGTGTACTGTGAGTTAAAAAATGTTTCCAAGTGGTACAAACTTTTCAAAGAAAGTCGAAAAGATGTGAATGACGACGCTAGTCCTGGACGCTCCTGCACATGACTGATGAAAATGTTAAGAATGTGAAGATGGTAATTTTGTGTGGCATGTGCGTGTGGCACCGAAGTTTGTACTTAAATTGCTGAATTTGCCTTTCCCTGTATGTAGTTTTTTTGCCAAAAAGAACACCGTAATAATTCCTCAGCCACCGTATTCACCAGATTTGCCCCCCTGCGACTTTTTCTTGTTCCCAAGATTAAAGCCACCCATGAAAGAACGGCGTTTTGCGACAATTGAGGAAATACGACTCCCTTCTCATGTTCGCTGAGACGGTGTGTTGCTGTAAAGACTGAGTAAATGGTTAGTTCATGGTTCCAGTGAGTGTCCCACCATTCTAAGTCGAACACAACAGTCAGTTCACCTATAGAATAGTTTTCTAATTTGCGATGTACATTGTCTCCCAAAATTCCGGAATTCCTGAACTTGTTAGCCTTACGCGTATTATCGAATCGAATGTGTCTGTGGTCAGAACACGAAAATTCAACTAAAACCTTCCATTTTGTTGACGAGATAACTTGACGTCAGAGTGATGTCTAGAACTTCCTGCCATCCTATGTTGACAAAAGGTGGCGATAAGATCTTATTCTATATACAATGCAAAGGTTTGAATCTACTTAGTTAGGCAAGCAAGGTTAGTGAGAGAATGCGTTCCGTTCTGGTGGTAATTAATCTTTGCCCAAAAGAGCTTAGTTAATAAAAATGTAAGCATTTCAAGTAACATTGGCTTTCTCGAATAGGGATGTGTTCAATGCTTTAAGAAATGGATGTATCGGCGGTGCGATAACTTTTTCAGAGATGAGAAGCTTTGCGCACGTTTTGTTTCCAATGATACCTTTACATATCCACATGAGACCTCTAGACAGTTTGAGTGTTGTCAGCAACTCGAAAGAGGTGGTGCCATACAAAATTCGATGTGGTCAGTCCGGGAATCGGACCTGGACTCTTGGTGTGAGTCGACGAATTTACCCACTGCTCCACGACGACCACACGACGAGGCACTATTTCAACCCAAAAAAATCACTCTTGGTTGGATTACATGCCGGTGATGTCATTGGACCATGTTTGTTTTTTCACGACGTTTACTGTGATTGGAAATTGCTAGTGCACCAAATAGACTTGGCCAATATATGGTTTCAGCATAACGGTGTAACCTGCCACTCAGCATATATTACAATCGAGTTACTGAAGAGTAAGTTTGGCGAGTGGGTTATTTAAAAAAAAAGGACCCGTCGCATTGCCGCCTCATTTATATGATTCAACGCCTTTAGACTATTTTCTTTGGGGCCACGTGAAAACATTGCTTCGGGACTGTATGAAGTCATTGCTCTATACCAACAAGCCGGCAAAAATACATGAGCTCGTGCGACTATTGAATGTGAAATATCTGCAAAGTGCGCCAATTTATGCGAAAAGTGTTCAAAATTGCTTTCAACGACTGAACGAACGTTAAAACGTACCAGTGGTGGTTATGTGAAGAGAATTGAATTTCACACATAATTCCTATCAAATGTTTTTGAAGCATAATACATATTTTTGTTTGATGTCAAACTCCGGTTTAATTTCATTTGAAAATAAATTGAAGCGCGCTTAATAGAAAACCCCGTAAAAATAAGAAACGAAGCCCGAATGAACAAAACTTTAAGCCGCTGCCTCTTTAAACTGAGAGCTAGAGCTAGAAATCGATCTTCGTTTCGACGACCATAAAGGTGTAGATCTAGTACGACGCTTTTAGTTTCAGTCCCTACTTTAGCTTAAAGACATCTTAAACTTGCCTAGTATATTCCCCAGACCTTTGGTTTCTATCAATGATCTATCGATGATCTATCGTTGAACTCAAAAAAAACTTTCCTGAAGGGACATACTTAAGGTCGAATCCACTTAACATTCTTAAAGCTGTGGCCGCCTTGGAGTTGTGGGCAATTGCGTCAATTTGCGTGTGTGATGTTTAGGTGTGATCCCAGGATTGGACTTGAATTCTTCGATTGCAGTTCGTAGTCCACCTTAAACGGTTGGACCCCCTTATACTTAGAGACCAATGACACGTACAAAGCAAGTCGTTACTGAACAATTTCGTTCTTGGTCCTTTGGGGACTTTGGCGCTGCCCAATGTGATGATCATACTGTTGACGTTTCCAAAAAATGGGATGTTGAAATCTTCAAATTTGTTTCCATCGTTTCGAAATCCTTTCGTCGGATTTTTAACTGCCCACATACAGAGCATATATCGATCCTCAAAGATCGCGAAAAAATAAACCGAATATTCACATAATTAAAAGCCCATTCACAGCATTGTCTGCGCACCAGGCTATCTGTGACATCCAGTTTCTTGGTTGCATTTCCAACTCTTTAGTGTCTTCATCTCTTTCATGTTCATGTGCGTGTGTGTTTGTGAGTTTGTGCAAAACGTCCCTAAAAACAACTTTTTCAAGCCAAATGCAAAGTAACGAGAAGCTAAACCTATTGCATAATCCTGCTCGTTCGGAATGCTCGTGCACTGTGTAGCGTGAGTACCGTTGAAGGGAACGAACGTTTTTTTTTTCATTTTTCTTGTGTCACAACGTAGCACTCAGCGGATTATTCCATAACATCACTTCACCGTGCACGGTGTGTTGTACGGTGTGCAGTGGTTAAGGAGGATTTTATTTATGGACGTGTACACGTTAGGCATGTGCAATTATACGGTGTGCAAGGTTTTGTTGTGAAAGAAAAAGCAGCAAAAAAGAGGAATTTGTAAAAAAGAGTTTTGTGCACAGATCCGGCACAGGCTGCGGCTAAGTTGAAAATTTGAAAATTATTATAAAGATTTAAATTTGAATGCGGTGGGTTGGAGCAAGGGGGGGGGGGAGGTGCATGACTGTTGAATGCATAAATTATGAGGTGTTCGTCGTCATGGTGGAAACTTTGGCCTTGCTATGCTCCCCATGCTCGCTTTGAAAGTCAGTGGCTGTTAGAGTGATGGGAGAAGGGGTATGAGCATGCTGACAGCTTAGGGATGTGTCATACGAGCTTTAAGGATATGAAATTCTATCCGCCGAAGTGTGCTTGTGCCTGCGCCAGCATGTACATACATATGTACATCTCCTTGTCATCGACGGAGTGCATGGTGCGCTTAATATCATGTTTTGCAGACGGAGTACGTTGTTTTTGTTCTCCTTACCACCGAGCCTATTTTCATCATTTCCGCTTCAATGCTCACGAAGGTACTGCCGCCATCGTGTGGCTTTGTCCAATAATCGGCAAAGCTTGCAGAAAAAGGAAGTGCAAGCAAAGACTTTTGAAATATTGCAGCACTGGTGTTGGTCTATGGGTTTCGCACAGTTCATGTGCATTGTGCTGATATTTTGCTTCAGGCTTTTTTGTCTTACATTAAAAGCTTCGGTGCACTTAAATTAAATTATGAAGCGAGCGTGTTTCGGTTTTCATCGGCGGAAAGGCGTGTGAATGACTTTGAACACTTTGTAACTACGAGCGCTATTTAATGCTTTCGATTGAAAAGTGTTAAGTGCTGTTTTAATATTCCCGACTCATCCTGATAATGTAGGGGAAAAAAGAAAAGAAATTTTGTGCGTTTTACCAGATAATGGATTGCTGCGAATGTACTGCAGTGAACTTTCGCTTGAATTTATAGACCTACGTATGCGGTTTTCCAGTGTTTTTCCTGCCTTTAAGTTTAGTTCAAAGTAAAAAATTAAAAGAATTACATTTTTTACATGTGAACTTCCACTGATTGAATATCAAAGTGAATCGACATTACTGGTCTTTCCCCACAGTCATTGTTCGCAACAAAAGTGCTGAAAATGATAGTCTGGGGGGCCGCAAAATCACTACTAGCTGGCAAAATAACAGTTAAGAGAGCTCACAACATTTGCACTGACTGCTCAAATCACAGGAAGCAGAGCTGTCAGGATGCGCAACAAATCATTGGTCGTAGCCAAGGCACCACAAAAGAAATGGTTAGAGCTCTCACTAAAATTCAATTTAACAGTTCAGCCAGACGGTGCAACTATTTTACACAGAACGTGCGACGGAACAGAATCTAGATGATTTTATGCCAAAGGAATTTCATGCAATTCATGCAAATGTTGGTCGTTGATGGCATCTGGAGGAGAAGACATAGGGACGAACTCTATGGGCTATACAGCGACATGCGTCTAGTCAAGCGTCTTCGGATACAACGCGTAGGCCATGTAAAGCGTATGGACATCACTGCTCCGAAAAGTTTTCGAATCTGGGCCATTGGGACGCAACGCAACAGAGGACGGTCTAGGCTTATGTGGCGAACACAAGTGGAGAAGTACCTCAACCAACTTGGGGTACACAGTTGGAGGAAACTAGCGAGAGATCGAGATCTGAAGAGGCATGTTGGTTGAGGCCCAGGTCCACCCCGGACTGTAGCGCCACAAGAAGGAGAATTTCTTGCAAAGTGGGTGTTTCGTGTCACATCGTTTTTAAATAATAAATAACTTTCAAATTGAACTAACTTCATTCCACAAAGAAAGTGGTATTAAGACCAAACAGTTAAATTAAGAAATTTGGATTTATTTCATTAATGCAGTTGTTAAAATAAATAAATAAATAAATGCAAATTTTGGATATTTTGTTGATTTGGGGTGCATTTCTCCTTCCGACACTATTCGAAATTGTATAATTTGACGCTATTATTAGGTGGGAAAGGGATGATGTACTTCATTGTGGCAAAAAAAGCACGAAATTTTTGATTTTGGTCATATTTCATTTACTCCTTTCTCTTACCCACATTCGTACGTCAAATTATTTGGCCCGTTATTCCCCGTTTTGTTTATTGCGGAAAATATTTTATGAAATTATGTATCCTCCATTTATATCGAATACCCTTTGCCATCTTTCGGGCAAGAGAAGGAATTCAAGCTCATTAAACTGATGATTCTTGCTGACGAAAAACTGGTCCAAGTGGTTTTTGACGTCCTGATTTGAGTTGAAGGTTCTGTCATCCACAATTTTTTTACAGAGACCGAAACATGTAATTGTTTGAAGGTGCCAGGTCTGGAGAATATGCTGGATATTGAGGTAGCACAATCTATTCAAGCTGAAAAAGATTTTGGTGAGTCATTTAACTTGTATGATCTCTCGCATAATCTTGGTGGAACATTACACCATTTCTATTTGAAAATTCTGGACTCTTCGATTTCAGTACATCACATAATTTGTCTAGCCGGTCACAATACACTTCAGAATTAATTGTGGTATTATCCGGCAAGACCTCAAAATAAACGATGTCCTTGAAAAAACAGACAAAAAAAACCTTTTTTGGTGAATATAGCCTTCGAAGTGGTTTCGCCTTTGAGCTGGTTGATCCTATTTAAATCATGATCTCTTGCAATTTACATTGTTGTTAAGAACCCACTTTTTGTGTGTTTCGCAACATTCCTCTGCAAAAATGGATCATTTCTTTGACGTTTGATAAACAAATTACAATCACTAATATCACAGATATTGTATTACAAATCTTTAGGTGTTCTTCTATATTAATTTTGTCCGAGTTCCATTGAACATTTACCGGTACAACATTCGTATATAATTCATTCGATTCCCTCATTCACAAATCACGATCACTGTTAAAAATCGCTTTCGCGGTTACTCTAATGCTTGCAAAATTTAAGATCATCCCTAACATTTATTTTAAACACGCTGTCTAATCGTTGTTCCAAGCGTATACTGTTATGCCATACATCCGTAGTTTATAATATTTTAAAATGTTTCCTTTGAGATACTATCGTATCATATCTCTCCCGCTCTTTCTTCCCTCCCTCTATCTCCTTCTCATTCTCTTTCTCTACCTTAATTATTTTCTCTCTCTCTCTCTCTCTATTTCATTCCATCTCTCTAAGGGTATTACGACCGTGGATAATTCATTTTGGGGCATGGGGTCTCATCTACCCCTACGCGCAATTATGTACGGTTGCCAGAAATATGATTCAGGATGTCCAACTCTTTCCAAGTTCAGCTGATTCCTCCTTCACAGTTTTGCGTTATATGCTCCTCGGACATCGAGCTCGTCTACCATCTTGTGGGAGTGGGTTCTAATGCATTATTTAATTTACAATGCAGTCTTAACCTTTCCTAAGAGTATGTTCACTTCACTGCCGTGCACGCTCTCAAATCGTATAGTCAGTTGACCCGTTTTTTTGTGAAGTTGATTCGATCAGAAAAGGAGGTTTCCAAGGGATTTATTCAGAAAAGTTAGAACTTTCCTTGTTATTATCGATGTTACGTTCCAGGTTCTGTAAACGTATAACTATTTCAATTCTACATTTGAGCGGAGTATTCATGACTTGGCTTCAAAGCCTATAGACTTATTCCGAAAGCATCCTTAGCCCAATACCGCTGTTGATGTCTTGTTTGGTTCCTCCTACTGTCCTCGACTGTTGTCCGAGACTGATCTTCTCAGTTTTTTGCCCTTATTGCTTTTCAGCCTCAACATTTTCTTACGCATCGTGGGACGAACATAGTGGGACAATTGAAAGTGTTCTTAAAATGTTGAATACATTTGACAAAGTTATGTCTACAAAAAACTAATCGTCATCAACAGTGCCGCGCACAGATAGCATAATTTATTACAGTCGGCTCGCATTTGCATTTTAGATACACCCTGACATTTGCA
Source organism: Eristalinus sepulchralis (assembly GCA_944738645.1). Classification (NCBI taxonomy): domain Eukaryota; kingdom Metazoa; phylum Arthropoda; class Insecta; order Diptera; family Syrphidae; genus Eristalinus; species Eristalinus sepulchralis. Next base: position 56,890,914 of record OX122886.1, read on the forward strand.
ACAAAATTAACCATTCAGTAGTTGGCGATCAAAGTTCACTTCTAATCAAACTAGGGGAATGTTCAGAGTGGTGGAACTCTGTCTATATACTGCGTGCACATACATACCTGTTTTTTTTTTTTTTTTTTGATGGGCAAACCTGATGTTCAGGTTATCTTTTATTTATTTCGTTTCTTGTTGAACTTCGACGGCAAATTAATTATGTACACATATTCAGTGCAAGGGGATTTGAGTGTTCAGAAGTTATTTAACTAAACAAATTTGATCTTCGTGAGACTTGTTTGGGAAATGCGCAGTGTGACGAAATTTTTACATCAATCCGACTTTGATTTGGAGATCAACTGAACGGATGAATTTTCTTTTGGAGGTGATCTTTTGGATTTGTTTGAGTTTGTCGATGGCGATGGATCGAGTGGCTGGAAGATGTCGCTTGTGTGCAGTGCTTATGTGTACCCTTTTGTGCAATGGGTGGGTGATTTTGACCAATGGCTAACAGAACAAGGCTCAATGCACGACATACCGGCATAGAGTCGTATGAAATACAAGACCTACATATATGTAAAGAAGTATAGGAGATGTTTTTTCTTTTAGCCTTCTCAGAATATGTAAAACCGACAGACAAACATTCGGAGATAAATGGACGTAATCGAGATGGTACCAAAAAAGCGTGGAGTTTTATAAACAAAAATCTGAAAGAATCTAGAAGTAGCATCTCAGGGATGATGTAATAGGGTGTGGAGTCCTAAGCTGATGAGAAGACCTTATTATTATTACTTCATAATAAAGTGATACTTTTAATTTCCCCAATTGCGTGACGGCGACTGGTAACATAAAGGACCTTCATACTGGTCTTTCCAAAATTATCGTCTTAAGAACATACCGCCGGAGAGACCAAACAGTCTTGTGGAACTTAGAACAAGTCTCTGTCTTAGTTCGACCCCAAGAGACAAAAGCTGCACCTAAGTTTAAATTAAGTAAAATGTTTCATAAAGTTTTAAAATATTTAAAGCAAAGGTGTCGTTTGATTTAAAATTCATTTAAATTAAGGAAAACTGTCTATGAAAGCTGAAATTAAAACTAAATGTCGTTTTTCATTCTGCCAAAAACTGTGACCTGAAGTTACCCTCTTTTCAAAAGTCGCAGAAGAAGAAAAGAGAAGACCGAATAACAATGCATTGCTAAAGAATTACCAACTGCGTGCAAAGAGGAGAACTTGTCAATGGTGTGATAAGTGAAAAATGGTAAATCAATTATTTTGTGAGATGGAATTTGTTGATAATTGTGTGCAATTGCTGAGCTAAAAAAAATTTTTTTGAAAGTATTGCAATGTTCGGGTTACCACTTTGTTTGATCCGGTTTCAAAAGAAGGCGCCACCTACAAGTTGTGGCTGTTCTTGGAAACGATTACCTGCATCAGTAGAAAAGTGTGACATTTGTCAGCAATAATGAGTGTGCATAACCGTCTCTTTTAAACAACAGCATTGTTTTTTGGCCTCTTCGAAAATGTCCGGATTTGTAACAAATAAACAGAATTTTCAAGAAGTTTGATTTTATTTTTTAATTGGAGGAAAAGGGTAGCTGAAGCCCATCGAATGCTTGTAGAAGTTTTAGGTGAATCTGCTCCCATCGATAAATCATGTAGAGAGTGGTGATTTTAGCGTCGAAGACAAAGAACGTCTTTGTCAGCCACAAAGTGTGAATATGGGAAATTGGAGCCTTCATTGGAATAAGATACGTGCAAAGGCCAGGTAAACTCGCTGTGAGTTTAGCATACTGTCTTCATTCGGTTAGAGAAATTTGGATTTATTCAAAAACAAAGAATTGAGTGCCATACGAGCTTAAACCGAGAGATGTCGAATGGCGAATTTTCACCTCGGTACTGCTTCTTGAAAAAGGAAGGTATTTTCGCATCAGATCATAACTGGAGATGAAAAGTCGATAAACTACGATAGCCCTAAGAAGGAAACGTAATGACTGCTGAATCGTGTACATCGATGCCAAATCCATGGCTCAGAGGTCATTTTCTGCATATAGTGCACCCAGACGGGTGTGGTGTCCTATAAGCTGCCATTGATTGAAAACGTTATCGTTATAGAAAGGCATGAAAAGGTGATTTTGCAATTTGATAAAGCTCGGCCCCATGTGGCTGTAGCGGTCAAAACCTACCTGCAAACGCTGATAAGCTTCTATGTTTTACCATACCCGCCGTGTTCTCCAGACCTTGCTCCTTTCCATTACGAGCTCTTTTGACGGATGTAAAACGATTTGGGGGGTCAACAGTTCAGGTCTTTTGAAGAAATCGATGAATGGCTCAATGATGGGATCGATGCCAAAGACAACTCATTTCATAGAGATGGTATTCGCCGAGGCGTAGTCGCCGTGGTGAAGTGGGTAAGTTCGTCGACTCCCACGTCGAAAGTCTGGGTTCGATTCCCGGACGGAACAACTCGAATTTTTTGCGACACCACCTCGTTGGAGTTGCTGACAAGACCCAAAGTGTACCAATTCCCTATGAAAATCTTTTCAAATCTTGCCGTTTGGAGTCGATAAAAACTGTAGGTCCCTTCCTCTTTTTCAACACAGAGTCTTTCTATCTCTTGCTCTCATTCTTTCTGTCTCTCCTTCATTTCTAAAATAGCGGTTCAGTGTCGTCTTCAAGATCCTATGCGAACATCTTAAGTTGGTCCCAGATAAATCGACTGTAGACCAGTCGTTTGAGTTTCAAGTTGAGTTGGTACACTCTATCTCTTCATCTAGAATATAATTTGATGATTGCGGCTCCCTTATTTTGAACGTGACCCTGGCAATGTATTGCAGTGTGTTTGGAATCGTTGGTCAGTTGGATAACAATTCTGTCGTGTGTTTAAGCCAGATCTTGGCTTAAACCTTCACGGGTTGCCAGCTAGATACGAATAATTTGACTCCATTGTCCATGCACATGACGCCAAATTCTTCTGTTAAACTCTTCAATGACCTGTATTGTAGATCTCGAAATTAAACTACCTGGTCAAGGCGAATAAATTCATTTTTACTCAAGAAGGACTAAGCAGAAAGTCTCACATTAGCATTCATCAAAAAACGCAAAATAAAAAAATATTAAAATATAACCGACTCATTCATATTCTTCACCCTACCACCAACCTTCTTGAGGGCCCTGTGAATCAGATGTTGTCCGATGATGCGTTTAAACCAAGCCATTTGCAGCAAGCGAGCGTGAACATTCTCCCCGAAAATGTACATATCGATCGGCTGGTAGCACTTGTAATCAACTTTTGAAATGGGCGCCTCGCCCTTTGGAACATGAAAGTCCTCCGTTTCCTCCACAATTATCCGCGCATCCAACGAGTAGGCGACATGCAACATGTATAACGCTCCGGTGTAGAGTGAGGCGAGGCCCTGCCATTTGCTTATCTTGAAAAACGGATGCAAGGCCTCTCCATAGTCCGACAGATACATCAGCTGAAAATCACGTTCCGCGTAGTACATCGAGAGTATGGATGACAGAATGTAGAAGAACGATGCTACGGTGCTTATCAAGGTTTCTGTGAGGAGTGAAGCTCTGAGTCCCAGACTGGTTCCGATGATTGAAAATATCATAATGGCTGTGAATCCAAAATACGGCCCGCAAAAGTACATTTTGTGCGGCAAGGGTTGTTTGTCATCCAGCATCCCGAAGATGTGAATGCCCATGCACATGACTCCCATCGCGGCTTCCGTGCACTTAAAGAAGAACCAAGCTGTCTCCATTCGCTCGACGTTGTCGGCTTTAGTTTGCTGGTCTGCGTCCATTCTTCCAAAAGCTGTGAGGATTTTTATGGGACTGCTACCGAATTGAAAATATTGTTTTGAGTGATTTGCGAAATAATTTAAAATTCAGTGCAAACTGAGATCTTAAAGCGGATTGTGTTGGACTTGCAAAGTGAAGGGAGTAAAGTGTCCGTGAGTCGTATTGTTCTCCAATACTTTTTTGTTGTTCTCCAACTGTTGGGCTTAACTTGCACCACTCAACACTGAGGAAGCTCACTACAGTGTCCTGTTCGTTGAGGCCTAGGGTCTGTAACGCCGAACAAAGACGAACGAGATTAACGTTGAACGTGCCGTTGTAATTGATTCTTTGCTGGGTTACCAGACTCCATTCTTTTGTATAAATCAAAGATTACCATTTGAGTGGGTCATTTGGTACTCCTTGGAAATTGGGTTAGTGTATCTGTTTTCTTGATCAGGTGTGTACGTAGATGCCTAAGGATCCCTTGATATATCTGAAATTTTAGTTTTTCGGGAATTTGTCTTGCTTCCGCGATTACTTGGTCTTTATGTCAAAAATTTTCTCCCTCTTCCTCGAACCAGGAGGCTCGGTTTCAAAATTCCCTTGCGCTGGATCGTTGGTGTCAATGCGCCTGAAGTGACTGAGCCGATGCAGTGTAAAGAAATTTCCTTTCCGGATTACATCTAAATCCCAGTACAACTGATAGAGTGTTCGTTCTGGCAGACAGGGCCATTTATTCAACGCAGATTTTTTCTTTCGAAGGCACCAAGAGTCAGATTTGCGTAAAGAAAAACCTGAGAAATAGGAGGGCATAGTTTTGTTCCTTGGAGTCAAAAACTTTGAGCTAATTTTTTTCGACAAACCAAAGAAGAAGAAGTCAAGAACGGTTCTACGTCGAATCAGCACTGAAGTTCGTTTGTGGAATTTATTTTCTGCCTAACAAAGACAAGCTCCCTTGTTGCTTTGAAATTTCAGTTTTGTTATTTTGTCCTGGGTAGTGTGCGACGGAACATTTCATGCTCGATTTTTCGTCGTCATTTATTCTAAGACCTGCTCACTTTGCCTCCTCTTCCATTGCTGTATATGCTTCCACTAGGGATCGCGTTAGGTTTCGGGAGTTAAAAAAACACAAATTGTTGTTTCTATGGTCCGTACAAGACTTACTCTTCATTGATTCAAAATCACACTTCGTATATTCAAAGAAGACAGTTTGAGCTTTTATTCAACCAGAAAATGACCAAATACTGAACAAGCGATTGTTTTGGTGAAGACGATAGGGCAGGAACCTGTGGTTGCTTCGGGGGCAACGGAGGGGCAGGAAGCAGTCGTTACTCGCGTGACGCTCAATCATGTCGATGTCGTCTGAATTTCCCAACAATTGGACTTTCTTGTAGAAGAATATTTCAGATTGGATGATGATGGACAAGAAAGCTGACTATTTGCTGTTTTTAAGCATAGAAGTGATACTCGCTGTCCTTCTCTACGAATTGAGTTTGTCTGAAGATTTGGCCTAGAGTCGATTCACCAGTTCAGAATCCGCACTGGTATGTGCCTATTAGTGCGGCTTGAAACTTTTATATAGAACGCTGGCCACGATGATGTGGGAGACATTGAGCAGGGCTTCGGTCACAGTCACAGTAATTCACCAAATTGTAGTCCGATCTATAAATAGTGACTCGTCATTTGTGCCATTTTTCCCGAGGACGGGAAACTGTTCACCGATTCGCAGCAGAGGAAGTCTTCAACCTTGAGTTCATTCCACCGAGGACTCCTCATTTCGGCGATCTGTGGGAAGCGGCCGTGAAGTCGGCAGCAGGAAACGCTCTTCCAATGAGTGAGGAACTGCTGACGGTTCCCGCCGAAGTCTAGGCGGTGCTCAATTCAAGGCCCATCGCAACCCTCAGCACAGATGACAGTGACGGCGAGGGGCTCACACCCGCCCACCTCCTAATAGGAGGGCCCCTCAGAACACTGCCACAAGAGCACCTGCCGGAACTCGCAAGAAACTGCTTAAAAAGATGGCAGCTTGTATGCTCTCTCAAACAGCAGTTCTTGCAGAAGTGGTCAAGGGACTACCTGACGAGCGTGCAAGGTCGCAGCAAGTGGACACGTAGCAAGTAGTCGTCGTCGTCCACGAAAACAGCAGCCCGCCACAAGAGTGGACAATAGGACAAGTGGTCGCAGTCGTCGTAGGACAGGGCGGAAAAGTCAGGGTCGCAGACGTAAGGACCAGGAGCGGCGTAATAAGAAGCCCAATCGTTAAGGTGGCAGTGTTACGAATAGAAGAATAATGTTGAAGCCTATAGCCCTTCAACGCGGTCCGTGTTGCTCACAGCAATTAAATTAAAACTTTAGAGAGAAAGAAAGACAATACGCTGTTAATAGCACCAACGATGGGTGAAGGCTCAGGCTGTAGCACCACATTAAGTAAAACGACCATTGTCACCTTCAAACTCCCCCTTACATCAGTTCAACATCCTCATCGAAATTTACGTAACAACCACAAGCAAGTATCGAACTAGATAGATAGTATCAATTAGCATCTATTGTAAGAGAGTGTGATAAGCCTGTCAAATGGAACACAGACCTAAAGCGACGGCACAAATTTTCCCACCAAACCACTCTTCCCATCTCCAAATGACCACTAAAATAGGCAATCATTTTGGAAGGGTGTTTCACGTCGATTTGAATTGCGAACACCATCCGAACGAAGAGCCCCATTCAAGCGAGACACTGAAACGAATCGTATTTTGAACGGCCGTAAACCACTCGAAAATCAACAACAGCCTCGTAAAACGAACGCAAAAATTTGAATTACAATGCATTTCGATCACTTTACGACGTCCAACAATAGGCGGTCGCCTTTCTTTTCATTTCAAAATGATACCGCATCTCATCCACACCGTCCGAGCCTACACCCAAAGTGACGTGTAAAAGTTTAATTCTCATTAACAAACCCACACAGACGCAGGCAAATTATTCAAATCTCCCGGGGAACAATAGAGGCGGTCGGCTCTGCCGAGTGGTGTGCAAGTTCATTGCAACAATTCAGCAAGCGAAACTGCATAATCAAACAAAATTAATGGATACATAAACTCATTGAATGCATAATGAACAACTGCGGTGCGGTAAATTAATAATGGCGTTCGCCTCGCATGCCGCACCGGCCGCGGGGAGTGGAAAGTCGATACAAGACATATTCGTGCAACAAAGCCGTGCTTTGGCAGCCAGTGATAAGCAAGGAATTTGCGAATCGGAGCGTTGTCTGTTGGCTGTCAAATTAAGGCACGCTGGAGTTATGTACAGCAACTTTCTTTTTCTGTTTTTGTTTGATTGTGTGTGTGTGTGTGTGAGTGTTACTTGTGCAGCCCATAGCACCGCGCCAAACAATTGGAAACTCATTAAGTACATGGGCAGCCCTCGGCAGCCTCGTGTCCGCTTCTCCCGTCGTCCACCTTCTAATCCACTTTTGATACGAGAACGAGAAAAGGAAAAATCCATTTACAAAGGGAAGGCGTGGTAATGGCACGAATTGACTGAAACATGATTAATGACTCTGATTAATGGCTCGAGGCTGAGGTGTTTTGCTCACACACACCCCAGCAGCTGACCACAATGCGAGCCCAGTTTACATCTAGGCCATGTACACGGTCACCCCGTGCGAGTGTGGTTGGGCTGCCGAAAAAGGAAGCAAATCGTATTGAGTTGTAAATTTTTTATTGGCAACTGATTTCCCTGAATAATTGATTAGACTGACTTCTGTTTCGGATTTGATAAAATACACTCGTAAAAACCAGTGACAGGACGAGACGCAATCGCGTTTTGCGGGTGAACCTGCGGTGAGCAGTCCGATGTTACGCAGACCGTCGCATTGAGTAATTGACAGGTATAAGAATATTGACATCTGTCAAATGTGTCAACAGAGGGGTAATTGATTGACTCGACGAATCTAATCCCAATTCTTGACAGGAATTTTATTGATTGCGACTTAAGGTTAAATTCATGGAACTTGATCTTATCAATTCAGTGACATTTTATGAATTTACAGCTCCATTAGGACGTGTGTGTGTGTGGGGAGGGGGTACGACGGGGGTTCAAGGTTGTCTTCTCTCAGATTAGGCTACTTATGGCCGTTTACAGCACGACGGGATTAACATACATATTGGATGTAAATGAGGTGTGTTGTGAGCGTGTGATGTTTTTGGAGATGGCGAGATGATTTTTTTCCTTTCTTCAAAAACGGCGTTCACAAGACAGACCAATCAACTTTCATTTGGATGGCAAAACCGCATTGGTTCTCTCAAGAAGCAGAAGGTATCAGTGGTCTCATGTGAAATAGGGACACAAAATATAGTTTTCTGGTTATAATGGCAAGCAGAGCTGGCACCACAATCAGCCAAGGCTTATCATGTTTGCCCACAAAGATTCAAGACATATTCACTCATTGAAGCGCCATACCAGTCTCTGTGGTAGGGCTTTAGCTGGGTACAACCCTACTTTGTTGAATCAGCACGAGAACCAGGCGGTTGTGACGATTGAGAGTTGCCATTAGAAGGAACACAGCGTTTGTAAGCCAGCACATATGAAATTCCTTGCTTCGGTTCTTCAATTTCAGAGATATCGAAGAAATACCATACCATATCCATCACCATCAACTTTTTTCCTTATCGAGGAATGCATTTTTCGGTAAAACGTGCGTCGATTCACACGCAAAGGGTTCCGTGTTCGACTCCATTTCGCTCTAACTCCACATAGACTAGGTCTTCCTTACAACGACTTTTTTTGTAGCTGTACAGACGAAGAGGAAGAAAATAACTTCTCATCTACTATAGAAGAAGTTTCCACTTGGAAACACATTTTTTTGACGATCTGAGTGAGCTTAGGGATGTAGTAAGCATTTACTCGTACTAGCGAATTTAAAAAAATTCTCGGTTTTGCGTGTTATCACAATGTGCCTAATATGGCCTAAGTGACTTAGGTGACAATTCGTGCAACCGCCACTTATAACAGGCATTTTTTTGAGATATATAACTTTAAGTTGGCAACACTATTCTAACTGGCTGCCATTTCAGTAGCTGGCATGAGACATATTTTGCCATTTCAGTATGAATCGCCTGACGTCTGAACAATGCTTCCACGTTGTAAAAATTTAGCTCGGAACAAGATCAATATCCGTAAGCGAATTTTGTTTAACGGTGCAGCTCTTTTTTGGTTGAGTAAAGAAAACTGCCGTATTTAAAGTGATGATAAACATCAAGTATTTTTTGAGACACCGTGAAGCCCACAAAAACTGGCTGTTTGGTGTGTATTATGTTTTGGTGTAATAATTTGCCCGTACTTCTATTAAAATGATGCTGGCCAAAACGGTACATTCATTCATCGCTATAGAGCCTTATTCACCAATTAAACAGTCACGATGTGCAGAGGCAAATGTTTCAACAAGACGGCGCAGCATGTCACCCAGCTTGGGCCACAAATGATTTGTTCAAAGAAACGCATAGTCTTACATGACGCACCCCTGAATTCGATTCCAAGATCAAGCTATATGGTCCTTTCCAGGTTGAGAAGTGATGAGCATCTCGGTTGATGTGGGAGCAACGCTGAGCTTTCTTGTAGGGTTGACCAAGCTGGATAAATTTTAAGGCGGCTTGGTAGATCAGTAATAAGGGAGGCCGAGCGTGGTGTCAATTTATTGGATTTTATCTCAGTGTTTGTTACAACTCTCACCAATGTTCATGAAATTTGCGTAATAACCGAACGAATAAGATCGCGAGTACAAGCTGCTGAGATGAGATTGCTCCCAGCCCTTGCGGGAGTGACTTGCTGTAATAATCTGAGAAACGCGACGATGAGAGGGAAGTTATTATGGAGCAGCTACAATACTTCTTCGGGTGTTGGTTTGATAATGTGGTATGGTTGTCGTGTTCATCAAGATTTCTGAGATACAATTTTATCAGGGAGGCGAACGCTGAGCAGACCCAGGGCGAGGACGTTGGATCAAATCCATAAACTAGCCTATTTGCGTTAAGGAATAACTCCTAAAGAGTCGTTGACGGACAATCCAGCGGTCTAGAGGTCTCCCGTGAGAACATAGCCCGGACCCTCTTAGCAGAACATGTGAGATGACGCAGATTAATGAAAATGAATGAACTTGCCTACTTGCGTTCCTACAAACCTCCTTGTAGTTGCTGACAACACTTGCCACTTAATAGGCAATGAAAAACTTCCATATTTTGCCATTCCCAAACGGTATTAGCTGTTGCGAAAAGAAAAGCATGCAAAACACAAGTATTTCTTCTAGAAGCCATGTCCCGGACTCTTGTGGGCCAAAGGACCATTTAATTTCCTCATAAGTTCTTCTTCGAGGACTTTTTCATTTGTTCAATATTATCCCTAGCTATTTAACAAGAAAAAACCAATGAAATCAGTTCCACGTCAGTTACGAATGTGCGCACCCATAAATGTGCGTCCGACATGAATTTCACACAAACATTTTTTATCAGAAAATAAACCAGCAACTAGAACACACTATCATGCGACGACGGAAGTCACACATAACTACCGGGTGACAGCTGCATGGCTAATCAGAAAATTGAATCCCATAGCGCAGTACCGTAAAAGACTTCAGCTGTGGAAAGAAAACGAACGGAACAGTGGAATAAAAACTGGGGAAAACTTAAAGGTAAATGGAGCATATTCTTTCGACTGGGGAAGCAAAGTTGCGTAGGCTTGCATACAGCGGTATGCCGTATAAGTTGACAAAATATGTAAAGAAGTGAACGGTTTGAGAGTGGATTAACGATCACCATGTAAATTAGATTTCCAATAACCGGGGCAAGATCGAGTCGCATTCACACGGAGTTATCGGTCGTCAAAATGTATTCAATTTCGAGGAGTAAGCAACAGATTTTGAAGTTTTGCACTGAAAAGCGCTCAGAGAGGGGCGGGAAAGCCAACAAAGCTACAACTGCTTTGTAGGCTCTGTCTGCACAGTTGAAGATCATGCTTATAGCATGTGTCTTTGGAAATTAAGTGGATTTTGAAATGCTTCCAAACAGCCTTTGACGGTGTTATGCCATACTACAGACTTTTGTAATATCTCTTTAAGCGCATCCTTGTATGTAGTTCATTCTTCAAGGACAACTCCAAAAGTAATGAAGGGTCGAGTGCCGCCGCATTCGAGGAGAACGACACAGGTAATTTTGTAGCGGTCTTTCAAAACGGAAATCAATCCTATCCAGCTTTATCAGAGGCAGAGGCAGAGTTTATCCGTCTGTAGCGACAACCAAGCTGTTTCTATGACCTTGCTCAATCTCATAACCAACTCCAGGATATATCAGGACCATAAGTCTATTTTGAATTTGATAGGCGCATTACATTTCATAAAACTTTTTCAGATTCTGAAACTTCACGGGATTGCCGATGAACTTTACAGCCAAACAACAGAAAAGGTGTTCTTAGAGCCCATAAACCCGCATCAGGAATACCCGCGTTCCTCGTTGGAGCTTCGATTAATGGTGAGGACTCCCGAAAGCACAACTGTGTGTGGAAAGAAAGCAAAATGTAGGCAAACTAAGCGCTGCCAATAGTCTGTATAGAATACGCAGCATGCGCTAAACAGGACAGACTGTAAGATTTGAATTTACATTACAACTTCATGTAACACCTAAATGTGATTTGGTTAAGAAATTCAAACTTCTACAACGCCTGTGCAATGGTAGAGCACTTCTTCTGTCATTGTCCTGCTTATACTTGGTCCAGGTGACAGATTTTTTTCGCTGTCGTCGATCTTGTCACACGAGCTCGTATTTATGCGAAAGACCAAGAAATTACATTAAATGTACTTTAATGCCTGCCTGTTTCTCTGAAGCGTTTCAAAATCTACGACATAAAAACGATATGTATGAGGAATTTGGCAAGGATTTGGGCAAGGGCAGGGACAAGGATTTGAAAACAGACTTCGGCAATGAATTTCACTGCAATTAGGTTAAGTAAAAGTGTGTCAGGAGGTCATATAAAACACCACAGTAAGTATACAGCTACGAACAGTCGTAAAAACAATCATTACGAATAAACTTACCATCACCCGTAGCTTTTTTACATGACCCATGGGAGACTATCTGTCGTTTCACTCTGATGTACTTCATTGAGCTCCCACTGTTATCAATTGATTTTATTTATTTTTGTTCCTTGAAACAACTATCAATGCTGTTGTAGTCCATTGTTCTAGTGCTGATATTGTCTTCTCGGGTTCTTCTTATTCTTTCTCTTCTTGTGGCGCTACAGTCCGAGGTGGACCTTGACCTCAACCAACATGCCTCTCCAGCCACCACGATCTTTCACCAGCCGTCGCCAGTTGCGCACTCCAAGTTGGTTGCGGTCCTTCTCCACTTGTGTGCGCCACCTTAGCCTAGGCGGTCCTCTGTTGCGTTGTCCCAATGGCTCGGATTCGAAGACTTTTCGGGCCGGAGCAGTGGTGTCCATACGCATTGATTAAGCATTGTATCCGAAGACGCTTGACGAGACGCATGACGCTGTACAGCCCATAGAGTTCGTGGTTAAATCTTCTCCTCCAGTTGCCTTCAACGCAAACAACGGACTAAGGGTTTCCTCATCCGCTTTTAATAGCATCCAGGTTTCCACGCCATAGAGTAGGACTGGGATGATCAAGGTGTTATATAGAGTAAGCTTAGTCCTTCGAGAGAGGGCCTTATTACTCAATTGCCTCTTGAGCCCAAAGAAACAGCGATTGGCAAGAGTGATTCTGCGTCTGATTACGGTACTAGTCGTATTTGAATACATTAATCAGGATGAGTTTGATCGGTGGCATGGATTATGTTGCGGTAATGGGCTTTATCCCAAGGACCTCGGTCTAAAAGGTTCACAAAAATAAACACCTCAAATGACATAATCTTGGAGGCTACTATTCAAATTCGCTTATGAAGAATGTCCAATGTGGCAAGGACCTTATGGAATTGAGCACCGTCCTTCTAAAACTACATTCTCCACCATCGTTGTGATCCAAACAAAAAAATTTAATCGTGTCTTGAGACCGTTTTTAGAAGGCTGTTTTCAATGCTCGGTAGAACTGATCTCACCTGTGATGGTTTAATTAAGTTGTTGTAGATCATGTTACACGGTATAAATTCCTCGTTAAAATCATTCATGGCTGTAGTGCAGCATACATACGATGTCCAGCGTTCAAGCGCTCATCCACCATTTCACCAGTGCACAATATTTAGACTTCAGTCCATACGGAGCTCAGTGTGTCATACCCTTTAAATCAATCCCATTGTTTTCAAACGATCGGAAACGGTTTGCTGAACCACTTCATGTGCATTTGGAAGTTCCTCTTGTTTTGTGACTCCTAACGAGTAATGCCTCCATTTCTTCATGTTCAAATTATTTAGACAGTTCAGGACGTCAATCGTCCATGTCCTCTTTACCACTTTTAAACCATTTTAGCTTAATTTTAAAAGTTTGCTCAACTCGAGTCTATTGTGACCGGAAACGGCCACAAACAGAATGAAATTCGCCCTAGAGAGTCGTTATAAAGATTGCATACCGACAAGACTGACTTAATCGTTGAATTTAGCTTCTTCAGCGACTACCCGTGTAGAGCCTATGGTTCAATGCTAACTAGGAACGGCGAAAGTCAGATAAGCCTTTCGTAGTCAATAAGTACTCCTTGTCTGTAGTCAGAGGAGACCCAGAAAATGTGCGAAAAAAACGCTCAAATTCAGTTGTTGAACCTAGGACCTTCAGCTTATGACTTGACTCACCCACTACAAGTTAGTTTCATTAAAACTCATGACTCAGAAGGTGACTGCAATAGAGGATCTCAATTTCACAATCCAGCGAAAACAGAAAATGTGCGTCACTGTGAATAATTCAACCGAAAAGAAGATGTATCGTCATGTCCCCTGCACCTGCAAACGTTCATGATTCCATAAGAATTGCAAATTAGTTTCAGTGTGGTCATATCAGAAATGTACCCACTTTTGCATTGTTTTTCCATGCAATTCTGAACCGAAACGAAATGACATCCTTTAGTGCTTAATTTGGTACGCATCAATTTTGCGCCATACTTGCACAAAAGTCTGACAACAAGCTGATTTTGAGATCTTATTCATGAACTGATTCAGGATAAGAATTGCCCTCCTGTGGCGTGGTTGCTGTGCCTTTAACATATTTATTTCATGTTCGAATTGTCATGAAGAATATGTTTTTTTTTTATTTTCTGTCCCGACGCATGGCGTCGTGAAAAGGTGGCCAACTGAATTTAAACGAAGTTGTATGAGCTTCCGTAATGATTGTTGTTCGGGACAGCGAAAATGTGTGACTTCCAGCGATAAAATCGAACATGACAACTAAATGTTCACGAAGACAACGAGATACAAAAAAACAGTTAAAAGACTGTTTTTGTCGTTTACTGAGTGAACATGCGTTCGGTGGTAGGCTTACACTCGAAGGACTTGCAGGTAATCGAAATTCGAATCAAAAGTTTATTCAAAACGTTCGGAAAGACTTAAATTCACATTCACATTCATTCTGGGTATCGCCATGCATCTGGGCATAACTTAGATGCGAAAATGACCAGAATGATTGGAGGTCTTTTTGAGAGAAATTTACATCTTATCGAGCAAAGACGAAAAAGTGGCTAAAATTTATGAAAGTTCCAATAACTCACTAATTTGTATTCTGAAGTACACTTTCGGAAAATTTGATAGCTCTGTTGCACGATGGGTCTACATGATTTGAGTAAATTTATGAATCACATGATTCAAAACCACATCCGCAAGTCTAAAATTAGTGTCAACGAAATTGGCGCTATGGCGTCTATCAAACTCAGGAGTTCAGGGAAACTGACTGCTAGTGACAGCTTGACAAGAGGCTGGTTCTGATTTCACCATGGGTCATGAGTCCCTAAATAGTTTTCTAACCTAACTGTGTGGTAGGCCCCCTTATGGGAGTATCGTGGTTGCTTCAAAACAGCACACCTCTGGGGGTTACGCTTTCTTTTATTGTATGTTCAACATTATCAACAAATCTTTGTGTGACAGGATCTTCTTCTGATGTTGTGGGCATTTATTCATTAAATTCTACCTTTTTTTCAATTGAGCGGTGTCCGAATTAGAACTACTATTGACCATGCCATATCGTCCAGTAGTTTTGTTTACGATTTTATGTGCAATCCTTTCTCGTATTGTATATAAAATGTAGAGGGGCTTGAGGTTTTTGTCTTGAGGGAGATACGAGTTGGTGAATGCTCCAAAGACTGGAAACGCAACTGTCACATAGATACCGGCTTGACTAGGGCTAAGAAGGCCTTCGCTATGGCAAGAGGGCTCTTTTACAGCAGTCAACTTGATACCAGAGTGAAGCTCATCTGTTACAGGACGAGGGCCAGCCAATTATGGTGTATGGTTGCCCTGTGTGGTTCAACGTGAGTCCTTCCCAGATGGAAAAGATGAGGGTGTTCGAGAGGCAGTGTCTTCGGGCACAAGAATTTCTACACCAACGAGGTTCTGTATAACGAGGCAAACTTTATAAGGAAAGATAATTCTATTATTAAGTTGATACGAAGTCACACCGCTCGAGGCATGGCTTCAACCAACAGTCTGATCTTTGGAGCTTACTACCCAAATGAAATGTATCATGAACGGGTATGTCTTAACGGCTTCATTTCGACTGAAGCTTTCCTCTATTTAGACACTAAAGCCCTGTTACAAGATAGGGGAGGCTGCATTATCATCTTCCACGCCGTACGCCGAAAAGTAGAAAGGCAGCTCCAATACGAGCCGAACGTCGCTCGCAGCCACGAGAAAATCCTACGGTTCAGTAGAACGATTTCTGCCCGCGACAAGGCAGTTTCTGCCAAAGGACGGCATTTTTACTAGTGGTAACACCAGAACCAGCGTTCGATGCCGCTAACTTCTAGTACAAATAGACGGGGTAGTTGAGTCATAGGGCCAACTTATATAGGTTAAGGTAGTCTTAAGTCATTTTTAAATAAGGAAAAAAAACAAAAAAACTATTAAAAACACAAAACTAGAAAAAATACAAAAATTCAAAAACGAAACCAATAAAGGTGTATCACGGCGTATTAGATATATATGTAAAGCAAATAAATAATACATACGCCCTGATGCACGGGTCCGTTTAGTACGGACATAGCAAAGTTTAATGTAAATATTTAAGTAGAGTTAAGTCTTAGGGTAATTTAATGTATATAGATATAAGTTTTAGTTTAGTTTAGGTAGTATAGACTTATGATCTAGTTTTGTATGTTAGGTTTAGAAGCAAGAAAAACCCTGCATTCCAAGTTTTTTTTAAATTTTCTTGGAGGAATAAAAAAGAAATTAAATTAGTTTTAAGCAATGAACTTAAAAATTTCAAGAGGCCAAAAGACAAACAGAAAAATGTCCTAGATTAGCTTAGCATACTCGTGAAGAGTCAGTTAGTTAGAATTAAGATCAGTAGATTGTATTTGTAAACTAGTTTTAAGTATTTTTGCCTAGCATGTAAACAAAATTAACTACATAAATAAAAATGCATTGAAATCGAAAAAATCAAAATCGGAAACGCAACTGTTTAGCCCCCAGTCTGCTGGTGATTGATTGTTAAACGGCATCCTTTTTTATTCACATTATGAATCCTTTCGCGACGACTTCCCTATTATAATTCGTTATACAATTCACACTCGTAGTTGAAGTTTGCATGATACGGCGTCTAATTTCTTTGGTTTTAAATGATTCCGCATTTCTCTAACCGAACTGAAATTGTTTGCTGAGGCACTTCCAATGATTCTGTAAGTTCGCGGTGCGTTTGACATGGAACTTGATTCAGTGAAGCCTCTCACTCCTCATCTTCACACTTAAGCGCTCTCTGTCTGCTACGACTTTTGAAACGTTAAAGCTGCCCACTGCATAATTTATCGGTCGGAATAGATTCACCATAAACTTCACAAGCATTCGATGGGCTTCAGCTCAAATTTTCCTCCAATTAATAAAGAAAATCAGAAATTCTCCCAAATGCTGTTTATTTGAGTCAAATCCGGACATTTTCTAAAAGACGAAAACTAATATTATTGTTGATAAAAACAGGCGCTGATGCATACATATCACTGCTCACAAATGGCACACCTTCCCAATGAAGCTTCCAAAGTCAGCGACAACTTGCAGGTGGTGCCATCTTTTGAAAACGAAGCGAACTAATTTGTAGAATGTGAGGGAGAGCAGCGCGCCAAAACAGCAGCCTGTTTTGATAATTTAAAGAATGTGAAAACGAAGCAGGACTTTCCGACTCTTAGTCTTTAAAAAATTGTTTTTCTTCCTTCCTCAAGTGCAAGTGCAAACAATTCTAAAGTCAAGAAAAAGTAAAGTTCTGATAGAATGGTATCAAAAAATTGGAAAATGTTTTCGTCCTGGTTATTATTGTAAAGCTTGCAGATGTTATTGAGATCGTGTCGATGTGGCACATCTGACATGCCAGCTGAACCTCAAAGTCTCCTGAGCGAGTTGGGTGCCATATCTTGTACACAGGTCGCATGTTCTTCCCACGAAGTCCCAAAAGTCATTCTTCTCATTGCTAACCGTGTCATCTGTCGGATAACATTTGTAAACCATATCATCCTTTGGATACTCAGTCCCAAGCGCACACGCTAAATTAAGCCACATCCGAGCACTCTGGGAACCGATGACAGTGCCAATGGATCGAAACGTCAAAAGAAATAAATGGCCAGCACTTTCAACTCACGGTAAAAGTCAGAAGGAGGGCCAACTCCAAGTACAGATGCCGCATGCATCCTCATTCATCACTCGTGGAACGTCGCCTAAATTAGCACGCTTGTACGGAGTGGATATTCGATGCCGCAAAATTCTCAAATTAATTTAATTTTTCATCAGACTTTGTATGTAAACGCTGCAGCAGACGTCACCCTACCTTGGGTGAAATTATTTAAGCCATATCCAATTATAAGGGGACACAGAGCAGAGCGTGTGTGTGTGTTTGTGTGTGTGAGCAGTGTGATGGCAAGAGGCTGGAGTCTACAAGGAGAGAACCCAGCCAAGCCGGATACGACAACTAAGTTATCATTAAACCAATAACCTGTCATGACAGCAAAATTACCCTCAACCTCAACACATGGCATGCATCCTCACGTGGGCGCGTGTGTGTGCGTGTGTGAGTGTGGGGATATGTGCCGCCCAAGTACAAGGTTATTTATCATCCCTTCTTATGCATGAAAAATTACCTGTGGAGGGATTAAGTGCAAAAGCTGCAGGGAAGATTAAGTCGCAAGGCAGGAGACAGCACCGATGACTTACGCAAAGCACACGTGTGTATAATTACCGCTGCAATAGAGGCAAATTATCAAATGCGGACGCTCTGAAATTATTGCATCACAACAGATGCTTCATTATGCAATCACCGGGCTACACCCAGCACACTGCATCCAGGGCCCTGCCAGTCAGCCAGCCAGCGTAAATTGCACACTTTGGACAAGACCATCGAAACCATGCAGATCATCAAAGGAATAATAGAACACGTTTCACCGGTCCTATGCCCTGGTATTCAATGTCAGCGGGCGTAGTTGTGACAATTTATCATGACGGCGGCGGTGGCGGCGGCGACGAAATAATAATGAACCTTTGCAATTCACAACTAACCCCAGGGGTGGGGGCGCACTAAACGTGGTCCACCCGCCATCCCACCAGGCGCCGCACACGCATTCCGTGTGACTTACGTGTCACGCGTGCATTATGAAACCTGCGGCGACGGCTCCGCAAATAGCCGCGTTTTCCAGGCTCATAGGCACAGGCACCGACTGGCTGGCTAGCTGGCTGGCAACATGGAATAATTGTTTTATTGTCTTTTTATGGTCGCTTTATGGCTGTCATTCGATGTCACATTGTGTACCGAGCCGTGTTGTGTTGCTTTTTTTGTGGGATTTTTTTTGTTGCTGTTTTTGTTTTCGATTTTGCGTTTTCGTTTCTGGGAAAGAACGCACAGTTTTTGTTGGCCCTGTTCATGGGAGGTTTCGTTGATTTTTGCCAGCCCCATAAATATGCATGTATGCGTGTGTGTGTCTTGTTTTTTGTTTGTTTATCGGTGCGGACAATCGTAATGCCTGCAAAGAAGTCAACAAAAATATTTGTTATTTGTATTTCACTCTGTTCGATTCCTTTATGACATTTACATTTGAGTGAGTTGATGTTAAATGGATTTTCAAAAAAAAAAAGGCAATACATGTATGTATGTATGTATGTATGTTTTTAGATGTTTCATCTTTCTCGGCCGAGCTTTGAGTTGCGGCGGCTTGTTGCTGGTTGTGGACGCACGCCACACACCATCCCGGTGAGTTGGGGATTATTTTTGTTCGTCACATTGGGACTGCTTGTATGCTCGTTACTTACGATGGAGGGGATTTCAAAGCAAATCCTCACACAAAGAATTCAAGATTAGGATGTTACGAACATACGAAAGTGAGTTTTTATTTTCGGGGAGGGAGACCGATTTAAGATTTTCAAGCTCGTCGAAGGACGTGATTTTCCTTGTTTTATGGAACTTTATGGACCCGATCTTAAAGGCTATTTCTATTAGAATGTAGTTTTGAGGACATACCTCTCAGTTAGGAAGTTTGAGGGTTCTTAACATTCTTTGGCTTCTACAAATATCATCCCAGCCCAGTTCTTTCCGTCGAATGTCTCATATGTTGGACGCGATTGGCACCTTGAAGACCGAATTAGCATACTGAAATAATTCTTTAAAATTCTGCTAAATGATCACTCAATTCACTCTCTTAAGTGAATAAAAAATAATTGCGCCATTTTGTCTTTTTGAATCAATTTCCTCTCACGTGGTCAAAGAAGTTAATTTCCTTGTATGCCAACTTACTTCACTGTGACACCACTGTGAAGCTAAAGGGTGATTTTTTAAAAGCTATAGGAAAGTTAGAAAAAACACATAAAATTCAGAAAAATGCATGAAATCTTTTTTTGAATTGATAGTACGGTCCATGTTATGTAATGATTGAAGATTATTTCATGCAAATGTTGAGCTTGACTGCGCCTCAAATGATCCCTCCGCTTAGTCCAATTTTTGCAAACACTTTTCAACATTTCGACCGGTGCTTCAATGTTGTCTTCCGATGCGTCAATTGAAGCGGGTTTGTCTGTGTAGACATGAGCCTTAAAATAGCCCCACAAAAAATAGTCTAAAGGCGTTAAATCGCACGGTCTAGGCGACCAATTGACCGGTTCAGGACGTGCAATAAAATGTTGACCGAACTCGCCTCTCAATCAGTCCATTGTTGCGCGTGCTGTGTGGCCTGTGGCACCGTCTTGTTGAAACCAAATGTCATGCAAGTCATTGCATTTTGGGCAAAAAAAAAGTTGAATATCATCTCATGGTAGCGCTCATCATTCACAGGTACGTTACGATTCGCATCATCTTTGAAGAAGTACGGTCCAATGATGCCACCAGCCCATAAGCCGCACCAAACTGTGACTTTTTTCTGGAGGTATTGGTAGCTCTTGCAATGCTTCTGGCTGATATTCACTTCACAATCTATAATTCTGCTTATTTACGTACCCATTGAGCCAAAAATGAGCTTCGTTACTGAACAAAATTTTTCGGTAAAAAATTGGATCTTCGGCCAACTTTCCAAGAGCCCATTCACCAAAAATTTTACCTTGCGGTAGGTCGTTCGGCTATAATTCTTGCACCAGCACACCTAAATCCTTCTGCGAAATTTTCCACGTTGTTGAATAAAAGAGACCCAATTGCTGCAAACGGCGACGAATCGATAATTAATGGTCGTCATTAACACTGGCCGATACAGTTGCGATATTTTCTTCAGTTCGCACTCTACGTAAGCGTGTTGGTGGTTTAATGTCCAACAATGTAAATTTGGTGCGAAATTTAGTCGTAATAGCCCGAATAGCCGCTTCAGTGGGTCGACTAAACTGACCATAAAATGTAAGAAGCGCGCGATGAACTTTCTTAACAGAGCACGCATTTTAATAATAAAATTCAATAATTCGCTAGCGTTGTTCGCTTGTAAGACAATTCATAGTTAAATTATAGATCAAACCGAAGATGTTCGACAATGAAACAAAACACGAAACGTGCGTCAGTTGCTTAAACCAGTGTTGCCAAAAAGATAATAGCTAAAAAATCACCCTTTATTTATGTGTCCACCACTGAATTTAGGCTCATTACGCTCACTCTTGTGACGGCTGCGGAGTAATGAGAAATTGCATTCACTCACACGGAGGCTGGAGGTCACCGTTTGGGTTCCGAATAATAATAATAATACAGACCACAACGGACCAGGACCTAGCTTCTACAACAATTATACGTGTTGCGCATGCTACTGTTCTTCACGAGGTGAAGGGACCTACAGTTTTTTGCCGACTCCGAACGGCGAGATTTGAGAAGCTTATCAAAGGCAATTGGTACTCTTTGAGTGTTGTCAGCAGCTCAAAAGCGGTGGTGCAGTAAAAAAAATGCGAGGTGTCCCGTCCAGGAACCGAATCTAGACTTTCTGCGCCGCGGTCGATGCACTTACCACTACGCCACGGCGACCAGGCATTCCGAAACTGAACATATTTCTGATAGCACCGCCTCTTTCGCTTCAGTGATAAAGAGCTTAAGTTTGCAGCTTTCACCATATCGTCGCCAAACAGCCGCCAAATGATACGAGCAATGGCGGGACATTGACAGAGAAAGTCCTCTGAAGTGTCTTAACGTTCGCCACAGGTCTCGCAAGAGGGTGTCTTCGCTAAGCTCAAGTGCTTAGCGAAGGTGAAGTGTCCCGTTTGTACGCCGACAAGTTTTCTTCACTCTTTTCTGTCCAGAGATAACAGAAAAGCCGCGGATTTCTTGCTTACATTCGAGAGTATGCACTTGGTCAGCCTGCATCCTGAAGTCACGCCTTTTTTTGTTGTGCTGTTGGGAGACCCAACCGTCGACGGAAGCCCTCACTAAGGAAGCGGGTAGTCCCAAAGTGGGTTCGGACCCAACGAATGCCTCTTTAGAGCTTTGTCTGGCTAGTTTTATTTATTTCACCGCTCAGCGCTCTTTCAGTGTATCAAATCGTGGGAAAATGTGTCCTTTATGTCTTGCTTCAAGTTATACCTACTGGGTACTCAAATGAAGCTAGTGAGTGAACCTCACTTTTGTTTTCAGCAATTTTTGAAACACTGGGGTTCTTTTTGAAAAAAAGATGTTCTACCATGTTTTACGTTTTACAATACAAAAAAAATAAGAAATCAGTGAAAATCCTGCTTTTTGAAAATTAAATACTATGGCGTGATAGTCACCTTACATTACTCAACAGTTGTGCATGAGAGCGCTGCATTAAATAGTAAGCACTCAAAAGAGAAACGAATATTTTAGAATGTGTCGATTTATTTCAGAAAATATTCCTCTTTAAGCTCCATCCACCTCACCCGCTGTTGCTGCTGTTCTTTAAAACCGTCAAAAAAGAAATTCCCCAGAAGTCTGCAAAATAGGCATCCTTCTCGGCGACAACCCCTCCTCCTCCTCCTCCTACTCGGCGAATTACTTCTTAAAGCTCGGCAACATAAAAATGCCTCACACTGGAGAATATGGTGTCCATAGCCACGCCAGAGGTGTTTACCAGTGCGTACTCAGGGTGAGAGAGGACACGTTTTCTTCGTATTGTTTTCTTCAATTTTTGTGTCGGATCAATAATTGGAAGAGCACCTTCTCCAAGTAATCGATATGGACCTTGGGAATTCCTAAAATAGATAATAATAATAATTGAGTGCCACTGCAGCCTACCAGGGCCTAGCTTCTACAACAACTACACGTGTTGTGCATGCTATTGTTCTCTCATGAGTAGAAGGGGACCTTCAGAATTTTGCCGACTTCGAATGGCGAGATTTAAGAAGGTTCTCATAGACCATAAGTACTCTTTGAGTATTGTCAGCAGCTAGAAAGTGGTCGTGCAGTAAAAAAATTGCGAGGTGTTCCGTCCGGGAATCGAACCTAGAACTTCTGCGTGTGGGTTGACACACTTCCCAATACGCCACGGCGACCATTCTAAATATAGATGGTCATCATTTTTCCGGACTTTATGAAAGTCTTCGTCTTCATCTGAACTTGTTTTTTTGGGAAAGTTCACTGCTTCAAATGCCGGGGCTCTGTTGGTTTTCAGTAGACCCATGTTTCATCAATGGTTACATGTTTATCAAAGTTGTTACTTCTTCGGGCATCATTGATACAGATCTACATCTACAGAATACCAAAGCAAGGACGCTCGAAACAGTGGAATTCACCAGAAGAATGAACGCTTCTGGTTCCAATTTGTTCTGCGATTAGCGCTTGTTTTTCTTGGTGCGAAGACGGCTTTCTAATGACCAACATTGGAATGGAATCTGAAACACGCTATCTTTTCAGATGCCTACTACTATGTGGTCCCGTCGCAAAGTGGTACGTGCGTTGAAAAAACTGCAGGTCCCGAGTAATTGTTGTAGAAGCTAGGCCCTGGTCCCTTGCGGGCTGTAATGCCACTCAATTATTGTTATCTCAGCCATAATGCGCATCTTTTGTCGGCGGTCTGCTAATACGAGATAGACGATTTTTACCACGTTATCCTGCATGATTGCTGATTTGGGGACACCTGGTTGTAGCACACTTAAAACTGGCTTACGACTACGTAGAGTTTTTAAGCCAAATTTAGACAGTCGCCATCGAGGGAAAAGAGTCACTCTACACAGCATCCAAGCACTCTTCGTTTCCCCTACAAGGTTTTCCTTCCTTAAAAATAGATGACTGACCGATAAAGCTAAGTATGCACTTTACTAAAAACCGCGAAACATCAATTTCCATACGTAGCTAAAACAAAATCACCATTCTGATGTCTGATTGGCGGAAAGTTAACGGTTCAAGACTTAAGGACACTTTAGAAAATTTTGTTTGCGATAGTGGCGCCAGCTAGCGGTGAGCTTAAATGTGTATCAACCTTTGGAATTTTGAAATATTCTTAAAGAATTCTAGAATAACAGCCAAAACTCACTAAATGTGTGTACTGTACAGCACTGAATATTGACTGCAAAGATGAAACACGTACTGGACTCTAGCCTTCATCATCATCATCATTTTCTTTCACTTTCATGCTCCACTAAAGGGGTCACGGGGAAATGCACTCACGAGAGCCCTCCAGGCCGCTCGATTCTCCCTCATCGACTCTAACTCATCAGGAGCTATTCCCAAGCGAAGCCCGGCGATTTTATGGATTTAATCCCTCTAGTCCTAGGTCTGCCGAGAGGTTGCCTGATAGAATTGCCTTTATGTTTTAAAGATACAAATACTTACATCGACTTCAAACTGAAAAGAAAAACAAGTTGTCAAGCTACACATTTGACGGTGGCAGATTCCAACAAGCTGAGAAATATTTTTTGAACACCTTACCGTGTGCGGTTGCAATCAATTGACAATGAGTCACAAAATGGTGTAAAAAACCTGTTAATTGATGTCTACACCTAATTTAAAAAACACACCGATGTGGTAAAGTTTGCATCCTTCTTAAGCATAACTTTCTCTTTCCCAAGGAGAATATCACATTACGTATTCCCTTTCTATACAAATTGTATACAGACACCTCTCCTACTGGGACCAACCCTTTCAGCCGGTCAGCTAAGTTTTAACTCTCCCCCCATGGGTAACCCGGTAAGCAATCAACAGGCTTAATCGTTTTGCCTGACTCTCCTCATTTCCCAACTCCGTTCTTCACCCCAATTTGTCCCCCATTAAAAAAAAATAAGTTAACGCTAATCCCTCACACGCAGAGAAAACACAGTTCAGTTAGTTAGTCCGTTTTAAAATTACTTGTCCTCTTTTAACACAATAATTGCAGTTAAAAAAAGAGCCCTCTTTCCAATTGACTTCATCCTCTGCACAATCGCTTAACAGTTTGGTTCCAATTGAAAAGCACATGTTCATGACATTCTGAAATAGTAAATGGAAAGAAAAACAGATTCAAATAGTTCCCCCCCCCCCTCCCCCACGGTCGCGCCACCGCCGTCGTCGCCCACATTCCGGCACATTCAAATTGAAAAGAACTCTGTACTCTACACCCCTGCACGGCGGCGCGTCGTCGTTCCCGCCGTGTACACCACTTGTGCAGCTCACTTTTCAAATGTGTGCGCCTAATCTGTTGACCATCCCCATTAATCCAGCCATGTACACAATGTTTACTCTCGCCATCGAAACGAATACGAGACTCTAATTGAAATATCTCCGCAACGGCCGTTGCTGTTGCTGCCGCTGCACAGACAGCGCACAGCGTATGAAATTCGAAATTTTAAGTGAATACCATAAATCCTAGTCCGGCAACAGCATTCCTTTTAGTTTAATGGAAAATATTTTTGTTTACAACGCCCCCTCCCCTCCGTCGCTCTGTTACAGCGATTCCAAGTGCGAAGTGTTTACCGAATGACTGGGGGATGCGATTGCAGGGATTACCGGGATACGGCGAAAAAAGGCAGCGGCCAACCCTTTCCACCCAATGACACACGCCCCAGACGCTCGAACGCTCGCCCCCGTTTGATGAATGAAGTGCAAACTTGCCAATAAAACGGCTTTTACGAGACCGGCCGGCCGTCGATGCCCATTCGCACATCTCTAAAGTTATTCATAAATAATTCAATCATTTTCGACACGCTGGCGTTGACGGTGGGTGGGGTGGCATTTCAATGCTGCCCGCAAATTCAATCAAGCTTCGGATAGCTCATTCGATTATGCGAATCCATAGCTTTCAGCAGCGTGTCCGTCGGTCGGTCAGTGAGACGGCCGATGGGGCGGCCAGAGCGCGGCGCAGCGGTCGCATATGTTTCGCATCCAAATAAACAGCAAAACATGAGGTTTGCATATTTATTACCGCGTTAGCATACAAAATGAGCCCAGAGGTAGGTGGTGGTCTAAAATTTGGAATCCGCTTGAATAATTCACGAAATATCTTGAATTTTCGGCGCCAAGACCGCTTGGGTCAGCCTGGGCTGAGGTTTGGTTGAGTTTTTGTTGGTGGTGACGTTGCCTCGCTCGTCTAGCCATCGCCGCGCCGCGCCGCCGCCGCCGTCGCTGGTCGGTGTGTAAGTCGAGCCGACTGAGGCGGAGTGCATTTTAATTTCACATTCGCAACATATTTTTGTTGCCCCGTTCCAGAGTCCCCAGAGCCGCCCGAGGGCAGCGCTGCTACGTGGTCCCGGCGAAGGCAAGGAGGAAGAATACAAAAAAGGCGAAAGAAAATCTTCCCAGCACGTGACGTTCGATGTATCTGTGGATAATAGCCAGTATCTATTCCACCTGAATACTTATGTATTCAGTCAGGGTCTGTGGATACACGTCGCACATCGTATTAACTCCGAGTGGGCCTGGGCGCTGGCGGCGTCGGTGGCGGTGGCGGTGGTGATGGTGTGAGGCCTGAGGTGGCAGACGAAAGATAGACTGCCACTGTTGAGTCTTCTCCTGTCCCCATCCCCTGCTGTGGATAGAAATTAGATTGGAATTGACCTTTGACCGGGTGTGCGTGTTCCCATGGAAGGGTCAGTCGCAGCTCGCACTCTGTCGGAGCCTTCCACATAACGGAAGGCATTAAATTGTGACAAGTTAATCAGCGAGGGCTTTCCGAAGAGGATTGCATGCAAAAGATGACAAAACTACGGCCCAGCTCTTATGTTATTGAATTCCTGTGGGCAGAATACCATCTCTGACCTTTCCACCACGTCGTCGGTCGTCGTCGTTGCGATGCCGCCTGTGTTGTGTGTTGCATCGGCCATGCAACGTGCGAAGGTGTGGAGTGGACTCGAGAGTCTTGTTGCTGGCTGCTGGACTCATTACGAATTCTATGCACATACACGCCATTTACATTACACAGGGAAATGTTTTTGCTCTCTGGCCATGAGTGTGTATGCTCCTTGGCCATGCTCCGGCGGCGGCGGGGGCAGCGGCGGTGGACGAGGAAAAGTTATGCGGAGCGCTCTGTGTGTGCTGCAGTGTGATTCTGTCAGGCTAAACAGGTTAAACACTTTGCGAAGACAGACGTTGTAGATGCCCTTAAAACTTCTGCAAACTTGTGGAAGAATCCGAACTCAAGGAGGAGTCCCCCCTTCCCATGAAAGACGTATGTTGTCTCATGTTGCCGGGAAATGAAATCAAACTGAAATAATTTCATTCCGTCCTCCCGGGGAGTGGGAACGGAATTTGCATTCGCAGGTGTGAGGCTTCGGTTTGCTGTGGCCGACCCAAAAGTTACGTGCGATATCCTTAAAGCGCACTCAAGACGTTGTATGCGAAACTGATAAGTCTTCGTGAAGAAGGGCGTCTTTAAAATGTTGAAAGCGTGCACAGGGTGGAAGAAAAAGACTCAAATTTAATCAAATCTTAAATCGAAGACCTCTTCCAAGGGGACCGGACGCGTAGAGAGTTCTTTGTGGGCATTGAAAAAATACAAATACCGGCAATGATCCCTTTTTTGTTCGAGTTTCCTTTGAAGCAACTAATTTCCTTCGTCTCGTTGCGACTTAAAAGGAGGATGACTTGCCAAAATGATTCTGAGACTGCTCTTCAAACGGACCCATTGTGTTCGGCGAGCAGCGGCAGAGAATCCAGGCGACCCGTCTACGCGAACTTTAGTCGATAACCGATATGAATAAACTCTTCCTGGTCCTTTATTTTTTTGAATGAATTGTAAAGAACCGTATAACTTGGTGGATGGTTGATTACATAAAAAAAAAAGAAATGTGACCCTCGGTTTGATGCGTTGAGTCGGTCTTGTGACACTTACGTGTCACGACACGCCAACAAAGAATGATGTCCTTTCCACTGAAACGTGAGAGGTCAGCTGTAAACCACAAGCAACCAGAAGACATGTGGTTGAAATGAGAGCCTCCGCAGGGAGTGCGCCAATGAGGAATTCATTTTTTTGGTTATAAATAATTTACTGCTTGATTGAGAGTGCGATGAAATGGGTGGGGAGAGGGCTGTTTAGTTCATCAAGTTGGAATTCGCTACCTTTCAAGTCTCTGCGGATCGAAGCGCCCGTGCAGCGGCAATGGGAAGCTCGTGAATAAATAAAGGGGACAGCAAGTAGATGGGAAGTCATGTGATTGAAGCTCCATGCAATGGGATTTTATGTGCTATAGAGCGCATGTTCTAAAATCCAAGGCACCATTATATACCGGATGTACATACACAATTTCATGGCTGTTGGAAGCATTTGTGCAGAGTGTGAGTATGAGCAAGCTGTTGGAGCTGCATGGTACCGAGTGCTGAAGTCATAAATTGACAAACATTTGTTTCTGTAAGCTGGCAACAGGAATGGAGTGGGATTCAGTGGGATATCCTGTTTAAATGTTTTAAAAAATTGCCCTCTAATGTCTTTGCTGTAGCGAGCAAGAGGAAGTTCTTATTCATAAGTACTTCCGCCGTCTATCACATTGTGAAGTTTATCGCATGTTTTAGCTAGAGGAATAAATAATTTGATGCAATCCCTTTTCAAACTGATGACGTTATCTGCGGTTTATGAATTTAGTTTTGTAGTTGAAGAGAACAAGGATAAAACGAAATATATGCTGTTGACGACAAAGAATCGATCCGTCGAAAAACAGCTAGGTCGGCATGTGACACCTCGGGGCAAACGTGACCTCCACAAATGACACCTTAGTGGAGATTCGGCACAGAGTCATCCTTGGCAATCGGTGGTTTACGGTATTACGATCTGTCAAAACAGCTACCGTCAAAACTTCTGACTCGAACGATTAAGATAATGTTCTAGAAGGCGATAATCACACCCGTACCCTTATATGGAGCCGAGTGCCTCACGATGGTTCTTGGTTCCTTTGAAAGAAAAATTTTGCCGGGAATATATGCTCCTGTCGGCGAGGAAGGTAAATGGATGAGAAGACACAATCGCAAACTTTATGTGCTGTACCAAGATGTGGATGTAGTTCGAAAGGCAAAAATCCGTCGACTTCGGTAACTCGGCCACATCCAGCGAATGGACAACACTCTCCAACTATCAGCGTCTTCGAATCCCAGCCTTCGGGTTCGAGAGGGTGAGGAAGCCTCGTCATCTCCGGTAAAGAGACCAAGTGGCTGCGGATACTAGAGAGCTTGAATTTGACAACTAAAAGCAGCGTGCCTCCAACCGTCAAGAATGGAAGGCAGCTATAGCTCAGGCTTAGACCCTTCATGGGTCGCAGACCATGCGAACAAACAAACAGGTGTATAGAAAGGATACATGTTAGAAAATCTAAAAGTAAGTAATTCGCTGTACGGTTTGATTTTCAATAGGCTTTTTTTTAAGGATCAGGCGTAACCTAAATCAAACTTCTTTCTCATTTCTGTCCAAAACTGTTTGGCAAGTCATCATGGAAAGTCTTACAGTAGCGCCTCTAAGTTCTTCGGCTGTATTCCGAAAATCAGCGTTTTGTGAGAAATTTTTCTCGTCCGTTTTAAGGAACTCATGATGCGCTTAATCGATCTACTGAACCTTCTATTTCCAACACCATTCGTAAATTTGAGTCTCAGTTACATAAGTGGATGATACTCGACCGGTTAGACTCAGTCTAGCAGTGGACGCAAAGGACACAACAAATCGACTCATTGTCGGTCTTAGCCGGTTGGCGATGTTAGTGGACTATGTGCTTTGTAAAGTTCAAGCACATGGCCTCAGTGCGCGAGCGGTATAGCGCGACTTGTAGAGAAGTCAATCACACCTTTAGACTCTTTTTCCTTGGAATATGTAAAGTCAGATTTTAAATAGTGTGATGAGTGAGATACCAGTGGCTATGCTGAAATGAGTTGCCCAAAATTGCACCATTCGGAGGGACCACCTCAGAAGTAATAATGATGGAGTGACACAGCCCACAAGGGACCCGGGCCTAGCTTCTAAACCGACTAGTCGTAATGTGCCTGCTACTGTTCTCTCACGAGTATAAGGGTCTTACAGCTTTTTTCCGCCTCGGAACGGCGAGATTTGAGAAGCTCTTCATAGACAATTGAAAATCTTTGAGTGTTGTCAGCAACTCGAAAGAGGTGGTACCGTGAAATGCTAGGTGTCCCGTCAGGGAATCGCACCTAGACCTACGGCGTGTTGGTCGACGCACTTACCCACTACGCCACGCCGCCCCAAATCAGAAGTAGTCGTGACCAATAAAACATGCCAAACAAAAATGCCTTGCCTTCCGCTGTCGATTCGTCGACAAAGGCTTGAGATGACCAGCTTTCAACTTTTATTCACTTGTTGATTCTGATTTTCTTTCTCTTATCAAAATTCGTGTGGTCCTTAGAAACTCTTAAGCCATGAGCTGCATCGATGCAAAGCAGACAAAAGAAATGCGAAATTAACTTTCAAGTCCTAGGGTCTAATTTAAGACCCAGATCAACGCACTCATCCAATACTCCACGGTGCCTTGTACAAACTACACACTTAAGTAAAGAAAACCAGTATCTGTACAGAGGGTGTTTATTGAGATATCTGTACTTTATGCATAAGTAAGAAGGGAGCACCCATGCAAAATTGTTTGACTAAATTCCGACAAAGATAGCAAAACCTGGAAAGCAGATTTCCTTTGGAGGTAAGATCCCTTAAATTCAGAAAAAAAAACAATTCATTAAAAAAAAATATTCATTTCACAAGTTCCTTCATGCTTACAAGACATGACATAAACTGCCCACTTACCACCGAAGTGGAACATTTCCCTTCCTGGTGTATCGCCTACACACCCGTAAATCTCCCTTAACAACATTCGATGAAAACGAAACAAAAAAAAAAACCATTACCGCCGTTGCCAAGAAATCATTCAAATTAACTTATATTCCAAATTGGCAACAATTTGTGCTCTCCGTCGAAGATTCAACACCCACGCGGCCACAGTGAATAATGACCCCAGTTTGGAACACAATATTTCTGCAATCACAATGCCCCCTCCTCCCTCCCCCTCGTTCACTCTCTGCACAGCGGCCAAAAGCAAATGGACTCCCATCAAAGACAACCAAGGCTGGCTCCCATAAATATTCCGCTACACTGGACTAATTCCGAAGCTCCCATTCACTGGCCGTACTCCATTACGGCCGAAAGCCTTTTCCAATAAATTACGACACACCGAACATAGAACATCTCTTCCGCCCTTGGGCGCCCTCATCGGTCGCAGTAAATTTGACCGAATGGCAGTGCCAGCGCGAAATGATACAACACGAGACGGCCATCCCATAACTTAGAATTTTAATCTCGCCGCCAGATTCACTCCTGCACGGTGCCGGAGCGCGGCCAGCTGCAAGCGCTGCTAGTGCACTGACTTAGATGACCCCATCTGGTAGCTGAATGGCGGCGGATTACATTAATAGTCTGCCACCGTATTCAAAAATTCCTCCTCAAGCATTTGCATTCACTTTCAAATTCAATGCAACAGACATTGAGCCGCGCCGAAGCCACCTCTACCGCCCGGTAGCCCAATGAGTTGACACTTCTTTCTTGGTTAGAGTGACGGCGGTTTGCCAGTGGGGTGGGGGATAATGTTTTCCCACCCCTCTCCACCGTCCCGGTGGGGCCCAGCACCCACCAGCAAGGAAGCATCTCAAATTGCACATTTCGATGCGGGCAACAGGTCGTGATGGAGTATAACCGAGGGCCTCGGGCTACTGGGTTCCACCAAAGCTGCTACAAAGCAAAAAGAGCATTCCGCCGGTCGACACGGCACTCGGCGTACGGCGCGGCGCTCACCACTCGGCAGTCGGCACTCGACGCTCGGCCCAACCTCCCCTCGTGCATCGTACGGGATTTAATTAGCCGAACCCTAAAAAGCCACAAAGCCAGTGCAGCCCCAACCTATCGACCGGCCACCGAACGCCGCCGCAGAGGCAGCAGCCCCGTACATCATCAGCACCGAGTCATTTGCAATTAAACGAGTCGGCCAGCACTGTGGAGCCCAATCTGGCATCACATTAACTGCGGAAATTTAATTGGCAAACGACGCGCTGGCTTTCATTATGACCGAATGGCAGGGCGACCGCAGCCCATAAAAATGAAGAAAAATTGCTCCGCACAGTCCGTCCTGGAACGAGGAGCTCTCCTTCCAATGGCTGCCCTCTTGTATTGCTTCGTTTTTGCCCGGTTTTTGTTTCCGTACTTTCCCCAGCCCCAGTCCATCCAGCACATCAACTGTCGCTCCATTGCCAGTGCAGCGCCGTCGCCGTCGCCACCGCCACAGCCAGTGAGAATCAAAGTGGATCTGCAACCGGACAAGAACACAACGAGGTGAAGAAGAATAGGATTTTGGGCCGCAGCACCCAAGCAACAGATAGAAGGCAAGACACTCCGCACTCAAAGGGGCTCCTGCTTCACGTCGTCGTCGACGGATTTCAGAGAACACGTCGGGTCGCTTCATCGTCGTCCTCGTCGACAGCGGCAAAAACGTGAGAGAGCACGGCCAGCGCAGGGCGCGCTGGAGCGCTGGAGGTTGTGCAGTGCGCTTTTATTACCATTACCACGTCGAAGTAAGCAAAAACAGGTGATTATGGACATTATTATGCTTGCAGTGGTTCGATGCAAAGAGCTCTCTTCGATTCCCGATTCGACGTGGCCGCGGTCGGTGCTGAATTGGACACAGGGAAGCGGTATGTGTGTGTGTGGAGCTGTGTAGACGGCATCAACGTCAACGTTTATCTGTTTTACCGATGTTGCCGAGGCTTAAAGCGGTGCTGCTGCTGCTGCTGCCGGGAAACGTGAGAAAACACAGACAGCATTGAATTGTGATTTATTTTTCAGTATTGAACTGGAAACAAAGGTACAGGAAGCGGCTGCACTTTGCGCGTTCGATCGCATCGCATTTAAATGGCGGCGCGGGAATGTGAAGCAGCGTTTTGCACCCAGACGGTGTTGCCCTGCTGTGCGCAGACGGCGGAGAGGGATGTGTGCAATGAATTAGCAGATAATGGAACTAATTGCGGGAACGATGATAAGGACGATGGGAAAGTGGTGGACGATGGTATGTAGGTCAGGTGCGTGTTGTTGGCTCAAGGAGCTGAGAAGCATTTTAACTGTTCCTTGAAGAGGGTATCCTTTTCCAATTACGGCTAATTAAGTCTGAGTAATTGCCTGATGAATGTTGTGCATTTTTAAGAGGATATTTTCGCTTTAGTGTCTAATTAATTTCGACTAGGGGGTTGTAAGGGGTCTTAAAATGACTTTTGCTGGCGCTGAGCGTTGGAGATGAGGAGCAAGGCAGCGTTAATGAATTCAATAAATTTTAATTTAATAATTTCATTTTCTTTGGTCCTGTGTTAAGGGGAGCCTCTCTCTTCAAAATGGATTGTAAGGATGCTTTTGAGGTGGAAACAATGGAGTTGCTCTGTAGGGTGCAGTAGATAGGAATTGTGGAAGGTGCTGTCTTGAATTGTGGTATTACACGATTGCAGTGGAATAGGTGGCACCTTTGGTAGTTTTCCAAACTTCATGCGTCGCTACCATGAACATGCTTTGCCTTGGCGTTGTAATTTGAATGAGGGCTACTTTCAGAAGCAGATCCCGCTTGTCATATGTTTTCAGTTACCTACAAGCGTCCTGGAAAGTTTGGAAAAGCAGAGCAGCTGTCGGCATTGGCAGGTCGGATTTGATTACACTAACTTTTGAACTCGAAGATCTTCTGCCTTAAGACGGTGTTGTCGGTCGAAGATATTCTGTCTAAAAACAGTGTTGCTAGTAGAACGCTTTCTTCCACTTTCACTCGCTCGTTCTTCAAAAAAAAATGTTTTTAGCAGCCAGTAATGCTTTGGAATGATCGTAGTGGCGTAAGTTGCCGTGGCGTGGTGGGTAAATGCGTCGACCCACACGCCGAAGGTCTTAGTTCTATGCCCTGACGGAACACCTCGCATTTTGTCACGTCACCACCTCTTTCGAGTTGCTGACAACACTCAAAAATTACTAATTGTCTAGAGAAGCGTCTCAAATCTCGCCTTTCGGAATCGGCAAAAAAATGAAGATTCCCTTCTACCCACTAGAGAACAGTAGCACGCACAACCCGAGTAGTTGTTTTAGAAGCTGAGCTCTGGTCCCTTGTGGGCTGTAGTGCCACTCAATTATAACACTTTGAAGTATAAAATTGACGCGCGAAAAAAATACTCACACTAGACACCAAAGTAAAATATTTTGCGCCCTACCCTGCATCAACATCCTTCTGCGATGTAATCACAATTAAAAGCGATCTTAAGGCACATAATCTCTATGACACCGTTTGCTCCTGACACATGGGTCTAGTTGGCGAAATGCTATTTAATTCACAAAGTATGCCAATAAACCATAGATCCCACAACGACGTTTGGGTATTAGGAGCCGCAGTTAAGTGAGCAACTTCCCTTAACTTGCCATTGTTATACGCATACATACTGGTATGTACATGGCTTTACAACTCCGCAGAGATAGATTCCCGCTCGTTCGTCTCTACAATCCCATAAGAGGGATATTTTTGTACAAAAGGATGTCAAATGAGTGCGAAAATAAAATGAAACAATTTTCGCGCACAGTCGCTTGTGTGGTGGATGATGTTTAAGGGCGCTCAAGTCACGGCTTTTATCCATCAACATCAAAGAAGTCTATCGATGTTGATGGACTAAGCCCTGCTTGTCAAGGAGTTGAAATATATTTGAAATTTCGAATACATTTCATTTGATTGGAGGGATGGAACATGTTTAACAGAGTTTCTTGCTCATCGTCCTCCTCGTTAAACAAGTCCCTTAGGATCGGAAAAACACTCAATTCACCAGCCGCCTCTTTTTCACGGCAAAATATTTATCAATTGATTGGTTTGGCGAAATTAAACCATTGTCGACACATTTATTCAAGGACACAGACAAGACTATCGATAGCAGCCATTTTCAGAAGGTAAGAAATGAACACGTCTCTCTGTTTCAAAATACATCACTACCCATCATCCCCACCCTCTTATCACCATTCACAAAGACTTCCTAATTTGTTTTAAATATCTTCATTGTATCGTCACACTTTCCAGAGATATGATAAAAGGTCAAAAGCACCCCCCAACTTATACAAACACTTCTGCTTGCGGTCACGTTAATGAAGATGAGTTTGTTTTACATGGAAACCCTTTTCCTCCAAAGTTCTGAAACAATTCCTCACAAGGGTGTTATTTAAACAGCTTGCGGTCAACACTTTTATTCAAGAAAATCTGCTTACAGAAAACAATCCATGGGGCCCTTTTGTGCAGGTCCTTCAGCGGACCATCTATCTTGTGTGGGGTTTTTTGATATCATGCGAATGAGAATGAATGATGATGGTATAACCTTGCGCTTGGCTATATTTCTTTAAACTGCTAAAGGCACAAGCAACGAGCGACCAGTCTTCGTTCATCCGCTGCACGTAATCACAATTAATCACATCGAGTTGATGTGATTGTGATTCCAGGCATGGATTTCGTTTTTCTGCCATCGGACGACATTTTTCACGTGGAATTGACATGTTTTTCGTTCCTCTTGCTGTTATCGTTCTCGTGGCATTTCTTCGAAACTCTGTATCTGATGTTAATCGCCCACAAATATTTTATAAAATCGTTTTCTTTTGAGTTTCTGATTCGTTTGGTAGGATGGGAATGTACATTGTTCTGGGATAATTTCTACACTACCTCTGCGAGTGGTGGTGTAAGGGACTAAATGACCTTGGTGATAAGTTGACGGTATATGATGAGTATGAAGGACATCTACTTTGTTTTGTATTTACAGGAACAAGTGTAATTTGCAGCACAAGAAAAATAGGATTGTTCTTTTTCTTTGATAGCAGACGTGCGAACGCCAGATGCAATTCAGTAAAACCTCTGTGATATTGACGAGAAGGTTTCTTATACATACTCGTATATCGATTATGATATTATTTTTATGTCACATAAATAAGAAGAAGAAGGCCAACACTGCACAACCTGTAAGAAACAGTGTCTTTGGTATTTTTCAGTGTCAACCTTAGCTTTCCGATTACCCAAAACAGAGAAATCGAGGTGGCATGCATCAGGCGAATTTGCAGTCATCGTTTCATAACTGATATTGGGTTGGCCAAGGCTCCAATGCTGCCTCAAAGACAGTATTCCGGTATACTTCTTCTTCTTGGTTTGTTGAGGTCCTTTTCCACTTGTGTGCGCCATCTCAGTCTAGGACGTCCTCTGTTGCGTTGTCCCTGTGGTTCGGATTCGAAGACTCTTCGGGCCGGAGCAGTGCTGTACATCCGCTCTACATGGCCTAGCCACCTTAAGCGTTGTATCCGTAGACGTTTGACTAGGTTTATGCCGCCGTACAGCCCATACAGTTCGTGGTTGAATCTTCTCCTCCAGATGCCATCAACGCAAACAGGACCAAAAATCGCACGCAGAACTTTTCTCTGGAACAGACTTCCTCATCCGCTTTTAGTAGCGTCCAGGTTTCTGCGCCGTAAAGCAGGACTGGGATGATCAAGGTGTTGTACAAAGTCACTTTGGTCGTTCGGGAGATGGCTTTATTACTCAATTGCCTCTCAAGCCCAAAGAAACAGCGATTGGCAAGAGTGATTCTGCGGTGGCTGGGTGATGTGGGAACAGGGTAGGCACTGATTGGTATCAACCTGGCGATGCCCAGCTGTTGTAACTGTTTCCCACACATCAACTGTGCTTATATTACCTCCACGTTGGTAGCCACCGGGTACTGGTTGTTGTTCATCGGAACTCAACTTGCAAGACCTATAGGTGCGACCTCCGCCCAAGAGGATTAAAAAAGGGCGGAAAAGGTTGGGGTGTGCGTCGGGGTAACTGCCCGGCCACATTAAAAATAGTAGTTACGAAACAACCGAATGCCTCGGAGGCGCAGAATTCCGGTATACGGTCGTCTTAATTTTGACTCCAGGGTCCAAAAACATGAGCGCAGAGCGACCATCGGCTGTTACGGCAGCCTAAGCCATCATCATCGGCGCTGCCTTGTTTCTGGTGCCCGTCTGAATGTGTAAATTTCTGAAGGACCCCTCCGGCAGGTAAACTCAGTCATTTTGTTTCTTGACAAGTTACTCTATAACAAATGGAAAAAAATCTGTAACTGTATATGTAGATGAACTATGAAAGTCTATACACCGGGAAAAAACAAATTCGTCAACTCACAACTTTTATGTGAGTATAGCACTACCTTCCCTCTTTCGACTCGCACTTGTTTCTGCTGCTGTGTAAAATTGTGTTCTTTTAGGAATTTCAATTCCTTAAGTCCAAGCTAATTTTTTAGTATGTGTTGCATCCTTTCCGACGACATGTTGAGGTCACGAGCTGTTCTCCTTCCACTTGAACGTGGATTTCGCTCAATTCTAGCCCTCACCTTCTGAACTATTTCTGTAGATATTGCGGTGATTTTATGACATATACTATGGCGTTTAGCGCTTCCAGTAATACAGTCCCAAGCTATGATTCAAGCCACAAATGATTTATTCACGTTAAAGTGCTGAACGACTCTAAAGATAGCTACTTTTGGTTTTGAAGCTAAATATAAAGCAATTTGTCTTTCATCACTGTCATGTTTGAATTCCATCGCGGATAAAGAATTTATCAATACAACTGAGACGCAAATCGCTTAGACACCTTATAAACAATAAAATCATCATTTGTCAAATCAAGTTCACTGTAATGAACGGATTAGAAATTATAGCAGTCTGAAGGTGGTTGCAGTACGAGTCAGTCAGAGTGTATGATATACACGATGCATAAAATGTGGGTAAGTATGGTGACGTAGAGGATTGGGTATAGGCGCGAATTAGTGTCAATTAAATTTTTCTTCAGCTAAAATAATAGCTAAAGGAAAATATCACAAAATTAAAATCAAAACCTTACCACGATGTTATTATTTATTATTTCGGTATACCCATATATTCGTCTGTCTGCCCGTTTCTCTGTTGTACTTTCCATATCTCATCGATTTCTGTCATGAATTGCACACATGTAGAGTGGCCCATGTATGCATAAAGTGGGGGACAAAAAAGGTCTTTGTAAAAGCAAATCAATCGACAAGATCTTTTTAGAACTATTCAAGGCTCCTTATCCCGGTTTTTGATTTAAATTGCCATTACAGAGCTCGTAGTCCCCAAAGTCTCTTAATACAAAGAACCAACAATTTTAAACAAAACTTTCATCCAAAAGTAATGAAAATTCATGAAAAAATATTTCCAGCTCAGAATGTTACCGTCAATATTGTTTATCATTATCAATATTATTTATATGGTGTCAACAAGACGGGGAAATATTTTTGGTAAGTAATGAAGTTTATGTCTTGCCGCCCAGATCGTGCATTGCACTTCTGGACTTTCGTCACTGGGACTTCTTCTTAGGCCCACCACGATTCCTAATATACGTGGTCAATACCGACATCTAAACGCTTTCGTTTTCAAAAGGTAAATCGCATTATTTTTTCTTTAAAGCGATGTTAAAAATTTTAGATTAACTTTCAAATTGATATATATACATATATGATAGGAGGCAATCAAAAATCAAAATGAAAGTAATTTTGAACTCACTAAACTGTTACGTATTCCTTAATGCTATTTCGTTACTCGTAGTTGCAAGTTACCCTTTTCTGGCAACTATATACGTATGCGTACATACCTAATAGGAGGATTTTTTTCGAAGAATGTATACAGTAGATAGTGTAAATGCATGATATTGATAGTAAAGCTTAAGGCCCAGTTATCGTAATGGGACCTATCAGTTATTGCAAGGCTTATAGTATTAAGTGAACATTTAACAATGCAGCGGTCACGTGGCGCACAATTTTTTACTATTTCGTTAGAACGAAGACCTTGGCGTGTGCAACAGGGGTGTTTCCCTAGTTATATACTTTTCTACTAAAAACAGAAAAAAATAAATAGAAATAAATACTCTTTTCAAAATGTGTATTCAGCCCGAAAATGTATCCAGTTGGAGTATGTGAGTGCACGCTCAAGAGTCAACACATGCGATGTATACATATTTATGTTTAATTTGTTTGGTGGGTTGTGCTTAATTCGCTAGTTTAGAATCATTTTAGTTTGTCTGAAGTATATGATTGGATTTTGCTGAGAATGTGGAAAGATCATTTCTGAAGACTTTTAAACGGCGATGACGGCCCAAGTACTGCTGTTAAGCAGAATGTTCCTCTCAATTTGAATAATAGGCAAGAATTCCGTCCCCCCGACTTAGACGAGATCAAGATAGCAATATCGAAACTGAAGTCGAGTAAAGCTGCTGGAGCGGATGGACTTTCCGCAGAACTGTTTAAAGCAGCTGGAGATGACCTGGTTGGGCGCATGCACCAGCTCATCTTTTGGTATGGCCACAATGCTATGTCTAGCATTCCTACCAAACTCGTCAAATTGTGTAGGATGAGGATGGAGAATTCTCGCTGCTCCGTCACGGTCAGGAACGAAAAAAAAGGTTTAAGACAAGGCAGCGCACTGTCATGTGACTTCTTTAACATCATCCGTGAGAAGATCGTGCGTAACTCACAAGTCAACATAAGAGGCACTATCCTCCAAAAGTCAGTTACATTGCTAGTTTACGCCGGCGATGTGATTGGACGGACACAGCTAGCCGTCAATGAGGGGTTTGCTGGCATTGAAGCAAAAGCGGCTAAAATGGGTCTGGTGGTTAATGAGGGCAAAACGACGTACATGCTGTCATTAGTGAAGGACACACAACATCAGCGTCTCGGACGGAGCGTCGGAAGAAGAAACTTCGAGGTAGTCAAGTACTTCGTCTACCTCGGCTCCGTGGCAAATAGGAACAACAACAGCAGCACCGAAATCAAACGAAGAATCAATCTTTCCAATCGCTGTTTCTTTGGGCTCAAGAGGCAATTGAGTAATAAAGCCCTCTCTCTGAGGATTAAGCTTGCCGGCCCAGACTAAGGTGTCTTACACAAGTGAAAAAGGACCTCAACCAACTTGAAGTGCGCAACTGACGGCAGCTGGCGAAAGATCGCGCTGGTTGGAGAGGCATGTTGGTTGAGGCCCAGGTCCACCCCGGACTGTAGCGCCACTAGAAGAAGAAGAAGAAGACGACAATAAGTTTCAAAAACTCGGAAAGTCATAGGCAACGTATTTTGGCGTATTGTAAACTGAATTAAATGCTTGGCATGATCGTCGCACTGTTTCGAAATGAGTAAGATCTTCGTCTTCAACTCCGTGTTTCCTGGCCTCGCAGTTTTTACGGAACACCCTTCTCGATTTTTTGCCAAGTCTCAGGGCGTACTAAGTGTTCGATTGTTCTAAAAAAATAGTCGATCAAAGTTGGCAGAGAACTGGCAACTATCTCCGAAACTCGTAAGAAACTAATAGCACGCACATCGCGAGTAGATGTTAAAGAAGCTAGCATGTAATTAAGACAGTATGTCAGAAACCACAATTTCAATTTTATATGCGAGGCAGGGACGGTGGAAAAAATTAAGCCCAAGATGGTCCTATTTCACCGACTCCCAATGACGCACAGCAGCACGATAATATTCGTATCCAAGGTTCTTGTAAATTCTCGTCCACAAACTCAACTCCTCTAGGCTGTGTATTTGCATTTCAAATCTGTCTTCGCATCGATCCGAAGCAGATTCCTATGCATGCCCCCAACCAAAGCAAACGTTCTCTGCAAAACTCATTTCGTTTCAAAACATTGACGCAGACAAAGCCCACGTAGGAATATTTAATCCACCTAACTGCACTCAGTCCTAACCCTTATGCTCATCATTTATTATGCCAAGGCCGACAAAAGACTGAAAACTTTCATGAGACTCGTCTAAGACAATGCAAAAGCCTCGCAGTCTTAGACAAATATTTCATGCTGTGCCTCCGGGAAGCACCAAGCACCGAGCATTTTAATCAAGAAATTAATGGTCTGCGATATGAGTTGTGTAAGTTATTCGGGCGATATGAAACCTCCCCCCTTTCAGACGGCAACCCCCCGACTGCTGGCTAATGAAAACGAAATCAATTAAAGTGCGTATGACGTCCGAAATATATGACTCCATTATCACACGCAGCGAGAGAGAGAGAATTCTTTTGTTCTCAGTCGTCGTTTGCTCGCTCCAAAAACCCAGATTATTGTTTCTTTTGTGTGAAAGTAGTAATAACAATTTACTGCTCCCGGCCGCATACGCACACACTCTCCCGCATCGTGACTCGTGTCGTGAAAACTCTTAGCGCAGCACTTACTCCAGTCAAACGAACACGTAGCTCAGCGAGCAACCCCCGCAGTTGATTAGAAGGAAGAGATACCCGAATGGAATGAATATGTCTACAGTAAGCGTAAAAAGTATCAAAATAATAAATAATTTTATAATACACTCCACAGTTAAGTGCAGACCATTGCCTCTTAGCCGACTCTGCCTGTGTGTGCACCCAGCGTCGGCGAATGGCACGGCGGATGTGCTTGGAGAAAGGACAATGCACGGAGGAGTAAAAAAACAGAAAAAAAAGACAACCCAACAGCAGGAGGGAGTCCTGAAAATTCCGTCTGTCGGTGCTTATGAACTCGCAAAAAGTGCCCGAGGAAACTTTATTAAATCCATCCGAAAAGTTTACGCTCAGCCGTGGTGGCACCGACCGCCACCGCCAACGCTGTGTGCTGCTGTTGGTGCGCCAGCGGGCATGGCACGTCCGTAATACCTTTTCCAACTAAATTGTGTTCTCAGAGTTACCTTACACCACAGGCCCAGCCCCCGATCACTCTGCTGATGACGACGACGACGACGACGACGGGTAAAGGATTTGTAAAGCTACCAGCCAACCCAGCACGCCGCTACAATGGGACCAAACATGAAGTCGACAAATCGTAGAACAATGCTACACTGAACGCGCGCAGGAGAGGGACAGTCAAACTACACCGTGGCTCCGAAGGCAGCAGCATCGTTGTTGTGACTTTTTCGAACGGCGAAGTCAACGTTTTCCATCCTCGCCGTTGCCTACCTTTGTTTGAACAGAACAGCACAACACACCTGTTGAGGTGCTGATTCTCCAGGATTATTAGATTTACCATCCAATGCCGCAGACGTCTCTATCGTAAAGAGGTCCTCCTTTGCCATCCACCATCTCCGTCCTCGGCAAGGATGAACGTAAAGCAAGGACGTGTTCTACCAATCACTGTGCAAATATGCGGCTGACAAAGGACATGAATAGATAAAAGTGAAAAACAAAGCGACCGACAGACGGGAGGCTTCATCTTCAAGCCAGGTAGCAGCAGCGGTGTCGTGGTCATTTAATTTTATGGCTCCATCCGTGTCCACGGATTCGTATTCGATTTTATCGCCCACGTTTTGGAGTTTTATCGACGGAAGGCCACCGCGTGCAAACAGTCGCCGCCACATTCGGCGCGCAGTGCTGGCGGCAGTCGTGGTGGAGAGTACTTCAACTCAAACGATTCGGAAGACATTTCCGCACCCGAGATAGGCAGATGAGATACGGGGATGCGCACAGTCACACACATATGTCGGGGATTACCCCACCTCTCGCCAAGCCCGCGCCTTTCCGAATTCCAAATGGATTCCGATCCAATTCTATTCCATGGGGAAATTCAAAATCGAAAGCTGAATGGAAGCCTCCCTTCTGTTGGCGGGCCCTTGAAAATATCGGGCAAAAAAAAGAGGACGTCAAAAGGGGATACCGCAATGCCTTCCGGGGTTCCCCATTAAAGCCGCACTGTTGGATGAATGGAACTGTGCTGGGCGTTGGGGGGGAGGGAGAGGGTTGGCAGAGTCCACTTTAGGGCGATGGCATAAAAAGGGGTTGCGAAAGTTTTTCGCTTCGTAATCATAATTGGCGTCATTTAAATTTTCCACTTAATTTATTGCTCTTTAAAAAAAAACGCTCTCATTTCTACGCAAAACTCGTGCGACTGTGTGTGTGTTTGAATAAAGGACAC
The DNA here is from genome assembly GCA_944738645.1 of Eristalinus sepulchralis. Lineage (NCBI taxonomy): Eukaryota > Metazoa > Arthropoda > Insecta > Diptera > Syrphidae > Eristalinus > Eristalinus sepulchralis. The sequence continues at coordinate 56,933,598 of OX122886.1, forward strand.
TTTGGCGCAGAGGAAATTAATATTTATTTCGCCAGCGGCACGGCCACAGGCAACTTACAGAGTCAAAGCAGAGCGAAAGAGACGAAGACGCGTACCCTCGGAAGGGTCTAGTGAGGTATTTCTTTGTGTCACGCGAAAGTTTCTCTTGATATCGCGGCTGTGGCGGCGGCAGTGGCAGCGACGGCAACGTCAGAGTCCTTGCTACGCGGGGGTAATTAAAATTTTCATTTTCATCCAATTGTGGAGTGCACGCCCAGTTCGAAAATGAATCAGGAGAGGCGGTGGCGGCATTTCTGATGGAGACTCTAGCGAAGGCGGTGGCAACGTTGCGCTTGCGGTAATGTGGAAAAGTTACTAAAAGCGCACACGCTAATTGGAAATGTCTAATTGAGTTATGGTCGGATGCATGTATACCTTCCGGTCCAATGTAATGACTGGTGGGTGGGAGAGCTTGCTCTCGCTGGGGCGCTAATGGCAAAGAAAAAACGCGCAGAATTGAAAAGAATTTCAAATCCGTCATGAAACAGGTTGCTCAAGGTGCGGCCGAATGGGTTTACCTTGAGGTTCAGCGAAATAGCGTGATTATAGAATTGCGCCGTTCATTGCTGGCCTTTTGTTCTGTAATTTTGCTGAGGGCTCTTGTGCGAAGAGCATTTCATTGTGGAGATAAATGTAATAGATTTAATTTCAGAATGCTTTGTGGTTAGTTTGAAAACAACAGCGCAATGAATGTACTCCGCAGGATATCTAAGCGATTTAAGTGTTTGTGTGCTTGGGACTGTCTTTCAAAATCCTTCTTTGAAAATCTCATTATAGACTGGTTCCCTCATACAATCAAATAAACAATTTAATAGCTGTAATATTTAATGAGCCAATTAAACGGGTTTCTAAGCGAAGCTAATTGGAATTTCAACACAATGGAAGCAAAAGAAATAGGGGTTGGGGTGATTTAAATGACGTACAGAGTGAAAACTGGAAAACAATAGCTGGAATTGACGAACTATTCACAGAAATCTTTAAAGTCGAAAACAAGGACAATGTCATCCTTCTTCAGTTGAGTGAAAGATGTATACTTTGCATGGTGAAATGATCGTAGGATTTGCATGTATTCTGTCCGCCACCGCTTCCATAGTATGTTTACATACCGCATTCGTTGTTTCCAAAGAAGTTGAATTGTGTTTGATCCAGGAACTTGTTCACCTAAATCGAGAAATCCCCCACGGTTTGAAAAGAAATCCCCTGGGGTCAAGGGAGCAGAATCTAGAGGATTATTGCTAATATAGGTGAGGGGACGAGCGTTCACCATTCCTTCCGCTTCGACGATTATGGTTCTTAGTTGTTCGAAGTAGAGCCGTGCCTTACCGATAACGACTTTGAGAACGTTCTTGATGGTGCGGATAAGACGCTCCCAAAACCCGCCCAAGTTGACCATCTTCAACTTTTCTCTGGCCTGAATGCACAATGATAAAGATCTTAGGATACAGACCTTTAAAGACCAAGAAAGCTTTAGACAAGATAATACTGCATGATGTGACTCCAACATTTCTCAAGAAGATCGCGCGAAACTCACAAATCAGCATCAGAGGCACAATTTTCCACAAGCTCAGATCCTGCCGTACATCAATCAAATTATAGTATGTGATAGAACCCCCAGTATGACATCTGCTGGCACTGAAACGGAAGCGTCTACTACGTACTGAGCGAAGACAAAACAATGTACAAGCACAACATCGATGTCTCGGACAAAGCGTCACCATGGACAGCAAAAACTCAAGGACCTTGAAATAAAAACATCATTATAGAAAACTATCAATCAAACTGGTCTTGATCATCCCTTTACCTTTTCTATTAAACACAAACCTTGAAGTAATTAAAAGCGGAGAAGGAAGCCAAAAACCATGCAAAAAACTGTGTGCTGTTGCTTACCTCGACATTTGGGGAACTAACAGACAACAATATCGAAATAGTGTGAAGGCGGCGTCAGAAGAGGGGTCATTGGCGATGAGAATCTATTTAATAATTTGCGTTTCAGTGGCGTAGTGTAAGCGCTTCTGAAAATTAAAGTCATTAAGGGCTTATTTCATATATACAAAGAGCCGTCTAATCTGTCAAGGCTTTCAATCGGGAAGGAGGACACGAAACGTCTAGATTTCTCTAATTTTATCGAAACAATAAAGGCTAAGGCGCACCATTTTTGTTCACGATTTTTTCTTAAATATTTTGAGGGTTGTACGATTCTTTGTCGTGGCAGCTTTCACTGTTCTTAGTCAATCCGTTTCAACAAGTTAGCATTTTTTTTTGTGTTTTTTGTAGAATCATCAGAAATCATCAGCAATGTCATAACCAGCGAAATGTAAAGAGTCATTAATTTTGCGTTTTCGAAAAATAAAGCTTAATAAAACATTCTTTATGCACTTGTGGGTCCTGTGAACTCCATAGGTGTCAATTGTGTTTCTTTACATACCCACTAGTTGAGTAAAGTGCCTCATGAAAAGAAATTGATTAAAAGTCAGTATTTATTGCTTGTTGTTCCCAAACCCTCTTAGAGTATCTACGGCGTTGTGAATGGTCACCAGATATCAACTGTTGCGTAAGTGGAACTTTTTAAAGATGGCAAGGCATAACCAATGCAAATGCAAAATATATATAGACTGTACGGTAGCATGCGCCTATAGGCTGTACGGTAGCATGCGCCTGAGCCTCATCGGATACAACGCTTAAGATGGATAGGCCATGTAAAGGGTATAGACACCACTACTGCGGCCCGAAAAGTCTTCGAATCCGAGCCATTGGGAAAACGCAACAGAGGACGGCCGGCCTAGGCCAAGGTAACCCACAGAAGTGGAGAAGGTGGTTGAGGTCCTGCTGGAGGCAGCTGGCGAAATAACGTGCTGGCTGGTTGAGGCCTAGGTCCACCCTGGTCTTTAGCGCTAAAGGCAGAAGAAGAAGCAACACTTGCAATTAAATTATGGATAATTTAGACTGACAGTTCGATGGTGCACAAGCCTTGCGAAATCAGTACTCTTTTGAAATTTCATGCAATTTTACCGGTTGGTTGGGAAGTTAAAACACAAAAAGAGGTTGCGTTCGAATACCTTTGCAATGAGTTTGAATTCTTTCAGAACTTTTCGGATTATAATGTGATGGTTTAAGTGACAAGTATTCAGCTAATATTGTGACACATTTCATAACAGCTACTTTTTACAGACATTAAGTGCCGGCGCTACCAACTTGAAACCATGAAATGAATAGCTCTGGTGAGTGTTTCTTTTTCTCAGATATTCACAATCTAAGCCGAAAGGCAAAAACAAATATATCAATAGTTTAGCTTAGAGAGCCCACATAGAGCCAGTAAGTAGTTGTAAGATTTCATTTCTGTCGTACCTAGGTTAAGCGTTTTGTACCTAGTTTTAAAATACTATTAGATAAAAAATAAAAAATGCCTTTTAAACTAAACTAAACTAATCACAATTTAAATATTCTTGAGATAAGTGTTTCTATATACTAGCTAACTCTTCACACACAAACATACACCTTCTGTCCAGGTCTTATGTGAATTAACACAATTTAAAACTGACCAAATTATTGTTTACTCATCTCTTCATCGGGTTTTTGTTTTCCTTTAAAAGTAATTACAGAATTGTGAAACTCTGTTTCAAATTTCTCCTGCCTTTCTCAACGCCAAAAATGTGCTGTGCAACGTTAAATATTCATTAGGGCGCACCCTTTGTGTGCCAGAAACTGCGTACCGTTGGGGAATGTGTGGCTTTGGCTTTTACTATAGACGTAGGCTCACATTAAATCAGTTTAAGTTTTTTTTTATCGCAACAAAAACAGTCCCCGTTAGTGACCCATATCATGGATTGAAAAGTTTTCTTTTAGGATAACTTAATCTGGGTTTAGGGCTTTTTTGCATTATTTTCTTTTGGTCATAGATATTCTGGTGGAGGATTGAGGTTCTTGTTTCCCAGCAGAAATTCTTACATTTTTGGAGGGGATTCGAATCAATTCAATTAATTCTTATCAGATAGTTCTTTTTGAATCATATTTTCAGTCATTTAATTTGTTTAAACATTTCATTGTTTTGTTTAGTCTCTGTTTGCAAATATTTGTCTAACAAAAAAATAACCATTCATTAAAGAGTTGTGCAGTAATTTTCTAGCAATTTTTACAAAAACGTTTTTGTTGCGTTTCGAAAAATTGAATGTTCTAGACATCTTTCAGCTCATTAAGGGTTGGTTATTTCTAAGACAAATTTCTATATATTCAGTTTCACTACAGCCCACATAGGACCAAGGCCTAAATTTGCATCAACTTCTCGGGCTGTACGTTATACTTTTCTCATACGATCAAAGGGGACCTACAGTTGTTTGCCGACTCTGAATGGCAAAACATGAGACAATTAGTACTCTTTGGGTTTTGTCAGCACCTCGAAAGAGGTGGTGCCGTGTGTAGGCGTCTCAAGCGAGGGAGATAAGCGGATGAGCGCAAAAACTTAAAGGGCCAACGATCTGTTGGTTTTTCAACTTTATTTAGAGGGCCCACTAGTTCATTCTCTGTTTTATTTATACGTTCATGCCAAGTTCTAAAATTCAAGCTGATTTGGAGACATTTTAGGTAAATCGCACGATCAGATAGCCAAAGAAAAGATATATAGAGCAAGCAACGACATACAGTCTAGCTAACAAGTACGGTGTTTAATAAAGGATTTTATTTTCGACAACGCGTGAAAAATGCGAGGTGTTCAGCCCGGGAATCGAACTTGGGACTTTGACGTGTGAGTTTACGCAGTTACCAATTACTCCACGGATTATTATGTTGTCCGTAAAATGAAGGCAGTGCGCGACAAGTACATATTTCGAACAGAGCCAATTAAATTGGCACAATTTCGAAAGCGTCAGTCTATTCATGTTGAAATTCACAACCAAACTGAAAATAAATGACTTGAGAGCAGACAAAATTTCCTTAAGCTAAAGAAGTATCGCCAACCTTGGAATTCGTGTATCAACTTAAAAGCGAAAACTTTCGTGTTCGAGTAGAACTCCCATCCGAAAAGTGTTATATGCGTTTGATGTTCGTGACTCTTAGGGTCCATTGCAAATTAGTTTTTTCCAAGATTTCATTGAATCTTTCTTTCAAAGGTACAATTCTTTTTCTCTTCCATTTCAAACTAGATTATAATGTAATTAAAAAATTGCTCTTCTCTAAATCCTAGTTCTGTCTTCCTCTTGGTAGTGATTGAGCACGAATTATTTCGGTCACCACTGTAAATAAAACACTTGTCGCCATGAAAGGTTGTCATTACCGAAAATGCATTTCAGCTGTACGAGGTCACTGACCGGATAGAGTGATTGTTCCGAAAATTCCTCTAGCTGTCAGAGTATAAAAGAAGTTTCAAAATATGTGACGGGGGCAGACAGAAAGAACTAATAAAAGTGTCAGACTTAAACTACTGAAACTGTTTGCTTTAATATTCCTTCTTGCATTCCCTAAATCTTTTTTTTGGAGACTGAAACTTCAAGATCATCTGAAATACTGACAGTCATGTGGGCCATTAGCTTCAAACTTTGCAACTCTTAAGCAAGAACTTTGCTGTGAAATCAGATATCAAGTTGCTTGCATGCAGTAACTGACCAAACATAACCTAAAGTATCAATTAACATTGTTGTTTGGGAGTTTATAAAAATATAAGTCATAATAAAAAACGTTATATGAAACAAAATAATTTTCATCTGCGCATCTGACAAGCAGATCAAACGAAACCCTCTGCGAGTCAGCACTCAATCATATTTGTCTACAATTATTGCACGATTTTATGCAAATGTGCGATGATGTGTGATGATTTGATCGAAAAACTTTGGTCGCATACCAAATGTACACATATGTTAGAAATAGAAGATTCAAACATCGATAGGTTTAACTTTGAATTAAATATAAATCGGCTTCTGCTCAAAGTCGAAAAAAAATAAACTCTAACAGTTAGAATTTTTTTTAAGCAAATAGTACACAAAATAAATATTTCAAATCAACACTTCACAATTTGTTAACTTTTTGCAACTCTTTAATATTAATTCTCTCGTTCACGAACAACCTTTCACGTCTACGTGAGCTTAATAGAGTGAACAACGTCTACCCTCTCAGTTCTGTTTGTCTGCGACGGGGTTGCCAGACTGCTACAATTTTGGAATTCCAGTTTCGTCCTTTGAAGAATTTTTCCCCAACCAATTCACACATAGAGTGCACACGCCTTATGCAGAGGAACTCATTCTTTATTCTTATATTTGAACACTGAAAAGCTTTTACTCCTTATTTGCAATTTCATAAAACTGTGTTTGAAATACAAATGTATATATATACAATAAAAGCGCACTCTCCTACAAACAAGGTATCCTGCAGCAAGATTCATATGCCATGCGCATTATCATAACTTCAAAATTATTCGCCAAGATATCAACTAAAAAGAAGCAAAAAAAAACATCACACCCTTGACATAACCTTAAAGAGAAACACTCACAACATCAGTGTCATCTACCAAAAATGTTCACGCTGCCCCTTTAAAAATACACTGCGCGCCCACTTATGGAAACCACAAATTGTCATTTTGGATTGATTACAGACAGTCGTTCGAACAAATATTTGAGCTCAAAAGTAATTGCTGAAACTAATCCATCCCGTAAACAGCAACATCCTCATACGCACATCCCTTAATGACCGTAATATCTTTATGTCAATCAATTAAATTTTAATTAACCCGAACGCCACTCGAGCGCTGTATCACCCAGCCGGACTCACATCGACATCCCATCGCATTTTCCCCGTGATATTGCGCGATAAAAGCTCTTTGATCTTACCACAGCTGTCAGCTGTACACACGCGTACACTACGTGACGTGCGGCAAATTAAATAAATCACAATACGCGCTCGTATCGCGTCAATTGGTCCAAAGAGTTGGACAGCATTTGCGATATTTATATTTCATTTCGGTTCTCCTCGGCGTCCGCCATGCATTTGACTTGTCATCCCTGCTGCAGTACATCCTAATAAACATGCCCATAAATAACGCTGTCCGAAGCACACCACTGGGACGCATATACGCAAGTAGGACCCACATACGTAACCTGTTTTTGGGGGAGATACCCGTATCTGCAGTGATTACGTATCTGCTGGCCTCGGGCGGTTCTGCGGCAACCTGTAATGGGGAGAAATAGACAGAGAGCGAGAGCAATGTAATCCTAGGCAGAGGTAGCACAGCTTACAGCATACGCAGCACAATGCCGGCCTAAGAGCTGCTCACTTCGGCGGCTAATACCGCCGAGAGCAGTATTTTTTCCTTTTTCCCATTTATTTTGTTTATTTTTTGTTCTCCTCTCGACTCTCGCCTCGAAACTGCTTGTTGATTAATTTATTGTCGGCCCAGAGAAGTTGTTAATTTCTATTGGCATTCGAGGTGGAATGAGATATGCGTTGCGATATGTTTCGTGCCACACGAATTAATCCACAATGGCATGGCCAGCACTGACTGCCACGGCGCGTATGTGCCGGCCAGTTGGGGTATTTACAACTTTTTCGAGCGATAAATCAATTACACGCATTAAATTCGGATGGGGTTGTCTAGTTGGCGGCTGTTGCCCCGAGCAACGTAATGCACCGCGAAGCTGTATGTTTTGATTTGAAAACTCGCACTGCGCCCGGGTCTTTGAGATGAATCATGGCCGATCCACTGTTGACATTCCAGCCTGTTTAGCCCTTGGACTAGGCATTCCAAGTGGTTGTGCTAATGCGGGTGACCTAGATTTGTGTCTTGCAGCAGGTGTCACACACGATAGATTGGTTTGAGGACAGCCTGGAGACGGAATCGATGAACGAACCTTAGGAATCCTTCAATTTTCTGGATAGGCCGTGGCATTCAACACTTAAATTAAAACTTAAACACACTCGGCGTTTCGGCATTTTGCGGGTTCACATAGAGGTGACAATGTTAAGACAACCTAGTTGTAGTCTTTTAAAGTCGCTTACAAAAGCCCGCACAAATTTCTGTCACCAGTCGGACTTGCAATCTGGCAACTGGACTTCACACTCCGACTGTGAATTCTGGACGCAGATAACGCGGGAGTTTTCAAAGACTCACTCGTTTATGTCACACAAAATTAAAACCAATGCCGTGCATATTATTTCGAAGACCTTTGAACAAGGAAGCAGACTTGAAGTAATTAGCGGACAAAAGTGTTTCCCTTGGGTTTGACTGCAAAAACCCGTAGCTGTCAATATCGATCAAGCCCTTCATTTTGAAACTCTACAGCCCTCCTTATTGGCACCATGACCTACCAGCTCTTATCACCGTCTCGAGACCATCCAAACCTCAAAGCACACATTCCCAGCATTCCTAAGTTCCTACAAAATATTTGTTCAGGAAAATCGATCTATCGGCGATAACCCTGCTAGAAATTACTGATGGATAAACTTGATAACCCGCTTTCGACCAGAGAGAAATTTTAATGAACAATTTTCTGAAATGTGAAAAATTTCTGGTATTTGACTGCTTAAAGCGAAGGTGGTGGCAATAAATCGAGCTGCACTCTTCTTAGAGGAATTAAACTGAAGCAGAAAGACTATCACCGTCAAGTCTGGTAATCAAGCGGCCAATCACGCCTTTGCCTCGGTTGCGCAGGTTGCCAAACTGGCAAAGCTATGCAGTCGAAACGTAATGAAAACAGTTTCGTCGAGCACGAATATATTCTGCTGAATCCTTAGAAAAGCGGGGGTGGATACACTTACTAAAGAAGAGACAGGGATGGCGAAATCGATGGCTTCAAATTTTGCATGTACTTCACACTAAGCCATGAAAGAAGAATGTACAAAGCGAGTTCATAGCAAAAAAAGAAAAATCCATTGAAGGCATTACAGCAAGTTGGGGTTTCTAGCCTAGTCTGAATACACCAGAACTATAGAATTGTGTTCGTCGACTCATATATTTATATTCCAAGGTTACTTGGCACCGCTCAGTCATGATTTTGAATACGTTATTACTCATCATAAGCAAAGCAGAAGGGAAGAGACACTTCTAGTAGGAGTGCTGTGCTATTGACACCCATGCACAGCCTTTGACTAATCGACCTTACGACTACTGAAGAAGCTTCAGGGACGAAAAGGAAATACACTCCACAAGGCACCTGCTCTGTGATTGTCCAATGCTGCTGTCATAGTCAAAATTGAAACAAATCAATTCACTGTGAACATTTTCCAGTGCAGGCAATTTTCATCCTGTGATTATGACTTTGGTTTTTGTGAACTAATATTTCTCAAGTCCTGTGACTTTTAGGAGTAGCACCTGCAAAGAACCAAATGCCATACATACTGTTTATTAACGCTTTTAAGTCTAAGAAGTGGTCTGTGGTAAGTGTTTTGTCCCAAACTCCAAGATCCCAGGTTCGCTTCCTTGACCGAATACTTAGCACTTTTCACGAAATCACCTCTTTCGAGCTGCTGACAACATTCAAAGAGTACTAATTGTCTATGAAAACGCTTCTCAAATCACGCCCTTCGGAGTCGGCAAAAAACTGTAGGTCCCTTCTACTCGTGAAGACAATAGCACGGAAAGCACGAATAGTTGAGGCAGATTATGGACAAGATTTGCCGCGTTACTGCCAATAAACGGCCAAAAATTTTGAATAAAGACATCGAAAGTTAAGTCTCCAGATGAAAGTACGACTAAGCAGACGTGTGCTTTTGTGTCTACACTTACATGCCTCTCCAGCTAGCATGATCTTTTGCCAGCTGCTTCCAATTGCGCACTCCAAGTTGGTTGAGGTCCTTTTCCACTTGTGTGCGCCATCTCAGTTTAGGACGTCCTCTGTTGCGTTCTCCCTGTGGTTCGGACTCGACGACTCTTCGGGCCGGAGCAGTGTTGTCCATCCGCTCTACATGGCCTAGCCACCTTGAGCGTTGTATCCGTAGACGCTTGACTAGGTTCATGCCGCCGTACAGCCCATACAGTTCGTGGTTGAATCTTCTCCTCCAGATGCCATCAACGCAAACAAGACCAAAAATCGCACGAGTTATCAAACACAATTCATTTCAATTTCAAGTTACAAAATTTATTTCGTTTAAATAATGCACCAAAATTATTTTTAACAAAAATTCAATGTTTTAAGGTTGTTTTCCTTTTGAGGTTCGTTTTTTAACTGACTGTACTTTTTGCCACTTCCAACCATTGCACCTCAACCCACGCTTTCAAAACCGCGTTTTATCAGAGAGCCAGTTCAAGAGAAAGTAACATTTCACTACTCTTTTTACTACACGTGCCTATGCTGCTGAGAATGATATTGGGCAGAGCACATGCCGATCTTTTCAAGGCCACTGGTAGTACCGTAGGCTTAGACCATGAATGAAAGCATTCATATTTACTCAGTACATGAGCACATAGTCAAATATGTCAGCATGAATAATGTTGCAGTAATTTGTGTTGTAGTGCTCTGACTTTCTCTGTTACTCTCAGAGAACGTAACTCCTCCCCCCGTAGTATGGGGAGAGCTTGAAAAGTGATCCCCATTTGGTAGGGCAGTATGTGGAGTTCTTTCTTAATGGCATCTCTGTGAACTAGATAGATATATATATAACCAATTTAGGGATGCAATAGATGGAAGTTGCAATGCTTGATTTTTTTGTTTGAGTATCAGTATTTACATCTCTTAGTTGATTTTGTACATTTTATAACTTTGTAAGGTAAAATAAAAGAAAATTGCACATAATTCATTTTTAACTCGTATTCGAATAGCTTAGATAAATTATTATATATAAGTGTATGCTCTTATATGCCTATTACAACTTTGCAATTTACAATTTTATTCGATTACTATTTGTTAGTTTTATAAAAACTTAGCATGACTTGTGCTTCGTTAATCAAGATGATGGTGATGATGGATTATGATGCATTGTACATCAACAGAGTGCATCCATTCAATTGCTTGAACACATCACACACATACATATCATAGGTACGAGGGATTAGGGGATAGGAGTTGTTTGCGAAACTTTCGAGATAGGAATTTTATTTAGATAATATTTAAATTGTGTTTAGTTGTTATTATTTGATTTATTCTTAATTCTTTTCTTGTGTACTTTACGTTTGTTTGTGTGTACAGTGACTTTATTATTATGCAGTACGGTGTGTTTTGTGTATCTGGGTGCGAGTTTGTTTCGCCTATCATCCTGTTCATATATAATCTTGGATGGCATAAAATCAGGTGGGTCCTTACGATGTTCATTGAGCTTAGAGATAGTATTTAGTTTTCTTCTTAGAGTTCTCTCGTGTATGATTTTGCATAAATTCTCATAATCCTCTAGGTGTTGTTTTAGATATTCTTCTTCGGTTGCCGAATTCCTATTTTTAGGGAACGGTTTTGACTTACATATGTGACCAGAAAGCAACTCGAAGGGCGTAAGTTTTGTGACCGAATGTACGGAGTTGTTATATGTAAGGACAGCCTCATCCACTACTTCTTTTATAGGTTTATTCTTATTCTGATCTTTGATAATACGAATGAGCTCAGTTAAAGTGGAGTGGAATCTCTCCACTGGTGAATTGCCAGTTGAGCTCTTTGCACAAGTAGTGTGCATCTCAATGTCATAGATATTCAAAAAGTCTTTAAAGAGTGTCGATACAAACTCACTACCATTATCTGATACTATTTTTTTCGGGATTCCGTGATGAGAGAAGAGATGTTTTAATGATTGAATGAGATTTACGCTGTTTCTAGCATCGAGGAGGTAAACAGAAGCAAACTTGCTAAATTTATCAATGACCGTTAAAAAATGCTCTTTATGTACTGAATAAATATCTAGGTGGACTATTTCAAAGGGCTTCGAGGGTGTTTCGGTCACTTCGTACTTAAGTTTCAGTTTGTTCCTACCATACTTATTTACGCTGCATATTTCACAGACATTTACCAGTTTCGTTATCAAGTTCTTCATATTAGGGAAATAATAATGTCTCTTTAGATGTTCGAAACTTTCTGATATACCCCTATGATTAGACTTAGTGTGGTAATCCCTAATTAAACGCTCCTGCTCATCTCGCTCAGTAACATCTGATAGCAGAATATGAGATCGAACTAGTTTTACACTGTTATTACTAAAGTACTTAGAAAATACTAATTGAACCTGTCTAAAGGTGTCGTCATCAGTACAGATAGCAGTTACTCTCTTCGAATTCAAATAATCCCTAAAAATTGAAATTAGTACGTCTTCGCATGAAATATCTTTGTACTCGATTGTGTATCGCTTCTTCCTCTTAAACAGAACTTGAAATCGAAACAAAGGTTTAGTTTTGTTTGGATTCTGCTTTAGAATAATTTGGTTTGAAAATTCGTTAATACTGCGCTCTGTAATTGGAATACCATCATCAATGTTTTCGAAAGCTGAGTGGATAGTGTCCAGATCGTCATTGACATTGTTCACCATAGAAACCGAATCTAAACTTCTGGTTTCTCCTTCATCGACTGGTATCTCATTCATATTAATTTCAACTCGTGACAAAGCGTCGGCATTTAAGTTTTGTTTCCCTTTTTTATAGACTACCGAGTAGTCAAATTCTTCCAACTTAAGCCTCCATCGCACTAGCATGGAATTTGGCTCCTTTAGCGAAAACAGATAAGTTAGGGGTTTGTGGTCTGTCACTATCTGAAACCGTCTTCCAAACAGATAGGGGCGAAAATACTTCGTTGCCCATACAATTGCCAATAGCTCTTTTTCAATTACGCTATAGTTTTGCTCAGATTTTGACAAAGTCCTACTTGCATAGCAAATAGGTTTATCTGATCCTATAGAGCCTTGGGATAGCACAGCACCTATAGCAACGTTACTTGCATCACAAGTAAGATTGAAAGGTTTTGTGAAATCTGGGTACTGAAGTAAAGGAGAATTGCAAAGAAGTGTTTTGCATCTTTCAAAACAAGCGACGTATTTCGAATCAAGTTTTATAGTGTTTCCTTTTCGAAGACACTCAGTCATCGGTTTTGTAAGATTAGCAAAATCCCTAATAAATTTTCGGTAATAACCGAGTAGCCCTAGAAACGATTTAATTTGTTTTGAAGTTTTCGGAATCGGGAAGTTTTTTATAGCACTTATCTTATCTGGGTTAGGTTTTATGCCCATAGGTGTTATAATGTGTCCTAAGAATGATACCTCTTTTCGCAAAAATTTTGCCTTTTCGACCTGGATCTTTAAATTGGCTTCTTTTAGTTTGTTGAATACCTTGCGGAGATTTTCAATGTGCTCTTGAAGTGAAGTAGAGAACACAATTATGTCATCTACATATACTAGACATACTCTACCTATCAAACTACCAAGAATGTTATCCATCACGCGTTGGAAGGTGGAAGGCGCGTTTTTCAGACCGAAGGGCATCCGAACGAATTCATAATGACCGTTGTCTACCGTAAAAGCTGTTTTTTGGATGTCATCCGGGCTGATCTCTATTTGGTGAAAACCTGAAGCTAAGTCTATTACACTGAAATACATACATTTCCCGAGTTTATCTAATATTTCTGTGATATTTGGAATAGGGTATTTGTCGTCAATTGTCTTCTCGTTGAGTTTGCGATAGTCTATGACCAACCGCCACCTCTGCTTACCGCTTTTGTCCTTTTTCTTTGGTACAATCCAAATTGGAGAGGACCATGGGGAAAAGCTCGGACGAATAATACCCTGTTTCAGCATATCGGAAATTTGTTTTTGAATCTCAGCTTTATGTATATATGGATAACGATATGATTTACGATAGATGGGTACCTCGTCTTTGGTTCGTATTTGATGTTTTATAACATTCGTAAACGTTAAGTTCTTCCCATCTTCAAAGAAAATATCTTTAAACTCACTACAAAGACTTTTTATAGCTATTTTTTCCTCACTACTCAAATGATCTATATTGATATTTGGATATTGAACTTCCTTCGTGTCATTAGTTTGTTTAATTGTGAATGTATATGCTTCTGCAAACGATTCTTTATCAAATTTCGTAGCTTTTATTGGTTGTTCCACAACAAACTTTTGTGGCTGATTTGATGTGTTGGTTACTTCAAATAAACAAAACCAATCCACTGCTTTGTAGATACCTTCTGGGATTAATAAATTATTCGATATAGATGTTGGCTTGATGTAAACATTGCCATTCTCAATATCGACAGGTAGTCTACAAATTCTTTTGCTAAGGCCCTGGATTTTGTATGTGGTTGATATGACATTTGGCTTAAATAATAAATGTATCTCAACTTTATTTGTTTTCAGAACAGATTTTTCTAGGTTAATCTTAATAGCAAGCTCTTTAAGAATATCCATACCAATTAGTCCTTCGAAATAATTATGAAATTTATACACGAGAAAATGTAGTGATTTCTCGGTCTTCAATTCTGGTATGCCATTCACAACAACTTTCCTATCAACAAAATCGGTACTAAAAATTGTCTTTATTTCGACGGGTTCAATTGATTGAGGTTTAAGGTTTGTGGCAATTGATGGACTCAAGAAAGATCTGTTACTTCCCGTGTCGATAAGAAATTTGCAGTTGCTATTATTAATACTTTTTATTATGATGTATGGTAAGAGATTCGAGTTGCAGTTATTAATGTCTATGTACCCGATCGCTGTTTCGAGGCGTTCAAAGGAAAATTTCGGTCGTCTAGCTCTGTGGCATAGTCCCTTAGAGGAGGGGTATCTGAATTGCAATGGTTGTCTTGGAACTCGAAATGAGATGATGTGGGCATATTTGGCGGATCATGGCGGATTTGATTTTGGGGAGGTGAGGGGGCCCTAGGCTCATTGTCCCAATAACGATTAGGACAACGGCACTCAACATTAAACATCTGTCCAGAACCCTGGGGGATTTGTGATCCACGGGTAAAACTACCGTTACTCCTTCTTGTATTTGCACTAGACACGTCCATAGGTTCTGGGGGTGGTAGGTCATTTCTTCTACTTTGACCAAATCTGCTAGGCTGGGAATTCGGGTGCTGCGGAGAGTGTCGGTATGACATAGATGGATTGTTTGGTCGTTGGACATTCGGAGTTCTAGAAGTTTGTTGATAACGATTGGAAGAATAGTATGGCCTTTGTTGGAAATTGGACTCTTGAGTTCTCGGTTGAGAAGAGCTTCCTAAGAAATTTTGAGGGCTTCTGAGATAAAGAGAATTTTGCTCCTCGAGACAAAAATTGAAAGCTTCCAAGATACTCCGTGGTCTCATTGATCTAATGGATGCACCTAGCGGTTCTCTAAGACCGGATACAAACACATTCAAGCACATTCCGTTATATAGTTCCTGCTTGGCCACAACAACATTAGCTTCACCTTCATGAACCCTAACATAGTTCATAAGGGTTGACAGAATCTCAACTACTCTGGCATAAAACCTTTCAATTGAGTCCTGATTCTGTCTCACTTGATGGAGGTCCCTAATTAAAGTCGTCTCATTCCTCTTATCAGAATAATGGACAATGAGGTTTTGACGAATATCTGTCCATTTGGTAATCGTGCCATACATATTAAGCATTTCATTAGCTGGGCCCACAATTTTATTTCGGATAGCCCTAGAAATAACTTTTTCGTAGCTCGACCCGATGATTTGAGGAATAACACTCAGCACTTCATCCACATTGTTTATAAAACCGTAGAGGAGACGGGGGTTTCCGTCGAACGTTGGAATATCCTTAACGGCATCAGGGATTCTGAGTGCGTTAAAGGCATTCATAGCAGCCGATGATTCATCCATACTTGAAACCTGTACACTACTTTCAACCGTTTCGAATTTTACTTTTTCGTGTTCACTTGAAAAGTGCAAAAGTTCAGAAATTTCACTTCTACGTATATCCTGCAAAATTGTATTACCTAGTATTTTATTTTTCTTAGCTCGATTGTTCCTTGGGATAGTTGGGGACATGAGGCAGTAACCGATTTTATGTATGTGTATAAATATGATCAGCAACGAACGGACTTACCCCAGTTTTTTGTACGTTCATAGAAGTCCTCGTTCTCGTGACTTGATTTTCTTCTTGATGAAATGTGGAGTAGAGAGTTACTTGAAAAAATGTTACTCCACGTGTTAAAACTTCCTCGTCGATATTCCTTCGAACGGAGCGAATTAGCTTTCACGCGATTAATTAAGCTACTGTTTTTATTTCACTTAAATTTCTCGCAGAATAAGCTTTCCCGACTGCGCCAGTTATCAAACACAATTCATTTCAATTTCAAGTTACAAAATTTATTTCGTTTAAATAATGCACCAAAATTATTTTTAACAAAAATTCAATGTTTTAAGGTTGTTTTCCTTTTGAGGTTCGTTTTTTAACTGACTGTACTTTTTGCCACTTCCAACCATTGCACCTCAACCCACGCTTTCAAAACCGCGTTTTATCAGAGAGCCAGTTCAAGAGAAAGTAACATTTCACTACTCTTTTTACTACACGTGCCTATGCTGCTGAGAATGATATTGGGCAGAGCACATGCCGATCTTTTCAAGGCCACTGGTAGTACCGTAGGCTTAGACCATGAATGAAAGCATTCATATTTACTCAGTACATGAGCACATAGTCAAATATGTCAGCATGAATAATGTTGCAGTAATTTGTGTTGTAGTGCTCTGACTTTCTCTGTTACTCTCAGAGAACGTAACTCACGCAGAACTTTTCTCTCGAAGAGACCAAGGGCTTCCTCATCCGCTTTTAGTAACGTCCAGGTTTCCGCGCCATAGAGTAGGACTGGGATGATCAAGGTTTTATATAAGGCAAGCTTAATCCTTAGAGAGAGGGCTTTGCCTCTTAAGCCCAAAGAAACAGCGATTGGCAAGAGTGATTCTGCGCTTGATTTCGGTACTGATGTTGTCCCTATTCACCTCGGAGGCGAAATAGACGAAGTCCTTGACTACCTCGAAATGTCTGCTGCCCATAGTGACGCTCTGTCCGAGACGTCGATGTTCTGCGTACTTCTTCGATGACAGCATTTACTTTGTTTTGCCCTCGCTTACCACCAGTCCCACTTTAGCCACTTCCGCTTCGAGGTTAGCAAACGCCTCATTGATGGCTCGATGAGTTCGGCCGATCACGTCAATGTCATCCGCATAAGCTAGCAGTTGAACGGACTTGTGGAAATTGGAATTGATTCTTAGGTAGATGAATACAAAATTCCTTATAAAAGCGACACTTTAGAGTGTTTTTAGATTGTAAATGCTGCCAGTAGGCTTTTCAAAATTCTTCCCTCTCGTTGATATTTCATGCTTCTAGGCCAATTCCGACTGAACTGCTTAAGCCAGAATACCTGAAACAATTTTATTTAAAAGTTCCAATCGAATACAACATTTTGTAATAAACTCCAGGGAAGTGGACAGACATGTTCCGAATTTGACGTCTATTTGCTAACTTTCAAGAGGTCTTTCGCTAGCCATACGCTGGCCAAAACCAATTTACAATTTTGCCCAAACTTTCGTATGTCTACGAAAGACACCCCCAATTATGCCCCAAGTCTCAATTTTCATACCCATACAACAATAGCATTTGCATCTATACCCAAAATTGTATGAAAAAGTCTTCATTAGTTGAGGATATACATACGTTGAGTGTGACAGACATGTCTGACAATTACACCGAAACTTAAAATTTTTCGTTTTGTAACTTTAAAATCGTTTTAAGTTAATTTATATCGAGAGTGTACATTTTTTTAAGTGACAAATTCACAGTGCAGATCGTAATTGTTCACAACGTTGTTAAAAGTATTCAAAATAGACCACGAACAACCGTCATTTACACTGCATTCAGTGTAACTACACAAATGATCGCCTCCTGCCTGCAGGCAGAAAATAAAAAAAACCTTGCCTTCCCCACACACATCCACCATCCAATCTCCATTCTCATCAGATCAATACGAAGATTATGAGAACAGAAAAGTACACATTTTGCAACTAATAACTGATAGATTATTTATCTCAGAAAGAGGATCGGAGAGCTTAATTGAACAGCCGCCATTCAATCTTGATCTGATCTTAATTAACTTGAAACTGATGCCCAACTCGTTTCAACACACATTCATACATGGTCTACAGCCAGCGGCATGACGGCGGATGACATTGATGCGATTGACGGAATAAAGCGGGCCGTCAATGAAGAGTTGGCCGCTACTTGCCATTGAAACGGTAGCGATCTTAATTGATATTGCTTCAAAAGAGGGCAAAGAACGGGGTGTATGAGGAATAAGGACCACCGCTGATGATATGACTGACAACATAGTAATAACTAATTAAGAATTTGAAGCGGGAACGAAGTTTGTTTACAGGAAAAATATCGGTCAAGAGATCAGTCGAGGGTCTCATCGCGTCCGAGTTGAGGAGGCAATTGAGCGATAAAAATCTTTCTTTTGGGACCGAAGTGTATTCTTCAAGAACTTCAAGAACATAATTAGTCATCATCATCATCATCATCGTCATCATCTTCATATCAGAGATAAAAGCAGGTATGCCCATGAGGTCGCAACATTCACGCCTCTGTCTGGAAGTGGTAGTTTATACAGATATACATTCGATAGTCTGAGGAGTGTTTATTTTGTAAAAATTAGCTCAGCTTGCTGTGGAAAAAAAAACAAAACAACAGAGTTTTGAAAATTACATTAGAAGATACAATGTCATGCAGAGAAATATTTAAATTATTTATTTAGTAACTTTGTTCATTATTCAATTCTAAATAGAAAAAAATATTTTGAGTTTGAGTTTATTGGCTAATTAACGTATTAAACTGGCTAACGTGTACTGGCTAAATGAGACGGAGATGCCATGTGTGGAACAAGAGTGGAACATAACATACGTTAGATAATGGTAGGAAGCAACTTCTTACATATGTGAGGACTTTGTGAAATGTTTCTTTGAAAGTTAATTGCAGTTTTATAGTAAACACAGAGAAAAATCAATCAGCCGTATTTTGAAATTAATTTTAATGCGAATGTAAGTCAAATTAAATGTTTACTCTTTTTGCGGCGCTACAGTCCGGGGTGGACATAGACCTTAACCAACATACCTCTCCAGCCAGTACGATCTTTGGCCAGCTACCGCCAGTTGCACACTCCAAGTTGGTTGAGGTCCTTCTCCACTTGTGTGCTGTACAGCCAATAGAGTTCATCGTTAAGTCTTTTCCTCAGATGCCATCAGCGCAAACAGAACCAAAAATCGCACGTCAAACTTTTCTTTCGAAAAGACTAAGAGCTTTTTCATCCGCTTTTAGTAACGTACAGGTTTCCGCGCCATTCCCGATGATGCCAGCAAAGGTGTCCTCTTTTTTAAAGTGAGCATTGATATCTCTTAGAACGATCTTGTTGTCATAGCGGGGACTTCGATCGTATGTTCTTTCTGTGAGATCATAGAACTCATCCTTGCTGTTGTCATGCTTCTTCTGTTGGGGCGTGAGCGCAAATCAGGCTGATGTTCCATAATTTAGCCTCAATGTGGATTGTCATGAGTCGCTTACGGGGTCGTAGCTTAAGACTTTTTGCCTAAGTCTGCCTCGAACAACCAATCCGCATCCGAATAATCGCCGTCTTCTCTCCCTGTAGTCGCTGTAATAGATGTCGCAGTCCTTCATCTTCTTTTTGCCAGGCCCATCCCACCGTATGGCGGTGATATCTGGATGGCGGTGATATCTGCTATGTAGCAGTCAAGGGCCTCCGCAAGTTGTTCGTCTGCATGTGGTCTGTTAAGGGACCTCACATTCCACGTGCAGAACCGACAATCGTTTTAATTTATTCGTCTGCTTAGATCCGTCCATCTCCTAGGCATGCTGTTTCCTCTGAACTGGGTTCTTTTTATGTGGTGAGGGAGTTAGCCTCACGCACAACCTACTGGTAGGCCAGGCTCATTATTTAACCCTCGGGCAGAGGGGTTCGCTGCATGCATTGGTTCACCACTCAACGGATGTTGTGATGGCTATCCAGGAAGTGCCACGGAGAGGCTGATCAGCTCGCCATGTTGAGTGCGATCAACGACGGTGCCTCGTGCGCATAGGCCCCCAAATTCTTATAACGTTTATTTTGAGTTTACTGTATCAAGCGAAAGTTCATTTTCACACGGGGCTTAAGATTTAATTGGAAATATTTTGCTCTGCATCCAGGAACCTGAGTGATTCTCCATTTCAAAACAATTGTGATTCTCTGTTAAAAACATAGCCGAAATTATTAATAAGAGCAAATATTTCTGTTCGCTATGAAATATAGTACAAAGTGCTTCAAATGGCGGTCTCCACTGTCTATGCGGTATCGCATTCTGTCACCCCCATTCTCCAAGGACCTTATAAACGGATCCGAAGTGCTTGTGGGTGGTGAGGACCTTAATTTTATATGTAAATCATTTTCGAAATGTTGGCATATCATTGGCCCTTCTCTGTTTCCCAAAAGTGCAAAGTTCCGCAGTGGCCAATTGACTATGCCAAGAACTCGCTTTGGAAACAAGTTTAAAATACTTCCTAAAATTTTTTAAACCCAAAGCCTCCTCTTTTTCCCTGGAGATATGACTCCGACTTTCTGTCAAAGTTTCAAGTACGAAGCAGCTGTCTAATTGAAAGAAACTGCAGCTGAAATATGTCGATTATTTAGAGAAACTTATGGTGCACAAGTGCATTTACAAGAAATACGTGAAGGACGCTTTCAAAAGCGTCTCAAGAAAGTACGAAGGTGACGAAACACAAAACCAACTCCCCAAGCAATTGGATTCTCCAACAGGCTATTCAAACTAGGCCACGAAAGATTGAATAGATAAACAAGTTGAAAAAATCCTACACCGCCTGCCAATTTATGCTTGCTCATTAGAAGAGTTGCACTGGATACAATGGGGATTTGTTTTTAACAATCCTCTGGGTAGACCCAGGTGCACTATGCAACCATATCGAATCCGAAGAGGATGCTCTTTATCTACAGGATCCAGAGTGTCGTTGTTATAACCTGGAGAAGCTGTAAAAAGTCAACATTGCTAAAAAACAGTCAAAACAAAAGTTAGCTTGAACCATTATATAAACGAGAATGTCAAAAGCGGCAGCACGTCTCATCTCATACTAGAAACCAGTTCTAGCACTCAGCTGAGAACTTCTATCCCATGTAGCTTACTCAAATCACTTCGCTCCTTCTGATGGTCACTCACTTGTTCAGCATCACTTTGTGGAGATGGGGGAAAAATGACTCAATAAATGGTTTGCAAAAAAAGAAAGGCGGGATTCAAAAATTACACAAAAATTGAGAAAAATGTATCATAAAAGATGGAGGACTCTTTGCTATTCTTAGGAAATATGCTCAAGTCACATCGGTATATGTGCATATATGTATGTTTATCTATTAACGTAACAAGTAAGACTCTCAACAGGTTGAATAAGCATTCGCAACAAACAACATTTTACATACAATGCCAAAAAATGATTTTTTTCAAATGTTCGAAGATTTCAAAATTTCATACAAACCAATTGTACTTCCTTCCAGTACCGTTCCTTATATTCCTCTCTACCGCCATTGCTTCCGAAAAAAAAGCCTATACACGTGCCTGTGCACCCCAATCTCCACTTGCATATCTTTATGGTAAATAGGATCAAATTTGACAACACCTCAACTCATTAGTTGAGAATACGCCGTGTTTTTCCTATTAACAGCCTATCCTATCTCACAACCCCTCGTTTCGTTGCCATCACTCTCATAGATGGCGGCATATTCGAATCGCAGGTCAACCTCTCGCATCCTGTCCGAGGATATCTGAGGGGAACATAATCCCGGCAAAGAAGTCAACTGACCACGCCCTTCTCCATCCTCTCCAGTTGTCTGAAGTCTGAAATCTCCTTGACAGCACGAAAAGTTCATAATTAATCTTGACGCAACACCACTTCAACGGCACGCAGAGGAAGCGCTCATGATTGTCCTGAGGGCTTCCACCTTTCAACCGATTGCTATGCAAACCAAGTAAACGTCAAAAATGTTAACGTTTCTATCACCGCCTCACCTCGGCAAAAGTCAAAGATTGCAGCCCCATTCAAAGGCACCCTACACCCGTTCGCCGTCGTTCGGCAACGCTCCACAGTGTGCAATTAAAGTTAACACAAACGCCATAGTCACTTGCCCCCTAGGGATTCCTAAATTGATTGCTTGTTGGCTCTTTTAAGTGGACACAGCGCATTCAGCGCCAATAGCCGACAAGGGAACACGGCGCGCCAAAGAAGACTGAAGCGAGTTTAATGAATCACGTGTCATCCACACTCGCACACAGCAAATCGGTGGGCAGAAAAAAAAAGGAAACCCAAACACAAAAGGGTGCCAGGAAAATCGCAACCAACTAGCATTGATGGACGAACCCCAATCGAGACCGCTGACGCTGCCGTAGTCCACCCCCTCCGAGCGATTAACCTTTTCCCAGTCAGAGTCAGTCAGTCAGGCATTCATTCACTCCTCGAGCCACAGCCAGCCAAAAAGGGCGTCCACACACCATCGCACACACACACACACACGCCTCGATTTACATTTCAGGGCCGCAGAGTGCAAATGACTTCTGCTCACTGGCGTATCAGTTTCGCCTATGGTTTCGGATTACCCGTGGAAGTTAAATGCAGTCCGCTCTGTGGGTTCTCCAATTTGTGGGTGTGGGCGGCCGAAAACAAATGCCAACGAGGTGCAGAGCTTCGCAGTCGGGTGGACTCCCACACCTCCAGCGGCACGAAGATTTGCACGCCAATCTCAAGATTTCCTCAAGCCGTTCGTTCGCTCCGCAAAGAAATCAAAAGCGCCCGGGGACGTGGACAGTTTTCACTTCTTAATTACTTCGGACTGTATTTAGTTGTGAGTTGTTCGGCACGGGGGGCGGTGGCTGTGTAAATCCAGCTGAGGACAGGCCTTGCCTCAGAGGCTTGCCAAGTGGAACTCGCCACAGACGTTAGCATTCAAATTTATTCATTAGAAATGGTGCAGAACTGAATTAATTATGCGGAGACTTCGGGCCGGTTGGTGTAGGTTCGAGTTCGCTTCGGCATTCCTCACATGGTCTGGGGAATTTAATTTTATTGGTCAATTTAATTTGAATTTTCGTCCACGTGGGGAAGTAACGAACTGTAGGCAGGAGCCATTAAACGGAACGCATTGCTGTGTGGCGTGTACATGGAGCGTGGTGTGGTGTTGGTTGGTGTACATGCGAGGAGGTCGTCTCTCTGACGGACGTCTGTAGGGTTTGAAGGGCAGCTGCTGTGGCTGAAATTGCGATTGTATCTGCGTGCATTCCTCGCAGTGAACGCTTTAACTTGTAGGGGCGGGAGATGGTCCTTTAAAATTACCACTTCTTGTTGTGTGCCGGAGTTGTAGCTTTAAGGCTTGTCTTAAAGATGTGCAGTTCTGTGCCGTGTCGGCAAGATGGATGGATGTGCTCCGTAAACGTAATGATGCTGTAAATAAAGCTGTTACTTAGGGATTGTAATTTACGACAGAGTTTATGTGACAGTAGTCAGCTGAAGATTTGTGTCCAGTAGGTTCTTGTGGGATTTGAGCAACCCTCTAAAGTGCTGACTGGTGTTATAGCAGAAAACGGGATGTAACTTAACGTCTTTCGTGGTGAAAACACTTTTCATCAATGGACAATTGAAACTGAGTACCATACATCCAGGTTTAAGAATTTAAGAGATTGTAATCATCGACATTTTCGGAGACCCACATGGTCCACTAAAGGGGGAGGAGGGGCAATGGACTCACGAGAGACATCCGCCGTCGACTCTAACTCATCAGAAGCTATTCCTAAGCTCAACTAAGCGAGGCATAACTTGCTCCATCCACATAGTTGTGCACAGTCGCCTACCTGATGGAATTCTATCTAAGGCACGCCTCGGAGGTCATGATGAAGGGGACATCCATACCATGTGGCATGCGTTGAAGGCTTACATCATCTCACACGCCTAACGTTTCAATTTTATTTCCTCGATTTCCTGAATATTTTTAGAGTGAGGCAAAGTGCTAATTTTCTATGAGTCGGCAATGAACTGTAGGTTTTCTCTACTCGTGAGGGAATAATCGAAAGTACAAGAAGAGTGGTTGAAGGTTCTGGTTCCTTGTGCGTTCTGCTGTCACCCAATTTATTTTATTTTGTTTTGACATTACTCTTGCATGTAGTATGTAACATAAACAACAAACACTTGCGAAATTCTGTGGCTTCTTCTACCTAGAACTGGAATAGAAATGGGAACCAATGTTCTATAGGACTGGGACTAGGCTCCATTTCAAACGTCAGAGTAAATTTCCTTGTGTCTGGAAGAATACCTTAAGTCAGAAGCCCTCAACTTGTGGACTGATCTAAACAACGCTAGTCGCATACGTCTCTTGAATCTCTTTCCTGCAAGATGTCTAACGCATTCTCATGTATTTTCCGCAATCAACAAAGTCCAATCTAGCCTGCATTCCCCTTTTTAATATAGAAGACTGCCTTCAATACTCACTGAGGTAGACATAGCCAAAACCAATGCAAAATTTGAAAGCGCTCCAAAGTGGTCGTCGGTCGTACAAGAAATCCCACAGCGGCCACAATCGCAGCAAGAAGGGTTGTGGGGATCAGATTGGGAGACATTCTCGACATTCTTCACCTTGTCCTGTGAAATGTGTCTTTCGAGATTTCATTTTGGCGATTATGTTTTTTTCGTCATTTGGGGCATTCCAGTATTTTGAAGTTTAATTAAGAACGTTGCATCGTTTTTCAAGCTGAAATTATGGCTCTAAGCGAAATGCTGTCCTCTCTAAGCTGAAACATTATACCCATACAGGAGAGATGTATCTTCAGAGATAGGAAGACAGATATTTACTCTCTTATTTCAGTCTCTCCAAATTCTTCAAATATGTTCAACCGTCGTTCGACTGTCAATGAAATATGACAGCGGTTAAACTTACGCTTGTGCTATGTACCATACCACTCAGTACCATACTGAGGAGCATAAATTCACCAAAGTCGCTAGAATCTCATCGTTTACTCAAGACCTAAAGCAAATCTGCTGTTAAGCTTCTGTTCATCCAGTGGCACTACAGCCCACAGGGGACCAAGTTCCAACTCCTACAATAACTACTCCTGTTATGCGTGCAACTGTTCTCTCACGAGTAGAAGGGACCTACAGTTGTTTTCCGACTCCGAACGATGAGATTTGAGAAGATTTTCATAGACAGTTAGTACAAGTACTCCTTGAGTGTTGTCAGCAACTCGACAGAGGTGGTGACGTGAAAAACTGCGAGGTGTTTTGTCCGGGAATCGAATCTAGACGTTATGCGTGTGGGTCAACGCATGAAAAGTATCAGACATTTTTGTTAAAATTGCCGAAATCATTAAAAAGGAAAGTAAGTACAACATCAGTCTTGTACTTATTAGATGCACACATCGTGCTCGTAGAGCCTACTTTTTCAATAGCTGCGACAATTCAACCTGACATTTCTAGCCTTACGATTAATAAGACAATGTATCGTCATAGGTCTATATGCCTTTCTCTTTCTAAACCATGTCACGGGTAAGTTCCCACCACCTTCCGCCTTCGTTGATTAAAAACTTTTCTAAAGGTAACCATATTGTAAATTTACTGGAATTCCTAGTGACATGAGGAAATATGCTTTCGAGACATCGTTTCGGACAAAACTCTTTCCGGATTTGGAAAGTCTTTATTTTCATCCTCAAGTTGACTTACATCATGATTTAATTTTAAAGGCTTTGTTTGTATTGTATTTTTGCGGTGGCGCTTTATTCTATTTTATTTTTTGATAAATTTTATTGTGCCAAGGCAAGAAATGTTAAAAATGCATCTTTTTCAAATTTTACAAGTTTTTTTAAATCCACCTTTGGCGCAAACTATGGCCTTGAGACGGTTGATGAGAGTGGCACGCAAATGCCTCTGAGGTGTTTACCTTGTTTGAGGTGGTCCAAACTTGGTATTTCTTAGGGCAATATTCGCCTTTAAAATATCCCAAACAGAGAAATCAAAAGGAATAGCATCCGAAGAATTTGCAATCCATTGTGTAGAAGGAAGGAAGAATGGAACATTCTTTTTAAAACAATCTAGGTCTACGCGCATTTATGAGGCCGTTCCGAGTCTTCTTTAAATTACTACGGTCTCCGACAGAAATGTTTATCTGTCCAAGGTTTCAATGCTGACTCAATGGAAGTTTCACAGTATACGGTCGCATACATTTAGACGCCTGAGTTCAAAGATATGAGCAGAAAGCGGCCGTCAGTGGTTTTGGTGGCCCAAATCATCAGCATCCGCCCTGCCTACTTTGGTGGCCGTCTGAAGCTGTACATTTTCAAAGAACCAATCTGGCCGAGTATACTCGGTCATTTTGTTTGTTTACATATTGCTCGATTACAAATGGCAACTCGTCGTAATATTCAGCTACTCAAGGTTTTCATGCAAGCGTAGCACTTCCTTCGCTCTTTCGACTCTTCTTATGCATTTCTGTTGTGGTGTAAGATCGTGTACTTTTTGGAACTTCAAGGGCTTGAGCCCTAGCTCATTCTTTGTTATGTATGTGTTGCATCCGTTCCAACGGCCATTTTTCTTCCACTTCGGTGTTTATTTCGATTTCAATTTCCGAACCATTTCTTCCGATGTTACTGTTTTTTTATGACCTGTTCTCGTCTCCTCAACCAGCCTAGTGTACGAAATTGAAGGCAATTGAAGGCAATTCTGTAGACTGTAGCGCCATGCTTACAAAAACAAGGGTATTGAACTACGGTAGATTCTCCGAAACTAGTATGACACTTCCGAATCCTAAATATAAACTCATTCTTTGGCCGTTGGTTTTTGACTGCTTACAATTTCATAATTTTGTTTTAATTCTTAAAGTCATCGCCTTCTATTCTGCTTGAAAGTCATAAGCCATCACCCACTAAACCGACATAGACAATGGATTTAAAAAATCATAAGCACCCTTCACCCAGTTCCACACTCTAGGTCATAAATCAAGCATGCAACCGTCAGTTCTTTTGTCTACTCCTCTCCTCCAACGTTAATTGCTTTCCTTTTATCACTCTCCTCAATATTCCTCATACCCCCAAAGACAACGTCCTTGTTGCAAAAACCATTCCTCTAGACGGTGTCCTGAACACTTTATGGGTGTTTAAAGATTATGTTCCTTTCGTCACGTAAACCAAGTCTTGTGTCGTTTTATGGTCAGTAAAAACCACCAAGGAGTCGTCGAACTAAAGAAACGAAGAAAAAGAAACACGAAACAGGTCGTATGAATGAGTGCTCTTTTAAATAAATTGACTTCTCAAATTCTTAAATTGATTCTGAAGACATAATGTCCACTTAAACGGTACCGGGAATAAGAACAAATCACGGCGTATATTCAAAGTTCCGTACGTGCTTGAGGAGTTTCCAGCTCATGTCCAAAACGCGTTTCATTTAATTGCATCTCAAGTGTCCATAAAATTTCGATTTACTACCAGCAGCCACGTTAGACGGTCTTGAGGTACTCGTTAAAGACGCTTTATGGGTTACCCGGTGTCATACGATAAGTAATTATGGCCGATTCAACTGGCACTCAATTCGAGAGCTCTCTCATCTATTTTTAATCAACTCCACCACCCGACACGGGGAACGCGAGACCACAATACGAGACCGAAACCTTCCCCGGACGCACGTGTTGCTCAGAGGTAATTTGCCTATCGCACGCAATCGGTGTTAACACAATGGCCGGTGGTGCCGAAGAACCCACCCCGCACACACTCAATAAGTCAATTTCCTAATTGTTTGCATTCAAGCTGCCTTTCTTTTCTCCTTTTTTGCTCGCAACATGTTCTCATGACGAGGATGCGTGTGTGTCCAAACAAGGACCCAGTGCAGCTTGTTTCACACCGACGTCCGATACTCGAGCGAGAGCGTGTAGAAATCCTTCGCTACACCCCCTTTATTTACACGAGTGCGCCTTCAACACAGCCGCCGCTGCGTAGCGGTGCTAAAAACGACGCTTATGTACAGGAAATAAAGTTTAAATCTCATACATATGTCGCACTTCGCACTCAATCCAATTTGAAAGCGAACAGCGAAGCGGCAACTGCGGGGAGCGTGCTTGGCCGAGGAATCTAAACCAGCGGGAAGTTTGCATTGTGCGAAGTGAGTAATAAAACAGCAAGAACGGAGCTCTAAAAGAAAGTTCATAAAAAATGCAAAAATCTCTTCTTGCTGCGATTCTCCTTTTTTTTCTTTTGTGTGTGTTTGCTTGCCATTAACATAAAATGTCCATTAGAGAGACAGTTCGAAAGAAATGCGAATCTATTGTGTTTGGAGCGAACAAAAGACACTGTGAAAGGGGATGGAAAAGGGAGCGAAGGGTCCACCGGAAAGTTTAGATGGCGCTCGCCGTGAAAGGAATGTGTCTAAATGGACTTTTATGCTCGCTGACATGTGCTCGACAGCTTAGTCCCAAAGTAAAGGGCAGTCGTGGGAGGCGCTCTTGTGATGATTTGTCATCAGGAAGACCTTTGAAATGGTCGTGTGTTGTTGACAGAGATGAGCTTCTGCAGGTAAGTGTGTAGTTTGAAGCTGCCTTCCAGGCGATGTCTGATGACGGTGTATAGGCATATTTTTTGAGTTATTTGTAGCACCCTGGCAGCATATCTTGAATGTCATCTGTGAAAGGTTAGAAAACCTTTATCATGTAAGGTTATGTTTGCCATTTTTGAAAAAAGGTGCAATTTTTAAACAAGTTTAAATTCCTTTTGAACGAAAATTAAAGTTTAGACGTCAAACTTTTTCAACGAATTCTTTACTTAACACAAATCCTAATGCCACTCCATTTCCAGAGATTATTATTGCTTATCTGAAATATAATTCACCGAAGAAGCATCATTTCAAACCTTCCATGTTGTAATTTGTGGTCGCCGTGGCCTAGAGGTAAGTACGCCAACTCACACACCGAAGGTTTAGGTTCGATTCCCGGCCGGAACACCTCGCACTTTTTCACGGCACCATCTCTTTCGAGTTGCTGGCAACACTCAAAGAGTATCAATTGTTTATGAAAAGCTTCTCAAATTTTATCGTTCGAAATTGGCAAAAAAAAGTAGGTTCCTTTTAGTCATGAAAGAGCAGACGCACGCACAACACGAATAGTTGATGCAGAAGATGGGCCCTGGTCCCATGTGGGCTGTAGTGCCACTCAATTATTATGTTGTAATTTAGAAGATTGTAACGCAACTACAGCACTGTGGAAAAAAAATAGCACCATATTCGACTTCGTCACTATTTTGTCAATTTTGCTAATAACTGTTGCCTATGGTCATGAAACTCTTTTTTTTCGCCTGCGAACAAATGTTCTGGTCTTAGGAGTACCAAATAAAACTATTTTGGTTTCGTCCGTCCATAATAAATTGCACCATTTAGAAGGTTCCCAGTTCAAGTGTTCTTTCGCAAATTTGATGCGTTTTTGGAGGTTGATTTTTGACAGTAGTGGTCTGGGACTTCTGGCAGGTAAATTCTTCTTTACTATCCTTTTTTCTTTTTGTCGATGTGGCCACGAGTTAATTTAACTCCTCTTTTATTTTCCCAGCGTTTATAAACGGGTTAAGTTTGACTAATCTTGCTATTCGTCGTTCATCGGCGGGGGTTAGTTTCGGCTTCTTCTCTCGAGAATACACTGCACACCACGTTTCTCGAGAGTACACTGCACACCACGACCAATTTTACTTTGCTAACAACGCTGCACTTTTTAAATATTATCTTTTAGTAACTACAATAATATACAGCAATTAGGCCTGCTTGAAGAAAGGTGGAAGGAAACATTTCTGTCTTCGTTTATTTTTTTTTTTTCCACAGTATTTAAGCCTGCAGATGACAGCGCCTTCTATTGAAACGTTGGAACAATAACAATCAGATCAACTTTTTCTACACAACACACATTTAAACAGCCGAAGGGGAAGTGAATTATTTATCTTGTCCTTATCTTATCCTCAACCTGGGGCTCAAATGCATATAGTTCACATGAGAATTGACACTTAATGGCACCACTATTCATCATTACATTCGAGCACTAAAAAAATATACGCGTTATAAGCCCTTCACTTCATTCAAAATTATACATAACAACAGGAACTAGCATTATAAGAAAGTGATGAACCGCATTTTAGTATTCAACATTGAACACCGTGAAGACAATTGACTCATTTGTCCATTTAATTAAAGTACATGCAGACTGTCTATCGAAGTGTCAACACAACACACAACACTGATCATCAGAAAACATGCAAAACAAAAAGTTTATAATGAAGTCCAAAAGGACCGTCGTAAACAGGCTTGGATTTCGGCCTATAAACTAGAAAAAAAAACTCGTCCTTGGTTCTTTTCCCACTTCTTCTTCTTCTTCTTCTTCTTGTGGCGCTACAGCCCGGGGAAGACCTGGGCCTCAACCAACATGCCTCTCCAGCCAGCACGATCTTTCGCCAGCTGCCGCCAGTTTCGTACTCCAAGTTGGTTGAAATCCTTCTCCACTTGTGTGCGCCACATTAGGCTGGGCCGTCCTCTGTTGCGTTGTCCCAATGGCTCAGATTCGAAGACTGTTCGTGCCGCAGTAGTGGTGTCTATACGTTCTACATGGCTTAGCCATCTTAAGCGTTGTATCCGAAGACGCTTGACCAGGCGCATGCCACCGTACATCCTATAGAGTTCTCCGTTCAATCTTCTCCTTCAGATGCCATCAACGCAAACAACAGACTATGGGCTTCCCTATCCGCTTTTAGTAACGTCCATGTTTCCGCGCCATAAAGTAGGACTGGGATGATCAAAGTATTATATAAAGCATGCCTAATCCTCACGAGAGAGGTCTTTATTACTCAATTGCCTCTTGAGCCCAAACAAACAGCGATTGGCAAGAGTGATTCTGCGTTTGATTTCGGTACTGGAGTACCAGCACCATTACCTTCTCCCACTTAGCTACAAATTTGTCCACACCAAGGGCGGGGGTGACTTCACGTAAAACGAATACCCACTTAGCACGGTAGCGGTCTATTGCACAACCCAAATTTTCGAAAAGGCGACTCGCACGTAGTATCATCTCGTGCTTCAATTTTCGATGATTTTTCCAAAAGTTGTGGCAGTATATCGGCAATAGCGCGAATAATGTTGTCCGGCCAGTGTTCATTCGTTTCGGGCTTATCCGCGTGGACAAGCGACCGAAGACGCTTGCCAAATCCTCAACATTTTGGCAGCAGATATTTCTAAATAATGTCGTAAACAACAGGTTTCATTAAGACTATGCATAATTTAACAAGAAATTTGTCACAGATATCAGTGACAGTTGTGCCCGCTGAAGGACAGAATCATTTGTCACGATTTGATTCCTAAAAAAAGGTTGAATGTTAAGTGTGGGTGGAGCTGCAGCGCAAGCAATTGTCAAATCTCCCGATCCACCGGTAACCAATAAGCCCTGTTAAGCTAAGCTGCGTGCCGAGAAATTCCAGTAAACTGTGCCACGCTTTCCTTCGTCAGCTATAAAAGTTCTTTCCTCTCTTCTGTTCGCAGCGCTGAGAAAACGAAACTCTCAGGCGGCAGGTACCTGAACAGAACAACGTGATTAATACGTTTCATTTCAATACGAGGCGACGAGTGAAGAGATCTCAACTTCTTCAGCAACCACTCGCTTTGTTCGTGCTATTGTTCTCAAAGGCGTAAAAGAAACCTACAGCAGCCTTCTTCGTGCAGCAAATTGGAGAGCCTTTTTCTTCACAGAAATTTCTGATCGTTGTCAGAGTCTAGAAAAATGGTCTTCTCCTAATTCAGGAATCTAGATTGACACCACTAGCGTAACACTCTAAGCCCCTACATACTTTGCTACAGTAACCAAATCAGAATGGAGATCATCTTGGTACTTTTGAGATACTCTGGGACAGATAAATAATTTATTTTTGTGAGTATCATGGCTTGGGCCTTCTCAAGCATCTTCAGAATTTAATACGTCTAGGCCCGAGATGACTAGACCTGCAGACGACTAGACCTGGAGGCGACTAGACCTGGAGGCGACTAGACCTGGAGGCGATTAGATCTGCAGACGACATGACCTGCAGACGATTAGACCTGCAGACGACTAAACCTGCAGACGACTAGACCTGCAGACGACTAGACCTGCATACGTACGACTAGAACTAAAGACGACTAAACCTGTAGAGCCTGAAGCCTTGAGATCATGTGAAAGGTCATGTCGATAGCAGGTGCTTATGATTCATGCCTATCCGAACACCAAGTTGAAGAACCACTAACAGTTGAAGAGAGTCTCCGACGAAAACTGGTTAATTGATCCGCCTTAACTCACATTTTCAAAGCTTACAGGGCTGTTGAATATGTATTTACCAATTTACGAATCGATATGTAGGCGCACGTGTTAAGATCCTCACATAAAACAATGTTCCCAAAATACCACTTTACATGCGAGAGCTGTTGCTGCTTTAACGATATCCACCAAACGAGGAAAAAAGCCGTAAAGTACGACGAGTCCTCCCAACCCACTTCGTTTTTGAAGCCCGAAATAGACCACCCATTCCATTTATATCAATAGGAAAAACATACGTTTTCACCCGACACACCTACCGTCCCAGATGTGTACACACCAACCCTGAATTGGACATTTTGCGAAAGTGCTGCCAAAGCGATGCACAGAAGGGATGAAAAGCGGTATGAATTCTATCAATCTAATTTGAATGAACGGGGGAAAATTATATTCCAATTGGATATTCAAATTTATGATTGATTCAACAGACAGAACAGCAAGAGTTAGAGTTTGTATTCCCACGTACTTGAAGTGCTTTAAGGTAGGACTTTAATTTTTTTGTATGTTGGATTTTACAGGATTTTTTCTAACTCTTAAGAAATGTGTGTACCTCAAGGCTGTATACTATTTAAAATATCTCAAAGATGAGCAAAAGATTAGGGACTCGTGTCTGGCAATAATGGAGGAAGCAAAAGTTGCCACAGCTTTAGCTGTGTTGACAGATGTCTTGGACTTAAATCGTCAACTTAGACTGCCTGAACAAACCACGAAATTTCTTCAAACTTATCTACAGGACTTCCCATTTCCCCAGGATGGCCATAAAATTCCTCAAAGAATATCCTCTCCGTTGTATGTAAAGGATTCCGTGTAATTAATGTTTGATTCGTCGAAAAGCCTTTCTGATTGTTTCTGTTCATGTCTCGCCTAAATCACGGGGACTGTCTGCGATCTCCTTTACCACATTTGATGACAATCAAGTCGTTCGCAAATTAATATCTTCTAAGAACAAAACGCTTCAAAGTACACCAGACTATGGCACTCTTGAATGAGCCAAAAATGAGAACAAATCAAAACTCCTTTTCAAAGCGTAGATAAACAAGAAAAGATGTTTCTTAGCTAAACATCTATTCACCAAACGGAAAAGGATACAAATTCCAATTGGAAACTCTGCTCACACTCCGACAGGACCAAGGAAAGAGCGGAGATTCCTTTGAAGCTTGATTGAAGACGAATTGGTCTTTTTAAGCAGGAGATCCTTCGCGCGCACTTCCTCGAAATTAAGGCTGACAAACTTTAAATTCCACAAACACCATTTCCGTGCGGATGGCTAAGAACAATTCCACACAAATTCCCTGATGAAAGAGAGCATCGTCCTCCTTTCGGGTTGTTTTTTTTTCGCTTTTTTTTGTGTTTGCCGCCAACATCATTGTTCTAGATTCTCCTGGCGAAAAGGAGCGGAAAAAAGTGTATCAAAACCACCACGACTTCATTACTATTTCGCTTTTGTATCGCATTGTATTTAGCTATCCGCCAGAAACGCCAACAACATCAAAAGCCAACATTTTCACCCACCATGCCACCCACCCACCACGCCAGCAACCCACCACATCACCCACCCGCTCAATCAGCTGGCGGACTAAAACCGTCGACTTCCTGAATATGAATGGGGGCGCAAAACAACAACAGCACCAACATCGGCGGCACACTCATCCGCCCAGCTAGCCGTGGAGTTATTAGGAAAATTATCTTTCGCCTGATGAATACAAAAACTAAAGCGACGACTGTGGCGTATGCACGCCTGAATGGGTGAATGGGCGACTGGGAGTGTTTCCAGTGTAAGCCGATAGTTATTCGAGGGAACGAGCACTTTGCATTCTCCTCGGTCTCATGTTGACTTTTCCGACAGTCGGCATCTAGCGGTATCATAGCATCTCCATTGACTGCCTTTTTGTGGTGCAAATCGCGGTCACGTGACCAACAATAACACGGTAATCGTATTCGACATCACCACCGCCGCAGCCGCTGACACCCACCCACCCACCGTTGCGTCTGTCCGTCACTGCCCTGCTCTGTGGCCTCTATGAGGTGTATGGTGCGCCATCCAGTGGCGAACCTCGCAAACATAAATCCTGGCTCCACTCACTGAGGGTATGCAATAGCACCGGCAGGCAGCACCACCATCAGCAGCAGCAACAGCAGCAGCGGCAGCAGAAGTCTTAACAAACCCATCCACCGGGTACATAAACGAGCGATAATCGAGTTTCACATAAACCGGCGACAGTATATAAATTTAATAATGGAACAGAGTCGAACACCACGACACGGCAGAGCCGTACACAGCTACAGCCTCTGATACATACCGAAGCGGCTCGGCAAGACCGGACGAACGAGCAAGCAACCCCATACGGATGCCGGTATATAGCCGCAGCGCTGTATGTATCGCAGGCTGTATGTACTACAGAGCTGCAGATATCCAAAACATGAGGAGAGAACAGCAAGCGACTACGACTTTGCTACGATGACGACGCCGACGTCGGTGGCGATGATGACGATGACGACGACAACGCCAGCAACGGCGACGGTCGACAACGGCAGCACGGGTAAGCCGAACCGAGGCACAGCACAGAGCTCAGCAGCAGTGCAGAACGGATGTTTGTCGTTCGACAGAATGCCGCAGGGGCAAGGGAGGAATGCCAAAGCGAATGCTTTGTAGATACACACAGAGCCATCCGAAAGGAACGAGAGCAGTCGGAATGCCATCCATCCCTTTTTGGAACGAACATGTTTCCTTAAAGCATTTCTTTTTGCCTGCTGCTCGTTGTTGTTTCTATTTTAAATAAAATGCTTGTTCATGGGTTCAGTTGGGCGAGGATGGTTGTGTTGGTGCCGTATTATGCATACATGAGTGGGCCTGTGTGGGTTTTGTGTATCTATGAGTGGTTGGTGGTGGAGAAGTGCACGATGTAGATAATAATGATGAAGCAGCAGAGCAGTGAGTTCGACTGTGAGTTTAATGTTTTTCTTTTGTCATCGTTCCTTCTACTTTGGAAATTGCTTTTAGTTCATATTAATGAGGTACACAGGGTGTAACAAAATTGAATGGAGGTAATCAGTTTTGAGGGGTGCAATGTTTTTAGGACGGTGCTTCTACTGGCGGAGATGCTTTTACTTGTGTTAGATGGTCGAAAGGGGCCTAATTTAGGAACCTTTTATTCCTACGCAACGAGACTTTCTACGCAAAGAGATTTATTACGCAACGAGGTTTCTAGCTTAGCAGGACGGCTTTAATTCATGTGTTTTTCTTCATGCTAGTGGCGGTATGTTATTGTTTTATAGTACCCTCGTTTTGCACCCACTGATAGCACATAGAGTATTTCTTTTCTTCTACACAGTAGGTACATCGTTCCTTTCTGTCTTGGCATGGTCTTTACGTAGCTGATCATTGTTTTAAATTGTAGGCAGTGCCTACAGTCAGTAGATAGTGCCCAGACATTCAGTCTTCTGTTAAAGGACACCTTATAATTTTACATGTCCGCTCGTCAAAAGTAGGGGGCAATAGTTTTTTAAACTACATTCTTATTTGGGTTTTTGCAGACAGCCCAAAACTAGCTACTTTCGTGTTTAAAGACAGCCCCAGCAAGTCTGAAAACTCACAAGTATGTACCTAGCACTACTTAGATACTGCTGCTAGCTGTCTATTATATAAATTACAGTATATCGTGAAAGAAACGAAGAGCAGTAGCTTAGCTTAACTTCAGATTTGGTGTTGCTAGTACCCATGAACAGACTCTATCTGACTTTTGTACTTTTGACCTCAGATCGATAGACCACACACTTTTTGCAAGCTTCCTTGAATGTGTTAGCCACTCGCAATATTTGACAAAACGAGTATGGTCCATTCTTTGGTCCATGTGAAAAAAATTATAAAGACTAGCTTCAAGACCAGACTGCACAAAAGTTGATGCAACTGCTCGCTATAGACAGACAATCGCACAAAAGCACCACTTTTTGTCTGTATTTATTAACATAAGCCCGGTTTACAGCTTCATCTTTTAAAGTTCCCTCTTAGAAAATGACAAAAGTATTCACGTGTGACATCATCAGTAATTTGTACATTAATTAACCCTCCTTCCTAGTTAGGAGTTAAGACTCAATAACATATACAGCTCAATAAAATCCCGAGGTGTGTTACTTGCGACTTTCTTGTGCTTTAAGACACTTTTTGGAGAATAATGTTTGACATACTTCAAAGGATTTCATGTCGCTAGATTCCATGTCAGATTGTGCATCTTTGAAAATAGGTTGAGGTCAATATTTCAAAATATCTAAGAAGCAGACTGACGAAAATGAAACGAAAACTTCTCGGGGGAGTCATGATCATCACTATAAGATTTGGAGTATGGATAATGCAAACTGCAACGGTATTGAATTTTTTTTCATGATTTTATCGTTTTTTTTTTAATGATATTTGGATTTTAGGATCTAAGGCATTTCTGTGAGTCTGATCAAATATACTTTTGCGAATAATTTCCAGAGTCTGATTGTTCCCTAACCCCATCTACATAATCAATTTTCAGCTGATTATCACCTTAAGTCAGTCTGTATTGTGGCACAAGAAAGTGTTTCTCTGACAAGCTTTGTGTTCTGCAGTGTCTTCAATAACTTTAGACCCAAGGTTAAGCAAATTAATAAATCAGAAATTATGGAAAATCAAACGACATTATAATCCGAGCAACGATCTTCTGTTTCTGCAAAAAGGAAAAGTCTAGATTTTCAATTTTCTGCGATCAACTCTAAACGTATGAGGCTGTAAAAAATTCAGTTTGGAGACATGAACTTTTAAAACTTATATTAAATGGAGAAGAGCAGCTATCAATGATCAATTAGAATTTATCAGTCTAAGCCTAAGAAACGGACAAACATTAAATGACGACAGTTTCTTATCACTCACGACAGTGAGACGGGTAGTCTCTTATAGAACAATGCATTCAGTCAGCAAGTGCATAGAAGCCAACAGAGCTATTCCTCTTAATACCAGCCTGGATATCCCTTGCATTGCATTCATTTTTATTCTATCGAGTAGATAAACATTTTTTTACTAGACCAGCTATTGCAAATGACAAAAAAGACATCCAAAGACTTCGTCAAGTATAGACTCCCTCATAGATTTTCTGAAAAATTAATAAACTGGTTTCAATATCGGGGGTGCTACAATCAACTACGTATATGACCCACAAAACAACAGGGCATATCTTCTTTAACAGTGGTCGCAGTGGCGTAGTGGGTAAGTGCGCCGACCTACACGCAGAAGGTTCGATTCGCGGACGGGACACTTCGCATTTTTTCACGACACCATCTCCGGCAGCTCAGTTGTCTAGAAAAAGGTTCTCAAATCTCGCCGTTCTGAATCGGCTAACAACTCTAGGTCCCTTCTACTCGTTAGAGAACAATAGCATGCACAACACGAGGATTTGTTGTAGAACCTAGGCCTTGGTCCTTTATGGGCTGTAGTTGCCCACACTCTTTATTACTTAACCAC
Source organism: Eristalinus sepulchralis (assembly GCA_944738645.1). Taxonomy (NCBI): domain Eukaryota; kingdom Metazoa; phylum Arthropoda; class Insecta; order Diptera; family Syrphidae; genus Eristalinus; species Eristalinus sepulchralis. The sequence goes on from OX122886.1 coordinate 56,971,394, forward strand.
TGCATATAACAAAAAACATCGAAAGGCTTCGTAAAGTTAAGACTTATTTATAGTCTTAGTGCAACGTCAAGCCTAAACTCCGAATTTAGGAAGCTTCTTTATAATTCTTGCTCCCTGAACATTGTTAATAACCAGAGACAGATATATGATAGCCGACTTCAATATCTGGAACTAGACCTGTCATCAGTGAGTCAGCTATGGTCAGTCATCAGTCAGTATCCCTGCTTGCCAAGTGGACAATAGCATTGAAAGAGCATTCAATCTTTGATTAAGGTAGGTTTTTGCAATACATCCGCTAGTAGGATAGGTATCATAGTGATGAAACCTGTTCTCCTGGAAGCTCAGTCATATCACTGCTGGATTCCAAAAAGTTCCCAAAGAATTTGACGGCAAGTACATTCAAGTTATAGGATATCATTTCGAATGGAGCGCTTTTTCGTTCCGGAACTTTGCAGGTTATTATGCTTAACTGAGTTTTTTACTTTCGCCTGCCCTTCTGCTGCTTTGTATCCTTTTCCTAAATGATTCGGAATTGAAACTTGGTACATATTGTTAGAGGAGAGTTGAAGGACAGCATTCTTCAAACCCACCTTCAGATGTCAGAATAAAACTTTAAGTTCCCACCACTTAATAAAATAATAAACTTCCGATGACATCTTCACTACTTGCCTTAATTTGGTTACTGTCATCTCAATGTCAGGTTGGTAAATTTTTCTTTATTCTGCAGTGAGTTTTCTAAAATGTCCAAGTCCTCCCTTAGCTCTCAAAACAACTCCGTTTCGGACTTCCCTTTTAAAGAAATTTATCAATTGATAGACAACAGCAATATTCAGTCACACCCTGTGCCTTCTTCTACCCAAGTAAACAATACAAAACATTATCCCAAACTCTTGGCTTCACATTAAAATACCGTGTATGTGAGCCGGTACATAGCATAAATCCACGCACACTAGCACACCCCGCTCACTATCGAATTCAGGCTCTATTGTTCGCCTTCGTGTGTATACACGTGGAAGAGCCTACTTCACACAATATTAATTGCAATTAAACGTGTTTGCCTGTGTGCACGCCACTATACATTTCTGAGGTTATGTACGCATCAAAATGAAATAAAAAGAAAATCACACACAATTTTTTTCGTTTTCTTTTGAAGAGAAAATTGCTTAAATGTTTTATTCCGCCGCACTGAGGCGCAAATAGATTTCCTATGAAGCATCTACACAACATTCGATTAAGCAACGAGCATTGAGATCTAATTTTAGACGCGAGTGTGTTCAGTTGAATTTTACGATCTCTGCAGCGCATACAAATGACACACTTGGGAATGTCAATTAACACATTTCAGCCTATTTCACTGGACGTATGTACATATGTGCATTCGCTTGTTGGAACGTATGTACGTGGCCGTGTGGATGTGTAGAGGAGGATATCCTTGGGTTATGTACCACAGTGCATTATTGACGTGCACATACATATGTATGTTCTCGCTTCGCTGCCTCACAAAATGGTGGAAATATTTTTTTTCCTGTTTATTTGATCAGCTATTACTTCGTAGTGCTGACGGGCTTTGAATGGGCTTTGTATTGGAAATGACAGCTTGAGACGTGTTCTTTATGTCTCGCATTAGGGGTGGTTCGTGAGCTATTGACGTGTCCTCTTGAGATTAAATTTCACTGTTTGGGGTGACGCATAGCGGCTTTTGATGTGAAGGCATATTTTTTTGGAGACATCTTCATTTGACACTTAGACGGATAAAATTTGATTCGATTTTTTTTATTCTGGAGAAAATATTTTTATTTTTCAGATTGTAGGCTTATATTTTGAAATAAATTGCAATAAACCTTGGGTTGTGTGAAAGTGCATTTCAGCAAATGTAAGATTTGCTTGCAAATTAGCTTTAGAGTAGCGTGTCTGAGATCAAAGAGTATTATGCCATTGTTTAAGCAAAGACAAGGTAAGCGTCTTTAGTGAGACAAATCGGAAACTTTTCACGCGGAGATTGTTTTGCAGGAAAGTGAGAAACTGTTACAAAATACAAGAGCAACGAATAAATGTTTGATCTTCACTTTAATGAAAACGTGGAAAGCACAGTAAATTTGAAGCACTAGCACTGGCGTTCAATTTTGTTAAATGACTGGTTGTTGCTTGGTGGGCAGACGTGGCATGACTACGACCAGTTTGAGGCCCTGTGGGTCTTTTGTGATTCACAGAAATAAGCGATGAAGGAATCTACTTTTCGCCCACATAGACCTTTGAACCAAGGTTAGCTCAACAAATTTGCTTGAATAATGGAATCAGTTTACTTAACCAATAAAATGTAATCAGTGATACTCCAGCATATAACCTACTTTGTTGAAGTATCGGTTTTGAAAAAGTAAATCGATTATTTTTGTGTAAAGGCTGTACGAATGATGCTTATATAAGTCAAATATGCGCCATTTTGTTCGATAACTGCCTGCCATTTTGAAGGTAATTGAGTAGCTCGTAGTAAATGATTCCCTGCCAACCTCACCAAACAAACAGCGGTACCTTTCCGGCAGTCAATCCTGGCTTGGACACCTTTTATGGGAGTTGATAGGTTTTTATACGATGTTTCCGTGAGTGATCCATTTTTCATAACGAGTTATCATCCGCTTTAAAATGGAACGATAAATATGAACATTAAACACTAAATCATGTGCCACCCATAAATTGATTTTTTCTTTCTGAGTATCCGCCCTTATTCGAATGGTTCCAAACGGTTCTTTGTGAACTGCTCAACTCCGAAAATCGATTTAGTGCATACATAACGGTCGAATTCAACGATTTCCATTGTTTTACCAGCAATTTTGACAATTGTCCATCCGTTGAGTGGTTCATCTTAAATCCAAAAATTACCGGAACAGAATCATCGAAAGCGAAATTGGGCATAGCTAGCCCTCTTTTACAAAATCGTGACCATAAACATTATTCCCATTTTCAGCTGCCTGACATGCATTTTCGCTTCTATCGAGGAAAAACTCCTCCTTCTTGCACCTTGCAGGGGTTCATTTTTGACTTGTGGGCAAACAAGACTAAATCATTTAAATGCAAAACTGACAAGGAGGGTTTTTTAGCACGAACTATCATTTTTAAAATGGCATCAGTTGTACATCAATGAAACAAAAACTGAGCTAAATACTAAATTTGCTAAGACTTGTTTGGGTCCCGGGACACTATAGGATCACGGGCAGCGAGATTGCCGATTAACTTGCTAGGAAAGGATCAAAAGAGGCATTCGTAGGGCTCGAACCCACCGTGGGACTACCCGTGTCCTTGGCTCGGGCTTCCATCGTCGGTTGGGTCTCCCGACAGCACAACCAGATATGACATGATTGTCCAGAATGCAGGCTGATCAAATGCATGCTCCCAAACGTCAGCAAAAATCCACGGCTTCTCTGTTATACCTAGAAAGAAAAAATTGCCGACGTTTGGTGTGCAAACGGGACACTTCACCTTCGCTAAGCACTTAAGTATGCTTGGGCTTAGTGATGGTACCCTATGCGACGCCTGTGGAGAAGGTGGAGACACTTCAGAGGACTTTCTCCGTCAATGTCCCGCCTTTGCTCGGATCAGGTGGCGGCTGATTGGCGCTGACGTGGTGGGAGCCGAAAGCCTAAGCTCTCTATCACAGAAGCGCTTTTTCCTATAGAAGACCGAGAAATTGTATAAAATGTAGATTACTGCCTCGTACTAGTTTTCGAGGCTGAGCGATCCAGTGCCCTTTTTACTACAAAAAAGGTAAATACAGAGTACTAAAGCCATCTTTTGAGAAAATTAATTACTTCTTACTACACCTTATTTTGTATTTTGGAGAAAATATTTTTTTTTCGTAATCTCTAAAAAACTTTTAAATGAAACCTTAAGGGACCCAATAACAGTAAGAAAGAATCGCTACAGTGCGTACGAGCTGTCCCTCTTAAAAGACCTTGTAACGCATTTTGCCGATCTCACAAGAACATTTTGTCCAAGTGTTCAATCAAAGAATTCATGAAACACATTTTTGAAACCAACAGATTCCACTAGAACACTCAAAATGGCTGAAAACATCGACTTATGCTCACAAACTTCCAAGTAAAGAAACACAAAGAGAGGGTTGAAGGTATATAAAATTCTTAAAACAAAACTCATGATATAGATAAACTTAAATATAAGAAATAACTTGGAGAGTTATGAATTTCGGCAATTTGAAGTAATTGCTTATACAAGAAGATACATATATCAGTTCACCAAAAATTCAAATTCCTGACAAAGAGAATTAGTTATGCATCTTTTGAAATGTTGCACTAAGGGTTAAGAATCAAGTTTGAAGCCCAGAAATCATTGGTTTAAGGATTCAAAAGAAAAGCAAATCATTGGCATGGCAACCTTACAAATCAGTCCTTAAAACCTTTTCAAACTGTCGTTCCTCTTGAAGTTGTTAAGCAAATTTCAACTATTCATGAAAATACCAAGCCTCGCCACCGCCATTACTTTAATTTTTTTCAAGATTTGTGCCGACTGTAACTTAAAAACCAATGATTGGATTTATGTCAAATTTTGGCAGATGCATTTAGAAGGTTGGTCCTCGGAACGCATGAGGCGCCCTCGGGTTGAGGAAGTGGCGGCTTTTAGCCTGTGGATCAAGTAGGATTTCTTGACGATCCATGCATGATTGTTTGTAATTTAATTGTCAAGCTTTTTGGCATTTTTTCTTATGAAAAAGCGAAGAGACTCAGCCGCTATTGATTATTATTTTCAATACAATTTTTATCTTTGAAAAACTCAACACTTCTTACATTTCCTGCCATCCAGAGATTCATACGATAGGAATTTTATGGAAGTTATGAATTCCGACTGTTTCGCAAAATACCTTAACCAGAACTTTTTGATTAACCTTTCAGACTTCCCTTTCTAGTTTCAATGTTTGTCAAAATAATATGTCATGAATACGTGAGTGACATTTTTAAACAATTTTGACCATGCAAGGCGTCTGGTTGCTATCGAAATTTGTTCCGAAAGTTCCAGCCATCACACGTCTCTTATCACATCATCACATATTCGTCTCTCTCAAAAACGCAATACATATTCCTGTCTCTGCCTCTTAACCAAGAAGGACATTCCCACGCTTCTTAAAAAACAACAGAAACACACACATATCAAACAACACATGTTTTAAATTTTCCAAAAGTAATTCTTATTCACAACACGTCACACACTCACCAACCAAATGTCTTCGTCTTCAATATTTTATTTCATGTGGACAGTTGTACCAACATTTCGCGCAGCAAAAAAAAAGTGAATTATCGACTTTTCGAATTGCAAAGATTTGCCTCGACGCCGTTCTTCTCCATTGCACTTTCCTTGGATTCCCACTTTTTTTGCGTCATCCTCGCAAATACATACGTGTTCCCTGTCAGAGGTGTCATGATGATTGACGTAAGATGTCATTATTCGAAATCGTTTGACGAATGCTACCGTAAGTGATATGCGTAAGCTTACCGTGCTGCAAACTGAACGTCAATCATTTTGAAAACGAAGCGTTTATGTGACACGTCTGTCAGTTCTTACGTCTGTTATTGACTTGGAGACTTTTCAGTCGTTTCAACGAACGTTCATTCGTTTCAGCTTTTGTAACAAAATCTCTCTGAATTCAATTCGCTGGTGAATCACAACGCCCACGAATGAAATTCCTCAATGATCATGCAACTAGTTTGCTCAGGTCACACCTCTGATTTGTGAGACTTGTCCGACATGTCGTGTGCATTAGTCTTAATTGCGTTCCCCCTGACAATGCGGATTATGGAGATTAATGTGAAATTAAAAACCTGTTGCCTGCGAAGACGAAAACGTGTTCATATCGTAGTCGGTGATTTAAGACTGTTGGGGGTCACGGTTTGAAGGACACACAATTCTATCTGTTTAGTGTTTTGAACTAGTTTTGAGGTATACAGACTTTGCACTAGGGTTCCTTTTTCTGTTTCGTGAATTTGATAAGTGTGGGATTGACTGTGGCTTAATGGAACGAAATATCAGGTCCTATGAATAGTCAACGCGGTTTTCGGGTACAATTCTGAAACAAATCACTTTCACTTGTTCACTTGTTGCCATTTTCCGGGCAGCATCATAATTCTATCCATGTAGAACTTATGTAGTTTATCAGCGAACAACTTGGGCAAGTGATTTTCAGTGGCTCTCTTCAGTCGTGCAATTTTTTTCCATCAAGGGAGATCTGCACAGACCGAACCAGATGGTAATCAGAGGCTACAAGGTCTGGGCTATATGGTGGATAAATTTAAACTTTACAACTCAGCTCCTTCAATGTGTTCCGACTCATCGAAGACGTGTCATGATGGAAGACAATTCCCATTCTATGGGCCAATTCCGATCTCTAGCTCCAGTTGAGCACCGAAGATGATCAATTTGACCATTTCGTCACATTCTAGCAGCTCACAATAGACAAATCCCTTCCGTCAATTTAGGCCTTAATGTTGTGGACGTTAATTAGCCATGATCGCTGATCACTTGCACTCTACATTTTCGTATTAAAAACATTTTTGTAACAACCGCAGTGGTCGCCGTGGCGTAATGGGTAAGTGAGGCGACCCACACGCCGAAGGTCTAGGTTCGATTCCCGGACGGGACACCTCGAATTTTGTCACGGCACCACCTCTTTCGAGTTGCTGTCAACATTTAAAAAATACTAACTGTCTATGAAAATCTTCTCAAATCTTACGGTTCAGAGGCGGCAGAAAACTGCAGTTCCCTTTTACTCTTGAGTGATCAGTAGTACGCGCAACACGTGTAGTTGTTGTAGAAGCTAAGCCCTTGTCCCTTGTGGGATTATTATTGTATCAACCGCAAGAAATTTTTTGGTTCCGTTTTTTAAAGTTTCAGCAGCGTTTCACTAATGGTTTAACTCATATGACACCCAGCCATCGAGCTTCTTCTAGAATTTGCAACGAAGTACAAAACGTAACAACCAAAAGACTAAAATCGCAAATACAGGGTACCAAGATGAGAATTCTCCCTGCCGTTGCGGAAGTTACTCGCCAGGATAGGCTAAGAAAAACGACGGTGCAGCGGAAACTCAATATTGAGCAGCTTCTTCATCTGACGGAAAGATCTATATTTCCTCGGTTTGGTCATGTGGTTCGGAGTCCCTTTCATCACGATTTTCGAGGTGTGCCTAAGATACAATTTCATCAGGTAGGCGACAGCTTAGTTAGATCGAGTCCATAACCTCGTCAAGTTGCGCTTAGGTATACGTAGCTCTTGATAATTAGTCAATGTCAGAGGATCGAGCGGCCTGGAAGTCTCTCGTGCTTGCATTGCCCCTGGGACACATTTAGTGAAAAATGCGGGCTTACGAAAATTATGATGATGATGATGGTGATGTACACGGCTGTCTTAGAAAAAAAATTTAGCCTGAGATGCCACCTGTCAAACCTGTGTTCGTTTAACACAATCAGATTGTTGTTTCTAGATAGATGGCTTCATCTTTGGAGTTAGTGCCTTTCAGAAAGAGCACAAGAACTGCATTTCTGACGCCTTGTGCTTGTTATATAGTGAATTCGTCAGCTGATATGCTGAGGTATCAAATGACAACTCACGATTTACAATGTCCACATTTTAAAGAATTAAGGATGATGGGGCGCATCAATTCACTGAACTCATCTTTTTACAATACAAAAATCTAAACAAAGTCTTTTGACTTTTGGTAGAAATAACTCTAAGCTTCGTCTTCTTCCTCTAAATAAGAAGTGAAATGTTTTCCAAATGTTTCGTTGACTGTCTAAAAACAAGTCAGTCCTTCTCAACAAAGACTTTTCATGTTAAACCACAAGACAGTCCCAAACGAGTAACCAAAACTCCAAGAAACCTCATAAGCAATTTTGGTTAGTTGTTGGCCTTCCATCTGCCTTTTGTTTCTCATTTCTGAAACAATGGAAATAGGCGCACATTTGTATGTAAGTCATGCTGGGAACACAATGCGTCTTTTCCGAGAATACAACTGATATCAGTTTTCCTCGCTTTTACATCTTCATATGCTCATGTGGCAGTGTTACTGTGTAAGCATATATTCACATTCCACTGACTAATCCCTTTGTCACTTAACACGTGCTGCGGACGCTATTGCAAGGTAATCACGTAATGCGGTTGTTTGCTTTGAGCTTTCTGTTTGCATTCATCATCGTTTTTCTAGGAAAGAAGACGTTGAGAGTCGCTCCTCCATAGAACGCTTTCCGTCAATTCAGACGGGAAAACTTTCCACTTACGATTGAGATCTGAGCTAGAACTGCATGCGAAGCTGGTGTGTCTAAATGTTTTTCATGACGAATTGTGGCTAGGTGTGCCCAGATAGTGATTGTTAAGTGATGGAATAGGAATGAGGTACTACTGAGAACTACTCATTCTGTGCATGCTTTTGTTCCTTCGTAGTTGTAGGGCACTAATTGCTCCATATCGACAGTCAAAGCTGTAGCTTCAAAGGGCGTTTTTTGGCGTATTCATTATAAGCATTTTTAAATAAATAATTGTGGAGAATAAATGGGCGTTGTCAGTACCTCGAAAGAGGTTAAGACATGAAAAATGTTCTGTAACGCGAAACTTGACCTGGAAACCGCAGGACACCTCCGCGTTGGGCCTACACAATAGCACTTGGACTTGTAGTCCGTCGTCAAAGTTGGAACAGCTTTTGGTTTTTCTGTAAGATTACAAGGATTAAGAAAAAAAAAAATGTGTGTCTAATGTTGCACCTCCTAAGGCGTCTCACGGTAATCAGATGCCCACGAATAGTTCACAGGGGCGGTGTCGTAAAACAGAACATTCAAAATTGTCCGCAAAAACTTTGAGGTAATCAAGAACTTCGTCTACCACGACTTCGCAGCAAAGAAGGAAAACAACATCATTAAAAGGGAGCGAGGATAGAATCACTCTTGTCACTCGCTGTTTCTGTGCGATCAAGGGGCAATTCTGTAACAAAGTTCTCTCTCGAAAGACCAAGCCGCACTGATTACTTTTGTTCTGCTCTACATCAATCTTGGGTGTTTAATGAAGCCCTCTTTTCGGAAAGATTTTTGGAATTCCGTTTACTATTTCTGATATTGTTTGTCTTAACGACATCTGGAGAAAAAGATTCAACGACGACGTCTGGTGATGCATGCTCATTGTCAAGCGTAATGTACTCAAAACGCTAAAGGTGCCCAGGGTGTGTAGAGCGATGAATTGGACTGAAGAGTCTTTCGAACCGAGCCCTTGGGACAGGGCAATACAGATTGACCTTGTTTAAGATGGTGCACACCTTAGGAGATAGACCTTAACCAACATAGCGTGCGAAACTGGAGGCAGCTGGCGAGAGACAGTGCTCATGTGGAAGGCATGTTGGTTGAGGCCCACATCCAACACGGACTGTTAGAAGTTGTCTTTAAACACATACAAGGTTTGTTCAAAGGTGAATTTTCAAATTACATTTTTTTAGTTTGTTACATTGGTACACTCTTTTTGAACAAATGTTTACAGTTTTAGCTAAATTGCATATTTATATTGTTTGTGACAGGCATACAAATTAGACATGTTTTGTGGCTTTGGCGAGTCGCAAAATTTGAAAATTATTGCTTACGGTGAGTATATTCTGAGTCAAAAAATATTAACAAGTGGTACACACTTTTCAAAGAAGGCTGAGAAGATGTGAAGGTTGAGAAAGTGAATAAAAATTGGTACGAAAAATCGTTGCATCATTATAAAAGAAGTTGCTGAAGATGGGGGCATATCGGTTGGCTCATGTCATGCATTTTTTTCGGAAACATTGGGAAAGAAGCGTGTGGCAGCAAAGTTCGTTTCAAAATTTTCTTCATTTTTTTTGTTTGTTCGTAATTTTTTGGCTAAAAACAACACCGTTATCTTATCTCCGCTACCGTAGATTGAAGGGACTCATGAAGGAAAACCGTTTTTCCACCATTGAGCTGATACAAACCGATTCGCTAAGATAACTCAAGGGCATATCAAAATGTGGACAAACGTAATATATCGGAGGGGGACTACTTTGAGTGGGACAGAATAGAAATGGATGAATAAAAAATTACTTTTGGAGAAAAATGAAAATTCCCTTATATTTTGAACAGATCCCGTATATTGAGAGCATTTTTTAAAAGGGAGCTACCACATACAGCTCGACTGTAAGCACTTTCTCCGCCTCGCCAGCTTAATGGAAAAGCGTCTAAGCAAGTCTAAGAATCGACGCGTTTTTTTATGGTTTTAAATTTATTTTTTATTGATGTTTCATAGACTGCAGTTGCATAATTGCCCTTTGTCTGGCTGACAATCACCCCCTCCAATCTCGACCAGTTGCGATGTTGGAAAATAAGATTTTAGGCCGCCTTCACTTTCCACACGTAGTGCTCTGCGTATCCACTATTCACCACTGCACACGCTTGAATATCCCAGTTCGGGAATCAATTCATTCCCACAGTCAGTTCTTGTTGTACACGCCATTCACATATCAAATTATAGTGTGTTTAGAAACCATAACAATTTAATGTTTCCCATGAAGTGACTATTTGTTTTTTGTTTTCTATTTATGTTGACGATTTATTGCTGTTCCCTGTAAACAAAACATATAAACAACCAGTTCGCTGACATTTTTCTCATTTCCAAAGCTGTCATGCTTTTCCTATGTCGCATAATAAGCAATCTCAAAGGTAGCAGAGGGTTTGCAATTCGTCGAAGGCACCCACAAACCAGCGTTTTTCAAATAAACCCCAAATGTCAACTTGTCAGATCCCGTGTACCTGATAAGACTCTAAATTCGCACTTCAAATTATGATGTAATTCAAAACGAAAATTTCTATTCCATCGACGCCACCGCCGAACTCCTTCCCAGCCGTCAAGCAGAATTTTTATCTTTTCAAACACGTCACGACATTAAAAATTATATTACTTCAATATCTATTTGTGATGTGACGCGCACATGTACCAACCCATATTTGGACCCGGCGAAGCCATAAAATGGTTGAAGAGTCGCTGCCCAATCTCGAAAAGGGGGATGAAAATCAGAAGCAAGCCGAAAACAATAAATCCGAGAGGAAGGACGGCTGCACCAGATGGACGTCTGGAGTAACAACTTGCGCCGGTTATTACGAATAAAATTTGCCAACATAAAAAGAATGTTATTATTAATTTAATATAATATTCTGCACTCGGCTATCGCTCGAGTGCACTTGACATGACAACGGCACCGGTTGTCGGAGAGTTTATTGTGGAGCACAGCACAGCTTTTTTTGTAGACACATCACTTGAGATTTTATTGAAACCAAATGAATGTTGAATGGGATACTGTACTGTGTGCACTTTGGCTGTTTGAGATGGCCCTTAAATGAAATTACGCTTTTTATAGGCTGGGGCTTACTTTTGTCTGTGTGTCTGTCTTACTTGGTGTTGAATCTGCCAAGAGAATTGTCTGTAGACAAAGAGTTTCTCTCATTGCTGGCATCGTGGCTTTATTTGAGTTTCATTTCTTTCAACACGAACGTATGACTGAATTGTAGGTGGTCTAAAATCGTATTGCCCAACGTCGCAACTGGTCGAGAGTGGAGCGGGTGATTGTCGGCCATACAAAGGGCCATTATGCGACTGCAGTCTATGAAACACCAGTCATCGCGGTGTCCTGCACCGAGATCACTGAGCTAGCGCACATTATCACGATTTGTTGCAAGAGGCAGATGAGGTGAGAAATATACCATATTTAATTTCTTCCTTGTTCCAGATGTCGTTTTGTGGAACGTCTTCCCTAGATGCGTGCACTCCTATCTCGCAATGACCCGTGATGGTTCAGAAAAAAAAGGAACTATAAAAAATACATTTAAAAACGCGAAAAAACGCGTCGCTTCTAGTACTTAGACGCTTTTCGATTAAGCTGGCGAGGCGGAGAAAGTGTTTACAATCGAGCTGTATATGGAAGCTCCAGTTTGATGTTCTGCGTATCCACTCGACACCAGTTTGATGTTGGTATCTAGATTTTGTTTTTACAGCGACATACTTTTTAACATAAATTCGTCTTTCTGCAACCAAAAATTCCTCAAAAGTTCATCAGTTTTAGCAAAGGAGTACAGGAGAGCGGCACGTAAGAGGTACGGTGGGGTTAGACTAAAACCAAAACAAAAGGAGTTGGATATGAGTTTGAACAAAAAAAATTTACGGGAATAAGACTTAGGACATAACTTGAACAATAAATTAGACATGATTTTGGACAATGACTTAGACAAGATATTGGACAAGAACCTGCATAATGATTTGCACAAGGAATTAGAGAAGGACTTGGACAGTCGTCAATAAGAGGAATTGGTCAGCGACATCGACAAGGAATTGGACCAGATTTTAAGCAAGGAATTGGATAGGGATTGTCAAAATGAAAGTGGGAAACAGGGAATTAAACAAGAAATCGGACGGGGAATTTCATAAGAATTTGTAGAAGAAATTTGAGAAAAATTTTGACAAAGACTTGGATTGAAACCTTGGAACGGGAGTAATCAGAAAAAGAATTTAACTACAATTTGGACAAACACTTGACATTCAATTTGGACTAGGAACGAAATTTGCAGGAGATAATGTGACCTATCAGTGTGGCACACTCAGAATACAGACAATTACAGGCACAAGAACATTGGATGGATCACATGATAACCATCAAAATATTACTCATCGGTGAGGCAAGAGAGTTTCTGATACCGCCTATAACCACCTCCACTGAACGCAGTTTCATTTCAATCGCACGTAAGCTCATTCTTGCCATTCTGCATTGAAATGACTTTCAAAAATAAAAACATCTAATTTAATTCCAACAGGGTCAATAAAATTCAGTTCGGCAATAAAACTTTCAAGAAAACATCACAAATTTCCCATAAGCTGCCAAAGCTAAAGAAAAAAATTCCCAAAATATTCCGAATTCTATCGAACACATCCATCACCCGGACACACACAGTGAACATTCTACAAGACACCCTCAATTTTAATTGACAGCTAATCAACGCGCCACACACGATTCAATTTAGATGAAAGACAGCTTCCGACAATCAAAATCTTTTGATTTTTCTCGCACCCACACGTCAGCCGTCAAATGGGCTAATTAACGACCCAACACACAAGTTGATTCGAGCCATCACAATTCACTTAGTTGGATCGTGTGCATGGGGGTTGTGGCTTTTTTTTTGTTTGATTCACTGCGGAATAGGATCTTCTGCAAATTTAATGGAGACACGTTTTCAGCTGATGTTTCCGGAGTGAGTCGACAGATTTCATTTGCGCATGACTACATACACTTAGAATATTTTTTTCAGTAGACCTCCTAGACTGATGTTTTTTTCATAAAGTTAAGCTACTCAGTCTTATTTAGGAACTTCTTCGAAGAAATTGTCTATCTTTTTGAGGAAAGACATGGAGGACAATAATATACCAAAACCCCGGATTGAATCATTCCGTTTTGCGTCATTGCGAATTTCCATCGTTTTAGATTTTTCGTGCTTCGAAGCTGAGTTGTTTTTATTTCAGCATGCGTCGTAAAAACTGTGTCTGTGAATAGTTAGCGTTTCTGGTAATTCTTTTCAACTTTTTTTTAAGAAGGGTCTATACGTAAAGTTAGTTAGCCTTGAGCAAATTTCGCAAATGTTGTGAAAATACATCAGAAGTGATAATTAAATTAAAGACGCAAAGCGAACCTATAGTGTATTATGAAGTGAGGAAACAGCGATTCAACGCCATGGTTTTATTATTGGCCGCTCAAAGGAATTAGCCAGTTGCGCCCTTTCTTCTTCTTCGTCGTCACTTGCGATAGAAATCAGTATATCCTAAAAAGCTCCGTCGGATGTAGAATTAGGGTTAGATCCTTGTTTTTTATGGGCGCCTGGTTTACAACGTGAGAGGGAGCCCATTCTCCTCTCAATACTTCTCACATAGTGTAATGCACAGACATTTAAAACCATTATGCACCAGTACCTCCCCGCCTACCTTGTGTCTGTTTTATATCAGGGACACTGAATGGGACCCACCCGGGGAAACAAACTGGTCACAAAAGTCAACATTTGCAGAAGATCTTTCAACAACGGAGGAACTGTACACTCGATTACACTTGGACAAGCCGATTGAAAAGGCTAGGACTTGATGCGTGTATGCCAAAATGAAGGACGGAGTAAATTAATTGAGATATCTTCAGTTTATCTGTATAAATCTCAACATGCCATGATAAGTTTAACGGAAGGCGAGCGGCGTTTGAACGAAAAAGACGCCTCTCTGAAACAAATCAGTGGTTTTAGCCCTTTGTGTAAGGTAACATCGAAAATGCTAAATGGAACTGGACAAGCTAGGACTGGAGAGCGCTACCTCCTTAGAATAAGTGTAGACAGCGGACGGGTGGTATGAACTAAATTTGAATAAAGACCATCCCGTCCGTTCGTATTCGGCCTTCCGGCTCTTCTCCAAGCCTCCAAGCCAACAACTCTTCATCCGCAGCTCATTCAAGTTGCTGAACGGAACCAGTCTACCAAGATTTGAGTGGCACTTTCTCCCTGGAATAAGTGTAGACAACGGACTGTTGGTAGAAATGTAAACCATCCCTTCCGTTCTTAAGTCGGAAGCCCTCTCCTCCAAGCCACCAAGCCTGGATATGAGTGGCACCTACCCTTTAAAACAAGTGTAGACACCGCATGGTTGGTATTCCGCACGCCAACGTCATAATATGTGATGTTCACCTTTGATAAGCCTGACTTGGCCATTTCGAGCGAATGAACATCAATGCCAGGTTTGAGAAGATGTCAGATGTCGAATATCAAGATATGTAAAGGAGTATGATTCTGCAGGCTCTTACAAGAATTTGTGACAGAATTTATTTTAATTTTGTTGACATGGGCTAAGCTAAGGGGGCAGCTTCGGAAGTATGCTTGCTGTTGCTCGGCTAGGCCTCTTATTCACTTTCTCAAACACGAGGCATTTCAGTCAGGAAAAGACGCTAGAAGAAGGAAATTTTAGAAGTCTTACAAAATTTCGTAAGGACGTCTTAAAATAGGAAAGAAACAAAATATAGGAGAATGGAGCTGCGTAGGAAATAAGCGTTTATCAACAAACAAAGCTAGAAAGGTAGAAAGGTTTGGCGAGACTGCGGAATCAACACTTGCCTTCCGAAAAATGAAACCTCTACTTAGCGTTACAAATTTAAGATTACCTTTAACTAGTTCTGATACTTAAATGAATTAGCTATTTAATCTCAAGAGGGGACTCTTTATTTACACCATTTCCGATATGAATGCAGATCACTTTATTTGTAGGCCCTTTTCTGAAGGTACACTTAAGCTTGGACACACGTTTTTTAGCTGCACTACACACCACGCTGACTACCTTCCACTAGTCTTAGACGAAACTTAGTCCTTCCAAAGTCAATTGGTGATGAATATTTGTCAAGCGGCTTCTTTGTAATTGTCGACACAGTTCGACAACTCTTAAGTCGAGGGACATGGTAACCGGTATCTCCATTGGCGAATGTCTTTTCGGCATTTATTCAAAATTTTGTCTGCGTCCTCTGATATTAGGTCGAAGTCCACGTCAAAGACAGAAGTTTACATTTTGATTAGAACTAGTCAACATTTGGCTAGCTTACTCACAAAAATAGACCTCCCCTTCAATAGAGTGGGGAGGATGGTTTTGTACCTTTCTCCTTATAGTGAAAGAAGGAAAAGCCATTTCCTGTGGGTGCAACAAATTGCACCCGTCTACCCAATTTCAAGAAAATACAGTAGAGGGGTCTGATGAAAGTTTCTCTCAAACAAATCGCTCTAACATCACTTTTGAGGAGGAAACTTACACACGCCTAGAGGCAAGGAATTCAATTTCGCAAAGAAATCCGGCTAAGGAGAGTACTGCTCGAAGCAATAATGGAGAAAATGGATGACGAAGAACTTTTGTTGTGTGGAGCATTTGAACTACGTACGAACAATCAGTAGACACTCAGCAGAACACGTACAAGTTAACTAAATCTTCAACAAAGGAGTCATACATTTCGATTTCTTTTAATTTAAATTGATGACGCATAAGTTCAGAAATCAAGAAATGTAATCTCCATCCACCGACACCTTTACCTTACAATAATTTATTCACTTATCGAGACAATCAACCTTGAAGACTTTGTTCCAAATGTTTACGGCGTACTTTTGTGTGTAATAAAAGCGAAAAAAAACATGCAGCCAACATGCACGATCACAAATTTCAGTAATTACCAAACCGGCCACACCATCGGCTTTGTCAGATTGACAATCCTTTTCAGAGAAACTCCGATTCCCACGAGTTCGTTCTGCGTTTGGCGGTAAGCATCGTCGCGTATTGTACTCAAGAGTGCCGGTCAAATGAATGTACACAAGTGCTATCTATTAATTCTCGCTTGACAAGTGAAGTTTTATAAGTGTTTTCCGCTTTTGGAGGGCCCACACTTATCGGCAGCGGCGACGACGACATTCCCATTGTGCTCGTTGACGTTCGTATGCGATAATGAAGTGTAGGCCCGCAGTATCTAATTATTTCCTAGTGTCACTGGTGACTGGTCCATTACAGGGGCGAGTTTGAATGTGATTTGATGGAATTGAAGGGAGTAGAGAATGATTGACAAGTTCTGGTGGCTATCCGTGGCATATCCGTGCTCTAATTTGAGTGAATGTTCTCCCATTCATTGATGACGCTATCCGTCGCTTGTTGAAAAGATGGTTTAAGCTCTGTGGGGTGGTCAAACGTGTCATGCAGCAGCTTTGACTAAAAACTTTGTCTAGACTTCCATACGCCCTTTGCTTAAGGTCATTCCCCGGGCGGCAAGCACCTCTGACTTGCCTTATCTGCCCCCATGCTGGGATTTGAAAATCCTTTCATCCCTTTGTACGCATTTCTGGTATAAATCGATTTTTATTTCTGTGTTGTTGGGCATTTTTTTGCGCTTTTGTCCATTCACATATTTTACAAGTCACAGTTGAAGAAATTTGCAATAAATTTAATTTTAAGAATGCTTGCAACTAAACAATTGATACTCTTTGAGTATTGTCAGCAGCTCGAAAGAGGAGGTTCCGTGAAAAAATGTGAGATGTCTGTCCGGGAATCGAACCTAGAATTTCTGCGACTTTCCACGGCGACCACAGACAATAACCACAGACGTGATAAAATCTTACGTGTTCAGTCTGGGAATCGAACTTAAACCTTCGGCGTGTTGGTCGACCCACATTTCCACTACGCCACGACAACCACGCGATTAGTTCACTATTTTATCAAGTCTCCAAGGTTTTGATAATGATGGTGGCTAAATATCTTGAAACACTAAATTGATTGTGTCAATCGAACACGTACGAGTATGCAAAAGGCTACAGTTTTGGTAAAGACAGCTTTGTAATTCGTTCCAAGTGTTAAAAGTCTTACTAATTTTAATAAGAATTTTATATCTGAAAAAATACAGCGTGTGATGTTTTTTTTTTTTAATTTTTAATGTTTGCATTTTACGGTGAGAATGCAGTGAGTGAGTGCCCAGAAGTGGCTTGTTGGAATACGTTCCGGAAATATAAAAGATGCAGCACGCACTATTTGGCCTGTCACTGGAAAAGTGGATTGATTTTGCATATGAACTGAAGCTGTCAACAGGTTGCGAAGGGACTAAACTTCAACTGTGTTTCAGCTTGGAATCATTTAAAACGAGCAGATTGTTAAGTATAACATGAACTAAGAGCAAAACAAAGAAACCACCAGTGAAACATTACGAAATGAAAAGATTTTTGAAGCGATTCACTGCGAATGATGAGCAGTGAATAAAATACGGCAATATCCAATGCAGGGATATGGTCAACGGCCGATGACCGACCACAAACGACTTTAAGGCCAGGATTGACTGCAAGAAAGTTTATGTTGGGGGAAGGAAATTGCCCATTGTGAGCTGCTAGAACGTGACGAAACTGTCAAGTCGATCCTCTTCTGTGTTCAACTCAAGCGTTGAAATGAAGCAATCAAGACCTAGCGATGAAAATCAACCAACAAAATTGGAGTGCACGGCCCTTTGTTGGTAAGTTTTGACGTACAGATGGTTCAGCCTAGAGTTTGCATCCTCTGATTACCCCTTGTTTCGGTCTCTCTTTTGATGATAAAATATTGGCCAACCGAAGGGCAGATGAAAAGCACTTGGTCGAGGTTTTTACTGATAAGCCACAGAAGTTCTACACAGTTGAAGTTATGAAGTTGAAAAAAAGTAAACAACATAGCTAATAATCTACATACTTAATAGAAGTGTGTATGTATGTTGTTGAATGCTATGAATACTTTACTAAAGTACAACTTTCAATTTTTATTATTACCCTTTTCTTTATTTTAAGCAATTTTGCACAGCCGATCAGATCCGGACTCTTCGCGTAACAAAACAAGAATGAATAAATATATCAAATATACAAAGATGCTCAAGCCGTTCAGTTTACTTGGAAAACAAAATTTTGTTGCCCGGCTCAAACCCAGGAAGTCTCCGAACCAATTCCAAATACTGTGCAGATCAATGTTGCTTTTGCTTTTGACACGAATTTCACAATTTTGCAGTAATTTGTTTTTGTCGGTTATGATGAAATTCCTGTGTGTGTATATGTGGTATTACTATGCTCTTTTATTGATTAATTATTCTTGATTGAAATTGAAAAAAAAAAAAACGCTGAGACTACAAAATGTTTGGAGTGGTTTTTGTGGTTTCTCTCTCATTCTCTCTCTCTCTCTGAACGTTTTTAATAATGCGGCAAGGCCACCCAACGCAAGGAAGACTATGTATTTTAAGTTTGTAAGTTCTATTGTTTTTCGTAAAATTGCTGGTTCCAAGGCAAATACCTTGTTGATGGTTTTGGGCTATAGCTCACGAATTGCGGAAATGTTTAGGCTATAAGCGTCAGAAATGCTTGGTTGCCGTGGCGTGGTGGGTAAGTGCGTCGATCCACACGCAGAATGTCTAGGTTCGAATCCCGGACAGGACACCTCGAATTTTTTCACGGCACCACCTCTTTCGAGTTGCTGACAACACTCAAAGAGTATCAATTGTCTATAAAAAGCTTTTCAAAAGCTTTCCGCCGTTCGGAGTTGGCATAAAACTCTAGGTCCCTTCTAGTCGTGAGAGTAGTAGCACGCACAAAACGAGTAGTTGTTGTAGAAAATAGGTCCTGATCTCTTGTGGTCTGTGGAGCCACTCAAATAAAATTAAAAAGGTTCAAACCGAGAAGCGATGACGGAGCGGAAGTCACAGGCTGCAATTGCTAAGGCAAAAAATTCCAGATCTTTGTGCTGAATTCTCCTCAGGCTAGTGCGTGAAATTGTTTAACTGTTCAAATCGATGGGGATTTGATGTTCGTTAATTGACGCAAAAAGTCTCGGTTGTGGCAACAACATTTCTTGTGGATTTCAAACTTTCGCATTTTATTGGAGATTTAAATAGTTTTCTAGTTGAATGATATTCCTTTCGGTCCATTTGTTTTTGTTGTAACTTTTAGCGAGACAACTTCGCCCTCGCAGAACATTTCCTCTCGATTTTTGTCAGTATCTCACAATTTGCAGAGACCTCAATAATTCCGTGACATCAATCGTTGATTTGAACATTTCAGATATTAATTTTGAAAATTGTTTCATTTGACGAACCAAATGGAGGACATGTCAATAAAAGACAGATGAAAAAACAGAAATTCTTCTAAATCCTGCCCTCATAGCGGAAAGGCGTGTGACGACTTTAGTTTTATCAAAATCGAACAGTTGCACCAATAGAGCGAAACGAATTCAAACTGTACATGAAATGATGAAAATTTCTTATACGATTTACGTCTACGATTTGACTTTTGTGGAATCGTGTGATGGTCTCAATGTCAAGCACAAACTTTCGTGTTCTTGGTTTTCTTTTTAATTTCCCCGATGTTTTTAATATTTTATGAAATGATTGATTTTTTCATATGTTCATGCACCACGAAGGTATTCCCCTGATGATGCACCCCTTTGTCATTTCCACCACCAATTTTTTAATCCTTCCATCATACGGGGGCAAAACAACGCTAACGGTTGATGTGGCACAAGTCGTCATGGCGCATGTCAGAAGCTCAGTAAATACCAGAAAGTCTCCAAATAGAAGCCAAATCCAGTTTTCAAAGAAATATTTTTTAAAATTTCCCTGGAGAGATTTCGATACGTTTTAGAGAAAACATCAAATCATGGGTAACCGGCTTTTTGAGGAGGTTTTTTGAATTTTGGAAGTTCATGTCTGAAATGATTTGTCGATTTTTGATGGCGTTCTTTTAGAAAACTTGAACTTAAGATTTTACATCCGTTTTTCTTAATATTTCTTAAAAACTGATTGTGCTCTTGTTCATAGTTGTGCTCTGTTCTTTCCCTTTCTATTACAATCCGTCGAATCCAAACAATAGATCATTCAAATAAATTTACGTATGAACGACCAACATTTCGCAGATGTTTTTTTTGACTAAGGAGCAATATTTTTTTAAAACAATGCTTAAAGTTACTTAGCCTCTAAGTTCTCTGGCTCTTCTTTCGCTTGCAACAAAGTTCGTTCTTCAAATTCATCCAAAGCAAAGAACTTATCATCTCTGCTCTCATTTACGACCTCTAGACCGTCGTCCGATTACGTAACACCCTTCAAACATGTATATTCGACGCCCCTGACATGTGAGTTTCCAATTTCAAAATAGAATGCCTATCACGTGAGACCTTCCTTCCGAGCGACGACAAACACATCGGTTCCTCATTCCCAGCCCCATCAGCGCCCCGAGAGAGAAAAACCGAACGCCATCAGCTCGCTTCAAATCAATAAACAATTAAATTTGTTATTATGTTGAGTTTTTTTTTTTCTTCTTTTTGCTCGGTTTTATGAATACAACCTTCCGTTCGGCAAGGCCACGCCGAACTCAGACCCCTGCATACATACCCACAAACAGCCTTCCCACTAAATTTAGTTGCAGTAGCCGTCGCTGCCGCCGAGTAGACGAGAGCAAGTTTAAAACACAAAAACAACAAACCAACGAACCAAACGAGGAAAAAAAATCGCCTCCATTGAATCGCATGAATCCCCGAGTCCAGCACAAGTGGTCGGGGTAAGCGTCTCTTCGGCTCGCATTCACTCCTCCGGCGCGGTGGGCTGCAACCGTCTCGCTCGTCCAACACACCCTGCAAATACAGAAATTTTCAATATCCACTAGATGTGAGTGCTGTGTGTATCTATCCGCCGGCGATGGTAGCGCCGCCACGTTACACCGCCGCCAACTGCCAGCAACTGCAAACCAGTTTTCCCTTCGTTACACAAACAAAATGGACAGAGTCGGCTGACTTCGGCTGCGTTCGGCTCCGCTCGGGTTGACGTCACCCCAGGCACACCAATCGCGATGAGGCAAAGTGATTTTGTGGGCGGGGTCTGTCTGCAGATACGTTTTCGGTGAGCGCTCGCCATCCCTGTCGCACCCGACGTGGACGGTGGCAACTACGCCGTTGGATCTTCTGCGCCATGCCCGATTCACATCAGTCGAGTGATAGTGTTCGTATTGAACGGTACTTTTGCCGCCGAGCTCTCGACAGATATTTTTCCACATTTCCAATACTATTCCTCTCAGTCAGTTAGCCAGAGGATTGAAGAGAAGTAAATTAAAAAAAAAAAGTGCCAAGGACCTTAAACCGCTAAATTTCGCCTAAAATCTAGAAACTTGTCGGTGGTTGCCCTTCGCCGTTAGTTGCAGTGACAGATAGAGATATTCGAGGCGATGGAAAGTGTGGGGAGTGAGTGAGTGTGGGCCCCAAAAGTGTCTTTTCCTCGTGCCGGTGGAAAAGGTGAAGGAGCTAGCTGTGCGCTTAAAGTGAAATTTACTGCGTTTTCTTTGCGAAGAGATTTTCCCCCACGGAACGGGCCTGAAAATGGATAAAATTTTGCCATCCCGTGAAAATTGAAGACGAACGTGAAAAGTCGTAAAGTGAAGAAAAACACGTAAAATCGACGAAAAAGAAAAAACCTCGAATTTGAAGGAAAAAAGTGGTGAGAAGGAGAGTGAGAGAGAGAGAGAAAAACGAAAACCGAACAGAAGACACCGACGAAGGAAAATCTAATACGAATTTCGGTCGCTCTCTCTGCCGACGACGATTCGTGTTGGTGTCGCTCGCGCTGTCTCTGTTTGTCGTGTGGACCGTGTCGGGTGTGCTCGTCGCTCCTCGCTGACCGTAGTGGTGTGCGGAGTAGAAGAAGTGGTGGAATTTTGTGTGCTTGTGAGAATATCGTACGCACACCCACTTGGCGTGTGGCTGTGTGCGAGGTGGAGAGGTTGCGCAATTCCTATCGTATTCCCGATTGTATCTATTGGATTTTCAATTCAGATGTGCGTCTGCCTTCGCCGCCAGAGGTCGTCAGTGTCGCACCGTGCACAGTGTTTATTTCTCGGCGCGTACTAGTGTAGTCAGAGTAGAGTTGGCTGCGCCAACCAACCACCGAAGCAGAAAAGTGCTATTTCGTGAGAGATACACACCGAAAAGTTTGTGCGGCTGTGTATGTGCGTGTGTGTGTGCAGTGTGTGTTTATTTTTCTGCTCTCGTGTTCTCGCCGCTCGTCGTATTCCGATGCACAGATACGTGCCGTCGCATTGAATTGTGTGCGTTAGCTTCTGCTGATGCGTTCATACGGGAGTGCGTGAATGCGCGCGCGTTTGTATGTGTGTTGGTATCTAATTGACGGTTTTATACGTCAGAATTTATTACAATCGGTCCTTTTGTGAAATACAGTGTGTATTTTATTACTTTGCGGCTCCCCGCTTGCTTCCAGCGTCCGTTCACTGCTCGCTTTCTTGTGGATTACGCGTTCTGTGTGGTGTGTATGCCAGACGTACACACTCGCATATACACCCGAATACATCTGTGAACGCGGACAGCAAGCAGCGCAGAGTTCCCTTGGATACATTCATGCACATATCTGTTGGATAATAATCATAATAATAATAAAGCAGCCTGATAGAGGAAGAAGCCTACGAGAAGTGGAGGCCTTAAAGACACACGGCTTTCGTTGTGGAACCACGGACCGGTGGAGTGCGGAGGAAAATTAATTCATGGATGGATGCTTTTGTGGATTTGGGCTGTAAGTATCTTTGCCTGGCTGGCTGGATGGATGGATGGATGGCATGGATGGGGATGTAGTTGTGTTGGTGCTTGATGTATCTATGTGCGCGGTTTTTTTTTTTGGTGTTTCTCTATCATTTCGGTTTGTTTTGTGTGTTTCGTGATACCTTGGTGTGTTGTTGGTGCTTTTCGCTTTTCTTGATTTCCTTTTAGGGTGTGTGAGTGGATTTTGTGCCGTGTGGCGATGTGTGGAAGAGGGCATCAGCATGAGATGTTCATTACTTTTATTCCCAACATGCACTGCACGGGGTGTGTGTGTGTGTGCATGTCTGTACTTTCTTGAATTTATTTTTCTATGGTTTGTGACACGTTTTCATCTTCGTTGTGTGTTTTTTTCTCAGTTTTCCTTCGTTCGCTCTTCTTGAATTTTTTTTTGTTCACCTTCTTCTGTTTGCCTGTTCTTCGCCCATTCTCACCATATTTCTGCTTCGTTTTGTGGTCTATCGTCCCTCTCTGTCGATGTTTTTGACGACGACGACGACGACGATGATAATGATGATGATGGTGGTTACTTTGATTAAAAGATCCAAAAGCCGCTGTTTGTGTTCATTTTTTCCCCTCCGTCAATATTTCGCTCCATTGTTTTTATCGCACTGTAGAAACTCCACAACTCGAAAATCTACAGAAACTTTCTGCTTTTTAATGGCCCAAGTACGACTTTTCAAATGCCATCGACCTTTTTTTCGCTGCTGCTGTTCATGTGAAGTTTCTATCAGTTAGTGTCCCCATTTCCCCCGTCTGCCACTGGAGTGGTGGCTTGCGCTTTAAAGTGAACGTAGCAGGGAAGGAGTCCATGTACCAGCAAGTACACTTGCCAGTACATGCACTTCTTGTGTGTGTGCCCTTATGTGCCCGGAGCTTTCAGTCCAGTGTGCACAGGATCATCGGTGATGTGTTGGGGGGAGCTTTATTTCAATTTGTTTTCATGGTGTGCTCCTCTGCCATTTGGAATTTTGTGCCATGCCGTTGGGTATGATGTTTTTTTTCGCCCCCTCCTTCTGACATGGAAATTTTGGCTATTGACGTAATTTTGTGCGCATGGTTTTTGGCTTGAAGTTGTCACTTTTTTTCTTCCTCTTGCTCAAACATTGGAAAGAGCGCTGTTGGAGCAAAAAAAAAAAGAAAACATACGAAAAAAATAATTTTGTGGTGGGAATACGTGAAGCTCGACGGATTTTATTTTTTTTTTGGGTTTCTTTGGTCGGTTCAAGTCAATTAGTTGAGAGATGACATTGACACGTTGGTCACCTGTTGAGTTGTTTTGTTTTACCTATTCCGCTTTGCCTGTTTCCGCGAAAACATATGGCAACTGTTTGGAGGTGTCTCGGTTCTTTTTTTTCGTTGGTTTTCGTTTGGTATTTTTATTTTGATGTTAAATGGTTTGGTAATTTGAAACTATCATGAATTTTTGGTTGTGCTAAGGTCGCTAATCGAAAGAGTGGAGGAATGAGATGAGCTCGCATGAGGTTGGATGACATTTTGGAATTTCAGGAATTTATGATTGTTCTCATTTGTTGTCGAAAATCTTCAACTTTAGGTTTGTTAATTGTATGAGTTCATAGATGTCCGTTTTTTGTGTTAAAATTTGCTGCATTGTGTGACCTTTGATCTGATGTTTGCCCTTGCTTGAAAACTATGACGACTGCTGTTGATGTTCTGAGAAAGTTTTCTCGCAAACAAATCGGTTTGTTATAAACAATTTGAGTTTTGAAAACATCAAATGCATGTCATCCTGCTATGTATTTATATTTTGAAAATGTTTGATGTCTGATTTCTTGACAAATTTTAAGTTTATTCCCGTTTCTGTTCCAAACAACTCAAAACTACGAAAGTCTGTTTACATGTCAGACAGACAGAGATGACGCGTGAAGATCTGTTCACTTAGCCCAGTTTTGTGTTCACTGCAGCGAACACACAGTTTCTAGCAATTGAGAGCTCGTGTGAGACCATCATAAATGTCAGCCAATTGTCATCATCTGATTGCATGAAATCTGAGTAAGAAGTGATTTCTCTCTGTATTCTCATTCTTCCACATATTCAATGCCACAGACATTTCTATATCATGCCATTTCTCCTTAAAATTAAGGAAAGGAAACAAATCTGAACTTTAGTTGTCTTTAATTGTACATGTCACCGGCAGGGGTATACATTTGAAATTTGGAGAAAAGTTCAAAAGTAATCAAAAGAATGACAAATTGTGGACGGATCTGAAATTTGATCAAGTCAGCTTTGGTCAAATTTTGTGTTCTCTTTAGGTTTAAAATCGAAACGATGAATTTATTCGGGAATTGTTTTGGTTCAAAAAGTGTCAAAAAAGACTAGAAAACGCGACAAGAATATTACATTTTAGAAGACTGTAATGACAGAGAGATATCCGATCGATCTGTCAGTTGTTGTATGTGTCAAAGCAAGACGAGCACATTCGTTTTCCGTCACATGACTATTCAGTTAAAAAATTTGATCATCACCATTCGTCCTAGTTTTTGTCCAACTTGTGGTGAATAGCTTGAAAGATCATAGAGTTTCGTACTAAATTGTGTTGATAAGTAAATATATTGTATAGGTCTGTTCGATTACTAACATTTTAAACCATCTTTACATTCGCGTTCTTAAAAATTCCTTAAAATTTTTAAATTGTTGTTACCACTTTTATAGTAAGAGAAGTAGAAAGTAGTAGAGTACCCGGTCATCAGTTATTTGAGTTGATTGTAGCTAACAAAATATTGCACTAAACTGTAAAGCGAAATACAAGGCTTTTGTCAAGTAGTAACAGTGCATGAGTTTGAATGTTTTCAGTCCAAAATATTCAATCAAAAAAATATGGTATCATATGCTTACCTTAAGGCACAGTGTTTTGCAATTTTTCGTAGTTATGTATTGAAAATGTTAATATGTAGTTAGAGAGAAGTTAGCCAGTTCGGTTATAGTATCTGTTTCGGCGACTTTGGTGATCCATGTGCACACTGTAATCTGTTTTATATTTTGCTACTAAATAGTTGTACAAAAAAATCGAATGCGCGCCGCTAACCTTTCACAATCATTGGGTTCAAAACCATTTTTTTTTAATTCCAATATGGTTCTTACGATTTGCCAAATATTTCTTAAAACCCTGATGATCTTTCGCTTACAAATTTTTCGGTTTATACAGTGGCAATGCTGTCACGAAAGGACCGTCCACAGCAAGCAATTGTGTTGTTCTTCTTCTCTTATTGTTTTCTCACAAATAGAAAGAGACACAGTTTCATTCTGTGTACAAATTTAAAAAACTAAGCTAGTTGCTGAGTACTGTCAATAAAGAAAAGAGGTGAGGTCGTCAACTATTTTTCTGGGCTGTGGTTTGAATTTGGGACGTAAGTAATTCCGGCTATGAAAGTTTGTAGATCTTGTCGACAAGTATTTTAGATGGTAGTAAATTAAAGGTTTGTGCCTAATCAACATTGAAACTCAATTGACAAGTCTTTTCACCAAGAGAATCCCCAATTTCGGGCATAAACTTTTGTACCAAAATTTCCGACAATGTCGCGGAGTACTATCTTTCAACCGTCATGTACGTCACGAATACAGTTGAAGATCAACATTTTCATGTGCACCTGACCTCACAATTAAGTTTTTGCCGTCCCATCGTGTATTTATAAAGAATTACCTGACCTGACCATCGGGATACTCCAAAGCTTATGGCTCAGAAGCTCTTACAGCTAGCTCCTTAAAGATTTACTCCCTAAAGCCAGTTGTCATCAATTATTGCCATGATTGCACGAAAGGTCCCTTTGAACAATTCAAGGTACACAGAGATGTTGTTGCTCACGATGCGGTTAGTGCCGAAAATATCCCACCGATCGAGTTCTCATGAGAGAATTGATGTTTAAATCGCAAGAAACACGATCTATTTCTAAAGCGATGATGAAAACGCCTATTGGTTTAAATGGTAGATAATTCAAAATTTACATCCGCAAAGATATGCGTCCAGATCATGAAAACTGGGTGAAACTTTTTTGGTTCGTGATCTGCACAATGCATGCAGATACCCCAACGTCAGCGGAGTCACCATTTCATACTAAGCAGTGCCAGGTTACCAACTGTAGGTGTTTTGAAACGTGACTGCAACTTGAACACAGAATATACTCATGTGCCACATGTGGACCCGGTATCCTGAAACTGAAATTTAAGTCTGCCTATGCGACTATTCCCGTATGTGGGAGTTTGTGTTCAATGTAGTTTTAATCCATAGCGCGGAAGGAGGTGAGGTATTGCACCTTGTGGTCTGACCTGAGTACATTTCTTTACCCAGTCTCCGATATAATGGTTGTCTACGAGTAGGAATTTTTTCGTTCGACTCAGTGCAAAACTGCATAACAAGCAGTGATTCAAAGAGCAACAAAGAAATGGACCTTTCCCTAGACCAGATATTATTTGGTATTTGGGGCAACTCTGTAGCAGTCTTCGGTATTTGAAAACTGAAAGGTGAATCCAATACACTCCGCATGTTCGGAGCGACTAAGTATACTGAATTCGACAGAACAGTACAGATAATTCTAACATCGCCCGAAGAAAACTGTCATAACTTATAGCCAAATCTTTAAGAGGCAGCTTTCGCAAATTTTAATGAGCAGTTTGATTCTTGGTTGGTTGTAGATTGGATCGGGATTACCCGGCAATGACATTTTTATAAACAAACGGACTTTTGGGCTTTGTTGAGCTAAGCGAAGCTTAGTTGAGCTTAGTGTCGTTTAAACGGTCCAAATTTGTCCTCGCTGTTTGAATTTTAATTTAAGAGACTAATTCAAGTTCGAAGTTTTAGGAACCAATGTTTACAAGAATTTTACACCGAAGTCGAAGGTTGGAGAGGCTATTGTCAATGGGCAACCGCCTTTGTGTTTACTGTGGCGTTCCAAAATCATTAAATGGCGGTTAAGTTTGGAACCTCTTGTCTGTTTTTGATAAATCATCGACGATTGTTTAAATGAACTGTAATCTATCGTCGCCTGAAACTCGAATTTTTGATATGGCTTTAAATATTCGATGAGTGCGATACAACATTCCATCCCTTAACTACATCACCACCCTTGAAGGCAACCTTTACATATCTCATTAGTGCAATACTAGGTAGGCGCGGCCAAAAAGTATAAAATTGCAGTCTCTGCTTAGTTTTCCTGAAAAACAGTCGTACTTAAGCCAAGCTTCTAATGCGTAAGAACAATCAGAAACGACTAGAGAAAGTCAAAAATCACTTTCCACCTCTCACAACTGCCATCGAAAGCCGTCATCTTTTATATCCCTGGAGTGCCTGCCGACAGGATGCACATAAATCATTTATCGAGGTTGACTCTCACAAATGACTTTTCGATTTCAGTTTTCCTGAGTCGCACTCGATGCGGTTGGCTTGTCTTTACCTTGCATTTCCGAGTCGTAAAATATTGAGAAAACAACACGACATCGCACTATTGACACTTACCCTTGACCGAATTGACACACACGATTAGGATTCAATGCACATCTATAACAATTCCCTGCAGGGTATGATTCTGCGTACGTGCCCGAACAATGTTCGCTGCATGAATGCCCTTCAGTTGCGTTCGAGGACGGTTTCTTTGAAACCTGGACAAAAAATGTCTCGAAACTCTCTTGGGCTGTCTGTTTGTCTGTCGGGGGTAGGCATGAAAGAGGAAATGTGTGCGTTTTCGTTGATTTTGAGATGCAAATGTTGTCGCGTAAATTTCCTCCTGGTGGGGAAATACAGAGACTTGAACTTGCGCTTGGTGCTGGTGGTGGATATTTATTTGGATTTCGTGACATCGGCTTGGGTCACTTGAGGAGTAAGCAAAACGACTGCAATAACGACACAAATCATTGCGAAGCTATGGGCAAACTGAGCATTCGGACGTGGCTATCTATTGCCAGCATAATTTGACAAGGAGAACCACAACCCTCGTCCCCCTGCTTTACATGACGCGCTCTGCTTAACCACATCCACACAAAAGACTGTCTAGGTCCAACAAACAATTTGCCTTTCATGGTTTAACTGTTGTTAAATTCGTCGGCGAATAAATTATTTAACAACAGTCGTAAAAATATCGCCCAGTTTCGGATTTCCCTCTAACGATGCGAAGAATTTGGAACAACGTGCCGCTTGGTGGTCGAATTCGACCATGTCCAAGATGGGCGCTTTTACGAGCGGAATTTCGAGAAAAAAAAACAGCATTTTGGTCTGGCCAGTTTTTATATAAGGAGCAGCAAGACAAAGAATGCTGAATGTTTTATGGCGTTCAAAGTGAAAGAGTTTGTTTTGCAAATTGAACCATCCTTAGAGGGAATAAGGTCTCGAATATGTAACCATTCGGAAAGTTTGCTTATGGGAACACGGTCATAGAGGAAGAGATTCTTGTTTTTGGACTGAAGTCGTTTAACTATTTGTGATGAAGGGAAAGTATCTGAATAAAGATATATGTATGTCAAGTCACCTGAGTGGGATTACAGACCACAAGAAACCATAGTCTAGCTTTTGCAACAAATTCTCGTGCTGCGCGTGCTACTGTTCTTTCACGAGTAGAAGGGACCTAGAGTTTTTTGCCGACGCCGAACGACGAGTTTTGAGAACCTTTTCCTCACTAAGTACTCTGTAAATGTTGTCAGCTACTCGAAAGAGGTTGTGCCGTGAAAAATGTTCCGTCCGGGAATCGAACCTACTCGTAGACCTTCTGCGTGTGGGTCGACGCACTCACCAACTTCGCCACAGCGACCACCTGAGATTATACTAGCTACAGACCCTTATAGGTTTGAGTCAGGTTTTGCTAAAAAAAAACGAGTTTAAGAAATCAATGTAGATGTTGCTGGGTGATGTCTTGTTACATTCGGTGTGTGCTTAACCTTCAGAAAAAAATGGAAGGAACGAGTAAACATCTTTTTCGGGGCCTAATTGAGTTATTGTGGGATAGTGCGTCAACTCACACGCCAGAGGTCCTAGGCTTACATTTTTGACAACACCTAACGAGTACTAATTGCTTAGAAAAAGCTTCTAAAATTTCGCATAATGCGGAGTCGGCAATATGTCTAGGTGAGAAAGCAAACACAACACAAGTTGTTCCTGCAGGAGCTAAGCCCCAGTTTTTGTGTCAGAGCAGCAAAAGATTTAAAAAATGCAAAAGAGCGACATGTCTGACCTCATGTACCACCACAGTCCTAGTGTTCATCAGCCACGTGACCTCTTCTGCCCTCTATGCTTGTCTAGTTTGCCATTTGGTGCATTTACTCCATTCACTCTGCAGAGGACAACCAACACAAGGTCAATCGATTTGGTAAACTTTGAATGGATTATGAACAGGGAGACATGATTTATATTTTGGATGATGGCCATGAACTGACAGAGTCTTCGGGGAGTTGTCCCAATCAATATACGAGTACATATGGTCTCTGATTTAAAAAACATTCACAAGGGTCCGGGATCACCTTGTATGGTTGGACGGCATGATTCCACTGAATATAGATGAGACAAGTTGAAAAAAATGGCAGTTGATGATGTTTCACTGAAGTCATTCAAACGCACTAGCTGTGGGAACGTGTCAGTGGACACAAGTTGAGTAAACATGTTGAACTCAGAAGCAGGGACACACGGAATGACCCAAAAATCCATGTGGCAGAAGTGGTCATTTGCAAAATTAGGACACTATTTCTGAATCCCATTAAAGTCCTACGGATCACTAAATCTTGAGCAGAGCAAGCATCAGCATCCAGCATCATCTGACTTCCGAGACGTACTTTGCGATTTCATCAGACGGATTAGCACTTGGCAGACTCGGGACAAGAGTTTTGAATTAAGTTGTAGCCTAGTTGCACTTAGGCATAGCTCTTGATGAGTCAGAACCGCTGGCGTAGGATTGAGCTGCCGGGCGATTTTGCTGCTGCTCATAGCTTGCGCAATCTCTTTATTCAAGGATGGTAATGATGGTGGCGATGGCAAAGATCGATGCAGCAAAAGTCCACAGAATGACTTCTTAGGTGTCTGTTTATAGTCCGAAGTATCACTATAGCCTTTTTAGAATTTCCAAGTTTAAGTCGTTGCTAAGTGTGTTTCACTTAAACGACGAAAGTGTGGAATTGGTCTCCATTACAAAAATTTGCCACATTTTGTAGTGTCACGTCTTATCACTCGCTGGCAGTACCCAGTACCCCAAGGTTCCCTTTTCTTCTTCTTCTTCTTCTTCTTGTGGCGTTACAGTCCGATGTGGACCTGGGCCTCAACCAACATGCCTCTCCAGGCAGCATGGCCTTTGGCCAGCTGCCGCCAGTTGCGCACTCCAAGTTGGTTAAGGTCCTTCTCCACTTGTGTGCGCCACCTTATTCTGGGCCTCTGTTGCGTTGTCCCAATGGCTCAGATTCGAAGACTTTTCGGCCCGGAGCAGTGGTGTCCATACGTTCTACATGGCCAACTTAAGCGTTAAGGTACCCTTTTAGCTTGTCTTCTTCGGACAGTAGTTCGAACAAATTCGTACTTTGTTGACAAGACTTCACCTCAAATATTGACTTCTCCTTTGCTTTCTAGCTTACTCGTACTCGTTTACAATAGGCTATTTCATCAGGCCTGCGACCCACGAAGGGTCCGAGCCTGAGCTATAGCTGCCTTCCATTCGGTCCCGAGCAAGCTGTTTCCAGTTGTCAAGAACAAACTCTCTAACGTCCGCAATCACTTGGTCGCCATGGTGGAGGTTCGGCTTTCTTCTCTTCGAACCCGAAGGGTTCTTCTGCTTTCTTCTCCTTCTCGAACTCGAAGGCCCTCTTAGCTGGAGCGTTGTTGTCTCCTCGCTCGATGTGGTCATGCCATTGCAGTCGACATATTTTTGCCCTTAGAAGTACATCCACATTTTGGTACAGCATGAGAGTTCGCGGTTGTGTCTTCTCCTGCGTTCCTCGCAGGCAGAACCACATAATCGTCGCAGAAGTTTTCTTTCAAAGGAATTAATTTGAGCACCACTACCAATTCTCAATGTCCTTGAAAGCTCCCGACTCCCAACACCACCCTCATATTGAACCAACAAGCGCTTACAGACTACAGCAAAAAATGCCCATCAACCTTCGTTTCAAATAAAGCCCCGGCACCACTCCTCCAAACCACCCAAACTGCACTGAACCGATCGATAATCCGTTTGACAACCGCATTCAGATGTAATGCAAAATTGAAATGAACTCGCCAGCTTTCCTCGATGCATCCATGCGCGGAGACGACTACGACAGACCTGTCTCGCCTTTTGTGTGCGGTTTCCACTGAGACGATCTCTCCTCAACTGCCTGCGAAGAGGAGTTGCATAAGCAACGTTCTAACCAATTTCGACGACGGTGCACACGTCAAGTAGCGTGCCAATTCGAAATGAGAATCATCCTCAGAGCCGGCATGCAATAATTTAAAGCACTCTAAACGAATCCTCTTCCTCCTCCTCGTTCACGCCGCCGATCTACGACTTTATCCATCTGGTGGGGAGGCGCATGCGAATCGCGTGCGAATCGGTGTCATTTCATAATTTTGCACAAGGCGAGGCGCGTTAATGAGCCCACTCCGACAAGGCTATTTGTCGGCTTGTGCGGCGGTAGCGAACGAAACGCAAAAAAAAAAAAAACACCCGAAAACCACATGGCCCTGGACCATCCATCACTCGTCTCGGTGGACGAACTCGTTTCGGAAAGCCACAAAAAGTCAAACCAAACACAGATGATGCCGTAGAGACGACGTGGAGACAATCAAATTATAGACACGACCGATAGAAGTCCCTCGGCGTTCCCCCTCGTGCGCCCGCGTGCTCGTGCGTGCGTTCAGCTGGTGTTACATTTTATGGTGCTGCTCCTCAGCTGTGTCATTTGCTGCTGCCGCTGCCGTTGTTGTTGTTGTTGTTGTTGTTTCTCCTCCTCCTTCGACTTCTCATTCACACATTTTCCTTTCATTTGAATTGCGTTCGCCTCACTAATGAGCACTTTTCTATTTTCATTGATGTCGGCAGCAGGGAAATGTGTTTTTTTTTTTTTTTGTTGGTGTGTATGTGTATTTCCCTGAGAGCGGTATGCCGCCGCCCGCATTCCTAGATATTGTCTTTCCCCATTCATCTAGTCACAATGCGTGTTGTGTGAGACGCTTGCATTGCACGGTGTGTGCGTTCGGAAAGGTGATGTGTGTTTGCGCTGCAAAGAGAGTCGTGGATGGCACGAGCTATTTTTACGGCAACAACAATACGAGCGCACCACGGACGTCGCTGCCGCCGCCGCCGTCAACGTGTGTAATGTAAAGCAACAAATATTGTCTGGGGTCTTGGAAATGCAAACAAATTGTGTGTGTGCAGGACGGACAGGCGTTCGACTTTGAGAAGACGAAAAGATAAAAATTGTTTCCGGAAGATGAAAAAGAAGAAGAAGATGAAGAAAAAAAATTGAAGACCCGACACCAAGGAGAAATGTATCTTCACCTGGGCTTACACGAGCGTCTGCAACTGCGTTCGTGTGTTTGATGATCTGTTGCCTCCGCTGCCTGTTTTGTTACTTAATCTCCAGTGACTTCCTATTCCAATTTGTGAGGAGGTATTTCGTTTTGTATTTTTTCTCGTATTTATTTTTTTCAGTGTTTTTTTCTTTTTTCGGTTTTTGTCGTCTTGGGTGGGGTTGTTGTCGGGTCGGGTTCGTGTTGGAAATGTGGTTTCTTGTTTGTTAATTGATTTTTGAAATAATTCATGTCGGATGGCGGTGTGGGGACTACGGCAAAGGCGGGGAGGGGGACAAGAAAGTGACGTGTTGAGCAAGTCGAACGAGTGGTGCTGGGTATTGCGGGGTGGAGAGTTTGTAATCGAGTCTGATTGAAGCCTTAATTTCGTGGTGAAAAATTACTGCTCCCAAATGATTGATGAGCTGCCTTCTAATCAGTGTGAGTCGAATTAATCAGCAGTCCTTTTACCTTTGCAAATGTGTGAACATGCTAAGATGTTCGGTCTTCATTCCGGTCTTCATTTGGCAGCAAATTTGACATGTTGCCAATACAAGTGGGTGTATGATCACAAGAGTTTCCAGAATCGGCCGAAATCACCACATGCTTTGATTGATTGAGTGGGCTGCGTGACGTATTGGCTGAGTGCCTTACCGCCCACGCATGAAGTTCGAATGTAAATCGTTCAAAAAGCGGGATAGAAAGCCGGTCGGTTCGCTGCGGCGTTACAAAAAAGGCTCAAATGAACGTGAAAATGGTGAAAATTAAGATTATGTTGCGTCAATCGTTTTATCTCTATTTCCAAGTCTACCGAGGGGCCTTTGAATGCTTCCATTAATAACAAAGTTGCACACACTTCGACAACATTTCAATGTGTACCACGCAGGGCATACATTAGCGATTTGGAATACACTTCCTTCTGTTCACGTCAAATGTTCCTATGTCCATGCATCTCACATGGGTATGTCTCTAATTACCCTAGTAGCACCCTAGACAACCACAGTTGAGAATATAGAAAAACAAATTAAAAAGCAGACCACCAAGTAAGTGCTGTCATTAAGAAAAGACACTTCGACGACGACAGAGCGCAGCAAAAAAACCTTCGAATTGGTAAAGGACTTGGTCTACGTCAGTTTAAATTTCTTGAGAGAAATTTAAGTCTGTTTGGCGAGAGACTGGTCTAGCTGGTGATGCTAGTTGAGACACAGGTTCACCCAGGGATGTAGCTTGGCGAGCGGTTGATGATTTCTAGTTACAGCAAGCCGTACTCAGTCCATGAACTGGACAAACACGAAGATGTGACACTTTCGAAGTGCGTCGACACACACATCGGAAGGCTTCGGTTCCCAAGTCCTGCATTGAAAACAGTTAAACAAGACTCAAAGAGGAGTAGTTGTCTATGCCTTCTACATCAAGCTACTCGGTTTCGGAAATGATCTGTAGGTCCCCTCAACTCGAGAGAAAATACAATACAAGCAATTAAAAAAGAGGCTAGGCCCTGAAGGTAAAAATCCTTCAAACTCCAATAAAATTGTTCTTAGTGGTCTTCTTCGGCGAAGTCAACTTATCTGACTACCCTGATGTAGTCATTGATGCTTGCTTTTTTTGTTCTGTTGGGGGCAGGTTCCTAGAGAGTGAAAAACAGAGTCTTTCTTCTTCATCCTCTTCTTAGCATTCCCTAACAAAGTCTTTATATGATATTCCCATCTCTCATAACTCAAAAAGATAGTAACCACATCAGAAGGCAGTTGTGTCTACCCAGATTAGGTCAGTTGTTTTGTTTAAAACTGATATTTGGCAGTAACTGATACAGGGGTCTTATTTGTTCCAGCTAGGGATTGCACTTTCTCGGTACTGCTTTCTTGTTGCTGCTTGAATCGGTTTCTTGTTTTTCTACGATTTGCATATCCTCTAACTTTTTGTCAATTCATCTGCTCTTTCGTTGGCTCTGATAACTTTATGGCTAAAACTTGGAATACGATGACATCGCTTTATCCTTAAGTTTTCGTCCTCACACTGGAGTATGGCATACCCAATGAAAAATTCAATAGTCTACCCTACAACTTCAAATAATATATTCTTCTATAAAGGCTAAAGTGTTTCTTAGTAGAGTATTTCAAATGGTGATGTGATGAATAAAATTATTCAAAAAAGGAATTTCAGTTTACGGTACTAAAAGTTTTTATTTCCAACGTTT
The DNA here is from genome assembly GCA_944738645.1 of Eristalinus sepulchralis. Lineage (NCBI taxonomy): Eukaryota > Metazoa > Arthropoda > Insecta > Diptera > Syrphidae > Eristalinus > Eristalinus sepulchralis. Next base: position 57,007,222 of record OX122886.1, read on the forward strand.
TGGGGTGTCCCATGCCCAACTATTAAGAACTCGAAAGAATAACAAAAGTATGTGTGAAGACAGAGTTTTAAGATAAGGAAAGGATCAAAATACATTCCTCGATGTTTCTGCTGAGATTTGTTTCGTCAGAGATCCGAATTTAATAAAACCAAAATCACGATTTGCGACTTACCATGCCCTTGAGATGTCATTCTACCGTCTTGTAAATTCCAGAGTTCTGCCAAAGTAACACTTTGATGATTGTTACTTACTTTCTATTCAGTTGATTTTGTTAGCCTTGATTTAGAAAATCAATAATCAGATCTTAAGGGCAATACAAAATTTGAAATGTCCGCGTGAACTAATAAAGCATTGAAATGCCCAACTTCTAAAAATGCTAGGGGACATTTTAAACTGTCTACAGTACCTTGCGACTAAGTCTTAACTTGTTTTTATTTTTTATCAATTTTTTGACTAGCAACAGAGCGTGTTATTTTCGTTGACAGTCTTTATAACAGAGTTAAGTTTTATAGCTGAGAGTCTGCCTCAAATTGAGCATATTTCTTATTTGAAGTTTTGTGTTTTCATGTCAAGGCTAAAAATTTGGCAACTAATTAACACGCGCCAGGGTTTGTTTGTACAATGCATAGGAGCTCATTGACTCTATTCACTGAGCCAAAACGCGATTCATTAGATAAGTGTCTCGATTAATAAACAAACTGAGTCATGTGTAGTCAGTTTTGATGTCATTTTTAACTTCAACTAAATTTGCCTGTTCTTTGACGGATATGGGTGCTTATTAAATTCATAGTCTTGTTCAAAAACTTACAGTGTTCCCTACGAATTGCTTTTAAAATTTGTTTGACTTATACTACAATTTTTCGTATAAAGCAAATATTATTCATAAAAAATAAAATAAAATAAAGATAAAAAATTGAACAAAATTAAAAGTAAAAAAAAGGTTTATTATAATTCGTAAATAAAATTAAAATGTTTCAATTATATTTTTATTTATTTTTTAAACTTTATTTAATTTTTTTTTTTCATTTTCTTAATTTTTTTTTATAACTTCCAAGATAGTCATCAGCTAGACCAAAAAATGTTTTCGCTGTCGGAGATTTGTTTCGCCTAATGAGGTGTGTCACAAAATGAAAAAGACTCTTTTGGCAATGAAGAGGACCCGGAGGACACGCCTCACTACCTCTCTTTCTGCACAGAAATTTTAGAAAATTATTCTTCCGAAAACATAACGCAATGGGATACAAAACTCCTACCTCCATTTTCGGGCTCATAAGAACATCGCAATGATTCGAGACGAATGTCGGCAAACGTGCTAGGTGGAAGTGGTTTATAATCCCTTCGGGCCTTCTGGGAACTAAGTAAGAAACGGTTCATACCTGAGTTTAAACCAACTACCACATTGACTTCCGTATAAGTTTAAGGGTGATGAACAATTAATATAGTTGCACAATGTTCAATTACATCGTGTTTCGAACAAAATTTAGAAAGAAAATGTTCATTCTTTCGTGTGTTTCTATAAAAAAAATGGTAAATGAATGAATCCCAATTTTCAGTGGAAATTTCCATGAATTTTTGAATCAACTGCAGATGAGCGTCTTTTGTATCTACATGTTTGATAATTTGATTGGTCTAGTTTCAAGGTAGGCAGTCATCTTCACAAGCGACAAAGTTTTCCGACAGCACATTTCTGATGAAATTTACTGCCGCTGTAAATAGATTTCTTCAGTTTGTTTTTTGGAGAAAGAGAGAGAGTAAGATGACATTGAACACCAAAAACATTAAAATACAAATATTTCAAATTTCCACTTGACTCCAACAAGTGTCTGTTCCACCTTGACCCTCCACGTCTACCCGTCGCATCAAAAAGAAAACAGTTGGTCGTTGTTTACTCACTTTTAATATGATGAAATTTGTGTTGAATCGTCTAATGGTCACAAATAAACAAAAATTTCGTAATTAAATTAGAGCAAGCCAACAACAGCTGATGGAACCCTTCCCTTCGTCACCACAACGAATTCCTTCTCGAGACTCTCGGTCATAGATTTTCATAGAGGACTTATTAACTTTAACCCAGGCAGCACATCAACAAACAAAACTCTCCTCTAACTACAAAAATAAACACAATCGCCGCTACTTCGATATGCACTTTCGCTCCAATAATCCTAAGCAAATAGGCCGTACTGTTGTAACCTATGGGTGGTACAAACACGACAACAACAAGAAATGAAAAAAGGGGAACACGAGGCCAATCTAATAATAGTTCCTTACTCACAATGGGAGGGCTCCTCCACTCCGCCCGTGTACAATTCACAAGAATCACCGCCACCCGATGACGTAGCTGTGTAGAGTTGCTCCTCTCTCTCGGTCGTGTTGCGTCGCACTGCTGTTGCGCCGTTTGCCGCTGGCAGTTGCACGTCTTTAGGGAATTGAAATATCTCGGCCTGGCTTTGGTTAAAGTTATATATTTTTTCTCCTCCTTTTTATTTCCCGTTTCATTTATGGCGTTATATTCTTTTTATAGCGGTAGAGTGTGGGATCTATGTGTGTAGTCAGGTGCCCCCCCCCCAATGATGATGCCGACGTTGCCGCCGCCACTGCTGCCGCATTTGATGTTTCATCACTTCGCCATTAGTTAAGAGAAATTGGTGCAATGAACGTGAAGGAGGAGGCTTACGTGTGTGCATGTGTGTGCTGTTGGCGGTGGCGCATACTGATGGGCGACGGCTCCATCAATAGATGCTCACGTTGGATGGATATTCTGTATAATGGGTGCACTAATATTAATTAAGTGTTAAAGATATGTTGTTTGAAAGAAGACGGTAATGAATTTTAACTCGAGCATGACAGAGCGTGAAAGAGAATGGGGTGGGATAGGAAGAGTGAGAGAGAGGGGGGTGTTGCTTTGATGTTGAAGTAATTTGTGCTCACTTCGCATGCCACACTTCGAGGAAATTTGGATTTATTGCTTGAGATAAACGCTTCATAGATGGGATGTCACTCGATGTGATGAGAATCAAAAAGGAAGATGCACATTCAAAGGAAGAAGCATTGTGTTTTGTATCACGGTCAACTTTTTGGAGTAAAAGCGATGCCAATCATTCTGCTTGTCACATCCTATCAATCACATTCAACGGCGACTCGTGTATGTACACATCACCCTTCATCTACATCCAATGCAAACACACATAAGTCTAACAGATGAGCTTATTACCCACCGTTCGCGTAAATATGAATGAGGAAAATGAGAGAAACGCAAACCCTCCCCCTTTTCATATCCAATCAAAACGCTATTTACGGGCATCCAGGACAAATGGACGTATTTGCAATCACATTAGTATGTAAACAAGAAATTCAGGGCATGTAATTAAGTAAATTCCACTAATTCAGGGTAGCGCCACCCCTCTCAATGCACTCCGGCATAGAAACACAAAACCCTCGCCGCCGCCCGCCGCCACCACACTTGTCATCTGTGTTTGTCATATCGAACAGGAGGAAAGCAATAAAAACTGAAAAAAATAAAAACACCAAACCCCGAACGCCGAGGATGAATCTTTATCCCACTCTCGTGTGCACCCCTCGGGATGATATTAAAAATTCCACTTGTAACAACACAGCACATACAGCAAACGAAAAGGGAACTTTTAATTTTGAAATGGAATCAACTGACAGCAGTTTGAAGTGTGGGGGAGGAGAGAGCACGCAAAAGAAGAGGGATTATCGGGATGACAAAGTGATGTCGTTGTTGTTGTTTTTGCTGTTCTCCGCCCGAGAGGGGGACTGCATTGACAGACAGGACACATACACGCACTTTAGCTGGTGATGCGGCATTACTGCATTCGAATCTACGTAATTTGATTATCAATCCGAAGGCACCCCTGCGTAATATTTTATCCCTTTTTATGGGAAAATATGAATAGTATGCTGGGCCGGTATAAAATGGAGATAAGTTAAGGGTGTTGCCGCGGGGCGAACGATAATTAGGGTTTGCAAGGCAGTGCAACATAAAAAGTGGACTATTTTTGACAGAACGCTGAGGTCTTACGTTTGTGGTTGAATAAACGACAGTGACGGCGGCAATGTATTTGACGTGTTTGATTTTATTTTGTTTTTTTCTGAAACGATACGATTTGCGAGCGACAATGGCGACATATGTCCGTTCTTTGTGCGATCGATTTAATCTGATCGACGGGTGCGCTCTAATGATGTCATACATTATCGCCTTATCGTTGAAGTCATTAAGGATTTATTGGAGTTAGGATAGTTTATCGATATCTACTTTTTGTTTCCATTCAATGGGTTTTTGAGATCTTTCGCACAGTGATGATCGTCGATCATGTGATATTATTGAGAAAAACGAAGTGGAGCTAAAAGTAGTCAGAATATTCTCATGTGTAGGGGTAATTCAACAAGAGTTTTAAGGATTTTAACACATGATGCAACTCAATACGAGTTCGGAAAAATGTATTTGCAAACATTCGTTCAAATCTTTCGACATAAAGAGGGCGGATAAACACGAACATTGCTGCAAAAGCTACAGTCCTTTTGAGTTGGCCCTTTCGTTATTCCCACAGAGGAATGACATTAGAGCAAATCGCATTCAAGGCTAGAAGGTGAATGTTTTTTAAACAGCTTATGACAACAAACCTTCCAAAGAACAAACTCTGCATTTATGGCAAAAAGGAGGGAAAGAGATGTATTTCGTGCAAAGTGTAAGGTTAACATTGTGAATACTGGATTCATATATCAACCCTAGTCTGACCCACTGACCACTGGGCAAGGGTTAATAGAAACTGCTTTACAGATTGTCGAACCCTTTCACTGATGACTTGCTTACTAATCCGTTTCATTCTGGGATGCATTCCATCCCTCTCTCTCTGTACAATCCTTTGAACTGGTTCCCTGGATCATAATAAATAAATGACAAGGTTGAAAATCCAAGTGCCTCGTTGTGGCAGTATGAAACTAGAAACAGTAAGAAATGCCTGCGGGGTGTTCTAGAAATTTGTGAACGGATTATGTGCAAACAGGTTTTTAGAGCACAATTTACAGGATTGACTAGGTACCCACATAAGACGCATCATAAGCCAGGTTACGGGTTTCCTGCAATTTCATTACCGGATATGCGACAAATGATGTAGATGGAAGCCGCTTTTAGTGAGGTCTTAACAAAGTGAGAAACTGGGTGTGTTGAGAATTGGCGTGATGCCATGTATGTACAGTCGACGGGTCACTTATTGACTTGCAAGCCGGATGTATTCAAGCTTAAGGTATCCTATCAAAACATGGGCCTACTCTTGTACCTGGTGAAGAGATCGGGATGGCGCTCTAATAAAGAACACTTGTACAGTCGTATGTTTCGAACATCAAAATATCAATCCGATTTGAACGAACAAATGACAAATGACATGGGAAGATAGACAGACTTTTATTATACAAGGTTGTCAAATATCTTTTTGAGTTCAACTCCACACCACCAAACCGCTTCAAAAATGGATCGAGTTCGTTCCGTTTCAGCAGCATATCGCAGGCGCTGATTCGGTCCAGAAGGTTTTTTTTGCGTCAAATTATGCGCATCCAGTCTTCTGCAGATGGTTTAAAATGGTTTGGTGACTAACTCCCACCTTCCGGGCGATCTACCGAGATGCCACATGCCGGTCTAAATTGAGGATTTCCATGATTCGATCGGCATTCGTCGTCACAGGTCTTCCGCCTGCTGCCTTATCCATGATGTCATTTTTACCGGCTCAGAATCGTCGACACCATTCCTATGCGGTTCGAAGTGATAGAGTACCATCCCCCAAAACACCGTTAATCTCATGGAACGTTTCTCTAGCGGATTTGCCTTTAATGAAGGAAAGCTTTAAAATAGCGCGAATTTCGGCGTTAATGAAGCCCATGTTTAAACGTCTATAACTATTGAACGCAATAATAAAACTAATCATGCATAGCGTCGTTTTGTAGGTTATGTTAAGACCTTTCAAATGATGTATAGTGTTGCCAGATACGAGCTCTGTAGCGCTTTGTACATAGCCGGAAAATTCAAAAGACAAAGGCGGAAGGGAGACAACCTTATATATAAGTTTAAATTATTTGGCGACTCAAAAGTCTACAGTGACCCCAAGCAGCATGTTTAGGGGATCAGCAGGACCCATCCACATCTAAGACCCCTTTTGGGTATTTTTCTCAGGATTAAATTTTTCGGAATTTCTGACATTTCGGGGTTTTGAACATTTCGGTATTTGGGCATTTTGACATTGGGTTCCTCGTATGTCGGATATTATACATCGTCAGCATGTGACACCGGCTAATGAGGAATTTATTGTGAAATTATCCTTTTGGCGAGACTCTAACGTCACATGTCATCCCTGCGAGAATTTTTGTCACATGCATCAACAATTCATCCAACTCCTTCAACACTGAGGGCTTCACTTATGTTGAACTAAAAACTATCGAAAAAAGAACCAAAGCAGTAAAGGCTGCCTGTCTTTTAGGATTACTTTAAATCCCTTAAGATAGCACAAGCTAAGCAAACCGTCATTGTGAGCTCTTCAAAATTGTCATTTACGAAATTTGCCTCATGCACAAAATTTTCCCCTCGTCGCCCAACATTCAGCGCAAACGCGCACAAATTCACACAAAATTCACATCAATTAGGGAAACTCCCAAGCGGTCAATGCACTTGGCGACAAAAAAGTTCTACTGGCTTGCATTTCCTCATATATGAGTCGTCCAAGTAAACAAACGAATTGCTGAGATAATCAGAGCGCACTTAGTCGCTTCGCCTGCCTCGACATCAATATGTGCGCTATGTTCGGTTTCATTTGCTTTCGCTAACCTTGCCTTGGGCTTGGATTACTTTGTAATTGAACTGGGGGTTCAATATTCATTTCACAGGGTCACTTCTGCATAGAAAAGTCAATTGGAGTTTATTTCGATTAGCAACGTGATCTTTGTCTGCTTTAATTGAGGTATTGAAGCAACTTGCAGCAGGCTTGTGTATTCCGCAGAAGGATGAGGCATATTTTGTATGTGTTTCTGACGACATGCATTGTCTTGCGACCTTTGACAATCTGCCGCGAAACAGTACGTAGTTGTTCAGTAAATTTTACAAAAATGTGACCAAACTTAAGCTTAGTGCTCAGCCAACATCTTTAATTCCCTATTCAACAAACTTAGCTGAAGAGACCAGATGGTTAAAAGAAATTGAGCAACTCAAGAATCGAATGGGAATGCTTAAGATGAGTTTTTGAAGTAAATTAAGAACAGACAATTTTTAGATGTGAAGACAAGAAAACGAGTCACCAGAAACAGTCCGTCAATAAGTCCATGAACTATTTGTATTCTTATTTATGTAAGGCAAGCTTAACACAATTTCGTATTGTACGCCTGTCTGTTTGTCTTATTAAAACTCCCTAGGAATGATGACGACTGTGTTTTAAGTGATAATTTACTTGTTTTTGCATTAAGGAGTTCAAAATACGAAGAGGCAACAAGAGTGGTTCTTGCACAGTGGGACAAGAGCCACAAGACAAGTGTTTGATGGCTTATTGTTTTCGTAAAACATCAAAGAAAACATGCCTTTCTCAATTTGGTTCCAGATGTTTCAATTTTGTGTTCAAGCAACAATTATATAAAATCTATTATCTGCTTACCCGCTTTTCTTATCAAAATAGAACATTGAAACGTGACAGGTCTTTTCTCGAATGTTAGTGTATAGATATGCTACACAAAGAGAATGGAAGAAATGGAAGAGACTTAGACTTTGATTAGACAGCTCCGGTCGGAGACTAATATTTCTGATTGCCTGCCTACATATGTTCAGTACCAGTCTTTTGTATAACTTTCATACTCTTTTGCAGCCGACATTGGCAACAAAGTCTTCAATACCAAGCTCAGAGAGATAAAGACTCTACTCTGGCTATAAGACCATAAAGGCATCTTAAAGCCCTTTTTTTTAAATGCTTAATTGTTTGTAAATGAGATTTGTTGCATTTCTTTGCCCTGAATCGACCCGACTCGACGGTTCATGAAATTTTCTTTTTGAATTGGGAATTCTGTCCCACTGTGGCGTAAAGCGATAGGCCGTCGACTTACACACTAAAAGTTGCAGATTCGATTCTTGGACTAAAGACGTCGCGGCAACGTCTCCTTCGGCCTGCTGTCGATATTCAATGATTGCTATTTGTGCCTTGCAATTAAAGAACTTCCAACGCAACTTCTTGAATGTTGTATTGGAAGTCCTCTCTTCGGAAGACAACAATAGGACATGGAGTAGTTGCTAATGAAGCCACTCCCTGGGTACTCGTGGATCGAAGCGCCATCAACTTTCAATGGGAGCGGAAATGGGGATGACTGGCACTGGGACTGAAACCGGGACTAATACTGAAATTGAGATTGAGGCTGATGCTAAAATTTTTGAATATCCTTCAAGTTAAAATGTTTCACTAAAATATTGATGTCCTTATGATAGATAAAAAAGAAAAACAGATTATCGTCAGATGACTCTGAAATGTAACACCTCTGGTACTTTTAATTGCATCTAGCAATACTGTGTGAGCTTGTGTGAAAGGTACGTTTTGGTACATTTATTTAAACGCTTTTTCCATGGAAAGCTACTAACGTTTAGAAATTAGGGGAAATTCGTAACTTGTTCGTCATATTTTGCTCTTTTATTAGAGACAAGGTAGAAAAGCGTAGCAGGATGCTGGAAAAAATGTGAAAATATCGAATGACACATCAGTGCTGGAAATGGTTTGCCAGAAAACTGGTTAACTTAGTAGATTTTTACCTTATCTTTTTAAAGTCTTCATTTTCTCTTAATGGCAATCAGAAGTAAGTCAGAAATATAATTTCATCTTTTATACATTTGGTACAAACTGGTCGAAAAATGAATAGTTTTGAAGCAGGTTGGCCGCCGCGGTGAAGTGGATAAATGACGACTCACGTGCCAGATGCATAGCTTCAATGCTCGGCAAGTACAGTTGTTTATCCGGCATTTGTTCGCGACAACACTGAAAGAGTATTTTTTGTTTATGAAGTGCTTCTCAAACTTGGCTGTGTGGGGTCAATAATAAACTGCAGGTCCTCTCTTCTTGTGAGAAACCAATGGCATGAACAGTCACTGAAGACGTTGGCGTCCTGGTGGACCGCAGCTTTTATTAAGTTTGAGTTTGTTGCGTACTGGATTCTTGGGCATTCAAAATTCAACCTAAAATCTAAGGCTTTGTTGGAATTTGGTTTCCAAAAACGTTGTATTTATAAACCAGATTTGGCAACAGAATCAGAAAGTAGTTCGCACAACAATATTGTTTGGATTCATCTTTGTTGAGGGTTTGATCAAAATGGTTGCGTTGTCGTTTTAACTAGGGATTTTTAATTTTTTTTAAAGGAGTGATCACAAGTTATAAGCCTGACAGACTTCTAAGTCAGAAGGAAGTCAACTCTCTAGCTACGTGAACACGGATGTGACAAGCGAAAAGTTTAAACTGTGTCCTGAAACTCCCTAAAACCCCCGCTCCTGGATTTGATTTGCACGTATTGCAATTCTCAACTTTTCTGCCAAACCTTTGACATATTTGGCTTTTTGGAACTTGACACCCGACTTTTGGTATTTTGTTCCATTCCAACCGCAGTGAGGAGTTCATCGATTTGGGAGCCCTTTGCTTGAAACTTTAAAGTCTCTGGACGTTGTCAGAAACTTGAGAGTGTTAAGTTCATAAAAAAATGAAAGCCTTTTTTCTTTTATCTTGAACGTAGGAGCTGAGAACCCCAAACTCGGTCATTCTTCTCTTCCATCTCTCCACACCCCACTTTTATTACATTTACTCCTGAAACCTTTAAGGCTAAGCCAGTTATAAAATCATGTGACCTGTGTCCTATCAAACACAATATTTTTTCCATTATTTGACAACCCCCCTCAATGGGACGACATCCAGTGTGCTCTGGCGTGAAAGTAAATTTTCAATTAATCTCCCTGTCCACTCTTGCACAATCGTTTAAAGGTCATAAAATTCCACTTAAACGGTTCATGTATCTCTCAGCTTCGCGAATAGTCGCGTCGTCGCTGTCGCCGCATTCAGCCCGCCAAAAAAAAAAAAACACCCAATCACTGCCAAAACAGTTTCGCCCTCGTTTGTTCCTCGTCATTAAGTTTTATCGTGGTTCTCTCTTTCGCGTTCTCCACGCCAGCGCCGCCGCCACCGAAGCTGGCTGTTGCTGTGCAGCGCAAAAGACGACGGTATCACATTTCGTGTGTCGATATTTTGTATCTCATTCCTTGCGGTGGTGTAGCCGTCAGACTCTGATTGTTGCACGGCGCGAGTGTGGGGCTGTGGCAAAACTTTGCTGCGCTGAATCTCACGGATTGAACGAATGTAATTAGCATAGCGTCGAGCATGACAACGGGTGCCAAATGTAATTCTAGACCAAAAAAAAAAAACACAAGCCAAACAACAGTCACATTCATTCACATGAGTGCCTGCCGCCACAGAAGAGCCAAGAACTACCGTCAGTGACCGTACTCGACGCTGTCAGTGACAGGAGAGCGGCAGCAACTGACCCAGCCGCACACGGTAGTTGTGCCATTAATGACTTCATAATTAACGATCCAATAAAATCCGTTATATGACAGCGGCTCGAGATGAGATACTGCCGCTGTGCTGTTGCCGCTGTCGTTGTTGATGCTCGGCGCTGATGATTATCATGCAGATGATGATGCAACACCGCGCAGGCGGCAATACTCGGATGAAGCTATAAGCACGTACGACACGATGGGGCGGGGCGGGGCGGGCGGCGGCCGCGGAAGAGCAGTCCCCACACGAACGCTTTGGGAGGACAAGACAATTTAACGTCAACGGTTTGACGAATGACAAAACAAGGAAGAAACAAACAAAAGCGACGAAACCGAGAGGGGGACAGAAAGTAATTTGCATCCAACTCTGGGTAGACGAGAGATGGAGAGTATCGGCGCTCCATCATCTTTACACTTCGGCAACAGTAACCGGCGTGCGAGTGAGTGAAATATGGACAAATGGTTGCCACACGTTAGGGGGCATTTTCGAGATGTGGCTGCGATAGATTTTCCTTTGTTGTTGCTGTTGCTGGCTGGGTGGTGATGTACTGTTTGTCTGACCCACTTTGAGCGTTTTTTACGGCGAAGCTGATTTTCAGCGCCTGACATGGGTGAACTTGGGCCCACAGAGTCTTCGATCTACTTGACCCGTTCTTGCATGCATGCGCACAGATTGCTTCTCCGTTAAGTTTGTCGGCACTTTTGATTTTTTTTTCGCTGTGTTTGAACGTCGCGGCCTAATGCCCTCTTTCCCGTTCTTCTTCTTTCAGAAATAAACCGACCAACTGCTGAGTCAAGAGACACAAGCATTCCATCACTTCACGGTGCCTTATCATGCTAGATATGATAGCTGACTACCACAGCAGCAAACGTGAAGAGAGAAGATCTGCCGTTGCTCCCCAGACGACGACTGCAGATCTGGTGACAAGTCGGCGCAGTAGTGCCGCTGGCGTGACATCAAATCTCAAGCCACCATCGGTTGCGGACGCCGCAATAAAGTCCACCATGGACAAGACAGTCCTAACAGTGAACGCCTCCAGTTCGGAGACAAATTTGAGCACGATGACCGAGCGCAAGCCGGTGCGACGCGCAAAGCCTCAGGTCAAGGAATTCCATGATGTGATCATGTGTTCCCTGTGCAATGGATACCTGGTCAACGCTACGTCCATCGACGTGTGCGAGCATTCATGTAAGTTTGGCGGGGAAATTCCATCCGCGCAGGCAATAATCCTCCCCCTCTCTTTGACAGTCTGCAGGTCGTGCATTGTACGGCACCTGGAGAAGGAGAGCAACTGCCCGCAGTGCAAACCACAAATCAAGCACATCACAGTTGGCAATTTGAGGTGAGTTCGCCTAAAAAAAAACTGGCCCTTCCAACAGCCGGAGTAACATGCGCGGTTTTTGTGCGTACTTTCAGAACTGACAAGGTCCTGCGGACGTTGGTGTACAAACTGGTGCCTGGTCTTATTCAGCAGGAGCGGGAGCGGCAGTTACAGTTTTGGAAGACACTCGACTCGTCATCGGACTGTGAGATGCTGACAATGGAGGAAGATTTCTTCTACCCCGCCGAACCGATAAGGTAAGTCCACCTCCAAACTTATCCCCACTCCTCCACTCCTCCTCAGCTGAGCATATAAATCATCGGAATGCCGTTTTCTTCTTTTTTTCGTTCTTCCCCCAGTCTCTCTCTGGAATATCATCCGGCGCTGCTGGGAGCCAATAGCAAAATCCAGACTCCACCCGTTCGGTATTTGCAGTGCCCCGCCGAGGTGACAGTTAATCATCTGAAGCGCTTTCTCTGCTACAAGTACGATATCGATCCGGCAAACGAACGAGTGGACATTGACATCATCTACGAGGACGAGATCCTGCCAGAGGACTTCAGTCTCATCGACGTCGGCTACTGCTACAACTGGAAGAGGGTGAGTTGTCCGAGTCCTTCACTTCTTTTGTTCCCTTTAGCGTGACCTTCTCTCGAGTGATTTCTCTTCCTTTTTTTTGTGCAAATTCAACTCGAAGATTTATTGTTCTTTTGTTTACGTGCGTCCTTTTGTTCTCTCTCATTCTAATCCCATACCCAAACCGACGCACTCGCAGGTCGCTCCGATGAGATTCTGCTACAGGATTCTTTTGCACAACAATTCTCCATCCTCGCCTGTGATTCGGTCGACGGAGGTGGTGACCACACCCACGGCCGTAAAGGTTCCGGAGGAGAAGAACCAGAAGGAGTTGGGCAACGCAGAGGCTAAGCGCGTGAAAAAGTCGATGGATAGCGAGGCGATGGTGGCACCTGCAGTGCCAGTGAAGACAGTTCGATTCCTCGAACCGGCAAGGAAGGTGGAGAAGAACGGGGAGAACAACCGACAGGTCACCTATTCGGTGTTCAAGTCGAAGTCCCTAGACGGCAAGGATTCATCGAGTCACTTTAACAACAACAACAACAATGAGCCAGAGAGAGAAAAGAATGAAGGTAACGGAACGATGAAGATGATCATCGCCAGGAAGCAGAGTCCAAAGCGTTCCAGCTCCGAGGAGTCGGTGTACAACATAACCAACGACTTTAAGAGCCTGCGAAGCAACGACATGCGGTACAGTGACTACACAGTGACATCGACGACCAGTGGAGGGGTGCAAATACCCAAGAAGATCAAGGAGGAGTCAAAGACGGGGGTGAGCAAGTGTGACATTGTGGTGAGCATACCGCCGTCTCAGATCCAGCGATCACCAAACTCGTCGGACGAGAGCATGGAGAACCTCTCGCTGGCAGAACTGAAGACTGCCGGAAAGAAGACCACGAGTAGCAGCAGCGCTTCGAAGAAGAACGTTCCTAAGCTGAAGATCGAGTTGAACAGCCTTAAGACGAAGATAACCATACCGAAGCCAAAGTCAGCCGAGGTGCGCCAGGAGCCGCGGAAAATTTCGAAGCGCAAGCTCTCCATCGATGAAATGCCGATGTCGGACAAGGTGGACCTAAAGACGTACGCCAAGAACATCGGCCTCAAGCCAATAGACATGGAGAGGCCGGTAGACCTATTGGAGCCATCGAAGCCAAAGACCAGTCCCGATGCTTCGCCAATGTCGACATCGTCCTCAACCGGATCGTCTCACTCGAATGGAACCTTTTCGTTTTCTACCAACGAGGGCTGCCAGTCGTCGTCGTCCTCGCACAAGAAGCGCAAGAAGAAACACTCCAAGGAACCAAAGGACTCGAATGGAAAACGCAGAAAGCTGCACGCGGAGATCTCCTCGCAGCCGGCGGATGAGAGTCTTAAGATGAAGGTTAAGATCACCGGCGCCCACAATCACAGACCCCACAAGGTGGATGCGCGGAAGTCAAGCAGCAGCAGCGACGAGGTGATCCTCATGCCGCCGACGCTTGCAAAACTGGCGCCCCCTACAGCATCCTTGCCCCCGGCACCCAACGGCGCCACAGTGAATGGCAACGACCAGAGAAAGTCACCGAAGACAACGCCATCACCGCCGTCGCAAGCGATCCAGCCGCAGGCGCAGATCCCATCTGTCGCCAACTTCAACATATCCAACCTGAACCGCACTCTATCCGAGGAATCGTCGAACATAAGTAACCTGATGAGCGGCCGCGAAGCGGAGGTCTCCAAAAAGCCGGCAGAGATCAAGCCAAAACCCAATCCTCCGCAGATCATGACTACAATTCACTCCAGAATTTCCTCGAATTCGCAGATCACCTCGACGACTGCGTCCAAGACTCCGCTGCCGAAGCCTCTCTCGAGCATTCAAGACATGAAACTACCTGCCTCGCCTCCGCTACCTCCGAGTTTGTTCAAAACCACCCCGCTCACCATTCCAACCATTACAGCGACGTCGACCATGGCCGCGAACCCGCCCAAGTCTGTGCGGACCGCCATGAATCCTCCAACGCACGCAGTCGGTCAATCCAACCGGCCGCCGAAGCTGGCACCGGCAGCACCGAAAAGCCAGTTTGCGGTGCCTCACCCGCCGCCAAAGTCCATGCCAAACTCCCCCAAGCTGTGTCCCATCTCCTCGATAGCCAGCTCGGCTCACAAGCACGCAGCCCAGTTGAAGAGGTCCGCCAGTCTGGATGGACACCCCTCCTCGCTACTGACGAAACAGCAGAAACTAGAGCAAGAGCGCTTGATGCGCAAGCCAACTTACGGGCCGCCGATGTTCCAGCAACAACGCCACCCCAGGCCGCCCGCCAAGGCTCAGGAGAACCACTTCTACTCCTCGCCGATGTCGTCAGCTTACACACATGAGATGAGCAAGCGCAAGCCCGTGCCCATGCTGATGCCGCCCTCCTCGATCAGCGTCACCAAGATGAGCGATGCCGCCTCCAACAAGGTCACGCACACGTCGCCGAACTCGGCCGTGACCATAACTTCCCAGCAAAAGCAACACAAGTCGTACAGTCACCAAAACAACCAAAAGCCCGCCCTGGAGATCATGTACATCCCGACGAGTTCGGACCACAAGCCGGCTCCCAACAAGACAAGTCCACCCAAAGCCACTCGGCCGCCTCCACCGCCCATACCGCTTGTAAAAATTAAAAAGACGCAGAGCCAGAGCCTGCCAGTCCGCTCCCCATCGCTGACTGTCAACACGAAGACGACCAGCAGCCGCACGCACGCGTCCCTCCCGGAGCTCATTAACATGCGCAGCAACATCCCCGCAATAGTGGCCAGCAAGTCGGCGGCGGCGAGTGCCGAGAGCGCTCCCAAGCCAGAGAAGCCAGCGCACGAAACCAACGGTAAGCCGCCGAAGGAGAAGCCCTCACTTAAGGAACGCAGGCCCTCTTCCAAAGACGGCAGTCTCGAGATCCTGGACCTGTCTGGCAAGCAGAACAGCCAGTCCAACTCAACAACGCCCCCGGCGACGTTGCCATCACCCTCTGTACCGCCATCCCTGTCACCAGCACCGACTGTCGGGAACAGTCTAGAGGCAGCCCTCAACAAAATCAAACAGAACATGACGTCGAGCACGGTCCCTGATAGCATAGCCGCGGCCAACAAATCCCCCAAGATAGAGACCTCCCCCGACGACCTGCAGAATCTCCACATGCTCTCGGAGTCAGCCACGAATCGCGAGAAGATCGCCATCAAGACGCTGCCCAAACTGAACGAGATCTCAAAGGTCCGCCTGCCACAAGCCCCGGTGCGTCAGCAGAACGCCTCCGTGCGCAACATCCCCAACCCGTCGGCGCTAGCATTCCGAAACCAGCCAACAACCACGATTCCAATGCTCAACAGTATTTCCACGAAGCCCACGACCCCGCCTTCGCCTCCAATAGCGGCCTCCCAGCCCGAGTTGAAGGTGCCCACTCCCCCGAGCAGCAGCCCAACAAGCAGTACAAACCCCGGCTCCCCGCCCCGGCTGAAGAAGAACCTGAACATCGAGCAGGTGGCAGCCAACCTCAATATGAGGGCGGCCGCAGCGGCCGACCGGGCAGAGGCTTCATCTACGGCCACAGCGGTGACAACTCAGGCCACCACCAGCGTGTCCAGCCCCAATGTTGTGTCGACAAGTCGGCAAGACAGTCCAACGCCGACCAAGCAATCGAAGCCGGCCATCGTGACCTCCTCGAATGTGGTCTCCTCCTCGTCGTCATCCCTCGCCGGCGGGACGATGGTGGCCAGTCGGGAGTCGTCGGCGGCGCCGGCCGTCACGCCCACGCCCCCTAAGACGTCCTTCAAGAGCATATCCTCCCTGGTGGCGTCGTCGTCGTCGAGTTCGACTGTCAGCGCTGGAACCGCTTGAAACGAGGTAAGTCCATTTTTTTGTTCCTAGTTTTCTTTTGCCTCCCTACCCTGCCCCCCGATTAAAGAAAATTCATACACCCCCGGGGGTCGTCTTGTTGAGCATCCCACCGGGCATTTAAGCATCTAATCCGGCGGTGATCGATTGCATCGCTAAAGTGTCCCTCCCCTTAGACCCGATCATGAGTACTTGTGCGTCCCCGAAGTTGCATTCCACTTTCCGTCCGGTCGAAGAGAAAAAGCGTTCGTTGCGCGCCTTTCGGCTGTCACCGAGCGACAGAATAGAAACGAGCGAGGGCGCGCACGCGCTCGTAAGTATGTCCCACTGGCCGAGCGCGTATAATCGCAATCTTGAAGACACGGCAGACAGACACACAGCTCGAGTGAGCGCGCGCAATCCAGTGATTTATGGGGCAACGCTTGGAGGCTGGTTCTCCGGACGGCGACTCCAAAGTCCAGCCAAAGTCTCGCGCCCGCCTGGCGGTGGTGGATGTGTAGCGTGAAGTGTATCTCTCCGTCCATCAGTGGTGGTGGCTGGCGACTGGCAGAAGTGGTGGAAGTGGCTATGTGGTGCGTGGTCGCCAAAGTGAGGATTTACGGCCCGATCAGATGTGTTTGGTTCTACACACCGCCTCCTCCTTCATCTGCATCCCGTCGGTGGCGTCGTCATCGCCGTCATCTCCATCTCCATCTTCATCGTCTCGGCCACCACCGCCACCGCCGCCGCCGTCGCCGTCGTCATGTCGTTTGATCGCTTCTTTATGCGGCTTTTATTCGCCGTAGTATGCCCGTCGTGGTGTTGTTCATGCTTCTTCTCTTTCTCGCTCGCTCTGTCTCATTTTTGCTGCGATTTGCTTTTGTCTCGCTATCGCTCGGTCGATTTCTCTTTGCTGCGTCGTTCTTCGGCCAGACCTGGAGTTGATATTGGCGGGCTCGGCGGCGGAACGCTGGAATGGATTAACAAACTGGCACAAGGTGCAAATTAAAATGTCAACGTCATGAAGTCGAGCAAATAATCGCCTTTTGTGCCGCTGCTCAGCGCTCTGCGTCGACGGAGCGAGGAGCGCCTTTCGTTTGGCCGGATCTTGATGCTTGTCTTGTATTATTTTCGGGACGGGCTCTTGAAATATGAGCCCATAATTTACGAACGAGATGACGAAACGATGTGGATTGAATAAAATCATAGCCCCCCCCCCCCCCCCCCCCCGACTGACCAGACTCACTCAAAAGTTCGAATTTCAGCGCTGGCCCCCCTTGCTCCCGCTCCCACGTCGGTCGTCATCACATCACAGGCCGGCGGAGCTAAACGTGAAACAGCAAAAAGCGATACAAAGCGACGACGGCGGTGGTGAAGAGAAAAAACGAGGCACGAATCCCTGCAACCCACTTTTGCTGAAAGTACTCGCTGCTGCATCCCCGAGCCCGAGGGGGTTTGGCAGCATCCCATCTCGTACATTTATAATGAATACGTACCGGGGAGTAACAGATACACTGTGGGATGGGCAGAGTCGTAATCTGCTGAATATTCACCCTCTCTTTGGGCCGGCTTTCCTGGGGGAGGGTGTCAATGTTGGCCGGAGATGGGGTGGAATTTAACACAAGCATTGGAGGCGGTGGGGGTGTTGTGTGTGTGTTTTTTGTTCTGTTTTAATATTTAGTGGAAGCCCTTTGGCGCGCTGTGGGATGCGCTGTTTCCTTTTAGCAGTTTTTGCAGTTTATTCCAACTACCTACGAGGAGAGTGCCAAGTGTATTCAAAGGCCGTTGTTAGTTTGGCCGTTGGGTGGGGGTGTGGGGAAGTTTATGGATGCAAACATGTAACGAGGCGAAGGTGGAGAGCGAACAGAGGATACTCTTGTTCCGGTTTGAAGTTAGATTGTAGGCGTCGTGATTCACAGGATATAAGCTAAAAATAGGAACACGGCACAGTGTGCACAAGGAGTGAACATCGGCGAGTGAGAGAAAGGGAGTCAAATGCAGAGTGAGAGTTTACTTAGTCTTTTGCTGTAGCGATAGCGTGCTTTAAGGATGTTCGATGTTGCCTGGAAAAAGTTTACAATTTAAATGGCTTCAGATGATGGGGGTTTTATGCCTACTTTTGATTTCAATCGGCTCTCTGTTTGGGTGTGGGAGGTGGATGTGTTTGTTTCGCTTGCTGGGTGTTTCGTTTGGTTTTTTGGAAAGGAAGTTCATAAATCTAAATTAGGACATTGCATTTCTCTCGACAGTTTATTGTTATCACGACTTTAGAAAATTTGTTAGCTGCAGTGAGGAAATGCAGGATGTAGTAGGGGATATAGGCAAAGCTTTAAGACAAACCGATTGAATGACGATCGTAGTGGCAGCGTCGTTGTGGTCGGTGGCGAGACATCAATTGGTGGGCGTGTTAGGATGAGATATAGCTATTTGTCTAGTCGATCGGTTTAGTGGATTTTAAATTAAAAGAAACACAACAAACCTTAGCTTGCTTCAGTTAGCTAATGACCCCGCTGCCGTCGTCCGCGCCGATCTAACTGGCGACCTGCGGTTCAGTGCGGGTGCGAGTTTTTTATCAGTTGCACTGAAAATATGATATAACAACCAACCAAAGTTGATTTATCTTGTTATGTACTCTATGTACTCTATCACGAGATATTACAGACTTCCTAGTCACTTAAGTGTGGTCCAATCTGAAGGAATGGCTATTCACCAAGCATTGTTGTGGCTGCAGTGAAACAGCCTTTCCTCGAAGGGTGTCTTTGTTCTCACGAGCAGACAGGTAGTATTAAAGGCTTTGGAATTGTCTCATTAAACTCGTAGATGATCATCAATTTTTCGGTATTTCTGGACGAGATGCCTTAAGAATGCAATCTCTGCCTGTGCTGGGTGCCAGGTCATAGAGAAATTCCAGGTAACTGAATTTGCCAAGTACCCTTCTTCAGGAACACGAGCGGTTAACTATATGTACCTTGCGCTGCATGCAGGTTGAACGCGATTCACTTGATCAAACCTTCATCCTGCGTTGCAAAAGAAACTCTTGATACGTTCTAGACTGCTTCAATAGCTCAAAAGATCGGACGTAGGTTGGCCTGGCTGTGGGAGTAATAAAATATGCTCACAGTTTGATCGGTGCGTACACTAGCAGCTTTCGTGTTCTCTTGAAGAACTCTGATCAAATAACCGCCAATATTGACACAAATCTTAGTGGAGAAGGGGACCTCAACCAACTTGGAGTGCGCAACTGGCGGCAGCTGGCGAAAGACCATGCTGGCATGTTGGTTGAGGCCCAGGTCCACCCCGGACTGTAGCGCCACAAGAAGAAGAAGATTGACACAAATCTTTTGAGATTGCTTCAAACTTGAATGGACTAAGAATCTTCTTCATCAACTCATGGATTACAGACGTTGCCGTCGTATTAGATGAAAAGGGATTCATGTCTTTCATACTTCTGTGATCCAAACTTAACGAAAATTGTAAGAAATCTGGGTTCCGGGTTTATCCATTCTATTCATTCAACAGCGTTTTTTAAACATGTTCCACTCGTCTTTAACTGACTGTCACGTGGGTGTGCTGAAACTCCAGGATTGTTAAATTTGTCTGTGGTCTGGGAAAAGGAAACCTGTGATTTTGGTGCATCTACATGTGAATAAGTTAACAGCAAGGGGATCGGGACACAATTTCATCCAGAATTGCCCTGCAATCTGTATTCACGGCACACGCATCAGAGGTGATGGCATTAGCACTGCAATCTCAAATCTGAATAGTTTTTCAAGATGAGCGAGGCAAATTTCGAACTGCCCTAAAACTTGTAAGAAGGCACGTAAATCGAAAACTTAAATAATCGAGTGACACTACAGTCCACAAGAACCAGGGCCTGTCTTCCACAACAACTACCCCTGTTGTGCGTGCTCTTGTTCTCTCACGAGTAGAAGGGCCAACAGTTTATTGCGGACTCCAAACAATGAGATTTGATAAGCTTTTCATAGACAGTACTCTTTGGGTGTTGTCAGCAACTCGAAAAAGGTGGTCCCGCGAAAAAATGCGACGTGTCCCGTTCGGAAATCAACCTAGACCTTTGGTGCGTGGGTCGACGAACTTACCTCCTAAGCCACGGTGACCACAAGACCCGAAAATTGGCACAATATAAATCTTCACAGGTGTCTCAAATTTCCTCTTGGAACTTCTGGCATTTCGGCATTTTAGATTTTCAGTTCATTTCCTGAAATTTCGAGTTTTGTTGACGCTAAGCGAATTCAAAAGGAAACATTTGATCCTCTTGAACTCAAAGGGACAATGAAAAGATGGTCGTAATGGATCATTTCCCTGAACAAGTGTCGAGTGTAGGTTTCAGTTTCCATTTGTCTATTATGTTGCGGCGCTTACAGTTTGATTGGACGCTATATTGCATTCCTTTGTAGGCGATATTAATTAATTTCACTCTTCAACAACACCTGCTCTATTCTGTTCGATATTTTTTCGAAGGTCCTTCTATTTCTTCTTGATTGTTATCCTTCAGCGAGGCAGCTGGTGATGACGGCTGTTCTCGGGTTTGAATTCGCTTACCGATGGATTTGTTCTATTGACTTCATTAAAGCATGCAAGATGGATATCGTTGATTATCCTCCTGATCTTGAATACGGTTTTTCAAGGAGAAGATGACATTCAATCTTTCAGCAAATGTAATATGCAATATTTCATATCAATTTTTCATTGGTTGTGTGGGTAACGTCACACTTTAAGAAAACAGAAAAACACAGTGAACCCTGTATTTGGGGAAATCTCAAAAAAAAAAAAACAGACGGGAAGGGGGACAAGAATTCTTTCTTTTCCTATTAGCCAATACAGAACATGTGAACAATTATTTCAAGATGGTCCTAGACTCTTGAACGAACACATCCCATAAAATTTAAAGAACTGATTGGCTCTACAAGGGATCTAGCTTTTTAAAAAACAAGTCGGGTTGCGCGTGTCATTCTTTTCCCACGAGTGGATAGGACGGACAGTTTATTTGCGACTCCGAAATTTGAAAAACTTTTAATAGACAATCTTCAGCTAATCTTTAAGGGTTGTCAACAAACTCGAAAGTGGTGGGGCTATGAAAGAGTGCGCGACTTTCTGCAGATCATTCAATAAACTGTAGGTGTGACTGAGGTGACATAACACATCACTCAATTAGTCCCGCGACATATAGGGGGCGCCACTTACAAAAACTTGTTGAATGATGTGTTAAGTCACCTCAGTCACACCTACAGTTCATGGCGACTAGATTTGAGAAGCTTCACATTATCGGAGCCAAACGAACCCATTGTCCGCCCAAGTGGGATTTATTGTGCTGCCCGTATACAAAAATCCTCTTCGTCCTTGCAACTCAGTCCATTTGTATATGGGCGTTAAACTAACTCACAAACTCCTCCTTTGCAGTCAAACTGATGACCAGCGTCAATTTAATAAATTTAAATTCATTCCTCCAAACCCTTAACCAGTCCGATTTCCTTGAAAACTCCCCCCACACCCCTCGATCTTCTTCCTGTTAGCATGAATAATTCATAATTTTCGCCTTTAAGAGCCCTCTTCTCGTAAATTCTCTAATAAATCCAATATTTTCTCTTTTCCTTCATTTCTCTCTAATTACAGGATATTGCATCGTAGGTCCCTTCCGCATACAATACGACAGAGGCATGTTTCGTTCCCAATGCGAATGATACAAAAACGAAAAACGAATAAAATTCGCCAGAAAGAAAAGAAACAAGAATTGAATAGCAAAAGGATGACAACTGGCGAAGAAGAATTAAGTACACCGGAGGAAGAACGAGTGAAGGAGAGAAGAACGAAGACCCACTTGACATGAATAAAAAGGACACCCACACACAACTACGCCTACGAGAGAGAGAGAGCTGAGTGTACAACCACCGTCGCACACAATCTTCATCATCGTGCCGGCACAAGAGGCGTTGGTTTTTTTTTTTTTGTTTCTGCACTTTGCAGAAGGAAGAAGTTACAGTTTGAGGATATGCATTGGGTGATAGATAGAAGGCACCAACAAACAACGTTAGCAGCAAGGAACAGCAGCAACGACGGTGGTGGCGGTGGCGGTGGCGGCGGCAGTGTAACAGCAGGCGGCATATGTACTATGTACACATACATAATTCATGCACTTCTTATCCGAATGTGGCATGTGAATGTGTGTATGCGCGGGAAGAGGAACAACCGTGTGGGACCAGGGGTTTTCCCTGCTGTCTTATGATTATTTTTTTCCCTTTTTTATTGTTATTATTTTCGTTCTTTCGTCTCCCTCTCAGCCTTGTCGTTCTTTATTGACTTCTTCTATTCGGTTTGGTTCTCCTTCTTTTTTTGTGTTCGTTTTATTATCTTTCCTTTTGTTATTCAATCAGACGAGAGAAGATTGTTTTATGAAGAGGTGTATATTTATCGATTTTTTCCCATCGGCGGATGGTCTGTTATCTAGTTATGTACTCCAAGTAAATAATTAATTAAGTACACACACGTAAATGCATATATTTATAATTAGTTGCTGTGTAGAGCGTGTAAGTAAAAAAAAATTATGTGAAGCACATCAAATGTACTAGCACAACCCTCTCCCCAGATGAAGAGAATACCCTAACATAACAGAAGAAAAAAAATTGTAAATTAGCCGTAGTTTAGATATTTAGTGAAGATATTTTTTAGGAGATAGACACAGATAGACATAATGAAAGTGTGAGATACAATAAAGGAAACCGTACGACTGGCCTAAACTAAGTAATTGTCTGCGAAAGTGTAAAAAATTCGACAAGATCCGCTTCACGATTATTAATCGCGTCTTTTGATCACTCTCATCACCCCCAACCATCATTCCGAAGCGCGCGTCGCCTTGAAACGAGGAAGCGCTGCGATAACACACTTAATATGATAATTTCATGGAAATTCTCCGCAAACCAAAAATAAAAATATCACTTCTCAATTTTCGTTTTGGCGGGAAAGCCAGCACCAACAGCAAAACTGACTCAGACACAGCAGACAAAGTAGATTAGTTAAGCTATTTACATGTTCTTATCGCTCTCGACCACGTGATTCCTCCCTCCTTCACTATTTCGAAGGCGAGGGTAATTTTTTTTTTCTGTTCCCTTGTGCTTGCTTCTTCGCTGGTTGAACATGAAATGAGAGACGGCAACGAACGAATGAGTGGCAATAACAAAAAAAAAAAAAAAACAGAAACAAGAAAAGAAACAAAACTTACAAATACTTGAGACACACAAGAGGAGAACAAGAAGAAATGATGAATTTTTTAGTGATTAGTGACTAGACTATAGACCCCCGTATATACTACACAGTATATAAATAGACCTTGTACCTATGTATATTTATTTCTTTAAATTTTTGTTTTATCTTTCATGATTTTGAGTTTTTTTTTTTGTTTCATTTTCTTTCTTATGCTCTTAGGTTGTTTCGTAGCACTTAGTTCAATATTCTATTTTTTGGTTCTTGTTTAACTATTCAATTTGAACATTTTCGTTTTATTACATGTAGACGCGATGCTTAATCTCTTTTATATGCAAAAAAAAGAGCCTATGTAAAATTTAAAACAAAGTTTTAATGATAAGGAGTGTTTGTTTGTTTTATTTTTCTGTTCGTCTCTAGGAAATAGTGAATTAAGTACCCAATTAATTGATTATAAATTGTATTCTACTCTGACATGTAAATGTACACTTGATTATGGTTTTGCCCTTAGAAGTTTTATTTATAAAAAAAATTATTCAAATTATATTAAAAAGTAAAGTAAACGATAGATGATACCTATACAAATAATCGCATTATATCTAATCTAAGAACAATAAATATAAATTTAAAAAATAAACCTATGATATTATAAAGGAATTAATACTGAAATTAAAGTAAATGTCATTTAGCAAAAAAAAAATTAACAAAATCTTTGTTTTTTTTATTCAATTGAATGAGAGGAGGGGGTGTTTTGAGATTCTTTTCGCTTTTTCAAGCTTGCTGGTTGTGGATCTCCTTGGTTTGAACATTCTCTGTTTGCCATTAGGGAATGTTTACATGGCACTTGGTAAGGTTTTGTTTTCCCAAAAAGGAACCAGTGGGTTACAGCTTCTTCTTCAAAAAGAAACCACGGGGTTGCAGCTTCTGACAACATTATGCAACAGTTTTTGACATACAGTGAAAATCGGTAGATTTGTGTCTGCAACTTGGTGCGAGAAGTAAGTATTTAAACGCATGTTTGATCGAGACAAATGCTTTTTAAGATAAACAAATCACTACATCGAAAAATTTTACGTACAGCTAATTCTTCAAAACAAATATGAAAGTACTTAATAAAACAGGCTTTTCAATAACTTATGTTTTTCGTTTTCTATTTGTTTATTATAAGACAGGTAAAAAACAAAACAAAATTCACTTATACAAACCTCACGGAAAAAGAAAAATTACAAAATTTGAGATAAATAGGAAAATATGAATCAAAAAAGTGCCGAAACTACATTTTGGTTAAACTTTGCTGTGAGCTGGAAAAACAAAACGCTGTGATTTTGGTGCATCTTCATGTGAATAAGTTAACAGCTTTTATTGCTAATTTCAGATTCCCGAATCTCTTTCGCCAAATAATCCCAGAGATGTTCGATGGGATTAAGGTCTGGGGGGGGGGGGGGGGGGGGGGGGGATTGGTGAGGTAAGGCAACTGCCTTTTCGCATTGTAAAGAAACCACTCTCTAACTAGCCTTGAGGAATGTTTAGTTATCTTGAACTATCATAAACCCGGAAGCTTTAAGATTTATTTTAAAAAATTGTAAATATTTTTGTTTGTCCATTGTTGTCTCAATAAACACTAAATAACCCACTCCTCCAGCTCCCATAGCTCCCCAAACCATTATGCTTCCGCCTCAATTTTTCACAGTTGGTTGTAAGTTGTTTAACTGTAACGAGGTCTTTGGTTTTCGGCATACAAGTCTTCAACCTTCGGACCCAAAGAGATTGAACTTGCTCTCGTCAATGAATATTACATTCTTCTTGAAATCATCTGGCTTACGTACGTGTACGCATTTGCATAGTTCAAACGCTTTTCAACATTTGCTTTGAAATATATCCTTTAGTATGTAAGTAATTGGACACTGTCTGAGGGTCAAGTGATATTCCAAAACTTGCTTTGATATCAGCACCTTTTTTTGTAGGACTTCGCGAAAAACGCGAGAAAAATATCTATGATCAGATCAATCGTGTTGAGTTTTAATATTATAAAATTAAAAAATGTGTCTAGTATGTATTCGGGTCTGAGCCTGAGCTTTAGTTGCCTTTCATTCTTGACGGTCCCATGCACTTTTCAATATCAAGCTCTCCAGCGTCCGTCATGGGCACGGTCTCTACACCAGAAGTTCGGCCTTTTCCTCCTTCTTGAATCCGGAGGCTGGGATTCGAAGACCCTCCTAGCCAGAGCGTTGTCGTCCATTCGCTACATGTGTCCGAGCCACTATAGTCGACTTCTTTTTGCCTTTCCAACTATGTAACTCCACATCTTGGTACAGCACATGGAGTTTACGGTTATGCCTTCTTTTCCATTTTCACATGACAGCTCATGTCTTTGCCAAAATCCTGTTCAGATTTGGTATGTTCCAGAGGTTCACGAACTAAACTTACTGTGTTAGCGTTGTGCGACACAACCGGATCAGTTTTTTCGGATCCTAATTTCAATCAGAAAGTCTTATGTGATGAATGCTGTCGTTTGCTGCTTTAAAATCGATTAAAAGATGATGTGTATCAGCTTTTTTCAGGATTAGCTTAGTGTGAAGATTTGCTGAGCCAGAAGCCGCACTGGTACGTGCTTTAGACGTTCACACATTATGCTGGACAGGATCTTGTACGCAACATTCATACGTTCATTCAAAACTACCGAGGTATCTCGACATTAAGGGCCATACCTCGGTTATTTTTGTATAAGGTAGGACCACATCTTTTGTGGATGGGGCATAGCTGGTATTCCAATCATCGGGCATGCTTTCGTCCTCATTTCGCATCAAGTCATTCTACAGATCCGATCATTCCACACATCTACTTGTGTGGAGACAAGGAAACCAAGGAAACAGGTTAAATTTCAGTATTCTTAAGGTGTGAGAGGAATCCAGTTTCTATTCTTGGAAAGGGACTATCTATTCCATCTTAATTTGATTCAATCATCCCCATTACAAAATTCCTTTTAGTCTCTGTCACAAAACGATGCCCATTATACGAGTAGCAACACACAAAGCGAGTCGATATGACGCACACACGTTTTTTTATCGTTCATACGGAATAGGATGAAATATGTTTTAATTTTGATTTTGAAAAGAGCTCTGATTGAGGGTTGTTTCTGGTGTTCATGTTTACTAAAACCTATGAACATTGGTGAAGTCTAATCCGCTTTTGTGAATTCGAATTGTCAAAGCAAATATTTTTCATTTCCGATCCGAATAAATTTATATAAGCGATTTGTGAACATAAATTAAGGAAAAAATTAGAAAAACTGAACGGATGTAATCTTGGCTCTGAGAATTGTTTCAGACCTTACAAAATTTGAACACTACAGAGTTGTTTGTTCGGATATTCGTTACATTTGGTAATGGGGATACACCAACAGTCTGGATATATGCGTGCTACTTAGAAGCATTTTATTTCAAGGTCAAAAGGAGAGAGAGTTTTCAAACACCTACTAATTGGTGGTTTTTTAAAAATAAGATTTAAAAAAATAGAAATAATCTCCTGCGACTTTTAAGGTCTGCAAAAGATATAAGGTCATTCATTTCGTGGTTCATAGTGTTGTCAGACTCAACTTTCATTCAACGTGTCACAATATTATTTGTACAAATGTAATTATTCAAAACAAGCCACTTTTAGCGCATTTCGCGATAATAATGATCGGCAGTAATTGCATGGAATCGGTAAAATTATGAAGAAACTCGATGAGAGTGAATTAGCCAGCCGCATTCGTCTTCCCTACCTTTAGCTGGCAGAAGTACAAAAATGGTTCAATGGCTGGAAAATACAGCAACAGACTGAAACTTTTAATACTAGAATGATGCCTGAATTTATGAGCCATTTCAATTATTCATTGTTTGGAATGCTCATCAAGCTCACTTTCGTGTGAGCACTTAAGTTTGAAGACTCGTTTCTTAACCGCATCGCAAGAAATTGGAATGCTCTTCCC
Organism: Eristalinus sepulchralis; assembly: GCA_944738645.1. Taxonomy (NCBI): domain Eukaryota; kingdom Metazoa; phylum Arthropoda; class Insecta; order Diptera; family Syrphidae; genus Eristalinus; species Eristalinus sepulchralis. The sequence continues at coordinate 57,034,707 of OX122886.1, forward strand.
AACTCTGTGTTTCCTCTCCCATTAAAATCCACAGGCATGTAAAACCAATATGAATCAGTACCTGATCTCCCTCTCCTCTCCCTAGTTTTGTCCCGTGGTCCAATCTGAGTCCGATTACTTAAGGTATCCGAAATCCATTCAGTTTGCGCAAATTGTAGACAATTTGGAAGTGGTACTGGTGTCGACGACAATTTATGTCTGCTGACCATTTATAATGGGTCGAAACGCTTCCTGCGTGTTGGGACACACATTTTTTCCTAGGTATGTCAACAAGCATAATTGCCGAATGTGGGAGAAAACCCACAAGTGATCGAAAAGTTGCCGTTGAATGTAGACAAAGTGACTGTTTGGTGTACTGTATGTGGTCGAAAAGTGTAATTGGTTCGGATTTCTTCGAAGACGTCTTTCCAATTCAATCAGTAACTCAACCATGTCAATTCAGGCTTTAAGGACCGTTGAAGTGCGTCACTGATTTTTGCTCATTTAATTTTTCATCGTTGACTTGATATTCTGGTGTTTCAATCATAACGTTTATGGAGACCTAACAAGTGAATGCAAATGGGTTTTTATTGGATTTGTAGCCGCGGTTCCTCGCTGTGGATAGAAATCGAAATAAAATCTACAATTGTTATAATTCATTTTTATGGATTAACAAGGAAAAGAAAGGGATTCCCGAGGTAATAGTTGGAAAGAAATAAATGTTGCGAAGGATATTTAAGCACTATCAGTAAGTTGGCGTCGTGTGTTTTTAAACGCATTTTCATGAAACATTTTGATTTAAATAGGAAAACCATTTATATTTGTTTCACAGAATTAAACAAATAAGATGACACCAATAATCCAATAATCCTTGATTTCTACATAAGAGGCCGAAAGGCGTAAAATAAAAAAAAACCTAGATTAGCTTAGAGTACTCGTGAAGAGTCAGTAAGTTAGAAATAAGATCATTAGATTATACTGTTAGCTAGTTTTAAGCGGTTTTGACTAGCGTGTAAGTAATGTGGAATGAAGTAATAAAAATGAATTAAAATCTAAAAAAAATCCCTGATTTCAATATTACTTCTACACGTTTCTTTGTTTGTTTCAGGATTCCTGAGGAAGGTTCGAGTTCAGACCGGTATTTGCAAGATCTTTTACATAAGGGTAGCATAAGCAATAGTTCCAATAGTTCTTTTCTAGGTTTATTTAAATTCAATACTATACGACTATATTAGGTTTTCGAAACATTTCGGTAACAGATAAAATTAATTTCGTCTGGCAACACCTTCTGTAGCTTTTTCGCGAAAAGTTATTTGAGTTTAAAAATTAAAGATCATGAAAATCGCCATCTTGGGCTGGTGATAAAAATATAAGGTTTACGAAGACGAAGCAGTAAATAGAAAAATAGGAGCAAAATGGTTTCCTCGTTTACGATCTGATAATTTTGAAATTAAAGGTGCCCCCCACTTTGGCTGTACTTGGTAAACAACTTACTTAGTCAGAAAATGCAAGATATATGAAAATGTTTCAAAATGAAAGAAGGGAGAAGAAAAAAAGGGTATCATAAAAAAGGGTTGATGAAAAAACCGTGCGGTTGTTCAGAAAAAAAAAAAAAACTCACGTAAAGAGGTCTTTCGAATGTACTGGCTAACAAAAATGAAATATAAATTTGTGTTGAAGACAAACATGAAATATATCAAAGGGATCCAGTAAATGGAACATATAGAACACAGAAGTAAATTGGTTCGACAGCATTTGCGCGATTCCTTCCTTTACATTGACCGTTAACGGTCCATTTACAAGAAGTATCGTTTTAGTCTATGTGAGCTTAGATCCGATTAATTCAGAGTCTATGAACGGTTTAGATTGTTGTTTAAGACGGCTTGCGTCTATAGACGCTTAAAACAGTTGTCTTGGAAGGACGTCTTTTTTTAAATTTAAATCGCTTTTTAGTTTGTCAAATTTTTCTTAAACAAGAAGGAGGCTACACTTTCGATGCGCCTTCTCTATGGTCCGTCCCTAAGTTCAGCGTGATCGACCGCGACTGCACATTCCTTGCGTTTCCAAGTGAAGGCCATCCTTGCAATATCTGTTTCTGGCTGCGTAGGGTGTGGGCTATCCAACTCCACTTACGATGTTTGATCTCTGCTGAAATGGGTTTCCATGAAGCTCTTTAAAGCAACTCTTCATTTATTATCCATTTCGATTAGAAGACCTTCAAGATTCTTTTCAAGCATTTATTGACGAAGATCTAAAGTTCTAAAGTTTGCGAAAAATGGCGGTGGTTGTCTTTCAAGTCTGGCACCCGTATAACAGAACGAATCTTACGTTGGAATCAAACTTTCGAAGCTTGAGTGAGGTAGATGGATGACTATACATCTAGACGTTTCTAAGTATCAAGCCACCATGTCTATATCAGACAACACGCCAGTTTCTGCACCTCCATCCTTGAACAATGTTAAAGAATTTGTTGACATTCTCCATTGAGTTCCCGCCTAGTAGCACAGTTACCTTACGTCTTCACTTCATTTAGCTTTGTCTTGTGATCGTTGATATTGAGACCAGATCTTCTGGCGTTGAGGTTCAACGAACTTAGGTTTTCTCTAAGACCTGGCTCCGGAGTTGGATAACAAACAAATTTCGTCATCGTAGCCGAGGTCACGGAGTTTCGACAACAGCGACCAATGAATTGTAGTCTAAAACAAGGACGGAGGGGTAAGACCCTTATCTTACTATTCTAATGTTGGAGAAGGATGTGGTCTCCAAACCCTTGAAGCGAATTTTGCAAAACACGACCGGAAGTAGACTCTGAAGCTTCTTCTGAGCTCAATGAAGAATGGCGATATTCCTATGATTTACAAAGCATTCCAGATGGCATTTCGCCGGACCATGCTGAAGGCTCTCTTCAAGTCGACGAATAGCAAATATGTGAAGAAATTCCATTCAACATATTATTACTTCTCAAAAAGTTTTAAAGTCAAGATTTACCCAAACTCCTACTTCCATCTACAAAATGTATCGCTATGCCCGCACAAGTAACCAAAGCGATAAAACTCACGTCTTGCTTGATGTTATTGTCAAAATTCTAATAGAATGTGACACCCGTTATCCAATAACAATCAAAACGATGTTATCGAGAACTCGAATACGATTCTTTAAGCTCATTTCACAGATACATATGGCATGCAACAGGAAAAAAATTCTTTTCGTACGGATTACAATTTTCCGGTCCAGTTTGCACGCCACTCTCATCTCTCGTGAATCTCACCAAAGAATACATTTATTCAAAACACAAACCAAAAAAAAAAAAAAACATCAAAAGAAAGTTTGAAGACGCAAAAAGTTCTGATTATGACACCAAAGTTGATGTTATCTTTCGACGCTTCACTCGGCAGCCACCGCAAATGGTTTCTTGCTGTTCTGTTTTCTTTCCCAAATTGTCTGCCAAGTCAGTTGTGGTTTTGCATTTCATTTCTTGAAATTCAGAAAAATTTCTTCTTCATTTTCTCTCTGTGTGAAGCTTAGGAGGGAGATTTTCGCTTCAGAAGCCAAAGAAGTGGGAAAAGAAAGTCTATTCGGGAATTTTTTTCCCCGCGAAACGAGTGTATGACTTATTGAATATTTTAAGTCTAGGATATGCCAAGTTCGGTATCCTTTTACCAGTGGATTTGGGGGAAAGATAAAGACGTTTCTGGGGCTTCCCGCTGATGTGACGTTAATGTAATTTACAAATATAATTAAGATGTGGATTCCGGACGAGGTAATGGATTGAATTTGAATAAATTTGTGTGTTTTAAATTACATGCTCCAATGGCACCGATATTCTGACGAACGTGTCGTGCGGCGCACTGGCCACTGGCTGCCCACAAAAGACATATGTTCTGACTCATGACCGATGGGTCACACTAGTCACTGTGACTCATTGGATGATCACTTTGTTGCATTCACGATGACGCTGCCACCACTGTTTTCATGCCACGTTATCATGTAAATGTCTGGAGTTGACGTCTTGAACCACAATTGCTGTGAAAGTTGATAATGACCGCGACACGGAAGACAGATGAGGTCATATGCGTGGAATTCGTGTACTAAGCTTTGTTGCCTTAGACAAGAGTGAGATTGTGATGTGATTCAAGTTAAGGGGCGGTGGGTGTAACCTTAAGAGGAAGACTTTCAGTTCTTCGTCAAGACAGAAAAACATGAAATAAGGGGCTTTGGTGTATGAATGGGACAATGGAGTCGAAAACTGAAAATAATACATTCGAGAATTGTAACCACGTTGACGTGCTTAGTTCGAATGCTGATCATTTCCCTTAAGACAACATGAAAATGCTGATTATGCCGATAAAATCATCTTTAGTGACGAGGCCCATTTCCATCTCGATGGCTTCGTCAGTAGTCAGAATTGTCGAATTTGGGACGAGGAAAATCCTCGAGAGATTCAGGAGAAGCAAATGCATCCTCAACGTGTCACTGTGTGGTGTGGATTTTGGGCTGGAGGAATCATTGGATCTTTTTTTTATGAAAATGAGTCAGGTCCAGCGCAAACTGTCAAGGGTGTTCGGTATCGTGAAATGATAACCAATTTGTTCGTGCCTAGAATTGAAGAAATGAATGTGAAAGGGATGTGGTTTCAACAAGACGGCCAAGACAAGACTCATACTGCCAGAGAAACAATTTAATTGCTGCATTTGCAATTGCAATTCCCGGTCGTGTTATTTCGCGTTTTTGGAGACCAGAATTGGCCGCCCAGGTCAGTTCTGTTTTGGACCTTTTTCTTTGGGGTTTTTTGAAGTCGATAGTCTACGCGCATACGCAGACGACGACTCAAGCCTTAAAAGAGAAAATCGGACACTGCATTGATGAAATACCGCAGCATTTATGCATTGAAAATTTCGATAGCGTATGTGCCAGCAAAGCCGCGGCGGCCATCTGGCCGATGTGTTATTCCACACATAACCGCATCCTGTCTACTTTACGACATAATAAATAATTCACATTTTTTTAAATATCTGCGTTTTATTTAAAATTTAAATCTTTCGTTCTTGTTGGGACACCCTTTATAAACAGGGTGACAACCACTTTCGGAGATCACGAGTGAAGAAAAGTGAGGTATACTGACGGCATCTAAGGCGAATATCTTTTTTACTATAAAATGTGAGCTGCTATGAGTGCAAGAACTTTGCTTTTGGCTCAGCCTTCGAGCTTCGGACTCTGATGGCCGAAAAATGGCCTTTTTGAGTTCCTAGGTAAACTCCGTTTGGACAAGTAGAAACTCTATACGAGAAACGATCACCAGGAAAAAAAATTAAACAAGAACTGAAATCAACTGGGAAGTGGAGTCTGAGCTCATGGAGCAAAGCCTAACTTGTATGACAAGACATACACCGAGTCCAATACCACAGATTGATGACACAAGGGATAAAGAAAATTATATGGACGCTTTGGAAGAATGGCAAGGACCAGTTGCGGGGTTTGAACATCTGCGGTCAAAGCCCCATATTACGGAAAACCATTTTCCCAAGAGGCGTAGGTGATTCAAGACAAGACGCCTCAGTTCATGATTAACATTCACCCCATTTTGCCTTGAAGTGAGACCTTTCTACCACCTTTACCGTTGGTCGTGGATTACAATACCCGGTTACAATGCAACTCCACACTGAGCCCAGAAAGTCTCCATTAATGCCTGATCTGAATCATTGGATTAAACAGTCTCATGTGGACCAGTAAGGGCGGTGCATTTACCTCGGCTCTGCCCTCTATCTTAAACCACAACCACAAGGGCAATCCCACACGGAGCCCTTCCACCAGGTCAGGGTGGAACCAGTTCCAAAGGCTACTGACATCATGTGGCAACCGAACATAGCCTCTGGTCGAGCTCTCACTATGAATCAGGTTGCCTTAACACCTGGGTTTGGTAACCGCCATCATTCGTCAGTCATTCCGTTGACACTACTCAAAGTGATTTTGAATCAAGTGATTCATCATCTGGGTTACCAAGCGCCAGGAATAACAATTCCCTCGATTAAAAAAATATCTTGGGACCTCGATCATAATAAAAACCGTCTCGGCCAGCAGAATTAATATTTTTTAAATGATCTGTTGTCAATTTAGCCAAAAAACTAATTTTTGAACAGAGAGCAAAGATTCTTTCTATTCAAATGAACACATCTCTCAAGTGGTACTCCCTGCAACATCTAGAGATTCATTTCCCCAAACTTAAACAGCTTGAGCAAGGCTTAGTGGCATTCATTTGTAACTTAAGCCGTTTCCTAAAACCGTCCACCCAATCCAACCTCAACTCAAATGACAGACGTTTGTTTTGTTCACTAGATAACTACACGCCCACTCTCAACCGTACAACTCAAGACGGAGTTTCATATTTCACTCCATCCTCCATCCTCCATTCAACCGACAAACGCCTGTCCCTGTCACCCGAGGAATTTCAGCAGGTTTTCCGGTGTGCATAGAAATTCTTCTCGAAAATGTGAATTCCTCAACATTTTATCGCAGCCCACCAACAGCTTGATAGCTCATAAGAATCTGTTCCCCCTCACTGACTGCTCAGCAGTGGGTCTTGTGTCGAGCTGCACACAATATCCTCGCGTCTTGGTGTGGAGCTGTTGTCGGTGAAGCGAAATGCGATTGAGCCGTTCTGCGTTTGACTTTCATAACTCGCCAACGACTTCACGACTTCGCCATCAATAAGCGATTGAAACGAACCCATGCGCCAGCGGCAGAGCTGCCGGCGCAGACAAATGACTGCCATTTACCCGTTTACGCAGCCTTTGGAAGGCCGCGAAAGTCCGTTTTGAGAACTGCAAACGATATAATTTGTATGTCATTATTCCAATCCAGCACATAATATATTGTGTCGATCCATTTGCCCTCGGTTCCAGCAGATTGCCCGATTGCCCTTCTTCTCATTAGTGCGCCCAATCTCGCCGAGAAGATGCCCCATAACGAACCAAAAGACCAATTAACCGTGAATCACGTCCAATTCGTCGTGAATGCGACGACAACGACAGCGACAACGGCAACAGCAACGACAGCAGACACGACTGCGAGCGACGAGAAGGCAAGACGGCAACAAGGCAAGAAGGCAACAGAACCCAACCTTAGCCATCCGAGCGAGAGAGAGCCCTGGATGCTAATTTGTGTTTTATTGCTTCGCATCACCAATTAAAGAGCCGGGAGATCTTCGGCCACCATCTCTCTCTCCATTTGCCACTGACACAATACGCAGCCAGTGCCCCAGCATGTTGGCTGGGTCCATATGGGGGAGCCCCAATCGTGGCTGCGTCGATGCAGCTGCCGCCTTTGTTGCTGCCTCGGTTGTGCCTCTTGCTGGCTGCTCTTGCCGTCGAGATTTATTGCTCTGGCACGGAACTCACATCAAATGTTCCGCCCACAACGCAGGGCAACAATAAACACACAAACGCGCTGCCTACTCCTACGGTTCGGACGATTTGTGTGTACGCGCGTCATGGCTGAGTCGGATTTGGATGGAGGGCATAGTGCTGTGATGACGTTTGCCGGGGGGGCGCCCTTTTGACTTTTCGTGTGTGCTCGTGCTCTCGCCGGACACAACTGGCGCGACCCCCAGGTGGGGCGAAGGTGGAAACTCACGCAATGTGCCACAGCGGTTAACTAACGCTCATGAGGTCGCCGGTTTTCCAGGAGCCAATATTCACTTCCTATGTGGTGCGCCTTGCGGGTAGATGAAGCGACCGCAGCTCATTTTCATCGGGGTTGTAAACAGTCACCCACACTCTGGCTGCCGTTCAACTGCTGCACGTGACCCATTCCCAGATGACTGCGGTGGTCGGTGTGGTGTGGTGGACGGAGGGGTATCGAAAATCTGCGACGAGTGCGGACGACGTCTAAGGACGTTGTCATTTTCCGAGGATATGCGGTTTTGTTTTGTGAGGGTTGCTTGCCTCCACCCTCCTGCCGTCTTGCAGAAGCAACGTTGCAAGCAAATGCGCTGTCGTCTTGAGCGGCAGCACCGGAGTGAACCATCCAGCCAGACATAAGGCGCAACAGGAGGTTCCCTAGGGATTTTCCACTTGTGTATGCCATTCGCATAGTAGCCGTACACATTCAGCGGAGGATAGCAAACGGCGGAGAAGCGAAAAAGAAAAGCGACGGCGAACGGCGAACAGCAGAACAGCAGCGAACGACAATTTCCCTTTTTTATTTGATTTCATTTTGGCTTCTTGTTCGTTTCTCGATTTCGTTATTTTTCTTTGTCAGAATTTTATTGGCTGCCTACTGGCTGCGAGTGGATGGCTCTGGCTGTCGCTGGCGGGGGGAGTTTCAGGTTGAGCGGTGGGGTGGACTGCTGGCGAAGGGTCTCCGTCTTTATGATGTGCGAGACATGGATACGATGCCAACACGTGACTGCTGAAAGATTAGCATATGTTCGTTGGCAAAATTGGAAATAAATCTCCGTAAAGTTATCCAATTAAAGAGGAAACAATTCGACATTCTTGACGTTGTTGTTGTGCCTCATGTCGTTCGCAAGTAGCGCTTTGTGCGCCTTGTCTGGAAATGGAAGACGTACGAGTGGTGGAAGCGGCAGGTTGTTTTTTTTTTTTTCTTTTGTTGAACTTAGTGAGTGCCGGTGGGGAGGTGGGGAGGTGTACATGTGCGTGGAGGTATTTTGCTGGGAACATAAATTCGATCAGACGCAATAATTTTAAGTGCGTTTTGTTTTGCGTTGAGTCACAGGGGAGAGATGCTTGAGGGGGGTTTCACCTTGGCATGGCGTTATGGGTGAGATGAAAATAAAAAAAAATTTAACTTCCCATACCGGGAATCGAACCCGGGCCTTCTGGGTGAAAGCCAGATATCCTAGCCACTAGACCATATGGGATGGATGAGATTTGCGAGACTATTGCAAGTCAGCATTTATTGGACTGTTTTTTGGGTCGTTTCGAAACAAATAGAAGTTGCTTGCTATGCCAATGCAATCCTCTCAACAAATTGCCAATCATGACGTAAATCAAGCAAAACTCAGATGTGTTAAAAAGAAAGTCATTAAAATCCAGTTGTGAACTGTTTTGAGTATAGTCTCAGCAATTGGGTACATACAGTCCGGAATGGGCTGCGCCACAGTCTGGGATGGACCAAAAAATGATCTTTCGGCAGCGCAGATTTTCGTCTCCTGCTATCAGTTCCAGTCAGTCACGTTATTGAAGTCCTTCTCCAATTGTGTGTTCCATCTGAATCGAGGACTGGGAATTCCCTGATGCTCGTATTCAAAGACTAATCGATATAAAAACATCTTATCCGAGCTAAAAAACTGTTTTAGCATTTTGGCTGTAAACCATTGACAAGGTGCATCTGACTATAACTAACGTACAGTTCATTGTTAAGTCTTTTTAACTAAATATCAGCAATCCAAAGTTGCCCAATAATCGAACTTTTCCCTCGAAAAGTTTTCTCACCCACTTCCAATGGCGTCCATGCATCTGCTAGAAAAAACAGAATTACAAAGATGACATTGTTTTTGACTATAAAAGTTACTATCCGGCATCTGGAGGAGAAGACTTAACGACGAACTCTATGGGTTGTACACCAATATGCGCCTGGTCAAGCGTCTTTGGATACAACGCTTAAGAGAGCAAGACCATGCAGAGCGCATGAACACCACTGCTCCTGCCCGAAAAGTCTTCGAAACTGAGCCATTGGGACAACACAACAGAGGAAGGACTAGGCTAACATGGCGCACAAAGTCGAGTAGAACTTCAACCAGCAAGGAGTGCGAAACTGGAACCACCTATCGAAAAATCGTGCTGCCTGGAGAGACATGTTGGTTAAGGCCCAGGTTCACCCCGGAATGTAGAGCCACACGAAGAAGAAAAAGTTACTATCCGGCATCTGGTTCAACTGATCTGTAGAATAGATCATATGACATCTAGCAACACTAACAAATATTGTTTGTTCATCTTCTTTCAAACCAAATTTACAGCATTCCACTTGAGTCCAGACCACTTGAGATCCGAAGGGATATGAAAAGGACACCATTTGGAGTGGATTTTGTATTGGTGGCGCTATAGGTTGATATTTCGTTGAAAACGATGGCGTTTTGTAGGGTGAAGGTTACCAACTGCCTTTATTCCGTTTACCCGAAAACTTTCAAGACATCGTTCATTCATCAACATTTTCACTCTCAAATGTGAAAAACTAGTTTGAACGCCTATCGTCTGAAGAATGAAGCATGTACAAGAAAGTTTTCCCCTCTGAAATGACATGGGTACTGAGTGTTAGATTTTTGTTTCACATTTCTTTAACGTTTAATGCATCACAAGTGTTAACGCAGTTTGTTTCAAATTTTGAAAATTTTGATTTAAGTGAAAGGATATCAAAGTACAATTTAGCTGCATGTTGTAGTGCACCACCTGCGATCAATTTGGAGTCAAACTTTTCTTGGACATCTAGTGCCCAGGTACATGACTTATGAACTGATAGGACGAACAGGAAACTAGAACAAGAGGTTTTAACAGGACACGTAGGATGTTCATCTCATGTGGAGGTGATGTGAATTGGCACACGAGAATTTGACATCGTTAGAATTTTCATTTAGGTGTTCTTGGATGAATGTTTGAGTTGCCCAGCACTTTGCCCACCTCCGCTCCGCTGCAAAAAGAGTAAAATCAGTACCAATATCAAGCGAAAAAGCACTTTTGCCAATCGCTTTTTCTTTGTGCTCCAGAGTCAATTGAGAAACAAAGACCTCTTTCAAAGTAACAAGCTGGCTTTGTATAACACCTTGATCTGTGCCTTAATGGCACAGAAATTAAGACCTAATTAAAATTGGATAAGGAAGCCAATGGTTTTTTCAAAAGAATAATTCTGCGTGCGATTTTCGTTCCTGTTTGCATGTGAAAGAATTTCAAATCTCTTAGCCTATCCGTGAACATATTATACATAAGTTCCAGGTTTTTTCGTTGACTGAAATGACATTCCTTTACTGAAAAGATACTGCTCCCGCCGATACCTTGTACTAATGGACCTTGCAAACCGAAAGATTCTTAGCCTAAATTGAGGACTTTTTTAGGCCAATCCTACATAAAAATGCATAAAGTCGAGATTTGATTTAAGTCTTTATTGCAAATCTTACGCAAAAATGTAATGGAGTCAATCGTCTTCCACTAGTTTGAATTAATTTTTTCTAATTTTTTTTTTCAAATGAAAATGCTATTGTTTCAGTATGCTCTTGCAAACCAAAGTTGTAGTTGTTCATCCTACTTTTTTCATTGCTCATGGCTCACACTAAGGAATTTCCAGAATGAGAACTGGTTTTTTTGTTTAATGGATAGAACTTACGGCGAGAATTTCATTCATAGACGATGCTCATTAATTGGCAGTGGCATTAATGATTTCTTATTAACAACCACCAGCCACAGTCAACTTGTAAACGGAACGCAATGTTGTTCATTGCTCGGTTCAACTGGCAGTTCATTCAGAGGCCAATTAGTAAATTCACACCGTTTTAATGTGTTCCTGGCAGGTTATTAAAATTTATGATCGTCTTCATTATGCAGCGACCATAAAGTTATTCTATGAATTACAGTGAACTCTCGCTAATTCGTGCTCTGTCGAAGCAGGGAAAATCTTCGAATTTAAGACGTTTTTGAATTACGTGGGTTTCTAAAAAAAATTATTTTGTATTATTCGTAGGTGTATATTTAAGCAATACTTCGTAGAAATACGAATAAAATTTTAAATACAAACTTCACGGAAAATTCTGTTTTTTTTTTTTTGTGAGTTAGGGAGTCTTAACAAGCTTGGTCCAGGGTTCCAACGTCCACTAGACATCGAATCAAGGCCTTAATGTCATGATGTTTGCCAGTATAGTAATTCGAATAATCAAAGAAGAAATCTATCATAGCTTTTCTTCGATTTAAACATTTTTTTTAATATGCCCATAGAATGTTTCTATTAACAGAGGTTTTCGAATCGTGGAGGTTCCAAATATCGAGAGCTTACTGTATTGAGATATAAGGGTTTCTCAGTTCAGATTTTTGTTAGTTGGAGGATTTGGAGGATTGAGATTAATTTTCACAAAATGTGGGTATGTTGCAAGGAAAACAATGAGTGCTCGAAAGCAGCCGCCATTGTATCAGCTTGAAGTATTCAGATCCGATACAAATGTAATGAAGTGAAAAAATAAAACGAACCGACTTTATAATTAAATTGAGCACTCTTTTAGGGCTCTGTTAATACCTTTTCCCATCTATCTGGTAATTTTAGAATATCATCTTTTAGAAATCCGTTTTTTTCAGGCATCGATTCAATCATTGAGCCATTCTACGATTTCTTCAAAAGATATGAGTCAACGACTCCCCAAATCGTTTTACATTTGTTAAAGTAGTCTGGAGGTGAAAGGTCTGGAGAATACAAAAGGTTGGGTAAGACCTCTCATTTCAGTTTTTCCTGATAGTTTTTGATCGCTACACTTACGTTTATCCGAGCGTTGTCAAGTTGCAAAATCACCTTGTCATGTTTTCCGGTAATTTTTGGTCGGTTTTTTCACGCAATGCATGGCTCAAATGCACTGATTTGAGCTTAAAATGTTTCCCATCAATAGTTTCGATTAACTTGAACGTCTCACTCCACCCGTCTGGTTCCAGCAGAGAATCCCTTTGAACAGTGAATGTTTTTCTTTGACGTTGATGGAGACGATGATGGAACGGGCTTTGCATAGTATTTTTGCTTCTTGGGTTTATCGTAGCAAACCCATTTTTCATCTTCAGTCACGATTCGGTGCAAAAATCCCTTCCTTTGATGTCTTTAATGGGGATGTTCCGAGGTGAAAAAACGCCCTTCGACATCTCTTGATTTCAACTCTTACCGCATCTAATTTCTTTGTTTTTGAAAAAATCAAAATTTCTTTAACCAAACGGAAAATGTTTACTGAGTTTTTTCTAAGGATTCTAAGCGTTCACTTTGTGTTTGACACGGAGCTTGATACAGTAAAGCCCTCAATCTCCTTATCTTCAAACTTTTCGGTTGACCAAGACATTCTTTGTCTTAGACGCTAAAATTACAACTTTTGAAGCGCTTTTGCGTTATTTGTTGGTCGGAGCAGATTCACTATAATTTCTACAAATATTTGAAGACCTCCAGCTGAACTTTTCCTCCAAATAAAAAAGAAAAACTTTCTGCAAATGCTGTTTGTTTGAGTAAAATTCAAACATTTTCGAAAAGGCAAAAAATAATGCTGTTGTCCATAACAGGCGCTAATGCACACATACTATCCATGTCAAATGTCACACCTTTCCAAGGAAGTAGGTAATCGCTTCCGATACCCACGGTACAGCTTGCAGCCAGCCCCATCTTTTAAAAACCGACCGAACTTATTTGTACCGCCAATAACTTTAGTTTGATTTTTGTTTTGTTTCTTACTTTTAATATTCTTTTTCGTAAAAGTAACCTACCCTATAATTCCAAACTTAGTGTAAGCTATTTACTGGATCTACAATGGCTGAAGCGCTGAGGCTTGGCGCAACAACAATAAAAGTCGCTTAAAGACTGTTCTGTGAACCGCGTTAAACATCAAGGGACATCCTTCCGTGTTTTGGGATAAGGCCAATTCGGTCGAGGTACTGGAAAGTCTCTGGGGGACGAAATCATTTTGGCGAGAATTTTCATGGAGCCTATCAATCGCGAAATGAACTCCAAAGCGGTGGCCATTTCTCGAGGTGAGGGCGGTGCAATGTGCCTCCAAATGAGTTTAGTAATAAAGATTTTTTTAGGCTAAAGTTTCTCCCTTGTAGTACAATGGACCAGTTTTTGAGTCTGAGCGCTTCAGTGCAGGGTTTCCTAACCTCTTACAAAAAAAAAAAAATGAAAATAAAAATTTTAAAATTAATGGAATCCATCCATCCTGAAAGATTTCACATAGTAGGTCTTCAATTGCGCACTTTAGACTAAATAAATAAATGTTTGTCGATGTCAATTTCCTGACACAATTTTCGAGACTGGTTCTGGTAATCCTAGCAGCCAGGAATTTCTGAATTGAATGAAATTATGAATACATCAAATAAATGTGCGTAAAATTCAAACAAAAGCATCCATCCATCGGCATGTTGAGAAAATATGTTTTGTTTTTATATTCACTCCTCTGGCCGCTGAAATCTATTTAAAACCGTTCCCAACGAACATTTCACCGCCTTTCAGTCGAATGCATTCCTAAATCGCTGTTCAATTCAAATTTTGCATCGCCCTTGAATCCGCTGGAGCACTTTGTGCTCATTAATTCGCTGTGCACTGCACCCGTTAATAGCGCATTCATTAAAGTATTGATCTGCGAATTTGTGAGCCGCATCTAACGGTGAGTAATACAGCGCAACCCCATTGTTCGGGCAGACCACAGGCTCGATTTAAATTTTATTGCAACATCGCCTTTGTGCACAGTCATCCCGTCCCATAATGACGCTCCATTAGCCGGCACAATAAACTGCACAATGTCACTAAGTAAATAATGCACAAAGGCTGCCACAATAAAACCGATTGACACAACATGACCATTTAATTAATATTTCATCGCAACCCACCCTTTCGCGGCAACGAGCACTCGTGTGTTGTGAAAAGGAAGTGCATGTTTAGCGCATTAGTCGGTTTGTTTCCGCCAAATGACACAAGACACCATGGAGGCGGTGGTAGGGTGGGGAGGGCTGGGGGGAAGGATCAGCATTTCAGTCGTCTAATATGCGAAAGTTAATTCCAAAATGAGACGAGTGCCCGCTATGCCAGAGGTACACAGCCGACGTAACATAAATCAGACCCGATCCTCCGGCGATCACAAGTGCTGAGTTTGTGTTTCCATTCATCATGTCACCGCGCAACGTCAATTAATCGTGCAACCAAAGAACTACTTGTCATCGTCGGTGTTACTGGTGCTCCCCATACTCAGATGCACCAGATAAATGTGTGTGGATACTTAAGAGCTCCACACACTCCAGCGTTCGTTGTGTCGTTGAAACGCCTGTCGATTGTTTGGACGAATGCAAGAGAGAAGTTCCCGCTTTTCAGATATCCAACAGATACAGGGTTCGTATCTTCAGCGGATAAGTCGTCGAGTGGAGTGTTTCTCTCATGAAATTATTCATGAGGCACGACACTGACGGGGCTCCGCAACGACACGACCGATGCCGCGCCGGGCTGGGCCGCATCGCAGCGCGCGTCGCCGTGTCGCTGGCGATGACTGTTGACTGTTGCCTGTTGGCTGCTGCTTGGTGCTTGCCGTGCCGTGCTGACTGCTCAAGTCGCTCATTAAATTCCTATAATGAAGGTAATTAACTCTGTCCCTCCCGTTCTTTCTTGAAGCGACGACGACGACGACGACGATGTTGGGCGCTGTGCACTTCGAACGGAGTGCGATAGAATCGGACCGTAACGACCAACTGCGGTACTACTTCGACGAATTACTTGCTACCACCAGTCGCAGGGGTCGGGGTCGATTTGAGTGTAATTATCGTGCATTATGCGAGTAATTGAGAGGTGTACACCCAGCAATTGTGTACGCACATGAACTCGCTTTCTGTCTGGCATGTGTCGGCCAGTGACGGGGAAAAAGTCAACTTTCCCTGTGGGAAGGCGAGCAGTCAGGAGAAAACCCACAAAATCACAGCCCATGTCGCTGATCAATCAGTGTGTACATCGATGGCCCTGCTAACTGGCATCGAAATCTTTTAGGTGTTTGTGCCCTGGCGTCCGTCCGCTGTGACCATGAGACGAAAGACAGAAATAGTCGTCTACTCTCGTACCTACGACATCGCATCGGCTGTGGGATTGGGTGGCATAGCAAAGCGCGGGAACGTTTTATCGTCGCCATACACACTCACACCCACACCCAGTTGGCCCAGTCTTCCGCCGCCGTCACTGCCGGGGCCGCGCGCCTTTTGCCGGCTAAAGTAAACAAGATTGTTATTCGTGTCGAGATATTTTGTGTATCTGCGCTTGATCGAAGCATACTACCAGCCAGCCAGCCAACCACCTCCTACATGCGATTCAGTGAAATCCGTTGTTCACTACGCAAACTTTTTGCTTCGCCCATGAAATATGTGCTTCGGTTATGCTCTGTTTCAAATGCAAAAACCCAGCCGTGCACACGTGTCTGTGCTTGGATGGAGCTGACCAGACGATCACGTTACACACACGTCTGATGCAAGGTATCCCAGCAATGAGTCAGAGATAGTGGAAATAGATCAGGGTTGGGGATGAATTTTCAAAAATTTTCGACTAATGTTCCCCCACCGAGTGATGGACGCATTCGCCACCAGCGGAAATGTTCAAATTCACGCATGTGTCGGAGAAATGATTTCGAATACGTGTTCTCTTAATTGCACAGCGTGTACAGGCAGCATGCAACATCGACGAAAGTCTAGGCAATGTGGCAGATGTTTGGGGCGGCCAGGGTACGATGTGCCTTGAACTCTTGTTTTTCTCTCTGATCTCATTCAGAGAAACAGATTTATTCAGGATTTCATTGCGTCTGGGGTGGCTGAAGGATGTTGTGTTTACATACGGCTACATGATGAGGGAAGTTTAAGGGGTGGTATTTTAGGAATTGGTTCGTCAATTTCTGCTTTATTTTTGACAGTTTCTTTTTAAACACGAAATGAGGTGGAACTGACCGTCAACACATTTCTTTTGCTGAGGTTTTTGATGATTTATTTGAAGTGTCTCATGTTGTTAACAGTGATGAGATAATGCACAATAGTAGGAATGGTAATTCACACTGCACTTATTTTGAGAAAATTCAAAATAAAGTTTACAGACAGTTCTTTTACACTATTTGGGTATTCCGAAGGAATCAGCGACGACCAGTGTCGCTTAGGATCTACCGCATCCATATAAATTCCTTCTTTCCAACAACCCCACGACCATCACTTTTGTCGTCATTCTTTTGGGAAATATGTGAGCAAATTGGGACTAATGGACTCTTTCGACAAATAAAGCGTTACAGGCGTCTTCATTGAAAGACTCACACCACAACAGCGTCTCCAAATTAATCAACTGTATTACAAAAATCAGCGTTCTGTGAGGAATATTTTCCGAGCGATTCGAGGAACTTGATACTCAACCGGCTGCACCAAATTCAGCACGTAGTGAGGAGACAATAGTAGCTGCAGCTGAAAGTGCACGCGAACACCAGTCAGAATGGTAAAGGCAATGGTAATTGCAATTGGACAATGCCAACGGGCTTTGTTCTTCCAAAAATTCAAGCACATGGTCTCAGTGAGATCTGGTGTCAAAAAGACGGCGCTATGAGCCATGTAGCTCGTCAAACAATGAACTTGTTGAGAAATCATTTTGATGAGCCCTTAATTCAACGTTTGGGGGCGGTCAATTTGCCGCCTGTATCGCAGCTTTGGACTCGTTGCCCTGAGGATATGCAAAAGCCTAAGTCCTTTACAAAGAAGCGATTTATGATAAACTCTGTACAAGTCAACAGTACCCGTGTTATCCGCCTCAGTTAGTGAGTAAGTGCGTTGCTCCACACGCAGAAGGTTTAGATTCGATTCCCGGACGGAACACTTCACATTTTTTACGGCACCACCTCTTTGGAGTTGCTAACAACACTCAGAGAGCACCAATTGTCTATGAAACAGCTTTTCAAATATCGCCGTTGGGAGTCGGCAAAATACTGTAGGTCCCCTCTACTCATTTGAGAACAGTAGCACGCACAACACGAGTAGTTGTTGCAGAAGCTAGGTTCTGGACCCTTGTGCGCTGAAGTGGCACTCAATTATTATTAAATGCCATATTTTGTTCTTTTAACCAATAATAGAACTTTAAGCTAGCTTTCAAATTTAATTGTTTTATTTCACATTTCATATCAAACCTTACGATGAGTCACACCTTATTTTTGAATAAAGTAAACTTTAAATTGCTCTTCGAATGAAAATAAACAACATGTGTAAGACTACAAAAACAAAACCTGGGCGTAGCGTCATAATTTTATCGTTGTTTTAAACAGTTCAAATTTTAAGCTTGATGATTTTTGCTCCACTTAGCAGCAACACCAAAAATCTTGAAATTTTTTTCCTGAAGTTGAATGAATTCCGTATAAGAGAAACTTGCGAAGTGGAAATGTCAAGTTAAAGGGGTGAAGTTTTTCTGATGTCATGGAATAATTTGGGGTGATTTTACTCATGCAGGGTTATAAGAGGGCAACATGTTAATTTGATGGAAACGAAGTTCAGGAAATGTTCAAAAAACAACGAAAAGTTGCATTTAAGCTCGGTCAACTTACAAACTGATCTTTATTTCTTTGAACTTTTTGCTTGACGATACTATCTAGCATTTAGAAATCTGAAAAAAAAAAAACTCATTTTTGGGGCGCTTTACAGCCTCTACTCTTGAGATCGTTGTTCAGTGTAAATTGCACAAATATACTTTAACAACTTCTGCTTCGAAAATCAAAAAAAATATGAATAAATAAATATTCCTCTGGTCTTTGTTTCATCTTTATCAATGCCGGACATTTAGTTTCACTCGAGAAATGTCGTCGCTATGTCCAAATAATCACTTAAGGAGGATGTTCCTCCTATTATTTCATAGGAGGTAGGCGAAACAATCAGTCTTTGATTTAGAAGCGTTGTCACGTTGTCGGAACAAATATACGTATGAAAGCATCCTTTTCGCATATCACGTCGTCCTATAATATCAGAGCAGACACTCTTAGATCAACATGGACTTCGTCTGAAATACAATGTGCAGCGTGAAAGGGTATTTCAAATTGCGCTCACCGAAAAAAATTATCGTTTAAGTTACAGAAATTACAAAAGGGTTATGATGGAATTTTTGGTAAGGTACATACTTGGCGGATATGAGATTTCAACAAGACGGTGCCACATGAGACACAGCACGCGGAACAATGGATTTATTGAGAGGCGAGTTCGGTAAAAATTTTATTTCACGTTTGGGACCTGTCAAGTGGCCGCCTAGATCGTGCGACTTAACGCATTTAGACAATTTCTTGTGGGGCTTTGATTAAGCTTATGTCTATACAGATAAGCCCGCTTCAATTGACGCATTGGAAGACAACATTGAAGCATTTATTCGTGAGATACCGGCCGAAATGTTGGAAAGAATATGCCAAAATTGGACTAAGCGGGTGGACCATTTGAGGCGCAGTCAAGGCTAACATTTGCATGAAATAATCTTCAAACATTAAATTGTACGGACCGTACTATCGGTTCAAATAAAGATTTCGTGCATTTTTCTGAATTTTATGTGGTTTTTTTAAACTTTCCTTAAGCTTTTAAAAGTCACCCTTTACAAATTTATATTTCATTATTTTAATACTTCGCATCATTTGTACGTGATGTTACACTTTGGGCAATAAATGTATACATAATTTTCTATTCGCCGATGACATTGACTTGTGGGTCGAAAACCAGTTATGGGGTTATATCGAGAAAATATTTAAACTTCTTTGAAGCATGAGTGTGGATCGGTTATAGTTTGGGGATATACTTGATGAACTAAGCTTGTAGCTCCTTACATCAAATAATGCTAATAATAAAACGCTTTGTCTATAAAGACATCATGAACAAAGTCATGCTTCCGAACGCTGTCGTTGTGGTACAGGTTCCATCGTTAAAGGATTTTTAAGGACAAGAGGAGTTCAATTTCGATTGACAGTCCGCCAATTTAAACCCAATAGAGAGCTTAAGTTGAGTCCTTACACAAGGGGCTCCTTTGAAAGCTTCATTGTATGAATAGGAAACATTCACTGAGAGTCAACAAACTCCCTTACCTAAGCAAATGTTTGCACTGCTGTGAAATGAATAAATGTATTTTTGACGTTTTACAATATTTTCGGGGTACATTTTTGCTCGTTTCTTTTTAATATGAAACTGTGCGTAATACATTTCAACGCAAAAGTTTCGTTTGAATTCTTTCTTCAAAACCATTAACTTAGGATGTTATTGGAACTGAAGAAAAATGTGAATATTTTTCACACTACCGTAGTTGGGCAAAGATTTAAGAATTACATTTTAGTAAACTACTTTGATGACGAACAAGTTTTTCAAGGGGTGATGTAATCCTGCGTTTGGTTGCTCTTTTTATATAAATACATTCTAAAACAAAAGATCTCTTTCAAAATATTCTGAATATGATTCGCCGGTGGTTCATAAAATCTCAGGAAACCTTTCGAGATAGTTGCCCTTTTTTTGTCTTTTTACTATGTTATGATACGCAAAGCTTTCAAAATTCTACATTGTTTGCATCAATGTCAATTCCAACAACATTGACGATGGCCCTATTTTAATTTAGGTCTTAGTTCCTACAAATAGCGACATTATTTTTAATTGAACTTTATTTCGTGAAGATTACCATATTTCTACTCCATTACAAGATTTCAATCCAATTGTTTAGAAGCATAGCTTTCGAATTTAAGGTGATTGTGAAATCTAAACAGTCTGACATGGCTGATGAGCCTAGTGACACGTACATCGCCACTGTGTAGCATGGGTTATGCCACGTAACACTCTCCTCTCTTTATACACAAGATGCAGAATTATATCAGTGCGACCTTTACATCCACTTGCAAGTCAATCGGAGAAGACTGAACAATGGGGTAAAAATAACGCACAATTTGTAACATTATAAGTAAAAGGGAACAAAAAATATTTATTTCATTTATTACTGCAACAAATATTTCCTGCATATGTATTTGTAATGCTAACGTAATTAAAATCAAACTGTTCTTGATTGTTGGCAAAGAACACATTTGTGGCAACATCACATTGACAGCTAGAAAAAGAAAAAAAAAATTAAAGCAAAAATTAAATTTGTTCCTATTTAGAATTTGTTTTATTTCCTTAATGTCAAAGAATTACTTGCTGACAGAAGCAGAGACTCTGTGATGTTCTCTCCTCTTTGCCAAATCCCTTTCTATTCTCCCCATACAGATGCTGACCTACTGACTGATCAACATCTCTAAATGAAACATGTTTATTTTTAGGGGGTAAACAACAATTACGAAGCGACACGTTTCAAATAAAAATGAAAGCTGCGCGTGCTGTACACTCCATTCGATCCAGCGTATCTGAGTTACCTTTCCATCTGCCCAAATCGGATGTCCTACACGAAATACAGCTTGCTAAAAATATCCATTTTGTATTTGAATTTGATAATCTGTCTACCCACTTAGTCATACCGGTCGGTCCGTCGGTCCATTCGCTGCCAAACAGGATGCCGATTCATCTGCAGGGTGAGCGAAGTTAAGAGGGTTCACCACCATCGACGAAAAACGAGTAAATTTCCAGCTTCCAGCCACTCCTCATCGAAACTGGATATTTTTCATCGTTTTTCTTTTTTCGTGAATTTCTCCTCGAAATGCAAGCACAATTTACGCTAGTTTCTATGCCAAGAGAAGCAATACACTCAGCTGTGGGTCATCGCTATCATTAAATTTAAATAACAAAGGGACTGGACGGAAACGACCTTAAAAATAGAAAATCACAAAAAAAATCATCTTAGGGTGTATTTTCAGGGGTACCCATGGCTCTTTACCTGGTCACCGAAGTATGACACAAACGTCTGGTCGCTCTTCTCCCCTTTGGCACAGTAAATGGATTCTGTGTCCACGAGCTGGGAGGAATGAAATTAGAAAATTTCCGAGTAAAACTTTTGTGCGACGACGACGATGCCTTGCTTCGCTTTCGAGGTAATGTTAATTGTGTCTTAAACAGAATGGAATGGAAGCCACGCGGAAATGCCTTGCATTTGAGTGGTTTTAGGTGGTAAGTAGCAGGGCTCTAAAACGAGTACGTGAGGCCTATGGAGTGGATTATGAATTTAAATCTTTAATTACACGATGGGGGGAAATCGATGACAAATTTAATTTAGGGTTGGAGAGTTTATAGAACGGCTTTCATTTCAAATCATTACTCGGGAGTCGAGAGAGGAGCTGCATTTGTTCTTTAATCAGGTTAGCAAATTCCACAAGTCTAATGGATCAATCACTGCATAAGAGAAATGTTTTCATTTGAATAAATCTAATGAAAAGGAGGAGGACGCACCTTAGTAGTCAAATGTGTACAAAGTACGCTTCTGTGTACCAAGACACAATTAAGCTGTCATCTGTGTTCTAGCCAATCTTATTCACTCAACAAATAATAAACGCGGAATGTAACATTAAAATCATTCTCACTTTAGAGTGAGGTAGTCCAAAGGCCTGTTTGCTCACCTTCTTCCATTTAAAAAAGTAGAAATTCCATTATTAAAATATGTTCGGATCTGGTGGTAAGCAAAGGAAAGCCTTAGAGTAAAGGTATGTTTAAGGACACACTCCATCGGTGTCTCAGAGGGAGTGTCACAGCAATCAATTTAAGGTACTCAAGGACTACCTCACTTAATAATAATAATTGAGTCGCGCTACAGTCCACAAGGGACCAGGGCCTAGCTTCTACAACAACTACTCGTGAGGTGCTCTCTACCATTGTCAAACGAGTAGAGGGGACCTACAGTTCTTTGCCGATTTCGAACAGCGAGATTTGAGAAGCTTTTCATAGACAAAGAGTCCTCTTTGAGTGTTGTCAGAAACTCTAAAGTGGCGGTGCCGTGAAAAATGCGATCCGTCCGGGAATCGAACCTGGGTCGTGTAGCGTGTAAGTCATCGCATGGCGACCATTTGGCTCCGCAATGAACATATCCAACAACATCAATACCGAAATCAAGTGCAGAACCACTCTTCTCAATCGTTCGTCCTTTGGGCTCAAGAAACAATTCCATAAAAGAATCGTCTCTCGGTAGGCCAAACTTCGCAAAGCACAAAAACCATCCCTTTCCTGATTTTTGGCACAGGGCGTTGTCTTCCCAAAAGGAAAGTTCTTGTGTCTGCTGATGGCATCGATGATGCCATCGAGGGCAGCGGCATGCTCATAGTCAAGCTTCTAAGAATGCAACGTTTAGGTTGTCCAGGCGTATGGCCAACACAGCCCTAACCCAAAGAGTCTTTTAATCTCTGCAATTGAGACAACGCAATAGATAACGACCGAACTAAGGATAGCTGCCGAGAGGTCATGCTAGCTGGAGGGGATTGGTAGCTGTGCAAGACCAGTGCAGGCTATAAGAATGTGTAGTAAAAAGTAAGAACTTGGTTTGCTGTTAGTACAAAAAAGACTTCTTTGACCATTTTGCATTTGGTTGACTTAGTTTCGACTACGCAAGTGTCAAAAATTAAACCTTGCATAAGGAAACTGCGCTTCTTCTTCTTCTTGTAGTGCTACAGTCTGGGGTGAACCTGGGCCTCAACCAACCAGCCAGCACGATCTTCCGCCAGCTGCCGCCTGTTGCGCACTCTAAGTTGGTTCAGGTTCTTCTCCACTTGTGTGCCTCACCTTAGCCTAGGCCATCCTCTGTTGCATTGTCCCAATGGCTCAGATTCGAAGACTTTTCGACCTGAGGCAGTGGTGTCCATGCGCTCTGCATGGTCTAGCCATCTTAAGCGTTGTATCCAAAGACGCTTGACTAGGCGCATGTCGCTGTAAAGCCCATAGAGTTCGCCATTAAATCTTCTCCTCCAGATGCCATCAACGCAAACAGGACCAAAAATCACACGCAAAACTTTTCTCTGGAAAAGACTATGGGCGCTTCACTTTACAGATTTTTTTCGATGAAGGCCATGAGGTAATACAGGTTGCTGAAAATGTAAATAGTACTCCTGGTGCTGAGACTGTAACAGCCAACCATGCAGCATGATTTCGTCGACTACGTTTCTGTGATTTTGAAGTTAAAGACGATCCATGCTCCGGAAGATCAACTGTCAAAAATTTGTATTCAAGTTTGTAAGCATATGTGGTCGTCGTGGTGTAGTGGGTAAGTGCGTCGACCCACAGCCACAAGGTCTTCGTTCGATTCCCGGGCGGGATACCTCGCAAATTTTCACGGCACCACCTCTTTCCAGCTGCTGACACTACTCAAAGAGAACTCTTTGTCCATGAGATGCTTCTCAAATCTCGCTGTTTGGAGGCGGCAAAAAAACTTAGGTTCCTCCTATTCGTAGGAGAACAGTAGCACGCACAACACAAGTAGTTGTTGTAGAAGCTAGGCTCTGGTTCCTTGTGGGCTGTAGTGTGACTCAATTAATATTATTATGTACTCATTTGCTACGAGCTTCTCCCTTACCGCCAACCTTTTTATTCGATCGTGTACTGTCAGCAAAAGTGGCCGGCTTTGGCCAATAGAAGGGGAGTTGTCTTTTATCAGAATACCAGCAAGCTACACACATTGATAGGAGGTTCATATACAGCCTCCGTATAGGACTTAGCACAAAGTGATTTATGCTTGTACTATCTCTTCTGATCTTAAAAAAATTCCCTTCAGGGGAGTTTTGCAAAGAACAGTTTTTTGATCATATGGACCAGGGTTTTTATGGAGGAGGTAGATAATGGTTGCCAGTTATCCAATAAAATAGCTCAGATTTGGCTTAGTTCGGATCATTGTTTGCTTACTAAAGAAAGCCCTAAGTTTCATACAAAAATACAGAATTGAATTTACTTCAACTTCATATACATAATATCTGTGGCGTAGGAGGTGAACGCGTCGATTCACACGCCGAAGGTGCCAATTTGGTTACCGGGTATAAGCGCCTTGAATTTTTAACGGCACCACTTCTTTCGAGTTGTTGACAACACTCAAAAATTACTAACTGTGCAGAAAACCCTTTCAAATCTCGACGTTCGGAGTCAGCAAAAAGTGTAGTTCTTAAGCAATTTGTTTAAAAATCAGAACGAAACCCTCGCCAGGTAAGCAAAGCCTGTGCTGTGTTATTAGGTAAAAGCAAGTTCTACGACTACACAACAACAAAGAATTCAGGATTTCAGTCGAACAGATGGATGATGAGCAAATAAACAATCAAGTTCCGTTTACTTTCACAAACTAGCATCAGATGCCAGCACTCAAAAAAAGTCAATGCTGTGCGGCCGGCTCACATTTTCGATAAAAGCTAAAAATAGATGTCTCGATTGGCCGTTTATGCTGACCATAAATTTCTCACAAGTATAAGCTACCTAGTCATGAATTTCAATAGTTGATTTGAATAATTTTTGCTCGTTTTCGCAGTCCCCCGTAAAAGTGCCTCTAACTGGAAAACAATGCTGTGAAAGTTGATATTCTAATCAAAGTGATGATTTGCGTTGTTTTAGCTCTGGCTCTCATTCGTTAATCAAGGTAAAGTCAGATGGTCCAAGAAATTTGATATTCATCACCATCCCCAGTCGATTCTTCACTGTTCCCAAGAACTGATGTCTTAGCTGACTGAGATTGATTTTTCTAAATTAGACGTCGTTTCATGACCTCAACTAAACAAAATGGACGTGGACAGTGGAGAAGGGTTGAGGGTATGGAAAGAAAACCGTAAGGGAGGTCTTTGAATATTTTTAAAGCAGACTTAAAAAAAACACACAGATTGGAACAGACTCAAATCGACCGCCGATTGACCATAACAACTCACTTGTGAGGATTGAATCTTTCAGAACGCAATTTTCGGTCATTTGGCAGAGCGTTGTCTACAGTCTGTAGTCAGACTACAGAGCGTCAGAACGAGTTCTAGAGCGAATGCGTCACTTGTTTAAAATTATTTAAAAATGTCACCCACGTACTCATAAATTCTCCTCGAAAGCATCGTGAATTTCAAACAGATTTCAAATCGAATTAGAATGTCCCCAAAATTTGAATGGCAACTAATGAAGACATACACCACGACCTTGATGATAATGCAAATCAGTCGGCCTTCAACTGGTCGCCATTCGAACAACGATTGTCCTGACGTCTAATCTAAAGAAAGCCCCCCTCCACCGTTCACACTCCACAAATAACGGCAATCATTTGTCAATAAATCCCCAACAATGGAAACACACTCATTAAGAGTGGCTTTCGAGTGCTGATTGATTACTTTCCGTGGTGTGGGTCAACCTTGCCCAGCAGCAGCAGCAGCAGATCGATTTTAAGCGCGATACGGCGCTATTTGCGCTCGTGATATACCCACTCGAGCGATAAGACATCGGAAACACTATCGCTCAAGGCAAATACACGGTTTCTATTTGTCTAATAAAATATTTTGAAGTTGACGCGACGCGTTGACTGACACTTCACACGGCAGACCGTGACGTGGGGACCCGCGAACAAAGAACGCAAACTCGTTCTGTCAGATCGCCGCAGCACTGGCCCGAGCCGGATAGATTGCGGAGCTTAAATCATTTGATTTGTATAAGTAATTAGCAATTAGCGAGTTGGACACACTCATCGGACCAATGGTAGTTACCTGCGATGGAAATCTAACTAAACGCTTAGCTGCCGTCTCGATTTTATTGTTCGTCGAGGCAGTGCAGCACCGAGGATAGGGGGCGATTAAATCGCACTGAAAGTGGGCAGCAGCACCACTAGCAACACGACCAGCGGCAGCTCATGGGTGTGTAGCTTTTATGGAAAATGGGTGGACATCGTGTTTAGAGGTGAGTAATAGCAACGGTCGCCAAAGTTGGAGATGCCTTAAACGAACGACAGTATGACGACGGCTAAGCAGGAGATTATTGGAATTTGATGGTATAATGCAAATGTTGTACCGCTTGCAGGTAGTTACGCTCGTAAAGCGGTGTCTCTGCGATCGACGGGGTGGGGGATGGCAATAAAATGTGTTGTCAAACAATTCTGCGAATGGCGCACTTAAAATGGAGCTAAATTTGATGTTGATTGCGGGGAGGCTGGAGACTTTTTGAGGTGGATCTGCTTAAAAAGATATCACAGTGGACAAGCTTGTATCTAAAGTAACTTGTAGTATTGCTTCTCGTGATGTTTGCTGCAACACATCAGCAGGTAGCCATTTTATTGGGAAGTCGGCTGAGTTTAATTATACAAATGAAGTGATTCCGCTTATTTTAACGTCTCTTTATAAACATTTAAATGTGCGGACGAACCTGTTATAGCCGATCTTTTACATTTTACAGCCTTTTTCTTTGGCTGTGAGCCAGAAATCAGGAGTTTTCAAACTTAAATTAAAGTTTACCGTTTTGAGTAATAATCACTTGAAACTTTTGGGTCACTCCAGGGCAAAGACATGTGTTTCTGCCTAAGCATCTAAAACCTAATTACGAATCAATAGCTTTTTCTTATCACTCTGTCTGTATTTAACTTTTTTCTGTATGTTTGACATTTTAGTGCCACTGGGCTACGTGGTTCACCGCTGTTGACATGTAGCACAAAAATGTGCGACACACAAATATCAGGAACTGTAATCTCTTCTGAACATTTTCAGAAAAAGTTCAAGAACGAGGTAATATTTGGAGAAAATCTGTTGGTCCAGGGGAACGGCTCATTCCTTTAAGAGGTCGCCCAGCTTTTCCGCATTCCAAATAAATCGTTACAAGTGGTCGAATAAAATTTACTTTGGAGAAACATCAAAACGGTCCGGCAAAGAATGTTTGTGAAGACCTCGGTGTGTTTTCGCAAAGTTTAGGTCGCACACTTTATGTAATAATTACCAACAGTTCCCACAAGGAACCCTGTCCTGGCTCGTGGTTTGCGTTCTACAGTCCTTAGAACAGTAAAGGGGACCTAAAGTTTTTTGCCGACTCCGAACGGCGGTATTTTAGAAGGTTTTCATAGACAATTAGGACTCTTTCAGTGTTGTCTGCAACTGGAAAGAGATAGTGCCGTGAAAAATTCGGTGTTTACTCCGGGAATCGAATCTGGCTGTGAGTCGCCGCACTTACCCTCAACGCCGCAGCGACCACCCTTATGTACAATATATAATTTTTGTACAGGCCATTAGTCGGTACGCTTCGAGGTACAAGGTACGAGGTACACAAAGGAAGTAATGGATACTAAGTTAAGGAGGAGATATAAAGAGGAGAGGAGATAAAAAAATTCTATAATCCTTCATAAGTAGAAAGACACCTGAGGTAAGCGGATGTTCGTTCGTTCGTTATCAGGCCAGCGACCTATGCAGGGTCAGAGCCTGAGCAATTGCTGCCTTCCTTCCGTTGACGGTCCTGATTCCAGTCATCAAGGCCAAGCTGTCTTACGTCCGCGATGACTTGGTCTCTATACCGGAGGTTCGGTCGTCCTCTTCTTCTCGAACCGGGAGGCTCAGATTCGAAGACCCTCTTCGCTGGAGCGTTGCTGTCCATGCGTTCGATGTGGCCGAGCCAGTGTAGTCGACGGATTTTTGCCTTCCGGACTACATCCACATCCTGGTACAGCTCGTAGAGTTCGCGGTTATGTCTTCTCCTCCATTCACCTTCCTCGCAGACGGTACCATATATCCGACGTAGAATTTTTCTTTTGAAGGCACCAAGAATCTGCTCTGCAGACTTGCTTATCGTCCAGTTTTCAGCTTCATAAAGCAGGACTGGCAGTATAAGGGTCTTGTAGAGCATGACTTTGGTCCTTTGGGGCAGGAGTTTCGACCCCAGTTGCTTCGACAAACCGAAGCAGCATCGGTTGGCAAGGGTTGTTCTACTGTGATGTTATTTGTGGAGTTAACGTTTGCCCCGAGGTAGACAAACTCCTTTACTACCTCAAAAATATAGTTGTCGATTCTTACATTTCGTCCTAGGTGTTGTGTGACGGTACGTTTCTTAGTCGACAACATATACTTTGTTTTCGCCTCGTTGATCTTAAGACAAGCTCGCTTCGCCTCTTCTTCAATTGCCGCAAAAGTCTGCGCTACGGCACGTTGGGAACGCGCGACGATATCGATGTCGTCCGCATATCCCAACAGCTGGACTGTTTTCAAGAAGAGGTAAGCGGATGCTTCCTACAAAACACAAGCCTATTCTGAGGCTGCTGAAAGCATTTGTTTTATTGCGTCTGACTCAAATCCAATCTTAGTTGACGTGACCTAAAATTATCATCCATATATTGAGCTAGCGGCCAAACCAACGACGTCTACGAAATAGGACAAGACTGGTTCCTATTATAAGATTCTGGAAGATACTTGGTCATATAGGGATATAGAGCAGTACGATGGGTGACTTCATGATCAGAAAAGAGGCAGCTGAACTTTTCATAGGCCCTGAACTATTCTGTGCTGACAAGGCAGAAGGTTAGGAATTCAGTGAAGCAACAGACACTAATCAGAAATCTCTTATAAAGCTGATGGCATAAAACAGTGCAAAGGCCACATAGGTGAACACAACAGAATAAAAATTTAAAGCATTTATAAAAATGAGGAAAAGCGACCTTCTTATACTAATGAGCTTCGCAACAATGAATTGTAGGGCTTGAGGAATACCAACTAAAACAAGAGTTAGCAAAAGACGAACTCTGTAGCTAATCAAATGAAATTCTAAAACATGTACAAGTGAACTTGACATTTGGGCAATGTCAAGCTGAAAACATAAAGGCGGTTAAACTCAAAAGCTGAATTGAAACTGATTTTCAGAGAATACACAAACATGGATTTCCTCCTCCTCTAGCCACTCGTGAACAGAAATATTGTCACTGTTTGGTTTAGGCTCATGAAACGAGTTTTAGAAACCTAATAAATATTTTGCGTGGAACTACTGTCGCGTTATGCCTGGTATTGTTTTCACACGCGTTGAGTGGTCTAGTTTATTGCTGACTCCAAGCCACCAGATTTGGCAAGCTGATCTAGTTTTGGGAGAACTTTTGGGAGAACTAGAACTCTCGTGGAAGTTAAAACGACAAACCTTTTCTATACTAAGACCCCAAGCAATGCCAGTAAATGTGAGAACTGTGTACTATGATTAGGATTGATGTCTTTGAGAGGCTCTAAGTCTGTGTGTATGTTTCTTCAAAACCGAAAGTTCGCGTGCCTCAGTTCAGGTGAACAGCCAATCTCTAAATTAACGAACAGTGATGCAGTTGAGCAGAGAATCTGTACCACTACAAGCATTTTTTATTTATTTCCTCAAGATACATTGAATTGACTTCCACAGAAAGAACACGCTGTGCATTATATCCGGCCTCGAAACGAAATTGACATAATGATAAGTCATGCCACGAAGAAACGCAGCATTATTCCTTTCGATTGCCCTGAGGTTTTCCATTAAGTTAAGTGCTTTAGCGGGTAACTGAGCCGAATGATGGCCTGGTGGGACTGTATATCCCCATTCATGTGCACGCACACATGGGACGATAATGTTACACGCCCACACTTTGCAATGCGTAAGGGCGGTGTCAATTTTTTAAGTCACTACAAGTTCTCACCACACTCGTACGTATTAAAATCAATCCTGAAAGTTGAGAGAAAACCCCGAATTCGTGTGCCATCAAAAACCTCATGCGGCACATCTGCCCTGCCTAGCTTATTAAAACTTTTCGTGTCTCTTATCTAAGCCCACGCCACGACGCATTGAAGAGTTTTATCATCACTCCACAATTAAATCTCATAATGTGCGAGTGAAAATCTCTACAGCTCACCATATGCTTCGCAAGTGATGACGCCGGCTGCATTCATCACCGCCCACGCGCACCCACTGAGAGAGTCATTAAAATATTTTATGACATCGTAAGGATGACAACATTATGAATGCTTCGCATTCCAACTTTAGCCGGCCCCAAAGAATGTGATAAACATCCTCCACCTGCTGCTGCTGTTGATTTTTCGCTGACGCCAAACTTGATACGCGTCGCAATTGACGTATCTTTCTATTTTTACACCGAACACCATTCACATCGGCACATCTATTCGCATCTCCCTCACACAAGGCCGACTAAATAAAGGCGTCACAGATAGTGTCTCTAGCCGATGCAAAGACGACGAGGGCCTCCAACAAGCAGTCGTGGCCGAGCGGTTAAGGCGTCTGACTAGAAATCAGATTCCCTCTGGGAGCGTAGGTTCGAATCCTACCGACTGCGAAGGGTGTTCAATATTTTTGTAGTTCTTTTTTTGCTCACCCACCCTGTGGGCGCTTTAATCTCGTCTCAATTTGCATGCCATTTCGGCTGTATTGAGCACTTGCCGAAGATTTGCTTTTAATTATATTCCATCCCACACCGCCGCTGCTGTTGCGAATCACTGGAGCACAAATGAAGATTTATTTCGAGATCCCATCAGAGATAGACGGCAGCCCTTAGCTGCGCTGTAACCCTTCACTGCAACACGTGAGCGATGCTGGGCGATGGAAAATCAAATCAAATAAGAACCCTATACCGCCCGCCCCGCCGAGACGGAACGACAGCGATAACTAGGCGGAGAGTGAAACTTTTCCAGCTCACTTCACCCACAGCGCCGGGGAGAGAAGGCGAAGTGAAAAGTTTTCACATTTGAAAAGTTTGCGGCAGGAAAGGTTTTTTCCGTTGAGGGGATGGGGAAACTTTACTAGTGCCAACCGCAAAAACAGAGAGCCGATCGCCTTCCTTCGAGTGTCTGAGGCGGCGGCGGTAGTGTTGCGAGTTTCATTGAGTTGTTCCTCTCGTCTGCGGGGGTGTGGGGAAGTGAAATGTCAAAAGTCGTTACCGTACGCACACACAGTCGACTGAGCGGTGGACTGGGCAATGGACTTTTGGGGCTCCGCAAAATTTAATAAAAACGACGGAACGAACGAACTGGTGAAAGTTTTCGAGTAACGTGGCATTTGACATTTTCTTTTTGCATCAAACTTCTGACACTGAAGTGAATTCTCTTTGCCTGTGCTTTGTTTTTTTTTTTTCTTTTCCTGTGGAAGAACTTTGTGTCTTGCCTTTTTCGGCTTCGGTGTTTACAATGTTGCCGGGGGGTGGTGGATGGGCGTCTGAGTGTGTCATGTGTTTCTGGCATACAAATGAACGCTGCACGAGCGAGGGGTGTTTCGAGTGAAAAGCTGACGCGGTCGGAACGCAGGTATTTTGTCAGCAATTTCATGGGCAAATTCGTACTGAAGTGGAAAAATGTCAGTCTGTTTACTGTGAAGGGTTGGCGCAGGCAGGAGTGCCGGTGTGCTGGGGCTAACTGAGTGGGGGTGTAATGTCGTACAAATTGGAAGAATGGCTTGAGGAGCTGAAGAAGGGTTGGGTTTTCTTATGCGAAATGTTTGGCATCTTCTATGTATGAGGGGGTGTGTTTGGAGAGGAAGAAGGATTGTGACTGTTTCGAAATGCATTAGGACGCTGTAAAAAAAACTAGTCCAGGGAGGGTACTTCTCGTTGAAATATAGCTAAAAGATTAGCTTCGTGTGTAACAACTGGTGGTTATTTCCTGTCAAACGATTGGGCCATATCGTGTCGCCGCTTGTATGCATTTGAAGCTTTGCAAACGCTGTATGAAGCAAATGGAGCTAAAAATGAAGCAACTTAAGGATTATCTCAAAATGGGTAGGAATCGTTTTAAGCATATAAGAAAGCACTACAGGTCACGAAGAAATAAAAGGATTCAACAAGTAAGTTACAGCATTTGCAACGTTGTCGAAGTCCAATAACGGCAGTGCAAGTCTTCTCAACACAACTGCCCAATCATAGCCAAAGGAGTGAACTCTTCGAAACGGATATTCCTTAATGGGATAAAGACCACTACATGACAATGTAGAAGAAGATTTGGTGCTATTTAGAATAAACTTTGAAGAAGTTATCGGCCCAGAGGGGAAGCAGACAAAGCTCCGCAACTTCTCTTCAATAATTCGTTTGGAGTTATTCAATAACCGGCTTTTAGGGGACTATTTGTTCAACAAGTAAAATATTTCAACCTCTCCGGTATGTCCATTGAATATCTACTTCGGCTTCTTGGAAACTTCAATCAGGGCGGAAAGAGGCGGAATTAGAAACCTGTCTTTGTTTCATTTTCTTGGTTTCATCCATATAAATAGTATAGAGCTGTGTCAATCGTTCGTTTACGTAACGAATAGATTGACATAGTAAGAGTGGATGGAACAGAACAATATCGAGTTCAGGCTAGTTTTCCCGGCAACTAATAGACCATCATATCTTACAAGTGGGTCCTACTCGACAGACGACAGATGATACTTAACGTGGAGCGACACACGAGAAACTGTTTAACTGCGGTCGAGTATGACAATGTTCACTGTGGTCACGCCGCGGTAATACAGCTCCCGAATGAGCTGAAGGAACTAGAGAAATACGCATCCTTATAATTATAATGAGGCCTTAGCCAGAGAAATAAGTTCGAGTGTGATCAATCATCCTGCGAACAGAAACTTTACGAACGAAGAGGTTGACAAGTACTTCATACAAATGGACGAGGTACAGTGGACGTACTTACAATGGACAGGACGATTCCGAAGGTGTCACAAATCGATTATGGCGACATCTATCGGAATTCGATGCACTACACGTGCAAAAAAGTAGACTCCTGTCAAGCCTAAGATTCTTGTACAGAATGTTTACAGATCCACAGAGTGCAGAGATTCGTTCTCTGAAGTTACAGATCAAAGTACTAAACACATACATAATTCGACAGAATTACAGTCCAGCTGTAAGCTTGCTTCGGGGCAATAAGATTCGGGCTGTAAGATCTAAGATCTTCCGGAGAAGAGATCATAATGACATTCAGTGCATTCGACTTGACAGAACAACAGATAACGCCAACCTACATATGTACTTAGGTCAGTTGGCATCGATCCAGATGGGACCGTGCTTGACAACGACTTCCTCGTAGTGGAAGATCCACAGGTGAAGGTGAACACAATTGGTGCTGTTTTCCAGAAAGTGTACACGGCCAACGAGACTCGTAGTCTGAACCAGGACGTGGAGAACAGAGCCTTGTAAGCCATTTCAAACTTCGGAACGAAATAAGTCAATGGTGATCCGAGAATCCTGGTTTTTCCAGATTCGGTGACAATTTTCTGGCAAAAAATGCCTTCACCGATATAAACTATCACAAGCGACCAAGTCGCATAGCTTCATTGCTTAATAATTTCTTTTCTTATAGTTTACGGACTTCCTATTTACTTGTCTTCTTCGAAACTTCTAGCAGAGTAACGTTAAAGGTCCTTGAGTCAACGTAGGGTTTTCGAATAAGCCAAGAAAAATTCAAGAGGATCAGTTAATTCGGCACATTAACTACATTGTACCTTAATTATGTCTCACTGTCATTAAAAATATGGACCACGGGTAGAAGTATGCCATCAAAGGCGTGGTGAGCATTTGGTTGGTATTTTGTTTTAAGCATAATTGTTATATATCCTTCTATCACAATAAAGATTAAGATTTTTCTCAAAAAAAATTTTTTTTGATCTTTTCACAATCCAGAGTGCGTTTTCGTTGGAGTACCCTTTATAAGAAAGAACACAATCATTTAAACGTATCCAACGTTAAGTTATTTTAACTGAATGTTAACTTGTTCTCACGGAATGAAAAATTTGTTATCTTCTTGAATTGACAACACAGCCGCCGTGGCTACGATGCCCTAACCTGTGTGAATCTATTGTGTTAAAGGTTGGAGATACTCAAAAAGGCCTGCTACTTCCCTAATGAAATTAAATACATTCTTTGTGGTGAAAATTGTAAGGTCCACCGAAGTTAGGACGTCCCTCAAATTACGTTTGCCTTAACCATTGAAGTGGTGATCATTCACTTTAAATGTGTTCGGATGTTTCATCATCTTCCACATCTACTGGCTGCAATGGCCAGTAAGAGTGCCCATTAGCTTCAGTAAGCTTGCCTTTTCTAAATAGAGAATTTCCTTGAAAGAGATGAGATTGATAAGCCGCCTTATCCAAGCGAATTTTTTGGTCTCAGAATCTTCGGAACCAGCTCCTGCGAGTTCCTTGGTTACCGTATAACTTACTTAACTTGAGGCAAATATAGTAATTTGTTGTGAAATTTGGACGATAAAGTTCCAATTGAATTTCCCGCGCAAGACAGTCAGTCAATGAAACGGCTGTGACGCAAGTGGAACCACACTGTCAAAAGCGAATAACGTCTAGGTCTATATCCTCAATTTTTGGCCACAAGAAGTTCATTTTTATCTCACGATAGGAAACCATTCAGATTTCTGCTTGGTTGACCGAATTTGCGAAGAAGAACGATGACGCCGGCAGCGCATAAACCGCAAAGAACAGTCACTCGTTTTGACATTCATACTTGTTCTGTTCAAACTTGTGCCCTCTGGTGATATTTACTTCACTGATCATGCCTTGGCAAACAAGTACTGTATGTTCTTCGAAGTTCTTCAGTCAAATTAAGACGATTCTTTGGGTTTCTTTCACGGGCAAATATATCATTTGATTTAAGTTTTTAATGGCGCTACAGTCCAGTTAGTACAGTGAAAATGGGCCTCAAGTAACATGCTTCACCAGCTAGAATGACCTCTTTTGGTTAAGGTCCTTCTTGTGCGCTATCTCAACCTAGGCCGTCCTCTGTTACATTGTCTCAATGGTTTGGATTCGAAGACTTTTTGGACCGGAGCGGTAGTGTCCATATACTCTACATGACGTGGCCATCTTAAGCGTTGTATCCGAAGGCGCATGTCCCTGTACAGCCCATAAAGTTCGGTCTTGAATCAAACAGGACCAAAATTTGCACGCAAAACTTTTCTCTCGAAAAGACTAAGGGCTTCCCTATCAACTTTTAGTAACGACCTTTGCGCGATGTACATATATATTTTTATGTCAGTTTCAATGCATTAGGAGCACACTTTGACATTGATTATAATTTCTCATAGGCAAAAACGAAAAAACAGGGGCATGAGCTTCAGGAAGGTAAGGTCTTTGTCTACCCCTGATCGGCTTTTTATTGGTAAAAGAGTTTTCATTCGTTGGTTCAAATTATTCAAGTTGCTCTAATGTCGCAAAAAGTTCAAA
This sequence comes from Eristalinus sepulchralis, assembly GCA_944738645.1. Classification (NCBI taxonomy): domain Eukaryota; kingdom Metazoa; phylum Arthropoda; class Insecta; order Diptera; family Syrphidae; genus Eristalinus; species Eristalinus sepulchralis. The sequence goes on from OX122886.1 coordinate 57,070,418, forward strand.
GATTCGCACGATGAGGCGGTTAATTTAAATGAAAAATTTTGCGTGCTATTTTTGGTCGAAGTTATATTCCTCGACACTCTACTATCTCACATAGTTTCATAACGCTTATTTTCCTGTATAAAAAGAGAATTGTATCTCGAAAACTTCTGACATCATTCTCTTAAAAGTCTCTAAATATGACTAATTCTCGCAGCGACTCGACCAATCTATCCCCCGAAGGTTACATAATCGATCTATTTTTAAACACATCCTCCCGCAGTCTTATCACACGCAGGCCTCATCATCAAGAAACCAAAAAAAAAAACTATTATCTTAAACAATTCGCTGGCGAAATAAAAACAAATAAAAGTCTGCAAAGCTGACATAAGCTTAAAAATTCCGCATTCCTCTTATGGCGCAGAACAGAGAGAGAATTGAAAAAATAAACAATAATAAGCAGAAAGAAAGAAAAAAAAAGGCAAAAACAAGAAAACAAAACAACCGCGCATATGTCAGAGAATTGGTCGTTTATGGCCGTCATGCTATCGCGGTAATTTATCTGTTCTCTGGTAACGATTTGCATTTGTGTACCAATCGAGGGCGCAGCTGCCCAAGATACAATCGCGGCAACTCCAGTAGCCAGACCATAAAAATGGCGGGTGGGCAGCAAATCTCTCTGTTAGATCATCACCTCGCCCAAGAAAGGAACGTCAGTGCTGAAGTCAAAACACAACACACCACTGCCACAGCCGCTCCGAACCAACAACAAATTACAGAAACAACATAGTCTACAAAAAAAAATAAGACACAACCGCCCGACAGGTAAAACAGTAACACTGCACAGGTAGCAGGTAACACAAAAGCCGTCTGACCACCAAGAGATACAGGCACACACGCACACCGTGTCCGAAGCCGCAGACCGCAGCATCCATATCACCGAAGAGGTCCCGAATAGTGGGTGGGTCCATAATGAGAGCCAGCAGAGCAATAAATCGAGGTAGAGATTATCTGGCTGGATTTTCCGTGCGCGGGCCACTGCCAGTTGCCCCGAAAACAAATGTCCAGGCTCGCTCCGAACTCGGAGGGCGGTCGGTTTAATCGGATACGTGTCATTCTGATAAACACAGAAAAAACGTTCAGCGCTAAAAAGCGATAAAAGGCACAACAAACAGCGACATGGAACCCCCGAGACACTTCGAGGGGAATTTCGGAATCCAATTAGGGCTCTCACCAAACGCCAACCAGGCGTGACTAATCGTCGAGTGTTGAATTAACTTCCTCCCTAGAACATAATCGCATTGACTGCCAAGCTGAAGTGATACCACGGCCACTTCCACTGACAGCAACCACCAATGCAATCGATTGAGGGCGAAGCGCGATTTGATATGAAACCCTCTTCGAACAGAGCTAACCCTCGGCCATACGCCGAATGTGTGCGGCGACAACTCCTCGGATCGATTGCAGTCGTGCAGTCATACGCGAATGGAAGCACACACGGACCACCATCGGCGGAGCGAAGAATCGCCAGAATAAAATACAAAAACACAGAAACCAAAGAGTCCATTGCAAGTGTCAAAACAGGTGACACATGACAAATGGCTAGTCGACATGAAATTGGTGCAGGACGAGCAGTTCATTTATACGTGCATCGTTGTCGCCTGCACGGCCTGGTCAGGGCAGGGCAGGGCAGCGCAGTGCAGTGCAGGGGTGTGTCGTACAAGGCAAAACTGGATCGCATGAGGTGACCGATTGTAAATCTTGTCAAAGCAGTTTTGACAGCGCCCTGTTATTTTTGTTGCAATCTCATTGATGTGCCACATAAAAAGGAAAATTAACTTGGAACGTCGTCCGCCGTCGGCTGGGCCTCTGAGAAAGGGTTCTGTGTGGGATGTGGGCGGAAGTGCTTTATGTGTCCGATTGCAGTTTAAGTTTGATGTCGTTAGTCTACTGTGGTTGGGACTGTCCTTGTGCTCTTCTGGGTGTAGAGCAAGTGGGCAACTTATTGAAGAATCCTATTGGTATAGCTTCCTGAGCTTGGTGACCATATTGTGGTCTCTTGACTTACAGTTTGAAACTTTTTCTTTATCGCTATTAGGTTGCAATAAACTGAACGCCTTCAACATTTGTTTTCCAATTCCTTGCATCGCGCATTATTCGTACTGCTGGATTGTTTACAACAGCTCAATGATTATCGGATTTCAACGTGTATTGGACAAACTTTTCTGGTTTTGTCCATTTACCAACAAATTCATTCTTTCATTTTCATACCCAGCACATTCGAAAATCGTGCTCCACCTTCTCCACCGCGTTTGCGTAACGGGGATGGACTTGTAACACAGCTTCGTCCAGTCAAAAACTGCTTAAAATTGTAAACAAAAGACTGTGTGGATCTATACGGCAATGATAAGACCTCTTCTCTCCTATGCATCAGTCCTTTGGTGGTACAAGCTTTCGCGAAAATACGTGACTGTTGCTTTCACCAAGTTTTAAGGAACGGTTTGTCTCGGCTGTACAGGGGCCTTCCCCAACACGCCTAGCTCTGCTCTTGATACATTGCTGAATCTCCCTCCGCTGAAGATCCACATCATGGGCTGTACAATCAAGGTCATCTCCCGACTGAAAAGGAGTAGTCTTTGATTCGAATCGCCTGGAGCTTTGAAGACCCCGCGCACTGCATCTCCTATGACACAAGTCTCATGGTCATGCCGTCTGATGCAGGGTCACCAACGAGCCAGCTGCCTCGCTTATACAAAGTCGACTTTCCCTGTGTCCAAGACGAGCTCTGGCAAAAACTTAACCGGGAAGGGAATGTAATCGGATTTTTGCAGACCGCTCCAAGACGACGGAGGGACCTGGTCCGGGGCTTTCGTGGATGATGACAACTTCACACCTCTTAAGGTAATTTCGCATTGGTCTTTCGGCGGAAATTTTTGCGATCCTACTGGCCACCAACTATATTGTGAAGAATAGGTGGACGGGGCGAAGTATCCCTTAAATCACTTCCAAGACAGTACAGGAATGCAAATCCTTTCTTAATTTTGTCGGCAGATTGGATTCGCTAAGACTTGTCTGTAGCTCGCGACATCACAGGATCACGGGAAACGAGATTGCTGATGAACTTGCTTGTTCTAAAGAGCCATTCGTAGGGCCCGAACCCACCATTGAAATACCCGCTTCCTCGGTTAGGGCTTCCGTCGACGGTTGGGTCACCCAACAGCACAACCAGACTGACCAGGCATGACTCTCCTGCATGCAGGCTGACCAAGTGCATGTTCCCGAACGTCAGCAAGAAATCCGCGGTTTTTCTGTTATCTCCAGACAGAGATGAGTGCAGAAAACTTGTCGGCATACAAATGGGAACCTTCACCTTCGCTAAGCGCTTAAGTCTGCTTGGGCTTAGTGAAGACACCCTTTGCGACGCCTGTGGAGAAGGTGAAGACACTTCAGAGCACTTTCTCTGTCAATGTCACGCCTTTGCTCGTATCAGGTGGCGGTTGTTCGGCGCTGATGTGGTGTAAGCTGAAAACTTAAGCTCTTTATCACAGAAGCGCCTGCTGGTATTTTTTGGGAAAATCAGGAAACTACAGTAAATGAAGGTTACTGCCCGGTAGTACAATGGAAGACCAGTTTTTTAGTCTGAGCGCTCTAGTACAGTGTTACCAACCAAAAAAAAAGATAGTACTTAAGTTCAGCCTGCTTCCGATTAAGCGAATTTTTAACCGATTCGTCCATCTCCCGTTTTTAGATTTGTTCCATTGATGCTGCCACGCTTCTATGGCGCGGCTTCTTTCAAGTTTCTTTACGTGGTCTACGGTTGGTCCGTTTTGAGTGTGGTTGTTGCAAAGTCTACTTGCGTGCGTCAATGGACTGAATGAGTATCCTCTATTGCGTTGTCCCACTGGTTCGGAGTTGTTGAATTTGATCCCCTTACAGAAAAGATACGACGCTTGTATCCTCTTACATGTCCAATGTTCTTTTAAAATGGTACATGCACATATTCTCTCCTATCAATGTAGTCTAAGTGGAGAGATCAAGTGAAATCTATATCAAAAAGGTCGGTAGGCTCCAATATACTCTGTCACTAACCACATTTTGCAAGAATAACAGATTCTAATTTGTACCATCTAAACACCCTAAAGCTCCCCAAAAATTCTTCCGAATCAAAGTATCATCACCACAAACCGACATCGTCAACAAACCCACGAAATGCTTCCAACAACTAGAGACATTCTTCATCTGCAACTACTCACCAAAAACAAAAATCCCACAACATTTCTATCCCACAGGCTCCCTCGTTCGATGGTCAAATTAATCGAAAACCACCAGGGACCTCAATAGAGTCGTATAAAACAATTTATTCCCCTCCCCAGGGTCTGCATTCCATAAATAAAGTCAATTCGCTGAACTGCGCGAGACGATAACACTTCTTATCGAACTCAATAAATTCCCAAACAAATATCGTTCGAATTTCTTTTGTCCCGCAGCTCGGAAATTGGTTTGTAATTTGCTTGTTTATGATTTACTTTGGCCGACGCGTGATGCCATTGAAGATATGTTCGTATCTAAAATGACCGGCTATTAAATGAATTTCATGGAAACGAATTTAACGTTTTTAAATATTCAGGCTTATCTTTCTGTGGCTGTGGGTTTCTTAATTGGAAATTCGATTTGTGGAGCGGTGCGCAGTTAAAATTCATATTTCCTCTTTACCACTGATTTGAGTTAAAAAATAAAGTGAAAAAATTCATTAGCAAAATATTATAAAAACATTTTAGTAGAAAGTATCATATGGGCTTGTGACATGAACAAAGTCGGCGATGCTGAATGATACTTGGTACCTAGAAAATTCACTCCAGACTTTTGATATTAAAGATGTACATATGTATGTACATACATACATTCTTTAGATAATTCCTAAAATTTTTACATATATGTAAAACGTTGGTCTTTTTTTCTCGGTCTTCCGGTGGAATACCAGAAAACGCTTCTGCGACAGAGAACCTTAGTTTTCATTTCCAATCTCATCAGTACCAAAGAATAGTCATCTAATCCGATCAAGGATGGGACATTGACAGAGGAAGACTATCTGCCTTCTATGGACATCGCATAGGAAATCATCACTGAGCCCAAGCACACTAAAGTGCTTAGCGAACGTTAAGTGTCCCGGGACAATGCCAACAAATCGTCTGCAGTCTTTTCTGTCTATAGATAACAGAAATGCCGCGGCTTTCCTGCTGACGTTTAGGAGCAAGCGCTTGGACAACCTGCACCCTGGAGAATCATGCCATCTCTAGTTCTGCTGTCGAGAGACCCAACCGTCGATGGAGTCACTCATATGACCCGAAACCACACGGACAGTCCCAATGTGGTTTCGGGTCAAATGAGTGACTCTTTGGTCCTTGCCTAACAAGTTCATCGGCAATCTCGTTTCCCATGATCCCGTAGTATATCGGGACCCAGGCTGGGCAATCCTGTTCTATCTTGGAAGTGGTTAGAAGCTTGACTAAGCCCTAAAGAACAGCATGGCTGTTGCTACAGACTGTCTGCTTGGTTCAGCTTATGATCTGGCGCCCCTTTTCTTCGAAAATGCTGTCGGTCAAGCAGTTACCGTGAATGGTGTTTGATATCGCAAGATGAACATGGACTTCTTGTCGCCTGAAATTGAGAGTATGGACCTGTGCTTCAAGCAGACTATTGGCATTTGCCACACGGCCAACGTAACAATGACTCATTTGCATGAGAAATTCTATGGCCGTATTATCATGTCGTGCGATATCATTTGACCGCCACGGTCATGTGTTTTCACTCCGTTGGACTTCTTTCTTTAGGGACATTTGAAACAAAAAGTGTACATCAATAAGCCAAGAACAATTCAAGAGCTAAAGAAGACGATAATTCAGCACATTAAGAATATTGAACCTTAGTTATGTCTCAGAGTGAATATATGGACCACCGGCTATAGGTATGCCACGGAAACCATGGCGGACATTTAGCCGATATTTAGCTTTAAACATAACTGTCATAGATTTTTCTATCTATGGATCAACCTTTGTAATCACAGAAATCTAAGTCACGAGCCACGATCAAGCGTTAAGTTTAGTCAGTCGTGTCCTTCGAGCTTGAATTTTCAAATATACACTAATGTACATACATATATATATATATGTTTGAATGCAGTATGCTCCTTGCCTTACTTAAACAATACCCATCAATAAACTTATTCGCCACATCATACCTACCCACAGAGACAGCGTGAAGCTCGATCATTATTCATGTTAAGTGTTTCAGTATGTACAAAAGCAAACATTGTTGCAAAATGTATAATGCTAAGGGAAAACTAACTAAACGCTTAAGTTAGGGAATACTGCGTGTGGTCGGTTTTTTATGGTTGCTTACTTACTAATGCTTACATTTTATTGCAATTTGCTTCAAAAAGCCTTTTATTTTATTGCTGGGTAGCTAAGGGATTGAAAATTGGATGAATGTGCGCTAGACCATAGCTATCCCCTTCTTAATTATCTGCCATATCTTTTAGTTTTTTCGGCTACTGAATAATCCAATGGAATGGAAGGACTTTTCAGACTTTCAAAAATCGTAGTTGTTGACGTTTGTCTGTTTCTGCTCAATTATGGCAAAATAAATGAGTCAGTACGTCTGTTAGTTAAAAGTGATGTAGTTTAAATTTATTTTTAAAACCTTGTGATTTTTGTGTCATTTTGATGTACATCTGAAGGCAGAGAACAGAAATTTTCAAACTTTGGCTTTAAATAAAGCAATCTACTACTATGTTGTAAAATACGTTTTTGAATTAATCGAAGACAACACAACACAAAAGTTCTCTTATGGTAATAACACCTTATCCCTTGCCTACTGTAGCATTATCCAGTTGAAAAAAGGGGAAAAAAGTACATCGACTCACACGCCGAAGGTCCCATATTACAAATCTTTGTTCATTCCCTAATTTTTCATGGCACCTCCTCTTTAAAAATGCGACAACACTCAGTTTCTCACTTTGCCGTTCATAGTCGGCAACAAACTTTTGTTCCACTGAATTCTTGAAATCACTCACAACACGATTAGTTGCTATAGCCTATTTGAATTGTCACCAAATTAACTTATTTTTGCATCTATTTTCCACAACTTTTATTTTCAATTCCAAACACTGAGTTTATGAAAAATAAACAATACTCACATCGAGGCTGAACTCCTGCAATTTCCGTCAGTCGATTGAAAACAGCTGCACAAATTTTGAAATTGCTTTGATGTTTAACCATCTGTGCAATTTTTATTTGCTGAATTTGACAGAACAAATGTGCGATTTTTTTTTATTAAATAAGTTTTGCCTTTATACCAGAATTCACTGAACTATGGCATAGATTAATTAAACTATTGGCTTGTAATAATTAACTAAACAGTTAGGTAACATGCATTCATATGAAACCGCGTTCAAGAAGTAGAAGCCAAGCAAATTTTGGATGAATTGTTGCCGATCGAGTTAGAAATGTGAAATTTGTATGATTATACACAGAATCATGATCATCATGAATTTTTAGAGAAAGATTTGAAACTGCTATTCCAACAAAAATGTTAAAAATACTTACTTACATATGTAAGGTGGCGCTACAGTCCGGGGTGGACCTGGGCCTCAACCAACAAGCGTCTCCAACCAGCTCGATCTTTAGCTAGCTGTCTCCAGTTTCGCACGCATAGTTGGTTGAGAGCCCTTTCCACTTGCGTGCGCCACCTGAGTCGCGGTCTTCCTCTACTGTGCCGTCCCTCGAGGGTGGATTCGAAGACTTTTCGGGCCGGAACATTGGTTTCCATCCGCTCTACTCGTACATGATATAGCCATCTCAATTGTTGGATCTTCTTTCTTCTGGCTAAGTCAATGTCGCTGAAATGTTCAAAATGTTATTTTTATTTTTCTATCGTAAAATTTCCTCCAGGATTGTTTACGACATTACGTGACATTTTCAAATAAAAATGCAAATTTCGATTTAACATTTATTTGAGTCTAGTGTTCTCAATCGGTTGCTTGAAGCATGTTTAGAATAAAAGGGAAAAGGGAATAATGACTCAGAAAAAATTTGAGCGCACAAAGAACCTACAGTGTGAAGAGCGCTTTTCAAGCGTGGCGATGCCTTGGCTCTGTTTAAAAAAAAATCTTCAGTTTAGTTATCCTTGTGTACTGCGGAGCCGAAAGAGTTATCAGCCACAAGGAATTTTTTAGGAAAGTCTACGCATAGCATGGCAGTATAGAGTTCATCGCTATTTATGTCATCAAGTGCTGCATTATTTTAAGCAAATTACACTCCTTGGATAGATTTAAGAATATACCCTTGTGCTCCTGAAAAAACGGAAATCTTTAAATCGAATGCATTTAAAGTAATTTTGGAATTATCAATATCTTATTAAGTTTGTTGGATATGAAACGTAACAACATTCTTTTTGTTGCATTAAACAAATAATGAATTGAATTGCATGGCATACAACATTTCTGACAAAAAATAAAATAAAACCTATAACATCATTGAACCTATAACGATTCGTTACCTATTCTAAAAAAAACAGGGGAGAGGGGAGAAAAGTTCCAAGAGAGTCGTCTGATTTTTCCATCGAAAACAGTTCATGAGAAGGAGGACTTTTTCCTTTTCCCCCGATAGCATTCATCCTAATACCGAATTATCCCTAGAGAGGAAAACTTCCTGAAGAATTTTATTCACAATAAGCCTGATTTGCTGAAGTTAACAACCGATTTAAGAGGCCCCCTCCATTTTTTTCTTTTTTGATTCTGTTGGAAAGAACTTCGGCTTTATTTCACGATTACTTTAAATGGACAAGTTTGTCTTCAATTGTCTGCAATGGCTTGCTGTCCCTAATTTTTCTTATTTCTTATCCTGTTAAGGGGAGGATTCTGGTTATAGAGTGGACACTGACATCATTTGTTTGTTTGTTTGCTTAAACAGACCGGGCCGACCGGGATTTGAAAATATACACGCGTGTGATAACAAGTGCGTGTCAGAAATGCACATTTTTCGGAATACTCTTAGTTGCATTTTATGCATTTATTTAAAAAAAATAAACCTAGCACAATCAACACTGTGAATCTGTGATTCTGATAGAGTGCATTAAGATTTTTTTGGATTTCGCTACACTTGCAGTCAGCCATTTTTTGAGTGGCACTACAGCCTCCATGGGACCAGGGCCTAACTTCTCTCACGAGTAGAAGAAACCTACAGTTTTGTGCCGACTCCGAACGGCGTGATTTGAGACGCTTTTCATAGACAAATGATATTCTTTGAGTGTTGTCAGCAACTCGAAAGAGGTGGTGCCGTGAAAAAAATGCGAGTCGTCCCGTCCGGGAATCGAACCTAGACCTTCTGCGTGGCGGTCGACTTACTTACTTACTCACTTACCACTACGCCACGGCGACCACATTGCTGCCAGTCATACCAACCTTTAGTTGCTTTCAATGACATCTTTCATTACATTAAAATTGACAAACGGAAATCTAGCACAAATGGGATCAGTGGAGTATTTTGTTTGCTGGCCTCAGCTATGAACACAGTTTCTCCAAAAGGAATAAGAAGCTGAATGGTTCTATGGGAGTAAACCGGCCATACAGATGTGTTGAACCCAGATGGCTACAAACCATTGATTTGTCGCGATTAAATGATACTGCAAGGTTGAGAGACTTACATCTCTTGTATAAGAACTTATTTCAGAATAGAAATTTATATTTCAAAAATTGCGGAACCTATGTTCGTAGATTGAAGCAATTTTACATTTTCAGTAAGTTTGACACCTTTCTGTGTTAACTCTAAGTATCACTTAACAAAGTAGATGTTTGCTGCGAGACTACATATCATTCACCGACTATTTCGTGTCTCCTCCTTCACTCTGGATCTCAAAATTATTACTCCTAATGGTTTCTACTTGCAAATGTTAACACCGAACAAGCATAGAGAAGGTGGAGGACGGTCTCCATTTCTTCTGCCCAAGTACACGTCTTCGACGGACATCTACAATAAAAGGAGACTCCCTATCTGCCTGCGTGTTCGTTCTGCATGTTCGATTCAGAATGCCTACAAGCATATGTTTGTCAGGCTGTCAGACGCAATTAGCATCTTGAAATATTAGAGATCAAAATTAGAACTAATTCCTTGTAATGCTAGGCAAGAGTTGCCTGTCATTGACACATTAAATTTCTGGGCTTCGGTGTGCCCATTTATTCTTAACGTAAATTACATTTTTCATATCTTAAGTTCTAGAAAATTTAATTTTGGTAACAATGTGACAAACAGTCGGCAGATTTTTCGAAATTAAATGAAAGTTTGGGGAGCACAATATTTTGGTTTGACTTTGAAGTGACGTTACAGAGCTTGAAGGCACAAAAGTCGGAAAAGGTTTAATCTCGCATTCTAGTTCCTTTAATATTTAAACGTAAGAATTCGTTTAGACAATCGTTTGCACAGAAAATAAGGAAAATATAATTTGTCCAAAAGAATCCTTGAAAACTAGTCATCTCTTGTTTTTCCATTTTTAATTGTCTCAAAAACGAGAACCTATACTTGAAGAGTGAATAGATTAAATGAATCTAAAACTATCATTGAGTGTCCTTTGCAATGTTTTTGTATTGTTTTCTTCTTTAAGGGTGTTCCTTTTTCATGTGTGCAGAAAAGCCGGATGCTTCAGCTGATCAGATTTCAGAGATTTCTCTGCATTTTAGTGAAGTGAAAATATTGTGAACACCGTCTTATTTAAAGACGTCTTATTTGAAAACGTCAAAATATATAAGCGTGACTGCTTACATCAAAATAAATCAAATCCAACTGGGGCGAGAAATAAAGTAAACCTTAACCCAATTGAACCAACACCAAACTAAACGTCACCTTTAAAGAGTATCCCAAAGCAACAAGAAAAAAAAGCATAAAACTTTAAAAATTGCAGAGATTTCATGGCAAAACCAAAGTGAACCCTCTCACGTTACCCCACAAATCATTCCGCAGTTGCCGTTGACAACCTTTTTCCCAATATTGCTCTTGGGGTCGCAATCAAACGATTATTGAATTGCAAGTTGTTACCGCAGTCAACAAGTCAGCCCAAATATGAGTACACGTATAAAAACAAAAACCGAAAAACGAGGACCAAGGAACAAAAAAAAAAACAGAACGGGAATAAAACAGATTCCTCACTCCATCTCTCCCTTGGCTAGTGGTGCTGGTGGTATCAAGAGGGTGGGCACAACACATTGTCGAGCGTGGCGCCCGGGCCCTTACCCAGCAGCACACAAAAATAAAAATAAATCGAAACGGCAAATAGAAACATTTCCCGTTTACGGAGACCATCATCCGAGGGGTGAAATAACAACTTTTTTTTGCTCTCTTTACTTTGTTTCTCTGCTTCATCGTCGCCCAAGAAGCACACACAAACAGCACTCTCGCACAGAAGAGGGTTGAAACATAATAAAACGAATTAACCACACAGAAGAGGGGGAGTTGAGTATGTAGTCGAATTGTGTTTTGTTTGGTTCCACCTCGTCTTCGTCATCGTCCTAGTTGTGTCGTGAAAGTGCCGTGCAAATAACCATCAACCATTCCTTACCTACCACCATCGCATTACCACCATCGCCACTACCACACCCCTAGGTTAGGGGTGGTTTCTGCTGCCTACAAGAAGTTCTTCTCCTTCTTAGGAGGTTAAGTACTGGTTCAGCATGCACCCTTTTTTCCCCGCGCTGCTCAAAATACAACTCACACATGTGTGCGAGTGCATGAATAAATAGATGAGCTCAGTTTTCAACCCTCACTAACTGCATGATTTACGCGCCGTTGTGCTCCGCGCATAGCTGACTGATCATCAGATTTTTCACGCTTGACGCTAATGAAAATATGTTCGAGATAATCCCCCAAGGATTCGCCATGAGTGCAATTTCATGGCTGGCATCGACGAATTCCAAAACCGAAAATAAAAGAAAAAAAATTACTCGTGATTCCCTGTCAAATTCGCCCGGAGACTGCCGCCTGTGGGGGTGTCTGGATAATTTCGTTATGGAAATATAATTACATACCATCCCGACGAGCCGGAGAGGGGTGAATTTCGCCCGAAAAATTACCGTGATATGCTACACGATGTTTTATGTATTTTTTTTCCAATTTTTTCTCTCTCCTCCCACGTTGTGTTAATGGAATTCCTGTAGCAGCGGATGGAGGAGCAAACTTTCACCTCCCCCGCACACACAAAGTTTTTCCACCCCACCAAAAGTTGTTAATGAGAGACTGAAACCTATCCCATGACTGAGAATGCCAACAACGCAGCAAAGCAAAGTTCCAAAGTTGAAAAGTAATTTTATCGGTAATTTGGAAGCACTTGGAAATGTAATTGGATCGCTTATGGAAATTAATTGGCAGTCTTTAATTTTCCATATTTTCTCCCCGTTCGTTCTCGCTCAGCTATCCGCGTCTCTGTTCAATTCTTTTCTTCTCTTCTCGGCGTTAATTAATTCCTCCTCGAGTCAAGGTCTCGCACGAATGAGAGGTGTTAACTGAAGGGGATGCAGGGTGATTCACGGTCGACTGAAACCCAAGGATCCGTGGAGGCGTGAAAATGAATTGCCTTCCTGTCCGTCAGATTTCCCAAACAACAAGCACAAAGAAGAAGCGCAGGGAAACAAACAAATGATCGAAGACGTTTTTCTCTGTGCATCAGGAGATGAAACATTATGAGAGGATAGTAAAAATCTTTATCACCAGCGGTCTTTAATTTTATGTTCTAGCATTTAGTGGGCACCATAAAAGCCAAAAACACACAGACGCGCCCATGAAACGATAAGGATTAGAATGCGGCAGATATGAACGTTTCTGTGATGAAATATTTTACGAGCAATACATGTCATAACACCGGGCCACGCAATCGGAGAAAAAATTCCTTCGATCACAGAATTCAACTGCATCCACGACCAAATCGAATGAGAAGCCGCAGCATCGTAAAAGGCACGGGAATGAGTTCCCCAGTTGGAACACCGTACTCTCTCTCTCTATCTCTGCGGAGGACGTGTTCATTGCGTTATCCTTATTTAATTACATTCTGCAGGAAGCGGCGGATCTTCTGCATATGGGAAGGATTATAATTTTGCTAAATGCGTCATTTGCTGTGTCAAGTGTGCAGAGATCAGGAGGAACAATAAATACATAAGCAAGGATTATCCGCTGAGCTGCGAAGGAGTAACCTCTGCATTGTGTTCAGATATCCCTGAATTTACAAACTGCTTACACACTTTAGGGACGGCGATGTGCAATTCGAAAATGGTGTGCATTAGAAGAAATTAAATGAGGTACACGAGCTGGTTGGGATAAAAAGGTGTCAAACATAAATGGGACATACACAAAAGGAAGAGACAGGAAGAGGAAACAATTTGAAATATTTTCTGGGTGTTTTTAGAGTCCATTGGCTGTTACATTCAACAGGAAGCATTATAGTTCCTTTGTTTAAAAATATGAAAACTCCGTTTGTATGGATAAAGGAACGTAGGAGGTATAACTTATAACCTGGTACGAACGGTAAGTAGTGATTTACGTGTTCATCATTTAGCGACCCACATGTTCTATTAGAAGGGTTACAAGCGCAATGATTGCAAGCGGGATAGTCAGGCCACACGATCCATCGCCGTCGACGACATCAACTTGTCAGAAGCTATATCCAAGCGTTTTCGTACGGCCCAAACCTGGCTTACAAACCCATCCCCTTATGGATGACAAAACGAAGAAGACAAGCCTCGAATGTCGCCAACCCTGGTGTGCTAGGTCCCAATTTGAAGCCAGGCCCAAATGGTTTGTGGTTGGCGGTATGTCTTGTGCTCAGGACGAACAAGCACTTACGACGGAATCGGCAGAGGCTTAGTGAACCATTACGGCGGTAGGTGCAACAGAGAATATCGCCCTTTGAGCGCCCTCTGAAAATTTGAACCATATCTGTACAAGAGGACAAAACAGAAAAAATGCTGTCAAAAATACATAACTTGCGACTTCTATAAAGAATAGAATAGACTCAGAGTAGGAAAGGAATTCGGAATGAAACAGACATTCAAAGTTGGAATAGTTCAGAATCGGTAAAGGAGAGTCGCCATGACGTAGTGGATCCCTGCGTCGACTAACACGCTGAAGGTCCCATGTTTCATTTCAGGACGGAACATTTGGCGATTTTTTCAAGTTGCTGACGACACTCAAGAAGCACTAATTGTCAATAAAAAGTTGCTGAAGTTCATCGTTCGAAGTCTCTTATAAACTTAACTTGTCATAGAAAAGAATCACGCACAAGAGTAGTTGTTGAAGAAGCAAGGCCCTGGTCTCATGTAGGCCGTAGTGCCGCCCAATTTGTTTATTTGAAAGCAAATTCATAAACTCAACCTAATATTTTAAAACTAGCACTAACGATCGCACCCAAAACGCTGAATTTTATACCTTGTAAAGAAGTGTAACAGACAGCACATCACAATGGCATTGATACTGTGTTAAACTATACACAATTAGGACGCCCCTTTGCATCCTTCCGAATTTAGTGTTGCCTCTTCACTCTTCACAAATTAATTTTACTTAATTTCAACTTTATCTTCTGCTTCAGGTATTGAAGTGTTATGTGACCTGAGATTCTATGTGACAGCAACATTGAAAAGCAAAATAATAACTATTACTCATGTGTTACCTACGAACGAATGAGCCGAAACTGCTGAAATGTCAACGCCATGGACAACTTCATAGTTATGTAAACAGGGGTGGAATTCACACCGATAAATTACAAAACAAACGTTGATGGGAATTTTGTTATTGAATGTTCATTTAAAAATAATCAGCAACATCATTGTTGAATCTTCTTTTCATCGAATGTTTCATTAAAGGAGCCGCGGCGCGCTGCACACACGAGAGACCTCCAGGTCGCTCGATCCTCCGCCAACGACTCTAACTCATCAGGAGCTATACAAAAGCGCAGACAGGCAAGTTTATGGACTTGACCCAACCACATCGCCCTCGGTCTGCCGATCTGTTGCCAACCTGATGGAATTGCATCCAAGGCGAAAATGGTAAGAACAATATTTAACATTTTTAAATTTATATTTAAATATTTATAAATAATTTTTATAAATAATTTATAATTCCAGCAGTATTAGCTTCTTCAGCAACAAATAGGGGGCTTTCACTTTACTACCAACTCCAAACGGGCGAAATTTAAAAAACGTATTCATTGAGAAATTAGTCCTTGTCAGAACCTAGAAATTAAAAATTCTTTAACATCGAAAACGTTTAACTTTAAAGCGGAGAGTCAAAAAATAATATTCTCAAATCACTTTCAAGATATTTATTCAAAACTTTGAAAGATCGAAACAAGTGAAGCATAAGAAGTACATTGTCCAAATGAATGTTACGTTCATTGAAATTACAACTTATGCATACAGTCTTAACAATATTGACTTTACGGCAGATCCTGAAAAAGCCTAAGAAATGCAGATCCACACGCACCACCTATTCGTCGATTTTAACGCCGCATATGACAACGTGCATAGAGACGAGCTGTACTGTGCCATGTCTTGTCTTGGCATCCCTACCAACCTCATCAGATTGTGTAGGAGATAATGGAGAATTTTCACTGTTCCGAGGCCGGTAACAAACTCACCGAGACCTTCAATGTCCAAAATGTTCTTAGACAAGGCGACGGGCTGTCATGTGACTTTTTCAGCATCATTCGTGAGAAGATCGTGTGTAACACACAAACTTCTTCAAGAAGTCTGATCAACTGCTAGCTTACGCCGACGACATTGACGTACTTGAACCAACACAGCGCGCCTTTAATAAGGCTTTTACTTGCATTAAAGGGGAAGTGACTAGAATGGCTTTCGTGATAAAAGAGGGCAAGGCGAATTATATGCAGTCACCAAGATAGGACAAACAATATCGACGTCTCGGACAGAGCGTCACACTAAACAGCAGAAACTTCGCGGTAGTCAAGGACTTCGTCTATCTCGGCTCCGCGGTAAATAGGGACAGCATCACCAGCACTGAAATCGAACGCAGAATCACTCTTGCCAATCGCTGTTTCTTTGGGCTCATGAGGCAATTGAGTGTCTTCGGATAGAACGGTGAAGATGGCTAGGCCATGCAGAGCGTATGGACACCACCGCTCTGGCCCTAAAAATCATTGCTTCCGAGCTTTTGTGACAACGTAACAGAAGACCTAAGTTGAGATGGCGCAAAAAAGTAGAGAAAAAGGTCAGAGCAATTGGAGGGAGCTGGCTGGAATGGAATGGAATGGAATGGTACTGTAAAACCACGATATTTCAGAAAAAGGTCACTTTTTTTCTAAAAGGAAACCGCCACAAGATTAGTTTACTCGTTTTGTTTTTTTCCGGGTATTCGAAAGAGTGGCACGATTTGAAATAGAAGAAGAAGAAAAAGGATAAAGAAAACCAATTTAAAGTTCCCACATGGAGTACTGCGTTTTTGACACACGTCCATTTGTAAACAGCTGAAAAGTGAACTGTTCATTTTTTTCATAACGTCCGGCATTAATCGGAAACTTCTAATGAAAAAACTATGAAAATGTTGCAGGAGGCGTTCAGTAACCAAACTTTATGTGCCACAAACTGTTCCAAAAAGTCAATAAATCATTGAAAATGCGAGGCACACGCCCGGGATAACCATCAACATAACTGATAATGATAACGAAGAAGAAATTGAAGACTATGCATAAGAAGGGTGGCAGCACCTTTTAAACATTGGAAAAAAATGTCAAAGTGGACGATATCCAAACTCCAAGAATTCAAAAAGTGTCCAACATTTTTCGAGGAAAAAGATTCAGAGAAATTCCTATTCAAAGACCTTCGTTCCTTGCAAAACATAAACTTCTTACAAATACCCCGTTGCTAGATCAAGAGCAAGGCCAACTCTCTATTCCTTATATGTATGTAAGTGCATCAGACGCAACATCCTGCCCGAGAATATTGACAACATTCTTGCAGCAAACGTCTCTCAGTGCTAGCATCAACTGTCAACGGACGACGTTCTAGTTCAGTGACTGCAATTTAGATTCTTCTGCAATTTTTCCAACTGCCGCTCAGAACTCACAATCCCTTCCTGCCAGCCAGCCCTCGTTGTCACACTCAAAATTGCAAACATGCCAACTTTTAACGACAGCATTTCTCCCACCTTTACGAGGGACTACCTACCCACAGCAATTGCAAATATTTGCGGGAGTTAAATATCTGCACGACACGGCATTCAAATCTCCGCATCCGAGCACTCTCTGAAATGGGTGTGTGCTCTGTTTGCAGAGCCTCGCATACAGACCCGAACACCGAGCCAAAGCCACTCGCAGCGCCTGACAACACGCTCTCACCGTCCCCGCTCGGCAGTAGCCCGCCAGTAGAGATGCCAAGATACATTCCCCAGATACACGAGCGATACATCAACATGAGCGGCTAATTAAACCTTACATCCATTCCAAGTGGCTACCACATGCGATTTAATTGCATTCGCCACTGCCACTGCCTGAATTACACTCGCACCGACCACGTACTTGCACTCGAATTCCAGTTTCGTTTCGTATCTGTGCGCTCTTTTTGTTTTGCATTAAATTCGCTTATCGTCTCATACCGTAGGTTTCCAAGAACCTGGCAATAGCGAGACCGGCCGAATCGCTCGCCAAAAGTCCCTGCAAAAAAGCGCCAAACAGAAAAAACGCGCAAAACGAATGAAACTCGAATTTCCTGCCCATCAAGCGAGTGACTGCCTCCACTTTTTCATTCGTGCAACGCCAAGCGCTCCCGAGAACTGGTCGCTGTCGGGCGGCGCGGCAGTGGCGGCGGCCGCCACGGCGGGTATGCTCCGAAGTGTTTCCCTTCTTTTTTCCCCGGCAGTCTTTTTCGTTGTTTTGTGTCCACAGTTCGGACGGATGCCCCTTGGATTTGTCTCTTTGGACTGTGTACGGATTTCTTGTTTCGCGTGTTGTTCTTGTTTCGTTGCTCCTCAGATGGAGCGACTGCGTACAATCGTTAAGCGTACACTATTCTGTTCCTAATGAGCCCGCCGAACAGTCCTTAACGCGGTTATCTACGAAGTGCCACATAATCTTGTCATAAAATTCGAGTGCCCTCCACCCCGCACGCACACGCACTCGCCCGACGAACAGGTTACCCCGTCGATGGTCAAAATAGATATTTATAGATCCAATCCCATCCGTCGAGTGCGTGTATCGCAATGTTCGGCTCGCGAAAATCTCGCGAAAAAGCGCGCGCAAACTTTATGACAGAATGAGATTCGCGCCAAAGTATCCGCGCTCTGCGCACTGCACAGCACACGAGTTCCCTCGTACACACACAACGGAAGGCTATCGCCGCCGCCGCCAAGAAATGATAGCCGTCGACCGATGACTGCTATTTTTGGACATGACCACCGATGGGGTTGCTCCTTGGTGGTGGAACTGACCACCACACACAGAGCCCCAAGCCGTACAGCAAGTCGAAGTCTGTCTATAAATTATTTATAAAGCGCCGCGCCGCGCCGAGCTACTACTTGTATCTGCGACCGCAATTGATTTATTTTTATTACCGCATCTCTCTCTCTCTCTGTGCTGTTTAGTCAGTCGTGGTATGTGTGCGTGCTGGCAAGTCTCGGCTTCCCGCCCAAAAGAGTCCAGAACTGGCGCGTTCGCGGTAGATCCATGCAAATGTCAGATTGGCAAACGCAATCGATCAATCGATGGAAAGCTGAAAGTATTGACGGAGTCGCACAGTTGTCGGCCGCTCATCGCTCGTCGTCGCCCATTTGCCTCCCCCTTTCGACGGGAACCCGTCATTATGCGGCAATCGATATTTAAATATCGCCTGTGATCGCAATCGCGTCTCGATCGCAATCGCGATCGATAGCCATGTCCGTTCCGAACGGGGCAAACTCCGGGCCGATGCTGCGCCTATTTATTGCACCCCGCCTCAGCCACGCTGGATGTTGATGTTGCTGTTGCACAGCACACGGACTGTTGTTGCGTTCTGATGTTGATTGACAGAATGGCGGCGCGGCGGCACAGCGCAGTTTTCATTTCAAGCGAGCAGTATCTGGATGATTGAGTTACCGCATTCCGGGACAAGGGCAAGACGATGGACGCGAGGCTTTAATGTGTGCCACCAGGGCGGCCTGGCCGCGGGAGGGGTGAAGCCAGTCAATTCAAATGGATGCATAGCGACACAAATCACGTTTATGAATTTTAACTACATTTTTTTTGCGCATAATAATCATTGGAGATTTCGTTTTGATTTAAGGCCGGTGGCGGTTGGTGTCGCCAGTTCCATCGACAGCAGCAGCGGCAAGCGGCAAGCGGCCCGTGGAATTGTGCTGCTCAATGGATTAGAAAATTTATTCAAAGCGATTTCAAGGAGCGTGTGTCTACTTGGTGTGAATCGAATTTTAAAATGTACTGCAGAATATAATTAACAAACGGATGGGGGAGGAGTGGCGAGGAAGGGAGTGGAAGTCATATCTGCATTTTGAAATTTTTTTTCCGTTTTCACAAATGTATCGGCGGATATGTGAATACGTCTGTGTTGTAACGAATTTGGAAACCACGTTGTTCACTCAAGGGAAATCTAGAACATGATATTAACTTGTAAAGAAATTTATCCTCAGCTAGGGTTCGTTCGAAATAATTTTTTGTGTTATGCGATTCCAGGGTGTGCGGTCATACAGTTATTTTTGAACACATCAGAGACAGGTACATTAGAAAATTAGGACAAGGGCCTACTTTCATTTGCGTTGTGCCTTACAAAGTCAAAATTTCAGTAAAGACATGTGAATACTTATGCTATAAAATCATGATGTGAACATTTTTGAACGCGGGTTTCATTAAGATTGGAAAACTTTTGTTGGGAGTACTCTGTATCTGTCAATGCCCATTCGTGCCATATTTCGCCTTAATTATTACTAAACCAGTCGAGGAAAAAACAGGCAGAAAAGAGATCAAGTAGACCCAGAGAAATCAGTACGCATAAAACCACAATAGACCAGAGCTTATGGTCTTTAACAAATGATCGTGCTGTGCGATTGAAGAGGGTGTTTATTTACATTTTTGAGAGATGAAATTTGAAAATCATTATTGACTATAGTTAGTAACTCGAGTAAGGTGCGGTCATGCGAAATAACATCTGCATCACAGAGAATTTAAACTTGGACCTTCATCGCAATTGACTGACTTATCCACTACATCACTAGAGACAGTTATATTATTGAACTTTTTATCATCGTCATCATCATCATCATTGTCATCATCATCTTTAATTCGCATGCATGCACAAAGGACTTTCAGACCGCTCAATCCTCCACCATCGACTCTAACTCATCAGGAGCTATTCCCAAGCATAACCATGCAAGTTTATGGACTTGATCCAACCACTTTCACCCTGGATCTGTCGAGCTATCGCCCACCTGACCCACTTGAATTGCATGTAAAGTACGCCTCGAAAGTCGTGATGAAGAGAATATCCATACCATGTAGCCAGACCAACGAAATAGAGCCCTTTCCATCCGATGAAGTAGCTGCTTAACAATGAGCTAAACCCGCACCACGGAATTTCTTAGCCTATTTCAGTTAAGTTCCTGACAACACTCAAAGAGTATCAATTGTCTAGGAAAATCTTCTTAAATCTAGCCGTTGCGAGGCGGGAAGAACCTGTAGGTCCCTTCTACTCGTGAGAGAACAGTAGCACACACAACACGAGTAGTTATTGTAGAAGCTATGCCCTGGTCCCTTGTGGGCTGTAGTGCCACTCAATTATTAATCAAATCCTGAGTCTGCACATACATCACAATTATGTAGAAACCACTCTGCGGAAGTAAGTAAGGATCAATGTTATTCAATGACTCCAAGCACAATGATAAGATAATTCCCAGAAGTAGACGTTTGGCAATTTTCAACTTTATGGTGGTTCAAAAATTGTGAATGTAGATCTAAAATTACTGGAGTTTTAAGCCAAACTATTAGAAAAATATCATCCATGTCCGCTTAACGAAACCATTCAAATAGGAGGACAAAAAGCGTTAGAGAAACCACTTTATCAAACCATTTCAGACAAAAGTTGTCCGTTTAGAGAATCATCCACATCCACAAGAGGGTCGATGTCATCTGTTTAAGGCTTCGTAATATTATTTGCTTATTTCCGAAGTGATTCTTAGGGCTTAGGTTTCAAAAGGACCTAAAACTGATTTGTGGGAGACATGCTGAATGGTCAACATCGGCATTTGTCAGGGTTTAAGAAACAGAATATTTTAAATTCCTTTATGCAAGTGTACCACATACACCGATAGCTAATTGGCTCGGATTTATAAAAAAACCATTCCCTCAATCCGTTTAAAACATTACTTTAAGAACTTTTCGTGACCTTTGTTTAACTTCTAAATCTCAGTAACAATGACATATTTCAATCACTATTTCGAAAGATTTTGGTCAAACTCGTAATCACACAGAAATTTCCATCCAAATACAGTGAACCAACGGGACTTGGTGGACACCTCTCTTAACTGGACAATTTTATGACATTCCAAAACTACACTCTGCTATAAATGCTGAATCAAAAACAAGCCTATTAACACCTAGAGTTCCTCAAAAAATGAGACAACAACGGAGGGATGTGAATGCATGCTACAACGTAATCCAATAGTAAGCAAAGAAGTGGAACCCAGAATTGGTATACAGATGGTATGAACTCAGGAAACAATTGGAGAGCTGAAGTTTCAGGACAAAAATGCATTTTCTCTGCAATGAATCAAAAACATTTCAAACAGAGCTGTTTGCAATCAGTTAAGTTACACACTGCATCAGCAACAGAAAACACACCAACATAAAAATATCGAAATTTTCGGACAGTCAAGGGAACTTAAAACGCTATGAAGCTATACATTTAACTCTGTTATCTGGAAATGTGATAGAACTCTAAGTAAACAATTGATATAAAAAGCTGAAAAAGGAACGGAACTCAAATATATTTCACTAGACCTTCTCCTAACTTCAACAACACAATCCTTCACTTACAAAAATATTTTACAAATCCAAGGCACCCGTCGTGGAACAGTCAAGACTGTACGTCGATTTCATTTGAAAAATACAATTAACTGCAATTCAAAAAGAGCTAAGGAAGCTCCAGTATTGAATAAAATTTACGACTGCTGCGGTTTACATTAGCAGGACGCGAAGTATATGTTTACCAGCAGAAGCAGAAATCTACAGACACCAGGCTAAATTAAAAAATGTAATGAAATATTGCCTAAGCTTTATCAGGGAAAGATTGCAAGCCAACTTCCACAGAGAAAGACGGCTAAGAAGGTCAATTTAAGAGCATTTAGAACAGCTCTTAAATAAATACACAGTCGGCTACAGAGGGAGCTACAGTTGACCTTTTGAAATCGTGTTAATAGTGTACTCTTTTGACACGCCCCAAGTTCTTCAATTTAAAATGACTCAAAGAATCTTAAGATCGGATTCAATATCAACACACATCAGACTACTGAGTAAGATGGGGGAAACAAGAAGATAAGGTCATGGAGATGTACCAGGCTTGAAAGTTTCATTAGACTTTTAAGGACAAGGTCATAAAAATTCATAGTCTTTCCTGGCATTCAAATGATGAAGGCCAAGCTAAATAGAATTCATAAAGTGGACAGTTATGAGTACCAGCTTTACTTTTAGTGAAATCTACATTGGTGTCTTAGAAACCATTTAAATATATTTTGAGAAGAGATGCCTTCAGAAATACATTAGGTTCCGGTATTTTAGTTTTCGCGAAAAACCGGGCGTCTACGCGTCTTGTATTATTTTTAGTTTGCCTTGATGTCACTTAAAGAGGCAGTCACGTCTTTCCCCCTTTTGAAACTCTTATTGAGTGTTACTCTATCGAGAAATTTTTCCTGGAAGCTATAGCCTGTTGGCCTTAGAAAATGCAAGTGTGACCAAAATCAAAGAAAACTTTGTCCAAAGCCTCAGAGTTTCAGTCTGCAACGTCTTGGGAGAAGTCTCTCCATCATGGACATTTTATTTCAATTTCCGCTTTACAGTGCAGGATAAAAATCAAATCTCTTTTACATATCGATCCACCAGTCGGTTAGGGATTCTTCTTAACACCCGATAATCAATCGAACTTTTCCACTAAACCTAACTTCTACATTTGCGTCGTTTACTATTTTCATTTACGTACGCTCACAATGTCCTCAGGCCATGCCATCAAACAAGAACTCAGATAAAAACTGCATAAAATGCAAAACGCCCTTTTACACATCACTCAAGACGCTCGTTAACCGCAAACATAACCCTCAGCTGATCAAAATGAAAATCCAAGCGCTCAACAATCACCACAAGCTTGTAACTTCCATTCGGAGAGCATTCCCAGATGACTTTGCGCAAAATAAATGCACGAAGTACCATTTCAATCTAATGCACCGTCATCATCCTCATTAGCTTTTGCTCCATGTTCCATAGCCGAGACACCAGATCTGTGATTTTGAATCCGTCTCCTTGTGGGCTCCTCGTAAGCTACCTTGTGCGCGCTCTCTCTCTCTCTCTCTCTCTCTCTGCCTCAGTAACTCTATCTGAAAGGGAACTCAAGGTACTCGTACAACGCTCGGAGTAGTGGTCATAAAAATCTATGCGCATCGTCAGCCCATCTTTGGGCACATAACACAGCAATTGCACAATTGCAGTTACCGGTTGCACCACGTCTCTGCGGTCCTACGGACCTACACGGTCCTATCTGCGGTGCAAATCTACCGACATCCAGTCATGCATCCCGCTCAACATCACGAAGACGCTCTCTTTCTGGTCCCCAGTTCGTCCCGCTCGCTCACTCGCTCTGACTGAACGCGGGGAGGGCAGAGTGGATTTGCCTTGTGTAAATTTAATGCACGATTTCGCTCCGCCACCCAGCTCCCCGGCAAGATGTACCCGACAGATAGACGGATGATTATGCCGCTGCTGCTGGCCTGCGCTACTCCTCGCCGAGATCGCAGCGGTCTTTGTGCTGTGCGCTGCACTTTCATGCTGGCACTCTGCTTTGGCTTTCTCTGTGCGGTGTTTGCACCCAGCCGGGGGAAGTGGGCGGCAGGAGTACTCCACTCCGATGCACACAACCATAAATCTCTACACAGCCAGCAGTAGCACTCTTTCACTGTGCTCCCCGCAGTCGGGGCCCTCCTCGCCAACATCGCCGCAGTCGTCATCGTCAGCTCCATCGTTCGCTTCGTCCTCATTTTGTCGTTCTTGCCGTCTGCCGGGGAAAGAGCGGGGTCACACGGGGTGATTGTTGTTTAGAGCTGTCATGGGAATCGCATTATCCACCAATGGCATCCATCTCTGTCACTCCGCTCGGCTAGGTTCGAACTGCAAGGGGAATCCGCCAAAGCGGCATTCACATAAAAATTTCGCTCCGTGTTCGCTCCACGTCGGCTTCCCGCCACTGCTGCCACCGCTGCCACCGCTTTTCCGATTCGAAGAAAGCTCAAGGAATGAGATTCGGTTCGGGCCAACAACGATTCCCTGTTTTTTTCTGATTTTTGCCGATTTTTCGTTTTTGTGCAGCAGCAACGGCAACAGCTACGGATGCGGCATTGGCAACGGCAACGGCAACATCAACATCGGCGATGACGACCACGACAATGCTGGATGCTGGATACTGGTCGGATGATGATGCCGATGCTGATGCAGAATGACGGTGATGAAAGGATAGAATAATGATGATGATGACGATGATGCCGCTGATTGAAAAATGATGAAAACCGTGAGAGGTGGAAGAGTCATCTTGTTTTTCGAAGGAGCACTTGTAACTCTGGGTATCCCCGGCACGGGGATGATTGTCGCTGCACAAAAGTGGGGGGGGAATTAACCACGAGAAACGGCCATTGCCTAATGGAATTGCAGCAACCACCGCTGCGAGGGTGGCGTTTGTTTGTGTGACGGATAAGCATGAGGAATCCAATTAGGGCAGGAAGCAGACATTGCCACTGACAAAACGTCCCTCCCGAGCAAATTAATTTCAATTTTGAGGTTTGTCTGAGGTTAGTGGTCACCCTGTCGGTCTATGTGTGTGTCTCCTGTTGGCGTGATTAACTATTAATTGCGTTTCCGCTTTTGAGATTATCGATAATTCGAGATTTCTTGTGGGATATCCCTTACGAGAGTGAAATAATAATTTATAATGGAGTGTGGATCGCAATGTGCTTAAGTGTGGTTACTCTGGCTTTCTGTACATTTTGATGTGTTTAAGCGTTAAATTGGATAGATTTTCAGATTTGTAAGGACTTTAATTGTGAGACAGAATTCTATGTTTGAACGGCAGTGGCGGACATGATGTTCAAAATGGAGAACGTTGCGCTGCTTTCACAAATTTCGCGGTGTCGATTTTGAGATCCTTTCCTCTCCTATGTGCAGATGCAGGTGACAGTAGATTCCTTTTTTACTATATTCTGAACTCTCATTTCATGTTAGAATGGTTGATCATATGTACAAGTTTGGAAAGCATTATTCGGCACCCTTAAATGAACGGGACTAAGTCGCAATACGGTCCGAAGGTATAGAGGAAGAGAGGAGGTACCGGTGTTTTAAATGCCTGTGGATTGTAATGAGAGGTAAAAGATGAGCTTGGAATAGCAGTCTGTATGCATGTGGTGAAGCTTAAGAACGAGTCTCTAAACTAAACTGCAAGTCCGAAAGTGATCTTAAGGATTGACGGGTTTGCACTCCTGGCTATTAGAGTATTGCGGGTAAATTCACCTGAGTATTTCTTGTTGAAAAAGCGATAAAAGTCAATTTCGGGAATAAATTGTAGTCAAATTGCTCTAAATTTCAATACCTCTGGAAACGTTAATTGCATCTAATAATAATAATTGAATGGTACTACAGCCCGTAAGGGACCAGGGCCTAGCTTCTACAACAACTACTCACGTTGTGCGTGCTACTGTTCTCTCACGAGTGGAAGGGACCTACAGTTTATTGCCGACTCCGAACGGCGAAATTCAAGAAGCTGTTCATTGACAATTGGTACTCTTTGAGTGTTAGCAGCAACTCGAACGAGGTGGTGCTGTGAAAAAAATGGAAGGTGTCCCGTCCGGAAATTGAGCTTTCTGCGTGTGGGTCGAGGCACTTACTCACGATGCCGCGTTGATCACATTAATTGCGTCTGTCAACTTTATATTTAGCTTGAGAGCACAAGACGAATAGTTGCTTGATAAAGCTGGGCCCTAGTTCCTTGTGGGCTGCAAAGTTAGATTTCAAAGCCGTCTAATAACAATTTGTTGCCGATTTTATTTTGATTTTCGAATATCAAGGGACGAACTAAACGACAAGAGTCTGATCGAGTAGCTTCGTGAACAATTGCTCGTGGTAGGTGTCTGCGAAGAAAGTAGATGTACAGAGTACAAACGAACAAAGTAGCAATTTCTATCAAAAGTTCTTTCTTTATTTGGAAAATCAAATAAGAAGCACAGCGAATCAAAGAAAGGCATTTCAAATTGTCAAATTGTCATATTACGCTGTTTCTGGTGATGGGAGTTTTTTTTTAACTAGAAGTTATCCGACTTACCAAGTAAACTACAGCCTTCTTCTCATATTCACTTTCCATTCACCTTCCGCTTTCCGTTTTGTTTGACCTACGATTCCTCAGCCCTCAAAAATTCAACCGAATTACAAAACAAATTGAAACTGTAACCGCGCATGACAAATTTCCATACGTCCGTAGGAATGATTAATTTTGAAGAATGATTCATTGCATCAATATTTAACACTAATAATTGTATGCCTTGTCATTATTTTCCTTTTCAGAAATGAAATGGAAAAGTACGACTGTTAAGAGTCGTACTTTTGGTTTTGAAAAGCGACATTCAGAAGATACTAGCATTATGATGAATATTATAAGGTGACAGCGATGCTCAAAACCAAAGCGATTCGGTAAAAAAACACCCTTTTTGAAAGTTACTTATAGCCCAGGTTATAGTATGCGCGATCCTAAGACCCAAGTACTCGATTTGTGGAATGCGCTTACCCACCTCTTGTACTCTTCAGAAACTCTCCACGAGCCACTGTCGTTATGTACTACTTCGCGGGGCTATTCTACAGCTAACTCCACTGATTCCCTTGCTTCTGTCGCTCTTCTTGGAGCTTCTAATTTTCGCAACTCTATATACACGCTCCTTATTCATTCGCACATATCCAGCAAATAATCTTCCAACTTCATCATTCCCTTGATTAGATCTGGTGGGTCTGTTAGATTTCTCCTGCATTCCCTGAACCGTCTGTAATAGAAGATCGCGTGCTCCATGCCCAGACACGACGTGTACATGGGAGTTGTCGTGCTCAATTCGGGGCAGAAAACTATCGCTAGCCACCAGGCCCGATAGGAACTACGTTAGATAAGAGTGGCAGGTTCCTTGTATACTGTTTCGATTTGTGGAATCAAAATAGGCGTCTATCTGCCTATAGTGTTATCCCATCGAATTTGCCACAGAGCTATGGAACGAAGCGTTTCTCCATACTTTACACTCCTTATTTTCTCGGCCTCTGTTAACATTGAGGGCTTCCTATGGTAGATATCTATCTCGTCTATCTCGTCGTAATGGGTATCAATGGGGATCATCCCCACTATAATAAAAGCCACTTCGTTCGAGATTCTTTTGTAGCCGCTTATTGTCCGTATTTTAATGATCAGTTGATCATAAGAAGACTGTTCATCTCGTGATAGCTAACACCATTCCACTGCTTGGCCAACCTAATTTTCATAAAATCGCAGCCCAATGAAGTATCCCGCCCATAAGTGGCAGCAAACAGTTACTCCCTGTGGACAACCATCACTCATGGATTCTCATTCGCCAAAATGCGGCAATTCTCTTAATTGATGAATTCACCGAAGTAAAAGTGTGCCACGTTGCTTAAAATTGTTTTCTTTGCAAAGTCACCATTCAGTTCTGTCTGTTCAACCAAAAATTCGGAGTATTGACAACGCTTGGAGTAGCAGGCTCCAGCTCTCAAGTCAATTGAGCGTGTGAGCGTGTATATACAAATCTAAATTCAATATTGGAATCAGTGATATTCTTAAGATTTTTTTTGAACACTACAACCAGTTGAGGGTTGACGGCTTTTTTGTCATGATATCGCAGAGCAATGGTTTTCGCAGAACGAACTGGCTTGCTTTCACATTTCCTTTTTCCCTACAGACCCGGTTTGCTGAAATTTGCGCACGATTGTGAACACATATGATCGATTATGCTGACCGACAAAATCAGGAAGTGCACGCAATGCATTTTGATTTGAACGTCCACTTTCGTAAGACGTTAAGTACCTCTCCATGGCTGAATTTGTCAAACGCTAAAACAAAGAAATGTCAAATAAAGTTTTAGCTTCCCTTTTCAAGCCACCCTTTATGGACGAGCAGGCTTACGCTTTGCCAAAAAGTAATGAAAAATAAACAAAAGTAACTTACTTCAATAGTGGTCGCCGATGCGTAGTGGTAAGTACATCGACCGCTACGCAGAAGGTCTAGGTTTGATTCCCGGACAGGACACATTGGATTTTTTTCACGGCACCACCTCTTTCGAGCTGCTCAGAGTCTTTGAAAATTTTTTTTGAAAAGCTTCTCAAATCTCGCCGTTCGGAGTCGCCAAAAAAAACTGTAGGTCCCTTCTACTCGTGAAGAACAGTAACATGCACAACACGAGTAGTTGCTGCAGAAGCTAGGCCCTGATATCTTGTGAGCTATAGGGGCACTCAACTATTATTAACTTTTTTCGATGAGAACATAATTATTTTCAATTGATGTCGGCTTCTACCTGTGGTGTGGTATGTCGTTTATCCTGATTTTATGTATATATTACCTAAAAACCTAACTAACTTAAGCCACAACTAAAGTCATATTCAACAACTACTGTTGTCCTTGTATTTTTCTCTCACAAGTGTTTACAGATAACGTTTCCGATTTCAAGCAGCTAACTTTGAAAAGCAAACAAAGGTGCTTTATCTACTCTTTGAGTGTTATCGGCATCTCTTAAGTGGCGAGTCGTTAAAAGTCCTGTCCAGAAATCGAATCTAGATCTCCGGCGCCTGATGAAAAGACATGTATATCCGCGACGCCATGATTCCCAAATGTGCACTGTACATCAATTAGCATCGAGTTAAGTCTGCTTTAACAAAACTCAATTTTGTCTGCGATCAAATATGGGACGCATGCGCAGGGTCGGAGATTGATTCTGGAAAATAGAGTTCGCTCTACTGAACTATTGTGGAGGCTGCGAACAAACCTCAAATTATTTTAAGGTTATCTGCCAACTGTTTGGCGTTCGTCAAGGAAGGTGATATGACATCCTTCGATTCCCACATCGCGTTCAAGTAGAGGCATTGTTCAATAAACGTTTCGCTACGAACGAATATGTCATTACATCAAAGATGCAATGTGCTTTGTCACTGAAGGTAATTGAACTCAACACTTTCTCGAAATCCTAAAAAGGCTCTAAGCAGGAGACAGAATTCCTTCTCCTATGCAGTGTTTCGGAATGTTAGACATTTTGTGATGCTGTCATATTCTGATTGAGGATTTAGCAATTTAGCACGTTTCCATTCGAAGCATAACTTCCGTTCCTCCTGCCAAGCAATTCTTTTCTATTATACTCAAAGACATTGACTTTGAGTAAAAAACATCCTGGTCCAGAGAGAAAACCAAAGCGCAACGACATAAAAAGAAATGATAAGTATACTTCTTGTATCTAAAAGAAAGAGAATTCAGTCCAAGAAACCCGCATAAAATCTCAAAAAAACGAAAAAAAGAAGTTAAAGACATGCCTAGATAAGCTCAACCGCAAATAGCATAAGCCTTACACAAGATTTCCTTAGCAATGTTTTACATTCAGTTTACACAAGCTTCTAGCTTCGTAACAAAATAATAGCAGTCTTATCTAGAAGGAAAGAGAGAGCAATAAATAAAAAAAAAAGAACTTATCTCTGTGCGCGCGCCAACCCCAAAGCCACAAACTGGTTTGAGATATACATTTTGTCGCGCGAAAGTCGTGCTGCTACTTGCGATTACACAAGGCGGGTGTTTTTTATGAGGCAATCGGCAGCCCGTATGGGGGATTTTCCAAACAGAGCCGTGAAAAGATTATTCGTTTTTTTTTTATTTATTTTCCGCACGAAGTTGGTGGAGGGAAGGAGTAAGATTTTTTTTTTCACTTAAAAGTCGTACACGGTGGGGGATTGTTGTTAATGAATTTTGCTGTGGAATATTTGCTTGACAAAGGATGTGGAGGTGGAATGTTTCAAACGTTTGAAAGTGACAACAATTGCTATTTATGCTAGATGTTTCAGGAATGTATTTGCAGGTTTGCAATGCATTTGAATACATTTTTGCTTTTGTTTGAATTTTATTCCCCTAAAGTGAGCAGTTAAAGACGTTACCAAAAGCGAATGAGAAAGTTTTGCGTGCGATTTTTAAGTCCTGTTTGCGTTGATGGCATCTGGAAGAGAAGATTTAATAGCGAACTCTATGGGCTGTACAGCGACATGCGCCTAGTCAAGCGACTTTGGATACAACGCTTAAGATGGATAGGCCACTTAGAGCGTTCCGGCCCGAAAAGTCGTCGAATCTGATCCATTGAGACAAAACAACAGAGAACGGCCTAGGCTAAGGTGGCGCACAGAAGTGGAGAAGGACCTCAACCAACTTGGAGTGCGCAACTGGCCGCAGCTGGCGAAAAATCGTGCTACATGGAGAGGCATGTTGGTTGAGGCCCAGATCCACTTCAGACTGCAGTGCCACAAAAATAAGAAGAAGAAAGTGAACAGTTTTTAGACATGAAACTACAAAAGACAATAAGTGCAGTCTTAACCACAGATCCCAAATTAACATACCTGTGATTTTTTCTATTTCCCTATCTCTGAGAATAAAATTGTAGTCAAATACTTCATTTCTTTCATTTTTCAAGTTGGTAGCGCCGGCATTTGACACCTGCCAAACTCAGCTGTCATTGTCGCAAACAAATTGTTGAATTTTTGTCATTTATGATGGATTGCTAAACAATCGAACAACGTGCCAAAATTATCACAAAATGTTACAAAAATGACAATACCCATAGAGCCACTTTTCGCTCATCACTCCCAGAGTTACTCATGTCGTTAAGGCTGTGCATGATAGTAATTAACAGTCAGTCGAATGTATTGCTGACGTAATTGTTAATATTGCTGATCATCTGACTATACCGATTTCTTGAACTTTGCAGCAATTGAACGTGGTACACCTCAATTTGATGTACTTTGTATTTGAATTTGCGTCTTCAGCCTTAAAAAACTACAATTCGCAACAATTCAATCTTACTGCACACTTAGAACACCATTGATAGTCTTCGTGGGTACTAGCGCAACAGCCAACAAATACCGATTTTTAGAACAAATTTTTTATCAGCGATGAGGTACATTTCTCAAGCTGTGAATATGTAAACAAACAAAATGCGGCTCAGAAAATCCAGAAGTCAAAGAGATGCCCTTGCATTCAGACTAGGCGACTGTTTGATGTGTTCTATGGTCCAAAAGTGTCATTGGTTCGTATTTCTCCGAAGACACCGATGGCCGGATAATCACAGTCAACTCAGAGCGATATGGTCAACGGATAAGCCGGCGATGGAAGGTTATGATTTGGTTGATATGTGTTTCTAACAAAATAGGGTAACAGGCCACACAACACGACAAACTATGGTTTAATTGTGTGAGGAGCTTCCTGTGGCGTAATTCAAATTTTGGCGACGCCACCAAGATCTTGCGATTTAGCACTGTGAGATTTTCGTTAATGCGTCTGCTTAAAAGACTGTGTTTGTTTTAACAATCCTCGAACTTTAGATGTATTCAAAACCAAAATGACTCAAATCATGGCCGAGATAGCGCCCGAAATATACAAAACAGTGGTTGTATGATGCCAAAAAACTTACATGATGCCAATTTTCAGAAGGCGGTCATTTGAATTATGTTGTTTCTTACAACTCTTGGGAAAGTTCAAACAATATAAAGGATAACCATTTTCTAACTATCGCTGGAAAGCATAGTGTTTCAAAATCGGTGTAATTAGTTGAAGAGTAAATGACAAAACATATTTCTTCCACATGCTTTTTATGGCAATGGTATTGATACCTAAGTTAATTATTATCTGTACACATGAAGAAATTAGATGTGTCATGGACCCTGTTCCATGAGGAAAAAATGATAAAGTCTATTATTCAGCAATGACAAGACCCCGAAAGACCGAAATAACGAAATGTACAAAAATTCTAACATGCAAGAAAACAACATATCGGAGGAGAAGAAATGATCCCCCGGATTGCAATCCCTGTATGATTTTGAGCAATATTTGATTCGGAATAATTTACGCTTCTAACGTATTGACTTTAAGATGAATTATCAAATTTATGATTTCTTGATTTTGGTCATTTCGGGATTTTAGCCCTTTCGAAAACTGGCATTTTTGTGATGTTAGTCGTTAAGGGATTTTGAATTTCGAAATTTTTTTCTTTTGTCCATCATTTCTTAAATACCTGTAGCCGCCGCGTTGTGGAAGGTGCATCGATTTACAAGATTAAGGTTCCAGGTTCGATTCCGTGATTGAAAACCGCGCTTTTTTACAATGCACTGCCTCTTTCAAACTTACTGACAACACTTAAAGAAATGAAAATCTCTGAGATCTCATCGGTCGGTAATAAACTGTGGGTCCTCTTTATTCGTTAAAGAGCAATATCACGTACAGCAGGAAGGCAAATGGCTAGCGTCTCAACTTAATGGCTCTTTCAAATAATGTCTTCTTATAGAATTAAATGTTAAACCAATAAATGTTGTAACCCCTTATGTTAAATGACCGTAGGTTTACCATCGCATATAGCACATTCCTTTGACGTGTTCCTAAAGATATTCATTGGGATATTCTTTCATACGCCAAAAAAGCCACTCAAAGTAGAAATGGCATTGTCGGTCGTCACAAACTGTTCCGTCAGCCCTGGGACTGTAGACTTTGTTCGGTTGTAAACCAAGGTATCGACATTTGTCACGCTAAAGGTTGGAAAAGGCTGTTTCGAGGTGTTCTACGCAACTAAGAATGGTGGAAATTTTTGTGGCCAAGGTGGCATTCATTTGAGGAACGAAAGTAGCTCTATAAGCCTTAAAACAACTTATGGACGTAAGTCCTCAATTTGGAGGCCTCCATCATATGTACAGATAAATCATGTAACATGTGATGACGAAACTGCCATTTATACGATTGTGCATAATAATAACAATTGAATGACACTACAGCCCACAAGGGACCAGGGCCTAGCTTCTAAAAATTACTCGTGTTGTGCGTTACTACTGTTCTCTGGCGAGTACAAGGGACATACAGTTTTTTGGCGACTCTGAACGTGAGATTTGAAAAGCTTTTCATAGACAATTCATACTCTTTGAGTGTTGTCAGCAACTTGAAAGAGGTGGAGCCGTGAAAATAATGCGAGGTTTCCCGTCCGGGAATCGAAGTTAGACCTTCTAGGTGTGAGTCGACGCACTTACCCACTACAATGAATTCTCGATTTCCTCCCAATTGCAAACGTCATTGGCGCTGAAACTAAATATTTGCATGCCATGCGTGTGTAGCCGATTTAAAACCTATTCATCTTATGTGCTTTACCTCGTATCGTGATGTCTTACATTACATTTCTTGGGCTCCGTCCTAGGTAAGACGTTTACTACATTCTTGTTGAAACACGTCTAAAGAAAGTTAAAAACCGGTGTGCCAATTTGATAACGTCTTTCAACAGCCTTCCCAGCAGGATAAAAGTCCAATCGGTTTTCACAATTAATAACATCAGCCTTCCTAACAGAAACAGCAAATTATTTCCGTCCACGTACACAAGTGACATCTTATTTATCCTTTGAACAACCTTAAAATTGCCACATCAGAAGTACACCATAAAGCGGATTTCAAAAAGGCGCAAACACACCGTTACAGAGCACCACAGACCACAGAGATTACATTGTTGCCAGACGAACAATGCCACTTTGTTTCACTCTGCAACTCACCGCATTCGAATCTGAATCCGAATTCGAATCCGACCAACCACCCGTGACTTTTGCAACAAACTTTCTAGACAACCTCCACTCGCATTCGCATTGGCATCGTGTGACACCACTTCCACTGCACAACCTCGAAGTAGTTCAGTTTCAACTGCACTCTCCACACTCCATCGTCGTTTTCATTTAACGTCAGCCAACACGGCAATAACTTCGACTCCGACGGAGTCGACTGGCGACACTGTGTGAAGCAACAACAACAGCGAGTGTCGCCCCGACGTATTTATTAAGTTTTGTCATGTCGCGCCGCGTCGTTTTGTTCCAACAACCGGCACCCACTTGCTGCCAGTTGGCTGCAAGCTGTATGCTTTTCCAGACACCTAACCCACCCACCAGTTCCGAAAATCCAACAACGCCAGCAGTCTGCATTCCCCGCCAGCGCACCCTAAACGTGTCTCCGATTCTGGATTCTGCGTCGTGTGGCTCTCAAAAATCTTCACAGAGCCCAGCCAGACAACAGAGACGACGTAATTAATGGCCAGGCGAGAAGTGGAACTTCCCCCTTTAGCTGGAGTCAATCCAAATCGGATTTTAATTAGAAACCGCTTCCTCCCTCGTACTTGTCCTAATTGGCGCGTACTCGCCCCATTGACAGAAGTCTTCGCCTCGGGTCTCTATCTTCAGACGACTGCACTTCCAGATCGATGACAGCCACGAGGCGACTGTGGGTGTGTACGAAACTGGATCGATGCGAATGACAATGACAAGCCACCAACCGACGACGACAACGGTGGGCTTTGTGTCACGATTGATGCCAATAAAGAGCAGCATCGGACCGGCTCACTCTGCTCTGTCGTCTCAATGAGTTACGCCGACTTCCTGGCGGGAGAAGTACTTGAGCAATCATTAGCAATTAATTTCAGTTGAGGGCTATTTGATAAGTATGCGAATGCGACGAGCGACGTGACGTACTGCACGGCATGGGGGAGCGGTTCTTCTGCCAGCATAAACAATGAAGAAGCCCTCGAGCGACACTTGAAAGTTTGTAACTTCTGTGAATGTTTCGAAAAGTTACACCTGCTCAACAAATCGTGAGTTACGCCAACTGCTGTTTAACTTTCACGTTGAATCAAAGTTCGCGCTGCGATAAGCACGGCGAATGAGTTTAGATTTAGGAGCCTCCAAGCCTGTGTTTTGCGGCAATGACAAGCAGGTATATATTTGCAGCAACGTCTGTATGTTATGTGAATGTGTGTGTAATTGGCAGTTAAAGGGGGCGGAGACGACATCGCAATATGTTTCTCTGCTCCAGGAGAGGCTTGGAAGGAGTTCAAAGGAAGCCCATCACAGATGTTAAACTAGGTATATCCTTTTTTCACTTTAAAGATTCTTCTAAAACAAAGGAAAGAAATTCCAATAAACTCATAGCCTCTCATGGGGTTCTTTGTGGCTCACCCACTCCTCCATTCGGATTCCTGTCGGTTTCTATTGCGTGGGATATGAATTATAAAAGGGCAGTCAGCAGTCTGGTGGTTGCCCCCTAATTCTTGTCTACGATCATTCAGAGATATGGATTTGTGTTTTTAAACATTGATGTTTGTGGTGTATCCCCATGTCTGGAGAACATGCGTGTTGTGTCTTTACTTTAATGAATCCTTACTGTCAAATTTCAACCAGTCAGAGGGGTGTTCCTCAATCTCCTTAGTCTTGAAAAACAGAAGGAAACCAAGTTTTACAATGTTTACGCCACGAAACTTATTGGAAACGAATCTGACTTACTTACTTCAGACGATTTATAAATTATGTGCTACATGCAGTAAGCTCGATTTTCATTTATGCACGCCCTGTGCATATGTCGGCCATTAATTCGGGTCTGAGGGTAGGTTGCCCGACTGTTTAAAATCGTATAATAAACAGGATGCTTCGAGTCGAATTATTTTTCTTCTTTTACCGACGCTACAGTCCGGGGTGGACCTGGGTCTTAACCAACATGCCTCTCCACCTAGCACGATCTCACGGCATCTACCACCATTTGCGCACTTCAAGTTGGTTGGGGTTCTTCTATACTTTTGTGCTCCATCTCAACGTAGGCCGTCCTCTGTTGCGTTGTCTCAATGGCTCGGATTCAAAGATTTTTCGGGCTCGAGCAGTGATATCCATACGTTCTACATGATCTAGCAAAAGACGCTTGACCAAGCGTATGCCACCTTACAGCCTAAAATCTTCTCCTGGTATGGTAAGGAACAAAAATAGCACACAGAGCAGAGCTTCCTCTTCCACTTTTAGCAACGTCCAAGTTTTTGCGCCGTTAAAGAGGACTGGGATGATCAATTATTGTTTTTATTTCTGTCAGAAGCCTAAGAGGTACAGGGTTACTTTTTTAAAAACTATAAGAGAAACATTAAATTTAGAAAAATGCATGAAATCTTTATTTGAATCAATAGTACGGTCCATATAATTTAATGTTTGAAGATTATTTCATGCAAATGGTGAACTTGACGTCGCCTCAAATGGTCCACCCGCTTAGTCCAATTTTGGCATACTCTTTCCAACATTTCGGCCGGTATCTCACGAATAAATGCTTCAATGTTGTCTTCCAATGCGTCAATTGAACCGGGCTTGTCTGTATTGACATGAGCTTTAACATGAGCCCCACAAAAGATAGTCTAAAGGCGTTAAATCGCACGATCTAGGCGACCAATTGACCGGTCCCGAACGTAAAATAAAATGTTCACCGAACTCGCCTCTCAATTAGTCCATTGTTGCGCGTGCTTTGTGGCATGTGGCACCCTCTTGTTGAAACCACATGTCATGCAAGTCAAGCTCTTGCATTTTGGGCAAAAAAAAGTTGGATATCATCTCACGGTAGCGCTCACCATTCACAGTTACGTTACGATTCGCATCATCTTTGAAGAAGTACGATCCAATGATGCCACCAGCCCCTAAACCGCACCAAACTGTCGCTTTTTCTGGATGCATTGGTAGCTCTTGCAATGCTTCTGGCTGATATTCACTCCAAAATCGAAAATTCTGCTTATTTACATACCCATTGAGCCAAAAATGAACTGACCATAAAATGGAAGAAGCGCGCTATGAACTTTCTTAACGGAGCAAGCATTTTGATAATAAAATTCAGTAATTTGCAAGCATTGTTCGCTTGTAAGACGATTCATGGTTAAATTATAGACCAAACTGCAGATGATTGACAGTGAAACAAAACACGTTTTAACCAGTGTTGTCAAAAAGATAATAGCTAAAATTTCACCTTTTAATATATAATAATAATTGAGTGGCACTACAGCCCACGAGGGACCAGGATCTAGCTTCTGGCTGTTACAACACCATCAAGAAGAATCCATGGATTGAGAACGAATGTTGATGGCGCATGCATCCAAACAGAGGGCCTAGAAGGCAACGCTGCATCAAAAAACGAGAGCTGTTAGTGAGCTATACAAACAGAGAAGAAGGGAAGAGCACCGGCAAAGGCAAATAATAGGGCATGAGGTGGGGAGGTGGTATGACAAAAATAAGGTCCAAACATTTTACGAAAGAGGCAAGACAGATAAAGGATCGATATAACCTTCGGAAAGAAACCTGTCTGGACTACTTGTAGTAAATTTGTATTCAAAGCTCATTTCTGCGGACTTTTAAGCCGCGTTGATGAGTTGATCTCTGAGGGGCAGATTGATACACTTAATGTGAACGACGATGAGTAAGAATTCTGTAGCCCCAACGACCTTGATGAAGTTATATTGATACTGAAGTCGAACAAGGCTTTCGGATCTAAAGCACTCTGTCCAACACTCTTTAAGGCAGATGCAGCTGACGTGATTGGGCGCATGCACCACCTCATCTCTAAGCTACGTTCGGTCGGAAAGCATGCCCAATAAGTCAAACTTCGGTCTCGTGTGACCTGTCCAAAAGAAACAAAACGCCGTAAAAACTGCGCCAACTACCGATGAATCATTCTCTTTAATACCGCATAAAAGATCCTCTCTGCGGACGGGTGACTTGAGGTTAAAGAATATTCACAATATGTTGCTGCCAGTAATGGCAGAGACCCGAGAAGTACAATTTGTCATATTCCACGTATTTGTCGATTTTCAAGCCGCATCAGACAGTGTGCATAGGCAAGGGTTGTACAATGGCAAGTCTTAATTTGGAATACCCACCAAATTCGTCAGATTGTGTAGAATGACGATGAGAACTCCCACTACTCCGGCAAGGTCGCTAAGAAATTCAACAAGACCTTCATTGCCAAAAAAGATTTAAGACAAAACGACGCGTTGTCATATTGTAAAAATTGCCAACATTCTTCTTGAGAAGATGGTGCGATAATCACTATTAAATCCAGAGGAATGATCTTCCGAAAGTCTGCTCAGCTGCTCACTTAATTAGAATACATTGACGTGATTGAACAAACACAGTCAGTGTTGAGTGAGGCGTATGGCTGCATCGAAATCCAAGCGGCTGGACTGGATCTGGCGGGGAAAGAGGACACAGCAAGTGAATGCTGATGTGAAGCATCTTTCTTGCTGGGTGGGAGTTCAAGTGTGGAGCTGCTGCCCAGAGCTTGACAAACTTTTATCGCAGCAGAGATCCAGCATCTAAGGTGAAACTGGATGGGTCACACTCTTCTTTAGCAGGGAATAGTCATCGCAATGACGGCCTTCACTTGGACACCGCAAGAAATGCGCGTGGTCGTAGTTGCCCACGCATGGAGACAGACCGTGGAACATATGGAGCATATGGAACTGTCCGGAAGTGAAGAATCAATATGGAGTCACATGAAGAACAGTCACGCATGTCCTGTTACCGCTACGCGCTCCATCAGAGCAACTATATTCGAATGGAATGTGCATATACAAATGTGGTGGCCGAGGAAGGACTGGTCTCTGATCCGATCTTGACTCCGAAGTACTGCTGCCTTGATGGGCTATATTTTTTCATTTTGTTTTTGTCGCAGGTTGTAGTCTGTGAAGAAATTGCGCATCAATCACACATTTTTTTTTCACGACGGCAAAGTCGTGCGTGAGAGTTGGAACGTGAAATATGAAGTAACTACCCGTCCAGAAGATTGTGTTAACAAACACATTAAAGACGGCACCAATTAATGAATTGATTCTAAGTCACATTTCTCTCTCCTCCTCACATCAAATTATAACAAGGGCAGCATCCTTTAACCATTAGTCCCAGTTTATGCCTCAATTTAGTGCATTTTCCCCGGCAAATTTAAAGATTTCACATCAAAAGGGGTCAGCCTGATTTCCGGACCTAAATTGCCTAAATAACAACGACATCTCCGTTTCACTCGCTGTCCCTCTCCGCTCAGTTCCCATCATTAGTGCGGCCACCGGAGCGCTTGTTTCTGCCTCGAACAACAGGCAACGCTTCTTCGAAAGTCATTATAGAGGAATTAAAAAACAGTAAACAAACTCGTAATAACCCTCATATAAGTCCCCTCGTCGTCGCACTCACACACATGACCTGTATTATCTCCATTCAAAGCAGATTAAGTCTCAACCCAGCGCACCGCCACCATCATTGCCGCTGCCACCGCAGCACCACTGTCGCCACTGCCGACCGGCATGCGTCAGCCATTATGTTTCATTGACATCACCGCAACAGCGACCCGGCTAACACAAAGCTGGCGATAAAAATCCAAAAAACGACAAAAAGAGAAACATTTAAATTCCCCTAAAAAACAGTTCCTCTGGCTTCCAATTACCTCATCACCGAAGCCGAGGCTTTGCCGTGCCATGTCACCGGCTCTCTGTGGTTAGCCGTACGCAGAGATAAAAAAAAAACTGAGGCAAACTTTGCAGGGCCCAGGCCGCCCGCCATCGGGTTCTTTGTGGCGTATCGATTTATTTACTTATTAGTTGGGAGCACTTGCGAAAGGGTGGGTGTAGGCGCGGTGCAATGGAATGAGGAATGACTTAGGCCCAGGAGCGGTGGACAATGCATCTCACTGCACGGCCCCGTCTGTGTACCCTTAATGGAGGTACCCTCTCCAATCGAATTCAATCAGAAGTGGAGGCCAATTACAGCCTTCGGGATGCATTAAATTCGCGTGAGTCCCCGTCGCCGACCGGCCAGCTCACTGCTCCAGCAGTGAACATCGCGGTCCTGACAAGCGGCGGCTGTACAAGGAATTCCGTGCCGGCTCTTGTCCGCTGCGGATGGCAATTTAAAATCTTGTGAGCCGATTCGTTGATGGAACTAGTTTTGCGGCTGGCTGCTGTGTCGTGCGTCGCATGCACGTACAGACACTATCTGTGTCCGCAAATCGAGTGCGATTTCTTGCAGCCCCCCGCCTGCGGAGTACGGCAGTCGCGCACTTATTATGCACGCACTACACCCCGCGCCGTACATTGGAATCGGCGGCGGCGTTCGCATGTAAATTGACA
The DNA here is from genome assembly GCA_944738645.1 of Eristalinus sepulchralis. Taxonomy (NCBI): domain Eukaryota; kingdom Metazoa; phylum Arthropoda; class Insecta; order Diptera; family Syrphidae; genus Eristalinus; species Eristalinus sepulchralis. The sequence goes on from OX122886.1 coordinate 57,110,887, forward strand.
CATTCTGCACTTAAGCGGTGCTTCACATTGTGAGAACGAGCGTGTTCATGAATTTTTAGCTCGCAATTTGCATTCGATGATCGTCGGTTTGTGGATCGCAGGCTTCTGATCTGATGCCGAGTGGGGTGGTCAATGGAAGGATAACGGATAATTAGCTGCAGAAATAATGATCGTGCGATGATTATCGGGACCAGTTGTGTGTGAATGGCTTGAAATGATTTTTAACGACTTTTTCAAATTGGAATATGCGACTGAAAAGGGGAGAGAACGCCTCATGCTTGGGTTTCCATAGAAAAAACTGGAACTGGTGATTTTGTTTTTGGAATCGCTGTTCGGACGGTTAAAGGCTTGCAGTGTACAGAAAACGGTGGCTTCAAGTTTGTCCCTTGACGGTTTTGTATTGCAATCTGCTATTTTATGGTTATTCCATGCCTTTATTCAGAATACTTACAACAGCCTTAATTTACATTAGTGATGAGTGTAAAATGATTTACAGTCGGAGGTGGAATTTCAAAAATTGGAAGTCGCAACATTTTTGACTTCCTTAAAATTTCTTAAAATTTTTTTACGATAACAAACATCATGTACCTTGCCACTGCCTCACTGTTGCATCGAATTTTGATTCGATTAGAGAACTCGGCAAAAGTTCCTTTAGGACAGCTTTTCATTCTTGACGGCCAGGCTCCTTCCACTCAGTTTTTGGACAGAGTATTCGGTCTTTCCTCTTTCTTGAACATTATTTGTAAGCTTTTAAGATTCTCGTAGCTGGTGCATTGTTCTCTCTAGGAGGTTGTTGCAGTAATTCGACCCACAATCATTTGGTGATCCATAACTGCGCCAACTACAGAGGAATCAGCCTCCTAACATTGTGAACTATCTAAGCTATTCTATCTGCCGATTTGCGTGAATGCCTGAAAACATTCGTCATTAACCTGGTGGGTACTCAGTAGTACGACTCCAGGGCGGAGAAGGCCATCATCGACCAAATTTTTATTTTATGGCAGATCCTCATAATGTGACTTTTTTAACTCCATTCTGGAAAATGTCGGGCAAAACTCAGTCGTCAACACCCGGCCAAAATGGACTAAACGGTGAATGAGGCCACATGTCATCGAAAAAGGAAACACACCACCGATGACTCGGTCGAAATTTCACTGTAGACAGCTTAAACCTTGAGGAATAAAAAGACTTCCTCTACCTCAGCTTCACAGAATGCTAGACAAGGATCGTGCTGGCTGAAAAGGTTTCTTGGTTGAGGCTCTGATCCACCCACAAGGAATACTTCTGTAACGAAGCATGCATTAGATTCAAATATCAAAAAAATGTTAATTTTGAAAGCTTAAACTGCGTTCAACTCAGCTCTTCTTATTCTTCTTGTGGCGCTACAGTCCGGGGTGGACCTGGGCCTCTACCAACATGCCTCTCCAGCCAACACGGTCTTTCGCCAGCTGCCGCCAGTTGCGCGCCCCAAGTTGGTTGAGGTCCTTCTCCACTTCTGTGCGCCACCTTAGCCTGGGCCGTTCTCTGTTGCGTTGTCCCAATGGCTCAGATTCGAAGACTTTTCGGGCCGGAGTAGTGGTGTCCATACGCTTTACATGGCCTACCCATCTTAAGCGTTGTATCCGGAGACGCTTGACTAGCCGCATGTCCCAGCCATAGAGTTCATCGTTAAATCTTCTTCTCCAGATGCCATCAACGCAAACAGGACCAAACATCGCAAGCAAAACTTTTCTCTCGAAAAGACTAAGGACTTCCTTATCCGCTTTTAGTAATGTGCAGGTTTCAACTCACTTCATCATCAGTAAAAGGCAATTTAGCTCCTTAAGGCCCCTTCTAAGGGACGGAGAAGATCAGTACAAGATGATTTTAACGCTACACCAGCCAAATGCGAATTCTTTGCTTATTTTCATTCACTAGCAACATAAACGTGATCAATACAATTTTCAGCAGAAAGTAGAATAACATTTACTGCCAATTAAGACTCGACAAAACAAACAACGTCCAGACAAAATAGTCGCCAGACAAAAGCATATTTAAAGCAATTCACTTCGAATGCGATGGCCCGTCTCCAAGTTCCCCCCGACACCCAGACGAACCAGCAGCGTAAGGAAAAACTTTTAAACCAATTAGTGTGCAATCCATAAGAGTTAATCCCAAACTGGTGTCATAAACAATCTCCTTCAGCAGGGACGCAATTAATTGAAATCAAAACTTCGCCCAGGCGACATATAGCCCGCATTGAGAAATTATCAAGATTAGATATGTGTATTTTTAAATTACTACGTCACCCAAATCCGGTGGCTCTCCATTAGGAATACAAATTATTGTCGAATCCCAGCGTAAAAAATCAGACGTTCCCGTGCGTGTGCGCACTGGAAAGGATGGAGAGAGAGAGAGTGGTCCCCTGTATGGCATTATAAAACGCAGCGCCATTCGGATTAATGATGGACTCATATTCACCAATGTTCGGAGACATGTTTTTGGTTTTTTTTGTCACCCTGTCTCGCCTTTTTTTTTCGTTGGTAAAGAAGGGCCCCGACACCGGTCGAAGAACGAACGTGTTCTGCTGCCACAACTGCAACTGTTAGCCAGTACGGGTCGATGCGTGAACACCACGGGACGTCATTAATAACACTTAAGTCGCCTTCTATGCGTCTCGACTGCTGGCCCTCGTCCCTGTCCCCCCTGTCTGATTACCCACACACGTACTGAAAGTCAAACTGCTTGACTTCCACTCGGCGCTGGTTGATAATCCTTTTGTGACGATTCCCAGCGACTGTTGCCACCACCATCCCGTCACCGTGTTGTCGCCGCCGTTTGTGACGTCGGTCGAGTCGAGTAAATTGCCTGGAAAATCTCAAACTGAAGCGTCGTCTATTATTTTGGACTCGGGAGGGGGAAAGCCCTTAAGTGTGCGGAGAAAATTGCTTCTGCGACACACAATGGACCCGTTGGTTGGCCGTTCATTAATTTGCTTGATTAATCTTAATTTTCCATTACGCTCGGTGATTTTGAGAGCAAAAACAAAAATGGTGCCGCGGCGTTGAACCGCTTCTCTCTCTCCTTCGAGCCGGATTTGAACCAGCGACCTATGGATTTCAGCACTCAGTGTGAGTCTCCTCTACAGTCCACCGCTCTACCAACTGAGCTATCGAAGGCAGTTGGAGGTGGTCGGCCAGTGGGCCAGCAGTCCCACAGCAGAGCTGGAGCTGATAAGGTGGGGTGGTCACCTTTCACTTCCGTGAGACGAGAATAGTTCGTCGCATGAGTTTTTCGGTTTTTGTTGCGTTGCTTTGATTCGTCTTCGGCGAGTGGAAAGAGAAGAAGTGAAAATTTCGACTAACGGAATTTATCGCCTTCGATAGCTCAGTTGGTAGAGCGGTGGACTGTAGAGGAGACTCACACTGAGTGCTGAAATCCATAGGTCGCTGGTTCAAATCCGGCTCGAAGGAATGATGGGAAGTGATCCCGAATTTTTTTTTTCATCATTATTTCTCATTTCTGGATTTTGCTTGAGACGCAGAAACATTCCATGAAGGCTGTACTTCACTGCATTTCAGGCAGTTTCGAGTGTGGCGTCATTTGAATGTCCGATCGGTCGATTGACTGCCTCTTTTTCGTGACTCTTATGGATATTTGGCACGGAAATCCGGGCACATGAGACATTCCAAACAGATGTAACAACTGATTGTGTGCTTGTGTGACCGTCTGATAGTTGAAAGCTTGACGAGTACCTTCCTATCTTTTTGAAATTCACTAGAAACTTGAGGATCTCGAAGTTGCGTTATTGATGATCGACATTTTAGTGTGCTTTTGGCAATGGATGTGACGCTTTTTTCTCCACACCCTACTAACCCGTATTAACGGCATGGATGAGATATCTGCCTTCTGTTCCTTCGCGCCGACATCCTATGCCATGCCATACACTCTTCTAACACTCTCCCCGCGGAACTGCAGTTAGTTAGTGCTTATGTCACGAAGGTGTTTAGAGATTCCGGAATACAGCCTTTTGAAATTTCTGTTCTCTGCTTCAGTTTGCCGCAGTATATACGTGCCTATTATTACTTGAATCTGTAACAGCAGCGTTCATGTGCGTGCTTGATCTTAGTCCTCTTTCACTCAAGGATATTGTGGGCACAGTGGTAAGCTATCACACCCACGCTTGTGTAGCTGTCACACTCTCAAGAAAGGGGATGAATAAATGCGTTCGTCGTCCTTTTGTGGAGACATCCCATCTGGCTTGCTACATTGCTATTGAAACAGTCCGTTCTTCCATCTTTATGAGTTTGGCCTGCTACCGATCCGAAGTTTGCCTGCGGTAGCCCATCTTAAGCTGGTCTGCCAGAAGGTTGACTCAGCTGATTCCTGCTATGTCATCTGAAAAAGTTCTGCCCTTATAACGTTAGTCTTTAGGACTAACCTCATCATCCTTTTCAGTTGTCCCAACGCTAGAGCTCCAGCCGAAATTGAAACAACGTACAACTGGACTAAACCAACTACTCGCGTGAGTTGGATTCTGGACTCATATGCTTCCAGTGCTGTTTCGCAGATATAGTGCTCTAGTCATCTTCTGAAAGACACATAATTCTTAAACATCTGTCTGAGTCTGAGCAGCTATAGTGGATAAGACATCACACGCTTCGCGTGAACAATAGGGATCCCGTCCTAAAGGTTATCGACCTGTGACTCCAAGAAACTTGTGTCGGGAACAATAACATTGCCATTAATAAAGAAGACCATCATCGTTCAAGTGATTGATTCGACTGGTTTTGCAGTAACGCATGCTGCAACCTCCGTCCTCCAAGAACCTAGTTCATGGTTTGGTGTTGCAGCACATATTGGCTTTTAGTGCTAGAATTAATTCCGCATCATTCACAATTCCCCAAAAAACAAGGTTCAGTTCAGAGGCGGCCAAATGGCAACCGCCGAGACGGTTGATAACGCGATTTGGCTGTGTGTTATTACGTCCTGTTCTACATGAAGCAAACCCGTCCAAATCCATATTATCAATTTGGGGAAATATATCAGTTGAAATGGCTCTGAAATGCCCACCGTTGACGGTGACCTTGTTTCCACCCTTATTTTCAAAGAAAATACTCCAAAACAGCCACCACTCCAAGTTATAACTCTCTGTGGAGGCATTACTTTCTTCACAGTGACGTGCCGAGCTGCAGAAGTGGCAACTTTATGTGTTAACGTAGCCGACGAGATGAAAATTCGCCTTAAAAGAAATAACATTTTACAATTGAAGCTGCTTTAAGGCCCAAAGGCTGATGATCGCGATTTCAATTGGACCTTGTAGCGGAGTAAGCAGAACTTCTTCTTCGAAGTTCTTCTCGCGCTAGTGGGTAAATTGTTGAGTTGTTCGACTGAAGATAGATGGTGTATTAATTTTCGTGAATTGAGCTTCACATTCTCGACTACAGCAGTCTCACTATCATCTGTGCGCACGGTATGACGACGGAGACTGTGAATGTTGTCCCCTAGTATATCAGCATGTCAAACATTTCGCTTAGCCTTGGAAATGAGTTTTCAATATTTCCGAACATTATCCATGCTTTAATCGTATGATACCTTTCTGTCTAGACATCGAGCGGGTAGCCTGTCAGTGCCAAATAAATTATGACTTAAAAAAAAAACACTGAGGCCCACACTCGAACAAGTAGAGAAGGAATTAACTACTAATCGCACGACGTGTCATCATGCTTCTCGATGCCATTGGAGTCTTCTTCGGGTGTACCTTAGCCTTAGCCGACATACCTCTCCATCTAGCCCAGTCTTGTGTTAGTTACGCCCTTCCAACTGATTGAGTTCACATTCCAGTAACATGCGCCAACAGAGCCGTACTCATTCATTTACCAGGTTGTCCCTTGAGTTTGGAGTCGAAAACTTTCTGGGTCAGTGCATTGTTGGCAATTCGGTCTACATGACCTAGCCATCTGAAACGAGAAGCCCGATCTCGTTTGTGCAGATCGAAGCCGCTGTACAATTCTTCGTTCAGACACGTCTGGCAAACAACATCAGTACACACGGGTACAAGAAATTCTCGATGGGACCAAGAATTTTTTTTCGTTCACTTTAGTTTGAAGCTATTCGAGTACCTCTTCTTTTCGGACTAGGGCAACTGGCTAATCTACGCGATCCAATCACCGTTAACGCACACTAGGCTCCCATTGGACGTCTTAGGAGTCGAAAATGTGATGCATAAGTTTGAACATAAGGCAGATGCTGCTAATTCCTTCTAGAAGAAAGTTCTGGTTATGTTTTTTTTTCCTTGTTTTGGTTGATGGCGTCTGGAGAAGAAGATTCTACCCCGAACTCAGAACGCATGCAACACTGCTTAGGCCGGAGGAGTCTTCAAATCCAACCAAATCCAGCCATTGACACAACGAAACAGAGGAAATTTATAGTCTAAGATGACGTATACAAATGAAGAGGGACTTCAACTTGGTGTATACAATTAGAAACAGACCTGGCGAGAGAGAGTGCTAGCTGAAAAGACTTAGGGTTCAAGACCATCCCAGTATTCAAAGGTTGCCATGCAGTATCAAGCTTTGAAGCGTCGAAGAACAAGAACAAAAAAATCAGTAAAAATTTGTTGTATCCTTAAAGGCTCACAAGCGGGTTCCTGCGTTATTTTCTTAGATCATTATACTTGCTGCCGTGTTAACGATTTACCCATTTTCGGCGCTTCTAAATTATCTGAAATTGGCCGTATGTATTTTTACATAAGCTAGCTATAAGAACCTCTCTTATAGCCAACTCCCTTCGTACAAGGATCTCACCTAAAAGAATTAACAAATCTCACTCCCAATCCCCAATTCCAATCCCCACTTCCATCACCCACCTGTAGGACGTGTAATCCTTTTACTTACATTGTTACTTGACAACTTAAACACCCGGAATGTGGTTTAGTTAAGTCAGTTTCCCATTGAAATTGAATTGTAAAATAAAGAAATGAATTAATTTATTGCAAACAAACAAACAAAGGATTCACAGCCGAGACAGACGGGAACCTCTGTTCCGACTGGTTTTGATTGGATTTTGATTAGCCCCAGCCAAGATTTCGTATGCAAACCCAGAACAATAAAAAAAATAATGGTCTCGCAAATATTCTACATAAATGCAAATGTTCCTCTTTTAAAACCGCCATCCCAACGGAATACTAAATAGAATCAATCAAGCTTATGCTCGTCTCTTTACCGAGCGGGGTTGGCTGGTTATTTATTCGTTCAATGTTCACTGTGGCTTGTGCCGGTAGGAGTGAAACTGAAGCTTGCTGTTGGCAGCCTCGTAAACTTCGAAAGAAAAATAAAACCAAGTTTGTAGTCCTAGGAATTTGAGTTAATTAAACAAGACATAAGACCGCTTGTTCTTAAGATAAGCCTCTCAAATTCTTCGGGTACGGCTTGTTGGCATACTGGATTTTTTGTTTTGGTATCAAATGAGGGTATGAACCAAAAACAAAATATCCTTCGTTTGACCTTGAAAAATTTCAAAATCTTTGTTGCAGTAATGTGTCCAATTTCCAAATGGGCTCAATTCACGCGAGGCTTTGCAACTAAGGCACGCAACGGAAGTCGCGATGCATTGGACATGCGTACGACATGACCAAACCAACGAAATAAAGCCCTTACCCTCAGCAGAAGTAGAAGCTCAACATAAAGTTCCCTCCGCAGTGATGCGTTTCTCAGCCTATCCCACGAGTCACCTCCATAACGGAACGAAAAAAAATTTCATCTCGAAAGCCTGTATTCACGATTCTATTCTTTTGGTCATTACCCAAATTTCAGGACCATAGGTGCGAGTGAGAGAGGTGATAGTTGGAACAAACACTGAATTGCCAATAACTGGGCTTTGACACTGAGATCAGTCTTCCGCATTATTGATCTAAGAAGCTGCTTCAAATTAATTCAGCTTGGCCAATCCTACAAGGAAGTTCTGTGTCGCTCCTCCGATTATAACGAAATTTAAGCATTTACCGTCTGCAGGCAGGAGTTGACGCAGAAGCACTCAATCAAATACAAAAAGCTGAACGTATGCGAGGCAAGTGCCAGAAGGGCGCTTCGTACAATCGGGTTCTTACTCACGGAGAAAAAGTCTTTTCAGAAAAAACAAGCCTTAGAACTACTCTGCAGAGCACTTGAAACAAATTATTTCGTTTCAGTCTGTAGAACCAGCTCCACCCCGCACTGTAGCGCCATGGAAGGAAGAAGTCTGAAGAAATGGTGTAATATTCTCATCTTATTTTTCATTTATTTCTGATCGATTTGTCATTTTTATAAATCACAAGACAATTTAATATCAGTTCTCTGGTTTACAGGCCACGTAGGATGTTTAAATAAAAGTAGCAATAATTCTTCAATCCAGAAAAATGTTTATTTAACATTTTAAAACTAAGTATAAATATATACACAATGTAATCAGCCCCCTTATGGCTCAGTCAACGTGATTAGCCAAAAAGGTAAATCTTGGGGTAAGCACCCTCAATTAGCTTAACTCTTCGGTTCGCTCTACATAAACCAGCCGTTTGAATTCATAAGACCAATTGGAACTAGTTCTACTTCTCGTATAGTTCGTCGTCCAGTTCACTTCTTTCAGTATAAATTATACCACCGTATTTGCATTTGTGCGCAAAGAGTAGGACTGAGACTATCAATGTCTTACGAGCATACGTATCCTAAAACAAAACTCAGATTTTGCACTTCCTGAGGATATTCCTGATAATAGCTGAAACTATTCCAAAAACTGGGACGATGTGTACTTCATCTTATTTCATTATTTCAAAACTTCGTTTAATGTAGGAGTTGTTGAACTGCTAAGATTGATTCCTCCCTGATTCCGTTTAAGTAGTCAAAACGAAGAAAAAAAAAAACCAAAGTCGAACTGCACTTGAACTTCCAAATAATAAAAGTGATCAAATTGAGTAATCCCTCAGCATGTTAGACCTTAAACTCTATTCGGTGTGAATACTAGTAGATTTTGTAAGGTTTAAAGCAAACCCTTAACCTTCCTTTCCTTTATTTTGGCTTGAACAAAGATGAAATGTTTCGATTGATTTCAGTTTTCCATGAGGACGTCCTCTGGTACGGACCAAAAATTGCAGAACAAAAATTTATCTTGAAAAGCCTTCGTATTCGATTTTAACAAAATCCATATTTCTGCACCAAAGAACTTGATGATCAAGGTGTAGGAAAATGAAATTTGCATTGGACGTACCTTTAAGAGGTAGAAATATATTAAGTGACACTACAGCCCACAAGGGACCAGGACTGACTTCTTTGGCAATTACTCGTGTTGGGCATGTTGATCTTCTCTAACGAAAAGAGGGGACTCACAGTTTATTGCCGAATCCTAACGACGAAATTTGGAAAGCTTCTCATAGACAATTAGTACTACTTTAGTATTACCCACAACTCGAAAGTGATGGTATTCTTAAAATTTACCATCTCTATCGATGAAGAAGTGAAAAACATGAATAACACAAACACAAACAAAATCTGAAATGGGAGAAGATAATTTCATAAAATATTCACACATGCCGACAGTTGCTTAAAGAAAAGAGAAATTTTGGACATGAAAGTTAAAGGAAATAAAAATAAGTTGCAGCGCAACTTTTTCTTATATTGAAATAACATTCCGGTTAGACCTGGACATCAGTCAACATGTCTATCCAGCTGACATGTTTCCTCGCCAACTGGCTCAAATTTTCCAGCCCAAGTTGATTGCGAATTTTCTCCACTTGTGAATGCTGTCTCAGATGAGGATGAACTGTATTGCGTTATCATAAGTTGTGTCCATAGACTCTTGGGTATGCTTACCTCAGTACAGTCAATAGCACAACTTTTAGCAACGCCTGAACGTTGTGTGCACAATAGACGGTGACAGGGATTACCAGAGGGTTGTACAAGGCCAGTTTGGACCCTCAAAGGAGGAGAAACAGGGATTGGCAAGAGAGATTTCGGTATTTTAAGGAAATAAACTTGCACAACACTTCAGTTATTTACAATTTATATTTTTTACACATCCGTATCCTTCGCGATCTTTACATGGACTGTCGTAAATTTAAGAGGCACATCGATCACCGGCAGCTCTTACTTTGTGAGACTACACAATTTGGTTGTTTTTTCTCTTATTTTGCCCACAGTATTGATTTTAATCTGCCTATTTACTGCTGATCCGAGGTAGAGGATGTCTTCGATCAATTTAATGTTTTTGCTGCTCATTGTGATTGTGCGTTCCTCATAGATGCAGCGTGTACATGATCTTGCTCTCGTTAAGTGCCTTATTGAGGTTTCTTAATGCTGACTTAATGCGAGAAATCGCCTAGTTGACGGTAGGCTGTGTTTGTCCAACCACGAAAATGTCACCAATAAGTCAGCAGCTGGACGGAACTTTCGGAGATCATGCCTCTTGTGTTGGCTTGTAAATTTCACAAAAGGTTCAACAGAAGAAAAAATTAATCAAGGGATATATTTTCATATTTTCAATTCTTTAGAAAAAATAGAAAACTTTTATGAAATTTGAATCAATACAGATACAGAAAATTATCCTCTGTTCCCAAAATGGGGTTAAAAACAACTCTTTGCTTTTCTCGTTTATATGTTTGAAAAACGAACTAAGAATTAAATGCTTGCATCGTATCCACTTTTTTGAGTTGCATACAAGAATGATAAGACACAGTTTAATAGTTTGTGAATTTTACCCATTTTGGGAATTAGCGGCCGACATTTGATAATTTCAGTAAAATTCTTGTAAAATTTATGGATACACCATATGTTGATCGTCTTAAGGCAACTTTGTTTTCAACCGTTTTTCAGGCATTTCGGCATCAACAGAAGAAGGTCTAAGTTCGATTCCCGGACGGGACACCTCGCATTTTTTCACGGCACCACCTCTTTCCAATTGCTGACAAGACTGACAACGAGTATCATTTGTTTATGAAAATCTTCTCAAATCGAATATTTCGGAGTCGGCCAAAAACTTTAGGTCACTTGTACTCGTGAGGAAACAGTAGCACGCACAACAGAGAAGTGATTATTAAACCAAGGCTCTGGTCCCTTGTGAGCTGTAGTGCCACTTAATTATTGTTATTTATATGTTTTATCAATATTTACAAAATGTTGGTACAGGAGAGAGATTAACGTGGCAAAATGCTGCCTGTTGTAAGTTGAAGATCATAAATATTTTAAAACTCTACACCTAGCTGGTTAGAAGAGGAGCACAGCACTAAAATCTAATTCTATAATACGAATTCAAAGCCCAAGTACAAAAGCGAAGAAGCAGGCTCCACCTATCCTTCTGTCGTCTCTTGAACCTTCTTGTGTGAGAAATTTGCAATAGACGCGTTTCTGATAGTTTAGGACAAAACAAAGTGATAAATGTCCTCGTCCTCATTTCGATTGGAAAGCCCTAGATAGTATTGACATCATGCCGATGAGGCATAAATGGAATAATTGAGTCTTATTAGTTCTCAGTAGCTCTTAATTACAATTATTTGATAGCGTGCAAATTCTGTTCCAAAATATTTATAAGCACTAGGCCTATGGTTACAAAAAAATTAGAGACTTGTCGTGTGAGGGAATGTCAGACTCTAATAATACAATCGTTGTCAATTCAATCCTTTTGTTTCCTTATGCATTCATAGAGCTTATCTTACCTTTCCATAAATTTGCATTCTCCTCAGAAAGATCAAAATCTTCTTGTGACCTAGCGAGCTCATTATTTGCGTTGAATGGTACAATATTGCAGCGTCATCTTGAGAGGCCTCATTGAAGATGATTGTGTGTCCCTCGCATCATATAGTATACATTTTCTTTTAAGATCCTGAGGCAGATTTGAGGAAGCCCGGTTTCGACATAAATGGCATATGAAGGTACTGTTGATGGGAGTTTAAAGATCAGCTTTAAGAAAAATCGTTGCACCTTTTTACACTCCTCAAAGAATTTATTGCCATACACTTCACTGTGGCATTGAAAAGCTTAAACTTTGAAACACAATTTTGTCAAGGGAACTTCTCCACCTAAGGTCTTGAACATTTTTGCTCATTTAACGTGTTTCAGTGGTCGTCGGCGTGGCATAATGGGAAAGGCCGTCGACTCACACGCCGAAGGTCACAATTTTAATTCCCGAACTAAATAAGCCGCATTTTTCAAGGCACCACCTTTTTGAGTTGCCGACAACCCTCAAGGAACTCTAATTGTCTATGAAAACCTTCTGAAAACTCACCATTCGAAGTCGGTAATATACTGTAGGCCCCGTCTGCTCATGGGAGAATAGCGGAATGCACAACACGAGTAGTGGCTGTAGAAGCTAGACCCTGTTCCCTTGTGGGCTGTGGTGTCACTCAGTTATTAAAGAGCGTGTTTTAGGAAACAAAAATCTCCATTCGCGGTTACAAAACAGGGTGTGTCGCACTTTGATATATGTATCAATGCATATCAAAGACCTGCTATGCGATCGCGGTTCTTTCAATGACGAATGGATAATTTTAGATTTATGCTTAGAAAAATAGGCAAGTTAGAGGCATGTCTGGCATGTTCCTAAAAGGTGACACTCGCATGTCTGTATCAAATCAATAAGTCGGTTATTTTTAAATTGACTGCTTTTTATTTTCCTCAATTTTCCCTTTTCGTGTAAAACTTAAGTCGTTGTATTGATAATTTCAAAACTTACTGATAATTTGCGATCAGAACCTTTTAGGAATCATTTCTAGCGAGAACAACAACTAATTGCAAAGGGTAAAATTTAGATTTCCTCATAAATTATTTAAAGCACGCGGAAAAGGCTCTGCGCATAGTTTGCAATCTTTCATGGCGAAGCGATGATAAACTGCTGCCATTTACACACATTCACCTGTCCACTGTGGAGCTGAAAAGAAAATGGTTCTCCCCGGCATATCCTGATAAATGGTCACCTCACGAGTACCCACTCAATCCCTCACCACATCACTCCACAGACATATTCCGAATCATTCAATTTCAAAAACCAATTACAGGTTTTTCTTCCCCTCCCACACATCACCAAGGCATCTTAAGCCCAAGTCATGACTACGAAATCATAAGCAATCAAGCAATTCCAAGCTGCTGAGCACATACATACGTCAGGCCGTCTTGCAAAGTAATCCCTTTCACGTCGTTAAACTCCACTCAAAGGTTGCCTAAGCACTCTCCCGGCCGAGGTCCCCAGACGATCCTTGGCAAAATTGTGTAATCATGATGTAATCCGCTTAGCCCCTTCCGGGGAAAGATAATTGAAGGAAAGAACTAATAATTATAAGTCCCCCCGTATGGACGAGTGTCTCTGGCTGGTCATAAAACCACGATTTCTCTTGGAAGTCATCGTCGAATGTCGCAGCGACCAGCTTGCTGTTTTCCGAATAATTAACTCGTAATCAATTCAGATGCCATCAAGATTAGCCAAACCCCTCGCCACGGATACACCATTCAGTCAGTCGGCATCCGCATTCGATTAGCCATGTAGTTCCTCATGTAAATGAGGACTCATGCTGTGAGCAGGCATCCCAATCGATTCGTTTTACGAGCACGCGATACATCGTTGCCGACCGACAACTACCTGCGCCGTGTGAACAACACCCACTACGCTGCGGTCGTTCTCGTTCTTTGTCTTCTCCGTTGTGACGAGACACAGCAATGGAGGATGCTGATCCATCAATCCGGCAGGGAGTCGCAGTCGACCTGACCGAATATTGACACCTCAGCACTGCCGAGGTGGCTGCTAATTGGTCCGATTGCCGCCTACCTGTGAGGGCATCACACTGCCGCCGCCGTAACCTCTGCTCTCCGGGCTGCTGTTCAGGGACACCGGGGTTCGCTCGACTGCACGATGTTCGCATAAATCGCCCCAAATGGGGATATAACGCCCGCGTTATAACTTTCGGGCTGATAATGGCTGATGGCATACATTTGTGTGTTCAAACAATTTTCGATTTCGTTGCGCGGCTTAGTCGATAATTTAAAAGTTTTACGAGCGCGTCTCACAAGGACGTCTCGTCGTCGTTGTGGTCGCTGTTGTCATTTATTGTCGTTTTTGTCGTCGACGTTGTCGTCATTCAAGAGCTCAAAATCGAAATCAAACAACCAGTTTCGTTGCGTCGCCACTGCTGCCGCTGTCAGCGATCGTTGTGTAGTCGTTGCGGTTGTCGGGTTGTCGTCGTCGTTGCTGTCGCCGCTCAGACTGGGGACTATCACGGACGTGGGCACACATAACTCATGTGCAGGCATGAATGCCCCGCTCCGGAGTCGCTCGGAATGCCCATATTTCAGATCGATTCTGACGATAAGATCTTTCTCTCTCTCAAAATGCGCGAGCTGTGTGAATGCAGTGCAGCACTCGCGCGTGATTTGGAATTTATCGATGGGGAAACGGACTGACATGACGACGACAACGACGACGACTATGCCGGGCCGGCACCACGACGGTAACACCAGCGACAGCGACGAGAAACAACAAACAGAACGCGAGCAGCGTGAATTCAAAGCCGGATTCACATCGGCGAGCTAATTAGATATGGCGTTCAACTTGCAGCGCAGCGGACATGTACGCGGATGGTGTGGATACATTTTTCTGTCCCCATCTTATTGCTGTTTTATTTGTCATTTCATTTGTTTAAGCAAATTAACCCATCAGACAGAGAGTTAAGTGCCAGACGAAATGTGCATTTCGCTCGCAATAAATCTGAATGTGGTGCCGCGCCTGTCCCCGCTTTGGCACGGCAATTGATGATGCAGCCGGTAATGCCACGGCGATACATATTCAGCCGGTTGTGGTTAATTTGTTGCTAATTCCTTGCGTAATTAGTTGCAAAATTCCCTTCCCCTCACCACCCCACACAGCGGTGTCGCTGCATCTGTAATAAATTCAAACAGCTGTAGGTGGTTATTTTTGGCGGAGGAGTGATTAAATTGTCGTAAAGTGCATTGATGTGAGAGTTTATAAGGATTTAATTGATTTTACGGGGGAGCACGAAAGCAGCTGCTGATGTCACTGCACAGCAAATGAATGAATTTGAATTGCTTGCTTGTTGGCATGGTGAGCCAAAATCGACAAGGGCGTTTTTACAAAATTATGGCTTAGGTTTAGTGTTGAATAAAAATGTTGATTTAAATTTTTTTGAATTCGTAACACTCCCATACCTTTATTTGACGAACATTTCACTTAGCAAGCAATGTTTGGACACGAACATTTTATTTTGGAGAACGTTTGAGGGTGGCAAGGCAAAAAAAAAACTTAAATTTCAGTGTCCTCACTTCACATTTTTTCCCAATAGCCTGGAGTTATTTTTTAATTTTTGGAAAACATCAAAATATGACTTTAATGTTCCAAATTTTCACACACAAATAGGCAACGAGAGGACCAGGAAAACCAACGATCTTTAGATCGTGTGGGATCACAGTAAACTTAGTGGAAACTTACACAGCCTTAGACTTTGTTAACCTGCTAGCTTTTCGCAGAATATTGTGACGGCAGGGAATAGAATAGAAAACTGCTTTCCAAGCCGAAAGAAAATGTCAGTCAGTTGTCTGATCGTTAGACAATCATCAATGAATGGTCGAACAACTGATCAGATGAACAATTCAACTCATTATTAATGTATACAGAGCACAGAACACATAATCCATGAACGTAGTTGTTTTTTTGACACGTCAATTCGATTTTGACCAAACTAAGCTTAAGCTAAGTGAACGCCGATAATAGGAAATCTCGTCTGGATGACTGGAAACAGCGTGCTTGCGGCCGCCAAGGATGGAAGGCATTTAGCTCAGGCTAGGACCCTTCAAGGGTTGCCAACCTGATAGGTAAGTACTTTTAAAATTGAGTGGCACTTCAGCCCACCAGAGACCAGGGCCTAACTTTTACAACAACTCGTGTTGTGCGTGCTACTCACTGCCTCACGAGCAGAAGGGACCTACAGTTTTTTGCCGATTCAGAACGGCGAGATTTGAGAAGCTTTTCATAGACATGTGATGTGAGTGTTGTCAGCAACTCGAAAGAGGTGGTGTCGTGAAAACATGCGAGGTGTCCCGTCTGGGAATGGAACCTAGACCATCTGCGTTTGGGTCAACGATCCACCACGACACGGCAACCACAGGTAAGTACTATTATCAGAGGTAAAAAGAATTGTCAAAGAAATTTCAAACACGGTGAGGAGGACTTAACTCTGATCCTGTAAAGGAATATTAAAACAGTCTAAAAACATGTGAAAAATATTTTTTTAAATTTTTTTCGTAAATAAAAAAGTCAGTCGTAGTCAGAAAAATTACCCTCTTAAATCTGATGAATTTAGTGTTAACTATATAACGCTTTGAAGAAAATCTGAAAATCTGAAATGCCAAAATGAATAAAATCCTTACAAGACAATTTTTTTTTTTCAAAAAGCAAAATAGCCCATAGCCCAGAAATGTCAAAATTCCGATATCATAATAGACATGAATATTACAACATGTTGAATTCCGAATTTCGCACATATTCTCAAATCCTCTTGCGCCTTTAGCAGGGGTTCACAAGATCTACCGTTCTCCTAATGTACTGACTCTTTTCGGAATTATATTTTTTTCAATTATGTTTTTTTTTTGAAAATACTACTTTTAGGGCACTTCCATCAAGTGTTCTCAATTTTTTCTCTACCCTTTCACTTTTTTGCGTTGAGTGTGGATTCATAAGTCTATTTGTTAAGAATCGTTGTTAACATTTCAAAAATAATTTCAACATTTAATTATTATTTTCGGCAGCTTTAGCGTAGTGATTAAGTTTAGGTTTCCTCGTTTCTTCTCAACTCTTAACTTACTCATGAGGGAAAGACAATAGCAAGCACGACATGAGTTGCTACTTAAGAAGTTAACTTTTAGTACATCATAGTCTGAAGTACCATAAATTTATTATTTTAAATTTTTTATTAGCCTTCTATTCGGGCGGTGGAGTTTTAAGCTTGTACATTAGTGAACTTAGAAGATGCTATAATCTCGTCTAAGGGTAATAGGTTGCGGCAGTTACACCTAAGCCTAATCCGCTGCACGACAGGGACCGACTGCGCCCCATAAGGGGATACGCACTACCCTTTCTTACCCCGGTCTAGATGGAGTTCCCTTTATCCCCAACCACCAGAATTTTCAATGTTGCATTTTAAAATCCCGAACGTCCCGACTGGATATCGCCATATTGAACCTGAGCTCCTCAGCTCGATGAGCTGTATTGCATTTATGTCCGTATCAGTCCTTTTTAATCTAAATAGAGAAAGGTTTCTGGGGGGACGAAGCCCTTGCGATGTACCCTTTCGTGGTATAAGGGATAGAGGGTAGTAAGCCCCATAGATCAGGTTGTTGGTCGAGTTCGTCGGTGGTATTCAGCTCGTCTTCGGTCAGGTAATTTTTTACCATCAAGAGAGTTTTGCAAGGACCAAAACAAATGATAATCAGACACGTGTTTGGGTGCCATAGTGTGCTGTTTTGTTTTGCGCTCTACAGTAGCTTATTCTATAAGGAAAATTAATACTTGCCAACAAAACATTTTACTTAACTTTTACTTTTTTATGAAATTCATGTATTATACCGACGTACCTGGCTTCTCATTTTTACTTTAAAGATCGACCTTTAATTCCCACAGAAAAGAAAAGCATTCGGGCTTATCCCCGAACAAAGTAAGTATAAGCGCAGAAAATAACCACTGAAACGCCAATCACCGGGAAACCTTCAGCAAGGACATGATCGCTCATCCTTATCCTTGAAAGGAGCTTTAGAGTACAAGGCAACTCACTTAGATTAGGAAAGGCTTGATGGTGAATCTCAAAATTACAGTCAGTGCCTGTAAAGACACACATTACTTAGCGACGGCTATCTCTAAGGTAGCTTTTACCAAACCACCCTGATGTGAGTATGAATTTCATTGAGGTCAGAAATCTGAACCTTTGCCAGGTCGATGAGCTCACGAAGGAACATTGCATTCAAATGAATAAATCATCTTTCCTGAAGAGATGGGAAGTGACAGAGTATGGGTTCCACAGATTCTATTTCTTCCCCTTGTTCCCTACAACTCCCTCAGAAATCACCTCTTAACGTTCAACTTCTTAGTTGTGACTCAAATAAAATTGTGTACATTCAAGCATACAAAAATATTCCCAATCGCAAGCACCTCGTTAAACTTCAAAGAACCCACCTCACCCCCCTACCCTTCAATATCACATTTCCCATTACCATATCGAAATGCGAAACCATTTATTCACACACTGCTTCCCTGGCATCCAACACCCAGGGCCAAGGACCAATTTTTCCCAAAAAAATACCCAATTGTCTCCGCTGGCAGGGAGAATTGATGTGTCTCCAAAGTAAAGAATCGCTTTAATTCGACACGATTCGTGGGGCTGCCGAATTCATCTCCATTCCGGCGAACAACAGTAAGCCGGAGCATTGACAAAGTGTTCCGTTTACAATCGGTCTTTTCCATTTCAAGGTTTTCCTTCCTCCCCAATCAGCAGTCCTGCTCCCACGAGAATCACGCCGTACATCTCTGCCTGATGCCGGGTGCTGGGTGGTGGTTGCTTAATCGTATGAATTGGCTCTTTGTTTGGCCTGTGTCATTCGTGCGGTAATCCTTTAAGTAGCCCAGTGGGGCCCGGCACTTCATTTCGCCTGACAGGGACTAAGTAAAGGCGACATCAATTTTGGATTCAGCCAGTTATCGGCTTATTGTGATAGATGCGGCACGAGGAACACCGGGGAGGTGTTCCATAAAAACGCACAAGACAGAAAGCGAACACGGAAGAGCTCCAAGGCCTCAGAAAAAAAAACTCGTTCCCATGAGACCAGAGCTGTGCGCAACGCATGGGCGCTAATTATTCAATTGTTCGTCAGGCAATTTCAAGATCGGCCAAGAGGAAACCATGAACGGTGCTTTCCATCCATCAGTCCGCACAGAAATTATCTTTCTAACCTCGTTCACATGACCGGCAGCAGTGGCAGCCGCAACAGAGGCGACAGGTAGAGGTGTCTCGGGCGTCGGGACGGGACCCCTCTTAGAGCTTATCTGGCCCATGATTGATTGCCTTTATGGGTCATGGAGAGAAAAACCACTTCTTCTTCGGCCGGCATTTTGAAGAAATATTTCACACATGTCTGCCACGCCTTTTGTTGGTGCCCAGCGGAGTATCAGCCGACTGGCTACGGTTCGCTGCTTCGCATTTATGCACCGGGAATGTCGACAGTTGACTGCGTGAACTTTTTTGTTATTTTCTTGTTGCATGACTGTAATTCTGTTTTTTTGCTTCGGTTTGTGTCGTGTTGCGTGGTGTGTGGTGTGTGGTGTGTGCAACCGCACTAGAGGGTAGAGTGCGAAGATTACATTACACACGCTTTTGAGGTTATGAGACACGAATGGGACACTTGATGATTAGTTTGCTTTTCAAGATGGCGCTTAAGAATGCAACGTTGCTAACATGAAAAAGATCCTGTATTAATGATGCTTTTTATTTATTTATTTTTGTGGTGTGCAACTCAGGAGAGAGAAATAATTTGTTCTCAATATGAAAATGATCTTAGGGATAAATGTGTTGGAGCCCCAGAAACTTTTGCGCGTATCCAAAAGGGAGGAGATGGAAGATGACTTGTACGCGACGAATGATTTTATTTTAATTTTTGGGTAAAATAAATCGCAATTGGTCCCATTCTACAAAGTGAAGGCTTTGAAGCTAGACTGTAGCCAGCTGGAAGCGAGCAAGGACCTTTATACCATTCAAATAGATACAAAAAATGTTGAAATGTATGGGGTTCACTTTACTTAATAGTGAATAATCAAGGAAAAGATCAATGATCTGAATTAGGGAAAATTATGAACCGAAAGTTAGTAGACGACAATAGTTCCTGAAATCGAACATATTTCTCAAGCGTCACAATGAATGTTCGAAAAGTGTTCTTGTCCTTCTTCATATTTCGAAGAAAACTGCGGAAGACACCAGCAGCCTAAGCCCAAAAATCTAGCAAACAAAGAATAGAAGATGTGATGCGCAAAACCTGGCGATGAATAGGAATTCGCCGATAAGCTGTCTATGCAATTATCTAATGGAGATAGTTTTGAATCCAGTTGAGAATTACCAACAATAACAAATGATAAAGTATAAGACATGTCTTCTTAATCCGTCTAAATAGAATAGTCGAATAGAAATTTTGAACACGGTCGATATAAACAACATGTTACATATTTAGAAAAAAATGACTATTTGTGCTTCCATCGTGTTTTGTTCTTATTTTTTAAATAAAGACAGCACTGACGTAAAGTTGTGGAATTCTCCTCGTTGTACCCCATTTTTTAGCTTTAGAGCTGTATTGTTAAATATATTATATAAGAGACATCGAAATACTTATTTAAGATGAAGCTCATATAAATAAAATCACAGCTTGGCTTTCGAAACATGCATAATTTTATATTAAAAAACGGCGCCAACAGAAAAATTTACTTTATTATTTAAAATTGAAAGATTTCTTACACTGTTTATCAATTTTCAAAACACGAATTTTGCAGTTTAAAAGTCTGTTTTGAGCAAACAAAAATAAATCTTGAAATGTGAGAGTTTTGTCTAGTAGCTCTATAAAGTTGCCGCATTGTGCGCCGTAGCCTAGTGAGTAAGTACGCCATAAGTCCTATATTCGGTCCCCGAATTGAACATTTCAAATTGTTCACGGCACCACCACTTTCGATTTGCTGACAACACTCAAAGGGTACTAATTTTTAATAAAAAAAAAACTTTGGACCCCTTTTTATTTGTTAAAGAACCTTAGCCCCCAAAACACGAGAAGTTTGGGAAGAAATTATCCTTTGGTCCGCGATTGGCTGTATTGCCACTCAATTTAATTTTTACTCGTTAACAACTGTGGTAATAATTCATTCCTCAAACGCTTTTATTCAATCTTCCAAATTCATTTCACCTCCTCAAAGTAACCCCTTCTTTTTGACCAAATTTTAATACGAACATTATGTAAAGTCCCCTTCCGATATATCTTTTAATTCTTTGACCATCATCAGTTCTTGTTGATGGTCGGACCTGGCCGTTCCTCGTCTTTAACGTATTTGAGTATTTTCTACCAGCCATAAGCTCTTGTTTTTGATAGTACTTGCTCATCGATTGCCTTTTGTAACATTGTCAATGTTTCGGCAGAAAAAATATCTAAACTGTTCGAAACAATATAAAAAACAAAACAATTAATTTCAACTGATATCATAAACACGCAAATTTAGACTAAAAACTTGGCACTAATGGGAGTAATATTAGTGGCAGCTTAAAAATGAAAACGGTTTACAATATCGGAATCCCTAAAAACATTGAATTCAAATTTGAAATGCTTACCCACAATAGTACAGACCAACATAACGTGCAGAATTATTTATTTTCTTAAAACCAAGAGAGTAAAGTAAAGTAAAGGGTTTTCAAAAAGTTTTGTTGAGGAAATAGTCTTCGATGTTTGTGAAACTGTATGTTATATAAGTCTAGAACAAGTACCTCCATTGGTATCTTCCCAGATGCTCTCAAACAGCTAAAAGTGATAATAATAATAATAATTGAGTGGCACTTCAGTCCACAAGGGCCTAGCTCATGCACTAACTACTCGTGTTGTGCGTTCTACTGTTCTCTGACGAATAGAAGGGACCTACCGTTTTTTGCCGACTTCGAACGGCGATATTTAAGAAGATTTTCATAGAAATTTGACACTCTTTGAGTATTGTCAGCAACTCGAAAGAGGTAGGGCCGTGAAAAATTCGGGGTGTTTGGTTCGGGAAATGATACCACTTTATTATTTAAAAAGAGTTATGAGATATCAGTTAACATACCTCACTATCTACTGTCAATCTTTCATGATTTTGTTTAAGGCTGGAAAAAATGGATGATAAAGTTCTAAGTGAAAAAGACGGTTTTCATTCAAGTTTTTTCAACTTAGGGACCACGGTTGAACTACTGTTCTGATTTTTATAAAAATCTAAATGATGGAATTGTGACTTACGATATATGTGTGTATGTACCTAAAACTTGTCATACAATAAATCACAATATACTTTTCAGAAAAAAATTACAAAAATGTTTTCAGAAAAATTGTGTATAAGTGACTATCTATTAGGTTTCTGTAGAACAGTTTCTATTGAAGTTCTACAAGGTTCGTCACATGGACCTGTGCTGTTCTTTTTAATTTTCATTTATTTGCCTTTCTTTCAAAACTTACGAAGTAATGTCAATTCGTTTCCTTAATAATATCGCATACAGTTTTCAAATTAATTTAATTTAATTTTAAACTTTAATTGTAATTGATTCAAGCACAGGGATCAAATACAAGTTCGCAAACCTTTTTGTGATGGCCTCTTGTTAGGATAAATGTATAAATTATCGATGTCGACACTGGGATTTTCGATTTTTTCAATAAGGGCGCTTCAAGGAGTAAGGTATACAGTCGTTATCCAGTCCAGCCGTTGAACCAAATTTCCGACCACTTTTTGGAATACATTGGTATTATGCTTGACTGGAACATTTGTTTATTTAAAGTTTGAATATGTTCCTGTATTCTGGGATGGTCCTCATGACATAGATTTCACTTTTATGTAGTTTCTCAAAACCATTTTATTCGTCTTATATGCAATGAAAATCATCGCGCTGCCGAGTACTTTCGAAAGGTTTTAACATTTGTCTCGCTTAGGCTGGAACTATAGTACAATTTCATTCCACCTCATAATTCACTGCTAAGCTCTTCAATAAGTTGCAGATTGGCTTACAAATCTTACGGCTTGAATTTATTTTTCCAAAGAAGAAAAGACCTTAATTTTTGTATAAAAGGCACAGTGATTGATGATTATAAACTGAATTATAGAAAAAGGGTTTCTATGATTTTGGGCATTTAAGAAACCATTTTTATAATTTTGGGCTTGAAATTTAATGACTAAAAAACTTTGGCAAATCATGGATACAATTTCTAACTTTTGAACACAAAATTTGGGTCAATCTCAAAACATTATTTTATGTCTTGAAATTTTCGACAGGCCAAAAGCTTCGAGTGTGGATTGACTAATTTTCTCGGGATACCAAAAGATAGACAAATTCAAGAAGTTTTAAGATTTGGCAAGCCTTTGAATATTGCGGAAGCTTACGTAAGATAAATCTCTGCACATACGACTCCAACTAGGGCTATACTTTCCATTTTTTACATTACATATCTTTTCGCGATTTCGGGATTATACTTTTCGGGATTTTGGACATTTTCGAATTTTTATTCCCAACCCCAATTTCAAAACTTTCACAGAGAACGGCAATTTATCGGCGAATGACGTGCTTTTGCCGTTCGATACTAGACTGTTCCAAATACAGCATTAATGAGTGCGAAATGTTTGCACTGAAGGACATTCATTTTGATCATCCTTTTACGTACCATTTTCGTGTACCTCGTCCATTCACTGTTCAATTCGGCAAGTCGACCACTGTTGTAAGGGTTCGTTTGTTGGTTGTTGCGCTAGTTTCTCAAATGCAAAAAAAAAAAACATTCATTCAAAGATATTCGTGTCAACAGTATCCCGCATTGCCCCAATTGCCAGGAGTGCCATGCTCTCTGAATCTAGGGCCTACTTGCGACCAATCAACAGCGCAGTTATCAGCCAAAGCTAAACTGACTGCACAAAACACAACCCCCGTTGCATTACTGCCACAATTTAGGTCATTCCAGACCTCTCCAGTCAAGCGGGACATTGATTCGGTTGCCAAATTCATTGGTGCTAGTGCTGCAACATTCGGAGGTAGCTGGTTCTGGTGCCGGTATTGCAACAGTATTCGGTTTCCTCATCATCGGTTACGCCAGGAATTCATCATTGAAACAACAGTTGTTCTTATACGCTATCTTTGGTTTTGTCCTTTCGAAAGCTAAAGGTCTGTTATGTCTTATGATGACCTTCTTGTTGCTGTTCGCTTTCTAAAGTGTGTTCGTCGATAGACATTCTTCACTACCACCACCAACCTTATATTGTTTTTAAAAAACACCCAAAACATCTGAAAAATTGCAACAACAACATCAAACTTACCAATCTAAGTTCTAAAATCTTTTAAAACGGAATAAAGAGAAAATTTCAACTCATCTCCTGGAGAAATGATTTTAAAAAGATCTAAGAAAATCATCCTTTTACGTACTCTCTGTGTTGATATCAGTGACTGAATTTTTAAAAGGATTTGACAAGTGCCGCCAAAACAAAATGGCTGCCAAAGACTCCCATTCTAAGTCCCTTACTTTATTTCAATGATTACATAACCACACTCCTAACTCCTCTTCGTTACAGATGTTCTCAAGAGTTGGGTCTATTGTCAAAGCCACTCAGCTCGGCTGGATTAGGCTTTAAAAATAAATACCTCTCCTTATCATTCTGGGTGCAAACAAAAGCAATTTCCTCTAACCCCCGCGTCAGTCTGCTCCTTCAACCGGTGGCTTGTAATTAAAAAGTGAAGCTTAACCAAATAAGCTTCAGGACAATTCACTCAGCCACGCTTCTTCCCTCATTAACCATTTTTAATCCAATTTCCCTTTGCAGAGGGACGGTGGGGGGGGGGGACTTTAATAAGCGCATCAGGCGCTTGTCAGTGTCCGCCCCCCTGGAGTAAACTACAAACTTTACGCCCTACTCTCCTGGAACAACAATAGCTTCCAAGATTAATTGAAATTAATTACAAAAGTTCCAGCTGAGCGTCGAGCTAAAACTTTATTGTTTCATAACCTAGTCGGCATAATGCGACCGCTTCAGTGCCTCACATCCACGCGCTGTACGTCTTCCAGCCAACCAGTCAGTGCCGCTTAAAAAAAAAAGATCAACAGCAACAAAAACTTGGCACATTAATTAATTCCGTGTGCCCGTCGCTCTCGCCTGCTTTCCCAATTTGGCCCATCTTCCGCCCACCCTCCACCCCTCGCCGACCGACAACAACAATTTCACATTTAACCACTTTCTGCTCATTATTCGAACGCAGCGAAGTGCTTTCGCAACTCAGCAGAAAAAAGCACACACACACATACACCGCCATCCAGAGAGATACACTAGTGAGAGCAACGAAAAGGAGGAGGAATCCCAGCAGCAGCGCGGGCAAACAGAAACAACAAAATTTCACCGAGAAAAACTTTTGCCAACAATAAAAAGTTTTGCCTCGCAAAACCCCTCGGTTTGCGCCCGGGGGCGTTGGGTGGCGGCGGGCGACCCACCAAAACCATCACACATCCACACAAACAGTCAGCAACGACAACGACGAGCAGTACGCGACAAAACACGAGCCATAGCAAAATCGAAAAAACAAACATAAAATAAATGCAGAGAGAAAATAATAATAAAAAAGTGCGGCGTTGCCGACCTTCACTGCGACTGCCAGATACAAAATTCCGCCGTAGATACGTGAAGACATTTTCACGCACACACCGCAGAGCGGCCGTGCCGGGCGTGTGAGCATGTGTGTGTCGCTGGCAATTGAACGAGAGTGCCAGCCGCTATGGAAAAGGTCACCCGGCCACGTTGTCAGATTTCACTGCTCGCAGCCACACAGGCGCACGGCACGCACACCACCAAGGCGCACTTGTTTTTTCGCCGAGCGAATTAAGCTCTTTTTTCTGTTCTGTTTTCTTGAAGCCGACTGTCGACTGTCGACTGCGAGGCCCGCTCGAAATAGAAGAAGAAAAATTAGAGAAAGTTCGATTTTAATTGTTTTTTATTCGTCAGTCGTTTTTGGGTTATGCACAGCGACGAAGTGTCGTCCGTCCAGCACGTAGGGCGAGAGCAAGTGGCGGTCGTGTGCGCGAGAGTACATGCATGAGTCCAGGGGCGGAGGTGGAAGAATGCTAGATAGTACGGGCACACCGCTTGGGGGCGCAGGGCAGCACACTTGCATAAAGTTCCAACTCGCTGGGGCCTTCTGTGCTGTGCTGTGCTGTGCGCTGCTCTCCGGCGTTGTTTTGTGTTTTTATTTCGACCTTTTTTCTGTCGAGTTTTATTCGGATTCGATAGGTGGCATGAATTATGCATGGGCTGCGCGCTACACGAGTGCGGTTGGCAGCAGTGGCAGTGCGAGAGCCTCCGCTATGCTGCCGTCGCGCCGCGCTGCCGACTAGTGTGGTGGAGTGTATCTGTGTGGGGGACGGTTTGTTTTTCTTTAGGTTTTTTTTTTGTTCGAGCAGAGGAGAAATAAAAGAAGAAAAAATTATCCATTCAGTGAATATTGTATCTTTTTTTTTTTTGATGGTTGCTTTCGATTATGCGGATGAAAACAACGAGCGATGATTGTGGAGACGCACGCACGACTAAATGAGCAGATTGAATAGCTGAATAGATACTAGATGGATGGATGTGGTGGATACGAATGAGTATCTGAGCGATATAAAGTCGCAGTGATTTATGGTGTTTTGATGTTCCCAGCCGGGGGAGAACCTTGAGTGATTCGGACACACTGGTAATGTGATTCGATGGTGATAAGTGGCACGAAACTGCTGTGCGACGGGATCGCTTGGGGCGGTCACAAAGCGCTCGCTCTGTGAAGTTAATAGATCTCAAGAAATTATCTTATAAATCGTTGCTCTGTATGCACTGGCATGCTAAAGATGGAGAAGCGGAATACGATACGGCAACGGCGCGCTGCGACGTGGAGGTCGTCCGAAGAATGAACATCAAAGTGGAACGCACTGGAGACTTGGTGTTTTGAACATAAATCACATTTTATTGCCCCTACTTATGGTGAATTATTAATTAATAATTTAGAAAGCGAAAGGAGACTAAGCGCTATCATTTTTCAAGCGCGCGACACACTGGGACTCAATTAAAATTCTTGAATAATTAATCATCTCTCGGTTCACAAGGCAGTCTGTCTCGGTGGTTTGTTTGCATCCACAGTTCGCGTGTCGGCAATTTGTTTCAACACTAGCCGTCGTCGTGGCCTTAAGACCAAACAAGTTCTAGGATTGTTCACGGACACACTCGCACCAGTGTGTGTGTGTGCTTATAATGAGGTAAAGTTATTAAGCCGACACAGGCATGACTGCGAGACAAAGAATTAATCAAAAATCCGGCATTGCGTTGGCGGAACAGAGAATAGATTGTGCCCGAAGAAGTGATGGTTTTTGCTGGCCTAGTCATTATGGCAAATGTGAAGAGAATTTGGAAACATCGTGATCATACAATGCTCTAAGTCGTAGGTCATCCACTCAAGTTTATTTCGAACATGTGTAAATTGAATGAGAAAATCGACAAAGAGTCGAATGGTCTTGAGTGAAAAACAAACAGCCACCACTCAACGATCAGAAGTAGTCAACAAGATCCAAACAAAAAGAAACGACTAAAAGAACACGACTCCACACAACATGAACAAACGGGGAATACTTAAAGCTTGCTTTAAAATTTCACAAGATTTCATTTATGAAGACTGAATTTTACTTAATTACAGCATAAAATGAATTGTCCAAGCGCACATAGTCTAAAAAAAACTGTGAAGGGAGTGTCTCTGGTATTCAAAAAACACGTAGACACTATCTCTGTCAATGAGAGCAGCAATTCTTAACTGACACTATTGGAATCAAAGCGTAATCATTCAGCTAAACACATTTTACATCTCTCAGAGTAGTCCCAAGGTACTACTTGTGACGACGTTTGCTTTTTGGAAAATCCTCTTCGGAGACTTAGTTTCGGTATAGTTCCACAGATTATAAAGGAGAACAGAACAGAACTGAGACACCTATAAATTTCTAGACGTGATTTTAGTCTCACAGATGTTAATGACAGTAGTGCCAACTTAAGCATAAAAAATTCCCTGGCGGAACCCTCAAATATTATATTCAAGTGCTCCGGTACTTTCTGGTTATAGTAATCCATGATATGGCAAGCACTAGTCAGGGCAGAGTTGGTGATCAATCTCAACTTGGCACGATGCCAGCAACGAACCTAGTACCGTACTGGTCATAGCAGCCTCCTCTTTGTTCCCTCTGGCAAACGCTTAGAGGAGAACGTCTTACACCAGAGTCATGTTCTCTGGCTCGGGCTTACCTCCCTAACCGTTAAAAAAAAAAATCAGTTCAAAACCAACAACGGGTCTCAGACATGGACGCAACCACAGAAAATGAAATAAGGAAAACGATCTTTGTTTTTGCATGTGGAATCTGAGTGTCCTAAGCAGGTAACGTGCAGCCGGTGAACTTCTGGAGACCCTAAATGCCCACAAAGCAAACATTTTTCCAGCGAATTTTCAGCAATTATAAATAGGAAGGACCAATAATTAGGCTTTGACTGAAATATTTCAGCAGAAAGGCCACGCAATGATAAGACCGTTCTTTAATGATTTAGTGGCTATTCAGCCCACCAGGGACCACGGCCTAGCTTCTGCGTCAACAACTTGTGTTGTGCGTGCTATTGTTCACCCACGAGTAGAAGGGACCTTCAGTTTTATGTCGGCTCCCACCGACGACATGGACAATTAAGACTCTTTGAGTGATGTCAGCACCTCGAGAGAGGTAGTGTCATGAAAAGTGAGGGGTGTTTAATTCGGAAATCAAACCTGGAACTTCGTCGTGTGAATCATCGCACTTTCCCACTACGCCACGGCGACCACCAGGCCATAAGGGCATTTTGTCTTATATAATTCACATTTTGAAACAAATTGTTGTAGACTTACAAGTAGATCCTCCGCCAAATCCATTTTTGACTTGCTTTCTTAGCCAATTGGGAATCTACTTCTTCAATAAATACAAACTTGTACTTTGCCGTACTGTGGTTCTTTCACACTTGGAGAGAATATAAGTTTAGTGTCGACTCGAGTGGAGTTTTGACAAGGCAAATAAGAACCTCTGAGGAGTTTTAGACTGAAATATTAAAATTAAAATATAAATACTTTTCATTCACTTCTAAATTCGCATTGGCGCCGTTTCAAATAGGTACCGGATAGCCTAGCTCCTACGATCGCTAATTGGGACAATATCTAAAGCACATTTCGCTTTTCAAATTTTTTTTTCAAAAAAAAAAAAAATATGTAAGAAGATCCCAAAATCCAGAAACGACGATTTTTCCAGCTGACAGAATCGCTGGCGTCATATGTTATACTGACGCGAATTTGGTTAATAATTGCTAAAATACATAGACACACTTTTGTGGGTTAAAATTGTCATGCGGTTTTGTTTCTTTTGCACTCTGCGGACTTTTTGTCACATCTTTCAACTTAACTGAGATTAGGTTTTCACAAAGAAACAAACAGTCAACATAGGTCTGGGTAAGATCAATACTGTCCAATTCCTTTCTGCCATTTTATTCAAATCATAGCCATCAATTCATAGCCACAGAACGGAAGAAGGAAAATATAATGCTGGCTGGAAGCAAGAGTGCGTTGACAGCAGACTTCCCAGTCGGGTTCGGCCACGTTTTTAACCACGAATTGAGTTTTTTAAAGAAGGAGAAAAGTTTAACTTAAATTTTCAAACTTTTTTTGACGATCGAATTTTATCTAAAAAAATCGCGAATTCGCGAATGATATTCTCAAAAGTAAAATAAGATGCTCTCCTTATATGATGAACGATTTTTTATTAGACTCAATATACTGCCACCAAAAACAGAATTTGTCTATTATGAGCTGCTAGAGTCAATTTGATCCTTCACTGTACGCAACTCAACTAAACGAAGCAATCAAGGAAGAGCTAACTAAATTGGCCGCCAAGAGTTGTCATCATGACAGTGGTCACGCGTCTCTTTGATGACAGAAAAGTAAATGACGACGCGTGATTGGGAAGATTTCCCGCATCCATCCAAAGTTCTACGCCGATGGAACTATGAAGTGGATTACAAAAGTTTATACATAATAATGGACAACATTTATAACAGCTCTGATTGTGAGCAAGGCTTGGTTAAATAACGACTTGTGGGACAGATGAAGTCTAATTCATCATCTGACACATTCGCTAGCTCAGTCCTTAGAACTCCTTCAATTACTGCAAGTTGAAGTATGCCAAACATTAGAAGAAGAAGTTCTAATGTGGCCGAGTTTGTCACAATCATACCAATTCACAGCACAGTTGAACTAACATGGCACTGTGACACTTAAAGATTAAATGAGGCAATCTGATATGATTTTGGAAAATATTTCTACACGTAGAAATGCACACACATTCTGTGTGCAGATCTCATTTTATTTGAAAAAAAAAAATATCAATGACTAATGGTGGTCAACAGACAGTCACTAAAAAAAATTGTGTGTGAGGAAATGAATGAATGAAGGTTCCACTACCGCGTATCAGTTTTCATTGCGCAATTACTCCGATGAAATATAATGATATCGGTGGGAAGAATTCACACGACAGCGGCGGAACTCACAGCACAAATTTTTGATGAGTTTACGAAATGGGGAATAATATTGCAGTATGCTACGGAAATTGAAGTGTGTGAGGACATGTGGGGATATTTATTTATTATGGGAAAATATGAGAGTATATTTTTTCTTTTTCTAAGCAAAAAAAAACAGTCAATGACTTCATTTTTAGTAATAATGTCGTTTACAAAAATTTTATTCAATTTGCGAATATTATCTTGTCAGAAGTATTTTGATCGAGGACTTATATGAGAACAGTACAAGCCTGAAATTACAAAAATTTGAAAGTATAAAATAAATAAAAACTACAATTATTTATATTAAAATTATAATTTAAACAATTTGCTTCGCCCCACAACCTTCTTCTTTGAAATCGTAACGACTAGGCGCTAACGAACCGTCACTGTCGTCAGTGTTGCCACTCAGTTATAAAAGGTTTGAATTCCAAGGAACCAACATTTCACGTGTTACAGCTTCCCCTTACAGCTATATTCTTGAAAATGTGTATAAGACAATGGTGGTCTTGTGTTAAGAAGTTTATTTCCGTCTGTGTCACCGTGGACGTTTGAAACAGGAGTGGCTCAGACAATGCTGCCTGCAAAATTCTGAAGAAGAGGACAAATAAGGAGAAAACCACTAGTCGGTTGTAGAAGCGAACCAAAAAATGGCTTAAGACTCAAGTGAAAAAGGCTGCATGTAAACTCTTAATATTCCATGTAGTCTTGTTTTTTCGTTTGTGGTATTTAACGGTCAGAAAAACTCCAAGATCTATTCTTTAAGAATAGCCATTGAAGACCTGGAACTGTCAAGGAGTGATGTGTTGGTGTTTGTATTTCAAGTTCCGCATTTATCGATAATTAAAATTAAATAAATTTGATGCAGGGCCTACTGTCTTAAGTAGTCACTCGTGCTGGCGTACTCTTCCATTCTCCAAAGTAAAGGTACTTCCACTCTACACAAATATACGAAATTTTTGGCAGGCTTTTTACACACTGTTTATACATATGAGTGTTGCAAACAACTCGAAAGAATTGGTGTCCAAAAGCTGATCTTAGGACATGTGGCACCTGACACAACTAAATCGTCGCCGCTTCGGTCACTCCGCCTCCAAAGAGTTGTGCGAATTTCGTGTTATTTTTATTTAGAGCTGGAGATAAAATTGTCTTTTGAACTCTTAAGTGTTAGGACCATGTTTATTAAAGTGTGTGCAGGTAAGTATGAACGCTTAAGATGGCTATGCCCTTAGAGCATATGGACACCACTGCTCTGGCCGGAAAAGTTGTCGAATCCGAGCCATTGGGACAACGCAACAAAGGACGGCATAGGTTGAGATGGTGCACACAAGTGGAGAGGGACCTCCACCAGATTGAAGTGCGCAATTGGAGGAAGCTGACGAAAGATCGTGCTAGCCGGGGAGGCATGTTGGCTGAGGCCCAGGTGAACCCCAGGCTTTAGTCCTAGTAAAAAAAGAAGAAGAAGTTGTTAAACATATAAGTCGACGAAGTGTGACCTGAGTAGACAGATTTGCCCATGGTTAAATTTGGATCAACTCTAGAGCTTGGAATATACAAACATCGCATTCTCAAGTTCTTTATGGAGTACGAATCATAAAAGCATATCGGTGAACATGAATACATTTAACCCGCCTGGACAATAGTTTCTTGTAACTATGTCTACAATCTACTCTGCTGATTGACGCAACCAACAAAGGGTCTAAATTTCAACCTTCTAAGGCGTGTGACAACATTTAATATGTGACTGAGGTTGCAATACTAAACTGAACGCGGAGAAATTGTCTGCAAAGTTCAATAGCAGAAGTAAAAGAATACTTTTTTACAAAATGGAGGAGGGGCGTGTGTTGAGCTGTCGATTGCAATGAGTGTAATGTAATTAGGATATTCTAAGAAGGCATCTATAATACTAAGATATTCTTGCAACAGAAGTTTTTGGCACAAGCCCATAACCAGATGATTTTCTCAAAATCAAATATATAAGATGAACTTAACTATAATGGGCGAAGGCACCTGAATTTAGTCTAGCTGCACCTCCTCTCTTCGGTGAACCTAGGAGTATGAATAGCTCACATTTTCGGTGGTATTATGTGACCATGGTAGTCAAACAAGCAATCAATTTTCGAACCATCAATCTTGAGGATTATAATGGCGATCTTAAAATAATCTATCTGTTTCTTTTTTTTACAATTTTGACACATTTTTGGACGTGTGTACATACATAGATGCGCCACAATTTTTAAATTCGTTATTGAAGAAATTGGATCAAAAGTTTTAAAGCCAGAAAATAACACCAACTAAAAATAATCAACCATCGGCTTAGACCCCAGGAAATAGGCAGAGGCTGAGGGAATGCGGTTTAGATGAAATGTGCCTGTCTCGGCGCTGCCGTTAAGAACAATGGAATGGGCTTCACGTTGGGGTGTTTTCCGTCAAATAGCCTCTATCTATGCGGAGCTCCTTATTGACAGCAACGTTCTTGCAGAGCATTTCCCCGTGCACCACGCCCTTTTAGTCCCAACAAAGGTAAGCCATGGTCTTCGTTATATGGTATTTTGGCTTGACTCTGGGCTTTAGTGTCCTACTGACTAGCCCGTGGTACCTTTTTCGTATATGTTGCAAATGTCAAGAGTTGTTTTACCATCTTCGTGGTGAAGTGAAAATGAGCTGGTGTTGAAAAGTTACCTCTACCCAGTCATGCGCAAGCCATTTTATTAACACTTCCATTGCTCAAAAGAAAGACGCCAACAGTTTCACTTCTTTATTCTTGCAATACAAAAGAAGAATCTTAGCAAAAGTTTGTGGCCGAAAATACGTCACAGCACGGCGGAAAATATAGTAAAAAAGACGAAGAAGAAGTATCAGTGCACATTGGTCTAGAATGTCAGCGAATGGGGATGGAAAAATTGAGTTTTGAAAAAAACATTGCAATTTCAAATTTCAGCCACTACATCCTCTACATATTCTCATCGCTACCTATAAACACAATTCAACATCGGTCTGTCAAAAACAAACACCTGCACCAACTCCCAAACAGTGTATTGCTGGCAGGTACATATTTATGCAAAATCATTCACTGTCCAACCACACGCCACGCCACGACATGTGACGTGCTTACGCTGAGCATTTGCATTGTTGTGTTTGGCTCTGTCGAAAACCGTCTACCTTCGGCCATTTTGTTGGCCATCGACAACAACGACGACGACAACGGCAGCGAAACAACGACCAACCGTACAACAAAATTCGAATCCCAACCAACGTCAAAGGCAACCGCCGCCACCGAGGATACGAGCGAATACAACAAAAATACAAGAACGTGCAGCCGACAGGCAAAGACAGCAAAGGCCACAAAGGTAGAGCAGCACCAGCAACAACATCACCACCACACACCATAGAACTGCCAGGGCCAGAAGCACAGTACACCAACAACAACAATGCTGAGCAGGCAAAAACCATGCGAAGAAGAGAAATAATGAAAAATTACAAGAAGGGTTCAGATGAGGTTAGAGTTCCTCCCGGGCCAGCAGATTCGCGCCCGTTTGCGTGTGGGAGAGCAGGCCGCAATGAGCCACGTCACTATGAGTCGGTGGTTTCCCTTTCTATCCCACGCCCATGTCCATTCGCGTCTCCTTTGCCACGATGCGAAGCAGCCACCCGAAACGACGAGGTCGGAGCGAAACCAGAAAAGAGCGATGGATACACAGCAAGCAGTGTGCAGACTGCAGAGAGAGCCAATGTACCAGAGAGCACATACACAGCGACGTTCAATTGGAATCTGCAGAGGATAGCAATCAACCACATACCGCACGCACTTTGTCCCGTTCTCTGCGCAATTTATTTGATCAGCATCCGCGCCCCCGGACCCCACTCTGCTGTTCACTCTGCTCCGATTTATCGCCCAGCACACATCGAAATTGCCAAGCCGAGGGTACTTTGCAACTTCTAATGTAATATCCTGTACGATAACCGATGAACACAAAAGGACGTCGTCCTCGTCGTCGTCGTTGCCTTAGTGGTTGCGAGCCACGCAGCCCAAGATAACGACGAGTGAGTCTTAAAAGGTTTTCTGATTTTCCGAAAATGAATTGAAGAGAACCCCCGCCGGTTGGTGTCGGCAGCGGGGAACGACGGACGGACGGGCGGGCGGTTGGCATTTATGGAATGAGTCCGTTTCTCTGGGGGTGGAACTTCGGGGTTGATGTTTGCTCACGATGTGCGACAATCTGATAAATCGAAACGAACTTCGATTAGCACTTGATGAGCGAGAGCGAGAGCGAGAGGGAGGCGAAAGGAACTATTAAATTTTTGCAATTGGTAGGATTTCGAGCTGACTGGGCGATGGCGGGGTGTTAATTTCCGCCCTTCGCAATGAGCTTCCACAATTTTTCTCTCCTCGAATAAAAATACCAGATTGCAGAGTGGCGATAGGACGAAGAATTTATGTGTGTCCTCGCCGGCGACATCAATTGTGTGGATTTCTTTTGAAATTGTGTCGACCGATGGGGATTAGGTGAAGGGTTTGTTAGCTTAACGCTGTGTTGACCATTTCCTGTCAATACTATTTTTTTTTTACTCTTCCTAAAGATAACGAGATATCCTCAAATTTATAGATGGATGGCAACCCTTCTTCTACGTCCGAATGCTTGAAAACGGAAATAATCGTCTGAGGGAGGCGGTAAGCTAAGATTACTACGCAGGCTAAAAGAAATCCTGTTTTTTTCGAGGACGTATTTACAGAGGAAGCTACAAAATTATCTTGTATACACACGAGTACATACAATATATCTGCATACATGTTATTTTGCAAATATGTATAGCACCTACCAAAGGAGTTCATATAATATGGTCATACCAACCAACCAACCAACAAGCGTCTCCAGTTAGCACGATCTCTCGCCAGCTGCCTCCAGTTACGCCCTCCAAGTGGATTGATCATTTACTACCCGATTCCGCACGCATCGTTAATTAGAATCCCTTTCTTCTTGCCTGTGCCACCTGAGTCGCGATCTTGCTAGACATTCCGGGCCGTCGTCGTCCAACTGCTCTATACGACCAAGCCATCTCAATCGACGGATTTTTTGTCTTCTGGCTTTGTCAATACCGCAGTCAAGCAGCTCGTACAGTTCATTGTTAAATCCCCACCTCCACTCACTATCTATGCAGGCGAGACCGAAAATCCACCGAAGGAGTTTTCTATCGACACAGTCAAGAGAAAACTCATCCGCTTTTGAATGGAGCGATTAAGGGTTAGTTTGGATATTTGAAAAAGAGTGAGAGAGAGAATTCAAACGCCCACAGATTATCAACAGTCCAGAGAAGCATCTCAAGCTCTGCGTTCGCAACCAACATTAAACTGCCGGTTCCTTGCACACATGAGAGATCAATTAAAGTTACGCCCTATTTCATGTGAATTAAGGTTCCACCTAATAAAATGTTTAATGTCCATGGCAATTTCTGTGAACTGCGCTCACACCCGAAAAGAATGAACACTAGACTAGCGCTCAGAACTATTTTGTCCGATCACATGCGTTATGTTAGCTTTGAGCTCTACTGTGGACTGTGATCGCTTCGTATAAACGTCGTACTTAAAAAAGTTTATCAAGATATGATACAGGTGGCCCGCCTTCATAGGAGTACTGTGCTTTAAAATCGTTCTTAAAAACGAGTTGCAGAGAAATTTGAAACGAATACTTTTGTACACCACTATTTTCTATTCCAGTCAGTTATTTGCTGCAATCATGTGTACTTATGTATGACTGTATCCGATCAACCGATTAGGTGAACGATATAAGACCTCTTAACTCTGCTAACTTCTTCTCTAACTACTCTTCTAACTTAGAACCGGTGGTTAATAAACGGATCACCACACTCGTGATTGTTTTTTTATTCCTTTGAACACTTCTACAGAGTTGTGTTGCAGCGTTAGGTCAATGGTGTTCATATCGGCAAATTCAGGTCAAAAATAGAATTCGGCTTATAAACAATGAATGCTTGGGCAACGTCCTTCTCAAAAAACAACAAGCTTCGATGACGTTTCTAGGAGCCAATCTCTTACACGCGTTTTTAGGGATATTTAGGAACGCTCTTGCTCCTCATGTACCCTCTTGGGTGGGTTAGGCTAATGGGTCTCATGGATCTTT
The DNA here is from genome assembly GCA_944738645.1 of Eristalinus sepulchralis. Lineage (NCBI taxonomy): Eukaryota > Metazoa > Arthropoda > Insecta > Diptera > Syrphidae > Eristalinus > Eristalinus sepulchralis. The sequence continues at coordinate 57,147,381 of OX122886.1, forward strand.
CTATGAAAATTCATGACGGTTGTGAACTGTTTCGGTGTCAATCACGTTTTTCTCTATATTCAACCTCGCAGTCTATCATACTGCAACTAGTCCTCGACTTGACCACGTCTCACTTAAGACATTGCGATCCTAATGTGAACATACATTTTGCAGCATTTTTTCTACTTGCATTAGTTGCTGAACGCGGTATCTTCTTCTGCTTCTTCTGTCCATGGCGCTACAGCCCGGGGTGGACCTGGGCCTCTACAAACTTACGTTTCCAGCTAGCACGATCTCTCGCCAGCTGCCTCCAGTTGCGCATTCCAAGTTGGTTGAGGTGCTTCTACACTTGTGTGCCCCATCTCAACCTAGGCTGTCCTCTGTTACGTTGTCCCTATGGCTCAGATTCGAAAGCTTTTCGGGCCGGAGCAGTGGTGTCCATATGCTCTACATGAGCTAGGTACCTTAAGGACTTAATACGAAAACACATGACCAGGCGCATGTCACCGTATACCCTATAAAGTTCATCGTTGATTTTTCTTCTCCAGACGCCATTTACACAAACAGGACTAAAAATCGCACGCAGAACTTTTCTCTCAAAAAGACTAAGGGCTACCTCGTCCCTTTTAAGTAACCCGATATCTGTCCAAGACTAAATAATTGACGGCTAGTTTTAGAGGTAGTGGTCGCTGTGGCGTAATGGGTAATGGCGTCGACCCATACGCCGTTGGTCTAGGTTCCATTCCCGGATGGGACACCATGCTGACAGCACTCAAATCTCGCCGTTCGGTCGGCAAAAAACTGTAGGTCCCGTCTACTCGTGAAGGAACAGCAGCACGCACAACACAAGTAGTTGGTGTAGAAGCTAGGCCATTGTCCCTTGTGGGCTCTGGTGCCACCCAATTCTTATAATTATTTTTAGAGGTTAAAATCCAACGTTGTGGCTACTTTAAACTACAGACCAACTCGACTGACAAATAGTTTTAATGTGAACTTTGAAAGGTAAATTGAAAAGTGTAGGTCTTTCCCCGAATACCACGCTGAAGGTCTCAGGTTCGATGCCAAAAAAACTGTGGGTCCCTACTGCTCGTAAGTGGACGCATACACAAGTAGTTGATGCAGAAGCTAGGTCCTGGTTTCTTGTGCCGTGTAGTGCCACCCAATTATTACTATTATCCGTACTCTTACACACATGGACTTGAACTTTATGTAGCTTCAGGAAATCTTTTCTCAAAATATCACTTAAGCTGCTATAATATAACCTCGCCACCTCGCCTCCTCGCCATTGAAACTAAATATGTAGTGACTTAAGCCGGTGCCGTGTTATAGCGCATTTACGCTGACTTCCAAAATTCGCGGTTCTTTTTACTTTAATGAGTTAAAATATACAAACAAAATAAACGTACAATACTTTGCGCAATAACAGAGATTTTTAGTCAAAGCCCAAGACTGGGAACACACAAAACTCGAATATTGTAAGTGAATTTAATTCCAATTAGCTAATGTATAAAATCAACAAGGCATTAGGTGAAAGTTAGGCAGAGGGGGACATGCTGCCCCGCTACAACCCCCCTTGTTTCCAAAGACAAACATATTGATTGGGACTACAATATTCAAGGAACCAGGGTCTAGCTTCTTCAGTAACTACGTGTGATATGTGTCCTCTCGTTACCTCACGAGTAGATGAGACCTACGGTGTAAGGCCGACTCTTAACAGCGAGATTTTGAAAAGCATTTACCACGTTTAACATCAGTTGAAAGTCTCCATATGGTTACAATGTTGTACCTTCTCCAAATCCTACATCTAGACAAGTAGGAGCTTGGAAGCTGTCTTCCCCTAGTAACCACTAAAACACGAATGTTTTTCCATCAATTGTGACATTACTCGTATACATCAGAGTATTCATTCTTTTGTTTAAAACGCAACGACGCTAACTTGGTCGCATTCCACAGTTGAACTTGGAATTCTCCCAGTCAGATTAATTGCACGTCCCGGCTTAAGTCAAACATGAAAGGAATAAGCGCCGGTTTCTTGGCAACAAATTTGCCTCAAGCCCAGATACTCTTTGTTACCCGTATTAAGTTGTAGATCAGCAAATGAAAGGAGAAACGAGTGTGAAAGCCACCCCTGACATCTTCCCCAGTCATCATTGGTGGATGAATTTTTCTGGTTTTGGTTTCTCCACACCTTTTGTGTAGAGTTTCATTTCTTTTTAAGGGTTGATATTTGAAAATCACCATACATACACATGTGTGTGTGTGCGTTGTTTGTTTAAGTTCATTGCTTGCACATGTCAGGGAACATTTCAGGCAATGCTTTTGACAAGGAATTTTGTAGAAATGTGGCTTTAATGTGACGATTTAACAGAAAGAAAGAGTGAGAGAGAGTAAAACTGGAGGGTAGACATGATATGCATTTCTTCACACTTCTCAAAACCAAATGATCAGAATGACACATCTCCTACAAGCTTCTCTACCTCTCGGATTTTGCCCTCCGACCAACCACCTTAGCACGATCTGATACTTAACATGACAGCTCTACGTCAGCGACTTGCTGCCTTCATAAAATTTGGGACAAATGCCCTTTCCGAGAAAACGACTTCGATTTGCATTTGAAATCAATTGATTTTTCCTTTCCTCCATACTGTGCCTCGAATATTAAGCAGACAAGTTGATAACAATTCTCCGAGAGTGCAAATGCCATCGGGGCTCTTGCTTCACTTTCACGCGGCACTTTGGTGTCTGCTCACGCTCGATACGTATTAAAATTTCCCCTACTCGGCCATTTTGAAACAGCTTGATGGAATGACTTTTTTATGAAAAAGCTGCAAAGGAAACTCCGGCATGGGGATAGGGTTATATGTGACTTCGACCTCTCCATGACGATTTGTTTTTATATCGGATACGGGCATGAACCTTAACCCTTACCCAGAATTTCGGATCCTTATAGAGGGCAGTCAACGCAAATACGAATATGTAACAAAATAGTAAATAAAGTAGACTTGTGGGGCAAGTCAAAATCAGTCGGCGTACAACGTCTCTCATTCGAACACTCGGTAATTAGAAAGCTTCAGGCAAACGCCTGTCCAATTGCATACTTTGTGGTTTAAGTGGTGACTTAGAAGTTCGGTCCTAGCTCTAAATATTGTGCGCGTTTGATTCGCCGAATATTCCCTTCTAGAGTATTTGTTCGAGTCTAGTTTATGATTAAGGAGTTTGTGCACCTACTCGACCTACACAGTGCCTTAACTAAATAAACAGCATTTGCCTTCAGATTTCTCAGGTAAATTTGAGAAAAACCAAATTCAACATAAATTGCACATAAAGGGGTTCCTGGCGGGAGTCTAAAAATCCTTTTAAAGAAGAACCTTTTAAGCGCTTCGCACTTATTAAAGATCTTGAAGCCAAAGACGCGGTTTACGTAATACAAACATGCATTAAAAGTAGCGTTTAAAAATTTGAAACAGTGCCGATACTTTCTTTTTGTTCTTGTGGGGCTACAATCCGCGGTGGATCTAGGCCTTAACCACCATGCCTCTCCGGCCAGCACGTTCTTTTGCCAGCTGCCGTCAGTTGCGCAATCCAAGTTGGTTGATGTCCTTCTCCACTTGTGTGCGCCATCTCAGCCTAGAGCTTCTGTTGCGTTGTCCCAATGGCTCAGATTCGAAAACTTTCGGATCTGAGCAGTGCTGTCTTTACGCTCTACATGGTCTAGCCATCTTAAGCGTTGTTTTCGAAGATGCTTGACTAGGCGCATGTCCCTGTACAGCCCATAGAGTTGGTCATTAAATTTTGTTCTCCAAATGACAACAACGCAAACAGGACCAAAAATCCTTCAAAACTTTTCTCTCGAAACGACTAAGGGTGAAGTTCCGATGCTTTGGTTGCCAAAAAACACTTCCACATCTTATTGTATTTAAAGCTGTTTTAGTGTTTACTGCTTTTTCATGAACATGATCATTCATACCTCAGTTAGACATTATGAGGAAGCCCAGGTTTTCTCCTTGACAACTTCTATCGGCTCACCATCGAAAGACTATTATTCTCGAGCAGGTCGTGGGCAAATAATAAATACTATGTCAAAAGATAACTCTTCTCCTTTGCTGATCTATATTTCTGTATTCTAAATATAAAGAAATAAATAAATTGGGCAGCGCTAAAGCACACAAGGGACCAAGACTTCATCAACTACTCGTGTTGCTGGTACTTTTGTTCTATCACAAGAATAAGGAACGCAAAGTTTCTTGCAGACTCCGAACGGTGAGATTTGATAAAATTTTATAGACAATTAGTACTCTTTGAGTGTTGCACCTCGAGAAACTTGGTGCCGTCAAAAAATGCGAGATGTTCAGTCTCGGAATAAAACTTGGAATCTTCAACGTGTGATTCGTCACAAGAACCCACTATTCCATACTGCAGAAGCACACATTTATTTTACAGTGACTGAAACACTAGTGAGACTTGCGTTTGTTCATATCAAATGTGTATGTTACAACCAGTTTCGTGGGAACTGACATTACGAGGTCCGACAAGTTCTGAGATGAAAGTTTAACCCATTCTTTAGTAAAAACGGTTTGCGATCCATTGCTTGGACGTTGTGAGCCTTCTTAAATTTATTTCTTTTCAAAACTTTCCACATTTCACTCTTAGCAAAGAGCAGAGATTCCGATGGGGGCATTAATTTTCTTTTTTAAGTTGGCTGACATCTGTGCAAAAAATCACAGAGCGCTGGCACAACTGTTTTGGTACTATAATACACTGGGACTGAATTAAGAATAATGAGAATGAATGAATGAGACATTTTTGATAAATAAATAAGCGCAGAGTAGTGTGTGCAATGGGATTAAAAGCTGAACCCTGCAAGTTTTTAGAACGTTGATTGTGGTATGACTTAGTTCGTTTTGTTGTTACTCCCAAAAATTGCACAACGGTTGCTAAATTACACACCCACCTTAAAGAATATCAAGTACAAGGTAGAAATGATTAAAGTCAGTATCCATTAAGCCAAATACACTGCAGAAAAAATGCGTTCGGGCAAAGGCGAAAAAATATTTTTGACCAAGTTCATGATGAGAGTTTGTGCATTCAATATTAGCTTGTCTTGTAATTTTTGTAAAAGTAATACACTTACGTCAGAGCTCGTGGCTAATATATAATTGGCGCGCGCTAAAGGGATTATTTAGTACCCTTAACTGACTGGAATTAAGTCACAGCACGGGCCGAAGGCATAGAGGGAGAGATGAAAAGGAGGTACCGGTGCACATTGCTTTTAAATGCCTGTGAATTGTAATGAGGGGGATAAGTTGAGCTGGGAAGAGCATTCCATATTCGTGTAGTCTTGCTGAAGAACGAATCTCTAAACTTAACTGTACGTCCGAAGGTGGGCTTAAGGGTGAACGGGTGGGCATTCCTAGCGAGGCGAGTATTCCGGGTAAAGTCTTGAAGGGGAGGAATGCAACTGGCTAGTTCATTAGAGAATTGTTTGTTATAATAGCGATAAAGTAGTGATAAAGACGCAACATTTCGTCGATGTAGAACATCGAGTCTATTGATTACCAATTAGTATTACCAATAAGTTTTATTGCTCGCTGTTGAATTCTATCTTCTCGTAGGAGGAGTTAGGAGCTCCAGACCAGATAGGAGCGTTATCCTCAAATTTTGGGCAAATGTAAGCCTTATATGTTGTTGCCAGATCAAAAGGGGGGAAATATTTCTGGCATCGCTTTAAGAATTCTAGACATTTCGCTGCATTTTTGGCGATCTCGTTCCAGTTGATACACATACCGAGGATGGAAAGTCGTTCGGTTTCAGCAATGCTAGAGCCAATCATGGATAATGGCTGCTTATTTTGGGAAAGCTTGGGTGACTGTAGACAGCACTGGGCCTTGGAAGCATTAAATTCCACTCTATTCTCATTACCCCAATCAATTACGCCGTCAAAATGAGCTAAACATATGCTGTCGTTCCAAGTCTATGGCCGAAGAGGAGGGTCAAGAGACAAGGAACGAATATGGTTTTTTAAATATTGGAGATATTTTTTCGCAGCATGGGAATTCTTGCCTTATGGATTTCTGTTGTAGGTAGGTGGCTTAGGTCCTTGGTACAAAGTCTATTATTCCGAATTCAAGCACACCCTGTCGCGCAACGAAAGACTGACAGCAGAACTCCAGATTTGATATTTTAATCTGTCATGAAGTTATTGTCTTTTTTAACCTTGAAATTTTACTTTGGTTTTTTTAAGTTTTTTTGTGGTCGCCGTGGCGTAGTGGTAAGTGCGTCGACTGCCACGCAGATTCCCGGACAGGACACCTGGCATTTTTCCACGGCACCACCTCTTTCGAGTTGCTGACAACACTAAAAGAGTTCTAATTGGGTATGAAAAGGTTCTCAAAATCTCTCCGTTCGGAGTCGGCAAGAAACTGTTGGTCCCTTCTGCTCGTAAGAGAACAGTAGCACGCAAAACACGAGAAGTTGTTGTAGAAGCTAGGTCTTGGTCCTTTGTGGGCTGTATTATTATTAGTTTCAGTTTTTTCCATGTTGGTTATGTGCTACATCGAGTATAACTAAGAAATATTAATAAACAGTCCATTGCGCTAAAATATGGTTCTGAAAGAGTTGCGATAGCGGTTTTTCTCTGTATACGTTGTTCGCCATTGAATTGACTGTAATTCTGACTGAAAACGTTTAGATTGTCAAATAAGAAAGCAGCTCTCCGGTAGGCTGTGAAATTCTTTCCTTTATTCTGTGAAGCTTGAGAGTTTTTCAGTGTGCGTATGCCTTGCAACAGGCGTAATTTCAGTGGCGAGGTGTGAAACAGGAACACGCCATTTTCGTTTGTCAAAAGTGTTTGAGTTCATGTCGGAGCATTGTTTATACCTGAAAAAAATTAATGTGATCTTCTTCAAACATCTGCTTGTTCCTTGATGTCTTGCTATGTAGTAGCAACTTTTACACATATTGCTATAGATTTCTCTAAATTAAAACAGTTTAGTAGGGTGGCGCTGGGAAATTATTAAGTTTGAGGGAAGTTTGATTTAAATTTATTTCTTTGCAAACTTCAAAGTTCCTAGACGTGTCGAAGAATAATTACTGATGTTGAATTAGGAACGAAAATACCGGGTGTTCGAAAAAGTTTCTGTAATGCCTCTGGTATTATTAATTACATCTGGCAACACTAAAGCTCTTTTGAATGTGACATCCTAAGCATAATATTGTAGAAAACATAATTAAAATTGCACTTTTTCGTAAAAATATTTGTATAAGAATAATTGAAAACTAGGAACATTTTGGTCATATTTTGAATCTCTATAAAGAATGCTAACATGGCGTCTCATTCTCTTCCCTGCTATCTGAGATGCTTCCTTACCATTCTTTGTTGGAAAAGGAAAATATTTACTGTTTTTCAACTTTTTCCCACAAAAATGCAGCAGCCTTGAAAATGTGATCTGGACTAATGGCTCTCTTCAACTCTTGTGCAACTGTTAGATCAGGGTTGTATGATTATCCCCGTACATAGACGCTGTGTCAACAAATCTGTTCAAATAATCCACAATCTTGAAAACACATCTACTCCAAGCCTAAGCAATTGCGAAATAGAAACTCAATTCAGAGTCTGTCTCAGGATTTCCGTCGCCATTTCCCCCCACAACTGTTCGGTATGTTATTCTATTTCACAAATGTGTATCCAAAAATGTCATGGTCGAAGTTTCGAAATTGTATGGCCACGTGATCAATGAAGAAACTACTCAAAAGTAAACAACCTCTCGAGCAACCTTGTCCAAATTCATCACAATTCCTGTTTCATTCTTTGAAACAGTTTTCCATTCAATTTGCGCCGCAATTCGTTTTCGCTTTGATGGGGTAAAACATGAAATCCCGCAACGCAGCACATGATAAGTACCTAAGCACTTGGGCCGAGCGGCAAAAGCAGATTTCACAAAACCTCCACACAGCGAAACACAAAAATGTCGAACGGGCCCCGGGCACCTCCGTTGCTACCTTGAATTCAAAAAATAAATCAAAAAAAAAAACAGAAAACAAATAGAAAAAAGTTTCAATTCAATTTTTTTGTCGTTTCTCTCTGATTATTCTCCTCTTTGCTTTCTGCATTTGCAAACACCAGCAAACGACTCAACACATGCTCAGGTGCGGTCAGTGTGTGAGTGCGGCTAGCACAAACACTTGCGCGGCAAATAGCAAGCTCCACTGTCTCTCGAGAGATTACCAAATATAGCAAAGTGGAGCAGAAACACAGTAGAAATCCGCCAGACACAGAGAGAGAGCAAGAGACTAGACAAAAAAAATTGAGAGGCCGACAACAACAATTTTCCGAGAATGTCTCCAAATCGATAAATGCTCGGCATCACACGACCGCCAGCCGAAGTTTACGTGTACATCACCGAACCGATGCGACGATGTTGGATTCATTCCAATTACCATTTTGTGGAGACTTGATTTTAGGGAAAACACGACGACGAACAGGCACGAATAAAAGATGAAACTATGCAGAGGGAAGGAGAAGGAGAACGATGCGATGGAGAAACTCACCGAATGAAATTTCATAAAAAGGGAGTGGAATGTATCTCATGAAGAAGGGAGGCAGCGTGGCATGGCTCAGGAATTATATCAGATATCAAAATGAGTGGAGAGTATGTTTCTGGAATGATTTCGGACATGCGCCCTGCCGCAACTGCCAACGAAGTGAACAACATTTTTGGAGACTGTCAATTGAATGAAAATTTATTTTTTGATCAGAAATTTGTTCAAGGATTGGAACATTTTTGTCAAGCTCGAAAAATGGGAAAAAATTGAATTGTGGGACGATGTCCGATCATCTGGTAGTTTGACAAGTGAGTGGCGGTTGTGCTGGGGACTCTGACTGTAGGTCGATATTGGCCTTGGGCATTCTGTTTCCCATTCTCCGAGTGGGATTTCATAACGCGTCGCGGTCCATGAAATGTTTATTTTATTGCGTCCACCTCTCAGACATGACGTGGTGGCTCTTCAGAAAACCCACTGTCATCCCTTTTCTTGTAACTGACACAACAAAATGAATGTTCTGAACATGTGACCTAATTTTATCGAGGAAATCTGAAACAAATCCTAAAGTAAAAGATGAACGCCACCAAATGCTGCTACCTGCTTACATTCGCTTCTCAAAATGTTTTCTTCATTTTGACACTCAAAACGAAGTGGACACAACAAAGTTCCCCCACAGATCAAATGGCAAACTGCATCAAATCATAAAAAACAAAAAAAAACGCATTTGCTGCAAATCATCGAAAAGAACGCGCATAAAATTGCCGTGCACAGCAAACGTCAGGCGAAAAAATGGAGTCGCCAGCGCACTCCGCAGCATTATCAACCAACCTACCTGCCAACCAGTTACGACAGGCAGTCGGCAACGCACTGAAACCAATCGAAGGAACCGAAAACCTCTGTCGCGCGTTGGTCCCTTCGCATTCGAATTTCCCCTGTTTTAATTGTATTGGTTCGTCACTCACCCCTAGAGACGCCGGTGGACAGCCCATCGTTGCCGAGCGCAGCCGAAGTTGTGAAGCGGGCCGCTGATTGGTTAAGATGATGTTTGGTTAGGAGCCGAAGTTTGCCGAAGTCGAGTACAGACGCCGACAGTTTGGTGTGTGGAACATTGGAAGGGGCCGATAAAAAGGTAGAAAACAGCAGAAACAACAAAAAATAATACCATGGAGAGTGGAGAGAAATTCTGTGTGAAAGAGATAACAGATTGGTACCAGATTCACAGCGAGAGAGAGAGTAGCATTGAAAGTAGAAAACATGTTTGGTGTGGTTGGAGGTGAAAATCTTTAGTACAATTATTTTTTCGCTTGTAATTTTAGTACTTTCTGCTGGGCTCCGGCTTGTTTGGTTTTATCGGAATTTTTTGCATTTTTGCTTTTGTGAATTATTCCACTTCAAGGGGGCATATGCATTTGGTTGTAGTTTCATGTGCGATGGGAGTTTTTTTCCACTTTATGAGACAGGGGAGGGGTCTAGGGAATTGAGTGAACATTTGAAATTGTTTTTGGGGCTTCAAAAATCGATTTGTTGCGTTTCTTCATGTCGGCGTGGTCTCATCGATTTGTCCCTCTTCACATTTCGGCCGATTGACGAAATGCGTCACAAGCGCTTGTACGTCACGAACCTTGATGGACTTGTCAATAATCTTTACTCCAAGCCGTCTTTAGTGTCACGCATAAAATTGTGTCGTTACGGGCGAGGATGTGGCTCGAAGTTTCGCTAGACTTTACGATTGCTTTGGGGCAGCGAGTTGATGGTTTGTAGTAAATTTCTAACCATTTTAAATCAACGCCTTATTTTTACGGCATGGTCTTGTGAAGAATTCTGCGTCTAGAACGTTTAGGTAACACTGTGCGGAATGTTAAATTTAGAAAATGGCTTTCCCACTTGCTTTGACTAGATAGATCCGTGAGTTGTGTAGAAGGTTTCAACCAAATCGTCTCGTTACCAACAGATCTGTAAGATTGGATACAAAAACGCGTTCCTGCATCTTTACCATTTTTTTCTTCTCGACCGTTCCACCTTATGTGAAAAATAGGGCATCTGAATGTAACTCTACATGGTACTCCTCTTCAGATGTCGTCAAATGTGTAGAGCGCACGTAGAAGTTCTTTCTCCACTGTCCTTCGCCATTTAGTATCTGGAGCTTCGGAACATGCGTCGGCACGGTAGCATTGTGGGTTCCAATGAAGAGACTGTCTCACCATGTCGTTATTTGGTTGCCAAGGTGTATGGCCATTCCAGGATCATTTTGTTTTCATGTTTCTGATTTCGGTGCCTGCTCTCGTTTTTGCTGTCTGGTTCCAGTCTGCCAGATCAGACACACTGTTTCGCCAGCAAAGCACACTGGACTTGGTATTTTAAAAAACTCAAGTTGATTTTCTCTAGTTGGCTCAGTACAAATTTCGCCTTACAACTAGCGACTAGAGGTCATGATCAACTCCTGCCTTAGCTTGTAAGACTAGCTACGCAGGTTATCGTCACCGCTCAAGGTAAGATCAGACGTCACACCCGCTCTGACACGGAAACCCGTTAGAGCGGGTTGTATGTTTGAATTAAAATGAAGTCATCATCGGAAGTGTAGACAGATTTTTTACATCTGCTCCCAGCCCATCTACTCGTGGGCTCCGAGATGCTAAATTTGAAAATCGTTTCACAGAACAAAAAATTGTTTCATTTCACGGACTCTGGGACGTGGCGTGGCTGGGACAACTCGCAACTTCTGTGAAGTTTGGATAAATCCGAAAAAATTCGTTTTTGAGTTTGCGCATAGAGAGGGATGAAGAATCCAAAGAAGAACAATTAATTTACTGTGATTTCGTGTGCTCACACAACGAGCTGAGGAGCGTCTCTTTCGCTTCAGTACAGCGGTGTCGAGTAGGGATAAAAAGGACGTTGCAAAACAACACAAAAAGTTCTGGTGGCTTCAAAGCGAAAGAACTCCCTCGTCGAATCCGTTAGACCCAGGGTAGGGGGAAGTGCAGTTCCCAAAAAGGGAGAAAATCGGCTGTCTTGCGGCTGATTGGATATCAATCCGTCAGCGGTAACTTATGGCCGATTTACATATCTTAGTGTAGGCTAGATTAAGTTAGTTGTAAGTAGTTATAAGTTTAAAAAATAAAAAAAAAAAAAAAAAAAAAAAAAAAAAAAAAAAAAAAACGCATACACATATATATTTTTATGTATATATTGTCGCAAGTGTGCATTGTATATATTAACACTCAGGTGCATATACGCGAGTATGTACTCATACATACCAGTGTGTATGCACCTGATTGTTGACTAGATTGTAAGTTAGGTTAAGCTTAGTTAAGGTTATTTAGGGTAGATTTAAGTTAGTATGTAAGCTTTTATAAAAAAATAAAAAATATGTTCTGTCATTAAGTTTTTTTTTAAATTTTCTTAATACTAAATTTGTATGAATATAGTCCTACTATACTTGTTAGATTAGGTCGAAAGACATAGATTAAGATTAAGTTAAGCTTAGAGTGCTCGCCCAGAGCCAGTAAGTCAGAATTCAAATATATAAATAAATCACTAGGTTAAGCATTTTATCTAGTTTTAAGATTATAATTCACTGATAGTTCCAAAATAAAATGCATTACAAAGAAAAAAAAGAAAGAAGTGATTTCGTGTGCACATAAATTTCTTTATTCAATTATTCTAAAATCAAAGAAAGTGTGAACACAGTACTTAAGGTGGCAATACAGCCCACAAGAGACCAAAGTCGAACTTCTTCAGTAACTGCTCGTATTGCCCATACTTTTGTTCTTACTCAAGTAAATCGGATCTCCATTTTTTGCCTACTTCGAACGTCAAAATTTGAGACTATTAGTTTCTTCAAGTTCTGCAAGCAAGCACTTAAGCTTTGACTTCTACGAAGTATTATCTCTAGTTGTCAATAAATAAGTATTGGTTCCTCAGAAGATCCGCTGTCGTCATCGTTTTCGAGACTTGTTCAATAGAAAAGAATTACGTGCAAAATGCTGAACATATCACATAATTTCATGAAGAAATGCCAAGGTAAGCGGGTCCACACACGTCTACCTACTACGTCAGAGATTTTCGACACCCCGGTGAGAAATACCCCGAATTGGAGCTTTTCATTCAAAATTTCATCAAATGAGGATAGTAAGGACTGCTCTCACTTCTTGAGTCGTGTGAAGCTGTTCATTTTGGGAAACAAATGATTTCGGGATATGGCATCACAGCTTTCGAATTTCTAAGCCAGATGTTTTGCAATCAGTGTCGGATATAGCGCAATTTTATGTTATTACAATAAATGTTGATAAGGTTCAAAAAACGAAAGGACGGGGCAGTGTTTATTATTAAGTAGCTGGTTTTCGTTTTTTCGTATTGCCCTAGATCGGACGGTTTCTTTCGTTGAAAAGGGCGAAATAAACTTCCTTTGTATAGAGCTTGTAACATTGGATGACTACTCTGATCACTCGGGTACTTAGTTCTTTTGAGTTTTCAAGAAAATTGTTTATTTTGTCAACTGTAGTAATCCCTTTCTTCTGTCTCTCCAGAGTAAGAGGTTCATTCACTATTGCTTTGATAACTAAATTTTAGAAGGGCTGTATAAATTCCTGTTTTCATGCCGTTTCAGAGTTTAAGAGAGAGTTTTTGTTTTGCATTTTATTAATATGTACAGAAACACTTAAATTCTAGACAAAAAATGCTTAAAACCAGTTTCCATGCCTTTTTGGTCCAATGAAGACTGGCGTGGTGGGTAAGTGCGTTGACTCACAGCGTGATTAATTCTGCCTTATTTTCTTGACGATGGATGCTGTTATTTGCCGTTTCTAATTAATACAAACGTTATGTAAAGGACGAATTGTATTTTACAGACTAACATCAAGAACCTTTCTAGAATCTGAACCATAGGGATAATGCAACAGAGGACGGCCTAGGCTTTGGCGGCGCAAACAAGTGGAGAAGACCCTCAACCAACTTCGAGTGCGCAACTGGCGGCTGGAGAAGCATGTTGGTTGAGACTCAGATCCATCCCGGACTGCAGTGCCACAAGAAGAAGAAGAAGATCAAGAACCGTGCATAAGATCTTCCATGTGGCAACATAATTGTTGCAAATGGCCAAACTGTTGGCCTCCATATTGACTGTTAAGCCAGTTCTCTAAATGTACACACACATGTTGGTAAAGCCTGAAGATGGTTTGAAATTTAATCACTATAGCCATGGGACGACAATCAAGCTCAAGTGAGTGAGAAATTGAGATGTTTCAAACAAGTGGACAAGGACGGGAGGAAACAAAGGTTTGAACTGGTCTTTTCTGTTTTCCAAAGGACTTCTTTTCGTTTCACTTTAATACCGCACAGCACAGCAGAGTAAGTCGATACCAACTACTCTTATCGATATTTCATTCTGAATACGAATTTTCATTAAAATAGAAAAAATAAGTTGAGTGGTGATTGTTTGAAATGGAGAATGGTTGGGGGGTGATTTGGAAGATAGGGTGATAATTGCGATGGCGAGGCTATGGTGGTTAGGAACACTGTTTTGCCTTGCATCACTTCGACAAGATATTGGTTAAGTGAACAAGGATTTGAACGAGGAATTCAACAAAGAATCGAATAAGAAGTTGAAACGGACATAAGCAAGAGTCTTAACTGAGACTTGGAAGAAGGACTTCAAGTGCAACTTGTACAAGGCCTTTGGCCAACAAGGAAGAGTTGAATAAGAGCTTGAATAAGTACTTGGAAAACGAAATTTACATGGACTTGGACAAGAAATTGGATAAAGACTTTGACAGGGGAATTAAATATGAACTTGAACGAGGTGTTGGAAAAGAGCTTGGACATGGTATAAGGTGCGAACTTTGCCCGAGAATTGGACAAGAAATTAGATAAGAACTTGGGCAACAACTTGGACAAAGACTTAAACTGAAACATTGACAAAGACTTGAGCAAGGACTTCGAGAAATAATGCATTGGAATTTGAAAATAGAATTCGAAGACAACTTTGTTCACACAAAATTTTTGCATGAAGTTATGTGCATTGCAATGACATGCATGGACACAAGCAGGTGCAAAAGCGGTCATTTAGAAATGTATTGACTGTCCGAACTTCCTATAAGCTTCTGTCTACCAGACTGTAGTTTAACTTCCAATAGTTGAGTGGCACTACAGCCCACAAGGGACCAGGCTTCTACAATAACTACTCGTGTTGTGCGTGCTACTGTTCTCTCACCAGTAGAAGGGACCTCCAGTTTTTTGCCGAACGGCGAAATTTTTGAAGCTTTTCATAGACAATTGATAGTCTTTGAGTGTTGTCAGCAACTCGAAAGAGGTGGTGCCGTGAAAAAAAATGCGAGTTGTTCCGTCGGGGAATCGAACCTAAACTTTCGCGTGGCGGTCGACGCACTTAACACTACGCCACGACGACCAGTTTTACTTCCACCGCGTGTAAAATAAATCTCGCTATGGCAAATAAGCTCAGATTCGAGTCAATGGAAAATCAAACATACGCAACTTGCACAACCACTAATCAGTGACATAAACCAAAATGTTGACTACCTTTTCTTACCTCTTCGAAATTACCATTTAGTCAACCTCACGCGAATGCGGACAAGATTCCCCATCACACCATCTCGGGAGTGGGTCGCTGAAGTCAGTTTTCTTGAAAATATTAAAAAAATGTATGAATGGTCACCTTATAAATATATGTAAACAAAAACTAGTAATTATGAATCTGTCAACGAAGATATCCTAAAAGCATGTTGCCTACCTAACAAGATCTGACCTTTACCTATTTACGCCCCTTTTCCCCCTTTTCGTTTGAAAAGTTTCTGCCACATTGTACCGATCTTGATAAATGCCAAATCACGGCACTTACATTAACGCCCTGACTCCGATTTATTGTTAAGTCGTTTCGCGCGTCTTTTGTAACCCGCATTTCGCTCATGTGTACCACTGTCCATCCGTCTTTGTTGGCAGTAATCCCCCACGGGAGAGGTGTTAATCGACCGGCCACTCGCAAACTCTACTCCTCCCGTACATATGAGGAGCATGCCAGTGAGGGTGACCGTAGTGGTGGGGTGGCGGCGGGCAATTAGTGCGTTCATATTAATTGCTAACATCTTATTTGCGTGCAAAGTGCTCATATGTCGGTGGGCCCTTCAGGTTCGTCGCGTCGCGTCAATGCCATTCACGTGTTACCTTTCTCACGGAATTAATTGCGATGACGATACACTCTCGGCGGCGGTGTCAGCTCCAGATTTCCTCGAGAGCAGACATTTCAATCTCGTCCCTCGTTTATCGAGCCATTGAGCACCCCGTCTGCCGGCCTTCGAGGGCCTGGCGAACATTTATCTCATTAGCGATACACAACGAAAATTAAGATAAACGATATCGTAGTCGCAGATACACTTCTTCCGCGCGGCGTGTGTGTGCGCCGGTCGTGTTTGGTTTGGGGTTTTCGTCGGAGTCGTTCCGGTCAGTGGATAGGCGCTCGCAGCGCACTGACGCCGTCGTGTCCAACCGACAATAACAAAATTATGTATCTCCACACTGCCATCGCGGCGGTGTTTGGTGGCCGGGATGGCTTGGCGTGGAGCTCTCTTGTCGCCGCCGCTCGAACAAGGTGTTGAATTTCTTCGGAGCGGCTATCTGAGGAATGAATCTTTGAGCTGTTGTCTGTTGGCTTTCGGCCGTTGGCTGTTCACTGCTAGCTGTTGGCCGCTGGCTGCTGGTCGATGAGATTTTATTTCCTCTGCGTCGTTTGTATCTGTTTACGGTTCGGTATCATTTCGGTCGGAGAATGTGCTCATTATGCTCTCGAAGTTATGGCTAACCCGGTCGAGTGGGAACTGGAGAATAGTTAGGCATGGCCCGTTAATGGTTTAATTTGTTTGGACTCGGAATAATGATGCCGGTGCATGCAAATTGAATAATGAAGTATTGACAAAGTGGATAATTCACGGCGGGGTTTTGGCCGCGGTCGGTCTGCGGTAGACCTCTTGGGCCCGGCTGGCCGTAGCGCAGCACAATGCAATGCGAGACTGAGCGACACGATGACTGTCGTGACTCGAACGTTTAAGCCGTGTACGCTGTGTGCTTGACATGAAAGTGAAATTAAGCAGAGAGGCTTGATCCCATGATGTGCTGCGGCAGAATGAAATTATGAAACCCATTAGTGGTGGCTCTGCGGCGCGGCCGGCGGCAGAGCGGAGAATGGGAAACAAAGCAGTTTCAACAGTTTTTAACGGCATTACATCTAAATTTGAATCTAAATTAACCTTTAAGACTTAATGGGCTCATGTGTAATCGGTTCAATCGGATGTGGGCAATTTTTTTGTTGCTTCCTGAGCCGAGCGGATGGGGGAGCTCTTGCGTGCAGTTTGTAGCGGCATTAGGCGGCGCGTTTCTGATTAAAAGTTCAGAATGCCGTGCTGTGCAAAAAAGTTGAAAACTGACTGGAGGCACCATAGTGCGCCACAGATAAGGGTTTCAGGGGAACTGAAGGGAAATCCACAACTTAATGCACCATCATGCGCAACATTTGCCAATAAATCACTTTGAGTTAATTGAATTGCCAAGGCCGGAGTGGGAAACAGAAACAAGTCGCTGGCTTCCATGTCGAAATAGTTTTATGACAAATTGCCTCTGAATGGCGAACAACTGGACAAGAGTAATCAGCCTGTGCGCTGGACAGATGTCGGAGACAATTTAATGACCAGCAGGTACAAGTTTTATGACTTTGAGTTGTAATTCCATCACAGCAAGGGCAAAGTGTCGGGAATCATGTCGATGAAGTTTGCGACGATGGTTTGTCTGAAGGGAATTTTTCTTGTTACTGAATGCTTTTGGGCCATCGGGCTCAGGGGTTAGGAAGAACTTTGTTAGTTCAGGGGAATAAAATTAAAATAATTGCCATGGGAACAAGATAGCATCTGTGGTGATTTCTGGTAGACAACCAATTCTATGCATGTTTACTAAAAGCTTGGGATTTAAGAAAGGACCTAGGAGATATTCTTTCAAATATACAATCCAATCGAAATCATTAAAAAGTTGCTCATGCTCTTCGCCCATGCTCATATTTATTGACAGATCCTTTTTCTTGGTCGGCATCGAACCGGCGCCATAATTCAGCACAGTAGAGCCAGGTGTCTGCTTTGCCTTTATCGATGCACATATGTATGTAGATCAAAGCTTGTAAACCAGAGAAAACGAAGACCTCTCTTTCAACCGACGGGAGAGTTTTTGCCTTTTTCAATACTCGTTCCTCGAGTAAAGTCCGCTTCTCCTTGCTCTCTGGTGTGTATCAGAGGATCCTTGCTTCGTTGACAGTCACAAAACGATGCATAAATTTGGTTAAACATTGCTTTCGTGGTCCCATGGTTGCCCATGGTGTCCGCAGTGAATAAAGCTGCAACTATCGCGCAGAAAGTTTCCTTATTCAAGGTATGACCTACGTAGTCTCTTAAGAGGCCTATTGTCTCAGCTATCTATCGCACTTTCAATCGGCGGATTGTCAATATGAGATCGTTAATTTTTGTCACGTTCTCCTACTTTCTACGTCTTTTTACGTCTTTTTTAGCGCTAGTTCAAGGAAACATTTCGTATGATTGTGAATGGTTGGAGATTTAAGCTATCTTTCTTTTGGTAGCAGTTTATGC
Organism: Eristalinus sepulchralis; assembly: GCA_944738645.1. NCBI lineage: Eukaryota > Metazoa > Arthropoda > Insecta > Diptera > Syrphidae > Eristalinus > Eristalinus sepulchralis. The sequence goes on from OX122886.1 coordinate 57,165,533, forward strand.
ATTGGCATAAGTTCCCTAAAGAACTTAATGCAGTGCACATTTAGACGTCCTTTTGGTGGGTAAACCCTTTCTCATGTATAATATATACTCGCACACGTGGAACGGTAAAGTTGGTGAAGATAAAAATTGTTTATTGTTTTGTTGAAAGTTTGTCTTCACGAAAAGGAACCAAAATCGTCTCTGAAAGCCGAACATACTTTCACCCCAGCCCTTGGACCTCTAATACAATGCAACACAAAATGACTACAAGTTGACTTCTAATGACTGTAGTTCGTGCCGGTTAGCCGGTTACAACCAGCTTTAGATGAGAGAGTCCTTGATAAATGCCAAATCACGGCACTGAACGCCCTGACTCCGATTTATTGTTAAGTTGTTTCGCGCGTCTTTTGTAACCCACATTTCGCTCAACTATCCATCCGTCTTTGTTGGCAGAAATTCCTCATGGGAGAGGTGTTAACCGACTGGCCCCTCGCAAATTCTACCCCCGTATACATGAGGCGCAGGAAGGGTAAAGGTGAGGGTCCTAGTAAAGCTTCAAGAACAACATTTATTGGACATTTGCTAGAGTTCAAACTGTAAAAAGGGTGTGTCAATGATTTAGGGAAACATTGGTTTAAGTTCAAAATCTGCCTACGACGTTGCAAAAACTGCAGGAGCGTTATCGCAGATTTAAAATCTAAACTGCATCCAGAAACAATTTGCCAACTACCCTCGTTCAAGCAATTTATTATTTCCTGTCACATTCATAAGAAGTCCTTTACTCAATTCAAAATTAACAACCTCTGGGAATTTAACTGACTGTTTGAGGTACTGCGCATGTCACAGACTGATAGCTGCCGCGGCCGGCAATGATAGTGACTGATTTGACAAAACCTAGGATTTAAATGAAAGTTTCATTCATAAAATGTATTAATTTATTGAAGAACGGTTGAATAAGTCAATAAGTGCTGACTGGTCTGAATCAGGTTGTTCACCCTACTGATTCAGGCCAGGCGGTTAGGGGACTTTCCTGGCTTAGTGTGGAGTTGCATTCTCTCTTTGATTGTCGCTCCATACCAAGGTGGGGGGATTATCCCTCAAGCATAATCCCATTTGGTACTTGCGTAACTAAGGCATCTAGCCTTTCCATCTACGACTCTTGGGAAAATGGACTCCGTGATACAAGCCGTAAGGCATGTGATCACGTAAAATCAAATCCCACAACTGTACTGCGTTAACAGGTATACCTCGAATTCCAATTAAAAGCAGAGCTAATTCGCAGCGCGGAAAGCAGTGAGGTCTTACAGTTGACTTGTAAGTTAGCTCTCGTCATTGTGGTTTGAAGTTATGGCTAAGTTTTGCGATTATTTCCATAACATTATTGTTTTGTTATATTTTTATGAAAATGTTGAAAATGATTTAAAAGTTGTTTCTTTTGCAACAAATGCGTTTATATTGATCTGAATTTCTAGCTGGAAAACTGCTGAAACCGATAAAATCCTTTAATACCTCAGGTCGCGAAATGATTAAAATCTCAAAAGGCCATTATCCCGCAATTTAAAGGGCTGTGCATAAATAACAGTTTTTTTCTTTAAGTCAACAAAAACCGGCATACATACATATGCACATAAAAAAAAATTTTACGACTGTGAAATTTTGGAAACAACTAAAATATTGACTCGCACGATGCCGAAAAGATTCCTTACCAGGAATACGAATTGGAGGAGTCTATTTGTCTCTACAACTTACAACGAGTGTCGGTAGGAATTTTTTCGAAAGTTGGGTTTTCGCTTTTTTTTTGCCTTCTTATATTTCCTCGTCTACTTCAAATCCTACAGTTACAAGACCGTCACACCTATACTCTGAAATACATACTTATTTATTTCGGGAATTTGTGTTTTTGTATTTTGTTAGTTCAGGATTTTGAATATTTCGAGATTTTGTTTTATCCGAACAGTCGAAAAAGCCAGTAGTCGAAAGGAGCAAGGTTTGGAGAATACGGCAGATGGGGTAAGACCTCTTATTTCACCGTTTCCAGATAATTTTTGACCGATACAGACAAAAGGAGCGTCACCTTGTCATGCCTCCCGATAATTTCTGGCCGTTTTTCCCGCACTACACCGCTCAAACGCATTAGTTGCAGTCGGTAACGTTTTTCATTAATGATTTCGCTTGGCTTAAGTAGCTCTAGTAAACCACACACGTCTTCGCCCACCATATGGGAGAATATGATCTTTGAGCCGTGGATAATTATTTCCTTGGCGTCATCTTCAGTAATGATCCACTTCAAGATCCCTTACTTTGATGTCTATCAAGAAGCACTTCCGAGGTGAAAAATCGCCTTTCAACACTCTCGTCATCTCGTACGGACCCAATTTCCTTGCTTTTGAATAAATTCAGATTTCTTTAACCAAACAGAAATTGTTTGCTGAGTTACTCCCAATAATTCTGCGAGGTCACTTTGGGCTTGACACTAATCTTGATCCAGTAAAGCCTCCAATTCCTCATCTTAAAACTTTTTTAGGCTGGCCAAGACGCTCTTTTACTTCGATGCTGAAATTACGACTTTTGAAGCGCCAAAAACATTCTCTGCATGGTTTATTAGATTTATCATAAACTTCTACAAGCATTCAATGGGCTTTAGATGCACTATCCTTCCAATGAAAAACTAAAATCAAAATTTCCTGCAAACAGTGTTTATTGAAGACAAATCCGGACATTTTCGAAAAAGGCAAAAAAGAATGGTGTTGTCTATAACAGACGCTGATACACACTACTTGTTGCTGACAAATGTGTTAACTTTCCAATGGAGTAGGAAATCGTTTACAGATCAGCCACAACATGCAGGTGGCGCCATCTTTTAAGAACCGACCAAATCAATTTGTACTCCCAATATTACCAATTTTAAGACTATCAGAAAGAAGATTCAATGCCCAAAATTCAGTTTTTTAAGGTAGCATGCCGATAAAATTTGGTCATCTTTACGTTGGCAACAATACACATTCAAAGTGGCCACCGTGCCGTCGGTACCATGCCTCCTTGGACTCGTGGCACTTTTAGCTCTTCAATGCAAAATAAAGAAATTTAAACGTCTTAACCCTAAAGCCCTGACCCCATAAACAAAATGTCCCTCAAAGTAAAAAAGAGATAAAAACGTAATTTATGATTTTCATGGTTTAAGGCACAACCAGTCTTTACAAGTGGTACGTTTTTGGGGCAACACAAAAGGAATGAAACGAACCGCTCATTTCCTTCAGAATCAACCTGATTTGACTTCTGGGAGCGGTTGGCTTTTGAGGAGCGGTGCCGAAAACATCTGGCAAAGTACATAGTTGTGTGCATTTTCTGTACCAATCTGCACGTTCGGGTTAAATCCCACACAGTGCATCATCAAAGCTTAACCAGACAAAGTGTGTAAACACATCTCGTTGATTCGTTCCTCTCCCTATGAACAGTGTCATACCCCGATTAGATATCCACAGTGGCTGGAGTTACTGTGAGACACTTAAATTTGTCCCAATCAGTAAATAACATCTTCGGTTATCCGACGTCTTAACAACTGCTCCCCACACACAAAGAAGTCACCACTTAATGACATCGTTTCCCCCTACACACACAACCGCAGCACTTGGAGCAAACAGAAATCAATTCCTCCAAGTTTATTGCATTCAGAAGGCTCTTAATTAAATTTGTTTTCTACTAATCTACCAGTAATTAACCTCTGCCCTTGGAGGACATACTTTTCTCCCTTCAGTATCCCACTCAAATCCACCCCAATGTCTTGGGCTCCTCTGACTCGGAGACGACGACATTCTGGTGTCGTGCAGGCGAAAGACACCTTCGCCTGGCTCACAGTCATTCATAATTAATAGAAACAGGCCCCAATTGACAGCACCAACACGATATTTATCTGAAACTATCAATTTCCTCGGGTGATAGAGCGACTTTTCTATTGTTCCCCTCCAGCGGGCACAGCGTCTCAAGGTAACGTTTCTCTTAATGAGTTGCCATCGAATTTATTATCTCTCATTCTCGTCCTCACTGGCAAAGGACACCAGCCCGAAGCGGAAAGCACAAATGTAAACACACACACAGTGGTGGCGATACGTTGCACAGGCAACAGCTCGTTCTTTTTTCCTTTTCATTCTTTTCTTTTCATTTTATTCGCCTTTGTAGTCCGGAACGCGTAAAAGCCTCATTAGGGCGGAAATTCAACACTCATTTGATTCCCCCACCCTCGGGCGGACAAATGATTTTTATTCTCGCACTCCGCACTTTCCAGCGAAGAGGGTAGTTCTGTTCGTCGAGCACTCGTTAGTGGGGCATGAATAATGGAAATGCTTTCGCTTCATCCCTTATGAAAATATTTTCCATCCCTTATTTGCTGAGAGGCAACCGAGGCGGAAAGTACGCGTCTCCCGAAGACAACCTCAACTGTCGACACACGACAAGGGCGATGCTGTCGATGAAGACTCCGCCGCCGTCGCTTCCACTCCCTTTTGAGCGCCCTCGCTCAAGTTCGCTGTTATACCCCGGATATTGCAGCCAACATGAAAACTGGGTGGGTGGACATTTTTATTGTAGCCCGAGCTTAGAACTTTTGTTATTGTTGCCCCAAGAAGATTTTAAGGCTTTAAATGAGGAGCGGAATTGGATTTTCATTATCTCTCTTTATGGGCAATTGCAAGTTTATTGAAATGAACTGGCGGCCCTCGCTGATGTGGGGTTGCGAGCAAAAGTTGCTTCTATCGCGACCAAGTCTGTCCTCTATAATCCAAACGTAATTAGTTGAGCGAAATGGGAGTGCTGGAGCTGGGAGGGTAAGAAAGCGTTGCAGTAATTAGTTTTGCCATCGTTTTGGCTGATTTTTACGATATTCTTTTAAGCGTTCTTGTTGTGTGTGGATTTAATTAAAGGATGAAACGAATGGCGACAAATACTTTCATTCGCACGCAGTTTGAGTACAGTTCTCTTAATGCGATAAATTGTTGAATGAGGAGGATCCTTGATTTCTATTTTAAACCGTCCTACGACGTGTCATACCTATCAATGAGGATACTTAAGCACAATCCAAGTTCAACACACGGATAGCCAGTGGGTCAATTTATGTCTTTCCCTGTCCACTGCAAGATCGGAATCTCCTGTTTTTTGGCCATGTTTGAAGTGATGGTTTTACGATGGGCCAAGTACAGCGGAAGAGATCATACAACTGCGTCTCGAAGAGCCCTTACAATTTTGACTACACAACGGAAGATGATCACAAGTATTTTATTTTTTTTTTTTCTATTTTAAACCGTCCTACGACATGTCGTACCTATCAATGAGGATTTTAATACATTAAGGATTTGCATGTTTGGCCCCTAAGTTCAGCAGTCGGATAGCCAGTGGGCAAATTTATGTCTGTCCACTGCAAAATCGGAATCGTTGGTTTTTCTCCCCTGTTTGAATTCATGGCGTTTGGCGGAGATAAATCAACTGTCGGGCTGTACGACGGGCCAAGTACAGCGGAAGGGCTCATACAGATGCGTCCCGATAAGTCCTGCCAGTTTGTACTACGGAACAGAAGACGAGCCAGTGTAAGTTGCCGGACGCAGTGGAGAAAGACATCAAGCAAGTTTATGTACGAAACTGGAAAAAGATCTCGCGAGCTAGAGAAGCATCTGGACTGGACCCTATGTAGGCCTTTCGTTGCAGCTGACGTTATATTAAGAAAGCTACGAGAACCCTTGTCACGACTTCAAATAGGACGATGGCTACTACATCAAATTCGTCTGGCGGAAAGACACATAACATGGCTAGGTCATGTAAAGCATAAGGACACCACTGCGCCGGCCCGAAAAGCCTTCGAATCCAAGCCATTGGGACAACGTAACAGAGGAAGAGAAGGCGCACACAAATGGAGAAGACCTCAACCAGTTTGCAGTGCGCAACTGGAGGCAGTTAGCAGGAGATCGTTCTAGATGTAGGGACGTGCTGGTCGAGGCCCAGATCCATCCCGGACTGTAGCACCAGTAAAAGAAGAAGGAGAAGAAAAAGGATGTGAATTGGAAATTGGAAGAGGCTCTTGCAAAATTTCTGCAAAAGTGAATGTCCGTGTTCGCTTGGTACTGAACAGACAGATAGTTCTCTAAAATGGAGTATTCACTCCTTAGTTTGGTGAATCGGGGGAGGAGTCGATGGGTGCGTCTTTTCTTGTACAAAAATTGTCCACTGTAAGTCAACAGTACACTAAGAAAAGCATTTCTCAAACTAGAGCCCTTTTTGTCGGCCAATCCAATTAGCGAAGTTCACACAGGAAGATTTGTATCAGCGGTAAAGCCTTGATTTCATGCTGACTTCAGGACATTCTATGTATACATCCGTGGGAACAGAAAAATATGTAAGACTGTCCAAGTTTATTTTTGTAATCAATATCATCGTGGAAAGCGAGTAGCCCTTGACAGCTATCTCGGATTAATTTTACAATCAACATCTTGGAAACATTAAGAAGAATAACTTTGGCAACCTCTTCTACTTAAACTGTTGCAGCCAATCGAAGTCATCCTCAAGTAAATCCATCCTTCCTATGAAGTCAAATCCAAAAGAGCCCAGGAATTATTTACCTCTGTCTAATAAATTTGCCTGTCAGTCAGAAAGATGCTTGAATTTTATAGGCTGTTCAAATTTAAAGGGGTAACCTCCATTAACTAAATTCATCGACTACATTAAGCGCATGGACACGGATTCGTCTGTAGAAAAGGTCTTCGAATAGGATCCTTTGGGTTCAAGTGATCACTGAAGCATGGAAACCCTGGGAACCAGTAACGATGAAAGACAGGTTTAGCTTCAGTTGGAATGACTTTGTTTTCAGTTATCTAAAAAAAAAAAACAAAAAACACTTGGAATAGTTCACTTGAACAAATTAAATGAAATTGATCTATTATTTGGTCAGAATGAAACAGAAGATCGGTGTGAGTGCCAAGGATGGAACAATTTAGATGATGTTTTAAGTAAACGAGTGGCACTGGAGTCTTTCATAATAGGTCTCTCAGCTTTTCCATGGGGTAAAGATCCCATATTAATTTTAGGACAGCATCTGGTCCTGGTAATGATGTATTAGGTCCTTTTTCCCTTGTCTCATTATGCACGCATGTTGTCCTGGAATGGTGAAATGATGAACTTAGCTTTCGAGAGCATTCAACAGATTCCGCTGTGTTATTAATTGATTTTCTTGTAAAGTTCGAACGAAGGACTTTAAATCATTTATTTACACATACCCGGTGTTTGAGCAAAGGATTAAGTAATACTTACGACTGCCTACGACTGTTGTATTTATATCTTTGCGTTACCTATTGTAGAGCATAATATATTTCTGGAAGACAGTCTTTGAGGAGAAAAGAAGGGAAGCATATTCATTTTTTCTCTTTTTTCCACATGTATTTTTTAAGAAACGTATTCATATATGATGATTGATGTCAAAAAGGAAAGGCGTCAATTGCCTCTGGTAGTTAAAATTCTGAAACAGAGCAGAAAACCATTGAAGTAAGTAATTATGCGTACGTTAGTGTTAAGGCAGCCGTCAAGTGAACAATTTTGGATCTTTGCTATTAAGGCAAGTATCTAAGTTGCTTCCATGAACATGACCTCGAAGCAGGCCTCAAATGTGATTCCATCGTATGAGCCACCATTCGCCAGACATAGGAGGAAGTGGCTAGACCAAGTCCATTAGATTGCCTGGTTGTGCTTGGCCTCCTACCGTGTTTTTGCTACTACTCAAGTCCAGGAAATCCTAGAACCAATTCCAAGTACTATGTAGATAAATGCTGCTTTTGCTTTTCACAGGAATTTTACAATTTTGTAGTTAATTGTTTTTGTCGGTTATGATGCAAATCCTGTTTATCCAACAGTAATATTTTGACATTTGAAGACAATTAAGCGTCTCTTCTTTTTGTGAATCAAACAAGCTAAAGAGTACATAACTTTAATGCCCATTTTTTACATCGTGAGTTTACTTACTGAGTGCTCACGCTGAGCCTTGTTATTAGCAGGAAATTCTTATGTTGCCGCTACAGTCTTGTTGTGGACCTGGTCTTCAACCAACATGGCTCCTCCAGTTGGCACCGTCTTTCGCCAGTTGCTTCCCATTTCGCAAACCAAGTCTTTTTCCGTCTGTGTGCGCCATATCAGACAAGAATGTCCTCCGTTGCGTTGTCAAATTCGAAAACTTTTCTAGTCGGAGCTGTGGTCTCCATAAGCTGGCCTAGCCATCCTAAGCGATTTATTCACGGACAATTGGCTAGGCATATGCCGCAGCTGTTCTCATTCTGATGCCAAATCGAACGTAAGACTTTCTTTTAGGACTTTCTAAAATAACTATCAGGCTTCTGGATCATAGAGCAGAACAGGAATTATTACAATGTTGTACATGGCCGACTTGGTCTTTCAAAAGAGGACTTCTATTACCCAAATGCCTCTTGAAAAACACCAGTGTCGAATTCTAAGCCGGAATACGGTATCTATTTAATGCGAAACCAAGATTGGCAAGACCTGATTACAGCCCATTCTGACGCTGTGTCCGATTGTTTTAGCTTTATAATCTCTCGCTCAACATCAGACCCATTTAAGCCACTTCCATATCAATGCAGGCAAACACTTCTTTGAAAGTTTGCCGCATTCGCACAATCACGTCCATGGCGTCCACGTATGTCGCCATCCGTGTTGATTTTTGGGAAATCATTTCTGTGGTGTTTCTCTTCAGACATTGAAGATGTCCTTGTGCTTTGTTTTGACATAGAAAGAAGTTCCTTATTGTCATTCTACACAATCTGGCGCGTTTGGTTAGTGTGACGAAACTAGAGGTGGCACTGTTTAGTTCGTCTTTATTCACGCTGTCATATGTGGCCGGGAAGCCGGGTGTAAATCTGAATCTCTTCGGTCTTCTAATGGATCTTCCGCAGTGTGTCTACCATGGACTCCCTTAGCCTGAAACCACTCCGATATAATTTTATCAGATTGTTCACGGATAGTGTCAGGCGTTCACATAAAATGGCAGAGAGGATCTTATAGTCGAAGTCAGGGAGACTGATCTCTGAGGTAGTTGGCACAGTCGTGGGGGTTACACTTCGTTCCAGGAACCATTAGCAAAGCATTGATCACTCACTAATGCGCTTAAGCGAAAAGATACAAGAAGGTTTAGTTGACTGCTTTAATAAAATTCTTAGAGGAGTGGCTTGATGGCGAGGTTTTGATGGTGTCAGACATGTTACAACTGAATCGTTGTTCTATGTTCACAAAATTATTGCGATCGACTACAACTTTCTGCGAGGTGTTGGTATACGAGTATGTATGAGCTGATTGACGTTAAGTTTACGTGTTCAATTGCAGCGTCAGTGATGTTTATCCACGCCAAAAACAGAATGTCGCGTATTACGGCCATTTTATAGTAGACCCAGTCGATTGTCGGCCGAACGCGTCTAAAACGATTTCCCAATGTTTGGTGATCAAATGCAGCGTCGTTGGTTTGCTAGGAGGATGACTCAAGAGAGTGGGAAGAGCTCTTAATTTTCGGCTGAAGAGATCATCGTTTGCGATGCACATTCTTGGAAGAATGCCTACGAACATAAAAGTAAACAAAATACAGTAGGACTCCAACTATACGAGATGTTCCGTTTGACAAAGGGTGCACCAAAAGTTGCTGTTTGAATCAAATTAAGGCCGGCGTTGGCGTTATTGGCGTTTCTGATTATTTTGATTCCACATTCTGTTCCAGTAAAGTGGCGTTGATACGTGCCACACACAGAACGACACCTTGGACATTGAACTGCCTTTGTAGGAAAACCTTTTCGTGGCGTAACGTTGGCGACAATATTCCAACTTTGCTTGTAGAAGGCTTGCTTATGATAAGAAATATGTTTCAACATTGTTTCAGCAAAAGAAAGAAATTCCGTTTCCCCAGGACCTCCTCCGACTGTTTAATTTGGCGTTGTTTATGACTGGCGTTTTCCAACATCCATTTAAAAATTATAGCGCCTATGTACTCCAACATTCAATAAATTCCTAAAATAAACGAAGAGACGCCATTTGTCACGAATTGAGAAGAAGCACATTAGAGCGCATAACGCATAAAGGAAAAAAAAAAAATACAGAAGAGCGTAAAGTGAAAATCAAATAATCGAATTCAACGAGGTTTTTCGAAACCTTTTTGCAAAGCTTACGAGAGTAGATTGTATCTGCCAATTTAAAGCTCCTCACATGCATCTTCTATCAAACGTGCTTTTGGAGATTTGCCAAATTGAATCTCCATCTACACATCTATTATATCAGAAGCCAAGCTGTAATTCATACAAATTCAAGCAAAATTTCTCGTCATAAAAATGATATTCATTCATCGAGACAAGCAATTCCCTTGACATTTCAGATTTTATAGAAAATTAAAACAAAGAAAAAAAATGGCGTCTGTTTATCAAGCAGAGCAAATTGCCTTCATCCACCGTCAATCCACGTGCATGATGTGTTACGAGAGTGTGTGTGTGGACAGATGTTTCATTTCCACACATTCCCATACGACACTGCTCCCATCTGAAGTTTGAAGAAGTAAACTCTGCTTTGGCCATTGAACGATAGATGGCCCTATAAACGGCATTAACCATGGCACAAACCACTATTTTCACGGACCCACGGAAACGCTTTCTTGAAGCTCTTTCTGGTTTGTGTACAAGATAATATTTAGACAACAAACCCTGCAAATGTGAATAGTCGATGCACAGTCCTCTATCAACGATGTTCCACAGTCGCTCGACATTGCTGGAGCATATACAGAGAGAAGATATTTTCAATTTTCGAAATCCTTTACAGAAAACTTTGTTCCTAGGGCAAGAGTATCCTGTGACAGATTAATGTGAATACTGGTTGACGTTTTGAATAACCAGCCGATAAAAGCTCTTCAAAAGTGAAAGAGAATCAGCCAGCCGACAAGGAGCAAGTGTAAGAGAAAGCTTTAAAGATTTAGTGAATTTGTATATTTGTTTGAAAGTTGACCAAGTTGGAATCTAATTCCTCATCGGTTGTTTTGGTCATTTATTATTCAGTGAATTATTTTCCTGGATACTGTTTCTTTCTCTGAAGTCTGTGGACGATTTTTTCGAAAAACAAACAAACCTTACAGAAGTGTTAGGCGTAAATAGTTCAACGCAAAAGATGGCAACTCAAAAACCTTCCTTTTTTATCATTCCGATAGGGTTACGTTGCGTTAGAGGGGCCGGTTGTCAGTGGGCGGCCCCACTCAGACAGCCATTGGCAGTGTGTGGTGCCGTGTAGGTAGTTCTCTTATTGTCCCTTAAAACCATAAAGAGCTAGCTATGCAGCTGTTAGAGTGGCTCACGCTAATGTAGCTGTGCTCTCAGCTTGTCAAAGAACTGAAGGGTAATTCATTGTGACGTTTGATTTTCGATGGGGGTTTTTAACAGATCACATATTACTCCTATCAAATTGATTTGTTTTTTTGGTCAGTATGGTTTGGCAAGTCATCACGAGGAGACTTACACGAAAGCAGCGTCTCCAAGTTGCTCAAATGTATTACTTCAGTGTTCTGTGAGAAATGTTTTTCGTGTGATTCGAGGATCTGCGGAGCGCATAAGCCTTATAAGTCCATCAGTCCCAGGCCACATAAGTACAACTTACGGTGCGCATCATCGGTCTACTGAAACTATTGCTAAACCTATTTTTTGCTAACCATTCGTAAATTTGAGTGCCAGTATGCATAGTTACTGATAAGACTGCAATAGCTGTAGCTGAGAATGATCCCGAATACCAATCGAAATGGGGGGCATGTTAACGAAATCGGGGCATGTTAACGTACTATATGATTCCAGAAATTCAAGCACATGGTCTCGGTGAGTTCAGGTTTCAACAAGAAGGAGTAACATGCTACACAGCGGGTGAAGCAATGGACCTGTTAAGATATCATTTTGGTGAGCACCTATTTCACGTTTTGCTTCTCAAAATTGGCAGCCTATATCGTGCGAACTTAGGACTTGGTAAGGAAACCGTGCAGACACTCTGTCCCAGATTATAAGTGACTAAGGATTTTGATATTTTCAGGTGTAGGGCCAATCCTCCTTCTCATCTACCACCTTATTGATCATTTGTTCAGCTTAATCCTGTTGGACGTCATGGGGATTTCTTGCCAGTGACTGACAGAGGTTGTCAAACCGACACAACCATGGTGATAAGATGTCAATTTTGAAATTGAGAACACTAAACAAAACAAGCCGATTCGATATTATTCGTATCGGACCCTAGAGCTTGGCAGCAGAATCCATGAGTATTCGAGTGCCCATTCATTCACACATTATGTTCTTATACAAGCCCGAAAGCGGAGCAGAATGTGTCCCCACACAGTCAGGATCACATCTCTCATGCTTCTCTGAATTAATGGTGATGATGTCTGATGTCCCCTTAAATTAAATCCACTCTCACTCCCATCCACCCTTCAGCAGTAACTTCAAAGCAAAAAAAAGACTCCAAATAAAACACCCTCCGTCATGTTCATCTTGCAAACCGCTCCTTAATTCCTTTGCTCACCAATGACAGTTTCTTAGCTCACCCCTTCAGACGAACAAATCTTAACGAAATGACTGAATGATTCATCGTTAGGTGTTTCTTTTTCTTTTCTTTAAGAGCATGATAGTCGCAGAGGGGATGACAGTTGGATTCTTCTTGGCTTTGATTGCCACCTGACTCTCTGAACAGATGATCATATTCCCTTCGGATGTAACATTGTTCCCCAGTCATGATACTGCCTCACTTTTTTTTTACAATCTCTGTCTAAAAGATTCTACAGTCTGAAGGTACGTTGAAGAAGAGAAGAAGGCCTAGGACTTTGGACTAGACCTCAGCCCCTACTCCACCTTGTCTGTTAATATACAATTTGAGTATTTTAGCGATGTGGCTACCGAGTCCAAATCAAGCCTTTTCGGTATCCTGGTTGAGAGTTCTTTCTCAAGGATGAGTCAAGGAAGGGTAAGGAAGGGTAAGATTGGGGGAAGTTATACAAGATTGAATTTTGCCTCGCTTCATAGTGAGGCATGCAACTCCTACATTCCTTAATGATGTGCCTTCTTAGCTATTTTTACTGATAAGTTCTCTTATAACCGTCGGAACCATCTCTCTCAATTTCATTCCCATTGCTTCAATCCGAATTCACTTCATCCTTGGTACATAACAATGAATACGAGCTGTTACCAATGAAACAAAGACTCTTTTGCTCGAGAAATTCAATGGCCTTGTTGTCCAACGTGCTGCCGAGGTTTATTTACCGCCACGATCATGTGATTTGACACCGTTGGACTTCTCTCTTTGGGGGCATTTAAAGGAATAAGTGTTCGTTAATAAACCAAGAACAATTCAAGAGCTAGAATATGATATAGTTCGGCGCATGAAGGACATCGGACCTCAATTATGTTTCAGACTCATTGAAAAAATGAACCATCGGATAGAGGGATGCCACCGAAACCGTGAAGAACATTTTGCCGATATTTTGTTTCATACACATTTGTCATCACATCATCGTGCGTTTTCGTTGGGCCACCCTTAACCGTGGTGCTTCTGTTTCCGAACCCCTTCAATAATGATGTTGCTGGTATTGTAAGAATGTTGCGAGAAACACTTTCTTTCTCAACAAAGATGGCGCTACGGGCATCCGAATGTATTTGAATTTTTAAAAAAATTCCGAACAGAGCTGAAAACTAATTGAACTTGGCCATTCCTGGGGTTGGAATATACCTCCACTTTAACTTTTTGAGATATGTCCCGATTCCTTTTGCATTTTTGACAGATGGGTTAATGGGATTTGGACATCCATTTGGTTGCGGCCTGTTCATGCGGAAGGGACGTCCTATTCATAGAATGCCGTATATCCCCCTTTTTGAATGAATATCCGCCTCGGGCACTCTGCCCCAATCCCATTCAGTGGACGTAGTCGTGATCGTCATCGTCGTCGTTCTCCGGAGGGTGTCTAGGAGGTGGTACATGAATGCACACGTTTCTGCTGAAAGTGTGCCCATCTTACACAAAATTTATTAAAAATCGATTTCGCATCCCCCACTGTGCGTGGTGGGAGTACGATTGGGTGGTCATGGTCTCCCCCCCCATTATGTGAAGCCATGCGATGCGACGCCACCCGCTGCTGCCGATGACGATGGTGATGCTGATGAGGACGATGATGAGAGTACGACAACAAGGACGGTCCACCAGGATGTGCTCCACGATGTTGTTCTCCGATGCGACAACAAAATGTTGTCCAACATATTGTTTGCTTTGGTCCCCCTTTTGCTATCGCCACCACCGTCATCGTCCTCTGGTTCAGTCGTCGCGCGACGGATGGGTGGGTGGATGGATGGGCGGTTGTTGTTCTCGCTTTAATGGACACAGACGGAATCATTCAATTCGAATGCAAACAGGGGACGAGCACCACGATAGACAGTACCTTAACGGCGGTTCTCCTTCAAACTCGCTGAGGTTTTCTCAGGCCGGCGACCTATTTCATTCCATTCATACTTCCTCGTCGGCTGTTTTCGTCCCGCCTCCTTCCCGCCCGGGCACGTGCAATTGAGCAATTCCGATGGCAGTTGGCGATTGCTGCAGGGCATAAACCACCGCCCGAACGGATGCACTGCTGCGTGGGTCAAAGTGTCCTCAACGCGAGCCAGTCTCGCAAATAAATCTCAGCGAAAACGAGTCCTCTGCCCCGGTTTTGCGAGCAAGAAAATATTTTTCCAGCAAAAATTGCATAAATTTACATCCCTGCCACTCGCTCTGTGGACATGGACTTGCACACAAGGAGACGAAAGGTCGATTGAAATATAAAACCCATTCAAGCGAGCCCCATTGAAATTTGTCACTTTATTGTAAAGACCCCCTCGCCACCCTTTCTCGTTGGAGACGGGATAGAATTCAGAGAGGACTGCGAGTGGCACTACTCCGTCTTCAGTTCACGCAGTCCACAGTTTGACCATTGAATTGAAGATAGATTCGAGATCATATCCTTGACGGCGTTGCCGAGGAGCAAAGGATGGGGGAAAAAAAAAGGAAGAACGCCACACCCGTGCACAATGGGATTGTGTGTGTCCGAGAGAAAAAATTCCGGAAGTCCTTGCCTCTTGGCTGACTGAATCCCATTGTCGACGGATGAGTGGGAGGGAGGAGGGTGTGCGGCGATGAAATGCCTTTGATTAGAGATAATGGTCATGCAGATAAAAGGAGCACGAAGAGTACCAAAATGAAATGAACACAACTTCAGTGTAATGTCGTCCTTCGGTTTCCCCTTTTTTTCCTGAGGACGAACTTCTGTGATTTCTCTCTAGGTTAACCGTGGGTCTGATGTCGATGGGTGCGGATTTATGGTTGGTGCCACCCATTACCATGGAAATGTATTTTCGGTTGGGTCCGACACGGAGTTATTTCTTTTGTCGTTGCTGGCCATTTTTCGGGGACGGTCTGTAGGCGCATTTCAACGGCCCATCTGATGTGCGACGGAGTTGCTGCTGTTGGGAATGTTGTATTCTTAGGAATGCCGCTGGCTGGGCAAAGGAGGACGACTAAGACGACGGCTTCCGTTTCTCAATGAATTTGCGAACGAATTTAAATAAATTGTCGTCATTCAAAAGATTAAATCGCTGCGGGTGTGTGTATGCCGGCGGCGGCCGACGGAACGTATGTGGAAGACTGTGGTGATAAGCGACCGACGATGGTGGTCATTTGGTGCATATTCTTTAGGAGTTTGCAAATACCCTGAAAATGGGAACACCGACCGAGTCGGAGGGCGGGAACTACAGCTTGGTAACTTGTGCTTGCGGCTCTGGGATTCCATTCGCAAAGTATGGTATTTGTATGTGCTGATTAGTTGGAGAATTTGTTGTTGGGAGGGACCCTCTGGAAACTTTAGTCAATGATCGTTTCGGCGATTGTGGGATTTGGTTCATTATGTGGGCCTTAAAATCACAAGCATCGAAATGTGGATTTGCTGATGAATTTCGAGATATAGCGAAATTCGAACCATACCGCCCCACTATAGTGTCCTCTCTTAAGGGAGCTAAGAAAAAGGCGATAATGGTGTTCCCCTGCTTTTTGAGATATTATAAAAAAGGGGGTAATTGTATTTGTTTGATGACAAGTGCAACCCTTTAAGTTTAAGATTTCAGCACTTAAAGTCGGGGTTGTGTAGTTGATTGCATTTGTCCTGGTGGTAGGCCGAGACTACCCAATGTTGTGGTCATCTTTTCATTCAGCTCCACTGCGTTCAGAGTGAGTGACTCACTCACAAGCAATGAGGTTGTGAGTGAGGTTTAAACTTCAAAAATTAAAAATTAGATGGATCTATTGTTGACGACACCAGACGGTTTTCTGATTATAAATCAACCGTGAGGCAGATACAGTCGTTTGACGTCAGGCGCTCTTCCAGAAAACTGAGTGTCCAAATCTGCTGAGGTGCCAATATCGACTCGGATGATATTGCATTGTAGCCAAGATTAGAACTCACTATTGACTATTGAAGTCAAAGAAGAACACCAAAGAGTGTCGTCGGAAAGATAGAATCGCAATTGTCCACTAGAAAGCTTGCTGATCAAGTCTTCCTAAGACCCTCCCTAAGAATGACCACTAGCAGCAAAACATCGCTGCTATCGATCTATCAGTCAATCCTCCTTAGCATTGGGACAAAACTCCTCTCTACTGTTTTGTGTTAACGCCGTGACGTGAACAGTCTGTATGGTTTCAGGTCACATGATACATCATACTTTCACACTGCGGGTGATCCGGGAGGAGACAACAATATCAGTTATCAGTCGGGACTGACACCTTCATTGTAAAAAAAAGGTTTTCAGGCAAAGCGAAGCGTTGTCAATTCACAATTTGCTGGCGTTGAGACGTTAAGTGGCTAAAATGGGATGTAAACGAAGGAAATGGTAGGCAGGCTGTCATCAAGGAAGACGCTTCTGGCAGAGCGTTACAAAGGGCAGGGAAAACCTTAAGATTGTCAAGGATTAGGACTTCCTCGATTCGTGATAATAATATCAGTCTCAAAACTAATTTCGGTTTCTTTCAGCTCAATAGGTAATTGAAAAAAGAGTCCCCTCTCTCGGAAAAAAGAAACTGGATTTGTACAACACCTTGATCATCCTGCCTTACTCTATGCTGCCAGAAGAATCGATGAGGAAAGTGGTAGTTTTTCCGAAAAGGGATATTTCTATTTGTGATTTTTGGTCTTACATTCACCTAATCAATCACATACTGATACAATTCGAAAGAGGGTGTAGCCATGTAGAGTGTATTGACTACAATGCTCCGTACGGATCTTTGAATCTGGGCCATTGGAACAATGCAATAGAGGACGTCCTTACCAAAGTCGGTGAATATCAGTGTAAAGAGGGGGACGTCAGTCAATTTGGTGCAGGAAATTGGAGCCAACCGACGAGAGATCTTGTTCCCTGGAAAGGCATGTAGACTGAGGCTGAGTTCCACCATGGACTATAGTGCACAAGAAACACGAAGGAAGCTGTATAACTGCGGTGGAAGCGATGTTATAGTTAGGAGATCAAGAAAACTGCAGGTCTGAGGAACAAAACTGCAATTTCTACACAAGCCTGTTGCTTTGAATCCTCCGTCCGAGGTGAAGGTCTGATACCGAATCTGGAATGTCATTCGTTTCTCGTTTCTTTACAACTCCACCTCTCCCGAGTTTCTGTATTGAAACTTATTTAATGAATTATTGGACTGGCGACCCATGGAAGGTGCAGAAATGAGATATCGCTGCTGTCCATCGTTGATGATCCAAGGCACGCAGCTCCCAGTCATCAAGAACAAATTGTCTTAGGTCCTCGATTATTTGTTCTTCATACCTGAGATTCGATCTTGCTCTCCTTCTCGCTAAGGGAGGCTTGGATTCGAAGAACTACTTTGCTGGGGCATTGACGCTAATGCGCTCCATGTGGTCGAGCCAGCAGAGTCGGTGGATTTTGTCTTCCCGGCCACATTCACGTTTTGGTACAGCTCGTAGAATTAACAGGTTTTCCAATTTCTTCTTTCCGAGAGGGTATTAATCTGTGGGTTCCCTCCATTGGTGAGAGGACAACACATGTGAAAAACCTTTTCAAATAAAATCATTTTTTGCAACTTAGCCACACGCCAATGCTAAATATTTCCTATGCCAGACAGATATAGGGCGTCATAACCAAATCTGAATGGTGTTGAAGGTTGAAGTCATTGCAACATACGAATGCTGACGATGTTCCTGACCGATCTGTCGATCTTTTAGCCTAGAGTTGTCTGATCTCTTTTGTGGTCTTAAATGTTCTCAACAAATTTGTTGATATGGCAGCTAGACAGGATCTACAAATTCCAAAATTGCCCGACAAACTCGAAAATTCAAAAGAGGAAAAAGAACAATTTGAGAAACTTACGACTTGCTAAGGAGTCCTTCCTGACAATCTGTGGGAAAATGTAGGTGTTGAAGGATTTTGAGATTTTTAGGCTTTTTAAGGCCGCCCGCCGCCCTTAAGCCTTTTAAGCCCACTTGCGCGAGTAGATTCGCGCGATGCGTCTATTCGATTTCGGCTCTCTTGCCGCAGCGAAGGGATACATTTGCATTTTCATGTAGCACTCGAGGTTGATCACTGAGGGCTGACACATCCGCTGGCTGGCTGGCTGGCGGGAAGGCGGCGGTCGCAGCAATGCTTTCGATTGCGTAACCTGAGGGCAGTACACTGAAGAAAACCGCGCTTCGAGGCAGATGATTGCTGATAATTTGATTATAAGCGTATAAGCGTCTAGCGTTTGGTTCAATGACAAAGACGCCAAGTTGGTCGGGCTAAGCTTGATGTGTTTGTATTTTTGGCTGCGGACATGCTTTCAAGTGACGGAAAGTCGATCTGCAATTAGGTGTTGGCGTGTGGATTTGCATGTTTCTGTTGTCCGATTTCAAAGGCAATAAAAGATTGCACAAATCAAAATGCAACTTATTTCTGTGGAGTGTTATAGTGATTTGGCGCCAGCGACTGACAGAGATTGCCAAAACCATGCACCCATGGTGACAAGCTGTCAAGTTTGAAATTGAGACACCCTATACTAAAATGAAGCAAAAAGGAAAATCCGATGATATTCAAACTCTAACCGGGAGCTTGGCAGCAGAATCCATGAATATTTGTGTGCCCATTCATTCACTCTTATGTTCTCTTACAAGCCGGAAAGCGGAGCAGAATGTGTCCCCACACAGTGAGGGTCACCATCTCCCATGCTTGTCTAAATTAAATTATGTCCCCTTAAATTAAATCGACCCCATTCCACTCTCACCCCCACCCACACTTCAGCAGTAACTACAAAGCAAAAAAAAACTTCAAATTAAACACTCTCAGTCATGTTCATCTCACCAACCTCCTCTGAATTCCTTTGCTCACCAATGGCAGTTCCTTAGGTCACCCCTTCAGCCGAACGAATCTTAACGAAATGACTTCCACACTGTGCCGCCCCAAAATCAACCAGTCCCAAGTGCAGTCAGTCCACTGACCAAGGCACAGAGCACTATAAGACTCTTATCCCTCTTTTGACACTTCAGCACATCTGTTTGCCGTCAACATTAAGAGCGCGCGCTGGAAAGCTTCAAAAGCCCCATGCGGCATTTATGGCCGACATAATTTCTTCAATTTTAATCCAAGGCGGTCATGTCCTACCCAGGCGCTGGCGGGGCGAAACCTTCGAAGGCTCGTTAGCATTACAACGTTCGTCGTCCATGGAGTGTGTCCCGAAATGAGGACAGCCACCATGAGGAATGCCTCATGATTTGGCGTCTGTTGCTGTTTGCGGAGACGAGCGGCGGCGTCGGCGGTGCCGTTGGCCTTGCTCCACATGTACTTAAGTGAAGCGTTATTACTTTTATCGATATTTCCAATTAAGCCAGAGGACACATGTCGGCCGGGATAACGAGCGCTGGAGAGACGTTGTGAATGCCCTTCGTGCTTGTGTGCCTGCCCGGCTGGTGGGGTGGTTAGTTTGCCTAGGGGTGCACTGGCAGGCAAGTGTTTACTTTTTTATTAAACAGCAATAAGGGTGCAACAACATGTCAACTTGTGACACAGTAAAATCAACCCTTCTCCCTGGCCGACGGGATGCCTGTTGGATGGTGAGGGTGTCTCCTTGAAAGTGCTCGCTTTTTGCGCGCTCCACATGACTGAGAGCGTCTGGGGTGACTCCTAGGCGTGCACGTTTTTCCAATAACACACAGCCACTACACAAAATACAAAAAAATGGAGCGGAGTGCAGAGACGAGACGAGAAAAGAAATAATGAAACGAAACAAAAAAGAAAAACAATTTCAATCAATTTCCCTCGTATGCCTGTGCCTGTCTTTGTTTTTTTTTGTTTTGTGCTTCCGGGCGATAAGTTGAAACTCAAATCCCAACCCCTGTTGCGTGAGAGGGGTGGACGCGTCCTACGCCATGGCGGCGGATGAATGAATGAATGAATGCATGGGCGGACGGACGGTGGAAGGTAAAGTGGATCAGCGCACAACACTGCAGCGTGAAATTAATCGAGAACAATTGTGTCGCGCTGCGTTAATTCGAAGAGCGCTGCGACCTGCAAGCGAACACATTCCACATGCTAGGGGTAAGTCGCGCACGTTCCAGGCCTCTTGCAGCTAGCAGCTCGCAGCTATGTTTTGTTGCTGTTAATTGTCGACTTAATGACCGTTTAATTAAATCGCTTGACTTTCATGCTCTTGTTTCTGTTCTGTTGCTATTGCTATTGCTGCTGCAGTAACAATGTTCCCTGTGGCGCCCAGCCGCCTGGGGGGTGGGGTGCTGCCAATCCGCTAGAGTCGCGCTATTGTCCTGGCTTTGTTTGAGCAGAAATTCTCGGTAAAGTTGTCACAACGGATGTTAAAGCGATGGAATTTGTTGTGCTGGGTAATTTTTGAAGGTGAGCATGTTGGAAACCTTTCTCGGTGCTTGGTGCCCGGTGGGATGTCATATTCTGGGTTTGGGGAATGACATTGCTACGCTGAACGGTGTGGCTGTGTTTCGCTTGTTATCAAAATGGTGAAAGTTTGTTTTTGGGGGCAGGTCTTATCGACTGCTGTTGTTTGAGGTACACAGCTTTGCTTGTTTGGTTGTTTTGTGATTCTGTCGAACCACTTCAAAATGTGTTGTCGTGGCCAATATTTATATGATATCATTTCAAAAACAATCAATGCCATGAACTGTTCTTTTAAAAGATAATACAAATTTTAAGTCCGCTTTCAAATTTATGTGCTTTATTTTAGAGTATAAATCTAACATCACAATGAACTGTCGTTTTCGTTTTGACTTGCATTGCAATCTGTGTCCAATGTTCGACCAAATGTGTGTGTTGCAAAGAAACTTTTTCGAATTTTGCGACCGTTCCCGGACGGTTATCCTTCAACTTCAATTCCCATCGATAGACCCCGTCACGATGATTTCATTCGGCTGCAGGAGTTCATAATACACCCTACCCAGCTGGTCCCACCGAATGCATAGTATGTATAACCTTCTGCTCATGAAATCCCGGTGCGGCCGTCGACTATAAGGACAGTTCCGCGGTATCTATACGACAACCGATGTTTTGTATGACTCACTGTTCATTACCAGTCACAATCTGATTCAAGAATGATTTATTTTCATGGTTCTTAGCCAGTTTTTCAGACACGCTTCCATATAGTGTTTCAATGCCCCCAATGTCCTGCCTTTCAAATCCCATAGTTTCTAAATGATCGAAAATGGTCTGTTGGATGCCTTCAATTGCATTTGCAAGTTCTTGCATCAGTGAGGAATCTTTATAAAGGTTAACTTGGGCACTTTCAACAATAGAGGCCCAACGAATGACGAATGGCGGATCTAGTTGTTTCTTTTTTTAATCAAGGTAATTTTGCCGCAGTGGTCGCCGTGGGTTTGTAAGTAAGTGCATCGACTCACTAGCCGAAGTTCCAGGTTCGATTCCCGGAATAGAATTTTCAAGTCCATGTCAGTTGCTTCCCATACAAAATTTTAAGTCAGTCAGTCAGTCATACCTCCACGGGACAAAATGAGTCACTTCATGTTGAATGAAAAAACATATTTCCAAGTGAGTGATGTGAAGCTAAGACTGTGAGTTTTCTGAAAAGAATGTCTGACCATGAAGCACTCACTGCGATTGCTGCACTCAGGTTGGTGCAAAAATTCATGAGGAAACGGACACGTATGGTTGACGTCGGCGAAAGTGGTGCGCAGATGAGAATGTCGCTGCTGTTGCCAAAAGTGGGAGAAACTTAACTCAACTGATGATTGATATCAACAGCTCAACGTTTCACGCAATTACCTGAATGGAATTCTGGACAGGGACCTGAGATTAATCGCTTACGGAGTGATTGACCCATTTGAAAGCTCACGACAATCCGTTTCGTTATCCCTTCGCAGTTTGGGCCTTAGAGCAGCTTGAATTGATTGATTTTGATTTTCACAAGAGATCATTTTCTGTGATGTCACAAAAAAAAAATCGCTGATAAGTTACATTTTAATCATGCGGCGGATCTCGAAATAACCGAACTTCATTGTGAAAGAGTCACTGCGTCCATAGAGAGTGATAGTTTGGTGCAGACGGTGGGATGTTGGCATAATTTGATTGTTTTGCTTCAAAAAAAAAAAAAAAGCTGAGGAAAACACTTTGACCAGCAGAGTCGTTAGAGAGCCTTGTTAACCGACTTTTTTCTTTACCGAAACTGAAGACACGCAGGATGGCGAATAATGCCCCTCAACCTATGCAACAGTCGAACTTGAAGGCACCAAATTCCGAAATCGTGTGATCAGGCGGCTTGGTCTCGGAGCTACGATTTGGCCTTTTTTGGACGTTTCTTTGTGTGGAGCGGTGGACGTCGATTTTATGCCAACAATCCGAAAACGGTTTAAATATTTAAGGCCAATGTTGTTCAAGCAATCCATAAACTGCAGCAGACATACTCACCTTGATACTCTTTGAGTGGTGTCAGCAACTCGAAAGAAGTGGTCCCAGACGGGACGTCCGGAAATCGAACATAGACCTTCGCCGTGTGGGTCGACGCATTTGCCCACTACGCCGCGGCGACCACGTACATTTGTTTAGTTTGGATTAATTTCAAGTTAAAATACGGAAATGCCTTGCCTTTACATCGGGGTTTTCAGATTCGTGTGTGAGGATGGTGGTCTCCTTCGGTTGGAGCTTAGAACGGGTTGCCAACTCAGGCCTCATTGGTAATTGCATCAATTCTGGATCGAAAGTGTTACGACTGATTGTTATTAGATAACAAGGGAAATATGTGCTCATAAATTTTGTCATCATCGTAGTGTATAAGTGTGTAGACTCACATGTTGAAAGTTTTAGTTTCGATTCCTGATCTGAACGTGTTCATCTCATATTGCCAACGACATTGGAGCTGCATAAAAACGGTTGTATTCCACCCAAATCATCTCTGTACCTATATTTGAAAGGGCTGATACAGAACACGGAATGATATCCTGTCATCTTCCATGTCGTGCGCCGAAAAGTGGGCAGGCGACTCCAATATTACGCGGACGTCCCTAGTAATCCCGAGAAACTTCGGCGGTTCAGTAGGGCGACCTACGCTCGAGAAAGGGTACAGTCCGCCAGAGAACATCACTTCTACTGGTGGCTGCACCAAAACTAGCTTCCGACAGCGTTTACGGCTCATTCATATCGGTCAATGGCTTTATGGCGAACTTACATAGTTTGAGGCAGTAGTTCATCATGATCCGTACAATATCGATACAATATCGAGCATATAAAGGAACTGTGCTTCCTTCCATCCTGTGCATGATGGAGGATAGCCTAGACCACCTGTGATGGGTCAGCAAGATAAATTTAAGAACCACTGTTCAGTCAAATGAAGCTAGTCTTAAGTATTTGTCTAGAATTAAGAAATGAATCAGAATACTTCAATATAGGAAATGCACTAAAAACGTTCTTGGAGAAGAACTTCTCTCTCTCCTTGTGATGAGATTCGTATGTGCATAAGTGAAGTTGCTCTTTGAACAGCCCTATGTTGTGGTGCCTCATTCGATCCACGTCAAAGGTGAGACCGGTGTAGATCGACAGTATTCGTTCTCTTTCAATGAAGTGGAAGCGAAATGAATAATTAGCTGAGTGTGTGATTGGGACAAAAAACAGAAATATTTTCTAGTTCAATTAAACACAATGCCACAGAAGAATACCTCTGGTTACATTTCGTTATAATTTCACAAACGAAAAATTTTTCGAGTGTGCGTTAGTATCCGGCATTTAGTCGTTCATGGACAGAGTATCATCCTTCCTAATTTGGAGTACTGAGGGAATAGACAAGCGACATCAGTTTCTGAAATAATTTTTTTTGCAAATCCCCCCAAATGAACTGTATTCGAATGGCAGATTCATGTAATCCATTCCCGACATCAGACAACACAAGGCTTAACAGGGTGCAACGGAAACAAAAAATGAAAGTGATTTTTTTTTTCAAATAATATATTCTTTATTCATTTTGAATTTTCATTTTAATCCTAATCGTCACCATACACATGTACAATTTATTTACTTACTTTTACCTCTTCGGTTTAAGGTATAATTTTTTGATATTCTGCCAAAAAATCGCAACCATTTTCTTCATTTTACTTTTCGGTTTTTTTGTTTGCTTAAAGTGAGAAGAGAAATTCAATGAAAACATTTATTAAGTTTCACATTTACGTATTCTATAGTTTTGCTTTCGCCTTTCGCCTGTTCGCTTCGTTCGTCACGCTTCGCAATTTATTTACAAAATATATATACTTTTATGTTTTGGTTGAGATTTCTGTTTTTAAATTGAATCTCGTTTGCATGTTGGGTTGTTACATTTATTCTCTAGATTTGATTTTATTCGTTTGTACTCGATTAAACTATGAGTTCTCTATTGCACATTGAGTAGGATAAGAGTGTGGATGTAATGTAGTAGTAGTAGTAGTAGTAGTATGATGTAGTAATGTATTTAGAAGAATATGAAAGTTAGCTACGGAGTTGAGAAACTTTAATTGTATTTTTTATGGGACTGCAAGTTCATTTAATTTTTTCTCGTAATTTTGTTTTTGTTTGTTTAATTCTTATGTACTTCGTTTGCTTGTGTGATAAAAAGAAAACATCTACGTAAGTAACAGTTTTAAAGACATTTAGTTCTATAGTAATGACATTGAAACATACACACAGACATAACACCGTTTGCTTGATTTTTTTGATTTCTAACTTGTTCACATTTATCCATTGATTTAAACAATTTTTGTTTGATTTTGTTTTTACTTTTTTTTCAAATGAAATCTTTTTAAATAAATTACATGTAACATGAGATAATGATTAACATAAACAGGGAATACATATTTTATTTTTGTGTTACATTGTTTTCATAAACGTCGATTACAATAGGTTTTAATATAAAAGTTTTTATAAAAAAAATATATTAGTGTCACCCTGTGTTTCGTCCTTTGTTTGAAGAATTTGTATAGAACATTAGAAAATACTTGTTTGTTTTTAATTCGGTTATCAATTTGTAGGTTGACGAAGATGAAGATGCTTGTAGCTAGAGAGTAAGGGTCTGATTGCAAATTCAAAACTTCAAAACAAACAAGAAAAAACATAAGAGGGGGAGATGCTCAAAACATGCTAATTGACGTTCAAAAAACTGAGAGAAAGAAGTATCTAGCTGTGAACTGTGTGGGATTCCGATTGGAAGCAAAGTGTTTTATTCTTAGATGGGCAAGAGTGTTGCAGACATCTGTACCAAATTTTACGTCAAAATATTTATCAGTGTCTGAGACATATGTGCTTCTGTAACACCTAAAAGTGCTTCTTTCATGCCTTATTATCGCTAGAACCAATTAACAAAAATATTTTGGAAGAGGACTTTGCATCATATTTTGAAAGCCTTCTCCTGGTACCACTTTGGAATAGCTGCAGTAAATTAAAAAAATGAATTTGAAGAAGAAATTTCCGGGATTTTCTTCCCAATGTCTATTGCATCGAGTATTGAGACACTTCGCTCTTGTAAATATTGTTTGCTGTTACTGTGAACGCAACCCTAAAAATGTGATTAAATTTTCAAAGCCAGAAGGTCTACGGAAACGAACATTTTTGTACTGAAAAACATTTATAAGCTGAAAATAGTGTTTGAACAAAATTCAGAGTCCAACGGTGTTGTAACTCCGTTGGAAGCATTAACACCAGTTTTTGGACGCATTTCTGCACTGTTACTGTAGTCAAGTGTACAGTTCTGAGACTGAATTTACTTCTGTTCTCGTGCTAGTAAGACGCTGACTTTCAAGTGCCTTTCCTAAACAAATCAGAACCTTGATTCATAGGCATGTTTCTTAAACCTTAAAGTTTATATAATATTAACATAGAAGAACTGAAGTAAATCATGGACTTAATACAATGTTTTCCCAGCAGGAGATCTACAAATTATAGGGGTCATAATATTCATCCCTGAATGACCTTCAGTGGAACTAAGGCGAAAGATCGTTTGACATAGTTCAAGCTTTGCGAACATATCCTTGAGGCAACGCAAGCCACGTTGTATAGGAAAATGGTCAGCGACGTCCATTTATGTAAATATTACCCTTGATAGGGATTGTGTCAATTTTCATAGATTTTGTGATTTTTGCAATGCAAGACGCTGATTTGACTCTTGAGCACAAAACACCCAAAAATAGACAGTCAACCTCCTCGTTGACACTTTGAAACGTTTTTACATTATTTGCTTAAAACTTTTTCTGGCACGGGAATCCGACAAATTCTGAGAGTCTTAAACAGCTGATTTCGGTATGTGTTTCTGCGTCCATCTTCAAGTTTCGGAAACCTATCTATTTGACAGCTAATTTGTATGAAATTTCACGATGATAGAAGGGAAGATGGTATTCATCCCTTAAATCTTCTAAAAAATGTTGACAATTTAAAGATGTTGAGGCTGACTCATGGTCTTTAGAAGATCGTAAGAAGGCTTATGAGGATGAAGATAGTTTGAATGGAAGAAAAAGCGGCTTTAACATCAATATTATCACTGCATTCTTGAACAATTTGTTATTTATCGTTGTATAGTAAGGCCTGACTAGCGCTGAGCAGATTTCTTCTTTGGGGAAGATTTTGGAGAAAAGTCAAAAACCATTATTTTTGAGCCTGTGTATGACAAAGTGTTCGGAGATCCCGCTCTTAGAGCGCAGCAAAGTGTAGTATCCCAATCTATTTGATGGCTTTGCATATTTAAAGCATTTCTATCAGACTCGTCAAATTGTTCTGATTTTCTTTAACACCCATGCCAAACACAAATCAACAATAGAGGCATGATCCTTAATAATATTGTCTTTATCTTTGTTTGATTTGATTGATGAAACAAAGCGAACTGTTAATGGGGCTTTAGCTGAGAGGCAATATGCCTGATTGTATACAGGGTCAAACGAAGAAAATGCTGTCATCAAACAATATTGACGTGTTGGCTAATGTATCATACTTGGCATGAACAGAGTTAAAGAAAAATGTTACCTACCAAAGAGACGCTTGCAATGGGAAAGAAAATCTATGATGAGGATTTAATTCTATGTTCGAAAAGATAGTAAATGCCGTAACTTCGGTGACGGCATCTATGTTACAATAGTTCATTAATGACTTTGATGTTGTTATAGGACATACATGGTTATGAAAAAAAAACCGACTAATTGGTGTCCTGACTTAATGACTTTGGCATTTATTTGGTTACTTGAACTAGTTTTGGAAGAAATAACTTATCGTAACTTTGTTTTATCTCAGACTCTGAACTCCTTCTCAGCACTTGAATCGAGTTTGAGTCCTAACATGGTCGTTTGCTTGTGGGGGCTTTTGCTTCCAATACTCTTCCTCGTAATGATTTCTAATCCACGCCTTTGCTGATGACACTACCCAAAGCCCTTCATATTGTTCCTTGGCTGACGCTTCTCCTTCTCTGAAGTTGACTAGAAATTACTGTAAGCACTTTTAATTCAGACATTGACAGCACAATCAAATGAGGTAAGGACAATAGTATGGAATTGAATGCATACAAAACACAGTGTCGCCTTCTATTCCTTAAGCGTTTTCAAAGCGATCACCAATTATTCAAGGATGACACTTGCGGTTTTAGCACCGGAAAACTTTCCATCCTCGTATGTATATAATTTAACACTGATTGGAACTATCACATAAGTAGATAAGATAAGATAAGATTGCAAACAATGACGTGAAATGTCTAGATCTTGTAAGAGGACGATTGGAATATTTCGCTCTCTTAGATTTGTTAGGCCTAAGACCTGTATTTGCCTCAAGCTTGAGTACAACTACATCATACTTCTTTTATGTTATATTATCGCTAGAACAAATTAACAAAAAAAAATATTTTGGAAGAGGAATTCGCATCATATTTTGAAAGCCTTCTCCTGGTATCACTTTGGAATAGCTGCAGTCAATTGAAAAAATGAATTTGAAAATTTTTATTGAAGAAGAAATTCCCGGGATTATATACATAATGTCTATTGCATCGAGTATTGAGACACTTCACTGTTACTGTGAACGCAACCCTACAAATGTGACCAAATTTTCAAAGCCAGAATGTCTACGGAAACGAAAATTTTTGTACTGAAAAACATTTATAAGCTGAAAATAGTGTTTTAACAAAATTCAGAGGCAGTTACAGCACCGTTGGAAGCATTAACACCAGTTTTTGGATGCATTTTTGTACTGTTACTGTAGTATAGTGTACAGTTTTGAGACTGAATTTTGTTCTGTTCTCGTGCTAGTAAGACAACAGATTGCAGTCTTTCGAGAATCTTGTTCCAAAAACTCTTTAATACGCCTGTTCCACTATAGGGGTCCTGGGGTTAATGCACCTACTGAATAAAATCCGAACGCGAGTGATAAAACTCACTGAAGACATTGAGAGTCGATTGACACCGATGAAATTCCTTGTCTTCACTATTTCCCCAAGAGATGCTAAAAGGCATTATACATTTGCATTCCTCCTCTCCAGATTCTTCACCATCAATGCACGGTGCTCTCGAAATGTCCATCAGTTCGGCCTTAAACCCGGATTCAGATGTTCAAAAGACTCGTTCTTCAGCCGCATCACACACACAGCTTAACTCAATTTTGCGCCTCCATTAGAATCCACAGACGTTTAAGATCAATGTGCGCCGGTACCGCCTCTTCCTCTGTATATCTTCGGTTCATGCTGTGCCTTGATGCCGATCACTTAAGGATGCCCGCAATCTCAAAGGACGTCAATTATAAAAAAAACTGTTCTGTTTGTTGCGACTTTCTCAAAATGTTTAGCGTCAACAATTTTTCGAGCACAATATTAAGAAATAAAAACAAAAAATGAAAAATACAAGGGATTCAAAAGAAAAGTGTAAAATTTGTTGGAAAACTCTAGGAACTAATGGCATCGAGTCTCAAATGCAGTGGTCGTATGACAGAAATATTTAACGTGACAACCAAGCATCAATTTACGTCTAGTTTCCTCTACCTACTGTCACATCATATGTGACTTCTCATCTCCATCGCTTTGCTATTTAAATCGTTTTTTTTTCTTTTCCGTTATGTAGTATTTTATTTTCTGTTGCTTCTCTAAGAAAACTAAACTTTCTCAATTGGATTTCGTTTAAGATTCACCTTTAACCTTAAGTATAAAAAAGTAACTACATTAAATTTAATTATATTAAATATATATATACTTTTGTTCCGTACCTAGTAAGTCTATCTAATTTTAATTTTATTTATATAACGTTATTCTACATATATTTACTTCCATTTAATTGTTTGTTCCGCCTTACGCTCTCGCACGCAGCAGTTGAATGCGTTCTTTGTCGAAAGTTCCTCCCCCGGGGGGGTGTGGCGAGTGGGTGCAAATGCGAATTATTCACATTCATAACAATAAGTGCAGTTTGTTCCTTGTTCGGTGTCTGCAGTTCAGTCCATTTCAGTTTTGTTTCATTTAAATGTAAGTCGGTTGACTGTCGGTTGCAGTCCGGCCGGGATTTTCTAGATGTACTTGCCCAAGTCTTCGTGAAAGTCTTGCAGATAGGCGAGGAGCTGTGGGAAGGAGGGTCTCTGCTTGGGATCGGCCAGCCAGCAGCACGACATCACAGTGAAACTGAAAAAGCAGAGAGAGAGAGAGAGAGAGAGAGAACGGGAAAATCGAATAAGTGGATGGCAAGGCACAAATGACGCGTGTGTCACTTACAACTCATCGGGGCAGTTTATGGGTTGGCCGAGTCTGAAGCCGTCCATGAGGTACGGCGTCAACTCGAAGATGTCCACCTCCTCGAAGGGGATGGTCGCAAGAGTTGCCAGTTCCCAGAACAGCACTCCCAGACTCCAGATGTCACTGGTGGTTGAGTAGTACTTCTTCTGCAGCGTCTCCAGGGCCATCCATTTGAGGGGGCGATTCTCATTATCACCCAAGCAATGGTAGTCATCGGGGAATAGGTCACGCGACAAGGCGCTATCACAAATTTTCACATAGGATTCCGAGTCCAAACTGCAAGAGAGACAAAAAAAAATTCAAGGTGGGCACTAAGATCTAAACGTCGAAACCGAAATTCAAATGTCCGCCCGTTGGAGCATGGAACGTCCGAGTCATTCTGCTAATGGAACCCACCACTCACACGGCGGGGCGGACCATCCCTCCACGCCACGCACCGGTTTCACGGTAATGATCCATTTGTGGCAGGATGAGGTTTTAGGCGGTTTGCGGGTTCGTTCGGCTCGCTGAGGGGATAATCGAGGCCCATTTCGGGCAGACCGTAGGCAAATTGCGGCGCAGCCATTGAAACGGATCAACGCTCACATAAATTTCTCGTTTTTCTATTAAACATTTCGGTTGATTGATGATTTTAATGGCATTTAATGGCTTCGGGGTGGCTCCGCCGGAATGTGATGGGTCGATGTTAGTTAAATTGATATCCTTGTGCGAGTGGGTTGTACGTTGTACGTCCTCTGCGATTGATGGGTGAAATTGTCTTCGATTTGTTTACACACTTGACGGAGGAAAATCAACAATGTTCGAGGGACTAATTGAATTCGGGATAATTAAGTGTCATTCTGTGAAGAGATGATTTCGGGTGGCAAGGGCGTCGGTTGAGTGGCGGTCATCATGGGTCGGTCGTATTTGTTCACATTCCGCAATTTGATTTTGTGTCAAAGGCTGATCGTTAAACAAATAATTAAATGTGTGGGCATGTGTGCTTGCGGTGAGATGGAGATTTGTTCTCTTTGTAGCTTGCAAATCGGATAATCAGAAATTGGTTTAAGGCAATCTGCTCTCATTGCGGGGTATTTGTGCCCTAAAGGCTTAAACTTGAGCCAGCAAGTATGTAAGTGCGTGGGAAATGAGAAAGTGTTCAAGTGGCAGGCGAGATAAATGACAATTTCGAGCCTTCAAAAATTTATGTAACGGTATTTGAGTGTTTTTAGGATGAATGAAATGTCTACAAAGAAGTAGAATGAAGGGTAAGAGCTCCATAAACCGTCCAGAATGAGCTACAGTCTAACTCCCGTTCACCAGTTAAATGACAAGACCACGAGTTGTTGCAGAAATAGAACTTGTGGTTTGTTCGACAAGGATACTACGTCTGCATTGGGCCTAAGACAGCTACCGTCAAGAAGTCCCTTTAAATATTTTGAGCTCCTCAGTCTCTCTTTCAAAAATTTTTTGAAAGGAGTTCCATAGTGCTGTAGATTGCTAACCTTTAACAAAACTCCCACCCCTACAGCGTTCTTGTAATACTTACTAGCAATTTCGAGTGGCAATATCCTTGTGTAGGATTCCAAGAGAATGAAGATGGGCCAGGCCCTTAGTAACGTGAAGACCGAATTCGACAAGTGTTCGAGTGCTCAGTGGCGAATTGGTTTCCCGTGACTTTTGAAGAAATCTGCAAAGAAAAACCACAAAAACTGTCAGAAACCGTTTGATGAGCAAATACCAAATCCCCAGACATACATTTTTAAGTTCCCCTTCGCTGGATTGGGATAGGCAATCTCGGGAGGACCTGGCAACTCAGTGTTCGCCATCA
This sequence comes from Eristalinus sepulchralis, assembly GCA_944738645.1. NCBI lineage: Eukaryota > Metazoa > Arthropoda > Insecta > Diptera > Syrphidae > Eristalinus > Eristalinus sepulchralis. Next base: position 57,197,595 of record OX122886.1, read on the forward strand.
TTGGCGTCAAGATGTTCTGATGACTAACACCGATCAGCATTGAAGCGTCCTGCAGCAAACAGGCGACCTGGGTGAGTGAAGCTCCATCGACAACCGTCTTTATAAGTATATCACAAGAGTCGCCAATTTTGCCGGCATAAATCCGTCCGTACGTGCCCTCCTTGATGAGGTGCTGACAGAGAAGGGTGCCCGGCTGAACACTAGGAATCCGTCGAAGTTTCTCCTTCGAATCGCCGCCGCTTCCGCGAGTGCTCTTCGGCGTCGACATGCTGTACACCTGCAACGGGATCAATAAGAATTGTCGTCAGTGGTAAATCCGCCGCTTTTCTACCTTGGGGGAGGGAAGCACAAAAATTGTCAAAGAAAATTATGATAATCGCAAGTGACAAATGCAAGTGAGGGTGAAAATATATTATCTTCACCGGGTTCACCCCCCGGGACACATGTTAGTTTCTCACACCCTCTGTCACCCGCAATGAACAGGGTGTTCGACATATTTGGTGTCTCTATTGAACCATTCCGGCGGTTGCGTCGATGGGAATCCCGGAGGAGTTCGCCTTGTTAAGGGGATGACATTTCCGGCAGAACGAGGGGAAATTTATGGAATAATCCCTTTTGAAAATTTTTATCATTGATTCGCAGTTTTGCGCCCCGAAATGATGGGTTTTCGATACTCGAAATGGGCGTGCTGGGACTTTGTACATTTGTATCCTGCGGCTTGTGTTCGGTCGGGGTCGATGTGAGGGGGTCGGTTGGTCGACCGGTAGTCGTTGGGGAGGGTATGTGTGAATAATTCATAAGGAGTGTGGAGATAACGAGACCGTCGTAAATGAGAGATTGAACGGTTTAATTTGGTAATTTTAATAGACGACAGACCCTCTGTTGGGTTCACTTTGAAATGCTTATTTCGAAGAGGTCATATGTGAATCCGTTGGGGGGTCGAGGGGCACCTCAAAACTTGCATTTGTAATTTTGCAGCGATGGGTGGAAAGTTGAGACCCTCCGGCGAGATTGATTTTGCGGTCGAGTGGAAGAGAGATAAGTGGAAGGCCCCAGTGAAGGAGTATTTTTTTGCTACGTATTTGAACTTTGAAGAAATTTGGGTTCATCTCGCCTTGGGCGGGGATTGATGAGGATCCCTAATTTTATCTTCACAGCAAATGTATTTTAAGGGGCACCGATTATGTATTGGTGGAATGAAACTAATGACCATAAGGCTCTCAGGGAGGAAATATTTAAGTAATGAGATGGTATGAGGAAATCGTTGCGGTGACCCGCTCTTCCTAGTCTTCTGAATAATTACGTCAAGAGGTGTGGTAAAGGAGTGAGTATGCTATGAAGTGTAAACTTTGAAGGGGGGTACTCATTTGAGGACTTGGGGCTATGGTATGTATTCATTCAAAGTTGATTGTGCAGTCTTGAGTTCTTGCACTTAGACCTTGTCAATCTATCCCAACTTTAGCTCTTAAGTTGTTCTAAAATAATACGGGATTTATGGCTGTATTTAATACGCAATTGTATACTAAGTGGATTTGTACTTTTGTACACAAATTATACTTTCGTGGACATCTGATCCAGAAACATGATTGAAGAGGTTCTGATCGGTTTAAGATCAAAATTATATGCGCGATTTTCGGTTCTCTTTGCGTAGATGGCATCTGGAGGAGAAAATTCAACCATGAACTGTTCCCGCTGTACACTTAGATGCACCTAGTTGAGCGTCCTCGGCTTCAAGTCATTAGGCGGCTAGGTCATGTAGAACCAAAGGAGATAACAGCTCCCTCGAGAAGAGTCTTCGATTTCGAACCAATGGGACAACGTAGCTGAGGACGTCCTCGAATGAAATTGCGCACACAAGTGGAGAAGGACCTCAGCCAATTTGTTGCGCACAACAAAAGGTAGCTGGCGAAGATCTTGCTTGCTGGAGAGGTTTGTTGGTTAAGGCCCAAGTACACCCCAGGCTGTAGTAGCAAACAAAAAAAAAGAATAAGAAGGGCATCCGATGTAGAGCCGTCTGTCAAAACAGCCGATATTAAGCTTAGAATACGAAGGACCGCAACCATACTCAACAAGACGTTTATCTTTCTAGGATAACCAAACGAAATCCTCAGAAAAGCCTCAGTTTCGTCTAGAGAAAACAATTTTGTCCGCAATTGTGCGTGAAAAATGAATAGAAGAGAAGGTAAACATAACCTCAAATTCAAGATGTGGATAAAGTCCGGAAGGCATAGATTCATTGAGAACACTGGATCGGCTACATCAATCGAATCGACAAACATACTCAAATTGAGAGGATGTTCCAAGCTCAACAGGCAGGTTTAAGATAACAAGGAGGACAGAATCATTAGTATACCGACAGATTTATTGCTTGGAAACACCATTGCCGCCGAACGTCACGAATAAAAGCTCACCCTAGCTAAGGCTTAGACTTAAATGGGTGGAATGAAAATTGTCGGTATGAGGTTAACTATGTACTCATTTGTTGCATTGTCATTAAAGAAAAAAAGAGTCTTGTTTCACAAGCTTCTGCTTACTAAAAAAAACGATTGTTGTATGCGAGAACATGTTGTAGTTCACACTATATCTTATGCACACTATATCTATATGCTTTAGACAGCGGCAGACCACAGGTTTCTTTAAGCTGTTCATTTGTTGGTAATACTGGTCCGATTTCAGCGTTGAATGCATGTTACATGATGTAAACCAAACTCAACAAACACACTGCGTGACGCTCCTGATAATGGAAATTTTCTAGGCCACTATTATGCATTAAGTGGCCACTACGACCATTTTCCCTTGGCATTGTTGTGAGTGACTTATTTTTAGTAACTCGCTCAAAGAATGTCATTGCAATCTAGCGGTGATCAAGTAGATGGAAATCGGGTAAATATTATTCTTGGTGTTAACTTGTGTGTATCCAGCCAAGTTACATTTTTTGGTAAGGTATTGTGAAATAAATACGTTTACAATTTACACTTGATACTCCATATTTTCATGATTCATGTTGTAATTTGCAGGTATCGAATTTGAGAACAACAGAAACGAAACCCTTTACGAGTGAAGAAAAAACTTACATAAGTGCGCAGTTTATTTGGTTATAAAAATATGAATATTTAAAGAGCTATATATAAAGAATGGATTAAAAGCCCGAATTAAAATCGGAGAACGGGTTCTTCCTTTTTTAACTTAAGCCTTTAAACGGACTTTGTCATAAGACTATTTTTAAGAAAAAAAGAAGGCGATTACATCGTATCCCACATGTAAGAGCAAGGGCTTCAGCCACTGTGCTGTAAATTCTAATCGTAGAGGCTTGGCCCGCACCTTATACGCCTATGGCCGGTGCTGGGCTCCTTATTGACAACTGTTTAGGTGGACATATACGGGCATGGGTTGCTTTGTTATTGTTTTCAATGTATTTTTAGAAACTTATAGGCTAATACTAAGGTTTATAATTAAATTGAGTGCTTTCCAAATGGTGTTTCACAGAAGCCTGGGGTTCAGACGAAGTCTAAAATGGTTTTAAGAAGGAGTACCTCAGAGATAAAAAACGAAGTCATCAATTGACGTTTTTATCGATGGGAATAAATCGACCGGCAATGTAACAGAACCACTAAAATGTAGTGGCATTCATTGCGCTTCACATCGTCATGCCCTTGTTATGAAAGAAAATTTCACCCGACTTAAAATTAAATAGGGACAACAACATCAACAACTCAAGAAGCAATCGAGTAATAGAACCTTCTCTCGAAAGACTGGCTTTGTACGAATACAACAGATTGATCTTCCCAGTCCTCCTTTATGGCGCAGAAACTTGAACGCGTATGAGGAAGCCTTTAGTCTCTTTGAGAGAAAAAGTTCTGCGTGCGGTTTTGGATCCTGTTTGCGTTGACGGTGTTTGGAGGAGAAGATTCAACTACGAACTTTATAGGCTGTACGGCGGCATGCGCTTGGTCAAGCGCCTTCGGATACAACGCTTAGGATGGCTAGGCCAAATAGAGCGTATGGACACCAAGACTCCGGCCCGAAAAGTCTTTGAATCTGAGACATAGGGACAGCGCAATAGAGGAAGGCCTAGTCTGAGATGGCTCACACAAGTGGAGAAGGACCTCAACCGTCTTGGAGTGTGCATTTGGAGGCGAGAAGCTGGCGAGAAATCGTTCTGGATGGAGAGACATGTTGGTTGAAGTCCTGTTCCACCACTGGGTTGTAGCGCTTTTAAAAACAGAAGAAGAAGCTGAATCCTAAACCTAAAGGAGTACGTATGTTATGGTGAAGTAGATTCACAGTTAGGGGTTTGCATTTATTTTATTTGTTTTTGAGTGCAAGCAATGACATACATCAGTGTTTGGGATGCCATTGCAATATTTTCTTGTTCAGTTCGCATTTGAGGACAGAAAGGTATACCCAGAGGTGTATATTTTTTCATCAAATTTAGGAGAAAGATCGATGGATACAAAGTCAGCTAAAGAATTTTTCGGCTATTTCTTCCTTTTTCCTAAACGACGTTTGCACTTAAAACGCTGCATACATGTGATGCTATATCCAACAACCTCATTGCTTTTAGGATTACCTTAGTGGAGGCACTTCTAAAGAGCAAACACAAACAATTGTAAAATGCCTGTAAATTGCCCTCATCACTCAGCCAAACTCAGAAATGAGACATTACGACAAATCGCTGAATTTTCTTCTTAATTCTCGGCTGGTATTCTTTTGCAAAGTTCCCTTGAGTTCACAGGCAGAGTTTCGCCTTCCTCAGCGGGAAATCAATTTTTCAATGCTTGCACAAGCGTGTCCCTAAAGACCTGCCGTCGTAAGCGGGAAGTTCTTAAATAAATCATTAGCCTGTGACCACACCACACCGTCCACGGAGTAGATTCAAATCTCACTTTGTCGAAATCCATTCGAAAAACAGCATGTTTCCCCTTGTCTCAGGATTTCCCAAAACACTAAATCCATCCAAATTTATCGCGATCCTATTCCCCCGAAAATTAATCAATACCAGCACCCATAAATCACCGCGGGAGGCTCAAAATTACAGTTTCCTTTGAATGCCACCCCCTACGCCCCCACCACCCAGGGAGAGGAACAAAAACTCGTGTCAGGGAATAAATAATAACTCAGCCGCCTAGCGCCTCCCTAGCAGCATTCTTAGACCGAATCAGAAGCCGACAGCAGTGCCTAAACATTGACAAGACTTAAATTTATTAAACAGGACAACCGCAATGTGGAGATTTATTTGCGTTGGCACGGGGCGGAAGGCGGGTGCGCGTCACAAAATATCTGCCCGAGCAAAAGAAAATTTCAATTAAAAGCGAGCCGTCACTGCGCTCAACCAAAGCGATAAATCTTGTTCAGCCCGAGAGAGGGAGCATACACTAACTGGACGCTGACGTAACGCAATGAATGCAGGTTGGCGGGGACACACCCTCCATGGGCCCACTGCAGCCGAGCTGCATTCTCGATGACGGAGAAATTTGGAATTCCGCCCACTTGCTGTCGTTCCCAGGTAGCGGGTTGCAATTAAAGTTCGATAAATCACACGGCTTCCGAAATTCCACAGCCATTCTGTGTTCGCCGGTGTCGTGTCGCTGAAATCTAGGCAGGCCTGAAAGACGGGCCTTTGTTTCGGTGTCCGCGCCGAGCATGCGATAGCCCTTTGACGAGCCTCTCCAGCGGAAGCTGCCGTTGCACCTGACATCACTTTCCAATTAAAACGCACTTTACAGTGTGCACAGCGTTGAGCATGAACATGACACTCGTACATCGCCCTGATAATTTTAATTTCACCCCGTTGTATTCCCGGGTGGGGGGCGGACTAATCGGGGTTCGAAAAAGTCTGCAGCGCAGCCGGGGAAGACATATTTTGCAGTTGAATCTCAATTAGCACGTCGCGGCGCTGGTCTAGCTTGCGATGGGGAAAGCAATTTGACGAAATGTAAGGAATTTCGCTCCCCTCCCTGGGGGAGTGGGGCGAACACAGGAAAGGTCTCGTCGTTGAGATTAGCTTAAAGGGTGCAATTAATTCCCTTCCCCGAATTGCGTGATGCTATGGCTCAGAGTTATGGGTTAAGGACGATGAATGACATACATATCAGCACATCGAGTAGCTGTCGTTGTTGCCGTCTCCATGGGATGTCGGTATTCTCCTTTGTCTCTTGACAAAATGACTTAAAGCCATGAAATGGTGTTGAGTTGTTGTTGCGCTCTGGATTCCCCCACGAAGATGGGGACGCCCCTTAGGACGGAATATGTTGTTTTGGGGCTAATTCTTGGAATTGTGAGACGTCTGCGAATGAAGGATTTTATCACCTCGTAAACCCAATTCGCTCGTTCAATGAGGTCTTTGTGAAAATATGTGGTGCTTTGTTTTAAAGGTAAACAATTGTGTCTTGCAGTATCTTTTACGAGAACACGGTTTCCTCGACGAGGGTTCTTGCTGTAGTGCGATAATTAATTTAAGACCAGACTTTTGGGAACATTGAAATTGAAAGGGTGTTCTTGAACTTTAATGCCCTGGCAGTGCATAATGAGTGTTAAGTGATGGAAGGCGTTTGTTAAGTCTGGAGCTTAAGACTGAAATTTATTGAAAAAAAAAGAAGCATCTAAGGGTGCAAAGGCAGAGTTTGAAAGGTTTATGTTATTTCTTTTCAGTGAAGATCACACGAACGGCCTTCACCCTGCAACTGTAGGCTGGGTCCTAACGTCGAAAGAAACAACAGAGTAAAAACACTCGGCAGAGAACCATAGAATAACAACCACCCTTCCTGGATGAAAGACGAAACAGGAAAATGTCTGGAAGCAGCACTTAAGTAATAGAAGCAAGCAAGCCTAGAATTCCTCTTAGGAGGGAACAACAACCTTCCTTCCTGAACCTTAGGCAAGGCAGCCTACAAGATCCGAAATAGAAGGCTTGTAAATATAAAACTGTAAAGTGTCTTAGAAGGCCAAATATTTCTAAAAGTTCCAAAGGCACCAAGTGCTTAAGTAAGAACTCCGAAACGCACTAGTAGAAGTTTATGAACTACAGCTGATATGAGTGCCCGGACGAGATGGCAAAAAGGCTAAAAAGAGGTTCCGATAAATGGACCTTCTCCATTTTGTTTTTTCAATGTAAAAATGGATCACGAAAAAAACAATCGGTTGTGGACGGACCTGGGAGGTAGAGGAGTTCATCGTGAGGTTTGATTTGTAATGTAAAATAGAACACACAAATTTGAAAGTGAGCTTAAAATTTGTGTTCGGTTGAAAGAATAATTAATGACATTTACTTTTTGACAATGATATCAAGTTAATGTGGTCCAGGCGTTAGAAAGTCGAAAAGTTAAATTTTGGTTGACTCGCCCAAAGCAGACTTCTTTTGATCTCGGCGGTCAATTTAAAGCAGCAAATTTTTAAATTAAATGGCCATCAAAATAATTTCTTAACAAGTCCATTGTTTCACGCCTTGTATGACTCTTAGCTCCAATTTTTGGAAACCAGAGCTCAACGAGATATGTGCTTGGATTTATGGATGCACATGGAGGCACAGCAGGCGGCCAGGCAGCTGAGAATGACGACAATCCGATTCGGCGCAATGTTCGCACACAGCTCAGCTGCAGATGCTTTAGTCTCTCTCTAAGTAATGAATCTGGTCTACTCGATCGAGTTTCACTCACTTATCTAACAAAAACTGGGACTTAAATTTGCTAATGTTGTTGGCAAGATTGGTTTCAGTAGGCCACGTACTGTGAGTTTTTCTATCGGCACGAAAAAATATTTCTCACAGATCCTAATACATCTGGTTTGTTCAGTCTTTTCATGATGACTTGCCAAACGGTACTCGACATGTATGATAAATGAATTTGATAGAAGTTGCGCTGAATCCGTTTAAAAAATCCAACCTCACAATGAATCACACTACAAAAAAGCACAAAAAAAAAAAAAAAATATGGATGCAGCACAAAAAGCCAGAAGAGACAAGAAGATCTAATTTAACCATGAATCGTCTTACAAACGAACAACGCTTCCAAGTTATTGAATTTCATTATCAAAATGCGTGCTCTGTAAAGAAAGTTCATCGCGCGCTTCTTCCATTTTATGGTCAGTTCAGTTTTGGCTCAATGGGTACGTAAATAAGCAGCATTATCGATTTTGGAGTGAATACAAGCATTGCAAGAGCTAACAATGCATCCAGAAAAAGTCACAGTTTGGTGCGGTTTATGGGCTGGTGACATCATTGGACCGTACTGCTTCCAAGATGCTGCGAATCGTAGCGTTACTGTGAATGGTGAGCGTTACCGTGAGATGATATCCAATGCAAACGCTTGACTTGAATGACATGTGGTTTCAACAAGACGGTGCCACATGCCACACAGCACGCGCAGCAATGGACTTATTGAGAGGCGAGTTCGGTGAACATTTTATTTCACATTCGGGACTGGTCAATTGGCCGCGTAGATCGTGCGATTAAATGCCTTTAGACTATTTTTTGTGGGGCTATGTTCAATTGACGCATTGGAAGACAACATTGAAGCATTTATACGTGAGATACCGGCCGAAATGTTAGAGAGTGTATGCCAAAATTGGACTAAGCGGATGGACCATTTGAGGCGCAGTCAAGGTCAAAATTTGCACGAAATTATCTTCAAACATTAGATTATATGGACCGTACTATCAATCCAAATAAAGATTTCATGCATCTTTCTGAACTTATGTGTATTTTTTACTTTCCAATAGGTTTTAAAAAACACCCTTTATAATAAAATAACACTGACATGAGATTACTAAGCTGAGCTGTAACAGGACAAGGACATTGCAACTACACCTTAATAATAATAATAATAATTGAGTGGCACTACAGCCCATAACGGACCAGGGCCTAGCTTCTACAACAACTACTCGTGTTGTGCATGCTATTGTTCTTCACGAGTAGAAGGGACCTACAGTTTTTTTTTTTGCCGATTCCGAACGGCCAGATTTGAGAAGCTTTCCATAGACAATTAATACTCTTTGAGTGTTGTCAGCAACTCGAAAGAGGTGGTGCCGTGAAAAATGCTAGGTGTCTCGTCCGGGAATCGAACCCAGACCTTCTGTGCCGCAGTCGATGCACTTACCACTGCGCCACGGCGACCAACTACACCTTGGTTGGCATAAATAGCACAGTAAGGTGCACGCATTACGGATAGGAGAGAGAGGCTGTGGGACATTTTTTAACAATCCTTCCGAGCCTTGTCTAAGCCGTATTCAGAACAAACAAAATATAAGCAAAACCCAATCGAGGAGAATTGTCGATTGAATAAAGACAGCACTCAAACTCTAGATCACGTCGACTGTCAAACTCCATGTCCCTCAATTCAACTTAATTCACCTGTCGGACTCTCATCAAAGTTCCAAGGAGCCTTGCTGATTCCAGTATGGGCGTTCATGAGGAAATTGTTTCGCATGCACTCAAGCCATGTTAATTGTTTAGTATTGCCTCGTTTTATGACAACACCTTTGGGTACCTCTAACAACTTTCGGCACTCTCCCATCCTGCCAAAGGACGCACCACATCGACCTCCAAGTCTTAGCATAAACATTAACGACGTCATTCGCCGAATCGTTCCCTTTAATCGGAACTTCATTGGTTTCAGCTTATGGGCGCCCCACGCCAAACGCAAGCTTTTTCGATTTCTTAAATACCTTGATCAAATTCATGTCGGTCACAGTTAATCCCCTCCACGATATCCATGCACTGTCGCAGATACCCTTTCGTAAGCCTGTCATTAACAAGAAATGTTGCCTGGATATAGTTCGCATTTCCAGTGGCTTTTTCTTATCCCGAAAGGATTTCACGCAAATTGATGTAAATTACGGACTCTTCGGGGCCAAATTGAATCCCCAAAAGAACCTCCGAACTACTCGCCACCGCTGCCAAAATTTCCGGCCCGCCGGCGGCCCGGCCGTGGGGGCAAGGCAAAATTAAGGTCCAGCAGAATAAATCTACATTAGATTGGACTTAAAGTTCGTTTGTAATTGAATTCAGCAGTAGGATGTTCGCAATTTTTCCGCTTCACAGATTCCCATGCTTCGGCCAGCCCCGCCCCGTTCCCTTATCACTGTTATCGCCCCAACTGGGTGGCGGAAATGGAAATTCTAATTACAAAACCCACAGAAACAGATAACAAAGAAAAATGGCCTACATTTCATTTTTAGCCCGCAAACGAGACGCAAGGCGTGTTGCTGGGACGGGAGGTGGGCCTGATGACGACGGCGACGACGACGTTGGCAGGAGGTTGGCATGCCAAGCAGGCTACAAAAATTATGCCGATTCATAACCCAAATAAAGTGGCATCGCAAGCTTGGATCTCGCATAGCATTAGCACTAATTCTCTTGAGCAGCAGCAGCACCAGAAGCAGCAGCAGCGAGACGTTTCGCCGGGTAAATCCAATTATATTGTTCCCATGAGGGGGTCTGGCGTGTGCTGGGATGTGGGTGTTGCGGCAGCGACCACCCGCTCAGCGCACCACTCAAATGAATGAACACAACAAAAGGACTCTACAACTTTAATTTATCGTGTGATGTACGGAGTGGTGCTCAGCATATCTAAATTTCATCAAGGGGAATATATATACTCACGGCAAGTGGGTGGGCATGTAAGAAAGGTGACACTGCACCACGAAATACGGGGAGCATGGTGAGAAAGGCGAGAAAGTGCTGGCTGGCTTCAGTGGGGTGCTAGGACCTGTGTAGTGGGGGTTACAAGTGTTCGGCGCTCTTATCCCCATTAAATCTGTCTAAACACAGAGGCAATTGTTTTAATGTACACACGATTCTCTGGAGGGGTGAGCGAGAGCCGCACTTGAGAGAGGGTTACCAGGTAACCGGAGGGCGTTTCTTTTTTTTGTGGAACGGAAAGTGATGAATCCGAGAGACGATGCCTGATAATTGAGGAGAGACACTATACCGCCGGCGGGACATTAGAGAAATTAATTTAACGAGGGTTGAAAAGTTTCCATTTGTCATTGCAGTAGATTGCTCCGGGATGAGGGCGTGGGAATGGGGGGGTGGATGCTTAGACGATGTGTCGTGTGCAATCTTCTTCGCACAAAGGCTTCGATAACAACTTGCATTCTTCACTGGAGGATTTCTGCAGCTCCAGGCTCCGTATCCGACGCTCTGTGTAGCTCACGTCGTCATCGTCGGCATGTAGCAGGAAAACTTCGGTTTTTATGACCCGACGTCTTTTGTCCTGCGAGATGAATGTGTGTATGCGGTCGGTCATTGTTTCTTAGTATCCTTTCGGGATGTCGGCTCTCGAGCTTGCGTTGTATGCTGAGGAATTCGGAAGAGAAAATATTGGCCCATTATGGCGGAGATATATTTACGGAAACCATTAGATGGACATGAAGTAATTCTCCCTTATCCACTGCGACAAGTTATTGTAATCGGTGGGTGGGTGAATGGTGATGGGAGGGGGGAGGGGATCGGCGGCAGACTCAGGGACAGACATGGGGACAAGGATTTAATGGCCTGCCCTTGGCTGTTGTCCTGTTGTGGCTTTTATTGTCACAGAGCTTCTCGTCGTCTGGACAGATGCAGGCGGGCCATGATGATGACGATGACGATGACGATGATGATGATGGTTTTCCGGTTTTGTGGTTTGTTGGTTGGAAATTGAAGTGAGCGACACTTTTACGATTGCCCCTCGGAGGCAGTGTCGCCTGAAGTTGATCCTCATTGTGTGTGTGTGTGTGTGTTGCTGTAGCTATTTGTCAGGAGGAGCGGCGCACTACTGCCACCGGGATGTATGTGAATGCGGTGGACGTGTTTGCCGAGTTGTTTTGGCTGCCGAAGGCTTTGTTATAACATGTCGACCGCAAAACTATGTGTTGTTAGTGAAAACATGATTTTGAGGGCGACAAATCCGCTGTTGCCGGGAGACACCAGCACTTGGATGTGTGCGGGCCGGACAAAGGCGGTTGTGGGCGGCTGTACGTGCGAATGGGAAGTTTTGAAAAATTGGGTCAGACAAATTGGAGGGGGACTGAAGGCATGTTTGACAAATGGACAGCTGATGGACGGGGTGGTGTGGGCGGGTGGGGTTTTGAAAAGTCTCAAGATTTTTATGACTCAACGCTCACACACTTCAACACGCCGACAATTATTGGACATGCCCAATCGAGGAGGAGTGATGGCCTAAGGGACACTAAAGGGATTTGTCCGTTGATGGTTTCAACAGAAAGGACAGCTTTGTGGCCATCAATGCGGGATGAAAATCAAGGCGGAATGAAAATTGTGTCTTACTGCACTGTACAGGAGGCATGACGGAATTCTTTCATTGTCTGCATGATTAGACTGTTTGTTGGTTTTGTTTTGGAAACCGCCTTGGGCGCAGTAGTATGTCATAGAAACAGAATTGATAACTTGTGTTCTTTAAAGAAGTTTTGTCAATTTTTTAGCTAGGCAGGGCATACGAACTTTACACGTGTGTTTGAGCCGTTTGTTTAGCTGCATTGAAGAGACTGTTATCAATTTGATATGTTCTGTTTTGCCGCCAGGATGGTGAGATATCGCACCTTTGGACTGGATGCTCTGTGGATATGTAAGGTCTCAGGGTATATGCCACATAGATTTGGCGACTTGGAATCGAACATTTCTCATGTCACCATGCTCGTACGAGTCGTCCAAAAAAATAGGGCGACCATGAATTCCCTAGTTCAATTTTCTGTCAACACTTAAGAGCGCCACCTCTCAAGACCCTGCAAATTTGATTCAAAAAGTGGTACATACTGCTCCAAGTCTCTGCAAAGCCTTTGACATCATTTTGACATTGCTCCCCTCTGCCATTTAGTTGATGGACTGGCTGGCAAAGAACGTGCATTTCAGAGCGCTTCCAGAATCTCCTTCAAACGCTTCACTTAATTCCTCTTGTTCAAAGACGTGATTAAAATGCACCCCTTCAAGCTCCCTTCCCCAACGACAGACACAATCCCCACATTATTCCCCATTGCTTTGCCGCATAATTACATTGAAATTTCAATAAAACACTGTAATTAGCAAAAGTAATTCATCATCAGCGGCAGGACGTTAATAACACCCACAGACCGGATGAAGAAATCAATCACTTCTCGGGAGAAGTCTTAATGGGGCCCTTCTTCTCCGAGGTGTTGCACTCGTCATCCCCTAATCACCGTATCATTATGTAATTCAAGCCTAATTGAAGTCGATACGCATTTGTCGGGTGGGCTAGACCCAGCGTGCCGATAAAATATTCAAAAGCGATGAATTCATAATGTAATCACCTCGGAACCTCCTCCAGACTGGGCCTGAATTAAATCATTTTGTTTAGCTAATTACACTGCTCTTGCTTGTCTCGTCTTGGTTTCCTTTGTGAACAATGAACACGGAGCTCCTCTTCCCGTTCCACCTGACGGATGCCACGTCTGCGGACCATGGGCGGTCCTCAGGAACCAGTAATTTACTGAAAATCGAAATTATTGAATTGCCTTCGAACGGACCCCTTTATTAAGTGCCTCCAGGCAATCGGAAGTATTATAACCCTTTTCAAGTGTATTTACTCAGGACTGCGTTTGTTGGCGTGCCGGGGAGCAGATGGTACGGGTTCAAGGGGATTGTTGTTGCGACAGAAATTGTCTTAGTAATCGTCATCTTTGTGGAGGCATGATTCCTTGCTCACAGTTCTGGGGATGGAATTACCTTCAAGATGATTAGGTTTTGAGTTTCCAAAGGAATTGTGTCCTGTTGGAAAATGAAATGGTCGACAGCAAAGCTTGATGGGTCGTGAGCTTGGACAGGGATACCATAAGTCTTGGGATTTGCGAAATGGACCAGATGATGAATTGAAAAGGAGATAACTGGCGTTTGTTTCAGGACACGGTGCGGATGTCAAGGATGTCAGGGATGTCAGGGAGTCAGACAATTTGTTTGACGATGTTGGCATCATAAAGCAGAGGGCGCTTGTATGGGAAACTTGATCAGCATTTTGCTGATTTTAACCAGAGCCCCAATTTGGGATTACAATTTGCATTGAAATCTACGTCAGTTTCCTTTGTAACTGAGGCTCTGATAATGAATGAATGGATTGTGTATTGTTTATTGGGAGTTGTGTGTTATTTTACGATAGACTGAATATACAAATTTCTTTCGTGCACTTTAGTGAGGTAGGTAAAAGGAGCGGGTAGCATGAGTTGCAACCCCACATAGGCCAGGTTAGGCCCATTGTGATGTCAGCCGATTGAGGATCGTCTTTCATAAAACCTAAAAGCAATTGGAGTCTTTAATAAAATTCACGGGTTGAAGAGGAATTATTCTTCCTGTTGATTTGCACTTTGGAGAGGGTTACACACAAACATAGGAGGCGGGAGACGCTGTTTCCTCTTGCTCGGCCCTAGGTTGTGATAAAAGTTGTTATACGGAAGATCTAGCCTGTGTACGTGCGTTTCAATTGCAGAATGCCCAATGATGGTTCCAATGGGTGCTCTGATAGCTGATCTGTCTAGCCTGATGATACGAAACAAGTCAGAAACGGTTCTATTGTCTGACGCAAGAAAAAGTCTTCGGCGGCGATCTGAAAACATCAAGTCTTGGGAAATTGAATATCATTTCATTGAGATCGTATTTCGTCACAAGATACACCAAAACAAAGTTTCTGTGAAAACCAAGTTATGCTCGAGTTCCAAGTGTTCTCTGATATCGCAGTGCACATCAGATGGTGTGTATATATGCTTTCAAGGAGAACATAAAAGGGGACCTTGTCTGCATTACAAAGGGCACGTGGACACCTGTCATTGGCGTGTACAGCAAAGATTAGGGTTCTTGTCCATTTTTCAAGTGAACAACGAGAATGGACACACGTTCCTTTGACGTATTCTTTTAAAAATGGTAATTTCTGATTTCACAGCTATATGTTTAAAAATTGATTCCAACGAGTTTCCAGGAATCAAATTTGAGACATTTGGCGTGTAGGTCGACGCATTTCCTCACTACGCTACGGCGTAAGTGGAAGGCTGATTAATCGATGGTGCTAGATCAGCCAGGCCATCAGTGACTGTCAATGACGACTCGTTGGTTGTTAAAACAATACTTAAAGCTCTGATATTTTGGCTGCACAATCAGCCGCTAAGCCATGAGCTGAAGGCCGTTAGAAGTAATTAGACCAGGAAGTCCTTTCTTAAGAATTAAGATTAATAACATAAGTTACCTTCAGGCTGATGGTATACGTGAATTGGGGATATATGAAACGATTAGAGAAAGATTTCGCTAATTAGTGAAAATTATTGGTTGAAGAGCAGACATCGAGCGGATAAAATTGGAATTGGTGCAGCTCAGTTTGCTGAGAGCATTCTATGTTCGTGTGGTGCGGCTTGAGAACGAGTCTTTAAACGTCCTTTTCTAGACCTTTTCTTTTGTCTAGTTAATTAACTTATTCTGACACATTTCGGAGTTTTATTCTTGGATTGAACGCTTATCTTGTATTCTGGCAGCACCACCACTATCGACACTTAAAAACTACTAGTGGTCTATGAAAAGCATTTAAAATTTCATTAAAATGTTTGCACAACTTCTCTACTGGTCAAAGAACAATAGACCGCACAACACGAGTAATCGCTGAAGAAGGTTGGGCCTGAAATCTTGAACACTGTAGCGTGACCTATTTGTCTTTTAATTTAATTATTACATTCCAAAGCTAAATGAAATCAATGCGTTACTGACATTTTTTAAATGTTCAATTCCCTTTTTTGTTTTTCTACAGCGAGATGCCTGAAAAAGTGATCGATTGGCGGTGTTGTTTCCGCTTCAACGTTTAAATGATCGACAAACTCAGTTTCCCCATAAAATAAAGTCTGAGTCTTTTATTAAAGGCCCAATCTTAACGTACGGTGCGTGTTCGTGCTGTTGCTCTTGACAAGCTTTGGTATGAATTTTATCCATTTTACGAGCGTTCGAGCGCCTCATTGCAATGGTGTCTTCAAATCTTAATTCCTCATCATCTGTAGATTTAATATCTACGTCAGAGAAATCCCTAAAAATACGCTTCTACCCCCATCATTTTTTAGGCCCTTTTGGTTCTCAATTTTATTTTTTTTCCTTATTCGTACAGAATTCATATCACCCCTTGTTACGCACACAACATTTAGGTGATAGGATCCTCTATTCACGTTCAGGATCACGGTGCTTCATCTAGTGTCTTATTTTTAATCATTTGTAGGTCATTCTGACACCGACCGCTGTTTACCTCTCAGAATCTTTATGGAAAGTAGCATCATTCCACCGCGAATCGAAAAACGCGTAAACGTTACAATAAAATATTAAAAATTCTTTTCCAAAATAAGTGCTGTGCTTTACGATGTTAATTGACCACAACTTCAATTTTACCTTTTTTAATTAGAAGGACCGATTTTATATTGGAAGCGATTTTATCGCTTAAGGTCAATATTATCCAAATAGTCCGTGAACTACAACCCTGAAACCATCAAAAAGTTCACGAAATCGGCGCTGTTTCAAAAACAGATTTCTACACAGGCGGAAAATGTATTGGGCTTTAACTGCACGATTAGAATAGAAGGAATGCAGGAAGAAAAAAAATATTTGTGTAGTGGCGGAAAATGATAAATGATACATACATACGCTTAATTCCTGCACGACGGTGCGACTAGCAGTACATGTGTTAATTCTTCTTCTTTACAAACGTAAGGAAGAGAGGAGCAACCCTCTGAGGGAATTAGTCATGCTTACTAAAGGAAGCTTGACGATATAACTGGCAGACTATACAACTGGTCTTGTACGACCGGCCTTTATACAGCTTGAAAAGAAGGAAGTCATTCTTTGCTGCACTCGTTCGTTCACACAATCGACCAAATATTCACACTACGGCAGATTTTGGAGAAAACCTAGGAGCAACAAATTGATACCCACCACCATTTCATCGATTTTAAGGCGGCTTATGATAGCATCTATAGAGACGAGCTATAGAGAGCAATTTTGACATCCCTATCAAGCTCGTCCGTTTGTGTAGGATGACGATGGAGAATGCACGCTCCATCAAGGTCGATAAAGACTTGACCCAGACTTTTGATGTCAAGGATCCAGACAAGACGACGCGCTGTCTACGACTTTTTCAACATCGTTCTGGAAAGAATTGTTCAAAACTCGAACTCCAACACCAGAAGTCCGTCCAACAACTCGCATATTCCGACAATATTGACATTCTCGGAAGAACGCAGTGTGATCTCAATGGCGCTTTTGTGGGTATTGTAACGGAGGCCGCGAAGATATGTTTAGCGGTAAACGACGGTTGGACAAAGTATATGCCGCCATCGAGAAAGGACACCCAACACCGACGCCTCGGTCAGAACGTCACAGCGAATAGATATAACTTTGAGGTAGTCAAACATTTTGTCATTTTGTCCACCTAGACACCGTTATGAATTTAGACAATGACACCAGTGCTGAAATCAAGCTACGAAAGCAATTGGTAAACCAAGCCAAGGAGATATAATGACGAACTATACGGGTTGTTCAGTGAAATCGACTTAGCCTAAAGAGGGAAGAATCAACGATTGAGATGGCTAGGTCATCTAGAGCGGATGGAAACCAATGCTCTGGCCCGAAAAGTCTTTGAATCCACCCCCGAGGGACAGCGCAGTAGAGGAAGACCGTAACTCAGGTGGCGCATGCAAGTGGAAAGGGACCTCAACCAACTGTGCGTACGAAACTAGAGACAGCTAGCTAAAGATCGAGCTGGCTGGATAGTCACAATGTTATCAGAAGCATTTTAAAATTCCCTGTTTCAGGTTGGTATGACATAAGTTATAAAAAAATAAGGTTACGTGTGCCTGGAGTCAAAGTTGGATCCTTATCTGTTTCAAAAAATGTATTTAACCCAACCAAAACTTGATAAAACGGTTAAACAGTCGGAACGCCTTTAAAAACAAAGCAACCTCTCAACGAGCCATACTCCTAGACAGACGTCAAGTAGTGAATATCTAAAACTGTGACATCCGTTCAGTCACACAAAACCACAATGATGCCAACCCACGTCAACCCACGTAGGGCGCCACTGTAATATCACACATAATCCCCCCCGAAAGAAAATACCATCAACGAACCGAAACGAAATGAAATGAAATGAAACTTACCTGCGTCAGTTGTGATGAGGCGTAATACGAAATTCTTGACGGGCACCCGAATTCCGGTTTCGAGTATATCGTCTCAGCCACCTGGTCGCCCATCGGCAGCAGGGCGGTGGCGTACGGCGAGGGAGTTGGCGAGCCGCGAAATCCTGCGAAAATAAACCACAAGTTAGTTGACATTCATCACCATTCCGTGAAAAGTGAGGAAAAATTCAATTTTCCAGGGACCACCTACTGTCGAAAATATTGCAGGACTTCTTTGACTCCGTCAGCGGGAACTTATTTAGGCTGGCAATTGTCGCGTATGATCCGCTGTTCACACTCGGCGGTCGTCCCAGAGGATCCAGGCGTATAAACACATTCTGGTGGCTCCCGTAGGCGGCCGTCGTGAAGCTTGTACTGCATGGATGGAGGAAATGAAAAGAAGGAGAAGAAATAAGAAGTCGACACAAGATAGATTTTTATTTTTTCCAAGAAATCCTTTTTCAAAAGGAACTTCTTCCGTATCAGTGAAGTGGAGAGCGTGTAGTCCGTGTCGCTTACAAATATCTCAGAGCGAGTTCCTCCTCGTTCTGGGTGAAATACACCTGTCAGACATCGTAAAGGTGTCGGAATTTAAATCCGGATTCCTTCGCACTTTATTACATGTCCTACAAGGACTACAAGCGGTCCCCGGAGTGGGGCGCGCCGAGGGTATTCATTCTTTTGGTCACAATGACGAACACCGTGCGATATCTCCTGCTGTCACAGCTCCACAGTGGGTATGGCTACGAAGGAATTCGCCAGAAAAAATGTGGAAAAATGTGAAGAATGAAAGTTTTTTCAGCGCAGATACCGAGTGTATTTGAAATTTAAATTTCCGCTCACGTTCTGGCAGCGGGAGGTGCGGCCATAGGAAGTGGAGCGGTTGCAGAAGGTGCTGGGCGATGGGAATCCGGCTTAATTGAGGGTATTTATGCAACGGTAACACGTAGAGCAGTGCCATGAATACAAATTGCCTTTGTGGGGAAGGCAAGAATTGTGTCTAAAGTGCGACAATCGCTGCTGCTCAGTTAAGGGCGCTGTCAAGAGGACGACACATCATCTCCAGAAGTTCCTGTCACGGACATAGACACCACGGTTGCAATTAAGAGATACTCACTGCAAAGAGTCCTGACGAATCTGCTTCCTGGCTCGGACGTACATCGCACTGGCAATCAGCCCGACGACGAGCACCAGACCGAGCGCACAGGCGGCCGCTCCCAGCAGCGCTGGTCCCTGGGACGGGGCCTGGGCCGGTGCCGGCGACTGATTGGGCGCCGGAAAGAGACCTGCGAATAGAGGAGATCCAATCGATTCAAGGGCCATCCCCGAATGCGTAGAGCCTCACCTTTTACGCAAATTTTATTGCGCTTGAAACCCAATTTAGTGTCATTCGTCCTGGGCGGTCCCCGCACATGCATATTGATGCTAAGTGGCACTTGATCGCTTGCATTTCCCGTGCACGGCAGATGAACGGTGAACGTCTCTATCGTCAGCGGAACGTAGCCCTTGGGCGGTATGCTGAGTGTGGGCGCTGCCATGGCTTCCTGGTCGGCTTCGTACTCGATGGTGATTATGTACGGCAGCTGTGTGCAGTGGGTGGGCGCATGTAGATGGGCGATACGGCAAATTAGGTTATGAAACAAGGGTTCTCTCACGTACGGGGGGAAGGATGGAATGGATGTGAAGGAAAGGTTAATTTGGCACACGGACAAGAAGCGGCAGGGGAACTGTGTGTATCCTTTTGCTTGCTGTCAAGTGCACACACCGTATGTTGTTGAGTGGATGACAATGGGGATTGAGGAGGGACCGCGGAACGAACAAAAGGTTCGCAGCAAATACTCACCGGATATGCTGTTAGACTCTGCCATGAGAACTCCAAGGCGTGCACATCTGCCGGCACAGGTACGGTGAAGTGCATCGCGTATGTGTTTATGGAACCCTCGTGAACATAAAAAATATCTGCTTCAAGGCCTGCATTGAGAGTGGATGTGTAAGAGGGAGAGAGAGAGAGAGATGGTGAGCAGTGGAAAATGTGAAAAATGTGAAAATAAATGAAACGAAAATATTATTTCGCAATTTGCAATAATTCTTGTGTGGACGGGTGAATGGAAAATGCATTAAAGCGGAATCGGTGAAGCTCCATGACAGTGGCGTCGGAAAGTTTTGCGTTGCTGTTTTAATTTGGATCTGTTTTGTTCCATTTTTGGTAATTCTGGCTGTTCAATAGTAGTATACAATACCAAAGTACTTTTAAGACTTTCTGAACCTTCGCTGTGGAAGGATTAGTGGATAGCATAAATAAGAAATTCGATAATCTCCCTTCTGTGCTCAATGTTTCGAACAGTGAGGAAAGAATAAGTCAATAAATAATTTTTTTTCAAAGAATGTTTTTGGGAAATTTTTGGAAAGATTCATAGATGAGGAAGGTGAAGCTCACGAGTGGAGAAATTGACACCTGCGCTTCGTAAAATATGAACTAAACTTAATTTTTGAATTCGGCACACTTGGTGGTAGTACTGTTAGAGATAAAATTGTAAGAAACGTGACCGATAATTATTTGGATTTCCTTGACGGAAGTTAATAATAATTGAGTGGCACTACAGCCCACAAGGGACTACTCGTATTGTGACTGAGACTGTTCTCTCACTAGTAGAAGGGACGTACAGTTCTTGCCGACTCCGAAGAGCGAAGTTTTAGAAGCTTTTCATAGGCAATTGATACTACGAGTGTTGTCAGCAACTTGAAAGAGGTGGTGCCCTGAAAAAATTCGAGGTGTCCCGTCCAAGAATCGAACCTGGACCGTCTGCGTGTGGGTCGACGCACTTACCCACTACGCCATGGCGACCACAAAAAGTTTAACAATACACACAGCGATATGTGTTTGGTTACAGAAATTAATTCAAAAAACCATTTAAATCCGTTAATGAATCGTTTGTTGTAATTGAAACGGAAGCGGTTAAAATGGATTTGGCGACAAATGAGGGCAAGACGAGGTATATGCTGTTATCGAGGAAGGACACACAATAATGGCGTCTCGGAAAGAGTGTACTATTGGACAGCAGAAACTTCGAGGTACCCAAGGACTTCGTCTACCTTGGCTCCGCGGTAAATAGGGACAACAACATCAGTACCGAAATCAAATGCAGAATGACTCTTGCCAGTCACTGCTTCTTTGGTCCCAAGAAGCAATTGAGTATTGGAACCCTCTCTTGAAAGACTAAACTGGCTTTGTACAACAGCTCCTCCTTTACGGCGCAAAAACTTGGGCGCTACTAAAAGGATGAGGAAGATATAGTGTTTATGAGAGAAAAGTTATGTGTGCGTTGATAGCGTGTGGAGGAGAAGATTCGAAGAAGCGGATACAACGCTTCAGATGGCTAGGCCATGTAGAGTGTATGGATGCTACTGCTTCGGCCCCGAAATGCCTTTTAATTCAAGACATTGGGAAAACGCAACAGCGGACGGCCTAGGCTAATATGGCGTACACAAGTTAAAAAGGATCTCAGCCAACTTGAAGTGTATAATTGGAGGTAGCTGACGAGAGATCGTGCTAGGTGGAGAGGCATGTTGCTTGAGGTCCAGGTTCACCCAAGGAAGATGAAGAATTTAGATTCTTTTACGGCTTAGACTTTGCCATTAATTGGAAAGCGCAATATCATTTTGATGGACATCTCGCGAAAGGTTCGCAATAATACATACTTTTAGGTTAATTTTTACCCATTTTTTCGTACATTTCGGGCGGTATCTTGGCAATAACTTGTTTCATGTGGACTTTATCGGGTGAATAAGACCTTTTGCGTAGCCCCACACAAAAAAAAAAAATTTAGCGGTGTCAAATGGCATAAAATCGGAAATAGAACAATATCTTTGAATGACCAATGACACATTTTAACCGCAACGAACAACAAATGTCTGTACTCTGTGGCCCATACGCGGCCTTATAGGGGAAAAAAATATTGTTTGAAAATTCGGAGAGTAGAAGACGCGTTAAAATGTTACGAAATTCGGGAAATCAATATACAATCGCTTTCATTTTTTCCAAGTGCTTACATAATTCAATTGATTGCTTGTGCTGTCGTGGTCACGTTCAAATCACCACTTTTAGTAGAGATACAAGTACTAAACATGGATCTAATACTGTCACACTTCAAATGGAAACTGGGTTTATCAGGTGTCAAATGCCGGCGCTATAAACTTGAATAATGAATGAACCTGGGCGACCTCAAGCATGGGCTTTGTACAATACAAGTATAACGAGGGTAATCGCTTGATAATACCGAAAATTGTCCGACATTGCCTTACTTGAACACTTCGGTAACCCTGATTGTTGAAAAGTGAATTTTACTTTCAGCACCATCGATAGAGAATATATCAAGTATTTTTGTTACAGTTCATAAGACTTATAGGGTTGTCTCAAAAGGGATCGTGGACTAAAAATTTACTGTCCAAAATTGAAAATAGATCGCTTGACGCAGTTTGAAGCCGGAGTGTAAGTCTTTTAAAAAGAAATATGATACCCAGTTATTGAGTAACTAATTTTAAAAAGTCTGCAATATCAATTATGCTGGATTTCAAAGCCGCAACAAAACGAAATCAATTCTAAGTTTGCTCTTTAGGTTCTTGTAAGTGGTGATTCACCGAGAGGTTTGATTTTCAATATGCTTTTTTAGACAGATCAAACGTGACTCCTATTATGTCGTTTTATAATTTTTGTTCCGTGTCGCTTGGCAAATCATGGAAATCATGGAAAAACTCATACAGCCACAGCGCCTTAATATTGTTTGCCTGTATGACGAGAACTTGCGCTCTGGGAGAAATATTTTTCGTGGAATTCGAGGAAATTACGATTGTCTACACCGCTTTGAAGAAATGGACCGGTAATATCACATCCAGTGAGAGACTACTCAGCTGTAGCCGAGAGTGTACGCGAAGACCGCGCCAAATTGATTCGTCGTGGTTTTTAGCAGCTAAGCCATGTTAACGACCTATGTGCTTCATGAAATTCAAGCCTCTGTGAGCTCTGATTTCAAGAAGACTGTACTGCGAACCATACAGAGCGTGTAACAAAGGAATTGTTAAGAGATCATTTTGTTGAGGAACCCTAAATCATGCAATATCACACTCTTTTTTCTGTGAGATTCCAGGCCTTCAGGAATAAGCTGATTTCGATTCACGCTCTGGTAGACAGCGTTACTCGTGCTTTCTGCGAGGTATCAGTCATTAGGCTTGAACGAGTCGCCCGAAATTGGACCTTTCGAATGGTCCCCCTCAGCCGTACTTTTGGCTGTCATAAGTTAATGCCATGAATTGTTCTTTTGACCGAAATCCACACGACGAATCATCCCTAACTCCTAGAATACGAAAAATGTTTATTTTCATTTTGCGACCCCTGTGCGCCACAACCATAATTTTGGCACCGTCCTTCACTCAGACCAAAATATGAATTTGTCTATGGATAGGCTACACATTGGCCGGTGCATGCCCATCTTTCACAGCCTACCATCTGTACGCCACGTCGATCGATCAATTTGGGGGAGACGGGGGTCAATCTTGAATATAAAGAAAAAGTTAAAAGGGATGCAACCTAAATTTTATTGTTTTTGATTTTTTGATGTCGCATGCAGCAGAAGTGAGTCCCCCTTGGGTGACTGGAGGAAATGTTCATATGCAGGTTACAATTTTAGCAAGACGCAGTTGCCACTGTTAACCCGCAGCAGCAAATTTTTAGGAGCCATGTGAGAGTTAATTTTGTTCCAAATAAATCTCGTTTCTCTACATTGAACATTTATACGACTAATTAACCATTCCTTTACCGAAATCCTTAAGCCAATCGTAGTGCATTTGAGTTCGATGACATTTTTTTAGCCGTCACTGTTTGCTTGTCATTTTTCATCAATTTCAACCTTTCCTCTCTGTGTTGTTGCGAAAGTGAAGCTGTGAGCTTGAAACGTAACCAATACGACACACATCCACCGGAGAGCCCCTCATTGGTTGTAGTTGATGTCATTTTAAAGGACCCCTTTTATTTGTTCCCTTTTGACTTTATTTGATTATGTGCTTGGATTCTGTTCAGACTCTCGTTTTTTTTTGTTTTCTGTCGGACCCTAGTGAATCCCATTAAGGGCTAAGTTGGGCGGTGCATGTTCGCAGTGTTCACAGAGTAAAGGAAGAAAAGCTTTTTTGTGGCATCCTATTATCCTGGAAAATTAAGGCTAAAAGTTTGAAAACGTTCTTCTTCGTTGGAACGCATTTTCCTACGCTGTTGTTCGTTTTTTTTTGCTGTTTTCTTATCCATCTCGGTGAGCTGAGTGAGTGAAGTGGATTTAACATTTCGCCTCTCACTCCTGGGGTGCCTGTGGTGACGGTGGTTCCATTAGGAAGGCACTTTGAAAATCGTTTAATGGATTTTCCGTGACTTCACTCTTTTATACTTTGTGACTTAAGCGAATTTTAAGTATTTCCACCCTGTGGCCCATGGTGGCCATGAGGGCCGCCACCGTCACCATCGTCACCACCACCGGAGACCGGATCTGTTTTGATCCCGGAATTGTGCAATGTTTTTTCGATTAGCCCCCTGGTGGGCGGTTATTTCAATAAGTCGGGCCTCCCTGCTGAGCGGGGATGACATATTAATTTGTTCCGACTTATCCCAGAAGTTTGATGGCAATGCGTCGTGGGGACGGTGCCTTTTGTGTGCGCGGCATTGTTCCGATAGTTGGAAGGAGTTGGTGAAGTGGACCTTTGAGAAGTAACTTCTGTCTTTGTTGTGACTGAGGAAAAGTGTAATTAGACATAAGGGGCGCGTTGTGCGATGGGGTTCGGGTAGTTAATCCACTTATACTAGGACTTCGATCTCTTTGTGTAGTTGACAAGATGACAGGATTCTCTGAGTGCACACCCGCTTATAGAAACAGGAGGATGGGGAAGATTAAGGAGAGCAGACAGTTTCGGAGGTATACGAGAGCTTGATGAGGTTTCTCCAATTTTTACGAGGTCGAGTCTTTCACTGTACTTTTTAAAACAAAGTAACCGGGTGCATGTCCTCAATCTGTGCTCGGGAGACACTATGTCCCAGATGTAGCTGGATCCTCCAATGACAAAGACCATGAACCCATAGTCATGACTATACGACCACGAAAGTGCCAGTGGTTGGGTTACACCTTCCACAAAGTTGAAACCTCCATGCAGTACAATGGAACTTACCTACGCGGGACAAAAAAATTGAGAAAAATATTAACTGAGCAAGAATTGGGGAGGATTCAGGCACTTTAGAGAAACGGCGCACAATGGTTCATTCGTGCATTGCGACGGTCTCAGGGGATCGTAGTCTAGCACCTCTTATAATTCTCTATTCACTATTAAGTCGTAGGTTACCTTTGAGGATGGAAGAACACAACAATACGGGTGGTTGCTGTGGAAGCAAAGTCATATTCTCACATGCCCTGAACCATCAACTGGTCACCTAGGACTTCAATCAAGGACTCCCATCCATTCAGATTGATTAAACTCTCTTGACCACTTATCTTCATCATCTTTTTCTTCATTTCCAATCCCGAATGATTTGTTTCACTTTGAATCCAAAAGAGCGCACGATTTATTCCTCCAGCTCCCTGGCAACCCTCACCACCCCCACTTTCACAAAAAAGAATTTAATGCCTCTTCAGGAGTTTCACTTCAGTTTTCAAATGGGTTAGTGAAACTTTCAGTTGGATTGCGCCAACAGCAATCGTCGACCGTATGCTCCTTCAGAATCGAACCATTCACTCGGAAACAAAGACAAGGGCTTGAAGGCTTTCAGCTTTCATTAAACGCCGTCCTTTGACCCCTTGCACAGTCATCACATAATCCCTAGTGTATTCCACTTGGCGAAAAAACACACAGACGCAAAAAGGAAAATAATTTCCTTTACCCCTAGTTAGGTCCTCAACGTATTGTTTCCATTGTTACCCACCCCGCAAACTTTTTTCCCGAATCAGAGAGCGTTCCTTTTTCCGATTAACCCGGGGGTTTGCAGTGAAAGATGCTGCTGCTGCTGCCACTGTTGTGGGTGGTGGGGCCTCCGCAGCAATTGACGCCTTGGAAAGTTTTCGCTTTGAAGTAATCCTGTCGCATGAAATGTTTCGTCCTTCATAATCCTGTTTTCATAATTATTTCCCTGCTTAATTTTCACAGAGTGCTTCTCCTTTGACGGGTGACTGGGCTGAGGAAGGGGCCGTTTCAGCTGGTCGCGCTGCACAAGGCCGTTC
Source organism: Eristalinus sepulchralis (assembly GCA_944738645.1). Taxonomy (NCBI): domain Eukaryota; kingdom Metazoa; phylum Arthropoda; class Insecta; order Diptera; family Syrphidae; genus Eristalinus; species Eristalinus sepulchralis. The sequence goes on from OX122886.1 coordinate 57,223,979, forward strand.
ATTGCCCCCGGGCAACGTACCCATTCCGGCAATCGAAAAGCGATTCTCATCCGATACATGAATCAATTTATTGTTTTCTGTTTGCTCTGCGCCCGGGACATTAGCCGGCGGACATCAAAGGGAATCGCCGCCATCACCATCATCGTGAAGCGGCCTAATTCTCTGCCGGCTGCTGGGGAATTTTTAGTTGGCCGACATCAAACGTCCCTCATCGATCTGCCCCCGTTTCCGATTGGCAAATAATTACTTTGCAATCGTTGCGCAGTTTTAAACAACGACCGGCTTGGTTTGGTTTTTATGGCAAACGGCACTCGCCCCCCGTCAGGGTGGCCTCGGAAATGAGTTCCTTTTGTGCGGAGGGAAGGCAGAAATCGTTTGATTTTCCGCAATCTGCCACAGAGTGTAGCAGCTCTCTGCTGCTCTCCATATTTCTTCTGTTTAATGGGAAATTATTTCCTGCATCTCGGGAGCGTAGACTTCCGCATTGTCGGTGAGCGTTTCTTCGACCCAGACCCGGGGAACTGTTAATGCGTCGTTCGCTTTCATGTCTTACACCAGGAACTCGTGTCTCGTCCTGAGATTTCGTTTTTCTTTCTTTTCTTCCCATTCCATCGTCCTGTTTGGAGTTTCGTCTGTTTACAGGATTCCTCTGACAAAGCTTGTTCGTCTCTGAGTGCAAGCGGTTGCCGGGTGGTTGGGTGGAAAAAAGGGGGACGAACCGTCTCTCAAGGATCACGAGGAGTGGTGAAGGGTAAGTGTTATGGCAACATTATTGGTTTAAGCGGAAAATATTGAGAAACGAAAATGCTGTGTACGCCAAGGGGCTGGATGCGGCACTCAGGAGGATGCTGTGGCTTGAATGCTTTTCAGTGTCGGGTAATTGGATTTTAAAATTCCAAGCAGTAGCATGCGGCACGAGTTCAACTGAGGTGGGACTGGAGTGGGAGTGTGTGAGCTGTTCCGGATGTTTCCTTTTCCTGGGATTAGTTATGATCCAGTGAGTGGGAACGCGCTCGCTCGATGATAAATGCAAACAAATGAGATGTAATGGTGGTGTCGATGGCAGTGACGGGAGACGTGGGTCGGAATTGACATGTGCTTCCGGACTTATTGAAATTAAATTGATCTCTTGAGTTTATTTATATTTGCGAGAGGGAGGTGGAGAGTGGCGTAACCGAGTAAATCACTGGAAGGTATTCGTATATTGAGTTGTTCAAGCATTGAAGCATGATCGAAACTGAGGCCGTTTATTGGACTTTAGTGCGTAAAGTAAGTTTAATGAATGGAACTTGCTTGCAGAAAGCAATTGAAGCCCGACAGATTTGGAAAAACAATTGCACTGACATAACAGTGGCAATAAATGAGGCAAGACGAAGTGCTGTCACCGAGGAAGGACACATAACATCGACGTCTCGGATAGATACAATGCAACAGAGGACGGCCTAGGCTGAGATGACGCACGCAAGTGGAGAAGGACACCAACCAACTGAATGGAGCAATAAAAAAAAAACCTTAAAAACGCCAACCAACTTGAGAGTCATGCCATTCTTATCAGACAATTTTAAGCCATCTTTTCGCACATTTTGGGCGGCATTTAACAGACAATTGTAGGAATGTTGGGTCTTAATACATCTAGAGTTCGGGGATCAATTGCGGGAGCACTTTCAAATTACGTGTCGTAATTGTCTTATTTGCACAGTCTACAGCGAAAGGGTGATTTTTTAAAAGCTATAGTAAAATTCAAAAAAATTATGAAAGCTTTATTTAAATCGATAGTACGGTCCATAAAGTTAAATGTTTGAAGATTATTTCATGCGAATGTTGACCTGGACTGCGCCTCAAATGGTCCATCCGCTTAGTCCAATTTTGGCATACTCTTTGCAATATTTCGGCCGGTATCTCACGTATAAATGCTTCAATGTTGTCTTCCAATGCGTCAATTAAACATAGCCCCACAAAAAATAGTCTAAAGGCATTTAATCGCACGATCTAGGCGGCCAATTGACCGGTCCCGAATGTGAAATAAAATGTTCAAGAAACTCGCTTCTCAATAAGTTCATTGCTGCGAGTGCTGTGTGGCAAGTGGCACCGTTGAAACCACATGTCATGTAAGTCAAGCTCTTGCATTTTTGGCAAAAAAGTTGGATATCATCTCACGGTACCGCTAACCATTCATAGTTACGTTACGATTCGCATCATCTTTGAAGCAGTACGGTCCAATGATGCTTTGATGGATGCTTTGATAGCTCTTGCAATGCTTCTGGTTGATATTCACTCCAAAATCGACAATTCTGCTTATTTACGTACCCATTGAGGCAAAAATGAACTGAAAATGAACTTTCTTAACAGATATCTTTCTTGTTTGATAATAAAATTAAATAATTCGATTCTTGGTTAAATTATAGACCAAACTGAAGATGTTTGACAGTGAAACACACACGAAACGTGCGTTAGCCGTTTGAACCAGTGTTGCCAAATAGCTAAAAATCACCCTTTTCTAACTGAAAAAAAGTTATCTACAGTAATACTAGGAGCGGGTCTCATTTTTCTTGTAATGCAGAGGCATGCCAACTTTTGCATTTTTCTATGGGCTATTGAGCGAAGGAGTGCACGGTATTTACATCCATCTTACGATACTTGAACTACAGTCCCAAGTTTCACCCTCTAGGCTTCTACAGATCAAAAGAGCACGCGTCACCTTCCTTGTTGTTTCATTTGTACGTTTCTTAAGGATGAGCATCGCTTATGACTACAGACGTACATGCAACAGGCAACATTTGATGATAATTTCCTGCGTTGTGCTAAGGTCCCTTTCCAAATGACTTCATTTGCTTTAATATTCTTTCTCCTAATAATTGCGAGCATCCCCTGTTCTAATGTATATTTGTTAGGTACCCTTTTAAAATATAGTATGCCCTTAAAGTTCTTTTCCTTTCTTATGTTCAACACCTTGGTGCCATTCAACTACTCTTCACTCAGTCAAAAGTGAACATTGCCGCGATCAAAGGAATCTGACGGACTAGGCTTTAGGTCACTAATAACGGTATTGATTGGTGTTGAAACTGACATGCAAATGCATTGTTGGCAAGGGGTTTTCGATCTGGAAAATGAAGTGACGATCACCTTGATCTTATCTTGACAAAGATTAGGGGTGTGAAATCCATATGCACCATCTTGTATTGATTCCAGAGTTACGTCCTGTATTCTACATTGTTTTTTGATATGCACACTTCTATAGTATTTGACTCCCGTGTCCGAACGAAAAGCTTATCAAGACAAATACGCTGTTGCTCTTCAATCTTTTACAGGAGAGGATGCGTTATGGGCTATCCAAATTCCTTTTCTTTCTATTCCAACAGTAACAATTGTGGGATGTAGGGGTGGTATTGTAATATTAAAGACTTTGCTCAAGAGTAAATGTTGATGATGGTCGACATGTTAAACAAATTTAGTCAGAAATAGCTAAGGAGTCAGTACCTTGGTGCTGTCGTCATGCATGTTGGCATTGAGTTGGGAACAAATGACATTTTATAGTTTAAACACTTAGGTTCAGGGCTCTTGACCCGAACTGTCATTGTACTTAACAAGTCGAAATTTGTTAAGAATGGATGTTTGATCCTGTCTGCAAGGTAGGTGCTGCGTACTCAACAAGCTACTGCGATCAAAGATTGATCGACTAAACTGGCTCGGCCATTTTGATTAAATGAAAAACCCTGCCCCGAATGAGAGTGTTCTTTGGAAGCAAAATATGTGCTTTTACTGAAAAAAGGCATAATGCCATCGGCACATACGCGGGAAAATTAGGGCTTACCTGTCGTCACATATGTCATTGTTGTAGGGTCGAGTATAAAAGATCTCCCATATCCTCTTCTCTTACGAAGCTCCAAGCAAAGTTAAAAAGTGAGCAATCTATACCACAAGTGTCTTTCAGATCGCCACTTTTATAAACAGCTTTAAATCTAATGAACCATACGATTCTTCTCCCCTTTAGTCATATCATAAGAATTTATATAGAGTGTATCTGGAGTAGGAAATATTTAAAATTTTGCATGCGATCTGTGATCCTAATGCAAAAGTACCAAAATCTCATCACCTTCATGAATTCTTGGGATGGACGTGCGTTCCTAGAAACGACTACTTGACATTAGATTAAAGTCCCATTTTCTGTGCGACCGAAATGGTCAGGAAAAAGGTCTTGTCGTGAGTGCGTACTCTAATCAAAGACACTTCAGAGATCGAATCACTTCCAGTAATTCATGGCTCAGCAAAGTACATCTATCACTTCGCCTCCCCCTCTTCCTCCCCCTTCTCCATTCGGGTCAAATCAGCAAGTCAAATGAATATCGATTTGGATTGTAGATGAAACCAGCCCCCCGCACGTGGTCCCTTGTTTGTTTTCCTTTCATGTTAAATTTGTTTTCCGATATCGCTTGCAGACAAATAGACTTCCAAAGTTGACCCACATTCTCCGTCCGCCGCCCAGTCACTATCCCAACCCACTCTGCTTGAGCCTCATAATTACAGGTCTTTAATCACGTTCCGGCAATTAGCTAATGACAATCTCAAGAACAGGAACAAACACACTCTCCATGGCCGGCCAATAAGTCGTAAGTAGTTTCGATTTGGTCGGGTGTTGTGCCCGGGCGGCTAGAGTGGGCGGCGAATCTGTTTTCAGGCGACAAAAAAAAAAAAAAACCGCCAACAACAATAAAACTGCACTCCCACAAGAGCCACTTTCGGGGCAAAGTTTCGAGCGAAGGAGAACTCTTAAGCAGATAATTAGAGTAATTAACAAAGTTAAGGAAGTTACTTAGCGTCGGGATTAAGTTTCTCAGCGTTTGGGACGACGCACTTGTATCGCTATTACACCAAGACTCGCCCCCCTAATGTCCTATACTCACGGAACCTCTTGATCTGTCATCGCCGGAGGGAGGGGGAGGGGTGGAGCGAAAAAAAAGAATGTGGCTTCTTTTGGGGAAAATCTGAATTGAGTGAGAAAGTTTTAAGTACACCTCAGGGATGCGTGTGTAGTTATTAATTGTGCTTGTCGAAATGTCAAATGCTGTTTAATTTTAAGGATGTCATTAGTGTGGCAGCGGGAAACAGTTTATGTGGGTCTACGGGCTGTTACTGTGTGACTGGGAAATAAGCTGTTGACATCTACGAAGCGGAGTGAAGCGAACCTTTTTTTCCCATGTCTGTAATTTGTTTAATTATTCAAAGGGACATTCGCTTTAATGGGTTCAGATTAATTGGAAGGAGCTATGCACTGTGTATTCATTCGACGGTTGTTAGCTCCTGTGGTTGACATTACAGATTTGGATGATTGTGATGGTTCAGGAAATTAAGAAGCCACTTAATGGAACGATATATACCCGATTGGCTTTTGTGTTCCAAAGTTTTTCCGTTCCCCGTTCACTCAGTGAACAAAAAACCATAATATACAATTTCCTCATCGAGCACGGTTGTTGTACGTCTTATGTTCTTAAAGAGAACCACATAATGACAACTTAAAAATATACACTGTCAATTTAATACAAAAACAAAAACATAGAAAACATAGAAAAAAACATAGAATCTAAAATGATTAAAAATAAAGAAAGAGGGACTAATTCAAGACGAACGTTCACCCTTGAAAACGTATTATCATCATTCAAAGCACCAGAAAAAATATAGAATTAATTAAAAAAACATCTAATCCTCCCAATATTGAGTATCCAATTTCACCTGGCGGATGTGCGTAAGATTGCTCAGTGATAAAATATCACACAGCACCTACACATGAAACCTGAAAGTGCTATGACACCAAGCCACGAACTTGATAAAATCGCAGACACCCCCAAAAATTGACAAAACGCCTGCACGTTAATCAACGAAAGTCCATACCAGGTTTCGTTTATCAGCACACACGTTAAAACTCATCTCGTGCAGGCCTACGGCGGCAGCGAGCCCCAAAAATTCCGGTCACCTACGCTCTATTATCTGCGAAACTCCCAAATCCATGACATAACCACCTCGTTGTCCCTTAACCATCTGATCAAAATCTCGCGCACACAAAACCGGCGGCTCCACCTTTGCTCGTTAAAAAAGGACACACGGTGTCCCACTTCCCGCCGCCCACTGTCAAGCCGGTTACGCCGCTGCAACCGTTTCACCCGTCAACAGGGATGGCGTTGTCCTTTGTTCACGGGTCTAATTCACTGCGGGCTTAAGCCAATAAATCATTAACAACTATAACTCACCCATTAGTTTCATGACCTCCTTGTGGCTAATGAACACGTTAAGATATCCATTGGATAGGAGCGGATACCACGTCACCATGGTGCCCCAAAAGTATATCCAAAATTTCGTCATGATGCAGGAGAACTTTCTGGTGAACCGACCGACGCTGACGACGCCCGGCTCCGATAAAGTTTATAGCCAATTATTTCTTGTGTGCGAGCAAGAGTGTGTGTGGATGGGTGAGGGCGGATCGAAGGTAAGAGATGCGGTGTGTGTGTGGTTTACGATAAGGCTCCTTTGTTTATCCTTCCGCCTGTCCTGATTCAAACTTTGCACAATTCCTTTACGGGATTCCGATATTTGCGTTTGCTTTTGCGTTTTACTTCCACCTGCTCTCCTAGCAATGGCTTGACGCTGACTCCGGCTGCTCACTCGAACGGGAGGGATGCTGCTGGGGGGGGACTGCCTAAGACCAGAATTTACATCTCTCACTTGGGATGATGGTGTGAGCCGGCCTTTGGCGCGGTGTTGCCGGGTGTTTACGGTGGTAGTGGATAAGCTCCGGCAGGAACGGCCTGGTTTCTTTACAGGAGCTTGGTGCGATTCTGCTGCAGTCGCCCACTCCAACTGCAGTTACAGTAGATACAGATCTGTAGCAGTCGCCGTCGCCGCCGCACTGGGTATGCACATCAGCAGTGGATGTATCCTTTTACGATTTATTGACACACAGAGGGCATCGGGGAGCATCGGTGTGCTTATGCGATACACGGATGCATTGGGCACTTCGTGTCTCGCTTTAATTTCGGGTTCGTTCCGTTTGATTTCGCAATATCCTTAGGCCATCCGGCAGTGGCTGGATATGGTGTCGGTGGTGCTTGTTTGTGAATGTTGTCCGTGCAAACATCATACGGGAGCGGGCTCTGCTGATGTGCACGGTGGATGGATCGTCGTTTTCGTTGGGACCAGTGTTTTGTTGCCTTTTTTCGTTTTGACTCGCTGGTCTCTGCGTCGTTTCGTTTAATGTGTGTTGGATGTGGCGGATGGGTTCACCTCATCTTCTTCATTGACACGGATGACAACCGCAGTCCTTTTCGAATGTCTGACCACTGGACACGCTGCGATTTTTCAGAATGTTTGCAATTTTTCATTTCTCGTTGTCGGTATGACTGGTTGCTGTTGTTGTTTTATTTTTTTTTATTTTGGTCTGTTGGCAGAATATGGATATGCATAGGTTCGTGAGATGGATGCTTAATTTTGGTTTACTCTGAAAGCGTGGTTTGTCATGTGACATGTGTCATTCCGGGATTTTAATGCAATGCTAAATGCTGGCACGGCAGGCTGTCTGTAAGAGATAGGAAAGAGAATTTAATTTTATTTGACGATAGATGAAATAAATGTTTTGGGTTTTATTTTCATAAGCGATGTGAAAATTGCCACACTGGGATTTGAGGGCTTCATTGAATCAGATTGTTGTATATTGGTGTGGTGGTTTTCATTTTAATTACGGTTTATTCGAAAGGGATTTATGAGCGCTTCAAAATAAGGGATTATTACACACTTATTTACAGTACAGAGACAAAATATTGGTCAGAATCAATTATAGGAACAAAATACATGTGCTATTTGCATTTGGCAGTGCTTTAAAATAGAAAACAAAACATAGAAAACATAGAAAAAACATAGAATTTTTCATAGAACTTGGAAAATGTGATAAAAACTTGAAGCCTATTAAATAAACACACTATACAAAAAGAAACGCTCTTATTTTCCCGCGAAAATCGTATATTCCGCGTCAATACCACTCCACATAGCATCTCCCACCTCCGTCACATCCAACTAATACCTCAACTAATGCATGATCAATTAGGAAATATTGTTTCCTCCTTACTAACCCATTACCCCATTTCGAACGCAATGAATAATTCTGTTGTATCAGCAGAAGCAGTGGTGGAAATGGTTGAAAAATCTGACTCAAATCTCAGTCTCATTCCAAAGACACAGCTCCTCAGGGGGATACTCAGCACACAGAAGGAAGTGAAAAAGGATAAGGAGAGGAGAGAAAAAGAAACGAAGTATCCCCTTAATCTATCCAAATGGGCATAGACAGACGGCACAGCTACAGCCAATATGATTCAATTCTATCACCAAATACCATCATCTTCATTCTTCCTTGTTTGCTGTGCCGTGCGACAAAGGCTGAGCCGCCCCATTGGACCGGCAATCATTGCACAATCGATCATCCCCCGGTGCGGGCGCGCAAGAAAAGCCCCAAAGGAAATTGCGAGAAGAAGCCTCGCCCCCGGACGAAACTTCATTAATAATTCAAAAGACAAATTGCACAACCATCAGCACCGCAGCGGTTCCCTCGCAAGAGCTTTGTCCCCGGCAGACGCGGTCGTGTCGTCTGCATGAGTGAGAGCGTCGATGTCAGTGATTTCAACTTCAATGAATTGCAAAACTTTACAAGCGTGTATTGATTAACCATTTAGGGCAGCACTTGCAGGCTTTAATTATCTCTCGGTGCGCAGCAGTCTGTGCTGGCAGCAACCGAATTAGGGGATGAATTCCACACCGTAAACGTCAGACCGGGTGGCGAGAGTTTTTCAATTCAAATTCGTGCGCCCTCTCCCAGCACCAACCAGCAGCCAACTCGGTGCCGTGTAGTGAGTGTTCCAAAGAGCCCCTTGGGGGTGCTACTACAACCATGTGTTCAGGCTGGCAATGCGTGTGTAATGCTCATTTATGCATGCCGCCGTCTCGTGTGCCGCTGTGTGGGTGTGTGACGTTGACGTGGGGGGTGCTTCAAGTTCATCGCTTTAACAACTCAATGAACTGCTCTGAAATTTGCTTAAATTGCTTTACTGCCACTTTCGGCACCGTCCCCGTTTTTTAACGTGGGTCCCCATCCCCTCCCCACCGCCGCACGGAGACTCGTTCAAGTTCTAAACTTAGCGCCGTCAATTGATAATAAAAAGGCAACACACACCGAACAAGTGCGGTGCCGGAAGATAAGACAAAGTGTTGGTGGCAGGGGTGCGCTGGCAACAGTCCTGTAAACTCTTCCGGGGCGGCGCGCAGGGAGGGTTGGCAATCTCCTGTGTGTCGGTTGGGGTGCCTTCGGGGTATCTTTCATATTTCTTTAATGAGATGTGGCGCACCCTTCGTGCCTGGCCCACCCCACCGCGCCTGGCCTGGCGTCACCGTTGCATAGTGATAATTGTGCTACGGCCAGGGACCTCTTTTGCTGGCATTCAGTTCGGTTTAAGATTAATGCTGGGGACCTGCAGGATTTATGGCTGCGTTTCCATCTGGCACGGACGTGAAGCGTATGCCCTTTGGCGCGGGTGACGACGACCGTGTTGGTGGCAGCTTGCTCCTGTTGTTGGTCTGTTTTCTGTTGCCCTGCCTTTGCGGTCGTGTCGGTCGAGTGAAATTATTTAAATTGTTGTTGATTGCAGCTGGTTGTGGGGGAGGGGGGTGAGTTGGAGTGGCTATTCACGCTTAGCCTACATCGGCGACGGTGAGGATATCTTATTCGGTTGGCGTGGCATTCTGAAGTGGTCGTCCTTTCTCTGGACCTCGGGGGTAATGATGATGACGACGACGATGATGAAGGTTACTGTTCATTGCTTGGAAAAGGTAAACAAAAGCAAGAGTGAAAGCAAAATGTAAAATGCCTTTTTGATTTTCCTGTTTAACGGTTAACTTATTGTTGCGAGGTTTGATTTATTTCTCCTCGGCTTCCTCCCGTGCGTGCTACGGTGGGGGAAGCTCCGCTGTGATTGACGGGCGCGGGCTTAATGGCGCGCGACGAGGAGCGGGCGGGGGGAGGGGAAGTGCGATTTTGTTTTTATTTCAATTAAAGTGCTTTGCCGTTACTGTTGCTTTGTTTTTCTTCTCTTTTTCCATAAATTGGATTTCACGCTCGTGTTGAGATTGTGTTTTTGGTGCTGTGTGCTGTGTTATTTTTCCTTTTCTGGTTTTTGGGGAGAGAATAATGTTTGAGCATTTTCGAGGCAATTTTGAATGTCAATGAAGCGTGCGGTGAGCTAGTGGTAGGCGGTAGGTGTACTCTGCCACGGAAAAGGAAATGTATTTCACAAGGTCTAGCGAACATCATTAGAGACCTCAGCGGGTGGTGGGTGTTGAAATGATTAAAGGAACTTTGCGAATGTTTACGCAATAAATGTGGGATCACAGCGGCAGACGCGGGCAAATGAAGGCGAAAGCAAAATCGTGGCAAACCCAAATTTATGGTTTCTTCCTCGCAAAACTGTAATAACCCAAAATGTTGCTGTACACACGATAAATGCGATTAAATGCTGTATGCGAATTGAGTTGCGTCAGGTAAAATATTTACACATCATTTGCATGACGAATTTGACTAAGAAAATGCTTAGGTAATAAAGCAAAAATGTTGAAAAGGAAAAGAAAATAACATAGAAAAAACATAGAATTTTTGAAATTGAGTTGAAACTCTGAACTAAAAGGCTTGGTTAATATTTTGGAACCGTGGCAGTGATTTAATGGAAATTCTATACTTAAAAGCTGGTTGTCTTAACAATGACAGTAAGCCTAGTCTGCATAGCGTGATATGAGAGGTAAGTATATGAGAGTTTCAAATTTTACGCAACTTAGTACTGGACAAATTTGTCATCTACACATCTCGAAAAACATAGAATTTTTTCAAAGACAAATTCTGTGGCACTTGGACTAGAGGCTACCTTTTCTTTAGCAACTGCATTGATGATAACGAGGTTCTATGTCTTTTTCTGTTATTCCCTGATACCAGTTTTTGACTTGAATGATGTTTCCTAGTAATTTTCCCAAACGTAGGTTATTGAACCCAAAAAAACCTCCAAACACCGCCCCGTAACAGAACTTTGTATCCTGTAAATGAAGCCATGACATCCTTCATAAGCAAGTGAATCACCATTGTGTACTCCATGTGTGCATCGATGGACGACTTCAAAACAACACAGTCCCTGCTCCTTCAAGGACCTTTAATCAAATGAAATGCAGAAAAGCGCTGTATCAAATCCATTCAAAGCAAATTTGAACTTATGCTTTGCTTTCTGTGTTGATGGCAATTGCGGAGTTCTGCTGCCATGCCCCCTTCCCCCACTCCCCTGCACAAGAGTGCTCATCACCCAGTTTATGAGACGGTCGTATGAAGAGAAGATCCCCGGGTTGCATTGCGCCACCAGTTGCAAGTGCTATCATAAAATAGATTCACTACGGCTGTAGCTGCACTTACCCTATTATAATTCTTTATGAGAGTCTTAATGTTGCGAGTGGATTTGCTTGTAGCACGCATGGATGTGGGAAAAGAAATCCCCCTTACATCATGCGCTCAGCTTGATGGACGTGTTCCACAAACATTCACTGCAGCCCCAAGCCGTAGACTGGGAATAGAAAACTAGATCAAATGAGTGTTTGGGGTTAAGTATGCCACTTCCTGTAGTCCTAGAATGAGTAGCTTGATGTATGTTCCGTGCGAATAATTGAGTAGCTGGATTGTTCTGATAGGAGTCTTCTTTGCATTCGGAAACGTGGCCTATGGCACTTACTACACTCATGTTTGAAAAAGTCTCGCTTTTACGCTTTAATGTCACACAAGTAAAAAAAAAGTATCCGGATATTCAAGTGCGTTTTATGAGAATGTATGACATCGCCTCGCTAGAATCCACACCAGAAGACTGTCGGTAAATCAAAGAATCAACAAAGTTAACGCTCCTTGAGGAAGTTTTCTTTTCTTTTTTTTTTTCCATTGCCCAAACAAAGAAATACATTTCCCGTGGAGTAATCAGGACAAGATGCCAGGGAGTAAAGTTGAGCAAACGAAAGACGCTTAAAGATTTATTACAGAAGTTGCGCTCCGAAATGTGTGCTCGGGTGGGAGTTTTATGCCACTGACGGGATGCTGGTGGACAGGGGTTGCAAATTGACACTGTGGGACGATTTCTTTGAGACAGCAGGGCCCTTTCGTTTAATTAAATGAACGATGCTGGTCGAGATCGAGCCAAAGATTGGACAAATAATGAAGAACCGGGAGAACTGTAATTCAGTTAACCTTAAGCAAGTCACTGAACGGGGTTTTAATTTTGTCCTTGGTTTGAATGGAAATGTCTCTCTTACACGTTGAAACTTTTAAAGTCCTTTTTGAGATTTTTGCGACTGGATTTCATTATTGATTTCTTTTCTTAATTTTCTTTGGGTGCACAAACTATACAGGGCATTGGTAGAGGATTGATGTGAGCAAGGTCTATTTGTACGTTCAAGAACTATTCAAGGTTTCTCTGACCTCCGCTGGCGTTCGGAGAACCTTTTTCAAATCAAATGACGCCAGGCTGCGGAAAGAAGACAGTCCTTTGTAAAAATAATGAAGGAACACAGAGAATTTTGAATCACAACTGTAGCAACACTAAGTGTGAGGTATGGGGTCTGTAGTTGTCCTGCAGCATTTGTGTAGATTTTGTCTGCCGCTTTCGTCACAATATTTGACTGCTTTTATCGGTCCTTCTGGTTGAAGAAATGAAAGGTCTATTGGTACTTTTAATGACCTTATCTGCCCAAGTTTGGGGGTGAACTTTTAGTTCTTGACATCCACCTACTGCCCAAATCTCTTTCAGTTGCCACACAAAATATACTTTTCATCACATATAAACGGTGTACTTCGGTGTTTTAAACTTTGTGGTTTCTAAATGGCAAGATTTTGGGGCCTGTTCAATTTATGCGTAGCGAGCTGCCGCTTTTTGAAATCTAGGCGTTACTAAAAGCGGATAAAGACTCGGTCGTTTCGAGGGTGAAATTCGCGATTTTTGGTCTTGGTTGCGGTGATGGCATCTGGAAGAGAAGATTCAACGACGAACAGTGGCATTCGCATTGTGGGGGCATACGCCTATGCACACGAGGCAACGTCTTTGATCGCACTCAACATGGCGAGCTGCCAACGCTATCCTCGTCCGTGCACAGGTCAAGTTGACATACAGCCTCTCCGCGGCGCCCCCTGGATAGCCATCACAGCATCTCTTGTGTGGTGAAGCAATGTATGCATCGACTGGCCTACCAGTCTGTAGGTTGTGCGTGAGGCTAACTCCCTCAAGACACAAAATAATCGAGTTCAGAGACAACAACATGCCTCGGATATGAACGGATCCAATATTGACGACTCCAGCAGATGAGCAAAGGACAACGATTTTCGATTTTGCATGTGGAATGAACAGATTACGTACAGCAGAACAACTTATGGGGCTTTTGACTGCTAAAAAGCAGATATCACCGCCATCCAGCAAAAAGAAGATGAAGAACTGCGACATTTACTACAGCGACTGCTTCAGGGAGAGAAGGCAGCGCCTATTCGGATGCGGATTTGTTGTTCGAGGCAGACTTTGGCAAAAGTCTTAAGCTATGATCCCGTAAGCGAACGCCTCATGACAATCCGCATCAAGGCTTAATTCAGGAACATCAACCTAATTTGCGCTCACGCCCTAACAGAAGAGAAGGATGACAACAGCAAGGATGAGTTCTATGATCTCCTAGAAAGAACATACGATCGATGCCCCAGCTATGACACCAAGATCATTCTAGGAGATTTCAATGCTCAGCTGGGAAAAGAGGACATCTTTGCTGTCGTCATCGGGAAACTCAGCCTGCACGACACAACCTCCGGAAACTCTTTCAGTGTTGTCAGCATCTCGAAATAGGTGGTGCCGTGATAAATGCGAAGTGTTTAGTCAGGGAATCGAACTTAGACCTTTGACGCACTTACCCACTACACCTCGGGCGGCCACAAAAATACAATCTCGAAAATCAAATTCAAATCCTGCAAATGTTCAAGTGTAATCAAGCCAGTATGTCTAAATGTGGCATTTCAAACTCAATGCTAATGAAAGTAAACACGTCATGTCATCTAAAAAAAGAAGTTGTCTGTAATGCAGTACAGAGTCCATAATCTAAAGAAAATAAAGCTGCTTATTCGCCAAACTTCAACATTTCTTTTAAAGACTCAAGCTCAACCAGCCTTAAGTACAATTAATATTTCACATGACTTGTGTACTCAATCAGAGTCAACAAGAATCTTCAATGGGGATAAGCAAACAAAAGAATTGTCAACTCTCTCTTTATTACAAATTAAATCAGACATTTATGCGTTTTGAATATTCCCTCAGATCCGACTGTCGTTCCTCTTCAAATTGAAAATTGGCAACTTTTCCCCACCAGTTCGCAGTCGAAGCAGGAGGACTTCATCAGTGCGGGCGACTATCCGCATCATGTTCGAAGCACTGTGAAAGAGATACATCATCTCGATAAATAAAGAGCAAATGAATTCATTGTTGTTTATGCGACATCAGATACGAGTGTCCCTGGTATAACCTCAGGCACAGATGGTCGGGCCATTTCGTATTCTTTTGCGGGGCGCACAAACTCCTCGTTGTCAGCGTTGTCATCGTCCTCAAGGACTTTGGCAATAAATTATTCCTCCTTCGATGGCTACGGGATAAATAAATTACGACCTTCAACATGACGGAAACTTCTTCTCTCATCAGCATCATCGCCAACCGGCATCTTCATCAGTCTCCCCGCTCCCTTGTGTCTAGTCAAACCATTTTTCAATAAAAAAAGCAAAAAGAAAACAAGAAAATTGTGAAGAAGGAAGTAGTAGCCTTGCTTCGTCACAGGACGCTGTGTGCGCCATCTTTCTGCCGGCGAGTCGTCCGAGTGTAACAAACTCTCGCCGAGAAGAACTACCAAAAGGCGAATAAATAATTTGCCCACGTCGCTGTGCCATCAGTGGAATCGGAATGAGGAGAAGGATTTTAATTAGTTCCTCAGGAAGGATACTTTTCATGATTTGTTTTCCCCGAAACAGCGAAACCGGGATCGTGGCAGACAGAGAGTCAGCAAAAATTATGTAAACAAACTTACAAGCGGCGTGTCGGCGGCCAGCGGAAGGATCGACGTTTAACTATTCATGGCGACAGGATGCCTTTCCTGCTTGAAAGTGAAGCTCTCAATTTAGTGCCATTTCCGTTCCGACGACTTCCTTTTTTTTCCGAGGGTGAAATCGCGTCAAACTTCTGGAAGTCATTTGTACCGAGGCGCAAGCCATCTCTGACGAGAGCATTTGTTGTCCAGTCAACTTGGCCCGGCATGACAGGACAAAGTTTCTGATTTCATTGCCGTTGAGGGTCGGAATCATTTGCTGGCGAAATAAATGTCAGTCATACACTTCAAAGTTTCCCCTGGAGAGCGGTGCTTGTGTGCGGCGTGACAGCATTGGCCCTCTGATTATCAATTCATGACACGTTTGGACCTTGAAATGTGACCGGAAGCACATGAAGGTAGTTTCATTAGTATCCTTTCAGCTGGCGCAGACAAAGAGCATGTGAATGCGGTGAATTATGGACGGGCGATATACAGTTTTAGTGGGATAGTTTTGCAATGTAAAAGTTTTGCGGAAGACACGGAGCCTTTAAGAGACAACTTTCGAATTGAATGTCATTCGTTTCCCCTCCGACTGAACGAAGTTCCTTGAAAGTGGGACATGTTTCGGGTTTGTTGCTGTGCCAGAAGTTAAATACGGGTTCGAGCAATGGACTCAATCGTTTTGTGAAACTTTTAAAGGGGGAGGGCGGCACAAGAGATTGGGTGAGGGCGGAGTGAAGTTCGTGATTCGTGAGGGGTGACTGGGAAAATTTGGAATTTCATCGTAGGTCATGAAGCGGATACGGGAACAGCTTTGGAATTGATTTTCTATTCTTTATACTTCACAGGGATCGTGACAGTGGCAGAGGAAGGAAGTCGGCGTTTGTGAAAAAAAATGGTTGCTTTCGCGAAAATTTATGGCGAACGTCTTGGACGGCTAGTATCTGAAGGAGGTCATCATTCGAAGCTTTGATCTTCGGAACGATCAAAGAAGGGTGGGATGAATGCTGTGAAGGTTTGTGACAATCACAAGAAGAGTGTGCTGTTGTTAGTAACGTTTCAAATTTTATTGACCGACGCTAGGTAAAGTGTGTTTAATTTTGGCGGACAAGGCATATAAGAGCAAGGAGGAATTCATATCAAGACTGAATAAGTGCGACTCACATGCCGTAGGTCCTAGTTTCGAGTCCCCTGCTGAGCGTCCATCCCGTTGTTATTTACGAAACCACCTCGTTTGTTTGAGTTGCTAACAACACTGACTATTGAGAAAGAGTTGCAATTGTCTATGAAAAGTTTCGCAAACTTTGCTGTTCAGCGTTGAACTAGAACAACAGCAAAGCTAGACTTTGGTCATTTATGAACTGTACTGTACAATTGATTTATTTAATTTTTTAATTGAAACAAAAGAGTTCCTGAATTTAAAACGAGAGCGAAAAACAGACACATCTCTTGGAGCAAGATTGGTAGTCTTAAAGACCTGGACGACATAGGCCTCCTGTCCTACAAATATTAACCCAAAAGGATGTAGTTAGTCCATTTTCGGTACATTGTGGCCTTAAAGTCAATATGGCGAAATAAGCAATTTCGGTATTACTACCAACGTTCATCAAAAACTTACTTCCGTCGAAGCAGTGAACGACATTCGTATCACTCACCAGCTGGCGCATCTTTCCGTATTGCAAACAAAGCATGGAGATCATTTCGCATATCCAAAAGCACAAATTCGAGAACTTTTGAATCATATGTGTAGACTAAGTATATCTAATTATGATACGGTACATTTTGACTCCATAGGTAGACAAATTAATTTACACACTTTAATGCGGCACAGTTTTGAGCGTTTTGACATCAATCAAGATTTTACTTTTTAAGGAACAAATGGTGTAAAATAATTTTTTCTGATATTTCCAATATTCCAACAAGGTTAGTCAAGTCTACAGCTGTCAATAGACAAATTAGGAGCAATTATTTCTTGACTTTGTTGACGTGTAGCACTTCATTATCGTATAGGTTGAGGGAAGATCCTAACCGTGGATCGTCTTTAACGCTTTCTCGACCCCCTTTGAATATGTTGTACCGGCTGTTCAAAAAGTCTTGTCTTTCTGTCTTAGACAACGCAAAACGCACGATAATATTAACATATTTTTTTATTATATCACAATAAAGAAGGAGCTACGCCAATTATACAAGAAACAAAGTATCGTCCAAATGCTCGCCAGGGCTTTGGTGGCACACCTGCGATGGTCGACATTTTCAATGATTCTGAGACATAGTTGAGGTACGTTAATTTGTCGAATTGTCTCATTCTTTCGCTCTTTAATTGTCTCTGGCTCATTCGCGTACACTTTTTCTTTTAAATATCCCCAATCGTCGCTGGAGATGTTTTTCTTTGTTCTTTGTTTCTTCTGAACAGTTTCAGAAAGGATTTGGGATCGAAATATCAGAATCGAAATCCCCAACATGCTCGACAACCAGCTTAGTTTCAAGTCTCAAAGACAATCGTGACTATGTTCCCCGTCCTAAGATTAGCTTGACGATTTGCTATCTTAAGACTACCTGAATTGTTTCCTTAGAATGCAACATTGTCAGTGAGTTGTTTGCTTATTTTGCCAAATTTGGACCAAATGTGGTCAAAAAGACTGGTGCTTTATATATTTTTGTAAACTTTTAATGACAGGCTCGCAATAAACTCAACCAACAATTAAAATAAATGTTCCTTTTTAATTTGTTTCTGAAGTCATATAATCAAAAAGAACCTCTCCTTACGCGAACTCTGAAATAGTTTTCATGATGACATGAAGGTCACACTTTATGTCTAACCACCCATAACAGAACGAATTGGTTCTTCCAACATCTAAGACGCAGTTATAAACAATTTTACAAAAAAAAAAAAAACTTACAAAAGAGAACGCTAAAATGAATATACACTGTAAGGTGGAAAATATAACACAGTCGATACTAATAAAAAAACCTGGTGATTCATAGTGAGCTTCGATTTTCGATAGGCTGTTTTGAATGGACAGCCGTGCTTTTTATCCAACTTATTTGTCATATTTGATCAGTATCGTTTGGCAAATTATTATGAAAGGACTCATACCATAAAACTTTTTAAGAATTGTTCAGCTGTGTTACGAAAAACCGGGTTCTGTGAGAACTGTTTGTCTTTCGAATGGAAGAACTTATGGTGCACCTACAGACACCACAATTGCCATTCGCGTACCATTTGAACATTTTAATTCCTGTTTACATAAGTGGTTAATATACGACCGGTTAGATCACATCCAGTACGTAGCAAGAGACTGGCCAACTGTAGCTGAGAGTGTACACAAAGATCAAGACGAATTAATCCATCATAGTTCTCTGCATCTTGGCTATAATAACGGACTATGTACTTTTTTATCTTCAAGAACATTGTCTAGTTGAGCTCTGATTTCAACTAAACGGTGCTACGAATCATGCAGCGTGTGACGTAATGAACTTGTTCAGAAATTATTTTGTTGAGCACTTGATTTTACATTTGCCTACTGTGAATGGGCCGCCTAGATCGCGCAATATCACACCTTTGGACAATTTTCTCTGAGGATATGTAAAGTCTCAGCTCTCAGCTACGATTGACGCTTTAGAAGCCAATATTACTCATCTTATCAGCGAGATACCAAATCCAATTAGTCTCTCCAGATTGGACTTTCCAATTGACCACCTCAGACAGAGTCTAAGCCAACATTTAGATGATATTACATTGAAAACTAAATGCCATCAATTTTTGTTTTAAACTTTAATACAAGTTGTAAGGTCACTTTTAAATTGATGTGTTTTATTTTACATTATAAGTCAAACTTCAATATGAATTACGCTTTAGTAGCAGTAAGTTTGCATTTGACTTTTGCCACTTTCCCCCAGTTTGACTCTTTGATGTGCATATACACATTTGTCTGACTTCCAAAGCAGGTTTTACATAAAGAATTTATGCTCCGCAGTTACAGTTAGTATTGCAATAACTATTGCACCTAAAAGCGTATCCTACCCTACTGCTCTTCGTAAAATTGTTAGCACGGGCTTTACTCTCATAACATTTTTTTCTGCATGATGATTGCTCAGACTGCAGTCTTCATTTTCTTCTGCCCTGTGAGGTCTTGAATTGAGATGTAAAAACTTTGTCTTCTCTCTTGTTCGCAAGACACATCCTATCTATGTTGTGTTAGTCGGTAAAATTATTTCTGTCAACGAGGTCAGAGCTCAATGAATGATATGTGTTCCACCTTTTACTTTGATATGTCTTCAGAGCGAAGAGGAATCTGATGCAGGAATGAATTTAGTTGATAGTTCTTCAGTGACAATTTTCCTAAAACTGCATTGTCTACACTGAGAGTGACTTTAAGAATTCGTACCCTACAGTTTCCAACAGTCCGATTATTTGAGAGAAAATACACTCTAGCTGCTGGATCAGTTTTCGTTCTTAACAGTGTAGTAAACTAAATTGGATTTTTTCAAGCAGCCTAAGTGTATGCACCACTCACCCAGCACTAGGTTCCACAAATTTATCGCAATCTTCTCAAGGTTTCACTGATCGCCCCAATAACACTTTTTCACTAAAATTCAATTTTCTAACACACACACACACACACAACCTATTAAGCCACAATTCTCACTTTATGTCTTGAAATGTTTGCACTTTCACTCCTGGTTGCTGAGTCGACTATTACGTTTGGGATCACATTTCTTTTGAATAACTCTCATTCTTTTTATGACTCCAGTCTCCTTGTCTAGCCGTCAAAGAAGAAGTTACTCTAATGTTAAGGCATGGAGTTCGCATTAAACTGAAGGTCCCCTCCACACGAGAGAATTTAAACGCACGGAAAATAAACGAAAGCACAACACGAGCGCATAGTGAAGTGGCTAGGCCTAGTTCCTAGTATGGCCTGCAGGGCCACAAAGTTCATTTATTTTGATAAATTAAAAGCTTGCTAAGAAGAAATTGTGATTGGCTTAAGCCGGCTTGAAGAGGTGCTGTATGAAGGCAAAATTGCTTCAAGAAAGTTACGTATACCTTATTTTTCCTCTCTTCTCAGTTCTGCAGTGATTATTGTGAACATTTGACATCTCTTCAGTTTTCTTTTCCATAAGATTTCATTATCCTATCACCCATCAAGCACTTTTGGTAAGGGAGACGAATTCAAAGTGTTCCCCGAACTCCCGTCTACTTGGAATACATAAGGATGTGTCTTATAAATCATACAAGAAGTAAGCAGATAACAACCTTGAAACCATTCGCATGACTCGCCATTAATTTAGATTGACAATCATAAATCTATAAAATATCTTAACCGCACGAAGCGTACAAGTGCCACCATCTCACAGGCCCAACTCGTAGATCATATACCGTCACATAGAGGGTCATTAGAACCGAAATGTAGAGCATTAAATATCAGTTAGGCGCACTCACCCCGCACCTATAAAATGCCCAAAGTGGTTTTGCGGCACAACCCACCCATATCCAGTACCAATTTCATGGGTGACTTGCCACAAGGCTCTTATTGAAATACCCCTAGGCCTCCATTAAAAAGCTCCACACTTCCGGTATAACCTCAATTAATTTCGAAACAAATTTATAACACAGCCCCGATGGAACGCAAAAACCAGGTGCACTTTATCACACAAACGCACGCTTCGGCATGGGCGCATTCAACCACGTCTGTACCACCCGTCCGTCCGCGCCCTTCGGCGGCAGCGCTGTAGGGATAGCAAAAAGTCCTCAACCATAAAATTATTATGCAATAAATTTTTCATAAATTAAAACTAACGACCATTCAGTGTTTCCGGGCGGTGGGAGGACATTCCCGGCGAAGGATCTTCCATCCCAGCACCCTCCCAGCACTGCGTTCATTGTCTCGCCTCGTCCCTAAAACGCTGACTTCGCTCCAAACCAAGTTTAACATAATAACAACAATGAGCGCTGAACTGCTGAATATTTATGCGAGAATCATTTTAAAGCCAAATCATGTTATAAAAGCGGCCAGCCAGGACCCGATATCGCGCACACCACCAACACCGCACCCATTCGCAAGTTTCATGGGAAATAAATTGTCATTTTGTTGTTGTAGCCGGAACATCATCCGCCCTATTGACTCGGCTTTGCATAGATGTATGAAAGTCCTTGTTCATACGTACAGGTGTGTGGCCGAGAGAGGGGGCGGCATAAATCACGGCGGCGGCGAAGGCAGAAAAAACCAAAGTGTCCCTTTCCTGAGGGAAAGATGATCCCGGCCATCATCCCATCATCAGGAGACGGCCACGGCCACGACCAACAAAACAACTGCGACAACGACACTCACTTGAGGCTCGAAATTTATCTCCCCGCAGCCACCCCGGTGCTGGGGTCCATCCGACCAGCAACAGCCAACCATACACCACCGCTAGCTAGAACGGCATACGGCTGGAAGGATGCAATATAATTTTGATTTATGGCTTTCGGTTATTAAAATGAAATTTAAGCCTTAACAAAATTCAGGATACAACAAACGTTCATCGGCACACACACAAAGAGGGCGGCGGCGGCGGCGGTGATGTGGGTTCATGCGAGTGTGCCACAGAATCAGGACATAACAAAATAAAAAAAATGAAAATAAAAATAAAGGAGGAGACGGCCAACCAACTGGAGGAGAATTGTTTGGGTATCCTTTTTCAGTTGAAAACATTTGTATACATATCCTTACGCATTAACTGCCAACTCCTTCGTATCCTTTCTCGTTGCCCGTGTCGTCCTCCTGTTCGCATTCAGCGGCGTGCGTGTGTGTTTGCCAAACGTTATCCCTTTTCAATTTGACACCGAAATATCACGCACTTTGATTCCTTTTTGTGTGTGTGTTTTTTTTTTCTTCTTCTGCTTTTTATCGGGTACCCCGGGCTCACATTAAAGGATCATTTTTCATCACCTATGTGGAACACGCACAGGGACTCCGTCGCTCTCATGTTACTCTCTCACTTCACAGTCGTGGAACACACTCAATTAAATCCCGGAAAATACACAACGTAATCCTTTCGCATTTTATTCTTTGTTTTGTGCTACTTGTGCTGTCGTTGCTGGTGTTTTTGTTGTTTTGTTGTTGTTGTCGTCGTCGGTGGTGACGAAAATTGTAACCGGATGACGAATGATGGCATGAATATCCTTAATTAATAATCTCTCTCATTCGAAAGGAGCAAAGCACACGCGAACTGCAGCACTCCCTTTCACTTCAAGCGCGCACACACACGCACGTACAGTGTACAGGGAGCGGGAGGGAAATTCACTTGCAAGGACAACCGAAACTGTGTTCGTTGTACTTCGGCTTATGAATGCCGAGAATGGAAATCAAGAAAGAAAGACAAAAAAAAAATACGCGACAGTTTTTATAGACTCAGACAGTTGAGGGAGAGACACAAAAAAGGGGACACTATCCAGGGGTGCTATTCCTTGACCTGACCAGCGACATACAACCGTTCCGGGCAGTTATTCACGACAAACTGAATTCCGAGTCCTTGGGTGGGCAACGACGAGCTGCTACTGTGTTAACTTTTTGCCGCATGGGGGGTTAATTTCCCCTTCGGTTGGCAGCGAGGTCACATGCGCCTTGGCTGCGGCGCTCTCTCTCTCTCTCCATGTCCTTGAATGGCAAAAATTCGCTCATTTTTGTGTGCGAAAGAAGGTTTCAACTGTTGCACACACGACGAGTTGGATAACGCATTCCTGGAGTTTTAATTTCCGCTCAACAAGGCGCTCTGGGTATTTGGGTGTCAATCACTTGGCCACCCCCTCACCGTCAGTCACTTATCGTTAGCGAACAGGATGCGTGCGGCATTGTGCGCGGCCGTGTGTTCGTGTGTGCTTTTGAAGAAAAGGATGATTATTGTGCGATTCGTATTCGAGTGCATTTTTTATTTGATTTGGCACCCCTCGGGTGTACGATTAGCTGGAGGATTGTCTGCGAGTGAATCGGCCGACTGAAGGAAGGACTTCAGTCACGTGCACTCGTAAGACGATTTGTTTACACTGGATAAGGGCCAGGGATTTGGTTGTGCACGGGGTTGGTGTGAAACATTGCACTCGGAGCGTATGTGCGTTTTGTTGAAGAAAAGGATTTGCAGCTGATTTGTTTCACTGGCCGGGATGGGTGTGTACTTAGGGGTGGATTAATGGATCTTAATGGGTTTCGTTTCGCGCCACCGCCGGCACTTAGCGAAAGGTGTCGCTACTCTGTCGGGGGTGGCGGTGGATCTCGACGGTCCTCATGAATCACCTTCCCAGACAGAGGGACAGACAGACAGACAGAATTAATTAAGTTTTCTGTCACGTGGCGGGGATTTCGTCACTTTGTTTACCACAGTGTATGTGACAGATTTTTGTTTGCGTTTCGTCCCATTTTTTTGTGTCGGGCGGCCGCTGTTACTGTTGATGGACATTTGGTTGGCTGGTGTTGACAGAGTCCTTCAATCATCGTGCTTTTTTGTGAACTCGCAATGTTGAGTGGTTGGTTCTGGTGCAATTAAAAGGGTCACCGCTGTCGAGAATCTTTCGTCCTTTCTTCAGCACAAAGGGATAATTGAATTTCTCCGTTCACAACTGTGTGCGTGCGAGTGTGTTCGTCCTCTAATGACGAACATACCCTTCTATCACTTTGAATCACTTCTGGTTCATCTTCTTTCTGGGCGCTTGGCCCCATTCTCGTGGGTGCAGACTTTCGGCGAGGGTGTTCTTTTTCGGAGAGAATCAATTAAGAACTTAAAAGTTCCTTAATCACAGAGGACAGGGTGGACTTTCAATTATGCCAGGGTTGTATTTTCGGTACTGAGATATGGTTTAACAGGAAATTAAAATTTCATGGAGTAAATTTGTCATGAAAAGGTCAATTGAGCAGCTGTAATTGGGTTTAATTTATTCTGTGTTCGTACGGCAAAGGGCTCCTGGGTGTTTGGTGATTTTATTTTCTCATTTTTTTCTTCTTTCTTTCTCTTTTGATTATAGCCTGTCCTATTGGTCCTGTTGGGCCCCCGTCTAGTGAATTTGACTTCTAATTAAAGTTCACAGACAGCTACGTCAATGAAAGGCATTCGCTGAGGGGAGTGGTGGGGTTGTGTTAATTTTAAAAGAAACTGTGATGTAAGCTGTCGAAGTGACAAAGAATGGTTGTTTTAGATGAATTCCATTTGCATACAAGTGAGGTCTTTACGGCAGAGAAGAATTAAGTGATGCGAAGGGGTCGGCTCAGTGGGCCAAATGAAGGTGATGGGATGTGTCTTTATGGGACAACGGGGTTTGTTGCAAAGGAGTAAAGCACTAAAGTAATTGGACCCACATACTTATGTGCCAGTTTGCTAGGTCGGTGACTAGGGTTCTGAACTAGACAATATTTCTTCAAATTTCTGTAAAATTTGTCTTTAATGTTCGTATTGATGATGGTTTGTTACGTACACGTATAGTTTTGTCAAATTTCATACAACCGCCTCACGCAGCAGCATTTTTTGTTAAGAATGGAAATCTTAAGCAAATTTAATGCTTAAACAAAATTGAATCGCCAAAGAAACTTTTGGTCCTTCGACCCGGTCAGCGTTTGATTTTATGCAGAGCTGTGTTTATTTTACTGATCTGGCGATATATTGAAATTTCTTGATTCAAGGTCCATGGACAATTAAGTTACGTAATCTTCATTTTTTTGGTGTATCCGCAAGTCTGTTCAGCTGTCCGCCGTATTTCAGCTTTCAGGTGTCTCCTGGCTGTTGTTCATTGGGTGTGTTCAAGCAAACATTTGGACACGTTGATGAATCACACATTTTCGCGCGACATCTTTTGCTGTTCCTAGAGATGGATGAGCTATTTCACAGGCCACACACGCGATGAAGAATCTTTTCTTGAAGGTGGCAAGGATCTGCTCTGTCGCACTGCTTTTGATTCAGTATTCTAGTCACTGAACTAAAAATAATAGAATAAGAGATGGGTAAATAATAACTGATGACAAGATCGGACAAACTAAAGTCAGAAGAGAATTCTTAGGATATACCAGTGATCCACCAGACGAAACATTCGTACCTGGATTTCAAATGAGCCTTTCCTTACCAGAATGGAATCGGGATGTAACGAGATTATCATCATTGACGGATTAAAGACTTCAACGGGAACAGACGTTGGGATAGACACCACTTTCTGAGCCTGCCTCGCACATTACCACAACAGATTTTCAAGCGGAGATCCTGGCAGATAGTCCGTCATGTCTGTATCTCCTAAAGGGATTTTCATAAAATTTTCAATAAATGTGCTTTTGACTTAATATTAAAACGCTGGGACTTAATTTCTGGCGGATGTTGTATATGCAAAATTGGGCCAAAATTATATACTCGTATCAATAATTTTTTTTAGCATAATGAAGCACACACATACGTACAATTTCCCTCAAATGATCGTTTTTCCGTGATTCTCCTAAGGTGATTTTTAACCACTTTTTTTTGCCAATGTCGTAACGTGAGTAATGTCGATTTTCAGAGTTCGGGGATTATTCGCGTCAACAGTGTCCTACAGGAAATCGCATGATCTTGCCTTGATCAATGTGAAATTACGCGACCAGGATACTTTTTACGGAAAAATGCCATAATTGGTCGTATGTGTGGCTTTTTTCCCTTCTTGTTGGAATAACTTATCAGTCAAGTCATAATCTTTAATCGCGGCTACGCTTGAAACACCATTTTTGTAATAAAATTTAAATAATTTTAACGCGTTGCTAGATTATTAAGCTTGACAGCATCATAAACGGCAAATATTCAGCTAATACCGTGATACTTAAAATGAAAGCTGAATTCGGGATGTGTCAAATGACAGCGTTATCAATATGAAACCACTAAATCAATACCTCTGTATGTGCCTAAGATGGGAAAGACTGATAACATGGCAAAGGCCGAAGAAGAAACGTGAGAACAAAACGTTCGTACTGTTCTCGAGTAAAAGTTTACAAATTTTTTCCCAGTGGATCCTGATTTATTGAAGAATGAGAAAATTCGGAAACCATGGTCTAAGAAGCAGACTTGCGTACGGGTGCAGTCGTGTTGAGAATATAGACAATGGATCAACCATGCCTGATAGCATTCGATATTCTTCAAATACTGAACTTAAATAGAAGACGATGCGATGAAATATTGCTCTCAGAAGTTCTCGAAATCCTCATATATTTTTGAAAAATAAGTTTTATGACTTGATGAAACCATTAATGGATTGACGGAATAGGATCAGACAGCGGGAAATTTGTTCATCGTCCTTAATTCCAACAGCACTAGTCTAGGGTAACCGAGAAGTCCATTCGTGCTTATGTTGAGTGTCTAAACAGTTGGGTTCTGTCACAAGGGCAGCTTCGAGGTGGTGGAGACTCATAGCTCGTTGGATGTCGGGGTCTTTTTTTATCCCTGAATTCTTCCACCTCCAATCAGTAAAGAAAACAGAGAAAAATACATACATACTTAAGCTGCTTGTGTAAATCTTAAAGTCGTAAGGGGTTTGAATGTATGTCTTTTAACCCAGTAACGTCAAGGTCAAGGAGCTTGATACCATATACCTGCCCCTATACAGAGTCAGATAAAGATGACTAGCCATAAATGAAATGATTTAAATGATTGTGGCACATCAATATAGCAGACCCTAGCGTAACCATAATCCAGAGAGGACTACCGAAATTCTTTTCAAGACATGAACTGCAGGTTTCCCTTATAGCCACTACCCAGTTGCAGAACTTCTGAAATGTGCATTAACAAGTTGAATCAGAAAATATAATTTCTTCAAAACTTTTACGAACATGCCAACGTGAAAGAACGTAGGAGTATTTTATGAAAAATCGGCTGCCAATCTTTTGAGAACATTTTTATTTTGTTCTTGTAAATTTTTCAAATTGAGATGAATAATCGTAAGCGAAAAATATTGAATACTCTGCCCCCGAAGGACATCTTTTTTTTTATTTTTTTTTGTTGGAGGTTGGGATTGCACTGGGCCGCGAGAACCAAACGAGACTAGAGTTATGGATGTTGTTAAACTTACAGCATCTAATTTTGGTAAATGTGCTCGCCGTTGCACAGTGCGTAAATGCTTCAACCCACACGCCGAAGGTCTATTTTCACCACCTCTTTCAAGTTACTGACAACACTCAAAGAATACCAACTGTTTATGAAAAGCTTCTTAAGCCTTGCCGTATGGAGTCGGAAAACTGTAGGTACTCTCTACGCACAACACGAGTATTTGTCGTAGAGGCTAATCCCTGGTTGCTTGTAGGCTGTACTGTACTGTACCACTCAATTATTATTATTATTCATTCTGGTAAATCCTGGACATCTACAAATGAGGTGTCTTTAAGACAACACAGTTTACTAATCGCAGTACAGAGAAGTTAGACAAATTTGAAAAAGGAAAACAATCAGAAACTTTAAACGAACTTCTGGCCAATAACATGCGAATTTAAAAAACACGGCCTTAAAGAGTATAATTAAGGACATGAATGAAAAGTTAAAATTAAAATAATAATAACTGACTTATGTTTTCCTAACAATGAATGGTCATCAAGGCACACTTATTAAACAGATTGAGGCTGCAGTCCAACAAGCGGTTGGCCTAAGATGTGCCACATTTTACGGGTTTGATGTATGGTCATACAAACCGCTTCTGTTACATTGAATATGGTATGAAATGGTCACTTACGACTGCTTTTTTCTGGTCACGAAATTCCATATTCTCAGTAAATTAGTTGATATTGTTTCTTACTTTGTGAAAATTAGATGACAGTAGACTTCCATTGAATATTTAAAAGAAGTTATTCACGTAATGATGTAAGGTCATCTGTTGTAATACTGCGAGAATTCATTTACGCAGACTGCGTATCCATCAAACATCAAATTTGGCATTCAAAAAGTTGATCTTGGGAAGGTATAGGTCTTATTTAAATTCAGTCACCTTAACGTTAACATTTCAAGTCTCAAACATAAATTTAACATTACGTCAGTACAAGATCTCATTTCTAAGTAACCTTGACCTTTGGGTAATTATTATCTAGTTAAGTAATTTTTTAAAGTTTTGTTTTTTCGTTCATAATATCTTGTTATGTATATTGGTCCCCTTCTCCTTTTCTGACCACCTTCAACAAGGACGGTACAGGAAAGATTTTTTAATGGAACCACTGACATTTGCATTTACATATCTTGTCCAAAAATGAGTCCCTAATCGGAACTTTATTAGCACAATTTACGTTCTCATTACGGGCGAGATCTCAAGTGCCGTTGGCGTTGGCAGCATCACCTTTGCCCTTCGGTTGGACGTCCCTCCGGAGTGATTCTATCCAATGACAACCAAAAACACACAACTTCGTGCGGTTCCTGCGTCAAGGACACCGTCGGAAGCAAGGTCACAACAAACAAACCACTCCAGGACACACCATAGCAGAGCCGGTTCTTTGAACTTGAACTTTCCCGTTTTATTGCGTTAATTTGTATTCAAATTTCCGACACAATTACGCCCGACCGAGTCGGAGCTAACTAGTTCAACTACAACAACGCACCATAAAAGTCCATTGCCCCATAACACTTAGACGGCGACCCCTGGTACGTCGAAATTATGCGAGGCAACCCCACCCGCCGCCTGGCCACCGCCCAAAACACACAGCGCAAGTTAAAAGATTTAGTTGACGGTTCATTAGGCCACCGCCGCCCTGCTGGCCTTGTTGGCCCGGCTGAGGCGGTGTACAAAGGAAACTTACAAGTCGCATTAGAGCAGCACAGTCAATCATTTACTCGTGGTCAGGGCTAATTATCTTTCCGCTTCAGCATAGAAGGGCAACGTTCATGCCTGGCAGTCGTTTATCCCTCTCGCCCGGTTCATATCTCCCGTTTGGGTAATCATTGAACAACTATCGTGGTTGTTATGCAAATGAAAAGAAGTGAATTGGGTCATTTAGTTCCATCGATTGGGTGGGCTCTCCCTCCTGGTTGCGCGATTGGGATTTCCGTTTCGGCGATACCTGGCCATCGAATGGAAGTCGCTTTTATGGTTATGCTCTTGCAGAGCGTTCTCTGGGCGCTGGACGGTGTGGCGCTCCAATCAAAGGGATGGCCAATGACCGTTCCACTGACCGGGTGGCGAAGTGGGTGGTGGGCGGTTGTGCAGAAATTTATCGCTGACGGAAAAACTCGGGAAAATTTATGGGCGTCTGCCGTTGCCGCTGCTAGAGGTGGCTTGGCTTGTGTTGTCCTACATTTATGAACTTGTGGCGGGAAAATTAATTTTTTATCAATTTCAGTGGCTGTGCTTTCAGTTGTTTATTTGGGGCATCTGATATAAATTGTTGTGTGAAGGGATGAGAGAGGGTGTTCTGGAGAATTGTTTATGACCGCTGAGTGGAGGGATGAACCTTTGATTTAGTGAGGATATCCATATCTGCATATTTTCTCACCGGAAACGGAGCTTTTTGAAGGAAGTGCAGGGGGTTTCGATGAAAAGTGATGATATGTGAGTCCGCCGTGGGTGTAGGATGAAAGGCTGCCTTCCATGATTTATGTGGGGGTGCAGCGGATCCAGGAGGAGAACCTCATACCTTTGTCGAAATCAATCAAACGCCGGAGCATTGATGAAGTATCTGATACGCAATCATCGGCGGTCCCTCAAAAGAAGTGACTTTTGCAGGAGATCCTTCCAAACCACATCTTTCTCCCCCCTCCACATAAATCGCATCTCCATACATTGTGGCTGTATTTTGATGCACCGTCCATATCTCGAATTACAAGCTGCAGTCATGACTCCAACGTACACCTCCCAGAGCAAGCCATCGAGCCGATTACGCGAGAATGACGCCGTCTGTCACCCGGACGCAAAGTGACTGCGTGGTCGAACCACTGAACGGCGGTCAGTTATCGGGAATTTCGCATTCCCGTCATGCACGCAGAACGAACGATTCACCTAGAATACCCCTTTTATCACTTTCAGTCACGTCACACGGCCGGGATGCGCACTCAGGACGCTTTGAGTGCGAGCACTAGTTTGTGTTGTGCAATTCGCCAGTGCCAATGCCAATGCCAAGCGCCCCGGGGTTAGGGGGCCCTTATCTGCCCTGCGGACAAGACCATCCCACATGGGCGTGGGGGTGGCATTGGTAATTTGATTCCTACATGCTGCGCGGAGGGAGTATGATTCCTTTTCCGTTTTTCATTTCGTTTCTGTGGAACTCAATTTGCTTTATGGATTCTACATTTTTGATGGAACAGTCAATATGCTCAGAGGGTGAGTCACCCAGTCACCCATCCACCGAGTCATCGAGTCACCACTCCACTCATTCAGGCGGGTAACGAAATTAATTGACAGCTCTGCTCAGATAACAAGAAGGAAGCGGACAGCGAACCGTGATAAGGACTCCCTCACGTGCAGGGAAAAGTGCACAATCGGGGTGTCAGTGTGCACTGAGTCAACGAAATTGACTCGAACTCAGTTTCACTCCCCCGAGGGTTGTAAGAGCGAAGCTGTGTTGTGGTGACTGCCGTTGTCACAGGTCACTGAATCCTATCTTTGCATTTGATCACTGCTCCGCAAACTTAATTAGATACATCGCCCCGACCGCAACAGTCAGCCGCGGAGATGAACGCTTTTCCAATCAGTAATCCAGTCGCATACAAACGGCTCTCCCCTCACTGCCCCGTCCAGCTGCCAGCCAGTCATCCAGGAGGATCCAGATCCATTTAATAAACTGCTATTCATGTTACTAATTGTTTTTGCCTTCGATTTATGTGTCGGCAATTCATCAGACTAGCGCCCAAGGAATTCAATTAACTGATACTCATCTCCGAGTGGCGCCCAACGCGTGTGGGAGGGGCACTGGGCTAGATGGCGCGGCGCTTTAATGGTGTGCAAACACCGTGTGTGTGTGTTTGCGCATCACTTTCCAACTCTATTAAGGATATATTATCTTCGGCAGAATATGTTCTGTGTGCAGCATCTTTTGTGGGCAAAGTGAACACACTGCCACCCAGCCTTGACTGATGCTAATAAACCCGTCTGGCGCCAGTGCCATGACATTTGCAAATTCCATTAGAGGGCATTCGCAAGCTGGGGGCGTACTCCGAGCGGCATGGTCGTCTGCGATAGTTGAACAGTGCGAAGAACTGCGGCAGTAACTTTTGCTGTTTATGGGTTCGACTCTCATGCGAGGACATGAGAGCATGATTCCAAACCATTGTTGACACCCCGAATGGCGAAGAAAGTACACAATAACCGAGAAACGAACTCGAAAGGAGCCATTCAGGGACGGGCACAGCATCAGGGAGAGGGCGGAATTGAAACTTGATTTTTATAGCTCCCCCCAACAAGGGGGCGGACGCTCTGCAACGAGTGCTTGTAGCCAAACATTGAGTGTTGAAGCATTATTACTTTCGAACTTCATAATTGCGACAGATTTGGAGTGGAATGAGTGCCGGCCCGCTGTCTTGGAGACCGGCCAACCGAGTTCAGTCGTCCATGTGTCAATTTGGCGATAGGAATCGGAGAACATAAGCGACTGTCTGGTGGGCGGAGGGCAGACAAGGTTTTTGAACTGCCGCACTGTTGAACACCAAATGAGTTATTAGAACTAATTCGCTGTGGCTTCTGACACGAGACAGTTGATGGAGGATGTGCTGAGGGGGGGATGGACTTAACGGCGCTGACAACTCGTGATGATGTGATTCAGTTGGCGACTAGGTGATGCGAGATTGTCGGCTTACTGCCGACATTCCATTTGATTGAGGAAAGAAGGATATTGTTCGTTTGTTTGTTGTGTCACTAGTGGCATCGCATGGAATTCGCGTTAGACGATGCAAAATGACAGATATGTCTTTTGTAGGGAATGATACGTCGTTTCTGAGTGATGCGTGAAAGTGGGTGAAGCTAGAGCACAACAGACTAAAAACCACTCCAATGGATCAGTGCCAAACTTCTAAAAAATCACTTCTACGTTCTGTCAAGGGGGGAGGGAACCTCGGCAACTTGAGAGAAATGGAGCAATGAAGCATAAATACACAGATTGCGATTGCCCACTTCAGAAGTCGAACAAAGACCTCTGGTGTAGGAGTCAACCCATTTACACGCCACACATGAATCCTAAAAATGTAAGTCCAGTGAAAGTGAGCGGTAGATTCAAGTGGGCTGTAGTGTCCTCTTAAATAAATCACGAGAGTCGCGAGGAGCAACACTGAGATTTCTTGTAGGACTGGCGAAGCTGGATCAATTTTGAAACAGCTTGAAGGGTCAGAAATAAGTAGGGCCGGGCTTCGTGCCATAAACAATCTGAGTGTTTCATCCCATTCCCACCTTGAGTAGTGACCGAGGTCATATTTTTCTGTGTTGCTGCGGAAGTCACTTCGCAGGAATATGTTGAGAATGGCGACAGTGCGGGGGAAACTCCATGTAGAGCATGTACTTCTTCGGACGCAAAAGGCTTTGCTTTAATGATTTGGCCGCATGCTACGGGGATATCCATTCACCACGGTTTCTGAGATCTGCCTGGGATGTGCCAGAGATGCGATTCCATCAGGTAGGTGTCCTCTCGGCAGATCCAGAACGAGGAAGTTATGTCAAGTCCACAAACTCAACCTGGTTCTGCCTAGGAATAGCACCAGATAAGCTTCAGTGTGTGCATTCTTCTTCTTTTTCTTGTGGCGCCACAGTCCGGTGTGGATCAGGACGATCTTTTGCTAACTGCTTGGAAGTTGCCTCAACTCCTTCTCCACTTGTGTGCACCACCTTAGCCTAGTGTGTGCATTGCGACCTTTTAAATGAATCATGCGGCTAACCGATGATGAAAGAATAACGATTGGAACTACAGCTCGCAGGAGATCTAGGCATTGGTAGCTCCTACAGGTTGCTCCTGTTTTTTCACATACACGGCAGACTCCGTTTTTTAGACAAGGCTACGAACTGTCATGTGACTTCTTTAACATCATCCTTGAGAATATCATGCGTAACTCACAAGTCAACACCAGAGGCACGATCTTCCAAAAGTCAGTTTAATTGCTAGCTTACACCGACGACATTGACATTGGACGAACACAGCGAACCGTCAATGAGGCGTTTGCTGCCATTGAAGCAGAAGCGGCTAAAATGGGTCTGGTTGTTAATGAGGGCAAAACAAATTACATGCTGTCATCAAGGAAGGACATACAACATCAACATCTCGGACAGAGCGTCACACTAGGCAGCAGAAACTTCGAGGTAGTCAAGGACTTCGTCTACCTCGGCTCCGCGGTAAACAGGGACAACAGCATAAGTACCGAAATCAAACGCAGAATCACTCTTGACAATCGCTGTTTCCTTGGGCTCAAGAGACAATTGAATAATAAAGGCCTCAGCTTGCCTTATATAACACCTTGATCATCCCAGCCCTACTCTATGGCGCAGAAACCTGAACGCTACTAAAAGCGGATGAGGAAGCCCTTAGTCTTTTCGAGGGAAAAGTTTTGTGTGCGATATTTGGTCCTGTTTGCGTTGATGGCATCTGAAGGAGAAGATTTAACGACGAACTCAATGGCTGTACAGCGATATTTGCCTAGTCAAGCGTCTTCGGATGCAACGCTTAAGATGGCTTAGCCATGTAGAGTGCACGGACACCACTGTTCCAGCCCGAAAAGTCTTCGAAACTGAGTCATTGGAATAACGCAACAGAGTACGGCCTAGGCTATGGGGGCGCACACAAGTGGAGAAGAACCTCAACCAACTTGGAGTGCGCAACTGGAGGCAGCTGACGAATGATCGTGCTGGCCGGAGAGGCATGTTGGTTGAGGCCCAGGTGCACCCCGGACTGTAGTGACACAAGAGGAAGAAGAAGAAGAAGATGTATCTAAACAGATAATTGAATTTTTTTCTTACTTCTCTGCGAACTTTTCTGATAGCCTTCACGGATAATTATAAAAAATGAAATCCGTGCTTACTGAAAGTAAAAAAATATCACTCACCAAAAAACCAATGTTTAAAAAAAAACTTCTTTGAACTTCTAGGATTTAAAAAAGGTCAGTTGTCAAAGCTATTAAACAGACTGCTGACCCCACTGCAACTCCCCGTGTAGGTAACTGCCTTCCTCAGGAACATCTTCTCCTGCTGTACGACTTCCACCAAGATAAGCACACTAGATCTCATCCCTCCAAAGGAAGACCACTTTTGCATTGTATATCCCCTGGAGCTCAAAAACAAGCATTTGTAATCACCTTCAACTGAGTGGTCTTCTCCTCTATTTGTCTTAGAAAAAGAAATTCGAAAGTAAACGAAATGGATTTACATAGCCCCGGGCACTAGAACAACATTTCACTACGGATATTACCCCCACCCCCAACCCCACGCAAATGCAACACATTTCCCACCCATTCAGCCATCCACCGACGACGACCATCATCAACCAGAGACGACATTCGCAGAATCGGAAATCATGAAAATACTTATTTCCCTCCTCGAGGCTTATTTATTTATTCATTCAAATCGTTGTTGATTTTCATTCTTCCTCATCGCTCCTTTCACTCCGCCTTCTGCTTTCTCCTTTTACCGTCAGCGGTAAAGGATGCAAGCCAGGAGCAACAGCGGCAAACCAAAAGGGAAATGTGTCCCTTCAAAAGCAGGCATACAAAAAGAAAAAAAAAAAAACACAAGAAAAAATTATGGTATCTGCATCCGCAAAGTTAACCTTAAAAGAAAACTTTTCCCGCACCACACTTGTTCGACTCACATTTCTATATCCTGCCATCAACATCATCATCATATCCTTGGGCGATGCGAAACCGATTTTTATTTCGTTTTTTTTTCGCTCCCGCTCCCGCGCGAGTGAACGCAGAGTTTTCCTTTTCCTATTCATATTTTTTTTTCTCTCGATTCTCTGTTTCCTACTTCCTGTGTAGATTTGTGTACACACCCTGTGCACTTGTGCCGTTTTAGAAACGTACAAAAACACACAGGAACTTCAAAACGGACTCCCCGGGGAAATAATCCAATCGAAATTATGAGGTATATGTATCTAAGCTCTATCCCAGAACCAATCCGTTGCGGCAAGCGGAGGGTATGCGCCACGACCGGTTGCGATAAAGATGTATTTGCAGCTCATTGAGGCGAGGGTTGGGGGGAGGGGCGAGCGAGGGACGAGGACTCTATCTTAAATGGGAAATAAATCGACATACTTACTTCGTATCGATAACTTTGAATATTCATGCGGTGGGCGGATGGGAGTGCGGTGGCCCGTTCACCTCTTCCAATCCATTTCGATGTGTACATGTGTACAAGGCCTTTGGGGAGGTGATGAATTGGGGGAATCATAAGAATTTCCAAGGAAACCTTTTTTGCACGACCATTTCAACGACATGTTCAAAGGGAGAGAGAGAGAGTGAGGGAAGGGGGTGAGTTGTGATGGAGGCGTCCATTAATTGTCCAGCACTCTGTGAGAGGAGGATGATTGCGTTGGTAATAAAAGCTTTCGAATGAAACCATGCGCTTCGTCATAATTCGTGTGGGGAGGCGAAATGAGCTTCATGGTTGAGATGTGTTCAATTAACAGGTGGACAGTAACCGTATCTCAATGCCACCACTTTGTGGAGGACAGGGAGGCAATGAGACAGTCCAGATGGTTTGGGAGAAAATACAGATTTACGTAAGGAATTCATTCAAACGCGGATGGAGGTCTCGGTTGAGAGGGTGCACGCTTGTAAACTGGTTCTGACGGGTCATCTTTATGGACCAATTTTTTGTAAGGGCATTTAAGATGAAGAACTTCTAGTTGACCCTTTTCTTTTATCATACGGTTTTGAATAGGGCAGCAGGGCGTTGAAAGCAATCATACAACTTTGATGATTTCAGATTTAGGCTTCTAGGTCACAAGAGCTGCTCCCTATTCGTCTTCAATCACCACTAGTTTCTGTGCATTAAACAGAACTTATCAAGGGTGGCGCATTCAGTATCATACATATGATGGCATGCAGAGAGGAAGATTCTACAGTTTACAACCTGTGAGGCACACACCTAGTCAATCGTCAACGAATACAAAGGATAAGAAGGCTAAGTCATGTGAGGCAAATAGACAATTCAAATTCGAGTCTTTAAATCCTAGTCATTGTGAAGACGCAGCGCTAGATTGAGATAACGTACTCATAATTAGGGTTTTCTTAACTAACTCGCTATTTACAGCTCTGACTCAGGACTGTGTCGGCAAAGAAAGAAGACGATGGAAAATGAAAAAGAAGCTTGCATGAAGCATATGTGCTTCCGCGTATTCCAACTTTTCGACTGTCTTTTCAGAAAAAGAAGACATTCTACGTATGACCGTCTTTAGCTTACGTTATGTATTTCAAGTAAACAACTCCTAGGTACTTAGAGTGAACATTAGTGTCGGAGTGCAAGCCTTCCCCTAATTTGGTCGGCAAATTAAATTGAATAAGACTTGTCCCAGTCCCAGGACACAATGGAATTACGGGAAACGAGATTGAAGATGAACTTGCTAGGCAAGGATCAAAAGAGGCATTCGCAGGGCCCGAACCCACACTGGAACTACCTGCGTCATTTGTAAGGACTTCGACGGTTGGGTCTCCCAATAGCACAACCAGAGATGGCATGACCATCCAGGATGCCGGTTGACCAAGTGCATACTGCCAAACTTCAGCAAGAAATCCGCGGCTTTTCTGTTATCTCTAGACAGAAAAGAGTGCAGACAACTTTTTGGCGTACGAACGGGCCACTTCACCTTTGCTACGCACCTAAGTCTGATTGGGCTAAGTAAAGGCACCCTTTGCGATGTCCGGGGAGAAGGCGAAAACGCTTCAGAGCACTTTTTCTGTCAATGCCCGCTTTTGCTCGGATCAGGTGGGGGCTGTTTGATGCTGATTTAGAGAGAGCTGAAAACCTAAGCTCTCTACCACAGACGCGTTATCCTTCGGAACACCAAGAAATTACATTAAATGTAGGTTAATGCCTGGTAGTACAATGGAGCAGTTTTCGAGTCTGAGCGCTCCAGTGCAGTGGTTCCTACCTCCCACAAAAAAAAAATTGTGAATTGTGAATTTGTGAAATTTAGTACAGTCATACATATTCCCATATACAGTATACTCAACAGAACCTTGCAAGCGTAAAGCATCACTTTCATCGGCACAAGGACTCATCGATTCAAGCTTTACTGATTCTAGTCCGAATATCCTCATGTATGTAAATTTTTGCTAGTGGTTGCCGTGGCGTAGTAGTAAGTTCGATTCCTGGACGGGACACCTCGCATTTTTTCACGGCATCGCCTCTTTCGAGATAACACTCAGAGTATCAATTGTCTATGAAAAGCTTCTCAAACCGCGCCGTTTGGAGTGGGCAAAAATCCTTCTACTCGTGACAGAACAATGGAACGCACAACACGAGTAGTTGTTGTAAAAGCTAGGCCCTGGCCCGTTGTGGGCTGTACTGCCTCTCAATTAACATTATGTACATTTTGCTTAAGACAAGGAGGCTAGCGAATTCAGACTTGGCAATGTAACATAGCTCCTCCTCTAAATCAGTCAAAGGCACGGTAATTTGGCATTGCCGTGTGACGTCTTCAATTTGATACCGGGACAAGCAGATAATTTAGTGTTCCTAGGCTTCAATTGGACCGCCCAAGACGTAATACGTGTGGCTGGATCTAGTAGGTCAAGATGAATGAATGTGTATCTGCTCTTTTTCTTATTCTTCCTCTTCATTCTTTTTTTATTTTTTTGTCCGTTCTTCTTCTTCTTCTTCTTCTTCGTCTTTTACTCTCTCTCTTCTCCTTCCTTTTCTTTTTTTGTTTCTTATTTATTTGACTTTAGAGTCCCCGGAGGTCCAGGGTCGCAGCCCTGTCATATACAGTGACTCTCGAAATTTATCACATTTCGATTTCATACATTTACGTTTTTTCCCATGGCTCTGTTCGTAAAGGATTCGTCAAATCGTACCCAGAAGATGACTGAACTAAGGTTATTTGGTCAGGGGAGAACAAAATAAACCAATTTTAATCAGATTGTGGCGAATGAGTAAGGAAATAGAAGAGATGGTCAAGTTTGGTGTGGTTAGTCGTATGCTTTTGGAAGTGCAAATGTTTCAAGGGAATGGGTATATGCACGGGAGTCGATAGACGCTTGACTGCTAAATCCAATTTGGATGTTACCCTCCAGCACAAGTATGATCCGAGACACAAAGATAAAGTGACAAAATATTAACTGGATTGGAATGAGTTTGAAATTCTGGAGGTCATTCCAGAATCCATCTATGTGTCTAAAACCTGTAGAGACCTTTGGACTTTTGGGATCACATTAAGAGACAATTGTTCAGTACTGCGGCTAAAAGCTGGATAAATTGTGATCAACATTTTAACGGAAATTGTTTTTTTCCATTAGCAAACTCAATCCGGAGAAGAATAGCAAGTGATGTGTCTCCAAAAAGAAGGCAACATCTACTTATGTATAAATGATACAGTATGATGGTCCGAAGTAAGTTAACTAAGTTAGGTTGATTAAATTACAATTTATGTGGTTTGCTTTTTGCTATTTTTAGAATTAGATTTCCCCAATTTAGTGTCTTCTTTTAACAGTGAAGTTCACAAGTGTGTTTACATAACTATCTTCCCTGAGGCACTGGACATTCTTCCCCTGCTATCTGATTTTCATGCCCGCTTGGGTGACATGTCTCACTACTTGTTCATGCCCGCTTGGGTGACATGTCTCACTACTTGTTCAGGAGGTTCATAAATGTCTTTTTCTAGTCCATCTGACACAAGTGTTTTTTTTTCTTGTCAGTGCTGCTTTGTTCCTATGCTCAACTTGACAAGAAACTTTCTACCGTACAGACTGTATGGATCGTCGTTGAAGCGTTTCCTTCTCCAGATGCGTCAGAATGCAAACAAACCTAACAGGCACACACAGAACATTTCTCGATTTTACCTTCTTTAGCCGCTTTGAATAAGATCCAAGTTTTCGCATCACAGATTAGGACTAGGATGATCAAGGCTT
The DNA here is from genome assembly GCA_944738645.1 of Eristalinus sepulchralis. NCBI lineage: Eukaryota > Metazoa > Arthropoda > Insecta > Diptera > Syrphidae > Eristalinus > Eristalinus sepulchralis. The sequence goes on from OX122886.1 coordinate 57,263,117, forward strand.
TATACAACGTCAACTTGTACTTGCTGTAAGAAACAGAGATTGGCTAGATTTCGATACAAATGTTGTCGAAGTTCTAGTACAACTCTAAGCAGTTTTCTTTCCATTTTGCCGCTCTGTTTGAGTCGCCGATTTTTTGCTTCCATTCTGAAACCCATCTATGGCGGAACCCATCTAGCGAACATCATCTCAGACGAAATGTCCCAAACGCCCGTCAGAATTCTAAGGTAGTCCTTTGACCTATTCATCGTGATTGACAACTATTTGGACTTCTCCAAAAGGCTGCCTCAATTTAAGTGATTTTAGTATTTATTAACGAAAGCTGAAATATCTGCAACATATCCTGTTACTAGACATTTGCAATTATTGTCCTTCGGAAAAACAGAAATTGGGTTCGAAATCAGAAAATTCAAAATCTAGATATGACTAAGATCCCGAAGAGCCAAAGTCATTGAATGACCCACAATCTCTTAAAGCTTGAATCCCTTAAAAAATACATTTTCGAAAACGAAATTTGGAAAGCATCATGTGGGATATGAAGTTCGGAAAGTGCCCACATCTCTCATATTCATTTTTGACAGAATTGTCGAGCCTTATTATTTTGGGACTTAGCACCTAATCCGGTTTTTGAATTCCTGTCCGTCTCCCATACTGTTTTCTTTTTGTTAACGTACGCAATAATTTTCTGCTCAGTACCAGTAAAGTTATATTTGGTTTTAAGCTTATGCCCAAAAGGATGTCTGAAGTCTATAACATTTCAGTTAGATTAAGTAAAATTAAGAGGAGTGAGTATGCGTGCAATCTGTTAAGCGTCTTGTTTGAAGTCTAAATGCGTAATTCCACACTCAATGTAACACTATGAATTATCATCCACTTCTACTCAATTTCAAGTCATACAAAGCTTCGCCTATAAATCAAACCTCTGTCACAAATCATTGCAAACAACTCTGAAACACGAATCATATTTACCAGTTCGCATCAATAAATCCATTCCCAAATCGACATTGACACCAAAGGCAACGCACGTAGACGAAAAAAAAAGGAAAAAGGTTTCTCCCACACAATAAAACATCACATCACCATCCGACACTATCCTTTCAAAGACAATTTCATCCGCTATCCACCCATCATTCCACTTCAATTCAATCCCGGCAACGCTGCTCGCCTCATTCTCCCCCTCGTAGTGGTGAAATTTATCGAATTATAGATACATGCATATATCAAGGATCAAATCCGATATTCAAATGATATACGGTGACACCACTTTTAAAGCGACGCGACGAGCACGAATTCAAACAAAAGAGCGAATGTGATCCGCAACCATGCATGATGGTGGCATAGTTCCTTCCTCCTTCCCACTGGGACAGGCATTGTGTGTGGGATTCCGCCCGCCTGTCGCACACACATCAAATGCCGCGTAAAGTGTCCTTATTTTTCAATAAAGCATCGTTAGAGATACAAGATTTACTCTCGTGTCGGTACTTGATGTTTACCGAGGCTTTTGCCTCGGATGGCTGCTTTTTAAAAGGGTCTACGCCCGGCTGTGTATTGTGTGAATCCTTCCCGCACACTGCATCAAATGCGATTTATCGTTCGTTGTTCTCCTCCGGGTGTGGTGTGTTTTATTTTTTTTTTTTACTCTCCAACCACTTGTCATCTGTGTGGCAGTGTGATCTGCGGTATTATATTCACTGTCAAGATTTCATCTTAAATTTGATAATCCTCTGCCCCTTTCCATTGGCCATGGGCGGTCTTAAATTACAACCAAAGCATCACCGCAATTTACGGTTGTTTCTGGATGTCACCTGCATTTAATCCCACTCGCATCAATAAATCAAAGGCGAAAACAAATTGATATAGGACCGCTGAAACCCCGAAAACCCCAAGCAGCGGTACCGCAACAGCACCACCATCATCCAATAGAGCCACTTCGCAAGCATAGCTCACATACCGTGGGGAGCGAGTTGCCACCCAACAGGTGTGGAGTATCAATCGCAAGGTGCTATGGTGACAAGAACGTATGCACCAGCATATTGTGCCGTCCTGCCGTCCTGTCACCGCAAATGCCATACACACACAAACACGCACACACAACCACACCACTTGAAGATAGCTTCCGGAAAACAAACCACAGGCCCCACAGCCGGCCCACTCCCACACTGAAACCAATTTCATCCCAATTTACATTCGTAATAAAACTTCAGCCTTTTAGGAGGGAATTACTAGGACTCAGGCTAAACATCCTTGTTTATGGCCACCATAATCCACTTAGGTTCGTTGCGCTCTTGCTCCTACCGCTGCTCCACTGCTCCACTGGTCCACGGCAACCACAGAGTGTCCCCGTTTCTCTGCAGCGACTACTGGCGGTGCTGCCGGAGAGTGCAAATCTCTGAATGCTCTCCTTGTGCCACATTGCTTTTCCCACCCCGCCCCCCCCTCACAGACTGTTCACTATGACAATATGTGTGCATTAGAAATTCATTTGTCCTCCACCTTCGGTATCCTGCGAGCGACACATGAAAAAACAAAAACAAAAATTCACCCCCACCCCCACCACTTGCTGTGCGTTTGTCCCTCCACCTCGCAGGAGTTGTCTAACAGTGCTGAAGTGCAGGCGTCGTCCTTTGTTACCTAGGTGGAAATTATTTCGTAAATTTTCACCGCTGTAATGGACACCCCGGCAGCGCACCTGTGAGCGGTGGAATATGTGTGTGAGCCCTAGATGAAGATAGTTTCTTCGTGGACAGGCGGGCACAATAACTTTATGGCACTCAAAACAGCAGGGGATGAGTGTTTGCCTCTCTACGGTGGAGGACTTTGCCGTCAATCTGTCCTCGTGTCCGTGGCAAACCGTAGAGCGAACTGAGGATCACCACGCTTGGTGTCTGGGGAAGAGGAGGCTAATTTACATACTGCCTGCAAGGAGCACTAGATGACGGTGTTAAGTTAAAATGCAACGGTGTTGAGTACCTGAATTATGCCCGGCCTCTGGGGGTGATCTAAATAGAAAACTAGGATTTAACAAGGAAGTTGAGGAAAAATTTTAAATTTTCATGGGAGGAGTCCCATCCTCATCCTCATCCTCATCCTCATCCTCATCCTCATCCTCATCCTCATCCTCATCCTCATCCTCATCCTCATCCTCATCCTCATCCTCATCCTCATCCTCATCCTCATCCTCATCCTCATCCTCATCCTCATCCTCATCCTCATCCTCATCCTCATCCTCATCCTCATCCTCATCCTCATCCTCATCCTCATCCTCATCCTCATCCTCATCCTCATCCTCATCCTCATCCTCATCCTCATCCTCATCCTCATCCTCATCCTCATCCTCATCCTCATCCTCATCCTCATCCTCATCCTCATCCTCATCCTCATCCTCATCCTCATCCTCATCCTCATCCTCATCCTCATCCTCATCCTCATCCTCATCCTCATCCTCATCCTCATCCTCATCCTCATCCTCATCCTCATCCTCATCCTCATCCTCATCCTCATCCTTTTCCGCAACAAGTTATTCCGTTGGTTTAGCGCAACCCTCCCACGGAGTTGGGTCGAGGAAGCATCCAGTTCATGAAGTACGTCATTAATTTCTTCCTTCTCCGACATTTCAGCCACTAAAGTCGACTTTTCATTGCTTCCCTTCACGTACGGCGAGCATTGGCAATTAGCCCAAGTCCCTAATTTTGCCCATTCGCACCCGCTGCGTCCTCGTCTCGCCTCGGCACGACTGCGTCCTTTCACCAATTAGCTAATTTTCATTAAAATGCAAATAAAGTTAACACACGCTCGATTAGAAGCGAAATTGATTAACTCACGTCGGCATAAATTCCCAGGGCCATAGGCCCTACGCTCTGTGTGTGTTCCGCTTAACTTCTGGCTATTTGGAGACGTCTTGCCTTGCGACCCTCCCCCCCAGCAACCGGTCCACCTAGCTCCACCCTTTCAGTGCGCGGCACAACGGGAACTTTGCACAAACTTCCGCCATCGTTGGTGCGTCTACCTTCAAACTCAATACTTAATTAAAACTTACAATCCCAGGACATCGGCAACAACAAAAACCAATTACCCGCTGCGGAAGTGTAGAAAGCCTGGGGTGTGACTAGCAGGGAGCGGAGAAGAGAAAGAAAAATTGACGAAGAAAATCGTTATCCTGGCGGAATGCTGGTGGAGGGTGGCGGTGGGAGTTGTGCCCGCTTAACTGTTGCCTAATGGTAAATTCATTGCAAATCGTCGTGCCATCGTCTTTTCCGTTTCGCTCCATTTCGTCCTTGCGCGCATGCTTGGAGCAATTTTTCTCACGACAACGGCGGCAGAGATCCCCGTGTTTAATTAAAAATTTAAATGAACAAATTATGGTTGATAGAAAATTAGTGAGTGCGGAACGGGAAGCGCCAGGGGGGGTGAGGGGAAGCGGAAGACTAGGTGGCTGGGACAGCATCAAAGAAAATCGACTTCACTCAATAAAGGTGAGCGTCAGAGGCCTAGAATCGAATTAGCCGCATAGCGTCTCCATCCACCCTCCATCCACCTCGTTTTCTTTCTGCTTTGTGTGTCATTTCCCAATGGCCCTCTCCCGGATAGTCACTTCTCGTTTCCAGTTCGCTGCGATGGGTTCTTGCGGTGCACACAACGATGGCAAGAAGATTACATGGCGAAGCACTTGCATGCATCTCTCACTCAAGTGGTTTCTGTGTAATCCGCGATAATCCTGTGTTCGTTTCAGTTGCAGAGTGGCGAGGGCGAGAGCGACAAGCAGCTCTTGTCGAGTGAGAGTGTTGAGTACGATGACAACAAGGGATCGTAAAGGGATTTAGAAGATGGATGCAAGTTGAATCGGATTGAGAGTCATTTGCCTGGCGCATTCATTTAACGACTTGAATGTTGGATTTGTGCTTTTATGCATTTCCTGCAAGGACGTTAGAGTGATTTTCTTGTCTCGCTAATATTGGAGATTAACCCCATTAATGGGGCCAGAGATTAACAAGAGTTCAAAGCCATTTAGGAGAAGGTTTTCAAAGTTCTTTGATGGGAAACGTCTTTGTCGCTCTTAATTCAGCTGAAGATGATGATGATTTTATTTGCCGACTCAGTGGACTTAAGATCCTTGAATCTTCAACCTCATCCTGGGGTCGATTCATTCTTGAGTTTCGCTGACAATCTATAGTCGCAAATGAGCTTTCCCATTCATTAAGAAGGTACGAACGAACACTAGTTTCATTCAAAAGTTCCATTTACAAAGTTCATCCCCCAAGTGCAGGCCCACTAGATTAGCCAAATAAAAAGTACCTCAGTACAAAGTGTAATTAGGTTCATCATGATTTAGGTGCCCACTTCTGGCTCTTCCCTCAAGGCCTTCGTATTTATACCGCACGTGCCTTGCATTTCGGACTCGGACTCATCACAGTGCTCCTCCCTCCCGGGGGGATAGGATTGCGAATGTCTTTTTAATCGAAATTTTCTGTTCATCGGTTTCAATTACAATTTGTCTCGTGCTGGGAGTTCGTTTTCCTAATTTCAAATGACTCGGGGGAGTGAAGCAAGTTTGGGCAAATTGTAATTATATTCATGTTTAGCGGTCTTGTTGGGCATCGTTCTGTGAATCAACGAAAATTAAATGAGAACTGGATGGTGATGGGGGCTGTCACTGCGGCACCACACTTGACACGATTCGGGGACACTTAATCGGGAGAATTACTTCATTGTTGCTTTGATAGGGTGCACATATGAACTTGATCTGTTCGGGCTGTTGTTGAGCGGGAATCTTAAAGCAATTTGTGACAACTCACAAGAGTCACTTAAAACATTTCTACGATAGGTATTGTTGCCATTTTTGATTGGGTTGCTTTGTGTGATCATATTAGGGGTCACTGTTTTTTTTTGGAAACTGTGGCTGTGTCTCTGATAGGTCGAATTAATTGAAAGTTTTTTGTATTTTATTTTATTATGATCTTGAACATTGCTTTGATGATAATGCCGTTGAGCAAGGATCCAAACGATTTGACTGGATGTATGAATCACTTGATTGGAAATCACATCTGTAACACTATTATTAGTGTCAACGTAATCACAGAAGTACATTTTGTAAGGGAATGTCGACTACCAGAGGGAACCAGAGTGTCGAGGGAACCTGAATGGTACTGATAGCTTGGTACCACGGGAGGTCAGGAGCCCCTGGAACTTCGGTTTCAGGCTGACCGTGCGGTAAGCCCCCTTGTGAGAGTATCGCGGTGGCTTTGGCTTAAAAACCAACATCGCGAGGAATTCCGTGGTTGGTGACTGACTGAATCAAGTTGTTCACTCTACTGAGTCAGTTCAGGCGGTAAGAAGTTCCATTCTCAACCAGGTGCTGCGACCTATAGAGCGGCATAGATTTTAGAAGGACGTCGCTCCAAAAAAAGGTGGTGTGATTGTCTCTCGAGCATGACCTCATTTGGTACCCGGGTTACTCACGCGTCTAGTCATGCATTATATATAACTTTTGAGAAAGCCGTGATATAAGCCGTTAAGGCAGACGATCACGCAAAGCCTAATCCCATATCTATTAAGCAAGGAATGTTAAAGTCTTTATAAGTTTGGGTAATCCTCACAGAAAGAGATTAGAATGGCATTTATTATGTGGTTTCAAATTGGTGGTACCGGCATTAAGCAACTGCTGAACTCACATGTAGTTCTAGGTATCGAGGTATTGGCTGACTGCTTGCCATTTATAAGAATGGATCGCCTAATAATCGATCTATGCACTAAAATGAATTAAACTTAACATATTACAAAAGTGGTGATTCAAACGTAGCCATTTCTCGCGCCTAACGCAATAATCATCATAATCGATGATCGGTAAAATTGTGAAGACATATGGAGAGAGTGGGAATGTTACTGAAGGCCTGTGCGTCATTGCGATGCACGGTCAGTAGACAATTTTGCTGTCGTAAGTGCAAGTGTTGATTTTAATTCGAATATATGGATTTCCCGGCGTCTGTAACAATTAAATCTTAGTGTCGTACATTATGGCATTTTTTGCATTCTGAATTGCATCTCCATCCATATAAAGTTCTACTTACGCTAAACTTGAAGCCTGCTAACTAATCACAATCCAGTAGGTACACCTCGGGTGCTTTGGACAATAAAGGACAAGTCTTAAAATAAAATGCCCGTTAGTGATGTGGAACATTTTTCACCCGGTAGGAAATATGGAAACATACAAAATTGCCGCATACGAGGCTTAGAAAGACCACTACTGATCGGCGAGATGCAATAGCCTCTATTTGGTTCTCTATGATCAAGGGTGTCATTGGTCACAATCAAGGAAATTGTCAGTCAATTCAGAGTGGTGGTTTGATTATCGATGTTTGCTTGGTCGTCAACTGAAGATTGTGAATTGGAGCACGGGATGACTTAATTGCGTTGGACAATTTCCTGGTCGCGTTAATTAAAGTTCTGCCGATGTCGGGCTTCCCTAAAGCGGGCTTTTGAATGATATTGCTATTAGAACTTCATGCCTTTTAACAACTATGTATTGCTGTGTCTCTGCATGCTCCACTGACTCACATATGCGTAGAGCTTTTACTGCGACAAGAAATTCATTGATTCCAAATTTGCATTCTTGGTATTGTTTCGCATATTTTTTGCGGTTAGTGGTTGGTGGTGATTATCAGCGTAAAATCAAACAGATCACCCTGACGAACGTATTACTCACTGCCGCACAGTGGGGTAGAATGGCAAGGAAGCGGGAAAAAAATCTATACCCCGACAAGGGTATGTTGTGTCAATGTTGTTCTCATTTGATACAGGACGAAAATGCGTATCAGAACTGATTCCTCATTTTTACCTCAATTTGCTATTACATTTTTAATTTTGTAAAAAAAAAACTTTAAAAAAAAAAATTCAAAATCATTTTCATTCAAGTACATAGCGGCCATTATTTTCCATGTTCTTCTGCTATTTTGCTGCTAGTTTCATAGTTCCCCCTTATACAGCTTCCACAGTTTATCAGCGAAAAACTTGGCCAAATGCTTCACACCGTGTGCGAAGTTTTGACCATCAAGAGAGTTTTGCAGAAACAGAAACTAAGCTGCGTAAATTTCTTCTGAGTCGCCATAGACGTGTGTGACATAGCATTGTCATGATGGATGACTGCTTCCGTTCTCTTGGCCATGTTCGGTGGTTCTATTGGCGGTTTACTTCACCCTGACGCTTGAGATGTGCACAACAGAGTATCGAACCAACGATCTCGCCACGTTCTTGCAGCACAGAATAGACAACTTTAATCTTACTCAAACATAACCCTGTTCGCCGTCAATCTAGGCTTTGAAGTGACTTTTGATTGGTCATCGGTCTTTGACCCGACATGGTCGCCTGGGTTGGGTTCGTGTGGCATTCAGATGTGGAGCCTCTTTAAGAAGCCAGCTCGCTTTGATCGATAAGGAAATCAAACTTTCAAACGGAAGGTTTTTGCGCATTGTGGTTCTGTTTGCGTTGTGAGATCTAGAGGAGAAGATTGAACGATGAACTCCATAGGCTCTATTGCGCCATGCGTCTAGTCAAACGTCTAAGATACAACTCTTAAGATGACATAACAGATCACTCAATAAGTCCCGGGACATATAGGGGGCGCCACTAACAAAAATTATTCACTTAGCATTAATATTGTTTGTTAGTGGCGCCCCCTATATGTCCTGGGACTGTTATTCTGTTCAAAAGAGTCTTTGTTTCCGAGAAAGCCGTCCTGGTAAAGGAACTCCATTAACTGGGACTCCAAAATTAGGGACAGATCACAAGCGAACGTGCCAATTGGAGAGGAATGTTGGTTGAGTCAAAGAAGGTAGCTCTTGCACTTGACTGACAGCAAACTGACTGGATGGGATTGAAAACAACGTTATCTCCCCGGTAGCTGACGATAAGATTAAGGAAGTTTACAGTGCACATCTGAGCACTAGCTTAAAAATAGAACTGCTAGAAAGGCCATAAACAATCGCTCACACCCAAATACCTATTACTTTCCGCTTCAGCAAAACATAAACAAATTAATCCCATTGCACACACACACAAATCAATAAAAAAAAAAAAACAACTTTACAGACACACACTTCGCATTGCAATTATCGGCGATTAAAAATAAAACGACACAGCGCGCCGCTTGCCAGCACATTGGACGGCACTTCATTCATTCATTACGTATGATAAGCACGTTGTTGTGTACACGAACCTGCTCCACCCCAGCAAGTGCGCAGATAGCTGCTTTCAGAATTCAGTTCTCTGTCAGACTTCCGTCGAAACGCAACAACCGTGCTGCGATGGGCCGTATTTTGAGTTTGCTTTTGTTCGCACTGCTGCTCGCGACACAGTGCCAATCGGCCCGCATTCTCGGTCTCTTTACCGCTCCGTCCAAGAGTCACCTACTCATCCATACGGCGATCATCGACGCCCTCGTGGAGAGCGGCCACGAGGCCACGGTCGTAACCAGTGTCCCCATACCGAAGAGCAACATCAAGTACCGTCATGTGAAATGTGATGTTCCCGGCTTCCGACCGGAATTCATGGCAGAAGTTGTCAATAATCCGAAACCATTGTACCAGAGATTCTCCGCGCTCAGCGATAACATTTTGAACGTTGCCAACGCGAGTCTCCACGATCCGGCCTTCAAGAAGCTGATGAAGGAGGAGAGCTTTGACCTTGTGATCTTGGGATATTTCTTCAATGAGTTTCAGCTGGGCGTCGCTGCCCACTTCAAGTGCCCAGTCATTGTGTCGTTCATGGTGCAGCCGGTGCGCACTATCAACGACTTGGTGGGGAATCCACGCGAGCATTCGTATGTGCCGAATCTCTTCGGTGGCAGCAAGCAGCCGATGGGATTCTGGAGCAGAGTGAAGAATTTCTTTTTTGTCATTCTCCTCGAGGAGATTGTCATTCCGCTGTTCTCCGGCACAAAGCAGACGATCTACTACAAGTGAGTATTTTTGTTGTTTGTGTGTTTGTTTGGATTGGATTTGTGATTGCTGGCTGCCCCTTGAATAATCCCAGAAGGGGACTATTTGTGGGAATTTTATTGATTATTAGATGGAACCGAGACTTGAGTGACGTTTCAAAATTCTGAATTTCAAATTTTTGAATGACCGTGAGTTGGTATATTAACAGTACACAGATTGGCTTTCGGTCAACAAATTTATTCGACTTTGACCTTGACTTTGGCAGTGTTCCCGGTTTGATTTGGAACTCTAAAGCCATCCCCAGGTTAAATTGTAAGCTAATGCGATGAGCGATGCTTCAGTGCACAATGAAACAAGGTCACCATGACCAGAAGTGCATAAGCAAGGAGCAAGCGAAAGCAACATTTGCTAAGTTTTGGGAACTACACTCTCACTGACTTGAACTACAACCAAATTCAGACTGCTATAATTTGCAAACCGTTCATGACAGTGAGCTCAAATTTTGTCACACGACAAATAATTTTAAACGATTTGCATCTCAGTGGTGTCACTTTAGACTTGCGTGCGTCAACTGAGTGGCTGTCTTCCTCTACTGGAGGACTGGGATAATTAAGCTCTTGTGAAGCATTACCTTGGTTGCTTGAGAGAGGGCTTTGTTTACACATTGTTTTCTTAGCCCAAAGAAGCAGCGACTGGCAAGAGTTGCCTAGGTGCCTAGGTAGACAAAGTTTTTGAATACCTCAAAATTATGTCTGTCTGCTGTGACGTTCTGGCCAAGACGTCGGTGTTGGTCGTCCTTCCTCGTTGATGGCATATACTTGGTCTTACCCTCGTTTACCGCTAAACCCATCTTCGCGACCTCCGTTACAATACCCACAAAAGCCCAATTGACATCACGCTCCGTTCTTCCGAGAATGTTAATATCGTCGGCATATGAGAGTTGCTGGACGGGCTCCTGAAAAATTGTTCCTCTGGTGTTGGCGTTCGAGTTTTAAACATTTCTTTCAAGAACGATGTTGAAAAAGTCGTCGCCCTGCATACATCCCACAGGGGGAGCGTAGATCGGTGGTACTGTTGCTGGCATTGAGCATGACCCACGATCCTCAAGATATCTGCACTATTCTCTGCATTCCCGCTTAACCCTCTCGGTGAAATTTACCCAAAGACGCTTCGCCTTGTCCGTTGTTGCTAGTGTTGTACTACTGGTTAGCACTAACCTCATGCTCCGGCATTTTCCGACAGTACGGGAGCCTCATCGTGTTGGTTTTCGTAGGCGCATAAAGACCAAATTGTTGATGTTAATCCGGGTGCCTTACTTCGAGAATTAGAAGTAGAGTTTCCCCATTTGCTGTTCAGCCCTTTGTGCTGTGATCTGTGGTGACTGCGTTGTTAAGTATGTCAACGAGTCACCCATGAAGAAGCAACAGTTAACGTGTGGATATAATGGCGGTTGGTCTGCGTTGTGGATGTTGAATAGAATAGGTCGGAATCGGAATTGCATGTCTGGGATGATGTTCGACTCCGTGCAGATTTATTTTTTGCATTAACAGCCTTTTCAGGAATTTGCTTATATGCTTCAGGAGCGTTGTCAGCATCTCCATTCTTGGGAATTGTAACAATTCTTGTCATTTTCTATCTAGCGGGGAACTTTTAAATTACGATGGTCAGTAGCGTCATCACGAAGTGGGGCCTCCGCTTAAGGACAAAATTTCCGGCTGTCGGTAGTTACTCTCCTTGTCACTGTGTGGTCGCTCATGCTGCTATCACCTGTGCGCCTATGTACACGTGTCCTGTTGGGTAAGATCGCATATTTGCACTTACTGCGATCGCAACATGTGCAAATGGAAGTGTCCTCGCACCGCCACCCAAAGATACCATTGTATGGTTTATTTTGAGCAAATTGAATTCAAGGTAATGAGGGGTGACCATAGAGTCACCAACATATGTGTGTACACAGCACTGCGCCCTCATTTGATCTATTGTGAGATGAACTCTTACTATGGCATGTCCTGGTGGTGTTACATTTTTTTTTATTTATACACACGACTGGGAGGTGTGTCATGATCTCCTTTTTTGATCAGAATGTGAACAATGTATGTTACCAATTTTGTAGGAGTGGGGGAGTGTCCAGTAAATGCACCTAAGGTCAGGCTACCTTGAGCTTAGTGCGACATTTTTGGAGCGTCTAAGTTCCTCCTCTGTGGTCGCCGTGGAGTAGTGGGTAAGTGCGTCGACCCACACGTAGAAGGTCTAGGTTTAATTCCCCGACGGGTCACCTCGCATTTTTTTACGGCACCCACTTCTTTCGAGTTGCTGACAACATTCAACGACTATCAATTGTCCATGAAAAGCTTCTCAAATCTCGCCGTTCGGAGTTGGCAAAGAACTGTAGGTCCTTTCACGAGTGGTTGTCGTAGAAGCTGTGCCCAGGTTGCTTGTGGGCTGTAGTGCCACTCAATTATTATTATTAAGTTCTTCCTATTTGTTCCAGAATTGGATGTGGCACTTTTTTGTAAAATTGCTTATATGGTGCTATACAGGCTGCTGGGTCCATAAGGAGGGTGGGGCCTCTCTCAAGTTCTCTCGTCAGCTGCCTCCAATTTCGAACAATAAGCTCCTTGAGATCGTTCTCCACTTGTATGCATTATCTCAGAAGTTGATGCAGTCTGTTGTGCTCCCCGAAGACTATGCTCTTATATGGCAAATCCATCTTAAGCCTTGTATCCTTATACGCTCGACTAATTTTATGCGGCCCCCTGAGTTCTTCGGGTGTGTCCATCTGTTCATCTGCGACTTTTACCAAAACTCCTTTTAATGTGGACCTGACAGAAGAAAAATATTTTGCCTAGGGCCTTTAATTCACTTGTTAGTTTAGCTTGTCTACGTGATTAGAGCACTTTTCAGATCATTTTCCTCCTCCCACCAAGTGACGAAAGACGTCATCCGAAACCGGTATGAACCAGAAGAAGGATCGGAATCTGCCTCGGGGTAGCTCAAAGCAGTTAAAAAAAATACCAGTATTTGCAGTCTTTTTTGGTCTAACTCTTCAGCTCGACACAAGCAACGAGATATGCCTCATATCTGCTATCGCATGCCCATTCTGTTTACTTGTTGGATGAGAACCCGTTTATCTATCGAGAGATAAGTGTTTTCGTTGAGACTGCCCACTTTATAGTTCGCAAAAAACAGGCACTAGATCTAGTAAGAATCTAGAATCTAGTTAGAATTGCTTGCCAAGTCATGGTGTTGAGTCACAACAAGTGTTTATGTGCGACGCAAGCCGAGACCAATTCTGCTTTAATTAGAAACACGCCTCCTCGGCCTTGCATTGATGTACGAGGTGAATTTTTTTAACTGCATCTAATTGAAAAGTACTGAATGCGCTTGAGTGAATGTGCATGTAATTAAACTGCTCATTTGATCTGCTCGAATTTAGCCATCTATTTGTACGATCTCACATTAGAGGCACAACCAGCAGCACTTAGATTATCTTCTCGATAAAAAAAAGTGATTTCAGCGAATCGAAAGCAATTCCTATTGAAGCCAAAAAAAACTTCCTCGTCATTCAGTTAAGTTTTCGCTGGTAATGGCAAACACCGCTGGCATTAGTTATCTACTTCGACTTCTTGTAATTTTTTCCATTTGCCAGTGCCTACGCACCGAGTACGGCACAGTCATCGACGCATGTCGTCATAACTACGGAAACAGTGGGTTTCGTGACTGAGCACAAAACGAAAAACCAAAACGATAACCTGCCGGCGAGTTATTTTGGTCAATTAATTTGCTTCCAAAACCAGTTCTTATTTGGTGCTCGAGTGGATGGGACGTTCATACCACGATGTCGCAGAATAGGTTTTTATTTCTGTTCGTCTTCGCGGTACTCCTGTGCGGACAGGGCGAGGCAGCTCGTATCCTCGGCATCTTCACATCGCCCGCAAAGAGTCACTTGATCATTCACGCTGCCATCACTGAAGCTCTAGCCAAGCAAGGACACGATGTCACTGTGATCACAACAATACCTCTGGGGACGTCAAACCCACCCTACCGGCATATTCAAATGAAGACATCACCCTTCCAGAGGCAGTTCATGGCGAAGACAATCAACAATTCGGAGCCGTTTTACAAGCAGTTCGCCGCTCTCACAAAGATGGCCAACAGCTGCAACAACGACACAATGCAAGACCCCGCAATGAAGAAGCTGATGGAGGAGGAGCAGTTCGATCTGATCGTCCTTGGGTACTTCTTCAACGACTTTCAGTTGGGATTTGCGGCACATTTCAAGTGCCCTGTGGTTCTGTCATTCATGGTGCAACCGATCACCTATCTGAATCGATTAACCGCAAATCCCTTGGAATTGTCCTACGTTCCGACTTTGTTTACGCAGCACAAGCAACCTCTGCCGTTCCTCATAAGAGTTAAGAACTTCGTGTTGGCCATCTTCGAGAGTTTGATGCTACGACTGTATTTGACGGATCAACAGCAAGCACTTTACAAGTGAGTAGACTCAGTACATGCCGTCAGAGTGACGGGAATGGTAGATAACGCGCTGTTCCAAGCAACGCGTGATGCCTTCCTACTGATAAGTGTTCAATGTCATGGACTATCTCATGTGCTTACCGTGGTTTTCCATTAGAAGTAGTGTAGATACCGGTTCGCACGCGACAGACAGACATACATAGTAGACTAGACTTGAGGGCGACTATGCATGACGAGGCAAAATCGCCGAGCGACTGCTGTCTTTTGTAATGGATTCTGTGTGTTGTGAAATTCGGTTTTATATTTTCTGCTTTGTAAACAACAGTCTGTCTCCCCTTTCAGCTACAACTTCCCTCCCGACAAATATCCACCACTGGAGGAGATGAAGAAGAACGTTTCGTTGGTTTTGACGAATCACCACTTCAGCCAGGGCCCGATTCGACCAAATGTCCCCGCAATGGTGGAGATCGGTGGAATTCAGATTAAGGAGAAACCAGATCCATTGCCTGAGGTATATTTGAGGACCATGAGAGGACTCTTATTGGATCGTCTTTCTCATGTGTAATTCTGTATTAACTGATCAAGACTAATCCTTATTCTCTTAGGATATTAAAACTGTCTTGGACAACGCGAAGAACGGTGTAATCTACTTCAGTTTCGGCTCGAACGTGCAGGGAAGCATTCTAGATAAGGCGAAGGCGAAGGTGATGTTTGACGTCCTTTCAAAGCAGCCACAGACGATTCTTTGGAAATGGGGAGACAGCGACTTCCCCGGCCAATCGCCGAATATCGTCTACAAGAGCTGGGTGCCACAGGATGACGTGCTGGCCCACCCCAATGTGAAGCTCTTCGTCACACACGGCGGTCAGGGTAGTGTCGTCGAATCAGAGTACCACGGAGTGCCAATGGTCGGTGTGCCACTCTTCGGTGAGCAGCACGTGAACATGGCCCATGTTCAAGCGGCGGGCTACGGCGTGACAGTCGACTACTCGACCATGACAGTGGAGTCCTTTGGTAAAGCTATCAGCGAAGTGATGTCTAATCCCATCTATCATGACAATGTGAAGCGATTTGCTAAGCTGTACAAGGATCGGCCAATGACTGCCCGGGAGACGGCCGTCTATTGGGTTGAGTACGTGCTGAGACATCGTGGTGCTCCTCATATGCAGAGTCCGGCGGTGCATATGAATCAGCTGCAGTTGATGTCGTTGGACGTGTTGGCGTTCCTCATGGCTGTGATTTATCTAGTGTACAAAGTGATTAGGTTAAGTTGTTCATTTGTTTGCTCTAAATGTTGTTCGAAGAGAAAATCTAAACGGGAATAAAGTGAAGACGCTCCCCTGTGATAAGGGGTAGTGAAGTGGAAAAGTGTTTTTAAATTGCTTGCTAAATGTGTGCTATTGCGCTGGCTTAGAACTGTGATCTTCCATTCATCAATTTGACACCCATATTTAACCAGGACCTTTGCGTTATGAAATTCATTTCGTCGACATGGGCGATTTGAAGATGCAGACATAGGTGTGGAAGTCAGACAGGACCATACAGACTGGATTTAGGATATAGCGACGAGATCTAGGGATCATCGTAGAGTGTCTGTTTGAGTGGTTATTTTCCCTTATGGTTGGTTTAAGGTTTCAGAGCATTAGGCACTGTAGACGAGACAGCTCCTAAATGTACAGACGGAGAATCGGGAACAGAATGGTATTCAAAAGTGATGACACCTTATAAGAGATAGTGATAGCTGAAGAAATCCGTTGTTTGAGGCTGAGATCCGTCCTGAACCTTAGAAGTATGCCAAGTACGTTAATGTCAAATGAAATGGTAGTGCAGATCAAATGCTGAATTTGGCAAGAGTCAAATGCCAGGGGTACCAACTTGAAACCAGGAATTAAATGACTCTGCACTTTCATCGTGTCTCGTATAAAAACTTAGTTCTTCAATTCTGTGAATCAGGAAAGGCAGAAAAATCATCGTGATGTTCAGTTCATGGCTAAAAATTTCTTCTATCTGAATCTGACTTTGGCAGTCACCACCAGATCTTTCAAGCTTCAAACGAAAAACTGTTTTCTTCTGGCAAGGTTTCCAACTAACTCTAGCAGGTACACAGACAAGAAGTAGAAAGGCTTAGTTCACAGTTGACAAGAGAAAGACCACAAAACACTACGGAGGTAATACACTGCTCTGCTTTTTCTGTTCAAATAATTTATGAAATAACCAATCGTTTCGTATAGAAGGATGCCCTTTGAGGTATGATACGAATATTGCCGTTTTCATGAAAAGAGATATTCCAATAAGATAGCTCTCCGAAGGGCACATAATAATAATAATTGAGTGGGACTACAGTCTACAAGGGACCAGGGCCTAGCTTCTGCAACAACCACTAGTGTTGTGCATTCGACTGTTCTCTTAGGATTAGAAAGAACCTACAGTTTTCTGCCGACTTCTAACGACGAGATTTGAGAAGCTTTACATAGATACTCTTTGGGTGTCGTCGGCAGCTCGAAAGAGCTGGTGCTGTGAAAAATGGGAGGTGTGCAGGGCGGGAATCAAACCTGGACCTTCCCGTGTGAGTCAACGCACTGAACCCACTTCTCCGCTGCGAATACCGAAGAACAGAATAAAGTTTACATTTTGCTGCAGATAGCACAGTATTCAGATCTTTACCATATAGATGCACAAAATGGCAACCTTTTTTGACATCATTATCATCATTTTCGGTGACCCGCATGCTGCACTAAAGGTATGGCAGGGGGCAACGCACATTTCAAAGTGCTCCAGGTCGCTCGGTCCTCCGCCTTCGACTCTAACTTATCATTAGCTATTTCCAAGTGCAACTAGTTGAGTTTATCGACTTGATCCAACTACCTCGTAATGGGTCTACCGAGCGGTCGTCAACCTGATGGAACTGCATCTAAGGCACTCTTCGTCGTGATGAAGACGACGTCCGTACCATATGGTCAAACGAACGAAGCAAGGACCTTTCCGTCCGAAGAAAATTAAGTTCCCCCGCACCGTCACGTTCCTCCGCCAATTCCAATGGAGGTGGTACAGAGAAATCTCATCTTGGCAGCTTGTACTCGAGAACTTATTCTTTCGGTTATTGCCCAAATTTCATTACCACAGGTGAGAGCTGAAACAAACTGAAGCTCAAAACCGATAACTAGGCTTTGACATTAATCTTTCCACTCCCCCATTAAGATGCTGGCCAAAAGTATGTTTCAATTTATTTGCATCAGAGTTGTTGCGAATGATAAGAAACCAGTTATAAAAGGGGAGAGTCACAAGCGAACAACCGTGCGACTGATAAGAGGGTTAGTTACTTCGTTTGGTGAGTACAGTCCAGTTTTTAATCTCCCCCCATTTGGATTAGACGCGCACTCATGTCAGGGCTCGCATTTTGGTTTATCCTTGCCTGCGCTGGACTTCTCAACGTTGAGGGTGCTCGCATTCTCGGCCTCTTTACATCGTCCGCAAAGAATCACTTGATCATCCACACTGCAATCACTGACGCCCTGGCCGAGCACGGCCACAGTGTCACAGTGGTGACAACAATACCACTGGTGAAGCCCAATCCATTCTACCGACACATTCAGCTTCACAGACCGACTGTATCAGGACAACTTCTGAATGAAGTCATTCCGAAATCGATTCTACACTACAAGAAGTTCGTTGATCTCTCAAGGCTTATCAACGTCGTCAACAATGATGCAATGCATGATCCTACGATGAAGAAGCTGATGGCGGAGGAGCACTTCGATCTGGTCATCCTCGGGTACTTCCTTAACGACTTTCAGTTGGGGGTGGCGGCTCACTTTCAGTGTCCTGTGATATTGTCGTTAATGGTGCAACCAGTTGGACTCGTCAATCAAATTGTCGGCAATCCAATGGAGGTGGCCTATGTACCGGCGACATTTACCCGTGACAAGGAATCCATGGGGTTTTTGGCCAGAGTTAAAAATTTCCTGAAGGCCATGTTCGAAAGTTTGATGATTCGATTGGTTTTGAGCGGTCAGCAGCAGGCGCTCTACAAGTGAGTACTAAAATTAGCCGACTTTGTGTGCTCTAATCAGTCGAGATAAGACTGCGCTATCTCCGACACCTTGTGAATACTTACTTTTCTATGAGTTTCTCTCTCTCTCTCTCTTGTTTTGCTTTCTGATAAGAGTTGTTTATATTTGAACTGAAACATATGGTCGCTTCCTCCGTGACCATAACTGATGTGAGAGGTGTTCTTGTCTTCTTTTCAGTTACAACTTCCCTCCGGATAAGTATCCACCACTGGAGGAGATGAAGAAGAACGTTTCGCTGGTTTTGACGAATCACCACTTCAGTCAGGGACCGATTCGACCAAATGTCCCCGCAATGGTGGAGATCGGTGGGATTCAAATCAAGGAGACACCAGATCCATTGCCCGAGGTATCGTATCCCATCAAAACGAGTTGAAAAGCAAAAATTGTAATTTTCTTTGCAGGACATCAAAGTCGTTCTGAAGAACGCGATAAATGGAGTAATCTACTTCAGCCTCGGTTCGAACGTGGAGGGGGGTCTTCTCGATAAGGAAAAGGTGAAAATTATGTTCGACGTCCTATCAAGGCAGCCACAGACAATTCTTTGGAAATGGGGAGACAACGACTACCCCGGCCAGTCGCCGAATATCGTCTACAAGAGCTGGGTGCCACAGGATGACGTGCTGGCCCACCCCAATGTGAAGCTCTTCATCACTCACGGCGGAGAGAGTAGTGTTGTCGAATCAGAGTACCACGGTGTGCCAATGGTCGGTGTGCCGCTTTCCGATGAGGCGCACGTGAATATGGATCGTGTTGAATCGGCTGGCTACGGTCTGACAGTGGACTACACAACCATGACAGCGGAATCCTTTGGGAGAGCTGTTCACGAAGTAATGTTTAATCCGCGTTATCGTGAGAATGTTAAGCGATTTGCAAAGCTGTACAAGGATCGGCCAATGACTGCCCGGGAGACGGCCGTCTATTGGGTTGAGTACGTGCTGAGACATCGTGGTGCTCCTCATTTGCAGAGTCCGGCGGTGCACTTGAATCAGCTGCAACTGCTGTCGCTGGATGTACTGGGGTTCGTCCTGGCTGTGATTTATCTAGTGTACAAAACGATTAGATTAAGTTGTTCGTTTGTTTTCCCCAAATGTTCCTCTAAGGAAGGCAAATCTAAGCAGGAGTAAATTGAAGGCACATTTCCTCAAATCTCAAAAGGTTTGTTTATCTTTCTCTGAGAACCCTGGCGTCTAGCTGCTTGTGAAAACAAGCTTCCACATCGATATGTTTTTTTTTCACATTCCCTCTCAGCCATTATCATCACACCAGGTCGTGATTACTTACAGCACGCACTTGATAAGAATCGAGAGCAATAAGCTTCAACTTAAAAGATAAGACGGCCAACTGCTTGGCTGGTTGGATACTCTCCGTTCGTTAATCAGTTCGTACCTAGTGCCCGATTAGTCTGGACATGTCTCAGGAAGGATTCTGGCGCGTGCTGGCATTCGCTGCACTTCTCTGCGGTCAGGGCGAGTGTGCTCGCATTCTTGGCATCTTCACAACTCCCGCAACAAGCCACTTGATCATTCACACAGCGATCACCGATGCCTTGGCAGCGCGAGGTCACAACGTCACCTTGATAACCACAATCCCCCTGGTGAAGCCCAACCCACTCTATCGGCACATTCATCTAAGTGGCTGGCAGGGAGTCACAAAGGATTTTCTCGTCGACACAATCAAACATTCGCGTCCGTATCATGAGCAGTTTGTCTATCTCACAAAGATGGTGAATCATCGCAATAACGCCTCGTTAAACGATCCGGCAGTGAAGCGGCTGATGGCGGAGGAGCAGTTCGATTTGGTCATCATCGGATACTTTTACAACGACTTCCAGTTGGGAGTTGCGGCTCACTTCAAGTGTCCCGTGGTGTTGTCTTTTATGATTCAATCTTTCACTCATCTGCACCAGCTGGTCGGGAACCCCTTGGAGTTGTCCTACGTGCCGTCTGTGTTCACCCACGACAAGCAGCCTCTGACATTCCTAGGCAGAGTGAATACCTTTCTGATGACCATCTTTGAAATGATTATGATACGGCTGTACATGACGGATCAGCAGAAGGAGCTTTACAAGTGAGTACCTCATTATCTTATCCGTTCTGTTATCACCGGCGTTAGGTTATGGAAATGTTTCTTTTTTTTTTTGTTGCTTTGGAAGCTCCCATTCATATGGGGAGCCAGTTGAATGAACCGTTGATAAGATTGTTTGAGGGTGAGGTTTTTGAACCGCTCTGCAGTGAAATCTATTTCAAATATTGTGAAATAGGTAATTTTTGTATTTTATGTTGCTTATGTTGCTTAAGGGATTCTCTTTTGTGGAATTTTAGAAACTTTTGAGTTTCTAGGTGTCAGTTCGTTTAGAATGGGATTCGTTTTTTGAAAGAAAGTCATGCGTTTTGGATAATGTGCAAAAAGACTTTATTGGTAAATTTTAAAATTTGATAAAGTTAGCTTAGGGTATAGATTAAAATACAAATAACATGCAAACCAAATCAACGAAATAAATTCGCGGATTTCTATCATATTATTCGCACGGAACCTTCAGTACGCAAGTAAAAATCAAGCAGTCGCTTCTTTTTCGTTTGTTATTATTCAAAGAATTTATTTTTTGTATTTTTTTTTCTTTTGACCGTGTGCACGACGTCACACTGTAAGTAAAATTATTTTAAAAATAGTATGAGGCAGTTTGTATGGCTTCGTTTTCACAACCGAGACCATCATAATATGGGTATATCCCCTCCTATACCGACATTCCAACAAATGCGAGGTAGATCAACAAAAAAAAAAAAAACGTACGGAAGGCACTTGTAAATAGATTTTTTCGTAAGTTTTCAATTAAAGTTGAATTCCATCTAGTAGCTAGAGAACTAAATTGTGGTGCGCTACAGTGTACAACAAATCGTGGTCTAGAGTCATTGCAAACGTTTTATGTCTTCGGTGCTATAGTTGTTTCAGCAAGCCCTAGGCATGAGGAGTATTTTCTAGGCAATTAGTTGTTGGTGGCATAAGGAAATGATGGGGACCATTGTACAGTCCTTAACACCAACCCTGCGTCAAAATCATTGCTGTAGCCAGAAGTTCGTAGATATAAAATGAGTTAAATTCATTGACTGCTGCTAAATGCTTACGTAGCTCTGGGAAAAAGACTGCATGTGAACAGAAAAGCCGTTGGTAAAAGAGGAGTCTTCAAACTTAAATGCCACACTAGCTTCGCACTTTGGTCTCCAAACTTACCCTACTGTAATGCATAGTAGTATACTTAGCCTTCATCTGTATATATATAGGCGATGCTGAACATTCCTTTAATATCCTTGGCATTATATTGAATCTTACTCCCCTATATGAAACACAAGAGGCGACATATTTTGGACTCGTTCATAGAGCGCGGTCGCTTTGGTCTAAAACGTTACAGACTTCCCACAATACAATAGTAAACACCTACATGAAAGGCATGTACTCCTTCGTACCCCTACTTCCAGACCACGACCTATGCTAAAACAAACCACTCCATTTCGTGTATTATTGCCACATAACGCAGACGCCTTCAAAACATAGGAGGTCAAAGTAAATTATGTCTTTTCTGATCCATTAGTCCATAGGTCTTTCATGCGACTTGAGCATCTTTAATGCGAAAATCAGGCTGAAAGATTATATTTGCATTAGATATGCGACCACGAATCGACCAAATCTTTGGTACTGGTCACCCTAAACTCACGAACAGAAAAATTTCAAGATCTCCAACCAGCTCAAAACGCGAATATTTGGGTGACAAAGGACAGACACATAATTTCGTTACATTTTCAGTGAGCTGCAGGATCCACGAGAGACCTCTAGGAAGTTTGAATCTCCGCTATTGGCTCTAAATCGTCAGAAGCTGTTCCCAAGAGTAATCAGGCAAGTTTTTGAACTTGACACACCTCACCCCTTGTCTGTCTAGTGGTCACCTTCCTGATGGAATTGCATCTAAGGCACAGACGTTTTAAGACAGACAATATCTTTAACCAACTGTAAAAGCAATTAACCGAAATCAGTTTGTGTATTGCTACCCAACTGAATCACAGAAAATAGGGAGAGCCCAAAAAGAGACACAGCCGATCGTGAAAAGTAATAAATTGAGGAAAAGTATTTACTAGTGATCGTATCCTCTAAGGGGAGCAAAAAATACGCGGACGGGGAGGCAGGGCCTCTCCCCAACTATCCGACTTATACCTTCGAAATAAAAAAATACCCGAATAAATCTAAAGGCTTCCCAAACGAGAGGTAGTTACATTCTAATTTAAACTTAAAATTACGCCTATGCCCACGTCCGCTGGGCAGCTATCTCAGCATTTCCTGGCCTGGGAACGCATTCAAGCTGGATCATGTTGGCTCGCTCATGCAGTGTGTCAAATTACACGCACGAGCAGTTGCGAAGTTCTAGGTGACACCCCCCTTTTCTGCCGGCTCGGAAATTCTTCGTGTTAACTTAGTCTTTTATTATGTTTGCATGTTGCTTACATTTGTTTTTCTTTAAGTTTTACTCAATAATTTAGAAATCAGTGTCGGATGTTAAAATTTTCTTTAAGTCACTGACAACAAAAGCTTGGCTACACGATTACGATCTGAACAAGTCTAATTTCTTTTCAGTTATAACTTCCCCCCGGATAAATACCCGTCACTGGAGGAGATGCAGAAGAACATTTCATTGGTCTTCTCGAATCATCACTTCACTCAAGGACCGATCCGGCCAAATGTTCCCGGTATGGTGGAGATTGGTGGCATTCAAGTTAAGGACAAACCGGATCCATTACCTGAGGTAGGAAGGGAATCATATTTTATTTGCTTTGTCCTCCTTATAGTGCATGCTCCTGATCATAGTCAGCTGCCTCAGTCAGTATTAGCTCCATGTGTGTCCCATATCACGTTCCTTTTCTAAAAGAAAAAATATATTGGGTGAAGTTAAGGTCTACAGGGAGCAGCGTAGTACTTCCTAGTAGCAACTCATACTTACCTATCAGACCGGCTACCAATGGAGAGACTGAGCACGCATTATTTGTAGTGCTTGAACTCATCAAAATCGCTAATCCTTAGTTAGGGATCACGGCAAAGACCAAGTTGTGGAAAAAGTTATGGTTTCTTCATGAATATTCAATGCTGCATTATGTCATGGGTAATTTCCTCCCATCTTTTCCAAAAAAAAAATTTCTGATTTTTATTTAAAAAACTGATTAAAAGCGAAATCGTGTAATGCGAGTATCTTACAAGCTGGAGCATAAATCAAAATAACGTAAATCGTATCGTATGTAAACTGAGTCTGCAAACAGTGTGGATAAGTACGAGTTGTGATAATAGAAGACAAAAGTTTTGCAATGACACCTCACCCCGTTGTCAAACATGTGTTCATGTATTAAACCTCGCGCATCAATTTTTAGCACACATCAAGGCGCTATCCATTCCCGGGCTCAGAGGTTAACACACTTCCGATTAAAGGAGCGTCTAACTGCCAACCTGCCTAGAGCGCATGAACTCAATTCAATTTTCATTCGAATGTCATCCGCCCATAATGGTAGAAGTTCAAATATCACAAAGTACACCTCTGCAATCGCAACAGACACTAAAAACAATTAAAAATAATTACCTTCGACAATGTCAACAAAACCTTTGCCGGCGTCACGTAGTACACGAGTAATGCCGCCTCATGTATGGATGCGATTGTCCATAATTTTGGGCGACCATAGTGGAACGCCCGTCTGCATTTTGATGTGTATATAAACACCACTCATTCCTCATTTCGATATCAGTCAACTTCAGTCAATTCAACAGTCCAGTGCAAGAGCAAAGGAAAGCTTATCAGAATGGCAAAGTTATTCGTTTCAGTTCTCGTGTTCGCTTTATTCGCTTATTGCTCCGCGGAACCAGCGCGTTTCCGTAGTTTCCGAACAAATCGTTTCTCGGCTCGCCAGGAAGCTGCACCAGCCGATGCACCTCCAGCAAAGGCTCCGTATCCTCCAGCTGGACTAAAACCTGATATTCCCTTCGACTTACCAACAACGACTCCACCTCAACCGGATAACACTTACCTGCCACCACCGGATAACACCTACCTTCCACCACAGTCTGTTCCCGCCAATTCTTATGGACCACCAACAGCTGACGCAGATGCAGCGACCCCTCTCCCAGATATCGATAACGATGAACCTGAAATCTTGGTGGAGGCAGACTATGATGTGGACAATTCACCTGCTCCTCTCCCTCAGACTCCACAACGGATTGTGTACTTGCGACCTGGTAGATCCGGAAAACTGAGGGCGATCAGAGCTCGACCACTTCGTCTGCGCAATGGATTGATAAGCTTTTCCGGCTGAAGATCGAATTTCTGGAGATTGACTTGTGTGCAGAGTTGTGCCTAAAATTTTGTAGATGTTTTATATTGTAGTGTGTACAAGAAACTGGAACGCCTTCAAGATATTTTTTTTTATTCATTTTCGATTTTGGGGACTTTTGTTTTTGCAAATCGTAGTTGAGAGGAATTTCTTGAAAGATCACTTAGTATAGGTGACGAAGGGAGGGATGTCCTACTTCTGTCTCTATGTCATGGTCTCAACACAATATTTTGACAAAGAGAAAAAAGGTCAAAGTCTTCAAAACTGACCAACATTTGGAGAATATCAAAATATCAACACATTTTTCAGGTTTCGTTTTTACAATCGTAACATTTTGTCCGTTACACCTCTACCTCCGTTGCACAACCAATGTCCTCTATATTTCCTTGGAAAACGATGCCTTACAAATAACAAACAATCATCTGTTCAGAACCATTTGAAATTAAGTAAGAATGGGGCAAGCAGTTGGGAAACAATTTTTTCGCCGTTCTCCTAAGCACGTGATATCACTCGGCAGACCTTTTAAAAAAAATATGCGACTCTTTAACTTGACATACCGTTACAGGGACACTATGATCCAATGTCTAAGAAAAAGTTTTTCCCCCTCAACGATATAATACGATCACCGTGTAGGTGGAATAGAAAAAAACAGTTTGCGTACGTAACATGTGGAAGCTTTCACTCCTTTGTCTCACTTACTTACGCCTTACTCGCAGACCGGATCATACATCTGATCGGACGTGAAGACCAGGAATCTGCTCTGCAGTAAAACTTATCGCCCCACTTTTGGCTCCATAAAGCACGGCTGTGAGATGATTTTAGTCAGGACTCTTGAGCTCAGTCGTTTCGACAAACTCAAGTAGCACCGAATGTCAAGGAGTGATTCTACGTTGGATCTCCGCTAGAATGTCATTCGTGGGGAGTTCACGTTTACCCCGAAGAAAGCACTCCTTTAATACCTCAAATTTTACCGATTCCAAAAGCGAAGCTCCATCAAACCGCAGCAACTAGAAAGACGGTTACGCAGTGAACTTTCACGTTTAGCCTGAGAAACGAACCTAGGATCCTGGGCGTGGCCAAAATCCTCATCTGTCTCGTTAATCTTTTCCCAACCTTCCAAAGTCTAGACATTGCATGTCATTAAAATGTTCATAAATCTGACAACATTCCCTTTTGTTTTTTTGCAGGACATAAAAAGCGTGCTGGACAACGCGAAGAATGGTATAATATACTTCAGCTTTGGTTCCAACGTGCAGGGGACTCTTCTGGACAAGGAAAAGGGAAAAATTATGTTCGACGTCCTATCGAAACTGCCACAGACGGTTCTTTGGAAATGGGGGGATAGCCACTTCCCCGGCCAATCACCGAACATCGTCTACAAGAGCTGGGTGCCACAGGATGACGTGTTGGCCCACCCCAACGTGAAGCTCTTCGTCACTCACGGCGGCCAGGGCAGTGTCGTCGAGTCAGAATATCACGGTGTGCCAATGGTTGGCGTGCCGCTCTTCGCCGAGCAGAGGGTCAACATGGCTGATGTTGAATTCGGTGGCTACGGCGTGAAAGTGGACTATCCAACGATGACAGTGGAGTCCTTTGGTGCAGCTGTCCACGAGGTGCTGTCCAATCCGCGTTATCGGGAGAATGTCCAGCGGTTTGCCAAGCTCTACAAGGATCGACCAATGACAGCACGAGAGACTGTCATCTACTGGACCGAGTACGTGCTGAGACATCGCGGAGCTCCCCACATGCAGAGTCCGGCTGTGCACTTGAATCAGCTGCAGTTGATGTCGCTGGACGTGTTGGCGTTCCTCCTGGCTGTGATTTATCTGGTGTACAAAGTGATTAGGTTAAGTTGCTCGGCTGTTTGTTCTAGATGCTCCTCTAAGAGGAAATCCAAGAGGGAATAAATTGCAGACGCCTTGTCAGGCGTGATGAAGAAAAGTGTCGTCACTATAAGTCATCTCCCCCCGCCCCATGGCGGAGTCATTTATGTCGCCACAAAGCATAAGGCGGACGGGTGTGTGCTGCGCTGGCCGGTCTCCAGAAAACACACTCACTTTGCTTAATGGAAATTTTATTGATGGAACTAACGAGGAGAGTGGAATAATTATCATTCCCGTCCGTAAGCCGAAATCCATAAATCACACTCCGGTTCCCGGGGAGAAATTAACGCCGTTGTTGTTGTCGTCGGCATTCGAGTTAGTCGATTGCGCCGACGGGGGTGGCGTTTGCGGTGGCGGCGTTGGTGGTGGCAATGACGACGCCGAAGGGTGACCCTGGTGTGCATGTGCAGGCCACATCTAAGCCGCCGGATTACACGGAATTCAAGTTGATCACAAAGCGGCCACATTGCAGCGTTTCTGGGGGTATGAAAATATTTTCGTCTCTCGACCGGCGCGAGGGCGAAGGGCTGTTAATGAACCCTTAAACCACAGTAAATTATCACACTATCAAGTGAATTTTACAGCCCTCATGTGTGTTGAGGGGGTCTGGTGTGCTGATGAGTGCATGTGTCAGAAGTTGCGTTCAGCGTGGTGGTGTTCGGCAGTGAAGGGTGGTTCCGAAAGGAATTTGATGGCAGTTTAGTAGAATGAATTTTTGGACAATTGGTTGCGATGGAACTGGTCCTTCTGCACTTAGTCGTGCTTGTGCCGAGACTAATTTCGTGGAAGCGGAGGTATTAATTAGCAAATTACCGGAGAGCTTATGACATTTGTCATTGATGGGAAGCAAATGAAGAGTGATGGCGTCGGGGTAAGCTTTGTGATTTGAATGCAATTTTGAGAGGGGTTTGTGGGAGATGCAGGAAGTCAGTGAAAAAAAGGGGAATCATTTTGTAAGAAATTAGCTGATGCAGGGGGAAGTCGCATGAGATTCTTGAGCTTTACAGTTACAGTTGACGCTCAAATTTCGTGTGGGCTGACTGAGATATGAGTCTCAAAGTATATCTGCCTATACGAACTTTTTGTACGAAAGTGGGTTTTAGAGTGAATTGATTTACATTCTTAGGAAGGAGTGTATTGCGGGTGAATTCTGAAAGGTGAAGAATGCATTTAGTTGAAAACCTTTTATGAATGAAAATATCCGTTAAGAAGTGATGACGACGAAAAATTGCCTATTCTGGTAAGTTCTAGTATTTTACTGAGACAATTGACATCGGAATTCATTTTCAAAAAAATGGAACCGTAATAATTTCAGTGTGCTTCTCTCTATTCATTTGAGGAAATTCTTCTTCGCCTTGTGCCGCTAAAGACCGGATCGACATACGCCTCAACCAACAAGCCTTTCTAGGTTGCCAATTTTGCACAATTTCGAACCTTTTGACTAGGGAGGAGACTGGATAGAGAAGATCCAATGACGAACGGCTACATATGGCTTTGAGCGTTTGCGTATATAACCCTAAGGATGGTTAGGCCACCTGGAGCTCACAAACAATACATCTCTCGCTGCAGAAGTCTCTAAATCCGGGCCGTTGGGACAATTCACAGAGAATAGCTTTGTCTAAGATGACGCACAAAAATGAAAAAAAAAAACTGCAGCTCACTTTGAGTGCAAAATTTGAGGCAATCGGAAAGGGAACTGGACAGGCATGCTGTTTGAGGCCCAAGTTCATCACGGACTGCAAAGCCAACTTAAGAAAAGAAAGAATATTAAGACAAAGCAGCTGTTTTCTGGGCTGTGAACTTCTTCTTCTTCTTCTTCTTGTGGCGCTACAGTCCGGGGTGAACCTGGGTCTCAACCAACATGCTCCTCCAGCCAGCATGGTCTTTCGTGAACTTCCTTTGATTAAATAAAGTGAATGAAGAAAATAGAACGCTGCTTGGATTCAATTAAAATGCAGAACCCTTCCTGCGAGGTATGATGTTCTCAACATGTGGATGCACAAATCCCTATTCCTGCACCATATTCACCATTAGGACTCTCAACCGTTGTGGTGGAAACATAATGTTATAGGAGGCGATGTTTCGGTACTATACCGGACCAAATTTCAACAGCAATAACATTGTTGATGTTAATAAATACAACCTTACTTTATTAGGTTGACAAACCGTGTAGGACAAGGGCTTTCCATCCAGGCACACTGTTCCATAATGTTCGTGATCACTTGGTCTTTAATACTGGAGTTCTCATCTCTTTTCTTTTCGAACCTCAAGGCTGGGTTTTAAAACCCTCTTAGCGAACAGGCTTTTGTCTATTTGCTCGATGTGGTCGAGCCATTGTAGTTGACGGTATTTTATATGGAATACATTTTTCAAGCCCTTGAGGGTTTCTGGATAGTTGTACCATCCAAGAGATGTAACCGCCTTTTTTTTTGTTGGAGGTTGGCAAATATTGCACTGGAGGACTCAAACTCAAATACTGGTTCATTGTACTATCAGCCAGTAATATTCGTTTACTGTAGTTTTCTGATTTTCCAAAGAAAGACCAGCAGGCGATTTTGTAAAAACGAGCTTGAGTTTTCAGCTCCCACCACAACAGCGCCAAACAGCCGCCACCTGATACGAGCAAAGGCGGGATATTGACAGAAAAAGTGCTCTGAAGTGTCTTCACCTTCGCCACAAGCGTCGCAGAGGGTGTCTTTACTAAGCCCAAGTGGACTTAGGTGCTTAGCGAAGGTGAAATGTCCCGTTTGTACACCGACAAGTTTTCTGTAATCTTTTCTTTCTAGAGATAACAGAAAAGCCGCAGATTTCCTGGTGACCTTCGGGAGCACGCACTTGGTCAGCCTGCATCCTGGAGAGTCATACCATCTCGAGTTGTGCTGTTGGGACATCCAACCGTCGACGCGATCTCTAACAAAGAGCAGTTAGGCCCAAGGTGGGTTCGGAGCCAACGAATGCCTCTTTAGAAAATGGCCTAGCTAGTTTATCAGCAATTTCGTTTCCCGTGATTTCCCGGGACCAAATCAAATCTTGGCGAGTTCTGTCTGCCGACCAAATTAAGGGAGGACTTGCATACCCGAACTATTTTTTAAGTGATTAAAGGGATGGGTAATCCATAAGCACAGTTGGCTATCGCTGCAGACGCAGATACTTCGCCCCTTCCACTTGGTCTCCACATAATAGTTTGTGGGCATTAGGAACGTAAAAGTTTCCCGCTGGAAGACCGAGCGAAATAAGGTGTGAAGTTGTCGTCTTACACGAAAGCACCGGCTCCAGATCCTTCCGTCGTCTTGGAGCCGTCCGTGAAAATCCTTCATTCCCTTACCGGTTCAGTTTCTTGCTGGAGCCAGTCTTGGACGCAGGGAAAGTCGACTTTGTATAAGCGACGCAGCTGGATCATTGGTGGACTCTGCTTCAGACGGCATGTCCATGAGACTTGTGTCATAGGAGATACTGTGTCCATGAGACTTGTGTCATAGGAGATACTGTGCGCGAGGTCAACAAAACTCCAGTGCATTTCGAACCAAAGTCGTGAGATAGCCTTGATTGTACGTCCCATTATGTGGGTGTCATGGGAAGGGAGATTTAACAAGACGTCAAAAGCAGAGCCACGCGTGCTGGGGAAGACCCCTGTACAGCCGAGACAAACAAAAGACGCTTAGGTTATTCACATTGTGGTCTCAAACACTTGAAGTGTCATGGAGCGCTTAAAAATCGAACAGGGCCCTTAAATTATTAAAAGTCACTACAAGTGGTGATTCAATCGAAGCAATTTTAAGAACATCAAAGAAGTGCCATTGGATCGAGACAAATGACTGGAGTGCTGTATGCTCAAAAGAGGTCAATGGTTCGTTTTTCTTTGAAGATGTCAATGGAAGAACGGATACAGCCAATTCAGAACGATATGATAGAATTATAATCGTTTTCTGTTTTATGCCGGCCATTACAGTTCATGGCTTAGGTGATACGAAGATGGTTCCCACAAGAGGATACAAAAATACCAAACAAAAGGACAAATTATAAATTGATTGCGGGAGAAGTTTCGTGGTAGCTCAATTGCTTACGAAGTCAACCGATCACGGCGAACATGCAATTTGACATCTTTAGATTATTTTCTGAGAAACTAGGTAAAAACGGTGTATATGCTACTAACTTTCGAATTCTAGACGCATTAAGAAAGAATTTTACTTAATTTATAGCCGAGATACCGCTCAAAATATGCGGAAAAGTGGTTAAAAATTATCCTAAAGGACGCGGAATGCTGCGATCTTCCTGAGATCGTTAATGGCGAACATAAAAAAATATAAATAAATTAAATTTTCATCAAATATGGTACGCGATGGGTACGTTAGCAAACTTTACTTTCGAAACTAACAACTAAATGACTCTATAAATGTGCTTTGCACGTTTTTATTTGGTTTTTCACCTCATTTTGAGTGATTTCTTAATAAGAACTCACATAAGTCTTAAGAAATTAAACCTCTTTTAAGTTTTTTGGGACAAAAAAACGCACCAGATTTTAGGGAGCCCTATTTGCCTGACCACCACTGCACGGCAACAAATTCACTAAAGTGTGAACATTTGATTTGCATTTTGTAGCTTCCTTTCTATCATAGACCCAAAATCTGAGGGCACATTAAGTACGATTTTCTAAAATTCGGCCTAGGTCAGAAATCACTCCACAAAACCTTTTTAACATAATCCCAATCAAAGATCGTAATCCGTTTTAAAATTCATCATGTCTGTTGCTCTCGAAATCTTGAATCAAGGTATACATGTCCATCGCCACAAAAACTCCCTCCCTATGCATATCAAAAACTTCCCAAACACACGCTATATACAGACGCCCATTGTTTGCATGTGCCCGTCCGATCCCATTTGATGAACGTTAAAGGCGAACAAAGTCCAAACGAGGGATCCACGACTGAACGCCCCATCTCACCCATTCGTCGTCGCCATTGAAAATTTATAGCGCTTTGTTTCCCTTAGAGAACGGCATCCTTGTGCCTTATGGGGATGGGTGTATGTGTGGCAAATAACGACGCCCCCCCCCCCCCCTCCCCACACCCAACACACTCTTGAATGTTCCTAATTCAAGATGCATGTGTACATTTTATTAAGTAACATCCATCAGAGCGGAAGTTTACGTAAACGGGAAATATTGCCGAAATAATGAGAAATTCCAGGCAGCAAAGGAAGCGAAAGCGAAAAGCTTTTTCCACCCATTCATCGAATGGAGGCCATTAATTAGAGAGTCAGCGAGGGGTGGCGCTGTGGCACACAGCACTAACAGCTACTACTCAACAGTGTGTTGTTGCCGTCGCCGTCGCTTTCTGTTCTTTGCTTCGCCACATAGTACAACTCCTATCCACCGAACCTCCCCCCTGGGGGGATGCATCATCTCGTTCGCCTCTTGATGACGAGGGAACACAACAAAGGCGATGCTCAAAGTGCTTCGCGTTGTTATTGTTATGCGGTGCGATGTGGAGAATGTCGTGGTATTGTATGTGGATCCATCGAAAATTGCCCCCCATCCGCAACCCGCACCCCATCCAACCACCAGCCGAGAACATACAATTTAATGTCCCGAATGTCTCGCACAGTTAATTACGTTTACAATGCGAGTGGCAATAATTTCGATTTGAGCCGCTCTGTCCTTGAAAGTCAGCACGGTGCCACTGCAATTAATATCAATTAATTAAAGCGGTTTAATTGAATTAATAGGCTCATAACGAATTCATAAGGTTGTGCACGCAGCCGCACAGCCCTCATGTCATCCGGGGAGACAAGATGAAATCGCGAAACTCGTGTCCTTAACCTGCAACGATGAGGTCGACTGGCAATTAACCGAGAGCGATGCAGAGTCGAGTTAAATGGGTTGAAAAATGCACGGCACCCCTTGGGATGGCTTCTCTCGCAGTTGCACGCTACGACTGATGTGCAACAAAGGGGCTATGTGCGAAGTGTTTGAAAGAGGGATTAACTCAAGTAGCTTCTGTGTTCTTGCTCGGAGCAGCGAAAAAATGGGGTTTGGCTGCTGCTGGCGCATTTTCACTTCTGTCAGAGACTGGCGTTCAATGGTGAATGCAAATGAAGTGGTCTTTTGGGTAAATTTACTGAAAGCGAGCTTAGGGTTCGTTTGGTGGCGGAGGACTGAAGTCATTGCTGAATTCAGAAATTGATGTTCTCTTCCTGGGGAATCAGTTTCAAGGATTCCCAGACGGAGACCTTGAATCTGTGGCTATGGCTACTTGAAGTAATCATTGACTTCATTTGGGGTTGGGATACGTCCCGCAGTTGCACATTCACCTCGACTTACAGGACACCTCACAAAAAGGCTTCAAATCAGAAGTGGATGCTTGGGCAATAAAAAAAACCCACCACTTGCCAGCAGTTCATAACTCAAGCGTAATCTCCATTAACCCATAGAGCTCATGACCTCCATCAAAAAAGGGTCATTCTCCACATTGCAGCATTTTCGCTTCCCATCTGCAGCGCTTCACGAGTCCTTCGTCAAATTAAGAAATATGAGATGGTGCTCCTCAGGCGGTTTGTGTGTTTCTTCTCCACCTCCTCCCCTGTCGCACGAGATATAAATGATCCTGCGGACTGCGCTCTGCAAAGCAAGGGGGACGGCACAAGAAGTGACAAGAAAAATCATCTCCTGCTGCGACGTTTGACTTGATGATGTTCACGAAGTAGTCGCCCCCTAGTGCTGCGCAGTGAAGTGTGAAATATGAAGAATGCAGCACTCCTGGGTTGGGGTAGGTCTGGCTATGCGATTGCGTGCAACCCTCACCGTTTGTTTGCCTCGTGATCCACACCTTTTTGATGCTCTGCCCGGAATACAAAAAAAAAAAAAAAATGAAACAGAAATAAATTGAACTCGTTCCGGATAATTGAGTTGTAGGGCAGGCCCCGTTGCATACCCCCATCTTCGACACCTGAGTTATGCAAATCATTTGTACGGAGTTCGTTTGGCTTCTCCTCCGGCGGTGTTATGGCTGCTCAACATGAAAGTCTGACTAAAATGCAACGTCCGCAGACAGGCACGCAGACCACGGCGGCGACGACGACGCCTGGGACACCATTCTATCCATTTCATGGCCCGTTGCTGTTCCGCGTCCCTCGGCTAATTAAGAAATTTGAGGAAGCCAAGAACAGAAAAAAAGACCGGTAATTGTGTTGCGTGTAAGTGAATTGTCGTGTAGCAATGTCAGTGATTAATGCTTAATGGGCTGCTTTAGCCAAACTATAGACTGCTGCTCGAGCGTTCCGTGTGGTGGGTGGTGGAAGTGAAACATGGCCGGGGGGCTGAGTGTAATAAATCAAGGCGAAGATGGAAAGGTTCGCTCTAAAGCTGAAGCTGATTCATATTCGCCCTCGCGCTTTAAATCAATCATATTCCGGTGTTGCGGCAGGGCGCGGAAGCGTAAGTGGCTCGAAGGAATCCAAGGAGTGTGCCTCTGCTGAGGCTGGGAATGATGTGAACTAATTACCAGTGAAATTCACTACTGCTAATTAATTTGGCTGTATAATGGATGTCCTAATGGCAATACCATATGAGATTATTCTAATGAGTTTTTTGGAATTCAATTTAGACTCTGTTGATTGTTGTGGTGGTAATCAGGGGCGTTGTGATATTTGAGGAGACAGGAGTCTTCCTGAAGGATTTTGGATGTACAGAGGCGAGATGACATGACGAGATATTAAAGGAATGATCTATGCAAACACCGAGTGTGTGCATCATATTCGCCTAATCTCTCCAGTCTCCTCTTTTAGGGGACACAAGCAAGGACAGCGCCAGCGATCGATGGAGTAAGAAGTTGTCAATTGGGTCTTAGTAATCTAATTCCTTAAAAACAAATTGTTAGGACCATTCAGGACTTTATTTAAGGGTTTTTCCAATAAGGACTTAATAATAATAATTTAGTGGCACTACAGCCCACAACGGACCAGGGCCTAGCTTCTACAACACCTACTCGTGTTGTGCGTGGCACTGTTCCCTCACGAGTAGAAGGGACCTACAGTTTTTTGCCGACTCTGAACGACGAGATTTGAGAAGCTTTTCATAGACAATTGATACTCTTGATACAACTCGAAAGAGCTGGAGCCGTGAAAAAATGCAAGGTATCCCAACCGGGAATCGAACCCAGACTTTCTGCGCCGCGGTCGATGCACTTACCACTACGTCACAACGACCAATAATGACTTGACCAATATTTTTTTCAAATAAAACACAAACCATTTGAGATCTCACAAACTTTATTATCGGCTTGAAGTACCATGAAAACATTAATGAACAGAACTCGACTTCGTTCATACGCCCACGTTTACAGAGGTCGATTCATTGGACTCAATTTTCAACCACTCGGCCACACATTTCGGCCAAAAAGGCCTCTATTTCGAAGTCAAGCATGGCTCTGAATACTTCCAATGACGTCGCCTAGTGGTCATTAAATTGCGACTGAACATAGCTTCACAGAAAATATTTTTTTTGTCGGAGGTTGGAAAACACTGCACTGGAGCGCTGAGACTCAAAAACTTGTCCATTGTACTACCAGGCAGTAATATTCGCTTACTGTAGTTTTTCGGTTTTCCGAAGAAAGACCAGCAGGCGCTTCTGTGATAAAGAGCTTAAGTTTTTTCTCCCGCCACAACAGCGCCAAACAGCCGCCACTTTATATGAGTAAATGCGGGTCATTGACAGAGAAAGTGCTCTGAAGTGTCTTCACCTTCTCCACAGGCGTCGCAAAGGGTGTCTCCACTAATCTCAAGTAGACTTAGGTGCTTAGCGAAGGTGAAATGTCCCGTTTGTACGCCGGCAAGTTTTCTGCACTCTTTTCTGTCTGAAGATAACAGAAAAACCGGGAGTTTCTTGCTGTTCGGGAGCCTGCATCCGGGAGAGTTATGCCATTTTTGTGACCGACGGTGACCCAACTGTCGACGGAAGCCCTAACTAAGAAAACGGGTAGTCCCAAGGTGTGTTGGGGCCAATGAATGCCTCTTTAGAACCTTGTCTAGAAAATAGTTAAGCGGCGTTAAAACACGGGAACGAAGCGACCAATCGACTGGCTCATATCTTGAGATAAATCGTTCACCATACTTACTCTTCAATAAACTGACTCCAGCATGTGCTGTGTGACCGTCCTATTGAAACCCCATGTTGTCCATGTCTTTATATTTGAAATGGAGCCAACAATAATTGGTAATCATTGCGCGATAGCCTTGACCATTCACAGTAACTTGACTTATGAAGCACATGAATTTTCACCCGACCAATAACGCATTTTTTTTTACGAACCCATTGATCCAAAACCGAGTTTTGCCACAGATGATGTCTTTTCGATGAAATTCATCATCTTGGTGCACCTTCTCTAGAAACCAGGCACGTCGCTTCAACTGCTCCATCGGCTTAAATTTTTGAGTCAACTTAAGTCAGTACAGGGTTAAATCGAAATAATAATCGAGTGGCACTACAGCTCACAAGGGACCAGGGCCTAACTTCTGCATCAACTACGTGAAAAATTCAAGGTGTTCAGTTCGGAAATCGAACCGGGACTTTCGACACGTATGTTGACACACTAACCCACTACGCCACGACGACGGAGGATAAGAGCATTCTAAAATGTCCGTCGTTGCTGCAAAGACTAGACTCTGCTGTAACTGGCGTGATCAAATTTTGGGAATGAACTTTACCAAGATTAGTGTTTACTCACTTTTGACCCTTACTGTAAGACTCTGTTTTATAAGACGAACCGGGTAAGATGTCACAAAGTATGTATCGCATGGCATTTTCGTCCTTTTAGCATCGTAATTAGGTCCACTTGTTAATCGACGATTGGACAACATCTGCAAGTGCGTATAGAATTTTCCAGAATGGATTTTGCGTGATGCTCCTGAGAATGACTTGACAAAGCGTTTCCTTTCGAAGTACCCTTACAATTATATTGGCTGCCATTAAATTCATGCAATGGTCTCTTGACTTATGCCACACAAGTCAAATCCAGTCATGCAGCAACGTCTTTACACTTTATATGGTGATGGATAATATCATTAAGTCTCCATCAAAATTAAGGATGGCGGCTGACGTCCTCGTGTAGCCAACTACGCTTCCATTAAATGGCCAGTCTAACATGCCGGCGCATACCATACAAAGGAAGTGCCATTAAAAAAATATATAAAACCAAGCCAGCACCCCGCGCCACCATACGTGTGTACGAGCGTCCATGCCATTTGGCAGTTAAATCTGCCAGAAGTCGTAAAA
This sequence comes from Eristalinus sepulchralis, assembly GCA_944738645.1. Lineage (NCBI taxonomy): Eukaryota > Metazoa > Arthropoda > Insecta > Diptera > Syrphidae > Eristalinus > Eristalinus sepulchralis. Next base: position 57,300,095 of record OX122886.1, read on the forward strand.
TCTCGTCTCACCATAAAGTGTCACTAAATTAAGTCACAACAGGCATTAACCCTGAAAGCTTACATCAATTACGACACCAAATGTGTGTCAAGCCAAACACAGCCACTAGTTAAGTTTTCATTTTCATTTCGGCCGATCCTGCGAGCCTCTGTAGCCGTAATGATGTCCATAAAACACAACTCACTCTCCGCATGCTCGTCGGCCGTCAGAAGGCTCACCGAACGTGATTGATGGAAAGAAAATTTCCATGCCCCCGAAAAAGGGTGCAACTCGGACGACGGCCCTCACCCACGGCCCCCAACCGCAGCGCCTGTCAGACGCTTCATCTCTTATTTCATAATTATGCCGTCGACTCTTAGAGGAACGACACAATTACCGTCATTAATTCGGTAACGATCACAAGCCCGAAAAATAATTGTTGACAACTCTCCGCAACCGAACGCTTCTGCCATCGTGTCGTCGTCGTTGCCGCCACCATGTCACCGCGCAGATGATGAAGCACAAAGGCGAGTGAACAGCGCTCCTGAGCGTGCTGTGTTCTTGACTCCTCGTCCAGGACGAGGCTTTGTGTTGCGCTGTCAGTGGATGGGTTCTAGGAAAAGTGTTAAAATTTAATTTTCGGTTCACATCCCCTCAACCGAGAAATTAATTTCCTCTCCCCACCTCGCTTCCACTTCCCCCGGTCCACGGGCAGCCCTCGATGTAGGTGTTGTGTGACACAATAGCACCCGCATACGCTCCTAGCTCGGCAACCCCTTGAGTGGGCGGTCGTGTGCGTGCGCCAAGGGTGTTGTGTGGTGCGAAACAGACTTTGATGGAACCAAACAACGTCAACATCATCACCATCATTGTCATTAAATTGAAATATTGCGGAACGTTGAGGCGAGTGCGACAAGTGAGATTTTCAAATTAATTTTATAATGGATAACGTCAATGGAGGCGAAATTGAGTTTCGTTGGGCGGTGGTGGCGCGGCGGTGGGTGGTGGTGTGCTGTAATGAGTTGTCATGATTCATGGAATGGTACTGGCTTTTGGATAGCTCCCAGCGCGCCCAAGGTGGGTGGTGATTAAAGCCCTGGGTTGCCAGTGGTACCGTCATGAACTAAACTTTATTTTCTGGGTATTTAAGGTTGGACTGAAGTGTAGTGCGGTGGGTAAAAACTGAATGCTGTGCACTTGTGGACTTAATGCCCCTCTCTTGTGCATAGCGGTATTGCAGTGAAGGCCATATTTTATAGAGCAAAGACCTATTGTACATTAAGGTGACTTTTTAAAGAATATGCGACTGTCGTTAAAGAAGGCAAGCTTGGACCGAGAGAGACCGAGATTCTTGGTGCATTTATGGTTGTTGGTTGGTTGTATGAAATTTAGGCACACGTCGAAGAACTGCAGGTTGATCACTTTCCTGCCAGACTACAAGGGAGACGCAAATTTAATTGTTTAGAATTTTGGCTTGTAGTAACATGGAGGACCGTTGTCATAAACATTTCAAAATTCACAAAGGTGGTGCTTTAGAGATTAAATGATAACAGTATCAATCAAACAACCACAATACTAAAGGTACATCGTAAAGGGCTGATGCTACCAACACCTCCCTCCATGTACATTTTGGGAAAATTCAACTGACTCGTTAGAACACCGATGTAATGTCGCTTCTTTTTCATTCTTTTATTGCGATTTCAGAGCTGAAATTAATTATTCAGCTACATTCCTCAAAGAAGAAGAATTTACCTGCCTTGCTAAGAACATTCATCCGCTCACCCTTAAGGCCTCATTTCGACGTACTTTTAATTTAAGAGACTCGTTTCTTAGCCACACCACATAAACAAGGAATGTTCTTTGTAGCACAACTTTTCCCCTTATAAACAATACAGTCGACTGCCATATAGAGCAAATGTGCACGGGTGCCTGTTCTCCATCCTCCTTTATACCTTCGACCTGTGCTGTGATTGAATTCTGGCAATTTAATGGTAACAAATAGTCCCTCTAGCGCCCGCCAATCAATCAGGTTTTGAAGTGACATAGTTTAATAGCTCGCAGCACAAATCCACGTATAACTGATGTTCCACTTCCTACGCCATGACTTCGGTTACCGAATGAATACCGACAATGACTGTGAAGTCGGATATGAATGCAAAAGCTTGTACCATCGGACAAGGCAGTTTTGCTTCATTTGCTTACAGCTGTATAAAATTAGCTTTGCTTTGGTTTAGAAACTACCCTTTTGAGGAAGCCGCTCCCCAAGGCAGTAAACGAAATAAGAAAAAAATGACGACAGTTCGGCATGGTTAACCACCACCGATGGCAGTTAGTTGTGAGAAGTTAAGTTAAATGTCTTGACATTGGGATAGACCTTGAGCTCTTTAATGTGAGTTTACTTGATAGCTGGATGAAGGTTCAAGCTTTAACAACGAGTAGAAAGGACCTACAGTTCTTTGCCGATTCTGAACGGCGAGATTTGAGAAGTTTTTCATAGACAATTGATACTCTTTGAGTGTTGTCAGCAACTCGAAAGAAGTGGTGCCGTGAAAAAATGCGAGGTGTCCCGTCCGGGAATCGATCCTAGACCTTCTGCGCACTTACCCACTACGCCACGGGGACCAGGAACTTCCTTTCCTTTTTCCGCGGGGATAAAATTGAGTCATCTCCCACGATACAACCAGAGATAATCCTTTTCGGACGGTTTTTGGTTGCGAACTTTTTGTGATTCATAGTAAGGTTTGATTTAGAATATACAACAAAATACATTCACTTGAAAGTGAACTTAATATTTTTATGTAATGTGTTTTAATGTTGGTTTGAGGTAGTCTATTCGGAAGGGCGATTTGTGAGAACTATAGATCTCAGACTTTACATATTCCTAGATAAAATAGTGCGAAGCCTTGAAATTGCAGAGTTTGGGCGGCCAAACGTAAAATGAAGTGCTCATCAAAGTGGTTTCTCAAGAGCTCTCCCTGGTTCGTGGCAGCTTCAATTCATTTTAAGTTAAATTAAGGTAATTTTGTACGCCTTTAGACAGAGATCCTCACACAAAAACTGACAGGTTTTCGAATACTCCAAGGTCAGCCGCTGACGACAACACCGCATCGATTTGTCACGGTTTTCGTGTTCACTCTCAGTTACAGCGCTGAATGAGGTTTAACCGGTAGTTTAACATATGTAAATTGCGACTCACGGACTTATGGAGTTTATGTACATTGTAAGTTTCTGGAATCGCACGAAAAAAAATTTTCACAGAACGCTGATTTTGGTACTATAAATGAACGATTTAGGGACTCTTTTGTGGTGTGAAACTTTCCATATTTACTTGCCAAATAATGCTGATTACAAATAAGAAAGCAGTTTGATAGGAGTCACTTGTGATTTGTCAAACAACATTTTTGAAAGGGGGCGCCATACCAAGACAGTTTCATTGGTAAACATTTAGATGTTCAATGGAATTCCCCCCTCAGATATAATACACTTGTGCCTGCTTTTTTTAATCCTATCTGATATGCATATTTTAGTATACCTTTTAGCTCTCTCAGCGATTTGGTTTCTACCTCCTCAATCGTTGCAAAACGCCGTCCTTTCGCGGGTCTCTTCAATCATGGGAACAAAACAAATTCGCAGAGGGCCAAATCTGTTGAATACAGTGGCTGAGGCATGATTACGTAGTTTTTGTTGGCCAAAGAAATTACTGCAAAATTCAGAAATTTTGTAACGATCCTTGCTGACACACTCTACATGGCCAAAATTTCCGGAAAAATTGCATGTGTCGACATTGTCGGCAACTTCTCTACTAGTGATTCGACGATTTTCCATAAAAAATTTCCTCACTTTCATTTTCATTGGTTGCTGATGTGCTGGAGTGTCCAGGGCGTGCGTCGTTATTCACATTTTGAAATTGAATAGGTGATGCTTCAGTTACTACACACAACATAGTGGATCATATCAACCATCTCAAGCGTGCTCACTATTCCGTCCGTCTTCTTTAAGTGTCAACGCACGTTTGCAATTTCGAATAGCCGCAACTATGAAAAGCAATATGTCATGCAGTTACCTCGAGTTTAAATTCTCTGAGCGTTACAGTTGTTAGGAGGAACTCGTGCTCCTCTGATCCCTGTATCACTTTAGTGTTCGTCAGCAGCATCTTAGAGGCGAGTTGTGATTCGCAGATGGAATGGGTTTCCAAAGAAATATGCTTCTCCAACTCACATAGTCTCTCACAAGCGTTCTCCGTTTGAACACAACAAGTGGGTGTGCGTTCGTCCCTTTTGTGTGTACACTCTCTGTTGCTTTGTCCTCAAGGCTCGGCTTAAAGAGTCCATGGGCCGAAGCTGTGTTCGCAGTCTACATGATCTAGGCATTCTATTGTCGATTCTTATTTCCTTGGACTGGACTACATTCCAAACTAGATTTTGGTACCAACGATTCTAATAAAGAAGTTATAGCATTTTTTACAATATTTGGAAAACGTGTAGAAGTGATATTTGATCGTGTTATTTGCTCCCTCACTCAACCTCATCTCCAACAAAAGCCTGCATTGCATTTAGTGCGAAGGTGTCTCAAAACACAACACCCAACCTCTGTACAAGACGATCTCGTCCTCAAACTCAAACGCACAGAGCCGATCTTCAGAATCCAACTCAATTGAAGCGCATTTTCCAGTTGCAATTAACGTACATAAACCAGTGTTTGCCATGGAGAGGACTCCTCCGGCAGGCCGTCGTCTATTGCCTACTTGTGCAGTAAAGGAGCACAATTGTAAATTACTTAACTGAATTCGCATTTCTCCGTCTGCATCGAGATTCTTTCCTTTCAACTGCCATAGGAAATCCGTGTCTTTCATCCCACACACACACACCCACACACCACTCTCTGAATGGTAGTTACACAAAGTCAAAGCGGATTGCAATACTGCTCAACCGAAGCTAAAGTAATAGCTTTACCATAAACTAAAAGGAAGCACTGAGAGGGCACTTCACTACTCCAAAGAGCATATGAATAACGCTCTTTCACAGTTGCAAGCCAACAAAGCAGCTAAGTGCATCTGTAGCTCTCGACTAGACTAACCCAATGACGATGACGATGGTTGTGGAGCGCACAACGCACTGACGCTCCATCGTCGCTCGCCCACAGGCAATTCTCAACTCCATGCAACTTTTGCGCAAATCCCTCATGCAGAAGGATATGCAACAGCAACACACTCATCACTGAGTTTTCAATAAAGGCCCCAGGAGCGCTTCCCAAACATTATCATCTTAGTCGTATAAATAATTTTCTAAAATTGTAATTCGCCTCTGGAAATCGGGTTGCAACATTTCGGCAAGCCGGTGGGGGCGGAGGGGAGTGGAATATTTTGCAGTCCACCCTTGAGTTGCCAAGAGTCGGTCGTGCTCGGTGCGCTCCTCGTCGTCGTGCCTCCTACGCTTTTGTTTGCTTAACCGAGTAAATTGCTCCTCGACTACAGTGCCGGGCTAAAATGTTTGTTATTGCCACTTGAGCGGCAACTTTCAAGCCAGCTATGTGTGAATATTGGCGGTTGCGTTGGTAACCTCGTCAATTTGTTTCGGTAAATGTAAACAGAATTCAGGTTAGGTGTACGTGTGCACACCGGAGTGTGCAGCTGAAGGAGTGGAGGGTGGGGATGGTTCGCACAAATTGTTGAGACTGAGGTTAGGCAGGATTCAAACGTCTCGCATCGTTTATTGAAAAGATGAAATTGAATGCTATTGAGGTCATAACGCTTGACGTGAATCTGCAACTGATGTGTCCTTTGAGGTGCTTTCTGAGAATCGATACATGCCACTGGATGTCTTTCTGTCTCATTTTTGATTCATAGCATGCAACTGCATCACGCTCCACATCATTTTGATGAAAGACAAGCATTCCTGCTGACTGCCTACATAATTGGATCCATCCTTATCTGCAGCACACTCCCTCGCAAAAAGTCGGCGAGAAAAAAAAGATCTCCCCAAGGAAGTGTAAACTTGTTTTGAGCGAAATTCACTTACATCAAAGTTTTCCCTTCATTTTCGTAGTCCTGCGCTGCGCCATCGTCGCTTCCCGCCTTCATCTCGTTCAAGCGGAAATCTTGAATAAGCAAATGATTTCCTATTCACGGACCTTAACCAAAACTGTGTGATGCTAATTTTCACACCCAGCGCTTCGGTTCTTTTTTTCCCCCTTGCAAGGTTGTTCTTCATTTCGCCTCCCCGATGGCCTATATAACGCTGACTAGCGTACAGAATCCGCATCAACTGTGCGGTACGTCAGTTCAAGGAAAAGTTTGCCCCAAGTTTGTATTGAGGCCAAGGAGTGGGGCAGCGCAAGGAATCCAACAATGTTTTGCAATTGAATTTCTTTCTTTCGTGCTTGGTGGCTTCTGCGACAAAGTTTCCAAGGCGAAAAAAAATACCACAAGCTACCTCGTCTCCTCGGGAGCAGCGCAATGGTCTCGGTCGAAGTTGTAAGTTTGCGCTTATTTTGGCTTTGATTTACATCCTGTGAAGTTCAGTTGAACTGTTGTCTTGTTCTTAGGGTTTGTAGTTCCACTCCGGTAGGGGGTGGTAGCGTGAAAATAAAATTGCAACTGTCTAGAGGGGGCGAGAGCAAGTGAAAGCAATCATCGTGGAGTTTAAAAGAGACCAAAGAATTTCAAGCAAAAGAAAAGAGTTTCTAAACCACCCCTTCACCTTATTCCGTCAAAATTAAGTTCTCACAGGTATCTCTTTGTCTCTCTCTCTCTGGTAATGCATTCCTCTAATTAAAAATGAGGATAATGTAATTTCCTCGTAAGTGACATCGCATTCACAAACATCCCCAGACCACACTGTGGATGATAACTTCAAAATAAGCATCCTTCACAGTTGTGTGCGTCCTCTGTGTGAATCCACAAGTCACCGCAGGTTAATTTGATACCCAGATACGAAGCTCGCTTCACATTTCGAGATGCAAACACGTGATTCCGTCACCCTTCATTACTGCATACCTGAAGTGTGCCATAGCCAGAAGTATCCTCGTCACATTTAGTTTTGCATTTGCAGTCGTTAAGGTGTACACAAGCTTACTGGAGGGATTAAGTTATTCCTGGCAGTCCTGGAATGGAACACCTCATCGTCACCGTCGTGTCACATGGTGACTTAATGCACCTCGGGCTGTGTCTCCGCCTGTGTGGGATACACTCAGCCAGCATGTGTTTGTGTGCTTCGGGTAAACATAGAAAATGCAATGTCAATAGAAATCCAATCAAGTTAGTTTGCCAAAAGACAACAGGATCCATTAAAACTTTGACTGATTGTTTTAAAGTGCCTTTGCGCAAAATGCACCAGGGTATTACCTTTACGGCCACCGACCGAACGCCCAAGCGCCAGCCAGGACACACATATAAACCTGCACCGCCGCCGCCGCCGCCGCCCGATATATGGGAGCAGTAGCGCCCCCAAAGCAATTAAAGTTTCACAGACGTAAGAGAGATGCCTTTGAAGATAACTTCGGGCTGAACAAGAGTGAGCAGGAGGAACAAGGACACGAAGCCCCGGACCGTGTGAGAGCTGTGATGCATCACACATTCGTGGCGACAGTGCGACTTATGGGAATTTTTCTGTCCGACACCTCGTCGGGGATTACTTAAGTCGAATGACATCGGGCGGAATTTAGTCCACGGACAAATGAAGCTGTTCACCTACTCGACTCACGTGCTGAGCTCGGGGTAATTTTTTAAAAGGCTATTGTTCGAGGGCTCTTTGATGATGGCTTCTGCGATTACTTTCGAGCAATGCGACGCTTTGATGCGTAATTGGGTCGTGGGGTGAAGGTTTGTTGTGCAATCTACGTGTGTGCAGCATCAAAGGATGGGTGTTGGCTTTGGGAAGCGACACAGACTCTTTTGACGGAAGCGCTTTGTGACTTCTTTCATGCACTTGTGAGGTGAGTGGAAAGTTAATCAATTTAACTACCCCGACGGCAGGAATGGAAGCCATACTGAATCTTTGACGAGTACATACTACCATGAAGGATGCTGCAAGAAATGAGTATTAAGGAAATACAAGTTTAAGGAAGGGGAACTGGTGCTTGGGAACTACAAAAAGGGAACAAAAATCGAAGTGGAACGGAGACCGAAAATGGTACACATTTGAGTTAAGGTCTATAACCAGTGCAGCGGCTGGAATTAGAGGACCAAGATTCAGCCAACTAACTCTTTTTTGGTTAGAAACAATAATAGTCTAAATGAAGTGAAAAAGCTATCAATGAAGTAGCACAGAGAGTCAGACAGTTCACATCGCCAACTTGTTCATGCTACACTGACAACCTCAATGCTGTCTAGGAAGGTGGAACTGAATTAAACGCACTGGCAGGACATACAAAAATAAAGCTGATATGGGTGCCAGGACATGTATACCTTATCTGTGAAAAGATGACAGACGGGCAAACAGAAGCCGGTGCTATAAGTTTGGCCTTCTCCATGCCATAAACCCATACGCCCATAACCTGATAGTAAAAGAAACCAATTAACTGTGGAAAGGCTTCTAAAGTATAAATATAGCCGATCTGATAGCGCTATGCAGAACATTACCAGGACACGGAGCCTGTCTGTACCATCTACACAAAATTGGTTTGTATAACACAAAGATATGCATGCACTGTGGACAAGACAAATAACATCCCCGAGTAGTTTGTCTGAGCCCTACCTTAGCCAGACCTAGAGGGAGTCAAATATTTTTCATCACATTTTATCCTTGTGATGAAGGTTGGCATTGCAGACAGGTTGGCATTATATTTGCCATCAAAACAAATTGAGTCCGGTTTGTCATGCATATAGGTAAGATAAGCGTGGTCATCTATATTCCGATCCCTTAAGCACGTCTTTGAGTCTCGGTAAGCTGTTTAGTAAGTCTAGCTGTGGTCGGCAGGATTGGCTCGATTATGCTTTTACGGGGACATTCCGTCTGTCTGGGATGGTGGTCTGCTTGTTTTGGAGGAGATGAGGGACTTAAACTGTGGTTATGCTTGAGGGACATTCAATTCTCGTTGGTGGGGAACAAGTTCACAGTTCTACACCGAATCCAGTTGCAACACAACTCCACACTGAGCAGGGAATGTCTACATAACAGCCAGTTTGTGTCAGTACGGTTAAGAATCATGGCCATGTCAGTAAGCACTGTACACTTAAAAGAGGGAAATATGTATATTTGGAGTAAATCGTGAACTTCTGCCGTTAAGGCTTAATACCACGGCGTCCATACAACCAGAGTCAGGATGATAGCACATCACTCAATATGTTCGGAGACATATTCATTTTTTTTTGTTAGTGGCGTCCTCTATATGTCCCGGGACCTATGAGTGATGTGTTACTATACTTTGGGTGTTATCCCAAGCACCAATTAAAAATGTGGCCTTAAAGGGCAGTTACTCACTCTTGGTAAGCAGCGAGGCCTTTCGAACAGCTCTAATGTTTAATGGCACACAGCACCAGGTTGAATGCAACACTTCCAATAATTATAAGACGTGACACAGTCTTCGTGCTTAAAGTGCATGGATAATTGCTCCCAGCACTCCCTGCGATTTGAGTTTAAGCTACAGCCCCTACGATACTCCCACAAGGGGGCAAACCACACGGTTAGGCTGAAACTATGTTTCAGGAAGACCCCAACTTTGCAATACCAGAATATAGCTTCCGGCCGAGCTGCGTTACCATGTTACTTCTGGTTGGGTTCCATAATACCCAGGATTGGCCTTATGACCCTATCTTAATTCGCCAAAAGTTTTGGAGTCATTCTGACAAGGCGCCTTCTAAACACTTCTTAAGCAAGTTTCAAATGGTGTCTGTATTTTGTCAGACATCGTAAGTTTCATCATTGTCCATGGCTACGGGTCCTAAATGTTACTGCACAAAGGATATTCGCACAGTAAGTGAAACCAGTCCTCTGCACTAAATCCACAGCGTCTATCCCCCTTACACCTTGGTATTGAGAAGCCTCTGATCAAGCTAAACGGAATTCAGGTTAGCCCGTTTTAAGACCCCAATTTCTGGCAGTGGCAATGTTGTTGCTAGGGCTTAAGGAGGGTTTTGTGCTTTTGGGATATAAGACCAATCACGATCAGTGAGGCTACAATACTCAGAAAGGAGTGGCTCGAAAATGCCGGTCTGGAACTTGCGTCACACAAAACGGAAGCGGTGCTAATCACCAGTCGCAAGAAGGTGGAATATGCCAACTTCATAGATGGAAACCAGACAATTAGATCCAGGGAGTGCGTGAAGTGCCAAGATGTGTTGGACAACAGGCTCTCCTTCAGAGAACACGTAATGTATGCTAGTAAGAAGGCATCATTTGTATAAGGAGCACTCTCTCGAATCCTTTAAAATATTGGTGGATCCGGGTACGCACGTAGAATCCAACTCTCGTCCTTCGTGTTGCCAGTTCAGTTCTCCTGTATGTAGCTCTGATTTGGGGTAGAGCACTCACTTCAGGGCGACTTAAACGGATGATAACTTTAGCAGACTCTGCGCAATACGGACTATCAGTAATTTCAAAACCATATCTGATAAGACGGGGTTCGTCATAGCAGACATGCTACCGATAGACATTCTTGCAGACGAGCTTACGAGGGCTTGCACAAAGCCAAAATTATAAAAGGAGAAGAACGAGCAGCAACCATCCATGTGGCAAGCCAAATGGAACGCCTTCACGCGTGTTCTCATCCAAGTCATTGAGACCTTGATATTATGATTCTCAAGGGAATACAGCCGTCCCGCCGGCTGTTACCAAAACTATCTTCACAGGGGTGGGCCTGATAACTCGCCGATGTGCCCACAATGCCCAAATTTCGAGGAAGACGCAGAGCACGCAGTTTTTCACTGAAGCCGCTTTTCGCCGGAGAGGCAGTCGGTAAGTCTATCAAGCATTGCTAGTATGATTCCTTACATGATGAGATTTTTAGAGCACTTGAATGAGGTATACTCAGGCAATGCCGCGGGGAGAGTGGTGGAAGTGTGCACCACGTAAGCGTTTTCCCGATTATCGCGAGTTGCGAATGGTGCATGCTGACAGCATCCTTGGGCACATCTCAAAAATAGGGTACATTACCCTGTACGACTGTTAGGTACCATACTCCATGACTATCAGTTAAATTTAAACAGTAAATTTAGGCATCTTGAGGCGATTTTGTTCTTTGTTCAACTAAAGTTGCTGTGGAGAAAGGGAATATTCCTTAGAGAGGGTCTCAGATAGTCAGGGATAAAGCTGGTCTGGACGTGCTCTAAACTTAACTTTCACAAGTTGTGTTCAGTGTTAAAGTGACAGTCAGGTATAACAATTTCTTGACATATCCCGACTTCAAGTTCGTCTCAAATTAACATCTTTAATCTTGTTTCTATTCCGATCGAAAAGGACTCTCTTACAGATCTTAGAAGTTCTCCTAGAAGTACAATACATAGATTATCCCCAATGTGGGCAGATCAATACTGAGATCGAAACAAAGCTGTGTGTTGTTAATGAAATCATGCTGGTGAGTAGTATGACCAGTTTTCCACTTACTTGTTTATGTTCAACACTTGCATCTGCTTGCGGAAAAAAGTCCTTCAACTGCTAGTTGTCCTAACTGTTATCAAATCGTTACCTATTTCACAGTTCAAAAATAAAATAAACTTCACACTCAGTACACACTCGTAAAACTTGTTCACGCAAGGACTATGCATTTTCTGCAATTGAATTCCCATTTCCTGTCAATTGTCATAATGTGCTGCGTCACTCCCTACACACGGAGAAATTCAATTTAAACTTAAACAACAGGAAAGAAAGGAGGACTCCCCGCTAACGGTGTGCCAGCAGCGCGTCGAGTACATGGATGGATGTATCCTTTGTCGGGAAGTGTCAAAAATCCCGTTCACATACAAAGGGAATTAATTTCATGCACCGTAGAACTTAAATTGAAAATAATTGTTTGAAACTTCAGCGAAGTGTATAATGGCTTAAGTGATGCCAGCGTGTACCATACACACTCCTGGGTGCTCATACAGTTAAACGACAAGAAAAAAAAAATGGCCGTGGGTAGATGAAGAACTCATTTTTCTGTCGCTCGAAAACAAAGGTAAACGGCGGAAGGATTGCAATCAACATAAAGCGGATTTCACCGCAAGGACCCTCTTTCCATGTATAGCGAAGCTGAGTCCTTATTTACACACCAAGCCTAGGGTGCAGCCAGCATCCAGACGTAAACTACGGCAACCTCATAAATTTCCGCTTCTAAAAACATGCACAACTACCGCCCGTTCAGTTGCATGCCAAGGTACCCACCATATGCACCCAGCACCACGAATAAAGGATACAGGTTGTCGGGGAGAAAAAACGAAATGTCCTCTTTAGTAGAATCCCACAGAATGAATTACAGTCTAAGTCCACTGAAGTGATTCCCGGATGCGAGGCCAGCGCGCATAAAGCTCCCAATGGCAATTTATGAGGCTGTGTCCTCAGCGTGCATCCCTTTATTACCTAGAGTCCAGCCAACCAATCGCCGGACACAAGCATTCACTTCGATATTGAAATCAGAGAAATCCCCGCCAGGACCAGACAAACCCCATCACCGTCGCCAACCCCGCGGCAGAAGTAATAAAGACGATTGTGATTTTTATGACATCCACTGCAGGACAGTTTTTGCCGCTGCAAAACTTCTCTATCCCGACATAAAAGATGAGAAACGATCCTCGCCACCGGTGGCGTTATTAAAACCAATAATACGCCTAATGAAATATGGACGCAGAAGGGATTGCGCTGCTCCTCTGAAACGGCAAAGGGAAATTCTTTTGGCGACTTTTCGCAATAATTTCCTTGCTTCGGTGCACACTTCACTCATGAATAATTCCACGACGACGGCGCTCCGGAAACTCCGGAATTGCACAAGCAAAGGACAGTCCTTTCAGTTTTCCGGTACTAATGTGATTAAAAGAATTCCGATGTGGGAAACAATAAACGGAAAGGATTTGTGGCGGGAATTAATGATCGAGACCGTCAAAGTACGAAGGACATTTTGTCCACCTAGCATAATTATTCATCTTGTTTCAATGGAATCCATGCAGTCGACGGCGGCGTCGACTGCGGAGCGCTGAGACCGTAAACAGGATAATGGTTGACATCATTAATCAGTGTAATCCTATAAATGGTCCTGATTGCTCGATGTAGATGCGGCGGATTCCGAACCCGCTGGCATGGTCTAAGAGGTTTGAGAAGTGGTCAGCTATTTAATCAGCTCTACGGAGAATCACATCAGCGGTGTTCTTGTGGCAGATGTATGAAATTGGGAAATTCATGAGAAGGAGAGGGAGGAGATGATAATCTTCTTTGGTGTTGCTATACTCGTACTAACTACCCAGTGAGAGATAATTAAATGCGTTGACGAGAAAAATATTTTTGCACGTGTTTTGTTCGTTAGTGTATAGCCAGCTCAGTAGCTATCGCCAGCTCTCTCTCTACTTTCTATCTCTTTGATAGGGAAGCGTTGGAAGATCATTAAATAACATTTAAATTGTTCAATAGTACAGATCTTTACTGAGCTAGGTAAACAGTTGGGAATAAAACAAAATTACACACCTTTGAAGAATCCCCCTTTAAAAAGTTACCCAGATGGGTGAACGGCTTGTACCCCTCTCAATTCGAGTTCGACCTGCTCGAAACCCATCGAATCGTTACACTCCACCCACTACCCACCAACTAAGTGCGTTTATGAACTCACTTTGACTGCACGCCCTCCAGAACTCATCAATTCCACATCGGTCTACTGCGATAATGATAACCCATGGCCATGCGGCTGCGGCAGCTTTCAATGATGTTCTGGTGTTTACAGGATATTGCATCAGAGGCGGCCGTGAGTCCATTGGGATAAACACTGCCGTAATGCCATTCCATGGCTGTCATCATTAACATCGGAATTATCATGAAGTAGCCAGTTAATGCGGCGCATTTATTTATGTGGTATTCGATTTCGGACGCTCGCCACCACCGCCGCCAGGGATTAAGCGGAGAAGAATTAATGTTCACATGATGGCGGCTTATTGCCTTTTCCGTCAATGATACGCCCTCTCCATGCACCACGTCCCCCAGTCACCCAGTGTGTGGCTTATGACGGATACCGTTTGCATTTAATAACATCTCGAATATGAAATGGGATTTTAAGTTCACTGTGTCGATGAGGAGAACGAACTGTTTTCGAGAGGAATGCACTTAAATTTTGTGAGTAGTGCATTTGGTTGGTGGTTTGGTTCTCGAAAGCTGCTGTGTATGGAATCGAAACAGAAGTGATTTGCGAGTGATACAAAAATACTTCAAAGAGGCCAATGAAGTGCCCATCGATTCAATTTACTTTTCTCTCTGTTTCTTGTGGAAGTGGCGTTAAAAATTTGCAAACAAACTTTTATTTGGGCCAGTATTGAATGCACCCCGTAAGACTCATTCAGTACTGTTCTCACAACAGGAAATCTGGTGGCGATAGAGGTCAAAGCCGGCAGAACTGTCAGAATAGACATAAAGGTGTTAGTTTACTTTGATAAGGGACAACAGCAACAACACTACGATCAAAAGCAGAATTATTTTGTTTGTGCTTCTTTGGATTCAAGTTGTTTTGCAGTTTTTCGGGGGAACCATGCGCCTATGGAAAAACACATTTTTCCCACACCGCATTTCGCTGACATGTCGACGGTCTACGGCAACGCACATCCCGAGAGAAATATTCACTCCATCACGTTGGAGATGCTGACTGGAATCACCCGTTGGAACATCGCAACAGCAGCTTCTTCTTCTTTGCTTGGCTCTACAATCCGGTGTGAACCTGTGCCTCAACCAACAGGACTTTCAAGCCGGCACGATTTTTCAGCAGCTGCCTCTAGTTGTGCACACCAAATTGATTGGGTTCCGTTTCAATTCTTGTGCGCTGTTTCTTTTGAGGAAATCCGAAATCAACTCTTTTGACCAAAACTGTGGTATCCATTCGTTCTACATAGCCTAGCCATCTTAAGCATTAGAACCGAAGACGCATAACTAGGTGCCTGTTGCTGTCAGGGCTGTACAATCCGTGGTTGAATCGTCGCTGTTAGATGCTATCAACCTAAACAGGACTACGCAGAACGCTTCTTCAAAATGACCAAGAAATTCTTCATGCACTTTCTAGAGAGTCCATCTCTCCTCGCCATAAGATAGTATCCGGATGATGAAAGTGTTATACAATGTCAGCCTTGTGTTTCGAGAGATGGTTCTGTTAATCAATTGACTGTAGGTCTCAGAGAAACAGCGATAGCCAAGAGCTTGCACTTGATACTGCTGCTACTGCTTTTGTTCATTCCAGAGGCGATGTAGACAAAGTTCTTGACAACGTCAAAGTTTCTGCTGCCCATTATGACGCTCTGTCTGATATGTCGATGTTGTGCGTCCTTCCATGATGAAAGCATGTACATAATTTTGTTTTGCTCGCATTCACCGCTAGGCCCATTTCAGACGATTCTAATTCAGTTTCAGCAACCCTTCACTGACGGCTGGCCGTGATCGTCCAATCACATCAATATCATCCACGAGAGCAAGCAGTTGAACAAACTGTTTGAAGCTTGTACTTTTGGTGTTGACTTGTGACTTCCGCACGTTCTTCGTAAGTATGAAATATAAGAAATTTCATGACAACGAGTCGCCTTGTCTGAAGTATTTTTTAGCATTAAAGTTCTCGGTGAGCTCGTTGCCGATCTATATGAAGCAGCCTCCACAACGGACGAAGAAATTTTGTTAAGTTGAGCAGTGACAAAGTGTCATGACCATACTGAGCTAAAAATCACTAATGTCAATTGGACACCCAACTAGAATGTTCTGCTTACAAACCTCAAAACCTCACTGGCCAGAATTTTAATCAGGCAATAACCCTATTCAAGTGGGAAATAGCTACAGTTTTTGAAAGTCATTGTTCCTTCCACCAAAAGTGGGGAAAACTTTCACTTTTGGACGAGAAATAACTTCACTCGGAATTTCAGAACAGTTTCATGTTTTCTAGAGCGGTTTTTGAAGGCACTTCAGTAAAACAAATTTGGTTACCGAAAGGGACATAAGCTCCGAAGTAGTTATGAAGTGGTAATGAGATTGGATGCATTCAAATTCACCGAATGAATTTTTTTATCTTAATGTTGAACAAGAAATGTGCTTAACAAAACAACCTCGGACCAAGCATGGGAGTTGTTTGGGGTAAAGGATGTCCCTCCATACAGATTATTTACTTAATCCAAAAAGACTTGAATGACTACGGGACCTTTATTCAACTGCTCACACTGAGCACTTGTAAAGAAGTGACTTCTTTAATTGACACTACACAATAGTTGGTAATGCAGTTTCACATTGGTCTAAGAGCCTTCGATGGCTGACCGATGTACAGTGTACGAAAATCACAGCATGAATCTGAATATTTTTAAAATCTCATGGGGACAGTGCAAAGCAAGACGCCTTCGATGGAAACTGGGCGGACGTATCATAATTTCAAGAGATTATATCGCCATCTGAAGAAGCATTAGCTGGATTGCTAGTCCCTGAGATAATAGACGACTTCTATGTACCTCTTGAACACAACTCTTGTTGTCCTTGTTTGTGGAGAGATATACTGGTCTCAAAGAGTAACCATTGATATCTTAAATCCAACCCTAATACATTGAAAGGGGGAGCTCTCAGATGTGAGAAAATGGCCCGACCATTCACAGATCGTGTCAGAGACTTAGCTATGGCTGCTAGGTGTTATAAACCAAATCTGTCAAACGCTATTAAGGGAAAAGAGATGCCAAATATGGCCAGCTCTCTGTCTTCCAATTTCTGGTTTGTCAATCGCTGACTGTTGCGGCGCAATGAAGAGTTGAAGGTCATTCATTGTAGTCTAAAGTCAACATTTTACCATTAAAACCACGGTATTTTCAACTGAAGATGGGGCTTAGGCCCAAAAGAACAGAGGGTATGTCTGAGTTCATTTCTTTCCAGGCTGTCGGCCGGAGGTCTGAGATGCTAAGCGACTAACAATCGACGGTGCTGCTGCAGCCACTTGTTATAAGCTTTAAGATTCGTCGCCAAGTGTCTATATGGATATGTGCTCATTTGGTTCACAATAGCTTCCTACTTCATAGCACATAGGCAAGACTGGCACTCGGAGTAGAAAGGGATCTCATTGAACTCTCAAGTGCTCATCGGTTGGGACAAAACGCTGATCTACGAACTTGTGTTCTGCGAAGAAAAACATATAATCTGTTGAGACAAATCGTCCTCTTGAAACATTTTCAGTGTGAATGCATGCGATGCTCTGGTGAATCAAAGGGAGTAGGTGCCAAGATGTGTCCTTCATCAGTTTAGGTTCGAATTCCGATGTGGATAGACAACACATCCAGGTTCATGCAACGTCCCCAATTGTTCTGTTTGAAGTCAGCATTGAACTTACGGTCCCATTCATTCGCGAGAGAACAAAAGCATACTAAGCATGAGTGGTTGATGAAGAAGTAAGCGCTTTGTTGTCTGTGGTTATTCTTAAACACGGTCTAGAGCTTGAAAAACTATGACAAACGCCTAGAGCATATGCCCGCTAAATTACAAGTAACTAAACAGTCGACAGATTGTCTTCACCTTCGTTTTCAAACTAAGTTCTTTTTCAGTTTAGTCTCTCCCTCTCTCTGGCTGTCGAAAGAACATCTACTGTGCAAACTTTGCTTGTAACACTTTGAACACCTGCTAAGGAATGCGGTTAAGTGTTCAAGTGAAATTCATCCTCATCTGAATGTCATTGATTCAGCGGCGACCTTCTGACTGCAAGCTCGTCTGATCATTGCCACCCTAACCCAAATCTCAACGACACTGCGCACCCCACTTCAAATCAATTCTGCTTCCCTCAGCCCTTGTCCAACACCTTCGCTCTAACCATAATTTGTGCATTTAGAATTTTTAATTAAAAACAAAAGGTTCCGCAGCGCACGACGACTGAAGTGCGCTCCTGACAGATGCAAAACAAACGATGGCCGGCGGATGGCGGGCGGTGAAGAAGCGGCAGTGTGCTGCTGACATTGAAAGCAGCAAGGATGAAGATTTGTAATGAATTTCCCATTAGGTTTTTGACTAAATAGGGGTTGCTACGTGGGCAGGAGGCGGTTTTGTTTTTCCCGCGTCTCGTCTCTCCTCGGGGATAATTGGTTTTTCTTGTTGCTTGTCTTGTAAGTTTTAATTAAGTAAATGGGATGTAGCACACAATAGCTTCGGTGAAGTTGCTGCGAGTGGTAACGTGGTAAAAATTTACGACTGGATAGCAGTCGGAGGGAAGTACGAAGAAGGTGCGTTGCGATGATACACGCAAGTCAAGGGTGGCCATGGAGACGAGAGGTGTCACACGCAAAATGGGAGGCAGTCCTTGCCACACACTCCCGCTCTGCTGCCATCTGTTGATTAGATTGTTGCTAATTGAGTTGGGATATGAGGCGGAGGCTTTGAAGATTGTTTATGACTTATGGGGTAGAGGAAGATGTGAATAAATCATCTGCTCCGAAGAGTTAAAAGGTGTTAAGGGCAAGCATTGATGGCGTGGCAGATAGGTTCCCTTAATGTAGATCTTAGTCATTGCTGGGGGTGTGCTGATTAATTAGATGACTCCGACACACATACGTCACATAAGGAGGCGTTTGATATCAAAGGATGCTGGGGGGACAGTCGGTCATATTGAAGATCTCTCATTAGGTCCAACTTTAGGATGACGCTGGTAGACAAGGTTTGGAATGGGAATACGAAGACATCTCCCTTCACAATGAATTCATAACCGAGAAAAAATCAACAGGAAATGATAAATGTAAATCGAAAATGAACGGCACTTAATTAAAGCCACAATTCAGAAGAACACAATAGTATCTCTGCGCAGCACGAAATTCGTATTTTTATTCCCTCTTATTATCGTCGTCAGTAAATTGCAAAAGCAATTCCAATATCATCCCATTGGATACATCCTCGGCTTAACAGTAAAACTATCTGCTTACACAATATCCCCCCAAACAGAGGACAAGAACGAGCATCAGTACACACCCTCCCTCCAGGACAGACAGGACTCCTTTTCTGGAACTTTTAAGTATTAATTATCATGAATGCACATCCACAAGATGAAAGTGAACGGAGCATATGTTCCATGCAGACGGCTTTCAATTAAGGGACATTCATCAGGAAAGCGGAAAATATTGTCCAAATAATGAAAAATTCCATTCGGCGGCGTCGTCGTCGTCGGATGAATGTCGCTGAATGGTGGGAGCCTTCAGACGACAACCAAGTCCCTTCGTTCATCGACTGGAGTGCAATAAATTATAGAGTCTGCCATGCGAGAGTTGGGTGCAGAACGATTCCTTCGTCCTTTCATCAACCCCATGCCGCCCAAGCAAACGCCATCAGCCCCATCGTCTCACACAGAAAAGAAAACAACCATAAGCCGCGCAGTGGGAACTGTATTGTCGTCATATGCCGCACACTCGCCGGCGCACAACGGGGATTTCGGTATCGTGTAATGCCTCATATAAATAATTACACCCCAGCTGAGTGGAGCAGTAAGTTGCCATGTGCGTTGAAGAGATCGCCGTCCTTGGGAGGACTTGCAATTAATAACAATTAATTAGAATGACTTTAATTGAATTAATAGGCTTATATGGATTTCATTAAGACGTCACCGAATTAGTTGGCCCAAGAAAATATGGCAGAGCGGTAGACGGAGAGGTTTCTTCGGTTGTGGCAGGCTATTTTGAAGGTTAATTATTTGCATGAGTAGATGGACTTAATGACGCGGAAATGTGCATTTGACTTAGTGAATGCACGTGCAGGGGTCTAAAGGAAAGCTGTAGTCTAATAAATCTCAAATCTTGTCATAGAACGATTTCTGAGTGCAGATGCTGTACGAACATGTACGAATATTTTACCGACAGATATGTTATGACGTGTCAAAAATAAAGCAATTTGTCAGTAGGATCCACCAACACTCATAAGCTCTTAGGTGGGGAACGAGGAACGAGGAAAGAAGATCGAGGAACGAGGAAAGAGGAAAGAGGAAAGAGGAACGAGGAACGAGGAACGAGGAACGAGGAACGAGGAACGAGGAAAGAGGAACGAAAAACGAGGAACGAGGAACGAGGAACGAGGAACGAGGAACGAGGAACGAGGAACGAGGAACGAGGAACTAGGAACGAGGAACGAGGAACGAGGAACTAGGAACGAGGAACGAGGAACGAGGAACGAGGAACGAGGAACGAAGAACGAGGAACGAGGAACGAGGAACGAGCAACGAGCAACGAGCAACGAAGAACGAGGGAACGAGGGAACGAGGAACGAGGAACGAGGAGCGAGAAACGAGGAACGAACGAAACTGCATTGTGGTCTCTTGAAAAAAACTCGAGGCACCCAAGAAGGGTCTTTCGGCGTGTAAGTTTACGAAACTCCTAGGAAATTCGTTTCCAAACCACGCTTTGACTACAGTGAAGAAAGTTCAAACATTTTTTGCGTCTTTCCAGACATGCTCATAACTCATTTTCTAAATTTGACGAATAATATCGGCATTAAAGCGTGAGAAGGCCACGACATGCACTATATGACTGATGGCTGTTGAAATCATTTCCTGTTTCCTTGTGCACTGTAGCGCCACCCTATTCCTTTATTCCTCAAACATACTCCGCGTAGTGATGGAGCAAACCACAAAATCGTTGAAGCTTTCAAGAAATGGCACAGCATCGTAAGGCATCAGAAAAATCAAGACCTAGGCAACTAAATCTACTTTTCCATCGCATTCTCGAAGCGGGGGAAAAATTCCATCGAAGAATCAATTACACGCCCCTGCATTGACAGGCCCATTATAAAATTAATTTAAAACATCCCATTATGGCAATCGCTTCAACGTTTCGTTATATTTCATTTTAATAACGTCGACGAGGACACTGCACCGTGCTGGCAGCCATGGCAAGTGACGATCCGTCAGGGCGTGCAGTACAATCGGCGAGAAGGGCTGAGCTGGGTGCTGCATCGTTTTAACACACGACACCTTTATAAAAAGGGAAATTAATTTTTCGGTTGAGGTATCCTTGAGCGTGAATTAAATTTTAGCTCTTCTGTGGAAGGTAGCAACAGCGGCATGGCGACGGCTGTATCTTCGGGTTGGAGTGTGTGCCGTTTTCGGTAGACTTTACTTCACGCGCCACGGTTGTGGGGTTTCAGTGGGGAATGAACCCACGTTAGATTCACACTTTTCGCACAATTATCTGACAGTCTTTGGATGAAGTGGGGAGGGTGAGTAGGGGGGTTTCCTTTGCCACGAGGGAATACGTGGCGTCAAACGACCCTAATTATTTATTTTACACCATTGAATCGCTTAATTAAAACTTTGATGTACATGCTTGGAGGATGCTTCTTCTGGATAGAGGTGATCACCTGTATTGAGGTTTAAGGATGATGAAGGTACTGCTTGTAAAAGATATCTACGGCGGTGTGTACCTAGCGCGGAAGGAGCAATACGTTCTATGAGACTCGTGCCATGAATTGATGCGTCACTTGATTTGAAGAAGGGTTTTTTTTGGATGCTTGTCGTAGGAAAATCCTCTTAAGTCGGAATCTCAAAATACAAGTGTCTAGTCGATCCTTTGACATTTTTGTCATGGCTGGAGGCAAGGTAGCCAGCTATGCGGCAGAATCCTAATACAAGAGGCTGGTCAGTCATTTCGGAACCAACTTCGCAAACTTTCTAGCATTCGAATCTATTTGTAGTCAAGTGTCCTTTACAGAATGACTGAGAAGAGAACTAATCTCAAGATTCTCACGAAAGCACAATCAAATTAATACAGTTGTGAGGTGGAAGGGACTAAAAGAATCGACAAGTCGTCCCAACACAGTATAAGTGCGTACCGCAAACACAAACTCGACACTCAAGTACTCCCCAGGAAACTTCATCTAATCACCCTTACTCTTTTTCTAGTGTCTGCAACTGCTTACGAATGCACAACACTTGAACGCACCCCCCCTGCAACCTACAAATCCAAGACCCCGGACATAATCTGCAGTAAATCGGATATCTGATAGATATCACAACTTTTCGAACATTTCGCAAGAATTTAGTTTTCTGAAGCCCACTCCGACTGCACGCACAAGCACACGCCCACTCCCCGCAGTCCTTAACGAAGCAACCAATCAGATATTCTCGGATTAAATTCTCTCCATCAGGAAGAATATCTTATTTCAAGAGATACTCATTTTAAACGATGTTCATCGGCAAGCTCATCGGTCTCGTACACAAATATCAACACGTTCAGCATTCCTAAGCAGCAATCATCCATCTACTCGAGGACGAGGGCAGAAGAGACTGCCTTGGATTACCAACGCAACCGTCGTGCTCCGGCTTCGGATAGCAAATTGATTAGGAGAGTTGCCCTTCAAGTGGCAATATTCAATATTATCTTCGACGGCCGAGTGCACTTGAGGCTTAGGATAAACAACCGAAGTTGCCGGTGCCAGCCATGCGGAAGACATTCGTTATCGTTATTACAAATTTTGCAAAATTACTTACGGCCAGGCGACGTCAAAGTGCAAGTCTGGCAGGTGATACGGCACGTCCCGTGTGATTCTTAGGCCGTATGCATTCGGAACATCATCTCATACTGGATCGGCATGTTTTTGAGATGCAAATGAAACGAATGCCTCATTTGGGAGGTTTATCTGTCCCCCTGTCCATCAGGCACGACACGGACTGAATCGTGGCAGAGATGGGAAATAAAATGAAATTGGATGCCATCGGTTCGGTTTTTGATTGAATTTCCATCGAACACGTTTCAGGAAGGACATAGATTCTCAGCAGGATGCTTGCGGATGCATAATAGATGACGGCTGGAAACGAAGAACGTTATTGACAGAGGCAGAGAAGATGGGAGTTTCAACATCGGTTCCAACAAGGTGATGGAAAGCCTTTTTGTGTGAATTTCGTATTTTTGAGGAACATTTTTAAAATGAAGGCTGAATGGTTTTGACTGTCTGTGACCGGTCATTAGGTTTGGATGCCACCTTTCAAAAATGTTCCTTGTTGCACATTCACTGGTGCACTTATTTGACATCTACTAAGCAGAGCACCTTAACAGTGAACGTATCTCATTTTTGTGTAGCATTTGATGTGGATGGTACGCTTTTTTAACAAAATTTGCAACCGGCTCTCAAACAATTTTTGAACACTTTTTGGCAAAACACATCGCAGTATATTGGTGTTGTCTAAGTAAGCCAGAGGCAGAAACTAGAGGCAAAAACTTTAATCAAACTGAAGCGTAGCGAGTCTTCCGTTCAGATTGGACCCACATGGAAGTCAAGAAAATGATTGAAATACACCCAAGTATGGTACAGACATAGAATGTCATACTCATCACAACCGACATGAACACAAATTTATGCCAGAGTGCGAGTGTTTGGATGTTTGACTTTACTACTATATTGCATAGATGTGAATGAAATCTGACAGATGGCTGAACTATATTCTGTATTGTGACAAAGGTTATTTTAAAACGGGGGAGGGGCAAAGGAAACTTTTTCAATGTGTTATGGCCTTAATTAATTACAAAATACAATTTTCTTCAAGTGGACTGTGCTTTAAGGGTTGCCTGGATAGGTTTATGAGTCCTTTGCGGATTGTTGGGACAATATCCAAAACCCAGGTCCAATCGCTTTAAATAGCAGTTTCGAGGTCAATTGTGTCATGGACTGTGATGTATGATGCACGATACTGCAAAAGTGAGAGGTCGTCTAAGACCATGAGTATTGAAGACATTTTCCAGAGCCCCATATTTTTCAAAACTTTTTGAATGTGTCATGGCATCATTGGTAAGAACAAAGATTCTTATTAATTATAAAATACAACTTTGTTCAAGTGGTTGTTGTGCCTTGCTTCGAAGTTTATTTTAAAGCACCTTGTTCATGGTCTTGGACTGCGGTTCATGGGTTGTCTGGAAGATAATAGCCTTAAGTTCATGATTCCTTTACGGTTTGTTGGAAGATTGTCGGCTCTTGACTGCTCCCAAAAACGTAGGTTTTCGCGAATCCGAGACAATCAATTGTTCTGTGAACGATTTTGGTCCTGTTTGCGTTGATGGCATCTGTAGAAGAAGATTTAGCGACGAATGAGGGGAAAACAGATGAGCAGTATCCAATTGGTACACATGTAGATATACTAGCTGTGATGTGGCAATTGTAACCTCAAATGATTTCCACAGAAGCTGTGTAGATTAGTCAGAAACAGCATTATATATGACAAGCTTTTCGATTGTCTTGACAACCTTGTCTTGTCGGTATCGCGATCTTCCTTATTGGGTTCCAATATTTATCCATCAAAATGGTAGCAAGTTATCCGACACAATTGGGAAATTGTGGAGGAGAAGAACGCAAGGAGGTCACGTTTCACTTACTGAACCCTGCTCACGAACCAGCGAATTTCTAGTCCGTCCCTGCCTTAAGCTCGTTTGAATTCCAAGAAGTTTCACACACAGCACCTCGTTGTTTATACCAATTTGCTTTCTTTCCGATCACTTAGTACAGGTTCAATCACCGTCTCGTATATTGGTCTCTCTATTGGAGCTTATGGGCTCTCGAAGTGGCTAAGTAATCGAACATTATGGATCTTTGTCTTCAGTTAAAAGATTTGACAATTGGTTTATTCAAAGGATCTAAAAGTCAGTTCTTCTATAACAAATTCCATTAGTGGTCATCATGGCTGCAAGGCTGACAATATTATGAGCACATGATGCATGATAGATCTAGCTTCAAAACAGGAGTTCCGTTGCAAATTTTTTGCATAAAATGAAAACACAAAAACTGACTGATTACATACATCAATCGCAACATCTTTTCTAGGCAGAATGCGACAAACTAAAATTGAATCACCACATGGACGTGCTTAGACGGAATTTTCCTCAACTTTTTTAAATTAAAATCTCTATGCCCAACAACTCTGCTACCTTTATTTTGTCGGCCATTGCAAATCATCTGCTAAAAGAAGCACTGCCGCAAAATTAAAAAATAAATCGGATGACGCTACAAACGGATATTGTGGTTCCTAGCTTGTGCAACAATCACTCTTGCTAAGCGTGCTCTATTGTTCTTTAGTGAGGGGAGGTGACCTACAATTTAACTTCAAACAAACCAATTTGAGAAGTTTTTCAAAAGCACTTAGTTCTACTTGAATGTTGGCCGAAACTCGATAGAAGTGATGGTGTGAACATGACCAAAAGTTCAGTTTGAACGAAGATGTCTAACATTGGAGTTGACGTCCTTTCTTACAATTCAGCGGCGTCTACACTGGCTCGATGTATAAATGAACGCGATTTAGCAACCAACATGAAGTCGGATGAGGCCTGTGTCAGCAACTTAAATGCAGGTAATCGACGCCCTCTCCCTTTAAGGAGAACTCTGTCAAAGGTGCTCCATCTTGTGTGTCCAAGACAAGTTGAACGTTGGTCAGAAACACAAGACAAACACGCGTTGACTACTTTTCTGACATCGCCGAATTAATTTGCTCTCCAAATTGAACAGATGTTTCCGACTTTGAAAACCTGTTCCACCCACAGTTAAAAGAGAAACGTCACAACACTTGAAGAAATAACAAATCACTTAACCTCCCAGTGATTGACAGTTCTAAGTAAGTCTCCCCGGTGTGGCAGGTGACTGACGAGCACACACCCAAACTCCTAAGAAAATGTTTCTTTGAAGACTGTGTGTCTTTCAGTCGAGCAGTTCCAATACTCAAGAGTGTCCCAAACTCCCGATGACAGATTGTCATTCATCATAAAAAAGGAATTCCAAAAAAAAAAAGATGGAAAATATTTCCACTCCCACCCCAGGGAGGAGACTCACCCCCTGCAGTCAACCTCATTATCAAACATCAAACGAAGTCGTTTTATTTATGTTCTCTCTTTGCACGTTAATGAAACGGCTGTTTTTTTGTTTCTTTCCCAACTTCCCCGCATCCATGTCCTTGCGTCGGCAATCAAAGACGTCTACGCAAAAACAAACGAAAAATCGGAAAGCTACGTTTTCTCTTGTGCGGAGTGCGGGCAAAACTTTTAAATTAAATTATGACACTCATTCACACTGGCATTCAGGCAGTTAGGCAGCCGTCTTTCATTTTGTCAAACTCGTCTTTTCCTCGCTTCACATTGGTCCATCGTAAATTGGATGCATTGAATTATTCGCCTCCCCATTTGCGTTGGTGGCAGTTCTGCTCTTCGTCAAACGACAACCAGATGCGAGAACGTAAATTTTTCAATTAAAAATGTCCTCAAAGCAATGGCCACCGCCACCGTTGAAGGCCGAGCACACAGAATGAGTGACCAGGGCAATTTTTATTAGAAAACTTCGAAGTGATGCGTCCTGGGCAGAGGCTCAAGTGATGTGAGAGATGCAAGTGACCAGGAAACTACGACACTGACAGAGCGGAAGGTGGGTAAGTATACAGACATTATTTTGGCAGGAGCTCACACACAGGCCTTATCGAGGGAAAATGTCAGTCGGTGGCTGTCAGTGAGTGAGTGACGGATTTTCTATTGGAAACTAGTGAGTCTAATTGAAATTCCGAAAATTCTCTCTTTCATTTGCCTCTGTGAGGGGGGTGGGTGTGAATGGGTCAAATGTGACACCCGGTCCTCTGACAGAGGGATGACTGGTGGGGAGATGCATACATTTTGTGGTGAAGACTGAGGGAATGATTTAATGCTGACAAAGCAGGGCAGCAGGTATGGGTGACAGAAGTTTGTTAAAAGAATTTTTCAATTTAAATAAAATAAGAACTAGTTTTCGGGCACGTTCCTTAGTTCAAAAGAAAATTCAGAAAATTCAATGGAAGGGGGACCTAAATTGTTGCTTGAAAGTGTCTAGTGGAACCCTATGAACAGGAGCGTCGATTCAGTTTGTTTAACTGCCGCCCTGATGATTAGTGGAACAAATTAAATTCGAAGCTTTCACAACCAATGTCGGAGGTCTAGGTTGAATCACTTAACTGGACTTTTGTTCATTTATTTTGTTTATCAAACTGGAGACCTAATAGAAGTCAAACACACCATCGCTGTGCCCGAAATTGTTCCATTCTCATCAGCCCAGCAGCAACCCGCTAGTCCCCACCCTTCTTTCATTCTTAACTAACACGTTTTGACACACCCCCTCCACTCTAATGTCATCTGTTACTATTTGCGCCTCCTAAGAGCTTCTGTCTCCATTGAGCATTCAACACGAAATCCCAGAGTTACGCAAAATCATTTTTAACAATCAGAAATCATTTACCCATTTCACGATCGTCCCCTAATTCAGAGACTCCTTTCGGAAATCCCGTCAGGACATCATTTGTGCATGGAGAAAATCGAATTGAAAGGAAACGACTCCTTCCATATCCCATTACCACGCCCCCACACTCGAAAAGTGGAAAATTAAATTTGTCGCCATTTGAATTGTCAAGTGAATAATGCATAAATGAATGAACTCTCGAGTGACTTGCCTGGGCACGCCTTCACACTCCCTCCTCTCACCGGTGGGTGGGTGTGGGACAAGTGCGTCTGAAATGGACAGATGTCCCCTCTGAAGTGGTGTTAAGTTATCCATTTATCCGATTCCAACAAGAATCTTACACACAAAAGATTCTCTTTTCCTTCCCCTCTCACCGCACCACCTCACTCACGCCCCCAACCCTTGTCCGCGCCCGCACTAATGCGAGACTAGATGAAAAAAATTGAACCACTCCGCACCGCGTGCATCGCCCTTCGAATAGAAATTTAATTGAATTTGAAGAGTCCTTCCCCAGGACTATCCCCAGCATTGCGATGCGAGCCCTAATGACATGCAAGTGCGGGACCGACAGCCGGATAAAGGAAGTGAGGAAAAACCCAAAGAACCGAACTTCGAACACTCAAGGAGCAGAATAAACACATTCAACCCTCGTCACGTCCTTATTTGCATAAGGAGGATTTTATTCATTGTGTGTGTTGGTGCCATCTTGAGTGGCAAAGATTACTGTCAAACTGTTCTGCAATTCGAATTATTCACACGTCAGGCCCAGCGCTCATCCTCCCCGACTCCGGCTATTGAACGCGACCCATCCATCCATCCGCTTGGGGACAGCCGCAGCGCATCGCCCCCATCTGCTCGCCTCCCTCCCAGTTCGCCATGCAAGTGACATTTAGCTTATTTTCAGATTTGTCATGAAGAGGAGCAAGGGGACCACATCACTTGAGCCGTGTTTTGGTGGTGGAATAATGAGATTCAGCCGGGCGAAGGGCGAAGGGCGAGTGGCGCCGACCACGTCTAGAGGCGAGGACAAATTTAAATTATGCCCCACCGCACCTTTCAGTTTCGCACAATGGTAAGCGAACCGCTTGAGCTCTATAAGATGTATCCGAAAACCGCCCGCAATTGGACTTGGAGAACTGTGAGTGTTTTGAAGGACCCTAGGGACTTGTCAAGTTCAAATGTCAATGCATTCAAGAACACAATACAAGTGGCACGGTGGAAAAGGGAAAAGGTCACCGGCAAGGGAAGGGTCCTGTGCTCCAGGAGTTATTGCCACCGGCGGGATTCTACTTCTGTTAACCACCAGGCGGTTAAGAGGTTGTTAAGGAGCTCCATTGAACAAGGTACTTTGCTCCCTTTGAAAGTGGGGACATTAAAAGTTTTGTGATTCCTGTTATATATTTTTTTTCCTCTTTCCTCTCCCATTTCGCATTCTGTGTTTGAATTTACCGGTCGTTGACGTGTTAATGTGCGTCATCGTTGTGATGACTTGTAGATATGACCCACCTGTTCGCGCAATAAATACTTTCGCAGCGAAAACAAATGGAGGGGCGTTAGGAGTTCCTCAAAGATTCATCGACATTCTGTGGTGCTTTGCTGTTCCGCTTTATGGATGTTAAGGGACATCTCCATTATGAGGCACTTTGAAAAGGGGACAATGGACGTGGGGTGTGAATGAAGAATTACCACTTTTTCGCTGAATTGTCGTCTTGATTGTCGAGTCATTTAAGTTTGAAAGAGATGGCGGGTTTTTACTGCACATCTCTTAAAAAATTACTCTTCTCTGGCAACGGTCACACAACTGAGTAAAACCTTTTTGACCGCTACAGCTACGAGGGGTTAAGCGGTTTTACGTTGCAAAGTGTGCCTTCGGCCTCTTTGGGGGGCGCCGCTTGATTGCCGCCATCCTTTTCCTCCTTTTCTTTTGGCTCTACACCAGGGAACCGCTTTATCTGGAGTCCCTTCATCCTTGTTCGATTTCTGACAAACACCATCAGAAGCTGTACTGAGGCAAGCCTCCTGTCCTTGAGCCTGGACATTAGGCGTAGCATGCTGAGTTTCTTCTCCACTTTCTTCATTTTTCAAACTTCTCCTACGTGCATCGTAGAGTTAGTGGCAGGTGTCAAAGTCATTTACGTCAGCGCCAGTGTAGACGGAGGGTTTAAAGAGTTTTGTGGATAGGGCCTGTAGAATCCTTGTCCCGACCAATTTTGAAAACGATTTCCTAGTCGCGAGTACCACCTGGAGCGTTTGTTTTTCCTCGATATAGAATTTATTTAAGACGGCCGACGATATGACTCTTCTGGACCTTAGTTGGACGTCTCACTTAGGATCTTCCCAACCAAGGCTCATTGACTCTTCCACCGCGACAAGGCATTCAGAATGAGAAGGGCTCAAGTTCCGTGCTTTTGCATACATTTAAATTTCTTTAACCGAACGGAAATTGTTTCCAGAGCCAAGCTTAGTCCTTCGAGAGAGGGCTTTATTACTCAATTTCCTCTTGAGCCCAAAGAAACATCAATTGGCAAGAGTGATTCTGCCTTTGATTTCGGTACCGGTATTATTGTCCCTGTTTACCGCGGAGCCGAGGTAGACGAAGTCCTTAACTACCTTGAAGTTTCTGCTACCTTGTTTCACGCTCTGTCCAAGACGTCGATGTTGTGTGTTCTTCCTTGATGACAGCATGTACTTCGTTTTGCCCTCATTAACCACCAGACCTATTTTAGCGTTCGTCCCATCACGTCAATGTCGTTGTGGTGAATGTCGATTTGCACTTCTTGGATCTTGTCCAGGATCTGCCGCAGTGTGAAGATTTGGTCGATGGTGGACTCCACTGGCCTAAAACCTATCAGGTTGTTTACGAACGGTTTCAGGCGTTCACAGACTACGGCAGAGAGGATCTTGCACTTTTTGTCGTAGACGGTAAAATCACCACTATTGAAGCATCGAAACCATTCCCTGCCTAGCGGTCGGAGCAGATTCACTATAAGCGTCTACAAGCATTCGATGGCCTTCAGGTGGAGCTAACCAATTAAAAAATTAAATCAAAAACATGGCGTGGTCCCATGTCCGGGGTGGACCCAAGCTTCAATCATCATGGCTCTCCAGTTACCACGATCTCTTACCATATACCTCCAGTGACGCACTCCAAGTTGGTTGAGGTCATTCTCCACTTTTGTGCGCCATCTCAACCTAGGCCGTCCTCTGTTACATTGTACCAATGGCTCGAATTCTAAGACTTTTCGGGCCGAAGCGGTGGTGATCATACGATCTATAGGATCTAGCTATCTTCAACGTAAGTCGCGGAATCTCCCCCTCCAGATGCAATCAATGCAAATAGGACTAAGATCGTTCGCAGAACTTTTCTCTCGAAAGGACTAATGACGCCCAAGTTACCTCTGAGTATTCTTATTCAAGACAAATGCGGACATTTTCGAAGAGGCAAAAAACAATGTTGTTGCCTAAAACAAACGCTGATGAACACTAATTCCTGTTTGCAAATGTCACTCCTTTCAAATGAAGTAGCTAATTGCTTCCAAGATAAGCCACAACTTGCAGATGACGCCACATTTTGACGTACGTACAGGAATCATGAAGTACACCATATTGTGGAGTTTTTAAAAATTGTTTTTTTGCTCTCCTATTCACACGAACTAAATGTAATTTGAGAGGTGTCCCACTGCCAGAATATCTCAATGTCAAAGCTGAATAGTAATTTTCCATTATCCTTATCTATTTTTTAATCTGTCAGCTTGAAACTTAATTTACTGGACGCCTCTATAGAAATATTTGACTGCACAGGCCACAGTGGAACTCATGCGCAAAGCAACAAAAGTCCAAAAGGATATTTCCATTTGTTTAACAAGTTTGAAGAAAATACAAATGGGTTCAGTATCCTATGCGGAGAGGAAATGTTAAAAACGGAAATGTCGATGTCCAAGTTTTCTACACAATCCTGACTTAACACTACTGTTTCTCTTGCCTGCATAACCGCATTACTCAACCGCGGTACGATGTCATATCCTTCGCAGCGTGTGGCAAAACACAAACCCCCCTAAGATGACGTACTTCTCTTCCGAGATCTAAGTCAATCACAGCCCCTTCCAGAGGCAATTACAAGCTAAGATGTGCTGTTTCACTTTCTTCCACCAATCACTGCCATCCGTCTCCAAGACTACCAACTAGCCTCAGGATCTAACAACAGTTGCGACACACCGTAACAAGAGCGTACAATGACAACAATATTTGCCTGCGTCCATCATCCAAGCATCGGCGGCGAACAGTCGTCCCATGCAGCCATCCAATGGAGTGCAACAACAGCACACGCCCCCCCCCCCCCCCCCCCCTATCGACCAAATAATAACCTAATCACCGCCACTCACCTCCGGCAGGATGGCACTATACACAGCCTGCACCGCCGCCGCTACAGCCGAATGCAGCTCGTCTAACAACAACATTGGCTTTAATTCCTGCATCCATGTCCGGCCAAATGGCACTGTGGTCGAACATAATTTTCAGCACTGTCCAGCCGCCAGCGTCCCGATACTCGTATCATGTTGCCATTTTGGCAATGTCTCCAGAAAACAGGAGGGAAAGTGGACACCACCGCAGGCTGGGCGAAACTTAACCGTCCTTGTGGTTTCTCGTTTGCTTTTTTTTAAAGCGACACTGCCACGTTTTTAAGGCGGGGATTCCTCCCACACACGGAAAACGAGAAAATATAAATTTATGACGACCGAAAAAATTTCAATCTCAAAAGGTTGATTTATGGCTGCGCCCTCCGAAGATGGGCAGTCCTTTTGTCCGGCAGGGACCAAATAAAAAACCAATAACGGGGGGAAGCAGTTCAACTGCGCTCTGCGTGTGTACCGTGTTTGTTGCGTGCGAAGGACACCATGTCTCGGGGGGTCATAAATCAAAGATTCCACATGCCCACTGCACGGAACTCGGAACTCGGAACTCTCTATTTCGGCGATACCGATGAGGAATCGACCTCGTTTAGACGACCGCCCCTCCCCCCCTCGCCGCTTATCGATTCGTAATCAATAGCCATCCCTATCCAGCCCTGAGCTACGGATCCATATCCATGGCCGGCGGACAGACAGACCGACGAACCAACATCTTTATCTATGTCTTCCGTCGGAGCTCACCCGTCCGGTCGTCTTGGGCCACCCCCGGCCGCACTGGACACACAGGCGAACTTGTTTGTCCAGAGAGGAGAAATTAATTGAAAAACTTTTGGTTAACAGCCGCAGAAGAAAGGCCTACACTTTTAAACCGGATCCGAGTGATACAATACAAATCCGAAAGAGCTTACCAGTTTGTTCCCTCTTCCACTTCCGTTTCTATCCATGGCAGGGGAGGGGGGGCGGGGCTGTATCGACATTCCCTTTCTGGGTGGCAACGAGACAAAGGAATGACACGAAGCTAGCGGAAGGATTTGATTTGGGTGGAGAGGCCTTTTTTTGTGTTTGCATAGGACTTAGGTCCTGTGATGTTGACAAATCAGCCTTTAGTGATGCCATCATTCAAGGCGACAAGCATGAAAGGAGGGTTTTCTTGTGTTTTTCTTTTGCTCGTCTGCTTTCCTCCATCGCTTACTGGGGATACAATGCAAATTATCCGATTAGCAATTTGTCACGGCACCGCAATTAATTTGTGAGTAGGTTGGTGTGATGCCTAGAGGAGACTAAGCGCAGTGCATAGCTGAAGCTAGAGTGGTTTAAGGAGTTTCATTTAAAGAATGCAGAGCGGATGAAAATGGAATTGAGGCAATTGTGTAAGGGAGTGCGCGAAATGACTTTCAAATTTGGCTTTTTTTGCGGATGTGGTGCAAGTTTTCGATTGAACAGTGGGTTGGTGGGTGGGTGAGTTGACTTTTATGTCGAAGGTCAAACCCAGCGATGAACGAAAATCTTTCGTGTGTAGTTCTGAGTCACATTCAAGATTTACAAAATTTGGCTTTGGGTTGAATTGTACGCCTTCCACACTGCACGTCTGCTTCGTTCATAAATTAACTTATTATACGACTGCCTGGTAGGTACATAGTTAGGAAACGTGATAGTGCAAGACGGAGCTGTACAATCCCATTTAGGCCAAGTAAGCTTGTTTCAAGTTCTCATTCAAGAAGTGGCTGATGTTAGTTTCCGCAATTTATCGGGTATAATCCGTCATGTAGGCCTCGAAGAAGTCTCGAACCCAATCAACGGGGAGGAAACGCAACAGAGGCAGTACTCGCCTGAGATGTGACACCACAAGTAAAGAAATACTTAAACTTCGCTTTTTGTGCGAAATAGGGGGCAGCTCTCGAAAGTTCCTGTTAACTGGAGAGGCATTTTCAGGTTCACCCCGGACTGAAGACTCAAAGCCCGGAAGCGGTCAGGCAACATTCATTTGTCAGTGGAATCAAATTAATTTCAGCGTCTGTCTCACCCTCTTAAACATGTGTTGTCTTATAGAAGTCACCTATGGTCAGTCAGGCAAAATTTGATAATTCTGACGAGGACAGCGTTGGACCACGACAAAGTACACGAAGGGCAACCACCTGCAAATGCATACAATACAAAATGCCACCAGTTCGGTATCCAAACAAAAGAGCAAAGCGCCAGTCCCAATCAGACAAAGACAGTCTTGAGAACAAGAAAAACAGTCATTATAATTTTTTGGCTTGAATAGTTAAGCTTAGGTCATCTTAAACTTCTTTTCAAACGAGGTTGGTAAAGCCCACTAAATTCGTGAGTGGGACCATCTCAGTCTCAGTCTCAGTCTCAGTCTCAGTCTCAGTCTCAGTCTCAGTCTCAGTCTCAGTCTCAGTCTCAGTCTCAGTCTCAGTCTCAGTCTCGGTCTCAGTCTCAGTCTCAGTCTCAGTCTTAGTCTCAGTCTCAGTCTCAGTCTCAGTCTCAGTCTCAGTCTCAGTCTCAGTCTCAGTCTCAGTCTCAGTCTCAGTCTCAGTCTCAGTCTCAGTCTCAGTCTCAGTCTCAGTCTCAGTCTCAGTCTCAGTCTCAGTCTCAGTCTCAGTCTCAGTCTCAGTCTCAGTCTCAGTCTCAGTCTCAGTCTCAGTCTCAGTCTCAGTCTCAGTCTCAGTCTCAGTCTCAGTCTCAGTCTCAGTCTCAGTCTCAGTCTCAGTCTCAGTCTCAGTCTCAGTCTCAGTCTCAGTCTCAGTCTCAGTCTCAGTCTCAGTCTCAGTCTCAGACTCAGTCTCAGTCTCAGTCTCAGTCTCAGTCTCAGTGTCAGTCTCAGTCTCAGTCTCAGTCTCAGTGTCAGTCTCAGTCTCAGTCTCAGTCTCAGGCTCAGTCTCAGTCTCAGTCTCAGTCTCAGTCTCAGTCTCAGTCTCAGTCTCAGTCTCAGTCTCAGTCTCAGTCTCAGTCTCAGTCTCAGTCTCAGTCTCAGTCTCAGTCTCAGTCTCAGTCTCAGTCTCAGTCTCAGTCTCAGTCTCAGTCTCAGTCTCAGTCTCAGTCTCAGTCTCAGGCTCAGTCTCAGTCTCAGTCTCAGTCTCAGTCTCAGTCTCAGTCTCAGTCTCAGTCTCAGTCTCAGTCTCAGTCTCAGTCTCAGTCTCAGTCTCAGTCTCAGTCTCAGTCTCAGTCTCAGTCTCAGTCTCAGTCTCAGTCTCAGTCTCAGTCTCAGTCTCAGTCTCAGTCTCAGTCTCAGTCTCAGTCTCAGTCTCAGTCTCAGTCTCAGTCTCAGTCTCAGTCTCAGTCTCAGTCTCAGTCTCAGTCTCAGTCTCAGTCTCAGTCTCAGTCTCAGTCTCAGTCTCAGACTCAGTCTCAGTCTCAGTCTCAGTCTCAGTCTCAGTGTCAGTCTCAGTCTCAGTCTCAGTCTCAGTGTCAGTCTCAGTCTCAGTCTCAGTCTCAGGCTCAGTCTCAGTCTCAGTCTCAGTCTCAGTCTCAGTCTCAGTCTCAGTCTCAGTCTCAGTCTCAGTCTCAGTCTCAGTCTCAGTCTCAGTCTCAGTCTCAGTCTCAGTCTCAGTCTCAGTCTCAGTCTCAGTCTCAGTCTCAGTCTCAGTCTCAGTCTCAGTCTCAGTCTCAGTCTCAGTCTCAGTCTCAGTCTCAGTCTCAGTCTCAGTCTCAGTCTCAGTCTCAGTCTCAGTCTCAGACTCAGTCTCAGTCTCAGTCTCAGTCTCAGTCTCAGTGTCAGTCTCAGTCTCAGTCTCAGTCTCAGTGTCAGTCTCAGTCTCAGTCTCAGTCTCAGGCTCAGTCTCAGTCTCAGTCTCAGTCTCAGTCTCAGTCTCAGTCTCAGTCTCAGTCTCAGTCTCAGTCTCAGTCTCAGTCTCAGTCTCAGTCTCAGTCTCAGTCTCAGTCTCAGTCTCAGTCTCAGTCTCAGTCTCAGTCTCAGTCTCAGTCTCAGTCTCAGTCTCAGTCTCAGTCTGTACTCAGAAAAACAGGCAGAATCATTTCTTCAATACTCGCATTCAAAAGCAAAACGCAAACTTTATTAAGCCCCTCCTCACTCCCCTCGCACACACATCCTTCCAGGATTATCCAAACATTTCTCATGCCAACCATATGACAGTGGTTTAAGTTTATTTTTCGAAGCGGAACTAACAGCCCCTCTCCAGCCACCTCTCACCACAATTGCACCCTGCCATCCGCATTCCGTGAACATCACGCCCCTTGACACAAAACCACAATTTCCGAGAATAGTCGCACTGAACGCAATTAGTGCACATCTTGGGCAATTTCCAACTCCAATTTCGTAGTTGATGCGTTCCTAAATGGAAACTAATTGGCTGGCTTTCGTTTCCAGGGGATTCACACGAGCCCGCCCCCCCATCGTCCTCCGTCACATCACCGTGCCGGAATAAAGCATTTTCCAGTAATTAACACGTCTGCAACTACCGCAATCATAAAGAAAACAAGTCTCACCTCGCTTGAGCTCTGCCCCCCAACGCCGAGAAGGCCCTCACCCCACACCCTAGACAAAAACCGACTGGGGGTGGCTTCATTAAAATCCCATTTTGCATTGGTCGTCAACGCGAAGCAGTCAACTCGCTCACTTAGACTTGAGCAAAATTTTAGTTTCAATTTCTTCTTTGCCTGGGGGAGAGGGGAGGGGACTGGTAACTTTTCTCGCCTTCAATCACCAGTAGCAACGACGATGGTGACGTGGGTGCGGGCTGGGCTGGGGGCAACGCGCCAGCACAACAAGAATAATTATGTCGCTACTTTCCTCCGAGTGGTGGGTAAACAATATTCCATTCCCGGTTTTAATTAAAATTGAATTATTTATGCAAACAAAATCGGGAATCGTGCACTCATCGCAATCGTGGCAGTCGTGGCAGCCGTAGCTGACGACGCTGGGGACGCTGGCGTCGCCGGTGATGACCCGGGAAACGGAGTTTAATTGCAGCCCGGTGTGACGTGCGAATCAATTTCCCAGCACCACAATTCAGGCATTGGTTTGGAACTCCTCGCCGTGGCATTGTTTTGCGTCTGTTTGCTCAGAGGGCTATCAGGTTGTTAAGTTGTGCACAATGCCGCTCAATGCGCCGCATTATGTTTTGGGAATTTGAAATGCCAGACACGGATGTGATTTCGGTACGTGACCTCACGGGCGGCGGAAAGTTTTTCCGTAACCCTTCCGCGAAGCTTGGCGAATCTCTCTAGCCGGCCTGCTGTGGTCTTTCTCTGCCTTTGAGATAACACCCAGAGGAGTGCTTATGCGGGGGTCTGCACACGCCGGAGCAATTAGATTTGTCCCCATAAATGCTTATAATCGTTTGTATGGTTTACAGAATTTTTGTGAAAAGCAGAAACGGTTTTTCAACCCCCTGCGGGCGGGGAGACTTGCACGACGACGGGTGGCCGACAGTTTAATGGGAGTGTCGTGTGCTGAGGCTGTTAAATTAAATTAGTTTCTGGCGCTTTGCTTTCAGCGCTGAAGTGGGGCGATAAGGGGCTTTCAAAAATTATGAATTTTCTATTGGATGAAGAGTTTTTTTCTTTTGGTTTTTATCCAATCTATGAGATCCGCCTACGGACAAAGGGGGCGGACGTACGATGGCGTTTGCGAGATTATGACGATAAATGAAAAGCATGGTTTCGAGAGCAGGCGCTATTGTACAGCTGACGTCCTTTGGAAGACCTGTGGGTCTTGTCTTGTTACGGAATGAACTCTTGTGAGAAGAAATCGAGTTACAAGACATTATTTCAATTGTACCCAATCCTAGTTTTCAAAGGAATTCAAATCAAATTTTTCTAGAAGAAGCACAGAAGTCTAATGCCTGACGCATAACCATATTATGGGGCTAAGAGAGTGAGATGAATCCATTTCATAGACCTCAAATGGGAGGGGACTGGTGGCTTAACTCAAGCTCAAGATTGAAGTACAATTTGTGAGACAAACCGTTGTGCAAGGACATCAGCTTTCTTAGAAGACCATGTGACGTTGACCAAAAATTTAATTATACAAAAGTCACCGAAAATTTGTCCGTTTCGCATCAGACAGAGGTGACAGGCATCCGTAGCAAGTGCAAAGCGATATCTCGGTATCAAGTTGGCCCAGAATTTTTCATTTTCAAATGGTCAATTAACGACTTAACTAACAAACTCTTTTCATTGTTCTTATATCCACCAGCACAGCCCACAAGTGTATCCTCCACCCGCATCACTACACTTCATCACACATTTCACTTAAAGCGCTTCCTTTATAGTATCCACGCACCAGCTCCTTCCACCCAAAACAATGATGGGCACCAATTGCACATCTCAAAGCCTTGTGAATGGCCAATTTTCTAACGGAAAACCCCGGCGGCATTTAATTTCGCTTTTAATTTTGATCTCGAGAGTATTTGCATTTTAAGGGGGTTGGGCGTGCAGCAGCGCCGTGGATACCCGGAAGAACCCACTTAAGTTCTTGCTCAGCAGATTACCCTTATTCCAACCCTTATCGTTGCCACTGCAGACATGGCAGCTTTTCAATTTCCCGGGCATAAAGACATTTGGGGTTGCATCCGGGCTCTCCCCCTCGGTCCGCAGTTCATTTCAATTCGTTAAATTTGTATTGCACATCAAGCGCCCCCTTTCGGCGGAGGGGCGGCCGATTGAAGTAAGCTTGATTAACGAGTGGATTTTTAGTTGCTTTTTCAGGAAAGTCCCCGGAAGGCGTTTAAAAGTCTGAGTCAAATCGGTGGGGGGGAATTGGCTGCCACCTTGGTGGAGTTCTGCACTGCACCGTATGGGGGTTGTTGGAGGGTAGACCTGACAAATGACAGCTATCCCTGGGGTGGTTGCAACGATTTGACACCAATTCAAAGTCAAAATCGAAAATTAGCAATTTTTCGTTTGTTTCCGGGGTGACTCGTGCGGCCCCACGCGGAATGCTATGAAGTGACTTGTCTCGTGCCTAGTCGGCTTTCGCTTTTTTTTATAGCTGCATCCGCTTTGATTCACAAGTAAGGGTGACTCCCCACGCGGGTCTGCCATTCCCCGCCGCGACAAAATTGTCATTCCAAAGGGGATTTCACGGCATCGTATTGATCCTTGCAACTGATAAGAGCACAATTTGCATTTTTTTGGGTCTATATCGTTGTTTGACAGACAAAATCGAATCGAGCCCATTGCGACACTCGCTCGTATGTGTCATGGACGTGCATTAATTCTGACGAAGTTGTATAAGTTTTGTTGCTTTTGTGGCGGGACAAAGACGGGATAAAGTTTCGCCGCAACAACAAACGACTGCTGCGGTGAGTGTCATAAAAGTGAAACAAAACTTAGATATGAGATTCAATAGGAAACCTCCACCCGAGGAAAAACTTTTTTATGATATTCCTGTCGTCGGACGACGGTATAAACTGTCTTCGCAACACTTTTGTGACGCCAACTTATGCTGAGACGACTGTAACAAGTTGAATTA
The DNA here is from genome assembly GCA_944738645.1 of Eristalinus sepulchralis. Classification (NCBI taxonomy): domain Eukaryota; kingdom Metazoa; phylum Arthropoda; class Insecta; order Diptera; family Syrphidae; genus Eristalinus; species Eristalinus sepulchralis. The sequence continues at coordinate 57,339,229 of OX122886.1, forward strand.
ATTTTTTGGCTATTCGATGACTAGACGATCGTTGAGATGCGAGTGACGAGCGAGACGCAGCGAATCGTTGAAGCTAATTGAAAAGCAGAACGATGAACTGAGTGGTGGGAGGAATGAAGTATGAAGTGAGTTAAAGTTTGCCATTCGATGGAGTCATCGCGAATTTTTTTTGGATTTGAAGTACATTGGGGGTAAGTGGGGAAATGCCAACGTTTGGCCCAAAGGAAATAAACTATCGCAAGGGCGCCCATCTTTTCGACCTCTGTGGATGCTTGACAATATGGGCAAAATAGAAGAGCGATAAATTTGCGATTGACTACAGCCTATCTCTGATGGCTATGGTGGTCTTGCGGGAATACCAGAATGGTTCCAGAGAGTACCGATCAACAATCGATGTGATTAAAATCGTAATAGACAAAGCCAACCAGTAAACGAGGAGGGACGTAAAAAACGCATTTAACTCGGCTAACTGGTCGCGTATTTAACAATGTCTCGAGAGTTTAATTGTAAAGAAGAGCCTATTAAGTTTGATAAGGAGCTACTTGTCTAACAGATGTGTTCTTTACGACTAAGAGAAGGGGACAACGACATCCTTTATTAAAGGAGGAGTTCCACTGGGATTAGTGTCCCCTTCATGTGTGACAAAACTTAGCGACTCCCAGTAATTAGGAAAGCCTCAATAATAGGATTGGAGAATGATACTGCATTTTGTTGTATAACAGCTAAAAGAAATTGAGTTTTTTTTTGCAGCGAAGCATTATAAATTATAATTGTGGCCGTCGTAATATAGTGGATAAGCGCGTCGACTCATGCGCCATGTTCCCCTAAGTTCCCCAGATAAGATACATCTTGAACTATTCACGGCACCACCTTTTTCGAATTGCCGACAACACTCAGAGAGTACCAATTGTCTATGAATTCTGAAATCTCGTTGTTCGGAGTCGGTAAAAAACGGCAGGTTCGCTCTACTCGTAAGGGAACAGAGCACGCACAGCACAAGTTGTTGTAGTTGTTGTAGTAGCTAGCCCCACGTCCTCTGTGGGCTGTAGTGCCACTTAATTATTACTATTAGGAATTATAAACAACTGGCAGCGCGATAATACCTCGGAGGACATGACAGAATCCGTGCTCATTGCTAGTAGAAAGCTGGTAGAGCCCATAACACTAAGAGTCGTGGAACACAATACTGTCTCTAGCCCCTTTATAAACTGTCTGGGAGTGACCCTTTATACTGGGCTTAACTTAAAGCGTCAACTCACGCACGACTGCAGGAAGTTGGCGGAAACGATGAGTGCGCTTTGAAGGCTTCTGTCGAATATCGCAGGCTTAAGGCAAGGCAAACGATATATGACAGCGAGGGTTGTAGCCTCCTTACAGTTATACGGAATACCGATATGGTTAGACGTCGTGGATAAAATGTCCTATAAGAGAAATATCAAGTCGGTGTATAGGTTAAGGGTGCTGCGAGTTATCGGTGCATCGCATCAACGATAGAAGCAATAAAACTTGATAATAATCGCGCTTAAAAGTCAGTAACTCACGCGAAGAAGCTCTAACGAATGTGCAGAATAGAAGCGTGGCAACAGCAATGGAACGAATCCCAAAAAGTTAGATGGCCGAATAGGAATAAATCGGACGCGCAACGAACTAAAGTACTATCTTACGCAACTCTTGAATGACCGTCGATAGACAATTCAGTCCTGTCCTTGCTGGGCAAACGCTGTCGAGAATGTGAAGCAAGTTTTCTTAGAATGTGCTTGGTGAAAAAAAAGAAGTGGAGGACCAACACCAGACATCTTCATCAAGTACATGCTGAAATCCAAAGATCATCAGGCTGCTGTTAACATTGCGGCAATATGAACAAAGTGGTATAAGGAATATACAGCTTCAGAGACACTCAAACAAGGCAATAAGTTCTAACACCAAAATGGTGAATGTTTTGCGGCTACAGTTCGCAAATTGCGATCAATTTGGGGTTACAATAATGCTCCAAAAGAGTCAACTGTAAAGCGTTTAATGGAAAAATTTGCTGAAACTGGGTCTGTAACTGATGTAAGGACAACAACGCGCCTTCGACCAGGTCGATCGACCGAAAATATCACCGCAGTACGCGATGATGTCGCTCAAACTCCATTCACCTCAATTCGACACCGAGCTCAGCAAATTGGTGTTTCCAAATTCACTATGCAGCATATTTTGACGAAAGATTTGCATCTTCATGCCTCAAAGTTCAATTGACTCAGGAACTGAAGCCAGCTGACCATGCACAGCGAAGGGAGTTCGTTAATTGGGTATTGGAGAGACAAAATGAAAATGCTGATTTTGCCGATAAAATCATCTTTAGTGACGAGACCCATTTCCATCTTGCTGGCTTCGTCAATAGGCAGAATTGTCACATTTGGGGCGAGGAAAATGCTCGAGTGATTCACGAGAAGCAAATGCATCCTCAACGTGTTACTGTGTGGTGTGGATTTTTGGCTGGGGGGATCATTGGACCGTTTTTTATGAAAATGAGTCAGGTCAAGCGCAAACAGTCAATGGTGTTCGGTATCGTGAAATGATAACTAATTTTTTGGTGCCTAGAATTGAAGATATGAATGTGGAGGGGATGTGGTTTCAACAAGACGGCTCCACATCTCATACAGCCAGAGAATAACTTCAATTGCTGCATCAGTCATTTCACGGTCGTGTTATTTCGCTTTTTGGAGACAAGAATTTGCGGCCTAGATCGTGCGATTTAACACGATTGGACTTTTTTCTTTGGGGTTTTTTGAAATCGAATAAGCCGACGACGACTCAAGCCTTAAAAGAGCAAATTGGACGCTGACTTAATGAAATACCGCAGCATTTATGCAAAACAGTCATTGAAAATTTCACTTAAAGGTAGCGTATGTGCCAGCAAAGCCGCGGCGGCCATCTGGGCGATGTGTTATTCCACACATAACCTCATCCTGTCTACTTTACGATATAATAAAGAATTCACAATTTTTGTAAACATCTGCGTTTTATTTAAAATTTAAATCTTGCGTTTTTGTTGGGACACCCTTTACTTAGTGGCAGTTCCGCGGGGGAATAAATGAAATGATTCCCTGGGAGGTGATTTAAGTCAGTAAGACTGGAGTCAGCTCATTAGTCCAAGGCTTCCACCAACCAACGCATAGGAAAGGGGGAGGTAAGCGTGATCATTGAATTTTTGAATCCATCATGATCAATGAATAGGATACTCATGCTTCCCATGCTTCTTGTTTGAGTTCTGGAGTTTTGCAGCACATATCCGTGTCCGCAACAAGAAATTTTTGCGACCTGCCGTCTTTTCAAAAAATGATTTCTACATATATGGTCGCCGTGGCATAGTGGTAAGTGCATCGACCGCCGCGCAGAAAGTCTGGGTTCGATTCCCGGACGAGACACCTAGCATTTTTTCACGGCACCACCTCTTTCGAATTGCTGACAACACTCAAAGAGTATTAATTGTTTATGGAAAGCTTCTCAAATCTCGCCGTTCGGAGTTGGCAAAAAACTGCAGGTCCCTTCTACTCGTGAAGAACAGTAGCATGCACAACACGAGTAGTTGTTGTAGAAACTAGGCCCTGATCTGTTGTGGGCTGTGGTGCCACTCAATTACAATTACTACATAGATGAAGACCCTCGAATGACTTGCGACATTCCCACTTAATCTGGCGCTCATCTTTTTTTCCCACCATAAGAATATGATACTTTTCACCGTAAAGAGTTCATAAGCTCGTAAGTTGCAGCAGCCATCACTATTTTCTCACCCCCCCCCCCGCCCAACACATTGAATAATTGATTAAAATTCTCAAACTCCCACCGTTTGGAGCCGATCAATGGGCTCATTAGAAAACCAAATCCCCGCCCAGCCCCACGGACCCTCGGAGAAACATAAACCCCCAAACATCCTAAGCAAACATATTGCTGAAACTCTCCAAAAAAGCCTCCCCTCGACAGAAAAGTTCACGGCACGAGGTCATCCCCGGCCCGCTTGAAACGCACTGAATCCAATAGTTTTAAACAAACACCCATGGGGAGTTGTTTCGAAACAGCTCATGTGATTGAGTGGGAACGCCAGTATCGCCGGCTATTACGATGACCACCACTGGGTGGGGAAATCGTACGCAACAGCATCGAGCACATCAGTGAGCAGGACAAACGGAAGATAAAAGGACGAAAGGATGACAAAAATTAATTTATTTTCGACGTGTGTCTGAAAACGCACACAGATTTGTTGTTGTTGCCATATCAGGGTGGACATTTTTTGTCTGCTCCTGTCCTTAGGGCAATTGGTCCTGAAGAACATCCTCCACTGGCGTGTGGTGACGGGGAAGGGTTGTGGTCACTTCGTGAAATGAAAATGTTTAACCGAAGGCCGGTCGGTAACTGACATCGCCTGTGTAGCCTCTGGCGGTGGCCCTTTATGGCGCGCATATGCATATCGTTAGTGGTGGAGCCATTAAGGCTTCTTTTTCGGAAGGGACGCCATGATTACACGAGGTACATGCGGCATAACGTCCAGAGTCATGAGAGATAAACATAATTTAACGCCGCCGGGCGTGAGGATAGAGGCCTGCAAACGGCCCATAAGCCCGTCAACAAATTGGCTTGTGGAGCACGAGCGGCGGACGATAGTGGTCAGATGTCGTTCTTCACAGGATGGGTTGATGGTTGTCATATTTAATGGACTTGGATGGGGGCGTCGGTGGTTTGGCTGTCGAAACTGCTGGAGTTTTATTGATTTTGAGTCGTATCGCCACACAGTGTGGGCTAGAATTTGATACGAATGCAGCGAAGCCAGGGAATCGCTCAAACGGATCCAGGCAACAAAAGCAATGACCATAAATCATGGATACTTAGCTAATTGATACAAATTGATATTTACTCTCCGGTAAGCGGTGGCATGCTAGATGCGAATGCGGCCGTCGCTGTCGTCCTTGGATCCTTTGTTTGCCGAAATGGAAAGTGATAGCGGTGCGTTTTGTGAGAGGTATGCAAATGATTTGCAAATATGTGCGCTTTGGGTTTTGTGTTTCCAAGAAAAGACTGTGCTCGGTGGTGTGTAACGGATGCGAGGTGGGCTAATGCAAAGAGAATGTTGGCTTTTTGATACTGTTGTGTGCTGTGCTGAAATGTGAGCTGCGCTGTTCATTAGTGTTTGGTCAAAGGTTTGCAGAGTAGACAATGGTTGGCCATGGTGTGCAAATCAGATGTGCAAAAGATAGACGTCAGTAGCAGCTACAGACTGGCCACTTGCATTCGGAACGACAAGAGGTAATTGCGGAATTAACAACAGACCAAAGTAGTGATGTGATCGATTTGCAATTGAATGACTAAATGTTAGTAACAGGAGGACTCACAAAGAATCTGACCTTCTGGTTGTGAGTTTCTGTGAACTTATTTGTCCGCATTTAACTGAGTGTATCTCTTAAGGCAGAGTGTGAAGAGTAAATGCCAGTAGACCAAGATTATGAATATTTGTTTAGGACGAGGAAAAAAGATTTTGGTACAAAATCTAAATTTTTGTCCACAAAAAAGTTTTACAAACAAATTTTGGTACAAAATCAGGATGAAAAACAAAGATTTAAGTATAAAAACAAGATGTTGGCACAAAGACAATATTTCGGTACAAAATCAAGATTTTGATGCAAGAAAAAGATTTTGGTACAAAAGAAAGTTTTGGTAGGAAAATAAGATCTGAGTACAAAATCGCAGAAAAGCAAGCTGTTGCTGTACAAGGGCCTTTCCCAGCACGACTAGCTCTGCTGTTGATGCATTGTTAAATCTCCCTTCCCATGACATCCACATCATGGGACGTACGATCAAGGCCATTTCACGACTTTGGTTCGAATCCCATTGGAGTTTTGACGACCTCGCACACAGTATCTCTTATGACACAAGTCTCATGGACATATCGTCTGAAGCAGGGTTGCCAATGATTCAGATGCGTCGCTTATACAAAGTCGACTTTCCTTGCGCCCAAGACTGACTCTGGCCAGAAACTGGACCGAGAAGGGAATGTAGTCGGATTTTCATGGACGGCTTCGAGACGACGGAGGGATCTGGAGCCGGTGCTTTCGTGGAAGACGACAACTTTAGACTTCACACCCCATTTCTTTTGCGATCCTACTTTTGCGATCCTACTATAGTATGAGGAATAGGTTGAAGAGGCGAGATATCTACGTCGCAGCGATAGCCAAGCTGTGCCTATGGCTTTACTCAACCCGTTAACTACTTCCAAGATAGTCTTGGAATGCAAGTCCTCCAAGAAATTGGTCGACAGACTGAATGCGCTAAGACTTGTCTGGGTCCCGGGACATCACGGGATCACGGACAACGAGATTGCTGATGAACTAGCTGGGCAAGGTTCTAAAGAGGCATTCGTTGGGCCCGAGCCCACCTTGGGACTACCCGCTTCCTTGGTTAGGGCTTCGTCCACGGTTGGGTCTTCCAACAAAAAAAACAGAGATGGCATGACCCTCAAGAATGCAGGCTGACCAAGTGCATGCCTTCTAGACAGAAAAGAGTGAAGACATGTCGGCGTACAAACGGTACACTTCACCTTCGCTAAGCACCTAAGTCTACTTGGGCTTAGTGAAGATACCCTTTGCGACGCTTGTGGAGAAGGTGAAGACACTTCAGAGCACTTTCTCTGTCATTGTCCCGCCTTTGCTCGTATCAGGTGGTGGCTGTTTGGCGCTGATGTGGTGGGAGCTGAAAACTTCAGCTCTTTAACACAGAAGTGCCTGCTGGTCTTTCTTCGGAAAACCAGAAAATTACAGTAAACGAAGGTTACTTCATGGTAGTACAATGGACCATTTTTTGAGTCTGAGCGCTCCACTCTTCGAATCTAAGCCATTGGGACAACGCACCAGAGGACGGCCCAGGCTAAGGTGGCGCACACATGTGGAGAAGGACCACAACCTACTCGGAGTGCGCAACTGGCGGCAGCTGGCAAAAGACCGTGCTGGCTGGAGAGACATGTTTGTTGAGACCCAGGTCCACCCCGGACTGTAGCGCCACCAGAAGAAGAAGCTCCAAAACAGTGTTTCCCCGCCCACAAAAAAAACAAAACAAGAAAAAAAAGTTGTTGGTATCACGACAAGATTTAAGTCATGGGCAAGATTTTTGTACAAAAACAGGATGTGTGTAGAAAAATAAGATTTTGGTTCAAAGACTAGGTTTGTATAAAAAATCAAAATGTTAGTACAAATTCAAAACTTTGGTACAAAAACAAAATGTTGGTACAAGAACAGGACTAAGGTAGAAAAATATGATCTAGGCTCAAAAACAATATTAGGGTACAAAGTTATTGGTACAAAAAAAAAACATTTTGGTACGAAAACTAGATTTTGGTCCAAATCTTGGCTTTTGACAAAGCATTGCGATTTTGGAACTTTTGGAACTTTTGAACTTTTTGGGAAAGTGAGAGATGTTTGTGCTAAGTCAAGATTTAGGGACAGCGAGAATATTTTGGCACAACAGAAACCAGGTTTTTGTAGAAAGACATGATTCTAACATTCAAACGTTTTTTGACTTGGGCACGATTAGCAGCACGAATTGTAGAAGGCGCAACGTGCAACAATTCAAAGCAATTAACGACTTCAAACGATAAAATTCGAGAAGTTTTTTTTTAGTGGTGCTGTGGAAAAAACGCGCTATAAGTTCAGAATGCGAATCGACTCAAATTCTGATCAATGACTGGAGGGTGCGAAAGCTGATTTCAACGAAAAAGAACCTCGGTTAAACGGGAAATGTTAATGGAAAGTAACAAACTCGGAACAAGGACGAAATCGTGAAACAAAAAACTTGAGTCACAGTTTCGACAGAGAGATGCCACTTCTGGCATATACACGCTGTTACCCATACCAAAATACAATTTTGCTACAATTACAAAATGTAACGAACGAAATCTAGAAATTCAGAGAATTTAGCAGAAATTTATTGATTTTGCACTGTTTTAATTTGGGTACAAACAATTAGGCCGGTAATCCGAACTGAAATTTCATCTACCTCTGTTTTTATTAACAGACCTAACTGTGACATGACGGCTCCTTACAGCAGCAGGCGATTCAAATACTATGCAACCATTTTTGAAAAGGATTGCCGAACAATTTCCAATAAGGAAAGCACCTGTTTCTCCTTTAAACCAAGCACTTGGGAAATAAGTTTGATGCATAATCATCCCTTGCCACAAGTTCTTCAACTTATTCAATTACTTTCGTTTCCTTCAACTGATACATGGCTCTCTAAGAAATCCCCGAAGACAAAGTGATTACTAAGAAATTTAAAAGCCTGTCACTTGCAGCATGAGCACACCATTCATACGGTTAACATTTGCCGACAAGGCACAACTGCAATCTCAATAACATAGCTCAACACATTCAGATTCGATCTCAGCCCCAGCCTCAGTCTCCACCTTCGAGACTTTAATTAAATTTATTCCCCCCACCGCTCGCTCCCTTACCCAACAAGACCGTCGGCCAGATCCGGCAACCCACCCAGTCATTGTTCAGTTCAGAACAAATGAAGACTGCTTCCGTAATCAGCACCCAACTTTGGAAACTCCCCTCCGCTGCACACACACACACAATTTCATCTAGCCAGGGAACTCTATTAAATGTAATTCCATTTTAATTGTATAACAGGATCCTGATCCTTTTCGAATGTAACTGCAGCCCGTCTGCCTGCAAACCTTGCCATGGAATGTACCATACACCGCACACCCACCGCACAGTTCATAACGCCGGAATCCGGCAAAGGACACGAGCTAATGGAATCTGATTAGAATTTTAGACACGTCCTGGACAGGAATTGCTTACATGTGAATTTATGAAAGCTCTCTTCGCAAACATAACCATGCTCTCGCTTTGTTCAGTTTACTGAGTGTATGTGTGTGTGCTTGTTTTTTTTTTCCAACCAGTTTTTTGCCTCCGCATTCAGAGTGCAGACCCATTGGGCGGTCGTTGATGTAATTGTTATCCCTTGTGGGTGTGCGATTGCAGGAACTTTTAAGTCTCGGATAATTCTGGAAAATTAGAGTCGAACAGGTGCACGGCGCAGCTAATGAGGTTGGATTTTGATTATTGCTCTGTGCGCGCGGACCGGGCAAACATAATCGGAGGGAAATGCGAATATAGTTTTCATGCTTTTGGCCAATTATGAACGCTTGCCAGCATGAGGGCAGGAGATTAATGCCGCTGCAGGTATTGCATTCCGTATGCGAAAAGTAGTTCAGTGTGCGGCTTTGAACGTGAGCTCCCGTTTCGGCATGCAATGGTGTATTATGGACTCGTGTGTACCTTTTAATTGCATTTTTGGCGTGAGTTACGACTGAAATTATTGAATTGCTGCAATGGATTGTAAGAGAAGGGGTGTTAGTGCGTCGTGTGCCTTACTTCTTGTCGCTACTGTCTTGTAATATGATACTTATGGTCGTGACTGATGTAAACTGTTTTGTAAGAAGACTGAACGATAGTCCTCTCCGGCAAACGAATGTGAGACCTTCGGCGAGTGAATGGACGCAACCGCTTTTTAACAGATCACTCCATAAATCTCAATACATATAGGGGGCGCCACTAACTGCAATTATTCATTTAATATTAATTTTTTTTTAGTGGCGCCTTTTATATGTACTGGGAGTTATTAAGTGATGTGTTATGTCAGAGTGAATCTTTGTTCAATATTTTTCTTCTTTTTGAGTTGACGCTACAGTCCGCCGTAGACCTCAGCTTCATCAAAAACAAGATTTGGTACAAAATCAGGATTTGGAAAGAAATACAGGATTTTGGTTCAAACATAAGTTTTGTGTACCGAATCAGGATGATTCTAGCTTACGCCAACGACATTGACGACATTGGACGAACACATCTAGCCGTTAATGGGGCGTTTGTTGGCATCAAGACATGCTTAAGTATATGTATGTTGTTGTCGTAGAACGCACAACATCGACGTCTCGGACAGAGCGTCACACTAGGAGGCAGAAACTTCGAGGTAGTCAAGGACTTCGTCTACCTCGGCTCCGCGGTAAATAGGGACAACAACACCAGTGCCGAAATCAAACGCAGAATTACTCTTGCTACTCTGTTTCTTTGAGCTCAAGAGGCAATTGAGTAAAAGAGCCCTCTCTTGATTGACTAAACTGGTTTGAACAACAGATTGACTACTCCAGTCCTCCTTTAGACACTTGGACGCTACTAAAAGCGGATGATTAAGACCTTAGTCTTTTTGAGAGAAAAGTTCTGCGTGCAATTTTTGATCCTGTTTGCGTTGATGGCGTCTGGAGGAACTACGAACTTCGCAGGTTGTTCGGGGGCATGCACTTGGTCAAGTGTTTTCGGATACAACGCTTAAGAGGTAAAGTAGTCGTTGAATCCGAACTATTAGGATAACGCCACAGAGGACGGCCTAGGCTGTAATAGCGCACACAAGTAAGGAAGGACCTTAACCAACTTGGAGTGCGCAACTGGCGGCAGCTGGCGAAAGACCGTTCTTACCTTAACTAACAAAAATACAACATGGGCGATGAACACATGTAACACGAGATGCCTGCGCATTTAAAGACAAGACAAGAATTGCGGAGCTTTACTCGAGTGTGACCCGACGTTTGGTGTTTGACGAGAAAAGAGCATCATCCTCATGCCATGGGCAATATTTTCACATTGAAGCAGAGACAGTGAGAGTTTTAGAGAGTGAATATTTTAAACTTGTTTTCGGTTTATGGACGCAAGCAGCGAGTTGAGAGACAAGACGCTACGATCCTAGTGGAAGATCTGTACAGCATTCGACACTGATTCAAGACTACAGTGGATATCAAAAACGTTCGTCGAGCTCAGTGAGGAAAAGACTCTTCTAAGGTGATTTCAAAGCACTAAGACTAATGTTGACGCCGAATTTTTTCAAAAAGTGTCAGAGAAAAGAGAGTTTTGTTATATCCGATGAACAAGACTGTAAGTTGCATGTTGAAGGTTGCGTATGCCAAAAGAACAAAAGGACGGACTAATGCGCTTTACGAATGGTCTGAGGATGCTTCTTTGAAAATGAAAAAAGTGAACTTCATACATCAAATGACTGCCTCCTTCGGTTTGTTGAAAGCAGATGAGAGCCACTGCGCTGGAGTTTTTTAGTGACTACACTTGCGGATTTATTTTTCAACAGGACAATACTCCTTGCCACGATTGTATGTACGACCAATTTATTCCCTTTACACAGTACTCACTCATCAGGCCTTAAATAAGCTAGAGCTCTTATGACGAAAAGTTTTTTTTTTATGTTAAAATTTTAAAGTACTTCTCATAGGGTATAAGCGTGTCCTCCCTAAGTTTCAGATCATAATCCAATCGAGAATAACTGCTCAAGATCAGAGTCACTTAAAGACGAAAGTCGTGTTTCTTCAAATTTCTGGACAGCTCCTGTAGAAGCTGCTGAATGTAGAATGTAGTTCTCTTGTGTAAATATCTACGGGACAGTGTCTCGCGACGAAACTCACTACAGTCAATTATTGGTGATTCTTGGTTGAACTTTTATTGCCTGTTGCCGCCCAACCTCTAGAAGACGACACATTCCTCACCCTCGTTCGTTTTGAAGTCTTCTTTGTAAAGGATGATTTTTTACTATTTTACTACTAAGCTAAAAAAAACACATAAAATTCAGAAAAAGGCATGAAATATTTATTTGAATCTATAGTACAGTATATATAATTTCATGTTTGAAGATTTTTTCATGCAAATGTTGACCTTGACTGCGCCTCAAACGGTCCATCCGCTTTGTCCAATTTTGGCATGCTCTTTCCAACATATCGGCCGGTATCTTACGAATAAATACTTCAATGTGGTCTTCTGGTCTGGTAGCCCCACAAAAAATAGTCAATAGGCGTTAAATCGCATGATCTAGGCGGCCAATCGACCGGTAACGAACATGAAATAAAATGTTCACCAACTCGCCTCCCAATAAGTTCATTGTTTGGCTTGCTGTGTGGCATGTGGCACCGTTTTTTTGAAACCACATGTCATGCAAGGCAAGCTCTTGCATTTTGCGCAAAAAAAAAGTTGGATATCATCTCACGGTAGCGCTCACCATTCACAGTTACGTTACGATTCGCATCATCTTTGAAGAAGTCCAATGATGCCACCAGCCCATAAACCGCACCAAACTGTGACGTTTTCTGAATGCATTGGTAGCTCTTGCAATGCTTTTGGCTGATATTCATTCAAAATCGACAATTCTGCTTATTTACGTACCCATTGAGCCAAAAATGAGCTGACCATAAAATGAAAGAAAAGCGCGATGAACTTCCTTAACAGAGCAAGCATTTTGATAATAAAATTAAATAATATGATTCTTGGTTATAAACTGAAGACAGTGAAACAATACACGAAACGTCTGCTGCTTAAGCCAGTGTTGCCAAAAAGATAATAACTAAAACATCACCCTTTGGAAGGTGATTCTTTGAGGAATAACGGTTTTCATATGTTCGAATTGTCTGGTAAAGATCCAGATTTGAATAATATATCGTACAATAGCGAGAACACTTTTATCACAAAATTATAAAAAATAGGAGTATTCAATCAGAATTCTCCTACTCTTGCCACACTCGGCAACACTGATCGCGGCAACCGTTCCATATCACCCATTCCCATTCCGTCACTGTCACAAATGACAGCTCATTGTAGGCCACACCAGTCAGCTGTTTAGTGATGGCAAATTGATTTCCAGGTCAATGGAAAAACAAAAACATTCGTTTCGCCTCCCAACAAAGTTGCTGACTTCATTGTTACTCCTCTCCGCCCATCGCAAGCTCCATTACGTTTCACATAAATTCTCCTCTGTCGCCGTCGCCACTTATGAAATTAACCGAAAAAGGGTTCCGACGCGTACCGGCAGCGACACAGCCACCAACCCAAACGAAGCAGAAGAACGAGAACAATTGCTTCGTGGAAATGGATGTGTACAGCGATAACCCATTCATGTGGCGCCAATGACACACTCTCTGCCATTTTCGTCGTCGCAGCCGTTGTCTAATCAAAGTAATGACTGAAGAAACGTTGTCCCCATCCAGTTCACTGATTTACTCGCCCGGCCAACTGAAATTTACATAAAAGACCAATTTATCTAGCGAACGGAGACTCAGTACATTTCCTTTTGCCAAAAGAAAAGAAACCGACAAAAAGGCCACTCTCCCCCACGCCCGTCCAATGCTCCGTTTTGGGTTTGTCTTTACGTGTGGACCGACGATGACGTATAGAACTCTTTCCTGGAAGTGACCATTGGAGGTGTGTGGGGGTTCTTCTGTTGTCTGGTCGATTGCATGCTTGGGAGAAGGGATTTTCTCCCGCTGTCGCGGCAAAGAGCAATTAACTTAACCGCTTAGTTTGTACACAAAGGTTCGAGCAAACAATCATTAAATTGCCGCCTTTGTCACCTTTAGTCGCAAACCAGTGTACGCACGCAAAACCGAAAATCTCATTAACTTGCCCGCGGCGAAGTAATTAAAGGCGAGAGGCGCACACACCAAGCACCGAGGACGAAGTTTAACTCCTCTGTCACAAGCAGCAGCAGTCGCTCACGCTTGGAATAAGGAAAACACCGCACTCACACGTTCCTTTGTCGCGCATTTATTAGAACATAATCAAACAACGTACACCCACTCACAACTCTAGGCGGCTGCCTTTTTGTTCTCCTCGAGCTTGGCGGTGAGCAACTTCAGCATTAGGTCGGCGCCTTTCCGGTTGGCCTCCGCATAGTAGGGCAGCTTCGACATGCGCTCGAGCCATGCCAGAATGTTGGGGAATTTCTTCTCGTCCACGGGAGCCAGGTCGTGAGCGGTCGAGACTGTTGCGACGAGACAGAGATCGGCGACCGTCATGGTGTCACCGCAGACGTACTGGTTGCCAACGAGGCAGTGCTCTAAGCCATCGTATGCCTTCTGGAGGTACTCCAGCTTAGCTGGACAGAGTATCGGCGATCCAGCGTAGAAGACCGGTTCCACAATGCTTCGCAGCCGTGCGAATAGGTTGCCGCAGTTGTAGAAGAGTCGTGTCAGGACGAGGTTGCGTGCCGCCATGTCCTTGGGATAGAGTTTGTCGTCCTTACCGTACTTCTCCGCCAGGTAGGTGGCAATAACGTTACTGTCCGTCACCACAGTGCCGTTGTCCTCCAGCACGGGAATGGTGTGCTGGGGGTTCATTTTCAGGTACTCCGGAGTCAAGTGCTCCCCGGCCCTTGTGTTGACGACTCTGTAAGTGGGGAAACATTTAGAAATTGAAACGTTCCTTCACTTTCTCTTACTTATAATCCAAGTCAACGCCAACTGCAGCTGCAGCCAGTTGAGCAGCTCTGCAAGGCGGGCTGTGTGGGGCGTAGTACAGAACAGGTTTCTTCGACATGACTATTCCGGTTCTCGGTTCCTCTTCGAATGACTTCGCACTTGTTGGGCGGCACAATGCTTCCAGTCGAGAATCTAAACTCGTACTGAAGTTAATTTCACATTTCGATGGCGTTATGAACTCACCGTTCGCCGGCTGCCCGTGTGGTTATCAGCTGTCGAGAGAGGTGGTGCGGGGGGACAAGAAATACATTTTTTTGTTGATACTTGCGGCAATAAAAACAAATGCGTGGTGGTGTCTGTTTTGGACGCACACATTCTGTTTTGACTTCCAAACGAGATGCAGAGCGGACAAGTGATAGCACTCGAGTGCGGGTGTGGTGGATCGACTGTGTGCTAAAATTAGATGTTCTCCCCAATGATGACGCTGGACTGATCGGAGTGTTTTCGAGAAAATCAACATAGTGGCAGGCCCAACGCTGTTTTTGCTCGGGAGTCTCCTAAAAGATACACAGCTTGGCTGCTCAATTAGACGTGTTTATCTTATCTAGGGGGTTAAAAATAAATAGGATCGGAGATGAGAACGCAAGTTCGCAATGTCAATAACTGGAGATAAGGAGAAGACGAAATGCAGAATAGCATGCACGTACTCTTGTCTGCACGTCATATTTGTGGATCGGCAGATTTTCCTTTAGAAAACGTCCAGTTCTCAAATTATAAGTAAAGTCTCATCAAATTTCTAATTTGCACCTTTTTTTCTCACTTCTTACCCTGACGGTGAAGCGAAAGTCGATTCATTCCTCTGAATATTCAAACCTTAAGAGGACAAACTTTCGAATTGCTTTAATGCTGGAAAATCGAAGATCCAATAAAAATCTTGGTCAAGTCATGGTTTGTTTTGGTTTCTAAATTCTCTTGAATGTAGGGTACAAGATCCTCTCTGTCATTTTGTTCACGATGGATTCTAAAGAAAACCAAGAAAGTACAGAACCACCGACTATTCGTTGATTTCAAGGCCACATGTGACAACTTTCACAGAGGCGAGCTATACAGATCCATGTGGAGTTTTGGAATTCATACTAAACTCGTCAGATTGTGTACCATGACGATGGAGAATTGTCACCGCTTCATCCATGTCGGAAACGAACTTACAGAAACTAAGAGAACGCATTGCTCTGTCATGTGAACTTTTGAACATCATTCTTGAGAAGCAATTCATATTTCAGCACCAAACACACAATATTCCGACAGTCGATTTAGCTGCTAGAATACACGAATGACTTTAGTGCGCTTGTACGAACACATTGAGCTATCATTGAAGCGCTTTTCTATCGCCAAATGGAAGCGGCCATGGCGTAGTGAGTAAGTGCGTTGACCTACACAACGAAGGTGTAGGTTCGATTCCTGGACAAAACACTTCGAATTTTTCACCTCTTCCGAGTAATTCACAACACTCAAAGAGTATCAATTGCCTACGAAAAGCTTCTAAAATCTCGGCGTTCGGAGTTGGCAAAAAAATCTTCTACTCGTGACAGAACAATGGAACGCACAACACGAGTAGCTGTTGTAGAAGCTAGGCTATGGTCCCTTGTGGGCTATAGCACCACTCAATTATGATTATTATTATGAAGCGTACACAACATCGACGCTTCGTGTATAGGATCAAAATGTTACCATGTAGGCATGGGACAAGGGACAGCGACTAGTGGAAGTAAGGAAAAAAGTTTCAGCAACGTAATTAAACCGAAACAAAGCAAAAGAAAAAAAAAATTAATTAGTGGCTCTGCAATGCATGAGAAAACAGAAAGAATCCGAAGATCCTAGGACTTAGCTTCTTCAACATTTTTTTCTTGCTATTTTTCTCACCTAAGTGGAGACGACCCATAGTTTATTGTCATGTAAGTCAATGTACGTAGTTTGAAATGCATTTCCTATTGTTGTCTTGTTTTTTGTAATTTGGCGGGTTCTTAAAATTAGTCAAGTGACTTAAACTGTTCCTCGTGATAGTACTGTGATGCATTTCGAGGTTTGATTTTCAAAAGGCTTTCTTTGAAGCATCATGCGTGACTTCTACCAAACTGCCTTGTTTATTTTGTTTGGTTTCATTTGGCAAGCCATCATGGAAAGGCTCACTCTACAAAGGCGTCTGTCAATTGTTCAGTTGTACAACGAAAATCAGCGTTCTATAAGAAATACTTGTTCGTGCAACTTACAGTGCGCATAGGCGCCATAAGTCCAGGCGTTTATGTTTATATTAGTGGATGATACTGGACAGTTAAGACCACGTTCAGTGCGTAGTAAAGTATCTAGTTTCTAGCAGCTGTAGTTGAGAGTGAACACGAAGACCCTGAACAATCGATTTGTAGAAGTTCTCAGCAGCTTAGCTAGGGCATATTTTTCGTCACAATCTTGTCCTAAAAACATACAAGATTGAACTTGGTCAAGAATTGAAGACATAAGACTTGAATTTTCGTGATATTTGCAGTTAATGGGCTTGTGGAAAAGTCAAATGAAAGTCCGGTCTCTTATGCTCAGTGATGTAGCCTATTTATAGACAAAATTGCGGCATTTGAGATGACGGGCAATCTATGCTTGTGTTCTTTCCATTAGTAGCGGGGACCCTCAGTATTTACTGATTCTAACCGGCGAGATTTCAGAAGCTGTTCATGGACAATTGACACTCTTTGAGCGTTGTTAGCAACTTGAAAAAGGTGGTACGGTGAAAAGTTCGTGCTCCGTTGGGAAATCGAACCTAGACCTTTAGCGTGAGTGTCGAGGCACTTACCTACTAGGCCACGATAACCTCAAGAGCTACCATTATATCCATTAAAAACAGCGGTGTGGTGTGCTTGTTAGGCTGTTTGGCTTATATTTCTTCAAAAGCAGTAAAAATCAGAAAGTTTTCGGCAATGGTAACCATTATCACACTATGTAAGCGGACTATGTTCTTCCTGAACATTCCCTCGATGAGCTCTGGTATCAACAAGACTGTGCTACCAGCCATACAATATGTGAAACAATGGACTTGTTGAGAAATCATTTCGGTGTGCACTTAATTCCATGTTTTGCTACGTGCATGTTTTGCTACATCGTGCGATATCACAACCTTTGGAGAACTTTCTCACGGGATATGTAAGGTCTCAAGCGTCAGGAGTAAGCCAGCCTCGATTGACAGTTCGTAAACCAAGGTTGCTCATGTTATCTGCGAGATACCAGAACGCTAAGCTGGTCAACATTGGAATGGTGTCGTTTTCAAAAAACAAATGACATGAATTGTTCTTTTAACCCACTGTAAAACTTTTAAGGCCACTTTCAAATTAATATGTTTTATTTTCCTTTATAAATCAAACCACATGTTCACCCTTTGTGTTGAATTGTCCTTTGGCGTTTTAAAAGCAACAAACTTATCCATTAAATATGGCGGCAACAGTCTTTTTCTGCCTTATTTTTGTGCCTTTGAGTTGAAGAATCACTCGAGTACTGTGCCCTACAAATGTGGCTGGACAAGAATCGGGTTTTGTTAAGGGCATCAAACACTCCTGTATTTTTTGAACCTCTACACGATTCCCGCAAACGTTTTTTCATAAGAATTGTTTTCCTTTAATAAAAGTTGAAATGAATAAGTAAAATGACGGCAATGTTATGCGTATGGACAAATCGCATTCGTCCATCGAAATTAAAAGGGTCAACGACAGCTTCGCATAAACAGTCAAAGGGTATCCAATCAAATCCGATGAACGTTGAAAAACAATTAATTCGTTAATTATAATTAATAGGTGCTCAGCAGATCTCTACAGGGTGTCAAGTATTCGTTTAACCACGGAAGATTGAAAATGAACATTCGTGGTAGTTGTGACACAGCAGAAAGTGAATTTGAAATTCCCTTTGAGAACTCCCACATCATGCGTCATAGAATTCAAACTGTTAAGTGACACATGAGATACAGAAGCATTGAACGCAATCCCTGCGCAGCTTCTCATCCTGCTCTCGAATGTCAACTGTAACAGAAGAAACGTTTCAAATACCCGATTAACGAAGAAATGACAAATGTGCCCTATAAGGTTCTTCGTCGAATTCCAAGACTACTATTCACCTCAGTCAATGTACCGATTGCAGTTATTGTGTTTCAGAATTTCGAATATTTTGAAAAACGAACTTAACCGACACAGAATCTTGAAAACCACTAGATCGTCCAAATTAAATTCAAATACCCTGTCAATTTTAAAAAATCAAGTCATCCCGGGCTTAATTTTTCGCACAACCCACGCACAAGAGTGCACAAAAAATGATCCATCCCCATTGCCATTTCCGAACAATTTCAAGGGAACACCATTTCAGACGCAGTTTGGCCGAACATGAATAAAATTTTATCCGCACCACCCTGTCCTGCCGATACGGCCAACGTATCCTAGATTCGTTTAATTCCCTCTCCCGCGCCCCGAACACAGCCTGATTTTATGGCGAAACATCTCATTGAGATAGCTGTTGCCGTTCCCATTAAAGCCGGCACCGAGTGGCCACTTGTGTGTAAATCTGCCGAGCATAGCTCCCACACCACAGAAGTGCGAACAGGCTGGACGTCTGCCCGGTGCCCCCCCCCCCCATCGCGTATCACACCAAAATCGAATGATATGTCTGTGTGTTGGCGGTGTGGTGCTCCTGTTCCTCTTACACCTGAGGGTTCAGGCAGGCTCACAATTGCTGCAGCAACTCCACAGCAGTGACAGAGTCATTGGGCCTGGTCGTCCTCCTGGTCGTTTTTTGCATTTGTATGAGTTCTCCCAATTTGCAGTCGTTTTTAATTGAAACTCGAATTTTAATTGAATTTTTGAATTTATTTCATGTTGATTGAGCATTTATGCACTGGAGTGGAACAAAAGTGCGCAAAAAAAAAAATGGCGTCGCACACACACGGCCCGGCTGGTGTTACGTCGTGACCAGGCATAACTTCTGCAGATAACACGACAATATTTGATTGTGAATTTATTTTGTATGGTAACTTTTTGGAGGTTTTTTTTTTGGTGGGGAGGGTCAGTCGGGGTTGCCTGTCGGACCGTATGAAGTCATACTCACCTGACCTGCGGTTGACGTTTGTTTTTGAATGAAATTTACTGAGATTTCTAATTTGCAGTAGACAGGCAGGAAACAAAAACTGACGTTCTGTATTTCTGACCTATTTGCGGTTAGTTCGTTCGTTTGTTTTTGAAATAGGGGTTTGATTTAGCAAGTGGGTATTTGACAGAGCCGGTAGCCGGATGTACATTTGGGTGTGTGGCGTCAGGGTTTGCTCTGGTATCGAATGTGAATTAATTACAGAACACATTGATTGAGCGGTTAGCTGTGCAAAATTTTGAATTTTATCCGGTTTTTCAGCTACGGAGTGGGCCATTTAGAGGTATTTTGACATTGACAGCTGTTTCATGCTCGAATTTTTGACAGAAAGTCAGTATCATACGTACGCGGAAGGCAATGTGTCATTTGGAAAATATTCAAAATTTTGAAATGTGATGTGAGCGATGTACAGTCAGAGTGCAATGTTTTTAAATTTTCACCAAAATGAGGAAAATGTTTGTGAACCTGTTACGCTACCACTCATCGTTCTCGTTGTCATCGTACGCTACAGATGGATAAGCCTGCGACTGCTGTGACCGAGAGTGTGACACTCAATTCAGGAACACCAACACAAGTCTGAGGAGAATTCTGCACATGGATTTGGGATTATTCTCTTACAAGGTACAATTGATTGGATTTTGGTCCTTAGTGCAGCTTGATTTTGAGCAGGGTTCTTGGGGGGCGAAACGTCTTTTCCAACGAGACAGATATTCATCTCGGCGTCTAAGTTGACAAACAAACTTGTCGCATATGAGGCTCAGGAGACCCACATGTCGTTATCGAGGATTCAATGAAGTCACAGAGAGTAATTGTTTGGAGTGGACTATGGGTTGGTGGCATCCTTGTACCAAACAATGCTTTTGTTAATGATGGCCGCTACAGAATTATGTAAGCCGATTTTGTTTTGCTCAAATTCAAGTCAGGATAACCTTCTGTCCATGGAGGATGGCGCACTATGCCACATAGACCATAAGCAAGTTATTTGGGTATAGTACACCGCCGTCATCAGATCTGTTGTTCTCCGTGATCTGATCTTTGTGCTTCCCCATACACAATCCTTTCAAGGTTTAGTTGAGCGTAGCATCTCTTAATGTGTAGGGGAAAAGAAAATTTATGCCACAGATTTCCCTGTAGATCAAATTTTTTAAGAAATTGAAAATAAGAGACGGTTCTAATAGTGGCATATCCTCACCTTTCACTAGGTATTAACTGATACTTTTCTTCCGTTTATAGGAAAGTGAACTACAAGTTCACAGAATATGTGTTGTGATTGCTTCCAACTCTGCCCTCGACATGCCAAGACCTTCATCGAATAACTTTAGTTTCCTTAAGTTCTCCTTTTGTCAGCAGTAACCTGTTGGGAAGCCTGTTAGGATACGAAAGCTCAATTTAATCTTCTTCGGTTGTATGGCAGTCTCTTTGAATTTCTCATACCTTGAGCACTGCTCCAGATTTTTGCCCAGATGCTTGTTTCCATTCTTCTTTGAGGATATAATCTCCTGCAGCACAGAATGTTTTAAGACTTGATGCCCCACTTCTTGCCATGGAATCGTCCATCTCAGTGTCCGTACAGTTTTACTCTGTCGTTCCTGTTTAAGTTATTCTGTGGGCATCACCGAACAAGCTTGGATGTGATAAGGTAAGAATTTAGAGCGAATTTATGGTTTGTGCGTCGCCTTGCTTGCAGGAGGAGAAGAAACCACTACAAACTCTTTGTGCTACACCAAGATGTGGATGTAGTTCCAAAGGTAAGAAATCCGTCGACAACAGTGCTTCGGCCATATCGAGCGAATGGACAACAACACTCCAACTAAGAGGGTCTTCGAATTCCAGCCTACGGGTTCGAGAAGGAGAGAAAGGCCGCACCTCCGGTATAGAGGACGGACGCTAGAGAGCTCGCTCTTGACAATTGAAAGCAGTCAAGAATGGAAGACAGCTACAGCTCAGATTAAGACCCTTTATGGGTCGCAGTCCTGATAAACAAACACTCAAAAATTCAGAGCCATGATGGATGCGCTAATACCTGACGTTATCGCTCAGTCGCAACTTGTATACTTCCTCTCAAGGTTGATTTGAACGCATCTACCTATAGCGTGCACTTCTGCTTGAAAGATGGTAGTGCTGCTGCCCATAGGTTCGTAGCATTTTGCCCTTAGTCCGGCCCTAGATCTTTCATCTGTCGTTCAGCCTTCCGTGTCTAATTTAACGTACTGTTACTTAGCATGAGCGTTAGGGACTCACTCCGAATACTGAGAGTACACCTCCACCATTTGCTCCTAAGCTTCTGCATATCATTTAGGCTCCTCCTCCTCCTCCATGCGTTTCTTCAGGATAAGTATTCTGTTTAACTTCATTGCCTAGCGGCAGTGTAAAGCACGACAAACTTGTTTTTTTAAGTCGTTTTAGTTTTGGTTTCTATGTAAAAGGTCGTGTTATGCCCGGTCGATGGGCACAATTTTTGGGATATGTCTAGCCCCCTCATGATATCACATAAGATTCTTTACATTTTTCCTCTTACGACGGCATACGTCTGACATTCGATGCCGTGGCTTGTAAGTGTCTCCAAAAGTTCGTCTAGACTCGTTACTAGACTCCATATGGGTGTCCCCTTTGTGGACATACTCTAGTTGTGTTTTTACACACAGCCCACGCCCCATTCGATATTTTACGCACCAAATTCCCAAATCGTGTTGTCAGACCTTTTAGTAAAATTACTTCCACGTCTCGGAGCTGGTAATTGAACACTTTGGACTTGCTTGGACAGTGGAGGACGGATATAATGCTAACAATCCGAAAAGAACTCATAAACTTAAAGCCAGCAATATGTGACCTACAGCCTGATTCTGTCAACAAAGTCTTGGGAAACTGGGATGACAGCATGCGCTAGTGTAACTTGAGGCAATACACGCAGCTGAACGAAGTTTAATTTTCATAATTAATGACAATGTGTGTTGTTACTAACAAAACCGTAGTAAATCCAAAAAGTTTCCTCGCTACCGCTGGTCTGATTTACTTTTGCTTACATCCCCTTAAAAGAAGCCATAAGGGTTAAACCATTTCGTAAAGAATTATAATCATCCCCCCCCAAAACATTATCTGACCAAAAGAAGAGGAACACGTCCAAAACAATTCTCCCCCGCTTAGCCTTTCAACCAATGCACAAGTAGCAAGGTAATGTCAGCCACTTAACCTCAAACTACTACCACCACAGACCTAAAAGCTCATAAAACAATTTTTTTTCTTCTTACGTGCAGAGGATAAAGAAAATTTTATTTTCAGCTCGTTGTCTCTACAACCCCGAGAGCGCACAGAGGCAAACGCAACGAAAGGGATGATTATTAGCCAGCTCACAAGGGTGTCACCATGGAAGCGCAGAGGCAGTCATTGATTTAAATTTTTATTCGCATTTTACAAGCGCAGCTACGAATGGATAATTCGTTAGAAGGGTTCTGGCGCGCACCAAATTGGCATTTTTACGACTCTGGCAGGACCTAGAGCGAATCCCCCGTTCAACAACCCCAAATGCGAAGTGAGTAAATATTTGCATGTCGTGAGTATGACGCGAAAGTGCTTAACGGTGACTCTCGAAAATCTTTCTTGTAATCGGATTACTTTAATTAAAAGTCGTTCCGGCAGACCCATCCAAAGGACCCGGCACAGCTCTGTGTAGCCGCTCCGCTCTGGTTTGGACTCTGTTCATCGATTTTTTTCTTCATCCCAGACTATTCGTCACCGCCACCGAGTTGTGTGCCTCATGCAGGGTTTATTGAATCCCAGCTGGTTGGCTGTCCATTAAAGGGTAATAAGGGAAATTTGAATTTCGAAATCCATGTCCATCCATTGGACACGGGTAGGTGGTTGTTCGGAAGGAAGTTGGCGGGATTTGAAGTTTTTCAAAATTCACTGAAGTGAATTGATCCTTTCTTTGCATGCGATTCCAGGAAGGGAGCAGTTCACAAGTGAACGCATTCAGCGGCAATTACCAGCTTGATTGCGATAATTCCCCGCCGACATTGACGGTACCCTGTCTAAGCACCGTGAAACTCCTTTTAGCAGATTTCGCGAATTATCACGTAATTTGCAGACTTAGCGAAGTTTACCGAAAACAAAAGGGAGCTCTAGAAATGTACTCATTAAGCTACTGCAGAGGAGTGAAATAGTTGCGAGGGGGTGAGGCGAGTGACGTTACTTGCTGTGTGGATTGGGTTGTCTGATGATTAGAAGGAGGCAATTCTTGTTGCACCCGTTGCTTCAAAGTTGAGAGTTCACGGATGTTGGTGGAAATTTCATTCTCTCTCCTACACGGAGTGGAGCTTCATTTGACATCGAAGGCTCCAACGGGATGATGTGGTTAATGTGATGGAACCCTGAGGAAACCAATCAAAGTTGGATGTGGCTTGTGTGTGTGGAATGATGCCATCAACCAACTTCAACGATTCCTGTCAAGACTCCAATTCTTGTACAGACGTTTCATCAATCTGCAGAACTCGACAGTCCGGTCACTTTAGGAGGAGTTCAAACTCCTCCAACAACTTATACGAAAACAAAACTTCCTGGCTGTTAGCTTGCATTGGATCAATAAGATGCGGGCTGTAAGATCCAACAGTCCGAGCATGTTCCCGCAAGTAAAGAAAATCTTTCAGGGG
Source organism: Eristalinus sepulchralis (assembly GCA_944738645.1). Lineage (NCBI taxonomy): Eukaryota > Metazoa > Arthropoda > Insecta > Diptera > Syrphidae > Eristalinus > Eristalinus sepulchralis. The sequence continues at coordinate 57,363,319 of OX122886.1, forward strand.
ATAGATCAGAACGGCATTCAACTTGAAAAAACGCGAACTTACTGACTTCGCTTGTTGTGATACAGATAGGGCTGTACTCGACAAAGACTTCTACGTGGTTGAGGAGCCCCAGGAAGAGATGAAAGCAATAGGCCCTCTTCTCCGCAACCAGATTAGTCAACTGAGATCCGAGGGCCCCGGATTCACCAGACTCAATGACCTGGTGAAGCCAAGGGTCTCGGCAAGTAGGTCCGTAGCCGATGGTGAGGATAATTCCATCCTTAACTCAAGTAAGAAATTTCAGGGTATATTAAGCTCACTGAGGAAGAAGAAATCAGTGGGAATCGATGGGATACCGAACATCGTGCTGCTCCATCTGCCCTCTGAGGCGGTGGTCGTATACAAAACTCTGAAGGTATCTAAAAATGAGAAACAGGGAAAATAAACAATGAAAACAGAGAAAAATACAAGCAGATACCGTACAATTCAGCGTGAGGTTCGATTTTGAAAAGCCTGTTTTTGACAGATTGCGCCTGATTCCTATCTAAAAACTTAGGCATTTTTGCTCAGTATCAATTGGCAAGTTATCATGGAAGGATTCACACCCCAGCAGCGCCTTCAGATTGTTCGTATGTAAATATAAGTAATACAAGACTTCTGTTCAGAGAAATGTTTTTCGTGTAAGTCCAAGAACTTGCGGAGCGCATAATTGCAAGCTTACTATTGCGAATATCTGTGGCAAATTTGGGCCCTAGTTAGTATTAATAAATGGTACTCGATCGGTCAGACCATATCCATTGCTTAGTGAAGATACTCAGCTGTAGCTTAGAGTGTACAGGAAGACCGTCACGAAGCAAACGAGGCAAATCAGAATGTTACCGCCAATGGTAACCATTATCGCGCCCCGTTGACAGACTATGTGCTTTCTCAATTTAAGCACATTGCCTCGGTGAGCTCTGGTGTCAATAAGACTTTGATACGAACCGAGCTACGAGCTTGTGGAAAAGTATTGGTGAGCACTTAAGCACTTAATTTCACGTTTTGCTACGCCGCCTACATCGTGAGATATCACAACTTTGGACAACTCTCTTTGGGGATAAATGTCTAAGGCCTTTCAGGAGTATGTTTGACACTTTGAAAGCCAAGATTGCTCATGTTATCTACGAGATTCCAGTCTCTACGCTTGAATGAGTTCCACAAAATTGGAGCACCTCAGAAATAGTTGTGCCCAACAATGACATTGTATCGTTTTCAAAACAGCAAATGCCATGAATTGTTCTTTTAAAGGATATTGCATATTTTAGCGCCGCTTTAAAATTGTTGTGTTTATTTTACATTACAAGTGTAACCCCATGATGAATCACACACTAGAATGGGGAAGGTTTGGTTGTTTTAAGTCGTCTTCAAGTTGCTTTCAACACTCAATTAAACTGTCAGAGTCAACACTGAGCTTGCAACGCCCAAGATGGCTAAGTCATGTAGAGCGTATGGCCACCACTGCTCCGGCCGAAAAGTCTTCGAATCTGAGCTATTGGGACAACGCAACAGAAAATGGCTTAGGCTTGATTGGTGCACACAAGTGGAGAATGACCTCAACTAACTTGGAGTGCGCAACTGGCAAAAGATCGCGCTGGCTGGAGAGACATATTGGTTGAGACCCAGGTCCACCACGGACTGTAGCGCCACAATAAGAAGAAGAAGTAGTCACTGAGCTATTGTTCACCTCGAATTGTTAAAGAAATTCACTCACAACACGTGTAGTTGCTGAAGAAGCTGACCATAAGTCCCTTGTGGTCATTCGTGCAATTGTTTTCAAAAAAAAAAAAACTTACCAACAACTCATTAAACAGTTTGCACCAACTGTCAGATTATTTATTCCATCAAAATTCCTTGTCATAACGTCTACACCGCTGAACGTAAGCGGAACCATCCCCCTGAAAAAAAGGGAAAAAACCAATTTGGAATTAACCGGCCGCCTCGCATCGCAAAAGGTTGTCAGCATTTATCTCGTCTTAAGATAATATGTCATCCCGTCGTTCTCAATACACCGTGATTCCCCAATATCAGGCTAAATTGAATTTATAAGCATAGTCCTTGCTATCCTCACCGAATCATCCCCATCCGCCCTTCCCCGATGAAGAGATACGATTATCTTGTGGACAGCAGAAGGTCTGCAGTTGAGAAGGTGGTCATTTCTTGTTGCGTGTGTGAAAAGGTGTCCTAAAGACCTATTATCCTTAAATCGGATTTGCCCGGTCCTCCATCCTCCACACTTCGTACGACGCGATTGAATTCTTGTCCTTGTCCGCATAATGAAGCACACTCTGTGCGGGATGTTCGTGGCAATGTACCCTAAAGCCGATGGTATTGTTGGTCGACTTTGGGATTGTACGCAAGGAAAAAAAAATCAGTAAGCCCATCGAATTTGCTGGAGTGAAAATAGATTTTTTCTGTTGTTGTCCGAAAAGGGACTTTTCGCACATATAACACTGGCGGTCGTGCGGGAGACGTTCCGCTTCAGCACATGACACACTGACAACGTTCTCGACACCAACTCACTTTGTGTGCGACCTGCTCTGTGACGGACAGCTTGGGTCAAAGCACCCCCACTGGCTGCTTACTAAATGCGGCTACAGCGGTGGTGACGAAAATTGATTTTTCGGCTGGGTACGGATTTTCATCCGAGCGTCTACCCTTCTCGCCGGAGCGGCTCGGCGGTACCCCTTTGTGCGTAGTTGATGGTTGATTTTGTAAAGGAAACGAGAATAGAAAACAATTTCCCCGTGTCAAGAACACTGACATCGAAAATACACTCACCTGCTGGGCGAAATCCATAATTTTACGGCCGGCAGAGGTCCGGCAATGGCTTCAACCGAACGTGTGCGAGTTTAATTGCTTGTTTGAAAATTTGCCATCAGTCCCCAACGCCATCCCCAGAACGGCGCAGAAACTTCGTCCCACAAGCGCCAGACAAAAGTTTCAGAAACAATTTCATTTCGTTGAAAAGTTGCATTATTAGTTTTGAAGCGAAAACGCTTCCGGACCAGCAGCGGCGAGGCGGCCTGCCTGCGGCGGCGGCGGCAGCGGCGTCGTCGACGTCACCGGACAGGCAGACACAGTCTGGGCTGTGGTCAAAATTAAAGGAAATCAAATTTTTGGGGCGATGGTGGTCCGTCCGTCGGTCGGCAAGATATTTTCAAGTTTGATGACAAAGGATATTTTATGAGTTCCATCGGCGGGTGCTGGTGGTGCTGTCAGTTGTGCCCTTTGCCGAGAAGTCTCCGTTGAATTGCGGTGAAATAGTTTTGCGTATGAAAAGAGTTGACGGAAAATTCACTAAATGGCCAGCTCTTTGAACTGATTCGTTGGCGCCTTTCAGTGTGTGGTTTGCAAAACCTGAAGAGAGGGAGTCGTCGGATGAGTGCCTGTCGGACCGCAACACGTGTCACTGAAAAGTGCAATTACGAGTAGGGGTTCACTGATTTCGGGGTAAAATATGTTCAAGCAGAGAATTTGCCACGTTTCCTGAGAAAATTGTTCGTCTACCTATTAGGGTTCATCTAAGGTTTTAGAATTATGAAATGTAACCAGTTCCAGCTCAATTTTAAAGCTCGTAATGAAGCCTAGTGACTGTGTGTTTACTGGCTGATACGCGGTTTGTTTGATTCCACTTAACGAAGAACGAGGATGACCGAAAAAATTTGGCAACTGATTTTCACAAGCTCTTTTTGAAGTGAAATTTTTCTCATCAAATGCATAAGAACCTCCCAGCTTAATTACAGGCTCTTCTGACGAGTAACTATGTACGTGGGTGGCTTTGCATTATCCTGATGAATTCAACTGATACCGAAATAGGTTCCAGATGGCACACATTTTTGGAATCTAGAGCACAGATAGGTGATGGGCCCTTTTCGAAATTTGTGACACAAAGGATTGAATTCGGCGACAGTCCCTTCTAAACGCAAATCAATCAATATACAGATGCTTAGACAAGGCGAGAGAACCTATTAGACACCTAGATATTATGGAATTACTGAATGGAATCGCCTCTTTCGAAGACAGCCAAAGGGTATCTAATGTCTATGAAAATCTCCTCAAATATCGCTGAAATCGGCAACAAATCTCGATCCCCTTCTACTTGTGATAGATCTCTAGTACGTATATAAACCAGTAGTTACCGAGGAATGTATGCACTGATCTCTTATGACATCTAGCGGCACCCAATTTATTATAAACACTCAAATCGAACCAAAAAATAAATCTATTCTATTTATTGAAACCAAAAATAAAAATATAAAAACTTTGCCGCCACTCTAAAATGACACATTCCCAGCAGCTGGTGGTTGAAAGATATTAAAAAATTACAAACAACAAGACAACAACTTAATGGATTAATTACACCTTATCGCAGTTGTGTTGCGAGTGGGCGTGTGTGCCTATTCACTCGGTAGTTTCCGTGGCGGCGTTTTCCGCTCAAATTATGCGGTCAAATAATTGATAAGGATTATGTCACGTACGTGGTTTTGTTTACGCGTGATAAAAAAACGATTCGTAATCGACAAACGATTGATATAACTTTTGAATAGTAAGGATTTGTATGCTGATAAGACTCAATTGGGAAACTATTTTCGAAAAAGAAAACAATTTCCAGGGTTTTAGTATGAAATTGAATTTTTTTGAATGTAATTTGAGACGTTTTAATTTTTTTTGGTTAAACTTAACCATTTGTGTTAATTACTAATAATAATTGAGTGACACTACAGCCCACCAGGGACCAGGGCCTAGCTTCTACAACAACTACTCGTGTTGTGCATGCTACTGTTCTTCACTGCAGGGACCTACAGTTTTTTACCAACTACGAACGGCGAGATTTGAGAAGCTTCCCATAGACAATTAATACTCTTTGAGTGTTATCAGCAACTCGAAAGAGGTGGTGCCGTGAAAAAATGCTAGGTGTCCCGTCCGGGAATCGAACCCAGACTTCCGGCGCAGCGGTCGATGCACTCCCACTAAGTCACGGCGACCACATTTGTGTTTTTAAGAAGAAGTAACTAAGAAGCATAATTATTCTGCCCGCTTGAGAGACGGGAATACGTTTTTATGATCGAAGAAAAACTGCGGTTAAATGTAAAAAGTGATCCAATAGATCTCAATAGATGGTTTTATCGATCTGTATCTGGCTTAGTTGTTGTTCCATCCTGGGAAAGCTTTCTTGAATATACAGCATCTCACAGTTCTTCTACAATGAAAAAGCAAAAATGAAGGTCAAGCGACTAAAAATTGGAATAGTATTTTAAGTCCTGTTACTGTAATACTCAATCATGCAGAATGTTGGTTTCGTCAGTTCCGTTCCGGTAATTTTTTGGTTAAAGATGAACCACTCTGCCTTAGCCCAATTGGTAAAAAGCGTTGAACATGACCAATATTCGACTACACCGGAGCTGAACATTGCACAAAAAACCACTTGGAGTCATTAAAATAAGGCGAAATACAAGACGAAGTACGCGTGCCACACGAGGTAAAAAGAATCATGGACTGAATGTCTATCTACTAAGCTACTGAAACGTAAACAAAATCGACTCATTTTTGAAGTGGTCGCCGTTTCGTAGTGGGCAAGTGCGTCGACTCTATTCGCTTTTGCTGCTTAGGACTTCCTACCAACTCTCGTGCAATTTTTTGATGCCGATCCGCAAAAATCGGACGAGCGGGATGCAAATGGTGATGACATTAATGACCACTTTTCGGGAGTTTACGACGAACTATTGTTTCGTGTTGTCGAGAGACTTATGTAGTAAATACCAGTGCATCAGAGTCTTCCAGCACAAAGCATGGAATGTCCTGGATTATTGGCATTTTCGTGATTCCTAGAACTGTTTTTGTGTATATGCACCTTCACCCATATTTCGTGACGATCAAACAGATAAAAATCAAAGCACCCCCGCACCTAAGTTCACCGACAACCGCACGCTACCTCGTCTTCCAAAAACTGCTTAGACTGGGTGTGACTCCCACCACGATTGTTAATTAACTCAGACTGGAATATGTTTTCTCCTGAATCTCATTAAGACTTACCACTCTTGCGTCAAAGTTCCCTCCACACTCATTGTCACCTCACAGAGAGACTCAAATGGCCACTGGCAGAACTGACCATGAGTGTGTTCTTCCGTTTATGGTTTCGACAAATACTCTCCGCCATCAAGCTAACCTTAAGGAATGTATACAATTAATAGCAAACATTCCAAAGGCAATTAGGTCAGTTCAGCCTCAGAGCATTAATTAATTCCGCCACCTTCGTCGGAAGCCTGTTGTCCGCTTAATGGCGGATGTGCCTTCCGCCTCGTGACAAACTGTCACCTCTTTAAGTGACAAGTTTCTGCATTTAATTAGACACAAAACCGATTGATTTAGTGCAATTAATTATGCCCCCCACTTCGCGTGTTTCCTGGCCGGCGGCTGGGAGCAGGTGTCAAAGCCCTGCCTTATTATCTATTCACGAACCACAAAGCTCCTTTCAAGCAGCCAGCGTGGAGTGCAATTAAGTTTTATAATTGCATTCCATTGTGCTGGGCGCAGAAGGATACAGCAAAAACCAACGGACGACGGAGAAGACAGCGCAAAAAAATTAACACTGATTCGCACAATGGAAGTCTATTTAACATAAATTAACCCCCATCCTGGGGGGGTGGCGGTGGGACGTATGGCAATCGGGCAAGACGACCGAGAACACAAGAAGTTCTGCCGAGATATTTAATTGCATTCCACTATCATTGGCCTCCAACACATACACACGCTCACAGGATAAGAGGTGGTTAACGACAAAAACGGTTGTGGGGGGGGGGGGGGGGGGTTGTGTGCAATTTACTTTTGTGGTTTGAAACTTATTTCGTCCGCCCACCCACACACACTGCTGGTCGTGGGGTAGCAGAGCAACGTTGTATTCATTGTTTCCAAATTGGAGCAGTTTGGAACACGGAGGAATTCATAAAGATTTCAAGAACTTAACAAATGTAAAAATATTCCTACCTATAAGTGACGAGTCAAAACCGACAAAATGCGCTTCTGAAAGGTCGGAGCATCAAGGTGGCCCAGAGATGGTGAGAAGCTAAATTTGACTACAATGTGGTACTAGGAAATGCGTCGTAGAATCTCAACTTAATTTAGAAAATGTTCCACGATTCCTGCGAGGAGAAGGAGCTGAGTTCGCGGCTCTGTTGCACTAACACCGTGCGAGTAAATGTGAAGTATGCGGAAAGGGATTTTCAATGCATGCAATGTTAACACAATGTCGCTCTGGATTAGCTTAGGAGGCAAAGTGTGCGAGGTATGTGGAGACTGTCAAAGAACGAAATCCGCCCCAAATCAGTTTTGTGTCTTAATTGCCTTCAAACAATTACACACTGCTGCTATCCCATGCGAATCACTCGAAACGTCTGTTGAAAGGGTTCAGCTTCGTCATGGCGCCTGTTTGAATCTTCACGGAGAATATATGTATGTCTTACAAGCTTGTTCAAATAGAAGTGTTCACATCAATAAGGATTTTTGGTCGAACTACCGCAAGAGTTGAACTTAAAAAAACTGAAGACCTTTATATTTTGTTGACAGAGGAATTGCGTTATGGACTTGTTGCATAGGAAAATGACAACTAAGCAGAAAAATATTAACTTCAAAAAAGTCTCTTTGCATTGAGTCGTTGGGAGATCAGACTAGAGAATTGCAGTTTTGTGGTGTATGACGAAGCAAAAAAGTACGATGTTCCTAACTTAGATGTCTTCTACAGTCGCCTACAGTATTCCGAAATTTCGTACAGATCTCTTTATATGCCTAAGATGCTTTCATGCATGTTGGACAGGCAAACACACGGATATTCTGAAATTGTGTAAAACATGAAAATAAACCTTGGTCAAAGTAATATTTCGAAAGTCTAGTCTTTTTTGGGATGCGCCCAAGGATGTGGTAATCTTCCGGGGAAACGTCTATGTACTAATCTAAACCCTGCAGACTTCAACCACTCACTCCGCAGAACTGCCATTCGGTAGTACCTAGCGGGGATGGTTATCGACTTACGCTCTGCTCCGAAGGAAAGTCCTTTCTACCTCATCCTGTCCAAGTTTTAAACGTACCTTCACAATGAATGAGTATACCTCATTCCAGTTCACTACAGATCTCATCAGGTAGGGGATCATACTGTCGGCACTTGGTAGGTTTACCACATGTCTCCCCTGCTGCGCGCTCTGAGTCCTCCTCGAAGTTTGGGCAAAACGGCGAGCTGTCGTGCCCAAATCTGTGCCGATATTTTCGGTACCCGGCGTGTCCAGAAAGGAACTGTGAGAGTTGGTAGTTGCACTCACTTGCGCATCTTGATATCCAGGTCTCGATGACGTAGATGACCATCTGCCTACCTACCTACCTTCTGTGGAGGCATCCCTTTTGACTTGCTACACTGCTTCGGACGCTGCTCCTTCTTCTTGGTTTATAAGTTTCCTTGGTACCTGTCCGGAGGTCTCCGGTGGTACACTCTCGTTTAGGCTCGTTTGCAGAAATGTCTATGGGTAGCATTGCTGCTATGAAGAACGCCGCCCCATCAGAAATAGTACCCAAACCACTGCGCAGAGTCTGTACGCTGACATTATCATCCGTTTCAGTCGTCCTGAGGTGAGTGATCTAGCCCAAATCGGAGCTATATACAGGAGAATTGAATTGGCTACTCGTTAGATTTGAATTCTGTGGGAATACCCAAATCCACCAATATTTGTAAGGATTCTAGAGAGTGCTCCTTGGAGCCTCGTGCCCATGTTTATTTGCTCACTGCAGAAACCCGCATAAACTGGCACCTCTCAAGGACAACATTTATGAACACGACGGCAAATCGTCAAATAAATAGATTCTTCCACATGGTAAGGGGCTAACATCGATACTGACCATTTCCTCTTAGCAGTGGTCGCCGTGGCGTACTGAGTAAGTGCATCGATTCACACGCCGGAATTCAAGGTTCGATTCCCAGATACGATACCTCGCATTTTTCATGGCACCACCTCTTTCGAGTTGCTAATAAAACACGCAAGGAATACCAATTGTCTATGAAAAGCTTTTCTAATCTTGGCGATCGGAGTCGGCAAAAATTGTAAGTCCACTCTGCTATTGGAGAGAACAATAGCACGCACAACACGAGTAGTTGATGCAGGAACTAGGCCCTGTTCCCTTGTATGCTTTGTTTGGTTTCAAAACACCAGAGATAGTTAGAGTCTTTAAGGAGCAAATAAGAAAATATCCATCTTGCCGGTGGTAATAAGCGCAACCACCTTGGGATACCGACCATCCCCGACAAGAAAAGAAATCGGTAATATGTGAAAAGTGTACCAAAAAGCGCTGCAACGGAAAACCAGGATAGTGTAAAGGAAGTGCCGGGCCAAACAGAAAATGCAAATAAACTGGTATGAGTAAGACTCACACATGAATGGTTTCGTTTTCTTTTGCATTTTTGGTACAAGCACAAATACATTTATTTGTCTCAAATATACGAAAATTTGAACACGAAAATCAAGTGGTCTCGATCCATCTAAAGGACAGTAAGTGAGTATCCTACTTTTATCGTTCAGGTGTTTATCTTTAATGTGCATAAAGCGTAAGTCTTCAATGCTTTCATTTCATACCTTTGCATAAATTATTCCTAAATGTTCGTAACCAGGTCTTCAAAGCTACATCTTTAAAATGCACACAGAATGGCTGGAACTTATATTGTTTTAACACAAAACGTTCTGTGACTTTTTCACGCGTTTAGGTGCAACGATATATGATCTGGAGGTGGAGGGAGACCCTTTTTTGGAGCTTACTATTTAGTACAAAAAACCAAACACAAAATTAGGCCTATCTATTGATGTACATATCACATAAACAATATTTTATAAATCAAGCAGAAATTTCAAGAAAAATTAAAACATTCGTAGAACCTCGTCCACTATATGACACCCCCACTGTACCCTAACCAACGAAAAGTTTTCAAATCCACTAAAACTGACATCAGTTGCTATCTAAGACAACCACCTGCGGCAATAGTCGCTGAATTGATCGAGGTTGAAAGCCGACTACAATCGTGGTTATCTCTGACCCGATGGGGGATTGTCATGAAAATCATTTCCTGGTTTAACAGCACTACCAACCCCCAACAATAAGCTCGGGAGTAGTTTAAAGAAACTGCGTACGCCACACAACCTGCGATTAAGATTGATGATAAAAAGAATCATAAAAAAACACACCCACACGCATCAACCGCCATCAGGCGGTTGTGTATGGCTCTCAGTCATCATTCAAACTTCCTTTGTGCACGCTCGTAAAGAGCACCATTTCAAAGAGGTAACTCCAATTGAGGCACACACGCTGATACGTCAATATCCCTCAAACGAACCCCATCGCCCAGACCCAGACACGGAAACAAGAAGAACACGGAAAATAGTAAAAATGAAGGAAAAAGTAATTTGAAAGCTACCCCCAGAGGCATTAATATAAATTGCTGTAATCGGTCCCTTGTCGGTGTTTATCTCTTTGATGATTGCCCTTGACGGCACGTGCGTTTCTCTAGTTTCATAGGGAAATCCACCCGCCACCCTCCATCCAGCCCTGCCGGGCTTCGTCGGGGTATCGTCTTGAAACAAAAGGCGAGAATCGAGTTTCTTTTTCCATTTGTTCCGTCCTCTTGACAATCTCAAGATTCTTGTTAAGTCATATTGCATTTTCAATTTAGTTGCTCTCTGTGCCGTTGACTCCTTAGCCTTGGTCTGCTCGTTCCCGGCACCGCGACGTCGTCGTCATCTTCTTACATTTTCGCTCCCAACTCAAGTATTTCATCATCGCAAGTCGTCCTCTCACTCAACATCTTGCGCAATCCCTTGTGTCCCTTTGATTGAGTTTCATTTTTTCATCTTTCGCCGTTTGCTGGGGTCCCCGGTCGCTTTTCTCATTTATCTCTCATCAACTGGTGTCAGATTGAAGAAGAGTTTTTCTCTCGTTAGGTGCGGCGTCAAGGATACCTGTCAAAAGTGTTAACGAGGTGAATTTATCACTCGCGACTGATCCCTTTATTTCAATGCGGAATCTGATAGGCACCTGAACCTCGTGTGTCGCGGGTGAGTGTTGGGCGCCATGTGACGGTACTAGCGCAATCCCATCAAGCGTTGTGGCCACTTTATGAACTCCAGAATGGGTAATACAGTGAGGGTGCTATCAAGAATTACGGTGCAATTAAAAGCTGGTGAATCTCAAGCACGCTGATTGCGGTTCACGAAATGGTTCATAAAACTCACACTAAGTAGCTGTTCAGCGCTTAAACCGGCACCCGGCACGTTATCTCCTCCGACATTTATTGGATTCAGTTTCTTGATTCCGCCCAGGTCAGCCGGGGAGATCCTTGAAGCGGGTTCCGACTACGAAGCGCTGTACATGGGAGCAGAGTGCATTCCAAGGATGTTGTAGCGCGAGGCAGAACGCGGACGCCCGTTTTAAACTTCAGAGTAATATTTGTGGCCAATAAAAAGTTTTATTCCTGCAGTCTGCGTGGTGCGGAGGGGATCTAATAAATTTGCGACCCCAGAGAACTGGATGAGGTCGTTTGTTAATCTCGCTAATGACTTAATTGTTGGGCGGTGGCGGAGCTGTGGCGACGGTTAGCAGCGGGAATCAGGCGTTTTTGTGGTTATATTGTTCCAAGTTTATGGCATTAAGTGCGACGATTAAAATCGAAATTGCAGGCAGTTATGTTTTTTTGGGTGTAAAATCGTCTGAGTGGTGATGGAATTCTGCTAGGGAGACTTTCATTGATGTAGTCATTAAGTAGATTGCATTGTGTGATAGCTAAGTACTCTGGCAGAGTGGGCGGTTTGTCTGGAAGCAACAGATGAAAAGATTAATTGTACTGAGGTGATGAGGTGGAAGCCAGGAAGGAGATTTAAGAAGGTTTTGATGGAAAAACAGGGATTTTTTGGAGATGTTTCTGGGGACTGTAATCTCTGGTTGAATTTAAAAATACATGAAGTTTGAATTTTTAAATTTTTTTACAAGGACAATGACAGAAAGAAATTGTATCTGTCAAAGTTTGTCAGAATTTTTGTCGGTTCATGTTCAACACTTTCAACGAATCAAAGAACTAATAATTAGTTCAGTGAGTTAGCAACACTCTGGTTAGATGCGCTAACTTTTACGATCACAATTCTAATGATTCATTTTCGAGCCCAATTTCCGATTATTTTCGTTCATATTTCACGGTTCCACGTCTCGAATTGATGGCAAGGCAATCCCTACGTCTAGGATAGAACAACAAGAGTTCAATTTGAAGAGTCACCAGATACAGATACAGATTGATGTACACATATTCCCTTTCGGAATATGTTGCCCGCGAAATCCAAAATCGAAAAAAATCCCATAATCCTGAAATGCCCAAATCCCCAAAATGGGAAAAATGTCAAAAATCGCAAGATACCCAAAATCACGGAATGGCCAATGTACCGAAAGGCCAAAATCTTCACCTTTTTATACCGAAAACGAGTTACGGAAAGAATCATAACGGATGTGTAGGTGTCTGACTACAACCCCCTCAGCTACGGGCTTAAGAGAAGACTCAGTTTTCCCAAATTGTGTAAATTGATTCCTGGATTCTGGCCTCTTCGGTATTTTGCAATTTTCGATGGAAAATTTTTGAATTTTGCGTATTTTCGGTGTTTGATCAATTTGTGATCTAAGCGTTTTTGACTTTCTGTCCTTTCGGTACAAGATCCGCTTTCCCCGTTTTATCTAAACTCAACTTCTGTACAGAGACTGTAGTGAAAGTCACTTTTTCTCGTCCTAAATAGACTTTACCCATAAGTGTCACAGAACTTGGGCCAGAATATTTTGTCTTAAGCCTACCGATAACCTACAAAATATTTGGCTGAAATTCAGATATATGATTTTCTCAGACATACTCAGCCATATGAACACATCCTGAATCCAGGGCATATCACATTTCATCCCATATGCCCCAGTCCTCTCCAAAACACAAAAAAAAATTCAAACCTTCTTATCTTGTTAGCACATGTAAAGTGCCAAGTAATACCCAAAGACGATCTCCTCAGGGACCACATACCCACACAGTCCCAAAAACATTTGCCACGAACAAGCCCCCTGCGTCAGAGGCGACCACATTTTCCTCACGATTTCATTTGCCCTACGCATCCTTTTTTTCGTCGTATCCTTCTGCAAAAATACCCATTTCTTTACACATCATTCTTTTACGTGCCTGCCGTTGTGTAAATGCCTCTCATTTTTTTCGTTTGCGGGGTCTCGGTTCTTATCCCTACGAACGCCATATTCAATTTCCACCGTAGGTTCCCCGTCGCACACCCGAGCCTTGGTCCTGCTTGAGTAAGTAGCCAAACGTGATTGGAAATTTAAAATTCAAATAAGGTCCAGAACGACAGGTCCAGTGAGAAATTGTGCTCTTTTCATATTTTTTTTTTTGCTTCACACTTTTAACGGGTTTTTGTCCATGACCTAGCACTCTATGTGGGCCAGGGCTGCATGAATATTTCGCATGTTCGTTTGACCGGAAAACGTTTCTCTATTCAACCTCCTTTTGCATTAAAAAAAAAACGTGAGACGAAATTCGATTTTGAATTTCAATTCAGCTTTGAGCGGAAAATTGAAGAGAAGTTTCGTAGTTCGTTTTCGGTTTAGAATAATCGACGGTTTCGGCTTGAATTTAAGTGACTAAGTGAGTTTTAAAAGATGAAGAAGATGGGAAGTCCTTTGAGTTTTTGAAATATTCTTGAAGTTATCTTGCGTTTTGTGCTGATAAACATAATCCTGGAAATTATACGCCGAAGAATGCATTATGGCCACTTGCACTCCGTGTGCTTAGGGTTGATACAGAAGTTGTTAAAGTTCAGAGTTCAAACTATCGTTATCGTACTCCGTAGTTCTAATCGTCAGACACTCCTCCAGTATTCTGAATGTCATTTCCTTGTTGTAGCCAAGGTTAGAACGCGGATATCGAGAGAGCAACGGAGACGAGACAAGCCAAAACGGTTTGACGTCGGAATGCTAAAATCGCAGCCGATCGCTTGAGCCTTTACCGATCGATTCTCCCTGAAACTCTCCCAAAGTTCGATGCTGCCTGCACTGGCAATAGAAGAAGAATGAACACGTTGTCAAAAAGCAATCAAAGATGCTGGCACTGATGTGCAGGGTTTCAAGCCACCACCTAAGAGGAACCAATGGTTTGACGACGAGTGCAGGCAGGCGCATGCAGCCAAACAAGAAGCATACAAGGCAACGCTGCATCGAACGATGAGAGTTTGTGAGCTCTACAAACAGAGAAGAAGGGCAGAGACGCGGCTTCTCAGAAGAAAAAAGAAAGAGCACGAGAAGCGCGCGGTCGAGGAAATGGAGAGGTGCTATGGCAGGGATGACGTCCGAAATTTTTACCGCAAGATGAAACAGTTATCCGGGGAGTTATACCGGGACCAAAATGGACAACAGGTGGTAGAGTCGTAGTCGGTGCTGAGAATTTGGAAAGATCATTTCTGCAGACTCCTAAACGGCAATGACGACACAAATCCCGTTGATAAGCAGAAAGTTCCACTCAATTTGGACGACGATGGACAAGAATTTCGTCCCCTCGACTTCGACGAGGTCAAGATAGCAATATCGAGACTGAAGTCGAACAAAGCTTCTGGCGCGGGCGGACTATCTGGGATAAGCTGGTTGGGTGCATCCACCAGCTCATCTGTGAGATATGGTCGGAGGAAAGCATGCCCGACGAGTGGAATCTCAGCATCGTATGTCCGGTCCACAAGAAAGGAGACCCCTTCGACTGCGCCAACTATCGAGGGATCAGTCTCCTTAATATCGCATATAAGATTCTCTCTGCCATATTGTGTGAGCGCCTGAAACCGTTCGTCAACAACCTGATTGGTCCTTATCAGTGTGGTTTCAGGCCAGGGAAGTCCACAATCCATCAGATCTTCACACTGCGGCAAATCCTGGAGAAGTCCCAAGAAGTACAAATCGACACCCACCATCTATTTGTCGATTTCAAGGCCGCGTATGACAGCGTGCATAGAGACGAGCTATACAGTGCCATGTCTAGTTTTGGCATCCCTACCAAACTCGTCAGATTGTGTAGGATGACGATGGAGAACTCTCGCTGCTTCGTCAAGGTCGGTAGCGAACTCACCGAGACCTTCGATTAGGCAAGACGACGCGCTGCCATACAACTTCTTTAACATCATTCTTGAGAGGATCGTGCGTAACTCACACGTCAACATCAGAGGCACGATTTTCCACAAGTTCGTTCAACTGCTAACTTATGCGGATGACATTGACGTGATCGGCCGAACTAAGCGAGCCGTCCATGAGGGGTTTGCTGGCATTGTAGCGGAAGCGGCTAAAATGAGTCTGGTGGTAAATGAGGGCAAAACGAAGTACATGCTGTCATCAAGGAAGGACACACAACATCGGCGTCTCGGACAGAGCGTCACACTAGGCAGCAGAAACTTCGAGGTAGTTAAGGACTTCGTCCAGCTCGGCTCTGCGGTAAACAGGGACAATAACACCAGTACCGAAATCAAACGCAGAATCACTCTTGCCAATCGCTGTTTCTTTGGGCTTAAGAGGCAATTGAGTAATAAAGCCCTCACCCGTACGACCAAAGTGACTTTGTACAACACCTTGATCATCCCAGTCCTACTTTATGGCGCAGATACCTGGACGCTTCTAAAAGCGGGTGAGGAAGCCCTTGTTTTCTTCGAGAGAAAAGTTGTTGGCATTTGGAGGAGAAGATTCAACCACGAAGTGTATGGGCTGTACGGCGGCATGAGCCTAATCAAGCGTCTACGGATAGAACGCTTAAGGTGGTAAGGTCATGTAGAGCGGATGGACGACACTGTTCCGGCCCTAAGAGTCTCCGAATCCGAAACACAGGGACAACGCAACAGAGGACGTCCTAGACTGTGATGGCGCACACAAGTGGAAAGGGACCTTAACCAACTTGGAGTGCGCAACTAGAAGCAGCTGGCAAGAGATCGTGCTAGCTGGAGAGGCATGTTGGTTGAGGCCCAGGTGCACCCCGGTCTGTAGTGCCACTCATAGGAGAACATATTTCAATTCAGTTCCTTCCCTCTTATTTTTTTTACAAAATAAAAAGCAGTCTAGACAGTTTTTATTTGGCTACTTTCTGAGTTCGTTGATTTTTCAGTCTTTTAAATGCAAGTCATTGAATCGCCTTGTGCTTTGTCCTGGAGCCTCTGTGGCTACATGGAATAATCATCCCTTCTCTATCCAACAACGGTGATAGTGTCGAAAATCTTGCAACAAAACTCTTTGAAGTCGTCACATTAATTTGGGGATAGAGAGCAGCTTAGCAATATTAAAATAACACAACTGACAAAAAATGGAATGCACTGAAAAAAAAATATTTTAATTGAAACACAACGATATTCATCTGCAGTTCATTGTTTCCAACACCAGGAGGTGTTTGATATGCAATTTATTCGATTTCACCTCGCCTCGAAGGGACCCGTTCTTTTGCCGCGCCATGCGGGCTGCGGAATCAATAAATCACCAGAATTAAACCCGGAAGCCTATTAATGCGGAATAAAATATTGACAGTCCGAAAACCGCTCGTCACGAATATGGGTGACCGTTTTTGTTGTTAGCACAGAAAAACAGATCCAATTTATGCACGCGTATGTGCATGCATATGTATTTATTCCGTGTTCGTATTTTTAATCATTTTCATTTTTTGCCGCTGTTTATTGTTTAATGGTGTTTCCCGGGAAAAGGGAGCTGTTATATCCTTTCGGGAGATTACCTTAATTTCGCATTAATCGATGCTTTAAGCGCCTGAGCTCCAACGAGAGCTGACAGCTCAATTTTTAATGAGACTTCGGAGGGAATTTGAATTTTCCCGTCGTGAGCCTTCTTGGTCACATTGAATTCGGCATTCCTTTAAAGAGCTTGGATGCGATGGAATTTTAGCTTCATGGAAAATCTTCTCGAAAATCCTTCAAACACATGAATGGGTGAAGTTGTTTGAAAAGTTGTAAACAGAGCAGGGATACTCCGTCTCTTCGATTTGTTGAGTTGAATGTGTGTCGTGCTCCACACACGTGTGAAGCAATCGCAATGTTGTGGACCAAAACTTGATGAGTTTTTCTACCTCTTTTAAGACCTCCCAAGTGGGATTCATATTTCCCCTGAAACAAAAGTCCTGTCACTCATATTCAGAATCCACCCCGTAGGGCAGTCGATTCCTGACATATTAGGTTTCCAGGTCCTTCAGCGTTTCCTTTGAGAAATAATCTTCCTAAGCTGACAGCTTTGATATTTCTCATATCAACGTCGGCCGTATGTTACGCAGTCAATGAGGACTTAAGTAGCCTCGTGCAGCAATCAATTCGTCCGAAGGTCACTTATCGGATATCAGGTATTCCTGTTGCGTACACATACGCCGTCCTCGTCGGGTTCGGGTGTGGCCGAACACGTTGCTTATCACAATATCGAAATTCATTTCGTTAAGGTCATGGCCCGTAATGAAATTCCATAACCAATGTCAATTGCCCTAGGCCTCTTATCTCGACGTAAGGGTGGGCGCACACTCGATGTGTGTGCTTAGTGGGGAATTGGTGGGTAACTTGAGAAACCCAAGCTGCCCCCACTTGTAGGGGTGTGTATCCAGGGCTGGGTGAGGAAAAGAAGAAACCAATTGACGGCCGGTGGAATTGAAAACGTAATTTAGTGCATGATTGGCATACGTCGTGCGCCTTGAGATAATAATGCGGAGCCTGCCTATTGAGAGACCGAAATGCAATTTACTGTGGTTTCCTCTTTGCGGATAATGAAGCACACACCAGTGGCATCTCATCTGGTCTCTGATCGAATTAGTATATTCGCTTCAAACTGGAAACTTAATTAGATGGCCGATAGCAGGCCAGGACTTCAAGGATTGATTTGCCAATCAACGAATGGAACATATTGCGCAACTAGTTGATGGAATGAGTGGGGCATCCTAGGCGTATGATTTAAGCGGCTTGTAATTCTGTTGTCGGCAAGGTAGTGCGAATATTTGAAATTATATATTTGTTGAAGTCTTGCAAACTTTGGTGCAACTAGGAGTGTGAAGTGTTTTTTCCGTGGCCTAAGCAATGTTCATGTTGGAGATTTTACCAACTTTTTGCCTAGATACGCGTTGTGGTTATAAGCCATGTAATATTTCAGTTCTTCGATTTTCTTGCCCCTTGGCTTAACTGAATGAGTATCAGAAACGTACTTAGGGCGCAAATTGCAGCGCCTTCAGAGAAAATGATGCAACCTTCAAAGAAGCGAATTGTGTTGCAACAGCTCATGAAAATATAGACTGGTGAAAGCCAGTGAAGACCGGCAACTTTATAATTCCTTCGGTATTCAACTTCTGTAGCATATCAGCCGAAAGCATGGCTCAGTGATTTTAAGCGGCTCTTCGTTCGATCAATTAGCAGAGACGGGAGTTTTACACAGACGGGAGAGAAAGGTAATTGGAGGGTGCAAGACCCGGGCTACAAGGTGGATCCATCAAAACTTGTTGACTATGCTCTGATGTGAGCTGCCTATCATTGTACTCATGAAAGGCAGTTCTCTTTCTGTTGGCTTAATGGATTCCGTCAAAGGATCGAATGGCTGTGTTTTCCCAAGCTTAAACAGCACATAATACAGCATTTTCTTTTCAATCCCACTGAACAGACAAAATATTTAAGTCTGCCGTCAAGCCAGACGTAGAAGTCGTTTATGGTTCACCATAAATTTTTGACTTGAGTGGGAAATTCTCGTATTTAATCGATTTTTGATTGCTAGTTATGCATGGCTTCAAAAAAAGTCTCCATTTCGTTCAGTTTTAACAGAGCTTTGCTGATGGTTATTCGGTCGGATAAATTCTTTTGTGCTTCTAGATGAATGGCCACCATAACAAGTAGTGACAAAAATCGAACAAACTCCCCGATACCACACCCAACGATACACAATTTTCCAGCAACTGCCGACCACTCAACTTCAGTGACAACAAAAAGAGAAAATGAAATCCCAACTCCGGTGGAGGAAATAGTCCTCTTAGCTAGCTACGAAGTCGTTGGCACAGCTATTCAAAGGCTTAAGAACAACAAAGCTAAAGGGTTTGATGACGTAGGCTATGTGGCAATGTTCGGGTAGGGGGTATTAACCAGATCATCTGCAGTATTGGGAGCGAGGAGGGAGGAGTATGCCTTACGACTGGAGTATCACCTCCACATGCCCCATCCATACAAAAGGTTTTTTTCCGACTCCGAACTGCGGGATACTCTTCGAGTGATGTCAGCAACTCGAAAGAGGTGGTGCAGTGAAAAAAATGCGAGGTGCCCCGTCCGGGAATCGAATCCAGACTTTCTGCGCGGCGGTCGACGCACTTACCACTACGCCACTGCGACCTCGAAACAACTGCAGGGGTATACTTCTGCTCAATGTTCGCTACAAGATCCTGTCCAGCAGACTATGTGCCTCTCTAAAGACGTTTCGTGGCATGTGGCAGGGCGTCTTGAGGCCAAATATAGCCCGATTTTTTAAAGGTACCTTAAGAAGAGCAGAGAGTTTCATGTGAATAAAAAGCACTTCTTTCGATTCTAAAGCCGCATACGGCAGCATGCATAGTGTTGAACTATTTAAAGCGATGGCTGAATTCAATATTCTATGAAAACTTATCCGGTTCATTCGCACAAGGCTACCACATCTCTCTCTTCACTATGCAGTTCAGCTAAAGGACTTGGAAGTCATTTTAATCTCGCACCGGATTTCGGCAAGGAGACACGCTTTTGTGGGGTTTCTTTAATCTGGTACTGGTGCAGGCAGAGCGGCGAGGTGCTGCTAACCCGACAGACAATATCTTCTACAAGTCAGTCCAACTGTTGGGATAGACAGAAGCCATCATATCATCGCGAGTTCCCAACGTGCTGTTGTAGAAGCTGTCACGTCCACTGAAGAACAGGCGAAATGAGCGAGTCTTTAAACTCTAAGTCTCTAAGGCAGTCTACTGATGGTGAATTTTGACAAAAGTTTAGGGGTTAAGTGAATGAGCATAAAAAGAACTACAAGCCGTTGAGAAAGAACCGATCGATCGATTGTTATTTAGGTCAATGAGTAACTCTCTCGTTAGCTGAGGTAGTAAAGTTGTTTGTCTACTGTGGGCAAAAGTAAGCTTGCTAAGGAGATCCGCCATTGAATCGCCCTTGGCAAACGATGTTCCTGTGGTTTGTCGAACACGCTCCAACTAAGAGGGTCTTCGAATCCCAGCCTCCGGTAAAGAGACCAAGTGATTGCGGATACTAAAGAGCAGCGTGCCTCCAACCGCCAAAAATAGAAGGCAGTTATAGCTCAGGCTTAGACCCTTCAAGGCTCGCAGGACATGCGAACAAACAAACCGGTGAATAGAAAGGACACATGTAACTAAATCTTTAATTAGGTTATTCGTTGTAATGTTTAATTTTCAAAAGGCTTATTTTGAGAGATGACGCGTGACTTCAATCAAACTTCTTTGTCATTTTTGTCCAAAACTGTTCGGCAAGTCAGTATGGAATTGCGCACACTGCAAGTTTTTCAGCTGTGTTCCGAAAATCAGCGTGAGAAATGTTTCTCGCCCGTTTTGAGGAACTCATGGTATGCTTAATCGATCTACTGAACCTTCTATTTCCAGCACCATTTGCAAATTTGAGTTCCAGATTACATAAGTGGATGCAAATCCACCGGTTAGACTCAGTCTAGCAGTGAACGCAAAGGCCCTAACGAATCGATTCGTTGTCGTTCTTAGTAGTGGGCATGTTAGTGGAGTATGTGCTTAATAAAATTCAACCACATCGAAAAAGCATAACTATGGGGAACTAAACTCTTATTCTACCAGTCCTACTATATGACGCTGAAAGCTGGACGATAAGTTACGCATCGAGCTGACACTTGGTGCTTTCTACATCGGATACATGGTCCTGTCGAACATTACCGCGAACTACATATACGAGTCTTACCAAGACGTAAATGTTGCGAATATCTGTTGACTGCACTGATTCGGCCACTTTAAGCGTATGAGGACATACCTCCTAGTTCGAGAGGGAAAGAAACATTGAATTTTCGGTATAAAGACGAAGCCATCTGGGATGAGAGACAGCTTGGTCTTCATGGCTGGACTGAGCAGCGTGCTGTTGTCCGCTGACGATGGAAAGCAGCTGATCTCAGACTCGGAACCTTCATATGTCCCTGGTCTACTAAGTAAGTATTTTGTTTTCAGTTGAGGTGAAGTTCTATGCGCGTTCGGCCGAAATATCATCCCCATTGGTCGTGACAGAACTAGGTCTTCCACACTTCCCATCCCCTCATTAGATAATATTTAATGAAATCTCCTACGACACGCAACAACAAAAGTCTTCAAAATCACAAATAAAGACAAAATCTTGAAGACCATTCTGCTATATTCTGTTTCTTGTACACATCACAATATAAAACATTAACAAAATTTTAGGTACAACACTGCATCAAGTCAATCTCCAAAAATTCCACATTCAACCGGAAAAGATGATCGATCCATTGCGTAGACGAAGTGGCTGACCTCTGATCGCCCTCAATTTGCCGGATCTTCCTGTCCGCAAGTAAACAAGTCGTTGTGGAGTCTGAGGGAGAGGAGCAGGTGAATTGTCCACATCATAGTCCTCCTCCACCAAGACCTCAGGTTCTTCGTAATCAATATCTGGTAAAGGGGTCGCTGCATCTGCGTCAGCTGTTGGTGGTCCATAAGAATTGGCGGGAACAGACTGTGGTGGCAGGTAAGTGTTATCCGGTGGTGGCAGGTAAGTGTTATCCGGTTGAGGTGGAGTCGTTGTTGGCAAATCGAAAGGAATATCGGGTTTAAGTCCAGCTGGAGGATAAGGTGCCTTTGCTGGTGGTGCATCGGCTGGAGGTGCATCAGCTGGTGCAGCTTCCTGCCGGGCCGAGAAACGATTTGTCCGGAAATTACGGAAACGCGCCGGTTCCGCTGAGCAATAAGCGAACAAAGCGAATACGAGAAGTGAGACGAATAACTTTGCCATTCTGATTAGCTTTCCTTTGCTCTTGCACTGGAGTGTTGAATTGACTAAAGTTGACTGATATCGAAATGAGGAATGAGTGGTGTTTATATACAAATCAAAATGCAGACGGGCGTTCCACTATGGTCGCCCAGAATTATGGACAAGCGCATCCATACATGAGGCGGCATTACTCGTGTACTACGTGACGCCGGCAAAGGTTTTGTTGACATTGTCGAAGGTAATTATTTTTAATTGTTTTTAGTGTCTGTTGCAGAGGTGTACTTTATGATGTTTGGAATTCTCTGTGCGTTACCATAATGAGCGGATGACATTCGAATGAAAATTGAATTTGGTTCGTGATTACATGCAGGTTGGGGGTTAGACGCCACCTTAATCGGAAGTGTGTTAACCTCTGAGCCCGATGATGGATAGCACCTTGATGTGTGCTAAAACGTGATGCGTGTACAATCACGGGGTTCAATGTATGAACACATGTCTGACAACGGCTTGAGGTGTCATTGCATAACTGTTGTTTTCTTACTTGCCTACAAATTTGTTGAACACATTTTACATACATTCTTTACCATTTTCTGATCGGTTTCAAGTTATAAAAATTATATTTGAACCTCTGTAAAGATTTCGAGTTACACGATCTTAATTCTAAGCGGTTTTCAGAATAATAATCACAAGTGATGTAAAATGACACTGGACATACCGTCACATTGAACATTTTGTATTCATGAGTTAAACACAATTTTTTCCAAGACCCGATCTGTGTTGCTGACTCTAACTAGAGCTTAGTCATGTGATTTTGTTGCGTGCATAGTTATAAATTAAGAGATCAGGAATCATGTCGATGTAATTCCTACCCACTGCCCTGAAACAGCTTTGTTCACTGTACTGACTCCAACCAAGCGGTTATGGACACGATCTTCTGATTCAATGTGGAAGTGCATTGCTAACTTCAAAGAACGCAGAAATGTGAGAGAGGCCTCACTCCTTACCATGGTGGCGTGATTATCTCTCAAACATGAAGACAGGAGGCTCCTGAGTAACATAGGCGTTAGGTCTATTGTTATCATCAATTCTTTTGGACTAAGGCCTTAACCAACAAGCCCCTCCAGCTAACATAGTCCTTCACTAGCGGCTTTCAATTTCACACCACAAGCTGGTAGAGACATTTCTCCTTTTGTACGTGTCATTCCAGATGAATCCTTTCCTAGTACAGATGCAATGACTCTTCGAGCCTCAGCAGTTTTTTCTGTCCTCTCTGCATGACCTAATCATCTCAAGCGTTGTATCCGTAGACGTTTGAATACTCCCTTGCAACTATGGGCTGAAATTATTTATTTGTTCATATAGCTTGTTCTAGGTGACACACTTGGTGTAGGCATATTTGTGGAATACATTGTTCTATAGAGAGACGGAACAGATACTTTTGTGCGTGGTGAAGCCGAACTGATGTTAAAGTCAGCGATCAGTGCACACAAGCGGCAAGGGCTTAGCTTCTTTACCAACTATTCGTGTTGTGCTTGCTAGTGTTTTCTCATGAGTAGAGGAGACTTGCAGTTTTTTGCAGACCCCAAACGGCGAGATTTGAGAAGCCCTTCATAGACAATTTGAGTGTTTGCATTAACTCGAGGTGGTGGCCTGAATCGAACTTGGAACCTTCGCGTGTAAGTCCACGCGCTTACCTACCCACAGTGTTCTCCTCCTTCATCTAAGTCCTTATGTCTTCAGTCACCCTGCATGGTAGTCAGTCACTTTTCTCTACTGTAGACTTTCTGTGACGTGGCACCCTGCGGCATGCCGAAATTACATTTCTAGCAACCAAGAACAAAATTCGCCAAACTAGCTAACATTCAGGCATAGATGGACTGATAGGACCGAGTCCGAATCAGACTGTGGAGGAGACTGACTGTAAAACTGTCCTCAATATTATTTCACTTCGTCCCCCAATATTCCCCCAATAGAAATATCCTTCGGGTCCTAGGACTCCTATTTACTCTACGAGCAGACAAATGAAATTTTTCGATTCAAACGAGCAACCATAAGAGCGATTCCCTCTGCAATTAGTGAAGTGCATATAAGCAGCAGACAAAAGAAGCGAAACAATGCCGGCGCAGATGACACAAAACTTGAAATCCATGCAGCTTTAAGAGGCACCCACAGCCCATGAAATATTCACTTGGCGCAAATGTCAAGCACCGAGCGTACATGCGATTTGCACAACTGTCATCTAATCTCATCTCCTTCCAGGACCCATTTCAACTTGCAATTGCTAAGAGCCTTAATTCAATTTTCTCCGAATCGGAATCATCACTGCTCAGACCTGAATGCACTTTTGTCAACTGCCACCGACGCAGCACAAGGGGCACAATGTTTGCAGCCGAACTGCTGCCATAATTAATATCCTGTCCAAAACTCTTGCAAATTAAGGAACTATTATCGTGTTGCTAACAAAATTATTCCCATGTCCCACATTCGTCTTCTTCTTTCGGATGATAGGCCTCGGTAGCAGCAACGTCTCCGGCAACATCCATCGAAATCATAAAACACTCACCATGATGACTGCTCATCCATCAAATGCATCGTACACGGACGCAGGAGCCTTGTCAGGGCGGCTTTCGCATGTGTGCACGAGTCCTTGCCCACAGCGCTATCAGCACCAGATGACTCTGCAAGGATACACACAATTGGGGGTTGATGTATGTGCTTGTACATCATCAGATTGGTTTGTCCCTGGCTCTGCCCTGCTGGAACACATCTACTGGGATGTTTCATTTCTGCTACGCTGCCGTGCTCTGCTGATATCCTGGTTGAGGTTTGCCTAAGAGTTTATATGTAATTAAGCTGTGGAGCTGGAGCGCATCTCTGCAATTTATGCAACGATAAAGTCTTCTTGAACCACCACCCAATGGGGTGGGATCACAGACGCACAGACACACTCTGCAGGGGAGCATCTGTTGTTAACCAGAAGATACAAGGAGCAAATATTTAAAGTTCTGCTTGTCATGGCCTACGATCCGATTCAGTTCAAATGGAATTCATAATCAACACCCACCCCCGCACCCCCGGCTCACCACAGTCGTCGCCCCATTGTTAGACGCTCACCCATGATTTTCCAGCTGACATCAACGACAGCGACATAAAAGTCAATCTTTTGTGTCAAAAATCGAAGGAATGTCGTCGCTCCTCACAATTATTGGCAAACATAAAAGTTCCCCTCGTCCTTCGGTGCTGTGTGCGCCTTCGCCCCGTTCCAGAACCCCACTCTGCCAACAACAAAAAACAACCGAAAATTGCTCCAATAAACCGAGTAAACAAATAAAAACAATTTAAAACGATGATACAACATCATTATAGCTCGGAGAGGGACGAGAGTGGATTCCGGCGGATTGGCCGTGGTTGGGGGGTGGGTACTGCCATAAAGTTTAATGCGCGGCAATGTCATAAAAGTGCGCATAAACAACCCCCGGGGGGCTTGCTCCCAAGCGGAGGGTGTGCTGTGCGGTCGTCGGAAGACAGCATGCTGCTCGCAGTTCTATTGGATCGCATAAAACTAATGTACTTCACCATAAATCCGTGATTTGTTTACAGTCCATCTTGTTTATTGGAATTTTAATTTTGTCTGCCCTGGTTCCGGTAAGCGGTGGCGGTGGTGTGGTGGTGTGGACAAGTGTTCCGTTCTGCAGAATGGTTAATGATCCATCATCGGGGGGAGTTGATGCGAAACTTTTGATTTATAGCCTCTCGCAAAGTTGCCGACTAGAGTTCTTCGGAAAGTTCATTTTTAAGTTATGGGTAGTGGATTGAACTCCACGGATGGAGGAGCTGAAATTTTAGGTGAGACGTGTGCCGTGAAGTGTTCGTGCCGAGCAAGGCAACTGCACCTGCTGTCGCAGCGTATAAGTTAATAACTTGCGTCAGCTAGCGTGTGCATCAGATTTGCAATAGACGCGAAATCAATTAATCACGTCTTGTCATAGACGCCGTGAGTGGAGCAATGCTTCATGTGATTTCTGACGGCAGACAGGAAACAGCTATGCACACAAGCTATTGATGTTTCTAGGTGGCACGTAGTTGAAACGAGATTTTGCTGTTGGGAGAGGGGTTGGCAAGGTGAGCTTAATGGATGCTGCAGTAAGTATTTAAGTCATTGGAGAGGCTAGTCATTTTGAGAGCTTTAAGAATGCGAAGAATGGGTGCTGCGATATGGAGCACTTAAATCAAGAACTGCTCTTAAGCCTGCAGACGTCGCTGTTCTTTGTCGCGAAGAAAGTAAGGATGCATTTGAGAAATTGAAAAAAACATGTGTTCTAAATATAAAGTTCTAAGTCAAGTCAAAATCTTGACTCGATACTTTTCTTAGATCCCAAATTTTAAGAAAATTGTCCTTGGAAAGTGTGTTTTTTCGGGTGCTTTCCTACAAGTACTTAGCCGCACCAGTCCACTATCTTATTAGGAATTTGTTATCGTACAGGAAGATTGATTGGCTAGTGTTAACATTTTAGGTGAATCGGTTCGCTGCTTTGTTTGAGCGCGTCCGGCCTTGTCTGTGGGTTTTAGAAAAAAATGGAAAAGAGCAACATAGGCCGGTTGCTGTTTAAAGAAGAATCGATCAACGAAATCAAAGATTGAACCAAATGCTGATCAAGAATTGATTTTACGTTGTCACACGTCGGCTTTTGATGAGATATGCCGAGCTCTTTCAAAAACAACAACAATGGCAGATGATCCTAAAAGTACATAAGTTCCTATTGACAGACCTCCAACTGAAAGTGTGAGAAAAAGCCAAAACACTATGCAATTGTGAAAATACTCAGGAACAGAGTTTGACGCTCCTTAGCCGTTGTCCAAAGGAAATGCAGCATTATGTCGTGACAGCCGATGGTACCTGGTTCCGCTGATACATGACAGAGACTAAAGAACAGTCTTACCAGTGAGCTTTACAAAGCGTAAGACCCAGAAGAATGTGAAAACTGTCTTTTTAAAAGGTGATGGTCATCGATTTTTGGAATGGGTACGGTCTCCATCGACTATCTGGAGATTGCAAAATGGTCGCAGAACCAAATTATTGGATACAAATGCTCTTTCACCACAATTACTTCACCAAGGCCAAGATGGTGGAATAAGTCTACGAACTTCTATCCCTCTACCAAATTCTCCAGACATGGCTTCACCGTCACTTTCAATTTTAAAGTTGAAAAAATCACTTGCCAGTCAGAAATTGAAGTCGAATAAGAATAAAGACTATCGTTACCGCGGTGGTCTCTTTGGCATGGCCATGTGTTTGGCATACAGACAGGCTATGTTCAGAAATATATCGCCATCTTTATGAAAATGTAGGCTTTCTCTTATAGCCTAACTAATGGGACCGCCTTCATATCGCAAATAATAAGACTGAACGAAACTGTATTTAAAGCCTTATCCAATACTTCTCATATATATCGCTCTACAGCAGAATATCCCACTCAATTTGGACGACCATGGGATATCGAGACAGAAGTCGAACAAAGCAGCTAGAGTTGAGGGAACTATCCCAAGAGCTTTCGTATGATTCTTATGTTGCGAGTGTTTGAAATTGTCACGGGATATGTCCGCTTTTGGTTTTATTTTCAAGAAGAGAGAAATACGAGTATTGTAGGTAGTGGGAGGGAGATTGTCCTATGTGTGCTGAATGGGCTGTAATCAAGTTGGCAAGGAAAGAAAATTGTGCGCATTAGTGATTGGTCCGTCTGTGCGTAATGTATGCAACGCTCTCATATGTCCTGAAGTTCTTTTTCTTCTTTAACTGGCGCTACAGTCCGAGGTGGACCAGGGTCCAGCTCGCTTAATCTCTCGCCAGCTATCTCCAATTGCGCACTCCAAGTTGGTAAAGGTCCTTCTCCAATTGTGTACTCCATCTCAGCCTAGGCCGTCGTCTGTTGCATAGTCCCAATGGCTCGGATTCAAAGACTATTCGGTCCGGAGCTGTGGTGGCCATATTTTCCTGAAGTTATGAAACGATTTTCACAACAATTTTGAAAAAAAACATGAACCTGATATAGGGATTAAAATCATCTATCATTTCATTTCGGGAAATTATTGGACATGACCCCCATGTACGTGAAGTTGGTGGAAATTTGAAAATTTCTTCTACAGCAATATTAGACATATTAATGCAGAGTTTTTTTGAAATGAATCTGAGATGCAAAAAGGACTTTTTCAGTTCGTGAAAGTTGGAATTTCGTTTTGCCCCCTCATTTAATTTTTCAGTTTCTACACTAGTGTAGCCAGAAACATCACAAAAATATTGTTTTTCGATGAGAACTCTACGCAAACATTGTATTGGAAAGTACGCCCCAAATAATTTGGGTATAATTGGCCCGAAACGATAAAACATCGACTTGTGATTTTCTAAGGACTAAAAACGCAGTTTTAAGAATCATCACGATATGGAAGACGATCTAATTAAGGAATCAACACACTCTGCCGTGGTAAAATGCTCATATGTATTTTTCATTTTAAGCCCTATGTGAAGTTCGCACTTGTACACAATGGAAATGATAATCCTTCTTGGTGATTGTGGTGTGTGAAACCGCGCGGTCCTTTTAAGAGGGATGTTGTTGAGAAGCATATCTTTGCTGGATAACCCAAACAAGTTTTTCTCCACATAAATTTTGTTGTTGCATAGGCTAAGCAAGAGATATTCACGACGGATGTCCGACACTAATTTACCAGATCTTTGGTTAAGATAATCAGTCCGTTTAAAAATAAAAAATGGTAACCTTGGCACCTAGAAGTTGTTGTCAAAACATCACCGGTAGTGTTGCTATTGTGATGGGCTTTCTGAACTCTGGTTTCAACAAGTAAGACCTACAAGTCATGCAGCCAATGTCACAATAGAAAGTGAGAAATCACTTCAATTCACGATAAATTGTGAAAAATTGTCTGCCTAGAGCGTGCGATATCACAACTTCGGATTATTTTCTCTGGGGATATGTGAAGGTACAGAATCTCAGTAATGAGCCAACTGCATTCGACGCTTTGGAATCCAACATTACTTGTATTTTCCGCAAGAAATCAGTCGAACGCATTGGCCAAAATTGAACCATTCAAATGGACCGCCTTAGACGTAGTGGTGGTTAACGTTTACATAATTTTCTGTCCGAAAAAAGTAATTTTTTTTATAATTGGCGCGCGCTAGAGTGATTATTTGGTACCCTTAAGTGACCGGAATCAAGCCACAGCACAGGCCGAAGACATAGAGAAAGAGAGGGAAAGGAGGTACCGCTGCACATCGATTTTAAATGCCAGTGGATTGTAATGAGGGGGAAAAGTTGAGCTGGGATGAGCATTTGTGTGGTGTGGCTGTAGAACGAGTCTCTAAACTTCGCTGTACGTCCGAATCTGGGCTTAAGGGTGGACGGTTGGGCATTCCTAGCGAGTTAAGTATTGTGGGTAAATTCTTAAAGGAGAAGAATGAAACTGGCTAATAATAATAATAATTGAGTGGCACTACAGCCGACAACGGACAAGGGACTAGCTTCTACAACAACTGCTCGTGTTGTGCATGCTAACTGTTCTTCACGAGAAGAAGGGACCTACAGTTTTTTGCCGAATCCGAACGGAGAAGCTTTTTCATAGACAATTAATACTCTTTGAGTGTTGGCAGCAACTCGAAGGAGGTGGTGCCGTGAAAAAATGCTAGATGTACCGTCCGGGAATCGAACCCAGACTTTTTGCGCCGCGGTCGATGCACTCACGACTACGCCACGGCGACCACTGAAACTGGCTAAATGCCATAAGTTCTTCTTTCAACCAATTATACAAATTTTAAGTGCACATTTAAATTTTGTGATATATTCTACATTATAAACTAAACCTGACGATGAATTGGCCTTGATTTGAATCTCGTTGGTATATTTTTCTTAGACTATTTCAAATATTTATGCAGGCATTTAACTATTGCTTGCAAGGCCTTGTTTGTTTTTAGCTTAATTTGGTTGTTGGGAGCTTGCATTTTCCATGATCTCTAATTGTTTAAGTTCTGAATATTATCAGATGCTTCAGCATCTAATATACCAATAAATTCGGAAACGGATGTCCCATACACATAATTTCAAACAAATTCGCAAAATGTACAGAACGCACTGTATTCTTCTAGACATCATTCAATGAATCGACCATTCTCCCTTAAAACGACACCCAGCTCCAGCACAGTAAATTCAGAAACTAATTCCAACAAGATTAAGCATTAAATTGCTTTTATTGTTTGCGTTAAAAAGAGCATAGTTGACACGAAACAATTCAAAGTTTCCCTCGTAGTACACGCCAATAGTGACACAATGATTATGCGAGGGGCGCCACCACCGCCACCACCGCCGCACTCAGACGAGTGTTCCGCAAACAAAGTACCACCTACTTCATGTTGGATTTTAATTAAAATTGAATTATTTATGCAAACAAAACTGTACATCACCGAGGCTTAACAAAATTTAATTGCAAATGCGATCTGGGGGCAGTGAGCTAGATTCGATTCCGCAGGACAGTCAAACACTGGGCACGATTACGGGCAAGACAAGTGTGTTGACTGTCAACAATTGGAAATTGAATGTTCGAAACGGGAGGGACATGCCCACCGCCGGTATATTGGAATTCAAATTAAACACAAAATAATCTGTTCGATCTTCTTGAAAGGAGTTGCATTCGAAGCTCAGCGAAGTGTACTTCCTTCGTTTTCCATCGCTACGTCGGCAGTGAAATTTAAAGAGCTCCACCCCAGCAAACAGTGATTGACAACACACTCCAATTGCTGCTCGCAGATAGACTTATCGTGGAGCCATTGTTCAAACAGCCACATGTGCGCATCCGATAGCTTAATTCAATTATCGAATCATATTCCCTTCGGAGTGTAAACACCGAAATTAGGAGACTTTTTCGTCGATTGTGCTCTGTGATGGAATGTATTTACCAATAAGTAGCCCTCCCCCCCACCGTTGACACACAGTCCTCCGCAGCCGTAGAGGGATGTCTCCACTATTGAACCACCCCGAGTACGTGCCATTCGTCATAATAAAACCCTGATTGAGAAATTCCCATCAAATAGCAACACGACCGACAACGACGACGACGATGACGACTACAACCCAACGATGATGGCGATGACAAACGAATATGAGTAAGCAGTTTCGGGGAAGTAATGCCATGAAGGATGCCGATGCCAAGGGGATATCCTCTTAGGAGCTGCGATCTGTGGTGTAAATTGTTGTAGCCCGAACTACATCAACTGAAGACATTGGAAGGCTCTCAGGATTCGTGACTTGCATGATGATTATGTGCTGTGCGAGGATGACGACTGGATTTTTATTGTAATTACCCCCGCCAGCCGTATGCGCCCGGCAGAATGAGGGTTCAATTGAGTGGAAGTGGCAGTCTTTATTGTGGGGCTTCGAGTTCTTTTTTATCGGTCCGTCAAATTCTGTCGCAGTGGAGGGAAGGAAGTGGCCAAAGGCGAAGTTTATGAATTTTTCAGATGACTAGGACCACATGAAATTTGATTTTCCTCCATCACAATCGGTTTTTTATGAGTTTGAAGGCAAGTTTTGCAGATGTTACCACAAATTGAGGTTTAAGGGGTGGGATTGAGGTCTCTGTGCAGGATATGGTCAAGCGAACTTTTGAAAATTGTCATTGATTATCGTGAGCTCTTGAAAACACTATAAAAAGTAGTTTTTGTAGGGTTGAGCGCTAATGTCTGAAATTGAGGATATCGAAAATCCAAAACCTCAAATAACCCCAAATCGAGTGATGTATCAAAGCCCAAATTCCACACACTAAGGATTTGAAGGCAACCCTCGAAATTGTTTACATTTGACTAAGCTTATACTCAAATGGGATACGAAGAGAGTCCCGAATTCCACAATCCTAAAAGGCCAAAATCGCGAAATTCCAAAATAATAAAATGTTGAAAAGCCAAAATAGGGGAGCATTTTAACCCTCTGCTTAAGGTTACTGCAGAAGTTTGAAAAGATACGACGGAACTACAGCGCGCACTTGATATGTTCGTGGCGG
Organism: Eristalinus sepulchralis; assembly: GCA_944738645.1. Classification (NCBI taxonomy): domain Eukaryota; kingdom Metazoa; phylum Arthropoda; class Insecta; order Diptera; family Syrphidae; genus Eristalinus; species Eristalinus sepulchralis. The sequence goes on from OX122886.1 coordinate 57,395,433, forward strand.
TATGTTCTGACGGTCAATGTGGAGTGGAATGAATGTGAACGTAAGGAATGAACGTGAGCCAAAGGGCCTTTCCAATGGAATCTACATGTTAGTGAAGTACCATTGAAGCAGAGGGAGAAGCAAAATTGAGCTTCCTTGAAAGAATGGCTAATATAGATCAAGTTTTAAAGCATCTTTAAAGATCGGTAATAAGGAAAGCCAAGGAATCGGCGTTCGATTACTGTTTGTTTCAACTATCATCCATGGTCATGCAATTTGTGGGTAATGACCGAAGGAATAATAAAAGCCGCCGAGGTGAGAAACTTTCCGTGATGTTGCTGAAGTTACTACCGGGATTGGGAAAGGATTGTGACAGTTCGAACTCAGTGTTCAGGGGGGAACCCCCTTTTTTGGAAGGGGCTACAACTCAATATTTTGGCACATGGTTCTTCATCACCACTTCAGAGGTGTGTCTTGGATGCGATTTCATCGCGTAGGCAACCGCTCGGCAAACCTAGGCCGAGGTGGTTGTTGATCCCAAATTTTCCAAAAATTCGCCTGGTTGCGCTTGAGAATAGCTTCTGATGTGTAAGAGCTGATGGCGGAGTATAGAGCGGCCTGGAGGTCGCTCTGGTGTACATTGCCCCTGTGGGAACATGCCGGCCACTGGCGTCCTATCGGCCTTTTTCGAAACATCCCCTCCATGAAACAAGGGTATTAAGGGCATTGTCTATGCTGATGTCTTAACTATATTGGCATAATTTCAATTTTTACACACCATCACTGACGTTATGAAATCTACATAACATCCGCTCATATTGTTCTGAAAATAGTAGTCTAAAAACTCAATCCAAAAAGCCAGAGCTACAATAGTTTTATTTGCAAGGAAACACAGGACCCCGAACAAAGTCACTAATTATTCGTATTACAGACGCTCCCCTCACTAACCGAAATCTCTTGCAGTCAAATTAAAGTGAAAATGGAACACTGAGTAACAGAAGGTCTACCTAAATGCGTTAACAGCCATTGGGCAGAGTTCGAGACCTATAACCATATAAGGCCAACTGGTTGTACATGACCATCGCTGGACTTATTCTCACATATGGTAGTATTGCTTGGTGGAAAGCGGTTAATACAAAATCCTTACTAAGCAGGTTGTATCAAGTGCAAGAGATAGTCCTATCTCACAAGCTAGACGATACTTTACTCTCCACTGTTGTTAACTTTTTATTGCGAGAATGCCACAACCGCAAAATTTGGACACCCTAGCCTGTTCGTTTCTTTCAGTCGCAAGGACGTCCACAGACTATGAAAAACCCAAGTTTGGCTTCGATTAAATTCAATTTACAAATTTGAAACACATGGACCTTTCTTACGTTTTTTCTTGTTTTTGGATGTGCCCAGAGATATGGAAATTTTATAAGATACCAGTAGTCTGAGGTGTTACCATGCATGATTCGCAACACGAGATAGTGAATTACCGGTAGCCACTGTGTTCAGAAAGGAACTGTGAGAGTTGGTAGTTGTACTCTCCTGTGGATTCTGATATCCAGGTCTTTATGATGAGCCCATGCGACCATCTACCTTCTGTGGAGGCATCCTATGTAGCTTGCCACATTGCTACGGATGCCGCTGGTTTTTCTCCTTTTATAATTTTGGCTTTGTGCCTATCCAGAGTTCTTCTATGGTACACCCTCGTAAGGTCGTGTGCAAAACTGTCTCTAGGTAGCATTCCTGCCATGACGAACGACGCCTCATCAGAAATGGTCCTGAAATCACTGACGGTTCGTATTGCACAGAGTCTGGACGCAGACGTTATCATCAGTTTTAGTAGGCCTGAAGTGAGTTCTCTAACTCAAATCGGGGCTGCATACAAGAGAACTGAACTGGCTACTCGCGAGAGTAGGATTCTGCGTGCTTAACCGAGTCCACCGATATTGGGAAGGATTCAAGAGAGTGCTCCTTGTACAAGTGATGACTTCTTAACAGCATACTCTACGTGTTCGCTGAAGGAGAGCCTGTTGTTCAACACAACTAATTGTCTGGTCTGCAACTATGAAGTTGGCATATTCCGTCTTCTTGCGACTGGTGATTAGCACCGCCTTCATTTTGTGTGCCGCAAGTTCCAGACCGGCATTTTCAAGCCACTCTTTTACGTTTGTGATCGCTGTGTTCGTAAACAGCCTACATGTACTCTATGTGATTTGCCACAGTAACGATAGCGATATCGTCGGTAAAGCCTAATGTTTTCACTCCATCTGGAAGCGCTTCTCATACATTATATTCCACAGTATAAGTCTGAGGACTTCACTGATTTCGTTTCTACAGATAGTCAAGTTTTCTTTTTAACTCGTAGTCTGTCATAGATTGTGAAAAAGAGCTCAATAGGGTAAGGTGCCACCAAATAGCCATCAGATCCAGCATTTATGAAAGAGGAAATTCAGATGAACTGGTTTAAACTTAAACAAAGAATCGACTGACAATAGTATCCATTACCCCATTAAGTATGCTGAAGGACTCATACATTTGGGCCTAAGTCATTACACCCCTCTGACTGTGTTTTTTTTTCAAATTGCCTATGGCTTGAGTAGGACCTTAACAGAACCCAACCCCAAGCTGCAGAACCTTTATAACAAGTAACAGGGCAAGTATACGCGTATCTGAATGGTCACTGTACGATTATTGCAATAGCACGGAGTTTAACCTTCCGGTGAATGATTGTGCTAGGAGCGAAGAAGAAATAGAATCTGGGGAACACCTTCTTTGTCACTGACCAGCCCTTCAAAAGCGACGGCTTATTATTATTTAGAAAGCAAGATTCTTTCACGAGCTAGACGATCTGGTGAAGGTTCAGATCGTAATGTGGTATTGTGCATCTATAGCCGATATACAGTGTACGGCCACGTAAAGCCCTTCTTAGCTAACATAGAGTAAACTGCGTTGAATGTGCTACTTCCGGAGATTGTCTTCTAATTAACGCGTGAGATTTGTTTTTTTGGCTTTTCGACATTTTGAACATTTTCGGCCTCGGGGCTTAAGTTTTTAGGATATTGTCTCCAACCCTACTTAAATTGTTTCAATATTCCTTTTAGTGCATAATAATTTTTAAATATTCGCTTGACCATTTCATAACTAACATAAGTCCACAGAGGTTTCACCCCCATGGCCCTTTACCTACAATCCGTGGCAACATCTGCATGGCGTCTGGTGTTTTTACCGTAAATATCGGAACGAAGCATACAGTAGAATAAGACCTCCCCTTCCTTCTCATCACTAGGATACGTCCTGAAATTCGTAATACAATTATTTCCACCAGAATTGCATTCACTTCGTCTCTTCAATGTTCACCACGGTGTGAGAAACAAAAAAATTGGTCACATCCTCTGTCCACACACAATTGCCCTTCTTCCACCATCACCACTAACTGTCAACAATTTGTCGCATTACCATTGTCCACAAAATATCCCCGTCACCAGGAGGTATCGATGTAATTGGCGTATTGCTGAGGTCCTTTCCAAAAATTGCAAACGGATGTGTCTCGTCTGTAGACGGCACGGCGTCGGTTCGCGGACACACAGTGTTATGCAAATGGAAATTAAAACGATTAAGGACTTGTTTCACCCTCTCCGGCGAATCCTTTTCCACATTCATTTACGATGTAAATTGCAATTTAAATTTTATCAAGTGAAATAGGACAACTGTGGTTGTGGGAACCGCTTCTTGTTCGAAGGGCCAACGTAATGCCGCCGCCGCCGTCGCCGCCATTGGCAAATCCAGTCATGGTGGTACCCCCCTCTAACAGCTTGTGGTGCTTAAAGGACAACAGCGAAAGAGTGAACCGGACAGAAACGAAAAAAAAAATCTAAACGTGAGGGTGGCTTTGAAGTCAGCTGGAGGATTTCTCACATGCATTGAAGCCATGCATGGACGGACATAATCACATGTCCACGGCATGTAATTTTGCAATGAGCTCGTTGTTAAGACTTCCACGTCGCTGGGTGCTGGACAAGTGAAGCACTACGCTGTAGGCTGCGGTAGCGGCTATATAAGTGCAATGATTTCTGTCACATCGTTACGAGTGCCCAGCCAACGCCTCTTCAATCAAAGCCGTCTGCCGAAAAGTTTCCTATTTTCACCCTCGACTCCCCCCAGAGCATGCTTACAAAAGAAATTAATTGAAAAAGTTTTACAAAGCCCCCCGGCATCGCAGCAACACAACGTTCTTGTGGTGACCAAGAAGACGCTCTACATTTTAAATAAGTTATCCTGAAACAACAAAATCAATTTGGTTAGCAAAAAGGACTTAAGGACTTATGACTTTTTCATTCTTCGGCACTTTCCTCTGGCCTAAATAGGCACAGCGACATTCAGTCACTGTGGTGAGTCCTCACAAGGCCGCACAAAGACGTCGGCATGGACTTAGATGAAGATTTCATGGGGGCTGGGCGTTTGTTTAGGCGAAGACATACATAAGTTCAGTGTTGTTGACAAATCTAGTGCTTAGCAACGCCTTCAATGGTAATTCGTCAGGCAACCGCAATTAATTTGTCCCAAACGGACCGCTCAACAAAGGGTGGGTGGTAATCCCGTGAACTGTAAACAAAAATCCACCCGTTGCCGTTTCGTCTTCTTTGCAAAGTCAAAAGTCTCGGTCGCCGTTCCTGTGTGTGAGGCAACCGCCACTTGTCGAATTCGATGGGGTATTGCTGGGGGGGGGGGCTTCAGACATCATGGCCACTCTCCTCGGGGAGTGCGTCGGCGGCACACAATGATACCCGCAAAAGTTGGTTGGAAAATTCAAATCCACCGTGACAGCTGGCCGGAATCTCATTACGGGACGACTTGTTTTGCGTTAACTCCGCAGACTTAGCAGCTGACAATAAGCGACATGTCACCAGTAAATCAAATCATGTGGCACTTCGGGTAGACCAGACTGTGATGTGTGAGTAATTTAAATTTCAAAGCAGCGCGCTGACAGTGTTCCTTAAATTCACGCACACATGCACTGAGTGCGGGGCGCTGGGTTGGGGGGCGGGTGTCGTTCCTTATGCAAATGAAAATTTGACGAGGACTTCATTGTGTTGATGGTCTTTCTGGGGAAAATGCTGAAATTCAATTAAATCTCATTACAGGCAGACATCATGTGCAAACGAAGTCTTAATAGATACCAAACTTACTCCGATGGGAGTGATTTCGTTTTTAAATACTTCTGATATCAAATTATTTCGTTATTCAGAAGATTGAGGCACTGCAACGGGTTGGGTGGTGGAGGAGCGGAAATCAGTCAGGAGGATGGAAGGACGGTCAGCTGGATATGACAAGGAATCACTTCATTTGTTTGCCTGGCTCTCAGTCACCCAACTTTAATGGTTGCCATGGTGGGAGTATGCTTGACAAGCCACGCTGTGGATTCCAAAGGGAACGACAGAGAGCTAGATTTCCAGAAAATCACGCAATCCGTCGCACCGCAGAAAAACTAAATGCCACACCTTATGCTAAGAGGATTTATATTTTCTACACTCAATTCTCCTGCCAACCCACAGCGCCAGGACCTTTCTCACAATCATCTCTATCAACTTAGCCAACTTAAAGAACACGTACATCACAATACATATCACAAAGATCACATCGATGTTCCACCTCTGGACGAAAGTCATCTTCACCAGGGGACTCTGCATATGGGGTGCCCCCTGATACCGCATTACATACTCCAACCAGAAAGCCGCTGTTTCCCTAGCAGTCGCGGGCCGATCGCGGTAGATCTGAGAGAATCGCTTCACTCTCCCCCTGTACAAAGGCGAACTCAGAACACTTTCCACGGCCTGTTGAAGAGACTCTTCGGTCAGCGAGTTCACATCTACAGAAATTCCAAAGCCTTGGTTGGTCATTGCCTCCACGTTGTATGGTTCATCTGCATAGAGCGGCATGCCAATCATCGGAACTTCCCGGTATTGCGCATCGAAGATGTACTTCTGCCGTCCATCTGTCACAAAGATCCGGCAGTTGTTGTGAGCTAAAATGCCATCCTGTGGCAAGCCATGTCGGAAGAGAAACTTCGAACGCTTCGGGAGGGGCAAGCTCCCATCCCATTCCCAAAGAATTGTCTGATTGAGCTTGGAGAAAGCGTTTGCAATTTTTTCAAACTTATCTTCGCTTAACAGGGTTCCCCGAATCTTGCTGCCAACATTGAAGAGGATGGCTCCGTTCGTGGATGAGTCGAGGAACCTTTGAATGTCCTGAAAGTGAGAAATATTAGCCTCTGTCTCAGAACTCTGTCAACCAATCTTACCTCGGGCAAGGGATCTGGCTGTTCCTTGTACTGAATTCCCCCAATTTCCACAAGGGCGGGAACCAGCGGCCGCACAGGCAGCTCCGAGAAGTGACTGTTGCACAGGACCAGCGAAATATTCATGATCATGTCGGAGAAGGACGGATAAAATTCAGCTGTAAAGAGTTGCCTGTGAGAAAGACGTTGGGTATCTTCAAGGCGAGGATCAACAGTTGACCGAACTTACTTGTAAACGCGACCCATTAGGCAGTGGAAAATTGTGTGGATGACAGGCTCTATGATAGCGTAAAGGAAGTTTATCAGCCTCTGCGAGAAGTTCATCGGCTGACATTTCCCGAACAGAGGAAACTGCACGTAGGTCGTCTCCTCAGGATTTCCGATCATTCGACTGATGGGACCGTATGGCGATCCAAGGGCGACTATCGCAATTGGGCACCGGTACCGTGCGGCCACTCCTACCAAATAGTCGTTGCTGTAGTATCCAAGCAGCAGGAGATCGAAGTGATTATCTTCTCTGAGGAACTCCTGGAACTGCTCCCGCTGAACGGCTTCCGTCTGGGTGGTGGCGAAAATGCCAATAAGGGTGAAGAGATTGACCATCGCTCTGATCCGGGAAGTACTCTCTTCTGTGATTTCGGAGAGATTGTCGTCAATTTGCTTCGCAGTCTCCTCCGTTTGTTGTAACAAAATGTGTCTTACTGGGAACGAGGGCTGCGATTGCGGTGGAATTTTGATTGTTGTGATGATCGTCACATTGTGGCCTCTGTCAATGAGGGTGTTGGCTACTGCCATGAACACTATTAGCTGAGACTTGCTGGAGCTGGTGAAGAGACACAGAACATTTGCTGACTGAATGGGTACAACTAGAAGACATGTGCTCACGGCGAAGAGGACGAATATAGCGGCGCGGAGTGTCGACATGTCTCGTATGACTCTGGAAACGAACTGATACGAGGTGCATTTGATAACTTGATTAACTTTTTGAAAACATTGATTAGATAACAAGCGATAAGCGCGGTGTCATTAGCTTTTAATAATGACAAACAATGGGAGTGTAAACGTCACTGAGAAGTGTTATCGTGAGGAAAAGCTGAAGAAGGCAACATTAGGCGAAGACGTAGTTGATGATGGTGTGATGCTTGTTTGATAGGATGTGCCTGCATTTGGAAACATGTGTGGCCTACGCTTCGCTGGCTGTTTGAGACATAACGTGCTGAATTCTGGAGATTTGTGGTCCGGTCTAAGCGGTCTTGCTTTTATTTAAATTGCATCGTTTCATATTGTGCCTTGATGTCAGTATCAAATGGAACGGATTAATGCAATTTTCAACCCGGCTTTCTTGTGTTAATAAAATGCACTGTGTGCGGGGATGGAATCTGTGAGCGAAACATTAATAAGACCCAGTGCATCACGTCCGTTGGAAAAGAAACAGGAAAAGAAAGGAAAACTGGGAAAGTGCAAGTTACATTCACACATAAAAGGTTTCGTTTCTCTTTTGTGAACAACATTTGATAAAAGCAACAAAAAATATGTATCATATGAATCACCCTTCACAATTTACTGAGCACGTAACCGAATTTCTAGGAATGGCTCTGGTCTGAAAGTCAGCCTGGAAAGGTATGTACTACAACTTTCAAGGACGATTCCAAGGCGATTGAGGGTTCTGTAGCTGGAGCCTTAATGGAAAACGACATCAGACGTTATTCCTCTTTCGGTAAATTCGCGTTCGGTTTTTTAAGCGGAAACGTTTGCGATCCTAATGGACATGAACTACGATATTGTGAAGAATAGCTAGAAAGGGCGAGGTATCAACGTCTGTAACGAGAGTCAGCCTGTGCTTAAGGCCTTATTCAACCCTCTAGCCACTTCCAAGATAGTCCTGGAATGTAAGTCCTTCTTTAATTTGGTCGGCAGACTAAATTCGCTTAGACTTGTCTGAGTCCCGGGATACCAATACAGGATCATGGGAAACGAGACTTTCGATAATGCTAGGCAAGGATCAAAAGAAAAATTTATAGGGCCCCAACCCACCTTGGCTAAGGCTACCGTCGACGTTTGGGTCTCGCAATAGCACAACCACAGAAGGCATGGCTCTCCGCGGTGCAGGCTCAACAAGTGCATGCTCCCGAACGTTAGCAAGACATTCGTCTCCTTTCAATTATCTCTAGACAGAAAACATTGCAGATGACTTGTTGGCGTACAAACGGAACACTTCCCCTTCGCGAAGCACTTAAGTGTGCTTGGTTATGGTACCCTATGTAACGCCAGTAGAGAAGGTTAAGACACTGCAGAGCACCGCCTCTTTCAATGTCCCACCTTTGTTTGGATCAGGAGGCTCAGGCTGTTTAGCTCTGATGTGGTGGGAATTGGAAACACAGGCCCTACATCACAGACGGTTTTCCTCGGAAAGACCAAGAAATTGTGTTGAATGCAGGTTACTGCATGGTAGTAGAATGGACCAGATTTCGAGTCTGCGCGCTCTAGTGCAGTCCTTTCCAAAATCCAACAACAAAACAACGTAACAAACATATCAAATCAATGGGGTTTATTTATCGCAGAATTCAAGCCAAAAAGAAACACTTTTGTCACGTGCGCTATTGTTCGAGTAGAGGGGGCAAAGTTGGGGACACTGTTTCAGTTGACTCTTGTCAGCAACTCGAAAGAGTTGTCACCGTTAGAATCATTCCGAGATAAACGTTAAGTCCAGAAATTTAAGGCAGGACTTCCGAATTGTGGAGCGATGTTTTTACCCACCAAACTTATTACCCAACCCTACAGTGTGGTCATTGCATTTGTTGGTGCATTTTAGGAACACAGCACGCAAGCAATCAACTTGGCTGAAGTGTTGATGATTTATTACGGACGCGGTGCTACGGCGCTAGACGTGTCCTAGGGAAGGAATAGACTCCACCTTAGTCCCTCAGCATAGGCACCCCACCGATTCACAAATTATAGATAACACAGGCAATGGGTTTCATTTTCATTTGGCTATCACAAAACAAAAGCGAATGAAGTGTACAACCTCCCTCACTTGATCGCTTGTCAAACAACCTCACATCTCACTTAAGCCAAGCTATCTGACTTCCCAGCGCCCCCGTTGTGCCTCTGGGGCACAAGTTCCGCCCTCCGTGCGTGCGTAAGTTATTCAAAATATGACACCATCCTACACATAATTTATTCGCACACACATTTCCATCAAGTCATTGCGCTCCAACGACGTTGTAGCCTTCCGCTCCAGTTAAGATTGTTTTTATGTTTATTAAATTATGATTAACAGGCATTCCTCCCGCACCCGCTGTGCCCCGTGCGGCACGAGTGACGGCGCTCCGCACATCCATTTCCTCTTGGAATGTGACTGTGTTTCATCATCACCCCTGCCAGGGCTGTCATTCTCAAACAATTTACAATTTTAAAACTCAATTTCGATTCGACTTTTGCTGAAAACACTTACTCACACGCGCACCACTCGTCCCACTTGTCCTCCCGCACGCAGAGTGACGCAGTGATGCCAAGATATCTCAACTCATTGTGGATCCATTGTTCACGCAATTTCCTCCTAAGCGCGATAGCTTAATTGAATTAAGCTGTACCATGGTGCGACGTGCACACAAGGAGGAGACGACTGTCATCAACGATTCCCTGCTTTCCGAATCAGTGGTCTTGTTTGCCTAATACGAGATACTGTCTCGGGGGGTGTGAGGGCGATGGTGTCTTTTGTTTGTGTATTGAATTTGGATAAAAATTCTAATGCGTGCCATTCATCGTCATGAGGCGGTGAGGGTCGGCAAACGAATGTGAGTCTGCACTTTTTTTGCTGTTTGTTGTTTGAGATGAGCTCGAGTGAGTGGTCAAGTGAGTGAATAGCCAGTTCTGGAGGCAACTAATGGTTCTTTGCACGAAAGTTTAATGACTGATGACGAGGCTCAAATTGTTTAACGCTCTCCCGATCGAATCTGTTGAAATGTAGATCGCAAACGGAGCTCTGTGTCACTTGTGCGTTTGAGTTTCACTCTAGAATTTAAGCAAGCAGCCCTGTGAACACCCAAAACTTCATAGAATTTCAACGACTTACGCCGTACTTTGGATTTGACAACTGTTCCCTGACACCACACTCAATTGACTGAAAAATAACTTCTTTCTAGCACTTGTGACCACCACAACAAGACACATCTCTTTGTGCCCTCAAGACATTTGACATTGGAAACTTTGAACCACCCGTCCATTAACCTTATCCCCGATGCACATCTGATCTGCATGTCCTTCCCTTAATTTCCATCCGCTTTCGGTTGCTCTCTGGTCTTTTATGAGATATTCCAAAACCCAGTCGCGGCAGAATGGCACTCATGGAGATGGCGAAAAACAAAAAAAACTTCTCCCTCTCGTGTCAGGAGCAATTCCGATTTGCATTTATTTTTATTAAAAAAAAAAAACTGCACTTTTCGAAAGTTGGCAGTTTTGCTTTTGTTTTCGGTTAGTTTGACTCTCGACTGCTATTTTAGTGAATTTGAGAAACTTTTCACTGTTGTACCCCCTTTTCGAGTGGTGCAGAGGACGAGTGCGGCATGCAGGGGGGGAAATTGTGACACCAGTTTGGATTCTGTATAAGTGAGGAGTGGAGTTGTGGCTTTTGCTCCTGATTCAAATTAGTTTCGCGTTATGTCGGAAGCGTTTGAATACGATGACGCTTGGCACTTGTATTCATTCAACTAATTAGGCTGGCTGAGTTTTTGTTTTCTCGGAAGGGCAACAGTTGGAGATTTATGCTCGATGTTATTGGGTTGGTGTTATTTGCGGAAACCAAATACTGTTTCCAAGCAGATTTATAACTTCTCTCATCATGCCAAAACCGTTGTAATAAGTAAGGAACTTTATTTCACGAGTTTGGAAAAAGTCATCAACTATGTACAAGGTACAGGGTACGCTGATAGTACTTTTAGGTTGCCTTCAAGGCATGGCAATGCTATTCGAAGAAACATTTCTGGTTGGAGCTTCCGAAACGTTTACTTCGTCACTACTCTGGTGCACAAATGATGAAATGAAATCATCCAGAAATTATTTGCTGTCACACTTGTTCATCCTGAATAGGCCCTTATCGCGAACAATGATTTTTCGATGAGTATTAGGGTAAGTTTTCATATGCAGCACATATCGTTGTGTATGGTCTTTTGCATTCTCCTCTTGGTAAGATATAGTGATTTTGGTTAACGTGCTAAACCTTCCACTTGCCCTAATACAACAGGGCTTCTATTTCCGAGAAGAAAGTTGTAGCTCATGAGAATACGCTTTGACCTACACCAATCTTTAAATGAGATCTTGTTTTAAGGGACAGTTATTCTTCCTCGGAAGAGGCGCAGCATTTCTAACATTTTAGGCTTCTTGGGTCACAGCATTTTTTTCCATTGTAACCCAATACTGAGTCGAAGCAAAATCTTTATTTCCATATGAGTTGCGACGATAGGGTGGACAGTCTGCGTTAGGTCAGTCAAAGTGGTGCAGTAAATTCTGAATCTTCACGGTAAAAAACTCAGCCACTACGATACTTTCACAATGGTTTACCGGGTAATTATGTTGAAACTATATTTCAGGGTTTTTTGACCTCCTGTGACACTAGAATACAGTCTCGGGTCAGTATCTCATTGACAATGAGGTTCTTAATATCTACCCTTCCAGTAGCACTAGATGGAGGTAGAGCCGCGAATGTTACTTTGAAAAGAAGATTCATCAAGATTATGAGACTTACGCGCTGCCTACTGCGCCACCGAGGCTGTAGAGAGCCCGCATAGGGCCAGTAAAGTAGTTTTTATAATCACATCGAAATTTATAGCTAGTTTAAGTATTTTTATATCTAGATATAAGAAATCAGAAAAAAGGAACAATAAAAAATACATTTAAAAACGTTAAAAAGAGAAGATTCATCAATCCAGTTATATCGCCTGTAGCTTTTTGTTCATGGGAATGACTTTCAGTTGGAAGCCCAAGTTGCTAAGCAAATTTAGCAAAGCTATGCTTCTGTATACCGAATTTTTATATTCTTCATCATGGACAGCAGCTGTGTTGGCTGATTGGCGGTTAAAATTAATTATTCACATTACCAATCAGGAGCTCGGGAATCTTCTTCTTCTTCTTTTTGTGGCGCTACAGTCCGGGGGGAAGCCGGGCCTCAACCAACATGCCTCTCCAGCCAGCACGATCTTTTGCCAGCTTCCGCCAGTTCCGCACTCCAAGTTGGTTGAGATCCTTCTCCACTTCTGTGCCCCACCTTAGCCTAGGCCGTCTTCTGTTGCGTTCTCCCAATGGCTCAGATTCAAAGACTTTTCAGACCGGAGCAGTGTTGTCCATACGCTCTACGTGGCCTAGCCATCTTAAGCGTTGCATCCGAAGACGCTTGACTAGGCGCATGTCCCTGTACAGCCCATACAGTTCGTCGTTGAATCTTCTCCTCCAGATGCCATCAACGCAAACAGGACCAAAAATCGCACCCAAAACTTTTCTCTCGAAAAGTAAAAGGGCTTCCTCATCCGCTTTTAGTAACTTTCCCGCGCCTGGGAAAGTAGGACTGGGATGATCAAGGTGTTATAGAAAGCAAGCTTAGTCCTTCGAGAGAGGGCTTTAGTACTGAATTGCCTCTTGAGCCCAAAGAAACAGCGATTGGCAAGAGTGATTCTGCGTTTGATTTCGGTACTGGTGTTGGTGTCCCTATTTACCGCGTAGCCGAGATAGACGAAGTCCTTGACTACCTCGAAGCTTATGCTGCCTAGTGTGACGCTCTGTCCGAGACGCCGATGTTGTGTGTCCTTCCTTGATGACAGCATGTACTTCGTTTTGCCCTCATTAACCACCCATTTAAGCCCCTTCCGCTTCAATGCCAGCAAACGCGTCGCTGACCAATCGCTGTGTTCGTCCAATCACGTCAATGTCATCGGCGTAAGCTAGCAATTGAACTGAATTTTGGAAGATCGTGCCTCTGGTGTTGACTTGTGAGTTACGCACGATCTTCTCAAGAATGATGTTAAAGAAGTCACATGACAGTGCGTCGCCTTATCTGCATTACAATAATTACCAGAGTCTTTCAGTAAGACAGAGGCTCCCATCTATTGAGATGTTTCTTTTCCTAATGAAGTCAATGAATTCGACGCAGCAATCACCAAACCAATCCCTAAGAAGTCTTTCGTTGCACGTAACATACACCAACTTATTTCACAAGATCAGAAGCGCCAGAAGCTCTAAGTAATGAAACATTGCCACTAGGTTAGCTGAGGAGCATCTAATAGATTTGAAAAGTAAGCAACTAAGACATGATGTGAGTGTAAGTAACTCATGCTTTTGGCAAAGAAGCTCCACAATAACGCATTTGAACAATTTGAACAAAATCTTAGGGTAGACAAGTACGACTATATCAAGCTAAGCCAATCACAGCTTGATCCTCATTGGGAGAGACAGGCAGCCACTGTGGCGATTATACTCGAGGTGTCTCGTTGAAGACAAGATTAGACTAGGAAGTAGGACTAAAGCAGTTTCACCCTCAAGTGTAGCAGGAAAGGTATGAATTAACAAAAACGAAAATTTTCATTTAATTTGGATGATTCCTTTTCCTCCACCGGACGAGGATTATGCATACAAAGCATATTCCACAGAAAGGCAGCCGGGCACGCGACTCAAAACGCCTACCACGGCAGTAAGAACGAGCCAACCCAGTCGCCATATATCATGGGAGCATTATCAAGGCCATAAACTTATTTACCTTGTTTCCTACTCGTACTACTCTTCTGACATGCTTCACTACGATATCCAATGTGAGACTAGCGAACTTTAATAAAACGGCCGAATAATCGAATTTAAGTGTACACCACAATCAAGCTAAGGCGATATCGGAGTTTATCGGCCATTATCTAATCACTGCAACAAGTTATTAGACGGTATCGGAATTGTTCTCCTACACATCAGTTCCCTTCAAGTGGAATTCCAGTGATGTCGACACTTCGCTCGGTTGTTTTCGTTTTCTTCATCGCGACGACATGCCTTCTGGTTGTGCCCACTCAGTCAGCAAACGTTCTGTGCCTCTTCACCAGCTCGGGCAAGTCTCAACTGATAGTGTTCATGGCAGTGGCCAACACCCTCATTGACAGAGGCCACAATGTGACGATCATCACAACAATAAAAATTCCACCACAGACGCAGCCAACACGCCCTTACAGACATATTTTCTTGCGACAAACGGAGGAGACGACAAGGCAAATAAATGACCATCTGTCCGAAATTGCCGAGGAGAACACTTCTAAGTTCAGAGCGATGGTCAAGCTCTTCACCCTCGTTGACATATTCACCACGACGCAGATGGAGGCCGTACAGCGGGAGCAGTTTCAGAGATTCCTTCAGGAGGACAACCACTTCGACTTGATGCTGCTTGGGTACTACAACAACGACTACTTGGTGGGAGTGGCTGCGCGGTATCGGTGCCCAATTGCCATAGTCGCCCTTGGATCGCCGTACGGTCCCATCAGTCGAATGATCGGAAATCCTGAGGAGACGACTTACGTGCAGTTTCCTCTGTTCGGCAAAAGTCAGCCGATGAGCTTCCTGCAGAGGCTGGTAAACTTCTTTTGGGCCATGGTGGACCCGGTTATTCACATCTATTCCCACTGGCTGATGGAGAGCGTTTACAAGTAAATTTTCGTTGCCTCACCTAACGGCGGAAAGGCTGAAAACCCCCAAATGTATTCTCATAGGAGTCTCTTTACAGCTGAGTTCTATCCACCATTCTCGGATATCATCATGAACATCTCGCTAGTCTTGTGCAACAGTCACTTCTCGGAGCTGCCAGTGCGACCGTTAGTTCCAGCTCTTGTGGAAATCGGGGGAATTCAGTACAAAGAGCAGCCGGATCCCTTTCCAGAGGTGAGCCTAAGTAGGAGACCTCTGAAAAGCAAACTTACAGTTGTCCACTTTCAGGACATTCAAGCATTTCTTGACGCATCCACGAATGGGGCCATCCTGTTCAATGTCGGCTGCAAGATTCGTGGATCTCTCCTGAGGTCGGACACGGTTAAACTAATTGCAGGCGTTTTCGCTAGACTCAATAAAACAGTGCTTTGGGAATGGGATGAGAGCTTTCCCATCCCCAGGTTTCCGAATTTTCTCTTCCGGCAGAGCTTGCCACACGATGGCATTCTAGCTCACAACAACTGCCAGATCTTCGTGACAGATGGACGCCAGAGATACATCTTCGACGCACAGTACCGAGGAGTTCCGATGATTGGCATGCCGCTGCTGGCAGACGAACCATACAACGTGGAAGATATGACCAACCAAGGCTATGGAGTTTCCCTGGATGTGAACTCGCTGACAGAAGAGTCTCTTCAACAGGCCGTGGAAAGTGTTCTAAGTTCGCCTTTGTACAGAGGGAGAGTGAAGCGATTCTCGCAAATCTACCGCGATCGGCCCACAACGGCGAGGGAAACAGCGGCTTTCTGGTTGGAGTATGTGATGCGCTATCAGGGGGCGCCCCACATGCAGAGTCCTCTGGTGAAGATGACTTTCTTCCAGAGGTGGAACGTCGATGTGATCTTTGTGATAGGGATTGTGTTGTATGTGTTCTTTAAGTTGGCTAAGTTGATAGAGACGATTGTGAGGAAGGTCCTGGCGATGCGGGCCACTAGGCGCAGAAAATATAAACTTTCTTAGGATAAAATGTATTTTGTTGTTGGGCTTTACATCATCCTCGAGCTCCAGTAATTTCACAACAATTAAGCAGCTTGAGACCGAAAAATTGCGGATGACAGGAATTGTAATTAATTCTAATGTACAGAGAATCACAGCCTTCCGCCAAAAGCCCTCCCAGCGAAGCTTCTCAGCACCTCGCTATTGAAACTATCGCGTTCCGCTAAAACAGTTCCGTATATGAAGGACGTGAAGGTTATCGGATGAAGTCGACTTCGTTATCCCCCCCCCACCAGAGTACCGCCTTTTGCGCCTGAAAAGCAATCAATCACATCCTCTGCCGCTCGCTACTCAGTGCAATCTGGGACAAATTTATAGATTTAGGGCGCTCCCGCTCCGCCCAGCGCAATTTATCATCGTTGCCGTCGTCTTAGTCGCTGTTCGCATAGTTTCCAATATCATCTCCCTGTCGCCCGTTCCCAAACTGATGAAGCTGAGGACGGTTGGCCTAGTTATGAATGGAATAGAGCTTGTCACCCAGTCAACCGTGTGATTAATTTGAACTCCGAACTAAGATGAATTAATTTCGCAATGAGTGTGGTGTTAGGTTTCCCCATGGACTGAATCCTTAAAGCGCTGCGGATAACGATAAACAACAAACAAAGCGCAGAGAAAAAGTTCGCCTTCAACGATTTCCTTTCCCGCTGAATTCCATTCATCTCGATAGTAACTTCGCATCCTGTTTACAAGCGGATGCGATTTCCTCTGAAATCCTAGTGGAGGGATATTTTCTATACGTACAGCGAGTCAGCAGAGGAACAAATATGTTTCAAATAAGGATCCTGTTTACAACTAACAAACACACTGCCTGCCTGTAGGCATTTTTTTTTTCGCGTTCGTGGAAATAAATTCAATCCGCGTGAGGGGGGAACTGAGTGTTTTATTGCTTCTTGGCTCCTTTACTCTGCAAACTTACGACTGAATGTGGAAGACGCTTATGGTGCAAAACAGATTGAGGGGGTGGGCGCGTTGTGTGTTCATCCCCTATCAGTGGTGTAAAGGAAGAAAGTTGCACTCAATGCTGAAGATTTCGTTTTCATCCGTTTTCCATTTCCCTCTGCCCGTGTTGGGGCGACTTGCATAGCAGTACCTCAGTTGTAAATGAAATCCCACTTCGAATCTTCGGTGAATGTATGGGGATATGGGAAGAAGGACTTGATGCAGTTGGAGGAGAGTTTGAAGTCAATGTCAGATCTTCGAAGGAATTTAATTCCTGGTAAAGGAGGTGAAGATTAAAATTGTATTGCCTACGAGAAGGGAATCCTTGATGTTCTTTCAAGGTAAGTCGAGGTCAGGGGCACATTTTTAACCTTCAACAGTAACACTGAGTGTGGCGCAGTGAGTAAGTCCGTCGACCCCTACGCAGAAGGTCTAGGTTCGATTCCCGGACAGAATACCTAGTCCCTTGTGGCCTGTAGTGCCACTCAATTATAAATTGGTATCACTGCGTGTTGACCTGTGACGGTACTCCGACATTGACTTCTATTCAGTTGCACATTCTTCGAGATCCTTATGAAGAATTTCTTACAAAGGAGTTGATGTTATTCGTTGAAACATTATAGTGTATACGACATACTATTTAGAAGTATGTTCTATAGAGGCCACTATCTTCTTAAACGGCCACTATTTGCAAACATCGCTTCACTTGTCATCGAACGTTGGTTGCTTGCGAGATTTAAACTCAGTCTAGCTCTATGAGAGGTTATAGAGCTGTATAGAGCTCAAAAAACGAGTCTATTATGTGTACAGACTATAACCATGGACAAGTCTACCCGAAAGCGATAATTGCATTATCCCTTAGGTTTCCGATTCTCTCACAAAAATTGAACAGACTATCGATTCTGTTGATAAATTTGGTGTCTTTCTCCGCCGATTTTGTGCGGATTTTGATAAAAAGGTTGACGGTTAACTGTTGACAGACGTGAACTCCAGATGAGTTTGATTAGTAACACCACCAGCTTGTAGATGTGGAATTTGAGGCTTATTAAAATTGGAGTAAGAAAATCGATTTTAATATTCTCGTGGTCGAAGTGAATTTTTATTTTGGAAGAAGAAGGTTGCCAGGAAGTCTTTCTACTCACAGCAAGTCATAGTCATTATATTTCTAAATCCGTGTGTAACTGTGCGTGCCTGTAAACTGACTTCATCCACCACTTTGTCGCATAAGCAAATGTTCACTTAACTAACACAAGTTGTACTGCAAATCCTTCTACATAATCGTGTTTTTTCCCAGTTCTTACCTAAGTCGTTGTTTAACTTTCAGTTTAAGAACTTCTTCATATTCTTACCAATGTGCTTCTTTACTACTATTTAACTAATAAAAAAAAAAAGCGTCATTTATTTAGAATACACATAAGATCCTGTCCTGCGTGTCAGACTCGGGATTTAATAACATCACTAAGGATGCAATTTTTTATACATTGACTAGAAGAAGAGTTAAATCCTCCGAATAACCTCGAAATCAACACCGCGCCTCCTCTAGTACAGTAGTCCTCTTCTGTGAGTTCTAACCCATGATACATAACTCTGATCTTTTCAATCATGGCATAGAACTTGCCCACATCAAACCCTTGTAGACAAAATCAGCATAAGCGACAACTGGTCGACTAGGTCCTTGAACTGAGAGTGTTCAATACAAGCATTGGCTTATCATACAACAAGTTCTTTGATGGCTATCCAAAGGTCGATGCGAGGACTCGTGCATTGGGATGGAGAGCGTTGGCAACTCGCCGCGTTAAGTGCAATCGACGACGTTGCGCTGTGTGCACAGGCCCAAACCTCCCCGTGACCACTACACTTTCACCAAAATATTCTTCTTAATTTGATTTAAAAAAAAATTAAATTATATATTCCACGGTTTCCACAGCGGACGTGTTATAGTATTTTGGATTACAAGATTACAAGATCTTGTATTTTTCATAAGTGAAATGAAAGGGAAAAAGTAAACTTACATTTTTATTCTCGTCTAAATGCACGCAAAAGGACGATTTTTTCTCATTTATCTTTTGGAAACTTTATCATATAAATATTGGCCACGACTACGTCTTAGGTGGTCCATTTGGAAGTTCCAATTTTGCGCGACTCTTTCGAAGCTGGCTTATTTCTGACCCGCAGAGAAAATAGTCCAAAGGTGTACTATGACACAATATACGTTACCAATTTAATATACCAAAGCGTGAGATTAAGAACTCTTCAAAATAATTTCTCAAAAGTCCATTATTTCAGGCGGAACAATTACAACTTGGCAAACGTTATCGAAGCAAAACGTCAAAGCAGTTTGATAGAACTCATATGTCATTTGTCATAATTTGTAAGGACCTTTGCGTAAACTTAAAAAAATCAGTTTCAATTGGATGGACTTCTCCTATTAGCACAAGACACTACTCTCTTTTCGTTGGCACTTGTGCGTAATAATGACAGCTTAGGTTCCAAAACAATGAAATCGCAGCAACTTTCACTCTACAAGAGGTGGCGTCCCAACTTTTGGTCATCATCACTTGATTTTAAGGTAAGGGTACTAAATGGAACTCATAACATCAACGACGACCAATGGATCCTTTTCCTGCTGAAGCAATCGACACTCAAATCTGCACTTCGAAACAACATTATTCTTAGTTGCGCGGATATCTTTTCTAAGCCGATCCACTGAAGAACCCCGTACCCCATTCCAACATTAATATCAAAAGACAAAGCAGCATACGGAAAGATGTAAATAAACAACATTTAGTGTTGTTTCTCTGGAATACAGAGTTTTGTCTGTCTGAGATTTTTCTGACTTGCAGACTGTCTCACGATGACAAAGACTCATTACAACTTTTCTTCGTATCACTCCCTCGAAGAACTTCATCAAAAAGTCAACCAGCGTTAAGGCAAAATCATCCAAGAACTTTCACATGAGAATTCAAATAGTTTCGAAGTCACCTGCTGAGAACGTGTACATGTCATTTCGTAGGTTGTAGGTCCACAGGCACTGGAGTGCGTGTAAGACAACCACTGTGCGAACGAAAAGAAACCGAAATGTCAATGGGAATCCAATCAGAATAGTTTTACTTCAGCTGGAGCTGGATTCATTAAAACTTCTACTGTTTGTCTCGAAAGTGGTTTCCGTATCCAGAATTCTTGAAAAGTATCATCTCCTCACATTACTAGGAATCGTTGTTTTCAAAGCAATTAGACCTTAATGCAAAGACAACTTTCTGGCATGGTGGTATCGACTGTGATGCGGTTGAGGATGCTTTGTGCAGTTTAAACTGTGGAATTTCCTTCAAATGAAGTTTTGCAGGAATTCTTTTCAACATCACTTCGCCTCTGTTCGTTTTCAGGATTGATCGGCTTTGCCATAAAATGTTCGCACGGACAATTTTAATCCAAAGAACTTTTGACATGTGGACTGAGGATCCATGGTCCGAATGCAGATCAGCACATCACTGGAGGAATAGGCCAAGTTTGAAAAAAATTAAGTGTCCAACTTCAACAACATCAAACCATTGGTCTCCTCCCACAACAGACAAACAATCGCCCTCACATTCCATGTGACCATGTCCACCATCAACTGCAATTCGTCCTTTGCGTTTATTCAAAGTTTATCCGGCGAGCCGGTATAAATCTTTATCCTCGACCATTTCCACCGGTAATCCCTTCGTTTATTGAATAATTCAATGAAGGAACCACAGTGTCCTTCCTCCGCCCTCGAGAATTATTGCACTTTGAAGTACACTTGGAGGAGAAATTTTTGCGACTTGCAATCATATAAATTAAGTTTATTGCACAAGTTTCTTATTGAGCGTCCACCGGATGTGCATCCCACACACACACAGCCACCCACACATTGGCCCCACATCTAGTGGAGGACGTGTTTTACTCCTCAAGGACAATAATAAACGCTGTGCAGTGGATTAGCCAAGGTCCGGGATAAATTGCAAGCAATAAAAATGGCAATTTGCCCGATGGAATTGAATTGCAGTCTCGTTTAACTGGAGAATCAGTACCTGTCCCAGTGGACGTGGCCAGAGAATGGGATTCCTTTTTGGAAATGCAATGGCTTTTTGCTTGTGTCGTGATTAAGGAGTCTTCGGCTGTCCTGTGGTCACTGAAAACTCCTGCTGGGGCATACGTTTTCTTCAAATTATTTAAGAGATGTTTTTTTGAATTCAATGATGACTATAGACGCTCATGGCTATAGACGAGAGGGTTCAAATTGACAACACGAGAAATTCGCATGATGTCGGAAATGTATGAAACAAAAATTTTTTGGCCAATACGTCATATACTCCAAATAGCACCTCGGAGTGATCAAATACAGAAGGTGGCAAGTGGGTCGCGTGAATGGTCTGTTCTGAAATTGTTGAAAAAATGTCAGACAATATTTCGAAAGGCCCAGTGGGTTTAGATTCAGATTTCCTACAAGTGCAGTGGAATATTGTCTTCTTCTTCAGTAATTCAATGTTCAATTTTAGACGGATATAGTGCATTCTTTGTTTTGATGGAGGTTGGGAAACTCTTGACTGGAGCGCTCACCGTCAAAACTGGTCCATCGGGCAGTAATTTACATTTAATGAAAAGTTTTGGACTTCTGGGGGAAAACCAGCAATCGCTTCTGTGATAAAGAGCTTAGGTTTTCAGCTCCCACCATATCAGCACTGTTTGGTGCGGTCACCTGATCCGAGCAAAGGCGGTACATTGACAGAAGAAATGCTCTGCAGTGTCTTCACCATCTCCACAGGCGTCGCATAAGGTGCCATCACCCTATCAAGGTGAAGTGTCCCGTCGTCGTCTGCAGTCTTTCCTGTCTAAAGAAAATAGAAAAGCCGTGGATATCTTGCTGACATTTTGAAGCACGCACTTGGTCAGCTTGCATCCTATGGAGTCATGTCATCTTTGGTTGTGCTGTCGAGAGACCCAACCGTAAATTGAAGCCCTAACTACAGAAGCCAGACTCTTTAACGGCGATGACGGCCCAAATCCCGCTGTTAGGCAGAATGTTCCACTTAATTTGGACGATGATAGACAAGAATTCCGTCCCCCCGACTTAGACGAGGTCAAGATAGCAATATCGAGCTGGAGCGGATGGACTGTCCGCAGAACTGTTCAAAGCGGCTGGGGATGACCTGGTTGGGCGCATGCACCAGCTCATCTGTAAGATATGGTCGGAGGAAAGCATGCCCGATGAGTGGAATCTCAGCGTCGTCTGTCCGGTCCACAAGAAAGGAGACCCTTTCGACTGCGCCAACTATGGAGGGATAAGTCTCCTTAACATCGCATACAAGATCCTTTCTGCCGTATTGTGTGAACGCCTGAAACCGTTTGTCAACAACCTGATTGGTCCTTATCAGTGTGGTTTCAGGCCAGGGAAGTCCACCATCGACCAAATCTTCACACTACGGCAGATCCTGGAAAAGACCCAAGAAATGCAAATCGACACTCACCACCTATTCGTCGATTTCAAGGCCGCGTATGACAGTGTGCATAGAGACGAGCTATACAGTGCCATGTCTAGTTTTGACATTCCTACCAAACTCGTCAGATTGTGTAGGATGACGATGGAAAACTCTCGCTGCTCCGTCAAGGTCGGGAACGAACTCACCGAGACCTTCAATGTCAAAAAAGGTTTTAGACAAGGCGACGCAATGTCATGTGACTTTTTTAACATCATCCTGGAGAAGATCGTGCGTAACTCACATTCAACCACTAACTGTATGGGCTGTACAGCGGCATGAGCCTAGTCGAGCGTCTACGGATACAACGCTTAAGATGGCTAGGCCATGTAGAGCGTATGGACACCACTGCTCCCCAGAAAGTCAAGTTACTTTTCTTGACAAACAAAGTAAAAACTAATCCCACATATTTAAGTTGAATTAAGATAGAGTAGGCCGAAAGGCAAAATAAATGTAAAGTAGATTAACTTAGAGCACCCGCGAAGGGTCAGTAAGATTGATATAAAAGAGAAAGCTCACATAGTATAAGCTAGTTTTAAGTATTTTTAGCTAGAATATAAGTAAGGAATTTAAATTGAAATAAAAATACAATAAAAAGTTAAAGTTAAAAGACACCACTGCTCCGGCCCGAAAAGTCTTCGAATCTGAGCCATTGGGACAACGCAACAGAGGACGGCCCAGGATAAGGTGGCGCACACAAGTGGAGAAGGACCTCAACCAACTTAGAGTGCGCAACTGGCGGCAGCTGGCGAAAGATCGTGCTGGCTGGAGAGGCATGTTGGTTGAGGCCCAGGTCCACCCCGGACTGTAGCGCCACAAGAAGAAGAAGAAGAACTACAGAAGCGGACCCAGGATGTCCCAAGGTGTGCACGGGCCCAATGAATGTACTTAAAGACAGGCGATAAACAAAAGGCGATGGCATTCGACGAAATCATTGCTCTGCTGAGTCCCTGAAAGTGAAGGGGTTTTCTACAAAAAATACGACTTTTGTATGAAAAATGCATGCTGTTTGGATATATGTACGTATAGTTTTCGAAAATTCGAAGTCACCATCATTTGATTTGTTTGAAATTGGTTTGCACTTAAAATCAAGATTGAGGAGTTTACTTCAAATGTGCAATGCATGTCAACAAAAACAATTATTGACGAGTATACGAGGGGCGTTCAATATATTCTCGGTATCGGGGTGAAGCTGTGGTTGTATATACAAATTTATCAAGTAATACAATTATTTTAGTGCATTCACGTAAAATTTCATATAAATGTGATTATTAATTTGCGTTTTATCTCTAGTTAAAGAGAATCATAATAATGGCAACATAATGGCAACTGAGACGATGATGATGAAAATTGAGCATCGCGCTGTAATTTAATTCCTCAGCAAGCAAGGAAAAAGTCAAAAAACCATTCATGAAGAGATGGTGGCACCTTCATTATCAACTGTGCAAAAGTGGTCAAGTGAGTTCAAGAGAAGCAGAGAGAGCATTGAAGACGACTCCCGCTCCGGCGCCCCGGCTACTGCTTGAACGGGAGAAAGCATCAAAGAAGTCGAAAAAGTCGGAATTCTTGAGGATGCCTGAATAAAAGTGAAAATAATGGCAGAGATCACCAAGCTTTCAATTAGTACCATTCACACCATTCTTCTTGATCATCTTAACCTTTCAAAGGTCAGTGCAAGGTGGGTGCCACGAATGCTCACAGCGCCTCAGAAACAAGTGAGAATCGTACGCTGTAGGCAGCTTTTGGAAATGTGTTGTGAGAATGCTTACGGTGTTACGGATCGAATTGTTATTGATGACGAAACATGGGTCCACCACTATAACCCTGAAAGTAAACAAGAGTCCAAAAAAGGAACAGACCCCTGAAGGTGTTCAAAGTCACTCCGTCTGACGGTAAGCTCACGGCCACAGTTTTTTGAGACTCAAAGGGAATCTTGCTCATTGAGTACAAAAAAACAAAGGTGAAGCCATCAACGCCACATCCTACGCTTCCATTTTGCATAATTTGCGGGAGGAAATTAAAAAGAAAAGACGGGGTAAACTCGCAGCGGGTGAGTTGGTTCTACAAAAAGTACTCGTGTTGTGCATGCCACTCACGCGCAGAGTGCTGTTGTCAGGAACTGGAACGAGGTTATGCCGCCAAAAATGTGAGGTGTTCCGTCAGGGAATCGAACCTGGGAACTTGATATGTGAGTCGACACAACATACTAAACCAAACTTTCCAGAAATGTGTTGTTGAAAGTTTTAGGCGCGACAGTGTACAAAGTGTTATGGGGGCGCGTCTTTTTTAAACTTTGGAACTCAATAGCTCTGTTACGGCAATGAACAGCAAAAATCAACAACGGAAACCATTTTTGAAAAGATGTATTTCATGCAGGAATCGCCCAAATCCCCTTGCATCTGAAATATTCTAATCCAAATATTGCCTTCTAGGTAATTTTTTTTTTTTTTGATTCCAAACCAATGCTAAATCGTTTCATAATTAAAAAAAATATTCTAGAGTATGGCAGACAATGGGGTGGACAGATTTACTGACATTTTAAAGGTTTCGTTTGTAAAATCTAATGTTTTTCCTACGTGAAGTAAGCCAGAAAACAGACGCTTACGAATAAAATGAGTTTTGTCAAGTAAAAAAATGAGAAAATGCAAGGATCAATAATTTTAAAGCGTAGAGCCGAGTTTGAGTCCGAAGAAGGAAAAACAAGGAGCTCCATAACTGGAGTGACAGTGTCAG
Source organism: Eristalinus sepulchralis (assembly GCA_944738645.1). NCBI lineage: Eukaryota > Metazoa > Arthropoda > Insecta > Diptera > Syrphidae > Eristalinus > Eristalinus sepulchralis. The sequence goes on from OX122886.1 coordinate 57,420,585, forward strand.
CATTGAACATGGTAAGGGCGATGTTACATCCAATGGAGGAGGAAGTTTTTTTTTGTTTTTTATTGTGAACCATGATATTGGTGAGAAAATGTGTCAACCTTTGAAAGAAAATTTACAACAAATTGTTACGATTTAGATGATGAGATCAAAAACATATGCTGTGCAATTGCAGAAGTTCTATAACCACACCTTCACAGTTTCTAGATGCCAGTCTGACAAAAAACGTGCGAAATTTGCACCAATCTGCAAACAAAACGCATGGGATTTCTAATAAGAGTCAGTACAGGAGCTATCTGCCACATGAATGCAGTTATTTGAGCGAATAAGCGAACGTTTCTTCCGGCATGGTACGTTTTAATCGGATGACGTTTTGTTTGAGTACACGTGCGATGTAATTTTAAGAAACTAATGCTCTGGACATGACTTCATGGACACATAATTTGATCCTTTTTTTATTTATAGATTGACAACATTCTTGTAAATTTTAATTTTTAATTTTCAAATAAAGCAATCAAACAAAAAAATCCATTTCCATTTTATGTACAGTCTATAACATTCGACAAATTTAAAATTTTTATTACTCGTTTAATGAAAACAGTTGCCTGTCAATTGTAAAATTACAGTTAAGATCAGCCTTTAGATCAACAAATCCATTATCACAGAATTTTAAAGCAGAACGACAATAAGCTCAATTCCTATGTCACATACATTTGCAAGTGACCTCATTAACCAAACCCACAACCTCATCCATTCCCAACGCAAGTGTCTCCTTCCGACCCTGTCTGTCTCCTCATTTTGCCTTAAATCTGTTTTTCACACAAAAACCTAACCTTCCACAACACACAGGCGACACTGGGGCGCCCACAAAAAATCAAAAACAAAAAGAACTCAAACTTTAAAAACATCCCCATTACAACGGAGACCCTGCTGCATGTGTGTGACTGGATTTCATAAACTCAAACTAACGGTATGTACAAGTGCTTGTATGTAAGCAATTTATGTGGAGAACGTGTCCGAAATTTTTAATCAGATTCCATTAGTTTCCACCCCATATAGCCGACCCCATTATGAGCTATTGGGCGGATGGGTGGCGCGGGACATCTGGTGCTTTGGTGGTTTGTCGGCCGGTAGTGCAATCATATTTAAAGGGGATCAAGTGCTTTTGTACAATTAAAATGGAATTACATATGACAGCCTGCCCCCGAGGGAGGCGCCCGCGCGCCTCATGTGGACGGTGGTTTTTGCACAAGAATTCATTCGTTTGCCGGGATCCCTTCTTTTCTGCAGAGCTCCCACTGGACACGGGCTTAGCCGGAGTAGCTGGTTTAAGTTTAATTAAGTACCTGAGCGCTTAGCTTCAGGGAACAATTATATCCTGTAGTGTTCCACGCTCAAGAAGGACGCTATGCCTGGGAATGACAAGCTAATAATAATTTTTTCAGGAAAATTGGTTTTCCGGCAACCACAATGACTTCCCGTCGGGTGGGAGGCGTGGAGTGGATCAGTGCGTATGCAATGGGTCTGCAAGACCGCATGTCCCTTAAGTGATTGCACTTGTGCGCAGATTGTCGCGTGCATTTGACAGCAATTTCCCATTATCCCTGTAACGAGCTACTCGTAACTGAAGGTAGAGTAGTTATCGTTGCTGTTAATAGCTGCACGGTGCTTGTGATGTGTTAAACCGCGATTTGTGTGACGAGGTGTGGTTTATGAGGGATTCTGAAGGAAATTGTGTGGGAATCGGTTAATGACAAACGATTATACGTCACTTGTGGATGGAGAAACTGAAACTGATTCGAATAAGTTGGGCAGTCTAGACTAGAAGGACATGTTCTTTTTAACATGATAACTTTATGAAAAAATGTTATCAGCAATTTCTTCATAAAATTAAGTTACGAAGAGGGTGGAGTAAATTTCTACGTTGGCTTAGCTGTCTGCCGTTTGGTATATAGTGGAAAAATAGAATGTTCTTGTGGCTAGTGTAGCGGCTTACAACTACTGACAAAAGACAATTCATTGCTTATATCTTTATTCGGATAGAATCAGGGCAAGCCCATCAATTCGGATAGATACAGCCCGTAAGGCACCAAGGCCTAGCTTCTTCAGCAACTACTCGTGTTGTGCTTGATATTGTTCTCTCGAAAGGATGAGACCCACAGTTTTATGCCGACTGCGAACGATGAGATTTTAGAAGCTTTTTACAGACAACAATGTTGTCAACAACTCTAAAGAGGTGGTGCCGTGAAGAAATGCACGCTGTTCAGTTCGGTAATCGAACTTACTTCGTGTGAGACGACTCACTCACCCGCTACGGTACTGCAACCACCACAGCAGGACAAGGTAATGTTTAAAGCGGGACTTACCAAACTCGTGTTTCGGAGGCTTTGAGAACTTGTGATAGAAAATCAAATGTGGAATTTTATTTAACGGGCTTACGTGGCACAAAAGCCACGAGCCCCCCCATGCCAGTCCCAATTACCGAGGAAACACTCGACTTGGCGTTGCGTACAAGATCCTCTCTGCCGCTATGTGTGAACGCCTGAAACCATAAGGGAACAGTCTGATAGATCCATTTTTGTGTAGTTACAGACCAGAAAAGTGCACCACAGATCTAGTTTTCACACCGTGACTGATCCCGGAGCCGATTCAAAGGTTACAGACAAAGCGATGCGCCGTCATGTGTCTTTTTAACATGATTCTTGAAAAACTTACAAGTCTATTCCAGAGGCTTCTGGCGATCTGCTGTTGGCGTTCGCATATGACTTTGAGTGATTGAACGAACACAGAGAGCCACGAATTAGGAGTTTCTTAAGTTTGACATGGAAGCAGCTTTAATGGGATGGAAAAGAGTCTGTTATTAAGGATGGAACCGCAACATTGATCACTTAGACAGAATGGGCATAATGGGCAGCAAAAACTTCCTCCCTAAAATGGAACAACGTCGGTACTGATATCAGGGGTAGCTGTATTTTTGGCCTTTAGAGGCAATTGAGTAAAAACCTCTTCTTGACCCCGAAATCAACTTGACCTTGATCATTCCACACAGAGACTTGGACATTATTCAAAGCGGATGAGAAAATCCTCGCGTTGTCTTTGGCAGAGGAAATTCTGAAGGAGAAAATTCAGCAACGAACTCTATAGCCTGGATGGCGGCTGGCATGCTCCTGATCAAGCGTCTGCGGATGCACCGCTTAAGGTGGCTAGCTTACCTAGAGGGGATGGATAACAATGCTCTGGTTCCCACAATCTTTGCATTTAACAGAGCTCTTAGGGTAATACAATAGAGCTTGATCTCATCGTAAGTACAGAAGAACCTTTACAATCTTGGCGTATGAAACTGGAAACCGCCGGAGAGAGACTATATCAGCTACAGAAGCATGTTGGTTGAAGTCCTGGTCCACCCCGAACTATAATGTCACTCAGAGAAGAAGAAAATCATCTGCCTTCACGAATGCATACCTTACATACTCACTTAAGGTGGCACTACAGTCTGGGGTGGACCAGGGCCTCAACCAACAAGCGTCTACAACCAGCTCGATCTTTAGCTAGCTGTCTCCATTTTCGCATGCATAGTTGGTTAAGATCCCTTTCCACTTGCGTGCGCCATCTGAGTCGCTGTCTTCCTCTACTGCGCCGTCCCTCGGGTGTGCATTCGAAAACTTTTCTGGCCGGAGCATTGGTTTCCATACGCTTAACATGACCTAGCCATCTCTTCATCTTCACTCTTCTGACTAAGTCGCTATCCTTGAACAGCCCATATAGTTCATCATTATATCTCCTCCTCCACTCATCATCTATCCGTCACTCAGACGGATCTATACCACGGGGTTAATTTTCACTGGATCACTGGACTGAGCTTTAGTAAGGGCCAACAAAATGAAATGAATATGAATACAAAATGTTCAATCTATACTTTTCAAACAGGTATTCAAATATAATTTTGCATAACTTAAATCTGATCAGAAAATGATTAAGAATTTATGTAAAAAGGTGTCTGAGAAATGTGTAGACAAGTAAGAAGACAACAGTTATGCAATAACACCTCAAATCGTTGTCAGAGATGTGTTCATACATTGAACCCCGTGATTGTACACGCATCGAGTTTTAGCGCACATCAAGGTGCTATCCGTCATCGGGCTCAGAGGTTAACACACTTCCGATTAAGGTGGCGTCTAACCCCCAAGCTGCCTAGAGCTCAAGTAGTTACGAACCCAATTCAATTTTCATTCGAATGTCATTTGCCCATTCTGGTAACGCACAGAGAAGTACAAATATCATAAAGTACACCTCTGCAATCGCAACAGACACTAAAAACAATTAAAAATAATTACCTTCGACAATGTCAACAAAACCTTTGCCGGCGTCACGTAGTACACGAGTAATGCCGCCTCATGTATGGATGCGATTGTCCATAATTTTGGGCGACCATAGTGGAACGCCCGTCTGCATTTTGATGTGTATATAAACACCACTCATCCCTCATTTCGATATCAGTCAACTTCAGTCAATTCAACAGTCCAGTGCAAGAGCAAAGGAAAGCTAATCAGAATGGCAAAGTTATTCGTTTCAGTTCTCGTGTTCGCTTTATTCGCTTATTGCACCGCAGAACCAGCGCGTTTCCGTAGTTTCCGGACAAATCGCTTTTCGGCCCGGCAGGAAGCTGCACCAGCTGATGCACCTCCAGCTGATGCATCACCAGCAAAGGCACCTTATCCTCCAGCTGGACTTAAGCCCGATATTTCTTTCGAGTTGCCAACGGAAAGCACAACGACTCCACCTCAACCGGATAACACTTACCTGCCACCAGAATCTGTCCCCGACAGTTCTTATGGACCACCAACAGTAGACGCAAACCCAACTACCTCTCTCCCAGATATCGATAACGAAGAACCTGAGATCTTGGTGGAGGAGAACGATGATGACACAGAATCAGTTATTTCCATTGCCGTGTCCTACGATGGGGACAATTCACTCGCTCCTCTCCCTCAAACGCCACAACGACTTGTTTACTTGCGGCCAGGTAGATCCGGCAAATTGAGGGCGATCAGAGGTCAACCACTTCGTCTACGTAACAGATCAATCATCTTTTGAGGCTGGAAATAGAATTTGTGGAGATTGACTTGATGAAGCATTGTACCTTGAAGTTTTGTTAATTTTTTATATTTTTGTTTAGTTCTTTTTATACTGCGATTACTTTTTATACACTCATCGAACTACGAATAAAGTTTTTTTTTACACCAGCAGGTTTTGAATCATTTTCCTGCGAAAACATTGCTGCTGCATATGGAGTCGTGGCCAAGAGCTCAATGGCCTTGTCAACGTGAGCGGAAAACTAATCAAAAATTTGAATATTCATGACTTCCAAACAAAAGCTACTGAGACAAGGCCTACTCCAACTCCATACAATCGAATTTCGATTGCGTTGTCCAACGTGACAATGAGAATTGGAAAAAATCTATGAAGAGGTAGGACTTAGGTGCGAGAGAGAAAAGAATAGAAAAGAATAACGAACACTTTGGAAAAGTGGCAATTTATTACTCAACACAGTCTCCTTCAAGGTCTATATACTTGACTTAGTAATGTTTCAGCTCCTTCAACGCTCAACTCCCACTAAAGTCATCACACAGTTGTACTTGTTCTCGAGAGTGAGGAAACGCTTCACCCATTACGCAAACAGCTGTCTAATATCACGCGGTCTTTTGAGGTATCAGTCTCGAGCACTTTTAATCGGCGGTGTGCCAAGAAAAATTTTTGACATACCAATTCGAACGACCGATATAGAGGAAATTTTATAAGGAGCAAGTTATTTTGTTCATCGTTCCCATTCCTCACAAAAAGAGGAAATCAACCTCCGAACGCACATTATCCTCCGCTGTAACCATTTTCGGGCACCTGAACGTGCGAACACTTTGAAACTCGTTGAACTAATTTTTGACATAGAGGAGAATAGTCGACCAAAACAGCATCCTGGTGCTCTTTAATTTCTCTCTGCGATTTTCATTTCTAAATCAGGAATTGAATGACTGGCCACTTTCACTTTTGTTAGGACTTCTCTCGAACAACCAACGTAACGCTTTACAAGACCTTAACCAGACCCAGTCATGCGATATGGCGAGGAGGCGTGAACTTTGTAAAAAAGCGAATGAAGCTACTCTTGGTTGCTTCGAGAGGAAAATTCTTCGTGTGATTTTCGGTCCCGTCTGCATAGATGATGAGTGGAGGAGGAGATATAATGACGAACTATATGGGATGTTTAACGATATCGACTTAGCCAGAAGAGTGATGATCCAACGATTGAGATGGCTTGGTCATGTAAAGTGAATGGGAACCAATGCTCCGGTCCGAAAAGTCTTCGAATCCCCCCTGAGGGACGGGGGAAGGGGAAAGGGACCTCAACCAACTATGTGTGCGAAACTGGAGACAGCTAGCTGAAGATCGATCTGGTTGGAGACGTTTGTTGGTTGAGGCCCAGGTCTGTCCCGGACTGTAGCTTCACCTTTAGTAAGTCAAGCTAGCAAAAGAATGAATAAGAAGATTCTTCAGTGTAACTGCCCTCATTCAGCACTGTGCAAAAAATAGCGTCATAGAGGGCCCATCTCAGTCTCTGGACCTGGATCTCATCAAACACCTTTGAATAGATGTAAAGAAAGCTGCATATTAAGCAAAACCCAAAAATACAAAACACTTATGGGATGTTGTGCAGGTTGCGTGGAAGAATGTCCCTGTTCAGCGATGTCAGGCCTTTATCGATTCCATACCAGGATGCATATGAAGTTCAGGATAAACATATAGCCAGTTAACATCGTCGCGCCATAAGATAACACGAGCATTGAATTTCTCACACAAAAGAGTCATTCTTTCGATGGCTGTGTGGCAAGTGGGACCATGGTGTTGGAATCACATATCGTCTAGGTCTATGTCCTCAATTTCTGACCACAAGAAGGCCTTTGTCATATCGCATAATTTTACCAATTGTGAATATTTAGCAGATTTTGTGGTCAAAAAAGTTAAAGCGCTGTATTTATGCCGGCTAACAAAAATCAACTACAATATAAAATTCTCTTAATTTGTTCCAGACTTAACGCCCAAACTTAGCGACTCTTTGTTCCCCATTCTCCAATGTGTATGTTGAGTTCATTAAATATTCACAGCATTCCCATCCCTCCGTCCGGAAACACTTTCAAATTAAAATCCAACTACAGATATGCTCACACACTCTCTCTCTCGCTCTCTCCCTTATTCTCTTGTCAAAGGTCAATCCAATTTCGCAGCAATTTATGCTGTGACAATCTCATTTATCAGTCCGCTCTCCACAAAGCCATTAGACGAAACTGTCAACTCGAAAAGGACATCGCACCGACCACGATATTATTATATCTGTTTCCTGCTCGTTATGCCAGTCCTCTGCCAGCCACTGGCGCAGCACACTGCGTCGCATGGGTTCATCACCACCGCTACCATCCGCTGCTGAAGGTGACATGTCGGTCTCCGAAAAACCTCCACATCCTAATTAATAGACTTTATGGCCAACATGTGTAAACAATCTCATCGTTTTGGTATCCTATCGTTTCCCGTGCGCCGTTATGCCACTCACATTTCCCTGGTTAGTGCATCGCAGACATCTCTTCTGGGGTACGTGTCCTTTATGACGCACATGTCCATCGTTAGTGGTTGCCCATTAACGGGACGTTTTTTTTTTGTTTTTGTTTTCAAGGCAGGCATATCACATTCCCCTGATTACATGTTGCCAGGGCAGATAAACATATTTAACCACCCTCCGGATGACGGGATGGTGGTTGAACGCGGAGCGGACCAAAAGGCACAGCGAGAGTCCTTTAACAATGCGACGACGGCGACGGGTCCCATCTGATGTGGAGGCAATAACGTGGTTGTCACATAGATATCATCCGCAGACCATTTTTATTAATTATGGCACTCGGGGTTTTTCGGAAACCTATTGTTTCACACATGGGCACCGCTCCCACCATCGCCGGTGGCTGCCACCGGGTGGCTATGGATGCTGCCCTCGCAGTAGTCGTTTGCATTGATTTTCTGCGTGCCTGTGTTGGTTGTTGGTCGACGAGCTAATTAGGTGCCGTCCCAGCTACTGGTTGAGTTAACGTGCGCCTTTAATTTTGCAAAATAACTGAGTGAAATGCGAAAATTACTCGTATGCGGTTAATTGATAGCCCAACGCGGTGCGTGCGCGCGTTCCTTCCTATTTGCCTTTCGATATGGAAATTAAGACAATCGATTGCGGTGTAGGACGAAACAAGTCCTCCTCCAAACCAGTTTAAATGTACTCAACCGAAATGTGCTTCTAGGGGCTGTCCATCCACCCAGTTCAGTCGATTTATCTACAAATGAATTAATGTCCTGCCTCGGAATGGGCTTTAAGATTGGTCAACTGTTGCAATGGAAATCCTCTCCCCCTATGGAAGTAACATTTAAATGGATAATGAGCTCGATAAGGACACTTCACTGCGAGAGGATTTACCCAACAAATCACAGATCTCTGTCGCTCCCCACATACCGCATAAATTTGCAAACGTGTTCACCAGGAAATCCCTATCACCCGACATTCACTAAACCAGTGTGTCTGCACGTTTAACACATAAATCCCCGAGTCCCTATCTACGCTTGGCAAATCAACCGAAACACATGGCACACGTAGACACTGACACACGATGCCCGTGGTACTCGTGAAGTATTGCATGCGGCGCGCTGTAAGCCCATAATACGAACTGCATCCCTCAACGGCAGCAGCACGTTGCATACCTCATCCCACCAGCCCGGGCCTCACACTTTCATCGCGTGCTCCTGCAGCGATCAACTGGTTGCCCTTCTGCCTAATGGTCTATATCGTACGCTGCAAGTGACAACCTGTGATTAATTGATTCTCACTTTTGCTGCACCGGTGGGAGGAAGTTGGGGCGAAAAAAAACTCTTCCCCCCTCCACACGGATATAAATTCTCAATTAGGCAACTGATTTACTGCCTCGCCCAACCCTCCCACATCACCGGGCCGCAGGAATTTTCCTAGTTATGGCACCTGAGTAATCCTCAGCACGTCATCATGGTCCTAGTCATCTCCTGGCGAATAGCTTGCATACCAGTGCACACACGCCCTGAAACTACTTGGGGAATGTTGTGCCAGGGATTTTCTCCTCCACTAAGTCGCATCAGGTGTGCAATGGTGAGGATTAAACTTTCACCGGAGCACCTCTGGTGGAGCCACTCCGGCGCCACTCAGCTGCATTCTGAAGATATCAACTCTCATAAAATTATGCCAAGAATCTCAAAGACGTGTGCGCCCGTTCTCGATTATGATGGCTGGCAGCCCGACGAGGAAATTATCTCGTAAGCACTGCTCCTGAGCGTGAAATTAAACATCGCGATGATGATGGTTTGTCGGTAGTTTGCATGCATCATTATCGTGCTGCTGGATTTCCCGGAAGTTTGCCGAAAGTGAAGAGAATGGCAATTAATTGCATGTCTTCGTGACTTAACAGTTTCCCTCTTGAAATTGTTTGGAATTTAAGAGCCAACCTGTGGCATGAATAATGTCGGTGTATTAACGACTGTTGAAAGAAGGTTCTTTGGAGGAGTTTGGCCGGGACAGGAAATGCATTGATTATCGAATGGACTTGAAAGTATAAACTCGGTGGAATGATTTTCTAAATTAAGACAGTTTTTTTTTGCAGCAGCATTTAAAGTGGAGTCCCCTGTTCGTAGTGAACAACAAGGCTGTATGACTGCTTCTTCTTCTTCTTTTACTGGCGCTACAGACCGGGGTGGACCGTGGCCTCAACCAACATGCCTCTCCAGCCAGCACGATCTCTTGCCAGCTGCCTTCTATTGTGCGCTCCAAGTTGGTCGAGGTAATTCTCCACTTGTGCGTTGTATCCGAAGACGCTTGACCGGGCATATGCCGCCGTACGGTCTATAGAGTTCATCGTTGAATCTCCTCCTTCAGACGCCATCAACGCAAACAGGACCAAAAATCGGTTTTTGTAGCGTCCAAGATTTCTGATGAAGCTGTTGTACAAGGCCCGTTTAGTCCTTCAAGAAACGGCTCTATAACTCAAGCGCTGTATCCGAGACGTCGATGTTGTGTGTCTATATGTGCGTATTGCCGCAGCAAGTGGGAAATATTTCGAACTGCAATTGTGAGACCTTATAATGTCGCTAGACTGCTGAGTTTCTATGGGAGTCTACGACTGTTTAGCACTTTCCCTTTTCCTCAAGGCCTAGTCCCATAGCGAATTCGTTTGTATCTCTTGAGAAAATTTCAGTATCCATAGATTGACTATTGAACGTGTAATGCGTTACTACCTTAATCCCAAAAATATAATTTGTGGACCAGTAGCAGAGCAGTAGTCTAGAATGCAAACAGACGACAAAAGAAATTGCGATGCACACAGAGAAAAAGACCCATCCAAGAGCGTCTTCAATCGAAGCAAAGACTCTTGCCGCAGCTGTTCATCCGCGATCGCATTTAAGAACGAATACCCCGGGCGGTGCACAGGCGCATACTCATTCAGAGTGAGGGCAAATACGCAACTTAGCACCAATCACGAGCGGAACTACGACTGACAGACAACAGCGTCGGATCCTTCTCATCCTCGTGTGATATCAGAGCATCGTCATACCGTAGCATCAGAGAACAGCTCAACAACAACCAGTAAATGGACGAGTGTCAGAATTATGGGTCATAAGCGAACTAGTACCAGAAAACTAAGCAAGACTGATTGAATATAAAACAACCATATGAACGCAAAGAAGAAGAATAAGGAAACAAGGCAACTTACTTGCTGCAACTGTACATGAAGAAGCCGAAATTTAAACTTATCCTACTCAAATGATTATAAGCTTGAAGAGTTCATTTTAGGCACATGGATATCTCCATAGCACAATATATACTGAACAATGAGATTTTTCTCCTACTAGCCATCGACACTGGACATCTCCTAAAACTTCTACTCGAGTGGTGACACAACTCATCATCGAGGCTGAACTGGCAGTAGAAGGAGACTTGACGGCTTTCACTCTAATTTGTGAACGCAGTTTTTTATAAATTTTCAGTGTCAGTTTATTGAGTAAACTCAATATTTTCATCATGGTATAAACTACTCCTTCTACATACAATGGCGCGACAATTTGGCGTGGAACTTGGCCTCAATAAACAAGCCTCTTCACCTAGAACGATCTCTCACCAGCTGCCTCCAGTTGCGCATTCGAATTTTTTTGAAGTCCTTCTATACGTGCCCCCTCAATTTATGCCGTAATCTGTTGCATTGTCTCTATGGCTTGAATTCGTGCCGAAGCAGTGGTGTCCATAAGTTCAACATGACTTAGACATCTTAAGTGTTGTATCCGAAAACGCTCGAGCAGGAACATGCCGTCGTACAGCCTTTAAAGTTTGTCATTGAATCTTTTCCTCCAGAAAAAAAATGTGCCGTGATCACAACTTTAAAGGCGTTAAGGCTAGTAGACAGGCAATATCGAGTTTAGTGCAAAATTTTGGGTTTGAAGTGTCGAAAATATCGCTGCCATTCAGGCGTCCGAAGCCAACTTTCGAAATCAGTCAATTCCATGGCTCCCAAGACCACATTTAAGCGAATTTTGCCGAAACTCCTTTGGCACCTAAGTCTTAACATCCTGACGTCAAGACAGGATTTCATTCCAAACATATGCCCCCTATTGTTGAGCGCTGACACTTATATTCACTTATAGTCTTGACCTCTCAAAATTATCAAATTGTTAACATTATTGTTAAAAAAAAAAAAGAAAATTGCGAGGAAAGGATTATTTTCAATTAGTTTCAAAAATCCAGACTCGTCGGTATCCAATGTTAAGGTAGTCGAAGAGCACTCAATTTCACTTGTTCGGGGAATGGGAGCTCACTTTGGAATGTGCTGGGAATATGTTGTTAGAGCATTTCCTCTATTTGAAGCACCATCATCTGCAAGTTTCTGGATCGGCAGAGAAACCTGTCAACTGCACTATTGTCAGCATATAATTCTACTTCTTTAAAGTATTCTTGCTAACTTGATTGGATTTGAATCCCTTTATAGAAAATTTACTCGTAAAACAGAGAATTTTGGAATCCAAATCGAGGGATCAACAGTGCGAATTTCGGTCTGGGTAGTGTACAAGCAATAAGCTTTTCACAAGATCATGCAGACCAGCAGCTGAGGTCAGATTTCTTCGTTCTATTGTTGCAGTTACTAAACTGGGTAGGGTGTTAAAGATTGCAGTTCGAGAGGATCTGAACGTTAAGCAGTTGATTCTCAAAACGGACCATTTCGTATGGTTGGATGGAGCGATCACATGACACGGATGTCTTATCATCATGACTATTGTTGCGTGCTTTGGATGCAGTTCCAAGACGTGGGCTGACCTTTCACAATATGGTTAGACTTAGTGTAAAAATTTCATTTCGTTAGACTTGGGCTTAGGTCCTGATGTGTTGTTGTCGATGTAGGAGGATAGTGTGGTCTGAAGATTTCGCGTGCGTGCATTGCCCCTTCGACCCAGCTACTGAAAAATTGAATTTGATGATCTTATACCATTTTCAATTACAACTAAACACATTTCACTACTTTTCTCAACTCAAACTTCCTCTACGACTGATATTGTTTCTTGCAGTTATTTTCTTTCGACGTCACAGAAATGTTACGTCCTCACTCTTAAATGCACCTACTGCCCACCACCATACATCTACTTCACTTAACCGGTTCCTTTCCTCCGTCCTCACAAGAATTTAAATTCTGCAATAAACTTTCGTTTAAACTATGTAAGTTCTCAAATCTTTTCTCTCTGGAAATAAATCTAAATGTAACCACACATCCCTTCAATTGAGTTCGATGTCGCTGATGTCAAACGAAAGAAGTATTAAAATCACTTTTCGACATCGAATGACATTCAAAACACGCCCGCATACACACACAAACCCACTCCAAAGGTCTGCCATAACTCAGTGCGACTGTCGTGTGAGTTCGATTGATAGAGTGAGAATGACATTTGACATGAAGTTCACGGAAATTGAAAACTTGATCCTTTGAAGGTGTACGTGTACGTCCATTTCACTGACTTCCGATGCGATGTTACTTATCTGCCACGTGCCGAGTGACAGCTAATATTAGCACACATGACGTCTCACGGCCCACTTGGCATGTCAAATTCGACACTCAAATGTGGATTGCTGTTTGTTCGTTTCTTAAAATAAAAAAATTAAATTGAGGGGACTCTCGTTTGATGGTTTTGTTTTCTTATTTTCCGCTTCAGTGGCGTCAAGTGATTCGAAAACTGTCTGAAATGTGATTGTTTTCAATTTCGAAGAAATGGGCATCAAAAAATGAATATAATTTATTTTTGATATCAGTGATGGAATGAGAACGGGCCGTTATTTGTGTGGAACATTGTTTGTTCTGTTTTTCGTTTGACCTATGTGCGACTCAGGAAACGACGCCATTTTCGGGCTGGTCGCAATTTTTGGTGCTAAGCACAAGTGGCTGCAGAGCAGGGCAGGCCAGTCACAAGACGCTTGCATAATTCCACACATTTTGTTTAGCTCCAAGTAGTGCCACACAAGAGTAGTCGGTATCCAAAGCTGACATATTTTGGTAATTTTTTGATGTTAAGCTCTGTTTACCAAGTTGGGGCCATAAGCAAGGAAAAAAGCAAAAACTTGTTGCCTGCTCCCACCACAAGGAGATTAGCGGCCTGAGGGTGAAGAGCAAAGTGACGTCCGCCACATGCCCCCACTGCGCTTTTGTCAGATCGGGGATTGCTTGGCCGGCCCAGAGCAAGCCAGTTTGACCAAATTAAAAAACTGGAGCCTGGTGGAACAAGGGTATATCTCCTGTTGAACTGGATGGCGAAGCATCAGATCGCCTACGACTAGTCGAACACTCCCTTATAGAGGGATCAGATAGTCTCCAACTAGTGGAATTTTTTTTTAGTCGGAGACGATATGATTCTTCGCCATCCAGTTCAACAGGAGATGTAGCGTCGTGCCACCGTGCAAGTTTTGAATTTGTTCAAACTGGCTTGGGTCTGGGTCTGCCAAGCGGTGTCCTACGTAGGTACATGACGTTATAGAAAATCATGACATAGTTGGACATTGCGTCAGTGTACACATTTCTGTCTCCAACCTTTGATAGTCGATACTGCATGTACGCACTTTCAACCCGTGGCCACTGTGAAGAGAAGTGGGTCCTGCAGTCGATTATGACGCATGTCATGTAGTTCAAGCCGCCTACACTATTTTTCCATTCTGGAGAAGCTTTTTTCAAACTTTTCCATTTGAAGTCGCCACTAAGCTAGTGTCCAGTAAAAAAGACGCGAAAGCAAGAATAGTTTTTTAAAAACATAGAAACTATTTCCTTGTGATCTGTCGGCTCAGTATTGGCCCAGTATTTGCTTTAAAACTTGTTTCCAAATGACTATCACACCACAAACCCAACAGGAGTATTTCCACATAATTCAAAGTGTGCACTCATGAACCGATGCGCGTGTAAATTCATTAGAAAGGGCTTCTTGCAGCTGGGCACGTCCAATTTAACATGCCACCGACAAATGAAAAAAACAACAGAAAAACAAAAAAACAGCCGCTCCAGGCCGCACGATCTGCTATTATTGTGTTAAGCCAATATGCGCAGCGGAAAATAATTCGATTTCAATTTCATGCACATAACACACCCTCCCCATGCTCCCTTTCCAGCCGTTTATGTGCACTTGCTGCACTATAAATTTGTATATGTTATTATTTTACAAAATCGGAAGGAATATCCGAAGCCGGAGCCCAGCGCTAGGAGAGGCTCAATGCCACTGTGCAGTTTTAATTATCAATTCAAATTGGCAACGCAACAGGACACGCGAGCACTTCTGCTGAGCTGAACAAGGAGGTGGATGATGAGGAGGAGGATGATGAGTAGGAGGAGGCAGCGGTCTGGCTTTGGATGGCCACGAATATAAAAATAATGAAATCAAAATGAATTATAGCCCCACAGGGTGGTTGGGTGGGGGTTGGACAAGAGGCTCACCCCCCACACGGATGTGCCGTGTTGTCACGTTGATTAAATATTTACGTAAGTGAATGGAAGTTTTAAATTTAATTTGTTTTCAACGAACGCCAATATTTTCCCGCATCAAAATGATAATTATTGATTTTTGAAATGCGAGTATTGGCACTGTGGTCATTTGTACTTGTGTGTTTTTAGTTTTCAATTAAAAATTTACAATTGTCCTGGAAACGACATTCGGCACGACTTCTATTGACTGAACCGTGGAACGGTGGCAATGAATTAGGCGCGCATGTGCCGGCTGTATGTTGGTGGATAATTTTTAAATCAATTCCCTTTGATCGAGTTTGCACCGTCACTTGGAGCTTTTTGTCATATTTTAGTGCGATTTAATTACACGACGTGGGCGAGGGCATGTCGTGAGGTAATTAGAGGGCGAAAGGATTCGTTGGTCGTGTGTTAATTGTCGCCTTTTGAATTGAAACTAATTTATTTTGGGAACAATTAATTTGATTGTATGTGACAAATAGATTAGCCCTGCTTCAGCTGGGGCGACAAATTTAATTTTGCCTCATCTGGGTAATCTGCTGGGATTAGTTTTTGATTTGGCCATTATGCGCGGATATGATTTCAATACTCACTTCGGGATGCATTTCAATCTGCCTGAATGAATATCAAAATTTCCATAGTGCATGACCGGAAATTGAGTCTTGCATTGGAATGTGATTAAAATGAATGTGAGTTTGTTTGTTGGGATTCTGGGACTAATTCCATGATTTTCTATAACGTCAATGAATGAGCTTCATGGATATCTATGTGACGTTTGAAATTGGTTTTTAATATCGAAATTATAGAAAAACAACCGCTGATTAAATGAGATTTGTTCTACAGTATTCATGGCTGAGTCAACCGTCAGAGATCATATGGCTTAACTTCGCGTACATGCGTTGCACTATAATATATTATGGCAACGTGCCACCCATGCCAACACAACCAACAAATAGAATGATGTTAAATTATCAACAATTTTGAGAGTTTCCAAGATATCTTTAAAATGTTATGAGTTGCTGAGGATGATCACCCTTTTTAAACAGTTCATGTACTTCCCCTCATTGTAGCATGTGTCTTAAACATCTGGGGGACAGCAATCAGCTCACAGCTAGATTTTTTTCAAACCAGGTTGATGAGGTCGCAATCTGGTAAGAATGTAACGTGGGTGATTTTAGGGCCGGATATGGCAGCGTGCATTGAGACAAGCGTCATTTCTAGTTTTGGCATTCCTACCAAACATGCCAGATTGTGTAGGAGGACGATGGCGAACTGATGCTGCTCCTTCAAGATCGGTAAGGCACTCACCGCGACCTTCAATGTCAATACAAGGCGACGCGCTGTAATGTGACTTTTTCAACATCAGTATTATGAAGATCATGCGTAACTCACAAGTCAACACAAAAGGCACGATCGTCCAAAATTTTATCTAATTGCTAACTTACACTGACAACAAGAAAGAGGCACAGCCTCTTTCGAGTTGCTGCCAACACTCAGGGAGTATCAATTGTCTATGAAAACCTTCTCAAGTCTCACCGTTGGGAGTCGAGAAAAAAGACTGGTCCATTCTACTCGTGAGAGAACAGTAGCACGCACAACGAGTGGTTGTTGTAGAAGCTAGTCACTGGTCCCTTGTGGTTGGGGGCTGTATTATTATTATTTATAAGCATAGCATGCTTTCCTCTCTGTGTGCACTCAGACCATTTATTCTTAGGTTTTGTCAAGGAACCTTTTAACGAACGATCTCTTTTCAGCGTGTTTTCATAATTCTCGACCTCTGGACCACCGGCTCCAAATTTGTCAGTTCGATCAATTTTTCTTAACTAAGAAGCAGAAAAATATTCATTTATGAGCATCATTCACAATGACGGACAATGATCCCTTTCGCAAGTCACACCAAACTGGCAATTGTCGATGTCACCTTTTTGTGTTAACCTCACCGGAAGGCCATACAAAACAAAAAAATACGAGAAGAAACCCCACCGCCCATCACCCGCATCGGTTCGCATTCCGTGCTGCTGCGTTTCAAGATTCAATTTCGCTACCCATGGCAATGATTGGTTTTTGAAACCGAACCAACCGCAAGTTGATTGTGTGAAACCGCAAAAGTTTGCTCTTTGTGCCAAGAATCCATAGTTCCTCCCCAGGATCTCGCTTTGTTTGGTATCCTCTTTCCGGGACTTCCCGCTTCAGACAAACACACACACACCGCAACACAATGAGGTGAGAGAAGCAATTAAATGGTTTAGAAAAGCAACAGAGTGACGGACGGGGATGCGAAACGGAGACCATCATCAATTCACCGGAACTGAAGTCGTGCGCAGGAATATTGCTTTCCTTTTGAATTTTATATCGCCCTGTCAATGGTTTAATTGGTTTCGTTTATTGAGTCGGATGTGGCCGTATCTTCGGTATGGCTTCTGGATGAAATGAAAATCTGGTTTAGTTGGGATGCGGATACTGCGTGTGTATGGACGGATGTGGATGCGTTCATGGAGTTTGGCGGTCTGATATGTGAGCATTTTCATGTCGGACTTTTGAGAGGACTCTGTTAGTGGAATTTGCGAAAGACCTCGTGGATTAATGAAACGATCGGTTTGTAATTGGGGAGAAGAGCATTGATATACCATGAGGGTACTTTTTTACGAAAATGTTGTTATCCGGCCATAAGAACAATTCGAGTACTACACTGGGTATCTGGACACTGGGAAAAGATACAAAAATTGTTGGGTACTTCGTCTGTTTTGGGGTTTGTAGAAGAATGAGCTTAAAACAAACTTGATCATGAACGAGGGCAAACCGGTGTACGACTGTGGGCAGTACAGAGAAATTTGTTTTCAATTATTTTGGCGGCTTTCGTTACGGCCTGTTGACACTCTGCTGCCAAAAAGTTGAGAATGTAGCAAAGTGTCTTGGATGAGCAAACTCGTCGGTGGTACAAAATTTTCACAAAGGGCGAAGAAAGCTTCGAAAACGCTGCGCATCTCTTTTATCATATAGTTCTATGGTAAATTTGAAAAAGCCCAGATTCGAAACGAAATATGAGGCAGTGATTTGAGAAAGAACCGTTACACCATCTCACACTTTACATCCATAATACCCTTGGATAACGTATCAGAGGCACTGCGATACGTTATCCAAGGGTATTATGTGACACATAAGACCCTGCAACACATAATTCGTAGGTTGCCCATGAACCTGGTAAGCCACTGTTTGTGCATCAATATGCTGTGGTGCCAAGGTTCGGCTTTACCAATTATTAAAAGTCATTGATCAGTCCAGTCCAGTTTCGGTAAACCTTTCGATTGCGAAAACCACAATTTTTGACTTTTAAGTGCTTATATTCATTTTGGTTACCATAGGTTGCAAAAGCATTTTTATCCATCGCTTTGGACCTAAAGAAAGAGTGTTTGTGTCTCAGCATACACGAGGACTTTCCCATCAACCTCAACAACCTTGATGTCTGCAAGTAATTAATTTGCTATATCTTCTATGTAGAGGGCAATTAGAAATGCACTAAGTACAGCGTCGTCAAAGGCTGGATTGCTTGCATTAAACCGGTAGCGGCTAAAACGTGTCCAACGGTGAATGAGGGTAAAACCAAGTATAATACATGCTGTCATCATAGAAGGACACACAATATAGAGCAAATAGAGGCACAGAACGTCAGTAGCAGAAACAATGATCTAGTCAAGGATTTCGTCTATCTCGGCTCTGGTACGCACAAGAAAAATAACACCAGTGTCGAGATCAAGTGCAGAATTACTCTTACCAATAGCCGCTTATTCGGGCTATTGAGAACAGATCCGTCTCTCGAACACCAAGCTGAATTAAACAATATTTTGATCATCTTCATCCTGCTGAATTGCGTAGAGATGTGGACTCTATTGAACATGAGAACTTTGCGATATTGGCATTTTGAGGAGAACAACAACGGATCCGGATGTACAGCGTCATTTACCTTTTTATTAGTCTAGATCAGGTAGAACGAATGAACATTGAAGAGTTTCCATTCCATAAATGTTTGCGTGATAAGCTCCTAGACATAAAAAATATGGCCTTCCAGATAATTCCGCTTTAGAATTTACAAAGATGGCCCTTTCTCTCTCAATCAGATTTTAATTCTACAAAAGAGAACTCCCCACGGAAACCTACTTGGAAAGCCGATTGTTAATCACTGCTTTGTCTATGGTATACAAAAACTTTTCTAAGAAGGAAATAACAGTTTTCTGAACAAAGCATAAATCATGGATTTTAGGAATACTTTTGGTACGTTTTTGGAGTTTAGAGTTTTGTTATTGGCGATAAGCAATTTTTCAAGAAACGCGAAAGACAATTTTTGGAATGTCTCCGAGAGCTGTTTTGAACAGGTTTCCCAAAAGATTTGGAATCATTTTAGAAAATCAGTATATAGTTATAAGAAAACACACAAAAACACACTTACAATTACTTTATTTGGGTGTACGAAGTCTTATCGCTTCGACGGGCTGACACAGAGTACCCCGTACGAGTGGCTTAAAATGACTTTACATGTGGTCCGTAACGTGACACTGTGAGATTACCGAGTATTTCCTTCAATTAATCAGTTGTGCGAATTATAGTTACACCTTTTTGGGGGAACACAGATTCTTACAGAATCTCTGTTTATTCTCACCACCTTCTTACTATACAGCGATCTCACCACTACTGATCATCATTTCTATTGTCTATGATATCGACAGAGCTGAAGCATTCAAAACAACAACGCCACCCATCATACCATCACCCCCCACCGAACTGAACGACATGTTTAGTTTGACTTGGGCTAGCAACATGTTGAAAAACAAATAACAAAACTGTTCGCATGATTGTCTTGGCTTGGGTGCCAAGCTCTGCTGTACAGACTGTCCGTTTCAGGTTCAGCATATTTAAACGGTTGCTTGTTGTTCGATTTATGACCGACGGACTTAGGGATTGGTGACGTACATACGTTGAGGTCGGTTATTTATCAGACAGCCCTCGTAAAGTGTATCTATGTATGTAAATTGTGCGAGTTTTGTGACATGTCGCATCGTCATGTTGAAACCGCAGATCATTCCCATCATGGTTGCTCGAATGATGAACAAAACGTCAGTAATCATGGCTCTATAACAGTCATCAATGAGTTCTGGCCCGCCTCGGTTTAAAAGTAGTTAGAACAAATTATTCCACTCGACATATGGCAGTCTTGTTTATTGACGTATTGTTAGACAAAATTCAATTTTGAAATTTGGGATCAACTTCAATTTTGTTTTGGACCACATTTGCACAATTTGGTAGCATTCTGGCCTCAGTCTATTCATGTTGAACTGAGAAACTACACTAAATAAGGAATCACTTGACAGCTCCCACAATGGAAGCCAGTTAATATAGTGTTGCCACCTCTTAACACACTTTCGCACGAAAACCCTTAGTTCAGAATCGCTTATGACTACTAACTGGTTGTTCTTTCTGACAGAAGTTCCTCACAAAAAGAGTAACTGCACTTAGAAATCTACTTGCTTATCTGACCCTATCCTACTATATATTGAGTAAGACACATCTTGTATAGCGTGTCAATGTTCAAACTTACAACAAATTGCATTTACTTATAAGCATGACGACATTCAAACTTTTTAATTCGGTATAAAATGAGGGAGTAGTTGGTCCAAAGTATCGCATGTGCTTACAATTCTCCTACTTAGACGCCTCACATCGTTTTGATCCAATGTAAGAGAAAATTTACTTCAGTTGTTAAATTGACGCCATTCCACCGAACCCGTGAACACTGTACACTCTCTCAACTTACGCAGAAGTTTTTCAACTCTAAACTCAAACCTGATTAGATATGCACTGACATCGTGCCAAGGAGAGTTCAACTCCCCCTCCCGTAACTTGTCACCAAAGACCTTGTGAATTACTATTCAAATTTGTGAAAATTTCCTTAACGAATGCGATTATAAGCTAACAGCATGCAATTACTCTGCACAACACACCTGAGTGTTTAACAAACCCAATTAGGCTTCCAAGTTCCTGTCGGGACAGGACCAACAACTCCTGTAGAATGTAGCGGCGAAAAAATGCACCAAGTGACAAGAGGCATCCCTTCTGCAAACACCTTGGAAACGTGAAAGTTTGCACAATCTTTTGGGGAAACTTAACATCTCTTGTTAGTGATAGTCGCGCGAGTTTTCACGTAATTTAGGAAAAACTTTATGGGATTTGCAGTTTTCGCGTTAAAACACGAGAAACTCCGTCCCGCTCGAGGACGCACGAATGGAAGCCGCTTCTGCCCCGGCTCGCAGATGAGGTGCGCTTAGGTAGGTAAAGTTTTCCAGCGACCATAAGCAGACACGTTTTTGCAGTTAGTTGTTCAGGATTATTGGAGGAGTTTTGTTTGTTGCATTCATAAATACGTTCCAGCTTGCGTGACGGCGTTGTCTTGAACGGAAAATTTTCCAGTGGCTGGTGTTCAACCGGATTCAAGGATCGAAGCTTAGTGCCACCCTGTGGGAGTCCCACCCATCTAATTAAAATCCCATTTTCAGCGCCTCGATGACCGAGCAGATGGGAGGCATCTCGCAAATTGGTGCCTGCATTAACTGCAGCGCGTGTCAGGGCATTATATGCGCAGCACTGCTTTCCGCACGTCGTAAACATTGGTGTTACATGATGCGTTCACAACTGCCTCCAGGACAACGCAATATATCCTGCTAATGGCAAATTATTGCAGATAATAATGCCTGCAACCCCCTCCCTGGTTCCGATTGACGATTCCTAGGGAAATAAAAGCAATTAGCGTCCCAGCCCAGTCTCGCACTATAAACCTATTTGTTTTAATTTATTTTGTCGGCCTCGAAACTCGATGATTTGTGGCAAACTGTAACGCGTGAGCTTTGCAATTTTGTAATGGCTATTAATTTGGTTTTAAATGTATGGGAATTTTTATCTATTTTAATTGCAGGCTGATGCTTAGATTTTAAAGAGAGCTGGATAGTGATAGGCTCGTAGCTTTAAATGAAAAATGATTTGGTTGGAGTATTGTATTTTAGAGTGTCCGCGGAAATTAGAGGAAGCTTGGACCATGTTTTTGTTGAGTTTTTTGCTGCTGCATCTGAAATTTGTGAGAACTATTCCGAGAGTGTATATGAAGCAACAATAACTTCAACTTATGTTGAAAGCGATTTTTGAGTCCATTTCTACAAGACTTTGTAAGATTCTTCTTCTTCTTTTTGTGGCGCTACAGTCAGAGGTGGCCCTGGGCCTCAACCAACATGCCTCTCCAGCCAGCACGATCTTTCGCCAGCAGCCAGTTGTGTACTCCAAGTGAGGTCCTTCACCGCTTAGGTGCGCCACTTTAGCCTAGGCCGTCCTCTGTTGCGTTGTCACAATGGCTCAGATTCCAATACTTTGTAAGGTTAATCACCCATTAAAATACTGTTGCATAGCTGGTTAGTGCGTCGACTCATACTCTAGGGATTCCAGGTTCGTTTTCGGGACTAACCATCTCACATTTTGGTCATGACACCACCTCTTTCAATTTGCTGACAACACAACACATTCATCTCGGGAGGTAATAATAGTAAGCTGAAGAAGTTAGGTCCTGTTCCCTTGTAGACTATAGTGTCACCTAATTGTATTTTTCCCTTTTATTTGTCGATGAATCAACCAATTCTGTTAGGGGCTTACATAGTTCCGAAGCAGTAACAATATTGCATATGAGTATGGGTTGGGTATTGGTGTGGCTAAGTGGGAATGTACGAAGTTTTTGCCTGGGCTTATGATGAACAGCAAAAGTAGCTTTGTGTCCGTTGAAAACAAAAAAGCATTCGAGGCACATTAGTAAACTAAGGAAATCCGCGGAATAATCAAGTCTGTGATAGTGCAGATCATTTCAGAATTATATGTCGTAGAGTTTGAGATTGACGGACAAAGCTTCTGTAAGAGTTTCTGATTTTTCTTCGCTCTTTAACATTTTTCTTTCTTTAAGAAAACTCTGAGTCCACTAGCCCTTTGTCTATCAGGTCCATAAACCAAGAAAAAATAACTGAATTGCGCTACAGTCTACAAGATACCAGGAACCAGCTCCTTTAGAGACTGTTTATCTTCACTCCTGATTTTTACACTATTATGTTGTGCACACACTGTTCTACAAGAAAGCTGACAAACAGTTTCCTGGCAACTCAGAATGTATCCGATATCTTTCATAGAAAATTCTAATCGGCTAGATTCTATGCGGGGAATCGATATTGTCCAATCAAGTTGAGATTTCAAGTGCAGGTGACCCATGTAGGAAATATGCACATTGTCCCATTGGAGCTCGCCGGATGAACATTGTCTTCAGCTGAACTTGCGCCTTATTTCGATTTTGGCTTCAATTTATTTTTTACACGAAGTGATCACATCAAATCTGTTCAGCAAACTTGAACTTAAGCTAGCATAGCGTGCTCACCGCCCTTGAGTCGCGAAGTCTTAATATATACCATCCTTTCCTGGAATCCATTTTGGAATCAAAACTTGTTATCCGTTTCCACTTCAATCGTACTCCACTCCTCCACTGTTATGCTATTAAGAATTAGTACACTTTGAGTGCTCTCAGCAAACAGAAAAACGGGATGCTTTGATGAAACTCAAATGAAAGTTAAGTCAAAGAATTGTAGATAGGTATCCAGTGTTTGAGACGAATCATTAATACCAGAGTGGTCATAGGACTGAATATATGAGGAAGGTTTCAGAAATCACTTCAACGCTATTACAGGTCTACCACAAATATGATCACACATTCCAACTAATGCCACAATAAGCCCCTTGTCAAGCTTGTGATACTGCCTTTTTATAATAATACGTCATCAATGAGTATGTTACTAAGCACGATGATTAAATGAAATTGATCAGATCTTCACATCACATGATTGAGCAGTTTTAGGTACTAAGGCAATTTTTTCTTCTTACTTTTCTTTTATTGATGGTACAGTCCGGGGTGGGCTTAGGCCTCAACCAACATGTCTCTTCAGCCAGAACGATCTTCTGCCAGCTGCTTTCAATTGCATACTTCAAGTTGGTGGTTGAGGTCTTTCTCTACTTGTGTGCGCCATCACAATCTAGATTGTCCTCTGTTGCGTTGTCCCAATGGCTCGGATTCAAAGAGTTTTCAGACCGGAGCAGTGGTGTCCCTACGCTCTACAAAGCCTAGCCATCTTAAAAGTTGTGTCCGAAGACGCATGACCAGGCGCATGCCGCCGTACAGCCTATAGGCTGTGCAATTTCGTAGTATGGGACTGAACTGGTGGTGTACTTCTTCAAGCGTCCTACTCGTAAGACATTTGATCTTATAATTATAAATAGTGGAGTCCAACATCGGCGGAATCAGTCCGAAAAAGTATATTCAGAACTTATTTTGACGTTCACAGCTCTTGTCTCGAATCTTAACAGAAAGTTAGTATCATACCGACGCACAGTGAAGTGAATCCCTTGCCTCTTGAATAACGTCGGAATTGAGAACATATTTCGAAAGTTAACGCTGTGTAGGACAACTAGTGCGTGTTTTGGTAAGATGTTGTGGTCGAAATTTAGCACCTATTGCGACTGCTGTACGCAAGTTTTTACAAAAGGTTCATAAGACTGGTATGCACATTCGTGGTCTCCGCCGTCGTACGGTTGCCGTTGTGACCGAGAGTGTCTCAACTAAAGAGAGAGACTTAACTAAAGAACATGAATCGCTCAACACTTTACGCACGAGCCCAAAGAGAAATATCTCTGATTATTTACCTACAAAGGCTCCACAATTGAAGGCAAGTTATTTTTAGCTTTGTTATCGCTTCGCAGTTGGGGTCAGTTTGGAAACGATTTTGGGCGAACATTAATCCTTTATGACAAGGCGCATTTTCATATCGGCGGCAACGTCAGCAACTAGAATGGTCACATATGGGTCTCAGAAATTCTGTACGTTATTATCGAGATGTCAATGCATCCATAGAGACTGCTGATTAGGTGTGGATTATGAGGCTGGAAAGAATGTTTCAGTCAGTGTGGACGTTGCAGAGCCATGCTAACCGCCTTTTTTCAAGTTGAAGTAAAGGCATACCTTCGCATAACGGACGGAGGATGCCGTGCTTTCAAAAAGAACACCGTCACAGGCCCATGCCACAACCGATCATCAGCGCACCGACTTCCCAAATCGTGTCATCTGTCGTCTTGGTGATGTCAATTAGCCGCCGTCCTAGCTACGCATGTATACCTTTCGAGGGACTGTAGAGGATATTAAACCAAAAATCCCGAAGCGATTGAAGCACTAAAGGTCAAGACCATCAACGCAATCTGGGAGCTCACACTTTATCCACTATTTGTTTTCGCATATTTTTAAAATCATTCATACGTAGCGTCGTCACATAAATCAGTTCTGGTGGCACCCGCAACGAAATCACTCCTTCGTGTCTTTTGCGGATGGCCAGTAACAGGCACAGGCTTCCGTCATTCCTGCCGATAATTCGACAACACCAAACACACACACACAGCACACTTTATCTTCTCACAGAGACATAAGACAATTCCCCACACCATTCGCAAAAGGCCGCCGCCTTAAAATAAAGAGAAAACAGAATCTTCAACCCACAAAATGATTCTACACAAATTCGGACAGCGTCATCAGTCTTCGACTTCGATTCGCATGCTAACACCACCACAAGGGTTGCTGCCGCTGGAATCCCAACCCATAACACAGGAATATTCGAAATGATCGAATCTTCAGTTTCCGACATGTCTGTCCCTCAGTCTCGGCTTAGTGCGGGATTTGTGAATTCAATCTCCTCAAACCAAGCGAAGGACATCGCAGCAACGACAGGGTGGAAAAAAAGTCTATTCAATCCCCAAATCGTGAATATCCGACCACTCTCCGAACATGTGACGACATGACCCTACCCATTGCCGTCTGGAGCTACTTTCCATTCGAGTCCCCTCCCTTATCCGCCCAATTTTCGGTTTTATTCGCCATTCTCGCCTTTTTTGGGGCCGCACATGAAGGAGGTACACACTCGACGGCACATACATCGGCCGAGTGAGAACTGTCAACCCAAGCCGTGCGGAAGGCAAATCAAATCTGCAGACGTCTAATACTATACATTGGAAGTGCTCTTAGGATCGGCCTCGGCTGAGTACGGCAAAATGAAAAATAAACCCGTTGGATGGGAGGGGGCGGGGCATTTGCATGTCCTCAAACTTGGACGAATTCCCTTCGAAAATCTTCCCTGTAATCGGATTAGCTTAATTAAATGTTTTCCCAAAAGAAAAGCGTTGTTGATGTACTTCATCCCGAACCGTCCGGCTTAGGCAGGCTTCATTTGCCTGCGACTAATGCCGCTCTAATTCTGTTTAGTCCTGTCTATTAAAAAGCACTTAGACGATTAAAATGGGGAAATCCTTTTTGTGGCTGGGTGGGTGACAAAGCACTGACCCCAGACTGGTAGGCACGTCAACTCTGCGAAGTTTTTATTCCTGTCCCGCGCGCAGTTTGTTTTTTTTCCTTGACACTTTTAATGCAATTTATGTCGGTGCACGTAGTTGGCAAAATGTTCGAGGACGTGATGTAATCATAATGCACTTCGAGGGCGGGGTGCTTCTGCTTTTGCTGTGCCTCAGGCTGTTTTCCGTGAACGGAATTCGGTTCGGCTTTGTTTGCCCACCACCCAACGACAAGTGACAGAGGTTATTGTTTGCTAGAGCAATTAGATTGTTTGCTGTCGGTAATGAATTTGCATGGACGTTATCGGAGACTAGGGCGAAAACCTAATGCACTTCGCTGGCTAAGTTTGGCATGCCACCCCAGTACAGGCGGTGTTTGGTCATTATGTCTAAAACGGAATGCTGTGATGGAGTGGTTGGGGGTGGTGTTGTTATTGTTGTTCTGTGTTGAAGTGATTGACGGTTACTTCGAGCGAGGTGGGCGTGGCAGATGTAGAGATAGGGGCAAATTTGATTATGACATGGTGTGCGACAGGCTTTAGAAGGAATCAATCAAATTTCAGGAGCCGTGAACACATTTGTGTTGCTTTTTAATTTAATCGGTGCCATCCGTTGATAAGGTCCAGAGAATTGTTAGTTGGTAATCATCATCAGAACGGGCTTTCCTTCGGTTAGATAGAAGTGGAAGACTGAAAGGGGAGGCAGCACTATTTACGCTCGTTATGATGCCACGTCGATCCGTAGCCCCCTGTGACGATAGAAACCTTAAACCATTGTGAACTGTTTGAGATGTGGTTTCTATTAATTTGACGTCTTCGACGACTTGAAGTAAGAAAGTATTTCAAATCTATCACGGAAATTACGGAAAAGGTGGTAGATACTTTCCACTTCTTCCGCGTCTCTATAGTTTTGACAGAAGTCGTTGTAAGAAACTCTTATCTGCCTGCATGTGTGCATATTGCGCAGACCCTTTTTTACAGTTGATCAACCTAGCCTGATGAAGCGCAATGAGCGCCCTAAATTTAGATTGAATTAGACTAGTTCGAAGAGGCCATTTTCGTCTTCATAACCTCAAAGGCGTCCATCTGAGGAAGGAGTTTTGTTAAGGCGAATGGCACGAAAGGAAGTGCACATTAAGGAGTCCGCTGCGAGATGGTCTCACTTCTGGGAGGTTCACCCACTTTGTAATTACGCCGAATGACGCAACGTTTAAGTTCCCATAAAAGGTGGATGTTACATTACTTGGCCCCCTCGATAATAGACATGCTACACAGCAGGAAGGTATTAAGACTAAAAGTGTGCTTGTCCAGGGATTTCATTGCAACTTGCCTGCAGGAATATATGATCTTGCGACGTGATATCCACGTCCTTATTTAACCAGTACAGAGGCTCTTCGATGGCATTGGTTTCAACTTGAAAAAACTATACACCGATAATCGTTAAATTATTTGGGTTAGACATAAGTAGAGGACTAAAGGGGTAGAGACCCCATTTAGGCCCGTTGTGATGCCACGTTGATTGGTAGTCTCCTGTGGCGATCGAAATGTTAAACCATTCTGAACCGCTATTAAAGTTAGAGATTTGATTTGAACATGCGACACAAGTTTTGGTGTAGGGAACTAACATATCGTTCGCCTTTGACTCGTGTGTTACATACACAGTGAAGCTGTCTAACGACTGTGAGTACTTTTCTCCTCTTGTACAACCTAGCCATAAAGGCACGATACCTCGAGCCTTATCTAAGCAGATCTATGTTTGGAGCTTCCTCAATAAAAGAGAGTGACCCCTTCGAAGTGAATTTTTACAATTATACTGAAGGGGGTCCTGTTTTAAGAAGACACCTTTTCCTAGCCACTGCTGAAAAGTTACACAGAATATGCAAGAAAGTTTTATCATCCCATGGACAAGGATGACAGGTTTCGTTACGGCACTGTTTCAATTTCCTAAGGTACTATTTCAGGTTGTAGTGGCCACTATGGAAGACTGTTAGCTTTCTAAAGTCTGTCTTCTCAAGGCGAAGGATTTCCCTATTGGGGTATGGGCTGATTAATAATTTCGATTGCTTTAGACCTTTCCATTTAAAAGATTGCTTCAAACGGAGCTCATGATCCCAGCGCTACAGAATGGTTCAGAAACTATAAAGTTGGTTTTGCAAGCGAGCTGTAGCTAGCACATCTTCTTGTGCCTACAATGTCTTTCTGCCCAGGGGCCTAGACAAAATGTACTTTATTGCGTTAAGTAAGGGATTGGAGATTATGAAAGCAACTTTTAGTGCTCCTCAGCCACCCAAAAATTATGAATAATAGCGCCTTTGATACCTTTTATAGACGTTATGTCTAGCACAGATCTCTATGACATGGATTTCAGTTTCAAACAGTCGAGGAGTCGCCCTCATCGGTACAAAGATCCTTGTGCTAAGATCAAAACCCCAACACCATTCTGGATCTGTCAGGCAAGACAGCTTGGACCTACTATGGAAACACCATTGATTAGTCAGTTCGAGCCTCAAATAACTTACCTTTGGCATTGCATGAGTACAAATTTGCACATATATCTCTTTCGGGGATTGAGTTATGGAAGAATTTTTAGGTTACCCGCAAAGCCTTCTGCCAGGTGTCTTCTTGATGAAGATGAGTTGGAGAGTTGGTCCACCAACTTCTAACACGTGTGGGGTTTGGCACCAGTTAAGCCGAGACGGGCAGCCTTTGCTCTTTGATTGCAGTCTGCTGGAGGTCGCGTGGCGTAGTAGGTAAGTGCGTAGTAGGTAAATCGAACTACACGCCAAAGGTCTAGGTTCGATTCCCGGACGGAACACCTCGCATTAGGGCACCATTTCTTTATAGTTGCTGACAACACTCAAACAGTATCAATTTGTTATGAAAGGCTTCTCAAATCTCGCCATTCGGAGTGGACAAAAAACTGTAAATCCCTTCTAGTCGTGAGAGAACAGAAGCACGGACAACACGAGTAGTTGTTGTAGAAGCTAAGCCTTGGTCCGTTGAGGGCCAAGTGAGTGGCGGGACTAAGTGAGTGATCTGCTAATTATCATATTTAGCTGGAGGGGTTTTGGCCAAATTATGGCAGAGAAGGTAACTAGGAAGGATTTTAGCATCATTACGTAGAATCATTGCCACATTCTGGGACAGAGATCCAAAGATAAGCCGTATGCTGATCCAGTATCCGTATTACCCTCTGTAGCAAACTTGTTTTGTACATCTTATTGTTGAGATGCTTTCCTAGGATGACCCATAGGTGTACTGCATTACATTTCTGCAGTATGGAGTTAAATATGGGAAAATGTATGCGTGCCCACTAGTTGGCCTGTGTGTTTACAGTCCGTTCGCAGTCAAGCTTAGACCATCGCAGCTTTGTTTCAATACGTTCAACCTTTGTCAAAATTTCAAACGCATGTGCACACTTTTGAGGTGCTGCGCCAAAATTCAATTCTGACATTTTGTGAAACTATCGCCTGCCACAAATTACGAAATATTAACTTTCAGCCGAAAATATCCCTGCCCGACTGAAGTTTGGTGTTCCCCGACTCAGGGCAGCACCCATCTGACGCGCTTCATAATTAAGTCAATGCATATATCATGGCCTCACATGCAGTCATTCCTAAATTAAACCGACACCATGATGAAATGCAATTAAAGCGTGCACCCAGTCAAAACTGAAAATCAGTCATCTCTTCGAGCAGCAGCAGTCAGTCCTTCGAAACAAAAAAAAAGATTACCACCGACGTCAGCATCATTTGCATTCATTGCACTGAGCTCATAATTGAACATTTTACAAATGCAGAAACCCACAGTCCCACCCACCCCCGGATCAGTTGCACTTGCAAAACTACATTAACACCGAAAAGTTTAAAATGACACTTTTGAAGAGTTGTACATGTGCCATGTCCTCCGGCTCTTGCACAGCTCCGC
Organism: Eristalinus sepulchralis; assembly: GCA_944738645.1. Classification (NCBI taxonomy): domain Eukaryota; kingdom Metazoa; phylum Arthropoda; class Insecta; order Diptera; family Syrphidae; genus Eristalinus; species Eristalinus sepulchralis. The sequence goes on from OX122886.1 coordinate 57,451,042, forward strand.
TGCAGGTTCACATACACAGAGCACTCGGACGTGGTACATTGTTAAGTGCGCTTTTAATTGGAATGCACTGTCCGATGCACACACGAATTGAATTCGCCCGTCGCGTCGTTCACAACAGGAACGCGAGCACACGCCACCTCCCCGAATCGGATACAATATCCGGCAACTCGACATCGTCACAACGTCACAAAACAACCAATAACCAGCTTCATCGAATGACACTGCCACTCGATGTGAAACAATAGGGTCCGATCAGAACCAAAATGTAAATGGAAAACTTGTAGCATAATGGCGGAGCGACCCGTGCACCAATGACTGCTGCAGTCGTTCGGTCGGGAACCACTGAGTGATTTATTGAATTTTAACTGTCAGCTGAGCACTGAGAAGGTTGGCGCGATGACGACGCGGAGCGGTGCCGAATTGTGTGTAAAAGTTGGATGTGAAATAGAATTTTTAATTTTTTTCCGGTCCCGTGGACTCGTGCTAGGCCGGAGATGAGGCTTTCAACCGCGTGCACAGCTGCATCGAGTCCTTGGCCCTTTGAAAGGACGAGTAAGCGACTGAAAATGCTTTATGACCCTGAATAGCGGCAGACGAGTGACGAGTGCTTTAGACGTTGAATTGATCGGAAAAGGAAATAATTTTGTTTAATGGCCGCCTCAGTCGATAACGGTGATGGATGTGAGAGTATTCACGAAAATGAGAGTGATGTGCTTACTTGTGGCAGTCGGGATTGAGAAGGCGTTTGACAGTTGGGGGAGTTCATATTTGCATTTTTGCAATTGCTACTGTTTTCGAGATTGAAGCAGTTTGGTGAAGTTGGCTTTTGCAGATCACCACAACCGTATGGGAAGGCGAGAAGAGTTTATTGTTGTTCAAGAGAAGGTTACAAAGGCTAACAAAAGGCCAAGTGGATAGAAAAGAAGGAAAAGTCAATACCGGTACCAACAGACAATTAAGTAAGCAGTGAGTGAGCATATGCTAGGGATACAAATTAATTCGGTACGTTTTCAACAGAGGGGGCCACCTGAAAGTTGCGGCTGATGTTGGAAATGCTTACATACTTCATTGGAAAGATGTGACATTTGTCAACAATAATTAGTGTGCATTAGCGTCTGTTTAAGACAACAGCATTATTTGTTCCTCTTTAAAAATGTCCGGATTCACCTTGAATAAACAGCATTTGCGGTAAGTTTTATAATTGGAAGAAAAGTGTAGCTTAAGCCCATCGAATACTTCTAAAAGTTGATGGTGAACCTGATCCGACCGATCTGCAGAGTGTGGTATTGACGCTTGAAATGTGGTAATTTTGGCGTCATAGTCAAGGAGAATCTTGGCCAGTCTAAAAAGTATGATAATGAGGAGTTCAAGGCTTCACTGGAGCACGATCCGTGTTAAAAGCAAAGTGTACTCGAAGAATCGTTCGGACTGATTCCGTTAACAATTTCTGATCGGTTAAAGATATTTGGATTTATGCTAAGCAAGGAAATTGGGCACCTTACGAGTTGAAACCCAGAGATGTCGAAAGGCGATTTTTCACTTCGGAACTGCTTCTTGAAAAACATCAAAGGAAAAAAAATAAGAAGGGATTTTTGCACCGGATCCTGACTGGAGGTGAAACGTGGGTATACTATGATAACACCAAGACGAAAAAATACCATGCAGACACTGGTAGACAAGTTTCATTACCGTCTACAATGTAGACTCTACATCAATGCCAATAAAAAACATAAGCGGTTTAATGGTCATGTTCAGCATTTAGTGAGACCAGACTACTAGGAACTGCTAAAACTAGCTTGGCCCCACGTGGCTGCAGCGGTCAAAATCTATCCGGAAACGATAAAACGGGAGGTCTTCACCCACCTGCCGTATTCTTCATAACTTGGTCTTTCCCACTAGTGGCTTTTTCGACGGGCGCAAAATGATTTAAGAGGCATCCATTCGGGTCTTTTGAAGAATTCCAAGAATGGATCAATGATTGAATTGATGCCAGAGAGGACTTATTTTTTAGAGATGGCATTTGAAAATTAACAGGTTGACCATCTCAGTTCTCCTTTAAGGTGCAGAAACTGGGACGCTACTAAAAGCAGATGAGGAAGCCCTTAGTCTTTTCGAGAGAAAAGCGTGCTACTTTTGGTCTTGTTTGCGTTGATGGCGTGTGTAGGAGAAGATTCAACGACGAACTTTACAGACTGTGCGGCGGAATGCGCCTGATCAATCATCTTCTACTTCAATCATCTTCTACTTCGACTGTAGCGCCCAAAGAAGAAGAAGATTCGAAAATTATCAGAAAGATGGGAGAAAGAAAGTTGCTTCGGACAGACAATACTTTGAGTGATGTTTTTTTAATGTCTTTCTAATGGCTCCCACTTTCCTCGGGTGTTCAACTATCAAACAAAGTGGGATTGTTGTTCCCACAACCAGACGAAAGTTTGATATGTTTAAGGCCCAGGTTTTACAGCTAAGGGTCTAAGAAACCAAAATTGATCAGAATTCTGTTTCTGCTGCTTATCGAGTGGATGCAATTTCGGGACAGTTTGAACGTGCATAGTTTGCTAAAAAATCTAACTTTCTGTTCTGTACAATTCTGTTGTTCGGGCATGTATGTGGCGAGTTAGCCTTGTTCGTCGGCCTTAAAGTTGATCGAAATGTGTCTGCTACTTGCTACTGACAGATTTTTTTTTTGAATTTCAAGCGACAGATGTCAGGACCACGAAAGCTGGTCAATGGTTATTTTTACCCGCTAGAAAGCTCCACATAAGGCAATACGTTGCCTCTGCCACTCCATAGATTAACAAATCGGAAGAACATACTTAAAGTTATAAGTTTTGGTCCAAAATCCGCAGCCTTAGAGCCATTCACATAAATGCAGATATATTTCGCAAACGAGTTGAGGCTGTAAACTTTTTTTTTTTTTCAAAGTGTAATTAAATTTGTTCAGGATTTTTATTTGTCCCTAGGGTACTCATTATTACCTCGAGGATGTTGAAAAAAGTGCTGTATTTGCTCGATAACGGCCAACTAGAACTAGGAGCAGTTGTTGAGAATGACACTGTTTGTCACCACTTATGGAGATTGACAATACACGACACAGATGCTGTCGCTATGACATACAAAATTTAAGCCTGAGAAGACTGATATCTGTATGTAGATCCAGTAAAAACTCTCGCTTAAAATCCCACGCCACCCGCCATCAACAAAAAAGCAAGCAAGTGCATTACGATCACTCATGTGTTGTTTCCAACTGAGCATTCTTCCCAACACAACTCCAGGAAAATTGGTCTATCAAAAACACTGCACTGTTGCTCGTTTATTGAACGAGGAGTCAAACGAATGAATTTGGATTTCCAAAAGAACTTCAGTAAGAAAGAACACTGTCTACTGATGAAACAAACATTATCATCAGACTCATTACCAAATGATTGGATCTCTGCTTCATTCTTCGAGCTAACGAGCTTCTATCTAAATTCTGTTGCAAAAGAATTAAGTCTCACAAAACCGTGCGCCCTCTGAATTGTAACTCGTATTTGCTTCTAGTTAAACTTAACACAATGCCTCGTCTCGTTGTCAGCGTTGTCTGGTCTCAAACTCCCGCTCATCCGGCTTGCATTCACACAACTGGATAGGACTGCACTAAATAAGCTCAACAGACAACAATGGTACAACTTCTCAATCCGTTTACTCATTCAGCAATAAATTTCGCGGTGTTACCCAGTGCAAACATATAACCAACCAAAACACCCCGCCCCCTTACCCGAGACTGAAGTCGGCACACACAATAACACAAAATTACCATTTACGGTGGCGGTAGGCGGCGGCGGCGGCGGCGGCGCAAGGATCCCACTCAGCCGCCATCCGAAGAAAGTCGACTACTCGCCTTTGTTTGTATACGAGTGCTTTAGTTTCTCACAAAATCAACAAAAGAACATCCACCGCAGCGAAATGTTTCAATTCAAAACATCCTGCGTCTGACATCCAAGCACCGTCCCACCATCCCATTGCTGCGCCCCTCGGTTCCCCTCGGTTCCATGAATCAAACCAAAAAGCTTTCCTGCATGAATTTAATTCTCCTCTCTGTCTCATTGTGCTCAATATTTGCATAACGGAATTTCATCTGCCAAACATAGATCTCGTTGTGACGCAACCCGTCATCCAGGAATCCGCATCCGAACCGCACTCAGTAACTACCAGTGACATGGCAGGAGGCGCGAGCTCGGGCAAAGTCGGTTGGTTCGCCTCTCCCGTGCATCTCCAATTGAATGAATTTGCAAGTCAGACACGCGATAGCAAAATTTCATTATGCGGACTGAATGGGGTGAAAGGATTCGGATTCGGATACCGAGGGAGATACAGATGCAGATGTGCGAGTGGTGCGCCAGAGCGGCAGGTATGGTCACGAGGGTAAGCTGAAATTAGCGCACGTTCTTGCCTGCCACAAGAAGAATGCTGCCAGCAATCGCACATAGCGTACAGCTTGAGCTTCAATATGCTGCAGTTTGCCCGGCGAAAATATCTGCATGGCCAAAATGTCTGCACTTTGGGGTGCGCGTGTGGGGTAATATGTATGTCCTTGTTTTTTTTCCCTTCCTGGTATTGTGGAGGCGTAAAAGTGCACTTAGGTATTCACCGGCGCTTCTGGAAAGAATCCTACGACACTCATATGGTGCAAATTGTTTGTTGAGGAAGAGTGAATGGCTAGGCTACCTTAAAGGTGCTGCAGTCGAAAAACACAACTTGACGGGAGAAGCTCGGTGCATCAGTCGGTTTCTAAAACATGCCTGGACTGCAGAGTCAGGTGGTTTTCAATTGTTGGGCGCTACAGTCCAACATGTCTCTCTAAATGGCACATTCTTTCGCCTCCAGTTCTGCAGACTAAGACGATTGAGGTCTCCTCTGTCTTGTGTACGTCATCGCTGACGTATGTAACTTGGCCGAGACGTTCCATAGAAATGGTCAAAAACTGATCTAACTCCGCCTTACCATTCGGTCACATCGTGCCTGTGAAATTTCTGTGAAAATATTTATTATGCCTGAAGTCATTACAAATGTCGGAACGAATGCTTTTCAGTCGGTCTCTGGAAGACGCTTAGACTATCTAACTTCATACTGATTAGTCGATAGGACTTACTGTATCCTTCTTCATCCCCAGTTTTAGTTGGACCAAGTCCTAAGCCAATATGCCTCCTCTGGTACCACACTCGTTCAACAACTGCATTCAACTTCGCACATAAAGTTGATTGAGGTCCGTCTCCACTTTTCAAATGGGGACGTCCTCTGTTGCACTGTTTCAACAACTGAGATTTGAGGAAGCTTGGCCTAGATATAATCTAGAAATGGCTTAAACATCTTGAGCATTGCATTTCCTAAAAGCACTTGAACAGACGCATGCCGCCATACAGTCTGTGCAGTTTGTAATTGAATTTCTCTACTCAAAACAGGACTAAAAATCACTTACAAAATTTTTCACACAAAACTACCAAGGGCTTCCTTATCGATGGTTCTGCGCCACAAAACAGGAAAGGGATAATTAGGCTTTTATACAAAGTCAGCTTTGTCCTTCGATATAGGTACTTTTATTCAATAGCCTCTTGAGGACAGAAACAGCGCTTGGCAAGAGTGGTTCTACGCTCGGTTTTGGTAGTTCGAAGGAGTCCCTGATTACCTCAAAGTGTGTGCTGGCAATTGTCACGCTCTGTCCGATGCGTCGATGTTGTGCGTCCTTTCATGATGACAGCATACACATTGATCTGCGTCGTTTATCGCCACACCCATAATCGCATCCGTTTCAGTGACAACAAACGCCTCATTGACGTCTTGCTCTGTTCGCCCAGTCACATAAGCGAATAGTATTTCGAAAGATAGTCCCTCTTGCGCGTTTTGCACGATCTTCTCAAGAAAGATGTTGAAAAAGGCCCACAACAACGCATCGCCTTGTCTAAACGCAGTCAAAAAATCTTTGTAACAAGCATGACTCGCATAGATGGTGTGATAACGAAACCATCAACGCGCGAGTATGACTCAAACATATGCAGAAAATTTGGTTTCATATCGCGAATGCTAATTGCCAAACATTTTTAAACAATAATTAAAATCAATTGAAGAATTAAACTTTGGCCCAGTTTTTGATGGAAAAACTTCAAGATGTGGCAATTTAGTCTAAAGAAGAGGGTTGCCATATGACTACACCTCATTCTTGGAAGAAAGACTGTTCAAGTTGTCTTTTAAACTCCTTGATGTGAAAGGAAGGCAGAGAACATCCTCACACGTACCCAAAATATCTCAGCTATCTCTTGTGATAATCAATATCACCTCATAAATTTCCTAACTTCAAAAGAGTCTCTACAATCGCAGCTCTAATTATGAATCCTTCACACATATCCTCGCCCGACATGCTAACAACCTAAACCCGAATCACCTCTTCAACCATTTTGATTCGAAACTTTGCGAAATAATCTCGACATTCTTTAAACATCACTGCTTCCCCTATCTCCCGATTTTACGGCTTCATCTATTGTTCAATCGTTCATTCCACGCGACGTGGCTGGAATTATTATCCAACCCTCCTCCTTCATCATCGAGCACAATTCTGAAACAGTTCATTTAGTTGTTAAGCGGGTGGCACGGTGCTTACAAGTCTCCGAACCCCGCCTCGGAACGAGTTGGTTTTAAGTTACCCTCGGCGGGCGGCGTATCACAGAATTTGAATTGCTTACGCAAATGAGCAAGCATCACCGCAAACGCATCGTCGCAATTCACGAAAATGGCAATGTTGCCCCGGAGAATTCTCGAGGGCACGTTCTCCACACACCCCCTTTCAAAATGGAACATCCAGGCGGTTGTTGCTTGTCGCGAAAGATGTTCCCGCATTCAACCGCAAAGAAAGATAAAACGTTTGGATCTGCCTCTTATGGGCACGTCTCCCAAGTGGCATTCCCCCACAGTGGTTTTGGTAATTAAGGACTTACAAGGATGCATGTGTGGGGATGGCTGGAAATTGTTAATCAATACTCTACCTGCCACGGGTGCGGACGGTTGTAGAGTGTGTCAGGATATCAAAGGCAATCCGAGGAGCACTTGGTCCAATCCTCTGAGAGAGGTTGCCATAATTTTCCGACGGGAAGCGTCCTCATGTCTGCGTCGGGATAAGCAAATGTCTAATTAAGTCAGTTGCATACAAACAGTCGTGTGGGACGTGCTGCGATGCCTGCAGGTGAAATTAACACAATGGATGCACTGGCATCGCAACTGCACGGAGAGGAAATTAGGAAACTATTTGCACTGGCATTCAGGTGCCATGACCTTCTAATTGCGTTCGGCTGTTGTGCACGTCAAATACAGGCATGCGGTGTGCAATTAAACAATTATACAAATCAGTACCTGGGAATGCAATTATTGAATCTTTGCGTCTGTATTAGTGTAAAGTCGTTGATTGTTAATTAAGCCTTTGATGTGCTTGGTTTGAATTTTGATCTAGAGTTAAATTGAACCTTCCATAAAGGGGAGCTGTTCAGCGATTGCGTTTCGTTTTGTTCATCTTTAAGTTTCAGTGGAAGAGAGAGTTTAGTCAGTCGGGTGAACGAGGTTAAAGTTGAATGAGATTTGTTTGTTATAATCATATGCAGAGGGTGTGAAGACGATGATGAACAAGATCTCATTTCTTAACCATTGATCAAGCCTAAGTTTGATGAGGCTAAGACGCCTTGAAGAGTTCTAGTTTCACGAACTCCAGGACAATTTGTTTAAATTTTCAAGCTCTATTTGCAGATTTCTAAGATTAACAAAGTGGCTGGACTAACCGAGGTTCAAAAAACTTCGCTACACCTTTAGCCCCAGTTTCAGGTCTTAGAGGGCCTAGGTGAGATGCTGTAGACACGCCGCATCTATTCACCAATCAACCAAGAAACCACTGAAATAACAGGACACACACGGGCATCTTGTGATGCACGCATCAGGAGAAGATGACTATGCCATTACGTACTAATAGTTGAAGAGAACCATTTAACATCTCCAAAAACTTATGGAAGAACCGGTTTTGAAAGACGATTCCAACATGTACTTGATGTTCTGATTCACTTTAAAAACCAATACTTCTCTAAGTATGTGAGGAACGAGGAATGTGAGGTCCCTTAACAGACCACGTGCAGCCGAACAACTTGCGGCGGCCCTTGACTGCTACAAAGCAGATATCAACGCCATCCAGGAAGTGCGTCGGGATTGGCCGGGCAAAAAATAGATGAAGAACTGCGACATCTACTACAGCTACTGCTACAGGGAGAGAAGGCTGCGCTTATTCGGATGCGGATTTGTTGTTCGAGGCAGACTTGAGCAAAAAGTCTTAAGCTACGATCCCGTAAGCGAACGCCTCATGACAATCCACATTAAGGCTAAATTCGGGAACACTAACCTGACAGAAGAGGAGGGTGATAACAGCAATGATGAGTTCTATGATCTCCTAGAAAGAACATACGATCGATGCCCCAGCTATGACACCAAGATCGTTCTAGGAAATTTCAGTGCTCAGCTGGGAAAAGAGGACATTTTTGCTGGCGTCATCGGTAAACAAGTTACAATGCTTAAAGTGACGCAACTTTTGCGATTATTAAGCCAAGGGAAAAAACAGAATTTCGTATATTGATTAAACACTGCGTTTTGGTGGGAAACAACACCCTGCAAGCTCAGCAATGGCTTGAAAAGTCAATGACAATGACTCTACTCCATTAAGAGCAACTATTTGTCAGTAGCATGCTGACTTTAAACGTGACCGCACAGATAAAAAACCATACTGAACGCTTTGGATGGCCAATTGAGGTTGTTCCATCTGAAAACGTCAAAAAAATACACAAAATCGTTTTTTGGAAAACCGCAAAATTAAATTGCGTTATATGGCTGACAACATAAAGATATTAGAAGGCAGTGTGTGCGCTACTTTGCATGAGCAGTTGTCCATGAGAAAGCTGTTTTCGAGAAGTGTGCCGCGTTTGTTCCCAATTGACCAAAAACCGTAACGTATCGACGATTCTGAGAGCTGCTTGGAGAAGTTTCGCCAGACTAAACAGGACTTTTTGCATCGGTATGTCACAATCGATGAAACATAGAAACAATGCACAGTCTCACAAGTCGTTGGCGAATTGCTTCCTTCTTCTTCGTCTTCTTCTTGTGGCGCTACAGTTTGGATTGAACTTGGGCCTCAATCAAATGGCTTCTGCACCCACCGTATTCTCCAGATCTGGCCTCCAGCGACTTCTAAAGGGAGTCCCAACAAGAACGCAAAATTTAAATTTTAAATAAAACGCAGATATTTAAAAAAAATCGTAAATTCTTTATTATATCGTAAAGTAGACAGGATGAGGTTATGTATGGAATAACACATCGGCCAGTTGGCCGCCGCGGTTTTGCTGGCACATACGCGATCTTTTAATGGAATTTTCAATGACCGTTTTGCATAAATGGTGCGGTATTTCATTAATGCAGCGTCCAATTTCCTCTTTTAAGACTTGAGTCGTCGTCGGCTTATTCGCATAAGCCATTCGCGACTTCAAAAAACCCCAAAGAAAAAAGTCCAATGCTGTTAAATCGCACGATCTAGGCGGCCAATTCTGGTCTCCAAAATCAGCATTTTCATGTTGTCTCTCCAATACCCAATTAACGAACTCCCTTCGCTCTGCATGGTCAGCTGGCTTCAGTTCCTGAGTCAATTGAACTATGTATGCATGAAGATGCGAATCTTTCTTCAAAATTCGCTGCATAGTGGATTTGGAAACACCATTTTGCTGAGCTCGGTGTCGAATTGAGGTGGATTGAAATTGATCATCACGTATTGTTGCGATATTTTCAGTCGATCGAACTGGTCGAAGGCGCATTGTTGTCTTTAAACCAGTTACAGACCCAGTTTCAGCAAATTTTTCCATTAATTGCTTTACAGTTGACTCTTTTGGAGCCTTATTAAAACCCCAAATTGATCGCAATTTGCGAAATGTAGCCTCAAAACTTTCATCATTTTGGTAAAACAATTTCACTATGAGAATGCGTTGTTCATTCGTGTAGCGCTCCATTGTGATTCACCTTATAACTTCTACTAACAAATAGTAATAATTGTTCAAATGTCAAAATGACAACTCGAATGGCGCCAAATTTAAATCCTTTAAATCTTTTTAGACCTCAAAAAGATGCTCGCCGGAAAAAAATGCGGCTCGAATTAGGAGGTGAACGCCTAAACTGAAGCCTATTTTGAGGCAAAATTAAATCATTCTATAAAAATTATACTGAAATGTTAAAGCGGCGTTGGACTGATTGTATCACCCCCGAAGGAAACTATGTTGATGAATAAAGTAGAGTTTTGTCTAGAAAATGTGTTTTTATTGGTTAGTTCCGGGGTTTATTGAGTGATGTGTTGTCCCTACCAATTCGTCATACTTCAAAATTCACACCATCTTCTATCCAGGGCTTCACAACTCATTCGTTACAACCTACTGTTGCTCATAAATTCAACAACAATCAAATTAAGAACAAAATCTCTCTCGTCCAGTGGTCCAATAAAAAAATTGAAAACAGACAACATCACTTGCGTTGAGCTATTCATCACATCACTATCATATCTATGCTACAGCGTTTCTGTCCCCCGAATTTAGAAATTCAATTGTCATGGAAGTCACGTAATCTAACTCAAGCCATTCAGTGTTAGCGCAACGTTTCGTGTTTATATCAGAGTTGTTCTGCTCAGCTATCGGGCAAAACTTGAAATCGCGCTATCCACTGTGTCCTTGCGCTGCTCGGGAGGGAAATTTTCATTCATTGAATCCAAAAAAAAACTCCCTCCGAAGTTATATTTTGAATAAATTTCAAGCAAAAACTGTGAGAAGTCACGCTAACCTCGTTGTGTAGCCCAGAGAGCGAGGAATGCGCTGCATGAGATCTGCTCGTGCACATCGTGGTTTTGAATAATGAACGAGGTCATAACAGAAAACTTGTATTAGCCCGAATATGCTATTAGGGTAATTGAAAGCAAATAAGATACAAATGTTGGCAATGATGATTTGAATTGATTTTACGGTCGTTTTTCAAATTCGTTTAGCTACGAGTAGATGGGAGGGAGGATTGGAATGCGGGACTGAGCTAGGAAATGGGTTGCTGGCAAAGATATCGTTTTGTAAATGTCAGTTCTTTGTGCGAAATAAGAATCATTTTTTTTGGTGTCCCATCAGAACGTGGATCAGATGGCCAAAGGAACACATCGTAGAAGATTGGCCATCTTTGAATATTTAAGAATAAACCTCCTTCTGAACGCATTAAGGTGGGACATTAAAGCTCTTGAAACAGAACTTGGTTCTAAAAACAACGTTCTCAGTGCGGCTATATTCGTCTATATGTTCGCCGGGAGTTATATGTCAAAGCTACCAGTTTCGATTCAGTCATTGAGTCTTCTCAAATCTCGACGATCGAGATTTACACACACAACACTGTGGGTCCCCTCTTCTAGTAAAAGAATAATAGCACCCGCAATTCCAATGCGTGTTAAAGAAACTGGTTCGTCGAGCGCAGGCTTTGTTTCTTTGATTCCGTTTCGGAAATTTAGGGCTTAAAGGTGCACTTAAGCGAACGACTTCTCAAGTAAGCTCGATGTGTGGGTAACACCAACTAATCAGAAGTGAGCCACTGGCCCTCCGCCAGTATTTGAGTTTGTAATTGAAGGAAGCTGCCGAGAGATCGTGTTAGCTGGATAGGCATGTTGATTGAAGCCCAGGCCCCACTCGGGCTGTAGCGCCAAAAGAAGAAGCTATCGTGGACCTATCATCGCCATGAAAATTTTATTCAATATGAACATAGGCATGGGATCCTGGAGACCAACGACCGACAACAAACGACTTCATAGCCCGAATTAATGGGTAACAAGTTTATCGTGAGTGTTTGGTGCAAAATTGAATGGGAATCGTCCAGCCGAAACGGTCAATTTGAGCGTCTTTTGTGTAGAACTCGAACGTTTTAATAGATCTACCAAGAAAGAGTTACCAGAATTGGCCAACAGATAAGGATATGCCTCCCTTCTTAACATTACTTGACCACACACACTTTTGATGAGTGATTGTCGCAGCTTGGTTGGGAAGTACTGACGCTTCCGCCATATAGCGCGGAACTTGCTGAACTCTCTAATAACCATTTATTTTTGTTGGAGATAGTAACACATTGCCAGGCCAAAGAGCAGCGGATAAATCATTTGGACTATTTGGCCCCACATCACGCTCTACTTGCAAAATGGATTGACAACAATCAACATTTTCAATTAAGCTTAAAATTGTAGTGTACGTGAAACAGGACGTACCATGGTACACGATCGACTGTCGACTTGTTGAACCCCAACCGCTTAGTACTCAAAACCCTTTCATCTCCTTCGCATATTAGCCGCATAACCTGACTCCACAATATGTCCGCAATTAAGTCCCGGAGAACTCCTCTCAGATCTCCCTCTTCAAAGAAAGTATATACACAGCTTTCAACGTTCTTAATCAGCTCCAAACTTCACTGTTTTTCCGTTCGGCAATTCATCAGTCTAACGCACAAGGATTTCAATTAACTTTCACACTCTCCTCACACGCACGCACTCCATCCACCGACAATGAGGAATGGCGCCCAACGTGGGAAGCAACGAATACAAACCCCTCTTGCGTTGGTAATTCGAAATCCAATACGATGTGCTCGCATGCAGGATAATTTCCATCTCTATTAAGGCTATATTATCCCTTCCATTGGATATGTGAGTGGATCCATTTTCGCCGCCTGACTGATGCTAATAAAGCCGTCTGGCGCCAACTTCATGACTTTTGCAAATTTCATTACACTGACGGAGAGGCGTACATCCGCACAGAGTTACAGTTCGTCGGCCCCTCTTGCGGGCCTTGTACTTGTACTACGTCTGCTTTTACAATCGACCTCACAGTCATTGTTGACACCCGAAGATGTGCAAAAATACGTAGCACACTCTCGCCAAAGACCGCCGACGTCACATCGTCATAAGAAAATCCTCTCTGTGGAATTTCATTACACACCCCAACCGGCTGGCTTATGGAGCGTGCGGAGCTGGTCGCCAGGCGCTGGGTGGAGGAACAAATTTGTAGCACAATGCCAAATGTCATCTCCGCACAAAGTGTTGGCGCATTATTATCTCGGTTCGCTTCGAACTTCATATTTTCGAGCACAGCAACCGCCGCATCCCCTTCGCTGGCAATGAGGGTGCAACCGTGTGTGCACTTTTTTCTCTGGAGGACTTCCAAAGTGCTTTCCTTTTTTCCGTCTCTCCTGTGCACGGAGGAGGGCTGATATGAATCGGGGCGTCGAGAACTACGTAAAAATTCAGTTTGACGGGCTGTAAGTGCCGCAGCTAACCAAAGTGGAAGGGTGACGTGGCAATGGGCCGCTCTACTGGTTGGTGTTTTGTTGCCAAAATACACCAGAGGGTGAAGTAAGTACGGTTCGGTTCGGCTGAGGGGAGGCTACACAAAATAAATAAATAAACAGACGGGGCGACACATTAGGTCTGCAAAGTTTGTCGTTTAGGAGCATATTCGTGTGTCGCTGCGAGGGCGCCTTTTGATGGTCCTTCATTGCTGAAGTAAGCAGACGATGTGCCTTCAATTATGTGTGAGAGGAAGTTTATTTGTTCAGACAATGTTGTGATGCTGTTCAAGTTCCTGCTGCTGCTGTTGTTGTTGTTGTTGCTATGAGAGGGGAGGCTTATTTTAATGGTGTGCCTTATCATGCGGGGGATGATATGGAGAAAGGATTTAGGGAAAGTACGTGCGAGATCGTGGGGTGTTGTGAAGACGTGAAATTGGCTTAAGGTAGGACCGGGTATTCCTGAACTCTTGATGTCAATTAACCCTTAAGACATGGCTCACTTTGTTTTGATGATCTGTTTGAAAATTGTTACTTTATTCGGTGCTGGGATGATGATGCAGTCAATTTGTGTCTATAATAAAGAGAGTTGTTGTTTAAATCATTCGACGGTAGAATGAGCCCATTCGGGCTTAAGTGTAGAGCATTTACGCGGATATTATGCATGGTCATGATCGCATCGTTGGTTAGCAGGTTGGAGGATTAGGGGTTTAGACCTTATCAAAGGCATCTTTTTCTATGTTTGTATGTAGAGAGAGAGAGAGAAATATTTCAACGGCTTCGTTCTTTATTTTATTTAGATGAAAGAAAGTGAAATGTCTGCATATCTGTTCTTTTCTTTTGGATGGAGGTTGGGAAACACTACCCTTGGCCGCTAAGACTTAAAAACGCGTCCTTCGTACTACCAGGCAAAATTACTTACGCTTAATGTTATTTCTTGTTCTTCAGGAGAAACTCCAGAAAGTGTTCCTCTGGTCAAGCGCAAACATTGTTTTAGCACTAACCACATCATCACCAAACAGCTGACAGAGGAAATGCTCTGCAGTGTCTTAACCTTCTCTGCAGGCATCGCAGAGGGTTTTCATCACTTGCCCGGACCAAGAACACAGTTAGTCATTAGATTAGTTCAGGCCCTATGAGTGCCTTCTTTCATCCTTACCTAACAATTTCATCGATACTGTAAAAATTCGAGTACATTCCCTTACTGACTCAGTTTCTGGCTAGAACCAGTTCTTTACACAAGGAAAGTTGACTTTGTATACGCTATGCAGGTGAATTGTTGGTGTCCTCGCAGACGGCAAATCCGTGAGACTGGTGTCAAATGAGATGCGTTGCGCTAGCTCATCAAAGCTCCAGTGCGAGTTTAACCAAACACCACTTCTTTTTACTCGGAAGATGGCCTTGATTGTGTATTCCGTGATTTGAATATCAAAAGGAGGAAGATTTATCAATGCATCAAGAGCAGAGCTAGGTTTGCAAGGGAAAAGCCCATGTGCAGCTAAGTCAGACCAATTTTTGAAGCTAGGTTGAAACAGCAGTCAGCTATTTGCGGGAAAGCTTATTCCATCAAACAACTTATGCATAGGAGGAAGGGAAGAGGTCTTATCATTGACAAACAGATCTTCTTGGCGACAGGTTTTGCCAAAAACCCCTTTACACTGCTAAAGAGCTGACAGCGCCTTGGAAGTCTTCCACACAAAGTGTTTTTCCGAAAAATTTTGTTTATAATATACCACCCAGATATTTCGTTTTATAGGTGAAGCGAATGATGACCCCTCTTAGTCTGCGTGAGCTTGATGGGCCTGAGAACCTCAAAATGTATGGTTCCCAGGGGGGGGGGGGGAAAATTTTCGGCATGAAAGAACTTATCCACTCAAAAGATTGCTGTGTAGAGCACTTTACCAAAAAGGTTCCGTTTTACAGAGCGCAGCCCTCCTCTTGGAAGCAAGCGTTCTCTGCCTTGGCCACCGCCGATCTTCGCAGTGTTTGCAATCTGTGTTGGTTATGCTATCGTCATTGCCAGCTTTTCCTAATCTCAGCAGCTGGGAGGAGATACCAGTCTTCTTGTAGAGCTGCGGATATCGTTTTCCGTGTGCCGTTTACTCGTATGCCTGTTGTTGGCTCCTCCTGCCCAGGCGAATTTCCGTCCACCAGAACTGCAACCTGTACTAGTTGCGGCATCGATATCATTCGGATTTTGCGCGGGAGGAGCTTCCAGTGTTGTCGTCAGCGGAAGTTTTCCTTCATTTTTGCTCTTGGAGTCAGCAGAAAAGGAGGCAGCATTGGTTTCGGAGGATTGGCCAGCTTCAGCTGAACTGATTCTCTTTGCCTTCGCCAACGAACGGGTACGGCTCTCGACGCTTGCCCCTTCGACCTATTTTGTAGTCTCCTTACGCCAATCCATAGCCGCCATCCTTCTCTTCCTTTTCTTTTGGCTCTTTGGCAGGGGCCCACAGGTACTGACTTGTTTAGGGCTCATTTTTCCTTCTCCGATTTCTGAGACATGTCATCAGATAAGATGGTACTCCATCTTCCTGACCATGAGCCTGTAGATAAGGCACATCAGGTTGGGCCTCTCCGCCACTTTCTCCATTTTTTCAATAGGGGGGGGGGGGGGCGGTTAGGATAGTATGGTGCGTGGGGCTTCCAGAAGCCGGCCGACATCAAATAGACACCGGGTGGAATATCGCAGCCGGTGGTACCACCAGTATTCAAATCCGTTACATTATCTACTATACAGTCTTTATTTAGAACGTCTAAAGACAAGACGCTTCAAGAATTTACTTTGACGTCTCCCAAAAGATCTTTCGAGCCGAGGTTCATTGACTCTTAAGCCCTTCCATCGCGACAAGGCACCCAGAAAGAGAAGATGAACGATGTTGAAAAAAGTTACATGACAGCGTGGGACTTGGTCTAAAATTTTCTTTGACATTGAAGGTCTCGATGAGGTCAGTTCTAGGCTTGACGGCGCACTGAGAGTTCTTCATCCTCTTTCGAGTTGGATAGTAGTGCACTCTGTTTTATGCGAGTACGACTTTAAAATTGACGAATAGGTCTTGACTTCTAATCTTCACTTCTTTAGTCTATTCAGGACTTGACTTAAGAGCGGATTAATAAGGCATTTTCGTTTTTGATTTTTTTCATATTAACGTCAGAAATTTGCTTGGCTGGCGCGTCGTCCAAAATATACTGGTTCTAGTCAGCACTAAAGTGTAAGCCTCTTGCACTAGTGACAGAACATGCACTGATGGTAGAACATTTGTATGCACAACAAGAGTAAGTGACCATGAATCAATGCCCTGGTTCATTGTGAACTGAAACGTCACATTCTCTCCAGCATACTGGCTATGCTTCATCGCATCAGCGACATTCAACTTTTGACCTACCACCTCATTAAACATCCTTATCTCTCAATCAGGTACTTTTAATAAAGGCAATGGGCTAGGAGGAAGCTTCTTTAAGAATTAGTCGAGTTATGCGTGCTCTTGTTTTCTCATGAGCAAAGTGAACTCACAGTTTATTGCCGACGCCCAAGGGCAAAGTATGAGAGTTTTCATTGATACTTACCAATCTTAAATACGTGGTGTAGGTGGAGCTGTGGAAAAAAGATAAATGAAAAGTTTAGTAAATCGAATCTGTGGCCTTGGGCGTATGTGTCAACGCACTTAGCTTTTACAACACGGTAGCAAGTTAAAGACGCTGTCTATACTCCTGTTCTTAAAGCAGGTGTAAAAGCTCCTGCATCGGATCATTTGTATCCGAATTTTACTCAGTGCATTGTGTAAAGAATCATTTTTTTAAAATGCACAAGCACAGAGTGTGCAAGTAGCACTAAGTGCATTCGATGCACAAGTGTTAAAATTTCATTCCGAAAATTTTTCTTCACTCGGTTGCCGAGAGGGGTAACACCCCTACAACGATCGGTAGCAATATGAGAAAACTGACGCGCACACCCCCAACAATCCATAACAATTCGGATATTCGATTGATTTTCGTCGTTACTCACCATCTCGTCATACCTTTTCATTCAGTTTTTGCCTGAAAACGGCTTAAGTCCGGCTCTGACATTTTTAGCTTCAAATGTAAACTACTAAAGGGACCTTCTTTTCTGTACTTTAAAAAATCAAAGAAGTCAAAGTTCTGACGATAAATCGCTGACCGAAGGCTAGGTGATAGATGTCAAGCAACACCAAGTAGACTTGTTTGGCTCTCACCCTTATTCTTCGAAAATCGACGCGGGAATTCACTCCGCTGTGAATTTATCGCCCCTACCAAGTTCAAACCATAGTCATGTAATTAATTTGCATTTCCCTTTGCACCTCAGTGGCAACAGACCACAAAGAACGCTTACATCTGCAAGCTGGTCATAAATTTCCCAAGTAGTATGTCTAACGTCCACTAGCTGGCCATTGTTGCAGTCATTATGAAAGTCTATAAATTTACGCTGGCTTTGAATTCCATTTTCACGGCTAGAATGGCCATAAACAATCGCAGGACTCCACCGATGTACGAAGGGCCCGTCTGCAATTCGCATTAGCATACGACGAATGCGCAAGATGGGCGCATCATTGATGAATCTCCCCGACGGGGTGGTGATAATTATCCCCGACCGAGACGTTGCTTGCGCTTGTGTAATGAACCGCAAAACATTATAAATCTCTCAGCAAGATGTTGAGAAGGAAGCTACGGAGATGGGTGTGCTATCCTTCGGATCACCTTCCACCCAGCAACTGAGAATATTTCGCATTATCAACGACCTAAGCACATCGATTTATTATCCATTTAGGATATGCTTCCCAATGAACTGCAAATTTTGACTTAATTCCATCCCCCACAGGGCTGAGGGAGCTCCGGCACACCCACACACCCTGCACACACATGAAAATACGAAAGTATGCGCACTTCGATTCGTTTATTTCCCCAGGGAGTTCCTTTCCGAGTCGTTTTTTCAACGGAAACAGATACGAAAAAACCGGTTACGAAAGGATGTCCGTATGTTTAGGAGCAGCAGAATAAATATTGATGGATATGTTCGCATAAAATTAGGGAATTTCTGCTCCTAGGATATAGCCGAAGGATATGGTGATTGCAAATACCCCGACTAAGGTATTGGTGTTCGGTGAATTTATGGATGCCTATGTCGGGGTGGGCGGCGGAATTGGATGCTTCATTTGGAAAGTATCACGTGATAAATGAATTTTGATTATAAAATTTATCGAAGCGTCAGATGAGGGAAAAAATGGATAGATGATGTGGGAATGTGTGTGGGCTGGAGGATTACTTTCAGTCGCATAAAAGAATGCAATTTGGTGGGGGCGAGGGCGAAACATTTTATCGGAAAATTTGATGAATTTCATTTGCGATTTGGGACGCGAATTTGGTTGGTTTAGGCAGCCTGCTGGCGAACGGGCGGGTTGAAGTTTGGCTCCTACTAAGTGCTACTTTTCGCAGATCGGATGGTCTCATGTTGTTTTTGTTTTCCTTCAGAGACACGATAGTTACTATTCGACAGTCGATGGGTATGAGCAACGATTGAAGATATCCTTTCTGAGTGACAGACATATCCTTTCTGAGTGACAAGAATAACCTGAAACGAAACGAAGCCTAATAGGATCCACTATTCAGACGGAAGTTTTGAATTTTAGCGCAAACACGTCCTGAGTCCATTTCATCACTGGAATCAGGCACTTACCGCAGCGCCATTTCCCCAAAGCGCACCAGATGTTTCCCGTCTACAGGCTATCATCGGTATTATAACGCACTTGATGAGCAGTATTTGAAGCTACTCCAGATGTGGTACGATCAATTGAAAAGTTCATTAACGCCAAATGTAAACGGCCGCACACAGAAATGGCAGCGTTGGTGGCGGTGCTGTGGCACGATGCACATCTGCGCGCCAAACATATGACCACATCGATTCATGTGGTGTCGATTTTTCGTTGCAGGAATCTACACCCCGGAGACAAGGAGATTCTTCATGTCGTCGCACTCAGGGTTGTGGCAACATTGCCGCTCCACGATGGTGCCGTACGCGCTGCTCGATTCCAAGGTTGCCCGCAATTTCACGTCGATCGCTTTCCAGAGCGCCACCGCCATTCAGGATGCCAAGATGAACGTGTCGACGGAGGACTACGTCAAGAATTTCGTGGAGAACGACGTCACCTTCCCTCTGCAGAATTTCACGGCGGAGGCGAAGGAGAGGATGTTCACCCACTGGGGCGCAACGGCCAGGACATGTTTCAGACCTTCAAGAGATCCTACTGGGAGCTAGAGCTGGCACGCGAAGTGCTCAGTCTGATTCCGATTGACTCGAAGCTGGTGACTGTTGATCCGTTGGATGTGGGCGCTCTGGAGAGGAGTGGAATCTTTGGAGACGCCTTGAAGATGGTGGTTGTCAACCAGACGTCGTACTATTTCGTGATCCCTGTGGCCGCCCAGGAAGTAATGTTCAGGGGTTGCAATAACCGCCGCTTGGTCCCAAAGCTGTTTTGGCCCTACGTCCGTGATTTGGAAATCCCCGCGTACGTCATGAACGAGAAGCGAGTGATCCTTCAGCTGGTTCCGCCAAAGCCGCCAAACAGAGAAAAGATCGCTAACTGCTACGAGTACATTTCGCAAAGTGAGTATGCCCAGGATAGGCCACTTTGTATCAGTAGGTAATCAAATTTCTATTTCGCAAAAAAAACTCTCCTTATCGGTAATTTCAAAATTCTTTGAGTCATATTGAGTGAAGGCCTAAGATCATTCAAACAGCCCGAAATTCCAAAAAAGTCAAAAAACGTGAAGCACTCATTCACCAATGTCAAGCTAGCTAAGCATCATAACGTGCAGCAACAAAGAAAACCAAATTCTAATATTTTGGCTTTCTTGACCGATTCTAACCTACACCACCAAAGCAAAACTTCTTTCCCCATCCCAAAATCCATTTCCAGCTTAATCCATTCGATGACATTTTCAAATTACATTCCGTTGTCTCGGGGAGAAAAAGCGAAACCCTTCAACATCTGACAACCCTTCCGACAGCACATTACCGCTGCACCAGTAATTTACTTCACTCAAATCCGCAGAATCCGCAATCTCATTCCTGGCCGTCATAAATCCGCCGTCACATTAACGAAGAATATGAGATGCAATCTCCTACTTCGAGTCCTTCCCGCTTCTTGAACTTGTCAGTGAGCACATAAACCATTCTCGGACCGGGTCCGCAAAAAGCGTCAGAAAACATTTTTGTGTACACTCGCCATCGGCGAAGGACTGGGGAACTGTGAAAGTGACGTAAACTAAATTGCATCCAAAGGATACAGCAAAGATCGGTACAGATATGGCACGACAAGTTCACTTAAAGCACACCGTCACTCCGACACCCAGGCGATGTGGGGTGCGATCTGGGGTTTTTTTTCGTGCTTCACATCCTGTTGGCGTGTGAAGTCCTCAATTATTCTGCAATGTTGGCTAAATGCGGTGCAGCCAGTGGTCGTAATTGAGTTGTTAACCCGCACCGCCCCTGCAGCGCATGCTTCGACACTCGAGTTATGCAAATTGTTTGTATTTAATGCGGTCGCCACTTTTATGGCCAACAGACATGAAGTGACTGACTGCAAATGCGCTGTCTTCGAGCATGCATGTAGACGAGGCGACGCCGATTATTGCCGCCGACACCCGTCGGAGTCATGTCGCAGCCATGTAATTCGATGCGATCCTCCTCCGGTGCCGCTAGGGGTTGTTGTATTGAGAAATTTACGCAATCAAACCGAGCCTGATTGGATGGATGGATGGATTTGCGTGCGGGAGGCTAGGGATTGGTCAGAGTCAGTCATTAATTCGCTGGGCTCCTATCCGCGGGGGTTGCCAGGACACGGGGTGGACGAGGAAAGTGATGACGGTTAAGAGAGGGTAATTAATAAATCAACTTTTTCATATCTCAGACGAAGATCTTGCCGTCGGAGAAGCAGTGTGGGCTTAGGTACGTGTCTTCGTGCATTGAATCCATCATTTTCCGCCGTCGTCTCATATGCTGACACGACAGGTGTGGGTGGAGAGGAAGGGTTGCTTTGGAAAGAGAGTAATTAACTGAGGTTCTTGCCGGAGTAAATCATAATGACGAAGTAAGGGGTTGAAGATGATGAATGTCTCTGTAGCACCATATGGCGAATTGATGGTAAGAAATCATAACAATTTTGATTTATCGGCTTGTTTATCGCTACATGTGTTCTTGGCTACATCTGATGTAGGCGGTGGATGCAGTTGCAGAAGGGAAAGGAGCAATTCCATAGGTTGGGGTTTGTAAGTGTGGAATTCTTGGAAAGACCTCACATTCACACGCGCCATGTCACAATTGAGATTAGTAAGTCAAAAATTTAACCGACGCATTCTTTCGTTTCTTGATTCAATTTCTTGAGTTACTTGAAGGAGCGCTGGAAACCATCTGATGTGCATTTATGTGTTCATCTTTAAATATGCCTTGGACATGTAGTCGTCAATCGTCTGAAAGTAAGGTGCAATTACTTGAGCAATGTTTGGCACCACCATTGTTGACTACCAGACATGATGATGATGATATGGGCCATATTGAGGACGTTCGGTGTACCTTCTTTACGTTTACCCCTTTTTGACGTAGAAGAAGACTATCTGTAAAGATTATGGGCCCATGACTCATGATAGATGCCAGTCGAAACAGACCATTTTTTAATAAGTGTGTAATTCCTAATAGAATCTTCATCATTTTCTCAAATCTAAGGCATAACACTTGCAGTGCAGAACACAGCAGATAAATTTAAGGACAAGCTTAGTCACTTCGGTCAAAGCATGAGCAATGTCTTGTTTAATGCAGCCATTTTAATGAGAGCAGAATAAGCGGACGCATTTTTTCAAAAGATATTATCCTATATTATCAGCTTTTCCTTCGAAAACATTGAATAAGACCCGAATTCCTGACCTAGAAATCTCTCGGATCAGTGTAAAGTTAAATATTCTGCTTTTTTGAAATTCAAATTTTCCTTACAAGATAAAGAGATCCCTTTGGATGCGCCAACCATCGAGGAATCAGTCTCCTTAGTATCGCACTCTCTCTCTCCCGCTCTCTCTCGTTCTCTCCCTCTCTCTCTCTCTCTCTCTTGTTGTGCAGTCGCGTAAAACCTTTAGCCAACATCCTAATGAATGGTTTTCGGCCAGAGAAATATATGTTGAAAAAGATTCCCATACTGTGGCAGATATTGGCAAAAAAACTATGAATTGCAGATCGACATCCGCCACCTATTTCCAGATTTCAAGCTCATATATTTCAGGACGCATATTAAAACTAGACCTATTCTAGTATTAATATGCTTACAAATCCCACTAACTTGCGTAGGGTAACAATGGAAAACACTCGCTGCTAGATCAAAGTCGAAGCTCAAAGAACACTTCAATGGCAATGAGTTCTTTGGGTAAAACGACATGCTGTCATGCGGCTTTTTCGACATCATTCTTGAGGGGATCGTGCGTAACTCACACTTCAACATCAGAGGTACGATCTTCCACAAGTCCGTTCAACTGCTAGCTTATGCGGATGACATTGACGTGATCGGCCGTACTTAGCGAGCCGTCAATGAGGCGTTTGCTAGCATCGAAGCGGAAGCGGCTGAAGTGCGACTGGTGGTAAACGAGGGCAAAACTAAGTATATGCTGTCATCGAAGAAGGACGCAGAACATCGACGTCTCGGACAGAGCGTCACTATGGGCAGCAGAAACTTCGAGGTAGTCAAGGACTTCGTCTATCTCGGCTTCGCAGTAAACAGGGACAATAACATCAGTACCGAAATCAAGCGCAGAATCACTGTTGCCAATTGCTGTTTCTTTGGGCTTAAGAGGCAATTGATTAATAAAGCCCTCTCCCGAACGACCAAAGTGACTTTGTACAACACCGTGATCATCCCAGTCCTGCTCTGCGGCGCAGACGCTACTAAATGCGGATGAGGAAGCCCTTGGTCTCTTCGAGAGAAAAGTTCTGCGTGCGATTCTTGGTCCTGTTTGCGTTGTTGGCATTTACAGGAGAAGATTCAACCACGAACTGAATGGGCTGTACGGCGGTATGAGCCTATTCAAGCGTCTACGAATACAACGCTTAAGGTGGCTAGGCCATGTAGAGCGGATGGACAACACTGCTCCAGCCCGAAAAGTCTTCGAATCTGAGCCATTGGGACAACGCAACAGAGGACGTCCTAGACTGAGATGGCGCACACAAGTGGAAAAGGACCTCAACCAACTTGGAGTGCGCAACTGGAAGCAGCTGGCAAGAGATCGTGCTAGCTGGAGAGGCATGTCGGTTGAGGCCCAGGTCCACCCCGGACTGTAGCGCCATCCGAAGAAGAAGAAGAATCGATGGCTTACATAAGTGGAGAAGGACCTCAACCGACTTGGAGTGCGAAATTTGAATCAGTTGGTGTTAGATCGTCGCAGATGTAGAGGCTTGATGGTTGTGGCCCAAGTTTAACGTGGACTGTAGCGAAGAAAAAGAAGATGTGCCGTTTTTGGCATTGCTTGCACGAGTAGCATCTGATGACGAATATTGAGAGATAAGCTCAGTATCTTGTACGGGGGAATGCGCTTAACCCGGCAGTTACGCCGGTAGCACAACCCCTAACCTGGAGAACCAGCTCCTTGTTTTTTTTTTTTGTGGTAACCCCTAGGACAAGAAGTCTTACTTAAAAGTTTGGCAAGTTGAGATCGGACGAACTAGAACCGATGGCTACAACTTGGTGTGGGCATCGCCAGGTTAATACCAGTCAGTGCTTACCCGATTCCCACAGCACTTGTCATCAGTCACAAAAGTCCCAAAGTCCGCCCAATGCGAATAATTTAACATGAGATGGACTCAAAATGTTTTGAAAGCCTGTCTAAACTTAAGAATTGCTGAATGTAACTTGAATCTGAAATAATTGACATACCATTATCCTCAAACAACCGTTGCTCATCATATCCTACGATTGGAAAATCTTTGGGTCATACAATGTGTAGAAACAATCAACACGTCAGTTGAATAAATGACATAATAAGCCCGGTCGCTGTAAGCGGATTTCAACTTTGAAGAAAAGAACAACCCACCAGAGCATTTCGCTCAAAACTCACAAACCCCTTCCGGGCTTGATGCACTCACTTACATACATTATCCGATAACAAACCATTCCCAAACCACGCCCTCATTGGATTACACTCTTCTGGGTAAAAAATTCCCTACACGAATAGGAAAACTTTTGGCAGCCGCAAGTGTTCATTTCTAGAGCGCGTTACACATTATCTTCTCTCAGACTGCAGCAGTCCAAACAACTTTCACATGGTGTAATGGCATCCGTTTACCCTCACGACTCCCCTATGCCGCTCACTTGGCTCAAGCCAACGAGCAAAGTTCCTCCGAGAACAAACCAACACGGAATCTAAATGAATTACAATTTAATTTTAATTCCAATAAGGAACCGTATCCTCGTGCGCCCTCTGTTCGCTTCGTACGAGTACAAGTAGGAGTTCTCTTTTGCCGTTACCCGCCAGCTATGGCATCTATTGTGCAACTCCGGAAAACTCCTTCACTGAGCGAGCAGATTAAAATGATGAATCCAAGTTGAAGTAATGGGTTTCCAAGCAACTGAAAACGAGTATTCGACTCTGTTTGCCTGTGTGTGGACAAGTGTGTATCTTTCATTCAGAAGCCAAATTCTGAACACACTCGCACACATCGCCGTATCTATGGCACCCAATTTCAATTCATTTCTGATGTGCTGACGAGCACAGACGACCGAGGACGCACGCAATAGTCAGTCGTCAGGAGTAGGAACGAAACGAATCCAACCCGATTCCCGGCCGAACATGAACTCTAAGGAATTTTGCGAAAATTTCTGAAGCGTAAACCTCCTAAGGGTTGAGTCGTTTGTCGAGCTAACTGCGGCAACGGCTTCAGGGTTTGTGTGGGGGGAATAGGGACGGAGACGGGGATACGGCTCATCCTTTTCCAGATGCCATTATCATTGTCGTCGTGTGCCTTAAATAATTTCACAAAATCGCTCCGAAATGAAGGGTTTTTGAGCCAAAACTGCGTGGCAGAGGTCCAACTCATCTCAACTCCCACGTGGTTGTGCTGCAAAATTTTGCGCTCTCTCATTTCGGTTGGGCCAAGTGTACTCAACTAAAATGGCCGGGGATAGGGATAATGTTGAATATTGCCACTCGAAAGCCAGCTCTTCGTCGTAACCAATTTACGTGCGAATATTGACGGTTGCGTTGGTAACTCATGGCGGTGGGGAAGGGTGTTGGAAGACTAAGTGTGGGATGTGTGATATGAATTGTGAAGGGGGTGAACGGCGGAGGGTGGTGGTGGGTGAAAATATGTGTTTTTTGGGGAAGAGGAAAGCGGCCTTAAGTGAGTGGATCTCATGTTTATGAGAGAACATCACTTGAAACTGGATATTTATGCTCGATGATGGGGCTGCAGAACCCGGATAATCACTGTGTTAACCAGGTTATATTGAGTTTGTGGCGAGTCGTGGATAGTCGGTGGGTAGGGGGGGGGGGGGGCTGTTGGGATTCATGCAAAATTTCTGAGCTTGTTATCTCAGGGGAATCAGGATTTGCGTTATGGGCTGGATTTTGAAGCTCTTGTGTGAAGTTATTTGGAAGTTGTGCACGAAACGTTCGAGTGGCGGTTTCTGCTTAGACAGCGGAAAAGCGTTTTTGGTTTCGCATTGTTTCACATTGCTAGTCTGAGTGTTATTTGAAATTAAAAGCCAACGCCTTAATTATGTCTGTGCAATTTTTAAGTGTTCATTATACAGCGTTCTATGTCCAGCCATTCAGGAAGATCCTTTCATGTTTCAGCATTTCAAACCTCAATCAAAAAAACTTAGAATTCAATTATTTAGCAAATAACTCTATTAACCTTCCTGAACGCATATCACTCATGGGGCGCACCCATTTATGGTTCAGCATTGGCATTTAGTCTGATTGATTCGATTATCAGAAACATCGCAACCACTTAGGAGACCAAAGCACTTAAGGACAACCACTTCTGCTCCTCGACAAGCAGGCCAAGTAATCTAATTCCGACGTTGGTATCTTTGGTCCACCCCACCCCATCCGCAACCTCACTTTCCTATTCATGCAATGTGCCACACACCCAATTATGAGTCCATTTATGGCCATTTGTCTCAAAGAGATGCGGTGTGGTGGAACAAAAGCCAATTTACCATCGTAATTGCATAATAAACGTTTTGATGTATCATTGCTGTTGCACGCTGTGTGTCTGTGGCAGGAACGCGGCGGCAACGGTGGCGACGATAGCGGTTCAACTTTGTTGAAGCTCTGCTTCATCATAATTCAATCAGCATCATGATCAAAGCCAGCCAAGGAGATACATTCAAAACGTTTTCCACCCACTCCTCACAGGCGGCACGCACACACAAACACCTGGCCTCCTTGAGGAAGGAAGAGCACATGTCTGAACGGGGAAGTTTACCCAAACGTAGCGCAACGGCAAGACAACACACAGTAGATACATCTGTCTTCACTTTATTGCGGTTAAGATGAAATTTTTAGATCTCAAGGGAAAACAATTTCAACACACACTTACGCTGAGAGAATTTAAAATGCGCCACCATCGCCGCCGCCGCCGCTGCCGACAGAGAGCAATGGAAGGAGGAGGTGCCGTCAAGTGTAGACGTGTATCCAAGATTGAGGAGCTTCCAAATAAGAAAAGAATATGTTTTCCGGTTTATAAATTCAAAATGGATATGAAAATGTTTTTTTCCATTCTTCCTCTTGAATGGGGATAGGGCGATGGGTGGGGTGATGGGAGAGCATTTTCCATTGTTGTGGATGGGTGCCGACATTGACGAGAGAAGGAGTGAATTTGGAATTTTGAATGGGATATGTGTAGATCATAGTTTAAATTAAAAATTAACCATTCACTCTTTGAATGGGAAAACAGGAGAACACCCTCTCAAGAGGCGATGGGGAACTCCCTGGGATTGGAGATGGTGCATGTAGGGATCTTAGGAAAATTTCATTCTTTTTCATATTCCAAGAAATTTGAGAGTTTCTGCAGAATACGCATTTATGCATTCTCCTTATTCAAAATTATGAAAAATAAGTGTTCAAATGGTGTGTTTATTTCGAAAGTATGTATATGCATGTGAACAAAATTTTAAAATGTAGCTCTCTATGGTATTTGGACACTTATGTAATATGGATATCATCGTTACAGTCGCTTGACATTCTTTACACGAAGTATTTCCATATTAAATTACAGTTAATGATGTGTGGAGGCAAGAAATATACTTTTAAAAACATAGAAAAAAAAAAACATAGAAAAAACATAGAATGATAAAAATATGAGTTTAATCACTTTCCATCTCACAGCTATACATAAGCTAACAAATAAAACCAGTTATAACCTTTTTTAAGAAAATGATACAATTTATATACATATTTCCTAATCTGGAAACTATTTGAACACAAATCGTTCCGATTTTCAGTTTAATAGAAAAGATTGAAAAAGGTAAACTTTAGAGAAAACGTAAAAAAAACGTAGAAAAAACATAGAAAAACAGAAAAACATATGTTTGTACATTAGTCCAAGTACACATTGTGTAACTTACAACTAAAGTTCCAAAAATATACCCTAAAAATAATTAAAGTCTTTAGGATAACAAGTTTTTCTTCAACTGCACCAACTATCCCAAACTCCATGTCATACCCACGGAAGTAGACGCAAAATCATTTCCAACTTCGTTTTACTCCTATTTACATAGAAATGTCATGAAAATCTCCACCACAAGCAAAACGACACGGTCAACATAAATCGCTACCAATTGACTCGACACTCCACACCGTCTGATTACTCTATTGACTGACCATTCAAACACTAATTCATCTTGTTTTAACCTCAGGGCGATGGACACAGAACATCCCTTTCAAGTGCAACTCTCATCGATTCAATGCCATCTGTTCAATTAACTCCGTTACGGTTGAGGGTTTAACTCTGTCATCAGCAACCGAGGTGTTATTACAACTGTCTGCAACCACAATGAGTGCTAATTGAACACACAAACCCCGCAATCCTTTGATTTCCCTTCCTCCTGTCGCCCCTCAAAGGGATGCCTGATTGGAAATTCAAAAACTTCCCGTTCAGTCGGTGGACGATGGTGCAAAAATTATATGAAACTGATTCGGGCAATCATTGATGGCTATTATCGGAAATCAAACCGAATCCTTCGTCTCGTGAAATTGCCAATTTTGAATGAATACACAAAACGTTGGACATTGGCGTGGGTCCACCATGGTGCTGATTGTGTTCGTGTTGGCGTTTGATTGAAAATTAAGGACAACATTGTTGGATGGGCCCGGACATTCAACACTTTGACTGCAATAAATTACATTTATTCCCGCCCATGGCTCTAGTTTGCATTCACTCTCAACCGTCGCATGTGATAAGGATAAAGTTTTTGTCTTGACTGTTCGCCTGCAATACCGTCCAATGTGCTTGAAATAGTTTTGCATGTGGATCAAGAGAATGCACATCGGTGGCAGGGATGGATTCCTGTTTGTGCAGAACGTTGCTTTTTTTTTGCTTTGTTGTGCTCCGTTGTCTGTTTGCGTTATAAATCATTTCGCTTACATCCTAACGCCGGCAGCGTTGTGCCGCGCCGTCAGCATATTCTAGTTTAAGTGTAGTTTATAGTTTGTTTCAGTTTTGGGGACACGACGTAAGAGAAGATAAATAGTTCGTACAATGTATGATGTATGCCACACTTCAGTTGGGCACCGTGTTCTTTACGGTTTTAAGCGATTTTTTATTCACTCTGCAAAATGAAAATTTTGTGGGTGGGGGGATAGGGGGGTCTAATCGGCTTAGTTTAGACGGTATTCGTGTTCAAAAACTGAAAAAAGTCCATATAAAACAAACGCCGAATTCTTAGAAATATATTTTTCTTGAAACTTATTTTATGTTTCTGTTGCATACATTTTGGCGGAGATATTAATGATCCATTGAAATTGCCCTTAGAAGGGTTTGTGTCCTTACGAAGAATATACGAAACACATTGCATCCTGTACTACGACCTTTATGTTTGCAATTAAATAGAATTAATTTCGTGATGAAATACTACCAAATTTATGATAAGGATATGCGCGTAATAAAGGAGTAGATGCATTTTAAACAAAAACAGATTATTCATTTCCGAATAATTTACATGTGTGATTTACAATTAAACTTGTATTAAAATACAACAATCTA
This sequence comes from Eristalinus sepulchralis, assembly GCA_944738645.1. NCBI lineage: Eukaryota > Metazoa > Arthropoda > Insecta > Diptera > Syrphidae > Eristalinus > Eristalinus sepulchralis. The sequence continues at coordinate 57,480,686 of OX122886.1, forward strand.
CAATACAGCTTATTTGTAGGTGGGTGGTAGAGGGGAGATTGAGAAAGGTGCAAATTGATGTAAGAAACGATTATCTTAAGAGGATGTATATATTGAGAGGGGATGAGAATACTCAGTATGAAAATCTAGATGAAATGGAGCAAGACGAAGACCAGGTTCAGCAACAACAGGCAAATAAGCGGTGTAAGCACAACAGACAGTATCAGCCCAAGAACTGTAACAAGGACATTGCCATAAGTCCAAACAAAAGCCATCGCCACACAAAAGTCAAGAGCAACGACATCCAAAAAAGTGCCACGCCCACATCCTCTTCAACTTTCATCCTCCACACGCCCGCCAAAAACCGGCCGCCGCCACCGGTCCGCAGTTCACTTCACAGATCGAATTTCTTAAATACGTAAGTCGTTGGCGATGGCGCGCTGATGACGATGCACCGCGACCGCCGCACGTTGATTGCTGGTAATTGTTTTGTCGTCACAAGTGACGGACATACGTACGTGTGGTGGACGCGATAAGGCCATTGTCTCTCCCGCTGCCGTTATCTTCGATTAATCGAGATCACGATACGCCTGGAATTGCGGCGATTTCTTTGAAACCGCTTCGTCAGCGCACGAAAAAAATCCCCGCGCGACAGTGCCATCAATTAACCACTTATCCGCGCACTATATCTGCATATTTCCCGCAGATTGATAGATCGAGGAAGCGTCGATTGATGAAATGCATCAACTGACAATTTGTTATGAAATATTGCGGCTCACTGGTTCAAACCGGATCGACGTAAGGCTCTGAATCTGGGAAGCGGTTGACCTACCATATTGAAATTGTTGTTTAGCGAAAACTGGATTCTCGGATCTCTTGCTTGATAATTACGTCTAAGCACTGGTCATTAAAGACGAGACGACATACTGCTGGGGCTTGTTTAAGCGCTTAGCGCAGGGAATGTGACGAGTCACGGTTAGTCATTTGCAGTGACAAGGCTGAGATCTATTCGGGGGAATTGTGTGAATTTACTAGGGAACGTCCCAAGATAGAGAATAGAAAAAGGTACGTGGACGATGGTGGGTAGAATGTTGTGAGAATAAATCTCTGTTTGGAGTTTCATGGGGAAGACTGCGAAATATGATTGGAGCCAAAATCTGTGCAAAACGTTCACTGATGCAGTCTGAGGCGGTCTAAATGGCTCTGGGGGCAATTAACACTTCGGAGATCTGCCAGAGTTAACACCCATGTCTTAGATGAAGATTCTGTATTGGGCAGGGACTGCTGCACAGGCAGTGAGCAGTGAGTGAGTTCCTGTTGCGAGGACCGCCAGAATAATGATAACCATATCGCAAACAGACTAAAAGACCAGAGGGAATGGCGGCCAAACCTCTGGATATTCAACCACTTTGAAAGAACACAGTGTGTTGTAAAATTGTGAGAAGAATAGGGGAAGAAACAAAGTCACTGTGGGTGATGGATAATGGATACACGGAACAAATCCAAGGATCGGGGGATAGTGACAAGTAGGAAATGAACAAACATTCGGTTACATCGAAGCTAAATATATCGGTGAAGTCATTCTCAAAGCAAAAGTATGATGACGGAAACGGGGACTCTCGAATGGGATGCAATGGGCTTTCACAGGTGTCCATCGCTTGCAGTCATGGTTGGAGATCGGAAATCAAGGGCAAGGTTAGAATCAGCGCGAGTGCATCAAATCAAAGAAAATACTTAAAATATTCGTATATTGTCGATGATGCTTGAGGTTCAGGTCCACTTCGGACTGTAGCGCCGCAAGAAGAAGGATGTAATTCCAAAAATATCTTACCAGAGCTCAGTGAAGGAATCACGAACATTCATGAGAGAAACAAAACCTGCACTCAACTGCATTTCTTTCACAGATAGTCCGCTGACACACCTTTGAGAGACTGAATAAGATCAGGATTCAGTTCATTCCGAGATTTTAACTTGAAGCCGAGGTAGCATTCTGAAAAAAACACTTTCGAGGGAACAGTCAGTCTTAACCGCTGTAGCAAGTTGAGGTGACATCCAATCGCCTACCGCCATGTAGAGTTCTTCATCTTTAAAACGTCTTCGTGCAACAAAGTGGTCATCACTGCTCAGAGAAGAATCAGTCACTCCATTGCGAGTAGCATTCAGTGTCCGAATTCACGGCACAGAGCGAGTGAAAGGTATAAGAGAAGAAAGGTCCCTGTGACTTGTGCCATAAGCAAACCCCACAAGGTCAAGGAGAATCAAATTTGTTCGATCTTAGAGACTGTTCACATCACCTCCACATGAGATAACCAAGTTCTCCAGTGAAGCAGGACTTGTGTGGAAAACCTTTTGAAGGCACTTGACATTGGCCCTGATCAATGCCTCGAAAGACGATTTCCGTATATATGAAAGTTTTGGTGTTTCCAGGTCCCAAAATAAGTGTTAAGATCTGCTTAGATCTCAGGAATATGTCCACAATCCACTTCGAATTGTCAGAAATCAAAAATTTTAAGGGGAAAAGGTAAGGTAAAAGTGAAAAAATTTTGGAAAAATTAAGAGCTGCCGGAGAGGCCGCTCCTTGGGTATATAAGGGGGTGCAGGCACGGGAGCGAGTTTAGTCTGCCGTGAGTCGTCGTAGGGTGCACATCGGAGGTAATTTGTGTCTACTGGTTTTTTTTCTCGCTCTCGTCCCAGGTACTCATGTCCTCGGGTGCATGTTGATGGCTGATGGTTGACATGGTCCACCATCTTCGGCTGGCTGAGATGGTTGATGGTGTCTGACATCTTGAATGGTGCCTGACGTCTTCGATGGTGGCTGAGATGGTTGATGGTCTCTGACATCTTGAATGGTGGCTGACGTCTTCGATGGTGGCTGAGATGGTTGATGGTGTCTGACATCTTGAATGGTGGCTGACGTCTTCGATGGTGGCTGACGTCTTCGATGGTGGCTGAGATGGTTGATGGTCTCTGACATCTTGAATGGTGGCTGACGTCTTCGATGGTGGCTGAGATGGTTGATGGTGTCTGACATCTTGAATGGTGGCTGAGATGGTTGATGGTGTCTGACATCTTGAATGGTGGCTGACGTCTTCGATGGTGGCTGAGATGGTTGATGGTCTCTGACATCTTGAATGGTGGCTGACGTCTTCGATGGTGGCTGAGATGGTTGATGGTGTCTGACATCTTGAATGGTGGCTGAGATAGTTGATGGTGTCTGACAACTTGAATGGTGGCTGAGATGGTTGATGGTGTCTGACATCTTGAATGGTGGCTGACGTCTTCGATGGTGGCTGACGTCTTCGATGGTGGCTGACGTCTTCGATGGTGGCTGAGATGGTTGATGGTCTCTGACATCTTGAATGGTGGCTGAGATGGTTGATGGTGTCTGACATCTTGAATGGTGGCTGACGTCTTCGATGGTGGCTGAGATGGTTGATGGTCTCTGACATCTTGAATGGTGGCTGAGATGGTTGATGGTGTCTGACATCTTGAATGGTGGCTGAGATGGTTGATGGTGTCTGACATCTTGAATGGTGGCTGACGTCTTCGATGGTGGCTGACGTCTTCGATGGTGGCTGAGATGGTTGATGGTCTCTAACATCTTGAATGGTGGCTGAGATGGTTGATGGTGTCTGACATCTTGAATGGTGGCTGACGTCTTCGATGGTGGCTGAGATGGTTGATGGTGTCTGACATCTTGAATGATGGCTGACTTGAATGATGGCTGACATGGTCGGTGGTGCCTCGCATCTTCGATGGTTGATGGTGGCTGAAATAATAGTGGTGGCTGACGTCTCCGAGGGTGCCTGAGATGGTTGATGTTACCTTCTTTCTTGGATGGTAGCTGACATGGTTGATAGTGCCCGTCATGGTTGAAGGTGCCGGACAGAAGCAGACTACGAGCGGCTTGATGATTGGTGGGATCTGCTCAAATGAGTATACTTAAGTATTTCTTTTCTATGAACAATATTTATTTATATGTATACACACAAATTATGTATAAGCAAATATATATTCGTCTGAGTCATGACTCTCGCGTCGTAAATTTACATGCTAGCATGATGCGGGCAGGCGCGCTTCTCCGAATCTTAGGTTCTTAATCTCCTTCAAGACACGAACAGGTGTCCTTAGGTTAGGTAGGGCTTTCTCACTTCTCTCTCTTTTCAGGTCTGCTTGTTTCATCGTTTTTCAGGTTTGTTCTTTTACTTTCAGCTTTTTTTATCTTCCGTCTTAGGTCCAACTTTTCGGGCGAGTCGTGATTATAGTCGTAGTATGTATTTAGTTCCCTAGTAGTCTTTAGTTTACCTTGCCAGTCTTGTGGTAGATAGCATCAGGCTTGTTTGCGCAATGAGCTCATCGTGCGGAATTGCACTTCACCGAAGATGCTTGAATAGAGCATCGGCAGCTAGAGTTGAAAAGGCGCTTCCCTCGCAAACGTAGTGTAGACAACGGACGGATGATATGCATCAAATTAAGATAGACAACATCCTGTTCGTTAGTAGTAGTTGGAAGCCAATCAGCGCATTCAGTCGAACGAAGCTTGAGTGGAATGGACACTTCTCTCGTAGTAGTTTATTATATGGATGATATGCATCGTAATGACACTACAACTACCGCACGGTCAGTGGCCCAATCCAAAGCTACAAGAATTAGCAAACTTACGTTCTTTTTATGGTGGTGGGATAGTAGTTGCAAGAACGTTTGAAAAAAAAATCTAATTGGGTCATTTGATCCGCTCGCTGTAGATTGAGTGTTAAGATAGACAACATCCATTTTGTAGAAATGTAGAGTAGATGACGGACGGATGATATGCATCAAGTTAAGATAGACAACATCCTGTTCGATCAAATGAGTCAGAAGTGTTCTCCTTCGACTTCCGCTGAATTACGTTGAGTTGAGACTTCCCTCGTAGAGTAGTAGAGTAGACGACGGACGGATGATATGCATCAAATTAAGATAGACAACATCCTGTTCGTTCGTAGCGATCGGAAGCGCCATCCTCTAAGCCTGTCTGGCTCTTCAACTCTTCAAGTGAAATTGTCTCTGTCGTTGTTGCTCTTGACTGTAAACAAACTGGTGCTCCTCCAAGACAGCGAATAGATGATTGCCTTCGACTTAAGACGGACAATCATATGCCTCCTTCGTAGTATAGATTGCAGAGGGACTCAGATTTCCTTTTAGCGTGACTTTCAGAACTAGTAATTTATTTTGTGGCAGTTTGAATGTCATACGGCGCTTCTTAGAGATGTTTGGGTTACCTCTCCGTAGATTCTTCCTTGTAGTTTGTGTCAGGTTTAGCAAATAACGACTCGCAGCTATTCGAAATTTCGCAGTAAGCATCAGTAGTTAGTTGTAGTCGGAAGACTTCTCCTTCCTGCTCGTCGACGCTCCCACTTCTCGGTGTAAAGTTACAGTTCACTGAAGTTCGTGGTTGCAGCTAGACGAGCTGGAGTTGATGAGAATGGCTTCGCTTTGAAGTAGAGTAGACAACGAACGGATGCTTTGGCTTTGTTCGTTTTTGTGCAGGAACTCAAATTGATTTTAGCGCGATCGGCTTTTAGAACTATTGATAAATTCTGTGGCAGTTCGAGAACAGCCTCTCGGCGCTTCTTAGAGAGATGTTTGAGTTTCTGCGTAGATTAGCATAGACAACGGACATGATTATTTGCTCTTAAGTTAGAAACATTTTTTCGTTTAAGAACTTAAGCTTTGCACAGGGGCTGTGGATCTTTGGCACGCATGCTTTAATTGACTAGCAGGGCGAAGATATTCCTAGCCTCTTCTACTTAACGTGAATTTTTTCTGTCTCCTGGGGTTAGTTTGGGGAAAATCTTCGATTGTTCATCGGTTTCATCGGTTTCATCTGTTTCATCGTCTTTATCGGTTTCTTAGCATCGAATGGTTCTTTCATCCTCAAAACTGAGGACGATCTGTAGATTTCGGTCTATTTTGTGGCTACTGATTTGGCCACAGTTTTGTCCTCGAGATAGTCTTCGTTTAGTCGCGCCTTTGAGATTTAATTCATCCTCGGATCAAAAACTTGCTTTTGATTGTAATTTCGTGTTCGCAGAGTTCGAAGAATACCTCACTGCTTCGTATGAGGTGATCGGTAATGGCCAAGGTTTCCTTAATGTTCACCTCGTTTCAAGGGCCAGGTGAAGAAGATGTTGCCTTGATTTTGACTCTGGCTTCAGTTGCGATTTAGAACTCGATTTGAATTTCGATCGTAATCCACTTTCGTCTTCGATTTCGGACGTATTTTGAATTAATTGCCGCTATGGTCGGTTCTGTAGAGATATAACCAAGAAATTCGCGATCCTCCTGGGGTTTTCTTACTGTCGAAGACGTTCGCGATGGCAGGCAGGGCTTCAACATTGGCATGCAGATAGATACATGGAACCAGATTAGCAGATTTGAAATGAAGTATGTGTATTGTGTGTTGCAAGCAGATGTGGTGGCTTCTTCCCTCTGGGAGGAGGCTGAAAGTGGTCTCACAGCCTACCACATCTCTTGCGATTTGTGTAAGGGCCCAAAAGTGTTTTTTTTTTTCGTTGCTGATCAGAATTTAAGCAAGCAGCTCAGCAATGACCACAAGCGGTCCAGCAGAAGCAAGCCGTTCCCTGATCATATTTATATATTTTTTCTTTTTTTTGTATTAAGAAAAACACAGAAGCTCCATTTGTGCACAAGTGTCTGAGGTTTCTTCGCGACTAAACTTAATCTCAATCTTAGCTTAAGGAGCTTCTGTTAGGCTTTGCGTTGCTTTTTAAATTGCTTAATTAATTCTTAGATGTCGAGACTTTCCTTGCAATCGTTGCAAATGCTTTTCTTTCTGATATTTTTCAATGCAAGACCTCAGACTTAGTTTTTTAGATTAGGCATAGCTAGGGCTTAGAAATTTCGTTCAAAACACTTAGGAATCTCTGTCCTCATCACGGGCCTGGACTATCGTTACTTGCCTTTGCAAATAAACTTTAATTGAGGGTATGCATGCATTTGGTTCCGGGATGTCTTTTCCCCCTGGATTGTTTCTATCAAAGGACATTAACAGATCGGGTAGGATGAATAGTTTAGACAGGATGGCTAGGTTAGACAGGTTAGTTAGGATAGCTAGATGCGATGCAGATTTTGAGTAAATCTTTGGACAGCCAAAGAGCTAGGCATAGATAGGGCCGTCCTTAGACAGTGAATATGCACTTTAAGTAGGAGATACTTAGTAAGGCACTTAGCTTAGATAGGTAGGGACTCAGAATGTTTTGTTTTTTTTGCAAGTCCGGTGTAATTACTTCATTCTAATATCTTTGCACAATTTTTGTTTTGCTCGAACGCAGATCAAGAGTAGGTTTAGACAGTTTAGGAGGGAGATAGCTAGGTAGACAGCTAAAACACGAAACTTTCTTAATTTTTCAAGAAATTCTCCCACTTTTGTCAATTTTTCAAAATTCTTGTGCAAAGATCTAGGGCTTAGAAATTGCAGGCTTAGCCACGTAGAAAGCTTTTATCGCTGTCAGTACATTTGCGTTATTCGGGCGGGAGGATATAGGCGGTTTTAATTTTTTTTTGTTTGCGGTGGTAAAATGCTCTCTGCGTGGAGAAGTCTGTATAGGTTTAGCTCGCGACTTGGTGCAGGACTTCTAGAGCCAAACAGGTCTCTTTGAAGTTAGGTAGGGGACCGCTCAGCGGACCCGACAGGTGTCCCTGAGGATAGGCAGGGAGACCCCTTGAGTGCTTCAAACAGAAGTGCTTAAGGATAGGTAGGGGACCGCTCTGGAGCACAACAGGTGCTCCCGAGGATAGGTAGGGTTCTAATCTTTTCTCTTCTGTTTCAGCGCAGAATGGCGTTAATGCAGCTGCGTTCTTAGATTAAGTCTTACGTGCACGTGTCTTGCATAAGCATTCCTTGGCCTTTCTTCTCGTTGTTAGCCGTCTGGTTAGTCGGAAATTCTCGAAGTTTGCTGCAAAGCATTTTTTGGTCTTTTGGCTTCAGTCGTAATCGATCGCAAGAACAGCGATTCATATGAAGAGGTGTGTCATTAAGAATATGGAAGCGGCTGAAGACGGTTTTCGATCGACACATTGTTCGGCGGACCGCGATTGCCCTTGAAGCAGACATCGATTAAAGCGGACATCAGGTGAATCAGAATCCGGATTAGATTCCAAGTCCAGAAACCAAGCTCCAGCTCCTGCTTCTGCTCCTGCTCCTGTTCCTGTGCCTGCTCCTGCTCCTGTATTGTGTGTTTGTGTTTGTGTAAGTGAAAGTGAAAGTGAAAGTGTGAGTTGATATGGTGGCTTCTTCCCTCTGGGAGGAGGCTGAAAGTGGTCTCACGACCTACCATGTCTCTCGCATATGTGCAAGGGCCCAAAAGTGTTTTTTGTACGATGACCAGAAGAGGTCCAACAATGTTTGCAGCTTCCAGACACGATACGTCCAGATACGCAGAAAAATGCAGGGTAAGGCACTTCGGTGCATACAAACACAATCAGTGAAAATTTTTGTTCTTTTATTTCATTTAACTTACTCGCTTCGGTTCTCGGTTGAAAAGCATGCATACCAAACCAAACATTTCACCGGAGATTACTTCGCGGGGACGAAAAAATATTTATTTCCAATTAACCCCCTCAAGACGGCAAACAGCTGTCTCTGAGGTTAGGTAGGGGAACCCTCAAGTGACATACCGGTGTCCTTGAGGCTAGGTAGGGGACCCCTCAGGACCCAAACAGGTGTCCTGAGGCTAGGTAGGCCTTTGCTCTGCTCTTTTCAGGTTTTCTTATTTCGTTTCAGGCGGGCGCGACGCGACGGTATTATTTTCTTTAGAAATCATTTGAGGAATCAATGTTGAGGAAACAGTTGGGGAAGCATCTGAAGAATCAAGTCTGAAGTCATCTGCGAGGAACCATTTGAGAAATCATATTGAAGAATCAGTTGAAGAAGCATTTGTCTCGTACATTTGTGGATTCATTTGAGGACTCATATGAGGACTCACTTGGGGAATCAATTTGATGGATCGCTTGAGGAATCATTTGTGGACTCATTTGAGGAATCAGTTGGTGACTCACTTGACTTCTAAATACTTTAAATTTGCTTTAATTTTGAGGAACCAATGTTGAGGAATCAGTTGGGGAAGCATCTGAAGAATCAAGTCTGAAGTCATCTGTGAGGAACCATTTGAGAAATCATATTGAAGAATCAGTTGAAGAAGCATTTGTCTCGTACATTTGTGGATTCATTTGAGGACTCATATGAGGACTCACTTGGGGAATCAATTTGATGGATCGCTTGAGGAATCATTTGTGGACTCATTTGAGGAATCAGTTGGTGACTCACTTGACTTGTAAATACTTCAAATTTGCTTTAAATTTGAGGAATCAATGTTGAGGACTCAGTTGGGGAAGCATCTGAAGAATCAAGTCTGAAGTCATCTGTGAGGAACCATTTGAGAAATCATATTGAAGAATCAGTTGAAGAAGCATTTGTCTCGTACATTTGTGGATTCATTTGAGGACTCATATGAGGACTCACTTGGGGAATCAATTTGATGGATCGCTTGAGGAATCATTTGTGGACTCATTTGAGGAATCAGTTGGTGACTCACTTGACTTCTAAATACTTTAAATTTGCTTTAAATTTGAGGAATCAATGTTGAGGAATCAGTTGGGGAAGCATCTGAAGAATCAAGTCTGAAGTCATCTGTGAGGAACCATTTGAGAAATCATATTGAAGAATCAGTTGAAGAAGCATTTGTCTCGTACATTTGTGGATTCATTTGAGGACTCATATGAGGACTCACTTGGGGAATCAATTTGATGGATCGCTTGAGGAATCATTTGTGGACTCATTTGAGGAATCAGTTGATGAATCACTTGATCTCTAGGCATCACTAATAACACGATAGTTTGAGAAAGTACGTGACTTTTAAATTTAATGAATAAAGACGTTATTTAACGAAGGCTTAGTCCCTAGCGCAGACGAGGATACGGTTGAATCTAAGTCTGCACTCGTAACCATCGTTCTTGGCTCAAACACTGTCTATCACGGTCGTCAATGCCTCGGAGTATGTCCTTTTTAGGGCATTAACTGCAACTAAAGCAGGACATTGAAATTGCGATTCACAAATTCCCCTTATTCTTCCTCATAGTAAGTGGAGATTTGAATTGCAAACAGATGCTGCTTCAAATGATGACTGAAACCGGCTTAGTCAAAACTTAGTTCGGTAAGGAGCATCATTTTGCAGCACTTATTTCTTGGAAAACAAGAAATTATACATCAAATGAAAGAAAACTTGTAGCCCTTGTCAAAATAGAAATCTTGGCATTAAATGTGGGCCGAAGTTCCATCAGAAACAGACGAAAACTGTCATGAGAAGCTCACTAGCACTAGTGTGAGGCGCTTATCAAGCTACCTATCAAACATCAAGCCGAAAGTGGTCCATCGCACAGCGACTTTCGTTTGTTGGAGTTTTTTGCCTGTCCTATGAAAAGAAATTGGTACAAAAACCACAGAAACCGATTCAAAAATCTTTTTAAAACCACAAGAAACCTTGTATGTAAAGGCGTTTTGTTTTTCTTCATAATTCTATACGTTGAAAAGGGAGAACAACTATCCCGAGGTTCCCATCATTCGACAGACCAGAAAATTATCTTCAAATGTCCTTCAGATCACTCGGAGTCTCAAACACAGCATTCCCGAGATATATGCCATCAAACCTAACTTCTACCATTTCACTCATTTCGTAGCTCAATACTGAGTTAAACGCAATTGACTTTCATCCAACTTTATTTCACGCCAGCAACGATTTCGAATTCAACTAAAAGCTTATTCAGAACTTAAAGGGGGGGGGGGTAAGGAAGACGTATCATTTGCATCTTTTTTGACAGACATTGCATGACAGCCCAGAAGTTCGAAAAATTAATCCATTCAACGTAAGTAGGGAAACCTTCTTGGAATTTTATAAAGAGTTTAATGATCGTGTTCATTTTGCCGTCAATGCAAATTGAGTACAGTTCATCATGCACATGGTCAGTAAATTTCCGGTCCCCAAAAAGCGACATTACATATCGGTTATCGTCAGTGTTGTGGTTGAGGTTTCTGAGAACAATAGTGTTTGTCCGCATAAATCAAACTTTAATATTCTTTTATTAATGAATTTGCAATTCCTTACGCCTTAAACAAGTCCCTGTGCGACAACTACAACTGACAAACGACCTTATCAATTGAAACCGAATTTCAAATCGTCGATTTCAGCAACTACGTGACCAAGTGACAAGCTGTATTAGAACAGTAATTCCAAAGGATATAAAAAAAACGAGAAAATCATAACAAACTCTAATATTTTACTCGTTGCACACCAAGGGATATGTAACATTGGAAATACAAATTAAACTAAGCCAATTCAATATAGCAAACACATTCTTTCGTTTTCTTGAATAATTCAATTTATTAATAAACTCAACTCAGAGAAACAAATGGTGGCTCGAAGACAGTCAACATAGTAGATGGAAGAAGTTGACCGGATCGATCTCATTGACCGGATGGACGTTTTCCAAATTGAATGGTCGGAGGGACCGCATTCATCTGAGGTTGTTCGGAAGAATCCACAATCGAGGAATGGTTGGGATTTAAGATCTGGGAGCATATGAAGTTTGAAGTGAGTTCGATGAGTTTACAGAGTGTGTAAGATCAAAAGAAATGCGACTTATATTTGAAAATCTCACCACCGAGCTCAGCTTAGGAAATAAAGCCCTTTTTTGTGTAGTATGCTTGTTGTGTTGGAATATATGTATATCGATCCAAAAACAACAACTTTTCAGCACTGACATTCAAATTCGTTTTTAATATGTCAGTTAACGACATTAAGTACACAAGCAATACCCGGTGACACTGCAATTCATTCCCTCGTTCGAAAACTGCAGACACACCATCGACGAATGAACATATGATGAGTCAGCGTGCATTGGGTATTGCACGGTCGCTTCGCCAAGTTCGTTACATCTATCGTGTCGATGTCCCAAGGAAATTGGGTCGTAATAAGTTAGCGTACGTTAAGTTGTAGGTAAGAAACAGATTGTTAATCAGTCTTAAATGAGGATTCAAGGAAGAAACATTTAATTTGTCTATGTATTGATTATTGATAATGGCTTATCGTGTTTTCAATTAATTTATATTTCCAGCTCCATTCGCACTCATACAACCCCAAAGCATAACGTTATCACCTCCATATTTTACAGTTAGTATCTTGTTGTTGAGTGGATTGCTTGTCCAACCTTTGTCCAAACCTTATGTCCTCCATTCGATCCAAAAATATTGATTTTGGTTTTGTTACTAAAAATGACGCTATACCAAAACTCTTCAGAACAATTCAAGTGCTCTTTTGGGAAGTTCATTTATCAGTGGCTTGCACCGAGGAGTACGACCATTGCATCCAGCACTTCTGAGAACGCACAGTTTCATCACTTACATTGACGTTATTGTATTCAGCTATTTTTTTATTAATTTTGCCGCAGACTTTTTTGCATCTTACATCACCCCCATCACCACAGTAACATCCCCTCTCAATACATACATCCTCTTAAGGTAATCGTTTCTTACATCAATTTGCCCCTTTCTCAATCTCCCCTCTACCACCCCCTACAAATAAGCTGTATTGTAGATTGTTGTATTTTAATACAAGTTTAATTGTAAATCACATATGTAAATTATTCGGAAATGAATAATCTGTTTTTGTTTAAAATGCATCTACTCCTTTGTTACGCGCATATCCTAATCATAAATTTGGTAATATTTCATCACGAAATTAATTCTATTCATTTGCAAACATAAAGGTCGTAGTACAGGATGCAATGTGTTTCGTATATTCTTCGTAAGGACACAAACCCTTCTAAGGGCAATTTCAATGGATCATTAATATCTCTGCCAAAATGTATGCAACAGAAACATAAAATAAGTTTCAAGAAAAATATATTTCTAAGAATTCGGCGTTTTTTTTATATGAACTTTTTTCAGTTTTTGAACACGAATACCGTTTAAACTAAGCCGATTAGACCCCCCATCCCCCCACCCATACAATTTTTTTTTCGTCTCATTAAGATCTACAAAACTGCATCACTCAATCGAGGGGCCGCAAGTATTATCATGCCTTTTTATGACGTTTTTCAGAACTGCGTTTTTCAAGTCTAGAAACTCGTTGTGGCTAAAAGATATTTTTCAACTGATTGGGGCATAACTGTATGAGGCAGAATAGGCAAAGAATTTTTTCTTGAAAGTTCCCATCGACAAGACGGTGAAGAAACTGCAGAGTAGACTAGGGAAGAGGGTGACCTTGATGCCTTCTGACGTAAGTTGTTACCCAATTGGCATGTCATACACTAAAATTTGCAATTGTGCTCCAACTTCACGTATATGGGAACACTAAAGTAAATTTTCATATTTATTTTATATATAGATCGCTAGTTGTGGTCGCCGTGGCGTAGTGGTAAGTGCGTCGACCGCTGCGCAGAAAGTCTAGCTTCGCATTTTTTCCCGGCACCACCTCTTTCGAGTTGCTGACAACACTCAAAGAGTATCAATTGTCTATGAAAAGCTTCTCAAATCTCGCCGTTCGAAGTCGCCAAAAAACTGTATATCCTTTCTACACTACAGGAGTAGTTGTTGAAGCTAGGCCCTCGTCCCTTGTGTCTTCTTTTTCTCCTTGTGGCGCTACAGTCCGTGGTGGACCTGGGCTTCAAACAACATGCCTCTCCAGCCAGCAAGAACGTTTGCAAGCTACCGCCAGTTGTGGACTCCAAGTTGGTTGAGATTCTTTTCCACTTGTTTGCGCCACCCTAGCCTGGGCCGTCCTCTGTTGCGTTGTAGCAATGACTCACATTCGCAGACTTTTCGGGCCGGAACAGTGGTGTCCATACGCTCTACATGGCCTAGCTATCTCAAGCGTTGTATGCGTTACTGAAAACAACACAAATAGCGCTCGTATGTCAAAAGATTCTGAGTACGTGTAACCTCAAAAATGTCAAACTTTATGATAGAGCTGGCAGTTGGCAGATTGCAATACTAGGGTCCCGAAATATAAAAGGCAACCTTCGTGTAGACAATCACTACTCCTTGACTGTTCTTAGCAACTCGAAAGAGGTAGTGCCTTGAAAAATTGCAAGGTGTTCAGAGTCTGGGAATCGAACCTAGACCTACGGAGTGTGGGTCGAGGCTCCTAGCCAGTAGAGGATAGAGAGATCTTTCTACCACAATTAAAAATATTATTTACAACTATTACTGTCCGTTTTCGTTGAACGACCCTTAGCAGTTAAGATACAGCTTCAAATGAAATTCACTAGTTCTTAGTAAGGAGCGTAGCGCTTCTACCACCTCTAATGTTGTCTGAGTCAAAGCACTTTGTTGAATACAACTCCACACCGAGTTCAAAATTAATTTCCCTTTATCATATTTCCTAGATGACAAGAGTGCGCCAGATCACATGCCATCATATAATCCCATTCGCGATTTGGGTTTAAAGTACAGTCTCCCGTTGAAGAATACAGACTTCGATAGATCTGCGTAACTAGGTCACTATCAGTTGGGTTCCTTAACACTCAGGACTGATGCCTTGTGACTATAGTACGAGGACAGGAGTAATTTTGACTCGTCATTCTTAAAATGATTTTCCCAAGAATTTCTTATTTTCAGCTGCCGCCACTGCCTTATTCGGGAGACAATCAGGTTAAGGTACAATTCTTTGCACCTCAAGCTTTATCATAACCGAGAGTGCTGCATGGTTGTCTGCCTCGTAATTGGAACCATATTAATTGGTCTGTAGGGAAATAGCTATGTACTTCACCGCAGTCACTTGCATTCTTGAGCAGATTAATTGTATGGAACTGCTGCCCCTGATTCTCTTCATCACCACTGTTAAGCCATACCCAAGCTTCGTGTCGCTAGCATATTAATGAACTAGCCTGAATCGATTTTGCCTATTTCTTATGTTTAATGAGGAATGGTCTTCCTGAGTCAACTCTCAGTTGGTTGACTTGACATTTTTGGAAGGAAATTTTTAAGTTTAAAGTAGCGACAATGACCAAATGAAGGAAATAGTAATTGTTACTTACTTGTCTGATTGCAAAATACCACAGACAGAATAGAGTAGTATACTGCTCCTCCTTGTAGCGCCATTCAAAGAAAAAAACAAATTAAATGCAATTTCTGACTCCAATACAGTTTTTTTGTGAACTTAACACCTTTCCATCTGGTACCAACACCTAAGTCCCACACCACAGGTTCCACACCCACATTTCCCACTTCTCCAACAAACTAATCTTAAATTTAAATATATGTGCGAGTTCTGCCACCTGACGGCTACCGCAACTACAAGTTTTGCGGTTTCAACCCCTATCACTGAATAATGCATAAAACTTTAACTTCCCATCGAGTCAGCGTTTCGATGAGAGCTCGAACAGAAATATGTCTCAGCAAATACCGCAGTTAGCTGTGCATGCAATTTGCATTAGAAACGAGGGCCGTGGATGTGAAGTTATACAAAATTGCAGCAATTAACCATCCACGTCTTAAGGCAGCAATCACTGGCAAGAATCTGTCCCAAAATAACCTGCAGGTCCCCCATGAAAGGTCCAATGGGGGTGCACTCAACATTCAAAAATGTCTGCCGTCTGTCATATTTCAGCGGCACACTTGCACCCCTTCTGGGGGGGACTCATAATTAAGTACGGTATTAAGGGCACATTCCCTTCTGCCGACATGTGCCATTTCAATGATTTACTCCCCCGACTGAATGCCTTTTCGCCTCTCATAGACCACAACTATGGTAATTACTTTCCTGAAAATGCAAAATTACGCTGCCCCCGCTTCGTCTTCCGCCGCCACGCCATCACTTGGTATCCTATAGGAAGCAGCTTTCCACACAGATTAATGCACTTGGATCTACGAAATGTAACATCAGGTAAGCAAAGTCAAGTGTCCCTCGCTGTGGGTGGGGCGGAATGTCAAGCTCATAAATCCTGTAAGCACTACAAGCCTCTGTCGTCGGAGCTAGCCTGAGGGTGTCGTCTGCGACCACGTCAACTGGTTAATTTTGAGGCTGGTGAGGTGTGCTCCGTGCATTTGCTGCGTGCGACAGGTCTTGATTAATTGATCCATAAAATAAGAAGAATATCTTCTCCATGCTGGATATACTGGAATATGAATGGGTACGAATGGTATAGCTGGAGTGGGGTGGGATGGGGCAATATGTACAGCGTTTTTAATGGCAAATTGGTGGTGGTGGTCTTGATTGCGGTTTCGATCACGAAGGGTTATATATGTATTAGAGTTCACTTTAATGACTGGGAATGCTCCTAATGATTCCTAACCAGCGAACGCGTTCATATGAGATGAGTGTTAACACACTCTTACCAACATTAAGACAGAATTTAAAGGGCGTACACCACGAAACGATCATGGATCTCTTCACTCCTTTTGTTCTATTCCAGAATGCAAATATTTGCTATCTCACATTATGGATAGACAGAAGAAAAAGGGAATAAAATGTATCCTTTGAAAGCTTCACACAGGGGATGTGTCAAAAATCCCATTTCTTTCAGACAAAAGAAATTAATTTCATGCACCGTAGGTTTCGAATTGAAATTTTTCACACACACACACACACATCATACTCAACAAAGGTTTCCGTTAGAAGTTGACAAATTTATTGTCTCCTATAACTCACCGCAGTGTCAAGTAGACACAAAGGCGAAAGGTGACTCGCAACCGGCGCGTGTTAAGCGCCCAGTAGCAGCAGCAGCGAGTTCAATTTATGCCTGCTATCAAAATTTAAGCGATAGCAGCGTGCACCACCTTTGCTCCCACGGTCTTTCCCGAGCGCGGATGCAGTGTTAATTTAAAGTTTTAATTAACTCCCGAAAAAAATGTCTCTCAGATAAACTTCAACTAAGCCCGGCTTACAGAGAAAATAAACTTCACTCCACACATGCCCGCGTTCAGTAACTGGCGACGGGTGGGTGTGTGGCACAGATGACATCGTCCTGGAGCTTTCTATTGTCCAAGAATGAATCACATCGTAAATCCAGTAAAGCAATTGCCGGATACAAAGAGCTCCAGCCCCGGTTATTTACGACGCTATATCCGAAGCTATTTTATTGGCAAGCACCCCTTTTATTACCCACAATTTGCGCCCCGGGATGGAAAAAGTGTGCAAAAGGATGTGTGGAAATGTGCACGGATGTGTGCTTGCGTATGGAGGACATGCATGCATTCTTCGCTTCTTTTCTTAACTGTGACCTCCTTCTGCGCCGTGGAGAAGAACTGTTGCCGAGTGTTGAAGTTGAAATTTGTCGCATATTGCAAGTAATGTCTTCGTTCTGGATGAAATCTAATAATAATAATTGAGTGGCACTACAGCCCATAACGGACCAGGGCCTAGCTTCTACAACAACTACTCGTGTTGTGCATGCTATTGTTCTTCACGAGTAGAAGGGACCTACAGTTTTTTGCCGATTCCGAACGGCGAGATTTTGAGAAGCTTTCCATAGACAATTAATACTCTTTGAGTGTTGTCAGCAACTCGAAAGAGGTGGTGCCGTGAAAAATGCTAGGTGTCCCGTCCGGGAATCGAACCCAGACTTTCTGCGCCGCAGTCGATGCACTTACCACTGCGCTACGGCGACCACGGATGAAATCTAGTGTCGACAAAAATTTGAACTAATATCGTGCGTAAGGGGATATGACAGGGGCTTAGAAAGTGATTCACGACTTTTATGATGTCTTATGAGAAATTGCTAACATTTCGGATAAAAATGACAGCTAGGGTCATGAATTTCGCCTGCACATACTGTAAGCAAGTGATATTGAGGGTGGAGTTGAAAACTAGGAGTGCACTAACCGAAATTGATTATTGCTGTTAATTTCAGACTAGAAAAGCATTTAGGAGAACGCATAAATTTCAACTTCTTTTCATGAATCAGTGGTAGTACTATTAAATTTTGTAGAAACCTACCCAACAACAAACAGCAGCAAAGTGTGACAGGTAACAGTTTTCAAAGGCTGTAAGAGAATGGTTATGAAATTATGTTTGAACCCAATTGCGATGAGAGCTCTCTTTTGCGAGAAAATATCATTTTATCACACGAACAAGAGTTGCATGAATTTGGCTTGGTGAACAAGACTATTGACTGCATTTTAATATTCAAATTTGAGCGAATACTCGTATTTGCTAATTTTCTATGACTGATGTCCTTCAACGCCTCTAGGATAACGTGTCTCCGTTCCTTTAATTTTGTTGCTTGCTTTCCTTTGAAACACTGAAATCCACAACCAAACGTAAATTTGTAAATTAACTAACAAACTTACAGTCTTTTTCAAAAACACAAGTAACATCTCCTCCTTTTGAGAACAAAAAAAAATATGTTTAGCTTATGCATGGATACGAACAACTTTCTTCTCCTTTCTTAAATCTTCTTATTGAATAAAATATTCACCAAACTGCCCAGCTGAGTAGATTTCTTTATTATTCAGGATCACAGTCACCACAATGTTAACTACTACGAACAACAATTTCTTTCCTTTTTCAATCACAGAACACAGCGTGGGTTAAAAAGAAACACCAGACACCCAGAATTAAGCACGAACAAGAAACATTCATCTTAAGGACACCGTCCACGCCTACACCGTCTAGTCCTTAATTGATATCCTTTTTAAAAACAAATCTGTCTTATTCCAGTTGATTGGAAAGAATTAAAACACCCCGGGCAAATGGGTGCGAGAGAGGGTAAAATTCAATTACGGCTTGAATATTCCACAACCAGTCTCCATTCTCGATTTTAATTTATTCCCCAATACCACACTCCCCGCTCCCACACTCACCCGCCACCCACATCAGTTCGCTGTCCACTGCGAAAATGGGCGTCATAATTTAATTTAAAAGTTTGTGTTCCTAGTTTGCTTTGCTTTTAACTTTGCGACGACTACGACGCACCAATTGCAAAAGTGTCGCCTGTAATTTTCGAATTTTAATGAGAATTTTCGTTTATTTCTTTTTTTCCTCCAACGCCCTCCTCTCCCGTGGCATGAAAATTTTTTCTGATGTCTTTGATTTCAAACGGAAGGAAGGACATGGGTGTGGATCGGGGAATATCCTTGAAACTTTCTTAGGCAGGGAACTTTTATGAGGTTCTCCGTTCGTTTTTTTTTTTTTTTGTCTACGCCTGCAAAGCGCCTTATAATTTTCCGTCTGATGTTTGATCCTAATGAATGGCCGGGGGTGAGAGTGTCAAACGCTGAAGGGCAGGAGAAGAAATATAAAAAACTTCGATATTCAATTACCAGGGATACGCTGAGGTGGTAATTACAATTTGAATTCTTCTGTACCGACAAGTTCTATTAATGAGAATGCACTCAAGTGATTAACGCAATTTTTGTTTTGTGGACTTGGGTGTAATTTGTGTTCGGAGAGATCACAAGGAAGGTTTCTTTTTTGACAAGAAGAATTTTTTACTTGTCGGGGAGGGGAATTGACCAATCCGAGATTCATTGAAATTGTGTTAATTATGGAAGGCGATTGACACAGTTAAAGGAAAATGCCTAAGGTCGTTTTGGTGACACCATTGGGGGTGCTTATCTATTTCAGGGCTTAAGAAAAACTCGAGTCCCTCATATCAGGAGTGACTAAGATACCTTATATTAGGAGGTGCTTCTATCTGCGAAATGTCTAAAATACGTGAGGCTCACAAATAATAACCGTCTGGCTTGAGCAAATTTGAAAACCTAAGATTGCTAAAATTTTTATAAAAGACGAGGGTGCCTTTAGCTAGATGTGAAAATCAGTGATGTCAAGAAAAATATGTTTGGATGGATGGAAGATGTGGCACCAGATTAAAACATTCAATACATGGATGGCGCTCTAATGAATTAGAAAGATATATTCCTTTACTTCGCTAGGAATGCCTATTAGTTCACCCTTAAGGCCTCTTTGCGACGTACAGTTCAGCTTAGAGACCCGTACTCTTGCCGCACCGCAATTGTTATTTAAACTAATAAAAATGTTACATGAAAAACTTAGCAATCTAATCAATTGCTTAAAAAATTAATTGATCTACGACTATTCTCACTAACTACCTAACTGCCTAACACTAGCATTATTTTATTTTTTGTTTATATTTAATTGTTACAGACTTCCTATTCTAAATTATCCTACATGTAAGTTGACCGTAGGGGTCCAACAACGTTAGCCTGACAAGCTGACGACAACTGGGGCTTGATGGGGTTGTGGCCACCAAACAAACCCTCGATCCATATTTCTTTCCATTCAATCGCGAACAGGGTTGGATGTATTGAACCGGAGATCACCCGTACCTATTGTTCTTACAGAGCTCTCGTACAGCAGCCGCCTATCCACTGTCCTTCTTACCACTTGGGAAATAAGTTGACATCCCTCCTCATCTTGGATTAAAACTATTCGATCAAGATATACGAATGCTTCCGGTGAAATCAACCCACTTCGGCGTGCGTTCACGTAATACGCGTCATTTGGGTAGTAAGCCAATATCAGCTCGTTTTCCGATGTCATTTCTTGTGCAATATGCCTTCGAATCAGCTTTATAATAAAGTTATCCACCCTATTCACTTTGGCTTCATTATACAAAACCTCATTGCCATAGAATTTCTTGTACCCAGATTCGGATGTTCTGTATTTTCCGAAACAAGCACGAAGGTATTTCCTCTCAAACATCCTTATTTTTTCCATCTTGGAAGGATTCACGTTGAACAACACTGGACAGCCATACACCATGACTGGCCGGACTAGGGCCGTGTAGCAGATCACCTTAACTTTCAAATCATGTGCGACCTTGTGTCCGGTCACTAAATGGTACAAGAAATCCTTGTATGCAGTATGCATGACGGATACCAACGAACGCTAACTAGCTTTGTCGTAATAACGTGACCAATGACCAGATTTATAGACGCAACGACACTACTGAGAGCAATGTATCCTGCATCAGAAGGCTCAGCCAGTCAACAAAGACGGATTTCAAATGCACAGTAAACTAGGTATTGCCGGTGTTTGATGGGTATCCTAGTCATCAGTTGAAATCTGAAGCCATTGAAATGAAGAGGCGCCCAATAAATTGTTTGCAAAGAAAAATAAGTGAGAACTATCGACAGAGTAGCTTGAATTAGAGCAACTACTCCCAGGAAGGATTCTTCACATCCGCTGAAGAGGTAAAAAATAAATAGAATTCCCGCAGCGTCTAAACAAACTGTCGTTAGAGACCCCATTTGGATTAAATAGCAGTACGTGTGTGTTGAGGCCGTCTTTGTGCGTTCTAAGAAGTTAAGCTTCCATCTTAATTTACTATCTCGTTTGACTAATTTGGCTGCAGTGACGGAAAGTGGTGAATAAAATAACGTGAATATAGATATGTGCGAATGGGTGCAAAACCTATGTGGACAAAAACCGATGCTAGACGCTCTTAGCTGCCATAAGTACCAAATGAACTTTTGTCTTAATGCATGTTCACGCCTGTTTGTTGGTGGTCGAACACCTTTTCCACCCGTCAGAATACCTCCCACATAGTCCTGTTGAAATGTTGTTTCAGATGCCCCCCTGCATGTGACACAATCTGGATTTCTCACAGTGGGAACTGATTGTTTACCATTACAGCAAAGGGTCTTTAACTCCATCAAGATCCCGCGTACCTGAGAAAGAGGTGAGAAAGGTATAAATTGAGTTCAAATTAGAAGAGAGGGAAACGACAATGAAGAAATATACTAAAACAAGATTTGCATTAGATACTTTGTCATATCTGTGAGATTCAAAAACAATGTTTACTAGTTGTAGCTGACATTGAAAACCACATTGAATTAATGCGTATGCCCCCGTGAAAAGGATTTTATAAACCAAGTCTCAAGGCCGCTTAAATAAAGCGACATTTTTCTGATTAATTGCCTCAATTTCTCTAGAGCCCACCAATTAATTTGAATGGTAGTCTGAAGTTCCCCTAGAGCAAACCAAACGCACACATCATCTACCCCTCTAATTTCGTTTTATTTTCTTTTTAGAAATACTACAGCACAGAATCGAAACCAATAACTTCACGGCTACCAATACAAGACAAGCGAAGAAAATCAAAAATCCCACAACATCCAAGCTGAGCAGCTGGAATAAGTTCAAGTACACAGCAGGACTCTGCATATGCTTAGCTCCTTGATATCGTAGCACATACTCCGTCCAGTAGACAACGCTCTGCCGCGATGTCATTGGTCTATCTCTGTAAAGCATCGAAAAGTCCAGAACACTCTCAGAGTATGTATCATTCTCCAGCACCTCCCTCAGCTGTCGCTCAAACGTCGCCTCTGTGAGCCACCGTAGATCAGCAACCAGTCCATGACCGACGTGCCTCATCCGCTCCGCGATCGCAAACTGATCGCCGTAAATGGGAATCGCCAACATGGGCACTCCATGAAACTGCGCCTCGGCGACACTGCCCTTGCCAGCGTGAGTGATGAACAGACGGGCATTCATGTGAGCCAGAAGGTCGTCTTGAGGAAGCCACTTCCGGAACATGATGTTTGCTGCACGACCTGGTGGTGAGCCACTGTCCCACTTCCAGATGACCTTGTGTTGACCTCTCGAGAGGACGTTGAAAATCGCTTGGGTGGTGTTGGCGGGGAGGTCACTGGACTTTACGTTGCTGCCCAAGCTAAGGATGATAAAGCCCTCATCTGAAGATCTCAAAAATTGATGAATGTCCTACCGGAGACAAATGTTATTTCGTGCAAGTCAAGTGGTCATGCGGTGGCCTACCCTTGGAAGTGGATCCGGTTTCTCCTTCACTTGGATCCCACCTATTTCGATGAATGCCGGGACCATGGGTCTGACGATTCCCTCGCTGAAGTGTGTATTGCAGAAGATCAGGGAGACATTCTTCTTCATCTCGTCATAGGATGGATATCTGTCTGCTGGAAAGTGCTCACTAAACAAATCTTATTGAATTTAGAAGTTTTTCCTCCAACGAACACGCACTCACTCGTAATACTGTTCCATTTTGTACTCGGTAAAGCGATCAATGATAGCGAAGGTTGCCGAAATCAGAAAATTCTTCACCCTGCTTCTGAAGCCCATAGGACCGACAGTCCTCGGCAAGAAGACAGGAACACTGGCTATCGCTTGAGGATTGCCGACCAACGACAGGATGTTGTTCCCCGGAACGTTAACCCAATTGACAATTACGGGACACTTGAAATGCGCCGCCACCCCCAACTGGAACGTGTTAAAGACCCATCCCAGGATGACCAAATCGAAGTGGTTTCCGTCATTGGCCAGGATCTCTTTGAATCGCGGGTGACTTAGCGCCTTGTCCTGCATGCGAACTCGTTGAATGTTCGCAGACACCAGGTGCTTGAATGAATCCAAGGCGCCCAGGCCAGAGGCAGCGGCTTCAAGCTTTCGGCGATAGTCATCATTGTCCTCCTTCGACGGTGTCACTTGAACATGGTGATATTTGGGATTTCGCTCTTTCAGTGGCAGCGTGGTGACAACTGTCACGTTGTGACCCCTCTCCACGAGGGTCTTGACAACGGCCATGTGAACGATAAGATGCGATGGGCCGGTGCTCGTGAAGATTCCGAGAATGTTTGCCCCGAAGGACGCACTCACCGAGGAGAGTAGAAGAAGAAATATCGATTTCATTGTTTAATGGGAACTAAGTGGCTGCCATCGTCTGTGCGTGCCTATATAAGAGGACAGTTATCGCTGGGGAGGATGATAAGAACATTATTTGCGGAAGATTTCTGCCAGTTCGAAGGTCGCTCAGTGGGATAGCCCTGTATTGCTGACTCACGTTGTCGCTGTATCTTTTAACCGACTTTCAATCAACATTCGACTGCAACTCACATATGCCGCAGAAACTGATAATCGGTGATCATGTCAGTGACTGACTCTGTCGAGCACAGATAAGACTTGCAATGATGATGACTTTCGTTTTCTTTCGATGCACTGAGACATTCCGCCGGCTGATAGTCAATAGCTTCAGGAAGAGTCCGTGAGTCTGGTAAATATTTTTTCTGAGTATCTGATTATTTTTCTTCTTATGTCTTCTTTCTATTTGCTTGAAAGTGGTAATTAGTTAGGCATGTAAGGTGGCTATCGACATACAAGCGTAGCATTCACCTAAACCCGTATTGTGCCGCCTCTTAGCTGGTCAATCACAAACAACAAACTGGTCCATCAAACCTCACTCCATCGTCACCAATGCAATTTTTTAACCTACTATTCCATTGCTAGAAATGTCTCTTTTCAATTTGATGGCCGAAAATCTTGAAAATGATAATGAAAGCAAAACCAAATTTATGCTTGCTGGACATCTAATACGGATGCACAGGTCAAGTTGGCATACAGCCTCCTCGTGGCACCCCCTAAATATCCATCAGAACTACCGTTGTATGGTTAATCAATGTATGCAGCGAACCCCTCTGCCCGAGGTGTAAATAATGGGCCTAGCCTGCCAGTCTGTGGGTTGTACGTGAGGTTAACTTCCTCGCCACGTAAAAATATATAGTATATGTAGCAACATGCCTTGCATGCGGACGGATCAACTGTTGACGACCCATGCAAATGGACAATGATTATCGGCTTTGCTTTCAGAAGGTGGGGTCCCTTCACAGCCCACGTGCAGCCGAACAACTTGAGGAGGCCCTTGACTGCCGCAAACCAGACATCACCGCCATCCAGGAAGTGCGTGGTACCACACGATGAAGGTCCAGGTTCGATTCCGACTGAACACCTCGCGTTTTTCACCGCAACACCTGTTTCGAGTTGTTGATAAAACTTAAAGATTATTGATTGTCTTTGAAAAGCTGCTCAAATCTTGTCGCTCGGAGTCGGTCCAAAACTGTAGGTCCCTTCCACTAGTGAGAGAACAGTAGCACCGTGGTCCCTTGTGGGCTGTAGTGCCACTCAATTATCCGGCTCGAAAAATCTTCAAATCCACCACCGAGGATGCGACGACTTAGGCTGCTGACGCAAGTGGACAAAAGACCGGGCTAGAAGATGCTTGTCGGTTGATGCCCAGGTCCTTGACTTGAATTAGGTAAGGAAGTAAGACGGCTGACAACACCCAACATTTAAGTAGATTTGGCAAAATGCTTTTCTTTCATGTTTCACTTCGCTTGGAGTAATAAGAAAAGGTCTCAGGGCTCACAGGAGACACTAAGGTCAGGAAACTTTTGTTCAAAATTTGGACAACAGACAGAAATGTGTGAGCAGGGATGTTATTGTGGTGAATAAGCCATCCGCCTGTCTACCCCAAATCAAGCTTTTTTTCATCGCAAACTGTCTGAGAAATGTGTTTAGAACATTTTCAACTGTCCGTAAAAAATGTTCACAAGCGACATTTTGTTAGCCACGGCATTAGTCTCACTCACTCAGGAATGGTGGTTTCATACGCCTCTTGCGGCTGTTACTAGATCTGTCACCAGGCATGTTTATATACTCTGTCAAACATGATGCCAGAACAAACCGTCTGACAAAGAAACTGATCATCTGCGATCGAAGCTAAATTCCTCGCAGCTTTTGTGTACTTCATCAGTTAGTATGTGTCAGCGGGCAAGCTGTTGTGTGCCAAAAGTCAACACAAGCGTTCCATACTCTTATCAGCAGGGAAAAATAAAATCTGCGCTGAATATATCGATCATGGCGACATTTTCGATTTTTTGTTTATATCGCTGCTCAGCTGATGTTTTATTCCAAAAGTTCAGCTAATCGAGAGTCTTCGCAATCTTCGATCAAGCAGAATTCGATTAGATTATAAATTGTAAGGTTGCTATCGAAAAGTCGATAAATCGAAACAAAAATTTCTTACTGCGTCTCACTGCGTCATCTCTAAAAGTGAATCACCCGTCTGTGAAATTTCAAAGTCTCACAACGCTTCCTCGTGTCATAAAATCTCAAATTTGTTTTTACCGGCTTCCCACGTAATCTTGAAAGTGTGTTTTTGTTTTGCTCAACTTCCAGATTAGATAAACTCCGCTGCCATGGGCCACACTTTCAGTTCCTATCGCATTGCAGCTCGGTTGAGACGCTTTTCGGCACAATGTGCGTTCAAGTTCAGTTCAAGTTCATGTGGTTGTTTGTTATTTTCGTCGCGACACTGTTTGGCGCACATAACGCGGCCAACATTCTTGGGGTCTTCACCAGCTGCAGTCCGTCACATGTAATCATTCACATGACGTACGCAGAAGAGCTTGCACACCGCGGACACAATGTGACTGTGGTTACAACGGTTTCAATGAAGAAGAAGGATCCTCTCATCCATTACCTGCATATTCCCCCGACGGAGGAGCGAATGAAAGAAATCGATGCAATTATGGTTGAGATGACGAAGCCCATCGGTGCTCATGGAACTTTTCAAATGGGCGCCAAGTCCATTGAGGTTTTCGGTACAACGCAATATGAGGCCATCAAGGATCCACTGTTCCAGGGCTTCATGCGAAATCCCGGCAACAAGTTCGACCTGGTCATTGTGGGGTATTTCTTCAGCGACTACCAGTTCGGACTTGGGGAACACTTCAATTGCCCGGTGATCATAAGCTGGATGGATGACTCGAATCGATTCATGGATCGCTTTGTGGGGAACCCTCCCGAAATAGCCTACATCCCGATATCGGCCCTGGTCAAGGCCCCTGATATGACCACTTTCACGGGGAGGCTAAGCAACTTCATGACAGCGATTGAAACGTATGCCTTCATTGCCTACATGGACCGAGAGATGAACGAGTATTACAAGTGAGTGATGATCCACGCCCTGGTGGCAGCATTTGCTAATTGTTTGAAGTGAAGTGATCTTTTTCCAGCTCCTATGTACTCATCGCTGACAGATGCAAGTAAGAGAGTGTCCCTCTTGCTGACCAACTACCACTTCTCAGAGGGATACATTCGTCCCAGAGCCCCGGCTGCCATTGAAGTCGGTGGAATTCAAATTCAGGAGATTCCAGATCCATTGCCGGAGGTAAGCCCTTCAGTCTCGATGTCATCAAATGCTCACAAAGACTTTGTAGGATCTCCAAGAAATCCTTGACGCATCTTCTGAGCACGGAGTGATATACCTCAGTTTCGGATCGAATCTCAGGAGTCGAGACTTTCCCCCGGAATTCTTCCAGGACATATTTACGGTACTGTCAAGTTTACAGCAGACTGTGCTCTGGAAATGGGATGCTGACGAGAAGCCGGGACATGCACCAAACATCCACTACCAGAAGTGGTATCCCCAAGATGACTTACTCGCCCATCCGAACCTGAAGCTCTTCATTACCCATGCTGGTAAGGGAAGTGTGGCCGAATCTCAGTTCCACGGAGTCCCCATGGTCGCCCTGCCAATGTTCGCTGATCAGCCCAAGAATGCCTACACCCTTGCGAAAGCTGGCTTCGGCGTGATTGTCGATCACAACACCATGACAACGAATGACCTTAGGGCAGCTATTCTGGAAGTTCTGCAGAATCCATTCTACAAAGACAAGGTGAAACGTTTCTCGGACATCTACAGGGACAGACCAATGAGTCCCCGGGACACAGCCGTTTTCTGGATTGAGTACGTTATCAGGCACAAGGGAGCCTACCACATGCAAAGTCCTCTTGTGCACCTGAACACTCTTCAGTATGTTAGTGCAGACGTGATAGCCTTCCTCCTACTGGTCGTCTATGTGGTCTACAGGGTGCTCAAAGCGGCGATGAAGATTGTTTGTTGGAAGGTCTACTCAAGGCTGCCCCTGCAGAAGGTGAAACGACGATAATTGATTAGCAGTTCTGTTAGTCACTGTTCGCAGAGTGTCTGTATATTAAAACTTTTGTTGTTAAGTCCCAATTTGTGGTTTGATTTGTCACCGGCTCGTTTTCTGATTAGATTTGATGGCGTTTCATGCTAAATGGACACCATATGGGGCATAATTTCGTGCCTGGCCATTCGAATCTATTACGTCTTATCTCAGAAGCCGATTAGTTACGAGTCACTGATATGGAGACATCAGAAAGTGTCGCATACTGACACAATGGGAAGTAACCTTGAAACTAATTTAGTGTTCTGTGTGCTGTTTGAACGAGGGGAGGGGGCAACAGAGGCGACTACGCCTCTGTGTTGATCTAAATGACTTCGAGATGAACATCTGAGATAAGTGGACTTCTAATTTTATGTTCACTTGAAGCAATGTTTGAAATCGAATCCAAGGAGGCGTCAGACATAATCTCACAATTGAAAGCTTTATCTTATCAATCGTCTAGTACGCGTAAAAACATCGACCACACGACCGTTATCGAAGCACACACAACAAATCTTATCAGTGCGTTCTGCGTTTATTTACAAAATTCAAAAACAATATCTAATTTTGTACACTTTTAGGATCACTGTCTCTTCACCTTCTTCTTCTTTGAACATATCGCTCCACGGATTAGCTTACACACACACTTCACTGTAAGCTTGAGAAGCTTAAAGGATACGTACACTGTGACAAGCAGAAACGCTATGACATCAAGACTCATATACTGGAGTCCATTGAGATGGACCAGGGGGCTCTGCATGTGATAGGCACCCTTGTGTCTGATCACATACTCGATCCAGTAGATAGCCGTTTCCCGGGGTGTCATTGGCCTGTCCCTATAGAGCGCCGAAAAGCGTTGCACACTTTCCTTGTACTTCGGATTCTGCAAGACCTCCAGAACAGCTGATCTAAGGTCATCTGTTGTCATAGTCAAGTGCTCCATCTTAAGTCCGAAACCTTCCTCCACAATCTTCTGTGCATTCGACGGCTGCTCTGCGAACATTGGAATGGCTACCATGGGAACTGCGTGATACTGGGATTCGGCGACACTTCCCTTGCCCGCATGTGTGATGAAGAGTCTCATGTTTGGGTGCGCCAGCAGGTCATCCTGAGGCAGCCACTGCTGGAAATGAATATTTTTCGCATTTCCTGGCTTTTCCTTGCTGTCCCACTTCCATAGAACAGTTTGCTCTAGGCCAGAGAGGACTTCGTAGATTTTCTGAATGAGCTCGGTGTTCATGTGGTTGCTTCCTAAATTCGAACCAAAGCTCACGTAAATGACGCCATGTTCTGAAGCATTCCCAACGATTGCGCGAAGATTCTTAGGAAAAGGAAAGAAAATACTTGATTGCATGCATGACCTATGGAGTGGTTGGAATGCCTTACCTCTGGAAGTGGATCGGGTTTGTCCTTGATTTGAATGCCACCGACATCAACAATCGCTGGGACATTAGGTCGCACAATCCCTTCCGAGAAGTGTCCGTTGCAGAAAACCAAAGACACTCTCTTGCGTAATTCATCCAGTGGTGGATACTCCGGTCCTGGAAATAGTTCCCTGCCAAAAAAAATTCATTAAGACACCTTGGCTCTGACCACATAAGCATTCTCGTTTACTTGTAAGTACTTCCATTTGTAAGATCAAGAAACAGCATTAATAGCTTCGTGAATCCAAACAGGAAAAAGTTCCACAGTCTGCCAGTGAACTTAAGCGGATCTCCCGGGGGAAGCATCGGTGAAGCTGGCACGTAAGATACCTCTGGAGGATTTCCAACGTATCTCTCGACGAGGAGATTAGAAGCAGCCATCCAGCTTATGACAATCGGACATTTCATATGCGCGGCGATTCCCAGTTCGTAATCATTCATGAAGTAGCCCATAATCATCAGATCAAATTTATTGTCGGGGTTGTGAATGAGATCCTGAACTTGGGGATCTTTGATCGCCTCGCGGGAGGCTCTTCCGAAACTCGAAAACACTTTCGGAATATTTGTGATGAATTTCAGCACACCGGATTTCTTATTCATGCCCGACTTAATATCCTCCATTCCTTGTTTTGTCTCCTCGGAGGGATGAACAAGAATGTGATTGAGGCGAAGATTTTTTTCCCTGATCGGAATCGTTGTCACAACCGTCACATTATGTCCTCGTTCAACCAGGGCCCTGACGTAGGTCATATGAATGATCAGATGTGATGGGCTTTGACTTGTGAAAACACCGAGCACGTTAGCTCCGTCACATGCCAACGGAATGACAGTGAGAAGCCCGGTGAGGAATATGAGTCTAAGACCGACAGACATTCTTTGCGGAACAACGCACCAGACAGAATGTTGAAAGTGAACTAAATAATTGCTGGCGCTCACATTCATTATATTCGCCGTTTATCTTATCAACAAAACAAGAAACGGAATTTGGCTTAGAGTGAAAGATAAGTTAAGGAGGCTTTGAATATGGGCCATAGAGTTGGGTTTATGATTTCAAGAAATACTGAAGAGTTGCATTTGAAGCATACGCATCTAAGTAAGCGTTCTTAAGGGTTTTCACCTGCAAGATCGACTGCAAGGTACTCTATATATAAGTATTAGTTAAGTTGCAATAGATCTAGGGTTTGTTGGGAAAGAGCAGTTGCTTAGAACGTTTTTTGGATCAGACGAGGGCTAGGTTTTTACAAATATGTCTATCATGTCCAGAGGTTCACATTGGACCTTGCGATAAGTATAAAATCAATGTCTATGAATGCAAAGAAAACAGCATCATAACATACTTGGTTACTATTTAAGCTATACAGTTGGTGCGAATATACGAGTATCTGTGACTTGACACCAATAACATGATGTCTCATCAAGGGGTGCGTTGCAATCAAGAACCATTATTAATTTAAACAAGATTTATTCAGTTGTTGTAAGAGCCCAGGACAGTCAGTCAAGATGAAGACATTTTATATAATTTTACTATTTTCATCGAGTCAAAATAGATTTCTGGCGAATGGGAATTAATTGTGCTTATTCAACGCAGAAGTCAACAGGAAGCCTCAATGAAAACGCTGATACCTGCTTTAATACACCTACGTCCGTCTTTGCTTCTGAACACTTGTGATCGGCTTTTTAGTTTTTACGTATAATTGTCGACCCAAATCCATGGACTATTAAAAGCAAAGGCAAGCACTAGACGACTTCCCACGTCAGGTCTAATCACAAGATCTGCGTATTGTCCATTGTGACGATGAGGGTAACTGATCGAAGTTAAATCTATTTTTTATACGGTTGATAGTTGCATTGAAGAATATGACTGTCAGTTATAAAAAACTCAAAACAAAAATACCCTCAATTCCCAAAAACCCGAATATTCCCAAAACTCAAAAACCCTTTAACTATAAAACTTGAAAATTGTGTGAAAAATAAATATGAGAGCAGTTGAAATAATCTGAACTTAGTACCAATTCTGAAGTCCTTAAGTGACCGTAAGCAGGGGGATAACATGGAAGCAACCAGCCCCCCTGCCTACACCCATGAAAAGTTTCTTTCGAAATTTTGTTTTCTGGTTTGAGCCAAGAGCCGAGGCTTAGGATATTCCGGAAGTTTCGAGTTTTGAAAGCACTGAACTCTTTTCTTTTTTTGATTGTAGTGAAAATGCAACTTCTAGCATAATAATAATTGAGTGGCACTACCGCCCGCATGGGACCAGGGCCAAGCTTCTACAACAACTACTCGTGTTGTGCGTGCTACTGTTCTCTCACGAGCAGAAGGGGCCTGCAGTTTTTTGCCAACTCCGAACGGCGAGATTTGACAAACAAGACCGTCCGGGAATTGAGCCCAGACCTAGGTGGATTAGGTGGACCTAGGTCATTACCAACATGTTTCTCTAGATAGCACAACCTCTTGCCAGCTGCATTCCATGTTGGTTGAAATCATTTTCCACTTGTTTTGCTCCATCTCAGACGAAGTCGTCCTCGTGATGCGTTGGCCCTATGGCTTGAATTCAAAGACTTTTCACGCCGGAGCAGCGTTTTACATTCGCTCTACATGATCTAGCCATCTGAAGTGGCGAATCTGTAGACTTTTGACATGTCACCGTATAGCCGTCAAATTGAACGACAAATAATCTAACGCGGAACTTTCTTCTCGAAAAAAAACCCAGGGTTTCATCATCCGCATTTTATAATGTCCAGATTTCTAAGCCATAAGGCGGGACAGGAATGATGAATGAGTTATCGTATCGCAGCTCCTACGATTTCATAATTTTTAAATTACTTGTAAGTATACAATGCGGTACAGAAATCGGCGTTTGCCTTGTGTAAATCGGAAAATGTTATTTTGCCTCTGATAATTTTTCGACTTTCTCCGATAAGGGTCCAATGCCTTTAAGGAAGGGGAAGAGTGGTCGCGCGCCAGCATTCGGTAGAGTCACGAATGTTGATAAGATTCTTAGTCGTCTGGCACGTACAGTAGATAAAACAAAGTTGATGCCAATTATTACACACATTAACCTTATCACTCACATTTTGGCACACTCATCTATTTTGAGTAGAATCTAATCAAATATGTATCTTCTTGGCCATGTCCAATATACAAATATTTTCGGTTTTTTAAATAAATATTGAAATATCGTAGTCCTTTAATCGCTTTGGTATGGATGGGATGAAGCCAAAAGCGAAAGCATTCAGCACATAAAACAACATTCAATCCTTTTCTTATTGAGAGCATAGTTTTTGAAGGTCATAGAGACTTCTGCACCATATGTAAAGGGTAATTTTTTAGCCATTATCTTTTTGGCAACTCTGGCTTAAACAGCTGACGCACGTTTTGCGTTTTGTTTCACTGTCAAACATCTTCAGTTTGGTCTATAATTTAACCATAAGTCGTCTTACAAACGAACAACGTCTGCAAATTATTGAATTTTATTATCAAAATGCGTGCTGTGTTAAGAAAGTTTATCGCGCGCTTCTTCTATTTTATGATCAGTTCATTTTTGGATCAATGGGTACGTAAATATGCAGAATTGTCGATTTTGTAGTGAACATCAGCCAGAAACAAGAGCTATCAGTGCATCCTGAAAAAGTCACAGTTTGGTGCGGTTTATGGACTGCTTGACTTGCATAACATGTGGTTTCATCAGGACGGTGCCACATGCCACACAGCGCGCGCAAAAATGGACTTATTGAGAGGCGAGTTCGGTGAACATTTTATTTCACGTTCTGGACCGGTCGATTGACCTCCTAGATCGTGCGACTTAAAGCCTTTAGACTGTTCTTTGTGGGGCTATGTTAAAGCTCATGCTTATACAGACAAGCCCGCTTCAATTGACGCATTGGAAGACAAAATTGAGGCATTTATTCGTGAGATACCGGCCGAAATGTTGGAAAGAGTATGCCAAAATTGAACTAAGCGGATGGACCATTTGAGGCGCAGTCAAGGTCAAGATTTGCATGAAATAATCTTCAAGCATTAAATTATATGGACCGTACTATCGATTCAAATAAAGATATGATTGTGATTTTTTTTAAAACTTTCCTACAGCTTTAAAAAATTACCCCTTATATACGAGGTCTATTCAAAAAATAAAGGCGAATTTTCGTATTACATATTGAAAAAGATCCATCTCTGAAAGTAGTTTTGTTATGAAGTGACTGTTTACTCCAAAAATTTCAGAGAAACAGTGCGAATTTTTGTGGATGTAATACGATCCAAATTGTCATCATTCAAAATATGACAGTTCTGTGTCTCCATTTAACCAAGCGAGCTTGATCGCTATACAAAATACGCTCATGAAAATTTGTATCAAGGTCAATCTTGTTTTAGGCTAAAATTGCACAATTTGGAAGATTTGTTCAGACGTCATTCTATTCATGTTGAAATGCCAAACCAAACCAAACTAAAATTAAAGCACTTGGAAGCTGACAAAATGGTGTTCGCCGTGGCGTAGTTGGTAAGAGGGTCTAGGTTCGATTCCCGGACGGGACACCTCGCATTTTTTCACGGCACCACCTCTTTTGATTTGCTGACAGCACTCAAAGATTGAGAATTATCTCAATCTCCTTCTCCTCGTGAGAGAACAGTAGCACGCACAACACGAGTAGTTGTCGTAGAAGCTCAGTATTGGTCCCTTGTGGGCTGTAGTGTCACACAAAATGGCTGCGTCACAATAGTAACACAGGCAAAACTAGACCTCGGACTTATCTGGCCACTGTAGTAGCTACCATAACCATACAGTAAGACTAAGTCTTCCTCAGGAGCTGTCGGCATGAGGAGAGAGAGAAAAATATAGCTCACCTTCGTTGCAACTGCCCCTCCCGTAGACACAGACTCCTAAAACCACACTTTTTTTTTTGTTTTAGTGGAAGGAATTTGTTCCTCTTAAAACGTTATCGATTAGTTGTCAATATTATAAGAAACCCTCGTGGCTGCAGAATGAACCCAATGGGTCTGGGTGCAAATACAAATATGCCGTTGATAGTTACAATCCCACCTCCCTACGCCTCAGCTATCTTTACCACTTAATATTGGCAAGCATTTTCTCCATTCTTAAACTCCAACAGCTCAAGAATTATAGGTTTTAAGAATGGAGAACGCTCACCTTCTTAAAAGACGCAAGAGCGTTTCAAACCTTTGATTGTAGTCTTTCAAATACATCGTCTGTCTCATTTCCACAGACCCATCACTGACTCGCATAGTTCCCTAAATAGCAGCCATATGGAAGTCAGCCTTAAATAAATTTTCGTATTTAATACTCTAGTACTGTAATGGAAACGAAAGTAACTTCCAATTTTAGTGGAAACAGTTTTATAAGTCAGTGTAACAGACAAACACATCGAACATCTTTCGAAAACAAAAGGAAAATCTAATCAGACGCTCTTAGTTGGATTGTACTTTTCCTTATCGTGATAAGATAAACTGCATTTATAGTGGCTGTGAGAAGCACTGCACTTTAGTTTCCTTCGAGCGTTCTGTCGAGTTTGTCGTGGACGAGATGGCTGTCGATCT
Organism: Eristalinus sepulchralis; assembly: GCA_944738645.1. Taxonomy (NCBI): domain Eukaryota; kingdom Metazoa; phylum Arthropoda; class Insecta; order Diptera; family Syrphidae; genus Eristalinus; species Eristalinus sepulchralis. The sequence continues at coordinate 57,515,441 of OX122886.1, forward strand.
AAGACTTATATTTTTCGCCGGCCTGATCACCGCTGTTCCGCTGGCATGTGAGGGAGCCAATGTACTCGGTTTCTTTACAAGTAGCAGTCCGTCTCACATCATCATTCACATGAGCTATATCAAGTCTCTGCTGGAGCGCGGCCATAATGTGACAGTTGTGACAACGATTCCCATCAAGGAAAAGCACATTCGCCTGCATCACATCTACATCCCCCCCTCGGAAGAAGCAAAACGGGGAATGGACGAACTTAAGTCTGACATCACCAAGAAAGTTGGGGCCCTTCAACTCATAAAAAATATCCCCAAGGTCATCTCACAATTTTCCGTGGCCTCGATCGAAGCAATCAGACATCCGCGTGTTCAGGACCTCATCCACAACCCTGATAACAAGTTCGATTTGATGATCATGGGTTACTTCATGAACGACTTCGAGTTGGGAGTCGCAGCACACATGAAGTGCCCCATCATCATAAGCTGGATGACTGCATCGAATCTCTTCATTGAAAGGTACATTGGAAACCCGCCAGAGGTAGCCTACGTGCCTCCCTCACCGTTCCTCCCAGCAGGAGATCCGCTAAAGTTCACTGGCAGACTTTGGAATTTTTTCCTTTTTTGCAGCACGAAACTATTGGAATGTTTTGTTGATCTACACGTCAGAAGTGTTTACAAGTAAGGAATATTTTTCAATTCTGCTCTTTTATTGTTAAATTGTTGTCTTCGCAGGGAATTGTTTCCAGCACCGGAATTCCCACCGCTTGCAGAAATAAGCAAGAGAGTCTCTCTGGTGTTTGCCAACTCACACTTTTCAGAAGGATTTGTGCGGCCAAATGTCCCAGCGCTTGTTGATGTTGGTGGCATTCAGATCAAGGACACACCCGATCCCCTCCCAGAGGTAAGTCATTCCCTCCCAGAAGTAGCTCTCAGTCTCATTTTTCTCTCCACCTCTCTCAAGAACCTACGCAAACACATCGAAGCAGCTTCTGAACACGGGGTCATTTACGTGAGCTTCGGTTCGAATTTAGGAAGCAACCACATGAACAGTGGATTCATTCAGAAGATCTACGAAGTTCTCGCCGGAGTCAAACAGACTGTCCTGTGGAAGTGGGACGGCAAGGATAAACCAGGAAACGCCTCAAATATTCACTTCGAGAAGTGGCTGCCTCAAGATGACCTCCTCGCACATCGAAATATGAAACTCTTCATCACCCATGCTGGTAAGGGAAGCGTTGCTGAGTCTCAGTATCATGGAGTTCCAATGGTTGCCATTCCCTTGTTCGCGGAGCAGCCGGCAAATGCAGAGAAACTTGTGGGAGACGGATTTGGGCTTAAAGTCGATCATTTGTCCATGACAGTGGATACGTTTCGATCGACTGTTTTGGAGCTGTTGCAGAATCCAAAGTACAGGGAAAATGTTCAACGTTTTTCGAGACTGTACAGAGACAGACCGATGACTGCCCGCGAGACGGCTGTCTACTGGATGGAGTATGTGATCAGACACCAGGGCGCCTATCACATGCAGAGTCCTCTGGTGCATCTCAACGGAATTCAGTATTTGAGTCTAGATGTGATTGCCTTCTTGCTCCTGGTGGCATATGTTTCCTTCAAACTTCTCAAGTTTTCATTGAGTTTTATGCGTAAACTTATTCGATGCTCAAAGTTGCACAAGATGAAGGGAGAGTGATCTGAACTTTCTCAGTTCTCATGATTCTTGTAAATAAACACGTTTTTTTAAAGAAATTGGCGTCTCATTTGTGTAAATAGAAAAGTTGAGATAAGATTGTTACCTTTCTCTGAAGGTTGATATAAGCTTAGGTGGATTGTCCCACTCACGAGTAGCCAAAGACTCCAGAAGTGCATGGTCATCTTGTAATGTCAATGCTGCTGATAAGATAAAACAATTCCAAGTGCTTTGCCTGCGAGTCAGTAGATTGTGAATGAAACGCTGCACGCTTGCAGTATGTGCTAAAGTGGTAGCAGCAGTCTTCCCTTATCTTATGTTGGGAAATGAAGAACCACTTTCGTTTACGTAAAGGGCCAATTTGCATATTGAGAAGTTTCGGGTGGTTTTTTAGAAGTTTACTTAAGCGTTCCCCAGGGATCAATGCTAGCAGCCATACTGTTGTCCTTAACAGAAGGCACATCTTCTGTATGCTCTCATCGGTAAATGCGCTGGGTGCATCATCTAGTGAATATTTTTGGAACTCATATGTTATTTTGAGACTGACAGCTGTTTTCCAATAGAATCCCAAATCTCGGCAGAAGTCAATATAATACCTCCACGCTCTTATATTGCTTAACGCTTAGACAATGTATTTACACATTGAAGCGCCTTCTGGGACTTCTATACGCAAGTATATGCAAGAAGTTCCTTAGACAAGTTTACTAGTGGACAGCACTCTGGTCTCCATCGTCGAGGAGAATGTGATGTGACATGTGCAAACATCAACTCGCATCGATTTCGGCACCTGAACATATCAAGTACTAGAATGTAAATTCAGCTCAAAAATCGCATATTATTCGCTTACGATTGACTTAGGAATAGAAGGCATACCAACATCGCAGTTTGACTCTTAGAGTAGCTTGGACTTGAGAACAATTTTGGACGATAAATGATCTCTAATGTGGAGGTGCATTTTTATGTGGGCGGTTATGTTAACAAACAAAATTGTGACTCGGAATCCATGCACAGTAGATGAGTGGTATGGAGTGATGGCAACATTGGAGCATTTCTTTTCCCAAATGAGGCTATGCACCATGTTTCGTTCAACAATGGGCTTTACAGAGCCATGTAACACAACTTTTTCTTAACTAAAATTAAAGATTTGAAGTGAGACAACCTTTGGTGGATGGTTTGCACACCAAATTCCAAAATTGTGTTATCGCCATCTTGACTATTTAAATTAGCCGCCTTAAAGCTTTCAATACTCCATACACGCGGGTAACCGTAAAGGACCGATGCTACAAAGCCAGCCCAAGCCCAAGTCGTTGACTTCCACAGTTTCCACAAATCTTTATTTTTTATGGCGTAATGCTTCACCGAATGATGACTGCAGTGCACTTACTTTCTCGATTTGGCATCACACGTAAACATTCTCCCCTCACGCCAACTGGACAATTTTCATAAGACATATTGCCGGAATTTGATTCTTTGTATATTTTACTCCACAAGCAACACATAAAAAATAAGTATAGGGCAACTCATTTTTTGACACGCAGCCATAAATTTTTAATGAAAATGTTAACCCTTTATAAAGCGTGGATTTTGCTATGGTCACCTCATGCAGATTCGTATCAAATTTCGGTTAGAATCTCGGCCGTAACTGTAGTAATGTTGATTTCTAATGAGTCAGGAGTTCATGTGCTAGTCACGGTCCTTTTCACGGCCCTTAGAAAAAATAAAACAGTCTCAAATCACATTATCTTGGTAGTAAATTGACGTCAACGAAGCGTAAAACTAGGTGTCGGCGGAAACTTCTGACGCCATAAAGTTAAAATTGTTCGTAAAGTGTTCCTCATTGCTCTATCCCGATGGATATCGTCCAAGTGATAATCTTTATCACAAACCAATTGGTTGTCATTTGAAAATATTGCATCGAATCGAATAATATTTTGGAGGAAGCACACCAAACCGTCACTTTATCCGGGTGCTACGGCACCTCATCTATCACTTGAAGGTTTTTTTGAGTGTCATTTGTGACACTTATGTTTGTTAACATACCCGCTGAATGATGGTGGCTCTCTGAATGGTAGAATGATGTCAATTCGAGCTTTATAAGTATGGAGATGCCATTACTAATGCAGAATGTTACTAATTACTAATGCAAATTGCTGCGAGTATCGGGAAATCTATAAATTCGGTGCACCAGCGTACTAACAGCAAAAATATTAGGCACATGGTGATAGTGCAGTTCTTAAACTGACCAATCACCATCGTCGTGTGAGGGGATTAGAACGACAGACGTCCACTACAAGGCTATGAAATTAGTTGTAGTAACATATGTAACCTTCTTCATAATCATTTATTTTCATTTTCAAAATATTTGTCCTGCTTATGAGACATCCAATTTTTCGATCACAGCTTTTTCACCTTCTGCATTTTTGAATTGAGCACTCTACGAATCGGCCGCACAAAAACCTTGAGGAGCTTGAAAATAACATACGCAGCAACCAGAAGGAATCCCATAACATCAATGTCCAGATACTGCACTCCATTGAGATGCACCAGAGGACTTTGCATGTGGTAAGCGCCTTTGTGTCTGATCACATACTCAATCCAGAAGATAGCCGTCTTCCGGGCTGTCATCGGCCTGTCTCTGTAGAGCATCGAGAAGCGTTTGACATTGTCCTTGTACTTTGGATTCAGCAACACTTCCAAAACAGCGGATCGAAAGTCATCTGTTGTCATTGTCGAAGGATCCACTTTGAGCCCAAAACCTTTCTCAACAAGTTTCTTTGCATTCGAGGGCTGTTCGGCGTACATTGGAATGGCTACCATAGGGACGCCATGGTACTGGGACTCGGCAACGCTTCCCTTACCAGCGTGGGTTATGAAAAGTTTCATGTTCGGATGGGCCAGGAGGTCATCTTGAGGCAGCCACTTCTCAAAGTAAATGTTTGTTGCATTTCCTGTCGTCTGATTACCATCCCATTTCCATAGAATAGTCTGCTTAAAGTCGGATAGAACGTTGTAGATTTTTTGAATGAGATCGCTATCAATTTGTTTGCTCCCCAAATTCGAACCGAAGCTCACGTAAATGATGCCAAATTCAGATGCAGCATCAACGATTTGACGGAGATTCTTGAAAAGGTTAAAGAATAAGGAATATAATTGACGCAACAGTGAATGTCGGTTTCTACCTCTGAAAGTGTGTCGGGCTTCTCCTTGATTTGAATGCCACCGACATCAACAATCGCCGGAACATTTGGTCGAACGATACCTTCCGAAAAGTGGGAGTTGCAAAACACGAGTGAAACTCTCCTGACTATTTCTGAAAGTGGTGGATAGTCTGGTGCTGGAAACAGTGTTCTAAAAGAAAATTCCATTAAAAACAACCCCCGTTGTGCAACAAGATGAGTACAGTCGCTTACTTGTAGGTACTGCGTACGTTGAGATCAATGTAGACTTCGAACAACTTAGTGGCTCCAAATAGAAAAAAGTTCCAAAGTCTGCCAGTGAATTTCAGGGGGTCCCCTGGTGGCATGAATGGTACAGCTGGCACGTATGATATCTCCGGAGGATTCCCAATGTATCGCTCAATAAGAAGGTTCGAAGCGGCTGGCCAGCTTATGATAATCGGACACTTCATGTGCGCCGCAATTCCCAGTTCGTACTCGTTCATAACGTAACCCAAAATCATCAGGTCAAACTTATATTCGGGATTGTGGATGATATCCTGCACGCGCGAGTCTTTAATAGCTTCGAATGATGATCTTCCAAAAGTTGAGAACATTTTTGACATATTGTCAATATATTTCAGGGGATTTCCTGGCTTCACCATGCTCGACTTGAGTTCTTCCATTGCCTGCTTTGCCTCCGCGGAGGGTGGGATGAAGACGTGGTTCAAGTGAATGTCCCTCTCTTGGATGGGAAGCGTTGTCACAATGGTCACATTATGTCCGCGCTCCAGCAGGGCTGTGATGTATGTCATATGGATGATCAGATGCGAAGGACTTTGGGTGGTAAAAACGCCAAGAATGTTAGCCCCACGGCTGACAGCGAGGAAGACGAGGAGAAAAAACAATTTGAAGACGACACTCATACTTTCACTTCAACGCGGTTGATAGGGAACTGAATGGACACTGGGGCCGGTCTGAAGTACGCAAACCAATTAGTGAGCATTTATCTTATCGTGGAAACAAATAAGCGAAAGTCAGTTAAGACCAATTGATGAATTTGGATATTTTATTGCTTCTTTGTGTTGAAAGTAAATTGGCGTCACAGGCGACACTGTAAAGCCGCAAACGAATGATTTTTTTGGAATACTGATTCTCTGGGGACTTTTATTTCAAACAAACCAGGCGGGTTAAGAGTGCTCTGTACTCGTGGTATTGCACACTATGCCCTTGACATTTCTAACTCCGACACGAGCCTATTTAACATGAAAAGAACTGGGTGCCCGGTTCGTCTAACGATTTCAACATCAGCTAAGGAAAGAAAAAGTTCGCAGCTTGTAAAATCTTAACACTCCCATTTTTGTACAAACTTTCTATTCTTCCAAAAATTCTTAAAAATTACAAAATACTGTCACTGCTTCTTCACCTTCCGCTTCTTTGAACAGGACACTCCACGAATTGCTTCGCACACCAAATTCACTAAAAACTTAAGAACTTTAAACGAGACATACATCGCCAAAAGGAGGAATACAATGACATCAAGACTCAAATACTGCAGCGCGTTCAGGTGCACGAGAGGACTCTGCATGTGATAGGCGCCCTGGTGTCTGATCACATACTCCATCCAGTACGCGGCCGTCTCCCGGGCAGTCATCGGTCTGTCTCTGTAGAGCATCGAGAAGCGTTTGACGTTCTCCGTGAACTTTGGATTCTGCAACACTTCCAAGACAGCGGATCGAAGTTCATCTGTTGTCATGGTCAAGTGATCCAGCTTCAGTCCGAAACCTTCCTCCACAAGTTTCTGTGCATTCGAGGGTTGTTCAGCGAACATTGGAATTGCCACCATAGGGACGCCGTGGTATTGGGACTCTGCCACGCTGCCCTTACCGGCATGGGTGATGAAGAGTCTCATGTGGGGATGGGCCAGGAGGTCATCTTGAGGCAGCCACTTCTCGAAGTGAATGTTTGATGCATTTCCTGGTTTATCCTTGCCGTCCCATTTCCACAGAACAGTCTGTTTAGCTCCGGCAAGAACTTCGTAGATTTTCCGAATGAACTCCCCGTCTATGTGGCTGCTTCCCAAATTCGAACCGAAGCTCACGTAAATGAGTCCATGCTCCCAAGCCGCCTCTACGATTGTTCGAATTTTCTGAGGAGAGGACAAATATTTGGACTCATGGACAAAAAACTGAAAAAAACGACTTTACCTCTGGAAGGGGATCGGGCCTCTCCTTGATTTGAATTCCGCCAACATCGACTACCGCCGGAACGTTTGGTCGCACTATTCCTTCCGAGAAGTGTGAATTGCAAAATACCAGCGAAACCCTTTTGCCCATTTCAGCCAGTGGTGGATACTCCGGCGCCGGGAAAAGTTCTCTGCAAGAAATATTGGTTTCGATTTCGTGAACTACAACAAACTGAATTCCTTCATTTACTTGTAAGTGCTTCGAACACTGAAGTCAAAGAAAAGTACTATTAACTTCGAGACACCGGCTATAAAGAAATTCCGAAGTCTGCCGGTGAATGTTAGCGGATTTCCGGGGGGAAGGAATGGTGAGGCTGGCACGTACGATATCTCTGGAGGGTTCCCGACGTAGCGCTCAACTAGAATGTTTGAAGCAGCCATCCAACTGATGATAATCGGGCATTTCATATGCGCCGCTATTCCCAGCTCGTAGTCGTTCATGAAGTAGCCCATAATCATCAGATCAAACTTATGATCGGGGTTGTGAATGAGATCCTGAACTCGGGAATCTTTGACCGCCTCGCGAGACGCCTTTCCGAAATTGGAGAAGACTTTTGAGACATTTTCCACAAACTGCCACACACTCAATTTCTTTAACATGCTTGATTTTGCTTCGTCCACCCCCTGTTTTGCCTCTTCGGAGGGGGAGATGTAGATGTGATGGAGGCGAGGATCCTTTTCCTTGATCGGAATTGTTGTCACCACCGTCACGTTGTGCCCACGTTCGAGCAGTACCTTGACATATGTCATATGGATAATCAGATGTGATGGACTGTGGCTTGTGAACACTCCGAGAACGTTAGCCCCCTGACATGCCAACGGCACGACCACGAGAAGACCAACGAGAAAGAAAAGTCGATTGTCGACAGCCATTGCACGCTTCTTAGATTGCCAAAGGTAGACTAAAATACTTCTGCATCTTCTTGTTGTTTTATTGAAAGCTTATCTTATCAAAGAAACCGATAGATGAATTTGTATTTTTTTATCCGGTTTTCCCTATTCGATTAGAGCCGACTGATGAAATGATTAAGCAAAGTTCTGAAGTATTTCTTTCACCTCATTTTTAGAGACACTTCTAAGAGAAACATTTTCAAAGAGAACGCTGTCGAAACAAACATTTCGGTATGTCCAGCTGTCTCCCTGTATGTTAGAGAAAAGGCCAGCGTCGACCGACATAAAACAATAAGCCACTTTTAGGTGTGTATCTCGCGGTTATGTGTATCTTATCAATAGATTTCATTTCCAGAGTGACCAAACAAGATTTCGAGGCATTCGGACACACACCGTAGATATTTACTTCAGGAGTGAGATAGCATCTGAATTGGTGGCATAAGCAAAATGTTTAATTCAAAGGCGAAGGATATTTTTTTAAGCTCAGAACATTTATTTACAAAAGTCTTAAAGGCATATTTACACTGATCACTGCTTCTTCACCTTCTGCTTCTTTGAACACACGGCACAACGAATTAAATTGCATACTAACTTCACAGAACCACTCAGGATCTTGAATGAAACATACATCGCCAGGAGCAGGAACACAATGACATCAAGACTCAGATACTGCAGCCCGTTCATGTGCACGAGGGGACTCTGCATATGGTAGGCGCCCTTGTGTCTGATCACATACTCCAGCCAGTATGCAGCCGTCTCCCGAGCTGTCATCGGTCTGTCCCTGTAGAGCCGCGAATAGCGATTAACATTGTCCCTGTATTTCGGATTCTGAAGAACTTCCGAGATGGCTGACCTCAGGCTCTCGGCGGTCATGGTTAAGTGATCCACCTTAACTCCGAAACCATCGTCGACCAGCTTTCTAGCATTTGAAGGTTGGTCACCGAACATTGGAATCCCTACCATAGGAACTCCGTGATACTGGGACTCGACTACGCTTCCCTTACCACAATGAGTGATGAAGAGCTTCACGTTAGGGTGTGCTAGGAGGTCATCTTGAGGCAGCCACTTCTCGAAGTGAATATTTGATGCATTTCCTGGCTTATCCTTGCCGTCCCATTTCCACAAAACTGTCTGCTTAGCACTGGCAAGGACTTCGTAAATTTTTTGTATGAAGCCATTTTCAATGAATGTGGTTTCTAAGTTCGTTCCGAAGCTCAAGTATATGACTCCATGCTCAGAAGCTGCATCAACAATTTTTCGTAGGTTCTTAAGAGAGATAAGATCTTGGGTGAATTTTTTGCAACCCAATTGACTCAAGAGAGGGTCTTACCTCGGGAAGGGGGTCGGCTTTGTCCTTAATTTGAATTCCGCCAACGTCAACAAGCGCCGGAACACTAGGTCGCACTACCCCTTCGGAGAAATGTGAGTTCACGAGTACCAAGGACACCCTTTTGCTCATTTCCGAAAGCGGGGGATACTCAGTCGCTGGAAATAGTTCTCTGCAAGCAAAAGGAATAAACTCTGAGCTTTAACACAGAAAAATGATCTCCCTTACGTGTAAATACTTCCCATGTACCAGTCAAGCACGCCGACCAACACTCTTGTGAGACCGGCTATCATGAAGTTCCGCAGTCTGCCGGTGAAAGTCAGCGGATCTCCTGCAGGCAGCATGGGTGAGAACGGCACATACGATATCTCCGAAGGATTGCCAACGTAACGTTCAATGAGGTAGTTCGATGTGGCTGGCCAACTGATGATAATTGGGCATTTCATGTGAGCAGCGATCCCCAGTTCGTAGTCGTTCATGAAGTAGCCCAAAATCATTAAATCAAACTTGTAGTCGGGGTTATGGATGATATCCTGGACGCGCGGATCTTTGATGGCCTCCCGGGAGGCCCTACCAAACGTCGATATAACGCTTGATATGGTTTTCACAAATTTCAGCGGACCTGTCGTTTTCATAAGATTCGACTTTACTTCCTCCATTACCCGCTGCGTCTCCTCCGATGGAGGAATGAAGACGTGAGTAAAACCAAAATTTTCCCCCTTAATGGGAAGCGTTGTCAAGACAGTTACATTATGTCCATGCTCCACCAAGCTTCTAATGTAGGGCATATGAATAATCAGATGGGATGGACTGTGACTCGTAAAGACTCCGAGAACGTTAGCCCCCTCGCTCACCAAGGGAACAGCGGCAAGGAGCCCGACAATAAATAAAAGACGAAGATCACTGACCATACTTTCCTACCACTACTCGCCCGACAAAATACCGAAAATAAACTAAAGCGCTGCTGCCGCTCTGAATCATTTTATTAAATTTTTATCTTATCAGCTGAGAGCGGCTGAATAAATTTTTTTTGTTCACTTAAGCTTTTTCAACAGATTAGCGGCCCAACGCAGCTGACGCAATGATTTCACAAAGTATTAAGTAATTACTTCTGACATCGTTTATAAGTTCATCAGTGAAATCACATTGCCTGGGTCTGCATGATGGACCATCGGGTCTGAGTGAACAGTTTCAGAGAGGAAGCCAAAACAGATCTTCGGTGTGTGGGTAGGCGGACTTACCCATTACTCCAAGGCAACCAACTAGTTTAAAAACGACTCCCAGATGAGTGGCTTAAAGTGAAAACTCTCCATAACTCTCGTAAGCATGTGTTTTCACCATTTCTGAGCCTCAGCAACTTTATCGCTAAAAATTGTAAAAGAGCTTAGTAAATGAAATTTATTCAATTCCAGTTATACCAGCGTACCGAGGGTTCCGTTTATAAAATTAATGTAGGCATATGCAAACAGTGCAGCGGAGGAGCCGTAAACACATTGGTGTGTATCTTCTGTTTTTTTTTGTTGGAGGCTGGGACACACTGCACTGGAGCACTCAGACTCAAAAACTTACTTACTTATTTACTTACTTACTGCAGTGTCTTGGTTTTCCGAAGAAAGACCAGTAGGCGCTTCTGTCATAGAGAGCACCCACCACATCAGCGCCAAACAGCCACCACCTGATACGAGCAAATGCGGGACGTTCACAGAGAAAGTGCTCCGAAGTGTCTTCACCTTCTCCATAGGCATCGCAAACGGTCCCATCACTAAGTCCAAGCAGACTTAGTAGCTTAGCAAAGGTGAAGTGTCCCGTTTGTGCGCCGACCTGTTTTCTCCACTCTTTTCTGTCTAGAGATATGGGAAAGGCCCCGGATTTCTTGCTGACGTTCGGGAGCATGCACTTGGTAAGCCTGCATCCTCGAGAGTCATGCCATCTCTGGTGGTGCTGTTGGGAGACCCAACCGTCGACGGAAGTCCTTATCAAGGAAGCAAGTAGTCCCTACATGGGCGGGCCCAACGAATGCCTCTTTTGAACCTTGTCCTACCTTGTCCTTATAGGCAATCTCGTTTCCCGTGATCGAGTGATGTCCCGTGACCCAGACAAGTCTTAGCGAATTCACTTTGGTCACCAACATTTAGGGGAAGACTTGCATTTCTGGACTATCTTAAAACTGTAAAGGGTAAAGCAAGGTCTTAAGCACAGTTTTGCTGTCGCTGCAGACGCAGATATTTCGTCCCTTCCACCTGTTCTTCACAATAATGTTCGTACCCACTAGGATCGCAAACGTTTTCGCCTGGAAGACGATGCGAATCTACCTAAAGAGGTATGGAGTTTAAAGTTCTCGTCTTTCACGAAATTCCCAGCGTGAGTCTTAGTAAAGAAATATTGAGGGTTCACATTAATCCAAAAGATGGCGCCATCTGTAAGCTGTGGCTGCTCTTGGAAGTGATTATCTACTTCATTGGAAAGTGCGACATTTGTCAGCAATAATTAATGTGCATAAAAAACAACAAAAAATAAAAATGTAAAAAAAAGGTGCATCACGGCGTATTAGATATATATGTAAAGCATATAAATAACATATACGCCCTGGTGCACGCGTCCGTATATTTTTACGGACATAGGTAAGTTTCATAATTAAGTAGAGTTAAGTTAGGGTAATTTTATTGTATATAGCCTAAAGTTTTAGTTTAGCTTTAGTTTAGTTTTAGGTAGTATAGATTAATGATTTAGTTTTTTAAGTTAGTTAAGAAGTAAGAATAACTATGAATTCCAAGTTTTGTAAATTTTCTTGGAGGAATAAAAAAAAAATGTTATTAGTTTTAAGCAACGAATTCAACAAACAAAAGAGGCCGAAAGGCAGACAGAAAAATGTCCTAGATTAGCTTAGAGTACTCGTGAAGAGTCAGTAAGTTAGATTTAAGATCAATGGATTATATTATTAAGCTAGTTTTAAGTATTTTTGTCTAGCATATAAGAAATAATGAATGGAAAATAAAAATGCATTAAAATTAAAAAAAAAAAAAAAAATTAATGTGCATAAGCGTCTGTTTTGGACTACAACAGTGATTTTTGATTCTTCGAAAATGTCCGGATCTGTCTAAAATAAACAGCATTTGTGGGAATATTTGATTTTCCTTTTTAATTGGAACTCGAGGCTTTACTGGATCAAGATCCATGATGAGCTCGCAAAATCGCACAGCAAACAATGTCCCTTCGTTTTAAGAAATTTAGATTTATTCAAAAGCAAGGAAATTGCTTACCATACGAAACTCAGAGATGTCGAAAACCGATTTTTCACCTAGGAACTGCCTCTTCAAAGACATCAAAGAAAGGTATTTTTGCACCGGATCGTGACTGGAGACGAAAAGTGGATAAACTACGATAACGCGAAAGAAAAATATCCACGGTCGATGGTCATGCTCTGCATATGAGTTTGACCAGACGTAGTTTTGAGCTGCTCAAGCAAGGCGATGGGAAACGTTATTGACTAGAACTAACGCGTTCGAGCCTTGCATTCCTTGAAAAACGGCCAGAAATGACCAAAAGCATAACGCTAGGCCTCACATGGCTGTAGCGGTCTGAAACTATCTGGAAACGCTGAAGTGGGAGGACTTACCCGCCCGCTAGTATTCTTCAGATCTCGTTACTTGAGAATGATGGCCTTTTCCACTGAGAACGTTGGCGAATCGATTTATTGGCTGACTAACTGGCTGAGTATTATACACTAATGTACACTGGGACTCAAATTTGCTTAGGGAATTGGATATCTCAGTTGGTTGATTAATCGTATCATAAGTTCCTCGCATCATAAGTTCCTCGAATTACACGAAAACATTTCTCACAGAACTCTCATTTTCGTAAAACAAAAATTCAGAGACGCTGTTGCGGTGTGGGTCTTTCAATGATGACTTGTCAAACAATATTGAAGTAAAACGATAACACATTTTGATAAGAGTGACGCTAGATCTGTCAAAACATTGTATCAAAAATCAAACCTCACGATGAATCATCCGGTAACAGTGATCCAATCGTAGATGCTTCTCTGAGATTCGAAACTTTTTCATAACAGTCACATTGTGGCAGCGTTCAATCAGTGCATTCATGTATGATCAACGAACGAGAACTCACTAGTCAGCGGAATCACAATAAGAAGATTGTCAAGTTTAAGGTCGAAACACGGTATCATACAATCTCCCATAAAACTCTGAAAACTAAATTAAACACTTGACCGGCAAAGTTGTTTAGCTGATTATCTTATCAACAATAACATAATTGGTGATGATTGTGTATATTTGAAAGAATTTGTTATTTTATTCGGTTTTTTTCTTCTGATTACAACCACAGAACTGACGCAATAATTTGACACAATACTTAAGAATTGCTTTCGAGACGTAGATCCCTACAAAGAGGACAACAAGCAGAAAGGCAATCACGTCCAAGGAGTTGTATTGCCAGAAATTCATGTGCACCCTCGGGCTTTGGAGGTGTGGAGCCCCACGGTGACGTATGACGTACTCCGTCCAGTAGACAACGCTCTCTCGAGCACTCATCGGTCGGTCGCTGTAGAGGCTTGAGTATCGCTTGACAGCCGCCGCATAGGAGGAGTTACTGAGGATCTCTTCGAGTTGCTTTTTGAATTCGTCCTCTGTCACGTGATGGTAGTCGAGGACAAGGCCGTAGCCTTCAGTTTGCATGACATTAGCGTTCGTTGGCTGATCGCCAAAAATTGGCAGCGCCAACATGGGCACCCCGTGGTACTGCGATTCCACAATGCTGCCTTTGCCCCCATGGGTGATGAAGAGCTTCGTCTTCGGGTGAGCTAGGATGTCGTCTTGCGGGTACCATTTTCTGAAGAGGATATTTGTGGCATTGCCTGGCCCTTGACCATCCTCCCACTTCCAGAGAACTTTCTCCTTACGCTGCGAGAGAACATTGAAAATGGCCTGTGAAGCGGTCTTACTGAAGTCTGCACTGTTGACGTTCGAGCCAAGACTGAAAAAGATTATTCCATCGTCTGCACTTCCTAGGAATTCTTGAATGTCCTAAAATTGAAAAGATGGAACTGACTTCAGTTTGTCTCGCTTTACACTTACGCTTGGGAGTGGATCTGGTTTTTCCTTAATCTGAATGCCCCCGATTTCTATGAAGTTCGGTGTCACAGGTCGAATCGGTCCCTCACTGAAGAATATGCTGCAAAACACCAATGACACGTTCTTCTTCATTTCGTCGACCGATCGGTAACCCAGTTCCTTGGGAAAATTCTTGCTGCAAAAAAGCACATTTGAAAGAACACAGTGAACCTCCCCCTTTTCAAAAGTATCCTTACTTGTAGTAGCGCTCTGCCTTGCGATCGTTGTTCCACATAAGGATGTCCATGAGAGGAGACATCATTAAATTCACCACTCTTTTCCAGAAGCCCATCTGCTTATTTCCCAGCCAAGGGAGCGGGATGTATGACGTTCCCTCCGGATTGCCCACGAATGCATTGATTGGACCAACGGGCACGTTCACGAAGCTTACAATTACCGGGCATTTAAAATGATCAGCGATTCCCAGATGGAACTCATTGTAGACATATCCCAAGATCATCAAGTCAAAGTGATTGACCTCCCTGTTCATGAGATCCCGAAACGCTGGTTCCGTCACGATTTTCTGTTGGATATCGTTCATTATGCCCAACGCTGAGAAGGTGTATCCCCAAGCTTTCAGTTTGCTCTCGGATGACGACATGCCATGGAAGAGGTCTCTCAAACGCTTCTCATCCTCCGGTCGCGGTGGTATATAAATCACGTTGTAGTTCGGATTCTTATCATTCAGCGGAAGCATGGTTACCACTGTGACATTGTGACCGGCGTCTGCGAGCGCGCGAACCGACGCAACGTGAATGATGTTATGCGAAGGGCTGTACATTGTGAAGACGCCAAGGATGTTGGCAGCCTCCACATGCGTCAGCACTGTGAGAAATAAGCAAAAGCAGACAACGCGGCTGATCATTTTCAACGAAACTGAATAAGTTCTGTTCTCCGCTCGACTTAAGTAATCTGGAACAAAAGCTTTTCTACAACTATCTGCGGAGAGCGTTCACGATATGAAATATCTTATCACGAAGAAAGGCGGTTGACAAGGCGATTTACACACGTTTGGGCCGATTAATGATTTTCAGTTTGTAGTGCTCCGTGCCAGGGGGTGGTGCAATCGTTATGTTTCTGTTGGGATTTCCATCTCTATTCGTTGGCAATGTTAGAGAATTCAACAAAGAGATGGATTTGGATTGAGAGTTTTCTTCCTCAACTCCACCTCTTGTCCAAAAGTTTTATACAACCCGAGCCATACAGACAGTGGTGTTCAAAAAGTTTTGATCAGTTGTTTTTTTTTCAAATTTTGTAAATTTTTGCGTTGCTTACAAATTTTAACATATTGTTGCTTTTCGCGGTTTCAATGGTATGATACGTTGAGAATGTTAAAATTTTTATTATGGGGCCATAGGAGCAAAATGTTGCCTGACCCAAAAAATGTAAATGATATGCGATCCACACATTTCCACGAACTAACCATTCACGATGCCAAACTAATCGCATTCTTTAAGTAAGTTGAATTCTTATGATAATGATGAGAGTATTAATGAAAAGGATGATTACAAGACTTAGAACATAAAATATCTGTCCGGCGTGAGAAGAAATAAAAGTACACTTCTACCAACAAATTTGGCTACATGGAGTTTATTTATTCCTGCTAATAAGTAAAACCACATTCAAAGCCAATGACGGAGAATTTGGTATAATTGAGAGGTCTATCCTTCTTTTATATTAAACTCCATTTGAGGTCAATGATCATAAAATGAGTACATAAATCTCCCATTTGTGTCAGTTTTAAGTCACTTGAAATTCGGAGCCAAATTCTTATATTCCTCCATTAAATTAACCTGCTTTAAGAAATAAATAGTTGGTTTAGCACAACAGTGACGTTTTCAAAAGATCGCCACAATGGGCAGCAAAAACTAAGTCAAAATAAAAAAATATGGCCCAAGAGACAATACAATAATAAAGCCCTCACTCGAACGACTGAGCTTGCTTTATATAACAGCTTGATCACCCCAGTCCTACTTTTAAGCACGAAAACCTGAACGTCACTAAAAGTGGATGAGGAAGCCCTTAGTCTTTTCGAGAGAAAAGTTTAGCGGGAGATTTTTGTGCATATTTGCCTTGATAGCAACAGGAGGAGAAGATTTAACGACGAACTCTGTAAGCTGTACAGCGACACGCACCTGGTCAAGCGTTTTCGGATACAACGCTTAAGATGGCTAGGCCATGCAGAGTGTATGGACACCACTGCTCCGGCCCGAAAAGTCTTCGAATCTAAGCCATTGGCACAAAGCGACAGAGGACGGCTTAGGCTGTGGCGGAGCACACAAGTGCAGAAGACCTCAACCATCTTGGAGTGCGCAACTGGAGCCAGCTTTATAGAACGTGCTGGCTGGAGAGGCGTGTTGGTTGAGGAGAAGAAGAAGAACAATGGTATTGAAATAACGGGAAAGCATTAACCAGGGCGAAGTATTGTTTACATCATTCCCATCAATCTTGGAGTGGTCGATTACAATTCCATGTACGCCGAATGCGTTTTTTTTTCTTCTAGCGGAACTTCTCTTTAATAGTTGTGTTGACCACTTCACGCACTGTTGGCCTGACGCGCAAGAGTTCGTCATATGTTTTCGACTTCTTACCAACAATCTTATTAATGGCCAGATGTGAAGGCATCTCGGCTTCACTCTCGGAGAGAGACCGACCTCTTGCCACTGCTGCCTCAACTTTACTGTATTGAAAACTTTGTTAACTATTGTATTCCGAAACTACATACATACATTGTATCGTCTTTGATGCAGAAGCTCCTTCGTTTTTGCCAAATTCTCCAGTTGTTCTTCCCGAAACTGAACTTCCCGGTTAAACTGCCTGACGATGGTCTATCTCTAGCCCAGAAGATTTTTTTCAGTGCAGGATCATCTTGTAGTCTCTTACCGGCGTCATTTTGTGGATAGTCTGGATAATGATATTCCTAAAGTTTACCTCCTTGAGAAATTGTAATGACTTCCAAGGATGCACAATTGCACTTCAACTTGAAGTGTGGTACTTGGCGTGCGGACTTCTAAAAGCTTCAGACGTGTTGTGGTTAGCAAATGATTTTTTTCTCTATATGGAATGATTAAGAATACTGTTGGAGCATTATTTCCAAACGAGTAGACGCAGTCATTTGCTAAAATTTTATTGTATACTTTACACCCGTTTTTTTGAAGTGAATGGGACAAGTATCACCCAAGTTAGACATAGTGTCCCAATTCAGTGGTCTCGTTGTATAAGAAATTAGAAATAGATAAACTTGTGAATCTGTGGACAAATATTTATTGAAATTTAAAACATTAATAGAAGTTAAGTAAAATTGAAGGAATGTTCTAAATTTTACAAAAAAAAAAACAACTTTTTTATAATTGCTAGCGATTGTAAATAAGAGGTAAAAATTAAAGCACGGCAAATAAAAAGCATAGTTTTACTAGAAGTGGCCGCTTGTTCATTTTTAGTGAAAATGAAGATGAAGTAAACATTTTTTGTTTCTGCCACTTATCACTTATTGCCAATTTCAAGAATTCATCAAATCGTTTTATATGGAACCCTCACCAGGACCGACCACTCATTTAAGGGGAGGAGATGTTGATCTTATGACATCGCAAACAAAACTTAAATAACAACAATTGGTCATGTTATTGCAACAAATTGAAGATCCAATTTGATTTGCACAAAACATGACATTACAAACGAAACCGCTGAACACTATGAAAAGCCCGACTTAACCTTAACACCTCATTCGCCAAAAGTGATTTTTGGATTCGCGTTATCAATCAAAACATTATAGGCTTTCAGCTCCGTTAATAACCCTTTGGGGCCTCTTGAAGCACTAAAGATGGGTTTAATTATTTATCTGGTCTAAAAAATTTGTGGTTTAACGAAAAATGTCTTCGAAAACCACCTACCACTGCCAGTATCGAATTTCCTTCTTAAATAAAGTATATTTTCCAAAATTTCAAATTTCCAAAATCATATCCAAGGGCATAACCAAATGGGTCATCAAAATTCTAAGTTCACATTTCTTTCGAATTGAGAAACCTTAGTCCAACTGTTCTGTTCCAACATAAGAGCAACGTGGCAACGTTGCCTGCAAACAGATTACCTTACTACAAATTGAAAAATGTCTCTTGATTGCTATTCGGATGTAAATCCAAACCTAAGTTCATTTCAGAGTCATTAAGATTATCCATATGCACAGCAGCAGGGAAAATCAAAGAGCATAAACTGCGTTAACCCTCCTTCTCTGTGACATCCTCACACAGGGCGCATGATACGAATACAATCTAATTACATCCGGAAACGAGAATCTATCATCAAAGGACAACCGCTCTGCTAGACAGCATTGCATTGCGCACAGTGTGCTTGCGTTTCTCGCATTCACAGTCACACGGAGATCTGCTGGTGACCTTTTGCATTCGCAGGATGCATTATTGCATGCTTTTCGCAAAGCTGAGGGAGTTGCACTGCAATAAATCGTATTAAGAGTGTTTGATGGGGAAAAAAGAAATCCGATTTAAATATTTGATGGTTGAGTTCCTGAAAAAGGACTACAGCGCTGCACAGAGCAGTGGGAAAATTATTTAATCTACACGGTTCTTTAGAACGGGTTGTTAATGGAAATGTTATTTTAATGGGCGAGAGTTATCCGGATTCTCTGAAGTGGATATTCTTTTTTTTTTTGGTTTCATCAATCAGGTAAAATATTTAATGGGATGGTAAAAGGCTGTGTACTGTGGTGTACATATTCTGAAAATTACTCAACTGTTTTTTTTTTTTAATATGCAAGCATATGGCTTAAAGTCTTAAAAGTAAAAATCGAGGGCTTTCCAACTTTGAGCTATTTTTTGCGGTCATTTGTGCAAATTTCAATTTTTATGACCCGATATGCCAACGATGGAAGATGGAAACCTCGAAACAGGATTTCATGTCTTTCGAGTCTTTCTTAACTTGCACTGCAATCACACTTCACAATCGCTAACGACGTAAGGACGAAGTCCACAATAGAGATTAAGTCGCACTGTTTTGATCAAAACACATCCATCCATCACCACCACTTTAATATCAGGTAGTTCATCGTTTGGTTTGATTTTCTGTAGGCTTTTTTAGAGAGATCAAGCATGATTCTATTTAACTCTTTTGTTATTTTTGCTAAGCATAATTTGGCAAATCATCATGGAAAGATTCACACCACAATAGCGCCTCGGAACTATTTTACTAGAATCACAAAAATTTGCGTTTTGTGAGAAATGTTTTTCGTGCAATTTAAGAAACTTACGAAGCACATAATGGGCCTACTCTTCATAATTGCCAGTATCCTTCCCAAATTTTAGTCCCAGTTAATATTGGTGGTAGACACTCGACCTGTTAGACCACATCCATCATGTGGCGAAGGGACTATAGCAGCAGTAGGTAGGTAAGAGTGAACGCGAAGATCGTGATGAATCGATTTCTCGGCGTTGTGACCAGCTTCTTAGCAGCTTGGCTTGGCGTATTCGACAACTTAGCATATTTTCCGTAAGGATTTCGGCCTAAAGAGGTACAAGATTCAACTTATGCAAGAATCGAAGCCAGGTAGTTCAGTTTTTCAGTGAACGGGCTCTGCAGAATCTCAGTAAAAAATTCAGTGATGAAGCCCATTTCTGCTCAATGGATACGTTTATGCACTACATTGTCATTTTTGGGCTGTTGAGCAACCCGAAGAGTATCAAAAGCTACCACTACATAATAATATTAGCAGAACCGGTATGGTGTGGATTATGGGCTGATGGAATTATGAGTCCATATTTCTTCAAAAATTAGGGGACTAAGAGTGTTACCATCCATGGTAACCGTTATTGCGCAATGTCAACTGACTATATCTCCTTCTTCTTCTTCTTCTAATACTGCCACGCACCGAGGTGGACCGGGACCTCAAGCAAATACCTCTCCAACTAGCTCGATCTCTTGCTTGCTGCCTTTAGTTGCACAATGCAGGTTGCTTCAGGTCCTTCTCCACTTATGTGCGCCATCTCAACCGGTCGTTATCTGTTACTTTATCCCGGTGGTTTGGAATCGACGATTTTTCGGTGGTGTTCATACGCGCTACATGGCCTAGCAATCTTAAGCGTTATACCGAATACGCTTAACCGGGCGAATGCCACCGAACAGCCCATAAAATTCGTCGTTGAATCTTTTCCTCTACACGCCTTCAACGCAACCAAGACCAAAATCACATGCAGAACTTTTCTCTCGGAAAGATTAAGCGCTACCTCATGCCTTCAGGAACGTCCAAGATTTCAAGCCGTAAAAGGGGACTGGGATAATCAGGCTGCTATACAAAGCCAGCTCAGACCTTCGAGAGATGTCTCTTTGACTTAGTTGCCTCTTGAGCCCAAAGAATCAGCGATTGGCAAGAGTGGTGCTGCGTTTCAGTACAGATGTTGTCCCTTTTTACCGCGGAGCCGAGGTAAAGGAAGTTCTTGGTAACCTCGAAAGTCTGCTGCCTAGTGTGACGCTCTATCCGGATGTCGATCTTGTGTTTCCTTTCTTGACGATAGCATATACTTTGTTGAAGCCTCATTAACGGTCAGACTCATTTCAGCCGCTACCGCTTCAATGCCAGCAAGCGCCTCATTTACGTCCCGCTGTGTTCGTCTAATTACATGTCGTTGGCGTAAGCTATCAGTTGAATGGACTTATGGAAGATCGTGTATCTGTCACTGACTTCTTAGTTATGCACGATCTTCTCAAGAATGATAACGGATTAAGTGTTTTCCAAAATCCAAGCATAAACTGTAGTTTCTGCAAGATGGCACTAGGAGCCATACAGCAGGTCAAACAATAGGGCTTGTTGAGGAATCATTTTGGTGACCACATAATTTCTATATTTTGCCGCCTAGATATCAAAACTTTTGACCATTTTCGGGTCTGAAAGTCTCAGGTCTTAAGAAATAAGTCAGCTACAATTGACAGTTTGGAAGCCAACATTACAGACACCAGCCGTTATAGTCAAACGAGCATCCCAAAATTGGGCCTTCCAAGTGGACCATCTTAGACGTACACATGGCCAATATTTTCAAGATATAATTAACAAAAAACAAATGTCATGAATTCTTCTTTTAACCGATAATAGACGTTTTAAATTTACTATCAAATTTGTGTTTTATTTTTACATTATTAATCAAACCTCAACATGAATCACTCTTTTTTTACTTAGCTTGTGTTATTGCAGTAAAACAAGATTTCACAATCTAAGACACCTTCCTAGTCTTCAAATATCTAATGATATATGAAGATAATTGAGGAAAAATACACGACTTCCGCTAAATATGTCACTCCTCAAAACTGAATGCAAAACTTTTTCATACAGACCACATGAGGAAAATTTACTTGACACAAAAACAGAGACAATCGTAGTCTTGCATCCCAACAGAGAATCCAAACATTGGTTCGTTAAATAATCTCCACGGTATATTAAAGCGCTACCGACATTTACTGCACTTACTTCAAGTCAAACGTTTCGCATCAGCTTTTTTTGTTCATCCAATAAATCACATTGCTCTCGAATCAGATACCTCTTTGACAGTCACAGCTATTGGTTACCTTAACTACACCTTAAATTTTTAATAAATCGCCGAGTTTAAGCGACATACAGCCCCCTGTGTTCACGTACTCAAGTTAAGTTAATAATTAATTCGATGCGGGTTTACTGCAGTCATTTATTGGCTTTCAGCGGATGCCTCTTTGCCACGCGAGTGTTTTCCAGGGAAAACAAAAACAAAAACAAGCGAGTCAAGTACCTGAATAACAGAGTATTTAATTAATTTTGTGTTCCAATACCCGGCAAAGTGAGTGTGCAACCAACTTACAGACGAGTATCTTAATTCAATTTTCAACTGCGACCGGAGACACACTGTCCCTGTATGACATCGCGTTCGATTACCAAGACCTGCGTGAGTTGTTGCCCAGTTGCCAGAGATTGCATTAACTCGAAACTGAATCTGGCATATGCCCGGCCATATTCCGAGCGCCATTAATGCGCATCCCCCATCCGGTGGCGGTTGCTAATTGGAATGCGAGGCTAGTACGTGAAAGCCATGTCGGCCAGAGGTTGCAAAGTTTAACAATTTTCAGTTTGGTTGCGTGTCCTCGCTCTGAAATTCCGGAGTGCAGTTTTTTCTCCGTCGGATTGTTGAATTTATTTCTTGTTGATTGAACTTTTATGCAGCCGAGCAGGAGGAGAACAGCGCAAAAAAGGAGGACAAAGCAATAACACACTGTGGAATTGGTCGTGCTCTAGTGTGACTTTCATGGATTTTTGAGTTGGGGGGGTCTTTTGGGGCTTACCCATTTTTTTTTTACTTGTGTTTGATTTGAATAGCGCTTTTGCTGTGCTGTTAAGTTTTTATTTGTTAATTTGAATTGACTTTCGGCGATTCAGCGATTTCATTTTGGGTATTGTCAAGTGGACCATCAGCATTCGCTGGCAGCGGTTTCGTTTGAATCGATTGGTGGCTGAGCAGGAAATTGAAATAGACAAAACCAAGGCCTTGTGGAGGGAATTTATGAAAGTCATAAAGTTGAATGCGTTAAAAGTGATATCCTCTGGCATTGAGTACTTAAGTTAATGACCCGCTGAATGAGAGAGGACTCAGTTTGAAATTGATGGGGTTAAGCTTGTGTGTAGTTCATTGGGACCTCGAATGGTGTTTCTTTTTCTTTTCAAAAAGGGCTTTAAAGTTGTAAGGCATATATGTGGAATTTAATACGACAATTCCATTTGTAATATGTGTTTGACCTTAAAAAGGTCATGCATACATACAGCACCATTTTTATGTTTCGTCCACCGTCGAGCCATATTTTTTTCCGGCCAGCATCTTTTTGAGGTCTGAAAAGAGGTACAAAACGCTGTAGGCTAGATCTGGAGAATACAGTGGATGCAGAAGCAATTTGGTTGAGGCCCAGATCCACCCCGAACTGTAGCGCCATAAGAAGAAGAAGGAGAAGAAGAAGAAGTAGGAAGCAAGTCAAAGCCCAATTCGTGCAGTTTAACCTTGGTAGCCAACTACTTGTGACACGATGAAAATGTTTTTCTTTTTCATATGGGGTCGTTTTTTGCTCTTTCTTCAAATGCACCAATAGTGGCATGTAGTATTCGATGTTTTGATCCTTTTGCCTTTCTCAAGATAGTCGATGAATAAAATTCCGTGCGCATCCCAAAATACGGATGCCATAACCTTACCAGCCGACCATTGTGTTTTTGGACGCTTTGGGTGTGGCTTACCGTCTGCTGTTCCCTTCACTGACTGCCGATTTGACTTTGGGGTGTAGTGATGGATCCATGTTTCATCCGTTGTGACATCCCGAAGCAAAGTGTCTTGTTTATTTTGGCGAAATAGCTCTAAACAGCTGTCAGAATCATCGATGCGCTGTTGTTTTTGGTCCATTGTGAGCAAACGGGGCAACAATTTCGAAAACAGCTTTTTTATGAACAAATGTTCATGCAAAATAGTGTATATACTGCCTTCTAATATCTTTAAGGTGTCAGCCATCTCACGCAATTTAATTTTGCGGTTTTCCAAAACTTTTTGACGTCTTCTGGTGTAACCACCTCAATTGGCCTACTTCTTATGTAGGTGTATTTAATTCTTATGTTTACACAATGCTCAAGAACATCTTCATATATCCGAAAGTTCATAAAAACATATTCATAAATTTAAATAATAAAAGATATGAGGACCGCGACAACCATGACAGACAGTTAAGCATACACATAAAAACCATACAGATTCCGTGAATTGAACACGAAACCTTAAACAATTTTGAAAGCATTACTCATCACGGAATCTGACGTCTTTGGCTGAAATATTATTAAAACTTTCATTCAATTTGTGCATGGACTAGGCTCAACCAAATGAAAAACAACATCTCCTCCCTGCCCCCTCCAATTGCAATCCTATTTTGCAATGCCCATAAGATTCGCAGCAGCTATCATAGGCCGGTAGACGAAGAAATGAATAAATTACAGTCACATAAGCTGCTTTCCACGTCGTCTTAGGCAAATGATTAGTCGTCACTTAATCTGAATATCTAAACCTAAAAGATCATAAGGAGATACACACAAAAAGAAACATTTATTCTTTTCATTTTCAGTGCGATGCTTCGTACACCTATTTTTCCACATACACTATCTATACCCACCATCGGACAGCAACTATAGATAGATAAAAGTCCTCAAAGAAGAATAAAACTATGTCATATTTGCAACTGCAGTCATCAAAACTGCATCCGATTTATGATTTTCGGTATGTGACGTCCAAAAAGTATCCTCACGAAGGCTAAAAAAACAATCCCAAATCGAATGCTCAGACCTTATCCTTTTAAACCATTTTGTAACTATTGTCGTTTCACGCTCCTGTAGATGCTACAAAGATACACACTGTGAACTCAGGATCAGTTATTGAATTATTGAGGCGAATAATTGGATATCCAATTTGTCCATCCAATTATCGCAAATTTACATTTCACCGAACTCAAATTGGAAATCAATTGCATTCCCAGGATACCACCAAAGTGTTACATCCCCCCCAAGAGGCCGACACAAAGTCACCGAGACCGCACCACCACCGCCCGGAGCGGGTGTGACTACTACGTTCCTCATGCGAAAGATCAAAGTGTAAATGAAATTGTGTTTGATTTTAACGGCAACTGGGAGCGAAAAAGAAAAAAACAAAATAACGAAAAATGGGACGCATAGCAACCGTCTTGTTGACTGCGCAAATTGCAGAGATGGCAACATGAACATCGAATATCCTTTTGGGCAAATTATAAACAACGAGTTCCCGTGAATACGGCCGCCAATCATCGGGGACATTTCGTTATTTTCATTTTTCACGTTCTATCCTTTTCACAAAATTCCGTTGGCAAGGATATTTCATGGTACTCCGACCAATTGGAAATTAACTTTCAACTTGAAGGAAGGAAACCGTATTTTTCCCCCGTTTCGCTGTTATCCTTGGAATTAGACGAGCAGAACTAGGTGACGTGGGAGGTGTGCTATTTCAAGGATTTGCCCTCATTGCTAAGGAGTTTGCACTTTTTCTTTACAGTTTTCCCGTTGACTGGCACTTTTGTTTCCCTACAAGGATTATTGCAAGCGTCTTGTCGTGAAAATTGAAAATCTCCTCAACTTTGTAAATTACAGGCACTCAGGAGCAACTCAGAAGGATATCATTATGGAAAGCTGCTAAGAACTTTTCCAGGAGATTTTTTTTTTCAAAAATAAAACGAAACGAACACTAGCACAGCGACGAAATTTATTCAAAGTTGTTTGTGAACTGTTTGCGGGGCGGAGGGATGGAATGGTGAGGGGTTGGTTTTCTTTTGTTTGTTCGCTTTTCACTTTCCAAGTATTCAGGTGTTTTCTGTAAAGAAGTGCAATTGCCAAAGTTCACAAAGAAGTTGGAGGCTTGTCACTTTATTACGCTTAAAATTATTTATTTTGATTTAAATTTTATTAATTCGAACATGGCAGAAGTTTTCTCCAACGACGCTCCGTGAATCGGATTTGGACTTTCAACAAAGCTAGATATTATTGCAAGGTGAGAGGAGTGTTTATTTTGGCACTGAGATATATTTTGAGTTCAATGCTTTTACACGTTAAAGAGCAGGCGACGCTGTCAAATAAGCATTAAATGAGAGAAGGAAACATGTGCTCAGTCGAATTATTTATAGTTTCGTTAAAAAAATTTTGTAAATCCATATGTCAGTCTGCCTGTCAGTGAATGCCAATGAATATTAATAATAGTTGAGTAGCACTACTCGTCCATCCAAGAACGGACCAGGGATCACAGTTTTTGACCCAATAAGAAATGTGCAGCATCACTGAATGAATATATAGTTTCAAAAGTCGTTATGTATGGTCCGTGATTCTCTGTGGTTGATCGAAGCTGCTGGAGCAGAACTGTTTTGAAGCAGCTGGAGATCCGAGGAAAACATGTACGATGAGTGGAATCTCAGCTTCGTTTATCCGGTCCACAAGAAAGGAGACCCCTCCGACTGCGCCAACTATAGAGGGATTAGTTTAATTAACATACAAGATCCTCTCTGCCGTATTGTGTAAATGCCTGAAACCGTTTGTCAACAAACTGATAGGTCCTTATCTGTGTGGTTTCAGGCCAGGAAAGTCCTCCATCGACCAAATTTTCACTCTACGGCAGTTCCTGGAAAAGACCCAAGAAGTGCAAATCGACACTCACCACCTTTTCGTCGATTTCAAGGCCGCATATGACATTGTGCATAGAGACGAGCTATACAGTGCCATGTCTAGTTTTGGCATTCCTACCAAACTCGTCAGATTGTGCAGGATGACGATTGATAACTCTCCCTGCTCCGTCAAGGTTGGGAACGAGCTCAAGAACAAGACAAGGCGACGCACTGTCATGTGACTTCTTGAATATCATCCTTGAGAAGATCGTGCGTAACTCACAAGGCAACACCAGAGGCACGATCTGCCAAAAGTCAGTTCAATTGCTAGTTTACGCCGAAGACATTGACGCTATTGGAGGAACACAGCGAGCCGTCAATGAGGCGTTTGCTAACAGCGGAAGTAAAGCGGAAGTGGCTAAAATGGTTCTGGTGGTTAATGAGGGCAAAACAAAGTAAATGCTGTCATCAAGGAAGGACGCACAACACCGACGTCTCAGAGTGAGCGTCACACTAGGCAGCAGAAACTTCGAGGTAGTGAAGGACTTCGTCTACACCACAAGACGAAGAAGAAGAAGAAGATGGTCTGTGGTTCTAAGACTCTAACACACTATAGCGCTTAAAATGCTGCGTAAGCGAACTTCTTAAGGACGCAAATGCAAATACAAATGTAGAATACGCCATAGTGACGTGTAGGGCATAACCAGTTCCTGTAACCGCCGGTTATTCCTTAAATTCGGATCATCAGCAACACTTTAACTCTCAGCAGACTGACCGTACAAAATAGTGATGCAGAAGCCTCGCGACATCTGTATCACATCCACTCCCGTTAAATTTCTTTAGAATTTTAGCAATTGCTTGCTTAGTCCCTTAATTGAATGATAGCGGTCATCAAGCGGGAAAGTGTTTACCCTCA
Organism: Eristalinus sepulchralis; assembly: GCA_944738645.1. Classification (NCBI taxonomy): domain Eukaryota; kingdom Metazoa; phylum Arthropoda; class Insecta; order Diptera; family Syrphidae; genus Eristalinus; species Eristalinus sepulchralis. The sequence continues at coordinate 57,542,950 of OX122886.1, forward strand.
CTTTGCGAAATGCCAACGCCATCAACTCGAAACCACTAATCAATGAATCACCCTCTGTTCCCAAACTGGCGTCACCTACACGAAATTCAATAAAAACCAATTATCACCTTCCATAGCTCTCAAAATAATTTCCCAATAGTCTGAAGCCGCATCGTAAAGTAACCACTCAATAATTTTTCAAGCATTCTTCCCCAAGATTTCCCACACCACGGCAAGTAGTCTCATATTTGAATACAACCGCGCGGCTTAAGTATGTGATTAGTTATTATTAGCATCAAGCAACATTTTTGTGACCGTGAGCCAAAGCGTTCTTCTAGCTTGTGGTCAGTCTCAATTGAGTTAAGAGCACGGAAAGTTCTTCTGTACATTGCTGCGCAATGTCGAAGAAACCAGTTCTCTACTACACGCCGCGAAGCGCTCCATGTCGATCTGTCATGATGACTGCTGCGCAAATTGGCCTCGAGTTGGAATTACGGTGAGGCTGCAAATAGCCACATTAGGTATCCTGTCTCATAGAAAAATCTCCCTGCAGACTTATAAATCTTCAAAATGGCGACAATCTTACTCCGGAGTTCCTTAGACTCAATCCGCAACACACCATCCCAGTGCTTGAGGACAAAGGCATTGTGATCACAGACAGCCACGTCATCTGCATGTACCTAGCCGATACGTATTCAAAGGATAAGAAGTTGTACCCGAAGGAGTTATGTGCTCGCAACGAAGTGCTCACGCGACTCTTCTTCGACTGTGGCCACCTGTTCACTCGCTTGCGTCGAGTTGTCGAGCCGGTTCTGTGGCACGGGGCAATTGACTTCAATCCAGCTGATGTTGAGCATCTCACAAGGGCATATGACAGCCTGGAACACTGCCTCAAGGAACAGCCGTTTGTTGCTGGACAACACTTGAGCATTGCCGACCTTTGCTGTATTTCCTCAATGGCGTCGGCAGACGATTTCGTTCCTGTCGATCCGGAGCGGTTTCCAAATGTCGCCAGGTGGCTGAATCGCATGCAGCAATTGCCGTACTACAAATCCTGCAATCGAGACGGAGCTGACATATTTAAGGAAAGAGTGTGCGATAAGCTCGCTGAGAATAAGAAAACTAAGTTATAAGTGTAGTGGTGAATGTAAATAAATGCCCCTCCCCCACAACGCAACTACTCGTCGCGTCGTGTAATGGAACAAATTCAAAATCAAACATAACCAAAGGAGCGTGGAAGCGATCAGTGAGTTCTTAGTCAATTAGATTCATCTTTCAGTTCGCGCGCTGTTTACCCAACGAATTGACGGTCATGACGTGTTAATTAAAGTCAACAGCAACAGCAACGCCAACACCACCGGTTCATAGGATTTTTGTGCGCAACACGAGTGGAGTCACGGCTCTCAAGTTGTTTGCTCAATTTGATGAAAATACAAATTTAATTTGCCAGTCAACGCTGCGGGATTATGTTGTGACAATCACAAGGGGAGCGCCAGCCCCATAGGCGGGGGCAGATGACGATAATTAAAGGCAAACACGTCTTTGTTGTGAAGTGCAAGTCTTCAGCAGCACCCTGGTGGAGAGGCGGGGGCGCAATTGTTCCTTGAGAAATGTATCATTAAATCTGCGGCTGAGCTGTAAGATCCACTTTGCACGCTTCTCTGTGCAGTCTCCCCATCTCCACCGTCGTCGTCGTAACCAAACAAAAGCTTTCGAGTTAATCTTTGCAATTTTTTATCCAGCCTTCGCCGTCGCTGTCTGGCCAACAACAAGTTTTAATCCTTTTTCCGTGGCGCCCCACCGCATCAGTGGCGCTGTGCAATCTTTTTACGTTTTAATAGGACGTGACAATATCTGTTAACGGATTCCGCCTGTAAAGTGTACACAACTTAGGACAGGATGACCATTAAAAAGCACGTCCTCAGCTCGCATCCGCAGTGTCTGTGGGCGTACGGTGTTCGTGGTCTCTTTTCTGCTTTAGTTTCGCAGCGCCTGCCTCCTAAAGGGGCAGCATATGAAAAATCCTTTTGCAAATATTTTCCGAGAATCTCCTCCGCCGCAGCCGCTGCCGTTGCCGTGCCATCGTCGTGGTCGCCTGTGGCACCCATGGGGCCGGTGATGTGCTATCTCGCATTACCATCCGTGCCATCGCCGTCCAAGTGGGATTCTAATTTCCTAGTGCAAATATATTGCTGTAAGCCGGACCGAGATTCACTGTCATCTCGGGATGTATGCATAAGAATGAGGTCCAGTAGCTGGGCGCAATGTATGCCACGGCTTCTCCACCGAATTTGTCCAGTTGGGCGGCCGGAGGGATGGGCTTTTCGTGGGTTTGGAAAAGGATAAAAAGCAATTTCTGCTCGTGACCTGCTCCAGACCAGGTGGGTGGGTTGTGCCCCCACCCGTCCGTCATCGTCGTCGTCAACGGCTATTGACTTTTCCCTTCATTCAAGTGGATAACATAGAAAGGAATAATATTTGTGCTAGGAGGATGGTAGAAAGTGAAAGCTGCTGCATAGTGACAGATTTCCTGCTGTACGATGAGACGGGCCAACGGTGGGCTTCACTCGTGCAGATATCATGCTTCATGGTACTGGAAAATTGTTTGATTCTTTTTGTTGGATTCTCCAATACCCTCCATTGACGTCGTCCCCTCCCCCTCCAGGTACCTGGAAGGAAATTTGTTTTTACAAGTTTCACATTCACTCCCCATGACATGTGAAGCCGGGAGTGGGGGTGGCGATGGAGGCCTCATCCTTATCGATTTACATCGATTGTTGACATTAGAATGGTACTGCATGTGGAGTGGCTGTGTGGCCATGAGGCTACGAGGCTACGGGGTGGATTTTAAAGCGTTGCTTGATTTTGAATAACATTTGTGATTTTTATTTGAATTCGGCAGCGTGTATGTCGTGTGGATTCGGTATGTGAGTGAAGGGGGCTGTGAAATTGAATTTTGACGAGCACAGTCTAAGGACGATCGTGTGTGTGCGAAATAAAGTTAAAGCTGTACAATTTCTTTGTGCCACAGAAGAGGGCTTTTAACTTCTTGCAGCACCAGCGGAACGTGAAGGGGATCGACAGAGAGTGCAATAAAGTGTAAGGATTGTCAGGAGATTTCTGATTGACTGTCTTTGATGGACATATGTAGTTTTGAGGGAGTTTGTATTGCTATATGTATGTGTCATATGATGGACATATGTAGCTCTTTATTGCCAAAAGGAATGTGACTTTATTGAATTGGCTTCTTTTTGACATTTTTGCACACAGGGTGTCTGGCAGGCGTCACCTTTGGATAAACACACAGTTGATTATCATACTGCAAATTTTACAGTATTGTGCGCGCCGGCAAAGAAATATCCTTGTCGGCACAACTTGAACTCCAACTTAAGAGTAATGTTCTGAAAGTTCGAAAAACTGAATGGAGCAAATGAGTTTTTGCAAATTTAAGTCAAAATAAAGAGTCGGCCATATGGTTCTGTTCGTCAGAAAGTTCATGCGATACGAGGACACATCTGTTGACTCCACGCAAAAATTAGAAATGCGAAGATTCATTCAATGTACTTATATGAACAGCGAGAAGAGAAGGAAGTCTTTATACCTGTGCCAGAGTAGGGTTTTAAAGTGCGAGCCTAGCTAAGATCACCTGAAATTCTCAGAGCCCCTAGCTTGCTTTCTAGATTTAAGTGACCACTTATATGGGAAAGATGATCTAGTCTCAAGATCTAGTGAGGGTGAGGTTTGCGTTTTGGTTCGACTGTGAGGTTATGTTAAATTAAGGAGTGGAACATGCAATCAGGTGTATGGCTGCCTGTCGAATACGCTTTTCTTGTCTCCTTCCAGCTCTACGGCTCATAAGCATTGGTGCTCTTTTAGTCTAGATTGCTGTTTGACAAAGAAGACTAAACAAAAGAGTGTACGGTGTGTTCGGAGGCATTTCTCTAGCTAATAATCTGTTGATGCATAAGATGAATATGGCGGTATATCCAATAGGCAGTCTACCGCCGACCGAAAATAGATTATCTGGATTGTCAATGTGTCCAAAACAGGGAAATTAATTGATTGCAACGAGGGATTATGGGATAACACAGTACTAAGGGGCAAAAGAATTGCTGAGTGGGCAACGGTTGGATGGATTAAAACAAAGAACGTGACACTTAGAGGATAAAAATGCAAATGTCTTACGGATAAGCCGCAACTTTAAATTTTGGAAAATAAATTTAAGACGAATTTGACAATTGAGGAGTGCCTGGAGTCAGTCTACCGCCACTCGAAATCCAAAATCCTGAGATTCCAAAAAAGTATAAACTGGAAACTCGAAGAAAATATTTGGCTTCACCACTTCCTAAGAAAGGGACTTTAAGTGACGCCATATGTCCCAATAAAACGATTCCCTATTCTGATGTGTCGGAATTTCAGACCTTTGGACTTTGTTTTCAGAATATACCTTATATCCCCGGCGTCACCTACAAGATTGTGTCTTGCGTGGTGAGCGTCTAAAGCTGGTTTGAAGCGCACAAAAAGGCATATACTCGTGTATAGGACTCTCGGCCCCGAAAATCCTTTATAAACCAAATTTTCACACTAAGGGAGGTCCTGAGGAACACAAGTGAGTTTTAAATTAATGCGCATCCCCTTTTCATCGATTTTAAACTTGCATAAGAGAACATTCATAGCAAGGAGCTATTTGATGCGATGACCGAATTCCAGGTCCCAGGAAAAGTCGTGAAGTAGCACTACCGTAACAAATACGCAATACGCCGCGCAGTTTACCTCAACTCCAATCTGTTTGAAACCTACACCAGATTTCGGCAAGGAGATGTTCTCTAGTATGATTTCTTCGGTTTGATAACAAAAGTAATAGCGCGACAAGCAACTACAGGAGCGAAACGTAGTATCTTCTACAAATCCCGCTCTCGTGGTTCTTTAGTGAAAGCACTTAAGAAGGGGCACAGTGAGCTGGTTTTAAGGTCAATGAGGATTACCAAAAATGGACTATTAACGCTTGAGCTTTAATAGTCTTCCAATTTGAGCGTTTTGGTTTGGAAAGGAGAGGAAGACCAAATCTATGTAAAGATTAAGTAATCCTGGATGAGAGACAGCTTGGACTTGATGGCAGCTTGGTCTTGATGGCGGCTTGATCTTCATGGCGGCTTGGTCTTGATGGCGGCTTGGTCTCAATGGCGGCTTGGTCTTGATGGCAGCTTGGTCCTGATGTCGGCTTTGTCTTTCAAAGCAACCATTGCACAGGCTCGAAAACCCCACAGATAAGAAAGTAAGTAAGACTTTGTTTCTAGGTGTGACCATCACAGATCCACCCTAAAGAACGCCCTCAACTGCGATGGAACACAGATGAAGAGGAGAACACTGCCATCAGCTTAGTGAGTCAAATCGCAGGCAACTCACAATAGATCTTACCAGCTGAAGTGGCTTTGTTGATTTAAGCTCAAGTTCTCCTTGGTTTCAAAGCCACACAAAGAAGCAGAAGTAACTGAAGAAGGTGCAATTTGACTGTGAATTGAGATGTCACACCAAGTGACAAACTTTGTGAATAAATTCACAAAGTTCTCTTTCATTATAAAAAAAAAACACTTCATTATATATCAAGCTTAAGCTTCTGAGTTCAAAGTACTGGATGCAAACAAACGTCTCCCCAAAACATCAAACCACCGCCTGTTCTATTCTATCCAGGACTTTATACATAACAAATGCTTAATAACGACACCGTTAGATGTCAATGAATAAGACATCATTAAGCCTTCTTTAAGAATTCATTGCTGAAAATTAAATTCTAAGACACCCCACTCCGGTGCATCAGCAAACAAATCCGAAATCGCAACTCTTTTCAACTTATCCCGGTTCCCAAATGCCACCGCATACCCCGAGCATTAGCACTAGTCAGGCATGCCAGCGTCAAGGACTCTCTTTCTCTCGTCTGATTGCGGGAATGATGTTGATAAACTTCCGTTTTCAGTTCACCTCAAACAGTTGATAGTCGCCATTATTCTCCCCACCTTCCCGAAGGTGGCGCCCAACGTCGTCGCTCGGAGATAGACCGACATCCGTGCAGCGTTTCCGTATAATTCTCCACCGTGATTACTCAAACTCGAAACGCCACTAAGAAAAGAACATTATTATCTCTGCGCAACTAGACAACGACGATAAAGTTGAAGAGAGAGAGAAAGAGAGAGCGAGAGCGGTCGGAAACACATCCTTGGTGGTGAAAGTGGGTGGGGCGGCATCGATGGTGTGGTATTTTCTATGAGGACACGGCTTGCTCTGGCATTAATGTAGATTGGCTCATTATATGGCAGACACTTGGAAGTTTCTTTTTCGACGAACTTTTGGCACTGCGTTTCAGCACGAATCGCTTCCATCGTTGTCGTCATCGTCGTTGTCGGGCGAAAAGACAGCTGAGCTAAGGACTGATGCGTCGTACTCAAGAGAGGCGATGTGAGAAATGCAATTGTTATGTCTAGGTTTGCACTGGCTGACTGAAGAAGAAAAGCTGGCAGAAAATTTCATTCGGATGTTTGTGAAATAAGTTTTCGCCTTTCTTCGTCTCAACCGCCCGCCTGCACCCTCTGCGCTTCGATTCGCGTGCGGCATAACGTCTTTGCCCGGGTTGAACAAAACCGCTGAGCTAAGATGAAATTGCTTTTTCATTGTTTGTCAAATTAGGGAAATTTGAAGCCGGCATGCGGGGTGATGGATCGTAATGGGGGTGGACCCAGTACATAAGGGTGAGGTGACATAGTGTTGGGTGGGATTTGAGGGGGGGAGGGGGGGTTCCTTTGTGAAATTCAAATTCATGGGATTAAACTGACCAAGGTACGCCATCACCACTCAGTCCTCGGACCCAGTAATGACAATTAAATTATCTGGAATGTCACTGTGTCCAAAAAAGGGAAATTGATTGATTGGAACAGGGGATTATGGGATAACATAGTGCTAAGGGACAAAAGGATTGCTGAGTAAACGATGAATTTCAGAGGGACAAGCGGTTGGTTGGATTAAAACAAGGAAAGTGATACTTAGGGGACAAGGATGCAAATGTTTTACGGGTAAGTAGAAACCTTAAATTTTGGAAAATAAGTTTCATTAGAGGGTGCAGCCCATAAAGGGTTTGATTGTGCAAATGTGGGCAATTAGGACGCAGGAAATGAATGTTAAGCACTTAATCCAGAATTGCTTACGGTTGGGGACAATCGGTCAATGATTGACTTTTCCATAAGCTACCGCATCAATACCCGTTCACTGAAGGAATAAATTAAAACTTGATTAAATTGTCCATCACCATAAAGCGCCTTTCAGCGCTTTTTAAACAGCTTGTCTGCCTTTAAAGTTTTCAGTCTCATGAGCTTACTCCGCAAGTCACCACAACTCAGCTTCCATCAGTCGCGATAAAGTTATCTGCAGCGAGACGACGGTGATGGTCTCCTCAAATGTCAAACATTAGTTACGCTACATTAAGGATACACACTCTGGCAGCCGACATCAGAGGATACTGTCTCCCAGAGCATCAACTCCACTCGCCCCCAGGGTAGTTTCTTTACAACACACCGCCTCTCCAACCGCCACATGCCCTCCACCCGCAAACCAACGAAGGGCAAGGTCCTTAAAATTAATTATCGATTCTAAAGAAGCCATTTATATTTAAGGCAATTTGTATTCAAGGTAACATAAAACCGACCGAAAAGTGATTGCTAACTGCGCGAGTTCTCCATAATGGATGACAGCATGGAAGACTCCTGAAACTTCTGCGTCGCTCTGGCTGAGTAATTATCCCTGCTCCTGTGGCACTGTGACTCTGCTTCAGCTCGCCATCACTGATCGCAGGTGACAACGAATCCGGTTCGGCCTCGCCTCTAGTTCTGCTGCTGCTGCTGCACTGTAATCATAATCAGACTCGAGAAGTTAATGAGTTTTTGGGTGGTTCGGCTGCGGCGTGTATCCCTGTAATCTCGTTGCGGCAGGGACTACGTGAATACATAGATGAGGTTATTCTATTGCAGGAATTTTTAATTACGTGTTGATACCTGTGAGGGATAGCCAAGGATTAGAGAGCAACGCCTAATTGTGCAGTTTGTCTGCTGTCACGCCCGGCTGAGTTGTGGACGTTCATCGAGACGCAATAAATTCTAGGGGGAAAAAAATCCTGTCTACAGATGTTGTGCGACTATCCTACCGCCAGGCACATTTTGCAGCGTCAAATCCGATTGACTGCCGTCAACTGATGGAGGAGTGAGAAAAAGTCTCTTTTCGTGCCCAGTTCCAGCTTTCTTTCTGCACATCGTCCTTGTAAGTGAGTTATCTCCTGGATGTGTTGCACTCAATTGAGTGTACATTATATCCTGTTCCTTCAGCTTCAGCTTTTTTTTCCTTGTTTATCCTTCCGTGGAGATTTATGACACAAAGCGAACAGAAAAAAAAGGAATTGTGGCAAAAAAACTGTTTACTGTGTAAGTGCATAAAAAGGAGACTGGTGTGCAAAGTGTAAGGCGTCCTCGTTTTGGGAGAAATAAAATTCTCTATTGCTTCTCCTGCGTTTGTCCTTGCCAGACGAGAGAGGAAGCAGACCGTCAGAGCATTTTTGTTCGTCGAGATGAATTGGTCTTTTATGCAAATCGTGGTACAGAGAGGACATTATGCGAGACATTAGTTTAATTTGAAAATGCCCGCCATATGAACGACATGGTTTGTTGCAGAAATTTGTAAGGAGATGCTTGTGCTGATAGCATGCCTTATTTTTCGTTTGTAGTCTTGTTTACTGTGAAGTTGTTCTCCTTTAAATGTTGAAATCAAATAACAGTGATGAAAAAGAAGCAACAACTCAACAAGATGTGACACATATTATTTCTCTTAGTGTGTTGGAGAAGTCCATGTCTTAACCAAGAGCCCACGATCTTCTCCTAGCTGCCTCCAGTTACACACACAGAGGGGATTGAATTACTTATTCTCATATATTCTCTATCATCCTGAAGGACGTCTCCTCTTGTGCACTGATTCTTCATAAATAGTGACTTACTCCTTGGAAAGAAAAAAATCCCTAAGGTCCCCAAATTTGTGGCCAATTTTTACACTAGACTAGACCCAACGTGGACTCTTCTCATTGTCATTCGCTTAAGCAAAGCGGACTTTTGAAAAGTCGTGGCTCTGGTGTTGACTTACAATATGTCCTGCAAGATATTCGAAAGATTGATGTTGAAAATGAGAGCTCACCGCCTTGTCTTAAAAATTGTGGGACATTGAAAATCTCGGTGAGTTCGTTACCAACCTTGACGGAGCAACGAAAGTTCTTCATCGCCATCCTACACAATCTGATCTGATTTTGGCGGATATACCAAAAGTAAACATGGTACTCTGCAGACCCCCTCTATGCACACTGTCCTATGTAGCCTAAAAATCGACGAATGGATGGTGGGCGTTGATTTGTACTTCATGAGATTTATCTAGAATCAGCCACAGTGTGAAAATCTAGTCTATTGTCTATTGACTTTTCTAGTTAAAATTGGACTTGCCGTTTCACATTGCTGACTTACGGTTTCAGGCATTTTCAAAGAACGGCAGAGAAGATCTTCTTCGAGATGTTAACAAGAGTGATCTCTCTGGAGTTGTTGCAGTTAAAGGAAGATTCTTCTACACTTTCCTGTCTTTCCAGATCATCTCTTAAAACTTTAAGGAATTTTGGGGGTAGCCCGGCAGTTCCACTAAATTAAAGTCAGCAAAAGCGACTTCAGTCCCGATATCAGTATCTTGAGCTCTCCCAGGTCGGGGCTCTAACTTCGTGTCCAATGTGATAAACATTCTTGCACTCAGAAAAGCTAAAGACTGATACCTATAGAATTAGTTTCTGGTCACACGACAGTAACACCAGCCATTCGCGCAACCCTCTACTTTCACTCTTGCATTCCATGGATTCCCTGTACCATTAGACCATTCTTGGACTCCAATTTCCAACCGAGCGAAGTTAAGAGAAACACATCTGTAGCTGAGTAATCAAAATGATCGACTTACTGAACTGAATGCACTTATTGACCACATTAAAGTCAAAGCATTAAGTGTTCCCTTAAAATAACTGAACACCACTCATGATGAAACAAACAATAAACTTCTGGTTTTAGCATCATTTTAAGGGCCCATCAAAACCGCTTTCACTCATGTGCAAACACCACAAGCAAATACACAAGCCAACATATTGGATTTAACTGCTTCATTGGCCTTCCATTGCATTCCAATAGATAATTCTGTTTGAGCCCTTCTGATTGAATGACTGCTGTTCCAGAGCCAAAGTATCCACAGTCAACACTCATTAATTATAACTCCCTGCCTTATTGTTGCCAGTCGATATTTACTCCGTAATCATTGCATCTGACGGTAGGAGCCTTCTTTGAGCATTTGCCCAGTCAGACGGAAAGCGATTCCTGACCATTGTTTAACTAATCGGTTGTGAAATATTCAAATCGTTCACCAACCCAACCAGTCGATTGTTATGCGGATGCAAACAACAATTCAATGGGATCTTGAATTTCATGGCCAGTCATCTTCAACATTGCCGACATTTCGGAATCATTGCGCAGATTGCTTCCGTCCGCATCGATGAAGTCATCCAGAAGAGCGCATCTGGCAGGTTGAGCTCAAACGAAAATATGAGCCAACATTATGCTGCAATTGGCACATAAATGACAATTCGAAGGGAAGTCAACCGACATCACGTACGTCCGAAGATCCATTTTCAATCCAGCATCCTTCCGTGCGCACTGATTCCTCCACTAAACGGGGTAATTCAATTCACCGGGACAAATTCTTATTTTTATTGCGGTAATTTATCTTTTCTCGCAAAGCTAATCCACTTACAGGGTTTTATTGTCTTGTTTCACGGTGGCAGTGGCAGTGGCGGCGGCGACGGACACACGAATGCGGAGCACCAGGGAGTTGTGCAATAAGGTGAATTTATTGCATCTCACTGCAGTAGTACATGGCGGGCAAAGTCACTGTTGTTGGTGCATTGTGTGTGCATGCGGTTGTAAAATGCTTTCAAGACACGAACATTTTAATTTAAACTTCCCCACAATGGGATGGATCCTGTTGCACTCACAAAGTGTGAGCGAACAAATTTTAAGTAAATAACATTTGGTGGACTTATTTTTTGTGGTTTCAGGTGGTGCTTGCTTGGAAAACGGACTCGTTGATGATTTATGAATGGGGGCCAAGTATGTAGAAGGAGAAGCAGTTATGAGTTGTGTTTGTTTAAATGGTTTAGGGCTCAGAGAAATTTTATTTTGAAACAAGTCTATCGGATGGAGGTCGAACAGAATTCTGAAACAGCACTTTCTGAATATGAACAAATCGTGGAAATTCTAGAAAACTGAAAATACAAAAAACTCTTATAAAGGGCAAGATTCGAAGACGAAGAGAATCTGAAAATCTAAAAAAAGCCAAAATCTCGATTTACCGATGTAACGAAGAAAATGTACCTTTTTGGAATGTTCCGTGGATGAGTACTTAATGCGCATAGATCCTTAAAATAAAACATTACTGGACAAGTCCGAAGTAATAGAAGTTTCCTAAACGTCTGTCCAATGCACTCTACACGTTAGTGGAGTCCCATTGAAAGAGGTGTAAAAGTTCAAGTACCTCGGGGTCTTTCTCATGAGTGTAAGGAGGAGCAACACTGAGCTTTCTTGTATAATTGGCCAGACTGGATCAATTTTAAAGCACCTTGGTAGATCAGTAATAATGAGGGACGAGCTTGCTGTCAAGGCCAAGTTATCGGTTCCTAGCTTAGTGTTTGCTCCAACTCCACCTAAAGTCATGCAATTTGGGTTAGAGCCGAGAGAATAAGATCGCGAATACAATCTGCTAAGAAGAGATTTCTTCGTATCATTGGGGAAGTTACTCGCCCAGATGAACTGAGAAACGCGACGGTGTGGAGGGAACTCAATGCTGAGCGACTGCTTTTTCGGGTGGAAAGACTTTTATTTCCTTGGTTTGCCCACATGGTTCGGATATTCCCTTTATCGTGACATCCAAGACGTGCCGTAGATGCAATTCCTTCATGTAGGCGACCACTCGGCAGACCCAGGGCAAGGTGGTTGGATCAAGTCGGTGAACTCGCCTGGTCGTACCTGCTGATAAGTAAGAGTCGATGGCGGAGGATCGAGGGGCCTGCAGGTCTTTCCTGCGTGCATTAACTCCCCGACGCCATTAATGAAAAATGCGGGTTACAGAACAAGACGATGATGATGAGAATTTCTTTTCTGTAACTCTCGCAATGGAAGACAATTCTTTTATATTTGAGATGTAATACATTACGTGAATGGTGTCATGAAAACGCGAGTATGTATGTGTGAATTTATAGAAAATAAAAAGTCCATCAGAAAAAAATGAATTAAAAATTAAAATTTCATAAAAAAAGGCTTTGGTATTTGTTTAATTTTCTGTTCCTTCCCAGCTCTTCTGAACAGCCTGTGTGCCCAAAACTGTGACGTTTGTGACTCCCATAAGGCAATAAAAAACAGATGTGTACATGCATACATATGTTGGGTTGTTGTGATCAATGTACAAAAAAGGAAAAAGCAACAAAAATAAGCTTGAGCTCGCATATAAATACATAAATACATACACATATATATTGCACAAATTTGTTGTAGATATTTTTAAGGAATTTAAAAAGCATTCGTTAAATCAAGCGGAAAATGTTTGCATCATTCGAAATACTCGTATAGAGCCATCAATGGAAAAGAAATGCTCATTCGTTATATTGGAAATTCGTAGAACAGAGTATTTATTAAACTGGGCGTTCACTGTATATATTTCATTTTTTCCCACCTGCTCAACTCCGATTTTCCAAGATTTTAGAAATGAAATTTTGTCTCCGCACCCATATCCCTAAAACAACAAGCCTAAGATCTTAAAAAGTCAAACATCGAATGACTAAAAACAATTCATTGTCACGTAGCACCCTACACATGGCCAATGTCATTTTTAATTTTACCTTTATGAGTCTTAACTAAGGCGACATTATTCGTTTGTGTGTTACTCAATGTTTTTTGCCTACTACTCCTGTCATAACTGGCTTCATTTTTGTCGACTGTCATTGTTATTAGATGTTTTGGGTGCATCAATTTAACTTGTCAATTTTCTCAGCTGTCAAAAATAAAGTCCGACACAATCTAATTTTAGTTCTACAACACAATTCATGTTGTGGCTTCATTTTGGTACCACTAGCACTTAAGACCTATGGAATTCAACTGTCGCTTGAAGCATCACAATTTTTGTTAAATATTTGCCATTTACTATATAACAGCTTTCCACAAAAAGTATGCCTCATCCGTAGACCCTTTTCGCACATTACGCGATGACAATGGTTGTTATAATAAACCGACAACGCAAGCAGTTGTTAAAATTGTGAAGAAATTGAAGAGAGTGAAGCCGATACTGATGTCCATCAATGTAAGCTCAGTTTTATCTCAGCTTTATAATCGAATCGTGACATTGATCCGATCCAACAGAAATATGCAAAAAACTGGTTAAAAATTACCTCAGGAAAATAGCATGGTACGAAGCAGCCCGAGGTGGCCATTTAAGTGTTGTTGTTCTTCACACTTAATGGAAAATATTACAATTTCCCTGACAAATGTATGCACGAATGCGTTTTGTTTAGGTTTAATTTGACAACCGAAAAATGAATGTTAAATATGAGTACTCAAAATAACTGCTAAAAGTCAAAAAATCCTCCGGCGCGGAAAAAACAGTCAAGAATACTTAAATCTCGGGTATAGGGGACTAAAAATGATCACTCCTCCTAGTGTAGAATATGAATCGACTAAGCACAATAATTGATGACATGTGGGAGTGATTTTTCGTCAGTCTTACAGAACAAAAAAACTGTATCAATTTCGACGCTTATGACCACATAAAACTAAAGTCTCAAAAGCTCCAAAATATCAACAAACAAATTAAGATATCAAAAAGGCAGAAGTTCGGGACTCAATCACAGAATATTTGCCAATCCTGCCACTGACCAACTGAAGTGGTGGGGATTTGCTGCATTTCTTTCGAAATTGTGAATTTCGATTTATTGGTATTCAAAACTCTTAGACTTTTGTGATTTTAAACTTTCAGATTCCCCAAATTCCCAGTCGGAAGCTTGACACCCCCTGTTTATTCCCTCGCGCAAAGAAACCATAGCCACACCCTTTTCATATTCAAATAGCTCTTCGCAACTCTTAGCCTTTCCCCCACTTAAAGCACACAATCCCTTAAAGTCAGCTCCTGATTACGAAAATATCACACAAACCGAGTAAATCCAAATTAAAGGAACAGAGCCTCCATTATCTCCCCTTTCCATAAATTTCCAAGTAAAATTTCCAATTTCGAAATTGAATACCAGCCATCCGGCCATAATATATCCTGCAGATATCCAACCACCACTGGCTTGCTTCCGGTTATGAAAATGATGAGCCCACATCGTAACGAGATTTTAGCATAACATCCGACGCGACGGCCCGCTACAGAACTCCAATATCACCTTTTTTCGGTCGTTTCGTTGGCCGGATGAACACAGTCGAGGCGTGTGCTTTTATGAATATGGCTGTGACTGTAACCGTGCCCGTACACCGTCGACGGCCTCGTTTCAATTAGTGCATGGGAATGAAGTTTTTTAAAAATGAAATGCGAAATTCGCTTTCAATTTTCAATCACAAAATGGATCCAAAGGATCACCGCCCTGCACACTTACATCATCTTCAAGCCGGCGAAGGCGCATCCTTTTTGATTGTGGTTCATTAATTAAGCCCGTCATCGTCTGGCAGAGTAGTGCAGCAGCTGTAATGGCAGTTCCGGGCGTCAGGGCACGCTTTCAAAAATGTCACTCTGATGTGTCGCGCTGCTGCAACTAGGACTAGGACGTGGTTGTTGGATGAGGGAAACAGCCGCCGAATAAATTAGTGAAGAAATTCGTTCGCATTCGCTTCATTACAATTCTATCGGTTGCCATGCCCTGGGATGAAAGTTTTTGCCCAGTTGCAACAGCTCATTTGTACGCCAAAAAATGTTGTGCTCACTTGTGCAGATACTTTCCCCGGAGAGAATAACTTTTGCGCTATTCTCTATGAAATTGCTGGAGGGGATGGGAGCATGTTCTTCCGTTTTCCTGCGAACACTGGTCGGGTAAAGTGATTTTTACTTCCGGGAAAGCAAAACAAAAACTCTGTGATAACTTTTAACTGCAATTTTATTAAAAACAAATGCAAACGCATTTGTTCTTCGGGGAGCTGCTGCGGCTAACAGCTAAATGGGGGTAAAAGTTTTTTGCATTTGCTTTTTACACTCAGATGGGAGTGGGGTGGGATAACTTTTCGTTGCTATGGCGAGAGGAATTTGCTTGTTTTCTTTTTTACTGTGTGCTCATGAGAGTATGTGAACTGTTTTAAACGGAATTTTCAACTAGATACGGTATCGAAGGAATACATTTACAGAACATTGTTTTAAGGTTTCCCTTCACCTTCTCTGGTCATTTTCCCAACATATTGGCATAATCAAGTTTTATATGGTCTGATTGGCATATTACATATAATATTAGGTCTCCATGCGCCCTTAGCTTGAGTCCAATGTTGTCCAGAAATCTCTGTAGTGCCTGTGAATATAAGGTTGTCAATATCTCAATGTTCATAAACAGTGTTACAGTGATCGGATTTAGTTCAAATATGCGCCGTTTATTCGATAATCTGTTTTCATCTAGACGGCAACTTCATAATGACCCCTTGTAAAAGCCCTCCCTCCTTATTTGCGAAGAACTCGGACAGCCACTTTTCACAAGCCTCTTTTGAGTTCAACTTCACACCACCAAAGGCGTTCGCCATGGACAGGAACGGGTGGTAATCACTTGGGGCTATGTCCGGGCTATATGGTGGATGCGATAAAACCTCCCATCCGAGCTCCCGTAGCTTCTGACGTGTCATCAACGAAGTGCGTGGTCTGTCGTGGAACACTACACCCTTCCTGCTGGGCGATTCTGAACGCTTCTGGTCGATGGCCTGCTTCAAGCGGTCCAAATGATTCCCTTTCAATCCCACCAAACACACAGCAAAACCTTCCTAGCCCTCAATCCCGACTTGGCCACTGTTTGGGACGATTCACCCGTCTTCATCCACGACGATTTCGCTTAATATTGTCGTATGTGATCCATTTTTCGTCGCCAGTTACCTTCCGCTTCAAAAATGGGTTGAGTTCGTTTAGTTTCAGCAGGATATCGCAGGTGTTGATTCAGTCCAGGTGGTTTTCTTTGTATCCAGCCTTCTGCAGATGGCTTAGAATGGTTTGGTGACTAGCTTACATCTCCTGGGCGATGTCAGGAGATGCCACATGCCGGTCTAACTCGATGATTTCCATGATTCGATCGGTATTCGTCGTCACAGGTCTTCCGCCGGGTTGCTTATCCATGGTGTCATTTTCACTGGCTCTGAATCGTCGAAACAATTCCTCCGCGGTTCGAAGTGATAGAGTACCATCCCCCAAAACATCATTAATCTCACGGAACGTTTAACTTAACTTTAAAATATCGCGAATTTCGGCGTTAGTGAATTCCATGTTGACACGTCTATAACTGTTGAACGCAATATCCAAACTAATCATGCATAGCGTCGTTTTGTAGGTCAAGACCTTTCAAATGATGTATAGTATTATCAGATACGAGCTCTGTAGCAGTTTGTACATAGCCGAAAAATGAATCAAATGACAAAAAAGGCGGAAGGGAAAGAAGGTTCAAGAAGGGGACGAAAACTTTCATAGAAGACAGAAATTAGCGAAGCCGATTACCTCTTTAAAACAACTACGTTCATTAAGTGTGATTTTGTGTTTCAGTACAAGAAGGTGAAATTAATAAGCCAGTTCCATTCCCACCCTCATATGCTGAACAACTCGCATACTACCGTTTTCGTAATGCTGACAAGACTCAAGGTATTGATTCTTTATGAGCTTCTCCAATTTTGTTCCGTTCGGAGTCGGCAAGTGTAGGAATTTTCTGAAGGGTGATCTAAATACATAAACACACTTTAACCTTAAGTTTTCTTGACAAATTGATTTGACATTTCTCTGTTGCAATTCTTGAATTGTTGCAAATTCAAAAATGAGGGGATAAGCAATTGAGCAGCGAAAAAATGTTGAAGGCTTTTACGGAAAGGGCGACGAGACACACTTTTAACGTCACAAATAGCCGCACTTCGCTAACAAGCGGATAGCCAGCTAATTTTCACTGTTGGTTGTTGAAAAGTGAATGCATCCACAAGAAGTGACGGTTTGCGCACTCTGAGTTGGTTGAGGTCCTTCTCCACTTGTGTGCGCCACCTTTGCCTAGGCCATCCTCTGTTGCCTTGTGCTAGTGGCTCAGATTCGAAGACTTTCCGGGCCGGAGCTGTGGTGTCCATACGCTCAACATGGCCTAGCCATCTTAAGCGTTGTATCCCAAGACGCTTGACTAGGCGCATTTCGGTGTACAGCCCATAGAGTTCGTCGTTAAATATTCTTCTCCAGATGCCATCAACGCAAGCAGGACCAAAAATTTTGCACGAAACTAAGGCTAAGGGCTTCCTCATCCGTTTTTAGTAACGTCCAGGTTTCCGCACCATAGACAAATTATGGACCCCTAAATTTTGTCTGAGAGGCATTAAAAAAATATGAACCATTGGATAGAGGTATGCTTAGCACCGAAGCCATGTTGAGTTTCATAAAAAGTGGTCATAGATACTTCGATCGTAATAAATCTCTGAAAACTTTTTGTGTCATTTACAATTTGTATCGTGCGTCCTCTTTTGGGCTGAAATACCACCCAATTTGTTTTATTCTTTTTTTTTACCCCTCTCGTTCCTTCAAGAGTTCACACGCATTGTTAGGGATATTCATTAAGATATACATTCAGCTCTTTTTCGGACGTGCAGTTGAGTTTAGAGCCTCGTCCTTTAGCCGCTCCAGATGAATATGAAATGACCTTCTCGACTCATTTTTTCCCTCATTACAACCTCAGTCCCTTTCGTCCACCTTTTCTTTGGCTCTTGCTGGGACTTAATTCCGGTCAAATGTAAAAAAAAATATGAAAAAAAGACGGAGAGAACAAGCTCAAGCCTAAAACTCGCTGTTTGAAATTGAAATTAAACTGTACGTTCTCTCCACTAATGAAGAAAACCTACAATAACCTTAATCGTATAGTAACTAGAGTTAAATAAGCCGATGTCGCTGAATGAGCGTCAACATGTGGGCCGTTCCAACGCCACTTGACCAAATGATTGTTGTTTCTTTGATTTGCTGGTTGCTGCGCCAACATTAGCTAATTCATCAAAGTTGTTGTTGAAATAGTTTTCGAGCGTATTATTTCTAACTGCTGCAAGAGATAGGCAGGTTCCAAGGTAGTTAAGGGCGGACTGCTCCCAATCCTCGTCTCAGCAACTTCTGCAGAAGTCATTGTATGGAAAGCTTAACAGCCTTTTCTTGGTCCATTATTAAAAGTATGTCATATTTCCCTAATCTAACCCGATCTTTAAAGTAAAAATAATAATTGAGTGGCACTACAGCGCAGAGGGGACCGGAGCCTAGCTTCTTTCAAGGCAGTTAAGGGCGGACCTAGCTTCTTCAACTACTACTCGTGTTGTGCTACTGTTCTCTCACGAGTAGAAGGGACTTGCAGTTTACGACTCCGAACGGCGAGATTTTAGAAGCTATCTTTAGACAATTAAGTGTTGTCAGCAACTTGAAAGAGGTGGTGCCGTGAAAAAAAGCGAGGTGATCCGTCTAGGAATCGAACCCAGACTTCGGCTTGTGGGTCGATGCACTTACCCACTACGCCACGGCGACCAACGAACCGGTGTTTAGTCCTTGAAAAACTGAATTATACGCCATTCCATTCCCATGGTTACCACCTTCGATGGCATCTCCTTGTTTCAACATCTTGAATTAGGGAAAAGGATGCTTTTTGATTAGCTGTCTTGATACTGGTAAGACTGCATCTCTTAAGGAGACCTCAATTTCAAAATTTTGCCAATGGAACAATTTCTTCAATTCTCCAAAAGGGAAAGTAACTTATTGTCGTCGCAAAGGCCCATAATTCGACAAGTTTGGTGAATCATTTACACATCAAAATCTACAGTCATATCTCGTATGTACATATTTGTCAGTAATGATGCACTACATGTTTGCAAACAGCCTCAAGTTTTCTAAGAGTTAAGCCTCCGTTTACTTATACAGAGGGTTTCTGATTCTCTACATCAAATTTTCTTTGCTCCCCACGTATGCCATGGATTCCATCCAATTGTTCAATGTTCTTCATTCAAGCTAAAATCGATTGTCTTACATGTGTATGAACAAAGAGTGCATCCCCAATTAAATGCAATTTATTCATAAAATATTCGCTGCAATAATTTTGAAAACCCAAGTACCTGTCTTTCTGCTTTCCAAAGAAACTTCATGGCGCCTGAAGTTCTCCTCTCACCATTCGCAAACAAGGACGAAGCAACCAAGAAGTTGTTCACAATATCGACAACTCCTTAGGCATGTGTTCCCAAATGCTGCAGTAGTCTAACGTTGCTTGGAGAACAAACACGAGGAACGAGAGTCCCCCATTCAGTAGTTGGCACAGTTGAACCCTCCTCAGATCACCTTCATTATTTTAATGGAATAATTGCTTACTGTAGTCAGTTTCTCCACCACATCGACAGCTCGCAGGAGAAAATATATTCAAGTACACACAGTCTATCAAAAGTCACCGCTAGTCACATTGACAACACTCAGCACTCTCTGCGCGAGCAATTGTATGTCGAAAGTGGTAACAGACTGAATCCCATCACAGCATCCTGCCCATCACAGCATCTTGACAGACGAGTGCTCCGTTCGTATTTTTGCTTCTTTTTTTTTGTTTTGCCCGTGTGCAGCGGTGACATCTTGACAAATCTGAGAATAAACCCAAGTGTCAGTTGAAGTCGAAGAAATGAGAAGATATTGTCGCACTGTCGTCTCATTGTGTCGGCGAAATGAAAAATAAAACATTGAACGTTCGGTTGTGACGTGTAAATAATTTGAATTGCAAATCAGTTTGACAGTAATCTTTGACACTCAAGATGACACACAATAAATACAATTCTAATGCAAATGAGAACACAAAAGACGTCCCGGAATGTGTTTATTGGTGTTTCATTTTCCTTTCCCGCGAAGTTCCTGCGATTGAGTTAAAGCTGCTGCTGATACTTTGGTTAGAAGTTGATGAGAGGCATTAACTTTGACTGTGCTAGGTTAGGGTAATGTTTTCAATTGGTGGCTGGAGGCGTTTAAAGTTGATATTTTTTTGGAAAAAGTTCTTGGAAAAGTTCTTGGTTTATCATTAAAGACTTATAGAGGAATATGCTTTCACCGTGTACTTGACTTTTAGGTGAAAGTTTTTGGTACAAATCATTGAATACGTAAGGCGCCGTAAGGTTTTAAAACGAGTTGTCTAGAAATGGAAGGGGAACACGAAACGAAATTTATACACAATTTCCCTCTTACTTTAAACAATTTTCTACAGTGAACATTTTAGGAAGTCGTGTAATATGGGACGTAAGTTGTTATAAGGCTTCATTTTGCGTTATAACAATTTTTGTTGGCATGAATGGAGCATCTACCCCAAAAGAGGGATTGGACACGATACCTTCTACCTTTAATGCTAAATCAGCATTCAGGTTGTTGGAATATCTGAACTGACACACAAGGCCTTTGTGCTGTCACAGGCTATGAAAAAGCCGAATATACCAGACAAGGCCTATTTGGAAAAGCGGGATTTCATCAAAGTCACAACCATCTTCACTTAGGGATAGACAAAATACGGCGGCAATAGTCTGCGTTACCCCTATCAGTTCACAGACACTTGCACAGTCTTCTAAACTGGAATCTTTGTCATAAAGAAAACGGAACAGATTATTTGACATGTGGGACTCTCTCTCTCCTTCTAAGCAGATAGTCACACGGCCTTGAAGGGATTGCAATCCCATTTCCAATTCTATTGAAGACTGAATAAAACACAAAAAAAATAATCCTCTGCTGTGGCCCTGGACATTCCGCCTTTAATGAAAATGAAATGTCAAATGATCCGGCATAGACTGCTTCAAGTTTAAGCAAATGCCAATCATCCTCCCATTAGCTTATCTAAAAGATTCATTTCGCATCTGTCTGTATCATTAGTGAATAAGTGAACAGAGTCCGGACTGTGTCATATTCCATCGCTTATGGCCTAAGTACCAAATCCTTCTTTTAAGGCAAAAAATACATATATCCCGGTCACTACAAGATTGATGGAATGACAAAAAAGAATAAACCTTGCATTGAACAACCTTGTGTGTGCTATTAGAACGAAGAATCAGTGCAAAATCTCCTTTGTCACTGCCCAGATCTTACAGGTCTTTGGCAGCTAATTCATTCGAAAGCAAGGTTCTTCCATGAGCTCAGCGAACTGGCGAAGGTACAAATCCCAATCGTTCATCTTACCACAATATCACTTCTAATGGCAACTGAATATCAGGTGAACTAAAATGCCTCTTCATCTTTTCCTTTGAAGGCAGTCAGAGATGAACCTGATCCTCAGCCAACGTGCCACTTCAGCTAGAGTAAGCTCTTGTAAGTTATCTCCATTTCTGCCCGCAAAGTTGGGCCTATATAGTCCCTATAAGCGGCGACGTCCTCCTCGAAAGTCTCAGACTCGTGAACTGTTCTACTCTCTTGACCACTCTGCATGATCTAGTCATGCATGATCGTATAGCCTGTAGATTGACAGTGTTTCTTTTCCTTCAGGACCAAATATACAGTTTGAGCGTCGAAAAGGTTAAGGACAACTCAATAAGACCAAAAAACCAATGGAGCATATCCGGGATAGAGATTTTTTTTTCGTGACGGTTGAGAAACGCTGCACTGGAGCGCTCAGACTCAAAAACTAGTCCACTGTACTACCAGGCAGTAACATTTATTTACTCCAGTTTCTTAGTTTTCCGAAGAACGGCGAACAGGCGCTTCTGTCATAAAGAGCTTAAAAAAAAGCAAAGCGGGACATTGACAGAGAAAGTGCTCTGAAATCTCTTCACCTTCTCCACAGGTGACGTAAAGGGTGTCTTCTCTAAGCCCAAGTAGGCTTAGGTGCTTAGCGGAGGTGAAGTGTCCCGTATGTACGCCGAACTTTTTTTCTGCACTCTTTTCTGTTTAGAGATAACAGAAAACCGCAGATTTCTTGCTGACCTTTGAGAGCATACACTTGGTCAGCCTGCATCCTGGAGAGTTATGCCATCTCTGGTTGTACTGTTGGGAGATCCAACAGGCGTCGGCCCTAACCAAGGAAGCGGGTAGTCTTAAGGTGCATTTGGGCCCATCGAATACCTCTTTGGAACATCAGCAATCTCGTTTCCCGGGATGGACATAGTCTGAGTGTTACACAAAGTCAGCCACCATGTGGCTCTCGCCTTCAACTTTCAAGTCGTTTTCCCTTCTTGCTGCTAAGCCCAGGTGGGCGGATTTCGTCAGTTCCACAAAATATTTGCTGCCCTTTGTGACAGTCTATCTGAAGCAGACGATGGGATGAGCCCTTTTTTGTTGACAAAATGTATTTCCCTTTGCCTTCGTTCTCCCATATTGAGCGTCGTTATTTAGATGCCAGAAAAAGCCTTATCGACAGCTCGGTTTTTATGTCGTCCGTTTAAGCAAGCAGCTGACAGGTTTTTGTGAGATCATGCGCCTAGTGTATGTAGTGTCATGTCGGTTTTAAATTGGTGTCATGTTAAAAATGTAAAATGACAGGGTTTCGCTTTCTTTTAAGCCCTCTTTGGACTCTCAAGGTTCTTAATCACAATACAATGGGTTTGCCAAAAAAAAACAAATAAGTTGTGTCTCTCGTGGTCTTCCACCGCATTGATAAGAACCTAGCAGATGTATGTCATTTTAAAGCACCAAATTTGTAAACAATCAGAGATCACACTTTAAAGTCTGTCCGACGTTGGTGCAATCAAAATAATGAAAAAGACAGATCAAAGCTTTCCTTCCATTCAATCTCAACCGTGGTGATCACATTTGACGGCCTCAACCCCTCCAAATCATGCCCGTTCACATTTCGATTGTCGCTTAATTAGAATGCTCTCCATTTTATTTAAACTGAAATGAATGCAGGCAATCATGCAGAAAACAAAAAACCCATTCAGAGCAACAAATAAAATACGTTTCTGTGCAATCATTGAATGCAATACTTTTGCCCATCGTGCCTGCGGGATGCCGCCAAGAGATCTGTGATCAGATAGAATGCACTGAACCAAGCAAATGATGCTTCTGTTCACAGCAGCATCTCGTTCCAATTAAATCAGAACTTCAATTAGCCATAAACTGGCCAAATTATTGCATGCAAACGCTTTCGCTGCGCCATAAAAGATAGCAAATTACATTCATAGGACCACCGAGCAGTGTACCGAGCAGGGTTGTTATCCTTCGGAACAATTGAATGTCCATGGACTCTTAAATTTTATTGCCAATCGATACATAGATAGTCCCCACCATTTGCAGTTTCGTTTCTTTCGCACCCTCCCCCTCCCTCCCTGCACGGCTGTGCTGGTCTTTCTCACTTTTCGTATCTGGAACAGACGAAAATTTCTGAAATTCATTGTCCTTAGATACAGTCGGCAGACAGTAGCAGCCGAGCGGACCTTTATCGCCCACAACAGATATGTATTTCTCGGTGAAAGGGTGTTCACAAAAAGGGATCCCTGGAGTTGACCCAGGATGTTTATTAGTTGAACTATGCTGTAGCAGATATGCGGAGAATTTCAAGCATTATCAGGCTGGGGAGGGGGCAAAGGGGCGCCTCCGTGATGGTGGTGGTCCTCAGTGTGTCCCCAATGAATATGAATTATTACAACGGCTTCTATTGTTAATTGTTCCCAGCCGGACTCGGTTTCCTGGTAAATTGCAATCCCCACAATGACAGTGGGAGCTGGGCGCCACCGAGTTATTTGCATATTCCGGGCCCTTATGCTGCTCCATTTCCATTCAGACATGAAGGTGACACACATTTACCTTGTTCCCAGCGAAGACAATGGGGTCCGGGGTGGGGTGAATCCTTTTATTTCATCGTCAGCCGTCATTACGTTCTCGCTTCGGCTGAGCTCGTCCCTACTCAAACCCATACCCCCTGCACACATGTGCACGCACGCAGATTAAAGGATATTTAATTTGACATGAAAAATCTGCGAGTCTCCGTGCAGGGACGCCGAGCCCGGCGGGGGAATGCGCTTAAAATTGCTATTTAATCATCTCTCCGAATAAACGGATTACCATGTTGCCACGGAGCTCTTGGTCTTCGTCGCCGCCTGCGATGTCATGGGAGGCCCGGGGCCAAACGAAACGATGTACCTGATGGCATAGAGCAGCGACAGGGCACCTGAGGGATAATCATAGTCAGATCATTGTCATCGGGTTGGATGGTTGGGATTATGAATCGTCGCAGATATGCCCAGAATATGGAATAATATTGAGACAGTTGGCAACGCAACGACTGCTGGAGAGCGGATGGGCAGGGTGGGAAGCTTTAAATTGATTTGCATACGAACACGTTAAGTTGTGTTGAGATTGCACACGTGAAATGAATTGATATATGTTGCTGGGATGGGTTGCTTGACAATGAGGATACCGTGGTGGAATTCTTTTATTAAAGACAATAAATTTCAAGACGAATGTGGGAGAATGACGCAATCCGTTTCCAAGCTTGGTGTAAAATAAAAAAAAATTGGTAACTTGTACTTGAACACTTGATTTCTGATTGATTTCGAGAAAATCGACAGTTGAACTATGTTGTGGCAATTTATGCATTGGGATCTCTAAGCAATTTGAAGACTAAAATTGAGTAACACTGAAGTGCACAAGTGACAAGAGACAATCCTGCTGTACATCTAAGAAAGTACAGGTCAGGCACTGGCACATTCCGTAAAGAAGTCGACAACCTTGGTGGGGGGGATAAACTTTCGAACCCCAAAATAGAGCAGTCTTGAAAAACCAACATCCGAAAAAACGTGCCCCGTATGTGACACCCAATCAAATTTTAGCAGGAGAGTTTGTACGGGCGTTTGCTGTCCCTCTGCTTGAAGTCAAATATCGGCGTGTGAGATGTTAAGTATTCATATGCAGGCTTTGGATATCTAAAGCAAACTTCTACATAATTTTTAACGGATATGTTTTATAATTTCAGGACATTTTGGTATTTTGACTCGCCAAGAGTTTGTTTTTTTTTTGGGATTTTGGAATTTCTTTGCATTTCTGGATTTAATTTCTTCATCATTTTTGTCACTTCCTGCCAAAAGGATTTCCCATGAGAAAACCTTGCCTAAACATCGGAAATACTTACTACGATGAGCAAGCCAAGAATTTCAAATTTATTTCCGACTCTGACTGCCGAAATTTTGAAGCTTTTTAAAAACAAAAGTATTGCCGTGAGAAAATGCGAGATGTTCAGTCTAGAAACCTTAGGCGCGTGAGTAGATCCAAGTGCATCCACTATGTCGCGTCGGTCACTGCATCCAACAAATTTACTACGACTTATATCACAAACATGCCATCCCTCAGTCTGTGCTTCATTCCATACACAAGCCGTCGTATGCTTTAGTTGGCAATTCTGGCAGTATCATTGTCATATTTTTGGATGGCTAAGCTTCACAAAACCTCTTCAAAAAATATCTATATGACCAAAGTCTTCTTGATTTCAGCAAAACGGCGCAAAAACACTTCATTCAACGTACTACATTCGAAGGAAAAAGCAAAAACACAAAATAACTAAGCTAAGTAATAATAATTGAGTGGCACTACAGTCCACAAAGGGACCAGGTCCTAATTTTTACAACAACTACTTGTGCTGTGCGTGCTACTGTTCGCTAACGAGTAGAAGGGGCCTACAGATTTTTCCAAACTCCGAACGGCGAGATTTGACAAGCTGTTCATAGACAATCAGTACTCTTGGAGTATTGTGAGCAACTCGAAAGAGGTGGTGCCGAGAAAAAATGCTAGGTGTTCCGTCCAGGAATCGAACCCAGACCTCCGGCATGTGAGTCGACGCACTTCACTTACCCACTACTCCACGGTGACCATAAAACTAGTCAAATCAATTTAAGGCATAGAGAGTAGAAGATTGAAAATGCTAGTGTCATATGAAAAGTGAAATAGGATGTCGTCAGTCAAGATGGCTCAGTGTATTGGAGAAACTCCTCAAAGAATTTAGTGTTGAGGAGTTTCTATTTAACGACGAGTGCTATATTAAGAAGCCTGTTGGTTAAGGACCAGGCCAGCCCTACACTGTAGTGCGTGGCGAAATTCTTCTTATTCTTCTTCTTGCGGGGCTACAGTCCAGGGTGGACCTGGGCCTCAACCAACATGCCTCTTCAGCCAGCACGATCTTTCGCAAGCTGCCGCCTGTTGCGCACTCCAAGTTTGTTAACGTCCTCCCACTTGCATGCGCCATCTTAGCAACGCCAACTGGTCAAAAAATCGCACGCAAAACTTTTATCTCGAAAAGACTAAGGGCTTCCTCAACCGCTTTTAGTAATGTCCAGGTTAGGACTGGAATGATCAAGGTGCAAGGTGCTAGGTGCAAATCAAACTTAGTCCTTCGAGAGAGAGGATTTTAGTTTAGTTTAAAAGGCATTTTTTCACATCACACTGTCATATGCGGCCTTGAAATCGACGAATAGGATATGAGTGTCGATTTGCATTTCTTGGGTCTTTTCCAGGATCTGCCGTAGTGTGTATTTGATCGACGGTGGACTCCCCTGGCCTGTAACCACACTGATAAGGACCAATCACAATACGGCAGAAAGGATCTTGTATGCGATGTTAAGGAGGACTAAACCCTCGGTAGTTGGCGCAGTCGACGGGGTCTCCTTTCTTGTCGACCGGACAGACGACGCTGAGATTTCACTCATTGGGCATGCTTTTCTCCGACCATAGCTTACAGATGTGCATGTGCCCAACCAGGTCATCTCCAGCTGCTTTGTACAGTTCTGCGGACACTCCATCCGCTCCAACAGCGTGGTGAAATCAGAAGAGGTAATAAGTGACCTAAGGCACAATTTATTCCAATATAAATCAGTGTCGAGTGTATCAATGTTCTAAAATTTCTTTAAATGTATAAATGATTCAGGACCCAAAGGAAGGAGAGCAAACATTTATTCTTATTCTAAAAACTATACTTCCCGTGAATCTAAAACAGATAAAGCCTCACAAGCTGCTTCAGCCTAGTCTAAATTGTGCTCCATTTTTTAGATCTATAAATTTAGCAATTTAACACTTCCGCCCGACATCTCCGTTCCACTACACTGAATCAGAGTCATCCGCACTTGAATAATGCAATCCTCCGAAAGTTGTGTGCCTTGAAAGCAGAATTTATGCAGACATCTAGTTGGCAATCTCAACAGTTGCAATAAATATATGCTGCCCTTTATCGTTCCCGTTTCGAGGCTTCATTCAACCCATAAAGTCAGACGTACTGCATATTGACAGTCCATCACCTGACAGCAAACACACAGCCTCTCTCAACTCAACAGCCAGCCTGCCATTGTGAACGCTTAAATATATGTATTTCCCCCGACTGCGATCTGCCAATTTCAGAGGCAATCAACTGTCCTGGTCGTACTTCCGCCAGTTCTATCGTCAACGTCACCGTCAACCCTCGCCCAGTGCTGCATGGGCTTGTCGTCGTCATCCTTATGCGCGAAGGCGAAAAGGAAAACGAAGAATAAAATGATCTGAACCGTGAAAAACTCGACTTGATTGACTGCCACCATCAAAGGAAACAGTTGTTGCGAAAATACTTTTTCACCAGCTCACCCCGGCATCGTGCTTGTGCTGGTTGCAGCGGTGGAGGCAGCGCGAATCTGGCAAGCGTATACGTGGGAGGACGCCAATGAACTTTAGCTGAGTCGACTTTTCAATAACATCAAACAGCGTGCGCTCTGCATGTTTCCTTTCTTGGCTCTGTGCGTTCTGTGTCGCGCTCCGGTCGCCCTGTGCCAGGCGTCTTTGGTTGACGCTGAAGGAATTTTAGTTGCAAAAAGTTAAATACAACAAAATACAAAATGTGCACTCTTTTTCTTTTGTGAATGTTTTCCTTTGAGTTTCCTTTTGGTCAAAGAGACGAGAAACGGGAATGGTGAGTCAAACTAGTTTTGCGGTGCTTTGTGTTCGGTTCACAGTTCCTTCGATCCGTTGATACTTTTGAACTTAACAAGTCTGCTGGGACGGTTGGCTGCGCGATTATTTAGGTTATCCGATGGGAGGTCAGCGTTTTCGTCCAGAGGACTTGTGGGAAACGCTGACAGAAGGACTACGGTAAAAGGTGGCTGATGGCGATGGCGTATTCCTCACAGTTGCATTTTGCTGCAATATAATTAGCTTAAAATTTCCAATTCAGTTCTGATCATCTGTGCATGGATTTGAGGGGCGGAGAGAGGCGAACGAATGCACAAAGTTGAAAGGATTTGCGAACCCCTGTGTGATTTCAATACTTTGGAGATCAGATTAGCAACTGTTTAGACTTCACAGTGTGTCTTAAATGTGTGGTTTGAATGATTTTCGTTAAGTATTGATGTTTGAAAATAGCGTGCAGTATCCAGACACCAATTCCCAGCTACCCTCTCTGTTTCTTACACAGAAAGTTGGGATTCTTTATCACTTTCGATCTAGGATGCGACAAAAATTTGAAGGACGGATGATACATAATGGAAACATAGAAATTGTTGCGACTCTTTAACGTCTTTAAGTCGGTATTTGGATGGAAAATTTCAGCCTTAGTTTGTGAAAGGAATGCTATGAGTTCATTCAAAAATAAAGCTAAAAGAAAATAACAAAGCAACAAAACTGAGTGCTGATACAGATAGTTTATACGGAACCAGTGCCTAGCGTGCATCATCACTAGCAACAATTGCATTACCGATTTTGATAAGAGACAAAAAGTGGCTAAATTTAAACCAAAGCTATTGTGGAAAGAAAGTATGTCTGAAGTTGAAATCTCAGTGTCGTTTATACGGTCCACAAAAAAGTAGACCGCTTCGACTGCGCCAACTATCGAGGGATCGGTCTCCTTAATATCGCGTACAACATCCTCTTTTTTTTTATTTACGCATTTTTATTAATAAATGTTTGTAGTCTAATTACATAATTCTTAATTCTAACACTTAAAACTAGCTTATTGAATCTTAACAATAGTTTAAAATCTAACTTACTGACCCTACACAGGTGCTCTAAGCTAATCTATATCTATTCTAGTTACAAATGCCTTTGGGCATAATGGGCGTTAAGTTGTTTATTTTTGTACATATATTTATATATTTCAATTTTGTCCCAAGAAAGGACAAATAGAATATAAGCTTGGTACAACATTCTCTCTACCATTTGTGTGAATCCCTGAAACCTTTCGTCAACAAGCTGATAGTTCCTTCTCAGTGCGGTTTTAGGCCAGGGACACTCACCATCTTCACACTACGGCAGAACCCTGAAAAGACCCAAGAAGTGCAAATCGACACACACCACCTATTAGTAGATCTTAAGGCCGACAGCGTGATGGAGATGACATATACAGTGCTATGCCTTGTTTTGACGTTCCTATCAAACTCCTCAGATTGTCTAGGATGACAATAGAGAATTCCCGATGCTCCGTCAAGATCACGAACTCACCGAAAAGTCAGTTTAACTGCCAGCTTACGCCGATGACATTGACGTGATTTTACGAACATAGCGAGCCGTTAATGAGACGTTTGTTGGCATTGAAGTGGAAGCGGGTTTGGAAATAAATAAGGGCAAGATGAGGTACATGCTGTCTTTAAGAGCGTTCCACTAGGCAGCAGAAACTTCGAAGTAGTCAAGGACTTCGTTAACCTCATCTCCACGGTGAATAGAGAGACAACATCAGTAGAGAAATAAAACGTAGAATCACTTTTGCCAATCACTGCTTCATTGAGCCCAAGAGGTATTTGAGTAATTAAGCCTTAGAAGGACTAAACTGTCTTTGTATAATATCTTACTCATCACAGGCCTTATTTATGGTGCGGAAACTTAGAGCGTATGGTGGAATGTACCTGTTCAAGCAAGCGCCTTCGGACCATGTGTTGTAGAACGTATGGCAATTCTATTTTTTTTTTAATTTGGTCAGCATTAGCTTTTCGTTTTGCGTGTATCCGTAAGAAAAACGAATCCATCTACGGGTGAATGTAACTCGCATCTTTCCCAGTTTATTTTTCACTGTCTGAAAGACCCTTGTGATATGTATCATTGTTATCTGGCGTGGAGTTTAAAATTTTTTAAAAATCCTGGCGCATAAAAAAGGGACTAGATTAAATCACATGATCGAGGTGGTCAGTTAACTATACTCCCATATGAGATCTACCTTACTTTCAGTCATGCAAAATGTTCAATGTGAAAAGAGCTCCACACGGCCTCCTTGTTACTCGAGGTTGAAATGAATTATGAAGTTGATGAACTTTATGGTCAACGTCGTTTTCAAAAAATATATGCCAATATCCATTATCGGACCCAAGTTCACACTATAAAGTGAAGTTACTTTTAAATGCCTTGAACGCATTTGAATCACATGTGGATTGGTACAGTCCCAGATTCGACAAATTTGTAAAAATCGTTAGTGTTCAAGTTATCCCGAGTCTATTCAGCGGACATATGTATATGCCTTCAGCTGCTTTTGGAAGTTCCATATTGCTCTTCTGCCCAGACAATATTTTAAAATAAATGTTCAAATCGACGCAGCAAATTCAAACTTAATACAAAATTGTTTCAATGCGCTACTGGTCTTCTCTTGTTAATTCTACCCACATAACCAGAAGTGGAATCAAAGATTGTAAGTACAACTGTTCTCTCATATCTTTAAAATAGTTTTTCTCTATTCGGAACTTGTCCTCTCCTATCATTCCACAACAACCAACTAAACGCATGTGAGTGCATCTCACAAAAATCGATTCAACCAACACACTCATCGCAAAATTACAATCTATCACCACCATATATTCAAAAGCGCAAATAAACACACCCCACAACCACAGGCACTATCTAAAATCGATTATCTCCCCTCTCGAAGGACTATTTCGCCTTCATTAGCGATCGCTATCGACCATTACAATTGTCCACATGAAAGCAACTCACCGAACCACAACCATAATCCAACACCGTTCACTTTATAAACCTCCAGCCACAAGGACAAATTTCTCCGTCTTCCATAATGAGTTCTAGCCCTCATTCCGGTCATAAACAAAAGACACTCACCCCAGCAACCCTCCCACCTCCATCCACTTAAACTCAACTTGAGTTGGGAAAACAACATTAGCATTTCAAAAACAAGAGTTCTCCCTTCACAATCGCCGTCTCCGTCTCCGTCACCGTCACCGTCGCCCGGCCAACCAACCAACCGATATTCATAAATGAACATTCAGGCCAAGTGTGGCACATCCAACTCAGCTGCACCATGAGTTTCCTTTTCCATCATCCCGCCCGGCACTCAAGTCCTCCACACACAGCACTCCGGCATCCTCACCACCACCACCCACTCCCATTCCGCAGTGTATGTGCAATCGAATAAATTTGCAAGTCAGACACGCGATAACAAGTTTTTATCAAAAAAGGACGACCGCGTGGAACGGGGACAAAAACCTGAAATCAGCGCAAGGCGCCGCCGGCTGAGTGGAGCGAGAAGCTTAATAAAAATTCGCACAATCGCAATTTGTTTTCAGTTCCGCCAAAGCTCTGAGTGGAATGTGTCCTTGTTCGTAAGTGTATTCATCGGGAAACGTGAACAATTTTTTCGCCTGCACTCGTCTGGGCCGGGGACAAGTTGTGGCGGAGAGACCACTTCAGGGTGCAGGTGCACCGCACGACTGAGGTGGGACGCATCCTATTACATATTCCATGCATAATCGAGTGTCGCTCGGAATTAAGAGATGAGAATTTGCGGCAGGGTTGCGACGACAAGACAAAAAGACCCTCACTCTCAGGTGCTTGGCAACCGGGGCGTTTTGGCAACACCACCCCCGGGGGCATCGATGCGTACTGCGTACTATAATCGATTCGTTGCCGGCGTTTATCTCTTTGATGATCGCCCCCACACCGCCTGACACGTGTCTCGTCTGTCGCCGCCACGATAAGCTCTCCGGCGTCAGACGGAAGACAGAAACTTCAATCCAAGGAATCAAATTTGCTGCTCGTCTTTGTTGGCTCCTTGGCAGCGGCTTCAAATTCCTGTTAAGTCGTATTGCATTTCCAATTGTGATTCACTCGGTTATCCCTGTCGCATCCCTTTCCCTCGGCCCGTCGTACGTCGTCATTTTTGCGTCTTCCTGTTACGACTGTTTCTCCGTTTGGGTCTCCTTACACCTTATCCATTCCATCAACCGGTGTCACATTTATTTTTCATCGTGACAAGGACACCTGTCAGTTGGTTTCGTTTCTTTGTCTTATTTCCGAATGGAAGAGGGGGGCGAAATAAATTTTATGAATGAATGCCTGCAAAACGGAAATACCTTATTTTCTAACAAAACTCTTAGTCATAGTCCGCCAGCGGACGTGATGTATTGTCGTGTGCTAGAAGTGGGTGGTGCGCCATCATCATCGTCACCGCCGCGCCGCCACCGGCGAGCAATGAATACTATTTTGCATAAATAGACGAT
The DNA here is from genome assembly GCA_944738645.1 of Eristalinus sepulchralis. Classification (NCBI taxonomy): domain Eukaryota; kingdom Metazoa; phylum Arthropoda; class Insecta; order Diptera; family Syrphidae; genus Eristalinus; species Eristalinus sepulchralis. The sequence continues at coordinate 57,575,628 of OX122886.1, forward strand.
GTCCTCGAGCCCTAGAGTGCGGTGTGGGAAGCAATAGACACGAGACAAAATGGTGGAAAGAATGTTGAGTGGAATTTGTTGGAGTGGCTCTGGGCTTGGGCATTTTTTGTATGAAATTCATTACACCGCCACCCAGTTCTACTTTATAGTGCGGAAACCTGGACGCTACTAAAAGCGGTTGAGGAAGCCCTTAGCTTTTGTTTTGCCCACGATTTTTGGTCCTGCTTCCTGCTCCTGCTCCTGCTGGCAGTTGGAGAAGAAGATTTAACGACGAACTCTATGGGTTGTACAGCGACATACACCACTTCGAGAGTCTACGGATACAACGCTTAAGATGTCTAGGCCATGTAAAGCGTATGGACACCACTGCTTCTGTCCGAAAAGTTTTCGAATCTGAGCCATTGAAATAACTCAACAAAGGACGGCTAAGATGGCGCACACAAGTGGAGAAGGGCATCAACCAACTTGAAGTGCGCAACTGGAGGCAGCTAGTGAAAGATCGCGCTGCCTGGAAAGACATGTTGGTTGAGACCCAGGTCCAACCCGGACTACAGCGCCATAAGAAGATGAAGATCCTGGACGATATGTGTTTCCAACAGAATGGTCCGACCTGCCACACAGCCAACGAAATAGTGACTCTTTTGTAGGAGAAAATCATTGACCGTGTTATCGCACGTCGGGAGGATTTTAATTTGCCGTCACGAGATAACGTAGTTGATCGCACTCAACATGGCGAGCTGCCAGCACTATCCATGCTTGTGCACAGGTCAATATGACATATAGCCTCTTCGTGTCGCCCACTGGGTAGCCATCTCAACATCCATTGTGTGGTGAACCAATGTATGCAGCGAACACCTCTACCCTGTGGGTTGTGCGTGAGGCCACGTTAAAATAATAGAGTTCAGGGACACCAACATGAAGATCTTGTGATTTGACATCGTTGGACTTCTGTCTTTGGCGATATTTTCAAAAAACGGACGTTAGAAGCCAAGAACAATTAAAGAGCTAAAGGATGAGATAATTCTAAGATAATACATTCTCAAAAAATACCATAATCTAGCCGAAATGTCCGTTAAACGCCATCTTTTCCCACTTCCCCCCTCTTAACAAGAGCTTTTATTAAAGAATAGTGTAAGTTCACCAGAACAATGCTGTTAAATTTACTGAAAACAAAGCCCATACCAATCTCTGAAGTCAGTTAAGCACACATGATGCTTCTGAAACAAGTACTTACATCACCACCTTGAGGCAACATCAAACTCGACCTCCATCCACACTTCACATCTCAACTTGCACAAGTAACACAACTCACACATCACAGGGCTCCTAGTTCCACTCCACAAGGCCTAACAACCTCGACCATCACTTCACTTAACAACTTCATAAACGAAGCATAATTCCTCACACGAGCGCCAAGAAAAGAAGTACGGACCTCACTCTCACAGATTTACAGCTCACATCGCTCAAGTAAGCGTTAAATTAAATAACAGGGCTGTTAGGAAAACGTTCGTTTACCCGTTTTTACGAGCAGCACATCCCTCCAGCCCCACCACCGCACATTGAGTGTGCTCGCACACGTATGCCTCGCTCCACGCCGACTTCTTTTCGCTCCAAGAGTGTATGTGTACTCCTAAGTACTTTAGGATACACGTTGTTCAAGCAATAAACTCGAGTTGGGTGCAAAGAGTACAATAAACCAGCCAGCAACGACACGAAAGGAGAACAGAAACAACATCAACAACACCTCCCATCTGCCAGTAACTGACACAACAAAATCTCCATAATGCCGAAGTAGGCGCCTTGGAGCCTCCCACCCACAGCCGTCGCCGTCACCGCTGCCACCACCACCGCCAGCGCCGCGTTGCCGTCAGCCATCCGCCAGCTCGGCTAACAACGAGCAAGCATAGCCTGAGCTCTCCCACGGACCGGTTTTTTTTTGCAGCTCCCCTGTTCCTGGAATGCAATTACATTTTCATGGGCGAATTGTTGCGGAAAGCACTTGAAAGTTGATTATTATTAACGTTTTCGTAGCCGGGCCCCCCGCATCGGCATCCGGGCCAGGACAAGGGGTTGATTTTTTATTGAAATACTTCTTGGGCTTGACCAGGTTTATTAAAATTCTACAAACTTTGCGCAGTGAACTGCGCCTGATAAGCTGGTCGGCATCAATTGACCTGCTTTTCGCAGACTCTGCCATGGCTTCCGTAACCCACATAAAGCGGGGGCTGGTGGGTGGCGGCATTTTAAGTGGGACCACGCCAATTAAGATCGACTGCGGATCAAACGCCATCCGCCAACTATCTGTCTTTACAGCGATTCACGCTTTTATGTGGCAGGACGATGCAGCTTTGCTTTTATTGACCTTTTATCCGGCAGGCCGTAACCAGAAATCGAACGGAGAGGAGACGTCCGTCGTTGTCGTCGTTGGTTGCTTTACGACTTCGCAGCCATATTTGTGGGCAATAAAAACTTTTACTGGCTATATCAATGTCTTGCGGAGGAAAATAAATTGTTACCATGGCGCTACGAGGCGTCGAGTTAATTTAGTGCAAATGACTTAATTGCGAGCGAGGAAGTGTGGCACGAGTCCTGCGAAATAGATTACATGCATTGGACCGTTCGGCAGCCTTAATTGGGAGCGAGAATTGGATGATAAAACTGCGAGAGACGAAAGTGCCTGGCACTCGCACACCTCCTACTGTGGGGGGGGGGGGAGGGGTTCAGATTATGGTGACACAAAATTTACTAGGACATCTTCAAGAGTCGGGCCGGTGGTGGTCAGATTTGCTGCTGGTGGCATATTGTGTGCTGACGTGGCAAGATGCTGGGTCAATAAATTTGCCAAAGACTTAACATATGGGACGCCAAGTGGAGATTTGTGGTCTTTAATTTATGGTTCCATCGGTGGCGGTGCTTCTGCATACCGCATAACCTACCTGAACAGAGAATGAGGTAAGGAAAAGTATCCATTGGTTGAGCTTTAGGCGAGAAGGTTTAATTGAGGAAATAATTTCATGCGACAGATGCTTGGAAGTAATCATTAAAGCACACGTGTTTTTATGCGCTCAGTTTGGTGTTTCTTGCGGCTCTTCGTCTCGAGTAATTCGGTCACAAAGATGACTAAGTCGCAACATAGTAACAGTCGATAATGGAAAGGGTGGACAGGAGAAAACTGATGTCCACTAGCGGACCTACGGGAACGAGATCCAAAGTAACATACTCGTAACTCATCAAATAGAATGCTTCAATTATGACTGTAAAATTTTGGAAGCGATCTTACATCGTTTTGCAAATTCTCAGGCTAACAATCGCCAATGTAGGACATTTTTCCAAACAGCGGAATTTTCGGAGAAGCATCTGAGAAGTTTGTTTAAGAGGCGTAAGACTAAGAGAATAGAATACCGAGCACCATCTTCCTCAAATAACAAAAGTAGGCATTTATTGATTTTGGCTTTTTCTAGTTTTTGAATATTTCACTCTATCTCCCATGATGCACACTTATAGATAAAAAAAATTTGCAACAAGGGGGCAAAGTAAATCATTGTTAACTTTGTCGAAATGTTACGGCGGTATTCGAATGAGGAATGGAGCCTGTAAGATTATGTTACTATGATCACTTGGGTGTTAAAGAAGTGTTTTGGGAGACTCCATATGATCAGCTCATATTGCGGTGATGGAGGCAGTGTGGTGCAATTGTAGGTGTCACATGGAGGGAAGCTGTAGTTAAGTGCGTTAATAGACTGAACATCCGTTTATTTCGCATTTTTTCACCTACTACCCTTTTTTGATCTGCTTATAACACTAATTATCTCTGAAAATCATGTTTAATGTCACCTTTTGGAATTAACAATAAATTGTATGCCTCCTCTGTTCATAGGAGAACAATAGCACGCTCAATACAAGTGCCCCAGACTGACTCGAACTGCAACCAACTTCAAACTGTTATAATTTCCAAACCGTCCATGACAGTAAGCTCAAGCTTTAACAACGATTTCAACAATTTACGTTTCAGTTGTGTTGAAAACATTTTATCAGCGATGATATTAAAACGTGATTGCTTTACAATTGGTTAGAGCCTCTGTTTGAAGATCTTGCGGAAAGGTCTTGGTTTGTGGGCTTACAAAATCCAACTTTTGCACGAATTAAAGCCACAGGATCACCTAGCAAGGCGGAGATTCGGTGAATGGATCCAAAACAAGATTACCGTTGATTTCAATTTTCTTAAGCAAATTTTGTTTAGTTCATTTTTAGTTGAATGGAAGCGTCAATAAACAAAACTGCATTTTTTGGAATAAATAAACCTCAAGTGCCTATGAAACACCGTTAACTCCACAAAAACTAACTGTCGAGTGTGCTTTATGGGTTGTTGAAATATTTGGTCCGTACTTCCTAACCGGAACGGTAAAGTCAATTGTGACCGCTGAAAAGTCATGATTACTGACTCTTTCGTTCATCCAGTAGGTTTTTTTTAAGATTTCAATGCATTTTTTTTAGACTCCATTTCTTCAATGCCAGCAGCTCGCGCCATAATTAATTTAAGAAAGGACATCATTGGTAACCGTATATGTAGTTTCAAGTTTGCGATTAAAGGCGGCTTAACTTCTTTCTGTGGGGATATGTTATTTTGCTAGCTTATGTCGATAAGATTGAAGCAGTTGCCCACTTGGAACATTTGTCGGGTTATTGTTGAAAAATTATTTGAAAATTGGATCTCCAGATTAGACTATGTCCCAGCCAGTCGTGATGGTATAATGCCAGAAGACAAATAAAGCAGATTACTTGTCAGTTTAAAAAGCAATCATCTTCGTTTTGTTTCTATTGTAAAGTTGTATACATTTAAAAAAAACTAACTTTACTAAGGCAGTGTCGCTAGCTCTATGCCTTTAAACTGCGCCAAGTTAAACTTCAACATCAATATCAATCATCATCTGCATGCTCTCTGGTGCCTTTGCAAATTTGAATAAATCATCTGCATATAGCAGATTCCCGAACGGGCGCCTCGCAATTTTTCACGGCACCACGTCTTTCGAGTTGCTGACTCTCACAGAGTATTAATTGTCTATGAAAAGCTTCTCAAATCTCGCCGTTCGGAGCCGGCATAAAACTGCAGGCCCCCTCCACTCATGAGAGAACAGTAAACGCATAACACAAGTAGTCGACGAAGAAACTAGGCCCTTTTCCTTTGTGGGCTGTAGTGCCATTCAATTATTAATATTATTAGGACACCATTTATTAATTTTTAAATTTAAGACATAGCCTTATACCGTCTGCTCGAGTTTGCCGATGCGCTAGCATTTGTATATTTAAAATGACATGAGAAATTACATCAGATTCACAATTTCTTCTCTTGCTTTAAAAAGTGCAAATGTTTCATCAATAGAGTAGTTATCACTGAAATAGTTATTGTAGCAAAGGTTGTGGTTGAGTTTTGTATATACATTCCGGTACTTTCATTTTTCCTATGTATGCACTCCCATCCAACTTCATTACAAGTAGCTGTATAGCTACTTTTTCCGATTGCATTCAATTTCTACATTTAAATTGAAGGTGTATCTGCAATTTTTTTTCCAGAATCTATCAATCTTCAAACCAAAGTATTTTTGCTTCTATAATGCACTCCGCTGTTCTGCTATTCAACCTTTCTTGGCCAAAAGACAAGTGAAATATTAAGGAAATCATTAATAGTGGAGGCAGACCAGTTTCATCTGGAAGCATAATCTCTGGGTGCATTGAGGCAATTTAAATTTCCATTTTAGAATAAAAATCGCAGCAATTTTCCAAAGTATAATGTATTAGAATCTCCAAACCCTGTGCCCCATGTAGTAGGACTGATCTAGAAACCACATGAAAAAATCTGATATCTTACTTTCAGACAAACACATACCTCTTCAAGGCAGGCTGATTCATCTATATTGAGCGTCTCTTTAAAAAGCTGTTCCATCCCATACTTGACTGTTACCAGCTCTTGACCATGTCATTTCAAAATGTCATTTTCAATTTTCGGGGTTCATCCCTTTTCCCTTCCTGAAAACAATGACCAATGGATTTATCTACGGTCACACTTAGTCTCCAATTTTCGCGGTATTCTTGCAGCGTGTGCTTCCGCAAGTAGGACATCTACACATTACACCTCCACAAAGAATTTCTTTATGTCTTCAATAAACATTACAACTGCTAATGGGCTTAGGTTGCTTCTCTGCTTTACCCACCATTATGGTTTCGAAGAATCTTTTCGATCAGTTTTCTAAATTTTCTGTAAAGTTAATAGCAAATGCAGTTCTTTCTACTGTCTCCAAAATTGTACACTCTACATTTACTTCAAGATTCAAAACTTCTTCTTCTACCCGAAAATTAAAAAATATCCTTAAAGCTATAACCACATACATGGAAATCGTTTGCATGTTTTGAAATAAAATAAAAAATAAAGAAAATGTTAACTCTAATACAAATTTCAAGTAAATTCATGATTTGTTCATTCGAATTTGAGAACTATGGTCATGTATGCCAGTACTTCCTTCCATCTACACCTCTGTCATAACTCAGCTTTTAATATTAGAAATGTATAAAAATAAACATAAATGCTACTTTCACGTATCTGACGCGTCAATTAACTGAATTAAAGTAAAACTAAAGGACCTGCATGCTCTTTTGAAACCACAACACATCATTGAACATCACCTTTCCCATTTCCGGGCACCATGTTCACCCACATCATGTACCGAGGAAGTCATAAGAAACACTAATGGAGCCACGATGAGTGTCATTCTACCCCAAGTAGTGCAGCACTGCATCACTGTGCAACGCGCAAAACCTTCACTCTCTCTCTCTCATTTCGTGGTCACATGCGCAGACGGAAGCCAAACACATCTCTCAGCAGCCAACGTCCTTGCCAAAGGAACAGTCAAGTCATGCAGTCCCCTCGCCCTCCATCCGTCACAGCCCACAGGTAAACTGTAAATTATGTGAATTTATGTAGTTTTTCTTTATCACTCAACCTGTGTGTCCCCGCCGAGAGGATGAACAGGAAGGTGTCGCAAAAAACGACAGAAAGAAGCGACGAATCGTTGGACCAGGCATGGCATGAAGGTGCAAACACGAATGGAAAACTTTCTTCGAACACTTTTATCAACTCTCAGCGGTGTCAAGGGGGCTTGCAGGATTCAAGATCCTCTTTTGAACGCCTCTCTGTGTGGAATTCCGTTTTTTTTTTCTGCTTTGCACTCCTGAACCATTCCGGTCCGACAAGGAACAGTTGTAACGACTGGTCCTTAGAGGATTTCGTAGGTAATCTCTTATGTTGGCTGCGATTGCGGAAAACCGATAAAGGGCTGCATTTCATTCGGAACGGAAAGGCAGCAGCAAGGGTGGATGAGAGGTGGGATAAATGTCGCCAGCATGTGAAGATTGTGTGGCGGGTGTACCAAACTCATTAAATTACAATTGTAATCGTGTCCAGGCGAAGTGGAGCTGCGCCTTTGCTGCAGCTCTGTGTCTCTGTTGCGGGCGTATCTCATCGCTTTAATTATGCAAATCCTTGTGGTTGGGTAATTAGCGTCCAAAACAGAGCACAGCAGAGGTACTTTGAAGCCAAATTGCAAAAAGAGTGTGCACGGGAATGCCATTGAGCACCAAGTGGAGATAAGTTACCGCAACAATGATTCCATGGCAGGATCATAGACAAACGCACTGTCCAACGACAGTGGCGGTAGCGGAGGCAATTACCGACCTTTTGACAGGGAAGCCGTAATTACTTCTGTCAGTTCCAGCGGCGTGACGGTCTAACGTGACAACTTCAAATTGATTCCCATCACAGGTCATATGGTTATCCATCAAAGCGTCTGGACAGGCGGCGGCGGTGGCGGCGTAACAAAATTTGGATGCACTGGCACACAGCGAGGCAAAGCAGTTCATCATGTGCTTTGTCTTTCGGGCACTCGGTTTATGATGCGCGACGAGAGAATCACTGGGGGATCTGTTTGAGAACACAAGTCTGTCGTGACTCCTTTTGATTTGTGGCTGGGCTGGGCTGCGTGTGTTTACTTGACTCACTCCTCTTCAAAAAATTCTCGACGACGCAGAGATGACAAATCCCATCTACAAGGTAAAGCAAAACGCCCCGCGTTCCCGCCCCTCCCCTGATCTTAACAAAAATCCATTTAAACGCAGATAATCGTGATTTCATTTGACATAATGAGATCCTGTTTGGTTTCGTTGATTTATTGATATTTATACGGCAGAGCATGACGGAAGGCAGGTCTGCATAAAGCCACCCCTCACGGGGGAGGTACACGAAAAACACCCCCCATCCTCCACCTTATGGGATCAAAGTGGCCTATCCACCAGTCGAATCCATGCTACAATTCATGCCGCCACCACCGCCGCGCCGCACGTCGTCAGGGAGCAGCCGACATCATCCACAAAAGCATGCATACACACGGAGCGTAGGGGTTTTGCGGCTTGTGTATCCATATTGGCGATGATGGCGGCGGTTATGTGGTAGTGGTTGTTTCAATTTCATAATAAATGCATGAGACAAATTATTATTATTTCAGCAAAGTACTCTGCCCTGATTCGGGCCATCGAAGGACTGTCGCCACCGGTAAGGCGCATAGGAACAGGGAAATGGATGGATTTTCGAACGTATCCATGTGGCGGCGGCCGAAAAAATGTGTGTGTCCAAATGTTTAGGGTACACTTTGGTGTGTGTTTCTGGAAATAAATCGAAATTGTCAATTTTAATGTGCAGCATTAGAGCGGGTGGTTGGGCGGTGGTGGACCGTTGTCAATTGAATAGCCAAGTCTAGACTGGCACACGAAGTGCATAACTTGTGAATTCACACAAACTATCGTCCGCAATGCAATTGCTTGGCCACATGTGGAAAATGAAAGGACATTGAAAGCAGAAGGGATTCAATGTGGTGAAAGGAGTTTATGTGAAAGGCTGCCGAAGGACAAAGTGAAGATGTGACGGTTTTCGTTCTGCAAAGAGGGGTTTTGTGACTTTATGTTTTTTACGACTTGACTGCAAGTGCTTAGTGATGTGTGAATTTGAGGGAATGTCTGGAAAGGCACCGAAGGTTTGACTTTTGAAACTGAGTCATTTCTTAATCGAAGTGGCGCACACTAGGGAAGGCCATCAACGCGGTGCTGAAGAAACCTAAAGAACGCATAAAGTTGCGTTGTTCATTCCTTGATTGGTTAGGGTTCCAAATTTGAGCAGTTCGCGTGTTTTATGAGCTAACATAGCCTTAGAGGGTAGCAGATTCTTCTCCGAGCCGGCGAAACCTTGGCACGGTCGACCTGTGGCCTGGTTTCAATGTTTTCCAGCGGATCGGCTAAAACTTGTTGAGTCGCCATAAAGCTTGTTGATCACATGCACGTGTCGCTTAAACATTGACGCCGCATGGTTCAATTTTGTAGCAATAAAGGCACAATTGATTTCGATTCGTCGATTTTCAAATAGTCTGCGGTGTCTCTATGATCTGGAAGTAAGGTTTCTGTATCTGAAGTGTTTTTGGCAGTCTGGTTTCAAAGTGTTTGCATATGGTCGTTGAAGAAGTGCTATAAGAATGACGTAATGTACGACAATGTCCCTGTCATTATAGGCCACCATACTATTGGGTCACAAACGAAGATAGATTACAGCTGTGGAGATTGGCTAATTGTCCTGCAAATGATAAGTGATCGGCGCTGAACCGTGTTCAGTTGTGACAGTTTAGAGTTCTTGTTCGTGTGGCGCTACAGGTCCACCCCGAACTGTAGATAATAATAATTGAGTGACACTACAGCTCACAATTTACCAGGGCCTAGCTTATGCAACAACTACTCGTGTTGTCCGTGTTTCTGTCTCGTGAGTAGAAGGGACCTTCAGTTCTTTGCCGACTCCGAACGGCAAAATTTGGGAAAATGTTCATAGACAATTGGAGTGTTGTCAGCAATTCGAAAGAAGTGGTGCCGTAAAAAGACGCAAGATGTCCCGTCCGGAAATTGAACCTAGACCTTCTGCGTGCGGGTCGACGAACTTACCCACTCCGCCACGGCGACCACACAGATAATAGTTAGTGACATAATATTTTTAATGGTAAAAGAACATTGCTTAAACACTGGGATTTTGCTTTACATGATCACCTGTTTTTACGGCTTATATTACGGGGTTCATTTTCCCAGAAGTCGTAGATAACGAAAGACTAGACGCCTTAGTAGCCCAAGTGTCAAGTGAGATCATACTTGAGGGACAATCAACCCATCTTGATTTGAAGCGAGGCCTTTGTAAAATGCAACTCTAAACTTAGACGGGAAAGTCTACTAACCGCCTGACTTAGTTCTGGGTGAACAATGAATTGGACCAGTCGACACAGTAATCTCGACTCCACAAGCGATATTGGGTTTTAAACCACAGCCACCACGATACTCCCACAAGTGGGCCACATGATACCGCACGATCAGGTTGTTATCTAGTGACACCAGAATATATGTATGTAGCTTCTGGTCAATCTGTCAGTCTTGGCCAAATGGTCTGATGGAGGATATGATTTATACACCAAAATGGGGGGAGGGGGAACAAGAATATTGGTATTCTGTTCAAGTCGTACTACCTAAGGCAATGAGAAGTTCAACAATTCAGATCATATGCTTTTTCTGTGAAGCCAAACTACCTCACAAAACCCCTCAATGAAGAAATGGTCCAAGCAAATAAAAATATTGAGTGGCACTACAGGCCACAAGGATACATGGCCTAGCTTCTTAGACAACTACCCGTGTTGTGCGTGCTACCGTTCTCTCACGAGTAGAAGGGACCAACAGTTTTATGCCGCCCGGGAACGGAGAAAATTAAAAAAACTTTTTCATAGACAATCTATCAGCAACTCGAAAGAGGTGGTGAGGTACAAAAATGCGAAGTGTACCGTCCGGGAATCTAACGGAACGCCCAAATATTCCTTGAAAAAAATAATGTAATCAAATATACAAATGTTTGTTTTCGAACTCAAAAAGGAAAGGGGTAGTCAACATACTCGTCTTCTGCACACACGTCCATAGTTTGCACGCAAGTTAATCACCTGTTTACGCAGCTTACACGTCCTCTCAGTAAAGAAAAAAAAAATTTCTGCTTAAGAACATTATAAAAAAGCTGTTAAATTGAATTCAAGAGAGGGGACAAGGGAGTTGACTGTCTCCTTCTCTTTTTGGTGTCTGTTTTGGATATTAGCACATACTCGTTGTTAGATAGAGACCATGGGACAATATTTGTTGTAATTCGTTTCCTTTGGTGAAGGGAGATCCTTATTGTCTGCCAAAATGATATAAGCAAAACAGTATTAGATTTCTCATAGAAATCTAACGTTTCAGTCAGTTTCTTCCGTGGTGGTGACAACAAATACATAAATCATCAATTATGGTTGTCATTAGGAATAACTCCTAAAGACTAAGAGTCGATGGCGGAGGATCGAGCGGGCTAGAGATTTCTCGTTCGTGCGTTGCCCCCGGGACCTCTTTAGTGAAACATGTTCAGAAATACCAGAACAGGAAACCATACAAGGGCTGAATGTTCTATCAAGGCAATTGTTGCATCGTTGCACGAGAACAAATAAAAGTGGTTAAAGTTGATGTTCTGAAAATGTATTAGGAGATGAGGCAGTACAAAATCGATTTATAATAATTCTTGGACACACGTGAATTCTACACTGGTGTTCAACTGCACAAGATTGGCAAATTATTTCAAATGAACAATTATTACAAATAAGAACCGAGTAAAAAATCCCATATAAATGAGAAAAATTTACACGAAGATGGTGTTGAAAAATTCGGGCAAACAAAGTACAATCTTCCATGTCTTGTTAAACGGTTTTCCACAATATATCCCAACCAATCAGTGATATTCAAAAATTTTAAAATGAGTTTCTAATTTAATATCCACCTTAAAACAAATATCCAAGCTCTCTAACCACATACACCAACCACTGAATTCCCTCTACTACATTCTCGTGAATTCTCCTACATTTCAGCTGCCACTTTCAGCTGACAGTTTGCCTTTGTTGTCAACAATCAAACAGTGAAAGAAAAACATTTCTGGTTTCGGTGATTTTCGCAAAGTGTTTGTTTGTTTCCCTAACTCAGAGTAATTTACTATCCAAGTGCTCCTTGGTCCCCTTTAAAGCCCAGCCTAGTCGTTTCAGCATTTTAGTCCCTAACCATGGCAGATGATAATGAGAACTCATCGGACAAGCTCGATGACAACGAAAGCGGTAAACCGGAGAAAATGTTCACTCTGAAGAAGTGGAATGCGGTCGCAATGTGGAGCTGGGATGTGGAGTGTGATATCTGTGCGATTTGCAGAGTTCAAGTGATGGGTAAGTGAAGGAATATCTTATTTGTGAAATTCTATGCTGTTTCGCAAAATGCAATGTGTATCTCTGAGTAGGGTTGAAAGATGGTTACCGGCGATTCTAGTGACATCTATCAGTGGAAAGTTATGTATCGACGGTGGTGGTTGTATTGAATTTGAATTGAATGTTTCGTTTGTTGTCTACATTCAGGCGCGGTTAATGGTGAACAGTGTTTACTGATTAGGACTCTGGGACCAGTTTAAGAAATATTTTTAAGGTTCTATTGCAATTTGAGTTTTTACATGTCCTTTAAAAAAATTGCATACAAATATAAACATAGAGTACATATTTAAAAATTATAAAATGGGCAAATGCGAGTAATATTCACACGCATATGATTTCGTTTCATTCTCTTTTTAATTATTTTTGACACAATCGAACTTTGACTACTCAAATATATGATGACTCGTCTGAAGCTGTCTGCCAATAACGCAAAGAATTTTGGTACCAGGATACTATAACCAAGACACAACCTGATGGCGGCTGCCACTGATGATACAAACCTATATGTGTTATTTTTTTATACGCTTAAGGGGAGGGCAAGAATATTGAAATTGTTTAGGTCGGACTTGCACCTAAGGCAATGCGATATGAAGCAGCAGAGGACGTTGTCACTGTTCGCTTGCCAAGTATCTGCTCGATGGCTAAGCTAGAAGGAGAAGTAATGATATTATTTGTTGATTCTGTATTTGAGCCTCTATATTTCCATTAATGCCGGAATGTCATCGGTCCTCAATGCATCAGTGAAGGTGGTGGTGCTCCTCCCAGTCCTATCTGTCCCGTATATGGGTTGTGCAGTTTTTGTCGAAGTCATACTTTAAGGGACCTACAGTTTTTTGCTGATTCCGAACGGCGAGATTTGAGAAGCTTTAAATATACAATCAATACTCTTTGAGTATTGTCAGCAACTTGAAAGAGGTGGTGCCGTGAAAAAATGTAGAGGTGTCCCGTCCGGGAATCGAACCATACCTTCTGCGTGTGGGTCGACGCACTTAACCACTACGCCACGGCGACCACAGTACCATAATTACTTTTTTGAAATTTATTTTTTTACTAGAGAATATTTCGTTAATTGACTCGCACTTCTAGTGCACGTAGATTTTTGTCACTAAGTGTATAAGGCTTACATCCGCCTAGAACTTGAGTTTAAAGCTCCTATCTGCTCTGGAGGTCCTAAGACCCCTCTGCACCTACTAGATAGAATTCAACAGCGATCGATAAAACTTATTGGCTATACCAATGCTGCGAAGTCAATCGACTCACTAGGACATCGACGAAATGTTGCACCAGCCAGTTGCATTCCTCTACATCAAGAACTTACCCACAATACTCGCCTCGCTAGGAATGCCCACCCGTTCACTGTACAGCTAAATTTGGAGACTTGTTCTTCAGCCGCACCACACGAATGCTCTTCGAATATGCCGCTTAGATGAATTCCACAGCAAGACAATCACCCCAAACATTCGAGAAAACTGGCGAAAGAATTGTTTTCAAAGCAATTCAGTTCAAGCTATGGAGTGACCTGAATCCCATTGAATCCCTTTGGAGAGATGCAAAGAAAGGTGTATATGAAGCAAAACTCAAAAATACAAAACAGCTATGGGATGTTGTGCAGATTGCGTGATAGAATATCCCTGTTCAGCGATGTCAGTACTTAATCGACTTCATTCCACGGCGTTGTGCCGCTGTACTTAAGGGTTATACGACCAAGAACTTACCCAATAACAAGAATAAAAACAAACAACTTCACTATTCCATTGACGTTTACTTCATGTTTATGAATTTTTGCACTTGGTGCAGAATCCGAAATTCGGTGTCATTCCGGATAACGGGCCTATTCTAAGTTCAGAATGCACTTTTTCTTTCTTTCTTTTATATGAGTTTTATTTCTGATTGAATAAGGACGTTGTGCAGTAAATATAATGTGTTTGCATGACGGTAGGAAAAAGCTATTAGCAAAATAGTGACAAAGTTATTTTGCACAGTGCTTTAGCTCTAGCATGAAGAGTCTACGAATCCTAGTCAACGCAACAGGGAACAACCTCATCAAAGATGACGCACGCAAGTTCAGAATGACCTCAACCAACTTAGTTTGTAAAATAGATGGCCTCTGGCTAGAGAACATGCCAACTGTAGAGGCAAATTGTGCCACCTAAAGCTGTAGCGCCAACTCCCGATAAACAATAATCATTCAGTGTCTCGATTGCCTTCAATTGTGTCCACCTTCAGCAATTTTCATTGCCGCACCTCTGTCAGCTGTCACCTTTCCAACTGACGAGCCAACAATTCCATGGCAAAGGGGGAAAGAAAAAGAAAAGATTTCCATTTATAATATCAATGTGTATTTAAATAAAAAATATTCAAGGTATAAATTTTTGTGTTGAATCAAACGTTCACATGTTTGTTTGGTTTTTCGCTTAACAACTAATAGGGGATTCATTATGATTAAATTCACTACTATGTATTACATAAATAAAATAATCATGAAAATGTCTTAGGGACTCACTTAGGTGAGCTTGGGCTTCAAATGAGTAATCTCTCTGCATGCGGCCGCATTGTGTGGTGCGCTGCATCTGCACGTGTGCCTTAAAACTAAATCTTCATCATCACTAAACGTACACATTACGGACTAAGCAAGTTTATTATAAAATAAAACATTAAGTCTCTAGCTAAGAAGAAGAACTAAAATTTAAATTATTTACAAAATTTCAAATAATGTCTCTGCACACAAACTAGGGGCGGACGACGGCGCACCGCCTTCCGCTTGTCGAATTCTTTGCTTGTTTCTCTTATTTTTGTATCACAATAATATAGTAAAGACCTACAATTTGACATGCCTGGCACTAGTATCAATTGTTGCTCTCGAACATCCTTAGGGGGGCTAGCAAGTGGTTTGTCTAACAATGTATCTATAGTTGGGTCCTTAAAAAATAATTTTTGGTTAGTTCTTTTGGCTGGGCACTTTGTTTTGTTTCTTTGACAGGCACTTGTTGAGGTTTTTTTGTATGTGTATATGCGTGTGGGTGTGTAATCTTTACATGTTGAATGAAAGTGGCTTAATGTTCGCAACAGACGACATTCGCCGCACACGGCCCATCATTTTGCGTTCGATATCTTCGAGACTCTTGCCCTGTGTCTCGGGAACGTAGAAGATCACGAAGAACAGACCGATAAAGCTTACAGTTCCGAACAGCCAGAAGGCACCGTGAGCTCCAATAGATACTGCAAGTGGAAGAAAGGGGGATATCTGTTAGAACTTGTCATCGGATGATGAGTGTTCTGTGTCAACTCACCAATCATGTCCTGGAAGGTCTTAGTGACGACGAAGGTGCAGGCCCAGTTGAAGGCGGTGGCCACGGAAGCAGCCGAGCCACGAATCTTAGCGGGAAGGATTTCTCCCATCATCAGCCATGGAATTGGACCGAATCCGAGGGAGAAGCCGACGACGAAAATCACAAAACTGGCCAGTGGCAGCCAGCCAACTTGAGAAACGTCCATGCCAGAGCTCTTGCAGTAGAAGAAGCCACCGAGGGTGAAGAGAGTCACGATCATAGCGAGGGCGGAAATGTAGAGCAGAATCTGCAAGAGGAAACATCACATTAATCTCGGAATTCGGGTGACGAGTTTTTTTTTTCTCTTCGAACTCACCTTACGTCCCAAGCGATCGATCAGCATGGTGGCGATGAAAGTTGCAATGAAGTTGACGATACCGACAATGATGGTGCAGAGGTTTCCGTCAATGGTGGAGCCAGCATCCTTGAAAATGGACACGGTGTAGAAGATCACAGCGTTAATACCGCTCATCTGTTGGAAGAACATGAGCCCCAATGAGATTCCCAGAGGTTTCAGGTTGTTCCTCCTCAATAGCTCGAACATAGTGTTCTGTGAAGACATGCGCTCAGCGTCCGCCTGAGAGCGCAGCAGGCCCTTCAGTTCCGGCTCGACGTCCGCCTCCTTGCCACGCAGCCAGACGAGAGCCTTGCGGGCGCGTTCCTCGCGATTCCTTGACACATACCAGCGTGGAGTTTCGGGAATCATGAACATAAGGATGAGGAACGGCACGGGCAGCGCTCCACCGAGGAAAGCCAGACCTGACCAGTTCATGTAGGAGCCGGCGACGAAGCACACAAGGATACCAATGTTACCGAAGGCCGTTGGCAGCAGTCCCAGGGTGCCACGCACTTCTGGCTGAACAGTTTCTCCAAGGTACACGGGCAACGAGAGAGAAGCAATACCGACGCAGAAACCGGACAGAGCACGGCCGGCCAGGACCATTCCAATGTTTACGGCGCAAGCAATCAGCAGCCATGCGACGATGAAGGGAACAGCTGTTGCGAGGATGGTGTTTCTGCGGCCGATATACTCAATGAATGGGCCGCCAGCTATACCGCCTGCCAAGCCAGCCAACGGCATGATACCACCAACCCAGGAAGCCTGCAAAAAGAGAAAACATCCACTTTAGAGTGGGAAACTGAATGGAGGTGTGTGTGTGCAACTTACAGCTTGATGAGTCACTTCAAACGATGTGATGTTCGGATCCACCATCGACACCAGGGCGGGCGAGGTGTAGGCCGACGCAAAACCAACCACAAGTGATCCGAGCGACACTGAAAGTGCGGCCAGTACCTGGAAGAGAAATCAGTTCATTAGTAAAAATATGCCAACCACAAGATCGATGACGCGGCGTGGCAAACGATTGACAACCTGTGAGAATGTACACTTGGCCCGCGGCTCATCTGCTGGCACCGAGAACGACACATGAGTGTCGGCACGCATTAAAATTTTCATGTTGCCACCGAAAATGAACTCCGCGCACTTCTGTATTATCTTCCTCTGCGACGAGTGGGGGAGAAAAATCATCAGACACACATGACACACAGTGTAGCGCCGAGAGTTTCGTGCTTGTGAATGCAAAAAACCATCGACACTATCTGTTGTCATAAAACGTCACAACTTGCGTCAAAAAAAAAAAACAAGAAAAAAACTGTTCGTCCCCCTACGCACTAGTGGCCTTGAAGTTTTATCTTCGTTTCGCCCTCATTTCGTCGTTATTCGGCCGCCTGCGACTATCCCTCTCACAAAAACACTAAATAGAACACACTTAGTCCCTGCAGCACAGAGCAAACCTACTTACGTCGTGTCTAAGGCAGCACAAGTCCCCGAAGAGGATATCGACAATTTTCAAAAGCACATTACTCCTGACCGACTGGCGAGTGCCCCTGCCGTCCGTCGTTGTCGGCTGCCGCTGGCCCGAGGGCACGTGGAAAGTGTGAAAATCTAAGGCAATAAATTGCATTTTACTCCACAGTTCGAATTGAACTGCTGCGAAAGGACTCTTCATTCGCAGTACTTTTCCATTGACTCCATCTGGAGAATGAACCGGCCACGATGCTACTCAGTCCCTGGGTGCCGGCAACGACATCGATGGCGGACGATGTATTGTATGTGAATGTGTGAGGCACTCACGCGAACTGAGGAAAGGATAATTGCGGCGATAACGAGATGACTGTGATTAGCAGGGATGCTGATTGGCGTGTGTACGATGAGCTTCACCACAAGGCTGGTGAAAGTTCAAAGGGAATAATTGACGACGTGTAATCATGGGCGGCACACACACTCTCTCCCTCTCTGATTGGTGGGGGACATTGAACTTCAATTGAGAGGGATAGGAGTGGAAGGGGGCAGGATATTTTTGACTGCACATTGCAGATAGATGAACAGAAATTTACGTCACAAATTTGAAATGCTAGCTAATCCTGTCTGCATCGGAAAATTCTGCTCCGATGTTTAGGGGGAGAAAAAATGATTATCTGCGATCTGGGCTGAGGTTAGAAAATTCACAAATTTGTATCAATTCACAGAGACACTTCACAGCAAAAGGATTCACTTTTAAATCATACTTTCAGCTGCGCACCGAAACCGAGTATCACTCTGAGAGGCCTACACAAACTTCGAGCAATCTTGAGGGTGGAAAAAAAATGGAAAGATCTGGCGATTCAGGTTTAAAATGATAATTCACTGCACACTGACTGATCACAAGCAACTGAATCAGAACTTAATAGAAACTGTCAATGCTATGGAGATGATTTTTCCCACTCCTCGATGACTGCTTATCATGTTTTCGAAAGCATCCGCGCTTTACAACATCGAGAATGTCATCTCGGGGGCTCTCGGCAAAAGGAAAAACAACATCACCTTGAGCAGGCTACAAAGCCCCGTCGATTTCGGCGACGATTGCCCAATCCGGAGGTGTCCTCAAGGTTCACTTGATTTTTTTTCTTTGGTTTGTTTTCATTTTTGCATCTCGACTTTTGCGTTCTCTCCAGAAGCTGCTAGTTGCCCTGAGCTCGACTCTTGATAATCACGCTACAGACAGATGAAAGTCTAATCTTCTGATAGAGGGATCTTTCAAAAGACAAAAAAAACAATCTATCTACACATACAAGCACGGTGTTCGACTGATCTGTTCCAGATAGAAACACAATGAATTTCTGCTTTAAATTCAAATAATTCCAGTTCGCACTGGCTGGTCGTTCTGGTTTAGTTCTCGCTATTTCCGCACGGCACGTCGTCAATGGGCAACTGTCCGGGGATAACTACCCTGACTGCACACAGGACGCATCGAAAATGCATTCATGCATGACAGGTGTTGTAGTCCTGCCCCACGCGCGGACGACTTATGAGCGATATTGGTTTAATTAAACTGCCTGGCCATAAATATGTTCCTGGAACCTTACGGTATTCATTAATTAATTCGAAGCTAAAAGTGTTTCCAGTTTGTGTGCAGTGAGTGAATAAGTGGCATCGTATTTCTTGTGATTTGCTTGACCCGGCCGTCGTGGTAATCCGAGACGGCGGGACGAGGAAGGGCGGAAACGCTATCTGTTTGCTTTATTAATACGAACCAACAACCTGACATCGCACAAGGAGCTATGCATCCATATTGCAACTGTGAAAGCAAACATTGCGCCTCCGCTCTCGCATTTCACCGCCGGACACAGAACATTTTTGTGTCTACACACACAAGTGCTTAGGGGTGGCGTGACTCAGATGGTTCGTTGGCATTTATGGACTTACTCACGCGGCTGCCTTCGTTTGCAATTTTTTGCTGACCTACCTACGCATTTTAGGTCGGCCGTTATTTCATGTGAATAAACACTCACCTGTGTCCAAATGTAAATGGGATTCGTTGTCGGTCGGTAGACTTCCAATTTTGGCTTGCCATCCTCGGTAATCTGCCTCACGAACGGCACCGAGTGCCGGAGATTTTCACTTTTCTTGCTGCCCATCTCGTCCATTTCGAACAGTCGGTGGCTGTGAAATTAAAGACACGAGCATTATCCTCAAATTCTGTGTCAAACAGTTTCTCTATTTCCTTACCTTTTCCTACTGTCTGTGCTGATGGCACGTTGAGCCTGGAATGCCTGCCTTGCCGAAATGTAATCCTCGTCGTCGCTCTCCAGGTCTTTGAAGTCAATGATGACCGGCTTTGTGATATCCTTGTAGCGGTGGATGAGACGTTTTTGTTCGGTGTCACCCTCCTCCTCGCTGTCTGTGCTTGAGATGTTCGCTAGCTCTCCCTTGAGCTTGAAGCTGACGTGTGGGTCCAAGCTCTGATGCTTGCGACCTTGGAAATCTTTGCGAGTCTTACGGAACTCCTCCTCAGACGACGAGTCACGCAGTAAGTCTTCAAGGAACGTTGTACCCCTTACATCTAGAGAAACGTGCTTCTTAGCTTGGAACTGACGACGATTGTCGTTCGCTAGGATGTTCTTCAAGTCCTGAAAGTTAACGAATCGAGTTAAGCTCTGATTCAAGGGTAATCTCATTTTGACGTACCTTCAAAATTCCCTTGTGGTCAAAACTGACAGTCTTCTGCTGCTGGAACTTGTCTCGTTTGTCCTCAAAGCTGTCCTCATCACTGCTATCGTTCTTCTTCTCAAAGGAGACCTTTGATCCCTTCAGCGATTGCTTGCTGCGGTTAAGGTCCGCATCCGACACAGCACCGCGATGATGATGGCTATGACCATGCGTCGATGGCGGTGGTGGTGGTATTGGCTGTAGCTCTGTGGAACTACCAGTTAGCTTCTTGGTGCTGCCAGACTTCTGCTGCTGCTGCTGCTGCTGTTGTCCCTCAAGAGTTGGTGGCTCATTGATGTCGTCGCCTTCCAAAATCGGATCAAATTGCAGTGTGGGACTTTTGTTTCTTTGCTCGTGGAATGAGAATGGATCATCGACAAGAATTGTATCCAAGCTCGTCGCTGTTGTGGACGTCGATAGAGTGCCCTCGCCACCTTGAACTCTTTCGTAACCGAGATGATCATCCTGCAAGAGTGAAAAAATTCAATAAAAATGCGTTAGTTCGCCTTCGAAAAGCATACAACTAGAGACGATCTTGTTCGCAAGCAACCCTCAAACGACTAAAATTAAATATTGTCACTTGCCCTCCTACGATATTCGTTTTTATACTCGATTTTCGGCTCCAGCAAGTGGGTTTGCTGAACCGAAAATCATTAAATTGAGGAGAGATTTTCAAATATTTGCGTGACCCTTGGAATGAGGGCAAGACAAAACGAAAATTTCCTTCCTTCCATGGAGCCTAATCTATGGTGGATGGTGACATGTTTGTCTCTCTTTTTCTTCCCAGGCGATGATAAGAAAATTCCCATCATTTGAGCGTGTCTCTGGGCAAGCTGTGTGAGAATGTCCAACAAGTTGCTGGGCGCTAATCAGCGATCACAATGCAAATCCTTAAGTGAACATAATTCGCAGAACTTACGACACCCACTTGAGGTTTACTTGACCTGCAGCCGCACTTTGTGAAGTCTCTGTCATTGTTAGGGGAACACGTGAAAAGTTCTCAAACGTCGTGATAAATTGATTTCAACATAGTCACACGTCCACGTCCAAGCGGTGGGTGGCTGTTCAATTTACACCCGGCATTCAGCCCAAAAGCGTGTCACCAATTTACACAGCCTCTCTGCGCATAATGCCCGAAATAACTTTCTCATTTAAGTCAGCTCCATTATGCTGCGCATATTAATCCACAGATTGTTGTGTGGATTCAGAATTGCCTAGAAATTGACTAATCGCTCAGACAGACGAGTGTATTTACACGAATGTCGGCGGCGCTAATCTAAATTCATTCGCCAGTAGATCTTGACCTTAAGCTTTGTGTGGACGCGTCTATGACGCGCGGTGTATCATTTTTTGAAATATTTAATCAAAAACGAAAAAAAAAATCTAAATCGCAGCCGCATGATATACCCCACTTACTTTACGATTACAAAACCGTGCCGGTAGTAATGAATCTCTGGCCAGGGTTGCAATTATCTGACAATGGGCAGCTGCGTCTCTCACATCTCTGAAGCCTATCGTTTAGTTCCTAACCCGAGTAAGTAAACAATTTTTTTTGTTTGCTCCCGCCTTTGTGGTAATAATTTTCGACAGAAAAAAGGTCAACATTGATTCTATCTGCACTGACGCATATCTTCTGTGCAGCATTGAACTCTTTCCACTTGGCACGTGTATCGAGATAAAAGTTAAAGCAGAGAAAGAAGAAAACAACGACAACGAAGCGACTTCAATGTTGCAAAGTTAAGTGTTGCTATTCGGCAACAATGCTACTGATGCTGTTGAGTGCTATGGTTTTGTTTCTTTTTTTTTGCGAGCACTTAGCATAAAGTCTCTACCGGTTTGGTCTAATTTTATCGCATTCCACTCGAATCAGCAACAAAATTTGCCAAAAAAGCTGCAAAAGAACGACAAAGAAGGCAGCGAAAATTGCTCTCAAAGAAATCAGCAAATTTTTCGTTTGTCGTCGTCTTGGTCACGTTTTATCAATTTTTTGTAGTTTGTGATGCCTGATAAACACCACCATTAACATGTGAAGTGAGAAAAAGAAAAACCCACACACCACACCCCCTTCTGTGATAAACAAGAGAGGAGGACCAAAACAATATTGACTTTCCGGTGTTTTCCCATCTTTCAGTTTTGCTAATTGCATTTCAATAATTATTTAATTCCGATGAGACACTTTTCATCTGATTAGAACAATTTAGATTACTTTGCACGTCTTGAAATGGGGAGGAACTGATTTCGAGTCACTCGTTTATATAAGAAAATCTACAACATAGTAGGGAAGACAGTGTATGAATGCACTAATCGCGAACACACTTACGTGCAATTTCTACTTCTGATCGGGTTGTGTTAATTTAATTTACTTCACTTAACTGAGTAAACATTGACACCACAACGATGTTGTGATCATCCGCGTAGCCTACCTCCACCTTTCTCAAGTGGGTATTTCTAATCCGATAAGTACATTCTAATGTGTGTGCGGTCGTATATTTTCCGGGAAGTGAATCGCGTTTTAGAATCTTTTTTTAGTACTATTTATCGTTTAAATTATTTTTTAACTGTATTTATGCAGTTAAAAAAAAAGAAAAACTGTAAACATTTTTTTCAAATTTAAAAAAACTTAAAATATTTTTGTATTTATAAGGTGTCTGGCTACAAATACCATTAGCTCAGGTAATTGTTTTTTAATTGTATAAAAGACTGCCAAGATTCAAACAGAAACTCTCTGTCAGTCTTTATTAAAGTATTTCCTAAGATTCAGTTTACTTTTCTCTGCTCTGCAATATTTTAAAGTTTACTTGAGAAAAGACCGATTTTCATCAAGGTTCAGACAGAAGTCCGTTTTTTTAATTAATTTATTTTTTCTTAAATGTCTTTATAGTTTGTATTTAACGTAATTTTGTGTGCATTTAATTTTTTAAGTGAGAATTTTTTTGAAATCTTCTTGAGCTTTGGCATGTACCCAGAAGACACCTTTGAGCCTTGATTCTATTTTTTTTTCAATCCTAAGATAACGGAGGTTTATTTAATATTTAAAATTTTTAAAAACAAAATTTCATTTAAAATTTTATTAATATTTAATTTTTTTTAAATATACAGTTAATTTAATTTGAATATTTATCATGTTTTGTTTATCCTGCATATCCTCATTTGTTTTTATTTATTTTTTAACGTTATTTATTTTCGTCTTTTCATTTACTTTTACTTTCGAATTTTCAGTAAAGAAAAAAAATATTTTTGTTTAATTAAAATTTTTTTAAATCTATTTTCTTTTTTTTATAAAATTTAAATAAGTCAATATCACCGCCTCCATCAATCATTTCTGTCATCTGTGTAAACAAAAACAAAAAAAACTGGCAAAATTAAATTCCAGTCAGATTTTACTTTTTGCACAACTTCAAATGCCGCGAACCGTTTCGGTGCGTGCTGCCGATGCTAATTTTGGCTTCATTTTCGAAAGTCTAAAGTCCACACCTACACATACGTATCCATATATCCGCACACCGTACGTACTTCCCCTCTGACTTGGAAGTTGCAAACATTCAAATGACGCAACTGAAATCCTTTGGATATAAGCCTCATTAGGATTAATTTTCAAAAAAAAAATCCTACCGAAAGGGAAAACCGTACAACCCCACATCCCACACAGCGACTGCAAGTCCTTGAGTCTTGCATTCATGCTCAATTGCACACACAGTACGCTGCACTGGCATTCAATTCCAACTCGACTACTTTTCACATTGAAGCTCACGAATTCACGATGAAATTTCTATTTTAGACGCTTCCCCCTCCGTCCGAGATTTAGACGTTCGCCTCGCTTGGGGTGTTATTTTTAAATCCTGTCTAGACGGGCTACGAAATATTTTCTCATTTCACTTTCGCACATACAGCGACTATGCTTGGAATATCCTTTCCCACAACTTACCCCATCGGTCACAGTCCGAATCAGTTTGTCTTTGATTTTCCCCATCGCACTGCTTATTTGCCCAGTAGGCCGATTGTCTCTTCCACTCATCTTGATGCTGCTGCTTTAACAAATACTTCGTTTTTTTTTTCAAATATCTCGGTCAATCTCGTTAAGAAGTTGCGAAATGGATTTCTTTTGAGTTAACACCTCTTTTCAATAAATTATCTTATTTATTGCGTTTTCCTTTCGAATTAAATTGGAACTGTTGCTTGTTTGAAATTCACGCTCAAAACTGAACTCGCGGTTGTTGTCTGAACTTACGAAACTCTTACACTAGAAATTTCGAAATTGTTTTGTGGTTCTCTTCAGGCAAGGATTGTTGGTTGGACAGTTTTTCTCTTTGCACCAGGAATTTTAATGCTATCTACTGGTTGCATTCTAACTCAGACTGGCCGCGGATAGTCGGTTGCTTTTCAAGTGCACCGTGCACAGTCGATTGTTGCCGTGTTGTCAGAGTGATTGTTTCGCTATTGGTTGTTTATGCCCGCCAAAAATAATCCGTGTTGGGGCAGTTCTAATTTTGGACGACAACTTTTGTGCTCGTACTTTCACGTTTCAATTTTGCTCACTCACTCACGAAAACGAACAAAAAAATGAAAAAAAAACAACCGTCCCGCGATCGTTACATAAAATGGAAGTATTTGTGTTAAACCCGCGAAACCGGATAAATTTTTGTTTTTGACAAAATTGTTTTCGAAAACGCCACAGTCGCGTATAGTTTTGAATTTGCAATTGCACACTTGACGCAAGAGTATCTTTTGAGTTCGCTTTACGCTACACTTTTGAATATTTATGCCTTTTCTTTTCACTCTCGTGCGTTTGGCTCCAACTCGCAGTTGTTGGCCTTTATGAATGTATCCACAATTCAACTAAAGGTTGCGATACAACAGCAAGTCGCTTATATAGTTGGGGTACGAGTAGTGTCGAAAAAAGCTTTATTTTTCCTCTTCGAGCGTGAGGGTGTGTGTGTGGGATAAATTCGTGGGCATGGGTGTGCATGTATCGAGAAATTCATTCAGTATTTCTTTTTTGTTGATATTGTAGAAACGCAAAGAAGTGTGAACAATTTGAGCACACACCGTGTAGTAAGAGAAACGACACACAGGCGAGCGGGCGGTTTGTCGAGAGAGCGAGAGCACAAGTGTTCATAGGTGGCTTTGGGCTCTGCAAGGGAGGTGTGCATTTTTTTTTTCCTTGAATTTCATTTCTTTTTGGGTTTTTTTTGGGGACATCTGTAGGCGGGTTTTTTTGCAAAATTAAACAAAAAAATACTGTTTCCTTTTATTTTTCGTGTTGCTGTACTTTTTGACCCACATACGTTTTATATTTGAAAATGTCTATTTTTGCGGGAAAAAAGAAAACAAACAAAAATTGTATTTTATTGCTGTCTTTTGTCAAGTGATTTTCGGAATGTTGTTCGTCTTCAAATGCTTGGTTGTGTGTCTTCGCTTGTTAGTTGCGAGTTTCTCCAACTGCTTGCCAGAGAATGTCCTTCACTAGAACTCATTTGTGTTTGCATTTATTTGCAAGGCAATCAAATGGAACTAATTAGCTTGTTAAACTTCATATGAGCATGTGCTTCGGAAATAGTGATCGTATCCGGCATTCGATATTAAAATAAATTCTTCATACCTATCTAGGCTCAGAGTGCAATGCCTGCTAAGATGATTAAAAAGGAAAACGTTCTTTGTTTTATGTCCATAACTTAGTACAGTTGTGCAAGCAATGCAAAATAAAAATTCCTTTCACCCCATTTTTTTGAAAATTTGAACGCTCAATTTATTATTTTCATTTTCCAAATACACTCATGTGGTAGAGGACGTTCCATTGTGAACCACCCAAGGGCAATGCATTTGTTTCAAGGTGGCTTTTGTCATCTTGCATCATCTTTCTTTCCTCCACAAACCATCATAATGCAATACTAACTCGCCATGCAGTGGATTTCTGTTGGTTGTATTCTGTTCTGGAATTTGCTGATCAAACAAAGACAGAGGACTTCAAAACTGAAATTTCCTTCCCAAGTCTCTTTTATTTGTATCAAATGATTGCAAAAACAAATTCAATATTAAATGACTGGCTTACTAATAATTTTGTGACTCTACCCAGGGCGCGAAGTGAATCAGTTGTTATTTTTGAAGCATTCTGTCATGTCCGTAACTGCAATTCACACCCATAATGCGAGATTTTTTTGTCGATTCCTTTGGGTTTGTATATGCATAGTCCTACATTCCGTGCATTGATTTTGTTACAATAACAAAAATGTTCTCTTTTCCATACTCGTAGGTGTAATATTATTTTTTTTTAATTCCTATCACTTTCAATGCTGCATTTCTTCTTCTTCTTGTGGAGCTACAAGGTCCAGGGGTGGACCTTGGCCTCAACCAACATGCCTCTTCAGCCAGCACGATCTTTCGCCAGCTGTCGCCAGTTGCGCACTCCAAGTTGGTTGAGGTCCTTCTCCACTTGTGTGCGCCACCTTAGCCTAGGCCTAGGCGTTCTCAGTTGCGTTGTGCCAATGGCTAGGATTCGAAAACTTGTTGCATTTATTCCTGTCGTGGCGTCATGAATACCCGACATACATATGTATTCATGACTCCTACGTAGGAGACCTTGATTCAATACCTGGGATAACCTCTCAGTCATTTATGATTTTTTTTTTCTTCACGTTTTCGTCTATTTAGAGTTGCTGACAACACGTAGGGAGTCCCTACTGGGCTTCTCAAATTTCACCATTCGGAGTCAGTGTAGGTTTCCCCCACTCGAGAGCGAACAATGACACTCACAATACAGGCGGTTGCTGAAAAAACTTGTAAACTGTTGTGTCACCCAATTCAATGTTTTCCTCGCTTCAGTAAAACTGCATCCCTTCTGCAACCTCTCAATAAAAAGAACATCTATCCATCATCAAACAATTTACACAAAAACTTCTTCTCTGTGACAATGTCATTACATCAACCTATTTCATCCATTAATTAGAAATAAAGCAGAACAACTGAAAAATGTTATCATTTACGGCCCCAAAACGGGGTGTGACTCGAACAAGTGTTTCAGCATTTTTTTCCCCGGAAAAAGCTATCAATCTCATGCGCGTATGTTTCCAATGATAAAAGTCATATGACGTAGGTTGCGAATTTCGTTAGCGAGGCGAACGTTAAGCCACGCACACATGACGGACTGTTAGTCGATGATCGAAATTCAGCAGAACTTCGCCCCCATGAATTTGCGGAAAGGGGCGATTGCGAACTTCGCCTCTTGGAATCACACACATTTCGGTATCGTGTGGAAGATGTATGGATGTCCCACCTGCTAATTGGAAAAGATCATTTCTCACTTTAATGGCGACAGCCTCAAGATACGTGTTACATTTCAAGGAGCCCCACAAAACATGAAACAAAAGCAGATTCCCGCTCATCTGTCAGCCGGCCAGTTCACTTACCCTTGCGTAACCTTCATCAATATGTGTGCCTGTGTAGTGGAATCTCCCCGTTTAGTTGCCACATAAACAAGCAGAAACCACACGTTCTCGGTGGTGAACATTATGTCCATGTCGTCACTTCCCCTCGCCCCACTGACTGATAAAATGCAAAAATAGTTTCGATTCAGAGAGAGGGTCCGCTGACGCCATATCTCACCGACTAATTTTCAGATACCTGGCTTCTCTTGCAGCCCGATTAGTCATCGTAGCCCACCTTAATTAAATCAGCGGCGGCGGGTCGTCGCGACGCGCACTCCCCCTTGCCTATGGGCGGGTGTGTGTACACGCATGCCATACGGCCGAGTCATGTCCGTTGTGGATTTTAAGCGTATTTCGCTAAACGTTGAACTTTTTCGTAAGAAGACCCACTGACGGCGCTCTCTTGACGCGATGTGATAAACAACTGTTGGTTCTTGTTTATTGCGAACGACGTCTCGTGAAAGCACATACCGTGTGTGGCTTTGCAAAACCCCAGCTCTGTTGCATCAGTCATTTGGAGGGGAAAATCAAAAAAGGCTCGTCGGAGTAACCGGTGTAGGCGAGCCTCCTCGTGGGTCGCCGATGGAGGGGCAGAGTGATTGTATGTGTTGCCCAATGTCATCGACCTCGCCGAACGCGATGCACAAAAGTATCGTTCACATTGTTGGCAAGAAACAGCCTCTCACTTGTGCAATGCAACTTCCAACAGAGCGCCGCACCATACACACAGATCGCAGCCATGGCCTTTCTGTGTACTACATCAGCACGAATGCCACGCCACTGCTGCGCGCTGTTACGCCGCCGTTGCACCGCTTCGTATTCTCTAAACTTGTCTGTTCAGTCGGCAGCAGACTACAACTACGAGTATAACAAAAGTGGGTTTGCCACACACCAACGGCGAGGCGAGCCTCCAAGCTCACCAACACACCCACAGAACCCCCTCAGCCGACTAGTGGTTTTCTTTTGGAATCAAAAACGAAGTTGTGTATATTCCGTGTTTTATCTTTCAGTTCAATTCGGAATTATATAACCGGCGAGTGTACATAGTTGGCGGCGAGCAGTTGTGGAGCGTCGTGTCTATGTATACGGCTGGCGGCAACTGTCGCTTGCCAGCGTTAGCAACAGTTGCCTCTGCTCTCGACGTCGCGGCGCAGAGACACAGACACGGTGGGAAGCTATCGAACGGCTTTGTGAAAAGGCACGTCAAGTCACGTGTCCGAGAATAGTTTCGCTTCTAAAGTACAATTTCGTAAACTGGTAAAAGGGAAGCATGCAGGTGCGCAAATATGCATCTTTCCGATGGAAGGTCAACACGAAATCGGTTTCGGCTTCGAAATTGCGCGGCAATTTAGCGCAATTTTCTCTCACTCATCACGCTCACACAGTTCCGTTCAAAGAGCCCGCTCTAAGTATAGACTCGGCAGACATCTGATGCATATGTAAACGAATTTTTGTAAAAAATTCTGAGAATATTCTATTTTCGAGAATGAATTGCAAATATTTGCCACCCTTGGTCGTTGACGTAGCAGCCACAGTTGAGTCGGGTACTCTACTACCTTGCACTTGACAGACTTTGAGTAAATACATGTCTACATATATGTATACATGTATACGTATGTACGAACGTGTACGATAGTTAACTTTAATTGCTGGCTAAATTGCGTAATTGTTTGCTGGTGATCGGCCTGCCTGATGGCAAATTGAATTCTGGTGTACACGCAAAATTGAAGTAGATACCAAAACTGCTGGTATTTCCGCAGCGAGTGGATGTTGTGGGTGGAAAGAGAAAGCTGTACAGTGACCTTCTGTTGAACTTTGATGAATGAATATTTCGGCGCACTAATTAAGAGGACTTTAGTTTGAAGCATGTGTGGTCTGAGTTGTGCCAAAAAATAAATTACAGAAGGGTGTCCGTTTCTCTACAACTGAAAACAAAAAGAGATGAGGCATTCTGGGGTGCAATGAGATCATGATGAGTGTGAAACGATGTTTTCAGTCGCGCCACAAATGTTGACAATTTTTGCTTGAATAAGTACTTTACTGGCATTAAGCATGTATTTTTGATTTGAATTTTAAGTTAGATTTAGTCGAGGCAGACTATTGGGTTGGGAAAATGTGAAAATCCATAGTGTACGTACAGGGAGCTAGTGTCGTACGAAAATCGTACAGCCAAATTTCCACATTTTTCTTGCGGATTCTTCAGGCTCTGCGATTTCTTATGATTTTGGGGATTTCTGGATTTTGGGGATTTTTGATTTCTGGAATTTGATATTTCGTTCTTTTTTTGGGAATCCGCGCTTTCAGAAATTATCGCTTGTGGGTATATTCGGAATTGCAGTACAATGTTTGCAAATAAGAAATAAACGGCCGCGGAAGTGTAGAGGGTAAGTGCGCCAACTTACGGGTTCCAGGATCGATTCCTGGACTGGACACACAGAATTTTTCACACCACCACTCCATCGCTATGAACTTTGAGAAGTTCTAAAACGAGAGTCACCAGTTTTCCATTCTTTTCAGAACTCAAACTTTGGAAGTGGCGATTATAACGCGGTAGAAGAGACAGCAGTTCGTTGCCAGTTTGGCGTCGGGGGTGATAGAAACGGATGTGCGGTAATGGTAGAAGAGTAATTTTTTCTTCACCAAATGGGACAGTATTTTGTGATTAAATCTTTCATACTATTCATAGTGTAATCCTCTCAACAGTTTGCGCTTTCGTGTTGTTCGATGTTGGTTACACATCTTGAGTTCCATAAAACGCTGGCCATCGCCGGCATAGGTTTTAAGTCAGTCTCAGCCTCCTTCGGATAATGTTCGCCAGGTGAAATTTAAGTTTTGACTGTACCTTATTCTCTGCTGTGTAGCGCGTGATGGTCACAAAGGAACTCCTTCTAGTTATGCTTTTATGGATGCGCTTGTTGTACAGAGTACACAAACACGGCACGGACTTCAAACCCATTTTATACAGAATATGACTCATGCGGTCTTTGTAGGTGTCTGTTGTCTCCCGCATCTTCAAACAGTCGTTCCGACAATAACCAATTGTTCATTTGTGTCACGTTATCCCTCCGTGCTAGCTGCTTTAAGGTAACTAGGCATGACCTATCCAAAACCAATTAAGACGGCGACCGTTAAAGGAGAAGAACCACCCTGCACAATTTTACTTCCAAAACAGGAATCGGATCACAAACCGATATTGATCTTAGTTGAATTATTCTAAAATGTGTAAATATGACCACTTCGACCAGGTCCAAATAAAAAAACACTCTTCCGATTTCATTAACATGACTTCTACGACAACTACTCGTGTTGTGCTTGCTAATGTTCTCTTACGAGTAGAAGGGAGTTTTTTGTCGCCTCAGAATGCCTCTGAGAAGCTTTTCATAGACAATTATGACAGTGCTCTGTTGTCAGCAACTCTAAAGAGGCGGTGCCGTAAGGTGTCCAGGAATCGAACCTGAACCTTCCGAGTATGAGTAGACGGACTTACCTAAAACGCCAAGGTGTGCCACAGTACCCATCTACATCTTGAAAAATACACAATATCTCTTGCATTAGTGACGCCATCGGGTAGTGAGGTTAAGCAATTATCAAACCAACTCTTGCACAGTTTCCTATCAACATTGATTGAGTCGCCTTTCTTTGTGCGTTGTCGTACCAAACAGATGAGAAAAGTTCCATGTTCCATGTTCCCAGTAACAGCAAATGAGTTACCTACGATACAAGCCGAACTATAGATTAATCGGAAAGCAGGCACAGAGGGCTCAAAATTGGACCTAAATTATATTCATGAGCCATAACAAATTGTCATCACGTGGATCTTTAAAGTAGTACCTCTTGTAATATTATTTGCATCTGGCAATGCTTAAGGAATGTGATGATAATGTTCAAAATTTTCATTCAGTCTCAACCATATACATATGACTTATCATGGAAAATGCAATTTAAATAATAATAAATCTTCAGATGTCAACTTTTACACAAGCTACAGTATTGCCAGATGCAATTAACATTACCTGAGGTATAACGTATCCCCTTCTTGCCCGTAAAATGGTTGGCTAGAATTTTCGAATCGGCATCACCTGTAGCCATAACTTGCCTTCGGAATAAGTTTTTGTTTTTATAATTGGCGCTCTCTAAAGGGATTGTTTAGTACCCTTAGATGACAGGAAGTAAGTCACAGCACGTGCCAAAGGTATAGACGAAGGGAGGGAAAGGAGGTACCGGTGCACATTGGTTTTATATGCCTGTGGAGTGTAATGAGGGGGGAAAGTTGACCCGGGAAGAGCGTTCCATATTCGTGTGGTGCGGCTGAAGAACGAGTCTCTAAACTTAACTGTACGTCTGAAGGTGGGCTTAAGGGTGAACGGGTGGGCAATTCTAGCGATGCGAGGATTGGGGGAAAATTCTTAAAGGGAAGGAATGCAACTGGCTAATTCTTTAGAGAATTTTTTGTTAAAATTGTGATAAAGATGCAACATTTCGTCGATGTTCTAGAGAGCCGATTGACTTCGCAGGTGTATAGGTGTATAGGTGTAAGTAAGGTAAGGTGTAGTTTCCTAACAATTAATGTTGAATGTTTGGAATGTTTAAAATGAATAGTAAACTTCATGACCTGTCTCCATTGGAAATGTCCCCAATCACAGTTTTGTGATGCATGAGTTCAGATTATCGAGGTAAAAGTAAACCACTTTTAATGTTGCACATTTAATGTGCACATTACGTGCGCTTGGATGAAAGGTTGGCAAGCTGCAATCAAGCAGTTTTGTTATGAGTAGTCCTTGGATGGATTTTAGAATAAATTCAAACTCCAATCGAAGTCTGAGAGTAAGGCAAACTGAAAATTTAAACGATTTCGGACACACACCCCACACCACCTGTGACATCTGAAGCAACAACCAAAAACTGCGTCGTATATCCTGTGTACTCAACTAACTAATTAGCAATGCAGTCATGTTTCTGCATAGCTCATCAGATGGCAATGAGTAGATCTATGCCATCTGTCAGCCGCATGCACGCTTACATAATAAACAAATCCTTCCAGTCGCGCTGAACAACATACCCGTGCGTTAGCTAATTTCAAACCGATTTAAATCGGCTGATTCCACTGATACCGCTAGATAGTTCACTCGTATAAATCATGTAAGACATCCACTGGACGAATGACACTTGTTTGTTCGTCGTATCTCAAGAGTACGCTTTCCGTGTTTACCCATTCCTCGGCAATTGCTCAACTAGGCAGTAGTCTAAATTATCTTTTAATTGTTGGCATTCAAAACACCGCTCGGTTATATCATGGAACTGCATTATCCGTATCTTGGGCTAATCAGAAAGTAACTTTCAGATAGAGAATACAAAGTCAAGTGCCATGCGGTGGCATTGTAAACATCGAATGTGCAGCCTTTAGTCGATGACAACTCAAGGAGAATATTGAACTCCGATTTTTTTTTTGCACAGTCCATACGACCGAGTGGTGATTTTGTTTTGCCGCTCGTCGATCTATACGCGCCAATCCGCTGTCTGCGGGCGGCCGGCGAAGGAATGTTGAATATCTGTACCCATGTCAAGCAATCAAAACAGTTTCATTAATGTGATTGCCATCGAATGACGTCTTTCGACGTCAGGCTCAACTCAATCACGAAGTGATTCTCTTCAAGCTCAAGACCGATCGCTCTGTAATCACCGAACAGCGCACGGCGGCGGCGGCGTGCAACATGCACTGGCTGCAGGTGTGTTTCCGTAAACATGAAAATAAAAATACGAGCACTAAATGATTTTGGAGGTTGAATTTCATCCGTGAAGCGAGGCGATTTCGCGGATTGCCTCGCGTCAGCTCGAAGGTCCGCCTCACTTGTCGCCCACACAAGGAGTGAGGTTTTGTGTTTCCCAAGAACTGGTGTGTGCCGACCTTGCCCGCTTGACCGAGTGGAAAAGCCGACTGCTGTGGTTTCAATTTGCTTTGTCTCGGCGTATGAGGGCGTACGCATACCGTAGTTTGTGATCCGAAACTGTGGCACACGATAGTTTCAATGTCTAGACACTTACTAGACACAACTTGCTAGCAAGCGCTCTCAGATGACAGACAGAGGAAGTGGACGTGACGATTTATGTGTTCTGCAGTCTGTATCTGTGGACAAGCGGTTACTTGAGAGGAAGCAGTGTGCCAGGGGATAACTGAGGAGCCATTCTCGAAGGGGAGAGAGAGGAGGGATTTATTGCTCTTATTAGTCGGTCATTGGTTACATGATGCAACTTTGAATGTTAATTTCGTGCAAACCGCAGATCTTTGATTCAATTAAAAAATCGCAATAAATTACATATGTTCTGAGGTAATAAATATTCTACAGTGATCATCAGATGGAACCCGATTCGGTTTTTAGCGGGGCATTGAACTTCCCTTAACTGATTCAAGGGAGTATGTGTCGCAATACGCGACTTGTTTGTTGTAATTTCGGGCAAAATGCATTGTGCCCCTGGTCAAGATAAGATGAGCAACTGCAACGATCTACAGAGTATTCTTGGCAGATCCGCTGACAGCTGAAAAGGTTAAGCAAACATCAGCCCAAGTGAGATATTAACATCATGACTGTACAACGCTTCAGAAATAATCCACCCCACAACACTTCATCACACTCTTCAACGCTAATTGCCAAGAAAACAGAGAATTGATGGATTTTTGGCATGAACTACGAATGTCATTAAGGAAAGCAGAAAAATAATGGATTATGAGAAGCAGTGAACCGCAAAAAAAAATCACAACTTAATGTTAGAACATGCCTGAAGTACAGTTGGACGGGTAGTGGTTTCACTCACGTGAAGAACCATTCATGTCGTCGCTGCCCTTGAATTCGGAATGTCGTGATACACGTGCCAAATATCAGCGACAGATTGTTGGCCGATATTGAGCGGTTGCTTTTGGCGGACGCCCAATGTTTACTTCTGATCATTTTAAGGGCAAGTGGATTATGAATTTATGCGGTCGTTGACTAACCGAATTTTGGGTTGTTTTGCGCAATAGAATGTTTTAATGGAAGGTTACGGAAGGCGCTGAAATTGGAGAAAATTTCCTTTAGCGAGGTCCATGAAGTTTAAAGACGTTCGTGTAATTGCTTAGCTTGGAATGCTTTTGGACCTTGAAGACTATGTGATGATAACATCTTTCAACGAAACGTGTGCACTGAATTTTGATTCCGACTTGCAATGTTCTGGAAGCTTTTTCTGTTCTCCTCCTTTTCCTCTATTTCAACCACTGAACAATTTCAATGAATGTCTGAATTCAACACTTTTATGCATGTAGTCGCCTTGGCATAGTGAGTAAGTACATCTTCACCGAAAATTCAACGCTGTGGCAAAAATTCAACCTCTGTATGGTCATGATGTGGGAGATCGCCGTGTCACGATCGATTATTTTACGGGTTGCCGTGGCGTAGTGGATGAGTGGGTGAGTGCGTTGACCCACACGCCGAAGGTCGAGGTTCGATTTCCGAACGAAACACCTCGCATTTTTTTACGGCGCCACCTCTCTCGATTTGCTGACAACACTCAAAGATTTTCTAACTGTCTCTGAAATCTTTACTTGCCGTTGGTAGTCGGCAAAAACTGTACGTCCCTTCTATTCTTGAGAGAACAGTAGCACGCACAACACGAGTAGTTGTAGGAGCTAGGCCCTATTCCCTTGTGGGCTGTAGTGCCACTCTATTATTATTTCACGGTTACAGCTCTATGGATCAGCTGACAAAACACAGACTGCTAATTCCTCATAAAAAGCTTATCGAAATCGGATTTATGGAGTCGAAATTAAACCCTTTCCACTCGTATAAGAACCCTTGCAAGAACAGCACAGTTGATTGCTTAAGAATTTGGGTCCCTTCTCGATCGACAATTGATTTTATGTATTTTGTGAGACCTTATTAAAGCTGATTCATCGTGAGGTTTAATTTACAAAGGGATTCTTCGGACAGCTCACATCTGGCTCCTATCAAATTGCTTCGTTATTTTGTTCAATATCGTGTGACAAGTTGTCATAAAAAGACTCACACCTTAACAACGTCTCCAAATTGTTCTGTCGGATTTCGAAAATCAGTGCTCTGTGCTTTGCGATTCGAGAATTTTATGGTGCACAATCACTATTGTCAATAACATTTGTAAGTTTAAGTGGCAGGTTACATTATTGGATTATAGATGCTCGACCGTTTCCAACACTTAGTGAAGAGACTATAACAGCTGTGTCCAGTCCCAGTCCTTCTTTATGACGCGGGATCCTAGACGTTACTAAAAGCGGATGAGGAAGCCCCTAGTCTTTTCGAGAAAAAATTTTTGCGTGTCATTTTTGGTCCTGTTTGCGTTGATGGCACCTGGAGAAGAAGATTTAACGACGAACTCTATGGGCTGTACAGCGAAATGAGCCTAGTCAAGCGTCTTCGGGTACAACGCTTAAGATGACTAGGCCATGTAGAGCGTATGGACACCACTGCTCCGGCCCGAAGAATCTTCGAATTTGAGCTATTGGGACAACGCACCTGAGGACGGCATAGGCTAAGCAAGTAACCAACTTGGAGCGCGCAACTTGAGGCAGCTAGCGATAGATCGTGCTGGCTGGAGAGGCACGTTGGTTGAGGCCCAGGTCCACCCCGAACTGTAGCGCAACAAGAAGAAGAAGAAGCTGTGAGTGTACGTGACTGCAATATCGGATTGATTCGTTTTCACCAGATTGACTATGTTAGCGGACTATTTGCTTCCTAAAATCCAAGCATATGGTCTAGGTTAGCTCTGGTTTCAAGAAGACGAGCCATTCACCGTGTGAAGCAATGTACTTGTTGAGAAATTAATTTTGGTGTGGACTTAATTTCACGTTTTGCTACCATAAACTGGCCGCCTAGATCGTACGATATCACGCCATTGAACTATTTTCTCTGCGGATAAGTAAAGTTGCAAACCAGCAACGATTGACACTTTGGAAGCCAACATTACTCGTGTTATCCGTTTGATACCAGTCGCCGAGATTGGATCTTTGGAATGGACCAAAATTAACCTGATATCATTTTCAAAGCACAAATGCCATGAATCCTTCTTTTAACACAAGTTCTTGATTCGCGTTATTTCTACTTTTATGCCTTATGTCAGTTAAGGACATTTTCTTTTGCGTTGTCCTAATGCCTCGAATTCGAAGTCTCTTCGGACAGGGGCTGTGTTACCCAGGGCCTAGCCATTCTAAGAGTTATATCCATAGATGTTTGAGTAGGCGCATTTTGCCGTACAACATATATAAAGAGTTGAACTTTCTCCTCCAGATCCTGTTAACGCGAACAAGGCCAAAGCGCATGCAAAACTTTTGTTTCAGAACTCCATTTTTGAAAACACCTTGACCTCCTCGTCCGCATTTAGTGACGTCCAGGTTTCTGCGCCATAGAACTGGACGAGGGTGAAGAGGGTGTTGTACAAGGTTGGTCTTTCGAGAGAAGTCTATATTACTTTTAACAGAAATAGCGATTGACAAGTTACTGCGAAGTTGAGATAGAAAAAGTCCTTGGATACCACAAAGTGTTTGCTTCCTTTTGTGAGACTATGTCCGTCAATGTTATGCGTTCATCCTTTATGACTGCATTTACTTTCGTTTGCACTCGTTTACTGCCACACCCATTTTGCCTGAATTCGCTTCAATGCCAGCAAACATTCAACAGTACGAGCCGTGAAAGCTGCCAGTTAAAAGGATATTTGGAGGACTGTTTCTGTACCACACACATACTCGAGAATATGCTTACATATATTTACAAACACAATTTTCTTCATTCATATTAAGAGAGACACACATACGAGTGAAGCATAAAGTCTCGCACATTTAGATGCAAATTCAACGCCATAAAGGTCGATTCTATGGAAAAAAAATGATACTCCCATTAAGTTTATTTACGAGTGTCTTGAATCTCGTGCTTGAGCTCAATTTGCATAGAGCGCGAACTGCTGTTAATCACCGGCGCGGTGAAGGCGCGAGGCGGCGGAATAAGGGAAAAGTTGATTTGCCTTCAAGTCAGGCCCCTTTTTGACCGGTTTCAAGGCAACCATCTTGTACGATCATATTTCTGGAAATACAATCCAACCGGTAACGTCAATAAATCTCACATGAAAGAGCAACATTATCCCAAAGAGAACGTTTGAGTTGAAAGGAAAAAAAAAACAGAATTCTAATCTGCTGTGACGTCAATCACCGCATTTTGCACAACTAGGCAAGCTAACCGTGTATTTAGTGAAATTTAACGCAGGCAAACTGACAAGTCTGCGATCACTTCATGGAGACCGGGACGCAGTTAATACGTGAAAGAGACGGAAAACGACATGTATGAGGTCGTTGGAAGGACAAGTGTACGAGTATGCGTCATGAGAAGGAAATGCCGACGCGGAGTTTTTGTTCGATCTTGTCTGAAACCTCCTTCGAATCAAGCAAATTTGAATGTTTTCATGAAATTCAAAAAATTCACAAAATGAATCGGCTTGATCGGGAGCTGATGAAATATGTTTTGCGGCGAAATTCGCGACTACATCCATATCATGGAGGGGGGAGGTTTTATTTAATTAAGCAGTTGAAGCTCGTGATTAAGTTGTGAGCTCAGACTGGTTTCGATCGTTTTAAATATAGAAAAAAACGTGATGCGTGGCCGTGGGGTGGATTGGATTGAGTAAGGTCTGCTGACGACTGTCTTGTGACCTTATTGATTTTGGATGCTGTATGCAAAATTTTTGTATGTCGTTGTGAGTCGACGTGTCGTAGTTGAAAAATGTATTTTGTGGCGCCACTTGTTGACAGTCAAAGGAATGTGGCATCTTATGAAATATCGAGTGTAAGTCTGCAACAGAAAGTAAATTGTATGGATTACGGTATAGACTAGACTATTTTTATGTCTCAAACAAAATTGCTAATGAGACTTAAAACCTTGAGGTGTTCATAACAAATTTACCACTGGCGCCACTGCTTTTAAAACAAACATAATCTTGGTCGCTCTATCTAAAACACGCGATACCAATTAAGCAGTGTTTTGATCCAATTAGCCTAGTGGTATGTTGGTAAACAATAACAGATTCCTCGATAAGAACACTAAAAAAATCAGGTTGTTAGCCCCCAAATTATGAGTTTTTATGACTTGCAAGAGTAAATTTTTTAGTAAATTAAAAAGTTCACGTGCAGACGTCTTGGAATGTTGAAAACAAACTTCCGCTAGAAATCTGAATAGAGGGACTGGTGTCTGACACACCTTTTAGGGGGCACGTCTAGAGATAAAGCAAAAGACTAAATTAATTAACTGGTTCGCAATGTACAGAATTTGCGCAGAACATTTCAGAGTCTAAGACTAGTAGTTCAAAACGTTGAATCAAGATTTTCAAAGGAACAACGCAGTTAGTCAACTTATTGTATTGCGCAGTTGACAAAAGGCTGAACAGTGTTCAAGGATCTCAATGATGAATTGAATCTGATTGAATTTGATGACAGAAGGCTTTCAAAAAGACAAGAACTTCTTTGTAAAAGTTGAAATGAGATTTTACCACTTTTAAACAGACAATTCCCACATTTATGGGGCTCAATTTTAAACCCTGAAAAACGGACGGTATTGACTTTTTAGGTCAGCATCTTAGTCTCAGAGGTTACACGCTGACGATAATCGAGGTTAGTGTACTGTGTCGAC
This sequence comes from Eristalinus sepulchralis, assembly GCA_944738645.1. NCBI lineage: Eukaryota > Metazoa > Arthropoda > Insecta > Diptera > Syrphidae > Eristalinus > Eristalinus sepulchralis. The sequence goes on from OX122886.1 coordinate 57,614,964, forward strand.
TGGTCATATTTATTGTTGACCCGGAATCTGGCCAGGAGGTTATGGGACTTTCCCGTCTCAGTATGGAGTTGCATTTTAGAAAAGGTTCGCTTTAAACCTACGTAGGGTGACTGTCCCTTAAATATGATCGCATTTGGTGCTTGGGTAACTAAGGCGTTTATGTATGCACGACTCTTGGACGAATGGATTCCGTGGTATAAGCCGTAAAGGCAGGTGATCATGTAAAACCAAATCCCACATCTGAATATCATTGTCTGTGGTCTGTATGTCCTTGAACATGGATTTGTCACGTAAAGAGGAATAAACAAGTACTTTCATTCAGTTCAAGCAATAGCAACATGCTTTTACAATTAAATATTATGCCACTAACTATTAACTGAGTGGTCGCTGTGGCGTAGTGGGTAAGTGCGTCGACCCGCACGCAGACAGTCTAGGTTCGATTCTCGGACGGGCACCTCGCATTTTTTTACGACACCACCTCTTTTAAGCTACTGACAATCTAAAAGAGTACTTATGGTCTATGAAAAGCTTCTCAAACCTCGCCGTTCAAAGTCGGCAAAAAACTACTCGTGGGAGACAAGTAGTAGCCACAACACGAGTAGTTCATGCAGAAGCTAGGCCCTGGTTCCTTGTGGACTGTAGTGCCACTCATTTCTTATGTTCTCAGTCTTCATCATTCCTTGTAGAACTTGGTCTGTTTTTAAGAGTTAGCACCACTCTTTTCTCTCTCACATTGCGCACCTTTCCCAGGAAACGTGCGATTATACAAAAATCTTCTAACTTTAGGAGTTTTAAGATGGCAACATTTGCACAAGCACTAGCAAGTATTGCCAGATACAAATAATATCACAGACATCTACCGACAGTTTGTTACTGAACTTTTTCGCGTTCATATAGCATTTTCGTGGAACCTTAACTCGTCTGTCGGTCGTGCGTTAAAAGTCGCTACAGTTGATGCTCATGCTGTCACTGATAATAATGTACACGCTGCACATTTGGTGGCCGTAACGAGGTGGATAAGTACCTCGACTCATATGTCAGAAATCCTGGTTTCTTGGATTCCTGGCCCACAGTTGATTTCGCTCAGCCAGTCGCTCCAACCTAATATTCCTCATATGTCCGAATTGGAAGAAAATGCGTTATAGGGTTCTTCTTCTTCTTCTTCTAGTGGCGCTACAGTCCGGGGTGGACCTGAGCCCCAACCAACATGCCTCTCCAGCCAGCACGATCTTTCGCCAGCTGCCGCCAGTAGCAACGCACTACAAGTTGGTTGAGGTCCTTCTCCACTTGTGTGCGCCACCTTAGCTTAGGCCGTCTTCTGTTGCATCGGCTCATTCGATGACTTTTCGGGCCGGAGCAGTGGTGTTTATACGCTCTACATGGCCTAGCCATCTTAAGCGTTGTATCCGAAGACGCTTGACTAGGCGCATATCGCTGTACATAGAATTCGTCGTGGAATCTTCTCCCCCAGATACCGTCAACGCAAACAGGACAAAAATTCGCACACAAAACTTTTATCTCCAAATGACTAAGGGCTTCCTCATTCGCTTTTAGTAACGTCAAGGTTTCCGCGCTATAAAGTAGGACTGGGATGAGCAAGGTGTTCAGAAAGCAAGTTTAGTCCTTCGAGAGAGGGCTTTATTACTCAATTGCCTCTTGAGCCCAAAGGATCAGCGATTGGCAAGAGTGATTCTGCGTTGAATTTCGGTACTGATGTTATTGTCCCTGTTTACCGCGGAGCCGAGGTAGACGAAGTTCTTGACTACCTCGAAGTTTCTGCTGTGTGATGTACGTTATAGGGTTATCAAGGGAAAAGCATAACTTGCTTCTAAGTACTTGAAAACAAGCTGTCAACCGTGGTGTCTACACTAATGCTCGCTTACACACTCTTCCAATTAAACACCACAACACAAGTTAGCTTAGTGAACGAAAGCGTTTGCTTAAAAGGAAATTGTATATTTGAGGGTTTTCGAATAAGATTCTAGGCTTAGGTGCCATAGGTCGATGCTTAATACACAGATGGTTCATAGAATTTCAAACACACTTGAGAATCTTCAGAAAGAAAAATATCTCTCCTCCGATGTGATTAATCGACCAACCGCTGTCTTCCGTCAAATGTTATCAAACATTCTTCTGACTCAAAGAGACGCAATCTACCCCCAACTTGTCATACAGACATAACCTTTGCCTTCTCCAATCCAATCGATATTAGTCAGCTTCATTGCCTCAAATCAATCTTCATACTTTGCACACGAACGAGTTCAAAATCCAAATCTACCTTGTTGCTAACTTATCGACCACATCTACCGAAAACTTATCGGCCCCCGGCGGCCATCTGACGTCCGCAGCTGCATAAATTATCCATAGACCCGTTTTCGTTTGAATCTTCCACACCATACCCTACCGCACTAAATGCGTAACTTCTAATTGCCAACGAGAGAAGGGTCCCTCATGAATAGTCACATCCCGCAAGCACAAGATACACCTCCACAATGCGAAGTAAGTTTGTGTGTCAGCCACGCCCACGTAACATACAAAGCACAGTCAATTCATTCATTACGGCCGTATCTTGACACTTCTCACATTTGGCGGCGGTGTAGCCAGATTAGCGTATCGCCCTTACGTGTGCGCCCAAATCGGACTTTAACACCCGCAGTACACCGTGTGGACTCGAGGGGAAATTCTTGCGTGGAAGCTCTTTGCAGAATCACGCAAATGCCAAACGTGTAGCGTAATTTCGTGATTTCGGTGAAACTTTGTAAAGAAGCGCGTATCTTATCGGAATGATGTGGCAGAGTGTGCTGGTGGTGGAGTGGCAGAGCTTAGTTCCACTGACTCACTGATCGCTCTCTCTTTTCGTGGATTTCGTTTTTTTTTTTGTTTCAGTTAACCCAAGCAGTCGGGCGGTAAACGCCACGAGGTTTCTTCAACGTCAGCGAGGGCGGCGTTGTGACGCTAGGCAAATGAATGTCGTTGAATGTTTTGGATGAATCCTCTTCAGCAATTCCCGATCAATTGATTCAATTGCCGGCAGCCGGATGGTAAAGAAATACTCATCCGTCATCGACTGTAAGTAGTTCGTGCAAGTCCAGCGGCGTGATGCTTTACGTAAGCCGTACATGCCGCCTTGCACGATGCATATGCAAATTTTGCCATCGACAGATAATGACATTTGAATACGCAAGCGGTGTGCATTTTGCTTGCTTATTTGTGAGGTCTTATGCAACCCGATGGGGAACTGGCGGAAGGGTGCCACCCGTGCTTAGTATTCCAATCGGACAGTGATCTGTCAAAATCGATGTTTGACAGGGAGATGTTTGGGAGGAGACGCGTGCGTAACACAATCGGACGACATGTGTGACTTCTCACGCCTCGCACGTCAATGTTGGCATTGACATCGGTTAAGTGTACTTACGGCGGGAGGTAGTGCCCCACTGGATTGTGTGTGCGTGCAGCGCATTATGTCCTGCTGATCTATTTACAATTCGAGAGTGGAAATTTTTTTCGAGAACTTTCCAGTGTATGTACATATATTTGAGAGTATGTGGTCGTTTGGGGATTTTCCATGCGTTTGAGTGGTTTGCATTGCTTGGGGGAGTTTTATTTTTGACAAAAAGGGGGAGAAATGTGTTGGTATACGTCTGTGATAGAAGTGCGTGCGGGCTAAGTGAACGCTTAGGAGAATTCAATGTTTTTCGTTGATTAGGAAAGTTTAAGAGACATGACTCTCATTCCAGGGGCAATTTGAATAATGAACAGAAGGCTGAAGTTCTTGAAGGCATTCGGACTGAATCCTCAAATCTTATATCCTGAAACGCCCGAAATTCTGAAGCCTGAAAACTTGACAATTCTGCAAAAAAATTTATATGACTTGGAAAGTATTTCAAATCTCACATCGACATCAGACGGAAGGGTTGATGATTACGTACATCTCTGAATTGTGTCTATCGGGATAGGGATTTCGAAATCATATTTCTAGGGATTTTATATATTCAGGTTTAAGGCAATTATGGGCTTTGGGTACTGCAAGACTTTTTCCCAACGCCACCTGACGACACTAAGGCTTTGTTGCACGATGACGCACTGTATTCATGCAAAACTTTGCTCCCCATTCTCAAGTTTCTCTCTATCCTTTGCCTGCTAGATATGTTTCCGTGGATTTTATATCGTTTTCTCGAAGGTGTGACATTGATAAGGCATATTGTTATGCCAAATTATTTTCGCCCAAAAATTCAACTGCTTTATGCTTGTGCAAAAATTCGACAATTGATAAGATTTTGCAGAAATGACGTATGTCTGCCGCATTGTGACTGCTGTTGTAATCTGCAAACGAAAAAGTTTCCGACGACATTTCTTCAAGCCGTCAAAACAATTATCGAACGCATTCCTTTTGATACAAGTTCAGCACGAACAAAACCTACCCGTTGGTTTCAAAGCCAACTCATAAGTGTGGATTGGAGATTTCTTCGTGTAGTTGGGTGAGCTCCTCACCGGGCTAGGGTGAGAAACACATCAGTGTACGACGAGCTCAACGTTGCGCAGTTGCTTACTGGTAGGAAAGAGGCTATATTTCCATGTATTGATCACATGCTACAAATGCCGTGCTTTGAATGCGATTTTATCAGATTTGTGTTTGGTAGACGGAGAAAGGAGTTTTCGAAATATTAACTACGTTCTTGCCTAAAGTTTTATTCGGAATGCAGCATTAAACTGAAGAGAGCGTAGAGATAAAAAAACGGATATAGGTGAGTGTAAGCAAAGAATTTAACATGATTCATTCGTCTTGAGTTTTTCGTCAATTCCTTTAGTTTTACGTAGTAGTCTAAAATATTTTTTTAATTATAACCAAAAACTCGTCAGTGAAATACCTCTTGCTAGCTCATTTCACGTGGGAGCACTAGGTCCATAAAGGTCCTTCTTGTCACTGCGTCACATGATGCTCTGGAATAACTACGCTTTCCAGAATATGGCTTTATTTCACTCTAATAGCTTGTAACTTGACTTTATTTCGAATTGGAAAGTTGAATTTTAGGCAGAATACAAGGTAGTAAAGTTGAGGCCTAGGTCCACCCTGGACTGTAGGGCCACAAGAAGAAAGAGACAAGGTAGTAGAAAAACTTTACTTCACTTCAGTGATTCTTGATTGAGGGATTTTGTTTAAATTCCGCCATACATTAACCGTTTCCAGTCCGAGGGAGCATACTCCCCCTCCAGTCCCTCCTTAACAGCAAATGGAACTTGGGATGGGTGTACATTTTGACATATCCTATGTGCTACATATTTTTCTTTCACTTCAAAAATCCCATCTGTGCCCATCGGGGGAGCCAGATGATGAATAGTGTTGGTTTTTGAGTGCTTGAATAGTTTCGGCATTTTTCACTTAGTCCTCAATTAGAAGCTGTTGTGTAAACACCTGTAGAGCACAGAACTTTTTTCCAATATGAAGTAGGATGTGTGTTGGCATAACATCGGTCCTTCGTGGTTCCTCACAAAATAAAAGTCCAAGGCAGGCAAATCGCACCAACGTGATGGACATGCTTAAGACACAGCATTCAAATTGGAAATCAATTTTTAATATTTCTCGAAGCGTTAAGCGACTAATTTCATTCCGACATCATACTGACTTTCTGTCCAGATTTCGACTTGGAAACGGTGGTAACATGACCTATGATCTAAAAACGGAGATGGTCCAACCTATATATTTCTTAAGAACAATTTATGTTACAGTAGAAAATTGAAGATAGTTACTGTAGCAGGTGCTAAATTCAAATACTCAGCAGGCTTCAAATTCAAACATTCTTCTAAAATTGGACGAAATATTGTAAGGGACTACCCGGTGAATAGCTACGGGTATGTATACTTCATTTCGGAGACCATATGTTGGTTAATAAATTATGAAAAGTTATTTTTGTATTTTATTTTAAATTAAGAGTGTTGCAGTACGTGGGAAGATAAAGGGGGCTTAGAGACGGGCCATAGTCCCATAATCGACCATTGTGCTGCCACGCCAGGATTCGATACAAGGTTCTTGTAATAATCCAAAATAAACCCACTAACAGACGGGAAGCTGTGTAGATTGGTGGAATTTGCTGGGATCATGCAAACCTCTTAGAAAGTAGTGTGTTTTTGGAGGCATGCATAAATGCAGAGTAGGCGTAGAATGATTTCTGGGTTTTCTGCGTCCATACAACTTTTGCAGTCTATAATTGCGCACTAGATTTTTTCTCCCACAACTATACGTATACCCAATTGTTTGGGGGAAAAGAGCTACGTTGTGGATCAGGAGAGGGCTAAATTCTGGCAATTTTTACATGAAAATTTAGTGCCCAGATATGGATTATTTCTCACTGACTGCTCGTTGGGGTAAATCTCTATTCGCGCTAGCTAGCACAAATTTTCAAAGTCGTGTTCTATTTATTTATTTACAATACGTTTATAATCTCTTTTCTTTTTGAAATTTAAAAGTCCTCTTTAGAGTATCATAAATATATCGCACATAAAAAGACTCACGAAGTTAACATTATTTGCAGACTGTTTTACTGATGGAATAGATAAGATAAAACCTAGACACTGTTCTTTGCAATCCGTACACATGCAGCTGGAGCTAAAAATAATAGTACACCTTCAATACTTCCATGATCAGTTCAGACAAGCCCTCTTTATGCAATCAGTTTGATAAAAAGAACACCTATCTGCTCTTGAGCTTATTTCTAGATATTGATGAAAAAACGACCAAAACCAACTTCCAAATGAATCACATTGCTTATCCCACCAAATACAGAATTTTTTGCACGTTATGGATTTTTTTTTTTTTTTTTTTTTTTGAATTCCTGCAATGTCAGACGCCTGACTAGCCAGTTAAGATAACGCATATCGATTTGTGGTATTCATTTTTATCGTCAAACGAGCGGTTGTGATTTCCGACCGAAATGTAGAGTACAGTGAGTACGATGAAACTCATTGTCAAGTGGTTGAATTCACACGATAATTTGGATCCATTTGCATGTGATACTGATACGGGGACTGCTATCAATCACATGATGTCACTTTCTGATTGATTATCGGTCGGTAGATCCTGGAAAAAAGTTGGATCATATATTCTAGTGAATAGTTAGAGAAGTAAATGTTTTCGTTTTCGCTGCTGAATCAGTTCTATCTCCGGGCTTCCCATTAAAGCAATTTTGCACTTTTGTTGCACTCATTCTCGTTGTGCTAAATTTAATCTATTAGTGTGTAACACATGGAATTTTTCACTTAGCCCTCAATTAGATGAATGTTGTTGAATGAACACCTGTAGAGGACAGTACTTGTTTTCAAATATGAAGTAGGATATGTTTTGGCTGTGCAGTTAGTTTGTATAAAATTTTTTTTAATCATGTAGCGAAGATTGGACTTTATACTAATTTTCTTTACAAGTTGAAATCTCAAGTTTAAGTCTCTGGCAGCTAGAAAAATATATGTAGCGCATTTGAGGTTAAAACTATGAACGAACTCAACTTCTGGCGTTGGTTTGAATAGTTTTGCTTTGGGGATCTAAGCCTCGAAAACGTAACCGAAAACAATAATAACAGTGTCTCGTTCAACCATAAGTCGACAACTTTCTAAAATGGGAATAGTGAATGAAAATTGGCTCCTTTAGTTGAACGGTGCCCAAAAACTATGCCGTTCGGAAACCTGTTCATCGCAAAAATTCGTCGTTTTGGCATCCTATAATTATGAATAATAAAAATTGGAATTTTTTGCAAACCATAAAAGACTTGAGCAGTTGTTGGATGCCATCGAAAACCTAGAGCACGCCTGTAATGTTAGTATTTACCCAGATAAGGTAATGGTTACAATTTGGTGACGTGGAAAGGATCCACCTTTTATTTCTCAACCAGGAGAATCGAAAAAATGCATAAGAAATTGGAAACGAGGCCAGCGTTGGCACATAGACCTTACGATGCTACAGATTCAACAGTTTCGATTCGAAATTCTTCCTCTGATATTTGTTCAAGGAATTTTCACCTTTTTCATGTCATTTTATCGGTGAAAGGTGTGAGAACGAGAAAAGGTCTTTGAAAACTTTTGAGTGTCATCAAATCAATCCTTAGGAATACATGAGTGTCTACAAAAAAGGGCTTTGTCCTGGCGAAAGGGAAACATGACTCCTAACAAGCATACTGGTATATCTAACCAAAGTCTAACAGTGTACAGAAGATCATGATTATTCTAATTCCTCCCTAAAGCGAGCAGATAAATCATCAGGAGACAAAGCAAAGTCTAAAATTCAAAATTCTAGAAATCCCAAAACTATAAAAAATTGACAAATTTGCAAACGGTTAATGTAATGGAACTACGCGTCCACCGAATTCCACAGGACTATGCTTATAGCGATCCTTAACCAAGGAGGTTGAAAAGGAGCAGTATGCGACCGTAAATTCTTCTTTGAAATCTATTGTCCGAAGTTTTTTCTCTTTTAAATATTTTGTACATTTTTGGAATCTTGTGCCCAATCATATTTATCATCTGTAGTGCAAGAGGTCACCAAAAGCTTCTGTCTTCCTTCCCAAGAAGTATCCTCTGTGGTCCACACTCCAGCCACTATCTTTTTAAACTTAAGACTGTCAGTGCCACTTATCAAACATCACCTCATTTATTTCCTTAAATCTTGTAGATTTATGAACCAAAGCGCTTTTTTCCATTCACATCTATATTTACCAACATCGACCGCATCCTCGATGATTGGAAACCATGCTGCTGCAATTAGTTTGTCTTTTAATTTAATAAATTCCTAAAATCGACTAACGGTGAAGCGATAACGATTTGAAGCTTCATGAATTTTGTTGTGAAACTAATTGTTCGTAGTGTTTACAATTTAACCGGAATTATCTTATCGCTTCCATGTAAATATTTGCTCTATTTGTTTTTATTTTGTCTGCGCATTTGCGGCAGATTCACCCCAGTTTATCTCCAGTGACTGTTCCCAGCCGGTGAGAGATTTTTACAATTCACCAAATTTACACGTTGCCTTTTGCAGCATCTTAAATTATAAGTTCCTTCATTCTTTTTATTTCCTGCCTAAAAGATTTTTAACAGCATGTTGTGTAGCATCAGTGAATACATTTTGAGTTACTCGATTGAGGTGAGTTTATTGTGACTACTGTTCACCACGAAAAGGAGGAGGAGCTTAACAAAAACGGTTGTGTTCAAAAAGTACATTCAATGCAAGTTAATGTCAGTTAAGATTTAAATAGTGGCCTGGAAGAATTTCTTTTTTTTTGTACTTTGTATAATATTTTATGAAAAATAGAAAAAGATATAAATACTTGCAGGCGATAGGCGATGCTTAGAAAGTTTGGAAAAAAATAACACATTTTTAAAATTACTAACTCCTGAAGACCACTGTACATACTCAAGGTTCTAAATCAGAACTAGGACAGTCTTTCATCCTGACAGACACTTTGTCTTGGATTTACGATGTCTTAACACCAAAGATTCCGTCTTTCTTTCCTTCTCGTCCCTGGAGGCTGGGACTTAAGAGCCTTCATATGTGTAGCACTGTTGTACATTAGCTCGATCTGGTCCAGCCAATGTTGCCTTAACGACAACATTCTTATCGTGGTTTAGCTTGTAAAGTTGGCGGGTTTATCGTTCTCTGGCCTCTTTAAAAGCATCTCTTCGAAGGCGTGCAAATAATTTGTTGTCACTTGTGGTTGTGCATGGTACAAACGTTTAATCGCCATCGGCTTATCATCGCGATGCCTAAACACTGCATTTATGCACGCGATAAATGAATTTAAAAAATGTGATCTCGAAATTACTACAATAGGTTTTTTGTCTAGGAAATTTGTCAAGTTGCGTCATCTGGTTTTGTGCGTAAGAGTTAAACAAATCAGAAGATCTGGAATAATTTAATGAATCCCTCAAAGCTAGGTTTCACGACATATTCTAAAAGAAGCAGCAACCTTAGGCAACACTACATCGCAAAGCAAAACCTGCACGTAAGCCCTACGAACAGAGAAGGGAGAAGCAAAAACTCCTTAGAGAGAAAAAGAAAAAGCAAGAAGAAGAAGAGATGGTAAGGTATAAAAATTTCTCTCAATCTGAACGACAATGGGTAAGAATTCCGTCCCTTCGAAATAGACGAGGTCAAACTATCCGTAAAACTCACTTTCTGAAGGACTATCCACAAAACTGTTGGATGGAACTGTTGGAGGAAAATTTTAAGCGTCAGAAAGGAAAATCAAGTATGTCAAGGAAAGCATACTTGATGAGAGCTCAGTAACGTCTGGACATTCCACAAGAAAAGGATACCCCTACGACAACACCAACTGCCGAGGAATCAGTTTTCGTTACAGCGCGTACGAAGTCCTTTAAATTTTTTTGAATCAAAGCCAAAAATGTTGGAAAATATTTTCAATTGATATGAGCAGTTCTGAAAATGTCCATCTTTGAAGCGAATAGGGGCCTTGAGATGCATGCTGCACACATGGGGTTCTGAGGCATTTTGGCCCATTCCCGGCGATGTGCTTGTCTGAGGTGGTTCGAACTTTGGTACATTTTAGTGCCAACCTTGGTCTGAGACAGATAAAGCAGACAGAAAAACAACGAGTTTCCACCCGAAGAATTTGCAATCCTTTGTCTCGAAGGAATGAAGTGTGGAACATTGTTTTTAAGCCAATTTTGGTTGATGAGCGCTTTGTTGATATGTCAATGTTCTCTGACCGAAATATTTGTTTGCCTAAAGCTTCAATACTTCCTCTAAGATAGTTTCATGGTACACGGTCGCATTATCGCCATGGGGTTATGGCCGCCGAAACTACCGCCATCGATGCTGCTTGCTTTCTGGTGACAGTCCGAAGGATTACATTTTCGAATTACTTCTCTGGCAATGTTTGTTGACACATTGGCTGATAGCAAATGGTGACTCATTGAAAAAGAACAAATTCGGCAACTAACAGCTTTCTTGAAGCGTGCAACTCATTCGTCTTTTAAAATCTTATTTGGAACTTCAACGGCTTGAGTCCAAGCTCACTTTTCAGTAAGTGTTGCATCCGTTCCAATGATACGCTGAGCTCACAAGTCGTTTCTCTTCCACTTCGACGTCGATTTGATACAATTTGAGCCTTCAGTCTCCGGAGCATTACTGAAGAAAATCGTTTAAAATCTTTCTACACTATAAAATTATCTGTTAAAAAAGTAGTAATTGCTAGAAAACTTATAATTTATTTCGCCAACAAAAATGAGGTTCTTTATGAAGGTACACTGGTTACCGTCTCAAAATGGAGGAATAGGGTTACATCGAGAGTTCGCTTTTTTCATAAAACTCTCAAAATGTGTGTCGTCTTTCAGTACAATAGTCTATTGGCACATTCACTCCGCCTGCATATTCCACACATCATTCACTGTAAAACCTGAATCATTTTTGTTTGCATCTATTGTTCGGCTGAAGAGAGCAGCTTTCACCACTTTTTAAACAGTCTACCCTAAAATGTCGCAAAGATGTGCAAAACAATCCCGCCATGACTTCTCACCATGGACACGTAGGTATTTGGAGGTAGTTCACAATCACTCTAAGATTCTTTGCCCCATCAACATTTAATTCTGGGACCTATTGTGTAAAAAAAACTGGTCTGACAAATATCACATTTCTGAGACTTAGTGAAGATGCCAAATATGTATTTTTCAATGAACTTCGGAATCTTTGAAATCGTGGACGTCTATTGCGTCACCACATTCAACGGGACTAGTTTTTCTTCTCCTGCATAGACAGTCAATTTTTGCGACTTTTTGGCAAGTGAAACCGTCTCTGCTGCCGTCACGAAAAGAAAACGTACGCAGTCGTGTACCAAAATAAGACAAAGCGCCGTGCTTGCCGTAAGTGGTCATTCAAGATGGGGAAATTCTTGGGTCTCATCCAAATTCCATGCAAAACCAAAAACCTGTTGGGTCAAATGTCCGCTCGAATTCCACGATTTCTTGGGAGTTTTAACTTCCTCTCGCGTAAACGTACCGCCTCCAACGTTTTGTCACAAAACCAACTGCGCCCCACTCAGTCTCCAATAAACAAGTCCTAAAATCGTTTTCTTCAATATTTATTCATTTGTGCTCGCGTCTAAAAATAGTCACCTCGGCCACATAAAAAAGAATTGGCTTACAAAATACGCCACAATTATTGCATCATGTTCGCCGAGCTGCGTGTGCATGGCGCAAAGAAACCGCCTCTGATCGGCTATTTTCACCTTGCCCCACCTAGGCGGCTGCAGGCAGTCGCTTTTTCCACACTCATACACATTTCTGCGAGCGGGGATGGATTTACCAGTTTTCTTTTGCATCCGCCAAAAACCCGTCATATGGCAAAGTCTGCTCATACGTGCCGTTGTACGACGATCGAATGTCAAGCCACACATCCCTCGACGTCCCAAGTCCCGCACCGACTGTGTGTTGGCACGCAGAGGGGAGGTAGAAGCGTTGAACTCAACGGTCCTCCTTGCCTTCGCCACCGTACTTCCCCAGTCCGCATCATCACTCGACACACACACGCACATAGTCGACTGAATAAGTAGACCATGCCGTGGTGCACCAAAGCTGATTGGTTCGTTGCGAAGCGAGCCTCCGTGAATGACGTCACGTACTCAAAAGCACAGCAAATGCACTGGCGACCATCAGTCGCGATGAATCGGTGATGTCTATCACGTAGTCCTCGCAAAGAGTCACTAATAGTCGCCCGAGATTTATTCACGTGTGTCACGCAGCTTAAGTAGAACCCCGTAGCTGAGTCAGCACGAGGCCGACCAAGAAGTGGTGAGCAAACTCTTGAGGTCGCTTGGTCACTTTCCCCAGCAGCGGAAGTCTGTCGGCAAAGAGCACCACGGGCGGCTACTGAAGAGAGCAAGAGAGTTTTCGAAGTTGTATTCGAACATGCACACGAACACCGGTTGAACCAGCTCAATAGGTCAAGTGAAATGAGTGTTGTGTTGGGGTAGACTCGAGCGGCGGCACGTTTCGCCGCCGACACGTTTTTACTTGCTCTTAACCGACTTATGAGCTGCAAGTGCGAGTAGATTTCTTGTGGTCCCATATGGTCTAGTGGCTAGGATATCTGGCTTTCACCCAGAAGGCCCGGGTTCGATTCCCGGTATGGGAAACTGTACTTTTTTGAAATGAATCATTTCGATAATTTTTTTGCAAAATATTGACTAATCGTCTGGCGGTGGTGGAGCCTAGGAGATGGGCGCCGACAGCACTTGTGAATGAGAAACGCGTGTCTCCATGTGCAAATTGAATGAAGAATTCAAAATTTTAGACGACTGACCGTTTGAGGTCGATTTATTGTTTAGTCACGAGGCTATTTTTAGGTCTGCTGCTTTCTGCTGTTTTTTTTTTTTTCAAAATTTTCGGTTAATGGGATTCGTGTGAGTTGTCCGTGTAACTGGTTCTTCGGCCATTGTGTCACATATTCGCGGCATTTGTCACGGGGTGCCTCGAGCAGCGATTGCCAAAGACTTGAAGTGGAGCTTCGATGAAGATGAGCGAAAGCTGTTGCTATGCACTCAAGAAGTTTATTGCTTCGATTTTTTGGCTGTTGTTGATCACTTATTGATCAGAATGGTAGAGCTTCACGAACATTTTATGAATGGGTCATTGGGTTGTTTTTCAAAAACTCATAGCAACAGCGGAAATACCAAGGGAATCCACAATTGGTCATTGTTTGGCAGAAATTCTCTGATATCGATGAATCAAAATTATTTTTCAGGAACGATAGGAAAGGGGTGAATTAAAAACAAAACACACTGGATTGTGGGTTTGCTTTGGCGTCATTTTGTTACATTGTTCTAATGAAACCTATCTGTGTCAGGTCTATCTGTCAAACGTTATACTGAGAATAGTCTGTTGGAATTGGACCTCGAGCTCGTCCAGTGTAAACAAAGGATTTATAGTTGAAAATGATTGCTGTCAGATTGATGAAACCTCCCGAAAGATGAACTATTTTCATAATTTGTATTTATTGCTAACAGCTAGCAGTTCTTGAAAAGACACATTTCTAAAACTAATCGGTGCTCTAGAGTTAATTTTGATGGAAAATGTGCATGGATTGATCCAGAAACCCATTTTTATTTAAAATCTATCTTAACCTACAGCTAATACGTTCAAGCGAATAAAATCATTTTCCACATTTTATTTCGCATCATCTTGTTCGTAACCAGTGTGTTTCACTGGAGAAGGCAATCGGAGTTCTTGAGGACACTCCATCCTTCGCCATCAACTTCCGCTCATCAGGAGCCAAACCCAGTTACAACGAGACAAAATATCAGACCTACTCTAACCTAGTACTGTCTTTGTTAAGCGGCCTACTACCTGATAAAATCGAATTGAAAGCATGGTTTAAAAGTCAAAATAATGGATACATTCATGCCAAATGACTTAACCATTAAAGTGGGAAGAAGAAGGCAGCAGCTCGAAATTCAGATCCGCGCGCAAAACCGCGTGTTTCATCGCTGTGAGAACTTCCACAATATCTCGAAGAAAATCACTACAAACTTCATCTTGAAAGTTGATCGGGATCTAATCTTTTCAGTCAGTAACTCAATTACGCTGTGGCGTAGTGGATAAGTGCGCCGACTGGCACGCAAGGTCCTAGGTTCGTTTTCCAGTGTAAATGCTGCACTTTTCACAGCAGCACCTCTATCGAGTTACTGTCGACCCTTAAAGAGTTCTAAGTGTGTACGTAGGGCTTTCCAAAATTTTGCTCTACTCGTGAGATGACAATAGCAAGCGAGCAGTTGCTGAAGAAGCTAGGCGCTGGCCCCTTGTAGACGGTAGTGCCCATCTAACAATTAACTCAACTTTTTGTACACGACGACATTTTAGCTGTAACACCAATTTCGGCTTACAGAATTTAGAGCTGCTTCAGACTGGTTCAGCTTGAACAAGCATTCAAGAAAGCAAAGTATTACGAAAAAGAGAAGTTGTTCGCCTGTTAAATGAGTCTTCTGATACTGAGACTGTAAAAGATTAAGGGACTAGTATAGACCAAATTTTAACACGGCAGCAGACCTCGGGAAATGCCCAAGAAGTGCAAATTGACACTCACCACTTAACTGTGACTTCAACTGTCAGAAAAAAATTTTAGACGATGACTATATTAACATCCTCCTAGAGACGACCCCGCGAAACTCACAAGTCAACACCAGACAAAAATCCATCCACTGCATACGTGGATGACATTGACGTGACTGGACGAACGCTGCTAGCTGTCCACTTCACAATGTTTGCTGGGATTAAAACGGAAGCGTTTAACATAGGTCTGACTGTTAAGGAGGACGCACTACCTCGAAGTCTCGGACCTGCTTATTTACTTACTTACAGGTTGGCAACCCTTGTAGGGGCAAAGGCTGAGCTAATTTGCATTCCATCCTTGACGATCCTGGGCACAATATTTCTAGCCATCCAAGCAAGTTCTCTTAGTTGGTCCTTTTACTGAAGGTTAGATCTTCCTCTTCTCCTTGAATTTGGAGACTGACATTTGAAGAGGCCCTTAGCTGGAGCATTGTTGTCCATTCGCTCGATGTGGCCGAGCTAGTGTAGTCGACGGTATTTTGCTTTCGGGCTATATCCATATTTCCATACAGGACGTAGAGTTCGAGGTTGTGTGAGAGGACTCAAGGATTCCAAGAATTTCCTCATACTTGCCACTTATCGTGCATGCTTCAGCTCCGTAGAACAAGACTGACTGGATAAGGCTATGCATCGTTACAATCCTTGACCACACATATCTTTGCGGGCTCTGAACAAATTGACGGCTCTTGGTAGGCTGAGGCTGAGAAGTTTTCATGAATTCACCTTGCACCCTCTGATTACAATTGATTTGGATTTTGGGTGGTAAAAAATTGGCCGAAAAAGGATCCACTGCGAAACACTTGGCTAAGTTTTTCGACGAAAAACCACTGGCACTCTATATCAGTGAAATTAAAAAGGTACCAAGAAAATGACAAAAGATCATGATAATAATGGATGAATAAAGAACTTTTTTTTCACAAATTTGCCGAAAGATTGAGGAGACTTTTAATATGACCTGATTTAAAGTGCTTCTGGCTGCCTTAATGTCTTAATTTCAACTTTGACGACATTATTTATAGCCTTATTCATTTGACGCTTTCGAAAGATTGATTGGTTTTGCGGTTGGTTCACGGTGTTTGAGTACAGCACTATTTGTCACAGAATGACACTCGCCATCGCTCATTAATGCTTCTTATGACTTGAAGTTTAGCGATGTTCTGTGCTTTCAAACATTAATGTCGGCTTGGACATAGCTCATAAATGCTACTGGTAAATACTACAATATGTGAAAGCACCATTTTTGTAACATTCTTATTTCCACATCGCTTTAACAGAGTTTATACATTATGCACATACACACATATTCATAAATGGGTAAAAATATACATATGTCCTCGTTTTGCTTCCGTTCGCAAAGCTTGTCCTTTTGTCGTCAATGGTCTTTTTCGTACATTAGTGTCGTACGTGATCCAATTTCCAGCGCCCGTAACAATTCTCTTCAGAAAGGGTTAGCAGTCGTTCCATTAAATGTAACACCGTTTACTCAAATGACACCCAAATATTGGGCTTCTTTTCATTCTTCTTCAAATAGTTTCAATTCGGAAGATACATTTGTAGTTCGCAAGCAACGTTCACGCTGCCTACGTATATGCTGGTTTTTCTCATTTTTTCCATGATTCCAATGGGTTTTTCAGTGATTGTTCAAACAGAGCAATGTGCGACTTTAGCATCAAAATGATAAATTTCACATTTTTTCAGCAGGTTGCGACGCTTTCTTGTTAAAAAAAAAGTCATTATTTATGGCATGTTCTGAATTTTCTCATTTTTGAACGTAACACATCACTCAATAAGTCCCGAGACATATAGGGGGCGCCACTTGCAAAAAAAAGGTATATTAAATGAATAATTTTTGTTAGTGGCGCCCCCTACATATCCCCAGAAATTTATTGAGTGATCTGTTATATATGTACAAGAGGAGAGGCGTCTTCTAACAGAATAAGGTTTAGGATTGCCGGATGCAATTAATATTTCCAGACTTATTACATTTCAGAGCCATCTGACTTAAATTTGTTATCGAAATTTTTCGAACACCCATTAAATCATCTGCACTCCATGCAGTTAAGATCTCTTCATTCAAAACTATACAGACCGAAAAAGTGAATCTTATGGGTTACCTTGTGCTACTAAAGGGTGATCCAACGCAAACACACAAATAAAACAAACATTTTTCAGAGAATTATCTTAATTTTTTTTTAAGTTAAGGAAGGATCTATGATAATTATGCGTCAAACAAGATATCGGCAAAATGTACGCTACGACTTCGGTGGCATACCTTCATTTTTTCAAAAACTCTGAGATGTAATTAAGGTTCAATGTCGTTAATGCACCAAAATATCTCATCCTTTAGCTTTTAAATTGTTCTTGGCTCTCAAATATTCCCAAAACAAGAAGTCGAACGGTGGCACATTACATAAACATAGACAATATTTTATGCATTTAAACGCCCTAGTATTGAGATTCTACCTAGTCTAGGGTTTCTTACACCTCTCCGTACCTATTCGAGTGAAAAGACTCATAGCAGCGATTGATATATCAATTTACTATCCTAAATCCTAAATCTGACCACTGAAGGATATTCCCTTTAGCGAGGTTCAGAAAACTCCCTTTGCAAACGCTTTTTCAGAATTTAACAATTTCTAGATTCTATGTTCTTTGTTTCAGTTAACATTGAATTTCTCACAGAAAACTCATGATTTCGATGTGGGACCATCGTGTGGGAAGCACATTATCGTTCAGGCCCATAACCTCAATTTCTGACCACAAGACGGTCGTTGTCATCTCGCGATAGCAAATATCATGCTATATCGAAGAAGTACGGCGTGATGACGCTGCCAGCCCATAAACCGCACCAAGCCTCTGTGGTGTTCAGATTTCCTACAGACCGTTTGTTGAAATTTACGCACAATTCAATTGTGTTTGGCCGATTTAGTGTTCAAAAAACTTACGAAATGCGTTTTGATTCGAACATCCATTTTCGTAAAGGCATTCAACAAACTCAAAACGAGTTGCTCAATTGTGTACCTCCCCATAAATAAAGAAATATCAAATTAAGTTGGGCACACAAACATGACGTTAAGGTGTGACTTACAATTAACCACCTTCAATAACACAAAATTATCTTACTTTACAAATTTTGAAAACACGAAATCCTTATTCTTTGGAGGCGAACTGCATTTTCTAAATGTTTCATTCACTGAAAATATGTGGATGAGTCTGGGGATCTTTACCTACGGGAACATGCAACTGTTATGGTCAACTATCAATCCATTCAATCCACAACCAAATCTTAAGCCATCTTAACTTCCCAGAAAACTTCAATATAATGAATTGAATCAATAAAAAAAAATGTTGCTTCCTCTAGCTCTCTGCTGGCTTAGTCAGCAGATCTCCATTTATATTCATCAATTAGAATTTCTTTTGCCAAAGATATGTCCATAAATTTCGGTCTTTTTTACGGTTCCAAACGTGACGTCGGTTTTTGCCTTCAAAAGCGACCACAATTTGATTCCCACATCTGCATACATTCAACTTCTGAATTATGAATGTGAAATTTTGAATAAAAAATCACTAAAGACGTCACAGAAACAGAACGAAATGATTGGATAGGTGGTTCTGTGTGCCGGTTGTTTCAAAAATTGTTTTTCATTTTTTTTTGGAGAGGAATCTTGAAGAAATGGAATTCAGTATTTTTGAAAAGCAGGCAGAGATGCAATTAACTGAATTGCTGAGTTCACGACATTGGTAGCAAATGCGAACTTAAAGAAATGCTCTACTGACAAGCAAGTTGTAAAAGTCTGATGTCATTTTTGTTGCTGAATCGAGGGGCTTTCACGGATTTCTCCTCAAGGTACACCCATTTCATTGAGCGGTTGGTGTAGAAATGAAAACGTGTTTGCGCTGTTCGTTGAATAAACAATGGCTAACCAAATTGAATGTTTTCGAGGGTTCGCGGAAAAGTTTGCGGTTGATCATTTTTCCTTGGGAAGCACTTCCCGTTGGTTAGATGGCAGTTTGTTTTTATTTGTCTAGTGAAAATGATCATGATCGGGATCGGGAAAACTATGTACACATGTGGGTGTTCGTATAATTTGATGTGAGTATTTTTTGTTCATTGAAATGGTGCTGACGACAATATTTAATTTTTACATCTTCTGGAAATTGTTTACTCGGAAAGTCTAACTGCCTGCCACAAGCAATGTGTAACCACAAGTTCAGACAATTAATGAACTTAAACCTTAAAAGCGTACAAAATTAAGCACCACTGGAATGGGACCTTTTAGATTTCTTTTAAGTTTAATCATCATTTTAAGTGTTCCACTAAAAGGTCTACCAGGAGCAATGCACGCACAAGAGACTTACGGACCCCTCAATCCTTCGCCATCGACTCTTACTTATCAGGAGCTAATCCCAAGCGTAACCAGACAATTTTATGGACTTATCATCTGCTGAGCGGTTGCCTACCTGATGAAGTGGCCCATAAGGTGCACCTCGGAAGTCGTAATTAATTGGACATTCTTACCATGTTGACAAACCATCGAAGTATATCCCCTTGTTCCTTCCACGCCGCTGCATTTCTCACCCTTTCTTAAATGTTTTGTCAACAATATTTCACAGAAAAAAACGTTGAACAGAAATGATTTTATTTGGTTAAAAAAGTGGATTCAGGACAAACTTTGAGATCGAAGTAAGAATTCTCAGTCCTAGGAAAGGAGGTATGAAGTAAGTTCCAGTAATTTTATCTTTAAGTGCCACAACCCTAAGGCAAAATTAAAAAAGTACTCCGGGTCAAAAGTTAAGTATCAGTCAGCATAGCAACGGTCCAAAAGAAAGTACAAAAATCCCAGAACTATGCAGAGTAAAAAACCTTAAATGAAACCTGTTCAAATAAATTTTCTGAGTAAGCTTGTCGCTTGGAGTAGTGAAAGGAAAGATTGTCCTAGCATCAGTGTTTTACGCAGCTCTTAATGTACTTCTTTGCCTGCTTGTCACAGATTTAGTAGGCAGACAGGTGGCAATCTGTCCTGCGAGTTTACTAAAATCACTCCGTATGTGGATGGAAATTCTTAGATAGCTTTACAGTTCACATTTCTCCTCGTGGACACTGATCTCTCTCTTTCTTTCGCAATATATCTTTTTTCGTCTACTTAGTGTGTCTGACTAAGAGTTTGTCTCACACTCGCTGGACTGTCCTCTGTGAATATCCAGGAACGAATCAAAGACCAACTAGTGAGTTCGGATTGGCATCCTCTCTAGGGTCTTTCATTTACACCTTTCTTTCAATTTTTCCAGCGTATTTCAGACTGAAACGATCACGATTAGGGAAGCAGTCCCCTAGTTGAAAAATGTGATATTTAAAAGAATACTTACACTTGCTCTAATAGCCAAGAATCTGTCAAATCCCTTGGCAATGTCACCTTAACAGCAAGTTATCCGTTTTGTACCTGCACCTAATGAAATGGCATTTTTTGCCGGCTATGGCTCAGTAGGATCTCCTACCTCATACCGAAACACTTTGACATTCCGGGGAATTGCCAAGCTCACAAACTTACTTCATTCCTTCGGCACTCCTACCATTCATGTCATGAATCATCTTCTTTAGTCGGGTATCGTAAATGAGTCGCAACTGATTCACATGCGTAACCTTTTGCATCGCCAAGCTCATATGGCCCAAACTAAATCTGGAGAATTCGCTATGCTTAATCAGGCTATGCAGATCAGTTAATGCAACAGTTACTGGTGTTATCACTAGACTTTGGGTCGTTGCCACCTATGCGAACAGACTTGGCCTCCTCCCTACAATGACTTCTGTCGAAGATACAAGCATGAGCAGGAAGTACAAAGCGTCTTTCATCTGATGTGTTCCTCTTCTCCAGACGAAGAAAAACTCCATTTCTCTCCATACTTTTGGACAATCTTAATAAGTTGACGAAGCCTCTAAGTCGCTTTGAGGACGTAATTTTTCCATTGTGGCATCGCAATGGTCCTTCCTTGGCCGAAAAGGAGCTGAATCAAGCTCAGCTCGTCACTCCTACTTACTTCCCCACTTTTATGATTCCCTCCTTGGGCATTTACAACTTTTGTTACTCAAAGGCGTTCCCTCCTCCTAACTATCCCTCTTCCTTGCATTGTCCTTCCTTAGGAATCAGGTCATGTATGGTATTAAAGTTCGAGTTAAACTCGAGAAACAAAATTCATCAGATGCAATGAAATTTGCCCAATCGCCCAACTTAAAGATCACTGATCTTGTAAATCTTCATCTAACCACAAAACCCACCCACAAACTTCTCTCATTGCCGATCTATTTATATTCTTCTTACATCAATCGCGATCTTATCGCTGATTGAACGGGTGCACTTTCAAATGTGCAAATCACGTCAGCAACGAACCCATTCACATGCATAACCTCATCTCATTTTCAATTACAAATCATTTTGCACCGAGATCGATGGCACTCAGCCCTGCACATCGCCCGTCGATTACACACGACAAACGCCGCCAATTATCACCGAAGTGTAGAATCACATTTATCGACCGATCTATAATTCAGCTAAATGCGAAGCCGCAGCCCCGGAATTAGCAGAATCAGTCACACCGCTGGGGTATGGAAATTTGCTTAATTAGTTCGACGTGGCGTTACAATGTAAACCACAGACACTGAGACCACCGCCGGTCCCCTCGATCGCCCAAGACTTCACACCGCCAGATGAGAATCTAATAAGAAGCAGTTTAGTAATTTTCTCCGCCGCATGCTACATGCGGTGAACGTGTAAACAGAAAACCGATCGCGCATGGATGATGTATTCACACCGACGACGACCTTCAAATGACATTGAAGGGAACAGTGACAGCAGCAGCAGCAGCGGCCAGCCATAAAGAAGGGGGGCAGTACACGCTAGAGGCTCGTCCATGCGTTCATTCATGTGACTCAGGTTCAGGCACGAATTCCACTTCGCTGTGTGCCAAGAATATACTTAGTCGGTCTGCTCGTTGTGTTCTGTTCGGTTCCGCGGACCCGTGACCAGCGAGCGGACACACCCCCCACCACCACATACGACCATCGCCACACCGCCAAAACAGACTGTGAACACTCACTGTCATCGACGGCGTCTTACGATTGGCAAACCGAACATTGCATCATTTGGATCTGCGATATTTTCGGGACTGCTCCACGCACACAGACCCAAGACCGCGGTTCCCTATCCCATGGACACACAACTGCTCGTGAATGTTTGCCCACGCGATTGCCGTGTTTCTTCTAGGAACGTTTGCTCTTCTGCCCCTATTTTCCGGTTCCCTGTATCTTTCGCGTTTTATGGAGCACTTCACATGAATCCGGTCGCCGGCAACCGAAATTCAAAAAGCACGGAATGCGACTTCGCAAACTAATTAGAAATCTGCACGAGTGCCGGGCTTGCGACGCGAGGAGGGATTGGTTTGTAGGTTTTCTCCGCTAAGCAAAGATTAATCATCGCGTATCAAAGGTCGATCGTCGATACATGTGTAGTCACATGATTCCGGAGGGGACGGAAACAGGTTTCTCTCTCTCCACCTGACTTCCCTTCGCCATCTAATCATAGGCGACAGATTTAGATCTGCGTTGACGGATTAGTGGTCGAGTGGCGGCTATTGATAGGTCATTGACAAGTACCCTGCCAGTTGTGGGGTTAACTGCCGCGCTCGCGCTCTCCCCTCAGACGAAGCTTCTGATGACGTTAATGGCTACGGGCGAGTTCAGATAAACACACAGCAACGTATCCGCCACGGAGTGGGTGTGTTTATAAACAATTTTTGAGATGTGTCTATTTTCGTAAGTTTTCACCGTGCTTGACATTCAGTGGTTTTATATCAATTTATGTATTTTTTTGTTAAAGACGTCTCCGGGGCAGGCCAAATGTTGTTTACTGTGAAGCGGCTAGTTGATATCAG
The DNA here is from genome assembly GCA_944738645.1 of Eristalinus sepulchralis. Taxonomy (NCBI): domain Eukaryota; kingdom Metazoa; phylum Arthropoda; class Insecta; order Diptera; family Syrphidae; genus Eristalinus; species Eristalinus sepulchralis. The sequence goes on from OX122886.1 coordinate 57,637,992, forward strand.
ATAGTTTTGCGGAGATTTTGACATCAGCACAAGCCAAAAAAAACACCTCGAGACCATCAAGGTTATCGAAGGCATTTGTTGGCTTTGTCAACAAATTCGCAAGCAGATCCATGGCACCGTGACGCTCGGGAAACGTAAAACCATTACGCGATGCGAATTTATTGTCAAAGTTATTTAAAAATTCCAATTTTGCGGTTCAAAATGTTGAAAGGAAGGTTTTGGTGGTCAAATTAATAGCTGAGATTTTGAGAAAGCAGAAAATATGGAATTTGGTGTGTGTTCTAAGTTTGTTGAAACCCAAGTCCATCCCGAACTGCAGCGCTACACTAAAAAGAAGAAGAAGAAACAGTAGGGTGTGTGTATGCAAGCTGAACGATGTTTATTGAAATCTTAGCCACCATCCAAATATTTCTGGTACGCAATGCATCAACACGAGGATTTCTATAAGCGGATTGACAGAAACATTTTCCTAATGGAAAATTTCTTGACAAAAATGCATATCGACAACAGATTTCTTGTTTGGAAAAAAAACAAATTATTCTGAAAGCGTTTTGAATGACACGCGTCTCAGGAAAAAGTAAACAGATTTTAGGAAAATGAACAAAAAAACAGCATTAAGCATTTTTTTGAATATAAGATTTCAAAAATAAATTTGAGTTTTGACATAAGAACCTACACAAAATAAAAAAAAAACAACAATATTCCAATTTCAGTTTCTTCACTTTCGATGGGTGCATTTTTTTCACTGAATGCTGAGATTTATTTATACAAATTGCAGTAACAACAAGATCAAGCAAAAACGGTCGTAGTCGAATGACAATCAGTCGGTACAAGCAGTGTCCATGCGAGGGTTCATTGCCAGAGAGATTTAACTCTGTTTTTTGTGACCATTGCCGCGAGGGTGGACTGCGACAAAAATCCTGTTGAAGCCTTTTGAAAACGAAATCCGAATTAGAGGTTGTTTCAGAATTCCTTTAAGTTATAGTTACATTTCTTGAATATTATTTACACTTACTGCCCTTCACAATATTTAATTAAACCCTATGCCTGACTAACCCCGTTCTTAACTTACTTCAGTTCGTCATCAATATGGCGGATTTCGGTATAATCATAAAAAATGGCTTACATGGTACAATGACACCAAATATAAAGAAGACGATACTGGCGTGAAGGGGGCGCATTTACCCAAACCCAGTGGTTAAGCCTGCGTGAGCATGGCTTCTTGCAACACTGGGATTGACAGGAAATCATCTACTAGGCGTTACTCCCCTACGAGCAAATTCTTAATTCGATTGTTGATTGTCATAACAAATAGACCATCTTAAGAAAGCAATCACTCAAAAGTGGCCGGCTTTGGCCAATAAAAGAACTTCATTTTCTTAAATTTCTGCCTCTAATTGGGTTGTCGAACTTTTCAATGTTGACGATGTGGATCTTTAATCTGATCACCGCAAGCAGGATCGAAATCATACGCAGAACCATACTCTCGCAAGGCATAAGAGCTTCCTTTTCTGTCGTTTATAGCCGGACCCATTGACGGTTCGGTGTGTTTGCGCAATCACGTTAATGCCGTGCCGTGCCCGTAAGCCAACAGTTAAACGGACTTACAGAAGATCGTGTCTCTGGTGTTGACTTGTGAGCTCGATCATCTCAAGAACAATGTTGAAAAAGACAAAAGATCAAAAGTTCTTGACGAATTAGTGAGAATTATCCATCGTCATTCCACACAATTTGACAAGTTTGGTAGAATTGCCAAAATTGCACATGACGCTGTAAAACTTGTTTTTGCGCCCTTAAAACCGTCAAATTTAAGGTGGGTGTCAACTTTGCACTTCTTCTGCAAAACTATGATTTATAGTGGACTCCCCAGGTCTGAAACCACACTGGTAACGACTTCCCACTGCACTTACAAACGTTTTCAGGTGTTCTCCCAAAACGACGGAAGCGACAACGAAAACTGAACAAATTGTTATATCCGCGACACAGTTTGTTGTTCAATCAAAAGCATCCTGCCTTAAGTCAGTGTTAAATGTCTGTCGAGACAAAAAATTATTTATCTCTTGACATTCACTCGTGATTACCTTAATTGACGTCACAAATGTAGTAAACTTGCAGTCAGACGAGAATCCCACAATTAGCAACAATTCCGCGACTCAGGTAGACAACCACTTGTAACCCTTGCCTGGTCGTGACAGACCACCGAAAGCGTGACTCGCATTAAATACACACCCCGTCTGCCAAATAATGTCAATAAATGTCGAGTGGTTTTCACCGGAACACCAGAACGGTGTTTATTGGTATTTTCGCACCACGCCACCAATTATCACCCGATTCTTATTCATGTTCCTTCACTCTGGAGTCTCTGCGATTAGCGGTAGATGCACAATCACTGGCAGTGATCAATCATCAGTCGGGTGAACGTGCTAAACAAAACCCCCTGCCACATAGTTCGCATTAAGCCAAGTTCTCTCACGTTTTACGCGCAAAAAGCAACGTCTCTCTGCGTCTCGCAATGGCCTGAAAGGCCACCAATCAACTGGTGGATTGTGGAAACTCCAGAAACGCCAGCACGTATCACCTGATACTGAGGGCATTCCAACGTGTGAATTCGCACCAATATCTCGGACTCCGAGTGTATATGTACATCGGCTCCTAAATGCGTATTAATTGCCCCTTCGACTCCAAAGTCCGTCGGAGCCGCACGCTGCTCGCGATCGCAACAAAAGCAACGAGCGAAAAATCATCGCCAACCCCCTGAAAAAACAAGAAACGTCACCAGTTGGCGATGGCCGGCAGTCGAGTTGCCTGCCAAATCCTTTTTTTAAGTGAAATTAATAGCGGAAAATTTTGGGCTGTGCCCGCCTAAAAATAGACGTGTATCACAAGACCAACGGCGGGCTTTTGTGGACAAGAAATTATGAATCGCCCACAAGTGTGTGGTCGCTTCGGGTGATCATGGGACTTGGAGTGTGTGTTGGTGTTGTTAATGCTCCTTGGTGTGACTGTTTTGTTGTGACATTGTGTTTCCCAGCAGTTGGCAGAAACCAACGAGTTTGCCGCACCGCATACCGAGGAGCATCGATCACGTTGGGTTTCAGGCTTTTCCCAATCAAATGTCACAGCAGCAGGTGTCTTCATTCAGCTCGACGAAAAGACACGCAGATGCAAGGGACTTTATTTAAAGACACTGACCTTGAGGCGGAATTCTCGGTCGCACTTGAGGACCGGAAATGTTGCAGTGGGTCAAGCAGACGAGGATAGGGCTGTTGCTGCCAGATGGCAGACACAATCACGTGCATTCTCAGATCGATCTATTTCGAGGGAAAATCAACACCCCGGCGCGGGTTGCATGCGAGACTCTCAGAAACCACCCCACTGGTTAATTTTCACATGATTTCAATACGTTTTGGCAGGAGAGTGTGTTTTAATTTTCAAAGAGGCGAGTGATTATTTGTGACAAACAAGTCACAGGTTAAAACTGGCACATTCCACAAAAGTGAATAGCTTTTCATTGCGTACACACGCGTCGAATTCGATGGGAAGCGGGGCGATCGCAAAGGCGAGCTATAATTAGCACGGAAGACAGATATAAATGAATGGTCTGCATTTAGAGTGCCTTGGCCAGGACGATTGATAAACAAGCTTTTTGCGAAGAGGAGATCTTATGTGTTGTTTTATCGAAAGAAACAACAAATGCGATATGTGTGTTTGTTGAAATTCAGTTTTTATAATTTCTTTCCTTTTCTAATGAATCAAGTGAAGTGTGTGTTTTGTTCAGTTCTGAACTGTCCTTGAAAAACGGCTTCATTCCAGGTGCTTATTTGAAGATTAGTAGGGTAGAAGAAGGTTCACAAAATTTAACAATATGCCGTAAAATAATATGTCAAATTATGGATTTCTGAATTTTTGAGTATTCTGTTAACATCTGGCATTTGATACTGATCAATCCTTTCTCAAGATAACTACAAATTAATTATTCGCCGAGTTGTTTTTGAAAACTTGGTCTTGGTATTCGACTCGGCCTCTGTGACGTCGTTTCATTCATTCGTTCATATCGTTCCGCTTGTTCCGGTGATGTCAGAAGAGCAAACTGCAGAGAACGCAACAACTTCAACGAACGAAACAACGACAACAAACGATTGATTGTAAAGAACGAATCATATTTTGTGTATTAATAATTATAACTGAATGGCACTACATCCCATAAGGGATCAGAGCCTAGCTTCTTCAACAACTACTCGTGTTGTGCGTGCTACTGTCCTCTCACGAGTAGAAGGGACCTACAGTTTTTTTCCGACTCCGAACTGCGAGATTTGAGAAGCTATTCATAGACATTTGATATTCTTTGAGTGTTGTTAGAAACTCGAAGGAGTTGGTGCCGTGAAAAAATGCGAGGTATTCCGTCCGGGAATCTAACCTAGACCTTCTGCGTGTGGGGCGACGCACTTACCCACTACGCCACGGCGACCACTCGAAACATTCGTTAGTCAAAAATTACGTATTGGCACAGCTCTTGTAGCCTGGATCTTAAATTTCAGCATGAGATCCTTAAAGATTACACGCTCTAGAAGTAAGGTCCTTCCTTTTAGACTCCAACAGCTCAAGTTTTGAAAGATCAGACTCTAGTGATTCAAGTTGCTAGTATTAATACGGTTCTTAACACTGGCAGAGTTCAACCAGCTTTTGGACTTGCATCTTTTTAGGGTTTCAAGACACGTTTTAGCCGTTTTCATAATTTTTTCAACAACAACATGTGCCGTGAAATTAAAGACTGGGCTTGACAGAGTTTGACTGGTTTAAGTGAGCGTTTTATCGTTTTTTAACAAGAAAATCGTGTCAACACTGTATAAAGTCAGGCTTTCAAAACGGAACGAAAAATTAAAAGATGATAAAAATACAGGCAAAATATTATTTCCAAGAAAACCGCTGCAGGAAAATTTAACACCAACACAAATAGTCGCCTAAGTTTATCGTAGACTCGAATTTACCAGTACAACAAACAACACACAAAAATATTTTTCAACAGTCGAAACCCTAATCGGTCGAACGTAGAATACAACGATATGAGAATCGTCAACGCCCTGTAAAAGCTGAATGTCATTGTTCCAGAGACTGTACCCTCTCTCTAGTTTCCTTAATTCGTTTTGTGAGAAGAAGATCTCACACAGCACAAAATATTTCACAGCATGTGAAGGGTTTTGATCTCAATTTTGAGCCAGGGAGTTTACCATCTTGTAACGCTTTATTGAGAGTAACAAGACGTCATAACACTATGAATAGGGGAGGGGATAGAGGGTAAAAAGACGGTCAACTCCCTGGCCAGAATAGAAGGTTAAGATAAAATTTCAAAAAACAAATTCATGCACCCAGTCTCACCACCTGAAAAAGTGTCATTTGGGTCAAGAGACCCTTAAAGAAGTAGTTAACGGCCAAGACTAATTTTCAAGCTCATACTACATCAAGTGAATTTTCTGCCCACCGCTGATGTCATCCATCACATCTCTCGTTTCGCAATTTCACAAAAACTCGCCATAACACATTCGCAATCTTTTCATTTTATAGATTTCACCAATTCACGTGCACAATCTTTTCTCTCGATTGCCATGCTTCGTCGGACACTCACCGCTGATTGACATGTGTGCAGCAAGAAAAAAAAAATCAGGTTTTCGATCACACCAATCTACTTTTCCTTTTTTGCACATGTGCGCCTCATCACGTTCGTCGCAGGTCCATCAAGGTCGATTTCAACTTGACCTCACACTCCTCCTCGAACACACATGCGCAGCGACGCACACTCTTCTCCGCTAAAATGCTAAATGACACTTAATTTAATGGATAACAATAACAGCGTTTAATGTACTAGCAAAAACGTCACGGATGGCTCGTCGCTGGTGGCGTGTGTGCGTGTGTGTCATCAATACGAAGAATTCGGGCCAATTAGTTCTGTTCAGTTGATCTCCTGTTAATTGTCCCGCCGCCACATGTCCGACATAACTCTCAATGTCCCCTAAATTGATCTCGAAAAAGAAAAAAACACAACAATTGCGAATTTAAAAGACATTACAAAAAACTGAAGGAACAAAAATTGCAAGCGATCAATTTGCGTTTTCCTTTCTAAACAAATTTGACATTCCCGCTGACATTGGGCTGAGGAGCTGAGCTAAAACTGACTCCGCTTCCTGGCATGCGTTTCAATTTGAGAGAAATTCACACAAGAGAAACAGTATCGCCATCAATTTGCCCGCCGGCGGCAGCGGCGCCAAGCCCCCTTTTTCCCAACACGAAGGAGCACCAATTCTGTAGCAGCCGCACTCGAGGGGTCAACTAATAAAAGACGTCATAAGTTATAATCGTTGTCAATAGACAACAAGCAATTGTCTCAATTTATGACCTGCTTCACGCGCGTGTTGTCACTTTGACGTGGTCGTGGTCGTGGTCCACTCAACGCAACCAGCGACAAATTGCCATCGGACGCGCAATCCAATTGCCGCTGTCAAACAGCAGCGCGTCACGTTTCGATGATAAATTGATCGGCAAGAATGATGAAACTTCGAGCACTGCGTACCTGACCATTTCCACGAATCACAACACACTGCGTCCGGTCATTCATCCACGCATTTTAAGTGTTTTTATTTATATCTCCAAGGCGTTGCGATGGCCACCTCCTCAATCGGGTTCCCATGACATTTAGCTGTCATTTGACACTCGAACCGCCGGCACCTGTGTTCGTTTGGTTTTGATACATGAGAACCGCTGAACCCGCCCCATACCTCTGGGTTCGGAGCGGTTTCCAAGCATAAATTGACAATTGCCCAGGTGGCGCAGCGAATACACGGTGGGATCTATGGAACGATCTCTCTGCTGGCTCTGCAAATTCGCCAGAATCAGGGTTCTGTTCTGAGCTTTTTCACGGTCGAGTCGATGTCCAAGCAGCAGTTCCATGAATTGTGTGTTCAGTGTGTAGGATTGTTTAACAAATAATACGTACACGTAATTCGATCTAGCAGCAAGGTTAAATGCCAGTGACCCATAATGCAAACGTACGAACGTACGATCATCGATTGATGGGTACTTGAGGGTGTAGAGTTCCACGGCGATCCGTGGGAATGCACGAACACAGTCCCGAATTGCATGCTGCCGCTGCTGATTGGGGAGTTCGTTTAGTTGTTTTTTTTTGTACGCGTATATCTTTCGTTGGCTCTCCATTTTTGTTTTCCTGTGTTTGTTATGAGGAGCAGACTGCTTTAATGGCTCATTGTCAGTGATCTAAAAATAACCAAACAAAACAGAAGCTCTACCAAAGTCCAATGCGGCAAGATCACCGATAAATTTTGCTATTGCGGTATTTTATTTCTTTTTGAGTTTCATTTTGAACACCGTAAAACGGAAGCTTTTTTTATTTTTTGTAGCCTACGCGATTTTTTAGGGTGAATGCCAGCATAGGCGGTTGGCTTTAACTCGAAGAAATTAATTTTCGTATGATGTACACATGCTCAATCAATAGCAAACTGTTCATCAAACAGAATCCTACGATTAAAGGAGTAAAAAGTATCGTTAAGATCGTTGTTCATTTAATGCCCTTATGTATAAATGCCTTTTTGGGACATTATTTTTTTTAATAAACAGCTTAAGCATAATTTTCTTGCAAAATCCACTTTGTTTCGTTAAGTTTGTTCAGTCCTTATTAAATAAAGTTTCTTAAATATAATGACTGTTTTGTACATGAAGAACTGTTGATACCCAAAAATAACACGTACGTTTTAACCTAGATGAGTTTCGTTAAGTCGGTAAATATTTTCTTTACCGAACACACTCTTATTTTGTACATGTTATATCTGTCAATAGACAAAAATGTTGCAAGTGAGCTTAGTTGAAGTTCGTTTAGTTGCATTCATTGAGTTTTATAAATTTCCAACGTTTCAAAAAATGATTGGATGACTTTCGTTCAGTTTCGACTCAAGATTAAATTTACCAAAGTTATTTATGATGGGGTCTTAAGCTTTCTTTGAATCAAAAGACAGAGATGTTGTTACGTAACGAGTGTGGATTTAACGGGGAATAGGTATTGAAAACATTTCTTTCTTTCTTAATGTTCCTTTATATAACAGTAAAACAACGAAAGTTGCATTCCCTTGAAACATGTGCTCAATTCATAAAGGACGGCTTTTTGCTAATCCGTTTTCGGGTTTGAACAGCGCTAATAGTTTAACTTTCGTTAAGTTTTCAATCACTATTAAAATTCTTTCAATAAGTGTAAGATGTACAATTTTCTCGTAATTAAAGAAGAAATCAGATTTGACAAGTGATTTATTAACTTTCGTTAAGTAAGAAACAAACAAATCCTTGCAACGCTACAAATAAAAATGTTTCTCTATTTTAAGACTCTCCTTTCTCGCAAATTTCCAATTAAGTGACTTCTGAAAATACAACACCCTTCCCTCCAAAGCCAGCCAGAAAATGTCTCCCCACCATTTGCTAGACCAAACATTTATTTTTATACTTGCACCAAATCGCAAGCAACAAGTTACAACGACGAAACGTGACATTATACGCGGAAAAGTCCACCGATCACAACAACAAGCGAATCTAAGAGGGGCATGCCTCCCCATGTGCCAATTCAATTTGTAGGGAGGTGTGTTCTTTGCATCATCGTCTGCGAGTTGATCATAAAAATATCACAGTTGTTCGATTGGCGTCATTGGTACTTCACCGCTGGCGTCCCTCGGACCATTGGGAATGAATGTGTTGCCCCTGATTTTGACGTACTTTTGACCTTTAGCGTCGAAACCAATCACAGCAGCAGAGGCGACGTCGACGACTGCAAAACAATAACTTTGTTTTCTCCCTTTCTAATTGATCCTCAATGTCACATGCCGAGTGTGTGTATCGGAATTGCATCATTTGACAGTTTGAGACAAATTCACTTCGTGCCACTGTGAGTGAGCACACAGCAGAAGTCGCGCTTCATGAAATTGTCTAATTGAAGTTAATTGCGATGGACGGCTAGTTTGTGGTGTGCGTTGAATTGCGTTCGTCTGATCAGAACCTTCGATTGCTTGTCATGGGGCGGGGATGTGGCTGTGTGTGGTGACCAGTGGAGGAGTGTCATTTGTGACCAATTGAAGTGAATGCCTGCCAAACCCCTCCAATGCGGCGCGATTCGTTTTCGCACGAGATCGGCACGTCCGCCCGTGGCTTTCGAAGGACAGGCTAGTTTACGCGGGACGCTGCGCAGAGCCAGCTAATTAAGGGGCTTGTTTCCAAAACATACTTCGCGTGATGGAGACAAATTTAATGCTTCAACCTTTGTATCTTTGCTTTAAGGCGCAATTTCGGACTTTTAGTTTGACGTCATTGCAACGCTGAATTGGTGTCTCATTTGTGGCCATTAGGTTTTTTGCCATCAAAATGAAATTTATTTGTGACAGAATTCCCACAGCTTCCCTAATGACTTAAATTTTCTCATTTCAGATGCCTGTCTTCGCTGTCAAGCCGAGAACAAACGGGAAGTCCTCGGACGGCAGGACTGCGTAGTGGTGTGGGGCGAATGCAATCACTCCTTCCACCATTGCTGCATGTCGCTGTGGGTGAAGCAGAACAATCGCTGTCCCCTGTGCCAACAGGAGTGGTCCATTCAACGCATGGGTAAATGAAATCGACCCAAACCCTCCACACCACAGGATTTCAGAATATTTAGCCAGAATCCGAGTATTTTCACGCAACGCATCGTCGTCTCTCCAATACAAATGTACTCAGATTCAGTGTTTAGGTTTTCGATTTTGTAAGAATAAAAGAAATGGCCACTCACGAACTGTTGTCGTATCTTTATTGCTGAAATATCTTTTGCCGTAAGTATGATTTTTTTTTTGTTGAGACCGAATGTGGGATGTTGACTGCGGTGGAATGTGTTTTTCAATGGATTTGATTGCAAAAACATATGTCATGGGAAGGAGGCGGAATTTATTTCGCAATACGAATTTATTTATCTCGTGATCGAGGATCTAAATTTGGACAGATGCCTTCGTTTGAAGATTGAGACCACTCGTGCATTTCTTTGCAATTTGTGGCGTGGGTGGATGGGCATCTCCGATAGACTGATGGCAATAAAATTCACTTTCAAGCACTTTTACGGCATCCCCATAAAATTGCAAAAGAGGGGGAATCTTCAAAAACTTGTCACAAACTTTAAATAGACATTTGAATCGCGCATCCATGAGTATCCAGGCCAAACTGCAAATAATTCTATTTCGGGTCAGTCTAGCTGGCGGTGCTATCTAGTTAGCCTACGGTCGATCTCTGTCGCAATGGTACATACAGTTGGATTGGATACAGTAACATTAAGCCATTTTAATTGAAACACAGGGAAATGAAGCAATATATCGCGCATTTAGACATGAAAGCGAACGGAAGCAACCACCGCATCGTTGATGATCGTGATGCATAACGTTTTATTTTTGGTTCTGCAATCTAGAGGGGCTTACTTGATTCTACTTAAGCTTGATATTCATAAATAGATTCTGATTCGACACTGAAGCACTCAGACTTAAAAACTGGTTCGTTGTGCTGTCAAGCAACATCCTAACTTTATTGTACTTTTTCAGTCTTCTGACGGAATACCCTCTTCTGGGACAAGGAGCCCAACATACATCCTTAGTTTTCACCACGGCACCGCCAGAAATCTGTCACCAGATCCCATCAAAGTCGAGACAATGAAAGAGAACATGCTTCGCGGTATCCTCGTCCTTTCCACATGCGTCGCTTTGTCGTAACAAGGACGTCATCAGCTCCATCGCGGGTATCGTTCCTGACAGTACCTCCTCATTTTCCGTGATATTGTGGTAACCTGGGACCCGAATATCTCCTGCATTATCTTAAAATTAGTACAGTCCAACATGTCAGGAGCAAGGTCAGCTTCTTCAGCAACTACTCGTGTTCTGCGTGCTATTGTCATATCACAAGTAGAAGAGGAGTTGTTTACCAACTCTGAACCTCTTGAAGCCATCTGTGAAATTCGACTTCCTGGTTTGGATTCAACTCATAGCTAATCCTAAGGGTAGAAAAAGTCGCCTTTGTACGCACTTTGCAGCTGGGTTGTTGGAGTCCATGCGTCGAACGTCATATCCTCGACTGGACTCAAATGATGCGCTGCGTAAGATCATCAAAATTCCACTGCGAGTTGAATCAGAAAGTACTTCTTTTTAATCTCAAGACAGTGCAGTCCATTGCGGGGGCGCATCTTCAAGGTGGCCCTTTGACGTAATCAAGGCACGATAACACGATTTGGGGTATTGGTGCGCTTAAACTCGATTGTGGCATGGGCTGTGTTGCATGGCTCGCCGTTTTGCATAAACCAAGTCCGAAGTCTTCTAAATTTATGCCTACAATCTCAGTAAAATGGAATGGCGCTGAAAAACACTGTTCCCAGTTTCATTTTCGAAGAAAAATGGTACAATAATGCAACCATCTATAATCTTCATTACATTGTGCCTCTCTGCATTGTCTTCTCAGCAACAATGTGCGAGTTTTCGTGTCCCTATATGCAGCAATTGCGTTAATTAACGTATCCGCCAAAATGAGAATGCGCCTCGTCAGAAAACATGATTCCCTCCCCTCAAAATCGTTGTCCGATTCCAGTTACACTTTGGCCGAAACTGCAAAACGGGTGGTGTGGTGTCATCTACTGGTAAGTCAATTGGATCTTGTAAGGGAATAATAAGAGATCCTTAATCTAGTACGTGGAATGTTGAACTGTAATTATCGATGGCGAGTTGCTGTTCGTGAATTTAGACCCAAGCTCTTGGCCACAGCAGCCATGGTGACACATCGTACGAAGACGGGGAGGTTTGAGTAGTGCCCACAACCAGTTTCAGTCACTCAAAATGTTTGCACAAGATTGCGTATAGCACTCGCAGTGCGAACCACCGGTCCTCCTCCAAAAGTCCTTTTCAAAAAACGCTCTGTTTGAACTACACAGCACTTACTTTGAAAATATATTTTGAAGCGTATAGCAGTTAATTTTGTTCCGCGCAGTTTTGAAATGGACTTTCGACACTGTCAAAATCTTGATAGAAACTTTATTGAATTCTCATTCTTCACTTGACCCATTGCGGCAGTCTTAGACAGCAAAATCATAATAATGGTACGCTATGTACCACCAATTACGCCAATGTCAACCACCCAACTATAATCCTGCCACTATTGTTAACTTTTGAATATTAGTCGTTTTTCTCAAGAACTCACCAAGCACTCACTTTGGTACCCCGTCGGTTAGTTGTGGATTTTCTAAGGCTCATGTGAGTCAAATTTTGTTTGTGATCATTGTGTCTCTTCAGTGAAGAAAATGTTACTCGAAAAATCGGTGTTTCCGATTTGATCTTGCAACACCTAAGATTGAGACCTACGACGTTACGAAAGGTCACACATTTTAAATTGGACGCACGTCAACATCGATAAGGACTCGTTAGGCGCGTTGATGCTCACCAGTGCCCAAAGCTGCATATGTCAAAAGACTTTTATAAGATATGTGTTTGCTTCTTCTTCTTCTTCTTGTCGCGCTACAGTCCGGGGTGGACCTGGGCCTCAACCAACATGCCTCTCCAGGCAGCACAATCTATCGCCAAGTTTGTTGAGGTCCTTCTCCACCTGGGTTCGCCACCTTAGCTTAGGCCGTTCTCTGTTGCGTTGTCCCAATGGTTTAGATTCGGGGCGGAGCAGTGGTGTCTATACGCTCTACATGGCCTAGCCATCTTAAGCGTTGTATCCGAAGACGCTTTACTAGGCGCTGTACAGCCCATAGAGTTCGTCGTTGAATCTTCTTCTCCAAATGCCATCAACGAAAACAGGACCAAAAATCGCACGCAAAACTTTTCTCTCTAAAAGACTAAGGGCTTGCCCATCCGCTTTTAGTAACGTGCAGGTTTCCGCGCCATAAAGTAGAACTGGGATGATCAAGTTGTTATATAAAGCAAGTTTAGTCCTTTGAGAGAGGGCTTTATTAAACATTTGCCTCTTGAACCCAAAGGATCAGCGATTGGCAAGAGTGATTCTGCGTTTAATTTCGGTACTGGTGTTATTGTCTCTATTTACCGCGGAGCGAAAGTAGACAATGTCCTTGACTATATCGAATTTTCTGCTGCCTAGTAGTACGCTCTGGCCGATACGTCGATGTTGTGGGTCCTTCTTTGATGACAGCATGTACTTCGTTTAGCTCTGTATTTGGTTAATGCCGTTTATTTTACTGCCTAAGTCGTTGTGGATTTGAAGTCATCGTGCTTAGACTGCGGGTTTACCTTCATATTCAAAACAAATGTCTCTTCCTCAAAAGCAGAAAGGACAAATAAGATTGCCAAATACATCCTTATAATTGCATTCATATATGTGATTTCAAGTGATGGAGAAGGTTTCCAGGAAATATCAATCTCTATCCAAGCCTAAAAACCGCGACGTCTCTAGACAGATGATTGATTATACATTAGAGACATAATCTGTAAATTTGCATAGGTGTCTGTCAGACAACAAAATGTATTTGACCTCCACCTGATCAGCGGTGTTTTTTAAAAATGTTGTTATGAGAATAAACACAAAATCAACGTGACCCTCTCGTACCAACTTAATTTAGTTCTATTTAATTGTTGGTTCAGATAACGATATTATCAGTTAATGTTCCGCAATTTACCACATCGTCGTCCTTCATTTCATCAACGCGCTGCAACGTTTCGCGAGGTGTTTGACATTTTTCACCTTATCTCAGACATTTGTTTATTGCCATGAGCAGACGTAAGAGGAAACTGAAGGAATTTTCTTATCACACCATCAAGAAACGAGCCCACTGGATGTACTATTTTCGGCCGGGGATATAGATTAGCTTGAAAGCACGTTTGGTAGCAATCACGTTTGATTGCACATATCCGACGATAGAGCTGAAGTCCAGAGACTTTGAACATTTATCAACTGGACAGGTACAAAAATCAACCTGCGGTTATCAATTTATTGCTGGAGCAGAACATGGTAGGTGCGCCCGACAGGGGGAGATTGTATGTACAAGGCTTTTCAAAGGTTTTGTGGACTCTTCATGGGCATTAATTGTCTCTGGTTGTAAATTCCTTATTCGTAAAATTTTGAAACGTCACATCTACAAAAGAGAATTGATGATTGAAACCTACTGCGATTAAGTCCAATAAAAAAAATTGGAAAAAAAATAAACCTTCTCCGTGACAATGTGTTAACATTGCCGTGACCAGGATTCGAACCTGGGTTACTACGGCCACAACGTAGGGTCCTAACCACTAGACGATCACGGCTAGCGAAGGCGCGACGTTTCACATGTAAGGTGTCTTTCTAATAGTTTTTGCTTGAACATAGTGCGCAGGTGCTATTAGAAGCTTTATTCGAAATCGAAAAATGTGCTTAAAGCTCTCTGCTTTAATTCACTTAGCGATTCGAATGAATAATAAGTAAAGCTTTTCAGTTTAAAATAGTAACGGCGATTTTCAAAAAAAGTTAAAAAGTGTCAGGTGAGCACATATTTCTCATCAAAAGATGCTATAAATTCATTCCTCAGGCACAGTTTGAGAGACAGGGATGGACAAAATACCAAAAATTGTCTATTGTAAATGGACATTTATATGAGTGGCGAAGTTTAACATTCTTTATAACAAATTTACGAATTGCATTCAAGTTCCACATTGAGACCGTCGTGATCAAAAGCAGAGACCTTATTGGTTTCTGATCAAAACATTCACGAACAAAAAATGAGCGGTTTCGTGTTCGTCATTATGTCTGTTCGCGTACCAGCAGTGACTGGTTCTTCATTTAAGGAGAGTGGGATGGAATAAAATACCCGTCATGGTGTACAGCTGACGGTGTGATTCAACGTGCATCCCCTCCAAGTGTGGAAAAGATGAGGGTCTTCGAAGGATAATGACTCAGAAATAACAGAAAACCAGAATCCGAGTACAAAAAGTTCAATCTTGTGAATAGGGTGAAAAGGGTGGATAATTTTATTGTTCAGCTGATGCTATGCAAAGCCTAGTGTAACCCGTTCCCTCATCGTCTACAATGACGCCAAAGAAAAACATCCACGGTTCAAAGGTCTTGCTCTGCGTAAGGTGCGACCAGACACGTTTGGTGTGCTAGATGTGGCTAAAATCAGGCTAAACGAAATGGGAAACATTGTCGACTACAACTAAAGCGTTTGGACCATGAATTGGCTAAAAAACGGCCAGAAACGACTGAAAAGCATGACAAAGTGATTTTATTATAACGCTCGACCACAAGTGGTTGTAGCGGTCAAAAAGTTTCTGGAAACGCTGAAATGGACGGTCTTAGCTCACCCGCCATATTCTCCAGATCTTGCTTCTGCCAACTACTCGCATTTTCAACGGATGCAAAACGATTGGAGAGAGGGGTCAACGCTTCGTCTTTTGAAGAAATCGAAGAATGGCTCAGTGATTAAATCGATGCCAGAAACGACTCATTTTTTAAGAATTAGTATTCGAAAATTATCAGAGAGTTGGATGAGTGAGATTTTAATTTATTTTTTCAGGAAAAAAAAATTTACTACGAAAAGTCCGAATCAATTTGTACTCACAATGCCTTGATCTATTTGATCTAATCCAGAATACAGAGAGGGATGTCCATTTATGTTATTTTCCACGTATTAAGAAGGACAGCGGACAGGCGACCCACCTAAAAGGCTGATGTCGTAAATGCTAATCCGGGTCATATCCATCTCCATTCATGAAAGAACGGATTGTGAAAAGAAAGAGGGTTTTTGTCTAGCTAGAGCTAGAGCGGCATCATGGGCCCCCAGCTGTCTTCGGTGTTATGAGCAACGACCAACTCATATTTCGGATAAGTTAGATTGGGTTAGCTTTCAAGCAAAAAAGTAAAATTATTTCTAAGGTTAAGTTTGGTTTTTTGACGCCGAAAGACATTAAATTTAAAAAAAATAGTTAAGCTTAGAGGGACGACGTTTTAAGAATCCATATTTGGCTTAAGATAATGCTTGATAAAAAAGAAAGAAAATACATATGAAGCTGAACTAAAATAAATGTCATATGTTTCCAAAAGCTCTCAGAATATCGTTAGAAAACATTATTTTAAGGGCCGTTTGATTGGATTGACTTAAAAATATATACCAGAATGGAACGATTTTTTTCTGACAAAATTAACAATATTTCCAAAGAAAAAAACATGTAAAGCCTTTATTTATTCAGTAGTTATAATTGCTCACAATATGTTTAGTTTCGTTGTCCACAGTTCCTGTAAAATGTTCTTCCACGCGGATACAAAAAACACATTCACAAAACTACGTTGAAAATGATTTCTATTCCAACTATCATTTACCACATTTTTTTTCCTTTTTTTTAACTTTTTATTGTATTTTTATTTCAATTTAAATTCCTTACACTTTTTTACTTATTTGGTTGCAATTGGCAATTGCGTTGCACTGAGAAAGTTTTTATGAAAAAATGTTTGTCCTGAATGTATGAAAGAATGCACTTGGTACAGAATGAAGATTAGACTAGTTGGATTCACTCCTTGGCAGTCCAAACAAATAAATCAAATGTCCTTCTTACCCAACAAAAGTACATAGTTCCTTTGCCGGAACGAACATGGAACGGTTCTTTTTTTTGGAAAGGAACTAGTTCCAGAAAATAGTTCGGAGGAACTATTTAGCTTTATCCATACTTATGTTGATATTGAAGAAGTTTCATATACGCGTAACTAAGTAGTCCTATTCCAAACACATGTTTGAATAAGTGCTGCTGGTAATGGTTCTTATTGGATTGGTGTTTCTAGTTAAATGTCAGAAAGAAAGAAATGCACCACGAAAATACACACAAGTGCAAGAATAGCAACGATATACTCGTAGTTGAAGATAAAATTTGCAAATTTCTCATAAATAAAATGTAAATAAACACAAAATATGGAACTGCAAATTCTAGGAACGATATATATAGGTCCGGAACTACTTAGCTCTAAATACACGTCCATAAAACTATTCATTCAGATTCAAAACATGATCAGTCCAAGGACAAGAATATGTTGAAGGTTTAGCGACATCCCCATCTCTCTTCTTTGCACACCACGAAACACTGTGCTTGAAGGCAAGGGTGGAAAGTGTTCTTCGTACATATCAGATAAGGAAGTACGAATGGAGTGCAACAATAAAATTTGCGAAACAACAAATTTTGTGAAAGATGCATGTGTGTTTTAGTTTTACACATTCACAAACTACTGAACACGTCGGAACTTAAGGACATGTTTAGCTTTCATATATGGAACGATCGACAGCGAAACTAGGTCCAGGAACTATGTATATATGTCCGGAACGACACAACTCTACGAAACATACTGCGTTTAAAGCTGTGACCAATAAAAGAAGGACATCCCACAGTTTCTTCGTCTCCCGCCCTGAGATTTCATTTGGCAGCGTTTTTATAACATTTCCCCTTCTTGAACAGCCGAATTGAGCTGCTTATTTAGATGATTACTTTCCCGCGCAAATAACTAAGGTGAGTTTTTATGTGACACGTCAAGTAGAATAATAAAATCAAGTGTGTATTCAAAATCATTGCTGTGAAAGGGTATTGTGAACAATTTAAGCATTTTATATATAAGGTGTTGATTACATTGATTTTAACCATTTCTTCCTGCCTTGCTTACAAAGGCAGTGCTATAACAGATCACTCCATAACTCTAGGGGCATATAGGGGGCGCCACTAAGAAAAATTATTCATTTAATATTAATTTCTTTGTTAGTGACGCCACTTATATGTCCCGCTGCTTATTGAGTTGAGATCTGTTAAATGTTTTAACATAGCTGACGAACGAAGGAAACCCTAACGCAATTTAAATTTCTAAATTTTAGGAAAAGGCCGCCATGTTGCTTTTTTAGAGGGGAAACGTAAACAATTGAAAAATGTTCGATATTAGTTAGTTTTATTTGACTTTTATTTCGACTTTATTCTTCTTCTTGTTCTTCTTCTTCTTGTGGCGCTACAGTCCGGGGTGGACCTGGGGCTCAACCAACATGCCTTTCCGGCCAGCACGATCTTTCGCCAGCTGCCGCTAGATGTGCACCCCAAGTTCACTTTAAATTCATTAAATAATCTACATACATAGGTCTATTATGGTTTGGCCTATGGCCGTCTACCAGGTAACCAATACATTTTATACATTTATATTTTTCTTGTTTTTGTATTTTTTTTAAAGAGAATAAATCTCCGTCTATTATACACTTTCTATATCGAAGTGCACTTGAACAAAAGCTATAAAGTATATCCCACCCTCGGACTCCATTTACGATTTGAATGGCTTTATCTGTTGTCAAGGTATACGATCCCAAGAATCTCATTCGAATTTCTTCTAAAATATGGCATACTCCAAGGAAGTTAAACACATTATATCGCATCTTCGTATAGCAAAGACTACACAAGATAGGTAGCTCCGCACGGTGTGGAATAAAATTCAAATTCAGCGGTTATCCTCTGTCTTTGATTTGTCTAATTTTTATTATTAAATTGCAGTTTAAAAAGTGAGTTTTTTTCTGCTAGATGGTATGTAATGTGTTCTATACTGGGAAGACCGTGCATCAGCTACGAATTGATCATACATATTTGGAATCAGTTTTTCCAATAGAACATTGAGCTCTGCTCTCCGATGTTCAGAACTCTCATCGGGTGTTATTCTCCAGTCAGACATGTATAGTTGGAATATGTGGAACGAGTCGAACTAGTTTTCGACAGTGAAACTAGGTTCATGAACTACATATGTGCGTCTGGAACAACACAACTCTAAAGAGTATCTAACGACGACTTATTCTATACTAGGATTAAGGTATTGTATGCATATATAATTGCTTTGCAGACTATCGAAAACTTATAGGTTAACAACTTCAACAAATGATTAGGCCATATCATCACTTGAATCACTTGTTCTTCTGACATATTAATGGTTTCGTTTAAAAACAAAACCACAATAAAAACGTCTGTCAAACCCTATCTCTCCTACATTTATAAAGCGATTTGCATGAAATGTAAGCAATGTTTGGCCAAGAAAATTTGGGACTGGGGAACATTTGAAGATGGCCCTTGTGCGTCTAAGTTGCGGAACTTGCGGCAGTATCCAAGCGTATCCCCTGTGGTCTGGTAAAAATAAAAAGTGAACTTAGTACACATCTAAAATTTATGAAAGCAGCAAAAAATATAAATGCCCCGGGTGAGGCTCGAACTCACGACCTTAAGATTATGAGACTTACGCGCTGCCTACTGCGCCACCGAGGCTATGATGACGTGGCGACACACTGATTACTTAACGCACCTTTATACATTTTTAGTAAAACTGTATATGTACATACTTTTAAAAAGTTACACACAAATAAAGGAATAAACCTCAAACTGCGTATGCAAACATATAGGTTGAAGGAGTGACTCACGTCAATGTTTCATACTAATGTCAAGGTCACCAAAATGTATACTACTTAATTATGAACCCACAGGCAGCAGGAGAGTTGTTAAATTTTTAATTACACATACGCTGTGTGCCGTAATATTTGTACAAATCTCCCCTTCACATTCCAAGATTTATTCACCGTACCTTGTCATTTGTTGTAAATAGTTTAGGTTCAGTTCTCAGGGCATTTTCCTATTCCTCATGGATATTTAAAATTTTAGACACAAAATAATTAAGCAAGTCTAATCGAATTTCTACTTCTACTTCTTATGGCGCTTCAGTCCAGGGTGGACCTGAGCCTCAACCGAATTTAGTCCTTAAAATGTAATTGCTGTTCGTAAGCCAGATGTTTAAGTCAATCTTTCTTTTCTATTGAATTGATTTTGACATTAATTAAATTCCGAATCATTGTAAACCATGTGAACTATCCAGAATTCACAGTGGGTAGCATTATAATAATAATTGAGTGGCACTACAGCCCACAACGGACCAGGGCCTAGCTTCTACAACAACTACTCGTGTTGTGCGTGCTACTGTTCTTTCACGAGTAAAAAACGGGTAGCATTATATTAGGGCCTTATATTATGAAGTTTTATTTGAATTTAAATGCATTTTTTTATTATTAATTCATTATTACTTAAATGCTAGACAAAAATACTTAAATCTAGCTTAATAATATAATTCATTGATCTTAATTCTAACCTACTGACTCTTCGCGAGTACTCTAAGCTAATCCTGTTTATTTTTCTTTTTGCCTTTCGGCCTCTTGTATTTTTAATTCTTTGCTTAAAAACTAGTTAAAAAATTTTTTTTTTTTAAATCCTTCAAGAAAAATTTTTTAAAAACTTGAAATTCACAATTATATTTACTTCTTAACCTACTTAAAGCGCTACATCCTAAAACTATACTACCTAAAACTAAACTAAAACTTATAACTATATACAATTTAAACTAACCTAATACTTAAGTCTACTTATATTAAACTTAACTATGTCCGTAAAAACTATACGGACACGTGTACCAGGGCGTATGTGTTGTTATGAAGTTTTATGAGGCGAATTCGATATGCATGGATTCGATTTACAATATACAGGCTGAACCACCACAAAAGCTTTCCTTTCAAACGTTTGTTTTTAAGAATTCAGTAAAACCAACAAAATTATCTTTTTCCATGGAGGTATTATGTTTTTTTATAAAATACACCTTCGTTTAAGTTCCTTCTGCGGCTAACTTCGCGAAAGCCTCAACTTCCAATGATCTTGTTCCTCACGGATGGCTACAGATGATATGGACCTTGAATCGCTTCCGAATTTTTGGCATTGGTCCACCACGATTTAAAAAAATAAAGCAAAGTCCAAATGGAACAAATCGGAGCACCGAGATTGCTAATTGACATCGACAAGTCACGTCATTCACATTGGATATAAATTTTCAAAATTTCGCAACTCATTTCGTTCCGCAGAAATTGGTTTGTTAAGAGTCTGCTGTCATCGTCAAATAACCTAAGATTTAAAAACAGATTAATAGCTCCCACCCTGCATAATTGAATTACTTCTTAAAATAAAATTTTAAAGAGTAAGTTTTTTCATCACAAGTTAACTTTCGGCTCATATATTTGAAGTAACGGATGATAAAATTCTTCAGCGACTTTGGAAAATTGTTTGGAGATGAATGATTAAAGGGGAGTCTGGCTCGTATTGTACAATCGGCAATTTCCACCACCTGTCCCTTTGGCGCAGAGGATAGCGCGTTGGACTTCTAATCCAAAGGTCGCGGGTTCGATCCCCGCAAGGGATGTCTCACTGAGTAGATATTTTTTTTTCTTTAGTGAACATAACAAAACGACTAAATGAATCACACAATGAATGTGGAACTGTCAGAAAATGAATGCATATGGCCTGCAGCCTGTAGGCAAGGAAGATAAATTCAGTTCTTTTGATATATGCAGTTTAGTGAAATGACGTTAGGGCACGTGTATTGATAGTTTTAGAAACTTTTGCCTTTGGTAAACACCAGTTTATCCGAGTGGCTTTTGACTATGCCGAATTAAGGAAGTATACATACACACTTGGCATAGAACAGGATTTCTTTGATGTTATTTGAAGGATTACATAATATATTTACATATTTGAAACCTAGCATTTAACTATCGTGTCTCCGTGCACTTACAAGACACTTTTAAAAACGTTCCTATTTCCATATGTCTGATCACTTACTTGCCGCGTAATGTAAATTTGTCTTAAAAACGCTCTTTAAAGTTTCAATTAGCAATCGCACCTCAGTAGGACCTCATTGGATACGATATCGCCTCTGCGCAGCTTAAAAAGAAAATAAAAAAAATACTTGTGGAAATAAAAAAACTGCTCTTTAAAACCAAAGAAAAAAATAAAGTAAAAAGTTCATATCCAAAAATCCCTTATCCAAGAACGAAACGTAACTTTTCTTTTAAATTAACTGAGAAAATTTATTTCAGTAAATTAATGTTCGAAATTCTCGTTCTTATATTTAAGCTGCTATTTATATTTCACTTATGCAGCTGCCATTTCGGATTATCCAAGTCTGTAACAATAATTCAAACGAGTGAATTTCAAACGTTTTTTTTCACAAAGATTTGTTTTTTTTTAAATTCGCCCACAAATTGAGGATGACACTGACACCGAGAGACTGTAAAGGCGAAAGCAAAGCATGTGCAAATTACATTATTTCAAAATAGAACGCATTTACTTTCTTCACTCAGATTTTACATTCTACTGCCGATCTGCACAAACTCGTGTCCCTACAGAAACTATTGTAACAACTACGGAGCCCATACAATCTCTTCAAAAGAAACCTCCTAGAAAAATATTCCAGGAAGTATTTTTTTCAGAATCTCTATTTGTCGCCACTGTGACTGTGTGGGCTTCTTCTGTTTCTGAGAATAGGAATACCGATATTTAACCGAACAATGCAAGCTGTCCTTCCTGGTATCTTCATCTGGCATTGACTATTTTTCTAGCTTCAATCAGTTTTTTAAAGATATGAGATATTCTTCGGCTAAATTGTTCATTTATAGATAGTAGTACAAGACTAGATCAGTTACAAAAATTTGTGACGGACATTCTTACACTTCCAAGCGTGCTTCAAAAACGCGAGAATCTATGATGAACCTTGTGGGGAATACACCGAATTGGGTCAAATTAAGATTCTAAATTTCACCAGATGAAGGTGAACAGTACCATAAACACTTAAACTGATATTTTTTGAAATTACAGATGAAACTATTTATTTTTGAAAAATGCAAAAACAATGGATAGATTTTGTGCAATTATTCAGTGCACAAGCAATAAAGTGTAAGGATACACACATACATATGTAATTTGTCGTCGGAAAAAGTTGTTTACTTCATATGAGGAAGATGTCCTTGCAAGAAACAGTTGCAGCAAATGAAGATAACCGGAACGATGTTAGTTAGAGTTAAAACTTGTGTCCTTACTCCTACAATTCACTTTGATTTGTATTTTGGCTCTCCTTCTTTAACATACAGAAAAGATTCTGTCATTGTAAAGCACGAGCGATAAGAGCAGGCCTAAGTAATAGGTGTTATTGTATGAAGGGATCTGTACATACACAAACATATGTATGTACGTATGGATGTATGTAAATATAGAAATACTAGATGAAGTTCTCTTTTCCGTGGTGAAAGAGCTGTTTATTTTGATACATGGGTATTTTATACCCAAGCCACAATGACGCGATCTTTGCAAATTCAATAGTATGTATTTATATGTGTGTGTAATGTATTGTTACAGATCGGAATGGATTGTGCGTTGGCGGTTCTTAGGTCGTAGAATGGTAAATTTGACCGAGTACGGTTACTCTCTATTCATTTGGGCGTCGGCAGAGGGGCTCTTGTGTATGTACTTATGTACGAAGGGAGCGGTAGGCAGCGTGATTGATGGTTGTTAAGTAAATTTGTGTGTTTATATTTGAATTACGGTTGAATGTGGAAAACTTTAAGATTTTTCTTTTTAAATGAAACATTTGTTTGAACCTCTCACTCGTTCATTTAATCTCTACAATGATCCGCGATCAGGTACCTTATGATTTTGACACGTGTTTTTTCGTCTTTTTAAATAATATTTGGTCCTGTCTGTGATAAATGCGAATGGAGGAAAAGACACAACCACGGACTCTATGTACCAAGATGTGCATGTAGTTAGAAGGGCAAAAATCCGTCTTTTACAGTGGCTCCGCCACATCGAGCGAATGGACAACAACGCTCCGGCTAAGAGGGTTGTCAAATCATAGCCACCGGGTTCGAGGAGAGGAAGACTGAACCTCCGGTATAGAGACCAAGTGATTGCAGACGCTAGAGATCTTGGTCTTGATAACTGGAAGCAGCATGCCCGGTGAAGAAAGAAAGGCAGCTATGCATCGCTCAGACTCAGGCCCTTCATGGGTCACAGGCCTGATCGACAAACAAACTTCTTTTTAAAGAATGCATTCCAGTCCTTTATGATCAAATGACTAATATCTTGGACTCCTTTAGTTAACAACTTTTTAGAAACGATTTTGCCGAAGTTACAGATTTTTGTTTTAATTTGTATAGTTATCATAAATATTGGTAAGTACAAGTATACTACTGATTAATAAAATGATAGTTAACTTCAATTAAGAATTTGTTGTACACCAAAGACCTCTATAACTATACATAGTTGAGTTAAACAAACTGAGAAACCAATTGCAACACAACTCAAATATTCAAAAGAGTACCAGTATTTGAGTCTGAGCGCTCCCGTGCAGTGTATCCCAACCTCTAACAAAGGAAAATTAGCAATATTATGTTATAGTAAGGATAGGGAAGGCCTGTCTATTGACCCCAGTTTTGCTTAACTGGTATGGAAGGCCGTCGTGCAAGATTAAGGATTTGATACACCACGGGCGAGATCATTTACCTCGCAACTCCTCCATCTCCTGACTTACCGGGTGAATGATTAAGTTCTTGACCATCTTCTGAAGAGGTAGGCAGAGCTTGGAAAGGTATTTGAGTGGGAAGTCTGGCCTCTCTTCTTCTTTACATGGCACTACAGTGCGGGGTGGACCTGGGGCTCAACCAACATGAATCTCCAGGTAGCACATCTCTCGCCAACTGCCTCCAATTGCGCACTCCAAATTGGTAGGGATCCTTCCCCACTTGTGTACGCCACCTCAACCTAGGCCGTCCTCTGTTGCATTGTCCCAATGGCTCAGATTTGAAGACTGTTCTGTCCGGAGCGGTTTTGTCCATACGCTTTACACGATGTCGGTGCAACGCAAACGGGAGAAAAAATCGCGCGCAGAACTTTTCGATCAAATAGACTAACGTCAGTCTGGTCTCTAAGAAATGATTATATTCCGTTTGGACATTGCATTGTTTCTTAGATCTAACATTGGATCCTTGATTGCCATAATCTCTGCCTGGAATGCACTGCAGTATGAGGGTAAGTCAATGTAGGTTAAGGTTTCTGAAGTAGATGTCAGCTCCCGCCTCGATGCACCTAACGTAAAACGAACCAGGGGGTTGAAAGTTTCTACTTAAGTTTCCCTAGCTTTGTTTTTCATAGAAACACAAAAAATTAAATGGTTGGATGACTGTCTCGTCGCGCTTATCTTGAGCCCTTCCCAAATATTTCGTCGAAATCTTGCATAACGAAGCGAAAGTCTATACCTTGAACAATTTTATTCCTAAGCTAAGTAAAGGTATGTGCCCCGTGACCTTAAGAAGTGCATCTGATATTTTAAAAATATTCTGAGAGCCTTCTTTGAAGAAGACTCATTCCTCTAGGAGCGTTCTTATACTTTGATCGATTTGGCTTAGTCCTGAACAGGGAGGGATGTCGACTTGACTTCCACACGGAAAGAGAAAAGATGGACCATTGCATGCTGTACGAAAGCGTTGTGTAGAGATGAAGGGTGGATTATAAGCGAAATTTCTTAAGCTCCACTCAGACATTTGCAAAGACCCGAGATTCCTTTATCGTGTCTTGGTCTTTTTTCGTGATAAAACGGAGAGCGGTAGAGACAGAGACTTTTTATTGCGACTGCAGCTCTATCAAGTCCCTCAGGTGTCGTGAAAAACTCCACATTAGGCGAATTATCGGCAGTCATAGTAAACAAACATCAATTGAGAAAAAAAAATAAATCACCCTTTACCCCAGATGGGACTCGAACCCACAATCCCCGGCTTAGGAGGCCGATGCCTTATCCATTAGGCCACTGGGGCGTTGTCATCCTAAGTGTCAAACATGCTATAAGCCCAAACGAAAAATTAAACAAAAATGATTCCTTCCTAACACAATTAAACACCTTTTATTTAACAATTTGTTAATTTATCCAAACACAACAAATCATAAATTACGTAGTCTCCTTCTTTCGCAGCGAGGGGGACAGATTTCGTTCCAGAACATTCTCACTAAGCTTCAGTTTCTCAACCTTAATTGGATTCTCCAAGATCTTGTCATCCGTCAGTCGTTCGGCGCGATTCTCCTGAATGGACTCTGTGCGAAGAAATTGTGTAACACTCATTCACATCACAAGCCGTTTGCAAGAGGATACTCACTGCTGTATGGAGTGTACTTGTCGGAGAGTAAACTCTCGAGATTATAGCCGACAACGCCGATTATGGCAGCAATCGGTAACGTTATGTACGGCGCATTGGAACGCAAGAATGCCATCAACACAGGCCACATTTTAAAGTCAAGGATTTATCTACGATCTCATCAACTTTAATTTAGTTAAGTCGCAAGGAATATTATGTTAAGGAAACCGGCACTGATGAATGACAGCGGTAAAAGTCACCACCATATGATATTGACATAAGCAGTTGTTGTGGTCTACTGTCTGGTAGAGGGAGAGAAGATCGCGGCTGTATTGCCGCCTCGCTTCAAAATAGTACCAAGAGGTTAGAATATACAGCGATTCTAAATACATATTCCATCTTAAAGTAAAACTAAAAATGAGTGGTCTTGTCCTCATCGTGGGTCATGTTGACGACATTTTTTAAAACAGTTCACTCGAGACCTTGGCTTATGAAACGGAACACATGACAGTAGTCCCGCACTGACATCAAAAAAGTAGTCGGAACCAGAAATTTCCTATTTGCTCATAAATCGACCCTTTATTTAGCCTGTTATTGTAACTTCGCTATTAACATATCACTCAATAATTGCCGGGAGGGGGAGGGGGATGTAGGGGGCGCCACAAACAAAACAAAAATTAAGATTACATGAACAGATTTTTTTAGTAGCCTCCTACATGTCCCGGAATTTATTGAGTGATCTGTTACTTCGTCGTAAACTTTTCTTGTGTCATGGAAATATAAAATAAAATTGGATTTTCTGCATTTTGAAATATTTTTAAATTTTCCAAAAATGTAATCATTCCCCCAAGTTAGTCATCAGTTGCACGTCAACCGCTTGACAGATGAGAAAGTGACATCTCATTTGTTTCCCTTTCGCAATTAAGAAAAATCAATTCCTCTTAATATACTTTAAAATCTCGTCTATGCATACGTCCTCGGTAGCTTTTCCCAACATGAATGTTCCGGAGCCCACTGAACATCTTCTTGCACTGAAAGGTAAATCACATAATCCCCATTCGTCACTTTTCCCTCTCAACCACCTACTTTTTCCAGTGATGCGTCTGACTCGTCCCACTTTGGTGAGTCCACAGATCATCACTTGTGAGCCGCGGGATCTTCCGCAGAACAGTTTTCAAAAAGTGCTCGAGAACGATGGAGCTGCGGTAGCTGGAGCAGAGACAATTGGTGCTGGTCAGTTCATGCTGCTGCCGCAGAGCTTTGGAAACATCTACTTGGGAGAGACATTTTCCAGCTACATTTGTGTGCATAATTGCACAACGCACCCAGTTGAGGGTGTCACAGTCAAAGCTGACCTTCAGTCAATCACAACAAGAATCAATCTGCCAATGCATGATAAGCCTACAACTCTGAATGCTGACGATACGCTAGATGACGTGATTCACTATGAAGTCAAGGAGATCGGAGCGCATATGTTTGTAGACATGAAGCAGATAGTTTTGGCTTCATACTCACGGATTTCCTTACAGATTAGTGTGTGAGGTGAACTATACGACACCAGCTGGATTTCAGCAGTACTTCCGCAAATACTTCAAATTTCAAGTTCTCAAGCCGTTGGATGTGAAGACGAAGTTCTACAACGTCGAGATGGACGAGATATACTTGGAAGCTCAGGTAATGTTCATTTCATTAACAGATTCCACAACTCGCAAGGAAACATTTCTAGATTCAAAACATTACCACTGGACCGTTCTGCTTGGAGAAAGTTGAATTGGACAGTTCGGAGCAGTACACGGGTGAGAAATATTGAAACACTGATGGAATTCCTTGATCGAATGTCCTCTTGCTTAGTTACACCGCTGAACACCCTTCCCAATGGAGAATCAGTGTTCTCGTCGAAGAACATGCTCCAGCCGAACAATAGTTGTCAGTTCCTCTACTGCATTAGGGTATAATTGGCGTCATTTCCCTGTTCACCTGACTGACTGACTTCTCTTTCAGCCCATTCCAGAAATTGCGAAGGACATCAAGGCGCTGCGAGCTGCTAACACTATTGGCAAGCTGGACATTGTTTGGAGATCTAATCTGGGAGAAAAAGGGCGACTGCAGACTAGTCAGCTGCAAAGAATTGTAAGTAAACGTCGCGCCTCAGCGCAACCATCGCTAAC
This sequence comes from Eristalinus sepulchralis, assembly GCA_944738645.1. Classification (NCBI taxonomy): domain Eukaryota; kingdom Metazoa; phylum Arthropoda; class Insecta; order Diptera; family Syrphidae; genus Eristalinus; species Eristalinus sepulchralis. The sequence goes on from OX122886.1 coordinate 57,666,174, forward strand.
CAGTCTTCCCTTCCCATCGTAGCCCTTTGAATACACAGACGTACGGATGGATGTCGTGGAGGCTAAGAATATTGTGAAAATCGGTGAACCCTTCACCTTCGTCTGCCGCGTGACAAACACCTCAGACCGTCCGATGGAGCTGAACGCAAAGCTAGACACAAAGACCAGCTTCGCATGCGACTACACCGGATCAGCGGAGTTCAATCTGGGCAACCTCGATCCGGGCCAAAGCAAGGAGTTCCCTCTCACAGTGTGCCCGGCCAAATTGGGACTTATCAAAGTTACACACTTAGTTCTGACGAATGTCGTGCTCAAACGAACCTACGAGTATGATGACGTCGTGCAAGTCTTTGTCGTCGACTCGGACTACCACGAGGATGAGTCATTCCAAATGAACAAGTTCGTCAGGTACGACCTGGCGACTCAAATAGCCTAAGTTGATTCTATCTGTTCTCGATACGTGCATTATTTATTTCTCCTCCAATTGATTGTGAATAAATTTGCAATTTATTGCCCGCCGGCGGCGGTGGTAATTTAAAATTGTTTTGACTTTTTCATTAGTGGGAAACGAGCAGTGTGCAGGTGCAAAACGCGATAAATCTTCAAACATCAATGCATCTATCAATAGGAAGGAGCTTGGACATAAAACAATTAAGATATGCAAAGTGCTGTGAGCTTTGCAATTGGTTTGCTTCGGTCGATAAATCACTGGAAGGAGGAGTAACTTCTTGAAGTGACCATCATGGTTGCAAGTGCGTTTCTCTGACCTGGTTTCTATTCCATGTTTTTCTTTTTATTTTGCTCTGATTGTGCTCTGTAACTGGGTTTTATTTTTAAATTCTGATTTGAGTAGGAAGCCGTTCCATGTGCGAGGAAGGCGAATAGATGAAAGGACAACTGCCACTTCTGCGACCTGTCCAAAAATGTGGATACAGTCTTAAAGCCAAAACACAATACCGTGACCCGGTTACATTGTAATGTCATGTCTTTTTTTGAATATTATATCATGTGCTTTTACCATTGCCCACGACCATCTCTGGGGTGGTCCATTAAAAGGTACGATTTTGTGTGGTTCGTTCAAGCACTCGGTATCTCACGGATAACACTAGTAATGCTGGCTTTCAAAGTGTCAATCCAAGCTGATTTCTTCCTGAAGTCCTGAGACTTTACATATCCCCAGAGAAAATAATCCAAAGGTGTGATATCTCTTAATCTAGGCGCTCAATGCATCGTAGAAAATCGTGAACATTATTTTTCAAAACGTCCATTGTGCACGGTATATGGCTCGTAGCGCTGCCTTGTTAAAATCAAAGGTCACCTAGACCATTTACTTTAATCTCAGAAACGACATAGTCCGTAAGTATCGAACAACATGAGATGTTCATGCGCCCTACGAACAGAGAAGAAGGAAGGGAACGGGCTTCTCAGAAGGAAAAATAGAGAGAGATGGAGACATGCCATAGCAGGAATGAAATCCGAAAGTTTAACTGAAAGGTGAAACAGTGGATATAAGCATCGGATCAAAGCTTGTCTGGACCGAAAGGGATAACTGGTAGTAAAGTCGCAAACGATTCTGAGAATCAGGAACAACCTTCTCTGCAGACTCTTAAACGGCGATGACGGCCCAAAGCCCGCTGTTAGGCGCAATGCTCCTCTCAATTTGGACGATGAAAGGCAAGCATTCCATCCCCCCGACTTAGACGAGGTCAATACTGAAGTTGGACAAAGCTGCTGAAGCGGATGGACTGTCCGCAGAACTGTTTAAAGCAGCTGGAGACGACCTGGTTGGGCACACGCACCAGCTCATCTGTAAGATATGGTCGGAGGAAAGCATACCCAATGAGTGGAATCTCAGCGTCGTTTGTCCGGTTCACAAGAAAGGAGACCCCATCGACTGCCCCAACTATCGAGGGATTAGTCTCCTTAACATCGCTTACAAGGTCATCTCTACCGTATTGTGTGAACGCCTGAAACCGTTCGTCAACAACCTGATAGGTCCCTGTCAGTATGGTCTCAGGCCAGGGAAGTCCACCATCGATCAAATCTTCACACTACGGCCGATCCAAGAAGTGCAAATCAACACTCACCACTTATTCCTCGATATCAAGGCCGCATATGACAGTGTGCATAAAGACGAGCTCTACTGTGACATGTCTAGTTTTGGCAATGGAAAGCTCTCGCTGCTCTGTCCGGTCGGGAACGAATTCACCGAGACATTCAATGTCGAAAAAGGTTTCAAACAGGACGACGTGCTGTCATGTGACTTCTTCTTCACAAGTCAACACCAGACGCACGATCTTCCAAAAGTTAGTTCAATTGCTAGCTTACGCCGACGACATTGGCGTGATTGGACGAACACAGCGAGCCATCAATGAGGCGTTCGCATGCATTGAAGCAGAAGCGGCTAAAATGGGTCTATTGGTTAATAAGGGAAAAACGAAGAACATGCAGTCACCAAGAAAGCACACGCAGCACCGCCATCTGGGCACTAGACAGCAGAAACTTGGAGGCTGTCAAGGCCTTTGTCTACCTCGGCTTCGCAGTAAATCGAGAGAACAGCATCAGTACGGAAATCATACGCAGAATCACTCTTGCCCATCGCTGATTCTTTGGGCTAAAGAGGCAATTGAGGAATAGAGGTCTCTCTTGAACGACCAAACTGGCTTTGTACAACAGCTTGGTCATCCAAGTCCTCCTTTTGGGGAAACTTGAACGCTACTAAAACCGGGAGGAAGCCCTTCGTCTTTTGAGGAAAAAAGTTCTACGTGCGTTTTTTTGGTCCTTGTTTTTTGCCTTGATGACGCCTGAAGGAGAAGATTCAACGACGAACTTTGTAGGCTGTGTGATTGTTGTTTCAGTAGGTCAATTATGCGCACTGTAAGGTGTACTAATCCAGTCGGGTTTAAATTAAATAGTCTTGCGTCACCCCACACAACCTTTATTCATTATTTCCAGTCCAGTGGTTTTCAGTCGAGTCCTATGCCGGTTCTACGAGTATATTTTTTTTTTACTAAGAGGTGGTTAATTTTCTCCGATTTCCGCGGACCGGGTGCCTTTTCAATTCCATGAATACTTGACTTTCTATTCCAGGACACACTGCATCATGGCGGGTACTGTTCGTAGAATTGCACAATTCCCCTAAAATACCCTTTTGTGCTAATAAGTTCATGATGGTGGGCGGCCTAATGCCTTTTTTGTGCAATAAGGTGTCCCCAATTTCATGAAATTTTGAATGAGATGATGCGAATGATTTAACTGCATTGCGATTTCATTTCACGAAATTTCTCTTTCTTCCTTCCTCTTCCCACCTTGAAAACATCTACTCGAAAGTGGAATGCTCGAAACAGATCTCGATCAAACCATCACAATTCATACAGTCAAAAAAGTTTTACCCTTAGAGAGAGGAAACAACAAACAGTCGGAGTTTGACTCTATCTCAGGCCCTGACCACACAAAGAGAGGCAAGCGGCGAAGCGTCTGAGCTGCAAATTTAAGCGCCAGCTCACCATTTAATGATCGGCGTAGCGGTCAGTTGTGAAGTTCTGTTCGCAAAAGCGTTTAAATAAAAGTCGGCTTAAAATTTGAAACAAAAAAGACTTCAGTTACAACTCTAACTTTTTTTTAATATCGGGAAATATAAAGCAGTGGTCGCCGTGGCGTAGTGTAAAGTGCATCGACGCGGCGCAGAAAGTCTAGGTTCGATTCCCGGACGGGACACCTAGAACATTTTTTCACGGCACCACCTCTTTCGAGTCGCTGACAACACTTAAAGAGTAATAATTGTCTATGGAAATCTTCTGAAATCTCGACGTTCGGAGTCGGCAAGGAACTGTAGATCCCTTCTACTCGTGAGAGAACAGTAGCACGCACAACACGAGGTGTTGTTGTAGAAGCTAGGATCTGATCCCTTGTGGGCTGTAGTGCCACTTAATAATAATGTTGTTACTCTTCTTCTTTTTCTTCTTGTGGCGCTATAGTCCGGGGTGGACATGCCTCTCCAGCCAGCGCGATCTTTGAGGTTGTTGAGGTCCTCTCCACTTGTGTGGGCCTCCTTAGCCTAGGCCTTCCTCTGCGTTGTGCCAATGGCTCAGATTCGAAGACTTTTCGGTCCGGAGCAGTGGTGTCCATACGGTCTACATGGCCTAGCCATCTTAAGCGTTGTAACCGAAGACGCTTGATTAGGCGCATGTCGCTGTACAGTCCATAGAGTTCGTCGTTAAATCTTCTTCCCCAGATGCCATCAACGCAAACAGGACCAAAAGTCGTACGCAAAACTTTTCTCTCGAAAAGACTATGGGCTTCTTCATCCGGTTTTAGTAACGTCCAGGTTTCCGCGCCATAGAGTAGGGCTGGGATGATCAAGGTGTTATATAAAGCTAGCTTAGTCCTTCGATAGAGGGCTTTGCCTCTTGAGCCCAAAGAAACAGCGATTGGCAAGAGTGTTTCTGGTGACAATAACACCAGTACCGAAAACAAACGCAGAAACGCAGAATAATTTTGTTATTACCCTTATAAATGAAAGTTGTAAGTTAGAGAATAAGTCAGGGCATCAACTGTTCTCAAGGAAGACAAAATAACAAAACAACACAGTGCATTTTTTTCTTTTGAATAAAAACATTTATTCTACTATTATAATAAAATAATAATAAAATATATATATAAAAAAAATATTTTGTTCGTCTTCATTACAATAGGTACGTTTAAACATATACTTTTCTTCATTTTCCGTTCGTTACTACGCTCTTACGACACAATGTCTATTTGTAAAAAAAAAAAATTGATATATGTGTATGATTGTATATTGTTCGGCAAGATAAAAACGCTTTTGTCCTTAAGAACTACCATTAAAAAAAACCTACTAATCATCATCAATTTCCGATTGTATCTAACAGAATTTTAACATAGCAAATAATCCTTTCAATATTAATAAAAATAACATAGAAAATTAATAACTAAACTTTAAAGATGTGTGTTTCATATTAAAAAGTTGCAAATAAAAATTCAAAAAAACGAAAAACAATAAATTTAGATTTAAGTCATCTAAAAAAAACATTTCTTTTTTTTTTTTTAAATTAATGGGGGAAAAGAAGTTCTTAATAATATGCAAATTATTTTTTTTTTAATTTGTAATTTTAAATTACGGAAGATGTAGTTTTTTCTCTTGTTTGTTTTCAATTAAGTTTATTTAAACTAAAATTAATAACTTTTATTTTGCTGATGGAATGTTGTCGTCGGATTGAATTTTTTTTTGTCTTTTATGTACAATTTTACTAAAAATAATTATTTGTTTGTTTAGTATTTATTTTCTTGTAATCACATGACGTTTGTTAGAATTTTGTTTTTGTTTTTTTTTTTTTCATCAACGTACTTAAGAAGTTTGTTGATTGGTTGTGTTTGACAGCAAATCCACTTCATCTTCGTATCCACTACTTTCTGTCGTAACTAAGCCTAAGTATTTAGAATTGTTATTGCTTTTTGTGTCAACTTTAACTTTAAATTATATTTAAAAATATAGAAAAAAAAATAAGCTTCACTTTATGACAGTTATGTTCGTACATAGTTTTCATTTTTCTTTTCCATGTGGTTTTGAATTTGTTTGCTTTGTGAAATAGAGAATTTTGGTTGAGATCTCTCGATTTTTTTCGAAGAAAAATAAATTTTGAATTTTTTTCTTTTTTTTATCAAGAATTTTGATAGTTTTTCATTTTATTTCTATACAAATTACAAGCCAAACATAACATACAATTTAAAAGAAGAGTAAACTAATGTTTTTTTTAAAGAGTATTACAAAGTAAATGTTATTTATTCGAGTACGGGAGCATATGAGCACTAATTTGAGTTTATACGCTTTCGCTTAAAACAAAAAAAAAATGATAATAATTAAATTACAGAAGAGTATAGAGGCTAAAAATCAAGTATACATAATATTTAACGAATAACAATTTTATTTTTCTCCTTTTGAGCCTTACACACTAATTTGTATTTCTTTTAATTGAATAATGATTTTTTGTTTCACGTTTTCAATCATTTTTAATTTCAATTGATTTCTTTTTTTTTTGTTCTGTCTGCTTGTTGTTGCGTATTGTTTTTTACACTTATACCTAGGCACTAAATTTGTAAGAATGTAATCTCTCGGAAAAGTAATTTCTTTTAAAGTGTTTCTGTTTTTGAGTTTGTTTCCTACCACAAAAAACGAGTTATATTAAGTTAAGTTAAAAGAAAAATTAGATGAAATGTTGGAAACATTCCGCCGTTCATCTTTAAACTTAAGAGTATATGCGTTACAACGTCCTCGAACATCCACTTACAAGGCAAAATATATTATTATTTATTTAAACATTATAAAAAAAAATGATTCCTCATTGTTTTGTATCTTCATATCCTTCGCTTCATTTTAAATTAAGTAACCATAGACAAACATTATATACGCTTAACTAAAACTTATAGAAGTTTATAAACTTTTTTGTGTATTGTTTGCTCCGTTTTGTATTTTTAAATAATATTATTGTGATACATCTGGGGGGCTGGTGGAGGCATATTTAGAGTCATGGCTTTGCATCAATGATTGGGAAGCTCGGTCAGGGTTATGTCGTATAGATCATCTTCAACTTGTTGCACTTCTAGCAGAAATATGTCTTCGTTGCAGTAGTACGAAAGCATATCATCATCAATTTTCGCAGTAATCCTGAAATAAGAGAAAAAATAATTTTTGTTCATGAGTATAGCTGAATAATTGTGTTGAACTTTTTGAATGCAGTTTTGTTTTTTTCACTTTTTTTGAAAACTTGTTTTTCGATAAAAATCCTCAACTACAAAATATATTGCATTCATGTGAGAGAGCCAAATAAATGCTGATACATTTCTTTTTGAAAATAAATTTGCATAAAATTCGCATATAGACGGAATGGCATTACTGAATTCAATCCAGACAGATTGAATTGAATTAATTGATCGGAATATTTTTATGCCATCCTCACGGATATGATTGGTAATGCATTTTATGGCGATACAAGGATCTCAAAAAAAAAAAAAAAAGATAATGTCGACGACGTTTGTCAATTGGATTTGATTAAGTCTCATATTGTTTGTTTGTTTATCAGATACTGTGATAAATAGTCTGATTGTATCTTAACCTTTGAGAGCAATTAAGTTAAATTTTACGAGAGTTGATTCAGATGTTGTTTTTAAGAAAATAAATTAAGTCCGATAACAGTTCAAATTGATTTATGGATACTGCTCTACTTATTTTTTTTTTAACATCATCGATTATGGCGTTGCAAAAGGACAATTAAAATTTCTATAAGTATATATATTTTATATATCTAATCCAAGTGTGGTTAAAAAATAATATTGGTCTTTCAAAAGTCCTCCGAACTGCTAGCCTACGTGGATCACATTAGTTTGATTGGGTCAGACACAGCAACACGCCAATGAGGCGTTTGCTGCTATTCAGACATTGGCAATGACATATTAACATGTAGCCTGCCATCAAAGCAGGGCCGTATCATCGATGTCTCAGACAGAGAATCACAACGGGCAGGGTTCTTGACATCACAGTCAATAGGATAGCAACACCGGTATCGACATTGTATGACAAGTAACTATAAGATAGCTAATCGTTCTTTCTTTAGGATAATGAGAGAATTTAACCGAACATCCTTGTACTTTAATTCAATGATCATTCTATCAATCTGATCAGTATGATCAATCTATGGCGCAAAGAAATAAACGCTCATGCAGAAGTCCTTGATCTTCAAAAGAAAAATTTTTCATGGCATTAAGCATCCATTTTGGGTTGTTGCCAACTGGAGGAGAAGTTTAACAAGTTTTACAATGCTCAGGATGACCACTTCATTTTAAAAACTTTTATAAACATGGTAGTTATTCGTTTTGTACTACTGCTTTTGTAAAGAGTTTCGCAAGTTTCGCAACATTTTAGAAACGCAAAAAGCAGAATTAAAAATTCGGCTGCATTTTATGCACCCGTAGCAACGATTTTTTTTTATAAATGGAAGATAAAAGTAGTTAAGTCTGATCCTTGTGCCACAGAATGCTATAAGTATATCATAAGATGCTAAGATCAAGAGAAACTAATTTTGAAAAAATTTGAAGAACTTTTGATATGACGCCATTTAAAATGTTTTTGAATCTGCGGTCCTGTCTGTAAAAGAAAAGAGATTTGAAACGATGACTGAGCAGTAAATTTTGCGAGCTCTGCTTTGATATGGGTGTTGTCCATAGGCTATATTAAAATGGTCCCATCGAGAATTTGGGAAACTACAGTCAAGCTAAGATGGTCTTGGAATGATAGCCTTTAAGTAGGATAACAAGAATAGATTGAAGAGAAGGCCGTAGTGGAACTAGGTTTTAAAAATAAGATCCAGTCTACCTTGGAACGACAAAGACGGAAAGCAGCACCATCAGCTCTGGTTTTGATCCTTCCAGAGCTAAGTGCCTGATTAGGCATTCAATTAAAATTTTTCAAAACTAATGAGTCAATGCCGTAATCTCTGAATGAACTGTGACGATTCTTTCTTTCAGCGACTAGCATTACTGAGGGAGAACTGTACTATGGTTTCTCGTGTAGGGGCATAGGTAAAAGGTGTGTTAAGTCCTACGCAGACTAAGTCGGGAGTTTGTTTGTCTTACAACACTACATCTCTTGAGTCACTGACTTTACCGGGGGAAGATATGAAAAGCAATTTGTTGTTAGCGAAGTTATGTAAACGTTCAGTTAGTAATGCACGACATTTAAATTTCCACAAAAAACAGTTCTTTGTGCTGTGATGTTCATTTAAGTCTAATTTAAGAATATTTTTAAGCCCTGGTTACGGGTTGATTGCAAGTAACGAATCTTGGTAGATCAGGAGCAAAACCTGCATTTGTAGGCTCTTAATCGCACCGTAAAACAAGCTTCACTAAGCCACTGAATCCATTAGGCCAATTTTGCCTAGAATCAGACGACTAATAGAAAAATAATATCCTTAGTTTTGACAAGAATTTAGCAAGTCTCTTAATGAACACCGCGGTTTCAGATATCACCTTAACAAAATATATGTGTGCTGGAAAAGGAAATGTCGACTTTGATTTGCAAAGGAGGAATTTTCGGAACATAAGAACAGTAATGATACTTTACAGAGGGAGATACTCATGTCTGTGGCACAAAGTGATATACTATTGTACAAGATACCCTTCATAAGGAAAGCAGTACACCATTTAAGCTAACTTCAACCATTCAATACGACAGACCATATTGAGTCGTGGTGTCGTTGCTTTAGTGGCATGGGTTTCAAAAGGCGACATAAATCCAATAAGGAGTCAAAATCTGAATTGGCCATGTGAGCTTAGTAGTCCCGAGAAAAATGTGAAACTGGAGTGTCTTTGCCAAAATGGGCAAAAATGGCTTTCTAAGTTACATTCTTAAAATTACAGCTGTTCATTGAATTGATCATTGAAAAGAAATGTAAGCTGTTGTGGATAATATTTCGTAGTGAATAAACACTAAAAAAATACATGCGGAAATAAAAATAAAGTGGGTGGATAATAATAATAATAATTGAGTGGCACTGCAGCCCACAAGGGACCAGGATCTACTTTCTGCAACAACTACTCGTGTTGTGCATGTTTCTGTTCTCTCACGAGGAGAAGGGACCTATAGTTTCTTGCCGACTCCAAACGGCGAGATTTTAGAAGCCTTTTCAGGTGGTGCCGTGAAAAAATGCGAGGTGTCCCGTCTGCGAATCGAATATAGACCTTCTGCGTGTGGGGTCGACGCACTTTTCCACTATGCCTCGGAGACCACAAAGTGCGCCAATGCACCCCTGGATAGTCCTAGGTTCAAGTTACTAAAACACTTGAAGATTAATAGCTGTCAATGAAAACCTTTCAAACATCGCCATTTGAAGCAATAAACTGTTGGTTCCCTCTACTCATGAGAGAACGAAATAGCACTCTCAACAAGAGTAGTTAGTGTGCCCTAGTCCTTTGTGGGATGTAGATTCGCGCAGATTTTGGTTGTGTTCTGTCAAGAATTCCTTCCCAAAATTATAGTCTCTGCTAAAAATATTGTTTTCATTGAACACACATTCCAAGTGATTAGAGTTAATGAGATATTTTTTGAGTTTGGAATTAATTAAAAAAAATTTAAACGATTTAAGCACTACGCATTAGTTACTTTAGATTTCTCAACTTAATATGCAAGGATTAAGGTTTGTTTTTGTTTATTGGGAATTTTAATCGTGCAAATGCAGATGTGGTGTGGGGGGGGGGTGTTCAGTGTGTTTGTGTTATACAAATTCTAATTCACATTAAACACAGAGAATTTTTCAAAATTTCAATACAATAAAAAAAACTTAGTAAGTGTTTTTGTTTTCGATTGTTTGGTTAGTACTTACCCCTTTTTATTTGTACGATAGATATTATTTATACTTGATGTGGAGATTTTGTATTTATTTTCGATCTGCAATTAAGATAAACATAATGTTGTTTTTTTTGTTTCTTTTTTCGTTTTTTTTCTCATCTATTTAATTTTTGTTTTTTGCTCATATTAAACAAACAAAAAAAATTTAGAAAATTCTAATCAAATTGAATTGCAAAAAAAAAAAACTTTTGTGCCAATAATACGAAAAAAAAAAAGATTTGCAAACTCTACTTAAGACTCTGATTGAATTTGAATTTGTTCTCGGATTTTTATTTTCATTGGATTTCGTATTTTATTATTTTTTTTTTTTAACATTTTGTCTGTCTTTGTTGCTTTTCGCTTGATTACCTGCATTGTCACCTGTTCCGACGACACGGCATAAAGCATTAATTATCCATGGATTGAATATATTGAATTGACTCGCTGAGATACAAACATTTTTTTCTCAAACTTTTTTCGACGATTCATTGTGTCGTTTGGGTGTGTTGTGTTTGCGTGTGCGTGTTTGTGTGTGTGTGTTGATTTGAATGACATTGAAAGATAAAAATTCAAAACGAAAATAATGAAATGCAATGAAAGGTGAGTTTTGTATTTGACGCTGAATTGAATCTCAAGACTCTTAAGCTGATTGTCAAAAAATCTTCGAGGTGAACTGTGTTTTGTTTCCTTTTTGGGAAAGTGAGAACTGTAGCACATGACTAAGATGTGGTGGTTGGTTGGATTCTAGTGAAATATGGAGAGGAGATAGATACATAAATTATACGATTGTCTTCTAAGAGCCATGCATATTTTTTTTAATTTTTTTTTTTGAATTTGCTTGGATAGATTATGATAATTTAATGCGGGTGTGTTACAGACTGATTTGAATATGGTGTATGAATTGACACAGACAAAGGTATCGCCGCTATTGTCTCTTGGGCGAAATTGATTGGGATGAGGTCGAGGGAATTTCAATGTCACCCATAAATCAAATAGTTTGTGGGATTTAAACTCTAATTTGAAATCTTTGAGGCTTTAGTGTTCTTTGGAGATAAGAGAAGGAACTTCTGAGCATGATGAGAGTGGGTATTAATTGCAAGGAATGGATTTGCCTCCGATTCACTGGCGAGCTGATGCCATGCCATCATTAGGTCTTCCTCATAAATAACAATGTCTCCAAGCATAGCGAATTTCTATTTAGCAACTAAAATCCATTAATGATCAAAAGAAACCTAAATCAATTCATTTGTTTCATCAAATACGGAAGCGTTTTTTGTTGGCTTTTGTTTTGGGAATGAAACGTATATCACATCACTGCCGTAAAAAAAACAAACAAACACGTCAATTTAAAAGAACACACACACACAAACAAAAACAAAGGTTGTTATAATGAAAAAAAAAAGTTGTATGTAGTGTAAATCATATGTATGATTCGATGTTAGACAAAGATGAGCGAAAACGAGCAGGACATACACATATTTTTATTTTTTCTTTCCATTTGTTAATAACGCTGAGCAACCCTCTTTGATATTAAACAAACAATTTATATATTTGGGATTAAATGAAATTAATTAAAAAATAAATTACGTGACAAATGAATGTGGATTTGGTTTGGTTTGATGATAGGTGGCGAATTTAAAGTTAAACAATAACAAAATATTATAATTTACCATATGAAGCGTTAAGTTTATTTATTTTATTTTTCTGATTGTTCGTTTTTGAAGCGCTAATTAAATTAATCACATAAAGTGCATTCCTCCCTTTCATGCGATTGTTGGTCACTAGTTAAGATGTTTCAAAAATTTGTTTTTATCCTTGCTAAGGACATGTGGAAATTTTCTCTTGTCCAGATTTACATCGAGTAAGATGCAAAGGGAATTTATTAATTAAAAAAAACGTGTTATTGGCGCAGAAGTTTTTTTTCCTAACATTTTGAACTATAATTAATTGTTCTCTGTTGTGTTTGTATATCGTTCATTATTTGTTTTTACTTTTTTTTTAATTTAAAAATGAATTATTTTGAGCATTTTGGTTTCATCAAAAAATTAATCGCCGAATAATTGAATTTGTTTTCACATTTTTTAAACCAAAATGAACAAAAAACAAAGTTAAGTAGATGAAAATAATGTAAAATGATTTATTTTTATTTTTTGTATTCGGGAAATGAAGGTAACCAAAGGAAGGTTAAACAAAAAATAACGCTTTCTTAACTTACCGCATTTAAAAGTCCGATTGTAGTCGGTGGCACAACATGCAATGGCGTGTAGACATCTTCGTTCTCTTGTCGCACATAAAGCATAACACGTTCACTTATCGGTGGTGACATACGGCCACGTTTTAATGGTGGACCAAATTCAGACATTGAACCAGACACTAAGCTCTGCTCAAGAATGTGATCTTTTTTATCACTGAAATTAGACAAAACACAAGCCAAATGGCGAAAATGTTAAAAATGTTCATTTTGTGTCAGAAGGGATGAAATCAAATTTTCTGCTTGGAATTTCGATTTTTACTACTCACGTCTGCACGTCTGGTGGAAAATGATTGTGAAACTTAAGTGTGGGGGTGCCAACTTTTTGTCCATGCAGTAGAAACGGTGATGCACCTTTGAGGTCTGGTGTACCAGATAATGAATCAGTCTCATGGCCATAGAAGGTCTGTGAAAAATTAAAAAAAAATTATGTTTTCACATAAAACTTCGAAAGGGGTCAAATTTAATTTACCTTATCCATGTCATCGGCGGGGGAGAAAAGTACAGGCGGTTTACTTATATCTTGCATTGCATAAAATTCTGAACGATCCGTTACAGGATGGTAGAGTTCATCTAGCTTTTTCCTACCGTTGGCAGTCATTTTGCGTTTGGCCGCTCGTCGTTCTTCATCGCGTGTTTTGCGCTCAGCACCCTGAAAGTGGAAGAAAACAATTGATTTTTATTTTGATAATTTAATAATTTTTAATTTAATTGATTTCATAAAAAATAGCATTAGAAGCGGATAGGATTTCCGAGCATAAATGCCTAAAATTCTTATTTTTCATTTATTCGTGGTCTTGGGCTGTTCAAAATCTTAGACTTTTTAGAAGTTTTGGGACGTTGAGATTTTGAGATATTTGTCATATTGTGCCTTTCGTGATTTGGGCCTTTTCATTCTTTTCCATGTTTCACAACTTTGCCTTTTCATACCCAAGGCCATTGAGGAATGCGGTCGTCTTTGGGATCTGGTCTGCTTTGCAAATATGGCGCAAAGTGAGATTCTTAGGAAGAACTTAGGGATTTCTAATTTCCCGTGCTTTTGCAATTTATAAGTTTTTGATTCAGTTGATCCGGCATATTACGTAACAACTCACCAGGACTTCTAATGACTTCATCACACCCACACTTAGTTGCCTTCAAATGAGATCATTAGTTCCGAAGTCCAAACATATATTTAAAAGACGCCAATTAAGAACGAACTCTTTCATGTTCAGCACCCTTTAGTTCTTTGGCTCCCTCGGAAACAAACCCCCATTAGGGTTGTATTCAAATTGAGATCAACAACAATCTCTCATCGAACTGACCTACGTTCTGTCACCTCACCTCACCTCCACTCTCACACAGAAATTGTTATAACACGCGAAACACTCAATCATGCCCTTGTTATTCGTTGACTTTTGAAATCACATTTAGGTCTTTTCTTTTGTCGCCAAACAAGAAAGAAAAGTCACCCACTAGATCAAACACACAGAAGCCATTGTTAACTTCCGAATGATTGATTTTTTTCGAGTCGCTCTCAAAGTCTTTTTCAATTCCTTTATAATTCCGCCAACAACGTCTCTGTCTTTTTCTTTCGTTTTCTCAAGGTCATGGCTGAGAAGACAGAAAAAAAAATCTGTGTATAGACGCTTATTTTTCTTTTTACTTTTTGCCCTACATTGGCCGCCTCACATACAGCTGGCATGAAGTCATCATTTCATTTTCAATCATATCTCTTAGTCGAAATGACGAAAGTCAAGTTCCATCATCAAATGCCAAAACACAGCGCAGACAAACACCGACATTTTCATCTCCAGCGCACGTTGAGAGATAAATGTGTTATTGCGCGCGTAAACAATTCATCAAATCTAATGACTTGCTACTTATAGAGATATTTTTTTTATTTATGGATATTTTTATAGATTTTTTTGTTGTTGCTTCTCTTCTACTTCTCATAACTGATTGATTGGTCGGCGCATTCATAAGTTAAAGGTACATAGCATCATACAAATGTACACGTTGTCCGTGTGTTTTTTTAGTTGTTACGTTTGGGATAAGCGCGAGGATGGGATGACGAGTCAAAAAGAAGAATAGAGAAGTGGTCAATTGAAAGCATGTGCAAAGTTTTTATTGGGTGCTAAGCTGATTGTCTCAACTACTTCCGCACTTAAATGACTATTAGCGTCTTAGTCTGTTTGGGAAGATGAAGGAAGCAACACTTTTTTTTCCAAACGAAAGAGTTGGTTAACGAACTTTTTTTTTCTCTGGGAACACATTTTTGATCATTTCGATATATTTTATACCGTTCATAAGCCATGCATGCATTGTGAAATATTGCACGCTCCTAAACTCCTTCCCCCACGACACAGAACATGCCTTATAATTTCAATTTATCCTGGCAATCATTCAATCTCCTTTGCACAATTCACGTCACAAAACAATTCACATGAAGTTCTCAACATTTTTTGCAGGCAAAAAAGTGTAAAACAATGAAGAAACCGTTGCTGGCTCCGCACTCTCCCTAAGGGCAGTTTAGATATTCTTCTTCGATTACCCGGCCGACCCCACCCATCGACTTCATGTGGAAGCCTCTCCGAATGATGCCATCTGCAGTGGGACTCCTTCTGTTAAGCAGTCAGTATACCACTGCCATTTGCTGACGATGATGATAATGCGAGGCAAGTTTCAATGTATCCTTTCCATATTTTTATCGCGCAACGAAATTGACATGTTCTGCCGACCATACACACGGCCGCCTCTCCTCTCTAATATGCCGCACAAAATTGTTAATGATAATCTGACACGTGATGGATATCCTTCGCCGTTAAACGTGGTGCTTGAACACTTTAAAATGTGTAGGTAATGATAGTAGAATAGATTTCTCTTCCTAGCAGAGAGAAACTGCTGGAGATGTGCAAAAAGTGTAACACACAGCCCGACAACGACGACTACTTGTCCAATGCCCTCGGGGTATTTTTCCGCTTTTTATTGGCGATAATAAATAATTCAAAATTAGATTTATTATGCACGGTAGTATGCAGATGGATGTGCAGATTGTCCGCTCTAATTGCATTTAATTGAACGGACACAGCACATACGAATGGCCGGTCGGTCGGCCGCACAGGCTGGGGAATTGTTCGAAACAGATCGGTGATGAGATGTAATCTTCGCCAGTGAATATACATGGATGGACTTCCGTCTCTTGGACATCTCCTAGTATCATGGCATCTAATTACAAGGATCCATCTCTCGCTGACTGCAGATGAAGATATGCTGTGATATCTGCTCCCAAGTGTTCTGTGACAGTATAATTTGCACTCTCGTACCACGTTCTAGGAAGTCGTCGCAGAGCGGGGTAATTACAAAGCATTGTCAATCAGTTGGCACGCGATCTGCCAATTTTTATCTATCTACGACTGCGAGTGTGTTTTTGCTGGGGTTGATGGGATGTTTCTGTGAAATGTACGTCACGTCGGCGGCAGTGGCGTCAATGGAACGAAGAGAGGAATCCGCAAGATGTGGCAATCGACTGCAAAGTGCCGTTTGAACTTTGGCTTACATGGCTGCGTATTAGCTGACCCCATGATATTTTGCGCCGACATGCGCAACCCGTGTGAAGGCACGGAATGGCTGGCAAATGTGTGGCAGTGATTTGTGTGACGGGACGGTTGGTGGTGCTTGTAGTCACCACCTCCCGCGAATTCGATTATAATAATTATTTTTTCGAAAACCCCTAACCCCCCCGGAATCTGCGAAATTGCAAAACACAACTCGCCTGTTGGGGGAGGAGGAGGAGCGGCAGTGAACAGCAACAATATTTTTTTTTGATTGATTGAAATTCCTATGCAAATGCATCGGATAGCTACGACTCTGAGTCAGTGTTGCAAGTGAAATTTTCCACACAGCCGCCGCCATGGCGTATGAATATTCAATCGCTTCAGCGGTATTATCGACCAATTTATTACGTATTCATAGATTTCCTCCTCTGCCGCGTTGTGATCTTTCTCTCCGTTTAATTGCGCGGTGAACGCCTTCCTTGCGCACACGACTAACCATCCATCGGTGTGGGTATATAGAACAGGATATGAATCATCTGGGTGTCTGCATCACGCTGTTACAGTTACACTCTATGCCAGTGAAGTGAATGCATAAATGGCATTTTCTTGCTTTCATGCGGCGCGCAATGCCGAGGGATGCCATGTCGAACATGGTATTTAATACTTCAAAAGCGTCTCTCTCTCTCTGCCTCGTGCACGCCCCAGTCCACCTTGCCGGGCATGCCAAAATGAAAACAACAAGATCGATGTTGGAAGGAAGCGGAAAAAGAAGTCCATCGAATGGTAATAAAATTGTCTATTCACGAACATAAGCAAGCCCCAATCGGCGTCCCGGCGCAGGGAGAGATGAATTGAGGGAGATGGAGAGGCTGACTGGCTGGTGGGTTATAATGTGGCAACCTGTCATTTATCTTGTTTTACGTGGGCATATTAACATTATCAGTGTGTGTCCGTCTTCGCAGTTCTTCTATTGTCCGCTACACCTCTTCATCCTTCCGATGAGGCTCTATCTGCTTGTGATCTGCTTTTTTTGCGCGCCTTTTTATTTGCGTTTTCATATTTCCACCTAAGCTCTGGCGATGGTTCTTGGGCAGTCTGTTTGTCTGCTGCTTTGCGGCCGTCGCTTGCTTGCTAACTTTTATCGCATCAATTTTCTTCTTAATGAGATACAGCTTAATCCTCGGCGTGATGAGGGGACCGTTTGCGCCTGTGGGCTGGCTGGGTGGTTTCTGCTTTTTTTTTCCTTCGGCTTAATCCTGTCTATCAGTGGGTTTTTCTTCTTTCACTTCGTCCATTGGGCGAGGATTAGTTTGATTGACTGTTTGTGTAAAATTTTCACTTGCTTGTTAAGTATTTGTATTTACAGGTAATTTTTCTGATTAGCCAGTGTGTGAGGCTTGTTAACGAGACTTTCTTAATGATTTCTTTAACAATCGTTGACCACATTTAAAAGAGGAATTTGAGTCATAGGGAGGGCTATTTTTATGTTACCAAAATTTGAGAAAATTACACTAACTAGACAAAAATTAGGGCAGTAGTCAAAATCAGCAGGGTCTTACAGAAGACGTTTCGACATTAATGAGCTAAAGTGGGCTTCGATAGCTTCTTGCCCTGTGGTTGGTGAGCCTACATGCCTAACATTGTGCAGGTGTAAGCCAAAATGATCCGCAACCATCCTTAACATTAGCCGAAACGCAAAGTTATACGTCCTCAGGCGTCCTAATGGACAACGAATTGTTGCATGAACGGCCAAGTTTTGGGCACAGGGCGCTAATTTTTCAGTCAAAGGCTTTGTGACTAAGAAGAACCGCGTAAGCAATCTACAAACTTTTGACCAATTATCAGGACATCCACAAGGAAAGCGAAGCCAATAGCAAAGCCATATTATGAACTTTTTTATTCGTCAAATCACCAGCCGTATGGCAAAGTTAACAACTCAATCTAGAGGACTAGTCTAGACCTATTGATAAAACATTACAGCCCACAAGTGACCAGGACCTGGCTTCTACAAAAACTATTCGTGTTGTGCTCGCTACTATTCTCACAAGCAGAAGGTTTTTGCCTACAGCGAACGACGAGGTTTGAGAAGCTTTTCTAGACAATTGGGACTCTCTGAGTGTTGTTAGAAACTCGAAAGAGGTGGTCATGTGAAAAACTGCGAGGTGTCCCGTCCGGAAATTGACCTTCAGCGTGGGGGTCGACGCAATTACCCACTACGTTACGGCTAATCTAGATATGCTGTGTGATAATGTAGCATTAAAATGCTTTCAAGTCCACAAATCCTCGTCTCCCCAAATCGTTTCCATCTTTGGCCACCCCACAGTCAAGTCACTTAAGCGCACCTCAACCCCTCATCTCTTAAGTGCAGACCTCTCAACTTCTTAACTTTCAGTTTTAATACTCATTCGCATTGAACGCAATGATCATCATCGTAACGAGCCCACCGTTACCCCCTCTCGCCCCCCACCCCACCCCTGTCAGCACATCACATACAATTCTGATCGCATTATTATGAAATCGATACGATTGACTGCATTACAATGATGCTATAATACCGTCATCTTATACCCCCGATCGGGTATGCGGCATTATAATGCGTAAGCGTGTATGCCGCATCGCATTATGCAAAACACCCTTGTGCACTTTGCTGCTGCCTTTGTTGATAGCAATGGATTTTGCGCACGATGATCGAACCCTGTCAACAGGTATCTTGTTATTGTTTTGTGTATTCCTTTTTAATTCAATCTTCCTTCGTGCACGTTCGGTTCTCTTTTAATTTGTTTTTTCCTGTTTGTGCCCCCTTGTGCGGGTTTTAATCCGAAGGTGTAAAACGGGGTATGTGTCGCATAATACCTTTAACATATATTTTGCGTGTGCACAATCTTATTCACATTCTGTTTCTGTATGTTATGAAAGAGGGCATGTCGCTCGCTTGTTGTCCCCCTTCATTGAGTTCGCCTTGGACGTACGAGAGCCATTTGCAACATCATCTTCCTAGAGGGAAGTTGCTTGCGAAAGCATTGCATACACCTTGGTATAAAGCATGCAAAAAAAAAAATCTGTCAAGATAAAGAGTATCGGAGTGGTGCGTGTGCTTGTATGTGTGCACTTTGAACGAAAACCAATCCAGCGTGGTATAATTTAAGACATATTACTTCGCAAAAAAAAGTTTCGATTGCATCAAAGCAGCGCGCACTTGTTGTGAGCTGTGTGTTCTCTTTTCTTGTCCACCTCCTCCTTCTCGAGATGTCTTACTTGCTTCGATTGTATAAGTTGCAACAAAAGAAAACAACACAGGGTGGTGTCGGTATAAAGAGGAAGAGGGACAACAAAAAAAAAGAAAAAAATTGAGAACCTCATTGATCTTATGTAAAATGATAGCGGGTTTGTGTTTTGGTCATAACTTTGCCTTGCGTATGTGCTGCAGTACTGCTGCCGTCAGTGTGCATAAGGCCTACACCCTTGTGCCCTTGTTATACTGTATATTGGCATCACATGCATCACTGCCCTTCACTTTTACACTCACTTTTTCATTTTGTTGCGATGCTGTTGGTGTTTTTTTTTCTCTCCCTGCCTCCTCTGCGTTTCTTGGGGAGAAAATTTAAAACCGCGTTTAATAAATTATTTCGTGGGCATTTCATATCATTAAGTTTGTGCTGCTTTTTTGTCCATTCATCTGATTCCTCGTCGTGGGTTGGATTTTTTTTTTGTTTTGCTGCATGAAGTGGTTATAGGATATCCACCCAATATTGTGGGTATTCCATCAACCGCCTTGGCCTCGTCCAATCCTTCTTGGTTACAGAATTTTTTGAGGTAATGATAAATCGATCGGGAAAGTGATGCGAACGTTGTTAAGCCTAAGCAGAGTGATGAGGTCGGAGTGGTGGGGTAGGGTTGGAGAGGAATCCATCTTAAGACATAATCGCACTCGTGTGTATACAACTTTTGATCTTAATCGCGTTTTGTTCCTGTGTGAATGTGCCGCTCGGGGAAGAGAATTTTTTCTCCGATTTCAATCTTTGCTCAGAAATCCAATCAAGAGAAATTTATCAAGATGACTTTTTGGAGCGTATCGAATTTCAATTCAAGAGCTTGATTTAGTGATGCCTTCCTTCAGTTCCGATCAAGTCGGGATCTTGACTTAATTCGAAAGTATGCGAAATGCTGTGATTGATGGGGATGATATTGGGGACTTTGCGCAACTTTGCTGCTGCCCGATGAATCAGAATAAAGGTCAACAGAAGGAGACAGCTAGTCACAAGTTGGTTCGAAAGAGTTGGCGTGCGAACTTGCAAGTTCTTTATGTCTATCCTATCCTCTTTTTCTTTTTCCTCCATCACCTTGCGATGAGAAATAAAACAAAATTCAATCTTAACAGTCAAGTCCAAGTCCACTTTAAGTTAATAACAGTTCATTAACGATTCTCTTCACGACTACCAATATCGCGATGTAATTTTCCCTCGGCTGAACTTTAACACCTCATGCATCATTTGCAACACAAGGAAAGAGGTTTGCGGAGCCCATCCAAAACACACGACTTTGGGCAATATCATAGCTTGAAAAATTGCGCCAATGATCAAAGCCATAACTGCAGGCAGCAACAGCTACATCATATCTTGTTCGTTCTGTCATGACTTAATGTCTCATTCACCTCTGGCAGGCGCGGAAGAAAGCGAATGAAACATTCAAACCAATCGAAATATGATGCATCTACTGTGTGCTCTTCTAATCGTGAAAGATACCCGCCATATGTTTTACCGCACATCCCACTCTGACCTCCATCCATCTTTCTATAGCACATTGTGTGATATTACGTCTCTCTAGCACAAGCGCTGATGGCAAGGAATATAACCCCCTTTCCATGTCGCTAATGGATTTATTATATCAAATGATGGAAAACTTTCTAAAAGGAAGTTCACGCCGAGAGGTGTCGGCAGAGTCGTCCCCGTCCTCGTCGTCGTCGTCGTCGTCGTCGTTAGTCTTCGTGAAAATAGTTGGCTGGGTTAGGTAGGTGTTTTGTGTGTGCGCCAGCTCAATGCCCTAGTCGCACATAAATTTGCGATTAAGCCAAAACGAAACGAAGCACAAGGCAAAAAACGACATAGCACAACATCAACTACAACACATCAGAAACGAAAATGTCTTGTAACACACTAGGGTGTATTGGTAAAGTAGACACAGAATAACTATCGAAACTGATGTTGATACACGCCGACTACAACTTCTTTGCTTGTCTCTCGCTGGTTTTTGTCTTTTATTATTCTGCTGTGTTGGGTTTCTGCAGGCACAAGGATCATTGATATTGTTCCAACGCATGCTATCGGCTTGTGTGAAAAAAGAGTAATTCATAAAAGTTACATGAACTTAACACGGACCGCAGTCTGGTGCGGCGAGCAAGATGAAGTTTGTCTTTTTTTGTGTATTATTTGCCAGCATCCCACTCGCTTCTGGTCACCCTTTACTTCGAGATCGATTTCTTCAATCATCAGTGCTCCTTGCAGCAGGGGCGAGGCGAAAGAATTGAATTTTCAAATTACAAAGCAATCAACTGACCATTCAGGCTCAGCTGCTGCTTCTGTTTGCGCGAGCTCTTAAGATGTCTTGTCTCGTCCGGTTTTTCACTGCCAGCACAATGAGAATTGTGCTTGTGAATAATTTCACAGTTGATATAAATTATTTGATCAGAGATAAGAAAACGAAACGGGAGCGGGAGTAGCCAAAATCGACAGTAGCGGATTAACTCTGAATATAGCAATTTAATGTAAGCTTGTTAAGCGGAAAAGCGAATGTGGGTGCAGGACAAATGAAACTATTGGCATACGGCTTTGATTTGTCAAATGTGTATCCACTTTGCAGTCTCAGCAAAAATAAACACTTGACATCAGTTCGAAAAATATCACGCGCAATAGAGTACTTTGCCTCGGGGCAGTGGAGCAGTGAAATAATACTTAGGAATTGATTATGTTGGATATGCGTCATCAATTGGGCGAAAATTAAGAATAGATTGAGGTGGCAGAGTGGGAAAACGTCTTAAAATGGGGCGCAATTTGAAAGAAGAATTCGATTTAATGGAAATAATAAATAAAACTATTATTTTCGTAATTCGAAGAAAAAGTTTGCACACGAACTCTTTTATCAGATAGACTTTACCAGAAAAGTTCGTAAATGTCTAATGATTTCGTAAAAATAGAATGAAAAGAGTGAACTCAACGTATGGAGTATCTTAGGGATGAAGAAACAAAACAGTTAGAACCGTTTCAAGCACTTTGCTAAGAAACAAGTTTGCACACCAACTCTTTTCTCAGCTTAATTCGGCGTTTGCATCACCACTTTATACATAAAAATTCTAAATTGAAATAGAGATGAAACATTTATTGCTTCACTTAAAACAAAATAATTTTTAGTTCAAAAGCAGTCTCAGCCACTGTCATAACCCACAAAAATCCCCGCCTAACACCCAAGTTGATCGTCATATCATTGTTTTCTTAAGACTCCTACAAATGCCAGTGTATTCTATTTTTGGCAATGACCTCACAATCTGTTCGAAATCTCATTTAAATCCAAATTTGATTTGACAAAACAATAGAACAATAAACATTTTCAATAATTATCTTCCATAAATGCTGACAAACAAACGCCGAGTCACACCGGACAAATATCATTTATTGAAATTCAATTTTTGAGAATAAGCCATAAATTTTGACAACACCAACAACAACAACCCCAGACACATGAAAAAAAAATAAAATACGACTCACTGTGACAAATACAAGACCAAGCCACTCAGATTAAGAGAGTGACATGGAAAGAGGGGAAAAAATGAAAATTAAAAATTAATTGAAAAATTAAAAGCAAATAACCAATTGCACTTAGATTCTGTCAGTTATCGGGCGTTAGTTCTGAATGTGTGTGAATGGCACAGTGTAATCCAGCATAAGCTGACAGCTGAAGATTGAAGTTGGTTGTTTTTTACTGTTGCAATGCCAAAGCCAATTTCAGTTACACGTGTCTACGTGAGAGATGCGAAAGAGTGTGCTACTAATTAAGGATTTGCAAACATAACACATACACCCAGATGCTGGTGCTGTTGCAGTTGCTATTGCTGGTGCCGGTTCTTGTTGATGGGCTCTTAAAGTAGGCTGTCATTGATTGACGCCTACCACTATCTCTGTGTACGTTATAATTCTGATGTTCTTCATTCATTCATTCATTCGTGTATAGCCAACCAGCCAACACACAAGATAACATACTCCACTCAGTATTCTTCTTAATTGCATAGTGCTTTTAATTGTATGGCGTATGATGCAGATACGCCACACACGCGGACTGAAAGTAGGGGGCACTTACCTTATCGCAGAAGACTTTTATTTGGCAATAGCCTCGATGGAAAACTTGTGTATCCCGGGGATCTTCAAATGTGTCAATTTGTATGTGCAACGGTAGACCCTGAAATATAAATAAGAATTTATTTTTACTTATGTCTTGAATATGCACGAGACCTAGTTGGGAGATTAAGTGCTACACAATTGCCAGTAATTATAAGTGATCAGAAAAGAGAGAAAGAGAGAGACATATGAAAGAAACACCTCTAAAGCGAAAAATGTGTCCACTTGCATTGAAATTAATTTCGCAAGTAAGTGCTGTGAGCAATCGCTGCAATTAGCTGTGCGCCAACACTTGAATCAAATAGTCAGAAAAATAGCAGAGTTAAGAAAATGCCAGGCACAAAAAAGGAAGGAGAAAAAAAACGGAGAGATTTAAATATGAAAGAGATCTCGACACGCCGGTCCGAGCAAATCAATTAAATGTTAATAATTTTTGCAGTCATGGGTTGAAAATTGGGTGTATTAACATTAATTGAACACTCAGGCGATGTGGCGGTATAGTAGTCGAATGGCCACTTAGTACCAGACGGGAAAAATGTGTGTGGTGCGTATCGCTCTCGCTCACTTGTTATTGACATGTTTTTCGCGATCGATAAGACGAAAATAGTTGACCATGCGTTGTCGTCGACGAAGTTGTCGTCTCGCATATCCGTGGTGTTGGACAATTATAAATTTTAATTAAATCACCATCCATCAATCATAGACATTGACTGGTGGTAAGTTGGTCGGTTGGTCTGGCAACGAGTATTTCCTAATGCGTTGGCAGGACTCTCACTCTGCATGTGTCTACGAACTGTGAAGAGGTGCGTGCGTGCGAAACGAAAATGAAAATTAATTTATTCGCAGAACAACATGACAACGTGTCAACTCTATTGCGTGCATTAATCTCTTGAAATACTACGAGTATATATACACATCGATGTGGTGTTTCTTTTTTGTTTTTCAATTTTGCCTGTCCTGGAGATAGACGTGAAAGAGGGAATTATGATGAATAATGTAGTCTGAGAAATGGACAGGAAACTCTTGGAACTTGGCCTCAAGTTAATATCTCGACATGTCTGGTGGTGGTGCTAAAGATATTTTTTCCGCGATCAACGTTCGACGCAAAGGTTGAGGATAGTTTTTTTTTCTGCACTCACAGCAAATGGCTGTGTCTGTTCCTCAATTTGTTGCAGAAGACGCTGATTTTCACTCGTATCTATTAATAGAGCGATGTTGTCGTTGCGTCCTTCATGTGGGCGCTTCATCAAGTCGATTTCGGTTAATGGGCAGTGCTGATGGTCGATGGTGTGTTCTTCATATCTCGTAGATATGTTAATTACAAGAGTACAGTTAAACAAATGTGTCTCCACCTCTCGTGCAACCCACTCGTGGTGTCTGTTATTCTTGTTTTGGGGCCCCGGAAAAACGATCGATTTTTAGTAGCACGCTTCTAATTAAAAAACACACTTTTTTACTTTTGTGTTTTATTTATCAAAAGTCGTCGTCGCGGTCGTCTTGATCGTCATCAGCGAAGAAGCCTATGACGTTCTGTTGTCCGACAGGGAGACGACAAATCAAAAAAAAAAAAAACAATCGAATAAAAGTATAAAACACACGAGAAGCTATCGTTAAAGTGATTTTTGTTACTTATGCAAATGGAGATGAAGGAATAGTCCGTCTGCGTCTGGCTGTGGTGGGGATTTCAAATTTCATGGTGTCGGAACAAAGGAATTGTAGCAGGTGTGATGATGTGATGAACGATTCGTTATACGCTTCCAACGCTTCACGGTTTTTTATTTTATCAAGATTTTCAGTGTTTGATTTTTTACGATTTTTTTGTTTCGTTGATCGGAGATTTTATGCCCTTATTAGGTGGATTGGTGGTGAGGAAAAGTCATAAAAGACACATAAGGTGGGAGAAACGAAGGATTTTTAGCGCCAAGCTGGTTGCATGAAATATTTTTTCTTCGATTTTGGATACGCCGTGTCTTTGAATTTGATACACGTTCGATTAAGTGTTGGATAAAATGGTGGAGAGGGGAGCGGGTGGGGGATGTAAGAGTTTTAGATTCAGTTAGATGCATTCCCGGACACTTGGAGGGCTTTAAACTCTATGATTTTGGAAGTGGAAGTGGATATTTTGTGGTGATCTTTATCTAAAATGTAATGGCTTCGACAACGGCGCTGATATTTAAGCTTCTGATCGATTAAATTTTAATGTCCTCTCCCCCCTGAAGATATTCATCATTCGATTGAAGTAGCGTGCTGCGATTACAGGGATAATTGTGGAGTGTCTCCAAAGGGGTATCTGTTACGCAGACGTCTAGTCATGTGCTCAACATGAATGTCTTTATGTGATAGGCACATACGTTAACCGCAAAGAAACCATCAAATCCCTTCTAAAACAAAAGATCCTTCTCCCTACCTCCCTACGAAATTGACTTCACACACACTAAGTCCACATTCGTGTGTACACAGCACGCAATATATCAAAGTGAGCTGTCAAAATGTCGAAGATGAATTGCTGCCGTGAATTTTCGATTTATTGCTACATTCCGCAGTAATAAATCGAATTAAACAAACTCAACTCCCTAGGATGCTGGCATTCGAGGAGAGCGAGAGAGAAAATTATTCTCCCGACGCACAGGTGTTTGCATTCTTGTCCAATCGTCCAAGCACACATATCTGTGTGCTGTGTTTGTTCGATTGTTTAATTCCTTCGGCATTTTTTTCTTCGCTCTTCATTTGTTCCCACACTGAGTTGCAACTCAATAAAAAGGAAAGGACTGAACAGTGTGCGCATATCCTTAGATGATAGTTCAGCAGGTTGGAGGTGATTGAAACGCCAAATAAACGAGAAGAAAATGTTACCCATATGCTGTAGATAAAGGGAACCGTGCGCTCTTTTGATACGAAGGATGATAGAAGGATTCCGGGTTCGTTTTTTTTTATGATCCCCCTCTGTACGTTGGGGTACAATAAATAGTGACAATTAAATTGAATTTTTTTCCCAACCGGTGATTGTGTGAATTGATTTGAGATTTTCTTTCTTCTTTTCTGATCCATAGGCAATTGAAAGGAGTTGATTTCGTGGATGTTTCCATTAACACGAAATGGAAGGAGGTTAATTGAAAGGTTTTTGGGCTATTTCATCACTTACCTTTACACCTTTCTGGCTACTGAAATCCGTACTTAGGCATTGAACGGCAATATTGATCTGAAAAGGAAAGAAAATTTGAACATTGAATCAAAAAATTAAATAAAAAAAGACAGATATCAATTCAGCAAATTTAAAAAGGCTCATGCAAAAGTTGTCTACCATTCAATAAGAAATCTGTTTAAAGTTAGAGTAGATAGTAAAGTGTCAATAGCAAAAAGTTCGCACGCCAACTCTTTTGTTGCATTGACCTATTGTCATTTTAGAGGTTATATGCAATAGGGCGTAGAATACCTTCTTGTGGAATGAACGGTTATCCCTCCATTTCGCAAAGCTTAAAAATAAGCAATGATTTGCCACAAAAAACAAAAGATATACCGTTCTTCGTTAAACATAGCCTCTGCTCTCTAACTGTGGAAGGCAGTGAAGGAATTTCAAAAATTTCACTCTCTAAAAAAGGACATTGCCCAGATCAATCATTTCCAGATGCACACGGGGACAGATCTCACACAAAAAAGGAAGCATTTGCCATGACATTTAATTAATGGCCGACAACTGAAAAAGGCTATGATCGATTTTCGCACCACACCACGCATACAGATGTGCCGTCTCGCAGATGTGGAATTCATCTCAATCGCTTTACCACGAAGAATTCACCTTTTTGTTGCTTGGAAAAATATACAGAAAATCCGTAATTAACACGAAATCAAATCTCATATTCCCCTCACAATCGATCACATTCCACATTCCAACGAAAACAGAGAAAAACTAAATCAAACACACTGAGACCCCAACAATTGTGTGCTCGTTCCGAGAATCGCGATGGAGAGATGGGGAGACTATGCAATTGTTCAACAATTGTCATCTTAGTTCAGCATCGCTGTGACTATGCGACGGAAAATGTGTCGTTGTCCATAGATGTGGATGATGATGATAATCACGCACTGGCCATGGACCGCTTTCGCAATCGAGGAAGTCCGTCGCAAACATACACACAGCACACACACCACAACTGTAGATGGGCAAAAGTCTTTTGTTTTAAATAATGCGAAACATATGTCTAATGCTGCGGCTGCCGCTACTGCTGCTGTTCACCAGTAACAACTGCATTCGATTACAAAGAAATCAGAAGAAAAACACAGCGGACACAGGGAGGAAAACTCTCTGAGGAATTTCAAGTTGACGACGCTGCTGAAGACGATGCTCGAGAGAAGCTCAGACGAGAAGCCGAGTCTGTCCAGAGTGGAGCCAAATGAGAATAATGTTTAAAGTATTTTGTGCACAATCTGCACAAAAATACCACACCAGCACACAGTCTCTGATCGATGACGCCGCAATAGCAAAGCAACTTGTGGTAATCAATTGCGTATAGATAAATATTTTATTCTTCTGCGTGTACGCCTGCGATATCAATTCAGGATGGCGGTAGCATGGTAGCAGCCGCATAGTCAATCGATTTCTATCTGCAGGAGAGATTTTTCAATCCAAAATTTTTTCCTCGGTATTTAGGCAAATACAGTTTGGGGCCAGCCAGCCGGTGGACGGATGGAGGTATACCCAAACTGAAAGATTCACCATCGATGCAAGCGATGCTCAGAATGAGATGCACCTCCCGAAGCAGAAGAAAGACACCCAAAGAGATTCTTATCAACTGCCTTACCTGCGCCGAGAGTGCGTTCGCGCGCAGATACAGATTACCAATTCCGAATCTGAATCAAAGATGAAGTAGGTAAATGTTTATCAAATTTAGTTTTTTCTTGAATAAGAATCACTTCCTCCTCCTCGCTATGGGCTGCGGTGCTGTGCCGCTGTGGCGCAGCTCAGGTGTGCGTACGTCGGTTGGCGGTGTGGTGGCCCTTCTGTCGATTTCCATTTTCTCTTTGTCACAATTTATTGAAATAGCCGTCGAATTGAGTGTCTAATTTGAATAGATCTCATAGTTTGACGCTTATACGCTCCGCGCATCGCGCATCAGGTGGATATACATATCCAACTTATGTGTATCTCTGAATTTATTACTGGAAAATTTATTGAGCTTGGACGGTGGTGCTGGTGGTGGTGGTGGTTTTTTTTTGTGCTGCGACATTGGGCAAGATTTGTCGCACACGCACGTGAGAAGAG
The DNA here is from genome assembly GCA_944738645.1 of Eristalinus sepulchralis. Taxonomy (NCBI): domain Eukaryota; kingdom Metazoa; phylum Arthropoda; class Insecta; order Diptera; family Syrphidae; genus Eristalinus; species Eristalinus sepulchralis. The sequence goes on from OX122886.1 coordinate 57,695,005, forward strand.
ACCTTTTTGAGGCTCTGTGGGCATCATCTGCGAGTCTCTGTGAGTTGTGGCTGATTAGATAATGCCTGCGTTAAGCGGTTTTTACCTATAATTCCAAATTTATCGCCACCGATCGTCAGGCGAGTGAGCGCGACGGAGAGAGGGGAACAGACTGTAAGAAAAAAGAACACATTCCTGAAACGAGGCTCTCATCTGTGTCGGCATCGATTTAACACCAACGACCGAGCAAAGGTTGAAATATTTTGTGCATTTGAATAAATGCATGCGGATTGTGAATTTACGGCTGATAGTTCTTGCATGGAGCGTGAGCCAGAGAGCGGCAGAGGTACGGCCGCAGCGATGGTGGTTCGATGTAGGTTGGAGGCTGGCAACACATCTGTTGCAGTCAATGGCACTCTCATAGCACACTCATGGCATACGGAATCGGAATCAATGTGGTAATTTATTGCAATAATTTTGTGATAAATTAGTGAAGGAAATCTGATAAGATAGACATGTGGGCTAATAATGTTGTTTTGGTGTGTTTCGTCGTATCTGACGGTGGAGGAGATAATCAGCTGCAGTATGAAAGTGCGATAAATTAGATCACATTATCTCTGGTTGGTGGGTGTGGCGACTTTACATGCCGATCGTGTTGTCTAAGAAAATGGGAAAAAAGTGATTGGGGATTTTCCGAAGTCAGCTATCATATGTGGGAAACGAAATTTAGAAGGAGGGTTTTTTTTTGAGAAACAGAATTTGCAATGGAATACTCAGGAACTTAAATATCAGGCTTCAAGCCGGTCTGATCACTGCCAAAGGTGCATCATAGCCTTAGAGAATATTTTCTGGAAATCCTACTTACGCCATAATACGGAGCTGCATCCCCAATTAGTCATTTTTAAGAGTAGTTGTCGTTTGTGGTATGTTATCGAGTTTAGGTAATACAAGCGTGTAAAAGGAGGATATTTAAGATTGAATAGCTGAACGAGATGAATGCCCCAAAATGAAGTAAGCAATGGACCAGCTGGCAGCTCTTACCTAAGGAAGTCTGGCTTTTCGAAATAGTGGGAGCGATCCAATGGGAATTCTGGATGCACATTATATAAGCAGCTCAACCTACATCCACTGCTGCAGCAGAGCTGTGGGGAACAAGGTAACCCAATTCGAGCCCCAATCGAAGCCTTCGCGTCCTATGGTTATGTTTACCAAGCTGAAAAATCACCATGTCGATGGCTTAACTCATTACATTTAGGGGAGCAAGTTCAACGAAGATCTTGGTGTCCTACATGGCGGTTAGAACTAAGTCTACGGACACAATGCCCAAGGTGATGAGCTGAGGGAGAATTTCAAACAATTTGATGTGCCAATCCACGGCAAGTGGCAAAAGACTGTGCTAGCTAGAAAAGCATAATTTTAAAGGGTTTAGGAATACCGTACAAGCAAAGGAAAAAGAAAAAGGTAACTTTAGGTATCCGGTTATTGAGAGATCTACAGGATACATAAATTTTAAATCGCTTCAAAAGACACTCAACTTAAGCCAACGAGGTACAAAGTTGTTGAAATAACGCACATAAACTACAGGATTTCAGGAAAAAAAGTTTCCATCCAATTCATGGTGACAAATCAAGGATACGACCTCAAAAACAAGTTGTTTACACTGATCATTGGGATGAAACAAAGTAACCCCCTCATCAGCCACCAATCAGTATGCAAATGAACACATACTCTCTGCGTTGAATCGCAGATGGCGATAAATAAATTAAATTTCAATCCCAAGCCTTTGATATTTGCATTTAAAATTGAAACTAAATTAGAATTCTCCACTAACTTATATTTCTTTCCCTCTTCACATCATTCCTATTTGTTATTTGATCAGTCGTCATTGCTGCTTCGAAAACAACACCAACAGCAGCACTGCGAAATACACTTAGGTATCGAATCGAAGAAAAACAAAAAAAACACAAACATTCACAAATGATTTACTAACTGTTCGCTCGCTAGGGAGATAATTTATGCAACACAGTTCAATGATGGCTGTGTATTTTTTTTCTTCTTTTCGCTTTAACTCATATTTAGTGTGCACTCTATAGCGACAGCAGCACAGTAAGAGCAAGAGCAGAGTCGGCCGACAACGACGAAATGCAATTATTGACATAGGTAGCAATTACACAGCAATTCGCAATTAATTTCTGTCCACCATTTATTAATTAATTCACAGACGTCTATGTTCGAGCCTGTATGAGCCAGCCAGCAGGCGAGTGAGTGTGCGCCGCTTTGGTCACAAGTATCGCTAATGGGTTAATAATCTACTTATGGGGCAAATTTAAGTACATTTCCGGGCGTTGGCAATAAGAAATAAACCAGACTCCGATAGACTGACACAATCATTTAAATGGACTATAATGGAAATGGTAACACGCATTTCGTAAATGTCCAACAAGTCTGGTATCCGAGCCAATTACCTTCGGGGGTTCAATGTCCTATAGTGTATCCAACAAGGTACCTCAATGGGGTGCTTTCAAAAAAGCTAAATTGCGCAATTCAATGAACAAAACACCAGAAAAAAAAAACTTTACTTTCGAGCTCATAAACTCAAAGTGTGGCTCGTCGCTGTGGGTGGGGGAGCACTAACCCTTCAGCGATTGGGTGTCAAAGCTCAAATTGGAGTAAGCAATGTAGGTAGCTGCTGTCTAGCAACTTAAATTAATCATTCATCAGTTAGGGTTTCATCCAGCCTCTTTAGTCCATGAACGGAAAACAAAAACTAACTGGAGTACAACAAAAATTTTCTATTGGCGCTATGCCCACAAAAGATATGTTCTACATAAAAGTGAAAAATGTGTTTTATAGACTCCAGGTGCACTCGCACACGGTGTTCTTCTGGCCAGTGAGAAATACCTTGCAGCGCTAAAAACCGACTCCACCGCCGCCGTGTAGCGCTGCTCCATCTACGTAATTCCAGAAACGGAAATTGAGATATTTTTCATAACTCAGCCTCACATGTGGGTATGAATAATAAATTTCCATCCGTCTTTTTTTTCCACTCCGCTTCTCGCCACCCATATGATCAATTCGGTTTTTTTTTTTTGCATGCAGCGTTCATAGTTGTTGTTGTTACATTTTCATTTAGTAATATTACCGCCTTGGGGAGTACACCTTTAAACTGCAGCGCGATACGATTGGTGTCGATGAGAGTGAGAGAGGGAGCGAGAGAAGCAGAAAAAAAGTGCAATTCTCATTGCATCGTCCTAGCAATCTTGGTCGTTTGCGAACCGCAATTAAGCTTGATTAGGTTTAATCGGTTTTTGATATTTATGAGTTTTCATTATCATTAAATTCATTGACTGCAAACTGTGGCGAAATTAATCTAGACCACATGTTACATAGTATAAGGTTGTTGGCAGTGCACCGACTGACTTAATTAATAACTTTGTATGCGATGTGATAATTTGAATTGAAGCCAAATGAAAATAGGACAACAGGATGTCATAAATTAGAGGGATTCTACTGATGCAGAGCTTTTTCGATTTTAAGGTTCGCTTACCAACTCTTTTGTTTTGCAAATGACAAACGGACTTACCTTAGCAGAGCTCTCCAGTGGATTCCAATAGACTGCAATAGCGTTATGTGAGACCTCCTCGATGCATCCGACAAGACCCACTGAGTTCTTTGTATCTGCAAAGGGAGAGAATAAATTTAAATTATTTCGCTGTGCATGGCGCATGCATTTGTTATCGGCTATCACAAACAGAAAAATAATACGAACAATAAATTAGTGATCCCCCTCCTTCGCATAAAAAGGATCGAATGACGAACAAGTATTTGCAACTGCACTAGGAAATTGCCTACATTTTGTGCCAAACAATTACGAGTAAAATTATCGTTTGATTTATTTCAAAACAAGTGCAAAAAGAAAAACATACAAGCAACATCCCCAGCTCACAAAGAGAATTCTCTCCCCCTCAAGGTTAATTTGCATATGCAACGCAAGTGCTGATATAATTTACCTCCTCCTCCTCGGCGTCGTTGTTGTCGTGGTCGTCGCGGCCTCTGTCACTTTTAACAGATTCTTTTTGCCGTTTGCCGTTAAACACGACAACCAACTAATTACTTATCGCTTCGAATGTATCTCGTCTGTAGATTGAACATTAAATGTCCTTTAGCTGTGCGAGATTTTTTGCTCCTTTCCCCTCGGGGTTGTTTTTGTTTTTTTTTGCCTACACTATGCCATCGTTCTCAGAAATGAGATGACCACAAGGAGTGCGCTCTTGGCATTCAACGGGCAAACAGGTGAAATTGATAATCATTTTCTGAAGTTGTCGTTGCAGGGTTTTTTGCATTTTTTGTCGTTGTTTTTGTTGTTGTCGCATAGCTGACTAGCATGTTGCGAGAGATTCTTATCGACAATTTGCAACATTCTGTCACATTACACTGGCGGATAATTTAGGTCCACGAACGCGGTTATGCGCCATCGATTCATGTCAAAGCGTCTACAGCGGAAATCGCTCCAATTTCCCTGAGCTGCTCCTCGAGGCGTTTCCATGCATACAGTTGAAGTTCGAGCGAGATTTTATTGTTATGGGATGGGTGCCGAGTATTGAATTTCTCTGACACTGAAATAATATTGTGACAAAAAGTAATTGTACAGAGGAGTTTCGTGTTTCGTATGAGAGCGAGAACGCTCTCAAAAGTGTCACCAATAATTTGAAATTATGACTCATGGACAATATAATGTCGCCACAGGCGATGCTTTGCACGTTGTTGATGCTAGAGCATCAGGGAATGACTTTTTCATTATTCTCATTGTGTGCACATGAGAGGTGGAAGAGAATTCTTCTTCGAGTTTCACCTGTGTAAATATGTATATTTAGATGCACGGCTATAGATGCGTATCTCTTCGGGGATCAAATCAAAGACCTTGTGGTGCGCTTGGGCGCTTTGTGTACCCACTTGAAGGGATTAAATGGGAAATAAATTTAAGCGAGATAATGACCACGGTGTGGACAGCGATGGAATTATAATACTGCTGCGCTCATTGAGATTTTACAAAGCACATTTCTGCCATAAAGGAATTTCTTGTGTGAATTGAGCTCCAGCGGATGGTGCTAATGAGAACGATTATGAGGTGGGGTAGGGATGTGATTTAGAAAAATTCTGGAATTAATTTTGATAATTTTAAGGAGGAAGGAAGAAAATATTTTTGCCAGTTCTAATTTGCAATTAATGTTTTCAAAATCAAGAAATTAAATTAATAATAAATAAAATTAAAAAAGATATTATGAAAAAAATAAAATAAATAAAATAAATAAAATAAATAAAATAAATAAAATAAATAAAATAAATAAAATAAATAAAATAAATAAAATAAAATAAATAAAATAAATAAAATAAATAAAATAAATAAAATAAATAAAATAAATAAAATAAATAAAATAAATAAAATAAATAAAATAAATAAAATAAATAAAATAAATAAAATAAATAAAATAAATAAAATAAATAAAATAAATAAAATAAATAAAATAAATAAAATAAATAAAATAAATAAAATAAATAAAATAAATAAAATAAATAAAATAAATAAAATAAATAAAATAAATAAAATAAATAAAATAAATAAAATAAATAAAATAAATAAAATAAATAAAATAAATAAAATAAATAAAATAAATAAAATAAATAAAATAAATAAAATAAATAAAATAAATAAAATAAATAAAATAAATAAAATAAATAAAATAAATAAAATAAATAAAATAAATAAAATAAATAAAATAAATAAAATAAATAAAATAAATAAAATAAATAAAATAAATAAAATAAATAAAATAAATAAAATAAATAAAATAAATAAAATAAATAAAATAAATAAAATAAATAAAATAAATAAAATAAATAAAATAAATAAAATAAATAAAATAAGTTAAGTGACCTACTGTGAAGTCACCAAGAGAGTAATTGGGTATGATGAGAAATCTTAGACTTACTGACAAATTTGTCTAATCTCACAGAGGGTATATAAACAAAATACTCTACTTACCAGCATCCAATATCCTTTGCTTCACAGAATGTTGTCTACTATGCCAGAATTGCCAGGCTTTTATTTCATCTTCAGGGCTCTTCTCCTCTCGGAACATTAACATGATTACACTCTGCAAAAAGGAGAAAGAAAAGATTCTGCGTTACTATCGATTCCAGCAATGTGCGTTCACCTGCCTCATAAAATACTATAACACACGTATGCTTTTACTCTTATCTGAGCAATTATTAGACTTCTATTGCGCTACCGAGAGATGCAATTATAACTACCACCGCCAGCTGCCATGATGCTGTGCTGTTGATCGTTGTTTCCATAGCTGAGACTCTTCCCAGCGCCAATCATTTTGATCCGCAGAGCAAATGAGTTAACTTGCCCCACGGCGCGCGCAAGGAGACACAGCAGCCGCGGGGAACACACAAATTTTCCCCCTGCGTCGCAAATCCAACAAATAGATAAGGGTCAATTGAGGGAAATTGCAGCGAACTCTTGGACTATGGCACGGCAGCGGTGGGTAATTGCAATCATTCATAACGCATTTGATTGCGAGAGGAACTCGTGTACGAGCGGATGTGAGTGTGTGCGGATGGCATGAGAAATATCTGGGGGATCTGGTTTGATTCGAAGGTGCCGAAGAATGCGTCAAGTTGTGCAAAGTGATGCGATATTCCGACATGTTAAGCTATTCGTCGCAATCCGAATTATTAGTTGTGGTAATGGCGGCATCAAGCAACAACAAAGAGGCTGAGAGCAATGGTAACGAGTGGACAAACCAACAGGAAGCCGAATGGGATGGCTAATTGGAGAGTAGGAAGAAATTGAGTGGGAATGGAGTGAGAAAGTGCGCCGCACATCTTTCCCTTGGCGGTCGGTATCGCTAGTGGGCAATAAGTTTAGACATTTTATGCATTTTCGATGAGAGAAACTTGCAGGTACCCCATTTTCAATGGCAAATTTCGATAAGCCGATGCAGAAGAGGAAGCAATTAGTCCCGACGTGGTGGTCCTGTTTGCTGAGAAGTGAGTTGATAAGACGTCGCATTGGGCATTCTTGAGATAAAACTGTAAGTAGATCGTCGCATATGTCAATTTTGTCATCCTGATAAAGTGCATCTACAATGTCTCCTCCCATCTTGGCAGCATTCCGCGTATCCATCAGACTTAATTTGAGGCGCGTTTTGCCGTTTTTCATTTTCTTGCGCCCCGCCACTTCACTCGATTTCTACGCCATGCCGCGCTCTTTCATTTTCTCCATCATTGGCCATCAGCAGTTGCTGGTAACAACCTTTAACGGTTATCGTTGACCATTTTAAAAACGCAATGGATCCAGCCCCCATGGATGGATGGATGATCGTCTTATAGGAACAAAAGGAATGCTGTGCATTTATAATTTCTCTAGCGTTCGCCACCGCCAACCTGAGTGTGTGCAGTGCGCCCCCCGCTAGCGCTGTTCAGAGTAATAGATCAGCTCACACACAGCCGAGAGACAGTATTTGGTCTGGTGGCTGCGCTGTTACGCTTTGCAATTTTAATTAAGATTTATATCGGCATGGCATCGGAACACCTTGTTAACATGTAAACTCATTTCTTGCGTTTCGGTATAGCCGTACATCTTTTCGCATCATTTCTCTGTCGCTCGCCCGTTTGGCACGGCACAGCGGTGTACAGCGTAAACCTGCCGCTGTTGAGAGGAGCTAAGTCTCTGAGGAGCAACAGTTCACTTATGGTATCACACTGGGCCGTGAGGAAAAAGTGTAGCATACGCCTCTCGATCATGTCTAAGCGATTCTTTGGAAAGAAAAAAGGTGGAAAAATAATCTCGGCATGGCGACAGTAGTACTTTCTTTTTAGTTTGCTTGCCTCGGCGTATCTGTTGACTCTCCCCCTGCACGTTTTTTTTTTGTCGGCAAGGAACCTTGTTAACATAAAAATCCAATTAATTACCCTATGATCCAGAAACTGTGTCAAGATTAATTTATATTTGTTTTCGAATGCGCCTTCTACACAGCGTCGAACAAAGGATCATCAACCTCGGCACATCCTCTCTCGGGTTTTTTTTGTCGTCGATCATCCCCGGGAGATGATGTCATGGACCCTTTAGAATGGATCGCTCTGCATAAAAGACGCGCGAAGAAAAGTGAATAAAATGCAAAAAAAAAAGTCTTTAAGAAAAAGGATACCTCCGATCCTCTTCCGTGCTGCGTGCTGCAGTTGGCTTTGCTGAGAGATTCACGCGTAAAGGGCGTTGGACCATAAAGCAGTCAGAATGTCAGAATATGATTCCCTCTTGACGATCAATAAATAAAAGCGTAACTCAGTTTCCTGGCGGTACGGTTGGCGCGGTTCTCTGAATAGACTGTGACCCGTCTCTGTGCCCTATTCTTTGGCTAGACATGCCTTATGGCGCGGCTACTGTTTTATAGTTTTCGGTAATTAAAAATGTAGTTATTTTTATGGAGTTTATGCCTGTGGAACGGCAGTGGCGGCGTCTTGCGAGACGCGAACAAGCGATGAGTTAATTGTAAGTGTTGTGCGGTCTTATTGCAGCCATTATGCGAGTGTTTGTCATATTTTCGTCGAGTTCAGTCATCTTCGTGAGAATTTGTGTCGAAATGGTCGTTTGAACTGCGTCGCTTTGCGGGCATTTTGTTGCTTAATCGGTCTTTAATGGACTAGAGGTATGCATTCGCAACATTCATGACTGAACAAAGTTACTGTGGTTTTTATTAGATTTTCGTATGTGGCTAGTGAATGAGTGTCGTTTTGATGTTTAATTTTTTGCGTGTGTAATTTGGTAAGAGTCTTCCTTGTGTGGCCTTAATTCTGTGATCGTTTATGCGATTACGTAGATCCTGAATGAGTTAAAACTGCATGAATGAATGGAAAGTGTTGTGGTATAGCTCACAACATGATCATTGGAAAGATGGTGTAGGCGGATGTAATGGTATTCCGGGTGTTACGTCCTAATTAGTCAAGTTTTAAGTGAAATATTCAATCTTTTAACCTTTCACGTAACAAACAGTGATTTTGGCGCAAGAGTATGACTTGTCCTATTAACTTTTGCATATACCTTTCTTGAAGGGTAGTGATGAAAAGGTTTAAGCACGTAACAGCAATTTTCCAACTATATTCCGACAAACAAATCAACTCTAAGCTCATTAAAAATAAAGTTCGCTGTTCAACTCTTTTGTCTAAAGTGGGTTACTTCTCCAACTGAACCAATGTCGATAGTTTTGACTGAAAAGTATATGTTCAATGTTTATCCACCTCTTCGTTCCGATTCAATTCCATTGCAAGAGGTTCAGTGATTTTAGGTTCCCACAAAATGTTCTTATCTCCCCATCTCATTGACATCCAAAGAAATGTGTAAGTTTCCCAAGGTCCGTAGCCCAAGGCCCTTTTTTAAATTTATTCATTTGAATGTGAAAATAGCAAAAGTAAACATATTTGTTGAAATGATTATAAAATCGGAAATTAATTTGCATAGCAATGCAGATTTGTGCGATCAGCCCTAAGGATACCCCATCATCAACCGGCGCGAAGAAAGATGGTTATCCAAACAGAAGATGAGAAAAAAAAATGATACAAGCAACAATTGAAAAGAGAATTCCTTCCTCCTCATCATCTTATCTTTCATCGTTCATCATCACTCAACAGTCACAAGAGATGCCACTGAAACGGGAGCACTACAAATCGAGAAACAATCAAAGGAATCCTTTAAGTCTTACTCTCTGGTCTGGTTCTCTTGTGTCATTGCCGTTGTCGGATGCGTCAAAATTGAGGGTGAGTCGAATTACATGACAGCCTTGTACATAAACAGGAGAGAAAGGAGTTGAATTCGAACCCGGAAGGAAGAGGCAAACATTTCCTGAGGGGTAATCACGCATTTCCTTCTGTCAGTGTACCTCCCGGCTAGGAGAGAGAGAGAGAGACGGGATCGGCGCAAGAAGAATGACGTTGATGATCTTGTGACGATGATAAGTGCGTTTTGTCTTCTTTGATTATGCAAACGATTCATCACGGCAAAGAATGATTCAACATATTCCCGACCACTGTCTGTGCTGTGTTTCGGGGATCTCGCCGGATAATGATGAATGATTATAGCGAGGCATGGCAAGGGTTACCGGCTATGGACTCACTACACGGGCGAATCTCGGTCTCTGTTTGTTTTAGAGCATCTGCGCGCAATACGAAACGGCACACAACGTATCGTTTATATGCAAATTTGGGACGGAGGTGATTGATGAGACATTTCAATGCGGAATATCCCTAAGGACGTTCACATTCTCATGCACACCGAGATGCGCGTGTGTGGCGAATCGCATGTAGATTTAAGTCCGAACAAATTCTATGACAAATTTGAGAAGCACTCACCTTAACTGTGGTATTCTTGATGGGTTTATCTGGATCGGGAATGTACTCCAATGTGATGCCGTAGAATTGTCCCTTGTTGATGTACGTTATTCGGTCGTCTTCCCTTCGTTGTGACGAACTAATTGGACTCTCTAGATGGTATCTAAATCCTACATTTACGAATCTGCAAATAGAACAAAAATAAAACAGAAAACACGGAAAAAATTTAGTGAGAGGCATAAAAAATGTGAATTTATGGAGTGATGGTCGTAAATGTGGGCAACAGTGCCCGTTGATAGACCGATAATTGAGGAACAAGATTTGAATTTCGAGTGGGCTTTCACACAAAACGAACGATTATTGCATACAGTTTTGGCTAAGCAGTTGTCGGCGATGGTGGTGATTATAATCTGTGGCGTGCGGTACACGACCGTGACCATAGGTGCCATAATTTCGATGAATTATCGGAAATTGGATTAACATGTGCGGCCTTATTTGCGCATGTGTGAATTGTAACACCTTTGCGGAACTACTTGGGCTTGTTAAGAGAAAGGCGGAGTGATGCAATTACAGTGTGTGTCTCCTTGATACTTGATTTGACGTCATAGCGACTATCCAATTAACAATAAATATCGGCGGGCGTGTACGATTGAATTGAATCCAATCGCTTGCTAGACAAGTCGCAAATAATTCGAAAGAAATGGTATCGCGACGAAGGCCAAATCTGCAACAAAAACCATTTACGAGCAAAGGTCAGTCGAACAAGATTACATCTTGCAGACAGTTATCCAATGTGCGGCGACCTTGTCAGGCACCTGTTTTCGAACGTATAGATTCCGTGAATTCCTTGAATATTACGGAAATCGCCAGCAAATCAGCCCCATACGTGGGTTCAATGTTGCCCGCTGTCACTATAAGGCACTGGCAACATTAATTTCACCTCCCGTCGTCATCGCCCCATACGTCCCGCGAACATAAGCAAATTAAATTCAACGCCACTGCGGGCATAACGTCGAGTTGAGAGAGTTCTAATTTGTGGCATTGCAGATCTTGTCGTGTGCGTCAATGGAGAGGTGGCATGCTTCAATGAGCTACGCACTGCAAGTAGTTTGCCTCGGTCGTAAAGCCCATATATCACACTTCAGCTGAAGTCTCGTGTTTCACTTGAGATTTACGGTGCTGTGCCTCCGCCTCAAACGCAATTGATTCTCCATAATTGATTGACTCTTGTGCTGCCACATTTACGGAGCGTGGTGTGTGTGTTTTGTTTTTGGTGAGCTCTCCCCCCATATGCACGGCGACGCGTGCAAACGCCGCCATATACCACTTCTGTTAGCAAAACAAAAACAAAATACACTCGAACAAAAAAAATATTGTTTTTCTCCAATTTCACTCGTTGTGTTCACGCGTGTCCCGCGCAAGTTCGTCTTGGGACAAACGTACTCTCTGTTACAGGTATGCACAGGCCGATAGACAAACAGCAGACATTTTTAGACAGTTCTATGGGGAGACTGGTTGGCTGGAGTGGTGGTGGCGCGTTCGCTGGTGGAACCGCGCATGCGCTTTCGTCTCGAATGTTATTGGTAATTTATACATCAAGTTTACGATCGTACAAAATGAGCGCCGCCACAGCCACCACTGCCGCATGTGATTAAGTGAGAACACGCCAGTGTGGTTGGTTGGCTATAATTGTGTTTTTTTTTTGTTTTGTGTCTCATCATCATCCCCCCCCTTTTGGAGCCACCACTTTAAACAGCGCATTATTGTGAATTAAGTGTGATTTGCCTAGGAGGCAGATTCCGCGCAGTTACCAATGCCAAGGTTGCCGATAATTGATCTTCATCGATCGAAAAGATGTCGGTTTCCAGGCCTGGATTAGATACAATTAGCAGGCGCTTAAAGGTGTGGCTTCCTATTCTGCAAACCGGAGCACCTCTCAGCTGGATGATGACTTCAGAAACCAGAAAGCCTCCTCGGTAGGTAGATGGGGAGCATTATTATTAGTGTCAGAGCAGAAGGAGATCGAAGATCGTATACATTATTAATATAATGCAGTTAACATGTCGCATGTTGTATGAATCGTTTTTTTTATTGTATTTAGCCGATAACGATGGGGCAGAGGCAGCTGAGACTGAAATTCAATTTATGTGACGCGAGTAGGTAGACGGAGGCGCACCGACCACTGCGAAACAAGTAGGATGCACGTTATCTCCACAAGTCGGCCTGTCATTTGTGTCCCGGAAATCAGTTTCAAATTGCAAGCGAGGAGGCAAAAAAAAAGCCAGCGGAGAGCAGAAAGCAAAAAGTCGAGAGTCTATCTATCCTAGCTGAATGATGGGGGGACGAGTGCTTGGCGATGGCGATCGCAATTCCACCGTTGCCAATGCCGGGAGGAGACCCACCAACCGGCTGGAAGACGACATTTTACATTTGTGTCACTCTAATGCTAAGATCACGGATTGCAGTGCCTCTTTTGTGTATGTCATCTGTTGAGCGGCGTTCGCCGCTCGATGCGCACAGGATGTTTTGTACGGTGCTTGAGGAAGTGCTGCGTCACTATTTGTCACACACAGCTCTGCAAGTGAAAGAGTTGATCAGCGAACTCTTAACTCTTCCTGCGGAGCGTGTTCCGATGGATGGGGAAAAAAATCGATTTCCTGGCGTGTACTTACATTTTTGGTATTTGAATTTTATCCGCATCACTTTGTCGTCCAAAATCATGCCATGGCCTTGATCGTGTCGTTCCCGGGGTACCTGGTGTGCCGCTCAACGATGTTGTTGGACTGTTTTGACCACCATGAATGCTAACAGTTCGTTGCATGCTGCTAACTGAAACTGGTATTGCACCACTGCTGTCTAGGAGCGTACCGGGCTGGCATAGTTCCGTGTAATCGAATGACTGTCAAAAGAAAAACAAACAAGAAACGAGAAACAATTAAAATGCTTTTCGAGTCAGTAATGGATTGGGTAAAAAAGATGCTAAACAGATTTACAAGCTATGAGGGAGAGAATTAAACTAATTGGTCGTTTTCAAGGTGCGGCGGTCGGTCTACCAGTGGCAGAAGACACACATAAATTGGCACACACAATTCACAAAAAAACGAAACAAAACAAATTAACTACAAATGAGCGGTGCAAAGATTAATTTTGCGGTATTCATCAGAGTTCTGTTTGCGTTGCTACGAGTATCATTCAAACACGAATAAGCTTGGAATGAATATTTATTGATAATTGGTTAGCTACAATATTGTTTGTTTGCTTGTATACATTGTGTATTGATAGTATGCAGAGGGGATGAATGGGGGTGGGTAGGCACAATCTACTCTCAAAACACACGCACCTGTTGTAGATTATTTTGATCCCTCGGCGTAATAGCATCGGCCCCAATTCCCGAATCGGGACTCGGCAAATCCACTGTTAAGCCGGCCGCTGTAACAGTTTTTGCATAGACAGGTGTACCATTCTTTGTGTGTGCGGTTGTGAAGCGTCCCTCGTATGTGGTACCCGGCTGTGGTCCATCACTGTCCCCATAAACAGTGCGTGTTGCGGGTGCATAGCCCTGTCCATCGGCTGCGAAGTACTCTCGATAATATGGCTCTGAGATGAATGTCGATGTTGGTCCGGTGGCGAGACGTGTTGTGTACATTCCATAGTTGTCCGGTGTGATGTAGGGTCCAGGGCTAGGACTGTGTGTGTTCACATTTGTGCCACCTGTTACAGAAGTGCTTGTCTGGTGTGGACCCTGAATTGGTGGAAGAATGGGAAAAGGAAGGAATTTTATGTTAAAAACTTTACAAATACATGTACATTAATTAAAGAGATATGTATGAAGGGGGGGTGTAGGCGAAAAACACACACACACAGGAGCGAGAGGCAAAACCCGATAAGCACATACAACATGAGAATGAGCAGGAAAGAGGAAATTCTGCCCAACAGCCAGAGCCGGAGCAGAAAAGATGAAGTCGAAGAAGAATTCCGGTTATTCCACTTGCAAATAAAAGCCAAATTGAATCCGAAGCTGGGGTGATGAAAAGTGAAATGATTTACTAATGAGATGTTAAGAGATCTTTTGACACCCGAAAAAATATTGGTCAGCAGCAGCAGCAGCAAAATACCATCACCAATGCGAGTCGGCGTCGCCGTTGCCTATGTATGATTTATGTTTTGATTTATAAGTCTCCCTGGATCTACAATAGTTGTTGGTTTTTGGATTTGATTTGGATTCTTCTTTTGGACTTATCTTCAGTTTTTCTGTATGTGCGAATTTTTGTGCGAGTAAGCGTTTGGGCGGGGAGGCTCGGAGGAGGAGGAGGAGGAGGAATTATGGTGAGTTGAGTGTGAGTCTTACCTGAAGGTAAATTTGAGTGCCGCCGCTGGCAGCGTACATTGTTTCGTTTGTTGGACTTCCAGGACTGGGTGGTGGCTCTTTAATTTGTATTGATGGTGATGGTGATTGTACAACTAGTACCTGGAATAAAATATGTTGTTTTTTTGATTTATTTGAATGGAAATTTACAATTGTGTTTGTGTGTTGTGCTGCGAAGTAGATATAAGAAGAGGTAGAGGAGAATCAAATTCAATCAAATCTATACCCGCAGACGAAGTTATTGTTTATTGTAGCATTTTCGTCTACTACGAGTATTATCATTTACCCAAGCCAAGTCAAGTTGTTCGAATCGCAATCGTGAATTAAGGTGCTCAAGTAGATTAAGAGCTGATTCAAGACAGAAATTTTTTTTTGCCTACCTTCAGTTTCTTTTGAGAATTCGGTTATAGCCGACTTTAAAAGAGTCGTTAAGCCGATTCGAGAGGGGCAAGAGATTGTGATCGTCTAACTTACCACGTGCCAATTGGTATTTTTTTTTCTGTTTGTTTTAATTATATTCTGTTGAGCTATTAAATGGGTGTATGTGCGAGTATTTGTGGGGCGAATTAATTAAGAAGCGCGCCTTACTTCACCCCCCTCCCCACATTCCCTGCGTCACTGTCCGGATGTGAAGAACCAATAAAATTGCAATCGACTTAATTTGGCGCTTAAATACACACAAGAAATAGCAAATGATAAGGAATCGACACACAAAAAAAAAAAAACTAATCCAAAAGTGAAATAAAAATACCGAAAAACAAAAGAGTTGAGCCACGAACTTGGTAGTTTTAATTTTGATTGAATTGCGTCATTCGGTGCTTTTTATGCGTTCCATGTGTGTGTGTGTGTTGTTCTTACATCCTGTGTTTGAATAGAAAGGTGTCTGTGCTTAGCTTTAAAGTTTAACTATACGCCCACTCGGCGTTTAACGAAAAATTCCTACTAGATCATTTCGAATTCGATTGTTATGTCTTCTCGACTTTTGATTGGTTTTCCTTCATTTAAACGAATTCATCATAAAACCTTTCCCCCTTCCCTCACGCCAGAGATTTGATAACTCGATTAGGACCGATCATCTTCATCTCCGAAATGAGCTTGACATTTAGCTTGTCTCATGTAACTTAAGGTTCTGTTCGTCGGACAACGGTAATGTTTAGCATAGAAGTAAGGTTTTATTTTCGAGGAGGTTTACAAACAGGAAAGTTAAACCCATAAACTCGCAGCAGTTTAAGGATTGAAGAAATAAAATGTTGAGTTATTAAAATTTTATAATTCGTGTTTGAGCTAGACACAGACAGACATGGGTGGAGTTGTCTCTAAGACGCATACGATTTGGGGAAAGTTAGTTTTGTTCGTTTTGTTTTAAGTGTTCAAATTTAATAAGCAGTAAGAGGTATACAAGCATGCTTAGTGTTTTATCGACGAAAAGTTAATTGTCAACTGCCGAGGCATGTTCGTGTTGAACAGACTCGTTAATGATCAGATCATGTGGAACACCAGTGTTGAAAGAGTTCGAAAGGTGACTTTCGTCGAACAGTTTGATTTTTGAACATTTCATATTGCACAAGCAGCGAATAGGGATCTTTCTTGCCTGCGATGAAAGACAAATTTGTTGAGAGGCAAATCGCTGTCCACTTTGTTATGCCACCCATGGTGGTGATTTATGATGATGATAAAGTTTTATTGACAGTAGTTTTTGTCCGTCAGTGACTGGTGATGATGGAAGGGTGGTATCGGTTTTATTTAACTTCATGACATATTTTTGGTTTGTCTTCTTTTATAATTTTCTGTCGCCAATATCATCCGACATTCAGTGGACTGTGGTTTTCTGTACACCGCCTGTTGGCATTGAATAACTAAACGCTACATTATCGAAATCCAACCTTTTTGTCACCGGAAAATTTCTCTAAACGCATAGAAATGCAATTTAAATGTAACCTGATTCGACCTGTGTGTTGAGGTGCCTCATTCATCCATCAATAAAAGATACCCGATATTTTCTACGATTTTTGATTTGAAATTCATTTGTACATAAATTTTTGAATTTCAAATTCTGTCATCAAAACAAGGTCCACCGTTGTTAGGGCATGCGTGCAGCAGCATCCACTAATCCAAGACAATGCCTCCACATGGTAATGGCCCTAATATGATAATCGATTTTCTCGAGAAAAATGTTACGATTTTGTTTTTCTTCTGTTCCTGCTTCAAACTTTTACTTTTGTTTCGACGACAAAACGGACCAGCTTCGTGGTCCATTCTGGCAGTGGTGCGATGTGATGAAAATTTTGTAATTAATCGCATCAATGCCGAAGGTAAACATATAAATTAACTTCTAGGCAATTAAGGTATTTTGCAAGTCTATGGCTTTGTTTATTGATACGCTAAATGTTTGATTTTCTTTGAATTTTCGTTCAGATTAGTTTTCACATCCGTCAACTTCACCAGGTGTCAAATTTCATCTGTCAACAATGGAGCATTGGGTAATAAATTAAATGGAAATTTTGAGTTTTTTTGTGGTTTAATTTGTCAACTTATGATAATTGTATCCTTGAAATGTTAAACATATACATTTTTTGATGATTGAGACGGTTTTGTTTTTTTGTGATTTTTTGAAGACTTATGCTCGCGGTAGTTGATTTACATGAAGAAGACAATCTACATCAGAATTATGAAAGGTTCAACAAGGCCTTAAGTAGTGCAAGCAAACATCTTTGCGCCCAAATTTCCCATCGGATGTCCGTCAATTAGTTTTACGATTACCCTCGGGCAGTGCCTCGGGCAGAAAAACAAGTCGAAAAATGATGAAATCTCAGGCAATATGCCTTCGGCTGTTCAAAGTTGATTCTTTGTTCGAAAAAGCAACGGAAAACGGTAAAGCCAAGGTGCCATTAGGTGACTAGGTTAATGCAAGTTTGAGGGCGTCAGACAAGTGTGCATGAATGGGACTGGAAGCCCTGATGGGTCAAATAGATAAACACGGACTGTGGGCAGAAAAACAAATGCACTGCAGTCTTATGTGGTATACTGTGCATGTGTACACTTTTAGAGAGCGAAAGTTTTGACAAAAACAAGTGTGACTCCCTGCAAAGTGTCTCTACGTCCTACTAAATCCTCCAGTCAATTGCTCCACCTTGACACACTCATAAAGAAGAAATACAAATCGTAACTTAATTCACCCCTAATCAGAGATTCGCACATCTCGCTGATGCCTTTTGGTCGGCAGTCTTCAAACAACCGATCGGTGGCTAGCCGATCTGCCGTCAATTTTGAATGGTCAAGGCCAGGCGTGTGATTGAATTCATCGCATCGCAGAATTGAACTCAAGCTTTCGTCATAGATTTCGACATCAGCCGCGAAATTGTTGCGCAGTTAAGCACTGAAGCGACCCAACCTCTCGACCCAATCGCCGCGGAGCTATTTCCAAAACAACCAATCTAGATGAGGAAGAGTAAAACAAAATCGGAAAGAACCGATCTGCTGGTCCACAGATATGCTAATTAGCTTTGTAAAGTACAGTAGCTGTCGTCAGTTCATAAGGGCCAAAATGTTCGATACCAAAAGACAGACATTCTCACACTCGCGCTGCTACATGCTTTCGAACTTAGTGCATTCCACTAAGCAAATAACAATAAGCACTTAAAAGATATTGTCACTGAAATGGAAAATGTCAGAGGTGCCTTAATTAGCAGCGAAGACGCGAAGCGATGGCGCGGTGCTGATATCCTCTGAGAGACGCAAACAACAACATGAGAATAATCAGCAGCTAATTTTGTGTGTCAGACATTTTGGAACTCACTGACCGGTAAAAGATGTTATAAAAGTCCGTCCGAAGTGGGCGCAATATGGATATTACTCCACACACACACACGCTCGCGCCCGCTGTTATTTTTATTGGCTCTCCAGCAACAGAGAGTGAAATCACAAAAAAAGACCATCACCGCTGTTTTATTGATAAAAAAAATACGAATTTGGTGGTTTTTTGTACTCTGTGTGGTGTTGGTCAAAAACAACAGCGAACCATCAATACATCGAGAAATGATCAAAAAGTGTAAATTAGCTGCATCAAATCAACGTTGTTGGTGTTTTTTTTTTCTTCTGTTTCTTTTCCGCGCCTCTCAGCGGTGGCGAGGGATCGCGGTGGTGGTGGACGCGAAAGGGAGAGATATGGTCTTCGGAGTGGATGGGAATAAATTAACGAAATTTACGGAAATTTCGCGCGCCCAGTGATACGATACTCTCGGACTTACATCTGACGCTGTGCGATGTCCTTGAGAGGCGGAGTTGGTCGTTGTTAAATTGCTGTTGTTTAACTGATGCGCAGGGGAATGTGTGTAAGTGTGTATCTGAAGCTTAAACATTCAAGTATCTAATGTGAATATGTTTATGTAAATTTATTTTTATTACATTGATTTCCATATCGATGTCGTCACTTGGTGGTGCTGCTGACCATCTGTCCAAATGGATTTTCTTAGCATCAAGTCTTCTTCCACACACTGCTAGCCCAGTGAGTTATTTTTTCCGTCTGCCTCCAAACATTTAGATCCAATTAAGAGAAGACGAGGAAAAATGTAGAAGAAGAAATATCTTTTTCCGTTGAACACAAGGTAAAGAGAAGAATCGTTGATCGACTGCGATGAGAGTGTTTTATGCTTTATTTCAATTCCGGTTCCCCTCGAATGTTTTGTGCCTTAATAGGGCAGGCAGCACACACAGCAATTAGCCACTGAACCAATTGCAACTGTGTACATTCCGGCTGCCACTGGGGATAACTCTCGAAATGAACGCATTCAGGTTGGGTGTGCTTGCCGATTTTGTGTTTTCGTTCAATCATAATTACCTTGATTTTGTGATTTGTGTTTTTTGTTGATTTTCGAAAGTTTTTGTGGTGGTGGCAGCGGGCGGGTCGAAACAAGTCGACGGAATTGCAAATTCCACCCTAGAGGCGAATGCGAGAAAGACATCAGGAATCACACGCCAGAGCTGTCACCGATTCCGACAGGTGACAATGATGTGTGAAAATGCGTGGCTTATTAAAAATAAATTAAAAGCGTTGGCTTTTCGAGCAATTAATTCGTCATTCGTGTTCGGTGTATTTTGTTTTTTGTGTTTTTGCTTTTTTGCTGTTTTTTTTGTTGTTTGTTCGGTTGTTGGTGGAAAACGACGTTATGACAGGAACATAGTTATGTCTATTAAATTTCGATTAACAGTCACGTAACGTGTGTGCATTTTTGGAGACTGGTTCTTTTGAAGTCGTTCGAATCTTGGCGCTCGAGTCAGTCGACTGAACTTGGAATGTTTATGATTGACTTGACATTCGTTTGGTCGAGTGAAAGGTCATCGTGAGGTGGTCATTGTCTGTACCTACGTATGTGTTTGGTTGCAAAATTGTCGCTATTCACTTGGAATGAATGATCTTGACTTGGCTTCTATTTAATCGATCACCGAGGCGATTCGTTTTGTCGGAAATTGATTTTCGATGAGGGAGCTGTTTGATTGATCTTTAGAAGTTGTTGAGTGGACTGTGGGGACTTTAATGAAAACCGGAAATTGTTGAATGTTTCAGGACAGAGTGTTTTCTTATGCCAAGAAGAGGGGGATAAAAAAAGGTGGGGAACTGTCCAGTGAATGCAGGAAGAACGCACAACTCTTAACGGATCGCAATCATGATCTTTATCACTCGATTGTTAAAAAGAAAAATAGCTAAGGAATTTCTAACTTTTTTTATATTAAGACATTGCCTAAATTGTATGTGTCCAAATGATATGTGTAAGGGATCAATTGCTAAAAATAAGTGCAGACAACTGAGGAAAGAAACTGAGTAGAGTATGCTTAGTCCTCAGACTAAATCTGGGATTGAATGTTCCCATATATGAGTCCAGATATGAAATAAGAATTTTGTGAGTTTAAGATGGTCATAGCTCGACTAGTTGAACATAAGTTTTAATAAAAAAATGCATTTAATTTTTTTAATTATTATAGTTATAACAGTTAAGTTGAGCGGCGATACAGCCCACAAGGGACCAGGGCCTAGCTTCTTCAACAGCTACTCGTGTTGTGCGTGCTACTGTTCTCTCACGAGTAGAAGCGACCTAAAGCTTTTTGCCGATTCTGAACGGCGAAATTTGAGAAGCTTTTTCATAGACAATTGATACTTTTTAAATATTGTCAGCAGCTCGAAAACGGTGGTAACGTGAAAAAATGCGAGGTCTTCCGTGAATCCGGGAATCGAAAGTAGACCTTCGGCGTGTAGGTCGTCGCATTTATTTACTACGCCACTTCTAATTTTGTTAAATAATTTCAATATCTAAGAAAATATACTTTTATAAAAGTTGTATATTTTAAATATTTTTTAAGAAATAAATTCAGTTTTTGTATAAATTTAGCATAAGAAAAAATTCTTTCCCAGTTACGATTCGGCTCAACCTTTGAACACTCTTAAATAAGAAGTTCTTCAAAACTCCGTTATACCCGTTAAATTATTCAAAACAAAAGTTCAACAGAATATTACTTGTTTCTGCATTTATTATGGAGATAGTCATCCTTGCAAACATTTGGAAAAAAACATCCCCTGCTTTCTTGCAGCTTAGCAGCAAATTAAATTAATTTGCATAAAAATTTAATTTCATTTTGCAAATCACTTAATAAGTAATGTATCTGAGAAACAAGCAAAAAAGTAAAAATTCCATTCCATCAAAACAATATTTTTGAATTCGACGAGACTCCCTCCACCACATATGTAGCTCAAACACATGACTCAGAAAGAAGTTGAACAAAAGTGAAAGAACACTACGCAGCACCTCGTTAAGAACATTGTACGTACATTCACTTTGAATCATATAATTTCGCATAAAACGGTTTAAGAAGCAAGCACAAAAAAAAATTAAACGAATTGTTAAAAGTCTACAACAAATCATAAAAAAAAATACGATTTTCCTGTATCTTTTCCCCCATTCGACCTTCTTTCAAGGTCTTCGCATTGATTTTACTTCGCTTTTTCAGCTAGTTGTTGTTGTTTTTGTCAGAGTGTAACATTGACGTCAAACGGTCTGTAAGTTTGTGTATAGTTTTGTGTTTTTCTGTTGTTGGCCACTTATTCTCAACACCTCGTTAAGAGGTGCATAGTTTGATTGTTAATTTTGTTTTCGTTATGCCCCCGACAATTATTAATATTCTGACAGTTTGAGTCAGTTAATTTAATCACTCTGCACTGCAAAGAACAAAGTCACAAGAACAACAACAATCAGAATTTGAATATTCTCCTGCGAATGAAACGAAAATGTGTTACTAAGTCAGAGACTGGAGAATAAAAATAGCAGCCAGATTCCCGTCATTCATTAAGACGATCCAAAAAAGAACCAAAACGTTTATCCCCTCAAGCGAATGAAAAAAAAAAACTTTAACTTTGAAGATGCCAAACAACAAGTGAGGAACAAGTAAAAAAATTAATTTGCATTTTTTTCCGAGGGTGGGAGGGTGCTGATTTAATTTTGTTTTTCTGACTCTCTTCTAAGTGGAATAAATGTGATTTCGATTGAAATGAAAACCAAAATTTCTCATCTTGTTCATCATATGGATTATTTGATTTCGGAGACAAGTCTCATCTTCGGTAAGTCTAGGATAGATCAAGTTGCTTAACCGTCAACAACATAATGGATTGATGGGACAATTAAGTGGCGCTAACTCATGCGTTTCAGGCTGCTCGTTAGTCAGAATTCATTGAATTCAATATTTTAAATATGCCTTCGTTCATCGAAGGTGATGTGGTAAATATAACACCGTGGCGCCTGTTACGTAAGCATAGTTTGAGATCGGTTCTATCGCATATTTGCATTCATTTTGTTTAATGGGCTTTGCTTTGAGGTGCTTCAAAATCATTGAATTTTGAGTATCTAACGTTATTGTTTGTCTGTTCTATTGGATTGCTGTGGTGCGAAATATGTGATGGGGGGAATATATTGTCTGGACACCATGCATATTTTTTGTATATACTTATCGAGTTTTTGTCTTATGAATGGGAGGGAAATTTTGGATTTAAAATATTTTGTGTGAAGTTTTTTATGTGTTTATCTGCTGCTGGTGCTGTCATCTGAATTTTAAGGTATGGACATTTTATTTTCTTCTTCATATGTCTTATGTACAAACTTTGTAATTTTGTACCAAATTTTGAGCTAAAAATTAAAAATGTTTGAAAGTGGTTTTCCAATACTTCTACGATTTTAAGATATGAAGACATTGAATTGATATTTGCTGACGGACCCCTACAAAGTAGCTTCTACAAGAGTGAATTTTGTTTTATGGTACAGTAACTGACAATTGACTGTTAAATTTAACATTCTATTATCTCTTTTGTTTCGTTGATACATGATATTATTTGGATTGGAACTCCATAGAGAAAATCGACATCTAAATTTAAAAAATTAATGGTCAGTGAAAACAAAGAAAAAAACGTAGATCGCTCACTTGTGCCACATTTCGAGTCTAAAACGGGTCTATGTGAGCTATCAATACACATTAGCAGAATGTTTTAAAATGTTCAATGGTTATGTAGATCGTTTTATAAGAAATATTTAAATTAAATTTTTAAACGAAGAAGTCTGTTGTTAGAATATCTGTTATATAGCAAATTACTATTTATACAAATTTCTTATTTCTCGAAGTTTAAAGACACTGTCATGAAAGCCTAAGGAATGTTGTCTGAAGAAAGAAGAGTTTTTTTTTCATAAGGCCACAGTGAACCGATTCTCTTTGCTCTTCCAATATTTCTCATATCTCAAAAGTGATCAAAAACGTATGAAAATCTGAGCAAGAATGTAGTTCTAAGGTACTGCTCTGTTTTCTCAAGTTTAAACATTGTGGCCTTAATTTTGTTGTCAGCACTTGTGTTTACTCAAATTATAAAGAATTGATCTTATCAAAACTGTGAACCAACAGTGAACTAAGTTTTAAGACAATTTTTCGATAGATTGTCGGATTGTTGTTGAAACATATTTTATAAGAAAAAACGTACAGAAGATTTTACCAACTGTTTTCTTTTCTTAAATTTGTAAGTATTTTCAACAGAAGCAAGCTACTTCCGTTTACAGAAACAATTCTCTTTTTAAGTGCTGAATTCACAGATCACGATTTTTTTTTCTGGTAACACTAATGTAGAAAAGGAATCACAAAATATTCAGATTTCAATGTCTGAGCATTTAAAGTTTAAAAGCAGTAACTTTTTATAAATTCAAAATTTGTCAAATCAATTGATAAATGATACTCATATACTTTTGCAAACATAGCAATGACAAGGCATAAAACATGTTCAATATGCGGTTTATGAATGGGTACGATTTACGGAATGCGTTAAATGACTTTAAATTGTAAATTTTTCTTAGTTCATCAGACTTTCATCAGATCACAAGACTTTAGTTAAGGTTCAGTTCAAATTAAAGAAGTAAAAATATTAAGGAACTTTTATTCAATTTTTTAAATTCTTCTTTATGATCTTTATGAAATTCTATGCTGATGAACTCTAATGAAAAATAATTACGAAAATATTTTTTGAATTTTCTTGGATTTTTTTTAAGTGAAAATATCTTGTTTCTTTAATTTTTATTGTTTGAATTTTTTAATTTGTTCGTTAAGTTTAAAAAAATATTCAGTCAATTGTGTTTAGATTAACAATTTTTTAAGACTAATTTGAAAACTTGCCATCCTGCTGACTTGGACACAATAGGACGACTAAAAATTATTCCATTCCATGACGATTTTCAATATAAAAAAACACCTCAACTATTTTTAGTCGATGATAATGATATCGGTGAATAAAATATATTTCTACCTCTTACTCCGTTTCAAACACAGTTAAACATCAGGAACACATTTTAAAATCAGATTTTAGTGCTATTTTTTTTTCTTCAATTTTATTGACTTCATTAAGACATTTAAAATAAACTCTCCGTTTCTAAAATATTTCATCCGATAGTGGTTTTAGTATTTTTCTCATTGATTGATCTACTCCTCGCTGAATTTTATAGATTTTCCTCTCGATAGAGAAGGGTAGAGGTATTTATTTGCACAGAGAATAAATAATCTTAATAGGTTACTGACATTAAGCTGAAACGAGCATGTTAATTCGTTTGATTCAGTGTGTATACTTAGAACATGACTAATATTTTGTGGGTTTTCTGAGTGGTATATGCATTTTAATATTGTGAGTATCTCGGTCCAAGGGGTGGCGACGATTTATCGATTTTCCCCCCATTCCTAAGCTACTATAAACTTTTTAGATAATCAACACAAGTCAGTTTTTGAGTTGTGTATTTTACAAATACACCGATGGGCACAAATTTTGATGGCGCTTATGCGTATTAGCTCGATTTAAGATATCCACTAATGGATCGTGATTTGAATAAAAAAAACTTTTTTTTTTTTGAATGTCCCTTATGCAATATAGAGATGTTGGAAAATGATAAGTGCTTGAAAATTGCATATAAATGTTCAGCTTTTTATATTTAGTGATCTGGTTAACGTCACAACCATAAAGGACATAATGGCAACGAAACACTTTCATTTATATAATTTTTATGCGTAACCTTCTATTTCTTAAGTGTGCCTAAAATTCGACTTAGGCAGTAATCTATCTGACATGGAGAAACTTTAAGATTGAATTAATTTCTTCATACTTAATTTAAACACTTTACGGAAGGAACTTTATTTGAGCACAAATGAAGTGCAAAATTATGTTCGGATTACGGCTCACTAAAACGGGGTAATAATCCATAGTTAATAAAAGAAACTGAACGGTTATTGTGCGGAGAGTGGCGTAAAATTAAACTTTACAATCAGGAAGGACAGAGTGAACTTAGTTTTCTTTATAGCTCGACTTTGCTCTGTATAAGATTTGTTCAAATCAAGCAGATCGATGACAGATACGATATCACATTGATTTGACTTCACCGAAAAATTCAAGGCATCGCATAAGCTCATTGTCGCTGAGATGAGGTGGAGAAGAGAATCAATGACTCACAGACTGTGCGCGAATAAAAGCAATTAAAATTATAATGACGGAGTTTGAGTGTTTGTTAATTGGACTATCCTTACTTTAAACTTAACAAAACCACCACCACCAACGTTGACTAATTCCATTTAAGCCAATCAGCTAGACGCGCAAGCATTTGTTTAAAAATTCATTGCCATTGGATTTTGATCAATTTGGAATTTGTATCCTTCGCGCTGATCAAGCGGCAATTTGAAGAACATATCACAGCTTGAGATGTAGGATTAGTCATAGTCGACTAATATGCATGTCAAGTGATTTTATATGGCTTTTGGGTGAATTCGAAATTTTGTTTATTTATTAAGCGAGAATAGATTGGGTTCTTATGAAACACATGCGTCATAAACGGTTGCGGTTAGTGATAGCATTTCTCGAAATTGATTTGTCCTTAACCTTCAAAGGTCACATTCTCCCACTTGGTAGGAGGAAAATAATAATAATTTGTCCGCGAGTTGTCCAATTTGCTTGCTATGGGTCCGAATGATTTCAATTTAACAACAAATTACCCAACAATTACTTAAAACCGATTCAAATCATGGTTGTTTGTATTTGCGTCAAAACGAATAACAGATAAAATCAATCAATCAAACTTCACCGAAACGGACAGACAAGGAAATGTGGGGAGAGCAAAAAAAAAAAAACAACTCCTTCCGATAAACAAAAGAGTTGGTGTCCGAACTTGGCAAGGCAATCACACCCACAATGTTTTTTCTGCTGTCTGTTGTTTGTAGTTTTGTGTTTTTTTTTTGCTTGTCTCAATCGAACAACCTGACATTAGCTTAATCCACGATTTGTTATCCCCAAAGTTTAGATGTTTAATGTTTCTGTTGCTTTTTTTCATACTTCAACTAACCTTTTGTATATATCCTATAAAATTTTGAGCGCGGTTTCAATGGTAATCCAGTGTTTGGTTCTTACGTTCGGCTGGCTGATTTGTTTTGTAAATTTTTTTTGTTTAACACTTTAATCCAAATTTGTTATTTTTCACACTTAACTTTAATTAAATTCAAATTTCTCAACTGCATGAGAAATTTTTGTTGTAAGAAATCGCGTGTATCACTGTGAACTTTTCACTTGTTTGTTTGTTGCATTAGTTTCGCGAGAGATTTGATTTAATGTGCTTTCAAAATTAAAACGCGCGCCAAAAGTTAACAACTGCTACCGAATTATGTTTAAATAAATAAAACTAATAATTAAGTGCAACTCTTGGTTCTTGAAAAAAATTTGGTTGAAGACGCAGAAATCTTTGGGCGAAAATCTACGATTCGCTGTTGCTTTGTATTTTGAGTGTAGTAAATGCGTTTAATTTTTTTTTTTTTTTTTTATAAAATCACAGTCGACTGATAGGTGCAAGTGGGGCAAGATACTCTCAATCTCAAATCGCGCACTAATCAGATTAACATTTTTTTCTCCTCCAATCAAATGAAAAACCAAAAAAATACGAGAATCGTGTGCCTGTTCTTTGAGAATGCTCAAATGCTTTTTTTTCAGTCGACCGACCTTGTTCCGTCAGCGTTATGTGACAGACTAAAATCAGGTATGGAAATGTTTATACTTGAAGTGTATACCACTTTATCTGTATGTTGTTTGGATTTTTTTCTTCTCGTATTCGAACTTGATTGCGCACTTCGAGCGAGCAGCATACACGGTATGCGCTGAGACAACACAAAGAAGCGAAACGACAAGGGTTGGATGTGCTTAAGCGCTGGAGGCGAATACAGGCGAGAAAAAGAGAAAGAGAGTGTGAAAGAGTGAGATGGAAACAAAATATATTCTAGCTCAACACAGTGGTTGGAGAGTGCGCAGTTGCTTGTGCTGACGGGAAATGAATTTCCATTCAAATCGCTTGAGTTTTGTGTACAGAATCGGCGACGACACGAGTTAAACAATCTGTTCTTATCTCCTTCCGATAAGACATATGTCCGAACGAACATGTTCGATCGAACCAACAGCCGTCGTGTCTGATCACGTTGCGACAACCTCAAAAACAAGGGAAGGTAACAAACGGAGAGTGTGTGTTGGCAGCTAGCAACCACCAACCAACGGAGTCGTAATGAGACCCTCATTACTTGAGCGAGACAGAGCTAGCCACTGTAATGAGGTGAATAATTCCTGAGCCGTCGTCCATGCGCACGCACACACACGACTCGCAACGGGTATAACAGTTTAAACCACTCTCGGCTGACCAATAGAAACCGCACATTGCAACTCACACACCGGCACCGCGCGGTAATGAAAGATACTCGTACAGTGTGCAACAGCCAGCCAGAGTGCCACTTTCTATGCACTTTTCTATCTGCCGCAAAAGAGACTTAGAGAGCTGTTGCTGCTGCTCCTGTCGTTGGTGGGTAATTAGAGGGAAACAAAAAGACAGTCGGCCTGTAAAAACCTCATTCACATGCCACAACCCTCCGGATATGACAATTAGCTGCTTAGCTATGTTTTTTGTTTTGTGTGTAGGTTTTTGCCGTTTTGCGAAGCTCTTTCTCTCTTTCTATGGGTGATTGTGTGTGTGTGTATGTGTGTTCTTGTGGATTTGTGTGTGTGGGTGTGGTGTGTGTGTTACTTCAAACTTGAATGTATTAAGGAGGAGGAAATGAAAATGATCAGGCAAGCCGATCGAACGGGCAGCACTCACCTTTTGACTGTGTCCACCACCGCCGCCGTTGTTGGCATTGCCACTGTTGCTGTTACCCGCACCGTTATTGCCGCATTTCGGATCCTTTCGCAGATCCTCCGGTTCACGTTTAATGCTAATTGTTTGATGCTGCTGCTGTTGCTGTTGCTGCTGCTGTTGTTGGCGATGTTGATCGGTGGTTACAACAACAGCTGTTGCTGCGCCAGCTACCGATGATTGTGATGTTGTCGTAGTTGACGCCGATGATGTTGATGATGGGTGTGAACCTAGCAATAGGCCTTGTATTTCATTTTGCGATAGGCCAGATACATCTAGAGGTGTGGTCTGTCCGTTTAATTTGTTTGATGTAGTGGGGGCACTGTGAATGAAAGAAAGACAACAACAAAAAAATATAAAGAAGTTATTAATGCTTGTGAATAGAAAACTGTCAGAGGGGCTGTGTTATATTTTGTATTCGTCGTCGTGTGCACTTGCACATCTAAATGGGAAATATTCAATTGGCAATTCAATTATGTTTCGTGATCTGTTAGCGGTAGCACCAAACATGGGATGGTCGTCGATTGTGGTGGTGGTCTGTCGGTCGATCGGTTGGTGGGTTGTTCGTCGCCGTAGTTGTCGTTGTCCGCCAGTGGAATGAGTCAATTTGTGTGTTTTGTGGTGGCGTACTGTAAGGGATCGGGACAAGGAGAAACCTCACGAAATGCAATTTTGTTGTTTTTGTTGTTGTTGCTTTGATTTCAAGTACAATTCGATTGCATACAACATGAAAGGCGAACAATAACAAAGCGATTAGGTTAGCATCGGTAGAAGTTTGCTGACCAACTCTTTTGTATAGACAATGTCCTCCGCACCTACAGAGTGGATGTGGAAGCAGCAGCAGACCAAAAAAAAAAAAAGTTGCAAAGCGAGAACTCCAATTCAGAGATGCTACCGCACACTGGAGCAACTAGTGTATGGAGATGGAGATGTGGTTTGTTCGGGTTTTTGTTTTTTTTTTTTGATTGGTAGTAGGAGCTGGCTTTAAATTGTTGACGCGTGCCTACAATTTTCTTTGGGATAAATTGTGTTTTTTTTGTTGCTCGCGTGGTTGCTTCGCGATCGTTGGTGTAATTGTCTGGTTTGCTAAAACAAACTTCAATCAGGCGGCAGGGAGTGAGAGAACGAGCGAGTTTGTGGAAGTGAGCATTGAAGTCTTGTGTGCGTTGGAGATTCTGTGGTTAACCACTTGATATTTGCGGTGGGCGCCTGACTTCGCTTCGACAGCAGCTAACATGTGTATGGATCTGCTCAATGAGGTTAACGGTCAGGGATACAATGAAAGCTAATATTTTGTTAGAATTGGAATCAAAAGAACTGACATTTTAATTTGTTTGCAAGAAGAAAGGCAATTCAAATGGAAATTACTCCAGATTCAATTGAATTGCGGAATTGAGGTTTGGGGTTTTCTTTTTCGGAATAGATTGGTTAAGGTTGAGCTGGCGGTGGTGCTGAAGGCGGCTGAAAGGAAGAATGAACGATGTTCGATGTGGATACAGTCGTTAGCTCGTCATCGGCCCACATCATTTCAGTTGGCACGAGAATTCGCTTAATCAAGGAATGGAATGTCTTCCGGATGAATGGTAGGAAAGAAGAATTGTGCCCTAGTTAGATTCTTCGTAGGCGAAGATGATGACAGTAAATGTCGTCTATTTTTTCATTGAATGGTCGTGCAGCTAAAGTGATGGAAATTCTTTAAGAGGGAAAGGATGAGCGACTTCAACGTTTTAACAAGAATGTTAAAATGGGCAGTAGGAAATATCCTGTTCTGATCTAACGCTAAGGAAGAGAACAACTTTAAGCAGGCCTTTGCAAGTCAAATATTTCGGTCGGACACTTCCATTGCTCAACTGAATATTTTTACTTCTTAACGATATCATCGGCATCATAAGCTAAGAGTCAGGCAGGCAAGAAGTCAGAAAGAGAAAAAATGTCACATGAGCTTAAAGTCCCAATTAAACAAACATCTGTGCCATAGAACCTCAGTGCAGCATTTTGGCAACTCAAATCGAAATCTCGACACCGCAGATAGCATCTGAAAGAACTTCATAATTCCAACAAGACCTGTTACCGAAACATATCTTACATCCCAACCCCACCCTCCACCTCCTCAGAATGAGTCCAAAAATCCACTGAGCGTGCTGTGCACTCCATTTGCAAGTCGCAGCGCGCAGCTGTACCGCAATTAGATAGACCACCTACTGACTGCAACGAGATCAATGCATTCACCCAAATGAATGTATCTGAGATATTGCATCTATGGCTAATTAAAATTATTTACTGAAGAGAAATTAATACGAAACGAATAGTTAGCGACTTCAATTCAATTTGCCCACAAAACCACGGCCAGCGCCATTGTTCGCGAGAGGAGTGTGTAGCATGAGTTGTGTTTATCAGGCGGCGGCGGTGGTTACTGCCCCGGGAAGTTATTCAATTTACGTTTACTAAATCACCACCACCTGATCTAGGCGACCGGTATCTCACGCGAAATGACTTTATGAATTTTCGGCCATTTAAACCACCGCACCGGGACCACCGAGCGGCTGCGGTGCGGTACCTGCTGTCTCCGCGACAGCATTGTGCATGCACCCAATAAATTCAGTCAAATTGGCATTTTTGCATGCACAATTTAAATTTAATTAAGTAGCTCGGGCCGGTTGTGTGCACGCGCGTAGGACCTCTCCCGCCATTGTGTGGAGGGCGCGCTTGAGCCGGCAGCAGCCGCTACCTATTTTCGGTGATAAACATCGAAGTACATACTTTTCCGCTCGATTATTGATTACCGCTGGACAACGACACAAAAGCCAACGAGTAGTCGGTAATTGAGATTGATTGGGTGCGCGCGCCGGTCTAGCCAGCGGTACCTAGTAACGACTTCCTGCGCCAAGGTCGCCCGAGGAGGTGCTTTTTCAATTAATTCTCTAATCACCTCGGATCGCGGCGGCGATTGCGGGGTATGTGGTGACCACGTGCGGCTGTTACAAATCACTTGACATCGAGCGATAATTTGTTTGGAAACCATATCGGTAGGGCGCGGCATCGATATCCGATTGGAAAGGGAACGGAGGTCGAGACGCATGATAAATGGTGGTCGCTGGGCAGGAAACAAAGGATTTGACACTGACACTGGCGACTGCCAAACTGAAGTTCAAGGGAGGGAGCAATGGGTGACGCCTGTGGCGGTGGCGGCGGGGGAGACTGGCTGGGTTCTTAGAATCATCACACCTAATGATGCTATAATCTCATGTAAATTTTATCGTACACCTTAGCATAGCTAATGCGACGACAACGACAACGAAAGCGATACCAACAACAACGACGTCGATGCGGACGCGCTGCGTGTATACACGCGGAGATCATCGTCGATGCTGAGCGGATTTGTAATTCAAATGAACTTCCTACTCGGTGTGGTGCGGTGCGCGATGGTGGCGGCATCCAGTGCCGAACAGGTGGGGCTCCGTATGGGTTCCACAAATTTTGTAAATATTTCTTATGTCTCCCTCTCATCTGATTCTTATCGGTGAGTCTGGGCTAAGCGCCCCATTAGATTCGTTATAGTTTAGATCGACACTCATTAGCCAAAGGGAGCCGAGTGATGGCGGTGGCATGCCGATGGGTATGCGTATGAGATGAAAGTTCTTATGGACATTAGTGAAGGTCTTTGTCGATTTTGAATTCGCTGCCTAATGACACGAATAAATTTATTTGCCAAACGATGGACCTGGCCGAAGCCGTGGGAAGATGAGCAGTGCACACGCACAGACGGACATCACCAATATAATCGATTGACAGATTTATTGAATGTTTCTGAGCGGAAAAACAGAAACGAATAATTTTATGTAGGCCCATGGAATATGTGACACCATTCTTGGGATGCTCTAAGTGGTGACCTGAGGCATGTCGAACCCAAAGTGACAGGTCGGAGATTTATGAAGGAAAGGCTCCACACCTCTTTCGAAAAGACGAGAAAAGATTAATTCAAAATTTTGTTGGAACTTTGACGGCACGCTGGCTCTAACGTTGCCTATCACACTTTTGTCCGGGTTGTGGGTAAATATGCGATGAAAAGGAGAAATCTTTGTTAATACCTTTACGGAAAGAGTTATGAATGATGTTCGCATAATTTTGAATCCAAGCGCTTCATCAATCAGAACGAATGGGTAATACCTCGCAAAGGAGGCAGGCAGTGACAATAGACTGCCAAAAATACGGCTTGAAGGAGATTTGTCTCTAAATTTGCTGATCATGTTGTCAGAAGAAATATAACCCTCCACACCCAGAGTTCCATACAACAATCAAATCAAGATTCCACCGTCGTTGCTGACCTTAGCCGAGCTTGCGTAGGTTTTCCAAATTGCACCCCCGAGGTTTTCAAAATGTTATTTATAAGCAGCGGTTAAGCAAATAGCTACCATTAACTGCTAACCAAGTCACTTATGACCATTCCAAGCAGCAGACCATAAGTCATGACATAACCGCCACACAAATATGCAGGACTAGCTGCAGCTCGTTGAGGAGCTTTTATGACTTAATTCAATGCTTAAGAGAATGCAAATTATCCAATCAATCGAAACAGGTTCTCAGGCTCTCTAAGTGCACAGAGTCCCGCACTTGTTCGGATACAATAAATTCATTAAGTGACTGTCTAATGCACAAACGTTGCTCAGAGACCTCTGAAAGCCTCCACCTGTTTCCCAATGACAATCGCTCTGCAAGATAGATGCAATCCCGTGCGGAATACGATTCCCTATCAACACCTTCAATGAATGACAGCCGAGAAGGGACCCAATTCAGAGGAGGACAATGAGGTTTGTTTGATGGCAATAAATTCAGAAATTATGACACTCGTTTCAAATCCCGATTATCTATCCCTTTGTTGTTGGCTACGCTCCGTCTCTTCGCCGGGCGACGATGACGAGGACGTGGTGTGTCAAAGAAAAGGATGTACGCAGGGGGTATGGGGAGGGAGAAACTACGCAGCACCACGGAACTGAATCGATCTATGTGTAAGTCTTTAATTTATTGACATGATCTTTGCGTCTTTCAGACTCACCCCAGGAGAGATGTGCGCGCACCGCTCTCGTTGACTTTTGTGTTCATGGAATTGACACCAATCTGAACCGGGCTTTGATTGGGTGCGCGTCGATTTCGATTCGAAGATGCCGAGTGATTCACCGGGGCTTCAATTCCCGCGATGAAATATGAACGAAGGAAAAAAAAAAAACTATCAATTCGCACTCAAAAAGCACTCCAACTTGATCCGACGCGTTGCCAAAGACCCGAAGAGCAGATATTTCTACGAATAAATTTACAACCAACAACACAGATCGGAGGAAGAAACAAAAACAACGCCACATAGCGACGCACAACATCGCGGCAGCCGCTCAAGGTTGTGTAATGCGTTGTATCTCATCGTGACCATGATATAAGAGCTGAGAGCTTGAACATGAAGAAAAAGAAGAAGAAGAAGAATCGTTTGGATTTCGACTTGAAGATAAAATGTCATTTCCTCATCCTCGTTCACACTTCATTGTGTGTTTGTTCTCTTTTCGCTGACTGACGGTCAAGGATGGGGCGGAGGGTCTGCGCACGTAGATTGCCTGCTTTTTGTGTCATAAATGTGGCAATTTTATGAAATAATCATTTTTAATTGTTCATCGTTGTCGTTGACACATTCAGAGAATAGGGACGGTCGCCGGTAGTAGATCACTTCCTAAGTTGTGATGGAGAGGGTCATTTGCTAGACGCTGCTGCGCTGGAGAATGACTGGGTTAACACGAAAAAGCTAAGAGTTCTTGGAAACGGTGGACAATCGTCGGGTTGGTCTAATGATCCAATTTGTGGCGTGGCATCGTTAGGTATCCGAAGTGGCTTGAGATAGCATCTAGGGTGTGAATATGACGCAGATTTCGGCTCATGTTTTGCACAAAAGGTTGCGTTTCGCAAACAAGGGGGAAAAGGACCATGCTAGGGATTGTTTTTCAGTTCAAGTCGCTGCCTTTGAGCCAAAATCAACTTCGACTGCTAACAAATGACACAATGGAATTCATGATGTACTCGCTTAAGGTGAAGCCTTCAATGTAGTCTTTGATTTCTAACCAACAACATGGGGCCCACATTCAAAGGACCATTGCCTTCAGCGTTCCATGTCTTGTCTCACGTGTGGAAGTGACTAACAGAAGTTCCGACTTCCCCTTAGCACAGTCAGTAGACAAACAGAAATAGAAAAACACGATGTGGTATGTAAACTGTGAGCCTTCTGCATATGAGCCGATAAAACTTTCCCAGAACACCAATGAAAAGAAAGTACTTGTTTAATTCTTTGCTTTTCTCCCGTGCACCAGAAGGAAGTCCCAGCTGATCAGTTCCGAGTTCATTGCAGCACAACTGGATGCCCGCCTTGTTTGCCGATAAAAGTGAGCAATAAGTCGTTTTACTTCGATCTTCCTCTGGCCTTTCCTTTTCCGTTAACTCCTTCATGTGAAAGCCGCCGCCTCGGCAAAGTCATACTTCAACTGTGATTGACTTCCCATTAGCATGCCGACACTTCTCACTCGCTCCACAGTAGTTCATTAAAGTCCACCCGACCGAAGACATGATTCACCGACACACACACAGCACTGCAATCCGAATGAGAGACTATTTACACTTAACATCGGCTTACAGCTTTTCCTGTCATCCGATTCTAGCTCCGTCACTTCCCAGCATGCGTCATCCCCATACCAGACTTCCTCGCACGAACCTGTCATCCAGCGGCGAGTGCAAGCCCATGCAAAAACCCCATGTGAAAGATCTCATTTCAGGCATGTTACACTAACCATTTCCGTTAAGTTATTGGCACCCCGCTGCGGAACCGGAGTCAATTAAATTCACGTCTCTCCGGCCAGCAGACAGTTCCAGTAGCTCTCGACCACTACAGACCCGGCACTAAATTGCCGAAGTCAAGTCTGCCGGGACACCTCTCTCATTAGGCGGCACTTAGAAATCAATTACAATCCAATCAGAAATTCGCAAAACCGGCGCGCGACTTTGTTGCCCAAGCGATGTTCCCGATGTTCGTTTTCAACTTTGTTGCCGGAAAATGCCTCACTCCGTGCGACACATGCATTCCTCGCATAATCTGGGATTAATGAAATTGATTCCGGCCCTGCTGCCCCCTCTCCGGGGAAAACTATAAAAACGAATCCGATCGGTGACACGCAAAAGACACGCCGATGATGGTGCAAATCAAAACCGACGAAGACGGGACCGGCAGCAAAAGGATTTACCTCGAATCTCGGCTCCTTTGCAGCTATTGCAGCCTTTGTGGTTGTTGTCAAGTCGTAAAGCCTGTCGGTATGTGTGTGTGTGCGGTGTCATCCCCTATTCGGAAATAAATTATAAATCTGTCAGTTTGGATTAAGAAGCAGGACTGACTTGGCTGTTTGTTTGTGTTCTGATTTTCTCGATTCGAATTAAGTTTTCCTCCGAGGGCCGAGGACTGAGGGAATCCCTTGCAAAACGAGCGCACATCAGGACGTTATACAAATTTGTCGCAGATAAACATAAAAAAAGAGCCGAAGACGAGCGCGAGAGAGATTGCCTTCTTCATCAGATCAGATCACGGAAAGTGCGTGTATGTCTGCTGGTTCGGCGTTTTATGGGCAGGCTGCTGCGATGATACTGTGTGTCGACATGAATCTTAAAGATAAGAATCAGCAGAAGCAGCAGAATGAGTTGAATTTTTTTTCGCTTCCTATAACCTTGCTCGGCATAAGGAAAACGTTTTATGTCTCGCTAGATGTGTACTCTGTGGGTTTGTTTCTCTTTCTTATTCCTGAAAGTGTTTCTGTGTCACGTTGGAAGAGGGGGGCAGTGGCGACTTGAAGGGGATTGCTGTGGTTTTTAGCAAAGCGAGTCGAAGCTGAAGACTGTGTTTCTATGAATGAGTCGTGTCACGGAAGCAGAGAATGGTCTCAAATTGACATCTATTTGCACGCGAAGAAATGATTCCAGTGAGTAATTTCCGGACGTTGCGGCAGAGCAGCAACATTCAGGATCTAAAATGGAAGTCGTGTGCCGGAACAATTCTCTGCTAAGAAACCGAATAGTGAGTAGTGAGATTTTGGAAGTTTCTGGTGGATTCTAAGATATGGTTGAGAAGATGAACTTTCAATATTTTTCTATTTGACACTCGTCAATTGAACGACAAAATTTAACCGTCGTTCGGCGTTGAACAACGCTTGTAAGAGATAGGTTCCCCAAAGTTTGCACTGACACCACTGTTTCTGTCATCCTCGTATTGTTGTGAGCATATGAACGAGTATATTTCAGTAAACAATCAGCGTGAATTTGATCATGGACAAACAATGGAACGCCTTTTAAACAAAGTTAGATTTTTCCTTGTAGAGCCTTCTTAACACGCACGCCTATGCAAACTGCAGTGCCCCTCTAACTCATCGCAACCTAGGCCAATGTTTCAATTTAGAACGGAGCCACACGTCACACGGATTAGGTCCCAGATTCGATTTCTGGACGGATAATATCACTCTATTTCACGGCAGCAACTCCTTCGAGTTGATGACAACACTACTAATAATTGCCCATGAAGAGAGTCTAAAACCCTGTCATACGGAGTAGGAAGCTGGGCCCTTCTTGGCTAAGGTGCTGATCTCATACTTCAAGGTCCCTTTAAATTTGAAGTCGAGATCTGGCATTAAGTTGCAACGCAATTGTAAAAGGAGACAAGGAATTGCAAAAGAAGAATATACATTTTTTGGAAGTCCTCCAAGATTAGTATTCAACACATGGTTTGGTTGCATGGTTGATGGTGCGATTTTTGGTCCTGTTTGCGTTGATGGCATCTGGAGGAGACGATTTAACGACGAACTCCTTAGCCTGGTCAAGCGTGTGCCACTTAAGATTGATAATCTTCGAATCTGAGCCACTGAGACAGGGCAATAGAGGGCGCCCTAGGCTAAGGTGGTGAACACAAGTGGAGAAGGACCTCAACCAACCAACTTTGGTTGAGCGCAAATGCTTAGCAGAGGAGTGAAGAGTGTTCTTTAGAAATGTATGTCGACATTTGAAAATGAGTCTCGATATGAAATTATCGTCAATCTGTTAATCCTGACAAACGTTGCTCTGTGAGCCAAAAAAACAATTGTGCATTGAAAATGTTGTCATTGGTTGTACCTCTGATTGATTTGTCGCTTAATCACTTATTGCCCGGTCTCTTACCGCTGTACTGTTGACTTCTTTGAAATAAAATGTCCGACATTCTGTAGAAGGACCATCAACTTCACTTCTCTAACTTGAGATTGTAGTTTCAATGCGGTGAAGCATTTATTTATTTAAAGAATCTGTGACAAAAGTCATAAAAATAGCACGCTTCGCAAAGTCATAAAATTACCATTTGCAAACTTCACTTTCCCGTCGGCATTCACTCACATCTTCAAGTGACTTTTTATTAGCCGAGCTAATTAAATTGTTGGGCAAGGCAGTAACTCTTGACATTTGTGAGGTATGTGAATGAAATTAGGCTCTGTAGATGAGCGTAACTGCCGCCTTGTTGTCTCCTTAGACTGTATTCAAATTTAAATTTTTGATCAACCTGCTTTAAAGTCGCACGATCGTTTGATTTGTCTCCACTGGCAGATCAGCAGCAGTCGACGCAAATACTCGGGGAGTAAAATGCTGAAAAACTCTTTCAAATGTCATAAAAATGGGGTCCTTGAAGAGTGTCTACTCTTGGTGACTAAATAACGCGCACTTTCTTGACGTAAGAATTGACCAAAACTCAAGGTTCAAAGACTACTGCCTGTAAAAGAAAAACGAACTCAACTGACAGTGAGCTCCATTTCATTGCATTAAATGGAAAGTCATCTTTGGACTCTGCCCACGAAAGCACTTTCAAATGCGTGCGAATGGCAAACTGCCACCGCCAGTCTCCGCAAGACTAGACAGACGTTAATATGCGCCCTCGGACGCAGTCGCCACTTGATCTTTCATATTTTCGTATGCAAATTGCGCACAAATCCTGGCCCCTTGCACAATCACTCAAATGCTACTTGCACGCCAGCTCATATTTGCATTGATAAACTCAGCAGCGGCGCACAGAGACAATAAATTTATGCATGCATGCCAATTTGGCCACCTTTATCATCTACCTTCATCCGGCGAGTCCGTTGTGCAGCACTTGTTCATTAAAACAAAAACAAAAAAAAAAAGAGCCCGTCACTCGATTTCATAACTGAGCGACGGGCATGCGGGTGTTGGATTTAATTGGAAACACACAGGTTTCCCATTGTGATGCCTCTGGGGGTTGTCGGTGGTCGATGAGGCACCGAAAAAGCGGGAAAATTCCCAAACTCACCTCCAGTGCAATTCGTCATTGTCCTTGTCCGATACTTTATAGTATTCATAAACGAACGAGGTGCTGCCGTTGGCGTTCTGCACCTGATGGACTTGGTGCGTGCTGCCCAGCGCGCCAAGGTTCACTGAATTCGGCGATGCCACCAGATGATGATGGTGTTGCTGCTGCTGCTGTTGTTGTTGCTGCTGCTGCTGCTGTTGCTGCAGGTGCTGGTGATGCTGTTGCTGCTGGTGGTGATCGTCATCGCTCTGGCCGGTCTGGCTGGGCGAGATGTTCAGTGGATGCTCGAAGTATCGGGAAGCTGCCGAGGTGGGCAGATAGCCATGATTTTGTATGATCACTTGGTCCGGACTGCTGGACGTCGCCAGCGACATCGGTAGGGCTTGTGGAGCCGTCGGCAACGATGGCGGCGGTGAGTCCGGCTGACTGGTGAGCACGGTTCGTCTCCTGTTTTGTTTGAGAAGAAAATTTTTGCAATTTAAGGGAAATTTGTTCGCAAAAAATGTGATTTCAAGGTTTTTCCATTTAATTTGGCCAATTGCACACCTGATCCCCTGCCGCTGACATCCTCTAAGGACTGTCAGCGTTCTACGAAAGCTGTTTCCTGTGGTGCTTTGTTGTTTTTTAATTACCAATCAACACTCGGGTTTCAGAGGCCAACAAAAAACGTTCTTTCACACGCTTGAAGTCTGTCTCTCTCGCCCGGCGAACCCCGTTTGCGACAAATTTGAATATCAAAAAACTACCATAAATATCCAGCGCAGCACATGGAGTGCCATAAGTATCTGAGTAGGTAATAAGGAAAGGGAAGTGCACTTTGTGTATGCAAAACATCCTTGAGACACGAGGAAGAGGAAGCAGTGAGCAGTGAAGGGAGGGAGCAGGAAGAACGGAAAAAAAAGGCTGAGAGCTGAGGAAAGTCGAATAATTCTCGTGAATGCATTCGCTGTTGTTGTTGCGAGGATGAGGATGTCCCAAAGGTGGCACGAAGGGTGAAATCCGATACGAACAACAGAAGCAGCAGCAGCAGGCACCACAGACAACAGTCACTCTCGGTGCGTTACATCTATCGACACGCAGAGAATTAAGTAACATAACGCACATGTTACAATATTTTGGCTGCTGTTTAATCACCTGAGGATAATGAACTGAGTGCGAAGAAATGGGGACGGCTGGAAGGGGATGGACTGAAAGGAGAAACACACCACAGAAGACTGTCGAAGAATGAGGCAATTGACTCGAAAGTGGAAATTCTCTTGGAAATTTTAATAATTCCGCAATAAATTCGTTTTCCAGAGGTTTGGGAGGGTTATGGGATGATGGCATTGGATGTGACGTTTAATGCAGAATAATGAGAGTCCACAAGACTGCCGATCGTATATCATAAGTGACAGGGAGCACCTTTGGTGCCTTCGGTAAAACGCCACCAATTCAGGCATCCGTGAATGATGTATGTTGACTCACGCGATAGCCATCATCATCGGCTAAAAGCTGGAAGCTGTGTGTTACAGAACTTGCCCGTGGGCTGTTTGTAACAGACTGTTTCCAAGGCAAACCTCCGCAGCTGTGAACGTGATGATTGATGTCTCGTGCTGCCGTCGTGTTGATTCTAGAAACAATCCTCTTCGATTTGATTTTACCAGATTGTGAGAAATCGACACAAAAGTCCGATGGCAACCGAAGTGATGAGTCTCCGCAAGACCATCTGTCAATGCAGCCGCATTAACATTTTCATTCCTCCGGGCCATCGGAATGTATTGTGTGCGCGACTGACTCTCAATCAACAATCATCGATCATCGAAGCTTCCTCAACCAGCCAGCGTCTGGCGTCCACAGACGTCAGAGATTACCTTAATCTGTGCGCCAAACCATTGCCGCTGTGACAGTGACAAAGTGCAAAAGTTCGCAAGGAAAAAGCATTTGAATTCTAAATCGAAGCCTACCAAGTGGGCAAAACTATAACCAAAGGCCTAACACAAACTAATTGCAACAACCAACCTGCCCCGTCGACCTTCGACCAACCCATTTAACTAAATAAATCACCCATCCACTTTAAGTCTTTCGAAATTTGTTAAAATTAGAAAAAAGAGAATACATTCGCGAACGTATTAAATATCACGGTAATTTATGTTTATTTTAAAATCATTTATTGTCAACTACCCAGAATTAATGTTCGCATTTAAATATGATATAAAATGTTAATGGATGTGGACGGGGGATTATTATTTATATTCGCTAGCCGCTCATTATGCCGACTTATGGGTGTGTGTTATTTTATTTCATAAAACGAATTATGCCCGATACTCGGCGACATCTGTAGTCAATTTGATATGCAAATTGTAGCCAGCTTATAATCTGGGTGTCCCGCGAAGAGGGAAAAATAAAACAAAAAATTATCATAAACCACCAAAAAAAAAAAAAAAATTGCATTCTAAATAAGAGACTTTAGTATGCGAGCGAATATATATTGCTTTTTGAAGAAGCACTGATGACACATTAACGCTTATGTAAATACAGGGCGTTTCGGTGTTTAAGTCGCTCTCGAGAGCGACCGCTCACTGTGTGTGGTGTGCTTGATCGGCGAGGTGATTTGCAAACGCCCACTTAAAATGGGTGGCTGATGTATACTATGTATATGTATTTTTTCGGGCTCTTAAACTAAGGTAGCAGGTTGAAACTTTATGTCGTACAGTGGGAACTATGGCTGTTTCGTTGTCCGAAAAACTTTAAAATATTTTTTTGTTGACTTCATCCACAAATAGTTGTCTCCTTAAGGACTGAAGGAATTCCAGAGAGACTTTGTAACCCTGAAGGAGATAGATGTCAATTTTAGGTCTTTTTGAATTTTGCTTTGTTGGTAACATAAGAAAATTTAAGCTAGATATACTTAAGTTTACACTTCGTAGCCCATAGTTGGAATTCTGATAATCCTGGAAACTAAGTGTCAAATTAAAAGTAAAGGAAAAAAATTAGGATAGCATTCTGTGTCCTAGCACATGCAACCGACTATCTGGCAGAATATGCGGCTTGAGACACAAACCAATTCTGTGCGGAGCATTCTCTTGTCAAAAACATCACTTAAGAGAACAGACTTTAAGGAATTGCCAAAAATTCAGCTAGTTGCTAGGAAATAAATATGCTACTTCCACAGCAGGCGCTAAAGATCGTCCCAATACTGCACTGAGATTCACTTACTAAGACGCATGGCATCAGAACTCCTTAGGATTCGTAAGTACTCTAAATGGGCTTTCGAAAAGAAGCTATTAGCTTTCGTATTTGGACTCCATCAGACCTTGTAAGCCGTTTTCTGACCAGGTTGAAATGAGTGTGCAACGACCACTCTATGGAGGTGTACTCTGATTGATCAAAGACTTCAACAGGCGCAGGGAATACTCTTCAAGTGTTTGAACTTGCACAGCTCACTTGGGCTACCTGGCCACAGCTGAGTTTTTAAAACGGAGATTCTGGCGGTCAATCAAGCGGCTAGAATGATAACACTGTTGGAAATGTTGACATCACTCATCTTCTCGATAGTCACGTGGATATTGAGGCCGTCTTTGATGAAGAATAAGAGTCACATTTAGTGACGAGTTGTCGCGAAGATCTCGAGGCTCTTGTAATTACTCTAAACTGCTGGGACTCGGAATGTAACCGGCAATTAGGTAGCTGGTGTTTCTGCGATAGATGGGGCTAGGATTCACTTAACTAAACGCTGGCACTGCAACAGATGAAGCCATTTCTGGCTGATTAGTGGAGGAGGAGAAGATTTTCAGTCGCACTCCTTAGCCACCTGTGAAACCGCACGGTTTATCAATCGAGCTAGACGAAAGACGCTTTTGACTTGAGCTAGACTACAAAGGAGCCACAATGGTTTTAAATTTCGGCATTTGGGTGTTAAGTCATGGTTAAGTCATGGGCAGAGTTTTCGGTGATGAGGAAGTAAATAATGATACTCCTCACTACCTCTGACGCTTCCCAAGCCTTTGTTGGTTGAAGCCAAGACCCGTCAGGAGAGTCCTACTTTTACGAACACAAATATATTTGACTTTATTTGCACTCTCATGATACTGGTAAAATGTCTTCACTAACGTTGATTTAAATATTTAGTAGGAAGTGTATCTCCCTTACCTTTGATTTCTGGGTACTCCCAACACCCTGCCGCGTCTAAGCACTATCCGTCCACCCAACTAGCTCGCCATATATGGAATTTAAAACTTTGGACAGAGCCAATGACTGCAGCTGGCAAGCTTTGATCTAGCAGTCAGATTTGGACCGAGATTGGAAATCAGATTTAGCTGGAATTGGTGTTAGTTAAACAGCAGTGGGTGTCTGGAGCAATGGACATCAAATTTGTTTGATAAGCGAAACCCTGTTCGTGATGGAATGTGTCACATCTTCACTTCAGTTTCAATGAGAGAGCATATTCTGTTCAGGAAGTTTTTTTTTTGCCAGCCTTATCTTTCTGCTTACCTGTTTCACAATCGCTCAGAGCCTTCTGTGACCTAGCTTGTGTAAGGAGTGAATTGTTAAGCACTGAGTCAATTACAGTTCTTGAGTATAATGAAACCGAAATTGACTGATGAAACTGATTGGACCTTTCGTAGGTGCGATGCAAGATTTATGTCTTGACAATGCTTCGTGCATAGACATAAGTTCTGCTTAAAGGACATAAGGTATGAGGGCCTGATGAACTTAAAGAGAGGTTAATGGGGCTTATGCATGCATCCTTCGATCTTGTTTATCCTTAGCTACAGATGATAATAGGATAGATTCATCTAAGTGAAGATTGCGCTTAAGACTGACTATTAAAGTAGTGAAAAGTTTCAGTGGCCCAGCGTTTATTGTTTTCATTATCTTCGAGTGTCCAAAGCATCTCAGAAGCCAAGCATCTCAGTCATGATTTATCACAGAGAATAAGTGACCCCGAGTTGAAGTGCAGAAGGAGTCCATCTCAATGTCCCAAAGCAAGGAATGACAATACACGACTATACCATGCAACTGGATGGACAGTATGATTATGGCATAAGTACCATAGTTCAAGCCTGACAAAGGATCCCATCGTACAACCTTGGCGTTATGAAGGAAAGTGAAGACTCCAAAATGAACAGTGGAAACAAGTAAAATTCAGTTTTCTCAACTGCGGCTTCATCAAAAAAGTTACATTTTGATCCACAAACCACACCTTTGATTCCACTGTGCGTCTGCCAATTGAAATGAAATAAAAATCATTTTTATGTATAGGTTTTTTGAGTCATGGATTTTTGTTAAAATTTTCAATTCATTGTTTCGGTATCAGGTGGTTCTGGATATAACACAAATTAGCATACTAAACGAACCTAAGGAAAGGGAAACCACTCAAAACTGATTATATTCCGAATTGCCTTTTAACGAACAAACTCACAAACATACAT
Source organism: Eristalinus sepulchralis (assembly GCA_944738645.1). NCBI lineage: Eukaryota > Metazoa > Arthropoda > Insecta > Diptera > Syrphidae > Eristalinus > Eristalinus sepulchralis. The sequence continues at coordinate 57,739,219 of OX122886.1, forward strand.
ATTTGAGCAGAAGAATGAGAAAAAAAAGACAAAAAACACTTTTATTAGCATTTAGCCAAGATGTCGTACACAGTCATCATTACAGTTCTGCATTTGTATCTGTCGAAGGTTTTGTTAATTTTTTTCTCTCGTTGTTTCGTGTACTTTTTGTATTTTTGTTCCTTTTACGACTGCAATTAATTTTTGTACAGCAAAGACAAGATCGCTCGGTCTGTCGGTTAGCGTTTAATTTATGCAAACTCCGGATACAACTAGAAAAGGTCAAAGTGAATCTCTCAGTCGCATTGTCATCAGAAGACAGTTATAATTATTTCTTGAGAAAACAAAGCGCAACACAACAAAAACAAAAATCTAAATGAAGTGAAACCTCCCTTGCCATTCCCTTGGCGTCGTCCCATCTCGTTGTCATTTAATAGCGGTTGACGGGACGACAAACATGACACTGGTAATATAATATAGTTCTGTTGATTTAGTCGAAGGACGTCCATTGACTGAGAATGGATGCTGAAGTTCAGAGATTCATTGTGAACCCTGCTAAGCTGTCGATGACTTTTGATATTGAAATTATGTTTACCTTTGCGAAGTTTGTGCACACGACTTAATTTAATCTCTTTTTATTGCATTTACATGAATGTTATTAAAGTGTCTACAGGCGTTTTTGACTTCATTATGCCCCCCTCAGCTGAGGGAAACAAAGGTTTGCAGTTGGGGGAATGTAAAAATTCTTTATCTCAGGGTTAACTGATGGTCACTGCACAATGAGCCAGTACAGTGTGATGCGTGCGTAAAAGTACTGTGTCCTTGAACAGGAGCGGTGAGTAATTGCAATGAAGTGGAAATTTTCGCGACACAATGATGTGTACACACGAGTTTCGCAAAGCCTCCTACAATTTGCTGATAATGAAATAAATTGTCTTAAGTGAAGCTCGTGAAAAGTGTGCGGCAGAAAAAAAAGAGAGAGGAAATAATAAAAAAGTGCTGACTAAAAATAAAAAGGCAATCAAATTAATTATTTTGCATTTAAAACAAAGAAAAACAAAAAAAAATCGTGGACTGAAATGAAAGAGTTGAGTAGCGAACTCGAATGTGTCTCGTGGACGTTTTATGAAGCAAGTAAAAATGTCTTGAGCGTGTTTTTATGATCCACACAGAATCAGAATCAGAAATGACAAGTGAAGGAGGACACATGAGTGTATCTGTGAATGACGCATTCAATGAAATTTTTGGGTTGGAAACACCGGAGAAGTGTGAATGCCATATGGAAATGGGTATTTTAAATGCTCTTGTGTTATCCTTGACTTGAGACTTTCATTTCTTTGGAAGCGATGAGATAGATGTCTAAGTATTATAAAGGGATCCGCATATTACGTCCGCTTCGTCACGTGTAAAAATAGAGATCATCTGATTGGGGATGCGATGGGGAGTGGTCTTTGAAGGGCAGTTGCTTTTTTGGAATCGCATTCGGGGAAGGATCTTAATGTGAAATTCAAAGTAAGGACCTCTAAGTTTCACTAAAATGTATTTGGGAGAGATTTCACTGATCAAATGCTAGGACTCGGAGAAATCTTGGACTACATTTGCATTGCTCGAAATTGTCGTTTGCGAGCTTGATTCTAGTGGACTTCAAAACAAATTTTAATCAATTTGGCTTAAGGCTAGTGTGTAATTTAATGTAGACGTAAAAATTAGGCAATCACTTTTCAGTCAATATTCGAGTAGTATAATCTTCCTCCACAATCGTCGGCACTTAAACCAAATTCTATTTATAGCTTATGGCATACCTGAGCATATTTCAAGGACAGTCAATCTGAGCATCAATCAATCAGCTTCAGCACCAGCATACGCGCCAGCATCTGGGTGTGAATTCCACTCTGACTCAGCAGTTAGAATGAAGTCAGATTCAAAATTCAATTCAAATATGCGGGTAAACCGTCATTCGAGGAACGATATGAATCTATTCATTTTCGGGGGGATTTACTTTGAATAGATAAGCGTTTTATTAACAGCTTTGGATAGTGAAGGTGGACCTTCAAAACAGTATTCACAGGAAATTCTTTCCCACTAGCAATTAGTAGCATTCTTCAACAAAATGCCGTTCCCAGTAGGAGTGGAAAACCACAAAATTTAAAGCTTACAATCTCGTAGGTTCCCCCGCCTATTCCCTCAATCACAGGTGAAGTCTGTTCTTGATTAAGATCTTGTCGACATATCACAGCTAATGACAATCAAACATCAAAATCAATAACGTGATGTTATAATTCACGATCCCGGTGTTACAATGGAAGATTAGCAGCACAATTTGACGTCATCCGAGCTAATTGAATTAGGCCCTGTCCTATATCAAGTTGTTTCAACGGATAGATAAAACCACCAATTAACATATTCAGTGGCACGATTTGCATCATAAGGCGCTGATTAATACCTCTAACGCCAGTTACATTATGAAGTTATGTAACTCAGTCTGCTTGATTAGTTAAACAAAAAAAGAAAATCAAACGAAAAAGGTGGGGAACAAACGGAGCAGAATGCGCTCTGGGGGAATGCCTAAAAAGTTGGAAGAAAAAAAAAATCAAATGCCTACATCCCACAGCGACCTGTGTGTGATTCTTTAAGCTTACAACCTGCACCGCATGATGCCAGAACATGTGAACGAAAGGCAATAGCCGGAAGCAGTCGACCCATTATGTCGGCCCCTTCTGCAGCATCCATCAAATGAACTCACACTCAATTTTCGCATTCATCAGCAGCACACCGAAAATCCACCCCTTGGTGAGCCAACGATACAGCAGGACAATGCGTTACTTGTTGCAAAGTCCCAGTCCCATACAGTAATAATTGAGGGTATTGTGACGAAAAAACTACACACTGCGTGTGTGTGCCCTCTTACTATGGGGTGTTGACGGAAGTGTAACCATAACGTAATCATAGGGGTCAAGTACCAAGAAATTACGATTTATAACAATTCGCAAACAATGCAAGAACCATCCGAAGTTGCATGCAAATTGTGTGGAACCTATAATTATCTCCGCCGTGGCACGCCATGGCCCGGTAACTTCTCGGCTAATCGATGGGAAAATTTTAATTAGCAATTTGGGTTGAGTGTGAAATTTTCAGTCGGTCTCAGTCTGCGTGTGTGTCTATTCAAACAAAACAAATTATCATCGTTTTATGTTTACAGATGGTACTTCATTTGTTTGGCAAGACCAATCTACACATGAAGAGCGGGTGGAACAACAACAAAGAAACGTACACCAAAAAATTGTGTTAAATACGGTGGCAAAAGCTTTTTTAATGACACTAATCAAACAATTTAATAATCAAACAAAAAATCTGTGTGTGTACACACATGTGACTAAGTCTGTATCTATTGACTTCCTATTGCCGCCACCTCAGTCGTCTTCGTCGCCGGATGATGATAATATCTACACTCCTCTGCAGTGACACGATGACTTTTACAACTTCTTCTTCTCTTCCATCCATCGCGCATCGGATGGCCTCAACTTGCCTCTTTCACTTTCAATATTTGCTTACGTTCTTAGCACCTCACGTTAAAGTTAAATATTTGACATTTGTCATGCCGTCAGCCACGGGGACTCATAGACTACCGTCTCTGACTCTACAACTACTACCGCTGTTCACATTGGCGGTTCGGTGTCGTTCAACATTTTTTCTTTTTTTTTCGGTTTTTTTGTTGAACTTGGTGGCGGTATTTATGTGGACTCTCGACGCGTCGCGTGTTGGTTACACGTTTGTGCTTCATCCGCTCTTCTGCTTTCTTTCTTCAGATTTTGTTGTTTTGTCTTTTCGGATAAGTTATTGGCTGATGTTGCAGAGATGTGTGGGGGGAGGTGGGGGGCAGCTAAGCAAACTTTGCATAGACCCTTGATGTAAACTAGTCAGCGGTCAACAGCACACAATGTAATATGCAAATCGTGTCATATGCGTCGAGACTTTGAGGCTACTCATTAATCGGATAGACGTTGTGAAACAATCTCTGCTGTCAAGTGATGGACCAACAGTCCAACGGACGAGAAGGCGACAAGAAAATGTGAAGCAAGTCGGTTCGCACACCAACTCTTTTGTGTGTCTCTTGTCAATGACTGGAGCAGAAAATAGCAGCAGCACTCAAATTTCTGCGTATGCATACTAATTGGCGGAGGAAAATTAATTAAGAAACAATTACTGAGCTGCTAATCAAATTATAACTCGACTGAGTTACTCATTCACTCGTGGTCGAGAGCTTTGCGCCTGCCTCTCTGCCTGAGGTTAACGCATCATTCTTGTGACAAATATTTCCTTCGAAGAAGTAAGCGAATTCCCAAAAATAAACGCTATAGATGATGCTGGGTACGAGCGAAGCCAAGCGGAGGGAACGACGAAATCTTCTTCGTCAAGGTCATTCTGCTGTGATTTATGATGAACAATTAAAGACTGTGTTTTAATGAAAACCGAAAAAAAAACACGAAAAAAAAATAAAACAAAAGCAGAAGACAACAAAATAACATACACAAGCAAACAGTGGTTTGTTGTAATGCATACGGCACACACAGCAATGTGGCGTATGTGGAGATAAATATTCTCTGGCGTTTCCAGAGGTTGTTATGTTAATGGCTTCGATGATGATCGCCACCATCGTCTTCGTCGTCAGCAAGCGATTCGAGTGGTGGACCAAAGCCCCACAGATAGATAACCGTCGTTATATCAAATTTTATTTATGTATTTGTGTATTTTTGGATATAAATGTATCTAATTAACATATTAGCAGAGAAATTAAATTCATTACCAAGGACTTTTTCGAACAACAACACTTCGCTGCCGCTGCCGCTGGTGTTGCGGCGGCTGCTGTTGTTGCTGCTGATGATGGGATGGATTGTGATGCTCAGATTGACTGTGTGTGTATGTTTGTGTGTGTGTTTTTTTTTATTTTTATTGCTGAAGCAATCAAAATGTTTGAGAAGTTTTTCTGTTTCGTCTGTCTGCCGTTGTTTCAGTCTGCCATGTGTGGCTGTATATTTTATTTTGTGTGTATGTTGTTTTGGTGAGACAAACAAGAGAAAGGGTGACTCTATAAATGCAAATGATTGCAGGCGAGTTGGTTGTCAAATAAAATATAACAGTTAAATGCATCTTCTGAGCTTCTTGACGATAAGCGATCTCGAAACCGTTGGCATGACATTTTTGTTTTCTGTTGGCTGTCTCCTCTAAATTGTTTTTGACACACAGGTGGGACACATCTTAATGTGTCTAGCGTTTTGTTCACATTTAGAGAGACCCCCATCCTCACACACAGAGGACTTGCACCCATCATAATTTATCGCAGTTGACGGATATTGGAGCTTACACCAAAGATGGACTTAAGCACATCACACCGCAGAAGGCTTATGCAGAATAAATCCCACCAAGATGATTTGCTGGCGCGAAATACACTCAAGGTGAGCCGATTCATCTTGATCGCTGTCATGTTTTCATAAACACACGACAAAAAAAAACGCGAAAATAAATTAGAAAACGGAAAGAAAATCGCATTTGAATATTTTAAGATAATCGCTGAGACTAAGGCTGATTCGAGAAAATGATAGATGGGGGCGGCGATGCCGTTTGATGGGCAAGTTGCTTGCTGTGCGATTGACTGCGTATAGACAGCTCAACAGCTCAGGGGGTTAGTGAATCTCCACTCGAATAAGGAAGGTATTGCTTGACGACAAGGTTACTTGGTTAACTGATTACATGTTGGCTATCACTTTGAAACACAATTTGCTTGTCATCTTGCCTTAACGCTTCAATAACGAATGCATGCGATGATGGATGGGGAGGTGGCGTTGAGGTCACCCGGGATACATTTTGGGACACATGTGAATACAGTGACCTCAAAAGACCGTATAATTACCTACATCACTTAGGTGGAGCGCCCCTCGTATTTCAATTGTGGGTGTCCCTCTGCATAAATCAAGCTTAACACTGGACAGTGTACATTTGTGAAACCGGATCTTGGTAAATTGATTTCTTTTGTTTGCTTTTTGACTTTTTCAATCCCGTTCATGAAACGGATACTGTGCGGGGCTTGCGTCATCACAGATGTGACACATTTTTGCAATTTATTCAGAACAGACAGGGTGACTTCGCGACTTAGAGACAAGGTTGGTTATTCAACCAATCGTACGGGATCTGAATGGATGTTGATCAACGTAATGTCTTTCGTGTTCTATTGCTGAAATATTTCAATTTGAACATATATTTGAGGGGACGAATGAAATGTGTTGTTTGCTAGCGAGTATGAGTTTATTGGAGGTCTAAAGATCATTTCGATCTAGAGAGGAATTCATTCCATAAAATATTTGCTTTTGATCAGAAGGGATCAGTTTGAAGCTTATGAAACGATATCTGAAGTACTGCGGGTTTAAATGTATCCACAGCTGTGCAGTCAAATTGATATTCTTCCACTATTTTTTAACATCGGGACATTTTCGAACGTGTCGCACCTCATTTCATTTGATTGCTGCTCTGTGACGATACAACGGACATGAAGTGTCAGATTCAAAAGGATGTTCAGATCGGGTACGAACACTGACTCCTAGAAATACCCTTTACAGAGCATTTGGATAGCCTGACAGCATATGTTAGATATTTACGAGCTTTGGTAATTTTGAGTGCAGTTTTCTTTTTCTTATTTTGGCAGCGTATCCTAGGTAGGTAGAGAGAGTGGGCACCCCACCTAGGTCAGAGCAAGCTCGTTGTGCTGCCACATAAATCACAGATCTCCAATAGTCCTTTAAGCCCAAGACCAATTAGAGCTGTTTATAAATTTGGCGTGTTACTGATACTAGTCAGACCTGATACTGGTCAGACAGTTTACTCAGATCATTGATGAGGCGTGCAGCAGATGTGTAGACGCTACTGCAGTCCTTGTTAATTTTACTCAACATCAACTTTGGAGAAATATGAATTTTTTTTATAGAAACCTTTCGCCAACGAGGTGGACAACTGGGTCTATAGCGACAGCCAAGCTATGCCAAAGGCCTAACTGTCTTACGGGTTCCAAGATATTATAGGAATTCAAGTCGTCCCTTCCCTGGTTGGCAAACTAAATTCACAAAGATTTGTCTGATATGGAAAATGAAATGCCGGAAAATGAAATGCTTGCCGCGCCATGACGCAAATTTCTACCTTATCCTTGATCTCAGGGAAATTCACTGCGACCAAAGTCTGTTCAAAAATTGTAAAGACTTGTGGAACAGCCGTGGTGATGCATGTTTAGAAACGACCAGCAGTATCACATCCGCCCAGCAAAATTTCTCATAATAATAATAATAATTGAGTGGCACTACAGCCCACAAGGTACCAGGGCCTAGCTTCTACAACAACTACTATTATTGTGCGTGCTACTATTCTCTCACGAGCAGAAGGGACCTACAGTTTTTTGCCGACTCCGAACGGCGAGATTTGAGAAGTTTTTCAAAGACAATTGATACTCTTTGAGTGTTGTCAGCAACTCGAAAGAGGTGGTGCCGTGAAAAAATGCGAGGTGTCCCGTCCAGGAATCGAATCTAGACTTTCTGCGCCGCAGTCGCGGATGCACTTACCACTACGTCACGGCGACCATTTCTCATATGAGTGTTAAATTTAAGAAAGCAGCAAAATTTAAGTGGGCACAGATGCGGACTCAAGACATTTCTGAGGTGTCGTGTTCCAGATTCAGAATTATAAGAAATTGTTTTAATTTATGTGGAAAGTGATCTCAGCCCATCTGTGATTTCATTTAAATGGTGGTTTTGTTTTGAATTCTGAATACACAGGTCCACCAAAAGGATTTCTGCATATTTTTTCAGGTCCTGCCTGGAGTTGAGATTGTAGAGAACAATTTCTGACGCAGAAAACCCAAAAAAAAAAAATCAACAGAAAGTCAGAATATCCCCAAATCCTCCGGGTTGGAGTGTGCCATCGAAATTTATGATGCTCAACCAGTAAACGAGAAGATAAGCAAACAGTTTAAAATCCAAAAATATACGATCATTACAAAACTGGACAAAATTCCTGCCAAAGATCGGTACCCGATAAGGACCATAATCATAAAGCCTCCGATATATGACTGTGATAGAGACACTGACATGAGTCCATCATCGCGTTGGGTGGTAACTGAGAACCTCCGGTAATGCTGTTAATTCAGGCATTTCGTAAACAAAAATTAATTGATGGCTCACTGATGGATTGACTAAGATTGAAGTTTGACGAGTTGGACGGCTGACACCATCTGGACATAATTGCCATGCGACATAGTCTCGATTTATGATACGACCATTAAAACCACACGTAGACCTAATTCTGAGAGTCATTGACATCAAAGTCCAGACTAGTCGGACTAATCTACGCCGAAGATCTCCCCACACTCTCAAGGAAGTCACTGGGGACCTATAACCTTTCAAAATTAATCTACATAATCGCGTGTAAAATTTGACTGGCTCTTGAGCACGAGAACACTTTGATGGATTGAATAACAAATTAAGAAAAATCAAAGAGTTAACTGTTAACACAGATATCAACTATCGGGGATGCACTAAAGTCCCGACATAACCCCCGCGTGTCAGCTCTGTTGTCGCCTCTTAACCTCTCCAATTATATTTAGTGCTGATTTAAAATTTTTTTCGTGTTGTTTTCCTTTTTTGTTTTTTCTTTTACTACCGCCGGCCGACGACTGATAATGATATCCAGTGTGCCAGTGGCCCTGAGGACTGTCCCCACTGTGGCCGCAGACTGCAACGGCAGACAGTGTCCCACAAGGAAATCTCTTTCCTCAGCTTCTTTTACGATTTGAATGTATAAGTAACATTTTCTTAATTAACGAATGATAGGGCCACGGGAAATTTATTACCAAACCCAACACCGAATCTCCTCAAAAAAATACAAAACAAAAAAGAAAAAACCTCAACCGAACCATAAAAGTGTCCAAAAGAAAAGAGACTCGACCCCGGCAAGGTGTATTGTTCGTGGATACGTCCGTGGATATATGAAAATACATATATAATTTTTTTTTTGTTCATCGCGTTGCTTATTTATTGATACGAGAGAGGCCACGCAACATCGTGGCAGCATCACCTAATCAAAGTGCCTCGAAATTTTTTAACACCAAAAATGCATCAGTTTTATGACCCCAATCGGTCTTTTTGCCTTCCTTCACCTGGGCAGAGGTGAGGAGGCGACCACGTCGTCGTCGTCGTCTTCGTGGATGATAGTGGTGACTACCTACTCACGGACGCACCACAGCGTGGATGGATGCGAAGTCCTTTTCTCACACAAAACGAATTCTAACGCAGCGCGCACACACGTGCACGACGAAGAGGAGGATCACGCAGCGACGCGGGGCGGATGGGTGAGACGGAGGAAATTACGAGAATAATCCGTTCACGGTGCTGCGGTGTCCATCATCGGGGATTCTCTGCCCTCTGCTGGTCGCTGTGAAGATATTTTAATTCTTATCCGAAGGACACCCTTACACATGAGCTCTGTGTTTTTTTTTTCGTCGTCATATCTCATCTCAGTCCGTCGTCCTCATCGTTGTCGTCCTCAAATGGACATTGAAGATAAAGGAGAAGCACTCTCAAAGGATAAATGCTTATTCGTAAGGGTTCAGATGATGATGAAGAAGGGCCGAATAAATATCCTTCGGACAAGGGTAAACAGCATTGTGTACCTCTTGCACGTCGCATTGAAGACGTTTTGTTTATCCTTTCGTGTGTGTACCATCGGACATCACCACCACAGGCAATTTGACGGGAGAGACAAACCCTCCACGCCGTCCGATCGGCCATCATTTGGACGCACAGGTAAAGGAGTACACAACAAATTAAATCCAATTTTTTTTGTGTTTGTGTGTGCTCTGCGCTGTGTTGTCCTTGCGCAATCGCTTTCGTCATTAGAGGTCCCTTGTGTGCGTGGAAAAAGGGGTATCCCTATTATGACCGCATTAATTTGGACAGCGGAATAGGCGAGATGTCCAACCTCGCAGCACAATGGCTGGGAACAATGGATTGGTCTTCTAACGTTCGTCGTTTGAATGACGCTACACAATAGAGTCGCGCACACACGCACACCACCGGGCACTCCTCTATTCATCATCAACGCCGTCGTCGTCGTCGACAAACAGGGGTGTTCTAGGAGGGCCTTTGGTTTAATTTTTTTTTACCGTGTCCGTCTTCAAATTTGAATATCACCTCGTCGGTTTGTCTTGCCCGCAGGATAGTAGCCGTCAGCGTTGCCTCGTCGTCTTTGCCGAGCGATGCGATGATAGATCTCGTGTCTTGTCATTGAGTTTTAACGGTCGAAAAGATGCAGATGCAAAATTCCATCCGGCCGATGCACATTAGGGCTCGAGATGAGGTTTGTGTATTTTTTTTTTCTCACGCCGATTGAGAAACCACCGCTCACGATGGTCCATGTGGTCACACACGGCAACGGGTTGCCACACCGAAACCAAAAAAAAAATTAAATAATTTAACGAAACGAATAACTAATCGCCGAATGGGTTAGGAAAGCGATCAGGCATAATGCACGCCTACTGAGCGGAGATTTCACGCACTTTGCGGTCTGGCTTTTCGGCAGTTAACGCACACCGCGCGCGCTTACGGGCGCGGCCCATGTGACGGGGGTGGGTGGGGAGTTTTAATTTATTGCTGTTTTCTTTTAAGATTATTAGATTAGGGGGCTTAAGCTGCTTCTGCATAAAAGCCGATTGTGATTTGTTCTCGGTGTAGGCGGTGCGATGCGTCGATTAGCGGACTATAGAAAGCTGCTGGCCTATGAAATGCTGGGCAGGAAGATCCCATTTGAATGGCAGGGATTTTCATTTACTTGACGTGAGTGTCGGTGCCAGAAGTCATTATCTATGCTTTCGATTTCGATTTGGAGGTTGAACTGTGCGTCGCCGTTTGGACAGTTGGTGATGGTGGTGGAGGAGCATTGTGGCAGGAGGGAATTTTTGCCAGCTGGATTGGATTTGGTCAAAACGTGTCAATTTTGGAGACAGTTTTTTTTTTAAACATTACTGATCCTTCAAATGGAATCCTTTCCAGACCTACCGCCCAGATGAATTCTCACGTCCCTTCACTAAGCTTCATCTCAAAAAATGACCCTGTTGAGTTACGAACCCCAAATGAAGGCAGTGCCACTAAATGTTTGAATGTCTTGCAAAATCCCGACGGGGTTTCAGAGTTCCCACGTTCAAGCGAAAAATTAAATTTGTTGAATAACTTGCAGATTATTTGAAATGCTTCGCTATGAATTTTTAAAGACGTTTCCGAATTTATGACTCGGTTCGGTGTAATATTTTGACGGCGAAATGGAATAAATTTTGCTGGAAATAGAAATATTTTACAATCTAAAAGATATTTGTGTTGTTTTCGAAGATGTGTTTATGCAAAGTAGGAGAGATTAAAATCACAAACAAATATTGTAGCAGTGTGGAGGTGGAATTTAAGATTTTTGCCAACAAATTCTATGCACAACATAATTGCAGAGGAATTTGTTTTTTTTTTTTAAACAAGAAATTTAGCGACAAAAGTGTGTAAAACATTTATTTCAAATTGAATGCCAAGTGTGATAAAGTAAACGCTTCTTCTACTGTAGGAGGAGTGAATGTTGTGGGCTACCGATGGGAGGATAATGTCTGATATCGTGTTCGGAAGAGTATACGGGAGCATTCCTTCATTTAGCACTATGTAGTCAGTGGTTGGAAAGCGTTCAATGGCTTAAATTTGGCAGCACTGAAGGGAGTGAGTCGGCTAGTAGCTCGCGTCTCCAGCCTGTCAGGTTTGTTCACGTCAACCATTAATATATTTTATTCTCTCCGCGCGAAAAGTGGTGGAAAAAGTATTAAGGAATTAATAAAGAAAACGAAGAGAGTATTACTTAAAGACTTAAATATTCAGCTCGCACTTTTTTCACGACAGTATCTTTATCAAGTTGTGGTCGCCGTGGCGTAGTGATAAGTGCGTCGACCGCCGCGCAGAAAGTCTTTTTCACGGCTCCATCTCTTTCGAGTTGCTGACAACACTCAAAGAGTATCATTTGTCTATGAAAAGCTTCTCAAATCTCGCCGTTCGGAGTCGGCAAAAAACTGTAGGTCCCTTCTACTCGTGAGAGAACAGTCCCACGCACAACACGAGTAGTGGTTGTAGAAGCTAGGCCCTGGTCCCTTCTGGGCTGTAGCGCCACTCAATTGTTATTATTATTATTATCTTTATCGAGTTGCTGACAACTTTTGAGAAGTACGAATTTGTACTAATTTGCACTAAAATATAGCCATTTGAAATCAGTACGAAGTTGTTGGGCGTCTTAACTGATGGTAGAACAAAAATTGCTGAAGAAGCTAGTCAGTCTCTTGTGCCATAATATACAACTCAATATCTGTTTTTAATAGCAACTTGAAAGAAGAAAAAATTACAATGAAGAGTAGCAAGGATTAAGTAATGAAATAAAAAGAAGAATTATTAAACAAGACAAAACACTTTAGAAGTACATTTCGTTTTTTATCGAACAAAAACTGTAACAATATTTTAATGTATTGTTGATATTCACTTAGCCTGGATCAACATCCTTTCAGACCAGAGATGAGATAGTTAGCATACCAACATCAAGTGGGCTTCCTCATCAGCCCACTGCTGGAGAATGGCCTTATTGGCACAGAATCTTTAAAAATGTGTTACGCATCACCCGCCTACGTGAGAACTGCCTTATCGGCGTTGAATGCTCAAAGAGCGAAAAGAAGGGTGTATTTTTATTTTGTTATCATTTCCCTAGTAAACGTTCTCATTTGATGTCACTAAGAAATTCATTTTTGTTTAAGTACAGTCAGCTCTCAACAGTCTCGGCAGAACTTCAAGTGTTTGGAAACCCCTGTAAATAGAGTCATTAGAGTCGGCCCTATGAAATCGTATGTAATTTGTCCCTTTCGTGCATTCAAATTTACTATTGTGCAAGATAACATGAAACGATGAAAATCATATTTATTTCGTCAACAATTGCTAATTGTAAACAAATGCTTTAGACAAACCTGTGCCCAGTGTAGTTATTGAAAAATTGAACGACATGGTGTGCGGATGGTTGGCAGTTTGCAATATTTCTTGTATCCCTTTCCCTGGAGCTAGGTCTTAACCAACATTTCTCTCCAGCTTGCTCGGTCTCTTAGCAGCTGTCTCTAATTTAACACCCCAAGTTGGTTGCAAATTACTTCACATAGCATTGATTCGTTTGGCAAAACAAAATGCTAGTTTTGTCTAAGACCAACCCAATTGGAAAAAAAGCTCTTTTATTCCTTCCATTCCTTGATGCACTAAAACAAAGTCTTTCTCTTGTTCTGGGAGATTCAAATCACGGAGACTTCACTGTATTAGGTGTTTTTTAATTAGCCCAATGATGCGAATAAGATCTCCGCAATATTAAGATTCCAGATCATCTCTCGTGATCCAAAACTCTTTTTTCAGTACCCTCCATTGGAGCTCAGATTCATGGTGAAAGTCTGCAGATCAATGTTATTGCACAGCACTGCCAGGTGACATGGTGTGCAGAATATAGTCTACTAATATTAATTTTATATCACGTTTAAGATGGAATTTTACGCAGAATTTCGTAAATTATTTCTAAACCGAAAACCCTTGAGAGATTCTCAAATATTGGACATCTCTTATGCTATACTAGCAAATGTGCGGGAGATACTTTCTTGTAAGTCGAATGCAGTGTCAATTGTGAAGTCCTATTGCTTGTACAGTGGTAATTGCAAGTGCTAAGGATGTTTTTTGTTTGGATTTTATTTGCATCTTATTTGGTGGTTCATCATGGAGTTTGAATTTTAATAAGACAGATACGTAACCAAAGTGGTTCACCATTTTTCTAAGAATCATTTGACAAGTTATCATCGAAACAATCACTCCACAACAGCTACTTCAAATTCTTCAGCATCATTACAAAAATCAGCGATCTGTGAGAAATGTTTACCGTGCGGCTCGAGGAACTTACAGTGCGCATAATCCCATAGCCCACACTATTTGTAAATTTGAGTACCAGTTCAGTGAATAATTCGCGAGCATTCGGACTGCATCTAGCATGTAATGAAGACAATGTGTAACTGAGAGTGTACGCAAAGAACGTCTTGGTCATGTTAACGGATTATGTGCTTCCTGACCATATGGTATCGTTGATTTCGACAAAAGGCCCCAACAAGCTTTACAGTGAGCGAAACAATCGACTTGTTGAGAAATCATTTTGGTGATCACTTTATTTTAAATCTTGCTGCGTCTAAGTCTCGCGATATTCAATTTTTTATGTTTTTCCCCCTAGGGATATGAAAGGTCTCAGATTTAAGGCATTGATAAGGTCGCTATGCTCTGAACGAATGTATGGTTTTTTTTATTTAAAATAAAAGATTGCACTTTGGACTGTGTCTGATTTTTGGAGGGAAAAAAACGTTGCCTTTGAAATTTTAAGAAATACTCAACATTTTTTCACCTATGTACCAATGGATAAGGATCTCAGTTGTCAGTGTTTCGTTATCACGTTGGAAATTGGCCACACTGCAATATGTGTCTAACTCAACACATTTAAAATAAATCCTTTCGGGAATTTTTTTCAGTTAAATAAAATTGGAGGAATATAAATTGAAGGGCCTTCTTGAAAATGTCAAAAGGTCGTACTCGCATTTATAACAACTTGCAAACTATGGATCAATGAATGATAATGATAAACAAATCGGTGCGATAAATTCAAGTCAGTGGCACCAATGAGACTTTGGAGTTCAGAAAATGTAAAATGATTTAAACAGATTTAAATTACATTTAAGAAATAATTCGTTCCTAATTTTTTCTTTTCCAAAACGAACAGATCTTACGCAGATTTTGTATTTATTCCAGTAGAGGAAAATTATTGTTACAAAACAGTAGCAAATTGATGGCGCTAAAGTTTATGAGACAGCGTAAAAACTTCTGCAGCGGAAGAGACTCAAAGAGCTAACTTGATAGTTTGCTGCTTTAATACTGCTGTTAATTATGTTTGTCTATAAATGTCGCTAATAAATTATTCACGAATTCCTCTGCCCAATAGCAAGTTCAGAAATCATAAATTCATCTTTCAGATTGCAGTGGGGATGTCAACAGCAGCACACAGTGAACTTACGAGGAACCTTGCGTGAAGTATACTGATAACTTTGCTACTTGAAATCAAAATAAATCTTAAACTGATGAACTTGATGTGCTAAGAATTCCTCATTAATGATCTCTAGTCATAAGAACTCAATCTGGGATTCACCGTTGGAAGCTTGGGTGATTAGGTAATTATACGGAAATGAAGTTTGCATGTCAGATATGATTTAACACTTGCTACTTAGCACCTCTTTAGCAGACTTTTTTCCCCGGAAATTAGTCAACTGTAAGTTGCGGTGCATTACATAATATATTTTCAAATCATGGAGAATTCGGTTGCTCAGATTTCTGAGTTCCTTTGCATGTGCCAAGACTTTTCTAAGGAGAAAGAGAATATGGACTTTGGTCAAGCGGACGTTTTGGCCATGTTTAGTCCTCATCCATAAACTTAATTGAGACACCCTTTTGTCATCAATAGAAGTGACAAACGCTTACACTCTCAAAATTTCAGTTTGGGCGTCAATTCAATTTCAAGCGAAGGCTCTGAAAACTAACTTCGATTGTGGGATACATTTATTTTGAAAAAAACAGAAGTCTCTCAAAAAAAGTAGCTGCCACTCTTAAGGTTAAGTTTATGAATCCCTTGTTTCATAAAAAGACAAGGATCCTGTTCCCTCAAATCGAACGAAATTCACACAAAAAACACTCCAAGTCAAACATCGAACACAAAATGTGTTAAATTACAGAAAATGCTCCATGGGTGGTACCACAATTCTAACCCAAACCCCATGGGAACCACTTGAAAAATTCCAAAAAAATTTCCAATCAAAGGGTACAGCAAATACAGAGACCAGCGAAACGCCTCCTTATCATTAATAATTTGTTTTCCAACAAGGAATAAGAACCATCAACAGAAACCTGGCACACCTCTAATTATCGGCAGTAACGGTCGGTCGGCTGGCCGATAATCCACGCCGTCGTCATCGTCGTCGTCGTCGTCCTTCATTAAAATAATTTCGCGCCTAATGTCCGAAATGCGCGCCGCTCTCGTGAAAACACAAATACAGCTGACATTTAAAAAATCATTTCCATGCTGCTTGATGATGGAAAAAAAAAAACTCAAACAGACAAGGAATCCAAAGGACAATGGAGGGTCATACCAGTGCGCACAATAGGAACAACAACAAAAACAGAACGAATTCATCATCAAAAATATAGTCTAGCCTCATTACGCATTAATGCAACGTCCGTGAGTATCCCTTAAGGACATAATGACCCATCCTTTGAAAAAATATGGCTAACGATTCGGACGGACTGCCGGCGATATCTTCACGGGAAAGGGGAAAACAATGACTACACATCCTTTACCTGATCGCCACAGGTAGACGACGACGACGATGCAAAGGGAACACACAAAAATCACCACACTGCACATCAATTTCACATCAGTGATTCTCACTCTGAGTGTAAGTCCTGTATGCGCACCGGGAGGATGCAGGAAGGGTTGAATAGAATATGCAAATCATCCCGTTGACCAGCGGCGGTCCACTGGGTGGAAGAGAGAGAGAGAGCGAGAGAGAGGATGCGCAGATGACCAAGTCCACACAATCGAACTGCAGAAAGTGTGAAAATGAAAAATGAAACGAACAAACACCGCGGCCGCGCTTCGTCAGAGGATGTTACGAAACCGCAGCGCGGTTGCTCGTACCTGCGCCGCCGTCGACCACGGTGCTAATCAAAACGATGACACTAGAAGCAGAAGAAATTTCTCCAAAAACTAATTTACACATAAAAATTAAAAAACGAAAATTCCCCTTAGACGGCGAGGAAAAATTATCATCGCCCCAACGGTGACAACGATGGAGCTGGGCGCTGCAGAAGAAGGTGCGGCGGCATTACACCATCAATTGGCCAAATTAAATAGAAATTGCGGATCGTCAGCGCGAGTGAAGAGAAACTTGTATTTACCGTGGTTCGGTAAGCCAATCCGAGTAGGCTATCGAAAAAGTTCCGCCCGTGTCCAGCTTGAAGCCGTCTGATTATCCTTCCCGCGCTGGATGAGTGCTCTGCGGTGCTCGTTGAGTTGAAATTAAATATCGATTTGCTCGAGGCCCGATTAGGATTTGTTCATTTCAAATTTCAAAACCGAAAAAAAAACGAACAAAAATTTTCACACACGCACACATGCGCCCAGTGGCAGACACCTGACCAACACACAATCTCTTTTAATGACACCGGCGCACTTCACAATCAACTCTTCAGAAATTAGGGCACATATCCCCCATTAGTGCAGCGCAACTGGTTCTAAATCCAATCCAATCCAAGTGTGCCCTCGACCGGCGGCGGCGGCGGCGGCGGCGTACCAGAGACGACACCACACATCAACCTCTTCCCGGGTTATTCTCGTTAAACTTGATTGTTGGCCGTAACTAGTTTTCGGAAAGCAACCCTTTTGTACGTTCGGTTTGGCTTGGTTTTGTGGGTTAACTTCCTCTTTCGCGTCCGCGCTCGTCGCCTGTCACCGTGTGTGAGATATCAACTTGTTTTCGATCGGTTTCGGGGTTTTTGTTTATGTTATTCTTCTAAACACAGCCGCACACGCATTCTTCACATTCATTCATCAAACGACCGACGAGCGGATAGACATCACTCGCTCGCGCACCACACCACTGCCGCCGCTGCTGCGGCCAGATACACTTGTTGCCGTTGAGATGCGATGAGAATTTCGGTTAATTGCGATCGAATTGTGGCCGCCGATCAATTGGTTTGTGATCATCTACACTTCGTGTCCGTGTGCACCTCCCCCCACTTGCGCCACTTGAAGCGGCGGCGTATTCACTGGAATTTAACGACTATTTGTGTATCTAACACTCTGCGGTGTGTATCTAACACGGATTTTTTGTTTCGATTTTTTCTCAAATTTCTTTTGTATGCAGCACTCCTTAAAAAAATATATTTTTTTTCTTTTGTTTAAAAATTTAATTTTTTATTCGCACGACACACACGCACTCCGGCGATGCGGAGAGTGTTGAGGGACGGAGGGGGAGATCAGAAACAGAAAAATATCTAAAGGCAAGTGCACGAGAGTATCTCCTCCAACAGGTACACAGGTTGTCGTCGCACTTGTGCTGGTTGTTAGCCTTGTGAGTAGCCGATATCAACTGAAAACAACTTTAAAATTTCTATGGAACCGAAGTGGTCACCGAGGAGGAATCACGGCACGACGACGATGTTGGCGGCGGCGGCGGCGGCTACACAGGTACACACCGAAAGAGCGAGACACAGCACAGCAACCAAGACGTGTGTTATTCGATGTTGCTGCTGGTGGTGGCGCGGTTCTGAGGTGCTGCGCAAAGTGCAGCTATTGGGTATGGGGATTTTCTGATCGTGGTTGTTTTGCTCGTATTTGCGGCTGAGATGCTCGATTGGGATTTGTTCGATGTTCGCTGGAACGGATGACGGTTTGATACGTCTTGTGTGATGGTGTGGACCATGCTGTCGCATCTTGGCTGCTATTGACGGGGGGGCAAAACTGCAGACCAACAGAGATGGGACTGAGAAAGAAGTAACAGTACTGATGGTGCAGCGGACTGGCAGCAGGTGGAAGTCCTCGTGCCTTAGGGAATTTTTCATCAGATTGGAAATCAATATTTGGCTGAGGTTCCACTGCCAACTGGTCATGGTGATCCACTTTATAGAAAGTGCTCGGGGAATCTAATTTTCGAAAGTAATCAATTTGTCATTAGGCGGTGCTAGTATTTCTGGTTGAGCTGGCTAATTGTGTGCAGCCCCTCAATACGGCGAGAACTTCGAGCATGAAGCGCATTGTTTTCCAATTTGTGGCGACCAAGGACGACGAGACGTCATTGAGGATGAGCAAGGTGTACGCTTCTTGTCATAATTTGAAGACATTTCTTAACGTTGCTACGACTAGACAACCGTAACAAAAACAAAATATCTCAAAACAAGGAGGAGCGAACGACGGAGAATGAACAATGAATGACGGCGTGAATGAGTTAGAAAATGAATGAATGAATGAGTGAAGGACTGAAGTAACAATTGAAGTGTGAAAAATATATTAAATGGCTAAGAACCATCAAACAGTAGAGCAAATGTTTGGTAATGGATGGACAGAATGAAGAATTTTCAAATAATTACAGCAACCGGCCAGTGAACGATATCTAAAAAATGAACTCCGATCAGTGAGCATAATTTAGTAATGAACTAGTAGGTTGCACCACAAGAAATATCTGATTTTTGTTTCTTTGGAGCACAAGCACATACTAGGATGTTGAATTGAACCTGTCCAGACACACATGCGCTTCTTTCTTAAGGAATTACAAAAACGCTAGGGATGCAACGAGAACGTCTTGCTTGCAAACTAGTCAAGAACTAAACAAAGTCAGAGGTAAACTATTTTATGATGGCAACACTATTTATGTACCTAGCGGTTATTTTGTCAACTGACAAGTGATTTATTTTACTCTTACTAAGAGCAGATGAGGAAGTCCTTAGTCTTTCCGAGAGAAACGTTTTGCGTGCGATATTTTTGCTCTGTTTGCGTTGATGACAACTGGAGAAGGAGACTTAACGGTGAACTCTACGGGTTGTACAGCGGCATGAACCTAGTCAAGCGTCTACGGATACAAAGCTTAAGATGGCTAGGCCATGTAGAGCGTAGGGACACCACTGCTCCGACCTTCTAAGGTGACGCACACAAGTGGAGAAGGACCTCAATCAATTTGGAGTGCGCAATTGGCGGCAGCTGGCGAAAGATTGTGCTGGCTGGAGAGGCATGTTGGTTGCGGCCCAGGTCCACCCCGGACTGTAGCGCGAATTAGTTAGTCCCAATTGGAATTTTATTCAGCGATGAAACACACGTTTTGTTGAATGGATAGGCCTTTAAATAAGTCGCCATATTTAGAGTGATGATAGTCCTCAAATGTATGTTGGTACACCGTTACCCCCCCAAAAACTGACCCTTTGTTGTGGTTTATGAGTTGGTGGAATAATTACTCCATACTTCCTTGAAAATGATGCTCACCAGAATATAACAGTCAATGGTGACTTCTATAGATTCATGATTGTTGACTTTGTTGTTGATTCATGGAACAACCATGGTATGCAGGAGCTGTGGTTTAAAAAAAACGGCCTTTATACTCGTATATCACATATGTAGCTCGTGCCACATTTGATTGCATTGAAGGAAACGTTTGGCAACCGCATAGTTTCACGTCGTGGACCGTGAATTGGCTTCTTAATAATAATAATTAAGTTTCACATACAGCCTACAAGGGACCAGGATTTAGCTTCAACAACAACTACTCCATGTTGTCCGTGCTGCTTTTCTCTCACGAGTAAAAGGAACCTACAGTTTTTTGCCGACTCCGAACGGCGAAGCGTTTTCATAGACAATTGATATTCTTTGAGGGTTGTGAGCAATTCGAAAGCGGTGGTGCCGTAAAAAAATGCGTCTGTTCGTTGAATTGACCTTTTAGATTGTTCAATTTAACGCGACTTGACTTTTTTCTATGGCGATTAGCCAGATACGATTGACCGCTTAAAGAACAACTTTAGCCGCATTATTGCCGATATATGGCCACTTGCGTCCTATACAAGTTCTTTCTTAGGCAGCTGAGATTGTGTCAGACGGATGTTAGACCTTGTTTGTACTACATGCAGCAAGATCTTATTCTTTCTTACGGGTTTAAAAATCAGGATATTTTATAAGTTATCGCTAGATCGGGTGTAAGAACCTAACTTAACGAACCAAACACATACTGGAAGAATGTTATTCAGAGTCCCTTTAAATTTTAAAAGAAGATGAGCTTAAGACCGGTAGGCTCATTACCTTCAACTCTTAACACAACTTAAATTTATACTGCCACTTCATACTCGGTCTATTCTCAGGATCAGCACTAGTTGACTGAACTTCTCAAAACGTTATATAGAAACGGACATAAAACACCTTGCTTGCTTAACGTGGTATACACTGTCAATACTAGGACACGCAAGATCGACTGCTTAAAGGCCAAAATGAATATGTAGAGCATGTGGACAGTTGAAATGATTACTGATTCCAGATCAATGAGACGGTATAAGACAAATATTATGGTGATGCAACCAGAAACATGTACAAAGTTGAGGACTGGGGCTGTGTATTCACTTTCATGCGCCTATGAAGAAATTAATGAATATCCACCTGCCTTAAGAAGCAGCAGAAGTTTTAAAGTGTTATGACCCTTCAATTCACAAAGGACGAGGATCTTGACACTCAAAGTATCAATCGTGACGGACTAACTAGCAATCTCCTACAAAGGACCCACACTTCAACTCCAAGCACCCGATGTGTGTATTTAAAGACCATAGACAGTGAGAGAGACACACTTAAAACAAACGAAAGTCGAGTTCAGTCTTCGAAACTAGACCTTAAAATCTCAATATGTCATGGAGACCATGTAAGTAAAGAACAATACGTCTTTTTTCAATTTGCAGTTGTCTTGCACTGATAGCAGATTCAAGAAGTATGTCAGACACAAACTGACTGATCAAAGTCGACAAACTAACTTCCGACCACCAACTATTGTTTGAGTTCCAATTTATCATTTTCAAGTTCTTTTCCCTTCCTCAAACACCGACAAATACAGTAGCCGAATGTTCGCTCTCCACATTTTAGTCCACAGAATCTGAGCCAGCAAACAATCGATATTGTTCGATCTGTTTCCATTGCCCAGGAGGCGTAACTCAACGCGTAAATCCCCATCAAACCCTACCTCGGAAAGGGAAATTTCCCATCGGTGCGGCACCAGTAAATGGATCTATTAGATATTCTAATTAGCCATGACTTTGGGGCGATATCCGTCCATCTCCGCCCCTGTCTCCACGCTATTCATTCCAATTCTTAATTAAAAACAATCTCTTCCCCTACCAACCCGCTTGCAGCATTAATGTGCATCGCCATAAATTCATTTTATTCGAAAAACATCCTCCTCCCTCTCCTCATCCTGGCCCCAGTCTAACTCTCGCACACATCCCATACCCTGCTGGTCGGCTGGCTCGCATGCCGTCCACCTGATTCCTTATCACCACTCAGCCCAGCATCATTGGAGCCCTATACCTCGGCTACAATGGCCGGTGGTGCTGCACCGCTTAACCCGATTAACATATTTTCCACTCTTTTGAGACTCGGTCTCGGTCTCGGTCGCGCGGTGCTTCGATGGGACGCCGTTGCGCGCGGGATGCGATATGAAAGGGTATGCGATAAAATTTATTGCAGCGTATCGAACGGATTTTCGATTGTTTGTCATTCGATAGCCCCGGCCGGGCTGCGGGCGGATGTTGGAGGCAGCGGGGCTCGATGACTCCAGCTAAAATGAAAGTGCATGCAGCGTAGCACAAAAACAACAACAACAACAACATCGGTGTAGTCGTAAATCCTTGAAACCGTCCCTTCGGCACTGGGAAAGTGAAAGTAAAATCAAAATCCTTCCTCGAAGGCAGTCAGCGAGTGTCAGCGTAATCGGCAGCGCGGCGGTGGAGGGCTTAAGACCGTCGTTGAAGGTGATCTTCATTTGCCCAGCACAGCGCTGTGCTGACGTGCGTCCGTATGCGTGAATGAATCGTTTGGTTTTTTCCAGGCCTGTCGCAATTTATCACCTTCGGCTTCTGATGGCACCGCAGGAGGAGATGATGGGCACTTTGCTAATTGAGATCTTGTTAATAATGCGGTAATGACGTTGTGAATGATTACTTTGTAAGCGGTCTTCAAGGTTGACGCTGCAACACAGTGCGACACAATATTGTGGCTGGGGCATGGATAGAGCACGGGCATGAGCGCTGATGATAGGTGGCTTGGTTGATGCGTCAAGACTTGCGATCGGTGAGTGGTGGTTGGTAAACCACAAAAGACATTGAGTGGAAATATCAAATTTTCCATGACTGCGCGGTAACTGCGCAGAAATGAAGGGTGATGGATGGGGAAAGATGACAAAGCGGATGTTGCGGAACACAGTAGGAAGTCCAAGTATGCGTCACGGTATAGATTCAATATGATATATGACGTGGAAATTTTGGACAATTGTACTAAATTGTGTGAGTACTATATGGATCATTCTAAAGGCTGGTTTTTGGCTGTAATATTGTTTAGTGAAAGACCCAAGGGGATGGACTGAAAATTCAAGAGTCTTGATGTGATCAAAACCTGAAAAGTACAAAAATTCAGAAATTCAAAAATTCAAATGAATGGGATCCAAAATCTTGAAATGTCCAAAATGCGGAAGCAATTGGAATCCAGTGTGACACGAGGTTCAGTAATTCGAAAATTCGGGAAAATCCAAAAATGCTCAAATCCTAAAATTTTTGTAGTATTGACCAGAAAAGTCGAAATTTCAAAAGAGGTGGAAATTTGGAATCGAGTGAAATATGCAAACTGCCAAAACTACCGAAATCAAAAAACACACAGGTCCTAGGTCAGAAATGGCCAAAATTCAGAAACTAGTAAAATTTCCATTCGACCAAAATTTAGTACCGACCAACAATGATAAAAGGTCTAAAATCTCTGAAGTAAAGGTTTCGTTTCTGAGGTTTCGGATTTTCCAAATTTGGGCCTCTCGGCACACTATTCGGACGAAGAAACAATTTGTGAGGACAGATGTTGAAGGTGCATTTGTGAATAAGCTTCCCTCTATTGAAATCGATGACCATCACATTTAACCATGACGTCACTCACCTGTCATCCATTTTCAATTTTTATTCCATTCCGACGATCCCGTAAAACTTTCATTTCCATACGGGTCAGCCAATGTCTCCATCTCCACGATTTCTATGACCAAATCCCAAAACCCAAGAATCAGAAACTAATAATCCCCAGAGTTCCTGGAATAACTCCTTAATTACTCCCAATTCCGCACGAACTTCGACTGCCACATCACTCGTAATTAACGCTCCATTCATTCCTCGGACTCTGTCATTTTGGTCATCTGCTAGATTTCCTAGATGTCCCCTTGCGTCCGATGAATAATCAGCTTGTACCGATTATCACCACCACCAGCAGCTGACCCATTCGGATAGAGGAAGAGGTCATCACCAACATCGTCCAACATCAGCAGCAAGCACCGTCATCACCATCATCGTCGCACTCATCGACAGCCTCATTGCCATCAGCACTAGTCGGCGGTGCATCATCATTATCAGGGGCCCGCGCGCGCGTCTTCATTTACCGCAGTCCACACCACACGTCGTCAACTGGTGCAAAGAATGTCCATATAAACATACTTCTACCTAATTTGCTCGTTGGATGCTTGAATAATGAGACACTTTCCGAATACGGCGCGATGGAGCAATCTAATTTGGCCAGTGCGTCTCTCCGGGCAGCAGATGCTGCTCGCCAATCGATCGCACCATCTTCGTAGACGAAACCATTTATAATGCCATCAACAGTATCCATCACCTTGCATGCACACACGCTCAGACCCCAGCTCCCAGCCTTCAGGCCCCGCATCGCAGCACAACACATCGCATTCTGCGAGCGTTCATTTGCAAGACCATCTAACACTCAAACAAGGCGAAGAGGCGAGCGCTGCATTTGTATCTTTTTCAATTAAATTGCACTTAGAGCACGTATCCGTCTGTCCGCGGCCGACGGTTGGCCGGGACAGCCGCACGGCACGCGGCTGATGGAAAAGAAGATATTCATGGCCTGTCTCCCAAAAATGGCCATACTCGCGGCACGTGAAACTATTAGTCCTGCCTCGATGCTCTGTCGAACCCCTGGATGGAACGCTGATCCGCTCGCACGTCCTAAAGCGCAAAGCGCTCGGGAATTAATCAAATTTTGACAAATATGCAAATCGGGGAGGCGACCACTGGAAGCTTGGATACCTCTCTCAGAGGTCCGATTATAATTGCAGATTCCATTAAAAGCGAAAAAAAAAAATAAAAAAACCAAACACCACCAGATGACGCACGGCAGGGGCGTTAAGGCCATTAGCAGCTCCATTTGAATTATGCAAATGCCAGTGTCTTTTCGAAAAAGAAAAAGAGTCAGAAATGTCAAAATTTCGATTAACGTCTGAATACATCTGCGGGTATCTGGTTTCACGAAAACCTGTGTTTTGTGTTTAATTTCGGACTTCGGCGTCTGCATGGGACGCGCCTATTCGATTGAGCGTGGCGCAGACGACTTTGTCTTCGGCCCGGAAAATAATGGGTTTGCGTCAATGAGGTGCAATCAAAAAAGCGGAACTATGCTGTCTGGAGCTAATCAAGTTTTATTGGCCGGAGAGGAGCGCTCAACTCGGAGTCTATTTCGCGAACTCATTAACGCTGGCATCTGGAATTTTAGATGCAGCATTACTTGCGATTGCTATCCGCCAGGAGAGAGATGAATGGATTGGGCGGTCCGGTTCTCTACTGGCACGAGGATGATCGATAAAATGCGCCGGTTTACTCGGTCAAGAGTGAAATGATTTCATCAGGACCGCTGACTATCGGCGATGTGATGACTGCTCAGGATTTACTAATTAGTGGTAGATAATAATTTTGCCAATCAAGATGCAGATGGTACATGCCCAATAAAGTGAGTTTCTGTGTGAGACTGTGTGTCAATTTTTAGCAGACACCAAGTCTGAGAAATTATGAAACTCAGCATTACCGGGAGCCGTTGACTACACGACTTAGTATTTAAGAATGGATCTGTTTCTTGGCAACTGGGAATGGTGTTAGCTTACGATCGGTGAAGAGAGAAAATGTACAAAGGACAGTCGAAAATTTCGATGGATTCTGATTAATTCGCGTTTTTCATAATCTTTACAACTCTTGAGTTATTCTTCACTTGTGCGATTTGTGTCTCGTGCCGTTGGTGTAGTAGATGTGCTACCAGTCTTAGTCGCCTGCGAAACCGTGCCAGCTGAAGAGGTATATTGGTTAAGGTTCCATCGCGGACTGTGACTCCACTCTTAGGAGAAAAGGAAGCATTGTAACCAATAACTAGGTTCATGTCACAAAAGAGTTTGTGGAGCCCTTGGGTGAGATTTCTTCAAGAGGGAAAAATTAGAGTGTTATTTGCATTTAGTGCAGAACATATTTCTGCAGTAGCTGAAGTCATTGAGATACTCCTGCAACATGACTTTGAACAGACCCGATGTTTCCACAACTACTGCAAGTGGAAAATCGACTACCAGAAGGGTAAAACCACAACTTTCGGTATTAGTTAGCAAAGCCCAAAGGGGCAACTAGCAACTATGAAGAGTGTAGTGCGATATAATAAAAAATAGTTGGGTGGAACTAAATCCCACACGGGACGAGGCTTTAGCTTCTTCAGTAACTCCTCGTATTGTGTGTGCTACTGTTTTCACAACAGCAGAACGTACCTGAAGTCTCTCGTTGACTCCCCATGGTTAGAATTGGGAAGACTTTCATAGACAATTTGTACGATTTGAATGTTGTCAGTAACTCGACAGAGGTGGTGCAATGAAAAATGCTAAGAGTTCAGTCCTTGAATCGAATTGAGTCGATGCAATTTCCTACTACACCCAGTCGACCACAGAGCGACATACTTAAATATTATTTAAACCAGTTTCCGCATGGTAATATCCATTTAGCTACAGCTCTGATGAAAACCCAGAAAGCTTTCACTGTGGCAAGTAGGTTGTTTCACAGCCGCTAACTTGACTCCTAAGTTAGAGTGACTATGCTTCCCAAGTACAGGAAGTAATGGGTTGACTGCCCCATGTCGTTCCACGTGAGTCCTTCTCAGATTGAAAGGATGTTCGAAAGGTAATGTTTTGCAGCTTGTTTAAAGAAATACAGAGCCCCCTAAGCTGAAGAAACGAACAAGAAATTCTATAACAGCAAAGCCTTGTACACCGAAGCCATGGTTGCAGCTACGTTCGACGATCCATGATGAGGCTATTACCTATGCGACCGATCGACTTAATCCAAATTAAGGCGTTATGCCAATTAATCTATCACGTGATAAATAACTCCTCTAGGTGGGCGATGTCGCAAGAGTTAGTCGAGATGATCTTCGCCTTATCAGATCTACCTCTTACCGTTATAGAACGGAGAGCAATGAGGATCAGGAGATTTTCTGATGGTCTTAGCCCCAACAGATCAATTGCTGCTGTCAGGCTAAATGTTGACAACTTACGGTAAGCCCACATTTAAGATTTTTCTTAAGGATTAGGATTATGTAAACCCAAAGTTTAGTGCGACTAGGTAAGTTTAAGTTTGACAAGATTTTTGTGGTTGCCGTGGGGTAATGGGTAAGGGTGTCGGCCCTCACGTCGAAGGTCTAGATTCGATTCTGGGACGAAACACCTCGATTTTTTTCACGACACCGCCTCTTTCGATGCTGACAACACTCAATGAGAATATTAATTCTCTATGAAAGGCTTCTCAAATCTCACCGTTCGGAGTCAGCAAAAATTTGTAGGTCCCTCCTACGCGTGAGAGAACAGTAGCACGCACAACACGAGAAGTTGTTGTAGAAGCTAGGTCCTGGACTCTTATAGGCTGTAGAGCCACTCAATTATTATAACTAATTAGCTTAAGCAGATCTTATAATACTAATTGATAAATTGGAACTAAAAGTGAAAACCGAGCATGGGACAGGATTGGAAGTAGCTTTGTACTCCCTTGTGCCACTGTGTACTTTAAATTTATTAATCTTTCCAATGTTCTAATGATATGAACTATGCACCAGAGATACACCAATTTGGTCTCTGCTTATAGGAAAGCAATCCACGATTTTGTTAATGATGCGTTAATATTGTCCCTCAGATAAAATAAATGAATTGGATGGCCTTACAGCACAAAGAGAACAGCGCTTAGAGTCTTCAGTTAGTATTTGCGTTGAGCTAACAATTGTAACAGACTCTGAATGACGACATTCTATGTTAAGAAACATTTCATAGAGAATTTGTACTTTTTAAATGTTGCAACATTCAACTTAAAAGATGATGTCTTGAGATGAACGCTCGGCATCTAGGATTCGAACTTAAGACCTTCGCTTTGTGAGTCATCAGATAGTGCTACCAAATGGGTGTTCTCAAGCATTCCTGCCAAATCCAAGCAGAGAGATGGACCAACAAAGTTTTTAAATTATTAAGATTATGAATGTCACACACAATGTATTCATTTAACGGTGTTTTCTGATGACACGATAATTTTCGTAGGCCATATGAGGAACCGTGTCGCCAATAAGGGAACAGCCGAACCTTATAGAGTGTCGAGTAAAGTGAACCTAGTGCATGTGATGGCTGCCTTTATCGTACATCTTTAATTCCATCTAGACATACTTATGTCGATATCCGATTATCTTTCTGGGCAACCCGACATAGGATGAATGCAAGGGTATGAGGGTTGTCGTAAATCTACAAAAAAGATCCACCCAAAGTTCTTATTTTTGAAGGACCCAGTCGTCCTTTTGATTTCTTTGATCTCTTAATTTGTAGAACTTATGTTTATCAAGGCTTCTATATTTCTTATTCGGATCTGCAAACATTAGTAGCTCATTGCACCTGCCAGAAAATAAATTGATACCCCGCCTGTATGCGTATGAAGAAAGCATAGATCAAACCTATGACCACCGTAAGTGCATCAACTCACAATCCGATTCCTAAATTCCATCACCCGAATGTCGTGGAACTTTAAAAATAAAGGATGCCCCCACAACAGTTCTTCATAAAACATACCAAACTGAGTCAACAACGGAAAAGGATATTTTCGTCTCGAAGATGAGTAAGATGCAGTTTCTGAGCATCGAGGGCTTGGCCTAATCTATGGGCTATAAATTTTATCAGTCAGCTCTCAGAGTGAAGAAATGTATTAAAAACCACACTCGATACCGGATGCATTCGGAGCGGTTATGAATAAGTTCAGATTCGCTGGTGAAAGCTCTTGTTTTCCACGGAACCCACTCGACAAGGAACTTCGTTCGAGCTGCATTTAAATAAAGACAAAGGAATAGGAGCACCTCGTAAAATATAAAAATCAGAAGAAAAATATTAACTTCGAGTCTTAAAAGCGCAATCGAAGTTTTATGGCCCACCACCAGCGACACCACTCATAACCAAGCCACCGCGCGCAACTGGAGACATGTTCATGTGTTATGCGACACATCCAAGTGGCGTGTATTTTTAATGCGCCCACAAATCCGCGCCATTCGGGCCGAAACTTTAATTGGAACGATGACGTGCACATAAACTTTTTTATTGCCAATGATCCTCAATCCGAGCGAATTACTCGCGTTTATGATTTAAAATTTAAATTCGCCACTTGAGCGGGAGTTGTGTGGAGACGAATTCAGACTGGCCACATCGAGGAATCGATGAATTGCCTGGCGGTGAGGGCAACGCTGCACCCGATGCATGCATTGGCGAGCAACATGACGATGGTCTTGACGTCGGATTAAGATCGATTCTCTGGCCAGTAAAGCGCCCGCTCACCGTCCGTCAAAAGGTCACGGCAACAAGTGGTTGCAACAAGTCCGCGCAGCAAGTGTGTGTGCCTTTTCGAATAGAGAACACGATTTACCCTCGAAGAGCTGCCAAGTGCTTGTCAAAAATTTAATGAGATTTCCCCTCGCCCTCGCACCCGGTGACCGTTTGACATTTCATCAGCGGGGAGCGCACATAGAGTCGACGGCAATTAACGTCATATATGCTCCTCTTTCAGTTGCAGCGCGCCATTTGAATTCCAATTTGAATTCCAATTCAAATGAACACACGCTCGGCATCTGGCGGTATCTGACGGCATCTGACGGCATCCGGCGATATCAGATCGGATCTGCGCGGTGGCGGAGCTAATTAATTGCCGCGCGGGGGTAGGCTTAAGCTATGTTAAACCACTTGCATGCATTTGACTGCAACACCGTTTTATGAGTCCATAATTATTCTGCGCTGCACTGCGCCGCGGTGGGCCACTGCAATTAGCGCATTACCCACGCTCCCGTGCATGCGAACGTGCTGCCGCGAGCAAGTGTCGCCCGCCCCGCGCATGCAGATTATCAAAATGTGTACAAATGATGTTTATCCAGCGTTTATCTTGTTCGAAATACTCCGCATTCACATTGCGGTTCGAATACATTGTGCGGCGGTGGCGGCGGCGGCGTCGATTGCGGCGCCACTTTAAGGGGGCGCCACACACACTCGCTGGCACAACTCTGAGACCCATAAAGATGTCGAGTGCACGTACACCTTTGCTGGGTCTCCAAACGGCGGCATACGGAACGGACCCATCTCATCCATCGCTCATCGCGGACAAAAGGACTGTATGCAAGCAGCGAGCACGCGCGAGTGAGCGCGGACAGCTTAAAGAGCCATTTATCAAATTTATTGACATTCATCCATCCATCCATCGGATGCTGTAAGTGAGTCCATGATTTACAGTCGCCATTTGTTGGTCTTTTCGGAGTTTTATTATTATTTGTGATTTCCGTGTTGGTTGCTTTCCGTTTCTTTTCCCTCCGTGTCTTGCTGTTTTGCCGGGTCTCGGCCGCCACACTCTTTGTTAGCAACTGTCGGCGATGATAGTGGCAGGCGCAGTAACGCATAGTAGGGGCAAGACTCCGCTCAAATAAGCCGTTTACCAGTGGCACTTGGGCAATTAATTTCCACTAAATGTGATGCAGCATGACACGATGGTTAATGTCTGTTTAGGACCAGTACGCGAATCTAAGGAACTAATCGATTTGGAAACTTACAACTTAATTAGTCGGCGAGTGAGATTTACTGTCCCGTCTAATGCTAGCCAGCCAAATGCTGGAACGAAAACGGTGGCATGGTGCGGAGGGAGTATGGCGATGGGTTCTAGCATTCAATAGATGCGCTGCTGGCGGTAGTGTGTGTATTTGCTAAGGTTCGGGCATTGAATGATTTGGAATTCGGTGGATCTATAGTTTTTCATTTGGGAGGAGTTTTAAAAAACACGAGGAAGTTGAGAGTGTCAGAACGATGTGTACGCTTCCGTTGGTCAAACTGTTAATTTAGGAAGTGGACGTTTTACGAGACAGTTTAACTCCTTAGAGCTGATGGATAGACACAAGAGAAATATTTGATTGAGTGACATTATGTATGGGAAAATGTTGAAGCTACAACAAAGGTTGGGTAACATTTGTTTCGTTATTGTTTGAAGGGCAGAAGTTCATGTTCCACTCAAAAGGTTCCTTCCATAACTAAGATTGCCAAAACCTGCAGCACAAAGTTGGGATACCTTTCGCTACAGTGAAAAGCCTATTTGGCTACAACATAATTCTAATTACTGTTTCTTTGCCTCAACAGGTTAATTGTCATGCCACTGAGCAATTGGAACACACGCCTCCAGACTCGACTGCCCACACAATGACTTCTGTTGAAGCAGAAGAGACGAGAAGGAGATAGAATTCATCTATCATCTCCTTTGTGACTGTAAAGCTCTTAAAGAAAGAGGCAAGAAACATCTAAGGTAGTACTTCTTTGACAACCTAAATGGCTCTTACTAACTCTAACTAAGTTTGCACAAAATCCTCTTCTCAAGGACGAAAACCTTGTTGTGAAATAGTTTAGCTGACTTTCTGGGGTCTTTTGTATCTACAATAGTGCTTGAAGTGTAAGGACATTGATTTATACCTTAAGGTCTTTTGTGGCCTACGTAGAAACGATGACTCGATGTCCCCGGGCTTCCCACAAGTCGTTACTTGAATAGAGAACACGTGGTTAGGTTATAAGGGCAAAAGCAGGACGATAAATTTCAATATCTACTGCGGATAAAGGTACAGAGAGGGAAGAAATGTGTAGTTGTAGGTGGCAATAAGCAAATTCTGTTTAATCTAAATGAACCCCTCATAATAATCCGCTTCCAGGCTAGATTTGTGTGCCCACGTCCCGATAGAGGAAATGTATCAAATCAGCAAGGATGATTTATGATATCCTACGAATATCAGGGTTTAACCTCGTATTTAGTAGTTGTAGGAAATAGGATATATGGACAACAACACCAGTACCGAAATCAAACGCAGAATCACTCTTCTCCACCAATCGCTGTTTCTTTGGGCTCAAGAGGCAATTTAGTAATAAAGCCCTCTGTCGACGGACTTAGATTGCTTTATATAACAGCTTGATCATCCCAGTCCTACTTTACGGCGCAGAAACCTGGACATTACTAACAGCGGATGAGGAAGCCCTTAGTCTTTTCGATAGAAAAGTTTTGCGTGCGATTTTCGGTCCTGTTTGTGTCGATGGCATCTGGAGAAGAAGAGTTAACGATGAACTCTATGGGCTGTACAGTGACATGCGCCTAGTCAAGCGTCTCCTGATACAACGCTTAAGATGGCTAGGCCATGTAGAGCGTATGGACACCACTGCTCCGGCCCGAAAAGTCTTCGAATCTAAACCGTTGGGACAACGCAACAGAGGACGGCCCAGGCTAAGGTGGTGCACACAAGTGGAGAAGGACCTCAACCAACTTGGGCGGCCGCTGGCGAAAGACCGAGCTGGCCGGAGAGTATTGTTGGTTGAGGCCCAGGTCCAACCCGGACTGTAGCGCCACAAGAAGAATAAGAACAAGGAAATAGTAATCGATGCTAAGGGAAACGAAGTCAAGTAATGGGGGCAAGTAATTGAATTGCAAGCCGATCATATGCGGATTCTATAATTACACGATGCCCTTCGCATGGCCGTGACAAAGAAAACGGAAATAAAAAAATCTGCCGTTGGATGAAGTCCATGGGAGTGAAGGAGATTGCAGGCAACAAACATCCTCTAATATATGTCATATTTCAAATGCACATCAAACAGATTAAACTATAAGACCCATTTATGCTACGAGTCGGTCCGACCATAGAAATTTTACCCCTTATTTTTATCTTAGCAGAAAATTAGGATAAACAGACAGGCTATCTCAAAGTGTCAGTCTTGCTGGACCACACGACGGAAAATGTCAAATATTCCTCCATTCCCAAGATTTTCTTTTTTCTTGCAGTGTGTATTCATCCGTTAACATTGAGTTAATGAGAATTTTGTAATGGACGTCGGTCGCATTTTATGGGACGACTGGCGTTTTTGAACATAGCCAGAGAAATATAACAGCGATGACATTTTCATTTCACTTCCTTAAGTACTTAATGCGTAATGCATCTTTCATGAACTGAAATAGAGTCAAGTAACCGAGGTAACCGGGGTCCGAACTAATGGCTACCTATTGACTTTCGAAGCATGTGCACAGAGTGTGCAAAAGTCGAAACAAGACTTTGTGCAGATAGCACATTTTTTTTGTAAGTCACCTACGATACCCATCTCTGTTTCTCAGAGAATAGATCTTGTCGGAAATATATAAAAACAGACTTAGTCTCATGATAAAATTATTATGAGGAAATCGTGTCTCAATTGTATCAGACAATACCCAACAAGTGTATGCAAGCATCTGCAATGAAGCAATTAAGCATCTTCAAATAAGTTTGGGCTTATCAATAAGGTAGATCAAAGTCCAGTCCTCGCGCTGTTTTCCACAATATCACGATGCATACCAGAAGCCGCATAATAGGGTCAGCAGTAACAGTTAAAAAAGTTGTGATAACCTTACCTATTTTCCTATCACCGATGTAAGCACCATTTCTACCCGTTTACAGGTAATTTTACAATTGAGAAGAGTTCAAGCTTGCGCATTTAGTGTACAAGAATTTGTGTCCATTTTAAGGGTGGAGCATATTTGTTTCACTTTAAATCTCTGTGAAGACGTGAAAGGAATTTGATTCACTTTGAAATTAGGTTATTTCTGGGTAACTAATGGCTACATCACCGCTCCTGTCAGAGTGCGATGTAAGAAACGGTTTGGAAATTGTCTCTTGAAACAATAGTCTCGATCCAAATGCCAAAGACTCAAGGTTCGATTCTTGAACAGTTCATTTTGCATATTTTGAGTTGCTGACTACAGAACAAAAAGACGTTCGGAGTCGACAATAAACCGTAAGCCCCCTCCACAGTTGAGAGAACAGAAGCACGTGCAACAGGAATAGTTGCTGAAGAAGTTAGGCTCCACCTATTACTATCTTTAGTGACAAAGGATTCTTTAATTATTCGCAGCAGAAATATATGACGAATGCTCTTAAGAAGACATCCCTCTGTTGATGAACGTCGAGCCTTTGTGATATACCGTCTAGCTTTGTTACACCTACATAAACGGAGCCCCATGCTTTGATGAGAATTTTGCCAGTAAACCCTTCGTTTGCTTTGTTGTGTGTTATTACACGTTCGGCAAACTGAGGGACAGTGGTGCCCCCTTAAGCCTTTACGAAGACTGTTGTTACAGTAAAGTTGTATTCACAAAACAGCACTTTCACTAACAGATCCCAAGTGAGTGAAGGTCATGGCGTTTAAGGGCCATTTTGCGAATCTTACCATGTCAGATACAAAAATGCACAAAAAAGAGTTTGTGACACTTTTACGAAGTGATTTCTTTTATATATAAGTCCCCCACTGAAGCTGGCGTACAAATCTTGAGGCAGCTCAGAATCGCTTCCAGCTAAAGGTTTCCGATCACTCAGACCTCTTCGGTCTAAGATCTAAGATCAGATAAGTTGGCACACGTCTGGCCATTGACTCCAAAAATAAAAGTTAATTCTTGTTGTCACAACAGATTGGATAGTCCTTATCATAAACCGAACCCCTCAGCCACATACAAACACTTGAAGATTAGAAAACGCGATTCATTTACAATTAGACCTCTCCCTTCCAAGAAGCTCTCAAGCTGCTCGTGCTCCACTTTGGCAGGATTACTGCCATAATCCGAGAAAAACGCTCAAGCAGTCAAATTCTCCCACCCACCCGTTCGCATTCCACCATTCCAAATCCCACTGGCTCACAATTAATTGATTTTTCCAGCTACACAGCAATGCAGATGCAGTCGCCCAATCCATTCAATCCGCTCAATCGATATCTTCAATCTTCGATTTCAGAAGACCTAAATGTTCATTGTGCTGCACCGTGCCGTACCAATTCCCGAGAGACAATTGACGGTGCACCTACTCTCGGTCGTGGTTGCGGGGGACACACGTCGGCAACAGCATCGGCATCGGCATCGGCATCAAGTGTCAAGAGATATGCGACGCGCGACTTGGAAGAGAGACAGACCTTCAAATGTTTGAAAATCGATTTTTCATTTTTCACTCCGTCTGTTCGCCCCCCCCCCCCCCCCTCTCTCTTTCTCACCACCTGTCCCTGGCGCGCTTAGGAACGCGAACGTGTGGAACGTTTCGAATGAAAATTGCTGCAATAAATTTCGCATGATGTCGAGCAGTCGAACAGTTGAACAGTTGAACAGTCGGGCACTTGGGTTCCAACTTAGATTCAGATTCAGATGCTGGAGCGCTGTGGGATCTGCTGGCCCGGTGCCGCGATGCTCTGCTTCTAATGCAACGGTCATGAACTACTATCGCACATTTTATCAAAGTCAATGCGATCTGTGACGACGATGCACACGTACGTGCGAGTGAGTGGGGTGGTTGGTTGGAGAGAGCTTCCACTGATGGAGTGGGGCATAAGCAACAATGACGGCGAAAAAAAAACCCGCACCGACAGTCCGGAATCGCACTATTTCACCGTCGATCACGACGCGAGGTTACTTTTTTCTTGTGTGCGCTTAATTTCCATCCATCGCGCGGCGATTATCTTTCGCGCGACGAAATACAGTTGTACGCGGGCGCGGTGCTTGGCGGCGAGCAGACGAAAGATACCCATCTGGGGAGCTCATTCGGCAAGGGTAGGCGCAAGAGGTGCCAGGACGGGTGTTCCGGGACCGAGGGCCAGTGAGCGCAAGCTCTCTCTCTAGGTCAAGTGTGGAAATGAATCGAATCGCGAGTGTGCGCCTTGAATTCAGATATTTGCGTCACGTGTGAGCGATAAGCCGCGCTGCGTTCCTGTCCAAACGAAAGAGGGAAAAGGCCGGACGTGCCATGCGATCTGCCAAGTCGATAACTCAATTTGGTTGAGCGCGCTAAGCAGATCGGATCGAATCATTTGACCGAGATTTGCTACGAATCGGAGGTCATAAATCTCTAAGATCCTTCTAAGATGCATGCGAAGGTCTGTCTGTGTGTGTGCATGACAGACAGAGGGAGAGAGGGAGAGTGTTGGGTGTTTGGGGGAATTTGGAGCTTTGCTTGTTGAGAGAGCAAGTTAATGACTTTAGCTTGGGTCTTGAGGAGCAGGCAACTATCTGGTTCTTGTGTCCGCTGACAACAAGGCAAGCGCGTGCAGAAAGTCGTGAATTTGCAGTTTCCATGAGGTGTTCAAAAAATCCGCCTGATTTGAAGGCTGATGGAGAAAGTTGCCGTAAGGATTTTGGAATAATCTTTCTTTAGGACTAATGTCGAAGGGTCTAGAAGGTGCCACTCTAATTACCCTTTTCCTTTGAGGCTACGCCAACAAGCAGGGGAGGCCTTTCATTTCATCGTCATTGATGTAAGGTAAGGCCACGCTCTAAAGTGCCTCAATTCGCAAACTGTGTGGCGCTTTAAGATATGGCCTGCCTACAGAAAGTTTAATACGGCTACTGTCACTATGTACGATCTGTGGTTGAAGATTTAAAGATTTCTGTGAATCTGGAGACCATCTAGACGTAGGGTGCATATAAGCATCAGCATCAGCATCAGCATCAGCATCAGCATCAGCATCAGCATCAGCATCAGCATCAGCATCAGCATCAGCATCAGCATCAGCATCAGCATCAGCATCAGCATCAGCATCAGCATCAGCATCAGCATCAGCATCAGCATCAGCATCAGCATCAGCATCAGCATCAGCATCAGCATCAGCATCAGCATCAGCATCAGCATCAGCATCAGCATCAGCATCAGCATCAGCATCAGCATCAGCATCAGCATCAGCATCAGCATCAGCATCAGCATCAGCATCAGCATCAGCATCAGCATCAGCATCAGCATCAGTCCAACCAGTCTCAAAGGCATTCGCTACAGTTCAGCAGTTGCACCCCATTTACGCCCTTCCTGTCCTCGGTTATCTTTTACTTATGCGTCAGCTCAATTTCAGTTTATGTCAGCTTAAGCTCTCTGCGCGGAGACCACCAATGCTGTTCGCCTGGAGAAGATCGTAACTTTCTTTTAAACGTCGTATCAGTCGGCTCCAAGAAGAACTCTGGAGGCGTTCCATCGCACTTAACACACCCCAACAGTAACTGACACACACACAGCAAAGTCCTTATACGGCCATGTCCCATTATAGACCGATGCGCTGTATATTGTCACTGCTAATTACACAGCAATTACACTGATTACCGGCCATCGTCTTTCTTTTATTTATCGAGCCAATGACACTTGTTCACTTGTCCGATTAATTGCCTCCCCAGAGAGGACCCGCGATCCCCACTATACGCCAGTTACTGGTAGCAAAGGCTCGATAGTTGTGGCGAAAGATGGCTGGATGAGGGGGGTTGGCATGTTTGGCAGATACCCTAATTTATGTAACCAATCTGCAATTTGCATAGCGACCCCCCTCCCAGCCGGCGGCGCCCTTCGATTGCCATGAAAAATTGACATAATTGCAACGCGAAGATAACCGCAACGCGGACAACCGATCAATCGATCGAGGACGATGACGACGCAGACGACGAGTGAGTGGCAAAGACCCTCCAAATTGCGACTGTGTGTATGTGTGTGTGTGTGTGCGGGGAAAATGGGAAAAATGTATTCCAGGGCAACCATGTAATTTCTGTTCTGCTCCTGCAGGTCCACCTCATCTCCATCCTCTGTGGCCAGGTCGTCGTCATCGTTGCTGTTGGTTATTAAGCCCTCTGATAACGATGATTATTTCATACATTCGACAAATTATTGGCGAGAGTGCTCCACCGCCACCACCAGCACAAGTACCACCACTGTTGGCCGCGCCGCCGCCGTCGTCGTCGTCGTCGTCGTTGATCCAGCAGCACAGATAGGGAGATAGCATTGTTTCCATACGCAGAAGAGGAGGTGCCAGTGCCGCTGCCGACGATGCAGCGATGCTCGATGTTCGATGTGCTTGTTGTGCTGCAGTGCGTTGCAATTACCGAAAGGATATGCGTACTTTTGTTGGCAAAACAAAGGATTTACTGATTACTAGGGATGGTCAGAGGGGCAGAGGGGGCGCCGATACATGAATCTCTTCCCCTGAGGGCATGAAATTTTTGTATTTACTGCTAATTGCCCTCCTTTGAGGG
This sequence comes from Eristalinus sepulchralis, assembly GCA_944738645.1. Taxonomy (NCBI): domain Eukaryota; kingdom Metazoa; phylum Arthropoda; class Insecta; order Diptera; family Syrphidae; genus Eristalinus; species Eristalinus sepulchralis. The sequence goes on from OX122886.1 coordinate 57,777,525, forward strand.
CAACGAAGAACCGTTTCGTTTCCTGTGAAATTACACGTTCGCCCCCCCCCCCCCCCGTTTCCTTTTGTTCCCGCATTTTGGCGCATTGGGGATGTGGGAATGTGAGCAATTCGTGACATACATTCGAGAGGTATGCACATCTGCTCAGCGGGGCTTAAACTCCCTTCCGCTCCACTTCTCTGATTATCCATCAAAACGGCACGACGGGGCAAGAGTTCAATCCCATCCGAGTGGTATGCGCGGTGTGGTGAAGGCCTCGCGTGTAATTGCAAGCTTGTCTGCGTACGGCGACGGTGTAATTACGGCGCAAGTTGCACCCCAATTAATTGACTTGGTAGCTGCCGGTGGTAGCTAGGCTCCGTCATTGTTGTTGATGTCCTCCAAGTCGAAGTCAGCCAGTCAGTCAGTCTTGACAACGCCTCCTGCTTCTGTGCGCTGTTGCGCTTCTGAAGCCGATGGCTACGTCGGCCGACGATGTCATAGGGCGATCTATCTAACTAGTATGCAACACTGTGCATATTTAATGAAATAATTCGATCTCGGGTGCACTTATAGATAATGCATAGCAACGAGCGCACCGGCAGGCCTCGCGCAGTCATCGATCAGAGCGATCTCGGCCAGCGATTGGAATCTCTCTCTCGCTTCGTACGGTGGCTGATGCTGTGCGACGGCGACGAGGACGACGACGACGACGACGGCTCGTTGGAAGGGGACACTTCTCAGTCGCTCAGCTATTTTCTCATTCATCAGGCGCGCACTTGCTGCGTGCATTGGCTTCGCTCTTTCGCTCTCGATACAAATCTGTCTATCTATGCAATCGATCTGGCTGCTTCGGCACAACGGGTAACAAGCTCAACAAAATAAAGACGACAGAGATCGAAGAATAAAAAAAAACGACAGACTCCAACTACCAGCTACTACTCTAGGAGATTGTTAACAAGATTGATTGCGCGACTAGGGCACACAAAAGAACACATAACACGGACACGGACGGACGCACACTCACAATGTGATGATGCTGCTGCTGCTCCACGATCATTAGGGAGTCATGGGGACTCTGTATCGGTGGCAGAAAGAAAAAAGACCATTGGAGGACGCGGAATAGAATTAATTGCCTATATCCAGGAGAATAATAATTATCCTAAATGCTTCCCCGGAGAACAGCAGCGGGGGAGCAGAGGAAAAGTTAGTTATCCCGTGCGGTTCATGGTTGTGACCGATTCCAGAAGCTAATGGGGAGGCGATATTCAGAGGAAATTGCAAGCGGAAGGAGTGTACAAGTGCAAACGGTTGGAAAGATTTATGATTACAGGCAGATCACCAGATAGGGTGTATCCCACGTATTCGTGAATGCGCCCCTGTGTGTGCTTCAGGGGGTACGCCATAGTCAAGGCGATTTTTTTTACGCTTGCTGCTACTGTGCTTCGGGTAGTGTTTAGATATACATTTGGGAGCTAAGTGTGACACCCGCAGCAGTGATGGGGTATAATTTTCACAGTTATTAGGTTTGTCAATGAACTGTTGAAACTGGAGGGGATCTGAATAATTGAAGAGCCGAAGACGATGCGCGCCTTCCACTTCCAACTCATCTGACTCACAGATATCACGCTTAATTACGAGAAACCTTCGCGTAATCATAAGCTTCCCAACAAAGAAGGTGTCCAAAATCACACGCCACTGTAACCATTTCCCATCCCATCTAACCGTGACCTTCCACATCACTTCAACATCTATTTTCTCTGTATTATGCAATGGTTTTGTAGAAAATCCGTGGCAACATTAACACAAAACATCGAGAAAACGAAGAAAAAATATGTTGAAAGAAAACAAAAGAGTTGGTCCGCGAACTTCAAAAGTGTACAACTACACATAGACGCCGTAGCCGCTGTCGACTGCTCCCGCTTTGAGCACTTCAGCGTGTATCTTTAATTGAAATCAACTAACAACCATCATGAAGCACATAATTAAAAGCGATTATTTTTAATTGTTTCGCCCATGGTGGCTGGCTGGCTGGCTGGCGGACTCGTAGTTGTTGTTGAAATCGATTTAACCCTCCTCATCGACGGTTTGCCTCTCCGCTGTTCGTTGTCTTCTTCTTTCTCTTCTGCTTCATCTTCCTCTTGTTTAAATTTTTCGTTGATCATTTGCGCTGCTCAGTGTACCAGTCACAACATTGATTGATTTGGTTCAATATGTGCACAACAAGTGTAGTGGCCTGTCGGTCTGTCTGTCTGCATGTATCTCAGGCATCTTGTTAACCAAATTGGACGTGAATTGTTACAAAGTCTGACGGTGCAGCATGCAGCAGTGTGTTTTTTGACATTATCGAAGCGAAATTATATATAATGGAGGTGCACATTAAGTCAATTGAATAAAATTAACAAAACAACGGCAATAATTGACAGAGCAGCACTGCTCAAAGTGCCTCCATCCCAGGCCGAAGACGACGAGGCGAGACGAACAAAAAACAGATAAACAAAAACGAATTGAACGTTAAAAAAGCTTCAGTTCTCAAGAGCTACATCACTTGAACTTTAGAGTGGAGTGTAAACAAATAATCGACAATGTGGCGGTTAGGTAGTTGGGCAACATGCTACATGATTTCGTGGAGCGAGATTCATCGAACGGCTGGAGGCACGGGCAGAGCAATCAATACCGAGAAGCAACAAGCTGTCAATATAATAACGGCTTCGATTAAGGAATGCAACAACTGACTGGTAATCGTGTCGTGACTAAGAATTTAATCTAATACCTAATTAGATGTCTATAAGTGCACACGGATACAACGGAACGGGTGGCATGCCCACTTGTGGTGAATTGGCCGCCAAGAGAGAGGGGGGACAGAAATCGTATGGAAATGAAATTCCTTAAGAAATTCCACGAAATCCACGCGAAGACCATTCAAACTCAAGCGGGGCTCATGGTAGTCATCACCTAATTTGTCCTCATAAATCGCGGCCCGGTGCGGACGTACATGTCCAGTTAAGCATCCTGCACTCATCACTCGAAATCTGAGAATAAGCTTGACCGCGCATAAATGCGTGCCCCTGCGATAAATCTTGGCGCAGTTAATTCATGAATTTGAATGGTCTCTCAGGATATGGGTCATAAGCGCGCTCTCTATCTGAGTGCGGCCATCAGAGTGCTTATTATGAATATGCGCGCGCGTACACACACATATTGGGGCTGCTTGGCCAAAAGAAAAAGTACCGTAAAACCAATTAAGAGATTGACGATAAGTCCCCACGAGTCAGGCGGAGTAGACGGGCAGGAACGTCCCATCCCGAGACGGAGACGAAGATGAAGAGCGCGCATCATTTTGTGTCTTTGATAAATCGATGCAATCAATAAATTTCAGCGAAAATCGGTCAAGTGTTGCACCGGCGCACACAACCAGCGCCGGTATGGTTTTCGCGAAATTTCCATCGACTACACCCATAATTATTTTTTTGTTCTTTCCCCCAAAAAATTTTTCGCGTCCTTTTTTTTTGTGTGCTTTTCGACGATTCAGGGGGTTTCTGCTCGTTTTATTGCGATTTCCTTGCAATGTTGCAGAGGATGGATGACTGCATCCTTGGCATAGCGCGTTCTTTTTTTGGTTCTCTTTGTCGGGGTTAATTATAGGCCGCCATTAAATGAAGGGTATCAGAGGTTGGACCGAGGCTGGTGATGTATACGCTGCCGCAGAATGTGTTAATTATTTGTAATCTGTACAAAAGCTGGGCTGCGCACTGAAGGTAGTAATTCGGCTTGTGAGGAATGAGGTGAAATTTAGGGGCGTTACACTTTGTGTGTTGCGATCGGACACAATATACAATTAATGTGTCCACTTAAATGGGAAATTAAATGCTTGAATTAGCTGGGAAGTGTTCTTTGAGTCTGTGGTTTCTTGTCGTTTATTGTTATTGTTATTGTCGTCTTACCGTACTGTGGGAAGTTGCAAATTTTGTGTGATAGAGGGATGCACTCACCTGGAAAGAGAAAGAAATATTGCGTTGTTAGAAGATTTTCATAAATGTTCAAGTTGGTTGTGATTTGTGTATAAATGGTTGTAAAAGGTAAGCGAAGTGAGGCTATGTGTGGATTGGTCTTTTCTAATTGGGAACGGAGTGCAAAATTCATTGTAAAGTTTTTGATCATTAAGTCTTCTTGGAGGGAGGGGTGCATTCGTCGACTGAAAACCACTGCTTTGACTGTTTCTGCATCTCTTGTGAGTACCAGAAGATCAACGTCTGGTCGATGGTTACGATACGAAGCTAAAACTCATTTGAATGCGCTTAAAGATCTCCAAACATTGCTATGCACTGCTGAGTGCACAAACTTGACACCCATTCCGCAGGCAGCTTTCTCATGCCCAACACTTTACGTCTTTTGAGATGGCCTAGCTGGCACTCTTTCAGTCAGTGGTTTGCCTACATAAGATCTTGTAGGCGCATCTTTGGCTCCTATGTGGGAGGTACAAGCTACAGTCCTGGACCAGACTTTAATTCATTCCGATCCACACCTCACGCGTTTGAAGTGAAGAATTGTTCAAATTTTATTGTTCGGAGCATAAGAACAGCAGCATAAATGGCAGGACAACTGAAAGCTAGCCCTTGCTACTTTAAAGTGCAACCCAATAAGTAATTGAAGTGCATGGGATTTATCAGTGACTCGAAGGTTATGCTGGATTTGGAATAGAGTCCACCAGAGTGGCAGCAAATTCATAAATGCTTATCGCAACTCAGACATTTAAATCTGCAAATTAAGTATCGATTCAATGCTAATTGGCTGCTAATTGCGATCCAAACATATGTCGAATCTCTTTGAGGTTACTTTGCCTTGTTGACACATTGTTGACATCATAGTTTTGAACTAAAAACTACTTTGCCCAATAATCAGTGGTAATAGCTTGAAACTAGTCACTCTTCCTTTCACTTTTAGCAAGAACATCAAAGTATATAATCTGAAATCTAAGCTCAAACAATCATTTATCATGGTCGCAGGTTGTGTGCATTGCCGTAAGTAACGAAAATCTCTTGCCAGCGGTCAATATTTTTGCTTTCGCAGCACAAATACCCAGTCAAAGGCTATACTTAGCTGCAACTACCATTACTCCGATTATAATCTCTCAAGCTGGTGGAAATAAAGACTTTGTTAATCATTCGCTCCCACTAATGGTATCAGTATCTCATTTCATAGCGCACTTGCAGAAGTATCATTAAGCTCTCCAATGACGATGAATGGATCTAATTACAATTCATTCCCACCTCAAGTCGAACAATAAATTTTTCTCGATCGATGTGTCACGTTGTGAACGCCTGCGACGACTTTATTCTCTGCAATCACAGTCTTGCTCCTCAGTTTCTTTGTTTGAATTTTCGCCGTTTGTGCGAAACGTGAAATAGAAGTCCTTTAGTCGGAGACCAAGCCTTCTTCGGTCAACATTTTATCAATCCGACACAAGGTGTGTTTTGTGAAAGCGTGCCCAACCATTAACCGTACACTACACGATCTAGGAGATATGTTAATTTATAATTTACTGCAATTTAGATTACTTGCGACCGGAGCGCTAATACGCCTAGTTCATGCATAAATCGAAATGAAACGAAAGCGAAAGAGTTGGCTAGCGAACTTCGTCAACCCTTCTGCCGGCCGGTCGACGTGAATTTCTATGCAAAATACCGAGATCTGTTTTCGATCTGGCAAATGCATTCCGTCGCGTAATTAAATCGAATAAATTACTAACGACACACGATATTAAAATGATTTTACACGCCATGCAGTGCACTGATTTCTTCTTGTACGCGCTGTTGCTGCCGTAGCTGCTGCTGCCCCTGGCATTATTATCACACACTAAATTAATTTCAGCCGCCAGCATACACTGCCGCACATCACCCAGCACTTGAGATGCATTTATCCCTCCTCCGACGACGCCGCACGGCGAACCACTTAACTCAGATTGTAGTACGCGCATATCCAAGTGAAAAGCAGTGAGCCCCGTACAATGATGAAGAAAAGAAACGCGTACACATACCTACTTATATCCGAGGTGATTATGATAACCATAATTTCTCGGCAATTTATGATTTTTTGGAGGCAGATCGGCTCGCGATGACCATAAAAATAAACCATTTCGCAGAATGATGATTAACTTTGGCATCTGTGGGATGGCATCTTAAGGAGGGGAAATCCAGATATCAGTTTATCTGGCGATGGAAATCTTTCTTTTCTCTTAATGGACGCGGACTCTGTGATTGCTTAATAATCATTCGATTAACCCGCGAGGTGAGCGTACGGCAAACGTTTTCACTCATACCGAGCTGTGTGTATGGCCCGTCAGGCAACCAACAACCAACAGCCAACACCTTTGAGCCGTAAATTGATCGCTTTATATTAAGTTGTTAGGATTGTGTTGATATTTGTAGCACGCATCACATGCTGACGCGCGAATTCCAGAGCAGAGCGAGATGTGGAACAGTGGAATTGCAGAAGGAGAGCAAAATCAATTTGCAATTCGCGCAGAATCGATTTGAGTTGTCGACCCGAGCGTCTCTGCACGGTGCCAAGCAATTTAACCCGAATGCCCATCCATCGACGGTGTTATTGTTGCCTCTCCCCACGCCCTGCATGTCGTCACTTGACCACAAAACTAATTCTGCAAAGAGCACCGTGGAATTGGATGAAGTCGCGCGTGTGCTTCATGTACGCTGGCTAACGATGTGGTTAAAAAGGGGGATGGAGCATTGTACATTGCCTTTCGGATCCTCCTGACTGCGCTTCGCCACTAGCACCAGCACCACTTATCTCTGGCGCTTAAGGCGTATTGAGTCCGCTCTGACATCCTCGTTCTCCTGTCAGCGGCCACAATGGATCTCATTTTCCAGCTCACCATCGCCGTCGATCGGTTCTCGGTGTGGCGCGCAATAGTTGCCCGTTGTCGGCTTTGTTCCAAGAATTGCTGCGATAATTCCGCGCCATCCTGTACCACCTCCGCCGAGGTGGACGCGATCCCGAGCAGGAGGCGCACACAAATCACAGTGTAATCAAAGGTAATCAACGAAATGGATTACACTAGTAGGCAAAAAGCTTCTGGTTATGTGTACTGAAGGAGATTTTGATTGATTGATAATTTTAAATGGATCAAATGGATCGGCATTCCCATCTGGGGTGCGGTGATGGTGCTAGTGGCTGGCTTCGTGTGCTATTGATGGTGATATGTGAATTAGGAAATGGCTGAGCAAATTTGTTTGTTTTGAGGCACCTAATGAGAGATGTGATGGAATCAGGGTGTGCGGTGAGGGTTGGAGAGATTCGCTGAAAGACGTGGACTGCTTGGAGCTGCAATTTCAGAAAGTTTACAAATTGTGTTTATGTGTTGCCAAGTAACGAATTCCTAACAGCTTTCTTTGAGGTCGTGGGCATTTAGATCTTCTACGGAGCTTCTGAGTCTTTCTGAAAATTTTTTACCGACTGAAACAATCACACCAAGTTGCTTCTGTCGAGTTCAAAACCAACTTAACATGTCGCCCTTGATTTTGTCGCAGCCCATCGTTAATGGCTGCGCTATAAAATAAAGCTGCTCACAGAAGCCCGTCCTAGTCACCGCCGCCCTTCTATCAAAGGCAAACGTGGTAGGGAATGGCTTTTCACAACAGCCAGCAAACTATTTCACCATGAAATGATTTCCATTACCTCTTGAAGACGAGAGGTGCAGTAAAACCTACACCAGTCCAACGACAGTAAATTCGTTCACTTATCTGTCACAAAGCATGCTGAATTTGCGGCCCTTTCGACCATACCACGCCCAAAATAAGAGGCAATTCTTTTCCGTATAGTTGTCATCGCTGTGCACAAGTATATGCGTTCACGAGGCAACTTTGATTTGCTTCATTTATTGCCCAATATATTCGAAGAAAGACGCCCGCTCCTCACAGTCCGCGGTTAAAGCATTTTCTTTTTCTTTACCAGTCCCGAAGACCACAGAGTTGTGTAAATATGTAATCGAATACAAAACGAAAATGTTAAAACCAATAATCATTAAAAAGAAATAAGATAATGATGTCCTATTAAATGGAATCAGTTAAAGGCATCGTAAATCGAGGGAGCGAGGCTTAAGTGCTGGAATATGCCTTCGCGGGACGTAAAAGGCACCTACTCCACTTCCAGCATCCAAAACCACGCAACGCGCAGCAGCAGCAATACCGAAAAAGTGATACAAAATCGAAGAGGAGGAAGAAATACAAAGAAAGAACACGAGAAATAAAAGAGTTGGGCAGCGAACTTTTTTTTTCATGTTGTAAAGAGTCGGACGTGCGGCACTTCACACGCAACCGACTCACTGGTCTATGGTTCGTGCACCGGCTGCCAGGCATCGGTAGATCTCCTCAACAACAAACGAGGGCATAAAGATAGCTGAGCCTCAATTCATCAGGCCAAGCCCAGGTCCAGGCCACGCGACTTATCCGCCCTCCGGATTACACACGCTTTATGCCTAATTGTCTACGAGATGCAGCGCACCGCCGTTAGACCTGTGCGCGTTGTTGGTGGCTAATGGTGGTATTAATTAATTCCTCAGCATATCATTAAAATGTATTTTGTAGCGTCTGCTGTCAATAGTTCTGCAACGTACGCAACGCAACGTACAACCGTGCTGCGTAGTCAGCCTTAATGGCTTGTCTTGGGCACACTCACACATTTGCACACCATGTCGATGGCGATGCCGCCACCATTGCACCGTCCCAGGTAGCTGCAGGCAACAACGGCACGGCGGCTACCTGTTACCCCAGCCTTCTGTTGGCTATAACTTCCCATTTGGCCGATGTCACCGCCACTCATTTACGAAATTCATTATCATTGAGAAATATTGTCTTTTGCAGTCGAGATTTTATTTATGAGCCGAACGAGAGCATTAGCTGATGGCTGTCGCGGCTGTCCCGTGTGCCCGTGCAGTCGTGTGGAGTGTGTGAGTGTACGTCCATTTGGTTTAATTAAATTCTCTTTCAGCCAAATGCTCATTTAATGTAATTAACCATTCGGAAGAGAGACCGCTGCATTAAGGATTTCATTTCAAATGCAAAATTAATGTGCAATTCACTAGAGGCATTTCTCAACTCTGTTCAATGGCTGCGGCCGCGGCTACTGGTCGACTACAGCGACACTGTTCAAATTACCATCGTAATCTAGCCCGTGGCTAAAAGCAAAGCGAGTCAAGAACGCAGCCGCCACCAGCACCGGACAACTTACTGTCTATGTTAGCGGCGTGGGTATAATAACTTGGCATCCATCCGACACTTCTTCCACACTGGGGATACTCTCTTGTGTGCGCCGTACAATAAACGATTTTCATTAAGTCCACCTGTCTTTTCGGGAAATTTACATTTTCCTGCTTGGAAGCGACGTGACCATTTAGAATGCGCATTTGTTGCGAGAGTCACAGCCAATCGAATGGAATTGAACTAGAAAATCCCATTGAGGATGGCTATGTGTGTGTGGGTGTGTGTGTATGGGAGCATCGCTGAGCTGAGCTGGAGAAAGGCGCAATGATTTTTACATGGTGGCGGTGCGCGTTCCTGTCAGGCGCTCATGTGAAGCGAATCATATTACATTGCACGAGTCGGGGTTGTGCATGGTATTGGAGTGAAAGAGATGGTGAGGGAGGATGGCTTATGTATCGTGCGTGAATTTAAGTGAAGGATTTAACTTTTGAATTGGAGTTGCTCTGGATGTATCGATGACTGGTGTTCTAGCTGCTGTCGACATCTAGGAACATCTGGAAATGTGCGTTGGACCAAAAGTAGATTCGGGGAAAGTCACATTTTTTCTTAAAAGGGCGACGGAAGGATAGTCTACGCCGAGTACTCTTTCCAAGGACACTTCTTGAAAAGAAAGTCTAAATGAAGTCAGAGCAAATCTTTTAAATCGCATGTGATGGAGCGCGCGACTTTAGGAAATGTGAAACTTTGCCTGTTCAAATTCTTTGCTACTCATGTGGAATGCACAGTGTCATAAATGCCCCAGTAGAGATCTGGAACTGTAGCGCTGCTCAACTATTTTTTAAGTTGGAGTAAGTTGTCGGGTTTTGGTCATACTCGTCACCGGGCCTCCAGAATGTCATCTACTTTTGTACCTCTTCTATCGAGTCTTTACACAAGATCCACACATTTTGGGCCTTCAAGTCTTCTTCGTTAGCAATGTCCATAAACTGGATTTTTGTTATACTATCAAAATCGCTGTCCAAGTCCTTTGTTTTCCGTATTTTCTACTTACTTTCTTAAAGTGTTGCTACAGTCCGGGAAGACCTGGACCTAAGCCATTAAATGTCTCCAGCTAATGCGATCTTGTGCACGTTGCCTCCAGGTTTGCACGCATAGTTGGAAGAGGTCCCTTTCCACTGAAGTGTGCCATCTGAATCGAATAAGCAGTCCCTCGAGGGTGGTTTCGAAGACTTTCCCCGCCCAAGCATTTGTATCTATCGACTCTAGCCTGCTTAATCGTTGGATCGTTAGTCAACTCATCTGAACAGTTCATAGCTAAGTTCTCTCCTCCACTCATCATCTATGCAGGCGCGATCGGAGATTTTGTGCTAAAACAGTCATGAGCAGCCGCATTAGCTTTTGGCAAAGTCCATGCCTTTACTTCAAAAAGTATGACTGAGACGGTTAAGGCCGTAAAGAGGATTACTTTGATTGTTCCTTTGTCAATTGCTTCTTAGACCAATGATGCAGCGGTTAGCAAGAGTTGTCCTTCGTTTTATTGGAGCGCTGCTGTCGTTGGCTGAGTCCTGACTTCTTGACAATCTCAAAATTAAATTGGTCTATCGTGACTGACGTCAAAGTTGAGTGTCATTCCTATTTGACAGCATATACTGGGTCTTGCCTTTGTTAACTGTTGAGCCCATCTTAGTGGCCTGCGTCGCAATGCTTACTAACCTGCCATGCAGCCTTCGTTCCTTGACAAAATTCCTCCTCTCTGACTTGATATATTTTTTGGGAGTTTCTGTTGCAGACCACCGGACTTCGGATGTGTCTGCTTTAGAGTGTGTTCTCATTGCCTCCCACTTCCATCATTGTGCACATTTGCTTCTGGCCGAGACATGAAAACTCTGTTTTCTAGTCCAGTCAGTAAGCTCTGTTGCCAAATAGCGGCTGCAAGACCGTGAACAAACTCTGCACCCACAGCAAATTGTTCGCAAAGACTACCACGGCTTGCTTGGCCCTACACCTCAAAGTATCAGAAATCAAAAAATCTTCCCAATAAATAAAAATTCAACACTGAACCTTTATCCGAGACTGATAACACGGACAACTTCAGCTCCTCTTGCCCTGAAACCATGCTTAACTTTGTCGTCCCTCAAGACACTAACTTTCGAGTTTGTAGGAATCGCACTGAAAAAATTGAGCCTCATTCCAGGAGTGGAACCTATCGATCGTTTACAGTTCTTCACTTTATTGCCAACAGGTGTGAGTACAATGTATGGCCACGCTTGCCGACTCTCCGCCGCGGAGTCCTCAATTAAACCACTCTGCCGGTCGCGTTTCTATGCGTGGCTAGGAGCCGCATGCAGTTTTATTCGTTTATTATCTAAATAGCGTGATTAGCAGCAGCACTCAGGACCAGAGGTGAACCAACCATCATTACAGCAGCGCCAAGAATCCTTTAATGCCCTGCCATGTAAGTGGATGTGCACACGCGCCTCCATTTCATGCATGCCAGCAGCAAACATCAGCAGCGGCCTGAACTCTGTTCGGTTTTATTGAATTGAAATTTAAAATTTAAATGCAGGTGAAGGCATTTAATGATAAACCCAAAGGTTTAAGCCGCCACCGTCGCTGCAGACAGCGCCGGATGCCATCCTGGTGGCGGGCAAGCAGATGCCAACTGCTGCGAAGTGTGGGAGCAACATTGTAGCGCACATCACAGTCACACTTGATCCATATGACCCGAGGATTGCTGGCGGAATGCTAGTGCTGCGTGGCGCTAATGCCGGCCGAGGGGTTATCGCGGCACGGTGATAAACATCGTTGCGGTGTGACAAGGGGTGGATGTCAGTGGAAGGTAGAGCTTTCAGTAATTATGAGTGATATAAAAATTGCAGCCATCCCATGGGGGAAACACTGAACAGTTCGATGGACATAAAATGCTGAATTAGCATACGCTGCGGGGATCGTTGCCTTAATCCCTGCGGATGTGCATGCTTGATGGCCGATGATAAAGATAAGTGAGAGGAGCTCCACCGGTGGGAAGTGCTTAAAATGTATGCATTGTAGGCTTATGACTTTCGAAGGGCAATTATATTCGGTTGAGTGTGGACGGCTTGGCAGAAGTTCGTTTGTTGTGACGGTTAACAGGTGTCAATTGGTTGCAAGGGGTAATAAGTTGGCGGAGTTTATTTTCGAGTTAAAAGGTTCTCCTTTCGGTGAAGGAGAGGTGCAAGACGTGACATCTTTGGCCCATCAGGGTGCTTTCATGCTCTTACGTAGTTCATATAAAATCAATTCTCGGACTCAATACGTTGCAGCTTTAAAAGCAGGTAAAGAGGTTCAGGTTCATCACTCCTGTTAACATCATCGTAGACGACTCCACTTGGATTTGAAGATTTTTTCAACCGGAGCTGCTATCAACGCAAACAGGAGCCATTAGATACAGAACTTTTCTTAATTTGCATTTTCAGCATTTGTGCGTTATAGGCAGGATAGACAGGACAGGCAGAAAGGACAGAACGGGCATGACAGGCAAGTCAGGCAGTACTGGAAGGACTGACAGAACGGCCAGGACAGGCAGGATACCTAAGACAGGCAGGGTATGCAGAGCAGACAGGACAGGCTGAAAGTGAAACGTGTGAAATGGATTTGACGGATTTTTGTCATGTGGGGATGAATTTTTGTCGTGGGAGGACATAGACCCGGAATTAGTGCCCATAAAAAAGTTAGAAGGTCTTTTGCGAACAAGTAAAACTGTCATGAGAAAAATTTGCCACTTGATAAGGATGTACGTCGAAGGGGCAACATATTTGTTGATAAATTGAGAAGGTGTGGAATTTCGGGTACCAAAACCTCTTGTCTCTCTATTGTGTGCGGTGCTCCGAAGTCTATAAATTGAAGTGGTCCACGAAGCACTAAAACCCAATTTCTTTAGCACCGACTAGTGTCGTGATTGCTATTGTCGTTTTATGAGTAGAGAGGTTCTACAGCTTACTGTCGTCTCCAAAAGGTAAATTTAAATAAAAGCTTTTCATAGGCAGATGTTTTGCCACAAGTTTCAGATTAGTGATATTTGGTATCCCGGCCGCATAAGAAAACACTTAAAGCTTAGTAGACTGTGACAGAAAAGCCCGTTTTGGTCTTTTTAAAAATGGCTCCCTTACACAATTCCCTCTTGGGTCCAAAACAAAATAGCGATTGGGAAGAATGATGCTTCTGATTTCGATACTGCTCCTGTTATCCCAATTTATTGGTTAGTTAAGGGCCTTGACAACATAAAAAAGTTTGCTCCTTCTGAGAATTCATTATTATGTGTCCTTCCTGGATGACAGCATATAATTTAAATTTTTTGCTTAAGGTACAGATCGTTAAGTTGGCAACACCACTAGTACAAAGGTGGCCCATTTGACAGCTGTCAAGTGATTTCGTTTGGTTTGGCATTTCAACAAAAATAGACAGAAACTTGACCAGCACTCTTAAGCTGTGCAAATTTGGGCCAAAACTAGGTTGCCGTGGATCCCAAATCTCACCTTTGGTTAAATGGTTAAGTCAATAATGGCTAGGCCATGTAGAGCGTATGGACACCACTGCTCCCGCCCGAAATGTCTTCGAATCTGAGCAATTGGGACAATGCAACAGAGGACGGCCCAGGATAAGGTGGCGCACACAAGTGGAGAAGGACCTCAACCAACTTGGAGTGCGTAACTGGCGGCAGCTGGCGGAAGATCGTGCTGGCTGGAGAGACATATTGGTTGAGGCCCAGGTCCACCCAGGACGGAAGAAGAAGAAGTAGGTTACGTCAAAACAAAACTGCCTTTTTTCAGTTCTCACATTAAGACATCGTTACATACACAAAGACTAACTGTTCGATGTACATTATAGGCTGTTCCAGTAGTTGGTTTGAGTTCTGGGAAAACGATGGTTTGGAGAACGATGGTGGCTGAAACATTACAGTCAATGGTGACCACTGTATGAATACTGACATTTTCATTTATCCAATAAACATCCATTATGTTCAGGAGCTGTGGTTTCAACAAGATGGTGAAACAGATGGTATCACAATCGATTTATTGAAGGAAACATTTGGAATGCGCCTTTCGCGTTACGATCGCGTGAGCTCGCCTTCAAGATTGTTCGATTCTACGCGACTTGCCTATTTTCTGTGGGGATATGTAAGGCTGTGGCTAGTCTACATCGATAAGTCCGAAACGATTGACCATTTAGAGAAAAACGTTCGCCACATTATTGAGTTTTGAAGGAGTAGGAGTTTAAAAACCCCTTTAGCTTTCTTAGCCTTTCTTCACTGACGCACTGATTTTGGAATTCGATTCAATGCCAGCAAAACACTCAAGCATGCAGAGTCAGAGTAGTCAAATTACGTCAATGTCATCCGCGCATGAATTAGTTTTGAGCTTTAAAAGGTGAAATTGTAGTTACATGGATGGAGGTCAAAATTGGTCTTAAAACAGAAGAAGGTGTTCATTTAAAAATGAGTCGGGATTTTCATTCGTTTCGGGATCTCTGAATGAATTGAGACCTATTGGCCAGAATAACAAGGCGGGCCCTTAACCCACCTACTTACTCTGGATGCTACGTGTCAAGCCATGATGCAGGGAATTGCCTAACTGAGACCTTTTTCAGCCAGGCAGTTTCTCCGTCTTATGACTTGACACGTAGAATCCACACTCCCTTTGTGGACATTCTCCTCTGCAGTTGATACAAAAGAAAGTGTAATAAAACCATTCGCCTGTCACATCCACTTTCTGCGCGCCATGCGAGATCCCCTTTCGGCAAATCGTTCCAATTCACAAAACTTCTTCTCAACTCATTCAGCGAAGCTCAAGTCGGCACGCCCTCTCTGAACACAGCGTTACACAGCCTCAGTCACGTCCTTTCACCACGACGGCAATGACGACGCGACGACACGACGACGAGCCAACATTTTCCGCTACAGATAAGTCCCTAATTATCGATTTTCGTTTCGAACTCCTTATGTAAGTCGCGGCCCAGCTCTCGGTGCAACACAACACCGCGGTTACGCAATTAAGCTCGCCTTGGTTGGTCCGATTGGCCAATGACCACCGCATCGGGCACCTCATCTCGGCGGGCGCATGCACATTCGGTTCTTATCGCCGCGTTCGTGGAGAGAAATTAAAGAAACGACAACGACGCCAACAACTGCGACAACAAGACGACGCGAAACGAGAAACCTGGATTTTTGGCGATCATGATTGACGTTTAATTTAAATGTTCGCATGTACGTCTGTCGGTTTGCGTCTGCGCGTTCAGCGGAAAACTGAAAGTTATCACGTAACTCTTCTGGGGCTGGGACTGGGGCTGTGGCCGTGCATCGCATCGCTCTGCCAACGCCGCTGCCGCTGCCGCTGCGCTTTAATTCTAGGCAATCAGATTTCAATTTTGATTAAAGGAAAAGCGCGACATGAGCTGGGCGATGACTGCTGCGCGATAAGTCGGTGGCGGCCGACACTAGTGCGCGACGATGAAAAATATGAAAACAAAATCAGCGAGGAAAAAAATCTCTCCGTAAATCCGCGCCTTTGATTGATTGATATGAAGGCGGTGCGCAGCGGTGACGCTGTGAACTGCGCACCGTGGCGTAGCTTTTTTTTTGGGACGCGCTTTACGCAACCTTCGGCTTGCGGTTGTCATGCGTACGCGGCACAGCGCACGGACGTGGTCTCCAATAGAGAGTTCCTGTTCGGCGTGGCCGTGACAAGCCATCACTCAGATGAGGAAACGATTTTCGGCGGCGGTGCGGCGATGGTGGGGAAGATGAAAAATACGCTTGCCCAAGCTGGCATGTGAAATGATACCTGTCACAGTGGCCTTAATGGCCAATTTAATATTTTTTCTGATTTTCTGTTTATTTGCTGGAAGAGGCTGTGCAAGAGGGTGGCCACCATTTCAGAATTTGGAAATACGCCAATTGGTCAAGAGTTAGAATTAATTGCTCCATCAGACGTTGGTGTCAGTTTTTGACGTGGATTAAGAGGCGTTGGGTGCGGAATGAATGATGGAATCTTAGGCCGGGATGCGCCGAAGGGAGTTCACTCGCTGGTCACAACGGATGATGAATTTCTTTATGTCTTTACTAGACTTAGAATTGTATGCGGGCCTGTCATCTCAAGGAGAACATTGAATTGGGTTCTTAACGGCGTGGGTGGGGCACATGCGACCACTAGAAGCTAAGTTCAAATCGGATCCTAGGCCACAACAATTCAGATAGCAGAGCACATGCCTTGAAGACAGTTGGCGCAAACCCTTGCTGACGGGGGCGGAACTTACTCAACTCCACCCTCGACTGCTGATGAACACAAATGAGAAGCAACGCAGTCTTGCACAAGTCCACACCTTCCCCCCGTCATCCAGCAGACAGACTGATGCAAGAAATTCCCAAGGCATTTCGGAGAGACTCATCGGCCAGACAAATGACCACCTCAAATTGATTTAACCCCTCGATTTGCATCATCAGGCGTGACACCGCGATGGAGAAGCACTCAACCACGGCAGGTGTCTAAGCCACCCAACCTGCCACCAGACGTCTAGCAATTATGATCCATCCAGGCTGCCATTAATCACCTTCACATCCATCAATCACGTCAATTAAGATCAGAATGTCAAAGTGCTTGATGCTGCAAGCGTGGCCCCTCCACCCACCACCTACCGACCAACGGCCATCCTGATCGGCGGCGACTCCCGTTCGACGGCCGGCGATTTGATTTACGAGCCCCGTAATTAATTGGTGTGCTCATGGAATGTCTTATGACACAAGTGAGTAATTAAACAGCACAAGCCTTCCGCAACTCCACGCCATGCCACCTGACAAAAGACCTTACGCAAGACGCAGTCTGAAAGCATTCCTCCCCGGGAAGACAATAAATAATACACAATCCCCAACAGAACGCACTGTGGACACACCTTCGCGACGCGCTTGCCTTCGCTCGCCAGTCTCCATCGCTCACCACAGACATCTCCAGGCAGGCGTCAACTACTGACGCTTGAGTATATTTGACAATCGTCACCGCTCCGATTGGCTGTTAATCAATGCAAAGGTGGCCTGCCTCGCCACCCAACCGAACGGCAAAAAAAAAACAAACAGACAAACAACATTTCATTTGCAATAATGTTGCAAAGTAGACAGTGGTTGTCTGCAGTGCAGCTACCATCGCCGCTGCGCTATGGTAGCGGCTGCCAGCAGCTGGAAAAAATTGAATCACTCACGCCAGAGTGCGCTTAATCATGTCAATCGAACGCGCGCGGCGAGGAGTTTCAAGTGGAGCAAGCGAATTAGCCACAGGTTTGCGTTATGATCTGTGGTATGCACCCCCGCACTTTGCGGTGGTAATTACCGCAAATGGAGGCTCATTAATTAGGGAATAAAAGTGGTTAAGTGAAATCAAAGACCGATAAACTCTGGCGACGGGTGTGGGTGCAACGGGTGCATTGATTGGGTGTCATTAGCACTTTTCTGCGCTGCCACGGAATGCGGAGGAAGAATATTTGCGGCGTGGTTGTGACGTTTAGCGCTAACTGAACCAGTTTCTTTGTCCTGATGTCGCTGCGAGTGGGGTGTTCAATTAAACGTCTTATGTGATGGATTTAGCGATGTGATCGGTATGCGCGTGCGCGCAAGGGAGGAGTAATGGTGGAGATGATGATGTCAGTGAGACCTTGCGTTTGATGCTGGTTTTTGTGGGGAAAACCGACTAAGTTTGTCACATTCTTGGGGATTTTTGTTATGGCGTCCATATTCATATCAATTATCATATCGGTGGCTTAAGGATGAGTTGCCTTTCCTTATAGTCTAGGCTTACGTGCGGGTTCTTCTGGTCCAACTCATTACGATATCTTGGCTCCATCTTCAACTTCTGGATTCAAGGTTCAAAATGGACCGATACGAAATGTGGGACTTTGCCTACCAAACCTTCTGGTAACTGGAAGGAGCCACAAATAACTCCAAGATACTGGAATTTAGTTCAAGGCGAGGATTTGTGTCAAAAAAGACCTTAAAACCCTACCCTGAGACTTTTTGGGAATGATCTAGTCGGCGAGACACTTAATTTTTTTTCTTTCTGAAATCCCAGCCAAGTCACACGTCCCACGATTTGTGCCAAAACATTCGTTAAGCAAAAATTCTCGCAGCAACCAAATCCCAAGAACAGTTTGCCCCCCTAAACATACCGTTCACTTCTCCCAAAGTTTCCATAATTCAGAACTTTGTCGTCATTTTCCAAAGACCCTGCAGCACCCATGTCCAGTCAACCTACTTCTGAGAAGTTCCCCTTTGACCGCAAAAATCTCTACTCTTACAAGTTAATTCAAATTTATGATCGTCCCACCCTCCACACTCTAGTTAGTTATTTTCACAACCGCACTCCACTCGAAAGAATAAATCACAGCAGTGCAATTGAATTCTGCCGCATTCCTCCAGCACATACAACCACAAGTGCCTGCCTTGCTTCACATTTTATTTGATTACATTTGACGGGCGTTAACATTACCGCCAATGGAGCGCAATCATTCCCTCAGGCGTCTCGAATCGAATGAGCAGCAATTTATGTGCTCCTACATCGACCATGCGATTGAGAAAAGTTCAAAACGATTACCGAAAGAACTTCTGGCGATTCGCGAAAATCCCCCCCCCCCCGCGCTCTTCCCATCGCCCCCACAGGCTAGCACAGACACACCGGCAACAGCAATGGACGCTGCTCCAATATTCGCATATTTCATAATCATAAATTTTCTGCAAAGAGCCCCCGAATCTATCGGTATCACGAGGCACGGGCTAGAGTGAACTCCATGAACGGACGGTCGGTTGTCCTACCACTGACCAATGAGTTATTCTGCGGCAACGGCAGCAGCAGCAGCGGCAACAAAGGTAGCCACGGCGATTTGAGGTAATAATGGGTTTAACAGTGGTAGCCGCTGCTGATAATTGGAATTGATTAATTAGTGATCGGTGTGATGTGTGTGTGTGTGTGTGTGCACCTCTTTCGGCTAGTAGGTGAGGAATGGGGCGAGACCGTTGTGTAAAGTGTGCACCATGATACCCGTGGTTGGGTGAACTTATTTCAGTCCATCGATCATTCAGTCGGCATTCCACACAAACACACGCTGTCCGGCCTAAGAAAACACCAATTTATCTCAAATTGTTCTCGAATTGATCCTGGGCCAGTGCGCAACTGATTTCGTCTCTCTTTGAACGGGTGCCCAGAGGCTATCTCGATAATATCTCACCTTCGATGAGAGTTCAGCTCAAATAGGTGGCGACTGACTGATGGTGTGTGTGCGTGTGTGGAATGCAAGGGTTTGCTTGATGGGAAAAAAAAATGCCCAAATGCGGTACCTCCCCGGGGGGCAGTTGATGTTTTCACCATCATCACAAGGTCTTCCTGTGACATTTCAATCCACACGCATCTCGCATGCAGGGGGACAGAAATGATCTCGAGACTTTGCATAAACAGGTGGTCTCCGGAGAATACTCTTCAAAGTCGAAGTGACTCTGACTTCCATTCAAACGACTGTGGCATTCTCAAATTTCCATCTTCATCTTTGGCTACAAATGCACAACGTAGCACAATGCCCAAAAACAGTTGGCCGCGGACAGGTGTCAGGTGTCCAGATGCTTCATACGCACATCTCTGTCCCCGCGTAGATTCGCACATTCGAGCGCACAAAGTATTCATTAAAATCCAATAAAAAACATTCACTATCTATTCAAAATGCATCTTTTGCATTGCGTTGCATCTGAGGTTTCCTCCTCCTCCCCCTTCCACCTCACTGCTCCGTCGCTCGTCAAGAACCGCGCGCCAAACTTAATTTTAAGGTCGACGCATACGTTAACGTTACCTCAGAGAGGTTTTGCGGATTTTTTTCCTCATAAGCACCGCTCTGCGCACTCTGCCATTAGTACCCGCAAGCGAGAACTTCATGGTCGATCGGTGAATCCTATCCAATCCACGATCAATAACAATAATAATTTTCCATATACATTCGGGGACTGCGGACACAACTGCGACGAGAGTACTCGATGCCCGAACACCGAGGGACCAAGAGACTAGGGAGACGGAGGTAAAAAGAGAAACAGCACCAGCGACACACAACGCCAAGCACCGTTACCTGCTATCGATGTCCACGATCACGCGGCATTTCATTTAGGCGAATTATAATCATCATCCTCATCAGCACTCGACACAAACAGACACACACAACACACACACACATGCACTTGAAGCGCAGCCAGACTCGGACGCGGCTGGACCAGCGCGCTGTGCTAAAACAATCAAAAATGGCGAAAAAAGACGCAAAAGGAATGATCGTCTGTTGTTTGTCTGCCCGGCAGCGGTTACACAAAGATTGCGAAAAATTCTGTTATGTTACCGTGAGTGAGTGAGTGCTGGTTGTTTTTGGACCCCTGTGCATTGGTGTCTGATTTCTGTCTTTCACCACACCAGCCATTCAACCAGCCCAACGGCACAACCAGCGAAACCATTGAGTTAAGTCAAAGTCAGTTTGTTTCCACTCTTTACCACAAGAGAAAAGCGGTGCGATGGGGGCAGAGAAACAACAAAAAAGGCGGCGCGCGGCATGCCCTTAAATGTCAACATTACAACATTAAGGGAATGTCCTCAATCTGTCAGGTTAGATATCCACTTGTATAATTTCGCAGATTCTTTGAAATGGAAATTCAATCCGCATCCTGGTCACTGTGCGGAGAGAAACTCCTCCATTCAGCACTCCTCCAGATGCTGGTGGTGATGGAAAATTGGCAAGAGAAGAAGCCGGTGAGTAATTGAGTTCTCTTGATTAGAATTTTCGATTGCATTTCACTTCACCGGCAGAACGCGGCGTGTGACAACACTAGGCACACGAAACGATACCGAAAGACGAAAGAGTTGGTGCACGAACTTTCCAATCAATTTTGAATTATTCTCTCACCGACACAACACGAGCGCCTCCAATGCAACAGAAGCAAATTGCTGATTGGAAAATTGAACAAATTTCCTCCTTTGCCGATGGAGCAAATTTGCATATCCCATCTCGTGTTTTGAATGACCTCGTTCGCTCTGGCGTGGGGCACTCTAAAAGGTGCGTTCGGTTTTGATTGGCGTGCGGCTCTTCCTCTTCCCTTATCATCGGTGCGATCTATCGGTCATCAAAATTTACACAATTTCAGTCATAAACAGACCTCACTTCACTGCACATACAAAGTATGCCAGCTCGTGCAATAAAAAACGAACTCCCCTCCTAATTATAATTTTACAACCAGCACCATAAGTGGAAGTTAAGATGCATTTCAGCGAATTAAAAGAGGAACAAATTACCTGCCATCCTTACAATAAACCAGTCAAGTGTACTGAGCTTTTATTCAATTGAAATTGAATGAAATTAACAAAATGTTGCAATTTACCGAGTTGTAAATGGACGTAGTACACGATGCGACATCTGCACAACTGCGATAGCTAACATTGCGTTGAACAACATCACCATCAGCTGCAGTAGCAGCATCATCATCAGCATCCGTTAGTTGCGGATATATTTCATGATAGGAGACAACAGTAGTAGTGCCATCATTCGCTCCTTCACTACACATTCGAGTAATCGAATTTATGGGGGAAATTTACGACGCTGCGTCTAATTAAATGGGAAACTTTACGACTGTCTTTCGCAGATTATAAAAAAAAACAAACTCTTGTTGTTTTTCTCTCAGTGTGCATTTGGGTTCATTGCTGTGCGTAGAGAATGGTTGGCTCTGCAACTGGAATTTATGTCAATCCTTCTCTTTTAAAAATGAGGCTTTCTGTCTAACAAATACACTATGAGGAGGATCAAAAGATCTTGCCTTGTGATTCGTGTGTCAACCCTGAATACAAGAAATCATCCAAGTCCGACTGCAAAGTAGTTAAAATGTATGTTTCGAAAAGAGAGACCTTCCAAAATATACTACAGAGCAGTATCCTGCTATTCAGGGAACGATTTCAGTTCCAAATAGACCTTCGAATTCCCGCAATTTTCCTTTTGCAGTTTCCTTATCAATTTTCCTGCCACGTACAATTGACCATTCCCAAAGGTTGCTCCAGCCAAAGTTCCCCAGTGACCGTCGCGCACCACACTGTCATCAAACATGGTCATCCCTCATGCGCGCTTAGAATGTCAATTCCCCAAAGTCCAAGCATATTTTTTTGTTGATTCCAGGACTTGCGTGTAATTAGCGAAGCCCACTTGAACCGCGCGGTCCACTGGGAGCACACCGCTAGTCCATACCCGAAATGGTAGCGCTTAATTATTAACTGGATTTCTTTCCGTCCAGCCTTGGATGAGTAATTTCCGGCGGTAGTTACTAGTTACCTCATCAGCTTAACCCATCGTCGCAACATTCATTACACAAAACTCTGTCCGGCGACCAGTCGTCAGCCTGTGGCGAATCGCGCATAGATGCTCTCTGCCCAAGGGGCACCGCATCGCGTACATCCACACCACAGCGGTACAGTTTATGAATCCGCTTAGGTGATGGTGCCGCGGGGATGCATTCCATCTGCTCGGTGAGCACACAAAAGCAATAAAGGCAACATTAGTCATTTATTGGTGCTTATCACGGTAATTGCATTCGCAGCAAACTGCGCGGAACTGCACCGCCGCTGCACCTCTTTGCCGATGACCAGCCACCACATGTGTTCCATGGGATGGGAACAAAAACTACTACACCACTAGCGGCACTGCACCAGCACTCCACTCAAGCACTCAAGTGCGCCCGCAGTCGCCGTCGGGGGAGCTCAGATTGATTTTGAATTGGAGATTTCCCATTGTAACATATTCGGGGGATATGTGTACGCACTGGGAACCTCGGTGGCGGTAGCGACGCAACCTCTTGCTTCTCTCTGCTGGACAGACGTTCGATGGTGGATGGTGGATGTTTAAAGTGGAAAACGCACTTTAAATGCCGGCCAAGCCATATTCTTATGCAAATGGTCGTGCGTGTGTGTGTGTGTACACACACGGGCATGTGTTTGGTATTTTTCCGTTTTTGGGGCTTACGGTTCGGCCCATTTCGACGCTGACGATGAGCGCTTGTCGCGCTGTCCGATCAGCAATCGCCGATGAAATGCCTCCAATGGGATGGAATGAAGAGGAGGAAGAGGCTGGAAAAACAAATCATACATTCGGCATTCCAATGGCCGCCTGAGAGGGGCTATTAAGACGCTGGGAGTACAGACATTTAGCAGCGGCCTTTACGATGGGCTGGGCTCTTAATAGGTGACATCCTAATTTCTGCCTCGAGCCAGAGTGTAGCAGAACAGAGGGCGCTTTCCTGGGTGTTCTTCGGGTGTAATTTGTGTGATTTGCATAATACCCCAGGCTGGCGATAGACTTCCTGTGGATGCGGCAATTAAAATGGCATGTGCGTCAGTTTGCAAGCGGCTAATGAATGCAGAGAGGGAGAGAAACGTGTGCCTGGAATTGAGCTGCACAATGTGTTTAGAATGACAACGAAAGTTGGGGAAGGATATGTGTTGGTTGAGGATGGAGTATTTGGAGTGTAGAAGGCGGAGGTAGATGGTTTCCTTTGATGGGAAATCTTTGATAGGAACATCTAATTGTCTGTGGATCACCGCAGGAGCAGTAATCTCTTGTCCAGCCAAATTAACCGTCCCCAAGCCTCTCGTCCATCTCCTCCTCTTCTCTTTGGCTACAAAGTCTTAAAAATCCCCAGGGGTAAGGAAAATCGCATCCTCCCTCAGTAGACAGCTTCACATTCTAATGATAACAAACTTCTTCCAATTTATCTGCCATCGCTACCTGTTCTAGGCCTCAGAGCAACTGCTACTGGCCGCAGTGCACTCCGCGCTCTGCAAAAGGTGTTAAGCCCCTATTTTAGCTCAAAAGTGGCCACACCTAGACCACAAATCGCGGTGCATGCAATTAGCCTGCCAACGAGCAAGTAGCTCGATATGTAGCTCAAATTAATTATAATTAAACCTCTGCAACACTGAGCCCCCTCCCCCCTCCCATTTGCCGACAGCCGACGAATGCTTTGTTCAGCGCCTTTGTTCCACATGTGCGAGCACACACAGTGATCCTTTGATAAGACAAACACATAGAGACACCGGTTAGTGAGCTGCTGCTAGTGTTGCTGCTGTTGCGGCTGTGGCTATGGTTGCGCTGCTATTCATCCGACTCGCAGCCAAATGAGTGCACAATCTAAGCCAATGCGACCTTAATAAATCATTTTTTCGCGGTTGATTCGGAGCATGCGCCGAACCGCCACCCTCCACAGCCGTTACCGCCGTGCGCTGCACCACAACTCAGGTGCGCTACATGCAGGTGTCGCTACGTATACTGCAGCTCTCAGCTCACTGCACCACCAGTCCATGCAACAGCAGCATTCCTCCCCAGCGGCAGCGGCACCATTGCCAGCATTTGACTATGCCGAGTGGTGGCCATTTTGAGAATCGTCGGCAGGGGAACATTTACGTATGCTCGCCGAGCGGTGGTGGAGTATTGTTAATCGATTTCGCGGCTGTGTTATTACGGGAAAATTGGTCGCGGACAATTGAACGATAGAGATACAGAGATACAGAGATGGAGAGATACTCTCCGACGGACCGACAGACCGGGAGATAGTGGCTGCAATAAATAATAATTAGGAGGCCATTATGGCTCTGGCGCGCGCGCTTGCGAACGCGTAAGTTCAGTTACACGCCGATAGAGGCTTTTGTCTCGTTTCGAGTTTTTTTTTGTATTCTATGGCGAATGCCTCACACCTACAGACGACGGCGACAATTGTCAGCGAGTAATTTTAATCGTAACAAATGTTGTTCGGGAATTTTTGCGACGTGCTGTGTGTATCGGGTACAAAGCGGCGGCCCACTTGGGAGTGTGCTTTGTTTGAGTTTCGCGCTGACCCCTTGATAGTTGGACGGGGGTTAATGGAGGTCTTGCCAAATCAAATAATTACAAAATCCGGCAACATGTGTTCACATCACCGGACTTGTGGTGATGGCGGAGCTACAGAGGGTACAGAGAGTGCAGAGAGTTAATCGCGCCGCGCCACCTCCAAAGTGGCGAAGGGGCGTTGTTCAGCTGTGCACAAGCGCAGCTAAAATCCATTACTACCACCACCAGCATCACCATCAACATCGCGGCGAGCATGGATTCAGTGTTAAACCGAAATTCCAGCAGGGATTTAATTAAAAAGACGGAATATTAAACGGTTCACAATAGTCCGAGCCGCGTCGACGACGACGATGCTGGATAGGCGAAGAGTTAGGAATGGTCAGTGAGTGTGTGAGTAAAGGTTAAAGGATGCTAGGGAATGTGTGCGGGGAAGTGAAACTTTGGAGGCGTGATTACAATGCTAATTGAAAACAGAAAAGAGAAGAAACAACACCGACGTGTTGGATGAAGTATTCACTGCGGTATGAGTTGGTGAGGCGCGGGTTAATTGTTTGTAAGATACTGTGTAGAGGGGTGAAGGTTGAAGAGATTGACTTCAGGCGGAGGCTTGTGACAAGCCCGTGGGATCATTGATGGGGATATTTATGTGGCGAAAGTATCGATCTGTCAGCGAATGAACGAAGGAGGCGGCTTCAAATCGAATGAGCTGGGAGAGTCTCATTCAAGGCATTTCAAACTTAATTCAGACATTTTGTTGTTGGACCCAAATATGGAGCTGTTTCTACAATTTGAACACAAAATCAATGCAGTGAAGAAAACCGCACCTCTCTGCATCTCCAGCAGAGAAAATCATAAGCCGTCATTGAATGAAAAACAAAAGAGTTGACTCGCGAACTCGCCACATCTCGATCATCGCACTCGCCCATGCAGACGATCGTAAAATTAGCAACCAAATCGATCAATTACTCTAAATAACATAATTTTAAAACTCCCTTTTCTAGTTTCTCCCCACTAGCAAAGCACACGGCGCGCACATCAGCCGTCCGTCCGCCGGGCACATCCAATGAAAATGTAAATTTTATGGAGATGTGTCCACTCCACACCACCGCCTAGGCAGGCAATTCACCCAGATGTGGACCTTACACGGTGTGTCTTAAGTGTCTTTCACATGCAGCGAGTCGGTTGGCTATACTATGCGATAGCCGCTGCACCGATTCGTGAAATGTGTCGTCCAACAATATCGGTTTAATTAATTCCTGTCAGATATGTAGCAATGATAAATTTATCACGGGATGCAAATTATGAATAAATTGAAGTCTCTGGTCAATTTGCATGTGCATTTCCACACACACTCACGGTGACGACCGACCTGTGGCGTGTCGCACATCCAGCATAGTCACACAGCACATCCTTCGCAAAGGAACAACCGTCCGGCGGACAGCAATCTGATCGCTTCGAATGCAAACAACTCCTTCCTCTTCTTGTACACGCGGCTGGACTACAAAATGCACTTAGATCTCTTCGCTCGGTGTGGAGTGATAGACATGGCAGCGTCAACTTTCCCTTCGGACAAATAGACATACACCGCGGAGGTTGTTAATTACAGGAAGGATTTTGTTTTTATTTCTTCTCGTGTGCCTTTGCTCTCCTCCACAACTCATGCAGCGAATGGAGATTTGGTTAAAAGGCAACAAAAAAGAAAGTCTCTCCTGACCTCGATTTTGACACAGCTGCAGCTCCCCATTGTCCTCGGCCCGACGCACAAAAATGAATCGCTTCCTCTCTCGTCGCGTCCAAAACCCATCTGGAGCTGCACAATAGCAAGAGGGAGAGGAAATCAAAGCCCAAAACGTCAATTAATTATTTCACCAGATATGGCCCGACAGAGAGACAAACGAAAGCAGCAGCGGCAACGGCAAAAACCAATCGACGACGACATCGCTCGAGGAACCAGAGATTGGACTAAAAACTGTCAACTTGCGCCAGTCATTAAATTTGATAATGCATTCCTGCATTGTAAACGCACCAGAGCACAGTGAGTAAGTAACTACAAGATACTTGCAGCCTTTTCTTGACATTTAGTATTTATGCACCCCGCGGGTGCACTCTCCGCTCCGAAAATGGGTTACACGAGTGAGCGGCGACCAAGACAAAAACCTGTCATGCACTACTGAACTCGTTAATAAAATTTCGACATCGGACGATGTATCGCGATCGGTCGCGTCGAACCGCTGCAGACGGCACGACGCACTGCGTACGGTCGAGGCATCAAAATATGATCTCCACTTTCGCGTCGAAATTGGCCGAGCGCGCCGACCGTACGACAGATCATTCGTCAAACTCAAACTGAATTCACCTCTCCTCGTCATAATCAATAACTTCGTACAAAGCCCCTCGCGAGGTGTTCCCATTTTCGGACGCTCCCGGATGGCCTGCTCTTCACCGGCACTGTCATCCTCTGGTGGAACTGTCAAAAATGCCTGCGTGATGCAGATGCGGAGACAGTCCCCTTCTACCCGGCTGGGGTGAGAATTTAAATTGAGTTTCAAATCAGTGTCCATCCGAGTGAGTGCGATGCTGCGTGAATTGGTCTTTCGCGTGGCATACCACACCGCGGTGGCTGTCCGTCAACCTAAATATCTCCCCGGCTCTCTCGCTCTCTCTCTCCCCCCCCACTTCCCCGGTGATCCAGTTTAATTGCCAAATACTTTAATGGATTCCTCACCTACCTACCACACGGCCTAATGGCGCGGACTCCTATGGTGCGTAGTGTGTCGAAAAAATTTGGTGCAAAATGCCGCGAAATGAAATTCATTATGTTTTGCGCAACGTCAGCTCGGCTCTCATGCCACATCTGCCACGTATCCGTGAAAAATTGAGATTGTTTTCTTTGCAACGTTCCAGCGCATTATGCATGGCAGATATTTCATTTTTGTTTTCTGATTTTTGAGCGGAGAGATTTCATTTACATTTGAGTCGACTGCATGTTGGGTGTCAGCTTGGCCGATGGACGGTGGACGGTGGATGGCGAAGTGGTAGCCGGTGCAGTGCGGTCGTATCCTGTCATGCTTCTGGATTTTATTTTGACGGCGTGAAGGAGATTGCCAGGCGGAACTGATGGAATGTGATAGTCGCACGGGATTTTGATTTGACATCAAAGAGAAAGAGAAACGTTTGCGTGATGTTGGCGTGACCCGGAATGAAAAAAATTTTTTGTATCACTGGCTTGCCAGGAAATATTGCTGGTGTACAGTTTGGTTTCTAGATGATGATTTCTAAAGTTGGTGTGAGATGTTTCACTTTGAGGAATGTAGGTTTTTGGAAAACTCTCTCCGTTACTCAGAACCAGAAATTGGTCCATTGGACTGCTGGGGAGCAAACCCTCTCTTCACTGCAGCTTGTCAGTCTTTCCGAGGAATTACAGGAGGCGCTTTTGTGAGAGAGAGTCTACATTGTCATTTCTTATCACCAAAGTGCCAAATATCTGCGACCTCATTCGAGCAAGGGCTGGGCAGTGGAGAAGAGTGTACCATACAGTGTTATCCTCCGCTTCTGCGCGCAGCTGTAGCATACTCAGGCTCTTAGGAGGGTGTTGCAAGCCGTAGGAACGACGTCATTTCTGTCAAAAATGACTAGAAATTCTTATAAGCTTAAGGGGGCACACGTTACGCCATCTCCATTTGTGCTCTTTAGAGGCCGCAATATTGACAGAAGCCCTCGTGCGTGATTCCGAGCATCTCCTTTGGTCTTTACCTGACAAGATCATCGGTAAACTGTCAACTGACGTGATCACACAAACAAACACGCCCTTCCATCTCTTCTTCACAATGCGATGCGTGGCTTACCGCAATTAGTGTGTTTCCTCAAAATTACCTACAGCCGGCGTGTTGTGAATGTTTCCTTGTTCAAGGGTTCGATTAACTTTCTTTTAACATTTTCAGTCATTTTTTGAGAGTCCTGAAATTGGGGCCATCATGCTACCATACCTCGACCAGACTCCTACATTATTAAGTGGAAACTCTTGTGAAAATACTGTCTGTCCACAAAACTGCAATGAGGTGTCTCCATCCTTGCACAAGAAAGAGACACATGAACCATTCTGCACTCTTCTGAGGACTAATTCTTCCACACTAACCACTTCAAGGATGTAAAGGATTTAAGCAAATCTCGATCTCGACTAAATTTTCAACTTTTAAACGGATAGGCAGAATGCTCCTCTCAATTTAGACGATGAAAGGCAAGAATTCCGTCCCTCCGACTTGGACGAGGTCAAGATAGCAATATCGAGACCGAAGTCGAACAAAGGTGTTGGAGCAGATGAACTGTCCGCAGAACTGTTTAAAGACGGTGGAGATGACCTGGTTGAGACGCACATGCACCAGCTCATCGGAAAGATATGGTCGTGGGTCGGGAGTGGAATCTCAGCGCCGTCTGTCCGGACCACAAGAAAGGAGACCCCGTCGACTGGGCCAACTGTCGAGGAATCAGTCTCCTTAACATCGCGTATAAGATTCTCTCTGCCGTATTGTGTGAGCGCCTGAAACCGTTCGTCAACAACCTGATAGGTCCTTGTCAGTGTGGTTTCAAGTCAGCGAAGTCCACCATCGACCAAATCTTCACACTACGGCAGATCCTGTAGAAGACCCTAGAAGTGTAAATCGACACTCACCACCTATTCGTTGATTTGAGCATAGAGACGAGCTATACAGTACCATGTTCAGTTTTGACATCCCAACCAAACTCGTCAGATTGTGTAGGATGACGATAGAGAACTCTCGCTGTTCCGTCAAGGTCGGTAGAGAACTCACCGAGACCTTCGATGTCAAAAAAGGATTTAGTCAAGGCTATGCACTGTCATGTGCCTTTCTCAACATCATTCTTGAGAAGATCGTGCGTAACTCACAGGTCAACACCAGACGCACGATCTTCCAAAAGTCAGTTTAATTGCTAGCTTACGCCGACGACATTGACGTGATTGGACGAACACAGCAAGCCGTCAATGACGCGTTTGCTGGCATTGAAGCAGAAGCGGCTAAAATGGGTCCGGTGGTTATTGAGGGCAAAACGAAGTACATGCTGTCAATCAAAGAAGGACACATAACATCGGTGTCTCGGACAGATCGTCACACTAGGCAGAAGAAACTTTGAGGTAGTCGAGGACTTCGTCTACCTGTGCTCCGCGGTAAATAGGGACAACCAATCCAGTACCGAAATCAAACGCAGAATCACTCTTGCTAATCGCTGTTTCTTTGGGCTCAAGAGGCAATTGAGTAATAAGGCCTTCTCTCGAAGGACTCAGCTTACTTTATATAACAGCTTGATCATCCAAGTCCTACCCTTCGCTGCGGAAACCTAGACGCTACTACAAGTGAATGAGAAGCCCTTTTTGGTCCTGTTTGCGTTGATGACATCCGGAGAATCGCTGCTTCTTTGGTCTCAAGAAACAATTAAGAAATAAGCTCTTTCCTAAGGAACTGAGCTTTCTTCAAGCACCTAGTTCTGCTTTGTGACACAGGACAAAAAGTCTTTTGCGGTCGCTTCGAAAAGAAGGTTCTTTGACTTATAATCGATTCCATTGGTGAAGAAGCGAATTAACGCAGCTGAATGATATGATTGACTTAGTCAAGCGAATTTAAATGTTTCGACTCAGAACGCTGGGTCATGTAGGGCCCAGTTTGGGTAAGAGAGAGGATAGACAGCAATACTTCGCTTACGATCTCGTGCCCAGCTGGAATGGGACTTCACCCCACTTCAGGTGGTGTATATGAAATTGTAAGCATCTAGCCCAAGATCGTGGACATTGAAGTGCCATGCTAAGGGAGGTTAGATCAATCCCTGACTACAGCAGCAATAAAAGAAGAAGGAAACATCGTTTGCGTTGTTTTGGAATGTAGTTCGATCTTATCTTAGCGTTAGCTACAGTGTTTTGTAAGTTTATGTTGCTTAAAGAATCAATATCAGAAATTTCGACGATTTTCTGACGACTGAAAGTGAAGGGACATCCTCGCCTTTCTTTTCAATCATTAATGAATCTTTGACGGCATTTATTTTACAAAATTTGAGGGCTCACTCACTCGACAAAATTAAGCAGAATTGGTTTCTTCAAAGACATCATCAGAGCTGTGCTCGGTCAAAATAAATGTCTCATTTCTTAATTTTTTTTCGGACTGAGTTAACTGTTCGTCATGACATGGGACATGTGCGTCTAACCCTGGTCTAGGTGTAGGTTTGAATTCTCAATTAATCTACGATTCCTCATTTGTCACACCTCCACCCGTTTCGAATTACTTACAAATTAGATTTAAAATCCATTCTTCGATGACAGTCCGAATAAAATTGCAGGTCCCTCACCCCTCTAAAGGCAAAATAGCTCACGGAGCATGCCTAGTTCAGTTAATTTCTAAAACTGATAAGCTGACATTCATTTTTCTCGGATGTACCCGCCTTAAGGTCATCAAACCCATCGCTAAATTCTCTTCGCCAAATTTTTTTTTCAAGGCATCCAAATCACGACTCCTCGAACAGACATCGAGAAGAAATTTCTCACAAATTCGCGGAAAAAAAAAGGCAAAATGCACACGAAATTCGAATTTCTCCCAAATTACAAGGCAATTTTGGACAAGAGAAAGAAGAAAACGCCCGAAAATTCAACAGACCCCTGCCTCAATGTAAACATGAGGAAATTGAAATTTATTTTCGCCAATGTACGCCAACGTCGACGTCGCCATCGTCATCGAAGAAGTCGACGCGAAATTGGACAATTATGACGCGCCCGCGTTCGCATGTGTGATGCAGTCGAATGCCAATCAGCGTCCATAAAACGCACAGCTCCCAACCTCGGGGTAGAAATGTGACTGTGTAATTGAACGACGACTGCCGGCCACGGTGGTATGATTTGAGAATGTTTATGCAAATGAAGACGTATAATTTCGACAGAACGGGCTTCTAATTGCGCGCCGGTCTGTGTGTGCATCTCGGTTGGGAAGATGCGCGCGTACAGGTGAAATCGTTTATATTTACCACTGGCTGACTATGCCCGGTGCAGAGGATGAAGGAGGTCCCTGGGTGGTGCTTACCTGTAATGAAAAGAAAAAAAAGAGGAAAGGAAATAATTTAGTAAAGAAGCGGTAATCGACAATGATGGAGTGGCTGAAAGAATTGAGTACGATTTACGAAAGGAAATATTGTAAACTGGGGAGTTAATCACTGAAACATTGCTCTAATTCAGGCAATTGATGATCACTGTGGAGGGGTTTCCTGTGGGGAGGCACTGTACACTGGGAAATTATGCAGATTGTTTGAATGAACAGAGCGTTGCTAGCGCTGTGGTGTGTTATTGTGAAGAGGTGCCTTGGTCTGACACATAGTTTACGGGGTTAGCTGTACAGAAGGGATGGTCTGAGAGCCAAAAATGTGAGCTAGTGACAAGCATGTGTAGAAAGCAAGTTTTTCGTGGCATGTGGATGTGACTGACATGTACACTTTGGAGACAGTTTGATACTAAAGATAGGGTCAGCACTCATTCTTCTTCTTCTTCCTATGGCGCTACAGTCCGGGGTGGATCTGGGCCTCAAGCAACATGCCTCCCCAGCCAGCACGATCTTTCGCCAGCTGCCGCCAGTTGCGCATTCCAAATTGGTAGAGGTCCTTCTTCCCTTCTGCGCGTCAACTTAGCCTGAGCCGTTCTTTGTTGCGTTGTCCCAATGGCTCAGATTCAAAGACTATTCGGGCCGGAGCCGGGGCGCCACAGGGCGGGCCAGATGAAAGTTTCTTCTTAAAAATGCAAAAAGGTGAATCATCTGTGAACATTGTACGCCAACGGAGACCAAGGGTGTTGGCCACAAGCATATTAGTGCACAAACTTGCCTTCAGCAGGATCATATCGTCCAAAACTTCTTTTCAAAAAACGTAAAGTTTGAGCTGTGTATGCTTACTCTTTCTGAAAATAGGTTTTCAATCCTTCCCAAAGTTGCTTAAGCGTGATGAGACTTCCTCATTTCTTTTAACAAGACTTAGAGAGAGGAATGAGGAACATCGCTCAAAAGTAAGCCCACCCTGTATACGAACTTATCATTGTCCTCATCAAAAATCAAAATTGAAAGAGACCAAGTTCAGGACGCAGACCTTCCGTAGCTTTCAATTACCAGTTCACCACATGTCCATATATCACAAAATCACGAGGCCTGTCAAAATGTTTAGTCCACACGAACCGTTCAAGGGCCTTCACTTCATTCCACGGCTTGCGGCCGCTAATTGACTGCCTCTACAAAGGTTAAGCAACACGCAACACAAAATCCAGTTCCACCCACCCACCGCAGAGAAAGGCTTCACAAACTCCCACTCTGGCCCGGATCACTCAGGCGCTCGATCACCTATCTGCTTATCTAAAGTTCACTGTTAGCCGTCTCACAAAGCCCACATAATCGATCAATTCGCTTGTCGGTGATGCTCGTCTACCAGCCTACCAATGGACCGTGGCTAATCCCCCACCTCCGAGGCTGCAAAATAATAATTACCACGTCCTCTCCCGACCAGGGCCAATGCGCCGCCAATTGATATCCATCTCCGATTCTATTGTTTGGCAGCACTTCGCCTTCAACCATTAGGATCCCACCGCACCGCGAACGCGGCTACACATGAGTGCGCATTGTTCCAGGCCACTTAGGAGCCGAGGCGTGCGCCAATTGACTTCGTTTTGCGCCAACCATATGCACCGCGGACGTGCACAAACGAACCGAATAAGTGCGCGAGAGCTAACTGCGAATAGTTGCTCCTTTGAGATGCATATCTGCGCAGCAGTGCGCATTGTCTGAACGCGCGCAAGCGTACTCCCCGGTGCAGTGCGCAATCGCCCTCCGCATCAGGAGCCCATCGCGGGGAGATCTCGCTCGATCCCCCGAAACGGCAGCACGGCATCGGATTGGATCGGACACCGTCAATGGAATCCTCTCTATCCAGCGGCCGGCGTGTGCGCGCGCACGGGGAAGGCATTTAAATTTCTGCGATGGGTTTGGCGTGAATTCCGTCGAAGCTGCCACACTCCGGGGCCCCGTAAGTGGGAATAAAAGGGTGATTAGGCATCACAAAATGGGTAATTGGTCAGCGAGTGCGTCTGGGAGTAGTGCGCTGTGACATGAGCGATGCATTAGAGGCCATGTGTTGAGTCGCAACAGGCCCGCAGACATGGGACTCCTCCAAATCGGAGCTCAGCCGCGATGGAGGCTGAGGCGATGGAGGCTGCGGCCGGAGCTAAGGCCGGGGGTGAAGGTGCAAAATTTGAATGGCATTTTGGGATTTGTGTCGAGTCATTTGCGCCATTAACGTCACGGTGTGCGTCTGGGAATAGCGCGATAGGAGCGCGCGGGCCCGGAGTGGTGTGGAGGAGTTGTGGGTGAAGCCGCTAAGTGATGCAGAATATCCGCGAGAGAGCGTTGGGTGCGTGGTGGCATTTTAACAATGCATGGCAGGGGCGTTAGGAGTTCGACGGAGTTTTGCATTTCGCTAGACGCGCGAGGGCATGGCCGCACCACGCGGAGTCGTGGGAAGCGAGTGTGTGTGTGTGCGATCGCCGATGGCTGGGGAGAGATATGCCATTTGATGGATGCCTTTTGACAAAAGAATCTTAACGGTTGCCAGAGTCTTCGATGGAATCGTGTGGATGATAAATGTGAAACGGAAATTATGATTTCTCAGCAAGTTTGCGTTGATTGGGCTGCGAGCCGGACAAATGGATTTTGTGTTAAGTGAGGGCACGAGTCACGACGAGTGCCATCTTCGACGTTAGGTGGGCGATGAGTTCTGATGGGGTGCTGTTTCATGAGTTTTTCAGTGATTTGAAAATGAAAAATTAACGATCGTGGAGTGGCTAAATGGAAAGTATCAGGTTTTGAAATTGCTTTTGAAGATAGAATGTCGGGCCTCTTCTTGGGATATTTGCTCTCTGCGTACAATGAGGTGGAAGGTAGAATTTTTCGTTGAAACGATCTTCGGGCAGGCGGTGCGCTGCGTAGACTCTTGCCAGGAACTGATTTTTAGGCACGAGACGCAATTGATTTATAGAACCGTCACTCAAAGCCAAAGCTTGGTTTGTATACCTACTTGAGCTCTCCTGTTGTGCTTTATGACGCAGGAACTTTGTCGTCATTAAAACAGATAAAGAAGGTCATTTTGAGGGGAAATTGTCCTAATTACCGCCATGTCTTCTGAAGTGGGAGACTAATATACGAACTCTACAGACAGAGTTTTGGCGTGCACAATGCATGGAAGACATAGTTCCAGCTCGAAGTTTGTTGGAATAGGAACCAATAGGACAAATCTTCGCCTGATATATCGTCCAAGAGTGTAAGAGATCCTCAACCGACTTGTTAAAGTCGTGAAGTGAAATTTGAGGCGCATGATAAAACTTTGAATTCTTTCAAGAATAAGAAGACAAAGAAGCAAACAATCAGCCAACTATTTTACGTTTAACCAGTAGATCAGGCCTAGATTGAGGAGAACCTCAGACCTAGCCTTCCCCGCTTACGGGGGCTCGGCTTTTATTCAACTTTGACTTTTCAAGTTTTGCCTGGTCTTAGAAGACCAAATGCGATAATTGACAAGATGGAAATGGGCCTCGTCACTAAAGATGATTTTATCGGCAAAATCAGCATTTTCATGTTGTCTCTCGAATACCCAATTAACAAACTCCCTTCGCTGTGCATGGTCAGCTGGCTTCAGTTCCTGAGTCAATTGAACTTTGTGTGCATGAAGATGCAAATCTTTCGTCAAAATTCGCTGCATAGTGGATTTGGAAACACCAATTTGCTGAGCTCGGTGTCGAATTGAGGAGGATGGAGTTTGAGCGACATCATAACGTTCTGCTGCGATATTTTCTGTCGATCGATCTGGTCGAAGGCGCGTTGTTGTCTTTACATCAGTTACAGACCCAGTTTCAGCAAATTTTTCCATTAATCGCTTGGCAGTTGGCTCTTTGGGAGCATTATTGTAACCCCAAATTGATCGCAATTTGCGAACTGTAGCCACAAAACTTTCACCATTTTGGTAAAGCAATTTCAAAAACAATTCGTGTAGCGCTCTATTTTTACTAACCTTATACCTTCAACTAACAAACAATAATAATTGTTCAAATGTCAAACAATGACAATTCGAATGGCGCCAAATTTAAATTTGCGTTCTTGTTGGGACATCCTTTATTATATATTTAGTCAAATGACTTCAACTAGGCTTATATCGAAAGAAGAGTGTTTAGAAGCGAAAGAGAGGAACTAATTTGTTCTTGAAACGCGGCATAGCCCTTATTAGGCCCTCTTCTCATGATCAAGTGGATCGCGTTAATGTATACTATCACATTGTTTTTAGTGAGAGGTAGACCTCGGTGCTCGTGCTCCTGATGTAAGGGTAGCTAATTTATCAGTTCTTCAGTTGCCTGAAATGTCTTTCAAACCCGTCACACAACACAGGTAAAGATCGAATTGCTTAGCCATCTCATCTAGACGGCAATCAAAAACCGTTTTATGAGACTAATTCAAAAGCCTTCAGTGCACACTCCGCGAGGACTAGGATATCTGTGGTGCAGCCGCAAACCTCTTGGGCATATACGAATATGTAGATCAAAGAGTGTGAAATTGAAAATTACTTCTGTCGTAACTTAAAGGGTGATATGAAGTGCTCCACTTTCCCATACGAATGCTTACGGATGATCTTTCCTAAAAGTGTTATAAAAGGAGACTATGTCTAGTGGACACCACCACACTGCCACGTCGTATAATTGAATAGGACGTTCCGCAACTATGTAGATCCAAGACATCATATGTGGTAAGAGTCCCCAACTAACTCACACAGCCCTCTTGTCCATACAGTGTGGCCTTCTGAACGCTTTGAACAATGTGCATATTCCAGCTGAGTCTTCCATTGGAAGTGAATCGTAGGACCTTAGGAGTGCTGGAGAAGGTACAGTGCTTAAAATTAATTGTAGAGAGGTATATGTAGGGAATTTTATACTTTCTGGTAACGAGGACTTGTTAATTTTTTCGGCATTTCTCGGCACATTTGTTCAGCAGCATAAGGGCTTATAGTTAAGCCTGCACAAGCGGATACTGCAGACAAACAAATTTAAGCGTTTCAACTAATAACACCCAATCAACAATTGTCCGATATCCCACATCCGTTATGTACACAATTGTTTAAAAGTGGCACATAACTCACCAGCACTTTGAATGCTTCCCAAAACCAGCTGCAAACTCAAGGAATACATCAGAAAATTGCTCTTGACCACAATCCTCCATCGGATATAAATCAAAGATCCATAGCACAGAAAACATTCCTCCGTACGTGGGCCTTCCTGTATGGCCATCCCATCCATCACATTCCATTCGAAGTTTTTACTTAGTTTAGCAGAGAGTTTCCCTTCAGCCAAGTGCCCATAACCACTTAATGGGTGCAATTTCGCTAATATCAACAACTTATCCCGCGCGTTCGCTTACACTGCGCTGCCCCGTAAAAGTGTGAATTACAACGGTTCTCCCTAGCAAATGCGCCCTTCGCCCAAATCATGATTACACTTGATGGCCAGCCAGCTCTCTGTGCCATGCAACCTGTGTGTCGGACACTCAGTCGTCGCAAGCCAAAGAAGTGGGGAAAAAAAAATAAAATAAAACTCCCACAGCCTTCGGAGCTCGGCCTCTGCCTAATT
Organism: Eristalinus sepulchralis; assembly: GCA_944738645.1. Taxonomy (NCBI): domain Eukaryota; kingdom Metazoa; phylum Arthropoda; class Insecta; order Diptera; family Syrphidae; genus Eristalinus; species Eristalinus sepulchralis. Next base: position 57,815,313 of record OX122886.1, read on the forward strand.
TGGGAGAACCCATCGCATAAATCATTCGAATCGACATTTGGTTGAAATTTTGACCTCGATTTCGCCGCTTCTGAAGCCGTCACACAGCGCCGACACCGGCCACGACACCGACCACTCGGACAGCCCATTTTGGAAGCCCACAGTAACAATGTAAAAAAAATTTACAAAATTATTGTAATTTCCTCACCCATTGGTTTCTCCTTTGCGACGACGACGAGTACGACGGCGACGACCGCCGTCCTGATAGGAATCTCCGGCAATTCACCAAGGAGTGCACCTTGAGCAACACCAATCACCCCTTCGGATGCATACATACCCGAGCACACCCAAGCGGGGTGGACAGGTACGACAAGGAGACGCGGGGGGGGGGGGGAACGCAACAAGCGGCGAAAACGGCGAAAAACACTTGGTCACGAATTGTGTTGATGGGGGTTCCAGGCTTGAACTGCTGTCGTTTCTCCTTATTTTGGCCACTTTTTGCATTCTCTCCTGCAACCGTGCACCTCGCTTGCAACTGGCCGACTTGTCGGCCAGCAGCACCGGCCAACGACACGCTGGCGGCGTGCGGCTCCTGCACCAACAACACAAAGACCAACAATAACTGCCAATAAATCAATACACTCGACCAGGGCACGGTCTTCTTTTGCACTTTTCTCTCACTCGCGCGCTTAATCGCCCCCGGGTACGGTGGATCTGGGTTGGGGAGGGGGGGAGGTATGGGGCATACTGCCCCCATTGTCGATTCGATGGGATGTGCATTGTCAACTGATTGCGAACGGAATGTGCGTGTCGCCCGAGAGACATCTCTATCGGTGCTGCTGCCAGCTGGCCTAGATCAGCGGCAGCCTTTCGCAGGTCCCCAGTGGATGACCATTCATCAGAGAGGAGGGATCTGTGGCGCAAAGCTTTCCAATGGGGGGGCAGTGTATTGTTCGCCAGAGCTCTGCGTTGTCAACACCTAAGCTGGTCGCACGGAATAAATCAATGTCGCCGCTGCATTGCCGAGGTGTTATAGTTCATCTGCGGCACACACACGCGCACCGCTCGGCGACCAGGTGTTCTCAGTCACATCCTCGACGCTAGCTAGGGAAATTCATTATCCATTCTGACTGCGAAAAGTTCAAGTGCTCGGCTTGACCGTTGGCCAGTAATTGAATGATTGATTGATCGGCGCTGGTGAGTCATCGACATCGCGCGCATTGTTGTCTAGGCAGAAGGGGGCCCATTATCCGAGTGCACATCTACCTCCCCCCTGTCCCCCCTCCCCCTCACCGACCAACCGCATGATGACTCGACGAGTATTGCCATCCATTTGGGAGTTGACCTCAGGTCCACGTGTCTCGGGGCGATTTCCATTTACAATGCGATGCGAAGTGATGCGAGTCGCGTCGAATTGAGCACTCCACTCTGTGGCGATGCTCGACAACGATGACGATGACGGTGGGACGTGTCTTATGGGGTGCGGGTAATCGCACGCAGCGGGGTGCTTTGCAATTTCTTGATTAATTGGTCGGTCCAGCTCTTGGTCCGGCCTAAGTCGGTGATGTGTGCTGCGCTGCGTTGTGCATTTCCTGGGAGACCCATCGAGCGGAGCGATAAGCTTTTTGGCGGCTGTGCGCAGCTGATGAGGTGAGATTTTTGAGTGCAGATAACAAATGCGGAAGATATGAGGGTTTGGGAATGATGTTGTCTCGCGTGTTGGTTTGGCTGTCTGAACTCGCTGATGATTGGGTCATGACCAGCGATTGGTGATTGGTGGAAGGGAGGGAGGGAGCGAGGGACATGGGCTTGGGAATTGACTTTGCCGAGTGAATGAGTGTGCGCATTTCGAAAGTGGCTATGATTGATTTGGTTGTGTCCGAAGAAGGATGCCAGTTTGCATTTGCCGAGTGGACACACAACGCATGGCCGGCTGCGGTGACTGGGAGGAAGTCTTCGAATCCGTTGGCGATTGCATTGTAAATCAAAAACGATGTCAATCAAGGCGAATTGCTGTAACTGTATGGAGTTTGCTTAGGACCCGTTTTGCAGAGACGATATCTATCATTTGCAACTTCCGCAGGGCCATTCAGACGCTGAATGAAATTGAAGATCTAATGAGTGTCAGGACGAGAGTGTAGCCTGGGAATTGGACAGTGGAGCCAATGGAACTGTGTAAGGAGCTGGATCATGAGCAAGAGGTGATTTTCCTCGAGCTGAATTGACGCCAACTCGTACGTCGCACAATAGGCAGAAGCCTTAGAAAACTTCTTAGAAGCTATAAGGAGCTGCAGCGCTGGTCAAAGGGGTTTGATTGGGAAGGACTTCATTATAGATTTTCAGTGGTATACCTTTGAAAAAGAGCGTAAACTCAAGAGCAGACAAAAGGATCTATCCTCAAGGTAAAGATGCACACCTTGACACAGAGAGGTTCTCCGAAAGTCGTGGTTTTCTAGTCCTTCTGGCCACAGAACACTTCGCGAGATCGTTGTATTAGGGTCTGTAACTGGCAGCTAATTGGGAAACACACTTTCTTCTCTTCACGAACTAAAAACAGAGCTACTACGGGATGCCGATGCCAAAAGTGCAAACCGAAGAATGGGAATGAACTGAAAACATGCAGTACAACGAACCTATTATGGCCTAAAATCAGACAAAAACGAACAATAGTAATAACAAAAATGAAACGGCCCACAAGAGACTGAACCTAGTTTCCTCAGCAACTACTGGAGTTGTCAGTTCTATGCACTTCCATTGGAAGAGTGAATGTAGCAGACAGTTAGTACACTTTGAGAGTTATCAGCAACATGAAAGAGGCGCTGCCGTGCTAAATTGAAAAGTCCACAGGCTATGAATCGAAGCTGGGTCTCAGCCACTTAGTCACAATGCCACGACGCACAAAAACCTATGAAGATTAAGGTCAAGTGACGTACGTCTATTATGGCAATGGAGAGCTCTCACTAATCCGTCAAAGTTGGTAATGTCAAAAAAGGTCTTAGACAGGATGACGTGCTGTCATGTGACTTCTTCGGAGTAGTTCTTGGGAGGATTGTAGTTAATTCACAAGTCAACACCAGAGGCATGATTTTCCAAAAGTCTGTCAAAGTGCTAGCTTTGGGGGATGACACTGATGTGATTGAACGCACAGAGCGAGCCGTTAATGAGGCGCTTTCGGGCATTGAAGCAGCAGCAGCTAAAATGGCTCTAACTATAAATGAGGGCAAAACGAAGTAAATTCTGTTATCAAGGAAGGACAAGCAACATCTACGTCTCGGGCAGAGTGTGCCACCAGACAGCTGAAACTTCGAGGTAGTCAAGGACTTCGTCTACCTTAGCTTATGGCCAACGACATCAGTGCCGAAATCAGACACAGAATCATTTTTGCCAATCGCTGCTTCTATAGGCTCAAGAGGCCGGAATATTCTCTTTAAGGATTTTAAGAACTGAGCTGGCTTTGTATAACAAATTGATCATTCCCGTCCTTCTTTGCGGCGCGGAAACTTGGACGTTACTAGAGGCGGATAAGGAAGCCCTTAGTCCTTTTCAATGAAAAATTCTTCGTGCGATTCTGGTCCTGTTTGCGTTGGCGGCGTCTCAAGCAAAATATTCAACGACCAACTGTATGGGCTGTACGGCGGCATGCGCCAGGTCAAGCGTCTTTGAATACAATGCTTAAGATGACTAGGTTATGTAGAGGGTATGAATATCGCTTCTTCCACATAAGTCTTTGAATCTGAGCCATTGGGGCAACGCAAAAGAGGACGGCCTAGGCTAAGGTGGCGCACACAAGTCGAGAAGGACCTCAACCAACTTGGAGTGCGGAACTGGCGGCAGCTGGCGAGAAATCCTGCTAGTTGGAGAGACATATTGGTTGAGCCTAAGTTCATTCCGGACTGTAGCGCCATGGAAGGAAGAGAAGATCAATTCGCCGCCATTTCAATTCACATTTTCGAACGCAAATAGTTAACCAGCAAAAATTTAGTCAGAGCGCGTACATTTGGCCTGAATGTGTTACACCACTAACAAATCAACTTTCTGTGCGTCTGATAACGCTCTCTTTGACTTGATATCCTACAAACTTACAAAACGGAGTACATAACCATGTTTGGAGATCTCTATACTACAGCATACATCAACAACAAATTTCCTGTCCCACCTCAGGACATTTCCCACGAACCGCACTTCCGTTCAAGATTTCTCCTCGTATCATCTCACTAACCTTAAGGATGTTCCGTCTCTGCCCTTTGCCCTAGAAAATTTCTCCAGAAACGAAGTGCCCACCATCCAGCTAACTCAACGCCATAACTCATGCATCTTCCGTAACCTCGGAATAATCCAAACTGATGTCTTGATCTTCAGATAAATGCAATCCTTGCTCTCGAATGGAGAATCATCCTCCGCCCAGCACCACATGCATCCACTGCACACCAGATCGAGATACTGCCCCGATACGCGGACAAGCTCATCCGCTTCGCCGTCGAAATGTCCCTCCGCGAAGCACCGGCAACGACAACCGCATCAGCTTCTGTAAAAGAAGCACCACAGCGACATGCGCACCCCATGCTGCGCTCGGGCAGAAAAAATCCCATTCAACCCGAATCCCGTCCACATCTTCATCCGCCGCTCTCGGGTGCAGCGCAACCGGCGGACAAACAATGAAAGTTTGCATTTTCTTTCACCGAAATTGTTCGCGTGGACATTTTCACCTGACCTTCTTCATCGTCTTCACCGTATGGCGGTGGGCTCTGCTGCTGATGTTTGGTGATGCTTCTGCTGTTGCTGCTGCTGCTGGTGATGGTGCTGGCAGTGGTGGCGGTTGGGCCGCGGCTTGGTGTCCATCTTCGGCGAGATGCGAGATCCGAGATGAAGCTCAGAGCCGGCAGGCAATCGTATACAGCGCCATCGTCCATTATAACTGCGCATAAAAATGGAAAACGGCCGAACGACGATTTATCCATCCGTTAAGCAATTTTTGTACCGTTGTGCCACCTCCTGCTTCCACCCTCACCTATGCCACTCTTCCGCGTCCTCCTCGATGACTGCGACAGCAGTGGCGGCGGCGTTTCACCAGCGTTGCGTATGTCCCAACTTGGTGTCTGTCTTGCGCGCGAGAGCGCGCGTTCATTGATGATGGCTGGATCAGCCGTTGGCTGCACGGGCACCCTCTCTCTCTCTGTCGGGCGTACGAGGAACCCTGTGTGTGCGCACATACGATGCAGGTGTGTCTCGCGGACGAGGCGCTTTTATTGAATCTATGTAGGAAGTCCTCTCATCTCACACCATGTCTCGGGCTCTAACGAGACGGCGACCGGGTTGGGATGTGCATCGCGCCACATACAACCAGCACCGAGTACGACGACGACGTCTGCTTCCTCGTCATCGTCATCGTTCGCCACGCTGCATAGCGCCTGTGCTTCTTGTCTTCCTCCTTGTTTATCATTCTGTTCGAGGTGCAGGCAGGATATTATAAATTAAAATGTTGGATACCCACTCTCGCGCAGACTCCAGAATGAGAAATCACTCCCCAGTCGCTACCGAGTCGCCGGCAGGCCTGCGGCGGCAACAGCAGCACAGGGAGGAAAAGCCCCCAAAATGAATTCCCCCTCCGGTGGTGGCGGCGGCGGAAGGTATCGCTTGCTCTGATTTATCTCCCATCCAGCGTCCACGGAAGTTATGTGCGCCTCCTCCTTCGACGCCGTGTTGGTGGCATCACATGCACCACCACCACCATCACCACCATGGTCGAGGTGTTTACTAATGAGCCTTGTTAGGTAATTTTTGCGGTCTGCTCTCGTTCCGCATACCGCGGACGCTTCCCATTCGCTGGCGCACATTCATCTTCTCCCGAGAGGTGCAGTGCTCTGGTTTTAAGTTCGCGTCCCTCAGCGGCGATCCGCTGCAGATTAGGTGAACGAGCGCATTCCAGCGAGATCGCTGCTCCGAGCATCTCTGAATTTTCGGCGACCTCGGCCATTCCGTTCCGATTAAGGATTACAACACAAATTAAGTGATACCCCTCGTGGCGCGGCGGAAGGCAGTCGTACGACGGAACGGCCAGAATCTTGATGAAGATCGCCGGAGTCCTGCGGCCGCAGAGACAAATGTCGCTGGGACACACGCCCGTACCCTGGTGTCGATGTCACGGCGGCGGTTCGGCGTGGTGTGCGCCGTTCCTAGGTGCCGGCGTGGACCGCGGGCGATCGCGCGGACATTTTTTTTCCAATTATTTTGCAACATTGCTTCATTAATCATGTAAATGATAAATCTGTGTAAGATGTCGCAACTCCGGCGTTTTATGTTTTCGCTGCGTCTCCGCAAGCTAAGACAGCGCATGTGCAGCTTGAGGTAGGCTCGGGTAATTTGTTGCGGCATCGACCGTCGTCGTCGTCGGCGGCGGTGGCGGCGGGGCATTGATTTGGATTCCAGAATGGGTTGCATTTGTCAACAAGTGCATAGCACCGATGCGAGATGCAGGTGTAGATAGTGTGGGGCATGCATCATGCGAATTGACACTAAGTGCGTTGAGCGGGACAAGCTTTTGTGATTAAAAAACACAAGGATGGAGGGGGGTGCGGTAAACCGCTCTGTGCGATGCGTCCCGAAGATGTTGACAGTGCTGCAGAGGTGCATACATTGTTTGACGACATGTCGCGGTGCTTGTTGTGGCGGCGAAGAGAAACGTGTTTCGGAGATTAATAAAGACGGCCCGACGCGTCGAGCGGAGTAAAAGTGGCATCTTTGACTGTGGGAAGGCCTTGATTGGCGATGCAGGCCGGACTTTGCTGTGATCTCTGTGCGCGCGAGTTCGGCAGACGGATTGACGTACAATGGGAGCAGGCTGGTCTCACATTCGTTAGCACTTGCTGCAGAGTTGGCATCTTACAAGTGATTCTCTGCACGACCTCCATTGTCTGTGTGTCAGATGGCGCTTTGGCGTTGGGTGCTATTATTTTGTTGGATGTCGTGCAGAGTTGCCAAAGGCGGCTGGTGAAGAGCGTGACCTTTCGGGATGTGGCGTGCTTTTTCGAAGAACTTCTTTTATTGTTAATTTGACTTCAGATTAGCTGGTGTGGATGAGAAATCGTTGCAAGACCCGGACGGGGTCAATGGTGTCGAAGAACAGAATGCTGAATTTTTTGCAATTTATTCTGCTGTGTGCCGAGGTGTATCGATTTTGAAATCAATTGAAGGGAATGTGGTTAACAGAAGAGTGCTGGCAGTGCTTACATCGGGCAGTCCTAATTCATTGCAGCTGTCCAGCTCATACTGCAACTACCTAGATGCCACTGTGAGAGTTTTGCTTTAGCTTTGAAGACTCTTTTAAATAAAACAGAGAGCAATGGGGCTAGAGCAGAAATCCCAGAACGTTTTGTACACGTAGATGGGAAGATCTTCCGAAAATCTAGTTTCAATTCTGAATATTTACAATTATGATGATATTCTGGATAGCCATCACAACACCCGCTATGCGGTGATCCAATCTATGCAGCGAACTCCTCTGTCCGAGGGTTAAATAATGGGCCTGGCCTACCAGTCTGTAGGTTGTGCGTGAGGCTAACTCCCTCACCACACAAAGTTACCGAGTTCAGAGACAACAAAATGCCTCGGATATGGACGGATCCAATGTTGACGACCCCAGCAGATGAATAAGGGACAACGACTTTCGGTTCTGCACGTAGAATGTGAGGTCCCTTAACAGACCACGTGAAGTCGAACAACTTACAAAGGCCATTGACTGCTACAAAGCAGATGCCACCGCCATCCAGGAAGTGAGGTGGGATGGGCCGGGCAGAAAGAAGGTGAAGAACTGTGATATCTGCCACAGCGACTGCTACAGGGAGAGAAGGCAGCGCTTATTCGGATTCGGAATTGTTGTTCGAGACAGACTTAGGCAAAAAGTCTTAAGCTACGATCCCGTAAGCGAACGCCTCATGACAATCCGCATTAAGGCCTAATTCGGGAACATCAGCCTGATTGTGCTTACGCCCCGACAGAAGAGAAGGATCACAACAGCATCTTGTGGCTCTACAGTCCGGAGTGGACCTGGGCCTCAACCAACATGCCTCTCCAGCCACCACGATCTTTCGCCAGCTGCCGCTAATTGCGCACTCTAAGTTGGTTGAGGTCCTTCTCCACTTGTGTGCGCTACCTTAGCCTAGGCCTTTCCTTGTATGGTCAATATTTTCCATGAGTCTCATGCCCTTATACTGTAACCTGGGATACTCCTGTAATAATCTTTCGATGGACGCTTGTAGGCGCCAAGAGCGCGACTTTCCTATATACTTTTTACAATATGTATGAACTAGAAATTGCCACGTTTCCGAGACAAGGGTGGGAAAGATTATTGGGAGAGTTATAGACGGCAGATGGTTCACTTGGATCGAGATTCCCGGTCAGTTGCCTGACGTGTTTGGAAAGCCATTCCACTTAACGACCACTTGGCGGACTTAAGATAAGGTGGTACGAAATGGAAGATTGGCAGAACTCTAGCAAGGAAGCCATCCAAGAGATGCCTTGTATTGTCTTTTGGAGGATTTGGGGCAAACATCCCTAATATATTATATTGAGTTACTAGAACTAGTATCTTCTTTTTTATAAAAACACCTCACTTCGGAGTGGGGAAAGGTCACTCTCTTTAAGCGAACAAAATAAAAAATGGAAAAATTTGCTACCACTTATTAAATACTTGTCATTTAACGTTAAACGGATACAAAAATACAGTAGAAAAAATGTGTAAAGCCCTCATGGTCAGTTTCATTCGCAATGTCATTGATCAGGTGCTAGCCTTATGTCATAAAAATTTATTGTGATTAGTTCAATGTAACAAAAGTCAACTTGTTCCATTAGCTCGGCTATTAAGTGGTTACGCCTCTTTTGTGTACCCGCGAAGTTTTTAAATTAAAGGAAGTGGGTTTCACTTGATTTGAAATTGTTTCTAACAACTATGGCCTGCCAATGCAACAGAACTAAACACACCTTAGTAATTATTCCAAAATCCAGGTGCGCTTTTACAAATTTAATTTTGAATTAAAAAATGCAGAAAATTACTAAAGTTTGTAAAATTTTTCTAAATTTGTGATTTTAACATTTGAAAGGTTTACTTTAAGCCAAAAATTAATTTAGTTCTTTTTACTTAAGAACAGTTTAGAAGTGGCAAAGATTGGACAACAAATATTGCCGCAGGATTAATTGCACAACTTGTGGACTTCTAACTCAGTGGGCGTATTTCAGAAGCACATGTTGTAAACGGAACCTGAAACGTGTACGATGCACTTTTCAATTTCGCCCCAATTACCCCCACTTCCACTTCAAAATTAGGTCTTCGTGTCGCTTCAAAATTCCCTTAAATAATTTCTGAAAGTCTTCGATCCGAGCCATTGGGACAACGCAACAGAGGACGGTCCAGGATAAGGTGGCGCACACAAGTGGAGAAGGACCTCAACCAACTTGTGCGCAACTGGCGGCAGCTGGCGAAAGACCGTGCTGGCTGGAAAGGCTTGTTGGTTGAGGCTCAGGTCCACCCCGGACTGTAGCGCCACAAGAAGAAGAAGAATTTCTGAAAATCGCTTCATAGGCTCACATTATAGAGGCAAACATATGGATGGTTTCGTTCTTTAAAAATAATTCCTTACAATTTTATTATCGTTTTAAACGCTTTGATTTGCTCTAGTGTGTGACAAATGTGACAAATTCAACCAAGAGGAGTCTCACATTCCCAGAATGTCATTAGTCCGCACCCATTATCTGGAAATCTGAAACATTTCACATCAAATATCGATTGTTTTCGTTAATTTTGTAAAACTTGAAAAAAATTCCGAAACTTGTGCAACTTTATAAATAGTCAAATATTCAAATGACGCAAGCTGTTGGAGCTACGTTACAATAACTTATGTAAATTCACTTTACAGAATAAATTTCCAATAAAATTACAAATTTCTGATCGTTTGACCTTTTTTTGGGTGACGGAAATTTAATTTAAAAAGTGTCGTTCAGTGTCTACGGAACGACCTTGAATGAAAGCTGCCGGAATATATTTTTAAGGAGAACAACAATGTGACGAAACATCATAAATTTGGAAAACAACTAACTATCACGAAGTCTTATGTGAGATGTTTCGAAAATAATCCAGAAACTTGAGGGTGAGCATGATCGTGATTTTTCAGTTACCGTGACATTGGTCAGAGATCACAGACTGGGAGAATCCAATGCACGAGTAGCAACTTAAAGTATTCAATGGGTTTCAGGCAAAACGGGAAGATTTCAGAGCTGAAAAAAAACAACTGAATTTGGGGCTTCCGTTTCCGTGGTGTTCACAATGGTTCTCATTGAAAGTACTGATGGGCTTTCCATTACAACGCTGTGTCTGTGTAACATTGCGACTCGAAAGATGATCAAACTGTTCGGTATGATTTTGTTGAGATCTCTAGCAGGCCTTTGTTATTAGCTCTGATTGCTCTTTCGACAATGATTTCAACAGTCGGTGTTTTTTCCTAGGAAGCCGGGAGCTCCTTTTATACTGATAGACAAATTCTTATTCTTCAATGCCCCAATAATTAAATGCCAAAGAGGGTAAATAGAGTCACAATCTTCGTTGAAATATACCATTGAAGACAGTTTTTCTGTGAATTGTGAGTGTGGCACACATTTTTGATTTTGGAGCCTAAATTCACTGCGACGGTAAGTTGAAGTAAGACTTTGAGGACGAAACCCCCTTTCGTTGGAAACAGATGGACACACCGAAGAATTTTAAAACCGAATTTCATAAGAAAGCTATTGTCGAATAGGGTATGGATGCATGGTAGATGGAAGTGACTGTATAAGTTGCAACCAAATTTTGATGCCACGGGGATCAAAGATCCTCTTCATAAAACCAACTGGTGTCGTTTATAAGATTTTCAAGTTGTCTGATGCGTCTATACCTCAGCTCCTTCAGATAGTCGAAGAAGTAAGCCCTAAATGTGATTTTCTTCGTTTAGAGAGGGCTACTCACTGCCACAGGAATTGGGAGACGCTGTCTTCTGGCTATGACAGAAGTCGTTAACTTGAAGACCCTGCTTGCTTGCGCCTTTGTCGATGGCACAACGCCCCGTGGTAGCACCAAAGAGTGTTAAAATCGCTGATCATTGGTTTTGCTCACACTAGTCCAGTAATACTACAGGTTGTGTATTTAGACCATTTACGATTCGTTTTATTTTTCAAGCCCAGCTGCGCAAGATGATTGGTTGAGGCGTATGGTATGACTCCGTGAGGAGAGACCAGTCAGATGTTGCCTCTTTAGCTTTGTATACTTAACAAATATTACAGTGTCCTTGCACCCACATGAGGTAAGTCTAGTAGTACTTGGACATTTCGTGAAGAAATAGGAAAGGATCTAATAGTGCTTGGCTTCCTGGCACAGCCCCTCTCAGCTAGTATATTGTTCTTCAATCAGGAGAGTGCATCTTTAATGTTAATCATTTTAGCCTGAACTATGCTGCAATACAATGGGACATTGAAGGACAGGTTCAAGAAGATGTCAGTGAAGTGAATACCAATCCCAACTCCCTTGTTTTTCATTCATACGTTCGTAAAGATTTGCGGAGGACCAACCAGTAACTATGAGTCGAACTCCCAGTCAGCCATCTCGAAGACAACATCGGCGATGCAGGTCAGTGCCCACGGGTAGAAAGTCAAATTGCCGTGCAAAAAAATGGCAGAGGGCAAGTATAGATTATTCAGTATATACAACATTGGGGAAGAAACCCCTTCACGGTCTCCATTAAAAATGCATTTCCATCTTTTGACCACACTCATGTGCTGGTGGACACTTCTCGAGCCTGAATTTAAAATTTCTCTTCGGCCTTTATGACCTCCTGTCTTACTATAAGCGTGCACTTACTGATAGGGATTTCTTTCAGGCATTTTAAAGCCTAAGCGTCATACAACACATTTTTTCTTAGCCAATGCCATGAAGGGCAATTGTAACCCATCCTATATTCAAATTCATCTCCAGAGGCAAGCGTCAACTACAGGGTACTCTCCCTGAAATTTCCCAGCTCTTTATTAATTCATCAAACTGGACGCTTCCCAAAGGATCATATCATCTTGTAACTTGTCACATGTCATAGTGCCACTGCCGACACTACGCAACCACACCACACTCCAAAGCAGCTAATCTTCAGAAATCTTCGACCAACCGAACCTTACTCCACCGCGTACAAGCGCTCACCCCCCGTTGAAGCGGAACAATTAAAACTGCAATCCATTCATAAACCGACAGCCACATGAGACGACACAAGCCTAGCCTACGACCAGTCAGTCAGTTAGCCAGCCGGAGTGGCTTGAACCCTGATTAGCATTACCACAGCAAAGTAAACACAGACGCTGTAAAGCGAATTTTTTAGAAAGTTTTACTGCCACGCAAATGCGCTGTAATGATGCGCATCAAGCGCTCCGCGGAGCCGCGCCGAGGCGGGACGCAGCACACACGCCGCGAGAGGATGTGTAAAGCGCGAGAGAGTATCTCCTCGGCAACATTAACTTGTGATTGCACATCGAGACGATGGTCTTATGATTGGGAAAGGATTCATAAATCTCCCCAACGAGACACTTATTATTCCGCGGAGAGGTTTTTATGAGAGTCCGGCAGATGCGAGGGGAGATCAGCGGCAAACATCATCATCAACTGGCAGGCGACCGGTGCGATGTAAGCACGACAACGCCGTCCTCCGCCGTCGCCGCCACCGGCTCCGTCACCAAATTAACCGCAGCTTTACGAGGTGAAATTTTATACGTCCAGGGCCGTGGATGGCTCTAATCCCAGTCATCAAAAGGAGTTAACTGCCATTTCCGGGACTCGGCGTAATTATATCTTCATTTGCAAATTCGCACAGGCGCAGGAGGTGGTCCGGGGCGAACCCCCACTCCCATGTGATGGCCTTGACGGGCCTCGCCTCACTGTGCTGCAGCAGCAACGAGCTGCAAATGCCAATTAAATTGGTTCACAGCGACTTGACCCCTGCGACATGACAGTGCGGCCACAGAATTCAGAACCGCCGATCACGCGAGCGCTATTAATAATAGCGCTCCATCATACGCCGCCGACGACGCTGCCGCCACATAGAAGCAGCCACCCAGCTGCGCCACTCCGCGGAGTAGTACCATGTCGGAGTCTAATTAATCACGAGACAATGAATTTTCGAGAGCGCCCCGAGAGACACAGGCGGCCTGGACACTTCGAATCAGGGTCATCATCGACAACGGCATCGGCGTCATCGGACACCCCGTGAACGGCGGCGTTCACCCACGAACGGCGGCGTTCACCCACGATCCGGGTGCCATTTGTATCTCTAATGGCACAATCGTTCAGATGCGAGGAATGTTTTGTGAAGAAAAGAAAAACGTTATGACAATGACGCTGACACTGACTTGATGGCTTGATGCTGGATGACGTTGGCATGCAACAATTTGCGTATCTGTTAGTTCGGGCATAGCCGTCTGTTCCCACGACACAGTCGCGCCGTGCTCATAGCGCACACACGCCGGCGCGACGGAGGGGAGAGTTGGCACAGTTACACGACTGCCGCTGCAGCAGCATCGATTACAAAGTGAGGTGGAACGGTCATTGCAACACCCACCGTCGGCACACGAGTGGAGGAATTTTCTCGGTCCGTCTATCAATAAAGCGGCGACCGCACACATCGTGATGTTGATGGAAATCTAGTCGAGCCGCGCTCTGCGATGCAGTGCGCGGTGGGCCATGTGAAGATGTGAGATGCGCGATTCTGTTCCCGATGTGACGTGAGAGGCAGAGAAATTTAAATGTCAGTGGGGGTGGGCAGGGAGGCGGAGGTGCAATCGGCGTTGGGTGGTAGGATGTGTGCGGCGGGTGGGTTAGCAGAGGCGTTGCGGTGACTGGGTGTGACATTCAAATGAGGACACTGGCCAGTGGGTGGGTTTTTGTTAATAGGTCACAGGTGCTGTCAGTGTGTCTGCGGACGATGGGAAATGTTGGTCAAAGTTGACAGGAGCTGAGGGAGTTGAAATCAATTGCTCAAGGGAAAACATCGGGCATCGTAAGTGAAGAGGATGTCTTGGCGATGATATTCACAAGAAGTGTGCGATGGTTTCAAGTGACCTAGTACATGACTTGAGTCGAGTTCTCAATTCCTCGCTTGTCTTTTGGAGCATTCATAAGTATGCCTCCTTGTTCATTCGGTAATACTCCTTCGACGCCAACAGGAGACTGAGTGTCCACGCCAACACAAGTCTTGGGAATGAGGGATTATGCACGACATCTGTAGTCCCCGCAATACACTACTTCAATTCTTCAGTTTCAGACGCGAATGGCTCTGCTTGCGGCTTTCTATGTTCTGCACGTGCTTTCTTTAACTCAAATGAACGAGGAGCGCATAATTTTTAGAGAGAATATTTCCTTAGATTCGATTGACTAGCTGGAAAGCATTAAGAGCTACAAGCTAGAGTAAGCATCTGGCGCCCGAAATGTGACTATTGAATTTTCTCTTTACTCGAAGTAGCAGCTGGCAGCGGCAGTGTTGAGGGAACCTGGCTGAGAGTGACAGCTTGTCCAGGGGCTATGTTAAGGTGCCTCGGGAGGCCAGGAGTTCCTCGAACTTACTTCAGTCTGACAGTGCAGTTGGTCCTCTCGCGGGAGGTTCTTGGTGGCTGTGGCTTGTACCTTGCTGAGTGGTCTCCAACAATTTGTTCACCTGAATGACTTAAACCAAGCGGCTATGGAGACCCTTCTAGCACAGTGTAGAGTTGCAGTGCAACCGGATGGTATGACCCATCACGCAGCAGATGTGCTAGAAAGGCGATAGTTGTTTCAACTTGTGTAACTGAGGCGTCCAGTCTTACATTACCGACGACTCTCGGAAAAGGGAAGAAGAAGGGCAGCCAAAACAGGTGATCACGAAAAGTAAAATCCCACATCTGTCCCGCGATATCAACAGAACCGCTTAATTCTCTTACCGCTTGCGATGTGTCAGGATAATTTCTGGAAATCTCCGTGACGCAAAATCATGTTTTCACGCTAACCGCCATCTCAATGACCATCAACAACGCAACGTCAGTTCCACTGAATGAAGTAATAGCTGCTATCAAGGCCACTCATTGAAGCACTTCATTTGTTGAGCAGTTAAAAGCGAAGCACAGTGAGTTGAGTCACTCTCCAAGTCCACTTCTTGGCCTTCTTCGAGCTATTTCCAATTGTCTTCCTTACTCTTCTGGTTTCCTTCTTTTTCACCTCCGTCGCTGAGTGAATCATAAGTTTCCCTGTTGAGATGTGATGTGAGTCAGATGCAGCGTGTGCCTCTTGATGGGGAAACGCAATACTCGACACATTCCGTTTTCGATTTCATTGTAATTGAACTTCCTATTTGTTCCTATTGTAAGACTTTTGAATTGATCAGGCTTACCCACCCACCATCCTTTCGTATTGGTCCCTTAAACTCTACCCTCACTTGAGTAGTTCAGGAAAAGAAAGTACAAACGCAACACAGGGACTCTTTCAAATAGATTGTTACTGCAACTCTCACGCCAAGACGAGTCCCCTTACAGACGGCGATCCTTACCTTTTCAAGCAAGCAGAAGTTCCAGGCCAATGATAAAGTACGTCATGAAATCTGTCCCCAGCAAACAGCTCCAGATTTCACAAGAGTCTTTGTCCGACATTATCGTCACTCATTTAGTTTGAATGTCCAACAACACTCTGGTCCAACTTTCTGATTTACGGTCCCCCAACTCCCCACTCATCTAAAGAGTGGAGTTCGCCCAACTTAAAGTGCTGTCGTCTAATCTCACCCACAGGCCAGATATCTGGGGTCTCTTACAATCCAAGCAAAAACATGTCACCCAATATTACCCCAATTACTCAAGATCGCAAGTGAGCGGCGAACACCCAGCATCGTGCGCCGGCTCTCCTCGAACAATCAGTGCAAGACATCCTTTTGCCAAGTCCAAGTGATTAAGAACCACGCGCGGAGATAGTCGTTGTCCCGATGGCCGCAGTGTGAGTGCGAGTGTGTGTGATCCAAAGCAACAGGGAAACGAAAAGCTGGCCACTAGTAACCACAGTCATTACGGGTAGGCGCACGCAGCGTGCAGCAGCGGGTGGACCATGCCAACTATACCCCCACCGGTCAAACGTATTAGCCATGGGACAAATAACAATCAGACCAACGGAGTGAGGCCCACTGCTGGCGGAAATTACTTCTCCTTGGCCCTCTAATAGATTGACGATAATATTCCGAAGTGCAATCTAGAAAATGGCATCGCGCGGCATTGGCGATGGCGATGGTGTTGAAGGTGGTCTGGCGAACTGCCGTTACGGATGCGCGCAGCGTCCAGCCGACTGCTGCTGGCGAAGGTTGAAGTTGAATGGGATTTCGTTCTCCCATCGCGTAACCAGTCTAATGGCAGATAGATTGCATATGGACCGGAGGGAAAATTTATCACCTGGCGGATTGGTTAGCGCTGGTGATCGATTTCTTACGTGTGCGCAGATGCAATGGACGGATGGATGGATGGGCGAGAGGGGAAAACGCTTTGATGTGCGTTCAGATTTAGCTCACGGTCACAAATTACTTGGAGCCCGTGTGCAGTGGGTGATGAGATGATTGTCTTGCTACGGGATGTTTGTCCAGGTGGTGATTGTTCGCCGATGATGGGAAATGGAAAAGGAAGTGAATTGAATTGCAGTGCAGTGGGAGAGAAGATAGAAGCCTGTCATTGGGGTTAGGGACGAATTTCCAAATTCTGAAACTTGGAAAGTTGGGCGATTAGGGACAGAAGGTGGATGAAGCAGGTCGCCTCTGTATTCCCTTTCTTGGCTCATTGATTTGTGCAAAAAAAAGAGGAAAACATCAAAATTTGTACAGTTCGAAATTTTGGATCTTTCGGTGCTTTTGGCATTCTGGTATTTAAGAGCGATTCCTGGTGTTTGAAATCTCTGGATTTTGGAATTTTGATCATTCACAAATCTTGGACATTTAGGGCCTCTGCGAATTTCGGATTTGGAAATCTCTGGATTTTGGAATTTTGATCATTCACACATTTTGGACATTTCGGGCCTCTGCGAATTTCGGATTTGGAAATCTCTGGATTTTGGAATTATGATCATTCACACATTTTGGACATTTCGGGCCTCTGCGAATTTCGGATTTGGAAATCTCTGGATTTTGGAAATTTGGATCATTCACACATTTTCGACATTTCGGGCCTCTGCGAATTTCGGATTTGGAAATCTCTGGATTTTTAGATTTTTGATCATTCACAAATTTTAGACAATCGGGCCTCTGCGAATTTCGGATTTGGAAATGTCTGGATTTTGGAATTATGATCATTCACACATTTTGGACATTTCGGGCCTTTGGGAATTTTGGCGGTATTTAACTATTTTTGAAACCCCGAAATGTTTGCCAGCTTTTGGGGATTTTTGCCATTTTAATATTTTAGGCTGAATTTTGGGCAACGCTCTTTGTAATCCGAGAATTCAGGCGTTTCGCGATTTTGGATATTTCTGATTTTACAAATTTTTCAATTTCGAAATGGAAAACCTTGATCCGACTCTCACGGTCCTCCCCGGACCCCTCTCAGTTCCATCTGGATCACCGCTGTGCCGCCGCTACACCGTTATTGCGTGACACACACTGTCCGCGAAGCCGACATGATGTTTGCTCACCAGTACACCACCCGCAGCAAAACGCAGTCAGTTAGTCTCACTTTAAGCCAAATGCGTTCACCCGCACGCGCACTAAAAAATGACAATGAACAAGAAATATCGGCACTCAAAAATCCCCGAACGGCTTTGGATTTATGCGCCGATCCAGCCAGGGTCTTTGTGCACCGGCGATGGCAGCGTGGCGGCATATCAAGTGGGCGTCCACCCTGGAGGTGTTTTCCTGAGGAATTTGTGCCGCACAACGATCCAAGATACTCGACGTCGACAGAGTTTGGTGTGTCGACGACTGAAAGCTTTCTACGTCCCCCACGGGGGAAGCCCGGGCTAAAGTGATTTATCGGCAAAGTGTCACACGTATCACGACGCGACGACGAGTGAGCGTGCATAGACTGGGTGTGCGAGTGTTTATGTTGCGCACCGCTCTCCCCCATTTTCTGAGATTTGATTGATCTCGCGAGTACTTACCGGCTGTGATGGTGGTGTTGGTGGTGGCGGAAGTTGTGGCGGCGCGACCAGCCAAAGTGCATTTGTCGCTGGGTGTGGTGCGGGCGCATTCGATTGCACGACAACTGACGGCCCTCCCGATGGCAAGTGTTCGGTGCGCTTGAAGCTGGCTTTGTGTTAACAAGATTATAAATGGCCGCGAGGATATATGCAATCGGCGCAGAACAAAAACAAAAGATAAATTTGGAAGCAGTGGTTGACATTTTTTGAGGCTGCGTCTTGGAGTGGGTTCGTTTCACTTGAGCGAGTGCTGTCGGATTTGGGTCAATCTGTCGTTCGGTTTGCTCAGGAAGCCGGTGACGTGGGGGGTGGCTTAAGTGATTAAGTGGTGTCGATGTGATGTCAAGATTAGCGGCTTCAACATTCGTCGGGACAGCGAATGTCGGTCACTGGCCAAAGACTCCGCTGTCCCAAGGCTGGCGTCCGCATTTGCCACTGAGGCTCGCGTGAATCAGTCCGCGAGATTGCCCCCAAGCCCTCGGGACATAAGTTAGCCGCATCCTTCCACCGCACGTCCCATTTAATTGAAATTCTAATTCAACTGTCAACAGCGCCATCGCATCGATCAATGGGGACGGAGGTGCGCGGCTGCGCACCGACTGTCCGTTTGTTTTTCGCTGAAACCTTAGCTTTCAGTTTTCCAAGTGAAAACAGTTAATAATAATAATTTAAGCCATAAAGTTATTAACTTTACGAGCTATCAGTGCTGGCAATGGTGGCGGGCGAGCTGGAGGAGGAGCCGTTGTCGTCGTCGCCGATGTCGGAGGAGGACATGATACGCCGCGCGATGATTGCCTCTCGCTGAATCAGACTCAGTCGGTCATCCTCCCCGCCGCCGCCACCGCCGCCGGTGATCCCATGCCAAGTCAATGGATCGCCGCACAAAAACTAGCAAAAAGTTACTTTAAGTAAATTTTACGACTGCCGGGGAAAGGTCAGCGATAAGAATTCCATAAATCCAATGACTTTACAGTCGCAACGAACGCGCCATCGTATGTGTGCGCCCCATCGGCGGACTGCACAGCGGATCGCCGATCGCGGACGGTGCGGCGATCATGTTGGGCAGGGTGGAAGAGTTCATCCGTTCAAGGATTCCTCTTAATCGAATCTGCGCCGTGTGTCCCTCTATTTCATTGTGGTCCATGGGAGAGCTGAAAGCTGAAAGCTGAGAGCGTCGTGATCGTCGTCATAATTATCATGATCGTCATCAGCCGCATCACGGCTGTCGTCATCATTTTCATGGGCTAACGACGTCGGTTTCTTTTGGCGCACACACCTGGTGGCAGCGTTGGCGAATAGGCGAGGGCGAGGGCGCGATGGTGGAGGTGGCGCTGTTGATCAGTTTTCGTTATGGGGCCATGCCGATCGTTTGATAGAAATTTTATTGCGCTCTCGTGGTGATCGGTCGTGCAGGTGGAAAGCTTCTGCGGAAATCTACGCCTCCGGATAGACCCCTCTAGGTTATTTTATCGCACGCATCAAACCCACTACAATACGCAGACGCTAATCCGCACCGTTTGCTGGCGGCGATGGTGGGGTTTTTAATTTTTGTAATTTAGTCGAACGGTTTATTGAAGACGTCGGGAATGGTCGGTAATGCGTGTTTTTCAATCAATGAAGGCCAGTGTGAGTTGTACCCGTACGACAGACGGTCTTGATCTGGGTTCATAAATTCACAGTCTTACCGCTGAGGGTTTTTTAGAGAGCGGAAGAAAGAGAGAGAGAGGTGTTGGATTGTGAGTTCATTGAGAAAGCCGGATGCAAGGAGATCAGTGCTCTTAATGTGTCAGGGAACGTATTGAGGACACACAGGTCCGGGAAATGTTTAATCTGAAAGGAAGGCGAAGGATAAGCGCTGGAAGACGCGACTTAGAACTGTTCTGTGAATTTATTCAGAGTGAAATTTCCTGGTCAGTGGTGTGGAAATATTCTCCAACTGACCTGAAAATTAAATTAAGTGGTTTTTTAGTGAAGTCTTCATTGGACCACCACTGGCTGACTGAGAATGCTCAAACTGGACTAATCTCTTGAGATGATGGCGGAACCCCGAATTGGTGTCTGAAACTTCGCACATTTCAGTAATGAGCGTATAGTGTGGTAGACTGTCGAATCATTGATTTTCGGCTTGATGTTCACGCCATCTATGAAAGGTTTGAGAGAAGTAAGACGTATGAAATTAATTTTCTAAGAAGCTATAACGTCAAATGAGGTGTTCCGGGAACAGCTTCCGTGGTCATTCTCAACGACAACATCTCAAGGCTCATCAATGTTGAGTCAAGAGCATCTCCAGGACACCAATTTCATCGGTTTCGATGGCCTTATTCCGTCGGAATTCTAAGCAGTAGCGGACCCTATGACCCCAAAATTAGTGAGAAACTCAGAAGGATATAAAGTTGTCTGTGTCAGACGAACCATGGTTAAAATAAGTTAAATTTCGATAGAAAGTAGAAAATAGCTTTCATCAGAAGCAAGATGATTTCTGCTTACTCAATCCTTTAAGTGGGCTTCGGATAACTTCTTAAATCAGCACATGAGCTGCTCAATCAGACAAATGAAATTGGCATTCCTGCAATAAAGGCAGGGAACTCGCTTATGGGTAGGGTCGCATAATCTTTCAACTTGAAGAATTCTACTCTTGTGACATTCCTTGAGGGTGAGGGCTTTTGAAAAAATTCAACAACTATCAATTCCAAAGTTACTTACACTCCGCTGCATAGACTGTGATCACTGATACTTGTTAGGGGTTCAAATTAATTCAGTAGGTTTTCAGAAGATGGCGCCACCTGGACCTTGTGACTGATCTTGGAAGTAATTACCTGCTTACTTGGAAGGATGTGCCATTCAGTGGCAGATTGCACCAGCGTCTGTTTTGGACAACATCATTGTGTTTTGCCTCTTTGAAAATGTTGCGACTTGCCTTAAATAAACACCATTTGCGGAAAGTTTTTGTTTTCTTTTTTATTTAGAAGGAAAGTGCAGCAGAAACCCATCTAATGCTTGTAAAAGATTATAGTGAATCTTGCTGCACCGTTTAGTCATGCAGAGAGTAGTTTCGACGCATCAAAAGTGGTGAAGTGGTGGCTTCGAAAACAAAGAGCGTCTTGGCCAGCCCAAAAAGTCAGAACATGTGGAATTAAAGGATTTACTTGATCAAGATCCGTTTCAAATGCAAAGTGAACTTGAAAAAAATGAAAATAGTTGGAAGTGACTCAGCAAACAATTTCCGTTGGGTTAAGGAATTTTGGTTTTGTGCAAAAGCAAGGAAATTGGGTGCCGTACCGAGATACGTCGAAAGCAAATTTGTCAACCGCGGAACTGTTTCTTTCGCATGAATTTTCGCACTGGGTCATGACCGGAGATGAAGAATTGGTATACACGATAACCTAGCTTCAGCTGTAGAGGTATAATGGTTGACGATTAGATCCAGACATGTGGTCGCCGTGGCATTATGGTAAGTGCATCGACCGCCGCGCAAAATGTCTAGGTTCGATTCCCGGACGGGACATCTCGCATTTTTCACAGCGCCATCACTTTCGAATTAATGACAACACTCAAAGAGTATCAATTGTTTATGAAAAGCTTCTCAAATCCCGCCATTCGGAGTCGGCAATAAACTGTAGGTCCCTTCTACTCGTGAGAGAACAGTAGCACGCACAACACGAGTAGTTTTTGTAGAAGCCAGGCCCTGGTCCCTTGTGAGCTGTAGTGCGACTTAATTGTTATTATTATTATTGATAACCCCAAGACGAAAAAATACAATGCAAACCCGGTTGTTCTCGTTCCATTATCGTCTATATTGACGCCACAGAAAAAAACACCCGCACTTTAAAAATCATGATCTGCATATGGCATAGATCAACCCATTGATGGGAAACGCTTCCCAGAGCAACTAATGCCTTTGAGCCATGCATTGCGAGAAAAATGGGCAGAAACAATAAAAAGGCGTGACAAAGTGATTTGGCAAGATCATTTCCTCTCGCTGTAGCGGCCAAAAACTACCTGTAAACTATGAAATGAGAGGTCTTACCCTACTCTGTGCAAACCTTCCTCCTTCCTACTAGTCCTTTTTTCGACGGATCCACGGATCTATAACGATATGGGGGGGACATCGTTTCGGTTTCCCCCAACCAGATCAATGATTGAATAGATGCTAGAGAAGACTAATTTTTTAGTCATGGTATTCGAAAGCAAAGAGTTGGGAAAAAGTAGGAACGCACAGGTTACACTGAAACCACTTTGGATTGCTCATCTATCACTTATTTATCTTTAAGGAAGAAAACTATGGAGACTTCTTTGAAGACATGTTGACTCCAAAAATAAAATAAAAACAATGAAAACCGCAGAAGTCAGAGACTTTCTGAACTGCTACAAATGGTTCGTTTCAAAAATAGGCTAGGCTTTAGATACCAGGCAAGGGTCGCTATGGGATAAGGCTAACAATAATTTTGTGAATTGCTTTTGCATTTCCCAGGCCCCAGGAACAATAGCTTTTAAAATCCATTCGTGACCAATTTCAAATTTTTGCTAAAGTCCTTGTCCAAGTTCTTGTCTAAGTGCCTGTCAAACTTCGACTACTCAAACTTTGACTGCTCAAATTCTAGTAAAACTTCTTGTCCAAGCCTTTATGCGAACTTTCGCCTAAGTTCCAGTATCCATGTCGTTGCTAAATGTTCAACTCAAGTACATGACGAAGTCCTTGTGTAAGTTCACAGCTCCGTTTTGAAAGCCTCATCCAAGTCTTTGTTCTACTCCTTGTCCAAGCTGCAATCGATGTTCTTGCTCAGTTTGCGTTTCATTCTCTTATTCAAGTCTTTGTCCAATTTGTAACCGAAGTCATGGTTCAAGCCTTTGTAGTTCAAATCCTTGTCTACGTCTCAGTCGGTGGTGAGTGATATCTTTGTAAGTAGCAACTCCAACCGCTCTACACACGCGAACACCCCTCTACCTTCATGCCAACACTTAAGCAGTAGCAACCACCGAACCTTAAGCTTCATCTTATTGAAGATAATTTTTACGCCACTCTAACGGTATATATCTTCGTTTGATGAAATCCAATTCAGACAATGCCAAAACAAATTGCACTTCAAAAGACATTTTAAGATTTGGGGACTTTGATCTTGTGTGCGGTTGGGTACATCTGTGCTTCCTCTTCATTCCCATGCCCATAACTCGAGACCCCTATCTGGCTGTCACCATACAGAGTTGCGTTGAGATTATACAAGAGACCTCTTTGAATGTCTTTCTATTCCCGCTAACACCCTCAGCTTCTGTCTCGAATGTCAGCAGTCCTCCTTCACAAATTCACACTCTTGGCCCTTCCTATCATCATTTTCCCATCATCGTCCCCCAACTAATTCCTGACACTAAATAGTCACGCAACTTGCGTAACCGCCCATCGAGTGCTCCTCCTCGCTCCCCTCAACAAACGCCGTCAGACCTTAACGTCAAGTTGAAGTGATTATTCGCGTCTGCACGCAACTGCTGAAAATGACTTTGTCTCACCTGTCAACTGAAGGAATTCCACAGGGGAGGGGATCACCCTCACCCCACGCACACGAACGTCTAATTGACTGACGTCAAAAACATTCAATTACGACATTGCGTCGTCGGTCGGGGGATCGACGGATCGTCGGAGCCAGGAGCACACGCTTTTCGCCAGGCGACGAAGCGGGTAATTGTTGTTTCCCCCGAGACTCGTTGTTTCGCATGCGATGACCTTCCTCGCTATTTGCAAGGCGTGGACCTGCCAATTCAATGCAAAGAATTCCCCCTCCCGGCAGTCGCGCCGTGAATGCTAAATAGGGTGCGAGGGCGAGGGCCTGGGAAGCCACTACGGCCACTTAACATGCAAATGAATGGACGGACGTGCATCAGGTGTCAGGCACGCGCAACAATACCGCGGGAGAGTACCGCCACGTACCTTCCAGTCTTTTTTCTTCTCCCCCTCACCGCTCGGTTGTAGGGGGGGGGGGGGGGAAGTGGTGGCGCAGTGCATGGACTCCGCGGTATCTGGAGCATCTAATCCGATCGGCATCCGTGACCACATGGCGTTCACACTGCACCGCGGTGGGTGAGGTGGCGGCAGCATGTGGGTTGGGTCCCGCGATATGATTTGTTATGAGTGCGCGCGAACATGCATTTGTCACACGACCTATGCCGCCGAACGACACAGAGATACGCCGAGTTCATAAATCACACTTCCCTCCGAATGTCTGCGGTCACCGCAAAAAGGCGCACCGCTCCTACGTAACCCGACTTCTGTCACCACTCGTGCCCGTGTGTGGCGTCGGCTGGGCAGTGGGGGATAGGTGGGCTGTTCTGTAATTATCCGAGGATTTGCATGTTAATTATTTTGCAATGTCACACGATGCATGCGCGGAGGATGGGGCGCCGCGAAGAGGCACCCGAGTGTGTTGGGCTTAATAATTTCTCAAGAAATTAATCTAATGGCGGACCGTTAACCGAAAAGCGACGCTCTAAACAGCGCGAGCGGGACAAATGTGCGGTCGGTCTCATTGGCCACGGTGACTCTTTTGGTCTCAGCCGATTGGGGACCATAAATAATGACGGCACTGCATTTCCGCATTTGGCGCGTGGAGAGCGTCGTCGCTGCCGTCGCGGCTGCCACTGCCTCGACTGCGACTATCCCCGCAGAGGCGAGGCTTAGATAAAAGATGCATAGCGGAAAATTTGTCTTTCTTAGGTTCCCGCGTGTGTGTGTGTGTTTTTTTTTGTTTTGATTTCGGGCAGCAGCGAGAGGACGACACTTTGGGTTGGCTGGAGTAATCCTATCCGTTGGGTGTGCGAAGAATGGCATGGTGTCTATCGCGCGTTTGGGTGTTGTATCTGCGGACATGCAATTCGTTTGGGATTGAGTTATGTTTGCATAGTGGCGTGCAGTGGATTCTAGATTTCGCGGAGGTTCGGTGTGTGCTCGACGGAGGTGATTAGGAAGATTGCATTTGCATACGAAGTAGGTTGTTGCCGCAGTCTGGATGGCTGCAGGATTGAGGTTACGATGGTGAGGGAAGGGAGACGCAGAAAGACGATGTGGTGAGATCAAGATGAAATTGGATGAGAAAATCAATCGAATT
Source organism: Eristalinus sepulchralis (assembly GCA_944738645.1). Classification (NCBI taxonomy): domain Eukaryota; kingdom Metazoa; phylum Arthropoda; class Insecta; order Diptera; family Syrphidae; genus Eristalinus; species Eristalinus sepulchralis. The sequence continues at coordinate 57,840,570 of OX122886.1, forward strand.
CCTGTATGATGTAGGAGACAGGGAATGGGGTGAGGGAGGGAGATGGAGAGAACATTAAAGAGTTGTGATGGTAGTTAAGATGAAGAATTTGTTGAGGAGTTTGCTGGAGGATTTGTCGCAGGACGCAAAGAAGCCTGTGTGTTACTTAAGACAATGCATTCCTTGAGATCTGGGCCACACACAGGGACCTGATCACACATGAAGTTCTAGATTTCATTTGTACGTGCAGTAGTGTCTGGGTAGCAGTGGTCGCCGTGGCGTAGAGGTAAGTGCGTCGACTTCTACGCAGAAAGTCTGGGTTCGATTCCCGGACGGGCCACCTAGCACTTTTTCTCCGCACCACTTCTTTCGAGTTTCGACACTCGGAGAGTATCAATTGTCTATGAAAAGCTTCTCAAATCTCGCCGTTTGGAGCCGCCAAAACACTGTAGGTCCCTTCTACTCGTGAGAGAAGAGTAGCACGCACAACACGAGTAGTTATTGTAGAAGCTAGGCCCTGGCTAGGCCCACTAAATTTTTATTATTATTCTCTAGGTGTCATGAACAAGCCACGAGAACTCTCGTTGACTTACTGAAGCCATGAGTTGTAATTCCTCTTTACACAAATTTTCGGTCAAAATGATATCTTTTTCGTTCTTCGCAGGAACAGCAGTCACTGTCAGAAGATGCACTTGTTTTGCGCGTCTGGTCTGCAGGACGACTGGTTTAAGCAAAGTTCGTGCTCGTAACCATTCTTCAGAAACCTGATAGATCCTTAAAAGTGCGGTGTCAATGGTGGACTCTACGCATTGATTTGATCCTCAGACGGATCCTGTAAGGAATCCCAAGAGATTCCAACCGACAACCACAGCGTATCGTCAATTTGAAAGCCACATATAACAGCGTACATTTTGGCGGGCTACACAACGTTATGTCTTGATGCGGGGATGTCAACCGCCAAAGCTCGTCAGGTTGTACAGGATGACGATGCAGATGCCGAATTCTTGTTGCTCCCTTAAGGTCTTTACCGAACGTACCCAGACTTTCAATATCAAAGGACCTAGACAATGTGTCGCTGTGTCATGTGATTAGTTCAACATCGTTCTGGAGAAGGACATGTAGAACTCAGTCTCCAACACAAGTGCAACGAATTTTCAAAAATCCGTACAATCGCCTAGCGTACTTAGACGGCATTGACGTGGTAGACAGACACGACAAGATGTCAAACGGGCGTTTTCTTTGAAGTGGAAGCGGCTAAAATGAGTCTAACTAGAGGATTAGGAGAAGAGGATTCTTATTAGAACCAATGCAAAAGTGCACTCAGCGAACTGTTTTCTAATTTTTCAGAAAAATTCATATTCCCGGTCTTGAAAGCACAAAGTTACGCAAAAGGACCTTAAATTCCCCCTCTCACTCCCTGTTATGGTCGACTTGTAATCGTGAGACTAAAGTGTACCTTGGTGTCACTTTATCACTCTACAACCGCACTTAGTTCACATTCCGAATCATCATGCGTTGCGAGTGTCCTGAATGTGATACAACGGAGAAGGGAGCTGAAGGTAGCTACCGATAGATTGCCAAACTCTCTTAAATCGGTCATGGTTCAAATTCGCTCTCCCAAATTCAATCCAATTGGAATGTCATGCAATGGCCTGTCATCCATAGCAGTCGACGAAAACTTAGAACTTCTGTGTGCCTCTGACTTAACTCTAGATTCGGATGAATGACTGTTCAGCTCGACCGAGCTCTAAATCAACCACGTCCACCTCAAACAAAAGAACCTACTTAACGACATTATCCCAACCTTCAGATGTAACACGAGCTGTCTCAAAATAAAAAGAAACCAAATCCACCAACCAAACATACAACTCACAAAGAAATCGTGACAATTGTTTCTGCAACACACACTCGCCCCCCGTCTCTCCGTCACACAGAAATTTCACACAAAAAAAGGGCTAATTTCCACACGTCTCGGTACTGGCTAGCCTGGTCATTACTCCAGATATATGGATCAATTAAAAATAATTGAATATTCACACCAAGAGCCAGGCTTCCTGAAATCGAGCCGCGGTACAATGCGATGAATTACAACAATATCTCCGCCAACACCCTCTCCGACACAATAACGGCCACTTGGCCGGCGACCAAGGACGCCCGTATGGCATTCTCTTACGCAACCGCACTCTGCGCAAACAAACTTTACGACCAGCTCGTAAACATAGCCCACCGCCACCAGCACGGGCTGCTGCCGGCCAGTAACGTCATGGCCTACTTTATCGCTGCGCACAATCACATCGCCGGCCAACGGGGCACTCATGAGAGACCGAAATACCCACGCCCTCTCCACCTCGTCGGTTATGCTTCATAAATTCGCAATCGCGGCGCGGTTCTAGTTGCCCCCCCCCCCCCTCTCATTCTATTTATAACGCAATTTGCCTCACAGTTTCCTAACACTATAACTCTGCCCACTTACCTTTGCAAATGGCCTTCAACTCCTGGCGGCAGTCCGCCGTCCGCTACGATATACACCGGCTGGCCACCAGCTGTCCCAGCTGTGGCGTACTGCAGACCTCCCTGGACGACGACTTGACCGTCGGCGGCGACCAGGCCGCTCAGATCGCTGCCCGAGTAGATCTCGAGGCCCTTCTGGTCCGTGGTGGTGGTGTAGATGACGGTCTTGTTGCCGTCATTGTAGATTAGGTCGATGTGCTTGTCGTTGGGGTAGAGGTCGCCGTCCAGCTTCCCGGTGACGGGCAAGTGGCTCGTCAGAGACTTGGGGTCGTCATGGGTGGTGTAGATGATTTGGCCGCCCTTCTTTGGGTCATCGTACATGTCAACCTCGGTCTTCACTGCGGAGTCGGCCTCGTACTGCTGCAGAACGGAGGCGTCCAGTGGAGAGGTCTGATAGACTCCGTGGTCGTTGGCTAGCTTCTGCGCCTGGGAGAACATAGCTGCTGCTACGGCGCTGTCGTTAGGCAAGAGCTTGGACGGGTCGCTGACGATGCGGGTCAGGATGTGCTCGCCGGCTTCGTTGCGCGACAAGATGTGGTGCTCCCCGTTGATGATTTCACGGCTGATGATCTGCTGCTGCTCCCCGTTGGGGCCGACCACGCGGATGATCTGATTCTCGTCGAACTCGATTTTGGCCAGCGGTTGGGAGACCGAAGGCGGCTGCTGCTGGCTGAGTTGGGCCACCATTCGGGCATCGATCACCTGGTCCTCGACCTTCGGCGACTCGTAAATGAAGACCGCGTCCTTGTCGTAGAGCTTCGATGAGTCGGTGTGCAAGTCCAGCACGTTGACGTTGGTCATGGTAGCCAGCTCTGGCTGAGGGCTCTCCGGAGATCGGTGTATGGCATTTGGCGAAATCAATGGCAAGCCATTCGAGTGCACGGAATTCGGCGAAGCCGCGGTGGCGTGCGGCGGCGATGGCGATGTCTGGTTAAGGTGGCCCCGTTGCTGCTGGTGAATGGCAGCGGACATGGACAGGTCCTGTGATGTGAGTGGTGATGACATGATGATGTGATGTGATGTCTTGGTTGAGAGTGTCTCAATTCGTTTGACGTTGCAGCTTAAAGCTTGGATGCGATTGCACGGGGATGTAGTGGTTGTCTGATGTGTCCTCTTGGAGGTGATCCTTTTAGGTCCTGACGAATGTTTTAATACTAAACGTATGACGGTGCTCTTAGCTTAAGTAGGTTTCAACAAAAAAGAACAAAAAAATGGAAGATTATGGCTTTTTAAGTGAAGGCACTTGAATCTCAGCAAATGGACGGAATTTGTTGTAAGTTCTAGATGCTCTGTCTTAAGACTTAAACATTTATGGCACTGGAATCTCGTGATTTGTTGTTGCTTGTTTGGCGTCTTCTCTCAGGATGATTCCTTTTTCATTTATATATACATCGGCGTCACACGGTCGTGGTACGTGTCACATCACAATTTTTGCTGTTGGCATCTGAAATGAGAGAAGAGAGAGAGAGTGAGTGAGTTAAGTGCTGAGAGGGACATTAAATTGAAGTTTAAAGGGAGAAGAAGATAGCTTTAAGTTCGAGGATGCTGTGGATCGAAAACCTTGCCTGCCTCTTCCAATACAAGAGACTTTCAACGTTTCCCCTTCTTGGCGGGACACAAAAGAGTTCAACTGCGAACTTTCTTATGGGATTTATGGTGTGACAGTGTTTCATGTAGTACTTTCCGATAGGATAACAACGCTTTACCCTCTTTAAGAATAGGAACTTTCTAGCGCTCACACATGTGCTGAAGATTTCGCCAGACTGTGTCCCATTCCGCACTGTGCCCGCAATCCCTTCCCCTCACACCATTCCACACAAATTTCAATCAAAGTGTTACCTCTCCAGCACTCTCCTGCAATTTTCTTTAATTTGTACTTTTGCGAAGCGCGCGCGCAACAATTCTCCACCCCCCACAACTCACTCACGCTACACGACAAAGAACAACACCGCATTTGCAGCAGCATCAATATTCGATACCGCAAAGCATCTGCGATTACACCTGGAAGCCATCCGCTCACCGGCAGCATCCACAAACGTCATTTCGAAAGTGCGCACACGGCTGCCCGGACTTTTTCTATTTAATTTAAGGAAAATTGCCCGCTTTTCCAGCCACGGTCACGGTGGAGTGCAGCAGCGACTACGTTGGCGTGCGGCATGTTCGACGAGGAACAAGAAAAAAAAAGAATAAAGATTTGCATCCGGTCGAATGCAAGAAGAAATGTTTAAATTGCTTGTTAAGTGGCGCTTTGGGGCAATCAACCGCGCACTGCAGTTGATTCAGTGATTCTCCTCTCGCGGGCGGCGCGTCGTCGTGTCCAAAGAGGGAAGAAATTGCCGCTACATTCTGCGGGCATCCAACCAACTAACCACCAACCAACCAGCAAACAAACGAACCTTCCTATCATGGCCAACGATGAGAACGACAGCGACATAGGCGACGACGACGACGACGACAACGACGGTGGTATGGTAATGAAAGGCTATCTATTCTCTATTTGCAAACGGTGGCTGTGAGCAATAAGCGGTGCTGTCTGTGGTGGTGGTGGTGGCGGCGGCGAATGATGGCCGCTGATGGTAGCAGAAACTCTTCATTATACCGTGCGACATTCCGAAAATGACTGGATGACAGTGTCGGTGCGGCGGCAGTCACGTTGATTACTTTTCTCAGGCGCTTGGCACTGAATCAAAGCCAATCCCCGATTAATCAAGCTATTACCGCCGCGGCCCCGTTTATCTTCCCCGCTGTTGTTTTGTTCCACTGAGACAATGTACATTCTTTGGCGCTTAAGATTTATGCCACAATCTGTACTTGGGATCAGAAGCCAAGCAGCCTGGCCGACAGCAGCAGTGGCGGAGGTCGATTGGGGGATGCGCGCGCAGTTCATCATCGTGCTGGAGGGTCTACCGCTCTCTAAATCATTCCAGATGCTCTCTGGAGATAATAATGGATTGCATACTGGCAATTTGCACCAATTGGGTGATCGGCGAGCACACACTGCGTGAATATGCGGTGTGTACACCGAGATAAAAATTGATCTCACTACCAATGCCGGCCATGATTAAGGCCAATAAATTATGAAATTTCCCCTTCATCTCGTGGTCGCACGTCGTGGTGGTGTTGGTGGTGGTGGTGCTGGTGGCAGTGGTGTTGTTGGGCCATCGTCGTGGGGTGTGAATGCAATGTTCTCCGTTCTCACTGTTCAGGATGTAAAAAGTGCGCGCATGTAGGTACATATGCCTGCTCAGCGGTATACATTTTTTTGCAATTTTCTCTTGCGTTGTTGTTTTTGTTTTTGTTTCTGTTCTGTGTGCAACGCCCCCCACATTATACTAAAATCGGTGTTCTGTTCGGTTTTCCTGCCGGAGTGAGCCCAGGCCTCCAGTATATCATGCGAATGTGGGGGGTTGCCGTAAGTACAGGCTTACGTGGTACCCATGTCCATTTGCTTATTGTCGTAATGATTAATGAGCCTGGAAGGCGGGTGGCGGTTCTGTGAGGTAATTTACGAGGGGGTTCCCAGACCATCCTACCAGAGATTGTTGGTTAGCTGGTGTGAAAGGAGAGGTAGCAGCAAGGAACTTGGTTTAATATGGTTTAGAACGGAAAAAAGAATAACTATTAGCTTGTTGCTAAATTGTAGTTTAAATGGACTGCTGGGTAATTGTATGTTAGCCTAGTGTGATGTAGAATGTGGAGGAGGTCTATTCTGTGGGGGATGTGTGAGATTTGTGCAATGTGTGTGTGTGGGAAGCTGGTTCGATTTCGAAAGGAGGTTGTGGCAATGGGGAAAAGAGGCAATGTAGCTATGCCTAAAACTAACTTGCTTCCTAAAGATTTTTAAAGTGTTTCCATTTGTTGGCATTTGCAGGACTGTCAAACCACTTTTTGTAATAAAGACAAAAGAGTTGAGTTGCGAACTTTCTTAGGCAGACCGTCGTACAGTGGTTACAGAACCCCTAATGCATTCCACAACAGCAAAGCTCAAGGCACTGCAACGCCGACCGCCTAACTTCCTAAAGAAGCACCACTTTTGAATTTGAAAAATGCGCAGGTTCATTGAGAATGCCCTCAAGGTAAATGCAAAATCATTGTTCCGTCGTTTGAATTTGATTAGCCTAGTATCCATTCTTCTAGGCATGAAAACGCAACATGCACAAATATGGCGATAGAAAAAAATCCAAAAAATGTCCATAAACTCCAAAGGCCTCCACAGTGATTCTCTTCCGTAAGCTGCACTCTTCCCACCCACCACCAGTTCAAGACGCGACCTTCTGCCATTGTCTTCAGTCACAACAACCGAAGTATGCGTCTCCGCATAACCCCCCATCTACTAGGCTCCATTGTACATGCGTGAAATAATTCAAATTACAAGCGCTCAACCGAGCTTGAAGTTGTTAACGTCATGTCGTATTGTCTCACAGCGCGAACACACAACACATCCACTCGCTGTAAGCCACAATCAACCACTGTGCGGCTGTTCGCTGCCACGAACAATGAAATCCAATAAAGCATAAATTCCCTCAAACGAATTGTGTTCTGGGGCGCTACACTACACCAATCCAAACCAATCCAATCCAATACGCTGCGCGCAGTCTTGGCCCCCTCAGCACAGCACAAAGAATCCAATAAATAATATCGACCGCAGATACACTCGCCCGTTCACTCCACACACACACACGTAATTGCATTATGCAAATTGCCTTCCTGGTCATACTTGTAATTGCCTTTGTTCTTTGGCAGTGGGGTTCTAGCACTGTCCTCGTCGTCGTTGTGTGGGAGCTGCTGATCTCCTTCGCTTCACCCTTCCGTCTTTGGCGCCAGGCATTCGGCTCCTCTCCCACTTCCAGCCTCCGCCCCAAACATAACGGCAAACGGTTTCGGGCCAAAATGTTGCAAGAGCCTCGGCTAAGTACGTATTTCCGTGAATATGGCTCAATTGGCCGTGCGGTCCACTTTAATTGATTTATTATCGAGTGGCCCGCGAGAACTGGATCATTTGTCGCGCTACGTCGTCAGCCCGAGGCACGGCTGCAGCCAGCACGGGCATGCTGAAGAGAATCGACAGACAAACGCCATCATTGGTAATCGAAAACGACGAATTCCAGTCGGCTTAGGTCACCGGCGGCCGCGACGACTCTGGGAACACATTCCACACCACGGGCGCATTTTATGGCATTCGCCAATAATTTGCGACATTAATACACTCGGCTCCTTGTTTAGAGCGCCCATTTAATTGCAATAATTAATATTTGAGTGAGGCCGCCGCGCCGCAGCTGGACCGATTCGATTGCATAAATTCAGCAGTCTTAGTGTCGCGGATGCGCGCCGCACACATGTGTGAGCCGTGCACACTCGGCTGTCGTGCACCGCTGTGCCAGGGGGAGAAAATTTTGCCGCTAAAAGGCAGTCAGTGCAGAGGCATTCATCTTGGCTGTCAAAAGGCGCAGAAAAAAAAACGCCACGCAGCGCTGAGCCAGAGATATACGCTGAGACGCCAAATGGACGTCAAGCTGGGCCTGAAATTGCCATCCGTAAAGGACTGGCTGTTTGCTTGGGAGTTTCTAATGGACGAGCTGCAATAATTTGTCTCTCTCTCTCTCTGGTCAGCGGGACTCAGAGGCTCAGCTAGACAGACGACGCGGTGGTTTTAATTAAGTTTCTCTAATCGCTTGTAATGAGAAGAAGTCGGCGTGTGATGTACCACCAAGGCGCAGTGCCGCATCGTGGCGGAAGAGAGGAGACTTGACGAGACATAGACAAATGCTAAAATGGCAACTTTCGCCATGCGTCGTTGTGCGCAGACTACGCCGGCGATGAGTACAACGACAATCGGAGTCAAAAGGTTAAGAGACGCGCCTTGCGAAATTCATATGCGATGCGCTGCGCTGCGCCGCGCAATCGTCGTCGACCAAGTGAAATGCGTCTCATGTGCACTGGGTTTGAGCCAAAAGGAACTTCCGCAGAAGGTATCCTCCGCGGTTCCGTTGGTGAGTTTCGTCTATATGGCCGTGCGTCAGTTTCTCTTGCATCGGGGGTCGCAGCCAAGTGAATTAGTGAGCTGGGTCAGTGGATAGCATTCACGTGCCTTGGCACTGAGACGGCCTGGAATGCGAGATGTGCTTGGGGTTGGGCACAGATCTCCTGGTCAGCAGTGAGTAGAAAGTTTTTGATTTAGATTTTGTCTAGAGCGAAAGATCAAAACAGTCAACAGTTCAGATGGCGGTTGGCAATGCAACTTGATGCAGGTAAACAGTGTGGAGGTACTCGTGGAAGGTGTGTGCCAACAATGTGTGGCTTTTGGATGCCTTTTGCAAAGTGATAAGAGGGGAGTGCACAGAAATTAATTGGTTCTTCTTTGGTATGATTGGGAGGTCCTTTGACGAATAAAATTGGATAAGTAACGAAATGCGACTTTTATAGAGAGAAATGGATACTTCAAATATGGCCGTGTTTCCATCAAATCTCAGCTAAAAAATTAAAAAGGTAAAAAGTTCAAAACCGAGGTATGATAGCTGAATATAGCGAAACTTTCGATAATAAGCAGAGTGGTCGAGGGAGTTGTGTCAAATATGAAAGAAGTACAAATTGTTGTGAACTATAAGAATTGTCGTGCTAACATCAGCCTATGTTAGCGTCAATTGCATAATTTTCTGTACATTTGGGCACTCAGGCAAGGACAGAGTGTTAAGCAACGTAAGTCAAAATTTTACTTTCTTCTCAGGCCAGTGACCTATGAATAACCTGAGCTTAAGCTACAGTTGTCTTCCATACTCCTCCTTCTTCTTGTGGCGCTACAGTCCGGGGTGGACCTGGGCCTCAACTAACATGCCTCCCCAGCCAACACGATCTTTTGCCAGCTGCCGCCAGTAGCGTACTCCAAGTTGGTTGAGGTCCTTCTCAGCTTATGTGCGTTACCTTAGCCTGGACTGCTCTATGTTGCGTTCGCCCAATGGCTCAGATTCGAAGACTTTTCGGGCCGGAGCACTGGTTTCCATATGCTTTTTATGGCCTAGCGTTGTATCCGAGGACGATTGGCTAGGCGTATGTCTTTGTACAGCCCATAGAGTTCGTCGTTACATCTTCTCCTTCAGATGCTATCAATGCAAACAGAATCAAAAATCGCACGAAAAACTTTTCTCTCAAAAAGACTAAGGGCTTCCTCATCCGCTTTAAGTCACGTCCAGGTTTCCTGCAGCCCTCAAGTGCCAAGACCAAGCTTTCTAGCTTCTTCAATCATTTGATCTTAATACTGGAGGTTCAGACTTCCCTTCGTGCTTGATCCTAGAGGTTAGGATTCAAAGACTTTCTAGAGCGTTGTTGTCCACTCGCTGGATGCGTTCGAGCCCCTGTAGTCGTTATTTTTTTCCTTTCTGGACTACATCCACATCTTATCACAGAATATAGAGTGCGCGGTAGTGCCTTCTCCTCCATTCGCCTTCCTGCCAGACAGGACCTTACATTCGAATTTTTCTTTTCAAGAATAGTCAAGAATAGAGTGCTTATAGTCCAGCACTCGGCTTCGTATAAGAGAGTGAGGATAAGCGTTTTGTAGAGCATCTTGGTCCTTCAAGTCAGGAGCTTGGACGCAAGCTGTTTCGACATACCAAAATAATAGCGGTTGCCGGAGGTGATTCTGTGTCAAACCTCCATCAAGGTGGCATTTGTGGAGTTCATACGTACGTACCTATCGATTGTCACATTTTGACCGAGGTGACGTTCGACGGCTCGATTCTTTGTCGACAACTTCGTTTTATCCCCGTTCACTCTAAAGCCAGCTCGTTTCCCTGCTCTTCAAAAGCCGTGAATGCCTCTACAAGGGCTCGCTTGGAACAGGCGACGATATTGATGTCATCAACGTATCCTAGCAATTCTACTGATTTGTAGAAGATAGTGACTTTTGCGTCAAACCTGCTCTCCAATACATTGAAGAAGATAAACGACAGCGTGTCTCCTTTGAGGAAAGCCTGTGTGGGTTTGGAATGATTCAGATGTTCTCGAACAAAACTGCGTGGTGCATCGGGTTTGTGTTAGCGTGGAGCAATACAACCGGATCAGCTTTCTCAAGATCCCGGATTTGTCCATCGCATCAGAGACTTCTTTACCATGAATGCTCTCACACGGGATCGATAATAAGTGTATCGATTTGAAACTCGTTGATCTTTTCTAGGTTTTGCATTAGTGGGAGGATGTAGTCTATAGACGGTTCATCAGACAGGAAGCCGCACTAGTTACTGCCGACTAGTGTGTATACGACCTTAGACCTTCACACAGTATTCTGGACATGATCTTTGAGGCGACATTCAGCAGGGAAATACCTCCCTCGATTTTTAACTGAGGTAGGATCGCATTTCTTCAGGAAGGGACTTATGGAGTTTTTTTTTCCAATCTTCGTTAGTTTTTTTTTAATGAAAAGTTCTGCTTATGATTTTTGGTAGTGTTTGCTTTGATGGCGTCTGGAGGTGCATGCGTCTTTGGATACAGCGCTTAAGACGGCTAGGTCATGTAGTGCGTATAGATATTACCGCTCCTTCCCGAAAAGTCATCCAATCCGAGCCTTTGCGTCAACGCTACAGAGGACGACCTAGATTTAGATGGCGCATATAAGGGAAGAAGGACCTCCACCAACTTGGAGTGCGCCATTGTAGGGAGATGGCGAGAGTTATGCTAGCTGGAGAGACATATTAGTTGAGGCCCGGGTCCACGTCATAGTGTAATGAAAAGAAGAAAATGAAGAAGATGACAAACCATACCTGAGGCTTTGATGTTCTCCAGCCTGTTATGGCTGAGCCAACTTCTTCAAAACTAGGTGGGAGTATATTTTTATCGATTGAAGTTGGGGTGTACCCGGCCCCCCTGAAACTCTTTTCTGGTTACGGCCTCTAAGTAGGTACTGGGAATGCTTTTAAAAATTCCCTGTAGCTCTGTAACTACATAGGTTGCCCGCACATTTTAGAAGAGCCTGTGTGCCCTTCAGAGGCCAAGCTCTTAGCTATACAACGTGAGTCAGAATCGTAGTTGATAAATTTGCATTCAATTTTGGAATTCATCAGGTCTTTTTCATTTCTGAAAACAGGTCCAGGTGATGTTCGTCTTTCTTCCAATTTTTTTTCGCAAATTCACTGAAAATGGCTTCAGCTGAGTTTCCAAGATATCACGCAACTATTGCTCTCCCAGTCCCACAGCAACTTCCGTCATGCCTGTACCTTTGCACTTTGTGTAACTAATCATCCAATGCGAGAGCAATAGAGAGATGTTCATGAAATTTTCCCCCTCCAGGCCAGCGGCCTTCAGTTTAACTCGCATGCAAATCAATAACGAGTCGCGCTACTTAACATCTTCATTTCAACAGCTTGTCTCCGAGCAATGTGCGACTCGGCGTAACCCCTGTCGCGCCCTCAACCCCAATCGCCCACTCGACAAGTATGCTAATGGCATTAATCGAACGCCCGTTAGCGCGTTCGTGGGCGGCACTCGGCTATTCCTTTCCTTCCTCTCGTCGATAATTAAAATTCATTTTCGTGCAGAGTGTGCAACAGTCCACCCACCCCCACAATCGGCGCACATACTCATAATAATCATGCTCGACCCGGCCACTCAAGAATTCCGCACTCATCGCCGCAACATGACCAAAACTGCCCCCCGGCTATCACGGACTAATTACGAGCGTCCACACAGCACGGCAGCACTACCACCAGTACTCGGCAGAAGCAACTTCACCATCGCCCGGCCAACGTTAAATTGTTTTAATAAATTTTTATTCAGCGTAGCGTTATTTAGCAGCGTGTAAGCGCAATAATCGTCAAACCGAATGTTTACATCACCTACACTCTTCCTCCCTGTCTCTCTCTCGCGCTCTCTTTCACTCCCTGTTCGGTGCACACGCTCACGTTCGCACACTAATTGTTTATCGTTTGTTGGCGTCGTTGTTGCTGTTGCAGTTGATCTTGTTGATGTTGTTTGCTGAGGCTGAGTGCCTCGAACAACAGCACCCAACAACATGTCCATTTTATTTCGCCCATAAGTTTTAATGGCTTTTCGGTCAAATGTGCTTGCAGTGAACGCCAGACGCTCACGCTTATGCTCTCAACCGTTGATCGGGAATCGTATTGAGATCTCGTGTGCGCTCCTTATGTCCTGCAGCGGTTTTGAATTTTTCAACTATCCAGTGGGGTAGCTTTACGAACGAAAATGTGGATGGTGTGAGGGTTTTGCGGTAGAGCACCCTATGTTCAGTGTTGCCACTTGTATGGGATAAAAATTTCAATTTTATTGTGGACCTCAATGTAAGCGGAGAATGAGCTCATGTCCTTAGTGGAGTCTGGGTGAGACTAATGGGGAATACTTTTGAACATGAATTGATGCATCAACTAGGATAGGGCCCGTGTTCGACCAAAATGGTATGCAAAATGAGCTAGGATACTGAAAAAAGTACTGACGATGGAGATTCGGCTCCAATTTGGTTTTAGGTCCTTATTCTTATCCTTATCCAATTTTCGAACTTTATGAAAGACTTAGGTCGCTCCATATTTGGTCCTGTTTGCATTGTGGGTACCTAGAGGAGAAGATTTAACGGCAAATTTCTGGGCTATACGACGGCATTTGTTAGGTCAAACGTTTTCAGATACAATGTTTAAGATGGCTAGATCATGTAGAGCGCAGGGACAACACTGCTCCGGCCCGAAAAGTCTTCAAAATTAAGCGATTGGGACAACGCAACAGAGGACGGGCAAGGTTGAGATGGAGCACTTATGTGAAGAACAACCAACTTCCAGTGGGCAACTGAAGGCAGCTGGCAAAAGATCATGCTGGCTAGAGAGGCATGTTGGTTGAGACCCAGGCCCACCCCAGACTATAGCGCCATTAGAAGGAAAGGAAGGCAACCCGTCGGAGGTATAAATTGAAGGGAACCGCTCGAGTTTGACTTCGAGAGGATGTTGCTCGGTACGTTACAATTTTTGTTAAAGTGTCATCACAGTTATGTTCAATAAGTCACATATATTCTATGATCTAGACTCAAATAGGCTAGGATAGGACAAGCTTGGCTAGGTGCTGCGTATGTTGTGTTCGAGTGGTTCATTTTAATTTCCCCAACACCAAAACATACCACAACACACCCTACACAGGAAAACACAGCACGACAGGCGAGCGAAAACAAAAAAAAAAACAACAAAGACGTTCACAATTCCCTGCAACCAATATAAAGCGATCATGCATAAAGTCAATTCAAACTAATTGCCACATTTAAACCAGACTTTATTGGAATTGCCCGCACACTCACTCGGTTAGAGCGCGCCAGCTTCTGCTCCAGCTCCAGCTCCAGCTCCAGCTCCAAGCTGCGACCGGACCCTATGCGAGGCCAACGCCGAAGGAATCGTTCACCACTAGATTCAAATAAAAATCGCAAAATTGTGTAGATAAAGCGCAATAAACCACATCGCAATGCAGCAGCATCGAGGCCGCCGCTGCGGATGCAGGTTGCCCACTTCAAAGATATTTTTATAGTTAAAACTTATTTTTAATGTTTCGCCGGTGCGCACATCGAGGAGGAGAACGTGCGTCTCGCCATCTTCAAGATCAGATTGGTCATGGCGATACAAGTGCAGATAAAATTTATTTATCTCCCCGCGATAGGTAGAATGATGTGCGTCCACGTCGCCGGGGATGGGCGCTCTTAATGAAGATATCCGTGCAAGGGGGTGCGCACTCCCGGCCGGTCCGGGAAATGTCCCTAATTTATTTGCCGATTTCAATATTTTGATAAGCGTTCGTCGGTGCCCGGCACCTCCCTCCCCATTTAATGACAGGATGTTCATAATTTTGGAGGAATGCCGGACGGCAATCGGTGGTCCATAATCGCTTAATGGGGCGGTGGCGATGGCGATGGCCGACTGGTGGTGCTGATTGCATTGCAGGCATTTGCTTTCGCCGTAAAGTGATTATGTTGCATGCATCCAGCGGTGATCATGCAATCGGATTTAATTAAAGAAGAAGAAGGAGACGAATCAGCCGGACGGAGCTGCCGTTTGTGCGTTCACCGTTTTGTCCTGTGCGTCCAGTGAAATATTTATATTTAATCTCGTTTAATTACTGACACAGTTTATGGTGATCCGATTGGAATGGAGGTTTATTGCCCGGGCGGGGGGAGAGAAAGGTGGTCGTTGTGAGTAATCCTGGAGACAGGTGCGCATTAGCCAAGACCGACTGATTATTGCATGTTTGGACTGCATTCAAATTGGGCTTTGAAGAAATGCCGAGCGGTCTCGCGAAGGCTATTTGCTAATTTTACTGCTTTCAATCGGTTTTTTACAAGCCGCGCACTGCTTAAGCACAAGCGCAGGTGGGCTTGAATGCCTTCCGTGGAGTGGGGCACTTAAAACAATTGCTCATTTCGAATTGTGCGAGTGAGCTGTTAGAGTGGCGGCCCCCATTGAGAGGTTAGATGGTTATCTTTTAAGCTCGTATAATTTTGGCTCTGTGCCAGACAGTTATATCTTGCTTTTGTTGATTGAGAATTGTCAGGGGAAATGACAAGAATGCTTAGAGTGCTAAGTGCGAGAAAATGTTGAACACATCCAGATCTAATCCATCACACTGGGTTGCGTCGTCGTTGGGTACGTGCATCAACTCATGTATGGGTCCCAGGATTGGCTACTGGACAGGACATCTCTTGTCGCACATCCCTGCTGCTGACTTCTGTTTTACAGAGAATTTTAGAAGACAATCTGTACTGTCTTTTCAAAATACAATGTTCAGAATCGGTGAACAAATTGAAGGTCTTTCCCGCTCGTAAGGCATGTACAACACTAGTAATTGCTTAAGGAAGCTATACCCTGCTCTCTTGTGGGATGGGCTACAGGTTTTGTTTTATCATGTTTCTTATGAAATATGTTGATTCTACGTCATCAAACTCCAGGATAGGTACTTTTGCGTATTGTGTAAATGCTTGGACCCCAACGCCGAAAGTTGAAGTTCGATCCCAGAACTGGACTTCCATAGAGTGGCTCCATCTCTCCGGAGCGACTCTACAATCAGCATGGAAAAAAAAACCGTTCTGACATCATTAGTATTGAACTGACACTTCCTTCTACTCGTGACAATATAATAGCACAACGAATCGATAAGTAGCGGAATTAGCTGACCCTGGTTTCTTGTGGGCTGGAGTGCCAGCACTCCCAAGTATTTCTAAGTTAAATGAATGCATTTGTCAATTGCTTTTATAGTGAACATTATCGCAGTCCCTTGGGGAGACTAGCTCGAGCAAAGGGATTGGTATCTATATTGGCTTCCAAGGCGTCAATCATAGCTGGCTCATTCTTCAAGATATGAGACTTTACTCATCCCCACGTTGCCTACAACATAGGCAATCAATTTGTACTAGCAAACGGTGAAACTAAGTGAGCAGCAAAATGATTTCTCAAACAAATCCATTGTTTCATGCACTGTATGGCTTGTAGCGCCATTTTGTTGAAAACAGCTCACCAGGAATATGTGTTTGAGGCATATAGTCCGGTAACATGGAAATGTTGTTGACAACGACGATGGATTGATTTACGGCACGGTACATGCTTACTCTCTCATCTATTCCTGATATAATCACTACATACTAAATCTGTTATAATCGGTCGATACGATACGTTCACTAATTTAAGCAGGAATTACATATAAGAGATTTCTCACAAAACGCTGATTGTGGAGTGAGTCTTTCCAAGCTCACTTGCCAAACAATATTGAACAAACATGATAAAGCTATTTGATATGCGGCATGTGTGATCTTTAAAAAGAGCCTATTCGAAATAAAACTTAACGGAGAATCACCCTATTTTTGCAGTCATTTACAAAAAAATGTTTGTACCGTAAAGAACTGAATCGTACTCCAAGCACAAGAAATTGATGTAACCTTCAATGTTTCACGTGGGTTGGGGTTCTGAGTCTAAGGTATCAAAGTGCAACAAATGCATTGAAACCATAACTTGACTACTTGGCAACATTCAAACTTGTCTGTGAGTATGATTCGCTCTTGGGTTACCTTCTACAGACTACAGGTTTGCTATAAACTTATTATAGGTTCAAAGACACCCAAGCCTCCACTGTATGTTGGCTTTTTGATACAGACAAGAACAAAGATGTACATATATTCAGCAAGCGTTACATTTTTACAGAGATTATAGTAAATCCTATATTTGTTAGAGAACCTTTCATGGAAACGTTTAGTTCTATTGAACACGCCTCTTGTATCTTGCTAGCTTAAGAATTCCTCTCGAAAATCACTCCTACTTTACGCCTTTAGAACTTAGGTTGAGAAAATCCATATTAGAGTATTCTCAGTAATCAAGTTTCTTACTCATAGATGGTTTCGTTTTTACTTTTGTTACAACTAGTCCAAGAATTTTATGAGCTTAATTTTTTTTAAATATTTAAATATGCAACAGTTTCCATACTTTATATTTTTATAGGAATGTAATCACACATCTACGAAACAGTCAACTGCAGCGACCATAGCTTTCAATGCACACACTGCAGAGTTATCTTCCACCACATGACATCTATAAACAAATATAAGCCTAATATTTCATAAATACCTTAGCAGATACTACACCAATCAGTTTTCCTTCCAACTGTGTGTATGTGTGACCTTCCTTTGGGGGTTAAAAGCGAAGTCCATGGGCGCTAAATTAAGACTCGGATTTTTTTAATGCTTTGTTGACTGCGTGTAGACGACGGGCATTTCTCAGTGGGTACTTGGAGACTGCATTTTCTTCTTTGCATTTTAGAAAATAATGCAAGAGAAGCGGCGAGGGGGACCGATGCAGATTTCCCTTAAAGTTCGCATGGAGTACGATTTTATCATATTTTGAGAAAACACCAGTTTTGGAGTAAGAGAGGACACATTTTTGTGTTAAGACCTTAATAGCTCTGTAACCGTAGTGGTATGTATCAACTTATTGAAAAGCAAACCGCAACATCTCCTGCCGATGGATGTATCAAAGGAAGATGTGTGCTTTGATCTGACTCTCTACATACCGAGGGTGCCCTTAAATGTCCCCTAATCCAAAGCTCCCTTGCTCAAGTACAAAATATCTCATTCCCGAATATCTTCACATGGAAAGAAATGAAAGTTAGCAAAACAGTTGACCATAAGAAATGGTTCGTGGAACCATCTAAAAGATTGTTCATTCCTTTGAAAAACATTAGTACATAAGCGACATAAACTTGTTGGTAAAATCTCCCTGCACACCAGAGTGTGTTTGTAATTTCCAAGTCTTATCTTTTCTCGTCAAATTGTCGCCGAAATTACCACGCATGAAAAAAGCTGCTTTGCAGTCAACCAGTATCCAAATAAAGCCTCATAACGAACAATCGAATATAGTGCAAAGTCAATTTAAATCTGCCACACATGCAATCTGTCTCATTGACACAACACTCCTTGACGACGTCCCTAAGCTTCCGTCTCAATTGGCCTGTAATTGCTTTCAGAACGCATGTTTTCACTCGCAACATTTCACCCAATTACCATCGACCCAAGTAAGGCCCATCCGGCACATGGACACAGTCACAAGTCCAACAACCGTTGCCCATCGCTTCCAAATCAATCCAACTTCTCATCCCTAATCAGAACCCCGCCAGTTCGTCTGCCAGTCTCCATCGATAGTCTGCTCACACTATTCGCCGCAGTCCATGTGCCGCCGTGCAGCCATTTTTGGCACAGACTTAATCACATTGCTTGACACCAGTGCCTCTCACCTGGAACTTATCGCCATTTGATGGGCTACAGACTCCGATTCCGCCAGTAGACGCAGTGACGGCCGCCCAGACAACAGGCACACACGCAAAAAATAAGAAAACAGGAAAATCAACACCCATAACAGCACTTGTCGCCGGTTCAATGCACTCCTGGCCACGCGAGATCGACAGACAGCCCAGCACTCGCGCTAAGTGCGGCCAGCATGCCGCCGCCAATAACAATGAGCCAGCACACAAACGAAGATGGCAGCTGGAGCAACGGGTATTCAAAACCAATAAATCATAACCTATCTCAATGCGAAATCAGATGTGCATCACCGACTATGGCGACAACGGCAGGCAGCCAGCACAAAACAGCAACATTCCGGCGGAGACCGGTCGCCAGCCGCCACATGCCGATACCAGTTTTCACCTTTTCCCGTATTTAACAAAAGCAGGTTTTCTCTTCTCATTATTTCGCTTGCCACACGTCGTCCATTTTCAAATCTCCCTCATCACCGTCATCGGCGCGATGCCGCGCTCCCCCTTTCATTAACGACAACTCCGCTGGATCCGCTCTTCTAAGTCAACATCTTCATCGCACCGGCCAGTGGCAGACGCACCTGCGGACCTGCGAGAAAAAATTGTCAAAACAAACCCTGATCCGAAAAGATACACGTTCGAGATACAAAAATAAACCGAAATCTGGCCCAAAAAAATCAGAAACAGAAAACCAGAATATCCGCCGGTGTCTCGGCCTGGCGCGGCTTCGTAGGTGGTGGCGTACGCCACTCCAGTCCACACTGGCGCGCCAAGCCATGTGTGCACATGGCCAAAATTGGATTTTCCTGTTTAGCAAGATACTGTATCTATGGCGGGCTTTGAAGATGAACCAGATACATACACAAAGCCGTCAGCAGTCGTGCTCCTGCAGCTCTGACTGGCATACAAATTCGCTGAATGAACAGCCCCGAGAGAATGAGAAGACCGCCGCTGCCCCCACCACCACCGCCACCACCACTGCCTCTGCCTGTCGATGTTGACGTTGACGTTGATGTGGATGTTAATGCTGATATGGATGTCGACGTCGTCGATGCCGCCAATCTGGTTAAACACCACGAGAATCGAGGTGACGCGTAACAACAGTAGCGCTCCAATGTCGACAGTGCTCCGCACGACGTGCGGCGGGCATGCCGCACTCTGCCCAGGCCAGGCCAGAGCAGCAGCAAAGGTTCTCTCGCCCCCATCGATCAGGTTTCTGGTTTCTCCCGAGACGCTACACCTTAATGATGTCTAATAATATTTAGCGTCTGCCCCCGGTCTCGGGCAGCAAGCTGCTCACCCGGCACTTGGCACCAGCAGCCACACCGCAGAAGTGCTGTCAAATTGGCGGCAAAACACTAGCAACCTGCCTTACCTACTGGCTCGCCGATGAAGGGTAAGTAGGTAGATACACACACCAGATTGTTGTCGGGTCGAGTTTTTCATCTCTCTGCCGACTCAAACGCACATTGTTGTCAATCAGGTTCAGAAGTTCAATCAACTACACGAGTACGCTACTCTCTCGAGCGGAGCGCGTCGCGCCGCCCCGCTCAGTGGATAATCTAGTTGTGCGGCTGTTTATTGTTTGTTTACATGGGGACGATGCGGTCTGTGGCCAAAACGAAGGAGTCTTGTGCGAGGAAGCCCCACACACACGCGTGCACCGCAACAATTGAAATATGAATCCAGATAAGCGCGACGCGCGAAAACAGGATTTACCAACGTCGTCAACCCTGCCACTTGCCGAGCAGAGCAATCCTGTTTGCCCGACACCGGGACTGCTCGTGCTTGCGGTGAGGACCAATTGACGTTCGAAAACAAGTGCTAAACCGCAGCACAGGTCCTGCGATGATTGTCGTCTATCTGGTGGAACACGTCTCGCGTTTACGACCCACTAGAGCCTGTTCTCAACCCCTGGGAATTGGGTTAGTGGAGTGGCTGAACCGGAATCGGAATCGGCTGCGCCGCCGAACCGGCCGTAAAGGGTCCGATTTCGTCATCTCGTCTGCGATGGCACTCCCAGTCGTTAGAATGTGCGCGATAGTTAAGCGGGGTAATAAAGTTACTCGTATATTGTGCCTGGAGCAGCGTCGTAAACTGATTTCAGAGATGCGCGGCACGTCTTTGAAGAGGCAGCTGGCATTTATGGACTTCTGAGAAACGCTGCACTTCCTTATGACGGCTGTATGATCGCTGTGTATCGCCGATCGCTTAGCTGCCGACTCTTTATCCGACTGAGATCCGCGTGAGTGGGCTGTGTGTGTGAGGGGGATGATGTCAGTGCGGTTCTATTTTGGTTGGCACTGACATGAGAGTACTGTGATATCGATCGGAATTCGAGAAGTAGCGCTGGTTTGGGGGTGGAAGGTGTATGGAGGACAAATTCATTTTTGGGAATGGTCTGTAGAGTGCGGCAGTGTTGTACTCGGTTTGATGTTGACTTGTATTAACTGAAGTATGCCCTGGGGTGATTTGAAACTGAACCACAAGAGAGGTTGGGTGAGAAAAGGTTAAGATCTTTGGGAATGAACTAGAAGCTGAAGATGCTTCCATGAAAAGGAGCCAATGTCTCTGTGGGTAGCAGTTACACAACTTCTACAAATCGCAAAAGCTTTAAGATCTGTAACAGGGTTAGGAACTGTGATCTTTGCTGCCTTCCTAACATGGTACCGTAGGCTTAGAGAACATCCACTTAAATGAGGGACATTGTAAATTCTGTAGTGAAACAAGCGAAATCCAAAGGCCTGTAACTTACTAGCTTAAGAAATAACGTAGTTGGGACTATCTATTAGCCTCAGGCTCTCTATTTGGATGCAACAGGACGCTCGGAAAGGAACGATATACGAGAGCAACTATTTCCGGTGTAGCCGGTTAAGGTTCGTATCCTCTTCCTTAAAGCTTTCAAGCTGCGGTATAATGTGTCGCTGGCAGCAAACAATCTTAAATGATGCAATTAAGAACGAACGTACCATTCGGCCGGTTGGCTTGGTAAGCCTCGTTTTGGGGGAGGTAAGTCTCAAAAACGGATCGCAAGGGAAACCAGAAATGTTAATCGAAACAGTAGTTAATAATTAAAAATTGATTGGCACTACAGCCCCATAAGCGACGGTGGCCTAGCTTCTTCAGCAACTACCCGTGTTGTACGTGCTACTGTGCTTTCTACAGTAAAAGGGACCTACAATTTTTAACCAATGCTGAACAACGGGATTCGATTCGATTTGTTAGACAATTTTGTTGTCAGCGACTCGAAAAAGGTGGTACCGTGAAAAATTTTAATGGTGTTCAGTCCGGGAATCGAACCTGGGCCCATCGCATGAGTCGACGGAAACGGTTGCTGCAGACCCAATAACAAGGATGTGGAGCATTGCAAACAATATGGGAGTATCCGCCGGGATAATAAGTCTAAGCAAAGTTCCTCCTCACAGCGTTTGAGACGTCGTAGTTGACCGCATGACATTGATTGTGATGCAGGAGTACGGATGTTCCCGACTCCCGAAGCGTTCTTAGATGCAGTTCCATGAGGAAAGCGACCGCTCGGCAGACCCCGGGTGAGGTGGTTGGATCAAGTCCATAAACACCCCTGGTTATGCTTGGGAATTGATCCTGTTGCATTAGAGTCGATGGCGGAGGATCGAGCGGCCTGAGATCTCTGGTGAGTGCATTGACCCCTCGACCTGTGTAGAGGAAAATGCGGGTAAAGAAGATGACGATAATAACTTTGATTGTCACAAGAAAGAACAGATTCTCTCTCTAGCCCATGGATCTGTTCAGCTTTTGAGATAATTTTTTTGGAAACTATTCTCTATCCTTTCGGAGATGCCATGCCCATAAATTAAGATTGTCTCCCACCGACATTGAAGAGTGGCAACTTTCGAGAACTGATTCTGTATATATCGGAAACTGTTCAACCACGTTTATCGTCCGTACTTCTTAAATTTGTACGGACCCTCAAAACATTTTATTTACTTCGTAAGTAATTTTTGATCATGAACTGATGCAGACTATGCGAGGAGCATTTATGGCTCCTAATCTAATCCAACAAGGTAAGTTCATGGCTTAGCATGACTGAACGTTTGACTGACTGTATGCGTTTAACTGCCAATAGGCTACAGTACCCAAAAGCGGAGTGAGCCGAATACAAATTTCTCCCTAAAAATGCAATAAAGTGAAACAATTTGTTAAACAATCTGGTAGTATGGAGAAACATTGTCGTTTATGAAACCCAATGCCATTTGAAGTAGCTACCTCGGCTGTCTTCGCAGAATCGTAATCAATCAGCCCCAACCCTCAAGGGCCTTGTTGATAGCTTAGATCTGTAGTTCGTAGTAGTTGGTATTGTATCGGAATCGTTTTCCGACTAGCAATACCAGTACGCTACCACCAAAACAAGTTCAAATGGTTCAAAATTTTCCCCAGTTGTAAATTAACATCGCTAAGTCGGCTGGATAATGTGGTGGAATGATGGACAACCACTCCACAATCCGCTCCATACTCTCACTGCCTTTGAATGCCCTAGGTTCTTGGCAATGTCGTGCCAGTTTGTCGAGTCAATGATGTGGAAGGCAGCTATCGAAGTTTTCACTTCTTGAAGCAAAACGGGTCAGATGCATCTTTGTGCAGAATTTTCATCATGCGCAAAGTGTGATCTTTGCTGCTAGTTGATGTCCCTCTTGGTCAGAGCAAACATATTCTCACCTGCGAGGACCATGAGACGACGGGCACTATGAATGTTGTCCACAAGCATACTAGTCTCATGATTGTTAAACACAAATTTGGGTACGCGACGGCTGTATGGACGATGGGTGCTTTGTTTCGACCAAAATGTATTTGTAAGAAGCGCTCTGTTTTTCTACCCACCGCTCAATTCGAAGGCAAGTTTTTAATAGTGTTTAATGGTTGGCAAGTATAACGTTCATGTTGTTCCATGCACGTATGATACTGACTTTCAGTCAAACAGCTGTGTTACAATTAACTGTGACTTACAAAACAAACTACTTGATGCCTAACATTGTAAACAAGCCAGTTTGGGCCATCTAGCCATGTTCAATTAGAATTAGAATTAGAACACAGTCTAGCCTTTGGCAATTGAACAATATGACAATTGACAACAGGTAGCTTAGATTCGAAACATGTTCAAGGATTGTTCTCCCTCGCGGTAGATGTGAACTCCAAAATTGAGACCGTAATTTTAATCTGACGTTCATAAACAATGCCACTTCGGGCCGGCGACACAGCAAGAGCCGAAACTCATGATTGGAATGTCGGAAATTATTCTTTGGCAGACGTTTATCCTTCCAGTATGGAAGTATACTAAGTCTGTATGCCGTATGGTAGATGACCAGCAAAAAAAGGAACCACCACCCAAATTATTTGACTCTTTGTGCACCCATGAGCAAATAGTATTCTGTGCCGGCAATCAAGTGCTCCAAGTTGGTCTCGAGTTCACAATTCCAATCATTGTCCTAATAGGACAACATTTTAGTTATGAACCTTCCTTTCAAACCACTCGTGCAAGGTCTTTTATTTTTTTTTCACCATGGAGCACCTTTAGTTAGATGGCAACTCTTGCCTGAATAATTTTAGGACCATTTCCCTACTAAGGTGTTTTAGTAACACTTGAGAAAGAGGCTTGAGAAAAGCCGCAGAAATATACGTGAGTTGAATTCGAGTTCTAACCACCAAAGTCGATGCAGTTACAAACTAGTTCACGGCTAACACAACCCCTAAAATAATTCATTCCAAACAAAAGGAAAAACATTTCTGATCCCTCTTCCTTGCGTGACCAAAGTGTCATTTACCAACATCTCCCTCCTCAAAGAAGAACCACAAACTTCTTAGGAAACATCTTCGAATATTATCACGAACCTAGGCGCATCTTGTTTTCAACATTATCCACACGAAGATGACTTCCTTGATTTATGCCTGCGATCCCCTTACATCTTCTCAAAAGTTGTCAAAGCCTACAACATCGCCGCGACATATCTCCCTCCCTCCTATGCAGCATTTCATTCAGTCTTCCATGCACACAACCGGCCAGCATTCGCCCCGGACACCGCAGTCTTTGATTGAAATATCAACATTTTTGCATACGGATCTCGTAGAATCAAGAATCGAGCGCTTATCTTGGCGCGCTACACGTGCAACATATTCCGCGACCGCTGCTGTGGCTACCAGATGCATTTCGTAGCTCCATGTCCGATTGCAGATAATCCCCTCGGCCATTCAGGGATCCAACTGTGATTTCCAAACGGAGAGCGAGAGAGCACTCGCTGCCGAGTTGCACGAATAGAGCCTTGTGATGGTAGACCGTGCGTAGGACGACATTTCGATGTTCTCGACATTTTTGTCGGTCCCACCGACAAGCGGTTCGGTTTATTTTTCATTACACCTTAAATCAAGCTGTCCCTTGAGCGCAAACATCTCGGCGATGTGACATTTTAATCTTGACATCCTCTTCTGAGTCGTCGTGGTGCACAGTTGAGCCTGTGCACGGGTCGGTTGGCCTCTTGTCACCAGACTTGTACGCCAAGCCGGCGTTGTCGTCGTTGTCGTCGCTGCGTTTTTAATTAGATTGATTGATCGGATTACATCGCCGACTACGGGGATGGATGAGTGGATGGGATAAAAGGACGCGCTGGGTTTTGTGACAGCGAGTGATCGGTTCATTGTTACGGCTCGACGATGTAAAATAATTGGGCGATTCTTCCGGCGGACACTTATTTAAGAGGACACGGCAATGGCTGCAGATTTGCGTACGCAGGCTCAGTGAATTTTGGAGTGGAACTCATTAAATTGAATAAATGGCTGAAGCAGGACAATGAAAGTCGGCAGAACAAACGAAGAAAATAAATTCGTTTTCGACAATGTAGCCGGGTTTGTTTTTAGATGCTCCAGTGAATAACCTTCCAGAATGTGAGAAGAGACAGTCTGCATAGAAGAAGCGTGCTCTGTTGCATTATCGAAGTTTTCTTAACGGAAATTCAATATAATTGAGAAGAGATTTCAAACGTACTCTCTGAAGCCATCACTCATCTAGAACACGGCACAATAGACAGCCAATTCTGCCTAGCAACATCCGCTCCAAAAGCCCCCGGGGGTCATGTGACACAATCCGCCGCAAAAAAGCACAGAAACACCACTTAGGCCGATACCGATCATTCGATTTACCCTCATTCTAGCCGGTGAAAGGAAAGAATAGCAACAAAAACACAAATGCGCCGCTCCACACTTAACAAGAATCCCCTCGGGCGATGCCAATCGAAGTTCAGTCTCATTAACGCCGCATTCATCGCAAATTACACACAATTACACAAAACCCCAAATTCGCGCTGAGTAATCACTGCCCAACCCATGCCAATCCAAGAGCCAAGCTAAGTAGCATTCGATCAAATTCGTCTCACGTCATCGTGATTCACGAGAGATTTTCTGCAAGCTTGACATTTTTCTGTCTCTCTTGTGCCGGTAAAGTACCGTCTGCTCACGCTAGTTGTGTCTAATTGATTTCAGTAAAATTCCACAATGTCACTGTCATCAATAGGGCTTAACCCCAAGGATCTCCTTCGGCGCAGCCTCCACGACAGGCACACCACAACCACAGCCTTCTGTGAAGCGAACAACGTCTGGCACAATAAATCACCTCGCATCTCGCTGCCGGAGCTATTGATCGGCACCACACCGACAAGGTCAAAACAGCTATGAAAGCAGTTTCGCCGCCAATAAAATCATAACCGTGCAAGCGGATCTTGTCGTGGCGGATACACCCAACCCATAAAAGAGAAATGCAAAGCACTGACCTCACCCACAACCGCCACCACCACGTCATGTGTGCGAACGGAACAAGTTTTCGGGCTCGAACACACCAAATACAAGACGACATCGAGTCGCGGCCACCATGTGTAGCCATCCAGTCTGGTAGGCACATTGGCCAAGTCGGGGATCAGGTCAGGGCTGTTATAGGTTGCATGATATGCGGCTAATAACATCCGCCGAAGCGCACCAAGAAACCAAAGCCAACCACAGCCAACCGTCGACCGTCGACCGTCGTCCATCGACCGATCGGCAGCATCACAAAAATAGACACTTGCTGTTGAAAAACTGGATTATATGCTTAAGCGCCACTAACCATCACTACAACGCCAACAATACCAACAACATCAAACAGGCTTTCGCTCCTCCAGAAAAATACTTCCATTCTGGCTCTCAATTCATTCATAAGGCACCAGAAGTGCTACCAGACCACCACCACCACCGCCACCGTCGTCGCCATCTCCAAGAGCACCACCACCCGGCGTACAACTGGATTGGTGGGTTTTGTGTGCTTTTTTCCGCCTTTTTTTTCTGTTTGTTTCAAGATTTTATGGAGTTTTGCATTTGAGGAGCGACAACGTGCCTTCAACTGGGATAGAAGATGACCATGAACGTGCCACCAAAGCGCTGCAGAACTTTGAATGAAATGAATCATCCTCACTATCCTCTCCCGAAAATAATAAGGGTATCCCCATACAGGCCAAACTGGCTGCCGAAGAGGAGTCAAACCCGTTGGGTCGCCATGTGGCAACCTGGCAGCCTGACACAGGAGGACGACTCGATAAGTTGTTTGTTATCCTGTTTCGATAGTTGGATGATGATGACAGTAGCGGCGGCGGGTGGCTTTGAGCGAGTTTGTGAATGCGAAGTGCCGCCGATGCGAGTGAGATATCCTTTGATTTCAAAAACGGGTTCTTGTGTATGTTTTTATGCTCTGTGTTGTATTTTGATGTCTTTTTGCATTTTTATTCTGTATGTGAGGAGGGATATTATTTTTTGGAAGAGATTTGTGTGAAGCCTTAAATAATGAGGAACTGTGTCATGTTTGGAGCAAATGTCTTGAGTTATATATTGCTGTTGCGTATTATAGAGAATAAACTATGTATTTGTTGGCATGTAAAAAACACTCTAGATGTCTAAGATCATTAAAACCAAAACGCCGTGTTTTTGTTTATTTCCCGCTGAGCACTGAAAAGCTTTCAAAACATGCCCTACCCACCTTTCAATTCCGTCATATGCCTCCAGGCTATGCGCACCATGGAGATCCGATCTCTATTCCAAAAGCTATCCATCTCATCACCGTCTCGGGCCACGAACTCAATGAAGCATCACTTCGCACGAAATATCTGCCTGTCATCAAAGCAAAAGAGTTGGTGTGCGAACTTTTTCGTGTAAGCAAGTTAAAATTTCCAAAATTCACTCAAATTCAGTGCGTCTCTCAAATTAAATTCGAAAAAAAATATACAAACTCAATTCAATCGATTGCCACAAACGACCAGGCAGTCACAGCATCACCCATCACTGAGTTGTGGGCCATCATTAGTGGTAATCATCGACCAGATACGCTAAAGGAAAGCCCCCCTCCGTCTCTGACAGCCACAATATTGTAGCTTGGGTTATTCTCCACCACAACAATACTTCCTCCAAAATGAAATTAAATATCTTCCAGCCCATCAAAAACAACACGAGTGCTCCGCTCCCTCGACGCCTCCTTGGTCTCCCAAATCGAAACGATGGCAATAAATTTCTGAGCGGCTGTGTGCGTGTTCGTGTGCGTCTGTGAATGTAGCAGAGAATTACCCAATAATTTGGGGTTACAAGGAAGAAGATGATATTTCTCAGCATCATCTCCCCATTCCCCCTCGGCTTAGTCATGTGGAGATTTTCAAATCAAAATGAATCACGCTGTTGTGTACCACTTGGGCACGACACCACACAACAAAAGCAACATGTGCTCAATAATCACACACCACCGCGATACAAACATGCACACACACAGCATGATATACACATTTTGAACGAAAAAAAGTGAAGCTCTTCACGTTCTCCGGACTGAAGAAGAATAACAAATATCTCGAAGTTGGAGAACGTAACCAACAAAACAGAAAAAATACCCAAACATCATTTGTACCATCCACCGTCAAAGTCGAAGTCTTCTCTTTGTCATTCAGACTCTTGAGCAACCAACACATGCACACACACAGCGGAAAGTGGTGATTGCTGGAGGATCGTCGTCACCAGAAAACACACAAAAACGTGTGTAAACTACTTTAGTATCTAACGCCTGGGTACGAGACGAGCACACGGCCAGAGGCACACACAAACGTGTGTACTGCGGCTGTTGGTATTCTTTTGTTTCGATGCGAACCCCTGATCATCATAAGCATGTCCAAGCTTCGGATTTGAATACTAAACAACCTGAGATCGGCGAAGCAACAAAAAACACAACGCGAAGAGGCAGAAAAAAAAAGCACACACTCTCAGCACACAAAGAGCCATGAAGAACGACGAAGCCGAAGCGGCTAACGACTGACAAACGAAAGTGCAAGTACTCCGCCAGTAGTTTCGTTTTCTCGTCCATCGTCGCAGTCAATATGATTCATGAGGCGTGCTTTATGTGCACCAGACTGGTAAAAGTGTAACAGCCCGGCCAGTGGTGGCTAGTTGAATAAACGATGAGCCGCCAACCAGATCCGAATCACGGATCTCGTGGCCATGAAAGGTCAAGTTGGCGGCGGGAAGCGACGCGATGCGGCTGCCCGGATGCCTACGAATGCCATAGTTCATGTGGGCTCCATTAGGCAAATAAAAATCTCATCTCTTGGCCAAATGTCAGAAGCTGGTGCGACGGTTCCGTAAGTTTAGACGTCCATGGTGTGGTTGAAGCGTGGTTTACGAGGAGCGGCATTGATGTGTGTTCCTTTGTTTTAGCAATTTTAACGATTTTTTTTTGCATTTTCCCGCCACCGCTGCGCAAATTGTTTTCGAGAAGTCATCGCACACATGCGGCATTAAGGAGCGCAGGCACACAATACATCAAAGTCGTGATCAATTATTCAAGCGGTTTCGGTTACACTTGGCTTCGTGCGAAATTTGCAATCGCAAGAGTCGGGCAACGAAAAAAAAACGCGCACAAAAAACAGCAACGCTGAGAAAATATTTGTAAATCAAACTTTTCACCCATTAGGCACGATTTCGTCATTTCGGTGGAAATTCTCCCTCTCTCTCTCTGTCCACGATTGAGCTATTAGGGCGTTATTAGCGAGCGGTGGTGGGGGAATGGGTTGCGCAGTTGCTTAAATCAATTAGTGGCGGGATGCGCATGCAATGGGGGATTCAGTGAAGTGACTGTGTGGCGTGTCTTAGCTGGAGCTGATAGTAATCGATTTTAAGGGTCTCTCGGGGGAATGCACGGCAAATGAAGTCTCAGCCAGTCGAAATTATGGGAATTAAGACGTGCTCCATGATGAGGAAGATCACGATGATTGGACGTTGGGGGCGTGATGATATCGAAGGATGAATCTTGAAAGAGATTGACCTCTGAGGTTCACACCTGGGCGACATGCCTTCCCGTTCAGCGCGATTTTTCATCACAAATTGCTCATCATTGCTTTAAGATTCTTCGTTCTCATTTTGTTCCCTTTCTTACGCCAATCTTGTCGTTTGAAGCCGAAATTTGGACAACATGTGGGGCAGCTAAGGACCGGAGTTTGAGTGAAGCTGAAGAACTGACGTTCGCTTTCCATATGAGTCTGCTTTCTGAATTATCTTTGCATCAGAGTTGATTCCCGTATTCATATTCTTTCTCGACTAAATTCAGAATTTCGAATCAGAATTTCAGAGAGTGAGCCCGATCTGAGGAAGTGAACCTCAGTTCTCGAGTTGTTGAAGGAAAATCTTCTACTGGCGACTGTTGAAATTCTTCTCTGTCTGAAACAGCAGTGGAACAGCCCCCAAAGTGGATCAGATGTGGTCGATGTCAGGGCGGCGTTCTGTTCAGCTGCGGCGCTTTCTCAGGCATAAGTGATGAGGGAGGAGCTTTAAGTCAAACAAGGAAATATCAGGTATTGAAGAGTTTGATGAAATTATTTACAGCTCTGTACGAGGAGTTCTCAAGCAAAGCTTAAGCTTAGAATTAAGGCCCTTACGATGGATCATCGGACTCTCTCTCGTACCGAGTTTAATCCGAATAGGAGCAACTATTACTGACTACTTTGCCAATAGTTCAATTTCAAATGTGCCTAGTTTCGATATTGAGGTCTGCATTGGATGGCTCCCGCGGCGAAGGTACCAAGTGCCACAGCAAAGTGTTCATCTATATTGTAAATTTGTCATGTAAAGGAAGCTAGATCCTGGATGTGCTGGTCTTATCCAGCATCCTCGGAAACAAAGTTTCGAACCACAAAGTCCCCAAGTACAAGCCTCCATGTTTTGAAAAACATCAAAAAATTCTCGAAATTTTGATAGAAAGTATTTAGTACCGTCTGCCTCACAGCCACTTCAAATCCCATCTGTAGGAGGTTACGATTCCAAGGTAACTTGATTTAATACCCAGTTTGAGGACTCTATAGCTGGCGATTTTGTGTTTTGGATCCTTGGATTTGGAATTCGTGACTCTATAAAATGATGTAACTGTTGTGTAGGTTCAGATGGGCTTAGTGTGGGTGCCAAATGGATTGAGTGGCTCCCAATTTATGTTGTTATTCATTTTCAAGGAACAACCTGGACTAGTCGATATTTCTGAATTTCACAACATCAAGAACATGCCATTATGGAAAATTGTATCATTGTCGTTAGCTGGAGAAATAAGTTGAACAGAACCTGGAGTGTAAGCTTAAACTGAGCAAGCAACAAGTCTTTTAGGCGATTATGATTTCAGTTTAAAAAATGAAAGCTCTTGAACCAAGCTATAAAGCCTCAAGGTTAACAAAGCCCTTAGCAGCCAGCACGGAAAGGGGCACTTGTAAAGGAACCCCCTATCACTTGTGCGGGACCACACTACCAGGAACAACTGACAGGTTTCATTGCTTTCATTTCTTCTGCCTCACGAACCGCGTAATTCACCACAGAAAAGTAATTTCGCAGAAGGAGATTTTCACTGGTCACTGCTTGCAGTCGCAAGTGTGATTGTTAAATTTTGCTCCCACTGCATTTGTCATTGTGTCTATTTACCATTCAATTAAAAAATCTGGAAATACCGTTCCAAAGTGTGCTTAAAACATTAAGTAACTGAGTTGCTATTCAAAATTGGTCTCTGCGAAATGCAGGTAGGCGGTGACAGTGATAGTGCGTGCAACTATCACGGAATCACATTGATTTGTTATGAAATTGAAGAAGATTCAAACCTTGAGTCAACACGTCTTTGGGTGCAGTGATGAATCATTGTTTCTAGACCTTATTGGTATTGCATTGAAGCGCCCAGATTTAAGCTTGTATCAAGGTACTTATAATGTCGTTTGCAGAGTAGATTACTGGATTAACTTGAAATTAATAAAAAGTGATGAATCAATGGAAGGCATATGTACGTGGTGCCATTCGAATGTGATTTGAACACACTTACTGGGGGTACATATATACATTTCAAAGCCAAATATTTATATATTACAGAATAACTTGAAAGTAATGAAGTGCATGAACACTTTTGCAACCGGAATCCAAAGTAAAACCAGCTAGAAAATCGATTGCACTCATGCATTGCATATGGTCAATGTCAACTTCATATTCATCACAATTCTTGTATCGCTGCCTGGTTGACGAAAAGTTTTGAAGGATTTCGAAGTATAAGTCAATACACTCTACATCACTCATTGTATACAATGTTTATAAAGATCATTTTCATCTTCAACAAGATCTGTAATGAACCCAATTGGATTCGGAATGAGTCATCTGACCGATCGACTGCTTCTCCACTCCACTAAGAGCTGCTGTCAATTCCAGTCTAATTGGGATTTCAAAGCCAAAAGTCATCTCTAGAAATCAAATTATGCTTCAAAATGCACACTGATTACCGTGGGTAGAAAATGTGCAGGAAGTTAAACTCTTGGCCGGATAAAGCTAGACTATGTTAAATATATGGACGACTAGGGTCTTGGCGAGTTGCTTTAGTTAAGGGTGGAAAGAATCAGCACAGATAATGTAGACTAATAATCAATATAACCTCTACAATACAAAACATCTCATGACCGTTAAGGTCTTCGTTTGGTCTTACAATCGCATTAGGAAAATGAAAAAGAGAGACATATGTTCAGCATCGCGAATATAATCATTCATTCGAATCGGAATCATAGGATAAACAATTAAGTCTTGCACTCGTTTCATTCCCACATTCTATTGACATATGTTTAAGCTGTCAACTAAAACATGTCAAATTAGAGCCTTTATCGCAACAAGTGACCTTCTCGACAGACAGATACACCGCAACCGACTTACACTCACTGAAAGCCATCATCACAACCATTCAACGTTTAAGTGAGATGCTTAACCATGTCTACAACTTGGAGTAATTAGAACGTTTCCCAGACATCACAGCCATTAAAGCAAAATTGCACACTTTTGTTCGAAAGAAACAAAAGAGTTGACTAGCGAACTCTCGTAACAATCCCCGATCAATTAACTCCAATACCGTTAGCTAACAAGTATACATCCAATGTGACCATGAAACAACAAAGCGATGCCGCTGTCGTCGTCATCGTCGCATCGACCTTCAGATAGATGTTGCGCCTCAAATATAGGTTTCAGCGTCTAGCTCACTGCCGGTGTCTCTTACGACAACAAACCTCAGTCAATTTGCAGCGTAATTCTGAATTACAATTGCAAAATATTACTTAATTATTTTCATCCACCTTCGAGTGCAATTAATTGAGAATGAGGAGGGCGGCAAATATGTTTTCTTTTTTGTTTTCGCCTTCTTGCGAAATCCGGCTGTGTAATTTGATTTTCGAATGGCTCTTGCGCGCTCCGGCTACACCTCACTGGAGGCTGATTACTCGTTGAAAAATTTTGCAAATTTTCGTTTCGCATATTTTGTTTTCCTCCTCTTGTATTATACCAATAATTCATAAAAGTATCAAACAGCCATTACGCTGCGGGAAGGTGGTGGCGAAGACGAAGACGAAAATCGAAAACCGAATTACGAAAGATCCAGCACGAGAGAGAGGAGATGATGTCGATGTTGATGATGATGATGATGATGACCAAAAAGCAGAGAATGACACATACATACGCGTGCAGAGAAGGAAAGAGCGAAAAAGAGGAGAAACAGTGTGTATCTCGTATTTTCATCTGTTTCTTCTGCGCCGATGATGATGATGGCGATGACGACGGACTATATAACAGACCAAAAGGAAAGGCAAAGCCAAACTCATACCAATAAAATGAACATATTTAATTTCTTCAGCTTGGCATGGTATTTCCTCCTCCTCAACCGCCATGCTATGGCATGCTCTCGACGCGCCGCAGAGGAGTTGGAAATCCAATTCAAAACACAAAATAAGAAAAATAATAATAACAACACTATAAAAAATTGTTTTAGCCATAAAGAAAGATCCAGCATATCCATACACATACACGCTCAAGTGCGCTCAAGTGAGAGCGAGAGAGATAGAGGGAGACAGCGATTTACAACACCTACGTGTTCCTGCTGTTTACCACAAGTGGCACACAGGAGAACGCTCATATGATAGACTGCGCTAAGCGGTGCGCGAGGAGTGAATTCAGGTAAGGTCTGCATTCCTATTACCATCAATAGGGTGCAGACGCAGTGAATGGAGTGATGGGGGGTTGGGGGAGACACAATCTCAACTCAAGTCGACTCGAACTCTGTGTGTGCCCCGCACTGAAGAAGGAAAAAGAACATTCAAGAGGTTGGTGGCTTTCGATTTAAGCCTTTCCTTTTGACTCTACGTTCAATTCTTTGTATGAGGAGTGTGGATTTGGACTGTGTGTGTGTGCGAGTTTTATGGAAGGAGCAAGAGAGGTCCACAGGGGATTTGTCGTCGTTTCCCTCATCTCCTTCTATGACACCGCTGCCACTATGGCTTATAGTATCCATCGATTTTTTTCACCAAAATATCCGACAGGACACAACTGGAATCGATTTGCAATTTGCCCGCCTAAATATTCACCAGCCATAGCATCAACATCAACAAACCATCTCCTCTTCGTCGCCGTTGTTGTTGTCGTCGTCGTTGTCGGCCATATGTTTGCTGCACACTCTTGTCAAACAACTCAGCAACTAGTTTCTTTTTTGGTTTTTGTTTTGATATTTGTTTCGGTCGGTACTTACGTAATTTCACACAATTTGGCGCTGCTTTACTTCTGCCGCTCTGTGTCGATTTGTTTGCCTTTTCTCCGTCACTGCTAGCGAAAAGTTAATCCTTAGGCGGAGAGAACATGCTCCATTTCATTTGGCACTGTGATTATGTTGCAAACTTCAACTGAGCGCAACCGAGGTACGGCAAGGAAAAGTTAACAAAAAAGATATTTCTTAACAATTTTCAATTGAATAACACAAAACATTTACACCAGAAACAAGGGGAGAAGTCGAGGCGAAAAAATAACACAAGAAAAAAACAACGAAACGAAACACAAATACTACCCGAGCGATGCACAGACACACACACGACGAACCACAACGAAAGGTAAGACCCGTGAAGCACACGGTTGAGGAGCAACAGATTAAAAAAAAATGGCTGTCCGTACACAACTTATCACGCATACACACGGGCACAGATACACAGAGATATGTCCATACACGATCGTGGACAGCGGCGCACAATTTTTTTTCTTCTTCTTCTTCTTCTCCTTCTTTTCCTCCTCTTATGTCGAGATATTTCGAATACTTATTTTTCCAATCAATATTTCAGCGATTTTCTCGAATAATTTTTCACACATTCCATCACACAATTCAGAAATCTATGCACTTTGAGGACGGGGGCAGGCGGAAATTAGCAGCGAGTGTACCTCGTCCAACAAACTGTTGCGCAGCACTCACCACAATTCACTGTTTCTTGTTGCCTTACTTCTTCAGCTTCTCTAGCTGCTTCAGCTTCTCTTTATCTGCTCTGTTGCTGTAGCTACAAATCAAATCCCGAGGAGTTTCATTTGAATTTTCGCGACATTTTAACGCACAAACTCACACAACACACAGCACATCGTTTCTCAAAGAAAATCACTGAGAAGTGTATCCACCCGAAGCGCAGAGAACTGAACTGAACTTTTGAAAATCTAACTCTCGGAGTGCGACTCCCCCGTGGATCGGAGCGACAGCACAGCACACAGCATACAACACACAGGACGGGAGGAAGGAATCACAATTTAACGCACTTTCGATGGTGAAAAACACGATATTCCATTGAATTCGGATAGATCGGTGAATGGCTGAGCGGATGCGGTGCTTTTTCGAAATTAATTTGACATTTTTCCCAAGAATATCGGGGAAACAGTCGCCCTGACAGATTCGTTAAATGTTGGTTCGGGGGAAAAATTTTTCGTCGTTTGGCAAAAGGTTTGTTGGTGGACGGCGGCTCGGTACGAAAAACTCTCGGGAGAGGTATTTTATTTTTTCTTTTTGTTGTTTTATTTTTCGTTGTCTTACTCTTTCGTGTCGTCGTCGTCGTCGTGGTCGTAGTCGTCGTCTTACCTGAGGTGTAGGAGAGAGAGATACACAGCATACACGGCGATCAATCGAAGGCGCACAGGTGTGCGTGTGTACCTCGAGAAGAGACCAAATATATCGAGAGCACAGCACACAGACACACGCCACTCTGATGGATGGCGAGTGAGAGAGACACGGCGACCTACCTGTGGTGGGACACAAAGGAGAATCGAAAAAAATACATCACCATCACCATTACCATCACCATCACCAGCTAGTGTGGCCCTCTTTACCTGTGGCAACAGCACCGTGCACAGCACCATACACAGCACAGCTCTGTGTACAGGTGGAATTGTATTGATCTGCAGTCTGAATCGGCTGCAGTGTGCCGCTGTATGAGTGCGGGTACAGATTGAACGCCGATTCAGCTCTTGAACGCCTCGGGAAGAAAGAAGAAGAAAAAAAAGGGTAGAATGGCAGTTGAGATGAATTGGGGAGATAGAAAGGCAAGCGAAGGTGCTCCGCGATGGTGTGGCAGTGTATGCGTTGCACGAACACACCCAAACAGGTACTCACCTCGGAAACTCAGCTAAATCTCCGTGGAGATGTGTATCTTTCTGTGTATGGTGGATGCTGTGTGGTGCTGTGTGGATGCTGCGGACGGACATACTGGGGGGATGCACTGAGAGAAAATTTATTGGATTTTATGGTGATTGAAGTCATAAAGCGGTCATTGCGCTGCCCTCTAGGAATGAGTTGGGATGAAGATCTTTCTCGATCCAGTGACGATTGGTGAGGGGTGAGGAATGTCGCGCCTGAAAACGGAAGGGATTTGAGTAATTCTTTGATTTCAGACACTAAACAATTTTGATGAATCGCCTTTTGTTAGCATTAAGACGGACTTGGAATTTTTTGGAAACATTTCATTTCAACTTAAATTTGAATTCAATGGGAATCGTTTTTTTTTGGAATGAATTGTTTTTGAGCGTGTGGAACATAGTTTTTGAAGATTTCCTTTCTCCGTGACGGAAGCTATAAAATTGTCAGTTGCTCAACTTGGCTAAATAGGAAACTCTTTGTAGCGAACAAAAGTTGTCCTCGTTTATTGATTCGTGGTCAGTTGAATTTTTGAATACCGTATTTTCCAAAAATGTGAAAAATTCTTATCGATTTCACCATCTAGCGTAAGGGGCGCTCACAGTTCCACTTTTGGTATCAACAGCATTTTTCATTTCACTTTAATTCGTTTTGGTTTATATCATTGTCCATTCTTCTTCCGGCTAAAATTTTATTCTGGTTTCAATTTCATTAGAAAGGTTGCTTCTATTAAATAGACAGCCAAATAGATTCATACATAGGTTATTTTTTCTAAAAAGAATTTGAATTCAAACTAGTGGAGCTCCGGAAAGATGAGAAGCCGAACGATCTGGTGGGTTCGCACACCAACTCTTTCATTCTATTTGATATCACTCTACTTGTGCTCAACGCATGTGCTTTGAATTAGCTGCATGGGCTTAGGATCTAGTAGGATATCTAGTGTTAGGATAGGTATATATATGTGTTGAATTTATAGACCAAACGTTTATCTCGAATTTTTTCTTGACACCACACCTCCCGTGTTCCGTAAACACTCAGAGATAACTTATGCTGAAGTTTCGTCATTCAAACCCGGTAACAAACTATGTCCCTTTTATATAGAAAAGGGTGGAGGTATAAAAGCACGCAGGACAAGAGTAGTTGGTGAAAAAGCAGGGCTGATCCTTGTGCCAAGTGAACTGTATTGTATATTAATTACAGTTTCATACTCCTATGCAGAGATACTCAAAATGTTATAAACCAAGCTCAAAAGTAGGAATTTGACAGTTTTGTTGATTAGTTTTAAGGCCTAAATTAAACTACGCTATACATTTCTCTTAAATATCTGAATTTTGTAAACGATGTAGAAAGTAGATGCGTAAAATGATTAATCATCATTTTCGTTCGATGAAGCTAACAAGTAATGAGCGAGAACAACTCCAGAAAGCTTACATACAAACCGTTAGTAAAACATTGATTGTTTCCGTCGCTTCTGGGTATATGGAGATCGAAACCTTTCAAAGTCCTCGACTTGGAGGCACCATGCTAAAAGGCAGAGGAGATCTCTTCAGTGTCCGAAGTGAACCACTGCAGCGGTACAAGGTGTTTCTTAATCACATACCCAAGGGTGATGAAGAATGAAAGGAAGAATGTTATGTGTTTGATTTGGTCATTGTAGTGGAATCAAGTCGGTGTTTCTTATAATACGCCTCAAAGAATCACTGAAGTGATGAGCAAAAAACTATTAGCTTGCGAAAAATGTCTAGAACGAACTATTTAAAAGCCCTTAAGGGAACACTTTTGTGCTGCCCACAATATTCCTAAGCATTTGTTCCAACGGATTGGTACTCATTTCTTTCGATGACATGTGCTCAGGCTGATCAACAGTAGCACTTATATGAAAACATACTCGTAAAAGAAAAATGGCTTAATTCGTAAATAGTCTAAAAATGAGTATGCAGATATTACAAAAAGTTGCAGTTTCCGGTAGCCTATATTTTGTATGAATCAGATTATGATCAATGTTCCACTTTCCTAAGTCAAATGGTTTCCATACGTGTAACGCTTCAGTGAATATAGATGTAGAAACTGATTTTAACTTTATTTAGCACGAGTAGTTTCTTGTAAAACGAAGACCCTGGCGGTCTTACAGCCTTGTGGGCTGTATTTTTCCACCC
This sequence comes from Eristalinus sepulchralis, assembly GCA_944738645.1. NCBI lineage: Eukaryota > Metazoa > Arthropoda > Insecta > Diptera > Syrphidae > Eristalinus > Eristalinus sepulchralis. The sequence goes on from OX122886.1 coordinate 57,878,979, forward strand.
AATTCCATACTTATATCTTATTATTCTGATTCTATCTATGCTTTAATAAATGGAAAAGCTTTCGATTACGGACTATTTTGACTGCTGTCAAGGGATGCTCACACTTTAGATGGCGTACACAAGCTGTGAGGGTTATTAAACAGCTTTCTGTACTGCACCATATCAAATGGAAACGCATTTTGGTTGAGACCCAAATCCACTCTAAGCTGTAGGCCACGTACATAGAAAAAGAAGAATTTGGCAGCTTTATACAGTGGTCGCCCTGGTGTAATGGGTAAGTGCGTGTACTCAGACGCTGAAGGTCTACGTACGATGCCCAGACTGAACACTTTTACACCGCACTACCTCTTTTGAATTGTTCACAACACTCACGGAGTACTCATTGTCTATGAAGGCTTCTCAAATCTCTCCGTTTGGAGTCGGCGAAAAACTGTGGGCCCTTCTACTATCGAGAGAACAGTAGCACGCACAACAAGAGCAGTTCTTGTAGAAGATAGGCCCTGGTCCCTTGTGGACTGTATTGTCACTCAATTAGTTTTATTATGCAATGGTGCTGAAGGTTTCCAGTAAGTATCCTCAACTTCATAGAACATATGTTTTTCAGTCACGGCCTCACCTTTCCTAAGTTGCCAACAATATTTTTCTGGACAATCTCCACTGGTGAATATACTACTCAAATCAGCACTTTTGTGAGTGGTGCATAAGTAAACCCCCGGATGTTCAGTGTGAATGGAAGTAAATCATATTTTCAGGAACAGATGTCTGTGCCTGTAAAATGAAACTGCTTGTCGTTTGAATTTTGTCCCATTTGAAATTTGTTCAGCTATTCAGTCTTACTCAACTGTTTTTCATGGAATTGGAACACCTTCGAGTTAGCCTTGGTATCAATCCATTAAACAATGAAAATCCCCTTCATTCGTTCCTTTTAACCGCGGAGATATCCAACACAATGAAAATATGCCCGCAATGCCGTGTGAATATAAGCACAACAAGCCTCACAAAATCTGGTCAAAGTCAATAAATATTTTTCCCCACTTTCAAATCCTCCGGTCATTGAGCACAATTCAGTTTCCATTCACTTCCGATTCCAATCGACGAAACGATCTAATAACAGAGCTTACAAACGCCCCCGCACTTCCGGTACAATCAACTGAAAACCATTTATAACTTCAAATGCAAACCTTCTCTTCAGCAAACACATCGTGTCACCATCTCCCAGAAGGCATCACCGCTCCAACTGTTCGCCACTCACTCCCCAACATAATCGTTAGCAGATTTCTTTCGGTGTATCTCTCTCTCTCGTCGCGTATTTCGCCATTCCGCTTGCGAATAAACGAAACTGTTGCTAACCATTCGTTCAGTATCTTTCTTCGTCAAGTCGATGCTATGCTCTGTGCTCCGCCGCTGTGGAGCAACCAGCACAACAACAACATACGACCGACACACGAAACTCTGATGCTATTGGAAAATTCTTTGCGAAAACGTAAGAAAAAGCAACATGATCGCCCGAGTGTGGGGTGTGTGTGACACGTATTATAAGGTCAATCGTAGTGTCTTTCTCCTTTGGCCTTCTCGCAGCGATCTCCGCGCATATTTCATTGTTCTGCTGACTTTTACGCGCATCAAGCGCACTGCCCGTTAGGGGATGTATCGATACTGCGTTCCGTGACAATGGGCAATAATTATCGGGACCATCGCGTCGTCTTGGATGCCCTTTTAAACTTATTCTCGTGTCAACGCAGCAGTATACACACACGCTCCAGAGCGAGAACTGTACAGGAATTGTCGTGCACATGAGCCAGGCGGATATATGGCACCGTCCTGGGGGAGAGGCGGGCGACCAGAGGAAATCAGCGACACGAAATTATTATAGGACCACATGTAATTAATTTATACCGTCCCGGATGGGAGCGATTTCGTACACCGGCAGGATATGTATGCCGTTGGTAGGACGGAATAGCGTAACAACGGCATAGCGCTCAAGACAAATAGCCCCATTCGAAGGTTAATGGCAAAAATGAGAAGGAGGCATTGCGCGCCGCCATGCACATTACCTGTGTACATGGCTCCGTGGTCCTAATTGTAAATTGAAGCTAAACTGTGCACTGTGTGCTGTGTGGGGAGGGAGGGGGAGGAAATACGAGCCTCGCATCGCTAGCGCGCCAAGGGTTCATGCAACGGCAACAGCAACAGCGGCCACCGCAGCATGATGATGAAAATCAATGAGAGTCAAAGATATACAGCAAGAGCAGCAGCAGCAGCCGCGGCATGCTGGAAAAAGCAACCACGACAACGACGACGACGGATGCCCGAACACCAAAGAGCGACGATCAACGACCAGCGAAACACAAACAAGGAAGCTTTTTTGCTTCATTACTGCCCCCGAGGTAGATGTATGCATCAACTGCAATTTAAGCCACATTTATAAGTCAAATGGGCGCTTTGTGTCTCTCAGGGTGCAGTGCTGGTTTATTTGTTTGTGTTTCTTGCGCGGGTTATGCACTTTGCGGTCAAATGAAACACAATCACGGCCAGGGTCCGGTGAAAGGATGAAGTCCAGCACAAGTGGGATGGAAATTTGAAAGTATTTTGGCAGTCATGTGGTATTCACCGCGTTGCGGCGGTTGAGCAGGGGAACTCACTGTGATGGAAAGTGAATAAAAGAGTTGGTGTGCGAACGCGACTTTTGTTCAATCAACCGTGACTCATTTCTCTGTTCCACACCACCTCCGTGCAATGCCAGCGGACAAGCAACGAGACCCATCCTCTAGCTTCCTTTCGATTGCATGTCGGCGTCGACGACGACGTCGTCTCAGCGACTCAGATCGCGCTGTACATGCAGAGCACGAAGGACTCTAAGCACACATCCTACACGAATGTAGCACAGCTTCGGTGCCTCTCACCTCTCTCACTCCACTCGCCAGCGTCACTGATTGTCTCTAAAGAGTATTCATTCGTGTGCGACAAATGTGATGACGCGGTTGGGAAGATCAATGCTGCTTTGCTAATGTAATCGGCTTGGATGCAATTTCTTCCCCAACTCGGATGTTTTACAACCAACAACCTACAACCACCATCATCCAGCATCCGCCGCCACCGCCACCACCACCATCACCACTACCAGGTGCACCACCTTCTCCGGCGCGCGATCGAAAAGTCAAATCTGAGAGCACCACCATTGTGACTTGCGAGCAGCATCCGCGCAGCATGCTGCGCTAGCGAAAAGAGCATTTCGTTGTACCTGGGATAATGTAAATGAATCCCTACAAAAAAGGCACCATCACCATCGCCATCGCCACAGCAACGCGCAGCGCGCAGCGCACTCCAACCGTCAAGCGAAATTCTATTCTTCTTCGCTGGTGCAGTGAGAGAGACCAAGAGAGAAGTGCCTGCCCGACTGCCTGACTGCCTGCCTGCCTGGCTGTACAGCGCACATGATGAACGAACCACTCTGCAATCAAAAATGAAAAGTGATCTTGTATCGTGATATGGAAGCGAATGAGTCAGTACGGCAGTACGGCCGGTACACAGGCGAGTATGTGGACATTGAGAAGCCGGAATGATTTACACATTGGGCGCGCTCGCGCAAAAAAACGGCCAAAAGAGAGCCCAGCCAACAAGAACAAGGGTCCGCATATTACAACCGAATAATTCCAGCGACATTCATTATTCGTGCGCAGGGCGTTCTTTTTTCATTATGGTTTTGTTTTAAGTTCGCCTGCGATGTCCTTTGTGGACGGAGCGTACATATGTTGGTATTTGGACACATAATACCGAAAAGCCAGAGATAAGGGGGCTTACGTGTTGTTGTCCGGCGGTTTTTGTTGGTTCTGCTTTTCGTCTGTGCTCGTCTCATTTGGCCAAAAGAGCGAGGATCGTGAAGAATTTTTTGAGGAGATCTTGTCATTCAGCATGTACACGAGATCTTCTTTGGCTGATAGCGCGAGGTGTTGCTTTCTCTCGAATGCAAATACACTGAAGGGGCGGACAGTTGTTGCGAGAATGGGCAACAAAAAAAAGGCGAAAATCACAAAAGCGAAGCTTACTGTGGCCGCGTCTTTCAGCACGGCGCAGCGGCCGGTATCGCCGGCCGTCAATCTTTATGATACAGAGCGGAGACCCTCGGTGATGTAAGATGCTATCGGACTGATAGCCTTTCGCGGTCGTTAGTAATTATGTATTAAATTTTAATAATGGGATGATGTACATTGTGGGCATTTCGGCATGTTCGGCGGGGCACTCACTTAGAGGGTGATTGGTGGGGAATTGCTCTTCGGAATAGTTCCGAAATTGAAGGATGTTGTCCTTTTAGGGGAAATGCTTTGGAACGTCTTTCGTTGGTCTGCTACGAGGAAGTGCGTGTGGGGTGTACAAAGATTATATCGACATCCTTTGGAGAGGAGCGTCAAATTCTTTTCTTTCTTGCGTGTTGTGCAAGTAGTTGCGGCGTAAGATTACTGTAATTGGAGCTTGGATTGTGCATAGTTTTTTAACATTGGTCCACTGGACAGAGTGTCACGTAGAACAAGATGGATGGATTTAATTTTTTCTAGTTGTTGGGTTGGCATTGGATTTGTTTAGGTAAGAGCATCTGGCTGGCAACTGGTGATGAGATTTAGCCCACATTTGGGTCCATTGTGACACTTCGAGCATGATCTTCCTTAAGGAACTTCAAAACCAATTTGAGGTCGCCATTAAGGTGTTCAACAGTAATGGCTCCGAATTCGCCTAGATTGTCGAAGAAGAGAAGGTATCTCCAGAGGTTTTTTGCGTTCTATTTGTAAGGGCAGTAGAGAAGAAAGTGGGAAATAGGTTCACACTCTTTCTTATCTCCTCAGCTTCTGTAGTCATTGCGAAAAATGTAAAGCCTGAAGGAATGTACTCCTATGGCGCACGGACCTGTAAGGACAGCCTTTATAGTCAGTAGATGGACTTTGTCTTAGTTGACGATGCAGAGTGAGCGTTTGTGCTTAACTATAGAAAATTTAATGAAACCTTAGGATGCGATTAAGAACTCGGTGGCGCGCCTTGTAAGTTCAACAGCCTTGCAATTGCTCTGAAATTGACTATGTCCCAACAACAATATCAAATGAATGTTAACGTGCATGGCTATCGTATTAGAAGAGGGGGGGGGGGGGGAGGGGTTGTGTTTGTCAAAACGACGGCGGAGCTTTTTTGTTATTTTAATTCCTGTTCACTAAACGGGTTGGCCAAGTGACTCTGCGAATCGAATTTTCCCGAATTTCACTGCGATCCGCGACGGACTCACTTAAAAATTGCAAAACCACTTCAAAATGTGCCACTTTCGGGCGCAAAAACGCTGAAAAAACAATACTACCACAAGCCAGGCACAAGGGTGAAATGTAAAAAACTCAAGACCAGCTATTACTCTTTCAGTCGCAGGGGACGTACGACTTACCTGCACCAAAGCTCAAAGATAACTGCGTGAAAACTTCCCAGTCGACCAAGTGCCAAGAGAAGAGGTGGCACTTTAGCGGGGTGTTTGAGTAGAAATTGCGGCCTCCAAGGCAGTTCATTTCAGCCTGGCTATGGGTACAGAGATTCGTAATAGTGCCTCTCTGCTTGCCATAATTTCTTCTTGGTTATGAAGTCAAAGCAATGGAGTAGCTAACGTCTAAGTCTTTGAAATAGATTCTAGCTCACATATCATCGTCTATTCTCGACGGACTTGTAAATATACAGACTGCATTTATAACTTGGAGTGCAAACCTTCTCTTTAGCAGAAACATCGAGTCACCATCTCTCACAAGACGTCAGTCGCACCAACAACGCTCCAACTGTTCACCACTCACTCTCCAACATAATAGTTAGCAGTAACTATTAACTAAGTAAATATACAGTTTGTGTCTTCCAGTGACGTGGCCACAAAATCCCAGTCTAAAATTTTTGGAATGGATTAGGCATTCTCACGCTTTGGTCTTTCATGGGGGGAAGTTGAACTTTATTTAAGAGTCTTTAATGAGGCGTTTGCGGGCATGAAAGCCGAATCGGATAAAATGGGTCTAGTAAATGGGGCAAACCGAAGTATATGCTGTCGTCGAGAAAGACCATACAACATCGTCGTCTCGGACAAAGTGTCACACTAGGCAGCAGAAGCTTCGAGATTGTCAAGGACTTCGTCTACCTTGGCTCCGCGACAAATAGGAACAACAACACCAATACCGAAATCAAACGCAGAATGACTATCGTCGCCCTTGTCTTGGGCTCAAAAGAAAATTGCGTAATAGAGCCCTTTCTCGAAAGACTAAACTGACTTTGTATAAGAGCTTGTTCATCCAAGTCCTCCTTTACGGTACTGCGACTTGGACGTTACTAAAAGCGGATGAGAAAGGACTTAGTCCCTTTGAGAGAAAAGTTCTGCGTGCGATTTTTACTTCTGTTTGCACTGATGACATCAGGAGAAGAAGGTTAATGTCAAACTTTTTTGCGGTACGGCGAAATGCACATGGTAAAGGGTCTCTCCAGATGCATCGCTTAAGATTGTTGGGCCACGTAGAGCGTGTAGACACCACTCCTGAGTCTTCGAATCAGAGCCAATGGAACGCTGCAACTGAGGATCGTCTAGATTGAGATGACACACACAAGTGATCGCAACCAACTTGGAGTGCACAACTAAAGGCAGTTAGCAAGAGATGGCTCTAGCTGGAGAGACATATCGGTTGAGGCCAATGTCCACCCTGGACCGCAGAGCCATTTAAAGAAGAAGAAGAAGAATAAGACGAGGAAGAATTTGAACTATCTCAAGATACTAGTGTGACCGAATTTTAGAATGTTTCACAACCAAGTAGATCTACGCCTGATTCTTTCCTAAAAGACTTAGTTTAGGATGAAAGAAGGGTTTATCTATTGCTATGGAGGGAAGTACTTGTACAGAACAAGTGGCTGAGAAGCTTGCAGAATGTTGTAATGGTCATCCACCGGGTTGTGATACCGTAAAGTAACGTCAGTCAACTAATGCAGTGTAAAGCTAGAACATTACTCAAGTCTTCATTTGCATCCGATGGTATTTAACGCACCAAAAATTAAATAATTTGTATTCGCTCGATATTCAAAAATACCCTGAATATATTGATCAATCAAAAACCTTTCTTCGTTCTTCCAAATCGATTCCCCACAACGTAGTCGAGTCGGCTGCAATTCACTTGTAAGCGACGATCTTTTTCAATTTTTAAATAATGCCGCTGCTGTTATTTTTGGTCCGTCCTGGCTGTGACTCATCTTCAACGGCTTCCAAAACAGACATCTCCTGTTGGAAAAATTCTGCAATATGAAGCATACTTAATGGAGAGACGAACCATTGTTTGTTTTTGACGAGTCCGTAAAATTACAGAGTGGGCCTTCCAGCAACATAGCTACATATTCATATACATATTCATTCTGAACCCTCTTTGTACATTTCGTGGCACCGACAAACTCTTGTTTAGAGCTTACGCACCGAGGGCCTTTTGAAATATTTTTTAAGGTTTTGGCAACAACATTTTCTGAAAACATTACTTAAAGCTGTTTACAACATGATGTGTAGCTCCATGAATACTTTGGTACAGTTGTCAGTTACAGAAGAAATAAATTCAAATTTTCTTGTTGTTTCTTTCCCGCTCTAAGACATACATTTAGTAGAGAAAAACTACAAACATTTTTTTTTTTGAGGAAAGCAATTTTTAAAAAGTTTGGAACGAGCCTTTAGTTGAGGCTTCTCGAAATTCTTCTGACAAATTGAAATTTTGAAACAACTAAATGCTTTATTAACATAAAATTTGTGAACTTAACCTTTATTGGGTCCCGGGACATCACCGCATCACGGGAAATGAGATTGCTGATGAACTAGCTAGGCATTCGTTGGCCCCGAACCCACCTTGGGACTACCCGCATCCTAGGCTAGGGCTGTCGACGGTTGTGTTTCCCATCATCCCAGCCAGAGATGGCATGACGCTCCAGGATGCAGGCTGACCAAATGCATGCTCCCGAACGTCAGCAAGAAGTCCACGGCTTTTCTGCCATCTCTAGACAGAAAAGAGTGCAGAAATCTTGCCGGCGTACAAACGGAACACTTCACCTTCGCTAAGAAATTAAGTCCACTTGGGCTTAGTGAATACACACTTTGCGACGCCTGCGGCGAAGGTGAAGACACTTCAGAGCACTTTCTCTGTCTATGTTCTGTCATTGCTCGTATCAGGTGGGGGCACTTTGACGCTGATGTAGTTGGAGCTGACAACTTAAGCTCTTTATCACAGAAGCGCCTGCTGGTCTTTCTTCGGAAAACCAGAAGATTACAGTAGACGAAGGTAACTGCCTGGTAGTACAATGAACCAGTTATTAAGTCTGAACGCTCCAGTGCAGTGTATCCCAACCTCCAACAAAAAAAATTATTGGGTAGCCTCCGCAGTGTGTCAGTCTGTCGATCCCAAAGCCAAGGGTACCAGATTTGACTCCTAAATCGATCATTAGATTGGCTGTTAAGTAGATCCAATTTCGGATTAGGGACTGCATGAGAAATTGTCGATTTTTTGCAATCGGCGGATTATCTATGCATCCTCTTTGTTCCTCTGATATGAACGAGTATGATCTTTGACTCCAAACATATCCGAAATTTTGGAACAAAAGTTAGGCGACTGACTCATCTCAAGACGACAGGCTCATCAACTGACAATCAAAACACTTGCTTTGCTTTCCCTGAAGACAGGACAATCCAGGCAAACAAGTTAATCACCTGGACGAGTGCAGGATAACACTCAAAATTGTACTTCCAGAGATTTGGTACATTTTACATAATCGTGGGCCTTTCCAATGTAAATCAGGCCAAAGTAATTGCCTCGAACCACAAGTCGACAGCATCACGAAGAAGAAGCTTACGTCACCCTCTGTAATTTATGCCGCAAATCAAACGACAGCTTCCGTTATTAGGACACTCAATACCGGACACAAGAACCGGTCCCATAAAAGTAATCTTAGCTACCGTGTAAGCATCCCGCAAGAGACTGTGTGGAGAGAAAGGACTGCGCTCATCCAGAGATACAGAAAGCAAGACACGCATCATCGTCATCTTCCAGTTTTGAATAGACTTTAATTACAGGCCATCCATTCCGTTTGATTAAACCCTCAGGCGCAAAGCGCCAGCACCCATAACTGCTCTCATTCCATTCACCAACGAGCACAATAAATCAACGAAACCTCGCTGAGAGGCACGACAAAATCCCAAAGCGCACATTTGCTGGAAGACTATCGAGCCCCTAAGTCGGAACAGAATCCTCGGCAGTCAGGGCACAGCTGGAACAACAATGACCGTTGGTCACTTCTCCTTTGTGTCTTCTTAAATTTCCTTAAATTAAGACTAGCTACCCAGTTCCGCTGCTAGCCGTGCAAAGTTACACTCAAATTTATAATTTATTCGGAATTCCGAAGGACGAAGAGAGAGGACGAAATCCTGTTTGTCCTTTGAATTAGTCGAGGTGCCTCGCCTAACGAAGCGGTTCTCACGGGTGTGTGGAGATTCGTATTTTTTTGTGCGCTCGGTCCGAGATAGTCTGAAAAAGTGATTGTTTCCAGCAAAAAAAAAGAACACTCGTGTTGCTCACGCAAGACCTTCCCAAGGAGTCGCATAGTTGTCAGACACGTTTGACCAGAGGATGACCATTTGGACATGTGATATCGGGGTGTGTAACGGCAGATATATGCACACTTAACCCATTCCTTCAAGATTGGACGGTGTCCCCTTTAAGGAGGATGACGCGCCCCTACGGCCGTTAAATCGAATCCTTTTGGGACGTTTTTTGCATGAATTATCGTGGAAAAAATTATATTTATGCTCTTAGACAAGCACCCTTTTCTCCCTGAAAAGGACTGCCGATTGAGGATTTCAACCCCATTGTCGGTCGTGGACGGTGGTTGACTGGACAGGCGGTACACATCCGTTTGCGTATGCAAATTGAATTCGATTACAGGAGGGGGATGGTGATGGATGGAATGTCTGTCGTATTTTTGAAAGAAATCCGAGTGTAATTGCTGGGGAGAGATGAGATCTTGGACAGAAGCGGGAGGGTTGTATTCGCAGTCCTGAGATGATCGTGAGGAGATTAAATGTAAACAGTTGCACAGAGTTGTTACATCTGCCTCATTGGGGGAAAAGTATCCTGAGAGATCAATGTGCTTCGCTGGACTTGATTTAGGGTTCCTTGTTGTCCGAGGACCATTCATGTGAAAGGATTGTACGAGGCTTCTCATCATGGGGAGCATTGTTGTGATGGCTGTGTTTTGTAAAAACAGGATGAAGTACGTTGTACGTCTATGATTTTAATTCTGGTGACATCTTGTAATGTAACGTTTTTCTATGCCAGTGGAATGTAGAGTGAGTTTTTATCCCTTGAAGCAATTTTGCCGGAAAACGCATGAATGCAGAGTTTGTTTTTTGGTCTGATTGATACAGAGTACTTTGGCTTTGGACTCTGATGACATAACAGTCTTGCAGTTGAATCTAAATGTAACCTTTCCATCGGATGTTGCTTTGTCATGAAATAAAACTCCTTTACTTACACCAACCTTTATGTCATTTGTGTAAGCCTCGAATTTAAGGAAATCCAACCTTTCACACTCCTCCAAGGTCGGAGACGATGAAAGTTTTTGAATAAAGCCGAAGAACGTTTTAATACCGTACATGACATGAGAAACCATGCTATTAGGCTTGTAGCTGCCAGGTCCAATTCCTGATTTTTATGTCTGTCACCGTATTTTTCACATCACCGCCTTCTCATAGGCCCGAAAAATTCCTGCGTAAGGTTTCTCATACTTTCCAGTTTGGATTCAGCTCTAATTTCATTAGCTCCTAAAGAACCTAACGCCTGGATCCACGGAGATTGAAGCAATTAGCTACTTGAGAAGAATTTCCTAAAAGTCAGCTGCTGGCCTATGGGGATTATAGAAACGACCCGGGTGGTCTGGAGACAAAAAACGGTAACACGAAGTATATATATGCCATCAGTAAGAGAGAGCGTGTGGTCGCCGTGCGAAGTGGTTAAGTGCGGCTTCCCACACGCAGATGGTCTAGATTAGATTCCCGGACGGAACACCTCGCATTTTTCACGGCTTCACCTCTTTCAAGTTGCTAACAACACTCAAAGAGTATCAATTGTCTATGAAAGGCTTCTCAAATCCTGCCATTCGGCCCTGGTCTCTTTAGGGCTTGGTGTTCCACTCAATTATTATTAAGAGAGAGCGTACAACATTGACATCTATGAAAGAAATGGGCAGCCAGAATTTAACTAGTTATCGTTTCGCATAGAGGTAGAGACCAACGTCAGTACCGGACAAAAATTGCTTAGATAGGCCTGGAAGGCAAACGAGAGAAAATCAAAGTATATGCGTCAACACGAAAGGACGCACAACATCGACATCTCGGACGGAGCTTCATAAAGAGCAGTAAGTACACTGACATTTTGTCTTAACGCCGAAATCATGAACATTGTGACTCTTGCCAATTGCTTTTTCGCTAGTCTCAAAAGGCGAAAGAGTAACGACCAGCATAGCTCCATATAACACCTCGGTAATCTCTGTAGTGCAGAAATCATTGTCATCCAATTGTCTTGTTAGCTGTTACGGCATTTGGAGTAGAATATACGGCGAGCGGCTCTCCAGACTCTACGATGAAATGCGCCATGTCAAGCGTCTACTCTTGAAAAATCTACGGACTGCTAGGTCATGTAGAACGTATGGCAAATACAGATCCAATCCGAAGAGTCTTTGAAACAGAGCTATTGGGACAATGCAAGAGCTAGTACGAGAATGTCTCCAAATTCGCGTATCAATTTTATTGGAGACTGCTGGTGAGAAAATTTGTGATCGCCATTGAGAACTCCCTGGTTCGGTTCCCGGATTAAACACACCGCATTTCTCTAAAGATGCTAAGCCTTGGCCTTTGTGGCAAGTAGTGTCTTACACTCAAAGTCAATGTAGAGCTTCAAAAATCGTCGTTCAGAGCTAGCAATAAATTGCTGGTCCCCTCTAAAAGTGGGTGCGCGCAGTAGAACTTTAGAACTACTTGGTTACCTGTGGTTACTCGTGGAATGTAGCTTCATTAAATTTTGAAATACTAAGGTACTGGATCGAATCCTACTTGCAGTGTCCCCAGTTTGATCAAGATGTACCAATGCTACATTACATTCCTCAATCTGTTTTTCATAATTTCTAAATTCAAAAAAATTGTCAGCCAATAAAATTCTGGAAGGCTTTAAATCTTACTTCTTCAGATCTTTTCCATATACTCTGTCAAGGATATCAAAACAGTGGGCTCAAATGTCGAATTTTTTACTGAAATTGGGTTAACACGAAAAATCGTTTTTTTATAAAGGGCGTCCCAACAAGAACGCAATATTTAAATTTGGCGCCATTCGAATTGTCATTGCTTGACATTTGAACAATTAGTATTGTTTGTTAGTAGAAGGTATAAGGTTAATAAAAATGGATGAACAACGCATTCTCATTGTGAAATTGTTTTACCAAAATGGTGAAAGTTTTGCGGCTACAGTTCGCAAATTGCGATCAATTTGGGGTTACAATAATGCGCCCAAAGAGTCAACTGCAAAGCGATCAATGGAAAAATTTGCTGAAACTGGGTCTGTAACTGATGTAAAGACAACAACGCGCCTTCGACCAGGTCTTCTTCTTCTTGTGGCGCTACAGTCCGGGGTGGACCTGGGCCTCAACCAACATGCCTCTCCAGCCAGCACGATCTTTCGCCAGCTGCCGCCAGTTGCTCACTCCAAGTTGGTTGAGGTCCTTCTCCACTTGTGTGCGCCAACTTAGCCTGGGCAGTTCTCTGTTGCGTTGTCCCAATGTCTCAGATTCGAAGACTTTTCGGGCCATAGCAGTGGTGTTCAGACCAGGTCGATCGACCGAAAATATCGCAGCAGTACGTGATGATGTCACTCAAACTCCATCCACCTCAATTCGACACCGAGCTCAGCAAATTGGTGTTTCCAAATCCACTATGCAGCGAATTCTGACGAAAGATTTGCATCTTCATGCATGCAAAGTTCAATTGACTCAGGAACTGAAGCCAGCTGACCATGCACAGCGAAGGGAGTTCGTTAATTGGGTCTTGGGGAGACAACATGAAAATGCTGATTTTGCCGATAAAAACATCTTTAGTGACGAGGCCCATTTCCATCTTGCTGGCTTCGTCAATAGTCGAGTGATTCGCGAGAAGTATCCTCGACGTCTAACTGTGTGGTGTGGATTTTGGGCTGGAGGAATCATTGGACCATTTTTTATGAAAATGAGTGAGGTCAAGCGCATGGTATGTGAAATGATAACCAATTTTTTCGTGCCTAAAATTGAAGAAATGAATGTGGAGGGGATGTGGTTTCAACAAGACGGCGCCACATCTGCGTCAGTCATTTCCCGGTCGTGTTATTTCGCGTTTTGGAAACCAGAATTGGCCGCCTAGATCGTGCGATTTAACACCATTGGACTTTTTTCTTTGGGGTTTTTTGAAGTCAACGACGACTTAAGCCTCAAAAGAGGAAATTGGACGCTGCATTAATCGGTCATTGAAAATTTTATTAAAAGATCTCGTATGTGCCAGCAAAGCCGCGGCGGCCATCTGGCCGACGTGTTATTCCACACATAACCTCATCCTGTCTCCTTTACGATATAATAAAGAATTCACAATTTTTTTTAAATATCTGCGTTTTAGTTAAAATTTAAGTCTTGCGTTCTTCTTGGGACCCTTTATGTATTAGCAAAGATTTGAGTAAAATCGAGTAAAATCGAATTTTGATTCGAATTATGGGGATCGTAGCCCTCCCACTTTACTACATCCATACTGGTCCACCTGTGGGGTTCGCCGACTCAACCTCAAGAAATATTTTTAGGTCTCTCTGTCACGGATCAATAGTTATAAAGCCTGCCTCTCTTTCGCGCTTGAGGTTCCAGCTCGATTCGGCTCGAAGGATCTCTCCTTTGAATATGGCAAGACCAACTGAGACGGTCGTGCTCAACATTCTAAAAGATGGTTGCCTTGACGTGAAGACCTTTTGGGATCTTTGAACTTAATTTTGCTCTCATAGTTTTTGTATGCTCTCCAACATTGTGAACCGTATGTGAACGCCGGACGCACAACTGTGGTGTAGAGCCTTCCTTTCAGCTTAGGGGACATTTTTCGCTCGGTCTGGGATAGGTCTGAGTGGATGAGAGAATGGACAACCAGATACTCGGTAAATTTCTGTCTTATGCAGTACTCATTCTCCTTCAAAGCATCCACCTACACATCAAGTGCTTGCTGAAGGGAAGTTTAATTATCACTTATGATTGCGTCATCGCCAAATCATGATCCCTGTGAAATTCGCTGTTACGTCGCTTACTGAAAAAGATATGGAACTCGTCTTGAGGCCCCGTTTAATGCACCCAATGGCCTCAATCTCTTCCACACATATCTTCACTAGCGTCATCACTTACCACCTAACCTGGAACCACTCTGAAACGGACACACCCCGTCCTCAAAAAATACAAGCAGTCATCGGATACAAATTGCAGGAAAAAAAAGTGACATTCCATGGAATTGCATTACCGTGCCATAAGTTGGGACAATCGTTCAAACAAATCAAACTACTTCTGTGACACTTAACTGGAACCGCAACAACTAGTCACCGCCGACCCATCGACCACTGGCCCGCATTCAGGTTGAATTTCCTCGAAAAACCGCAAACCGATTACCCCTGCAGCAGCAAGCTGAACGGGTGGCGCGTATTCCGCATACTCCGCCAGCACCACTCACTGGACCTTTTTCGATTAATTAAGTCATCAAGCAACCAGTCTAACGCCGATCAGTAAGGAGCACAAATTATGAATCATAACCGCTGACTGGAGCACCTGTCCGCTGATTAACATGCCATTACGTTGCACTTAACACTGCGCAAGCAATTACCGAGCACAGCGGTACGAGTACCCTCGGCGGGTCGGTTGATCGGTCGAATCAAGGTCCCGCAAGGTGTGAGGCACACATCTTCAATGAACCCAAATCCCATTCGAGTCGTTTCCCGCCAGAATTTATGCCCGACTGGATGGGCTTTAGATTCAGGCTTGGATCGGATTTCGAGTGATGACTGGCCGGAGTGGCCCACCAGGGAAAACCAATGCGGCGCGTCCATCCCACGCAGATTCGTGATGCCGATCGATAGGTCGCCTGAGCGTGCCTCAACCTTGAAGCAAATTCTAATTTATCGACCATAAAATACGTCTCTATGCATAAATTGTTTCAATCGCTAGAGCTTCGACGCTGCTCGTCCAGCGTCACCACCTGCCTCTCAGCGGTCACCGCTGGTGGTGCTGTATCTCTCTCAGTACTCTGCGAGCTGATTTTTTTTCCACTTTTCGGAGTTCGCAGTCGGTTTTGTTCTGCGCGATCGGTCGTTCGAATCGGATCACATTTCGTGTGCCTGGACAGACGTTCTGACATTTAAGATAGTGATGCAATCACTTCTCGACTGATGGCGTGCTGGACGCGTATGGACGTGACTCCGGCCGCTCGGAGGTGACTAGGTGATTATAAAATTAACATCGCGCGATAACCATAATCTGGCATAATCGGAGGTGCATTAAGACCACTGGCGGAGCGTCGAGCGCTCGGGCGAGAGGGCTTTTTGCGTTGCGAGCTCGCGTTCGCTTTGGGAATTGCGCTGTCTGTTTTTTGCGCTTCGTGATGGAGGACGCGAAACGCCGCTGCTGGGAAGACTGAAACGCAAAAGCGGAGATTTTAATCAATCGCAGTTAATGGCTTTTAAAAGCTTCTCGCCGACAGTTGCCCAGGCAGCGGTGGCTGCGAATTTGGTGTTAATTGGCCAGTCTGTGCTAAGAGCTTTATGCAACGATGACGGCGCGGATGGATGGACTGGTGTCAGCCGAGTGCACAATGGCCAACGAGCTCGCTGTTGCGTCGTCGTTCGCAATGTTTATGGGCTTGAGGTTGGTTTTTGTGTGAGTTTTACGGCAGCAGGAGGCGGCAGCCGATTGGACTTGTTAAGATGCTTCATTTCGCAAAACTGACAGTTGTGTTGACAGGCCGTCAATCGAATGTCACATCGTCATGAAGTTGTCGTGGTTTTGACGGTGAAAGTGGGCTAGCAAGTTTATGGGTGCACGTTGGGCAGGGATGTCACACGAACGGAGGTGGTGAATTAGTTTGTCAATGTCAGTTGGTGAATCACACGACGGCGGCACTTTTGTTCGGTCTGTGTTAAGCTGGAGCTTGAGGCGGAAGCTCAGATCATCTGAATAAGGCGAAGGTCAGGTGCGATTTTGAGTGGCATTCGGATAACATCGGAACAAGCTAGAAGGCATACTAAATGAGCTGGCAGATGATTCGATAAACTGAACTTTGACAATGACTCTCAAGTCCATCCGTCCGGACGGCTGTGGAGACATTCAACTTTGTCGACCATTGTTTTCAGTGATCCATGACTACAGTGCTACGATGTAACTACTCGGACTCAGTTAGGACTTGATTTAGACTTTCTTAAGAGCTGAATGGTAATGACAAAAATAATGATAATCCATTGTGTCACGGTTGGATTGCCTTTCGTTTCGTCTCTCGAACATAGTGGATGACAAGTTGTTTTGGATTTACGTCATCACCTATGTAACACAGGGTTCAGGTATTGACAGTCCAAATAACACAAGATTAGACGACTAGGACTACTCCAAGTGTCTGCTGAGAGCTTGTCTTAAGCGAAGGTATTTTCCTTGATGGCGCAAGGCCTCTCTAACACCACTTTCGTTCCTTGGATCACAACATTTGGTTGCAATATGGAAACAGATATGAGATCTGGATTAACTTCTTCACTCACCTCTGCGGGCTAATATCACGGCGTCTTTACTCCCATGAGTTGAACTTAACACAAGACAAGATGTCACGGTTATCCAAGACCTAGTCTTAAGTGACACAAACTTCATCTCCATGAGGCTCGAAACGTTTTAAGCACTTAAGCCGTTCTTAGCATTCCGTTGCAGAGTGTCACAAGATAGAGTCCTTAATCATCTGATCGGAGACTGTAGAGTGAACAAACCCTTTCTAAGGAAATCCGTCCGATGCACTACCTTCACCTACTTTAGAAATTTAATGCTTAAACCTCAGCGACCACAAAACTTTCACAGAGCATTTCACTTCAAGGTCAGGCTGTAAAAGGGGCGCCCAACCTTCCGTGGAACTAGAATATAGGCCGTGGTCTGGATATCACTAGTATTCAGAAAACTAGCAACCGTCATAGTATCAAGCGGCTTGTGCTCAGTGATTTGATTGGCATTCGCTTAAGTTCTGTAAAGGATTCATATCTGCTACTCATCCTTCTCTTTAAACTAAAGTCTTAGCCACCAAGAACTACAGCATCCCCTCAGTACTTTAGGGGAGCAGTTTGAAAGCTGAGAGCAAACCTATCAATTCATGTCCCATCTCGAGGTCCACTGAATAAGTAAGCAGGTACCAGAACCCTGTTGCAAATTGCTGCCCTAATTCAATTTTCATTCAACTTACCATTCCACGTCTTTGAACCGATCTTGCTTAAGAACTCCACTAGCCACTAAAGATGAGCTCCTCGCCTGAACCTTAGCCTGCTGTCTCTTGAAGGCTCTCCTAACTTTCGAATACCACGCAAGAGAAGCTCAATCACGCCCTCCTATGGCGCACTTGATTAGCTCAAAGCCTTCTTGACAATCGCAGTAGCCATCAATTTTGCATCCTCCAAAAGGTCATTCCAGTCAGCTTCCCATAGCCCACTCCAAGCCAGAGATGCAGGCATAAGTTCAACAAGATCTATCCTTCTCATTATTCTGATGAGCACCCGGTCCAATCAGCCAGAGATTTCTATTAGCCCCATCCACGAGGCTGCAGACAAATGACCGCAAGTTTTTAAACGCCAATTACACTCCGCGAATTATTCATGGCGGCCATAGATCTTCCGCTAAATGCCAAACGCTATCCAAGATACGCTCGGCAACCGGCACAGCGGCTAATTGCCGCTCAGCAGAAATAAACCCTCATCGGGTCCCAGGCATATCGATCACACTCGTCATGGCCTGAGCAAACACGCGCTGACAGTAACTTATCCCTTTTGTCAAAAGCTAGCAAAACAATTATCCTGGATGCGGGAACCGCGCAAACGAACGTCAACGACTCCGTCAGCGAAAGGAGAAATTCAATTACAATTTCATTAGACCTGCCAGGAGCTGGAAGCCCAGGGCTCCGCGCTTTCCATTCGCCAATCAGCATCTGCCAGTCTCATTCCCATTCCCATTCTCATTCACAGCCGCCACGGAAGAGGTACGCCACCCCGTAATGGATGTGCACGCGCAGTGCGCACACAAACCGAACCCGTAATTATCTAAACTGTGTTTCCATTTATCACTCACAGAACGAAGACAAAAGTCAGTCCTCGCGAGACGCAATTGCATCTCTCTGACGAAGGCTCTCCGTCGCAGCCAGCTCCAGCCAGTCAGCCAGCGCAAAACGGACCCTCTCGCAGCCCCCATAAATAGAATTATAATTGCGATCAATTAATCATCGTAATTAGATGAGATGAGCATCACTTGGCGGAGTGACTGCGCTCCGGACGGGGCGCTCTCTCGCACTCGGCTGCAGCTTTTTGCCCGTTCGCAGATGGCTGGACCGAGTCAAGAGGAATGATCCTCAAATTACGATAAGCCAACGCGCCACGCACTCCACCAGTTGGCGACGGACGCAGCGGACTCGGCAATCAGCCGGGCTCTGCACTGCCAGCTTTCAAGTAACCAATCGATCTTGTGTACGCGCGCACGTCCACCTCTGTGTCTGCTTCCTTTCTCCTCGGCGAACAAAGGACGGGCAGCGGCGACGCGGCAGGCTGCCGATCACACCGGGGCTTGTTGTACAGGGCCGATCTTTTGTTTTAATAGATTTATGTAGATGCAGGCGATTATCCTACCATATTTGCATTTAATTGATTTGCGACAGGAGGAGGCTGCCTTGCTTTGACGGGTTACGACAGGCCTGGGATGGGCTGGACGGCCGCAGATGGGGTGCAGTGGGCACTTCTTAGCCGCTTCTGCACGGCCGTGGACAGGCGAGCCCTCCCTCGTGCGGCGAACAATAGCGATCGGCGCTCAACTCTCGGCGCGCTGCTGGAATTCAGATTCGTCGGTCGTTAGTCTGTGTCTGTGGTCTGATTTTGTATGCGCAGGCGCAGCAGTTGCAGGTCGCAATAGCGACAGTAGCCCAGAGCGACCATTTGAATTTGGTACGCTTGTTGCACGTCAGCTTGCAGTCGAATGACATAATTGCCCCACTCGAGGCGATTGCGATTGCGACTGCGATGTGCTGCGGCCGGTGCAGGGGGCGCGCCAGTGGATGTCGTTCTTGGTCCGCTTTTGGGTTCTCAAACATTTCTCCAAATTGACATAATGACAGATGTACAAAAACAACTTGCAAAACGGTTTTCTGTTCAGCCGCTGCCAGCCACTGCTCGGGACGAGGACGTCGACGCACACAGAAGTTATTCATTCTTGTTCGGCGCACTAGCCGGGAATGGGAAATGGGAAAATCTAAGGTTACTCGTATATGCGCGAGCGCCATTAGTCCGGCGACATGGTCGGTCAGT
Organism: Eristalinus sepulchralis; assembly: GCA_944738645.1. Lineage (NCBI taxonomy): Eukaryota > Metazoa > Arthropoda > Insecta > Diptera > Syrphidae > Eristalinus > Eristalinus sepulchralis. The sequence goes on from OX122886.1 coordinate 57,898,613, forward strand.
GGTTGGCACTGGCTGCCAGTTGGGTGGACTGGACGGACGGTTGGTTCATTAGTCTAATTAGATCGCGTTCATTGGGTATGCGCGACGACGACAACAATGACAGAGGTGGCTCCTCTCGCTCACACACAGTCGCCCTCTTCGAAAACCCGGAAAACCCAGCCACTGCGATTGTTTAACATTGAAATTGAAGTGAATGGATAGCCACAGGCAGGTAGGGTTGCCTTGGGTGTGCGTTTGTTCTGAGAGACGACCATATTCGGAGTGATAACTTCGGGCAGACGTCATCGAAGCGAATAATGTTTGCGTATGCAAATGATTGCTGTGGTGGAAGATTGCTGAGTGCTGACGGAGAATTCCTCCTGTGGGAAGTAGTACTGTGAACTCAAAGATTTGTTGGGGTTGGAGAGATTATCGCGGGCAGAGCCAAAGCCGAGCTACAAACGGTCGGCTTCAAATGAACGTGCTTTGCCTTCAATGGAAAAATGAAAATTTTAGAAAAGTGGCGACTTATTCCTCACTAACGTCTTGTCTTTGCTTGATGCGCTTAACACAACGATACTCTTGCGTCCTTAACCGATCTGAAACATATGCTTGCTGGAGGAAGTCATTGTTGACCTTCCTGACGTTTAAAATCCCCTGACTTAAGTCACAGACTCTAATTTTTTTAAGCTTGGAAACGAATGGAATATGCACGGGACCAAGTTTCGAGAAAGAAGTGAAAGAGGCAGCAGCTCGTAGTCGTATTTTCCACAGAGACGGCGGATCTGTCCAGCCAGTGCGTGGTGCCAGTGATAATGATGAATGAGTCCTTTTTACTTCACTGGATGGACAGTTTCTTTTGCATTTGAGCCACTTTGGACTTGTTCAAATCTTGGGTCGACATAGGTCACATTTCATGAAGCCCAGAAAACGACGGTAATCTCCTTTCCGGCTCACCTACTCCAGAGCATGTTCGCCAAGTCAACAGTTTCAACTGTCTCTTTGTCTCTAGAGTGCTCCAGTGGAGTGCCAGAGCATAGCACAGAGACTCTCTTTTTTATTAAAAATTAATGCCGTGGCATTTCTTTTGAGTATTTCAGAGCTCTCTATGAACATTTAGTTTAAATTCAGAATTCTTTGGTGGTGTCGTTGACGTCAAAATCAAAATTCTGATAGTTTGCCAGCTATTTCCATGCAGGATTTTCCAAGGAGGACACATATCAATTAAAATATTTTCAAAACTTTACAATCGGCTTGAAGGGCATTCAAAAGATTTATGAATCGACTTTACGGTGGGAACGTTTAAGGCAGTCGATTCGGTGGGCCCAATTTTCAACGACTGGGCCCACATTTTGGTCAAAACGGGCGCTATTCCATGTCCAGTGTTAGCTCTGGTATCTTTCAACATCTACAACTTGTCAGAATAAAGAATGACTTAACGTAGACTTACAGCCAATAGTCAAGAAACGAAAAATCGCACGAACGGGGCTGCCTATCGACTGGCTGATTTCTTGAGATAACACACTTACTCTTCAACAAATCGATTGTAACGTGTTATCTGCGGCTTGCAGCACCATCCTGTTCAAACCAAGCTCTAGTCCATATCTTCCAATTTTAACCAAAAAATATCGGCAACCATGGCGCGATAGCGCTCCCCATTCAAAGTAACGCTTCGTCGATGAAAAAATATGGTCCAATAAAGCCGCCGGCATACATGGATGGGCGGTGATTCATGAAGAATGTGTGGTTTTCCACACGACCCATAACGCATGCATTTCTTATAGACTAACCCATTGAGCCAAAAATGAGCTTCTTCCCTGTTTTTCGATTCAACTCAGGATCTTTTCCAGAACCCAATGGAAAACATACGTCGATGGGCTTCATTTTTTAAGTCAGCTTAAGCCTAAATGGGCGTAAATCCAGATCTTTAAGCAGAATACGCAATAATGTGGTCAGAGAGATATCCAGTTCTTGAGAACACCACGAAATTTACTGATTCGATCGTTAACTACGGCGACTCCTGGACGGCAGCGATATTTTCGACACTTCGACCAAAGTGTTGTCTTAATGACACTGCAACGTTCCAAATTAAATAAGCAGACTTAAATTTTTGCATAAAACTTTTTACTTGGCAACTATGCTCCTAAATCTGCGGTCACTGACTCTAAATTTCAGCAGAAAATTTTAATAATTTTCAGACGTTACTCGTTCGTGTTCCTTACTAGGATGAAAATATTAAGATTACTGTATAAATCGACAGTGGCACTTTGCTGATTAGTAAAAGAGTGCGTTTACAAATTAAATTCAAGGTTATTAGAAGGCCCTTTATATTCACTCGCAACATATTCTTGAAATTGTTTTGGTCTGTAGTAGCTCCATGGCTTCAAGGATAGGAGAAATATTTCTGGTAAACAAAAAAATTCCTTCCCAAGGATCAAAAGTGATCTGTTAGACATTCGGTCTGACTTTGGTGCACTTTTCTAGTGACTACGCAGCTCTGAATGAAAGGAACAAAATTCCTTCCACCCGATAAGAGAAGCGCGTGGCATTGAAGAAAGCCCTGGTCCCCTTTCAGGTAAAATGCCATCAGCTCCATCTTGATGATTAGCTCATGTTAGTAAATCTCCTTTAGTTAACTCACAAGAATCTACTTCAGCAATGCATACTTCTCTCGCTAGAGGAGACGATGGCCTTCGTCAACTTTGATATGAGCAGGGAGTTCTCATTTTGTTGCAGATGGTCCACTTTTGACTCCTCTACTCCTTCTAAACAAGCACCTTAAAATGACAAAAGGACCCAAGGCAGTCAGTGATTTCATAAGTGGAATCATGGTTGGCCGTAGAGGGACAACATTCAGCTTCAAGGTTTCGTCAGCGATTTCGGAGGAATTTTCAAAATTCAGACACTGGTTGCGTTTATACTCACTCACTTTATTACACTCGATATTTTTGTCTGTGTGATGATTGGGATTGTGGTTTCCTCATTGGAAATTAAAGTAAGTGACAATATTATGCTTAACATTACGGGACTGTAGCTCCCTTACCCTGCTGTTGAAGTAGCTGCAATTTCAAACTTGACTGGTCTTCGTTTTTAATCATTCTTCAATTTTCCTCAGTTACGACTTCTGTCTTTTCTAGATTTGACCAACTAACCTGATATGTAGTACAAGGCATTGAACTATATTTTGGTTAGGATTTGGGAATTTTGTACGTCTTCTAGTTGATTTATGCGGTCTTGGGACACATTGGTAGATCTAAGTCTGACAGTTCCGGCCTTGTTAAATTATCGTTGAAGTCAATTTCTAAGAGCTTCATTGTAGTGAACCGAAATTTACTCCTGATAGGTTTCCATTCAGTCTTTGAATCTGAGCAATTGGGACAACGCAACAGAGGACGGCCTACGGTAAGGTGGCGCACACAAGTAGAGAAGGACCTCAACCAACTTGGAGTGCGCCACGGGAGGCAGCTAGCGAAAGATCGTGCTGGCTGGAGAGGCATGTTGGTTGAGGCCAAGGTCCGTCCCAGACTGTAGCGCCACAAGAAGAAGAAGAAGGAAAGGAACTAGTTCTGGCCTTGTTTAATTTTTGTAGAAATAGCACTACGTCTGATTGATTGATTGAGTTGCACTACAGTCCACAAGGGCCCAGGGCCCAGTTTCTTATGCGTGCTACTGTTCCCTCGCGTGGAGAAAGGAAATACAGTTTTTTGCCGACTCCGAAGGACGGATTTGAAAAACGTTTCATAGACGATGAATATCCTTTGAGTCTTGTTACCAACTCGAAAGATCTAGTGTCGTGAAACCAGGAATCAAACCTGGGAAATTTTATGTGTAGGTTGATGCACTGATTCACTACGTCACGGCGACCGCTGTCGACTTCTAAGATCATAAAGTGGTTGAAAAGCGTAAATCTAGCGATTTTGGTTTTATCTTGATAGGTTTACATTTCAGGGAGATTAGATGGACTTACAGTCGGCAAGTCGACTTAGCCCTAGCTTCTTCAGCGACTGCTCATATTTGTGCTGCTGTTCTCTCACCAGTAGATGGGATCTCAAATTTAGTAAAAATATGCTGTATATGACTACCAACAAATCTTGGGAGCTATTCGTAGGCAATTACTTCAATTTGATCGTTTCCTTATGAAATATGTGGCGTCGTAGAAAACTGAGAGATGAATGTCATGAATCGACCCTTGGTCCTCTAACGTGTGAATCAACGCACTTACCCACAGCGCTGAGGTGGCTGGTTTTTAAACAATTTGAAAGGAGCATAAATGATGTATACCATCTTTGACGAGATTGAGTTAGACTTCATTTTACAAAGGTTGTGCCATGTTGGCCTCAAAAGCTTAATTACTTAATTACTAGGCCAGCGACCCATGAAGAGTTTGAGCCTGAGCTATATGTAGCTGCCGTCCAGTTCTGGTACAGGGCACGCTGCTTCACGTTGTCAAGACGTACGCGATCACTGAGTTTCTATACCGGAGGTTCGTTCATCCTCTTCTTTTCGAACCCGGGGTCTAGAATTCGAAGACCTGAAAAGCTAGCTATTCAGTTGCGAAACCCGACGAAAGGTATCTCATATGCAGCCTCTATATCGATTGATTTTCATCTTTCTCCTAGAGTCACCTTGGTCACATAAACCATTTGTCAGAACGCCACACACTCTTCGAACCACAATGAAGTTAAGAAAAGAAAAACGTTCCCTAAGAGATAGCACTACACACAATTCCAACTTGAATCAAGTTAAGCACAGGAGAAGATCCCCTGCTGCGCACACATTCCTAATGAGATTTCCCATTCAGGAGCTAAGGGCAGTCAACTAAGTCCTCTGCGACCAGGAACAATAAAATAGACAACGTATGGTACTTGCAAATATTTAAATGAATCCGATCCCCGACAGCCGCTTGAGTGTTTTTTCCACCTCACTGAAAACCTAATCTTTAGCAAATCTACAAGGATCTACATTCATGGCGCCAGTTTATGCCTCTTTAAGCAGAGAAAGTGTCCGCAACGACATTCCCTGCAATTTATGCACAAAAGCCCGACTCGTTCGACTTCTCCCTTAATGGTAAACAGCCACTCGAGAGATAAGGAAAGATGAGAGATAGCCTTGGTGGAACTCAGAAGCCGCTTTTTGACAATAAAATATCGAATCAGACATCCTTCCGCCTCTGCAATGAACATTCGTCCGCTTCTTCCTCTAATTGAGGACCTGTTCCGCGGCAGTCGCTCCGTTTCGTCACCATGAATAAACTCAGCAAAATGGAATCGATTTCGTGATCATAAACAAATCAACGAGCTTGCCAGCGTTCCTATCACAACACGATCTAAGCCATCATCGACCGCCTTATCGGAGGCCCGGGAAGAATTCAATTTGTAGCCGTCGCCCATTAATGCCACGTCGGGGATTATTTATGGTCGCAACCACTTAGCGACAGGGGGAGAATGTCTAACAAATTATTGCTGCAAGCTCCCAGCCAAGCGGAACACTCCCAAGACAGAGGCGACTGCCAAAAGCCAACCGCCGGTGCTCCCGCCGCCACAGCACATCATGCTCTGCACATCCACACCATCAGTCATATGCGCAGCCTTCGGAGACCGCGCCGCAGCTCTGGGTGATAACAAATTTATTTTTTCCGCGTAACGAAACCATCATAATTGCAAGTGCTTTCGGCCGACGGTGTTTGTTGGCGTGGAGGCTCGCGAAAAACCGAGCCACGCTAATTACGCTCCACTTTCGGCCGAATATGCGGCTACATGGACCGCGTCCGGCGCGGAGGAGCTCCAGCTGCAGCTACCGGCTATCGCTGCCTATCAATGATGTCGATCGGGTCTGCCTACATGGGCCCCCCAGGACTTTGGTCCGCATATCCGTTCGCGTCGAGTCCCCCCGCGACATTAGCGCAGCGGCTACTGAACTGCTGGTGGAAGTCGCCGCCGAGATGGACCAGTCGCGCTCTCTCACTCCGGATCGCCGCAACTGCGGCCGCATCCTGTTCAGCACCCCCCGGTCGTTTCTAAGCAGCTCGTTATAAATTATTACAAAAATATTTGAGACCATGTCGACCTGGATTTGTGTGAACCGCTCTGCCGCACGGGCTGGGAGCGAGCGGGCGCGCGCCCATTTGCATACCGTGCGCTAGAGAGAGTGTGTGCGTGTGCGGGGAGTGCGCGTTCGCCTCACCGCCGCAGTCGGAGTCCGCAATCGAACTTGTATCTGACTTGTTAGCTATCAAATTGGCATGGCATGCGCGTGGTGCGGTGGACAACACCACACGCACCAAAAACGCAGCGAGTGTGTCCTGTCCGGCAGTGCATGGGGCTTATTAATTTGTAAAAATCTCAACTACACGAATGCAGTTCATTCCCCCGGATCGGATCGATGTTTGAAATGCAACCGCTGCCGTTGCCACTGCAGATGCAAATCCACGCAATTCGCGGCGGAGTTGGACCCGTAGGACCGCACGCGGCCTGGTTCCGTACTTCAAACGCACACAAACCTGGCAGGCGAACAATGAGGACTCAAGCGATGTAACTGAAATCACACGACAGGCTGTGTGCGTTCCCGCCCGCTGTCACCCCCTCTTCAGGACAAAGGATTCGCCGAAATATGTTCTACAACGTTAGAAAGCCTAGATGGCTGGATGGCCTCTGGATGACTGGTGTAAGTGTGTGTGTGTGTGTGTCCAGACCAACTCTCGGTCGGAATCAATTTTCGCGAAATTATTTCGTTTTGGGCAATTTATCAAAATGGACATGCGCGCGTTGCGTGCCAGCGCTCAATTAATTTCTGATTTGACCAATAGTTACATCGAGGACACAAGAGGCTGTGTGCGCAGCACAGCGCCCCCCTCGCCAACCGCCGCTCCATCGCGACGGAGCAAGATCGATGGATGTGTTGTATCTGCTTGTTAAATGTGGGCAGGAGGCAGCGACCCATGAAAGAGAAGCAGCAGCACAGTAACAACAGCAGCAGCAGTGGCTGCTGCAGTATTCGGTAACGCAGCTAAGTGAAAACGCTCTCCTTCCGTCTGCGTTCGTTGCCGCTGGTACAAGCGGTCTAACATTCCGCTTCATTATAATGAAACTCTCCCGTGTGTGCGTAGGTCTTAAGCCGTAAATGTGCGGCCACGGCGAGGCGCTGGCATACCTCCGACGTGCTGGTCTTGCACCTCCGAGGCACTACGGCTCTATCGAGGCGGCACATTTCGCATTTCGTTCCCATTTCCATGTTAAACTGTCACATTGAGGTGATTCATTGTGGTCAGCCGCCCGGACAAGACATCCTGCGGGGTCACAATCTGCGCGCAGCACACAATGTCACTCAGAGTGTGACAAACAGCTAATCCGCGTCCTGGCGCGGAGCTGCATGGTCCCCCAGTCCGAAGTCGCCGGATGACAAATGCAAATAGAGCTATCTGGCGGCATGGTGGCGGTCATTAAACGGTGAATCTCTGTGCCTCACGGGTGTTAAGTATACATCTGCTGTGTCGGCGACAGCGGTAATAGTGGTGGTGCTGGTGGGAGGGGGAGGGTATGGCTACACTCACGACATTCACTTCCTCATCGCGATCGTCCGATCGTGGCGAAGAGCGGTGGGCCATTAATCAATTTTGCCCCTCTCCGCGCTGCGTCCTGCTCACTGATGCTGCGTTGCTATCGATTATACGCGCTATCCACTAGATTGACGCATATATCACACACACGCATATGTGAAATGTGGTCCTTGCGCGAGCATCTATTGTGCGAGGATTACGCAAAATGCAGCTTTTATTCGGCGATCGCATCGATCGCGGGGACGAGTCGCCGATCGAGGCGCGCCACTGCCGGGAAAGGTGCTATCGCGGATTTTACGGTCGGCGGTGATCTCACGAAAGATGATTTGCACGCATAGCAGATAACGGCTGTTGTTGGTGCCGCATCGATCGATTGGTGGCCGCGGTACGGTGTTGGCGGTTGGCGGCAGTCTAATCGGACGTAAATCGAATGAAAAATGTTTTGAATCGGTTGTAGGACATAGATACATGCAGTTAAGGCCATTGGAGATTGCTGTAGCTTTCTTTTGGTATGCTTACAAGTGTTGCTGTTGGCGGCTTGCGGTGGGGTGTGGTGGGCTGATGTGGAGGAACTGAAAGATTGGCGATAGGCGCAAATGACGATACAATAGAAATGTGATCGAAGGAAATGTATGTGAGTGCTGAACTTTTTCGTAGAACAGTGATGAATTTTTGGATCTTCTAAGTCAAGTGAAATAGAGGAGTATGAACGGTTCTCTGAAGAATAAATATTTGTTGGAGTTAAATTCGGCTGACTGAGCCCTCAAGGTGAAGCGCTGTCAAGCGACTTTTTCAACATCGAGAAGATCGTGTGAAACTCATAAGCCAAGATCAGAATCACGATCGTCAAGTATTCCTTTCAGCTGCTGGTTTGTGTATAAAACACTACGGCGGGTCGTCAATGAGGCGAGGATTGAAATAGAAGCGGCTGTTGTCATAATGAATGGACGTACAATTGGTGTCACAAACGTAGAGAGAGTCGTCTGCCTTGGCATCGCAATGAAGTGTTCAACTTTTACAACAGCATCAAGCGCAGATTGTCATTTGTTGTTTCATTAGGCCCAAGACGCTGTTAAGCAATGAAGACCTCTATCGAAGGGCCCAGTTGGTTTGACATTATCATCCCTGTCCTGCTCTATGGTGGACGTTTGATTAAAAGCTGAGGAAGAAGACATTTGCCTTGACGGGACGCAAGTTCTATGTCCGATTTGTCCTGTTGGTGCTAATTGCACTTGGAGGAGACGATTCGACTACCAGCTGTAAAGACTGTATGGTAGCATGTGCCTAGTTAAGTGTCGAAGAATACAACGCTCACGAGGGATAGGCCACATAGGGCATATAAAAATCACAGCTCAAGCTCCAAGGATCTTAGACATGGAGACAACGCCCAAGAGAAAGAAAGAAAGAAAGAAGATGGAACGATCCATTGAACTTCAGACCTCCAACAACTTGGTATACGAAATTGAAGCAAGTCCGAAAGAGAAGGTACCGGACAGAGAGGTGGTTGAGACTAAAGACCACTTTTTTCTACAGACCTGAGACTTTACGAATCCCAGAAGAAAATTGTCGAAAGGTGTGTGTTTACATTTCCCAAAAGGAAGTATCAAACCGCACCAACTAGTCGGTCAAATTACCGTAGCAAAGCGTGAAATTAAATAGTCACCAAAATTTTGTTTTACAAGACAATTTTTTCACGTGCTGAATGGCTTGAAGCACCGCCATTTTGAAACAAGAGTTCACCAGGCCATGTGCTTGATTATCAGGAACCACAAAGTCCGTTAACATGGCAAGGTTTATAAGAAAGACGACGAATCGATTCATCACGGTCTTCGCGTACACTCTAAAATCACTTTATTACGTGTTGGATATGGTCTTACCAGCCAAATATTAGTCACTAATGTAAACTGGAGGTGGTGGTCGCCGTGGCGTAGTGGGTACGTGCGTCGACCCACAGGCAGAAGGTCTAGATTCGATTCCCGGACGGAGACACCTCGCATTTTTTCACGGTATCGCCTCTTTCGAGTTGCTGACAACACTCAAAGAGCATCAACTGTCTATGAAAAGTTTCTCAAATCTCGCCGTTTGGAGTTTGCAGAAAACTGTAGGTCCCTTCTACTCGTGAGGGAACAGTAACACGCACAACAAGAGTAGTTGTTGTAGAAACTTGGCCCTGGTTCCTTATGGGCTGGAGTGTCACTCAATTACAATGTAAACTGGGACTTATATTTGCCAATGGTATTGGATTATGCAAACCGTAACTTGCTGCTGAAAAATATGCTGACGCTGTTGTGATGTTAGTCTTTCAATGATGATTTGCTAAATGATGCTGAAGAAAAATGGAAAAGCAGTTTAATAGAACTCACGAGCGATCTGTCAAAATAATCCTATTGAAAATTAAACCTTACAATAAATCACCATTTAGTTCCCTCCACAGCTAAGTAACTGCGTATAAACTGAAATGACAGGAACATGTAAAATAGAAGATAGACCTACATCAAGCTCTGTTGGTTGTCAGGGTATAAGAAGATATACTGCGAGAAAACATATAAAGATTGCAATACCTACCCCAATCCGACTTTAGGTGAAAAACAACTTTTTTGACTATTCTTAGTTAATTGGTCATCATCCAGAATGTGTTTTAGTGTGGTAAGGCTCCCGAAGTACTTTAGGTCTCTCCCCTAATGTGACCTTCGAGAATATTTCCATTTTCTGGACATAGCCATTAAGCTCGAAAAATAAAACTGGGAACCCGGGATGCTGCTAAGTGACGTGAAGTCGCAGTTTTAACATTTTCTTCGGTGTTAGTCGACTATGACACAACTTATTGAAAGATCACAATCACAAAAATCATAACTTATCGTTTTAAGCGTGCTGCTGTTTCCTCATGAGTAGAAAAGACCTACAATTTATTGCCGACTCCGAAGGGCGGAAGGGATATGCGTCAACGTTCGACCGTTGTCAACTGAACAAGAGCTTTTGCAGCTCTTGTGTGGTTTCATTGACAGATATCCTGGATTTTAGCGAAGTCTTTGCAATGGTTCAGCTGATGTAGTCCCTACACCTAGAGACAACAGCTGCTGCCGCGAAGGTACTCCATAGTTCAGAAAACGTCCCAGTGGATAGCCCACTAGAAGATCTTGCTTGTTACTGGCAACCAAATGCAAATGCCCCACAATACCATCGATCTTACTCCTGCTCTTTGCACCCAATAAACAAGCTTTGCCTAAGACCCAACGTAGGGACCAATACCCTCAGTGGGCTTATAAGACAGACGCCCCATTTATAAGATTCATATGGGTCTCAATAAAGTCTGTAATCTGGAATATCTCAAACGTGTGTGCCATGTAACGTGAACCTCTTCTTCTTTAAGTGGCACTACAGTTCTCTGTAGACCCGAGCCTCAGCCAACATGCCTCTCCAGCCACCACGATCTCTCGCCGAGTGGTGTCCATTTCTCTGTATGACCTAGCCCTATAGAGCGTATGCCTAAGGTATTCCTAATATATCAAATTTGGCGACGAATGTCGGCTGTTCCTGTGTCCTCGTGAAGAGCAACAGTACTGTCTTGGTTTTGCTATCAAGTGCAAATTATTTGACTGCCACCGCAGTTCATTTAATGGGAAAATCATCAACTTCTCAAATTAAGTTCTTCCACATCTTAGGGACCTTTGTAAGTTTGCACACAAATATGGCTCTTGACCACACAAATATGGCTCTGGGATGACTGTGCTCTGAGAATGAACTGCATTTGGCTGGATTTGGAGCAGAAAGTTCGGTGAGTCAGGGGAATGTACGTAGTATCTGATGGACTTATGATTGGTCTTGAAACAATTACGTTACCACTAGATTCATAAGAACTGTACTGCACATACCATGAATCTCTCCGTTGTCCTGTAATATTGCTTCCAATTTACACATTTCCTATGTCCACGGATAATTTGTGTTCATTTCTGATGAGCAATATTGTCAGGAGGCAATTGAAACGTTTCTTGAAAGCAAGCACCAAGGCAGCCTCCCCCAACAAAGACCGTTGGCCCATTGACTCAATTGTTTGCACTCCATGACGTAATTTGCATGCCATGGTACTTTCGTTTTGCGTCACACCTAATTTACATTGCACACCCGCGCCGAACAGAGTTGGCGATAAATCATAACCCCAGCCCTGCGAGATTGTTCACGTGGCTTTGATTTGTCAAAACAGAAAACTACTTCTGTTCAGCAAGTGTCTCGACCCAAGTGATATCTTTCATTGTTCCTGGCACCAGGACTCCAGCTGGGCTTAGCTGGCTTTACAGTGCCGCAGCCGTTGCACTCTCCTACAATTGGGCACGCTAACGCGGCAGTTGCACTTCATTTGCCAAATTAGTTCACCTTCTGACTTATTTATTATCCGCTCAACAAGTCGGCTCCCAGTTACAAATTAGGACCACAAACCGAGGTAATTGCACAAGACAATCCATGCAGCACCACGGGCAGCGGCGCTGGCTGGTTGCAACATTGTCCCCCGTCCGATCGGCTGCACTGGCCGCCTGTTATCTGGACAGTCCATGCAAACCGTAAACGCTTTATCGCCACCACCACCATAGAGCGCGGGCGCCCCCGGTCGCAGTCACCCTTGGCATCGCGCAACCGCAATCAAAAGTAGATTTCACGCTACGATGCGTTTCCGCGAACGAAAGTCCAAGCACGCAGTAGAGCCTGAAAAGTGAATTCCGGGCGCAGCAGCCGCCGCACACCGCGGAGCGGGGGTTAATAAGTCTTGTACCGAGAGTCGCACACACTCGAAACACAGACATTACCTGTCACAGGAATATATGAACCCGGTCCGCGGAGAGGTGCTGCAATAAGATTTCGAGATCAGCATCCCGAGATTGCATGTGCAGTGCGCAGCCGCCGCCGCCGCCAACCAACACAGACGCAGGCCGCGCGCTACATCTGAAAGATACTTTATGTGATTTCGAAATATGTTCAAGTGGGGTTGGGGGGCGATAGGCCGTCGCACCACCACCGCCAGGGTCAGTGGCGGAATACCACCGCCGCCGCGCGGCCGCCTGATATATATCTGCACCTCTATGGCCCGTTATAACAATGTTCGGATTTTGATCTATTCGCGGAGCCTTTATCCCCGACAAGACACACCGGAGTCGAGCGTCGTCGTCGGGTGGACTCCGGCCGGCGGACTGCGGACGGCGGCAGCTCCAACAACAGCCTGCTGCCCCGCCGAACATAAAGGATAGATTTACATACGGCCGTTGATAAGATCGCTGCTCCGCTGCTGATGCCGGTGATCGCTGCGAGGAGATCATTTATTTATTAACACATTACGAATTGGAGTGGCCGGCAGCGGCTGGCGGGGCGCTGGGCGACGCAGCCACTCTTGAAATATTGCCGCACGCATTTCCCGCCGATAGACAAACTGCGAACACGTATCCGTACGTATGTACGCCCGACGCTCGACGCTCGACGCATGAGGCTGCTGCGTCTGCACTGGCAGCCACAACGGTGGGGGATGTTGCCGGTGGATACACACCCAACCCAGTCCGGCCAACCGGCCAACCGCCGCCGCCGCCGCCGCCGGTGCTCTGCGCAGCTGTCATACAATTCGTTTTCTCCCCGATAAGATCTGTAATAGTTTCGGGGAGATACGATGAAGCGGATTTATCGATCGGATTAGAGGTCCGGCTCGTATGTACAACTCAGCAATTAGGGTGGCAATTAACGCAACTTTCTCCAAATGAGTTGCGGTGCGTTCGCGGTGGAAAGCTGCAACGCTGCTAGGGAAATTAGTTCGATTCGTACTGGCAGTTGCGCCTGGAAATTTATTGCATTGCGATAGGCGTTTGAGAGTGCAGGCCTATAAGTACACATCCGTGTATCGGCTCTACATCAAATTAATTGCGAGCCGAACAAAAGTACCTTACGCAACCGATAAGATACACTCACCGTGCTCTTGCACAACGCACGTGTGAGTGATTTACGGCGCGGGTGCAACGAACTGCGCCTGATGTGCATCTTAATGAGATGCGATCCCAATTGGGAAGAGATTGTGAGTAATTTGAAAAAATTGCAAAAAAAACGAGTCAGTGTAGCTTGCAGTAGACGGGATACTTTGAAATGCATCATTGACGCGGAAGAAGAATTAATGTATTCCTCACTCACGACCCAAGTTGACAAAACTGACTTTGGAGTCTAGAAATCTGTAGAAATTATTTATAGTAGTTGTTACTGTGTAGTTGAACTGTGCTACGCTAAATGCGAAGGGACTTAAAAACAGATTTCTACCTTGACGTGTCGCAAGTCCATAGGTACGAAAGAGTCATCTAACAACTTCCCCTGCCTACGCTGTCCCACGATGTCGAACACTCAAAATCAGTTGTGTCGAAATTTTGAGTGTGCTTTCCCATTGCAAACCCCATGCATAATGTGCAGAGCTCAGGCAATGAAGAATCTACTACAATTTCTGGCGGATATTTAAAGCTCGCTGAATTCTGGATTTCAGGCATTTTGGGATTTTTTATTTTCGAGGCTAAAAAGTCCTTGCGCAGAAGCTGTGTGTTGGGGAAAAACCTGAACAACTTATAAAGCCATTTGGTTGTAGATAATTGAGATAAAGTCGGAGGGAGGAAGCAGAATACAAGCCACGCCAATATACTTCAAATTCATTGCTTCTCAGACTTCAATGCAGACAAAATGATGAGGAGACAAGTAGTGATGTCAAACATTTTCGGGTCAAAAACCGGTAAAGGAGTAGAAACGGACATTTACTCGAAACGATTCTAAGTCAGTCAGATGGTAATGCATTCCAGGCAGAAATTACAACAATTCGAAAGGCCGCTGTGAATGAGTGCAGTATAGGGCAAGAAAGTCGCTTACTACAGTCAAGCTACCCTCGATGCCTCAATTTACTACTCTACCCAATCTTAATATTTGTGACTCTGCAGCATGCCTCCAAATGATCACTTGCTTATGATGCGCTGGGTTATACAGAGATACACCAGGAAACTCTGAAGAAGACGAGCAAATCAGAAAGGAACAATGACCACAAGGAAAATATAAGCAACTAGTCCGTGCCAACAACAGCATTGACAGGCAAGATCCAGAGGTGGCGATCAGTTGTGCTTATTGAGTGAATATAAGCTCATACTTTCTAAGACCAGGTTCATCCGCTCATCCAGGAAAAATGGATGTAGCCTAGTCGATGTTCTCACGCTGACGCTCTGCAATAGCTAAATACGCCAAAAAGTCGAAGGTTACAATACAACAGCCGACGTTTGGACGAAGAAGTGGAGGAAGGGGACTCCGGCACATCTTAACCTCCATAAGAAAAGGAGAATTTCACTCCTATCCACCATCAGATGTATTTTTAGTGAACGTCAGTCTACTATGGTCCTTCAACGAGAAAATTAAATAGCTTCAGGAGTTGCGGAAGAATAACGTTTCTGTGGCAACACTAAAGGTCAAAATACACACGTACAGTAACCACCGTTTTGCCTATTTACTTCGGTCTAAGGAATTCTTAACACGCCGAGGTTTGACCCAATGAATGAACTTGTGAAACTGTTCACAAATGGAATTGAATCATAGGAATGGCAATTCCATGAGATTCCAAAAGAGTAGTCTACCTTACGGGCTTCTGGGCAAATGCAAAATCATACTGCTATAGAGGAAACATTTCTGCATATAGCAGCAACATGAATTCTTAATGTTTTAAACGTCACCATTGAAAGAAGTTTGACAAAGTCAAAAAATCTGAAACGTAACACTTTTGAGCAAGAATATAGTTCTTCAACTTGAAAACGGTAGCACAAACAACACGAGTACCTGAAACAGATGCAAACGTTAGGCTCTGGTCCCTTGTGAGTTCTTCCTCTTCTTCTTGTGGTGCTACAGTCCGGGGTGAACCTGGGCGTCAAGCAACATGTCTCTCCAGCCAGCATGGTCTTTCGCCAGCTGCCGCCAGTTGCGCACTCCAAGTTTGTTGAGTTCCTTCTCCACTTGTGTGCACCACCTTATCGTGGGCCGTCCTCTGTTGCGTTGTTCCAATGGCTCAGATTCGAAGACTTTTCGGTCCGGAGCAGTGGTGTCCATACGCTCTACATGGCCTAGCCATCTTAAGCGTTGCATCCGTAGACGCTTGACTAGGCTCATGCCACTGTACAGCCCATACAGTTCGTGGTTGAATCTTCTCCTCCAGATGCTATCAACGCAAACAGTTGCCTCTTGAGCCATAAGAAATAGCGGCTAGTCGACAAGGGCTACGCGTTCATCATTCCTGCAAGCAGTTCAACGGACTATGGGACGGGAATGCCTTTTAATCTGAGTCTGTTGACATGTTTAAACTTTTCCCAAGCTTCAACACATTTTTGTGTACTTGAGACGGACTTGAAATATATTCACCAAGAACAAGGATTTATTATTTGTATTAATTTGCTTCTGTACTTTGCGTCAATTGGCTTCGCTTTTCGCCAAATTGGAGCACTATCAGAACTAAGGAAACTCTTGCGACTACTTTAAGCTTTCTCTGTCAACTTGCATATGGAAAGCGAGAAAATCCCTCGAGAAAGTATGCACCGACAAAGGACGGAGATTAACACATGCCAGGAAATGCAACACGCCAGGTACTGTGCATCATCATGACGTAGGCAAGGGTCGGATGATCTGCTTTCATCTCCAGCAAAAACTTGCGTCCCAAATACAGAGGCACACAGTTCTTCTGCCGCCGTTAATCCGATTTCGTGGCAAGTCCATTGGAAAAATCACCGACAAACAATCTCTTAGCCTGTCAATCTGTCACGCCTTTCACTGACAGATTTTCTTCACACTCAGCACGTCGCACTGCGCGACACATTCGCATAATCCTTCTGCGCCAGCAGTCCTGTCCATCGCTCAAAGCGAAATAAATTCGACACCATGTGTCGATTTGTGACTTCACCTCACGCTCCCGTCAATGTCACCGGTAGCCGCACTAACGAATCCCATTTCCCCAGCCGAATCACTTATGCCCGCCTCATTAGGCTTGCATCGCCTCCTAATAGGCCCATCAAGTGATTTCATTACACAAACGACAGAGCGGTTCCCAGGAAGTCTGATTGACATTCGCCATCGGAGACCGTATCGGGCTGCCCACAACTGCCCACTGCGCACCAGCGGTGCGACGGGCCTGTGGTGGGCAGGAGGCGGCCTACAAGGCACTCTCGCGACATTCGCGGCCGCGCCACCGAAGGAAACCCTGCTTATCGCACCTAGATAGAAATTTTCACATTTTTCGTTCTGCACTTGCGCGCGGTGATAATTGCGTTTAATTGCCAGCAGGCCGGTGCTGCTGTGTTGATTATTTCATTCGATCGCGGGCTCTTTGAGCGCCGGCCGCAGTGGCACCGTCAGCCCGGATTGAAGCCACTTGACAGCCTGACTGATTTTTATTGACCGTGCAAAAAGTTGTGTGAGAGCTGCTCGTTTTTTGGTTTTTGTTTGTTTGTCGCTGTCCCTCGCTTCGATCAAGTGACGCGCGAGAGAGCGTGTCGGGGACGATACGCAACGCAACGCAGCCAATCCTAATCAAATGCGCTGCTGCAAGTGGCAAAAAAATGGAAACCTGAAAGCAGACACATTAACAGAGAGTGCGGGGCGCGAGCGCGCGTTCGCGCGAACAAACAACAAAACGACACGAAAATTAAAATAAAAGTCGCAGGCCGCGGCTGGCTCGTAAAAACGCTGAAATTACGGCGAGAAAACGCAGTCGTAATATGCGAAACGTTAACGCCTCCCGTTTGTTAATTGCAGCGCTCTGGTCCAACAATCGCAGGCTCGACCAGAAGGAGGCTGACTGGCTGCTGGCGGCTATCGCTGCGGCCGCAACATGTGCCTGTGCGGTGTTAGAGGCTTTTTGCTGCGAGATGAGTGCTGTTTTGTCGCCCCGGCTGCTCACTGGCGACTGAGGCGAATGCGCCGGCCCGTCCTAGAACGAACCAATTATATTGACAGGTATGGGTTTTAATTATGAGTGCATTGGGTGGGTGCGGTCTGGGGTGTCGCACTTCGTGATTAGGGCGGTGTGTGTGTGTGCGTCGGTCAGATAGGGAGGGACTGAGCTTGCAAAGTGCCGGAGAGTGTGAGTTGTAGAGCAGAGTGCGAATGATGGATTTGTAGACCTTTTAAGGCCGCCTGGGGGTGGTTTCTGTGGGTGGAATATGAAACAATATGCAGTGGGTAAGTTTAGGGCGGTAGGCGAGAATTGGAATGCATGGAAATTTAATGTGTTCATTCTGCGAGTAGAGTGCTGCATGATGGGGAGGCAAGAATACACTGCAAGACCTAAGCCGGCAATGAAAGAGGCGCTGAATAAAAGAAGTTTCAATCGATTGACGTGCGCTATAAGGACTGCTACAAGAGTGGAACGGAAATACTTTCCGTGCCTGAGTCGACTATCACATTCTGGAGCTCGTACAGGTGAAAAGTGCTCAAAAAAAAAGAGAATATTCTGGGGAATAGAGCGGATGAGGAAGCCCTTAGCTTTGCGTTCGATTTTTGGTCCAGTTTGCGTTGATAGCTCTGCGGGAGAAGATTTAACTACGAACTCTATGGGCTGTACAGCGAGATGCGCAAAACCAAGCGTCTTTGGATACAACGCTTAAGATGGCTAGTCCAAGTAGAGCGTATGAACACCACTGCTCCCGCCCGAAAAGTCTTCAAATTTGAGCCATTGGCACAACGCAACAAAGGATGGAATGGGTTAAGATGGCGCATGCAAGTGGAGAAGGATGCACTTACCCACTATGCCCCAATGACCACATGTGCGTATGATGCAAAAAATGACAAACTTCTGACCTTAGTATTGACTCTGCCAAAAATCATAAATTCACCCTCGACAGCTTTAAGGTGACCTTCCACAAGTCTTTCCTCGTCTTGCATCTAGATTGAGACACAAATGGAGATAAGCGCACTCTACATTTCGCACAACTATGACCACAGAAACATAGCTCCACAGGATGTTGCCTTAGCACAGCTCACACGAAACTTCACACGCCTCTCCCCCTTCACAACCACCTTTGCATCGTCACCTTGTTGTGGCCTAGAATATCGCCTGTCTTGATTATCTTTATCGCCGCCAAGATACAGCAGCCATTTACAGCTCCGCCATGTAGCCGGACCACCAATAGAATCAATCTTACGCAAGCCCGACGTCCATAGCAAATCCCGCACCACGGACGCACTAGCTCCGCCATAAAATTCATCCCAAACGGATTTCATGCTCCAGCCATAGCCACCGCGCAACCCGCGAGCCTTAATTTATACCCCCCCACGAAACAAACATCCCATAAGGAAGTGCCATAAACTATCAGCGCGCTCGACCCCACCGTCGCGTTGCGTCTCCGCAGCCCGGCGCGGGGATGGATGAACTAAGATTAATTAAAAATTAACAACATCCTCCGTTCGCATTGAGCGCAGATAAACACGACGCTGTATTATCATCGTCGTAAATCAGTCTCATCTCGCTCTGGCCAACAAGGACATGTCGCTGCCGCCGCCGAGGGAGAGGGCACCGCAGCAGCACCCTCCGCTCTAGACACGCCACCGCGCCGTCAGCGTTTAATTGCCGGTGATTGATGTAGCCAATGCAGAAGCAACTGACATCGAAATATTTCCAACTGTCATTAGGATCACACTAAAACACTGGCGTCCGGCACCGCGACGCGCACGCGGAACAGCGGACTGGCTGCGGCCGATACACACACCTGCAATCATTCAAATTGGAAATTAGCAATCCGACTGCCATGGCAAACATCATTAAAAGCGCGAGTGTCGTCGAAATCTTCGCGCGGCCTGGATCCGCTCGGATCGGGGAATATGCGTGCATAATTCCATTACACTGACGGTCCGGAGCTGGGGACCGGCCCGAGCTGCTGCTGTGCGTTCGGGCAGGGAGAGCGATAATTACTTCGCGACTGACGGACGTACGCTCGACTCGCCTGACAGTGATGAGCCTTTGATTGCCTCATTTCGCCATTTTCGCCGCGAGTCCCTGCCCGCGGAGAGGATCCGCGTCCAAAGGCCCCGATCTGTCCCTCCGATGCACCGTCTTGTGTGCAATGCGCTGTTGCAATGATTTTAATAGAAATGTCAATGGATCGTCGTCGTCGTGGTCGCCGTAATCCCGTAGTGCGTCGACGATGTCGTGTTGGTCGTCTTGGCCGCCGCCGTCGCTGTGTGTCGTTGCGGTGATGTGTTGCGTTCCGTTTTTTATGACTGTCCAGAGACGAAATGGTGCAGAGGTGGGGTTGAGGTGCAACTTTTACGAGCCTCCAGCATTTGCCGTGTACAGTTAGTGAATGAGCGAACACCCGTTGCTGTGGTCATTCACCTGGCCCACACCGAAATGGATCTCTGATTGCAAAACCGTCCGCGGCAGTGCATTAGATTAACACACTCGTCGGGTTAATTGCTTCAATTGACTTGCCAGTGTGACATGATTCCCAGGTCCGTTTCTAATGCGCGCGCTGTTGACCTGAAAATTCGTTCATAGAAACGCCGGCAGCCCAGCACGGTGCGCGTAAAATAATGGCCAGTGCTTTGCGGCGGCTGTTGGGAAGTCGAGTTCAAGAGTGCAAACGTGGAGACATTATGTGAGTTGGAGTTCTGCCGAAACCGCGTCTGTGACAATGATCATATTTTACGATTACGCGGCCACGACCCGCCTGTGTGAGCTGTCCTATGAGATGTGCTATGCAGTGATGGCGCGGCGGACGCTGCTGGTGTTATGCGTTGTCGTCCGTTTTTATTGTCACATCCAGCCATGAGATAGAGGTCTTCGTGCGCCTGTGTGTGGCTTTTGGAGGTACTTTTACGACGTCCATTCGGGGAATTAAATGCGAAAATTAACAAAAAAAAACGACGAGCAGAATGAAACGAAACGGTGGGCATTAAAAGAACATCTTCATTCATATTCCTCCTGATGGCTCGACCGGGGGGTTAAGAGCACATGAATGGGGTAAGCTGGAAGCCGAGGCCATAACGCTCTATCGAAAGGCCGAAATCAAAGAATGCCAACGTCAAGGTTTTGCCGCTCTTTCCGGTACTTGAGCTTGAGCTGATTAAGCGGATATTTGGCGACTTATGCGCTGTTTAGGATTTCGGAAATTAGTTAGAAACTGCTGTCTTTTGTGCATGTCAGAGATGAGGCTGAATGGTATGTTCAAAGTGGACTTCTAAGGTGGCGAGGACGTGCTCCCAATTTTTACGTTTTGGCAGTCTTATGTGACAGATACGATTACTTTGTTGTAAAGAAAAGGAATTTAAGTTTAAAATCATGCGTGTCCTTGGTTTACAATAAAAGTAGTTAACTCTGTCGAAAGAGGGAAAGGATTCTCGAGAAAATGTAAATCCGGTCTTAAAACGTTTGATCTTCCTGTAAGGCCTCAAGGAACTACGCAGCTTCTGTTTAAGCTGTTTTTAACGCTGAACGCATCGCCCTGCAACGAAACTAGGAAGTCATATAATATAAGAAAAATTGGTTTGTCAGTCAGCAAGAGTACTTTTGATGCGGGTGAACATAACCGCGCCTTTTCGGAACAGAATCTCATTGTCGAGCGAAATTAATTTTTCTTACGCCTTAGAGGGTGCTTAATCTTTTCGCTGACTGCAAGATATTGAAGTAATCTGTGAAAACGGGGTGTCACTGCCCTTAAGACTGACTCAACTTAATGGCAGTGGCGATGGTACAATGTACCATTTACATTTTTTAAGGTTTGTCTACATACCTTCATTCCTCGTCTAATCAGGGATTTTTTCTAGTGGGGTCATAAGACCCACCACAACAGTGGCAAGTTCCTTGATGGACAACGCTTTCACTCGTCTCGCTTATTAACGCAGGCAACGTCTGCATTCGTCGTCCGCAACGTCTATTCCTACGCCTTAGAACCGATTTTAGCTGCTTATGCATCGTCAACCTGCTGAAAGAAGTGAGATGGTCCTTTGGCAGCAAATCAGTGTCGCTTCTTTATTTACTGCGCTTTCTCAAGGCAATGGATAGAGTAAGCCATGACACCCCAGAAAGCTTAAGAAGAAGGTTCGTTTCACAGAAAGAACGCTTCGCTTTCTAAGTAGCCTTAGAAGGTATTTTTAAAACAAATAAATATATGTAAGTGCGTGGGGCAAGGTGGTTCCGCAAGGCCAACATTTTTCAGCTCTTTAATTTTTGATCTTCCTTTTGTTTACAAACGCACCACCTACATGCTGAAGATGTTCAATTACATATGCCCAAACCTTTGTCGGACATTGACAAACTTATACAATAACCAAATGAAGGTTAGAAACGTATCTATTCCAGGTCGCCTAAAGATGAATAATAATAATAATTGAGTGACACTACAGCCCAGAAGGGAACAGGGCCTAGATTCTACCGCAACTACTCGTCTTGTGCGTGCTACTGTTCTCTCACGAGTAGAAGGGACCTACAGTTTATTACCGACTCCGAACGGCAGGATTTGAGAATCTTTTCATAGACAATTGATGCTCGTTGAGTGTTGTCAGCACCTCGAAAGAGTAGGTACTTTAAATAAATACGAGGTGTCCCGTCCGGGAATCGAACCTAGACTTTCTGCGTGGCGGTCGACGCAGATATGAATGCTCCTGTTATAAATGCTGTTGAATCACAGTTAACTTTGGTAATCTTGTGGTGGGTACCCCCACACCAAAACGGTCATCATCTACGCAGCATTTGAAGCTTGTGGTCTAGCGCTTTTAGCATAGCATACCCTGACCTTATACATTGTGTATAAGTAGCCCTCAATGATTCAGAACGATATTTTCCAAACTGAGAATATACCAGAGTACAACCGAGATTTCTTAGGTTTATCCTTTATCAGTTAAGCAACACTAGAAATTGAAGAAACCGCCTACATGTTTATATGATCAGTTTTATCCATTCCTGCAGTACTACCAACATTACACAGGTCGAAATCATCAACAAGGCTTATGGGGCTGGTAGGAGATCGAATGCGGCACAGTGAAGCCATTCATTAAGACGACTTTGTATTTGTTCAAACAAACCTTTATTCATCGTAAAGTTATATTTATAATGTACAAGAAAACACATAAATTTGAAAGTGAATTCAAACTGTTTACCATAGGTTAAGAGAACAATTCATGGCATTTACAGTTTGAAAATGATATCATATAAGTGTTGACCACAACTACGTTTGATGCGGTCCCCTCGGAAGGACCAATTCTGGGCAACCCCTTCAAGCATAGCGGCTGGTATCTTGCGGATAACACCAGTAATGTTGGCTTCCAAAGCGTCAATCGAAGTTGAAGACTTAACAGAGGAAACAGTACAAAGGTGTGATATTCCACGATCTAGAAGGACAAGTTACCGTAGCAAAACAATAAATTAACCTGGGGGAAATGACTTTTCAACAAATTCATTGTTTTACGCTCTGTATAGCTCATAACTAACTAACACATAACTTGTTGAAACTAGAGCTCACGTACACCAAGTGCCAGAATTTCAGAAGGAATGGTCATCACGAACAAGCAGCTGAAAGTGACTTGCACAATCCATCCATAGCCTTTTTCGCGTGCACTACGACTACAGCTACTGCTGCAATAGTCTCTTCCCTACGTGCTAGATTGCAGTACACTGGGACTCAAATTTCCAAATGGTATCGACAATTGGAGTTTTCATATGCACTCCGTAAGTTCACCGAATTTCCCACAGAATATTGATTTTCATAATACAGCTGATAAATTTGGAGACGCTGTTAGTGTACGAATCTTTCCAAGGTTATTTGCCAAGAGATACTGAAAGAAAATTATAAGGCAGCGAGTACTCGTGAAGAGTCAGTAGGTTAGAATTAAGATCAGTAGATTTTATTTGTAAGCGAGTTTAAAGTACTTTTGTCTAGCATGAAAGTAATTTTAGAATGAATTAATAAAAATGCATTTAAATCAATAAAGCAGCGAGATAGGAGTCACACGTGATCTGTCAAAAAGAGCCGATTAAAAATCAAACCTCATTATGAGTAAGACGATAAATCACATGACAAACATATGGAAAATAAGGAAACTTGTATTTCGCCTACCCTGCATTTCTCTGCATTTCTTTGTCCATTTCGTTTTTCCAAAGATCACTATTTGCTCTTGTTTCCGAGTCTAATGGAATCGTGCAAACAAGAGTCCCCCCTATTCCCCCTGATCTTAACATATTTTCGGTCATTGCTGCCATCACAGATACACGCTCAACATCGACGTCTTGGACAGGGCATCACAATAAGTTTTAAAAACCTTCACGCACGCCACTCAGCCATGTGTGTTTGCGTATGCGATGTCAAGGGGACTGCTGCCTTGGTAGTTGGCGTAGGTGTCTCTGGAGATTAGACTGAGACTCCTTTCATCGGGCATTCTTTGCCTTGACTGCATCTTACTGATGCAAGATATGTTCTGCTGCTCTAGATCACCTCCAGTTGCCTTAAAGAGATCTGCGAATACTCTGTCAGTTCTACCACCCAAGCCTATGTCTTACTCCGAGGGATGGAATTTTCGCTCTTCGTCGTTTGGATTTAGTGGAACATTCTGCCTGACAGATGTTTGGTTATTTTTACAATTTCCCAGTATAGACTGTGACCCTACTACTGTCGTACCGGCAGGCTTGCTTCCAAGGCATACATATATTCACCGTGTATCTGTTTTACCTTTTCGCAATATTCAGCCTTCAGTCTGAGGCATATATTGACTGTCTATATGTCTTACCGTTTCGTAATTTCGAATGAACTTCATTCCTCTTTTTGACGGCGCACTTCTCATGCTCTTACTTTCATTAAGAGGAGCCGGTGCTTTCCCATCTATTTGTTCCTAGGTCTAGTGAAGGGCTCTCATTTTTCACATAGTAACAGCCCCCATTAAGTCATCCCACCAAGACCAAGAGTGATGCAAATTTACCCGCAAGACCGCAATGATGATTTTTCATGCGTCAAACCTTGAGCCATCACAATTACCTGAGTGCACTGTTAAACGACTTGCACTTTACACACTTAATTACTGGATTAAGCAAACAAACGAACCCGGATACCCGTCCGCTAATGGATTAATGTCACTCAGCTTCCAGGAGCCCGTGCACATGCCGCCTGTCAGACGGTTTATCAATCAGACTTAAGGCTCTGACAAATGAACTCCCAGGTGGAACGTTAATAACAGCCTCTTTTATCTCTTATCTGCCTCTGAACTGCAACGCCCCTCGGGTGTTATTAGTTTGACAAACACGAACTGGCGTGGGGCAGCCCCGGAAATACCTTCGGTCCACTTGACACCCGAGTGACTACCGCACGCAAGTACGGCCAGGCGTCGCAATCCCCGACTAACCGCTACTTTCACCGCCTCCACGGATTCGTGATGCAACCGAAGGTCGCTGCAATTAATCAATCCCTGGTCAGTAATTATCTTCCGCAGTTTAGGCCCACCAGCACGCCGCGCCGCCGCGCTGTCCGAAGGAAACTGTTTTGCATTTAAATAACCAATCAATCGCGATTTACATATCTGCACGAGCGGCTGCCCCGCGCGGCCACACCCACTGCAAGGTGTTCACCTTTTCGTGTGAACTAGCCAACCGCCTGGGGGCACTCTCAGAATGTAAACAATCCGCTGGTCGGTTGTGAGGGGTCTTCCGTGGGATTCTCTGAACTCACGGCTCACGGCCCATGGGATGCCACGGGTTGCGTTGTGTCAAGTGGCACCGGAGTCATGATTCATCAGGTAGTCGATGGAGACACAAGCTGTGCGGTGCCCAGCCTAAAACACAGTCGCAGGGTTCAAGGAGCTATCTTCATCAGCGCAGCCGGTGCGTTTGACCGTCGGCGAAATGGCCACGCCACACAGGAACACAAGAATCGCAACCTCTACGCAATCAGGGGGCTGAGATCGGCGCGTTGCGCTTTGCCGCCGCTGACCAATTTTGAGTTATTGTCCCGCGAGTACTCCGAATTCTTTCGGTTTTTCGTCGTATGTGCCTGGCGAGGAGGCCTATTGTCTTCCCAGAAAGGCCGCATCTCCAGTCGCGCCGGGGAGTGATGGCTTGCGGAGGTTGGTGGTTGGTGGAGGATGAAGCATGGAGTGCCGTGCAATTACAGGACGTCCCATGCGGTGGCTGTTAAGTGAGTAATTGCAGAGGATGATTCCTCGCCATTCCCATTTGTCCGCTTTGGGGAGGCGATCACATACAATAGATATGCGCGTCGAGGGACGCATTCGACTTCCCAAAAGTCGCTGTCGTTGTCATTGCCGTCGACATCGTCCTCGAGTGTTGGCTGGGATTCGCGGCATTTGATGGTGTTTCGGCGTCGGTCGGAAGTAAGTTTGGCGCGATGGGCTGGGGAGGAGGGTAGAAATTGATTTATATTTTATAAATCATGGAGCTGTGCTGGGAGATAAACGGTTGCTGGGGAGAACCATTGACAGCTCAAGAGGAATGCGATGTCCTTTCATAACTGCGCGCAGTGCAACAAGAGAGCGAGAATACTTATGGTTGGGGAGAGTTCATTGTTGATTGCGAGCTGTGAGAGGGTTTCGCCGTCAGTCCGTGTACTGCGAATGAAGACGACGAATGACGGGAGACATTTCCATTGTTTCGCTGTTGATGGAGAATTTCGAAGATGCACTCGGAGTTATGCAATAAAAAGGTTTATTTGTTGAATTTACTGCAAACATCGCGAAGTGAGTGTTGAAAGAAAGGACCGAGTAGGAGATTCAGTGATTAAATGACTTGTGTGTACGCAAAACTAATGGTGTTTAGTGAAGGATGTAGGTAACTCAATTTTCGCACAATTCGTTATCCTAATGTTCAGACGAATGCAGCAACGCTGCGCGAGAGAACGTTTGACGCTGAAATGTTTAAGGTTTCGTTTTCGTTTCATTGTAACAAATTCTGCTGTCGCATCAGCGTAATTGACTGAGCCTTTCCTTAAGGACACCATCATAGTAATTCCAATTTTGGATTGCTTGAGTTAAAGTTAAAATAAGACGAGACCTTCTAGATGTGAGTGTAACTCGTCTTTGCTCAGTTTATTTCTTCATTTTAAAAACGGGGAATCGCTATAAGTTTATTGTGGCAGTAAACCTATCTCTGAAAAGGACTTACCTTCTATGTCAAAGAGTGTTTTAAACAAGACAACCCGCTCTAGTGTGACTTTAACGACATCAGAGAAGGTCGTGCGAAACTCAGAAGCAAATGCCAGAGGTATAATCTTTGATATAACCGTTCTGCTGCTGGCTTGCGTGCATACAATTTGCGTGACTGGACGAACAAATATATCAGTGATCTAGGCGTTTGCTTGGATTGAAACGAAAGTGGCTAAAATGGGTCTGGTCACAAAGGAAATTGCGCCTCTATACCTTCGGCCCGTACTGTGACTTAAATCCGGTCACTTAATGGTAGTCTCAACCCCTTCAGCGCGCGCCAACAATACAAAAAAAAGAATCGACCTCTCGGCCAGAAAGTAACAATGGTCAGTGAAAACTTTGAGCTACCCGAAGAATTTGTCTATCTCAACTCTGCAGCAAATAAGAACAACAACATCAGTCCTGAAATCAAGCGTCGAATTAACAACTTGCCAACTGTTGTTTCCTAGGACTGAATGGCTTTGTACACTACTTTAATCGCGTGTGTCCTGCTCTATGACAAGGAAACTGGACGCTATTAAAAGTGTATGGGGAATCTCCTTGTGCCTTCTGCGATAAGAGTTCGAATTTTGGTCCTGTTTGCGTTGATGCCATCTGGCGGAGAACATTTCACGATGAACTCTACAGTCGGTACAGCAACATGCACCTACTCAAACATCTATAACACTGCTCTAGCCCTATTAATCGTATAATTTGAGGCATGGAAACAACGCAACAGAGGAAAACTACGTCTAAGTAAGCGCCTACCAGGGGAGAAGGATATCAGTCAATTTGGGATTCGAAATTGGAGGCAGCAGACCATGTTAGCTGTTGGAATGCCGAGGAATGTTGGTTGGCGCCCAGGGACACTCCGGACTGTTACCCTAAATATAAAAGAAGAAGTTTATTCGAATGATGATAAGTTTCCACGATCATCAACGTGCCTTGGATCACTTTAGCAATAGGATGCAGCTTCCCTAAGACAACACATTACTCAAAAAGTCCCGTGACGTACAGGGGAAAGTTAATATTAAATGAGTAATTTTTGTTAGTGGCGTCCCCTATTTGTCCCGGAATTTACTGAGTCAACTGTCATAAGCCCCAACTGTTGAGTACTCTTGTATTGCCAGAAACTGAACCAAATTCATTTCTGACATGTGATTTCATTAGTAAGAAGAAGGAGTCCTAATAATTGTGAAAAAGAACGTCTTTCCGGTGGGTGTGTCAGCTTGCTTCGCAGTAGTCTAGTTGGTTACCCAAACACCCAGAGACTTGATTGATGGTTTTGGGTTATTGCCCAGGATTAGTTTAAATGATGTTGGCCCGTAGGGTTCAAATCGCTTCGATGTTTGACTTAAAGTCAGTCTTTTCGCGATTAAATCGTAGCTGCCGTTTTTGGCAACGCCAAGATACAGAACTAATTGATGAAGTCAGTTTTTAATATTTCCCAACTTTGGTTCAGGGTAGAGCTTATTTCGTTACGCTGAAGTAAGGTACTGACGTGGGAAACAGAGCTGTTAGCGCAGATTTGAAAAAAAAAACTTGATTTTTATCGGTGATGTCATGTGGTACTTCACTCCACAGTTGTTAACGCATTGCGCTGGTCGCGTAAGGTAACCTTAACAACTTAGGTAAGGAAGGCAGCTACATATGCTGGGGTCGAAGGGTGTTATCCCCCTAAAAGATAAGTAAACAACCGACGGGCGATACGCAACTCATTAAGATGGAAAACATCTTCTTAGTAGCAGTCGAAAGGTCTCTTCTCCATGTTTACCCACGCTTTCACATCAGTTCGTGGCTATCTTCGTCGCTGAAATTTTTCATGACTTTAAGCGAGCTGAAGCTCGCCAAAGAGTTAGCGCAGACAACATTCAAGTGTTTTGCTTTAACGTACGTTTTTTGTATTCATCGTGATTACCTTTTAGAGTGAGTACAGTCTGCAGTCAGTAACTTCCATAAATTTTGTAAGTTTGGCGCAGGTTTTGCAGATGATAAACTTTCATAACTGCTCCTTTATTTTTAAGGGGGCTGAACAACCAGCCACTGTCTGTTTAAGAACTCTCAGTCTTATCCAAGCCTTCAGATCGTCGCGGGATTTAACAATTTACCGAAGTTGGCTGAAAGTACCTGAACGAGTTGGCCCTAAATGATAAGTTTATCTTATGCGTTGCACTCTATTAGCTGAGACAGCGAACAAGATTGCTTGGTCTGAATTGAAGAGGGACAAGGTAATTTATTCGCTTTGGAGCTTAACTTTTGCACAGGGTGCTGTTGCCTTTGCGGAACTTGTAGGACTTACAAGCAGGTCTGCATTATTTCTTCTTCTTCTTCTTCTTCTTGTGGCGCTACAGTCCGGTGTGGACATGGACCTCAACCAACAGTTCTACATCACCCGCTGCTTAATAGACGTTTCCGAGCCCCTCCTGTACTGCTTAGTTCCTGTATTTTATTTCTACAAAAGTCTTCTCTGACCAGTTTGGTGGAACAGTGTGAATGAGTTCCGTAGAGAGTCCAACAATTGATGCAGAAGCAGCCGATTTGGAGCTGGATTTTCGGTGCCGGTTCCATCCTTTCAACGGAGTTTCAGATTTGGTTCCATACAGTTAAGGGCTCAGTTAGTGTCTTCGACTTGACTTGCATTTCACATTCGTGGTCTCAATTTTGGCCTAGGTTTGACCCTCGCTTTCAATTCTGTCTGATTTTCAGCTTAGCCTGAGCTGACTGGAGAAATACGTTCCGTTTCAGCAATTTGTATACCTGAGGCATTCACGAGCCGATTTTTAAGGCGGGTGAAGGATTAATGCTTTTGAATGGTTTGTCTCACATTAAAATAAGACTTCTCTTGGATACCTGTCTGGTTCATATGAAATTCATTGATAACTGTCGTATGGGGATGCATTCCACTGAAATTTGAATCCTCATTCTTGACGTAACAGATCCTAAGCAACTCGTGTGTCTCATTCTACATCTATTTTTGTTTTGCCAGATGCTTTTTTTTTCTTATTTTCGGTAAGCGGCGACAAGAATGATAAGCGCGTCGATTTCTACGCTGGAAATCTTGGGTTGAATTCTGAGGTCCACTTCTTCCGAATAGAAAACAAGTTCATCCACTGAACAAACAAATTCATAAATTATTTGCAAGACGTGTTTCGAAATTAGCTTAAAAATGACAAACAGAACTATTTGAATAATCTCGTCTCCTCAGACTGCGCTTCAGCGGCCATTCATTATACTTAGCCAAAACTTCTAAACAGTTCCAAACATTCTATCGGGGACAAAAATTGTTTAAAGTTCAACCAAGCACAACAGCTTCCAGGCTTGAGAAGAATATTCATTCCTTTTCTCACTGTCCAATCATCATCATAATCATTGTGGCCATCATCATTGTCGTTAGCGGGAACAATGAAAAAAGGAATCGAGCACAATGATACACACACACCCATGCACACACATATTGGGCAGCGGGGAACGGCGAACAAGGCAATCGGACGAACGGAATGTTGTCATTTCTTGACATTGCTGCCAATAATGTATCTTAGCCTTTTTTGCTCGCACCAACTCCTATTCGCCGTCATCGATGCAGCAATCCCCGGCCACAGCCGCAGACGCAGCCACAGCCACAGCCACACCGCCGCGGCCGACCAGTAGCCCCACGGTATTGTGTGTTGTGCTCTGTGTTCATAACTTTGACGATCCTTTTTAGGTAGCCAAGTGATTTCTGAGATGTTTGTTAATTGCTTCTCGGTCATTCCGGGCACTATACTCTACAACTCCATAAGCCGACCACAGCGGTGCGTGTATGTTGGTCCAGCTCCGGCCGATACCGCCAACGTCATCATCGCGCAGATGCGTTATTACGGATGCGATTAAATGATCTATACCCTGCGAACAGAGCGAACAGCGACATCAACAACGGCAACGACAATGATGATGATGACTCCACCGAGAACGTCGGCAACGGCGACGTCATCCGTACAGACGCGTTATAGGAGGATCCCTCCAAAAGGGAAGTGTATCTCATTGTTTTGCGCCAGAGCAGTGCACCATGGATGGATGCACGACGACGGCCAGCGGGCAGACATTACCTACTTCGAATTCCATCAGTTGACGATTTTTTCTTTCGCTCCCCGTCGCTGCTGGTGCAGTGAAAAATGGCTAACTTTGGAATTTCAGCTCCTCGATGCAGTTAGGACCGCGCTCCACCGCCCGGCACCATGCCCGCACCCCACGGATTGGGGAGAGAGAGCTGCGTAATTAAGCAGAGAAAAAAGCAAACAACGAGCGGCCATAACTGCAACAAGCGTCAAACACTCGACGACGAGAGCTGTGCGCTTGTTGTTGCCTCGAAATATTCTCGCGTAATTTCGCATAGCTGACTTCCGGGAATATTGGCCGCTCTGTTGGTCGAGCACCCGTCCCGCTGCTGGGCGACGACGACGCGAACTTTCAATTTGTCTTGTTGTGTGCGCTGTCTTTGCTGGGCTGGAATTTTTGTGAGAACATGACATTTTGATCGGTCTCCCGGGCGAACACAAAAACACACATGACAACGAGGACGATGACAAAACATTTATTGTCGCCTCCGAGCGTATTGTGCGCTCTGTGCTGGAATGCAATTTTGGCAAACTGTTAAACAGTGCCGGGGGAATGCGCACACATCTGTTGTGTGACGTGAGAGCGGGGCAAGTGAGTGCGGGGACGTTCGTTCGAATTCAGGAATCCAATGCAACATCTGACGGGAGGACATGAGATGACTGGTGACACTTCTCGGAAGGTGACCTAAAAAGTCACAGCTACTTTGTTGCAGAATTCAGTAGGGAACATTGGAAATGGACAAGTTGACAACTACTAATTGACTTGAAATCTCTGAAGGGATTCATTGAATAATTTAGAGAGGAGCCTTTAACTATCAATGACGGAGAACCTGTGACTTAGCAGGTGTAGATTCATGACACGCTTTTCAACGAAACCGTCAAGAAGGATAAAAGTTCGATGAAGATGATGAATAACGATGTCCTCTGGGGGAAATGATTTATTTTTTAATTTTGTACACAACAGCTCAAAGGATGACCAACTGTAAGCCTCTGTGGTAAAGGCATCTTGAACCTAAAGCTAAGTGTCTCACAATCGATATAAGAGGAGTTAACGCCTCGAGCCATTGCGACTGCGACCGAAATTGACTTAATGGTCATTTCAAGTAAATCTCTCTAAATGATAAGTTTTCAAGGTCACCTCTACCTGCCTGAGTAAGATAGCTGAAGATCAAGGAGTCTACAAGTGGGACAAGTAT
The DNA here is from genome assembly GCA_944738645.1 of Eristalinus sepulchralis. Classification (NCBI taxonomy): domain Eukaryota; kingdom Metazoa; phylum Arthropoda; class Insecta; order Diptera; family Syrphidae; genus Eristalinus; species Eristalinus sepulchralis. Next base: position 57,930,583 of record OX122886.1, read on the forward strand.
GATACCTCTTAACTGGGTGATTGTGTTTCTGCTTGGTGCCTATAAGAAAGAAACATACCCCTCAAACTATTGGCTTACACAGCTAGTTTCCCCATGGAATTTCGCGATCCTTCGCCATATTAAAGAAGCTAGTTCGTCTAGGCAGTATTAGTTTCCCATCGTACCTTTCTCAAATGTTGCAAGAAATGGCATGGTCTTAGTGAGTGACGGACAATCAGCTTCAAATCCTCGTCTCTGGACATCCTACAAAAGTCATCAAATGGAATGTCTAACCTGATTGCATGGTTTCCCATCAGACAGAGCTCAGTAGGTCTGCAATCAGATGCCCATCAATTTCGTCCAGTCTGAATAAAAACTTTGATCCAATAAAGTTTGAAGTTTGCCCAGTACTGCTTTGAATTACCACACGTATCCATTTCACTCTGTCTGCGGTTAACACTGTCAATGACACCCTTAAGTAATTCTGTTTGCACAACATAATCTGAGGAAAGGGCTTTTCCTGATTAGCTGTCGATGGCAGGCACGCTCCCATTCTTGCTTATTCGTCGACTCTTTCGTTGCCCAGGATACCTTACACTTGGAAAACAGCATAGTTCAAAATTGCATCTATCTTCTCAAAAGAAATGTGGCAAAGTTTAACTACCTTAGAACCTAGATTTTGCCGAGGCTGTTAACAGAGTCTTAATGGCCGTTTGAATTTATCTGCCCTGTTCATCAACAGAAAGTTATCCGCCTCTTGAAATGCATTCATGACTGCCTGGAAGACGGTGCAATGGTTAGAAAGACAGTCCAGTGAGGTGGCAAAGACTCTTGGATACAGAGCAGGAGAATATGTTTGCCGCAGCCATTTGTCAGAAACTGAAATTCTTCAACTGATTTCAAGACTCTAGCAGGGTATCCATTAGTCCAATAAAGTTTAAGTAAATTTGCTTCTTCGATGATCTCACTGTGTCTAGAATTACGGTCACTGTACACCCTCCTTCTCATTTAAATTCAGAGCTGCCTGTGTGGTGTTGTTCTTAAGAATGCATACTCTCGCCTGCGTTAAGGTAAGTCTTCTTCTTACAACTTAGTTTGTTTAGTGTCTCATCATCATCACTATCATCTTCCTTCCTCCTTTAACCTGCATGTTCCACCAGAGGGGTGTAATGCACGCACAAGAGAACTCCAGGTTTCTCGATCCTTCGCCAACGACTCTATCTCATCAAGACTCTGACTCTAAACTCCATAATTTTGACACTGTTCTTGAAAGAAAATTTGAATGTTCCACCATTGGCCAATCCTCATTCCTACGAGAAGAACTTGATACATTCCGCCTTCCATTTGGCTTGATAGCTTTGCATTTTGGAAAATTTCCAAGTGTCCGGACTTACGGTCATTGCACCAAAGAGATCCCTCGATTAACCTTACAGCCGCCTGGGTGGTTACAATTTTTTTGTAAATATCGACAGATAAAAGATATGACTCGCCAGCCAGTGCAGACGAAAAGGTGTAAAAAAGAGCCGCCTCGTAATGCCAGTCCCCGTCAATATATGCATTCTATGTATTTTTTAAAAGATTCCGCTTATTAAGACATTCATCTTAGTGTAGGACTGACTACCACTGAATACATTCAGTAAGTGAGCTTTAGCCTTAAAGCCTACCTGGGGGCCAGTGCCTTTTTACAGATAAACGGTATTTCATCTTGAGTTTTGATTTAAAATTCAAAATAAAGGAAATAAATATGAAAGTGAACATAAAATTTGTATTATCTTTCAAAACAACAATTCACGGCATTTCCTTTTCGAGAGTGATATCATGTAAATATTGGCCACGTTTACGTCTGAGGTGGCCTATTCTGAAGGTAAAGTTTTACAATTTCGTAGGAGCATAACGTTTGATATCTCACGGACGAGACCCATAATGTTGGCTTCCACACCGTCAATCGATGTTGCCTTATTCCTGAAGACATATGACTTACCACATCCCCAAAGAAAATTGTTCAAAGGTGAGATTTTGCACGATCTAGATTTTGCACGTAAAATTAAGTGCTCACCAAAATGATTTCCCATCAAATTCATTTTGTCGCGAGGCGTATGCCTGTAGTGTTACCTTCTGAAACCAGAACTTACCGAGACTATGTGTTTAGTTTTAGGAAGTACATAGTCCGTTACCACGGCGAAGCTACCACACATCCATTCCTCAAAATCTTTACGTACATTACTCGCTGCAGCTGCTACAGACACAAAACTACGTGTTGCAGTGGTTTAACTGCCTGATAGTACAATGAACCAGTTTTTGAATCTGAGCGCTCAAATGCAGTGTATCCCACCCTCCAACAAAATAGAATGATACCCTAATATAAGTTGGGACTCAAATTTAAGATGGTAACTGTAGTTTCAGTAGATCGACTACGCGTATCGTTAGTTTCTCAAAGCCCACATTGCTTGTGGGACAATTATTTTCTTAATATAGCTGTGGAGACGCGATTGTGGAATAGGGCTTTCCATAATGACTTGCCAAACTATACTAGGCAAAAATGACAAAGCAATGTGATGGAAGTTGCACGAGGTTTGTTAGAAAAGGCCTACTCAAAATTAAACCTCACTATGAAGCACACGATATATAGTGCAACTGCCGACTTACTAATGTGCTCCGTTGTATCTGGTTTTTAGCATGGGGTACAGTCCTAAATATCACAAGATATGAGCCATAATAAGAATTCGCAGATAAACTTTCCAAGAGTCTTCTAATAGGGGAGTGTATGGTTGCATTGCCTCTTATCTCTTTCCTTTCCCTTATCTGCCTCAACAGCTCTTCTAGGTGTTTGCCGATTTTGGTTTAAGAGTGAAAGTTGCATAAAAGTGCTCCGATGTTCTGGCATATTGGCATATTTGAAGGTTTTTGTTTTAAGCTTGATAAATAAATCCCTCGGACAAACAGGAGTAGAGCTAAGTCCCTTTGCCTGAAGAGGGAAATAAGAAAAAAGGAAATAAGGAAAAAACAAACCCAGCAGGCGTTTTCTTCTCGAAGGACATAACAAGAATCTAAAACACAACTCTAACCCGAAGACTTTATATAGGAGTCGTTAACATAACACAACAAAGAGCATCATGATTTTTTGACATTTAAATGACGCATATTTTTGTGAGGCAACAGTGAGCGTAGTATCCAACTAAAGTAAGATGACAAAAGTGAAGCTTCAAAAAACCTCCTTTTAAGAAGCAGTTGCCCTTACGCTTTGTTGCCAGAAATCTCTGAAGTAATCCAAATCGCTTTCTTCTTAAAACAACCTACATTCTCAAGCCAAAAAAATTGCTTGGGGACAGATGCAAAGTGCATCACGTCCCTAGATACCATCAGGTCTTGTAGGTCACGAAAGTGGTTTAAATATCACCCACCTCATAAAAGTCGCCCATCGTTTTGCAGTCCCCTGGCATATTTTCTTGAATCCCATGGGATCTCGAGCGTATACCCGATTAAACATCTCTTACCGTGATGCGTTCCAAATATTTGATTCGCCACGACAGCCGGAGTGATAGCACACATGTCCCCAGATGCCTCATCAAGACCCCCAACTCTTGTGAATGCAACACGGGAGCTGCATTCCAGTGTCGTATCGAAAAATTAGCCTCCCCATCACCGTTCGCTCACTCGAAACTCTCCATTCTGCTTCCCAGCTGCGCCTCCTTCTCGACGGACGGCTCATCAACTTTCTATCCAACAAATTGGAATGCCCACTACCAGCCATCAGTGATTTGTGCGTGCACTTTTAAGGGCACTGCCAACGCAGCAGCGGCAAAAAACACGACGCAGCACCACACACTTAGTCTTTATCTTTGGCAGCTCGCAACAACGACGCGGCCCAATGTCGAGAAATCATCTATCTGCACCGCAATTGGACCGTAATGGACCGTCGCGAACATTGTGACCGTCGTGCGCACCGCAGCCGACTTGGCAATTGGCGAACTCTCGTTACTCCTCGAGCACCGCCGCCGCCGGAGCTGCGTCAGCGAGGATGCCTTGCACTTTTTGTCTGAGTCCGCGGCGGAGATGGATTATGAGCACGTTATGTTGTCATCATCATTACCGGGCCCGCCGACCGGCGGATGACTTAGTGAGTGCCGGCCAAGTGGCAGGCATTTCTCCTGAGAGAAAATTATTGAAATGATTGAGGCTTTTGACGCAGGCATCTAAATCATCGGACAGCTTTTCCCAAAGCGATCGCGGTGTAAGTAGCGGGTAAATGAGTTCGCCTCCCTGCCAATCAGACTGTCAGCCCGGCCCATAATTGACGAATCGCTATATCGGTCGAATCTGGCCAATCAGTCTGTGCCGATTCGAGTGCGCGCACCTCGACGTCTGTCCCGATCGGCCGATCGCGACGTGAATGACAAAATTTCTTCACTGCGCTGCGCCATACCGTCCCGTGTCTGAAGGCAGCAACGCGAGTAATCAGTATGCGCAAACGAGCGAGTTGCAGTAGCTACAAAGTGACACTTTCCGAGCACAGAAGGTGCACGTGACTGCGATCGCTTGGGGTAGACATGTCAGATGTGCAATACCGCTAGTGGTTTACCCATCTATGGCGCAGCGTGCATACCGCAGTGATGACGACAGCGACGACAGCATGCCACTAAATATCGTTCAGTCACATTTGAACTTGATCCTGATTGCGGCGCAGCAACAACTGGTCTACAGTCTTCTAAGACCGGAGCGCTGGCTGGCTGGCTGCTGGCTGGCTGACTGGGTGAGCAGAGTGCCTTGCCATGGATATCGCCTCCACCACGCCGCGCCAGTCTGTGCAGCGAGCGAGTACACGATCTGCTGCAAGGCGTACGTAGGTTGGCAGTTCATGTGGCTGGTGTGCACGGCACGAGAGGAGACCCAAATCGCATGCAAGGTCCTATGTACATAGCTGAGCTGATAATCAATTGGGACTGGTGGACGTTTGTTTGGAGGAAAATATGATACCGATTCTGCGCACCGGAAGAGTTCAGATTTTCGAGACCTGCTGCTGCCGTCGCCGCCGCTGCTGGGAGTGTGTTCCTGCAACGGGGAGTGTTTCGAGTGTTATCTGACGGAGATGGGGATCTGAATCGGGGGCAAAATTGTAAGACATTGTTTGTTGGCCGAGAGGAGTTGGTTTTCGTTGTTCAACGGAGAGTCGATCTGGCAGGGACAAGCCGGATGAATTGACGTAATATGTTGGATCTCATTGTGGTGGGCTATTTCGTTCCCAGGAATTCACACAGTTAATTGAGTTTTTGTGAACGAATGACTTGTGTTGGCAGCATGTACCGTCTGTCGGTGTTGGCTGTATTCTGCAATGGGATACGCAACAGATTGGCTGATTGAGACATTTTCAATTGAATTGTTGCCAGTGTTGTAATTTGTTCGCATCACCACAATTAAATTCTGTTGAAGACAGAAAGATTTCATTCCCGAGAGAATGTTGATCAAAGTTGTTTGAAAAAGGCGGAAGTAAGCCACTTGAAGGAGTAACCGCCAAATGGGAACTCTATTCAATCTTCACTAGCTTGAACATTTCGTGTGGTCTACTGAAGACAATTGTTTCTAAAACGAAGAAACCTTTAAAAGATAGAGGATGTGATCACGTGTCAAGCGTAGAGGCAGCACATGGTAGCTAGAGCGAACTGTTTGGTGGTCACGGCCGATGGTCAGCCCACAGAAAGGAGAAAAGGAAGAGAAAGAGTTGATTGTCCAATTCTCCGATTTGCTCAGTTCGAATCTCTTAAAAACCTCTGGACATACTGGACTGGAGTATTAAGTACTTGTTGGTTTTGAAAAATCTTCTCGTTCCGCGTATGTTTTCGAGACTCAAAGGCAACGGGCTCTATGTGTAGTTTTGACGTGGGAAATCTATAAACTTTCTGTTTTTTGTTGCAACTCCTGTTGGGAGACTTTTTAGGAAAGTATGCAAATGTCTGGGGTTCAAGGAAATGTTCAAATTTTACTCTGTATCAGGAATGGTATTAAGTTCCCGTTTTGATAATGTTTTTTTATTCTTATCTTTCGAGTGGCAATGCAGTACATTGTTGACCTCACCTTCAACCAACATGCCTCTCCTCCTCTTCTCAGCTGCTTTCAATTTTGCACCTTAAGTTGAACTTCCCCAATGTGTGTTCCATTTCAGACTAAGTTGCCGTCTGCTGGATTATCCCAATGGCTCGGATTCAAAGACTGTTCATGCTCGATCATTGTTACCCATCTTCTCTAAGACCTAGCCGTTCTAAGCGTTGAATTTATAGACGCTTGGTTAGGCACATTCTTCCTCCAGATGCCGCCAATGTTAGCAGGACTAAGACTCGCATATATAACTTTCCTCTCGAAAGGGCAAGGATAATAAGAAATTGTTGGAATGGCACAATTTCAGCTGGGAAAAGAACATTGAGCGAGTTCGGTAAAACTCACGTTTGGCGTTAAAGAGCTCTATTGTTGAAGGGAGCATCCTGGAATTTCATTGTCGTTCTTCTTCTTCCTTTTCTTCTTCTATCGTCTGAAGTCACCCTGGGCCTCAAATAAGACGTCTTTTGAGCCAGTATGGTCTGTTGTCTCCAATTTCGCAAAACAATTTGACTGCTCTCCTTCTCCCCTAGAGTGCGCCATCTCACTTGCGTTGTGACAATGGTTTGAATTAAAGATTCCTTGGTTGACTTAGCCATGTCAGGCATGGTATCCGTAGACATCTGACTAGGTACATGCCGCCGTACAGCCTGTAGAGTTCGACATTTAATTTTCTCCTCCAGATGCCATCAACCCAACCAGGGCTAAAAAATGAACGCAGAACTTTTATTTCGAAAATACCAAGGAATTCCCCATTCGCCTTCCAGAACGTCCACGTTTCCGCGTTAGAAAACAAGGGTTTTGTAACTCAGCTGCTTCTTGAGCCCCGAAAAATAGTTTTCGCTTGATTTCGGAACTGAAGTTTACGTCTGTATTTGCTGCGCAGCCAAGGTAGATGAAGAAGACAAGGGCTTATCTACCTTGGTGCAAAAAAACCTCAAAAACTTTGAAACAAAAACCTTGAGGTTTTTTTGCGTCAAATCTGACGCTCTTGTCAAGACATCGGTGTTGTGGTCTAGTCCTACATATTCCTTGTTTTGCCTTCGTTTACCGCCAGACCCGTTTTAGCCGCTTCCGTCTCAAATAGACCAAATATTAAGCTGTCGTTTTGTCGGACATGTACAAGCGACGCCACACAGTGGTGGCAATTGTTTTTGCCTAATTCTGTAAGTGTTTCATTTTGTAGACTTCTCCATTTCATTTTACAATTGAATTGAATTCTGGTAAAGGGATGTTTGATTTTGACGTATTTGTCCCTTCTACCGTACGTCATACAATTCATATCTGTTGGCCTTATGTCAAAAGCATCCTTCTTCTCTCGGACCTAGTGATCATTGTGTATATGTCAAACTATAGTTTTGGCACATTATTATTGGGTGCTCGCGTGTACACAAAGTTTAGGCAGAATTGTATGTTTCATCCTATCCCCCCAGCAGATGATGCAAGTACTAATCGACAGATCTGCTAAAATGAACGAAAGGCTGCGGGTAAATGAATCGAACTGCAACTTTTTGAAACATTTTTGATAAATTTTATTGTGCCGAAGCAAACACTTTTGGGAAATACATCAATTTTCAAATTGTAGCAGTAGTCTTCGATATATCCACCTATGACCCACATTATGGGGCATAGACGGCCGAAGAAAACATCGCACTTTGCACGCCAGTGGCCCTGCGGTATTTCGGGCCATTCCCGGCGAAGTGTTTGTTTGAGGTGATCGAAGCCTTGTTATATTTCTCTTTTGAAATACTCCAGACGGAGAAATTAACAGACTTGCATCTGCGGACAGATACATTGTGTCGGAGAAATAAAGTGTGGAACTTTGATTTTTAACCAAAATTGTACTTTTTCGAAGGACCTCTCTGGCAAGTAAACTCGGTCATCTGGTGGCTGTCCGAAGGTATACGTAATCGGTCATTTGGTTTGTCGACATATTACTCGGCAACAAACGCCGACTTATCGAAAAAAAAAAAATTATCAACTCACTCACTTTCGTGAAAGCAAAGCGCGAACCTTTTTTTCTATTGCAGTGCAAGGAGGTGTTCTTTTTGGGTCTTCAATGGCTTGAGCACAATATTATTTCTTATAGTTTGTGTTGTATCCGCTCACAAACCATTTGTGGCTTTTGCTCACTTTTCGAAGCATGTCTACCGAGGTTACTGCTTCTTTGTGACCTCCTCCACGGTGTTTTGCAATGCTGTCAGTATCACGGTGACGAGCTATCGTTCGAGACACAAACTATTTATTCATGTTGAGGTGAAGGAGGGCTCTAACGACAACTACTTGTGGCTTTCCAGCCAAATATCAAAAAAGAGGGAAGTCGTTAAGAAGGCTTGTAAATAATAAAATCATCCGTCATGTGTCACTGTCATAAGAGGGTTTGAAAATTTCAGCTGTCTGAAGTTAGTTGCACTTCGAGTCATTCAGGGTGTGCTTTTTGTAATAGTTCCATTACAGGTGTCAAGTTCTTAAGTTGCTCTTCCTCCCCTAATTTCTACACCGATGTACATACCATTCATTCAATTTAGGCGAAAGTGGCCCAAAATTATAAAACATCAAGAACGATAAATTTCGACATTCTGTTTTGGACAGTCTATTGAGAGCTTTGAACAACCTATTGGAGAGCCTTTAGAAATATGCATACAGTGAGAATTTACAAATGTCTTAGTATGTAGAGAACATGACAATTTCCCACTCCTTATAGACGTTCGCATAGAACCACGTGTAATAAGGGATAAGGAGTGATCTGTTTTATTTACGTTTCATTTTTCTCGGGTGACAGTAAAGGTCCTGACAGAGGGTTTCCATCCAAACCCTGACTGACTGGGGAAATGTGTGACTCTTTCATGAGCGACTAGTTTACAAGAACGAAAACAGACCTTTTCTGTTTTATGTCAGTCCTGGACGGGATGACAGGGAACAGGTGTTTGATGTGGTAATCAGTCCTTAAAGGGCGACAGAAGAATAGGATGCCAACACTCTTCTTCTTCTTCTTCTTGTGGCGCTACAATCGAGGGTGGACCTGGGCGTCAAGCAACATGTCTCTCCAGCCAGCATGGTCTTTCGCCAGCTGCCGCCAGTTGCGCACTCCAAGCTGATTGAGGTCCTTCTCCACTTGTGTGCGCCACCTTAGCCTAGGCCGTCCTCTGTTGCGTCGTCCCTATGGCCCAGATTCGAACACTTTTCGGGCCGGAGCAGTGGTGTTCATTCGTTCTACATGGCCTAGCCATCTTAGGCATTGTATCCGAAGACGCTTGACTAGGCGCATGTCGCTGTACTGTACGAAAAGACTAAGGACTTCCTTATCCGCTTTTAGAAGCGTCCAGGTTTCCGCGCCGTAGAGTAGGACTGGGATGATCAAGCTGTTATATAAAGCAAGCTTAGTCCTTCGAGAGAGGTCTTTATTACTCAATTGCCTCTTGAGCCTAAAGAAACAGCGATTGGCAAGAGTGATTCTGCGTTTGATTTCGGAACTGGTGTTGTTGTCCCTATTTACCGCGGAGCCGAGGTAGACGAAGTCCTTGACTACCTCGAAGTTTCTGCTGCCTAGTGTTACGCTCTGTCCGAGACGCCGATGTTGTGTGTCCTTCCTTGATGACAGCATATACTTCGTTTTGCCCTCACTCACGGAGGCAAAAGTGGTTGGGGTTTGTGAGGAAGATTTGTGTATTTATGTCTGAACCAGAAACTTGTGACCGTTAGACATAATCAATATTAATTTTACGACCCTCAGAGAAAGTTCAATCTCGATTTGACTGACCATCGATAGATTCCTCCACTTAACCCACTTGTTAGACAGCTTTCTTCAGCTCTTATGCCTGCTGTCATTTGGTTGAAGTTCATTGGAATGCATCTGTGATGCCCATACGTTGTTGCGACTTTCTGCAAAATGTATGCTAAGTGTCCTCGCAAAGAAAGTGAACTTAGAAAGCAAATGCAAAATGTCCATTACATGCCACTCCAAAAGATTGCCCACCAGCACTTAGTACTCCCTGTCCATCTACTCTCGAAGTTGTAAACTCTAAACTCTGATTTAGTACGCAGCCCTAACCAGTCTTAAAAGCTGAACATAAAAAGGAACTTATCATCTGGAAAATGTGCTCCGGACAACTTCTAATTTATGCACAAAATCTTGACTTGATCGAACCAGAAGAGCCAACTACTTTTCAGCAGCCAACGATGCACTTAATCGCTTATCCCATTTCCATATCAAACGCAGGTTATCTACTCTGAGACTGATGCTGACATGACCAATCTCTGTGCGACACCTTCGCTGACTGTTTCAGGCTGTTTTGCATGGGCTTCCTGTTGAAGCGGACAGGTTTGGGGCCTTTCACCCGTCCCGGTCTGTCACTGGCGCCGCATGCACTCCTAATTAAGGATCAACGTTATTCTCATGCCAATCGTCACAAATTCGCGATAAGCGACAGTCCACTGGACAAGGCGTCCTCATAAATTGGACAAGCACGGCAAAGCACGCTACGCACGCATGCATCCCTTCACAATTTGCATTGAAAGCACGTTCATAACTTCCAATAAGGATGTCAGCGGCAGTCGATGTCCTCAAACATCCCGCAGCGGGCCTCAGCAGAGCGCCCCAATCTCAATCAAATCCATATTTTATTGAGTGATGATTTGCGCTGTCGTGCAGCGCAATCAGCGTTTATGCGCTCGGAGTGAACGACAAGTGGCACATCCCTTGCGGAAGACGAAGTGATTCCATGCCATGGCAACGGCATCACTGTCCAGCCGGCCGCCTCACTTGGCATGCCGCAGATCAGAACGGAGAACAGCGTACCGCTCATAAATTTCCTATTAAAAGTTAATTTTCATTAGCATGGCAGCGGCCGACTGCTGCGGCTGCAACTAGAAAGCTGGAGTGAATTACAAATCCGATTTAGCTCTCCAAAGTGTCCAAACAGTAAACAGCCTGCCACGCTATTGGACGAGGATGCATGCACGCACGCATCCAATTGCCATGCAGCGTAGCCGTGATGGAGTGAAAATATCGTCGTCGTCGTCGTTCCAGCAGCAACAGCAGCCGCCGCCGCCTCCGTCATGTCCATCTGCCGGCTGTCTTATCTAAGTGTCAGCCGGGCGAGCGAAAGAGAGAGGACTCGCAAATAACTAACATTTACGAGTGCACCGGGCTTGGAAGCATCAACCATTAGACCCGCTTGCCTCGACAATCTATCATTACACGACGGACCGGACACTGCATACGGCCGGACCCCAAGTGGTCCAGTGTGGTCCAGTGTGGTCCGGTGTGTGTGTGTGCTCTGGTCAATGGCAACGCGGCAAACGGAACGAAGAAGAAGACCAGCTAATCCTCGGTTTAATTGCAGTTGCGTTCTCGCTAGAGACCGGGCCGCTGTGGCCACCTAATACCCCACCAGTCGGTGTGCGCTGCCTTTTCGTGGCCTCATTTGGGGGAGCCACGATACGAATTAATTAAGTCGAGCGATGGTCTCTCCACCAAGGCAGAGGCACACATTTGCATCTGAGCATACTCCTGGCGGCTGCACTTTGTCCAAGGACGACACTCGTGCTGAAATCTTCGATACACTGCCGAATGGCTGGCTGTCCTGACCTATCACAGGACAGCGCTCACATCCTACCATCCCATCGTTCATTGCCCGAAATTCCCTCCTCCCCCTCCAGCTTTGCACGGGCGCCATCCCGTAACAACATCCAAGAAGTAAACGCCTGCCACACCGAGACACAAGACACTCCGAAGGGGGACATCCTTTCATGAACAGTTACGCAGTCAGTTGGAAAGTCCATTATCGGAGCATGCAAGGCTTTCATTGAGGACATGCGCCGACTGACCGCCACACAGCGGACCAAATTTCCAAGCACGCCTCCAAGAGTAACACAAGACCTCACCACCGGACACCAACTGTAGATGCTCTTAATGGGATCAGCGGAGCGCAACTGAAAGGACGCTCCACTGACACATCACGCAGTCCGCTGTGATTGCGTGAATTTGCATTTAAACTCGCACGTCCTTTGTCGTTAAGTTAAGGCGCGTGATCTACAGAACAGAGAGAGAGAGGAAGTGCGCCTGCGTGCCGCAGCGCGTTTGGTGGCATCAATTGATGGACTCACCGAAGAGTCCATCCACCTGATTAGGATGTCAGAGGCCGATACTTAGAGCACTCCCCAAGCCCTAATGACAATTTGATTGACACACCGGCTACCAAAGCTCCTTATCCGTCCACGTCGCGTCGTGTCGTCGGCGGCTGATGGGGCTCCGGAGAGTGAGAGCGCGGCCATAAGTGCATTTTTTTGCCTCCCTAGATTACACGAGTATCCGCAAAGCCGACCGCGCCGCACTGAATTTCATGGATTAAGTGAGGTTTAATTGACTGATCTAAGTCGAAGATTTATCTACCGCCGCGCAGAGGAAGATGGATTTTTCCTTTTTTTTTTGCGCTCTCAGGCGCTGCCTTTTGCAGTTTTTGCCGGGCGCACCGCCAGCATTTGTGCCACGCCACTGATCTGTGCACTGTGTCGGGACCGCCAAGGCGGCGCTCGGTGGTGGGACAAATGCATCCTGCGAGCCGCGCGTGCATTAAAGTTAGATTATGATGTTAACTCGCCGACGCGTACGGTTGGTTGTGTGTGATTGTGTGATTGTGGGGGCTGGTAATTGCTCAATTTAATGGATCCCGAGATGGAGGGATCAGCTTGAAGCTTAAGCCGGGGAATTCGCAGTGATTACGGTTTCATTTGGTTTGGTCTGGTGGCCCACAGATGGCCGCGTGTGGTGGCGCGAACGGAGGATAATGCGCCTTCGATGGGAATTTTATGGCCGAACGTAATTTGCATGTGGTCTAGGACTGGGATTTAAATGCCAGGGGAGAGATAAAAAGTGGTTTGATATACGACGGCTGGCCGATGTGGCAAGTCGTTAAGGCTGCGAAGGGATGCCAGTTGAAAAGGAGATTGATTTAAGCCGGGTTATCAGTTGCACTTCCGTCGGGGGTTGCCAGCTACTCCTGGGAAGTAGTTTTTTTTTATTTATTTAATGGCTGTCGGGGTGAGAGGGGCGGCTGCACTAAATCTAACACGATTATTCATAAAATCCTCTTATGAGGTTCTGTTATGTTTTATGAAGATCTCTGTTTAATACCGATGGAAAGGGGGGCGTTTTATTGGGGAATGCGAAGTCGACGTAAATTGCGCGGAAAATGGGAGCGCGTTGAATGCGCTCTGGTGTATATCATAAACGCAAAGCAATCAGTGTTAATCGGAAAAATCGTCCTCACACCTGCCGCTCTGGCATTAAAACACCTGCAGTGGGGTCTCGTAAATTGTTCTACAGTTACGTCGCAGCTCCTCTGAAGACAGAAAAAAAACAGGAAAGCTATTAGTACTCAGAGTTCTGGTTCGGACACATTATGCTTGCATTAAGTGGGATCACTTCAAACAGGATTATTGGTTTTGGCCAAAATAACGTGCAAATCGTTTCAAATGCTGGTGTTGGAGTGTGTCATCTAGTGTTCTTTTAATCAAAGGTTATAGTTGACAGCTGTCTTACGCTAGACAAGGAGCCGCTTTCATGTTTCCTCAGAACGAAATTGATCGCTTCACGCTTGAACATCTTTCGGAGGTGTTGTGTAGCCAGAACAGCGCGTGCATTTTATAGGAAGTATTGACCGAAATGAGGCTCTCACCGCGCCTGTCGAACGCAGGTTTGATCAAAATGTTGGTGACTTGGGAAGGTTGTTGGCAATGCTCATGGTCACAATCGATTTTGATGAGAAATAGATAAGAGCGTGCCTGCTATGTCCGAGAGTGTAAGACTCAATTCGTAAGTGAACTCCTCCAACTTATCGATTTCAATATCTTAATTCAGGCTAGCCTGGCGAGAATTCTGCCCAAAGATCTCAGACTATTCGCCTCCAGTTATTTTAGCAATGGAGGAGGAACGGCTAATTTTTTTTGTTATCGCTTGACAGTTGGGGCCTTAGAGTAGCTTAATTGGACAACGATTTTGGGAGGAAAATCATCCTTTTTGATGAGGCGTAATTCCATCTCGGTGGCTATACCTCATCTGAGACTCTAGAAAGCCCACATGTTAGTGTCGGGCAGTGTGCAATGCAAGTCCAGAGAGTGACTGCTTGGTGATGACAGTGAAGTGATGGAGTGGAACAACTCTTTTCTAGGCTACCAAGAATGTTCCAATTGACGTTAGCTTACAGACCTATTTTTACCTATTTTTCTGAAACTAAAGACATCGGTTAGGATAACATCTGATGTACATTTACAGGATAGTGCGTCATGCCACAGAACCGATGCCCCTTTGCATTTGATTTGTGACTTTAAATTTCCAACTAATGATGTCAGCCGTCTTGGCGATGACAATTGGCCGCCCCGCAAACTAAATTTGAATCCATTGGACATTTTTTGGTGCAAACCGTAAAAGACGGATGTTATGTCAACAATTCGGAAGCGATAAAAGCACTTAAGACCAAAAACATTCAAACAACTCATGATATGCAGCCCGAGATCATCAACAAAGTCTTGGAAAATTGGGTTGAGGGAAAGTGCTACTGCGACGTGCGTTGAGTTAGCCACTAAAACGAAGTTGTGAAGAGGGATTCATCGTGATTTTTGTTTTAGAATGGAACATAAAACGCAAGGATTTGAAACTGAACTCGAGATTTGTATTAATGTCTTAAGAAATAATTCATGGTATCTATTTTTTTAAAATGACATTTTGTGAATATGGGCCACTACTACGTCTAAGGTAGTACATTCAAAAAATTTTATTTGGGAGATTCGTTTGAACATAGCTAGTGGTGGTCGCCGTGGCGTAGTGATAAGTGCTTCGATCGCCACGCCGAAAGTCTAGGTTCGATTCCCGGACTGGAACACCTCTAATTTTCACAGCACCACCTCTTTCGAGTCGCTGACAATTGTCTATGAAAAGCTTCTCAAATCTCGCCGTTCGGAGTAGGCAAAAAACTTTCGGTCCCTTCTACTAATGAGGGAACAGTAGCACGCACAACACGAGTAGTTGTTGTAGAAGCTATGCCGTTGTGAGCTGTAGTGCCACTCGATTATTATTATTATTATAGCGAGTCGTACGTTTCGGATAACACGACTAAAGTTGGCTTTCAAAGCCTTAATCAAAGCTTACTTATAAAGACCTCTGGCATTTTACATTTCCACAAAGTTGGTACCGCATGATGCGCTTACCAAAATGATTCTTCACCAAGTCCATTACTCGTAGCGCCATGTTATTAAAACCAGAGCTCACAGAGGCCATGGCTTATCTTATCTTTCCTATTTTAGTACAGCACATAGAATTGGCGGTCGTGTCTTCTCCTCCATTCGCCTTCCTCGCAGACAGGACTATATATTCGTCGGAACCAAGGTTCCGCTTTGCCATTTTGCTTATCGTCCAGTATACTCGGCGATTCTTCTGGTCTCCCTTAATTCCTGACTGAAGCTTACAGGTTTCCTTGAAGGCTACTTTAAAGAAATCTCCAGGTAGGTGTAACTCGGTACCATACATCAGCTGCGCAGGAGATTCATTGACCATTGAGCGGAGTCCAACTTTCAGAGGTGTGTGCGATGAGTGCTGTTTTCAATGAATGGTATCGGTCCATCAACCCATTGGTCTACGGTGTGCATACATTCACATTCAAACAAGGTGGATTCAAATTGATGCCCTTGATCCGTTGTCAAACTCTGAGGACAACCGAACCTTGTCACCTAATAAAAATGGGCATGTGTCTGCAACAAAAGTCTTACTGATTTACTAAATTCGAATAGCTTCCGGCCAGCGCGTTGCACGATCAATACACATCAGAATGTAGCTGTATGCATTGCTGGTTGGCCGATAATAGCTTGTGCAAAAGTTCGTATTGGTGGGTTGGTATGACGGTGCACCTTGCTACGTTGTCAGTCATGACAACTCCGGGGCCACTTACCGATGTCTGCGTTTAGTGATCTTTCGAGAGGCTCGCATGTCTGGGTGGCTGATGTTATGGACCGAAAAAGCGATTTCAGCGATTCGACTGAACGCCCTTGGAATGTAGGGACTAGTACGGACGGAAATTGTTTCACACACAACTTCAGTATCTGTGCCGGGAAGAACAAAGTTATAGAACTTCAACTTGCAACTCACCGATTTTGTACCTATTGCATCGTTGTCCATGCTTATTAGATTGTCAATAGCCGCAATCCAGGAAAGTGGGGGCATTATCCGCACCGATGATATGACGAATGTCCCAATCCCGTTGTCGCTGGTGGGTTCTTTGAAGCAAATGTCAGAGGCATGTACACCATTCCTCTTTCAAAATTCACCCACTCACACACTCTTTGACTGTGAAATTCCCCATTTTCCCTCTTAAGTCATCATTGCACCTTTTCTTTTGAAATTACATTTTTTGTGGCAAAATTCAAGGACACTGAAGTCATACTTTTGAGCACTACTATGCCGCTGATACTAGCTCTTCAAAGTCAAAGAATTGATTTGACCTGCAGGAGAATAACTACAAAACCCCGCACGCAAGACTCCAATACGAGAAAGACTCGATTTACCAACCAAAATGAAATTGTAGACATTGGGAAGGAAACGAAAAGTCCCTGAGAAACTGTAGCAACATCATCAAATCAACCAGGAAGTACATCAATTAACACCTCTAATGAATGCTAGCTACATCCGCACACTTCCGCATACTTTCAATAAGACCAGATGGAGATCCTTTAATCCTTCGCCAGCGGCCACCTGCTTATCACAGTCATCCCCAGGTTGTCGGCAGTCTTCACTAAGCATGAATTTTCCACACATTCCACACAAATTTCGTCTTTTTTCCTCTTCGGCAGATAACATTTGACAGGTTCTTCTATGTTAAACGCACATTAAGGATTCCACTAGAAAATCCCGCTCCGGTGCAATGCTCCAATTAAAATTTAATTTATGACATCTCAACGATTTATGCTATCTCGCCACAATCACTCAATCAGCGCCACTTACATTGTAGGTGCGCAGCGGGCAACTGCAACATCGGTTGCACCTGGTCTCGGCCGGTATCTCTCTATCTTGTTCGTTCCACTTTACCCGCGAACCGTGGATCCTCGCCGCAGACTCCGCGGAATGCCGCTGATAATTTTCTCATCTGAAATGTTTTAATTTTCTGTTACAGTTTTTCTGTCTTTATTAATTTTTTTCCACCTCTCCGCACATCCCTCCCACCGTTGCCCCGCCGCCCCCCTGCTCCACGACTTGCTTGTGATTCAATTTAATTTCTAATGAAAATCCATTCTGATGGCAGCTCTGGCCGCCGGCCTGTGGCGAGGCGCAGTCGCACCCAGAGATCCTGCGGTACACACGACCGTGTTGCACACAGCCTACATGCACGTTCGGCGGGGATGCATGCCGCAGAACATGGCGGCGGCAATTGCCACCTAACATTGTCCCATCATCGGGACGGCCATAACTTATCGCCCAACACCAGATCCCGTCGAAATCAGCCGCCCAACAAGCACGACAACGACACCGCGCCGAAGACGACGACGGCAACGACGACGATAGCTGGGATGTCTTAAATGACTTGGATGGCTGCGCTGTCGCACGGAGCAGATGTATCCACTCCCGCCGCCGCCGCTTGCCGCAACCGATGATTTACTTTAATTTCACTCGGGAAAAACTGCAATAACTTTCGCAATAGGAAATTCATTGATGAAAATGCCGTCCGGCGGGGTTTTTCCATTTTTGCTCGGCGCTCGACGCTCGGTGCTTCTGTTGCCCCGCACTCAATCATAAAATTAAAATTTATGCGACGACAACGACGCACAGTGCGACGCAGATCATAAAGTAAAATGGGAGCAGCCAGGCTGGAGACATACGCACGCGGTACAAGCAAACAGGAAAAAAAACGTTGTCAAGTCGGACAACAAAAAAATCACGCGGTGCGACATGCGAGGCATTTTCGCCATCGCAGTGGACAATTACAAGCGCGATTGTGATGGCGATGGACAATCGTGCAGTGTCCATCTCCTGGGTGGAGGCAACGATACAGCTCCCGTTGTCGCACGTAACGGGGTGGAGCCGGACATTGTCGTGTCGTTGAGAAAAAGTGACAATGATCTAGTGGGGCCAGCATCAAACGAAGACAGACGAAGAGATCGCATAGAAATCGGTTTCTCTTCTCCGAAATGAATATTGCATGGAAGTGATATAGGCGCGCAGTCAATCTGTCAGGCAAAGGGTTGGGCCAGTGGTTCTAAGACAGATTGAGGATTGGAAAGCGGGCAACGAAATAGGGGAAAGTTTGATTTGAAAAAAAACCAATGGGATGGTATTTTGAAAGTGTTCCGATGATAGCTTGCTTCTTTTTTTGGGAAGGATTACTCTCTACGAGGACGGTCTGTTAGGTGCCCAGTGTCACAGCCCGATGATTCCACTATCTCATGATATGAAGATAGATCGTGTTGTCTAAACGGTGAGGTTTTGAACGTTTTGTTTACAAAGTTTCGAAAAATAATGAAAAAGAAATATAGGCTGGTGACCTTACAATGAATCGCCTGATAAATAAAATACTTCTCCACAAACCATCTACTTCTTCTTCTTCTTCTAGCGCTACAATCCGGGGTGAACCTGGGCCTCAAGCAACATGCCTCTCCAGCCAGCAAGATCTTTCGACAGCTACCGCCAGTTCCGGACTCTAAGTTGGTTGAGGTCCTCCTCCGCTTGTGTGTGCCACCTTAGCCTAGGCCGTCCTCTGTTGCGTCGTCGCAATGGCTCAGATTCGAAGACTTTTCGGGCCAGAGCAGTGGTGTCCATACGCTCTACATGGTCAAGTCATCTTAAGCGTTGTATCCGTAGACGCTTGACTAGGCTCATATCGCTGCACAGCCCATACAGTTCGTGGTTGAATCTTCTCCCCCAGATGCCATCAACGCAAACAGGACCAAAATCCCACGCAATAGACCCATTTAAGCCGCTTCTGCTTCAATGCCAGCTAACGCGTCATTGACGACTCGCTGTTTTCGTCCAATCACGTCAATGTCGTCGGCGTAAGCTAGCAATTGAACTGACTTTTGGAAGATCGTACCTCTGGTGTTGACCTGTGAGTTACGCACGATCTTCTCAAGGATGATGTTAAAAAAGTCACATGACAGCGCGTCGCCTTGTCTATAACCTTTTTTGACATTGAAGGTCTCGGTGAGTTCGTTCCCGACCTTGACGGAGCAGCGAGAGTTCTCCATCGCAATCCTACACAATCTGACGAGTTTGGTAGGAATGTCAAAACTAGACATGGCACTGTATAGCTCGTCTCTATGCACACTGTCATATGCGGCCTTGAAATCGACGAATAGGTGGTGAGTGTCGATTTGCATTTCTGGGGTCTTTTCCAGGATCTGCCGTAGTGTTAAGAGTTGGTCGATGGTGGACTTCCCTGGACTGAAACCACACTGATAAGGACTAATCAGGTTGTTGACAAACGGTTTCAGGCGTTCACACAGTACGGCAGAAAGGATCTTGTATGCGATGTTAAGGAGACTTATCCCTCGATAGTTGGCGCAGTCGAAGGGGTCTCCTTTCTTGTGGACCGGACAGAAGACGCTGAGATTTCACACATCGGGCAAGCTTTCATCCGACCATATTTTACAAATGAGCTGGTGCATGTGCCCAACCAGGTCATCTCCAGCTGTTTTAAACAGTTCTGCGGACAGTCCATCCATCGTAGAGCTCACGAAGAGCTCTCGTTGTTCGATGCAGCGTTGTTAGGCCTCCTGTTTAGCTGCATGTGCCTGCCTGCACTCGTCGTCAAGCCATGGGCTCCTTCTGGGTGGTGGCGTGAAACACAGCTCATCAGTGGAAACTTCTTTGATGGCTTTTTGACAACGTCTCCATTCTTCTTCTATTGTCAGTGCAGGCAGCGTCGAACTTTGGACGAGTTTCAGGGAGACTCGGTCGGCAAAGATCCCAGCAATCTGTTGCGATTGTAGCACTCCGACGTCAAACTGTTTTGGCCTATCTAGACTCCGTTGCTCTCTCGAT
Organism: Eristalinus sepulchralis; assembly: GCA_944738645.1. Taxonomy (NCBI): domain Eukaryota; kingdom Metazoa; phylum Arthropoda; class Insecta; order Diptera; family Syrphidae; genus Eristalinus; species Eristalinus sepulchralis. The sequence continues at coordinate 57,950,672 of OX122886.1, forward strand.
ATCCGGGTTCTTACCTTGGCTACAACAAGGTGATGATCCGAGTCGATGTTGGCGCCTCTGAATGTTCGGACATCGAGAATATTGGAGGAGTGTCTGACGTCGATCGCAACGTGATCAATCTGGTTGACGGTTAATTGATCAGGGGATCGTCAGGTTCCTTTATGGGTGTTGAGATATGGGAACCGCGCACTACTCACAGAGAGGTTCCGCGGCGAAGTCCATCAGCCTGAGTCCGTTTCCGGAGGTGCGTCGTGCCAAAGTCCAATTTGTGGCGGAATGAAGGCTACCCTACCCCGGTGTTGAAGGAACCTGACTGGTAGTGACAGCTTGACCAGAGGCTATAATCTGGTGCTACGGGAGGTCAGGAACTTAAGTTTCAGTCTGACCGTGTGGCTCCCTTTTGGGAGTATCGTGGTGGGTGTGGCTTGAAATCCAATATCGCGGCCAGAGTCAAGGTTAGTGTACTGTGCTGACTGCTCTGAATCAGGTTGTTCAGCCTACTGAACCAAGGTTAGGGGACATTCCCGGCTCAGTGTGGAGTTGCATTCTCAACCGGTTGCTGCTACCCATAGAAAGGAAGAAGAAGAAAGAGTAAGTGTCCTTCAAACATGGTCTCAATTGGAACCTGGGTAACCTAGGCTTCTAGTCTGGCAGTATCTACGACTCTTTGGAAAATGGACCCCGTGATATAGGCATGTGGTCACGTAAAACCAAATCCCATGATTGACCAGAAGTTTCACCAGACCTGAACTTGGAGAACACTTTCTCCTGATGATCAATCAGTTCTTTCTCTGACTTCACAGGCCTGACATAAATTGTTTTTAGTTTTGGACGTACGTAGATGCGGTGAAAGTAGTTCCAAATGCGAAGAAATCTGGTCAACAGCTAAATTCGTCCTTCATCTCCCCAGGCCACGATTGTTATCTGTACAGATACGTATGCTCCAGTCTAAAATTCAAGGATGCCTAGTAGGCATTTTTTTCCAACCGATCACATTCCGTCAAATTCACACAAACCCACAAAACATACACCAACTTTCACCATATTTTCCACACCCCAAGAAGGCCACCAGCAAGGTCCAGCCTATGCCCCAGGCGATGCTGCACATGCCTTACACCCGACTGTCGGAGGAGGTGGAAAGGGGGTGCCTTCCTGCGCACAATTGCATTATTAGCCCACGAAGTCCAAAGAATAGGCGCACACAACTAAATTGATCGCAAAAAAGGAACCATTGGCTGCGCACAACGCACTCCAGACGGGACACATTCAGGGGCCCACTTAAAAACACATGACATGCTCTTGATGCACATATTAAGTACCTAAGCGCTGCTGTCCCAGCCGCCTGCCACCGACCACAGCGCAATGAATTATTAATCATATTCGCTCATCATTCCCATAATGTTTTATTGATAGGCAGCCGGGTAGCGAACAGCCAACAGCCAACAGCCAGTGGGCAAGAGCCACGAGACGCCCCAGAAGGTGGGCTGAAAACATTTTATGGGGTCTGGCCGGGCTCCCGTGCACCGCGGACAATTAAATTTCTTTCTTCGACTTGGGTTTTCCCCACCCCGCTCTCGGAGAAATGATAGACAAGCCCGATGGCACGATGACGTTGTAAAGACCATCGGCCAGCGGCAGAAATCCCCAAGTCCCTCGGTCCCATTCCGCCCCGCGGCCTCTAGGCCTAATTAAATTTCAAGTCATGTCCAGATCTCTGCGATTTATGCGGCAGTTTCCTTCATTTTTTCCCCGCCGTTGCGGAATTTTTCTCACATGCAGCCAACATGGCAATTCATCATAACTTTTAATGGGAAAGTAATTAATAATAGTTCCTTGGGCCGGGCTTTGGCGCTGACGACGACTGCCAACTGGCGTGGTTGTGGTGCTCTGCTGCACTCAACGTTGTCGAAGTCTGCCGGCAAGAGCGCTTCCTGCAAGCCCTGACGTATTGATGGTCGAGGCAATTAATGGATCAATCCTACTCAATGAACCGGATGGTTAGCGCTGTGACGGACTGACGGAGTTCCCCCACTCGTCCCGTTTGTTTTTTTGTGATTGCTGGCCGCTCAGCTCGGAAAGGCGTTTCATTGACCGCCAATTAATCGAAGGTTTCGTTTTTAATTAATTAATTTATGAACACCGACAGGGAAGCGCTATGAAGTGTGCATTCGAAGTAGGTGGGCAATTTTTTTTCTATTGGCTTAACTTTCTTGGTTCTCCGCTTTCCATTCTGTGGGGTGACGACTTGAAGGTCATTCTGCTGTGTAATGAGATGGTCTAATGCTAAATATACGCCAACTATTTGCTTTTTAAGCGCCAGGAACTTTAAATTTCAGGCGACCCATGGAATAAATGATCAGACTGCAAGTGTTTAGGAGATGGAATACGAAAGGAAACAGTTTGAGTTTCTGTGGAAAATGTCAATGCACTAAATGGAGTTTTGGGTTTGTGCCATTGCTAATACGAAATGGATTACTTGTCAAGATGGCAATTCTTTTACGCACCAGTTAGATGGGGTTCAATTTGTTTAGGAAAGCAAGATATGCGAGATGTTGGTTCGAAAATTCATGATTTGTTATTTCTTTTAGACAGGGTTTGACCCTGTATAATATTCATACAACTAATTTTTCTTAAGACTTTGAAAGTAAAAACAACTATTGTCGTTACTTATGAACCACACTCAAGTGGCTGCTTTGCTTCATATTAGCGCAATATATCGCCCCCAAAGCGGAGAGTCTTTATTGATTGTTTTGGACTGTCTATATATAACGTCTGTCGGTTAGGAACAAATGGAAGCCTAAAAGCAATCAAATTGCTTTCTTGGTTCTCCGCTTTCCATTCTGTGGGGTGACGACTTGAAGGTCATTCTGCTGTGTAATGAGATGGTCTAATGCTAAATATACGCCAACTATTTGCTTTTTAAGCGCCAGGAACTTTAAATTTCAGGCGACCCATGGAATAAATGATCAGACTGCAAGTGTTTAGGAGATGGAATACGAAAGGAAACAGTTTGAGTTTCTGTGGAAAATGTCAATGCACTAAATGGAGTTTTGGGTTTGTGCCATTGCTAATACGAAATGGATTACTTGTCAAGATGGCAATTCTTTTACGCACCAGTTAGATGGGGTTCAATTTGTTTAGGAAAGCAAGATATGCGAGATGTTGGTTCGAAAATTCATGATTTGTTATTTCTTTTAGACAGGGTTTGACCCTGTATAATATTCATACAACTAATTTTTCTTAAGACTTTGAAAGTAAAAACAACTATTGTCGTTACTTATGAACCACACTCAAGTGGCTGCTTTGCTTCATATTAGCGCAATATATCGCCCCCAAAGCGGAGAGTCTTTATTGATTGTTTTGGACTGTCTATATATAACGTCTGTCGGTTAGGAACAAATGGAAGCCTAAAAGCAATCAAATTGCGACTCCGATTCGTCCTAGATATGGCCAAGACACAGCACTTACTTTAGAAATATGTTATTCAAGCGAAAAGTATCTAATTTTCCTCTGCGAAGGTATTACCTGACTTTCAGTCAAGATTTCGGACAAACAAAAAACGAGATGATCCATCCCGTATTTCCCGTGACATAAGCCAACATTTTTCAGTGGAAAAGCATACTACACTTAGTTCTGGTTCTTACGGTCTCGTGTCCTCATTGAAATGATACATTATTTGTACTCGTAGATACCGCTGTTTACCAGTACTCCACAAACGTGTTCTTTGTGTGAATACGTGTGAGCTGCTGTAACCAGCTGATTGACTTTAGGTAGTTTGTGGCAGAAAGTCTAGATTCGATACCCAGACGGGATGATTTGCAATTTTTTCACGGCACCACTTCTTTTGAGTTGCTGACAACACTCAAAGAGTACTAAATCTCTAGAAAAGATTCTCAAATCTCCACGTTCGGAGACGGAAAAAACCGGTTGGTCCCTTCTACTCGTGATAGACACGAGTAGTTGTTACAGAAGCTCGGCCCTGGTCCTTTGTGGGCTAGGGTGCCACTCAATTGCTATTTTTACATACTAAAGGGATTATTAAATCCCATAACTGATCGAAATTAGATCACAGCACAGTTCGAAGACGAAGAGGGAGAAGCTTTGCCGATGCACAATAGTGGGTTTAGTTGGGAAGAGCAGTTCATATTCGTGTGGTAGGGCTATAAACGAATTTCTCGGCCTTGGTCTCTAAGTCCGAAAGTGGCCTTAAGGAAGAGCTGGTATTTCAAGGGGAATGCGTTGTGCGAGTGATTTATTAAAGGGGAAGAATTCGTCTTCCTCTTCTTGTGGCGCTACAGACCGGGCTGAACCTGTGCCTCAGCGGGTTGAACCTGTGCCAGGGCCTAGCTTCTACAACGACTACTCGTGTTGTCGTTTTAAAAGCCCCATATAAGGGCGTTGTTAATAGTCTCTTGTTCCAATACCCAAGAAGCTTCTCTTCGGCGGTTCTCGAGAAGCTTTTCTGAATGACTACCAGGCCTCACCTATTACGTAAGTAGAACTTTATAAGGATGGAGATGAAAATTACGTCAAAATACGGTGCTGCAAACTCTGAAAAGTCGATGAAATCAGAACATCAGCTAGATTGTCAACTGACAGTGCATTAGGATGAGACCATGCCTAGCGACATCTTCACGATTACGCTCTCTCCATGTGACAGTGGAAGCAATGCACTGAAAGTGACTTTGTTTGAATGTCCACTTTTGTAGTAAATGTTTACAACTTTAAAAGGTTGCTCTATTGTCAAGCGATTCATCATCGTAAATGACAAACATTGAACTACTGTCGTGGAGTTTCAAATGACTGCTGCATTTGGCAGGTGTCAAGTGTCAGCGCTACCAACTTGAAACTACAAAATGAGTGAGACTGTCAATAGAAAGCAAATGCCCGACACTAAACGCTTAAGATATTGTAAAACATTTGATTGCTCGTGTTTTTTATTTCTTTTTTTGTTTTGTTTTGTCGAAGATTGGGAAACTCTGCATTGGAGCACTCAGACTCAAAAACTGGACCAGGCAGTAACCTTCGTTTACTGTTGTTTTTTGGTATTCCGAAGAAAGACCAGCAGGCGCTTCAGTTTTCAGCTTCCACCACGTCAGCGGCAAACAGCCGCCAGCAGATACGAGTAAAGGCGGGAGATTGACAGAGAAAGTGCTCTGAGGTGTCTTCACCTTCTCCACAGTTGTCGCAAAGGGTGTCTTCACTAAGCCCAAGTAGACTAAGGTGCTTAGCGAGGGTGAAGTGTCCCGCTTGTACGCCGACAAGTTTTCTTCACTCTTCTCTGTCTAGAGATAACAGAAAGGCCGCGGATTTTTTTCTAACGTTCTGGAGTTTACATCCTGGAGAGTTATGCCATCTCTGGTTGTGCTGTTGATAGACCCAACCGTCGACGGAGGCCCTAACCAAGGAATCGGGTAATCCGAAGGAAGGTTCGCGCCCAACGAATTGCTCTTTAGAACCTTGCCTAGCTGCCGCGCTCTCGTGATGATCCTCGGTTTAGTTGAAAATACAATTTTTGAGCAAAATGAAAACCGTGTCAATTTAAATTAATTATTTTCTCTTTATTTATACTAATAATCATTTTTATATAGTATCATCTTCATATATATATATAAATGGTCGAAGTTACTTTTTATTTTGTTTTCATTAATGTTAAGTTTCATTCTATCTGTATTGTTGTTACTTGTTTTTTGTAAAACTTAGTTATTTGAGTTCCCTTTAACATTATGCTCTTTTGTTTTGTTTGTTTAAAATTTTAAAAAGAAAACTTATTCAGTTAGATTACTATAATACGTTTTGTGCTTTGTGGTTTTTATCATTATGTTGTGTTCCTTTTGTTTAAAGTTTAAATTTAATGAAACAATACACTTCGCGTCATATTTACTGCTTATTTTGTTTTTGGAAAATGCATTTAATTTTGTTTTCTTGTTGTTATGTATTTCTTTGTTTTCTGTTTTATTTTTGGTTACCTACTTACGGTTTACTTAACATTTTACAATCCTAAAACATGTAAGGTGTAATATTATCTTTAAATAGTTTTTTGTTTTTGTTTTAAATTTAATTTTATTTTATGTATAATCGTTAGACTGCTGTTCTTGTTATTTAACAATTATACTCTTGTATAAATTTAACAATTTATGATTTACATAAGTTTAATTCAAAATATTCCTATACACGTCGAAACTGAAGAGATTGTTGTCAGAAATTTAATAAATTATTTTTTTTTTTTGGTTTTGTAATTTTTTGGTTTTTCTTGTATTAGTCGCGATTATTGCAGCTTTTGTTTGTATTTTATTTGTGAGTTTAATTTACAATTTGTTTGTAGATGTTGTTGTTTTAAATCTTATAAATATATTTATATTTAAAGGGATGTATAAAAGTTTAAAAGTTCATCTTATTTCTTATTTGCATTTAATTTTATTTTTATTCATTTTTTTTGTAAAACATATAAAAACAACTTAACTGTCAACATTTAAAGGGCAACTTAAAATTTAATCAACAAGAGAACTACAATTTGTTTTTTTTTTACTTTAACTTTATCATCAAACATTTTTTGTTTTTGGTTTGCTTTATTTGTTAAAAGTTTTAATTTATTTTATAAATTTATTTCTTAAGTATCACGTGAATTATGATTACGATTTGTTTATTTTCATGTGTCACTTATGAAATGTTATGAAGTTTACTGTTAAACACGACATCTATACACATTAATCATTTTTTTCTTATTATATTTTATGTTTGTTTTACTTTTTGTTTTTTTTTGTTTTCATCGAATATTCACACTTCGTTATTTTTTGTTTGGTTTCTTTTAGTTGCATGGTTTTCTTTAAATTGTTTCTTTTAAATAAATATATTTCTTCTATATTTTGGTTTGAAATTGTTGGTCAGTGAAGAGATAGTGTACGGATTGAAGTTACTAACGAAAGTGAGAATGAGATTGGGCTTAGGAAATGGAAAAGATTCTGTTTTAAAGTGGTCTTAAGCAGAACTTAAATATGTTGTCTGGAAACATGGGAAATTGCGTGGTTTCAACATTGTACTTCTCATTTTTTTAATAAACAAAGCAGACTTTGATTTTCTCACAAAAGAGTGGGTTCTTTCATTGGGTATTAAAAAATAAACTAGAAGGATACAGTTAAATGCCTTAGGAATTTTAGAGTTTCAGAGACATTACTTAGGCTAAAAATATTCGTTTCCACAAGCTGCTTGCATTTAAAAAGTGGACTATAGTCGTTATCAGTTTGACTAATTTTATTCGAAAGGAGAAGCCGTCTGTGCATATTGGGCCTTTTTTAATTTTCCTAAGCACCCTTTTGTCCAGTGTATTTGAACATTTCTACACACAGGTAGTCGAAAATATTCACAAGGCGCAAGGTTCAGAGTATGCTCTGACATCCTTGGAGTGATCAGACAAAAATTAATTTGTTCTCCCAGAATTCCAGATGAAGTGTAAATGGCCAAAAGGAAAAAAATTCCATGGACGATGCACAGTACACAACGTTTAAGCACTAAAGATGAAACATCAGTCACACCGACATTTATGTTTTTGACGATCACACATTGATCGTGTGTGTGTAGTGCTTGACAGTTATGTGTTAGTAACTCGAAAGGTGGGGCTGTGAAAAACCAGAGGTTTTCCAGTCAGGGAATCGAACCTAGACCTTCTGCGTCTGGGGCGATGCACTTATCCACTACGATCGCCTTTATCCACTATCGACAGTCGATACGTGGTTATATAAAAAGTTCTGTATTGTAAACTTGTACTTTAGTAATTTCGAAAAAGGCGTCACAATTACGGAATAAGCGGCAGAGGTTTAGAGACTAATGCACGTCCGATCGTTGTACTGTGCTGCTTCTTCAGCGAAATCCTTTGAAGACGCACTGTTTCCCTCATGATTCTCAACAGTGGTTATTGTCCTTTCTCATATTCATACAAAAGCCTTACAGCCTTAGCTCAACCATACAACTTTTTTTTTCCTCTACAAGGGTGGCATATCAGATAGCAACATGTTTTACAGTATTCTGCGCTGCGTTTTTCCCCATACTTCTCTCGTACAAAAGAGAGCCAAAGCACGAAGTCGCACAGAAAGACAGCCCCAAAGCAAAGACACACGCATTGACTGCCAGAATTCAAAAAATTGATTAAAGAAATGTCCATATTGAACGGTTGCCCACTGATTTCACAAGTTGTTTGTTTCCGTTTTTCAAATCACGGCTTAGTCTCAACTATTAGAAAATGACTTATCTCGTCCAAACTAATCTCAAGTTTAGCGTCGAATTTTAGTGTGCAACTTTTTCGAAACTGCGTCATATTATTTTTGTAGCCAAGTATCTAACTGTCCTGAACTCATATGAACCAAATGCCTAAGGTTCGTTTCCGGAACTGACCATCTTGAAATTTTTTCAGGGTAGCACCTCTGGCAATACTCAAATAGAGACGGTAAGTCCTTTCCCGCATGCTCGTCATCTTCATGGAAGTAATAATAATAATTGAGTGACACTTCAGCCCACAATGGACCAGGGCCCAGCTTCTACAAGTTCTTCATGGAAACAGACATGACGTGAAAAAGTTGTTCGTAGTTAAGAGTTTTAGCATTTTGCTTTTTGCACATGTGCAACGAGCCATATGACTTATACAATCTTATATAAAAACGGCAGACAAGCCTTATGTTTGGTATAACAGAGAGTGGACATTTAAAGCCTTATCTTTAGTATTAAAGCTAAAGACTTTGCAAACGCATTGACAGCATGTCCTATCAGTACAAATGTAGGAAGTTTTTCTGAAATCGTTTAAAAAGTTCACAAACATATGTCTTAGAGCAAAGAAAGTCATACTTAATACATCATATTGAATTTTTCTCGAATTCTACGGAACGAAAATGTGAAGAAACTCGCTATGATGCGCTTAATAAATCTTTCCATTTCCTGCCTTACCTTAATACTCTATTTGCGTTCATAAGGGACAAGGTGGAAGCGAAATCCTTGATTGTGAACAAGGCCTCACTGTCTTTGTCTAAAAATGTGGGCCGCCTCTAAAGTGTCTTCTCTACACTACGCATAGGAGGCACTACATGGACGAAGAAGTGCCTAAGTCCAGTGTGCTATGCATTTGTATTTACTGTGTGATTGCTCGGGTCTACAGACCGATGGCCTGTTTTCCAGAATAGTTTTTTTTCCTTGTTACTCACACAATCAAGAACTTGTATTTGGTACCTGAATTTAGTTTTGTGCTGAGCAACGCAATTAAGGACACGTTCGAGGCTTGTCTTTGATGATCTGATTATTAGCCGAATCGTATGTAATAAGAAAATGTTTCATATAAGATAGTCTCTAGGAGTGGTAAGAATATGTGAATGTATTCATTTTTTCGCCTTGTCTTGGTTACTTGCTAACAAAGGGAAATAGATTTGTAGCTAAAGGGAGGGATCTTTAGATGAGCTGCTGATCAAGTGCGCTCTTAGGTGTTCAATTCTAAGCGAAATATAAAATTTTACATATTTTGCTGTTCGTCGCTCATTTGAAATGCCTTCAAAGAACAATGAACAGGCGAAGATCATTGTTTGGAAGGCCATAAAAACATAGAAATTCCTTATCCTCCTTTAACGAGCAATTAGATTTCTAAGACTATAGAGAGAAAGTAAAACGATTATGATTCAAATGATGAGTGAACTTCACCTTGCGGGTCTTCACTACCACTTAGCAAAAGATATTTGGATGAGTTTCACAAAGATCAGTTCCAGCATTTTGTTCTTAATTCTTCAACTAGTTATACGCTTTTAGCAAAAATAAAAGTTTTTAGGAGCACTCTTTCTTATTTCACATGATACAGACAGAGTTCGTAAATGTCAAGAAATTATCATAGGATGAGCATCACTGCTTTAATGATGCAAAGCAATGTTATTTGTTGATGATCTAGGCCAAGAATAAATGAAGTTGCATCATTATTTATGATGCGATAGTTTGATTTTTTTTGCATAAATGTTGCTTTTACGCTACGTTTAGCATCGCTTTCTTGGATAAGGATAGCGCAATAGTCGACAAGGGAACAAGGCCTAGCTTCTTTTGGAACCACAAACGTTCACTTTTACCAGTGATCTTAACACTTTTATGCTGAGTAGTGAAACGACGCAATTAATAGACTCTAAGCATTGGAAAGAGTATAAACAATTTTTTCCCTCAAATAACTGAATCGAATATGTGACCTTAAGCGTAAAAGATGCCACATTAAGAACTATTTCTTATGTTGTAGTTAAGAACAATTGAATTTCAAGAAAATTACTAGAACAGCGATAACGAACTCAGCCTCACTTTATAATTCATTTGACTTTAAGTGGGGTTTATCCATCTATCTTCTAAGAATATGGAACAGTGGGGAGCATACTACCCAGTTTACGAAATAAAAAATAGCGGGAAGTCAATCTTTTTATGTTTTAAGTTGGCATTGCTGATACTAGCATCTGCGGCAATCTTCACGCATAATATTTCAAATTGACTAAAAGACGCGCCTCTTTGGAAGAACTAAATGAAAATCGTTCGATTCTTATATTTGAAACCCTTCAGTAAGGCATTTCCCGAAGACGACTATACACAAGGTCGTCTTCTGGAAATTTGAACTTTGCTTTGAGACATTGAACAAATCAAAACCTTGGAACTAGTGGCTTGCTGCTACTTTGGAGTAATTTCGATTTCAGCAAAATCCGAGAGCAATATCATCGTTATTGGACTGAAAACTTATAAGTTCACCTTCACAATCTGAATAGCATCAGTCTAAAAACATCTGTGTTACTTAGGTGGGTGGCGTTTTGTCTCTTCAAAGACACAGTGCACTCAATCCTCTGCCTAAGAAAGCTGTGATGGTAAAGCATAATGACCTTTTCTCCCTTGTTCAGCCACTTTTGAAATTCAAAGCTCACACACAGACATAACGAACAGGGCCTGAGTTTCACTTTTTCAACCTTACGCAAAACTTAAATCCAAGTAAGACAGACACATGAAAGAAAAGACCCAAAACTCTCCTATCATTCCCAAGCACAATCTAAAAATTTGAAGTGTTCTACACATAAGGGCTTCCGCACAAAAACAACACATTCCATCCCACTGAAAACAAGTATCCCATTCCTCTAACAGAGCCATCATCGTCTTGCGCTTCCAGTTTGTTTTACAATTAACTTATTCATAAAACAATTTCAACTAATATGATCTCACAATTTATTTACTTGTTTGCTTTGTTATTTTAATTCATTTAACTTATGTATGTTTTTTTCTGGCAGTGTTTTTTTTATACAAACTTTTAATTTATATACTCTTTTTTAACTTTTTTTTGTTTTTTTTTTTACAAATTTAAAGAAATAAATAGAAAACATTTTCACATTGCGTGCATTCCGTCTTGGAATATGTCTCTCGTAAATCAAAAGATCAGCGATAGATGACAGAGAGAGAAAGAGGATCAGAGATTGAGATAATACACACTTAAAAGCATTAAAAATGATCCTTTTGTTGATTTTTTTCTTTTTTCTTTCTAAGCACCAATTTATTCAGAAATGTCATTGAGTTTGGGAATGAAAAATGCAAGAATACAAAACGAAATCTAAATCAATCATAAAACCAAAAAAAAAAAAAAAAACAACAATTTTAGTCTTTAATTGAAAATAAATAAAAATCATTTATTTACAAAAATACTTCGATGTGTATCCATTACTCTTATATAGATTTTCTTTATAATTCATAATTAATAATTGCAATTTATAAATCGTGTGTGCAAAATACAGGACGCATGTTTCATGTTACTTTATGGAAAATATATTTATTTTTCTATACACATTACTTCTTCTTTCTTCTTTTTTTCAAGTTTTTCTCTTTTTATTATTTAAAGAAAATCATTTGACAGTAAAATTAAAATTATACGCAGTCAATATGACTGTCGTCAATCACATTAAATAAACAAAATAAAAAATAAAACAAAAAAAACGAAGTAAAACTAAATTTATTTATTTTATATTTTGGTATAACCGTAGTTTACGTGACTAGAGAAAAAATATATTCGTATAACCAAGTAACAAAAAAATAGAACTTAAATTAATTTTCGTTTACTGCTTGGTGCGCTTAAATGGTGATTTCTTTTTTTTTTTTGTTAAACATTTTGTTTGTTCACATGTTGATTGTAAGTTTCACAAGTTTCACAAAATGAAAGACTTTTAGCTACTCTATTCGATTTTTAATTTAAACTAATAAAAAAAATGCGTTTTTCATGTTGTCTAAGTTAAGTATAAGATTTTCACAAATTTAATATTGCTTTGCTTTGTTAAGATGTTTCTTCTTCGTGGTTTTTGGTTTCTTTACAATATATAACTAAATGGTGACTGCTTTTGAATAGATTTACTCTAGATTAATTTTTAGCCAATTACTAACTAAAATTAGATGGTTTTTTGTATTTTTCTGTTTTCTTTCTTTTTGCATAAGCTTCTTTTTTTTTGGTTTTTTGTTAAGTGTTTTTTTTAAACTCAATCTTAGCTTAGTTAGTAGTAGTTGTAGAGAGATTTTCAGTTGGATTTTTTTTTGTGTTTTTTTGGTATTTGTTGTTGCTAATTCGAATTGTCTTTGTTTCCAAGGCTTAGCTGATCCTAAGTCGGACTCTCTGTTCTCGATCCGGATGCTGATGCACCTTCGGGCAGTTGGGCAAGTGATTTGAAGAGTTGCGAATTTATAAACCTTTCGACAAAAATAAAGTTAAAAATGAGTACTTACATACCATCCCCCTTCTTCCCCCACAACTCACCTTGGATAGGAATCACGATGCATTAACGTATAGATCTGTATTTGAGCTTCATCGAACGTATGCGTTGTCGGTTCGATCATGTTCCGATTGACGGTCTCCCTCACTCGCGAATCAAGCGACACCTCCTTCGGTGACAGTATAGAAATGTAGTCTTCATAGATTAACCGTGCTTTGTGCTCCACCGATTCCGGACTGCTTTCCTTTTTCAGTTCTTCGCAGGCCAACCAAAACAGAATGTTCTCTTCACTATATTCGCAGCGAAGAAAATCACGGAACACCTTGCGACCACCTGTAATTAAACAACGCCATCATGAGCAGAGCATACATCCACCCTCATAGGATGACAAGCTAACAAATAAAGCACCCTTCCCCCCCCCCCCTCTCCAATCACGCCTCCTCCAGCCAGCCCCATCCCTGACGTCATGCCAATGTCTACCGCAGTGGATGGATCCTGTTTTAATATTCCACGACGGAGGCCCAAAATAAAAGCGATTGCGTGTGGATAAGCGGAATTGCATGATGTGGAAGCGCTGTAAACTCCTGCACAATGTCGTGAGTAATTGAATATTTAGCCCGCGACGGTTTTCTTATACTTTTCCAATGCCTGAGTACCTTCTAGGAATCACGACGCATTTGACCTCGAGCAACCCCACGGAGGGCGGGCGTTTCATTCTATTTTGCTGCCTCTGTTCGTTTCGTCCTGATAAGTAAATTCGGATACGACAAAAAGCACAAGGCCTCCGCATTGATTTTTGAATAAAAATTTTTATTTTATTCGTTACATGGCGAATGTTCTATTTATGGGCGGCCAACGAGTGCGCCCACCGGCGCGGTGTGGAGTGAATCATTCTTTTCTAAGAAAGTCATTAATATCCCGTACGGGCCAGCCGGCCGGGGAATGTTTTATGGAATATTCTGGTAATTGCGGTTGTTTGATAATGGCGATTGTAAGTGAAAGGTAGGACCAGTACAGGGGTTGCTGAACCCCCCCCCCCCCCCCCCCCACAAATCCGTCGGGTGGCATGAGACTGACAAGCAATGTCAACCAACATCACACCGTACTTCACATATGGAAATTAGGAGGAACTCCATCTTCTGTCGCAGACTTACACGATTCCTATTTTAGGCGAATCGCTGTTGGGCGCCACGAGTCATGCTGGTTTTCAGTGGCACGGAACGATGTGCGCCGAGATGATGACGGGAGGTTTTTAAACTTGTTAAAGGTAAAGTTTTCTCGATTCCTTGTATCACTGTTGAAATCTATTTTTAGGGGGGGGGCATATTGCTGTATGTAGGTTCGTCGTCAACTTCTGGGGCGAAGGTTCGAATTTAAAGACTACTTGCTGAGATGTATTCATGCGGATATTGTGTTACGTTTCGCATGCTCTTTGTTTGTGTTGTGTTCTTCTTCTCATTCGGAAGGATCAGAGTGGCAATTGTTTCATATAGTACGATCTACGCCCGTCTAAAGTCTATTTCAGCTCGATATCATGTGTACGAGGTCTATAGAGGAAAAAAACAGGACAGATCAGAGAACGAAGTCAGCTGAGTAGAGATAGGGAGACCCAGGCGAGCGCAGGTCACGAACGCCCCTTATAAGAAGCTCTTCCCTTACAAAAGTCTATCCATTTTCTTAAGTAAGACAAGAATTCGAGGAGACATGTGTACAAAAAGGAAAATGTTCCCAATCCTTCTGACCACTTGAGTCATGGGAAGTGCCTTGCCCGCATTGGACAAAGTATCTTCCACTTTGTTTCTTGATGACCGAAGAGAGAAGATGTTTTGTGGACGAAGCATGAACTTATCGAAACCTGCGACACATATGTTACGTTCCTCTTACCGCAAAAAATAATTTCAGCAACTGAGTTACCCTTGAACAAAAAAGGTTTCGCTTTTAAATTCATATAAGCAATCCAAGTATAGGGTCATTCATTATTCAGTTTCAAAAGTAAAGCTTAATTGGGGACATGTGTCGATACATTTTTGATGAAATATTAAATACTTTGGAAGATTTGGACTTTGCCATTTTGTGTGAAGAGTAAAATCATTCAACTGGCTGCATGGTTGATATTCGCAACACGCGATGTTTTCGAGAAAATTTTTTAAGCAGTTTTTTGCACGATATTCTGTACGTGGGTCTTGAGCTGGTGGTTATTGGCGCCAACACGGTATTTTCCATAATCCTACAGAAAATAAAATTAAGGTGTCAATTTGAATGTTCTTGGTGGCCAATTCAAGCTACCAAAACGTGACATTTTGGTCATGTTATGTGACTTGTTGCTCCATCTTGTTGGTGCCACAGTTATCATTCGACCACATCATTCCGAATTGACTCCCCAATACGGACCAGCAGCTGCTTTGTGAATGCTACGGTTATTCTGCGATCACTTCTGGGTTTTCAGAGCCATCATCATTTTGGTTGCCAACACACACACCGAGTGATGAAAGAGCCTCATCACTGAAACAAATGTTGTTTGGATAATCGGTGTTTATTCTCTGTTGTTCCAATATTCAAGAACCGTATCTTCGGCGTTGCAAATGGGCAACAGGCTTCAATTGTTGGGTAAGTCTAACTTTATGAAGATGGTGATGCGAATGCAAAGCACGCCATTGTGAGATGTGCGACCTTCAGTTGCTGCTAACACTGGAAAATCGATAAATTCCGATCATCAGCAACACTCCTATTTACAGCAGCAATATTATTGACTGACCGTGACTTACGATGAAGAACAGGCCTAAGGCCGACAATTGAGTGGCACGGCAGCCCACGAGGCACCAGGATATAGCTTCTGCACCAACTACTCATATTTGTGCGTGTTTCTGTTCTCTGACTAGTAGAACCTATAGATTTTGATGCCGACTAAGCAGATCGAAATTTGAGAAACTTTTCATAGACAACTACTGTATTGTCTTGTGTATTATCAGCAACACGAAAGAAGTGGTGCCGTAAATAATACCAGCTATTCCGTCCTGGAATCAAACCTAGACCTTCGGCGTGAGGGTCGACGCACTTACCCACTACGCCACGACGACCACGAGCGAATGTTATCCGTTCCATTATTGATTTCCATACTGGTGTTATTGGCCCGATTTTGGACGAAAATTGTATACTTCAAATGACGTTTCAGATTGGCAGGTGTTAACTGACAGTGCTACCAACTTGAAACCACACAATGAATGGCAATGCATGAACAAAGCTTCGAATTAGTTTAGGTAGGGGCATCGACTTAGAGGCTGTCAACGATGGAATTATGTGGTCACATATTTTATTGCTTCTTTTTGAGTGCCTGTTACTTATGGCTATGTTACTCTTTTCCGACCGTCACCCAGTCAGCGAGGGTCTTAATTTTTTGTTCCGCAGCGGTGTGTCCTTTCATTTCCCTATTTATTGAACGGTATTCCTTTAATTTATGAGCTGAGAGTTGAATTAACTTTTGGCAACTGTGCCACTGGCACTTAGAGTTCTTCATGCAGAAGATTTAGGATTTGTACGTATCTCCCGCTCCTAACTCAGGTTAAGTGACTCGACTCCAGCTTCCCAAAAAGTAGACTTCATTAAACTTTCTATATTTTAAATTTCTCCTTAAACGTTGTTCTTGTCGTTATAACAGCAATCAACTCATTGTTTTTTCCTCTTAACTGGAACACTTCCTTTCTTGCCTGTACCACAGTCTCTGCAGCTGATCTGACTCAGGGAACTTCGCAGATTCGCTGATCCGTGTTTCCTCAATGTGGTCGGTTCAGATATGTATGTATGCGCCATCATCAAACCTTTTTAAGGTAATTTTCCCGTCGTCAACTCCAACTAGGTTTCCAGTGGTATTGCTGTCTATGCGGGCCTAGGTCACAGTCTTAGGAGACGAAAAATTATTTTGTTTACAGTCATTGTATGAAACTCAACTCCCTACACCATGCTTCGTCTCGCCTTAAATAATTGACTTTGCCTTAAGAGTAGGCTTCAAGTTTTTTGGTTCACGAGTGATTTTTATCATTTGTTTCTGTCTCTGCAAAGTTCTTTTGAAGATAGGAAAAACTGGCCAACCAAAAGCCCGCTGAGTTGTTTCACGAGTGCGACCATTATGATGTCAGATAGACGAAACGCGACGCTTTCATCATTCTCCACAATTCTGCTAAATACTAAGCACTTACTGCATTAGCCAGTTTGTATCCTTTAGAAAATATTTGATCCTAACTACGCAGACATTAGCTAGTTCGTCAAAACTGCCGTAGATGTAGTCGCCGATTGACTTTATCCTGATTGTTGCTTAGAAAGAAAATGTTCCTAAAGATCCTACTTCTCTGAAAATCACACTGCTGAACAACGAAGTACCTATTTCATATCTTAACACCCCCACCGAGTAAAAACACTTTTTCAACCAAATATCCATAAGGATTCTTTTTTTTGAAAAACAATTCAAAAAACATGAAAATTTTACAAAACTCCCTCAACGACTGTTTAACTTACCTGGACTCTTCATCAATTTTTCGAAACTCTTGCCCCAGCTTCGTATCTCTTCCAACGTTGGCCTGAAAATAAAAGGAAACGGCATTAATTACACAAAAGGAGACGGCATGCAAGCAGGATGCACTCACTGTTCACCCTCTAACAGCAGATCCGAACTCGCTGGATCTCGTTTTGTTGGTCCATTGTCCTCTGCATTTTTAATCGCTAAGCTGCGAACGAAAAAGCGAAACAGACTACGTGATTAAATCGCAAAAACCCCGATAATACGTAACATTCAGAGATCAAAGGAAAACCTTGTGCAAACAGTTCCGCCGAAAGCGAACAACCAGTGTGGTGCCACTACAGCTTATGAATAACAAACGCGTTCCGCCCCCGCCCTTCCGATGTAAGACTGCCCGCTCCTTCTGTGACGGTGTGCAAACTACATCTATTGTCCTGGATGTATCTCGATACTCGTAAACAAAAGCGATTCCCGTTAATTATGCAAATTTAAAGAAAACAAATCCATTAAGCCATCCTTTGAGCTCGTCTGCACAGTGTCCTTGTGTTGTATACTGGTGCAGGCACAATTAATAAATCAGCGCCGGGATGCTGCGTGATATTTCGCAGCAATCCATCGTCGCCGGCGGGTAGGTGTGCGTTGAGGCGTGCAGTTCGCAAATGGATTCAATCAGTCTCCACTTAAGCCGTGAGTTGATTTCGTTTGATGACGGCTTTGCTTTTGAAGTGGGATACGTTTCCACGTGCACGTATGATGTTCAATTAATCTGTTAGTTGTTGAAGACTGCTGGGTGGGGAACGGTCTCAGAGGATGTCGCCGCTGCTGTCGCGTGGAGCTAAAATGTGAATGGACTGTGATGGGATTCGTTCTCGTGCAAAATGAATGTCCTTTAAAGTGTGAAAATGAATATGAATCGGGAATATCGTTTCGAGTAATTGGTTCTGTGAAATATGGGGGGATATACGTTTCGGTTGTCTTTAGCAACCATTTGGGATGTCCATTGAATAATGCTGCGGAGGATAATGATTGAATAAGTGGACGGCGTGGGAGGTTATTGAATATTTGCCAAGCTAACTAGGTGCCAGGTCACATTGCTCGAACAATGCACAACTTTGTCACATCTTGAATGGGAAAATGGCAAATTGGCAAATGTCACAAATGTGTTTTCTAAAATGTCAATAGGCTTTTACAGTCACTGGGGTAGTTTTCTACAGGCAACAGCAAGCACCACTTTGGCCAAATCCGGGTTATTAGTCCCATTGCCCTTCGGGTTTAACCAACTTGAGATCTTGACAAAAGGATTAAGCTGCTTATATAGCGACGCAGGTACACCCTCGCTGAAGTAACTTTCTATTCTATGATAAGTCTTCATATAAAGCACACCTGAAACCACTTATTATATAGACCGTGTTCTGTTAGAAGCAAGCGCTCTGGTTAGGAATAAATCTTCTGCGAACATCGACTATCAAGAGACATTTACAAAGCTGAGGGTTCTAACTAGAGCAAGATCCATTTAAAGAAGAATGTTAGTTTGGAGTCCCCATTCACATTCTTCCGATTACTTACAGCAATCGAAAGTCTTTTGGATCCCTTCGCGGCTATAAGGTTCCTAGCTGAGCTTTCTAGTGAGAATGCGATTCAGAAGTTTCGCTCGTATCGCAAGTTGCAAGTGGCTTCAAGCCTTTAGCTTGACTTTCGTTGTTTGGCGTAATAAGGCGTCTACTGCTTTCGTCATTCAACAAAGTTTGTTTGCAAGAAAATCCACTAGTCAGAAAGCATTTTCAGATGCTGGACTTTTGTGAAAGCTGAAAACCTAGGTAGGTTGGTAGATGGGATGGCTTGGGGTAGACACTTAGTCCTTTGTGTTGCCACTTCAGCGTTTTATAGGATCAAGTAATAAGCTGACGGATACGTTCAAGCCATTCGTGTTAGGGATGTTCTGGAGATCGGGAAGACCACTAAGAGAATAGGTGTCTATTTCCGAGGCACGCAAGTGCCGGGCAGGTGCACATGAGGATTAGGATGGTTTCTGGTTCCCCTTGCCCATACAGTTTTTGCAGAATGCATTTGAGAGAACACCTTATCTACTAGCGTCCTCCCCAATTAAACAGTAACCAGTTATTGCTCTGTTGTAGAAGCTAGGCCCTGGTTCCTTGTGGGCTGTGGTACCTCTGCATTATTTTTATTAATTATTGCTCCCGCAGCAAGGCTTATATTCGATATCTAGAGCATTAGAAGCGACTCAGAGTATTAAAAGTCAAAGGAGATTCAAATTTTGTTTGCTACGCGGCGGAAAGTATGACAAGACCATGTTTGGTTGTAAATCGCTTCAATGTATAGCATCCATGTATAGTTTTACCTTAAACGCGTCGGAAGTTGTACCAAGATGTTTGAGCTCGTGAAGTAAGTGCAGCGTTGACTCATAACTTTGCAGTAACATGGAATAGCTCTATGACCTAGCCCACAATACAGGCAGAGATTGAATTGTTCAACCATTTCGTCTAGGGTTGAACGTCAATTAACTCAACACTTAGTTGGAACAATCACATATTCGAGATCCCAAAAATGCAGTGGAATGCCTAAGTTTTATCTCTTTTGATCTGGAAACAATTCATAAGGCGCACATCCACCCAAAACTTGAGTATAATGCTCCTATCTAGCCTGGAGCTCCTAAGACCTTCTTACACTTACTAGATAGAATTCAACAGCGAGCGATAAAACTTATTGGTAATACTAATGCTGCGAAGTCAATCGACTCGCTAGAATATCGACGAAATCTTTATCACTATTGTATCGCTTTTTTATTAAGAAATACTCTTATGAGTTAGCCAGTTGCATTTCTCTCCTTCAAGAATCTACCAGCAATACTCGCCTCGCTAGGAATAACCGCCCACCCACTGCACCCTTAAGCCCACCTTCGGACATACATACATGTGAGTTTATGGACTCATTCTTCAGCCGCACCAGACTAATATGGAATGCTTTTCCCGGCCCAACTTTTTCCTTCATTACAATCCACAGGCATTTAAAACCAATGTGCACAGGTACCTCCTTTCCCTCTCTTTCTCTATACTTTCAGCCTATTCTGTGACTTAATTCCAATCACTTAAGTGCATCAAACAATCCATTAAGCGCGCGCCATTTATTAAAACATTACTAGAGCAAAACGAGGCTGAGATTCCGATAACTTTGATGTTAATGAGACTAGCCTTGCGAACGAAGCAAGATAGGCTGTTCCCCTTCAGCCAAGATGTCCATCACTTCATCTTAAAACACACTGCAGTGATTGGTGAGTCTGTAGAATAGACTTAGATTGCGAGCCTCATAGCACATACCACATCTGGAGGACTGAGACGGAGGCAGAAGCAGAAGCATGTGAGAACATATATTCAACAGATGTCGTTCGTATTGTCCACCAGTTTGTGGAAAAAGCGAAAACCTTTAAGGTAACGTTTACTTCACGATGTGCCAAGTGGTATGAATTGGGCATCACGTGCCAACTTTGAACAATGCCTGGCAGAAGCGAGAGAATAATAAGCACCTTAGTGACTAGGCATCGGTATAACACTCCCTAGAAGTTCAACTAACGTCATCCCATTTTTCCAGTTTTATCGATTTCGTTCTTTTCTGCCTTCAAATCAATTGCCCCAAAAATGCTAAGAAGTTGGACATTTTCTTCTGCACAAAATTCCCAGGCTTTACCTCGTGGTATATCTTGAGGCCACTCTTACATGAAACTAGTGTTAGCGTAATTCTTAAATTCGGATTACCATTTCCGTTTGGCTGTAGAATGGGAAGTGTTTTTATCGCTTATCCATAGGATACGTAGATGTTCGGCGAAGGTAATTTGGCCTTTTTTGTATCGTTCGCAGTCTTTTCTGTTAGGAGACAAAAAGATTGCCGCGGATTTCCTACAGACGTTTGGCAGCATGCTCTAAGTTTGTTTTCATCCTAGAGAATCACGCGACCTACGGTTGTGACCTCGACAGGCCCAACCATCGATGGCCTAACCAGGGACGTGGGCAGCCGTAATGGAGGTAAGAGCCCTGACAATGCCTCTTCTTCTCCTGAGGTCTCAGAATCGATTTCGGAGCTAAACAACTAGCATTCTTCAAGCATCTGGGTCTCCAGTATTACTTGTCAATGGAAAGCCGTCCGGAGTCGACAAAATTTTAAGTCTTGTGATAAACCAAGCCATAAGTTAAGACACATAAGTTAAGTAGCTACTAAGGAAGCTAGAGCTTGGCTGTAGTGTCACCCAACCCCATTTATACGGTTCAGAAAAAAATCACATTCCTTAACTATCTTGGAAGTGGTTAAGGGGGTGAGAAAGTATTTAAGCCAAGTTTGGCTTACGCCGCAGACGCATATAATCCGCCTCTTCCACACATTCCTTAAAAAATAGTTCGCGGTCATTAAAATCGCTTGGAAGGCCGACGCAAGGAATTCAAAGGTATACAAAGTACCCTCCCAACTTCACAACCTAGTGACCAACCCTTCATTTAACCCCTTCTGTAATAATCATTTCACGCCTTACAGCCACACGTTCAACCCGCCACTTAGCCAAGCTAGCATTGCCTACACGTTCATAAAAATGGATTACTCACATATGCACACGCTCAATCATTTCAAATCCAATAGCGGCCTATCACCTGAAAGATTCACATGCAGCCTTTCAGAATCGTAAATATTATTTCAGCTCAATTTGTATGAGAGCTGCGCCACCTGGAGCACGAAAGGTCGTGAGAATCTAGACAATGCTCTTGAAGGACTTCAAAGTGCTGGAGCACTGAAGCGATAAATAAATCTTGCCCGTCTTGTATTTATAAAAGCGCTTCAAGCACGAATGTGTCAAAACAACCCCCATTCGCCCCGAACCAACCACCAAATCGATTGTAAACAAGAAAGTGATTAATTATTGTCTTCTTTTTGTGCCCACAGGTAAATAACAAGTCGAACAGTCAATAATGAAAAAAACACACAACATCGCACACATCAGCAACAAAGTTCAGAGGAACATCAGGGATGACCGTGAACTCGCACAAGGGGTAAACAGGTCGAGATTATCTAAAACGTGTTGTTGGCAGATAGTTATATCCGAATCACTGTGCGTATGCCGATGTAATGCAGGCAGCATGGATTGGGCCGTGCCAATCAGCCGAGACACGAATGACTCCCGAGAGCGGTGTGTTTACGCCTTTCATTTCACTTTTATCCAAACAAGCACTCTGCCTCGACAATAAAAACTTCAGCGTTCTTCCACTGAAATTTTTTTGTAGGTTTTATGTGCATTTTTTCGGTCCCGTGAGGTGGATTGATGTTGTGGAATTCACGGTTGGCACGGTTGATTTGGAGATCTTGCGAGTGAGGGATGTGGTTTGTAAACAACTGACAAGAGGAAAATGTGATTGAAGAGACTAGTCGTAGAAATATTTGGAAGCTTTCGAATGAGCAATGCTGTAGGAGAGGAAACCGAAAGCAGGTGAATCATAAATGTGTGTTCAGCGGATCTCCGATTTCGTCGAAAGTCAGCATTTACCATCACTGTTGGCTAATCTTTTAAATGGCAGTGTGATCATTGTGACTGCTTATGACTGTTAAAAGAATAAAAAAAGTGGAAAGCGGTACAATCTTTGGATCAGGGGCTGTCCCCAAGGTGGCGTCCTGTCACCTTTCCCGTGCCGCATGTTGTCCGACTCTCTGCTTTCCGGCTTGAATAGATCCAGCACTCTGGATCCCAGGCCCAGGACCATGCCTTGCGGCCGTTTGTGCAAGTGGGCAGGCGGCCCTTGTCATGATCGATGATTGGTGTACTAGGGCTTTCTGTCAAACCTGTTAACATCAAAGCTGTTCTCTTCACGAGGGGGAGAAACCTGACTGCTCTGACTCAACTAGAACTTAAAGTTTGGTGGAACAAGCTTTCGCGAAAATACATGACTGTTGCTTTCATCAAGTTTTAAGGAACGGTTTGTCTAGGCAGCTCAGGGCACGCCTAGCACGCCTGGATCTGCTCTTGATGCATTGCTTCAATTCCCTATCCTTGACATTCACATCATTGTTTGTACAATCAAGGTCATCTCCCGACTAAAAATGTCTTTGGTTCAGCCCGCACTTAAGCCTCGCGCACAGCATCTCTTATAACAATAGTCTCATGGACATGCCATCTGATGCAGGGTGCCCAATGATCCAGCTGCGTCGCTTATACAAAGTCGACTTTCCTCGTGTCCAGGACTTGCTCTTGGCAGAAACTAAACCGGGAAGAGTATGAAGTCGGTTTTCACCGACGGCTCCAAGACGACGGAGGGATCTGGGGCTAGAGCCTTCTTGGAAGACGACAACTTTAGACTTCATACCTCTTTAGGTAATTTCGCATCGATTTTCTAGGCGGAAACGTTTGCGATCCTAATTACCACTGACTGTATTGTGAAACATTGGTGGAAGGGGCGAAGTATTTGCGTCTGAAGCGACAGCCAAGCTGTGCTAAAGGCCTTACTCAACCCTTAAATCAATTCTAAGATAGTCCAGGAATGCAATTTCCCCTAACTTGGTCGGCAGACTGAATTCGCTAAGACTTGTCTGGGTCCCGGGACATGGGAAACGACATTGCCGATGAACTAGATAGGCAAGTTTCAAAAGAGGCATCCGTCGGGCCCAAACCCACTTTGGGACAAACCGTTTCCTTGGTTAGGGCGTCTTTCGACGGTTCCCAATAACACAACCAGAGATGGTATGACTCTCCAGAATATAGGAAAGCCACTTTTCGACATCAATCATGAGCCGATGTGGCGAGCCGTGGCGTTAATTGGCGTCTTATGCTTTTTGATGGTGACACTTCCATGATTTCATCCACATTTCGACCTTCCAGAGAGTGATCTTTGTTTGACATAGAAATCGACAGATCTCCGGTTCTTGAAAAACCTGTATCGCTAATCGCCGCTGTAAGGACGTTGTTTCATTATTGGGTGAAG
This sequence comes from Eristalinus sepulchralis, assembly GCA_944738645.1. Lineage (NCBI taxonomy): Eukaryota > Metazoa > Arthropoda > Insecta > Diptera > Syrphidae > Eristalinus > Eristalinus sepulchralis. The sequence continues at coordinate 57,974,881 of OX122886.1, forward strand.
CAAGGCAATCTAAAGATAACAAAGTTCGCGTGTAGGTCCAGCTTTAGGAAGACTAAAGTAGCTTGGGTGTAGTCGAAGCCAGTCAGCCTATCTCCGCGAGCAATCGTCCTGTTTGGTGAGGAAGAGCTTTAACACCTTTCTTCCGTTTCTTCATCCATCAATTTTCGATGCCCGTCTGCTGTCTATTTAGGGTTTGAGGTTTTCTCCCTTCTGTCTTTTCACCATTTCCTATCTTAGCTAGCTTTGGAAAGCAGTTTTTTTCGTTTGAAATGGGTAAGGTGGTAGTGAGGTGGACAAAAACCACCCTGGATGAGCAATCCCGTGAATTCGTCCTACTTCTCATCGCAGCAGACCCAGTGGCTAAGCCAAAGTCCAACAAAATTGCATCAAAACTTTAACAATTTCGCCATCAGTGAGGATAAGGCGTAACAAAGGAGTACTACATTTGATCTCCTCGCTAATGTCCATCTATGATGTCCATTCATACAAAACTGAGTCACACAACTGTCCGTACATTTGTATGAAATCCCATGTTTCTTATCCCACTGGATTTGATTCAGCGGAAAGCTGAGCAATTCTTAGCACGTCTTAAAAGTTATACTGGCTTGGGTATGAATACAAGATCTCAAGAATTCACAATCAAAAGGGGAGATGTAGGAATGCTGTAAGTGAACGCGATTGGAATGGTTTGCGCGATTCTGTTTTGAAAATTTTGATATAAGATGTGCACCTCTCACTGTTCAGACGATGCAACTTTTTAGCCGATGAAGCAAGATTGACATGGAAGCTTTCAGAAAATAGGAGAGGGTCTAAGCATCAACAGCGTGACAGCTTGGATTCATCTTAAACTAGCTCTCTGGTCAAAGAAAGTCGATAATTGAGTGGCACGTAGATTTTAAATTATACTGACCGCTTTACAATCAGTGAGATGCTGCAACCGCGAAACGATATGAAACCATCCTTTCAGCCGTTACTTAAGAAGGATAAAATGTGACATACAAGACTGCCTTGATTAGTGGCAAACAAGATTATGTTGAATGCTCGGTGAGATTTGAAGGAAATTGTGGAAGACTCCATCATTTGAATGAAGCAATTAAGGAAGAAGAGGCAAAACAAACCAGTAGACAGAGTAACAATGCTAGTCCACACACATCCATGGTAAGCCGGAAAAACTTAACGCAGCGTCGTTTGGAAGTTGTGATGCTTCCACTGTAAAGTAGAGACCTTGCAGTCCAGCCTCAGCAAAATTCCTTCGACAGTAAACATTTGCTCGGCCGTAGAATCGCGTAAAGTCCCTTGATGAAGTTTTTCATCGATAAGCCAAAATCTACCCGGAAATTTGCAAAATATCGAAGACAATTGATTTTGAATAGAGAAACTTTTCTGTTTCGAATATGTACCTAGAAACTGCGCCAACTATTTGCTACTACAAAATATTGAATCTCAGTCCTCAGCCAAAATAAACGGTTTCCCCTAAATTCGAGTAATATGGAAATGATAGTTCAAATCAATATTGATGCTGATAAGCAATTAAATACCACCACATGCTCCGCCATTAAGTCAGCCCTCAGTCAAGTCCAATCATTTAATGCTCCCATCGCCAGGAGCCGTTCACTCTTGGCTTTATCTCATCCATTTAACCATAAACCACCCAATCAATTTAGCAATTTCCCGAAAAACTACTTAATGAAAATCAATCAGTGTCCACAATAATAAACAGCTTAAGCATGCATGTGTGACAAAAGTCCACCTGAAGGCCGTCGCAATCATAGATAACCCGCACGCAACATGACACTACACGAAAGAGAGTCAACATGTTATCACAACACCCAATCTGGAGGGTTATCGAGGGCACAATTCAGCTCTGTTAAGTATCTCGTACTCGTATCTATTAAACGTCGTCGTCTGCCCACATGAATCATGCCGATAAGCTGTCACTGGATGTGCGGCCAAGCAAAGTGGCTTCTGGAGTTATGCTGGACACACATATGAACGAGGAACACTTACAGCTACATACAGGGGACATACCTTTTCTTCATCTTGGCCATGGCGGCCTTCCATCGCTCGGCCATCGTCTACTGCTCGGATGTCGGAAGTCCTGCGGTCGGTGCGGCAATAAATCAATTTAAAGCGTGTTGTGCATTTAAAGCGTTGTCAGTGTCGGTGCTACACCCTAGCCAATGTAAGAGCTGTGCAGGTGAATGATTAAGCCAAATAAATAACGTTTGATGTCTGACGCGACTCCCTGATAGTTCGGCACTTTTGAATACCCCCACCCACCCTCAGTCTAGGACTGTCTTGTTTACACAAGGAAAGAGCGAAAATATTCCACATACGCCTCAGTGTCTGCTCCGCGTGCAGTGTTTACACGGACAGAAGCGCGCATTCCGATGCAATTAGCACGACCGAACGGCAATACACCGCCTCTTCCCGACGACGCCCGACTGACAAACAGTGCTCGCCTCATGTCATTGAGCTGGAGCTTACACGCGGATCGGAATGGAGATTATTTTTGGCACACAACAGGTGAGGGTAGACGCGCTCTGACCGCCGCCTCTGACACATTATCCCCACCAGCTGCGCCGATCGTTTGTTTATCTTTCGCCAATAATCGCCTTCGATAGTGTTTCGCGTCTGCTTCCCGGCTTTCCCGATGGGCTTCCGAGAAGCGAAACCGAAATAAAACATTTTTTATTTGGCAATTCGATTCGTTCGCCATGAAACGAATTCATCTTCGAGTCCGATGGAGCGGCAGCAGAGCGGCATGGCTGCGGTGTGACGGCGTCTATTTTCAGAGGCGCGAGCATTAATTAGAAAGGGAAACGCAAATCCAGTGAAATGCTTACATGTGGCTAATGAAACGATGGTCATCTGCCATGAGGCGATAAATTCAGCGGTCTACCCGCAGATACATCAACGCTCCAAAATGATTTGTATCGCAAATATGTGTTTGTAAACAAATTTGCAAGGAACAGAGATCCCGCCTCCGTGCCACTGTGCCAGCGTGCAATCGGCGGAAGTTGTAGCGCGTCTACTTTGAAAGCCGAGATCGCCGAGCCCATGTAATGGATGTGAGTGTAACGAGCGGAATTTTCGGTTGGTTCTGTGAAGTTTTGCTGCTGCTGTGGGGTGTAGACAGTTCCATATGAGGTTTTGTTTAGATTAGTCGAAGGTGAAGGCTAGACAGATGGAAATGCGAATGTATCACAGACTGTGCGGGGTGCCACATGTGGCAGCATATGACGGCATGCTAGATGACGACTGGATGATCGGCGCTATGGAAGATTTCCATAAATGCCTCCGTTTGGGAATTTGGACGACAGGTGATGGGTATCAGCGTCTCGTTTGTGGTGAAATCGTTTGGGGTGAAGTTTGTCCAGGGCAACGCCTCTACCAGGCGAGATGTCCATCAAAAGTTCGATGACAGCTCATCGTGTGTCAGAATTATTACCCAGAGACGTTATCTCTAAACGCCACTGTCAACAGCCCTAATGACCTTCCTGCAGTCATTAATTCACAAGCAAATGCAATAAATTTGAATAACCAACTTCCAATCATCGTTAACTGCATCGTTTAACATTTTATCGGCCGCTCATCGATAAATAAGCACTAGCCACCGCTGGCCGCTTACTGAAACGATTAATCGATACGAAAGAGAGCGCCGTTGAAATTATGAAATCATAAATATTCCCCGCTAAATACGATACTAGTTGGAATTGTTTTTTTTGCCTATTTTTTGTGTTTTTTAGTTCGCGTCGTTTTTCTGAAGAATAGAATCGAGCCATCAGCGTAATTTATTAGCCACAATGGAGACGGCGGCGAGGACGGCGAGGACGGCAATAGGAATAAAATATTCGATATTCACATTTCCATCGTGCGATATGGTCTGGTGACATGCTATGCCACAACAATGGATGGAGAATGGAGTCTGAGCGGTGTGCAGGGTGTGGCTGGGACTGCCATCGCGCAAGGAATGAGAGGGCTAATTAAGCAGAAACAAAGAATCAGCATGGAGTTGATGGGGCTGACTACCGCTGGGTCATTTATTAGTGAATTTAATTTGTACGATTTCCAGGGTAAACACGCAGTGGTGGGGTGAAGGGTACATCCCTCAGTTATTTAACATGAACCCGTTCTAACAGGATTGTTAATTACGGCTTAGTTCTCAGAGTCGATGAGTTCTGTCCGCGGAAGTGATTTTATGCGTTGTGTGGTAAGGGAGTTTCTTTTGCGGCTTGGAAGTGAATATTTGTATGACAAATAAACGGTCATTATAAAATTGACAGTAATCCAGAAGGAGGAATGTGTTCAAGGTAATGGAGGTCAAGGTAGCTTGAATCTATTTCCACTGAATTGATGCTCATGTCGATTCCACGTCACTTCAAAACCGGAAGAAGACTCAAAACACCCCAATAATCTCACTCAAAAATTTGTCTAAGTTTTGCGGGGGTATGGAGGTCCACTGACCTTCTTCATACGGCATTACGTTTTTCAAACGGCCAGCTCCAATAAAATTGCGTCATTCGTCTGTAGAAGGTATTTTTCAAATTTCGACGTTTATGGTCGGTTGTTAACTGCAGGTCCTTTCTACTAACAAGGAAACAATGGGGCACACAACATGACGAGTTGCTGAAGAAGAATATCAGATATCCTTGGTGAAAAGTCAACCAAAAAGGGCCATACAGACTTCACGTCTACAGTCTTCTCACCGCCACGCTACCAAACCCAGAACGAGGTAAGTTCAACCAAGTCGAATAACTTGTCTGGTGTTGCTTTGATATAGCCTCCAGTGAGTTGATACTGGTGGCATTGGATCGAGTTGCAAGGAGATTTCTTGTGGTTGGGTTGGCCCGAGACACCTCCAGAGAAACATGCGAGTCGCAGAAGATGATGAGTTGCAAAAGAAATTCAAAGTTTGTCTAAGTTTCTATTCCTAGGACTGCTTTCAAATATTGCTTTGGTCCATGGTGCATTCATACTTACGATCCAATTTTCTTGCTGCTCAGGGAGTTTCAAGCAAATTTTGTGTAAAACTCTAGTCTCATGCTACCTGACTGGTATGAGACTAGTGCTTAACACAAAATTTGCTTTAAAGGCAAGAGTGGACTTTAAGGCATTATTCTCGGGAAGGGAGCTACTCAAGTGTTAAAGAACTGCTAGTCGTTGTAAGCACGTTTTGTACATCTCAATTCATATTTTGTTCGAAGGAAGAAGGAAAATTTGCTTAAAAAAAATTGTTTGCTTTTATTTTATTTTTCTACAATTTTTTGAGATTCGATCGATCTGAGCCTTCACCAATATTTTAGAGGCTTGCTTAGCCATTGTAAGTTTGATGAAGTTGCTCGTTTTGTCCGTGGTTTCAGCTAGTATAATAGGGAATCTTTACTATCCGATTTTTTTTGACCTGATGAAGCCTGGAGGTTTTGAGATGAAATTCAGAAATTAAGAGTCCCGAAAGTTCAAATCGCTTAAGCTTAAGCCTCGAAATAGTGAGAAAATACGAAAAACACTTTTGCCAATCGCTGTTTCTTTGGGATCAAGAAGCAACTGAGTAAAGCAATAAAGAAGATTTCACGACGAACTCTATGTACAGCGACGTGCGCCTAGTCAAGCGTCTTCGGATACAATGTTTAAGATGGCTAGGTCATGTAGAGCGTATGGACACCATTGCTGCGGCCCGAAGAATCTTCGACTTTGAGCTACTGGGACAACGCAATAGAGGACGGCCTAGGCTAAGGTGGCGCCCACAAATGGAGAATGACCTCAACCAACTTGGAGTGCACATCTGGCGGCAGGTTGCGGAACATCGTGCTGGTTGAAGAGGCATGTTAGTTCAGGCTTAGGTTCACCCTGGACTGTAGCGCGACAAGAAAAAGATCATAAAAAACTTCGTATCAAAAGTTAAATCTCGGAAAAAAATATTTTGAACGACTAGATGTGAGGGAGCTTCCTTTCCTAACACCTTCTTAAGTGGTCGCAGTGGCGTAGTGGGTAAGTGTGCGAACCACACGCAGAAGGTCTAGGTTCAATAACCTGACTGGAACACCTCTAGTTTTTTACAGCACGACCTCTTTCGAGTTGCTGATAACACTCAAAAAGTATCAATTGTCTATGAGAAGCCTCTTAAATCTTGCCGTTCGGAGTCGGCAAAAAACTGTAGGTACTTTCTGCTCGTGAGAGAACATTAGCACGCACAACAGGAATAGTTGTAGTCAAATCTTAGGCTCTGATCCCTTGTGCGCTGTAGTGCCACTCAATTATTATTATTAACACCTTCTTACGCTCTCTGTAGTCAGGATAAACATTTTATATCACACTTTCTGCAAGGAATCATGAATGCCTTTAAATTTGCCGCAGTAGCTACTTCAAAAAGGTAAAGCCTTAAATCATGTTACCTGTGCTGACCTATAACAGAGTGTGTGGCGCTCAAGCGAACAAAGGACAAAAGACAGGCTTTTTCGCTATTCACTCATTCTACCCACTCATACTGTGTCATTCTCCGGAGAAGATGGGATCTATAAATATCGGCAACCAAATGGTGAAATCGAAGAGTTCCGCTTTTGGACGTCAACGACAGACCCGATAGAAGTTGATCTTCGGAGTTCGAATAAAACCATCTTAGTGCATTTTTGAATGACGATAGCCACCAAAGAAGTAGTTGATTGGAAGAAGCAACTAGAAGCTACGATTATACAGTTGTTCTCAAATGTCTAAATTAGATTTTTTTGAAAATTTTCTGATATAGCAGTCTTTACATCGAACCATCAAAGGAGTTGAGAAATGGAACCTTCATATAATTATCAACCAACGAAAGGAGTGCGTGTGTGGTCGAGATATGACAAAGCCTTCATTTCAGAAGCCAAGATGTGTATTTAATGAGACTGGGAGGGCATGGTGTAAGGGCAAAAGGACAAAATAAATGGCATGTCGCACATAAAAGCTCACAGCTATACTAAGTGAGAAGATGCTGCGGATACGACATGCAAATCGAAGTTCAAGAAGCTCTAGATGCCGTTCGACAGAACGAAGGAAGAAGTATTCCATTTCGCTTCCGAGTGTATTTAACTTCCCTAGGCACTTGCCTGTCGCCCAAAGGAGGCCACTTTATCAGGTTGTTGGTAAAATAAAAAGTAACTTACAAGGAACTCTAGCATGGATAAGAAAGAATTCCAGAATCTCACAACTACACCGTCTGAAAGAGCCAAATATTGAACGATTACAGAAGACATAAATATTAAACAGATATAGGAGTCAATAGACGCAGGAGACATTCCCAATTCATCCATTGAAAGGAGTCAAAGTGACGAGGTACTGGGAGGGCTCTGGTTATCCTTCAAAATGAAAGCCATGATTAACAACGAAATTATAATAGATCCTTGCTTCATTGACTGAAAGAAGCTATTTGATTGAGAAGGACCACCGACAAGTTCAAACTATAAACGAATGTAAGGACCTTGCATCAACGGATTTCAATCTTTACCTCCTCCTGTCCATTTGAAAATAAATTGCCTTGAAAATGAAGAGAATACTGAAATCTAGCTTAACAGCAACACGAGCGATACATGATAATAGGGAAATGAGAAAGGAAACTGTCATGTGTGGCCGGTGCGACTATTGGAGATGTATTTTCACTTCTAGGAATCAAAAGCGAATAGTCCAATGAAAGCTATTTTCCAAAAACGAAGACGACTCTATTAAAACAGCACCCTGGCATCATGCTTTCAGTTTGAGTAAACGACGCAAGGCTCACAATGTTTTCATGCATTTGAAAATCATTTTGAGTTGATTGACTTTTGCTTGTGAGAATGCCTCAGTTCTTCAGTCAGTTGAATGTGGAAATATTTTATAGTTCACCCATAGTTTTTGGCTCAAATTTGAAACTTGAAAACTATTCAATTATCATCAACTTGATTGGTACTGTCTATCTCTCAACCCGAATCTGAATTAAATGTTTCTCTGAGTTTCTAAATTCAAGTCAAACGATGTCTGACTTCATCAAAAGCCTCCAGACTGACACATTTTTAATGAGGAATCTTAGAGGGGAACACTCAGCTGGATCTGACATGGGAACTTTGAGGAATGTCCGAAGTACTCAAATAGTCAAAACCATCATAAGGGGTTGGATTTTTAACAGACTGAAGCAATTACATTTGTCGGTCTCTTTTAGCGCAGTTGTGGCAATATTTATATGCCTGAGAAAATTTTCTGTTGACAGCCTCAGTGATCTGCAGAAATGTTGACACATGGCAAGCGACGGCAACGGCTCAGTTTGTTTTGAAAACTTCTTGCAAATTTAACTCATTCATGACTAGGCATTGGATGGGCAAATAAGCGCATAGATACTCGACATCCCGTCTATGACGAAATCTCAAAACAATTCACCGATGTCGTTTTTATTACAGTCCATAACGGAACAAGAGCATCCTTACACTGCATAAGTCTTAAAAGGAGTCACTAGCAAGGAGTAACTGGTGAGCAACAGAAAGATTCCTTATAGGAGATATAAGTTGTGCTCCCGAAAGTCAACTTCATTATCTCATGATGGCAATCGTACCTCGGAGAACTCAGTCTTGTCCAGAAAACTAAAGCACACGATGTGCACATGCATAGAGAAGACAACAAAGTAATCGCCAAAACAAAATCCCGTAAAAAAGCACGCAGTCCTTCCACAGCCTGCAGTCTATTGTCACTGTGTCGCGCAAATGGAAAACCTTCAAATCCACCCCCACACACACAGAACTCCACCCATTGGAACCATCCCATCGACGTCATAAATTCCCATTAAGTCGCGTTCAATTGGCACTTTGCCACTTCTCATTGCATTGTAACCCCATTCGACTCCATGCACCCGTTCATGTTCGACAACCCTGCAACTCGCCCTCCTCCCCGGGGACTCGGCTTACATTCGAAAATGAAAACAAATGGCACTTTTGAATAATTCCATTTAGCAGCAGAGCAACGATACTGCGCATCCGACATGCAAATCCAAATTCAAGAGTCCCGAGATGTGGTTCGACAGGACGAAAGAAGGAGTTGGCTTCCATTTCGCTTCCGAATGTAATTAACTCCCCATCCCCAGGCACCTGCCCGAAGCCCAAAGGCGCCCATGCAATTACTTCAGCAGGTTGTTAAAATTTAAACACGATAACTCCATAAATGGAAACGCGCCGCTCTGGTTCTCGTTAATTAAGCGACAACTAGAGCAGCAATCCCAGCCACATCAGAGGCGCACAGGAACTTGCACTGACGGAGACGCGACGAGGAGCCGACAAACCCAGCACCAGCCAATTAGCATTGATTTATGAATTTTTTAATAACTCTTCCATTGCCAGGACTGACTCAGCCCGAGGACAGTGTTTGATTGTCCTTGTCCTAGAGCGATCCGGGCATGATGTCACTGCAGGGATAGGTTGGCACTCGGGCGTGTGAGCAAGCCCAAATTGGTTTCGCAGCCCCCGGGGTACCCAAAAGTGCCTCGTGATCAGCGAAGGACGCGTCGTTTCTCAGCGAATTGGTTTACCCCATTTTCTTGCCGATATAGTGCGTCAAAGAGTGTAAGTTCTGATTCATGTTCGTTGCCGAACACTGCGCGTCCCATGAAGGTAAGGTATCCAAGCAGCGAGTCACTTGCTTCTCATTGATCACTCGCACTTTGATCCGATCGCCTGCTCCCCGATTAAATTGTTTGTTTTCAATCAAAGCGCACGCACACACTCGCGCACGGGCAATCAATTCCACTTTAACGGGCGGACCGCACTGGGCCGAATCAGACGCCCGGAGAATCAATCAAAGGACCGCTTAGGTGGGGACGGGAGTAACCCGCACTCCGCGACTAGATCTCAAACAGCAGTCTGTTTTCACTTAGATTCGATCACGCGGGGAGCGGCACACATGTGACGTTTCGCGACGCGGCAGCGACTGAGTTCACACATCCGCACTGACCGAGAGAACACTTGGAACTGCATGACGGCAGCCTAGAACCGCACGAACAGAACCGCCCTCGGTACACTTGCTTCGTGCGGCGGTGGCGGCAACGGCAGCCCAGCTGGGTCGGCATGGTGTTGTTGTGTATTTGTGCAGTTTGACGGGCAAACACAACGGGACGGGAGGAAAAAAAAAACGTGAGAACTTTGCCTGAACTCACAGAGGGCGAGAGTTTCATTGAGGAAAATGCGGTTATTCTGCGGGCCGAAAGCTTTACGCAGCAAGTGTGGGAGCTTTTACAACTGCGAAGGCAGACAATATGGTGGATCTTGTGGTGGGTTGTTGCCAGATGTAGAGAAGTTGAGGTGAAAGTGGTAGAAATATGTTCCACATGAGAGTGCCGTTTTTTTCTTCCTGTGGGGCCGATTGTGGGCGGCATTCGTGACGTGCGACATCAACGAATTTATGTATGGGGTCTGATTTCGGGGTAAATTCTAGCTGTGCTGGGTGATAAGGTTCTGTTATAGAATCTTCCTTCGGAGTGTGTTGTAATTCATTTAAAACTTATTTCAATGAACATTAGAGGGCTGTACAAATGACCGTTTCGAGTCAGACGAATGGGCCTGTACACATATGGGTTTTAGAGAGCTGCTGCAGTTTTCGATATCACAACTTTTACAAAATGTTTTCCTTCATGGACAAAAGTACATTTCATGTCATGGGTGCTTAAGAAAGAAATACCAGGACCAGGATGACAACAAATTCAAGTTTAAGTTTGATAAATGGGCTGAATGGTACGTGCATATGTAGATTTTAGTAGCCTGACATGTCCATCTCCCTTCAACATTTAACACTGGTCAAGTTTGGACGCAACAAACTAATAACAAGTGTTGATTGAAGACACAAGTTCCTTTTTACAGAGAGCCTGCTTCAATTTTCACCTACAGCGAAGACGAATCCCCGATCTTGTAACGGTGGATAAGAGTCCATTGCCATCGTTTGTAAAAATATCAGTGGGGATTTTGCTTGGCGAACGATGGTTATCAGCGGAAACTTATACTGAGTCAAGTCCACCGACACAAGAAAAAGAAAAATAAACTCCTATGTATGGTAGTTTGAGGTAAACATGTGCCTTCACAAATGTCCCCTTACAAATATTCCATTCCAGTTTGTACGGCCTTCTGCCAACTGCTTCCAATTCTGCACTAAGTTCATTGAGACTTCTCTTTGTGAAGGCCTGCCTAAGCAACTTTGGTGTTAGAAAAGGCTTGAAAAGAAGAAATTTATTTATTTTCAAACAGAACCTTGTCTTTGATTGAGTGGCAGTCTCCGTTACGAGGATGTTCTCAATAGGATTCTCCCAATGGCTCGTATTCGAAGACTCTTCGGGATGAAGCTGTGCTGTCTACATGCTCTATATGTTCCAGCTTACCCAAACGCTGTATTCGTAGTCGCTTTACTAGACAAATGCTGCAGTACAGCCTGTAGAGTTCCTCGTGGAGTTTTCCCTTCCAGATTCCATCTACATTCTCGAAAAGAACGCGACTATCTTATCCCCTAACGTTCAGGTTTCTACGTAATACCCAATCAGTTTGGTCCGTTAAAAAAGACCCCTAATGCTCGTACATATACATACCTCTTGAGTCCGAAAACCACTGATTGTCGAGAGTAATTCAGTCTATAGTTGTTTTCGCTACTGATGTTGTTGTACGAACTTATTGCGCAACCTTCTTAAATGGCATTAAAGTCTGGAATGGACTTGGGTCTCAACCAACATACCTCTTGAGCTAGCAGGACCTTTTGTCAGCAGTCTCCAGTTTGTTAAGGTCTTTTTCCACTTCTGCGCACCATTTCAACCGAGGCCGCGGTCTGTTGCGTTGTCCCAATGGCTTGGATTCCAAGACTTTTTGGGCCACAGCAGTGGTACCCATACCCTCTACATAACCTAGCCATCTTAAGCGTTGTATTCAAAGACGCTCGACTAAGCGCATACTGCCGTGCAGCCCATAAAGTTCTTCGATGAATTTTCCCCCCTCAAAAGCCATCAATGCAAACAGGGCCAAAAATCACATGCAGAACTTTTTTCTCAAACATGCTAAGGGCTAATGTTAAGGAGGACTGGAATGATCAAACTGTTATAAAGGGTGATTTTTTAGCTATTATCTTTTTGGCAACACAGCTTACGCACGTTATGTATTTTGTCTCACTGTCAAACATCCTCAGTTTGGTCTAAAATTTAACCATGAATCGTCTTACAAACGTACAACGCTTGCAAATTTTTGAATTTTGTTATCAAAATGCGTGCTCTGTTAAGAAAATTGAAAATTGAAAAATTGTGTTCAGCGACGAAGCTCATTTATTGCTCAATGGGTACGTAAATAAGCAGGATTGTCGATTTTGGAGTGAATATCAGCCAGAAGCATTGTAAGAGTTATCAATGCATCCAGAAAAAGTCATAGTTCCGTGCGGTTTATGGGCTAGTGGCATCAATGGACCGTACTTCTTCAAAGATGACGCGAATCGTAACGTAACTGTGAATGGTGAGCGTTACCGTGACATGGTATTCAACTTTTTTTAGCCAAAAATGTAAGAGCTTGACTTGCATGATATGTGGTTTCAACAAGACGATACCACATGCCACACAGGACGCGCAACAAGGGACTTATTGATAGACGAGTTCGGTGAACATTTTATTTCACTTTCGATACCGGTCAATTTGTCGCCTAGATCGTGCATTTAATGCCTTTAGACTAATTTTTGTGGGGCTATTTTAAAGCCCGTGTCTATACAGACAAGCCCGCTTCAGTTGACGCATTGGAAGTGAACATTGAAGCAATTATTCGTGAGATACCGGCCGAAATGTTGGAAAGAGTATGCCAAAATTGGACTAAGCGGATGGACCATTTGAAGCCCAGTCAAGGTCAACATTTGGATGAAATAATCTTCAAACATTAAATTATATGGACCCCACCATCAATTCAAATAAAGACTTTATGCATTTTTCTGAATTTTATGTTTTTTTTAACGTGCTTATAGCTTTTAAAAAATTAACCTTAACTAAGCCAGCTTATCCTTTTGAGAGATGGCTCTCTTGATCTCAAAACAGAAGCAATTGACAAGCTAATCACGTTTGATTTCAGTTCTAATATTGTAGTCGCTATTTACAGTAGAACCAAGGAAGAAGAAGTCCTCGATTACCTCGAAGTTTTTGCTGCCTATTGTGGCTAAGACGTCGATGTTGAGGGTCCTTTTTTTAAGGGAACAGCATAGACTTTATTTTGTTCTCATTTGGTGAGCCAATATATGCAGCCAAAATTCTTGACGCTCTGTCTGGTTGTCGATGCTGTACGTGTCCAAATAGAACGCCTTATACCAGGCAGAATAAATGTTTTCTTACCAATAATTTCTTGGCAAATCAACTTTTACATGGACACAAATACAAGTCATCCTTAAAGAAATGACATGATAACCTGCAGGGCCAAACGCTAGGTAAGTCCATGACAGTACTGCTTAAGTCCTGATAAATGAAATCTCTGCAATTGGCTATTTCCTGTGCTCAACAAAATTTGACACCAAGCGATAAGATGATACCATGTTATCGGACGGTGTTGACAGCTATTTTCTTTGTACCGGATCACTTTTTTATCAATTGATAAAGTATGAAGCAATCGGCGGTTTGAGTTTTACTAAATTGACAAGAGGAGGTCTCACCAAACTTAAGTTTGACAAAATCTGTAATGTTCAAGTTTTATTTGACTTAGGGCAAGGAGCAGTCATAGATAAATTTGAAAAATTATATTGTGCTCGCCTTAGGGTAAGTACGTTAGCACACATGTCTAAGGTACCAGATTCGGTTCATGGACTAAGACTTTTACATTTTTACATCTTAAGACAGCCCTCAAATAGAACTAATTATAAACTAAATGTTTATGAAATCTTACCATTCGCAATCGGCAAAAAATATCGATGAGAGAAAAGTAGCACATACAACACGAGTAGTTCCTTAAGAAGCGGAGATTGGTCCTTTGTCCGCTGTAGAACCGCCCCATTTTTTTTATCTATATATACAATAGCTCAAATGTCTTTAAACTAACAGCACTTCTCACCAACATATCAAGTAAAGTTTGTTTCTAGATGTTCGAGAACTTAGGTTAAAACCAATGTAAGCGTCAAATATATGAATGCTTGAATTTCACTCTTTGATATCGATATCAGACTTTTAGGTTTTAGGTTACATGGATAAATTTTAGTCCTGGTTTGTGTTGATGGATAGCTTCATGCACCCAGCTAAACATGTGTCTACACAACGCTTAAGATAGCTGAGTCATACAAGGCAGATCATCAACACAGCTCAGGCCCAAAGAGTCATCGACTCCCGACCAGTAGGACAAAGAAATATATAAGGCCCACGTTACCGATGGAAGGCGGAGTAGGACCTCAACCAACTTGGCTTGTGGAATTGCTGACTAAAGACCATTCTCTCTCCAGGGGCTTGTTGGTGGGAAACCAGGTGCATCCTGAAAGAGGAGGAAGAAGAAGAAGTCGAAGTAGCTATCTTCGGCTCTAAAGTAACACATGTTCATGTCTGCCATATAATCACGTCCGTCTACAAAATTCTGACGTAAAAGAAAAGAGATGTCTCGGCACATATGCTAAAATTCAATGCAATTCGAAGAATACTAAATTTCCTAGGACATCAAATGCCAGATTTAAATTTTGTCAACAGAGCCCATTGCCCTTCCCTTGCCAAGTGCATCTCATCTCACTTACGAGTAAACCTACGAGAGACGAATGGACATGTATTGAATACTTCCTTCTAAAACGGCAACATACTGAATAGCCAAAACCCATTCAACTTCACTAAAGAAGTCGACACTTCAGAAAACAAGTGAAAAACCAAATTACTTGATCCACCCACAACAAGATCCCGTCACATCACCAACAATTCACTGTGACGACGCCATCCTCAAAAAACACAGAAACTCTCATTTGCTGCCCAATCCCGAGAACATCTTCAGAGTTATCACACCACCCCTCCATTAAATAATTTAACCCTTAAACCAAGCTCATATCTTTCACCGAATGTCAACGTCGCCAATGACGTCTAGCTTCTGCCAGCTAAGCCGGCCCACGCCTTCAGACATCCCACGCAATGACCTCTTCGCCACTCAATTGCATTATCTCGTATAACATCACGCACACAGCATCTAATGAAAGTAGATGGGCGTTGAAACACCCATTAAGGGATACGGAAATTCTTTTCACGGCCCGCATTGAATTATGCGAGCAGGAGCAGCCCCGGTTCGGGACACATCCAATCCTCGCAGGGCACATTGCAAAGACGAAAAGCGAACGAGCAAAAAAAAAAAAGAAATCCAGAATGAATTGTGATTCCACATTCGCATGGCCATTCATCCATTCATCTAGTCACTACCAATACGCAGTACACCGCCTCAAAGCGAAACTTACTTAGTATGCATTATTCTCTCGAACGGGACCTCGAGTTGAGGTAGGATTTCCAACAGAGTAAGCGAGACCAAAATAGAACACTCTGCTCCTGCACTACCCCAAGTGCGGGGGTGGAGTGAGCGACGACAACGAACAGCGACAAAGGCGATGAAGATGAGGCCCAGGATGGGGGTGAGGACGAGAACGTCGAAGACTAAAAATGGCATCCACCTACCCGATAAAGTTTATTAATGACGTTGGATTTATTTGCCAATTCCCAGCATTAACGTGTATCATTCCACCGTCGTCGACGTCGTGCACATCACCTCCTCTGGATTCTGACGCCGATACCCGAGTCGATGATGACAATAACAACAAGGCTGCCTTGTGTACCCGATAGCCCGGCGGCTGCGGCAGCGGTGACGGCAGAATTGTTAAGGAAATGCCAGTTCGCTGGGACTGATGACGAAGGACCCAGCACCGAGCTAACACCCACGTTCATGCCTCCATTGCTGCCACGGATACGGTTCGGTATTCTCTTTGTCTCTCCAGATGCACCGTGAATGGAATGTGCGAGTGTCTGTGCGACTTCCAATCGCCTCGTTGGACCCGCATATGTTTGCATGGAACACCGCCCCCCACCCACTCCCACCCCCACGAGGTGATTCCACGAGGCACGTCAGATCTGGGGGCGAGCATGTGGAAGAGAGCTTTTGCCCAGGTGGGGAAGCGACAGACATGAGCAGTAGTCACCGCCCGCTGAACCTGGGGAAACTGGGGAAGCGGCTCGAGTAAATTCGAACTTCCAGGAATGCGTACGCTACCAGCTCTCCAGTCAGCCTGTCCTCGGCGTATAGAGCCTGATTTTTAATGGAAAAGACTGTATCCTCTTGGAGTTCTCTTTCTTTCGTTTTTTTTTCCATCCTTATCTTTCTCTTCTTTTTCTACTTCTGCTTGATTTGGGGACAGAAGGACACAGAGATGATGATTTCGTGTGCGTAGATGTATGCGA
This sequence comes from Eristalinus sepulchralis, assembly GCA_944738645.1. Taxonomy (NCBI): domain Eukaryota; kingdom Metazoa; phylum Arthropoda; class Insecta; order Diptera; family Syrphidae; genus Eristalinus; species Eristalinus sepulchralis. The sequence goes on from OX122886.1 coordinate 57,991,265, forward strand.
ATGCCTGCGTTGTCTTCCCTGAAGATTTGCGAATTGATTTTCCATTGCGCGAGGACCGAAGTGAGTGTGGGTGGGATGATACAGCCCGTCACCCCCTGCTGCCCGCTGTGGTCCGCCCCACATTCATCTGCTTAAAAACTGAATGAAATTGAAAATTTTCCACCAAATAGCTCGCAGATACAGAGCTGCCGAGAGAAAAGAGAAGAAAATTTGCCTGGGTCGTACAGATGAGTGAGAGGGGGGGGGGGGGGCGCAAATTATAACCATCACATCAGTACACGTATGAGTAGTTGATCGAAGAACAAGAAGCATCATCGTCATCTGCCCGATATCGATGTTGGCCAAGAGGCGGCGAAGCAAAATGACGAAGAAACAAAAAAGACGATGACTACGACTACGATGATGATGATAATGAAGATGAAGATGAAAATCAAAGAAGATGAAGACCAAACGAAACGAAACTTAATGAATGGGGAAAACAACCCCATGGCATGGCCGAGATGTTGTTGGTATGCGGTACACACAAAAGAATCCATGGAATGTAATGGCTTCCGTTTTGTTGAAGGCTCTCTTCTTTCACCTGACTCATCACTTGCGTATATGATCGGGTTTTTTTTACGACTTTTTGAGTTCGCTTCATTTTTATTTGGGCATTTTTTTTGTTTCCTCCTTCTTCTGCTGGTCTGTTTCTTTTCTTCTTCATTTTTTTCTGTTTTTTTTTTTCGTTTTCTTTTTGGAGTGATAAATTTCACGTGCGTCCCTAATATGAGGTTTAAAAGGGCGCAGGGTGGTCATGGAGTATACTGAGATGCGACTGAGGAAGGGTTTAAGCCCCCATACATATACACACACACACACCTCCGCCATCGAAACTCACACACAGAACGAAAGGGAGCGGAATACACTGACGTAATTACGCAAAAAGGAGCTGTGCGGAAGATGACTTTCAGTGAAGGATTCAATTGAATCCAGAGTGTTACAATTTTGTGAGATGTTTCATTTGATGGGTTATGTATCCTGAGAGAATGTGCTGTGTACACGCTAGTCGGATACACATCCGGTTTGGCGTGAGAGCGAGCGAGAGCGACGCATGGAATTTCTTTATGCAAGTCAAGAGACTATAAAATTGTGTAGAATAGTCCTGGAAGATTGGAGGTAATCATCACTTTATTGTGTTCCTTCTGAGGTGGGAGTCGTTTCCGCAGGGGGAATCGCTTTTTGAATGGATTACCAAATTTTCTAAGTGCCGACACTTTGAACTTTCAAATGAAAGGGGACATCATTTGCAGATTCAGTATCGATTTCGATGGCGTTGCAGTTGACAAGACATGAGAGGAAGTGAAATTTTATTCAGAAATGGGCTTGACATTGTAATCCACCGAGGAGAGATAATCTGGAGTTTTGAGATGAAATGTCAAGAGATTGACAACGCATCAAATGGTAGCTGGTTGTTCGAGGTTTCTCTGGTAAACGAATCGATTTTCGAATGGCTAAACCACATACCAAGTATTACGTGTGCCCATTGATGCGAAACATTCATCAAACATCCTAGAACATTCAAGGAGGAAGAACAGTGACTCTGGTAGCCTGATTATATAATTTGAGCAATAGCCAGTGAAGAGTAGTTTTGACTTTGAATGCCTTAGCAGTCCGGCTGTTGCCCGAGACTGCTTAGAGCAACTAAACAAGACGAGTTTACCAACGTCACAGGCAAACACCAACAAAATTTGATTACATTCCATGTTGCACTGCCATGCAAGAGGGAGCCGTTGGCTATTTGGACCTCCTTCCGTCACAGACACAAAACTCGTCATATGATAGCGAGTGTGGGCAAACAAATGTTTGTAATCAAAGAGGCAATACAATGGAAAACCGGAGTACTGTGGAGAAAAAAAATCCTTACGTCCGAAAAACATACGTGAAGGGGTATGTTTGCAGATACCTAGAAGTCTAGCTGCGGAAATAAAACACGACCTTCTTGCAAGGAAAAATGCAAACGGGCTATCAGCAGGCTCGGAAAAAGTCACTCACACCCTTCAAACTGAAAAGAAACTCTAGTTACTGAGAAAGAGACACGTTCGGTAGCTGTTGAGCAGAATTGACTAGTGCTATGGCATGAAGACGTTCCAAATTCTGCGAGAAACTAGTAACAAGTTTGAAGAATTAGGCACTTTACTTAAGAAGCTAAAAAATAACAATACTATAGATTTAGATGGTTTGCCATTAGAACTCTTAAAAATGCATTCACCCGATCATTTGTTAGGTTTGGACAAGAATACCAGTTCCACGAATACCTCTTTTATGTATCTTGCTTTTTGATCTATCGAGGTCCACTCCTGATAAACGTTGCCTACAAAATCTTATCCAGGATACCACGTGAAGGTGAAAGTCTCCAAGTAAACCAGCAATCGGCAAATACCAGTACTGTGTCCGATCCCCATAATCGACGAGAGACCACACTAAGGTAGCAAGTGCTGGAAGGACGCAGTTGTCGCACAATTCATCGACATGAGAGTTTCACAAGAATGCATTCATCACAGAGTACATTTTGAATAATGGTGTCTGAATTTGAAAACTCATCACACGATGATAACAAATCCTCGAAGCGCTGTTCAGTGACCATAAAACCATTGGAAACCTGCACAGGATTTCGGCAAGAAGATGTCTTGAGGTGCAACTCCATCAATATGATACTCAACAAGGTAGTACAGAGGGCAAATATCAACATTATCTTCTTTAAATCAGTACAACTGCAGGTCTATAAAGATGACATTATTAACAGCGGAGTTTCCAGCTTTTATTAGCTTTTTCATTTTAGAAGTTTTAACGCGACGGAAGAGCAGGCGGAGCGCCCGAATCTTAAGGTCAGTGATGATGAAACAATATATATGCTGTTCAGTAAGACCCCAACCGTCATGCACTATCCCTGAGTAAACTTCACTTTCGACAGCTAAAATTTTCAGTTAGTTAAGGTGATTGTATAGGTGCGTGTGAACGTAGCAAACGCCTTAACTAACTGAAAGATGATGCTTGGCAATCAGCCAATCGGTATGTTCGGTAAGTTAAGAATAGCTATGGGGGTAGTGGTAAAAACTCCACATGCGAAAGATCAATGTAATGCTATACAGAGCTCTAATCTTACCAGCCGTGTTATACGGAGTTGGATGCTGAAGGACCAGTGAAAGTACAGAAATGAAGTTTGGGTAAATCGAACAGAAGAATTGGAGGAAAACACAGTCATTTCACCGTGGAAGATAAATGGAGAAGATACGATAACCGACAAGTATTCCAGCTGTACCATTTGTGGATGTTGTTAGAAATAAAATAAAATGTCGACTAGACTGGTGCAGCCAAATTGAAACGACCATGTCAAGAGTGCCTTTAAGTCGCAATTTCTCCGTTTAAGAAGAAGAACCCAAGAAGCGAACGTTTCGGAACATGGTCTAGATGACTGAAAACATTGTACCCCTGTGCTGTCATCCATGTTTTGCCGTCCTGACATGTAACTTCGAATCTTCGCACACTGGTTTTTAATCAGTCAACTATCTTGCGAAACTGGCTTAAAGACGCTGTAAAATGATTTGAAGTGGGAGGAAGTTAGAAATATCTTTTCTAATTAATTTCTAATCTCATCTGTACTAACTAGGATATTTGGATCATTTTGTTTGATCAAGCAAGTGTATAAGGGTTCCTTCCACATCCAAGCCAAGGACAGCTCAAAGCAGAAAAAACTCTCTTCGGACTGATGGCTGATAACAATTTGGGAATCTATATGACGCGTGACTATCGTGCCTGAACCAAAGATTTGCCAAGCTAATGTGTTCAATTTTACTAAAATAATGTGGTCGCCGTCTTGTAATGGGTAAGTGCATCGACTCACACATCAAGGTTCAAGATTGAATTCCCGGTCGGAACACTCCGCATTTTTTCATGTCAGCGCCTCGTTCGAGTTAATAATAATAATAATAATTGAGTGGCGCTACAGCCCATAACGGACCAGGGCCTAGCTTCTACCTCAACTACTCGTGCCGTGCATGCTACTGTTCTTCACGAGTAGAAGGGACCTACAGTTTTTTGCCGACTCCGAACGGCGAGATTTGAGAAGCTTTCCATAGACAGTTAATACTCTTTGAGTGTTGTCAGCAACTCGAAAGAGGTGGTGCCGTAAAAAAATGCCAGGTGTCCCGTCCGGGAATCGAACCCAGACTTTCTGCGCCGCGGTCGATGCACTTACCACTACGCCTCGTTCGAGTTGTTCAAAGATTACTAAATGCCTTTGTAAAGCTTCTCAAATCTTGCCGTTCACCGTTGGCTAAAAACTCGTGGGAGAACTTTAGCACGCACAACACGAATAGTTGTTGTGTATAGTCCCTTGTGGGCTGTAGTGCCACTCAATTATTATTAGCAAGGCTCTGTAACACTAATCGCTGACGTTGTTCTTAGACTCATTTTTCGCAGAAAAATTGTCAAAAGGCGCCAACTCCTCGATCCGCGCCAGACTGTCACGTATTGCGCTCTCGCCAATTACGTGCGAGTTTTCCAAGCCGATGGTCCTTTTTGTTTACGTAGTCACTGAGATTAGTATGCGTCCTGTCAGAAATGACGATTTCTCACCCAAAATCCTTGTTCAATTCAAGCCGATTTGTGTTCTAGCTGAAATTTCGAAGCGATAGCGAAGTACTCGTAAACAGTCGCGCGCCTTCAACTTCTGAGTTAACAAGGCACAATGACTAATCCGAGATCAAAGCGGAGAAATTTTCTCGGGCTACGGGAGGAAATATTGATTCACGTGTTCACAAATTGAGCCACACACTCTCGGCCAGAGCAGTCAACCTCTCATCAGCGGGTAAGGCACGAATACGTGGAACATGAGTGTTGCCCACTTGCTTACCCGTCTCAGAAATATTTTTTTTTTTTAAATTTGCGGATAGCTGTGGCGATGGGCCAAGAATAATTATTATCAACACGGCATCTACTTTGACAATACAACAAGTTTTCAATATTTTTCAGCATGACGCTTTAACGTAAAGCACTTCGCTTAGTATGACTTCCTGTCAAGGTCTCAAGTGGGAAGGAGTTGTCACTGTCAAAATCAACTATACTGCAAAAAACTATCTGATCCACACTGCATCTTCCAAGCAAAGAAGAAAACTTTCGAAGCCCCTTCATCTGTATTTCCAGATGATGAGTGCAAAAAAGGGTCTGCATCTTCGACTGTCGATTGACAATTCAGGGCAAAAATAAACTTCAACATTTTTGTCTTCTCACCACCTGCGACCTGCGAACAACGGCCTCAAATGATTAATAATGAATGCAACAATCGATTTTGTTCTTCCTCTGGCTCTGCGGCGTGCGCTTCATTTGTTAAAGTTTTGCGTTGGCAACTCTTTTCAAAGATGTAACCGAAAGTGACAGTTCGTTGACAGTTTTGACAAGTATTCAAATCGAAAAAGTTTGTGTTGCTTTTTTTGAAGAAGGGAATGGAGGTGCGTAGCTTGAGTTGGAGGCGGGAATGTGAAGAGAGATATGGGAGAAAAAAATTTTGTGGTTACGCCCGCATGACGCACGTATGCTTACGGAATGAACTGCTTAGAAGAAAAGGGCAAATACACGCTTTAATTGGAGGATTGGATCATGACAAATTTCTTCATGTTTTAATTTTGTAGTGTAGCAGTTATTGAAGTTATACTCAATGGGCGGTAATCGGACATTGAGGAGTTTATGAATTATACAGCATTTGACATATACAGTAAGAACCAAAAGTGAACTTACAGTCATCTGATGAAAGTTCGTCTTAATAAATAAAATAAACCAGCAGGAGGTTAAGCAGATATGAACACAGGAAATTAAAAATTTCTGTACACAAACACTAAAAAAAGCAAAACAGGAAACATTCGTTAGGAAGTGTGAAGCAAATCTCCAATTTTAACGCCAAAAAATTGTTCTGCCTACATGCACAAAAATGCGAAAAGCTTAGGCAACAAATATGTATAGCTAAGGACGCGATCTTTCACTACTTGGAAGCTGCCGCTAATAATATTAGAGTGGCAACATTTGACGAGTTTTTGGCGACCTCTGAACAGCGAGATTTTCTTTGAATGTTGTCAGCAACTCGAAAGAAGTGGTGCCGTAAACAAATGGTAGCTGTTCCGCCCGGGAATCGGACCTGGGATCTTGGCGTATGAGTCAACGCACTTACCCACTACGCCACGACGACCACAGGAGGTCATTGTTAATTACCCTATTTAATAATAGGTAGATGTTTGGTATGTTCGGTAGTCAGCTGTGGGTTAGTGGGCCTGGAGGAAGTTTACATTTGATTTATCGATTGAACTATAAGTCATCTATCATTTTTCCACAGGCTAAACTTCCCCAAGTGAAACAGTGCTGTTCTGCCGCTGACTTTAGTTGCCACGTCACACAAGCTACTGCAGGTTTACGCAGTCTTACTTGTCAGCACGGACAACGAAGTAATTTCTCTCACAATGATGTGCCTCTCATTCTTGGCTTCGCAGGAAAGTGGGACATACAAAAAGAAATCCGCTCGCTCTCCATATCACTTTCTCTCCCTCTCTCTCTCTCTCTCTCTCTCTCTCTCTCTCTCTCTCTCTCTCTGAACGACAGTCTTGTAGATCCCACAATTGAAACTTTCCTTTGATCTGGAGTGTGTACAGTACAGGGACTGCTAAAATCGTGTTTGACAGCAAATTCCCAAATCCCCAAATTTCCCTTTTCTTAAGACCTGTCCTCTATATACATCTGTTCTCTTCGCAAGGTCGATAGCGAGTGGACAAGGATTTATGACAGGCGCTGTCAATATTTTATGAGACGTCTGCCATTTTCAAAAAGTTGACAAATCACAACAAGAATGTGAACAGTTTTTCCATCGCGTTTTCAGGCTCGCATTCGAGCTCACGTTTAAGGAACAAAATTGGAACCAGGTCGGAAAAGGGTGAATCCAACCACAGTCATGACAACATGGCACAATCCTTGATATACGCGGTGACTGGATCGGGAGAACAGCAAATTATATTCAATTTGGTGACCGATCAACGATTGTGAAGAAGGGGTCGCAGAGGAAACTCTTCACGGAAGAAACCAGAACAAAAGTGTCATTTGGCTGACACTAATTGTTTGTTAAAAGTTTCCTTAATCATTCTGTTTGAAGTCTGTATATAACTGTCGGTTCTCTCAATCTACAGTTAACGCACAACAAAACAGCTCACTGAAGGTTTCTGTGGTCTGCATGTACACCAACCAATTTATTTGATTTAGTAAGATCAGATAATACAGAAGGTAGAAAGTGACCGATTGTAAGTTGAGCACAACCCACTAAGGCCGTCTTATGTAAATTGTGTTGCTTGATAAACCAGAGCATACCCTTATAAAGTGAAGGACGTGTTTTTGAATATCACAGCGGTTGGATAGGAATGTTAAGGCTAAGCTACTTGGCTATAGACTGCCGTCATCTATGAGCGGCTCAGTACACTGCTAAGCAGCTTATTTAAAACATTTTGTGGCGCTACAGTATACGACGAATTAGAGCAAAGTCTCTTCAGTAACTTCTAGTGTTGTGTGTGCTTTTGTTCGCTGCACCGAGTAGGCGCATCTTCAATTTATAGCCGATTGCGATGCGACTTTTGAGATGCTATTCATAGATAATTGATAGGATCTGAATTGCCAACAACTCCATGGAGATTGTACCAAGAAAAATTGCAAGGTCCTCAACCCAGAAATCGTACTCAGGACTTTTGGCGTGCAATTTCAGTATTTACCCAATATGTCACAGTCGCCATGGGCCTTTTTTATCATTCCTCAGTGATTGAATTTGAATTAGAGTTCCCTTGGTCGCCTTGGTGTCATTGGGTAGTGAGCCGACTCACACGCTGAAGGGCCTAGGTTCGCCTCCAGGACTCAAGATCTCAAATTTTTCACAGTACCGTCTCATTCAAACTGCTGACTGCAGTTAAAAAGTGTCTGTCTGTCTATTAAAAGTCGGCTAATCGAAAAAAACTGTAGGTTGCCTCTACTCATGGAAGAGCAGGAGCACAAGCAGTTGCTGATGAAGCTAGGTCTTGGTTTCTTGCGGTCTGTAGTGCCTCTCAATTTCAAATCTCCAATTCTACGACCCTCCTCAACGGACATTATTTCATTGATTCATTCAAACCTAATGGAATGTGAATTGACCATGCTGTTAGCCATACAAAGAGATGATTTAGGCTTAATTAGATTTAGAATAATATGGAGTCAGCCATTCGGAAAGTTTCTTTTAAACATCGCCTTTTTGTTTTCCGAGTAAATTATCGGACAACAGGAATTCTTTAAGGCTTAAGTTACACCATTGAAAGATTCAAAGTTATTACCTCCGCCGGTAACACCGGGGTTTTTCAATACCCACCACAACAAATGATTTCCTGAATGCGGCTCTCACCGAGCTTCTTAATAAATGCTCCCCGGAACCTGTTAAAAAACGCAAATATTCATCGAATCCAACCCAATTTGCAATTGCATGAATTCATGGAATTCCCTTCAGCTCCCCGCTCCCCACTCAAAACAATAGGTTCATATGCGCCCGCACCAGCACACGCCTCGGGGTTGTTTCATTACTGAATTGCATGAGGATGGCCAATGCAATGCAGTTTTTGGGGGAGAAAATCGCATTTTCTGTTTTGATTGCAGTTTGCAGTTGGATTCCATCAGCCAGACTCGATGATACGCATTGTTTTTGCATTCTCTGTGGGCACTCAATGTAATTGTTTCAATGGTCTAATGCCAATCGATATTTGCTCATATTTTGAAATCGGCAATTTCATTAAAGCGCTCACCAACAACACTGACTCGGGATCGAGTAAATCAAATTGCAACCACTTCAGTGCTGACTAATGATGTGGATGCAATGATTCGCTCATATGTGCGGTCTACAATCAGTTTAGAAGCTTTATTTCATGCTGGACTTTGGTGTTTTTGGCCATTTGTGATTGGAGTCGTATTCAGAAACATCGAAACTGATTTAATTTGGTAGTTGAAATTATGAAAGAGTTGAAATTTCAAATACGAAAGCACGGGATGTTTGTGTGTGATCAATTTTATTCGAAAATGCAGGGTGGGTCATCTGTTGGTCTAATGTTTTGATCATATGTCCTTTTGGCACTAACAACTGTTTTCCGCTCGGAAGTTCCGCGGAAAAAAATTAATCACTGCCCTCTTGAAAAACGTTGGAAATATTGTGTACTGTTAAACGCAACAATTGCTGGAAAAAACGATTTTCAAAGAAGCTGTCCGCAATCGTATCGCTTCGCAGCCCATAACAGAGATCGGGCCTAACTTCTTCAGCATCTACTGATGTTCTGAGCCATATTGTTCTAATACAAGTGAGTTGACTCACGGTTCAATACCCACCGTGAGTTTCATTGGCTGTACTCTTTTAGCATCCTCAGAGTACGTGCGTGGGTCATATCCTATATGAAGTATTTATCATTGGAAAGAGAGTTTAGTGTCATGTGTGCTCACTACGACCGACAAGTAGAACCGAGAGACCATCCCAAAACAAAGATTGAAGTTGTTTAAGTGTGATTTGTAGGAGATTCTGAGTCATTTCGTGATCGTCAACACACAGAAAAGACTAACAAGGCAAAATAAAAAGCTTCACCTGACGAACATGCTCCGTAGATGGTGAAGATTGTCCTATCGGTGGGAAAGGGATTTCCACGATTTCCTGAAATTCACAAAGTGCGATCACACCGACAGATGTTACTTTCACAGGGCTCTACGATTTTTTTTATAACTGGCTGGCGCTAAGAATGAACTGATGTGAATTCCTAGCGAGGCGTTTATTGTGAGTAAATTTTTGAAGAGAAGGAATGTAACTGGCTGTTTCATTTAAGCACTTATTGCTAACGTAAAGGTAATAGAGTGACAAAGACGCGGCATTACGCCGAGTAACAATAATGATAATTATAATAATTGAGTGGCACTACAGCCTGTAAGGGACCAGGGTCTAGCTTCTGCAGCAACTACTCGTATTGTGCGTGTTATTGTTCTCTCAGTAGTAGAAGGGACTACAGATTTTGATGAAGACTCCGCATAGAGAAATTTGAGATATTTTTCAAAGACGATTTGTAGGAGTGTTCCAAGGGAATGAAAGATACAATCACGAGAGGGATGATTTGTTTATAAAGCACCGCTTCTTAGTTAGCAAAGAATTTATACATTTCATATGCAAATGAGTGGAGAGTTCGAAGGTTGTTCACCTAGTCGGATGATCGAATACAGTCATACAGGAAATAACTGACTCGAATAGAAAAAAGTAGTGTACAAAAGTATTCATTCAAATTCCTCTACAGTTAAGTAGTTTTTGAGTGTTGTCAGCAACTCGAAAGAGGTGGTGCTGTGAAGAAATGCGAGGTGTTAAGTCAGGGAATCGAACCTAGACTTTAGGCGTGTGGGTCGACGTACTTACGTACTACGCCACAGCTACCACGAGTCGCAATGCGACTGCGAATAATTGGATCGATACAAATTCTTACACAGCTCCATTTGGAAGAAGAAAAAATTGATCTTTCACAATAACAACGAACATTTGTATACCTTTTTCGATTCTACGGACAAATTGGTCATGCAGCTACATCCACCGTATTTTCCAGATTTGAAGCATCGGACATCTCTTTACTTTCGAACTCAGAAAAGACCTCTAAAAACGCAATTTTCAGACTTGTGAAGGATGTTTGAGCCGCCTGGTTCGTGAAAGATAAGCAGACATCACACTAAGCTGGGTACTTATGCATTCAAGGACGCACCAAAGGTTCATCTACGTGTCCAAACGGACAGTCTCACTTTTCTTACATTTTATAGACCAATCAACGGAATAGCCTCCTAGAAAGGCGCAAGACAATCAAGAATGTGCCAAAAATGTCCACTTTTCAAAAAGTCATCATGCCTTGGTCTTCTTACATCAACAAAGGACCACATCGTGGTTAAGGTGCCATAGTGGAAGAGTTAGTCGAGCTATGTCACGCTGCCTGCACGCCAATATGAACAACTCCCAAAGTATTTCCAATCTCCGAATTCTGGAGGTGACGCTAATAAGCCACCATATCTGAGGAATATGATTGCGTTAGACTTTGTCTAGTAGAAGTTGATTAATGCGAAAAAATAATCAAACTCAAATCCGAGCTACAGGTCAGTTAGAATGTTGATGGGCCGCACTGCTTTGGTCAGGCTATATGTGTGATCATGCCATGAGGGTAAACATGACACAACAACAAAAACATAAATACATCGCGCTTCATCACCACGCCAATAAGTTAATTCCATTGACAGCCTTTTTTGTTTAGGCAATAGTTGAATTGTGCAATTTAGAAAAGGCGTCCGAACTCAAAATACAAAAAAAAGAACAAGATGATCACTTAATATGACACATGCTTCCAAATTGTTGATACTCTCATCGTCTGGTTCCGTACATCTCTCACAAATGCCTGCAATCGGACACACAAAATTTTAGCTTTCTGAAGAAAGGATATTCACGTACACACCACGGACGAAATTTTAAAATGTTATCCTTACTTTGTTTACTAGATTTTGTACGTTCTTTGTGACATTTAAATTTAAATTTATCTGCTGCAGAAGTGAAACTCTTATCCACTCCTGCAGCAAATCCATTTAAAGTTTGTCGACACTGAGCACAGACTGAAACTCGTGAATCAGATTGAAATGAACGATATCCTTCAGTCCCAACCTTCTCGGATGAGAAATAAATAAAATACAAAAAAAAACATTTTTCAGTTGTTTCGGAATCCGGTCAAGAAAAAGGAAATTAGAAATTCCTGCCAAATGCATGAGCATCTCGTTAAGGAAGGAACACCTCCACCTCTTCCTGCCGTCCTCGGTCTTGATTAATATCCAAAAGTCCTTCAACTGCATCCTCTTTTGAATACGCCGCACTAAACGGACTGCGGGCCGAAGGAATCCGCCACAAACCCACCCACCACACACACACAAAATAGCATTCGAAACTTTTTACATAAAATTCCTTCACGTTGCCATTCAAACAACTCACAGAAGGATACGGAATAGCTTCACCGATACCACAACAGACCATTCCAGCATAACTTGGGCATCCATTCTCCGGCATCGTCGGCCCGTGCACCTGCCGATGTTCGTCTCATTTCACAATTTAAACACTCATAAACCACAAGCCGCAGCAGTGCTGCACTGACCCCCACCACTCTCCTCGACCTACACAACGGCGTCCGATACACAGGATTCCAAAGACAAACATCGTTAATTGATGGTAAATTGTTTTTTGTTCTTTGCACAAAGTTTTCCATTTGAACTTTTCAATTTCACGTTTCCTCTCCCGCTCCCCCTTTGGGGGGTCGGTGGAAGTTAAAGAATTTTCCTTATTTATGTACTCACCACTTCGCCCTGATTTTTGCATCAATGTCGAAAACGATGGGGACAACAGCGATGACGGCGGCAACGATGAAGACGAAGACGTACCAATTAAGTCCATGACCGCAAAGAATCCGTCAAAGAGAGCCCCAGGAAGAGAGTGAAAAGAAACGCACCAAGAGCAAGAATTAATTAACTTTTCAAACGAACCACGCCCGCAAAGGCAAATTAGAGTGGGAAGGTGCAACACAGTTTGAAAAACAGAAACCAGCCAGGAGTACTCACCATGAACACGAACAGCAGCAACACCAGCAAAAGCAGCACGGCTTCTGGGATTGCTGCCGCTGCAGTGGTGCCTCTTGTAGTGCGTTGTTATTGCCAGTGCCGAGGGCACTGCTAGTTGTTAGTATGCCACCGACATGAATGCCGCCAGGTGCAACAACTGTGGTGGTTCCGCTACCGCTGCCGTTTCCACCACTGCCGCCGCCGCTGCCAACGCCGCCAACACCACCGCCACCGCTGGCACTACCGCCTCCAGTCAGTGGTACATTGCTTGAAGCTTGTGACGCAGAGCCCATGCCACGGAGACGGCACCCCGATGGCAGCTCTGAAACCGTACAGGACATCCTACAAAGTGAAAAATCCAATGATTGGCTGAACAGTTTGTTTAATTAGTGCCGAGTACTTACTGAGTTCTGTTGCCAGAATTTGTGTGTTTCGGTGCTGCTTGCTCTATGAAAGCGGTTTCCTCGACACGCTGACGGATGACGCAGTTGTGTGGACTTCTAAGGTCCCGATCGTCTCACTGGCCATAACACCGGTGCATTGTAGACTCTGAAATTGGAGAAAAAAAAAACAGAACATTAGTCGCTTAAATCTGAGTTAAGCGGACGGATTATTTTGTGATCAATTACTCAAGCCACCAAGTTGCCAGTTTATTTATCGACGCCACTTATCATGACGCCCAATTAGGCGGCCATCGCATGACTAGACAGAATCGTTTAGAAATACCAGTTGTCCAACCCTGAGGTAGGCAAATACAAGGAATAGTCGCAATCAACAGTTTGTCGCGTGTCGACCTGAAGGGGGTTGAGCGCGAGAAGAGGAATTAAGCAAATCGACAACTCCTGGGCAAGAATTCACACAAATCAAGAAAAGTGTTCAATAAAACCGAACCTGTTGAGGGAAATGAAATTTGTGGTCAAGGTGTGGTGAGCTTCATTCTGTCCACGGAGCGCATTGAACACAAAATAAATACTGAGTAGGACTCTATGGGATTCAGGATGACAATCTGATGGCTGCCGTCACTTCCGATAAAGTCCTCTATAGGATAATCTAATTGCACTTGCAGTGATACCAGGGGTCGAAAGGTCCCTAAAAATTTCAATCCATCCTTCTAGACATGGTCACTGAAATACTGAGTGGGAAAGCAGTGCAATTGCCGTCCATGCGGATGCTAGAGGTAACTGATTGAAAAGTCGATCTATGTTGGTTCCGTCAAATTCCTGGAAAACGATTGAACTCAGTTGAACGTGAAGTAGATGATGAGAAGGGCGTCGCTTACGCTTCTTACTCCTAGGACTGCGGAACTGCAACTTGGAGGAGGAATCAAATGTCCGCACGAAGTAACAACCGAGCCAATAAGAAAATAAAAAAAGAAAGGGCAGAACATCAGATATAAAAGACAACTGCGGGCACCCTAAATGGAAAACCGATTTTGAAAGATTTCCCGAAATGGCCAAAATTCCTAAAAGACAAATATTATGAAATCGTTGCACAAAAAAAAAAAATCGGCTAAGTCTTAATTTGGTGAAATTCATATAGCTACCCCAAGCGAGAGAGGGACTGCAGGGTGGAGTAGAGTGTCCCCATCGCTTTTTTTGGGATTTTGTTTGAACGGGCATTGAATTTTAATGTTTTGTTCCAGCCCTAGAATGGCTACTGTGAAATTTAGCGCAACCCAATTTTTTAGAAGTTTCTGACCTAAACCAGCGACTGAAATACAGGAGTTTAAAGCTAGGTCCTAATTCACAAAGGCGGCGAAATGATATTCAAATTTTTAAGTTTTAAGCCGTTTTTCTATATTTTGGTTTTGTTTTATTTTTTAAGATAACATTTTTGGATATTTTGGCTCTGCCACCATTTTGGATACATTGGGATTTAGAATTTTGTTTTGAACTCAATGAACTACTATCCGTCAACAGAAAACAGAATATTTCACAGTTTAATCGGAACAAAATAAATAAACTCGACTTTAAAAATTCGAAGACAAGTGGGTTGATGGTCTGACAAGGTTTAAAAAGGAAAATACTTCTCCCCACCGTGATGAGGCTCAAATAATGAAGTGACAAGACTTCCATAACAGTAGAATCGGGATTACTGAAAAATAGACGCTTTGGGCTGGCTTCCAACAGAGGAGTGAACGTACAGGGAATCAGTACATACCCGCTGCACCGCTCGACAGCTACACGGTTAGAATCAAAGGCCTTGGTTGCAGGATTGTCCCAAGCTTATGCGGTTTACATTTTTCTAATTGGTCGCTATCTGCAAGGCATTACTGAGTTGTCTTATCGAATTGAAACAAAGACAACTAAAGTGGGTTTGCTGGTGAACGAACGCTATCTCTTTTGTATTTCGTGAAAAAAGGATGCAAAATCCACGTTTTGGACAGAACGTCACAAAGGCACTAAAACTGAAAGGTAGCTAAGCACTTTAATTGTTCTTGACAACTGGGCACAAGAGTCACTCAATTG
This sequence comes from Eristalinus sepulchralis, assembly GCA_944738645.1. Lineage (NCBI taxonomy): Eukaryota > Metazoa > Arthropoda > Insecta > Diptera > Syrphidae > Eristalinus > Eristalinus sepulchralis. The sequence goes on from OX122886.1 coordinate 58,006,408, forward strand.
ATAGAGCACTCTTTCAAAATACGAAGCTGATTCTGATACTTCTATAGTAACACTGCGATTAAAGTTATATTGGCAAGTTTTGCCAACTTGCAGAATTGGCCCCGATTTATACTGATTACGATTGAGTGAGCGAATAGACCTGCTTATTCTTTAGAATTGAATGACTGAACTGCAAGAATTTCGAATTGGAGCTCAGTTCAGAAATGCAAGAACCCTGCACTTTAGTTCGATATGTAACAGAGAATGTTTGCATGTAAGTACATTTATCAATGCATCTGGATCAATGCTAAAGTGAATTAATTCAATTTATTGTATGTCTTCTTCTTCTTCTTCTTGTAGCGCTACAGCCCGGGGTGGATCTGAGCCTCGACCTACTTGCCTCGTCAGCCAGCACAATGTTTTGCTAGCTGCCTCCAGCTGCCCAGTCCAAGTTGGTTGTGGTCCTTCTCCACTTGAGTGCGCCACCTTATCCTGGGCCGTCCTCTGTTGCATTGTCCCAATGGCTCAGGTTCGAAGACTTTTTGGGCCGGAGCAGTGGTGTCCATATGCTCTACATGGCCTAGACATTTTAAGCGTTGTGTCCGAAGACACTTGACTAGGCGCATGTCGCTGTACAACCCATAGAGTTCGGAGGTAAACGAAGTTTTTGACTACTTCGATATAAGTGTGACGAAGTAAGTGTGATGATGAGTGACTGTGACTAGTGTGATGCTAATTTGTTGTATGTAAGGAGTCCTTGATTTCTTTACAATGCCCAAGAAAATCTTGTTCACACTAAAAAGTAGTCAAAAGACCAATTCCCAGCTTCTTCAAAAACTACTCGTATTAAGCGTGCTATTGTTAATGCTTGAATTCAGGGGGCCTACAGTTTATTTCCGATTCTTTACGGTGAAATATTAAAATCTTTCCATACACAGTTAGTACTTTTAGATTGCTGTCAGAATCTGCTGATGTCTGCCGTGAAAATCCGGGAATCAAATCTGGGACCATCGGCGTGTGATTGAACACATTCGCCCAGAGAAGCCACAGCAGAGTTTTCATGATTGTTGACGCGTTGTATAGTGGCATGTGGCCAACAACCGAAGTCCAAAAATGCTCAAAGTCCCAAAATGCCCATGATCTCGAAGAGACTACAATTTTGAAAAGACGAAAATACCAAAATCGTAAAATTGACATTTATATGAAAACATGAGGGAAGTAAGCATTATGCGACCTTTGTAACAAGTCTGGACTCTACAGCGACCGCAAGCAAGAGGTCCTGTTACTCCTTTAAAATGATTCTTTTAGAACTTGGTATTAGGGACTGGCTTTTTGGAATTTTGCCTTTTCGGGATTTGGGGATTTCAAGGTGAGCGCTTTGGGATTTTCGATTTCCACATTTCGAGTCCCACAGCCCTTTTAACGATTCGAGTGAATTTAAGAAATGCCTAGAGCATGATTGCAGCTGATCCGTAACCCACACACGTCGCTCATGTAGAGGAATGCCCGCTGAAATGTTCGCTGTCTGGGTTATTGAGCTGACCAATAGACCCACTTGTCATTTTTGTTAAATTCTTGCCACAACATTGTCAGTTTAACAAAAATATGAACAAATGACGAGGTGGTCTGTTTTACTAGATTTGCCCATTTTCAATTTAGGTGGAGTTCGTTCGCATCTGAAGTGTCATCGAGAAGTGGGTGTAATTGAGTCCAAAATCAGCAGTTCATAGCAAAATTCATACACACATTCGGAAAAACAAGAAATTTTCAATTCAAATTTTTCAAAACTCCCTCATCAATCATCATCAAAACTCGAGCTTAAATCATAAAGAATCCACCTTTAATGTATTACAAGCTCCACACGGCCATGCCAGGCAGCGGAGAGCACTGAAGGATATTGACTCTAGTGCACACTAAATTGAATTCAACTAAATCCACGTCCCACCGATGGCACAGGAACGGATTAGAGGGGCAGAAAGAGAACAAAAAAAAAAAAAAAAACAAAAAACAAAACACGAAACCATTAACTACCGTCCGCCTACAACACACAGGGAACATCGAACAACAACAAGAAGGAAAACCAAAGGAAGGCGTGTTCGGTTCAATGGCACATTCATCTGCCGAAGCATGAAATCCAATTAAAAAAGCATTTTGTACCCCGTCCCCTGGATGAAAGGGTATGTAATTGATTTCAATGCTCCCCGATAGTATTAAAATCGATTTGCACGAGACAAGATGGTTATATATCCACCCCCACCCCACCCTAAGCCGGTGTGTTCATTGTGCTCCCTGGGCTGGAAGAGTCCGCAAAACAAAAAAACACCAGAACGCACCAAGTAACTGAGACTACAGCGGGTAACCTTATCACCAGCACTGGAGTGGTCTTCTTCGTCTTGGCCTATCTTAATTACTGTGATAGCTGGGATTTGTGGAGCATTCATCGCCGTCAGCCTTCTCACTCCACGCGGACGGATTCGGTTTGGAAATCGATAGCACACCGCTAAGGGCCTTGTGATGGCCGAGATTTCATTCGGATTTTATTTCTCTGATGTTTTTTTTTCTGCAGTTTCTCAAGGCTACTTCGTCTTGCCGGCTGCCTGGCTTTTATGGTCTAATTGAGGCGGATGAGCTGCGAAAGGATTTTTTGTTTGTCCTAATTGCTATTGAAAAGTACAATTAGTCTAATGGGCGAGTGCGCGATGGCAACCTAGTTTCCTGCCGCCGCCCTGACTTCGATGCAATTATCCCCCTGGACAAGCAAAAATTCCTTCCCTTCCTTCGATTTGCATTGATTGCCAGGAAACTAGCACCGACTGAGGGATAACAGCATCAACGTTCCACCGCCCAGAGGAAGTCCTCTGCTGCGGCGCTAAGCTGCTTCCCTCGTCCACGCCTCCAGGACAAGACATTGTCTCCGGCGCTCGTTATCAACCTCCCCCACTGTTGTTGCCGCCGCCGTCGTCGTCGCCCTTGTTTGGCATTTGTAGCATTTTTGTTACAAATTTATTCCACAATCTGTGTTAAATGGAACGTTCCCTTGGAGTCTTGTCCCCGATTTCAACGCCACTGGCTTCGGCTCGGCCGCAACAGCAACAGCAACCACAAGCGGAGGAAAAGAGAGAACCCACAAGAACGATCGTTAGAATGCCGAGCGAGGGAGAGCGCACAAATGCACACAAATGCTAAGTGCAGCAGGAACTATCAGCACGGGGAGCAGTGTTAAGCATCTTCGCCTGTATTCAGCTCCGGTCGTTTTTGCAGGAGGGGTGCTCGTTCATACAAGACACCAGCCAGGATTACGGAGCGTGAGAATGAGAAAAATGTGTAAAATTGCATCCCCCATGATGGGGTGGGGGTGGCGTGGTGTTGGAGGGAAGACAAGAACGGATAGAATTGCACGGTGGTGGCTTAATTCAGAGAGGAAAGTCCTTATTTGTAAATGAAAAACAGGGCGCGGAAGAAAGGGGCAGAGGGGGAGTGTGGCATGTACATGCCGGAAAAGTTCCGTGGTTGACTAGGATTAAGGTCCTGCAAAGCGTGAAAGAGTGCATTCGCGTTGGCCTCATTTTTTGCTGGCGCTTTGTCGGATGATAATTGTATGTGCTTTCGGCATTTAAGGAGGGGATATGCAAGTCTGTGCGGTGGAGGGGAGTTGGGGTTTCTTCGCCGTTTCGAAGTCTTTTCTCTGACGTGTTCTTTCGCGAATGAAAATTGAATGGGAGGAGGGGGGTGGGACTAATTTGTAAAGGTCTTCCTTTTTGCTTGTGATATTTGAACAAAGGATCCCATGAATGGGGTGGCAGGATTGTTTTTCATCACGTTTTGATGTGCAATTGTGCTTTGTTTAAGGAGTTGGCATTTGTTGCCTGAATGGGATGAAGGGGATGAAGGAGATGAAGGGGAATATTTTAAGGTTTTTCTACTGCATTGGTTTTTAGACGTTCCACCTTAGACGTTGGACATAAGGTCGAGGTTGTAAATGGGTGGAGAGTATGTAGCTCTGTACTGAAACGTCTTTTTTAATTAGCAAATAAGATCCACATATGTTCGTCATTATTGTAGAGGTTTAAGGGCATGGGAACCCACTATAAGTCCGATTTCTATGTCCTCCTTCTCACAACGGCTGCCGGTTCAACTGCTGTCCTTAGCCAGAGACACTACAGCCCTTGAAGTATTCCATAGAACTCAAATGAGTCCCATATCGGAATCATTGGTGAACGAACCGTTGTCACAGGTTGGTTCCCCTTGAGAGATCTTATTGTCGAAAACGACTCGTTTTGGAAACCGGAATCGACGACGCTTTTACCTAAAATCGTTGGATGAAGGTCTATCAAGATGAGTACAAAACTTCAATGCAGTCCTACCTTACAAAATAATTGATTGTTGAAAAACGGAACCTTCTTCGAGTGAGTGAAGCACGCTTTTGCACAGAAACGCTAAACTTGACAATTATGCAAAAGAAAAATCCGAAAATAATCTCCTATGAAACAGAGACAACCAGGAACCCCACATCATTCGAAAACACATCCCAGTCACAGCACTCCTCTCATTCACAGAACTCTGGTCTCCACAGTTTCGAGAAAATCTTTCTCTTGACTTCATTAGCCTGGGGCTCTTCTGTTGCCACTGTTGACCAGGAAATGGTTAAAAGAAACATACAAACACACACACACACACACTCCAACCCAATAGGGATTACGTCAACCGAATGCCAGTTCCCAGTCTCTCACTGTCACAGTCTGCCTTTCATACGGCATAACACTTTTCAGGAATCAGGAATTAGGTTTCTAATCGCTCTGCCGCCACCACCTCTCACCCTATTCCCCCCGCAAGCTGTAATTGCGACATGATATAGGCTGCTGCCCTATCGGTCCTCCAGCTACCCAACCACTCAGCAACTCCCCCGCTCCCTTGGCTGGGTGTCTGCATGTGCAAATACATTTTTAATTAATTCTGGCATCCTCAAGCTACGTATCGCATTGCCTCTGTGGGGTAGTCGAGCCGTTCCTGGGTTTGGGGGGGGGGGATGTGGAGAGCATAAATGGCCATTTGCGTGCTAGCCTCCTTTTGGGGGCATCTCACAGGATAATAATTTCAAGTACTTATGTCCGGAAACAAAAACACAACTGTCCTCTGATGGTTTGCTGCTGATCGCCACCATCAAGTCTTCCCTGGGGCATATGAAATTCGAAATATGTATGTGGCGGCGGAATGATGGCGCGGGAAGACTGCTGCCGTTTTTTATTCGAAAACTTTTGACCGTTGGAGAATGCAGTGGCAGGCCATTTACATCGACTGTGGATGCCGGAGGATGGAGGACGTGGACTGCTCTTCCGTAAATATGGGACGACGTGCTTCTGTGTTTTATGGGCGCAGTTTTACGTACAAGTTTAAATACTTAGTTCCGTTTGGTACTTACGGCCAAGAAAACTTTATTAGGGCAATTTGAAGTCGTGGTGGGCAATCTCTCAGGTGCACACACGCACCCTCCCGACCGGGCTGGGCCGAAGAAAGTTCTTTGCCAAGAAGAAATGTCTTAGTCTGGCTGAGGACAGCATTCGAAAACTTACCTAATTACTAAATGTGTCTCATGGGTGGCGGGGGTGGAGTGTGTGTGAGGGTTCGAATGAATGAGTTTCGCATATTAATAGTTAAATTGTGAGAAACTTTCCGGCTGTCGTATAGTCTTCGAGTAGGGTGCGGCTGGTGGACGGGGTGGCATGGAATGAGATTCCCGATTGTTCTCAGTAAATGGTTGTGTTTAAATAATTTTGTACGTGTAAGTGTCGTAAAGACTTTAATTGGCAGAAAATTGTATTTGAAACAGTACAGGAAATACTAGATGGAGAGGGGGAGGGGGGATATTAATGAACTAGGAAATGTGAGCCTTTCTGTTTCGGTTAACTCATATACAGTGACTCTCAGAATTGATCACATTTTTCATATTTTTACGTATTTTTCCATTTGGCAGTCTTTGTAAGGAGGCCCAGGTCCACCCCGAACTGTAGCGCCATCCGAAGAAGAAGTCTTTGTAAGGCTTTCGTCAAATCATATACAGAAGAAGACGGGACTAAGCCGATTCGGAAAGCGTATGGAGAACGAAGAGAGAACAGAGACTGGTTAAGGAACGGTCATGTTCGGTGGAAGTGTGGTATACTTTCGCATGCGTTTCAAAGGAGTGGAAGAGGATCGATGGACACAGGACTCCTTCATTTGTTCATGTTCTTGGACAATTTGAAAAAAAATGTAGACTAGAATGTAATAGGTTTGAAATTCTGGAGTAGCCGCCCTAATCTTTGAACCCTCATCCAATAGAACACCTTTGGTGCAACATCAAAAGACAAAATTGGTTATTGCTAAAAAGCTGTGCTCAATGGGTCGACGGTATTGAATTTAATTTCCACTAGAAGTCTATTTAACAATTGTTAACTCAATGCCGGGTTTTATCCGTTTTATCCGACACTTTTCGTGTGTTTCTAGGCTTGTTTAATATTGCCTCTATCAAAGGCACGATTCACAGTCACATTGCTTCAATTCCCATTCTCAAGGAAAAAGGATCCTATGATACTTATGGACTTGATGTTGATGGCATCTGGAGGAGAATATTCCCCGACGAACTTTATCGACTCTACGGCGGCATGCGCCTTGTCAAGCGCCCTTGGATACAATGCTTAAGATGGCTAGGCCATGTAGAGCGTATGGACATTACTGCTCCAGCCCAAAAAGTTTTCGAATCCGATCCATTGGGACAACGTACCAGAGGTCGGCCTAGGCCGAGATGGCGCACACAAGTGGTGAAGAACTTTAACCAACTTGGAGTGCACAATTGGAGACAGCTGGTGAGAGATCGTGCTGGCTGGAGAGGCATGTTGGTTGAGGCCCAGATCCACCCCGGACTGTAGCGTCATGGAAAGAAAAACAAGGAGGTACCTACGTTCTGTTAGTTAATCTAAACAGGCAGTTAGAGTTGTTGAATACTAATAATAATAATAATTGAGTGGCAATACAGCCCAAATGGGACCATGGTCTAGCTTCTACAACAACTATTCGTATTGTGCGTTCTACTGTTCTCTCACTAGTTTCTTGCCGACTCCGAATGGTGAGATTTGAGAAGCCTTTCATCGACAGTTGATACTCTTTAAGTGTTGTCAGCAACTCGAAAGAGGTGGTGCCGCGAAAAAAATGTGAGGTGTCCCGTCCGGGAATCGAACGTAGACTTTCTGCGTGGCGGTCGACGCGCTTGCCATAACGCCACGGCGACCCCGCAGTGTCACAATTACAAACCGCCAATAGATGTCCCATCCTGTACATTGGAATTTTGCACCCAATCAACCTGTCGAGACACACCGACAGTGTCAAAACAATACTGTATCCTTTAAGAACAATTGTCGCTGCTTAGGATTCTAATTTAATTAATTCAAAACCATTAATAGAATGTCAGTAATCATAAAACCAAAAAAGTGTTGTTATTATCTTTATAGCAATGTTAATGGCATTTTTTTGAATCACGAGGCACAGTGCGACAATTAACTCAATCCCATGATTTCCCCAGGGATGAACTGAAAGTAATAAAGGTTGCAGGAGTTTTTTTTTTTGATTTACCTAAACCCTGGTAAGTTTTATGGTCTTATGGTTTGATTGATAAAGATTTTTGTGACAAACTTTTCAAATTTCAACTTTACAGAGGCAATTTTAATTCCGACTTCATTAATGGAATGGATTTGATTAAATTAGGCCCGGCTTAGTAGAAGCTAAGAAGCTGAAACTAGGACATTGTTTGAGAAAAACTATTGTCAAGTTTAAAATAATATTATTAATTGAATGACACTACTGCCCACAAGGACCAGGACCTAGGTTCTACAACAACTACTCGTATTGTGCGTGCTATTGTTCTGTAACGAGTAGAAGGGGCCTACAGTTTTTTGCCGGATCCGAACGGCGAGATTTGAGAAGCTTATCAATTGATACTCTCTGAGTGTTGTCAGCAACTTGAAAGAGGTGGTGCCGTGAAGAATGCAAGGTGTCCCGTCCGGGAATCGTATCAAGACCTTCAATGTGAGGGTCGACGGACTTGCCACGGCAACCACCAAGCTTATAAGAATTCAAAAACTCAAGTTAGTGAGCTTACGGGCTTGAATGCCAAATAGTTAGTCAGACAAGAAAGTTGTGACCCGTTTTCGCCTCTTGCAACACATAGACTTCGATTACTTAGAGTTCTAAGCGTGGCCATTTGATTTAAGGGTCTGTTATGTGCTTTAGCTCACATATCGTTTTTCATTATTGATTTATTAAAATTAAAGAGAGCAAGGAAGCTTCTGGTTTTTCTAATGTAATCGGAAGAATCAGAAGATTCTGCAAGGTGATGAGAAGGATAAGAGAGATGATTCAGTATAATGAAGCAGCTCGTTCTACCCTCTTTCAAAGGCTACAGAGCTCACAGTAACGCAGTACTTCAGCAGCCTTATGTATGAAATCTCATCTCAATAGCAAAATTCGTCCTTCACCTCGCAAGTCAACGGTTACTATCCTTATAGATACGCAGACTCCACATCAGTCCAAAAACTAAGGATGCTTAGAAATAATCATTAATTTTATCCACACAGTGCTATACACAAAAGAACACAAGCTTTCTCATATTTTCTCCTTTCAAAGAACGCCACCAGCAAGATCCAGCCTATGCCCCCGGCGGTACTGTATATGCTACACACAAGAGCGAGGGAGCTGGTCTGTTTGTTTGATCAGAATTTTCGATATGATGCGTTTGGAAATCATCATCAGATTTCGCTTCCATAAGTATACTGGCTTCAATTTGAATATTTCCTTCGCTTCGTATTCCAGGAAATCTGGGAACTGAGGTATGCATGTAGGTCGTTAATGGCTGAATTATTATTATTATTATTATTTAATGGCACTACAGCCCACAGGGGACCAGGGCCTAGCTTCTACAACAACTACTCGTGTTGTGCATGCTACTGTTCTTCACGAGTAGAAGAGATCTTCATTTTTTGTTGACTCCAAACGGCGAGATTTGAGAAACTTTTCATTGAGTGGTGTCAGAAACTCGAAAGAGGTGGTGCCGTGAAAAAATGCTAGGTGTCCCGTCCGGGAATCGAACCCAGACTTTCTGCGCCGCGGTCGATGCACTTACCACTACGCCATGGCTGAATGCTGCTACTGATTTGCGAAGCCTTTAGTCAACACCTAATTCTATGCGACTTTTTGTTGTTATTTTATGGGGTTTCCTTCGATGGTAATGTCTCCTCTGATACAGGTGTTGAATCTCAAGGACTTAGTCTTCTGGATATTTAGCTCCAATCCGGTGCATCGGATAATCTTGTGAGTTATTTCATTTTAGCTTAAGTGTCGCTGTACTTATGTAAAAGAACACAAGTCTCGTCCGAGCTTCTCTCATAATTTCGTTTAGGACAATTGCGAACACTTGGTGAGAGTGGGTACCCATTCTTTACTTTTTAAAGGAGTACGGTATGTGCCATCTAGTACGGCGATATCCAAATCTTGCTTATTGCTCTGGTGATGTTTCTGTGACACTCCTTTTTTTACCTAGTGCTCCCCATTTTTCAACTCTTTTGATGGTATCAATGGTCTTCTCGAAATCTTTGAGCATCAGATATAGTTTTGCACGCCATTTTATAGTTCGACAGTGCCTCGAAAATACTATTAGTCAGTTTTTTTGTAAATAAACCATAGAAGTTCCAAACGAATCGCTGCAGTGATAGATAAATCAGGTAAATGCTGATGTAAGCCCACTTTACCGGTATATCAATTCCCCGGAGTATTGGTACTAATCCTGCCGTGTTTTGGCCACGTTGTGTTTTGGTTCATTCCGAGGCGTGCCTTCGATGCAATTCCATTAGGTAGGGCGATCGCTCAGCAGACCCAGAGCGAGGTAGTTGGATCAAGTCCATAAATTAGAATAGTTGACCTTCTTGGGAATAGCTCCTGATAAGTTAGAGTCAATGGCGGAGTAGACGGGGGGCGTGCGTGCATTGCCCCCGCTACCCCCCTTCTAGTGGACAATGCGGATAATGGAAATAATGATGATGATGATGATCCCGCCGTATTTTACTCTACAACTCAGCAACACTTTGAGAACCTTGTACAACAAATGTAAGTGCTTAGTGCTAAGTTTTGGGGTGTTTTATTCCCCGATGAAAGGATTGTTTGCGCAATTCATGCTTTTTCCTTATTCATAAAGCTATCGACACTCTTCAGTAATTTCAGCCTGTGACCACTGCAATTGACCCCAGAAAAATTGTCATCGATTAAATACCGAAACCACACCAAAGGACATCCCGAACATGCTGAACGGAATTCAATTCCGTATCGATTAAGTCTCACCCACCCGTATGCCAGCGCACACACGCACGCATGCAGAGAGGAGACAATCGAACAAAACGCTCAATTCGAACGGAGGAGTAATAACTTTTCCTGCATTAGGACAAATCATTGTTTCCCATTCAAATCTGAAATCGTTCATCATGGCGGCGTCGTCGTCGTCGTAGTTGTTGGCGTTGTCTCCACACAGTGCTGGCGTTTGGTTGTCATTTCCCCAGTTACCAGACACACGCGCACACAAACCCTCGCCGGGAAGAGGCGCAGAGAAGAGACGCGTACTTGTCGGGGAGTAAGAATCGATATGACACACAACTCTTGGACTTGTGGGAGCCACCCAATTGTTATCGAAAATGATATCACACGCAACGCAGCACAACACAGCACACAATCACTATAATGTGTACATCAGTTGACGGTCGTCGTTGACGACAGTTTCGAGGAGGTTGTTGGGTGTACGCCGACGACGACGCCAACCCCTTTATACCCAGCTGTGTCGCTCAGCCCGTCTCCTCGTCCACCGCAAGCAGTCACTCACTCTTCACGACATGTTGACAACAACAACAGCAGCAGCCGAAAAAAAAAACCAACTTCCCCAGGAACAATAAAACTGAGGACAGAAAACGGGCCGAGGACCTAAGCAAATACAAACATCAGAGTATCCCCAGAGTGGAGCGAGTGTGCAGCCGCACGGTGGGGGCTGAAAGGCCAATCATCCCCGAGTGGGTGTGTATGTGTTGGGGAGCACCCTTGTGCTGATGCCACTGCCGCTGCCGTTGCTGCTGCTTAGCCAAAGCCAGTCCCAGCAGTGTTTGCTCCCATGGGGTTGATTTGAGCATTTTCATAGATTACTTACACTACCCACATACCCTTGCAGTGATGGGCGCGGGATTCGTTGCACAAACACAATCGTTGTGGGCGCAGGATGGGGATACTGGGTTGTTGGCATGTTTGAACGGCAGGTTGCACGTGTGCCGTATATCAGTCGTGTCAACCGTGTGCGTGCATGTGAATGTGCTGAGTGCCGGCTACCCACACGCCCGCGGGCGGTGGCTTCCATTTCGAGTTTTTGTCTTTTTGCTTAATTTTGTGTCCAACTATGTCCTGCGGTTGGTATTTATGTAGGCTAAGGACTCGGTGAGTGACAAGTGCTGCTACCACCCTGACTGATGTACTTACAGCCAACACACCCCCACTGTGCGGTGACTGGCACCCACTCTCATTCGTCTCCGGGGTGGTCGCCTGCCACACTGCGTCGCGATGGGCAATTAATTTATGACTGTGCGCGACTCGCACAAGCGAAACCGGAAAACATAATAATGGCCTATTCAAATGCAATCATTCGGGATCCCGTGGGGTCAGAAATGTCCCGTAAATTCCCAAGTCAGCGACAACTACACCTTTCCTGCATCTAATCCCACCCGTGGTGGCAATTTGCATTCTGAAGAGTAATTAAAAGTTTCGGTCACGCCATATTCGTGTTGGCACCATCAATATTTGGCCGGAAGGATTTCGGGAAGGACGACCTGTAGGGCGCCCCTGTCATCTGGCTGTCTGCGGCGATGTGGTCTCTTTAGACTTCATTTCGCCAATTGCAGGCCCCTCTCTTCCTGGGCTTGTTCTGCTTGACGGTGAGGGCTGGCGCAGTTGCTGCTTGAATCTCAATTGCACGTGTAAAGCGGACACTCTTTAACAAATGTTTGGGTGCAGAGACGGGCGGCTGTACGCAGATACAAAGAAAAGCGATGCAAGAGCATAGACACTTCAGGATGTAAGGACTTGAGTCTCTTGAGCGATCTCGATGGGCAGGCGAGCCAGCAGGCTGGCTGTTCAATGGTTCTGTCTCGTGTACGTGTGTGTGGGTGTGAGAAATTTGAATGATTGGACATGCCTGGCGGGGTGCGCTGGAGTGCGCGTTCAGCGGACGCGGTGTCACGGAAAGCTTACATCAATCAATCAAAGTTCAAACAGCCCACCACCCGGCTGGACGCGGTGTGTGCGTGTGTTATTAATGGCGATCTTATCAATCACAGTGCGTGTCCTGGCATTGTATGTCGTTATGGATTCATGAAGCGAACGATTGACTTGGCTGCCCGGAGTGAGGGGACTTTATGAAAGAAAACTAATGTTCAGCTGAGTTGGGGGTCCCTATTAAAGGCCTCAATTTAGGTGTTACCACGTGGGGTTCGATAGCGGGGCGATGCTTGAGGTAGATACCGGCATTTCAAATGAATATCGATTGTTGTTCACGCATTGAGCGTGGTAGGATGAGCGTGGGGCGGCAAAAGAGGGGAAACACTTGTCGTAGGAAATGGATATAAAAATGAATTGTCGCTTGTTTTTCTTTTGACCTTGAAGTGTTTGCTTGGAGATGTCTGGTGAATGGGCATAGTCAGGCTTGGATTTTTGATAGAAATCTTTGAGACATAATACAGAAATGGGGAAGAGCCAATTGCGTCTTATCTTCAATCGAAATTGGCGGTGGTTCTGTCTTCTGTCTTTCTTTCAATGGGACAGACGGAATTGCCGGTGTTCTGTCTTCTGTCCTTTGCCTTCCTTTACACACGTTAGACAGAAGTAACAGGATGGTAACGATTGTCCTTGGAAACCGCAGTTGAATGCACAAAGCATTTTGTGTTTCTACGTCAGAAAAGTATATTTCGTAGAACATATAAAATTGAAGGTTATCCCTATTCCCTCAAGGTCGGGTAAGGCACGGACTACAATAAGAAAGTGAAATCAACTGATTTGTAGGAGCCATGCGGTCATATCCTAGATTTGTACTTCAAACATTCTAAGCGAGAAAGCCATCTATGGCTGACGTGGCATAGTGAGTACATTCTAGTTTCTAGTTTGATTCTAGAATTTGGAAAACAAACATAATTTTCATGGCTTCAACTCTCTTGAGATGCTAATAGAACTAAGAGAGCATTGAAGTCCCAGCACTAAGTAATACGTCCTCTTCACTCGTGACGGAATAATAGAATGCACAACCAGTGCTGCTAGTTCATGGGGAATGGGGGTCTAAGATTTGGAAAAATTGAAAAAGGCGAACTTTCTTCCTTTTGAAGTAAGGGACAATCCAAGCTGCAGATGTGGGCTTAGCTTTCACATGATCACCTGACTCGATGGCTTTTTATCACAAGAATAATTTTTCCGAGAGTCGTGTGTAACGCAAGATAAGATGCCTCAGTTACCACATTGCGATTGAGATCATGTTTGATGGACAATCACTCGATCCTGGCTTGTAGCGAAGCCTTTCTAATACTTCCTTTGTCACAGAACCCTGTTGCAAAGCAGCTATAGACCGATCCACGAAAGTCTCAATAGCCGCCTGGTTTAAATCATCGGGTTCAACAATTTGATTCAGGCTAGGCAGCACAGCTGAGTCGGCTCTGACTGCCATGTTGGTTATTAAACCAAGGCCACCAAGACAACTCCGCAAGAGAGCCTACGGCAAAGCTAGGCTGGCAAAAGTTCTAGGGGTTCCTGAAATCCTCTGTCACCAGAATTAAGCTTCCGGTTAAGATGTCACTACAAGACAGGTTCTCTAAGCAATTGGATTTGGTGGACGCCATCGCTCCAAATGGTCTTCGCGTCCATCAGTGACTCCCTTCGCACTAATAATAGCGCCACGGAAGTGATTTTGAAATATGTGATTCATAAATCCCGTCACGTCATCTGGAATGCAAGCTGGAGCAAAATCAGATTTTGCGACAAAGTCCCCATAAAGCAACAAATATAAGTCGTGCTGGAGCAGTGCTGGAGCGGGCGGACTGGCCGATGAACTGCCTTAAGCAACTGGAGATGACCAGCTTGTCTTTAAGATATAGTCCGAGGAAAGCTTGCCCCTTGAGTAAAATTTCTGCATCTCAGCCATTCTGCGAGAACACCTGAAGAAGCTCTTAGTCATTTTGAGAGAAAAGGTCTGATTGTGATCTTTGGTCCTACTTTCGTTAACGGCGTCTCAAGAAAACGATTCAAACACCGTAGCATGCACCTAGTGGAGTATCTTCCTATCCAAGGCTTAAAATATGAGGGTCATGTAAAGCGAATGGACACCACAGCTCCGGCCGAAGGTTTTTCGATTTCAATTCATTGGGACAAAGTTAGAGAGCATGGCCTTTAACGAAATGGCCCACACAACTGGAGACAGAACACAATCGACTTGAAGAGCGCAACTGGGGGCAGCTGCCGAAAGATCGTGCACCCCGGACTATAGCGCCAAACAAGAAGGTGCAAGGAGAAAACTTGCTGTTCTTAACCAGACAAGAGACGGACTACACACTTCAAACAGAACAGCCTTTCAGCTCTCAGAAAAAAAATCAAATTGCATTCAACGCAATCTTCGAAAAATCTCATATAGCCCCAAGGATAGCTCTTTTTACTTGTTTCTGCTTTGTCCCAAGCATCCATATACCCTGCTGTCACTGCTGTCAAGAAAAGACAAACCACAGACAGCCATTCTCGCGCCCAAGAGGAGAGGACTTGCAAAAATACTCGCATTCAAAGAAAGCTGAAATGCACATTTGGAAAACGGAAATGGAAGGAATACTTAAAATAAGTACACTCACACGGCTCCGTGAAACGTCGATGTTGTGTCAAAAGCGACTCTGCACGTATCTGCCTTTTATCCACCTTCATGTAGATGACTCCTTCGTCCTTCCCCCTCCACCCAGATGGCATACTTTTCAACTTAAAAATGTTCGCTCAAAGACCGTGCATATTTGAAGAGGGCACACGGTGAAAAATGCATCTCCATCCGGCGTGTCTATGTCGCGCTGAATGGGTGCGATAAAGAATAATCCACTAATCCCCCGCATGATTTATTCACGCCGGTAAGGCTCTTAATCTTGCATTCACACGCCCGCCCACTGCCCATCACCTATGCACATAATTTATTTGTATGAAATAAGAAACTGAATTATGCGGTGGCTTACCAACTTCTGGATCTGGCCAGGGCCCAGAGGATCTACTGCCGCAGTGAGCGATATCATTTTAATAATGCATCTTGCCCGCGGGATGACGCGGGAGCAGCGTGGGTGTGCATGTCCTGTAGTCCGCCCCCGTGTCAACGTCAAAGCCAAAGCTTGTCATTTCCTGCCACCAGACACCTCATCAATTCATCAGTCAACCACCCTGCCCGGGATAGTGCGGCAGGGCGTGGATGTATCATTTCCGTTCGACTGTTTTACCTGCATCGGAGACTGACGATGCAGGCACCGGAAATACAAAACTAAACTCACCTGCATCCCCTCGCACATACAGACGAAATGCGAGAGAGGATTTTTCTCGTTTTCCACGTCACCGAATCGCTTTTCTTTGAGATGTCGTGTCCCTAATGTCGCCGTTAATGCGCAGCATGAAGCCACGGGGGCGGGAAGTGCTTTTGAAGATGAAATGAAGAAACGTGGTGGTTTTTCCACCACCAGAGCCAGCGGACAAAGGACCCACGGATTTCCACGAGCGCCTAGGATTGTGTAACAGCGAAACGTGTTTCCAGGTGACGTCTGAGTGATGTGACGCTTGGATTGCGGGCACACACACGTGTGGGTGAAGTGCTTTTGTGACAGATGCCGAGTACGAAGGTGTGCGCCGTACGTCACCGTGACAAGTCAGTCCAGGGCGCTTCTATCAGATTAAAGCGAAACGGATATCAAATCACGGATGAGCGCACAAATTGCACTGCTGAGACTAGGGCGCGACGGTCCATGTGGAAATGTCTGCACAGCGATGCGCCCCGGCGTCTCTTGTGCGTGTGTGTGGGAATGTGCTTCAGGAAGATAAATTGCCGGATTAATTGGTGAACAGTTTAGGATTATGTGTGGCGGTCGCAGGTGCTAAAGGATAGGAGGTGAACGCTTGGAGGCCAAATGAAAGATGGGGAGCGTGCAGCATGAAGTGGAAATGGTCTGCACGCGTCGATGGTCGCACTGAGATTCAGTGAAGAAATGGCGAAATGGGGACAAGGACTTAGGAGCGATGCAAGTGGTATTCTTTTTCAATTTGTCAGTTTTCGTTTTGGTTTCAGTTTGAGATCAGCAATTTAAAGGAGAGCAAAAGAACACATTTTTTTAGTCCTTCGCGGCTGAATATTTGCAACGCTTGTTCCAAGCACACATTTGACTGGCCAACTCGCCAAACCGGTCGTATAATGTGTCACGCAATCTAGCCACTTGGAAGCATGCCACATCGTTGTGTTTGTGAAAGCAAAACAAAGGTTAAATAGTTAAATCTGCGAATAAATAAGACTAATCACACAGGAGCCGCTAAGAAGGGGATTAGACGAGAATTTGTAATGCGGCAAGTTAGTCATATCAAAGGGCGATAAATCTTCGCTTTAATACGCCGGGATTACACAATGCGCACATTTTGTGAAGCTCTTGTGATTTATCTTTACTCCAAATGCGACAATTGCGTTTGTTTACACATCCATTGAGACGAAATTATTGAAGAACGTTTTTTTTCTTTTTGCGCTGTTTTGAATGCATAGGCTTTTTCAAATAATTGCATTGAAAGTAGTGGGTGGAAGATATCTACATGATTGTGAGCACCGTAAGGCAGTTTTAAAAATTCAAAAAATCCTATCGGAAACAGCAACAATTTGTCAAATGACAGTTTAGTTGGTCAGGTGGTAGGTTGTTTGATAGAAATTAAACCTTCTACAAAGTTGAGTATGAGGCCCGTTTCTATTGGACTTGTGGACCTAGTCGCATCTGATGAAATCATTTAGAAATAGAGGGTTCATTGTGCTGATACGCAAACGGTTTCCAATTGCTTCTCTCGAAACCATTTTGATTTCTAGATGAATGTCTATTATTTTTAAACGTCCGTCGAAGTGGAAGTCTGTTCAAAAAATAAGATGAATTTTAACATTTCGCGGGCTAGGTACATTCGGTTACCGATTTTTTTATTTTGTTATGTTGGTACACACTCGTCCCGAATTTATATTGACAGCTCTAGATATGTAGAATATTTTTTTTGTTTGTGAGAGTCATACAAATTAGCCGAGGTTTGCGTGTTCAGCGATTTTTTGCAGTCAAAACAAATGGATCAAGGAATTAGCATTCAATTCTGTTTGAAAAATGTTGACAGTGGCATACGGTGACTGTACTCTAAGTCAAGAAAAATGTTTACGAGTTGGACGCGCTTTTCAAAGAAGGTCTAGAAGAACTGAATGACGACGTTCGACGTGGTCAGCCACTGGCATGTCGACCTGTAGTCAAATACCTGGGGATCTCCTTGGATCATTTCCTATATTCCTACGTAGAAAATGCTCTGAAGAGAGCAAACGGCGCTTTTGCCCTTACAAAGAGACTGTTTCACAGCAGTCAACTTGATGCGAGGGTGAAGGTGATTTGCTCCATGGCCCTTATCCGGCCAATGCTTGCCTATGGTTGTCCCGTGTGATTCAACGTGGGGGGGGGTTGTTTGAGAGGGCTTGCCTTCGCCTTTATCGAGCCCCCGAGTCCGAGTACGCAAAATATTACTCCAATGAGGTCTTATACAATAAGGCGAACTTGAAGATGATTCGAAGTCATACTGCGAGAGCGATGAACTCGATGAATAATCTCATCTTTGGAGCTTACTGTCCTAATCCCATGTACTACCGAAGTGTACGTCATACTTGCTTTGTCCCCCCAGACGCATTCGTCTACCTGGTTCAGAACGGCCTGATACAGGACAAAGATGCGGTTCCGATAATCTTTCATATCGCTCGTAACGTTGTGGATGGGCGACTCAACTACGACCGTTATGTCGCCGAGCTGAGCACTGAAGATCGTCTCCGGTTCTGTAGGTCCGTCTACCTCCGAGACATCGTTGACTGTAGACGTCAACACCTATGAAAACTTCTCAAATCTCGCCGTTCGGAGTCGGCAAGAAACTGTAGGTCACTTCTACTCGTGAGAGAACAGCAGCACGCACAACACGAGTAGTTGTCGTAGAAGCTAGGCCCTGGTCCCTTGTGGGATTTAGTGCGACTAAATTATTATTATTAATCGTCAAGTCACTATAAGAGAAGTTTCTGCAGATGTCGGCATATCGGTTGGCTCATGCCATGCAATTTTTTTTCGAAAATGTTGGGCATAAAGCGTGTGGCAGCGAAGTTCGTCCCAAAATTGCTGAATTTGCTTTTTCTTGTTCGCAATTTGTTTGGCCCTTAGGAAGCCCTTAGTCTTTTCGAGAGCAAAGTTTTGCGTGCAATTTTTTTCCTGCTTGCGTGATTGGCATCTGGAGGAGAAGATTTAATGACGAACTCTATGGGCTGTACAGCGACATGCGCCTGGTCAAGCGTCTCCGGATACAACGCTTAAGATGGCTATGCCATGTAGATCGTATGGACACCACTGCTCCGGCCCGAAAAGTCTTCGAATCTGAGCCAATGGGACAACGCAACAGAGGACGAACCAGGATAAGGTGGCGCACAAAAGTGGACCTCAGCCAACTTGGAATGCGCAACTGGCGGCAGCTAGCGAAAGACCCTGCTGGCTGGAGAGGCATGTTGGTTGAGGCTCAGCTCCACCCCGGACTGTAGCGCCACAAGAAGAAGAATTTGTTTGGCAAAAAATACAACACCGTAATCATGCCTCAGTCACCGTGATCACCAGATTTGGCTCCCTTCGACTTTTTAGTGTTGCCAAGATTGAAGAGACCTATTAAAGACCGGCGCTCGCAACGATTGAGGACATACAAAGCGAATCGCTGAGAGAGCTCAAGGGCATACCAATCATATCAGAACTACTACTACTATATTTGTGGAGGACTACTTTGGGGGTCACATAATAGAAATTAATATATATTTTTGGAGAAAAATTAAACTTTACCTTATTTTTTGTACAGACCTCGTATGTCTTCATTATTTCGTTAATTAAATTATCCCATTTCCATTTTGGAAAACGATATATAACCAGAAAAAAAGTCAATAAAACCAATAAAGCAATTTGCAATCTAACACTATTTCGTTCTCTGTTCTACGTCCTTGCCGTCGCTTTGTATTTTATGACATTTTTTATGGATTTCGTAATAAAATGCACTTGGCATAGCAAGAAATGGATGAATAAATTTGAAATTTGGGGAAAACGTGGGGGTGGCTGCCGTTTATATAGAGCGGGGTCAAAAAAAACAAATTTACTTTTACGACCCAAATGATATAATAATCGACGCATCTTTTGATAATGTTTTAAAGTTTCCTTTCCTGTTTGTTATTTTAATTGCTGTGACGGAGTTCTTTGGCTTCGAAGTTTAAACAACTGTGCAACCTCTCCAATCTCTACATCAATGCATGGACCTAAATATTTGAAAGAGACTATCCACAAAATTTAATTCGGCCTTATAGTGTTGACCAAAAACGGTGAACCTTCAACATGCTGATTTTGAAAATCTGTAAGTGAAGTTTTGAGGTGATGATCTTCTACATTGGGGGAAAGTTTAGATCAGAAAATAAA
Source organism: Eristalinus sepulchralis (assembly GCA_944738645.1). Taxonomy (NCBI): domain Eukaryota; kingdom Metazoa; phylum Arthropoda; class Insecta; order Diptera; family Syrphidae; genus Eristalinus; species Eristalinus sepulchralis. The sequence continues at coordinate 58,026,186 of OX122886.1, forward strand.
TTCATTGAAAAATATATAACGCCGCTGATTTCTGTCTTAAACTTTATAGAGTGTCACCTAAAGCCCACAAGGGACCAAGGTCTAGCTTCTTCAGCAATCATGCTCTAATATATGGCTTTCTCATAGAAGGCCATATAGTTTTTTTATCGTCTTCGAACGCTGAAATTTGAAAAGCTTCTCATAGACAATTAATACTCTGTGAGTGTTGTCAGCAACTCGAACGAGGTGGTGCCTTGAAAAAGTGCGAGATATTTAGTCCCAGATTCAATCCTGGGACCTTCAGCATGTGAGTCGACACACTCCACCACGGCGACTTAAATTTCAACCGATTCCAACGGATCCAGCTGTACGTATGTCAGTGGAGTGTCACTCAATGATTTCAAACCCTTAACGCACAAATCGTGGTGTACAATGCACTGGTATGGGCAAACTGTATGTACGTGGGTATGAAGGGGCGGCCTATAATATGAGTATTTGCATATTGAATCTGCATCGATATCGATTGGTTTTTGTGATTAAGATACGTATTTCTATAGTTATTGACGGTCTGATTTGTTGCTTGGGAACGTAGGCATACTCCAGTCAAATGCTCATTTAGAGACTTGTGCTTATAAAGGGTGATTTTTAAGCTATTATCTTTTTGGCAACACTGGTTTGAACAGCTGACGCACGTTCCGTGTTTTGCTTCATTGTCAAAAATCTTCAGTTTAGTCTATAATTTAACCATGAAGTCTTAAAAACGAACAACGCTTGCAAATTATTGAATTTTATTATCAAAATGCGTGCTCTGTTAAGAAAGTTCAGTACCAAAAAATTGTGTTACGCGAGTTACATATAAGTCAACGCCCGCAATTCCACACATGTCGAAATCAGCAACTGACGATAAATATGACCTATTTATCCGGTCAATAACCAAATAGCTGACCAGACATTAATTGCAGTTTTTGTATTCTTAAGAATTCACTTGTGCATTTTATTGTAAAATCGCTGACACTATGTCTGCGATTGTAATGCATTGAAAATTTGTAGAATAAATACAGGTGAAGCACACGAAGGCGGTGCAGTAGTCTCCAGTAGCATGTAAGAGTATTACAGTGTCATTCTAGTGTTCAGTTTAATAAAGCACAATCACTTAAATAAAATATAACTTGTGTCTTTCTTTTTTTTATATAACTTGTTCGACCAGATAATATAATTGGCGCAGTCGGTAGGATCCTTTTTTATTAATAAGGATCCAGTGATCGAATTAAGCATCCGAAAAATAGTTCGTGTGAAGTTAAGTTTCCATTTAATAAACGCGAATAGTGTATTATACAGACATACCAATAAAATCGACAAAGATTAAGTGTAGACTTGTATAATCACAAACAAAAAGAAAACACGTGAAAGTTATATAGAGCACCTATAATCGACAAAGATTGGTGTAGTGATTAGTGAATGAACAGACAAAGAGTATACGACGAACACAGAATAATGGCCAACTACGAGCAAGTGGTAGCAGAACTTGAGCTTCGAACCCAACAACTCGAGCAAGTGCGAATTGCTTACCAAGAGCTACAACAGCAACAGAACAGAGGGGAACGTGATAGGATACTCAAGGAAATCCGTTATATGCCAGTTTTCACGGGACAAGGCGAAATCACAATAAACTCCTTCTTCAGTTGTGTGGAGTACTATCTAAGCCAAATCCGGGAAGAAGACGTGAGGAATGCTGTGGTGCGAACAATCTTTTATGAAAAAATTCAAGGAGAGGCGAAGAATTCCATCATCAACCTGCCAAGAACAGAAGACTGGACAACAATCAAAGAAACCCTGAAACTTCGCTACAAGCCGGACACGGAGCCACATGAAATCTACAAGCGGATCACAAATCTTCGAGTCAACACGGTAAGCGAACTAGCTATTCAATTACAAAGTATTAAGTATAAAGCGGACGAGCTAATCGTGTACTACAAAGGGGAAAATTTCATAGATCTTAGTAACGTTGAAGTAATTCTAGTGAATACAGCGAAAGAAATGACGCAAGGAACATTATTAGATAGAATATATGAGGAGAATGATTTAGGAAAAATAGTCTCTATTATTAGGAAGCGAAGGTATGAAGATTCTTGTATAAGGCCAGAATTCCGAAAGGCAAAGCATAAAGAAGAAACTCGTAACTCAGATAGGTCAGGTAATTATAGACATACTAATAACAGGAATTATTCAGGCCAGTATCGCCAAAACGATAGACTAGGGCATAACAAAAATCATTCCGGACAGTACAGACAAAATATAGATAATAGAAATTCAGGAAACTTTCGTCAAAACCATAGACCGCAGGGTGAAGCCATGGAGGTAGACAATATAGTTAGAACTAGAAATGAAGTTAATAACAGTCAAAATCCACGAAGCTATAGAGGATATCCGGGCCAATATCGCCATGAACAGGGTACGTCTAAGCTTAGTTTAGAACCAAGAAGTAGCGTTTCACCAGAACCAGTAGAACCGTCAAACGAAAATAAAGAAAAAGGAAGAGACGAGGTTTTTTTTATGAACTAGCCTCGGATAACTTACCCCAAATTACTATAACAATAAATTCGAAAATATACATAGCATTGATAGACACAGGCTCAACACTTAGCATTATTGATGACAGACTCTATGAATTCGATAAAATTCCTATAACACCTATATATTTCACAACAGTGACTGGTAAAGATACCATTTTACACGAGGTCCATACACATGCACCGCAAGAATTTAAAGCCCCCTCAAATGCACTAATCAGATGGAAAGTAAAACGACTCTACAACAGAGGTTATAAATTTATAATTGGCATGGATTTATTGAACAATTTAAATGCGCCCTTAAATATAGACGAGGGAACCATTAGATTAAATAATCAAATATTAAATTTCATAAACTTTCCATATCCCTTAAATGAAATATGTTCCCTAGAACCCATTGCATCCAAGATAAATCAAATAGAACTAGATCATTTAAATGCGGAAGAACGAAAGGAAGTAGAAAACCTTTTGAAAAGATTTAGCAATCTATTTTTCAAGGAAGGCGATAAATTAACTAGCACCCCAGAAATTGAAGAGGATGATCGCAAAAAGACAGCTTTTGTAACACCTCATGGTCTATATGAATTTATAAGAATGCCATTTGGTCTAAAGAATGCCCCCGCGACATTCCAAAGACTAATGAATGAGATACTTAGAGATCATATTAATAAAACGTGTGTAGTGTATCTAGATGATATACTTATATTTAGTACCACTTTAAAAGAGCATATTAAGGCAATAACTACAATTTTTAAAATACTAGAATCAAAACATCTCAAAATACAAATCGACAAGTGTAATTTCATGCGAAAGGAGACCGAGTTCTTAGGTCATATCTTAACCAAAGACGGGTTAAAACCCAATCCTAATAAGATAGCGGTTATCGAAAAGCTAGAACTTCCGAAAACACAAAAGCAAATTAAAAGCTTTTTGGGCATTACGAGCTATTACAGAAAATTTATTAGGGACTATGCAAAGGTAGCCCAACCCATCACTAAATACCTTAAGAAAAATGCGAAAATAAATACTAGCGACCCAAATTACATAGAAGCATTTGAGAAATTGAAGCAGCTAATAAGTAGTCACCCCATATTAAGATATCCAAACTTTGAGAAAACATTCTGTCTTACAACAGATGCGTCTAACTACGCTATAGGAGCAGTTCTCTCTCAAGAGGGACATCCTATATGCTACGCGTCCAGGACCCTTAACAAACATGAGAGAAATTACTCTGCTACAGACAAAGAATTTCTCGCAATAAAATGGTCAACAAATTACTTTAGGCCCTACCTTTACGGTAAGAAATTCAAAATATATACTGATCATCAGCCCATCAAATATCTTTATGCTAAATATAGAGGTAAAGATTTATCACCTCGACATCAAAGATGGCTTCTGAAGCTAGGCGAATATCAGTTCGATATTGAATACTTAAAGGGCAAGGAAAATAAAGTAGCGGATTTTTTAAGCCGCATAGAAATTAACGAGGACGTTAAATCTGAGGAGGGAGAGAACGCAGGCCCCCCACAATCTGAAAACTTTTCACTAAATTGTAATAATTCGGAATCAGATTTCATATTTAATTTAGAAGATAATGAAACTATACATTCTGCAGAAGAAGAATTAATGGACCATATTCCGATCGTGGAAGACATTGTCAACAAGTATAAGACACAACTGATACTCACAAACAATAAAATAAATGAAATTGATATTTTACATGGAAAAAGAATAATCTATATAGCAGAACATGATATTAGTCGATTAGAAGATATTCTGAGAAGATTTATTAAGAAAGGAAAAATCGGAATTTACTCAGAACTGGATGATCACAAGTATAATAGAGTCCAAGAAAAAATTAGAGAAATGTTCTCCAATGATAAAAGTTTAAAATTCGTTAGATGTTCTTATAGAGCCCAAGACATAGCAACAGAGGTAGAAGTTGTGAAACAAATATCTTTCTATCATGTAAGAGAAAGTCAACATTCAGGCATACAGGAAACATACAACCAAATCAAAACAAGGATTTACTATCCAAAGTTAATGGAATATATTCAAATTGTTATCAATCAGTGTGAAGTATGTCAAGCAGTCAAATATGACCGCAATCCAATTAAAGCTAAATTTAATAAAACCGAAACACCTACAGATATTAATGAGATAATCCATATTGATACATTCGTTATAAAAAAGGTTAGCTTCCTAACGATTATAGATAAATTTTCTAAATTCGGATCTGCATACCGTTTAGCAGATAGAAATCACATTACAATTATTGATCAATTAGAAGAACATTTTGCGAAATTCGGAAAACCAAAGAAAATTATTGCCGATAATGAATTCAAAGCGATTCAAGTTAAAGAGTTTCTAGAAGAAGAAGGAATTCTCTTACACCTAACGAAACCAAACAGCCACACGGGCAATGCAGACATTGAACGTTTTCATAACTCTATAGCCGAAAAGTTCAGAATAATCTCGTTTAACAAAAATAAGTACTCAGTCCAAAGGATCATACAAAAAGCTGTACGAAATTATAACCAAAGATTTCTCTCTACAATTAAACATAATCCTTTAGAGGTACAAACCCGTAAAGTTGATGTAAAACTAATTAGACGGAATATAGAAGAAATGAAGGAAAAGATGCTCAGAAAGGTAAACAAAAATAGAGAGGATTATGAAGAAAAGAGATCAACAGGATTCATAAAAAACTATAAAGCTGTTAGGCACAAACAAGAACCAAAATATAAGAAAGCAAAATTAAAAAATATCGCCTTTACAAACATTAAAAGAAAATTAAAATTTTCAGGTAATGACATGGATATTACTTCTGACAATAACGATTCCGCAGACGCATTGTCGATTTCTTGACGTACAGGAAATAAAAGAACAAAATGGTTATGTAAAGCTACATTTGAATGACATATCAATTAGTAACGAGACCGACATTGTATTACATATTATTGATCCTTTAGAAATCATGGCATTAGTTAAAAATATATCATTAAATCTTAGCTCAGTACCATTAAAGCAGCGATACATGTTAGACGAAGAAATATCCAATATAATTCATAAAATTAAAACTCTTATTCCGGTACAAAACAGGCGGAAACGAGGCTTGCTAAATATTGTAGGATCAGCCGAAAAATGGTTATTTGGAACCATGGATGAGGAGGATAGGAAAACTATAGAAATATACCTAAAAGAGGTAAAAGCAAATAGTCACAATTCCATAATGAATACAGTTCAAAGAGTAGAAAGGGAAATAGCCATGAAGCAACTATATTTTGATCAGTTATTCAAACTTAAATACATAGGAGCCAAGATTGAACATATACAAGATAACATAGCTTCAGCAAGGAATAATATTTTACACCCGAACATTTTAACAAATGAGGAAATCGAAAAATATAAAATAGACTTTTATAAACTAAGCCAGATAAAACTAGGGTTAGCTAAGTTTGAAGAAAATTTGTTAATATTTGCCATTAAAATTCCAACAAACTATGTAACAGTTCCACTTAAACTATTACTCCCTGTACCAAATACGAATTTATTCGAAATAGAAGCCGAAAAAGAATTTATTGTCGAATACAAGAATAAATCGCTCAAATATGAAAAAGATAAGGATATCACAGAATTATATGAAAGTAAACATTGTGTTTTTAAAGAAAATTGTAAATTGTATCAAAATAATCAAACTGAACTCATCTCCATAGATGATGGAACTATTTTTGTAAAAAATATTAATACGCACTTAAATCAAACATGTGATGATAGAAACATTATACTTAAAGGAAACTATTTAATTAACATCTTTAATTGTACAATCACCCTGTTTGACAATAAATATTCTAATGTAAAACAAATAATGAAACAACGCTTCTATTATCCAAATTATAGAGAAAATTATAATTTTTCAGAAACATTGAACTTTAATAAGATTTTGCTAAAACCAATTGAAAACTTGAATGTATTAAAAGAAGTAAAATTTGAGAAAAATATATCATATAATCTAAACATAATATTCATTGTAACAATTATAATAATGTGTGGAATAATATTAATGTTATGTATACGTAAAAAGAGAATACAAATAAAATTAAGTAATCGAATTCAGGAGAATTCTAATTGTAAGGAGGGAGAAGTTACATATAAGTCAACGCCCGCAATTCCACACATGTCGAAATCAGCAACTGACGATAAATATGACCTATTTATCCGGTCAATAACCAAATAGCTGACCAGACATTAATTGCAGTTTTTGTATTCTTAAGAATTCACTTGTGCATTTTATTGTAAAATCGCTGACACTATGTCTGCGATTGTAATGCATTGAAAATTTGTAGAATAAATACAGGTGAAGCACACGAAGGCGGTGCAGTAGTCTCCAGTAGCATGTAAGAGTATTACAGTGTCATTCTAGTGTTCAGTTTAATAAAGCACAATCACTTAAATAAAATATAACTTGTGTCTTTCTTTTTTTTATATAACTTGTTCGACCAGATAATATAATTCGCGCGAAACTCATTTCTGGCTCAATGGGTACGTAAATAAGCAGAATTGTAAATTTTGGAGTGAATATCAGCTAGTGAATATCAGCTAGATTGCAAGAGCTACCAATGCATCCACAAAAAGTCACAGTTTGGTGCAGTTTATGGACTGGTGGCATCATTGGACCGTACTTCTTCAAAAATGATGCGAATCGTAACGTAACTTGGAATGGTGACAAAAAAGGTTGGTGATATCCAACTTTTTTTTGCTCAAAATGGAAGAGCTTGACTTGCATGACATGTGGTTTCAACAAGACGGTACCACATGCCACACAGCGCGCGCAACAAGGGAAAGGTTCGGTGAAAATTTTATTTCACGTTCGGGACCGGTCAATTGGCCGCCTAGATCGTACGATTTAACGCCTAGACTTTTTTGTGGAGCTATGTTAAGGCCCGCTTCAATTGACGCATTGGAAGACAATATTGAAGCATTTATTCGTGAGATACCGGCCGAAAGGTTGGGAAGAGTATGCCAAAATTGGACAAAGCGGATGGACCATTTGAGGCGCAGTCAAGGTCAACATTTGCATGACTATCGATTCAAATAAAGATTTCATGCATTTTTCTGAATTTATGTGTTTTTTTCTTTTTTTTTTTTTGAAAAACTCCCTTTTATTGTAGCACTTGTATAAAAGGCCTTGAAATCATCTGTGTATGAGCGCAACTCGCATTTGTACTTATTAAATTTTTGAAAAATAGTAAATCAATTCGGCGTAACATTTAATTTTGTTTGCAGATTTTATAAGCCCATCACCACATTAAATGTGGCCACCGTGGCGTAGTGGTAAGTGCGTCGACCGCCACGTAGTCGCGGGTTCGATTCCCGGACGGCGCATCTCGCATTTTTTTACGGCACCACCTCTAGGCCCTGGTCTGGGCTGTTGTGCCATTTAATTATTATTATTACATCTTTAAGTAGTTGCCAATACTCCAGAGATTACAATAACATGTAGGTCCTCTCCACTCGTGGGAGAAAAACAAAAACACATCACTCGCGGGGTCGCTGAAGAAGTCAAGCTCTGTGCGTATCGCCGCCTTACAGTGTATTATTTGAAACTGCACCACTTTTCTGTCGCACTCACTGGCAACCCATCCAGCCCTACAACAACATGATCTGCTTTATTCTCCTTTGGAATTCGATTCCACTAGAGTGGCATTTGGATAACTTGAACTTCTGCATAAATATTCAACATCAATGTCTGTTTCTAAGGGCTTCCCCGATTTCGGGAGAAAACTTTCGCGCAGGTGCTGGGTCAGTTAGTATTGACATGAATCATTGTTAGCGCGTAAAATTAACTTTGACTCATCTGTCCACGAAACATTTCACCGAAGACATGAAGTTCTTCACTGAGACAGCGGAGTCATTTCTCTTCTCACAGGTGTTGCCGTTTTCAAATCCAATAGTACTTACACAAGAACCAAACCATCAGGAGGATCATTTCTGAATTGTTTAAGTCCTGACGTCACAACATTTTGGTACAAAATCTAATCTCGATGACCGATTAATTCTTTCGATCGCACATTCATCAATTTTGCATCACATCAAGTAACGAAAGTACCGAATTCAAAATTCATCTAATAGATCGCAAAGTGTACAACGAGCTTTGAACTTTAACCAACCATCAAGTTTGAAGTTTGTTTTCATTCTTAAATGAAATTCAGATGTCTAGTTCGTTGGTAGACTGATGAAGCTTAAAATAAACAAACGATAACACGCACAAGAGGTCATTGAAATGTGGGTCAACATCGTAGCCAGATCTCAGAAACGCAGCAAATCTCGAAAATCTGTGCAAACTCAATGCAGGAACTTACCTAAAGGAATTGCACAATTTCCCTGCACATGTATCCACCCTCCAGTGCAACGTGTATCCACAGCAGTAATGTAATCCTTGATTGCCCCGTAACTGGCACACGCAGCGGAACGCCGACGACGTCTCACAGAGTATCTACTTATTTGCAAATATTATCACAGATAGATTTGCCGCAACTTATCCTAGGGATGCACTTCTCGACTGAAATCACTTCGAGCACCACACACTGACCCGGACCCTCGCAAGCATTTTCCACTCAATATTTTTCTTTGTTTCAATTTTTCCACTTCTCTGAAAAGAAAATTTAACACTTTATCGCGATAAGATTCGACAGTCCTGCGAAAACACGTATGTCGTGGCGTGTGCTATTGTTCGGTGGCCATGTGACCGACTGGCGGAAGAGTCCGTCCTCACCAATATGCCAAGACAACGACAGCGCCCCCGGGGAACGTGAACAAATCACCACCGGCCTGCGATATGTTCTGCGGTTGCATCACTGCCTGGCAAATTCACACCGAAAATAACCTTATTCCGTTGAGCAATCGAACACAATCACATCCGATAGGTTCCCTTATCGCGCCCGCCGCCGCTGCCGCCGCCGCCCGACAGATACACGTTTTGTGTGATGTTAGAGATTTAAACTGCTGTTTCCTTATCGCCAACCCTCGTCGAGCCTTGCCGGGAGAGGCGAATGAAAGGAGAGGAAAAACAAATTCCGACAGCTGACTGCAGCAAATTTCTGTACGACTTCCTGCTCCGTGAGGGAGGCAAGCTCTGCTCTGGGCACGGTGCTTCTAAGCGAAAGATAACCTTTCTAGGTTTTTCGGCGAGTTTTTCTTGTTTTGCTTGTGCGTGTGTGAGTGTTGCTTTCTAATGTTTCCCTCCAATTTGTCGACGGCGACGCGGCTGTGGATCGGGATGAATGGGGGAGCGAGTAAACGAACGACAGAGCTACAAGAACCGCGCGAAATAAAAATATGAACGCGCAGCGATAACGAATTTCGCTGTATGCTCGTGGGCATACGAGTGTAGCAGCACTGCCAGCCGGTGGTGGCGGAGGAGTATCTGTGGCTAGATGACAACCAAAAAACGTCACGGAAAGCAATTTGTCGATAAGAGTTTGCCCCGCAAGAAGCGAAGCGACGTATCAGAGTGCCGTTACTCACGCGGGAGTTTCGTGCTGTTAACCTGGCCGTCGCGCTGACGAACAACCATTTGCAGTGAGTCACATCCCCAGCCGATGGGGATGTGGGCCGTACACTCTCACCGAAGACAGCGTCGCTTTCGAGCGAAATGAGCGCATGTCATCATCGGCGAGATGTAAGCCGCCTGATGGATCGACAAAGATGTCGTCTTTACGACCGAGAATTGCATGGCGAGCTAATGATGATATCATTGTTTGCCTCGAATCCCCGACGAGCAGTTGAATCAGATGGAAGAGTGTCTTTGTGTTGGGGTGGGTTCATACATCACCTGAATCAGCAGACTAGGTGGCGGGGTGGATGGGAGGCCCAAACCGGATCCAGTGTTGTGGTCAATTTGGTCATTGTCTGATGTGCGAAACATCTTCCTAAGCATTTGAATGAATCGTTTCATTTGAATCGGCCATTGGAATGTTTGTGACGTGTTACGAATCAACCCAATGATGAGGGGGAAGGGGGCAATTTTGAGAAATGCTGATTTTGCATTATGTGCCCAATTAGGAAAATGGGGCTTAGAGGGTTTGCTTTGTCTGTCATCAATCACCACCTCCAAGACCTATGAATGTGTAGTTGACATGAAGTAAGTGTTACTTCGGAGATTTATTGTCAAATCAAAGCGCGCCAATGTTCATAAACCTATGCTTTAGGAAAGAAATCGCTATTTAAGGAAGAAATAGGTATAAGAAAGCAATTTAGGGTAGACAGTGGAAGGTATGCAATTGGAAAACAAAACGCTGGACTAAGGTATGAGGAGAATGGGGTTGTTTTATTGAGGCGCCTAAGTCTGTCCACGAACATTTTAAGTCAATTTTGACAGAATGACAAGACATCTTCTCATGATCTTTTAAAAAAACCTAAAGAAGAAGAATTTTAAAGTTCCGTCGAAGAAATACTGTGCAAGTGGCCGTGAATTCAAATCTTTACAGACGTACTTCAATTTTCATTCTCTTACAGTTGGGTACATATGTATGCATGCATTTCCTCGTTAACGATGAGATTGATCGGATATGGATTGTTGAGAGTTGTATGCATCCAAAGCTTGGTGAACATTTACACACACATTCATTTTGATGCATGGCATCGTTGAAAAATTCGATGAGATCTTGAAAATTTCATATGATCGCCTACTAGTATATTAACCTTTTCTTTCAAGTCCTCAGCGAGCACTTGAACGTATTTTAAGATTTGTAAGAACAGCTCCGTGGTCGCCGTGGCGTAGTGGGTAAGTGCGTCAACCCACACGCAGAAGGTCTAGGTTCGATTCCCGGACGGGACACCTCTAATTTTTTCACGGTACCATATCCTTCAAGTTGCTGACAACACTCAAAGAGTACCAATTGTCTACAAAAAGCATCTCAAAACGCGCCGTTCGATGTCGGCAAAAAACTCCCTTCTTCTCGTGAGAGAACAGTAGTAGTGTTGTAGAAGTTTAGCCCTGGTTCCCTATAGGCTGCAGAGTCTGAATTATTAAGAATAGCGCCAAGTCTCTTTAAGCTGTTAGAAAGTGTTACATTCGAAATTTTTGTATGGTCATTCATATATTTAAGGACATCGGTGAAGGAACTGGTGCAGAGACTGGTATTAACTTCACTCTGGCAATAGTCTGACGTTATTTCACTTTTGAAAAATTGAACTTATTCCCCACCTGAAGTGAGTAGCAATTCGACAGAACAAGGAAAAACCCATGAAAACTAAGTATACTGCAGAATTACAAGAGTGTGGTGAAGTGGATATCGTTCCCGAGACGACGTAAACCGAAGGCGTAGGCAGATAGTATTTCCAGTAAGTGCACGCTTTGGCGTGTTGGCCTTATTAAACCAATTTCTTGACAAACATTTAAGGCATTGAAATATGACTACTAAACTTGGCACCTATGTACCTTTAGTCCTACTTGAGGCCAAAAAGTGGGGTTGAAGGGAGCAGCAAGACCCCATATTTCTATTCTCAGGAATGCAACTCACTTGAGGAAACTAAAAAACTTTAAATCTGTGTAGAAAACGTGAAACTAAAAACATTGTAAGTGAAGTGAAGTTGGTGCTCACTTTAGGTGGTTACGTTTCACTTGTCTCAGCTTCTTTCTTGTTGAAGATTTTCCCTGCACCCTTTTCTATATAGAAGTGGATTGAGGGGGTGGTAGGGCACAATTTCTTTTAACATAGAATATTATGTCAAATCACATGCTGGAAAGAAAATTTCTTTTCTAAAGATCTTTCGATTTATATGTCATTTATATCTTTTTTACTCCCCCTGTATGCGTACAGAAGACATCCTTAAATGTTACCCAATCTGAAATGTCTGTTTGTAGGTTTTGCTTGTTAAACGATAACACGCATATAATTCTCAATTCATGCAAAACGTCGTCGGGAGCGTGACATACGGAAATTATAATTATGATAACGAAACCTTAAAAAATCACTGCGAATATTGAGATAAATTATGCTAACATTTTTTCTGGGACTCTGCGTCATCAGCTCCAAGAGATTAAAGTGGGTTCCTGACTCCTAACTTTTTCAATGGGGGACCAATGTAGACAGCAGCACGCCGCTCAGTTATTTAACTTCATTTTATAAACTTGTTTTGTTGGAATTCAAGCAGAATGAATCTCATTCAAGAAATCTGACAGAAAATAATGTATAAACCTAGATACGTCCACGAAACTCCAAATTGACGTCTGTTGTACATATGTCGACTTGACGTCCACAGTGTGACGTCCACAGTTACTCGTATGCACTGTTTTTCACTTGGCATATTGGTGGAAAATACAAAATTTACCTCCAGTCACCTTCTTTTTGAAACGCTTTCAATGTAATTCTTTAACATGTCTTCAACGTGAGCCTCCTTAATAATTTCTTGCAATAAGACTATAATTGATTAGAAGCAGCCGTTGGGCGCCAAATATCAAATTTTACCCACAATCTTTGTTAAGTTACAGAACAAGCAAAGAAATGGTGAGGAGTGCACTTTTACAATGACTTCAGCTTAATTTCTTTTGAAATTTTTCCTAAAATACACAACAGTCAGTTTCAAGTCAATCAATCTCAGCTAGGAAGAAGTTTACCATTAAACCAGTCTTAAACAAATAACAAAGAAAGGGTCTGCAGATGAAGTCTTAAGCATCCAAACATCTAAGAATGTCGTGTCATATATTAAGAGTGGTCGAAAACTTCTTGACTGTTTCGTAAGTGCCCATTGTTCTTCAATTTTAGATCTGGGGCGGAGGCGGATTTAATTTTATAATGAAATGATAATTGGCATACATATATAAATATATAGACTTTGACAAGCTTTTTTTATAATCTTGGGAAAAAACACAGGGGTCTGACAATGGATATACGGGTATAATATCGAAAATTTCCTTGTTAATAATAATAATAATTAATTGTACAGGGGACCAGTGTCTAGCTTCTATAAAAACCACCCGAGTAGTGCGTCCTATTGTTTTCTGACGAGTAGAGGGATCCTGCATTTTTTTGCCGATTCCGAACGTCGAAATTTGAGAAGCTTTTTACAGACAATTGGTACTCTTTGAGTGTTGTCAGCAACTGGAAAGTGGTGCGAAGTTTCCCGTCTGGGAATCGAACCTGGACCTTTGGCGAGTAAGTCGACGCTTTACTCACTTTGCTACGGCGACCACGAAAATGTTCTCGTTATGTCCTCAATTTTTGCCACCATTTTTTTGAACAAATTACAATTCATAATTCTAACTTATTTCTTGGAAATAAATCCTAAGCATGCAATATTGCCTCTCCCTCCCTATGGCTTTGTCATCAATTCCAGCAATTTTCAAAACACAAGGTGACTTATTCTTAGAAGCCTCCTTTATTATGCGTCGACAATTCATTCAGAAAAAGTGCCTAAGGACGATGCCATTTTTAACTCGTCAAAAATATAATTAGACTTATGTAAATTCTAAGTGAAATATTTTTGGATTCAACTCGAGGCAAAATTCAGTGTTTGTCAGTCATTCTAAGTTATGACGCAACTGTCACTAAATGATTAGTTTCCTCGAAACAATAAGATCAAGTTGAATTTTGTGGTAATATTTTATGAGACTTCGGACTTCTTTCCTATTACGTTTGCTTTGTTGTGTTGTGTAGGTCAACTTGTAAGGAGGTGTGTCATACTTTCTTTAGCCTGGCAGCAGCCTGGTAAATTCTGTGATTCTAAAATCCATTTTGTGAAGGTGTGTTACCACTGTAACATACTGGGTAAGAGTGCCACTCTCATATGAAGGTCGTACAATTGCTGTACTGAATGTTAAACCCGCACCACCTCTTTAAAGTTGCTGCAGTTCGGACTTGACAATAAATTGTTGGTTCCCTCTTCTCTCCCTAGAACGCACAAGTAGTTGTCTTAAGAAAAACATGCGCTATGCGTACCTCACACAACACTCTTCGACTATTTTAGTTAATGGAATTTGCTTGATTACTTAATCCTCCCACACTGCTTCTATGCCTTAAAATTTGGGACAGACATGTGACAGGTCTTAAGGACAAAATGGAATACGAAGTTATTGCAGAGTCTAAGAGAAGCAAACGTTTATAATTCTAACCCGAAAGAAATCTTTTTCATAGGCTTGAGCGAACTATGTATGTTTCAATTCCAATCTTAAATCTTCAGTTAGTCATACAAGGAGATTAGGAAACTTTTTGGCTCAATGCCTGGCCCCCATGTAGAAAATCCTCATTCCCGGAACTAAGCCTTCTGCAAACTCCAGACAGTCCAGTTCAACTGTAGGTGGCACTACACATCCATTGTATTTCTTTGGATTGGTTATCTCATCTTGAGTTTCCTAGCTCCACGTAACCTAGCTCCACTTCCCCTTAGTATCTCATTCCAATTCAAACCGTACGATTTCTAAAACCCAAGTACACAGTGTCTCAGAATGAGTATGTCTTTGAGACACAAACATGATCGCTCTCACTTCAAGACACCTCATTGAAAAAAATTCCAAATGAATCCCTTCTCTTAGACACACACTATCGAACACCGCAAAATCAATTTGCCACCAGCAGAGCGCTAAAAATCTGGACATCATCAACACACTCTCTCACATGCTCACCTTGCGAATTCTTTGTACAAAAATCCCAATATTTTGGGTCAAAAACCGCGTGATACTTGACGTAATTGCCTTCAAAATGAGCATCCCACCTCCGAGCTCATGATATTTTCCAAACATCTGACTCACCCCCACACGAGAACCGAAGACTGCTCGTCTTCATCGCACTGTGTAATTGGATTTTCGATTTTTTTCGTTTTTTTTTTGTTTCAAAAACACACCTAATGTGTTGTTGTCGTTCGAATACTACACGAAACTCACTTAATAACCCACAGACCCAAAAAACAAGTCAATGACACAAGCGTCGTTCTCAGGAACAACATCGCTCTGAAATTCCAATTCCGATTCCGATTCCATTCTTTTTTTTTTTTCTTCGTTTCCTTTCTACGGAATCTCAAAAATTGAGTTCAAGATCCATGCTGGTGACCTTCTCTCATCGGGCGCCACACCTCCCACCCGGACGCTCGCCTGTCTTCCATGCGCAGGGGGGCCAACCTCAAGACGACAGAATTCGGTGATTTCGAAATTAAACAAAAATTCCCAAATTCTACGGCAAAAGAGACACTGAGCCCCCAACAATCAGTCTTTTGGACTTCTGAGCCAACAAATCTAACGGATACCAACAAGAAAAAGTGGAAAACTGTTCCTCGCTCTCTCTCTCTATCCCTTATTCGCTCCTGCTGCCGTGTGTATATATTTTGTTTAGATGTTCTCAATCCATTTATCATTTGCAGTACACACACAGGCCACACAGGAGGGGTGGGGAGGGGAGGGTGAGTACCTAAGTACATTGGGCATGTTATCACCTCACCATAATACTCGTTATTTTTTCGATTTTACTCTCGAGTGCTGAGTTTTCCACTTTCGTTGCCTACTCGGAGCCGCCCTACCCCACCATTTGGTTTGTGGGCATGTGAAAATTGGAAAAACATCAAAATCCATTATACTACGCTCCCCTTCCGTGCCCGTGCACCATCGCCCACCACAAGCGAGTGCCACCTTGTCAGGCAAGGAAAGCCAGGCACAAGGCAAGCCAGCCAGCCAGCCAGCCTCTCTCGTGTTCATTCATATTGCCGTACGCCACGCTCGTTCTTCTTCTTCTGCCTTCGATCTCTCTGCGAGGCTGGCGCTGGCAAATGGAAAATAGTTCGGTATACCTGCACTCGGGACGGACGAAAGTTTTCCCGATTTGTTTTCCCAGCATGAGCGAAAACACACAAACAAAAAGAGCAAAAAAAAACAAAAAAAAACACACAGGCCATCCCAACAATAGCACACATGTTAGCGCGAGAGTCCGTCCACACCACCACCCAAAACGGCGGCTGTGGCGACTACGGCCACCACTTCCAATGAAAAGCTCTTTTTTTTTCGAAAATATTTTTATTTTTCGAAAAAAAACCGTGTATACTCGAACTTTTTGTTTTCTCTCGACTTTTTTTTTGAGAAATTTTTTGAGAATTTTTTCTCGATTTTCTTTCTTTCACACACCAACTGAGTTTTCGTTTTTTTTTTCTTCTCACCAGGCGTGTGTGTATGAAAATTTTCATCCGAATTTGATTTTCCCTACTGTATACCTTTTCACTGTGAAATTTTCTTCGCTTCCATCAAAGCAAATATTTTCCGAACCGCACTGATTTTGGGGCTTTTAGCCCTGCTTTCGGATTTCGCTTGCACGGCGGAATGTGAGGAACCACTTGAAACCCCCGTTTTTGAAATTTTTTTCCTCCAACCGAAGAGACTTGGCCCGAGAATCAACCACCAACTCTGTGGTTGTTCATGTTACACACAATTTTCGATACACTGGCACGCACGCACGACGACACCAAAATGCGAAAGAACGACAAAAAAAAACAACACTGCCGCCCGAATTATTTTCAAAATAAAAAGAATGGGAACGGGAAAAAGCGAAAAAGTTTTTCCTTTGTACGGTAGATCTTTCTTCCGAAT
This sequence comes from Eristalinus sepulchralis, assembly GCA_944738645.1. Classification (NCBI taxonomy): domain Eukaryota; kingdom Metazoa; phylum Arthropoda; class Insecta; order Diptera; family Syrphidae; genus Eristalinus; species Eristalinus sepulchralis. Next base: position 58,043,304 of record OX122886.1, read on the forward strand.
TTATTTTCGCACCTCGAAAACGACCCGTTTCAGACCGAAAAACTGCGAGTTTTGGTTGATTTTCAAAATTGTTTGGGGTTTTGGGCACTTTCCCTGGAGCGAGGGGGATTTTGGCAATTTTCTGTTGTGTTTTGTTTTCCTGCCTCGTTTTTTTTTTTTTTGTTGTTAAGTATTTTGGAAAAAAGAAACTACTTCACTCCGCGGGCCAGTTGCCGTTGTGGCGTCAGAGAAGAATTTGTGTTTGCGGGCTCGAGAACGCTCGAGACAACAGCGATGTACCCAGAGAGACAATGCGGGTGTGTGTGTGCAGCAGCAGCACACAATATGGCGTCTTCCAATCTGAGCGAGAAAAGCAATAAAATTAATCGAGAGAGGGAGAGAGAGTAGAAAATTTAATTTTCCAGTGTCGAAAATATTTTTGTGTATATTTTCGTGAAAAGCTTCGCGTGTATCTACTGAAATGGTCCAATGGCACCCTCCTTCCCGGTTCCCAGAAAGTCACGATGTGTTTGGCTTTTTCGATGACTACCCCTACGATTGCTTGCGGGGGTTGTGTGGTTGTGTGGATCGTAGCTCTTTGTGTGGAACGTAAAGCGATGGAGCGCAGGTGGAGATGAGCCAAACGTAGAAAAATGAGGGAAAACTTGAACTTGCCTGATGTGGAAGTCACCCGCAGGAATACATGAATATGGGCCAAGTAGAAGGGACCGAGAGCGAAGACGATAATTATCATAAAAGCTCTTATTTCAAACCAGATGGGAAGGCACTCACCTGCTTATGCAAATGACAATATGAGAGAAGCGGGAACTGCACTTTCTGCTTTTACTTACTTAAGCACGAAAACTGCACTTTGGCAGACAATGTGAAGTATTGAAGTTATAAACTGGACACTGAGGAATGATATGTGGGAACACCGCAAGAATTTGAAATACAACAGAAATTCAAAAATGCAGCTTGTCTTCAGTTCCTGGCTAAGACACAAGATTTTAGAAGCCGCGTTATGTTGCTTGCCGTGGGACATTTTGAAAGCAAGCATTTCATCTGAACGCGAACTGTGAGGTCTGTCACAAGAGATGGCTGACTCATGTCGCGTTTGTTTTACTTTTTCCTTATTTTCAGGCAGTAACTCTAGTCCATAACATGAGAAAAGCATGGCCGGCTTATGCGCGAATGGACTGACTTGCTTGTGGTTACTTGGCTGCGACCTGTAGTGTATATATCAAAGTTCTTTCATGCCATCCCCATAGGGAAAAGTCATTAATTTCGTTCTCCCTCGAGTGAACACAAAATTAGTTTTCGCTTTCTGGTAATGCTGAGCGAAACTAAATAAAACTCAATGGAAGCCAATTATCGGTCTTTGCAACACGCCTTCTGTTGCATTCCAAGGATTGAACGACTTTTCGGGTCGTTCACTTGAAGAGTTGTTACCGTAAATATAATATTTAAGCGCCGTAAGCTTTTTTTTCAAGTTTGCCTTCAAGACTTTTGGTGCTCTTCAGTTTCCCATGCAATGATGAGACGAAACACAGAAACAAAAAACAACTTGGTTTAGGTCCTGAAAACCACAGAGGTGCTTTAATTTTTGTTATGTTTCATAGCGAAGAACAACGATTTTCACCGGCAATCGGTGCCCAAGATCGTGTTGTTAAGAATATAAAGTATAGAATATAAAGTATTGGACAGTTATCAGTGTCTCGTCTGCACAGGGCCCTTCCCCAGCACGCCTGGCTCTGCTCTTGATGCATTGTTAACATCCACATCATAGGCTGCACAATCAACTAAAAAGGAATAGTCTTTGGTTCAACTCGCACTGGAGTTTTGATGACCACGCGCACAGCATCTCCTATGACACAAGTCTCATGGACATGCCGCTTGATGCAGGGTCACAAACGATCCAGCTGCGTCACTTATATGAAGTCGACTTTCCCTGCGTCCAGGACTGGCTCTGTCCAGAAACTGAACCGAGAAGGGAATGTAGTCGGATTTTCACGGGCGGCTCCAAAACAACGGAGGGATCTGGGGCCGGTGCTTTCGTGGAAGACGACAACATAAGACTTCACACCTCTTTAGGTACCTTCGCGTCTGCCGCGACAGCCAAGCTGTACTTAAGACCTTACTCAAACTTTTAAATCAATTCCAAGATAGTCCAGGAATGCAACTTCTCTCTTAATTTGGTCGTCAGACTGAATCGCTAAGACTTGTCTGGGTCCCGGGATATCATGGGATCACGGGAAACGAAATTGCTAATGAACTAGCTAGGCAAGGTTCTAAAGAGGCATTCGTAGGGTCCGAACCCACCTTGGGACTACCGGCATCCTGGGATAGGGCTTCTGTCGCCGGTTGGGTCTCCCAATAGCAACCAGAGATGACATGGCTTTCCAGGATGCAGTCTGACCAAGTGCATGCTCATGAAAGTCAGCAAGAAATCCGCGGCTTTTCTATTATCTCTAGACAGAAAAGAGTGCAGGAAACTTTTCGGCGTACAAACGGCAGGCTTCACCTTCGCTAAGCACCTAAGTCTACTTGGGCTTATGAAGACACCCTTTGCGACAACTGTGGAGAAGGTGAAGACACCTCAGAGCACTTTCTCTGTCAATCTCCCGCCTTTACTCGTATCAGGTGGCGGCTGTTTGGAGCTGATGTGGTGGGAGCTGAAAACTTAAGCTTTCTTCGGAATACCAGAAAACGAAGATTACTGCCTTGTAGTACAATGGACCAATTTTTGAGTCTAAGTGCAGTGTATCCCAACCTCGAAAAAAAATCAGTGGTAACAGAGTGACGTCACAATATCAATTTGCTGTATATAGGGCGTTGGCATATGTCTGAATGTAAAATATAACAAACTTATTTAGAAAATAATGCATCTCATCTTTTTATTCAATTTATTATTTTCATTTGACAGTCGCTCACTTGTTTACGGGATTTTGGTTTTCTAAGAGCTTGGAAAGCATGTCAAAAATGTATTACACATGACAAGTAAAAAAAGATGGCCGCTTTGACAATCTGTACAGTACACATGACTGGTTCTTTTGAGGATTTGGAATGAAATGATGCCAAAAAGTGTGAACATATCGAAAAAGATAACGAGATAATAAAAAGCAGATATTTTTGGTAGATAGCGGAGTTCTTAAAGGCTGTCAGAATGGCTAGGAAATGTTTTCCAAGCAATCTCTAATAGCTTCGGAAAATATATGACTCTCTTTCAAGCAGTCTCTCTCTTGCGAAAATAATATATCTCATTCAAAGACTGTGTTTTGGGTACAAGTACGCAAATTTTTTTTCAAAATTAATGCAATTTTCAATGTTTAATTGTAGATTTATTTAAAACTATAAACAATTGTTAACTTTTATTTGATAATTTTTGAAATGTATGAAATACTTCAATCGTGCGGGTTTTTCGATGTCCCGAGTGGTGGCATACCCCCAATTGTATCAAAAGTGTCTGATTCTAGAGATTCTGGGAAATTACTGAAAAATCAAGTGAACCAATCTTAGTTCACATTTTATTGAAATTATGCCATCAAAGCGGAAGTCGTACTGTCAATCACAAGGAAACTTTCGCGATTAAGGCTATTTCACAGGAAGGAGGGAGATATGTAACTTGTATAGGTCAGTAGAAGGTGGGTGCGGTTAGGGATGAGCTGTTTTTCACTTCCCCGACGTAAGCCCTGAGAAACAAAACAGATTTTGCAATTGACAAAGTTGTACGTTAAAGTAGTCGGCTAATACTGCGAATTTAGCCACCATTAATGGTTAAGTTTCAATAATAATAGAAACTCATCGCGTGTCCTCATATTTGTTCGTGATTGTATTCGACTGGTGGACCAGAAGGGCATTTAAAATTCCCTGTTACTTATGTGGCAACGCTATTACTTATTTAGTCAGTTAATTTTTTCATAGAGTATACCATTTAAGAGTGGCCGCCGTCCAGTAGTAGGCATGGGCGTCGACTCACACACTGAAGGTCCCAGGTTTAATTCATGTATTGTACACATGTCTTCCGAATTGCTAACAACACTTAACAGCTGACTCTTATTTGAAAGCCTTCCTAAATGTCCTCCTTTCTGAGCCAGGTCTCCTCTACTCGTGGGATCACAATATCTCGTTCAACAAGAATAGTTGCTGAAGAAGTTTATACCTCCTTGTGGTCCCTTGTGAACTTTAGTGTCATTCAATTTAATTAGTTTTAGTTGTCTACCACTTAAGTTACAACACTTCTAGCTGCTAAAATAATGAACAACAAAGTCTCGAAATTCAAGTGAAATATGACAATACATAGAAATAGGGAAGTGGTGCGTTGCTAATTCTCAGACCATAATATCAGAAACGAGAAATATGTCTTGGGTCGTGGGAGCTTATTAAAAAAGGCCACTGTTCGGTTTCACGTACAGATCATTTCTTAGCAGACAATTGGTTTTATAAAAACAGGTAAACTCCTACTTGCATCGGTGATATGAATTTGCAGTTCGAATCGGAAATCGTTCAGACGCTAATAGACACCTTCGCAATTACAATAATAGGAAAATTCTGAGCTTGTCGGAGGTGGGGAGGTTTGCTTTGCTCTGTTCATCGATGATGATGGACGCTTGTTGAGTGAAAGTGCAATTCGGCATTTTTATGCACGGTTTATGGAGAAGTGAGGGGGTGCTGGGGTGCAGGGAGACGTCAGATGGACGTCGTAACTCGCGGAAGATTTAAGTAGTTTTAAGACGGGCGTTTTTTTTATTACTTATATCGTAGATTTTTCGCAAGCTGGAGCGACAATTGATGTGACCATTCAATAATTAATACAAATTTGGGGAAATTGATTGAAAAATGCGTTGTAAAATCGATTAAACGGATACCACAACCTGGCTAAGAACAACCGCGCCGTTGTGGTTTGGTTGAAATTGTGCACGTTACAATTCCCTAACTTTTCCAGGATTATCCGTGCAAAGGTTTGAGGGGCTTTTAGAACATCTTTAACCTTCTGAAATTTGTTCTTGGAATAGGAACCGCTGATAGTCATGTTATACCTGTCCTGTTCAATAACAGTAAACAGTTTCGTTAATTCAAAGCAGTAGGAGCTGAACATTCGCTTGAGGAAGCGGATAAGGAAGCCCTTAAGCTTTCCGAGAGAAAAGTTTTGCGTGTGATTTTTGGTCCTGTTTGCGTTGATGGCATCTGGAGGAGAAGATTTAACGACGAACTCTATGGGCTGTACAGCGACATGCGCCTAGGCAAGCGTCTTCGGACACAATGCTTAAGATGGCGAGGGAATGTAGAGCGTATGGACACCACTGCTCCGGCCCGAATAGTCTTCGAAGCTGAGCCATTGAGACAACGTAACAGAGGATGGCCTAGGCTATGGAAGCGCACACAAGTTGAGAAAGACATCAACCAACTTGAAGTGCGCAACATGCGACAGCTGGTGAAAGATCGTGCTGGCTGGGGAGGCATGTTGTTTGAGGCCCAGGTTCACCCCGGACTGTAGCGTCACAAGAAGAAGAAGGAGCTGAACAAATTTGCATCCATCCTTAAGATGTTTCAGTAAGTTCCGTGTAGAGAAGTAAAGCTTTTTTTGAACACATGTGTCGATCTGTTGATGCTCTTTGTGAGGTAATAAAGCATGTACGTAGACAATAAGTAGGTAGACACTAGGGAAGGTAGGAGGAGAGAATCCTGTCATACGGTGTTACCGTGGTCTTGATGGCGGTTTCCCGGGGTCAGACCTGATGGTTTGATTGAACTCCGCGATTATTCCCAGAGCGAGTAACTCGTGTGTGCAATTTCTTTTATCCACAATTTTTCATGGCTACGTATCTCTCAAGTTGCTAGACACTTGCTGACACTCATGAATGTCAAATTGTCTACAAAAAATTTATCAAATCTAACTGTAGAAATTCGACATTAAATTGTAGGTCCCCTCCACTCATGAGGGAATAAACATAGCACACACAACTTGAGAAATTGCTGTAGCGTCGTTCAATTTAATTTTATTTAATTCTCCTCTCACTTCTATACTCTCTCTAAGGCCGAAAGGCAACATAAATAGTAGTATAGGTAAGCTTAGTGTAGTCTAAAAGAAAAGGTAAGTAAGATTTAAGATCAATGGGTTAAATTGGTAGGCTAGTTTTAAATATTTTTGTCTAACAAGTAATGTAGAAGGAATGCACTAAAATGCAAAAATTCAAATTCTTTTCTCCCTCTCTCTCTCCTCAAACATGAAACTTTCTTTTCGCTTTCGTTAAGTGAGAAATAGTTCGTGGAATTGACTGGGAACAAAAGTCAACGTATTGAAGCTGGATTGAATTTCCAAACCTTCATTATGATTAGGCCTTCCAGGCATGATGAAGCTGTTCTTACCTCCTTTAAAACTCTCTCTGAGCGTTGTTGGTGATCTATTCTTAATAAAAGTGAATACTAGATGCTCTGGAGGACTCTAGAAAACAGGCAGATAGTGAGTGAAGAAGGCAAATATGTACACACTTGACATAAGTTCCGATTTGGTAGCAATAAATTAAGGAGCCAAAATGATACGTTGAAATCACAGCTAAAAGACGAGGGCTATCGCTGCTTCCCAAGTTATATACAAAGGGAAACAATTCTTTAACAGATTCTTCCTTGAAGTGTTCTCAAGTTCTCTGTCGTTTCGTTTTAAAAATCAGCATAAGGGTAGCACCAGCCGCAGCGAAGGCGTGTGTGTAGCCCACGCGCCGCAGGTTCAGGTTCGATTCCCGGATTTGAACGCTTCGCATTTTCCACCTCTTTCCAAGAGTACTTATTGTCTATAAAAGGCTTCTCGTCGCCGTCCCTCTGCTCGCGATAGAACAATAGCACGGACAACACGAGTTGTTGCTAAAGAAACTAGGCACTGGTCCCTTGTGGGCTCTACTGCCGCTCAATTAGTATTAGTTATCATAAGTGAAAGGATCCCAGAAGAAACTTCAAAAACGTCCAAATATGCCGCTTATCAAGGCACTTGTGGTCTTGTCCGGTTGCCCCTTGTTTTCTCACAAGCGGTGAAGAAATACTCCAGAGGACTACCTTTATTCAGCGCCGCTTTCACTTTAGTTTCCACAGTATCGCACAAACGACAAAATTTATTCAAATAATCGCTTTAATTATTCCTATTCAGATAAAAACTACATTTGCTTGCATAAAACCAGTACACGTCTATGTGTATAGCCGGATGGTGGCATCAGCCCCTGTGGAGAACACCCACGGCTGCACTGGATGCCAGGTAACGTCCAAAACACCGAAATCCTCTCGTTTGTCGTGCGTCGCCAACTTCTTCAGCGGAACAATCAACGGATTCTGGAGAAGATCACTGAAAAAGAGAAACAGCCGATTTGGGAAAAAGCCTTGCAACTACCGCAGTGGCACTTACTTGTAAACCATGCCATGCGAGACGATGACAGACTGATCGTCACTTCCCGAGGCGAACAGTGGATATCTTAAGTGGAAGGCCACGCTCCTCACGGCATTCTTGTGGAGTCTCATTGTCTGGTAGGGTTTCGTGGACAGATCCAAGTCAAACCAAAGCATCTTCTTGTCATACGTGGAGACAAGCAGATTGTCACCCTTCGGGTGAATGGACATTCCTGAGATCCATTTCGAGTTCGTGAGTAGCTTCTTCACAAGCTCCTGCTTGACCAGATCATAAATACGGACGTTGTGCTGGGTCTGCAAGAAATTCGATTAGAGATCTCCTGGGGGAGAGAGAAGCAGGTCAACTCACAGCGACGAAGAGACACGGCTTGATAGGATGGAAGAGGACAAACTGTATAAGGCCCTTGCTCTTCGAGAATGGAATCTGACTGCGGCGCTTGGACAGCTGATGTATGATCGCTGATCGATTGGCGCCATCGGGCATCACGGTGGCAATATAGTCGCCGCGTCCATGCCAGGTCGCCTGTCTGACAGGCTTGAAGTGCGTGATTACCAAGCGCACGCCCTTCTCTTGCTCTTCCTTGTCCGCGACGCACCACTGAACGGCAGTCTTAATGCGCTCACTCTCCAGCTGGTCGATCTTCGGTACCTCCGACAGCAGGTCGTCCGTCTTCTTCACGAGAAGCTTGTCTCCAACCTTGGGGTTGATTAGAAGCAAGCGGTTGCCAGATGCCACTGCGATGATTGACAACTTGGCGTTGGGGCACCACGCCACACAGCGCACCACATCGCCAGTGTCGATCGTTCGGATGCAGCGGCCAGTAGCGATTTCCCAAACTGAAAAGGAAATCACGGAAAATATGAGAAAGTTGATGAAAATACCTCCAGGCGTCGCACTTACTCTTAACGGTCTTGTCGTCAGAACCTGACGCGATGTATTCTCCCTTAGGTTCGACAGTGACTGAGCGAATCATATCCGTGTGTCCACGGTAAACCAAGCTCTCAACTGTAGGGAACGGCTGCAGGTCCCTCGGACTTGGAAGTTTCGGAATCAAGTACTCAGCGTCGATGTTCAGCTTCATGCGCTTGGCTCGGGGACACAAGTAGAGATCCAAGCAGCGGAGGAAACGTTCTCTGAGGTACCGAGGATACGCCGGAACGGCTCGCAGTGACTTGTACTTCTGTGGCATGAAATGAAGCTTGCGCTTGTGCGGTTCGTCCTTTAGCCTCTCCCACTCCTTCATCTCCTTCTCATCGAAGAGGTACTCTGGCGGAGGATTGTACGACTCAGCGTGACCCGGAAGATCTCTCTTTGGCGCCGAGACTGGGTCATGAATTCTTCGCATGTGGTCACGGCTGGTGTCTGTCTCCCAGAGCATGTAAAACTTGGGCCCGCGTTTGGCCTTCTTCTCGGCCTCCACCTCTTCGATTGTCTTCATCCATCCCATTTTCAGTGCGTGCACCATTTTACCGATCTTCTTCTTCTCTGGAACGGATGGGAGGAAGGACCTCTTGTGATCTGGGACGTTCTTGATCGGCATTTTCTCCACTTCTGATGTGAACCACTCTATCCATGGCTCGTACTCATTGTGTTCAGGGTTTGGAACACGGCCAGAGTTGATTCGCTTGATCAATTCTATGTCCGCATCTGTTAGCGTAACTTCCTGTCCGGTCTGGGGGTCCTTTACGGTGCGCCAGAAGTTGGGATCTTCGATTTTCCTGAGGAAGTCATCTATCTGATCGCCCTTCGGCGGTTTTACAATTTTTTTCGCGTCCCAGTCGTAGCCTATGTGCTTGTATTCGTCGTACCAGTGCATAGGTATGTTGCCGACGGTATTGCGGATGTCCTCCTCATCGGACGTGTCAGAGTTCTCGTATTCATCTGCCGGCTGTGGTGCTCCATCTTTGTTCAACTGCTTCTGGAGCTTTGACAGGGCAGACTTCTTTTTCTTAGAAACTTTAAATTCGCCTTCTACGCGAGTTGTGTTTGACTTGGCTGCAGATTCTGCCTTATCTGCATCTGTGTTGGCTTCCGTTGTTTGAGCGGAAGGACCTGGCTTCGCTGAAGCTTCATTCTCCTCCTCTGATTCAGAAGCCTCATCTTCATCATCACTGGAAACATCTTCTATCTCTGCTTCTTCCTCGCCTTCGTCGTCACTTTCCTCATCATCATCGTCTTCATTCTTCTTTACATAGTTGCCATCGTCGTCACTCTCAAACTCCAGCTCTTCGCTTGCATCTGAGATGTAGGTTTCATCGATTCCCTCATCATCTGTGCTGTCGGCATCGTCATTCCCGATGCCTTTCATCAAGTCCTCCTGGAAAATGTGTTTCCGAAAATGCGGTCTAGAGAGTTGAACATGCTTTTGCTTACCTCTTCACTGTCTTCATTCACATTTGGTGGGTCTTTTTCCTCTACTTTCTTCTGGTCTATTAGAGGAGCTGCTTTGCGTTTTGTTGCTTTAGCATTTTTAGCCATAGTTGTATTGTTTTAAACGATTTCCTATTCACAAACGCAAAAGTTTTTCAAATCTAAACCACGCACGTGTTGAATTCAAAATGATTTTGACAGCCGTATGACGTCTACAACTGTCGTGCACGAAATAAACAAACTGAGGTTTTCTAAGTGGTGAAGTGAAGAAAATGTTAGGTGACTGTTAGGCATTGTTTGGTTTGTGTCTTAAGTGAGTGTGTGGAATATTTTTTTCAACCAGATGGTGTTGAAATCTGTTTTTAAAGCGTTTTAAGTCGATTTTGGAAGCATTCGAATTATGCTGGGCAATATATGAGACATTTCACTGTAGCACAATTGTGCTGCCATTGTCACACTATTTTCATTGTTGCTAAATCAATACAAAATGTAAAAAGCCAGTTTTGAGCCAGTTTGATTGAAAAGATATCAAAAAACGTCGTTTTTAGGCTTCTAAATGCTGATTCTGTTCGGAAAAAGGAAGTGTACTATTTATTTCAAGAAGAATATAAAACAGCAATCGATTGTCCTGTTAATTGCAGAAATTGTCCTGTTAATTGCAGAAAATTCTTTTTTCACTGTTTTGACAATCTCTTCTTGTCTCCGTGCAAAAGAAAGACTCCAAGATCCGACATTCGCGCACACAAAAACACCTCACAGCCAGATAAAGCTTTTGCGTTAAGAACCAAATTTTCTTCGACTTTCTTCTTAACCGCAAGCTCAGAGGGATTGTTCCTTTGAGCAAAATCGCATCGTATCACGGGACAAAATCGATTAACGATAGTTCCCACTTTTCCCAGGATTTCTTGGTCTCTTTAAGGATGCTCTACAAGGCAAAGGACTATTGTAAATCCAGTGATCCGCCGCCATCTTGGTCAAAATGTGTTCCGAATTCAAGGGATCTTATAAATTTATGAATGAATAATGGGACCCCAACACAATCGCAAGATCCATGGTCCGGGGTAGTTGTGGATAACGAAGATGAGTATCTCCTTCATTCCTTCATCTCTTGCCGATTTTGTTCCAAATCGGTTCGGTATCGCAGCAGCTCATGAGAGGCTAGACATAGGACCATGACTTCAAAATGATTCACCACCCATAAGCTGGGGTACTTGCCCAGACTCTATTTTCCCTTTTGGTGTTTGATGTTCTTTCCATTTTCAGGCTTCTTCTACGAGTGCCTGTCCTCTTAGATTTTCTATTGTTCTTCAGATATATTGTTAGCAGTGCCTCCTTCGAATCTGAGCCATTGGGACAACGCAACAGACGGCCCAGGATAAAGTGGCGCACACAAGTGGAGAAGGACCTCAACCAACTTGAAGTGCGCAACTGGCGGCAGCTAGCAAATGACCGTGCTGGCTGGAGAGGCATGTCGGTTGAGGCCCAGGTCTACCCCGGACTGTAGCGCCACAAGAAAAAGAAGAAGAAGTGACCCCATTCAGTTGCGGTGCATTCAGATGTCTCATCTTGTTCACAAATTAAACTCTCCGATGCTTGGAGCTCTATCGACCGCATCATATTCTTGTTTAACCTTCAAGCAAGTTCACCATGTCCTCTCAGCAATGTGCTCCGGTGATAGACGACACCATTTAACAAGAAACGGTGAGAACTGTACGGGCTGTACAGCGACATGAGCACAGCCTAAGGATTCAACGCCTAAGATGGGCTAGTCCATGTAGAGCGCCAACACTGTTGGACAACGCAATAGAGGACACAAGTGGAGAAGGACCTCAACTAATTTGGAGTGTGTAATTGAAGCCAGCTGTGTTAAGATCGTGTCAGCTGGAGCGGCTTGTTGGTTGAGGTCCAGGTCCACCCAGGACTGAAGAACAAGATAAATGTGAAAATGGTGCGGTGCACTGAAGATGTCTTTAAAATGTCTTCCAAGTTAATAAAAAAGTCCACAAGGGGGTACTCCATGAATTAAGGGCCAAACTCAGGCCAAAGGAGGCCCTAGAACCCATAACTCACAAGTCACGGTGTAACTGATGCTACGCCCTGATTTAGGGTCCTTTTGTTGTCGGCATGTCATGAAGGATCTCTTACCTGCATCAACTGCCTTCCCCCGTGACCAGTCAAATAACCCCGAAAAAGAAAACACACACCACTCAACACTTACGACTAGACATTTATTGTATAGGTGTTCTCATTTCAGCACATCAAAGGTCTTAACAGCGTTCCCCAGGCACGGACGCATGTCCGCCCTTCGGGTCACTCAATTAAACTCTTAGAAACAAAATAACTATCTCAATAGAAAACGAGTTAAATTACAAAACGGAACAAAAAAACAAAAAAACAGATCCAATCTCCCCGCCTCCTGAACAGGGCTAAGAAGCTATTTACAAATGCCATGGCAGTCGAACTAGTCTGTCACTTCGTTGCGCTCGAAACTCCTCATCTTCCCATGATGGTGGGCTCGTCGGCCATGGCCAGCTCGTCGGTGGGTGCCTTGTTGCCCTTCTTCTTGCCCGAGTACCACATGAACATGAGGCCGCAGACCACGTTCGTGATGAACGTGAACCAGGCCAACCAGACTCCGTAGCCGTATCTGTTGTTAGGGGCAGCTCATCAAATAGATGTTTTCCAAGACTGATTGAGATACTCACGTGAGTTCAGCTCCCCCGGGGTAGGCGAAGAACAGATGCGCCCTGGTGTAGTCGACCGATGAGAGAAGGACTTGAATCACCACGATGGAGGTGGAGGCGGACACCAAGTGGATGCCTCCGGCCAGCCGCTTGAACATGTACCGCGGGTTCATGAAGGTGTAGAAGGCGAACACGGTGCCCAGGCACATGACGAAGACTGTAATGCAGGCAAACGAGGCCTGGGTCCTGATGTAGTCTGAAAGAGACCTGATTGGGGCATGTCCTCGTGTAACGGGCAAGAGGCGACTTACCCATAAGCTCGTCATCGAATCCAGGGTCATTCCTCAGTGTGTTGGCGTTCGGAAACATCTCGATGTACTTGCAGCGTCCTGCGGAATAGAAATTTGATTGCCTGGTGCAAAGTGGGCTATCCTGGGCATACTCACTTTGCGAAATGTACTCGTAGCCGTTAGCGATCTTTCCTCTGTTTGGCGGCTTTGGCGGAACCAGCTGCAGGATCACTCGCTTCTCGTTCATGACATACGCGGGGATTTCCAAATCACGGACGTAGGGCCAAAACAGCTTTGGGACCAAGCGGCGGTTATTCCATCCCCTGAACATCACCTCCTGGGCGGCCACAGGGATCACGAAATAGTACGACGTCTGGTTGACCACCACCATCTTCAAGGCGTCTCCAAAGATTCCACTCCTCTCCAGAGCGGGCACATCCAACGGATCAACGGTCAACGGCTTCGAGTCAATCGGAATCAGACTGAGCACTTCGTTCGCCAGCTCCAGCTCCCAGTAGGATCTCTTAAAGGTCTGAAACATGTCCTGGTCGTTGCGCACCCAGTGGGCGAACATCCTCTCCTTCGCCTCCTCCGTGAAATTCTGCAGAGGGAAGGTGACGTCGTTCTCCACGAAATCCTTGATGTAGTCCTCCGTCGACACATTCATCTTGGCATCCTGAATGGCGGTGGCGCTCTGGAAAGCGATCGACGTGAAGTTCCGGGCAACCTTGGAATCGAGCAGCGCGTACGGCACCATCGTAGAGCGGCAATGTCGCCACAACCCTGAGTGCGACGACATAAAGAATCTCCGTGTCTCCGGGATGTAGATTCCTGCAACGAAAAATCGACACCACATGAATCGATGCTGTCATATGTTTGGCGCGCAGATGTGCATCGTGCCACAGCACCGCACCGCCACCCACGCGGCCATTTCGGTGTGCGGCCGTTACATTTGGCGTTAATGAACTTTTCAATTGATCGTACCACATCTGGCGAATCTTCAAATGCTGCTCATCAAGTGCGGTATAATGCCGATGATAGCCTGTAGACGGGAAACATCTGGTGCGCTTTGGGGAAATGGCGCTGCGGTAAGTGCCCCGTGGGGGCCGACGCGCAAATTGGAAACGTGAGAGAAAAATGTGGGACAGGCGGACAAGTGGTCCGTTATTAGATGGGAGTTTGTGTTTAAATTTGGATTCGCCGCTTTGATCGGCGAATTTCCTTAAATAGTTGATGCGGTGGTGGTGTGCTTTGTGGTTGAGTGTGGCCGTTGAGTAGGGTGGTGACTTATTTTTATGGCGATCAAGATGCTTTGGATTGGGAAAGGTGTTATCCCAGGAGAAATAAAAGGGGGAGTAGAGTATTGCGAAGTGGGACACGCGTGTGGAGATATTGGACACTTGGTGACGGGTGTGGAATGTGATGTTACGCGCCTTGGAATAAATCCAAATGATCGCCAAATCATTTGATGGGTTGCAGACTGTTCAAGACGATTGGAAGTAATTTAGATTCTGGGGAAACATTAGAAGATTAGTGGTAGTCCCACGACCAAGCAATTTGCTTGTTTTGAGAGCCGAGGGAACACAAATTGTCCTTGCGCCAGAAATTATCGCATTTGCCCGCTGTTTTGAGAGTTCTTTTAGAGAGTAAGGAATTTGGCCACTGCTGCGTTTTCAAGTTGTAGCATTTCATCCGCTGTCAAACTGAATTCACATAGTCGTAGGCATAGTCGTATTCCACAAATTCACAAAAAAAATGTTCGGTTGTGTGTTCGTAAATATTGTTTAGGTTTTGTTTACAAGGCCTTACACCGAAGAGGAGCCGAAATAAAATGGTATTGTTTCCAATTCTCGCAGGGAGCTCGTTTCTAAAGAAAGGGGCCCCCAAACCGCGCTAATTGCTGACGAATAAGTCTCCTATATGCGTCCTACAAGATCTTCGCTGTCCTGTGTAAATGTCTGATGTCTGTTCCCAACGTTAACTGTCTGATTGAGTATATTTGGGCGGGTTCAAGGCAGCGAAATCCAAATTTTCACATTACGGCAGATTTTGCAGAAATACAGGAACTTGAAGTCGATACCTACCTATTCTATTCATTGACGTGAAGACCGTGTACGACTTATAGAGACGAGCTATTAAGCTCATTGCCTAGCTTTGAAAACCCTGCAAAATTCATCAGTTTTTGTAGAATGGCGATGAAGAATCAAGCTCAAGGTCGATAAAAATATTATCGAGACCTCAGGTGTCAAGAAAGTATCCAGGCAAGGCAACGCACTTTCACACAACTTCTTCAACATCGTTTTCGAGAAGATGGTCCGGAACTTAAACGTGCCCGTTGACATTAACATCACAGAAGACAAAAACAGGCTGTCAGTTGGGCGTTTTTGAGCAGCGAGAAAGAAGTGGCTAAGATGGGCCTTATAGTCAATGAGGATATGACACGATACATGCTGTCTATGAAAAAGGTCCACCAGCACCGAAGTCTTGAACAAAATGCCACAATAGACCGGTCTAACCTCGAAGTAGTTATAAAAGACGAGAAGAAAGAAGCAGATTGAACTAAGACGAACGAAACAGCTGTTCGGGTCGAATTATTTTGGATTTCTTGTCTCAGGTGGCAAGGACATGTAGAGCGAACGGACAACAATGCTTCGGCCCGGAAAGTCTTCAATTCCAAACGCGAGAAACAACTCGGTATAGGAGGACCCGGCCTCCGGTAGTGCAAGCAGTTCGAAAATGACCTCAATCAGTTGAAACTACGTGACTGAAAGCAATTAGCATAAGATTGGACTAAATGCAGAGGTATGTTGAATGAGGACCAGGTCCACCCCGGACTGTAGCCCCAACCAAATAAGAAGAAAGATTAATGTTGAATTTATGGGAAGAATTTTGTTTTTAAAAATATATATCACTATCAGCTGAATTTAGGTAATTCATCGTGAGGTTTGATTTTCCAAGTCATTTTTCGCCAGATCACACTTGTATCCTTTCAAACATCTTTTTCACTTTTCTTGTTGGTGTTTGGCAAGTCATCACGAAAATACTCACATCACAACGGAGTCTCTCTCGTGCGATTCGTGGAACATACGGTGTGCATAGTTGACTTACTGAACTCACTATTGCCATTACAATTCAATAATTTGATTCTCAGTTTACATTGGTGGATGATACTCGACCAGTTAGACCACATCCTGCACGTAGTGAAGAGACTATAGCAGCTTTAGTCGAGAGTGTACGCTAAGACTTAAATGAGAATGGGTTTCCTGAAATTCAAGCAAATGATTTCGGTGAGTTTTGGTTTTAAAAAAGACGGCGCTACGATTTGGACGGCGATTGAAACAAAGAACTCGTTAATAAATCACTTTTATTTATTTGGCACCTAGTCGCCCAGACTATATTCTAAGAGGATGTGTGATGTATCAGACTTTTCAGGAATAAACCTTCTACAAGTGACGCTCTGAAAGCCAGCATAACTTACGTATGTTCGAACGAGTAGCCAAAAATTGGACTTTCCGAATGGAAGAGTTCACTACAGAAATTGTGTACTCTACTCAAACTCTTTAAATTAAAATTGATTTCTTCTTCACTTGACAGAAAACTGCCTTCTCACAGTCGCAAACCTGCTTTAAAACTGTGGCTGACTGCACACAAATTGCACACAAATATTCATTCAACACCGCCTGTTTTATGTTGTTTTTGTTGACTCGACGAAAATGGTGACAATGTCTATATTGAAATTATTTTTCGCATTAAATATATTTTTTCAATAAAAGTCTGTTTGACGGACACGTAGCTTGTGTGCCCTCGGGCCGCCGGAAGTCCATGTGGCTTAGGCAACTTTAGTATTCCCTTGTGTGTGCGCTGTAAATGTTTTTACAACAAAATGTAAAATATCAATAAAACTGTCAGAAAGTTTATAGTGACAACAACTGGCAAGGAAATGTCAAAATAGTACAAATCAATAAAAATTTGTGTCTGTTCACATGTGCCAAACAATGTGCGCTCAACTATATGTATGTCCATGGTATGTACTGTGCTGTTTTCTATAATATTCTATGACACTTTGGAAGGGGTTAAATACTTTTTCATCCAGCCCATATTACCACAACAAATTTCTGTGGCTTCTGACACTGTTAGAGGAGTTGCTATGAGTCTAAACATAACGTTTCGAAATTTTTATCAAAGCCTCTGCTCGCAGAATTGCTATTTGCCCTCAAAGTTTTATCAGAAATAACACTAATATTACCGCAACTTCCATATTCCCCAAATCTGCCCTTCGTGACATTTTCTTGTCCCCAAAACTGATGAGAGCCATAAAAGGACAACGCTGCGCTACGACTGAGGAGATAAAAACGGAAACGAAGAAGGAGCTGAATAATATCACAATGGATGATGTTTTAAAGTGATTCGGGGATTGAAAGAACAACATTTGCACACATGTATTATATTAGTTGGGCATTATTTTAAAGGATATATTAAGGAATAATAACTTGCGAAAAAAATTAAAGATTCGTGATACTTTTTAAGCAGACTTCCTAAAATAAAATAAAAAAAGAGCCGACATGGGACCACATCCTTGTCGTAATATTCAGCATATTAATTGAGTGGCTTCACATGGAACGAGGATCTGCACTCCAGAACCAGTCATATTGGAAGCTTCAATTTTTTACCGTTTAGGAATGTTGAAATTTAAGAAGTTTTTCATAAATTTTCTGAGTGTTGTCAAAAATTTTAAATAGACGGTGCCGTGAAAAATTTGCGAGATGTTCAGTTTGGTAAGCAAACCTGCGACCTTAAACATGTGAATCAACTAACTGCGCCGCGGCGACCACTACTCCACGGCGACCACTACTCCACGGCGACCACTACGACACGGCGATCACTATGTCACGGCGGCCACAGGATTCGTATTCCAGTTGAATAACTAAATTGAATACACATATTTTGAGTTCAAATTTGTTCAAAATAAAAACGAAACCTTCTATGTGTGAAAGTAACTATCACTTGCCAAGTCCATAAAACGTAAAATTTCGGCGAAAGAAAACTGAATTTCGTAGTTTCAGATAGATTTCTGTTGTTGAGTGCTGTTACTGACAAGAAATAGTAATAATAGAGTGATACTAGAGCCCACATGGGACCAGGACCTAGCTTCAACAACAACTACTCGTGTTGTGCGAGCTGCTGTTCTCTCACGAGTAGAAGAGACGTACAGTTTTTTGCTGATTCCGAACGGCGAGATTTGAGAAGCTTTTCATAGACAATTGATACTCTTAAAACGTCGAAACTCGAAAGAGGTGGTGCCGGGAATCGAATCGAACCTAGACCCTCAGCGTGTGGGTCGACACATTTACCCACTACGCCACGGCGACCACAGTTTATGACAAGTACTAGACGAATTTAAGATGATTTTTATCTATTTTTACCATACTTAAACTACCTATGTGCATCGTTGTCCTTTTTGATAAATACGTAGCCTTGTCCCTTCTCCTTGAAAATCCTAAAGGGAACTGGAAATCTATGGGACTGAAGTCCCTATCTTACCTACTGCTTGGTTCAGCATTCTGCTGAGTGACCAACTAGTTTGACTTGTTTGAGTCTGATCATTTAGTCAATTATGCAATTTCAGAGTAAACAAGATAGAAATGAAATAACAATACACATCCAACAGAAGATTGCATAAGACCAGATCAGAAAACATGCATTTCGTGCTATTGACCCGAATGTTCCAAAGTCAAATTCATCAAACGGTTGTCAGCATTCGCCTGCAGTTTCGAGTGATTTATTGCAGTTGAAGTATTTTGGGCAAATTTTCAAGTTTATGACGGTGAGCCGTCAACACGCTAACTCTGGGGGAAATAAAAGTAATTTATGCTGCTTCAGAAATTTACTTGATTTACGCAATACACTAAAGTTAAGCACTTTCAATACACACATGCCGGAAATTGCTTTAAAGTAAAACCAGTGTCATTAGTTTTGACACTAAATACCCCATAATACACTCAATGGACAATTTAATTGCCTTTTCTCTCTTTTCGCAAATTTTGCGAGTCACAAATCGTCTGATTATGGATTTTAAGACACTTCAAAGCTTAAGACTCTTAGACGTGTTGGTTTTATTACTCAATCTCTCTTAAGTACGTTGCACCAACAAACGGAAAAAAAGTCAAAAGTTCGGAAATTTTTGAAAATTCTAAATAACGCCCTTAAATTTACATTAATTTAAATTTCCGTCTTCAGAGAACTTGTTTATTTTGTATGGCTTCTAGACTGCACAGTCGATAAACTGGTATCGCTAATTCTTTATCCTCATTCATCTGCAGACACCATTTGGTTTTCCTTCGTCGGGCACATTAATTCGACTCACGCCATAGGATATTCGCAAATATTTACCACAAATCCAAACTAGTGTAAACTCCGATCAGGTGTATGGAGCTTTAAATTGAATCCCGCAGACGTAAGCGGAAAACTGTTTAACTATAAACTGAAAACAATATTTACAAACAGTGTCTAAATGTTTGCAAATCTATGTACACCTCGCCATCTTCAAAATGGACATTTGATTTCCCCGAAAACGGCGGAACAATAAAAATAGATCTGTGGCCAGAAAAATGGGAAATACACGTGGCATACTTTTCCTGAATTTATTTCAGCTGACAGAAGATAGTTTCGCTTTCCAAAAATTATTAAAAAGTTTTCATAGAAAAATAGGCCTTCTCGCATGCTGGCCAAGATGACACAAACTTACACATTTTTGTTTTTCGTGGGAAGGGGATGATTTATGATCTCAGACATGTATTGTGATTGAGGGTGGTTGTCAGATTTTATTTACGAGTAAATACGTTCGAGGGTGGTCTTAATTGTCGCTGTCAATTTGTGGCAATGAGGTGTCAGCCACTTCTGACTGTTGTGACAGTTTAGTGTAGAAACTGTGGGGACACTTTAAACTTTTGAATTCCGAAATAGCGGACTTCAGATGACGGAAACAGATTTTTATAGTTTTAGAGAGACATTGGCGCCAATCCATCATTTTTTCTGATGTTTCCGACATGTGGTTGCGTGGTAGAGAGGTTGATTGGGATTTTGTATTAATCATAATTTACAGCCCGGGGTGGACCTGAGTCTCAAGCAACACTAGCACTAGGTAGCACCTTCTTTACCAGCTGCTTCCGAATTAGCACCTTAAGTTGTTTGAAGTGTTTCTTCACTTATGAGCGCCATCTCAAACGAGGTCATCATCTGTTGCGATGTCCAAATGACTCAGATTCGAAGCATCTTCGGGACGGGGCAGTGATATACATCTGCTCTACATGACCTAGCCACATTATGCGTTACACCCGTAGACGTAAAAAACCTTACCCTTCAAATCGTCCTTAAATTTGGCGACTTAACTTCATTGATAAGAACTTGTCCTTTTACAGATTTGAAGTGGTCACATTTTACCCCACGAATTGTTCCGATTTGAGTGATATGTTCATTGACTCTTCGTTGAAGGCCTCTAACCTCATACATTTGAAAGTGTGGACGTTGGAATTTGTTTTTGTACCACATGAACGGTCTCAGAGTCAACCATTTCATTTTGGTTTTTTGAAAATGGAAACGAAACCCTTATAATTTTAGTATGTCCATCCGCTCATTGTGTATGTTACATTCACCATATCTTCTACATTTATGAAAAGTTTTGAATACAATTTTGAAATTACAGTCATTTCACCTGAGGAGCAGTGGCCAAATAGGAATATTTCAGATCAGGGAGAATTAAGGGATCGCTCCAGTGTTGCCTGCCAACAAAGTAATCGACAAAAGTTTTCAAAATATTTCGATGTTATTGCCCACCTCTTTGTGTAGAAATACTTTTACAGAGGAATTTTTGTACAGAAATGGCGTATTTGGATAATAACTGCAAATCTTCAACATGCAAAGTTTGAAATTCTAAAATTCAAAATGTAATTACACACAAATTCGGTCATCTCTGTCCTGCTTCTAGAAAAATTTTAGTAGTGCGGTCTTACAAGACTGGTGTTCAGAGAAAGTAAAAGGGAGAGAGAAAGAGAGAGAGAGAGAGGGTATAGAGACGACCTTCATCCAACTTTCCTGCGAAGACAAGATTGAGACAGGGACGTCATTTTGAGAGTGAATATTTCCCTGGCGATTGATCGCTTCAGTAGCAGCAACTTAATTTTGTCTATTCGTAAAATGCAGTCCACTAGCAATAATTCTTCGATAACAGTCAAAGTTTCTTGATTTAATGTTTGAATGTTTTAAGAACAACCTTGTAGGCCGTTACTCATAGTTTCAGTTCAGCTTCCTCTTCCATCTCATAAAACACATACTACTTCAAAATTGAAATGTGTCACCATAAATTTTTGCATGTTTGCAAATTCCTTGGAAATACAAATCAATCACTAATCATCTGCTGAGTCGTTCGAAAACTATCAACACCTCATAAAATGACACCAAATTAAATACTCTCAGTATCTTGCATGCATCATAAGGAAAATTGAATTGCAAAAATGTGTCGTTTTGAATCTTCAAAGCGAGAATTTCCATGCATACAAACATCATTTTCGAGTGAGTAACGTCTTCGAATATTTTCGAATTAGTCAAGGTCATCAATTTCGCAAAAGAACATAAAAAGCTCGGAATTTATTGTTAATGGGCAGCAGCTGCAGAATTGCTTCTTTGTGCTTGTGTTCATTTTTGTCAACTGTCAATTGTCAACTCGACTGATTCGCCGCCGGGTCGTAATGTACTTTTTTTTGAAGACATTTACTTGGCATTTGGGCTTTTCTGTAGACCAATAAATTTGAAGCGATTTGTCACAGAATATGTCTTGAAAGGAAGAATAAAGTTGTTGACTTTGACATGGAATATTTTTATGTGATGTCCACGAACCAGTAACTTTCAATACTTTGCATAAAGATGCTAACACTACGTTCCTTGTTTCCAGTTCTGATTTAATGGGATAACTTTGTGTGGAAATAAGGTACATTTATTCTACACTGGACTAGATAAGAATGCGCTACTGCTTACAAGGGTACAAGGGTGATACTAGCTTCTTCAACAACTATTCGCGTAATGCGTGCTATCTTTCTCTCACGAGTGGAGAGAACCTGCAGTTCATTGCTGACCCTAAACGATGTGACATTTTAGAAGCTCTTCATAGGCAATAAATTCCCCGTGAGCGTTGTAAGTACAAGGTGGTGAAAAAATTCGAAATATCAGTTCGGAATTGAACTATTGTTAAAATGAAGAAAAAAGGCAGCCGGGGGTCTTCGCACTTACGTGTATGCATATGGCACCTTTTATTATTATATGGCAGCCAGCTGAGCGAACACGTCAGTGGTGGGTTTGACTTGGAAAACGAAGAACTTCTCGGAGAGCCAAGAAAAGTTCAAGAAACAAGAATTAGAGGCATTGCTCAATAAAAAACCATCACAAACGCACGAAGAACGTCCAAATATGTATTGTTACATAAAAGAATGTAATTAAAAGAGGCGACTGCGCTGTTGGAATAAATTCTTTCAGTCTTCACTTCTATAGAAGCTGCAGGAACGAAAGAGAAGTTGAAACCATTTTTATCTTCCTCTCAACTTGCAAAAATTTGCAAAATGAAGATAAAAACTTCCTTAGCACCTTAAGTGAACTCAGTAACACAAAAGTAGAGCTTCTCAATAGCTACAAAGACAGCTTACTCTCGCTTCCAACGTCACCATTGCCTTAGGTGTGGTTGCCACAACCAACAAGCATAATGTTTTTCCTGATTCTTTTCCAGTATGTGCAGTGGTGTGGAGATTTGGTCGATTGTCCTCGGTTGACTTCCCTGAGCAGAAACCGCAATGAAAAGGAGCTGTCAGATTGTTGACAAATGGTTTTAGGCTTTCACAGAAAACGACAAAGGGGATCATGTATGCGATGTTGAGGAGATCGACCACTCAGTTGTTGGCACAGTCAAAGTTATCACCTTTCTTGTGGGTCGGATAGACAATGCTGATAAATCACTCATCGGGCATGCTTTCCTCCGACCGTATCTTACATATAAGGTAGTGCATGTGCCCAACCAGCGCATATTCTTCTGCTTTGAACACTTCGAGCAAATTGATACGACTCTAATAAGGAATAATTGTTCATTAAAAATTGAGTGAAACATTCTGTCTAACAGCAGGATTTGAGCCGTCGCCGAGGTTAAGCAGTCTGCAGAAGTGAGTTTTTCCAAATTCTCAGCACTCCTATGAATTTTGGTTTCTATTCAGCGTTGCATCAAAGCTTGAGGTAAATATAGGGCTTGTATATAGTACCCAAATCAGAGGAGTTGTATTCCTTGTACCATGTTCAGAAACCTAGACATTTTGCAGCATTTCTGGTGATCTCATATAGATGAACGTGAAATTCGAGTGTCTTCCAACTTTAGTAATGCATGAACCATTCATGGCTGATTATTTTGAGAACGCTTGAGTGAGAATGAACAGCATTGATCTGCTCCACCCTACTTCACTATTGGCAAAATCTTCACACAACAGTAGATCCTGGAAAAGATCCAAGAACTGCAAATCGTCACTCACCACCTATTCGCCGATTTTAAGGCCGCATATGACAGAAGGTAGGACGACGATGGAGAACTCTCGCTACTCTGTTATGGTCGAGAACGAACTCGACGAGACCTTCAATGTCAAAATCAAAAAAGCACGATCTTCCAGAAGTCCGTTCAATTGCTAGCTTACGCCGACGACATTGACGTGATTGAACGAACACAGCGAGCCGTCAATGAGGCGTTTGCTGGCATTGAAGTGGAAGCGGCTAAAATGGGTCTGATAGTTAATAAGGGGAAAATAAAGTACATGCTGTTATGAAGGAAGCACAGTCAACATCGACATCTCGGAGAGAGCGTACCACTAGGCAGCAGAAACTTGGACGTTGTTAAGGCCTTCGTCTACCTCGGCTCCGCAATAAATACAGGTACCACCAGTACCGAAATCAAACGCAGAATCACTCTTGCAAATCGCTGTTTCCTTGGGCTCAAGAGGTAATTGAGTAATAAAGCCCTCTTTCGAAAGACTAAGCTTGCTTTATGAAACACCTTGATCATCTCAGTCCTACTCTATGGCGCGGAAACCTGGACGCTACTTAAAACAGGTGAGGAAGCCCTTAGTCTTTTCGAGAGAAAAGTTCTGCGTGCGATTTTTGGTCCTGTTTGCGTCAATGATCTGAGGGAGAAGATTTAACGACGAACTCTGTGGGCTGTTCATCGATATGCGCCTAGTCAAGCGACTTTGGATACAACGTTTAAGATGGCGAGGCCACGTAGAGCGTATGGACACCACTGCTTCGGGCCGAGAAGTCTTCGAATCTGAGTCATTGGGACAACGCAACAGAGGACGGCCTAGGCTAAGGAGGCGCACACAAGTGGAGAAGGACCTCAACCAACTTGGAGTACGGAACTGGCGGCAGCTGGCGAAATACCGTGCTGGCTGCACTGGCATGTTTGTTGAAGCGCAGGTTCACCCCGGACTGTAGCGTTACAAGAAGAAAAAGAAGAAAAAGAAGGAGACGAAGAAGAACATGGCCCCTATAACTATTTATGTTTTCTCTGTCCCACATACCAGCCTAATCTGAAAACTAGAACAACATCAAACGGATGTAAGGCCATACTGGCTGTATAACGAGTGTCGTGGCCTTATGCTGCACAGAACCAGATTAGGAACTCCTTCAAACAGTCTTTTGTCAAACCTTGTTAAAATTGTGGACAAAATTTTAAGATTCCTAAATGGCGCTAAAACAGGAGTTGTTATCGGTCCGGATTTCTTCGAAAACTGAGGCGAGTCCTTAACATCACATGGAGGAAAATGGCATGTGGATCTAGCAGCGATATTTGGATCCCTTGGGAAGTACAACTTTATTTTCAACAAATCTTTGACACGACTGAAATTAAATTCAACTTTACACTTAAGAAAAGCAAATACGACCAAAGATACACCACTTAATTCGTAATCGTTCAATCAACAGGCCTTCTAGTTTCCCTAGCCAGAGTGAATCTGCGTGGGAAAAGTGTTTTCCCCTGAACTATTAGTAGAAGGAAAAAAATCACTTTACAACGATTCTCGATTAAGATTCAACTTTATGAGCTCTTCAAGAATTTATGTTTGCCATAAATTCCGTTTAACATACTGGACATCGACGCCATTCTCTCGTTGTGCCGCTCCCACACGAGCGCACCCCTTTCCCTCTCGCAAATTAGCTCATAATCGTTTTCGAACAATCAACGCGCTATCGGCAGCGGCGGCGTTGGCTATATTTAAAAATCAATCGCCACCCAAACACCTGTTTATTGCCACACAAAGTTGTACGAAAACTCTTTTCTCACACGCCCATTACTCAATATCTACTGGACCGTCAAAATCGCCTTCGCTCTCCGCCACCGTGCCAAGAATCCGAGGGCAACCCGAACAATAGCCCACAGCCAAAGGCGAAATATGATTTCCTAATGAAATCCTTCTGCGTCAGCCTCTTCCCTTTGCGCTGGTGCTCGTAAACAGGCAGTTTTCGAAAGTTTATTTGCGCGCAGACACAAATATCTCATGCACTTCGTGTGTGAGATGCAAAAATGAGATTTTTATTGTTAATATTTAAGTTGGCCGTCGTCCAAGCATCTAGAAGCGCATCAAACACCGCGCCAACAAACACCAAACAACCTGTGAACGGTGCGAGCGCAACCACCGCGTCGAGTGGTATTTCAGGGGCGAAAAATGGGTGAAAAATATCAAAATTGTCAAGAAGATCTTTTGAGCAGAGGAATTGCTTTTCAATTTTCGGTACGTACCTCCGATTCCTGAGATGATAATCCAATGATCCGTTGAGATGGCAACAATCCAAACGACCAGCGAGACGACCATCATGAAGCTGCACAGCAGGAGGACGCGTCTCTGGAACATGTACGCCTCCAAGAGCGGCTTCCGCTCCTCCCGGCCGATGGTGGAGGTGGAAACGTCGCGTTTCATTTTGAAAACCGAAAGTGTCACTAAATTCTCACACACACACAGCACAGCGCAGAACACACGCTACGAGTATTTTTACTTTTTTTCTTGGAATTTTTGTCTATCGCTCACAGCGAGATTCCTTCACATTGTTCACCTCAGACACACGAAACCTTGTCTATTCTTCTACTTTCACTTAACTGCGGCCGCGACTTTTCGTTCGATTCGGGCGCTCTTCGACGTCTTATTTTCTGCTTGTCGATGGGGCTCTCCACTCAGTCTTCCTGCCAAAGACGAATCGTTGTCACTCAAAACAGAATATCCCGTAGATAAATATAATTAAGCGCGGCGAATGGTATGCGCGTTCGCGGTGTCTGTCGCCGGATTGGGATTGTGTTCTCGCATCTCGGATCACAGAACCAAAGGTGCCAGCGAGACAATAAGTGGGAGACGGATAGACGGACGACCACGACGACGTGGTCTTCTGTTGACTTCAGCGTAGAGCTATTTTCGTACCGAACGGAGAGGGTGGCTAGGTGGGGGGGCGGACTGTTGCTGCTTGTGTTGGTTCTCTGTTGTGGTCACGTCACAAGACCCGGGTCTGAGCGGCGGTGACATACTAAACTGCCTCGTATTATGGTCAGCAGTTCCTGGCGACCGACCGCAGAGTGTTTGTGGTGCGACGACGGCGGCACACCCTCTAAACCAATTACTGGGCAAGTACTGGCTCACAAGTCACTTTCACCCTCCCCCAGAGTAAATGTCCGCCGCGCGGCAGGGGTAAACCATGCCCGTCCTCCGCGCCCTTTAAGTGCGAACGCATCTGCATAAGTGGGCGAGGCGCGCAGTGGGTGTGTGCCAACTGTGCGCTCCGACTGATTGACACACTTATTCCCTCTCAGCCGGCATAAAAACATTTTTCACTTAACGCTGAAAGATTGTGCGGGAGCGCGTCTCCGAGGAGCTTTTCGATGCCTTCAATCTCCATCGGAAGCAATTAGTGCGGAGAGCTTCATTAGAAACGCTCTATCTGACGTGATTTACGGCAAACTTGTGCTCACTCGTTCTGTGTCCCGCGAGACGCAATTGCAACTGCACGCTGCGCCGATACATGCGATGATTTAAGGTCTCAGCAGTTGTCTGCAGAAAGAATAAATCTCATCGATGAGCTGCTCGAATCCGGACTCTTGCCGAGGCGGCCCACGCAATGCGTAAAATCTTAGGCGCAAGGCGCTGAGAGCTTGCAATTAGCCAGAAGAAACAAATCAATTCTTCTGTTTCCTCTGTTCTGTTGGCAGAATATGGAAAAATGCTGGCAAGTCCCGACATTTTGTGCTCTTCGGCAGTGGTGTGGTCTGTGACAGAAGGCAAGGCCGGATAGCCGGTCCATTAAAATTCAACTTTGTAGTCTTGTGCTCAGTGCGATTTTATAGTTCAGCAGACGGACATTCGCGGTAATCGGGATAATTTTGATTTTGGCACAAAGGAGCACGATGCCTCTGATCAAAGGAAAGCCATTTGAATCATTGCTTTTGATGGGGGAGCAGATTAACGAATCCAATTGCCTTCGTCTGCGATGTAAACTGAATTTCATTTTTGACAGTTTCTCTGTGATCTGATGCGTGGAATGTGCAGTTGACGCGACTGACTAAATTTGAAAGCTGGGCGAATCAAATGTCGTGGCCCATTTTGCGAAGGATTTCGAGCACTGAATCCAAAAGTTTGTATGTCATTCAATGGAAAATCGAATTGACAGTGTAATCGAAATGCAATTTAACCGCTCAGTCATGATATGTGGTTAGGCAATGTAGAGGGGATGGATTATATTTGCCTGATGAACTTTTGAATCCTAGCTTTTGGGACAACGCACCGAGGACGTTTTCGCCTAAGGTGGCGCACAGAAATGGAAAAGATCACACATCTTCCATCATCTCGTCTTGGAAGTAAGCCTTAACTGAGAAATTTAATACTTGCAAATATTATTACAAGCTGCAAGAACGTTTGTTTCCATGGCCCATTAAAAAAAAAAAATTTAGAACTGTTGCCATGAAGGCCTGTAAGACTGTTCAGTGTCCCCCTTAAGAAAAATTAAGTCCGTCCCTGACAACGTAAATGTTATGTTTTGGTATTCCGATTGAGACGAATGTTAGCACTACGGTCGGTGGGAGTTGTCCCGATTTTCACTTCCAATATTCATTAGTATGCGCGATACACGTCCTTTAG
This sequence comes from Eristalinus sepulchralis, assembly GCA_944738645.1. Lineage (NCBI taxonomy): Eukaryota > Metazoa > Arthropoda > Insecta > Diptera > Syrphidae > Eristalinus > Eristalinus sepulchralis. The sequence continues at coordinate 58,071,211 of OX122886.1, forward strand.
TTATCAACTTAAAATTAGTTTTCCGTTTTCTATGATCTTAGAAACCTCTGCTAGTTGAAGTTATTTCAGAAAACCTATGGTGAGCAATTTTTATATAAGACATACGATACAAGTAGAACCGAATGTTCAAGGATTGTTAAGAATGCCTTTAAGACGAGGCACGGTCAGCAAGACAATCATCGCCATAAATCGTTGGCGAATTGAGGAATTGAAGGCTACTTTGGAAGAGGACTTTGCAGTATTGCCAGTACGACACACAAAGCTATAAAGCTGTGTCAAGTGAGACGGGGTCGAAGAACGGATTGCCTTGAGGAAATGTACTAGGGACGTCAAAAACATTTAAAAATAAATAATTGAGTGGCACTACAGCCCACAAGTGACCAGGGCCTATCTTCTACAACAACTACTCGTGTTGTGCGTGCTACTATTCTCTCACGAGTAGAAGGGACCTACAGGTTTTTGCCCAATCCGAACTGCGAGATTTGAGAAGCTTTTCATTGACAGTTGAGTGTTGTCAACAACTCGAAAGAGGCGGTGCGGTGAAAAAATGCGAGGTGTCCCTTCCAGGAATCGAACTTAGACCGTCTGCGTGTGGGGCGACGCACTTACCCACTACGCTACGGCGACCACGTCAATTAGTTTTGTTTTAATTCGTCAAAGTGCATAATCCTTCTGTTAAGACTAAAAACATTAAATTGTTGTTTTCCTTACAACCTCATGCTCTATTAAAGCAAAAAGCAAAGTTGATGCTACGATATGTTCTTTCTCCGACAAAAAGGATTGAATATAACCCTGAATTGTGGTCTCCGTTGTGCACACTGAAGGTTTAGGTTCGATTCCCGGCCAGGACAACTCCCTTTTATCATGGCACCACCTCTTTCGAGTTACTGACAACACTGAAAGAGTATCAATTGTCTATGAAAAGCTTCTCAAATCTCGCCAATCGGAGTCAGCAAAAATTTGCATGTCCCTTCTACTCTGAGAGAACAAAACCACGCCCAATATGACTAGTTAGTGCATAAGCCCTTGTGGGCTATAGTGCGACTCAATTATTATCATAACTCTGAATTTTACAAATTATAGGGCTGAAGGAGTCTATTGTCTACTGTTACAAGGCCTGCGATGCCAGTTCCTGTTCTGTTCAAATCTTTACGATAATTAGCAGAGTCATTTAAATCAGTTCTGTTCACTATTCGGTCATTTTCTACGGACGCACCCAAATTCGATGATAACTTCTAGAGGGCAATCCTAGAATGATGAGGAAAATGCATTTCAGACATGCTCGTTTTGAGTCGGCACGAGTACTTTTCAAACTCGTGTGTAATTTAAGCGAATGGCTGCTGAAGAAGACAATCTCTGTCTGCTCCCTCATGCATTGAAGCGCCACCGTATGCATACAATTTATGAAATCGAACTTGTACACCTCAAGCTTTCTTAAGCTGAATATCAATTAACCACAGTCAAAGCCAAATGATCGGTTTTAAGCTCAGTGACCGAAAAATAAGATCGTGAATGCAAGCTGCCGAGATGCCGCTTTGCCGTGGGAGTTACTCAAGAGGATGTAATGAAAAACGAAAAGTCAATGTTGAGCAGCTGCGGACGGAAAGGGCTATACTTCGGCCACATGGTACGGACGTCTTCTTTATCACTACTTCCGAGCTCTGCCTTAGATGCAATTTCATCAGGGAGGCGACCGCTTTGCAGACTCAGGCCAAGGTCGTTGGTACAAATCCAAATATTCATCAGGAGCTATTCCAAAGCTCGCCTGGTTGCGCCGGATCGAGCGGCCTGGAGGTTTCTCATGCGTGCTCCCGTGACTCCTTTAGTGGAACATACGGGTAAACGAAAATTATGATAATAATTATGGTGATGATGATGATGATAAGGGAGTTTATTCTTGGTATGAACCAAAAACCCTTGTTGATGGGTTTCGGAGATTGCTTGGATAATATTCGACTTAAGTCTTTAAATCGTTTACAAATTGTTGTAGTAACCCCGTTACCTCATGGTTCCTCACAAAAGAGGTAAAATCTTATCTGCTTTTGGAAATACGTTTTAAATATTTTTCAATGTAAAGCGAATCATTTCATTCTGCAGAAGTACGATACTAAATTTAGGTCAAAACTCCGAATGGATTTAGACCAAAAAACACAGTAGGTGGTCCACCCAGTTGATTTTGTATACATGTATCAACTGGGTGGACCACCTAGCGTAGGTCGGTTCTGTTTTTCTTGTCTATTTTTGGATTTAGTTCAGTTCAATGCTACGTTCATGTCGTCGCAATGTTAGAAACGTTTTTTTGTAATTGGCTGACAATGTTGTAAAATAAACAATACTTCTGTAAACATATTCTGTAAAATTATTTCTCGGACCTTCAGAACGATTATTAGCGATTTCCAGCGGCTAGCCATTGTTCAGCGGAATTTCAGAAACGCCGAGATGTATATTGTTTATACAACAGTCACGTAAACTGCTGACGAGAAACTTTATTTTTCACATTTGCAATTGAACAAGTACAACTTTGTCAACTGCTTGAAACATGATTTGATTGTGTGAGATCAAGAACCCCAATAAGAAGACATCCTGGAGAACTTTTTCTTTCATTCAACAATTTCAGTTAATGGGTTTATATTCGTGCCTTACAAAAATAGTCGATTTTGAATTAAATTTCATAACCATACAGAACTTGTGTTCTTTTTGTGATCAATTAATATATGCATTAGATTTTGACAAAATATCATTTTCCAAATTTACAAAGTCACCCTTTAAAAAAATTCACTTGTCTGTTTTTCTATTTTTGGATACGTAGGCCTAGCAGAAAATTAATACAATAACAAATTTGAAAGACAATTAAACTGTCAGTTCTTGGGCAGGGAATTCTTAATATTCTCTTATATCACTTTGATTTATTGTACGAAAATCTAAAATCAGACCCGATTGCGTGGCTTCTTCTTCAGTATTTTTAGATTCATACCAGGAATTTTTGTCTTAAGGTACCTGTTTCTTTATATCTTCAACGTGACGAATTCCAAATAATTTTATTAAAAATAATCAAATTCTAAAGACGTTCGTCGTCCTTTGCATTGAATTTTATTTCAACGGGCGCCAGAGGTGACTCTTTGTAGAATTCAGCAATAAGTCTTGCAGAGAGATATGATAGAACATTACCTAAACAGGCAGCCACTAATTAACTATCAGGATACTGGGGATTTCTAGCAACAGATGATGCAATTGCATTTTAACACTGGGGTCATTTTTTTATACGGCTTTCAGCTTTCCTTTTATTATTACTTGCATTAATGGATTATGCCAAGCAGCATTTTACAGGAAAAAACCATTGATTGTCTATGGCTGCAGACGCAAAACTTTGCCCCTTTCACCTATTCTTCACAATTTAGTTGGCGGCTATTGGGATCGCAAACGTTTCCGCCTGGAAGACCGATGCGAAATTACCTTAAGAGGTGTGAAGTCTATTTCTCAGTTAACAAATAGATAACTGACAAAAAATAAGAACACCCATTAAGTGCAGTATAACATTTAGAGTTCCCTCAACAGAATAAACATATCTCTCTCTGAAGCGGCTCACATAACAGCGCAATAGACACTCTGATTCAAGCTCCACCCAGTTGTCTGCCTGACAAATTTCCGATATATACCGTTTTCAACGAAAATAAAAGTCCATTAAGCAAGTTGTCATTCAGTAATCGAACTTAATGAAGCCAAACATATTGCTTACAAGATCCACTTTAACCAAACCAAGAAGTACTCACAGCAGATGTCAATCAAACTGTCAAATAGACTCGAGAGTGTGATTCCAAAGATGTTGTTCATCCCATTCGAGTGCATTGCAGTTGGAAACGCTAATGAACTGACCTATGATCACACGGAAACCAGTGGGAAAAAACACATACGATAAATAGAGCATTTTTAAATATCACACATGTCACTTGGGTTTTGTCATATGTGCGAGGGAAATGAACGACTTTGTTTTGAAAATAGTTTGGGAGATTTAGTTCAGTTCATGTACAAGACATCTGTTCTGTTGTACTAAAAGGTTTTCGCATTTTTGTTCTTGAAAAGGGAACATTGAAGTAACAAATCGTTGCTGGCTTGGCAATTTAACGAAAATCGTAGTGAATAATATCTTGGTAATGAGATAATTAGGACAGGACTTTCAATATTAGCGTAGGTAGGTTTTAACGAATTTGTTGAATTATCATTCATTTCTCGTATCTCTGCACATTTAGCAGTAGGTTTCTATACAGAACTGGGCTTAACCGCATCAACAAAATCCCTCTCGTTTCCTAGTAATGATTTTGTTTAAACAGTTCATTACGTGCTCAACTTACGACATAGTGGAATAACCGGCAAAAATGTATCTGTTGTCGTAATAATTCCATATTTGATCACATATCATGATGCAGCAAAGAATATCTTCCAATTCTTCGCAGTCACAAGAAAAGTTTACTTGGCTTAGATCATTCACAACGCACAAAATGTATCGAAAAAATAAACGGTGATTCATTATACGGTTTTATTTTAAATTGGCTTTTTTGACATATTACACGTGACTCCTGTCAAACTGCTTAGTCATTCTTGAAGAGTATTGCCAAGCAAGTCATCGTGCAAAGACTTACTTCACAACAGCGTGAATAAGAATTCCAAGTTTAAGGGTTCTATACTTCACTCGATAATCTGTCGGTTTTTTTTTATAATTGGCGCGCATAAAAGCCCTTATGCAAGGGCCAAGGTGGAACGAGGTTTTTCTGAAAGAAAAAACGCTATGAAACCAAAATGTCCGCGTTTTGAAATCAATCGTGATTGTACCAAAAACGGTAATGATAAGATTTTGTCTGGGCGCCAAAAATGTGGTATTTGTACCTCAAAATGTGTTCACGGACTGTAGAATAAGGCTGAAAGAAGCAATATTTGGGATTAGATCTGGCTAGGGAAAGGCTGTGTTTGCAAATGGTACAATAACCAAATCGGAAATAAGAACGAACGTCGCGGGCTGACACCATAACTCAATTTGAGGGAGCTTCTGTGATGTGGCTTTGTTTGTGGTTTGTTGGAAATATGTGTGTTTTCTTAGAAATGCTGCGATGTTGAGGGAAATCTTTATTTTCTGGAATTAAAACGGTAGCTAATAATGATTGACTACAGATTTTTGAGAAATTCGTCGACGTTGCTGACGACTTGAACTAAGTTTAAGTTCAAAATTGGAAAACGTTGTAAAGTGAACATTTCAAAAATATTTGAAGGTCCACAAATTTTTTCAAAAGAGTTGTCACTTTGACATTTAGGGTAAAAAGCAAAATCTTTGAAATACGAATTTGTACAAAATTGTAGAATGGGATTTTTTGGAGACCATTTTTTCATATATTTTGGGCGGTATCGTCGCGGGCTAGCTTCAGTTTTCCAACGCAATGGAAGTGAATTTCCCATCAGTACACATCTACCCTTTACTCGTTCCAACACCTCAGAATTGTTCGTTAGAAAGAGACTCTAGTCATGCGGTGAACTCCAAAATAATGAAGTTTTCTTGTTAACTTAAAGACATGTCATTCACAAGGGAGATGTAAGCCTTTTATAATAAATCAATTCTCTACAACAGACGGTAAAATTGTTTAGGTTAATAATAAGAAGTCGATAAAATGAAAAATTTTTAAAAAATAAATCGCAAAATTGTAAACACATCTAAGCACATCTCAGGGGTCAAAGAAATGTCCTTGAAAATAGCGCTAAGCACATCAAATCGAATTTCGTAAACAAATTGAAACATCTTCGACGGCAATTATTAACCTTGTTATTGTTTACACTTTTTTATCGTTAAACTGAAATATTTTATAGCAACAAAGAAAGATCTAACCCCCCTTTTCTCAGACACGCTAATTTGGAATCCTAATGAAATAAAAAATAATAACCACTCGCATCCCTCCCCAAAGGCACATAAATATTCCTTAATCAAGCTTTAATGTGCGTGACCTGACATCAGTTGAATTACCATCAAAAATGTCTTGGAATGTGGGCAGAGGTGCGCATGTACTTAAAGCAACGTCAAACATGTCCTGCCCCTAGACTATCATGAAGTTTGAAAGATGTGCACGCCTTTTGGAGACACCTTCCTCTACACATTGTCAGTCACAGTAAAATATGCTAAAATCCTGATTGTCTGTTTGTTTGAATATTTTCAAAAACAAAATTCTTTATTCAGTGACCAAAAGTCCACGTAAAGCAATTTCAAAAATTAAAATAATCTGTTAGTTCCGCCCTGTTTGCTCAACAACCAAAGTTCGCTCTCGTAAAGATAATGATCTGCAATTTGTAATTATTTTCAGGAAAAGGGAGGAAAACAATAGCAAACGGCAACAACACAATCCCATGATACTGCTGTTATGCAATCCAAAAGCGTCACTTTCGCGATGTGTTCGTATCATTTTCGTTGGTCCTTTGAACGACCGCACTGCTGTTACGATTTGCAGAAAAAAAACACTCTCATTAATTACGGTCTAATTACACACGCAATAAATTTACCGATCACGAAACGAACTTTCATTCACACGCACACCACTCAAACGCGAGCGATCAATAATTTTCTCAAAAAAAAAAAAAAAAATACGAACTCCTAATCGATTCTTTTTTATCGAATGAAATATGTATCCTACCGATCAGCAGCAAACGGGAAAACAGTCTTGAACGATAGACGCTGTCCCCGTACGAAGCAATCACTCACTTAGCCCTGACTGAAATGCTGACTAAAAGAAAATTCACAAAATCTAGATGAGCTCCGAGTGAAAGCCAAGCAAAATCCACTGAGGAAACAAAGCACAAAAAAAAAAAAAAACGCAGAAAACAAGGAAAACACAAACCGAACAGACAGGCATTCGCCGACATATGGCAACCCCATTGATTCTAGCTCGTCGGCCTCTACTACATCCACTGCCACCACCGGGCCATACGTCATGTGTCCAACACCCATGGGCCAGGCCGGCTGAGGGAAGTGTTCACCGTGGCTGGGGTGAAACCATCACACTGTTGTTGTACATCTCACGCGAAATGTTGTATATTTGTTTATTTTTCAATACACACACACACACACACACTCGCATATCCACGCGGGGAGTATCTGTTGGATTTCTCCTCAAAAAATCGACGAGAAACGTTTGTTTACTCGTGAAATCTTGAAGTCGTCGAATCGTCAAATCGCCAGACGGTCAATTGTCTTGTAAACACAGGGTGATAGTGGATACATCCTTCCTCGGGCCCAGTTTTTATTTACGTTCTCCGATACAAATTTAAATGCGCTCCGAAAATATTCGAATTTTTAGAGTTTCAAATTTTGATGAACTTGAGAGAAGGGAGAGAGTATATTTTGAGTGGAAGTAGAGGTGACTCGATGAAACGATTTGGAGCTGGGCGGCTTTTAGCGGCGGTGGCAGTAAATTTGTTGCGAGGTTGACATGCTGCCAAGAAATTTGTTCAAGAAATTTCAGAATTTTCTATTGTTTTGAAAATCGTTCTTGACAGATTGACACCATTACTCAATTTGAGGAAGCTTCTGTGATGTGGCTTTGTTCGTGGTTTGTTTTCTTAGAAATGCTGCGATATTGAGGGAAATGTTTATTTTTTTGGAATTTAAACGGTTGAACGACTAATGATGACTGGCTACAGATTTTTGAGGAATGCGTACCAACCAATTAATATGCGACGTTGTTGACGACTTGAACTAAAGTTAAGTTCAAAATTTTTAAACGTTGTGAAGTAAACATTTTAAAAATATTTGAAGGTCTAAAAACTTTCGCAAAAAAAGTTGTCACTTTGAAATTTAGGGTAAAAAGCAAAAACTTTGAAATACGAATTTGTACAAAATTGTAGAATGGGATTTTTTGGAGACAACTTTTTAATACATTTCGTGCGGTATTTCGAACACAACTTAAATGTAATACCTCAAGACATCGGAGGTTTCGCTTTTTTTGTGTAGCTCCATACAAAACATTTTAACGGTGTCAAATCGTTGAAAAATGACAGTTTTGGATCGAACAGCACATCAAGGAGTGACTTTGAGTGTATGCAACAACATATTTTCGATCACTTATGGGCTCTCCGAGTCCCATATGTGGCAGTTATTTTTGTTTACAAATCCAGAAATGTGCCTCATCACTAAAGAAAAGTTTTCGTTTCAAAAACTGTGTTTAATTTCTGTTTCTCGAACGCGTAATAGAGTTATCTACGACGTTGGGAACGGCTAGCCCGTTTCAAATACGTAAGTTGAACCTTATGACGAAGAGGATGCAAATCCAAATGCAAAATATGGTGTGCGACACATTCAATTGCTGCGAATGCCAGAAAAAAATCTTAATTCGAATCATCAGCAACACTTGGACTTACAGCAGCATAAGTTCGACAGACTGGGAATCACGATGATGCACAGGCAAAACGACATCAGTAACGCTCTGAAAATTGTTTAACAATGCGTAGTTGGTAGATTGTGTTGAGTGTGTAGTCGGTAGATTCTGTGAACCATAATCATCGCTTTAGCCGGGAAAAGTGACTTCATTTGAGTGACCGCCTTTCTAGTAAATTTTAATAATATAAACCTGTTGAACGATTGCTTAACAATTTTAAAAATGGCAAGCATTCGACTAATATATAGATTCTACAACCAACTATTCGTGCTACGTGTGGGTCGACGCACTTACCCACTACGCCACGGCGACCACTAATATTGTCATACTTTAAAAGAGAGCTGAGTTTGGCAGGTAGCAAAAAACAGATACCAGATGGACGAAGAATTGGAAGATAACTACATTGAGGGACATCAATTTTGTATTGCTGACAGTAATTTCAACGCATTGTTTGGTAACTAAACAACCCATTACCGTAAATGGTAACCATTTAACCAATAATGTGACGCTTTAGATGACTGCTAAGTTAAGCAAGTCTCTAATACCAGCACTTCCAACTTGAAATCACAAAATGAATGACCTTGTGTCCTTCGTACATTATGTTGTCGTAAATAAATTTAACAAAATTAAAATGAAATGTCGAATAAAAGACTAAATAGCAGTAATGTTCAAAATCACTGCTCATGGAATACACTCTTTCTGCCCGCAATTTCAACGCAAAGCCTTGAACTTGTTGCCGAAAATGAGTTTGAAAAGACATTAATTATTTACGATATGTGGTCGATCGTTAAATTTAATGTTCAATAGGAGAATTTTCGCAAAATGGACGACATTTTAATAGCATCTATTTAATTTCCCGCATATCTTCTTCTTTCAGCATTTTTCTCTTGGTTTTATTGAATTAAAAAATAATATTAAAATTGTTCAAAAATCGTAAAAGTATTCTCAAGCTGACTCGCTTTCATTATCTTCAAATGAATCTCATCTCGTGTCATAATAGAAGAAAAATGATGACAAACATTCCCAAGCGAATAATGCACTAATTGTCAACGCGCTTCAATCAGCCTCTGCCTCCGCAAAGAGATGGCAGCCTTTGTCGGCGTCTTGACGTCCATAAATAAGTTTATTTGCATATTTTGACAAAAAGTGTGGCATTCGAAATCGACCGAGTCGCCTTAACGCTTCCAAATGGTCACATAAAACTTTTATCGCCACTTGGAGCATAATACTTGTCAAATTTTGAAATTTTCGCGGAAGTCTAGTGGACACGACCGCAGCGGTTTTCGAATCCACCTGAGTGAAATTTGTGTCCGCTGAGAGCAGAGTTTAAATTTAGACTGAGTTTTGCTTAAAATGTTTGGCCTAGCGTAATGCATGTTCCCGTCAGATGTCAAAACAGAATCATTTGTAAATATTGTTCTTTCTTTTCGGTTGCTTGGATAAAGGTCTTCTCAAAATTCAATACCGTCCAGCAGTGATCTTTTTATAGATTCCATTTCCTGGACGTTGCGGAGATCCCCGATCTTCAGTTTGATCTCGATGTCATTGAAAGAACAGAAATGTGCGAAAAAATTGTTTATCCCTCCCTCTGTGAAGGCAAAAACCCGAAACGTGTGCAAGTTCACGGTACACACGTGCTATTTTTAGGCAGTCCAACTGATTTGATGAAAGATTTATTGGGAAAATGATTCTGAATGCTTTACGTTTGTTTTAAAATAAGAACGAACAAATATTATAAACACGAGTCCAATTAATGATAACGAACGCCTAAGCTTTCGGAATGCCTGATTGGTGTGACTTGGTGGGATCTAATAATTTCTGTTGTTTTCTTGGCAGTTAGACAGAAAACGTAAAATGTGTAATGAGCGCGTGCAGGCACTGATGATGAATCTGAAAATCCACGCTTGCGTTCTGTTTGAAATTAGCTGCTTTTAATGTGTTCATTTAATGACGATCTCTTGTGGTTCTTTGCATTTCTTTTTAAGTGTTTTAAAGCATGGGAGATACGGCGTGAGGTCTTTATTCCACAATGACACTCTTTTCCATCCATTTAAATTATTGAAAACATCATCCGGATATTTCATTGAGTCATAATGAAATAGGTCAAAGACTACACATTTGCATATTTTCGGATCAATATCAAAGTGAAATACGTGCTTCTTCAGAGGTTTACAACTTTTAAATGACATAAGCTAAAGACGATTTCTTTAAACGGACACGAAGTTTACTTTATTCGAAAGATTAAATTCATTATAATTTAAAAATTATTTCTGGCATATGTCACGTCAGCCATGGCTGGGTCGGAAGTAATCTAATCTGGATCGATGTCTTTTTTTAAAATTCGTGACCGTATATCGGTATTAAGGTGGCCTATCGTTTTGGGCTTTTCGGCAGAGACCAGCGATTTCACATATCCTCACATAAAAGAGGCAAGGGGCATTAAATCTCACAATTTTCAATACCTTAGCTTCTACACAGCTCCACACCTCTAAAAAACACCGCTTGGAAGGTTTGATGGATAGGTTATGTTGAAGAGGCCCAATGCCGTTACCCGTAAAGAATCATTGTGCTTACAAGAATACATTCTGAGCAGCGGATGTCACTGAAACAGCATACGCTTATGTAAACCACCCTTTTGCACCTTCGCCAGTTCGTCAAGCCCATGTGATAACCTTACTTTCAGAGGAATGAGCTCTCGTTCTTGAGTAAATAGGCTGACAAAGACGATGTTTCACTGATTCCATGTATTTTTTTAATACACCTCCTACAGAAATTGCTGCCTAGATGGTTCTCTATGTCATTCTACCACAGTCACCAACTACACTTGTTAGAAAGCTAAAACTCTTCTTGTTGTATGTAATAAGGAGTTGATTCCGTTTACTTAGGCCATGTGACGTGACGACGCATACAAAGTGGCACCCCACTGTTTATTTGCTTCTGAGGCCAATTTCTGCCAATTTGCTGAGCTACCTCGCATAGTTGGAAAGTGTGTTGACTCACACGCAGAGGTTCGTTTCCGAACATCTCGCATTTCTTCGCGGCACCACGTCATTCGGGTTGCTGAAAAGTACTAATTGTGTATGAAAATCTTCTCAAATTTTGGCTTTTGGAGTCGGAAAAATACTATAGGTTCCCTCTTCCCGTTGAAGAACATTGCAGTTTTTGAAGAAACTTAACCTTGATCCCATGTGGGCTGCAGAGCCAACCAATTCTTATTCTTCCTCTTTTACTGGCGCTTCAGTCCGGAGTCGGCCTGGGCTTCAATCAGTATGCCTACAGCTAGCACTATCTCTCGGCAGCTGCTTTCTTTTGCTCACTTCAAGTTGGTTTTTCGTTCTCTACTTGTGTGCGCCATCTTAGCCTAGGCCGTCCCCTGACGCGTTATCCCAATGGTTGGCATTCAAAGACTTTTTTGCCAGAGCAGTAGTGTCTCTACATCTTAAGCGTTGTATCCCAAAACGCTTGATCAGGCGCATGCCGCCGTACAGTCTACAGTAGTGTACATAGTCCGTAGTACCAAGTAGACCTTTGCAACTGAAAGATTCAATAGGTTTGAATGCAAAATTCAAAACACTTACGCAATGTAAGAGCTCGACTTGGCAGCAGTGTTCTTGATATAAAGTTGCAAAGGTTGAAGGTTTGCCCACGTTGGCTAGCCCTTGTGCTTTATTTAGTGTACAGCAATAGGATTCAATATTAACTGCTTGTTACCAAGACATACCATTCCACAAGTAGAAAATAAGCCTCACGATGGTCATGTACAACCAGTGTAGGTCCCACCTTTCGATAAGATGCCCTAAAATAATTTCAACGTAGCACTGCCATTACATTGACAACATAATTAGTCATTCAATTTTTAAGTGGCCTAGTGAGCGTTCTCATTCTCCTACATTCCAAATTGCCTGCATACGTCAAATCATCATTCCTCCGTCGACAACACTCAACATTTTAAAAACATCTACTCTCGTGACCGATCATTGGATATATTTCTCAAATGCCTTGATTGGCATTTGTATTTGACAAATCACTTCGCCCCCACTGCTATTGGCGCAGCAATAAATTGAATTAGCCATCAGTCCGGCGCAGCATCCACTTCAATCTCATTAGCTCAGTTCATTCCCCTACCGGGTGCCGTCGTCCGTCAATTTCTTAATGCATTTATCGATATCGAAGTTTCGCTCAAGCGTTTGCGTTTAAATTTAGCCTCTGCCCCACGTAGCCGATCACCATCCACAAGTGGTTCAGAATGTTGGCGTGCATCGCCTACTCGACCGACACCGACTGAGCGCTGATCACCGTTTCAGCGTGATTGTTGTCAAGATCTAGTCCTCAGACAGTTTGTAGTCAAATGGGGAATGAGAAATTAATTTGAAGAAGTGAGAGAATTCGTTCGTGGGGAGAGGGCCAACACACGCCAATACCAACTGGTGCTGAGGGGTGGATTAATTTATTGGCCCCAGCCAAAGTGGTTGGTTTGCGCTCTGCCGCAAGGAATTACAGCGATATGGCGGGGTTGGGGGTGGGCCCGGGACTGCTGGTGCTGGTGGCAGTGTCTTCGTCCACTGGTAATTTGTCTCTCTTAGGGGTTCGCAGATGGAAACAGACGGATACAAGCATTCTCTTGTCATTAGGGAAATAACGCTTGTAATTGAGGGTTTTTTATGTGCTGGCTGGCTGTGTTCTCTGTGTTCTGTCGAGCATGGGATTTTGTCGGCGGGCGCGCGCTGATGGTTTGCGGAAATGGGGTAACAGGTGAATGATGTCGACGTATGATTTTGTGGAAACTTGATATGAAAATGATGGTTGACTCGAGTGGTGACGGTTTGGGGTGGGTGGTGGCTTTATTACAAACATGGCGAACATGAAGGTTGAGTGCTTTTAATTATTCGCATGCATTCTTCATGGGCGGGAGATTAAGTGGGATTAAATAAAAATTGGACTTTTGCTTGTTTTAGTTTCTGGACTGTGTTTGAATTAGTTGTTGGACGTATTTTCATTGGCCTAGTGGGAATAGCTTTAATTCTGATAGGAACAATATGAGGGACTCAGACAATTTCTTCATCCGAGGCCTGTCATAGTTTGACCCATACTGCATCAGATAATTACACTGTTGGCAGTGAACCGGTAGGGAGCACGCACTGAATCTTCTGTAGAATGAAAGCATGCCGTCGATGGGAATATCAGATCTGTGTACTCCAGCGACAAAAATGACGCATCGGAAGCAAGTAAGAACTATCGCGGTATATCCGTGTTAGACATCGCATACAAAAACCTGTCCATCAGATTATGTTAACGCTTAAAGACGCCGCAAAAATCGGCACATACAAGTGCGGCTTTAATACACGTCACCTCTTTATCGATTTTAAAGCCGCATACGAGAACATTTCATCGCCAAGTACTTTTTGTTGCGCTGACAGAATCCCGGATTCCCCTAAAATCGTTCTATCTGTGGCGAGCGACGCTAAAAAAAATTCAATACCATCAAGCAAAAATGCAGCCGTAGGTAGAACTTTTGAACAGAACATAGCTATCGACAGCGTAGTTAAGGAATTTATCTACATACCTCGGGGCGAAAGTGAACTCTACAAACTATATCTTAGCGAAGATCCGTCGAAAGATTACTTTTGGGAATAGGTGCAATTGCAGGTTGTCTAAACAGATTGGTTAGCAACGCTTAACACGAAGGATCAAGATCATAGCTTAAAAGACCCTTATCCCATATGCCAGTCTTCTTATACGGAGCCACAACATGGACAATGAGCAAAAGGACGGATATATGGCACTGTCTGTGAAGAGGTAAACAAAAATACACAACCGGGAACTCCACGTGCTGTATCGAGTTGTAGAAGTATACCAGAAAGCAAAATACCATCGACTACACTACACAGCGCTCCAGCTAAGAAGTTATTCGAGTCCCAGCCTCCAGGTTAGAGAGGAGAAGAGGAAGATTGAACTTCCGGTAAAAAGACCAAGTGTTCGCGGACCTTAGAAGACTTGGTTGGGATGACTGGAAGCAACGTGCCCGGGACATTGAGGTCGGAAGGTATTATTAGCCCAGGGTATCATCCTATAAACGTTGACAGACTGATGGCAACAACAACAAGCAGTGCGCCTCCCGGCCCGATAAATTGTAGATTAAAATTCACACTAACGCAAATCAGGAAGAAACCCAGTGACTGTCAAATCGGAACGACCGATCTTTCGATCGACCTTAAAGCCGATTATGATTTCGGATTTCAGCATTGGTTTGTATCACTCTTACAGAAACGCGAGGCACTGTAGAGATTGATTAAAGACCTTCGAAATATTTGAAACCAGATCTGGAATTGGGCGAGGAGATGCGCTGTTGTTGCCCTTAATCGCGGAGAGGTGTAAGCACAGAAGGCACTACCATTCCAACTGCTGGGTAACGCATATGACATTGACTGCGCGGGTCCTTCCCAGCGAGTTGTCCTAGAAGAAAATATGGGGATTGAAGAACGAGCGTTACTAGCTGGTGTTGAAGTGAACGGGGACAAACACCACCTATGACAAAATGTGGAAAGTAAGAGCTTGAGTTTTGAGGTAGGTAAGGAGTTTGCCTAACTAGACGCAAATCTTAGTTCCACAAAGGATACCTTGGTGGGGATCCGTCGTAGAATCACCCTTGGCACCTGATATAACTTCAGTCTGTCGAAAGGGTTTGAATCAAAACTGTTGAACCACAGGACTGAAATCAATCATGCCCTTGAAGACGCTTAAGCCTCCAGTATTAGTATATAAGCAAATCGGCAAAACTACTTATATATCATATGTCCGACTCTGCGTCGGATTTATGGTTGTATCCAGCAGGTGAAAGGAGTAGAAGAAACAACCGTAAACTTTACCAGCTGCACCAAAATGTGCATGTAGTCACAAGGGAAAAGTATAATCGACTACACTGGCCTGTCCACCTCGAGCGAATGGACAACAAGAAAAGTAGATGAAGACTAAAAACCTCGTATAAAGATCATGTCATCGCGGATGCATGACAGCCTGGTAGTGGATGCGTGAAAGTAGTAGAAATGCGCCCGGGTCCGTTAGTGATGGAAGTGTAACCTAGATCATGCTTAGAACCGTTTTCTTCTTTTTCTTCTGGCGCTGCAGTCTGGGGGGGACTTGGGCCTCAACCAACATGCCTCTCCAGCCAGCACGATCTTGCGCCAGTTGCCCACTCCAAGTTGAAGACATGCATGTCCCTATACAGCCCATAGAATTCGTCGTTAAGTCTACAGGTTTGTAAATAGGTAAGTATCTTAAACTTCAAGTTTTTGAATTGGCTAATCTTCTACGGACGGCGAGACTCTTTGAGTGTTGTCAGCAACTCGAAAGAGGTGGTGCCGTGAAAAAATGCGAGGTGTCCCGTCCGGGAATCGAACCCAGACTTTCTGCGTGGCGGTCGACGCACTTACCACTAGGCCACGGCGGCTACTTAAGTAATTCAATTAATTTCGACACGTCTTGGAAGGCCAATATTCGATAAGTCCGATGGAAAACAAATGCGAAAAGAAGTTAGTCGGAACTTTTGTACTAGAACATACCTTAAGACATTATAAGTTAATAATGTAATAATTCAAATGGTACCCAATTTTGAAGCTGTAAAATGTCAGCGCGACAATCTTAAACATTTATCTTACTAACATAAATGGTTTAACATGTTCTCACAGAAGCGTATGACCTGGTTTTGAAGACGACCTTCATGACAGATGAGAGTATACCGTGTAAGATTGAATATAAGCCATCCACGGGAACATGGACTATCTGACTGTTCTAATGGTAGCTAAAGCCCCAGTACTGTTCTTGGTTGCCAGGCCGACTCCGCAAACTATTGGAACTTTCTTCAAAAAGGAATGGACCATACAATGTTCTCTGGTGTGTCTAATGCCACAAACAAAAGCGTTAGAATGAATGTCTCCTGAAGCCACGTTCTTCCCCACAATTTGTTTCCTTTCTGTAGCGTCACATAGACAACCCCCTACCAACCAAAATAAACAAGAAAACATTTTAATTAACCTCTAATACACGGCGCGCCTGACTAATTACACAAGCAGCCGAAAGCAACCCCGCCCCATCGTCATCCATAAGTCATTCCATTAATGTCCTCGAAGTCCTCTCCCCACACAAACGTCCTCACACAAGCGGTTCTTAAGTAATATTTCCATTGTTATCCCACTCCGGCCACAGCATCGATCAATTAAAAGCGATTTCCCAGCCCTTGTGTGTGGAGAAGAAGAACTCTCCAAATTATTAATACCACCATCAGTCATCACGGTCCTTCGGTAATGCATTTTGTTCTCCCCGCCGCCCTTACAACAGACACACCGAGCACATCTTCTCCTGCCCAGCAACTAATGGCTTGTCCAGTCTTTCGATTTCTTCACCTCTAACTCCACCTCGATTCGTTCGGACAAAATTTCATTTTCCGGTCAGAGTGTCCTGGAGATGAGTTCTGTTGGCTTAGCGTCGTTGGCGCCGTTGGGTGGGAAAACACACGCACAAACACACAACGAACTCATTTCATTAATTTGCACATAATTTTCCATCTGAGTGCATCACTTGCCTCGTAAATTTCTACGAACTAATTCAATTTATAGCACCCGACGACGGAGGAGATTGGCAGTTGCTCCTGCATGGGCCAGGACGTGCCCCCCGTGTGTGGGTGTTTGTGTGCCTGAGTGCGAGGACTCATGTGAAGTGAATTAGAGGCAATGTTTTAAATTGCACAAATTAATTGAGTTATGAAATCAACATGCTACAGTCACACATCCTGCTCGCCCAACTTCGCCGCAGTCCCCCGGCATTAGGGTCTCCCATCAGCGAGATGAGATTGACTTTCGGTTCGCTTTAATTATTCACGAGTTAGGTGGGAAGTGGGTGGCAGCAGTCATTAGGGAGGCAGCCGAAGCAGAGCTCTTCAAGATAAAACATCCCAAATTGCATTCTTGCAAAATTATTCATTAGTAACCGCGGCGCCTCATCCCCACAAACAGGGACTCTACCGTGACGGGTTGCCCTTCCCTCCTCTGGAAGTGGTAGCACAACAGACTCAACTCTTTCCGACTGTGCAGCGGATTAAGTTTTAGCTCTTGCGCTTGGGCGGACTGGTGTGTCGGTCTGAAGAGGGAGAACGCAGAAATCTTCTCCAGTTGGTAAAAATTTCATAAAAATTAGTCGGTTATCTCGGGCGGTTGTTTCGCGGCGCGTCTTACTGGCTAGCAGCCAACATTTCTTTTTTCCGTTATCTGCCGCCATTACCGGGTTCTTAACACGTCGGATTATTGTCGAATTGCCGCAGGTTGGGGCGGCCGGGAGGGGTGGCATGCCTCAGATAAGGGTCGCTCGCCCGAGTTTTGAACCTTGCGATAGCATCTTTGAAGGATAACTTTCTGCTTGCTGCCACATGACGGGTGGTGTGGGTATGGGAACGGGTGGCCGGGGATGGTGCAAGTGAAGCTTAATTCAATTTGAAGTGTCGTCGTGTTGGGTACCGTGGTGCTGAAGTGGCAACTATTAGTTGACTCTCAGGGGAACAATCGTGGTTGGAATTATAAGGAATAGGGTGGAGCTGGAGACAACAGGCAGGCAGCGTCGAACATCCTCAAGCGAGCACTCGATGCGGAGAAAATTAAGTTAATCTTGACGATGATGCTTGGTGTGGGACTTCGAAACTATGGACTGATGTACTGTTTGTGTTTGTCAGCACTGGTCCCCGGATGGTCATTTTCGAGAGATAAGTTTGCCGAATTGCACCCAGAAACCATTTGGTGCTTGTCGTTGGCTCCGATGACGGTTTTGTCAAAGTGCAAAGATAATCCGACTGCGGCCCAACCGAGTAAAGTTTGTCTTTAAGGACAACAAAGACAGATTTTGTTGTCATTTAAGTGCAGGCACATTATTCATGACTGGCGGTCTTTGCAGTCATCACTGGTGGTCTTTGCAATCTGTATCAAAAGACTTTTGTTTTCTTTTCGCGGTTGGTGGAGAAGTTTGATGAGCTTTTAAAATCTGGTACTCATTGGTTCATTCTTTCAAAGTTACTGCTTTAAACTTTGTGGATGATGTGTTGAATTCCTGCTGCTGTGCTATGTATGTTTCGAATTCGGAAATGATTCCTAAACACATGAGATTTTTTTATATACCATTTTTCTTTTATATCTACAGGACTTTTACCCGTGATATCATCTACAGTAGACTTGACATTGAATTTCGCGCATTAAAGCATGATTAGGGTCGTCAAGCAATCGGTAAAAGTTAAAGAAATTTTACCAGGAGTGGAAGTCTTAAGTCCTTCTTGTAATTCAGCCCTTCTTTTTTGGTTGGCCCTAGTGTGGTCCAGCGCCTCATTCTGAAAGCCTCTTCAGCCAGCACGATTTTTCGACAGATGTCTGTAGTTGCATTGGTTGAGGTCCTTCTCCGCTAGTGTGGGTCATTTCGTTCGAGGACGGCTCTTTTACGTCGCCTTAATTGTTCTAAATCGAAGACTCTTCGTGTTGAAGCTGTGGTGTCCATTCGCTCTTCGTGACCTAGCGTTAGATCGCAAGTCCCTTAACTAGGTGCATGATGTTGTGTAGCCAGTACAGTTCGTAGTTGAATCTTCCCCTCCGCATGCCATGAGAGCAAACAGGACCAACGATCGTATGCAGAATTTTTCTCTCAAGACGGGGAAGGACTTCTTTATTAATTTCCAATGAACATCGGTCAACCAAAACTTCGCTGTGAAAAGTGCTGACGGTCAAAATTGATTGATTTCCCGGTCAGTTCGGAGCAATATGGTCGGTGATTCCAACAAGGCGGAACAGCAGAGCATACTCACTACTATTCATGGCTTTATTTCGGGAAAAGTATGCCAACTGGTAACGAAAACCATGCAATTTGACTTTTTTTTCACTGAGGCTACGCGAACTACAGTGCCTACGAGAATAATTGTTGATGTCAAGACGCATACCAACATTACTCATGGGATGGTTAAGGATGGTTAAATTACCTCAACAGAATCGCATGCAGGGATTGTACGTGACTTGGAAAACTCATACTGCACAAACATCCGAGGAATCAGTCTTCTTAACATGGCTTACAAGATCCTCCCTACCGTTTGGTGTGAATGCCAGGAACCATACATGAGCACTCTTTAAGTGTGTGGTTTCGGACCAGGGAAGTTCAACATTGACTTAATTTTCACAGTGCCTCAAATCCCGCCACCAATACTTGTCGATCCCGAAGCAGAATTTGCAAGCGTGAAAAGAAACTAGCCATACATTGTAATTTATAACGTTTCGACATTCCTACCAATCTCGTCAGATTGCGTAGAATGACTCTGGACTCGCCACTCCATCAAAATCAGTAACAAACCAACCGAGATCTTCAATGATCAAAATTTAAAACGCTATCATGCGTCTTTTTACCATCTTTTTGGGAATTGACTGCCGTGTCCCAGGGCGTGATCCAGGAGTCCGTTCAGCTGCTGGCTTTTTGTGGATGACATTAAGGCGATTGGACGAACACAATAAGCCATCAAAGCTGGGAAAACGGAAATGACTTAGAAAAATGTATCGATAAAGAAGGGGGAAACAAAAGTATGTTAAATGCTGTTATCAGGACCCACAGACTCGAGGTCTTGGACAGAACAGGACAATGGACAGAAGAAACTTTGAACTTTGAAAGATGTCCTTAGTGTTCAAATCTAGAAAGATCTAAATGTAATTCTAGAAAATCATAAAAGTCATTCTTGCTGTTGCCATCTTTGTCCTTTGTTTAAACTTAAGAGCAAATCAGGTTGATGTTTCCAAATCTAGCCGCTATGCGGGTGAGATTCGCTTACAGGGTCGAAGCTTTGTGACTTTTTGCCAAAGTCTGCCTCGAACAACAAATCCGCATTCGAATAAACACTGGCTTCTCTCACAAGCACTTGACCCCCTCCTGAAGAAAAGATTTTGTGGTGAAAACTGCTGTCTGTATGACGCCATACACCCAGCTCAGAGTCTGCGGATATAATGCTCAAGATAGCTTGGAACTACTTCAGCACAAAAAATTGTTATACCAGAGGCATTGGGACAGAGGATGACCTCGTCTCAGATGGCAAGCGCAAGTGGAGAAGGAGTTCAACTAACTTGGAGGCGAGTGGAGCAGCTTCTCTCCAAGGGTCTGTGCTTGCTAGAGCGCCAAGCTAGCTGAGGACATCGGTCCACAATGCAATGTAATATTACTCGCAGAAAAATAATTTTGTTCAATATTCTTAGTATATTATTGACTATGAAAGCAGTGAAAATTCATCATTGTCGTGGTTCTACTCCATTCGACCCACAAATGAAGCAGTCGCCATGGAGTCCATAGGCCATGCAATAAAGACACAATAAGCCGTTGTTTTAAATAACATTTAGTAAAAGTTTTTTGTTTGTGGTCGCCGTGGCTAGTGGTAAGTGCGTCAACCGCCGCGCAGAAAGTCTGGGTTCGATTCCCGGATGGGACATCTCGCATTTTTTTACGGCACCATCTCTTTCGAGTTGCTGAAAACACTCAAAGAGTATCAACTGTCAATGAAAAGCTTCTCAAATCTCGCAGTTCGGAGTCGGCAAAAAACTGTGTGGTAGAAGCTAGGCCCTGGTCCCATGGGGGCTGCAGTGCCACTCAATAGTTTTTTTCTGAAAAGGTTACCTTTCATTTACCCCAGTAAGCCATTGTTAATCAAAAGAGACATTCGTTGGTTAGGGCTTCCTTCGACGGTTGGGTCTCCCGTCAGCACAACCAGATATGGCATGACTCTCTACGATGCAGACTGACCAAGTGCATGCCCTCAAACGTCAACAAGAAACCCGCTGCATTTCTATTATCTCTAGACAGAAAAGAGTGCAGACGACTTGTCGCCGTACAAACGGAACACTTCATCTTTATGGGAAACACGCATTTAAGTATGTTTGAGCTTAGTGGTAGTGGTATCCTATGCGACGCCTGTGAAGAAGGTCAATACACTTCACAACATTTTTCTCACAATGTCCCGCCTTGGTCGGATCCGGTAGCGGTGGACCAGTTATCTAATCTGACCAGTTATCTTATCTGAGCGCTCTAGTGTTGCAGTGTTTCCCAACCTCCAAAAAAAAAAAAAAAAAACATAACTCCACCTCTTTGCATAAAATCCACAAATTTCCCAAAACAAACTCAAACCACTTGTCTATGAAGTCATCCGCTTAATTCGAAATAATTTACGACCAGCAAATAGAGTTCCTCCACAGCCTTGCAAAAGGATTCTAAACACTCTGACATATGTCTCCAATTTAAACTTTCCAACTTGGTGCCTCAATCGTTTCCCGTCTTAGCGCCTTCTCAGATTCTCCAACATGTCCCGCGTACATCCTTAAACAATGAACTCCGGTCCTTAGTGAAATTCTTTTCTCGAGAAGCAATCCCTTCAATTTCTTAACGTTTTCACGGTCTTGTCATTATCGTAAAATCTTATTGCGGAGGGGGGTCGCCGGAGAGTATCCGAAACTACATCGATTGCCGCCCCCCCCCCACAACCGCTCACTTAATTCCGACATGAACTCAATCTCTGAGACGTCTATGAATTTTGATCCAATTTTCCCTGCAACTCCAGTGTGGATCGAACGAAACAAGGGACTGGAGTTTGTCCTGAAATTATGCTAATGCCGCGAATGTGGCGAATGTTGAGAACGCGGGGGATGGTCGGGAAACATTCCCGAAATGGATTGTTTTGGTCGATCGATTCATGGACTCAGTAAGGAGTTTCTGCATGCGTCCCCTGCCCCCACTGGGGCGGAGAGTGAACGTGTTAATTGAAGAGCGTATCTGGTGGAGTTTGTTTTCACTTACTCGCCATGGATGCGGCTGGTTATGGAATCTCCTCTTACTTCGTTCGGCGGTGGGACTGCGAAGGACGCTAGTGTTGAAATTATTATGAGATAGTGGTACGTCGATGTGTGCATGTGTAGGCGGGGTGTGGGAAGGGTAGGGGTGTCTGCGCTCGCTGCTTAAGCGAATTTAATTTACGTGAGTGGTTGGTTGACTGTTGATTCAGGATAATGTGGGTGCGTTAGTTGGAACGGATGGATGAGGAGCAGGAGGAAGGGAGTGGGGAATCGTCCCAAGATGAAATGGGCTTTTAATTAACCGTGTCTATTATTTAAGGGGTGTCTGTGTACGATGATGGCTTCTCGTGTGTGGCATTTCAATTGGCGGGCGTACCTGATTTTGCGATTCACATGAGAGACTGAGCGAAAGTCCTTTGGACGTGCAGACACTGGTTATGGCAAATTCGATTATGCAAAGATCCGGATGTAATTAGTGATGCAGAAGCAACAATACGCTTGTATGGATCTGAAAAGGTCTATTATCCTTGAGAAGTGACTGTAAGATGTTGAGGATGATTGAGGACAGCGGTCTCGAGTAGAAGCGGTTTTCTTGGGCGCAGGAAGGGACTAATGTACATAAAAGTTTTGTAAAAAGACAGAAGCCATTAACACCTGTCGACCATCTGTTTCGTAGTGGCATTCCGTCAGAAAGTCGGATATTATCAGTTCAAGTGTCATAACCCATAAACTTCCCAACATCTTATTTTCAAGCAAAAGCTGCTGCTCCCCTCCACCAGAACTAATCGCTGTACTCCATCTAGATCATGTCAAAGCCGCTTTACTTAATAAAAATCCCAACGAAATCAACTCCCCCACCCCCTACCCCATCAGTAGATCAAACATCATTGAGTTCCCAGCAGAAAACCTCGCAGTCATGATTTCCATAAACCGACTCAACGTTGTGGCTGTGAAACGAATCGCAACCCTCCAGGGTTGGCTATCGATTGCTCTCATCCTCTTCAAAATTGCCAAATAATAGTTTCTTGCCAAAGTCATCTTTACAAGAGCGTAAAACCAGAAATTTGCATTGAAATCGCAACGGCCACCCTGCCTGGGGAGGGTGGCATTCTGCATGCGAAAGCTCGACAGAACTCACCACACCCAGAAGCTTTTCTGCACACCATGCATCAACCACGACGAGGAATTTCCCCTCCAGAAGCAGTGCAGAAGCCCTTCAGACGTCTGACGATGTTGTGTGGGAACAAAAAAAAACTACACATTCGGAGTCTGAGTCTGGGTAGTGGTGGCCTGCCATATTCGGGGTCCCATTTGGCCCCCATGGGAGATAAGGAGGACGCAAATTTCAATTGACTCTAGGATGTATTTGCTCCTCCGAATGACAAGGGTATTCAGCAGTGCCACCGTTGGGACGCTGGCGCTCCTCATTAGACCCTAGTTTTGATAAATTCTCAAATCGCTCCGTATCTGAGTTGTCGTCACATTTCTTATCTCGGAGTCGTTTTCATTTGGGCTTTGTGTGTGCGAGCAGCTCTGTCGTTAGGGTTTGACCTAGTCAAGGCAAATCATTGTTGTGAGCCGACCCTCCGGAGCTCATTTGTCGTGCCATTCGCCCACTCGTTTGAGGACCGCCCATTTGCGATACGGAAAAAGTTTGCCCGTAATGAATAATTTAAAGGAATGACAGGTCCATCGTATGGCGGAGGTGATAATTAAGGACATTAATTGCTGGGCGATCCCTTCGGCACTGAATATTTATTAGATTTGAGAGTGGGGTGGAGTTTGGGTTGGCAGGGACCCACAGCGAGTCGGGCGGGGGATCCTTTTGATGGCCATCAGTGGGTTGCCGGAGGATGGAATTTGTGGTGAAATAGTTGATTAGTGAGAAGGTTTGGATTTGGATTGGGTTCCTTAATTGCGGTTTACCGATTTCAAAAAGGTCCCTCGGTATTGATATGGAGATCAAATCGTTGGGAAGTCTGTGGGAATTGATTGGAATGACCGTCCTCCTGGGGATAAGGTGGTCAGAATGAATTCCAGTAGGGATGCGGATGTTTGAATAATTTTAGGTGGATGATATGTGAAGGGGGGAATGTAAGAGATTCCGTTACAAATTGTTGTCGAAATGAAAATACACCACAGGAACTAATTAAATGCTTTGAAGTTCTTATGCTTTTTATTGAGAGCTTGTACAGCTTCTGTTTGACAGTTGGCAAGGTAACAATTAATTTAAGAACTAGATTATGTGCACGACACCAACATAATTTTGGGATTACAGTTTATAATCTATCAGACGTGTGCCGGCATCGAACAGGAGCCGGGCAAAATGGGTCTTGCGATAAGTAGGAGCAAGTGGACAAGTACTCAGGCTCTAATAAAATTTTGGAAAAGTCGTAAGTTATCTGACGACATCATCCACTTTCAGCTTGATGCATGAAAACCTATGCTTCCTTCCATCCTTCTGAAAAATACATTTTCTGGGGGTCTGCTTCATTGCTGTGGCACTACAGTCCACAAGGGGCCAGGACTGAGCTTCTACAAAAACTCGTGTTACTGTTCTATCATGAGTAGAAGGGACCTGCAGTTTTTTGCCGACTCCGAACGGCGAGATTTGAGAAACTGTTCAACACGAAAGAGGTGGTGCCGTGAAAAACTGCGAGGTGTCCCGTCCGGGAATCGAACGTAAAATATCTGCGTTCTTTTCCAGCGTGTAGTTTGAAAAAGAAAATATGTCTCACAGCGCCACCGTCGTAGAATACGATTACTGTCGTGGTGCAATAGAACTTTTTTCTTCGTCCAATGGGCGGGTTTTTCTGTCATTCAATATTCAGTTGGCACAAATATTCGTCATAGTAAAGTCCTGCCCTTTTCTAGACGCCTAATGTAGATCACACTTTGTGGGAAAACATTTGTCATCACCTTTCCGGCTGATAGTAGAGGCTTCGCCATCTTTAAAGTACGCCTGCCGTTTTAAATCCGCGTTTGAAGTGTTTACTGGTCTCTGCTGTGTACCAATAGATCCATGTTTCATCGAAATTCACGACACCTCACACAAACTCCTTCGGATTACGCTTAAACACTTGCTTAAACTTTGCTCTGAATTGATCACACAGTTGTGCTTACTGAGTGAAGTGAGCAAACGTGGCACATATACCTTTGATGGGTTTCTCATATATGACCCACGCAGTCTGTCTCAGCCACCTCGTGTACCTTCAATCGGCGGTCTGTTTAAACAAGATTGTGGACTTTTGTCACGTTGTCTCTGGAGATAGAAATTTTCGAAATGATAGAAATTTCGGACTTCATCGCGTTTCTGCATTGAACCTCAAATTTTAATCGGACGCCCTCGAAGGAGACGGTTCACGGTACAAATGAGTTCTCCGAATTAACTTCACGATTTCCCATCCAAAAATAAGAATGGAATCACCTACAGACATTTTAAGTACTTATCGTATAACCCTCTGACATGCTGTCTTCACGAGAGGACGCATATCTTTGACGTTTCGGGCACACATCCCCAACGCACAGTTAAACTTTGTGGAAGTCAAGAACTTCGTCGACGAGGATCGCAGGAAGCAACGACAACACCACAAGTTTCAAGAGCAAGCACAGATGTCTTCAACTGCTACATCATGGTCAGTTATTTCATGGTTTTAACTTGGGAGAGCTTGACACCTATCAAACTAAGCTGTCATCTAAAGTTCTATTACATAAGTTGAACATTTTTAATAGAGATAGAGTCGTGCTTAGTCGCTCAGCTATTGAACGCTTAGCTATCGTACAACGCATTACATGGCCTAGCCCACAATAACTGTGGCGATAACCTTTCCAATAGATATGACAGTTTTCAATTCCTTCGTATTACGATCGCCGGATTAAGTTTATTGTTTCGACTGTTTCATCTTAAGCCTGTAGCAACGAATTCAATGTATAGAAAACCCAGAAAATTTTGCCATTCTTTGGATGACACTTACGCATTGGATTCACTGCTCTAGCACTTTGGCACTTTCCATCAAAAGTGAACAAACGGGGCGCCCATAATGCAGACAACTTTTACATGTCCTAAACCTCACACAGGACATGATCCACATGATCCACATGTTTAAGATGGCTACTGTCTTAGCCATCTGGGACACTTTTAACCGGCAGTCTGACAAGACGAGATCGTGGACTATCCTCCGTGGCAGCTGTTTGTTGGGGACATCTATGTGGCTCATAAAAATCATGATCCGAGGACTCGGTAAAAAATATTGACGCTCGCCATCACTTCCTCAACTCATCCTTGACTCGCTATTTTCCTCGAATCATCGACCGATATTTAAACCATTTTTTATACAATAGGCGAGCCACGCCCGCTTCTAAAAGTACTGAAAGCAAGACTACAAGTTCGATTCGGCTGAAATTTTTGGAAAAAATTGTCTGAGTAAATGCAATAATTGTGGCACCAGCTTAAGTACTTCAGGACAACTCCCGTACGTTCATTTTGACAAAAATAAAGTTTTTTTGTTTTTTAAAAGACCACAGGGCTTGTTACCCAAGTACCAAATGAGATCATGCTTAAGGGACAGTCAACCCACATTGGTATGGAGCGAGGTCTTTCCAAAATCTCTGCCGCGCTGTGGTTTGCAGCATCCGGTTGAGAATGCAACTCCACACTGAACTTGGAAAGTCCCTTAACCTTAACTTGAAACTGCGAAATTTTATCTCGACAACTTGTGTTCTTTCCGTTCAGAAGCTGGAAGCCGGAACAAAATTTGAGTTGTAGTGCGTGTTGAGTCAAAATAAAATCGAAGAAGAATATACTTTAGAGTTCGCTCAGCTCTTTCACGCGATAAGGAAACAGAAGTTCGGAAAACATATTTTTTCAGCACTTCAAAAAAGGGGGAGCTTCATTATTCGATAAAAGCAAACAACAACATCAGGATCACGAGGACCTTATTTCAAACACTTTCACCACAAATTGAGCAAAGCCGTAAGATAATCTTTATGTCAGCCTAAAACAAATCAGGACGCTTTTGAAAAAGGTCCTCGTCACCAAAGATATAAAATTACACTAAAAGTCCAGCACTTCTCGAAAAATTGATTTTCCTTCAAGCGCCTCGGGTCATCTGATAGAGGCGACCGCACTGACCTCCCGAAAAAGCAATCATGTCGCCCGTTCACATGAACGCGAATGCAGGGATGTAAATTTTACGACTGCAGTATCTTCAATTCTCCCCGTTAAACGAATCTCCCGATTTCAATAAATTTAAGTGTCTACCGCTGTCCCAAGTGACCCGCCGCTCATAGAACCCTGTTGACCTTTAAAACTTTAATGTCCTGCAAGTCATCCGCCATTCAATTAAATTCGATGACTTTTGCTCTTCATCCATGCTTCTGAGTTAGGGGGCAACATGCACCCCAACCCAACCCAATCATAAAAATCTAAGGTCCTTTGGAACCAGACATGGCCAAGACGAATAACCCGTCCAGGGGTTAATTTAATTGGTATTGATTATTCCTTCGTGCGAGGACTGTCTGCAGTCGAGCCAAGTCACCACCTCCTTCCCCACCCCGTCGTGCGCCCGGCTGAACGTTCAGCATCATTTGCGGGCTGTGCATTGTCACATCGACGAATTGTAATGCTTAATCAAATCACGGGCGGAAATTTTACGGCCGATAGATGCCAATTTGTCTCCGGACGTCCCAGGCTTTTATTGATATTGAAGGATGGCAGTTCGTGAGTTGTTGCTGGCCGGAGCAGCACTGCGGCGAATGCTCTTCTGCTCCGTTCGGACGCCGGCCAGTCCGGTCGATCGCCGACATGCTACTCGAACTCTAAACACCTGCTATCCTGGCACACAAAATCCTCATGATTAATTCAAGCCAGAGCTGGACGACAGCCTTCGGATGGGGCTGTGAATTTTATGATATGTCAATAGCGGTACATCAGCTGTAAATTTGATTAGTGTCATTGCGAAATTCCATGTCTCTCAGCTTCGAGTAGTGTTTGTCTGTCGGGGGTGAGTGTGACGGTGCGTGTGGGGCTTTGCATCCATTTCAATGGTTATTGTAATTGTGTAGCAGACTCCGAAAATTTTATATTATTCGCGTCACTTGAGCCACGTGACCTGATAGTTTGCGTTTCACATCAGTGACGGGTCATGTACGGCTGGGTTATAGTGTAATTTGGTAATTGCAGCGAGAGCTGGGAGAGGGTTTTCAATTGCAGGTACCACAACCAGGTCGGTGTCGGTTCACATGTGTCCGACACGTTCATTATGCAAATTGTTCTCGTGTAAAACGATTTGAGTGGAAAATAACAAATTACTGGGTTTCTGGTGTAACTGATGCAAGTTCGTTAACGGACCGTTCAAGCTTTCAATAATTGTTATTTTGCAGTTTCTTTTTTTTCATTGCAGTTGGGACAATTTTAAATCGTAACAGGTTTTTAAATTTAATTCCTTCAATAGTACTTGGTCGGACTTAAGCCTGTTGACTACCTGAAGCAAGGGCGCCTTGTTTAAAAGACAGATTTAGGTCTTAAGCAGGTTAGGTTGAACAAATATTCCCTGTTGTACTTCCGCGAGCTTAGAGGATCTTCAGTTTTATGCCAACTCTGAACAACGAAATTTGAAAAAGTTTTCCGGCAATTGATACTCCCTGTGGGTTTGTCTGCAAATCTATAGAGTTAGAACTATGGAAAGTATAAGGGAAAAATTGAAGTGAAGTTCAGGACTAAAACCCAGCCTAGGTTCAGCCTTCATGTCCCAGTTGACATGATCTCGGCTATCTCTCTTGGCGAATCTATGAGAGATATCAGCTTGGCGAAGACGTTAGCCACGGCCTTATGCTTCATCCTGCTTGCTACATCAAGAAGGCGCTTAAGCCACACACACGACACTTTCTTATTGAGAAAGATGAAAGCCCATTAGCGTTATTCTGATGGTGCTGCTCGGAGTTCTGGGTTTGAATTTGATTTCAGAGGTCGAGTTTTGGTTTTTTGGTTCATGCAAGGGGTAAATTGATGATATAGGAGTAATTTTTGAGTGCGATCATGTTGATGAGGGGCTGACACTTATGGCTGGAATTGAAGCCGTCTGTTAATGGCAGATAATTTGTTATGGCCTCGCAAGATGGCCATGTTTTGGAAGTCTTTTATTTAAGCCATTTTATACAGTTCACATTTGAATATAGTACTGAATTTCTTAAGCCAACTTAGAAAGAATTGGTTACAAGTATCTACTTCCCAAAATTTGGTGAACGAATAAATCTTAAATCTGAAATTAAAAAATAATGACGCGTTGACTGACGCCTCAACAACGTTTCCGAATTGTTGGAAAAAGTGCTCTGAAACAAGATTGCAGTTGACCCAAATTTTATTTAGTAAAATTTATTTGGCGATAAAATTTACTTTTGCTTGAAATGATACGTCAATAACCAATATTGCCGTATTAATAATACTGTTAATTCTCAAGTGTATGTTGAGATACCGACTGTTTCTTGTGCTTTATGGGTTGGATGGAATAATTGATCCGTACTTCTTTAAAAGCGATTAGAAACGAAATGATCACATAGAGCCATGATTTCTGCCTTTTCGTTTATGAATTGAACCACCATTACCTGCTTGAGTTTTGGTTTCAACAATGCGGCGCAACATGTGGCACAGCTCGTGCCATAATTAATTTTTTGAAAGAAGCTTTAAATAATCACATAGTTTCATGTTACGGACCCGTGAATTGACTTTCTAGATCGGATTTAAAGCTGCTTATCAATTTTCTTTGGATTGTTGATATTCTACCTCTATAAGCCCGGCTGACCACTTGGAGGACGACATTTGACAACTTATAGTCAATATACCGCCCGATTGGACTACGTCCGAGTTAATTGTGGTGGTCCCATGCCAGAAATCATATTCAAATTAAAATGCCAGACGACCAGATTAGACTACGTCCGATAAAAAGGAAAATAAAGAACAAGAACAAATACAAGCTTACTTATAAAGTGACACACAATGCCAAATTTTGACAAATTTTAATTTTCCTTCCTGTTAAGAAGCTTCTACGTTTCTCATACGTACTCAACCAAGGTCATTCCGTCCACTCTGATCACAATGAAAAACATCACGAACAAAGAATCCCCATCCGTGTCGCAGTTCTTCATCTTCCTTTTGCCAAGCCCATCCCACCACACTTCCTAGATTGCGGTGATATTTGGTTTGTAGCAGTTCAATGTCTCCGAAAGTTCTTCGGCTGCACGTGATCTTTTAAGGGACCTCACATTCCACGAGCAAAACCGAAAATCGTTGTCCTTTAATCGTTTGCTGGAGGCGTCGACAGTTGATCCATCCATATCCGAAGCGTGAAGTCATTCCGGAACTTATTTTGTTTTATGAGGATAACCCCACGCACAATCCACAGGTTGGTAGGCTCGGGCTATTATTAAGCCAGAGAAGTTCACTACATACATTAGTTCACCATCAACGGGTGTTATGATGACTATTTAGGGGGCACCACGAGTAGGCTCTATGTTAACTTGACCTCTGTATAAGCTGAGATAGCGTTGGCAGCACCCCAGTTTGAGTGCGATCAACGTGTGCACAGGACCAAGCTCCCCAAGGCATGATATTATCATGTACAATATGCGTCACTTTAAACGATATCATTCTAAAACTGTTGGTGGCTGGGTGATGTGGGAACAGGGTAGGCACTGATTGGTATCAACCTGGCGATGTCCAGCTGTTGTAACTGTTTCCCACACATCAACTGTGCTTATAGTACCTCCACGTTGGTAGCCACCGGGTACTGGTTGTTGTTCATCCGAACTCAACTTGCTAAACCTATAAGTGCGACCTCCGCCCAAGAGGTATAAAAAAGGGCCTGGTCCTCCAGGTTGGGGGTGTGCGTCGGGGTAACTGCCCGGCCACATTTAAAATATAAGTTCCGAAAAAACCGAATGCCTCGGAAATGGATGGATACACTGTTGACGACCCTCGCAAACGTACAAAGGACAATGACTTACGGATCTGCACGTGGAATGTGAGGTCCCTAAACAGACCACGTGCAGCCGATGAACTTGCGGAGGCCCTGGACTGCTATAAAGCAGACATTACCGCAATCCAGGAAATGCGGTGGGATGGGCCGGGCAAGAGAAGATTGAGAAACTGCGACATATACCACGGCGACTGCTGCAGGGAGAGAGGGAAACGCTTATTTGGATGCGGTTTTGTTGTTCGAGGCAGACTTAGGCAAAAAGTCTTAAGCTTCCAATACATAAGCGAACGCCTCATAACAATCCGCATCAAGGCTAAGTTCGGAAATATAAGCCTCATATGCGCCCACGCCCCGACAGAGGAAAAAGATGACAGCAGTAAAGAAGACTTCTATCACCTCCTAGAAAGGACATACGATCGATGCCCCAGCTACGACACCAAGATCGTTCTAGGAGATTTCAACGCTCAGCTGGGAAGAGAAGAAGTCTTTGCTAAAGTCATCGGAAGACACAGCCTGCACGCCAACACCTCCGGAAACGGACTCAGGCTAGTTGACTGCGCCTCGGGGCGAAAT
This sequence comes from Eristalinus sepulchralis, assembly GCA_944738645.1. Taxonomy (NCBI): domain Eukaryota; kingdom Metazoa; phylum Arthropoda; class Insecta; order Diptera; family Syrphidae; genus Eristalinus; species Eristalinus sepulchralis. The sequence goes on from OX122886.1 coordinate 58,102,999, forward strand.
CTCTCTGTGGCCAGCACGCGGTTCCCACACCTCAACATTCATAAAGGGACCTGGCGATCACCTGATCAATCAACCGTCAACCAGATTGATCATGTTGCGATCGACGTCAGACACTCCTCCAGTATTCTCGATGTCCGAACCTTCCGAGGTGCAAACATCGACTCGGATCATTTCCTTGTTGTAGCCAAGGTAAGAACCCGGATATCGAGAGAGCAACGGAGTCGAGACAGGCCAAAACGTTTTGACGTCGGAAAGCTACAATCGCAGCCGATCGCTAGAGCCTTTACCGATCGATTCTCCCTGAAACTCTCCGAAAGTTCGACGCTGCCTGCACAAACAATAGAAGACAAATGGAAACGTTGTCAAGAAGCCATCAAAGAAGCCGCCACTGATGTGCTGGGTTTCAAGCCACCACCTAAGAGGAACCCATGGTTTGACGACGAGTGCAGGCAGGCGCATGCAGCCAAACAGGAAGCTTACAAGGCAACGCTGCATCGAACGACGAGAGCTGTTTGTGAGCTCTACAAACAGAGAAGAAGGGAAGAGAACCGGCTTCTCAGAAGAAAAAAGAAAGAGCACGAGAAGCGCGCGGTCGAGGAAATGGAGAGGTGCTATGGCAGGAATGACGTCCGAAATTTTTACCGCAAGATAAAACAGCTATCTGGTGGTCACAAGCCTCGGACTGAAGCCTGCCGGGACCAAAATGGACAACTGGTGGTAGAGTCGCAGTCGGTGCTGAAAATCTGGAAGGATCATTTCTGCAGACTCCTAAACGGCGATGACGACACAAATCCCGCTGTTAGGCAGAATGTTTCACTCAATTTGGACGATGATGGACAAGAATTCCGTCCCCCCGACCTCGACGAGGTCAAGATAGCAATATCGAGACTGAAGTCGAACAAAGCTGCTGGCGCGGATGGACTATCCGCAGAGCTGTTCAAAGCGGCTGGGGATGAGCTGGTTGGGTGCATGCACCAGCTCATCTGTGAGATATGGTCGGAGGAAAGCATGCCCGACGAGTGGAATCTCAGCATCGTATGTCCGGTCCACAAGAAAGGAGACCCCTTCGACTGCGCCAACTATCGAGGGATCAGTCTCCTTAATATCGCATATAAGATTCTCTCTGCCGTATTGTGTGAGCGCCTGAAACCGTTCGTCAACAACCTGATAGGTCCTTATCAGTGTGGTTTCAGGCCAGGGAAGTCCACAATCGACCAGATCTTCAGACTACGGCAGATCCTGGAGAAGTCCCAAGAAGTACAAATCGACACCCACCATCTATTTGTCGATTTCAAGGCCGCGTATGACAGCGTGCATAGAGACGAGCTATACAGTACCATGTCTAGTTTTGGCATCCCTACCAAACTCGTCAGATTGTGTAGGATGACGATGGAGAACTCTCGCTGCTCCGTCAAGGTCGGTAGCGAACTCACCGAGACCTTCGATGTCAAAAAAGGATTTAGACAAGGCGACGCGCTGTCATGCGACTTCTTTAACATCATTCTTGAGGGGATCGTGCGTAACTCACACGTCAACACCAGAGGCACGATCTTCCACAAGTCCGTTCAACTGCTAGCTTATGCGGATGACATTGACGTGATCGGCCGAACTCAGCGAGCCGTCAATGAGGCGTTTGCTAGCATCGAAGCGGAAGCGGCTAAAGTGGGACTGGTGGTAAACGAGGGCAAAACAAAGTATATGCTGTCATCAAAGAAGGACGCAGAACATCGACGTCTCGGACAGAGCGTCACTATGGGCAGCAGACGTTTCGAGGTAGTCAAGGACTTCGTCTACCTCGGCTCCGCGGTGAATAGGGACAACAACATCAGTACCGAAATCAAGCGCAGAATCACTCTTGCCAATCGCTGTTTCTTTGGGCTTAAGAGGCAATTGAGTAATAAAGCCCTCTCCCGAACGACCAAAGTGACTTTGTACAACACCTTGATCATCCCAGTCCTGCTTTACGGCGCAGAAACCTGGACGTTACTAAAAGCGGATGAGGAAGCCCTTGGTCTGTTCGAGAGAAAAGTTCTGCATGCGATTTTTGGTCCTGTTTGCGTTGATGGCATCTGGAGGAGAAGATTCAACCACGAACTGTATGGGCTGTACGGCGGCATGAACCTAGTCAAGCGTCTACGGATACAACGCTTAAGGTGGCTAGGCCATGTAGAGCGGATGGACAACACTGCTCCGGCCCGAAGAGTCTTCGAATCCGAGCCACAGGGACAACGCAACAGAGGACGTCCTAGATTGAGATGGCGCACACAAGTGGAAAAGGACCTCAACCAACTTGGAGTGCGCAACTGGAGGCAGCTGGCAAGAGATCTTACTAGCTGGAGAGGCATGTTGGTTGAGGCCCAGGTCCACCCCGGACTGTAGCGCCATCCGAAGAAGAAGAAGAATTCTAAAACTGTTGTATTATTGTTCCCTGTTTCAGAGACTAATGTCTGCAATGCTCTGATGGCGGTGCCAATTGTGGCAATATCACTATTCCATCGGGAGAGTCACCAATGAGTTTGAGCACCTTACAATATGTACAAACGACCTTTGCTGGTTCACCGGTTAAGTTAAGGCAAAAACATCTTTGATCGTATAAAATCCCATAATCGTTCTGCGTGCACAAAGATTGCAGCTAGTACTGGCAATCTTTCCCACCATGACTGCTGACGCAGCGTTTGGGTCACATGAGACATAGACATTGTAGAGAAATTCGAGTGCTCCTGTGGGATCAACAGAAGCGAGTTTCTAGGTACAAGATATTGGGTAATGTGGAGCATTCCTAAGTGTATTTGTAGAGGCAACCTGCGCCCACTTGAAAAATGAATAAAAATATTTTTGTATGAGAGTCCAATAAAAAGTTCCTTAAATTATAAGATGCTTCCATATAATCGATTTCGTTCATTGTTCTGTTCTTGTTGGCGTTGTGGTTGATGTGCACGAACTTGCTGTTCCTCTCCAGTTGCTCTTAAAAGCAATTCGGACATTCCCATACGAAAAAAAATTGCTATACGTCGGTAGCTGATGCCAGAGCAACTTGCACTTCAAGTCCACCTTCGCGAATTTGGCAAGCTTTGATAACTCTCTTCGGCATTATAATAGACGCTAATGTCTGAACCCTGCGTCTTTCCTTGAATCAAAGCGAACAATATAAACCAAGTCATTCAAGTCCTTTAATCAGCTTTAAAATTTTTTCAAGTCTAGCGCGCAGGAATTGCCTTATAGACATAAATAAAGATTACTTGCAATTAATCCCATTGAAGCACTTTTTCATATGTGGACAAATATTCGAGAGCAAATTGGTGACAGTCAAGGGAGCATACATTTTTGCTTTTTCGACTCACCGTCACTGTCGAGCAATCAAATAGTGTCTGTTTGTCAATTTATTCCTATCAATTAGACCGGTCACGTGGTGCACATTTTTGCAGAAACAGAAATTGCATCAACACTCACCGTCGGTCATTTATTTTTGACAAACGATTGGATATTTACGCGGCACTTGGTCTTAACAAACAGAATGAGCGATAAATGCATTTGCGGTGCGGATATTGTGCTTCCGGCAGCATCAACCGCTGAATGAATATCTTCCGATAGGATTGTGTCATTCACTCGAAACATATTGTTTGTCAACATATTTGTTTCGTTGGATATTTGTAGGTATTCAAGTGGCTAGAGAGAGAGGCCGAAAAATTATATGACGGTGTGTAAGTTTTGTAGGACTTATGAGGTGTGTTTTATTGGAAAATTTACCAAAGGAAGTGTGGAATAACAGACATGTAAGTAAATATTACATACAACATACAACTCTCAACTAAGAGGGAGGGAGGGACTGGAATTTTTGTGTCCTTAGCAAAAAGAGAAGTATGTCCCACCTTTGATTCGAAATGATTCAAGATACTAACTGCTTTGAATAGTTTGGCATTCGTCTCCTTGAGAGAATCAAAACTGAACTTCAAAGGAGATTAGGAGACCGACAGCCTGCCTTTTATGTATTTGGCCGACATTATAACCAGCAAGATGTACCTCTTTGTTGGGCACACATATTCGAGATCCAGAGTAAATTAAGACTTTCAGCTTTCTAAGCAGGTTTCCATCGGATTGCCCTTCTAGGGCTGATCTATTCAAATCGAATAAAATTGTTAATCGAGAGGTCAATCAACGACAATTGAAGAACATTGAAAAATGGCTAAAACCGGTCGGATGACGTTACTCTTTGGATAGTCAAACCATGCACAAATTGTTGTAATGTCAACTATTAATCAAGCGTTGCCTAGATCCTCCACCGATTGTCATTTGTTCCACTCAATGCACCATGTCCTATTGATCGGCACCTATGCAATAATCGTGAAGCCAAAAATCGGATCAGTTTGTCAAACAGACAGATTTTTTCGACTGGGAGTCTTCCTCGTCGGAAAATAGTTGAATACTAAATTTGGTAGTATCACAAATGAAGGATCTTTGCTTGACCCGCCCAGCATTCCTGACCGTACTAGCGGACAGAGCTACTCTTAACTGCTCTAAAAAAAATTATTCCTCTACGCACTGTCTTGATTGACAACGCCTTAGACAGAAGTGTGGAACTCGGCAATGTAGAACAGACGTAAGCCAATGCTCCAGCCCGAAAAGTCTTCGAAACCACTCCCAAGGGAGGGCGCTGTAAGATAAAAATAAAGGGAATTCAAGCAACTATGCATGCGATACCGGATCAAAAACACTAAATGTTAGCAAAATGTTATCCCAACATCTTCTTCTTCTTCTTCTTCTTCTTCTTCTGGCGATACAGTCCGGGGTGGACCTGGGCCTCAACCAACATGCCTCAACCAACATGCCTCTCCAGTCAGCACAATATTTCGCCAGCTGCCTCCACTTGTGCACTCCAAGTTGGTTGAGGTCCTTCTCCACTTGTGGGCGCCATTTCAAACTAGGCCGTCCTCTATTGCGTTGCCCGAATGGCTCGGATTCAAAGACGTTTCTAGCCGAAGTAGTGGTGTACGTACGCTCTACATAACCTAGACATTAAGCGTTGCCGCCGTACATCCTATAGAGTTCGTCATTGAATCTTCTCCTTCAGACGGCATCAACACAAACAGGACCAAAATTCTCACACAGAACTTTTCTCTTAGAAAGACTAAGGGCTTCCTCATCCGCTTTTAGTAGCGTTCAAGTCTCTGCACCATAAAGGAGAACTTGGATGACCAACCTGTTGTTCGAGGTCAGCTTCGTCCTTCGAGAGAGGGCTCTATTACTCAATTACCTCTTGAGCCCAAAGGAACAGCGATTGGCAAGAGAAAATCTGCATTTGATTTTGCTGCTGATGTGACTGTCCCTATTTACCGCCGAGCTGAGGTAGACGAAGTCCTTGTATCCAGTACCAGTATCCAGTACCTCGAAGTTGCTGCTTTCTAGTAGTACACTCTGTCCGAGACGTCGATGTTGTCATTCCGCATATACTTCGTCTTGCCCTCATTTATCGCCAAACCCATTTAAGCCGCTTCCGCTTCAGTGCCAACCAACGCTTCATTAACGGCTGTGTCACATTAATGTCATCGGCGTAAGCTGGCAGTTGAGAGGACTTTTGGAAAATCGTGCCTATGCTGTGACTTGTGAGGTACCCACGATCTTCTCAAGAATGATGTTGAAAAGTCACATGACCCACTTTATTCCAAAATTCTTTTTGGTCTTTCGATGACGCGGCGGACCTGCGCTTCAACCAACGCTAACATTGTTAGAATGGGTTAAGATTCGGCTGCTATTCCGAAGATTTTTTTTTCTTTATACCAGCAAACTTTCACAAAAGGAGGTCAGTCCTCAGTACAAGCTCGTATAGTTCACTGGCTTAAGTCTTTCCCATTCTTTCCCACTTTCATCCACTTGCCACATTTTGAAACTTCTAGAGATCCAACAGCTTTAAACACCCTCTCAGTGTGATTTATCTCACAGTAGATGACCTCCAAAAAAATGTATCGCCGCCAATGCAAGTCTTCCTGAATCCTCCACCAGAAGTGCAATTTCAAAACCCCCTCCAGCGCAGGTATCCTTTTCAACTTTTCATGCAACATCGCTCCTTTTTAATATTTCATCATCGAAATTAATAAAAGTTTCACCGAGGCGCTTCATGGATACCACCCGGATCGTCGGATATGGCTCCCGACCTGCACCTGCAAGCCAACTTAAACTCATCTCTAACTGCACATCCATCAAGCGATAAACTTGTGTAATGCTGTTACCAGAACTTTTCCATCCCCTGTGCTGGCCGGGCGCAAACTTCACCTGAAGCCCGGCATCACCCCCTAAATCTGTCGGCGATGTGTTAAAGTTAAATCCCTCGCACCTTCCTCGTCCCCACGTCCTGGTGGTGAAGCAAAGTTTTTGGCCAAAAGCCCCCTTCCCGCGGCAAAGTCAGACAGCTTCCTTGCAAGCGCACCGCCGAACACACATTGAGCTGTTCCATCACTGCACAAGGAATCGACCGACCAACGCCACACCGATGGCAGCTTCACATCACTCCACCGCCTGCCTGGCACTCCCCCACTCACGCCAAGGAGTTCATTAGTTGGGTAAATATTTTTTCAGTCGGGATGAGTCCTTTTCAATGCGAGCCTTTGGCATGCTCACACGCCAGCATCGGTGCACACCTTCAGCAGCCGGCTGCAAGAGTTTGTAATTAATGCTAAGGAAAGCGAATGCGGGGGCTGTCTGTCTGGCGGGATGCGAGCGGCTGCGGAGATGGGAATGGCAATGTGCGGAGCGTAAGCGATCGGAAGAAATTCAGCAAAGGTCTTTAAGGACGACGCAATTCAGGAACGTTTGCCGAAATTGGCTTCGACGATGAAAGTGTCCCCTTTGCCGGAGGGGGGGACTCATTTGCATAACAGTCCTCGGAGGCATTTCGCGCGCTTGCTGCTCCACTCTCTCGCCCGAGCATCTCGGGGGTGTTATCATCTCTTTAAATATTTTTCATTAGCGTAACGCCGAGGGGGTGGCTACGTGTGTGGGTGCTGATGCTGATTCGTTTGAAAAGCGAACTTTTTTCGGGGATTTCCTTTTTTCCTTGTCAGCGCCTGTCATGGCCCCCGGGCACACCGCCGCCTAATTCATATTCAGGATACGTGTTTGACGAGGAAAAGTTTTTCAATCCTGTCGCAGTATTTACGGGTGTCATTACGTGTGAAAGTAGGGGATCTATTTACTTTTATCTTTTTGCGACGACGACGTTTTTGTGTATTTGCTCGTTCGTCGAGCGTCGAAAGGAAAACTTTTCCTCCTCACTTATGACTGAGTTTTGACAAGAGCTCTTTGCTGGGATTTCTGTGTCTCCAGATCCTTGGTGACACACCCTTATGTTCTATTTGGGGGGATCAATGAATTTTCTGTAATTGTTTTAAATGTGATAACTTATGGTGGTATGGAAGGAGAGAATCTCCGGGGTATGTGCTCGAAAATTGTTTTAGATGTTCGTGTGGGCGAGGCAACTGAGGATACGTGTGGGTGTGGGGATGTGAGAGTCTGTGATGGATGGAGAAACAATGACTGATGCTGAATCATTTAAGAACCTCAAGGACATCGAGATGATTGATTTAGGGAATCATGTATTCGTGTGTGAGCGTTTTGGAAGCCTTAATGTGTATTTCATTTCTTTTAGATTTCATGTCCGCTGAGTTTTGATATTTTTTTAAAGGAGATTCTTCTCTTCTTAATCTGCCTAAGAAACACTGTAGCTTACTAGACATGTTTAAAAAAAAAAAACATACATAACGCGGAGAGTTTAGATTTGCCTGCAAGTACTCCATGTACGAGCACCTTAACGGTTGTGTGGTCAACTTTATGGCTTGGAATTTTTTAAGTACTAATTTTTTCATGTTCCTGCGAATACGCATATTTGAGTTTCACAACAATATCTCACATGTGACTTTGCTCACCCAAATAAGGGGTCTCACTTTAAAAACGTTTGGTTCCCAGTTTGGTTTTGACGCTTCAAGGTTTATCTGAAAGTATAGAGGACCTTAGAGCCCAAGACACAATCCCAATGTCAAAGTTAACGAATTTCTGCTTACAGTCAACAAATGTTACTCGTTCGTCCAAAGGACAGAGTCGAATTATAATAAGTTAGAGATCTGCTTCTTAATAACGTGCGAGTAAAACTAGCTGAGAAGCAGATAATGTTACATGCTTACCAACTCTTTGAAGTAATACCAAACTTAAGTCCCACGGGGGAGCAGTTTAAGTGTGAGATGAGGTTTAGTAGGATGTTATATTTTCAAATTAAATGCAATGCTCAAGATTGCGAATCAGGTCATTTTCAAGTCCTTCACCGACTCCAAAAATGAACTGACCAAGTACGAGCTACACTCACGCGTGGACGATTTCGTTCATTTATTTATTTTTTTTATAAGGGATTTAAATCAATACGTGAAACCTCACTCAACTAAAACAGTTTTAACTGCAAGCAGTTGTGAAATGCATCGATATACATGGTGATTCACAGTGAGGTTTCATATTCAATAGGCTCTTTTGACAGACCAAGCTCCACTCATATCAAACTGTTTTGTCAATTTTGTTCAGTATCACTTGGCAAGTTATCCTGGAAAGGCTCACACGAAATCAGCATCTCCAAATTGTTCAGTTCTATTACGAAATTGAAGCAGAAGCGTCTAAAATGGGTCTGGTGGTTAACCAGGGCAAAACGATATACATGCTGTCATCAAGGAAGGACACACAACATATGCGTCTCGAACACAGCGTCACACTAGGCAGCAGTAACTTCGAGGTACTTCGATAACACCAGTACCGAAATCAAACGCAGAATCACTCTTGCCAATCGCTGTTTCTTTGGGCTCAAGAGGCAATTGAGTAATAAAGCCCTCTCTCGAAAGACTAAACTTGCCTTATATAACACCTTGATCATCCCAGCCCTACTCTATGGCGCAGAAACCTGAACGCTACTAAAAGCGGATGAGGAAGCCCTTAGTCTTTTCGAGGGAAAAGTTTTGTGTGCGATTTTTGGTCCTGTTTGCGTTGATGGCATCTGGAGGAGAAGATTCAACCACAAACTGTATGGACTGTACAGCGACATGCGCCTAGCGTCTACGAATACAACGCTTAAGATGGCTAGGCCATGTAGAGCGTATGGACACCACTGCTCCGGCCCAAAAAGTCTTCGAATCTGAGCCAATGCGACAACGCAACAGAGGACGGCCCAGGATAAGGTGGCGCACACAAGTGGAGAAGGACCTCAACCAGCGTGGAATGCTCAACTGGCGGCAAATGGCGAAAGATCGTGCTGGCTGGACAGGTATGTTGGTTTGAGCCCAGCTCCGCCTCGGACTGTAGCGCCACTAGAATACGAAGAAGAAGAATTACGAAATTGAGCGTTCTGTGAGAAATGTTTTTCGTGCGATTCGAGGAACTTGCGGTGCACATAATCGATCTACTGAAACCTCTAGTGTCAGTATGATTTGCAAATTTGAGTCCTAGTTAACATTAGTGACCTATCCGCGAAAGGTTGGAGTAGATCAAACACGTAGTGATGAGACTTCTGTAGCTGTAGCGAAGACCAAATGACAGTCAATAGGAATCGTTGTTGCGCTATATAAGTGGGTAGGGTCGCAATAAGCTTTAGTTTCTACAAGACTACACAACACGACTCTTACAGTGAGTGAAACAATCAACTTGTTGAGAAACCAATTTGGTAAGCCCTTGTTTTCATGTTTACGGTGAACTGAACATCACACTTCTGAACTATTTTCTCTGGCGATAATCTTGGAAGCCACCTCCACTTGCATTATCTGGAAGAAACCAGTCGCTCAGCTTGAATGAGTCGCACAAAATTGTATTATACGAATGGATCACCTTAGACGTAATGGTGGCCAATATTTAGACTTTTGAAGAATAAATGCCATGAATTGTTCATCCAAAAGATAATGACGGTTTTAAATTCACTTTCAGATTTAAGTGTTTTATTTTACATTACAAATCAAACCTCATGATGAGTAACCTTTTATAAGCTTTATTCGCATACAATGTTCTCCCCCATGAAACAAAGAGAATGAAATGCTCTCGAAAAGTGTGCAAATGACAAAAAGCAAAAAAAAAAAACGAGAGCACTGACAGCACGCACTTCTGACAGATATTGCGTTTTCCAAGGCTGTCAGGAAATGGGTTGATTAACTAAAACTGGAGAGCGCTTAAGTGAGGAACGGCCATTTTTAGTGCACACAGACAAAATTTTTTTCACATTTTTTTCTTAGAAAATGTAGCTATAGGTAATAGCCACATTTTTTTCCAACTTGCCATGGTCACGCCTTCAATCCCACCTCCTCTATCGTTCTCTCACTCTCTCTCTCTTTCATTTGGATGTTTCTGGCACATCTTCCACACTTCCAAAAGTAACAAACGAATCTCCATTTGAAGATAACTGGCATATTTAATTCAGCGAACTTTCAATTGAACAGCGTTTCAGTTCGGAATCGTTACGTAATGCAATTTAAACGTTCCCAAAAACTAGGACATTCATTTACAATTTCGATTCGCTTCTGTTCGTTCGCTCTTTCGACCCCGTCAAAGAGGCGAACTCCATGAATAGCCAAAATGAAATTCAAAAATTATTCAAAAATAAATTGCACTGTCAATCAAACCAGAGCAGTGCTTAAATAATTCATTCACTTCCCAGCGTCCTCACCGCCACAGCTCCCGACAACTCACCTGATCTCCCGTCATCACCTCCACTCGTGGAGCAGCCTTCTATTTGCCGTCTCACAAAGAAAAGAGAGGCAACTAGGAAAAAAGCAGATAAAAAGATAGCCAGCGGCATACGAGCTCATCGTGCATCCTGGAATCATTAGTTCAGAGACAATTGAAAGGATGAAAAGCTCTCTGATGAGAAGGACGACGGATCCAAGCGCCTCCTGCCACACGTTTCGCCTCAAACTGGCACTCTCACACTCGAGCGCTGGTAAATATTTGCATAACTGAATAAATTGCATCATCCCCGCGGCGGTGGGAGACGACGCTACAAACGTGAGGGCGGGAATCGAAGGGGCTGCGGAGAAAAAACGGATATTCAACTCGGCGGGGAAGACGATTCGAATTGCTTCAGGATTCAATAAGGAGAAGGGACGCAGCATGGTGCGAGGGATCCCCTGTGGCGCTGGGGGTTGCGTGATGTGCAACCATTTGATAAGGATGTCACCATATTGCCTTTGAGCCGAGCGCAGCAGTGCCAATGGGGTGCTGTTCAAAATTGAATCGCCTGCGAGTGTGCTGGCGATTTATGGCTTTCAAATAAAACCCCACAAATCTGTGCTGGCCCTGGGCACAGCCGCAGATATGGACGCGTAAGTCGGCCTCGTAAGCGCCCATTAAGACTTAATCAATTTAATTAATCGAACCGCTGCCGCACTAGTCCGCACCCCTTTCCAACTCCAGACCCTCATCTGATCGAATTACTGAACTCATTAAAGGAGTAGTACAAAATCAACCTGCGCTTTCTGCGTCCGCCGTGTGTAAGTTCGTCCTCCCGGACTGCGGTGCGGCGCACAATTGGCGTCGTTACTGACGTGGAAATAAAATCAAATGCAGACGAAGCTTACGGACCATGAATTTTTACGGCTCAGGTGGACGTATCCCTGGTGCACTCTGCAGCCATTGGGTGTCCGGCTCAAATGGATTGTGATTACGTTTTGAGTGCTCGTCCGGATGGGATTCGCAATTACAGCAGAATGAAAAAAATAACAGCGTAACTATGGTTGGCTCCCGCGACAGGGGCAATCAGGCTCCGCGGGCGCAATGGGTGTTGTTATGAAGTGCCGCTGATGTACGATCCAATTAACAGGTCATTCTATTTTACTGAAATGTGAGTGCAATAAAGAAGCTGCGCGGTGTGTTGGTGGGGCGATGTGATTTAATTGGACATGAATTGTGTGATTTGCAAATATCGATAGGAGGTATCTTGATGATGACACAACATATGGAAAGTCTTGCACAATTATATTTGTTGTTATTTGCAATGGAAAGACGTAGAAGGTGGCCCAGAATAAGGCAAAGAACAGGGATAGGAAGTACGATGAGTCCGCTGACCCTACAAATGCAATGGAAAAAATGATTTTTGTTTCTCATCACAGTCTTCCTAAAGCTCAATACTCCTGATGTCTTTAAGCCGTCTAAAAGAATACGTTTTGTGGAGGTGTACAAAGCAAGCCTCCTTGAGGGCAAGAACCTCCTCTTCTTCTTCTTCTTCTTCTTCTTGTCACGCTACAGTCCGGGGTGAACCTGCGCTTCAACCAACATGCCTCTCCAGCCAGCACGGTCTTTCGCCAGCTGCTTCCAATTGCGCACTCCAAGTTGGTTGAGGTCATTCTCCACTTGTGTGCGCCACCTTATCCTGGGCCGTCCTCTGTTGCGTTGTCCCAATGGCTCAGATTCGAAGACTTTTCGGGCCAGAGCAGTGGTGTCCATACGCTCTACATGGCCTAGTCATCTTAAGCGTTGTATCCGTAGACGCTTGACTAGGCTCATGCCGCTGTACAGCCCATACAGTTCGTGGTTGAATCTTCTCCTCCAGATGCCATAAACGCAAACAGGACCAAAAATCGCACACAGAACTTTTCTCTCGAAGAGACCAAGGGCATTCTCATCCGCTTTTAGTAGTGTCCAAGTTTTCGCGCCATAAAGTAGGACTGGGATGATTAAGGTGTTATATAAACCCAGCATAGTCTTTCGAGAGAGGGCTTTATTACTCAATTGCCTCTTGAGCCCAAAGAAGCGCCGATTGGCAAGAGTGATTCTGCGTTTGATTTCGGTACTGATGTTGTTGTCCCTATTTACCGCAGAGCCGAGGTAGACCAAGTCAATTACTACTCGAAGTTTCTGCTGCCTAGTGTGACGTTCTGTCCGAGACGCCGATGTTGTGTGTCCTTCCTTGATGACAGCATGTACTTCGTTTTGCCCTCATTAACCACCAGACCCATTTTAGCTACTTCCGCTTTAATGCCAGTAAACGCATCATTGGCGGCTCGCTGTGTTCGTCCAATCACATCAATGTCGTCGGCGTAAGCTAGCAATTGAACTGACTCTTGGAAGAACATGCCTCTGGTGTTGACTTGTGAGGTACGCACGATCTTCTCAAGTTTGATGTCAAAGAAATCACATGACAGTGCGTCGCCTTGTCTAAAACCTTTTTTGACATTGAAGGCCTTGGTGAGTTTGTTCCCGACCTAGACGGAGCAGCGAGAGTTCTCCATCGTCATCCTACACAATCTGACGAGCTTGGTAGGAATGCCAAAACTAGACATGGCACTGTATAGCTCGTCTTGAAATCGACGAACAGGTGGTGAGTGTAGATTTACACTTCTTGGGTCTTTTCCAGGATCTGCCGTAGTCTGAAGATCTGGTCGATTGTGGACTTCCCTGGCCTGAAACCACACTCATAAGGACCAATCAGGTTGTTGATAAACGGTTTCAGGCGTTCACACAAAACGGCGGAAAGGATCTTGTATGCGATGTTAAGGAGACTTATCCCTCAAGAGTTGGCGCAGTTGAAGGGGTCTCCTTTCTTGTGGACCGGACAGACAACGTTGAGATTCCACTCATCGGGCATGCTTTCCTCCGACCATATCATGCAGATGAGCTGGTGCCACTCTAGTACAGCAGATGCGGCTCAAGAAAATATTCAAAGAGTTTCCTGAAGGTCATGTGTATACTTGTGTTTGTTTCCTTACTGAGCCACAACTGTGTTACATGACATGAAGACAGTTGCATAACCAAAATTGCTAATCAAATTGAGTCCATGATGTGAAGTATTCAAGTTCCCCCTCTCCATCACTCTACTCTTCCGTATCACTCCCCAACCCTTTCACATATCACAAGCCAGGACATAGAAGTAAAGTCTTTCAAACATTACATGTTTTCGTTCAATGAAATCCACTTCGCGTGGTGCCAAAAGAAATTTCACTGCAAAAAAACTAATTTCACAGAAAAGTTCTTCCTTTTGTCATCCACTCTCCTGACATACAAAGTGGCTGCAAAAGTGAATGCACATACAGTAGGTAGCTTCCAAGAAATGCACTGCCAGCTCCCTCTTTATTGAAAGTGCATGTGCGCTCCAATCGTGTGTGCAAACTCCGTAATAGCGCCAGCAATCTGGCAGTTATCATCGAATTTGTAACTTTTGTTCTCTCCTGCCGCCCCACAACAGGTTACGAGGGAGAACCGACTCATAATTGAATTTCCTTACTTCCCATCGCATTCAGGAATCATGATTTCATTACGAACTTACTTTCCGTGCACTGCAGCCTTTCGGGACGACAGACAAATCTTTCGATTGCCGGCAAAGAGTTGTCCCCGAGGTCAATGACCAGTAAGGTTAAGGCGGCACAGGAAGCTTTCCGCATTTAACTGCCTTTACTGAGCTGTCATTATCACAGCCTCGACGAGATATGAAATTAATTCAATTTTTCAATTTCACCTGCACCCCTTCACCACCCACTCACAGGGGACACGAGTGTATTGAACCCGAGGCCGTTTTCAATTTCATTTTCATTCTCGAACAACATCCTCGATGGAGGGGATTTACGCAGAAAAAGGAACAAAAAAAGGACACGAACGCGACAAAAGACAAGCCAATATTGGATTTCAATTGAAATTCCATTTTTATTGAATCCAAATGCAGCCTGGATGCCCGACCGCATTCAGTTGCCGGCGCAGGCACATCGCTTTGTGCGGCGGATTCAGTTTTTTAATATCGCACTGTGATACAAAATTGACTTTTCCCCGACTTCCCTGAATGGTGTAGATATCCGCGGCCTAGCACAATGCACGGGCGGCACCTTCAGCTCCTCCCGACTGTGGCCCTCTGATCGCGGGTGGCATACGGGACCTCCGAGTGCAGCCTTGCCTGTTGAAGGATGTTTGCGCATTGTACGCAAAACATGACTCATAAACGTCCTCATCAAAGGATCTCTGCACATAAAATAAAGTGCAAAACATCAACAAGCACATAACCTTTAAAATGATTTCCTGCTCAGCACCGGTTGTCCCGCAAGCGGACGCGACTAAGCCGGAAAGGAGGACGGGGCCTGTATGCTGCTCGAGTACATTTTTCACAACAACCTGCTAATAACGCGACGACAACGTTCTGCAGCGCAGCCAGACGGGGCGTGTCTGTGTGGCGAGAACACATTTCCTCTGGCAGAGGCAAATGAAAAATCCTACAGATGATAATGCCGTAGCCCGGTCCGAGTGGGGAGTCTCCTCAGAGGCACTGTTGCACGTAGCATCAGCCAGCCCTCATGAAACTGAAGACGTCGGCAATTTTTGCCCCCCCCTCGACGTCGGTCGTTTGTGTAGTTTGGTGTGTACTTGCCTGGTTTTTCGGGAGGCCATAACCTCGTTGCCTAGAGCGGAGCTCCGTGGATATGGCTCCTTAAGGACCCCAACCGAGGTAGGCTCGGTGCAATTTATGTACGAACCCGGCGGGTGTTTGCTGAAGTTGTCTCACGAGATGTCGAGGAAACTATTTTCAGATTACAATCTCATAGCGAACGTGTAAGCAGATTTGTACAGCGCACTTTGGACGGCAGCCATATGTGGTGCGGAGAGCGGGTGGGATGGGGTGGGACTTCCTTTTCATTCTTATTTATTAGCTCTTTAAGGGGTCTTTGAGGATGTGAGAGATAGAGAGGAGTGCTCGCCTAGATTGGAAGCCAGATTGGCGGTCTGCGCCCGGTTCTTGCCTGGATGTACGGCGGCGGTAGGATATTCAATTTCAGGACTGAGTGGATAAGACGCTGGCAATGGAATATGCTCCTAAATGGGTTCCCGGATTATCGATTGATGGAAGGCTCCATTCATGCTGGCTGTGATTTTTGTGGCGGATGTGAAAGTTGCTGCAATTGAAGGAGATATGTTTTGCGGGGATTGTTTGTGGCTTGAGTTCACTGTTTGGCTTAATTGTCAATGATATTCAAAATGGTGTGTAGTGTGGGAATATAGGAATCTGTGTTTCGTTTAAGGGTATAGGTTGGTTGTGAACCTTGCATGAGAAGTTGGCACTTTAAGAAGAGAAGGAGAGTCAAAAATTTTCATTTGATTCGTACCGGAAATTGAAAAATATTGTACGATCAGCGACAAAATACGAGATACGGGATTATTAACTGAAATCAGGCAGTAATCAAAGATTGATATGACCTTCATTGACAAATAGTACTCCTCTTTGATTTTTTTCAGCAAACGGAAAGAGGAAGTTCCTTGAAAGAATGCTAGAGTGTGCGTCAACGCACCTATCTACTATGCCACGACGACAGCTGGAGATATACCAAACAGACAACATATTTGAGAATATTGTCACCATTAAGAGATTGTCGATGTCCGACCTCACACCGGTTAAAACAATGCACACGACAAAATATTTGGTTAGGAGGATTGAACGCCTGTTGGGAGAATATCATAGTGCGTCAACAAATGGTGACAGGGTAGTGTCAGATCATCGGCAGCAGTATGGTGGGGAAAAGACTAGTCTGCACCGACTAGGCTGCACCGTTGCTTTAAATTTTCAAGATCTAGAAAAGCAGAAACCTGTGTAACTTCTTAAGCTAAAAAGGATAGCATAACAGTTGTGGTCGCCGTGAAGTACTGGTAAGTGCGTTGACCGCTACGCAGAAGATCTAGGTTAGATTTCCGGAAGGGACACCTCGCATTTTTTCACGGCCCCACCTCTTTCGAGTTGCTGACAACACTGAAAGAGTACAAATTGTCTATCGAGCTTCTCAAATCTCGCCGTTCGCATTCGACAAAAAGCTGTACGTCCCTTCTACTCGTGAGAGAACAGTAGCACGCACAACAGGAGCAGTGGTCCTTTGTGGGCTGTAGTTGTCACTCAATTATTTAAAATTAGCATCACAGTCCACAGTAAGCCATCACCTAGATTTTTCAGAAACTACTCGTGTTCTGAGTGCTTTTGTAGATAGACATAGACAAGTACACTTGGTGTGTTTTGAGCAATTCGAAAGATATGGTGTCATGCAAGTCATTTCCAAACCAGGAATCGAGCCTGCGACCTTTGGTGTTCTACGCTAATAAGCAAGAAGTATATTTTTCTGCAACAACGGTCTGATTTTATGGGTTTTCCCTCCTTGTGCAATGTTTGCAATTGTTAGCATAAAGGTTTCACAACAAAATGAGCTCTCTCTTCAAAATAAGAAACACAATCAAATTGTTTTTGCGAAGGGGAATGTTCTTTTAAAACTGGGACACAATCCACAAATTGGGTGTGGTGATTGTTTTCACGATCTTAGTCATCACATGGCTCCATCGCCGAAACTTCCAACACCAAATAACACAGGTCACTTGTAGTGTTCTAAAAAATGTTGCTTACTTTCAGGCGTTTGCTGAAATTTCGCAATTAGGTATTCATTTTACGCTCATCATGCCTGTATTCCAATGGCGGCTACGTATGGGATGTTTCTTCAATACATACTCAAGAAAGTATCCAATAAGCTTTTATTTTTATTATAAGTTAAATTCAAAAGTTTTTCCAGAAGGGATGGCGACTTCTAGCCCACCTTGTATAACCAAGATTTCGATTACTAAAGCCATCTGTGATACGAAATGCTTTGTAAAAAGTGTTCTATGTACACAGCTTTTAATACCGAATTCAATTGGCTACCGGCTTAAGCAAGAATTCTGTGAATAGTGTTCCTGACAATACGTTAAATTTTGTTGACCACAGAGGACAATGAAAATTTAAAGTTTTAATCACTTTGATCTTTTCCCCCCCACTCCAATAGCTCCCAAGCAATTATTTCTCAAATACAAACCCAAGCCAACTCCACCGTCAATTGACAAGTTAACGGACAACGCTGGGATCGATTAAGCTTAAAACCCCAACTTGTCAGCGTAGAACATTCCAAGCAAATCCAGTCCATTGTGTGCGCTCCTTCCAATTAACTATGCAGTGAATTTCGCAAGTATGCTTCTGGAGCTATCGCATCCATCCAAGTTGAACTACAAACAACGTTCTGTTATCATTGCCGTATCCACCCGTCTGAATAGTATATCTTCGTAGTCCTCCCAGTCATGTCGCTCCTTCACATAAACTTCTTTAATCCTTTCTTCCGCCATTCCCCCCTCTTCCGCTCCGCCCGAAACAATCCAACTATGAAACAACATTTCGAAAGAAAACAACTTCGCCCCGCATTAAGACCAAAAACAGCAAAACAAAAGCAAAACACAAAACAGAGAAAATTTAAAATTAAAAATATCTCTGTGCGCGCCACTGAGAGGTCCTTTCAAATGCGGAAAAACCACGCAAAAGGATTCCGCACAAAAACATATTCAACCACAAATCTGCCAGCGTTGTACGTGTGCCGGCAAGCGAGGGTGCGCTCCGCCGCAACCCTTTTTCAGAGTGCCCACCACCTCCACCCGCGTGATGGAATGTATTGCCTACTTACGTATTCGAGGCAGGATTAGAGACAAGAAACACCGATCCCCTCCCCGCTGCGGCACATAAATGCACTCAAGTGGAAAATTTGGTTGAGTAAAAATTTGCGCATGCAAATAGGCATTCTGAGCGAAGCGGCACGTGTGTGGGCGGCACGGCGATGAATCCTGTGTCGGAGTGAATGCACCTCAACCAGGCGGGATATTAAAGTTTCCAGACGCACACACGCACGCCGGGTCTTTGAACAGCCAGACAATAACCGTCAAAAGGAGATTAAAACGATATTTGTAATCAAAATGAATGCAGGAGCGTGTGCAAGGGGGGGATGGGATGTGTGTGCGGCAATATGGCCAAGGGTACTCTCGGAAGGAAGAACACGGCACAGAAATGTATCGATAATGACAATTCCTACATCGCCGTTCAAAGGATGTGCTCGGAGAGTTTACAACTCCCCATCGAGAAGGATGCGGATGATCATTCACAGGATAGATGAAGCAGGCTGCACCAGCAACGATGACAGTTAAGAATTGAAATTTTACGATACAGATGGATGCGACATTTGTTGGTGTCGTCGACGCAGTCGCTGAACAGGCGGGTGGATGAAGTGCAATCAACTCCCGGCAGGAGGATGCAGTTAATAGTTTGTGCCGTGTATCCCTGGAGATTGATGAACTTTGTTTTAAGTTTAATTGAACTTGAAGAGTGTTTTGTGCTGTGCCGGGATTTCTACTGCGAAGGTAAGGAATAATTCAGGGGCAAATTTAATCATTTTCCAACACAATGACAACAAGAGGAGCCTTCAACGATGTTGTTTTCCTGTGGACTGTCTGATGGGGTGGGAGTGAGGCTGTGGCTGGTATCCAGAGAGTTTCCTTCTGAGGGGGAACAACTTTATGATCTTTTGTGCGTGTGTCTTTAGCAAGAGCTGAAGCTTAAATCAAGTTTGCCTTTTTTTTTGGTCTTTGGCAGTCTGGTGGACGTACATACTTATTATAAGTATTAGAAGCGGGAGGATAAGTTCGGTGTAGGGGAGAGAGACGGCCGCACTCTTGAGGTTCCATGACACAGCTCGATTGACAGAGTGTTTCGTTAGGGCCTTAGCTTCGACAAGGATGATAGCAATGGGCACGTCATGTTAGGTAAGGGTTAGGATGTTTGCATACGTTACTCGATACTCCTTTCGACTTCTAATATGATGCCAGAAAAAAACTATTTAGTACATACATATGTCCCTCGTAGATGGTACTAATCAGAACGAAGGACTAGGCTAGGCTAGGCTAGGGTATGTGCGGCAATACGAGGTTCCAAGACTGGTTACAAATGAACGATTAAGTACCTTTAGCGCATGCTATTCAGAAAAAGCAGGGAGACTGCCCATCGAACGATTGCAGAAGCTAATAGTGAATCTTCTCCGATCGATAAATTATGCCGAGAGTGATTGTGATGCTTTAAAAGTGGTAATCTTTGCGTCGAATACACAGATCGTTCTGGCCAGCCTATTAATATTGAAGATTGAGAAGAGGAGTTGGGGGCCTTAGTGGATCAAGATCCTTGCCAAATTCAAATTAAACTCGCAGAATGGTTGAAAGTGACTCAGCAAAAAATATCCATTTGGTTAGAGAAATTTGGGTTTATTGAAATGGAAAGCATTTGGATGCAGATGTCAAGTCGAAGCTGAGAGATGTCAAAGGTGTTTCCTCACCTCGGAACTGCTTTTTGTAAGACATAAACGGAAGGGATTTTCGCACCACATTATGACTGGAAATGAAAAGTGTATGTACTACAGTAACCCCAAGCAGAAATTATGCCATGCAAAGCGTGATGAATTCGTTCCATCGCCGTCTACATCGACGCCAAAGAAAAAACATCTACGGCTCAAACGTCATGCTCTGCGTATGGTGGACTTCGACTTGCTCACACCAGGTGAAACAATTAATGGCAAACGTTATCGATTACAGTAAATGCATTTGTGCAGTGCATGGCGTAAAAAATAGTCAACCGCACGCCATGTTCCTCAAACCTTGCTCTCTTAAATTACTGGCTTTTTTTGACGGATGCAAAACGATTTGGGGGGTCACCGGTTGGGGGCTTTTTGAAGAAATAGAAGAATGACTCAATGATTGGGTCCTTGTGACAGGATGCAGTTCTTAGAAGTAGTATTCGGAAATTCCCAGAGATATTGAAAAAAGTAGTCGCATCCGATGGACAATACTTTAAGTGAGCGTCGACCCACACGAGTTGGAAACACTACATTAACTTTCCGTCATTTTGTCAGCTGTCAAGTGATTTATTTTTAGTTCGGTATTTGGTAATTCAAAATGAATAAGCCGGCGTCTCAACAATGTGTCCAAATTGTGCAAAAAGTGGATCCCAATTTTCATGAGTCAATTTTGATTAACAATGAAACTTACTTTTGGTTGAATAAACAAAACTGCCGTCACTGGAGTGATGATAATTCTGAAGTGTATTTTGAGACACTTGTGGTCGCCGTGGCGTAGTGGGTAAGTGCGTCGATCCACACGCAGAAGGTCTAGGTTCGATCCCGGATGGGACATCTCGCATTTTTCACGGCACTACCTCTTTCGAGTTGCTGACAACATTCTGAGAGTATCATTTTTTTATGAAAAACTTCTCAAATCTCGCTATTCGGAGTCGGCAAAAAATTAAAGGTCACTTCACGTTCACGCACAACACGAGCAGTTGTTGTAGAAGCTAAGTCCTGCTTTCTTGTGGGCTGTAGTGCCACTCAATTATTATTAATTGCAATTGTCCGTATTTACTGCGGCTTTAAGTATAGATAAGGGCTACGGAGATTACAGAGACTAAAGACAGACGAGACGTTCAAGACACTTTTAAAATGCCAACAAAGGATGGTAAATCTTGTGAAGCAATAAATTGTTCTTGGGCGTTGGTTTTGAACTTTCGAAACTGTCGTAGTGTTAATAAAATTGTTATAATCAAAGCGCAACGACATTGTTTCTAATTTCTTTTTCGGCCTTCCAGTTTATATTCTTGTTCTGGCACACCTCTGTGGCTTGTAGTGCGACCTCTTGTCCTAGGGGTTACAAAAAAGGAACAGGCACTCCAGGTTGGGGGTTGTGCCGTCGGGGTTACTGCTCGGACACACAAAACATTCATAGTTACGAAGCAACAACAAGCCTCGGAAATGGATGATTTTACTGATGACGAACCCTACAAATGATATACGGACAACGATCTTCGGATCTGTACGTGGAATGAGAGGTCCCTTTATACGTCACGTGCAGGCGCCCAAGCGGAGGATCTAGACTGTTGCAAAGCAGATATAATCGCCATCCAAGAAATGCGATGGGATGGACCGGACAAAAGATGAATGAAAAACTGTGATATGTATAACGGTGATTGCTACAAACAGAAAAAAAAAACA
The DNA here is from genome assembly GCA_944738645.1 of Eristalinus sepulchralis. NCBI lineage: Eukaryota > Metazoa > Arthropoda > Insecta > Diptera > Syrphidae > Eristalinus > Eristalinus sepulchralis. The sequence goes on from OX122886.1 coordinate 58,124,838, forward strand.
GCGCCTACTTGGATGTGGATTTGTCGTTAGAGGCAGACTTAGGCAAGAAGTCTTATCGCTGAGGTCCGAACAAGAGCCTCACGACATTTCGCATCCAGGCTAAATTTGCCAACATAAGTGCGCTGAGGGCGGGCGACACAGGTAGCGCACACAAGTGGAAAGGGCCCTCAACCTCAACTATGCGTGCGAAACTGGAGACAGCTAAAGATCGGGTTGGCTGAAGACGCTTGTTTTTTGGGGCCCAGGCCCGCCCCGAACTGTGGCGCCACCTTAAGGTTCAATTGCAGTCTGACTGTCGAAACAGATGATTTGCACTCACCACTCTTTAATTGTCAAAATCTCTCTGTCTGATAAATGCCACAGTTTCAAGGACCACAGCCTCCACTCCAATGTTCATCTTTGACTCATCCGTAAATATTAAGAGAAAGTTTTGTAGCGAGGTGGAAATAGCGACCTAGTTCGACCACTCCGGTTTTCTTGTTCAGAAATATTTTTCCAAGATGATTTGAGGAAGTTTAACTCCCTAAGCATACTAGAGTGACCTTATCTCGGTTCGGACCAATGCAAAAAAAAATGTGAGCAGTGCGGGTTACAGTCTCCTTTCCTCAAAGAAAACAATTGTCTCTTTAAGATTTTGTGTCAATTTAAAAATGTTCAGTTTGACTATTTCTTGTAAGAATTACGTACACGTTGACTTAATTATATCGTTACTCATAACTAAGTATCAAAATGCTAGCGCTCCCACAGTATATGGAGCCTTCAAAACACTTCTCTCAAAAATCAGCACCACGGGACACCTACAAAATCATGATTAATGATAGTTTTACCCAACAGTAGAACAAAATCAATGTGGATGAGGTTTGTCTCCATCCACAACGGTGATGAATTTATTTGACTCCCTCCAGAGGGAAATCAAGTTGGTTAAGGAACTCTTTAGAATCGGAAAACTTCGATGTTTCATTAGTCTATACTCTGGAGCCTTGTAAACGAACCCACTATTTGAATTCTTTTCCTTGATGCATTCAAACGTATTCATCTTATAGTTCTCTATTTCTTAATATAGAAATTCCATCAAAATGATTCTCCACATACCTGTCGACCTATTTCAAACAAAATTCTGCGATAGCATCTTATCGCAAAGGACCAACTGCATGCGCACACACACAACCCCCGCACCCCCCTGAAATACCATCACGTCACATCTCCAGAAATGATTCCCCACTGTGCAACATATTCATTCCAGCATTCCTTTCAGCCTTTTAGTCTCGCCAACTCACAACAATGTTTACACAGCAGCGGGACGCGTCCTTACAAAGTATTCGTAACGCAGACCAATAACACGTACTCATGAAAAGTTACGCATCGCACCAGACCCGCCAGAAGACAAAACAAACACCCACCCACCCACGAAAGGAGGACACGTGCAGCGCATTCAATTCGCATTGAAATTTTTATAATGGCCAACCCCCCGTTCCGGGTGGACCCTGAGGACTTGCATTCAGGTCCGCACAGGAGCGCAGATAAACGCTCTCCTTCGGTTTTTATTCGGCAAGACGCATTAATATGTTGTCCCGGACGGTTTTATTGCAGCACGTTTTACATGAAGGGATTTTCCTAATGAGCCACTGATTAAGGACGTGTTTACTGCTGCTGTTACGTGTATTGGAGCGAGGTGAGCGCGGCCTTTGATTTCACCTGGTGATTGTCGCCCGCGATGCGACCTTTGATGGGAGAATGATAGGCGACGAATGGCATTTGCATAATTCTCGTTAACCTTGACATCCTTTGAGATTCATCATTTTCTGAAGATTTTGTATAACCCTCAGAGGTGCATTTAGAAAAGACGCAGTACTCACAGTTTTCATTGTCCTTGACATCAAATGTTAGATCTGGAAATAATGATAGGAAGAACCTCATAGTTTGAAGTCAAATAGCGCTCTGTTGGATTTCTCAAGAAGGATGTACTCGTACGTTAACGGTCTATTCAGAAAACCAGTTACACTTTAAATTTCCATGTAAATGTGCCGTGATTGCATCGAAAGTGGAAGACACTTGGAAAATGATTTCAACTCGTTGCTAGAGAAGCCAATTAGAACTACGATCATGATGTTTCAAGAAGGAGTTTAAAGTGGAAAGAGGGAAAAGAAAAGAAAGAGTCTGCTAAGTAGTCATAAGGACACTCACTCATTCCTTGTTGGTAAGATGTTTCATAATATTTTCATCCTGAAATGTGGATTAACGCGGACATGCCAGTTTGAAGTGGATGTTGACAAAGGATGATTTATTGAATTTAACACCAAGGTGTCTTGCCTTTAAAACACCTAACTTAATGTTCGACGGCATCTTCTCCATCTTTTTGTGTTGTTCCTACATTCCAAGGCAGATCTGGGCTTCAACCCACAAGCCCCTCCATCTAGCACAATCTGTAGGTCGTTACTTTCAATATCACACGCCAAGTTGATGAAGGACCTTCCTTATTTATGCGTGCCATTTGTTCCGTTTGCAATGGAGGATGCATTGCCGGCATGATTCCGATACTTGCGGCCCCTCAATTGAGTGATGCAGTTTTGTAGATCTTAATGAGACGAAAAAATTGTATGGGTGGGGGGGTCTAATCGGCTTAGTTTAGACGGTATTCGTGTTCAAAAACTGAAAAAAGTCCATATAAAAAAAACGCCGAATTCTTAGAAATATATTTTTCTTGAAAATTATTTTATGTTTCTGTTGCATACATTTTGGCAGAGATATTAATGATCCATTGAAATTGCCCTTAGAAGGGTTTGTGTCCTTACGAAGAATATACGTTGCATTGCATCCTGTACTACGACCTTTATATATATTGAGAGGGGATGTTACTATGGTGATGGGGATGAAGTGGTTTACGGTAGCGGTAGCAAGCTGAAGTGGCACCCAATTGCCAACCGCCATGCAGAGTTCTTCATCTTTAAAACGTCTTCGTACAACAAAGTGGTCATCACTGCTCAGAGAAGAGTAAGTCACTCCACTGCGAGTAGCCTTCAGTGTCCGAATTCAAGGCAAGAAAGTCTCTGTGACTTGTGGCACATTTGCTTGGACTTCGGACTTAAGAAAACCCCACAAGGTCTAGGAGAATCAAATTCGTTCGATCTTAGTAGACTGTTCACATCACCTCCACATGAGATGACAAAGTTCTCACATCGTTCTCCAGTGTAACAGGACCATTGAGTGTGTGTTGTGTGGCAAACCCATTGAAGGCACCTGCCACTGGCAGGAAAACCTTTTATTGGTGAAAGAAAGGCCATTATATTTATTCATGTCATTCCGTCAACTGCACAAAACAATAGATTACGCCACGATTTCCGTATATATGTAAGTCTTGGTGTTTCCAGGTCCCAAAGTAAGTGTTAAGATCTGCTCAGATTTCAGGAATATGTCTAAAAACCACTTCGAATTGTCACATATCACCTAAAAATGTTTTCAAAAATGGCTAAGATCACTAGGCAGACCTCCCTGCATATGGCCGCAGCAATTTTTAAAGTCTCCGACAGTGCGAAAAATACAATAAAAGAGCCAAAATATCGAAAAACACAAAAATTTAAAGGGAAAAAGGTGCAAAAAGGGAAAAAATATCGGAAAATTAAGAGCGGCCGGAGAGGCCGCTCCGAGGGTATATAAGGGGGTCCAGGCGCGGGAGCGAGTTTAGTCTGTCGTGAGTTGTCCTAGAGTGTACATCGGAGGTAATTGGGGTCTACTGATTTTTTTTCCCAGGTACTCATGTCCTCGGGTGCATGTTGGGGTCACCACCACTGATGTCTGATGGTTGATGGTTTGTGTCTTCGATGGCGGCTGATGTCTTTGATGATGGTGGTGATGGATGACATGGTCGGTGGTTCCTCACATCTTCGATGGTGGCTGAGATGTTTGATGGTGCCTCCTTTCTTGGATGGTGGCTGATATGGTTCATGGAGGCAGAAGTGTTCGATGGTGCCTCACATCTGCGATGGTTAATGGTGGCTGCAATAATGGTGGTGTCTGATGTTTTCGATGTGGCCTGAGATGGTTGATGGTGCCTCCTTTCTTGGACGATGGATGACATGGTCGATGGTGCCTCACATCTGCGATGATGCCTCACATCTGCGATGATGCCGATGGTGCCTCACATATGCCATGGTGCCTCACATCTGCGAAGGTTAATGGTGGCTGCAATAATGGTGGTGTCCGATGTTTTCGATGTGGCCTGAGATGGTTGATGGTGCCTCCTTTCTTGGACGATGGATGACATGGTCGATGGTGCCTCACATCTGCGATGATGCCGATGGTGCCTCACATATGCCATGGTGCCTCACATCTGCGAAGGTTAATGGTGGCTGCAATAATGGTGGTGTCTGATGTTTTCGATGTGGCCTGAGATGGTTGATGGTGCCTCCTTTCTTGGATGGTGGATGACATGGTCGATGGTACCTCACATCTCCGATGGTGCCTCACATCTGCGATGCTACCTCACATCTGCGATAGTTGATATTGACTGACGTCTTCGAGGGTGCCTGAGATGGTTGGTGGTGCCTTCTTTCTGGATGGTAGCTGGCATGGTTGAAGGTGCCGGACAGAAGCGGACTACAAGTGGCTTGATGGTTGGTGGGATCTGCTCAAATGAGTATACTTAAGTATTTCTTTTCTATGCACAATAGTTTTTTTAATATATTTACATATTATATATGCGCACATACATATACATTCTATTGAGTCATGACTCCCGCGTCGAAAATTTACATGCTAGCATGATGCGGGCAGGCGCGCTTCGTCGAATCTTAGGTTCTTAATCTTCTTCAAGACACGAACAGGTGTTCTTGGGTTAGGTAGGGCTTTCTCACTTCTCTCTCTTTTCAGGTCTGCTTGTTTCATCGTTTTTCAGGTTTGTTCTTCTACTTTCAGTTTTTTTTTTTCTTTCGTCTTAGGTCCAACTTTCCGGGCGAGTCGTGATGATAGTCGTAGTATTTAGTTCCCTAGTAGTATTTAGTTTCCCTTGCCAGTCTTGTGGTTGATAGCATCAGGCTTGTTTGCGCAATGGGCTCGTCGTGCGGAATTGCACTTCACCGAAGATGCTTGAATAGAGCTCGTGCGGCGAGAGTTGAAAAGGCGCTTCCCTCGCAAACGTAGTGTAGACAACGGACGGATGATGTGCATCAAGTTAAGATAGACAACATCCTGTTCATTAGTAGTAGTTGGAAGCCATTCAGCGCATTCAGTCGAACGAAGTTAGAATGGAATGGACACTTCTCTCGTAGTAGTTTATTAAATGGATGATATGCATCGTAATGACACTACAACTACCGCACGGTCAGTGGCCCAATCCAAAGCTACAAGAATTAGCAAACTTACGTTCTTTTTATGGTGGTGGGATAGTAGATGCAAGAACGTTTAAAAAAAAAAATCTAATTGGGTCATTTAATCCGCTCGCTGTAGATTGAGTGTTAAGATAGACAACATCCATTTTGTAGAAATGTAGAGTAGATGACGGACGGATGATATGCATCGAATTAAGATAGACAACATCCTGTTCGATCATATGAGTCAGAAGTGTTCTCCTTCGACTTCCGCTGAATTACGTTGAACTGAGACTTCCCTCGTAGAGTAGTAGAGTAGACGACGGACGGATGATATGCATCAAATTAAGATAGACAACATCCTGTTCGTTCGTAGCGATCGGAAGCGCCATCCTCTAAGCCTGTCTGGGCCTTCAGCTCTTCATGTGAAGTTGCCTCCGCCGTTGTTGCTCGTGACTGTAAACAAACTGATGCTCCTCCAAGATAGCAAATAGATGATTGCCTTCGAGTTAAGACGGACAATCGTATGCCCCCTTCGTAGTGTAGATTGTAGAGGGACTCAGATTTCCTTTTAGCGTGACTTTCAGAACTATTAATTTATTTTGTGGCAGTTTGAATGTCATACGGCGCTTCTTAGAGTTAGTTCTTAGAGTTTGGGTTACCTCTCCGTAGATTCTTTCTTGTAGTTGATTTCAGGTTTAGCAACTATTCGAAATCTCGCAGTAAGCATCAGTAGTTAGTTGTAGTCGGAAGACTTCTCCTTCGTGCTCGTCGACGCTCCCACTTCTCGGTGTAAGGTTATAGTTCACCGAAGTTGGTGGTTGCAGCTAGACGAGCTGGAGTTGACGAGAATGGCTTCGCTTTGAAGTAGAGTAGACAACGAACGGGTGCTTTGGCTTTGTTCGTTTTTGTGCAGGAACTCAAATTGATTTAAGCGCGATCGGCTTTTAGAACTATTGATTGATTCTGTGGCAGTTCGAGAACAGCCCCTCGGCGCTTCTTAGAGTGATGTTTGAGTTTCTGCGTAGATTAGTATAGACAGCGAACGCTCTTAAGTTTGAAACATTTTTTTTTTCATTCTAGAGCTTTAGCTTTGCACAAGGGGCTTTGGAATGGATCCCTAATTTTTCGAGCCTCTTCTACTTAACGTGAATTTTTTCTGTCTCCTGGGGTTAGTTTGGGGAAAATCTTTTATTGCCGGGACATCAGTTTCGTCGGTTTCATCGGTTTCGTCGGTTTCGTCGGTTTCATCGGTTTCATCGGTTTCATCGGTTTCATCGGTTTCATCGGTTTCATCGGTTTCATCGGTTTCATCGGTTTCATCGGTTTCATCGGTTTCATCGGTTTCATCGGTTTCATCGGTCTTCCTCCAAACTGAGAACGATCTCTAGATTTCGGTCTATTTTGTGGCTTCTGATTTGGGCACAGTTTTGTCCTCGAGATAGTCTTCGTTTGATACTTAATTCATCCTCGGATCAAAAACTTGCTTTTGATTGCAATTTCGTGTCCGCAGAGTTCGAAGAAAACCTCACTGCTTCGTCTGAGGTGATCGGTAATGGCCAAGGTTTCCTTAATGTGCACCTCGCTTCAAGGGCCAGGTCAAGAATATGTTGCCTTGATTTTGATTCTGGTTTCGTCTGCGATTTGGAACTCGATTTGAATTTTGATCGTGATCCACTTTCGTCTTCGATTTCAGACGTTTTTTGAATTTATTGCTGCTATAGTCGGTTCTGTAGAGACTTAAGAAATTCGCGATCCTTTTGGGTTCTCCTCGCTGTCGAAGACATTCGCGATGGTGTTTGACTGCTGTATTCCTCAAGATCCTGTATGGCAGGCAGCGCTTTAGAAATATCCAAAGAACCAGATTAGCAGTAGTGAAGTGTTGTGTGTTGCAAGCAGATGTGGTGGCTTCTTCCCTCTGGGAGGAGGCTGAAAGTGGTCTCACGATCTACCACATCTCTTGCGATTTGTGTAAGGGCCCAAAAGTGTTTTTTTTTTTTCGTTGCTGATCAGAAAAGATGCAGGAATGCAGTTCAACAATGACCACAAGCGGTCCAACAGAAGCAAGCCGTTTCCTGAACATATTTATTTATATTTTTCTTTTTTTCTGTATTAAGAAAAACACAGAAGCTCCATTTGTACAGAAGTGTCTGAGGTTTCTAGTATACTTCGTGACTTAACTTAATCTTAAACTTAGCTTAAGGAGCTTCTGTTAGGCTTTGACTTGCTTCGCGTTGCTTTTTAAATTGCTTAATTAATTCTTAGTTGTTCGACACTTTCCTTGCAATCGTTGCAAACGCTTTTCTTTCTGATATTTTTCAATGCAAGACCTCAGACTTAGTTTCTTTAGATTAGGCATAGCTAGGGCTTAGAAATTTCGTTCAAAACACTTGGGAATCTCTGTCCTTATCACGGGCCAGGACTATCGTTACTTGCCTTTGAAAATAAACTTTAATTGAGGGTATGCATGCACTTGGTTCCGGGATGTCTGTTCCCCCTGGATTGTTTCTATCAAAGGACATCAACAGATCGGGTAGAATACCTTAGACAGGATGGTTAGGTTAGACAGGTTAGTTAGGATAGCTAGATGCGATGCAGATTTTGAGTAAATCTTTGGACAGCCAAAGAGCTAGGCATAGATAGGGCCGTCTTTAGACAGGGAATAGTCACTTTAAGTAGGAGATACTTAGTCAGGCACTTAGCTTAGATAGGTAGGGACTCAGAATGTTTTGCTTTTTTTTTTTGCTAGTCCGGTGTAATTACTTCATTCCAATATCTTTGCACAATTTTTGGTTTTGCTCGAACGCAGATCAAGAGTAGCTTAAGACAGTTTAGGAGGGAGATAGCTAGGTAGACAGCTTAAACACGAAATTTTCTTAATTTTCCAAAAAATTCTCCCACTTTTGTCGATTTTTCAAATTTCTTGTGCAAAGATCTAGGGCTTAGAAATTGCAGACTTAGCCACGTAGAAAGCTTTTATCGCTGTCAGTACATTTGCGTTACTCGGGCGGGAGGATATAGGCGGTTGTTTTTTTTTTTGTTTTTTGTGGCGGTGGTAAAATGCTCTCTGCGTGGAGAAGTCTGTATAGGCTTAGCTCGCGACTTGGTGTAGGACTTCGAGAGCCAAACAGGAACAGGTCTCTTTGAAGTTAGGTAGGGGACCGCTCAGCGGACCCGACAGGTGTCCCTGAGGATAGGTAGGGAGACCCCTTGAGTGCTTCAAACAGAAGTGCTTAAGGATAGGTAGGGGACCGCTCTGGAGCACAGCAGGTGCTCCCGAGGATAGGTAGGGTTCTAATCTTTTCCCTTCTGTTTCAGCGCAGAATCTCGTTAATGCAGCTGCGTTCTTAGATTAAGTCTTACGTGCACGTGTCTTTCATAAGCATTCCTTGGCCATTCATTCTCGTTGTTAGCCGTTTGGTTAGTCGGAAATTCTCGTAGTTTGCTGCAAAGCATTTTTTGGCCTTTTGGCTTCGGTCGCAATCGATCGCGAGAATAGCGTTTCATATAAAGAGGCGAGTCATTGAGAATATGGAAGCAGCTGAAGACGGTTTTCGATGCTCGCCCAGAGCCAGTAAGTTAGATATAAAATATGTAAATACATGACCAGGTTAAGCATTTTATCTCGTTTTGAGATTATAATTCACTGATATTTCCAAAATAAAATGCATTAAAAAGAAGAAAGAAGAAGACGGTTTTCGATCGACACATTGCTCGGCGGACCGCGATTGCCGTTGAAGCAGACATCGATTGAAGCGGACATCAGGTGAATCAGAATCCGGATTAGATTTCAAGTCCAGAAACCAAGCTCCAGCTCGTGCTACTGCTCCTGCTCCTGTGCCTGCTCCTGCTCCTGTATTGTGTGTTTGTGTAAGTGAAAGTGAAAATGTGAGCTGATATGGTGGCTTCTTCCCTCTGGGAGGAGGCTGAAAGTGGTCTCACGACCTACCATGTCTCTCGCATATGTGTAAGGGCCCAAAAGTGTTATTCGTACGATGACCAGAAGAGGTCCAACAATGTCTGCAGCTTTCCAGTTACGTGGCACAAAAATGCAGGGTAAGGCACTTCGGTGCATACAAAAACAATCAGTAAGAATTTTTGTTCTTTTATTTCTTTACCTTACTCACTTCGGTTCTCGGTTGAAAGCATGCATACCAAACTATACATTTCTCGGGAAAATTTATTTCCAATTAACCCCCTCAAGACGGCAAACAGCTGTCTCTGAGGCTAGGTAGGGGAACCCTCAAGTGACAGACCGGTGTCCTTGAGGCTAGGTAGGGGACCCCTCAGGATCCAAACAGGTGTCCTGAGGTTAGGTAGGCCTCTGCTCTGCTCTTTTCAGGTTTTCTTATTTCGTTTCAGGCGGGCGCGACGCGACGGTTTTATATTATTCTTTAGAAATCATTTGAGGAATCAAGTTGAGGAATCAGTTGGGGAAGCATCTGAAGAATCAAGTCTGAAGTCATCTGTGAGGAACCATTTGAGAAATCATATTGAAGAATCAGTTGAAGAAGCATTTGTCTCGTACATTTGTGGATTCATTTGAGGACTCATATGAGGACTCACTTGGGGAATCAATTTGACGGATCGCTTGAGGAATCACTTGTGGACTCATTTGAGGAATCAGTTGATGACTCACTTGACTTCTAAATACTTTAAATTTGCTTTAAATTTGCGTTAAATTTGAGGAATCAATGTTGAAGAATCAGTTGGGGAAGCATCTGAAGAATCAAGTCTGAAGTCATCTGTGAGGAACCATTTGAGAAATCATATTGAAGAATCAGTTGAAGAAGCATTTGTTTCGTACATTTGTGGATTCATTTGAGGACTCATATGAGGACTCACTTGGGGAATCAATTTGACGGATCGCTTGAGGAATCACTTGTGGACTCATTTGAGGAATCAGTTGATGACTCACTTGACTTCTAAATACTTTAAATTTGCTTTAAATTTGCGTTAAATTTGAGGAATCAATGTTGAAGAATCAGTTGGGGAAGCATCTGAAGAATCAAGTCTGAAGTCATCTGTGAGGAACCATTTGAGAAATCATATTGAAGAATCAGTTGAAGAAGCATTTGTCTCGTACATTTGTGGATTCATTTGAGGACTCATATGAGGACTCACTTGGGGAATCAATTTGACGGATCGCTTGAGGAATCACTTGTGGACTCATTTGAGGAATCAGTTGATGACTCACTTGACTTCTAAATACTTTAAATTTGCTTTAAATTTGCGTTAAATTTGAGGAATCAATGTTGAAGAATCAGTTGGGGAAGCATCTGAAGAATCAAGTCTGAAGTCATCTGTGAGGAACCATTTGAGAAATCATATTGAAGAATCAGTTGAAGAAGCATTTGTCTCGTACATTTGTGGATTCATTTGAGGACTCATATGAGGACTCACTTGGGGAATCAATTTGACGGATCGCTTGAGGAATCACTTGTGGACTCATTTGAGGAATCAGTTGATGACTCACTTGACTTCTAAATACTTTAAATTTGCTTTAAATTTGCGTTAAATTTGAGGAATCAATGTTGAAGAATCAGTTGGGGAAGCATCTGAAGAATCAAGTCTGAAGTCATCTGTGAGGAACCATTTGAGAAATCATATTGAAGAATCAGTTGAAGAAGCATTTGTTTCGTACATTTGTGGATTCATTTGAGGACTCATATGAGGACACACTTGGGGAATCAATTTGACGGATCGCTTGAGGAATCACTTGTGGACTCATTTGAGGAATCAGTTGATGACTCACTTGACTTCTAAATACTCAGTTGGGGAATCAATTTGACGGATCGCTTGAGGAATCACTTGTGGACTCATTTGAGGAATCAGTTGATGACTCACTTGACTTCTAAATACTTTAAATTTGCTTTAAATTTGCGTTAAATCTGAGGAATCAATGTTGAAGAATCAGTTGGGGAAGCATCTGAAGAATCAAGTCTGAAGTCATCTGTGAGGAACCATTTGAGAAATCATATGGAAGAATCAGTTGAAGAAGCATTTGTTTCGTACATTTGTGGATTCATTTGAGGACTCATATGAGGACTCACTTGGGGAATCAATTTGACGGATCGCTTGAGGATTCACTTGTGGACTCATTTGAGGAATCAGTTGATGACTCACTTGACTTCTAAATACTTTAAATTTGCTTTAAATTTGCGTTAAATCTGAGGAATCAATGTTGAAGAATCAGTTGGGGAAGCATCTGAAGAATCAAGTCTGAAGTCATCTGTGAGGAACCATTTGAGAAATCATATTGAAGAATCAGTTGAAGAAGCATTTGTTTCGTACATTTGTGGATTCATTTGAGGACTCATATGAGGACTCACTTGGGGAATCAATTTGACGGATCGCTTGAGGATTCACTTGTGGACTCATTTGAGGAATCAGTTGATGACTCACTTGACTTCTAAGCATCACTAATAACCCGACAATTTGAGAAAGCACGCGACTTTTAAATTTAATGGATAAAGACGTTATTTAACGAAGGCTTAGTCCCTAGCGCAGACGAGGATACGTTCGAATCTAAATCTGCACTCATAACCATCATTCTTGTCTCAAACACTGTCTATCACGCCCGTCAATGCGTCGGAATATGTCCTTTTCAGGGCATTAACTGCAACTAAAGCAGGACATTGAAATTGTGATTCACAAAATCCCCTTATTCTTCCTCATAATAAGTGGAGATTTGAATTGCAAACAGATGCTGCTTCAAATGATGACTGAAACCGGCTTAGTCAAAACTTAGTAGTTCGGTAAGGAGCATCATTTTGAAGCACTTGTTCTATCGGAGCGCGTTTCTTGGAAAACGAAAAATTATACATCAAATGAAAGAAAACTTATAGCCCTTGTCAAAATAGAGATCTTGGCATTAAATGTGGGTCAAAGTTCAATCAGAAAAAGACGAAGCTTACTATCACTAGTGTGAGAAGCTTATTTTGATATCAAGCTGAAAGTGGTCCATCGCACAGCGACTTTTGTTTGATGGAGTTTTTGCCTGTCTTATAAAAAAGAAATTGGTACAGAGACCACAGAAACCGATTCAAAAATGTATCTCAAGCCACAAGAAACCTTGTATTTAAAGGCGTTTTGTTTTTCTTCATAATTCTATACGTTGAAAAGGGGGAACAACTATCCCGAAGTTCCCATCATTCGACAGACCATAAAATATTTTTCAAATGTCCCTCATATCACTTGGACCTCGAACGCTGCATTCCCGAGATATACGCCATCAAACTTAACTTTTACGATTTCACTCATTTCACTCACTTCGTAGCTCAAATTCTGAGTTGAACTCAATTGATTTTCATCCAACTTTATTTCACACCAGGAACGATTTCGAATTCAACTGAAAGCTTATTCTGTCAGAAGCCTTGTCTCGTCTATCTTGACAACAATACCGGCAGCAAAATTAAACGCCCGAGTTCCCTTGTTAATGACCGTCCCTCGAAGGGTTAAATGGTAAAGGACAAGCCTTTATTTCAGTAGTCAACGCCAAAAGAATCAAAAACCTAACAAACTTACCCAGAAACACTTCCAAACTGCATTAACCAAATCAAACTAGCAAGTACACTCACCAAAAGTGCCCAGACGATATGAAACGATTAAGGCAAAATCTTAGGCTGAGATCTGTTAGAGGGAAGAGTGTGAATTTACCAGGGAAAGTCCCAAAGATAGAGGGATGTGATTTAAATAGAACAGGGTACGTTCTCTGTTGGGAGTTTCATGGGAAATACACTTTGAGCCAAAATCTGTGCAAAACGTTCACTGATGCACTCTAAGTCCGTCTAAATAGCTCTGGGGGCAGTTAACACTTCGGAGATCTGCCAGATTTAACACTCATTAAGATCTACAAAACTGCATCACTCAATCGAGGGGCCGCAAGTATCGGAATCTTGCCGCATTGCCAAACTGGCTTGGATTCGAGATGGAGCTATGTTTTCCTCTCTTTATGAGAGCCACAAACCATCTTAAGCAGTTCATCCGTAGACGCTAGACTAAGGCAATGCCGCAATTGAATCTTGTCCTCCAAATGCCATCGCCACAAGCCGGGTTAAATGTTTTTTTCTCGAAGAGGCCAAGGGCCTCCTCATCCGCTTTTGGGACGTGTCATACTTCCCTGCCGTAGAGCAAGACACGAATTTTCAAGACGTTGGTTTTCTCTTCTCCGGTCAACCATCAAGTTCTGAATTTCTTTTTCATGGACGCAGATCCACATTTGAGTTCTACGAGGCACTTGTATCAGCTTAGAAAGTAGACATTGTATTTCTACCAAAGATCCTTCAAAGCTCCTGGAGCTCTTTCTTCGCTCAGGAATCTTTGAAACACTGGTTTGTTGTCTTGCAGTTTCTCCACACTGCTGCGGTTTGACCCACTAATCCTTTTTATTCAGCATCGGATACGCCTCGACCTCATCAGACACGACCAACAAGATCTAACGTCTGTCAGGTCCCTTCATCAATCATCTCAAGCGCCTTTTTTTGTCAGTATAATTCACACTTCCTGCTTCCCGCTTCCCGATTCCACGAGGCAAGATGACACAGGTGTGGGACTTAGTTTCACGTGATCACCTGCCTTCGGGCTTAAATCATGAGGTCCATTTTCCCGAGAGTCGTAGGTAACGCAAGACTAGACGCCATAGTTACCCGAATACCAAATGAGATCATGTCGAGGGACAATCACCACACCTTGGTATGGAGTGGCTCCTTTCTAAAACCTCCGCCACTCTATGGGTCGCAGCACCCGATTGAGAATGCAACTCCACACTGAGCCGAAAAAGCCTGCCTCCCTACCCCTCAACTAGCCTGAATCAGTAGGGTCAACAACCTGATTCATACCAGTCAGCACGGTGCTCTAAATACGGCTCTGCTCGCGTTATGGGTAATAAACCACAGCCACTACGATACTCCCACGAGGGGGCCTACCGCACGGTCAGGCTGAAACCAAGGTTCCAGGGGCTCCTGATCTCCCGTGGTACTAGAATATAGCCTCTGGTCAAGCTCTCACTACCAGTCAGGCTCCCTAAAAACCTGGGTCTGGCAGTCGTCTTTCCGCAACCAAATGGACTTTGGCTCTATCAGTCATTCCGTTGACACTATAAATAGTTCTACGGATTTGATTGTAAATCAAGTGATAAATAAATCCAGTCACATCATCTGGGCAAGATGACACAGTCCATTTACATGTGTATAAACGCCGTACCCGCTCACCTCAAGTAAAGCAGCGGCTGAGTAGAGTCACATCGGATCCTTTGTCTGTTGCGTCCACTATACCTTTAAGTGCTGTTTGTCTATTAGTGAGAATCAGGATTTGGAGAATTGGTATATATGGTAGGAGACTTTAATTGACCCTCTCCCAGGACTTGCAGAAGGTAGGTAAGCATTTCCCGAGTACCATTCCCTCTGTTGTGTGTCGACTCATACATCGAAGGTCCCAAGTTCAGTTCCTTGACAGAACAACATCTTCCAAGTCGCTGACAAAATTCTATTCAACGGGTGTCAATAGTCTCGAAAAGCGTATGAAGATTTTGGAGTCGGAAATAAACTGCAAGTCCCATCTACTCGTGAAGGAACAATAGCACGCACATAAGGAGAAGCTAGGGTCCTTTCTGTCCGTTTGACAAAATCATAAACAGTGCTCTTTTACAACATGTTTTCCTTCCTTCCTCATTGAGGTCGATTATTGATTGTCCAGGGAACACTAGAACTGCTTAAAAAATGAATTTTTTGAAGCCTTGAGTTTTATGGCTTTGGCTAGTCCAATACGTTTATATTTCTCTGAAACCGAAAAAAAACACAGTCAAGCAAATAATTTTCTAAATTTCATGGCTTCCATTAAATTCATTCATCCAGCATCACCCACAAAAAAAATTTTGGGTTCCCTTCATGCATTTCCTCCCCGTTCAAAGAACCTCCATAAACTCCCCCCAGCTACAGCAAGTCAAATTGTTTTTAATTCGAGTTGTTCGTAAGACATTTTTAATTTCCTTCTCCTGCCATCGCACAGTCCTCTTCCGGAGGCATCTGCCAAACAACTTAAAGCCACCCAGAGGCCAGTCCTCCTTCTTCCTGCCACCATCACTGAATTGAATCCTTGTCATAATCGAGTTGGGGGCAATGACATAAAGAAGGAAAAAAAAGCCGATCCCTTTTTTTTTGTCCTCTGCTGTGTCTGCAGATCCCGTAATTAATGCGCATCCTTGCCAGTGTCTCCTTGTGTATCCGCTGTCTGTCAGCTTAATCCGGGCGGTCCGCATTTAAAGGCGCTAAAACTCCGGCAAAAAATCCAACCTCCCTAAACACTCATAAATCGACGCGCTGGAGCTAGCGAGACATTTATTGATCCGTTTCCGTCCTTTATGAGGGGTTAAACATTTTAGCAGTCATCATGACGGCGGGGGTTTGCATTTATGGTCATTTTTCGGGAAGGATGATTGCGTTTTGGATTTGTGTGATTTTCATTTTTTTTTTGGTACAGTGTCCTTCGATTAATCGATCCAGTGATGAATGGGCTGGACGATGAAAGCTTAAAGAGGCACTCTGCTGCCAGCAAGTTAATCGCTATTTGTAGTCCCGTCCTTCAGTTTGGCGGACTGTCAAGCAGATTGGCCGCAAGGAGACCGCCCTAATCCCACTTTGAGGATGAAATGTTGACTCCGAAGTATTCCTGGCATTGACAAGGACTGCGTTGTATCAACAAAGTACCGACAATTTGGAGGGGTTTTCCAAAACTTTTCAGAAATTCCCATCAAACAGTGCCCTCTGGGACGAGAGGAGGCCAAGTACATGCAGATGCAGCCCACGCCAGCCGACGTATTGGCTCCCATCCAAGTAATCATTAACTAAACAACCGGAAAATTGTGTTTCTGCTGGCAAAGGATGTGAGCATGTGACCCCGGCAAAGGGGTTAATCCTCTTTGAGGCTGCAACCGAAACACACACGAAACAAGGGCCCGAATTGCGGAGGTCGGAGGAAAAATGCAAAACTTATTGCTGAGAGGAGCCGACTGCCGTCGCGTCGGGTCGGAAGCTGAGCGATGATGATAATTTCCGCCCCTTCGGGGGGAATATGCAAATTTCACTTTGGCAGTAAATAAAATTCATTATGTCGTCGGTCGATGGTCGGTCTAGTCGTTTTGGGCGGGTGCCGCCGCCGTTTTTATTGGATTATGCTCATCTTTCGGCGGGTGTGGGATTATTCAATTACATCGGGGACGTAATAAATTGCGATGGGATTCTATCTGTCAAATGGGCAGCGGAATGTTTATTTAAAAATTCAGAATTCGATTTCGACTTTTTTCCTCTCCTGTTTGGCTTTAATGGAGATGAATTATCGAGCGTCGGGACGCGCCATGCGCTGCGGTCGGAAGGGATTGATGGCAGCAATGCGAGTGCATGTCATATTGTACATTGGCGGTCGGGTTGTTTATTCATTCGAGTAGATAATTGACAGATATGCATAATTTTTGAGGGATTTTTTTTTTTAGCGAAGTCGAGTTTTATGTGCTCCCTGTGATATGGGATGGAGTTGGATAATTCAATTAGGGGCGCTTGTCAGAGAGGCTTTTTGAAAATGTAATTGAAGTGGTTTCAAACATTGCAGGTATCACTCGCTGTTGATCGAAATCAATTAAATCTATTCTCGTTTACTCTGCACTGATTATCGTCGTCCTTTTTTAGGAAAATTAAATCATTTAGAGAATTATAGATATTTCAAATGTAATGTTAGGGCCGATGATCTGTATGTGGTGGGCCATGTGTCATTTTTTATGTCCTTTTGACACTGAAAGCCGCTGACCGCTGATCGCTTACCACTCGAAACAAGGCAGAAAGTCAGTATTATACATTTGCGTAAGGAAATGAGTTGCCTGACACTTGAATACCGCTGGGAAATATTGAGAACTTCTTTCACCTTGACGTGACTATTGTGACCGAGACTGAGAAACTCAATGCAGGAACAACAACTTGCCATTGATCTCAAAATCTGAGCATTTAACGCAATAGCCTGTAGAGAAACTTTGGCTAAAAAGGTCAAATTGACTCGGCAATTGAAGCCATGCGACTATCCACTTTGTTACGGTTTCCCAGTTTGAGTCTTAAGGCATATTGATTTGAACAACGATTTTGGGCGAAAAATTATCTCTTCTGGTGAAGTGGATTTTCATCATGGCGCCTACGTTAACAAACGAAATTGTCGCATCTGGGGCTTTGAAAACACTTCATCACTTCTTTACCGAAAAGACATCGCTGAGATGCATTCACAAAGAATGACGGTGTGTGATGGATTGTGTAGGGGTGGCATTATTGGAAAATTTTCCTCTAAAAAGAGGCCTGAAAACACGTATGCTTTCCATGTTACTTCAATTGAAGATATGGACAATGATATGAACATGTTGGCATGACATGTCACACAGACCATGCCACAATCGATATTTTGCGCACGAATTTCTTGAATATTGTTGTCAGCCATTTTGGCAATGCTGCAGTTTGACCATTAAAGACTTTTACTTTTATTGGAAACCGTGATGTTATGCCAATGACTCAAAAACTATTCAAACTCTAAGATCCAATATCACCCAAGGTATCCTCGAGCTACAGCCCATGACTCATTTGGCCCTTCCTGCATATATGTACATACCACTGGTTCATACCATCCCTTATATTGGAAGTATAGGGGAAGGCACAATGGCTTCCGTATATTTGACTGTTGATAATAAAATGCAACCAGTCATATGATGACTTTGATTTCGGTGTTCTCCCTTGTATCGAAAGTGTTTATGGTACTGGCGAAAAATGCTCTGAAAATCAGAATGAATGACCACCACGTTCCGTCCTTAATGTCTTCAAGACAATTAGGACCATTATTTACGTTCATTTGGTTTTCTGTTCAGGTCTGACATTGTCTTCCTTAAGACACGTAGATTTGATTCCCTTTTAATAGAAACATTGGACTGTGCTGAGGTTAGACGACGTTTTCATTTTTTTGGATTCTATTTACATCATGATACAGTTTCAAGTTGCTTCCAACCTCTAACTCACTCTGTTTAAATTAGATTTACTGCTCTGCAAAATATGCCAAAAGAAGAGTTTGGCATTAAAAACCGAGATGAGTCAAATTTCGTTGTTCTGTTCTGTTCTGTATCAAAGTACTTTCTGTTCACCATGACGTAGTAGGTAAGTGCGTCGAATCACATTCCAAGATCTCAGGCACCAGCTCTTTCGATTTGCCAGCAACCCACAGAGAGTACTTCCTGCCTATGAAAAACTACTAAAAACCCAACTGTAAGTCCTTTCTACTCGTGATAGAACAATGACACACACAACACGAGTACTTGTTGCAGAAGCTACACAGGCCCGGTCCCTGTCACATAACAATCATAAAAAAGTGAACATTTCGTTGCCTACTTTTAGGGTGGATCATATATGTTGAAAGTATTTTTCAAATATACCCGATCATTGACTTCGTCATCTTTCTCTCTTCTCTTCGCGGGATAGTCTTTCGGATTACTTTATATGTCGCAACACAACAGACGCGGTGGTAAGGTGCCGTGGCATCTCTAATTGATTTATTCGAAAATGAGTGTTGACACCATTTAATGGCGCAGCTCGGACATGATTTCAATTTTATTGCGTGCATTTATTTCTGCTTGAGGATCGATTTGAATTTTTAATGCCGCTTGATGGAAGTATTTAATGTATACGTATAAGATCATTTAATTGTTGATTGACATAAAAAATATCGACACATTCGAGTTTTTTTCTACAAGACATTTTTAGCAAGTTAGGTTTAAGAAGCTGGTTCAAAATTGTTTCACATTCACTTTCGTGTATGAAAAGCAGTAATTAATTCAGTGCTAAATTAAAGAAGTAATAATTCTTCTGGAATTGGTTAAATTCATAACTGTTGTTCAGGGCTGCAATTTTTGCCCGATGTGATTTTTAAATTGTACTTCTTCTGGAGCTTCGAAATAGCTTGCAAAATATAAGAAAATCTGGCGAGGATTTGTACATAAACTTAGATATTTATGCAGCACATATACATTAAAAGAAAATTGGATTCATCAATTTTTTTTTAATTGATGTGTCATCAATCGAAGGTTTATCATACCTCCTGCGCAAAGCGTCCTCCTCGGAGTTTTGAACATTATAGACACAGAGCTGAGTTGTCGTTCCCAAGCCTATGCAAATATTTTCGGCAGTTGCCGTGTCCAGAAAGAAAGTGTGAGAGGTGGTAGTTGCACTTTTCGGTTCTATGACGAGGAAGAGCACATGTGTCCATCTACCTCTTGTAGAGGCATTATATCTGGATTGTCACATTGCTGTAAACGCTTCTCTTTATTCTCCTTTCATAATTTTGGCTTGGTGCCGGTCTGGCGTTCTTTTAACCTCGTCTGCAAGAATGTCTTTGGGTAGCATTACTGCTATGACGAAAGCCGTCGCATCAGAAATGGTCCTGAAACCACTGATAGTCCGTATTGCGCAGAGGCTGTTCACTAACGTTATCATCCGTTTCAGTCGCCCTAAAGTGAGTGTTCTAGCCCAATTCGGAGCTGCACACAGGAGAACTGAATTAACTACTCTTTAGAGTATGATTCTGCGTGCATAACCGGGTCCATCAATATTTGGAACTAATTGTGAGAGTGCTGCTTGTACAAGTGACTGCCCTGAAGAAGAGCCTGTTGTTCAACATAGCCTTTAGGTACATCATGCACTCCCTATACCTTACTATCTGGTCTCCAACTATGAAGTTGGCTTATTCCACCTTCTTGCGGCTGGTGATAACCACCCCCTCTGCTTTGAGTGCCGCAAGTGCGTGAGAGCATGTGTCTGAATGGCTTGGTCCCACCCGAAGCATGTCTCTATTTTGATTCAATAGGTCTCATTCAAAATGAACAAGGCTGCCTTATTCTCTACTATACTTTGCCCCGAAGGGTAGAGAACCGGGAGGACTTCGTCTGGACTAATAGGACAATCTCTGCCTGACATATGAAAGAGTATGCGAAGGAAAGGAACTTATACTGGTGGTCACATCATCGCCAGACTCGCTTGCCACTAACTTTTGAGCAGAAATGCGTCACATGATAGAGAAGTCATAACGCCGATAGAGAACTTCTAGGATATTGAATAAAAGCACATTGGGCCTAGTTCCAAGAGGAACTTTTCGAACAAATAAGGCTTATATAGGGCAAACTCCTTATTACTTAAATGCCGAATAGGTGAGCTGAATTTATGACGAGGTACACCCAAGCAGCAAGGATTCAAATTATGTTTTAAATAAAAAATAAAATCATAAGCACTCGTGGGTAACTCTTACATATCCAGTTTATTCCATTTGGACTAAGCTTATTGAATTTTTGCTTCCAGTTCAGTTGAAAGAATATGTCAAAGGAACTAAGCGCTAACACCTCACTCAAAAACTGGATACCGAAGCACATAAGATGAAAGGAAGGCATTCGTACTATAAAAATCATCTCTATATTGAAATGTTCCTTACCAGAGATACAAAATTAGTTGGGAACTTCACAAGCAGCCACATATTCCCTGACTCTAACGTACCCATGAATTCCTGCACAAAACGAAAACCCTCTCGCATATTTCGAAATCTACCCCTTTCCAGGTCACTCCTTGTAAAGAGAAGACTCAATCTCGAACATGTTTCGCTACTCTCCACCATTCGTTGGCCCGCATCGGGGTCATTTCTCTCCCAAAGGCATATACATTACTTTCAGTTCGAGCCATAGCAACGCCGCCTTCCCTGACCAAGGCTCCACTTCCAAAAGAAGACTAATTATTGCAGTGATTCCATTCTTTCCACACTAGACACAGCCACACACACGCACACACCCCCACCCCCTCCGCCAAAACAGGTCACTATCAGTTACTGAAGTAAGGACGAACAATGACTGAACCACAATGAATACATCGTCCATCAAGGACTTCCGCTCCAAAAGTTTCCCACGCCAAAAGCATACCCCCGAGAGCAGCATCATTCCGGTCATTCTTTGATACGCTGCCGCCTCCATCCATCTCCCATCGTAAACATTTTGTGTTTGGAATTTCTGTTTACACTGCCGGCACTGTCCGTGACCAGAATCTAGACCACATCCTTGTAAGGGAGACCAAACGAATAATTTCTGTCAGATTTCATCTCGGCATTAATGCTATTCATGAAAAACACAAAAAGTATGAAAAACAAAAACAAAGCCGAGCGCAGGCACAAAAACAATAATTTGCCCTCGAGATTTTTTTTTGCACAATTCAGATTGCGTAGGTCGTTGACAAGCAGCATCATCGTCGGCTCAAAACAGAAATCCGAAAGAAACTGGGTCAGTGGAGGGGTAATCTTGTGCTTCATGCGTGCGGGTGGTTAAGGTTGTGGTCTCCACGCTCCAGCTCTTGTTAAGACCTGGGGGTGGGGGAGCTGAAGTGGCGCTATCCATGCCCTAGAATTCATTGCTGATGGAGTCCATTATCGGAGATAAATGTGAGAACCCATGCACGTTTGCCCTCACCCCAGCCACAGGCTCGAGCCTCTCCATAATCGAATCAATAAATGACCAAGACACATTCACACCCCACGTCGAATGCACCTGGCGAAGAATTTGCGAGTTCACCTCACGCCTCCCACGGGGATCATGCAAATGCATATTATATCGCAGTCGACGGCGGCAATGATTTCCGTCAAAGGAAGACGGATTCAAGACCATTAGGCGTCCCATGTGTGGAATGCTTTAAGAATGCAAATAACGCGGGGCGGAGCGGTGAGCTTACATAACAAGGGTTCCTGACGGTAATATATGCAGCCTCATTTTTCTGTTTTATTGTTCTGCTTTTATGATCCGCTCCTTTAGCGGTGCAATCGTGGAGTGATGCTGTGCCAGGAGACGTGTATCTGGGCCAGTGGATGTGAAGCATGAGACCGGTGAGTGGCGCGCGAAAACAGGTGCGAGTTCGCGAAGTGTCCTTTAATTTAGTGAAACGCGCATACCAAGTGGATTTTCATGGGTATGAATAACCGGCATAAATAAAAGATCAGCGATGCTTGTACATTTGTGATTTGTGTTCAATCTTTATTACGATGCAGTTGTGCAGATTTTATGGCCAGCATTTGAATATAGGGTGCGTGGGTTTTTGTTGAACGGGAACTGACTTTGAATGAGTCTTAGGAGTCATTGAATGTTAAGCCTTTAATGATAATTGAGTTGTGTACTTGCTGGAACAAGGATGTGCTTTTTTATGGATTTGTTTCCAGAGAACAACGAGTTTGCAGATGTGGTGTGTTCATCAGAGAACACACCACCAATTAAACAATTGACACAACATTTTGGATGTTGACGCGTCTCACACATGAGTGAAGTATAATTTTGGGCTTCAGTATTTCAGTAATTTTGTGGCTGCAGTTTATGTGAATTTGGGGCAAAATTAAAAAAGTTTATCATATACCGGAGTGTGGTACATTTCGAAATACTGAAATAGAGGAAGATGGCGTTCAATTAGGGAACAACACTCCCAAATGCTGTTCCCACATCTTCTTTTTCTTCTTCTTCTTGTGACGCTACAGTCCGGGCTGAACCTGAGCCTCAACCAACATGCCTCTTCAGCTAAAACAATCCTTCGCTAACTGGCTCCAGCTGCGCACTCCAAGTTAGTTGAGGTCCTTCTCCACTTGTGTACACCACCTTAGCCTAGGCGTTCTCCCAATGGCGCAGATTCGAAGACGGTTTTCACATCACTGTACTCAAAAATCTGAAAGAAATCATAAAATGTTAGACTCGACGCGAGCTTTAAATTTAAATTGTTTTCGGCATTCTGGTCAAACTGCAATTCACGCAGGTGGTGCAGCAAAACGTCGTTTAGAGTATGCCAGTAAGATGGCATCTCTTGTTCAAGCAGCACTCTCTCGAATAGTTCCAAATATTGATGCACCCGGTTATGCACGCAGAATCATACTCTCACGAATAGTCAGTTCAGTTCTCATGTATGCAGCTCCGATTTGGGCTAAAGCACTCACTTCAGGGCGACTGAAACGGATGATTACGTCAGTGTACAGCCTCTCCGCAATACGGACTATCAGAGGTTTCAGGACCATTTCTGATGAGGTGGCTTTCGTCATAAAGGGAATGCTACCCATAGACAATCTTGCAGACGAGGTTATGAGAACGCCAGACCGGCACCAAGCCAAAATTATAAAAGGAGAATAACGAGAAGCGTTCACAGCAATGTGAGAAGCCAGATATAATGCCTCTACAAGAGGTAGATGGACACATGTGCTCTTCCTCGTCATAGAACCGAAAAGTGCAACTACCACCTCTCACACTTCCTTTTTGGACACGGCAGCTGCAAAAAATATCTGCATTGGCTTCGGCACGACAACTCAGCTCTCTGTCCATAATATCCAAACTCCGTGGAGGAAGCTTTGCGCAGGAGGTATGATAAACCTTCCAGGGGCCGGCAACATGGTCCCCTACATGATGGAATAAGGTATGCTCACTTATTTTAAAAGTGAATTTGAATGCAATGACAGGCTTAAGCAGAAAGGCTTTCTTCCAAAGCGTAAGTCGCTAAACAACCCCGCGATGTAATACCTATCGGCAGTTCCGCGGGATGAAAGATTGAAGAGTGCAGGGTGGAGATTAGTAAGTTGGCGTTTAGCCGTAATCGATTATCTCGTGTTGCTAATCATGCATGCTGGCAGCTCGGGCTGATAGTCTCTTCAAAAGATTCCCTCACCTTTGGACGCATCCAAAAGAAAAAGACAAACATATATAAGTGACGAAGGATTTAGTACAAATTGAATGAAATTAGAGATAGCTGGCTAGATACCATTCTATGAAGGAGGGAATTTTGATGTAAGGTTTAGAATTACCTCAGTTTGTAAGTCCACTAATAGGAAACCCTCGAAAATGACAAATATCCTTGCAGCACTAATTTTGGGAATCTGTTTCTCTTTTCTCAAAATAGGCAAACTGTTTTTGGTTGTAAAATGCGGAGGACCTTCAGACCGTAAACTTTAACGCTGCCAATGTTTTTGAACTTTTTTAAAATGTTGTGAATAGCTTCAGGGACCACGATCTTATCAATTGGATAAGAGAAATCAAAACAAAAATGAGCAGCTGCCTTCTTCCACTGTTAACTAACTTCAAACGGTTCGCATTACCTTCAGACGCCCTTTCAAACAGCAAGCTCCCTGCCCAGCACATCGGCAACTAATCACCCGAAAGACGAACTTTACTTGTTTGCGTTTGTCATTTATCATCCATCGCATTACACTGGAATATCCCCAATTAAGTCCATTCCCCTACTCTCACCCAGGCAGTGTCCTGCCGATTCGATTAGTCCTTGTCATCGCCACGATCACATCTAAATTCACTGTCAATCAACGTCATTTAATCTTGATCCCATTTCGCTCACTCAATTGAATCCGTGTAGTGCACTATCATATCAGTAGTCCATCCATCCCTGCACTGCCGCCTCCGTCATCTACCCAAGAGCCGCCGAGACAAAGGGACATGCGCTGATTCAAGACTGCTCTGCCGCCTGAATGTGCTTCTCCTTGGTGTGCCACTCAAGGCTCATCCTTGAAACCGGAGAATTTTCTTTTCCGCTTCACGGCTCCATTGCACGGGTATTGTTTAATTAAACACATTTCTGGGATTGTTCCAGAGCGCGGCTGCACTCCTCTCGAAACTTTTTCTTTTGTTGTTACGTCCAATTAAATAATGTTGTGTTTGCCTTTCAGCGCATTGTTCAGCGGCGGCGGTGGTGGCGAAGACGAGGGCTTAATTGAAAATGTTCTTCTTAAACGCTCCCTCGTGCAGTACATTGACCCACATCTGGGTGGAAATTCCATCAACGCTTCGCAAGTCTGAGAAGTTTTCCTCCAGCCCCGGTGGGGAGGGCGAGTGGAAATGATTGATTCGCATCCATTCATAAAAACTTCCCGGCGCCCGACTGAAAAACCCGCAAACACTGTAATCCTTCCAGTGAGTGAGTAACAACTTTTAATGAAGCACACCCCGGTGATCCTTGCGAGGCTCGGTTTTAATTTATTCTTCACTCGTCCTCACATATCGCCAGATGCAGTGCAAACAAAACGGGTCACAACGTCCCTCAACCGCAGTGCCGAGCCGCGTTTGCAGTGCCTTAAGCCACGTAAGCGCCGTGGATCCCGTGCCCACACCATTGTCACGACCGGAGTAAACAATGCCCGTGAGGAGGACTCACTTCTGTTTACTTTGCACGGCACAATAGTGCGATGGATGGCATCGTCGAATGTCGAATCGTCAACGTGTCTATTGTTATCGCAGGGAACGGATCATCACTTATGTGCCCGGATTGGTCCCTTGATACGCCTCCACCGAGTGCGCTGGTGGCGCGGATAAAATTCAATTATTCAGAGACATCGAAGGGAAGCGGCAACACAAGGTGGAATGAGTACTGCACGGTCGACACACGGCATGTTCGTGCCACATGTCACCTGTATTGTCATTTGGGCGGCGCGAGATGTACGGAAGACAGCTTCGCCATGGAGACACGCCATGGAGACACGCCATGGGGATGTGATGTGACTTGGGACTAATTTGTATTCAATTCGGTAGCGAAGACAGGGCAGGGGGGCCATCAGCCACGCGGCAGGTGGGATTAAGACATTTTGCTTTGCTCTGTGCGCCCTTTGGATTGCCGATAAATTAGATTTCGGGTGAAGTTTTTTGAGGAGGATGTTGCGTAAGTCATCAACCAAGGCGTCTGATGGAAGTTTTTATAAGTTTACCGCTGACTCCGGCCGTGATTTACTTGTTTTTGAAACTTGGAGATTGAATGGAAGTTAATTAGTGGGTGAAGGTGGCTTTGTGTGTTGGAAATGCGTTGTAGTCGAAAATCGATTGAATTAGATATCGCATGAGATGGGTAAAGTCACATGCAGGAGGCGTTTATTCTTTAGGCACGGCACGTTTGTGGATAGATGGTTTTGTGCACTTGATCAGATCAATTTAAGGGGATGGTAAGGAAGTTGAACTTTTTCTTTACTCTTTTTATAGCGTCCGGGTAGGACTTGGACCTCAACCACGATGTCGTCAGTTGTCTGCAGTTCCACTCACCGAACTGGTTGAGGTCATTTTCCACTGTGCTATAGCGAAAGGGAATGCCCTCAGTAGCGGTGTCTCAATGGCTCAGATTCAATGGTCAGTGTAGATTTGAAAATAAATGACGCCCAACTTTCCTTTCAATTGAATTGTTTTAGGCACATGTCGCTAAACTCCAAATTTTTGTTTGGAAAATATCTGAGAGAATTAAAGGATGTTGCTCCCATTCCGAGAGAGATGCATTTATACAACCCACAGGCATTTAAGACCAATGTGTACTGGTACTTTCATTCCCTCTCTTCATTGGCTCATTCTGTCACTTAATTCCGGTCACTTAAGGGTACTAAACAATCCCTTTAGCCCGTGCCAATTATATATTAAAAAAATGCATTCCTAGATGCCGCGCGTTGTGGGTTATATTGTTGCTCATTAGATCAGGGTGTGTCTGAATCGCGCCCAGATTCTCCATCAAGTGCAGCCTTTCTTTAAACATTTTCAGTTGAGAAACCTGAATAGTCCAAATCAGAGCTTTATCACAAGTACATCTGTATCTTACGAAGCAAAAACTGTTCAATGACATGCCTGCGATGTGCTATGTCGGTCATGTAGTTTGTTTTCTACTACAAAAGTGAACATGGAGCTGTGGGTAGGTTCGACGCCTTACGAGGTTGTCGAAACCGAGAAAGGCCTCTCTTTGGCAAGGAGCTTGTTTCACAGCTGTCAACTTAACTCTAAGGTGAAGATGATCTGCTACACGGCCCTTATCTGGCCAATGATGGTGTATAGCTGTCCTTAGTAGTTTAACTTATGTGTAGTCCTTTACAAGTGGAAAAGATGAGGATGTTCAAGAGACAATATCTTGGGTCTTGCCTCAGGAAATTTGAAAGCCCCTGACTGCAAGAAACTCTATTGCAGCAAAGTTTTGAACACCGTGACAACTATGGGACATAGTGGCTAAGTTCATCATTATGCTGATTTGAAGGCGCATTGCGAGTGCTGTGGTCTCACAGAATGCACTGATATATGGCGCATACTACTGACATGATATGTATTAGAAGAGCACGCGGCGGAGCATATCTTGACGAAATTCAATTTATTCAGAACGTGAAAGGATGTACTTTGTAGAATGGTTGACGACTTCTCCAAGGCAGCAATGTAGAGAGGGTCGATAAAAACAGTCTCTAGCTTAGTTGAACCATTATTGATCGTCAGCGAACGGAGAGTGAAAAAGAGAGTCATTTTTACTGGAAGTTACAGTCATATCAGACGCAGCAGTTACTCTAATCGATTGAATGTTTCTCTGCAGGTAATGTACATTTAGGTTTAATTAGGCCAAGTTGGAATAAGTTTGTATTAAGAAGAAGTCTTTGCTTACATTAGTTCCTAACTCAAAGTAATGTAAGCAAAGACTTCTTCTTATTACAAAGTAGCTTGTGTTTTTGTAGCAAAAAAATATTAGCTAACTAAGTTCTCACGAACTCTATGAGCTGTACCCAGATGTGGATGTAGTTCGAAAGGTAAACAATTTGTCGACTACAGTATCTCGACCACATTGAGCGAATGGGAAACAACGTTCTAGGTAAGAGGGTCCTCGAATCCTAGCCTCCGGGTTTGAGAAGAGAGGAAAACCGAACCTCAGGTATAGAGAGCAAGTGATTGCGGATGCTAGAAAGTTTGGTCTTGACAACTGGAATCAGCGTGCCCGCGACCGTCAAGAATGGATGGCAACAATATGTAGCTCAGGTTCAAACCCTTCATAAGTCGCAGACCTGATAAACACAACAAACATGTTTTCACGGCACCACCCCTTTTAAGTTGTTGACATTCAACACTCAAGAAGTACACGTTGTCTACGAATAGCTTCTCAAATTTCACCCATTGAAGTCGGAAAAAACTGTAGGCTCTTTCTACGTCTAATAGCACAATAGAACGAGTAGTTGATGAAGAAGGTATGCCTAAGTCCCCTGTATTGCCGCCCAATTTATTTATTTAGAGTCTGGAACTTGGTTACTTGCTTGGTAAGACAGTTGCGCGAAACAAGTTTCAATCAAAATGATTACAACTTCATTCGTTTGTTACCCCAGACTTACTGAACAGCATAAATATTATAATTGATTATGAAACCTTTTCTTTGCTGAGGTGATGCGGAAACCCTCCAGATGCTGCAATTCTGTAATTCATGCCATCACCTGTGCAGTCACAAAAACTTTTGGTATAATATCGACTCTGCTGGCATTGTATCCGGTATTGGTAGGCACATGTTGATTGAAGACCTAAGGGGTGAGGTCAGGGCAGGTGGGAGATGTAACCCAAGCTACAACCGTGTCTCACATAAGATCTTGGGGTCCATTGCTATTTTCGAAATCGGGGGTGAAGAAGTTTCTTTTTGATCGAATTGACGTATGATACTAATAGCGTACTTTGAACCAAAAGCCTTGAGATCTGGGCAAGAGTTCGCTACTTGCTGTGACAACTTTCAACACTGATATAAGTCTGACTGTAAGCGTCTCATTGACGGTTCGCTGTATTCATTCGCTTAAATCACGTCACCCATGATTCAATCACGTCAATTTCACCCAGCAGTTGAGCTCACTCTTAGAAGAAAGTCTCTTTCGTGTGGAGATGAGCTTGGAGGATCTTCTCAAAAATGGAGTCACATGATAGCGCATGTTCTTGTCTTAACTCGTTTTGAGGTCCTTCGACCTTGAAGTGGGAGTTCTCCATAGCTATCCAACAGGGTTGTAGGAATGCCAAAACTAGACATGGCACTGTATAGCTCGTCTCTATACACGTTGTCATATGATGCATTAAAATCGACGAATAGGTGGTGAGTGTCGATTTGCCCTTCTTGGCTCTTTTCCAGGATCTGCGTTGTGTGAAGATTTGGTCGATGGTGGACTTCCTGACCTAAAACCTGAAACCAGACTGATAAGGACCTATCAGGTTGTTGACGAAAGGTTTCAGGCGTTCATACAATACGGCAGAGAGGATCTTGTAAGCGATTTTAAGGAGACTTATCCCTCGATAGTTTTCGCAGTCGAAGGAGTCTCCTTTCTTGTGGACCGGACAGACGACGCTGAGATTTCACTAATGGGACATGCTTTCCTCCGACAATATCGTACACATGAGCTGCTGCATGCGCCCAACTGGGTTATCTCCAGCGACTTTAAACAGCTCTGCGTCATTTTAGCGGACAGAATTATAAGAAGAAATTGTTTGGAATTCACGGCTTTCTAATGTTTAAAAACGTTGTCACTCCTTAAAAGTATCAAATGTGAAACAAAACTCCAGGCGGGGTGAAGAACCAACACACAACCCAGCAGAAGTCAACTGTTAAACTTCACAGCCTAAGCTGCTTAATCTCCTGATCCAATTTAAGGTTCCCATCACTCGCCATTTAACGCCTTGAAAATCGCTTTGTTTCATCACGTCGCTTTCTACCGCGTCGTCCTTCGCACGTCTTTGCATAAAAATGCAAAACTCCTTTACAGAAAGTGTATTCCTTCGAGTAATAACCGCTTCTCATTATCCTTCAAATTATAAAAAAAATTAAATCATTTTAATCCTTCCAAATGATTCCCATCCTTCCCACTCCCTCCTTCAACAACGCAATCGTTTTCTTCGCACAAACACCACAGACGAACGCCGCCGCCGCCAACCAACAACCTCAGCACAAAATGTAATTTTAAAATCGTTTTCCGCGTTTTTTCCTCCACATCGTGGCCGTTTGACAACCTCCTGAGGACGCTGATAAAAAAAAACGGAAGCAATATCCTGCCCGTGTAGCGGTTTGAAAAAATAGTAAAAAATTAAAAAAAAGATGCGCCTTTCTGAATCAGCGTAAAATAGAGAAAAAAACCGCTACGGCTGCCCTCCAAAGTCGTAACCATCATCATCCTTCTTATCGCAGGACATTTTTGCATAGTTCATCAAAAGCGCGCACACACACTCACACACATACACGTGCGTGAATCCATCAACGCGAGAGTTTTCCCTTAGGAGCCCCACAAACGACTCACGTCCGCACGCCACTGGATGACGGCGGCGGCAAACCGGTGGGTGGTGGTGCGCAGTGCGCATGTCTACACACCATAAAGGATAATCACCCCTCGCGTCAATGCGAGAAAGAATGTCAAGGGTGACAGCCACTGCTGGCGTATCTCTCCACAGCATCAGCACGCACACAGACAAGCGTTTCGCAGAAGAAATTCCGTATCCGTATGTTGATCTAAGGGATGCCATCAGTCTTGGAGCGTACCGAAAGCACAACAACACGTCGTCGTCTTCGTCGTTGTTGTCTTCGTCCCTGTATTCGTTGTTTGTTGGTTGTGTAGCATTCCGTTTTGAGTTCTTCCAGTTGTTGTGTTTTGCTTAATTGCCGCGATTTGTGAAAATTTGCTCATTCTCGGGAGAATTGCACGCGATTTTTGTTGTTTTAAACCATTCATTCAGTTCTTATCTGCGAAGCATCCTTGACATTCACCACACATCTACACACACTCACACTTTCGAACTGACACACCGCGCACACGGCGTTCAGTCAAGGTGTGTGCAGGCATCTCATTCAAGATGTCGTCCTGTTCAGTGATGTTTTGTTGCCAAATTTAACTGTTTTGGAAAAAATATCTCAATTTTGCTTCTAATCGCTTTCCTGCAGTTTTGTGTAATTACTCCTCCCGGAGGACCCTGTGCCCCTGAAAGTGCATAAGTGTTAGTTGCGCGAAGGAAAACAAGAACGCCATTGAATTTTTCTCTCCAACATCAACCTCCACGTTCGCTACCCACCACCACCCACCCCCGCAGCTGCTGTCATCGTCCACGAAGGAAATTTCTCCCTGCGCCCGTTGTTGTTGTTGCTGTAAACTCGTCTCCGAGAGCGTCTGTGCTGGCTGGCACTTCAGTTTCATGTGGCTGCCATCGTTATCGTCCGTATTGCGGCAATTTCGGTTATAAACAAACTGTGCGCGTTGTTGTCGTCGTCCTCGTCCGCGTGCATGGTGGGGGGGAGTATAGACACACGATATTTTGATGGATTTCAAGGATAGCAGTGAAAACAAACACAGTGGCGGCACACGACTGCAGTAAAAATCCTCAAGCGCCTCATCACACTGCACAGGAGCAGACCATCGTCGGTAAGTGCCTTTATACGCTGGGGGAGGGTTGGCCGTTGGGCGTCGGGCGTCGGGCGCCCGCTTAATATGACGGAATGCCTGCTTTAAATTCATTATGTTTCCTGCTTTTCCCTTCCCCCCCCCCCCCCCTTCCCCTACCACTCTCTATGACGACGCTTTGCGTTGATTTTGTTATGAAGTTGTAAATTTTATTAGAAATTTTTTTCAAAGCTTCTCATCACTCATGGGCTGTCCCGCCGCGGAAGGATGCGCCTCACGGCATGCAGCGCCCTTTACGAGGTATCTGGGTGCTGGGCGCGCGTGAGGCATTTTGTTTTGAGTCCAAAATGAGATTCATGGAGATTATCTGGGAAGTTTTATTCCCCGAGAAACTGAGCTTCATAGCCTAGTTAGGAGGCTCATCGTATTCCCTTTATTGCTCGTGTGTTGGCGGCGCGCGGGGGTTGTGAGGAGAGCTGGGATTTGCGGGGAATGGGAATGTGGTTTAACTCAAAATTTATATCGTTTTACGAGCAAGAAAAGGTGAATCTGCACTCCCGGGGGTGTGTACTTTGTACACCATTAGAATTGGCTTAAAATGAGAAAATTAATGACATGATTCACACCGGAGAGGGGCCAAGATCTAAGAGGAATTACCAATAAAATCTGCTTTATGACTCCATTAGTGTAATTGGTTTTGAGACTGGCATGTGGACATTATCGGGATGTTGCCGGGAAGAGCCTTCTAATGGCATAACCTTTCCAGATGTCATTCATCTTCGAATTTATGTATTTATAGAAAGATGTTTCTGCTTGTCACTGTAAAGTGATTTGCAGGAATCCAAAGTTTCCTGTGGTGAAAAAGGAGGGTAATTGAATGACGTAAAAAAATCACTTTCTGTATGACGTCAAAATTGAGTGAAATGTCAATGGAAAGGTATTCGCGTTGTATATTTTAAGAGATGACGTTGTATCATAGAGGCTCAGAGACGCAGAGGCTAAAGCTGTGACTCACTCAACAACAGATCGAATTGTGAAGCTAAAAACCTCATGAGGCCTCATTATTGAAAACCATCCCGATGTGCTTACGATGTCCATCAGCTCTTTTCAATTTCGATCCCTCTGGTCCACGAAGGGGACATTGCCTAGAAGTTTCGGCTTAACCGATACTAGCACAGGACAATGGCATAGAAGGTGACTGCCGGTTTCCAGTTCGTTTGACACCGTCAGCTTCGATAGTTTTTGCATGGAATGTCCCAGCACCATACATGTGTGCCAAGGCCATAGTCGGCGAAAAGTCCTATTTTCCTTCTTTTAAAGTCTTGATGTTTTTATATTCGATACAGGCTCTAGAAATGGGACCTATCGTTTTCTATGTGAAAGCTTAGATGGCTAAGCAGAGTGCAAGCATAGTTTTGAGCCATGGATTTAACCTCTACTTACCATAGATAACCGTGTCTAACGGCACATAGCTGAGTTTAACCATCTTCATCATCATCAAAGGATCATTCCTTATTGTTCCCTGTGCCGTCTGTCTAACCAGTTAGGAACTCTGCATCTCACACATATAACGCAATGGCTTTGATGGCCGCTTGTTGGTGATGATCTTCCTGGTCAATCTGAGTTTGTTAATTTACTAATTAATCTTCGTTTCCTTTCAAGAATTTACGAAAGATCCCACCAACTCTCCATTATAGTTTTGCAGATATCCACATCAGATCATTCCCCTTTGCCCGGGATACGTATTGGAAATCATTCATCAAAAAGACCAGATATCATCATACAATTCAATAGTCTTTCAATTATTTTGCCTTAAGAAGACATTTCCTTCTTCTTCCATGTATCAATCTGAGTCATGTTAAGTGTGACTTTCGAGTTTGACAAGTGTACACAGCAATATCTCCTTATATCCTTTTTGACTATGCCTTGTGTTCCAGACTTTATTTAATTCTTGATCCAAAAATCTGAATACGACATTTTTGTTAAACAAAACATTTAAACAATAGGTTGCCCTTCATAGGTTTAGGTAAAGTCATTAAGTTTTCCTTTAGGAGCACACTGATTCTCATTATTCCTGTCCGTTTTACACTGTACATTTTTTTTACAGTCAATCTACTTGTCATCGGTTTAGATATTTAAGCTAATATTTTTTCGTCCACGACAGTCCTAGTCACTACAATCAATGTCAGAAGTTCGCCCCATTAGGTCAGGCTATGTAAGATAAATTAGTGTTTCTTTCCTCCTTAACGTTTGCAAGGCTCCTGAATGTACTTCTCCAGCTTCCCTTTACTTTTATGACGTAGGTTCGATTTCAGGTCTTATTTGCCTCATCTCCAAATTTGACGATATTCTCGAGCTTAAGCCAATACAGGTCGTGGAGTTCGACATGGTTCTTTTCGAAATGGCCGTTTAATAATAATAAGCGTCCCACAAGGGACCCGGGCCTAGCTCCTTCATGAACTTCTCACGAGTAGAAGGGACCTATAGATTTGCAATCGGCTCAGAATCGCTGAATTTTAAAAACCTTGCTTAAGTTGCAACTCGAAAGAGGTGGTTCCGTAAACAAGATCCAAAGTCGAACATGGGACATTCAGTGTGTTGGTCGGTGCACTTACAAACTACCCTACGCACATCACGGTTGTTCCGATGATGAATGAACAATTTAGTATCCAAAGTGGTCACCATAGACTGCAACCAAGGATGGTTTTCAAAGAAGTACGGATCAATTATTCCACCAACCCATAAAGCACATATAACTGTTGTTATTTTTTCTGAATGCAATGGTGTCTCAACATATCCTTGAGGATTATCATCATTCGAATTATGGCGGTTTTAGTTATTAATGTTTCAACCAGTACTATGAAAAGTACTAAGAGATCAAAATAAAAATAAATAATTCCTCGACCTTTCATTCATACCTTCTTACAAGGTGACGCTAAAGTAGTCGGACACAAGCTTTGTCAACGCAGGTAAAGACTTACCTTTCAGTTACCGCAGTCTCACGGGAGCTGCCTTCAACCGTAAAACTGAAGCTATTCGAGGTCCTTTGACTTGCGTCTACCATAACAATCAGAGACGATTGGTGGATTACCCGAATGCCTTAAGCTGCGATATTCTTCAGAGCTATGGTGTTCCACGCAGCTAAGTTAGCATAACCGTGGCGTCCGTAGATAGAAAGTCAATGTCGCTGCTGTACAGAACGTACAATTCGTTTGTTCTGTCTGTCTGTAATGTTGCTCCTTAATACAGATGCCTTCAGCACCTTTCCAATAGTGCACTCTGAGTAGGATGATGCAGTGGCGTCAAAACGCGGAGGCCTATTTACATCGCCAAGATATCAGATAACCAATGGCTCTTCGAATCTGAGCCATTGGGACAACGCAACAGAGGACGGCCCAGAAAGATGGTGGCCCAGAAAATTGGAGAAGGACCTCAACCCACTTGGAGTGCGCAACTGGCGGCAGCTAGCGAAAGACCGTGCTGGCTGGAGAGGCATGTTGGTTGAGGCCCAGGGCCACCCCGGACTGTAGCGCAGCAAGAAGAAGAAGAAGAAGATGTGAGATAACACGGCCATTGAATTTCTCGCGCAAATGATTCATTGTGTTGTTGACGGGGTGGTAAGTGGCATCATACTTTTGAAAAACCGTATCATCCAGGTCCATATTTTCACCTTCTGCTCGGAAGAGGTCTTTTATCATTTTACGATAGTGAACGCCATTCACTGTTACTGCTTGGACGACCAGATTTTCGAAGAAGCATGACAATGCCAGCCCAGAAACCACATCAAACAGCCATTCTTTGTGGGGATATATCGGGTTCTTAACAATCCCTCGCGGATTTTCATTTTCACAAAGCCGGCAGCTCTCATTGTTACCGAATCTACTGGAGTGGTCCTAGTTGCTGAAGATGTTTTTCTTTGTAAAGTCATCATTCACTTCTGTCTAGTGATTCAACCATTCCACGTATTAACGACGCTTGAAATGGTCAGTAGGTTTCAGCTCTTGACTCAATTGGTCCTTCTTAGCATCAAATCATTATTCAAAGCTTACATCAGTGATGTTCTTGAAATGTTGAATTATTGTACACGGCGCTGAGTCGGTCTTGGCACACTTTAGCGCACAACAGCAATGATGGACATTTGCTATAGACCCGGTTTGCTGAAATTTGGCCACAATTCTATTAATCGTGGACACATTTGGTTGGATGATCAAAAAAATTAAGAGGTGCACGAAATGAATTTTGTTTTGAACGCCCATAAAAGGCTTCAACAGTCTTAACCCACTTTTCAATTGTGTACCTCTCCACGATTATATTTGCCGAACACTGAAGCAACAAACCGTCAAATTAAGCTGGGGAAAAAGCTAGACGTTAGAGTGTAACTCACTGTTACCAATCGCCCATTGTAGTTGGACCGCCCTTTAGTATGGAAGTGGCAATCGTTCAAGATAGTCTGTTGAAGCTTTGACCCAAATGGACGTGTTCAACAAAACTCCTCTTTATACAAGTTTACCCAACCATATTCTTCGTTTTTTTTCGGATATTCGACTAAGATGTTTTACACCTCAAAAACCTTTGGGGTTGTACGATTTTCCATCTTTCGACTGTGCGTGTCAAGTACGTTGCAGTTCTACTCAAATAGTGTGCACAATCTCAATGGATGACTTCTGTTCTTATATTCAAACAACTTCAATCCAAAGATATGCTTTAGATACAATTTTAGAACTTCACTAGAGTATTATGACTTTATACTAACTCTTGAATTATTATCATGTTATGATAGAAGTGCATTCTCATTGCCAAATGTCAACATACTTTGAATAATTTCTGAATTAATGAAGAAGCAGCACTTGGCAATTCATCAAAGGAATGCGAGGAACATTTCCACTGCCAGCCAGAGGACGTGCTTCCAACGCTTAACGAAATGATTTGTTTGAGTACATGAAAGCATAATTGCTACCCACAAGCTCGCCCCGTACGGAATGTCGCCCGTTAATCATGAAACCCTCACATGAGGCGCCATATCCCCAAGTGCAGAACTTGCTCTTCATAAAGGACAATGCCAAGCCCATGCTAATTCCCGAGTCCCGAGAACGCAGTTCCAAGCGGCATGCTTCCGTGACCGGTGTCATTAACAACCAAGTCTGAAGCCACTTCCACAGCGAATTCATACCACAAATGGACATCGCAAAAAAAACCTCCTTATTCCTCGTCTAAATTACAAGGGCATTCTCCTCTTCTCCAGATCCGCTTTCCGGCGCAGAAGAAAATACGAGTGCCACCAGCGACGACTGTCACATGTCCCGACTAATTAAAGCCGAAATTATTCTCCATTAGTGGGCCGATGTGGGAGGGAGGGGCATGCAGGATACTCGGGACACTAATAAGACAGGCAACAAAAACGACAATCGGCCATTCACAGTTTTTGTCGACATCATCCCGTTCTGATACGTATTTCCAACACTTTGTGGGAAACCGCCTCGAATGGAATTACACGTCCTGTCTGTCGACTGCGGCTGCAGGTCCTTCCCTTCACTCAAGGACCCGCTCTCTTACTTCATCCCTCAGAAAGTGTGGCGAAACTTTTCTCCCCCCTAATGAAGACAATGGAGCCCTGAAAGTAGGTCACATCCACCCACCCACCACCGTGCCACATCCGGTGCAGCTCCGGAGCTACAATTGGATTCGCATTTGTGCGGTTTCCTATTCCTCCAGATACATTCATCTCTCGGGCTGTACACGTTCCCGCTTTCGACAGACACACTGTCGTGTGTCCCCAGTAAGAGCCGGCATGTGTTAGACCTGAAAGGGACATGAGCACGAGACTGCAAGTGACGTTATCTGGCATCCTTCCGCCGTGCGTCTGTGCTTGTGTGAGCAGCAGCGTGTTCCTTCCGCCACATTGATAGAATGAGTTCACATGTTGCCGCACTTCAAACGCTTTATCTCTTTTGTCGAAGGCGCCACTGGCTGGTGGTGGGCTCGCGATACAAAGCCAACTCTAGACAAATTGACAAAAATATTTTAAAATAAAGGACGATACAAGGAAGCGGTGCAATTACACAATGTCCTGAAGGATGTCAAGAAGACGAGCCTCGGCGCAGAGACGGGGGTGTTTTTCAATGCTTCCTCGCACTCGTCCTGTGTTATCGTTTCGCAGGAGCAACCCGCACTCATAATGACAGGCAGGGATACTTCTTGAGATGAGCTCGAGGATGTAAAAACGGGGTCGTGTTGCATATGGATACGTGTATGTGCTTGTCCCAGTGATGTGTTCCAGAGTTCATGGCGTTGAATTGCTGCTGAGGTGTTAATGGGACTTGTGCATTCGTTCCCAAGTGGTGCTCCACATTGAGCGACGATAGAGATCCTGTTGACACTCGGGTTGTTTTCGAGAAGGCGACTATACTGCACGGGTTTTGTTTTGTACGGCTTGGGAAGGTGTTCTGGCATTACCGAGCTAGAGAGCTACTGCCGTTCTTAGGGTCCTTAATTTCGGTTCTGTGCATTTGAAGAAGCATCAGAGGATGGCAATAAATACTCGAATCTGACTAGAATTTGTGTGACTTAAGATTAGCGCCTGCCAGAGTAAAGTCTGCTGTCGGCGAAGGACAGCTGGAGATGTCAAATCGAATGTCTGTAGAGGTGGAGTTGAAAAGTTGAAATTCACCTCGTTTCCTTATAAGTTAAGATGCAGGTCGTTTGTACAAAACAAAACACAGAGGATATGCTGTCTGTTTGTATAAAATGAGAATCTATAAAATATGGAAGCAGCAGTAGGGGCTTTACTTCTGTATGTGGAACACACGTATAAAGTCTTTCATTAAGCGCCTGCAATCAAACAAAGTCTATGGGAAGTGTGTACAATCGAAATTATTTACTCGTTTAAAGGATATGTTGATGCCATTATGTATGAAATGTGCGGTCCCTATGAGTGCTCTATGAACTTGATAACTTTTTATCTGCTTGGCGTGTAATTCAGACTGAATTTAACAGATAACATTGAATTTCAGAAGCAGTTTCCAACTTCAATCCAATCGTCTATAGCCCTTCAAATTCAGCTCCTGAGTGACTTGGATTTTATACGAGGCATAAGTTGCTACGCAAAATTCACCATCTAGTTATCTGTGACACGCAAAGGTCCTGCGAACTGCGAAAAATCGATGGCCGTACATTCCCTCGTTCACAGCGGCAACGTGTTGTTTTATCAAAAGATGTGGACTGATTTTAGGTCCAGCCACATGAAATGTCTGGTGGTCTGGTGTTCGCCACGGCGTAGTGGGCAAGAGCATCTACGCACAGCCAGGCCCCCAGGACTTCTCCACATACCAGGTTGACGTCCTTCTCCACTTGTATGCTCCATCTCAGCCTAGTCCGTCCTCTGTTGCGTTGTCGCAATGGCTCGGACTTGACCAGGTTGGATTTTCTCCGCTAGACGCCATCAATGCAAACAGGACCAAAACTCACACGCAGAACTCTTCTTTCAAAAATTCTAAAAGCTTCCTCATCCGCTTTAGTGTGTGTCCAAGTTTCCGCCCCGTAAAGGTTTACTGGAATGATCAAGCAGTCGTACAAAGCCAGTTTAGCCCTTCAAGAGTGGGCTCTATTACTCAATTGCCTCTTGAGTCCAAGGAAACACTGATTGGCAAGAGTGATTCTGCGTTTGATTTCCGTGTTGTTGTCCCTATTTACCCAAGGAGCCGAGGTAGACGAAGTTCTTGACTACCTCGAAGTTTCAGCTGCCTAGTGTGACGCTCTGTCCGAGACGCCGATGTGCTGTTTCCTTCCTTGATGACAGCATGTACTTCGTTTTGCCCTCATTAACCACCAGAGCTATTTTAGCCGCTTCCGCTTCAATGCCAGCAAACGCCTCATTGACGGCTCGCTGTGTTCGTCCAACCACGTCAATGTCGTCGGCGTAAGCTAGCAATTGAACTGACTTTTGGAGGATCGTGCCTCTGGTGTTGACCTGTGAGTTACGCACGATCTTCTCAAGGATGATGTTAAAGAAGTCCCATGACAGTGCGTCGCCTTGTCTAAAACCCTTTTTTGACATTGAAGGTCTCAGTGAGTTCGTTCCAGACCTTGACGGAGCAGTGAGAGTTCTCTATCGTCATCCTACACAATCTGACGAGCTTGGTAAGAATGCCAAAACTAGACATGGCACTGTATAGCTCATCTCTATGCACGCTGTCATATGCGGCCTTGAAATCGACGAATAGTTGGTGAGTGTCGATTTGCACTTCTTGGGTGTTTTCCAGGATCTGCCATAGTGTGAAGATTTGGTCGATTGTGGACTTCCCTGGCCTGAAACCATACTGATAAGGACCAATCAGGTTGTTGACAAACGGTTTCAGGCGTTCACACAATACGGTAGAGCGATGTTAAGGAGACTCAATAGTTGGCGCAGTCGAAGGGGTCTCCCTTCTTGTAGACCTGTCAAACGACGCTGACATTCCACTCAACGGGCATGCTTTCCTCCGACCATATCTTACAGATGAGCTGGTGCATGCGCATAACCAGGTGCTGCTTTAAACAGTTCTCCGGACAGTCCATCCGCTCCAGCCGCTTTGTTCGACTCCAGTCTCGATATTGCTATCTTGACCTCTTCTATGTCCGGGGGACGGAATTCTTGCCTATCATCGTCCAAATTGCGAGGAACGTTCTGCCTAACAGCGGGATTTGGGCCGTCATCACCTTTTAAAAGTCTGCAGAAATGATCTTTTCAGATTCTCAGCATTGATTGCGACTCTACTAAGAGGTTTCCGTTTTGGTCTTGCCTTGATAGCTGCATATACTTAATTTTTATCTCGTTCAAGGCAAGAACTATCTTTGTCGCTTCCCTTTCAATGACAGCAAACGCCTCATTGCCAGCTCGCTGAAGCTTTTCTGTAAGTACATTTTAAATCAAAAGTTGTAAGGATCCTCATGGGCACTTCTGGTTCTTGAAGTAAGCAGTCATCTCTAATTCGAGACACACGGGAATGTCTTGTGAGAATATAATTTGTCTGTAAATCAGGCTTCTTGTTCCCGAGAAAAGAATTTCATTTGACAAAAGTGAAACTGACATTTATTGGATTGATTTGCCAAGTAACTCCCCAGAACAGTTTGAATCATTTGTCGACAAAAATAAATTGCCCATACCAGACATGTCCTGAATTAATGATCGATCAAATCGAATAATTTTCTGAAATTGTTTGAATAATCTCGAATTGGGATTCAATCGATCTTCTTCAAAGTCGACTGCCTCAGATCCCACGATCCATGTACCCTGTCGACACTTGTTTCGAAATTTCTTCGTCTCTTCCCCTTTTTGCAAGAATAATTGATTTGCAAATATTTCCTGTCACCACATTGTCTTTTATTGAAATGTCTTCTACCACTTCCTTATCCTCTCCATCAATCCAGCAAAACGACAAAGATAAGCAATAACCACTTCTCTGCAACCCATTCCCCACCCCCCCAAACCACCACACATCGTGTGTTGAAATTTTAGCACACTCCTTCCATTCAATCAATAACACTTCTTTATTGCCCTCCAAGGAAACAGACATCGACATCTCGAAGGGGACCAGAACATGACCCTCCGTCATTCAAATATTTTCCACCGCCATTGGCATGCCATGTACAACACAACACGTCTCGGATTACAGGCAATTTGCAGTTGAAACTCAATCCCGTGCAGACATTTACTACCCCAGACGGGGATGAATAACATTCGTTCACTTGAACCTCCAAGCCTTCGTCCTGGTGGCCTGGTGGATTACAATTCGTTACTGGGTGTCCTCCTCGGATGCCGGATGCCGATAGTTCTTGAACTGTATGCGAGCACACACAGCCATTAATTATTTTTCGTCCTTCCGGGAGCAATAATCAAATGGTCCCGGCTGATAGCCAATTTCGTAGTCATACACAAAATTAGAGAAACCGCACTTCATTAATTACGCGTCGCTCTAAGGGCGAGCGAGGGTTGTGTAGCGCGCCCCTGCTCGCGGTCGAAGCGAAGCATCCTCGTCGTTCAATGCAATGATTTTTGTGCGATTTCTGGAGCGTCCTTTTTGCCGAGTCACATCTAGCACACACAGAGCTCCAACTCTGTGGACTGCAAAAATGGTTGGGTC
The DNA here is from genome assembly GCA_944738645.1 of Eristalinus sepulchralis. NCBI lineage: Eukaryota > Metazoa > Arthropoda > Insecta > Diptera > Syrphidae > Eristalinus > Eristalinus sepulchralis. Next base: position 58,166,455 of record OX122886.1, read on the forward strand.
GTTGAATATGCTTGAGGTTTCGGCAGGAGCAGGAGTGGAGTTAATGCCTTTCAGTATATCCCTGGGCTAGGGGTAGGAGGGTGTGGATTTGTGTATATGATTAATGAGCTTTTAAGCTAATGCAATCCGTACTCATAAGCGAACGTTGTTTTGTGGGTTTTAGTGTTGGATTAGATGCGAGAAGGTGCCCGGGGGATGTGGTGGCCTGTGGGGGAGGATCGCCACCGGGTAGGTTAGCGAGGATTATTCAAATTTACTTTCGTATGCTTTCGAATTTGAATACTCCCCCAAGGAGAGCCAATGGCCTCGATTTGGATCGGGATATGCAGGACTTATGACCATTGGAGGCGGTGTGGCGAGGCATAGTAATGTTTATGCTCAAATTGGGGAAACTAGGAGTATAACGACGTCAGTAGTGGACCAAAATAAGTTTTTATGCGTCAATTAGGAGCAGCGATGGTTGCATTTGCGGATATTGAGTTTGATGGTGCGAGTGGTCGTTTGAATTATTTATGTTACACTAAGAGATCAACACTCGCTATCACTTCTCTGACATGAATCCCTCATTTGCTACTATACAGAGTGTGTCGAAAATAAGTTTTTAAAAATTAAATTAAATCAACAAAATTGAATTTTTGTAAGTAGGAGCTGACTTTTCCATAAATTATGGCATACACGCTTGTTCAAGTTGCTGCCTCATCTGGCTTCACACTAGGCCATTCTGTCAACCCAAACCGAGAATTCGTTGATCGTTTACTTTTTGCCTGCATGATCTCGTATCAGGAGCTGGAATTGTTTCCGGCTTGTTGGAGTTTTATCGGTCATTCACGGCTTCCCAAAAAAAAAAAGAATCCAATAGAGAAGGCTAAGTGACATTGAATAAACAGCTAATAGTAGGGTTTGTGAATTTGGTGCTCAAACTAGCCATTCTGGCATGGTCTGTGGGGCATAGGATCCAAATCTATGTTTTCAATTCCAGCTTCGTTTCACAAGAAAAATGGCCATTAAATCACGCTTCTGATATCCGCACGAAAATGTAACTCTCCATGGATGGCTTGGCTTCTCGACTATATCGTGCGGATTTTCCGAAATGTGATAATTTTGTTTGCTAACGTAGACGCCGAGAAGAAAATGCGACTCGTAATTTTTAAAGGTTTAATGACATTGACAATGATATTGATTTTAGTATTCCTTTCAAATATTGTCTCTAATCTCGACGGAGATAGTCTGTTACCACCGCATCTATATCGGCTACAAGCTTATTGAGGTAATCGTTGTCAAATAACCGTCAAGTGCAATCAAAATATCGCCGTCAGGTTCAATTCAGGTTCCACTCAAATTGTATGACGATGTGAATGAATTACGTTACCTCCGACAAACTGCTCCTTAAGGCAGCTCGAGGTGATCTAGTTTTAAATTAAATGAACAGCACACCCTTTGAGGAGTCAAAGACTTTGCCAATCTCGACTCTGCAGTGAATAGGAATAACATCATCGGTCCTAGCAACCGCTGTTTCATTGCGACGAAAAGGCAATTGAGTACAAAACTCCTTGGTTATCATAGTTCCGCTCTCTGGTGAAACGGAAGAGCGTACTCTTGGTCTTTTCGAGGCCAATATTGTAAGATATGGTTATCGGATAGTAAGCTCTAGAAACAGATATTCAATATTGATTGCTGCGTCATCAAATTGAGATCCCTCTTCTAAACATTAATTACCAGATTCGCGTTACCACCTAAAACCATTCCTAAGTAAACTGATTGGTTCTTATGAGCTTGTTGTCACGTCCAGAAAGTCCGTGATAAATCAAATCTACATGGTACTGCTTATCCTAGAGAAGATCCGAGAAGTACAAATCGGAGCTCAATATCCACTTGCCGATTCCAAGACCGCATATGAGCGCCGTCTCTAGTTGTGCCAGTTTAATCAAAATCATCAGATTGCGTGGGATGACGATGGAGAACTTTCATTGCTCCGTCAAGATCTCTAGCGGCCTATCCTTCAATGTAAAAGAGGCTACAAGGAAACTCGATGTCGTGGCACGTTCTCAATATCATTCTTGAGATGATCGTGTGAAACTCAGACAGAAGAACGATTTTCCAAAAGTCCATCAGCTATCGACTGACGTGACGAATGAGATTGACGTGTTTGAACGAACGCAGCAAGGCGGTGATGAAGCCTTTACTAACATTGTAACAGAAGGGGCGCTAAACAAGTGCACATCAGTGTACATATCCACATGCTGCCATCATGCATGTCATGCACAACATTCAGTCCCGAATAAAGCGTTTTAATGGGTGGTAAGGATCTTGGGGTAGTCAAGGAAGAGGGACAGAAATATCAGTACCTAAGTAAATCGGTCTTTTAAAGGCCCAAGAGACATTTGAGTAATAGAGTCCTGTGCCGATAGGCCAAGCTAACTTTGGCTATCTAGTAAAAGAATATTTAATTCAAAAGAAAACACTTTTGCACTCGTTGATGGTAGCACACAGGATGTCTTTTATTTCGTTCATTTGGGTTTTAGAGAGGTTTAGCTAGAGAGGGCATCAACACTGTACGAAAGGGTTATGCATACGCTAGTTGTTGTTGCTCCTTTTACATAATAACAACCAAATCAGAAAAAGAGAATACTCATAATATACATCAAATAAAAGTACGTATGTGTAGGTACTATACATGTGTTTGCACAGCCACTACTTCAGATAACACCTTGTTCATCCATGTCCTGGTCTGTGGCGCAGATATTTTAAATTTATTTAAAGCGGAGGAGGAGAAGATTCTGCAACGAATTCTAAATCCTACACAGCAGTGTGCGCCTATGTGTGCTATGCTTAGGATGGCTGTAACATGTTGGGCGTGTGAGCATCAGAGTCTCAGCCCAAAGCGTCTTCGAGTCCGAAACAAGAAATTTAAACAAGAGGTGTTGTTTGACAAGTCTCCCAAAGTAAGTGACAATCAGTTTCAAAGATGTTAATGAGGTAATAAATTCGCCATATATAAGCCTGAAGTCGCCATAAGTAAGCGGTCCAGGCAAGACGTCTCTGCAGAAATAAAATACAATTTAGAAGTGGGCGAGAAACAAGTCGTTGGAGACAATAATATTGCGAAGTCGGTTGAGCCGCTCTAATGACACCAACATAATGTCATATCTGGTCGCAGTGGTGTACTGGGTAGGTATGTTGACTCAGGCTCAGCTTGCATTTTTTTACGGCAATTTCTTCTTAGATGTGCTGACATTACTCGAGGAGTACTTATTTTCACTGCTTCACTTATTTTCAACGCTTCTACAATGTCTTCGCTCGGAACCAAGAAAAAAGGGGTCCTTTGCACTTCTGTTAGCTTGCACAACATAACAAGTTGCTGAACCAGCTAGACCCTGATCCACAATTTCAAATAAATGCTCAAAAGTTAGTCAGCACGTTGCACTCCTTCTCTTCAAGGCAGCAGGTTATACTCCGAGTTTATCTATAAGACCTTTTTCGGGCACCACTCGAATATTGAATGTTCTCCTTCGCCTACTTATCATCAGAATTCATTTAAGGACAGCACGCACTGGAAGGATTTCTTTCTCGTTCAGACTGTGACTTAAGTTTGATTATTCGGGATTATTCAAAAATAATCCTGTTTCCTTTCTTCTATTACGACCGTTCCCTTACCCGACACTGGAAGTGGATGTTATGTAAACTCTGGCCAATCCCAGGAAAAGATACACGCTTGTATGTCAACTTCAATTCAAAGGACACAATATGCCCAAACTTCATAACCTTCAGCACAACTTTCCACTATTACAGTCTGGCACAAATTAATTCAACTCACAAGACAACGTCTGCATATCTTCAGTACTGCCATTACAAAAAGATTTTTCCATCAAGTCTTTTCTGGTACAAATGAAACGATGTGGGGCATCTTTACCGTGTGGCATCCCATAAAGTATTCAGACATCTAAGTCCTGTATTGCATAAAATGATTCTCTGTCACAAAGCTCAGTTAACATAACTCAAAAATTGCAATTCCCCTCAGCCAAGAAGAGCGGACCATCTCATCTCCACGCACATAGATTCCATTAAGTGGATTAATCTCTGAAGCATAAATTTGACTTTGGCATGAAAACATGTCCATTACCAGTTCAGATGAAACCGAAATGCACTTAGCAAACTGCACTCAATCTGTCGTCGTATTTCGCCATTATTTGAACCAACTCTCACACCGTCGTCCTCTCCAGCCGGCGATTTCACTGCCTCCAATCACTTTCTCGTTTTCCATTTTCACTCTCACTCACTCCACCACATGGGGCTCTCCGCTGTCCCCCCACACGACAGCGCACCTGTTTAGCAGATTGAAATTTTCAATTCGAAAAATATGATCATTATTCGCTGGCACTCGGGGCGACCACGCTCGGAGACAATTTATCAGTGGACTCCACCTGCTGGTGAAAAGAATCCCTGCCGATAGTTTATTCACCGAAAAGATTGCGAGCATCATGTATAATCAATATCCCGCACCCCATCACACCTCACGAAGGATTCAGCTTTCACCCGGCCTCGGGCTGAAATGCATTCCAATTGAAAGATGGGGGAGGTGTCGAGAAGGAAGGAAGTCACAAAAAGAAGACCTCGACTTTGTTTTTAAATGAAAATTCGTCGTCGTCGTCGTTGTTGTTGTTGTTGTTTATGAGAATCAGTTTTCCGGTAATTTATGCCGCCGCTTACAGGATATGAAACCAGACGGAAGCGCCCCACAGTCCGACCTTTACCTGTCGCGAGGGCGAAGCGAAAAACGGAAAGGAAAATCGAAAACGATGTCGCGACATCGATACGGATACAATTTTACGACACGTACCCGAAAATGAGACAGCACCCAGCTTCATGGTTATCTGCGCTTGGCCCGAACGTGTAGACCGCCGTGTATATGCGGAGCACAGAACGACGTGGTAAATGGCCCTTTGGTGAAATCGATTTTAGATAGAGTTGCCCCATGGAGAGCGCATCCCTCATGCTTAAAGGGGATGTATCCATTCGGCGGATTCGAAAGGACGTGCTGATGAAGACGACGAAGCATCCATTCGAATAAATTCTCCCCCGCTTGACTGGGAGCCGCAACATATAATTACGGACTAAATACCTCTTGTAGCTTTGAACGATAGACCGACGCTGTGCCAACTGAAGGGCACACACAGTATCTGGCTTTAATTCGCAAAAAAAACCAGACACACTCACACAAGCCCTGCTGCACAGGAAACCAGGAGACCAAGAAGGAGGATGAAGAGAGCGGCAGAAACTTGGCCCAGGACGATGATAATGGTGGCTTTGGTCTGGCTGCGGCTGCTGCAGCATCAAAGGAAATTTTCTATCTCGGCGTGTTGGTTGCATAGTGGGATGACTTTGTGGCGCAGAACCCCAGGAAAATCCCTGCGAAAACCACCAGAACGCCACCATCATCTGGCAGGAGTCGGTCGCTTGCGGTGGTCATTAAACCTACGAGTGCGGATAGACACTGAGATACAGGGATGCAGAAGTGCTTGGCACTTTTTTGTTTACTCGCAACGAACCAAAACACAACTTCTCTCCTCTGCATTGTGTGAGTGTGTGAGCGGAAGGATAATGAGGGCGAAATGCACACAACGACGATGATGCTATAAATGAATTTCACTGCCTCCTCCCTGAACTGTTGCAGGACATTGTCCCTGCATTAGCACCCGTTCGTGTGTGTGGGTGTGTGTGACGATGAAAGATGATTAAATTTAATAAATTATGACTGGTAGAAGTGCGTTCGGGCCGAAGAGCCCTCGTAAGGGGCTCATTATGCGCCACGGCGCGGTAACAACCTAACAAGGATGCATGTGCACTCGAGTACGTTCCAGGTACATACGTAATTAGCTAGAATTTTACGCTGAAAACTTTGTGCTGCTCCAGAAATCATGCAAAACGTTGCTTGTCAAAAGAGTGAATGATGTCAGCGCAGCCGGGGTGGGCGGTAGAGGGACTGTATCGATGGCAAAGCCTAATGCGCGGTGGGCTCAAAGGACTCGCAGCGAAAATCTAGAGCAAGTTTGTGGGTATTGTCGGCGAGTTTTTCCCCAGAAAAATCAAGCGACGGCACAATGGTTCGTTTAATCGAATAGGTTTGCGTCCTTGACGTACGGATTCCGATTTGGAGGGTTGCAGCCGAATGGAAAGATAACAGTGCGAGGACGGAGAAGTGGGTCACTGTGAGGAGGACTCGAGATGTCTGCTTATCCAATAGATAAACATTGTGACTCTCAGGGATATTTGGAAATAATTTAACTTTTCTGTGCATTTACGAAGAGAAATTCTCATGGCAATGAGTCAAATTTACATTTCGATGCAACTGAATGCAGTTTTTGTTCGTCTGTCCTTGGATTCATTTTTTAATTTGAGAATTTCTGTTCGTAAGGGATTTTGTTAAAGGCAGCCATAGCGTAGTGCATCGACTTGATTGTCAGAGGTCCAAGATGTGATTCTTGAACATTTTTACCTCTTTAAACACTTAAAGTGTACGAAGTGTCAGCCACGAAAATATTTAAGTTCGAAGTTGATCACATCCTCCTTCGCCTCCTCCTCCTTCTACCCCTCCTACTCCTCCTCCTCCTTCTTCTCCTTCTCGTCCCACTTCCGCCGGTCTGTTGTTTAGGAAATCTAAAATTGCTGTTCATATCCCTTATATGTTACAATATGGATCAGAAAAATTCTGCGGTGTACCATAGAATGCCAATTGTAGTAACGAAGTGCAGCTTTGGCAACTTGTATAACATGTCAGGTGGCGTCGTCAATGAAGGAGTACGATTGTGACTTTGTCGACGATGCTGTGCTGTGCGGCTGGGGGAACTAGCTTGTGCACAGAGGACCACGTTGTTGGTCGCGTTTAATCTTGTTAGATGCCAATGCTATCGCTGTTAGTGCACGAGTTAAGTTGACATTCAGATTCCTCGTTGTCATCACAGCAACCTAAAAAAAAATCACACGACTGGACGCATTAGATTGCAATACCAGCAAACGACTAGTTATGCAGACATTTATGTATTGTAGGTTGAACTGACCATAATTCCAATATTCAGTTAAAAGAACGTATAACCAATCAGAAATCGACTAAACAACAACGCTTTTCGGATCTCCGGAATGAAATGAAAAGTCCCTTAAGAGTTGTTACAGAGCAGACATTACGGTCATCCAGCAAGTGTGATGGAAGAGGCCGGATGATCAAAAGTTCCGACATCCATTACAGCGACAAACAACTATTCTTTAGCTACAATCCCATAAACGAACGCCTTAAGACAATCCAAATCAAATTCGAAGACATTCGCCTTAATTGCGTCTGCCTCTCTCCATCTCCGATAGAGAACACAAAAGCAAGGATGACCTCAACGATCTCCTAGAAGGAACATCAAAAAAAATCTCTGTGAAGTTACCAACGTCGATCATTTAAGGAGATTTCACTGCTCTGCGGGCAAGGAGCTCTGCCAGAGGCATTGAACAACACATTCGAAAACTGACTGACAGTGAAGCTGTATTTCGCAGTGAGGAGGGAAGGGAACTCCCAGTCTACTTGCCAAGCATAATGATGCAATCGATGGCAGTCACCTGCAACATTGTCGATGTCCGAATCTTGCGAGGTGCCAACATTGACTCGGATCATGACGTAACCAAGATGAAATTCATGTCTCGACGAAGAGTGAAGACATAAACCATTCACCAAGCATAAAGCCTACAAAGCAATGCTGAATGAAAAGCCGTAAGTTTGTTATGAAAAAGGAGAAAAGGGCGTCGTTTTCTTCAAAGAAAGAAGAACGAAGTTAAGAAAAGTTCAATTTGTATACACTTCGCATGTCTGCACGAAAATAAACACTTTCCACTGACAGAATCAAACTATCTATGACTCCTTCCCCGTATGAGAGGCAAAGATTTCGAAGCGCTTTAATCAGGATGAAATGCATACAAGAACAAGAATGGCTTTGTCGCATTTACATCATTTCGAAACCCCAAAAGCTGGAAACCCACAGTCTTGTATAGTTGCGTCTTATAACATAAATGAAGGAAACATTTTTTTTTCTGTAACTCAGTTTCTCCTCATTCAATGTAGGTCATCTTTTTTTCGATCTACTTTTTGGCACGAATCGAATTAAACTTTGACTTGATAGTAATTGATGTTGCATTGATGGGAACAATTGGTAATCGAATGGTACAAGGGTAGGATTTCACACCAAGTTAGTTAGAATTTCCAATTTCAGCTATTCTTAGTATGGTTTGAACGTCTGAAGAACAAACGACAAGTTTTCCCGTTTTCGGCCGGCGTAAGGGCTTGTGTATGGGTATTATGAGCTTCCTCTTCTTTTTTTCTTTGATTCTGGAGTCCGGGGAGGACTTGGGCCTTTCCCAAGCAATCTTTCCAACCAAGACGGTCTTTTCGTAGCTGCCTCTAGTAACGCACATCAAGGAAATTGAGGTCTTTTCCACATACATATGTGAAACTTACCGCAAGAAACCATTTGACATACTCAGTGGGGTTGATGAAATTGTTGTTTACACTTCAACTAAATGACACATTCTGAAACTACATGACAGTAGCATTTCAATGATAGTGAGCTTAATTTGGTAAGGTGATTCACTAGAGTAGTAGCCAAGTTCCAACATCTGTTGTGAAACCGCACGTGAGGTTTGTGTTGAGTAGAGAGATTCAGTTTTTTGTGCTGTTCCTAAATGCTAAAAAGTTGACCTTAAGTCTCTGCATTAGTACAAGTCAAACGGATGACTCAGAATTGGTGACAAGTCCCCCAAGCATCATAGCACCCATTTGCACAACATTCCGTTCATCAGATTACATGAGTGTCATCCGTGTACTTCATCACTATCATCAGCATCATATCAAACCCCATCACCCCATGCTCCGCAAACAAATCTACCATCAACTGCTCATCTCAGTGCGGACTGCGGAGGGCATACACAGTCCAAATTCTGAACACAAAGATCTTCATCCCATATTTAGATTAGATAAGAGCAAATTTGTGACACAATGCAGCAACTATTTGCTCATTCTTACCTGCCCTCACTCCTCTTCCCACACCCCACTCTTCACACACTCATTACACTTACGGAGCACATAAAAATTTAAATACGCCACCTAGCGTTGCTTAGACGGGTGGTCTAATCTGTGTGCTGCTCAAACAAGCAGCCTGCCACCGGAGCAGCACCTATGGGCTGCTCCCTGCCAGCTGTTTACACTGCTCCACTGATTACATCAGACCCATGCCGCCACAACCACTACAGTCGCTTTGCGTGCAATGTCAATGTAAACAAATGTCGCACAGGACTTTGTGTGCACCGCCATCTCGGCCCACGTTCGAAAGTAATTTCGCCAGCAAACGCACAAAAATCCCCCCCACACCCCAAGCAAGCTTGCTTGACCTGCAGCAGACCACCTGTCTGCCGCCAACAGACTCGAGGGGTAGCTGCTCTGTTAACGCGGCGAGCTTTTCACCACGATTCCGACGAAAGCTTCGACGTTATCAGCCGCAGCGCTTCTGCGCAATCATTTCTGCACGCGTTCCCCACGCCTAAGCGGTGCGAACACACAGCGTCGCAGTTCGACGTACGTGAGTGCCGCTCGCAGCACGTCAAGCTCGATTGGAACGTTGTGGGGAAATCAGTCTGAATTGGACGGTCGACTGGGTTTTCCACAGTTCGCTCGCTGCCTCGCGGAAAAATCTCTGAAAACTCCTCAACCGAAGAACACCCAAGCATCGACTGCATTCCCTTAAGTGAGTTGTGCCCGTGCATGTGCCAGTGTCAGTGTGGAGCTCCTGCTGCCAATCCAATTTGCCGCAAATGGTAATTTCCCATCGGAATTCTTGGCCAGAAACACAGGCAGCAGCATCATCGCCGTCGCAGTCGAAGAAGTGCAGCCACCGCGACGCGCTTTGAGTTATCAATCAACTGTCGGCTCCGCATGTACTTCGTCAGTTCGCGTCAGTGAGTGAGAAGTCGTTCGCGTTCCTGCCATTGTGCCAGTGATTGTGCGTGTGAAGAGGAAGTGCATCGCCAGCCAAAACAAAAGGGGGTGGCGGTGAATTGTGTGCGTGTGTGTGTGTGTTTAAGGGGGCCTGTGCGTATGCGGGAGTGAGGCGAAAGTGGTCTCCCGCCGAAGTATCGAAATTTAAATGCGAATCGTTTAGAATAGCTGCCACTCCGTAGCGCGGAGGGTGGTCCTCCCCGTTTTGGTGCAGCCCCCTTCAATGGGTTCGGGGATTTAAAATGGGCTGTCACGAAAAAATGCTGACGATGCACGGCCCACCGAGTGGCGGGGTGTAGACTCGCATCGATTTTGCTCGCATGCTGCAGCACAGGACATGGATACGAGAATTCGCAATTCACAGGAAGCCAGTGACCATGGAATCCACTGCGGAAGGGGAGAGGTGAATTGCACTTTATTTTTACTGCGTTCTGTTTTCAGTTTTTTTTTTATTTGGTGCTCGACGTGTGAAGCATTTTTAGCCAGCGGCGGCTACCGTCACCGTCAGAGGTGCGAAAACGTCGTTGGCCCTGACATTTGTTTTGTGCATTGGTCGCTGCCGTTTGGGTCTGTCGGTGGTGGATGCATTCTAAGCGGATGATGTGATCAAATTAAGCCAACAATCAGATAGACTCTTTTCCGGTGGGACGGGCTTTTGGAAGTTTGCGGAATTTAGTGATGAACTAGCAGTTAGGAAACAATCGAACGGGTCGATGGGTAATAACGAAGTCATTAGTCTGGCAGTTTAGCAAGTATCGGGGGATGGCAAGTTAGCCATAATTTGACCCCCGGGGGATATTTGGTTCGAAATGTTTTGGCCAGAGTTGAGAGATGCGTAGTAGAGAGGGATGCTTTGTGAGGTGGACACTTTTGTCATGGAATTTTGTCTTTTCGATAAATTTCGATTTTTGGCACTTGCTTCGTTTTAAAAGCTATGACATCTCAGTTATATGGGAACTGATTTACACAAAATTTTAAAACGGGTTGTACTTTATGCAGCCTATGTGGCAGCACCCTATGTAAAAGGGTTGCGGAGACAGGTATCGAATTCGGGTACTTAAAAGTGATTTACACAGCTTTCTGTCTCTTAAAGAAATGCATTGAAAGAATTCATGGAATTGCATCATCGGCACCGACTGGTGAAGCATTTATTTGTTTCTAAATGTGGAGCAATGTTAAAACAGCTTCAACATATGGATTAAAAGGTGTTTCCAATAGAGATTTATGGTGTACAACAACCTGTGTGTATGGTATTGATGAAACCCGTGGAGCTATTGTGTAAACTAAACTCTCCTTTATAATTGCAGTTGGGTTTGATTGGGTGACAAACACACAAAGGCTTTGGGGCATTGTATTGTATTGCATTGCTGCATGATTTATTCTATTACGAAGATTTTTCTCTGAACTTTTGACATTCAGGAATTTTGGAAATGTCAGGACTTCGGATTACAGAGTTTTGTCAGCAACCCGTTCACAAATTAAATCGAAACTTAAGGATGCAAAAGAATATTTAAAAAATGCAAATGGCAAAATTTTTGGAGTTGAAATAACAAACTTATGTTATTGAACATACCCAGCGAATGACTAGTACCGACTTTAGACCGATACCTTGACTATCAACGGTCGTCACTTTCGTATGTGCAATCCTTTCAGAGCGAGTATTATTTCTAAAGGAAATGATCTCCTTAAAGTCGACTATTCTTCTACTTCTTCTTTTACGGGCGCTACACTGGACCTGGGCCTCAATCAGCTCTTCTTCAGCTGCCTCCAATTGCGACCTCCAAGTCGGTTGATGTGCTTCCCTAGTCTGTTGCACTATCCCAATGGCTCGGATTCGGACCGAATCGATGGTGTCCATATGCTCTATCTGAAGACGCTTGACCAGGCGTATGCCGCCCTACAGCCTATAATTTTCGTCATTGAATCTTCTCCAGATGCCATCAACGTAAACAGGACCAAAAGTTGCATGCAGAACTTTTCTCTCGAAAACACTTTGGGCTTCTTCATCTGTCCTTAGTATCGTTGACTTTCGAAAATTCATACTTTTTGAGGAATTTTGAGACTAATCTGTATATGTATGCCATTTACTTCTCAACCATTCGTGATAGGATGAGCAGTAAATAACCGACTATGATGCGACTATAACAAAACGTGGTTAACCGAACCTCTGCTTCATTTCAAAAGATGTGTCGCGTTACATATCATTTACTGGAGATAGATGTAATTGACATTTTTTTTATCAAGTTACACACATACGCACATACGCAAAGTATATGACATCAGCTCCGAATAGTACAAAAATGCATATATAGACATTGATCGCTAAATAAAATGCATCTGTACTCGAAACTTTCTCAAACTCGCTTCCTAAGAAAAATCTGACGAATATAATAAATGAACGGAGATCCAAAAAAAAGGGTTTCACCTGCAATACACTGAGCTTTTAGTCGTCTTTGACACAGTTCTCGGTCCCACCGCTCTTCAGTTCCTCATCAGATTTTATGATGTCATTTATTTCGTGGTTTCAGGTTGGTAGCTATGGAAATTGACACTTGCGTATCGCAGCTATCATCAATACCAACAACATGACTCTCGTTTAGGATTTTACATTTTCTGTATAATAGATCAACGCGTCAAATCATTTATATTTAATCGAAAGAGGTGTTTCAAACGTCGCTACGTTTCGCGTCGTCATATGCGACCGACTGCGCAAATAATCATTAAATTTGTAAAAAAAAGCATCTGTGATGTAGTAAGACCTCTGTATCATCGTAATGCTCAGTAAATCTAACTTAGGCTTTTGTAATTATAAGTGTTTCTGATGATCCGAAATTATCGATAATGCGTATATAGGCTTCAAAACTCCCGCAAGGGATCAAAGAGGTACCGATTTATCCAGAGAAGGTGACTGTTTGTTGTGATATACGTTCAAAGCGTGCCAATTTTGTACATTTTGCAAAGATAGCATTGGCGTGCAGTTACAGTATAATGAAATCGAATGATAACCGACTTTATTTTTTTCGGGTGATTGTGTGTTCTAATTTGTATGATGAATGATTTCTGTAAGAAGGGGTCACAAGGCAAACAGCAGAACCAGTAATGGCTTTATTTCCTGAGAGGTTTCCTGGCTACGTTTTTTCACATATTGGCGACGTCAATTAGTCACCAAGAACGTGTCATTTGACAGCAGACAATTTTTTTTAAGTGGGGCTACACACAAACCTTGCTCACTCGAACAAAACCCAACCTCTCATTATCAAGTTATGGCCGAGGTGGTCGCCGTGGCGTAGTGTGTAAGTCCGTCGACCAACACGCAGAAAGTCTATGTTCGATTCCTCGCAATTTTCACAGCACCACCTCTTTCAAGTTGCTGACAAAACTCAAGTTGTAGTGATTGTGTATGAACAGCTTCTCAAATCTTACCGTTCGGAGTCGCCAATAAACTGTAGGTCTCTTCTACTCATGAGAGAACATTGTCACTCAATTATTTTTATTATTTTTATGGTCGAGTTACCGCCTGAAGGTCCGAAGAAGTGGTTAAAAGTGGCTTAATAAGAAAAGCGTGATACAAATTTTCGCGAGTCGCTTCTTTGAGTAGTATTGTTTTTCACACATAGTGACACATTACACACTTTCAAAAATGCCTTACGTGTTTTATTAGAAAAAATTTTTTTAACTTGTCTGAAGAAATTCTCTCAAACTTGTCTGGAGTCACCATTAAACCATTCGTGAGACAACCACGAGCATAAGTAGATGAGGCTATTCTCTGGACAATCTGCTTTTCCAATACCCGCCAATTTGATTACTCTCTTTTGAACGTTTATTTTATGTATTATGGATTCTATTATAATTTCAGTTTGTCTATTTGTTTGTCCATGAGACACGTAATTTTATATCTATACACTCAACAGCAGGCAAGACTGTGTCTTCACGAACATTTTAAATTTCGCGATAAATGCGGGTGACTCCCAAATTGCTTAAAGTTGGTCACTTTGAAGTAATTTTTAATTAAATTTTGCCGCTCATACAAATGCTCTTCACGTGATTCCTTTTCTTTCTTAATTGACAACCTCTCAAACTATTACCGCCTTTTAAAGCGCCAATTTCTATGGCCGTTGTGCTCAGAAATCGCCTCCGAAATGGGCTTCAATTTATTGAAAGTTAATTGATTTCTGTGTCACATTGACACTTAAAAGTCAAAAATGGACTCATTCAATTAAGGCAACTATTCCCATTCAAGTTGAGCAGGCAGAAAAAGTTGTTGTTGTTCTAAGAATAATTATGCATCACTTTCTTGTCAACAACTCTGACCGTACAGTTGTGCTTTGAAATGGGAATGATTGTCCTTTGAGTGGTCAAACTGTCATTAGGAATCCTTTTAAGTTTTTCAAATGGATGAGAGGGAGGGTGAATGCTCCACTTGCATAATCGGCATCCTCAACTGCATTCCCTCGAGCACTTTTGTGATGTCACTCCGAATGAAAGGCCAAGTGCCTGGGAGCGAATGAAAGACAGGAAATGCATTTTAGAAAATGCTGAAGTTGAAATGAATTCAAAGTAAACTTTGGTTTGGGTGGGTGAAAGGAAAATTTTAATGAATTTGGAATAGAAGGGAACAGAGAAGCTTTCAAAACAAACTTTTTCATTGAAAAAACAGAAGTGCACTTGAGTGCTATTTTTGGATAAATCAATTTTGTTGTACTAATGTTATGCAGTCGAAGGATATTTGTGGGGCTCTGTCTCCTGAGGGACTGTATGAAATGTGGCGAAATTTGGGAGATTCCGAGTATCCGCTGCTTATAGAAATGTCTTTGCCAATTCTTTTTACTTGGAGATGCATGGTTTTGGTTTGTTAATCCCATTTCCTTTGTAGGTGACTGCAGATAAAAAAGTAGACGCGAGGCTTACAGGAAGGTGAAATGGAAATGGTGATGTGCTTGTGTGCGTAACGTATTTGAAGAAATTTCGTTCATTGATTCCGTTCTTATGAAGTATCACTATGACCAGTAGTCTCGAAACGCACGACTTTAAATTAAAACTACCTGCGGAAAAAAGAGGGATGTATTTCACTGCTGTACTCTTGTAGACCGCTACAATAGTTGTGGAAGTTTGTTAATCTCCGTCAAGAAGGTATGGCAAAGTAGAGGTATTTGCGTTGGTGGTGTCGGGAGGAGATAATTAATCAAAGAACTCAACATATGTATTGTAAGATGGAGTGGTTTATATAAAGCCTCGACTGATACAAGGATTTAGATGAGAGAGAAATTAGAATCGCATAGACAACACTGATCTGGTCCGAATCTGAGTGGTTGACACAATGCAACATAATGTGTTGCTCCCTCAATTGACACATACAAGTGGAGAAGAACCTTAACCAAATTGAAGCATTCTGGTGAGAGACCGTACCATCTAGAGACGCGTATTGGTTGAGACCAATGCCCATCTGGGACTCTAAGAGGAATAGACAAAGCATCAAAAATAATTTTCACTCCACACCTTACTGTAAATAATGTGAATCAATTCGAAAAGTCCCTTGCCTTTGGTTAGGCACCACTTGCCACTGGCAGTGTCCTACAAAGGCACTAAATTCAAACTCAGAGTGCCTCTACGAATATGTACGTCTACTAAGGTTCAAAAAATATCGAAATTTATCAACTAGCTGGTTACTGTGGCGTAGTGGCTAAGTGCATCGCACACGGAAGGTCTAGGTTCGATTCCCGCACGGGACACCTCGCATTCTTTCACCGCGGCACCTCTTTCGAGTTGCTTAGAACACTCAAAGAGTATCAATTGTCAATGAAAAGCTTCTCAAATCTCGCCGTTCGGATTCGGCAAAAAACTATAGGTCCCTTCTCCTCGTGAGAGAACAGTAGCACGCACAACACGAGTTATTGTTGTAAAAGCAAGGCCCTGGTGCCACTCAATTATTATTATTTTTATCAACTAGCTGTTCACTTCGACTAGTTCTTAGAGCTTAAAAACTTGCATTTAAGTAACACTAGCTGCGGCAACTTTTGGCTACTTTTGGCAATAATTCCCGAATAAGGTCTCCTTAAAAAAATCTTTTAATGACTCTTTAGATTTAAAGGAGCGTCAGTGTAAGGACTTAACTATTGTGTGGACATTTTTGTTTAATTTGGAGTCTTATACTTCTGTAGGGGTATTTTGAAATAAAATTTTACGATAAATATAACATAATAATTGAACCAGGCTAATGTTACGTCTCGCTAATGTTACTAAATGTTGGATCCTAAATTTCATGCAAATCTCTTAATATGTATAAACTGTGTAACAAAACAATTTTTTGTGTTTGAGTGTTTGTCGCAAGAAATTGTCGTGTGTGTAGTGCAGCTTCGTGTACAATTTCTGTTCAAATTTCTTTAAATTCAATTCATCGCAACTGTTGAGGGTAAATTTAGAAAAGAAAAGAAGCACATTTATCCGTCGCAATTAGGACTCATTATCCGCAATTTCAGTTCTAGATTTGATTTTTTGAGGATTTATATTTAAGTCAGTTTTGGATTGCGTGAGACGTTATATGTGTACATAACGAATGCCACAATAACCAAGCTGTATGATTTCCCTATGAATTGGCTTTATGATCCTGTGGTTTTATGTTGGTAATCATATCTTGTCTTAATCCGGAATTAACGCTGAAGATAATATTTACAAATTAGGATATACTTCAACCCACAAGGGACCAGGGCCTAGCTTCTTTAGCAATTACTTGTGTTGTGCGTTCTTAACAAGAGCAGGGACCCGTTTTCTTAGAGAAACTCTTAATTTACAATTAATGTTCTCTGAGTGTTCTGGAATAGAACATAAGACTTTTAGCATGTGAGTTGAAAAAGTTACCCATTACGCTACGGCGGTCAAGATAAGACACCCCTCTTAAGTGGACGGTCGTGATCAAATATGTTATTTGGTTTTACGTGATCCTGCATCAATGGTTCCATTTCCCAAGAGTTGTAGTTAATGCAAGACTAGACGCCCTAGTTACCCAAGTACCAAATGAGATCATGCTTGAGTTTCAATCACCCCACGTCGTTTTAAAGCCACCAAATACTCCCACTAGAGGGCCTACCGCAAGGTCAGTCTGAAACCGAAGTTCTCGGGGCTCCAGACCTCCCGCGGCACAAGAATATTGCCTCTGGTCAAGCTGTCACTACCAGTCAGGCTCCCTCAAAACCTAAGTCTGGTAGCCGCCATTCCGCCACCAAATTGACTTTAGCTCCATCAGTGATTCCTTATACATTATCAATAGTGCTACGGATGTGATTTTTAATCAAGTGATTCATAAATACAGTCGCACTCATCTGGAAATGGACGTGGACAGCATTTTTTCATTCATATGGTTTAGAAAATGCTTAGAACTTAGAAGGTAAACGGCTTTATTTAGGTAGATGGTAAAAGGCTGTAGCCACCTGGGTTAAACACTTGTGTCTTGAATGTTGTGCTGCAACAACAGTTCTGAATTGAAACGTCTAGATTGTTAATTGGACGAACAGGAATAGAAAGGTTAAGACAGTGAAAAATAATGGTTCACTCTAAACCTCGAAGGAGCATATGAGTCTTCGCGGCTGCGACACCGACAAGATATTTATTTCTTCTTCATCTGCCGTACACGAAACGATAAGGGTTGCCCTAAAACAGCATCAAGCACTGCGACAAATGGTTCTTACGATGGCGCTTGTCACTCGTATTTTTCTGCATTACTTTTTACTTTCTCCTCTTAAACAGACGCCCTCTTATGTGGACAAGAACGTGCTTTTTCTTGGTTCCTCACTATTTAACTCATAAAATGAAAACTTGTTCATTTCCATCTTTAAATCGACCTGTTCTTACTGAAAAACCGTTAAATTCTCTGTTTTCAACCTTCTGATAAATGAAAATGAATTGGAAAAAAAGAAGAGACTACAGTACTGCTCTGAAGCCTGAATCCACTTTCAGCTTACAATTGAAATACAAGTTTCGATTCAAAGTATACCTCAAATGAACCGGTACCTCAACTCTATCAGTATACCCAATCAGTTTCCAACGACTCGTTCATATCAAGGCCCCGGCGTTCAGAGTCCATGCCATAGACTTTCAGAATAAATTCTCTGACCGTGATTTGCAGCCAATTTGCCCACAAATTCCTGCCAAGTGAGAAAAAATTTACTCAGCAAGTGCATGTCATCGACTGTCACTTGTCACTTATAAGTTCGAGCCTCCGCCACTTTAAAGATGAAAGTTTATTGAAATTGTCAACCCCTTCGTGAATTAATTTCAATTACGACTGCGCCACCAAACATTTGTGTCAACAACAAAATTCACAAACAGTCACACGCCGCCGCCGCCGCTGTCGCCCCATAAATTAAAGCATCGACACATTCCACTAATCTCGTGTCGCACACACAAATTTCGACTTCATCTTCCGCATGGTATGAACGAAACCACACCCGTCGCCGGCTCATCCGTCGACTTTCTACATCAGAACAAATTGCTGAACATCTCCGGCTCATCATTTATCTTTCGCAATAAAACACAAAGTCATTCCTTTGGAAGTTAATAGCACGTAATGGACGCATCTCCGCATCTCAGGGAACTCTATCGCCATCTGTTATGGATGCCCGACTGATCGCCGGTGTGGTGGTGTTATGCAATAGATTCGAGAATCGATACAGTCGACACAGGCCTACTTTAACGAACCCGCGAACTGAGTCGTCAAACGGGCCAAAGTGGTGGTGGCGTCTGTGTATCTCGCATCGATTGACTAATCAAATATGCGGTCTTAGGCTGAACGAAACATGTGCCAGCAGCAAATTGTCTGTTTATCTTCATTATCAGGTGTCGCCCGAGCAGATAGTTGGGAGAGAGAATTTCAATAACAGATTTGTGGGGGAGACGCACCCAGACTGGCATCCGCCTGGCTACGGGTCGTTCGATGATCTCATGGGAAAGACGAAAACAAATGTATTCATGGGACTTAATTAAGCGAAACTCGAGAAGATGGAGGGAATTCGTTCGTTCAGCTGGAGATACATATGTATGTAAATTGCAACGCGGTTCGGCCCGGAGGCCATCGAACTAGTTTCTCTTTTGATTGTTCTCCGAGACGGAAAATGGTCTCTAAATCAAGTTTAATGATGCGACAGGTGCTGGCAAATCAATAAACGCTTGCGCGATGGGCGAATGTTGAACATTGTTTTTTTTTGTAGGGATTTTATATAAATTCGCAAGTTTATGGGGAGCTGAATTCTTGCGAGTGTTGGCTAATTGATTGATGGGAAAACATCTGTGGGTTAGCAATTTTTGCCCACCAACTTCATCCTTCATCCTTTTTGTTTTGAATTTGGGATAAGTATCGTTCCCTGCTAGTGGTGCAGTGGGGTCTACACTCTGAATGTTAGGCTTCTAATCAGAATGAAATTCGATGAAGCCACAAAATGTCGACCATACGTGGTTGGTCCTAAAGGTACTTAGCCTAGAAAAATAAAGTAACGTATTCTCCTATACTCTTGATTCAGGAAGCTGTCAGAATAATACGTCTTCTGAAGGTCTGTAAAGAAGGCTTCCATTGAGGCGAGGGCCCTTTCATTCACCATTAAATTTCTGAGGGACTTTTTCAATTTGGGAAAGAGCAAACAGAAGTCATACGGCACTTAATTTGGGGAAGACGTTAGATGGGCTGGGACACTTGGCTTAGTTCGGCACAAAAATGGTGTGAGGTGGTTCCTTGCATGATGAAAGGGCACTTTTCTGGGTTTTCTTCAATTCGGCGTCAAATAGTTCGGCATACGGAGCTCCGTGTTTTTTCCTTCTCCAGGTAGTCTACATTGACTATCCGAACTTGTGAATCTCTAAAATTGTTGTCAGTCACCATATCGAGCAATAGGATGGTATTTCTTGGAGAACGACCGTCGGGTGAAGTTCGCTATCTACTGACCTCCACTGTATACAAGTGAATCCATGCTTGGTCAACGGTCAAAAAATGATGCAGAAAAACCTCCGAATCGCGCTCAGCATTATACAATGCTATAAAGTCGTCTGACGTTTGCTCTAGTGTTCCTGAGTGAGCAAACACGGCACACATCACTTAGACAACTTTCTCGTAGTCAATATGGCATTCAGAATATGACAGACGCGGTCTTTTTGGATGTCCTCTGTCTCGCGCACCTCCAATCTGTAGTCGGTATATACGTGATGCTGGACATTTGTTACCTTATCCTCCGCGGCAAGCCGTTTTTAGGACATCTGATTGTGGCTCATAAAAATTCAACGGTCGCCATCGAATGAGAACAGTCACCGTACCCAGGATCCAAGCGTTCCTTGGTCTCATTTTGTGACTTCCTGTGTAAAATCAGAAATCAAGTCAACGACCGATGGCACCTTTTATCCACTTTTCCATAATTCATTGACTCACCAGCACACGCTGCTAAATCAAACCTGTTTTCCAAAAAGTCCGCTGAAATTTCGACAATCCACAAATTTTTCTATTCCGATATTAGCGCCAAGTACTCAAAGCTGTCCCACCCCTGTTAAGGATCTGAATGGTCGTTAACGCAAGGTGGACAAGTTTTTGACACAGACGTGGAATGTATTGGTTTGAGTCTTGATAATTGTTGTTTTGTGAAACTCGCTGTTAGGAGGCGGTGTGGAGTCTCCCTCCAATCGTGAACGAGTAGCACCCACTAAAGGCAAAACAGGAGGATATAGGATCTAGTCTGTAGCGCCGAACTATTTACTTCCAGATTTTGGCAGAGTTTGTGTTCTTGAGGAAGACTTTACGGTTGACCTGTCCAGATGTTTGTCTTTTAAAACATTATCCATTGAAGGACAGTTTTACCCATATTGTTATGGCAAACTTAAATGACTCAAACAAGCTTACAAGACAACCATGAAATAAATCTCAGTACACAAGGAAGAACTTTATCTTCTCGTTACAGCTACGAGAGAAATGAAATTTGCTTGGCTTCGAAATCTGAGCGGGCAATAAATAAGGAAAAGAATTATAGTCCCATCTACATACCAACGGCGTTTCTCTTTGACATCAGATGCAAGACAATTCAAATCAACAGATCTCTCTGTTGTTGTCCATACATATGTATGGCAAGAGAACTTTCACGAATGCCACTGACAGATTACGTAAATTTTGCAAATTCAACTGACAGCAAAAATTACTCTAGGCTAACTTGTTGCAGAACTGTGCCATGCATTCAAATGAATGCATGCCTCGCAGTAATTTGATTGATTGCTCTATCAAAGCAAAATCCGCAACTGAAAGGAAAATGTGCCATGCAATTAGGGAGTGGAGTGCTCAATACGACACATGTGTCTCTAAGTGGTAACATTGAAATGCTGGTCCTATGTGGATGAGGGATTATTATTTATTTCTCATATGAAACATCGATTTAGGTTCTCTATAGATTTGCGGTGTGTGCTTTTCTATTTGATCGGGATGCTATGTATCTCTCTGTTTACAATTTCAAGAATATTGCAATGGTATGGATATTTTTAAAAGTGTCGTTAGTGCGATTGACGTCATTATCATCATCATCATCGGCATCATTGATCTCTGCAATAAAAGAACTGTGAACAGGTGGAGAAAATCTTGAAGATCATAGATTTTGTTTTGCCTTTGATATTACAATGGGTTTAGTACATCTGCTGCCGCAAATTCTAATCGGCGATAGACAGGAGCAACTTCGAACTTCTGAACAAATAAAAAAACACTGCATAGTAATAATAATAATTTAGCCGCACTACAGCCCACAAGGGACCAAGGCCTTGCTTCTAAAACAACTATTCGCGTTGTGCGTGCTACTGTTCTCTCACGAGTAGAAGCGACCTACAGTTTTTTGCCGTCTTCGAACGGCGATATTTGAGAAGCTTTTCATAGACAATTAATGCTCTTTAAGTGTTGTCAGCAACTCGAAAAACTGCTAGATGTCCCATCCGGGAATCGAACTTCTGCGTGGCGGTCGCCGCACTTACCCACTACGCCACGGCGACCAACAAATAAAAACCTATACAAGTTGTACAAATTTTGCAAATAATCTAAATCAAATTTGTTTACTGAGGGCCGCATGCTATACTGAATAAAGAGGCAAATTTCGGCGGGACAGTCTCGCTTACGAGTTTTGTGCTCACTGTTTCCAAAAATCACGAAATGGCCAACTTCGGAATAAGGTTTCTTCATTCAATAGATTTTCAAGAAAAATTTCTAGACATAATGTTGCTCACAACACTTAATTGTTCTCGCCTGTGTATGCGCAAGATTCTAAAATATTGGAATTCATATGCGGAAGTGTTCATTAACCATTATCTTACAATGAGTGGCATTAGAGCCAACAAGGGACCAGCGTCTAACTTCTACAGCAAATGGTGTCGTGGGTGTTACTGTTCTTTCACAAGATAATGAAACTTGCACACGGTTCACCTAATACGCCATGGCAACTGATTCTACAATCAGTTAATGATATGTCATCGAAAAAATCAATTTAAGCTGAATTTCAGAAAACTTTCCTTAAAGGCCTTGAATGGCTTTTCAATTAGTTGCCGGCAACTCGTCAATGTAGAGAAGTAAAATGCAAGTGAAGCAGTCTCGAAATTGAACCCGCGTGTCTTTAAACACATTTACCCACCCACTACATGGCAGCCCTACAAAATATGTCTCCGTATATAAACCAGAAAGACGTTCTCACAGAGATCAAGTTTGAGATGCAGCATGCACCGCGCTCTGAAATGTTCTTCTTTTCGGAATTGTGTCCTTGACCCATTTCACGTTCTGTTTTTGAAAAATAATTCGACTCGTGTTCGGTCATTCTCGTCATCTGCAGTAATGAAGAAGGCTCTTACACATCTGCCAAGTAGGGCACCTTAAACTGCTTTAAGCTGCAGATTTCAAAGTTTAGCACAAGGTTTCTTGTCCAAAAGTTTCTTGCTATAATTATGATTGCTGATTCAAGATATATTACAAAGTGTTAAGTGTTAAGTTATTGAAGGACCTAAAGGTGTGTGCACAACCGTCTTTTCTTTCAAATTTACATTTGAATGGAGCAACTTTTGGTACATCGATATGCATTCTCTCATATTCTGATACAATTAAGCGTCGCTTAAGTAATCAAGGACTTTAACGTTCTTCCAGTCACTGCATATCTTTCATTTTCGTCCATTTATGTTCCTTTCACCTACAACCAACTAACGACTACAGATATGTTGCTGTCTTTGGCAAGATTCTCTTTGCCTGGTTAAATCAATATCAATACTCACTTACTATTTTCCATTTTCCAGAAAGTAAAGATTTCCTCCAAAAACTAATTTCACTTGCGGGTCTAAGACGACAACACCTCCTGATCTGCGAAGTCATAAAAATCGTGGTGCAGTGGGAAAGGGCATCAACTCCTGCGTCAAAGGGGTAGCCTTGATCCTTTAAATCAAATTAACTCATCATACATTTTTCCACTCTCTCGCTTCACATATCTCGCGTAGCTGAAAACACTCGAGCAATACTAACCGTCTACGAGAAACCTTATTAAATATACCTTATTATATATATCATGGTCCACTCCACTCATGAGAGAACAAGAACAATGACAGTAGCCTTATCCTATTTGTAAGTTTATTTCCAATCGTAACACACCCGAAACAACATTTGATCTATATTTGGTTGAATTAGAACGGACATGCTGAGGTTTTATCTAATGGTGGTTATTTGAAAATGTTGACTACCTGACGTGGTTATTTGTAAATTTTTTGGTGACATCGATTGCCGCTACGATACGGGACAATGGACCAGTTTTTGAGATCGAGTATGAGAAAGCTCTTTTCTGCGGGGATAATTCAGAGCTGTGGTTGCCGAAGTCATATGGAGTTTCTGCTTCGTTTCGTAATCATTGACGAAATATGGATGGATAAGATATACACCAGAGACGAAAGAAAAGTTTAAACAGTGGACTTCACCTGACGAATGATCTCCTTAGAAGCCGGACTGTTCGGAAAGGTGAGGACCACTTCTTTCTGGGATTATCTACGGGAGGGAAAAATTGATTCATTGAATTGGATTGATTTAGAAAAAAAGCAGCTCCATTTGGAGTTTAAAAAAGTGCCCTTACGCCATGACAACGTTCCGACACCTCCATGAGTCGACACCAAATTAGTCGATTAGGCAAAGAACTGCTGCCGCATCTTTTTTGTATATTTGGCCCAGTGCGACTCAGGTGTACACTTTTCCGGCTAACACTTTTTGAATGTCCTTTTGATTTCGCTGGCCATTTCTGCATTAGGTTGCTTTCGAGGCAAATTCCAGTCTGAAGAAGGAAGACTTGATGAGAGTAACCCCATTGAAGGGCTGTAGGTGTTGACTGGCTTTTAATTGGCCGTTTGCTTAGAAGGGCATTGTTTAAGAATTAATTCTTATTTAATAATCTAGCAGGAGTATCAGGAAACGAGGTTTGTCCTGCGTAGGTGACCAATTTCGCAGGTCCACAGTCTGATCTAAAAGGCGTTGGGATCCAGGTGTTCTGAGCACGACTTGGCTGCCTTTGTGGTCAATTGTAGGAATCGTACGCATAAAAACTGAGTTCAAATCAAAACATGATGAAAAGAAATCAGGACATTCCATTGAAAATCGATGGAAAATCGGCACAAACTGACTTCCTTTTTAGTGTCAACTAGGTACCTGAACAAGAAGTCCTTCGGTAACATTTTTCACGCTTCCTTGAATGTCCTTGACTACAGGAACCATAGCATACAATTATTTCAAGGTCAACAAATAATAAAATAATGTAACATATAACCTAAGAATATCGATTGCTTCACACGATGCCCTCTTTGAATCGCGAATTCATGGACTAAACGTATTTTCTTTTCCAATTGTTCCAATCCCACAAATTTGAACGAGAACAAACCTGATTTACACGCCAATTGGAATATTCAAAAAAAAATCTGATTCAACTTCTCGGTGAAGAATTGCTGCACTTATGGATTTTCAATGGCCGCTACCCGATGGCTCTCATTGATCAGCAATTGATTCTATAGATGTAAAAATATGCTGCGGCCACAATGTGTACGTTTGCAAATAAAGCCTCCATCAACGTTATTTGTTTATTCACTCCGCTGCTTGTACCAATGCACTTCATCGAGTAGCAGTTGGCATGAATGCAAGGCTATTCAGTATTCACCAGATATGTTTCCACTCATTCGCATCACCGACCAATGCATCGCATCCCGAACAAAGGCCGCACTGAATGATGAAGGTCGAACGATGGCCATGCATCTGGGAGTGAAAGCATATGGATATCCTTTTACAACGCCCAATGACACTCGATAAACTCTCGAACCGAAGGGAGGCAGGATAGTCGTAAAACAAATTGCTAAGTTTGTGGGCTTTTCAAATGAATCATGGCCCTTAGTTAATACGTTAGTCAATGAAACTGAAATTTCAAATTTTACTGTGCGGTGGAAGAACTCACTTCAGACCCTTTTTGCATCAATTTGCGTCCCAGAAGAATGTCTATCGAGGAAGAAGGCCTCAGCTATTCACAGATCAGCTACTGGTATGGCGGATGGGGACTAAAGTCCAACTCCACCTACGGCCGCGACACATAAACATCCGCGGTGCTCTAATTGGCCTTCGCGTTCACGACCTCGACCAAAAATAAGATCCCAACGAAAGTTCCCGCAATCAGCTCTACCTGTGGTTCTAAAAAAAACCAAAATTACACAACGCAGGGCCACCATCCTAAAGCGTTTCACGTCAAAGTGTCCGACGAGTGCTTCATGTACGCCACAAGCAAAGCCGCTCCACAGCGGATGTGTAAATTGCGACTTATCAAAACAACTTGATCCACTCCGAAATAGAACCGCTCTTCCGTCACAAACCAACTAAACGCGTCTCAACCGCGTCTAAATTACACATCAAGCCAAGATAATTGTTTTCGCTTCCATTACAGTCCACACGACCGCACACACTTATCTCGCATCCGACAAATGACTCAGCAGCCGTAATCCCCTTCCTCCTCCCTCGTTGGTAATTGAATTGCCAAAGTTGTGGCCAAAAAATCAATTGCCGTCTGACGTCACAGCGCTTTTTCTCTCTCTCCATATATCATCGTTTCCGCCGCACGTCTTAGAGCACTTGACTTGCTGAATTTATGGAAAATGAATTCTGCCAAATCCCTCCCTATCCCGCTGACCGTGGAAAAGTCGTAAAGCTCATCAGTCTGCCGGACAGCATCAATCCACGACTCCTCCCGATGGCGGGGGAATGGAGGAATATCTTCAAATTGATTTCTCCGAAGCGGACGCGATGGATTTTTCTTCAAAAATAAACCAGAAGCGCCTCGTCTAGGTGCGTCATTGCTGATTAGTGTTTACTTCCACTCAACGCTTCGCATCTTCAGATCTCTCACGAGCACACATCCTCGGGTGGGGGTGGTTGGCTCTTTGAGGCGGACTTCCTTCGGTGTAAATATAGTTCCGACTTGCGCACACTCACATCATCACAAAGCACGCCCGCGGGCAGTGCACAGAAGCTTGTGCCAAAAACGAAACGATCTCGTAAAACAATCTCGCACTGCGACCGCTGACAGATATGAATTAATGGCCGCAGGCCAATGGCACTAAGTTCCATCTCTGGGGCCTCCCTTGTCGCGGCGCTGTTGTCAGAGAACAAGGGCACAACTGGTCACAAGCTGTTGAAACACTCCCTCCAAGGTGAAGTTCAAATCTGTCGTGCATGGCGTATAGCGGTTTTTCCCAACGGCCGTGTCTTCACTTTTTTCGAAACAAATATGTGCATTCCGAGCGTCTGTGGAAATAATTGCACAACAATGACTCCGCCAGCCGTAGAGTGTGCACTCGTTCTCGTTCCCATGGCGCGGCGTTGCACCATGCACCATCGACTTAGCGCCCCCACCGCTCACCCAATAAACAATTTACATCATGCGCCTTAATTAAAATTCAATTGCAAGCGATTACGGGCGGTTTTCGCACCGCGTTCGCGCACACGGTTTCGAATCGGATTCAGGTGGCATGGCGCTGCAGCCCTGCAGCGGCGACGGTGGTGGGGCGATGGAACCGCAAACGAGGCGAGTTTATATTTGGAGTGGATAATTAAGATGCCTTCGTCTGGTGTTTACTTTCGTTTGTTTTCGTTTCGCTCGTCTTTTCTTCGGTCCCTCACTCACTCGGCGCAGTGGCGGCGAAGTCGGTCGAAGTGCTGGTGCTGGTGCTGCCGCTGGTGGGTTACTTAATTGAACGCATTACGCTCACGGTGCTTGTGTGCTCTTGTGTGGAGTGATCTTGAAGATATATTGCCTCTGGAATGCACTGTGTGGGGTGTGAATTGCCGAAGCGCACACCCCGCTCGCCGCCACAGCCCGGGGCAACAGTGTATCTAATTGGGTGTAGTTTTGCCATACGTTTCTGTCACTGGCAGAGGGCAACCCTCGTTGAGATTGGTTTGGTAATGAAAAGGTTTTCGCACAGCAGTGGCGAACAAGTCATTTCCTAGGGGAAATTATCTTATTTCCTTCTCCATCGTCTTATCCGGGCTAAAGGAATCTATACTTTTCAGTTTGCAGTTACTTGGTGGCAGTGTGTGTGTGTGGGAGAGGGGGAGGGGAGACTGCCACTATATTGTTTCGTGCTGAAACAAATCAAGATCGAAATCGGTGCAGTGGATGTACGCGTCGGTTTAAATGAGTTCTCTTTATTTTGTGTGCGAAAAGTTCATCGCAGCAGGCGGAGGAGTGCAGCGTTAGTTGCAACAATCTCCGACATATACACCAGACGGCCAACAATGTTTCGAATTTATGAGTTTTTAGATGCTCCCACTTCCCTTTACCCCCGTGTGGGGCATACATCATCAGGGAAAGTAGAGCTGGTATCAGATTGCTAAAGTTTCGGAAGTAAAAACCCGCTTTCCAATCGGTTTTAAATTCGAATCTGAGTTTGGAAAAAAATAGCTGGCCGAAAAAAAACTGAAGGATGTGGGTTCATTCGATATACATACGTTCGATGTAACATCTTGTTGGTATCTTATGGGTGATGCTCCAATGAAAAAAAGAACACAAGTCTAGATTTCGAAATAGAAGATTACTGCAATATCCAAAAGCCTCTTTCACAGCGAGTTTGATTTCAAATTTCAATCCATACCTGATGACAAAAAAGTTGTCTCAGAAAAGACTTTGAATAATGGTAGAGAGAACTTATGCTTTCTGATTATAAAACCGCAGATTCTACAACCTAAATGACTTATAATTGAATGAAGAAGGTTGGAGAGAACAACCTCTAGAGATGGTTGTTGTAAGGTAAATATTGTTTTCAGTTATTTGGGGCTTCGTAATGCAAGGCTCGCCGTGGTCAATAGGGTAAGTGCGTCGAACTACACGCAAAAAGTCTAGGTTTGATTCCCGGACAGAACACCTCGCATGTTTTCACGGCATCACCGCTTTCGAACTTGTGACAACACTTAAAGAGTATCAATTGTCTATGAAAAGCTTCTCAAATCTCGAAGTTCGAAGTCGGCAAAAAACTGCAGTTTCCTTCTACTCATGAGAGAACAGTAGCACGCTCATTTCGAGTAGTTGTTGTAGAAGCTAGGCCTTGGTCCCTTGTGGGCTGTAGTGCCTTTCAATTAATATGATTATTAATGCACGGCTCTTTAATTTTGTATCATTCGTTTGGCATATTTTCAAACGCTAAAATTTTGAAGGAAATACCTACGAAAGAGAGTCTCGAAAGAAACATTTCATAAAAGTAGGTACGGAGCGCTTCTGTCTCCCGGGTTTACAGAATTGTCAATTGACAGAAAAGAAGAACGGTCGAAAGCACGTTGAATGTTGCAATATATATGGAGATTCACCGTGAGATTTAACTTTCAAAAGGCATTTTTTGAGAGATCCCGAGTGAGTTCTATTAATCTGCTTTCTCATTTTTGTTCAGTATCGTTCGGCAAGTCATTACACCACAACAGCGTCTTCAAATTGTTGATCTATATGTTGAAAATCTGCGTTCTGTGAGCAATGTTTTAAAAACCCATCTAGTGAAGAGACTGTGTAAAGCAACTGTAGCTAAAAGTGTACGCGAAGACCGTGACGAATCAAGTCTCCATTGCTTGACTTAACATACTTTTCGAAAAGATCCAGTCCTTGAAACGGAAATTTGAAACTTGTGCAAAACCTAAAGCCAGGCGACTCAAAATATCGTCATATTTTCAGTAAATGTTAAAAGTATGTTCAGTGATGAAGCCCATTTCTGGCTCAAGGCAACCACTAAAAAAAAGAATTGCCATATTTGGGCTGATGAGCAACACGAGGAGTGCGAAGAGCGGCATGATGGGGTTCATTGGTTCATATTCCTTTGAAAATATAATATCACAGTCAATAGAAAGCCTAATGAAGATATGTTAACAGACTCCCTGAAATTCATGCGCATGCTTGCGGGGATCTCTAGTTTTAAGAAAGCACCTCTATAAACCGTACAATGCGTAAAACAATGGACTTTTTAAGAAATCATTTTGGTAAGCATTTAATTTCACGATTTGTTACAAACCCCAACTCTGGGGCTTAGTTAAGTTTCGAATCGTCAGGAATAAGTCAGCAACGAAGGATGCTTTGGAGGTCACGATTACTGAGGTTATCAGCGAGTTGCTAGCCTCGAATGAGTAGCCAAAAATTTGACTGTTCGAATGGACTATCCCAGACTTTGTCCTGTTCAATGTGCATATTATCATTTTCAAAACGCAAATGTCTGTGATAGTTCTCTTAACCAACATCTAAAATGTTCAGGTCACGTTCAAATCCATGTGTTTAATTTTACATCATAAATCAAACCACACGATGAATGACCCTTTACAACAGAACAATGAGCGGATTTTATGCCACCGCGTAAAATATTCTCTCTGTTTCGTAAATAATGCGCTCTGTGAAGCAGATCGGTAACCTGACGTTGATTAATAGTTGAAAACTATTTTGTACAGTGTGAATGTGGGTGCTAATGAACACAACTGATACACATATCTATGACAGCTTAACGGAAGTGATCTCCTTTAGCATTAGATAAACCGAGTTTGCTTTCATATTGATTTAAGTTGTTTATCAGAGCCAAGTCGAATTGTAAATGACATAGTGGTAAGGAGGAGAAGAATTTGACTTAATGCAACACATTCTGCTTAGCTAGAATTCAACAAGCTACATGTTTTCTCAACACTTAAACAACTCGTCTGATGACTGACTGACTTTACTGTTTCAGCTTGTTTAATAATCAGTTGCACATGCCGGCTTTAAGACTGTATACTTTAAACTAAGCTTGCCGCCTCCTTCTTCATACGGGTACACTCTTTTAAATCAAATGAAACCATACAAAAGATTTATTAAGCTAAATAAATGACCGCATTCACTCTGCATTTCAAGCCTATAAGAGCGCTGTACCATTGCGTTAAGCATATACAACACATTTAGAGCATGACGAGATTTAAGGTGGAAGAACACAATGCAAATAATTTAAGGCACAACGTGTACCCATCCCTGAAGAAACTCCATTGTAGGTGCGACGAATAACACAGAATCAGATAACTATGCTGCCATTAATTACTTTTATTATAATTTTGTGAAAAAAGTCAATTGTTTGGGTTCCCGTTGGAAAATTAATTTTTTGAATTTATGAACTCTATGGACTTAAGCGTCTCGTTGATGTTTACATCCTCACCTTCTGGTGACAGCCGATAATTAAAGCTTGTTCCCACATGGCTTCGAAAATTACCAGACTCATAAAAGTTGTAATTATTTTTATACACAATAGGTGCTTTAACGTTTTTCTCATTCTGATGAGACACCCAGAAGAGTGTGAGTGAGTGTGTGTGGTTTTCTAGCCTTTTGGCGCTTGGAACATTCTCGTTGACATTGTTCGCAATGGCGTTTCATGATTGTTTTCTTAAGAGAAAATTTGTGGTTTCTTTGAGGCAACTCCACATTCTGTGCCTGCCTAGCGAAACTTTCCTTACCTACAACCACATTTTCCTTCCAAAAGCGGAGACTGGGTCACAATTTCCCTCACTGAATCTCATGTACAATCGTAAACCCTGTGCTTGTTACGGAATTGCATGTCATCATGCATTTTGACGCTATTTTTTTGCAAATTGTTTATTTCTTCAAGAGCTGGATACTAAATTAGAGCAGTGCAGATGCAGTTCCCGATTTTTCTCTAGTATCTCCGAAGTTATTGTAGCTCTGTTCACTTTTTGCCAACCCCGTGATAATCTGTCTCATTACGTTCCTTAATGGCGTGTGGTTCCGACATTCGTTGAGACATTGTTTGTGAGAGATATGGCTTACGTTCAGGCACACATTCCATATTCTTCTGATTTTTAAGACACTCACTAGCATAAGTCTATCTTGCTATCTAAGGATTTTGGCGCTCTTCCCGATCCTACAACAGTTTAATGACTTCTATCACTGACAGCCACACAACCAGCCACTCTTTCATTCGCCAAGGTAACATTCTCTTGCCGATTGAGTGAATGATATATTAAATAAATTGTATTCCTCGTGCAATATCACTGAACACTCTTCCAGGAATTTCACCGAAATTTTTAAAATGCCTCTCCACTTGCATATCTCTTTCTAAGTCATAATCTGATGAAACTGCCTTCAATAGCAGCTGACAAAAGTCCCATACAAATTTAAAGCCGAACACAATACATTACTTCTCTGATAACAACAAACAGATTGTTTCCCCCATTCAAGGAAACACATCACTTTCCCACGACATCCATCCTCAAAGGACTCCGACATGCAATAAGATGTAACAAAGAGGATAAACAGATAAAAACTCGAAACAAACTCTCCTCCTGCCGGTCACACATGTCACACAAGTCCTTACAAACTTCCCAAATTCAAAAGACAGGTAATCGATCGGAGACGGCCACACAAACCAATACCAATGGCTAGGGAAGCTCCCAAAACTTTCCACACCGAGATTCGCTTTATCGTTCAATCACCAAATGACAATGGCACCCATCTTCCATCCCCCACCACAATGGCCAACAACTATTAAAGTGTCCTTTTTCAAAACGCCTCCCCCGGTCATTCGATCTCATTCGCCCCACCCAAGCCATCCCGCACCATTGTGCGGCCTTAATGGCGCAATCAATCAACTGCCGGCTTGTTTTCCATCCCCGAAAAAGTATGTTAACAGGACTCCCCCGCCCGGCACTCTGGGAAATATTTGTAAAATATTTCGAAAAGAAATCGACCCCGCAACGACCAGTGCGGTTCGCATTTCCATCTCCACTGCCGTCCGGGGACCGATAACTCGTAATTCATCGCAAATCCATTGGAATGGAATTGCGGAGTGGATTTTTCGAAATTCACCTCGTGCAAATTAAGGCCGATAAATTGAAGGATGACGGGACGGGACGAGTCCTCACAAACGAAACTGTCACAGTGACTCTGACAGTCACACACGCTCAGCTCTGTCCTGGATCTCAGCTGTCACCGGCGAACTCTCACAGGAACGTCACCTGCGGAGTCTGCGACATTGTGCCAACTTCTGTCGGGAAGACAGATTCCAAGGGAATTCAACTTTGACAGCAGCAGTCAGACAAGTTTGAAGTTTGACACTCTAATTGAAAATTTCATGAAAAAATAAAGGTTTGCGAAATTTCTTGCGCCGCGGTTCTTTATTCCCTGCCAAAGGCTCAAGCGTTGCAAGCCATCCTCGCAGTAATTCGATTCGAATAGAGTTCCCTAATTGGATTGGTAGCAAGCGCGGGGCGTATACGTAACATTTTCTCCACTGCCGTCGTCGTTGCCTTGTTAATTTATTCAAACCCGTCCCACGGTGAGATGATGAATTTTAAGAGCTCGTCTCGTGTGCATCCTTTTGGGATACACATCTACGTCTATTGTGTATGCATCCTGGTTGTGCAGCCGCTAAGAATAATCACATTGCCGCGGTCCCATCACAAGGAAAATCGATAGTTGTAGTCCCCCTACAGATTGACAGATAGTCTGACACGGTATTTTCCACAAGAGAAGTCACGCAATTATCCTGCGAAGGACGAAAGTCTTGGCAAGGATATACGATAATAAACAGATGGAATAGTATTCAGGGACTAAGAGGTACATCCCTGGAGAGAGAAGAAAGAAAAGGACATCCAGGAAATATCAAATTTCAGAAAGTTAAGGACAAAAACTAGACGTGCTCCTTCACCATCCGAGAGCCGGGAGACGTTGAAGCAGGATGTCTGAGAGAAAGTGACGTGAAAGGGGGGGGGGGGGGGGCGGGGGGCGCAACTTCAGCACCACCCCTATGATGTGTACACGGGTGTACTATGCGAATGCATAGAGATAATGGAAAACTTGATTTTTTTTGAAGCAATATTGTTAAAAGCTTTTCAGGATATTCTTCAGATTTTTTTTTACTTCTCTTTTCGTTCGTCCCTTTTTTTTGCATTTACTTCCTCGTTATTCCTAGCCTGAGGTATTTCAGTCTGGTGCGGGGGTGCCTGAGGAAGGTAGTGTGTGTAGCCCCTTGGGGTTGCTCCAGGGGAATAGTGTGTGCGAAGTGGATCCTTGAGATGGGACGGGATGGGGTTTCAATTTGTTTTAACATCGAGATTAAGTACTTTATCCTCTAAGATTGTTATTCCCTCTCTCCACCGGCC
This sequence comes from Eristalinus sepulchralis, assembly GCA_944738645.1. NCBI lineage: Eukaryota > Metazoa > Arthropoda > Insecta > Diptera > Syrphidae > Eristalinus > Eristalinus sepulchralis. The sequence continues at coordinate 58,200,129 of OX122886.1, forward strand.
CACCACACCATCCACTTCTCAGCCATCAGCGTGGTTGTCTAAAAAGGATTATGGCTGTAATTCGATGAACATAAAGGAATAAGACATCCTTGCCCCTTCACGCGGCGTCTAGAAATACTCCACCTTGGCCGCTATAACTTTTATCCTCTATCGATTTATGTGCGAAGGATGCGGAGAATCTATGGCTTCATTAAGGCGCTAGATTGTAATTCGTGGACGATATGATTTTAATTATGATGGCTGTGTGGATAGTCCTGATTGAGTTGCTTTCAATTTGTGAAAAGGATTGAAGCACCGTAGATCCGCCTCGTGGATGGAATACCCAAGTGGGAAAGTGGCCGTGCTCAGTAGAATGAATTGAATTTTCGTATTCCATTCAGATAAGCCCTCATCCTGGGAGCTGTGAGCTCCTTTCCGGCAGCTTCATCCTCGGGGGAAATGTGTACGTTCTCTGCCGTTGCGTGGGACTCTTCGGAGGCCTTTGATGGATTATTTTGACTTGTAAATATTTTTGTACGGAGTTTTTTTTTATGTCGGCATATTTAAATTTGTTTCCTTTTAAATTCCACCGAGCTGACCACTCTAGTCCTGTCCACCGGGGATGGGAGGTATTTTGCTCTATGTCGGCGGCAGGACTTAATTTTCTAGATGATTTCATTTCAGATTTGCGGCCGCTCATGTATGAAGTTCCAAGTTTATTGAATTGAATAAATGCTGAACCAAGTGGGGTGTCCTTGAGCAAAATTTTTTTTCTACACCAAGGCTTTAGAAGTTGAATTTTTTTTTTTGCTTACTGATTAAGGTCTTATGGTCAAAGCTATTTTATAAAAACAAATATTACTGGAAAAGGGCATGTCTTGCCACACTATAGTTTCTCAAAAAAGGAATAGGATAATTTAGAGGAAGCAGGAAAGAAGGCAAGCTTGGATGATCAGAGAGGGTATCAATGCTTTGTCCGTAGGGAAATCAGACCTTCTGCCTTTGTAACAAAATATTTCATTAAATAAATAAATAGGTTTATGCTAAACAAATGACTTTCAAAGAGAATGGTTTGAAGGCTGCTGTGTGGCTTATTTGTAAAATCTTGAATTACGAAATTCCGAGTGACTAGGTTAACAAAAAGGATCTAAGGTTGTCAGAGTTCTGGTGAGTTATTCCAATGACGTGATGCCTGACATTAGGATGAAATGTTAACTTAGGATGAATTGTTAACTTATAAGAAACTTTAATATGTTCCAATTTTTAAGTTGTAATCTCTGGTTTTGGCAAATTAATTTCATGTAATGTTGCTAATGCAAGGAACTCACATTTTTCAGGTTTGAGACGTATAGAGTCACGCTATTCAAAATCCCGAAATACCTAAAATTTCTAAGTCAAAAGCTTGAAATGCCTGCAATCCTTAAAAGAGTAGAACCCCAAAACCTAACAATTTAAGAAGAAAGTTTACATTATCGACTCAGCACAAATATTCCAAATCCCCATATCACATATCATCTGAAATATTTCTACCGAGATTGTGTTACTGAAACTTGTACACATTTCTGGACATTGAGAATTTAGGAACTCACGTTTTTTTCATAAGGGCTATTTCGGCATTCCTGCCTTTTAAATACTGCGCAATTTTGAAGATTGAAAATTTCGATATTTTGATATTTGTAGATGTTGAGCATTTCGGGGCTACGAGCATTTTTAGGACTTGAGAATTTTTGGAATTTGGGAATTTTGAGCATTTTTGCAGTTTTCTTATAATTAACGCGCTAAAGGGATTGTTTAGTACCTTAAGTGACCGGAATTAGGTCTCAGCACGGGCCAAATATATAGAGGAAGAGAGGGAAAGGAGGTACCGGTGCACATAGGTTTTAAATGCCTGTGGATTGTAATGATGGGGAAAAGTTGAGCTGGGAAGAGCATTTAATACTCGTGTAGTGCGGCTAAAGAAGGAGTCGCTAAAGTAAACTGTACGTCCGAAGGTGGGCTTAAGGGTGAACGGGTGCTACTATTCTATCAGGAGTAGAGGGAGCCTTTAGTTCTTTTCCTACCCCGAATGGTCAAATTTGAGGAGTTCTGCATAGACAATGAATATGTCTTTGAGTGTTGCCCGAAACTGCACCGTGAAAAAATCCAAGATGTCCAGCTTTAGAATCGATCAGGGGACCTTCAGCGTGTAAGCAGACGAACGAGTTACGCCGCATCATAAATGCGGACTTAAATGTAATACAATGGCTGTTTTCAGAAACTGGAAGGAGGTAAAGCCATGAGAAAATTTAATTCGAGCGATGATTTTTCCAAATCAATTTAACGTACTGAACCTGAATTTCAGTTTTTGAAAAAAAAAAAAACAAAACCCAGCGAACTGCAGTCATTTATGCACGTCAAATTGTGCTCGACAATTCAGTGAATTTTTAAATGTATAATCAATTCGATCACAAAGGCCATTAACTGGGCATGGTGTGGATAAGGGGTCAAAGCTCATCGAAGAAACATTCGGTTATCTCTAGAGTATACTTCTTTTTTTGTGTTAGATTTTAAAACACACTTCGGACTCAAAAACTAGTCTATTTCATTATGCTGGTACTGCCAACATAACCATTACCTGCAACTTGCACAAACTATAGGGTTTAATTAGTGTTTGAATTGCTTGAACAATGAGAAGAGAAGACAAACGCAATGTATGCATATGGTCAAAATCCTTAAGCGCACTTATTCGAAGAATACCCTGTTTCAAATTATTGTCTTTCTATAACTTTTTTGCGTCTACACCCATTAAGTTTAGAAAATACTAAATCTGTAACGTGTAAGAAACTTCGCCTATAGTTGCCTTAACTAAAATAGCTTTAGAATCAAATCAGTCTATAAAATTAAAACGATGCAATCAAAAGGACAATTTCATTCTGGAATAGCAGTTCTTAGATAGCCCCTTTGTTGTGATGTATATCACTGCTACATTAGGGATTTCGTGTTTATGGCGTGGATCCATTCACTTACTTCTTATAAGCAAAACAATCCAATTAAGTGAATTGGATCGCATGACAAAAAGACATCTTAGATTATACACCTTCACGTCCGTGCCTCACCGTCGTTTATCTATACCGTGGATTAATTTCTTTCTCTTTTGTAAATTGCGTTAAGTGATGGAGTTGCCGTAGCTTTATGATTATTTGAAGCGAACGATATTAACAAGCTTCGGATGTCGCCGTCAATCAACAAATTTGATTTTATTTTACGATGCCATCTATTCTGAGTCGATACGGTAGACTAGTGGGAGAGTGCGTGAATCGTGTCCTTTAAAATTATTTTTTTCTTATTTAGCGTTTTATCTGAATGGGTAGGCAGCATAAGGTGCTGAAGAAAGCGAAAAATCGATTTTTTTTCAATTCTTCCTCAGGTCAACATGCTGGAGCTGAAGAGGTTTGATTGGGGGTGGGGGTGTGGAGCCTTACACCGCACAGTGAAAAAAGAAGGTGCTAATAAGCTTTCAATTAAAATTTTCTGTAATTGATTGCACCGGTCAATTTGTTACACTCTATCATCTAAATGCAATATTTAAACATAATTATATTTTCCGGGAGATTTATTCAATGGAATCAATAATGAACACACGTCGCGTGTGTAAACAGTGTACTCATTTATTTAACAGCTCATTCTAAAGTCATGTCATGCGTTATTTTGTACAATTTATTTAATTTTTCAAAGAATTAAAAAAACATTCAAATGGTTTTGTCTGCAAAGTTCTAAAACCAATAGACCGAGTTAATTAATTAACTGCCGTTAACAATCCTTAGAGAAGTATTTAGATGTTTACTTATTCATACATGCAATATTCGATTGTTATTTTGTTTGTTAAATCAATTAAACAGAAAATTAGATGAGCCAGGTTCATAATTGTATGAGATAAGAAATGAGGAATATAACACAGATAAAAATTACTGCATTTATAATACAGGTCACCCTTAATTAACACTCATAAATCTTATGCACGTTATTTTCAGTTCAACTAAAAGTTCCAGCACGCATTAGATGCTATTTCCAAGCTTATGCAGGCGCGCTTATGGACTTTATCCAAACACCTCGCCCTGGATCTACCAAACGGTCGCCTACGTGATGGAATGTCCTTTAGAGTCCTCTTTTAGAGTCGCAATGAAGAGGACATCAGTACCACGTGGCCAAACCGTCGAAAGAAATTCCTTCTTGTCTGAAGAAGTAGCTGCTCAACATTGAGTGCTCCCAAAACAGTCGAGTTTCTCACCCTATCCCGGCGAGTTATTCCCGCTCAACAGCATGGGAAAATCTCATTAAAGTACGATGCTCTGAGTTGTCATCACATAGTAGTTGATGAGAATATAAGTTTCGTAGCTAATAAAATTATGTATGCATTCAATAATCGAAAGAAATTAAAAAAGTCGTAAAGGCAACATCATTGAGAATGGTTGAAGCAGATCTGATGTTCCGCTCCGCTTCTTTGAGATGAAAACAGGACAGTGAGAACGATATTTGCATCTCAACGTCGACTCGGCTCACAATTCCACTAAAAGGGCAATGCATGCATGAGAGACCTTCAAGCCCCTTGATCCTTCAACATAGACTCTGAATCATTAAGAGTTATTTCCAAGCGCATGCAAGCGAGTATATGGACCACCTAGCCCTGGGTCTGCCAATGTTGCTTTGTAACAATCAAAACATTGCTTTTAATTTTTTTTAAGTTGTTTTCATCCCCCTCAAAACAATTCCAGAGAAACATGGTACGTATGTACCTTCATGAGAATTTCGCAAGTGACAGAGACACGAGCGTACAAGACTGGCGCAAGCAACTATTTCCACAAAAGCTAACTCTACTGAGGATCTTAGTTCCTACCTAATCCAAACAAGATTTGATAATTGCAAATTCTCTGGCTGTGGTCAAAACAATGATTGCAAGTGTCTGCATCTCCGCTATATTATTTTCTTTTTTTTGGTTGCAAAACACTGCACTGTAGCACTCTGACTCGAAAACTGGTCCTTTGAATTACCAGGCAGTAACATGCATTTAAGATAACTTCTTGGACTTCCGAAGGAATACCAGCAAACGTTTCTTTGATAAAGGGCCTTAGTTTGTAGCCCCACCCACATCAGCACAAGGCATTGACATTGGAAGTTCTCTGCAGTTTCTAAACCTTCTCTACAGACTACGTGGAGGGTTTTATCACTAATTCCAAGAAAAACTTAAGTACTTAGCGAATGTGGAGTGTCCTGTTAGAACGTCAACTAGTCGCTCATAGTTTTTTTTCTGTATAGAGATTGCTTGCTAACATTTGGGAGCATGCATTTGCTCAGTTTGCATCTTGACAAAGCCCGCTAAAGTTGCTTCTTGTAGTAATTTATATTTCCTGCTGGTGTGCATAAAATTTATATTTCACTCAGGGAGCTGATCTAATTTTCTTCTTGCGGATAATGGGAACCTATTCCACAGTTAAAGGAAGTCAAGACAACCTACCCTTTTTGGGGACTCAGTTCCAACCGTAATGAGAATTAACTTCATGTAATCTCAACCTCATGATAAATTTGTAAGGCGCGACATTATAGACACGATGATTAGGCAAAGATTGAAGTTATCGATTTCATTCCATTATTTGGCTCGCAACCCATATAAGGCCAAAGCATGAGCTATTTTTGTCTTCCATCCTTGACCGTCTAGGGCACGCTGTTTCGTAGCTATCACTTGGTCTTTATACCGGAAAGTCAGTGTTCCTCTTCTCCTCGACTCTAGAATCTGGGTTCCGAAGACACTCTTAGTCCATTTGCTGGTTATGGCCAACCAGAACAGTCGGCGCTTTGGATGTTACTTTTCGGACTACTCCTATTTCGATACAGCACGTAGAGCTCGCGATTTTGTCTCCTTCTCCTTTCAGCCTCCTCTCAGACAGGACCATACATTTAGCGACCATATATTTCCATAAAAGACTCCAAGAATCTGCTTAGCCTTTCCGCTTATTGTGCAGGTTACGGAGATCCATGCTTGTAGAGCATGATATTCGTTCTCGATAATTGGGGGCCATACAGCCCACAAGAACCAGGGCCTTGCATTTATTACTCGTGTTGTGCATGCTACAGTTCATTAGCGACTCCGAACGGCGAGATTGGAGAAGTTTTCATAGACAGAGGTGGCGAGGTGTTCCGTACGGGGATCGAACTTAGGAGCTTGGAGTGTGAGTCGACGCACTTAACCACCACGCCATGGCAAACACGATATTCGTCCTTAGCGTTAAGAATTTTTACCCTAGCTCATTGGACAATCCGAAATAGCATCGATTGCCAAGGGTAATCCTATAACAAAGTATCGCTTAGTTATCGATTGGTACTAAAAAACAAAATTGGAACTTGACTGACCCGTTCTTGGGGTTGGGGTCCTCTGCTTTTTTTTGTTTTTTTTTTGTTTCGAATTTAGTTTTGAAAAAGACGCTCCTCTCATACGCTTGAGTGATAAACTCCTTTTTAATGTTGAATCAAATAAACAGCGCCCCCTACGGCTAGTCACAATAAACAAAAAAAAACTCAAAGTAACCCCTTGCAAATAGTCATTTAAGTGAAAAGTGAAATAAACGATACTCCCTTTGAATACACTCCACGGCAGGATACAATAAACTTTTATTCACGCAGCCACATGCCACAGCACATTGCCACAACGTGTGAACTCCTATCAAAGCCCAACTACTTCCAGCCGCATTCCCCACGCTCAGGTCTGTCTATAAAATCTGAATGTCTTCGATGGTTTCTTTTTTTTTCTACATTCTCCACATGGTCTCGTTTAAAGATCCCCATCAGACTCCCCGACGCTGCAATGAATACGCTTCTGCTCTACTCTAGTGGCCCATTTAATCAACGCCCCTCAAATCCGCAAACACAGACCCTTGTCTGGGAACACACAGGCTGCCCCGCTGCTCCTTGCTTCGAAACACATTCAGATCATGGACCGCGGATGGGATGGGATAAGAGAGAGAGCTTCAAAATGGCAAAGTAAACAATTTATCTTATCAACCCGCACACTTGGCATGAGACCGGATGTCTGTCATAAAAAAGGATACGACTAGCTTGTCTCTGATCCGAGTGAACTACTTTCCTCGTGTGCGCCGCGCGTACCCGTGCAGAATTCACATTCCACCGTCACCGTCAGTGGCGTGATTGCCCCTGCACGCCAGGTGGAAAGTAAATCGACTTTTCACACAGAACGAGGTTGTTTATTATTTTTGCACATGTTCGCAAGCCACCCCCGCAACGGGCGCAGTTCTCGGAGTCCTAACAGCAAATCCGCCGGGATAACGACAATGATCCGTTTGTTGTTCGCTTGAGTGTGCAGAGGTCGGAGGCAAGGGCAAAGCAGCGCCGAGATCCTTCATAGGGGCACTAATGATCTTTAATTCAAGAGCATCGCCTAGTTCGTGTACCCTTTCGGCAAAGTTACGCCTTTGTGCTGAGCTATTCTATTTGCCAGCTCCTTGGGGGGGGGGCTTACCACATACGCTCGGGATTGTGTGTCATTCACTGTGGCACGGCTTGACGACCACAGTTGCCGTCATCGTCACCGAACTGCATCAGTTGGCGCGGAGCCGAGTCCTTGGAGACACTTCAAGTGGATCCCGCTTGCTGCGCGCTATGCCTATTAGGAATGCAAATTATACGCTGTCTCGTGACTGCTTTGCATTTTAAATTAAAGAGCGAAGACGCTGCCTGGCAACCGTCACACTCGCGGTTCGCCTCCATCAAATGAACCAACTCCCTCAAACGAATGTAAGATTGCCTGAGAAATAACAGTCATCCCTCCGAGGATGAGATACACTTTTCTATGGGCGCCCTTAAGTGAAAAGTTTTGTTGGCATTCCTTGCTTGTCTACCGCCGGGGTTGTGGTGCTCTTTTGTTCGGCAGGCACACAAACAATTGAAAAATGGAAAACGGATTGAAGATGAAGGATTCGTCTTCCCGGCCAACAGGGGTGGGAATTTGTTTTGTGTTCTTTGAGTGGCAGTGCTGGTTCGAGCTCACTGATGAGGGACTTGAAATGAAATACTGAGGCATTAAGTTGATAAATGGTGGTGGTGGTGGTGGTGGTGGTGATGGGTCGGTCGGTGAGGGAGGGAGGTTTGGTCCCGGCAAGGTGAATTGTTGCTGCTGCTGCTATGACAGAAAATGAAAGGCAGATGGGGGGAATGATAATGTCAAGATGATGGTCAGCAGATGGCAAGTTACAAGCTCGATGAAGGAACGGATACGTGTTGGCGTTATTTAAGCATTTCAGACATTCAATGTGCCAGAGTGACGGAAGTTCTGTTACAGATGGTTGCTGGATTTGGTTGTCCAGTGAGAGGGGGGAGATTGTCAATTGTAAGTTTTTCCTTGGATTGAGCAAGTTTGTGCAGTGTGCACGATTTGGAGGTGTCAATCTTGAATGAATTGTGTCCTTGTATCAGATTGGACAGGGAAGAGCGGGGGTGGGGGAATTATGGGATTCTCATTTTTGAATTTTTTTGATTGATGTACAGCAGGCGTCAGCATCCCAAGAGGCGTTTAAATTTAACGCAAGGGGAATAATTTTGAATTTTCATGGCGTGTTCAAATTCTCCTTGAAATTTGGCGGTGATTGGCGAGATTTAAGAGCGATCTCATGGGAATTCAGATCTGTAGAGAGACGAAGTGAGAGCAATAAATAAACGCCTTGTTTCAATTCGCCCATTTCTTCATATCCCAGAAGGAGCTTAAATTTGCGTTTAAATGAAAAAAAAGTCGTAATCGAAGACGAACTCGTGTTTTATCTTATACTCACGTTAATTAACGTTGTCTACAGCTTTTGTGAGTCAAACCAGTTTCTGTTACCCTACCAGTAGAAGATTTCTATTAAATTCCACTTCAAAGAAACCCAGAAAGAAGCCGAGACACTCAAGTTGCCTTCAATCTAAAAGCGGGGGCGTATTGTAGTTTTCAAAGGACTATGCGGGTGAGGATAGAGACGAAAATATACCTAATTAGGAGCTTAGCAAGGGTTCAAAAGTTTTTCAATTAAGTCCTAACTCGGTTTATGTTTGCCTACGCAACACCCGCATTTAATGGGATGAGAGTTCGAGTTGAGAAAAGGCTGCCGATATATGCGGGAGTTTTGAAGTGAAGATTTGTCACATCTTTCAGAACGTAAGCAGGGTGAAAATGATGTACGTAATGTTGATGAAAAATTGCAGGGGACAACTGCAGCAGCCAAAATTGCAGGACAGCAACTCCATTTTCACAAACCAGAAAATTTGCTGTTTAATGTCCTGGTTTCCTTCAGCTTCTTAAACTACTCAAGGGGACATTTCAAATGTCTTTATTTAATATGTTATGTATACTTTTAACCCCTCACCATATTTGGAAGCCATGTTGAAGTTCGGAATATTTCAAGTTTTATTTTTGAAGGAGCATTTATCGGAAGCTGTATGAATGAGGAAAAACCAGAAACCATTCTACATCTGCTCTGTGCTTGCCCTGCACTTGCGTGTCTCAGAAACACTTTTCTAGACAACTATTTTCTTAGCTGTCTGCATTGCCTCTACTCATGGAATTCTTGAACTGTCATATTAGCTAGCTAGTTCATTCCACGATACACATGAGGCAGTGCATTGTCTCTACATTGGCCAATCCACCTCTATCTTAACAGTGGATATCAAGTTAATCTGCTTTTAGGCTTCCACTTTATTAAACCAACATTTCTTTTCATTGCGTTTACTTGGTGAAAGCACCTTGTTTCTTATAATAAATCTAGTTCATTCAGAAAGGCCAGATCTAGAACCTTTTTATTTGTACGCTTAAGAAATTGTTCGTTTAAGAGTCCAGTTTTCGTTAAACCAGATTTTTAAAATAGTATCTTTCGATGGGGACCGATATTTAAAACAGGTATAGGAGTCTTGTTTTTTTTTGTAAATTGAACTCCATAAAACCCTCTGTTGCGTAGTCCCAATGGCTCAGATTCAAAGACTTTTCGGGCCGGAGCAGTGGTGGCCATACGCTCTACATGGACTAGCCATCTTAAGCGTTGTAGATAGAGATTCCCATTTCAACTCTATTTGGTTTTTTTTAGACGGAGAAACATGTCAGTTAGCAAGACCGGTTATGGAGAAACTTCAACGTAAGTTCCCGAACAAATTAATATCCAGGAACTCCACCTTTCAACGTCCTCTTCTGTCATCTAATCTGATTGCGCCTGACTTATTTCATGAGGATAGATCTAACTAGAAGTGTAGAAACAACATTAAGGAGGTCATCCAAACCAAAGCAGCAGAGACGATCTCGAATTTAACCTTCTAAACAGGAATGAATATGGGAAAATGAACTTGGAGCTAATAGCGCGCCACCCTCTTTTCTTTACGTCTTTTGACTGCTGTTCTTTTTGCATGCGCTGCCTTCCACGTTTTTCCTTTTTTGTTTCCTTAATTCACGCTACAATCGGGGGTGGGGTTGGGTCTAAACTAATATGCCTCTCCAGCTGAAGCGCTAATTTTCTCCAATGTCGCACACGCCTGACCAAATACATTTCCATACACACAGCCTACAGAACTTGTCAGCAAATAATCTCCTTCAGAAGCCACCAACGCAAAAAGGGCCGAAATTCGCACACTGAACATTTCTCTCAAGAAATTTTCACTTCCACTTTTAGTAACGTCCGAGTTGGAGCGCCATAGAGCAGGGCAAGGATGACAAGGTTTGTTTCTGGAATGAGGGTTCTATTCCTCTAAGCCCAAAGACACAACGATTGGCAGGAGTTATTTAACGTTTTATTTGTTGACTGACGGTATTATCCTTATTTGCGGCAGAGCCGTGGTAGAGGAAATTCTTGACGAATTTTAAGAGTCTGCTCTCAATTGTGAGACTCTACCTGAGACATCGATGTTGCGCCGACAGCATACCTATACTCTGTATCTTCCTCGTTTGCCGTCAGACCCATTTAAGCCACTTCCGTGTTCAACCCCAGTATACGCTTCACTAACGGCTCGCTGTGTCGGCACACCACGTCAAACTCATCCGTGTAACGCAGCAGTTAAACGGACGAATGAAACATCTTTTTCCGGGGTTAAGTTGAGAGTTTCATATGATCACACTTAAAAGTCACATGACATCGCGTCAACTTGACATTGTAGCGATACTGGCGGAGCACTGACAGTTCTCCATCGTTTCACAACACAATCTGACCAGTTTGGAAGGAATGCTTAATCTACATATGGCACCCCGTAGCTCGCCTCTGTGTAACTTGTCATATGCTGCCTTGAATCGTGGTTCTTCCGAAGGGAGTGCCGCAGTGTTAAAATCTGATCTATAATGGATCTCGCTTGACTGAGACTACACCTCTCACACGGGTCACGAACAATTTCAGGTCTTCACAAAAATACAACAAAGAAGATCTTGACCAAAGTGACTTAAAGTAGACTGACTCCCCAGTAGTTGACGATATCAAGGGTGGATCGGATCGGACACCGAGATGCTTCCCTTTAATAACGAGATATAAGGAAGAGGCAATTTGACCCGCGTCAAAAATTGCAAGGGTCTGCAAACAATGGCTTTGATGTAACTAGATCCCATAGACCACAATGTTCTTCTGTCTTTCGGAGGTTTTTTCTCCGTCATTAAGTCAACAAATATGCAAATGAACGTCAAATCACGTAATGCACCCCATATGCAGGCAGCTCTGAACTTTCTCGACCACCAGCACAAATTTCGCACGAACTACGAGAAAAAGAAAGTGTATACCAACCAGTGGTCGTTGATCTTGGCCCTGAATGCATTAGAGTGCCAAACAAATACACGTCAATTACAAGTCTGAATTCATATCCACTCCCCCACTCCTTCACATCGTACACCCAATTGGCAACAACTCATCCAGAAGCGTTAAGCTCTTCAAAGGCTTAACAACCGCACCAGCACTCAGTGTCATTCATTGAATGCCTCCAGTGGGCCGAGTAAGCCACAGCCGCAAACACCTTTCAATGGCTGCACAAACAAGTTGAAATGGGAAAAAAATATGTAATCGGCGCGCCAATGTAAGCAAACTTGCAGCCGACTTAGCGAATTCCGTTTCACCCTCGCTTTCTCGAGAGAGACATCCGCCAAGAGACTCCCCGCAAATATGAGGAATTACCCTCTTAATGATTGTAATTACTGGGCGAAGTAAAGGATTTGTGCGAATGAGAGCGACGAGCAAACGAGCTCCGCTCGTCCTTCCTATGCTTCGAAGGACCGTTCCATGTGGGAGGTGGGGGGTGGTGGCACACAATCGATACGAAAGTGCGGCGCAAACACTCCACCATACACGACTGTGCTGTGTGCTTAAACGTTTTATTTACTGCCTAAGTAATGGGCCTAAAATTACACGAACAAAATAGGCGAAATGTCTCGTACGTGAGTAGGGTTTCTGATCTGCCCAGTCTGCATTGGCGGGGTCGTTGACGGCGGCAGCGAGGGTGGCAGCGGCACAGCCTTGTGCTCAATCGCTGCGTAAATCAGTGCGGGGACTCAATTTGAAACGATAGATTCAGCAGAAAAATTTGTTTGGTTCGCTTGATGACGATTTATTGCCGACTCGGAGGAGCGGAACCACTCTGGTGGAACAACCTGAGCGGGGTGCTAATTTTCGAAAATATAGACTTCGTCTAGTGTGGGTGGTGGTGGACACCTCACCCTCGTCTCGGGGGACGCGTCTTCTTCTTGAAAGACAATGGGATACAATTTTCCTTCAAATCGCTTCGTCGGACTTAGAGATGACCTCTGCGGGGGGTGGGCTGTGGCCGTGGCAATAAATTAGCCAGCTTAGCGTTGGTTCTTGGGGAGTGCTGTAGGTGTAGCCTGACGTCCAGGCAGGAGTAATCCCTTTTTAATGAATTAACACAGCGGTGTGCCGAGAGTTTAATGAGGCAAATTAATCTGTTTCCCAGATTCCCATGATGCCGTGTGCTGAAGATGCCTGGGTTGGGCGATGGTTCTTGATTACTGCACTGAGGCGCAGAAGAGCGTTTTTAGGAGGCAATAAATTAGGAAAACGACTCGCGGAAGAATATTTTAATTAAAACCTGAGGAAATTCTAAAGAACGGCAACACAGTGATGCTTGACAATCAATGTCAGGAAGGCGTAGATTTCAAGTCGTCCGTCTTTTCGAAAGAAAAGTTCTGCGTGCGATTTTGGTCCTGCATGCGTTGATGGCATCTGAAGGAGACGATTCAACGACGAACTTTATGGACTGTATGCGTCTGGTTAAGCGTCTTCGGATTCAACGCTTAAGATGCCTACGTCGTACGTGAGTAGGGTTTCTGCATAGTCAAATTTCATAATTCACCGCTCTGCACCTGTCTTGCCATGGTAAGCTCTAGATGAAAACTCGTTTGTAATTATTTCTAAAATGGTCAGCATGACCCTAGAAATACACTCCCTGCCACTCCAAAAGGTTCTTAGTTAGGTGACAATCGCTGTCTTGTCAAGGTCTTAGCGCACTCAAAAGCTGCATTACATTAATCTTACTTAATATATTTCAAGAACCACAAAAGCAATAACCCAAGACTAATGCAATAGGCAAACTTTGCAATTTTGAAAACAATTTTTTCGAATTTCTTTCAATTCGAGAAATCACATTATTTTGCATCAATGTCACTTTAACAATAGTTTTCTCTTCCATGCCATGCAGATGTACAGATAGAAAACTTCAGCTGAAAACTTTTAAGGCACTTACAAAACTACTTAAAAATAATTATTTGACAAAACTTTTAAAAGGTGAAGAAGATACACACTTAGAACAAGGCAGTCCTTCCCACAAAACTTTATTCTCTTTCCACTTTTCGAACTCATCAATGAACTGAGGTACATTGTAAGTATGGGCACTTAAATATAAAAATGGGAAGAGGAAGCAAAAAGCTTATGGATTCATACAACTAGTTCAAAAACTTTTCTTGGATTTGAAAAATAAAAGAGAGAGAGGTGTGTTCAATATTTTTTTAATTGAAAACGCATTGCAACAAATGAATTGAAACACTGATTGATAATTGCGATATTTTTTAATTTGAATGCTTTTCACAAAACTACAAACTTAAAATTTGTTTGAATACGCTATCTGTTAAATACAAACCATCTTTGAGCTCCTGTATTTGGGTCGCTGCTTTAGGCCAACAAACTAGTTAACAAATTGGGTGCCGTTGCATTCTATGAAGGGCGTACCAGTCTTGTTACAAAGCGTGCTATTAGGGTTGAAAACCAAATGTAGCGAAAAACATTATACCGGAGGAAGCACTTCAGAAAAGTATCAATTGAGGGGGATGCCTGTCGATGTCATTTCCACCTAGTATCAAACGAAGGATGATGGTACGTCACACTGAATTTTTTGTGAAGAATAATTTACACAGATTTGAATAGGATATTGCAATATGTGATTCTTTTTTCGGCTGCACAAGCAAACAGAATTTGTGCCACTAAAGCTAAGCATGAGAAGAGTAGTTTGTTTGTTCCCCAAATATCAAAACAAAGAAGCACCTTGCACTGTTCCGCCGGTCGCTGAAAAATCAACTAAATTTTGAACTCATGCAACAAAATTAACACGGGAGCTACCAGAAGATTGCGAAGACACTATACATCAACCATGTGACAGCTTGGAATCATCTAAAATGAGGAAACTACTCAAAGAATCTCAATGTTGGCCATCAGTGAAACGCACCTGGCATGCAGCGAAACTGAACCAGTCTTTAAACCATTCCCTACAAGCGACGGGAAGTGAATAAATATGAGAATATCCAACGCAAGCAATCATGGTGAAGGTCCGGTTAAGGCCTACATTGACGGCAAATAAGGTGATGTTGTGTTCTGGTTGCAGCAGTGTTCTCGTTGGGAGCATGCACCAGATAATCACCACAAAAACGACTATCCTAACTTATGCAAGAACTATCGAGGTGTCTTTCTGTTAAATGTCCCGTAAAAGATCCTGTCCAGCATACTGAGTGAACGTCTAAAACCGTTTAGCTAGGGTCGAAACTCCTGACTTGAAGGACTATGATAATGGTCTGCAAGTCGCAATCTTACCCGTACTCCTATGCGGAGCCGAGTGCTGGACGATAAGCTAAATGCCAGAGCAGATTCTTGGTTCCTTTGAAAGAAAAATTCTGCGACGAAACTATGGTCCTGTCTGCGTTGAAGCGAATGGGGGAGAACACAATCGCAAACTCTATGTTCTGTACCCACATTTGGATGTAGTTTGAAAGGCAAAAATACGTCGACTACAATGCCTCGGGTTTTGGTATAAAGGTCAAGTGATTGCGGACGTAAGAGAGCTTGGTCTTGAACGTCAAGAATGGAAGGCAACTATAGCACAGGCTCAGAGCATTCATGGATCACAGGCCTGATCACACTCACGTCAGCACCTACCTTGACGGCCTTGTATCAGGGGACTACATTTTCACGGCATTCCCAAGTTACGGAAAACATGACGCCACAAATTCAAATTGAGTCAATGTTTGAAGGCAGTAACTCCACTTTTAGTGGTCGCCGTGGCGTAGTAGTGCGTTGATCCGCACGCAGAAGATCTAGGGTAGATTCCCGGGCGGGACACCTTGTATTTTCGACAACACACAAAGAGTACCAATTGTAAATGAAAGCTTCTCAAATCTCGCCGTTCGGTGACGGCAAAAGACTGTAGGTAATTTATACTCGTATTTGTTAGTAACACTCACAACACGAGTAATTGTTGTAGAAGCTCGGCCCTGGTCCCTTGTGGGCTGTAGTGCCAATCAATTATTTTTATTTTTAACTCCACTTTTATGGGATTCAGCCCATGGTTGCCATGTAACGCCACGATAAAACGGAGAAATCGCTACAGCCGAATGGTCTGAATCAGTGGGCAAACTATCTGAGTCAATTACACTTACAAGTAACTGGGCTCTGATCTCGATTATGGATTCTAAACCTCAACCACAATGACAGTCGCACAAGGGTGCCTATCACACAGTCAGACTGAAACAAGTTTCAGGTGCTTATGACCTCCCATGGCGCTAGGACATAGTCTCTGATCGAGCTGTCACTACCAGTCAAGCTCCATCAACACCTGGGTCTAGTAGCCGCCATCGCAACAAATAGTCTTGGGGTCCATTAGTGTTTCCGTGGACACTGATAATCGTGTTACGGATGTGATCTCGAATCTTGTGCTTCATCATCATTTGACGAAAGTTTCGATTCATACACCGTATAGACCACTCCTTGCACCGTCTGATTATGATTTGTCTGTCGATGCTAATCTCTCTCTACGTACATATCTCCTCTCGAATACAACATCCAGCATTCGAAAGGACCTTGGTTGGGATATTACTGCCTACACCTTTAAGGTTTCTCAACCAAGATACATTTCGTTTCTGTTTAATTTCACAGATCCATTTGCAGATTTTTATGGCTCCTAAAGTTTACGATTCCGTCTCCTTCTTCCCAATTGTGTTCCTCCCAGTCAGAATTAAGTACCTGAAGGAGATTAGTCCTTCAAAATTTTACGAGACAGTATTTTTGTGGTCGTTTAATTAAAAATATTAAAATTTATTTAAATCATTTCATACACAAACCTAACCTCAATCCCTTTGGTTTCTCTTCTCTTTTCAGAATCATCTCTACGTAATGAAAACTCCGTCCGCAAACTAACCAATCGACTACAGGAATCTTAAGCAAACAATAAATTCAAACAATTTACCACCAAACCGAAAGAAAAAAAAAACATTTTGTGTAGAAAATACGAGAAAAGAAAAAACACTCAAGTGCTTCACGTAACAAACCAAACAAACATTCGCAACTCTTTTCCCCCCAAAGACTGTTAACACACAAAGCAAAGAAGAAGAAGGAGAATTGAAAAGACAAACCTCGAACTCTCAATTAATAATGTTCGGTTCTAAAATTCGATCATGGATGGAAAATCATATTGTGCGTCCTCGAAAAAAGGGAAACAAAAATAAAACTTCAAATGGGTGAGTATTCCATTTCCAGAGCGTTATCTAACCCACCCAGTACGTGTGCTGCAGGAAGTTCACTGAACACATACCATACGAGAGTTGTGTAACAATAATTTGCCGACCGGATGGGGCGAAACTTTTGGCAAAGTGAATCCCCTTCGGATCCGACAGTCTGGCGCCCCGTCTCCGGCTGCAGATGATGAGGAGAACGCCGGTTTTTCGTGCCTTCTGACAGACACCCTGGGGGTTGTTACGTGGATTATTCGATTAATGATCGAAACGTCAAATCGATGTCAAATATCTCACACATCATGAAAGTTCTGTGTGTGCTTCCTTTTCAGGCTGCCGGGTGTATGCGAGGGATAATTGATTGAGTTTGTGCAAGTTTCCAGCCCCGTCGCTCAGTTGTGCTTCATAAATTTTCAAAGTCGCATCAAAAGGGACGACTGTAGCAAGTGAATAAAAACTCCCAGATCCACATCGGCGTTACCCTTTCCGGCGTAATCGAATGTAATTGGGAGCCCTTGCTCCGACAATGAGGAGACCGAACAACAAACGAAAGATAAATGTCAAAGAGAGACAATAATGGGACGGGGGATGGGTTCGAAGCCAGGAGTCATCGAGCAAAATGAAAAATCAGAAGTGTCGTCCCATTTGCTGGGATCTCCTGTCGCTGTGTCTGTCCCGTAAAGGATTCACAGATAGGATTTGTTCGATTGAATTTATTCGAAGGTTGCTTATCCGCAGTGGGGATGCCTTCGGTCTGTGCCATCCTTCGGGTCAATTTGGGTTCGATGTCATCTGAAATTCATGAATCGATCAACCAGGGGGTTATTGCCTCCATCCGCTGGTCCTGGCCTCGGACCCGCACCCTTTCGCTCAATTTACTTGCTTCGGTTGCTTGTGAATTTCCAGCAATAATCCTTAGACAGGATTTACCCAACTCATCCCGTCTCTGTTCTTCAATTTCGTGCGCCACTGGCACCCCGGCTGCGGTCATTATCGTCGGAAGCAGTGGTATCCTTGAGGGCGGAGAAGTAACGAAAAATGGGAGGTATAATAAAACATTTAAGGAATTTATGGCTCCTGCTTGAGCTGGTCCGATCCAAGCCCACGCCTCGTCTTTGGGGGATATCACTGCGCACTTTTTCTGTTTCTTCCTATCTCCTGGCTGCCGGAGGGCAAACACACTCAATCCTTTCCACATTCAACGAAATTATGAGCATTTTCTGCCCCTCATCGCACCAAAATCGTTTTATGAATATTTTCTCGGTCTAGTCCTGCGGAACGAATGGAAGAGAAAAAAAACGAAGAACAGTTCCGGTCCTGGACTTATCCCTGGCCCACGTGAAGACAACTTTAACCTACATCGTGTCTTGCGGGTGTTGTGACGGCAACTACGACGGCAGCGCGTGTGGGGGAAAGTTTTCCTTTATTTGACGCATAAATCGTTTACGTTGGACAGCCAGAGCCGGAGGATTTCTGCCGTCTTCCTCGTGGACATGGTTATCTGTCCTCCTTGCCACACCTGCTCGGGTGCGACGGAATCCTTCTTGAATTCAGATGTGGATGGCATCTTGCGTTGTGGTATTAAATAGCAATCAATTGCAGGGAATTTGTGGAGGTGGGCGGTAGTGTCTTTTTTAACTTGATTGTACTCCATAATGATGTAAGGCGTTTCCCTTGCGGAAGACTGTTTCTTAGGAGCGTGTCATGGAATGCCACACTTGCAAGATCAGGGACTTGCTTAACGAGCAAGTTGTAAGTGCAAAAAGAAGCTTGATTTACGAGGCTCTCCTGAAAAGGATTTGAGTTTCGCCGATTCAGCAAGTTTTTGGTCACTTCCTCGCTTACTTGTTTCACTCGTATGCCGTGGGAGGGAAGTGAAGGAACAGAGAAGTGCTGTTCGTATGGACCTAGGATAAATTATTTCCACTTGCTGTCTCTCTCGATGCTTTTGTCTATTTCGGTCGCATGAAGTTTTTTTTTGCGGTGTGACCTTAAAAGCTGAGCAGGCATCCGAAGATAAATCATCTGCTCTTCGTGGTTCCTTTTGATGTGAAATTTGATTCATCGGTCTCTATAATTAGACGGTTTTATGATGCCAAAAAAATAGCCTCTAAAACGCTAAAAGAAGCATTTTATTCCCCGCTATAAATTCTGTGATTTTACATTCGATTTTATGCTGATGCGATAAGACTCTGGGGCAGCTGGGGGCATATCAAACGAACTTGAGTATTTATGTTGCTCCCAGACAAACTTCTGACTAACGACTTCGCGGCCAGTTGTTCAACAGTGTCATTTAGATCGAGATGTAAAACTACATTTTACAAATCGACATTTATGGGCACACACGATGATTTCTACGATGATTCTAACATCGCAATAAATATTGCTTTTGAGACACCGATGCCTAGAAGAGAAAAAATACATATGAGCTTTTTAAATTCAACCGTTGCAAGAATATTATCGATTGCCTCGTCTCGTCACATTTCAAAAGGGATCTTTGCTGGAGTTTTGGTTGAAGGATGAGGAAGAAGTGGGTTAATGAGTTAATGCATCAGGCGTTTGGTGGAAGAAGCCTTCGCGCAAGTATGTGAATGCTGTTTTTACCAAACAACGGTCTGTCTCGGCTTCACAGGGGCCTTTACTAACACGCCTGACTCTGCTCTTAATGCATTGATAAATCTCTCTCCCCTTGACATCTACATCCACGTTATGGGATGCACAATCAAGGTCATCTCCCGACTAAAAAAGAATGGTCTTTGGTTCAACTCGCACTGGAGATTCGATGACCTCGCGCTCCGCAACTCCTTTGAAACGAGTCTCGTAGACATGCTCGAAGTCGAATTTCCCCGTGTTTAGGACTTGCACTGGCCAGAAAATTAGCCGGAAAGGGAATGTATGACTTCAAGACGATGGAGGGATCTGCAGCTGAGGCTCTCATTGGAAATGACAATTTCAGACTTCATACCTCTTAAGGTAGTTTCGCGTCAGTCTTCAAAAACATCACAAACAAGCTGGAAAATTCTGACTAAAAGTGACCAGGCTGGACCAGAATAGTCACTCGTGAAGAATATTCACGGAGTCTTTGTAATACCTATAGGGGCGGCTCAAATTAAATATTTTATAAATTAAATTTGGGTATTTTGAAGGGAAACTAAAATTAACATACAACAACAACCAGACATCATTCTCTTCTTCTTCTTTTAGTGGCGCTACAGTCCGACCCATATATATCTCCAGCTTGCACGATCTCTCGCCAACTGCCTCCAATTGCGTACTTTAAGCTGGTTGAGGTCCTACTCCAGCTTGCACGATCTCTCGCCAACTGCCTCCAATTGCGTACTTTAAGCTGGTTGAGGTCCTACTCCACTTGTGTGCGCCATCTCCGCCTATGGCATCCTCCTTTGCGTTGTCCCAATGGCTCGGATTCAAAGGCTTTTCAGGTCAGAGGAGTGGTTTCCATACGCTCTACGTGGCCTAGCTATCTTAAGCGTTGTTTCCGAAGAAACTTGACCAGGCGCATGCCGCCGTACAACCTATAGAGTTCGGCGTTGAATTTTCTCCTCCAGGCGCCATCAACGCAACTGGGACCAAAAATCGCAGGCAGAACATTTCTCTCGAAAAAAGTGAGGGCTTTCTTGTCCTCATCAGCTTTGAGCAGCGTCCAAGTTTCTGCGTTGTAAAGGACGACTGGGTTGATCAAGTTGTTGTTCAAAGCCAGTTCAGTGCTTCGAAAGAGGGCTCTACGACTATTACTCAATTGCCTCTTGATCCCAAAGAAGCAGAGATTGGCAAGAATGATTCTCCGTTTGATTTCGGTACTGGTGTTGTTGTCTCCAATTTACGCGGAGTAGAGGTAGAAGAAATCCTAGACTACCTCGAAGTTTCTCCTGCCTAGTGGTACGCTCTTTCCGAGTCGTCGATGTTGTGTAGCTTTCCTCGTTGACAACATACACCTCGTCTAGACATATTTTATCGCTTCCACTTCAGTTCCAACAAACGCCTAATAAATGGCTCGTTGTGTTTGTCCAATCACGTCAATGTCGTCGGCGTAAACTATCGGTTGGACGGACTTTCGGAAGATCGTGTATGTGGTGTTGATTTGTGAGTTACGCACGATCTCCTCAAGAATGAAGTGAAGAAGCCACATGAGAGCGCGTTGCCTGGTCTCAAACCTTTTTTGATATTGACGGTCTCGACGAGTTCCTTAACTATCTTAAAGGAGCAGCGAGAACTCTCTATTGTTATCACACAACATCTGACACTGTATAGTAAGTCTCTATTCACGTTATCATATCACATTCGTTGTGCAATAACAATGGTTTCAGAAAAGTATTTATTGCTCCAGATCGATGGGGTCATTTGATAATGATCAAATCCAAATCCATCTTTCTTTAGAAAAACTGTCAATATGAAAATAAAAAGGGTCAGGGGCTATCGCTTGACATTTTGAGCTCAAATACATAACCGACGACATTGGTGGCTCATATTGGAAAGACCACTTAGAGCGACGCAAGGCAGAGATAGATATAAATATAAACAAATCATTCACGTTCCGAATGTCGAAAACGGCTTCTGTCCCATAAAATAGTGTCAGGGCCCATAATAAAGGGTGATTCGTCATAAGGTTTGATTCTCAATAAGATCAGGGTTCTGTGAGAAAAATTTTTCGTGCGATTAGAGGAGCTTACGCCCAACTGAAACTACTAATGCCAACACAATTCTCGAATTTGAGCCCCAGTCTACAACTGTGGATGGTGTAGTACCTGTAGCTGATAGTGTATTCAAAAAATGTGATGATTTGGTACGTCTTCGTTTTAAGCAGCTTGGCAGTGTTAACGGACTATGTGCTTTCTGAAATTCGAGCTTACGATCTCGGAGAGATCTGGTTTCGAGCCATACAGCTCTTGAAATCATTTTGGTGAGCACTATATTTTCCGTTTTGCTAAGCGAAATTGAAAGCCTATATGACACCTTTGGACTATTTCTCTGGAGATGTACAAAGTCTCAATCTTAGAGAAACAGCCAGCTAAAATTGGCATATTGGAAGTCGACATTACTCGTGTTATCGGCGAGATACTAGTTGCCCGAGCGCTCGAACGTTGGCGCCCAAGTTTGGTTCTTTGGCATGAACCACCTTAGACGTAGACGTCAACATTTGTATGATATAATTTTTAAAAATAAGATGCCATTAAATTTTCTCTTAACCTATAATACAAAATTCATATCCACTTTCAAATTTGTGTGTTTTATTTTAAATAATTAATCAAACTTCCCGATGAATCAGTGTAAACAATGCTTTTCCGCTCCGTGCGACGAGAGATGCAGAAATAATGCACAAAATAATCTGAGGAATTGGGGCACATGTTATTAAACACGATTTTCACTGGCGAACAATTGTAGGGTCTTGCAAGTTTTACACCTACCGACGGCGGTTGGCTATAAATCTGCACCCAACATTCTGACGAAGGCAAGAATGACTCATTCGAACAGTTCCTCCTTGTCACATCCTTACATGACACCAAATCTTAAATCTCAGGCACACATCTCTTCTAAGACTCATTCGCTTAATGAACTCCTTCCTGCAATCAGAGGCAACAATAAACGCGAATGTCTCATTTCCGCGTCTCGTCTGCCATTTCCCTTCCGAGACGTTTGAAGTTCATTTCACTGAATATTGCTTCCACGAGCCAAAGTCAACAGCATCCGCGGCTCCCTATCCCTCTTCAAACAACCTCATTGAGCCTAAGTACACATCCTTAGGTCTCCGCAGCTTCTTGTACCCTATTGTTCCAGCCATGCGAGACGTCTATTTGTTCAACCGTAGTCAAGCTAAGTTAATTATACCCCGCCCACGCCGATCCCACGCACCCACCAACGTCTGTTTGACCTCATCTCGCATTCCTCCTCCTTCAGTGCACTAATGAAACATTCAACTTCGGCCAAGTACACGAAAACAAAGCATCCCATGGCCATTACGATGTGGGCCATCGATTTCGCAGCAGCGTTGGCTATGTCTCCCGAGGGTGCTCGCCGCGATTAACATCAAAGCGGCTACACCTTCTCCATTATTTATTAAGTGCACGCTTGTCGTGGATCCGGCAACCATCCACCAAGTCGACGACGATGGAAATTGGCCTCTGGACATAGTTCCAAACAGCCGAAAGTCACGAAGGGCACTCTCCCTGTATGCTACATCCGCAGCGCTCGCTCTCCTCGTCCGATTCACATCTCTTCTGGCAAGTGGGGCGATAGTTTATACTCATTGCCGGGAAGCGCAATTGCCACCGGAAGAGGTGCTAAATTCCAGAGCAGCCATCCTGGGGCGTATTCCACCCCCGGTCAACCCCAATCTTCACTTATCTGCGGTTTATCAGTGTCGCTTATGTGTTCTTTTCTGTTATCTTTCGTTTCATGTGCGCCAAATCCTCGATGCCAATCACGGACCCTCGCCCAGCACATCGGCTGCAACCAGCAATCTAACCCAGAATGGACACAAAGGAGCAACCGGATTTACGATATATCACGGAGATGGCACCACCACAACAGCGTCAATCACAGCCACCGCACCGAATGGCAGTATATCAAGTCCGGCCCGACGCAGGGAGGTCTCACCGATACAGAATCACGTAAGTACGCCAGATACAGTCATTTCCGGTCTTGCAGGATTCACTCACCCTTTATCGTTATCCCCTTGCATTCCTATTGGTGTTATCAATGAAACAAAAAAAAAGCCACGCTGCGGCGGCGGTAATGTGGCGTGCAGACCAACGACTTCTATTTTCAGGAGGGCTAGATGTGTGGCTCGATGTTTATCTCACATTTCAAAGGATCTCCGAGCGGACAACCGCACACGGAAGCAGTGTGAGCCGCTCCTCCTCCCTCCACGGCCTTCAATCATTGCAACCTTCACACGGACACAGGCGCCCCGGGATTGAGAGCAAAACTTTGTGCGGGACATAACCACTGAAGAGGAAATTATTCTTTGAAAGTTTATTTTGTGAAGTGGAAAAGGACGCCGAAGAAAGGATGTTTCTTTGCTGCAGAAGGGAATTTATATTAGGAAAGTTTGCTTCTCGGTGCGGATCGTTGTTTACGGTCTCTTCGGCATCTCAGTGCGACCGTGTACGACGCCATTTCCAATTTAATTGCATGCTTTTGAAGGAGCTTTGATGTATTTGCAGTAAGCCGGGTGAAACTCTTTGCTGCGAGTGCTTGTTTGGAGGACTTTTCCGATTTATTTTACTTCTTTCAGAATTGCTCGCTCTGTCGTTTTCATTTTATACGAGGCCGCACGTTGTGAGGGAGGTGTGTGTGGGGTGTAGGGTATAAGTTACGTCCTTTGAATGCTTCTACTCGTCTTATTTCATTGAGTTCTAAGAATATAATCGTTTGAAAGTTACTTTGCTCCTGGAAAAGAAGGACTTGAGTTGCTTTAGTAAATCTATCGTTCACTGGGTGAGTGTTTGTAGCAAATGCATGATTACTAGATGGATTATGAACGGACGCCAAGGACAGTTCTTGCGAGGGAACATTGACATACTTCACCTTCCTGGCCGATTGGAGTGTCAGATTGAACAACTGATTGTGTTCTGTGAGGGCGGGGGGATTTCTTCTGTTTTTTCACGGGTTCCCGCTATGGCGAGATCTTACTGTTATGCAATACGAAAATAAGAACAAATTTTGAATTTCATCAACAAGGAAGATGGCGGACGTTTTGTGTTAATTTTTACTTTCAGGTTGACTCCGACTGAATAAGGCATCTATGTTGTCAATTTATTCGAATTACTTATTATTGACGGACCAATTTTGACAAGGTACCCCTATAATTTTGAACTCACGTGTGCCGTGTGCCAGGAGGTGTGCTATTAAAGTCCACTATGATTCACTCCACACCTCGGGACTGGTTATTTATAATATTAATTACTTTTCTTCCAAAAAACCTTACTTCAGCTTATCAAAAAAATAGTTTCCCATTGTTCGTATCTATTCAAGTATCTATGGTCAAAGTAACAATCCTTCTGAATAGTACGGTGTCTACAGGACAGGACGAAATGCATGGCATACCAACTTGACAGACTCTCTACTGCACCACCAAATCGAAAGGACTTACCTATAAACAAAAGAGCAACATGAATCATAAGCTACAGTACTACACAACTTCCCCTCCTGGGCTCAAAATTCATATGTTTCTTATCATTCTTTGTTTGACGCAGTCCGAGATGGACCGTCCCCTTAAAGAACAACCCTCCCCTGCCAGGATCTTTCGTCAGCGACTTCCAGTTCCATACATCAAATTGGTTGAGGCCTTTTTTTACTTGACAGATTAGTCCTGCGGAAAATTATATGATATGTGTGAATCAGTTAAAAATATATCATTACAAGGCACAAGGTTGCTAAGAACCACCTGAGCATTGCAAATAATTTTATTTCGGTAGAAGGCCAATATATTCAGCGTTAGGCGGATGACCGGTGTCCCATGTTGAAACGGCTGATGATAGATATATGGCGGCGGCTGACTGGGAGCATCCGCTGCTCTGCTGATGGTTCGGGGCGAGGTTCGTAACTCGCATCGCATTCTGTCAAGATGTTGTTGATTGTTTCAGGCTGAATCCCACGGGTTTCTAGAATGATACTCATATAAAGTACACGAATTTGTAATGTGGTCGCCGTGACCCGAACAGAACACATCGCATCTGGCACCCGCTCTTTCGAGTTGGTGACACTGCAAGAGTATAATTTGTCTGTGAAAAGCTTCTTAAATCCATCCGTTTGGAGTCTGTAGGTTACTGTTGGTTACTTCAATACGTGAAAGAAGAGTAGCACGCATAAAACGAGTTGTTGTTGTAGAACCTACACCCGGTCCCTTGTGGGCTGTTGTGCCACTCAATTACTTTTATTACATAAATCCGGTCCTTTACGGTTGCCTACAAAAAAGGCCAATAACATATCGAAGTTCCTATGCGGCGAAGTGTCATTTCAAAAACACATCAAAATATTTTTAAATATTTTCTAAAATTGTTCAAGCGTGAAATTTCTGCGTGCGATTTTTGGTCCTGATTACATTGACGGCGTCTGGTGGAGGAGATTCAATGATGAACTCTATAGGCTGTACGGCGTCATGCGCCTGGTCAAGCGTCTTCAAATACAATGCTTAAGATGGTCTATGAAGAGCGTATGGACACCACTGCTCCGACCCGAAAAGTCTTTGAATCCGAGTCATTCCGAAAATGCAACAGAGGACGGCCTAGGCTGAGATGGCGCACACAAGTGGAGAAGGGCCTTAACCAGCTTAGAGTACGCAATTGGAGGCAGTTGGCGAGAGATCGTGCTGGAAAGGAAAGAGCATGGAGAGGTTTGTTTGTTGAGACACATGACACAAGAAGAAGAAGTTCAAGCGTGGTGCGGTTTTGAGTGGGAAACGGTCATCAAAGAAAAAAAAAGTTTGATCAGAAAACACTTGATAGTCCACTCTGTGCATACCTAGTATAAGTAAGTGTTGCCATACAAATAGTTCTTCATTCTGCTTCATCCTTACTGAGCAGAGAAAATGCGACTTGTAGTGTCAAGTGATGAATCGTACAGTATAGGTTTATACTAGGTCTGTTCAAAAAATAAGGCAAATTTTTATTTTTCTCAAAATATATTTACTTGATTACAGTGTTGTTTTCAGCCAAAAAAATATCTCAAATTCATCAATTTTGAAACGAACTTCGCTGCTACTCGCATCATGCCAAAAGTTTCCGAAAAAAGCTACATGGCCAAACATGTTTAAAAACTTCTCTGACAATGATTCGCCGATTCTCCAAAACAACTTGTTTCGCTTTCTCAACATTTTCATTGGTTTTTGATGTGCTAAGCCGTCCAGAGCGAGTGTCGTCATTCACATCTTCTTGACCTTCTTTGGAAAACTTGTACTACTTGTAAAGATTTTTGTTGCTTTAGAGTACACTCACCGTATGTCACTGTTAACATTTTAAGTGTTTTTGAGCACTTTGTTTAATTTTTCACACAAAATTGAAGCCAAATTCCTTGATCCATTTTTTTAGACAAAATACATGTTTAACATCTTTATGTCTCTCACAAACTAAATAAATACGCTATATAACTGAAACTGTGAGCATATGTTCGAGGCGAGTGTGCCAACATAACAAAAAAAAAATATCGATACTCGAATGTACGTAGCCCGCATAATATGAACTTTTTGTTTATGGAAGAAATGTCGTCTCTAGCGATATTTGAAAAGCAATGTTTGAAAATGAGTTTCCCTGAGGAAATGAATTTTACTTGCCCAAAAAAGCATGCTATTTATCTAAATGCTTGTTTTTTGTCTAATTATTTGAACTATGTGATGCAATACGCAATAGAAACTGGCTTTCAACTATAAACCAACCAGAGATAGACAGTCAACTTCTTCGTCTTCTAGACCTTTGCAGCAATTCGCAGCGGATTTGTGTTTCAAACATCCCAGACACGGGAACTGAGAATGCGTGTAAGCTGAGGAACAGCTGATTTCTGTTCTGAGCCCGTGCGTCCGTCATAAATTATCGACAGCTGTTTTCTAATTCAATGATGACAGCAACGACAAAGCTGACTGATTGATGCCCTAATCTCATTTCATTCTCAAGAGGCTTACAAAAATGTAATAGACTGTTTCTGGTTGACTAGTGACAACCGTAGTACCAACAGATGACATATCCCTTATTCATTCCAAAAGACAACGCGATTAGTGTGATCATAGGCAACTAATAGGATGACGAATTCTCACACTCATTAACTGCCATATCTCTAAACGACAACCGATAAAGGTCTCCTCCTCCACTCCCCGTCGAATGCAAAAATCCACCACCACTCACTTTGGTGTAATTTTCAATACGTTCTCATCCATTAGTAGATGACAAGAATCCTTAAAGATCTCCCACGCAGAACACAATGTTCAACACGTCTCTTTGGTGTCACCTCCTCTCAACTATCCCCTATAGCATGTCCGTTGTCTTTATTACGTTCTACGCGTTTGTCATTACAACACATCATGTGTACATCAGCGAGAACCCACATCCCTACACACAGCCATTAAGCGACACTGTGCCCTCATTGAGTGCTTCCTACAGTAAATTGACAGTGACGTAAGTTGCGCGGTATGTAGCGCCGCTGTTTTGTTGAAGCCGCAGGCACTGTGGAGCTCATCCACATTAATGTCAATTGAAAGAAGTAATCATGGATCTGTGTATGGAACTCTCTACTAATTGTGACGTTCATTGTTGAGGAAATATGGAACAATTATGGCACCAACTCACCAGCGGTGACTATTTCTGGATGTAACGACTTCGCAATAATGACGGGTGGATGATCATACTTTGGATAAATGCGGCAGTCTTGGATTTTAATGAGCTATTCAGCAATAAATTATTTTGTTGTGAAGTTTTTCATTTAAATGAGAAGTGAGGGAAGAATATACTTTTGATCGGACGCCGAATTCTTTATGTCTGATTTAAGGACTGTCATTTGGTTTTGTAATTCTTTGTTTAACGCTACACTTTGGGGTGGACTTGAACCTCAACAAATGAGCCTATCCGAGCCAGCAAGATCTTTTCCCAGCTTCCTCCAGTTACGCACAGCAAGTTAGTTGATTTCGTTCTCCTTTTGTGTGCGCAATTTGTTGCCTGCGTTGCCCCAATTCGGGTTTGAATTTAAGACTTTTTGTGTCGAAGATGTGATGTCCATTCGCTCTACATGACCAAAGCCAACTTAACCGTTGGATCCAAAAACGCTGTACAGTTTGTAGTTAAATGTTCCCCTTCAACCACCATCAACGCAAAACGACCAAGGACTTCTCATCCACTTTCAATAGAGTACCTGTCTCTGTGTCGTAGAGCAGGATGGGGACGATCAGAGCTTGGTACTTTGAAAGATAGGTCTGGTACACAATGGCCTCTTGAGCCCAAAGAAGCAGCAATTGGCAAAAATATTTCTGCGTTTTATCTCGGTACTGGTGTTTCTGTTCCTATTTAATTCAGAGCCGAGGAAGGCGCAATCCTTTATTCCTTAAAATTTCTGCTGCCCATTATGACGCTTTGTCCAAGACGTCAATGTTCTGCATTTTTCTGTGACTTTCTTTGCCTTCATTCACCGCTAGAGGCATTTAAGCCGCTTCTGCTTCAATTTCGGCAAACGCCTCATTGATAGCTTCCTGTCATCGTCCAATCACTTCAATGTAGACAGTACAGTGACATGGAAGAAGGGAATCATTGTCCTAAATATACAAAAACCCACCGAATGGTATCAAGTTAAACGCTGCGATGCACATGGACAAGCACAAGCTTTCTTGAAGGACTTCACCAAATGCATAAAGTTACCAGAAATGTTTGTTCAGGGACCGAGAAAATTGCCATTTCCGGTATAGATTCTGTCCGACTTTCTGTATATAAGAAAGTGAAAGATTATACAGAGTGGGTCAATCCTAAGTGTCATTCAGTCAATCTCTTGACACCAACTATAGCAGCTGTCTTCGGATAAATGGTAGTAAATCAATACCTTTCACCATCGGCGTTGGGCTTCGCCAAGGGTACATCTTGTCTCCTTCTTTTCATTTTATATATGGGACTGGATGTTGCAGCGTAGTCGAGGCGAGAAATGTTTCACATTGGGAGAGCTGAGGGTAAGTTATCTTCTTTTGGCGGATGACTTAGTTGTCCTCACATCCTCTCAGACGCACTCGATAGGCTTGTGGCCGTATGTACTGATGCTGGAATGAAGTTTAACTGGGACAAGTCCAAAGTAATGGTCATTTGCAAAACGCCTGTCCAATGGACTTTACACGTTAGTGGAGTGCCATTGAAACTGCTGGAGAAGTTTAAGTTAGATCTTAAGGTCCATTTCACGAGAGATGGGAGAAGGTGCACTGATCTTATTTGTAGAATCGGCCAGGCTTGAAGCAGCTCATAGATAGATTAGAAGACACAAGTTTGGTGTCAATGTTTGTTCCAACTCTTACCTAAGGTCATGAAATTCGACTCATAATCGAAAGAATAAGATGTAGGCTACCGAGATGAAATTTCTCCACGCCGTTGCGAGAGTTCGCCCCGAAATAGCTTGAGAACGGGATGGTGCGGGCGGAACTCAATGTTGAAATGCTGTTTTCTTCATCAGAGCTACCGAGGTGTGACTTAGACGCAATTCCATCAGGTAGGCCACCACTTGGCAGGCCGAGGACGAAATTGTTGGACCATTTCGTTCATAAATTCGCCTTTTTGAACTTGGAAATAGCTTTTCATGAGTTGGAGTTGATGACGGAGGATCGGAGCGGACTGCAGGTCTCTTGTGGGTGCTTCCGCAACGCCTTTAGTGGAACATGCGGATTAAGGAAGAAGATGAGAAATAAAATGAACAAAATCAAAACCTTTCAATATCCACACAAATTTGTTTAAGTGGCTGCCTCTGCTTCACAGTAAGGCGTTGTGTCACTTCAACCCCTTAAAAACTTGTTGATGGTTTTGGACTACAGCTTACGACATTAAATTTGCCCTCATTCCGGATTATTGGCATAATATCGGTTTCTCACGATTCCCCACATGACCCCATGACTCAGAGGACGTCCAAGTCCATGTCTTCAAATTTTGTTGTTCAACTTGAGCACTTGCACTTAAACCATCACCGTTGGCCGAAAAGTTGTTCCCATCCACAGTTTCAGAGAAATTTGGTCCAATGATGCCACCATTTCAAAACACAGTCACTCTCTGTGGATGCATTGGTTGGCTTTTGGACAAGAACGAGCCCCTGTTGCAGCAATTTAGTTTCTACACTTAGCCGTCGATATAAAAATGCTCCTAGTCAGAAAATATGATTTTTGGCACAAAATTGTTGTTTACTTGAAGCTGCCCTACGTCCAAACTGCGAATCGGCAACAAAGCAGATGGTCGTGTTCCATTATGTCAATAGGACCTCGTAAGCCAATGTCTTAAATATTTGTGCGGATTTCCCCTGAGACAAAGGCGAGTTTATGCTTTTGAATTGAGTCTCATACTCTCAGGCACACCCCCTGGCAGTTCACCTCCTCTTGGTAGGGAGTATGCAACAGATTTGGGGAGTGCGAAGTCTTGCGTGCAATCAAAACCTGGCTTACGATGTGCACCACCCAAAAATTACGAAAAAAAACGAAGACGGTTATAGCCTTCCCTGGTGTACCAGGGCCCCATTTGGAGGCAGGGCTAAATAGTGACAGTATGCGAGCGTCTGGTGATCGCCATGTCTAACAGCCGGTCTCAGCCCAAAGGAGTTACGACCAACCCGGCAGTGGCCTCGTGAGCCTCATGAAACTAGACGGCCTACCCTGTATTTGAGCTTAAAGCTTACTAGAAAAAGTTGATCAAGCTCATTGACAGGTTGCAGACTCCCTCTAAGCAAACGGCATCGAATGCCTTCCCCAAGTCACGTATGAACTGCTCTTAAGCGCTGTTCCACTGTGTGCGACAAATTTTAAAGCAAATTGGTTGTTCCTCTTTATTTTCCTGTCCCCAGTTCACTTAATCAAGACTCTGCTGAAAATCTTTTTGAAAAGCTTGCTTGGGAGCAGATTTCTCAGCCGAGCATCTGTCCCTCGTGGGGAGAGTTTTAGAAAGACCAGTCTCATCCAACGCTGAATCGACCTCGTGTCCAAGGTCAAAGGTGCTTGTTGAATTTATGTACATACACATCCTTCACAATGCCTCCTCTCTGTCACGGTTCAAGGACACAACGTAGCTACATTCATTCCCACACACTCACAAAATTAAAATAAAAAAAAAGAGGAAATGAAAGAAAATCTGTCCAGCTCACGTTAATTGCAACAGTAATCACCGCTGGACCGTCAATAAATTTGCATCTTTCCTGCCATCGTAGTCCTCGAAAATCCCAGGTCTCCTGTTTTAATTATTCTCACAGAAATATCTCCTCTCCTTCTTGGATAGTTTTTATTTAAATTCACCACTCTGTGAATCTTTTCACATTTCCACTATGAGCCCACTCCTTCAGCCCAGCCAGCCGGTGCCTCTGAGTAGTTTTCCTCCCTCACGAGCTGCCGCTTCGCCCACCAAATTGCAACTGAAAGGGTTGAGGGTTACCAGTCCACCTCGTACCCACGCGGAACAAAACCCCGGAAAATAAATAAAAACAAATGAAATGAACTACACATGCAGCAAACCAGTAATCCGCACTAATCCCGGGTTTTGAATACAGAGAAGCAAGGAGAGAGAACAAAAAGAAACACACAAAGATGCTACAAAAGCTGGCATTCGTGCCCTGAATAAGGACGGCAAGCACAGAGCCCGCCAACAAACGGACGAATAATGACACAAAAAGAATTCCGGAAATGGAAACGACAATCGTAGTGAATTTATTTGTGTCTGAGTTTGCACGTTTGTTTTGCCGCTGCCTTCGTTGTAGGTGGGTAGGGGTGTGTGTTTATGTGGGGAGATGGGAGGAGCAGGTTACTAACGAACGTAGACGAGGTGCTTGGTTGGTTGGGAGAATGGGATTGCCATGCGGAAGGGATGTCAACAGCAAAGTAATCTCATTCAAATCGTCGGATGCCACCTCAATCCCCTTTTCCACCCCCCTTTCCATTGCCACCGCCACGGTAATGCTCAGGTTAACCCAGGGCACAGCTTGATATCTGTGTTTAATCCGACCCCGAGTGAGTGGGTTCGTTGGCTTTTGGTTGCGTCAAAGGCATGTGGTCTACCTAAGCCGATTGGGGGCGAACGCACCCCGTTCTCTTTACCCGTTGTCTTGAGATTACCACTAAATGTCGATGTTTTTGTCTTTCTTGCAGACCACAAGTCGCTTTGGATGGCAGTCGCCGAGTGAGGACTCAACAATGTCGCCGAAATCTGATAACTTTCTCTACGTCCAGCACTCAAGTGTGAAAGCCCAGACACTCTCAGCGGCATCCTCGAGGGGTCCACAGCAAAGGAATAGCATCAGTGGCGGTGGCGGCAGTTGCAGCGCCATAACCGACCACGGCGTCAAAGACTCATCACATCAGCATCAGCATCAGCAGCAGCAGTATCAAGGAAAGCGAACGAAAACACTATCGCCAAGCAGCATGTTTCGACGCAAGTCCGCAGGGAATACGGCCGCGTCGAATGCCAAGCATTCGGCGTCACAAATTCATCCCACCACAGCAGCAGCAGCAGCCGCAGCAGCGGCTGCAGAGCAGTCGAAGCAGAGATGCTCCCCGAACTACCAGCGGGGATGTTCCAATGGACACTACGAAGAAATTATCCACAACAACACGCAGAACAACAATAACCAGCACCAACCGCATCCCAATCAGAATCAGAATCAGAATCAGAATCAGCATCAGTTTCCGCATCACAGGCAAGAGTACATTTTGGAGCAAAAGGACACGGCGGGCTACCACAATGGAAGTGGTGGCGGCGGCGGCGGCAGGAAGTCGACCGAGGCAACAGCACGCTACGGCAAACTGCTCCCATCGAAAATAAACGCAGACAGCTACAGTTCATCGCAGCAGCCACAGCAGTTGGGCTCTTATGACAGCTTGAATGCGAACGTGGCGTACGCAGTTAGTGGTGATCTGGACGAGAGGGTTCCTAGCAACAACAACAACTCGAGCACTGCAAATGCTTGTCACGTGAACGAGCAACAGCCGCAGCAGCATCATCCACAGCAGGCTGCGGGTGTTTGTGTCAACTCTAATGTGGTGTTACGCAACGGGTACGAGGCGAATCGTCAGATGTTGCGGTCAAGTCGTTACAACGGGGGTGGAGGACCGCACCCGCCCCCGCCAGCCGGAAACGGAATGATGGCAAATGGGCCGGTGAGCCATCCAATGGGTCACGTCATGAATAGTCTGTCGTCACCGGAGAGTGCCTACTCGACAGGATACTCCACCGATGGGACCTCGCCAGGTGAGTGAATTCAAATAAAGTTTTATCGGCCCTTACGACAGATATCGTTGAGTGGGATTTTCGGTTCTCCAAATTGTTGTCGAACGAGCGTTTTAGCTTCTGACCACTTGTTAGGGGATTTGGGGGTGAAATTTCAAGAGATGGGCTGCTCTTTGAAGGAGCAGCTTAATAGGGCCTCTGGCGAAGGCAGTGAGTGCGAAGATGAACCTTTCGAATGCCACTGTTGGCATGATGAATGAATGTGCCTCGCATGGTGTGTGGCAACAATTTCTGTAAATACCCAGCTGGAAATGGGAAGCCATAAATTCGAAGAGAGATGATACGGATCATCCCCAATTACACTGCAACAGGTTTCGGTCTGATGGCAAAGGAATTTCATTGAGTACCATTGGGAAGCCTTCTTCCATCAAAAGCATTCAATAGTGGGTGTAGATAGATTTACTTGGGTAGGGATTGACCCAATTACACGTTTCTTTGTGAAGACGTCGACAATTAGTTAGATGAGATGTGACCGAGCCTTTTTGCCTTTCGAACTGCATCTACATCTTGGTACAGCACCTACATTGGCTTCTTCGCTGGTAGGACCATATATTCGTCGCAGAATTTTTCTTTCAAAGGAACCAAGAATCTGGTCTGCCGTTTGGCTTGTCGTCCAGCACTCGGCTTCGTTTAAGTGTTCTGGTTTGATTATGTCTAGTAGAGCATTATCGTAGCCCTTCTGCACTCCTGACTAGGAGTTTCGACTTAAGTTCACGTTTGCGCCGAGGTAGAGAAACTCCTTAACTAACTCAAAGTTGCAGCTGTCAATTGTCACAATCCGACGGAGGTGTTGTTCGATGGGTCGGTTCTTTCGTTTTATCCTCATTGACTCTAAGGCCAGTTCGTTTCGCCTGCTCTTCAATAGCCATAAATATTACAACAGTTTGCTGGGAATGATCGATAATATCGATGTCATCAGCATATCCCAACAATTGCACTGATATGTAGTAGATAGTCCCTTCCGTGTTTATACTTGCTCTCCGCTCTATCGTGGAGAAGTCACAAGACAGCGCATCTCTTTGCCAAAATGCGGTGCAAGTGTGGAGTAGTTCACAGGTTTTCGAACCAAACTGCCAGTGCATCGGGTTTGTGTTGACGTTGCTGGTGGTGCTGTGAAAAATTCGAGTTGGGACACCTAGGTCCGGGATTCGAACCTAGACTTTCTGCGCGGCGGCACTTACCCACTACGCCACGGCGACCACAATACTGTCGTATGCGACTTTAAAATCGATACAATGGTGGTGTGCATCAATTTGAAACTCGCTGGTCTCTTCCAGGATTTGCGTTTCGATTTGCAGGGCCAGAAGCCGCACTGCTACGTGCCGATAAGTGCGGTGCAAAATGGCTTTAGACGCTCACACAGTATGCTGGACAGGATCTTGTAGGCGACATTCAACAGGGAGATACCTCGATAGTTCTTGCATGTGGTAGGTTCACCTTTTTTGTGTATCGAACTTATGGGGCTAGTATTCCAGTCTTCGTCCTGCCAAATTCTACAAATGATCTGGTGCATGCTTCCAACCAGACACCGGCCTGTTTACAACGTGCAACACCTAAAAATGAGGAAAAAGAGCTTAACCCCAGAGGAACTAATCATAATCGAACACCCCTGTTTTTGGAATACTATTTTCGGATTTCTGACTTTCAATTACAGTAGCTATTATCTCTACATTACGTGCTGGATTTGGTCTAGCCGACCGAGTATCATCCACTTATGTAAACGGTACTCAAATTTGCGAATGGTATTGGCGCACCTTTCTGAAATTACGTTACAATTACTGGAAACAATCACAATATGAAAATGTAACGCACCTTAAACAGTGATGTGTCTGTATTGAAAGCAAGGTTCAGACCTAGGCCGAAGCTTTTTGTTCGATTTCGAACACAAGAGTTTTTCAGTTGTATCCCCCGTGGACATGATATGTCTCTAATTTATGACTTACGACATCCCGATTGTGAAAATGTTGTGTGAGCCTACAAAGTCGTGAATGCTTTGTCATTAAATACACAAGTGTTGTTGTCGCACTGAAACTTTGATTAATAAGCCCTCTCCCCTCAGAGTATACAAATAAAGGGTTCAATTGAATGTGGCCGGTCGCCGTTGTGCCTTTGCTACCAAGTTACTACAATAGATTCAATTTCCTAATGGGAACCAGCATTAATTTTTCACATTTGTTACGGTGCGACATCTCCAAATACTAAGCTGGCCTTTTATACTCCCTATTGTGCCCCATAGCGAACGTAGAAAAGTAAAGAAGATATTTGCATTTTCAATACAAAAGTTCTGTGTGCGACTTCTGGTCATATTTGCGTTGACGGAATCTGGAAACATACGCCTAGTCTAGCATCTAGGAAAACAACGCCTTATGCCATGGAGAACAGATTAACTGAACACTGATCCGTCTGAGATGGTCTCGTCTGAGATGGTGCACACAAGCGGCAAAGGACCTTAATAAACTTGCTGTGCGAAATTGAATACTGTTGGGAAGAAACCATACCCGGGTTGCTCCTCGGCTGACTCCAAGTGTGGGTTGTGAACCGAAGATGATCATAAATCGAACTTTATAAGGAAATTTTACTTTTACCTCTTGTTAGATGAGCGTTACAAAGAGGCTACTAAGACGTAAGTGAGACCGGTCGCGCCATGTTTTCCGACCAACTATGAGTCTGCTTATTGAGGGTAACATAGCGGACACAATTTTTATGGATCTACTCATGTATGTCTCCATTTTCTCCTATTTTGCAGGCTTCAGAAGGAGTTTGTCTTGCTCTCGTTCATATTTTCCCACTGCCTTTCAGGAATCACTTAGATCACTCAAATTGAATTTAATTTCAAAAAATTATACCCAATTGAAGTCCCTCTCAAATTGCAGGGAAAAGAGAATGTATTTACGTGGATAAAGGCTTCTGCCCCTCTTTAAGGTATTCGGACTTCAACCAAACAAATTCACCAAAAGGTATCCTCTCAAATTTAGGTCAACTATCTGTCCAGGTACTCCTTACTGTCACAGCAAAACATTCTCCTTGACACAGTTTCTAAGAACCAGCCCAACTATTGTCTCTCCCAAACTCCGTGTCATTTCATCGCTCACCCGAACCTACCGTTCCTAAGATCGATTTTCTTAACCTCTTTTTTTTTGGGTGCCAGCAGTGTATAATGTAAAGCAAAATTGTGGAAATTAAGTTGCACCCCAAAACACGGCAGACACCTCCCGGCTGAAACTCTCCAGACATGATAAATCTGAACACACCTTCAGCCTCCAGCCCTCCAGCAGAATAATTGCCCAAAACTTCTAAAGCACATTTCCCAAGTCATTTCTGAAGTTTCCTCTTCATAGTCTTATCCCCCAGGTTCCACTTCATCTACGAGTACCCCAGTCTGGTGGCAACTTTTCGCCCATGATTACGCATAATCCCGCCAAAGTTGCACTGAGCAGCCATCAAACAATGCGGCGCACTCCCAGCACAAGTCATTGATCCACCGCCGCGTCTCCACTTAATCCCGGCGATTAATTAGATGCCAACAGCCATTTGCATGTTTATACGCCGAATAATGCGATTCATGGGGGATGGCGACATTATTGTCATCCGCCCACGGAGCGACGAAGCGCACGAAACTCG
Organism: Eristalinus sepulchralis; assembly: GCA_944738645.1. Classification (NCBI taxonomy): domain Eukaryota; kingdom Metazoa; phylum Arthropoda; class Insecta; order Diptera; family Syrphidae; genus Eristalinus; species Eristalinus sepulchralis. Next base: position 58,237,653 of record OX122886.1, read on the forward strand.
TCCTTGCTGCACCCACTGACAACCGGGAGGTTCTCGAAATTTGCAATTTTAATTCTGACGACGTTCATTTTTTCGCTCTGCACTGTTCGTGCGGATAACCCTTGAAGAGGCGACTTTTGACGCGGCGAGTGCAATTAATTTCATTTTTTCCTTCTGGTGCGCTGCGTTTCTTGTCTGTTACTCCGTCCGCCGCCGTCGTTACATTAAGCATCCCGAGCGTAAGCGCTGTAAAAAGTTACAAGTTTTACAACGAGAAGCAGCCTTAAAAGGAATCTGAAAACTACGAACTTGGCGCTCGGACTGCGCTTTCGCCTTCCGTCCGCCGCCGGGGGGTTAATGTCTTATGACTCTGAAGGGTCCGCACAATGAGAGCAATGAAGTGTTTGTAGCCTGAGGTGCTTGTGTCTTTAATTATTTTCCAGTCGCCAGCAGGCACGTTTCAGCAGTTCTCAAGTGTACACTCCCCTTTCCATACCCACTCGCACTCTCTCGCTCGCTCTCTGTAACTCTCTTTCTCCCTTGTTCAGTGCGGATCCGTAAAAGTTTAATGAGTCGCCCCTTGTGCAGCTCCAGCTACAGCTACAGCTCCATCTCCAGATCCCGTGATGGGGTGCTTAGACCGGAAAATCTGTGCATTGTTGTGATGAAATACATTTTGTTTCTCCTCCCCCTGGCGTGTTTTTTCTCATTTCCTTTTTTTTGCACTTAAGGCTGCTGCTCCTAGTGCACCTGTTGAGGGTGAGGAGAGGATCTCTTTAAGGGAACTCAACTTTAATATGGAACAACGAGGTTCGGTCGATAGATGTCAGTGGTGTGTAGTTTCCTAGTAGCTTGTGTCACGCCTGCCACCGTTGAGAAAGTCTTCTCCTGCACCCTTCTCATCCTACTACTACCAAGATTTAGGTGATAGTGTGACTGGTTCGTAACACTTTGTTCGTAACACTTTGATGTCCGCAAAAATAGGTCATCTCGCCACACAACACCACTCCCATCGTGTCAGTTTGAACACCTTCCATCCGCTCCCTGCGAGTGACCCCGTAAGCATCACAAACTGCTTCCAATTTCCATCTCCACACCGCAAACAATTGCCGACAACTGTGCCCCGCAGCGACCTTTGCAACATTTTCGCTTTACATTTGCACAACGCCACTAGTGGCTGCAGCGGCGTGGCGGCTGTTTGTTTACCGCAAAACATTAACTCATCCGCAGCAGTTGACAGCGTCAGTATAACTGTCGAACTGTCTCTCCAAGTGCATTCAGCCGTGGCACGCTGCTGTATCGATTTCCAACGTTCAAGCCCGGGATGCAAGAGACTGGTGCACCGTACTCCAGCCAGTCAAATGCGAAACCGTAACGCCTGTGGCTTTGTCATTAAAAAGAAACCTCGCTCTAGGGATGTGAAATCTGCCGACCGACACACACCCGGTGTGCCAGTAATCGATACACCGCCAACGATATTCATTTTATTCACCTGTCCTTTCATTCGACTATCCGCGCCTAGGATGGGCTCGTGTTTAGTGGGTTAGTGGGGCAGAGTCAGTGACAATTCTCATCCGTTTGCAGGGGCCACGTATACACCGCCCGAGTACTACATCAACATGCGCACCGGCACCCACTACTTCCCGAAGAGCGTCAACACCCTAGCTATCGAGGCGCAGCGCTACAAGTTCGGACTCAATAAGATCGAGGAGATGTCGCCGCAGGACCCTCTGGTAAGAGCATTCCAGCAATTCAGTCGGTGGTCAGTGCATAAATTTCACCCGTTTGTGATGTTTTCATCCCACTAGCCAAACAACAACAATCATCGCCGGACCGAATCGTTCGACTCGGGTCAGAGTAAAATTCCAGGCTTTGGCATCCCCGACCCGGAGTTCTTCCAGAACCAGGCGAAGCACTTCGAACAACACCAGCACCACCAACAGCAGCCGCAGCAGCAGCAACAGACCCATCACCAGCAGCAGGCGCAGCAACCGAAAGTCAACGTGGGAAGTCACAGTCCAGTGCCGCTGCGGAACACCATCGTCATTCCAACACTCAAGGGCTTTGAATGTAATAATTGCCTCCTCTGGCTCCCATTACCCTCACCCCCCCCCCCTCCGCCGCTTTCTGAAAATATCCATTATACGTTAATTCACATTTTATCCAACCCCTATTCGCCCCCCCCCCCCCCCCCCCCCCCCCTCCCAATCCACTCATTTAGAGAGTTGAGAAATTTAATTGTCCTTTCTATGGGCACTTCAACTTTTCAGCACCATCGCCTCGCCAGCGTTGCCGCATCCGAACGAATCCCTGGTACTCGACAACAGACACCTCCTCCTCTGGCACTACCATCGCGACCACGCAAGCATTCCTGGCGGCAAAGAAGATGGAACTCGACGCCAGCTCCTCATCGTCGGGCATCAAATCGAGTAGCGAGGCAGGCGCAAGCGACAAAAACGAGTAAGGATAATGAAATGTGTGGCTGGGGATAATGCGAGCGCCTCATTACCCCTATCGAGTGGTTCTTTGTGTCACATGCCGTGTGTCGTTGCAGGAAAAATGAGAAAACCTCTGATGAGTCGACATCGGAGACGTCTAGTTCCTCGACCGAAGTTGAGAATCTTCAAAGGACATACTCACCGAACACGATCCGCCGGAAGAAGCAGTTCGGTGAGCTGCTGACTTCGTCGTGCCGCTCCGAGATGCACTCCCTGCCAGCGGGCTCGCATCACCACCAGGACAGCGACGAGGACGCCACCCTGAACGAGATGATGGGCAAGTTCGACGAGAGCTATGTCTATGAGAAAGAGACTGATATTTTAAGGTACGTTCACATCGCTCTGACGGCGGCTGGCCAACGTGTTCTTTTCACTTTTCAGTAGTGACTCTGATCCGACGGATTGTGCCTCGGACCTGGACACGGGACAAGATGCCGGCGACGAATGCGACACGGATGACATGTTGGACATTGACTTCATTGACACTCTGACGTCGGCACAGGAAGCAGCAGCCGTCACCTCGTACCAGCTACCGCGCAGGGCCTCACGTCAGCGCCACATGAAGACGTATCCCAACGAGGACGGTTCGAAGAGGAAGAAGCGTCTGATGAAGACCAGGAAGAAGAGCACTGAGAGCAAAGGACGCGGATCGCCACTGAGAAGCTCTAGGGAATCCCGCAGCCTGGGTGGAACTCCGGTTTGTCTCAGGCGCAACCAGTCTGCCGACAGCAAGAGGTGAGTACACAGCGCGACCATTGCATCCCTAATTCGACTCGATTCGATTTCAGAACTTCCACCATGTCATCCCTGACCACTCGATGCAGCTCGCTGACCTTCACGGAAGTGCACGCCATCCGAAGCAAGTTCATAGCCATTGCCGACAGCGAGAAGGCCCTACTCCGTGCCGACCTGGAAGCCGATGTGAAGTACCGCCAACTCATCCACGAGGCGGAAACAATCCTCGTCTCTATGAAGACCAGTGCTTTGAGGTAAGCCGTCGCCTTCACCCCGTCCACACACGCACTCAATCGCTTTTCTTCCCTGTAGCATCCCTCGAGAAACACCGGTGGCAAGCCCTCGCAGAATCTGCAACCCCCTGGCAAACAAGCGCGTCGAGATGCTGAAGCAGTGCGAGGCCGATATCAAGCGAGAACTCCTCAAGCAACAGCAAATGTCCCTGGAGGCCAAGAGCAACGACAACGACGCCTTCAACAAGCGTCTTGAGAACCTTAAGTACGAGACCAGTTCAGCACCCAACAGTCCCAAAGCCAGTCGCCTCAGTCCACGTAAAACTCACATCACCAACTTCATCAACCAGAACGCCCCACCAGAGGTGCCACCGCGACGCAGCAGCATCCCAGAGCCACCACCAAGATCGCCACAGCTCCAACTTAACGGACGCGCAATCAAGAGCCGCTCAGCCTCGCCCTCGAGCAATCGCAGACGCTTCCGCAGCCAGTCGCCAAAGAAACAGCAGCAAATCGTCTCAGACTCGGACACCGATGAGAACTCAAACTCGTCCATGATGCAGAGCTTGAGCCGAAGATCGCGCAGCTTGAAGAGCTCTCACGCGATTGAGGCCGACAACAACAGGAACTGCCTGCCGGAAATTCAGAAAATCACAATCTACAATGAATCGGACTACACCAATCGCAACGTCAAGCCCTCGCTCATGTCGTTCAAGTCCTTCGGGGGCACTACGAACAGCATGAGCAGCAGCTACTGTCCTCAAAGTGAACCGCTGAAAAGAAAAGTCTACCGCGGAAGCTCATCGTTCGAGAGGATCAAAAAGAGCTTAGACATGGATTCTGGTGAGTTGGAAAATTTGCTTTTGCCTTTGGGATTGATAGCTTTCTGGAACTTTCGTGGCAGTTTCTTGTCAGACTTTCTTTCGAATTGAATTCAAAATTCATTCAAAGCCACGAGATTTTTTGTTGTCCCCTTCTACCTTTTGCACAGGAGCGGTTCAACGCATGACGCTCGCTAACCTAACCACTTTGAATGACAGCTTCAAGCTCGTGAAAGCTTTGAACGCAATACAGTGTTTGAACATTTTAAGACAACTTCTAAATTTCCGTTCATATTCCCATTGATGTTGAATACGGCCACTTTTGTGACAATGCATTGGTTATTGTTGATCTCTGATCTCTTCATCCTTCTCTTGCATCAACTGCTCGTGTGTGAACCTACAGCAAGCAAGATTGTTGCGCTTGATATTTCAAATGCATTTGACTAAGTCTGGCATCAGGTTCTCTTGTGGAAAATGCGTGCTTATGGCGTCGATGAATCTCTTCTTCAATGGATCAATGCAAGTCGTATTGGATGGGATCAAGTCTGATATTCACCATATTAATGCTGGTGTTCCTCAGGCCTCTGTTTTGTCTCCGATACTCTTCCTCATTTTTATGAATGATCTCCTCAAGTCTGTCACTTCTAATCCAATTCACTCCTTCGCTAATGACAGTACCCTCAGCTTTTCATTTCGTTCATTGGCTCTCGACCCTCCTCTTCGGCCATAGACTTGGAACGGTCTTGACGTGGGCTAAGAATAAAAGAGTGGAATTTAATACTTCCAAAACCCAGTGCTGTCTACTGTCACTAAAGCGTTCCCAAAATAACTAGCCATTATCCATCGTTGCTTTCAGCGTTGCTGAAACCGAACGACTCTCTCCTCAGTATGTGTATAAACTCAACACTTAGTTGGGAAGATCACATATTCGAAATCGCCAAAAATGCAGCAAAATGTCTAGGTTTCTTAAAGCGATGCAAGAAATAACCCTTAAGCTCACTATTGGATGTACAATTAAGCTTAGAGACACTCGTTCTTAAGCCGCACCACACGAATATGGAATGATCTTCTCAGCTCAAGTTTTCCCCCTCATGACAATCCACAGGCATTTAAAACCAATATGCACCGGTACCTCCGTTTCCTCTTTTCCTAACTTCGGTCTGTTATAAGTTCATGAGCAGTCTCGACGCAAATAGAACCACACATCCGACGTAAATTTATTTTGTCCAACATTCAACTCCGCACAATAATGAGTACTATTCGCCGTATCAGAAGTTCTTGTCCGGGGTGGACCTTGGCCTCAACCAACATGCTTTTCCAGCTAGCACGATTTCTCGACAGCTGCCTCCAATTGCGCACTCCAAGTTGGTTAAGGTCCTTCTCCACTTGCGTGCGCCATCTCAACCTTCTTTTTTAATTATAATCTCAATGTCTTTGACTTAGCCAAGTATTCGAATTTAAGTGTCATCTGTACAGCTTAAATCCACTCCGAGGCATCTCGAAATCAAAAGTGCCAATTGTGACTTTATAGGTTTCGTATGCAAGACTGAATAAAACAAACACAGCGATACAATTTTGATAAACATTTTGTTACCTTATGAAGATTTGACTTTGCCATTAACAGTGGACAACAATATCATTTCAATGGTCACCTCGGGAAAGATAATTTCAACCGATTCTTTCGAGAAAATTTTTTACCACTTTTTCGCTCATATTTGTCGATATATCGGCCTTGACATGAGCAATGACGATCTATTGGTGCTTTAGTGTGTCTCGATTTGGAGGATGTTAAAACGGTGTCAAAGCGCATGACCTTGGAAACATTTCGATCAGTAAGGCCGCATGAGATTTGTTTCGTTTCTTGTGCCCCATAATCTCCATAATTGCTGGCCGAACTTGCATATCATGCTCGCTTCAAATGAGCTCAAACCGTCTCTAAGGTAACTTCGAAGAAATAACAATGACAGGCGCATCAACCAGTAACTTTGATTGTTTGCAGCTTCAAGTCGATCTATAATTTGTGGGTTTTCTGAGCCCCATTTTGGATGGTTACACTTTGCAACCAGAAAAAGTTGTTTGAAAAAGCAGCTCCTCTTATCTGTTGTACCAACATCCAAGAAGCGTGTTAGCAGCCTTGAAATTTATAAGGGCAAGCTAGAGGCTTATAAGCTTGAGGCAAGCGTGAGGTTTATAAGGGCGGGCTTGAGATTGATGAGGTTTATTGGGATACAAATCCAAATCCAAAATACGTCATAGTGGTGGTGACACGCTAAGTTGCGGCAAACGCCGTCTGCACCACTTGCACTTAAAACAAATCAAAAAACTGTCAGTACACCAAAAGGCGGAGGACTTACGATAATAGTAATACGTCCATTTTCAAATTAAGAGACGAAATCCGCAAAAAGTTGATGGGTTTGATTCTCGACATTTGTAGTAAGTTTATCTAACATTCTGTCGCCTCAAATGACAGATGACTTTAGCATGTGTCAAATGCCAGCGCTATAAACTTGAGACCACGAAATTATACATTTTCTGTACAAAAAAAAAATAACAAAGCGTATCCACCCAATTGTATTCTTAACAAATAATTAGCTATGGCATGTTATATATTTTGCCAAATACATAAGTTGTCATAGCACACATTGTCAAATTACATTTCCATTACCAGATTTATGTTCTTTAATTTGCTTCTAAACTCTTTCGAGTTGTTACATTAATAGTATCAACACAGTACCTACTCCCTTTACTCCGACATCAACAACAGCAACTCACACGATAAAATAATACAAAAGCTTCAAATTAATCCAATTCACAAACCATCCATTTCCTCCACAGAAATTCCAAAACAAGCTATTCTGGACAAAATCAACAACATTCGCCGCGAACGGCAAAGTTCGATTTCAATGAAAAGCTCCAGTCAAGACATCAACCAGTCACCATTCAACGATGACCACTCAATACTGGACGACGATGAACCGACCAGCGTCTCATCGAATCTCAGCACCAAGCAGCAATTAATACTGAACACAATTGAAGACCTCAAGCGTAGTCTCGAATACCAAAGTGTCGAATTAAATGGCCTCAACGAGGACGAGGGATGCATTAATTAAGAGCCAGCCCAAAGAATAAAAACACACAAATGTCGTTTTGTTTGTTTCTTCGTCTTGTCTATCAGCAAATAATGTGCAATATTGAATTATCTACAGACCAGATACAGTCGAAAGTGAAGTTAAACTGCCCTTTACACGTCGAAATACACTAGCGAAGCGAAGCATTCAGTCATTCCAGTGACGCGGACGAAAAGATGTTCTTTTCCTCGTTTTTTTTTTCTACAAACATGCATACATACTATATACATACATATACGGAATCGTAGATGAAATTAAGGAAACGCCGCAGCATATACTCTCAGATACATTTTAATGAAGCGAAGCAGAGCGCCTCTAAAGAGCGTAAACTTAGTATACAACGTAGTCAGTCGTGGATGGAATGTGTAGCACATCCAGCCGTTATGTCACCTGTATCCTCCTCTATCGTCATATCTTCTCCATCCTAAGGTATCTTAACTTAATTTAGCTAAAGCGTATATCACTTTGTTTTAAACAAGAAACCACCACTAGTACATAACTTTGTTTAGACTTTGTTTTCATTTGATTTGTTCGTTTAAATCGAATTATATTATATATATATAGATCCATCCACTAGTCGTGTAGTCGTACATACATATATTGTTAACTGAGTTGTGTTTATTTATTGGCGCATGGTGCACATGCGCCGGCATAGGAGCGATTTAACTTAAATTAACGCCAAATTTATGTAACCAACAGTTTTTTGTGTAAAACTTAGTTTTCTTGTCCCCCTATTGTTATCGTCGTTTGTCTCAGCATATCTCTCACTTTCCAACTTTTCCGTTGTAGATTAGCGAAATGAGTTTTTACGTTTGTTCTCTTTGATTAGTTAAAATATTTAAGCGAAGCATAATGATTTTTCGTAGTGATTAAGTGATTTATTCAAAAATACAAAAACAAAAAAAGAAGAAGAAAACATAAACTACTATCTACAGCATACTAACTACTCATACTATTCTTAAAGTCGAATCTACAACACACGCATTGTGAAGTGATAATAAAATAAAAACAAAAAAACAAAATTTGAAAAATTTTCAAAAACACAAATATTGATATGAAAATTCAAACTGAAAATTGATACAAGAAATAAACATTTAATTAGTTGATATATAAACCGAATTTCTTTGTAGTGTTTTATTTATTTCTCTAGATCCTTTTTTTTTGTGTAGTGGAACATTCCCGCCCCCTAGCGAACTCTCAGCGAATTTACAAACGAAACCTTAACCCACCAAAGTTCACACCTTAGCTAGTTGTTCCCGTAGACTCAGTAACTCGTAGATGTTGCATTCTAGACGGACATGGTGCGGTGCCGCCTTACGTGACAATCCAATGAGCTTCTTCCCGAAACTGCACCAAATACCGTTTATACTCCTCGCTATAGCAGTTTATATTTTGACTCATAGGCTAACAGGAAAAATAAGTCAGTTTATAATAGAAAGTAAATAAATTGAATAAACGTAATTTTTACATGAAGGGCGTTTCTTATTTTAAGGGGACAAGATACCGTAATTTTTTGTGGGTAAGTTCGTCGACTCAAGCGCCAAAGATCATCATCAGGTTCGATTACAGACGCTTCAAATGACAGATGAGTTTGACAGGTGTCAACTGCCGACGCTATAAACATGAAATATTAAATTTTCTGTGCATTTCGTCGACTCAAGCGCCAAAGATCTCAGGCTCCATTACGGTATTGAAGCCCTCACACTTTTTGCAACCCCTGCTAATAATTTTCAAAGAATCTTTCAAATGTCGCCGTTCGGAGTCGATAACAAACTATTTTACTGATCACAGTATGTGCTGAAGAAGCTGGGCCTTGCTCCTTTTTTGATTGTGAAATCTTCGTTTTGTGAGCCTACCCGGAAAATGTAAGGTAAGAGGTTATAAATTATAATGGGCAATATCTAGTTGATTGAACCGGATATTCAATAAAATTGAAAAATATTTTTTTTTTGGAATATGAAAACGCAATGTACGCGAGTATAACTATATATATGTTCAAAACCAGGGCCAACCATCAGAGCTGGGGATGACCAGGCAAACACAACTCGCAGAGGCTGGCAAACGGCATCACTTGTAGTAACAGAAGAAGCTATCAAGTACGCCATCGCGTCCTTTGATGGCTTCAAATCGCCTGACACCGATGGCATATACGCAGCCCTATTGCAAAGGGGCATAGACCAATTACTACCGGCTTCGAAAATAATTTTCACTGCCAGCCTTGCACTGGCACACAGTCAGAGTAGCCTTCATACCAAAAATTGGTAAAGAGGCTTACTCTCTCGCCAAAAACTTCAGGCCCATAAGTATTACTTCCTTCATGCCGATAAGCTTAGAAAGTCTGGCCGAACTTCATCTGCCCAAAAATGCTCTGCGACTCCACCCTCTATCTCAGATGCAACATGTTTACCAGAGCGGAAAATCATGCGAGACTGTGTTACAAAATCTCGTTGGTAGAATTGAAAGTGCACTCGACAGGACATTTTCATTGATATAGAGGTATGGCATGTGCAACGCGGCCAGAGATCACGACGTAGAGGAATTATTGTTGTTGTGGATAAAAGCAATGCTAACGAATAGAACTATAATCGCGGAGGCGGAGTATGACCAGTATGTAATGTCGGGAGTAAAAAAGGGCTGCCCCCAAGGCGGCGTCCTGTCACCCCTCCTGTGGTGCATACTGGTCGACTCTCTGCTTTTCGCCTTGAACAGATCAAACACCTACGCCCAGGCTTACGCGGATGATATAGCCGTACTGGTCACTGGACCGTGTGTGCAAGTGGACAGACGGCTCTTGACATAATCGATGACTGCGAACGGGCTTTCAGTCAATCCTACTAAAACCGAAGTTGTTCTCTTCACGAGAAGGAGGCACCTGACTGGTCCGACTCGACCAGTACTAAAAGGTGTCAGCATTCCATTTTCCAATGAAGCGAAATACCTAGGTGTTATCCTGGATAAAAACTTCTTTGAAAAAGACACGAAAAGATACGAAAACCTCCAGGCTATTAACACAGATCCACAGACCAAGCCTCAGTCCGGGACGAATTGGATTTACCAAGTTGAAGAATTCACCACTTTGCGATTGGGACTTGCTCCCGATGAATTCGACAAGGGATATCGGAAGATTGAGTGGCTTGATGGGAAGAAATAAAAAACTCAGTGTTCAGCTTCAGCTTAAACATGGAAAGGAACTCGCATCCCCTCAAAATCGTCACATGTCATATTTCTTTTGTAGGGAGAAAGTAAAAGCGAGGGACAGAGCAGGTGAATAGCAGGGGGAGGAACATGGCCCACATAACAATTTAACTGCAGCTTGGGAATGGATATTTTAATTTTACAAATTTATACTCGAGAATTTTGTACTTGGAAAGTTCGTTTCGGGCCTTTTGTTACTGAGGAGTCTGAAAGCAAATCCCCTTGGAGATATTGCGTACATGTAAGTGGAATATGAAGACCACAGAGAGCAATCATGATGATAACTTAATCTGCTCAAAAGAAATTAATCTAATTACCCGTCAATCAGCTCAGTGAAATCTCATAAAGAGGCATGACGCAACGACAATAAGGAGATGGATGATCAGGTGCGTTTTCTTGGATTCGAAAAAAGTCAAGAGCTATGCATTGCTGACAAATATAAACTATGGGCTTTACAGCGACATGCGCCTACTCAAGCGTCTCCGGATACAACGCTTAAGATGGCTAGGCCATGTAGAGCCTATGGACACCACTGCTCCGGCCAGAAAAGTCTGCGAATTTGAGCCATTGGGACAACACAACAGAGGAATGCCCAGGCTAAGCTGGCGCACACAAGTGGAGAAGGACCTCAACCAACTTGGAGTGCCCAACTGGCGGCAGCTGGCGAAAGACTGTGCTGGCTGGAGAGGCATGTTGGTTGAGGCCCAGGTCCAGCCCGGACTGTAGCGCCACAAGAAGAAGAAGAAGAAAAAACATAAACTTATGATTTCATTTCAAAGTGACAGTTGGAAACATAACCGTTGTTAGACTTATTTCAAAACACATCAAATTTCACAATTAAAATTGCCACAGCGCTGCCGTACACCTATCGTGCCAAAATGAGTACCAACACTGCCGACTGTTTCAATATTTATTTGCTAATGGATACCTTAATTAGACTTACTCAATTTGTGAAATTTCGCAAGTCTGAGTAACAAGGAATCCCTAACGAGATGAGTCTACAATTCCACTGAATTCAATGCCCATTAGACGTGCGCTCCCCAAAACGAATTCCTTTTCGAAATCATTCACAAAGTGGGTGTCCAACACGTTCCCAGAAACGTGATTCGCCCTTAGAAACGACGAACACTTAGGATATGACTAGATGTTAGGTAACGCATGTCCGCCGGATGGTGCAAGTTCCTTTCCAGGAATTAACACTGATCTGCTAATGTCGTTTGTTATTTGACACCTGTGGGATGACTGGAAGTTTGCAGTGTACACATGTTTGCATTTGAGAAATTTACTTGAGAATTATAATTGCTTGTTAATGGTTTGAAAATAGTTTTGACGTCAAGTATATCGGGATGATTGATGATTGAGGGTTTTTTTTTTGAGGCGCTAGAGAGAGTGACTTTCAAAAATCCTATCTTTCATTAAGAAACATAAGAAATGAGAGAATTAACGAGTGAATGTTATACAAGACAGGTAGGTTCTTCCAAAGTTAGAGTCTGGGAATCGGGATTAATGTTTATGCTCTAAATGTTGTAATGTCATTAAGTTGTCCTTTCGATCCTTACATACTTTTCAGGTCGGATCCATGGATCCGATTTGAGCCTGAGATATCGCTGCCTTTCATTGTTAAGGGTTCTGAATGCGCTGCTTCCAGTCATCAAAGACCAAAACCAAAGTCCTTCCTTTCTCTCACTCGGAGGCTAGGATTCGAAGACTCTCTTAGCTGGAACGTTGTTGTCCACTGGCCCAATGTGGCTGAGCCATTGTAATGGTTGCTTTTTTGGTGTTTCGGACTACGTCCATGTATAGCTCATAGAGTTCGCGGTTTTGTCGTTTCCTCTAATAGCCTTTCTTGCAGACAAGGCCACATATCCCACGTTAAATGATTTTTAAAGCCACACCTCTGTAGTCTTCTCGTGGTCCAGCGTTCGAGTCCAGTTCTGGACTGCTGGAAAAAGTGCTTTGTTGAGCACAATTTTCTTCCTTCGTGTCAGGAGTTTTGAGCTCAGTGGTTTTGAGAAGCCAAAGTAAGACCGGTTGCCAAGGGTGATTCTACGTCGGAACTTCACTAGGATGCCATTCGAAGTGGTCTCGTTTGCCAAGTGGTAGACAAACATCTTTGTAGCTGTCGATAGTAACGTCTTAAACCAGGTGGTGAGCGATCGATTGTATATTTCGTCTTAATCTCATGAACCTTCTGACCAGCTCATCTCGGCTGTTCCTAAAATATTCTACTAAGGCCTACTGAGAACGAGCGCTGATATTAATGACAAATGCCAAACGCCGCCTTTGTTTTCAGGAATCGTGTGAATTTCTGCACCGTGTGCCTGTCAGGCACAAGATATCCTGCAAGACGCTAACTCCATCCAGTTTTACTCAGCTGAGTTGAATGGTGAATGAGAAACACAAGGATAGGACAGATGCTTGGTTCTTGTTAGTCGAATCAATGGTTCTGTCTACATGGAAGGAAGGAAATGAACGAGAAGACACAACTGGACAAAAAAAAAATCTCAAGTTCAGATCAAAACTTATTCCTTAATGTAATTCGATTGTTCTTGTCATGTAATCCATCTTCCATTACATGCATCGCACTGACAGCAGCAACAGCAGTTGAGTGATGCTTCAAGAAACAAATTGAAAGTCAATCCATTTGCTTAAAGACATAAGGAAACTTGGCATGGAACACTGTTCCGATGACAAATTAAGCATAAAGCGTACATTTGGCAGACAGCCATAGTCCATAAATTTTAGAGCATACTAATGGGAAAACATATCTGACTTTTTGAAAAGAGCATAACAAAGAGAACTGAGTACATTTGGAACACATTAACATACTGGGTAGTTTATCAGGTAAGTGGAAGTGTTGTTGTTGTTCAAGATTGTAAGCTCTGCTGGAGTCAAGTTAGGCTGGCTGTGATCAGGAGTCCTTTTTTCTTGAAATTAATCACCACAGCCTATATGTTAGGAAGCTATCTGGACCAACGGTACATGGCAGAAGAGGACAACATGGGCTTGTGCACACAGGCAAATATGCCGATTACATGCAATCTGGCAGGATGCCAGTACAATACTTGCAAATCCACATGTCAAGTCAAGACATACAGCGACCTCGTGGTGACTCCTAGATAGCCATCCCAACAACTGTTGTATGTATGTAACATAATTGGCCTCTATCTAACAAGCTATTGTATGTCAAGCCTAAGACTAACTCCTTCACCACTTAAGAAACTTGCTATGAAACTACGTTTGTGAAGTGAAGGGATCTACTGTTAACGAATCCAGAAACCGACTACAGGGCAATGACTAAAGGCATCCTTCAGACGGATGGGTTTGACTTGGTAAGACCAAGATCTATGTCATCTTGGTCTTGCCTTCTTTCCTTTCAAGTGAGCCGACGTCTTTGAACGTTCGTCTTGTAAGTTTGCACAATTGGCATGTTCTTCCGAACAGGAATATGCTCAGCGCATGAATTTGTCGAGCAAAAATGCACTTCCGCTGACGATGAAATGCGGTGGAATGGACTGTCCAAAGGATGGAAGGAGGAACTACGACACTAGTACGGCGATTGCTACGGGGAAGGGAAATGGCGTAAATTTAAATTTGGACTGTCAGAAAGTTTAGATCTTAAATAAGAGCTGTTCTAGATGATTCAATCTGGCGTCCGATTTTAGTCATGTCTTTCTGAAAATTAAGTTCCTCTTATTCTTGTCTTTGCTCGAATGTTGAAAAGGGACATTTTTTCTGGGAGGAAGCAGGGGTGTGCGCAGTGCAAAGATTGCAGAAACCTATGTGTAATTGCATTTTCCTCCATTCCCAAAAATTTGTTCTTTACCTGCACTCCTTATACCTCTGTTCTCATCAAACGGTCGACAGCCAGCATACGTGGATCTTAGGATGGGGGCCAACCATATGGTATTTGAGGACTCCCGTTCTTCGTTCCTTTGAACATGAAAGACGATTCAATACAACCAGAGTACTAAGGATAACTCCCCCTGATAGAGTGCAGAAAATTTTTAATGCGTGAATTCTTCTTCTTCTTCGTCTTCTTCTTGTGGCGCTACAGTCCGGGGTGGATCTGGGGCTCAACCAACATACCTCTACAGCCAGCACGATCTTTCGACAGCTTCCGCCAGTTGCGCACTCCAAGTTGGTTGAGGTCCATTTCTACTTGTGTGCGCCACCTTAGCCTCGGCCGTCTTCTCTTGCGTTTCCCGATGCTTCAGATTCGAAGACTTTTCGGCCCGGAGCAGTGGTGTCCATACGCTCTTCATGGTCTAGCCATAATGCGTGAATTAGCCTCGAAATAAACTGCGTGCAGAGCTAATTTCGGGAACATCCGGTTGATTTGTGATTAGATTCTGACAGTGAGAAGGATGACCGCCGAGATAACTTTTGTAATCGCAAATGTTTCAATGTTCCAGGTACACCACCGAGAAATTTCATTGCACGACAGAGAAATGAGAGCATCTTTGTTAGAGCTTTCGAAAGGCACAACTTTAAAGAAACACGTCCGGAAAGGAACTAAGAATGGTGGAGTTCTCTTCGGTGTAGAGCTTCTATATAATGAACACATGGTTCCCACACCTCGACCTCATGATCACATTTGACGTTAACACGTCAAATTTCCAGATTAATGTCTGAACCTTTCGAGTTGTTAGCGTCTATTCGGATCAGTATCGTGTTCTATACAACATCAGGGCAGAGTTATTGAGAGAGAGAAAGATACATGAATAGAGACAGAGAGGGAAAAAGAGAGTGAAAGGCTGTCCAACACATTTAACTTTAGCGGGTCTCTGTGGAGTTCACTGAAAGTTCTGCGATGCCCGCAGCTTGAAACAGAAGAAGATTGCAACAAGAAATGCAGTTCTCATTAATATTTCTAGCCTTATGATGTCACTTTAAGAAAAAGGTTTAAAACAGCTCATGAAGGACAAAAGGGGGCTTATAAGGTAATGCCGCAGAGTGACTAGAGCTGATATTTCAACTTTTTGGCATTTAAATTTACAAACTTCAGTTAAGACACACAACTTATTCGACTGCCTTGACGGCTTGGGCGTAAATAAAAAAAATGAAATCCAATTTCGTGCGTGGTCCCCGTGGGGTAGTGGGTAAGTGCATCGACCAACACCCCAAAGACTAAGGCCCGAATCCCGATCTGGTGCCGTAAAGAATGTAAGTACACCTCTTTCGAGTTGCTGACAACACTACTCGTGAGAGAGCATTAGAACACACAACACGAGTAGTTGTTGTAGAAGCTAGGACTTGGTCCCTTGTGGACTGTAGTGCCACTCAATTATTATTATTATCGTACATCCTTCACGACACATCCTAAGTTTCTAACCATTAACAGTCTACGAAAGCTTCCTCAAACATCACCATTCGCAACTCATCTTCTCAAGCAACGAGGATGCGGCTCTGAAAAGAACAAAACCTCGTCATTAAGTCATCTTAATCTCCCACCATGCTATGAGGCCTTCACTTCAATACCGTCTCCAATTGGCCACATTTCATTCGGACTAATCGAACCAGCCTTTGATCCTCCGAAGTTCGCTGGCCCACAGCTCACAAAGGCAATCCCATCAATTTGACATTAAAAAAAAGTAATAATTACCGCAATCACCAGCCGCCAGCTACCGCAACTAAAAACTCCCCATAAAGGCATGCCACTTGTGATTCTTGAATTTCCTGTTCTATCAGGGCATTCCAATCACCCCGTCGGCGGTATCACAAGTCTCCATCTCACTTTCTTCGCGCATTCTTTTTTGCTGAAAAAATCCGCTTCTTCAGAATCATGATCGCACCTGAAATTAGGAATTCTTATCGCGTCGCAAATCGCCCATTAATTGCCTCGATAATGATGGTTGGAAAGTTTATTTCGCACCAAGTCCGCTATCACCCGCCGCACAACACCCTCCCAGCTCGCCGCCCCATCGGGCAGGTTTAACTTTTGCCCACTCGTCGTCGGCGGCAGCTTGAATAGTTTAACGAACCACAAGTGTGCCCGTCTGGCCGCTGTTGACGTAACACCGATTGCCAGTGTAATCAGCTAATCGCGCTGTCAGAACTTTACGACGTGTCACCGCGTCGATATCGCCCCTCTCCCGCGGGTCATCGCGTTCTGTTTGATCTGCTATTAGCATCTGTAGATGGACGAGGGGTTTCGGGTTCCGGAACTTAGCTCGGGGAGATTTTTCGCTTCCTCGCCTGGCGAAGGTTAGACGGACTGTCGTCAGTTGAGACCCTGTGTCCCACTCTCGATTTCTGGCTTGCGTGCCTTCAGGGTCACGGCGTGGCCATTAGCGTGGCTTAAAAATGTAAATCGAAATTCCGGCGGCCACGCAACGATCGGAGGGTTCAACGGCTGTTTTTGGCAAAGTCCAAATCTGTACGCACTCTAGGAAAAGCGAGTGATGAATGAACGCGCCAAGCCGCTCAAGATATTAGTTTGCGGCGATTGTGATATTTATTCAGCTTCCGTGTTCATAAATCTGAAGAACAAGCTCTCCAAGCGAAAACCGGATTTCTGATTAATTGGCTCTTTGTGAGGAGACGTCAGCATCTGACCGATTCTTGTTCTGATGACAACTTTTGACCCTTGCCAGAGTTTAAGGGGTGCCCGTTTGCGGGAAGTCAACACTTCAGGGGCGGCCCGTGGTACGGGCCCACTGCCGGAAGTGGCCATCACGCAATGAAGAGAACTCCGAGGGTCACTCGTTTAACGATTGAAACGAGGAACAACGGCAGCATCGAATGTCGGCGCTTTTCTCAAGTTAGCAGTGAAAATCTATTTCCTCATCACTGGCTTGAGTTCAAGGAGAAGGGGAGGAACTGACGATTTGGGAGGATGGGCAAAGGTGGTCTCAATCACAGACGTGATGGCGGAAGTTCGCGGATGAGGTTGACTGACGAAAATGACAGCCGTGACATTTTGGCATACATTACGACCGACAAGCTTAACGGAATCGGTCTTTTACCGATGTTGGGCTTCCGCTTCTCTTGATGGCTCTAAGGCGCCATTGGGACGGAGTGACTTGAATTCGATCGGAAAGGAAGGTTGATCGTGGGCTTAAACGTGGCGCGACAAAATTTGTGTTGTCTGCTCGTAGGAGGAATCGGTTTTACTGTATTTAGTAGGCCAGGTGACACTGACACTGAGATTTAGCGACCAGCATACATTTGACCAAAATATTATGAAAATGCTAAACGATCGAAACCGGAGTTCGAACGCCGCTCGGAACATGACATGACATCAGAGCCACTTAATTTGAATCTTTACAAGATTGCTTACAGCCATCTTTTGTTGACAACGATTGTCAACGCATTCATTGAGTGGATTTGTTGTGTCAGCTGCCAATTGGTAGAGTTGCTGCTCTACTCTATAAACCGCTAGACAAACGACTAACTCGTGAGTGTAACGGAGGTCCAAGGTAAACGAATTTTGAACAAATTAGCCGAGCTGAAGGTTAAGAACTGAGTCAACAACTGTGTGATATAAACAATGTGTTGTTTTGATTGGAGCGTGATTGCAGTGGAGACGTAGTGAGGCGTGAGTTATGATTGGGAATGGACTACGGAAGCGGGTTTCTGTGGAGGTTAAAGGCGGTCCATTGCACAAAAAGGATTTTTGAGAAGTTTGGTAAGAAGTTGGAAGACAGCAGGAAATGTGAAAATTACAGCATGCCAATCTCAAAGAACGCACTTCCTAGCATGTTGAAGGTCATACGCGAATCTCATGGTGATGAGACATGGCTATTGTCAAAATTACTGTCGAATCGGATTCGTAGTTTTGGTCTGTCCAATACGCAAACTTGAGAAAAAATGAAAAAAGTGACAGAGTGGGTGACTCAATTCTTGTTTTCGGAAGACCACGAATGCTGTGTACAGTGACTCTTCTTGTTCGATGACTATCATCAATTGCAACAATTGGTCGCACGTCGGTTCGTTATGAGCAATTCCCAGGTGCTCCTAAGACGACTACCACGAAGAATAAGGTGTCAAAAATACATTGTAGCTCGAGTCGCTTAAAGGTGAGAAGACCCAGTGCATCACAGATGACTGCGTAGGTCATATCCTGCAAGAAAACCTGTCTGCGTCATGGGTCTCAAGCGCAACTATAGTATTACTTCAGAACAGTGTTTGACGATATTTAAGCACAATATGGACTAGTTTCTCCGTCGTTTCATTTATTTCTGGGACTCATTGAACCACTGGTACATACCTACACAACGCTCCGAAGAAGGTTAAGACTGCCTTATTGGCCGGAAGGTGAAGGCCGCCGTTTCCTGGAGTAGAAGAGCGGTGACCTCGATCAGCTTTTTAAAAGAGAACAAAGCAGTCACGGATCTCTACTATACGAACTTATTTTTTTAACCTTTATTCGACCCAGAATTGCAGCCTCATTTGACGATAAAAAAGAGCTCTTTCGATATTGCATCCAACTTACTCAGAAATCCAATGTCGCCATGGCCAAATTGATCGAATTAGGCTATGAACTGTTGCCGCATTCACTGTATTCCTCAGACTTGGCCCTATGAAACTTATTTTTCTTTTCAAAATTGAAAAGGTTGCTCGTCGAGCAAAAATTTAAATCAAATAAGGCAGTTTTCGCTGACACAAAGGACTCCTTGCATAGAAATAGAGCAATTCCTTTCCCTCAGCTCACACGTTTCAGTTTCTTTATATTTTTTTTTTTTCTATTTATCGGAGCACTAGATTTTTCTTTAAGCTGTCGAGTTGGGTAGAAAAAAAGTATCGACTGATCATTTGAAAGGATTAAGAGGTTCCCCTTTTCCAGTTCTTTGACTCAAATTCCCTTGGAAGAGGTCCTGAATTACAAATTTGTATTAATCCATTACATGCTGTTGAAGAAAACTAAACGAAACCATTTATATGTGAGTTCAACTCGCCCCTGCACATTTTTTTGCTATACTTTGAAAACCTACATATCTCCTCAAAGTGCGTCAATCATTTAAGTGCAATAACAATTACAATAGTTTAAGTGCAGATGATGACATACATTCTTTTGGCAATTTGTGACACTTTCTCACGAATCGCATTTAATCCCAGAGTGCTCAAAGCCAATTGACACAAATTAGCACTGATGTGATGTCATAGATGAGAAACGTCGTCTGCATAGCTGTAGTTGCCTTAATAAATCTTTCACAGTATTGCATTGAATGTCCAATGTGTTTTGTTGAGGGGATTATCGCGAGAGAGTTAAAACTTGACTGAAGTTGCCTCAGTTTAGTTTAAGTGCAGAACTTTAAGATGACTTTGTGCCATTAGTATGGTAGCTTTAGACAGAAGTACTGCCGATTGTTACAAGTCATTGATATTTTGAAGTTTTTAAACTTTTCCAGGCTCGAGCCAATTAAGACAACTAGTCTGAGAAGTCAACCTGAGCGTTTTGCCAGTTTCTTTTATGAGCGGCTTGATGTAGTGCCAGCTTTTGCGGCCTTGATAAGTGCTTTAATGTGCGCTATGGGTAAGTGCTTCAGATGCCACATTCAATTCCTGGACCTAAAATCTCAACTTTTTTGCAAGGAACTATCTTTTTCGAGTTCTGACACCACTCACAAAGTTTCCCAAGTTTCGGAGTTTGGAATCAGCCATAAACTGTAAGTCCCCTCTACTCGTGAGGGAACAATAGCACACACAATACTAGTTGGAAAAAAAGACAGAAGTTGGTCCTTATGTTTTGTATCGCCACTCGATTAATTTTGTATATAGCTTTGAATTTCCAGTTTTCCATCCAAGCATAAACTTACTTAGGGACGCTTTTTTGTGAAACATCACGAGCGTTTATTTAAGTTCTTTGTTTTTGAGGTCAGAAAAAGTTTGAGTGCAGTAAAGAGTGCATTGCACGAAGTGAAGAACACCCGCTTAAGTTAAGTAACGCCAGGAAATGTCCTTTTCCTCAATTCGGAGAAAATTACATGTTTGGGCGAAAATTTAAAAGTTGGAAGAACAATGAACCTGCTATGCTTCTTGTAAGGAAACTAGAAAAACAGAAAATCAAACATGCGTCGGAGAAAGCAGATGTCTCTCGGCTTAAGGAAAACCTTTCAGTTAATCGCTTCAATGTGTCATCATAGCATATCCGGATAAAAGAGGATACGATACATAATAGAAGTATGGAGTTTGTGACAAAACAAAATAAATGGCCCACCCCAAAACAAATAAGACCATAAATCACAAACAGAAGCTCTACGGACATCCTTAATCGCTGAAGCAAGAGTGGCCTGATCAGAATGGATACTCTGATCAAGAGAGAGAGGGAGTTGCTCAATTGCACATTCAGCTAAGTCTCGATATTGAAATTTAAACTGCAAGCGACGCACGGAATCAAAACACACATTGCACATTTCAAGCTAAAAAAACTTTTTGATCACTCCTGATGATCAGCACATTTGCATCTTTATGTCGCTAGTTTCAAAATGTTTAAGGTCATTTTTAGAACTCTTCACCAAGCCAATCATGACTCGCGCGAATGATTCCTATTTTTAAAATAACAAAACCACCATCAGATAGACTGCATATCTATGGCTAAGAACCAGTTAATACAGCCGCGCACTCGATTGCTTTCGTAGAAACTGCTATCACAGACTGACACATGATTTCGATTATTCCCCATGAAACTACCTTCTTTATGTGATTGCAATCCCCACACAGGGCATATCTCAACGAATATCCAAGAACTACAAAAGTCATCATGTAAAGCACACCTGATACCACTTATCACCCGACCGACTGCCAATCTCTTTCCATGCTCTGATTTGTTTATATTTCCGACTTCCAGCTGCTTTTCCGATTTGTTTATACCCTCAAAGTTGCCAGCACATACCCAAACTCTATTTCTAGGGGAAAACTTGCCCTCGTCTAGGTGCGGCAACGTCAAAGAGTTCAAGCGCAGCCATCTACCCAAAGCCCTAAAAGTTCAATCCATTCGCGCCGATAACTGAAGGTCCAAAGGTTCACAATTGAAAGAGTGGACATTGGAGCGGCTATCAGTATCTGATCGTGTCAAGTCGATTGCATTTAATGCCGCAGAGCCCATTTGACAGGACCCGTATCCGGGTGTTAACTCGAAGCAGATAGCAACCGCGCTGCAAGTGTTGTTCGGCGATTCGGGTGGGTTCGGAGGTGAACCGCCCAATTAACCACTCCAACTGATCAGCTGACTGCAATCTATCCGCAGAGCTGTAGCCGGGCGCGGATTGAAGGAATGCATAGCCAATGGCTAAGATAAAAAATAATTAAGTCAATAAACGATTTCCGGCTTATTGTTGTTGGGCCTGTAATCAAGAGGGCGTGCGCAAAATTTTTGGTAACTACAATCGCGGTACATACGTCAATCGAAGCTGTTGTCTTATCGCGCAGAGCTGTGCGTTGTTGTGACACTCGGCCAAAACAAACAGAGTTGCGTGGTCAAGATGCGAGTTTAGTCATCTGTTGGCGTAGGCCATGAATCGTTGTGAAACTCTGATTCACGTGCAAGGCGTTGTCAATTTGCATGAAATTGTTGGTAGATGTGCTTGGCTGCTGTTATTATTTCCGTTTTGTTTTTTGATTTTTGAGAATTTCCAAAATACAAGTCAATAGATTTCCTTATCTTCGAGTCGAGAGGGCAATCAGCTACGACACGTAGTTGTTGAACTGCGTGTGCCGGAGGTCTACGACTTAAATTCTTGACATAAGTTTTGTTATGTCGTCGTGTTTGGACGTACGCAGTGGTTCCTCGATCTAAATTTAGCACACTTCAGTGGGTTTTTACCTTGTGGACGTCAGATATGGTAGCGAACAACATGACTTTTTGGTAAGTGGGATCGATTAAGAACTGTTTACATTCATTCTTTCGAAAAGTTTGTTTTTCGGTGTTCCTTTCGTGGGAAATTTGTGCAAAATGATTGCTGTGAATGAATGTTTTAGATCAGATTGTTATCACGTGTAGTATATAGATCTAGGAACACACCATGTTTTTTGCTTGCCACGTTTTCTCGTAGCGGTAGCTGAGATGTTGGCTAGTTCGGCATGTGTCTCCTGCGACAGAGGTTATCTGATACATTAAGAGCTAAAGTGGCATCGAAATGCGCTTCTTTTTGAACCTTCTATCAACCCCAAGCGTCTTGCAGACAGAGATTACGAAAAATGACGAGCTACTGAGAAGGAAGGCAGTAAGCACTTGTTGACTGTCAAAAAATTGATTTTGGCATTTAGATGAAATAGAATTTGAATTGTGGTCTGACAAGGAAGACCTTTGACTAATGCGTTTGTTGTTTTACAACAGCCAGCTTGATCTTTCCAAATATTGGTGAAACCGTGTACGCACACAGAATCCTACTCTCACGAGCGGAGAGTTCAGTTCTCCCGTATGCAGCTCCGATTTGGACTAGAGCACTGACTTCAGGATGACTGAGACAGATGATAACGCCAGCGTGCAGACTCTGCGCAATTCAACCTATTAGCGGTTTCAGGACCATTTCTGATGAGGCGGCGTTCGTCATAGCGGGAATGCTGCATGTAGGCATTCTTGCAGACGAGCTTTTGAGGGTGTACCACCGAAGAACCTCGGACAGGCAGACGGGATTATGAATGCGTACCAGCGAAAAACCCCGGAGAGGCACCAAGCCAAATTTATAAAAGGAAAAGAACGAGCAGCATACATAGCACTGTGGCAAGCCAGATGAGACGCCTCCACAAAAGGTAGGTGGACGCATGTGCTCATCTCCGCCACCGAGACCTGAATTTAACGATCCGCAGTGCAGTGCAACTACCACCTCTTACAGTTCCTTTCTGGACACGGCGGCTACCGAAAATATCTGCTCAGGTTTGGGCACACAACTTGCCGCTGTGCCGACAGTGCCCTAACTTCGAGGAGGACGCAGAGCACGCAGTTTTTCACTGCAGTCGCTGTGCACAGGCGAGGCAGTTGGTAAAACTTACCAAGCGCCGACAATATGATCCCTTACATGATGAGATCTGAGGAGCACTGGAATGAGATGTGCTCATTCATTATTAAGGTTCATTCTTAACTAAGACAGGCTGAAGCAGAAAGGGCTTCCCTCCTGAGCAGAGCGTGAACCTGTAACCAAGAGTGTGGGAGGGGCTTGGGGTGGTTGAGATGCAATGTCTTCAGCCCTGCCTTCGGTTGTATCGAACGCCAAAATACGATTACAAGAAATTCTTCCCCGACGAGGTCTTCTACAACGAAGCAAATCTAATCAGGGCAGATAATTACTTACAAATCTGATTCGAGGGCATATTGCACGAGCTGTGACTTCTTTCAACAGTCTGGTCCTTGGGGCATATTGCCCGCACATACTGTACCCCCAGAATGTGCTTATAAATGGCTTTATTCATTCCAAGTGTTTGCTACTAAAGAACTGATGCAGGATACGGAGGGATGTCCTATAATATTCAATGTCGTATGCCGAACAGCGGTCAAGCGAACTAGACAACGGATATTTTTCGGTTCAGTAAAGCGATCTCCCCAAATAGGGCAGAGGCCGCCAGAGAACGTCATTGTCACTGGTGGCAGCATCAAGGCCAGCTCCGCTGACACTGATCGTTGAATTCGTGGCTTACAGATTTTTACGGTGCTCTTCAAAATAATTCAAGCCTAGGCACCTTAAGCTACCACTAGTAGCAAAGATCTTGAGGGAAACCCAGTCCTCCTTGGCATGCAGAGCACAGTGCAACTCTACTTCCCTTCCCACCCACTCCAATAAACGTCTAAGCTGATTAGCAGGGTGAACGAGACCGTGTAAGATCAGTTGGCATGGTAAACTTAACTCCGACTATGCCAGCAACATGCGTTTCAACTGTTCCTGTTCATGATACTCCCACAGGGGAATCTATCGCATAACCAGGCTGCCTTTAGAATGCCCTGAAGGTCCATCAAGCTTTTCTCTAAAAGTCAAGTTTGTTGACGAAAAGAACTGGTAGATTGATATTGAACCACAATGCCTATAGGCTCCAGTGATTCACCCAACAATGGGCAGGGGCAACACATCGTAGCACCGGATAAGAGTTGAATTGTGAGGATCCACAACACAGTTCATATCTGCTGCCATAAGAAAAATTGGACTGTCTGCCTTTCCTTCTGTGTATCAACGGCCTCTTCGCTGCCAACGTTCCCCTCTTCCGGAAGTAGATTGCACGTGTCACCGCCGCCCAGAACATTCAGTTAATTCAGTCTACCGTGCCACATCCATAGTCAATGCGGCGGCAATCTACATACATCCTACTTTGAAAACGCTTAATTTCTGTTAATTTCATGCAAAAGAATTCAATATTCGCGGTCGTCCCGCAACCTCAAAATAGAATAGAATACTTTCACGAGAGGAATGAAATCTCGCTGAGCACAGATCGAGTATCTTTCTCAGAATCAAACGAGAACATCGAATTGCCAAAGTTCAAGTTCAGCAACAGTCCATCGGCTCGTTAAAGCTGAAACTGGTTCAGATCCGCGGTTTCCTTTCCCCAAATTACTTTCATTTCAGCCGATTGTCAGCACCTTCCGGCAACGTGGCATCCCGCAGAAAAATATGCACCCAGCAATCAGCTTCAAGGTGAGCAGACTTGGGAATCGAAGATCGGTGATTTGCGTCAAGCCAACCGGCATGAGAATCATCTCCGGCAATCTTCTCCCTAAACGCCTTGCCTCCATCGATTTAAATGTTAATGGACCAAAGACCTCTTAAATAGCAGCCCACATGGCTGTCATTATGCCCCACATGCGAACAAGGAATGATCAATGAAATTCAAAAGAATCCAACAACCCTTTACGCAGCTGCTTTAGTCACTTGTCACACCGATCCCACCTCGCAGGCGATTGTTTTCGGATATTTATGGGTTATAAAAATAGCCCAACGCAGTCCGCAAACCAGTTGGCCACTTGGCCGATTCGATTCGTCCGACGCGAGGGTCTGCGCAGGCCGCCTCACATGCTGGCCACTCCTGCGAGCCACTATCTCCAGCACGTGTGCAGCAGATTTAAATACAAAGCCGAATAATTTCATATTCCTCCGTGTCAGAACCATAAGCGATCGAGCGACGAAGAAGTGCCAAGCTATCCCAGTGGCTAGCTGGCGAGCGGTTATGTAAGGCCCCGTCACACGAGCCGACGCGCGGCTCCCAACTAGACCAGCGGACGGGTCCGCACCGATTTGCATATTCAAAATCTCAAATTAGATACTTTTCGCAAATAAATAAAAGAAACCTCGTGCATAAATTTGAAACAGGAATTCGCTGGCCAGAGATGCCAATATGCAAATCCTAGACGAAATGTCTTCCACACATCGACGGGTGGCCGCGGCTAATTCTGGCCGCAGTTTAGCATTTTTTCAAGGACCGACCTTTGGACGCATCGGTGGCGGTGGAGCGGGCCGTGCGCCATTCAGGAAGTGGCTTCATGTGACATTTCGCGATTGAGTTCCTTTTCGCGGCGAATCCAATCACCGATCCCACTTGACACGCGGCCGCGGTCCGGCGATGATTTATGCGCGGTCCGGAAAGAACACTAACGATCCGCTGCAGTGTTGGCGATTAACAAACACATTAGCGTTGCCTTGGAAGAAGCCAAATGCGAAGACGGGTAAATATTTGAGATGGAGCGATCGGAGAGGCAGTCTTGCATAATGACAATTTGCGCCGTTCCCCACAATTCGCGCGTCATCATGTTCAATTAACTGCACACGACTAACAGCCGCAGGCGCATCGACTAATGCATTTCTAATGGGAAACTAGTTTTCGGGGATTTTCCTATCCGCTGACTGTGTGCGTCGGTGAAGGGCTCAATGCAACGCTGCCGGTCACACTGATATCGGAGAAGCGGCATTTTATCAGCATGCCATGTGATCGGAGAATGTTCGGCCGACCGAAGCATTTGACTCCCATTCGGCAGCAACGTGGGCGCCTAATCGGGCACTGGGGTAACAACTTACAAGAGGGCGAATTACATTTCTACGAGCAGGGGCCATCGGCACGCGGCGATAAGAACGTCTGGGTACTTGTGGAAAGTTGAGTGGAAATTTCTGAAAATCCAGTTGAAGCTGCCACGGGGAATCCGAATGTCTGAGGGGTGTCTGAACAAAATTTATTGTTCAGTGTGGACTTTGTGTTCCCGTGATATGGGGGCTTTGCGGGTGGATCGGAACTTTCGTGTGTGAGGAACAGGGCTGTGCTTTGTGGATCGTGGTGAGTCAAAAAACAACGACCTTGAACTGGGAACGTGATGGAATTTACCATCAACTTGGGAATAGTTGATCGTTTGTGTGGGAAGGGGGTTGAGAATTTTAAGAGGATTGTTATAAATTTAGTGACCGATATGACGACGATAAGGTGGATTTAATGAAATTCATGTGCACGAGACATTAGGTAGAAAGCGACAAACAGAAGAAGAAGAAGAAGACAAAAACAGTTGAAGCTGTGGTAGAGACATCCCTCATCCTCAGGGTCCAGCACAGATTTCTCTTGGGGAATGCTGTACTTACTAAGAGAATTTCTTAGAAATTTTTGGAATCGAAACTTTTTTGCATTGCTAATTAAGAGTTGTTTATTTTGTGGTTTCAAGTTGCTAGTGCTTTCATTTGGAAACTTTCAAACTCAGCTGTAGTTTGAAATATCACAATATTAGATAAATGCTTGCCGTTTTAGATAACTTACTGCTTAATAGCTGAGTAATGCGTTAGAATTATTAAAAATTGCTACAAAAGTGGTGACAGAAGTGGCCACCCTATTAATATAATGGTCGCCAAGCAAGCAATCGATACATTTGTGAAAAAATTGGAAGCGCTACTGATATCGTAGGGCTGTTCACAATCGTAGTTCACAGTCAGCCAAAAATTTTGCAGCTGTAAGGGCAAGTGTTACCGATGATTCGAATTTATGGACTTCCCGGCGTTTGAAGCAGTTCAAAGTGTCACTTCAGACTTCACTATCTTGCATTTGGTTTTTCATCTCTATCCTTTTTGAGTTCAACGCAACAATTAAAGCCTGCTGACCATTCAGATACCATCGGAAGATACGATTCGTAGGTGTTGGGGAAGCAGGTCCCTATTTTCCAAGCAACATTTTCTTCAGTGATGAAGTACACCAGTCATTCGGCGAGTTTGGAAATGAACAAAATTATTTCATATGGCGCTCATATAATTCAGAAGTGATCGAAGTGGTGACATTGCATCCAGAAATATGACTGTTCGTTGTGGTATATGGTTGAAGGGTGTCATTGGTCCGTATTTCAATCAATTCGGAGTGGTATGGTCCAAACGAAATTTTTTTACCAACGATTGCGAGAAACTTTCTGGTCGCAAATTTCTTGCAACAGTTAGAAGGACTATTATGGGCAAACCACACCTACAACAGCCCAGACGAACTAGCTCATGATGTAAGCGCAGATAGGATCAAAATATTCCTTAAGGGAACAAGTTGGATAAGACAGTAGGAGTTTGAAAAATAAGTATTTTTGTCAAGAGAAGGCAAACATCTGGCCATAGTAGTCTAACTTGGGGACAAAACGGCCTTCAGCAACTTTGTTTAAGCAGCCACCTCGACCTAATTTAACCTCAACTTCTTTCAAACTTTATTAAAAATATATGAACAGGATTGATTTTAGGAGGACTTTCGGGTTTTCCTTCGAGAACTAGTGCAACATGGGACGTAGGTCTTTTCAATCGAATTGTTGTGTAGGTGGCCGTACGAACGATCGGTTTGTCAAATGTTTATTCTTCATTCATCTGTTGGCTTGGGGATTGAAAAGCTGCTTGTCTTGTCTTATACGTCAATCCACAGTTTTGAACAACAGAAAGAGTTTATCGAGAGAATACCACACACTCTGGCAAAGTGTAAAACAATCGGCTTAAATTATATATCAGGTGATTCATCTTGGCGTTTGATTTTTATTAGGCTGCTTTTGATAGATCATGGGTAACTTCTATCAAATCGCATCGTCACTTTTGTTCAATATCATCTGGCAAATCATCATGGAGATACTCACACCACAATGGTGTCTACAAATGGTACATTTGTATAACGAAAATTAGCACTCTGTGAGAAATGTTTTTCTTACGAGTCGAGAAACTTACGAGCATATAATCGACCTACTGAAATCACTATTGCCAATACCATTTGCAAATTTCAATCAATTCAATTTTACAGTTTACGTAAATGAATGATGCTCAACAAGTTAGACCACATCCATCCCCAGCCATCCACATGGATTCATGAAGATTCTATAGCAGTTATAGCTCAAAAGACATAAATCAGAAAGTTGCCTTCAGGAGTAACCGTGATTGCGCCATGTTGTGAACTGTGTGCTTCCTGAAATTTTAAGCAGGCGGTCTAAATGTACTCTGGTTTCAACAAGCCGGCGGTATGAGCTAAACAGCTCAGGGCAGAGTAGAGGCCACGAGGCAGTGATAAGAACTCCTGGATACTTGTGGAAAGTTGAGTGGAAATTTCTGAAAATCCAATTGAAGCTGCTAAGGGGGATTCAGAGTATCTGAGTGGTGTCTGAACAAAATTTATGGTTCAGCAGGGACTTTGTCAAGAAACGGCGCTACGAGCCAAACAGCGCTTGACGCAATGTTCTGTTGAGAAATCTTTTGGTGGGCACTCAATTTAAAGTTCAGCTACTGTAAATTGACCGCCTGGATCGTGCGATATCTGGGATATGTAAGGTCTCAGGTCTACAGTTCGATTGAAGCTTTGGAAGCCAACCTTCCTAGTGTTTTTTGTAAGACACCATAATTAGTCTATCTGAAATTAGATCTTCCGAATGGACCTCCTCACACCTAGTTGTGACTAACATTGACGTGATATCTTCTTCAAAAAGTGTGGTCGCCATGGCGAAGTGGGTAAGTGCGTTGACTCACACGCCGTAGGTTCGATTCCCGGACGGAACACCTTGAATTTTTCACGACACTACCTTGCTTGCTGACAACACTCAAAGAGTATCAATTGTCTATGAAAAACTTCTCAATCTCTCCGTTCGGAGTCGGCAAAAAACTGTAGGTCCCTTCTACTTGTTATAGAAGCTAGGTCTTGATCTTGGGCTGTGGTGCCACTCAACTATTATTATTATTATTACATCTTCAAAACGTGAATGTCATGAATTGTTTTTTTGACCGAGAATACTCATTTTAAGTTCATTTTGAAATCAAACTGCTTCATTTTACAATATGAATCAAACCCCAAGATGAATACACTGCCAACGTATGTATTCCCCGAGAGGATCTCGCGCATAAACATTTCTCCTGCAGCAACACTTCACAGCTTTCTACTTGTCTCATGCATCAAATATGAAGCTACAAGACACATTTTCGGTCCATCAAGTCTATTTCTAACAGCGTTTGGAATGTGTGTACTTAAGCAATTAAAACGAATGAAATAAGTATCTTTTCAGTCTTAAAATTGCTCGCAAGCATTGTTCTCTTTCCATGACGGTTATGGTCAAAAATAGCAGATTTTTATGGATGCAGTAAACAACATCTGTGTGGCTGTGGACTGGTTGCCACAAAAATATATAAATACATACTTAGAATCGCATAATCAAGGCGGTCACTTTTGGCCATCAAAATAAGCCGTGACCATGAAAACAACAATGCGGTTATAGATTTGTGGTTTCTTTTTATGTGTATAATTTGTTTCATGATCTTTCGGAAAACGAACGGCGTCACACTTATGTCATGCAATTTTGGTACGCTTTAAAGAACTGCTCTGAATATGCGAGTTGGCACAAATCTTCCTTGTGGTCGCCGCGATGTATTGGATAAGTGTGTCGACCCACGCGCTGAAGGTTTAGGTTCGATTCACGGACGGGACACCCCGCATCGTTTCAAGGCAGCATCTCTTTCGAGTTGCTGATAACACTCAAGGAGTATCAATTGTCAATGAAAAGCTTCTCAAATCTCTCCGTTCGGAGTCGGCAAAAAACTGTAGGTCCCTTCTTATAGTGAGAGAACTGTGGCACGCGCAACACGAGTAGTTGTTGCAGAAGTTAGGCCCTGGTTCCTTGTAGGCTGTAGTGACACTAAATATTTTTTTTTTTGCAAATCTTCCTATCAGTTCTCTCATATTTGCATCTTTGATCTTTTTCCGAAGAAAAATTAAGCCGTTGCGGTTTATTGTCCCTAGATGTTGTTTGTCTAAAAACAATGGGCAGATTATGTCAAATGAACTTGTGTTTACAAGGAGCATGGCTGGGAACAGAGTGAATGAGCTTAGTGGGGAACTTTCGATACATCCACCATATAGTCCGGACCTTGCACACCCTGTTTATACTTGAAACATATGAAGAGCCCCTAAAATTCGATAGAACTGTGAAGCCACCTTGAATGAACTTTTTTTCGAAAAATCATACAAGAACCGTGGAGATATGTTATATGATCTGAAATAATCATCTAGATTATCTGCGTATGCTCTTTTTACACATAAAGACTAATGTTGTGCACTTTCAGTTAGTTAAGGTCCATCTCCACTTGAGTGTGCCACCTTAGCCGAGACCGTCCTCTGTTGCGTTGTCGCAATGGCTCAGATTCGAAGACTTTTCGACCCGGAGCAGTGGTGCCCATACGCTCTACATGACCCAGACATCTAAAGCATTGTATGACACAGAAACTTGGACGTCGTAAAAGTGAATGAACAAGCCAATGGTCCTTTCGAGTGGATAGTTAAAAGTACAATTTCTGGTCCGGCTTGTTTTGATGGCATCTAAAGAAGTAGATTCAACAACGAACTCAATAGGCCGTACGGCGGCATGTTACTAGTCAAGCTTCTACAGACACAACGTTTAAGATGAAAAGGGCTTGGAGAGCAGATGAACAACACTACCTCCATCCGAAGACCCTATTTGGACAACACAGCAAAAGACGCACTTGTCTGAGACATATCACACAAGTGGAGAAGAACTTCAACGAACTTTGGAAGTGATTTTGACTGAAGAGGCTAACTGAATTGCAATGCCACTTTAATAAGAAAAGGAAGAAAACGAATGTTCCAGCCAAGAAAGCCTTCAATTCTATACCGAAGGACGGTGCAATAAAGACAAATGCAAGTGGAAAATAATTCAACCAACTGAAGACACCTTGCTAAAGATCAAGCTGGCTGCAGATGCTTGTTTCTTGACGCCCACGCAGAGCCATCTTGAATCAAATCAGAATAAGCCATGTCTCATCTGAAGACTCGTACTGACTAATTCACAATGGGAATAAAATAAATATTTTTCTGATGACCGGAGACGCTGTTTTCAAAACGTCTGAATGGAACTGTACCCAATTGAAATTTGAAATGAGAACTCTTCTTCATTCAAAACAGACGTGAGCTAAAAAATTCCAATTCAAAAGCAAACATCCCTCCGTCACGTCCCAACTTTTATTCTAAATCTTGTAAATCTTTCAAAACAAACAGAAAACAACTGTAATTGTAGGGCGAAATTTATTCCATCCGAAATAATGCTGGAGCTCCGTTATCTTGTAACAAGCACACACGCCATTAGCAGTCAGTGTGCAGCGAGATCGGCTCCGCGAAAGAATTTCACTCCCCCACCAGCACGTTAGCCGTACATTGACTTCTCATAACTCACGCTGGTCACACATCTGCCACTTTTATTGTTTCACTTATCACTTCCCCTGCAAACACACAAGTTTTCCTCAAAATGTGAAGATCCCTTGAACAATTACTTCTCAGGACAACCGCTTAATCGTTGCTGACCAGCATTGCTGGTGGCGGACTTTGTAAGAGCTGTCATAGCAGACAGGACTGTGCCGGCTGTAGACAGCTTGTCGTCAGATACAATTTGACCTCTAATCTTCCATCACAGTCATCTTGGTCACAGATCACATGCCCACGTGCCCGCTCCTCGCTCAAGTGTCAGTTCAAGCGCATACACGTACTTGTCCGAAATCGAACTCAGTCACAAATTAGAACTCACCTCACGAAAAGCTGAGATCTCCACACGCGGCTTCACGCCACCGACGACATGCTCAGTCATTGAATCACATCTCGGGCCCAACTAGACCCGGTCTATTCTAATCACGTGCGAAAATTCCTTTGCGGCCACGATCACCGATCACCGCCCAGCTAGCCGCAGGCCGACCGCAATAACGCGCCGAGCTCAGTCTCCATCCGCAATCATCATCTTGCATGCGGTCCCCCCTTAAGGTATCTCGGAGGGGCTTCACAGTTTCTGGTGTTTTATTTTTTCGAGGCGAACAGTACCCGAGTGCGCACATCATACACCTGCCTGGCACTCAAAGTGACGTCAGGCATTGTGTCGCTCTAACAGGCCGGCAGTTGTTGGCGGGGCGCACTTCCTCATTGCCAAATCAAGAGAAAATGCTAAGTGGGCTGTCGCACCGCTTTTGGCGGGATGAGGTCTACCTCGTTATGAGTCCCCATCGGAACTGCGTAGATGCGTTAAATGAATACCTCGCTTGCCCGAGTCACTGGCCAGCACTGGCGGCCAAGATTTTCCCATAGCCGCAGGTCGGTTCATGGTTGCGTTGGGCGCTCGATCTGTGACGTTATGTCATTCAGACTGTTTTCCAGATACTCCACCTTTGGACCCAACCGACAAAGCGGAGAGAAAAAAAACCCCGACTTCACACAAAGAAATCTGAAACAGTCTTCTGGAAAAGTCGATGGTCAGTGCGGCACGAAATCTCCACAAACAAATCCATGTTTGCCGCGGCGATTGCGGCGAGTGTGTGCCCGTGTGTGACCTTAGAGCCAAAGCCGGTCTGGTTGGAGGCTTAAGTCCAACAACCACGTCGATTGTAAACAAACGCTGGCCGCAGTCAATGGTGGTAATTGGTTGTCCCAGTCCCAGAGGGGGCTTTGGGCTTTTCGTGGACAGTTCACAATGAGATGAATGACCGACGACGACGAGCGACGAACGACCACGCACACTACGTTTCGAAGTGAGAAGGGCTTCGCCGCGGGGCGGCAGAGATAGTGTGTGCGTGCAGTCGCGTCTATGACTCGAGACGATGGAATTTCAAATTCACCTGCCGTTGTCGACGCAATACGTGCGTGCGTGTGAGTGCCTGTGAACGGTGTGTGAACCTTCACGCTTTCTTGGACAAAAGTTGATCGATTTCGAAACTCAAGCGTCCTTGAGATGGGCTTTCGGTACTCTGATGTCTTTTTTTTTCCCAAATTTGGTGGCGATATGCGTTCAAGTGTGTTTTCTGGTGGCACATGTGAAACCGATCGGAAAGTGGAGTGGGCTTGACCAGATGCATGCCTGAAATGCCTCGAATAACGAGTGTTTGGCTGAAGGTCAAGGCGGTGATAAAAACATTTACCGCGCTAATTGCTGATATTGCGTCTAAGTGAGACATCAAACAAAACGAATTTAACGAGAACTGTCATGCAGAAGCGGGGACAGGCCTTGACATTTTATCAGTTCGGGGGGTTGTTCAAGGGTTTGTGTAATAAATTTAAGCCGACGAACGACATCTAAGTGACGACGGTGTTTAAGACTTAGACGAAAGGCACGTTTCAGGAATAATAAATTTCTTCAGAACGAGGTATGCAGTGCCCAGACTTGATGGCGACAATTCGAAACACAATGGCAAACATTGTTTTTTAATTAAACCCGTCTCGAACCTGAAAACGGACTTCATGATAAAATGCGACGCATGCAGAATGCAACACTGCAGTGTTATCGTTGAAATGAGCGAACACATCTTAAGTTCTTTGACAGATGACAGCAGTCTGTCAACATCTAGTTTTGAACAACATGTAGTCAAACGATAGACTGAAACTTGAGCAACCATTGTAAAGGACTTGAAACGAGATCAACATCGAAATGGAGAAATTCCACAAGGAATTTTAACGACTTCCGATATTTGACAATTGGTTCTGACGGTATCTTTGGAGTCAATTCTCTCAAAGTGGCTGTCAATGATTTCTTATGATTGGGTCCGTTCGCTTATAAGTCCTGAGTTCTGTTCTCATGTTAGGGGATGTCCAAAAGTGAGAAAAAACAAAAAAGAAAAGAAAAAGGACAGCAGTCACTTTTGACAGAACTCATAGTTTTCAAATGCTGCCAGAGATTGGTTAGGAATATATTTTCCAACCAAACTCTGACTCACTGAGGAAATGTGTAACTCTCTCAAAAGAGGGTAAACGAATGAAGTTCGGACGTAGTTTTAGTGACCACGGATTCGTTTGTCTCCTACTCAGTCTTTCTGGATAAAATTAAGTCCACGGTTGGAAATTTAAATCAACTTCCACTCGCAATTCGTCACCGTAGCGTAATGGGTACGTGCTGTGACTCAAGTCCCAGATCTGGTTAAACTGAAAGAGTACGAATTATATAAAAACAAATCATCTCAAAAAACTGTAGGTGCTATGAGAGAACGATAGCATCCACGAGACGAGAAGTTGCTAAAGAAGCTAAGCCATGATCCCTTGTGGACTTAAGTGACACTAAATCATCGAAACCACTCGTAAATTGACAAAAAGCAGGGTCCGAAAAAAAACTGCTGTTCTATTAGAGTAAGTCGCTAATAAGGAATGGCAAAATACCGCGCTGCCACAAATTGACAAACGTCGGAACTTTGATCTCCACCCTTACAAAGTTGAACTGATCTAGAAACTGAATGTGAAACTTTCGAAACAGTGCTGTGAATGAAAGGAGTTTAGAATTGAATCCTCACTTATTTGAGAAAGTCGATTCAGTGTTCCACTGTATGCCGAAAAATATCTGATACATGCCGAAAATGATGTCCCGATGGTAGAATTATGTAAAGCTGACAGTTTGGGATTTCTCAATCCTACGAGTTTTTGTATTTCCTTGTCCGCACATGGAAAGCTTCGTGAGTTCTCAGTTTGACAATTTTTTATATGTCCTTGTCCTTATTACAGTATCAGTCTAACATAGATAGCATGGCGTTATTTGTCCAAAGTCCAGAGACCACCTGTTTCCATACTTATGTGTATAGCCTTGAATTGGTACTCTTCGTGATTCATGGACTTTAGTGAGCCGTAACCCTTGAGCCAAATAATCCATTCTTAGTGCATCTTTGGAAAAGGAAAAATCGACAATGGAAAAGGCAACTGCATCGCGCTCCGAATATCACCTTCTACCAAATGACGATGCGTCGTTCCGTTCAAACCCAATCCATTTAATAACTCAAAACGGCAACAAGTCTGTATTGCTGACGTAAGCTTCTGACACAAAATTCCATTGACTGGATCTCCATAAAATATAACTTTATGTTCCAAGATTCTGTACGACTTAAAAATGATACATAACGACACAGAAAACAATAAAAATATAAAGACTTGGGCTTGAGAACAAGTAACAAAAACCACTTCAAGCCCCTTTATAAAAGGAAAAATCGCGCAACTATTCGAAAAAAATGTCCTCGTTCGCACAACGATCAAAGAGATGAGACTCTTTTATGACAAAGTTTACGAAATGGACATCTCCTTAAGGAAGGAACACAATGCAATGATTAACAAAAGTACAATTTCTCAATAAGGTTTTCCGGCCCCTACTGCCAATCACCACATCCAACACAGAACACAAATGACCAAGAGCTAGCTCTTTCAACAACAACTGGTCCTCAGTCTGCTACTGTTCTGTCACGAAATGAAGACACCGAGAGTTTATTGCTGACTCCGAACGGCGAGATATGGGAAGTTTTTCGATGACAATTATGAGTTTTTGAGCTTTGTAAGCAGCTCTATAGATCATCTTGGTCGCCATGGTGTAGTAAGTATGTGAGTCGACCCACACGCAGTAAGTCTAGGTTCGATTCCCGGACGGCAGCTTATCAAATCTCGCCATTCGGAGTCGGTAAAAGACTGTAGGTCCCTTTTACTCGTAGCACGCACAACACGAGTTGTTGTTGTAGAAGCTAGGCCCTGGTCCGTTGTGGGCTTTAGTGCCTACATTCTATAGATGATCTTGAATTTAGATACGCCAAATGTCTCACATTATTGATTAAAACTTTTCATAAATCAAAATTTGTCAAACTAAGCTGATCTAAGGCCTTGCGAGAACAATTTAACCATGATTTTCACAGTTGTAGAAATTTGTCCATCAGCGTCATATCCATCGCAGTGCATATGGTTAAGGAATGAGGGACTTTAGTTAACTAGCTAAGAATGTCACAAGGTATACATGCACCTGACCTAGAGACCCTTGTGCACGTATACCGTACAATTGGATTTTGAAGCATAATTGGAGCAAAATTGTTAGTTGCAGCGGTGCCGAAAAAATATTTTTATTTTACTCATTTAACTCAAAGCAATATTCTTGTTCTCACCCTCGAAAATTTTTAAGCAAGTTTTCAACATCACCATCATCTATGTTAACCCGCATATTCCACTAAAGAAATCGCGTTGGCAATGCATGCACAAGAGATCTGCAGGGCGCTTGATCCTCAGCCATCGACAATAACTCATTAAGAGCTATTCCCAAGGCCAACCAGCCGAGTTTGTGAACTTGAACCAACCACCTTACCCTGTGTCTGCCAAACGGGCGTCAATCGAATTTAAGTCGTAATGAATGGGACATCCACACCACGTCTGTAAATCAACGAAACATAGCCCTTTCCTTCTGAAGAAGTAGATTCCCAACATTGGGTACCGTCGCATTGCTCAACCTAACCTGGTGAGGAACTTTCGCAAATGAACTAAGAAATCTCACCTCGGTAGCTTGTATTCGCCATCTTATTCTTACGATCGTTACCCAAGACCATAGGTGAAAGTTGGAACAGAAACTGAGTTAAAAACCAGCTCCTGCATACCCTTTGACTGAACTTTTAAACTTCTTCTCTTGGCAAAATTATATCAGTAAAAAGAAGAGTTTGAATTTTTTCTATAAATATTAAGGAGGTACGAAATCTTGCCGTATTTTGTTAATTTCTGATTTCGTTTGACGAACATTCAGGTGCCACAGTGACATTTCATATGATGTGATGATATGATGTTATGACATGCCAATCGACAGATCTTTTAAAATAGTGTACAGATTGAGTGTTGAGGACGGAAACTTTTCACTACGACCAACAATTCTGGAAAAAAAAGCACAAAATGCATTAACATTGTTTCAGATCGCCGTATTTGGCATGAATTTCGAAATAAAACGTTCATTGGAATATTCAGAAATTAAAAAACGGAACCTTTTCTATCCGAGTGTAATCTGCATTCGTCGAATTTTTCTTGAAAAGTCTCGCATTCGAACAATATCTTAAAAAATTCCACTCGCATAAGAATTCGAAGGGAAAAAAGATTGCCTTCACACAAATCACCAAAACTGCAATAAAACAGAGTCAATAGTTCACCTTATTTTCAACAAGCAACTGCTCTCATTTCCAATCCAATTTCAATTTCAAATTGCTTTTTAAACATCTTGTAGTCCATGCACTTAATCACCTGCCACCGCTTAAGTGGCTTAAATCGATTCGAAATCGCCTTAGAACTTCAACCCATTCCATACCCATTACTGAATAATAATCGCCTGAACATTCCGTAAGGCGACGGCGGCGCACTGAATTCAGAATCGTCTCACAGACAAAAGGAAAGACCCTTCTTTGAACCGCTTGGGCGGGCTTCGTCTGACGTTAATGCAAAAATTGCCGTCGCTAGCCTCATTACTATTGTGTCCAGCTTACATACATATTGTATTCAATTAAGTTCTCAAATGGAAAATTCGAGAAACAAAACGAAGCTCATTAACCTTGGGAATAATTTCGATTAGGCCAAGCGGAGTAACAAAGCACTGAACGCCATGAAAAAAAAAAAACACCGCGTCTGAAACACGCGACAAAAGAAAAAATAAAACAGAAACATAAACGAGCTGTCTGTGATTGTCGTACACTTAACGGTGTAATATTATGCAATTTTATGACGTCTTTAAAAGTGTTGACTTCGTTCAATGAAACTGTTTTCGGAAACTTTGCCTGCTGCGTCTCTGAAGTTGACTGTATAAAAGTCAAATTGTAACTTTAAATGGAACTGTGGAAGACAAAATTAAGAATTTTTTGGAAATGCAAGCGTCTACATTCACTGTCGTTTGACTCTGCTGAGTTGAAGTCGGCGTTAAGAAAATTCTGAGCCATAATTTCAGGTGATGTAAGCCTATGGT
This sequence comes from Eristalinus sepulchralis, assembly GCA_944738645.1. Lineage (NCBI taxonomy): Eukaryota > Metazoa > Arthropoda > Insecta > Diptera > Syrphidae > Eristalinus > Eristalinus sepulchralis. Next base: position 58,276,338 of record OX122886.1, read on the forward strand.
CGCCAAAGGGTGGTCAGTAAGTGTCTCGTATTCAGTTGGCGGTTCTAGTGGAGTCTACAGCGACAGTAGCTACAAGTGACATCAACTTTTTGTTGATCCCCCACAGGTTAACTTATAGTTGCAAGTTGCAAGTGGCCGAAAAGGAGTAAAAGAAAATTGGATTATAGTCGATCCTTAAACTCAACTTTGGTTCAAATTTCAAGTTTCACGACTTTATCTCTCTCGAGTTGCTTTCAACACTCGCTGTTGTGAGTGGGCATTAAACTGCAGGTTCTCTCCAATGGAGAGAGATTATGAACAAGTACAACACAAGTGACTACTTAATATAAAAGACACTTGTAGACTGTAACACGAACCAATTTATTTATTTTTTATCCTCAACGGCACGTAAGAAACATGTATTCACTGCATCGAGAAATGGTGTGACTATAGGATAGTTTTTTTGAAAGATGTGACGGCTATGCAACCACGTTTATGCTTCCATGGATGTGAACAGTGGTTTGTCAAATTGACTGCTTGTAGTTATGAGAAATGCTTTAAATCATGCGTCTGTCGCAATTATCTGTTTGCCATCTCTGAACGTCCAGTTAAAGTTGTTTTACTTTCTGCTTCACTGACAAGCAGAAAATGTCTTAATTTCTCAACTAACTGTCGAGGTGGACACACATTTTCGGCATGTTTCAAAAAATGTAAGGAGGAGCTCCCTTAGCTTACACTGCGATCGCCTTCTCCTATAATGATCAACGTAGCAAAGTAACCTGGTTATGATATTTCATGGAGGCACGTGGTGAAATAGGCATAACTCCATCATCTTGTATATGCCTACTCGGTGTTATGACTTTTCACTTTTATTTAAGTGAGGCTTAATCAGCACAGATTTGCAACCGCGGAACTTATACTATAGTTGTAGACCTTTTATCTGCGCCAGTCGTCATAACGTAGTGCGTAAGCACGGTGACTCACGCAGGAGGCGGTTACCTGCGATTGTCTTGAGAGTTATGACTAGGATAACAGCACCACAAAAAAAGCTTCCATGCAAAAATGCAATTAGAACCCTCTTACTTACTTAAGCTATTCCTACTGTTCATGTGGACATGGGCCCGAGTCGGGGTATTTCCCTATTGCGTCGTACCTCAGAGGTGGACTCGAAGGGTCTCCGACCTGGAGACTTAGGCATCTCAATCGGTAGACATTTGTCTTTTGACTACGTCAATATCGCTGATCAGCTCGTATCGTTCATTGTTTAATCTTCTCCTCCACTCACAATCTATGATGAGACCGTGAGAACCTCGTCCACAAAGTCCATGCGTGGCAAATAGTAGAACTGAGTCGAGGATTGTTTGGGTGTTCTAGAGAGGGGTTTGTTTATCAATTACGTTCTTAGACCAAAAAATAACAATAACTGAGTTCCACTACAGACCACAAGGGCCAGAGCCTAGCTTCTGCAACAACTACTCGTGTTGTGCGTGGGACCATAGTTTTTTGCCGACTCCAAAAGATTCGATTGGAGAAGCTTTTCATAGACGGTTAGTACTCTTTAAGTGTTGTCAGCAACTCGAAAGAGGTGGTGCCGTAAAAAAATGAGAGATGTCCTGTCCATGAATCGAACCTAGACCTTCTGCGTGTGGATCGACGCACTTACCCACTATGTCACAGCGACCACTTTGAAACCCAAGGTCGACGTTAAAAAAGAGTTATACTTCGTTTTATCTAAGCTATGGTGTCGTTAAAATTTTCCCGATTTCTAGTTAAACAAGTTCTATGATTACCTCATAGTTGTAGGCGTCCATTGAGACACTCTGCCCAAGACGATTATGCTGGAAACTTTTCCTCATTACAGCATATCCTTGGCCTTGCCTTCATCCTTCACCCATTCTTCTTCTTCTTCTTTTTCTTTCCAAGGCACAACAGTCCGAGTTAGACTTGGGCCTCAACCAACATGCCACTCCAGCTAGCGCGATCTCTCACCAGCTTCCTCTAAATGCGCACTCCAAGTTAGCTGAGGTCGTTCTCCACTTGAGTGCGCCTTCTCAACATATGCCGTCGTCTGTTGCATTGTGCCAGATCAGATTCGAAGACTTTTTGGGCCGCAGCAGTGGTATCCATTCGCTCTACATGGCCTAGCCATCTTAAGCGTTCTATCCCAAGACACGTGACCAGGCGCATGCCAAAAGACAGCCTATAGAGTTCGTCGTGTAATCTTCTCCTCCAGACGCCATCAACACAAATAGGAACAAAAATCGCAGGCAGAACTTTTCCCTCAAAGAGACTAAGGGCTTCCTCATCCTTTTTTAGCAGCGTCCAAGTTTCTGCGCCGTAATGGAGGACTGGGATGATCGAGCCCTTGTATAAGGCCAGTTTAGTCCTTCGAGAGAGGGCTTTATTACTCAATTGCCTCTTGTGCCCAAAAAAGCAGCGATTGACAAGAGAGAATCTGCATTTGGCTTCGGCACTGATGTGGCTGTCCATATTAACCGCGGAGCCGAGGTTGACTAGGTCCTTGACTACCTAGAAGTTCCTGCTGAATTGTGGTATGCTCTGTCCGAGACGTTGATGTCGTGTATTCTTCCTCGATGACAGTATATACTTCGTTTTGCCCTCATTTACCACCAGCCCCTTTTTAGCCCCTTCCGCTTCAATGCCAGCAAACGCGTCATTGATCCTTTATTCATTAGCATCCAAGAAAACCCTAAGCTCCGCTACTTCGTACAGCTCAGTACAGCCATTGTTAAACTATTAACTCCAAACGATAGAAGCTTCACTGCAGACTTAATTGGAATCAGCCTCTTTACTGCACCACGGGCCTCCTTAAGAGACTAGGACTTAGCACGGGATATCCAGCATTGAGCATTCAAATCATTGGCGACGGACGAAGGGAAACTCATCAGAGAGTGCAACACTTCATCATGGCAAATACCAAGAACTAACAACAACTAAGGGTCCCTAAGGCATAATTATCTCGACAGTATAGACGGACTCGTCGGTACCAAATTTATCATCAAAGATTCTCCTCTCAGATTCAGCACATGACAGCCCTCGGATGGACTTGAAAAGTATGCTAAATAGAATAACATTATCGAAATGGGCCCACAAAGACCTAATAAGTGCCTTTCCACTAACCGCCATGCGACATCTCTACGCAGGATGATAACACCCTGCATCAGGTGACCTATTGTTATGACTGTTAGAGTGCATAAACGTCTGAATTAATTTACAGTACGCTTTAAAATCTCTCCCAGGTGGCTGCGATCGAATAACAACAAGTTCAAGTTCAAAGTCGTAGCGAGTGGCCTTCAGGATGATAAGCACTGATGCAGCAGACAGCTGTCATCTTGTCCGCCGTGAGGACTGTCCCCATCCACTACTGAATTCATATTTTGTTTTGCATTTAAAGCAACAGAAAAAAAAAACAAACCGGTTCACCTTGAAGAATTGTTATTCCTGCCATCGACTCAAATAAAGGCAAAAGTCGCAGCGTTGTTTTTCTTGTTCGCGATCCAGTTAGTGTATCGTCTTACATCGAATTTCTCTATTTTGCGTCATCTCAAGTGACGGAGCCCTCTGCCGCGTGACTGGTATTTTATGCGCATACCTGTCAAACACCGTTCCGGTTGTAAAAAGATGCCCAAAACGACAGCTCATCGAGTAACAACCGACAACCATGAAAACAGCACTTACCCTCCAGCCCATCACGAGTTCTAGATCTAGAGTGATTTCAAATCAAGGCCACTGGCTGCATAAAACAGCCGCGACGTTTATCTAGATCCGTTCTAGTTTAATTGCTGTGCCATCGCTTTGCCGCAGACCAAGGGTCAAGTGTTTTGACAAACGTTCAGAAAAGTAAGTGTCATCCCAATACACAAACAGACGTCGAGTTCCAACTGCATTCCGCGCGAAAATATCTGCCAGCGTCTGCAACATGTTTACGCAGAGTTGACCAACGCCGCTCGCTGCCAAGTTTCAGATTACTGTCGCGTTGGTTCGCCTCTCTGCCGTGTGGCGTGCGTTACATTTTTCACGTTTTGACGTTATTTTTCGTGGCAAAACAAGAAAGTCAGTCAATGCCACTCCGGTGACATCGGCGCGCACAGCAGACGCCGAAATGAGGTGAACTTTGTTTTGATGTTTGCGCACTTCACCTGAAATTGAGCTCAACGCAAACTCGTAAACGAGTCAAATATTGCCCCATCGCAGGCAGATACCGCTTTGAGGTCGGGGCCCAAGGCATTCTGAACTTTGATCAGGAAGACAAGCCGCCAGACGTACTCGCCATACAAAGCACTCCCCCGGGGGTTCACTCTACGACCTTGACAATAGAAATCCCCTGCTTGTGAGCGGACGCATCTCAGTCGCAAGTCCATCCACCTTTGCATCCAGCACGCAGAGTTGCCCCAATCGACACCACAGTCAAGGCAGAGCGCTCGCGGGCCCACTTACAAATGCAAGTCTCGCCGTCTAACTTCCTCATGCGATTCGCATGCCAATTGAGTCGCACTCGAAACGGTCGCGCCAGCGGTCTTGCAAAACCACCCACATTGGGCAGAAGGCCGGTGACCAAACTTTACTGCGCGCCAACCGTTTGAAGGGAACCGCTCGTGCGCTGGCCAATTCTCGAAGCCAGCATTGAGCCTGTCCTTTGGCTGTGTCTTTGAGCTCAATACGCGCGGCCCATCGCTGTGCTATATACCCAAGTCCAATCGGAGCACCAGCGGTGGCTACGGCGGCGCAGTATCGAAACGCAGCTCCCAGCCCCACCATCGGTCGCGTCAAACTGACACACCCACCGGAGAGGGGAGCCACGTAAATCAGAGATATGCCTTTCGTCGAACAATGCCAGCCCAACAGAAAGTCATTGGACTACTTTTAAGCCCCGCAGCGACCTTCACCACACTCACACACATCCACTCGCACACCATCCACCACTAGTGGTGTTGAGCTGCGCCTTTGACAGACGTCCGTCCGACTGTGTGCGCTACGTTCGTGACATCTGATCCCAGTAAGCGCCGAGGAATGCGCGTGTGTGACGTACAAAAATGCGCTCACTCATCGCGCACCGACTTTCGCGCGTTGCAGAAGAGAAAAAATCGAAAGCTTCCACCGAGGTTTTAGACGCTTTTTGGGATTTTTTCGTTTTCGCTTGTCTGTTTATCTGTCTTGTTTTTGGCAATCTGTCAAATTTAATGGAAGCCATGATGAAATCGGTTGACTGTGTTGCGAAGTCGACGCGGCGCAGCGTGTTGTCAAAAAATGGGCCAGCGTCTGGAATACAACGCAATTCTGTGATGAAATTCGCTCCACGAGTGCTTGACGCTTGACGGGGAAAAGAACGGGTTGGGTAGCACGTCAATTGAGTCAGCACCGGGACTGGAAAGTTTTTCGGTTCATTCAACCGGAAACAGGACGCGGATGATGTGACTCTTGACAGGTGCATGCGATGGCTGACAGCCGATGCACGTTTGCGCTTGTAACTGCCGTAAGCACTTGACAAGTGTTCGTGTGAATGGTCTGATTGGGGGCTACTGTTGGTCCGGTTTCAAGCCGACAAGTGTCATTGAGTTTGAAGTGAAGATCGATTTCAAATCGGGCAGTTTCTTGTCAAGATGTAGAGGAAGCGTGGACCTAAGACTGGCTTGAGTTGAGTGTTCTTTGGATGAATGACAATGGATCGTACAATTCTGATCAAAATCACGTGCGGGGGACTTTTTTCATGACAAAGGGGAATCCCTAAGGCACAGGTTGCACTTCGTGCAAGTCCAGACATCACTTACGTTGAGTCGTTAATAGTTCTCAACTTGTTTACTGTTTATGACTTTTCACTTAAAAATTAGAGACTTGACTGCTTTTAGCACTTATCGTGTCTAGAGTGCGATGACGCAGGTGCTTGCCAAGGGTCGTTCGATGTTGACAGTTCGTGTGGATGCTGATACTGCGATTGAGTCGTTGCCCGTCGTGGGGCCAAAAGTGTCTTAAAACAAACTTTACACGATTCGTTTAATCAGGTGCTAAAGGTAGAGAATGATGCGATGTCTTTGTGCCCAGTCCATTCCATTCCATTCCACGGTTGATGGGCTATGTAACTTGACTAAGTTCAGGATTATAGCGTCTGTCAAACTGGGTCCTGTGTGCGGCATTTTACTACATCGGATTGTGACTGACTGTGTGTCCACTGCGAAAATTCAAAACTTGGGACATCGTATGGCTACTGCAGGCAGGTCTAATAGTCAATGGCCGCACCGACTTTTCACTATCAGAAGGTTATGGCGTATATTTGGTGGGACAAACTGAGTATTGGGAGGTGCTGCAACCGAATGAAACGATTACAGGCCAGAGGTCTGATGCGATTGACCAGAGCTTCAGAGGTTAACAAATCATACAAGTTGACCAGACGATAGAGTAATTTCTTAGCACACTTGTCCCTGCCACATGTTGGAGTGGCAGGTCCTACCTCATCTGCCTTAAGGCCCAAAACTTCCACCGTCCGACAAACATTTGTTTTACTCAATTCAATGCTGCACAGCTGATCACACTTTCCTAACAATTGCGCTACAGAGTAGGTGGATCTGGACATCCAACCAACCAACCAACATACCCCTCCAGGGTGACATGTTCTCTGGCCAGCTGTTTGCAGTTCCCTTCTCCCAAGTTGATTGAGGTTTCTCTCCATTTGTGTGCGCCATCTTCAATGCAGATGTTCCATTGTGCTGTTGCTTTAAAATTTGTAGAGCATACTGAACCCTACATCCCATTTTACTTTCACAGCCGCTGTTAGTTGCGCCACTTAGAATCATTTGCTGATATTGATTTCGTAGACATTGACATCGAAGAGCAATCAAGAAGCGGAAGCCACCAAATGAATGGATGCACAACATAAGGGTTTTTAGAAATAGTCTCGCAAAGGACAGCAAAAGAAAAACAAAGACCGGAAATATTCAAGGACCTCGTCTACCACGCCTCCGCAGCTAACTTCTTGTCCCTAGAACATCAGTACGGAAATCACCCCCTGTTTCTTTGAGCTTTAGGGGCAACTGCGTTATGGAGACTGTATGTTGATGACAGCTTATGAGAAAGTCTTTTGGCTATCCGAGAGAACAGTTCTTCATACGATCTTTGATCTTGTTTGCATTGATAGTAGCAGAAAAAAAAGGTTAATGCATAGGCTGTGTGGCTATCAAACGTCTACGGATAGAACGTTCAGTACGTCAAGGCCATATAGAGCGTTTTAGACAGTGTTCCAGCCTGGGGAGTCCTCGAGCCATTGAAATTTGCAACAGAAGGACGCATCATCTTAAACGCCAAATCCAAGGGGAAATAAACCGCTTGATGTGCGAAATCAGAGATAGCTGAAGAGAAAGCGTTCCAACCGAAGACGCATTTTGGTTGATGATGAGACCCAGCCTGGACTGTAGCACAGCACAAAAAAGTCGAAGCCATCATCCTACGTGGTCAAAAGTCTATGCCAACAAGTCTTATACGAACAACTAGGACGGAACGGACGACCTATTGTCTTTGACGGATCCATCTGCCCACACACTGTACACCGTATTGTAGGCATTCTCTTAGCAAGTCGTTCTTTAAGACAGCTACTCTTATTAAGAATAGTATTCAGGAACTTTTGTCGCCGTGGCATAGTGGTAAGTGCGTGGACCGCAACGCAGATTCGATTCCCGAACGGGACACCTCCCATTTTTTCACGGCACCACCTCTTTCGATTTGCTGACAACACTCAAAGAGTATTACCTAGTCCTGCCATAAGTTCTGTTACACAATTTCCATCGCTTATTGCAAACAACTTCTTGCGGGAATAGAACCGTTAACTTTTTTTTCGGAACGCATGCAGTGTGTAGTAAAGAAAACTAGCCAGTTTGGTTTCAGCTTGCGATCTGCTAACATGGAGTGGGGCATTAAAGAAAACCGAATCGCCATAATTGCGTTACATAAGTGCGGGAAGAGTGCTGGCCAAATTTTCAAGTTGTTAAAACCACTCGACATATCGAGAAATTTCGTTTATCGGGCTATTGATCGTTTCTCCGAAATGTCCAGAGTCGATGACAGGCCAAGAAGTGGTCGCCCACGCGTCGTCCGTACAAGTGCGGTAGTGAAGGCAGTGCGTGAGCGAATTCGGAGAAATCCCCTTAGAAAACAGAAAATAATGTCCAAGGAGTTGGAGATATCAACCAGATCGATGTCAAGGTTGATTCGGGACGATCTCCATATGACAGCCTATCGTCGGTCCACTGGTCATCTCTTAACTCCCCAACTGAAAAAAATTATGGCAGGACTAGGTAATTGTCTATGCAAGGCATCTAAATTCTCGCCGTTCGGTGTCGGCAAACAACTGGATGTCCTTCCTACTCGTGAGAGAACAGCACGCACAATACGAGTAGTTGCTGTAGAAGCTAGGCCCTGGTCCCATGTAGGTTGTAGTGCCACTCAATTATTATCATTATTCAGGAACCTTCTCAGAAAATAGCAGAAAAACCTCGAAAGCTTCCCAAAACTCCTTACTTCTCCCTGCCACATCAAAACTTATTTAAAATCACCACCATCGCAATTTGTTCCAGATCAGATGTCAAACTTAAAACAAAACCGAAACCACTTCACAGAAACCCCCTTAATCTAATCAGCCCACTTGAAGCACTGCTGAAGAGAAAGCCAATAAGAGCCGATAAGCCATTTGTGTCGCGCGATCATCGATCTACTTATTGCCTCAGTTAAGCCCACAACGCGGGGAATGCCAGCGGAAATTACCAAAATTAAACATTTCCAGCAAGTTCTATCGAAAGCGTGCCCTCCCTGACAAACCGATCGTGCCATCACGTCACGTGCTTCCCCCCAAGTTAGCAATCATTTAGCACAACAGTCAGACGCTAGTTGTGTTGTCCGCAAAACATCAACAAACTCAAGCGAAATGCGTGACAAATTCCCGCCAAAGATGTCAAAGGTGAGTCCACTACGCGATAATGATCCGTTCATGATTCACTTTGATTCACAGATCGGACGCGTGTCATGTTATCAGCACGCGTCACCGAGTGTCCGAGTGCTAACTTCTAACTCATTATAGACACACTGGCGGCGACATCTCGCGCTTCCTGCTCCACTCCACCCATTCCCAGCACCCCTCCGACAGCTTGCAGGGGCAATCGATCTTAAATCAATTCCAAATGCCACACCATCGCTGTCGTCAATCGGTTGCGGTCCGCGTCGTTTATGGCTTCGAGAAACTTCACAGCGCTAAACACGGCCCCCCTAATGGGGCTTAAGTGCGTTACAATGGTGCTGCGATTTGCATAACCAGCCGTGGCTTTCATCTCTATCTCAGGTTGCCTGGTCTCTGAGTTAATCAGATTACTGCATCATGAATATGGAACGGCAGTGATTGCGCACGACCGCCGTCGCCGATCCCGCGCCCCACAAACGGTCAAGTGAGCGCGAATAAAGCGAATTGGCCAACAATGCGAATACAAAGCGGCGACAGAGATGGCGATACGTCCGCCCGAGCGGAGACGGATGGGCATCAAGCACCGAGCGTGCGACCACCCCGGAGTGCGCACTATGAATCGGGATCTGGTGATGATTTTACTCACGTTGTGGCGGAGCGTCGCTCCAGCGTGGTGCGCTGCTGCGATTGGACGGATTCTATCGTACGTTTTTCAGCCTGAAATCGCATACATCCGCTGGACATGAATGGGGCCCAAAAGAGAGTCTCTCTTTCGTGTGGCTCTCTCTTTCTCTCTTCATTCATGCGGACGTCTTATGTTGCGACCTACATGGGCTCGGCTGTGACGACGACGTCTGCTCACATCCACGGTGGAAACTCGTCAAAAGAATTCCCGTCGCACACCATTGAAGCGATGGATCTTAATGAAACCCTCATTGGGATTAATTGGGAAGCGAGTGGTGGAATGCCAGAGCGAATCTACGGGCATCTGTCGCAGCGGTCAGCTTCAATTCGGGCTGCTTTATGTCACCGGCGTGGCGCACAAATGTTTGGGGGATGATCGCAAATTGAAGAAGTGAACGATGTGGGAGCGGTGCGGGAGGGCTGACCGCCTGAGATGAGCAATACGGCTTGAGATCGACGAAACTTCTAGTTCGCCGGTGGTGGCATGTTTTGCGTGGAGAATCACGAGGCAGCTGCGGATTATTTCGTGTTGACTAATGTGAGTGCTAAGAATAGCACTTGATGAGATAAATGACAAGTGCCTGACGTGTGCGATTACATTCGCCCTGGTATCAGATGATCGTGTAAGAGTCATTGACGTGTTCGATTGATACGCCGTTTGAAGTGACATCGGCGTTTGTCAGAATTTTATGGTCTACGAGTCGTTAAGCGCTAATAAAAGTGCGGTTCTCCGGGCACGAGATGAGAAAAACTTGGCAGTGGCCCTGCCCATGAAATCACTGCTAGATATTATATGATGAGGCAATAAACGAGCAGTTCCGCTGTTGCCGAAGTGATCGATTTCTGAAGACATGGCTGTTTAGAGTCCAATTACAGTCGGATTGGTAGCACAGCCGGAACTTTAATTAGCACATGCTCTGTGAAATGTGTATCACTGGGTGGTAGGCACACATAAAAATAGATTTTTCACAAAAACAAGTTCAGCTGCTGCTTATCGGTACACCAGTTATTCAAACTTAAATACCGGCAAAAACAAGTACATATGTACATACATATATCCAACTGGTATGAGTAAAGAATGCACTTGGCAGATCTTGACTGAAAAACTGGGAATTCGGCGACATTCTTAAGATTGGGGTCCGCACTTTTTAACTTTTTGATATTAGCAACTTGCTGAGGTAACTTTTTTTTCAAAAATGTACCAAAATACCTTGATCCCACATAATTATTGAGGTCCCTATTTTTCACTTTTGTGCAGTGAAGGACTAATATTATCCGCTAAAGGGAATGCTTAAAACTAAACGAATTCAGAAATGTTGTGAAGAATGGCTTACACCAGAGACCAGAAAGATAACGAAAATCACTCCAACCGAAGGTTGTATTTTTAATAAATTCATCTACTCAAGAAAACAATCCATCGACAGCTACAGTTTTAAGGAACGCGTTTGTCCACCGAGAAAAAAACGTGAACTCCACGAATGACTTCCTAGGTTAGATCTGGCGGAGATCGCTCTTCACGCTCAAGACACCTGCCTCGAAGGACCACAATTACAAACTTACCCTCTTGTATCCAGTTCTGCTTTATGAAGCCGGAAGCTGGACGATAAGTAAGACTGTAGAGCTGATTCTTGGTGTATTCTAAAGAAAAAAATTTTACGTCGGATATATGTATGGCCAAGTTTGGTGAGAAAGCAGATGGAACAGAAGACATAACCGTACACTCTGAGTTCTACCAATATGTGGATGAAGTCGGAAAGACAAAAATCCGTTGACTGGACTGACTCAACGACATCGAGGACATGACCACTAATGTTTCAGCAAAGGGAGTAATTGAAATTGAGCCTCCTGATTCGAGAATAAAAGGAAAGCAGAATCTTCGGTATAAAGACCATCGCCGACGTAAGACAGTTTGATCTTTATGAATGGAATCAACATGCGCTGGACTATCAGCGATGGAAGGCAACTACATATACCCCAGGATCTATATGTCTTCTTCTTCTTATGGCGCTACAGTCCGGGGTGGACCTGGGCCTCAACCAACATGCCTCTCCAGCCAGCACGATCTTTCGCCAGCTGCCGCCAGTTGCGCACTCCAAGTTGGTTGAGGTCCTTTTCCACTTGTGTGCGCCACCTTATCCTGGGCCGTCCTCTATTGCGTTGTCCCAATGGCTTAGATTCGAAGACTTTTCGGGCCGGGGCAGTGGTGTCCATACGCTCTACATGGCCTAGCCAGATCTATGTGTCACTGACCTGATAAGTAAGATGATTGATCACTTACTCGTAGATATACATATGCCTGATTGATTCCTGAGTTAACGATGTAAGAATAAATAAATTCAAACTTGAACTTAATATTATACATATCTAAGAGAATACGCTGTAGAGTAGTGAGTAAGTGCGTCGATCCACACGTAAAAGGTCTTGGTTCGATTCTCAAAGCACCAGCTCTTCCGAGTTGCTGACAACACTCAAAGAGTATGAATTGTCTATGAAAAGCTAAAGGTCCCTTCTACTCGTGAGAAAACGCAGAACACGAGTAATTGTTGTAGAAGCTTAACCGTGGTCCCTTGTGGGCTGTAGGGCCACCTAATTATTACAATTATTAAGAGAATATGCATTCCTAAAAACGACGAGTTTGAAAAGTCGAGTAGAGGTGAAACTGTAAAAAATTGTGAGGCTTACGAACCATATCGCATAATGAGGCAGAAAGGTAAGGACACCATACAGTTTTCTGGAGACTATATTGCCCACCGGCGTCTAACAAAGAGCATACTTCTACATGATGCGTCTGCGTGTGACTACATGTGCTTGCATGATATATGTGTCCCACCGGTAGACCACATGAACTCCTGAGAAACATTCGCAAAGTCCAATTTTGCAAAAACACATTTTTGGTGTATGTAATTGTCCAAGTTTTTGTTACAGTACAATTCCTTGCCAAAGTCCACGTCAAATTCATTGTCCATGTAATGGTTGAATTTATTCAAGTTCTGTTCCAAGTTTCTCTCCAAGCCCTTCGCCAAGTTCTGGTACATGTCATTGACCAACTTTCAGTTTAGTTTTTTTGCCCAAGATTATAATCAAGTCTTTGTTTATGTTCTCGTTTAAGTCCTTTTCGGCGTCCATGTTATTGGCATTGTTCACGTCCTTTTTCAGCTTACAGTTTAGTGCCTTGTTGGTTCAAGTTATGGTTCAAACTTGTGCTTGTATTCTGGTTTCAGTCTCGGCCGATGATGTAACGCCTTTCTTTAATAACAATATTTCTCCTTTCCCCTTCTCATATCCCATTTAGTTAATTTATTTTAAGTCCCATTTAAAAATCAAGTTTCAGAAACGTATTCTAAGCATACAAAAACTTTTTCATGAATAGTGGGTCATACAGTGAAAGGAAGCTTTCCCCCACTGTATGTTTAAAATATGTATAGACACTCGATGTACGTAAAGATTGCTTTCACAAAAAGTTGCTGAAAATAAAAATGCACGAAACCATATATGAGTTTGCAAAACGCACTTTAATCCATGTATTCCAGTTTCTAACCTCCCGAGCAAGTCGAAACTATTCGCTGAAACTGAGTTCTCAAAAGTATAATTCCTCGACGTCAACACACTAAATCTATACAATACTCGTCCCTGTCATTTAAAACACTTAATCCCATATGGTGTGCGAACGGATGTCTTCATCCTGAACTGAACAGCTTAACATGCGCGATGTCATCAGAAAGGAATAGTTAAACTGTTATAAATAAGAGACTGCCATTCAATTTTACACTTGCCAGTCCCATTAAAGGATTCATAGTACTGCTTATTTCTGCAAATTTTCAATGCAAGGGCTTTTAAAATGCGCTCAATGGAGAAGTTGAAAGATAAGTGGGTGAAATATTATTTCTCTGCACCCCTCGTACTTAGTTTATTGCTTCAAAGACCTCTTCTCGTCTACCGTATAGAATCCAAAAAAGAGTTTTAAAAATCGTTGGAGACAATTAATTTGGCAACTCAGACTTACTCTTCACAACACCAACAAAGTTAATAGTCTTTACCATTTTTTTATCGCCATCTGTTCACCCTTAAGCCCTGTTTCGGACGTTTAGTTAGGCTTAAAAAATGTTCTTTAGCTGCACCACATGAATATGGAACATAGGGTCTCAAATGCCTGTGAGATGCAGATTGGTCTCCAATACGTGTGGACAATGGCGACTAGAATGTTTAGCAACACTTTCCATCAAGTCAAAAGTCAACCACCGCACACAATCATTTGTGCCTAAACAGAAGCTGTTCATCTTCATAAACGTCAAAATCTCAATCAACGCTTTCTACCACAATCAAATGCCAAGAGAAACAAGCCATTCGAACACGATCCCCTAAAAATGGACAAAAATCACTTCGGATCTCGTTCCAGTTTCCGAATCAAATTGTATCTCAATTCCTCTACATTGCAAAACATCTCAAATATGCAGTTATTCTATTGTTGCTTGACCTTGTAAAAAAAAAACTCAAAATCGAAAACAACACACACCCTGCCTCATCTTCTTTGAAAAAGAAAAAACCCTCATGACTCATCATAAAACCACGGCTTTGACGTTTATCATCACCAATCCAGCGCAACGAAAGCAACAGTTTCAAGGCCTCCGCCTAAGAAAATCCCACCCGTCACACACCGTCAAGCCTTAAAGTACCGGTTGCTGGCTCGATGACAACATATCCAAAATCAGCCTTTCTTCCTCGTTCTCTTGCACTCGCCAACCCACAAGCACACGCTGGCCGTTGCAGTGGCTTTCCTAAAACCAACTATTAACACACCACGACCAGATTAAAGTGGCCCACAATCAATGGGCTGCATCGAAAAGCTTCGTTCGACCGAGCCGCACCGGACCAAACTTGCAGCGTTCACCTTTGGACCTGCACACATGTAAGCAGCCTCGCTTAAAAAATGCGATTGCTCCGTCCTTCTGCATCTCACCCCGTGTAGCCCTCTCCACTAGACGGCTGCCTTGGTGGGGGGCAGGGGGGCGCCGAAAGTAGGTCACCACAAGCAGAAAACCAGCCACAGTCGGCAGTTTTCTTGCCTCCGATTGACACGAGGCGACACCTCGTGCCGGGTGGGGAGAAGAGGTGTAGAAAGCTTAAGCTGGTTAAACAACGAGCACTACACACCGCCAGCTGAGTCCGCAGTCATCAATGGACGACGGCGTAACATGTACACACGAGACCTTTCGCACATACACACGCGCCGCCGGATGGTGCGACATATCGCGTCACCAGCTGCAGCGCGCGCTATGGGTTTTCGAGCGGTTTTCAGGTTTCTTTCGCTTTCATGCGTGCACAAACGGGTACCGCTAGGTGCCATGCATCTCTAAGCTTGATTGACTTGATTAGACTCGTCCCTCCACCCGCTCCGCACCCGCGGCCGACTCGTCCGCGCAGACCCAGCGACGTCGACGCTCGAAACACAGTTTCACCTGCCGCTGTTCTCACAACGGTCACCGAGATATCGGTCATGGGACTTGTGGCGTAATCGGTCGAAGCCGCTCTCGCCGCGGTATGCCATAATCCGTCAAAATTCCACCTCATCTGTCAACCAGCTATTAAGGTCGTTCACAGCGGCGGCAGTGGGGCGAGTGGCCAGCACTGCAGTGCACGCCCGCTGGGGAATCCCAATTCGGAAGATATATTCCACAGTCGCACGACAGTCGAGTCGAAAAGTTTAGAACCCGCACCTGGACTGGAATACCAAACAAGAATTC
This sequence comes from Eristalinus sepulchralis, assembly GCA_944738645.1. NCBI lineage: Eukaryota > Metazoa > Arthropoda > Insecta > Diptera > Syrphidae > Eristalinus > Eristalinus sepulchralis. The sequence goes on from OX122886.1 coordinate 58,291,701, forward strand.
ACGCAGTGGGTCGGGCCTTTTTGGGGCCATGCCTGTTGCTTAAAATTCCTATCGGCGAGCTGCTCAAAATCGAAAACAAGCGAAAACTCGTTTTCGCCTTGCGCCCGTCCCGCAAAAACCCAGCAAATCTTTGACAGGCGCAAGCAGGGAAATCTTTCGGCTGCGTCTGTGCTGCAGAAGCATCTCGAAGCACGTGCCTCGGCCGAGAGGAGCGCGATGCTCCGCCAGAGATGTTTGATTTTCTTGTCTATCCAACTGGTTTGGCTGCGAAAGCTTTTTGCCACTCCTCCGCGTCTCGTCTGCCGCTGCGCGTCTAATTATCACTTCAGCGTATTCCATGCACGATGAGCTCATGCGAAATAGCAAACGACGTCGAGCGTCAACCTTGAATTAGTGGATGTGGCAATATGCCTGAATGGCACTTTGAATTTCGGCTTGTAAGTAATACAAATAGTTGCGGCTGGTGGGGGCGAGCAGCGAAAAGCGAAAAAAAATCTCGAAAAAGCAAAAACACAAAGGCCCACAATGGACAAGATAATGGCCAACAGTCAACAAGTGTTGCTGGCATTAACATTCTTCTGTTATCTGGGTGTTTTGTTCGGGGCTGAGTTCGGTTTATGTCGCATCTGCATATCTGGTCTGACTCGCGTGACCAGTTTGTGACAGCAGTCAGTCAGCGGGCATCTTCGTTTAATGCAGACTTACGAGATTTCAATTAGAGCTCGGTGTGGAGGCAAGACATCAGGTTTGACAAAATCCTGCTGAATGAGACGAACTTTCATTGCGCCAGCGAGCTGTGGCGCTGTGGCGAGTCACATGATTTTCAAGCGTTAACTCTTTCAGTTTTATGTTGTGGACTTCCACGAAGGCGGAGTACTAAAAGTTGGCATTTAATGGAATTTTGGGATTTTTGGTGGAAAAGGCTTCAACTTTCAAGCGAAATGTTTACTTTGAACGGCGAGACAGGTTTTTAGGGTCAATCAAAGACGTGTGCCTGATTTTTTGTTTCGCTTTGGACATAGAATGACTATAAAGAAGAGTTTTGAGAGTTCTGTTCCATCATAAAATTTCAGTCCAATCAGCCCTTCGAACCTTTATCCAAAAACCAGTTTTTAGCCTTGTTGAAGCTTTGGTCTGTCTAGACAGTTGCTAAGCTGTGGTGCATTAGCATCACTAAATTCGCCTAGATTGTCAAGGAAGTACTTCCCTGCTTTCTAAAAGGGCTTAGCAGTCACAGAGGAAGTGAGGGTTGCTTTCTTGTCCGAAAATTTGGGTTGTGATGGACGCTACGCCTCGAGGCGTGTACTCCCATGGCGCAGTGATCTGTAGTGAGACCAATATAGGCCCTATACGTGCTTTGTCTACGTTGACGAGACAGAGAGAGCATTTTAAGCATAGCTGTGGCTAACTTGCTTTGATCGTAACCATGTAAGGCCCTTAGATTTTTTCTTGTTCCCTCGATGTTGGCTTAATGTGTATGTATGCGTTTTAGCAATCAAAAATTGGTGGTCGCCATGGCGTAGTGGTAAGTGGTAAGTGAATCGACCGTCACGCAGATTCCCGGACGGGACACCTTGCAGTTTTTCACGGCATCACCTCTTTCGAGTTGTTGACAACACTCAAGCTTCTCAAATCTCGCCATTCGGAGTCGGCAAAAAACTGACAAACCCTTCTACTCGTGAGAGAACAGAAGCACGCAAAACAGGAGCAGTTATTGCAAAACCTAGGCCCTGGTCCCTTGTGGGCTGTAGTGCCACTCAATTATTATTAAAGGGAAATTGCGGACCGCATTTCATTTCGATCTAGAAACGTGAGGAGTTAACTTCAAATTCCTGTCAAAACGTCATCGCTTCGCCCGGCTCAGAGACAGGACCATAAATCCGCCTTCTTTTTCCATTCCAACGGAGAATGAGCTCTGCTAGGCTCTTATCGTTCAGTTTTCGGATCCATATAGAGGGATTGGTGGAAAAAGTGTTCGTGGTACTTCGAGGCAGGTATCTTGAGCCTAGTTGTTTCGACGAAACGAGGTAACTTAGGTTGTAAAGGGCGATCTCCCTCAGACACCATAAAAAAGTAAAGATCCATCGCACTGCGAAGAAATCAAAAATGCCTTACTGTAGCTCTACTTAAGAACATAGCTAAATGATGAAATGAGCGTTCCTAAAGTATTAGTTCAATGCACTCTAAGTGAGCCTGTAAATCGCCTGTTTGAGGTTGAGGAGAACATTCTGCACGGATTTGATGTACTAGATGAAGAGTAGTGGCTGCTCACGGAGTAGCTGTTGCCATTCTTAACTGTAAAAGCAACAAGTTAAAAATTCTCCTGTCTTCTCCATCCCAATACATCTACTTTTCCGTGAAGTGTTTCTCTATACAAACGCTAGGCCTTCCCAAGATCTTAAGTTCCTTAATATTCCCAATTACTTATCCTGTTAGTTAGGGGTAATATTGGTCCCATTGTATTCACTCAATGCAATGAAGGCGCAGAGTAGAAAAAGAACCTTGTGTTCCATCAACAATTGGCGCTTGTCTTAACCCTTCTGTCTCTGCCCTCTTTGCCATTGACCCACAAGCTCAGATTATATGCTTCTGCCTGCATATGTCATTACCTACACAAACTGCCCTCCATTAGTCACAAATCATGTTCAAATGATAGCGATCGCCTCGTACGTTTCTGATTCAACCTCGCGGATGTGTTTTGCAACTATCCCCGTGGCCATGTCATCCGGCATTTTTTCGGTTTTGACATTGACTGCTTAGGCACGTCATCGTGCATGACAGTTCAAAAAAGAGGCTATTTCTTTGAATCGTGTGCGCCACCAATTTGGGATATCGCCGTTGACCTTGGCTTTGCATTGACTTTGCACTTTTGATTTTCTTGTAAGTCTGCAAGTGAAAAAGTTGCAAAATGCTTGAAGGAGATTGAATTTGTGCATTTGGCTATCCATCCATTTTGTTTCGAGAAGTTCTCTGTACGTTGTTGAGGGGATTTCGGGAATGAGATGATCGTGGATTCTTGTTCCATTTGTTCAAATGAACTACTCGACGAATAGAAGTTTCGTTTGCTGTTACCAATTGCAAATACACCCAGTTTACTAAAAATATCTGAAAACAAAAGCACTGAAATTGGTGACTTAGCTATTTTTCCCTTAAGGAGTCCTTCTTTGTTTCGTACAATTACACAGCCGAGTGGACTGGATCAGTGGTCCATCGTTTCACTGTGTGGTATTTCTGGCCAAAACGTGGACATAAATGAAAATAGTATTTCATTCAATTCAATCAATGTTTTAATCATAATCTACAAGATCATCTCTGCGGTATTGTGTGAACACCTGGGACCGTTCAACAACAACCTGATAATTCCTCGTCAGTGCGGTTTCAAGCCAGCAAAGGCTAATCAGAAAAAAAACTCAAGAAGTAGAGATCGACACTCATTGATTTTAAATTCGCATATGACAGCGTGCATAGAGAAGAGCTATACAGTGGCGTGTCTTATTTTGGCATTCCTACCAAACTCGTCAGATTTTGTATGATGGAGAACTCTCGCTACTCCGTCAAGTTCGGTAACGAACTTACTAAAAACTTCAATGTGTAAAAAGGTTTAAGACAAAGCGACGCGCTGTCATGTGACTTCTTCAACATCATTCTTGAGAAGATCGTGCGTAACTCACAAATTAACGCCAGAGGCGCGATCTTTCGAAAGTCCGTTCAACTGCTAGTTTACGCCGACGACATTGACGTGATTGGACGAACACAGCGAGCCATTAATGAGGCGTTTGTTGACATTGAAATGGAAGCGACTTAAATGGGTTTGGCAATAAATGAGGGCAAAACAAAGTATATACAGTCATCGGGGAAGGACCACAGCATAACGTCGACGTCTCAAACAGAGCGTACCACTAGACAGCGGAAACTAAGAGGTAGTCAAGGACTTCGTCTACCTCTTTCCAAGACCAGCCACATCAGCAGCGAAATCAAATGCAGAGTCTCTCTTGCTATTCTCTGCTTTTTTGGGCTCATGAGGCAATTGGGCAATAGAGCCTTCTCTCGAAGGACTGAACTGGCTTTGAAAAACAGCTTGACCATCCCAGTCCTCTCTTACGGCGCAAAAGCTTGAAGGCTCCTCGATGAGGAAGCCCTTATCATTTTTGAGAGAAAAGTTCTCTGTGCGATTTTTGGTCCTGTTTGGGTTGATGTCGTCTGAAGAAGAAGATTCAACGACGAACTCTTTAGGCTTTACGGCGGCAAACGCTTGTTAAAGCGTCTTCGAATACAACGCTTAAGATGGCTAAGCCTTGTAGAGCGTATGGACACCAAAACTCTGCTCCAAAAAGCCTTCGAATTAGAGGCATTGGGACAATGCAAAAGAGGACGACCTAGGTTAGTGGGGAAGGAAATCAACCAACTTGGAGTGTGCAACTGGAGGCAGCTGGCGAGAGATCGTGCCAACTGGTGAGGCATGTCGGTTGTGGCCTGGGTTCTCCCCTGACTGTAGAGCCGTTGAAAATAGAAGAAAATCATCAGTAATATTGCGAAATTTCTTTGTATAGCATGTAATAAATGGGAACTATTCCCCTTGGCTGCGACTTTGTATAAGACCCTAACTCATGGAACAGCAGTTGGTCCACACATAATTCTGCCGATCGGCCTATCATAGATTCGATTCCTAGACGGGGACAGCACAACGTCACCTCTTTCGGGAGGCTATGTAAAGTCTTTTCAAATTCTTGGAGTAGTCCAAAAAGGGAACTTGAGATAACCTGCCCAACATCAGGAGTTGCTCAAGACTATTCCCTTCTTGACTGTAGTTTATTTATGAGCTTTTTTATAGAAAATGCAAGCAAGCATTGACCTACAAATCAGGTTACGATGTTCTTTCTCTCTACGACATTAGGGTCGACTCTAAGGCCTTGCGGATAAGAGCCTCAGGGTCAGTGAAATATAAGCCCTTCGAGCACACATCAGTCCTCACTAAATGCATTGGACCACAACCGCTTTAATTCAGAAACTACATCCCAGCTGCTAATGACTGACAAGGTTGCTTTAGAACACACTTCCTGAACAGAGGGGATCCACTATCAATAGAAAGCGAAAAGCCTTCTTGGATTGTTTCAAAAAGATCTCTGGTCTCAAACGAGGATTGCAATCACTTTTAAGTGGAGGTCACGACAATAAATAAACCGGTAGCCTTCATAATCAACTCGACGATTAAGATAATCATCACATACTCCGAAAGTCAAACGGTGCGTCGTTAAAAATGTTCACATACTGTAAGGGTAGGAAGGAGGAAATGCACGGAAGAGTTAGAATCGGTGAAATCGATGACTATGAGGGAAATTTTATGGAAGAACATGAATCAATAATTCTCTGGTCATCATCAAACGTGAAGAGAATTACGTCGCTGTTAAGATGATGCGACCTGGACCTGACCCTAAACCAAAGTAAAACAAGACTTCAAGTGAGGGTGTTATTGGGACACTATGCAATTGCACAACATCAAGATATTCCGCGCTGAGATGTATGAGGAAGCTGTAGCGATGAAGAGGTAACAGAATCTATAATAACTGGGAAATGTTTTTATGAAGGCGACATGAGAAACATCCTTAGGGTCACCCACATATTGAGGCTTCAAGATAAACAAGGCGGTCTAACGACGAGGCTTATGTGTGTACAGCTGATTTGTTGATCCAAATGTGTTGAGGTGTGGGTCGTAAAGTCACCTGCCTATCACTCAGGATACAAATAGACGAGGTATGTTTGATCGTGGCAAAATGATGAACTGTGACGTCAGCTGGCGTGAGAGGCTATGAAAACACAAACATTTTGAAGCAATGAGGACAATTTTTGTTTTTCTTGTAATACACCTCCGATTTTGGAGTTTCAATTCATCGTGATTAAACAAAAACACGCAATCATAACTCTGATTAGTGAATGCAGAATACACTGTTTTCTTGTCCTCTTCTTCTCACGCGAAACTATAAGTTGTCAATTTTTGACAGAATCTACGCGACGAATATGGCCAGTGCAAACAATTTGCTCCAGTCCCGGGTGGACTTGCGCACTCCAAGTTAGTTGACGTCCTTCTCCACTTGTGGACGCCACCTTAGTCTAGGCCGTCCTCTGTTGCGTTGCTCAGATTCGAAGACTTTTCGGGCCACAGCCCGAATGATTTTTCCTTGTATCATGTTTATAATTGATCTACCAGTGCTGTTTTTTCCAACTTGCGATCCAGTACTGAGCCGTGATTTCACAGATCTAATTGCCTTGCTATGTCTCTAAGTGTCTTTAATCCAAAAATAAGCCCCGTGTTGTAAGTACGCCAACACACTGCGCTGTTGAACAGTGTACCGGAAACGACGCAAGTGATGTTCAGTCCACAAACAAATTTAAATGACTGAAGCGTGCGGCAATTATTTGATGACAACAAACAGAACAGACACGATTAGCAAGTGTTTAAAGTTCTCTATCATGTCCAAATCTTGTTGCTTCTTTTGCACAAAATCAATGTTTTTTTTTGCTTTTCAAAATTTGGCAAGGAAGACACATGCGTAAATGGAAAGCATCAACCAGAAAGATGTCTGAGCGAACAAACTCGTTTCTGAGTAAAGGCAATCGGAGGTGTGTCTGCGACTCGATCGCCGCTCGTAAAATGTATCGTTATCCCAGTATTTAATGCGAATTTAGTGTTTCTAATGAAACCTTGGAGTTTGTTGGATGACACGGCGATTTTTCGAGACATGTGTGCAATATTTTGTCTGCTTAAAGTTTGATTTTTATTACACTTTTGTAGGGTTGTATGTCTGTTTACGAATTGAATACTGAAAAAAGGCTGTTTTTTAGGGTTTCGTTTTTAAAACGAACCAATGCTCCGGCCCGAAAAGTCTTCGAATCCGCCCCTAAGGGAGAGGAATAATGCGACTCAGGTGGCGCACGTAAGTGCAAAGGGACCTCAGCCAACTATGCGTGCGTAACTGAAGACAGCTAGCTAATGATCGAGCTGGTTGGAGACGCTTGTTGGTTGTGGACTCCGGACCCCGGACTGTAGCGCCGCCTTAAGTAAGTAAGTAAAGTTTTAAAACAGAACTATTATGGTTTCGGTGCGTCTGTCTGTCTGTCACTGTGTGAATTTTTCGTTGATTTATGAAGTGATCTACTTAACATTTTTTTAATAAGAACACTAAGCAATCCCTTTGCAGACAAGTTCTGCATTTGGTTGGGGGTTGGTGCATTAGATGGATGCGATCTTAAGCCTCATGCTGGGTTCCTGAAAATAATAGTATCCAAAAAGTCAACGAACTAGAAAGAAAATGATTCAGTTTGCCCCATCCTTCGGGTCAACTCAAGTGTTGAACATTTTAAGTATTGAAAATCTTACCGTAAATGGAATGTACCAGACAAGTGGAGCATTCGAAGGCAGTTATGACCGAAAACCTCATTAGACAAGGCAAAAGTGACGTACATATATTTCATAACAAGCGTTTTTACTAGACACTTTCTGATGGCGTACTAGTTTTTGATTGGACTTACCATACAATGGCTGCTGTAGGCGTTTGCCAGTACGAGGATGAGGAGGAGACCCAAGGTTGTTCACTACCTTGGGACTTGTGGATCTCTTGCAGTAGCCTAAAAGACTGCGATAGGAAACAACTTTAACCACAGCCTGGACGAACTAAGTGATGTAAGAGTAGGAAAGAACTGGAACTCAAAAGTTCAAGACATTAGAACCCCACGGTGGACTTCTTTCACATAGGAACCAGGCTGCGCAGGAAAATGTGGCAATCAACCGGCTAAGGGGAATCACAATGGTCATACTCGTGGACTGAGTGGGTCTTAGCAATCTTTCTCGGGCAGCCACATCAATCTTACCTAACCTTGCTTCACACTGTAGCGCATTACCTTTAAGAGCAATGAGTGACACAACAGCCAGAAAGGTTCCAGTGACTAGCTTCTTTAATAATCACTTGTGTTGTGCGCTCTAATGTTCTCTCACGGGTAGAGTGACCCTCCAGTTTGTTACCGAATTTGCTGTCAAGCGATCAAGAACGATCTCTATTAGAACGTCCCATTTCCAAGCCGCAAAACGAAACTTCTACGCCATCCATCCACGGCAATTGACTGAAGAGTGAAATGGTTTGACACGTGATTTATGTCTTACTCAATTCAATGGCATGCACTAGGAAGTAATTTCTTCAACCGGCACTAAGGGGATTTACAGTCTACCCTCGCGTCGTTCTAAATACCGCACTTTCACTTCTTCGGTCGATTCTACTTGTGTCATAAAAAAAAACGTGCGAGAAATGCTTGTACGTCACATAAGTTGACCAACGAACATGCTGATTCAATATACACACGTGTGCAGTCTCTGTGCACCGTCGTGTGTTCTTTACCTTCTTCGCGGATTAGCAATAAACACAATGCCGGTGTTCAGTGAAGAGAATGTTCTACCTGCTGGTTGTTAATGGAATTCCTTGAAAATGTTGCATTTTGTTGTTCTTTTGCAATATAAATCCTTCCTTCCCATTCTCTGAATTTGATTTACTTCGAAACAATTTTTAGTCAACATTGCAAACTAACGATCATCGCTGGAGAGGGAACTCGTTGCCTTGTGAAAAACAACCTGACACCGAGTATATTTTCGAAGAAACGTATCAAAACGTCCCCACCACCCTGAAACAGAAACCACACGTTTGTTTGTTCAATTAAATTTCTTAATTTTATTGTATCTTCTTTTAAAGTATGCACATATATCATACAGATCCTAATTTATACATTTTCTCTAGACAATTTGTGTTGCTGTGTGTTCATTTACTGCGACTATAATATATCTCAGCTTAGATTTACGATTTCATTTTCTTCAGTGTAAGTTTGTGTACATTTTACAAAGTTTTCTTTGTTTCATTTTTTTCATCTTTCACAAATGTATATATACTCTCTCTCTCGCTCTGTGTACAAAATATATAATATATCTTCGTTTTAATTAAAAAGCAAAGCATAATTTTGATTTTTTCTGTTTTTTTTTTTCTTCTCAATCTTCCACCAGCGCGTTCATTCCGCATAAAAATGAAAAACAATGGTGTGAAGGAACTACAGCGACAAAGGCTATCTATGACTTTTTTTTTGTTTAAATTTTCTTCACCAGAGTGTTGCTGTTACGCAAAATGAGATATAACTTTGGTATTGCGCAAAGTCAGGCAAAAAAATGACAAAAAAAAAATAACAATCTCGTGCTACAACAAAAGTGCTGACGTGTTAATTGGGTGCGCAATTATGCTCCGCCGACGACGTTCGAAGAAATCATGAAAAAAAACAAATCGCTGAAAAGAAACTGCTTACATGTGTTTGTGTAATTTGCTTTCATTGTCTGATGAGTTGGTTTAGAATTTTGGTTTTGCTTGACTGCGGACTGCAGAGATGTGAAGGGAATTCTTCAGTCTCCGATTGGTTTTGGGGTGAGTTCACAAATGCAATGGTGTATACGAAATTTTCACAATGTCAAGGAGCCGTTCACAAAAACAACAAGGTTTTCGTTATGTCAAATCAATTGAACAGCTTTTGGTCAAATCCTGGTTGCACTGGATTTTGTGTCGAAATTGTCTAAAACTGACAGGTTGTGTGAGAACTGTTTGTCCTTAAGATATGAAACAATGGCTAAGTTTGTGCAGTTCCAAAAATGCACGGGACATCAGGAAGTTGTGTGATGCATCCAAAATGTCACATGAACGCATCCGTTGCGCAAACAAAAGCCAAGAGTGAATCATTGTGTTGAATCATAACTCTGTCACGAAGGAAACAGTGAAATTTGACATTTCCTTTATGTGTGATCACATAAATGAAATGCATCATCAACGAAGTAAAGCATCGGCGGACATTTTTTGACTTTAGAGAACTCAATGTGACGGCTTTCGTGCTTTTACACAGTTAAAATATGTGATGCCTGTTCACGGACTATTAAAATCTGTCAGTTTTTACTACAAAGACGGTCAAATTTGTTCGAGTATAAGAGGTAACCCTGATTTGGTTATTTGAACGATCCCGGAAATTTTGTTGCAGGCTTCAATGACATCTGATTTTAACGAATTTTTTTTAATTTTTTGTTCAAAAAGGTTTCATGTGTTTTTTTCTTTTTGCATTTATGAACTCGCCCTTTGTTCGAATTTTGTTCTAGCATCACAAAAGAGGACATATATATCGTAAGACTTTGTTTTTTTGCTTTTTCTTCTAATTTTTATTCGTAAAAAACATTTTACCATCACACATTCCATTCTCCAAAAAAAAAAACAAATAGTAAACTAAAACTAAGACATACGAACTAAAGAGTTATCGATAAAACATTGAAAAAATGTTGCAAGTATGTTTTGAATAGATTTTCTCGTTCTCTTTCTATTTTTTTGTTGTTTTGTTTTTTATTTAAATTAACAGTAATCACAATGTTTTTTTTTTATATAATTTTTATTTGCTTCCGCACCATTCTCCTAACCTCGATCTCTTCGGAATACAACGTGCTTTCGATAAGTTTTTCAGTTTTCATTTTTCTTTCATATGAATCTTGTCGATTATTCGAGTACAAATTTGTTTTCTTTGTTAATTGTTTCTTTCACAGATATCATCTGTTAGACAGGAATGCAAAGTATTTAGCGGAGAAAATCCTTTAAGCTTCGGAGCCACCCACTCAAGTCCGTTTCGTGTTTTCGGGGACACAGACAGTAGCAACTACATTCACCATTCAAATTAAATTAAAAGTCTATGTTCTAGTACATAATTATATTAATAAAAAAAACAAAAAAAAAATAATAATCATTCAGTCTTTTCTTCACTCATGATTGAAAGAAAGTTCACCCATATAAAGTATGCACGTATTAGTTAAACAAAAATCAAGAGGTACACTAATCTCCGATCCCCCAAAACTAAAGATTCTTCTATTCTTTTGACGTCTGTCATACAACTGTGTTGCCGCACTTGTCTAGTGGCTCCTGTGAAACTGCTTAATTTTTTTTTGTTTGGTTTTGCTTCAAACGAAAAGACTGATATGAAGAGAAAAAGAAAAGAATCAAGGCACGAAAATGAAGTAGAAGAACACGCGGAGAGAGGACCGAGGTCCGCTCTCCCTCGTCCATGACGCATATTTGCACTGTTTAAAACATACACCTATGTATCTTTGTTTAGCTAGAAAGTATTCCTCGTTTATGATATTTTAATTATTTTGTTTTGATTTTGTTATGTTTTGTTAACAATAAGAAAACAAAAACAAAAATATAAACACTAAATTTTAGTTTTAGTTGCTCCTAGTGTTTGTTTCTTAAACAGGACCAATATCACTTTGGTATCTGGCGGTTAGGTAGTTGGCAGCTTCTGTCATTTGTTCCAGACACTGGTACAGTCCAGAGAGATGATACCTACATTGTCGTGCCAATTCTGTGGCTTTGTCCGCGTTTGCTGCTTTACCTTGGTTCTCTCCCTTTTGGCTGTTGCCGCAGTTGCCTTCGGACTCGATGCCTGAGTCGTTTTCATTTGATATTTCACTCTCTGAATCGCTCAAGTTACTCACTGACGTTGTGGAGGTCATTGAGGCTGTTGAAGGCCGTCGAACGTGTCCTTTAACTGTGCTGTTACCTGTTGTCGACGACGACGATGATGACGATGATGATGCTGAGGAGGCAGATGATGATGAATTCGCCGATCCTGAATTGGTGTTGTTCATGTTCAAGTCCGTTCTGGAACCGGACGTATGCACATTCATGGCGTTCTCCTCGGCATTAATTGATGTGCTGCGTGAGATGCCCTCGTCCTCTTCGTTTGCATCATCGTCGATGTCGCTGCGATTCCAGAGCAAGTCGTTCTTTAATGAGTTCAACATGTTGTACAGGTTGAACAGCTCGGCTGAACTGAGGAATTCGTGAATGTTCTTGGAACGTTTTTTGTGCGCTTTGCCATTGGCGTTGAACGTATTCAGTGTGAGCTGATTGGATGTTGAGTTTTTGGTTGGGGTTTGGATGATGTCTGTTGAGTCTCCAACCTGAAGTGAAACAAGAACAAGAAGGAAATTGTAATTAGATGGTTGGGAATAAAGGGAGAAGCGCAACATAAAACTAAATGAAACCGGTCAAATGCAATTGCCCAGCACTGTAATTGTGAACGAAGAAATTTGCAAAAGAAAAAGAATTAATTGATGAGTGCTAGAGTCCGTAAGGGAAAGAGGGTACACATCTCCTTGTGGTTCACAAGTAGTCTTGTGCTTGTAATTATCATTAACGAGTAGAGGGGGGTCATCGAACTTTCTACAGAAATTTTATGTGTGGAGAGCAACTTCAAAGAGGTGGTGCCGTAAAAAATGCAAAAAAAAATTGGACCAATGATCTTAGCTTTGTATCCCTTTTTTATCTGAAGCGTTCTAGAAATTGTACAAAAATCCACTGAAACCATTTGGATACAACGCCGAGAAACCGAACGGAATTGCCGTCCAAAATACAGTTGAGGCGCAACAGCATCGTTTTGGAAGTGGATGCTGATTGGTGTCGAAAATGGATCGTTTAGGACAACCTCCAGTGAAAATGGCTGCGTTGAGAAAACGTAAAGATTGAACAAGTCAGGTTTGATGACCTGGATGGTGACATTGACAGGGAATATCAGTTACTCTTCTCTGACAAAGCTCTTAATTCGCATCTGTATTGGCCTAAATTACACCGTTTAAAAGTAGTTATCGCCTAGAAGTGGCTAACAGAAGAACAATTGTGCATCAATAGTGCAACCCGAGACCATATAAATCAGAGGATGTGCCGCAAGATCTTTTGAAAGCTTGGTTGAAAGGTCCTTAAGCATAAACTTTCTAGTTCGATCGATTTGCACCAAGAAATATCCATCTGTTCCTGTCTATAATGAACGAAGAAGAGGCTTGCGAAACAACGGTCTTTCAGTTTTCCGCCTAAGATAATGGGCCACTTATAGTTCAACAACAGGATGCCTAAATCTTAAATGTTTAGGTTAAATGGGGCTACAGTCAACAAAGGACCACGGGGTAACTTCTTAAGCAACTACTCGCGTTGTAGGAAATATTTTGTTCTTTCACATGTAGAGGGGACCTGCAGTTTATAGCCAAAGGCGTAATGTCGTGAAAATTTGTAAGATGAAGGCTCACAGACCAGGAATCGAGTCCAGGACCTCTGGCGTGTAAGTCAACGCACAAGAACGCTCACGAAAGCGACTTTGGAATGTGCCAAATTTTCTGGGAAATGATGGATTTATTTTTACACCAACCCGTACCAAATCTAAACCGTCTTTGAACATTTCACCACAAACGGTAAAATACCAAAGATCTGTTTACAAAACGCATCATCGAGGAGTTGTGAAATTTTATGATGAATTTTTTTTTTTTTTACTAACAAATGTGCTGCATGACAGTTTCAGGTGACATGTGTTTCTCCGAACTCGCTTAAATTCAGTGACGGTGAAAGATTGTTTGTACCCTCCACAAAGACACTTAAGTCGAGCCTGAAACTGTCACACTTGGCAAAGCTGATGTTGGGCGCCATTTTTGTGGCGCCAAAAAAATAAAAACTGATTTTTAAGGTATTGCTGTGATTTCAACGAGTCTAGACGTGGATCTAGACACTCACTGGGAATATTTGCAGGGGATATGTGTTCCAAAATATTTCCACAAGATATGTGTTCCAAAAGTAGGAGATCAAACTGAAAGTTTGACACCATATCTTGTGGTGTGGGCTTTGACGTTACCAAGTAGCTGGAGTGATGGTTTGTCTGGGGAAACCTAGACGAGACAACAACCTTACTTGAGGAAGTGTCGCTTCAGTCAGCCAACTATGAAGAACTGTGTGCTCAGATGTTCGAGCATTTAAAATGATAACACAGACAATGGAGATTGGTCCTTACTGCTTCCTCATCCACGTTGCTTCTAAAAAAAAAACGCTTTAACAAGGGTTAACAGTCGTCAGGGAATTGGGGAACACATGCGCAAATATTTCCTTCAAACTCCAATTTACAAGATACAAAGACAAGTGACGCTCCTACTGAAGAAACACTAATGACGTCAACAAAGAAACGAAATCAAGAGGAATTAGGAAACGCTTTGTTTGCTTCAACCGTGGCAAGCACCACTACCAAGTGACCGTCAAAAGTTAATTGAGCGACGGATTGTGTTCACAATCCCCCCCACACGATTTCATTTTCACCAATCATCTTCAAACTTAACTCAATTATGTACTTACTTGTCTGTCCATGAGCCTGCATGGCACCAGAATTGTCTCATCCATTATTTTAACGGTTTTCACAAACTTCTCCATAACATTCACGATGCTGTCCTTTGAGAACTGCTGTTCGTCATGGCGTGCGATACGTCTGAGGCAGTTTCTGGAATGAGAGAAGAATAATGCAAAACTATCATAAAAATATTTCCGTGGAATGTTCAAGAACTAACTAACTAAACACTTAAATCTACCCCCGAGCGGAATTGCTGATGAAATGTGTTGTGTGCTCAGTGACCATAAACAGAAAAACCAGAAATCTGGTTTGAATTTAAGCAGCCGAACGGTTTACGCAGGGAAAGCCCCACCGTCGCCCACAGAAGTTGTGCGAACTGGATGCTTGTGAAATTCAAAACAAACGAAAGACGAACTTAGGCGATGAGAAGAGATAAATGAAAGGTCAAACAAAGAGAGCAGGGACCAGGCAAAATCGGGTTTCCATCCAAAGTTGGTCAGGCCAAAAGTATTCTGAAACTGTCAATTGAGAAGAACAGCGAATATGCGGATGTGACGACAATCGGTATTTTTTTCTGCGCCCCTTTTTGTACACGGTATGACGGCATTCCAAATGGCGGGACGCGACTCAGGTACTTAGTGATTCAAGCGCACATGGCTGTAATTAGTGTTGGCATGGCCAAGAGCGTGGCTAAGAACTGACTGGCGTCGTGAGTCACAAATTTGTAAAGTGATTCCATATGAGACGGTGGAGTCAAAGCCAAGAAAAGGCACTGTCGTCGTTCGGCGAGGATTTCGTCATAAACGGTGACTGGGCGATTTTTTTTTGCGCGATTTTTTTGCTTCAACACAATGATTAAGCAGAATCATGGTCGTGCTTCTGTGCGATCTCATGTGAGATGGGCGTGACGGTTTCAAATTTGAACAATTATTTAGAGTCAAATAAAAAATTGAACTTTGCTCAATTCAGTGTAAAACTTGTTTAGGCAAGTTGAAGTGGATTTTACGGATGCGGGCTTATGGGTGGGAGTGTATCTGTTGGATGAAATCGATTTTCGTCATCTTTTGATGCAGTATTTGATTCCGACTGGCTGTTGGAGAGTTGAAATGACGGTTCTAGTCACATCGTTGTATCTTCTGGGTCGTGGATGGTGTGTGGAAACAATGGGGCAGTCCATGAGGATGCTAGTTTACAGCTGAAAAGTTGAAATTGAGGCCTTCTTTGTCTTATCATCACATCTTTTGTAACCTAGAAGCCGTTTAGCAGTTTGAAGGGTAGGGCCGATGCCTTCATTCAAGTGCACCTTTCAGAGGTGAATTCTGCACAGTTTGACGCCGTTTTTCAACTCATCTGTGAAAATACGTCTTTTGGAGAAGAAAAAAGACCATCCAGTAATGCAATGATGTGGCTTAAACCGCCCAATCATCCCCATGCCAAATGTCCAAGACCGCGGCAGTAACTTTGAAGTTTTAAATTATTGTCAGTAATTTTCTAAGTAAACCAAACGAGGAGGAAATGCTTAGTTTTCAATTTCTTAAAATCAACACAGACTTAAGCGTGAATTCCGTTGAAAACAGAGCCGCAGAAATCGACTCCCAGCCCTGAAAAGCAAACACAATCAATCGCACATATCGCATTTCACTGAATTTAAGTACATTCACCGAAGGTAACCTCTCTCTCTGGAAGTTTCCACAATCAAATACATTAGTTCATCAATCGATAAACGCCCTCCTCCAAACAAGTGACCTTTTAAGAGGGTTTCGTTTCACCTCATCCCCCCACCCCATCGTCCCACCACCGCCCACCGATATATCAAAAATCAATATCCATTTAGTGGCAACGGAATTGCTTTTCAGAAGTGCTTCTAACGCATTGTTTCAACGCAGAGGCAATGTGTACCCAAGTGAAATGTCCAATCAAACCCCAGCTCAGCTATCGTTATGAATATCAAATTAATTCACAATAAAACGACAAACGGGCGCACCTCGCTTATCAGTTCAACACCATCGATAGTTTTTGATTTTCTGTTGACCCAGTGATGTGTCGGGCCATGCCTGTGCGTTTATCCTTGAATTTGATTTCACCCCCGCCTCCCGTCACATTTTGACGGGGAATTCATCTTCTTCGCACAGCCTCAATCACACCGCGGTAGCGTGCGTTGTCGTGTGCGTATGTTTGGCGGTGGCGTGGCGCATGTTTGAGTTTATAAATAAAATTTGTTTGGGTTACGATCCGACTATTTTTAGATGAAAAAAAAAATGTTTCACTTGCCACGGATTCTAGGGCACTTAAATTGGAGGCAGAGAAAACAAATCTGTGCACCCCTCCCGGTCGTGAGCGGGCGAGACATACATGGGCAACCGTCAAAAAGGACACATGGAAGTGTCTGTTTAACGAATTTAATTTTTATTGACTTTGCGAGGGGGAGAGAGGGTGGGGGCTCAATTTGTGGCGCCCTCATGCTCAAATAAAGGCGTTTCACGTGTGTCAAGCGTGAACTGTGAAGGGCTAATGGATGAACGCCAATCTTCTGAGCAGAATGATAAATGACCGCTTGTTCACTAATAGATCTCCGGAATAAATTTTCCATTCGCAGTGGAGGAATCCGTGAGCGATGACGACTTATTACCATCAGTGCACGCGAAAGCTACGGCAATCATTTGAGTTAATCGTGCCGCCCCGCGCCAGCCCGCGGTCAAAAGGTATTGATTGTCATTAAGTAACCGAGCAATAGATACAATCAATTGCACAATTAGTTGAGTAAGGAACGAATTCAGTGGCAAAGCAGGCGAAATTATCGTTTGCGATGTTTCTAGATTACGTGGTTCGGTGATTTTTTTGTACGATTAGGCATCTGGTGCAGCCACTTCCAGACTGACGTTGATTTAATGAACTTCGATGATACGGTCGTTGCGGTTGGGTTGAGGTGTGTGTTTATCTAAAGAGTTTGTCTTGGTTTTTAGTGGGGATTGAATGATGTGGGTTTAAATCAACTTAAGTGAAAATGTTCCTTTACCCATACCAATACGCATGGAAGACCCAATTAAACCCCTGCGGAACTCAGTTTGCTCTTTCAAGACCATACTTCATTGAAACTGCACGATTTCACTTCTTTAAGCAAGGCATTGTACCCTTGCATGCCATGCAGCCTCGAGATGGGCAAAAAATGAAAAGCTACGATTGGGGACTTTCCGCAAAATCATGCCCCTATCCAAACAAAATGTCTTCAAATACATATATTTATGAACGGTGACAGATTATGTGCTCCTTTCATCATTTTTCGTCATTCTCAGATAGCCTTTCAAATGCTAAATAACCCCAAACTTAACAAGTTCTTCAAAAATTAAGTCCCACGTTGGGCGCCATTATTTAGTGGGGTGTTTGTCCTCCAATCAAAACAAAAATGTCGGACGCAGAAAGGATGAACTTATGAACTCAACGTTCTTTAATATAAAGTCCGATTTTCAGTAAGAACTGAAATAAATCGAAGGAATGTGTTAAAGCCCTCTTTTAGGAATTATACAACATGCTCAAGACCGTTGAAATTCCAAGGCTCTTTAAGAATGAAAAAAGGGTCTTCGTGCATGATGCGTCACTGTGACAAAGGGTATCATTAAACAATGTTGATTTAAAAATCCCATACTCAAGATTTCAACCAGACAACACCAGAAGCACATGGACCAAGTCGTAAGCGTTAGATGACAATGATGTTTAAACAGCAACGCTGAATAGACACCAACAGACATCAGTGTGGAAGATTACTCAACGCATGTGTGTAACCTTCAATGATACGTTGACATTATTCTCTGATACATTTAAGACACATTTCATTTTCTGTGACCGAAAACAAGCATGGGACCTGATGTTGGGCGCCATTTTTGGAAAAGAGAAAAATTGATTTTTGAGATATTACTATCAACGAGTCTAGACGAGGATTAAGACACGCACTGGGCATCATTTTGCTGTGGCGTCTTCCACGCAAAATATTTGCACCAGATATGTGTTCCAAGAGTAGGAGATTTTGAAGGAGTCGAAAGAATGACAATTTAAAAAGATCAAGCTGACAGTTTGGCACCATATCTTGTTGTCTGGGCTTTGACGTTACCAAGTAGCTGGAGTGATAATTTGTCTGAGATTTAGATCCACTCTGAACATTGTGTTCTACCAAAACCAAATTGTAGTGTGCTTTCCTAGAAGGCTGGGGATCATACCAGATGTGGAGCTTGTTGGTTGAGATTCTAAAGCCTCCTCGAACTCTTGTCAAAGTCAAGACCAGGATGACAGTTGCCAATCTCTCTGAATGAAGTCAAAAGCAGCTTGACTTACCCTTTGTCTAAGCTTAATGTGTAATTTTGAAGATACCTTCGAAATTTGAGTCATAATCATGACAACATGGTCCTTTTAAAGGAAACACTGAAGTGCTGAAGAAAGTCAGATCATCACAAGACACAAAGTAAAAACACCTTCCATGTGTCCAAGCGGAATTCAGAGTAATTTCAAGCATGAATCGGCTGACTACGCAACTCACGATAAACAGCAGAAGGGAGGAAATCACCGGATGTTCAATATAAGCTTCTGTAAAGTTGAAAGATCTGTGTTAAAAAGCATACTTAGTTTTAGAAGATATTGACGAATTTCTACCATCATCGCTAAAATTAGCCCAAGATGTGCAGCGTTACATGAGAAGATTGTACTAGAAGTTGCGATAAACAGATTTCGTAATCTAGAACAATTGCAAAAACTACGCAGAAACCCCAATCCACTGACGCCCCCACAAACGCGTCAATATTTAACCACAGAGCCGCACAAAGAAAATCTGTCCAAAACAAGCACACTTTCGCATGAGTTATGAGACACAAAGCGTCATTCGACGTCTGCCGCTCATCATCCCTTGTGTACGTTTCTTAGAAAAAAAAAACAACTGCATCTAGAAGCAAAAACACGCCATTGATTGTATTTTTAAACAAAAAAGAAACCGAAATGACATTCACGGCAAATATTTGCGAAAAAATCACCCCATCTGCATCATTCTACGCTTCATTGTGATCTACTCTGCATCACAGTCTGCAGCTCTCCGTACTTCCTTGTGTACTTGTTCACGAATTGGACCACTTTCAAAAGATCATCGACCTTTTACGATATATGGTGTGTATTTACCCAAAGCTTCTTACAACACCCAACACACAAGCGATCGCTGTAAATAGCCTTGTCGGTGAGCTTCTGGCCCTCGGCCAACAAAAGACAAGTAGCCAGATTTGCAAAATAAAAACACAAAAAAAAAACGTCAGGTGACGGTGAGGTGACACCAGCAAATTTTTCAATGTTCGGCTAAAATTTGAAATTCTAGAGATGTCACGTTAATTAACCCTGAATGTGGGTTAAGCGCAAAATGGGTCAGCTTTTCGCTGATCCAGATCCAAACACGAACACGGCACTCCGAAGGTTCTAAAGGTATGTGTGATTTCACTTAACGACGCACACTTAAAAATTTTAAGCTTTGATCTAGAAATTGTCAACGGCGCTTGTTAGCATCGATAACGCTTCGATTTCGCATTGAAATGGATCACGGCTATCGGCGGTTAAGGTTAACGTGAGCCAATTTACCGCAAAAGTCATAAGTCGACGACCATTTTGTGCTGCGGACAATCACAGCACTCATATTCCAGAGCTCAATTACATTACGATGTCGCCAGATAAGATTGCCATAACAGTTTTTATCTGCAGACATGCCGCGTGTGTGTGCGTGTATCACATAAATCATTTAGAAGGTCCGCTGCCAGGTGACTAATGCCAAAAGCTCTTTGGGAAGTTCTTCGATGAAGAGGGTGACTTTCGAATGCGCTATCGAGGTGTCAAATAGATCACAATGATGAATTGAAGTGAACTTTAAAACGCCGGAGCGATAGTGAAGTTTTTCACACGTCTGATTGGGCGTGGGAGCGAGTCATCGGGTGGCAGTTGTTATGCAAGGGTTTAGTCAGAATTTGTCATCCGATTGGGGAACCTAGAAGTGGTATGAATCAGTGCGTTCCTAACGTCAGTTCTGTGTGTTGTCGAAGTGCATTCTTTGAAATTTCAGACGGTTACGCTTTCATAGGGGCAGACAGAAAATATTGAGTTACTTCAATCAAGACTTCTTCTTGATTACAACTGAATGCGTGATTTTAAAAACGTTTTGAAGGAAATTTTTGAGCAACTGATACTCAGCATGTTAGAAATTTTTAATCATCTTCTTAGATTGGTAACTATCAAGTTTAGGAGGGACAAGGGTCTCTCTGCTACTGATAGGCCACTATTGTTGACGAAAGAAGCAGAATGTCAAATATCCCAAAAATGGGTATTTCATGTTTTTTCTTCTCTGTGTGACACTGGTGTCCAAAGCGGATCTGGGTTTCATTAAATATAACTCCCCAGCTAACAGTCAGTCACACCACGTTGGTTCTTCACTTCTGAATGTCAATCAAGTGGCTACGGGTTTTGGTTATCCACTTGAGTATGTCATCTCAACCAAGGCTGTCCTCAGTAGCCATATCCCACGGACTCGGATTCGAAGACTCTTCGGACATCCAATGTTGTCAGTGCTGTATGTGTCCGTCCGTTTAAGAGCTACTAGCAAACAGACATTTCACGTACATACATGCGTAACACTATGAATTAGAAATATTTTGAGGGAACTCTTGGACACGCAGATGCCATTTTAGAGAGACCAATGGGTGTGTGATACAAACAACAAAGTGGTCATGTGTCAATTTCGCACCGCCGCGAAGCATAACTTAGGTCATAACAGCTTGCTTAATAGACTTCGAAAGACAATAAAAGGAAACAATAAAATAAAATGTTTCAACAGCCCACAAGGAACTAGAACCTAGCTACTTCTTTTGAGTATCACGCGTCTATGTTTTTTTGTGACGTGTGCAGGGGACCTACAGTTCAATGCCAGGTCCAAGCGGAAGGATTTGAGCAGCTTTTTCATAGGCAGCTAGTATTCCCTAATGGTTGGGAGCAATTTAAGAAAATTCGAGATGAACGAAAGTCAAGTCCAGGGCTTCGAATCTGGACCTCTGATGTGATGTGTGTGAACCAACGAACTTAGCTCCTACACTACAGAGTTCTACGGAACAAAAACGATTCTATAATTGACAAGTGAGCATATGACAACGTTTTGGATTGAAAATCGAACATTATGGGTCACTCTCTAGTCGCCATAGGACGATGACACAAGTGTTTGCTCAAGAAGCTAAGCCATAGTCTCTTGTGGAAGCAAAAAGATAGGGGAGCAATTAAACCAAAAAGACATTTGGAAGACGAGTAAGATGATAGCAAGACCTCGGTCCTGCTCTATATTGATACCTTTATCTATAGGAAATGTTTCTGAGATAAGTACCAATTCGAGAAGAAAAAGGAGTTTCATAGGTGAAGCGATTAGAGTTAGTCAGGAGCATTTTTTGACATTTCTTTTTTTTTTAAATTGAGGTTCTAAAATGTCTGATTAACAACTAGTCGCTATTGTCGCTAAAGGCAAACAAAGCCTTTGAAAAAGTGTCCACTTAAACAAAACGTACGTGAGACAGTTTATATTTCAAAATTCCAAAAATGTCACTTGATCTCTTATCAAAAAACTTAGCATTGAGCAACTTTTTTCATTGATTAGAAGAAGGGAAACCAATCGTTTCATATCTAATTCTAGTTAATACAGGCCAAGCATAGAGAAGGTGCTCCAGTAAGATTCAATAACCTCTTTTCTTATGGTCGTGCGAGTGGTTTCTCTGAAGACTCTCAAATCTTATCAGATTCTAGGGCATTGCTTATAATCACGCGAAAGTCAAAGCATCGCGCGATGTGACTTTGCTTTGCCAGAAAAGAAGCCTCACCCATGCTGACATATGAGAGATTCCTTTCTTTCAGTTACGTCTAAACAATAACTGATCCATTTTTCGATTTTGATAATGCCAGAAAATGTTCAAAAATGTCCGCTGCCGAAAATTTTATAAATGGTGGCCTGTACAAGAGTGTTCAAAAAGGGTCGAGAGCGTCGAGAGAGTGTTTAAGACGAGGCACATTCAGGACGATCATCGAAGTCACACAATTGATGACAAAGAAAGCCTTCTTTCATGTCAAGACCGTATGTTCTGCATCCGTGGACAACTACTCAGAGGCCGACGAATGACTACAGTTTTTTTTATCTAGAAATAAATGTATAAAAAAGAAAGTTTCCGTCAAGAACTTTTTTCTAAGAAGCCAAAATCGCAAAGAACTACCTCAAAGTGAGTTGAGTTGTCCCAACCAACGACCATCGCCACACCACAACAACCGCCTTCCAAAGGGCAAGTTCATAAGGCAGTTTTCTGATTAATGGTCTCATGATATGAAGAAACAACCCCACTAACCTGTAGTCAACAATTAATGAACCAAGATAGACGTAACACGGCATTCGGCCGTAATGAAAGCCCTCATACCGCCCCACCCCAGCCCCGGTTTGATACGGAAACACACGCACCGAGTCTCTCTGATGGCAGTAATTTCCTGAATCAACAGAAAGAAGGAAAGTAAATCAATTGGCTACTGGTTTTTATTGCTGACATTTAACGATTGGGCGATGCTGGTTCATTGAAAACCGAAATGTCAGAGACAGTGTATGAAATGTCATTGACCTTGGCATAACAACGCTGACGTTGACGTTTGTTTGTGAACTAAAATGCATTTTCGCCATTTTTCACAGCAATCTTCTGACAATGTGGCAAACGTCATTGTTAGAACTCAATGTCAAGCGAGGGTTAATTGTTAAGACCAGTTTCACACGAAACATAATGAGTACATTAGCGATTAGTTAACATGACAGATGACTTATATTTCCATCATTAATATACCTGTTTTTGAAGCGTTCTTCATGTTCACACCATCAGCCAGACAGACGCTGCGGTCCCTTTTGAACAGCAGACTGTTGTGAGGCAAAACAAATTTTTGTGTCAAAAAAATCTGGTTTCTTGTGCTAAATTAATCGATTTGCTCTGACCTTGGGAAGTGAAATCGATCACTTATGGTCGCACGACGGTTCAAAGAACTCCAACTCTATGACCTACAGTCATTTTGATGAAACACAAACCACAGCATATTTTTGACTGCGTCACCAACCTCTCAAAAAGTTGGAAAAAAGGCGAAATGTCAAACAGAAATGTATACAAAACCGTTACCTAATGTTATTGCCACAAAAATTTGCATGTTTGTGCCGCCATCTACTACAATCATCAGTGCAAACAGGCAGTCTTTCGCATCACTTCTCACCGACTTTAGCCGTGTGTCGACTTTCTAAATTCTCCACCACAGTCTGATGATTGTCTTCATCATTTTTCTGTGCAAAAAAAAACAAAACAGTGAAGACATCTTCTCCTGCGGACTTTCTATGACATTTCAAGCAATGCTACCAACAATTGCATAATTTCTCCCATTTGTGTTGATTTTTTTTGTGGTCTTCCCATCGCCCAACTGTCAAATGTCAAGCTAACAAAACGTCAAATTGAGACGTCAAACAAAAGCGAATTGGGGAAAAAAATGTCAAATTCATAAATCTCTCTCCCCCAAAAAAGGGAACCTTGAACGTAAACACTTTTGTGCCTGTGTGTACACTCACACACGCTTGGTGTGCGCAAAAAAAAAATGGAGAAAAAAAAACGTACAAAATTTTGTAAAACTCGTTTAGGCAATTTTTTTTTTCGCTTTGATACGCGCATGCACAAGCGAGAGCGGATGATGGTGCGAAAGGAATGGTGAAGTCAAAAGCGGGGTCCGTCTGAAAAGACGAAAAGACGGATATGAAGGCAGAGAAACAGCAGCAGCAGCAGCAGCAAACATCAGCCGACCATGGTCAGCAAGTTTTTTTTTTCTTTTTCAAACACTTTATGGTTTCTCGTGTATTAGACACACGAGAGGGGACTTAACTAAAGAAGGAACCAGAAGAAGTATACAAATAAGTCGATGAGAAAAAAAAATGGTTGCAAAACCGTAATTTGATGTTTCGTCTGTGGAAAAACAGTTATTACTTCGGATGACAACTCTACACACAGGTTTGCAGGTGGATCATGATCGCTATCTTAACGTCTGTCGGTTCTTTTTGCAACATCACTTCAAAGCCTAATCACCGTTAAATTGATTTATCGGTTAGGTTTCTCGAGTATGTCGTTGGGAACGAGATGAAGGTCTTTTCTCTTTCACACACGCGCACGAGCGTGCACACTCACCCATGGGTCTTTGAAATTCAATTAACACCCTGGGGTTTGTTGTGTAGGTTTGATGTTTTGTGAATAAACAAATTCATTTTGAAATCCAGTTCAGAGATGAGCCGATTTAAATTGTTGTATCAGTGGGTAAAAGAGGTTTTTTTTTGGTGAATTTTGAAAAAGTTCAATCTCACGGTAATGTGGCATTGGTCAGAGCAATACCAATGTGTGGGAAAGTGACAGATCGAGATTTGACGTTGTTTGAAATGTCAGCAGATAGACGGAAATGTCAGAGTTTATAAGACGAGATAGAGGGGCTTGATCGATTTTTTTCCATTTTTCTTTTCAAACAATACAAGTCATCTGTCAATTGCATGGCACAATTTTTCGTTACTTTCTGACATATACGAGGTGAATACAGAGGCCCAAGAATGTAACCTTTTCAGCAAGAAACTTTTGAGACAGTTCTGAAGGTCCATGATTTTAAGACAGTTAACACATGACCTCCATTACAGTTTTTTGAATTATTTTCCAACCAATTTGACATTTATGACTCGAATGCTGTTAAAGGATATGACAAGCTCTCTAGTTGTGCAGAATGTCCTCAAATGATAGGAGAGGTCTTGGTTAGCTGCACATAAAGGACAAATAAATGAAATTCGAACTCATTCCGCGCATATTCACCGCGTAACTGTCAAAAATTATCCTAGAGGTGAAATTTTGACGCAATTCATAAATGACCTTAGTTTTCAAAACTCTAGTGATTGCGCACTCTTTTCAAAGAGTACCGACAAAATCAGCTGATGTGCGTGCATCCCAGAAAAGGAAGAAAGAGAAAGACTGCGAAAGCGAAGGAAAGAAAGCAAACAAAAAACCCGGTTACCAGTCCACCACAATTCACAACTCATCCGCCGCACACCAGAAACAGAACGGAAACAAGCAAAAGCAAAAAAAAAAAACAAAAACACCCGATGAAAGGTATCCAAGTGCGCTTGTATGGATATGTGTATACTTTTTTTTCACATGGAGAAATGCAAGAACCACGCCACATTTTCAACCAATGACAGGCCGACTTTCGCGTGTTCCCCTCCGTTGGTTCACCAACAAAACGCCAGAAGCCAAGCGCAGTCCCCGAACACTGTACCGGCAATTTGGGATTAGATTGTTGATACACAGAGAGAATGAGGAGTCGGTGTGTATGGCGGATGATGACGTTTCTACACTGCCGTGTGGCAGAACATTGGCACGAGGCTGGAGGAGAAATGAAGTCACCAGACACTTTTACAATCGCGCATGTCTTGAAAATCTATACCGGGGCGGATTGTTGGGTTTCGGTTGGTATCCTTTTTCACATGGCGTGATACCGGCATGACGTCACTTTATTCTAAACTTGCAGCTGTCAACTCTGGCAGAGGGGTTGTTGTTGCGTGCAAAATGGGGTGTTGGCGGCCTTTGTCAAGAACGCCTGCAAAATATGTACTCATCCAACTGAAAAGAAAAATGATGAAAAACCCCCATCATAAGGTGGTGGCTTATTTTTATACCCAAAAGCAAGGGGTGTGTTGCCCGGTTACCTCTTGAAGCGATGACATTGAACTTGGTAACAGATATGAGCGTACGGCAAGGCGTCGAGTGCGAAACATTTCTGATAAGATGACTCATCATTCGGCTGTGTGTGGGAGGGTGGCTGGAAAAATGGGCGTTTAAATTTTTTTCTCTTCTGTAGACGTCAGCAAAATGTGACAAGTGAGGTTGTAAATGTCTATTTTTGTGGCAATAAATGGGACAGTCCTTTTCGCAAGGGAGAAATTTTGTGTTTTTTTGAAGGAAATTTCGAACTCGATTTAGCGTGTAATTAACCTCAATTGTATTCTCAGTCCAACATAAGTTTGACACATGACAAGGGAGCCAAGCAAATGATTTGTGCTTCATTTTGTTTTCTAGGTTTCTGGGTTAGGAATGGAATATTTGATGGTTTTGGAAGGAGTACAGGGCTAAATTTCGGAACATTTTCGGACAGTTACGATTTATGAGGTTAAGTTTGAAGGTTAAAGCTTACAAGTTGGATGAATTATTTTTTGTTGACCTGTTCAGCAACGTTTTGTCAGATGTTTGACAGTTCAAGTTGAAGTGATAATGTTTCTGTTCCACGAAAACGGATTTCTAGTTTTGACGGTTTACTTTGATTATCCGTCGAATTCAGTGAGCCGTTCAGACATTTTTGACAGCTTATTGTCATCGTTCTTTTTTAAGCTCTGAACAAGACTGCCTGTCTGTCGGTCAGAGTTTTGCACAAATCCTCAGAACTTCCGTCCTACTAAGTTTTGCGATTCTCCCTGCCTTTTAAATTCAGATTTTGTGGTGAAGTCTAGCTTCCCTTGCACCAGACTTCGTTGCATTTAGGCTTTCCGACACTAAATGCTATAAAGAAGGGCATTCACTTGTAAACGAGTTCAAAATGTTGCAAATTTCTCCTCATTTTCACCACAAATCGCTCCCAGCGCTAGAGTGCAAAGTAAATGCAAATTTCTTGTGAAAGAACTCTCCTCCTCCATTTCATTACTTCATTCGATGATTTCACTGATAATTTATTTTGTTTTCACTTCCCCATCCAATATTCTCCTGCGATAGTAAATCACATCACAAATCACAAACTAAATTGACAGATAGCTTCTTCTTCAAAGAATCCCGCACGCTAGACAATACGCTTTCGCACGCTGACCAGCCAGCCAACAGAAAGCAAAAAAAAAATAAAATTTGAAAGTCTCAAAAAGAATGAGAAATAAGGCTTCTCTTTGTCCCAAATACATAAATCTCTGAATTCAAAGTGTTACACTGGCGATACACCCAACAAAAATCATAACAACGACAAAATTCAGTCACGATGAGCAGCCGCAAACTGCGATGTATCTCTCGCCAATGGATTGTATGGCTTTTTTGTGTTTTTTTTTTCATCTGCGTGATTGTCTTACTAATTCTGTCGGTTTTCTTGCAATAAATCCTCCGACAAAGACAACCAATAGACATATGGAATGGAATATGGAAATATCTCTGTTGGACGACTCACTCACGGTGGAGTGAGTGCCCTGAGTGTGTCGCTGCTGTGAAGTAATATTTTCCTCCTGACTGACTGACTGACCACCTGTTACTTTGGCGTCTCCGAGCAGAAGAATTCTCTCAAGTACTTGTATCCAGGGTCAGTTTGGTCTTATCTTAGTTTGCAGTGCGAGGCTTAAGATAAAAATGTGCGAAACCAACACAAAAAACGGTGAAAAATACGACGAGTAAAAATAAAACGCTGACGCTTTTAATCTTGTCCGCCGCTGCGGCAAATCTTCACTCTTTCGCTGTGGTGTCTCCCCGACTATTGCATAACACACTAGCGTGTGTGAGACGCTTGTGTCAATCTTACGCACACCACGGCCGAGTAGCTGCGCGGGACAGCGACAACTTTGCTGTCTGTTTGGCTTGAAATTGATTACAAGTGGTAACTGGATGTTGGGAGTAGTGCACTTGTTCTCTCTTCCTGGATATCTGAGGACTTTTGCGATCCACTTGGACGTTGTCTGGGGTTTGTGTGGTTTGGAGGAATGCCAGAAAACATTGGTAGATGAGGCGTGTGTCATTTTCCAGATTTTTGTTTCTTTTCCTATCTCTAGCCATCTCAAAGTGTCTATCAAGCATCGCTCAATCAAGATTGACTACTAACTTCACTTGACATATTTACCTGGTGGCTTACATTGCCACTCACCTTGACAAAAGTCTCAAGTATCACAAGAGACCAATCAGACTGATAGAGAAGCGGTTGACTTGGGTGATAAAGTTTTGATAAGTGGCCGTAAAAAGTCTGCAAAAATTTCACATTTATCGCTTTTTCCGGCACGGCAACGCTTTCAAGCTAAGGAAAGAGACGCCATCGCCTGCGTCCATTAAAGGCGTTCCTCTTTGGGGAACTTTTTCTTCAATTTATCTCATTTCTCTGCCGGTATCAACAGTGAGTCATTTAGTTTTGTTTCGAGAAAACGATAAGAGTCTACATGGCAACTGATTGCAAAGTTTTTGCGGACATGCCACAACCATAAGATAAGCCCGCACATCTCGATGCCATTCCTAAAGGACTTGATCTCGTTCCAAACACAACCATCTCCACCTTTAAAAGGAAATTGCATTACTCCACCTCGCCTTGACTCCTTGTCCGGCAAAACATTCCTCAACACTCGCTAGGTATACAAAGAAATCGACGAAAAAAAAAATTCATTCCGCTTATGTCATTCGGAGATGTCGAGATTTTCGGTGTCCGCCTGTATTTTAGGGTGCGGAGGCAAGTTTCTCGTCCAACACTCTGCGAAACATTCTTGGCATTATTAGACTTTTCTTTTTTTTTCTTTGCATTGATCCAACCGATACCCGTATATCTCGCGAGTAGCCGCTCCTCGCCAATTATTCAATCGGACTAAATAAAACCATCCCAAGAATAAGATTCCCACCTCAAGTTGAAGCGAATTCAAAGCGAACAGCGCGACGAACCCCTCCCTCTACCCGATCGGTGAGTTTGACATTTAATGGTGATGTGTATGAACAATTTTTTTTTTGAAAAGCAAAATATTTCTCCATTGTGGAAAATTCACACAAAAAACCGAACAAAAAAAAACAGAATCCATCATTTCACTTTCACTTACCGACTGTTTTCCATTTTGGTTAAATCCGTGAATCCACTCATTTTCGAATACACTGCTACTGGGCGGTACTGCTTTGGTTGTTTAGATTAAATAACAGAATTTTGCAATTTTTCTCAATTTTCTTTTTCTTCACTAGGGAAAATATTGATTTTCACTCAATTTCTTTTGTTTTTATTTCAATTTCTTATTGAAACAGGCCTTTCGGATTTGAAATTTTTTCTTTTCTGCCAAACTGAAAAATGTGGAACTCCTTGCAGGATGCGCGTGTTCACAATATATCTTCACAGACGAATTATCACACACTTTTCTTTTTTTTGTTTGCTCCTCTTTCACACGAAAAGCGAACGAAATCTGGATGCAAGGTGTAAAGACGTCTACCAACGACAAGAAAGATTAAGCTTCGAAAATTTTTATCACCCGTTCCGTCTGACTGTCTTTTTACATTTGCACACGCGAATCAGCGATTGTCACAGGTACAATAAAAAAGAAGAAATAAACACTGTGGAGAGGGGGAGAGATACTGAGCAAGTGGTGATTTGATTTTGATTGATCAGCTTTCCTCTCGGTGCAGTTCCTTGTTGGGTTTGAAATTGTTGTTTTCAGCGCGACTGTGATATTATTTTCAAAAGCAAATCAGACAAAATAACAAGTAAACAGTTTCACACAGTAGAAGCAATTAAAGAACGCTGGCGGAGCGCACACACCATCACCGAGAGACTATGTTTTCGAATGACGTGCACTGACAGTTGCTGGTTTGGTTTTATTTCAAAGCGCGTATTGCCAGATGTAAACAATGCCGCTATGTGTGGACTGGTGGTGGCTTCGTGGTGATTATAGGCGATTCCATCTCGTGTGAGCAATTCTTGGTGTTCCAGTTGAGTGTGTGTGATTTTTTCTGAATATTAACATTGTTCTGAGTGTTGTTGGAGGGTTGGGAAAGGGTTTTGTGTGGAGTTCGTGTGTAGGGGTGTGAGTTGTTTTGAGATATTCTGGTTCTAGGGTGGGTTTGTTTGGGTGTTTTTTCGTTGAAAGTGCATACCTGGCAGTGCTGGGAATGAGTGGAATTTTAATTTTCTTGGTCACACCACATTTTTCTGCGTTCTGATTGGTCAGCTGGTGGATGGAGTGCTCTTTGACGACCGAAAGAGCATGCAGCAGGTCTCTTATATCGTGGCTTGACGTTTATGTTTTATCCACTGTGGGATGTGGTCAGGTGTGGTGAGTATTTCAAATTAGGCTGTTCGGATCTAGGGGCTTCATCGAATTCATTATAAGATTAAATGTTATACAGGTAGATTATTTAGACAGTGTGACGTTTGTCAGTCTACCTGATGTCTTGTATTTTATTTACCTTTCCTTTGAATACAGTTGAACCAAATTTTGAGGTGAAAGTTTTCTAGACCTTTGGCAAACTAGCCAAACCTTGAGATTTTAGAGAACACTTGTCGACTCCTTTGCGAATCTTCCTAGACTCAACAGCATCCTCTGCCACATCCCATGTGTCTTGTCATTCTGTCATTGATTTCCCAAATTACATTCCAGTCCAAAACACTGTTCGATTTGGAAAATGTCTGAACCAAACAGAGATAGTTCTTACATCAGACTCATTTTGAACCCAGTCTGCGAGTTCATTGCACCTCCTGTCAGATGGATACAGTTTCAAGGTTATTGGCCAATATATTCTCGCAAACCAGATTTTGCTTCGAAAGAGAACAAAAAATAAAACAAAACAACGAAAATTTCAAAATAGGACATAAAATTGAACCCTCGTCGGCATTGCCTATTCAATCAGGTTCAGGGCGTTCTGAACGCAAGTCGGATGTAAAAATTTATGTACATATGTATAACGAACTTGACATCGCTGGAATGCGCTACTTGTCAATGGCCAGCAAGTGTCACTTTTGTCACCTGTCTGTCACTTGCGACATTTCAAAAGAATTGCACATTACAGCCGGCCAACCTCCGCGAGCAATTAGAGTCGTCATTCATCTTCCAGCTTTCAAGAAGAAACAACACAAAATGTTCGCTGGTACATTTTTGAAGTACATTAACGCCACGCACATATTAATTATGCAGTCCTCGATGTAATTAGCATATTTGCATATTTAAATTCGGCAATAAAACAAATAATAGACATTTTGGACGAGGGAACGTGTGCGTCGACGGTGGGTTCTTCTGACATTTTCGCCGTGGCATCTGCGAGTGTAACGATTTGTCAAAAGAGAAGACATTTATGGGCCCTAGGGGTTGGGCATTAAGTGTTTATGGGATCTCTTGCGTGGACACTGATAGGTGAACTGCCGTTCGGTGTGGCTAATGATTGAGATTTTCCCTTCGTTTAGCATACGCGTGAATGTGTCGCTCTTTTGTTGAAAATGTGTTATTTTGGACTTATTGAAATTGCTGTCCTTTGTGGTGAACGCTATTAGAATAACTAGAAGCGTTTTTTTTTTTGTAGAGAATTGAAAGTCACAACCGCAAAGATTAGATTGATCAGCTAATTTAAATTTGAAACGGTCATCAGAAAACCGGAAAAGCTTTGCCAATATTATGAATACAAAAGTGCCTCTGAAAAATGAGAGTGTGGAGTTGACTGAAATCATTCATTTACTTCGTCTTTGAAACTCATAACAGTCCGAGGTGAACCTCTCTCACGATTCACCCAATAAGTTAATTGAGTTTCTACTCCACTTGTGCGCATCATCTAAGACGTCTTCCTTTCGTTCTCCCACCGGTTCGGATTCAAAGACTGTTCTAGGCGGAGCTTATGTGGGATTTGGTGTAATGTGATCATATGCCGTTACCGCTTATACCGCGGGGTTCACGTTTCCAAGAGTCGTAGACAACGCAAGACTTAGGCGCCTTAGCTGCCCAAGTACCAAATGAGATCATGCTTGAGGGACAATCAGCCCACCTTGGTATGGAGCGAGACCTTTCTGAAACTTGAGTTGAGAATGCAACTCCACATTGAGCTGGGAAAGTCCCCTAAGCGCCTGGCCTAATTAAGTGGGGCGAACAACCTGCTGCACACCAGTCAGCATAGTACACTAACCATGGCTCTGCCCGCGATATAGGGATTAATCCACAGCCAGGGGCCTACTGCACGGTCAGGCTGAAACTGGAGTTCCAAGGTCAAGAGCCCTTCGTGAGAATCCAATGAAACCTCTGACCAAACTGTCACTACCAGTCAGGTTCCCTCAACACCTGGGTCTGGTACCCGCCATTCCGCCACAAAATGGACTTTGGCTTTACCAGTGATCCCGTAAAATCAAATAGTACGAGTAGAAGGGACCTTTAATTTTTTGACGACTCTGAACGGCGAGATTTAAGAAGCTTTTTCATGAACAGTTGACACTCATTAAGTTTTGTCAGTAACTCGAAAGAGGCAGTGCCATGACAAATGCGAGGTGTTCCGTCCGGGAATCAAACTTAGACTTTCTGTGTGGCGGTCGACGCACTTACCACTACGCCACGTTAGGCACTCTACTAAGCACATGCCACAATACAGCCTATAGAGTTCATCGTTGAATCTTGTCCTCCAGATGCCATAAACGCAAAAAAGGAATAAAAATCGCAAGTAAAACTTTCCTCTCGAAAGGACGAAAGGCTTTCTACGTTATTTAACATGAACAAAGATAAGTAAGGTGTTGTTCAAAGCCAGCTTAGTATTTCGAGAGAAGGCACTATTACTCAATTCGCGTCTGAGAACGAACATTACACGTTTGGCTTAATTTTAATACACCTTTTGTTGTTGTAATGTCTTTGAAGACCTTGACTACCTCAAAATGTGTTAACTGCCTATTATGAAGCTTTGTTTCAGACGTCCATGATTCCATTATTTTTTTACGCCATC
Organism: Eristalinus sepulchralis; assembly: GCA_944738645.1. Classification (NCBI taxonomy): domain Eukaryota; kingdom Metazoa; phylum Arthropoda; class Insecta; order Diptera; family Syrphidae; genus Eristalinus; species Eristalinus sepulchralis. Next base: position 58,324,658 of record OX122886.1, read on the forward strand.
GTTTACCACCAGGCGTTCACATTAAACAGCGGAGAGATGATTCCTCCACTGTTAGTGCAATCAAAAGAGTATTCCTTCTTCTGAACCGCACAAACGACACTGTCGGGCATGTTTTTTCCCCGGCCATACCTTACAAATAAACTGGGGCACCCATCCAACCAGATCATCCCCAGCTGCAGTAAAGAGATCCGCAGAAATTCCTAGCTCCAGCAGATTTGTCTGACTTAAGCCCCGATATTGCTATTTTGACCTCGTCCCAATCAGGGGCGACAGATTTTTTATCCATTGTCATTGTACTCTGCAGAAGTAAGTTGTTTTATATTTTCAGCATCAACTGCGACTCTACAACAAGTGATCCGTTTCAGTGAGACTGGATCGGTTGCGATGCCCGACGTGAAATCACGCTTCGACTCTGTTGTTCTCTTGTCATCCCTGGGTATGACAAGGGAATGATCTGAGCCGATAATTTAACCGCGGAAGCTTCTGTCTGGGAATGTTGGAGACTGTCTGGGTTCGAAAGCCACTTGATAAGTCTGTCTGACGACTGATTGAGCAGGACACAACTAGAAGACCAAGGGTTACGTAAACGCTGTTTTCACTCCAATGTGATGTCCATCGAACTAGGTCCGTTGCCGAATGTTTAGTCGCTTGGGCTGCATTTTAACGATGTCTCCCTTTCCCAGCTACGCATGGATATTTCCTAGAATGATCTTGGCCTCTTAGCTGGAACATTAATTAGATGTGCTGTCTAAGTGATAGCAGACGTATCATTGCTGTTGGCGTGCTCCTCTGTAAGGACGTGGGTCCAAATTAGGCTGAATTCCTTCCTGAATTAAGTCTTCATGCGGATTTTCATAAGGCTTTCACTTACAAGATTGCAACATTGCCCGCAAGAACAAATCCAAAAGGCAGTGTCTTCCTCCAGTGAAGCAATGCCTCAGTTTTTGATTCTCCTTTGGCCCTCCCCATTTCATCTCATCTCCTAGAGGCCAGTTTTGTCTGATTTGTAGCTGTCCTCCTTCACTAGTTTTTCGGGCTGTCAACCCCATACTCCACTTACAGAACCGAACATTGTTGTCCTTCGTTCGCTTGAAGAGAGTAGTCGACAGAAGATCCATCCGGATCCGGGGTATGCGGTTGTGTCTAAACTGGGATCTTTTTTCGTGATGAGGAAGGTAACCTAACGCGCAACATAAAATTGGTAGGCGAAGCTAATAATTTAAGCCCTCGGGTAAAGGGCAATCACAGCATACCCTGCTTCACAAAATAATGGTTGCTGTAATAGCTATCTAGGGGATCCTACCAGGAGTACGTATGTCAACTTGATCTGCGCACTCACAGGGATAGAGTGGACGTCTCACCAGATTGAACGCTATCGACGACGTTGCCCATGGCTTGTCATCAGAATTATGGTGGCAGTGTTTGCGTGACTGGAACACCAGTTCCAAATGCCCCCAAAATGGTGATCCAACATATCCTTCCTTAACTTTGTCTTTAAGATTCTATTCAAAAAGACTCTTTGAAAATGTCAGCCCCGGAAAATTCGTTTTCAAAATGATTGCCTATGACGAGATTGACATAATGTTCCTGCTAAACAGCTCTTCCGCTACTCTCCTCAACAGAAAGCCCTCCAGTTCCGTGCATCTTTCAAGTTAATTACCAGTCAGCCACTCGTGTTGGCAATAAATACATCAACAGTTTCCTCGCGGCCTCCCATCCATTGCTCGCCATAATGTATGCAAACTTCCGACAGAGACCTTTGAGCCACCATCTGAAACGGAAAATCAATTTGTTCAATTCTCGGGTTCTACCATGACACAGATTTCGTGCAAAAACCACAAGTCAGTCGAGCCGGAAGGCTGCATCGCTTTCCGGAGACCTTCCCGTTGATCCAATCTGTCCAAGTATTTTGTCATTCGTTTATAAAACAGACACTCAGAACTTGAAAGCGAATACTTCCTTCGCCCTCGCGAATTCGCTCGATGACATTCGATATCACACGCTTTCGCATAAAAACCCATCGACGAATAAACAATTCCGCGAGATCACGCCATAAATTTCTCAAAACATTCGGAATGAGCGCGTCGAAGCCGCTGCAGGTTGCCCCGGTGGCTGCGGTTCGCGGCTCACCCTTCACCGAGTAGCGAGCTGCGTCGGAAGAGATCAAACAAGGTAAGGCACGAACCAAATTATGACGAGCGTGTCAAGGCACAGCTGACACTTCGGTGCAGGCGCTCGCGAACGGCGAGACGTGCACTTGACCGCCACTCACAGGGGTAATCATCACCCGTCGCAGTTGCACGCGCGTCGGGGAGCATCTCTTCGAATTCGACTTTCGGCTAATTGCAGCCTTAAGTATGATTGCCCAACTAATTGCACTCGCTGCGGCGGAGCGGACGCATCAGCGCCTCCGCGTCACGATAATAAGCACACGCCAGCAGCGCTGTTTGTGTTGCTTTGTAGTGCTTGTGCTGCTTCCCAGGCGCACTTCGCGTGATTTATTCACCTTTTTCTACTTTCGCGTCGCTTTGTGTCGGCGACCTGTTTAGGAGCTAGACAAGACCGAAACAGGTTGTGCACTCAGCCCTGCGACGCGTGCATAACGCGCGCGTCATTTAAAAGCGCAAACACAGAGAGACGGAATGCGGGCCCACTAAAACCGGAACATCGACGTCTTCTCGCGCACTGGAAAGGGATTCCCAGCCGAGCAGGACCCGTTTGGCCACTCACTCGCCTTGGGGTGAAGGTTCTCGTCTCGAGATGGCCTTGAAAGAGTCTTACTCGGCCGTTGCGCATTGGCGTTCTAAAAGTGGAACGTGTGTCTGCATCCGTTCGGATGTTGCGACACAAAAAGCCGCCGTCTGACCTTGACACGGGGTCGACCTGTCGACTGTCGGAGAAATTATGACATTCTGCCAATTAGCAAGTTCATTACCGCGCCGTGTGACACTGGTGGCAAACTGGTTACGGTTTGTCTTCGCGGCAGTCTGTGTTCTTTCTGATGCACTGCAGTAGGCACGCCGGCAGCCGGCAGCGGCGGCGACAGCTTGTCACTGTCTCGTCCTTAAGGTAATTTGTTTTCTGAAGTTTCTTCGCTTGGCTTGCTCGAGTTACATTGTGACGGCGCACTCATGTAGCATTCAAGTGACAGTCATCATCTCTGACTGGCGGGTAATCCACCGTGGTGCACAGCGCTTTCTATGTTCGACTGAAGCCGCAGCAAGGGCAGGAAATGCACAGAGCTGGGGCACATCGCATCGCTGGTGACAGCACGAACCAGCGCTGAATAGGTCTGCGTGTCAGTTTCGAAAGTGATTATGTGATTATTCAATGATAGGATAAGTTCTAGTTGACGTGGAGAGGAACGTTTTAATCGCCTTACCTCTTCCGTAAACAATTTCATTGTGGTCTCGGTGATTCGGCACTTTTACGACACGAATCTGGTTTCGGATTCAATGAGGGACTCGAATTGATTTCACGGCGCCTATTGTGAATGATGTCGCTGGTCGAGTTGGAGTTGCGATGAGTTGGCTTTGAAAGAAGTAGAAGTACAAAGTCTTCCTTTTTTGTAATTTCTCTAAAACGGTTGTGGGCTGTGGTTTTTTTCGGAACTCGTGTGGGAAAGAACATTTAAGTGAACCCATGTGCGCTGGATTTGGAATGGAATGTTTTATTCATGTTCGAAAAAAAAAACATGCGCGTGGCTTAGGGTTTCCGTTTACGTCAATGGTAAAATTGAACAACGACCTTAGCTTGTTTATGTCTGGGCGTTAAACTTTGGCTCTGTTTGTGGCAGAATTTGCGACCAGACTTAGACGTCACTTTTTTTTTGGAAAACCCTGCCAATCGTTTGTTTAAAAGAAACTTTGAAGTGTTGCTTGACAAGTTGGTTTCTAACACATTTTAGGTGGATTTCTAAAGACGGAAACTGTGGTCAAATGCTAATTTAACACGTTTTACCCGGCGTGGACCACTGGTAGTCCACGCGCACTGCGCTTACCTGGCGGCGTGGACTTCTGGTGGTGCACAACAGTTTATAATTTCATTTCAAAAAAGTGCCGCAATACGCACAACTTGTCATCTCGTGCAGGCAATGCGTAGAAACATCAAAAAAATGCTCCGGATGGAACGTTTTAACAAAATTTTGAAGTCATCTCCTGCTAGGATACTCTGAAGTTTTAAATGAACCACACAAACAATTTGAATTTATGTATTTTTTGCATAATGTAAAAATTCATATTTCACCGCGATTTCTTACTACCTTGCCTGTCGCCGAAACCGAGAAAGAAAGCTGCGCAGGCGTATGGTCCTCAACGTCACTTTTCAAGTCTTATGATTACGGCTCCATTTTGAAAGTTATCATCTCAACTCAAAAACGGACTCATTCTTTTTTTTCAAAAAGGAAGATTTACAAAATTTTGGTGTTTTGTTGCTTGAATGTTGTTTTCAATACTGGCGTGTAATTTTTTTAGGTTAAGAAAACATGCGGAACTCCAAAACTGCTGCCATCGAAGGAGGAGCCAATTGAAACAGAACAACGTAAAAAGTGGAGACGGAGGAAGACTCATATTTCGTCTCCTATTTCTATGGAAACTGGACTTCCGGTCAACAACCAGACTTAAGGTCGCTTGTCTAATCGTAATAAGTGCCATGACTTTTATGCTCCTTCGTCACATATTTGCTTATGCAGTCTCGGCTGAAGAGATTGTCACATTGGTGGTCCTTTGTTGACCATTCTATCTCTGCAAAAGTGACAGCTAATTTTCTCCAGATGATGTGACTGGATGCATGAAACCCTTGATTCAAAATCACATCCGTAGCACTATTATTTGTGTATACGGAATCACTGATGGAGCCAAAGCCCATTTGGTGGCCTAGATTTTGAGGGAACCTGACTGGTAGTGACAGCTTGATCAGAGGCTATATTCTGGTGCCACGGAAGGTCAAGAGCCCTTGGAACTTCGGTTACAGCCTGACCGTGCGGTAGGCCCCCTTGTGGAAGTCTCGTGGTGGCTGTGGTTTAAAACCCAATATCGTGGTAAGAGTCGAGGTTAGTGTACTGTGCTGACTGGCCTGGCTCAGGTTGTTAACATGTTATGAGACTTTCACGACTCAGTGTGGAGTTGCATTCTCAACTAGGTGCTGCGACTTATAGAGCGGCAGAAGTTTTAGAAAGGCCTCGCTCCATATCAAGGTGGGGTGATTGTCCCTCAAGCATGAACTCATTTGGTACTTGGGTAACTAAGTTGTCTAGTCTTGCGTTATCTACGACTCTTGGGAAAGTTGACCCCGTGGTAAAAGCAGTAAGGCATGTGATCACGTTAAACCAAATCCCACATCAGCCAATGCACTTGAAACTGAAATGCCAAAATCCCGGAATGCAAAAATCTCTGATCGCCTAAAATCCTTAAATTCCAAAACTCTAAGATCAAAAAATGCCCAAGGTCTTGTAACGCCAAAAAGCCCAATGCGCCCAAGATCCAAAAACTTGGCAATTTTAAGAGAAATTAATATAGTGGAAGTTTGCATTATCAGAATTTAGTATTCTTAGTCCTACGGAAAGATTCCCTGCAAAGTGGTCCAGTCTAGTACGTCGATCTATTGGCTTAAATAACAAGTCGGGCTACCTTATGTTGAGATCGGTTTGTTTTTGGAGTCGTATTTGGTTATTTTAGGAATTTTGTTCTTCAGGATTTAACCTTTTCCAAAGTTCGATCAATTCAGAATTTTGGACTTTGGAATTTTGTTCCTAACTCAGAGATTAAACTGAAGAATGGGCAATGTTTTTTTTGAATAAAATGAAAAACGTTTGACTGACGTGACCTTCATATGCGATGTGATGGTGGTTTAGGTGAAGTAGGTGGAGGGTGTGATGGTTGAAGTAAAAAGAGGCGAAGTTGCAATAGTTTAGAGTACAGTACTTAGACCAGAACTTAAACAAGTAAGGAAACCACAACTTGACTTCCACCACAAGAATTTGGACAAGGACTCTAATCAGCTATTGGACAATGACAAAGAAAGAAACAACAAGAATTTAGCAAAAAGGTGTAAATCCAGAACTTGTACAGGAGCTAAGACTTTGAGAATGAATTGAACTGCAGATTAGACAAGGACTTGAGTCACACTTCGGGTTTCGTGAAAGTTTCCCAAGTCATCACTCAACCCTCCTTTCGACCAGTATACAGACTCATCCAGACACTACACTCCGACTTTGATTCGTCAATGGCTGACACAAATAATATTAATTGGGTGGCAGTACGGCCCATAAGGGACCAATTCTCAACTTCTACAACAACTACTCGTGTTCTGCGTGCGACTGTTCTCTCACGAGTAGAAGGGACCTACAGTTTTTTGCCGACTCCGAACGGCGAGAAATGAGAAGCTTTTTTCTAGACAATTAGTACTCTTTGAGAGTTGTCAGCAACTCGAAAGAGGTGGTTTCGTAAAAAAAAGCGAGGTGTCCCGTCCGGGAATCGAATCTAGACTTTAAGGGTGTGGGTCGACGCACTTACCCACTACGCCACGACGACCCCCATGGCGCTGTTCATGATCTTCAGAAAAATATTGTGTATACATATGACAGTTTTGCTGTCTGTCGATTCTTATTTGTCTTACAGTTCGTAGAACTTCCACTGTTCCAGGAGAGTTTCACTTCCACCGCCTGTGCATTCACACTCGATTTCTTTCACCAGAAGTCAGCAAGTCCCAAGAATTCCTAAAAATCACTGATTTTACAATCTTTCAAGTTTTCCTATCGTACTTCTCAAATTGATAAGCGTCATGCCGGTGCTATTAAAAAGTCGTCAACCAACAACAATCAACAAACAAACACCAAATTGTGTGGCGAACATTTTGATCCATCCTCACTTTAATCGACTGGTCAACCGTGATTTTCTGCTGTTCTGTGTCTCCTAATAAAAATACATTTTCCACCAATTCTATTTCAAGAACTTGGATAATTTGGCAAAGAATCACGATCGAACGACTTTCTTGTTTTGTCATCCTGTCCTTCAGCCTTGATTAATGTCCACAACTACGAACTGGTACGAAACTCTCCCGCCGCCGCCGTCGCCGCCGTCGCCGCCGCCGTGAGCAACTGGTTTCCCGGTTCTGACTTCTGAGTGGCTTTATTTTATAGAGGATGCGGCTCGAAGATAAACACGAGAATTTCCAATTGACGCAAAACTATGCATAAAAGTTGTTTTATTGCAGAACGGCCCACACGAGATGCCAGCACAGAAGTGGACTGACAGCCCGGTGACACCGAAATACCAACTACATCATCAATTTTGAGTTATTCAAATTTATTTAAACAATTCGCTCACAAGCTGGCGTCCGCTTCGAGTCGACTTCCTCCACATTTGTGCCAAGAATGACGCTTAATTAAAATCAATCGTCTTGGGATTCGAAAGGCTTAAGCACGTGATTAGCCATGTGGCTGTGATCGCCGTAGCTGCATAAATCAACGCGCCTCGGCCGTAAGGTCATTCTTCTGGTTATGATGAGCGTTTTTCGTGTGACCTATGCGACATTAGCATACGTTCATGCGGCCGAGTGACTGTCAGTGGGTATGGTCCTAGTGACGGCTGCCACTGCTGACTTCCTCATTCGGTTTCGGTCTAAAAGCCCGTCCAATGACCTAAGACAATTCGCGAAATCCAACAACGGAGTAATTTATTTCAAGTTATGCTCGAGGCGAACTTCCGTCAACAGAGACCGTGGCGCTTCCTCGTTCGCAGTCGTTTGAATTATTGCCTTTTAAATCAGTCCCCAAGGAGCGAATCAATCATGCATTGGCGCAGAATGTGCGGAGGAACCACAAGCCAACTTGAAGGGAATCACTTAAACGGAATCCAGACTAGTGCGCGTCAAATTTAATTAACACCAAATGGGAAGTGGGTGTGTAGCTTTACTCCGCTCCACGGATACCAGCAGCGGCAACGGCAGCGACAACGTCACCAACAGACCGCGACTTCATTCGGCGAGTGCTCATTTGCAAATAGCCCAGCTGCGGCGAGGGGCGACGGGAAATTAAGACAATTCCAATCGAGACTTTAATTAAAAGAGGACGGGGTTGTGGGGTTGCGTGCCCGATGAGCGGCAGCAGTACGTAAACACACTCATAAAACATTTAAATCTGAGCCTTCACGTCGTTGCCGTCCCAAAGCCTAAGTTGACCCCCGAATGTGGTCGAATGGAAATCGAATTTTATGAGGCACACACGGCGGCGGAGGCGGCGGCGCGACGGCAGTTCTCGGAAGTTGTGTCGTGGGGTGGGGTGGGGAGCGGGTGCCGCATTATGTAGGCATTACTTCCAGAAGCCCGAACAAGAGCACGCCGCATGGCGTGGACATGATAATGTCGGAAAAACGGGCGCATGAATTATTTATTTGGGAATTCTCTCGTTTGGATACAGCAGGAGTCCAATGCTCCTAATGGACATCGGAGTTCGGATCATGTGTGCTGCGGTTTATGAGCTTTGGCTGGCATAAGAATCACCGTCACTGCCAGGGGGACGGGCGCAGTTCTCGGCGGCAGTCGTTTGGTTTAAGTTCAGTTGCACTTGCTAATGAAGTCGGCAATCGTATTTGGCACGCTTGTGATTTTGATTAGGCGTCTAAGGGTGAGCTGATTTTATTGCATTTCGATTAAGGCAGCTGTTGAGTGGTGAATTGAAGACGTTCGTTGAGCACGTGTGAAGTTCGATGGTTAGAGGAGGGAGTGACTAAGGGATTTTAATGATTAAGATTTATGTGAAAAGGGGATTTTTCAGTGAATTAAGGACATCATTTTGACATTCACTTAACATGTGAGTTGTCAAAGGGAAAAAGAGTTTCTTATTTGGCTTAGCCTAGCCTAAGTAACCTTTGTTAGAAGCGACTTAACTGGAATTAAAATATCAAGGACTATGGTTCGTATGGTAGAACTTTGTCTCTCCCAAAATCAACGAAGCAGCTTCTGTTTGTTGTTCAAAAAGTGTCAAGCGAACAAGAAAAAATAAATTGATAAATTTATAGACCTTAGCAGGTCTAGGCATGAGCATTTGCCCCACAGTAGTTCTAGGAGCTATTGTTGGGCTAACATCCCCATAAAAATTCGTTACAAATATAGCAGGTAGGTATACCATGAACTTGCCCCCATAATACATATTCAAACCAGGCGATCTATGGGGGCCACCTCAGATCTTCCCACCCGATACCTAAAAAGGACATGTTCTGAATGTCTTGCAGGACGGTAATTTGGTATGCATCTTGAAGACCGATCCATCAAAGTCATCATCAAAATAAGCCCAAAAAAGGTCGAAAATATTTGTGGGTGTTGGAGATGGTTCTCTTCAACCCAACACATTGATCGTTGAACTCACTGGGTCAGATTTTAATGATTTTTAAGCCAAAATCCATGCAGTCGATAGTTAATGTAAGTGACGAAAGGATATATGCATAAGCGAGAGATGCGGTCTATGAGTGGAGGGGACCTCCAGTTCAAGGCCGACTGAGAACGAGAAAATCTAATAATCTTGTGTCACAGCAGCTCGAGAGAGGCGGTGCCGTTAAAAAAAAACTCAAGATGGATAATCAGGGAATAAATTCAAGGACCTTCGGCATTTGAGTCGTTGCAGCTACCCACTGAATGGACCTGTATCCCAAGCTTTATTCAAATCCGTTGATTAGTTGAAGATAAATTTTATTTCGAACATTAAAGCAGGAGGAGGAGGAGGACATCTGCATCCACACTCGCATCTGTTAAAAGGATTTTTCAATATGAGAAAAGTTGCACCAGGAAAAATAAATAGCCGGAGCCTGTGAATAGCGGGTGTATAGGTCGCATCAGATACCACCAATTGGAGCAAAGAAATTGGTGATTTGTTTGTTGTTTCATATTATCGCCACCTTCTTAGGTCCTCGCTATTAGCAGACGTTCTATACATCAGCGATTGAGGAAAAGATTGAAGAAAACATTTTGATGATTGCTAAAAGTAAGAATAACGATTCCGGTTCCCTTATAAAAATTACCGATTCCATATGAACAACTAGAACAAGGGACATTATGTCTATCCAGAAAGTCATGCTCAAGGAAGAACTGTGACGTTACATTCGTCAAGTGGAGATGAGTATCAAAAAACATCAGAACATGGCAGCGCTTAAGCTGTACTTCAAAAGAAATGACTTACTTGTCGCACTCAAATACGAGTCGATGTGGATGAAAATTCTTCTGAATGGTGGAGTGTTCATCAAGGGGTCTTAATCTCCTTTTGATTATCTTCTAAAAGCACGAAGACTTCTATCTAATTCACTAGCAGAGATGTAGGATAATTAAATTTTTTCAGTTAAGAACTTAATTGACTTTTGCTTTCGTTTTTTCTTCAATTTATTGATTTCACCTTAGAATTAAGACTTCAATATTGAAATCTCCCATTTTTTTAAGAAGTCTTGACTGGAAAAGTCTCCACGACCAATCCTATGTTTGAAGTCAATTGAATGCAAGTCTTTTGAATTACATGCCACTCTGAAGTCTTTACCATTCACTTTAAATCACTAACATTCAGTTGAAATCTCCAGGATTTCAAAAATTGTCTTTGGGACTTTTTTGTAATTGAAGTCCTTGGGACATCAATATGTGAGTAAGTTTGACCAAGTCTGAAAGAAAGACGAATCGCATTTTTCATGAAGTATGAAGGGCTCTTAGGCGTAGTGATGGGTGGTCATGATGTATAAAGGGGAGGGGGAGAATGGATGTATAAAGTGTTGGCCGATGAGCGTATTCGATGGTTAGGAAGCATCATCGGTAGTGAGGGGGTTTTGGACGTAGGGGATATAATCTCAACTGAATGCGGTTGACTTCAAAAGAATGCTAAAGACTGTAAGGCGACTTTGAACAAAGCAATATATTATAGTTCAAAAGATTTGCATTCAATTGACTTCAGTCTAAAGGCAGCTTCAAGCGATTGATCCGATCACAGACTTCAAAAGGAATGGCGACTTCATTACTGAAGTCTTAATTCTTCAATGAAGTCAAGTGGATGGATCGTAATTTATAAAACGATTGCTTTACCGAAAGATTGCACTACTTTACAACTGTGCTCACCAGACAATGTTCATCATAGCGGTCGCCGTAGTGGGTAAGTGCACAGACTCACGCGTCGAAGGTCTCAGTTTTGACCCGTGGATTGAACAGCTCGTATTTTTCATGGCACCACCTTTTTTGGGCTGCTCACAACACTCAAAGAGTACTAATTTTCTATGAAAAGATTCTAGACTCTACCCGTGAGAGAACAATAACACTGGTCTCATGCAACTTTAAGGAACATCTAAAACCTGCCAAGCTGCTCTCAGAATAAAAGATCTAAGGGCCGTGCTGCAGATTTTTGACCCTTACAGGGTTCACGTGACAATGTCATAAGCTACATAAATTTTTCACAAGTAATTTATCAAACCAGACATTTGAAAATTCAGATTAATTTGAAATATTCATCAAAATGAATTCTCTCAAATGTTTAACATGCCAGACGTACTCGTAAGAATATTCATTACACGCTCATGTCTGACAGTGTTATGAAAGTCATTATTACATTGAAATCACTCCATAATGATTAATGATTTCATTCACTGACAGAGACGGTCAGAACGTCTCGCACAGTGGTTCATTTGAAAATCAAGCAAGTGGGGTGATCGTTCAATTGCGAGAAAAGATACAAATACGGAAACATATTCATGAGTGTCTCACCGTGGCGAGAATGCTGCGAATGCAACTTCGTTGAAACACTGCGTGATGTATTTAGTGTTAATTGTTTTGCAAATTTAGATGATGATCAGATGGGCTTGTGAGATAAATTACATGATCTCACTCAGTCTTGTAAACTGCGCAGAAGTCTTACACTGCGGTGAGAGCCATCATATGTCAAATGATATCGGTAAAGAATTGTTTCAGGAATATGGACGGGGTTCCAATACCTAAAAGCATCTCATGTGTGTAAGATCGATCGCTTAAACAATAATAATTGAGTGGCACTTGAGCTCACAATAGACCAGGGCCTAGCTTCTTCAACAACTACTTGTAATGTCCGTGCGACTCCCCTCACGAGGGGAGGGGACCTACGGTTTTCTGCCGACTCCGAAGGACAAAATTTGTAAAGTTTTTCCTTCAGTGTTGTCAGAATTGCTGACTCAGCAAGGAAGAAACTACAGTGCACAGCAAAAGTGCAAAATTAATGTTTCAATTTCAGGAATAGAGTTTGGAACCGCCGGCCATGTTGCTATGCCGACAGAAATTTATCTTATGTGACATCTTCATTTTACTGGGGAAGGCCAGCATCGTGTGACAACGGAATTTAAATTTTTCAGAAATTTTGGGCATGAACCGTGTGGCAGCGAAGTTTGTTCGAAAATTGATGAATTTTGACGTAGTTTCATGCCTCAGCCACCATACTCACCAGATTTAGTCCCCCGATTTTCTTCTGTTACCAAGATTGAAGGGACCCATGAGGCCTCTTTCGACGTTTGAGAATATACAAACCAAATCGCTGAGAGAGCTTATCCCAAAAAGTGTTTATCAGAACTGTTTCCAGGATTTGAAATGAACTCTGGCACAAGTATGTTGTACTTGAGGGGAACTACTTTGAAGGGGACAAAATAGAAATTGATGAATAAAGAAATATTATTCATAATTTCTGAGGAACGTGAAAAATCACATTTGTTTTTGAACAGACCTAAAATGGGCCCACTTTTAAATATTTTGGCAGATCTTAAACGGTTTTGGATACTATTCTATGAGCTGCGATTTTTCACATTACACACAAGGCTGAAATCGTGTGGATAATTATCAGGACTCCATCTGGGATAAGTTGGTATTTTATTTCATATGGAAAAATATTTATCGCAGTGCTTCCTACCCAATGCCATTTAAGAATTATCTTTTTTGTCGTTCTTTCCTTCAATGGAACGTCGAAATGGGGACAACCAATTTTTCTAGATTGTTAAAACTCGGTGTTCCTCATAATTTAAGCCTCGAAACTGTTAAATTCTCAAAACATTGGCGAATTACGCCAATTGAGTTATCGGAAAAATGCAACCCATGAACATATGCACGATTTATGGAATTTATTCACCGCGCCTGCATCCTATGCCATAATTCCATACTCGTATGCAGCAACATGGTTACGTATCTGAGCAACTTCTATAATTCTTATTTTGTTTCTGATGTGTTTGCCTGACACAGTGGTACAAATCACAGTTTTCAAAAAAAGTGTACTTACGGAGAGTTATTAGAGGCAAGGGTAAATGTACAAGTGTCAATGACATTTTCCCCACAGCTCTAATTTAATTTAAAGAGTCTAAGCAATTAAACACTACTTGGAAAAGTCATAAATATTCACCAAATTTCTTCGTCTCTTTCCTCCTTAAAACAATTGAAATTGTTTGTTTTAAACTTTTTACATCACAGTACATAGGCCATCCATCATAAATTATAAAAAGTTATCAATTTGACAGCTGATTAGTACAAAATTTGACGATGAGACAGATATATCGAGTATCGGAAGAGTACTAGAGAGTTCCAGATCTCGAAGATGAGAACTTACCCATTCAGATGCGACTCCAATGATTGGACTAATTTCTCTTGTCTTCGTTTTTTTCGGCATCGATTGTGCCAATCTTCAGGTCATTCCCATTGCTTTAAAACGTTTGTAAAGTGTTTGCCCAGTTGCGTTTGTGGAGGATCTTCATCGAACAATGCCTCCAATTGTTCATCTGTAAACCTAACTTGGAAAGGTACTAGACAATATCCATCTGATATTTCGATGTTAAGTATGCGTCTCGCTCTGGTCGACATATAACTGGAAAAAATAGAAACTTGAGCAAGAATGGCACACCGAGGACCTTGCTCTTCAAGGGGCTATGTCATTCATTCCTAGGCAATTATCAACCATTTGAAGAAAGCTGGATGTTTCGTTGCCACATGAAGGTTAGGTAAGGCAGGATGATGAATGTACTTAGTCCTAGTCAGAGCAATTGTGCTGCTGCCCCTATTGGATTGATACACTAATAGCGTAGTGAGAGCTATACCAATTAAGAGCCGATGATAAAGCCCAATAAATCTATAAGGGTAATATTTTGGAGGTTGTGCAAATCGCTTAAGAGATGATTGCCAACAAACGTACGTGTCAGGTATGCCAGTACAGGACGGGTGCTGGGCTGGTAATGTAGGAATGCACTGTAAATTTTTGAGAAGTCATTTGAGAGGATATCCAGCCTTTTGGCGTTGAATAGCTGCCGGTTACGACCAGGCTTTAGTGCGATTTTCGAAACGAAGGTAACTGTTTAGAGGGTGTTGGATCAAGGTAAGGGTCATACTTTCCTTACAATATGACCGAAAGTATCGTTGGCCAATTTTAGATTGATTGTGTGGGTCGTGTCCGCTTGCAGATTTGCTGTGTCTGGCCACTTCGTCTGCTTTACAATTTCCTGGGATACCCTTCTAAGCACCCGTCTCGCGTAGAGAGCAGCTGTAATAAATGACTGTTTTGAAGTTCAACGAGATTGATTTTTGGGATTGTCTGAGGATGAAAACATCCTTCGAAAGCACTTCATCCAGTAAGTACTACACAAATGGCCATTAATTCTGCTTGTAACACACTGCAGTTATCAGAAATCCTGAAAGTTAGCCGTAAGTTGAATTCTTCGAATGCGATCGCCCATACATTTTGTTTGAGCGAATTTCCATTTTCATTTCACTGCTAAAACGGGACGAAATCGAAGGCTTTCAGAAGAAATTATTACGGACAATGGAAAGTAAATCACAAAACTTAAAAATCTGTTCATCAATGAACTTACTATAAGATGCCAAACGTGTCTGCAGTGACTCCGTGTGTGAACTCCTATGTGGAATGTCTTAAGGTTCGGAACTCTAATTAGATTTTTGTTTATCTCGAAAGTTTCCATGGACCCATTTCCCTTCTTTTAGCTGACAATCCTCAGGAAGTTCAAATTTTGTATGAAGATGCTTTTCAAACTTGCTTTTGAGAATTGTCATTAAACTGTAGATCCCCTGCTCTAGTGAAACAATAGAACCACCAGTGCAGCTAAGTCCGTGTGCACTGTAGCGCCATTTACCGTTCCGTGTGTTCTCGTGGCTTTCGCAAGCAAATCCTATTATCCGAACGCACGACGCTCTGACATAAGGACGTAAAGCTAGCTTTCTTAAAACCAATTCATTGTGTTCGTGAACGTTGATCAATCGTCAATGGATGTCTCGAATTTTTTCAAAAGACCCGAAGACGCAATTCCCTAAGAAAGGATGTCTGATCGTGGCAAGTGCAGGACATGTGTACGGGAAGTTAAGAACCCCCTCTTTTTTAACACTGGCACTGATCGTTGTGTCGAATATCTAGCAGCATGTTCCCTAACAGGTTAGTTCGCCTAGCCTACTAACATCGATTCGAGTTTTGAAAAAAATTTCTGCCGCGCCACGTATTCCTAGATGTGACACTTTAATTTTAACTGTTCCAACTATGGCTGGCTGACTACAGGAAATGCTCTATAATATGAGTAATTCCATTGAAGTACAAATATGAACAGAGGCCCTTAACCGAAGCCCTTTCTCATTGCCTTATAACAGATCACTCAATAAGTCTCGGGACAAATAGGAGGGCGTTAGTGGCGCCCCCTATATGTCCCTGGACTTATGGAGGGATGTGTTATGTAATCATGTCCGAAAGCCTAAACTAAGTTCTCCTTACACCGTAGCAACATAGCAGACATCTCATTCCGAGTTTCATTCACTTTTATAAATGAAACAAGTGAGTTTTAGATTTTTTAAAATTTCGTTTTTATTATTAGAAATAGCATTTTTATACTCAATTATAGTTTTTTTTTCATCTTTATTTTAGTTTCTGTTTTTTTTCTTGTTTATTAAAAATTCCACTCAATTCACATTTGAGTGAATTTTCTCCGCTGTTTTCTAGAAATCTTTTACGCATTTTTCTTTTTGCTTTGCTTTTAGTTGATTCTTGCCTATTTCTTTTTATGCTGTAGCTGCTGTAGCTAAATATGTATATAAGTGTATGTTTATTAATTTCAGTTTCACAAAAAAATTTCGTTAAATGCTTTGCAATGTTTAAAAAGTTTCTTGAATTTTTTTTTTGTTTTTTTTTTCTTTAACTTTAAATATTTTTTCTTTATATAATCGGATTACTGGTTGAAAAAAAAATTTACAAGTGTTGGAATTGTTGATAAATAAAACGAGAAACAAAGTCGTTGCGTAGTGTTTTTTAAAAACCTTTATGTGTTCTCCTTTTGTAAGCTATTTGTGTTTTTTTGTTTTTCTTTTCTTGAATGTAAAAAGGGAATTGAAACCACTGAATTGAGTTGATTGGAAAAGAATTGATTATCCGCGTTCTGGTATGCATAAATAATCAACTTGCTATTGACTTTCATTAAAATGTTTGCTTTTAAAAAATGCCTGGGGATTTTGAATTTCTTTTTAACCTATCTAAGAACGAAAATATTTATTCGATTTGTTTATGTTTTATTCTTATTTTTTCTTTTCGTATACTTGACGTGGAGAGCTTAAGCAAGGATTGGAAAAATGATGATCTTACTTGCTACGAAAATTCAGATTTGACAAATAAATCTGCGTTTTTATTATAGTGAAGTGTTTAATTTTGAATAAGGAAAGTATACACTTACGAAGTAAAGAGTTAGTTCTTTTTTAACTCGGAAGCTGGTAAAAAAGATTAATTAAAGGGGAAACTATTGGTTACAGTCTAGGGCAAAATTGAAAAAAAAATCGGCATTTGTAGGTGGAAGGAAAGCTGTAGAAAACACAGGTGGTCATTTCGTATTTTTTTTTAATCATAAGTTTTTTTGATACTGACAGCTATTTCCCGATCGAAATCTGACAAAAGTATCCTATCTCCGCGGAACGAAATGATTAAATCAGCATTGAGAAATATTGAAAATTTATTTCTCAAGTGAGTACTGAATCTTAGGAGTGTCAAGTGTGTGGACAAACTTTGAAGGGTCGTTGTTATGCCAACAATCCGAAAGCGATTCAAGTTCTTAAGGCCAATATCGCTCTACACCGTAAAACCATCAACAAGGTTTTGAAAATTTTGGAGTGACAGAATGAACTATTGCATATTGAATAACATTGTATAATTAATTCTTATTCGACGAAGTTATGATCCTAATAATGGGGATCATAACCATCCCACTTTAATGCATCCCTACTAGTCTGCCTGTGGAGTTCGCCGCGTCAACCTCCTTGTCTCGAATCACTTCATCACTGTGGCCGATCAAATGCTGGTGTTTTTGCATTTGTGTGATTCAGTAGTTTTTAGGCCTGCCTCTCTTTCGCGCTTGCACTGGAAAGTTTATTGATATTGCCTTTTTAACGGGGTTCAAAGGATCTCTCTTTTGAAAATGACAATACCAACTGAGCCGCCCAACTGTTTTTAGAGATGGGTTTTTTGACGTGAAAGCCGATAAGCTGGACAAACAAAGACCTACTTTCCATCGCTCGTCTGATGTTACACATTCTAATTTACTCTGATAAAAGCACGAAATAGAACACACTCCTCTAAAACGACTGGGCCAAGTAATAATCTTCTAATACCCCACAGATATTGGTTAAGTTATCAGCTAAACTAAGGATTTATTACAATATACACTGTTGACGTTTTAATAACTCGTCAGAATCAGAATTACTAAACCCCGTTCTTTGCTCCTGTCCAGTGCTTTTCATACAAAAATACAAACTCATTCATACAAACTCTTCTCAGTGAAATTAATTTAGCTCTGAAGCTAACTTTTGGTTGACCGGTGCATCAAACAACAAATCTGAAAATTTCAAATCCTCAAGTATGCGTACTGAGACAGTGTAACACCCACAAAAACTGAGGTTGGGTGTGATTTAAGGGTTTGTGGAATAATTGGCCAGTACTTTTTAAAAAAAACGATTCTGGCTTGAATGTAACAGTCAATGGTAACCGCTATAGGGGCATGACATGTCACACAGCTTGTTTCATTTGATTTGTTGAAGACAACGTTTGATAACTGCATAGTTTCAGGTTTTTTAATGTAATTTTTTGATCTTCCAAAGAAAAACCAGCAAGCGCTTCTGTGATAAAGAGCTGAGGTTTTCAGCTCCCATCTCGTCAGCGTCAACCATCCGCCACCGGATCCGAACAAAGACGGGACATGGGCAGAGAAAGTGCTCTGCAATGTCTTCACCACCTCCACAGGCGTCGCAAAGGGTGCCTTCACTAAGCCCAAGCACACTTAAGTAGTTAGCGAAGGTTAAGTGCCCCGTTTGTATGGCAAGAAGTCGTCTGCAGTCGTTTCTTTCTAGAGATAACAGAAAAACCGCTGATTTCTTGCTGAAGTTTGGGAGCATGCACTTTGTCAACCTGTATCATAGAGAGTCCTCCCATCTCTGTGGTGTCGGGAGACCAACCCGTCGACGGAAGCCCTAACAACGGACGCTGATACTTTGAAGGTGTGTTCGGGCCCTAGAAGTGTCTCTTTTCATCTTTGCCTTGATCTTGATCCTGCAAGTTCTTCGGCAGGTTTAGGTTACAGATCCGTGAATTGTCCTCCAGATCATGCGATTTAACGCCGCTTGATTATTTTCTGTGGGGATTTGTGAAAGCGCTAGTCTACACCTATAAGTCCGAACCGTTTGATTACTTAGAGAACAACATTCGCCGCGTTTTTACCGATATATGGACACAAATGTGAGATTTGTGAAGCTTTTCATAGACAATTGACTCTTCAGGTGTTTTCAGCAGCTCGAAAGAGGTGGTGCCATGAAAAAATGCGAGGTGTCCCGTCCGGGAAACCTAAACTTTCTGCATGGCGGTCGACAACTACCACAACGCCACGGCGACCACGGTTATCTCCTCTTTGTTTTATTAAATTTCAAAGTTCTATATCTCTAAAAATCGACCACGGAATTGAGTGTCACATACTTAAACTTCCACCTCATGTACGTCATGCACCGAGGAAGGAAGTTTGGACAATTATTTTTTTTATCAAATGGTCATGAATGCTACATCGGATTGGATGATTTTACCCTGTAGACTGTATGCACAACGCAGTTTCGATCATCGACTTCCAGCCGATGAGGGAATACAACAGACGGCGTCCTTGTATTACATTGAGCACAAGAGTGGAGAAGGAGCATAACTAACTAAGAGGCATCTGACGGTAGAACGTGCTGGGGATGCATGTTGAATGAGACCGACGTCCACACGAAATGTAGTCGCTAAACGAGTAAGAGCCTACGGCCGATTCGTTTATGTCGGGAAGCCGATAGTTGATTATGAAAAAAAATGTATTTCTTAGGCAAGCAAACATTTTAACATAGTTTTCTAATTTCAGCTGCTGCAGTAAATATTTGTAAAAAGAATTATCGAAAAGTAGGTAAAAAATCTAAAAATCTTAAAAATGCTCTGTAAATGCATTTACTCTTGTTTAATCTTAAATACTTGTGTTTTTCTTGCATTAACTATATTTCCTTGGTAAAATTGAATTTTTTGACGTTGTATACAGTAAATGGTCTTCAAATGAAAAACTAAATTAAATTCCTATTTCTTTTCTTAGTAGATATATGTAGCATGTCTGCTTAAACTTTCAGCTTTTTTATATAAATTGTTTAAATATATATATCATCGTATTTTCTTAGTTTTCGTGAGCGGTTTTTTTCTTTTTTTTGGTTTTGGTTTTCGTAAGGTTTATTTCATTTCAGCTGCAGCACACAAAGCAGAATTAGATTTTCTTATTAAATTTAATTTATTTTTGTTTTGTTTTTTTTTTTGTTACAAAAAAAGTTGTTTCTTGTTCATTTCGTTTTTACAATTTGCACTTTTTAGTTTTGTTAGTTTTTCATTACTTCTTTATTTTTCTGATTTCTCATTTTTAGAATAAAATCAAAATTGGTTATTATTTTGTTTTTAAATTTATATATGCTATTCACTTTTTAAGGTTAGTTATGTAGTTTATAAAAAATGTGTGAAGAAATTCGTAGAAAACGTGGAAGAGAAAAAGTATTTGTTTGTTTATAACGTTGGTTATTTAAAGTAGTTAATATATTTGTTTTTTTTTCGTTTTTTTTCTAAGATAAGGTGTTTTCTTTTTTTTTAACTATTCGTCTATAAATATTCTTTATAAATAGTTTAGGAAGGTTTGAAAATTGCTTCTGTGTATTTCATATATAATTCTTAAGGTTAATTGGTTTTGTTTTGTTTTCGTGATTTGTTTAATGTTTTGTTTTCTTATTTGGTTTGTTGAATTAGGTTTTGGTTGAGAATATTGTTAAAATGCTGTTGTCTGGAATATAGTGAAAGTGCAAAGAGATGAGGACTGATTTAAAATTATCTGCTATCAAGTTTTGAGGTGTCTTAGCTTACGGTAACGAAAACAGTCATACATCTACTTAATTTAATTTTTCGGAGCCTAATGTTTTAGCTAAAAAAGAACAAAATTAGGAGCGGGAAAGATGAAGGAATAAACTCTGTGAGTTGTATATACTCAAAGTCTGTCTAGGAGGGTTTTCCTCATTATAAAGGGAAGAAATAAGTCTTTAAATATAAAGCTTTGCATAAGTTTGCAGGTCAACTTTGTCTTGAAGACTAAAAAAAGAAACCCAAAGTTTCAAAGCTTACATTCAGATCATATGATGAATCTTGTTGCTGCAATTCAAATTGGAACTTTAACTCAATTCTTCTCCTCAGCAAGTTGTCAAAACAGGTCAAAAGAGACAAGGCGACGCGCTGTCATGTGACTTCTTTAACATCTTTCTTGAGAAGATCGTGCGTAGCTCACAAGTCAACACCAGGGGCACGATCTTCCAAAATTCTGTGCTTGCTTACGCTGACGACATTGACGTAATTGGAAGAACGCAGCGAACAGTCAGTGAAACCTTAACTGGCATTGAAGCAGCAGCGACTGAAGTGGGTCTGAGGGCAAAACGGAGTACATGCTGTCATCAAGGAAGGACACAGAACACCGAGGTCTCGGACAGAGCGTCACACTAGGCAGCAGAAACTGCAAGGTAATGAAGAACTTCGTCTATCTCGGCTCCGCGTTAAATAGGGACAGCCACATAGGCACCGAAATCAAATGCAGATTCTCTCTGGCCAATCGCTGCTTCTTTGGCCTCAAGAGAAAATTGAGTAATAGAGCCTAATTTTGAAGGACTGAACTGGCTTTGTAAAGGCTTGATGATTCCAGTCCTCCATTACGGCCCAGAAACTTGAACGTTACTAAAAGCGAATAAGAAAGCCCTTAGTCTTTTCGAGAGAAAAGTTTTGCGCGCGATGAGATATCTTTGCAAAGTGTCGCAGTGCCTTAAGCTATTGTAGATCCAATGATAAAAAAGAGGTTCTAAAGAAGTGGTCAGCGCTGTAAAGCGTTGTTCTTGCTAACGATCGTGCGTCACAGGGGAGCATGTTTTTTGCTTTACCTGTTTCGTAAAATTGTGAGGGTTCAGGTAAGGATTCGAATAGTGGCGACAAGTTCCTTAGAATGTCACATTTGGAACTGCAGCTCCAAGCAGGCTGTTAGCCAAATAAAGAAAGATTGACCTTAGTTACAACAAGGAATGACTGTGTGAGGCAGAGATCTGTGTTTTGTTTGGGTTGATGGATGCAGATGGACGTCACAGTCCTAAAAGTCAAAGTCCGGTTAATTAAACCGACGACTACAATGATTAGACGACATCGAGTGAATGGCCAACAACACTCAACAATAACAGAAGGTCTTTCAATCCCCGCTTGTAGGTTCGAGAAGGAGACGAAGACCCACCGGTATAGATATCAAGTGATAGCAGTAGACCTTGATCTGGACAGCAGAAAACAGTATGCCTGGGACCGTCGAGATCGGAAGGCAGCTATAGCTCAGGCTCCGACTCTTCATGGGTCCCTGGCTTGATAAATAATTTCTTGAAGCTACTCTCCTTATCCGGGTATTCGTCAAATCTGACTACTTATCTTGTCGGATTACACCATTGTACAGGATGGGGCATACAGGGTGGGCTCTTTTTACCCTGTCTGTTGTTTCCCGCTCAAAATATTACGAAAATGTGAATATCACTCCTCCATGTAACAAAGTCGCTCCAAACTGGAGCAAGAACTATCATTTTTAAAGTGAGTGTTGCGTAGATCAACCAGTTGGTTTTCTAAAAAGTAGTTTTGGCCGAAATAAAGCACCCAGCGCTACTCCTGTACGTAAGTTTGTGCACTCCAGAGGAATACAGGTTTAATTTCCTACTGACTGAAGCAGAAGGACTTGAAATCAACTTGCTCCAACTTGCTTATGAATAACAATGTTTAAGCACTTGGAACCAGTACTGAAAAACTGGCCCTGTTCTGTTGGATTTCTGAAAAGCAGACAAATTCACTTCAGTTAACTCAAATCCTTGCACGCAAAAGTGTGTAAGAGAAAACAAATTTCAGATGAAAATTAAAAATTTGGATAAAATGCAAGCATTTAACTATTTTTCAAAAATTGCATCTCCTTAATAATAGCACATGTTTGTTTTTATGTTTTCTTTTAACAACAATATTACTTAGTAAGCACACTTTTTTCTTGTTAAATATTAAGATAAAAAACGTTGTTTTGTAATACAATTTGTTTTTCTTTTCTCCCTTAAACCTAGTATTTTATCTTAAATTCAAAAACAAAAAAAAACATTTTTATTAACACAAAAACTATCTAAAAGCAATGAAGTGACTGTATCTCACACAAGAAGCTATTCTATAATATATAAGGAATTAGGAAACAAACATTCAATACGAAATAATGATTCGAAAACACAAATAGGACGCTTTAACGATTTTCTTTTTTGTTTTTTTTTTGTTTAAATGTTAACACTGAAATATATTAGGACACTTATTGTATAGCCTTATGCAAGTAAATAATTAATTTTAACTTTAAATTTAACAAAAATGTTTGTTTGTAGGTTTTTTTCTTTTCATTTCTATGTTTCTTACGAAGATCACAAGAGTTTTATGTTTTTGTTTTTTGTTTTTGTTTTGCAATTTGTTTTAGTAAAATTCTAAATTAAAATGTTTATTTGATAATATAGTTATCTTAATCGTAGTTATGTTTTTTCTTTCATGTTTTAATGATAAAAATGTTTTTTTAACTATATTTTCTTTTTGTTTTAAATTTATTTCAATAGTATGTATATATCATTAATGTTTTTTTTTACAATTTCTTATAGCTAAATATATTTTTATATAATATATAATATATGTTATAAATTCTGTTAAATATATATGCATTTGTGTTTGGTTTTTCTTAAATCTTGTTGGTTTTTTAATTAGTTTTTCATCATTTGTGTGGATTTATTTTTTGGTTTTATTTAATTCATTTTGTTAACGATGCTGATTTTTAGCGTTTGTAAAATGCAAACTTTCTTGTTAGAAACTATAAGATTTAAGGAAATTTATTTAAAAATACAATGTTTAGAAAATGGTTTTATTCATGTTTATTTCAGTGGCAGGGAAGTGAGTGGAACAGCTGTCTGAATGATTTTTGGACTGTTCGAAATTGCAGTTCGCATGTGCCTATATTAGATTTATGGCTTTTTAAATCATTCATCAAAGTAGGCAAGACATGTCATGCGGACACATGGAGAATGACCGTCTTACAGAATTAGTTTGTCAACGAAAGAACATTTATCGTTAGTGGGAATGGTAAGAAAATGGATAAGTGAAGCTAAGAAATCGTAGTTATGCCGAAATCTGATTAATGGCAATCGAATTTCATATTTAGGCAATCTATGGTGTCTTGTGCAAGAGTTTATTATTGGAGCTTGAATTGTTCGTGGAAAGTTGAAGAAAATTCTTCTCCGTCTTAAGTGACCAAGTGATTAGAAAAATTGTGGAGGAGAAGATTTAACGACGAACTCTATGGGCTGTACAGCGACATGCGCCTAGTCAAGTGTCTTTGGATACAAGGCTTAAGGTGGCTAGACCATATAGAGCATCTTGACACCACTGCTCTGGGCCGAATAGTCTTCGAATCTAAGCCATTGGGACAACACAACAGAGGACGGCCTAGGCTAAGGTGGCGCACACAAGTGGAGAAGGACCTCAACTAACTTGGAGTGCGCAACTGGCGGCAGCTGGCGAAAGATCGTGCTGGTTGCAGAGGCATGTTGGTTGCGGCCCAGGTCCACCCGGACTGTAGCGCCACTAGAAGGAGAAGAAGGATCCACAGCGGGTTTGCGAAAACTTATTAAAGTCATCTACCTACAACCTGTTGTTCTTTTTAAATTTATTTTAGTTCAGTGCAACATCAACCATTTTTATGATCTACCAGCTCTTGCCCTTAACAAGATTGGCCATGAATAGAAGAAATTCTATGTCCTTGTAAGAAGTGTTCAAATAAATTCACAATTTCTTGAAAAGTTCCCATTTTTTTAGGGCAGATTCATGGGTGAGGCAATTTGACACAACGAGAAGTTTCACAGATTCATACTGAGTCGTAAAACGCAGTGAATACGGTCACCCCAAGTCAGTGAAAAAACATCTCTCCTCTTCTTGAATGTAAGAATTTCAATCATAAATCATCTCACCACGAACCCACGCATCGAACATAACGTTGGAATGCCTTTCAGGAGAATTCACAGGCACAGCCCACCGCCAACAAGTGTCCCACCCAACCGCCACCCACTCCACCTTCCTTCGATAGTGTGCGCGTAGTTTGTTTGTCTCATCTTCAGTTTAATGATTGTGTTTAACGGTCTTTTGCTTGTTAGAGTTGTAAAGTTTAAATAGTTTATTGCTTAGTTAGTGTTGAAATGGTGAACAGTACGCTATATAATTCTGGTGTGTTTCTATGTTTCTATCGACAAATGTGCAATGTCTTGGGGGTAACGCTTAAAAAAAAAAACTGAAACTACCCACAGCCGTGTACGTGTAAGTTGTGAACTGAAACCAGGAACAGAAAAATAAAATTCTTCTACTAATCAAATTTATCGATCGTTATTAAGTGGAAACCATCCAATTAACATCTGCTGTGCAAAATGGGAAAAAAAAACAAAACAAAAATATCTCTCTCCCATCTCGCCCTGTCTGTCCAGGGCAGACTCTCCCGGCCTGGCATACTTTAGCCGCATTTCTATTTCATATTTCTTCTTTTTTAATTACATTTCCATGCCCAGCGAGTCCACTTTGATTTCGTTCCACCACACAGAGAGGGAGGGGAGGTTTCTAAAAACAAAACAAAACAAAAAAACCGCTAGTAAGTGCATTAGGAAAATAAATAAAATTCACTCAGTGTAATCAAATTGTTGTTTCATCGGCGAAAAAAAACGCGGGTGAGGGAGGCGACTTAGCCTAGCTCGCAGCACGTAAAATTGGTTTTCCTTAAGTTCTCTGTTTCTTCTCGTTCTTTCACGCAATAGTATTATTATTTTGTTTATAAAAATATTTTTTATCTTGTTTTTTGTTAATTTTTCTTTGTTTTCATCTTATGCATAAGTTTTTTTTATTTATATAAAAAAGGGAGGAAAATAACATCTATTTATGTATAATGAAAAATAATTTATTTTATTTATTTAAAAAAAAACACAAAAAAAATAACACACTATTCTTATATCGTCGTAGCCGCTTTTGTTATGATGCTTGTTTTGTTTTTTAATTTGTTGGAATTTTTTATTATTTGTTGTTTTGTTGCGCTACGACGTGAGGCGCCTTGTAGAATTGTTGCACGAATTCGGATAAACTATAAACGGTCCCGGGTCCCTTGCCGGCTGTCATGCAAATAAAGTCTCCTAGGCTGTGTGCACTCGCTAAAAAACAGAGAGAGAGAGTGGATGAAAAAAGGTTTTATGATTCTATAGACAAAGGATGTTAATTTGTATTTATGGATAGATTCTCACAACTTGACTGTATGGGGGGATACGATGGTGGTGGCTTTATCCAACTACCGTCCGGCCTTCGCATGTGTCTTCGGTCTGAGGCGAATTCTGCTAGATATGTTTCCGCTGGTATTACCCTAAAAAATCTGTAAAAAAAAAAGAAAAAGATGAAATTTAAACAACGCATGGAAATGGATGAAAGTGGGTATGTGGGTGGTGCGGGGGGGCTATTTGAAAATGAAAACGTCATGCCGGGGTGAATATTTTCGGAGCAGTTTTGAAGAGGGTTAAGGGTTCTGCTTAAAGTTATTTAAAGTATCCCATTCATATTGTTCTGGGACAGAAATTGGGTTTGTTTTCACATTCAATAACAAATTTAGCAGAAGTTGTGTGCTGTCATGCTTACGTGACTTTAACATCACTTGAATCCTGATTAGACACAAAACAATTCCGTGAAGAATCTGATGAATTTCTCCCAGAAGAGAGAGTGAGAAAGCTCTTTTAGGGAATTTCTTTGAAATCATTTTGCCAATTGACGTTCTATATTTGCCGTAGTTGTGTAGCGAGTCAAATCCCAGGAAAAAGGTCTTTGTTTAAATCCTGATCTGAACCTCATGTTTTCTCTCAACTTGTTGACAGCACTAAGAACTTTAATTCTATGAATGCGTTTCATTAAGTTGTTCTCGGGATTGGCTTTGTCAAACTCTAGATCTCCTCCATTTGCGGACAAACAACATTATACCCAATACCAGTGTTTTGTTAAACAATCAAGGGTCTGGTCTCTGAAGCTGTTAAGTTTATTCGTTACTTTTGCTACCCTTGCATAAATTCTGCCTATCGCAGACCGCAATAGAGTGGATATCAGTTTGAAAAACCATATTGCCTCACACCTTAGACGTCGGTAGGGAGATCTCAGTGTTGAATTGAAAGACCATTTTCGATTCATCGACTCTGGGGTCTACTTTTTGGGAAAATCATTGAACCTGGCTTAACAGTCTAGTATATCAAAATGAACTAGCATGCCAAAACAGGGTTTCATGACCAGAATGACGGGCCAATTCATTGCCATTATCCCCTATGGGTTTTGAGTTGAGTAGTTGAGGTGGCAAGCGCCTTCGTTTGCTTTGGAACAGGTAGTCGACTTGACCGAAATTTTCAGATTATTCTGGACTTAATCTATGGTGCATGGACGACTTTGAAACCCAATAAAGAAGCTCTCCCTCCTTTCGAAACGAAAGTTCTGCGTGCGACTTATAATCCTGTTCCCGTCACTGTTTTCGATTGACATGCATTTGTGGGTAAGACGTCGACACGTTGAAGACCAACGGTTGGATTTAGGGGACTGAACATTTCGCGTTTTTTTCACGACGCCACATCTATCGTTTTGCTGTCAACATTTCAAGGAATATAAACTGCCTATGAAAAGCTTCTCAAATATTGTTGTACGGAGTCGGTAAAAGACTGTAGGTTTCTTAGCACGCACACTACAAAATGTCGGAGATGTATGATAGAGCGTTGTTTTCAATTGCTGCAACGACGGTGTGGTATTTCGTTTCGTCTTTTGAAATACCTCCCGCGAAGAATTGGGATTCCACTTGTGCGAGCTACAATTGTGGTTTAGCGCTCCAAAATCGAGGGATTTTGATCGAAACTTTCGCTGTTTCGGATAATTCATTGGAACCACATGGAACCGCCGATGGAACGCCATTTTGTGAGGATACGGTGAGATATGTATGTATGTTGTAACGTATAAATGCGGTCGAAAATGTATTTCTTTACGATGCCAATTATTTTTTGCTCGTTGGGGTCCCCAATTATGTGCATGTTTCGTTCCAAAAGTCCAAAATATTAATTTTATGTAAAGTTACTTTTATTAACGTCTAATTTTAAACACTACTCTATCCCCAGTACTCTGTCATCATCTCTTTTTCTATCTCTATTACAATTTTTGTCTTCACTACATTTTAGTCTACAGTACTGCCACAATTCTTGTCCGTTGTGGACTTTAGTCTCATCTAGAGAAAAAGATTTAAACATGAACAATATGTTACAGGCTGTGTGGTAGTACGCTCTTAGTCTAGTCTACGGTCCTAAGTCCAGTCTACGAGTTCACGGTTTAAGGTGGCTACCTCATTTACGGTGTACGGACAATACAGCTACAGCGCAGTGTCTTTGAATCCGTACCAATTGGACAACGCAATAGGAACCCCCCACAAAACCGATGGTTTGCAGAAGTAAAGAACGATTTCAACTAACTTGGCTAAAGATCGTACCAACTGGAGAGACTTGTTTGCTGACGAGCGTATGGACACCACTGCTCCGGCCCGAAAAGTCTTTGAATCTGAGCCATTGGGACAACGCAAGAGAATATGGCCCGGGCAAATGTGGCGCACACAACTGGAGAAGGACCTCAACCAACTTGAAGTGCGCAACTGACGGCAGCTGGCGAAAGATCGTGCTGGCTGGAGAGACATGTTCATTGAGAAGATGAAGAAGAAGAAGTCGCAACCCCCAAAGATGTTATTGATAGTTTCGGAGTGCTCACGGATGATGTTGCATTCAGTGCTTAAGTGGTGTCTGGATTGTTGGCATGGATTCTTCACAATTTTTCACAAAAAAGTTCAAAGGAGTCTCCAAATCGCAGCTCGGAATACCAAAACGTCTGGTAACACCAAATGAAAATTTAGTAGAAAATTGACGACATCAGTAGAAAAAAAACACTAAACTAGGCAAGGTCTCTACAAAATCTTGAGGGCTTTCCAAACTTCAGACGCGGTAACTTTGTTTTAACGCATCTGTCGAGATGAAGGATGTGCCTATTCAGAAAGATGAAAACTGACGAAACGGTTACGAAGCGGACAGCCACGCTTCTTCAACTCTTGACCCAATTGAACCTTGTTAGCGAATCGTTCGAGATCTTTGTGCAGAATACTCTTCAGGATAGTGTGAGGAATATTGAGTTCTTGATAGCGATGGGGAGTAAGAATTCTTGAATTGAATCTCCAACCGCTGGCCGTAGCAGCCACATTCTCGTCCGTGCTCAGGACAACAATGATCATGAGTGTTGTTTACTAGCAGTCGACCAGTCTTAGGAATTTTTTGCACAAACTTGAGTACATCACTTGCGGCAGGTCCTATACTTCGGCCAAAGTCTCGTTTCAAAATCTCACCTTGTTTGGGCTACACAGCACTTACTATGGAAAGAAGTTTACAAAACTTTCCTAGGTTTTTCTAGCATAAAGCGACTCATTTCGTTCCATAAAGATACCCTGCTGACATTTGCAAGATTTTGAGTGGGCCAGCGTCAAAATAACCTACGACTTGAAAAGGATATGTACTAAATGACCCACACTGTATGATGGGAATACTTAAGTTAGCTAGGATTTCGAACCATTCAAAGCGTTTGGAAGACATTTTCAGGACTAAATATATTTTAGAAACTTCAAAATTAGAAGAAGAAGAGTTCAGCAGTTAACTGAATCATTTTCAATCCAAAAAGGTCCCTAAATAGCACTGTGAAAAAATTATCTGCATAAAATCCTTCAATTGGAGCATGTACGCGGTATGCATTTCAACAAACGAGGGTCATTCTCTTTCCAATGCAGTCGCTCACAGTGAGCAGACATCGAGCACGGAATTCCAACACAGGCAGGGAGTTCCAACACAGGCAGGTTGTGCGGAAGACAAAGTATTCGAGCGAACCGCCCAAACACATTCCGAACTAAGAATTAAATGCAATTAACGTTATTCGCCGATTCAGTGTCTGCCCTATCACGAGCCTGCCCAGACTCAAGGCTCATTAAAATTAATTGTTTTATCGAAGAATATATTACACTGGATTATCATTTCATAATCAGCCAATCTAAGGCACGGTCATGTATGCGCTATAATTACCCGGCGGCGGCGTGTGAATCACAATCTCCACTCCGCCCTCGTGCACTTGTGGATGTCCTCATGCATATGCATGCAAACCGCTCTGTTGCACACGAAATTTAATCACGATATTGTGTGAATTTTTAAAATCACTTTACGATATTAAAATTTCGCAGGCGCACAGCACACTCACGGGCTGATACCCGGAAAAGGTTGAGACGGCTTAACCCCACCACCCAGCGGCCGCCACTAGTGCTGGTGCACACGAACTCCAGATAGTGCAGGCACGACATGCAGTCATTCATCTTGTTCTCATTTTTTTTTTGTTTGAGCTGGACGATGACGACGACGAAGTAGCACTCACGCAACCCCTGTTGCTTCTGATTAGCGCGTCGTGTCCGTCCGACTCACTCGGCCAAGTTTTCCATGTCCTGTGCATTGTAATTTGCATAAGCAAACTCCGCAGGCGCCGGGCAAGGGATCGAAACGAACGGATAACGAGAACGCCATCGTCATCGACCCCCCACTACCCTGCACAGTCCCGAGTCCTTCAAGTTAAATAATTTACTGACACAAGCAAACAAGGTGCCCTCCCCGACAGCGCTCCAGTCCATCGAATCCGTGTCACCTGCCTGCCCCAGAGATAATCTCGAAATGAGGAAAAGATTACGAAAAAAACTTCTGCAAATCCTTTCGCAGTAAACTCTGACAAAAGCCCCCGGACAAGGAGCTGGGACACAGGAGTGGGTGGGGAGCACAAGGGGAAAAAAGAGAAATAAACTTTCGACATGTAGGGCTTATCTTGGCACTTTGAAGGATTTCATCATCCGACTCCCCCTCCCCCCGCCCACTCGAAGGACGTATGGACGTGTAAACAAACTTCGTACTCACCTGTGATGCTCTGGCCTAAGTGCTAAATCCGACCGAAACGTTTCGGTTACATATTTGTGAAAATATGTTGGAAAAGGTAACGTCGTATCTAAGTCGAATACTAAACATCGATTCGGTGATGGATTGTGCATGAAGAATACGTGATAGTCCTGAAAAGACAATAAAACAAGAACAACATTGAGAAGGGGCACAAACTCTGAGGGACAGAAAAATATTTCGTGTTTTGCTTTTTTGCTTTTCACAAAAAATCTACACCTGTCAATGACAGGTTTCAAAGTTTCAGTGGGGGTCTCACGAGTGAAAAGTTTCGAATTTTTTTTTGTCAAAAACAATTTTTTTAGAGTCAATTGACGGGAAAGAAATGAAACAGAAAATTAATTTTTGAAACAGGGGGAAAGAGAGTGGGAAGGACATGCATTTTGGAATGCAAGGTGGTTTTCTGATGCGAAGTCAAATTTCCTCGTCCTTCCTGTCCTTGAAGTACAAACGAGATTTCAGTGAATCAGACATGAATGCTTGAAGACAACAGTCTCTTCAGTTTCTTCAGGTAGTGAGATCTTTCACCTTGAGTCGCTTGATGTTCTTCCTTACTTGTATGCAGCATTACCGCCTCAAATAAGGAAGTATTCGCGTTGTGCAAATGACTCAGATTTAAAAACTCTTCTGTTCGGAGGTCTACATGATCAGGTAACCAATGAACGCTTTATTAGGAGCACTCACCGTACAGCTCCTTTAGATTTTCGTTCTTCTTCAAATGCTATCAAATGCGATGGCGTCCATAAACAAGCACGTTCAACCTACCTTTTGAAAAAACCAAGAGCATCTTCATCTTCTTTGGATAGCGCCCTTGCCTTTGAGTTATAGAACAGGACGCGGAAAGGACTGGAATGGACGGTCTAGACAAAGTCGGCTTTATCGAGCAAAGGTCCTCCATAGCCTTTTGAATCTATAAAAAAAAAGCGATTAATAAGCGTTGTTCTGGTAGTTGTTGGTAGGCATTGTTCTGGAGGTAGATGAAGTCCTTGACTGCCCGAAGTTTTTGCTGCCAATAGGGATGCTCCCCTCGAAACGTTGATGTTTTGCATCCATCTATAGGCTCACCATAGATTCAATTTTGCCCTCGTTTACAGCCAGATCTATTTTGGCCGCTTAAGTTTCTATGCCGTGGTCGGCGTGGCGTAGTGGCAAGTCCGCCGACCGTCACGCAGCAAGTCTAGGTTCAATTCCCGGGCGGGACACCTCGCATTTTTTCACGGCACCATCTCTCTCGAGCTGCTGACAATACTCAAAGAGTATCAATTGTCTATGAAAAGCTTCTCAAATCTCGCCGTTCGGATTCGGCAAAAACTGTAGGTCCTTTCTAGTCGTGAGAAAACAGGAGAATGCACAAGAAGTGTAGTTGTCGCAAAAGCTAGGCCCTGGTCCAATGTGGGCTGTTAATTATTATTATTAAATTGAAAACATCGCCTTGTCAAATCCTTATGCTCCTCCGCTGTCCGTGGTGCCAGCGTAAAAAGGATACCTCTTCTGGTGTAAACTACTGCGTTTCGTACGATCTTTCCAAGAATAATGTTAAAAAAAATCGCTTGATGTGAATGTGTGGCGTGGTCTAATCTTTTTTTTGACATTGAAGTTCTTGGAGAGTTCGTTACCCATCTTGACGGAGCATTGAAAATTTTTGAACGTCAAGCTACATAATCTGAGGAGTTTGATAGGTAGGCAAACACTGTCATATCCAGCCTTCAGATCGGCACATAGGTGATGTGTGTCAGCTTGTAATTCTTGTTCCTTTTTCAGGATATGACGCAGAGTGACAAAAACTGATCTATCATGCTGACGGAAACGTGTTCTGTGTCGGTCGTGTTAGGGACAATCTCCTTTAATGCCCAAAATCCCAAAAATCCAAAATCTCAAAATGCCCAAAGACCCGAAAAACATCAGAAGAGTAAGCACAAGGAGCGCGTTGCCGCATGAAATCCCCTTTACCAGCAATCGCTGTAGACTTTAAGGAATGCGTGAAATTTATTACAAGGATTTGTCTCCCAAATACCCCAAATCCCGATAACTTAAAACTTTGAAGAAGCCAGAAGAAGGACTTTGGGCATCGCAAGTTTTCGAACGTTTGGAGATTTAAGGCTTTTCATATGGATTTCGCAATTCTGTGCGTCTCCCGTGTCGATCTGCGTCTTCTATGCGTCTCCAGAGTCAAACTGCGCCTTCTATTCGTCTCCCGTGCCAATCTGCAGATTTAAGGTCTTTTAAGGGTGTACGGCAGTGTGGAGTCCGGGTCTATCGTTCCTGGCATGATAACATACCAACAAGGATCTATCAGATGGTTCAAGAACGGTTTTAGTCTTTCAATAGTGAACAATGTAGAGATGATTCGGTATCTAGTAGGCTGATCAAAAGGACCTCTTCTCCTGTCAACTGGAGCGGACGACACTGAGATTCCTTTCAGTCAGACATGCTTTCCTTTGACCATGTGAACTCTTCATTGAGCCCAGTGTCATGCCCAGATCCTTTAAAATTTTATGCAAGCTGACTTTAACACCAGTGGAATTTTTTCGAATTCAGCCACCACCAATTTTGTCTAAGTCAAGGTGGACAAACTTTTTGCTCACCGTCGTCCAAATTGATTGAAACATTCACCCTAGCAGAGGTACTTGGGTCGTTTCCACCGTTTCACACTCTGTCTGAAATGATTTTGTCCAATACCCAGCATCGAAGACAGCAGCTGCTGCTGTCCCTTCATCTCAACAGGTCCCAAATTTCTATCCACTGGATAACTCTAAATCTAGATAAAACTTGATTCCTGGCAATTTTCTATTCCTTCATCCTTTTTTAATTCTGAAAAGCTGAATTTTGTGCTCTTGCGATTTTGGATCTAAGGAGAATAGAGTCCTCTAGTGTAAAAGTGGAAAAGGACATTCCACAACCCAGCTAAAAAATTTCCTTCAAAATTTTGCTTTCACTTCCGATAGCCACCACAGTGCAATGACAATGCGAAAACAGCCAACAATCATTCACTCAGTGAAGAGTCCTCTCGCAACATGTGAGTGCTGCTCGACTTGTGGAGAATAAGCCCACCCTCGCCTCGGCACACTCCGCACTCCGCCCAAGCCGATGAGGAATTGAAAGTGTCAACCGGCAGCAGACTGGGATCCAAAGACAAGTGTGATTTATCTCCGAAAAATGATACACTGCTCTCGTTGTTGTGCGGCACACTTGAAGTTCAATAGTTCGCTGTGCGGAATGACATCTGCTGAAGGAATACATTATTGGAATCAATTTGCTGAGCCTCCTGCCCACGGAGGGGGGGGGGGATGAATGAAAGCCGCCTGAGATGGGGGCACCAAATCGCAGTTCCGAACCATTTAAGAACAAAGTAGCAGCTGTTTCGGATCAATAATTCACTTTGGTCCGGAAAGGTGGACAAAACCACCCACACGCCATTGTCAGCACATACACGGTGGCGTATGGTCGTTGTATTTTTATGCGTGAATTATTTATTTAGGCTCCGGTGAAAGGGTTCTCCGGAAGACGAGAGGGCAGAGGCAGCTTCGACAGCTTAATACGTGTCATTTCGGGAGTTGATGTTATTGTTTCTTCCCTGGTCGGGGCCTCGTTCTGCAGCCGAGCATAGTCTCGCAAGCAAGTAAACACAGGAACACAGAGCCTTCGTTCGATTTGACACTTATTGATGGACGCACAGGCGATGGGAAATGGGAGCAGCAAAACAGTCTCGCGAGGCATGGGCCTCCGGAGTGTGACAGTGGCTGAAAGTATTAGCAAATATTTTATGACCCCTCTAGGGATGTGTCGGGCAGTACGCTCTTCGCCTTGCTTATGCGTATTCCCATCATACAGCTGGGTAATTTGTTAGTCAAGCGGTTATTTGTTCAGTAGTGTCAATAGCTTGTCAATAGTTCAGGGGATTTCAATGAAATTTTGCGACGTCAGGAATGCGCAGAGTTGAGTTCAGTTTCGTTTGGGGGTGGCGATAAGTTATTGACTGTACGTGACTGGGAAGAGTGATAGAAAGGGTTGGTGGTCTTTGGAGCTCGTAGAACTTTGTCACAATCTGACAAAGAGATGATGAAGAACTCCTTAGGGTTGGACTGAGAAAGGGTTTCATCTTGTATGTGGAGCTGGTCTCGAGGCTTTAATGAGAACGGTTCCCCGAGGGATTTCCGTGAGATGAGTATGCAAGGAAGAAATGACAGCCTTTGGGGGATAACTCAAGGACATGCCCCACAGCTGCGTCACATCGCATTTGCTAAGGAGAACGATACAGACCCCTTTCCTTAAAAAAAAACAATTTTTGAAAATTGTGTCTGCAACTGGGTAGAAAGCAGGATATAAGTCGCCTAAGTGCTCAAAACACTGATGAGACGTTTAGGAGCACTAGCTGTCGAGGCGTATGTTATAGGTTAACTGATGAGACGTTTACGGGCACTATCCGTCCTTGCGCATTTGACGTATTAACCTTTCTTCTTAAGCCATCGACCCTTAAATCTTCTCAAGCCATCATCAGGATATCGTCTATAAATGTTTACAATCACTTCCTCCATCCTGCTCCTCGATTTGTTTTCATTTAGCTCGTAATTTGCAATAAATTATTTCAACCCGACATTGAAACCCACCCTTTTATATCGAACATCCCGACGAGGACTTAATTTTTTCCCTCCACTCTCTTGTGATATTTTGCAATTAAAATCGGAAATCACCCCCCACATCGAGTTCGCCTCCTTGAGAGAGCAACGCGTAATTGAATTATCCTTAGTGCCGCATTAATTAACCACAACTTCACCTTAATGTCTCGAACTCTTATCCAATTACGTTGCCCACACACTCTTATCTCCTCATCGTCGTCGTCGTCCCGAACCACTCGAAGCGTGACACAGAGGAGGAGGCTATCACTTGTCCTTATTAAACCAACACCTTGCCACAGCATCTTTTCGAATCGAATGCCCAATCATCTGGAAACAATCCGCAATTAGTTCGTACTCGCTTGTCGTTTGCAATCGAACGGTAGCGTCATCGTCGCGCTGCTAAGATAATTACATGTTCCACCGGACTGGCCCCGCTCCATCTGTGTGCACTGCACGCAATTAGACATGGAATGGTGGGCGTGACGCAAATGTTAAATGAAGTCAAACTAATAGCATTGCTTGCGGAAGCGACTTGTGTCCAGTCCATTGTCGAACATGGCGGCGCATTAGCAGGCGCAAAGGACACTCCACTTCACTTCAAAATAATATAATTAGAACGCATCTGCGCCAGCCTGTGTGCAGAAAATTGGAGGAACTAGCAAATTCCCGCTGTGACCTCTCTGTGCAGCCCGACGGGAGCGGCCACAGGGCCACCGCCTCCCAGCACTCGGCGCTGTAATAGAAATTCGCGTGATAACCGCGCTTCCATTATGATTCATAACGAGTTTGCTTTGTTCCAGTCCACGCCCAGTCGCCGAGAAGGCGCTCAACACACCACCCGGCCCACTCCGGCCCACGTCTGTCGGCTGCTCCATGGAAATGAGCTGAAGATGGAACTCCGATTAATCAAAGCATTAAATGTGGGGCTCGTTCGCCGCTAATCAGTGTGCATGTCGCTGCGTATTTAACGTTCAAACATTGTTGCCGCGGCGGCAAGGAGCGCGCACACGGAGCGCCCATGAATCCTTAACAAATGAGAAAAGCCTTTTTACTCACTGCAATTACCCCTCGTAGGCTCCGGCCGGCTCCGGGCGGGGTGGGTTCGATGTTCCTCCAGACACGATGGAGTGGCTCACGCAAGTGCTTTGTTTTTCTTTCGCTCTACTTTCGGAGAAATTGTACGTTCGCCATAAATTTTCTGCCGGGACGAGTTTTTTTGTGTCTCCGGTGGGGGGGTTGGGCTCGGTGGATGGGGCGCCGAAATTGGGTTGGGCGCATGTTGTGCGGCCTGGCGACATTCGGGAGGCAATTAAGTCGGCGCTTTTCGCTTGAGAAAAAAAAAGAAAAAGATTTCGCCACGCGAGGCGGCCAAAGAAATCCCGACGACGAACACCGCCT
Source organism: Eristalinus sepulchralis (assembly GCA_944738645.1). NCBI lineage: Eukaryota > Metazoa > Arthropoda > Insecta > Diptera > Syrphidae > Eristalinus > Eristalinus sepulchralis. Next base: position 58,361,338 of record OX122886.1, read on the forward strand.
GTCTGCCATGCGAAAATGTGTCGTGTAATTGTTTAGTGTTTTTTTTTGGCGAAACTCTCGGCAGGGGGCGGAAATTAGGACAATTGAGCTGAGTGGAGTACTTGTTGACTGTTGGTCATTGAGAAGTGAACGGATTTTGGTTTACGGAGGACACCTTGGGGGGGCATAGTTAAGCCGCAGGCGTTTATGACAAGGAAGTCCTGTCCGTTTAGGAGATTTCGGACTTAAGAAGGCGAAATCTTTACCAGGGGATTTGTGCGTGAAAGACGCTTTAAATAAGTAGGCAAATAGCAGATTTTTGACAGCGATTGTACACTTAAGTCGCTATCTGAATAAATGAAGGGAACTGGAATTGCAAGATCACACGTCTATTTTACGCTAAGAGGATACAGAAAGAATGGGTTCTGTAGGTGTCCACTTCTCAAGATGAAAGGGGTCGGATAACTGAATATGATTAGAAAAGTGAACCAATCACTGTGCTGGCTAAGACACTCATTTGTGACATAAGCTCCCTTGGGATATGAATCCCTTAGTCCTTTTGTTCATCTTAGGAAGTCACTGCTCAGCGGTATCTCTCGCTGCTGGCGGATGGTTAAATCTACGCCGACACACCAACTTCGATTGACAAAGACGAACATCAAACGTATTGGTGTGCAAAACTGCATGGACCTGGCGGAAGACTGGCTGGCTGGCTGGAGAGGCCAATATCCGACCACGACGTTAGCACAACACTTAGAAGAATAAGCATATTGGTTGGGAGGAAACTTTCATAGAATCGTCGTCTAGATAGGATTTTTTTCCAAAGTTTCTAGGAGTCTGTTAAAATCCAAAATTTCAGCTGAATAATTACACTGCTCTAGAGCGCTCAGTCTCAGCCTCGATAACTGCTCCTACATTTCATATAATTTCTTGGTCTTCCGAATGAAAACCAGCAAGCGCTTCTGTGGCACAGAGCCTAGGTATTCAGCTCCTACCACGTCAGCACCAAACAGCCGTCCCATGATTCGAGCAAAGGCGGGACATAGACAGAGAAAGTGCTCTTAAGTGTCTTCACCTTCACCACGTTTATACGCCAACAAGTCGTCTGCGGGGATTCCTTGCTGACAATCGGAGGCATGCACTTGGTCAGCTCGAAGAGTCATCTCATTTCTGATTGTGGAGTCGGGAGACACAACCGTCTACGGAAGGCTTTATTAAGGACGCGGGTAGTCCAAAGTTCAGTTCGGGTCCTACGAATGCCTGTTCTGATTCCTGCCGACGAGTTCATCAGTAATCTCGTTTCCCATGATCCCGTGCTGTCCTGGCACCCAGACAAGTCTTAGTGAATTTAGGGAAGACTTGAATTCCTGCACTATCTTGGGAGTGGTAAATGGGTTGAGTAAGGCCTCAAGCACAGCTTGACAGACGCAGGTATTTCTTCACAATATAGTTGGTGGCCATTAGCATCGCAAACGTTTCCGCCTGGAACACCGACGCGAAATTACAGAAAGAGGTATGAAGTCTAATGTTGTCGTTTCCCATGAAAGCCCCTGCTCCATATCCCTCCATCGTCTAGGAGCCGTTCGTGAAAATCCGAGTATATTCCCATCCCTGACCAGTTTCCAGCCAGAGCCAGTCCTAAATACGGATAAAGTCGACTTTCGACGACCTCGCTTAATAAAGGAGATCATGAGTCTGTTACAAAACATCCGGTAAAAAGTGGGGCCTAGGATCTAAACTGGTTCTGTGGCCCTTAGAGCAACCAAATTATGGACCAGACAGTTACGTGTAAGAACCCAGTTGAAAAATATTCTTGACTTGCCTTGTTTTTCTGACAAGAAAAGAGTGGTAGGCACGTTAGCTTCATCTCGAACGTAAACATTTGCGCAGGTGGTCTTAAGGGAAATCGCGGAGTCGAGGCGGATGAGGCCTTCCTCGACTGCCTTTGTGACTTCGACCGTAATTTCTGCCCGGCGAGGGACTTTTATAATTTTGGAAACAAAAAGAAGTCGCACGAGGCTAAATCTGAAGAACGTAGTGGATGGGACAAAAGTGTGTGACCTAACTTGGCAGATTTGGCTTTGGCAATGTCAGGGCATGTGCCGGTTTCTTTTGCCACGGAGGAAGAGCACTATTTTCTTCGCCAAGTTGGCCCATTTTTACTACAAGTCAGAGTTAAATCGACCCAATTGGGAATAGCAGGGCAACTTTGATCTCATACAAGTTGTTATGAACATAGACAGGCCATTACATTTCCGACTGAAAAGATAGTCTTTGTCTTCTTCCCCACTGTTGCCAGACAAAGAACAATGTTTCGACTCTGCCGTTGACGCTGTGGACCAGTGGATCCGTCTTTCGCTGACAGTAAAGAAACGACGTAGAAAGTGAGGCGCTTAGACAGCGTCACACACTCCCCTGAAGTGGTCTTCTTCGGAGTGGTTAAACACCCATCGCGTAGGCACTTTTCTCATGCCAAAACATGGTCTTAAAAGATGGCGTATCAGCTTTCTTGAGTCTATAAATTCACGGTCGTAAACTTTTGCATCGATCGTCTTATCTGTGCTTTTGTTCTCGCACAATTTTATGCCGATTCCAAACGATGGGTTTAGTCAACTAAATCTCTCTGTTTGTTGCCAACAATCGATTCAAAGTCGCGAAACGTGTGAGAATTGTCTTTCTACAAAAAGCATCAAAGCCACTAAAACCAATTGCATTAAACCATGGAAAAAAAACCATGGAGCCTATATTCTCAAATTGTCCATATTTGCTACTTCTACTCTACTCGCGAAAAAACCGACCTCTTTCAGCAGAATCCACGGCATATTCCGCAGAGCCATTCGGCTTAATGGCGCGCGATGACTCACAACAACAGCGTGGCGAACAAACTGTAATCAGTCAGATGAAATGTTTCGATTGAATTGATTCTTCGGTCGCATCACCCAGACAAAAGGTCATAGATGTCAAATGGTTGGGCAGAAACAACAACAGCCTTTCCCATCAACCATCCGACGACGACGTGACTTCTCACACATCGAACAAGCCAACAATGGGAAAGCTCGAAGAGCCAGAGCACATGTCCACCCCGGCCAGGATAAAAACAATTTCAGTTTTGCCCATAATCCTGGCGTTCGTTTGGAATTTCAGATTTTCTAAGAACCAGAACCTTTTGACAAATGCCCGGGCTGCAACTGCTGCTCCACACATGACATCCCCTACACTGCACCGACCGACCGTCGCACAATCAACTATTCAACACCGCTGGCTACAAAGGCTTGTTTTAAGCGCACTCACAAACTTGGTCCACCGCTGCCGCACAAAGCAGTGCACCAGAAAGCTCCTGAATACTGAATAATCTCAAGCAGCAAGTGCAGTGCGACCTGCCCCCACATGAACGCCTCCGTGCACGCTTTTATGAGAGATTTCCTTCGACCATTAACTGTTACTTAACTTATTTCGTCTAAAATGCATTTCAATGTCTGCTGCGGCCGGGCTGGGTTCAGTCAGTTTGTCGCCCGGGAGAAGCCCGAGCGCAGAGACAAAGGGGCCGGCACTGTGGAATTTTAACCGAAATAGTTGTCGCCACGACAGCCAGCTGGCGAACACACAGAATGCATTTGAATCCAGAATTTGTCCTTGGAAGTGTTTTGTCATGGCTTATGGTGTGTGCCGCCTGCATCTGGTGCGGTGTTCCAACTCCAACTGCCGCCGCCGCCGCCGCCGCACACAGGCAATGACAGCTCAGCACAGGCAAGAGCGACGACAAAGGGGATGATAATGATGACGATGCGGATGGGGCTGATGATTTCACGGGGAAATGACTCTGCGCCAGGACACAATTTCAGTGTGAATATGTGTGCATTTAAAATTTAACCATTTTCATTTTCCGACTGACTGGATGAATGGTCGGTTATTGTGCGTCTGTGGGAGGGCTTGGGCGTGGGCGAATGTATGGGTGTGGGTGTGTGGCGAAAGACAAATCTGATGCTTCCAGACTTTTGCATTCCGCCGCAGGATGTAGGCCATTTATTACTTGTGATAAGATTTATGCTTCCCATCGTAATAGAGGGGCGGTGCCGGCTGTATGTTCCGCCAGCCTCCGCAGTCGCTGTGACAGCCTCCCCCTTGGAGCGGTGAATACTCGTACCGAGAGCCCATAATGAAGCTCATAAAGGATGCGAACGGCAGTGTCACTCTATAAAAGTGGTCGACGACGCTGTTGTTCTGCTTGTCTTGTGCCCAGGATCGGCGCAGGCGGATGGTAGTGCCCGTGGCGGCGGTGGGTGCAGGAGGGGGAGGAGGAAATTATTGACGTTTAACTTGTAACTGCCGTCGTAAAATGTGGGAGATAGTTTTACGAGGGCCTTTGTTGCGTTTGCCGCGTAGCTTCGGTTTAATTAATTTAGTTTTAGTACGGTTATAATGCGGTTTCCGTTGTGGCAGTTCGTCGAAACGGCATTACGGCGCTGCGAAGTCGTCGGCAGCCTTGAGATGGTGTGTCTTTCGCATATTCATGGCGGATTGTGGGATGGTTTTGCTTTTCTTTGTCGGATTTCTTTGTTTAATTTGAAAGCGGCACGCATTGGGACTGATGCAAGTCCATGTTCGTAATTGCACGACTGAGGAACATGCAAACGGCGCCGCACCTCGTGCGGGAGCAGATCCCATTTCGGTCCTAAGTATGCATGGGAGTACGTGCGAGTGCGGCCCCAGCTGCGCCTCGTTGATGGATGTTTGCTCAGTCGACTGTGCGTAGTGGGATTTGAGTGTGTACGTTCACTGCTTTTTGGGGACTCATTACAAGTGTCTCTCTGAGCTGCGCTGAAAATAAAGTGGATAACGATGAAGTTTCTGCGAACAGTAGTTAAATGGATGCCTTTGTTTGATCGGATGGAAGAAGTTTCAAGCAGGGGAAGCATTCGTTTAGCTCGGATGGCGATGCCGCTAGTGCGTTTGGGAGCATATTGTCTCTTGACTTTTGTACAAAAGTTTCGCTGTTTGCATGCGTTTGCATTGGATGTGTTTTTGAGTTACAGCGCGAACGTTTATTTGCGTTGTTTGAGGAGTTCGGATTTTAAGTTTCCCCGATCCAGTCAGACTGAAGTTTAGAGTGCATAGCGCTGGAGGACTCAAATGAAGAACACAATGTAGGTTCACAGTAGTCCTGTTGAGTGGACATTTGATTTTCTTACTTTAGCCAGGTTAGGTACGCACGGCTTTATGCCTTATGAATCAGTGATACTTAGTGCCCGTGAGTGCCTATTGTGTACTCCGAGTATGAGTGCACGGTGAGCAGGGAATGGAACTGAGACTACATACGATACGCGGTGAATACCACGCGGATCTGAGCAAAAAATTCAGCATCAGGAATCAGGAACCTTAGTCAGGTCACTCGCTGTTAAATGAACGTATCGTCGTTCTTTAAGAGCGGTAGCGACAAATTTTTTCCAAAGATTCTATTTATTCTTGGTTTTTGCAAGTCCTACAGAAGTCGTTCAAGGGGAGATATATTTAAGTTGCCATTGTACCAATCGTGATTAGACAGATGAGAACTACTGTTAGAATGTGTTCACTGTTCCTGCTGTTTGTAAAAAGGGATAAGGTTTTAGTTAGCCTGGACTTAGGTCATAAGCAATGGGATGTGAGGCAGCTAGAGAAGACAATCGTATATCTGTTCAGTGAAACGTTTGACTGACCCAATGAGAGGATAGGCGAAACTGTTGTTTCTGTGCTTGAGCAAGAACCAGTCTATGTCAGTTCATCTGCCTTTCCATTAATTGTCTAAAGACCAGAAAGGCAGGAAAGGATAATTTTTCTTGACTTCCTAGCCTTTGACGGATTAGGAGTTTTTAAAATAGGCTCTTACTGCCATCATGTCCACTTCACAGTCCAAACTTAAGCTGATTTCCATGTCAGGAAGGTCTATTTATGGCACAATCTGCGCTCTATATGGAAGGATTTCAGTTTTAAAGAAACTCGAGCTATGTGTAAACTGATATGCGTTGTTTTTGGTGTCTAAAAGAAGATTCTTGCTCTCGTGCCTTCTTCTGTCCTCAACACATCAGAGAAGATGGGAGCGACCTCGATGAAATCCGGCTTGTTCACAGTTTGCAGTTACCCAAAGGTCCTTGCAACTTTATGATTCGAGCATGGTTGAATGTCAAGAATTGTCGGTATGGCATTTTCGCCGTCTATGAAGTGAGCATCGTTTTCAGTCCTGATTGTGTCCCACTGCTTAGCCCACGTACTTTGTTAAGGTAGGTTTTAGTGTTGACTGAGCAGCACATTTTAAAGTAAGAATGAACCTCGGGATGGCCGTATACAACCAGTGGACGGTGTGAATTTGTAGGGTCCAGCTTTCACCTGTTTACAGTGGTAGAGGGTTTTTGGACCTTTTCTCATTTTTATGTGAAGTGTTTAGATAGGAAATCGAATCTGGGACCTTCGACGTGTAAGTTGACGCACTACGCCACGTCGACCACCATCAGCATAGACAAAGGCCCTTACACCTTTACGTTTGAGGAATTTTAGAATTCTGTTGATAGAGATTTACCAAAGAAGGGGCAATAAGATGCCACCTTGTGGGGTTCCTCTCAAACAATTTTGGTGATAGTAACATTCACCTATCATCGAGCCCAGCTTTTGGGCATGGTAATTCTCGATTTTAAAACAAAGTTAAGCCTTGACAACTTGACTATACAGCAACTTTAATTTCCACTTTCTTAAAAAGCGGCAGCTTATTATGGCGAAACATCTCATACGTGCAAGAGGTGTGAAGAGCTATTACCTTCCATGGAGCAATCAAGTTACAGCCTCTGTGACAACAAAAACAAATGTTTGCTGAAACGTTCCAAAAATGAAAAGTAATTAAAAATCTGACAATCCCCTTCCCCTTCACAGGGTTATTAGAAATTGGATTCAATCCAAAGAACTGGAGCTCTGCCAATGGTCACTTTATTCACGGGACCCAAATTCGCGAATGGTAATGCCCATGAATTCACATAAAACGCACGAAAAACATTTCTCGAAGAACACAGATTTTCGTCAAACAGCTGAACAATTTTAAGGCGTTGTTCTGGTGTGAGTCTTTCCACGATGATTTGCGAAGCTAAATCGAACAAAATTTATAAAGCAGTTTGATAGGAGCCACGCGTGATCTCTCTAAAAAGTCAATTAAAAATCAAACCTCACGATGGATCACCCGATATTTCTATCCGAGCTTTGTGTACTAAGACTTAAGAGATTCAAAAGTGAGTCTTTCAAGTCAATCTTTTGATTGCACTTCCAAAAAATGCAAGGAAAACGCATAACCCAATTCAAGGATTACCCCACCATTTTCAGTTAATCCCCGACCGCTGTGTCTTTGGCGCTTCAACTCTTCTCAATCCACTTCGCTTTTGATAATCTCCCTTCAAATTCCTCTCACTCAAAGAACTCAAATCCCTTGAAGAGATCCCTTTGAGATCACACAATGCCCTTCTGAAACTACGCTCCATGCATCTGAGAAATCTTTCATTCCCTCTACAATCCTTGTCCACATCCAACAGACTAAGCACGTCATCTCCTTGAGAGCATTCCTTTACCATGCCCATCTCACTGTGCAGATGCCGGAAAGTCTTTCACGTAAAAAGCCCTTAACTGCTGGACCACCAACCCATCCTCTTCAGAATTTACTTGAGTATTATTAATTACTCTTGCCTTCAATTTCTCCTTGAAATTCCCCAGAACACCAAGTGTAACCGAGACATTCTCAGCACGAAAGTTCACCGCCTCCCCCCCATCAGCAATCACAACAACAGCAACGATTTTCCTTCAATTTCCAATCACTCCCCACGTACAAATGCAATAACCATTCAAGTCCATGCACCCGTGGCCACTGCATTCAAGAGCTACGGCCATCCGGTGGCGCCGCCAGAGCCGGACAGCTACAACAAATCTGGGAGGGGCGGAAGGAAAAGCAAAAAAACTCCGAGTTACACCGCAACGATGTGTCTAAATGATTCGCTGGCGAAATGGATGAGAGGCAGCCCATGAACCCCACTCACACGATGTTTTTAATTCACTCCTTGTAACATAAAATCCAATTCATCCACCATCCACCCCTCCACAGGCTGTGGGTGGTGGATGTCTCCCGAATGGCAGCCCTCTTTGGCATGCAAGACTGCACACCCGTAACTGTAATTTCCAATAAACTCAAAAAAAAAAAAAAAATGAGAAAAGAGCGAGTTGGAGGAGTGAAAATAACAGGACACCCAAGGATCTACGGTCGCCGTCAGAAGGAGCTTCAGCGACCGCCACCACTTGCCATCGATCAGACGGGAGAAAAATACTCTCTAAGACCTGCAATAATATGAAGAATTTATTAAACACTTCCGAGTCCTGTCCTTGGAAGAAGTATGGCGCGGGGTGGCGTCGGAGAGGGCACGGCGAATGGTGCGTTTAAAGAAAAAAACATTAGGTCCGTCGGTAGGTGGTCTCCTGTCGGGCGCCCAGTCAATGCATCTCAGCAGAGGACACTACACAGGACTTGCCTGCCCTTCGACGAGTTACTTTACATTTTTAACGTTTCAATCATTGCGTCGACAACGCTTTGCGCTCGGCATTTGGATAATTGAATTGATGGATGAGCGTGCGAGCGGTTGTCGCATGGTACACTTCGGTGCACATCAAGAGCAGAAAATATTCCGTAGCCTTGTCCTTGTGACGAGAGCGACTACAACACAACGACACCTCGAGCACTAGCAGCGCCTATTTGACGATGCTTCGCGTGCAAGAATGTTGTTTGCCGAAGAACGCTCCAGTGGATGGGAAAGAATAAGAAGCGCAAGCTGGCTGGAGTGTATCATCATCATCATTATTTTTAGCGGATCAACAGGCTTGTGCTTGGTTGGATAATTTTTGCGGCAACCGTGTCGCGCATCGTATCAAAGGAGTCAGGATTCCGATGAATAAATTGAAAGTGTTCTACCCGTCCTCCATTCTCGACGTCCTTCGTCTCGTTGCGCAACGTCGCAATGGTAGCAGCACCTGCGGCAGAGTTTTGATGATCCCTTAACTGGTGGGTGGGGGGAAGGAGGGGGGTCTGGAGAAGATGATTGAAAAGCGTTTAAGGTAATACGATTACATTTGAATCGTCCTTGTTCGGAAGCTTGAATTTGCTGTTAAGTGGTGGGCGGGTGCAGGTTAAATTAACGCCATATGAGCGTTAAATGAATTCGCTTATGGCGACAGATAATCAGGCTTTGATCTAAATAGCGTTCAAGTGATCCCTGCGGGGGGTGGGGGGAGGGGTGGTTGGAAGAAAATTTATCAAATTCGTCCTTCAGAGAGTAGCAAGGAGTTTGCTCATGTCTTGGTACTGAAAACAGACGACAACCTTCGTGCGGAGTCCTAATTCCACTCTCAAGGCAAACTTCCAGTTATTCTTCAATTTGTGTCAGAAAAAGATAATTTATGATAAAAGGACAGGCCTACCGAGAACGAGGAAGCCCACTTAAGGATTCACAATGCAAAAGGAGGACTTCCATCTATAGTCCCGAGTTCTCGAAAAAAAATCTATTTCAGAGAGCACCTGCCCCAAAAAAGCTCTTCACATCCGCAACCAGATGACTCCACAAACAGGGACAAGATAGATTCTATCATGACTAATGACATCTGCCCATCAGAGAACACTCCCAATGTCGGGTCAATTTGACGAGATGTCACAGGCCAGGCACACGACTCCGTAATGACTGCGTAATGGCATTAAATTCTCATCAATGTGCCACTAGGGTCCGCACAGCTAACCTATCAGCACGTTTGCGGTTATTCCCCGGGAAATTCGATTCAAAGAGCCCGCCTCCCTCCCGCTGCCACACGCGACCAATGTTCACACTCTCGCTAACGAGCAGAGTAAATACGCACCTCAATGGCTGCCAAGCCACTTAAAGCCAACATCCCCCCGCAGAGGCTTTTAAAGTCAATAGCTTCGGCAGGGGAACACAAGCAGACCACTCCCAGCTTGTGATTGCTTTCCTCGGTCCTCCGTCCTCCCTTTCCGCCAACCATTTTCCTTTTTTTTTTTTGTTGCCCTCCTACGTGGACGGAAAATTCATTTCACTTCTGCCAGTTTTCTCATCTAGCATCCTCGAGACTGGCATTGAAGAACCTTCCGCAAGCAAACCATATTCATTTACAGTCTCGGTGCGCGTTTAATGCGCGCGTGATATGAGCAAACTTTTGTCTAGAAGCATTCACAGCACAGCGCTCAAGTGGCGCTCTGTACACACAGGCCAGCCTTTCCTCCGTCCTCTTGTTGTGTAAGGAAGTACAGGAGGGAGAGGTCAGTGCCTCATCTAGAGCTGTGACCTACATCACGGCAGCGGCGTAGAAATATGAATTTTCGCCACTTGAGGGCGGACGAGGGAGCAGCAGCGGCAGCGGCGGCAGCCGTCAACCCTTGATGAAATTCCTTCAACAGATTGTCGCTGAAATTGGTGGCCTCGGCGTCGCTAAAGCCCACCACCCCCTCCCCCCCGCCCCACGCCCATTCATTCAGAAGGCAACACCTGTGGCACATCATAGTCACCACAAACCCACCCCCCCTGACGAATCAATAGAACGGAACTTTCTGTGTAGACACACTTGTTGTGATGGGCGGTGAAGAATCAAGGAGCAGGTGAAGTAAATATTCATAACCCATTGTCTGGGACCCACCAGGGACGGGTGAGAGCTGGCCGTCGTCGTGGGGGTAGTTTATTGGTTCTCGTAGCGTGAAGCCACTAATCGATTAATTTTGTGAATGACTTGTGAATGGGAATGTCAACAAGCTCCCGCAAAGAATGGCGTGCCACTGGGTACGCCTCTTTGTCCGCAGCTCTTTGTTCCACAGCACCGGACGTCTTTTGTGTGATGGCCGATTGATGTGGAAGTGGGGGGAGGGGGGGGGGGGGTAGGCGAAGTTTATGTTGCGCGAAGGACAACTGCCGCATGAATAAATGTACAACACTTGGTGGGCCGCACTGCCCAAAAACACATTTCCATGTCCTAGTCCGAAACTATGTTGCGACATGAAAGCGTAATGGAGTGGACGCACGATGGGCGAGCGATGGTTTGGAACCATTTGTGTCCGACCAATGAGTCACAGCCACAGTTGGAGCCGGAGTTGTGTTCGGTGCGAGAGCGCCGGAAACTGGGCGGCAGCAGTTTGGATGTTATTGCCTTTCATATGAGCTCACATGCCACAGCCGCCATGGCCATCACCATTGCTGTCGCCGCAGGCAGGAGTCGTCGTATCCCGTCGTACGCCATCGTATGGTATAAGTCAATTTATTTGTCGGAAATAACAGGCGTACAGTTCCAGCGGCAATAAAAGCGAAACAACCACCGCTGGGTGGGGGCGTTGGTAGTGGGCCAGCACGCAAAGTAATTGGCATGGTCACGACCAGTTGTTGCTTTTTGCGTTGCGGCCTACTACGACGACGTCCCCCCGGACTGGGCGCTACAGCTGATAAATATTAGTCAAGTGCTTTGCGTGACTAAAGCAATGCGAGAAACTTTCGAGGTAAGCAGCGGATTTGACTCAATAGCTTCGGCGGCAGGTATTAGCGGAAGGAGAAGTTGTTCGAGTTGTTCAGCGTCGTAAATCCTCTGGTGGTTTTCTCAACGAAGTCCCACTCGAGAGGTTGGTAAACCGCCGGCTGACGCTGAGAGGCACGGACAGGTGGTTGCTTGAGTTGGAGCAGGCGGTGGGCGAGGATTTGAGGGGAGTTTTGAAGTTTTTTTTTCTTTTCCTCTTTTTTTTCTGTTTGGTTTTATGGTGAGGAAGATTGAGGAGAGTCGATTAACGACGCTACGGCGATAAATTTGATTGAAGAACTCATCGAATTTGCTTTCAAGTACTGTGCTTACACTTTGAAGGAGTGTAGGGATAACGAGCGCTATCCTCATCCTTTTATTCACTTAGGGGCGCTAAGTTGTAAAAAGTGACATAAGTTGATAGAAAAATGGGCTTACCGGAGAACTGTGAAGAAATGAAGTTCTGCGTGAGAAGGTGGAACTGAAGCAGATGGTTATAAACTTGCAGGAAAATGAGTAAAAGGATATACCGTAAAATTGAAAAATTGGATTTTATCGAGAAGATTTTTAACAGGAACGTAAGTCGTTCGCAGGATTTGTAGATTTGACGTTGAAGGGTGGTGGCTCCACCTCACGTAAAGCCTTTTCTCCATAGTCCACCACGGAAGAGCGTAAGCCTGGTTGGCAAATAGGGGTAAAGCTTACGAGAAGAGAAGAACTCTCCACATTAAAGTTCGTTTATCGCTGACCATTGGCGGAAAAAAATTGTAACGAGTTTTGGTAAAGGATGAGGATTTTGTGATTTGTCCCAATCCATTGGTGAGGTATGACTGTGGACCACACTGATCTACGTGAAGCTTAGTCACTAATGTCCTTAATCACACTGCTTCATCTCCGTCAACTTGCACATTACTAGTATTACCTACTTCTCCTTGCAAGATCTGGTGCATAGGATTCGAAGACAATCTATGTTGGAGCATCGTCATCTTTCTACCCGATGTCCCCAGGTTAGTATACTTGAAAACTCTTTGCCATCCGAGCTACATCCCTATCCACATTCACTTGCATATTTTACGGTTCACATCTTTTGTTTCAAATAAATAAAGAATCCACTCTGCTGCTTCACTTGTCGTCCTGCATTCGGCTCCATAGGACTGATAGGGAAATGGTCTTCTAGAGAATTATCTTGGTCCTTCGTGTTAGGAGTCTAAACAGAAGCTGTTTCGACGGACAAAAATAACATCTGTTGCCAAGGATGCTCCTCTTAGTGGAGACAACGGAAGTAAGAGAAGTTCACCAGACACTTGTCACGTTTTGCTACAGAAGATGTTCAACGGAAGTAAGAGAAGTTCACCAGACACTTGTCACGTTTTGCTACAGAAGATGTTCTATCGACTGTCATTTCGTTGACACGATATGCAGGTCCATTCATTTCGTGGTTTCAAGTTGGTAGTGCTGGCATTTGAAGCAGAACAGTGTTAGTTGAATGTTTGCCATATACGATTATAGATCGCTCAACAATCGTAAAAAGCGTTTACATTACTAAAACGTGCAACAAAAGGAGTAATTTGCTTATACAAGAAATCCGTAAAATTGTGTAGAAACTTAAAGTGAATGGGCTGCTTTACTGCTGTCATAAGACCTGTACCACACCACGATGCGGAGTCAGTCGTAACTGTTGTGGTCACCGTGGCGCACTGGGTAACTGCGTCGACCTCCACGCAGAAGGTCCAGGTTCGATTCCTGGACGGGACACCTCGCATTTTTTCACGACACCACCACTTTCGAGCTGCTGACAAGCTGCTGCTGCTGCTGACGCACAACGCGAATAGTTGGTCCTTTGTAGTGCCATTCAGTTATTATTATTATCAGTCCCCGAAACGAAAGTAATGCTCTCAGCTGTCTCCTAGACAAGAACTTTTGGGCGACCTTATATAGTTCGATCCCACCTTATGATCGCCTTTTAATAGTCATCCATTGTGTACTTCAAACTCTTAAAGATGTTCTTGTGGATGCTTCCTTCCAGGGAACTGTTTCTACCTTTGAAGAATCGTGTTCTTCAGCTGAGCAAATTTCTTCAAAGGTACGAGTATACCAATTCATGTCTCTTGCTCTTGCATACTTTTAGGTGCTAGATAATCGTTCAATATATTAGTTCACATGCCAACGACTATTGTGGACCCATCTTTGAAGAAGTACGGTCCAATGATGCCACCAGCCCATAAGCCGCACCAAACTGTAACATTTTCTGGATGCATTGGTAGCTCTTGCAATGCTTCTGGCTGATATTCACTCCAAAATCGACAATTCTGCTTATTTACGTACTAATTGAGCCAAAAATGAGTTCATCGCTGAACACAATTTTTCGGTAAAAAAGTGAATCGTTGGCCAACTTTCCATTAATCAAAAATTTTACGTTGTGGTAGGTCATTTGGCTTCAATTCTTGCACCAGCTGTATTTTGAAAGGCATCACACCTAAATCCTTTCACAAAATTGTCCACGTTGTTGAGTAACAGAGGCCCAATTGCTGCGAACGGCGACGAAGCGATAATTGATGGTCATCATTAACACTGGCCGATGGAGTTGCGATATTTTCTTCAGTTCACACTCTACGTAAGCGTGTTGGTGGTTTAATGACCAACAATGTAAATATGGTGCGAATAGCCGCTTCAGTGTGTCGATTAAACTGACCATAAAATGGAAGAAGCGCGCGATGAACTTTCTTAACAGAGCACGCATATCGATAAGAAAATTCAATAATTTGCAAGCGTTGTTCGTTTGTTAGACGATTCATGGTTAAATTATAGACGAAACTGAAGATGTTTAACAGTGAAACAGCACACGAAACGTGCGTCAGCTGTTTCAACCAGTGTTGCCAAAAAGATAATACATAAAAAATCACACTGTACTTGTGTCGCGCGCGCTCTTGTTCTCCTACTAGTAGAGCGTCCTACAGTCTCTTTCCAACATCGTTCCATTCTTTGAGTGTTTTAGTTCGAAAATCAAAGCTGGAACCTTCGTTGATTGACTTGAAGCGTGTAACCAATTCCTCTACTGTGCCGTCCCTCGGGGGTGCATTCGAAGACTTTTCGGCCCGAAGCATTGGTTTTCATCTGCTTTGCATGAACTAGCCATCTCAATCGTTGGATCTTCACTCTTCTGGCTAAGTCGATGTCGCTGTATAGTTCGTCATTATATCTCCTCCTCCACTCTCCATCTCGGCAGAAAGGACCAAAAATCACACGAAGAATTTTCCTCTTGAAGCAACCAAAAGTAGCTTCATACGCTCTTGACAAAGTCCATGTCCTTCGCGCTATATAGCAGGACTGGGACGATTAAGGTCTAGTAAAGTGTTACCTTGGTTGATCGGGAGAGGGCTTTGTTTACCAACTGCTTTCTTAGCCCAAAGAAGCAGCGATTGGCAAGAGTTATTCTCCGTTTGATTTCAGCGCTGGTGTCATTGTCTGAATTGATAGACAAAGTTTTTGACTACCTCAAAGTTATCTCGTATGTTGTGACGTTCTGACCGAGACGTCGGTGTTGGGTGTCCTTTCTCGTTGACAGCATATACTTGGTCTTCCCTCGTTTACCGCTAAGCCCGTCTTTGCGGCCTCCATTGCAATACCCACAAACGCGCTATTGACATCAGGCTGCGTTCTCCCGATAATGTCAACATCGTCAGCATATGCGAGCAGCAGCAGGCCGGACTTCTGAAAAATTGTTCCTCTGGTGTTGGTTTCATCTTTGCAGCACAGAAATTATCTGAAATTCACGTCTTTACCTCGAACTGCACACTTGACAGTATAAGGAATGCACTAAGAAGAAGAATTGAATCAGTGGCGATTGTAAGGGACACTACTGTGCAGGATCTGCAATACATTCTCCAGCTGGCGGTTTGTCTCCTGGTTGATACATTCATCGCGTTGCCTATCTTCTTGCCCTACCATTCCTTCCTTTCTCAGTTGTAGCCTCCCTTCCTTATGGACGCAATCGCCATGCAACTGCCACCAGCAAACCCCGCACAATATGTGGACACATGCCGATTTATAAATTAATCATTCGCCCTCACACTCCAGTTGTCACGGTCAGTCAGAAAATGAAATTAAATCTTTTGGCATCCCTCAAGTAGACAACGAATTGATTTCAGAAAATTACAAGCTCGTCCCGTTCATTTTAAAATTCCATCCGCATTCCACAGCCCAACCCATTCGTCCTCCACTCCACGCCACTGCCACTATCACGCTCCCATCAAAATTAATGCAACTCATCCACATCATCAAATCCAGGAATCACTTGCATTTCATTTATCTTCTCTTAATCGAAATTCAATCGAATTAACCTTTCTCAACTCAGTGACATCGAAAATGGGTCATCATCATCGTTGTCTCTCGGCGAGGGGCTGCAGAGAGAAAAAAAGCACAAATCCAATACGTCAGGCAGGCTGCCTCCCTCCAGCTAGATCCGGACTGTGGTCCCACTGGGACCGAGGCGGAGTAACCTTTCTCAAGAAAAACACGCAGGCACAAGCAGCCGTTCCATGCCTGCCCCCAAGCAACGTTGCGCTCTCTCTCGAATCATTTTTCAAATTAAAAGGTTGCGGGAACTCAGAGGACCTCGGCAGTGGAACTAAATAATTCAACAGGTCTTATTGGAAATGAATTCCTCTTAACTGGGCGGGTGTGTTCGCAAGGCCGAATGATGTTCTGCTCACATGTCTCCGTCGTGTAGCTTGTGCTGCCCCCGGCCGGGAGAGCTTTCTGCGAACACGATGACACGGGGCGGGGTGGAACGGTCTCAAAAGTCGGCCTAACCCTAACCCCGTGTTGGTGTCCCGCAGGACAACGACAAGGTCGGCATAAAACATTCCCGAACAAGTTCTCCGGTGTTTCACGGGGGCAACCGTGCGTATCCCTCCATCCCTCATTGGAGGAGGATATTGTTAAAGTTTGCCTCTCGTACAACTTCGACCCGGCTGACGGGGAGGAGGCGAGCTATCACCCTCGAGAAGACCCTATCCATCGAAATCCACTTAACTTCAGGGAAACTCATGAAAGGTTTGGCGTTCGAGAGTGCAGGAGTGCCTTCAGAATTATGACGCCGCCGAGGAGAAATTCTTTGCCCGCGCCAGGATTACGCGGCTAATGTGAACGTAGTTACGGTGACATTACGCTCCCGTCGGCGCTGTCGTGGGAAAAGTTTCGTAAGCTCATTACGACGCGCTCGACAACGATGACACTGGAAAGCGATCAAAGTGCTTGTAGCCACGTTGATGAGACGATGATGAGAACTCGACGCAGGCAAGGGCCTGTCGGGCCTGAACTTCGCTGAATCACTCCCCGTCACTGGCGTAGCGTGCTCACAACCGTGATTCGGATGAAACGGTCGGCGCGATGCCTGCGATGCGGTCCCAGAGGTGCCCTAAAACCGCAGCTACAAAAATAATGTTTAATTTGACTTGGGATTCGAGAGCGACACTCAAACAAGGATAACCACTTCACAAAAAGCCATTCAGGAAAATAACAAAGTCCTATCGCTTCTTTTGCATTTGCTTTGGCAGCGCGGCTCGTCGTAGTCTCCGCGCCGTAACCACTCCCACGCGCCTTTGAAGTGCGACTACAAAGCGAGAAGGACTTCAAGATGCGGTGGTGCTTCGCGAATCATCCATTTGTCTCAGAGGCATCGTTTCCTTAAACGGATTTCGGTTTTTTTTTCCTTTTTAACTGTCTGCTCGAGAGGAGGATTCGCTTTTACTGCTACCGCCATTACCACCTCTCATCCCGCTCGCCCATCGCCACCGAAAACAAATGCGATAACCGTGTTGTGTTGATGGATAAAGTCGAGTTTGCTGCTCAAAGAGAAACGGCTCCTGCGGCTATCTAGGTTTATGGGACGGCGAGAGGGCAGGGTGGATCGAATGGATTTTGGCAAATGCAGGAAGGCGGGGGGATTTTTTTTAACTCAATTAAAAGTATCGACAGGGGTTGTCAGGGCTCTTAACCGGTTCAATTATGTCCTTAAGCAGGTCTAAGTCTTATATCGACGACGATATAAAATCGATTTACCGACTCTGCCACGGGTGGCGTTCTCCCCCCCAAAGGGGTGGGCCTCCCATCTAATTCCAGGTGGGCAAAAGTTTCCCAACAACTTCGCTTCATAATTTGAGTTTGTGTCATAAACTACATCGTCTACCCCGGGATCGAGCGGTTCCCTCCATGGTTTAGATGAGAAATTATGTGAGGTTATGACGAAGAAAGAAGTGGATGAGGGCGTGGGTGTGGGCGGCAGCAATTCAGGATGAAGGAGGAATTTGGTGAGATGAATGCTGGGAAATATTTTTCAGACTTTCCACTCCTAACGATGTGCCTTATGAGCTATGTTCAGGGCTAATGGATAGCGGGTAGACTTGAAGGAGTGCCTCCTCTTTTTCTTCGCAATGCTTTTGCGTCGTTGCTGTGGAAGTTGTTGGGTTGGGATTTCGAACTTCAAGGGAAACGATATCGATTTTGAGATAGTTTTAAGCAAATATGATTTTCCGAGAGGAAATATAGGTTGTCCTTGATGTGATGTCGTTGGAATTTTAAGGATTATACGAAAACTTGGTTTGCCTTTCGGTAGTTGTCTCCAAATAAATTTGAATATCAGTGACGGTGAAGAGTGAAATGATATCGAAGGATAAAGGAATGTGGGAAAATGTTGAGTAGACTTCTTCTTCGCCTTTACATGGGTTTACAATCCGGGGTGAATTTGCGCCTCAACCAATGTGCCTTTCTAGCTTGCACGATATCTCGCCAGCTGTCCCCATCTGCATGCTCCTAATTGGTTAAAGTGCTTCTCAACTTGTGTGCGCTATTTCAACCTAGGCCGTCTACTGTTGCATTGTCCCTCGCAGCTTGGATTTAAAGAATTTTCTAGCCGGAAGGGTGGTGTCGATATGCTCTACATGACCTAGCTATCGTAAGCAAAGACACTTGACCAAGTGCATGCCTCCGTACAGCCTATAAAGTTCATCGTTGAATCTTCTCTTCCAGACGCCATCAACACAATAATACTAATAATAACTGAGTGGCACTACAAATCACACAAGAGACCAGGGCTTAGCAACAACTACTTGTGGAGTGCGTGCTACTGTTCTCTCACGAGTAGAGGGGACCTACAGTTTTTTGCCGACTCCGAACGGCGAGATTTGAGAAGCTTTTCATTGACAATTGATACACTTTGAGTGTTGTCAACATCTCGAAAGAAATGGTGGCGTGAAAAAATGCGAGGTGTCCCGTCCGTAAAGCAAAACCTAGACTTTCTGGGTGGGGGGTCGACGCACTTTCCACTACAACACGGCGACCATCATCAATGCAAACAGAACCAAAAATCGCACACAGAACTTTTCTCTCAAAAAGTCTAAGGTCCTCCTTATCCGCTTTTAATAGCGTTCAAGTTTCTGCGCCTCTAAGGAGGACTGGGATGAACAAGTTGTTTTACAGAGCCAGCATAGTCCTTCGAGACAGGCTTTGTTACACAATCGCGTCGTGAGCCCAAAGAAACAGCGATTGGCAAGAGTGATTCTGCGTTTGATTTCGGTTCTGATGTTGTTGCTCCTATTTAGAGCGGAGCCGAGGAAGACGAAGTACTTGACTACCTCGAAGTTTTGCTACCTACTGGTACGCTTTATTCGAGACGTCGATCTTGTGCGTCCTTCCTCGATGACAACATATACTTTGCCTTGCCACCTTAGCCGCTTCCGCTTCAATGTCAAATGCCTCTTTAATGGCTCCTTGTGTTCGTCCAATCAGGTCAATGTCGTCGGCGTAAGCTAGCAGTTGAACAGACTTTCGGAAGATCTTTCCTTTAGCGTTGACTTGTGAGTTACGCACAATCTTCTCAAGAATGACGTTGAAAGTCCCATGACAGACCGTTGCCTGGTCTAAAACCCCTTTCGACATCAAAGGTCTCGGCGAGATTGTTACGACCTTGTAGTATGACTTCTCCTTGTTGAAGGTTTTCATTTACAATTAGGCAATGCCTTTCAGATGTCAGAGGTTGCGACCATAGGAAGAGTCTCCTTGACGCAAAGAATAATCCGAGTGAGAGGGTGGCTTAGGTGGATGGCGATCGCTCTTCGAATCGACGGTCATGGGTTCGGCAGCAGAGCAGCGACAACTCTTGATTGTCAGCCTACACAATCTGACGAGTTTGGTAGGAAGGCCATAAGCAGACATGACACTGGACAGGAATAGAATAATTGTTCCGTACTTCCTTTAAAAACTATTCTGGCCAAAACGGTTTCATTCAATAATGACCGCTATAGAGAACCGTTTACTGATTTTTTTTGTTCAACATTTGAACAGCCTTGATGTGTAGGAGCTGTGGTTGTGTCAACAAGACGGCGAAATATGTCACACTGCTGCTGCCACAATTGATTTATTAAAGCCGACGCTTAGTAACCGCGTATTTTCACGTTACGGACCTGTTAATTGATCTTCAAGATTGTTCGATTTAACCTCGCTTGAATATGTCAGACGGGGATATGTGAAGTTGCTGGTCAACACCGGTAGAACCGAAACGATTGACCACTTAGAGGACAACATTCGTCGCGTTATTGCTGAAATACGGCCACAATTGTTGAAGAAAGTCATCGAACATTGGACTGGCGGATTAGAATACGTCCTCATTCCTGGCAAAAATCAAAGGACGATCACTTTCTTACAGACGTAACACCAACAGCGCTTTACAACAGCGGTTAGGAAGGAGGAGCAAATAAAATGAAGCGAAGTTTAAGAACTTGAGCCAAATCTTCATTTCCAGCACCCCCCCTGAAAATCACCCACAATACCTCGTGAAGAGCACCTGACAATGCTCGTAACATCAGAAATGAGTACACCACCCTCTAAAGCCGCCGCAGCTGGCAGCACATCCAATCGATGCCGGCGAAGAAGCAAATCCATACACCGATACCAGCATCAATGGATTTCATCTCCATTTCCATGGAAGAAGAATTACAGCCGAACTGAAATCATCGGAACGATCTTAATTTGGTCCCGCAACGCTTTTCAAATCCCAATCGCTAAGCCACTCGCACACAGTTTTCGATTTTCAACAAACACCTTCCGGAAATACAGCGATTTCCTTCGATTGAGACCTGATAACACCGAGGGACGCGCGCCCCCCCAAATCGCAGCGCACACCTTTCCATTGTTTCCTTCGAGCCGGCACCTCCGTTAAGCAGATTGTCTACAAGCGTTACGCAGGATATCCGCCCGCTCAGCACCCATGAGTTATGGTATCTCTCTTGGCATTAAATCGAAGGATACCAACGAGCAGAGGTCGGGTGGATTTTATGATTTTGTTTTGCCTAATTCTCTAATTCGAGTGGATGCCATAAAACTGAAAGATAATATTTATGTGCGGCTTTTAATGCGTTCCAGGTCATTTACTTTGATGAATATGCTCGCCGCTATGTGGGACATCCAATAAAAAATAACTTTAATGTGAAAAACATGGTTTTGCAGTTTATTTTTTGTCTTCTCCGGTCCTTTGTGCCGGAGTCCTTTGTCGCAGCGAGTGAGCCGTACAGATGAGACGTCTGACAAGAGTCAGGTCCATGCACGAGGATCTCTGTGTCGGAATGTTATTCGAGTCGACAGACTGATGAATCATTAAGTGGAAGGAAAGTATGTTTCTATGACATTCTGAGCACTTATTGATGTGATGGGGTGGCTCATGCTTCCGAAGTTCATAGTCCGGCTCTTGGATGTCGCATAAATTACATCAGGGAATGTCCAATGAGGATGGTGGAGGGCTGGGGGGATTTTATTTAAGTTTTCCGTTTATTGTCTTCGTTTATTCTGTTCTCTGTTGTCTTTGAGAGATGCTGTGGAAGCTATGTGAAGTCTTCAACGACTCCTGGGATGGGATAAGAAATAAAAGTTCTACCGTGCTCAACTTTTTAAAGTTTTTTTATTTCAAAGGACTCATGCCGAGTGAAAGAAAAATGTTTGCTCACGCCGTTTAGTGAGTCTATGTCATGACTTGGTGAATTTTTCGCTTCTTCACAGACCAGCGATCAATGGGGTGTGTGAATCTTTGAATGCAAATTTAGTTGTTTCCTAGTGTTCACGATCATAAAGACTCTATACCGGAGGTTTGGTCTCTTTCTCCTTCTTGCACCTGAAGGCTTTGATTCAAGTCCCCTGTGCGCTGAAGCTCTACTGTCCAGTCGCTCGATGTTTGCGATTCTTTGCCTCGCATCCACATTTTGGTTCAGCTGGAAGAGATTTGGCTTCTTCTTGGCTATCATGCATCATGCATCGGCGCACTTCGTGAGCTGAATTTTGCTCCGTGCAAAGATTTGAACATATGGATCGACGGATGTATCGTAGCAAGGGGGATCAAGGGGAAGATTGTTTAGAAGCGCGAGTTATAAAATTTCACTCTTCAAACGTGGGGCATCGTTAGATGCGGTAAACTTTCATTCCCAACATGGCACATCGATGCAACATAGACAAGAACCCGTATTGATCATGAGAGGGGCAAACTTCCATTCAAACCCCGATACACCCATGATACAGCCCGCTGGGAACGTCTTACTTTGTCGATGTCATTTGCGTATACCATTGATTGTACTGATTTCGAAAATGATTGCTATCTTGTCCAAAACTCCCGACAGCGCATCTTTTTGCCGAAGTCTGATGCAAGTTTCAAATGGGTTTGAGGTCCTTGCACCCAACTGTCCGGTACGAGTTTGAAAGCGCCTTGCATTGATATTTTTCGGGATCAGGCTATAACATCAAATAGTTCTGTGCCGCGTTTGCTGTCGCATGTGACTTTGTTGACGAAAAAGTGGTGTGCATCGGCTTGGAACATACACGACTTGTCAAGGGTTTGCCGCAAGTTTGAAAATTTGTTCTATCATCGATGTACTGCCATGGAATCTGCACATGCCAGTAACTGGGGGTAAGACTTCTTTAAACGATCACTCAACATGTTGTACAGAATCTTGAAGGTGGACTGGATATACCAGAAAAAAATGTGATGGGATAGAAAAGCTGGCTTGTTGACGGTTGGTGTCACAGTTGTGGATCATGCCTTTGTCCTTCCAAATCTTATAGATGATCCCGAGCATGCTCTAAATAAGAGCACTATCGCCAGCCTTAAAACAGTGAAGGGCAGACGGTTGAATCTGCGGCTTTGTCGTTCTTTAGGTTTTTTTTAAACATGTATAGACTTAAGACTGGTAGACGTGATGTAGTGGGTAAGTGCGTCAACTCACACGCCAAAGGTCCCAGATTCGCTTCCTGAACTAAAAGATCTGAAGATCACCCATTTCGATTTGTTAACGACGCTGAAAAAATTTTGCATCTCAGGAGAATCTATTATGTGAGGCACAGTCTAGTTTCAGAGCTAATCATGGTACATCCAGCGCTATGGTTACCGTCATGGAAGGTATAAGGCAAAATTATGATAGGAAAGAGGTCACACATCTGTGCCTGCTTCTCTGAGGCTTTTTTTGTAAGTTACAAAATACTTTGCTGGAAGTTGAAGAATTTTTTCTCTGGTAGAGATAGTGCTGTTAGATTAATTAA
Organism: Eristalinus sepulchralis; assembly: GCA_944738645.1. NCBI lineage: Eukaryota > Metazoa > Arthropoda > Insecta > Diptera > Syrphidae > Eristalinus > Eristalinus sepulchralis. The sequence goes on from OX122886.1 coordinate 58,384,447, forward strand.
TAGTTTCCCATTCAACAGATATCAGAAAGTTGTTATCAACACCGACAGTTGTTCTAAAAAATTACCTGTTAAACAAGAGGTAACACAGGGTTCAATTCTTGGACCAATCTTGTTCTTCTTATTTATAAGGTTGTCAAATATCTCACTTTCGCTTTTTTGCTCATCATGCTTCATAAAAACTGTTACAATGATCGGATTTAGTTCAAATATGCCCCGTTTTGTTCGATAATCTCTTTATTTGACTCTTTTGAGTTCAACTTCACACCACCCAGGGCGTTCGTCATGGACAGGAACAGGTGGTAATCACTTGGCGCTATGTTCGGGCTATGTGATGGATGCGATAAGACCTCCCATCCGAGCTTCCGTAGCTTCTGACGAGTCAGCAACGAAGTGTGTGGTCTGGCGTTGTCCTGGTGGAACACTATACCCTTCCTGATGGCCAATTCTGGACCAATTCTGGAGTGGACCTGGACAGACCCAACATGTCTGTCCAGCCAGCACAACTCCAAGTTGGTTGAGGTCCTTCTCACTTGTGCAGCGTGGAACCGACCATTTACTATCATTATTGTCTGTCCTAAGCCATTTTCAAAGTTGGAAAGAAGTTCTCCTCTACTATGGCCGAATTTTGTCCGCTTTTCCCTATTTGTGCTCAGTAGGTAGCTTTGCAAAGTATTGTTCAAAATTAACTATTAGTCAGTTACTTAGTCACGCTTTCCCTCCTTAGGGCTAGTACCACACTTATTGGCCTTCTTTTTATAAATGGTTCTGCTTGTTTCTCGGCGTGTTGATCATGGAGGTTCCAGGAAGCTTCTACTCCTCCCTTCATCAGTTTCAGTCGTCCACGTGCGTCGCTCTGGCTTGTCGTTGCAACACTCTCTGGCATGCGTCGTTTGTCACTCGTTTTCTGTTTGCCGCGGTTTTCCTTGTCAGTGGTAATTGAAAATAGAAGGTCATGGAGCGGCAGAGCAACCGCAAATTGTGGCCATTTAAATACTACGTAGGTGTACTGAAAAGTCTCGCGCTTAAATGGGAGTAGGTGTCCAATGTCAAAACTCACTCCCTCAGGTACATGCAGAACTTGAACACTGACTCGCAATACGAGCGCACCCACAAAACCTTTTCGAAACCGCTCTACAAATCCACGTGTATTTATTCACGGAAGACACAAAGTCTTTCAGAAACAATTCCTTCCCCCCCCTGCCACCACCCTCTGCACTGTGGTTCTACCGCTCATTAAAGTTCAAACTCGTTAACATATGCTCCTCCTAATCTCCCCGACAAACAAAGCACGACACAACTCCAACACGGAGCTCTGAGCAGCGTCGTGTAATAAAGCAACAATATCATCTCCTGGATGTGACAACTTTAAAGGCATCTGCCACACGACCAACTCTTTCACACACCATTTGCATACATTTCTCCCCCAGATTCAGTTCCCTCGTCGACATCCACTTGAAATTCAGTTCGTTTCTTGAGAAATTTTCGCGCTTAGCCCTTCGGCAGCAATTTTTCCCCCCCGGAAACTTTTCCCCCCACTCCGCATGTCCCCGGCAAATTGACTCTTATACATTTTTGATCTACGGCGCATTTAAATGCGAATTTCACACATCCCGCCACCACCCCGTTTTCAAATTCAATTCCCTTTGTTTCGGGCATGTATCGACGGGCCGATATAACTCGTAACGAACGTTCTATCCAGAGAAAAGTTTGACACAAACAATTTGGCGTGGGATTTAGTTGGTGGGGGGAGATAGAAAAGTTGCAAACCCATAACTGCCGAATGCCTGCACGAGGCGGATGCCATCATCATCCTTTCCCTGCAAGCCGAATGCAAACACAAGAGTGCTTCAGCTTCAGATTTTTATAGCTCCCCCGTGGCGTGGCGTTCAATTTATGACGGCAAACGTCAGTGGGTTTCATCTGTGGAGCAGCAGTAATGCTGCCAAAAAAAAAGTCGGATGCACGCCTTGATTGATGCACCACACACTCCCTTCCGCGCCCCCCACACACATCCGTCCTGACAGATGATTCTCTCTGCTTTCACCGTGATTTCCGGATTCTCTTGCGGTTCCGTCGGGAGGGGTGACAGGGGGTGGGATGCCAATAAATTGCAAAACTTTCCGGAAGTTGTCTGCGATAAAAACCGAGCGTGAGAACGAAGTAAGTGTCACCGAAAAGCACACACCCGCCCACCCGCATGATGGTCTTTATCAATTAACTGGATCAGAAGGTGCCGTCAGCCGGGTGGCAGAGGTGTGGGCAGTGTCGTGTCGTGTCATTGTCGGTGCATCCGTTACACAGCTTTTCGGGCGTGTGAATGGTTGGGGTGGGGGAGAAAACTTTTGATTGGCAATTTCACGGATGCTCCGAGTGGGCGAAGCCACTCTCGAAGTGTTACGGGAGCGACTTTGGTGAGCTCCTTTGCGGCTTTTAAGTTATTAAAGTCAAATTAGTTTGGTCAATATTTGGTGCCAGACCGGCAACTCACAGGCTTGATGAACTTTTCCGCAGCCGGTGTACAGCTGGAGCGCCCTCCGGCTGTGGGTATGTTGAATTTAAGGGTTTACATGTCCTATCATCGGATTTTGTGCATCTTGTGTCAGCTTGAGGGAAAATTAATTAATTATTTGTTTCCCAAACTGAATGGATGGGTGGGAGGTTGATGTTCTCCCTGCGTGTCACAAGGGCAAGTGTGTATCTGGCGTGGCCGGGTGGGGGGGCTGGTTTGTGGTGTTGGAAAGTAACAAGCCAACCGAGCAGAAGATAAACAGGAAAAGTTCGGTTTTTTTTTTCAAAAGTTTCCAATCCAGTGGGGTATGGGGGGGAACAAGTTGGGTCGAGGAGATGTGGTGAGGTAATGAACCGCATCGAAGATGAGTTCAGTTTTTGCTCAGCATTACTTGTCGGAAGTCATTGGCAGGGATTACAGGTCGGAGAGCACAATGAAGCTCTACAGCGTTATGGATACTAGCGTTCGATAAACTTTAGTATGATGTTGGTTATTGACATGCCTTCGGATAGTACTCGATGTTAAGGTATTTATCCTTGGGGTTGTTGTTAGGGTAAAAAAGAAACTCATGCAAGTTTGTGAGTGATTGGCTGACTTTTTTGTGAAGGTAATAATTTGTTTGGAAGTGATGGAACTCGGTTTTTACAAACGGAATAACAGGTGTTTCTACTCTTTAGTAGCATAAGCTCAAACCAACATACTCTCGAACATGCGTTTCATCGGGTTATTCATCTTGAGGTTGGATTGTAAACAGGCTTTTCTGATAGATCACTTGTGAATCCTGTCAAATTGGTCTGTTATTTTTGTTCAGAATAATTTGGCAATTTTTGATGTGAAAACTAGCATCACAACTGTGTCACAATTTTGGTCAGCTTTATTAGCAAATCAGGGTTCTATCAGAAATGTTTTTCGTTCGATGCCAGGAACTTATGGGGCGCATGATAGATCAACTTAACCCACTGCTGCAAATAACAATCACAACTTTGAGTCCCGGTTTACATTAGTGGAAGCCACTCGCTCAATTAGACCACATGCAGTACGTAGTGAAGAGACTAAAGCAGCTGTTGCTGAGAGCTGGTTGCAAAATTAGAGAGTTGGAACAAAACTTCTACGCCGTGTAGACTCTTCAAAACCGAGTCATTGGGACATCGGAACAGAAGAAATCGTCGTCCGGCATGGAGTGCATAATTTAGTGGAAAAGGACTTCCAGCCATATTGGTGTTCGAAATCGAAGGTAGCTGGCAAGAGACCATAGAGACGCGCATACAATCAGGGAACGGAATCAAAACACTGTGATGGCTGAACGAAACCGTCTTAGCCGAAGAGGTATGTTAGTAGAGGCTCAGCTTTAGCCCTGTAGTGCTATATTGACTAGAAAGGGAGTCATCAAACAATTGTGAGGAAGACCTCGGAATTTCATCAAGTAGGCGACCGCTCGGCAGATCCAGAGGGAGGCGGTTGGTTCAAGTCCGTAAACTCGCCTGGTTGCGCGGGGTAATAGCTCCTGATGAGTTAGAGTCGATGGCGGAAGATTGAGCGGCCTGGAGGTCTCTCATGCGTGCATTACCCCGCGACTCCTTTAGTAGAAAATGCGGGTAAAAAAGATGATGATGGTGATTATACTTCCCCTGACGGCATGAATGATCTTAATCAGCTGGTTGCATGAAACTGGAGGCGCCTAGCCCAAGACCGTGCTAGTTATGAAAGCATGTTGACTGAACACCAGGTCGAGCACCAGGCGAACAAGAAGAAAAAGAAGATTCAGGAAAATTCAGAGTCAGTCTTTAATAAGACACACAGCCGACGTCTCTTTCTCTCTGCAAATGGTTTTGTATCTTATTCCACACACAACTGATTTGATACCATTTTTAAAAGTCACAGAAACTGTTATTGAAACTAGCAAGAGCTTCAAATCATACATTTTAAATTTCACTAAAATCGTTGAACGGAGGCGAACGTATATTTTGGCAGTCGATCTCTTCAAGAGCACAGTTCCCAGTACGCAACATTTATGTTGCACTTTCCCGCCAGTTTTTTCACTGAAATACCCTTCCCTATGATGGCTACTTGTTTTAAGCAATTTTTTTATCCACACAGTGAACTCGATGGTCAGTTAAAGTGTAACGTAGAATTTCAGTGAAACGGAAATGTGCCAAGGATGAACACTTTTTGTGGCACACAACACCGATTCCCATCTTTTTCAGAAGCCCTCATTCGAGGGAGTATTCATTTCAAAAGCCATTCCACATTAATTTCATCCACATACACACACCACACACACGTATATCCGGTCACTCCTACATACAATTTTTTTAATTAATTATCCTCCGAGGGCACTTTAAACATTGATTTCAAATCACAAACTGTTTCAATTAAACGAATGAAATGCAAGTAAACCAATTAAGCCGAACAAACACAGACCAACTTTGCGGGAGCAGCTATCCTGGAGTGGATTGCGACAGAGGTCAATGGAAAACATTCGAAAGCCGAAGGAGCCATCCGCCAGTCACCCCAACAGCGATCGATCACAGCGCCAGCATTAGACTCGCTGAATATTTGAATTTGAATAGATTTATGAATGCAAAATGAAAAATTCAAAAAAAAAACAAACTCACCCATATAACGACTTGGTCATCTCCGCGTCCGGCCTTCTGCCGCCACAGTGGCACCGTTCGTCCTTCATTTGAAACGAACACAGCGTAGCATTTGGAGAGCTCCTCGGGCCGAGTCTTTTTTACTTGTTCGCACAGTTTCCACACGTTCTCCTCGCTGCAAAACAGAAAAAACAGAAAAAATCTCCGTTCATACAAAAAAAAAATCTCGAAAAATGAATTTGAAAGGAAAATAGGGTAATTATAGTGGAGAGGGATCCGTTTTGCATGTTTTTTTCATTCGCTGTTGCTGCTCGTCCCTGCATGCTCGTTGACCTTTTGATTAGCGTGTGCAGTGAACTGGTCAGACATTGGCAATTCAATCTCGCCGTGCATCCTATTTAAGGACATACTCACGTACACGATATCCTTGCTTGCTTGGCCCTCGACTGTGGGGAAGTGGATAAATCACAAAACGCGATTTTCTTGTGTTCGAACAGATATCCGTTGGATTGCATGCGGTGGCTTGAGAAAAGGAATAAGGAGTCGAAGGAGAGGCCAGCCACCGACACCCGGCAGCACTCACTTGCACCATCAGCAGGAGTCGACGGCAGGATTGTTGTAGAAGATGAATTATTGGGTAGCTTGTGTGCAGCGATGGAATGGTAAATTGTGGATCAAGGATTTCCCCACTGCAGGGTATATGCTGAAATCTCTTTCCAAGGAGCAGCAGTATCGAGGAAATAAGCTCCTGGGGATTAGCTCGCCCGGAGGAGTGCCGTAAGTAGCTATACATATCTCTGATGCAATTTGTTATGTTCTTAGTGTTACTCACTCTCGAACCTCGAGGTCCTGCTTACATGCAACTCCCGGAGTAGATTGAAATTAGTACGAGCAGTTCAGCGACGGCAGGAAGGCCATGGATGAGTGCAAAAAGTATGATGGAGTGTGGCTTAGGGGTCGACGGCAGCGGCACTCACTCCACAACAAGTGGAGCACAATTTCTAATGAAAGCCTTCGGTAGACGGGTCAGGGTGCAGACTGGAAGATTGCTTTTACCAAAATGAAATATTCAAGGATGACGAATGAGTTGTGTTTGAGTTCGGTACTGTTGATAGTTTTGTGAACGGGCGGGTTTACCTTTTCATAACGAGACGCGCGAGTTTTGGACCTGGCCGATAGACTTTTCGCAGTTGTGTGCTTAGGGGGGGAAGGCAGGTCACTTTCCATCTCAAATTGGAAGGCATGGTGTTTGCTTTTGCTGCTGATTGAACGAGATGGGTTTTAATCAAGAGCGTTGTGTGTCTCTGATTGTGCAGGAGGCCATGGGATGTCTAGTTTGCTGTAGATTGATTTTAGTTTGGCTCTAAGTGGAATCAGTTTTGAGATTAAGGAAATAAGTTTTGAAGGATAGAGTTAGTTTGTCACGTCTTAAAGAAGAAACGTGTTTTGAAAATACAACTTCGAACTTAATTTAAACAACTTTAGATGGGAACTGGCAAAAGGCACAAATCATTGTGGATTAGTTTTTTGGCCAAAACCAAAAGAACCTTATTCGAATTTCGAGATATTATCTTGCACATTAAAAGATATTTTCTCGATTTCGACAGTGAAGAACTGTCTTGAAGGAAATAATTGCATCCTTCTGCTTGGAAGGAGACTTTTGAGTTCCAGAAATTTAGGGTAAGCTGGAAATTAAAAAGATCCTACCATTACGACCACTAATCATTACGAAACATTTTGAAAAGTCTTCACTGAAAAACCTTAAGATTTCGTTTTCGAAAACAAACAACAAACCAGTAGTTCCCTTGTGTCGAAAAATTCTGTAGTTCTGGCCGTGATGTGGGTAAAACCTTCCGTATCTATCAAATTATTCATGAAGTTTCGAATACATCTGACTTTGATGGACAGAAAACCTCATCAGACTAGGGAAAAGTGGCGTGCGTCTGAAGACTCGCAAGATTTCCGATCGGTAAAAACAAAGGGGCCTGGCCTCTTGGCCTGTGGGTTGGCGTGAGACTAACTCCCTCACCACGTTAAAATAATGGAGTTCAGAGACACCAACATGTCTCAGATACGGAAGGATAAACTGTTGACGACCGATTCAAACGTTAAAAGGAAATGGTTTTCGGTTTTGCACTTGGAATGTGAGGTCCCTTTACAGACCACGTGCAGCCGAACAACTTGCGGAGGCCCTTGACTGCTACAAAGCAGACATCACCGCCATCCAGGAAGTGCGTTTGAGCCCCGGCAAAAAAAAAAACAATGAAAAACTGCGATATTTACTACTGCGATTGCTGTAGAGAGAGAAGGCAGCGCTTATTCAATTTGTCTTAGCTACTGCTACAGAGCTGGGACGAGTACTTAGTTAAAAGAGTGCCCATTACGATAATTCTATATGACAGGCATCATATGGATATCGTGACCATGTCTATTCACGGCCAGAAGATCAGATTGATTGTTTGACCTTGGAGTACACATTAATTTGGTTCTTTCCTTGTTACCAAACATTTCTTTCTTGAAAAACATAAAAACACGTCCTTAGGAAGCGACTACTTTTTCACATCTCTCTAGCAATTTTCGAAGGCCATTTCAAAAACATGAGCCCTCTTTGGCATGAGATTAGTTATTAAGCCACTCTTCGATTTCTCCTAAATACACCAATTCCGTGCCCCCCCCAAGTCGTGCGAAAAAGCCAGTGATCAGAAGGAGAAGAACACGGCGGGTGGATTAAAACCTCACATTTCAGTGTTTCTAGGTAGATTTTGGTCGCTACAGCCACGTGGTGCCGCGGTGTTATGTTGTAAGTTGTCATGCCTTTCGGTCGCTCATGCTCATCTCAATGATTTTGATAACGTTCAGCTCATAGAACACGATACCCGTCTGGTGCCATCATATACAGAGCCGGGCATTTGAATCAAAAAAAGCCAACAAGGGAAAGAATTTTCTCCGCATCGTGCATCGTGGATCGCGTAGACGATGACGAAACAGGTTTGACAGGCTTTGCATAGGATTATATACTTTTCATCTCTAGTCAAAATTCGGTTCAAAAATCCCTTCGTTTCATATCTTTTAGGAAGCAGCTCAGAGGTGAAAAATCTCATTTCTACATCTCTTGATTTTAACTCTTACGGCACCCAATTTCCTTGCTTTTGAATGAATAAAAATTTCTTTAGCCACGGATCTTGATCTAGTAAAACCTCCACTTCCTTATCTCAAATCTTTTTGAGCTGGTCAAGACGTCCTTCGTCTTGAACGCTAAAAGCACAATTTTCCATGCATCAAAACCATTCCCTCGGCTTCAGGTGCATTTCTCTTCCAATTGAAATAAAAACTCAAAACATTCCGCAAATGCTGTTTATTAAGGATAACTCCGGAGGCAAAAATGAATGTTGTTGTCTTAAACAGACACTGATACACAATAATTTTTGCTAACAAATGTCACACCTTTCCAATGAAGTTGGGAATTGCCTCCAAGATCAGCCAGAACTTGTAGGTGGCGCCATCTTTTGAAAACGGTCAAAGCCGGTTTTTTCTACTTGGCTCGCCATAAAGCGCTTACCGATTATTTCTACTTAATTCGACTTGACGCACTTGATCTCCACTTCTCCAATTATGATGACATCAAAAGCCACCATCTCTTCCATCTTTTGACAGCTTAATGGGAAAGCGTTGTTTGCAACAGTTTACACAGATCTTTTCATACTGTATCCAGTACACTTTTTACGTAAATATGCGTCAAAACATTGCATATTTCTAATCGCTTTCCTTTCAATACACTTCAAGCCCCTAAATAAAGGAAAGACGAGTGACTGTGCCTGAAGGGTTGTGGTGCGCGATCTAAGTGGAGAAAGGTTAAGTTCTTGCAAGACAAGGAACAATGTGGATGTTGATGTTGGTCAACAAATCGAAGATAGCATGGCGTGTGAATATTTGAAAATATTTCACCTGAGTCTGCATGAATATCATTTACATATGCTATGACTACTTAATAACCATTCCAGGTACAGAAGTCGATACACAGAGCAAGCCTTTTGAGTATGGATGAGTACGTAAGCTCAAGTTATACACTTTATGCTTGGTAAGAATTGGAAATCACAAAATTTCCAACACTCTGCACCTCTTTGGCCTTAGGCTCAGTCAAAAATTCTTTGACGATTACCCCTGAAAGCACTTCAGAAACTCTTTCACTGCTGACTAGTAAGCTCTGTAATCGGCTCCAAATGGTTTTAAGTCTCACTATTGTTCTGGCAACGAGGAAGCGTATTCCTCTGCCACACCAAGCCAACCTAATCTGTATCGGACAGTTGCTCTGCTTGCATCCTTGGCCGGCACTTATGTTTTGTGACTATGTCAATGCAGCCTCACCCATGAATCACTTACGCCGTCACTTACGAATCGTTGTCGCAGCTGTGCTATGGAGTGAAATTGATACGAACTATGAACACACTTGTGGTTATCTCTCCCGAGAAGACTGTGTGACTCACCATTGTGCTTGAGCAGCTGTGCCATCGAGTAAGAGGTTGGTGGAACGATTGTATTAAATGGTTTTTTTTTGTGATATTTCTTTGGGGTGTATTTCTACCCCGTCAACTCTTTATGCATCGGTAATAAGACAACTGTTCTGAAGAATTCAGTTTATTGATCTTCGTAAGATCACAAAATTTCCATTCCAAAATCTCATCCTTGGAAACTTTGATGAAGCGTATTTAATACACCCTCGCAACCACTGTAAATTCTAAATGAAGCCAATCAGGAGCAGGGATTGTGGTGGGGGATTGTGGGGAAGGATTATAGGATGTTACCTACTTAACTGTTCATACGCAGATTGGGGAAGAGTACTTGAGGTATGGGCGCTTAAATATTTTTATTTTAAAACTGGTGTACACCACTCTGCATCATGTTCCTTGCCAGGAAGCATCGATCACTTACAAAGCCGTTGTCCTTTATATTCGAACGGGTGTCTTACTGTGGGGTTGTTCAAGAGTTTTGACACCAATTTTACACGTTTGAGTTTGTTTAACAGTTATGACACAAATTTGATATTTCACATCATTCTATAACCTCTTATTTAAGTCCATCTATGCTGGATCCACCATTCAATCCTTCATTCATCATTTCCAACGATTCGATAAGTGGACAGACGAGCAGAACTAATTTTGTTGTCAAGTAACGCTTCACCATTTCTGAAATGGGAAAAGAACTCAAACACATCTTTTCTGAAAAACATCAGACTTGTGGCCAGCAACGTGGAGAAGTGTTCAGATTGGTTTCAATTTAGCTACAGGTTCGGAGAAAGAAGGTATTTTTCCAAATCCAACATCACCCCAAAGCGAACGTGATTTGCTACAAGGTCCTCATTCGGCCAACTGTGATGAGCAACTATCTGGTGTGGTTCAACGCCATACCTTCGCAGATGGAAAGTGTCGAGGGACTTTCGCCTCGGGCTTGTCTCAAGAAATACAGAACTGCGAGGAAATTTATTGCAAAGAGATTTTGTATGATGAGACAAGCATTTCCAAGCGGCACATGTCATGATCTTGGAGCTCGAATTAATATTTGGTGTATGGTACGATGATAGGTCTTTATTCCTAACTGCCAGAATTCGACAATGACAGCCTGCATAGGGATATCCATTACTATACCACATAGCATACAGAATTCTACCTAAGTTACCCTAAAATTGGATTTCATTCGTTTTTTTTCGGACTCACACGTCAAAAGCCCAAGTGCGGTTCGTGGACATGACTCCTATTCATTTCACATTTTTTAGTTGTTGACAACGCCACAAAACACTTGTTGTCTATGAAAAAATGTTAAAATAACTGAGTAACACTAAAACCCACAAGAGACCAGGACCTAGCTTCAACAACAACTACTCGTGTTGTCCGTACTTCTGTTCTCTCACGAGTAGAAGAGATTTGCAGTTTTTTGTCGACTCCGAACGGCGAGATGTTAGAAGCTTTGTATATACAATCACTACTCCTTGAGTGTTGTCAGTTGTCAATAATCCGAACGAAACCATCTCCAGAAATAAATGTCGACTTACTCACTGAAGAATGTGTGTCTCTACGCATCTAGTGGCAGGACGTAAAACCCCAAAATTTCAGTGAACATTAAATGTGACAGACATTTCGCACTTCATCTCATCTCCACAAGAGACCCAATTCAGTCGCATCGGATATCAAAATTCCCCTCGTTTAATGCCAGTGTCTGAGCAATGTTTCGGAACAAAAATGTCAGCATTTATCTAAGGCTGAGTAAATTTAATTTGATATTCAAATCGCAACCTCAAAATGAAGCGCACTTAATATCTGTGCAGAAACCACCATTCTGTCGTGATCTCCTTCTTTGTCGCTCTATACGGCGTTCAGCTTTGGAATGCCAGCAGCAGCCTGTCAGAGGAGTTCAGTTCAAATGTGATGCAATTAAAATTTTGGAATTTTCAAAAGCCACTGAAACTTTCATGAGACACAATACCCCCCCCCCCAGCCAGCCAGAAGTTCTTTGCCACACATTCGAGTATGGAATTTTGAAATTTATAGACTCTCATCATGCCTAGTGAGCGAGTGGGTATCCACTTCAGGTGCTCATCGCAGAGACACGCCCTCTGGAATTAAAATCGTTTGCCATATAAAAACAGGAGAATGTTAAGTTTATCTGTGCACTTAGGGACACTGGCATTCTCGTGCACAGAGCGATGTGATTACCCTCGCATCACGTACGCAAACTTTTCGTTCCGCTCGGTCTTGCCGAAATCACGTTTGCAGCACCCGGTGCACTCGTCCTATTGTGTGAAGATTGCAGAATTTGCGCAATTAATTCAATGCGCTCGTCCGTCGTCGTCGTCGTCACGCCAAATTCAAATTCCACAATCAACTATTTCGAGAGTTCATCTGCTTCAAGGAGCCCCCCTCCCCCCATAAGAGAACGGCAACTTCTTCTTGACTTTCAAACCAGTTTCCACTTCGAGGAATAGATGCATTATCCTCTTCTCCGGGAGGACGAAAATAAAGCAACAAACTGAATGCGCTTCCTCGAATCCCTGATATGTGCATGCTTGTGCGAAATGACGCAAACTTTGTGCCACAGCCTGGGCCCTCTCGTCTTGTGTGCAGAAGCAACGCCTATTGTTTGCACTCAGCTGCATATTAAGGACGAATTTGAAATGATATGCAAAGATGAGGCCCTCTTCAGCCTGCACCGACCGACGGAAGGATAACCGAGATGCCATCCGGAGAACATCAATCAACTGGGAAGGAGTGTGCGGTAACGGAAACGACGCCCCCCCCCCCCAAATGCTTCAATCGAAAAATTAAGATCGTATCCTTCAAAATCAATCGGCACCAGCACGAGCAGAAGGATGTGCGCACACCCCTTCTCGGCGCACCCGCACCTGGCCGCACACGGATGCTCGTTTCGCATTTCGATCAAAGACTGATGAATAATTGAGAAGGATATGCGGATGCCGGTGGCGGAAGATGATGGACGAGCCCATGCCGTGGCATTGTGTCGGCACAAAACACTCTGATGACAGTCGGAATTTTCTATGCGCCTGTGTCGACCATTTTTTGATTGAAGCTTCAAAAAATTCCCTTCAAAAATGATTAGCATCCGCCGGCCCGTTGCGCTCCTTCGAAGGAGGCGCGCCTGTCGTCAGCAGGGGGGAGGGGGGGGGATCAGGCATTTACATTAAACATTGTGCTGGTGAAAGCATTGTTTATCCCACCGCTTTGCCGTGTCCTGTTTGGTTTGACAAATTGAGCCGAACGAATGTGTGCGCCTGCCCCGCACCGCCACCGAGGGGCCAGAGACCACGCAGAAAAAAGGTTTTATTTACATTGCGCCACTGGAGGCGCATTAATAATGTGCGGTGGCATGTGGAATTCTTGTGTTGACTCTGCCGGGTCTGGTGTATTGTTTTTGCAGTTTTTATCCGTGCGGGTGCGGGTGCAGGTGGGGGCTTACATGTACGTGAAAACATTTTTCGGTGGAATGCAGACCTATCGGCGGGCGGGGTGCATCATCATCAGGCTTGAGTGGATTTTTCGTTTGCGGGCGAACTGAGGGAGTGCTGGCATTCGGCTGATGAGTTTTAATGATGAGCCAACATAACAACATTCTGTCGATGTTTGCGGAAAGGACGTGAACAAGTGCCACAAATGGATTGAAGTCAAAGCTGGTGGTGGAGGGCGGTGAGGGAGTTGATGTCGTGTGTCTATGTGATGGGTGGAGGTAAGATTTGGTTTTGGGATGGTGTTTCTTCTGTATGCAGGAACCAGCATGGTTGTGGGTGGTTGGTTGAAGCGGAACATTGTGGTCTCGGTTAAGATAACGTACTTGAGGGCATTCGGAGACTGAACATATTGCCACACTCAGTGGTGAAAGTGGACTAAGTTGAAATAGCCACAGTAAGGACAACAGTCCCCTTGTGTCGTGGTCACTGGCATTTAATGAGATGGCGTTACGTGTGGCTATGCCATTTTGTCCCTTGATTAGACTTGTTTCAAGTGTCGGACAAACGTGCTACGGCCTAGCTTCTAGTCTGTTCCTTTTAGGCTTAGAAATGGAATATCCGAAGGGGTTAAATTTTAACCACATATCTGGAGGATATGAGCGTCTGATCGAAGTCCGAAGTCTGTCAGAACGAAACCAGAAAACTTTACGTAAAGACCCAGTCCATGCTGAGAGCTTCGACAAATCAATTCTGAAGAAAATTAAAAGGCGAGAATGGCCTTAATACAGCGGTCAGCCAGAATATTGCACTGAATGTAGAGGACGATGGGCAAAAGAATTCTGTAAACCTGAAGTGGACGCAGATATCGCAAAGGGAGTTGGAGATGATCTGGTCGAACGCAGGCAACAGCTTATCTGAAAGTTATGGTCGGAAAGTCAGATATTCACACTGCGACACATCATGGACCCAAAAAGTACACACCGGCTCTTACCACCTAATTATCGATTCTGAGTCCTCATAGGACAGCGTGCGTAGAGATGAGTTGTGAAGTGTTATGTCTAACTTTTGCATTTTTACCAAAATTTCCAGACTGTGTAGGATGACCTTGGAAAACTCTTGCTGCTCGATCAAAATCAAATCTCGATCAATCAAGACTCTCAATATCAAAAAAAAAGTCTTAACCATGCGATATGCTTTCATGTGATTTTTTTAACATCGTTCTTGGGAAGATCGTGCGAAATTCACAAATCAAGGGTTCCAAAGGCCGTTCGGCTGCTGACTGAATTTGACGTGATTGGGCGAACGAGGCAAGCATTCAATGATGCGTTTGCTGGGATTAAGGGAGGGAGGGAAAATCAAAGTATACACATATTGTTATCAACGAGCATCGCACAACATCGACATATCGAACTAAGTGTCACAACATGCAGCAACAAGTTTAAGGTGGTCTTTGACAGTGTCTACCTCGTCTACGGCAGGCTCTACCTCGCCTAAGAAAGCGTCTACCTCTATCCTCTGCAGTAATTGCTGAATAGAACATTAAATAAAGCGCACAATCACTCTTGATGAGTGCTGTTTCTTTAAGCTTTAGAGGCAAAAAGCGCCCTCTCTCGAAAGATCAATGTCTCTGCAGAGGTACGTAATTTGACCTCTGAAACAACACGAATACCTGCAGATCATACCGTCAATGCCCTGGACCTGTTTCTCACGGCTCATACTGAGAACATTCAATTGACATATTGTCACCTCTAGGCTGGACAGATGATTGTGTCTAATGAGGCAATTTCTCGTACTCATGGCACGTTCCGCACATTGTACTAAGGACAGCAACAAATTTTTGTCATATCTGAAAAACGAAAGAAATTCCGCCTGATTTTCGATCCCAACACTCATTTAGAATGACATTTCAGCTGATAGCTCTTAAGACAAATCAAATCTGCTAGCTGCACATTTTGCAGTCAGCTAGATGCTGCCAGATCGTGCCTATACTTTGGAGGACTTCCTTTTTTCCCTGGAATAAATCCACTTTCGCACTTCTACAGTTGAAAAGGTTCTTAAAGACCTCAGTGTGAACAAATCCGCCAGCCCGGATGGTATACCGCCTGCTCAATTAAATAAGTGTTCTCCTACGTCAGTAAAATCACTGCTTTTCCAATTGTCTAATTGAGCTCCTGTAGCACCTAAGGATAGCATTCGTCCCAAAGAAGGACAAATTTTCATCTTTCTTCAAATTTTAATTTTTCTCTCTAAGATCATGGAAACGAAACCGTCAGCTTATGAAATATTTTCAATGACCAGCAGTACCGCTTCTGCAGCAACATGACCGCTGGTGATCTAATGGCATATCTTACCTCTTACTTCTCAAAAGTAGAACAAATCTTTAAACAATGTAGGAGAAAGAAATCGTTGCGCTTGATATGTTAAGGGCAGATGACATGAGTCTTGCATCAGGCTCTCTTGTCGAAAATACGTGCTTGTGCTGTTGATGATTGATCTCTTTTTCAATGGATCAAAAATCTGTTTTATTTAATTTGGGAACAAAATCAGTTTTCAAATTGTTCAATGCATGTTATGTTGGATGGGTTTAGTTCTGATATTGATCATATTTATGTTGGGGTTCCTCAGGGCTCCGTTTTGTCTTCGACACTGTTTCACATTTTTATAAATGATTCGTTGATGATAGTACCCTCAGCTATTTAAGCTCATTCCATGGCCCTAGCCACTCCTGTAGACTTGAGACGGCAGCTTACTAAATTCCGATCTTAACAGCATATTCGGTTGGAGTTAACAGAAAAGAGTGGAATGTAATACTTCCAGGGCTGTCAGTTGAACGTCCTCACAACAACCAGGCAATATCCATGAATGGCTCTTGCGGTATTAAAACCAAACGGATATCTATTCTCGCTTAGAGTGTCAACTCAACATCCATTTGGAAAGATCACATATTTAGGATCACCAAAAAAGCTGCCAAATGTCTAGGCTCTCTAAAGCGTTGCAAGAAATATTTCATCCATTTTGATCTATGTACAGTGGACAAGGCGTAAATTCATCCTATGTTTGAGTATAATGCTCCTTTTTGATCTGGAGCACCCAGGAACTTCCTGCACCTATTGGAAAGAACAAAGGACGATAATACTTTTTGTGAATTATAATATTGTGAAGTCAATTAAGTTGTTGGGACACCGACGTAATGTCACATCTTTATCGGCGCTTATGACTTTTGCTCAGATGAATTAGACAGCTGCTTTTCTTCCCTCAAGAAATTATATGCAATACACGCCCCGCTAGAATGTCCACCAAGTTTATTTATACGTTCCTTAGCTACATCACACTGTGGAAAGTACATTCTAGCTCAACTTTCAACAGGCATTTAAAACCAATGTGCACCGGTATATCCTCTTTTTCTACAACTTCGGGCCGCGCTCTGACTAAATTTTGGTCATTCAAGGGTAACAGGTAATCACCGTCGCCCTGGCGTAGTGGTAAGTGCATCGACCGCGGCGCAGAAAGTCTGGGTTCGATTCCCGGACGGGACACCTAGCATTTTTTCACGGCACTACCTCTTTCGAGTTGTTGACAACACTCAAAGAGTACTAATTGTCTATGGAAAGCTTCTCAACTGGCAAAAAACTGTAGGTCCCTTCTACTCGTGAAGAACAGTAGCATGCACAACACAAGAAGTTGTTGTAGGAGCTGGGTCCTGGTCCGTTATGGGCTGTAGTGCCACTCAATTATTATTATATTATAGGTAATCACTTTAGCGCACCAATTTTAAGAACAAACCTTGAGGGGCATTGCATGCAACAAAAATATATTTCCTTGTCATGGGCTTCGAAAACTAACTCTATCAAAGAGGAGAAGTAGAAAATAAACTCGACAAGTGGGTACCCTATAATTTGGAAGAAGACTACACCGTTCGAAAGACTTTTGCATAGCTAAAACTGAGACATCACAATACACAGTCATTCAGGTGGGAGCAAAAATTAGTTTTGTATGACAAACGCAAAAGTTCTGGGCATTAGTCGGTTGCAGACGCAAACCCAAGAATCGCATTAAATTTTGGGTCGTCATCTGAATAAGGATTGTGGTGAAAAACTGGTGTACATCAAAATAATCAATTCGCCTTTCATTTCATCAACCTAAGGAAACCATAAGGGGAACCGTAAAGTGTTTTGAGGAAATCGATAAAAGGCATTCGAACTTGGCTGAAATGCAGTCGGCGTTGCCAAATGGACAAGTTTCCATTCAGTTTTCGGAGCCCATACCTCATACCGAATTGTGAAGAAAACTTGGGATTCAAAACTCCTCCGCATCCACCGACCTCTCGTGATATTTCTCCGACGGAGTGTCACTAATTCCACCGTCGGGCGCCATTCTGCCAGCAAAATGTGCTCCCAAATCAAGCAGAACTCATAGCAGCCTTTGAAAAATTTGAGACCCTCTCCCAAATCACCCTCCTAAATTCAGCACACATTTTATTAATTCAATCCTGCCGTGTGTCATCACTTGAGCACACAAAACGGAGTAATTTCAATGAGTGCCCAATCAAAAGCACAACCCATCGCAATATACTCGAGGACATTGCCTCAGTCGTCATTTTTACTGTTGATTGCTTCGGAAGTTACGAAATTTATGGGAATGCCTAAACTCAATTTCCGTCATTTACCCAGCAGCACCACAAAAAAGTTCAACAAAAGTTCTAAAAATTACCAATCGGCCTCCGTGGCAAAACCAACAGGAGAAATCAATTTATTGTCCCTTAAATCAACAAGAGCGAAGAACACAAATAAAACTGCTAACGAATGCTGAAAGGTCGCAAATGCCACGTCTACAAAAATAGAAGCTAAAAATCGTTTCACTTCTTCCCTCAGAAACGCTGACGTCAAAGTCAAAAGCACTCAATTCGCAGTCATTCCCGAAGGCGCTTCGCTCCTCCAGAAAGGTCATCTTTGGAGGAGAACTCGCGCGTAGACTGCCGCTACCGTCTTCGCCTCCGCCACACCCCACATCCGCGCGAGCTACAGGAGCACTTCACTTTGGAAAAGTGCATAATTGCTTTGAAAAGTTTACATTTTATGACCCAATAGGAGAAGTCATCTCTGAATCAAGTCGTTAGGGGATAAATAATATTTGTGCAAATTTCCGCAGGAACAAAAGCAGCGAGAGGACGACGCAAACTTTTCCCGATCCACCCAAGGAACTGCATTTACGAGCGAGCAACGCTGTCCCTTCGCTGAATCCGGATCCATATCACACTGAGGTTTGAAAAGTTTGCTGCCTAAGAGTCGTCGAGTCGATTCCACACCCTGGACTGCGGGGACGAGTGAAAGAAAAAGTTTGTGTCTGCCTGGATGCTTTCATCTGTTTGTTTGTTCATTCAAAGGCTACTGCGACGAGTCCTTAATTTGTGTCGTTTCCTGCGAGAACACTAATTGGCTTTTCATACTTTCGAAAGTGCGGAGAACCCGGCATTAAGGAAGTTTTCAAATCCCTCCGCATGCCGGACACACACCCTCCATTAACCCAACCCCAGGCCAGGCCTGTCAACCACCGGCGGAAATGTTTACTCCTTGGCGTCGCATAAAATATTTTTTCGGCGACATGATATGACGCGAAACCTGCAGAAACACACGCTGAAGGTCCAAGGACGTGCGAGAAAATTAGGTTATGCGAGGTTGTCGCGTTCGACGCGTACGCTCGTCAAGAGGAGATTTGCAATTCCCTGGGATCTCATTACCGCGAGAACGGCTGTGTGTGCCGAGCAATAGGAATGCGATGAACAATAGGCGAGTCCGGGCATTTCCCCGCGCCATGTGTGGGCGGATATCGTATCCTAGGCATGTAGGTGAGGGACGTCAATATTGTCGGGGTGTTTTTGTGAATTCTCAAGGCGTACAGCGGTGACGGGGAGAGCGCGACGCACGCCGTTACGTTAAATTAACACGTATTTTAGCATGTCCTCCCTAGTGTTCGTTACGTTCGCATGTTCCGTGCGGGACAACGACGTTCCGACATGTGAAACCGTGGCGAAGGTTGGCTGCATGTTAGCGCCGCGATGGGGGCGGTGAGTGGCATTTGTTTTCGACAGTATTCAGTGCTTTCATGTGTCAGAATGTGTATAAACGTCTTGGTTAATTTTCAAATTCAGAAACGGGAAACTTCGGCTTCTGATTCAGATCACGAAGCAGTGTCGTCGAGGCTGTGCTCTGTGTGTCGGGTCGGGTCAGGGGAAGTTTGCCGTCGAAATAAATCAATTTTCCATTCAATATCCTGGATGGTACTCCCGCCCACCCTCCGTGTGAGGACTGCACGGAAGTGCTTTTGATTAACAAAATTTCAGCACATTGTCTGTCGCCGTCGTGATTTCGGATCGTGCGCCATTTGATGCGGATATCTCGTGTGGATGTGGACGTTGAGAGATCTCTCTGATTTGGCTTTGTTTTCATTTGTCTGTCGGGGTTCTGCGAAAGTGTTTTGTGACAATGGGCGGCGTAGTTGTTTTCCTGATTTTTTGAGAACCCAATCTAAGCAATGAAATTGAATTCAAGGACGTCTAAACTTTATCAAGATTTCAAACGTTTTTACTCTGCCATTACTTTTTGCTGGGTTTGTAGACACTGACACATAAGTGGGAATGAAGTAGGCAACGTTCTTGCAAAGAATTGGCTCATATTGACGCAGCACTGACACTACACTGGATCAAAGCACGTTAGGGTGACTTGCACTTAGCATGAAGAACCAAGAAAAAAGCAGACAGTCGGTTGCTCTTAGTATCTGTAACACAGGGACAGTATCCTCTGGCTCGATGAAAATGGTATCTAGAATAATGACAATTGGAGTAAAAGAGGCAGTATACCCTAGGTGGTTCTGGCCACTGACTCGATCAAATCTAGTCACTGGAAAGCAATAAGTCAGCCTCCAGAATGAACCTTGAATACTCGTATCAGCCTGAAGTTTTGGGAAAAAGAAGTCGACCGAACCTCAGACGCATTAGGCACAGCAAGCAATTGATTGCGGAAGAACCCTGACAAAAGGTTATTTTCATGTGACA
Source organism: Eristalinus sepulchralis (assembly GCA_944738645.1). Lineage (NCBI taxonomy): Eukaryota > Metazoa > Arthropoda > Insecta > Diptera > Syrphidae > Eristalinus > Eristalinus sepulchralis. The sequence continues at coordinate 58,404,555 of OX122886.1, forward strand.
TAGGGTCATGTGGAACATTACGGCGATGACGGCTCGAATTCCGCTGTTAGACAGAACCTTAATTTAAACGATGATAGCTAAGAATTTCGACCCCCCAACTTGAACGAAGTGAAGATAGCAATATCGAGACTGAAGTCGAACAGAGCTACTGGAGCGGATGGATTGTGCGCAGAACTGTTTAAAGCAGCTAGAGAAGACCTACTTGGGTGCATGCACCAGCTCATCTGTCAGATATGGTCGGAGGTTCGGTCCACAAGAAAGGAGACCGCTTTGACTGCGCCAACTATCGAGGGAGTAGTCTCCTTAACATAGCGTACAAGATCCTCTCTGCCGTATTGTGTGAACGCCTGAGAGCGTTCACCAGCAACCTGATAGGTCCTTATCAGAGTGGTTTCAGGACAGGGAAGTCCACCACCGACCAAATCTTCACACCACGGTAGATCCTGGAAAAGATCCAAGAAGTGCAAATCGACACTCATCACCTAATTCGTTGGCTCACCACCTATTCGTTGATTTCAAGGCCGTATATGACAGTGTGCATAGAGATGAACTACACCGTGCCATGTCTAGTTTTGGCATTCCTACCAAGCTCGTCAGATTGTGTATGATGACGATGGAGAACTCTCACTGCTCCGTCAAGGTCGGGAACGAACTCACCGACACCTTCAATGTCAAAAAAGGACAAGACAAGGCGACGCGCTGTCATGCCACTTCTGCCACAGAGGCACAATCTTCCAAAAGTCAGTTCAATTGCTAGCTTACGCCGACGACATTGACGTGATTGGACGAACACAGCGAGCCGCCAATGACGCGTTTGCTGGCATTGAAGCGGAAGCGGCTAAAATGTGTCTGGTGGGTAATGAGGGCAAAAAGAAGTTATTGCTGTCATCAAAAAAGGACGCACTACATCGACGTCTCGGACAGAGCGTCATACTAGGCAGCAGAAACTTCGAGGTAGTCAAGGACTTCGTCTACCTTGCCTCCAAGGTAAATAGGGCCAACCACATCAGTACAGAAATCAAACGCAGAATCACTCTTGCCAATCGCTGTTTCTTTGGGCTCAAGAGTCAATTGAGTAATAGGCCCTCTGTGGAAGGACAAAACTGGATTTCTACAAGAGCCGGAAACCTGGACGTTACTAAAAGCGGATGAAGAAGTCCTTAGTCTTTTCGAGAGAAAAGTTTGCGTTGATGGCATCTGGAGGAGAAGATTTAACGATGAACTCTATTGGCTGTACAGCGACATGCGCCTAGTCAAGCGTCTTCGGCTACAAGGCTTAGGGTGGCTAGGCCATGTATGTATGAGTGTATGGACACCACCGAAAAGTCTTCGAATCTGAGCTATTGGGAGAACACAACAGAGGACGGCCTAGGCTAAGGTGGTGCACACAAGTGGAGAAGGATCTCAATAAACTTGAAGTGCGCAACAGGAAGCAGCTAACGTATGATTGTGCTGGCTGGAGAGGCATGTTGGTGGTCCAACCCGGACTGCAGCGCCACAGGAGAAAGAAAAGTATGGCCATGTGGCATTATGTCGTTTACAATGTCCCAGAGTGTGAAAACAACGCTATGGTCTAGAAAATAGCGTATAAGTGAAAGATTGAAATCCTCAAAAACTTGTAAGACGTTTGGTGCACCAGACCCAGGTGTTGAAGGGACTTGACTGGTAATGACAGCTTGACTAGACGCTATATACTTGTGCCACTGCAGGTCAGGAGCCCCTGGAACTTTGGTTTCATCCCGACCGTGAGGTAGGCTCCCTTGTGTGAGTATGGTGGTGCCTGTGGTTTAAAACCAATATCGTGGGCAGAATCGAGGTTAGTGACTGGTTTTAATCAGGCTGTTTTCCTCATTGAGTCAAGCAAGGCGATCAAGTCACTTTCCCGGCTCAGTGTAGAGCAGCACTCACAACCGGGTGCTGTGACCCAGATAGCAGCAGAGTTTCTAGAAAGACCTCGCTTCAAACCAATGTGGGGTGATTGTCCCTCAATCATGATCTCATTTGGTACCTGTATAACTATGGCACCTACTCTTGGCTTATCTTAGTTGTCTTGTGAAAATGGATCCCGTGCTATAAGCAGTTAAGTCAGGTAATCTTGTGCAACCAAATTCCATATCTGTTTCTTAGTAAGGAACTACATACTTTCAAATTGACAGCAATTAGTCCGTACTAATATTCGACAAAATGTCTCATAGGCTTTTGTTGTCTTTTGAAATAGTTTTCGTTAGTAAATTCTTTTTAGTCAATAGTTCAATTGCGTCATTCTAGGCAACAATAATTTCATAATAAATGTCAGTCATAAATGTGGCTTACGATCCCAAAAAGGACGACTTTTCCCAAAAAATCAATGAAATCTAATTTTTATTCAGAAGTCTTAGCAATTATCCCCCTTTCAAGTGAACAAATTAATAAAGCGACACACCGAATATGATAATTCCAACCCTGGCCACAACAAAGATTCCCCATGCGCAACAGCTTTTGTAAATGGCCACACTTTGTCTGCCCGTGCAACAACTGTCATTCGACATGAACGATGAAATTAGTCCCTCAATCAGGCTGAGTGTACAATTTCGATGATTGAACCCACGTTCTAGAGGTGACTCCGCTGTCAGTCAGTCTGTTCTGTCAGTCAGTCCTGTTTCAAAATTCGACACACAAGCATCCCTCCGCACGCAGAGTCTTTTCGAAGCAACATGCAGCTGTTCGCACTGAAAATCCGCACGAATCTTGTCAACAAAATCGTTCTGCTCCAGTTGGCCAGCTTGAATTTCTTACTGCATTTACTGGGCTACCCCGCGGTGGCGTGGCACCCGACACAGCAGCTCGTGAAGCCGATACTCGTCCACGGTGAATTCAAAATGTATTTTTTCATCACCCTGATACACGCCATTCTGATTTTCATCTTTTGTGCTCTCTCTCGTGAACACTTTTTTGGGATCTTTCTTTGTGCCGTGCTCCTTGCTACGAGATGCTTTATCGATCCCTTTAGTTTAAGCAACACTGTTAACCTTTTCATCGACGTTTTCATAGCCGCCAAGGACTTGCGGCTCAGAACTGTGTACAAGTTGAAGCACCTACTTAGCGGTACAATGAACATCGCATTCATGCTGCTGCACAACGTTTCCTTACTTTGCCTACTGGATCAAGGATTTGGGTACATGGGTGTAGTCCTTTTGAATGTTAAGCTGCTTCCCGATGTCCTTTGCTCGATTATATACTTCGGGTTTCTGACCTCGCAGACCCTCTACGAACGGACCGGCGAAGAGCTGCTGAGCATTTGCCTGCAGTACGATCACGTCAAGTATCTTCCCGCCGAGAGTAAGATCGCAACGCTGAAGAAAATCGGAAGGGAGATCCGAGTGCTGACGCAGTCTTACACTACAATTCAGAAGGTGACCGAACAGGCGTGCGAATTCTGTGATTGCCTGCTCCTGTGTAATCTTGTGGTGGTTGTGCTTGTGCTGACCACCTTCATGCAGACAGTTGGGACGATGTCGTTTTTTGATTTTGTCGTGTTCTGTCCGGTCTTTCAGTTCCTGCAGTTTGGGAGCATTGCGGATCAATTGCTGGCGGAGACCAAGCGTCCGCTGAACATCATCAACGTGGAGAACTTGAACATGTGTCACTCTTACGATAAGAATGTAAGTTGGAGCTTTTGGTTTGATTTTTCGATTTGCATTTGTTTATGGTCTCCAGATCGACGTCATTGTGCTGTGGGCGCTGCGAGACGATCAACCGATCAAACCCATGAAGCTCTACACGCTGAACTTGAGATTTGTCACGAAAATGTGTGTTGCAGTCAGTTTTGTTAGCCTTGTGATTCTAAATAGAGAATGTTTCAAATATAAGGGAAAATTATAGAGATTTGCTTTGAAGGGAATGCGTTTCTTTTTTTCTCAGTTGATGCTGCTTTGAGGTGAGTCCTTGCATGATCACTCGCCTAACGAAACTGAAAAAAAGTGATAAGACAGTTTGAGAGGAGTCACGCGTGATCTGTCACAAAGAGCCTTTTGAAAATCCAACCTCACGATGAATCGTTCTTTAGAAGCACTACTATTATATGAAGTTAAGTACTGATAGTAAGCGGAGAAGCAGAGTGGGTTCTTGGTTCCCGTCTCGGCTGTATGGCCTTTCTAGCAGAGGAGGGGCAGAGAGGTTACGACACAACCGCAAACTTGTACGAAAATATGGATTTGGTTCCGAAGGCAAGGAACCATCGGCTCAAATAGACTCCGTAACTCAGCCTTGAGATTCGTAAGTTAAGACCGAATCTCCAGTCCAGACACAAGACCTAAGTCTTGATGACAAGAGGGTCTGTGCCCCGACGATCATTCTTAGAACCTTAAAGGACTAATGGAATGATATGTATAGAGGTAAGTAAGGTCGTTGTGGCTTAGTGGGTAAGAGCGTTGACCCACACACCTAAAGTCTCAGGTTCGAACACCGGACTGAACACCTCGCAATTTTTACTTCGAGTTGCTCACAACACTCAATGTGTCTTGAAAAAGTTCTCTCTACTCGTGAGGTCCCCTCTACTCGTGAGGTCTCCTCTACTCGTGAGGTCCCCTCTACTCGTGAGGTCAGCTCTACTCGTGAGGTCACCTCTACTCGTGAGGTCACCTCTACTCCTGAGGTCCCCTCTACTCGTGAGGTCTCCTCTACTCGTGAGGTCCCCTCAACTCGTGAGGTCTCCTCTACTCGTGAAGTCAGCTCTACTCGTGAGGTCACCTCTACTCGTGAGGTCACATCTACTCGTGAGGTCACCTCTACTCGTGAGGTCACCTCTACTCCTGAGGTCCCCTCTACTCGTGAGGTCTCCTCTACTCGTGAGGTCACCTCTACTCGTGGGGTCCCCTCTACTCGTGAGGTCCCCTCTACTCGTGAGGTCCCCTCTACTCGTGAGGTCCCCTCTACTCGTGAGGTCACCTCTACTCGTGAGGTCACCTCTACTCGTGAGGTCCCCTCTACTCGTGAGGTCAGCTCTACTCGTGAGGTCACCTCTACTAGTGAGGTCACCTCTACTCCTGAGGTCCCCTCTACTCGTGAGGTCACCTCTACTCTTGAGGTCCCCTCTACTCGTGAGGTCCCCTCTACTCCTGAGGTCCCCTCTACTCCTGAGGTCCCCTCTACTCCTGAGGTCCCCTCTACTCCTGAGGTCCCCTCTACTCGTGAGGTCCCCTCTACTCGTGAGGTCACCTCTACTCGTGGGGTCCCCTCTACTCGTGAGGTCCCCTCTACTCGTGAGGTCTCCTCTACTCGTGAGGTCTCCTCTACTCGTGAGGTCTCCTCTACTCGTGAGGTCCCCTCTACTCGTGACCTTATTTCGCGTGTCCGGGGAGGTCTTCTCCTTACCTTGAATGCCTAGGGACGGCGTTCTGTTTCAAAGGATGAGGTGATGGAAAAAAGTGGAACCACCGTTGGTTTAGATCTACGAGATCTGATCATAGTCGCGCTAAAGACGAGTTAGTTCTTCACCTAACAACATGTTACTCCCAAATAGAAGTAGGTGGTGAAGATAGCGCAGAAGAGGTTGATAGGATAAGACCCAGCTCCACAACGGGATGCAGTGCAACATACACTAAACTAAGAACCGACCAAACAAATCCATCCCGTCTTCCAAAAGAAAGTGGAAAACCACAAGATTGACTGATGACTACGCTATTCTTGACCTTAAATAAAATCTCACAACTCCCTCTGGCACTCAGCCAACCAAAAGAAGTACATTTCAAGTTCTTCCTTTCATCACTCAAGGTTTGATCAGTGTCGCCCACCGAGGCCAACGTTAATCAATTTGTTATCTATGCGTACACTTATCTCCTGGCCACTCCCAAAAGTCTCTTGTAAAAATGAATGTCAAGATAGAACAAAGGAAACCCCGAAAATAATTCACCAAATGACGCACAAAGATGATGGTGGGCCCCACAAGGCGGACGAAACCACCCCATATGCGAGGTCCCCGTTAAGTGCTGAAATGGAAAACAATACAATCAACACAAAAGGACACACAGTGGATGTGCTTTGAAATCTTCGTCCTCAAGTGCAGTCATAAAATTACCCATCCCCCTCTCCATGCTCATGAAGTCCGGCAGCTCTCCTGCGCCCAATTCGGAGTGACATTTCGTGAATCCTCTTGTCGTCCTTCAAAAATTAAATTCCCCAACTGTCGCCCCCCTCCCCCCTCCCGACGACTCTCGCCATTTGAAGGGGATGGCTGCTCTTCTCGCTCTGCGTTTCTTTCAGCTCAATATTTGCAGAAAAGGATTCAAGCATTCATTTAGGGCGAGGCAAATAAATTGCCAAGGGATGGTCGTTTATTTTTTTTTTGTGTTGTCTTTCTCTTGTCTTTCTCAGTCTCATTCTCCGCGCTGGGGCTGGTGCTGTGTCATTGCATCCCGACCCGGCAATTTCAACTTCAGTTCAATTCACGAGTCAGAGTCATTGGACAATTTGCCACGGCACCGATTCTCACTGTTTTGTGCGGGCAAATTGAATGGTTGTCCTTTTTACATCGGCGGGGCCGGGGAGAGGGTGCTTTAAGGTTTAAGAGTCATTACAAAATGATAAATCCTTTCGACCGAGGATAATGAAGGATTCTCTGAATGGCCAGCGATGATCGCTTGCCCCCGTGCCGGCGTCTGCGGTGGTGATGGGAGGGGCTGCTACGCAAGTGGAAGGATTCTCGATTCGCATGCAAATTTCCTTCGATTCGTTTTTGAATTTTTTTCTTTTGTTTGATCGACGACAGCTCCTGAGGGCACATCACCGGTTTCGTTTTTCCACCGAGCACCCTGAATCAATTGGCCCGAGTGGTGTTGTAGCTGCGGCAAGCGTGGCGTTGTTGTTGCCGCTGCCTTGCGACATAGGAAGAGTAATTGCTGTTACTTTATCAAATTGCCGGCGGGGGCGATGCTAGGAATCGAGATATCCTAAGTGAGGATAGGAAGGCGGCAGCGGCAGACGCTCGCTTGTTTTTTTTTCTTCGTGTGATTTTTTTTCGTCGAGCTTGATTCGATCCGACTTCTTTTCATTTAGTGTGGTTGCCGCGGGGGGCGGTGGCGGTGGTGGGGGTGGAACCACAGGGATTTGTCCTTCGAGTTGATTTGTTGACTCTTGGATATTAAATATTTTTGCCGGCAATAAATCGTTGGGCGATTGACGAGGGCCGGGAAGGTGGCGAATGGCAAAGAAATCAAAGCAAATGTTTAACCAACGAAGTATGTAAACTGTGGGGTGGAGGGGGGGAGGGGGGGTGTTGTTTTGATATCCTTCTGATATATTTGATGATTGTATTGCTGAATGAGATGAGTTTACGGATTGACGGATCTGTCTTTCATATTGAATGGGGCGACATTTTGTCAAGGCTGGGTAAGTGATTGATGGTGATATTTTGCATTCCACGAGGTCAGTGCATTCCCTAAGAAGGACTTTTTCCTTTACAGCGATGACGTGCGGTTTGATTTGAATTACTTAATTATAAATAGGTTTAAGACAGTGTTACGATAAGGTGAATGCACAGTGAGTGGAGAGTTCTACTTGCGTTGTTTGCGTTGATGTCATCCGGAGGAGAATATTCAACGTCAAACTTTATAGGCTGTTAAGAGGCGTACGATTATTATGCGTCTACAAATACAGCTCTGCAAACGGCTAAGTCATGAAGAAAGGAGGAATAAAACTGCTCCATTTGTCAGAGTCATAGAATCCCAGCCGTTGGGACAACGCATCGGAGGACTAACTCGTAAGAGTTGGTGCATAAGGGCGAGGAATGACCTAAACCCTCGTAGACGCAGATGACGAGAGCAGCCGGCAAGAGACCGTGCTAGCTAGAGAGGCATGTTGTATGTGGCAGAGGTAAGTGTCGGTAAGTTATCTTCTTCTTCTCTGCCTCTTTTTCTTCTTTTATTGGGTTGGACCTGGGCTTCAACCAACATGCTTCTCCAGCTAGCACTATCTCTCGCCAGCTGCCTCCAATTTTGCACTCCAAGTTGGTTAAGGTCCTTCTCCACTTGTGTGCGCTATCTCAGCCTAGGTCGTCCTTTGTTGTGTTGTCCCAATGACACGGATTTGAAGACTTTTCGGGTCGGAGAAATAGTGTCCATACTCTCTAAGCCATCTTATGTGTTGATTAAAGACCAGGCGACAGCCAAAAAAGTTAATCGTTGAATCTTCTCCTCCAGCTGCCATCAACGGCAACAGCACCGAAAATCGCACGCACAACTTTTTTCTCGGAAAGACCAAGGGCTTCTTCATCCGTTTTAAAAGTTTTGCGCCGTGAAAAGTTACATGAATAATCAAGCTGTTGTACAAGGCCAGTTGAGTCCTTCAAGAGAGGTTCAAAATTACTCAATTGCGTCGTGAGCCCAAGGAAGCAGCGATTGGCAAGAGTTAGTCTGCGTTTGATTTTGGTACTGATGTGGCTGGCCCTATTTATCGAGGAGCTGAGGTTGACGAAATCATTGACCACCTCGAAGTTTCTGCTGCCAGTGGTACGTTCTGTCCGAGATGTCGGAGGAAGGGCGGTGTGTTATGCCACTTGAAAAACACGCACAATTAAGGGCGCTTACTTATGCCCACGTAAGATCCTAGATGGTGTCTCAGATTATCAGTCACTCCAAATAAATTCTTCCGTGAGTGAACGAGAGAATGCACATTAGTACTTGGACTGGCAAAGATGACCATCCGTAGTTAAAAATAAAGCAGCCATCGAATTGCAGTGATTGTGGTAGTACTGACTGAGATATAGCAGGCAAACAACTCCCAGGTGATGAGTAAAGGCGTGTTTACAATGTTGTAAGACCTTCAAGATCGATCCATTCTGATATATTGGATGCATACGAGGTCCGTTCAAGGAATAAGCTGAGTTTTTAAATTTCACGGGCTACGTACTTTCAATTGTCGATTTTTTTATTTTGTTATGTTGGCTCATACGTCTCAAACATATGTTTACAGTCTCAGCTATATAGAGTATTTCTTTTGTTTTGAGAGGCATAAAAGTTAGACGTGTTTTGCGTATTCGGCGATTCACAACGGGTGTTGTAATAGCTATCCAGGGGCGCCGCTCGGAGGCTGCATGTCAACTTGGTTTGCGCATCGACAGGGATCGTTGTTGGCATCTCACCATGTTGAGAGCGATCAGCAACTTTGCCCTGTGACCACAAACCCTGCCCCCTGAATCAAGTGGTACAATCTTTTGAAAGACTGCCACGAAGATGTGAATGACGACGCTAGCCCTGGACGTCCCAGTACATTACATCAACAACCGACGAAAATTTTGAGAAACTGAAGACAATTGTTATGAAGAGTCGTTGAGTGACTTTTAGAGAATGAGCTGAAGATATCGGCATATTGGTTGGCTCATGTCATGCAAATTTTGGGCATGAAGCGTATGCCAGTGAAGTTCTTTCCAAAGTTTTTTAAAAGAGAAATTGCTCAGGAATTGTTGAATTACGTCAACGACGATCCTCAGCCACCATATTCGCTAGATTTGCTCCCTTCCTGTGTCCATGGTTGAGGAGACCAATGGAAGGAGGGCCTCGTGCATATGTTTAGTTGGTACTTTTTTTTACATAAAATCGAATAATGTAAACATTCTGTTACTTTCACTTTCTATAGTGCGAGATTATCAACGTGGTTCGCAAACTACTTGTTGATTAGTGTTAGAGCGGGAAAGGACTTTTTGGGCGGAGGGGGGAAATCACATGGTTCAAAAATGTATACCCTATACTCATCTACAGTCGGGCTTCATTGCCCTGAACGCATGTTTGGGACCCAACTTAATATGGTAGCCGAACCTGGTTGGGTAAGAACATTGGTCAGAAGTGCACGATGTTCGTCAAATAATGACACGGCACCATAGGTTGAATCTAACCAAACACCTCCAGAAACGTGGATCTGTTAGAAATGACAGGAGGTATACAAATTGAGAGACGCATATGGAAGTGGAACGGACAAGCCCTTATCAGGTAAATGGAGTATAAATAGAGCTCTTAAGGTCGAATGATTCAGAAACCGTCCAAAGAACAGCTGAAGACGATCGGTACACCTGAAACTACCTCATTTGGACTCGTTCAAAGACACCGTCATTCAATTGACTCAGAGGGCGATGACATATGGAAGTCCTATCCTTTCAAGGAAGGAAAAGAAGCGATGTGTTGTACTATAAGCTGGTCGCCATGGACGGTCGATTCCCGGACAGTACACCTCGCAATTTTTCACGGCACCACCTCTTTCGAGTTGCTGACAACATTCAGGGAGTATCAATTGTCTACGAAAAGCTTCTCAAATCTCGTTTTTCAGAGTCGGCAAAAAGCTTTAGGTTCCTCATCTTCGTGAAAGAACTGTAGTACGCACAACACGAGTAGTTGTTGTAGAAGCTAGGCCCTATTCCCTTTTGGGCTGTAGTGCCACTGAATTATCCGTCAACTTAGTTGATTTTGGAAACTTTTAAACAATGCAATGGCATCCAACATCATGCATTCCACACTTCTATCTCCCATCATATACCAGTCTACTCATTCATTCCATTGGATAATTTACTGACTTAACTCTCCTCCACTGATCTAAGTGAGATGCAATTAATTTATACCCCCCCAAATTCATTAAAAAACTTTCTTCAAAATCCAAAACAAGGAAACAACAAAAATCGAAAAAAGTTCTCCTCCCCACCAAATAGGAAATAAAAACTTCATACCACCAAACCACCGCCAAGGCAACAACAGAGGACACTCTTTCATAGATTAGCATTCCTAATTAGCCCCAGACACAGGAATCGCCAACTTTTCCCAGCGTCCCACATTAGCATGGCAGTAAACACTATCCGCTCGCAGTGCTCCGTGAATTATCTGGCAGCACGCAGGACAAAGGACGCATGTTCTCGGCCACATCACACCGCACCTCGGGGACGTGTCGTCCGCAGCAATAATTCTCGCATCAGTTGATTTTCGTCCTCAGCAAATAAGAACAAAACAAATTTCCACTGCATCGTCGCACAACTGGGAAAGTTTCACAAAATCCCAGTCCGCACACACACACGCACACAATGCCCTGGAATTCCTATTACGGAGCCGAGAAGGCTCGCTCCGGTTCGTAAACTTTTATGGGCGAGGTGCTCCCATTGTGTCTGTGGATCGAAAGTCTTCGCATTTTTGGTCAAAAATTAAACTCAATTAATGCGAGCACACCCCGAAAACGACCAGACACAAAAGAAAAACACCACAACTCGAACTGAGTTCTTTTTTCATTTGTCCATCACATGTGTGGGGAATTGAGAAATTTAATTGAACCCTTTCGCCGAGACGGGAGCCAAGGTATGCTCGGCAAATTAAATTTAGAACCCTTCATTGAGGCGTCTACGGCACGCAGGGCACAGGGAGGGTATTCGAATTTGGAATGAGGACACGTTAAGCCAGCGGCGCCACGATAGAAAAGGGAATTAATCAATTAAGGGGTTGATGTGTGTGATTTGCTCGGGTTTTCTAATTACCACCAAGCGCTGGTGGTGCGGGAGGGCTCACGATAAGCAAAACGAAAAAAGCCTGCCAGTTGGAGGCTCTTCAATTAGTGCCCGAACAAGTGTTTTGTAATCGTAACAGGATTACAGGGGGCTTTCCATAATTGTTTATTAGGACTTTCATTCTAGCGACTGCGTGCGTGTGTGTCCTTCTCATCAGTTGGGGGGGGGGGGGGTGTCTCAAATTGAGCGTGTTAATTCAATTTAAAGGCAATTCAATGGCGAAGTTTGAGGATTTGCATGGATAAGGATAAGGTCTGTTGATGGGCTCTGGTTTGCTGTTGACTGTGGATTCGTTAGTTGGAAAAGTTCGGCGAAAAGTTTCCCCACTTCTGGCGACGGAATTCTTTCCAATCCAACTGCGAACTCTGTTGCTGGTGAAAGCCATGCATTCCTGCTTTGGACTTTTGTGTAAACACGGTTATTGATCGGACAAGTCTTAGTCACTGTGTACAGGAGGACTTTTGGAGCAGGTTGTTGGATAAACTTTTTTTTTCTTGCTACCATTAAATGCAACCCAGTTGGGCAAGTTGAATTGAAAAGTGGTCAGTGGTATGGCTGAGGAAGTTTCTGTTTGGTTAAGGGCCACGTCGCCACAGATGCAGTGTGACTGCTGGGCGCTAGTTAGTGGACACTTGAGATTGACAACTTTTTGCACGTATTAGAAATCTGCTTCTGATATGAAAGTTTAGTTCCATTTTTCCCCCTTATGCTGTCTGTTTTGACGGAATGGCGGTAAAAGTTTGAAGGGTTTCGAAGGAGACTTTCAGTATCAAGAAAACGGTACGGTACGGAATACATTTTGCATCGAAATTAAAACTAGTTTTCTCTCTCCTAACACAACGGAGGGCTTAAAATAAAAACAAAGGTGCATTGAGGTCAGTGTTGATAGCTTATTGTACAGGGTGAATGACTCGATGTCTAACTTTTGAAATTGCTATAATTTTTTCTACATTTTGGTAAATTTTATTGTGCCAAAGCAATTCTGGAAAATACATCATCGTCCTTAGTATGCCCATGGCCTTGAAACGGACGAAGAAATATTTGTTTGCTTAAGGCTTCACGGTAAATGGTCGCATTAGTTTTGACCCCACGGTGCAAAAATACGGGCGGAGAACGATCATCGTCGGTTATGACAGCTGAAACCATCACCATAGGTGCTGCTTGCATTCTGGGAGCCAATTGAAGGTGTACACTTTCGATAGACCTCACTTGCAAGTAAACTCGATAACATTGTTGTGGCAACTCACCACTTAGGCAAGCATAGCAACTCTTTAGCTCTTCCGACTCCAATTTTTTTCTGTCGGGGTGTAAGATCGTGTGCTTTCGGAACTTTAACCCCAAGCTCATTTTTAAGTATATGTTGCATTGCTCCAACGAAATGTTGACTTCATGAGCCATTTGACTTCCACTTGGACGCAGATTGTGTAGCACCTATTCGCCGATTTGAAGGCTGCAAATTCGAGTCTGCATAAAGACGAGCTATATAGTGCCATGTCTAGTTTTGGCATTCCTACCCAACTCGTCAGATTGTATAGGATCACAATAAAAAATTCTCGTTGCTCCGTCAAGGTCGGTAACGAACTCACAGAGACCTTCAATGTCAAAAAAGGTTTTAGGCAATGCGACGCTCTGTCATGTGATTTCTTCAACATCATTCTTGAGAAGATCGTGCGTAACTCAGAAGTCAACACCCAAGGCACAGATCTTCCTAAAATCCGTTCAACTGACAGCTTACGCCTACGACATTGACGTCTTTTGACGAACACAGCTAACCGCTAACGAGGCTCAAATGGGTTTGGCGATATATGAGACGAGTCATGCTGTCACACAACAGCGACGTCTCGAACAGAGCGTACCAGTAGGCAACAGAAACTTCGAGGTAGTCCAGGACTAAGTTTATTTCCGTTCAGCGGTAAATAGAGGCAACAACATCAGTACCGAAATCAATCTCTTGCCAATCGCTGCTTCTTTGGGCACACGAGGCATTTGAGTAATAGGGTCGCAGGTCTAAGCTGGCCTTGTACAACAGCCTGATACTACCAGACCTGCTTTACGAGGCGAAAACTACGAGACGTTACTAAAAGCGGATGAGGAAGCCCTTATTCTTTTTGAGAAAAAAGTTGTTCGTGCGATTTTTGCGTTGATGGCATCTGGAGGAGCAGATTCAACAACGATCTGTTCAAGCATGGGCGTAATCTAACCACTTCGCTTAAAAGTCGTGTTCCGGGTCTCTTCTAGTGAACGATTTCTATATGTGTAAGGATGTGTAAGGAGGAAAAATTGGAGCAGTGAAACTTCTCCTTTATCACTGCTCACCTCTTCCAGAATGAGGCTCGTTCATATGAACGCAAAGCTCTTTACATCTCTGACCAACACATATTTGACCTTCAGAAAATAAGTATCAGATCGGGGTAGTTTTGTTAATCGCTGCTCATCATGTATCCAAACAGAGCATGCACAAAGGGTCTTCGAAGCTACTGGGCGTTGTTGCTTCCTTGGGCATAAAATCCTTCTAACCCTACCTAGCCTAAGTTTTGACATTCATCTCTTAAGGAAGTAATGGTTAAAAGCATTTTTGCCTTAAGCTGATTTCTTGGGCATTGAGGCAATGAAAAAGCTGATGAATTCTTAAGACCGCTGATAGTTAATTGCGAAGCCACCATTCGTTATAATTCGAGTATGAAGAACAAAATTACATAAAGAATTTATTAAAGGACTAACTTTCGATTAAATAAACTAGACATCCGGCTACAAATCAGTCTTTCGTGGTCAAGACAGATTAGTTGACTAGGCGAAATTGGCGTTGGTTCAAAAAGCGTGAACTCTCTGATAGATAAACATCTCACAATATTCGACTTGGTAGAGGATAGAGGGATAGAAAAGTCGGTTAATTAAGTAAGAGTTCTCAAAGGCACCAAAAGGACCAGAAAATTGGCAATCGTGAACAACTCTTGAACAGCTGGCTCCAGCAGCCACTTACTTTTCTTTCTGAAATTAAAAAGCCTTCTCGGTGATTGTATTTGGTAAGTGCGTCTGCAGATTTGTCGAAGGTCCCAGATTCGATTTCTGGAATGAACACATTTTTCAACAGCACAACCTGTGTCGGTTATAGTTATGCTCTAAAATGTGACCACAACTTCTTGTTGCTCTTCGTGTTGGATGTGGATCATCCCCTTATGTGAACTGGCATTTGCACATGGCATTGGCTTCGTAAGTTTCTCGCATCGCACGAAAAACATTTCTCACAGAACGCTTCCTTTAGTACTACAGCTGTACATTTCGGAGACATCTATTCCCAAGACCACTTGCCAAACAACAGTGAACAAAAATGGCAAAGCAATCTGATGGGATTGACGCGTGATCTGTCATAAAAAGCCTTTAGAAAATCAAACCACACAACCGATCTCCCATCACTTTCTATTTCACATTTGACCTTGTTCTCTCTCTAACCGCCTTGTCCTTCTCCTTCCCATCGGCGACATCCCCGAAGATTTATCTGCCATCAGAGTTATTGGTTGAATCAAAATTGTGTTGCGACACAAAAAAAGAAAATTATTAACTTCCGCCCATCACATGAGATTGCTCCCCCACGGGAGTCATCATTTTACACGCAACTTGATACATCATATCCCCAGATCGGCAGAGACCGATAGAACGCGTCGGAGCGATACAATTTCCAGCGAAGGGTTTCAGTGTGACAACTTGATACACTGTCACTGCCACCCGACCGCCCAACACCCGGCACCAACAGCCCGGGATCGGACGGGCGACTTCCTGTTCCAATTTTCTTAACTGATTTATTTGTTCGAAGAAATACCCCATTTGCGTCGCACCATCCGTAAGTCCTTGCTGCTCGGGATTTATTATCCTTAAATTAATTACACTTTTCCACTAGTGCATTAAATCAACTGAAAGCGGACGGACAGGGTAATCAAAGTTGGTCTCCTTTTCAAAACCACCCCCCCACCCGGTTGGGTGGTGGTGCTCCTTCTTGGACTGCTTCATTATCGTTCCAATCATCATCATCATCGTCGTCGTCGTCGTCGTCGTCGTGATCATCCGGGCTCGCCCATCTTTTTCTACTCATTGAGTTCGAATGCGATTCCCAAAATGGGACGTTTGGTGTGAAATGAATAACTGACGTACCGTGGCGAGAAGGAACCCAGAAAGAGAGAAGGAACACGACACCCGAGTTCATCTATCGTGTGCGAAGTGAATTTTGTGGGCCACCGAATGCGCCAGAAGCAGGGCGGGCGGCAGGGCGGCCAGATGATAGCATCCTGGAATTGGATTTTATTTTTTTCCCTCTCCCTCAACCTTGGTCCGTGGCTAAGACAATCTTTTTTATTTGCACACAACGTTATAATGGAGAGATACATATTTTATGTGTGTTTGTGTCTGTCCCTGCCGCCCGTACGTCGCTGCCGACTCATCGGAGAAAGGGAGCGGAGAGAGAGAGAGGAAGGAAACGCAAGGAAATGATAATTTGATTTAGATTGGTTCGGTGGTGTTTCAGGACGAAGAAAAATATATGTGTGCTCACCCAGGATCTTTGGAACATTCAGCATTCACCATTCAGCAGCATCCAGAACGGCAGAGCCTGCAAAGGTCATGCTGTGCCGGAGACAGCGTCCAACGGAGTGACATCATTGAACCGAGGACGAGGTGAGGCCTGCCTCGAATGTCCTTGTTGCGGTGAGCTAAAGTAATTGAATTGTGGGACCGCTTTGATTCAATGTCCGGTCGATGAAAAGTGTGTGTGACTCGGAATAACAAATAGGATACGAACGTTGCAGCCGCTCCCGAACCGTGTCTGGCTGTATTAATAGAAGACATTCTATAAATAATTTCGGACTGACGAAGGATCAATTAGGTGGGAAGTGCTGGACTGCGGCGTGACCTCTTTATCTTCGTTTGTCACAGACACGATAATGACGTCGTGCTGTTTCGTGAGATTACCGGGCATCAGTTTAAATAAATATTTGTGACTCCGACTGTAAATTAGGGACACGTGCTGGACTCCTGAGGGGGTTGGGGCATGTGTGAACATTTGCCAAATCGTGGAGCTATCATTATG
Source organism: Eristalinus sepulchralis (assembly GCA_944738645.1). NCBI lineage: Eukaryota > Metazoa > Arthropoda > Insecta > Diptera > Syrphidae > Eristalinus > Eristalinus sepulchralis. The sequence goes on from OX122886.1 coordinate 58,421,141, forward strand.
CGCGCGTGTGTCTTCCTGTGGCTCTGCGAGCTCTGTTGTAAGCCTATTAACGAACGAACGCACAAATCCCTGAGTAGATGAAGTGGAATTGCTGTGCTGGAACTGTGAATAGCTGGGATTAAGCTTTTCGAGAAGCAGCAGGAATGATTAGATGGGGTTAAGGCGATGGACGCGTGCGATTTGTTTAGCAGTGGGGAGTCGAATAAGAGCTGTGAACACTTCATTGAGGTGAATTCAGCATGGATTTGAAGCTTTTATATGGTTGTTAGGTCGGGATGAGATGGAAAGAGGTTTTGAGTGGCAGGACCTCTAAAATATCCTTCGAAATATGGTCAAGATATTGCGAAAATGTATTTTTGTTCCATTTCCAATGTCATTGCTTCCGTCGTCCTGTGATTGGAGATTTTACAATAGTTAACGAAACCTTAAAAAAGTGAACGAAATTAGTGATGTCAGCAGTAATTGAAATTTTGAATTCCAGGGTGTTCTTCAGGGTTCTATACTGACATCTCGACTGCACTAGATGTAACCAAAGAGATGAACTATCGTTTGAACTGTTTTTTATGGGGTGAGTGGTGCAGAAGAAGCTTTTAACGCGGACAACAGTCTTCTACAACCTAAGTGAAACAAAGTCGTGCTGCTTTCCAATTCCAATCATCTTCTACAACTTCTGAGCTGACAGACAATATTAAAGAATCTAGGGACGAGCAGAAATATGGGTCTTTGTAAAAAAAAAAAGGCGGAACGTGGCGAAAGGCTTTAGAAACGACTAAGTTCATCATATTGACGAGACGAGCCTAGCCTAACTCACTCGCATGGAATTGTTTGTGATTTGAAAATAAAGATTTGCTTAAAATTCACATCATGGGATGCACAATCAAGGTCATCGTCCGTTCAAAAAGAAGTGATCTTTGGTTCAAATTGCCTCAAACTTTAATGACCTCGTGTACCGCATCTTCTTTAAGACAAGTCTCACTCATATGCAGTTTGATGCGAGGACACCAGCTGCATTGCTCTTTCAAAGTCGACTTTTCTTGTATCCAGGATTGGCTCTGGCTAGAAACAGGACAGGAGAGACAGGAAGGGAATGTACTAGGATTTTCACGGAGAGTTCGCAGACGATGGAGGGATCTGGAGTTAGGGCCTTCGTGGGAAACGACAACATTCGAAATCATACCTTTATAGGTAACTTCGCGTCCGTTTTTCAAGCGAAAACATTTGTGATCCTAATAGCAACGAACTATTTTGTGAAGAACAGGTGGAAGACGCAAAGTCTTTGCGTCTGCAGCGATTGCCAAGCTATGCTTAAGACCATACTCCATCCTTTAACCACTTCTGAGATAGTAGAGGAATTCAATCCTCCCGTTAATTTAGTCGACAAGCTTGTCTGGCTCCCGGGACACCACAGAATCATGGGAAACGAGATCGACGATGAACCTGCTGGGCAAGGATAAAACAGAGGCACTCATATGACACGCACTCACCGTGAGACTGCCCGCGTTTTTGGTCAGGGTCTTCATCGACAGATGGGTCTCTCGACAGCACAACAAGAGATCGCATTAATCTCTAGGATGCAAGCCAGGCTTAACATACGTATGCTCCCAAACGTCAACAAGAAATCCATGGAAAGACTGTTACCTATAGACAGAAACGACTGCAGGCAACTTTTTGGCGTACTAATGGGACACTTCGTGGTCGCCGTGGCGTAGTGGTAAGTGCGTCGTCCGCCACGCAGAAAGTCTAGGTTCGATTCCCGGACAGGACGCGGCGTATTTTTTCACGACACCACCTCTTTCGAATTGCTGACAACATTCAATGAAAAACTTCTCAAATCTCGCCTTTCGTAGTCGGCAAAAAACTGTAGGTCCCTTCTACTCATCAGAGAACAGTAGCACGCGCAACAGGAATAGTTGTTGTAGAAGCTAGGCCCTGGTGCCTTGTGGGCTGTAGTGCCACCCAACACCAAAAGTTGCACCTTGATGGATATTTGCCGTAAAATCACCTGTAATTCCTTCAATCTGTCGATATTGCTGAGTCTGAAGGAACGACAGGTATTGCTTAGTCTCATGGACCGGCTAGTCCATGTAGAGAGTATGGACACCACTGCTCCGGCCCGAAAAGTCATTGGGACAACGCAACAGAGGTGGACACAGACTTAGGTGGCACGCACAAGTGGAAAAGGACTTCAATCAACTTGGAGTGCGCAACTGGCGGCGTTTTGGTTGAGGCCCAGGTCCACCACGAACTATAGCGCCACTAGAAGAAGAAGAAGTTCAAATCAACATTTGGTGTACGACCTACGGAGTCCTCCTGGCGTTATTAGCTAAGAACGAGTTGAACGGCTAAAATCTGGATCGTCTTCCAGGCACAAACAATTTGCAAATCGTTTCGCAAATAATTTGCCCTTTAAAGCCTCCCTCAATCAAAATCCAGTCGTTTTCCGAGCAGTTCATCCCGCCTCCATAGCGATAAGCACAAAACACCGTTAATTTAAATTTCAAACAATCCACATCCAGTAATTAAACGAAATAATCTTCCCCTAGAGTCTGCATGCCTGGAAAATGACAAGATCTCACTCCCGCTCCACCCAATCCAATGCCAAACATTCAATTAAATTACTGATGCCCGTTGATGCATCACCGGGAAGCTGCTTATTGATTAGACTGCAGACTGAGGCGCTCGAAGGAGATGCTTTCCTGCCAATGCTCTCCACCCATATCGGATCGAATGCGGCAACAATAGCCGGCGGTTATTTCGACTGCCAACAGCATGTTTGCCGTTAATGGAGTGCACATAATTTTTTCGCACATTTACAGTGCTGACGTGAGTTATGAAGCAGTAAATATCCCAGTGACTGCCCGGGAAGTTCCGCGCTTAATTCTTTTTAAATAAACCAATACATCATGGCCGAGTGTCTGAAGGAGATTTTATGAAAAAGTGCACGGAGGATAATGCAGAAAATGCAGCATGCCCTGCTGACACCCGACGAGTTATGGGATTCCAGTCAAATCGATTTCGAAACGAAAGGAAAACAAATTTTCGAAAACCTTATCCGTCTGACCAGTCATCAGCGCCTGTACCTGTCACCCGACCTGGTCCTCCCCCCCGTCAACATCCCCTCAGCCACACACACACTCAGGCTGGGCTGATTCTTAAATCACAGATGTCACACGAGCCGTCCGTGTGGGGGGGGGGGGGGGGGGGGGGATAATCGTATCCGTGTGGCAGCATAATTTTCTGACAATCGCTGCGGCATTATAATTGTGTGACGCGTTCACGAGTGCTGTGGGACTGGCGGAATGGATTTCATAAAACTGATTAAGCTCTGGGCGGTTGATGACGAGGTCGTTAATTTTATTACGGCCACCGTCATCGGGTGGGTATGTAAGACAGGCTTTAATGGCCCACAATAAACCGATTAAGGATCGAACAAAGTGCTCAAATAAAAATAGATAAACGGTGTACGATTTATGTGTCTCTGGGGGTGAGGTGGGGGCAACGCCAATGGGGCTGTGTGTAAATAAGGAAACAAAAACTCTTTGGGTTAAGGGTCACGTTTCCGTACTTACACAGCTGACTGCGCGAGGAAGACGGGGGCGCGCGTCGTGGCGTTTGATTGCTTAAACTTCGGATGGGCTGTAAATTTAAAGGCGACTCGTTAAAGAGCAATTTCTTCCGCAAACAGGCCGCAAAGCGTCCTTTGCCGTCCATCAGCGCATTATGAGAGCAAAACTTAAATCAACATTTGCACTGCACACTAGGAGACGGTTTTCGTTCCACTTTGCGGTGGCAGAGGAGTCCGGCTCTCTGAGCACACACCAGCGCACTGAAATTCATTTTGAAAGTCATCCACTATTAACGATGAAACCCATCAACTCGATTAACCTTGACCCGTGTCGACCACCTCATCTCCGCGCGCATCCACTGCGGGTGGGTGGGAAAATGTCACTCTTCACCTCTCAAGGCGGACGATATCCTGCCACTAAACATACTGGCGGTGCTGCCGGGTTGATCAGAGTCTCAGATACGAACGCACATGGCTTTCATTAGTGGCAACCCCAAGGCCTCTGCAACGAAAATTTTTCCTTCCACAGGACTCAACGCCGTCGCCGCCTACACATTCGTCTGTGAGAAGGACTCCGAATGCACGTACTAGTTGGCCAAAGCGGATTCCACTCCTTGCCGCGTTCGATTCTGACAGGATGCCGTGAAACGGGCGATCTCCCCCGGTTATAATTCTTTCGAAAGTTTAACCCCCATGAACTTGTCCTTTTTTTGCGGCGCGCTTCAAATGTGCCAACTTTTTTGTTTGCAATTTGTTGGCAAAGTCGGATGGAAGTTCTGGGGAGGGGCAGGCGCCCGAGAACGAGGACGACGGTGCGCCGAGTATGAAATATTGCAAAATAATTCAAAGCATATGAAACCCGGTCCAATAAGTATGTCAAGGATTGGCACGATGAAATATGTGTGCTGCGCCGACATTAGCCGCAGGAAGGTAAACAACGGAGCTAGACTGCACTGTGCAGAGGGTGGTGGCGCGCACTACCGGGTGGGTGGCTTGATGCGATTTTGGTATTCCGTGCACACACGAAAACTACTTGTTGTGCGAGGGGATAACGTGGTAATGAGACATACTCGACATGGGTGGGCTTTAGATTGAGGAAGTCAAAGCATAACTGCAATGGGGCGGCTGAAGGTGATCGGTGCTATCAGGGCGGTGGGCGTCATGGGATGAGGGACATTCTCGCTGTGGAATTCGTTTGTTCTGCCAAAGGAAACTTGCACGGGTGCGGTTGAGGGAGATTCTTTGGGGAAACATGGTCAGGGATGGGGTCTTTTTATTTCTGCATGATTTCAATCAGTTTTTCAATGGAATTCCGATGCGCTTGTATGCAGCGTTCGTTGGGGGTGGTTTTTAAATGTACCAGTGTCTGCAGGGTGGAGGAGTTGTGCTTTGGTTTAGGAGCATCATATTTCTATACTTGTCAATTGTAAGGAAGGCGGAGAGGCTACAAGCAACAAATCATAAAAATGTCGCCCTTTGGAAGGCGGGAAGGAATCATCCATGAAGATATTCAAAAAGAGGTGGTGGCTTGTTTCTAAACTGTTGCACCCTCGTTGTCAAGGGAGTGAATGTGGTCAAGTCAGTGTAAAAGAGGCACGGAGATCATTGAAGACAACCTCCTCTCAGGCTGGCCACCTACTGCTTGTACGGATGACAATATTAGGCAAGTCGAGAAGTTGATGACGCACAAATGAAGGTGGAAATGTTGACAGAGTCCACTAAGTCTTCGTCTGGTACTATACATAGCCATCTTTAGGACTACCCAAACCTTGCAAAACTGAGTACGAGGTGAGTGGTGTGAATGCTCACAGCGCCTTAGAAAAAAGTGGCTGTAAAGATGGCTCGCGTGATGTAAAGATTTTTGGAATTCTGTAGTCGAAGCCGGAAGGTATTTTTGAATGAATTGGTGCTCAAGGCAAAGCATGGGCTCACCATCATGACCCTAAAAATAAGCAGGAGTCTATGCAGTTCCACACAAAAGGGTGCATATGCACCCCCGAAGAAGTTCAGGGTCACTCCGTCTGCAGGGAAGCTCATGGCAATAGTGGTTTGGGACTCAGAGGGTATATTGTTGATCGAGTCCAAGAAATTTTATGAAACCATAAATGTCATATATCAAGCATTCACTGTCAACAGGTGTCTTCCTTTTTCTGGACAACATTCCCGCTGACACGGGCCAGGCTGTTGAGGCTATCCAGATAAAAGCTTCTATGGCCAACTGTCCAAACGACACCTTAGTGGAGATTTGGCGCAGAATCACTCTTGGCAACATTCGTGTTATTTCGGTTTGTCAAAACAGTTAGGGTCGAAGCTTCTGACTCGAAGGACTAAGATAAAACTGTATAAGGCGTTAATTATAACCGTCCACTTATACGGAGCCGAGTGCTGGACGATAAGCAAAAGGGCAGAGCAGATTCTTGGTTCCATTGAAAGAAAAAGTCTCCGGCGAATGTAAGGTCCTATCTGCGAGGAAGGTGAGTGGGGAAGAAGACACAACCGCGACCTCCATGTGCTGTACCAAGGTGTGGATGTAGTTCGAAAGGCAAAAATACGTCGACCACAGTGGATGGGACACAACGGGAGAATATACAACAACGCTCCAGCTAAGAGGGTCTTCGAATCTCAGCTTCTGGGTTCCAGGAGGGGATGGAGGCCAAGCCTCCGGTATAGAGACCAAATGATTGCGGAAGTTGGAGAGTTTGAGCTTGACAACTGAAAGCAGAGTGCTCGGGACCATCATGAAGGGAACCAGATATATGTAGCTCAGGCTCAGACTCAGTACAGAAATCAACGCGACAGAGGACGACCTAGGCTAAGTTGGCGCACACAGGTGGAGAAGGACTCCAACCAACTTGGAGTGCGCAACTGGCGGCAGCTGGCGAAAGATCGTGATGGCTAGAGAGGCATGTTTGTTGAGCCCCAGGTCCATCCCGGACTGTAGCGGCACAAGAAGAAGGCTTATACATACATAAATACATGACCAACTGATTCTTATTTTAAACTCCAAGTTGGTTGAGGTTCTTTTCCAATTATGTGCGCCATCTCAGGTGAGGTCATTTTTTGTTGGGTTGTCCCAATGGCTCAGGTTGGGGCTGCTCTACGTGACCTAGCCATCTTAAGAGGTGTGTCTTCAGACACTTGACTTCGTCGTTGAATCATCCCCTTCAAATGCCATCAAAGTAAACAGGACCAAAATTTGCTCGGAAGCCGTATTTTTTCTCATCCGCCTTTAAGGACGTCCAAGATTCTGTGCCTTAAGAATGACAGGATGATAAAGGACAGGAATGATCAAGGTGTTATAGAGAAGGAAACTTGATCCTTCGTGAGAAGTTTGGTTACTCAATTGACTCTTGAGCCCAAAACAAAAATAGCTAAGCAGCAGGAGTGATTCTGGGTGTGATTTCGAAATCGATTTTGTTGTCTTTATTAAGTGCGGAGTCGAGGTAGGCAAAGTCCTTGATATAATCGTAGAGTTCCCGAACAGATCCCACATTTTTCAGTGCGGTCTTGCTTTCACTCGTCGCTAAACCACGGGATTCGTCTAAATGGCGCTCCAAGAGCCAGCACATCAGTGGCACCTTCTTTGATTGTTTCTTAACAACGTTTCAATTCTTCTTCTTTTTTTAGTTCAGGAAACGTAGAACTTTCCGAGAATCTCCGGCATACTCGGTCCGCAAAGTCTCTAGCAATCTGCTGCTGTTCTTATTTAACTGCATTGTCCCCTTAATATCTGGTGATTCGATTCAGTTTTGGCATCTCAGAGTGACCGGACATCGAGAACTCTGGAGGAGTGTCAAGCTTTCACGAGGTATGAAGAGTCTGACGACATGACTATCGAATGGAGAAACGGTTTTGTAAACGACCCCTTAAAATTGGAAACAAGTGGTGACAATACAGAATAGCTTTTTTCAACTGATTTTCTGATGTCATTGGTCCATGACAGTAATAAGTGCCAATGCTTCAAACAAGAGTGGAAAGCGACAAATATGGTCACAGGTAGAAAGTTTGTTGTTAAGAGTGGCAACAAGGTTTCTACTAATGTCTTTTACATTAAAAATGGGCTCCAGCAGGGTGCAGTGAATTCACCAATTCTTTTCACTGTTTTCACCAGTGAATTAATTGGCTCCATGCAGTACCTGATCGCATACGCTGACGATATGATCGCGTACAGGACGGCACCGAAGATTGAGATCATTAATATCCTCTTGCAGCGTGACTTCGAGAAAATCCAGCGATTTTGCGACGACTGGAAGTTGAAGATCAACTACCAGAAGTGTGAAACCATCCTGTTTCGAACTCCGTTGTGCAGGGCTTCAAGAGATACGAGTAAAAACTGGCGTAAGTTCGGCATTTTGGACCCACAGGGGCAGCCATTAGCTGTGAGGAGTGTAGTGCGGTATTTGGGCATTATGCTGGACCAGTTTCTGTATGGTAATATTCATGCAGCAACGGGTTTGGCAAAAGCCAGAAAAGCCTTCGCTATGGCAAGTAGGCTGTTTTATAGCAGCCAACTTGATTCCAGAGTGAAGATTATCTGCTACACGGCCCTAATACGGCCAATCATGGTGTATGGTTGTCCGGTGTGGTTCAACTTGAGTCCTTCCCAGATGGAAAGGATGAGGGTGTTCGAAAGGCAATGTCTTCGAGCTTGTCTCAAGATGTACAGAACCCCAGAGTCTGAGTACAAGAAGTTCTATGCTAATGAAATCTTGTACAACGCAGCAAACGTGAATAGGCTGGATAATTTTATTATTAAGCTGATTCGAAGGCACGTTGCACGAGCAATGACTTCAGAAAACGAGCTGATATTCGGAGCTTACTACCCGAACGATGCATATCATGAGAGCGCACGCCGAAGTGGATTCATTCCACCGGAAGCGTTCTTGTATCTGGACCGCATTGGATTGGTCCAGGATGCGGAGGGATGTCCACTTCTCTACCACGTAGTAAGACGAACGGTGGACAAGCGTCTGCTCTACGAGAGCAATGTACGAAGCGTAAGGCCGGGTGATCTTCGCTTCAGCACATCCATCCCCATTCGCGACATTAAAGATCGGGAAAAGGATAGGCAATTTTATTGGTGGCTAGAGCCACATCTGGTGGCCCAGCTGCCGTCAGCTGAAGCAGAAATTGGTCCCCCTACGGACAACTTACATATAGTATAAGTTAGATTAAGATTAAGTTAGTGTAGTATATATATAGCCCATAAAAAAAAAAAAAAAAAAAAAAAAAAAAAAAAAAAAAAAAAAAAAAAAAAAAATTAGTGGTAGTTAGGTTAAGTTTGTTTAGTTAGGTTAGATAATAATAATTTAAAAATAATTTTACTAGATTGCTAAGTTTTTCCAGAACATTTTCTTAGTATTAAGTATCACATAATTTAGTTCTTTACTTGAACATACCTACAAAAACTGAAAGGCTGAAAGGCAATTATAAAAAATTCTTAGATTAACTTAGAGTGCTCGCATGGAGCCAGTAAGATAGTTTTAATTAAAATAAAAGTAATTATAGCTAGTTTAAGTATTTTATATCTAGATTTAATGCAATTGAAACTCAAAATAAAAAAATACATTTTAAACTAAACTAGTGGAAAGCGACAAGATTCTAGGGAGGCAATGTGACCAAAACGTGACCTAGTTTTGATGACCAGAAACTCGTCCTCATAAGAGACAGTTTTAGTCCAGCCTTTTAAGGTTGATGATGCTCCAGAGATAGGGTTAAGAAGAATATCAGTCTTACTCCCCTAGCTTAGAGCCTGCTCTAGTCCTCTTAAAACACAGTAGCCCACAGTCTCACATGCCCAGACGAATGCTTTTTCTGTTCTCAAATGATTTCAAAGACCCCTATCAGAGAGTCCACCACCCCGCCCACTAATAATCATTTTCGTTTTGCCCAAAAAATATGAATCTCACTTGAAATTCCTTTAAGAACACATTTTCATCATCAAGCATCTTGTCATAATCTCACATCATCGCCCGTTCAAGACACCTGTCATAATGACATTGCAAAACTTTTCACTTAAGTGACAGTCCCAATATAGCCGAATGACATTTAAAAATCTCCACCGCTCAACTTGTCAGGTGTTCTCAATTGCTGTGTCCAAGGCATGAGAGAATGCGGGAACGAGCGAGGGCCATTCTTCTCAAGAACCACCAGGATAATACATAATCAACCTTTTCCGGCTCTGCAAAAAACCATTACCTCGTCGCCCACTTCGAAATCATTAGCAACTTGCTCATTTAATTCGCCCCCTCCCCCTCATCGCCCCTCCTGGCCAAGTCCGCCCCCGCCCCAATCTTCGGTGAAAGAAGAATGAGGCAGCAATTGTTTTCTGTTGGTTTCTTTGCTGCTGCTGCCACCCCGAGGAGAAGAAAAATAAAACAATGGAATAAACTCGAGGCGAAAAATAAACAAAGAAGCGTAAATGTGTCTTCTAGCGTAACAGCGCTGCTGCCATTGAATTTACACCTGAATGCCGAGCGAGAAGCCAGCACTGGAGCGCTGGCAGCAGCAGGAAAATTGAAAATCCTTCTGAGAATGTCCCCGTTTTTGGCGTGTAACCGTACCGTCAGTGGGTTCTGAATTCAGAGTGTGACTGCGGATAAGACAGCGCTCGACAATGGAATTCGCTGTAATCTTCATTGTTCAATTTACACAACTTTTCTCTCCCGCCCCCTCCCCCCGCTCAAAGCGTGTCAACTCCGCTGCGTTGACGAACGAAAGACACAAAAACCGAGGAAGACAATGAAACCCAGAACGCCAGCGAGACAGATAAACGCGCATTCGTTTGACGACGACCCACTGCAAGCAACCACTAACACTTCACTTTACTTTACGCCACTCCACACTTCGACAGCGCCACCAGGAGCAGCAACAGCAGCAGGAGCTACCCATCGTGCGCATTCCTTGTTGAGAGGAGGAAATGTTGTTTTTTTTCTCGTTTTTCAATTTTGTTAAGTTCCCTCCTTCGCTTGCCACTCACTGGCAGCCGCAACTTCTGTTGGCGTTTGACGGGCGTTGGATTGTTGGTGGCTGTGGTGGAGCATATTTTCAGAGAGGCGCGCCGCCGCCCAGGATACGGCAAAACAATGGCCAGAGCAAGAGTCCTTGAATTCCAATTGGAAAAAGAACGCTACAGAGAGGGGAATGTTGATGATGATGACGACGACGACGACCACAAGCGTCATCTTCGTTGTCGGGTGTCGTCTTCGTCATAAATCTCGAGAGTTTTCTTTTCTTCGGTTTGCACTCTCAGCTCAAGCGGAACGGGCGTGTGTGTGTGTGTCTGAGACGCACGTACAGATACACATCAGACAGCATTCCATTTCGCCGCACAGCGGGGAGCAGTGAATCCGACCTCCAATTGTACAGCCCCCACACCCCCCCCCCCCCATAGCAAGCGATAAAAATGCACCAAGGGAGTTCGGTCGTACAAAGGAGCAGTTTTAGAGTCAGAGAACGATGAGTTCGATAGTCGAATGACAGGTTTGGCGGGGGCAGGGTGAGCACAAAAAATTGCTGCAACTTCAGCTACGTGGCAGCACATCCTGTCTAAGACAGGACACCAGCCCTTTCCGCTGCAGTGTGCACAGGCAAAGTGGCCCGCTGAGCATCTTCCTTTTTCTGCTTCACATGCACGACGTTTTTTATGTGATTTCGATTCCGAAGGGGTTTCACCACTTTACCATCGCCTCCCCCAAGAATGTGATACATGTGCAAGATACGAGGCAAAATTTTGTATGTACAAGCACGCGTCCTCATCATTCATTCCGCTCCGCTGGGTGTGTGCGTGCACATGACGTGGGAATGCCGAGGTCCTCGATACCATCGCGGACGGTTAATGCCCGTCACACTTACGCGATATCCTTGCGATGATCTCAAGAGCCATTATCGACCGAATGACTTTATAATGTTTACTTGTTTGTTTGTTGATGTCATTCGGGACCCTCGTGGATAAATCGCACAACACAGCCACTTGTCGAGGAAGGACAGCAATCTCTTCAAACGACCCCCAATGACGGAGAGAATGAGAGTGGAGCGGTGACAGAGCTTCTTCTATAAATTGCCGCTGGCCGCTGATTGCTGCAATTAGTTTTGCTTCAAAATAATGCTCGTCCGTGGTCTTCGCTTCCAGGCACCAACCCATTAACTTGTCGACCTGCGAGTAATAGCTTTCTAATTTCTTTTCTTTTCGCTTCGTTCTGCGACTGATTGGAAGCAGGCAGCTGGGCTATCCTCGTATCTTGAGAGAGACTATGGGCTACATCGATGAACTCACCCAAAGCTTATGTCAATTTCTTTGGGGTGGACTCGATTAAAGCCTTTAATCCTGTCAAAAGTATGTTGACCATAAATTCTTTGCATTGTCGAGAGCTAAGCATGAAATGCATTTAATTTGCATTCTACTGAAATTCATCAAGCGAGTGGATGGCTTTACCGTGAAACACATAACCGTGATTTCACTTATCCTTCATGGATGAGTGAACAAAGAAATTAAGAGTTTCAAGGCACTTCAAGTCACCGCGAATGAACATAATGAGCGACGGCATCCGTTTCCAGACTCACTAGAACGTGGGGAGTGGACTTTACGCTCGTACACATTTTCTTTCAGACTGGCATTGGCTAAAGTGTTCCCGCGAATGACAAGTGGTGTGCATAAGCTGGAGTTGCGCTTTTTTTCAATTTCTGTCTACTAACTATTTAATGCCCAAAGCGCATTGGTCTGTAGCACTTAAAGTGCTGAGGACAGCGCTTGTATTTGGTCTGGTGCTCCAAGGTCCTCTCCTCATCGCCTGAATAGAATTTAAGAATCAGAGCAGACAGCAGCAGTGGCATTACTGACTCTTCTATCGGTTTTTCAACAAGAAATGTCAAATCCATCTGCGTTCCTCCCCTTAATCGTTTACCCGCAATATACGCCTCACTAGGAATACCTACCAGTTCGCCCTTAAGAAAACCTTTGAACGTACATTCAAGTTAAGAGACTTGTCCCTTAGCCGCACTTCACGAATATAGAATGCTCCATCCAGCTCAACATTTCCCCCTCATAACAATCTATAGGCATTTGAAATCAATGTGCGCCACCCTCTCCTCCTATTCCCCCATACCTTCGGCGCGTGCTCTGACTTAATCCCGGTCACTTAAAGGTAACAAATAACCCCTTTAATGCGTGAAAAATATAAAAAACAATTAAATCGCTTAATCGATCGACTGACGAAGTGTCTTAACTCTATCACTTCCCTGTCGCTGTTTCAACAAACGATGTTCAAATGAATAAGCCGGCTACATTCCTCCCCTTCAAACCGCTTGGAGTCCCCGTCAGTTGATATTTAAGCGCTCCTTTGGGATGTAAGGTCGTTCAGACTCCTTCTTTACTGCACAGCACCAATATACAATTCTCATCTGAACTCAATACCCTATGAACCCCTATGAACCCTATGACAGCGGTACATCATCTATATATCTTTCATTCAAACCTTTGGCCTGTGGACTGATTGCATTTCAACCAATTAAGCATACTCGCAGTCCCTTAACCGCGCCCAACTTGTGGATAAAATGTGGAACGTCGTTGGTGGTCGCGCGTTAACATACATTCCCGTACTATCTATTCAAAGCCTGTCAGAGCTCAAACACGCGAGCCCGATGTTCAGCTCAACCCTTTCATTTCCAGGCTTAGGAATCGAGTAGACCTGGGCATCAAACAATATGCCTCATCAGCTGGTACGGTCTCCAGCAAGTTGGCTCCAATTTCCACACCAAGTTGGTAGAGATCCTTCTCCAGTTGTGTGCGTCATCTTAAATGAGCACGTCATGTGTTCCTTGAGTTGGATATCTATTTTCCATGTGTTCCATACTGCTCCTCCGTGTACCTTTAACTAGGCACATGTCATCGAAAAGTTTATACAGTTTGCCATTTAATCTTCTCCTCCAGACGCCAGATCAGCACAAACGGGCCCACAAATCACTGGAAAAATTTTCTCTCGAAATGGCTTCTTTTGCCGCTTTTAAAAAACTTAAAATTGTTTGCACCAGAGAACGGACTTGATTAACGATCATCCCTATTTACTTCGGCGCCCGTAGTCTTTTCCAGAGAAACGTTTCGAGTGCGATTTTTGGTCCTGTTTGCGTTGATGGCATCTGGAGGAGAAGGTTTAACGACGAACTCTATGGGATGTACAACGACATGCGCTTGGTCAAACGTCTTCATATACAACGCTTAAGATGGCTAAGCCATGTAGAGCGTATGGACACCACTGCTCCGGCCCGAAGAGTCTTCGAATCTGAGGCATAAGAACAACGGCCTACGCTAAGGTGGCGCACACAAGTAGGGAAGGACCACAACCGACTTGGAGTCATACTGGCTGGAGAAGCATGTTGGTTGATGCCCAGGTCAACTCTGGACTGTAGTACCACAAGAAGAAGTAGAAGAACTAACTCCGGAGCCAAGATAGGCTGGCTCCCTGACTACCTCAAAGTGTTTGATGCAAATACGGACATTCTGTCCGAGACGTCAATGTTGTGCGTCCCTACTTGATGACAGCATATACTTTGTTGTGCGCTCGTTTAAAGCAAAGGTCACAATGGTAGCAGGGCGTAGTGGATAAGTGCGTTGACTCCCACGTCGATGCTCTAGGTTCGATTCCCGGACGGAACACCTCGCATTTTTGCACGGAAACACCTTTTTCGAGTTACTGACAGCACTCAAAGATAACTGATTGTCTATGAAAAGCTTCTCAAATCTCGCCGTTCGGAGTCGGCAAAAAAGTGTAGGTCCCTTCTACTCGTGAGAGAACAGTAGCACGCACAACACGAATAGTTATTGCAGAAGCTCGGACTTGGCTGTAGCGCCACTCAATTATTTTTATTATTATGTTAGTCACTTACGTTTTTATTAAAACAAACGCATTGACGACTCGCTATGTCCTCTTAAGCACGCGCATCCGCGTAAGTTAGCAACATCATCTCAGGAAAATCGTATCTCTGGTGTTGACGAAGACGAAGGTTTCAAGAATGGTGTTGATGGCGTGTCGCATAGCCTTTTTTGACCTTTTTGAACATCGAAGGTCTCGGTGAGTTCGTTGCACGCTGTCATCTGCGGCCTAAAAATCAGCCGTTGATGTCGCTCTTGGGCAGAATCTGCTCCATTGCAGGAATCTTGTCTATAGCGGGCTTCTCTAGGATTGTAGTGGTGTATTCAGAACGTAAGCAAGTAACACTTGCGATACTTGCCCTTCTTCGTTTACCATTGAGGTCAAGACACATTTTTGAAACGGAGAAAGTTTCCTAGGCATGTCTACAATGTGAAAATGATTTAGTACTTTCCCACAGGGAACCCCTCTGAAAGAACGTCTCCATTCACATTTACATAATGAGAATGGTCACCACATGAGCATGGAGAGCACAAATGGAGAGCGGTCGTAAAAGGATTCTCACGTTCCCCTCCCTATTCAGTAGGATTCACGAGCTTTACGAAAGCAACTTAAAATTGATTCTCCATGTCTCCTCCACCATCGATCAACAACACACGGCTACAAATGGCAGGTTTTGTACCAAATTGTGGCGTCATTAGAAATGTGGCTCATATGCAACGACTAACCACACAGAAGGCAAGCCTAACGTACATTCAATGAAAATGATCTGAGTTTGCCACCGTTGAGAGGGCATGGTACACTGGGGAGTGGTATAAAAGAATGCCAGGATCAGCAAGGAGCAATGATTGGACTGATATTTACCCGTCGACAAGGCCAAAAATATTTCCTCACGACAATGCCAGCCTTATGTCCAGCCACAAGTCCTTAAAACTGCTCTCTGAAAATAACCAGAAAGCTGAATAAAAATTAGAATTATCATCAGCCTTGTTGTTGAAGCAACGCGTATCCAAATTTATGTAGTACACGAGGCTGGAACCACCGTCACTTTCTCCTTCTTACAATTTGTAGAAATCAAGAATTAATCTCAACCCCTACATGCCAACATTTTCAAAAAGCTGTTTCCCCCTAGGTCAGTCAGTCACCTTCTACGACGTGGATACGCATCTCTACGTCTATCAAAGTGCCAATTTTTCAGGCACTTTGTTTAAAAGATGTAAAACGAAATTAAGACATCTTCCAGGGACAGTAAAAGAGTCGCTCAAACGACGCCCAAACCTCCATCAATCGGTCAATGCATCATAAATCTCCTTCACTCCATAAAATCGAACAAAACCCGAAATCATTGCGAAACAAACAGCAAACGACAAAATTTCAAATCAACACCCACCGCATCAATCCGCCGTATACCTGGCGTGTTGGCATCGCACTTTGGAGCAGTTTAATCGGTCCTGCCCCGGCGAATCGTCAAAATTAAGTGCCCATATCTTCTTTGTTTCGCTGCTGAGCCCGAAGCTATGTAAATGTCAATCCTCGGTCTAACACGTCACCACCGCTGGCGGTCGACAAGACACCCCGGGGAATTTTCTCAAGCTCACCCGGGGTGGGCACACAACCCCCTCCGACGACGTTCAGTCGGTATAACAAAAGAAAATTTATCACAGACACAGAACACGGTCTGTCAGACGGACAAGCTCTATGATGAGGTTTTATGGAGCCCATTACCCGACATCTGCTTAGATGCCTCATAAAACGGTTATTCATCCTTCAGATGAAAATAAGGACCTGTTTACAGTTATCCCCTGCCTTAGGACTATATTGCCGCCATCGAAGTCGTATCGCATTCCGTTTTGTTTGTGATGATGCTGCCACTTTGCCACTGGCCCCTTTCTCTGATGAATCCCGATTATAATCCTGCAGCTCGCATAAAAAAGTATGAATCCACCAGCCACCAGCCACCCGACCGCCGACACTGCCTCCGAAGGTCATTCCGGAGAGATGAATATTTTATTCGTTATTAAAGTCGTCCAAGACTTTATTGGCGACATATTTACGGGGGCGTCCACAGAAACTCTGCCTGTTGACGGCAGCAGTGACTTGCTCGGCCGCAACCGCTGATGCATTGGGATCGATGTGGTGGAGATGTAGCGCCATCTGCCCGGCTAGCTCAGTCGGTAGAGCATGAGACTCTTAATCTCAGGGTCGTGGGTTCGAGCCCCACGTTGGGCGCATCAACATTTTTTTTCTGTCATGCGTCTCTCTCTCTCTCGCCGATTGTATGCAGCCAGCGATGAACTTTAATTGTCGGAGCACCCTGTATTTGTTGGACGGCAGGTTGCCGCCGCCAGTCCGTGATAAAGCCGTAAGATCCAGAAGTTACCCTCTGCATTGTGGGGGTAATATTTTAATTTTAAATCTCGCGGTCTTAGGCGGTGGCGGCGCGGCGCGGGCCGACGGAGTGTGTATTTTAAGCCTCATCTCCTTGGGCCTAAAGTGCGAGCTGTAATAAAACGAAGCCCGGCATAAATTTCGGTTAAATTGCACTTTTTACGATCCACAAAGCCTCAAAGCACGCAGAGAAGCCGCAGAGGCACGGAGGAATCGATTTTTATATTTCGTGGTGGAGGTGGTGAGGTCCTGGAATCCGCCGTCGCCGCCTCTGTTCTTGGCTGCTGTCCACGCAGCGAGAAGCACAATCCTATTGTGAGGTGTTGCGCAATAATTCCGATCCGGCTTGTACCCCTCAACTCTTCTCCGGGCCGTGATGTTGTTTTAATTAAATCTCCATCTGATTCGATGAGATACACACCCACACACACCCACCCACAAGCACCAGTAGCGCGCACCGGAAACAACAAGGAGCACAGATTCAAATGAAATTAAAACGAAACGAAATTTTCGTGCATCTGCGATTGAGATGGGGCGGGGAGGGGAAGAGTCCTTGCCCTTGTTGTAAGTCAGTCGCTGCTGCTGGTATCAATGTCCTCGTTGATGTGATTGTGATGTGCGGAGTCTGCTCGCACTTTGTGCGGATTGATTCCTGACACTGGCAGGATGGCTGATTAATTTTGGGGCTGGCGGCGGTGGCGGGGAGTGGCCTGTCGCTTCAAAAGTGCCAATTGAGTGAAATCTCTCGCAAGGAGTCAACGATTTGTTTTATTTGCGGGAGCAGATATTTATACCCCATTTCATGGTGAGAAGAATTAATGGAGCCGAACGAACGAATGTTGTTTCATTCATTGTTCCTTGGGATTGCCAAGTCAAATGGATTGTGTATGGTAACCGGGGGATGGTTGGGGGCGTGTGGCTCGTTGATTTAATTTGAAATTGTTGGGTAGGGAGGGGAGGGGTCTAAAAATAGATAACACGGAGCGTACCACCTCGAGGAGTTCTCAAAAATGCGGGACCTCCCCAACAGCCCGGCTAGCTCAGTCGGTAGAGCATGAGACTCTTAATCTCAGGGTCGTGGGTTCGAGCCCCACGTTGGGCGAGTAACATTTTTTTCGAGAGCTCCAATATCATTCGATTGAATGATGTGCGATGGACGTTTCAGAGATACCAGAGTCAAAGTATGCGTCATCGGAATTCGACGTAGAATTTTCATCAATCGTGAGATGTTTTATTTTTAATTTGTTCGTTTGGGAGTGAAGATTTAAACAGGTGTTTTGTGGAATCGACGCGCTCTGGAAACATCATTTGTTTGACCTTGTAAGTCGTCACAACATTGCTGTAAGTGCGTTCTTCAAAAATATAATTTCTGTTGATAATGGATTATTTTTAGATTCATGGGAATGGTAGTCGTGTGATGATCGCTCAGAAATGGGGCTCTTTGGCGTTGTTTCTGTTCACAATGTTGTGTACGTCAATTCGAAAATGATTTGAATGGATGCAGTAATACATGTATCTTCTTTTGTGTGCAGTCATGTAACACCAAAGTTCGGTGGCTGACTCATTTTGTTACCTTTTGTTTCATAACAGCGACGTTTCTTTTTCTAGTCTCCAACAAGAACTTTTCAACTTCGACATACTATACTGGGAAAATTTTGTTGACATTTGTCATAATTCTCTTGTTCGTTTCTGTGAAATCGTCATCAATGGCTGCCGCATTCGATGACTTCTGCAGATAACATGCTTTCACTAGAATTGGAAACCGATCTTAACTTTCGTCGAAAATTCATGTGTCTCAGGTGGAAACTACACAGGGATCTCGCCAAATCATCAGTTATAGACTTGAAGCATGAATTGATGATCTCAGCTGTCCAAATTCGAAATTCATTCAACAAGGATTTTTCAACAAAACTTCCAAAATTCGGCAGGTTTTTAAAATTTTAGGCTATCATCGCCATATTGGTTTATACCGATAGGGAAGACGGAGTCAAAGCGCCAAAACTCTAAAGCGGTTATGACCTACCACGCATCCTTAGACTTGTCAGACGAGCAATTGTTCATCATCGCCTATGTTGAAAGCAGAGCAAAAGAAATTTCGAAACTAGCCCAACTGTCACGTCAGGTGTGAGCCACACGTCATAAATCCATCTTCAGATTAGGACCTATGTGGGTTATACTCTTTCGACATAATGGTTCCATTCGAGTGCTCCTATTTTCCAGTATGCCTTTTTGAATAGAGTGGATGCAGATTGTTTCAATAATTGCAAAAGCCTCGAGAAAGAAGATAAGCACATCGCTGAGTTGATGAAAATTCGAAAGAAAACGCTGAAATTGAAAAATCGCAGAAAATATTGGGGGTACAAATTAATATGGTTCGTTTTCAAAAGATGGCGCCTCATGCAACTTTTGGCTGATCTTGGATGTGATAACCGACTTCAATAGAAAGGTGTGATATTTGTCAGCAAAAATTAGTGTGCGTCTGTTTTGGACAACAACGTGGTTGGTTGCCTTTTTGAAAATGTCCGGATTTGTCTGAAATAAACGGCTTCTGAGGGAAGTTTTGACTTTCTTTTTTTTTAAATCGGAGAAATTTGGAGCTGAAGCCCATTGCTTGTAGAAATTTATGTTCATGTATTCAGACTCGTAAATCATGCAGAGAGTGGTTTCGACGCTTCAAAAGTGTCGATATGTATTAGCACCCAAGAGAAAAGGTGTCTTGGCCTGCCCACACAGTTTAAAGCTGAGGAATTGAAGGTTTTACTAAATCAAGATCCGTCGTTAGAAAGAAAATTTGATTTATTCAAAAGCAAATTAGGTGACTCATGAGCTGAAACAGAGAGATGTTCAAAAGCGATTTTTCACCTCAGAACTGCTTTTGAAAAGACATCAGCACAAGGAATTTTTGCATCGGATCGCGACTGGAGTTGAAAAGTGGATAAACTACGATAACCTCAAGGAGAAAAAGTACTATGCAAAGCTTCGTTAACCCGTTCCATCATCGTCTTCGGCGACACTGTAGAGAAGAATCCACGAAGCAGGAGAAACGTTTTTTTTTCGTGTCTGTTTTTTTTTTATTAAAATATTCTACTCTGTATATTGTGGGACCAGGCGGTACTCTCTGTACTATGAGCTGCTATAACAAGACAGATGAAAGGCTACACTACATTTAATGCGCTTGAACTGTGCATTACGAAAAAAACGGCCAGAAACGTCCGAAAGGAGTGACGAGGTGATTTTTCGACATGGGTACTCTCGGCCCCATGGCTGTAGCTTTTAAGAAATACCAGGAAACACTGAAATGGGAGGACTAATCCCTCTTCAAATATGCTCCATCCAATTACTGGCTCTTCCGATGGATGCTAAATGATTTCGGTTGTCACCGGTTCGTGTCTTTTAAAGAAATCGATGAATGGCTGAATGATTGGACAAAGCCAGAGAGGGCTTAGTTTTTGGGGGTGGTATTCGAAAATTACCAGGTAGAAGGAAAAAAGTTGTCGCTTCCGACGGATAATACTTTGAGTGAGGATTCTTAATGTTAAAAAACGAATGGTACTCTCGACACATTTAGAAAAAATGTTTTCCTTATTCAAAATGAGTTTACACTTTCTGTGTCCTCTTGATGTAATTTCGGATGAAATCTTCTGGGGTTTATCAGTGATTTTCAGCGGCGCTTCGGTCGGCTAAGTTTTTGCTATCAAGAGAGCTTTGCAAATGCTAATCAGAGGGAGCGAGGTCTAAGCGGTGGATGCATCAAAACTTCTTTAAAAAGTGCTAAAAAAGCCCCTGCAAGATAGGTAGTAATGCTCCTAGCTGTCTTTCACTTCTAAATAGAGGTAATTAAATTTTCTCAAAAGCTGCCTAAAAAGTAGTTCTAAAAATATTGAGCTCAAGACGACGTCGTTACATCTATCTGCCGGAATGCCAGATGCAATTAGTTTGACCAGAGTTTGTCATTTCAAAGCCATTTTCCGACAATTTTCGGACGATTTATTTTTTTTTTTAACACACTATACTACCTTCACCCGGAAGTTTCGAGATTATCAAATAAATGTTCATTAATTCTTCAGGATGCATGCCGTTTCCCAAAAAAGGAGTTCTTTCTCTTTTTTGATATATGATGCAAGGTCCTCTTTACGAAAACCCTCGAAGATGACTGTCGATAGTACGACCACTCTTCAGGGTACGATGACGCTCCAGAGTAAGACGAAGCTCGAAAGTTCGACGACGCTCCAGAGTACGACGACGATCCAGAGCACGACGACGCTCCAGAGTACGACGACGCTCCAGAGTACGACGATGCTCCACAGTACGACGATGCTCCACAGTACGACGATGCTCCAGAGTACGACGACGCTCCAGAGTACGATGACGCTCCAGAGCACGACAGCGCTCCAAAGTACGACGAACGCTCCAGAGTACGACGAACGCTCCAGACTACGGCGACGCTCTAGAGCACGACGACGCTTTAGAATACGACGGTGCTCGAGGGTACGACGACGCTCTAGACCTTGCAACTAGTCCGCCATTGCTTGGATCAGGTGGTGGATGTTTGGCGCGCATGTATTTCATGAAGCGGATCTTTGTATCTCAGCCTCTGGGTTCGAGGAGAAGTGGAAGACTGCACTTCTGCTTCAAAGTCCAAGTGATCGAAGACGTGAGGCAGCTTGGCTGGAAACAGCGTGCCGTTGACCCTGCATAATTGGTTGAAGTAGACTCCTTGTCACGAAAGCGCAAACTGGTACTTCTGCAAACAACAAATTGTAACAACTCCCTGATAGTGATACAAAATGAACCACCACATAGCCGCAACTAATCTTAAGGTAACCAGCTCGCTGATTGGATTTCAGCCATACACTTACATTTCCTGAAATCGTTTCGCCATCTCCTTCTCCTCCAACACACCATTAAGGTGCCAGCTGGCGCAACCACATGGCAGCTCCATCTCATCAAATCTTGACAAACACTCCAAACAATGCTCTGATGAACCCTTATCACTTCCACCTCAATTCTGTCAAGTCACTCCCACTAAAAGCCACCACAGCCCACTCTGCTTGCACCCCCCGTGAGTCCGTTGCGAATTTCAGCTGCCACCAATTTGGCCACGACGTCCTTCACCGCGTCGTCGTCATCATCGCCGTCGTACTCGTCAAACAAACGAATCCAAAGTAAAAGCAAAGATAATCCCCTTGCTTATTTACGCCCTTACAATCCATTTATCCTTTGAGTGATGCGGCAAGTTAAGTAGCTGTTCTCCTTAATTAACGAAACTTGCCAAATAAAAACCCAATTAAGCTATGATTGATGGTTTTCTGATAGGGCCTTGGGCCGAGTATTGGGTTACTCTGGCAGCGACCGCCACCCGCCGGCCTGTCACCGACACACTTCCTGATGGGGAAACAATATAATAATTTAGCGGAAATTATGTGATTCGAATCGATTTTGAGGAGACGACGTCGACGCATCCGCACACAGGGGTGGGCACACCCGTGGGCCCACTTGGTGTGCATCCCTCATGCACCTGGTCTCCGGCGTGTGGATTTGACAAGCCCACACTGACCATAAACAGACATCAGTTCTGCGGCCTATCCTGGCCAACCAGTAGAATGTTTGAGCAGCTTGCGGTTGCCGCATGCACACGAACGTGTGAGTAGGCCCACCTAATCGATTGGGACCCGAGATGGGTTGGATCAGGTCAACCAAACACACTCGCACACACACGCCGGAAGGACCGCAGTGACTTAAGGAAGCCTCAGGACGGCAATATAGCAGAGGCAACTGCAACACACACACACACAGTTGTCAGTCTCTCCTGCTGGCCAAGAGAGGGCATTTGGCGCTGCCCCAATGCAGGCAACAGCACCAGCCTGTGGCTTCTTAACGTCGACCGCATCACATGGTCACTGCGTCCTTTTTGCTCGGGCTTCACTGCTGCCGACCCCACGCTCCTCGGGACATTCGCTGCGCCCCTCGAATGCTTTATCTCGCCAGGAGTGGCGGCGGAGCATGTGGACCATGGAATATTGGGAGCAGAACGTTCTCGTGAATACGGCAGCGAGCGCTCGAGGCAGACAGTGCGATAAATAATGGGTCAGCCGCACACAGAGCAGCTGCCCCGTCGCCACCGCTGCCAGTGTCTAGTGTTTTATTAAAGATTATTTAGATCCTTTCAAAAGATAGGTTTATCCTTGTCGTTGATGTTTTATGGGTGATGGGTGATGGGTGATGCTTTGATGGGTGGTGTGCTCGTTGTGACGCCCTCCTACTGCTGGCGGAGTGTGCTTCAGATTGTAACTAAATATTTAAGGACACAGCTTGAGATCGTGTGTGTGTGTGTGAGTGTGGGAGTGAGCGAGAGAGAGAGAGGGTACCGAGTCAGGAGTCTCATTTCATTTGTGCCTTCGTAAGGTTAATTATTTCACATGATGCTTACGCCGGTGCTGCTGCTCCTTTCTGTGTGCCTTCTTCCGTCGCATAAAATATTCAAATGCGAGTCTCTAAATTATTCGCACCCGAATTGGGAAGACGTCGACGAAAGTAGATTGCTAATTATCGTGTATTGTGTGTGTGCGGCAGCCTTGGGCGGCACAATAACGATGTGCGATGTAGATGCGGAAACTGAAAGTATCCATACGGTGCCTGCAGACGGGGTTAAGTCGAGTCGAATAGCTTTATGAAGTTTTCACGAAAGTGTCGTGTTTGTGTGGCTGACACCAGTGATCGCTGGTGATGGCTGATGAGAAGCTGCGAAAGTTCTACGTTTGATGTCGACAGCGAGTCATCGTTGGAGCAGAGAAAGGGGTTTTGTGCCCCGCGGTGGTTTCAAAGATCCTGAGATTTGAGGGCAAGTTTAATGAAAAGTCGGAACTTATGCGATAATCTCCTCGATGCTATTTTTAGCCATCAAAGGCTTCGCATGTGTTGAGTGTTGATTTTCTTGACATGACAACTATCTTGTTGAGAAAATCCATGGTGGGGGAAGTACACGACGGCATTTTTGATTTGAAAAGGACTGAGGAGAGTTAACCAGAAACTTTGACAATTTTAAGCCACAAATGCTTGGTAGTCTTCACATATTCATTATAATGGGAGACTTCATAAATATACACGGAACAAGTGACAGGAGGGAATTTTGAATTCCCACTCAGGAGATTTACATGAGCACTAGTCCAGGCTGTTGCCTTCTGTATCTAGACAGTGTTGTAATCTCCTTTCTGATTCATGTACAAAAATTAAAGAAACCTTAGCATTGATAGGATGTGACGTATTCAATTCAACTGGGTTCTGATCGGCAGGCCAGACAACACCTGAAAGAACATATGTTGAATCTTAGCCGAGGTAAATTATTTATATATATATAAGATTGTCACCGTGGCGCAGTGGTAAGTGCATCGACTGCGGCGCAGAAAAGTCTGGGTTCGATTCCCGGACGGGACACCTAGCATTTTTTCACGGCACCACCTCTTTCGAGTTGCTGACAACACTCAAAGAGTATTAATTGTCTATGGAAAGCTTCTCAAATCTCGCCGTTCGGAATCGGCAAAAAACTGTAGGTCCCTTCTACTCGTGAAGAACAATAGCATGCACAACACGAGTAGTTGTTGTAGAAGCTAGGCACTGGTCCGTTATGGGCTGTAGTGCCACTCAATTATTATATTAGATTGTCTCGATTAAAAGTTGAGGGAAAATATTCTACAATCTTGCAGGTATAGCGAACATTTCGGGTTCTTTGCTACGTGCAGTCAGTATTTTCTTTTCCTTTAAACTTTTCTATGGCCACATTTGAGATGGGGACAATAGCCTCAAAAATTTTCGGTTGTGCATACGTGCCCTTAAACAAATCAATTGTAGTACGAGCTCTGTAATATGTTGCTTCGTCTTGTTGAAACCACAACACCTACACATCATAGTTCTTCATATGATGACCGAAAAAGTCAGAAATGGTGTTTCTATTGCGGTCATCGTTTTTAAAAAAATACGGACTAATTAATCCATCACCCCATAAAGCCCACAAAACAGTCAGTTTTTGTAAATGTGACGTCATCATCACTCCAAATACGTCAGTTTTGGTTTTGGATTTATCCATTCAACCAAAAATGAGCTTCAGCGCTAATCAAAATTCATTTATGAAAATTGGTACCAATGGCAATAAAGTTTTTGAGCCAAATTTGCACAGTCTATTCGAGTTTAAATGTCAATTCAAACTAAAAATTAATCACTTGACAGCAGACAAAATGGCGGCTAGCTTAAACGTTTGAAACCCCTGCTCTGCTTCGGAACAACTTGTGCGAAAACATAAAATTTTGCTACACTGCAGAAAACGTGATAATCCCTGAAATGTGAAGTCAGGAGAATATGGTGGATGAAGAAGAATTTAAAGTCCCAAGTACATCAACTTTTGCTCCGTCACATGGGATTTATTATTATTTGTGGTTCAAAGTAATGACATGTTACATGATCGGACCATGTCTATTTGCCATGGCAGGCTGCTTTCAACAAATTCCGTAGAAATTAGGTGGAGTTGTTCGCAGTATTAGATTCCATTTGTTGAAGAAATTTTGTTTGAAGAAATGACAAATGTCACCAAAGCCTTTTTTCGAGTGAACACCAAGTTTCGGGGAATCCTCATGGTTTGCATCTACATTCCAGCCTGGCTTGTTTCGGAAACCCTCCCACACCCTTTTTGTTGATTCTATACCGTATGTACCGTTTCTCATAAATCAGCGTTGGTTCACAACTTTATTGATGTTTCTGGCTTCCTGATGCGCATGATATCCCAGTTTGAACTCATAAAGGAATGGACTACGAATTTGAATCGTTACAAATTTCCGCAAAAACTGAACTGGGCTAACAATGGAGCCTTTAAATTCCCCACATTACATTTTATCATATAAAAACAAATATTCACTGCGTAATACGAAAGTTTGCATTCGCAGACTTTTGTCTGGATCCCATGATTAGTACAAAACTGGTGGGAATACTCACAATTGTGAACATATTTAACAATTCTCAAAAGTCGACCTCAAGAATCTTACCTGAAAATAAATAAAAAAGAGGTTAGATTGAGTATATTTGTGTCAAACTGAAACAGAATTTTAGACGAAAAAACTAATTGGATACACTTTTAAAATTATTTTGAATATATGTGCCTTAGTTAATTTGTTTGGGTTTACAACAGTTGAATTCATTGGAAAGTTCTTCTCACGTAGACGAGTATTCAGTCTCAGTGTATGTCTAAGTGGCCAGTTATCGCTTTTAATTTAGTCAGTTTGTCGAGTTTCATGCCAACATGAGTGATTTTGCGGAAAGGTGTACTTCATTATTTCAGTCAAAAGTCATTGCGTTTTGATGAAAGTTTATGGTCGCCATGCTCTACTTGAACGATTATAGCAGACGTGGTTTTTACGATAAAAAATGGCAAGTGGCTTCTGTGGCCGAGAGTGTGAGACTCAACTCTCGAACACCTACCTGCCCTCGATTTCAATTGGTCAAATATTCACGCACTAACCTGAGGAAAATTCTGCACAAGGGCCGCGCATTAATCCCTTACAAGGTCCAATGGACTCAGCAATTGAAAATGCCTGATCATTCTTTTCGTACCTCAGAGCCTCTTGTACTGGACAATTAATTTGGGCCAACAAAAATAATTTTAGACGAAGCTTTTGGTCCTGTTTGCGTTGATGACGTCTGAAGGAGAAGATTTAAGGATGAACTTTATAGGCTATAGGCGGTTAAACGTCTTCGGATACAACGCTTAAAATGGCTAGACGAATGGATTGCTCCGGCCGTAAAAGTCTTCGAATCTAAACCATTGGGACAACGCAACAGAGGACATCCTAGGTCGAGATGGCGCACACAAGTGGAGAAGGACCTTAACCAACTTGGAGACAACTAGTGATAGATCGTGTTATAAAGAAAGGCATGTTGGTTGGGAACCAGGTCCACCCCGAACTGTAGCGCCAGTAAAAGAACAAGAAGAAGCATTGTCGTCCCGGTGACTAAGTTAACAGACAATTATCAGACCTGGGCCTTCAGAAACGACGAAGATATTATCGAAAAGCCAATGCATTCTCAGAGATTGATAATTTGGTACAGACTGGGTAATGGTGTCATCGATGGCGGGAGGGCGGTAATAGCGGGCCGGTTAAGCGTGGGCATTGCAGAGCCATGCCAAGCGACGTTTTTTGACGCAGATTGAAAGCATAGTTTTGAGCGAACTTTGTATCATGCATGAGGCCATACCATGCCATAATACAAACGATCTTTTTAGCTCTAAATGTCCACATCGTGTTGTCAGCCGTCTTGGAGTAGTTACTTGTCCGTTTCGAAGCAGCGGTTTGACATCTCTTTGGACTTGTTTTGCAAGGAGTTCTGTAAGAAGCGTGGTCTGTCAGCCATCCGGCAACGTTTCAAGTACTTAAGGCCAATGTTATTTAAGCAACAACCGAGAGCAATTAACCTTCAGGTATGGGTGGGTGACAGTATGCGCTTCTGCCAAGCCAGCCGTGGCAGCCGCATGAACTATATTACATTCCATTGTAATTGGAATTACTAAGAACTCACAAGAAACCAGCTCTGAAGTTTTTCTTTCTTTCGCTTTGTAGAGCATAATTTTGATCCTTCGTGGGATGAGTCTTGAGCCTAACTCATTTTATTGAATTTTTCAAAAGAAACTTGAGCCTGACCCATATCCAGTCTATTTCTGATGTCAAGTGTCGCCTCTCTAGATTACTGTTCAACATTGTATATGACTGCAAAACATTAAATACCACTCCGCGACACAAATTTGATCAGGATTACCTTGAACTACTGACCGACTGATCGATAGACGCTTCACTTAATGTAGAGAATTAGAGCCTACCAACAAAATCGGTCCATCTTCATGAGAAACAGCCAACAACGTAAGCAGCTAATTGCTTCAATGAGGAGCACTCGCGCCGAATAACATAAGTGGGTCACGACATAAAGCATCACTCATTGCCCTGCTGGCAGCAGCAACCTTTGTGACACGTGCCGCTAGTGTAACTCGCTATCAGTTGGCTTGATCTATACGATCAGTGTCATGTATTCACGCAACGGAAACCACAATGCGTATTGAAATTATTGAAACAAAATGCAGACACCGCTCATTAGCAAGGGAGATTTGCATATATAAGGAGAGGGAATGTCTCCAATGTTGGGTAGTCATCTTCGAAGTACAATTCGAGGCGCTTCGCGATCGATTTTCTGGTGTGGACAAGTTCAAGTGCTTGTTGCGCAAATTGACAAAAGGGAATATCAAGTTTATGGGCTTGATATGAGTTTAGGGATTCGAATCTAAATATTGTGTTCATTCCAACTGTTCACAACATTTGCTTTATACATTCTGTTAAAGTTGCTGTTAAGGAGTTGAGGAGAACATGAGATGCGGGATTCTTAAGGAAGGACTCCACAAAGGAAAAAGGTAGAGATAGATAACAAGAAGGGATCAATCTTTTCAAAACACTGGCCAACATGCAAAAAACAGTCCGCGGAAATGCAACTGAACATCCATCCTACCCTGTGGAGGATACCAATCTTCAAAAAATGATAGAAAAGTTTTGGAGCCTCGAAGAAATCACGCCAAGACGAAGGCCCTTGTCAAAAGACGACGACGAGTGTGAAACGCATTTCTCAGAAAGTACCCAAAAAACTAGGGAAGGTCACTTTGTGGTGAGGATACCATTCCGAGAAGCCCCATCTTGTCTAGGAGCATCCAGAGAAATTGCAGTTCGAAGATTTCTGGATTTGGAACGAAGGCTAGCTCAC
This sequence comes from Eristalinus sepulchralis, assembly GCA_944738645.1. Taxonomy (NCBI): domain Eukaryota; kingdom Metazoa; phylum Arthropoda; class Insecta; order Diptera; family Syrphidae; genus Eristalinus; species Eristalinus sepulchralis. The sequence goes on from OX122886.1 coordinate 58,449,743, forward strand.
AACAACGAAGTGAAGCAGCAGTACATACAGTTCATGACCGAATACGAAGCAGTGGGTCACATGACACAAATCAATATCAATGACTTGGCTGTTCCAAACTACTTTATCCCACACGATGTTCGGGTTGAAGCCGGCAAACTTCAAGTCATATTCGATGCTTCATCGAAAACTTCATCGGGAGTGTCACTAAACGACATCACGCATAAAGGACCAAGGATGCAGAGTGATTTGTTTGCAGTTTTGTTCCGTTTTCGACTTTCGAGATTTGTCTTTTGTGCAAGGATCAAGGAACTGTATCGACAAATAATTATCCATCCCGATGACAGACAATATCAAACCATTGTGTGGAGGAGACACGAAAATGAACCTTTGGGGTGCTATCAACTAAACACAGTCATAGCGGGCATGAAAGCCGCGCCATACTTAGCCGCAAAGTGTTTGGAACAATTGAATAGGGAAAGTCGAAACCAACTCCCTTTAGGGACGCACCACGACTTCGTTGAAGATGTTTGCCTGGCAGGAAGCGACAAGCTGTCGAGTTTGATCGAAATGATGAAACAACTCACGTTGAAATTGCGTGGTGCTGGTTTTGAACTTCAGCAACGCTGCGCCAATCGTCCTCGCCTGCAGCAAGGAATTCCTCCCGATGATCCAGAATTTGATTTGAATTTCGCCAAATCGGCAAGGAGTAACGTGTACTTAACATGGAATCCACAAAATGACACCTTTCGTGTCAAGACTCACATAAGCCCCACAAGTCCGCTTACCAAACGAATAGTCACAGCAGATCTTGCCCAACTTTTCGATCCTTTGGGGGTGCTGGCTCCGGTCGTGATCACAGCGAAAATGTTTCTTCAGGATTTGTGGTCACAAGATCTGTCATGGGATGACCCACTACCAGGCGATTTCCGCAGGAGATGGATGGCGTTCAGAAGAAGCCTGAAGGAGTTGAAGGATTTCCAGTTCCCACGACATGTGTTTAACAACAACGTTCCAGTTGTCACACAAGTCCACACCTTCACCGCCGCATCAGAGAGGGCATATGGAGCAGCCGTATACATCCGAGGCACTTTGCAATGTGGAAGGATCATCGTGAGACTATTGTGTTCAAGATCACGACTGGCTCCGCTCCAAAAAGAATCCCTGCCAAGACTAGAACTTTGTGCAGCGCTTTTTGGCGCACAACTGACGACCAGAATAAGGACACATTTCAAACACGGGGCCACAATTTTCTGGACAGACTCTGAGGCCAGTCTTGCTTGGATCAATTCCCGACCATCATCATTCCGCAAATTTGTAGCCAACCGAGTGAAAGCCATCCATGAGCTAACAGATCGTAAGCAATGGCGACATGTGGCACCCGTACACAACCTAGCAGGTGTACTTTCAAGAGGCCTACAGCCATCCCAGTTGCCATCATGTAACCTCTGGCTATATGGTCCCCTTTTTCTGCATGGACGCGAAGATATGTGGCCCCGAAGTGACATCAAGGACCTGACAGATAACACAGAGAGAAAGAGACAGCCCCCAACAGCGCCTCCATCTTCAAGTCATGATCTTGTCTACAAAATAAATCACCGCAATTCATTTGACAGACTTCAAAGAATTCTAGGATATATTCTCAGATTTATCAACCGGAGTAGAAGGAGTGGCCGACACAATGGAATGAAGTTGACTCATCAGGAGTTAGGGGCTTCCCTTGTGAGAATTTTTCGAGCTGCACAGTCATTTGACTTTAAGGAGGAAATAAGCGACCTGAGGGCATTGGGGGCATTAAGGAGAACGAGTCATTTCTCATGTCTTTTTCCGTTTCTGGATGATGAGGGAGTTATAAGAATTGGACGGCGACTACAATCAGGTGATCTTGTGTTCGATCACAAGCAACAAATTCTTTTGCCATACAATAACCCACTGACGAGGCTCTTGATGCAGGAGGTCCACGAAAGGAATGTGCATTGCAGTGCAGGGATGTTACTGAAGTTGGTGAGACAAACATTTTGGCCCGTGAAGGGCAAGACAATGGCCCGATCGATAGTTCAGCACTGCGTAAGGTGTACGAGAGCAAAGCCACAGAAATTCGTCGTTTAACGAAGTCAATTCTTTTGGAACCAGTTAGGTTGAGACGTGAGTCAAGTATTTTTTACATTTGGGTGCATGAGACGCAAAGCATTTTTTGACGCTGCACTTCGCTTACAATCCGAAAATCTATTTCACGGCTGAGATAGAATGCAACGGAGATGAGGAAGCTACTGAAAAGGATAACATCGAGAAGAAGAAACTCATACTCGCAAGACCTCTCGTTGCACTTACTAAGGAGCTTGAGCACAGCCGTCATGTCTCGTCCTTATCAATATTTTTTCTGCTTTTTCAAAAAAAAAATACAGAAACGAGTAAGTCACTTGCATTCTTTCCATTCAAGAAGTCGCTCTCAGTATACGCCGCATGAGGACAACTCTTCAGTCAAGAATATATTAGCATGCCATTTTGCAAGTGTACACTTTCATTTAAAGAGACGTTCTTTAGCTACCGCGCATCTTAGATATTGAAGTGAATGGTCAGCAAAGTCTGATCATATCATCATATCATACCCTGAGCTATGTGGCGTATCATCTCACATTCCGACCTAAGTCACTTCACATCTTGAGTTGAGTGGACACGTTGACTCAACTAAGTGGGTAACCGTCAAACTACTAAAAGCGGGACTATACTGCTTGGCACTGAATCGTTTGTCTTGTAGAATCGATAGCGTCAGCCTTACAGGGTTAATCATGATCTACAAAAGTAGAAAGCTAAAAACAATGATCTAATTTCAGTCTCAAGCGAATTATATCTCAAGGGTGTTCCTTTTAGGGGTAAAATCTTTGACATGGAATAAAATAAAGACGACTTTTTTAAATTGACATGAAATTTATTTTATTCGAAAGCTAATTATCTGGCATTATATCATTATTCAAATTTCTGGCATATGACCGCCTCGGCTGGCTCCGACATGGTCTAATCCGAAGCCTCCACTTTGCGATGATTTTTTTCAAACATTTGTGACCGTATGTCGGCAATAACGTGACGGATGTTGTCCTCCACGTGGCCAATCATTTCATTCTACTCACCGTAGACTGACGGCTTCACATATTCCCACAGACAATAGTCAAGTGGACCTAAGTTGCACCATCCTAGTGGCCAATTCACGAGTCCTCAACGTGAAACTTTAGGGTTACCAAGCGTTTCCTTCAATAAATCAATTTTACCACGAGGTGTGTGTGACATGTTTCGCCGTCCTGTTGAAACCATAGCTCCTACACATCATAGGTGTTCAATTGATGAACAAGGAAGACAAAAATCGTGGCTCTGTTTTACTGTAACGTGCTGAACTTATTTGTAAATAAGAACGGACCAATTAACCCACACGCAGTGGCGTAGTGGTAAGTGCGTCGGCCGCCACGCAGAAAGTGTAAGTTCGACTCCCGGACGGGACACATCGCAATTTTTCACGGCACCACCTCTTTCGAGTTGCTGACAACACTCAAAGAATACCAATTGTCTATGAAAAAAAACGGCAGTTGCCTTCTATTCGTAAGAGAACAGTAGCACGCACTAAACGAGTAGTTGTAGTAGAAGCTAGGCCCTGGTCACTTGTGGGCTGTAGTGCCACTCAGTTATTCCACCAACCCATAAAGTACACCAAGCAATTAGTTTTTTTTGAATGTAATGGTGTCTAAACATAATACACTCGTGATCAGTTGTATAGCAGGTTTGCTGACTGATATATCCATTCCACCAAAACTGAGCTTCAGCGTTAGACATAATGCGTTTATGAAAATTGGTACCAACGGCAATCTTGTTTTAAGCCAAATTTGCACAATTTGTAAGTTAAAACAGTACAGCCGCCTTAAATTCTGTACCTTGTACAAAATACACCATTTATAACCATCATCAGGACAGCGTAGCCTAGCACTTGCGTCCACTGATTCAATGTGAACTTATCTAGAACTAATGAAATTCTGTTTCTATCTCAAACAGTAAATATTTAAGACCACGATGGGATCAGAAACCGAAAGATAGCAATCAGTTTAGCCCGCCCCAATTCTATTCAAAAAAGAGAACACAGAGACAGTGGTAATCTTTGTCAAGGAATTGGGGAATCTGAAACACACAGAGCTGAGGGACACACTGAGATTCCTACTGAAATCGAGTGATTCTAGATCAGCAGAACACCGGACTAGGGACTAGGTCTCTAAAGTAACGTTCACTTTAGGGCACAAACAGATCAGGCCGTTGAATGTGTGAAAGTCAATCTACGACGTCGACCAATGGAACACATTGCCTAGCTCATTCGGAAAATAGACAAATGTCCGAAATCGTTAATTCAGAAAAGCTACAAACCTCAAATGCCCAAAGTTTCAAAATGTCCAAGATTCTGATATCATAAAACATTCAAATTCTATGAAAAATTAATTTGAGAGATGTTTGAGAAGCCACTCCAAGGTGTAAGGCGCCCGCAAGCAAGGAGGTTGCAGGAAGCACCACTCCTCCTACCTTTTTCAATGAAATGCCTCCTTCCGGATTTCGTGTTTGGTATTGTGTTTTGCAGGGGCATGTCGGGATTTTAACTTTTCGAAACTTTGGGATTTTTTCAATTTTTGGGAAACTTGAAGCACTTCAAGATATAGGCTTTTTTGAATTTTGGACATCTAAGGCTTTTGTCCTTCTTCCGAATAAATTGTCTTGTGATAGGAGTCATTTTTCATTTTTTTTCTCAAAAACAATTTATTCCAGATCTACATAGGTCATGTAACTGACTAAGGTTACTGCGTTTGATCATTTCAACTGAATTCGAACGATTCAAAATCTACTGACTTCGAAAATAAACAACAGAATGCGGAAACACATACTAAGTGAAATTGAAGTTCGGTTTAAGATCTTCAGAGATACTTGGAATGTAAAATGTGGATAATGAAGTAACTAGTTTTAATGTAGAAACATGTCGGATCTAGTCTCCAGACTCTTAACTCCGAGCCTCTCCCAACCACAAACACAATATTGAAAAGACGAAACCTAGTGCATCTAAAAATCCGATGAATAAAGTTGTCTAAGTCCAATTGAGAATTGAAAAAAAAATTTCCATTGGCTTCTTAGTCGTCACAATCAGACGTAAAAATGCTTGATGTCGAAACGTCATTAAATTTGAGGAGCTCTTGAGATTTGTGATGACTATGAAAACTTTTGTTATTTTAATACCAGTTCAGCAAGCAATCTATCCTTCAATCGAAGTCTTCAGCCATAAACCTCAAAATTGCAGCAGCGATGACATTTACGGTAATTGTCAGGAAACGTAGTTACTTGCAACGTAGCGAAGTAGACGCCTTAGGCAAGGTCTGCAGTTTAGTGCCCACTTACGACCTGCACTGGTTCTGCCAGAGAATGATGTCGCGATTCAGGCATTTGAGGAATTCATTGTTACTCTTTGAGACATAATTCAGGAAACTTTTCGTAAATTGCGATCTGACTCTAGCTGTCCTATTGTTCTCTTACGAGAAGGGGGCACAAACAGTTTAACACGATAAGTGGACTTTTTTTGACAATTAGTACTCTTTGAGCATTGTCAGCCATTGAAAAGAGGTGCCGTGAAAATATGCAAGACTTTCAAGGGAAATTTAACCTAGGACCTTCAGCGGGTAGGTTGACGAACCACAATGCCACAGCGAACTCAGGAAACTGTGTCTTTGCAAAACGAGAGAGAGCGAGAAAGGTGGTGCCATTGAAAGACCTTTTTTTTCCTAAATTCAGGAATGTAATATGAGACTCCAAGAGGAGCGGGCGAACGTACCCACTAGGTTCAGGTCACACAAAAAGGAGAATATGTGCAGTCTTTCCTTTGACTAGAAATTCCTTCATGAAACAAGCACGCAACACTTTTTAGAAAAAAGGCTAGAGGAAGAAACTTTTTTTAATCGCAATTCGGATAAATAAAACGGTGCACCTTTTCCATTCAAAGTCTACTCAAAACCATTCGCTAAGGAGTCCCTAACACACGCCACTTTAACTGCCTTACGAGTATATCGGCATCTGTACGTAACTGCATGGTTGATTGCCTTCTTTGATGGTCTGCCACCGATTTGTTGACCATCGACGCACACATTGCGCAAGCACCATACAACATCCAGGAGTATGTTAGGTAACCAGGAACTAATGACAGCTGTCTGTGGCGCCCATTTCACGGCAGCAATCTCGGAATAATGTCAGTTACCCGCGGGGAAAGTTATCGTGAAATGAAATCGCTTGATAGTTCCCATTCGTGGTCGTTGACTCCGGCTCCATGGGCAATAACCGACACATAAAACCGCGGCCATCAAACCATGTTAGCTCTTATCTCTACTGATCTGAACAAGGATTTGCGTATGCCGTCCGTCGTTCATTCCACAGCGGGTACATCGTTTCCACGCATAAAAACCACAATTCCCAGTGAAGACTATAAACATCTTAAGCTCACTGAAATTTAAGACGAAACTTTAGCTAGGACCCTTCAAGATTTCCGCCGCATTTGTTCATAGTTTCTACGGTACGGCTGCATCCAACCGAGTCTGTCGTAAACCCTCCATCCGTCTGGAAAGCACTTAGACATTATGAGTTTCGAAAATTTAATCAACCCCTTGTCGCACTTAACCTAAGCTCCGGGATCGTAAACTTGCCGAACACCCGAGTAACGCACGACGGCCTCAGGAATGGTTTAATTCGTGCGAGAAGCACCTTCTCTGCCAGCAGATGAAATCAATTTTTGCCCAGTCACAGCGCCGGGTGCCCATTAAATTCCAATGCCCTGTTGCCGGGCCACGCACAAGCAGGAGCAATTTTCATAACCCTAGGTAAGGCCGAGAAAATTCAATTCCCATCTCGACGCGTCATATTGACCTTTGCACACACTTTGGGACATCATCAGCACAAGTTTATGTCCACGGCACACCGCAATACTCGGGAGGGGGCTCGGCCGTGCGGCAAAAACTCGTTTCCACAAAAGGATCTAGGACAAATGGCAGGCGGTTAGACGACCCAATGAACTACATAACTGACAGAACCACCAGGCGCCCACGACTGCCACCATCACAGGCCATCGCAGCCACCGGCCGACCGAGTGGTGCCGTGCCACACCATCATCCCCACCCACTTTCGCTCTCATCCCGGCCCATCCACTAGCCACCGCCAGAAACCGCATCATCATCGCTGGGGATATAATTTCGTCCAGGCTCCTCTTGTGTTTTTGCTGATTATGACGTTATGGGCATTATCCCTCTCCCTCTCCGTCTCTCTCCACCCTCCGTCACCCGACGGCGGCCGTCTCCGTTGAGTGCCGCTCGTTCGCTCATTAGAAAGGTGAAAGTTTAGACGCCAGGATAAGAACGACCGAACGAATGAGCCGAAAAAAGGACTCGTCTGCCGTTGGTCGCCTTGGCCCGCCCCCTCCCTGGGGCGGAGTTTTCGAATGAAATTATTTCAGTATTTTTATGTTATCCTATCGACCGAGCGTCGGCTTTCCGGGGCCCGCAACACAAAAAACCGGAGTTGTTTTCTTGTTTGGCTTGGGCCGGCTCGGCCTTCGGTTTGTTATTCTTGTTTGATCCCCGGCGCTGGAAGTGCTTCGGCATCCCTTTAGGGTAATTTTTGTCATTTGCGAGAGTGCGTGAGTCTGTTGCCTGCGAATCCTGAATTGTATCCGAGTGGCGAAGGGAATTTCCCTCCGATTCAATGACCGTAAGGAGAGTTGAAACAGATCCTTAACTCAACAACTGGCATGCAGCAGCAGGGCCTGCGTAGGCGTGCGAAGCCTTCTGCGGCGGCCGTTTTCTCACAGATTTTCTCACACCGTTGCGGACGGGTGTACAAATACTTTTTACGAAACGACGCAAACCTTCGGTTTATTACTCCCCGATGAGGAGTCGTAATAATAACGAATTTTTCATTTTCCCTCGGCTTTCTGCGAATGTCCGTTCGCCCCCGCCCGAGGGCGGTCACATGAAATTTATTTCTCGTGAAACGACAGGCCTGCCTAATAGGCTGGCTGATATATTGAGGAAGTGATTTTGTTGTCTTTGCTGGCGGGGCGCGAGGGAGAAACGGCGGCATTGGTCAGCGCAGCGCATTGCCGGACGAGGGGTGGTTCTCTGTTGATTAGACATATCGTTTGGTTCGCCGGGCGGGGATGTGTGAATGGGTGCCCGTGAATGGGGGGCGCGTGTGGAGAGTGACAGAGTTGTCACATTAGTTATGCGGAATTTATTGTGCATTCAACATTCGGGGCACGTTCGCACTGCGAATGGCTGCTCGTAGTTGTAGATGTTTCAATTATTCGGCTCGTTATGGATTCCTTTTGCTTGTTCCTTCGCTAAGTGTGATGCTCCGGCTTTTGATGGCTGGACAATTACATGAGAAACTTTGTCGGTGGCATCTTTCGTTTCCGGGAATGGCCAGAGAAAGGACGGTTTTGTCCTTACAAATTTGTCAGTTTTGTTTTGTGAATGTCGGTCGCAGCGATAAGGGTTGGGACCAGTTTTCTAATTGACTTGGACAGTTTTTAACTTTTTAACAATTTTCCAAATTCCATTGAAAACTACTCCCGCGCGAAGTCAAAGTATTTTGAGAGTTTCTTGTGAATAAAGATTCGACTCTTTAAGATTTAAATATGAGGAGATCTAGATATCCTTTGGAAGTAAATAAAAGGATTTTGGTTTCCTGGACGTTGGTGGCACCCCTAATCAAGCTTAGCAGTTTTTCATATTCTCGTTCTTAAAAGATTTCGGTCAGGCAAGGGAAGTAGTTAAGCGTGGAGGTTAACTCTCCGGACATTTTCCTGTCATGGGATATGGGACGAGGTACACAGAACGGCTGCTAGTGTAGCTAAGGGCTGTCACCTTGGTATGTCATGTAGAAATGCCCGACTTTATTGCGCCGTTACCAATTCACAAATTACTGGTCAACTCCTTTCGACTGGAGAAATAACTTTGAAACTCGATTTTCAATTAGAGAGAGGCTGTGTCCGCTGTGAATAAAAGAGATTTAGGCCCCTACACACATTGTTCGCAGGCTACCTTGAAAGCAGAAGTCTGGGTTTTTATGTGATCTATTTCAGAAATCCCTGCCACTTACTGCCGAGCTTTTCAAGTGGATTCACTCAGTCGGATACTGGTCTATATCGTGATCCTGGGAACAAAGAATATTTACAAAAGTGGGGCCAAGCATCGATAAAGTAATGGTTGAACTATGGGCATGCGATTGCGATTTAGCGAAGAGGTCATAGCTAAAACAGAAAACCACGGGAATGGTCTATATTTGTCATTCACATCGAGAGACCTTTATCTAGCATCAAATGCGAAGGAAATCAAGTTGTCAGATATTATCCCCAGAGAGCTGCAAAGAACCCCAATTGTGGCTAAGTCTAGCCACGACAAAAAGAGTCAAGACTGCAAAAAGAACTCCGTTCCGGGCATTGTTCCATCGAAACTCATGCACTCCGGTTATGTATTCCGAACAGCAAATACAGTTCAAGCTGCAGGGACGAACCGAATGCAGGATTTGGACCCGATTTTCGATTATCCAGACCTTTAGAGAATCAGGAACATTTCTTAAAAGACTACTTTCTTCGACGTGGTCGCCGCCCGGATGGAATACCCCGCATTTTTTCTGCATGGCATCACCTGTTTCGAGTTACTTGCAACACTCAGAGGGTACTAATTGTCAAGGAAAAGCTTCTCCCTTCGGAGTCGTCAAAAAACTGCAGGTCCCTTCTACTCATGAGAGAACGGAAGCACGCACAACACGAGTAGTTGTTGTAGAAGCAAGGTCCTAGGCCCTCGTGGGCTATAGTGCCACTCAATTATTTTTAAGATGCCACCTTTGATAGAAGCTGCAGTATTGCCAGAACTAATTTATGTGAGCAGATATGGAGAACAGATATCTGCAGATATCTGAAACATTGATTTCCATCCTTCCCATCTTAAGCTCTTATTTACCAGCAATTATTAAAATTCACAAAAGTGATTAGAAGTTTTGAAAATATTCCCTTTCCTATCAACATGCAACATCTCTTCAATTCCCTTCATAGCATGAATTACAAACTTTACAGAAAATTGCCATAAAAGAGTGGAGAGGCGTGTCTTCTTCATCCAATGGGCATTTTAATGCAACAGTGAAAGCAATTCAGTTAATGATTCTTTATTAGACTGAGTCCCTGCTGTCTAGCTAGTGAGTGTTAGATTACACTTAGTAGAATCAAAATGTCGCGTGAGCGATTAAGTCCCTTTGAAAGCTGAATTTTAGTCAAAGTGAGCGCATGAAGGGTGTCACTTAGGCGCAATTATCTTTGAAAATAAATACAATTTACTGTTTTATGGCTAATTAGTTGTGTACGCAAAAAAGAATCAAATTCGTGAGGCACTTTTTCGTAATGAAAACATGGAGGGGACAAAACACGGAAGGACTTAGTTTAATGACTACGACTTGTGGACACAGATTTTGAGCAGATTTTATTTGACCCATGTTTTCGTGAAAAAAACACTTTACTCTATGAAATTCTGATGTGATAACCTGTCATGATTTGTGATGTAACATAAAACATTTAAATTTGAAAATGAGCTTAAAATTCTTATTATTGGCTTGAAGAGCATTTGATGGCATTTACTTTATGAAAATTATATCATGTAAATGTTGACCATGACTGCATCTGAGGTGGTCCATTCGGAAGATCTAATTTTAGGCAACTCCTTCAAGCAAAATCACCTATCTCGAAAATAAAACGACTAATGTTGGGTTCCAAAGTGCCAATCGTAGACAGCTTATTTCTGAAGACCTGGGACTTTACATGTCCTCAGAGAAAACATTCCAAAGGTGTGAAAATCCGCGATCACTTACTAAATGCTAAATGAAACTGAACAAAAATAACAAGAACGGTCACGAGGTCACGAGGTCACGCTCTAGTGAAAATCAAACCTCACGATGAATCACATCACCCATCTACATCAAATGTAGGCAAAAATGCATATCAGCAGGTTTGGTGTTTTTTTTCATAAAAAATTTTTGAAATGCTCTACATAAAAGGCGCTTCAGCCTAAGAAGGATCTAGTCGTGGTTTCTAAGCTCCACGTCTCCACTTGCGCACTTCAAACGGATTGAAGCCCTCCTGCAATTCATTGCAGCATTTCAACGAAGAAGTTCTTCTGTTGCTCTGTGTCAATGGTTTGGATTCGAGAACTCTTCGGGATCATAGTGTGTGTGACTTAGCCATTCCAAGTGCTTTATCCTTAGGAGCTAAATTTAGAATAAGTAACTTGACGCGTAAAGCAATTATGAGAACTCTAGACAAGAAATAGGTGAAATGTCGATACTCACCGGATACGCATGATCAGCTAAGATTCATCCGGAAACATAATAAAGGTCGGCACAATAAGACGATGCCCGCAAACAGGAGTATTATTGAACTTTGTGGCGAGTCTAGTTGATGATAAACAACAAACGCTGAGTTCTTTGCGGAGAAGAACAACAAAAACCAACAAGAACCTTATGGTTCCTATCAGTAGAAAAAAAACTGGAACGATTTCCTCAGAAATTTCTGTTCAACTGACTTAGAGTCAGAGTACAAGCAAATAGCAAGTTCACCTGATATAAAACATTCTGTTGCTAAAACTTGGGAGACGACGCGTACTATCAATGATCTACAGGAGCGTATTGAGCAAACAAAAAAAAATGTATGTGCATTACAAATTGTTCGCCTTATATTCACCTACAGAGCAATGACATGAACAAAAAGATCCAATCTGATCTGACAAGGGATGCACTCAAACCAATGCTATGTTAAGCATAAGCGAGCAATGGCCATAGTAGTCCTGCTGATTTCTCCATTGCATCAAGTGATTGCTTGGCAAGCATGTATAAATGGCAAATATAAACGTATTACCTTGAAACAATTTGCCGCACTTATCAGAAGCTACCCCAAAGGATGGTAAAATTCAAGTTCCAAAAGAATTTATGCAGTTATCTTAAAAGCAAAAAAGAAAGAAGCCTAGAGTCCACAATTCACAGACCAAGTAAAAACAAAATAAGATAATGTATGGATCGGTCAAGGCCAGTGGAGTAACTGGGGTTACGAGACTTCTAAATCATCAGATCAAAATTCTTGCGCCCTGAGTAGAAGAAAGAAAGCTAAACACTGCTAGCGATCTGCTCATACGGGTATATATGAGATGGCCGACCTCTTGCCTAAAAGTGAAATCAACGGAATCCTCCATTGGTCCCCAACCATGTTGCTCCGTAGGAGACCATGTTCTCGGAGGGAAAAGAAGGGACAGGAACTTTACGTTTAGAAGCCAATCGCTGGATCCATTCCTCATTCCAAGATTCGTAAAAGAAAATGATTAGAGCTGAATACTGTGGTACGGATATCCTCTACCTGGATTCTACATGAGTCTAGTATTTTTATGCAACTTTGGAGAAAGCAGTATATGAGACCAACTATGAAAAATTGTATTCAGGCTGAATTTAAAAGTTCTCATGAATTATGCTGGTCGGCGTGGCGTAGTGGTTAAGTGCGTCGACCCAGACTCAGAAGGTCCGATTCTCGTATGGTGCGCCTGTGCAAGCGCATGTGATGATGACTGAACCATGTAGAGCGTATAGACACCACTGCTTCGATCCGAAAAAATCTTTGAATACGACCCATTGGGGCAACGCAACAGTTGACGGCCTGAGTAGAGTGCGCAATTGGATGCTGGAGGCACGTTAGTTGAGGCCCAAGTCCGCCCCGGAAGAAAAAGAAGAAATCGATTATCTCGGCGTGCAATTGACATTCCCTCCACGCGAGATGATCAAGCTTGTGCTGATTGTGGTGTTCGCTTTGTGACAGGGAACTTTGATCTGGATTTAAGAACTGTTTAAATTCTACTGGAAATAAACGAGACACACTTGTCGTTTTCTTCACAAAAGATTTTTTATGCGAATTTAACACGTTGCACTTTAAGATTCTCTCCGTTTAATTGAAGGTAACACATCACTCAATAAGTCCTGAAATATGTAGGGGGCGCCACTAACCAAAAATAATATTCAATGAATAATTTTTGTAAGTGGCGCTCTGATTGAGTGATCTGTTAGGTTGGTTCAAACTTCCACAAGCCCAAATAGCTGCCTGCACACAGTGACTTGATGAGAGCCTCTCTTTACCAAATATTCCCATATTCAATAATTTAATTAAGGTTACCATTTTAACTTTTTGACTTCACTTCGTTGAGAAAAATCGTCTAACTTTGTGGAATTCAATTGAGCACTTAATTCATTGATTAATACTTTTTACCACCCCTTCCCCCGCCTCACAGTGGGGAATAATTAATTGCAAAAGTTCAACCTGATGAATGATTCAACTGGGAGTCACAGTCTGGTGCACATTTCGTCGCGGGAGCCCGATTTGGACGAACTTTATCGAATATTTCACTGCTGCTGCACACTCTCTAGATGAGGAGGCAATAAAAGGCAACTTTTTACCATCAGTATTGGAAGTTGATACATGCGGCAGTTCGCGTTCTAAGAAAAGTGTGCACAGGGTGTGCCAAATATGAGACTCTATTTTAAATTGAAATGAAATTAACAAAGTTACATTTTCAAAGGAGTCCTCGCAGTCCTTAGGCGGCTTATTAACACGACCAAGACAGTCGATGACACAATTTTAGAATTATTTGTTCATCGGTTATGGTATGAGCTGTGGGACAAAGCGTACCATCACGGTCGTCCAAGTCCATGTCTTCAATTTAATTTAAAAAATATTTCCGTCAACATGGTTCTGTAATGCCCACAGTTGATCGAACTTATTTTCGAAGACAAAACGTTCAACAATGTCACCGGTCCACAATTGGCTTCTTAACAACTCTCCATATAGACGTGCAAGTCTTTCGAGCCCCATTGTGACAATTTTGACAAAGCCACCGAGATGAAGATGCGCCCCATCAAAGAAGATGATTTTTTGCCCCAAATCGTTGTTCAATTTAAGCTGCTCTAAGGCCTAAACTGAAAAGTGGTAACAAAGCGATTCTTGAGAAATTTGGACCGTTTAAGAAAAAAATTTTAGATCTTTGTGCAGACTTCTGTGACCTGTTTCAGATTGATGACGAGTTGATGTTCATGAAGTGAGTCTCACACTCTCGGCCACAGCAGCCACAATTCCATCTGTTTGAACCGGATGACGGTGGGGACCATTGACTGCTGGCCACAATCGGAACAGTCTCACGAAAAATTTTCACAATCTTGCATACAGGAGTCGCGGTGGGGGCATCGTCTCAGACAACGCTACGCAGTTTGGAACTTAGTCAACCAACTCATTTCGTTCCACTGAGGTGTGACACAGACATTTGATAAGGATTTCGAGCGGGAAACACCAATGAGTGTCAAAATAAGCTTTACGGCCGACCTTGTGTAGGTCTTCGACACAAATTCACAGCCTTCCCATACGTTTCACATGGAGAACGGTCCCAAGTGTGCACATTTTCAATTAAATTCCATTCAAAATAAATTCCACTCCTTTCCCAGAAAACGTATAACTTACTAATTTAAGTCAAATTCTTCAAGTGAATTAATTCAGTTCATCTCAGAGCACAAACAAACCAATTTATTCCACTTCAGAACCAGTCCCTTCCCAAGAAAATGACCCCAAAGCATGTCAAGACTTGTGTTCCTTAAACAAACCACTTAGGACTTCACCAACAGAAAGGCAACATTTTTCAAGGACAGCCACACAAACGACAACCACCCTCCCCCCAACCGGTCGAAACGACTTGTTACGTCGTCTTCTCATAAAGAATTGTCAATTTTGTCCCAAAGTATGTGGCGTAATGAAGTCAAAACCGCTTGAGCACAATCCACCCTCGCCACCCGGCACCGACCCTTGCCCGTGATCGACTACAGTGTCAACAACAACCCCATCACCGCAATGTTAACAAATTACCTCCGATTAATTATCACAGTCGTTCATCAACACTGGGGCGTATACTTGTTCATTGTTTCTTCCGTCTCCCTCTGCCACGAACAGGGGATGCTCTTCGTGTTCGTATCCATCTCGAGGATCGGGCAAAGGAAAAAAAAACCCAACGTCTATGTGACTAGAAAACAAAACAAAGTCGATATCCCTCAGCGGAAACAAGGACGTCTTCGCAGGGGAACTTTGTACATATTTCCCATATTTCCCGCCCTCTGCTGAGGATGCCCACACAAGGTGTCACTGGGCAATTAATTATGAATACTTACTTAATTTCATCCGAAAGATGGCAAAAAATGGCATTCTACGCCTCAGATTACCCAGCAGCGCAGGCATCGCAAAAACCGAAGATTGGCCACGATGGTGGTGGGCAGGATGTTGGAAGGTGGTCAGTTGATAAATTTCCCTCTAGAGACTGTGTCGCATGTGTTAATCGAACGCCGCAATACTCGGTCACATTACTTTGACTGACTTCTCTCATATGGACTCACTCTCTGGCGTCCTTTCAGCCACCGCTTTGGATGGTGTTTCATCTCATCCAACACGGTATTTACTGGCATAACGCCCCGAAGACATATCGCAACCCCCCACATAACCCAGGACAAGGAGAGGTTGGCTATGGGGGAAGGGGGGGGAGAAAGGACAAAATATGTGAATGACCTGAATAAACTTGGAAAAGAAAAACTTTGATCCCCACCCCAAGCCAAGCCCGTTCAGGCGACTGAAGGGGAACGGGAGGATTAGCTTCGAAAACGGGGTCGTGCTCAAACAGAGTGAACCGAGAATCGCAGCGTCGTCCTGGCAGTGGCGGGCAAGGTTTTCCGCTTCCCTGAAATACTTTGTTAGCAAATATTCCATCAAAAGGAATTCATAACATTTTTGTAGATTCCCTTCGCCCTCTCTGACCCATCAGCGCGTTTCTTTTCTTTTTTCACAGTTCGACTGCAAAAACAGAATAAAGACAGATTTCATTTCTTCGAAACGAAATTTCTGCCGGGCTCGCGTCAGTAAGCGACGACGACGGGGGGAGAATGGGGTGGAAAACATTAGAAAAGTATGTCAGTTCCAAAGTAGACGTGTCGTCGTCGTCGTCCCCGTCGTCGGATTGTCAGAGGGACGACACATTTCTGCTGGAGACAGGCAAATTTCCAGTTGTGCACGATGATGGCGTAATGACGGCCTCGGGCGACAGCCTCTCGAACGCCACTGCCGTCACCGCCACCGTGTGTACCTGTTGATGTCGCAGGTGTGTGTGCGTGGGGGGCGGGTGCGTGGAATGTATACGCGATTCGGCATTCCTTGGCGCACGTACGGAGAAAAACGCGCGACCCTCATCCACGATTGTCCTTGAATGGCACAGTTATGCCGTGAGAAATATGGTATTCATTGTAATTGTGTGGCTGAGCTGTGAGCAGGGGAGCAGAGGGTGGGGCGGGCGACTTTGTCTATTGTCTGCGTTCTGTTAATCGAGGCTAACGTGGATTTCTTTCTTTTTTTTTTGCTCTCATTCGCCTTCACTCAGTGGGATAAATGAAAAAAATAATAAAATAATGAAACCGACAAATTGTCCTTTGGAGGCGGACGCTGACAACGATGACAGTGACAACAACAACGATGTCGACGACAACGACAACGCCAACGACGACGACGACGACGACATTTAATTATGTAAATGGCTGACGATTGTGTTCGAATTAAATGTGTGTCAAGTGCAGGATCGCGATTTGCCTTGCTGTTGATGACGGCGACGATGCTGGAACAACGGATATGCTTGATGGCGAATCGGATGGATGTCATAACATGTGCCGTGAATTGGCCAGAGGGATGCCGTGAAATCGATGAAGGCAATTTTGCTATAGGCAGTGACGGATGTACAGTCTTGTCGAAAAGCAATTTCTTTGAATGAGGAGTGGTGGGCAAAGGATTGATGACTTTCTGGAGCGGTTCTTGGAATTTGAAGGAGGAGTTGCTTCACGAGCTCAGCATGTCTCTGAGTTGTGAATATGAATTTTCAAGCCAACAGTTGTGACGAAAACTTAACGCCCGTTTAATTTGAATTTAATTTCACAGCTAGTGTTTTTTTTTTTCATCCAAATATGCTTACAGGTGGTGGCGAAAATCAGCCTGAATTGAGTTTACAAAAGATACTCTAAGCCTCCTCTGTTACACAAACGATTCTGTAAGTTTAAAATATGGATCCCCTTTGCTGCACGGTTTGGCGCAGCGAACTATTGCAAGATCTCTTGTTGTTTCAATAAAACTCACTGGGCACATCGTTCCTGAACATGGCACACGCACGAATAGCATCATATCTGCAACGTAGAATCGTCAAAGAAAAATTGCGGCGAGGTGTTTTTAAACCACAAGACCGCGCTGGCTTTGTAGCACTATAGCACTGGAGATTTGTAGACAACCGGGGACACTCCTGCAATCCGGGAAACTTGTTGCAGATGTGAAACGTGAACTTTGAAGTCCGAGCATAAAAACACTGTCTTTGGAGAACGGCAAATCTTGCGAATTCCAGCATCTCCAAGTGACCAAAATCCCAAAAAAATGAATTTAACATATTCGTTTAAGATCAATAATGGAGAATCTTACAGCAACCCCAAGTGAGGCGGATGGAGAGAAGGTGGACAGCATCTCCCCACAAGTGTAGATATTTGTATTTCGGATGTTTCCTTGGAATTTGGTTTCGGGGCTTACATTATGCAGGATATTGGGATTTCGGGTTTTTGCACATGTCGGAGTTTTTGGCATTTTAAGATTTAAAACGTCTCACTATTTGCGACATTTCTGTATTTGCGAAATTTCTGAATTTTCAACGTTGTGGGACAATGGATTTTTAACATTTCGTTATTATGGGCATTTAAGTATTTTTTACAATTCATAATTTTGGACATTTCGTAATTTTTGACATCTCGGTATTTTTGACATTTCATAGGTTTGGGAGAATTAGGAATTTTTGACAATTCATTATTTTTGACATTTCGTAATTTTTGACATTTCGGTATGGCCATTTCGGAATTTTTGAAATTTTTGGTATTTTGGACATTTTAGAACTTTTGAGATTTTCGGGTTTTCGACATTTCGTGATTAGGGATACTTCGGATTTTTTAACATTTCGTATTTTTGGGCAATTCGGGTTTTTGGAGATTTCGGAATTTTTGACATTCTCGGATTTTAAATATCAAAATTCATAACGGACCTCTTATAGTACTGCAGATTGGACGAGACAACTTCATTGAAAATTGGACCGCGTTCTTTTTACGTATGTGTGTGTGTTTCAGGACTGCAACCCAAGAAAGATCTGAGCCTGAGCTAAAGCTACTTCCCACTATTGACTGGTTGCGGGCACGCTGCTTAAAGTTGTCAAGACCAAACTTCCTAGCGTCCGCACTTACGTGGTCTCTATACCGGAGGTTCGGCCTTCCTCTCCTTCTCGAACCCGGAGACTGGGATTCGAAGACCCTCTTACCTGGAGCGTTGTTGTCCATTCGCCTGATGTGGCCGATCCACTGTGGTCGACGTATTTTTGCCCTTCGAACTACATCCACATCTTGATACAGCACATAGAGGTCGCGGTTGTGTTTTCTCCTCCGCTCGTCTCCCTCGCAGACAGGACCTTACATTTGCCGGAGAATTTTTCTTTCAAAGGAACCAAGAATCTGCTCTGCTGTTTTCTTTATCGCAGTTTGGAAAATCTGCTCCCTTTTGCATCATGTACTCAGTTTCGAGATATTCATTTTTCTGGTGCTTTTCCTATAGACGAAATCTCAGCTCCATAGTTGGGTTTGGTAAAAATTAACTTTGTCCAATTTTTTGATCTAAAAACTGTATTATGGAGGCATAGAAACAAAACAAAAATTAGATGTTTCTCAAGTCGCGCCCAATGTACGCCATACGCATTTCCGGTTCCCTTAAAAAACCCTGTCACATAGTTCAAAGAGGAAAAAAATAATGAAGAAGACTGTCTATTTCCTAGTGATTTGTACTCATCACTCAAAATGTTTCCGAGTGACTTCAGATTCCATTCTCGAAACTTTTCAAATTGAGCTCTATAATTAATGGTATCCCTTTAATATGCCACCCCTCCCACAAACCCATGCGAATTCACGTAAACTGTTCACATTCAACAATGCACAGCCTCCACGCCATCACTAAATTCATAGGTGGAGTATACTGCGATCCATGAACAATAAATTTTTCAAATAACTGCTCCCCCGCTGTTGGACAAAGAAAAATCGAAATTAAATCAACAAAAGACGATAATTACGTGCTCTGTTTTCACCATGTCGATAGCACGTGTGCTCCACACGCAGTTGTTTCCAATCCAGCCGATGGATTTATCCCTAAGCCACTCCCACCCCCGCCGCAGCCGACAGCAAACACGGCGATGATGGAGAGACATTGAAGTGAAACAATTCACTTCGCCTAGCAACTTCTGATTTAATGTTTTTGTTTTGATTGCGTTCAAAAGTTTGTAAATTGATTTAAAAACATCATCAAAAAACAGGAAAACGAACACAAAAAAAAATGTGTATGACGGAAACAACGGTGAGTCGTGTTGTTGTTAACGTATGACTTTCATTGGTCGTGTTTATAGCTACCTACACATGCTTGTACACAGATGTTGACAGGCGGCAAATATGGCGCGCGTGGTTGTTGGCGAATTTCGTGTTACCTTATGACGGTAATTTTGGCGTCAGATCAACGGTGATAGTGAAACGGGTGCACACACAAAACAAAAGTATCGATTTATGGCTGAAATGATGGACCTGGCCGGCGGCGGGCAGTTTTGATGCACGGAATCGCAAGGCATGCATGGCTGGTGGGAAGTTTGCTCATTCAGTGATAGAGGAGTATTTTTTCATTTGTGTACTCTTGAACGTTTTTTTCGCGTTGTGGCATATTTGCCAAACATGATTCATGTTTTTGTGTGTAGCATGTCGAGTGAACTCAATATTTTAAGTGTGTTCGACAACATGATTGACACATACGATTCGAGGGAAATTGAGGACTTGATTGATTGTTGATCAATACGGAGAAAATTAAGAGGCAACTTATCAAGGCTATATTCAAATATTTGCTGAATGTTAAATCCATCTATATTCATCCCACTATATGCAAACAATTTCCACACTGTAAGTCAAAGATTCCCCATCACTGTGCCCTTAAGGCGTACGGGCTGAATAGCCCGTATAGTTCGCCATTTTATCTCCTCCTCCACTCTCCATCTATGCAGACGGGACCGAAAATCATACGAAGATTTCCAACCAAGAGCAACCAAGAGCAACCAAGAGCAGCTTCATCCGCTTATGACAAAGTCCATGCCTCCGCGCCATATAGCGGGACTGGGACGATTTAGGTCTTGTAAAGCGTTACCTTGGTTGTCATTGTCTGAATCGATCGCGGTGCCTAGGTAGGCAAAGGTTTTGACTTCCTCGAAGTTATATCCGTCTGCTGTGACGTTCTGACCGAGACGCCGATGTTGGGTGTCCTTTGTCGTTGACAGCATAGTATTGGTCTTACTTGCGAAACGAGTTCGTCCTTAAGGTTAAAAAGTGATAAGGGTCACCGATTGGATGATCTTCTCAATTGGACAACCAGCTTTAACGCGTTGACACTTTGGAAATCTATATAAAAGCTTGACCGCTGAACATTAAACAAATGTTTAAATGTCAAACTAACCGACCTGTAGTTTTGAAAGCTCACAAACGTTATGCGGCAAATGTCAATGCTAAACTTTGGGCAAAACTAAAATTTTCCACAATCTACGCCACAAAAGGTCATGCCAATCTCATACGAAAAAGATTCACCGTGCAAACGCACCTCAACTGGGTTAACCAAGTGCCGTATAATGACAAGGGAACGTTGTCTGTGATGAGAAAGGTCGACATTTAAAAAAGTTTCCATCAAGAGAAACTTTTAATCCAAAACAACACAAACTTTATTGATTTTTGACTGAAATTTGGAAAGGATTCTATTGACCCCTGAGGGGGGGACGACGCCTCTACTTGAGTTATACTGTATTTTTTGAATTGCCTTCAAGGACTCAAGAGAACTCATTGGGACGAAAACATAACAAAACTCAGAATTTTTCTAAGCAATTTAATTTTATCCACCCACTTGATGACACACCCCCAATTCGATGAAATGAATCTCCACAAAGGATCGCAGCCATCTTTTGCAGAATTTCCCAACGATTTCCCATTCCCATCCACTAGAAACTCATAACGACCAGCATAACGATCTCGCATTAAAATGCTCCTTTTCCCGCAAAAGCCAAAAAACTCAGAAACCGCAGCCCGCACATCTCGTCCGACCCACTGCAACATTCTCGAAACCAAATTCTTTCGCATTCTCATCTGCAGATACGGCACCGAACATAAAAACGAGAAACGTTGGATCCCATTCGAGTGCTGAACAAATCCCAAAGTTACACCCGTTCGCTTATCAAAGCACCTACTGTCACCCAAAGTGCGGTGGGCGGGTAAGGAGTGTTGGGTGGAAGGGGGGGGGGGGGGTGGAACCTCTTTTATGAGGTTTAATAAATTTTATCATCCGGAAGTAGGTCATTCGACTGAAGCAAGGCGAAACCCATTCGTAATGGCCTCCAACTGAACTGAATTATTAAATCGGCACGCTCCCACTTTGTGTAGCACCTACTAATCGTGAAAGTGCCTCGTCAGGCGAAAAATTTACCCCGCGCGGAGGGGGCCAGGGGGAATGTCATCATTCATTTATAGCACCACCTTACAATTAAACAGTTTCTCCAATTAGATTCAAGTGCGTCCAGCTCCAGGACAATCGTGCACACACACACACACAGAGCGGCAAAGAGAGACGGGTTGGAGACTCCTCGCATTGAGATGACAAATTACATTCAGAACCGAAGCAAGGCAGCGCATGCCACATCCTTCCCCACGACTGCGGCGCCCTCATCAGCTCTCGTCCTTCGTCCTTATCAATTATGCAAATATTTGTCGGTGTTTTTTGTTTTTTTTTTTTTCTCATTTTAAACATCCCGCCACCCCTCGCCCACTCCAACATCCAACTAGATTCGAAATGGAAACCGTTTCCCGAAAAAGGGTGGAAAAAAGGGAAAAATAATTTTTGGACCATTTCGCTTTGGCAGTCAGTCCCTGCGGTCTTTTGAGGGTGAGGCCATGCTTCTCATCGACGCAAGCAACACTAAACACACAGCGGCAACGGCGTCGACGGTGGTGGCGGTGGTGGCGGCCGTGGCAGCGTGTGAGTGCGCCCCCTCATGGTATTCATGAATTACAAATGAAAATGTTTTATTTGCATGGGTTGGCGGCATTAAAATGATCTCTCATGCGGAAGGTATTTAACCTTGAACTAGTAGGGAACTGTGAGCGTAACGAGAGCCAACCGTCCCTTACGATTGGGGGGCGACCCCTGTCCCTTCTGTGCGCCCTCGTTCAGTGTGCTCTCTGTCTTGGGCTTAGTTTGCCGGGATATTCAGTTGATTCATGC
This sequence comes from Eristalinus sepulchralis, assembly GCA_944738645.1. NCBI lineage: Eukaryota > Metazoa > Arthropoda > Insecta > Diptera > Syrphidae > Eristalinus > Eristalinus sepulchralis. Next base: position 58,472,238 of record OX122886.1, read on the forward strand.
CGGAGATACGCGATAAACGGGGGCTAACTGAAGGACTTTAGCTCGTCTTTGAGCACAGCAATGTTTACCCAAAGTGCTGCTCAGACGACCATGTCATCATCGTCGTTGTTCTTGTCGTTTGTGCAACAACTCCAGAGCACAAGGATCACAAGGGAGGCTTGATATCGTTAAATTAAATCGCAAACATTACCTCGAGAGGGTACAAGATGGAATTTCGTGTGCACAGCCTAAGAGTCAGCCTTCTCCCCCCTACACCGCCGCAAGTTGATGCAGTGTAGTGACACGATTTCTCCTTATGCGCCAGCGACTACGACATCTAATAAAGGGAGGGCGTGTAAGGCGGCAGCAGCAGAAACGATATATGTAGGGAGAGAGCACACAGCTGCATGGCACTGGTGGTTTGGCGTAATGTGAATCAGATAAAACTCGATACATTGCGGGATCTGTGGTGCGACGTAAAAGGCTGCTTGCTAAGATGTGATTAATTTTCTTCAACCTTCAGGCGGCAACTTCGGTGCTCATTCTGAAGTTGGAGACTCATTAATTCGCTACCCGAAGGAGTGTCGTGCGCTCATGTGAATCGTTGCGGTTGCAATTCCGCTGTAATTCCATTTCAGATCCTTCAGACTATCGCGCTGTGTTGTCAGAGTTTGAGGAAATAATGTAATTGTCGGGTTCGCCTAGTCGGTTTGGAATTTCGGAGAGTAATTTAAAATTTGCACAATACAGTCCAAATTATATTCGGTTTCGTGCATTTATTGAGTGATGCCACATCCTTTGTGCAATCTGACATGGCGACATTCTTTGTCTTTTAAACTTATAGGAGAACCGCTTCAATTTACCATTCATCTGCATATATTACTTTCACTGAAGGAGTGGAGCGAGTTTGTGGTCCAATTTTAGGACTGAAGCAATTGCTTAAGATTTCTTTTCGTTTTTTACCTCTCCACTAAGTTGGTTCACTCGCTTATGCATCCAGTCTGGCATGAAAGCGGTTGTCATTTACATCGTATCTGAGCTAAGCTGTCACAACTGTCCCATGAGCAGAAGTCTGCATCTGTAGCTTTGGTATTGAGTCACTCCCTCTCTGGTAAGATCTGACGTCAGATCGTAAGGATCTCAACAAATTAAGATATCTAAGAGGCCTTTTTTGAAAATTATGTTGGATGAAGGCATGTTAACACACCTACGTGATGAAGCAATAGGTCAAAGTGGATGTGTTACACAAGATATTATCGAAGGTTCTCTCTTTTTACATAAATAGCGCCCAACATGGGACTCAATCTGTGCAAAATACATTTCAATCTCAATCTCCGCTTGGGATATTTCACCACATCTGTGCTCCACCCAATTGGGCACCGAAGATTCTGTCAGAAACATTGTTCTTTAAGAAGTTAATAGTTTCCTACGAGGTGAGCCTACATTTAGCTTTCTTTGAAAAGTGGCGTCCGATAGGTGGCATAACCTGATTCTTGTAGAAAGTTATTTACGTTGGAAAATATGTACAAATTCGAAGCATTTTGCTTTTGAAATGTACGAAGGCAGTGGATTAGTGCGATGGTTCTTTGTTGAAACTCTTCGCGAAACTTCTTCTAAGCAACGTATTCGCTTCGCTAGAGCAGAATGGCACATTTCTTCAGTCTTCTATGACATCTAAAGTTTAGAGTCGGGTTTTTTATGAAGTTTAAATCAAAACTTAGCTATTCAGAACGATATGAAGCTCAGAATGGAAATAAGAATACATCTTCCGAATTGGCAAGCAGAAGCATCTCTTGCGACGGACGTCCAATCGAGGGAGACTACATCTGAACTAATACAATTTAAGGATACAATTCTTATTACTCGCACCAGTGTAGCGCCTATGGAGTGTTAAGAGAAGACAACACTTCATTAAGGCTAAGCAAGTGAAGTTCGTACGTCACAACAAGGGAATGGAATCAGTCTTAAAATATAGTGCGAATGCAAAAGCCTTTTTGGATCAAGTTTCTAAATAAATTAATTTTTCTCTTTTGTTGCAGTCTCAGATGGACACCTGCTTTAATCAACATGCCTCTCCAGCTCGGAAGAAATTTCCTCATCTGTCTAAATTTGCAGTTTGCTTGAGAACCCACACTGGTGTGCCCCATCTTACCCATGGATATACTCACTAACGTTATCTCAATGGCTCAATGGCTAAGACTAGTTAAATGAAGTCCATTTAGCTTCACGTGCTACGTTTAGACTGTAAGTTTCCTGTTTCCTCTACAGATGAACGACCTCACAAGGAATCGGGCAAATTTAGGAACTTCGTGAACGAATTCGAACCCAATTTCTTTGGATTTCATATCACAAAACTTAAAGTCGGGTGCAAGGGCTTCCTTTAAGTTTCATTGCGCTGTAAGAAATATTTTTCTTCGTTGCAAAATGCAAACGTAATCACAACTCACAATGTACAAGAAATAGTGTCCCTAAATCACGGACCGGCTGTAGTACTGTTTTCCGCGCTTTATACCCGAGACATGGGACTCACATACACATGGTCAGGGTTACTAAGCTCCCGTGTCGGTGCTTCAGACTCATGCACCACAACAATATTCCGAAAAGCATATTTTGTACTCAGTCATGTCTTCAACATCATGGCGACCCCTCCCCCTGAGGAAGAGGACCCAAAAACCTTTCACATGAGAGCACCGACAAGAAACTCATATCAAGGAAGTGCTTACCGTCGAGCCATTATGTCTTGCATGTCTGTAGCATCGCTCGCGGACATGGAAAACTTCAGATTTCCCTGTTCCTCAAAGAATGAAGAAACATTTTCAAAAATATACTATAAAGCCCTCACAAGCCAATCACCAATCAATAATCCGCTCCAAACTTGAATCGGTGAGTCGAAGCATCCTTCCTCAAGTTCGCGAAGATTTCACCTGCGGCCAACTGAGTCACCGCCAAGCAAAGAACCTTCAGCGGCCTTGATTCAGCCTTTTCCCTGCTATTCTCCTCATTTTGTTGTCCTCAACGCGAAGTGAAGTTTAGACAAACAAACAACATGCCACCATCAGCCCTCCAGAAGAAGACACTGCCACCGAGAACATCGGCGGCGCACATTAACTTTTTAATTAAATTCCCCTGGAGCCGTCCACTCCCAGCGCCGGGATGGGTCACCGAGGAGTGAAAATGCAAAACTCCGCAACTTCAGGTAACAGGGAATATTAAAGTTGAATTATCCCCTCGTCGGAGCGGAGCGTTAAGAGGCGAATTTATATCCCAGGAGAAACCCACTCCTTGTCGGTGCCTTTTCCCATTCGCTGGGGAGTGTGCATGCAGTCGGAAAACCGGATGGAATTTCACCATTTTGCCCCAATGACTAGTCCTAGCATTGCGAAAAACACATCAAATGCTCAGTAATTGTCCCGAGGACACGCATCGTTTTGTCAAAGTCACACGGAAGCGGGTCCGGGTGCAGGTGGATCCGCCGCGCCCTGGTGCAACATTAATAAACCTCATTAAATGTTAACCACGCAGGATGCGACAAGAGCGTCAGTGTCCGCATTAACAGCTCTCAAGCGCGACATATGCATCGGGGTGGAGGGATTTGCATCGTCTCAAGGATGAGAGGAGCGTCTTCTTGTCGAGAGTCCATTTCGTTTACTGTTCCACCCCTCCGTCGGTGCCTCCAGCTGCTGCTGGGTGCAGCAAGAAAACGATTCAAATGAGATGGAAATGTGCTAAAAAGCAAGGTGTGCAACAAGAGGAATAACACCCCTCATCTGCAGCGCAAGCACCATGACAGGCGAACAGACGGGGCGCTCTGGTGGTGATGTCATAAAACTCTAGCCATCATGTCTAGTGTTTAATGCTTATGGTTTCTCCCCGTCCCACATACAGCCCACTCCAGCCCCACTTACTTATCCTGACACAGCCCCCGACTGAGGCGGGACGTGGCCAGAATGTAGGTCTCCAACCAATCCCCCAGTAAGTGTGTTTGTGTTCGATAATGTGGAACATACACCGCCTCCAGCTTACACCTCATGAAATGTGCATTCAGAGGATGTTTATGTAAAGCATCCTGATGACCCACAATAAGCCGGAGAGCTCCTTAGGAATTCCTTCTCTGTACCTTTTTTTTTTTGAGTTTCTTTTGAGTTGGCTCCCTTTATGTTCACTGCTCTCGCTCCGAGTGGAAGTCACTTTGAATTTGGCATACGGAAGATGCTCCCTGCGTTTGGTTCTTTTTTTCGGTCCGCAGTCACAATGAATTCATTTGCAGGGCCAATAAGAAGGTTGATTCGAGTGAATGGTGGCTCGGAAATTCCATTAAGGTTCGGTCGGTTTGGATTAGGATTGAAACTGGAGGCAGTGCGGCGGGGGGGACGGATGTTGAAACGTCTCCGTCTCACGTGGGTGTGGATTATGAAATGGAGATGATCACAAAAATTCCTTTCGGAATTTTGTTTCCTTTTGGTGTTCAGTGCATTGAAGGACTAATGCAGTCTGGGTACTGAAATGTGGTGTGAATCCTAAAAATATCTATTTTCTGAAATGCTTTAAGCCATAAGTCCATACAAAGCACTGTTCCTCAATCGTGGGAACTCCTTCAAGCCGACCTGCTTTAAACCATGAAACTGAGTCAAAAAAAAAAATACAAACCCCTTTCTGCACGTTGATCCTTTGGAAATGGGATACGCGGTGGCAGCGGTGAAAACAAACCCCGTCATCAGAGAAGAATGCCAGTTTGGGCAAAGCAAGTATGTGAGCAGCTTCAAAACACTCACAAGTTTCACGTTAAAAAGCTGTTTAGTTGAAACGAACCGAGAGGTGGTTTGGGGAGCAATCCCCTCCCCCTCCTTCACACCATGAAGCGCAGCGAGTGTGTCACTTTCATGTTTTTACCTCTCTCTTAAACTTTACGACTTGGACACGCTTCCACACATCCTCACACTGTGCGCAATCTGCCGGCATCAAATCCTAGAGAAGTTGTTTACGCATCGGAACAAAAAGTCATTTACTTTGACATGTGCGTAATGGATATGTCATCCGGAACAAGATTATATCAGGAAACCGACAAAACCAAGAAATGATTCCTCAAATCCTCGCTGTGCCTGCTTGCGACGCACGTGACTTTGATGATAAATTTGTGGTTGTCTCTTCCCCGGCTGCCGTTGGTAGATTTTCAGAGATTTTTTTCCATCCACTTCTGGGAGAATATTTAAATGACAGGAAGATGCAACGATAAAGAAAGTCTCGGTGACCTTGATCCATGTGACAGATCAAGGAATTTGTCGATGTTTGGGGAGAGACTTAGTGTGCAGTCACGTCAAATGAAGCAACTGTCAAAATGGCTTAGTTGCCGCCATAAACAAAATCACCGGCAGTGGTTCGCTAATTAGATCACGTTCCAGTGTTCGATTAATGAGTGGGAGGAAAATGAGAGGGACTGGCCGCGCGAAAACATTAAAAATGAATGGAAAGAAAAAGTCTGAGAAAATTAGGAGAATGTCATGGCATAGCGATGATAGCGTTGAAGAGACTTAGGGGTTTGAAGGTTGTTGACCATCAGTTCAACCGAATGAAATGAGACATGGTTAGAGAAGTGTTCCTCATTTTCTACAATAGCTGACACATTTAGGAATATTTTCGAAATTCTTAAAATTATTTAATGAAGATATCCTCTTCGAATGACGAGAGTTTTGACCTTTTCTTGTCTCAAGGAGCCAATAAATTTTTGAATTCCCGCTGCTGCAGAATTTCAAGTCAAGACAAGAACGTTTTTGGGTTTCTAATTCTGTTAATCCTTCTCTAAATACGTCAATGAATCGAATTTGTAGCTATTTCGAGCAAATTATGGATTTAGCTCACAATAGTGGGTTGTTAGTTAAAAATTTATTTTTTCAAAACTTTTCTATTTAAACTATAGGCCAATTTCAATTCTGCCAGCGGTTGGAAAATGTCTGCAGGAGATTGTTGCTAAACGTGTAAATCGCTTAATATGATTAGCCCCGTGTCGTCGCCGTGGCGTAGTGAACAAGTGCGTCGACCCACACGCAGAAGGTCTAACTTCGGTTGCCGGACGGAACATCTCGCATTTTTCGTGACTGACAACACTCAAAGAAAAAATCTCGACATTGTTAATGTAGGGCTAAAAAGTCTGCACGTACTTCCTTTTGCAGATATAAGCAAACCCTTTGATACCTTGACACTTGAAAAATTTGTCGAAAGTGTTGAAAAAGTGGGATTGAGAGGATTGCTGGCAAGCTGGCTGAAAACCTACCTTACTGATAGAGTAATCTTAGTCAAGGTATCAAGGTAGTATCTGACACAAGGTTTCAAATTAAAAATCCTAATAATTGAGTGGCACTACAGCCCATAAGGGACCAGGTCCTAGCTTCTACTGCAACTACTCGTGTTGTGCGTGCTACTGTTCTCTCACGAAGGGAGAAGGGACCTACAGTTTTTTGCCGACTCCGAACGGTGACAAGGTTTCAAATTAGGGCACATTTTATCCACCCTTTTAACAAAAGAGCTGTAATATTTAGAATATTAAAGAAAGCGATGGCCTATACCTGTGGTGATGATATCGCAATCATTGTAAGACACAGAGACTTCCATGACGCCGTGACCATATTGCCAGATGAATTTAGCGGTCTATCTCAATGGTGTCATAACAACGGTGTGGTTATGTGGGACATTTGGACTCCATCAAAGCCTTATGAAAACCTTTGCGGCAATAATCGCTATCTAGTACGAAGAAGCAGCAACACGATTGGGGTAGTCAAAATATTTAATGGCATGAGCACATCAACATCTTGTGTCTTCAACTTAAGAGCACAGCATTTGCAATGGCAGAAGTTAAAGTGCGAAGCGCAAGAATATTTTCAAACACTGTTCCCGACGTAAAATAATTTTGAACTTTAAAAGCGCACAAGTTAGGTGATAAACGGTCACACAGAATCTAAAAACATAGACAATCCGTTTCTCCATAATTGGAAGTAGGTGGCGTATACTTGCTTTTTTTAGATTAAAAGCACAGCCCAGAAAACAGCACAACTATCGAATCTTCAAATTAAGACTTCTTTGTATCTTTGTACTTTATATCGCCAAAATGACAATATTTGCTGAATGGTATGATTCTTCAAGTGACTACATAGCGTTCAACCATGTGCGCAAGTGATAATCCAAACACCAAGGCGGGTGTTTTCTTCGGTGCGACTCGCAAACTTACCGGCCGTAACAAGCGTTCTACCGAAGCGACGGTAGTTTCAATAATCTTTCTAGTCCAATCCATCTCGAATGCTCAAAATCCAACAAATACCCAAAATCCCGAAATGGTCAAAAAATTCGACAAAGCTGCTATCGATTTCACTGACTAACAATGCCATGATGGCTGCATTATGCGCGATGTTACAGCAGATGGCGTCACGTGGTTGCTGTTCCAGAATTGGAGACACTGCTGGATAGAGCTCCGTCACTAACTCAAGAAGAATATGCAAATACCTTTGGAAGGGAACAGAATCGGCTTCTCAAAACAAAAAAGAGAGACCATGAGAACCACGCGGTTGAAGAGATGGGGAGGTGCTATTGTCGGAATGAAGTCCGCAAGTTTTACCGAAAAGTGAAAAAGCTATGCGGTGGATTTAGGGCTTGGACCGAAGCCTGCAGGGATCAAAATGGACAAGTGGTAGTAGAGCCGCAATCGCTGCTAAGAATCTGGAAAGATTATTTCTGCTGACTCTTAAATGGCGATGACGTCTCAAATCCCACTGTTAAAGGGAATGTTTCACTCGATTTGGACGATGATAGCCAGGAGTTTCGCCCCCGACGAGGTCAAAATAGCAATATCGAGGTTTAAGTCAAAGAAAACTGCTGGAGCGGACGGACTGTTCGCAGAACTATTGAACGCAGCTGGAGATGACCTGGTTAGGCGCATGCACCAGCTCATCTGCACAATATGGCCGTAGGAAAGAATGCCTGATAAGTGTAATCTCTGCGTCGTTTGTCCGGTCGACAGCGCCAACTATAAAGTGATCAGTCTCCTTAACATCATTAAAAGATCCTCTCTGCCGTATTGTGTGAATGCCTGGAATTGTTCGTCAGCAACCTGATAGTTCCTTTTCAGTTTTAAGACCTGCAAATCGATACTCACAACCTACTTATAGATTTTGAGGCCGCATATAGTGTGCATAGAGACGAGCTAAACAGGGCCATGTCCACTTTTGGCATTCCTACCAAACTCGTAAGATTGTGTAGGATGACGATGGAGAATTCTCGCTGCTCCTTCAATGTCGGTAACGAACTCACCGAGACCGTCAATGTTAAAAACTGTTTTAGACCAGACAGCGCGCTGTCATGTAACTTCTTCACGTCATTCTTGACGAAGAACTTTATAGGCTGTACGACGGCATGCGCCTGGTCAAGCGTCTTCGGATACAACGCTTAAAATGGTTAGGCCATGAAGAGCGTTTGGACACCTCAGCTTCGGCCTGAAAAGTCTTTGTTTCCGAGCCATTGGGACAACGCAACAGATGACGGCCAAGGTTGAGATGGCACACCTAGGCGAGATGGAGGCAGCTGGGGAGAGATCGTGCTAGCTGGAGTGACAGGTAGGCCCAGGTCCACCCCGGACTGTAGCGCCAGTAAAAGAAGAAGAAGAAGAAGTAACATGTTCGTAGTGTTGGTCAACTGAATATTTATGGAGGCGTTACTTTAAGAGATCGTCGATGGCTAAAATTTTCAAATCAACTCATCTACATGTCAGTCTGTTAGTTTAGTTCAACTTAATGATTCGGTTTATTCATATTGTCGTAAAAAGCAAAAGCAACACAAATGCGAGTCACATTTTCAAAGCGCATTCAAACTGTCATCGTAAAACAATGGCTAACCAGAGACAGAAAAAAAGAATTAAAACGGAATTGAAATTCAGCACTGATAGCAGTTGCACTTAGTTGCCACCAATAATCCTCAAAATTGTGTGACATTTCTAGCCATGACTTCATCTGTGGCTCGGTTTACGACAAGAGCTGCAATTGTTCGCGGTTCATTGCCAAGAGGAAATGGAACATGTGGCAAATGGCAAACGCTCTCTCGCTGCCCAACTCCACAGGCGTCGACCGCTGGCGACGACTTTGCAATTAAATTGGTGACACTTAGAAGAATTGCCAGCTTTATAGTGTGAAATATATCTGCACTATCTGCTCCCCGGATCGGTTATAAATCGACCCCCTCGATGGGGCGCTATGGCAGCGCATTTATGCGTTCCTTTAACAGTTCTCAGCAATTTCGTGCCGGGATTATGTGCTGTAAAAGTTTCCATTCGGTTGTGTGTCGTCGAAGTTATGCTCATAAAGAAATGCCCTCAAGTGCCCCATTAGCACTTTCCGAGTCCACCACTTAACGAGAAGGGTTCTCGCAAAAGTCACTCGGACCAAGTGTCAAATAAATCTGTGCACACATCAATCCATCTATTCATCTGTCCGATCATCCATTCAGCCGTGGCATTTGTCGTCGGCGTCCTATTCTGTCGTTCGCTCGTTATCGCCAGTCAAGAAGTCACTCATTTGAAAAAACCCTCTAACCACACACACATACACACACTCATGGGGAGCAGTTTCAAAAGATTCATTCACACGGCCAAAACACATCCCCAGGACATCATCAATCATCCGCAACAACAATCAATCGATTTCACTGAGGACGATGGGTGTCCGCATAGCCGCAGCCACGGCACACAGCACACGAGTGCCGTTGGAGGTTCAGTTAAACTAACTAAATTAGTCCTGGAACGCTGTTCGCACGCCCATCGATGAGTCGGCCACTTGGCGCGGACTCCACGCCTCGTGTCTGCTCGTAACGTTCCGCAATGTCGCTTGTCACTCGTTCCCCAGAGTTCCAAACAAGCTCCGCGCGTCAGCAGTTTTCGTTTTTACTTTCCGTGCTCTGTCGCCGCTCTGCGGCAGATACAATTCCGAGAGTCAACAGCTCGGTGACTTTCAAAGTCTGGAACAGGCCACTCAGCCAAGGGGGCGGGTCTGCCACAAGCAGAATCATCACCTGCCACCGGAAGTGGAGGTGAACTGCTCGGGTGTTCATAGTTCTGCGGGAGCGAATTCCAATTTATTTCTGCAACAACAGAGGAAGACAATTCCTTTGCGGCGCATAGCCAAAGCGCGTCGCACTTAATCGCGGCAAGTAATTCTCCTGCAGGCGAGTGGGGTGCGATCTCCTTTAGCACGGCTTGCCTTGTATTGTTCGAAGACATGGCTGCGCTGCCGGCGCTTAATTGGACCGATGTGCTGGCGTGAACTGTCATCGGGCGCGTACGAAATCGAAACGTGTAAACACGTTCCATGCAACTTCGGAAAACTAATTAAATCCGGCACAGCTTCGCGAAAGCATCACATCAGCAGCAGCAGCGGCGGAGATTACAATCACTCGGACTATTTGCAAATGAGTGCACGAGTGTAGTTTGTGTGCAGGTCCTCTCATCTGCTGCGGCTGTCGTGGCCGTCGTTCTCGAAGGAGGCATACATCAGCGAAGCGTACAAATAACCGCAGTAATCCGTGCATGTGGCACGGTTCACTTGGTTTATTTGTGTAAGCCGCAACGACAGATCCCCCACCCACCCTTAAACGAACAGTGAACGTGTCACTAAACCAGGACGGATGTCCCGATGTCCTAGAGTCCTGGAGTCGTAGTGGCGGCGGTGGTGGCGGATGAAAGGCTTTACAACGCGCGCAGAACTTTGCCAATGCATGCGTCCCCGGCCCACTCATGTGTAGTCACGTACCACACGGATATGGCGGATAAAGTCATCCTTCCGGTGTGGGAATCACTGATTTGAGACGACCTTTCTCGACCGTGCCGTGACAAGGATAACTTGTATCGAATAATTGCCGGCCGGGTGGGAGTGTGGGTGCGGCATGTGTACGCTTCGCTGCTGCCTCTCCGCCCGATGTCCAGTGGCCCGCCGAATCACTGGACACACAGCCATGTTTTGTAGCAAAACTTTGGTTGGGTAATTGATTCGATGTACGTGCCAAGGAAGACAAAACAAAGAAAATATGTTCCGAGGAACTGAAATGGCCCAATGCGAGTACATTCAAGATGATGAGCTAAATGGCGCAACTTCTACAGGGCGGGGGGAGAGGAGCGCTTGTCAAATGAACACGAGCGACAAGAAAGAACACAAGACGTTACGACACAAACATTACAAATAATACTGGAAGTTCTCCTTTACGGCACAGATGACATGTAATAAGTTGGCAGAGCGCAAGGGATAAAACTGTACGTTCAGGAGTTTTCGGGTACGCGCTCCAACAACAACGACGACGACGACAACCCACCGTGTTATTGCGTCATAATGTACATAAAGTGGAGCATAAAAAATGCGACCGACTCGGGGATAAACTATTTCCACTACGATCCTTTTTTACGGTCCTGCACTTGGAAGTTTGTAAATGCGGCTGGGGGCGTGGAGCTGCACTCTGCTGTAAGTGCTTATTACATGTGGGCCATAAAGAGATGGAAGCTGTAAAAAAATTATGATTGCAATTGAATTGCACAGGGCGGAGGGGGGTGCAGCTTTATGAGAAAGGACAACCATTCGTCGGGCAAATTTGTTGCCAAGATTTTGGAATCTCTCTACGGGGGTTTTGATCAGGGACATACGGAGAAACGTGGACGGGTTGCATTGGCCTTTGGGCGCATTTCAAAGTTGTACGGCATTTTTCTTCGTCGGTTTTATTGGCTCCATCACTTGGGATTTCTTTGTCCTGGTTATCAATAAAACTAGAGATACACTTTCTTTGCGGAATAAATTTGTTAGGGTTGCCAAGCCCAAATATATGGTTTTGAAGTATCAGTGCAAAGGTACTGCAGGACGAAATGGTTAGACATTTTGAGAGCCTTTAACATCAGCTCAACGGGAGAATAAATTTTAACAAATGGCCGAAAAGATTATAAGGAGTGTTCCAACAAGAACGCAAGATTTAAATTTCAAATAAAACGCAGATATTTTAAAAAAAAATCGTGAATTCTTTATTTTAACGTAAAGTAGACAGGATGAGGTTATGTGGGCAATAACACATCGGCCAGATTGCCGCCGCGGCTTTGCTGCCACATACGCGATCTTTTAATGAAATTTTCAATGACCGTTTTGCATAAATGGTGCGATATTTCATTAATGCAGCGTCCAATTTCCTCTATTAAGGCTTGAGTCTTTGTCGGCTTATTCGCATAAACCATCGACTTCAAAAAAAACCCCTAAGACAAAAGTCCAATGGTGTTAAATCGCACGATCTAGGCGGCCAATTTTGGTCTCCAAAACGCAAAATAACACGACCGGGAAATGACTGATGCAGCAGTTGAATTGTTTCTCTGGCTGTATGAGATGTGGCGTCGTCTTGTTGAAACCACATCCCCTCCACATTCATTTCTTCAATTCTAGGTACGAAAAAATTGGTTATCATTTCACGATACCGAACACCTTTGACTGTTTGCGCCTGACCTGACTCATTTTCATAAGAAGAAGGTCAAATGATTCCTCCAGCCCAAAATCCACACCACACACTGACACGTTGAGGATGCATTTGCTTCTCGTGAATCAGTCGAGGATTTTTCTCGCCCCAAATGCGACAATGCTGCCTATTGACGAAGTCAAGTCAAATCACTAAAGATGATTTTATCGGCAAAATCAGCATTTTCATGTTGTCTCTCCAATACCCAATTAACGAACTCCCTTCGCTGTGCATGGTCAGCTGGCTTCAGTTCCTGAGTCAATTGAACTTTTTATGCATGAAGATGCAAATCTTTCGTCAAAATTCGCTGCATAGAAAATTTGGAAACACCAATTTGCTGAGCTCGGTGTCGAATTGAGGTGGATGGAGTTTGAGCGACATCATCACGTACTGCTGCGATATTTTCAGTCGATCGACCTGGTCGAAGGCGCGTTCTTCTCTTTACATCAGTTACAGACCCAGTTTCAGCAAATTTCTCCATAAATCGGTGTACAGATGACTCAAGCAGCAAAACGTTCACCATTTTGGTAAAACAATTTCACAATGAGACAGCGTAGGTCATTCGTGTAGCGCTCCATTTTTATTAACCTTATACCTTCTACTAACAAACAATAAAAATCGTTCAAATGTCAAACAATGACAATGTGAATGGCGCCAAATTTAAATCTTGCATTCTTGTTGGGACACCCCTTACATTCTTCTGTGCTAACCCAGTTAGATTAGAAAAAAAGTAAGTGCATGTTGAATTGGATTCGAACTTCAAAACTTAAGAAAATGTCCGTATTTCAAACATTGAAGTCTGTCACTTTTAGCAGCCGGGGAAGTGGGTAAGTGCGTCGACTCACACGCCGAAGGTCCAGCTTCAATTCCCGAACTAAACACCTCAAATTATTCCCGGAACCACCTCTTTCGAGTTACTGACAACACTCAAAGAGTACTTATTGTCTCAAATATCGCCGTTCGGAGTCGGCAAAAAGAACTTTTGGTCCTTTCTAATCGTGAGCGACGCACAACACGAGAAGTTGATGCAGAAGCTAGGCCCTGGTCCCTTTGTGCGCTGTAGTGCCACTCAAAAACTAATTTTAATTTAAACGTCTACAATTGGAGGAGTGCTTTTGACTTGAGCACATATAACCACACAACTTATGGAGGAGAGAATATGACTGACACCTTAGTTGGCAACACCCTTGTGAATAAAACATGTCCAATATCTTCACCCATCCAACACTGTGCAGCTTTATTCAGCATAAAAATATAAATCGATTGCACGGGCGGTAATGGTAAGTGAAATGCTTTCCAGTGGCGAATTTATTTCGAGACTAAAAGCATAATAAATGACGTGGATCCCTATTTAGATGCGCCGGCAGTTATTTTAAAATTAAAAGGGTCTTCCCATCTCATATTTGGCATGAAAGATATTGTCTCAAGGAGGTTCAACTGCTGAAGACAGAAATTTAAGCTTCTTTAAGGGTTCTATTAATTAATAAGAATTTTTAGAGAGCTACCCCTCTCGAACTGAAATGATCTTCCTTTTTTAGAACTGATACATTTTTAATTCATAACTTAACTCGTGGAGAATGATGGCCTAATTTTGTTCAAAGACGTTATTTTTGCGCATCCGATTGTTACTTATTTGAGGCTTCAGTTTTAATGCAGACTTCACATGGGTAGGTTTCAGAAGATTTCTTTAAAGGGCTTAATCCCTTAGCATTGTAAGCAGTAATTTGAAGGAAAGGGACAAGAAATACGATATTTAATTGGGATCCTCTCGCCAATGAATCGAAAGTTAGTCGACTAGTGTCGGTTCTGTTTGCGTTGATGGCGTCTGGAATAGAAGCTTCAATGACGATCTTTAAAGGCTATAGGGCGGCATGCTCCAGGTTAAACGTCTTCGAATACAACTCTTAGGAAGTCTAGGCTATGTAAAACGTATGGACACCTCTGCTTCGATCAAAAATGTCTTCGCATCCGAGCCATTGGGAAAACACAACAGAGGTTGCCCTGGGTTGAGATAGCGCAGACAAGTGGAGAAGGACCTCAACCAACTTGGAGTGTGCAATTGGAAACAGCTGGCGAGAGATTGTGCTAGCTGGAGAGGCATGTTGGTTGAGGCCCAGGTCCACCCCTGACTGTAGCGCCATGGAAATAAGAAGAAAAAGAGAAGTAATTGAATCACGATTCCCAAATAATAAGCTCCCGTGCGATGACGCAGTCGTTAAATTTGCCTCTGAGAGAGTTAGAGAGTTGCTTGTGCGATTAATAAGATCATAACTTGGTTATTAAGTTCTTTTTACCGTCAATGGCTGTGGTGGCTCTTTGTTCATTTTGAAAGCAATTTCATCCGATAATGCCACTATACCATAATCCGTACCAAAGCAGTCTTTATGGAGTGAAGGGTACAGGGAATAATTTCCCTGAGAACTAAGTCCACTAAGGGTTTACGTTAGAATTAAGTCCGCTTATGCAAAGTAGATTTCATTTCATTGCACCATGGTCTACTATTCTATGATATTCCTAAAAATACAAAAAAGATACCAAGCCCTCAAAGCAGTCATTGGAATTATGACAGGTGTGGAGATTGTATTTGAGTTATATTCAAAAATTATCAATATGGGGCTATCCTCTTGCTTGGCCACAAAAATGATTTTGAATAAATGCGACACTAGTTATGTGAAATATTGTCTTATATTCATGCTTCCACTAACCTTAAGCGCGTTTTCCTAAAATCTTGTGAGTGGTGAAGCAAAGGGATTACCGGGGGATAGTATGCCCTCTATATCTGTTTTATTGTTTAATTCATATCTCATGACAATTATTTCGTGCGAATTTATTCCACACATAGACGAAACTTGTAGTCGCCGTGGCGTAGTGGTAAGTGCGTCGACCACCACGCAAAAGATCTAGATTAGATTCCCGGACGGGTCACCTCTTATTTTTTCACGGAACCACCTCTTTCGAGTTGCTGACAACACTCAAAGAGAATTGATTGTCTATGAAAAGCTTCTCAAACCTCGCCGTTCGGAGCCGGCAAAAAACTGTAGGTTTCTTCTTCTCGTGAGAGAACAGTAGCACGCACAACACGAGTAGTTCTTGTAGACGCTAGGCCCTGGTCCCTTCTGAGCTGTTATGCCACTCAATTACTCTTTTTAGAGACGAAACTTCAACCACCCAGTTCTTTTAGGGACTTAGTTTCCTCACGGCATGCGAATTAAGTTCACTTTGGCAGAGATGAACGGAGTTTTCACCTAAGGGGAAACTGAGGTTCTTAGTAGGCTTCGTTTCTTGCGTCAAGTGGATTGTCAATTAAGTTAATCATCGTGAGATTTGATTTTCAAAAGGCTTCTACGGACAGATCGCGCGTGACTCCTACCAAACTGCTTTGTCATTTTTGATTACAACTATTTGGCAAGTCATCGTGGAAAAACTCACACCATAACGGCGTCTCCAAATTGGTCAGCTGTAAAACAAACATTTGCATTCAGTGATGGTTTTGGATTTGACCTACTAAAACCACTATTGCCAACACAATTCGCGAACTTGAGTGCAAGTTGATCTTCGATCTTCTCCAGGTTAGACCATATCTGTCGTGTGTACGCGGAGACCAAAATGAGGCAAATCAGAATGTTACCATGTTTAGGTATTATGGTCTCAGTGAGCGCGTTTCAACAAGACGGTGCTACGAGCAACACAGAACGTAAAACAATGGACTTTTTGAGGATAAATTTTGTTGAGCACTTAATTTCACGTTATGCTACGACTTGTGGCTGGCTAGAGCGTGCGATAACACTTTTTTCTCTATAATGACAGAGGTCTTCAGGAATAAGTCAACAACGATTGTTGCTTTGTAAGCCAACAGCCCGTGTTAATTGAGCGAAACACCACTCGCTATGCTCGAGTCAGTCAGGCAGAAGCAGCTCGTGCTCAGAGTTGGAGGAAGTGTGCCGGTTGCCTCGAGGGATTTACTTGAAAGATAACAACGTGAGGTTGGCGGTTGGACTTTAAGAATGAACTAGCTCATATGTTCTTGCTACTAACATTCACATGATATCACTTTGTAAACAGAAATGGCTTTAATTGTTCTTTTAATCGACAGTTACAATTTTAAGTTTACTTTAAAATTTATGTGTACTATTTTGCATTATAAATCAAACCTCATGATGAATTGTCCTTTACTTGACCACTTAGTCAAACTATCTACCAATTTTGCATCCTGACGTAACCCTCAAAAAGGGGCTACACACTGACTTTGTCTGCATATCCAGCAAACATTTCTGCGCCCAATCAAAGGTCTCCCAACCTTTTTTTTGGAAGTTCGATCAAACTTCTTCACCTAACCAAACCTCACAAAAAAGCAGCTAAATGGCAGAGATTCAACATTGATTTATACGTCGACATGACCTAAGGATGGTTAGGTTATTTGGAGCGCTTGGACAACACTCCTCCTGCCCAAAGATCTTTGACAGTAGTTGAAATACGGGGTACGTAATTTTTTTTCGATATGTGACCACTTACGGACAGTTGACGGTATTCTCTTCACTTAGTACGAAAGCAAATGACACTCACTGTCGTCCCTTTAATTTTCAGCGCGCTAAGCGCTACTTTAAACCGGTCTCATCTGAGCAGGGTGAATAGAAAACTGCATTTGGGACAAAATGAACGATTTGAATAAAATTACCGTTGGGACAGTGGCCAGCTACGCCTCGCTTTTCCATAAAGTACCATACCCACCACCACTGTACAAAAGAAACCGTTGACCCTTAAATCAAAGCAAACTCGAAATAATACTCATCATCAATCAGTCGTAAAGTCCGAGACCAAGTCCAAACTAAGCCGACCTCACGGTGTTATCTTCCAAGTAAATCACTCGAAGGAACCGGCGCACTTCCTCCAAATCTGAGCACGAGTAGCTTCTGCCTGAAGTTTGTTAACCCTTTCTGAAGGATACGAATGACCCTCTCAAATTTATTTCCATCTCCCCTGGCTGAGAGGGTCAAACAATCGCCAACGCCACTTGACTTCCTCCAGTGTGCAGCCATTCGGCACATCTTCACACAACGAGCCCGTCCCTCGTACTCTGATATTTTATGCACGATTACACCTTGATTAAGAGGCGTTTTCACAGCATAGATTACCACTTAATGGCCATGAAAATGCAAATATCTCACTGCGACACGCTCTGCCTGGCTGCGGAGCGCTGAGCGGCAAGCGATACAGCCACGCTCCAACTATGCGACCACACCGAGCGCATAAAAACAAACGACGAACTTGTGGAAAGGATTACGTTTGTGATGGCAATTTCCGCCCACCCCTGTGCGGAATTAATTCCACCAGACCGACGGTGGCGCGGCGTAAGAAGCAAAATGGCGATTTTCAAATTAATAAGAAATTAGACCGAATCAATTGTTTCCTGAGCCACTGCCACCACCACCAGCAGCGTAGTCCCCGCGCTTGGCAAGGAGTAATTAATGAGCAATTAAATTGAGTGCCATTTCACAATGGGTATCCTTTCGGAGTTCAGACGTCTCAAACACCAGCCAGCAGACCAACGGACGCCCGCCCTACGCCAGGGCATCATCAGCAAACCAAATCCCTTCAAACAAAGGAAATAAAAATTCAATAAATTATGCTAAACCGTGCAGAGACGCCCTGGCGGGAAGGGGCAAGTGGAATTCCACATAAAATTCAAATTCCACCGTCGCTTCCTCCCCGCTCCACTGGCAGGAGGAATTCCTGGCGCAGGCGATTAATTCGAAAAGGCATTAAAAAGCACTCAGGCCAGCTTCACCTGGCTGACACACAGCTCTGTCCTGTCACTCATTAAAATTGCAAGGAAACACTGCCGCCCGCCCGCTACCGCAATCGACCCATCCATCGCTCCGGTTCGGTTATTGCGAGCGCTCCCGCACTCTTTCAGACTCCCAGGCTCCCGAGCTCCATTGTGTATCATTTTTAATCATCTGCAACGCAAGCACGCGACTGATTTGAAACTGGCTGGCGGGGGGTGGCGGGCACCAACACGTCCTCGGGTACACTCTGACACTTAAGGATACGAAATCTCAGCCAGGATACGTGCTCGGAATTGATAACTTCCAAAAGACATCGCTAATTTCCCTTTATCACCTCCTAACCGTAGGCACCTAATTAACAATCTCTGCCCTCCCCGCCGCCGTCCGCCAGGAGAGAAAAGGGCTCCCGAATCCACCACAACTCCGCCATCCGACTCCAGGAAGAGTTTGCCGAACGGCCGAATGCGAAAAAAAATTTGAGGGAAAATTTATGGCGAAGAGAAGAGAAAAACTGATATCCCCCGACGGGCGACGCCAGCGTCAGGAGCGGAGGTCGCCGAAGTTCGGAGAGAAAATTTATGGAAGTAGGTCGATTCTGTCGCATAGCCAACAATCAAATTAAATCCGTGAAAATGTCCCTTTGACCACCAGCATGGCGGTTGCAGTTCGCGTCGGTTTTTTTTCCGCCATTCGCCTTTGTCTATCTTTTTGTTTGGGATAAGTAAATAAATACAAACGACGGGCGACAGGCACTGTAGACGACAGGGTTGACAGAGCGTACGGCGGCGTGGAGGTGGCATGGCGCTCTTGGTGGTGCTTGGTAATGGACGTGGTGGTGGATTGGCAGAAACAAAGCCAATGTTCTGTGACATTAGGAAGTGTAGCCGAGTGTGAGAGGGATCTACTCACACGGAGTCAGAGAGAGAGAGAGAGTTGGTCTGTGGTAAATACCAAAATTCGCTCTCCATCACAGAGAGAGAGAGGGAGAGTGAGAGATATCTGAGTGTGCGTTTGTGAGTAGTGGAGGAAAATTTCCCACCTGTCCCGATTGCAGTTTCCACAAAAGAACCAAGGAAGACTACTAATCAATGAAAATATCCTGTGGGATAAGCACCGAGGAGAAGGATATTCCACATTCCTGGTAACTTCTGAATGAAGAATGGGAAAATTTCCCCGTAACCTAGCAGAATTTCCCATTCATCCAACATGAAGGCTTCAAATTTTTATGAAAGGATAACGCTCCTCTATGGATTGGTGGGGGAGGGGAGGGGGCGCAGGGGTTCTACTGGGGAAGCAATGCATTCGGGAATTTGATGAATTGAAAAAGCTTCCGCCCATCTCCCTTGGCCCCCTCGTTGTTTGGAGGCGGACGAGTGAAAGAAAAGCCTTTGCAACCTTTTACAGACCGCCAAGCATGAAATGCCTTTCGCTTTGCACTTAATCCCATTGGATCAGTTTTTTTTTTCTTTTTTTTTTTTCATCCGTGTTCCACTTTTTTCGCTCTCTCACTCTCTCCCGCTCTCCTCACAGGAAACTCAGTCCTCAAGAGGAAACGATGGCTTTCGGGGGGAGAGGGGGCCACGAGGCACAGTCTCAGGTGCGGTTTGGTGAAAGGATAGAATTTCGGCTAAGTTAAAAATTATGAATTTTCGGGTAAAGCAAGGTAATGGCCATAAATCAAGACGGAAGTTGACACCAGGAGTCAACTGAAAAGGCCAACTCCAACCAAACCCCAGCAAACCCCAGCCAACCCAAGACAACCCAAGACAACCCGAGGCAACTTGAGGCGAATACGTGAATCGGGTGGATGTGTGAAAGTTTTTGAAATTTCGGATTTTGGTTTCACGCGACGGAGGATGAGGAAAATTGCTTTTCTCGTTTTCAATGTAATTAGGGTTCTGCGAAAATTAGAGCAATTCAAATCGATTGGGGAGATGTTTAATTGCGATAACGGTAATTTAAGGATGAAATGGAAGGAGCAGCATTGTTAAGTAGATACAGGGTACGCCTTCTACTCCTTCGTAGGTTATTTTCAAACGGAGAGCTATCTCCTGCTCGAAATCTTGACAAATTTTCGGTAGATGTCGCGCAGCAAACATCTGCTGTCTAAAGCGATACTGAGAGTCAACACTGAGTGTCCGCAGTGTTTTTGTGTTACTCTGCGATGGATATATGTTCTTCTGGGAACGAGTTGAGTCGCTTTACTCTCAAACAGGGCTGAGACTTATTTGCAAGTGGAGCCCAATGAGCGCGTATTTTTAAAAGGAAGTTTTGGCCAAAAAGCAGCACCCGCCACGACTGCTATCAGCGAACTTGTGAATCTGGTATGCTTGTGGACAACACTCATGACTTCGTTGTCACACCGTGCGCTCAGATGAGAATGTGGCTGCTGTGGCCGAAAGGGTGACACTCAATTCATGAACATCCTATTTTCGGCGATCACCTCGCCTGTCTGAGGGGAACTCTGCACAAAGATATCTGACCGAGGTCCAATTAACTAAAGGCGAGTGACCATGCTTTGCAGTTTACGCCTTGAATCGACAACGATTTTGCGCAAAAAATGATGTTTTCTGACAAGACACATATTCGTCTCGGCGGCTAGATTAGCAGACATCGAAGGCTCGAAAACAACACACATAATTTTTCTTGAGAACGTATTGCATCCACAGAAGATGACAGTTTGGTACAATTCTGGAGCACCAGTGAACATTCCCACGACAGCCTATACCCCTCGTTCTCAGTCACAAAATAAATGCTTTCCCAGCGAATGATCATTAATTTCCACCCCCTCCCAGCAAATGCCCTCAACCGAGATGACGACAGACAGCTTGAAGAGACTACAACCTGATAATACGCCAACCGCTTGTGATTAAAAAAAGAAAAACTTGCGATTAATCACCATCAGTAGCGGGTGACCCGCTTGTCGACTTATCAGCAAATGTTACGACTCCCTCTGTCGCTATCTGTTGATAAGATTAATGTGTTGTTGCTGCTAAATTCATATTTCAGTCAAACGGGGCAGAATGTGAGCTGCTGAACACATCCAACGGGGGAATCAACTCACGGCTCACAGCAACCTGCACCCAAACCCAAGGCATAATTGCACGGAATCGGTGACAGGAATTGATTTCATTCAATGGCCCTGTGCATACTGCTGACGAGAAGCACTTTACAGAAGAATGTTCCATAAAGTCACCGCAACGGAATGCAATTCTGGTGTTAATATCGCGTTTCTCTGCGCCGGGGCACTGTGTCTGGGATGGAGAAATTGAATAAGCTTCGTCATGATCTTTCGATTTGCGGTCGTGGGAAAACTATTCATTTCAGTGGCACCAACTGAAATGTGACCCACTACCTGACTGATTGATGAACATGTTGTGCAACAAATTGTCTACAAATTCGAGTTTCAATGAACATGAAACAGCGAATGCGAAACATGTGAAGTGCTCTGAATCTGAATGGGTCAAGTGAGACTTCCGAAACGTTGAGTTATAGACATTTCAAGGCCGAGCTTGGTGTCAACGCCAAGTTCTTGGTTTTAAACTCAGTCTTTGCCCCAACTCTCACCCGTGGTCATGAAATTTGGGTAACGACTGAATGAATTAGATTGCGAATACAAGCTGCCGAGATGAGATTAATCGCCGGAATAGGCTTGGAAACGAGAGAGGAACTCAATGTAGAGCTGCTGTGATGATTCGGCCACATACTAAGGATGTAACCTTCGTCACGATTCTCGAGGCTTGCCCTAGATACGATATTAAGAGTAGCTCGACAAACCCAGGTCGAGGTAGTTGGATCAAGCCCACAAACTTGCCTGGTTGTCCCTGAGAATAGTTTCTGATGAGTAAGAATCGATGGTGGAAGATCAAATGGCCTGGATGTCTCTCTGTGTGCATTGACCCCGAAACCCTTTAAGTGGAACATGGGGGTCACCGAAAACGAAGAGGATGATCATTCGACAGTAGAGACATGAGTACTCGACGGAAATATGAGCTGTCGTTCACAGTTCGTTCAAGTTTATAAAAACGAAAAAAATTAAACGACAAATGACACGCAACTCCTTAGTGGTCAAGATAGCAATGTGCAGACTGAAGTCAATCAAAGCTGCTGTAGGTGACGGACTATCAAACTTTGAAAAGACTGCACACGACTTGTTGAGGCACAAACGGAAGACACTTCGCCTTCCCTAAGCGCTTAGCTGCTCGGACTTAGTGATAAAACTCTCTGTGACGCCTGTAGAAAAGGTGAAAACACTGCCGAGCACATCTTCTATCAATGTGATGAGAGCTGACAACCAATGCTTTTCATCACAGAAGCGCTTGCTGGTTTTCTCCCGGAAGGCCAAGAAATTACATTAAAAGTTGGGCCTGATAGTACAATGGATCAGTTTTCGGGTCTCAACGCTCCAGTGCGGTATTTTCCAAGCTCCAACAAAAAAAAACTTCCACAGAACTAAAGCGACTTGG
The DNA here is from genome assembly GCA_944738645.1 of Eristalinus sepulchralis. NCBI lineage: Eukaryota > Metazoa > Arthropoda > Insecta > Diptera > Syrphidae > Eristalinus > Eristalinus sepulchralis. The sequence goes on from OX122886.1 coordinate 58,494,979, forward strand.
GATGATATGTACTGCATCCAACAACGCGTCCGTTTCACACGATAGGAGGAAAGCATCTTCGATGAAAAGAAGTGTTGCTAGCCCGACCCACAAGAAAGGAGACCTTGTTGGCTGCGCCAACTGCTGGTGAATCAGTCTCGTTCGTGCGGACTATGACAGGTGGGCCAAAACGAGATCAAATCTTCACACTGCGGGTGATCCTGGTAAAGATCCAAAAAATGCAAACCGGTACCAACCACCAGTTGGTCGATGTCAAGGCCGCATTGGACAGCTTGCCTCGAGACGAAATTGTGTTCTTTCTCGATTGTTAAGTATGAATATGGAGAACTCTCACTGCTCCGTCAAGGTCGGCAGCGAACTCAACAAGGTCCTCAATGCAAAAAAAAGGTTTTAGACACGGAGACGTGCTCTCATATGACTTTTTAATCACCATCCTTTAGAAAGTTGTGTGAAACTCACTCAGTCAACACCAGAGGTACAATCGTTCAAAATTCCAATCAACTCAGGGTTTACGGGGATGAAATTGACACAATTTGACGAGTGAGTTGTCAATGCGGGGTTTGTTGGGATCGAAGCAGAAATGGCAAAACTTGAGTAACGATAGGTAAAACAAAGTACGTGCTGTCGTCAAAGAAGGACGCACAACATTGAGGTTTCATGGAGAGCGTTACAATGGGCAGCAAAAGCTTGGACTCAGCAAACAAATTTGTCTACCTCGGTTTCGCATTAAGTGGGGTCAACAACAACAGAACTCAAATCAAGTGTACTCTACTCAGTCGCTATTTTCATGCTTTCAAGCGCCAATTGTGTTTAAGAACCCCTTTCTGAAAAGACCAAGCTGGCTCTTATGTTTTTTCATTCCTACCCTGTTTCATGGCGCAGAAATCAAGACGTTAAATGCGGATGAGGAAATTTTTGAGAGACGAAATTTGTTCGTTGGGTTTTTGGTTCTTTTTGGGTTTTAAGCCATTTTGACAAGAAGATTGAATGACGAACTCTACTGGCTGTATGGCGGCATAGGTCCAATCAAGCGTCCACGGACGGGTGCAACGCTTAAAATGACTGGGTCATAAAGAAAGGGTGGATAACATTGCTCCGTTTCTTGAATGTGAGGCACTAAGGGGGTCTGAGATGGCGCACAGACGAAGAAAACACGTCCCGGTCTAAGAAGTCTTTAAGTCCGACCAATAAAGGACGTCCTAAGCACCGATAGTGCAAAGAAGTGAAGGAATACTAATCAACCTGATCTGTAAAATTGAAGACAGCTTTTGAGAGAACGTGACATCCGGAAAGTCCGAGGTCAACCCGGTCTATAGCGCTTAACTAATAAGGATCAGAAGAAAATTGTTAGGGTTCTTCAATGCCTTTATGAAGGGGAACAAGAATGAAACCCGAAATATGTAAAAGAAAACTGCTTAAGAACAAACAGGCGAAATTTGGATCGAAGAACAAAACGATTTCATGTTTGTATCAACATTAAATGGATCATTTTTTAATTGGTATCTGAAATTCAGAAATGAACAGAAAACAAGCTGACGCAGGACGAAGTTTTCTTGTGATTTCACTATTTCCAGGTTTCACAGGTGATACTTGAATTGCATGTACTACAGAAACTTGAATTCTACATAGAAACACACCATCCAATCGACTTTTTCAAACTCTTCTGCATACCTCCACGAACAAAATCGAGTGATTTAGATTTTCGTGATGCTTGTTCTTGGATCCATTGTTCCAGAATCAGGATAATACTAGATCAGACATTTTGAGTTAGCTCAAGTACTGAAGTCTTGTTTTAATTGAAAATCACTTCTCCAAAAACATCTCCTCTTCTTTGGGTCACAGCACTAGGTTTCAATAAAAATCGAAAGTAGAGCGAGCGTAGTCATATCGCCAGCAGCACTTTGTTAAACGGCATCTCGACATCCTGCAGTTTACTCTAGTTGAGCCTGTTTAAGCGTTATTTGAGTTTAAATTACAGCCGCCACTGCGCTGCTACAAGGGGAACTATGTTTAGACCTCAACTTAGTCTGAGGCGCACCTGACAGCCTGTTGCAACAGAATTTGTTCTCTAGATGGACGTCCACTTACTACCAATCAACTGCAAAATGTTGCAATTGTGCAAAATGGCATCTGGATTTCCCAGACTCGATAGGGACAACTTCCTTACCATGACTCGAAACAGTGACAGGTTTGCTTTCCTATTATCGAATTTGTTTAATAACTAATCACCTACTGATCACCAAATGCATAACGACTGAGCCTGAGAAAAAATAAATTAGGAGCGAGTACAGTTCTCTAGAAGGCACAGTCTAACTTCTTCTACAACCACTCATTCTGTGCGTGCTCTTGTTCTCTACCAACCTACTCGGGAGCTGCATTTCGTTCCGACTTCAAAGGACAATATTTACTCAGAGAGTGTTGTCAGCTTGGTGAGAAGCAAAGTAACCACTACACCACGGCGGCCAGAGTTCTGTAATGGCACCATTCAAAGAAAAAATAACAAGGATTAAGCAGATATGTCGCAAAGTACCGACGCACCATTTCTTCAAAGTCTTTCAGAACCTCACTCTATCAGTTTAAGAGGAACGAAACAACCTCACGAAAAGCACACATCTCTTCCGAATTTTCCCACCACTCTGCCGTTCCCAATCAAACAAACAGCAGAACACACACATTCCCCTTCAGCCTTCCATGACTTCCTCCCCACTTCATCAGACATTTATTGCAGTAATTTTTGTAAACGAATTCTAATTAACAAACAAAACTGTGCGCCCATGTACAAATTGAAAGTAACACAAAACAGCCCTCGCCACCCACCCGACCCCCGCCCGAACAGAGACAAAAGTCATTAATCGTGTAAATTCCATTTGTAGCCTTAAATCAATACAGGCCCTCGGCCTCGACTGAATTTATTTCAATTAAATTGCAAACCATGACAGCATCAATGGGCTGATGGAAAAATGTGATCCAATTACCGCAACACGCATCCCACAGGACCAGGCGGCGGGAAGGGAGGGGCACGTCAACTATCGCACATGATAGTGTCTAATTAGATTAACAAATTGAAAACGAAAATGCATCAGAACTCTTAATTGCATGCCAATCGTGTGGGCGCTCCGCCCCAAAGCGCAACCGAAATGCAACCAAATCGAACGGCAGTAAGTGCCCCACCCCCCAAACCCCAAGCTCACCTGCATACCGTCGTGCTATCGAACACATTCAGTTTGCCACTCGGGCCCAATAACCTTTGGTAATAGGAGTTCAATTATAATCGGGATTATTATTCACCGGGGCGATTAGGGAAGGTCGGGGCCAGAGTTTGGTTTGTGGAGGGCGGGCTCTGATAAATGCAATTCTGGGTGGCACATTGTCTTCAGCGCCACTTGAAGCGCTTTGTGCTGACACTTCTCTCTCGCCTCGAAAAGTCAAACAATCGCCTCATGATCCCTGACACCGAACACAGCAACCCCCAAGCACACGAGCAGGCGAGGGTTATCATAACAATGCGAAGAAAAGAAATTCCAATAAAACGCTTTGTACACACGTCTGGCATTGTGGTTATCGGCGGCACAAGAGGCCATAATCCGGCAGAATGAATGGCTGTGTCTAGCACCACTACCGCAGAATACATTAGCCACCACACTCCCGCATTCAGAAATTCGACTAACAACAATGGAGTCTTGTACGCCGCCCCCATTCGCAGCCCGTGTGACAAGCGAGGTGGCATAAAAATTACAAATAAATAAATCATTCCCCAAAATCCCCTAATCCCCGTGGAAAATCTCGCGAGGGCTGGGACTGGGGCGGGGCTCTCCGACGAACTTGGCAAAATGTGAAAAGTCATTGGTTTTAATTGAAATTATTTTTGTTCTCGTTTTGTAATTGGATATGGGCGCGTATCGTGGCGCGGCATGCTACCCTGCTCGTTGTGGTGTTCGACTTCGTCGTCCTTAAGCGTGTGGCGTCTTTTCGGAATTAAATTGTAAAACTTGTCCGAAGGATGACCGGCAGCTGCTTGGAGATTTGGGAATCGCCCCCCCCCCCACTGCTCGGTGAAAGTTGTGTGAGGGTGGGAGAAGTTTGAAGGATACCATCCCTTAAGGCTCACTCAAAAGCTTATTAATTATGCATTAAGCCGATTTCTCGAATAGCATCGTATGCGAGTATGAGAGTGACCACTTTCGGTTTGGGTTTGGGTTGTTTTCTTTCCTGAGAGGAAATGGGATTAAGTGTGATGGGGGGACAGGTACTGGAATTTGTTAATAAGCCCCTTACAAGACTAGTGACTTGTGTGTGTTTCAAGAGTTTCTTAGATTTAAAGAGGTATCTTGGAAAGTTTCGTTTCGTCCTTTTTGCATTGACCTAAGGATCATATCCTCGTTTCCAACAACAGAAACTCTTTCTGAATTCTTCGGAAAGCTTCTTCCTGTTTTTGACTTGCAAGTGGAAAAGTGGAATGAATGTAAAATCTGCTGCTGTGGAGGAATGCATGCAAATTCAGAACAAAACGAGTCATGATTCAGGGAATAGTCTCTTAAGCGTTGTACAGAAGGTACAGAAGGTACAGAAGGTGCTGTGCGTCTCACGAGTGGGAGCAACAGACCGGCTTCGAACGGCGACATATGAGTGACTTTTCATGGACAACTAGTACTCTCTGAGTGTCTTTAGGAACTCAAAAGAGTTGGTGCTGTAAAAAAAATACGAGATGAAGGTGCAGTCCATGAATTTAAGGATCCTCGGCGTGTGAGCAGATTCATTAGCCCCTTCTCAACGACGGCGCATCTATGGGCCTTAATGTGATCAAAAGTATTGCATACTTTCAGGCGATTTTTCGAGAATTCTGTGCACAATTTAACATTCCTTTGTATTCATTCCCTTAAAAACTTTATCAGTATTTCTTCCAGCAGCCGATAGAATTAGAAGGAAGGATGTGGGACAAATCAAATTCAAATGATTATTCTGCTGTACGAGATCGGTCTCACAAGAACTAAGCCAATCACCGACCAATGGCGCCACAATCGCAAGATCGTCATCGTATGTCTCGTAGCACACTGTCGAAATTTCAGCAGAATCGGACTAAAAGTTTAGTTGTGGGCGCGTCTGAGCATTTTAGAAAAATGTTTAAAGAGCAGGGGATTCATGTTTGTGGAAGGGAAACCAAAACAGCACTTGAATCCCTTGATAGCAACCGTTAAAAATTGGTTTGACGTCTTTTAGCGCAGTTGGACACAGTGCTGCCAACCTTTGCAAGCAGCTCTGTCCGCAAACATTTTAAAAAGTGCGCTTTTCGTACACGATAATGTTTGGAAAAAGATCCACAATCCCTCCAAGAAGAGAAAACACTCAGCCATCCCGAATATTTTAGTGTCTTCCAGCCAGAAACCTTGTTTCCTTTCTGTCAATGTCAATTGATAGTGATGCAGATCGACGAGCGGGGGACATAGAGGATATGGAATGGATGAATGGTTAAACTTAGGAAAAAAACAAAATTGGTTAACAACAATGGTCCAATAATAAAACCAATGAATGAACAAGAAAAAGTGTGGGTCTCGGCACTGTAAGCTAATCAGAAAGCACCCTTCAACCCCTTTTCAAGGTTGAAAAACAAAATGGTTTAAATAAGCCAGCAAAAGGGCCTAAAGTAGATGGAGAGTGCATACGTGCTAAGTTCCAAAGCAGTTTTGCAGAAAAATCAGTCTCTCACGGACAAGAGATCTTATCTGACTAGACAAATGTAACGTACATCTGATTACACATACTTACAGGACTCTATCCGATGGTGGGCACTCCACAAAAATACTTCTAGAGAAATTGTCTAGGACGAAGATGGAGGAGGAAACCGTTATTCACGTCCTAGAAAGTGACATGCGGTTGGAAAGTGCTTCTACTACTTCTTTCCAGATCAGTATGGGTCTTAGTTATAGTTCCTTTTCACAGACACCAAGACGATTAGGTGAACGCCAATCTTGACGAAGCGGCCTTCAGCAACCTTGTTTAGCCTAACCTATGGTCAATTTTGGAACAAAATTTAAAAAAAGATCTAGGATTATAAAATTTGCTTCAAAAGTTACTATTCATGGCGTTCGTCCTTATACTCTTTTTCTGTCCCTTCAAGCTATTTTAAGACTAAACATCCCCACGATGTGCGTAATTGTCTGCGATATGACAACACTGGTTGCACGTTAGCTGGAGGGAGTAACCTGTGTTTCCCCGGGTAAGTCTAGCGGTAGGCATCTTTAAGGACTATATTGAGTATCAAAACGCTGTCCGCCGCGTTCACTGACTACCGCAACAGCAACATTGTTTAAACGCAAACCAAAGGGGTTTCAACGACGTTCCTTGGCCATCAAAAAAAAATGAATCCACTGGTACACATTAGACATGAAATAATTGTCGAAACAGTGGACTTGAATGTGAATGAAGTGGAATGTGAATACTCTCCCATCAGCTGGAATGGTGATGCCCAACATTTTTTGGCATCCACAAGGTGAGGTCTCCATCGATTCTCGGAGAAAGATAAAACGTTCACAAGGTTCTACTTTGTCGAATTACTGGGCCAATTCGACTCCGAAAAGCAGAGAAATATGGCCACATTTGGCGAAGATAAGAATGTACTTCCAACATGACAAGGCATCAGCATACACCTTCATAGTTGCCACAGACAAAACGATTCAATTGAGATATGAAGTTCTGGCCCATCCACCAGGGTTTTCAGATTTTTCCACAAACGACTTATTTTCTTTCCAAACTTAAAAACGGCTCTCGCGTAACATCAATTTTAATGGCACGGATTCTATATGTGACTTAGTGTCCGAACAAATCTTCGTCAATCTAGGAAAATTAGAAACTTTGACTTCGAAAATTGCGCCTTGGTGGAGGGTGTTGAAATTAGATTTTGAATCATGAGAGATGACGGCAGATCAGAAGCTGAATGTTTGTTGCTATTCCCAAATCGCAGCTCCGATGCGGCCAATTGTCAATGTTCGTCAAACAGAGCTCATTTATTTCGAAAATAAGTTTTGAGCTGTTTAAACGTGAAGCGACCAATTTCTTTCGCGGCTGTCAACATTTCAAGCGGGATACAGCTATTAGTGTCAAAATAACCATGAAACCAAAATCATCTGATTCGGTTCATTGTGAATCAAACTTGATCTGAGGAAATGCATTAACTGAAACCCCTTTTCCTTGAACAACCGCCAACAGGAGTAGGAAGATTGTGAAGTCCTACTGTACGAACACTTATGTTCGAGTCCTGCATCGGATCTTCCTTTTATTGAAAACACTCAGGGAGTTCCAATTATCTAGAAAATAGTCTGCCTTAATACTGAAGGTCCTCTTTACTAGTGAAAGATCAATATCTCGCAAGGCTTGGGTGTCTAGAGATGAATCTAGCTAGGGCCTTATCCATCAAGGTCTTAAGCGCATTCCATGGCCAGAATTTAAGACTTAGTTACGTCATTTAGCACACTTAACCAAAAAAAACAAAACATTTCAAACAGGTTTCAGCAATTCCGAGTAACACCAAGTGGCAACCCCACAATCGACATAATTCCCATTGCCGTCAAAGACATTTCCCCAGAGTGCCGTCTGCATTGCACAGCAACCTCACTCGATTTTCACATGGAAATCTATTGGTTCCCACAGGGGCTACTGTAATCTTTCGAACATGCTTCCCCAAAGTGAATCCAATCGATTCAGTTCCCTTGTTCCTGTCTCTTTCGATAAGCTAACATTAATCCCCGTCCCTTGTCACTGATTACCGTTGATCATGACACAGCTTTGTTTTGAATGAACGGCGACGTGTCAGCATTTGCATTTAAGGTCCACCCTGTCATAATTACTCACCACCATAACGACAAATCTATAACTGAAGGACGGCCAAAGCTATTTGCGTCTTAAACGAATCAAATTATCGTGTCTAGACAGTTACAACACAGCGAACGGTAAATGCAAAATTGGATTATTCAATCTGCAGTTTCCATTTACCCTTTCAACCGACCCGCCCTCTCGTCGATCCATTCATTAAAATTTCTAGCATATCTAGAAGGGACGTCGAAATTCTGGACGCATGCAACCCTCATCCCTCATGCCGGTCCCACAGCCTCAACAACCGCTCAGCTGCTGAACCGCATCTTAGCCGCTCCTGCACATCCTTTGACGAAACAGATTGCAGTTGGTGTTTTTATTTCGCGAACTCGCATGACCGAATGACCCAATTTCCACGGCAACAAACACCGCATACGCTCCCATACACACACGCGCGCAAACACTGTAGCCGCCGCGCCGCCACCCAGTTGCACAAATAGGGGTGAGCAACAGCAGCAGACGCACACAAACACACACACACACACACGCTCTCTCTCTCCCGAGGGGATGGATTCATTTCAGATTGCACACAGCACACGGAACAAAGATGTATGGTGGACTCGTTGTCGATGCCAGGCCCTCCATGCAGAGGGGCAGTCAATGAAAAATGCATTTTCCCCGAGAAGAACTCTTGACAGATGTTGTGGCGAAAGGCGAAAGGGAAAGAGGGCCGGGGAGACGACGGGCACAAGAACATCCATGTTAACGACTTACCAGTAGCACGAGACATAGGAACAGTCCGCAATTTTGGGGAACAGCAAATCGGTCGTCATTGTGTGTTGACACTTATGTACGATGCGCGCTGCGGAGGGGTGATGTAGATGCGTTTGTTTGCCGTCACTTGCACTAGCACTAGCACTTTATGCTCTTATTCCCGTTCACTTCTTCTTCTTCTTCCTTTTCTTCTTTCACGTTCACAGAGGAACTTCTCGGAGGACACAACACAAGAGCAGAACGCGACTACAATCACTTCATGGAGCAGGGAAGGGCACTCTGGACTGTTGTAGGAACAGCGGCGGCGACAAAATTCGACGGAAGTGCAATGGCACAGCGCTGCTTTTGCATGCGGATCTGTCGTGTGCTTTTGGACACACCGACGACGAAAACGAACGAAAACTCTACGCCCGGCTGCGTCGGCAAATCATTTGCGATACGGTCTCGGGGGGAGTATCGATTTCAGGAGCTCTGCCCTCCGACACACGGTGATTAGCGACAAAGTGACTGCCAACGTTGGCTTCCGGAAACATTTGCCGAGATCCACTTGTTTGACAGCGCACACCCGTCACACGCACTCGCTCGCTGGAATTATTTTCCGTCTTCTATCTAATAACACAAACTGACAGTTGGCGGTGTAAATAAATACAGACAGAGGCACAGAGGCAGAGTGTTTCTTGTTTTTTTTTTTTTTCTCTCCAACAATTAAAAACCGTGTATATGTGCAAAGAGGTCGTCGCAAACCGACGAAGACAGGTCCATCCACGCTCCCAGTTCTGTATCAACTCAGATCGGCTCCAAGAGATACTTCATGGGGAACCGTTGGATACGTGCCGTGCCGGCGATGAAAATGCTAGAATGTGCCCGTATGTGTGAGACTGCCGTCGAGCCTGTGCGCGAGAGAGCGAGAGGGACGGTGTGTTGGATACGTGTGCGGGTGGGGTGGTGTGGTGGCATTGCGTGAAAGAAAATTTCCCAACTTTCTCACCACATTCAAATGGGCCCCGAATCGGTGTGGCCCGCTGAGAGAATTCTGACAGCGGAGAGGATTTGAGTGCAAACAATGCGCAACTGGTATGCTGCATGCGAAAGTCCCATGTGTTTTGTGGTCATTGACAGGCACTCGTCAGAGAGACTGAGAGGGAGAGAGTGTGACTGCATGAGAGAGTTTTTGTTAACTGTCAATTTGTGGGCGATGTGGGTGACATCTATGTGTGGTGAGTTGGAATTTATTTCTTCCTAACAGAAATGCTATCCTACTTGCAGCTGTATAACCACACTAATATGGGTGACAAATTGGCATTTTTGACTGTCCTCTGCTTCATTCCCATACAATTGTTGCAAGAGTGTCATAGACACACAATGTTTCCGCATCCATTTTAGACCATTAAAGCGTTTAGCTCGGTCGCACCAACGATACAAAGCGTTTGAGCTTCTCAAATAAAAATTAAAATTGTTCCCGCGATAAAAATAGTTTTCCAAATTTTTGTCGGCGTATATCTGGTAAGAAAAAAATAGCAAACCGCAGTCACTGAACGCGTCCACTCGAACCACACAAATCCACCAACAATCGACGGCCGATGTGTCGTCGGTTTGTGGCAGCAACTGTCAAAATATCTGTTGGTTTTCAAACAAAATTTTGTAATGCATCTCCGTGTTATGGACGAGAAAAATGAATCCGATTCCGAGGCATTTTCCGAACCCGATATATCCAAGCGTCTATCTAACGTACACACCAAGAGTGTCTTTGACATAAAACTTGACCGTAAGCACATCTCACTGCACGTCGCCCTCCACAACTAACATTCTTCTCAAAATCGTTTCCAGTTCCTGACGATGAATCCGCCGAAACTGCAGAAAGATCAGAGTGAGTTGCCGCCAGAGCACAAACAAACCCCCCAGTTTTACATTTAAAACATTCTAGGTACGAGAAACGTTTAAATGCGGAAATTGACGAGTGGCTGTCTCTCCTAAAGAAAACAAAACAATCGATCAGCCGGTAGTTGCCCTTTTAACGACCTTGGCACCGATGCTAAACTAACCTACTTTGTATTTTTTTCTCAGTCTCTCTGCGTCTAAAGAAATAATTGACTATACAGTGCTGTCCCCCGAGAAGCTAGCATACCTGAGCCGCGCACCAGATCTGTCAAAGTATGTCGAAGAGTCTCTCGAATTCCGAAAGGAGGCCAGAGTGTACTTTGAAATCGACTACGGCGAGATCCTTCAAATGCACGAAAACCTCACAGAACTGTGCAACAACAGCTTGAACACCAGCAAATCCGTGATGATCGAAAAGTACATTTACAACAATCCACAGCCGTGTATTAAAAAAAACTAATTCTTTGTGTCTGTTATGTAATTTGTAGTTTCATTCTTTGCCCCAGGCGGCTAAGTACTTCATAAGGTCAGTCAATCCGTCGAATTCGGTGCGGCTCTTCGGCTGTTGTGTGCTTGTCAGTCTTGGAAGTGTGGAGCCCATCTTCTGTCGAAACTCCTCAAACTGCAATCAGAAGAAATTTTCACCTATGTGTGCTAAAGTTTGTTTTGTTGGTCTTACATTCTTCGCCCCCGATAGTTTCCATATTCCGAAGCAAAATGTCCCAGTTCCCACCACTGCGTAGAACGTTCCCCAGGCGAGGGCGCGCAATGCCAACGACGAACCGGCGTCCATGAGGATGGCAACGTCGCGACCTCCCTTCGCTAGAAATGACGCCTCTTGTTTTTTAGCCTTTCCAAGGGTGCGAGAAAAACCAAACAGCGCTCCAGTACCGGCAATGAGACCCAAAAACGCTCCCGCTGAACAAGGGTTAATATGCAACACAACACCCAGCAAGTGAGACTTACCTCGATATCGATGCTTTCTGCGTTCCTCATCCGCGGCTGAACTAGAAATTTGTGAGTCCGACATTATTTGTCGAAGAAATTTGCGATTGAGCAAGACAATCTCTCGCGCAGAGATGCTTTCTTGAAAAATATTTACATCTACCTCATCGGGAGAACAAAAAAACACTGTTTTTGTGTCAGATGCGAACAGCTGATAGCGAGCGCTGCGGGTAACAACTAGTGCTCGATAGGTGGCAGGCAGCTAGCGTCAGTTGGAAATTCAAAAATTTGCTTTGACTGCATCGAGGGGAAAGTTGGAAGCAATTGTTTTGCAAAGATAACAAAAGGTGCCTTTGTTTGCGAAGTGCTACGTATCTGCCGGTGAGTGAGACGCGTTCACTTGGTTACGCAGTGGTTTTGATAAATCGATGAGTGATTGCCAAGCGCAAACAGATTACATTTCGAAAGAAGGCAAGCAATGTTTTTTTTGTTTCCGTAAATTTCCACAAGGGGTTTACTTTAGCACTTGATACTTGTACAGATACTATTTGCTTGTTCTTTACATCAATGTGGAACATAACTCTCGTATGTGTGTGTAATTTAAGGTGGCCGCCATGGCGTAGGGGGTAAATGCGTCACACACTGAAGGTTCCAGATTCGATTGTGGAACAGAAGATCTCACATTTGTTTCACTCTTTCAAGTTGCCGTCGACGCAATAAGGGTATTGATTGTCTTCGAAACGCTTCTCAAATTCTCAAATGAGCCGTTCGGAGTCGGCAAGAAACTGTAGGAAACCAGTCCAGAACCAGAAAATATTCACGTTTGCATTTTGCCGCTCATGTGCAAGACCCTTCAAAGTCATGGTGTGAAGAATATAATGAGTGCTGGACAGTTTTGAGTGGTCATAGCGTGACGTCATATCAGTGTATGGATCAATCGAATTTTGCCTTTTTTTTTTAACTCCTGAGCCCTTTAAAATGACAATTTCTCATAAAAGAGAGTGAACGAGAAAGTTACATTTTCCAAGGCTGTCAGAGTTGGTTGAGAACATTCTCTGACAGACTTCAAAACAGTGATACCTTGAAAAAAGTAGATGTGTTCCCGTAGTCGAAAAATCAGTGCAAAACAACACAAACCAACCCAAAGTCTGTTCCTGTAGACCGAAAAATGGGTTTTACGTCAAATTAGCGCTCTCTCTTGAGAGCAAAATATCTCTAGGTTGTCGGTTGAGTTCTGTCAAATCAATTGGTGTGTGCATCTCAAATTGTTTTGATACTTCAAACTTTTCCGAAAGCCCTACAAATAGAGATATTTTAATACAGAAATGTGTTAAGAATTCCTTTTGAATATAGAACGGATAAATCGTTTCCAAATAATTCCTTAAATTTTAGATTTGACATTTCCTTAACAAATGACAGACTTCAGAATTTGGTGAAAAAAAAAAAATGGAACACACCTAATGTTACTCTGTTGTCAAGTTCGCGTAAATTTTCCAAATTTTAAAACTTTTTGACAGTATTTCATGGTCTATTTCCAAAATTATAGAACTTCTTAAAGCTTGTAGGCGAAAAGGTCTTATAATCATCACAAATGAAAAAGTTAGCCGTTCTGACAAACTGTCTGGCACACAAGAAGAGGAAAGTCTTTATCTACAAAATTAGAAAAAAACAAAAAAAGATAAAACAAAACAAGATATAAACATTGTTAACTGTCCAATGTAGAATACGTTTAGCACAAAGACTAAAATACTTGCACTTTTATACTTCAAAACCACCGTTGTCCTCCAAGAAACAAAAAAAAAGTTTTTCTTCCTTTATATCACTAGGGACCATGGAACTTCAACATTGTTTCTTCCACCACCCACCGAACGAGATGGGTTGCAGTTATCTCGAGGTCGAAACTACCTAGTTTCAGGAGTATCGATCGAGTATCGAACTATTTGTAGGACGCTATCTAGCTCTTTTACCTTGAGGGTTCCACACTAATGCCATTCTGGTAATACTGTCGACTTTTATTCGGCTCCGTCTGATATCTACATCTGCTTCTGCGCCCCCGTCTGTTGTTAGTATACTTCCTACAGAGCAGAAGCAATTCAACCGATACTTCGATGTTTGACTCTGATTGCCTATTTTTAGCTCTCAAATAGGAATGACAATTTTCAAAGAAAAAGATCGCGAAGACTGCGTTGCCACGTGGATTCTTAGTGGAAGCACGAGAATGGTTTACAAAGTTTCCAAGGTCTTCAAAGTAGAGACATTACCACAATGTGTAGATTTTTCCAATAATAATAATAATAATTGAGTGGCACTACAGCCCATAACGGACCAGGGCCTAGCTTCTACAACAACTACTCGTGTTGTGCATGCTATTGTTCTTCACGAGTAGAAGGGACCTACAGTTTTTTGCCGATTCCGAACGGCGAGATTTGAGAAGCTTTCCATAGACAATTAATACTCTTTGAGTGTTGTCAGCAACTCGAAAGAGGTGGTGCCGTGAAAAAATGCTAGGTGTCCCGCCGGGAATCGAACCCAGACTTTCTGCGCCGCAGTCGATGCACTTACCACTGCGCCACGGCGACCAATATTTTTCCAATAAGATTCTAGAATTTACGATGGACCTATGTCTCAACTAACACGCACTCCAGGTAACATGTTCCATAGTCAGATGCTATCATGTTTAAATGCCCAAGTATTTGATATCCTTTTCTACCTGTAAGCACTAACTCCACCATGAACGAGGCTTTCCTCTGTCGCGTTATTTCAATGGCTTGGGTCTTGAAGGCTCTTCAAGCAGAAGCTGTGTAGTCCACCTACACTCTCTTTATAGCACCTAACCATCTTAAGAGGCGTATCTTGACTTGGCGCTTCCCACTGCATACTCTATAGAGACTGTCCTTGAATTTTCTCCTCGACATGACGTCAAAGCAAACATGACACGAAATCGTACCTCCTCTTCTATTCCTCTTGAAAGGATCATGGTCTTTCTAAACCTCGTTTAATAACGTCCTTATTTCTGTGCAATGTTGTCGCCGTGGAGCAGTGGGTAAGTGCATCGACCCATACGCTGAAGGTCTATGTTCGATTCCTGGACGGAAAACCTCGAATTTTTTCACGGCACCACCTCTTTTGAGTTGCTGACAACACTTAAAAGTACTAATTGTCTATGAAAAGTTTTTGAAATCTTATCTATCGGATTCGGCAAAAAACTGTAGGTCCCTTCTACAAGTGAAAATACTTTTTTTCCCAATAACTCGGATTCGAAACCGGAGTACGGTTTTAATGGCCTACCCATCCTAAGCGTTGTATCCGAAGACGCTTGACCAGGCGCATCGTACAGCCTATAAAGTTCGTCGTTGAATCTTTTACTCCAGACGTCAGCAACGCAAACAGGACCAAAAATCGCATGTAGATCTTTTCTCTCAAAAGACTAAGTCCTGAGCAGAAAAATGCACAAACGAACACATTGACATTACGGTAGCCTTCTTCTTTTTAGGATGGTGCCATAGTCTATAGTGGACCAGGGGCTTAACAAACATTTCTCTTTCGTTCTCACTATCTCTAGCCAGTTTCTTGGAATGGCGCAAACCGAATCACTTTTATTTTCCATCCCAAGCGCCTGCTGTGGCGTTGTTTCAATGGTTTGGATTCAAAGGCTCTTCGATTTCTATCAGTATTGTCCATACGGCTTAAGATCGTGGAATGTGCACTTTTAGGAGCGAAAGTCGAGTACATGGTGCAGTCCCGTTGCATGAACAGATGAACCCTGTTTACGGATGGCTTCAATGGACTGAATAGAGATCAGCGTTCAATATAAAATTGTCAGATATTTCTATATTCGGCGCGGTCAAAGGTTTCATCTCTCTTGTGGATGTACATAAAGAAGATGGCGCTGCAGTCCAGGAACCACACTCTAGATTCTACAGCAGCTACTCGTGAGTGGAGGAGATATAGGGTTCATTACCGACTTTGAAAATTTGATGGAGAATAAGTATTCTGTGAGATTTGTCTGCAAAGTCAAAAGAGGTGGTACCGTGAAGAAAATGGGAGATGAACGTTTAGTCCAGGAATCTAACATAGGACCTAGAGTGTGATTTAAGGTAAAGGCAGCCAACGCTCAAATTTTGACGCGAGGGTAAAAAAACATCGCTCTGTCATATTATTCAATTGATTGAATGCATGTGTGTATTCCCTACACGAATAAGTGGTTTAGCTGACAATTCGTCAAACGCCATCTGTTTTTTTTGACTTCAGCCACAACACTGCTCTGCGTGCCTCAGCAGGATAATTTTTTTATAGCCTAAGAAAGGAAACTGAAATATCTTTTTCTCCAAACATTTTCCAACCAGTAATCCTGTTCTCTCAATTGTTTCGCGTTCACCACCAAAAGGACTTCATCCAACAACCCAAATACTCGAGCGCCGACTTGAGTGATACAACCTGCAAAAACATATTTTTCCACCGTCCATCCGCTTCGTGTGTTCAACACCCGACATCAGACACCTGCTCACACACGCATTCAGTTCCTCGTCTACCTGCCCGTGATTGCTTTGAGAACTGCCGCAATCCGTGTTGTTTTCTTCGACAGAAAAAAACTAACAATTCATTTTCAGAGGGGAGAAAAAACACACGACATCAAAAACAACATCGGAGCGATAATAAATTGGCAATTTGAGCCCTTATCGGCTATATCGCTCATAATCGCAAAAACTGGGACGTCACTATCAGTGAACCCAGAATTCATTCTCTCACTCGGTTAGTCGCCACCTCTCCCTCTCACAGCCGGATCCCACACATGCATCGAACATTTCGATTGAACGGGCTTAATCGCTTATAGCCACTGACGCGACGAGACGGTCTTACCAGACTCCAGAACCGTGCTGAAGTCTTGCGCTCATTTCGCCTTTATTCATTTGAATTTTCTTTCTTTCCGTTTATCTGCGGCCAGTCGGCCCATTCGAACACATTGGCATAGTCTAACTCGGTTGCTCGGCGATTACGGACGTGTGGTGGCATTTTTCAGACGCGAACTGAGACTCAGTCGAAAGTGTGCGGACTCGAACCCTTCCGTTGGTTCTCAAGTGCTAACCAGTTCGACTGGTTCCTTTTGTTGTGTTGTGTTTTTGGGGGGTTTTCGTGAGCGCTTTGTGAAGTTTTGGAGGGAATCAAAGTTCAAGTGAAGTGTGAGTAACATTCAATCTTTTTTTTTTCTTCTCTCCGATCAATCTATTACGTCTTATCTAATCAAACAAACGAATCCAAAAATAGAGCACACACAAAAAACAAATGAAGTTGGAAACTATTAGTGAAGCGCAAGTCGCGACTGATAGACGCAAGAACGTGTCCTCCCATAAAGGAGTTAGTTAGCCTTCCCTGACCTTGTGAAGGCGATAATGGCTGATCGACGGAGGCGGGAAAATCCGTGTAAAAGAGGGGCAGTGATGCGTTATCAAGGGAGGCCACCGTTCAGCGGCTGTCGGCGCACTTATGAGAAGATAAATATTGTTGTCACGCCGCCTCCACGCTTGGTTCGTCTTGCCGGAGATCAATTTCTCTGAACGATTGCCGACCAAGACGAGATTGTCGCTTGTGCCGCTAACAAGCGTATCGTTTCGTTAGAATGATTTATCTTTGACGGGTGCGACAAACAATTTAATTGAAGAAATCCAGTACCTCGCGCGATGGGTGGCGCAAGATCAATAAATTGTAGTGCGCTGTTGAACATTGGTTACAGCGACGGGGATCGAGGAAATGTATTTTCTTGGCAAATAAAATGGAGTTAAAGAGTGAAGCATCTTGGGGATGCGGTGTTTGATGGCAAATGTAAAGTAAAGGCAGGCGCGTCTGGCTTATCGGAGGAGCTGTACATTTCGACAAACTGATAAGTTGAATGACTGCCAGCGCCGTCTTCCTTACTGCCTTAAGAAGGTTGTAAATGTAAAATCAAAATGACGTGTCTTTTTATGAGTTCTTTGTCGACGGGAGATATTGTGAGTGTGAGTAGTGAACAAACTCCACCGTGGGGTCATCATTTAATTGTTCCTCTTACTACGACTTCTAAGTTCGGTCTGTGTATCCCGATTCGGCTGTCAGGACATCGCAAAAAATGTGCTGCCCTTGATCTTTGATCATCAAGAATCTTAATCATAATCTTTCACACTGATCCGCTTTGGGATTTGGGTCCTTTTGCGGTAACGGATGTAGTCTCCCCTTTGATTAAGCAATCCTGGCAAGAAGTATATTTTGTTTGAAGAAGGGGATATTATCTCCATACTCAACAAAATTGAGACTACTACTGCATCTGATGGTCAAGTCAGTTAAGTCAAGTGAAAGTCATTCATTCATCGGTTTCGGAAGGAGAGCACAATAAAATACACACAACGATCAATTTTTGATGTCAATTGCAATTCTTTATAAAGCTTGGACCTTGCCATTATTTGTGAAAAACAATATCATTCAAATGACCGCCGCGAGAAGGTTCGATGAAGGCGATTCTTTTGAAGTGGAGAGGACCTTTTTTATGTTTCCAATTAATTTTTATCCAATTTTTCGCACATTTTGGCGATATCTCGATCATAACTTGAAGGATCTTCGTTATTGAATGCGGCTTGAGTTCAGAAATTGTTCGCTTAAGTACGGTAGATAATCTAACGGTCACAAATCGCTTGATCGATGGCGATGTTACCAAAGGTTAAATTGCGCGACACAGAAACTTTGCAAAGCCATAGTGGTTGTGTTTTGTGACTTGTTGTTCTGTCTGTGACTTGTTGATCAGTCATAATCTTCAATCACTGACCATAGAAAATTGGCTTTCGCTTTGAATTGACTGAAAGCGGCGTATATTCGCATCTGGGAAGAAAAATGCAAAAACGACAACTTTCGACCATAAAGGACAACAAACAGTTCCTTTGACTGGATGCAATCTTTTCGATCACATGTGGGTTTTCTGAGACCCGCATGCAACAATTTTGTGTGTTCACACAACCACCGGGTGAGACATGCGTGTCATCACTAAAGCAAATGTTTTTTTTCGAGAAATCAGTGTTTTTGTCAAAGCCCAAGAAACGTATCTACGGTGCTGGAAATGGCCAACAGACTTCAATTGTTGCGTAAGCTGAACTAAATAAGGATGAAGGACACAAACCGTGGATATGACACGTTCCATTGCTCCGACCGCCGTAAAGTAGCAATATTTTTGACTACAACGACACTACGATGATGCACAGGCCTTATGACATCAGAAACCATTTTACTTTCTTCAAATTTTTCACATACTTACCGATTGATTGGGTTATCAAGCAATTATAATAACAACAATCATGGAGTTTTGCGATAAAACTTGGCTACATTTGTGTCGCAATTTCTGCAGTAAATTTTAATAATTTTCACTCATTGTTCGATTGTTGAATGATTCATTATTGTAAATGGAAAAAACATTCAACCAATATCGTGAATGCGAGGAAAGCTTAGCAGTTGTAAAATGTCAGAGCTCCCAACTTGCACATCGGAAATAAATTCCCCTGTGCAATGTTGTCGTTCCAAAAGCGTTGAAGTTTGTCTAGATAAATTAAATGAAATTGTAACATATGTACGGAAGATCTTCACTGAATACAATATTCGAATTCGATATTTCGAAATTCGCATAGAATATTTCAATTTAGGATATTCCATTCCAAAACACGCGTTTTCAAGCAGTCTAATCTGCATACGCCCTTTCTACGAGAAATGCAATCTCAGTTCAAGTTCAACGAATCAATGACATAATTCATGCTTTTTCGCCTTTATTTCCAGCTACGCATACCATCGAAGTTCCAGATCCAATTCATGCACTTAAACAAATTCAATATACACGTAACTACACAGTTTTGATATGCCTCTGAACAAGTACTCGAGATAAAGCCTTTGCTCTCATGATTAAAAATTACATACGTACCTTCACTGCAAGACTTTCTGATGTTTACACACAATTCAAGTTGGCAAACAAAGAAATTGAAAAAATATTTCCAGTTCATTTCGGTGCGATACACAGTGGGACAGAATGGATAAGATATGGAAAAATATGTTGGAAATGGCTGAAGGGTATATAAATAAATGCACATTTAAGTGGACTTAACTTCTTCTTTATTAGCTTTATTTATTAGCTCGAATTATAACTTTGGGTATTTTGTAGGTGCAACTGAAGGGCTTGGTTTTTAAGTCAAGTTAAGTAGGGTCTAAGGTATTATCAATCTCTTACCGGAGCTCAGTGGAGCTTTTGTAGGTCTTGCCAAGGTAAATAAGTCGAGCTTATCTTTCCTCTCTCTCTGTACAGCACTTCAGAAACACTATCTAATAATTATTTAGAGATGCATTATCTTCCATTTTCCTTATTTTGTGGAGTAAGTTCTGGAAGTTTCCATTCGTCGTCCTTATAGTTCAAGAGTGTAAAAAAATAATAAACCACTTTGTCTTAAACACAGAATTTCATATTTCATACCCTCCCAGTGTCACTTACAATTGTGAAATCAAAACCGAACTGTTTTTCTTTAAAGTTTTAAAAACATTGAGTCATCAAATTAATTTAGGAACTCATTCAAAAATTTTTAAAAACTCCAACTTATTAAACTCTAAGCATTCATGAATATTAGAAGTAGAGTAATTAGACCTAATAGTATTCCGCCATCCGAAGACGTTTGACCAGGCGTATGTCGCTGTACAGCCCATAAACTTTGTTCGTGGCAAGAGCATGTAAAGCGTATGGACGCCACCGCTCCGACCCAAAAAGTTTTCGAATCCACGCCATTGGGACGGGATTGACAACAGAGGACGGCCTATGTTAAGATGGCACACACAAGTGGAGAACCAACTTGGAGTGTGCAACTGGAGGCAGCTAGCGAAAGATCGTACTGGCTGGAGAGGCATGTTGCTTGAGGCACAGTCTTATACAATATTGCCGATTTGCGACCACTAGGAGTTAATTTTTTTATTTGTTCATTGTCCTTTTTAACAATTCTGGTTTGTAATTCACGGATTGCATGCCTTAAGCCCTTGAATCATTTTCGGTTTGTTGGCAAATATCGGTCCTTAGCAGTTATAATTAAGTGGCACTACAGCCCACAGAGGAGCAGGGTCTATCTTCTACAACAACTACTCGTCTTGTGCGTGCTACTGTTCTTTCACGAGTAGAAGGGACCTACCGTTTTTGCCGACTCCAAACTAGTACTCTTGGCTGTTGTCAGCAACTCAAAAGAGGCGGTGTCGTGAAAAAATGCGAGGTGTCCCGTCCGGGAATCGAACCTAGACTTTCTGACTGTGGGTCGACTCACTTACCAACTACGCCACGGCGACCAAATTCTTCACGATTACCCACCGAAAAAAGTATAAAGGGGTCATATTGCAGTTTTGGGGCAAACAGTTGACGTCACAATATCAAGCGTAAGAAGACTCTTTTCGTTTCTCGGCAAGATTTCGAGCGGGAAACAGCTTTCAGTATCAACAACCACTTGTATAGAACTAATCTGCAATTAGATGTAGGCTCCAAAGTGTGCCATTTACAGACAGTTTTTTGTGCTAGTTTTTTCTGTTGCTGCACATAGTGAGGCAATTCCTCCAATTCCAATTCAGTGTTTTCTTCGCATTGAAAGGACTATGCTTCTGTGTGCTTGACATGCATTTTTACGTGCTTCACGTGAAAAGCACGTAAAAAAAGGTCGTCTATTGATGTTAAGGACCATTGGTGATGTGTTTTAGAGCAAATGACGATTAGTGCGAAGTGTGAATAAAAATTCTGTCGGAAATAAGTATGTGTATGGCTTAGCTGATGTAGGGTGTTCAAGATGTGTTCGACATTTTGCGAATACGGTGAACTTCTTAAATTGAAGCATAACTCTACTAACGATTTCATTATGGCCTTACAATTTCAATTAATCGGTAAATTAGAACAAAAAAAAAGAAGGCAGAACAACGTGAAGAACTAAAAAGAAATTATGATTCCTTACGAGGATAAGTTGACATCATAGACTGATCAGTCAAAACTGTCCAGTCGTTTCTTACATCACTTTATTTTAAGAAATATATGTATGTATGTATGTATGTATGTAGAACGCCGCAGCTGTTTGGGAAATTGCTAATCCTCTTGAAATGAGTTCTCTTTTCTGAGAAACTGTGATTCTCTTACCTACGAGGAATTGTAAATTTTTGAAAATAGATTTCATTTAATTCTAACGACGCCCTTGCATTGCCTCGTTTGAATTTATTTTCTAAGCTAAAAATCAAAACAACAAAATGCAAACAACCTTCACATGCATTGAAAAATTATTTGTTTTAATAATTTAAATTTGTCCTTGCATTCTACACCGTTGCACGTCGCAGATAACAGTTTGACGCGCTCCGGTTGCATAACTCGAGATTAAAATTCCTGTCGTGTTTGTTATTCTTAATGTGATGTCACTGACGGCGGTCGAGTGACCGCAAGTCAAGCGAATAATATGAGAGAGTGCAGACTATGCGCTTGCCGTGCACAGCTGACTGCTCTGTGATTTCAGCTGTGGTGGATCTGATTGTGAATTGAAATGGAATTGAGGCACGATGCGATTATGTAAAGAGAACAAGGTTTGCTGAACACAGTGTAAAGTGCTTCAGAGAAACCCTTTAAAGCTTATTTCTGGCTATCTGCCAATCGAACATTTTCTCATTTCTTTCTCATTTGTTTCCCTTCCAAAACAACAACATGGCGGCCAGTTCCGGAATTCGTGCCTTCAAAAGTGTCAAACATTTGTAAATTGCCCACGAATTTTCTGTACTCGTCGGCCATTTTTAAATATCATGTGGAGTCCCCTATTAGTCCCGGGCTGATACACAAGTGAGCTGTCAGAAACTTTCGTTCAGGGAAGGGTGTGTGTTAATGCAGCCACTGTACGAATGTAGGCCCGGATGCAAACAAAAAACAAAAAACAGGTGGCTGTGGCTTGTCGGAAACCTTAAGGTCTCGGTGAGCAGGGAGCGTACTCTGTCCGACGAGTTTGATAGAAATATTAACAGTGTAAACCGTTTCTATGCTCTCTGTCATACGCAATTCCTAAGTCGGACTAGGCGGTGAGTCTCGATTTGCATTTCATGAGTCTATTCCCGAATCTGCGGAAATTTAAACGCTTTATCTATCGTGGACTTCTTTGACCTGAAACCACACTTCTAGGGAGTTATCATGTTCTTCATAGACGATTTAAGGTGTTCACATAGAACAGCAGATATGATCTTGTACACGTTGTCGAGGATATTCATCCCTCGGTTGTTGACGTACGATCTCCTTGCCTCTCAGTGTAACGTGTGGTAAAATTGTGCATTGATTTGTACATTCACTTAGGAACCTGTTTTTGCTTTCAAACACTGTCGCCATGACCTTCCCAAAGTTCATCGGCATTTTCCCTTAACACAATTGTGCGCTTTATTTCATTTCCTGACGCTGTTACTTATCGAATTTGAATTTGATCGGTTTATGACCTTCTTTATGACCAGTCTCACGCTTGTTTTGGTTGCCTTTCTACCAGATATTGAAAAGTAAACACGTAATGCAAGTGACTCATAAATTTTGAAGGCTTGGCGCTATCTTTCCCTTCTACCAGTTTCCAAGAAAGCATACTCCACTGACACGATTTCGGGATTTTAAGGCAGTAAATAATTTTTTTTATTTTATCAGGCCCCGTCAGTTTTTTTCCATTTTTTGAATGGATTGACCATTGACCAGCAGTTGAGTGACAGGTAACCTAAGAAAGCGAGAAGCAAAGAGAATTATTGGGCCGTCGAATAATTTTCTTGACCAATGTCTCCATATCAGAGCAATGTAAACATTGGCATGCATTCAGTGTGTGTTAGGTGTCTCTGGTCTTAATCCAAGCTTTCTATTCTTGAATCATCAAGCAGTTCTCTTTGTGAAATGCATTGTCATTTGTTGACAATACGCTTAGAGTACTTCGGTGATAAGCGTCCGGCAATAGTGAGCAGAGACATTGTAACAACTGCAATCGTATTTCATTCTCTGTCTGCGCAAGTGTACAAATAAGCATTTTTTTCTTTGTGTTTTCACCGGTGTATCCCCTGCTTGGTTGGCGTAAAGTCTTAAAAAAAAAACAAGCATGAGTTAAATTTTTAATTTACGAATATGTACCACAAGACGCGTTTGCCGATGAACTCTCTAGGCAAGGGTCAAAATTGGCACTCATGGGGCCCAAACCCACCTTGGGGCATCCTTGGTCAGGGCCTTAATCGGGAGTTTAGTCCCTCCACAGCACAGTCAGAGATAGCAAGACTCTCCACGATGCGGGCTGACCGAGCGCAAGCTCCCACCGTCAGTAAGAAATTCGCGGCTTTTCTGTTATCTCGAGGTTTAATGATGAAATCCTCTGCGGCGCCTGTAGAGAAGGTGAAGACACCGCAGAGCACTTCCTCAGTCCATGCCCCGCCTGGTTCGGATCAGGTGGTAGCTGGTTGCTGCTCATATGGCTTTTTATCATAGAAGTCACGCAAGCAGTGGTTAGGCATGTGTAGACACAGACTATGACTTCAAAATGGAAGATTCCTTTAGTGTGCACAACTTGATCGTTTCAATGAAACTATCATGAAGGAGCGACCAGTATTGAACAAAAGAAGGGACATGACAATGTTAATCTGTACAAATTTTGATTTCGGTAGAAACCTTTTAACACATCTTTCGTATATTCCAGAGCTTGGACCGAATGATAACAACTTGTTTCGGTCTCTGCAAATATACCAAAAATTTCGCAGAGCCCTTTATTTTTGTTTTTCAAGAATGTGGTGAACTTCCGTTCCGAGCAACGCTCCTTCTCTCCGAACATGTTTTGGACTCTTTTGTGGATTATTCCTTCCTCGGTACTAGTTATTTCAACAAAGTTATTGTTTCATATTCATATTCGCCAAAGAAACTCTTTTTTGCGAATTGTTGGCGAAAGTTAAATTTCTCTTCCAACGTACAACACTTTACGTAGTGAAGGTGACAAGTAAGTTATTAACATAGAATCGAATCTCTGATTCCCACATTCCATGTTCTTGTTGCATTTCCATGGCGTATAACGTAATTCAATTACGTATCATCATTGAACTCCCAAGAAAGGATAAATTAAACAAACAATCCTCTACCATGATCGAGTTACGTGTTTATCACTGGCATCGCATAACCAATTCATCATGAAAAGTTTAAGGCCACGACGACATCACTTTGATTGATTGAAATCAAACGGATGATCAATTGTTGAGATGTGCCGACGATGGCGTTTGAGGTTCGATTTGATTAAACCAACAAATGAACGAAGTCAAAGTCAAAGTCAAGGACTCATTTTGAAAACGAAATTTACATGTGACATCTGTATTTTATCTTTCACAGTTTCCATGAAACAGGTTCTTAAGCAAAGGTTACAAATGTGCCAATGTGGATGACATATGGCTCAGCAATGCATTTTGTGGTCGCGAATAGAATTTGGGAAAAATGTGCGACAAAACATAAAAAAATGCATGAAATCTTTATTTGCATCAATAGTACGGTCCATTTAATTAAATGTTTGAAGATTATTTCATGCAAATGTTGATCTTGACTGCGCCCCAAATGGTCCATCCGCTTCCATCCAATTTTGGCATACTCTTTCCAACATTTCGGCCGGTATCTCACGAATAAATGCTTCAATGTTGTCTTCCAATGCGTCATTTGAAGCGGGCTTGTGTGTATAGACATGAGCTTTAACATAGCCCCACAAAAAATAGTCTAAAGGCTATTCGCACGATCTATACGGCCAATTTACCGGTCCTGAAAGTGAAATAAAATGTTCACCGAACTCGCCTCTCAATAAGTCCATTGTTGCGCTTGCTGTGTGGCATGTGGCACAGTCTTGTTGAAACCACATGTCATGCAAGTCAAGATCTTGCATTTTGGGCAAAAAAAAAAGTTGGATATCATCTCTTGGTAGCGCTCATCATTCACAGTTACGTTATCACCTTTAAAGAAGTACGGTCCAATGATGCCACCAGCCCATAAACCGCACCAAACTGTGACTTTTTCTGAATGCATTGGAAGCTCTTGTAATGCTTCTGGCTGATATTCACTCCAAAATTGACAATTCTGCGTATTTATGTACCCATTGAGCCAAAAATAAACTGACCATAAAATGGAAGAAGCGCGCGATGAACTTTCTCAACAGAGCACGCATTTTGATAATAAAATTCAATAATTTGCAAGCGTTGTTCATTTGTAAGACGATTCATGGTTCATTATAGACCAAACTGAAGATGTTTGACAGTGAGACAAAACACGAAACGTGCGTCAGCTATTTAATCCAGTGTTGCCAAAAAGATAATAGCTAAAAAAATCACCCTTTATTTGTAGTACAAGTTTATTTAAGATTTTCGTGGCTTAGGAATTGGGGAAACCGATTTCTGTCTGCATCTTCTTATAAATGTTGGGACTAATATGAAAATAGTTGTTAGATGACTCTTTGGAGTCTTTGGAAACTTTCATTGTAAAGATGGAAGTTAGTATTACACAGACCTACTTGTTATTTTGCATTTGTTTGACATAGTTTCGCTTAGTTAACAACGAATCCTCACATAGAAATAATACGCAACATTTTACACGGCTGAAAATATGCAACAGCGTTTATGTTCCTCATACCGTAACAGCAAACCATGCGCCATATTGGTTTCATCGATTTATATCCGGTAATTTTGAGGTTATATATGAATAACGCTCTAAAAGGTCAACTGTCAAAAATTTTGATAAATTAATCGAGGAAATCTCTGAAGCCGACCGTCATGTACGTACTGTTTTGATCGCAAAAGAACTGAACATTACACACAAAAACCGTTTCGAAGCATCCAAATAAGGTCACGCGAGTCTTATTGAGCGAATTTCTATGTGTGAATAGCTACTGTAATAATTGGTGCTTGAACATTTGGTGAAATAATTGAAATTGGTGTATAAAGTTGGGAAAAACTTATTTATTTCGCTGTACGTTGACAATTTTTTTTTAAATTAAGTTTAGTAAGGAAAATTTTGAAAGTGTTTAAACACGCTCATATGGCAAAAAAGTTTAACAATTTTTCGCCAATTTCCCATATCGACGTAACCAGAAATCAAAAAAAAAACTCTCAATCAATTAAAGTTTTTGTTGTGAAATTCTGGCCAACAAACAGTAGTTTGCCGAAAAATTATTAAGCATAAGCTCGTGATTATAGTTTTGAAGAGGCTACTCCCAGTAGGCATTCAAAATCTTAAACTTTCGGGAAGCCGGAAAGAAATAATAATAATAATTGAGTGGCACTACAGCCCACAAGGGAACAAGGCCTAGCTTTTACAACAACTACTCGTTTTGTGGATGCTACTGTTCTCACACGAGAAGAAGAGACCTACAGTTTTTTGACGACTCCAAACTGCGAGATTTGAGAAGCTTTTCATAGACAGTTGACATTATTTGATTGTTGTCAGCAACTCGAAAGAGGTTGTTCTGTGAAAAAATGCGGAGGGTGCCGTCCGAGAATCGAACCTAGACTTTCTGCGCGGCGGTCGACGCACTTACCACTACGCCACGGTGACCACGAAGCCGGAAATAGAAGTATAAATTTCCAACTAAGTTCGATGAAACAATACGAACTGCTAATTAAGTTGTAGTGATCAAGTGAGAGTGAGTTGTAATCTCATTGCCCATGGAGCAAAGATCGTCCTTTTACACTGTTGGTATGCAATCGAAAGTCTATAATACATTATCTTGTTGTTGTTTTCATGTTCTCGTAAAGGTCAATGGATTTCACGACTTTGTTTATTTCTGGGGAATAGAAAAGAAATCCAATTATAGAAACCGATTTTTTTATTACGTTAAACGGGTACGTAACTGTCGCCGGCTGACACTGTTCATTTATTGACAAACCAGCTTTGTCACCCAAACTTCCGGTTCTGTAGTTAATTTTTGCAAAAACGAGCTCGAATGCATATTGATGATGAACACACCTCTGGGGGATTGACAATCACTTTCTATTCGATGAGCGGTGGACGGTTTTTGAATGATTTCAATTGAATTGTTTACAAAGGCAGCATTTCATTCAATTCACATATCAATGAAATAAAGAAATCAAAGAATCCCTTATCTTATTACAAAGTAACTTTTTAACTTTTTCTTGTAACAGTCACATTCTCTTCAACTAAAGGGAACATAATATTGTTTAACGCGTGATTGCTAATTGATTGAGAAAAACAAATCGTCTTAATTTAGAATAGCATCGTGATTTGATTTTTGTCTACTGGAATCTGTTTAGTAAATATCGCATTACACAAGTCACGATCAATCAAACCGATAGCGCCAGAGTCACGGTCCGTAGATTTAACAAAACCAGTTCCAATAAGGATCATGAAAAAGCATTACTGTGCGCATCTGTGACAGATTTCAATCAAATTAAATTTTTTTTTTCGATTCCGATATTGACAAGTGTTTTTAAATTTAGGTTAGCGCTACTGTCATTGACATCATTAGTGCTTTATAGACACATACCTTTGTAAACAGATAAATCTGATTTTTTCATCCTTTCAGATACATAAAACAATTCAACAAAGAACACTAGCTTAGTGTTGCCACAGTTTTCAGCTGTCACAAAGTGCTCACGACTTTTGACACAGAGCATGGGGTCACTCCAAGTTGTGTGGTAGAGCACAAAGATATAACTGGCAATGAGACTTGTAAAACAGGGCGTTGTGTCGACCCTACGGATAGGAATTAATTTAATTATAACAGAAGGGCGGATAATAATGTCCAGACCTTAGCAAATAATAAATTACATTCCTTATGTATTTCTGATACCGCCCACGCGCTGTGACTCAGACGCGACAGCAAACAACCGACTTTGTCAGTTAGTTCCACAAAAAATATTATCCTCGATGTGGGTCATAATCATCTAAAGTATCAGGATTTGAAAATGGACCTCGCTGGTGACTGCATCTGAAGGGGTTGTGACATCAAGGAAGAACTGAAGATCACTCCTCATTACCTCAGTCACTACCCCAGTCCTGGGCGTATGAACCATAAAACTTCTTCATATGCAAACTAAATGAAATTGCAAATAGCTGAAGAGCCATAGTACCGACAACCTTGTATGGGATTATTAATTCTTCGGTTTCGAAAGTAAAGCTATGTGAAACCTGCACAAACAAACATACATATGAAAATTGTCAACCTTTGTAAAGCTTGGACTTTGCCATTAGGTGTGCAAAACAATCATGCTTACAGTCGCCTCGAGAAGGCGTAGCATGCGGTTCTTTTGAAGTAACTTGTAACTCCTTTTTTAGTCACCTTTCAGGAAGTTTTAAGCCATAGCTTGAGTACTGTTAGTTTCTAATGGATTTAGAGTTTGTTTAAACACGGTCTTAAGCGTAGCCCCACAGAAAAAAATGTTGCAGTTTCAAATCGCATGATCGTGGTGGCTATTTGACGTCGCCAATAGAAGAATTTCTGTGGCAGGGAAATTTCTCATACAATAAAACCTTAACTGGTCATGTTGTGTGGCTTGTTGGTCCCGTCTTGTTGGACCAATGACACATTTCGACCAAATAGTCGCTTTTCATCTGGATGCAGCGGTACCTCTTCGATCACTTGTGAGTTTTCTGAACCCCATATGGGGCAAATTTGTGTGTTTACATATTCATCGAGTGAGAAATGTGTCTCGGTAATAAGCCAAATTCTTTTCGAGACATCTGTGTTTTTTAAAATCAAAGAAACATCAAATTTTGCATCCATAAGGACGAACGTGCAAATTGCAAAGTACACCACAGGGACCTAAAGGGCAAGTTCCATTGCTCTGAATGGAATCAGCAACACTTGTCCTTACAACTTCCGTTAGCTTTAAGCATTTTCACAATTTCGTCAATTGATTTCGTAGACGGTGCAGTATGATGACCATAACGATCGCATAACCGAGAAAAGTGACTACGTTTCAATTACCACTTTTATAGTAGGATTTTCAACATAAATTGTGACAACTTAAAGGATAGTTGATCTAAGCTGGTGTTAAATGCCAGCGCTACTAACTTAAGACCCCTAAATTAATTACCTTTTGGAGACATTTCTTGGCTGCGCATTCCCCTGGTGATCGTAACTAATTGCTCAAGTCCGGGACCAGTCAAGGTTTCAATATTCCTTCAAGAGTGATACAATGAGTTCAACGCCGTTCTAACATTTCAATTTCTTTTTATGGAAAGATTTATCTTTGGCCTGAAAATAGGCTTCAGTGTTGGCGATCACCTCCTCATTCGAGCCACATTTTCTTTAGGTGAGGTTCTTCTTGAACTCTGAAGAGACGTAGAAGTCCCTGGGAGACAGACCTGGAGAATACGGTGGATGCGGAGGCAATTCAAAGCCAAATTCGTGCAGCACGTTTCACGTTTTAAAAGTCCTGTTTATTCTGGCGAAATATTCAGCTCGAAACTGCTCTCAGAATCATCGATACGTTGTTGTTTTTCGTCCATTGTGAGCAAAACCGGCACCCATTTTGGAAACAGCTTTTTCATAGATAAATGTTAATGCAAAATAGTGTTCTTCTCATATGAACTTAACTTTGTCCTAGTCCGTGCAAGGTGTTGATGATTTTTTGCTTCAAATCCCATTAAAGGGAACATGGCCAAAGATCACATGAAACTCTTTCTTCGCTTTCAGCAGAATGTATGCCTTGATCTACACATTTGTGTTTAGGTCCTTTTTTAACACGAATTTAAAATCAAAAGATTGCATAAGCTGTATTCAAATCATGAAAAAGAGAATCACAAGCAAATGAGCAGAACCCAAACTTCCTGGGCATATGTACGTCAGACTCCCAAATTGAATAAAAGAACGTTCGTTTCCCTTCCAGTTAAGGGCAGAAGATTGAAAAATGTAAAATCGAAGTTACAAAAGAATTCAAATTAAAGAGAGTTCCAGTTTCTGTCGTTCTACATATGAATTGAGTAGGCAAGGTTCGTTTCGGTTAAGTATTCCGTCGTAACAGACTGTCTTTTTTACCTGTTCTGATTGCGCTTGGTTAACTTCTTACTCTACGCTACTTACTCCATTGATTTCTTTTCCACATACTGTGTAACCGGCAAGGACGAAATCCGATCTTTCATATTCGATGTCATCTGACGTGTGCCGTGCCCCATTTACTCAATTACAGTGACCCACTAGTTTGTGTCCTTATCCTGTTCTTCTTGCAAAACAATACTTAAGATGCATTCCTTTGCTCTGTACCAGCCACACTCTGTCTGTGACTGATAAGCTTTCGGTTGCACTCGCGTCTCTTAAGAACATTTCATTTTCAACCCAGCTTGTTGAGCGTTGTTCCCATTCCTTATCGTTGCTTGACCCCGATGGGTTCAATTAAGGGTAATCGTTCAAAAGACGTTATAAAGGTAGGTTCTAGGCTATTTAATCACCCGATGTCTTTCCTGACACATTATGGGGTCGAGGTTCGCATTCTGAGGAATGTACAGTTTGCAACAGAGCTGTAATTTTATATTTCCTCCACATTTGTTGTAACAGCTATAAAAAGGTGGCACTGACTGATAGAAGCTTAGCCCTGAATAAATAATACTTCACTGAACAAATGATCTTATCAACACGATCACAGTCTCATGCCCTTCGAAGCAAACAAAGACGACATTTTGAAGACATTTTGCGTGTCCCAGTGCTCTTCTTTTGACACCAACATTTCTCGTTTATCCGCATTATTTCCCTCCGAAAGCCAGACGAAGAATTTCACCTTGCCTTCCCACGCAAATGAAATGTTTATTAGTGACTAATTTACAATTTATCAAGTCTGCTCTCGTTTGCATTTTACTGCTTTTCTCGTGTGAGCTGTCAAGCAATTAAGCATCTAGCCATAAAAATTACATCAACAGTCTCGTTTATAGCGCTCCTCGCTGAGGGTTCAACATCAATTAGACTCGTGCAACAAAGCCGCTGTTAAACAATGAAACGACTGTAAATTGAGGCTATTTGAGGAGTGAATCGTTTTCAGATCATAGATGACTGGGCGGAGTTCTTTGAGGTGTTGCATGCTTATCTCGAGATTTCGTCTGTTATCATAAAATGTTTGAATTGAAAGTCTTGTCTTGACACTGATAGGAATATTAACGATTGCATTGACTTTTGACCCGTTAGTTATGTTGACGTTTGCGTGTAACGTTAATCAAGAACGAAACGTCATTATCCCTTGTTTACATCGAGTGTCAAATGCTTTTGTTATGATTGCAATAAAAAGCAATTATTATGACAACTTACGGTTTCTTGCAAGAAAAAATTAATTTTTGTGAAAATATATGACACATGTGTGGTCCTTGACTCAAAATGTTTGCAATTTTCTTCTTCTTCTGTTTCAGGAAACAGTAAAACCCGCCTAGACACATCATCTTCACTGACAGCAGATTTGTCTGTTTCTTAGCCATACAGGTCCGACAGACACACAAAATTCCCCGAAATTCCATGTTTTGAAAAGTCTCCAAAAAAATATCTTTGAGTGGGTGGGGTTTTAAGGGGGCAGCATGCCCCTCCTCATCCCTACCAAACTGTTTGTACTCGAATCTTGGAGGAAAACTTTTCGTTTTGATTTTGCAACCTTACTTAATTGAAAACTAAGAACTTCGCCATTAAATCAAAAATCTAAAATTACCGTTATAACTTTCATTACAGTTCAGACGCACACACAAATAAAGCCGCAAAATGACAGGACAATCGTGCAGTGACGAAAAAGAAAGTCTTCAGCAAAACGGCTACAAGCCAGTAATAGTTTATGGATTGAACAAGCCAACAACTCCCGAGCCATTAGGTGAGCAACCAAAAGCGGTCCGCCGACAGGTAAGTTACACTCACGCCCTCTATACCGGACTTCCCATAATTAGCTTTTTTTCTTTGCAGGAACTGATAGGAGTTCTGGTGAATGTTGGAATATTTTCCATTGGGATGGGACTATCCCTACCCGCAGTGACCCTTAGCCAACTTACCGACACAGAAGAGAAGGCCTTCTTAACCAAATCCCAGGGAACTTGGTATGGTAAGTGGCACCACTTCGCATGCAATTTTCCTAACACTGACGTCTTCATTTCGATTCCCATCAGCTTCCATAAATTCCATGGCAAGCCCATTGGGTGCCCTTATGACGGCTCTTCTGCTAGACAGAATTGGCCGGAAAAAGACGCTGTTTCTGATCAACGCAATCGCTATCGCAGCATGGGCCATAATGGCCACAGCTTCTCGGACAAACTCGGAAACGCTCTTCATGCAGCTGATCATCTCTCGCATTGCCATTGGGATCGGCATTGGAATGGGTAGCGCTCCGCCCGGTGTGTATGGAGCTGAAATAAGTTTGCCCAAGATCCGTGGACGGCTAATTTTGGGCGTGTCGATTGCGGTGGCCATGGGTATCTTGTTCGTCTATGTGCTGGGATACTTTATTAGAGTAAGTCCTTAACAACTGTCAAGGATTGATCACATTTATCTTAGCTTTTCTTTTGCAGGACGATTGGCACCTCATAGCTTTGATCCTGCTGGGGTTCCAGATAATGTGCCTGGTGCTGTTGATTCCAATTCCTGAGACGCCCAGTTGGCTGCTCTCGAAGGGAAGGGACGCAGAGGCAAAGAAGTCCTTATCGTACTTCAGAGGTCTTGATGCAGGTAAATGACCAGAAATCAAACCTCTTCGTTGCCACTCACTTCCCATCTCTCTCTCTCTCCCGTTCAGGTCAAACACATCCAGAAGTCGAAGCCGAGTTCACTGTCCTTCAAAAAGCCATTCAGCTTCGCGACGGGGAAAAGAAGATGTCGTTCATCAAATCCGTGAAGGAGCCTGAGATCTACAAGCCCCTCCTGATCATGATTGGTCTCTTCTGCTGCCAACAACTCTCCGGAATCTTCGTCATCATCGTCTATGCAGTCCAGATCGCCATCGAAGCTGGTGTCAACATAGACCCCATCCTCTGTGCGGTCTTCATCGGCATCGCCCGAGTCGTGGCCACCTGCATGATGTGTTCACTTCTTGAGAAATGGGGCCGTCGTGGTGCTGGCCTCTTCTCAGCCGCGGGCAGTGCCATATGCATGTTCGTCCTCGCCATGGAGGGCTGGTTTCCCGGCGTCAAGATACCATACCTCTCGGCCGTGGCGCTGGTCGTTTTCATCGTTTGCAGCACCATGGGACTGCTGACACTGCCCTTCTTCATGATTCCCGAGGTGTTTCCGCAGAAACTCCGCGGGCCATGTGCCGGAATCACCGGTTGTTTTGGATTCCTGATGACGTTTGTCGTTCTTAAAGCGCACCCAGCTATGATTGATCTGATCGGAACGTACAATATGTTCGGATTCTATGGCGCCACGTCGACGCTGTCGCTGTTTTTCATCTACTTTTACTTGCCGGAGACCAAGGGCAAGACTTTGCTCGAAATCGAAGAGTACTTCCGAAGTGGGAAGAAGCACTACCGTCGTGCTTCTGACGTCGAAATGAAAGAGGTGAAGCAAGTCTTCGTGCCCAGGGAGACGTGAGAAACGCGATACTTCTCGAGAAGACTGTGATAAAAACGAAAACATTTTAAAATCTAGTTATAAGCCAAATGTGTGTTGAAATATATGACAGAAGAACCATCGAGTGTTCTGTGTGTTTTTAGTTTATTGGGGAAGTCCTTTAGTTGAAGTATTCGACACAATGAACGATGACGTGCCTATCCAAACAAAGCAGACGAACATGCAGAAGGGACGAATTGATTTATTGAGTATCGCTAAGTTACGAAATAAGTATCAACACTTAAGCTCGTTAAAACTTGGCGCGAAAGTGTCATCTAAACGTGGAAAAAGAAAGGTTTTCTTTTCTCATACATTTTCGAACAGAACTGCACAAAATGCCTGCACGCTAGTTTGAGTTTTAAATGCCATAAGATGGTTGAACCATCATTAGTCTCAGCAATAGCTGCGAAACAAAGAGATTTGAGCCAAAGGATGTTTGACTTCATATCAGTGAAAGGACTGAGCAAAGAACGGAGGTGCCTGAAACGCGGCAGTTGCATTTAAGGAGCTTTTTCTTATTCGAAAACTGCTCAAATGTCCTCTTCAAAGTCTGAATTTAGATTGCTACTGGGAACGAATGTTATAAGTCTGTCGAAGGTCCTGAAAGGACGGCGGAGCAGGAACGCAAATTCCTAGTTCTTTGGAAAGCATAAAGCCAGACGTAACACACCACTCAATAAGTCACAGGACTAACCAAGAACAACACATTTTCTAGACAAAGTTCGACTTTATTCATCAACACAGTGTCCTTCAAGAGAGATACAATCAATCCAACGCCACTTTAATATTTCGACACCTTTTTTATGGAACGATTTATCTTTAGCCTCAAAATAGGCTTCAGTGTTGGCGATCACCTCCTTATTGGAGCCATATTTTTCCTCCGGCAAGGATCTTCTTGAGGTCTGAAGAGGGGTAGAAGTTGCTGGGATCCAGCCAGATCTGGAGAATACGGTGGATGCGAAGGCAATTCAAAGCCAAATTCGTGCACTTTGGCCATGGTAGAGCAACGACTTGTGACACGGTGCATTGTCTTGGTGGAAGAGAATTTTTAGCTTCTTTATATGGGACCGTTTTTTCTGCAATTTCTTCCTTCAAATGCACCAATAATGCAATGTCGTATACGCTGTTGATCCTTTTGCCTTTCTCAAGATAGTCGATGAATAAAATTCCGTGCGCAGCCCAAAATACGGATGTCATAACCCTGCCAGCCGACTTTTGTGTTTTCGGACGCTTTGAGCGTGATTCATTGCTGCTTTGCACTCCGCTGACTGCCGATTTGGCTCTGAAGTCTAGTGGTGGACTCACGTTTCACCCATTGTGACATACCGACGTAAGAAGTCCTGTTTATTCTTCATCTTCATCTTCACAGCTTTCAGAATCTTCGATACGTTGTTGTTTTCTCGTGGACAAATGCTCATGCAAAATAGTGTACACACTCCCTTCTGATATCTTCAAGGTGTCAGCTATGTATCTCACGCAATTTCACTTCGCGGTTTCCCAAAACGATTTTGTGTAGTTTTTTGATATTTCCAGGTGTAACCACCTCAATTGGCCTTCCAGAGCGTTCAGCATCGTTGGTACGGCCACGTGTTAAGTTAGCATACCACCGACAAATAGTTGTTTTTGATGGAGCTGAGTCCCTGTAGCACTTTTCAAGCCATTGCTGAGCTTGCACGGTATATTCTGTCAGCAAACAGCCATGTTTAGTCAACACATGAAATTCTGCTTTGAAAATCGCAAAAGTAGCGTCACTTGAAGCACTGTAACTTGAAACCCAATAATCAGATTGTCATGAAAATTTGGCAGGTACCATTTGAATGTTTTCAGTTCCTAAAAATAAAATGGATTATTGTAAGTGTAAGATATTTATTGAGTGATGCGTTACATACATGCAGTCCTATCTGTTCGAAAAATGAATGGAGGCTAAGATAAACCAGAGAATGTGTAATTTCGGATGTGGATTTGGATGTAGTCAGGAAGGCAAAGACGACATTGCGAGAGAGACAAATAATGTTGTAGCTCTACTGTTTTACAGACTAAGCAGACCAATGACCCTCGAAGGATCGTAGCCTGAGTTATAGCCACCTTCCATCTTTGACGGTCGCGAGCATATCGTTTTCGGTCATCAAGATGAATTTCTTCAGTGTCTGTGGTCATGTGGTCCTTATACTAGAGGTTTGCTTTTGTTCTCCACTCCTTGAACATGGGATTCAAGAACCCTCTTATCTGCAGGGGTTTCCCTTAATATTGAAAAAGAGAAAAATTATCGCGAATAAGAAGTAGCTTGATGTAAACTTTCCATTAAAAGAATTTCGAGTCAAAGCAGTGCATCATAGGCCCTCCTCACGGTTCCTCTGCCTGCAAATTTTAAATAAGTTCGTGTATGCAAAGCGCAACAGAAGCCTTAAGACTGAACCCCATCCTCCCTGCGAATAACAAAGAGAAGACTATTCCCCGTCAATGGAGAAGTGTATGCTGTGCTGAGATGGGGACACAGTTTCAAGACCAAAGTCGTGAAATGCCGAAAACCCGGTCAGCCAAGATCACAATGAAAACATTTTGAAACAGTGAGTATGAGTTGATGATCAGTACTGCTGTAGAAGTCGTTCTCCTTGCTCCGCTTATGCAAATACACGCCAAACTTTCAATCTTGTGAGTCAGTTTGTTTATGATAAGTGGATCACATCAGTAGCTTGCGAATTTTTCGAAAGCCCACCAGATTCTTTCCCGTGAATCGTCATCATTCACGTACGTCCACTCAACCCTCCGTAATCGACTGAAACTCATCAACCAAGGCGCGCCAGTTACGCAGGTCACCTAAGAAGGATTCTAGAAGTGATACTAAGAGACCTAAAGTGTCACGAAAAAACTGTTTCTATCGTTCGTAAATAGCTCGGCCAATTTGGTCCAAGGCAACATCAGACTACAACACACCCCCAACAAGTGCCTCCTAGATCAGCAGCATTTCAAGGACTCTGCAATCACTGACATCCCCAAGAAGAAGCCACTTTCTGCCTTTGATTGCACTTTTCTCTCTCTCTAACTCATTCTCTCCTAGTCTCAATTAAATCAATTTTTCGGTTTGATTCTCATCTCTGCAAAATGTCAATCACACCACGAGTCCCACAACACCGCCAGCACTCTTCGTCCATTCATCTCACGCCGCCACCACCGCCGCGCCGTTGGACTCAATCATGTTCAGCGGGAAATGTCAGGCACTCGGACAATTAAAATTAATCGATATACATTCATTGTGTCAATTGGTTTGCGTCACAGCCCCCTGATTGCTGTTGTGCCTCGGTCATAATTTATTTGCCCATTCGACGCCAAGTGGAGGCGCATCGAAGCGCCGCAGAAAGATGTAGCACACGACCCTGCACGCTCTGACATTAACAAGGAAGCTTTGCGGTTGCAAAGATCAAGAGAACCACATTTTCATCGTGTTCCTAGTCATGGGCGGGTCTAGGAAAATGAGTTTATTTATCTTTGCGTGGTGGCGACCGCATCCAGATGAATGTACGTGCGCTCGATAGATCTACGCGAGTCGCATAAACAATTCATTGATCCGCCAATAATTCTTGAGAAAATATGACAAGATCAATATTTTTTTTTGATCTTTACAAGGTAGGCTGTGGGTTGAAAGAGGAATGGGTGTGATATGGGTTGCTATAAGGTGGCTGCACGAGAGTTTGTGTGGAGATGATTTCGCTTCGGTTGTACACTTCAGAACAGACGTTTTTTTTCACAAGAGACATCTTACGAGTACTGGATGGATGAACAAGCGCATTTTGAGCTAATTATATTCTTGACTGTTCAGGCGAATGGTTTCAAGGCTCGTGACTCCATCTAATAAAATCATGCTACATCCTGAAGCTGATCCTGATTCTGTAAAGAATTGTCTTCGACTTTCATATTACAATCTTCTTTCAATCCCTAAAAGTCAGGATCGCATAGTCAAGACCCATATTAGGGGAACAAAAATGTTCTTCCTCCATCTTCTCTCTCTTCAAAGCGCGCTCTTGTCTGGGGTGGACTTGGGCTTCAACCGACAAGCCTCTTCGTTGCTAGCACGATATTCAGGCAGCTACCTATAACTTGGCACGTTAAGTTGATTAAGGCCCTTCTCCACTTGTGTACGATATCCAGTCTATGGGCGTCTTTTTTTTGTGTTGTCCCAATGGTTCAGAGTTGAAGACTCTTCGGGATGGATCAGTGTTGTCCATCCACCCTACATGGCCTAACCTTCTTAACCTAACCTTCCGCAGATGCTTTGCTTAACTCATGTTGCAGTACAGCTGGTACAGTTCGTGGTTGAAACTTCTTCTCCAAGAAACCATCAAAGCAAATCAGACCCAAAGATTGAACGCAGAACTTTTACTTCGAAAGAGCTTCTTCCTGAAATTGTCCAGGATTCTGCGCCATAGTGCAAGACAAGGTATTAATTTGGTCCTTCGACAGAGGGGGCTCAATTGCTTTTTGAACCCAAACAAAGCAGCGATTGACAAAAGCTATCGGTACTTGGGAGGCGAGGTAGACGAGGTTCTTCATTACGTCGAAGTTGTAGCGGCCTATGGTGATGTTCTGTCTGAGTCGATTTGTGAGTCCTCGATGATAGCATTTACTTCGAATTGCCCGAATGAGTTCTTCACGACTCTCTCAAGACGGGTGTTGGAAAAGTTGTCTAACAGGGCGTCCCCTTGTCTACTCGAGCCTCTTTTAAAGTGGGAGTCGTGACGTAGTGGGTGTGTTGCCCTGGCGTAGCGGAAACTGTGTCGACTCACATTCCAAAGCTCCCAGGTTTTATTCCACAATCAAAGTAAACTATTTGTCAACACCGAGCAACTCTTTCGGAGTCGGCAATGCAGTGTCGTGTTCCCTCTACTCGTGGGAGATGCAGGCACACCCAATACTAGCAGTTTCTGAGGATGGCTTTGGTTCCGTTATACTCTAATTCTATTGAATGTCATTTATGAATTTTCATCAACTGCTTTGCGCATTTGGCTCGAAGGATCAATCTTAATTGCTTTAAGCAATAGTGCCTGAAACTGTGAAGAAAAGTAGGTGGACGGAATCTTTAGCAGGTGTCTCCGCCTTTCACATTGCCCAGCAAATTGTGTTCGCAAACTGATCGTTAGCTGTGTGTCTTAGAGCTTCGAGAGACTTGATTGCTAATATTGAAGTCTTTATCATTCTCATTACTGATAGAATTTCAGAATGTCCCTCATCAGTCGATGTCAATCAGTCATAACCAAAAATTCTTACTGAGGACAGTGCGGATAGAAGCAGATGGATACTTTTCATGCAACTTCTACAGTTGTTGTTGTCAAGTGTTGTGCGTGGGTGGGACACGGTAGCAATGGCACAGTATCCCTTTAGTACTTTTATCAGAGGTCGCCCTTCCCTTTTGGTAAGCAGAGTGTTCTCGGTGTGGCACTATCTCCTCCATCGACTTTTAATTTTAGCTATGGCTTCGTTCGGAACATTTCTAATCATTCCTTAGCAAGCGGATTAGCGACGAACTCTGCCAAGAACCCCCTTGTGTGTAGTCGGTTTCACCTTCCTATCTTGCGTGCTGCATACCTTGAACAGTTTAGTCTCTTAACTAATGAAATATACTGTTCACACTCACGAGTAGAAGGGACCTACAGTTTTTTGCCGACTTCGAACGGCAATTGCCTTTGAGTGCTGTCAGTCAATCGAAGGAGATAGTTCCGTAAAAAATACGATGTGTCCCGTCCGGGGATCGAACCTAGACTTTCTGCGTGGTGATCGGTGCACTAACCACTACGCCGAGGTCTCGACAGACATTAGGTCAGCGTTGTACCGACTTTGGGAAAGATGTTGGCAACGTCATAGAACATTGAGAATAAAAAGTAACACATTTGTTCAAAATGTTGATAGGTGTACACTGTGTTCGTATACATATGTATAAAGGATTGTTGGATATGTATCGGGTGATTCATCGTGAGGTATGGTTTTAAATACGCTTCTTCTTTCACATTATGCGTGACTTCTATTGAACTGCTTTGCAATCGTTGTTGTGTGTCGTTTGGCAAGTCATCATGATAAGACTCACAACACAAAAGCATCTTCACATTTTGATATATTACGAAAATTTCGAGTGATTCGAGGAAACTACGGGGGCCACTACAGTTCACATAATTTAACTTTAGTGCATGATACTCGAGCGGTTAGACCACATTCAGTACGTAGTGAAGGTGATATGGCAGCTGATGAAAGGGTACGCGAAGACATCTTTCAGCCTTCTGAAACTCAAGCACATGGTCTCGGTGAGACCAACATTTTTAGCTATACAGGGCGTCAAACAATGAACTTGTTGAGAAATCATTTTCACTTTTTGTTACGGTTAACTGGCCACCTAGATCGTGCGATGATACGCCTTCGGGCTATTTTCTGTTGGGGTTTGTAGAGTCTCTGATTTCAGGAATAATCCAGCTACGTCTGACCTGCTTTGGAAGCCAACATTTCCGCCGGATACCAGTTCCTATGAGTCTGCCGAAATTGAACTTTCCCAATGGGCTACCTAAGATGCAGTCTTGGCCAACACTTAAATGATAAGGCTTTCAAACAGCAATTGCCGTTAGTCGTCCTTTCACTGCAGATACAAATTTCAAGTTCACTTTCAAATTTATGTGTTTTATGTTTCATTAAAAATCAAGCTTCATGATGAATCACTCCTTATACGCGATCTTTTATGACAGCTGCGTCATGTGCTAAGCCCTGTCATGTGCAGCATGTTTCCTAGATTGCAGCTATGCCTGTGTTATCCTGTGTAAGGATGTTCGCAAATCGATGAGCGATAGATTCTTAAAATGATGAGTGACTTGACAATAGGATATTCCCAAATCTCGGCCATTTCCACGCCAGGTTGTCTTCGTTCCATCCCTTCATTCATTGCAGTCATTTTTAACGTTGGGTTGTAAGGACCCTCGTAAAATCAAAAAATTGTTTTAAGACTCTATCCCATCAGCGATCTCTTCATGCACTTGTTCACCATACAACGGCTTCTAAGGCACCGAGAATCAGATTAGTTTGTGCACATACAAGGATAGCTGCTGACATCCCGCAAGATCGTTTTTACTTTGTCACTCACTCTTGCACATAATTAACTTAAGAAAACTCTACAAAACGAAGCAGAAAAATGTGACCGTTAGATTTAAACGTTTTACTCGTACATATGGTCATAAATTTGCAACCAATTGCTGTGGCCTCCATATATTCCATTAATTGTTCATGTTAGGTTCATTTTCCGCAATACACAGCGCACTTCATGACAAAGACGTTTGTTCGTCTGCCGAGGTAATCAAGCTCACATTCGAGATTGATGATCCAAGCAGCAGCAAAAAGTTTACAAACTATTCATTTTCAATTAAGCACAACAGAACGCAGTGACATTGTGATTGGAGCCGATCGCGTCAGTGCACCGTTGCTCACAAGCACTTCACCCCCCTCCCCCAGATGACATATTTATGGACATTCTCCCCTCGCCCTGACATTTCCGTACAGATGTTCAATTTCAAACAGTCTACGTCCCACGCCTGCGACGAGCTAATCATCTGAACGGGTCAATCATTCACGCAGGTGACGATCGTCACGAGACTGCGAGTGGCAGTGAATTTCCCGTCTGATTAATTGGCCACGCTCCAAGAGTGTAGCACCGCTACGTCATCAATCGGAGCACAGTGCTCGCTGGCAGACTGCCACGGACCCATATGGCTTGTGCTCGTTCGCTCTTGAGTCGAATTCACATTCAACCCGATTCGGCGTCGAAATTTCGCCAAAATTCTCGGAAGTGTCCGGGCGGGGGAAGAACAAATTGGCGGCCGACTGATGGGTGGTGATGAAAGCCACCTCTGGGTTGCCCCATCTGAGGTGAGTGCAAATTTAGTTGCAAGTGATCGTTCTGACATCGCGGCCGTCCCATCGGCGAGCAGACTCCGTAAACTTGCAAACGACCGGAAACTCTTCAATCCACATCTGCGTGCAACCTTTTGCCTCCCCTGTCGACCAGCCGTACCCGGCAACACGCACCCCGTTCCCAGACCGCCAGCTCGTGGAAGATCGAATGCAATAAAAGTGCATTACGCAAGCCAGTTGAAACTTGTTAGCGAGTGCAATAGGTTCGCCACTTAGGCACGTATTGCATGTCATTCTTTGGAAGTCGCCAATCAATTCGAAAAGAAATTCACTTCAGTCGCTTGGAGTGTGCCGATCGAGTTGCTAGTTTGCTTGTCGTGCCGTCAGAACCTTTCAGATACCGTGGGCGTCTACCGAGTCACGACGCGCGAACGGACTTCAGTAAGCAAGTAGCAGTCGTCCCGGTGTGTCTTGGCCTTGAGAAAGTTGTGCCTGAATTTCGAGTGCGCTACCGGTCGTCGTGTATGCATCGGCTCCCGTGAGAAATGTGCCTGTTGATTTGATAAAAGTGACTGCAGTGTGTTGCCAGTGCTGATCTCCGACGCGGAGATTCGAAAAGTTCACGAATTGGTGTTGAATCTCGAAAAGAGGTGTTTGCGGTGTGCTCCAGAGACTGCGTTGCAATGACCTCGCACAACGAAGACGAGCTTGTATCACTTCAAAATGGCAAACGAAAGCCAGACATCTGTTCGGGCATTGGCGCTGCGTCGAGGAAACCAGAAAAACCACTCGGAGAGCGAAGCAAAGCAGTGTTCAGACAGGTAAGCGCATAAACTTGATTACATGTGTGCATGTGCATGTGATTCAAGCGGTTACGACTGAGTGCATATGTAGCTTTAATTCCATCACGTGCATGTGATAAGCTCTATGCTGGGCGGTTATCAATCAACTTCCAGACTCTCAGAAGGGTTAAATTATTGGCGCTTTCGTTGCCATGTTTCCAACGCGTGTTTGCTGAAATCAATCAATCAGTTCATGCTTTCCCTTATCGTTTTCTTGTTCGCATTGTCTACCCTTACCCTTGTATGGAACAGGATGAGTCTGCAATTTAAAGCAATTGTCAGTTTGACACTCTTAGCGTGTGTTATTCTTTGGAATACGATGAGAGTTTCGAAATGATGCGCACATTTGTGGTTTGAGTTAGACACCTATTTTGGTCACAATCTAAAACGAGTTCCATTCGCTATCAAAAATAAACATGACCAACTGTTGGATCTGTGTTAAATTCTTTATGAATGAATTCAAGCACTCCAAAGGAAGCAAGATCAACAAACGATTGACGAGATTTTGAATCCTTAACTAAATATAATTTTTAAATATCTTCCTTTGAAAAACTTAGTCTTGAATTTTCGAATTTTGCAGTTTTGA
Source organism: Eristalinus sepulchralis (assembly GCA_944738645.1). Taxonomy (NCBI): domain Eukaryota; kingdom Metazoa; phylum Arthropoda; class Insecta; order Diptera; family Syrphidae; genus Eristalinus; species Eristalinus sepulchralis. Next base: position 58,538,229 of record OX122886.1, read on the forward strand.
TTGGAAAGGTAGTTACTCTTCTTCTTCTTCTTCTTCCTGTGACGCTACAGTCCGGGGTGGACCTGGGCCTCAACCAACATGCCTCTCCAGCCAGCACGATCGCTCTCTGTTCATAGCGTTTTCGAAGAGTACACTTCATTCTAAAAACGCTGGCCAATCGTTTTTTAATTTTTTTTTGCAATAACTACATAGTTGGTAAATAGGACGTAATTTGCAATGAACAGGTGTGTGACACTATAAGGGATTAAGGAAAAATGCATTTTTCATGAAGTAATTTTGTTTTCTTTTTATTTCTTCTTAGAAGCATTGTCTATCTTATTCTTACTGTGCAGACCTCCTTTTGCTTAGTTTAGAGCGACACATCGGTGAGATGTTGAGTTAGATACAAATTTCCATTTGGAAGCAGGAATAGTGTCTTAGGTTTGGAGCTTCAATGGACTCTAGAAACTGCTTAGCACTCTTAAATTTTATTATATTCTCAAAAGAATTGAGATCTGGATTGCACTGCCATATTTTGGCCGAAGTTTTGTAAAGCTTGTTATAGGTGTTAAAAGAAAAAGGGAAAAGATTTAGACTTCCAATTTTGCATGTATGGCAACAAGTGTTGTTCTGTTGTAAAGTAAATCTGTAAGAGTCACCAACAAAAATAGGTTCAGCGAAGAGGGATCTTAACCATTTTCCAGACCACGAAGGCGAACTTTTTCAGTGACTTTCATGTTTAGGAAGACCAGCTTACCTTTTAAATTTTCAGACAGGTATCTGCAAAACTTTGGTGTTTGGTAGTCACAAAATATGCATTCATATGTAGGAATGACCACCCGTTCACCCTTAAGCCCACCTTCGGACATACAGTTACGTTTAGGGACTCGTTCCTTAGCCGCACCACACGAATATGGAATGCTCTCCCAGCTCAACTTTCCCCTCTCATTTAAAACCAATGTACACCGGTACCTCCTTTCCATTTCTTCCTCTATACCTTCGGTCCGTGCTGTGACTTAATTCCGGTCTTCTTCTTTTTGTGGCGCTACACTCCGGGGTGGACCTGGGCCTCAACCAACATGCCTCTCCAGCCAGTACGGTCTTTCGCCAGCTGCCGCTAGTTGCGCACTCCAAGTTGGTTGAGGTCCTACTCCATTTGTGTGCGCCACCTTATCCTGGGCCGTTCTCTGTTGCGTTGTCCCAATGGCTCAGATTCGAAGACTTTTCGGGCTTAAGCGTTGTTTCCAAAGACGCTTGACTAGGCGCATGCCGCTGTACAGCCCATAAAGTTCGTCGTTAAATCTTCTCCTTCAGATGCCATCGCAAACAGGACCAAAAATTGCACGCAAGTCTTTTTTCTCGAAAAGACTAAGGGCTTCCTCATCCGCTTTTAGTAACGTCCAGGTGACTTAATTCCGGTCACTTAAGGGTAATAAATGATCGTTGCCTTGGTTCTCCTCCGGCAACTTAAAACTTGATTTGTTGAAAAAATAACATTTTTGCACTTGTTCTTGTTACTTGTTCTTGCTTCAGTACTGATTTGACTGCCTTAAGTTCAGCTTCCAAGAGACTTTTCATCACTAAACCATATGAATATCATTCCTGCAGTCTTTAAAATGTCTGAAATCGATGCCGACGTCTGGTTATCTGCAAAGCACGATCTTCCATTGGGGTCATCTCCTTTGGCCGCCCTAAGCCCCTTCTTCTGCTGTAAGTCTCGATTTCACAACATTTGTTCAAGATTCCATGCCAGAGTTTGTTGAAAAGTATTTAGGCTTTTTGCATTTAATTATTTTGCCGTGCCAGACCAGTAATTGAACTAAGATCTTCAGCGTGTGGGCCTACGCACTTACTCTACACAAACCACTTCACACGTCCCCACAGAAAATAGTCAAGCGGCGTTAAATTGGATGAAATAAGATGCGAATCCAGGGGTCCCTTACGTGAAGGTAGGTAGTTTCGAAACGTTTCCTTCAAAAAATCAACTGAGGCTCGAGCTGTGTGACAAGTTGCATATTCTCAATCACAGCTCCTCCCACAAAATGGTTGTTCATTTGATGAACGAAAAAGTGAGTAATCACGGCTCTATAGTGACTGAAACGTTTGAACTGGTAAAGGTTTTAAAGAACGGACCAATTATTCCACCAACCCACAAAGCACACCAAATATACATACACTTGAGGATTGTCATCATTTCAAGTATGGTAGTATTCATGTTGAAATGCCAAATGAAACTGAAAATAAATGGCGCCAACTTGAATAAACTTAAATTTCTATACCTCTTTAAAAACACCAATTATGTAAAAAGAGTGTTTATAAATTTAATAAATTCTTGCAAAAAAATATAACTGAAATAGGGCAGATTAATAGAAATGTATTTCTTTAAAGTCTTATATAAATAACTTTATTTGAAGAAAAAAAACTGCATCACATGTGGTGTGTTTGTTTGCTTTAAAAAATGGGTATAGTCCTTAAAAGTACACTCTGGAACTTTCGGGTTTTCCTTAAATACGCTCTTGGCCATGTTCACTCTTTGTTCCGTGTTATTTTTATGTATTTTACTAGCCACTATACCGTCATTGACTTCCATACAATCGTTTCAATTAACATCTGATCAATCTCAATTGGCATCATCGTTCTCAAGTTTAGGTAAAACTTCTATTTCTTTATCCCAAGACTAGTCCCTTAGGCCGGCCTTTTTAAAACTAACTAAACTAAACGGTCTAGCATACACCCGATCGCATGTACGAAGCAAGGGGTTACTACTTAAAGTGAGATTGACTTAAAGGATGTTTTTTGCATGAGAAATTGAAGGAAATGCTTAAAAATGGCGAAAAAATTTGAGACATGAAGAAACCCGACATACGGAGAGTTCCGCTTAAGAAAAGTACACTGCATTGAACTCTAAGCCAAAAAAGTAGAGAGAACGATATTAAGTTAAATTTACTTGACTAGTAGGTTTGTCAAATGTTTGAAAAAAAATTTTGTGGTCGCCGTGGCGTAGTTGAAAGTGCTCTGAACCCCACGCAGAAAGTCTAGTTTCGATTTCCGGACGGGACACGTCGCATTTTTTCACGACACCACCTCTTTCGAGTTGCTGACACTACTCAAAGAGTATCAATTGCCTATGAAAAGCTTCTCAAATCTCGCCGTTCGGATTCGGCAGAAAACTGTAGGTTCCTTCTACTCGTGAGAGAACAGTAGCACGCAACACACGAGTAGTTGTTGTAGAAGCCAGGCCCTGGTCCGTTGTGGGCTGTAGTGCCACTCAATTATTATTATTATTATTAAGTGGAAATATGGCAGGAGGACATTTATCACAAATAATCATATAAGATTATCGAATAGTGGGAATTGTAGAAAAATAGATATTTTGTTTTTCAGATTTCACAAACAATTATCAGTGAGCAAATTGGTAACTACTTGTGAACAAATTGAGTTAAATACAAAGCCACTAGCATTACACCTGGTCTATTGTCATATAAATGTTAAAATTTAATTGACTAATTATTCAATGAATTAACACACTGATGCTCAGGATTTATGTGAATAAGTGAACAACAACAAACGAATCTTCTGATCATCGCTTAGATTAGATATGAATATGAAGCTTTCAGAATGTTTTCAGAGAACTATTTTTATCTTCATTAAAGAAAATATGATAATTATTTGAAAAATAAAATATCGCTCAAATGCTCACCACGGCTTCGGTGACCACTTCTTATCGGATACTGCATATTTTCTATGCCTAAGTTTAAAAAAATTCTTGGGCTGAATTCAGAAAATGTCACAACTTACAATGTTTAACAATATTTTTAATATTAGATTAGCTTAGAGTACTCAAGAAGAGTCAGTAAATTAGATTTAAGATCAATGGATTCAATTAGTAAGCTAGTTTTAAGTATTTTTGTCTAGTATATAAGCAATGAAGATTGAACAATAAAAGTGCATTTAAATTAAAAAAAAATGCATATTTTCAACGACTCTGAGACACAATTGAGGTTCACTTCAATTGTTGGCTCTTAAATTGTTTTACAATGACGCACACTTTTTCTTTTAAGTTTTCCCAAAGGAAGTAGTCCAACAGTGTTAAGTGGCATGATAGCGGGGGCCAATTCAAGTTGCCAAGATGTGAGATGGCACTGCCATTGAATTTCTCGGGCAAAAGAGTCACTGTTTCATTGGCTATGTAGTAAGAGGCGCCAACCTTTTGAAAACACATATCGCTCATTCTCAATTTCTGCTCACAAGAAGTCAGCTATAATCTGGCGATCATATTTAAGAACAAGTAAGGGCCAATGACGCCGCCAGCCCATTACCGTATCAGAGAGTCACTCTTTGTGAATGCATCAGCTTTTCAACAATCACTCGCAACAATCCATTTGGTCGATTATGCTAACAAGGTGGAAAAAATACATTTTGATTTAAATGCTCTTTTTTAAAGAGATTTTAACAATTTAAATGCGCTGAAAGCTCGTCTTTGGTAGTTGGCAAAAAACCTTTAGGTTCCCTCTTCTTGTGAGAGAACATTGGCACGTGCAGCGACGGTAATTACTGAAGAAGCTGGGTTCTGGTCTTTTGCGGCCTGTAGTGCCAATCAATTGTTTTTCTCTACAATGTGGAATTCAAAGCTTAGAGAACAATACCGATACACAAATAAGAGTAGATGTGTTGAAGCAAGGAGTTGGTGCAACCAATGCTGGTAATGCCTTGCAAGGATTCAATAACCCTTTGCCATCGGCAGAAATTATTGAAATAAGTGCGCATATTTTGAAAAAATCCAGTGTTATCCGGGAAACTATTGAATTTGACCAAGAAAAATTCTGTACTTATGCTCAACTGTTTCTTTGGCAATAAGTTTGTATTCCTGGTAATGGTAGATAAAACTCTGAAGAAATATTATCATCACCTGCGTTGTCCTTCGGATCTATATCAGAGGAGGCTTAGAAATGTTGCAAAAAATACTACAGGCATTGTCAATTTAATAAGATTACAAATTGTTGTCTTTAATCACAAACCGAAGACGTTATTCGTCAAATGTGTGTCTTATCCATGGGTGACGTATTTCAGCTCCGAATCGAAAGCCAAGAGATTCACCTTCACAGGCAACTTTGTTACTTTTTTAAACAAAACCATGCTAACACTTCTTATGGAATTAAATATAAATGCTCGTTATGACAGCTATCTTTTAAGTCCCAATTTATACTCATTAACAACAAGAACATTCTTATTTTATAAACTTCATTTTATTTTATTTTTTGATATTTTTTAAACTTAAGATTACTCCGCGAATTTTATTGCAATATTGACCACCATAAGACTTCTTGGCTTTACTTCAATTTTTCAAGTTACTTAAGAAAAGTTCAAAAGTTGTAGACTTCTTTCCAAGATTTCCATACAAAAGATTCAATGTGGCAGCATCCAGAGACAGACAGTTTCACTTGGGAAATCATTCCGTTCCACTCGTATGCAGGTCAAAAACTTCAATTGAAGCTTACATTATTTGCTGAAGACTCCAGATAGAGCGCAACTCATTGATGAACAAAGGTAACAACATGATCTGTTCTTCTCTGGTCCGTGAAAGACGTCAAATTAATCCATTTTCGGTTAGTTTTTGTTTTTCAATTTCCTCACTGAAAATCTTCACAACTTTCTCCAGCACTTTGAAGAAAAAAATCTCTCACTTTGAATATGACTTTAATGGACTCACTGAAATATTCTTTTATCGAGTATGAAGGCAAAGAAATCTCCCAACACGATCAAATTGGCAATATTTCAAAGAGCAATTTATCGACTCTCGCCTTTGAACTTCCACATATCTGCAGACGAAAAAAAACGCCTTCCTCTTGAACACTTGTGAACACAACGCTAATCATGCCAATTGTTTGCTTACATTTTTCACTTGAATTTGGAGTTCATCTCTGAAAACCATCACCACCTTGAACGCGGATATCACTATTTTGGCTTTCAGTACCATCGATTTAAAATCAAAAATTCATTGCTGAATGGGTGTGGCGCCATGCGCCTGGGCAAGCGTCTTCGGATACAATGCTTAAGATGACTAGGCTATGTAGAGCGTGTGGATACATCTGTTCTGCCCCAAAATGGCTACGAATTCAAGCCATTGAGACAACGCAACAGAGGACGACAGAGGTTGAGATGGCGCACACAAATGGAGAAGGACCTCAACCAACTTGGAGTGCGGATTTGAGGGAAGCTGTCGAGAGATCTTGCTAGCTGTTGAGCAATGTTGGTTGAGGCCCAGGTCCACCCTGGACTAAAGCGCCAGTAAAAAAAGAAGAAGATGAGGGGTGGGTGTGGACCTGTTTGATAATGAATTCGTTGTATACCGACGCGGATGCTGACAGAGTCTGTAATGGGAAAGTCTGAAATTTTCCATGGATTGGAGCCCAATACAACATCAGGTCTAAATCATTTTCCAGAGCTTTTGTATTTTATCACAAAATCTTGAAGTCATGACTGAAATTTGGCAGAAGAAACCAGTTTTCCTGTTCCTCAGAAAAGCCATCAAAGACCTCCCCATCCTCCCAAACTTCTAATACCAATTTCCTATTTTCTTTCAGACACTTATGATCTTCTTTGCGAACTCTGGCGTCTTAGGTTGCGGTATGGCAGTGGCAATGCCCTCAGTCACTCTGCAACAGCTCACCGACCCGAATGAGCCTTTCCACCTGGACACCTCCGAGGCATCGTGGTTTGGTGAGTAGTCCTCATTCTCCACTCAACTTCTTTCAACTGAGAATCAATTTTAAAAGCATCCATCAACACAATGGCGTGTCCCCTGGGAGGCATCATAGTTGGGTATCTGCTCGACAAAATCGGTCGGAAGCGAACGATGCTGCTGAACAATCTGATCGGCTTCATCGGCTGGGCTCTGATGGCTGCAGCCCTGCAGAAGGATAAGGAATCGGCCTTCATTCAGATACTTATCGGGAGGTTCATAAGTGGTGAGTTGCATGGAGGCAATCTGGACAAGAAACTGTTTCATGTTTATCTTCGAAGGCGTCATGATTGGACTGTTCTGCTCGCCGACTGGAGTCTATGCAGCAGAAGTCACTTTGCCGAAGATCCGAGGAAAACTGCTGATGGGGACATCGATAGCACTATCGCTTGGAATAATGCTCATGTACACCATGGGATACTTTATAAGGGTAGGTGACGACGTAAGTGGTAGCGATGGATGAGTAAATTTTGCTTTTTTGTTTAAGGACAACTGGCGTCTGATAGCGACGGTGTCCATGTGCTATCAAGCGGTTTCGTTCGTCTGTGTGATACCGATGCCGGAGTCTCCAAGTTGGCTAATGCAGAAAGGACGCAGTGAAGATTCTCGGAAAGCATTGAAATTTCTTCGGGGAATTGATAAGGATGGTAGGTGATTTAGCTTGTTGTTGTGGGTTGTTGGTAAAAATGAAAACTGAAAACCTTTTCATATTTGTTTGAAACTAAAGTCTGGGGTGGATTCGACTTCCTCGCCTCACCAGTTGCGTCAAATTTTCGTTGAGGTCACTCTCCAATTGTGTGTCCCATCTCCATTGAGGATTTCCTCTGTTGTGTTGTCCCTACGACTCTGATTCAAAAGTTCTCTTGTGTTCTTCTTTGAACCTCATCTGGCCAATTGGTCTGTTCGTTAGTTTTTGAACTCAATGACGATAATTGTGTCTTTGCTGTACATGTTTAGCTCTTTATCAAAAATGCCCGGCGCGCTAGAGTGTATGTAGATTCTAGTCACTGTCAGTCAAGTGCCCTAAAAAGCTGGATCTGGTAGACGCCATCGCAGCGTCGATTAACCCTCAATCTTCTAGAATTTCTTACTTTCATGCCATTCGCCTCACCTTCTTCAGCTGAACACAATTAGGTAAAATTAATTGAAAACAGATAACTCGTCGCAGTACCTAGTTTGACTGATGCCACATCTCGTTTTGTCATAATTAAATGAGGAAAACCGGCGAACAAAACTCTTTTTGTCGTCGTAACTGTGTAGCTCTCCCTACACAGAGAAAAACTTTGTTGGGAATATCCTGGTACGGAAGATATCAGGACATAGCGCATAGTGGCACTAAAAGTGTTCATTTTTTTGGGCAGCACCCAAACTAACTCAAAGAATTTTAATTGACGGAACAGTCATCAGCTGCTAAAACGTTAAGAAACAAAACAATTTTTGAAGCGATTCACTACGGGCGATAAAAAATAGATCAAATGCGACAATATGCAACGCAAGCGATCATGGTTAAAGACCGGTGACCTATCACAGACGAGTTCAAAGCCTGATCACCCAAAAAAAAATTGAATTTATAGTTTTTTCGGATTCCGATCGTGATAATTATATCACTTTCATGTTGGTTCTACTGTCACTGAAGTCCTCTCTTTTGTAAACAGCTTAAAGTGAGTTTTTCGTTTTTCTATAACCTCTGAAGCTATTCATCGAAGGAATTCTGGAAGAGGAGTTCACAGGAAAACGTTTTCACAAGTATATAGATAATAAAGAATTTTCCAAAGAGGACTTGGCAGCATTGTTTTTTCCACATAAAACGCAAACCATTTGAGATATTTCAAGAACTTTATTATCGGCTTGAAGTATTCCTTTCATAAACGTTTTAAAGTATTTTACTCGATTTCGTTCATATGGCCGCCGCAAGTACGTTTGAAGTGGTTGAGTAGTTAAATTCAAATTGTAACGACTCGGCCACACATTTCGGCCGAAACGGCCGCTATTTTGCATTCAATGTTGTCTCTGAGCTCTTTAAACGTCTTTGACTTGTTGGCATATGCCATTGACGGGGGTTACGTCCACAGTAAATTGCCAAGCGGCGTTAAATTGCACAAAAAGACGGCCAATCAACTGGTTCTTTTCTTGCGATAACAAGCTCACCATACTTTCTCTTCGATTCATCGATTGTAACATGTGCTGTATGGCTTGCTGCACCATCAGTTTGAAACCACATATCATCCAAGTTCATACCTTCCTGTTCGGGCTAAAATAATCGGCAATCATGACCCGATAATGCTGACCATTCACAGTAACGCGATGATTGTTATAAAGCCACCGGCATGTACACCACACCAAAAAGTTTATAAAGTGGTAGTTCGTAACCATACTCTGTTTGTTTACGAATTCATTGAGCAAAAAGAGTCTCGTCGCTGATGATAGTTTTGGGATAAAGTTCATCATTTTGTTTAACCTTCTTTAGAACCCAATCGGAAACTGACATCGCTCCGAATTGTCCATTGGCTTCAATTCATGAGTCAGCTTCATCTTGCCTGAGCGTAAACCAAGATCCTTATGCAAAATGCGCCATAATGGGATGTAAGTGGTACTCAATTCTTGAGAATGCCATGTAAATAAGTGATTTCGATCGTTTGCTACGGACGCTTGATCGGCAGTAATTTGGAGTAAACTCTCTTTAAATTGGAGTTGACGACTCCAAATTTCAGATAGTTAAGTTGGCGCTACAGTCCGGGGTGGACATGGGCCTCAACCAACAAACGTCTCCCGCCAGCTCAATCTTTAGGTAGCTGTCTTCAGTTTCGCACGCATAATTGGTTGAGGTCCCTTTCCACTTGCGTGCGCCACCTGAGTCGCGGTCTTCCTCTACTGCGCAGTCCCTCGGTGGTCAATTCGATAACTTTTCGGGCCGCAGCGTTGGTTTCCATCCGCTCTACATGAACAGTATATAACAGACGGGACCGAAAATCAGACGAAGAATTTTCCTCCCGAAGCAACCAAGAGCACCTTCATCCGCTTTTGACAAAGTTCATGCCTTCGCGCCATATAGCAGGACTTGGACGGTTAAGGTCTTATAAAGCGTTACCTTGGTTGTTTGAGAGAGGGTTTTATTTACCAACTGCTTTCTTAGCCCAAAGAAGCAGCGATTGGCAGGAGTTATCCTTCGTTTGATTTCAGCGTTGGTTCCATAGTCTCAATTGATAGCGGAGCCTAGGTAGACAAAGTTTTTGACCACCTCAAAGTTATATCTGTCTGCTGTGACATTCCAACCGAGACGTCGGTGTTGTGTGTCCTGTCTGCATATTCTTGGTCTTACCCTTGTGTATTGCTAAACCCATCTTCGCGGCCTCCGTTGCAATACCCAAAAAGTTCTTCCGATAATGTCAATATCGTCGACATATGCGAGTAGTTGGTTGGACTTCTGAATGATTGTTCCTCTGATGTTGGCGTTCGGGATTCTTTCAAGAACGATGTTGAATAAGTCGCATGACAGCGCGTCACCTCGTCTGAATTCTTTTTTGACATCAAAGGTCTCGGTTAGGTCTTTACCGACCTTGATCGAGCAGCGTGCATTCTTCATTGTCATCCTACACAAACGAACGAGTTTGGTAAGGATGCCAAAACTAGACATTGCTCTGCATAGCTCGTCTCTATAGATGCTATCATACGCGGCATTAAATTCGATGAAAAGGTGGTGGGTATCGATTTGTTGCTCCTGGGTTTGTGCCGATTTGTAAATATTTGGTCGATGGTGGATTTTCCTGGTCTAAAGCCACACTGGTATGGACCGGCCAGTTTGTTGACGAATGGCCTTAGGTGTTCATACAGTACAGCAAACAAGATTTTGCATGCGATACTAAGGAGACTGATCCCTCTGTAGTTGGCGCAGTTTAAAGGCCTTTTCATGGATCGGTTTAATTTCGGTAGAAAATTTTTATAATTTGCAGACTTTGCCCGTGGGTTTAAATGTTGAGCAGAGTTCATAAGTTGACAGTGACAACTTGATAATTAGTCAAAGATTGTGTTCACAAATTAAGCTCCTATTGAATTACCCTTTAATTTGGGAGAATTTTGAGAAACATTAATAATGATGTTTTGGATTTTCAAATAAATTCCCACACTTGTAACGAAGTTCTAAGTCAACTGTAATTAAACGCTGATTTAATAGATACTTCCAAAGACGCAGGGGCTGCGTCTGCTGCTAATGTGCTTATGGAAGTCAAAGGGTCGGTCTCATCGTTTATCACTGTCACGTATTAATTTGTTTGTCACTAATTAATTGCTAACTAGAAAATGATTTCTTGAAATGTGAGAAATATTAACAAATCCCTAACGATTGCGTGAAACATCCTAACAATCGTGCACATGATTGTGCAGAATTGTAGCGATAAAATCTGAACAGACTGAAATGTGCACGCCATTCATGCCTTGTTCCCATGCCTTGTCACCGAATGAAAAATCAATTGCAAGTTCAAGATCATCTCACGAAGGCTGTGCGTTACGGTCTTTCTTATGCATTTATGCATCGGTTTCAACGCGAGACAAATTAATTCGCTTTGCACAATAATTGTGGGCAATTTGCAGTGAACACTGCTGTTATTTGTATCGATGGCAATTACCAAAGTACGCTTCGTATGACGAGGGAGACGTATTTCAGCGAGCGTTTGCATTGACTGCAAAGTTGAATAAATATTTTATTGTGAATTAGAATGCTTCCGGAAGTTGGCGATTCATTTAAATTGATTGCATGGGAAGCGTTGTCTATCGTGCTCAGAGGGCATCTAGGACTTTGTTGTGGAAGGCGGTTCAAAATTTACACCTCTTTGGAACTCACAGAAGTGTAGGATTCTTGTCTAAAATCCAGATCTCACAGAATTCAAACGTCTTACGAACACCCTTCTACCCATTTCCTCCACTAAACTGTTTCCCTCTTTCCAGACAACAACACCTACGAAGAATTCGAAGCCGAACTCAGTCAGATAAAGAAGACATCGCAGCACGCCGCCAGCAACAAGCAGTCCCTTCTCAAGTCCATCAAGGAGCCCGAAGTCTATAAGCCGCTGCTCATCATGATTGCAATGTTCGCCTTTCAGCAGTTCTCGGGAGTTGTCGTGATCGTTGTGTATGCTGTTCAAATCGCCATAGAGGCGGGTGTCACAATGGACCCTGTACTATGCGCTGTCATAGTAGCCTTCTGTCGCGTCATCACCACATGCTGCATGTGCGTCATTCTCGAGAAATGGGGCCGGCGACCAGCTGGGATGGTCTCAGCTATTGGAATGGCCTCGTGTATGATGCTCATCGCTGCCAGCACTTGGTTCCCAGTGATTCTTGAGAAGATTCCGTTCGTCACCGCCCTATGCCTCCTGCTGCAGTTCGTGTTCAGCACTCTGGGCCTGCTCACATTGCCGTTCTACATGATTTCCGAGGTGTACCCGCAGAAGGTCAGGGGAGTCGCATCCGGAATGACTGTGTGCATCGGACTGGTGATGTCGTTCATCGTTCTCAAGATCTACCCGGCCATGTGCGATGCGATGGGCAATGGGAACGTGTACGCCTTCTACGGCCTGGTGTCCTTGTCGGCGGTATTTTTCATTTACTTTATCTTGCCAGAGACCAGGGGCAAAACTCTCCTGGAAATTGAGGAGTACTTCAGAACCGGTAAGTATGCCAGCACCCAGCAGGTGGACATGGAGATGAACGAGGTGTTCGTGAAGAAGTAACACGCGCGGCTGGATTGGGTGTGGACTTATGCAGGAATTCTCTCAAAAAAACCGAAAAGACTGTAGATACAAATTTTTTAGAATAATGAGAACATTTACCAAGAAAACCGAAGACATTGTGTAGTTATGGCTTAAGGACGCGTACTTTATGTATCTAGTTAAGGAAGTGTACAAAGTGAAATGAGTAAAGAGCTGTGAATTCATTTTGTGAGTGTTTTGTTTTGATACGGTAACTCCTCTTGCTTGGCACCTTAGATATCCTCATTTAAAGATCCATATTAAGCCCTAGTTGTGATCAACAATCGCGAAAAACCTAAAGCATTCCTTGACCAAGGTGTTGTGAAAGTTGAAAAACATTTATCACAGGACGCTGAACAATTTGGAAACCGTGTTGTGACGTGAGGCTTTTCGAGAGGATTTGCCAAGTGATACTGAACAAAAATAACAAAACAGTTTGATAGGAGTCACGCGTGATCTGTCAAAAAAGACCAATTCAAAATCAAACCTCACGATGAAGCACTTGTACAGAGAGGTCTTTTTAGGGACTTTGCTTCTTTTTAGGGAAGCCCACCATTACTTGTGTGTCACGAAAGGAAATATGTCTCATCAACAAGAAATAGCGATCGACAGAATCTCGAAATACTGAATTTTGGAATCCTAAACACACCTTCGTCCACAAGAAAGAAGGGAGACTCCTTCAACTGCGTCAACTATCGAGGGATCAGTCTCCTTAACATCGCGTACAAGATCCTCTCTGCCGTATTGTGTGAACTCCTAAAATTGTTTGTCAACAATCTGATAGGTCCTTATCAGTGTGGTTTTAGGCTAGGGAAGTCCACCATCAACCAAATTTTCACACTACGGCAGATCCTGGAAAATACCCAAGAAGTGCAAATCGACACTCACCATCTATTCGTCGATTTCAAAGCCGCATATGACAGGGTGCATAGAGACGAGCTATACAGTGCCATGTCTAGTTTTGGCATGCCTATCAAACTCATCAGATTGTGTAGGATGACGATGGAAAAATTTCGCGCTCAGTCAACGTCAAGGAAAAAAACTCACTGAGACCTCTAATGTCAAAAAAGGTCTTAGACAAGGCAACGCACGTCGTGTGACTTCTTCAACATCACCCTTGAGAAGATCGTGCGTAACTCACAAGTCAACACCAGAGGCACGATCTTCCAAAAGTCAGTTCAATTGCTAGCTAACGCCGACGACATTGACGTGATTGGACAGCGAGTCGTTAATGACGCGTTTGCTGGCATTGAAGCGGAAGCGGCTAAAATGGGTTTGGTGGTTAATGAGGGCGTCTCGGACAAGGCGTCACACTAGGCAGCAGAAACTTCGAGGTAGTCAAGGACTTCGTCTAACTCGGCTCCTCCAGACACAGAATCAGGCTTAAAAATCGGTCTTTCTTTGGGCTCAAGAGGCAATTAAGTAATAAAGCCCTCTCTCGAAGAACTAAGCTTGCTTTGTAAAACTGCTTGATCATCCCAGTCCTACCCTATGGCGCGGACCTGGACGTTACTAAAAGCGGATGAGGAAGCTCTTAGCCTTTTCGAGAAAGAAGTTTTGCGTACGATTTTTGGTCCTGTTTGCGTTGATGACATCTGGAGGGGAAGATTTAACGACGGGCTCTATGGACTGTATAGCGACATACGCCTAGTCAAGCGTCTTCGGAAACAAAACTTAAGATGGCTAGGCCATATACAGTGTATGGACACGACTGCTCCCGCCCGAAAAGTCTTCGAATCTGAGCCATTGGGACAACGCAACAGAGGACGGTGTAGGCTGAGGTGGTGCACGCAAGTGGAAAGAACCTCAACCAACTTGGATTGCGCAATTGGAGGTAGCTGGCCAGAGATCTTGATAGCTGGAGGGGCATGTTGGTTGAGGCCCAGATCCACCCTAGACTGAGGCACCACAAGAAGGAAAAGAAGAAGAAAGACACCTTCATCCGTATTGGAGACAAAATCTCAAAATCTTAAATCCCATCTAGCCGAAATTCCAAAATGTCAACGATCTCGAAATATTCAAAATTCTTATTAAGATTTAAGATACATTACAACATCCTACCGGCAGTATAAAGGTCAGCATCACACCCGCAACTTCTGAAATATTTCTTTGGGACTTTGTTTTGAGAACACTTTTTTCTCGGGTTCTTGGCTTGCTGGTGTTTTGGGTATTTTTGGGCCTTGGACATATCGGAATTTAGCCTGGGTAGAGATTTGAAACTAGAAACTTTAACATCAATCAAAGTGAAAGTCATATGGGACTAAGCTTCTTGGTTCCTATGTTCCTCTGTTAAGAACTTCAAGACGTTTCCATTAAGTCAACAACCCAGTCATTGTATCATCAAAGTAAAGTCGAGTATCGAAATTATTAACATACGGAATACAGCCCCATTTTCGATCGCCACACTCATTTGCAATGATATTTCAGCTCTTTAGATAAAGCTAATCTTGCTGCACACTCATAAGAAATCTTAATGCTGCCCGCTTGTTCTTTATCTCCGCTTATACTTGAAAGCGTGCGTTTTCCTATGGCACAGTTCTACTTCCGCACTCGTACAGTTGTAAGAGTTCTTAATGATTTCAATGTGCAGTAATCCATAAGTCCGGATGATATGTTCTGTATTCTTGTGATGCTTGTTTTTTACGTAAACTCTACGCTAGCTGCCCTTCACTTTAGAGCTCTTTAAATTTTTAACTTGTCAGACACCTCCTATCGGCTCACGGCAGTTACACCCTGTCTCTCTACGACCATGGAACGATGATAAATTGTCAGTTTATGAAGTGCTTTGAATTGGGGGAGATACTTAGTGACTGGCATTACAGTTTGCGCAACTAGCTCTATTGTTAAACTGATGTCATATCTCACTGAAAAGTGGAACCAATCAGTGTACGATGGAGGAGATAGCAAAATCGTTGCGCTTGATATTTCAAAGGCATTTGGCAGAGTCTGGCATCGGACTCTTTTGTCAAAAATGCATGCGTCCATGAACCTTCAGTACAAGTTGTTCCACTATATTAATGCCAGAGATCTCTTTTGTCTCCGACACTGATCTGTTTTCTCCTACTTCTTATCCCATCCACTATTTAGCTGATGAGAGTACCCTCAGATTTTCATATGAATCACGTCCCTCCTCTGCGGTCGTAGACTTGCATTGGCTGTGTGTTGTTTATTAAGCAGACTAAGTGAACATTTTTATCGCACCACCTGCTAATAACACTCAAAGAGTATCAATTGTCTATGAAAAGATTTTCAAATCACGCCGGCTGGAGTCGGCAAAAAAACTGTAGGTCCCTTCTGCTCGTGAGAGACGCACAACACGATCAGTTTGTTGTAGGAGCTAGGACCTTGTCCCCTGTGGTCTGTAATGCCACCTAATTGCTATTGTTATTATAATCTATAAATTGCTCTTGTGATGTTGAAACCGAATATGAATAGCACTTCCCTACTCTATGTTTGCTCCCCATTACAATGCACACCCGTTGGAAACCAATGTGCTTTTGCACATTCTCTTCCTCTATTCCTCTATACCATTGGCCTGTGCTGTGTCCTGATTCCGATCACAAAAGGGTACTCGAAATCTTTTCATCACGGTTTAGTATTTTCTTCCATTTGCCTGTCATCAAACAAACAGTATTACGGCACAGCTATTAAAAGGCTGATGAACAACAAAGCCGCAGGCTCAGATGGCCTACCATCGGAGCTCTTCAAGGCTGGTGGCAATGTTCTGGTAGGGAGCATGCATCAGATCATCTGCCGAATGCGGGAATACGAAAGCATGCCCGACGACTGGAATATCAGCTCCATATGCCCCATCCAAAAAAAAGGCGATCCTACCTCGTGCAACAACTACAGAGGTATATCCCTGCTCAACGTCGCCTATAAGATCTGGTGAACGTCTAAAGCCGTTCTGCACCGTCAGCCGTTCGGCACGTCCCAGTGCGGCTTCCGGCCCGGAAAATCGACTATAGACCAAATCTTCCCACTGAAGCAAATCCTGGAGAAGACCAGCGAGTTTCAAATCGATACGCACCATCTGTTTATCGATTTCAAAGCCGCATACGACAGCATTCATCACAAGGACATTTTTGAAGGCGATGGCCGAATTCGGGATCCCGGGAAAATTGATCCGGTTGTTTCGCACCACGCTAACAGATACTCGATGCATCGTGCAGTTCGGCTCGAGGACATCTGAGCCGTTTGAAACCTGCACCGGATTTCGGCAAGGAGATGAGTTGTCGTGTGACTTCTTCAATTTGGTACTGGAGAAGATAGTGCGGCGGGCCAAGGTAAACACAGAAGGCACTATCTTCTACAAAACAGTCCAGCTGTTGGGATATGCGGACGACATTTGCGGCGGCATTTGCGGCAATTGAAGAAGAGGCGAAGCGAGCTGGTCTTAAGATCAACGAGGGGAAAACAAAGTATATGCTATCGACTAAGAAATGTTCCGTCACACACCACCTGGGACAAAATGTAACAATCGACAACTATAGTTTTGAGGTAGTAAAGGAGTTTGTCTACCTCGGGGTAAACGCTAACTCCGCAAATGACATCACAGTGGAGATCCGACGTAGAATCACCCTTGGCAACCGATGCAACTTCGGTTTGTCGAAACATCTGGGGTCAAAACGAAGGACCAAAGTCATGCTCTACAAAACCCTTGTACTGCCAGTCCTGTTTTATGGAGCTGAAAGCTGGACGATAAGCAAATCTGTAGAGCTGATTCTTGGTGCCTTCGAAAGAAAAATTCTACGTCGGATAGTGGAGGAATAGACATAACCGCTAAGTCTCCTGGTTCGAGAAGAAGAGGACGACCGAACCTCCGGTATAGAGACCAAGTCATCGCGGACGTAAGACAGCTTGGCCTTGATGACTGGAAGCAGCTTCCCCGGACCGTCAGCAATTGCTCAGGGTCTGACCCTTCATGGGTCGCCGGCCTGATAAGTAAGTAAGTAAGTATCAAACAAACAGTCCTTCTTCAGCAGGTCGAAGCTCGTGTGGGATGGCATGCAAAGACTTAAAGAATGGGGATAGAGGCACCGCACTGGTCCCTAGGAACCATTCATGCTGCAGGAGACCTTGATCCTAGGAATAAATTTAGGAAAGTATATAAAAACCAATTCGCCATAAATCTAAAATAAAATTCTTGGCATAAGACAGGACAAAGCTATCTAACCACAACTCAACCGAAATAGGCTTGGGGCTTGCATCAAGATGAGCCAACGCTTTCTATTCCGATGCTGCACAATAAGAGAACTACGGTGCTGAGTTTCTACGGAGCTTGGGGTTGCTAAAGGAGGCCTTTGTAGATTTCGTGAACAATTAAATGAAAAATTAAAATATAAGGTTGTCAAATATCTCCCTTCCTTTTGAATTTTCCGGCTATGTACAAAGCGCTACAGAGCTCGTTTTTGGCAATAATATACATCATTTGGGGTCTTAACATAACCTAGAAAACGACGCTATGCATGATTAGTTTGCATATTGCGTTCAACAGTGATAGACGTGTAAACATGGAGTTCACTAACGCCGAAACTCTATTTTAAAGTTTTTCTTCGTTAAAGGCAAATCCGCTAGAGAAACGTTCCGTGAGATTAATGGTGTTTTGGGGGATGGCCGCCCTTGGTGGTGTGAAGTTGAACTCAAAAGAGACTTGTGGAAAGTGGCTGTCCGAGTTCTTTGCAAATAAGGGGGGAAGGGCTTCTACGAGGAGGGTATTTTGAAGTTGCCGTCTAGATGAAAACAGATTATGGAACAAAACGGCGCATATTTGAACTCAATTCGATCACTGTAACACTTTTTATGAAACATTGAATGAAGAGCAAAAAAGCGGAAGGAAGATATTTCACAATCTTATATGTTGTGGAAACTAGGCCGCAAGAGAAGCAGATGCTTGCGTGGGTACTTACTATCAGTTCATATAATGTAGCCACCGGAACTAGTCCTCATTTTCAAACCGGTTTAAAAACAATACTCTAGCATGGATTTCCTATACCACAGTTTTTCAGGAGCCTAAGAGTCCAATATCACATTGAAATGAATTGTACGAGTTCCTCTCATGCTCGCAAGCTGAAAAAGGGGCAAAATAAGGACCTTCTTTCTCGTGAGATAAATATACCACGCCAAACGCCAGTATTGCTAAAGAAGCGAAGCACTGATCTTTTTCAGCTGTAGCACATCCCAATTCCCATTCCTTCAAGGTGGGAATAGTTTTCTTCTGGAAACTTTTGAGGAACAAATGCAAGAATGCTGGATGCGTGTGCACATTACCATCTGCATTAGTACACCGATATGCAGACTTTCTCTATCTCAATGCAATATAAACAGATCACTGTGCGATGTGGAATGTGTGTGAGTCATGAATGAATGAAATCAGAATAGCTTTCAAAGTGGCACATCTCACTTTCTTCGAATAAAAATCCTTAAAGACGTGATCAGCTACTTCTTCGAACGAAAAGGAATAAGGTTTAGCCGCATGACACGAGTTTCGAGCTATGACAACTTCCGTGGCATTCCATTCAATCAGGTAAGCAACCCCCGACGAATTCAGAACCAGGTGGTTACGAGTACACTAAATTTGAAAAATCACCTAATTGGATATAGTCACCGATTAACCGGGATCGATGGTGCAGGATCAACGTGCATTGCACTCACGGCACGGAAGAAGGGATCAGTAAAAATGATGATGATGATTATAGAGATGCATAATATGAACAGTCTTATGCATTTCAACGAATTTGGAGGATCAATATCCGGTTCTCCGGAGCACACAGAACAGCCGGCCTTGACACTCCAAAATCGAACACTCCATCGCTATTCAAAATCTGACACTCCTTTCAATAGTCACCACTTTCAGCTACAATGATAATGTTCATATCGGTTTGTAGTACTGAACTTCCGCCTCAAGTACGTGTGTACCTAAAGTGCCGTGATAAGATCTTTGATCTCAATTTGTACTGACAACAACCTGCAGCAAATATTTTCACATTCTCTCCGATTTACTGCAACCTCTGTAACCTCTGTAATTTAATTGCACGTTTTCCACAGCATTAAAACCCACAACAGCGATTTATAATCCACTTGTTGATTGCGCAAACATCAATCCGTGCAGTGAAAAAAAAACGAAAAAATTAACTTGCTCTAGAATTGAAAATTGTCTGTAGGTTGAAACATTTCACAGAAGGTTATCTCCCGCCGCAGTGACGTTCAATAAACAGCGCAAACCGATCGAGCGACATTGTCAAGGAATTTTTCGATTTGAAAAGTGAACCCAAAGACATACAGGCATTTATAACTATTGTCTTTGGACCCCAGGTCAAGGCCAATTTGGATTAACACTCACTTGAAAAAATAAAAAACAAACATTCACTTTCAAAAAATCAAAGAAAACACCACGAAGTCCTTACAAGCTAACAGCAAAATTTAATTCGATTCGATTATAATACGGGTACAATATGTTTAACGTTTTCCTCCACTGAAGTCACTTCACCAGTTTTTGCACACGCAAAGGGACAGTATGCAGGTGCCGCTCTTGTAGCCCCTGAAGAAGCAACTGGTGGTACACGCAGCGGTATTCATGCTCAAGAACTCCGGCATGTCACACGCGTCGCGCTTCCGTCTGGAGAGGGGAGTATTCTCGGGAGCGTATTGTGCAGGAAAATCCAGATCAGCTATTTCGTCCTGCACAGGCACCGCTGATGTCGTCATTCCGCACAGCACCACCCCCAAAAGCACAACAAATACAACACTAGCCCTCATGCTCAAGCTTGACTCACTCAACTGTTTCACTTCAAATGTCTCCAGACACTGGCTGGGAAATCTTTTTATACACACCCCGTCGTTGACCCAACTTCAGGCCGTTCGTATCTTGGCTGTAAATAGAATGCGCTGCTCGTTCGTAGCTCGACCTCGGCCGATGATAGTACGAATTCGAAGAAATTATCTGAAATATACGCCGCTGATACGGGGTGGCAGCGCTCAGTGAGCTGCTCGTGTCAAACATACTCGCACACACACGCGCAAGACACCGAATCTGGGCCCCAGAGTGGGGATGCGACAAAACGCGACTTATCTGAAGCGCTGGGCACTCGGCAGTCGAATTGTGCTGCAAATTAACGCTTTCGTTGTGTTGGGGGGGGTTCTTGAAACACTTATAGTTGGCCTTGTGGAGGCCACAGAAGTGAAGAACTGCGGCATTGTGCCGAAATATCAGTCGACATGCTAATTCAATTCTCTTAATTTGTTTTGCTGGGTTATTAGTTCGTTCTTGTAGATATTTGATCTGGAACTTTGTCGCGGGAAAACAACAAATTACTTGAGACGGTTGAGGGCTTAAGTGGTGTGGGCGTGACAAAATGCGCGTCGTAAGTGTAATTCCTGGAAGCGGAGGTGAACTATGACTTCAGACGGAGTTGACGTAATCCTCTCGAGTGCGGTTGCATTTTGAATGATCACATTGCGGTCACTTTTAGTCGAAAGACGCATCACAACCGAATGTTCATGGTGACACACCGGAAGGGATGAAGATGAAGAAATGAATGATGAGTTGTCACTCTTCCATACGGGGTAAGCGGTAAAACCGCATCTGTTTGTGACTTAGTCACTTGACTCCAATCATCTAAGCCATCTCAATGGTTGTCAGAATGGCTGTTTGCCAGTAGTCCAAAGTTGTGCTCTTTTACAGATCTCTAAAGTTTACTCTTGGCAATTGTGTAACCAACATACCTTATTGATCTGCCCTGCTTCAATCAGCATAATCTCAAAACCCGAAGTCATCTCGACGGACAACATTGTAATTTCTATCAATCGCCAAACGAATGGTTAACTACAACCCCCAATGGGACTGACATCAAGGTAAGGAATAGGCGTAAGAAAACTCTTCAACAGGGTAAACTCGTTTAAATTCGTAAAAAAACAGAACTCGAGACAAAAACAGTCGGACCGTATTCAAAATAACCACCAATTGCCAGATCCGCCCCTTTTGGTCTTCGACTCAATATGAATTTCTTTGTATACGACGGCTACCAAGTGTGTTTTATCTTGGCCTCAATAAACATACCTCTCCACTTAACATTATCTCATGCCGATTACGTTCAATTTTGCACCTAAAACTGGCGGTTTCTTCTGCACGTGCATGGGCCACTTAGACGAGGGCGTCCTCTATTGCATATCCCCAATGGCTAAGATTTAAATACTTTTCGGGCCGGAACAGTGTAATCCACTGTACGAGTATGTCGTCATTAAATATTCTCCTCCAGATGCCATTAACGCACACAAGACGACCGTATTTGGTTTTCAAAATCAAACAGCACATCACGTAGTAGGAGAGCCACATTGACCGGGAATGTGCACCATGTGCCCTTCGGTGTAAAATTTCACAGATCTTAAGATCCAAGCTTTTGTGTCGGCATTTTGACATCCGCTTAAAAATCAACTGATACTCAAAGATAATGAAAATGTCAAAAATTCTGTCTAGCCTGGTCTAAATCTGGACAAAGGATATATGACTTAAATGGATGCATATCATAACATTTAAACAAGAAACACTCAACGAAGGGTGAGAGTAAAAAATATTGTAATTCTTCGTGAGGTTTGATTTTGAATAGGCTTTTTTAGGATCAATCACGCGTGTTTTCTGCCATACTGCTTATAATTTTTATTCATAATCGTCTGGCAAACCATCGTGGAAAGACCCACTCCACAACAGCGTCTCCAAATTCTGATGTACTACGAAAAACAGCGTTCTGTGAGAAATGTTTTTCTGTGCGCTTCGAGGGATAAACGATACGCATAACAGATCTACTAAAATTAATCTTGCCAATACAATTTACAAAATTGTGTTACAGTTTAAAATAGTGGATGATACTTGATTGATTAGACGCCACCCGGTACGTAGCGAAACGGTTATAGCAGCTGTTGCTGAGAAAGTCGTCGTCGGCTCTCTCAGCAGCTTGGCCACGGACAAAGTGTTTCCTGAAATTCAAGTTCGATTCGCTGTGGTTTCAGCAAGACGGAACTACGAGGCATACAGCGTGTGACACAATGGCATTTTGGTGAACACAGAATTTAACATTTTCTACGGTACATTGACCCGCCTTGAATTTTCTCTGGGGGTGGGTAAAGTGTAAAGAAAAAGCTCGCTACGATTGGTACCTTGAAAATCAGTATGACTTGTGTTATGCATAAGATTTGGTATCTAGATCACTGTGCTCGAACGAATCCCTCCAAATTGGGCCTTCCGAATCGACCACCTCAGACGTGTTCTAAGGAATACCCAAACACTAAATTAACATCTGTTCATATGAACACATTTAACATGGCGGTGGTATTAGGTATTTTGCTGTGCCTTGTGTTTATAATATCACGTCATAGTCCTTAGAATGCACTAGGTCTCCATCTGTTACAGACTAGTACAATCAATATGCAGGAATCGAATTTCTCGGTACACGTTGCATTTAATTTCTAGCACCAAGCATGGGCCTGTACACACGAGGCAATGTTCTTTGATCGTACTCAACATGGCAAGCTGCCAGTACTAACCTCGCTTGTGCATAGGTCAAGTTATTATACAACCTCCTCGTGACGCCCCCTGAAGATTCATCACGACACACGTTTTGTGGTGAACCAATGTATGCAACGAACACCTCTGGGCCTGATCTGCCAGTCTGTGGGTTGTCTGTGCGACTAACTCCCTTACCACAAAAAAAAATTCCACAGACACAAATTCATAGATGCCACGGAAAGATCTACTATTGGCGACTGTAGCGACTAAAGTACAACGAAAGCTGGAAAGGCATGTTGGTTGAGGCTTAGTTCCTACAAGTTCCTGCAAAAAAAAAAGCATTGCAAAACCACATTAAGGCTCAGTTTACAGCAATTTTGAGGCTGTACCAAAACCTATCGCTTTGGCAACTGGCAGCACAAAATTGATCTCTTAATGTTGATTTGTTAAAAAGCCGCTTGTACAGATCATGCCACACCGCGTTAAGAGATTACCTCTAAACTCATACGTAGCATATAAAAGAAATAAGTCAACAAAAGGTTGGTTCATTGTAAGGTTTGATTTATAATGTAAGGCAATCACATAAATTTATAAGGGATGGTACAAAATCTATTATGGATTAAAAGAACAATTCATGGCATTTAATTTTCCAAATAAAAGAGCAAATGTTGCCAACGAATACGTTACCATTCTGTAGATCAGATTTTGGGCGACTCATTGGATTGCTTAACGTTCGTAATCTCTCGAATAACAGCAATCATGTTGGCTTCCAAAGTTTCAATCTTAGCTTGCCACTATATCCTTAGAGAATATAATGGAAAGGTGCGATTTTGCCCGACCAAGGCGGGAAATTTAGAAAATAAGTGCTTACTTACTTACTTACTTACTTATCAGGACGGCAACCCATGAAGGGTCAGAGCCTGAGCAATTGTTGCCTTCCATCACTGACGGTCCTGGACACGCTGCTTCCAGTCATCAAGGCCAAGCTGTCTTACATCCGCGATGACTTGGTCTCTATACCGGAGATTCGGTCGTCCTCTTCTTCTCGAACCAGGAGGCTCAGATTCGAAGACCCTCTTCGCTGGAGCGTTGCTGTCTATGCGTTCGATGTGGCCGAGCCAGTGTAGTCGACGGATTTATGTGCTTACCAAAATCAATTCTCAACAAGTCTATAGTTTAATGCGCTGTATGGCTCGTAGTGCCTTCTTGTTGAAACCAGAGCTTACCATTTGCTTGAGTTTCAGAAGGTACATAGTCCTAGTACATAGGCTAAGCTATTGAGAACGACGTCGACGGTCTTCGTGTACCCTCTCAACAATAGCTGCTATAGTCTCTTCAGTACGTGTCGGATGTGGTCTAACCCGTCGAATATCATCCCCTTAAATAATGTGGGACTCAAAATTCAGAATGATATTGGCAATAGTAGTTTCAGTAGATCGATGGTATATGTCGTAGATTCCTCCTCTCCAAACGATACTGAACAACGATAGCACAGCAGTTTGGTAGGCATCAAGTGTGAGTTGTCAAAAAAAGCCTCTTAAAAATCAAACCTCCCGATGAATCAGCCAATATTCTGCGAGTTGTTGACAACTGCTTAAGAGCCCTGGAGTGAAACTTCTTGAACCCGTATTTCTTTACAGATCCCCTTCACTCGGGCGAGTGCAATACCACGCACAGCATGAATGCCTGTTGATTGGGTGACGTGGCACCCAATTTTTCCATTTTTATTTTAAGTCCATTGCCCTTTTCTCAAAGACACACCCAACTGCAAGGGAACCAAAGAAAAGAAGACACTTGCACTGACTTTAATTTGATAAACATTTATTTAGTTAAACTGATTTTTATTTCTTAACAAGTGCACAGGGACGCGTGGGGTGCGCATCAGCCGCACTGCAAGAGTTTCTCTTTAGATTCAAGATGCATAAGAAGATAATCGTTACTAGGAGGATAAGAGGTACCTTAGAAAGTAAATGCTCTTCATTACATACATTAATTTACTTTATCTTGTTATTTTGTTTTCTTTTGCATAGTTTTGTATTTTTTTTTTAATTCTTTTTATAAACTTCCAGTGACACATGAATGAGTGAGTGACAATAATTATTGCATTCGTTGTATTGCCAAATTATACGAGTATAACAGTCGCACATTTACATTTGCGTGTGTGTTTGTGTTTGTGTGTAACGAAACGAGTCAAGTCATATTTACATTAAGTACAAACAATACTATCAAAAACAATTGAGTATCAAGTCAAGAACAAGTTTACAGAAAATTTGCAAAAAATCTTATTTGTGGAAAGGGAAGACTCCCTTCCGGGGCGCCGGCTGTTGTGGGCGTTATTTTCTCTTGCCCAGGCCGACCCACATGTAGTTGGGATCCAAGAACTGTGAGCCGTGATAGCCTTCGGGATTGAGAGAGACTAGAGATCGAATCCGTTGCGATGGTCGGTAGGTTCGTATGGCGTGAAGGAAGGCTGCCGTTCCGGTTGGTTTCTCGCCGTCAGATGCCAGCTCCTCCTTCAGCATACGGATGGGATGATCGCCTTCCAGTAGGTGCTCTTCGGTGCCGCTGAAACGACCCTTCTCCATGAAGTCGACATTGTTGCGGAGGTTTTTGAAGAAGTCTCCTAGGTTTGTCATGGCTCCTGAAAGAAAAGTTTTCAACAAAAAACTTAAGATATTCTAAGAACTGTGGGGGGGTTGGGTGGATGTGACAAGGGACAGAGATTGCTGGAGTCGCAGGCCAGAAACAAACTTCAGCAGCAAGGATAGCTCATGAAAAATAAAATGTTGTGGTAGTAGTGGAAGAGAACAGAAGCTGGCAGCGCACAAACTGTGCTCAGAAACGATCTATGATAAGACCCAAGAGATGTAAAGCCTGAAAACCTGATTTCATTTCAGTGCTCCTGTCATTGAGTGGACGCTATCAATAGGATCAACATGTTGCAGGAAAACACTGACAGATAGTGTAAACTAATTTCAATAACTTTCAAAGCCTTAAATAGACGATCGTCCGAAGGAACTGATCGACTCAAGGGAAGACCTTTGTGAGCATCAAAAAGGGAAAGTCTTAAATGGCTATTGTGGGGAATTTCGGAAAGCCAAAGAACATGCTGCCAGCACAGAAAGTTCATGAACTCTGACACATTGGTCAAAATATCAAGAAGGATGTGCAAATGCAGGCTCTGCACTAAGCTTCGGCAATTACCCGAGTGATAGATCAAAAACAAGGGAAGGAATTCTTGATTACTTCGAGAGATGGATTGATTTAAGGGTCATTCCTTTTGTGGTCTCAAGTTGGTAGCGCTGGAATTATTTTTTTTTCTTCTTTTAGTGGCGCTACAGTACGGGGTGAACCTGAGCCCCAACAAACATGCCTCTCCATCTAGCACGATCTCTCGCCAGCTTCTCCCAAATGCGCACTCCAACTTAGTTTAGGTCCTTCTCCACTTGTGTGCACCACCTTAGTCTAAACCGTCCTCTGTTACGTTTTCCCAATGGCGTTGATTCGAAGACTTTTCGGGTAGAGGCAGTGGTATCCATACGCTCTACATAGCCAAGCCATCTTAAGCTATGTATACGAAGACGCTTGACCAGGCGGATGTCGCTGTATAGCCGATAGAGTTCAGTCTTCTCCTCCAGATGCCATCAACGCAAATAGGACCAAATATCGCACGCAGAAATTTTCTTTCGAAAAGACTAAGGGCTTCTCCATCTGTTTTTAGTAACGTTCGGTTTTCGCGCCATAGGATAGGACTGGGATGATCAAGCAGTTTTATAAAGCAAGCTTAGTCCTTCGAGAGATGGCTTTGTTACTCAATTGCCTCTTGAATCCAAAGAAACAGCGATTGGCAAAAGTGATTCTGCGGAGCCGAGTTACACGACGTCCTTGACTACCTTGAAGTTCCTGATGCCTAGTGTGACGCTCTGTCTGAGACGTCGATGTTGTGCGTCCTTTCTTGATTATTATCATTATAATTAACTACCAGACTCATTTTAGCCACTTCTGTTCTGTTCGTCCAATCACGTCAATGTCGTCGGCGTTAGCTAGCAGTTGAACGGACTTTTGGAAGATCATGCCTCTGGTGTTGACTTGTGAGTTACGCACGACCTTCTCCAGAAAGATGTTGAAAAAGTGACATGACAGCGTGTCGCCTTGTCTTATTCAGCACCTGCCAAAGTAAGCTGTCATTTCAAGTGTCACAACATTAGTTGAATGGTTGCCATTTACGACAACAAACTGCTAAATAACTCAACAATGCGTCATAATAGGTGAAACCTACTGCAAATGTGTTCGAACGTAGCCACATTTCACGATTTCAGTCATGATTATGGTCATCATCTACCGACTACCCAAGCAATCGAAAAAATTTTGAAGAAACTTGAATAGAGTGTGGAAGCATTACTGACGTCGTACGGTACATGCAGCAGCAGTCGAGCAAATTGCCACTGGAAGTGTTGCTGGAGATCCAAATTTATCGATTTCCCGGCGTTCGGAGATGTTGAAAGTGACGTACACTTCAGTATGGGGCATTTTCAATTTAGAATTGTATAAACGACAGCACTGTTGCAATATCTTAAGCCTGCTGACCATTCACCATGCGGTAAATACGGTGTTGGAACATCAGTGATAAGACACATTTCTTAGCCGCTGGCTGTGTAAGCACACAAAATTTTTGCATACGGGACTCAGGAAATCAATAAATGATCATTGCATCCTGGCAAGGGGACTGTTTAGGGGTACCTTATGGTCGACAGGTGTCATTGGTCCATTTTTCTTCAAAGGTACCAGTAAGCGTACGGTCAAAGTCAATTTGTAGCGATATGGTTGAATGATAACAGAACGTTTTATTTGCCATAGATTGAAGTTTATTGAAAATTACGACTAAGAAGATATGTGTCTCTTTAACGACGGAACAACAAGCCACACAACATGACCTTCATTTCGTTAGCATCCTTCAGGTCACGTCATTTCTCGTACTGGCAACGTCAATTGGCCACCAAAGTTATGCTATTTGAGACGATTTAGAAAGTGTTTTTTTCGGGCTTTGCAAAAGATTGTGTTAACGGAAGTAATTCCCGAACTCTAAACCCATTAAAGGCAAACATTACTCAAGTAAAAGCCGACATGCCTTCAAAAATATGCGAATAAATGGTTTAAAGTTACATTCATTTGAATGGAACAAACTTTCCCACTGAATGGCAAAGTCCAAGCTTTATAATAATTTTAAACTTTTATCAAAAATATGTCGCTGCTGGCAATTTCTTAGGATTTACTTTTGAAAACAAACAATGTATAACTTGTCCGCTCCGCTCAGATATCAGGCTCATGTAGAGAGAACGGACTTCTATTTTAACCACGAGGGGTATTCGACGCCTCTGGTTGGGTGCCTAGCTGGAGAAGACTAACCATGTCAGTGGGAGAACACATTGACCAAGTCGTAGATCCATCCTGAGCTGTACTCAAAAAGAGATTTCAACAACTTTTTAGTCAAAAACTTGACATCCCTAGCTCTGCAACAACAAACCAACGTTTGAGCTTCCAACGAACACATATTCCCCTAGATAAAGAAATGCGCAGAATACTAATTTTACGAATGCCAACAGCAGCACGTTCACAATTAACGGCGATTAACGACGGTTAGCAGCCGCTACCAATCGATTTAAAGCTTAACCGGCTAAGTCAACAAACAAAATATATTTTTCTGCTTCTTCTCGACTCGTGTTCGACAATGTGACTCTCACACAAGTGCGATATCCGCTGCAACTATTTTCGAAAAACACAAAATCTTGCTGCACTTCGATTGATCGCCTGCCTCTTGTCAATTTTCAAAATTCAACCTGTGAGCTATAAATATAGAAACAGCAGAGATTTAGAACTGTATCACACTCTTCCACCAGCGGCAGGCCTAGTCACTCGATGAGCGCTGAAGCTTCTATTGTCAACAACTCAAACACAATCGTCAACGTATCAACTTGAGTCATTTCTGTTCGCACTCCTCCCCCACACCCAAGCCAGTGAATGATTCAATTTATTTTTAGCTCTTCCCACGGGCTCATATCCAGCATGCATCAACGTATTCAACAAGTGCCCGGCTAGCTCAGTCGGTAGAGCATGAGACTCTTAATCTCAGGGTCGTGGGTTCGAGCCCCACGTTGGGCGAAACACATTTTTTTTTTCGTTTTCATTTCACACCGTCGAACTGTTTCATTTTGGCTTTCCTTCCGCCAGTCCGTGCTCTGCGATGTGCGTTTCCGCAATTAAAACTTCTCCAGCGACGATAATCGAAATTTTGGCAACGCAAAAACGCGGCAAATACGAAAAAGAGGGGGAGGGGGGGTTGGAAGCAAACAATTT
Organism: Eristalinus sepulchralis; assembly: GCA_944738645.1. Classification (NCBI taxonomy): domain Eukaryota; kingdom Metazoa; phylum Arthropoda; class Insecta; order Diptera; family Syrphidae; genus Eristalinus; species Eristalinus sepulchralis. The sequence goes on from OX122886.1 coordinate 58,567,549, forward strand.
CGCCTCCGCACTGAAAGGGGTGCGCTCTACTCACCGACAGATATCGAAGGGATGAACTGGGTCTGGTGTGACTTGAGTTTCTGCCGCTTGAATGCTACCAGAGCGTTGCGCTTGTTGTTGCCATCGTCCACCAGGGAGCTGAGAAACTGCTGTCCTTCCGCGGGGCCAAACGAGAACGGATGTTGCTGCCGTTTGAAGACGGTCCACGGGTAGTCCTCCGCCGACGACGACAACTCGTCCTCCAGCAGCGACTCCCCACTGCCGGCTGTTCTACCTTGAAGGTCACGCTGTACGAGCTCATAAGCGGCCGCCTCCTCGTCCCCATCCGGTGCCGATATCTCATTTAAACCATTGACAGCCGGTGCTGATGAGAACACCGACGGAATCGGGCCTTCATTGAGCGACTCATCGACAGGATATCGTTGGCGGTGGCGCTGGCTGCCTTCCACCGCAGAGCGATGATGAGTTCGCGGCTGTCGATGGATGTTCCTTTTGTTGTGGCCAACGGCGGCGGCAAGCAGATTGGTGGTTGCTACCGCCAGCGGTAGGGGTGGGTCGTCGGCCAAAAATTGCTTCCCCGCCGATACGGATTCTAATTCTCTTAAGGGTTGAAAACTAATTTCAGCCGAAGATGAATCGCTTCCGGTCTCGAAGCTTCTTTGATGGTGACGGCGGTCGTCTTCGTCGTAGTTGTTGACGGCGCTGAAGCGCCTACTTTCAATGCCGTTGTTGCTGACGCTATTGCTGCTGCTGCTGCTGCTGCCGCCACCGGCCCCGACTTCGTCCAAGAAGTTGATTAATCGGCTGCCATAAGACGTGGGGTGAGATGTGACTGCAAGAAAAGTAGTTAAAAGTTCAAAATCAGTTCGGTAGTGTGTGGGTTCTTATAATCGGTTTCAATTTTGTGTTTGTTTTCAGTGCTGTGACGTGATTTGTGTTAATTCCCCTCTGGGGAGTTGTTTTGCTTTCGTAGCGAGGGGGGGGGGGGGGGAGTGAGGGTTTGGGGCTATACATCCGGAGTAAGATTGATTTTTGCAATTGCAAACCAAATAAGTCGGGCACTTGAAACGAGTTGGTTTTTAGGCGGATAACGATTTTCGAAGATCAATGCAATTAAACTTGAGGCCAGGCTAATATGATTTGATGTTTAGGAAATCATATCTAAGGGAGGATATGGAAAGACTTTGAAGTGTGCAGAAGGGCCTTAAGGCTGTGGGCAAGTTGCCTTCGAGTCACCTTAAAAGCCAAATTGTGAATAAATTTGTTTGGTAAGGTGTGAAATGAAGAAAGATTAGGAAAATAATTGAGTAGAACCGGTCTAGAAAGGAAATTCCAACTTTTACGGGAATCAGTTTTTTAGTCCATTAGGTAATATAACTATGATATGGTCACTTCACTTTTTCGCTAGAAAATTAAACTTTCTCCCGTTGAATGCAAGACAACCCTAACCAGCCGGAAACGTAAAAGTGGAATTCTTTATCCACCCACCACCCACGAACAGATTAAAGAAGTTCTTTTAGGTGAGGATGGGAAAGGTAGATGGATCTCAGTCAATCAACCTGCACACTGCGTTTTTCAGGCAAAAACCTTGGCAGTCCAAAACAGCACTACCATGGATGAGGAAGCTTTATCCAAGAGAAATTTAACTATCTGCTTCGATAGTCAGGCTGCAATCAAATCCCTCCAGTTCAAATATATCCCTCAAAAGTCGCCTATCTTTTTACTACGTGTCTGGGCATAGTAAAATCCAGGAGAATTGATGACCTGGTTCGGTAGCAAATCCTTCCAGAAACTAAGATGCTTTCCATTCCCTTGTATACAGTCAAACGTCTATTTAAAAGACTCATATTGAGCGAACAAAACAAAAGATGACTTGAGAGTCTTATAACTAAGGCAATTTGGCCACAGCTTAGTTCCGCACGCTATATCTACCTAGTCTTCTGGCAAGAAACACCTTTACTGACTATCAAAGGCGTGAAACTGGTCACCGCGCTATAGGAGTGCATGTTTACAGGCTCGACATTTATCACAATGACTTTTGCAGAACTCCAAGGATGTAGAAGAAGTTGAATCCATCCCTCACCCCATCGGCTATTACAAAGCCCTGGTAAACAGAAGGAAAACATACCTTGAAATGTACTTCTTTAGCAACCAAGATGAACTCAACGACATAAGTGAGGGACCACTTAATAGCTTGCTCGAACTAGTTCTACGGTTAACAAGCGAGATTATCTGCCAGTGTCACAGTGTGTCCGTATGTAGCCTAAGTATGGTTGCCCATTGACAACAAGGCACTTAATTCAACCTTACCCTAAGTCAAAATGTGAGCCACTGACATCCAGTTAACATCTAGACTTAAAGTAAGTTTTCCTGTCTTTCATGTTAGTCTTGATTTGTTGACTCTAAAAAGTTTTCAAAGGTTTCCATGACCTCTTCTCGGTTTCGGAACACATCTTTCCTACACAATGCCGTTACCTACAAAATGAAATCCAAAATACAGTGGATAAGAAAGAATTTCGGCTTCCAAGTGTAGCAGCTTCAGTAACGTGCCATGTGACGTATGGGTATAACGTTGTTATGCACTAACATTGAATCATCTGCGACAGATTTTAGCCAATTTCTGTACTTATCGATTTCGCCTTGTTGGAAAAAAAAACGATTCCTGTCTATGTCCACAAAATTATATCTATGACCTTCTCAGCCCAAGTTTGGGAGGTAGGCTTCGGGTTTTTTTGTCTACATCCAACCACTCTTGTTATACGTGTGGTTATATGGAGCATTCTTCCATCTCATGTGCAATGCCCCGCTCGGTTTCTGTTGTGTCTAATAATAATAATTGAGTGTCACTACAGCCCACAGGGGACCAGGGCTTAGCTTCTACAACAACTATTCGTATTGTGCGTGCTACTGTTCTCTCACGAGTAGAAGGGACCTACCGTTTTTTGGCGACTCCGAACGGCGAGATTTAGAAGGTTTTTATAGACAATTGATATTCTTTGAGTGTTGTCAGTAATTCGAAAGAGGTGGTGCCGTGAAAAAATGCAGGTGCCCCGTCCGGGAATCGAACCCAAACTTTCTGCATGGCGGTCGACGCACTTACCACTACGCCACGGCGACCATTTTTGTGTTGTGTCTGCATCCATATTTTCTTGTAAATTGGTGCTGTAACATCATTTCCAGTTTTCGGCGCGGTTCGTTTTCGAAGCTTGAATCTCCAGAATACAATTAACCAAACCAACGCCGAATGTCCCCTTAATGCTACGTTCCCTTACTGATATACCATAGATGTATTTTGTCTTAATTTGAATTCGTTAGAGACACATTATTGCAGTCGACAGTGTCAAAAAAAATTACAGTTGCAACAAACCCTAAGAGTCGCACACATCAACTACACATCGCACTTTATCTTATGTGTCGTATATATGTTCAATCAGCAGCGTCTAAGTGGGATGGACTCATGTTGCTTACTGACCGCCTGATAGTTCAATTCAATTAGCTTGTCTAAGAACGTCCCAAAAATTTTAAATGGGGTGAAGACAAGCATGATGAAACAGCGTAGATCTACAATAGTTACTTTGGAACACAATTAAAATTTCGATACTGCATTTTTTTGCAACTTTGCTCATGATACAAGGAGCCAAAGTATGTCTGACCGTAGGAAAAAATTGAGTGGTGACGTCAATTGGCGTTGCAAGTGCGGAAAATGACTTAAGAACAATGAGAAACAGTATTTTCTCGCTTTTTCTGTATTTCAGTAGATTTTCTTTTCTCCTGTTTTTTTCATTGACTTTAGTATCAATCGTTGCGTTGTATCCAAAAATAAGAAATGCAGTAATCAAATGTACCAGGTAGCATAGTGTCACGAAAACAAAAGCTGCTTTAACTATCCTGTCCCAGCATACTTTCTTGCCTTGTTTCATGAATTTCAAATTCAGAACATTAGAAGTCCATTTCTATCCACTCTAATTGGAGCTGAAACAATTTTTGTTAATCACTTTCATTGAAACGAATATTTTTGGATTTCTTTAAATTCTGGAATAGGGATCATGCTCTTCATGGCCTTAGTCAGTGATGTTTCTGTAATGGTTGATCGAATCAAAATGCTAAAAAGTACATCTTAAAATCATTTCAAAAGACATGTCAAATGATTGGCCCGACTTTACATATTTATTGATAAAGCCACTTTTATTTATTCCCAAATTTTTTTCATCCTCTTATATTTATAGCTAAATGTAATATGTCTTCTTACGGACAGTGGAACACAAAGAAAACCGTTCACACTAAAATATAAGTTTCGTTTTTCGAAACGAAACCATAAACAATGAAACAATCGAAACAAATTAATAAATAACTACGTTGAAGAGTATTGACAGCTTTTCCAAATAGAATGTTCGGACCTCGAAAAATGAGCATGTGTCAAAATCTCTATCACAGCTTTTTGATGGTCAGATTGGTTTAATTTCAAAACAGCACTCTTCAGAGTGAAGGATAAACACCAACAATTTCGATCACCTTTCTCCTGGACGACCACAAATTAAGGAACGAAATGTCCCCCTCACCACTGGCATTCTCTGAATACCCACTTCAATTCTTCTAAGTGTCTCGAATAAATTTTTTTTTTGACCACCCCCACTCGAATCCCCAATGACCACCCCTGTCTATGAGTCCTTCCACAGCGCGGGAAAATCAATTGGACATGTTTTATGTGCCGTAGTTTGCGCTGAATGAAATATTTTGCAAAACCATAAACCTTGCAACCAGCCGCACAGTACAGGGCCCCGCGGTACAATTAGCATAATGGCGCGGAATGCTCATACAGCCTAAGTACTCCCGTCAGCAGCCCACCTCACATGAGAATGGCCCATAAACCTGCCAACGAATCAACACAACTTTCGGATAATTAACTCCCAAGTGGGTGGGCGGCATGTCGAAGACGCTGCAGAAGATGAAAACCGGTGTCGAGGTGGACTTGTGCGTGGAGTTCTGCGGTTCAACGGAGCCATTCACCCCGTGCACCATAATTAAGGCGAAACACTTATCCGCGTCCTTAAGTGAAGGGGTGAGGACTCAATTCGGGTGTTTAGAAGCGAATGATACTTGGTTTTTTTTTGGGGGCGACACACATATCATCGCCAGCGTGCGGTAAACAAACAAATCCCCACTCGGGATGACATTTGTTTCCCATAAAAATTCATCTTTTCATCTGAAGTTGCTCCGTTGCGATGCGATGGTGCTGCTGAAAGGCTTCGGCTCAGGGATCGTGTGGTTTTACATAAATATTCGTTAAATATTCGAAGGTCGCGGGGACATGTGAATCCACTGCGAGGATATAAATATCCCTTTGACAGGACGAAAATTATTTAGTGCTTTCACGCAATCCTTGTTGGGCAATGGCGCCATGGTGTGGGCATGTAAGTGAGATCGAAGTGCGACAGAAGACACTTGTCCCTTTCCTCTTGAGCAGGAATTTCGATGCACGTGCTTTTCGAATTTAAAGGGCTTTCATTTTATCTGCATCCGATGTGTTTAGAGGAGTGTGACTTTAAGAGGCATGCTGCACACTTGTGTGGCACCTTATCATTGCCCTGTCGGTGGGATATCAGCATCGAATGGATTTTGTTATTTAAAATTCAAATTTCAAATTTGAGAGAGGACATTGCAACAAAATGGAAGGAAGTTTATAATCTTTATCAAGGACAATAACTGTATCCGATATTTAGTTGAAACTATTTTACAAAATTTGTTTAATTGAAATCAGGGTTGAGTCCCTCGTTGGTTGGGAAGAATTGCTACAGAATTAAAGCACTAAACGACAAATGTGGATTGTGATAGATTTTGAGGTAACAGATAAAGATATTTTTAAATTTTATAAAAATTTAACTGAAAGAGGAAAGGGACAAACTCCGTCAATCCATTATTATTCATACAAAAATTGAGTACTGCAGAAAAACTGAAAAAAAAACATCACAGCAATCGCAAAATAAAATAGACAATAGTAGACGAGTGTGGCGCCCAACACGTGAACAGTGTATTTGGCTGCGGGGATTTATCAGACTTGGCTTTCACGGTCTGAAGGTGGAAATTTTCAATTGGAAAACCATATACGTCTCGAACATTTAGAAGCGTTTAAAGATGAAAATTGGATGCATTGCTTCATGAAAATGCGTTACAGTACGAAGAAGAACCTGCAAATACGCTTGGGCACATTTGACATTGGGATTGATAACAAAATTAGGGTGCCGATGAGCTTGTATGACTGAAATGCAGCATAAGTATCGTCCTTGTATCAGATTGTAACAAATGATGAAAAGTTGGTCAATTTTGACAATTTAAAATGCCAGACATCGTACCGCGGCGATGCTAATGTGACCTGCCGAGGTCTGATTACCATTTGATTCACTTAATGCAACATTGCCTTCCTAACTATCACTTTCCCATTTGTGATAAAATCAAGATGTGTATGGATTCGACTGGGAATACATCTCTCCAAGGAAGAAGGAAAAAACGGCAAAAAGTAGTTTCTGAAAATGAGCGAATATTAAATTTTTGTTATCTTTGAAAAAACTTGATGGATTTTCTGGTACACCTGTTAGTTTGGCCTAATGGAGTTGCAACTTGCGCTGCCTACCACTTATACCCAACCTATCATAGCCAAAAACAAGCATCCAAATTTAAGTTGCTGTTTTTTTTTAACAATACCCCTAAGCAACTTGATTCTCCTACTATTTCTCCACTACAGATCTAAGTAACATGGCACATCTGTAATATGTTTTGGATGAAATACTAGAAGAAATCACATAACAGTATCTAAAAATAAATGCCCAAAATATCGAAATTATCAAATACCCCGAAACTGAGGATCACGAAATGTCCGAAATTACTAAGATTCTTGAATGCTTAAAATTCTGAATTGCGTTACTTCTGAATGACCCTAATTTCGAGAAGCCGAATTTCCGAAATGTTCACAATGTCAAAGAGTCAATGTTGGGAAATGCGCAGTTTCTGTTTGAAGTGTTGAACTACAATCTATTGAGTGTTGTAAATGCGTTTGGTCGTCATAGGTCACCATACGTAGTACGGCATACATAGTGTAAATACGCTTCAGACGGAGCTCACTGAAATTTGGCGAATCCACTCCAACCTCAAGCAGTGGGTGCTTCGCTTTAGTAACATGTACCAAGTTGAAGTTCTACTCTGTCTAATGTCAGTCTGTGCTCAATTTGTTTATACATTGTACTTTTGGGTGCTTTGAGTATTTTGTATCGCAGTCTTTGCCCTGGTTTTAGATTTAACAGAAGTCTTCTTTCGGTTGTCCATTGCTAATGGACTGCTTAGTGCCAGTAATCTTCCGGCACTCGACCCAACTAGCCTCCCAGCCTCTCACCTGTGCTGTGCTTGCAGCTCGAGTGCGAGAAGCTTACCCCGAGTATCAGTGGCTTCTTTGACTAGGATTGAAGCAACATCTACGTTGTGTTAACTGCGACTTTGATGTATCTCATAATTTTGGTTTAGTGGGATTATGTTGAGATTTTGACAAAAAATGGTAATGAATGAAATGTCAAAGAATGAGTCTTGCAGTCGGTCGTTGGCACTGGGCGTGGGCTGGGAATGAGCATTGGCAAAGGGAATGGGTGCTGGAGAAACTGCGCGGTGGTAGTATACACAAGGCTGGATGCTGAGACTAATCTCTAAGTGCCCGAAATTTTTAACTGCCTAAATTCTCGAAATGTCCAAGTTGTGCTAGAGATAGTCTCGAAGTACCCAAAATGTCGTAAAGCCAAAGTTCGGAGATGCCCAAAATGTGAAACAGCTTAAATCAGGAAATACCGGAAACATTGATTTTCTGAAAGAAACATCAAACCGTACATCGACCTTAAGCAGGGGGTCAGAATGTCTCTTATGTCTGTTCTGTCACCTTATCTCCAGAACATCCCGACCGAAATTTATGAAATTTCGGTATTTCAACAAGCGATTATGATTCGTGCGAACATTTAGTTTTGAAGAATATTTGGGGTAGGTCCCGTATGCTTGCAGTTGAGCCAAAATAAAAAACTTTGCTCTACAAATGATTTATCAATCAATAAATCTTTTGTTAAGACGTTGAGGTTTCTTCAACAAGTTTTTCAGTTCCGAATATTGTTCTTCTTCTTCTTCTTCTTGTGGCGCTACAGTCCGGGGTGTACCTGGGCCTCAACCAACATGCCTCTCCAGGCAGCACGATCTTTCGCCAGCTGCCGCCAGTTGCACACTCCAAGTAGGTTGAGGTCCTTCTCCACTTGTATATGCCAACTTAGCCTAGGCCGTCCTCTGTTGCGTTGTCCCAATGGCTTAGATTCGAACACTTTCCGGGCCTATACGCCCTACATGGCCTAGACATCTTAAGCGTTGTATCCAAAGAGTTCGTTGTTAAATATTCTCCTTTAGATGCCATCACCGCAAACAGGACCAAAAATCGCACGCAAAACTTTTGTCTCTCATCCGCTTTTAGTAGCGTCCAGGTTTCCAGATACGGTTACAAAGTTATAGAGCGCCAAAAGTCAGAAAATATCTTTCTAACCGACCAGTATTTAACAAAATCTTAAAAGAAATCATTAGATCTTGTATGCGATGTAAACTTCCAACAAAAATAGTTTCGGGCATTTTGGTCAAAAATAATTCAGCTGTGGTTTGCCAGAAACTGTAAAACTTCATCTTAAGAATTTCGAAAATTGCAAAACCCACTTTTGAAGAGCATATGGAGGCCATGAAGAAGCGGTATTCATCGGATGTGGATCCGCAATTTTTCGTGGCGATAAACTTATGGACATGAGCCACAGTATCCTAGTGATTTTTAACCTCTTAACGAAGTTCGCATAGAAACACTCTTGGCGTTGGAAATAATCGGTTGAGTGGTGGCTAATAAGATAATTCAAAAAGTGCATGCAATACACCACCCTAAGTGCATATTGGATCAGATTCGATCGACGAAGCAATATGGTGCTCAGTTGGCAAAAGAGTAAGGTAAAACATCTATTTGGTTTCAGGAACAGAGCTATGTGCTGAAAACTGTCTCAAAAATACCTGAATGGACATCATCTAAATAAATCGCCAAACGCACACTAGCCCCTCTATCAATGTCACCTTAGATTTATGCGTCTCCCACCTTCCCGTCCGATTCCATCAAACACTACCATACTCAATCTCTTTGAAGGCAACATTCGTTAACGCACAGTCCATAAATCGTCGCTTTTTTACGGCGTAACCAATGCATTGCAGTCCTCGAAACAGGAGGATGCGACAACAGCAAATACACACAGCAAAGAGTGGGAAGAATTTCCTCCACACTCCCAGGTCTCATAATCAAGTCCCGAAACTTCATGCGTCTTGTAATACAAACAACATTTGTGTGTGAATGCCAACAAAGCCCACGAAGACGACGCGTCGTCCTGCGAGACCATCGCACAATCTCCTTGTACTCGTAATTCAGTAGAATTTTCAAATAAAAACCCCGTCTCTTCAATTGCATATGAGACCACCATGCTCCACCCTTCGCCTCGCCTCATTTCACATAACCAGTCCTCGAGTGGGAGGACTTTCCGTCCTTAAGGTCATTGTTATCTCCTAAAGACAACTTCCTCCCTGCACGATGACGGCGGATGCCGTGGGGGTTGCATAATCCTGCCCCAACTGCTCGCTGCTCGAGCACATGTGTGTGTGTGGGAATTTCAAAAAGAAATCTGCAAAAAAATGAAAAAAAACTAAAACTGAGACAACAACGAAAGACGTCGAAGCATGTTCGCAAAACCATGGAAACATTTTAATTAACTCCAACAATGGCCAGTGCGTCAATGCCCCCTCGGTTGGGGAAGGATCCACAGTGCTAACCAAACACACCCGGTCGCGTGGAGGGATATGTTTTAAGCTAATCAGCAGCCCGATGACAGCGTTGTGTGAGGCGGCCTAATCGATTTCACATTTTCAATTTTATGGCAACGCTTGGATGCGTTTTGGCGCGCGATATCCTTTTTTGATGGATATCGCACAAGCGACCAAATGAAGTCCGCTGAATGCGTGAACTCTGCTGTCGGTGACAACTGCCTTATTGAGAATTTTAATTAGTAAACGAGCTGGTCGACGATGGCGCACGGGGGCATAATCCGGTGATGAGAGGCATTGGCATTTATTTGTGTCTCACATTACAGGCTGACACTGTGACTCGATTGGCTTGTGTGCACAATGAGCGCATTTTTATAGGGAATCACTTGTAAGCGTGGCTAAGTCGGGGACTGTCCGCACTCATGAAAGTCAATTTCATGACTATTTTAGAATTTTACGTTCGGCACGCCGATGGGTGTTGGAGAGGTATATTCTGCATTAGAGGTTGTCCTTTGAATTGCGGTGGTAATGAATGCATTTTGGGGAGGAAAAGGAAAGTACGGAAGTCATGTGATGCTAAAGTTGTTCCAAGTCAAATCAAGTGTCGTGAAACAAGAAAACCTCAAGTGGAGTCTATTACAGAAAAAATTTGGATTGAATTTAGGGGAAAAGCTTCGGCCTAGCAATGAGAGGACAAAAAATATTAAAAGTGGAATAGTGAGCAGCTTGCATTCTAAAGTGGAGAAAGCGATTTACAAAAAAATAAATTTGAAACGTTTCGTTGCCGTCCGGGTTAAAGAAATTGCACAAAATTTGGTTTTAAGTAATTGGTTATTTTTCCTAAACATTTATAGGTTTTGACACAGTTTCTAATTTTTTTACGTTTTTCAGCAGACACGTGAGAGTTAGTAAATATTATGATGTTCAACCTTTTATTTTTGAAACTAGGACGTTTTAAGCACACTTCATGTTGGCCTCTGTGAGAGCATGAATAATAATTTAAAAATGACAAAAATACTAAAGGCCTCATGAAATATCACAGGGCGACAGGAAAGTGACATATTGTTCGTGGACAATATAAAGTCAGGTCTTAAAGTTTATCCAGTTGCTCACAAGACTCAAAGAGTAATAATTGCTTAGGAAAGCTTCTCGCCGTTCGGAGTCGGCAACAAACTGTAGGTCCCTTCTACTCGTGAGAGAAGAGTAGCACGCACAACAGGATTAGTCGTTGCAGAAGCTCGGCACTGGTCCCTTGTGGTCTCTAGTGCCACTCAATCATCATTAATCTTAAAGTTTTTCCACACTTGAGCTCTTCCTTGTTAAACTCAATTATGTACTCGTTCAAACGTTGTGAAAACTATGCACAGTTTTGGGTAATTGACACTTACTTATGACTTATATATACAGAAGGCTGTACTTTGCAAGAATTTTCAAACGTTTACAACTTATGAAACTACTCACGCTAACAATTTAAACGTTTTTTGCTGAACGGCGGTGTAAATAGGTTGTAAACACCATTCTTTAAATCATTTTCAAATTCAATTGGCATGAAAGCAGTACTTAAGCATTGCCTAAGAGGTCAGAAAACGATTGAATGAAAAGCAAAGAATATTAGGAACATGAACTTTGGTGTTATAAAGCAATTTTTCCGAAAGTCTACGAGTAGTTTTAATATAAAAAAATGTTGAAAAGGAAATGTTGATAAGGCTACACATTTTGTAAATCCATTTTTATGTTCATATCTGGAAATTTTATTTTCGAAAATTTTTACGAACAGTTACATATTCCCCCAACAGAAAGCCGCAAAATTACAAAGTCTTTTGAATTTCTAAAAATCAATCATCTTTTTAAATGCGCCGCGTGCAAAGTCTTTAAATAGACGTAATAATCGTTTACATATTTGAAAACGTTTATTTTTTACTTTTCATCAATTTTTGTTATAAGTTCTTTGAGGCGGCTTTAAATGAAACTATACAGTTCTTATTTTTAAATTGTCACGAAAAATTTAGTTCGAGATATCGCCAGTGACTTCGATTAAAACGTTCTTGTCTTTAAATTATCGTTATACACTTTTCGAAGTGACCACGGCCAAACATTTTGAATTATGATACATCCGCTGAATAGGGCGATAATGGCAAGACGCAAGACTCTTCTTATTGATGTATCCCTGCCGTTCCACCCAAGTGAAACGAACGGGTAAATGCGCTCAGAGGTGCTTAGAAGCGCTTATTGAAGTGAATTATTAAAAAAGCGGATTAGTTGAAAAGTCTTGAAATACTTTCTATTTTCCGTCGCATCATTTTGAAAATGACATACGGTTTTTGCCGTAATTATTTTAAAGCAATGACTTCTTATTCGGACTACTTATAAAAGTTGTTGATCATTTACGAGAGGGCAGAAAATACACAGAATTTAGTTTTTTTAACAAGACTGAAGTTGACGTACTTCGGTTTGCTTATTATTTGAACCTAAGGAACTGATAAATCGTTATAACGTGGGAAACACTTACGTATTTAACTATAAGAATAAATGTTGTAAATTCAACGTTCCCGATTTGGAGGTGCCATAAAAATGATAATTTCTTACAAAATCTGAATTAGAACGATTTCAGGAAGTTATCCCCTTTTTCCTAAGAGACAATCAATTTACTATAAATATGTAAAATAAACAAACCTTTGTGGTCGCAATGGCGTAGAAAGCAAGTAAGTCAACTCACACGCTGAAAGTCCGAGAGTTGCTCATCTCACATTGTTGCCGCGGTACAATTGTTTTTCCGTTGCTGACACCACAATGTTACATAACATTATTTCAACACAAAATATCATTGGGTTTTGGAAGAAATAATGTTTGTTAGACAAAAATACTTTTAAATGCAACAAAATAGGACAAAGAAAACGCACACCAAATACGGAGCTTAAGGACAGTTCTCTAAATTTAAAAATCTTAGAAAAACATTGATTTTGGGATTATGGGCATCTTAGGATTATGTCATTTCCGGACTTCAGAAATTTCGGCAGCTTGGATTTGGGATTTTTTTTACCCTCAACAGGTTTTTGTACTGTGGCGTATGCGTAATATATGTTCCACGGTATTTCTAAGTGTTAAGAGTGCAGAAATAACTAAAAATACCTGAGTGAGTAAAGATTCAACTTGTTTTTTTTTTCATTCCAACTTCCTCCGTCAGATTTGATAAGATCTCCTTGCCTGTTTCACCATTGAAATATTCATTGATGGTTTAATACGTGGTTAAAATAATTAAGCGGAGCGCTGACTTTAAGGTTCACAAATTCACTGCAAAAGCAACGATACATTTGAAGGCACCCATAGTTTTATTAAATATAATAAGAAAGCACATACATAACACGAGTAGTTGGTGAGGGAGGCTCTGTTCCCTTGTGTACTTTAGCGGTATCAAATGCATTCATTTTAAAGGGTTTTTTAGTGGTGGACTATACAAGTAAAATAAGCTTTTTATCACAGAGTACAGAGAACACTACGTACTCTTCCAACTTATCATCTAACATACTACATCAAAAAAAACTTCTTCTTATTTGTGAACCGATGTACAGACAATTTTTTCAACTCTTATCGCTGTTGAACCAAGATCATTGATTGCGTTTATTCAAGGGGTATTGGGTTCTTTGCAATTGAAGTTGGTTCTGTGGCTTTACCCCTAACCGAAAAAATCTTTGGACAGCATAAATGATTCATTTGTGAAAAAGTAATTCTAATCAAAACTGAACCATTTTGCCATCTGTCAAGTGATTTATATTAAGTTTGGTTTCACGTTTTAACATAAATAGACTGACGTCTGAGCGACGTTTCCCAATTGTGCCAATTTGGCACAAAACAAGATTGCACAAAGCTGCCACAGTTGAACTGACGATTATTCTGTTGAGAAATTGTTATATTCACTAAAACTGAATGTTTGGTGTGTTTTATGGGTTGCTGGAGTTCTTAGTTCGTATTTCTTAAAAGGAATTCGTCCAGAACATTACAATCAATAGTGACTGCTATAGAGCCATTGTTACTGACTTTTTCCTACATTAATCAAACAAACATCTCTTGCCACAATTGATTCATTAAACGACTTTTATTAAACGATAATTTCACGTTACAGACTCCTGAAATGGGTTCCAAGATCGTACGATTTAACACTGCTTGACAATTTTCGGTGGGGATATGTGATAAACGATAAACCCGATAAACCCGAAACGAATGACTACTTGGGGCCAATATTCTTCACGAGGCCAACAATTTTAAATAAGGTCATTGAAAATTTAACCTCCAAATTAGGCATTGTGGCTCTATCAAAGATAGAAGATCGAAAAAAGCATATCGACATATTTTATTGTTTTACTACCAAAAGGTTAAAAATTCAGTGCAAGCAAAGCGAAAATTATGTGAGGTGGTCAGAGAAAATGTTTTGACAAACAATTGTTTCCGCTCTTTAGGAGGATTCTCATCCTAGAAGGCCTTGTTTGTCAATGCAAATCTTCTAATAAGAACTCTAGAGATTGCACATGAAATGTTGAGGATTAGTTTTGAAGCTTGACACATGGGTTTCGCATGTTCTTACAGTACGAATATAAGTTTGATGAGTCGCCAAAAACGTTTGAAAGTTGAATGGGATGTGCAATCGCAGGCATCATATTCTCCAGACTTAGCGCCGTGGAACTATTACTTGTTCCGGTTTTTTTTGGATAGAAGAGCCTCCACGTCTAATCAGGACGTCAAGAAAAACGTCTTTTGCCAGCAAGGATCAAACATTTTATGAGTGTGAAATGAATTTCTTGCCCAAAAATATGATAAAATATGTACCATCAAAAAAATCAACTTTAATTAAACACACTAAAAAACGACCTAGCCTGGCACATGATGTTGTGCAACTCAATTTTGCCACATATTGGAATGTATTTAAAGATATGCAGCTGGCAGAACTCATACCCTTTGAAAGTCTTTTGAATACTTTGGAATCTAAGTTTTTGTGTATCATACAGGGAATCGCATAGGAATGAATGAATATCCTAGGTACGATCTTAAGAAATACGTTAGAACAAACATCAAACATTCCGAGAATCCTTCCAATTTCGAAGTCTCATGATAGCATTAGACTTCGCAATCATGTAGTCATAACGTAATGAGGTCCTACATGAGATCAAAAATTATTCCAGAGATCTTCAATTTCTTCTACTACGAAAAAACCATAACCGATTGGGGATGTCCTACGGCATGTTTTAAAAAATGCATCTTTTTGAAACTTTGATTCAAGCCATGATTGCACAATCTTCTAAGTGCAGGTTACCCAATTGAAACTTAATTCCATCAGTTATACCATTCGTAAATAAAAATTTAATTTGAAGTCATCTGAGGAAGTGAGAAAACCGCAATAAATAAATATTTCATGAACAAAGGAAATGTAAGGGAGATAAATGGCTACTCTTCGGCATACGACATTTAAAACTAATTTCTCAGCTGTTTTGTAGTTTAAAAACTACTCGCGCAACGTTAATATTCTTTGCTAATTATTCTACTTATGATTCTAAGATGCATCGGGAAATTGATACAAGACATTATTCTTAATTTGTCTAAGAATATAGAATTTAATTCGGGTGTTGAGAAAAAATTTGAAACAATTCCTTGTAACACTTCTTTGAGAAAGTTAAAACATACAAGCTAGAGCTATTTTACAAACATTTTCTATAATAATTTCCTATATATAGCTTTAATAAAAATTATTTTCTCAGAAAATTTGTGATTTTTAATGTTGCTAAGTTAAAAATTCGGATGTCATACCACATATAGATTAGAATTTATTTATAGTCTACGTCTAATAAAGTATATTTTTGAATTTTGAAAACTTCAAAGAAAATAAAACGAATTTCATGAATGGATTACCAACTAACGTGCTCATGTTTCACCCGTCGGCAACGGAGATGCCTCGAAAACATTTCGAAAGTGTCTGCTTTTCAGCATTTGCTTACCATTTAAAATAAAAGCAAATATCACAATTCCCCTGATATACTGTCTGGGTGTCATAGTTCCTCCGTTTGGTTACTGCAGAATTCTGTTAAATATGAAACTCGATTGTCTCACAAAAGAACATCTTTAGCGAATGTCGCGCACTTTCACCAAACAAATTTCACAAAACTTCAGTCACAAGCTTGACTTCCTTCCAAATACCAAACACTTAACTTTAAATGATTCTAGCTCAACAATCAACACTTTTGTATTACTGCTTAGAGAGTTCACGATTTGAGTGTGTCCTTCGGATTGAACCTGTTGAGCATGAAGCTTCGATCCGATAACTGAAGTCGAATTTGAATTTGTCAATTCTTTTATAGGGTTCATCTGCAACAGCACACGACACCTCTAACTCATGATTGTCCCACAGCTCGGCATCAGAGGCGATGATTGCCACCTTACCACCCACTCACACAATGCGGAGTGCACACCTGTTGGATAGTGAATAACCCTCTGCTCGTCAAGAGAGCTGGTGGAGGGGTGGGATGATGAATGCCATACCTGTGTTCGGTGCGAATCGCAGACGTCATGCGTACAAGTGATGGGACATCCTTCGGTGGCAACACTGCTGAGGTGAATTTTTTGACGTCTGTTTTCAAATAAACGTTTGTCTCTTGTTTGAAGTCATCATTGCAAATTTGATTTAGATTTATCAAATTTGGAGAAAACAATATTTCAAGACAGAGGGCAGTCTTCTTCAAGGAAACCCCACTTTTTTACTTGGTCTCGTCGAATGGGCCAACGGGATGGGAAAATCCTTTAAGGAAGTAATTAAAGTCTTATTTTACGTTGAAAGTTGCTCCGGTTTTACGACACCCAAAGGATTGAGGTGTTTAGGGATACATTAACACTCACCTGTTAATGGGGAAAGGTGATGCTCCTAGGCACCATTTCAGTGTTGGAGGTTAAGTTTTCAATTTGATATAGTCTTTACTATGCCGAGTTGCGGTTGTTGTAGTGTTGCGGAGTTACGAGAATTTTCGAGTGTCTTTGATTTTTTTGTCCCCGTGGCGTAGTGGTAAGTGCATCGACCGCCACGCAGGAAGTCTAGGCCCTGGTCCCGTGCGGGCTGTAATTCCACTCAATTATTATTACAATTATTTTGATTTTTAGGGTTGACACATACTACAAATTTTCTACTGATCCACTGAATAAAGAATTTACGAATTGCTGGCTTTGTTTCACAGATAAAACGAAATTAGTAAGTAGTTCCCAAATTTTCTCTCCTTTTTGAGATTGCACCGTACCAAAATTTGTTTTTAAGTACTTCTTCGAGTTGCACATTCCGGCAGGTAGCTACGGTCAAATTTACGGCCAAATCGGACTCGTAGTTTTGCTTTGACCGCGTGTGGAGCGAGCGTGTATAAGAATTAAAAAAAAAAAAAATAAATCGGTCGGTGACTCAAAACTTATTTTTTGAACGTTGACGTACAGCAAAATCAAAGAGTGCTAAGATGCTGTGTGCGACGAGTATTCTCCTTCGATGGCGACATCCGAAAATGGATTGAAAATGAGTCTTAAATTGGTTCCACGTCCCAAAAATGGTCACAACAGAGGACAACGTGACAAAAATCTACGAATAGCAGACCGTCGAGTGAAGATGACGCTCATAGCTGAGACAGTAGGCATCTTAAAAAAATAATTAGGAATAGGAAAAATGCGAGATGTTCAGTCCGGAAATCGAACCTTGAACCTTAGCAACTAACTCACTGTGCCATGGCGACCACCAGCCAGTCAGACCAGATTTAAATATCAAATAAATAAAAATAAAATAAGAAAAAGCAGAATTGAAACAAATAGACTACGGAAAGAAGCAGAGACTTTAATTCAGTCGAAATGATGGTAGCGACCGTTTTTAGCTTTTTACAAGGTCTAATCCACTGACTATCTGAAGAGGGAGCAGGTACCTTCTACACTGTATTATTGGACCGACTCGCGCCCGAATTAAAAAAGAAGAGAAAAAAAGTTCTCTTCCTTCACGACAACTCATATTCCCCCATCGCCTCTGCCAAATTTATCGAATTAGGATAAGAGCTGGCACCCCATACGAAGTGTTCTCTAAATTTGGATCCATGTGATTTTTGTTTTCAACCTTCAAAAAGTTATTCTCTGGACAGACATGTGCGTCCAATGAGGGGTTTATGATTCCCACTGGACCTACGGGGATGTAAGCCTACACAACATTCGGCATAGGAAGAGGACCTTATTTCTTCAGCAATCACTCTCTTTGCACGTATATTTTTCTCTCATGAGGTGGTCTTCAGTTTATTTCCAAGTCTGAATGGTAAAATTTGAGAAGATTTTCTTTAACATTTTGTACTCTGACAGCAATATCAGCAGTTCAGAATGAGAGAGGCGATCCCGTGAAGAAAGGCGAGGTGTGCATACCGGAAACCTTGGACGTGTAAATCGAAGCATTTACATACTATGTCACTACGGCGTTAATAAACCTAAAAATGTTCCATTTAAATAAAAGTATAATAAATCAATTGGACGGCATTTTAGTCAAAGATGAAGCAAGATCCAGCGCTCCATCTATACATAAAAGAGGAGTTGTGAATTGTAACCTACCTCATTCGAATAACTTTTGCTTATCCCGTAGTAATAATTATTGAGTGGCACTACAGCCCGCAGGGGACCAAGGCCTAGCTTCTATAACAAGTTCTCATGTTGTGCATGCTACTGTTCTCTCACGAGTAGAAGGGATTTAGAGTTTATTGCCGACTCCGAAAGGAGAGATTTCAGAGGCTGTTCGTAGACAATTGCTGCTCTTTGAGTGTTGTCAGCATCTCGAAAGAAGTGGTGCCGTGAAAAATACAAGGTGTTACGTCCGGGAATCGATCCTAGACCCCTGGCGTGTGGGTCGACGCACTAACTCACTACCCCACGGTGCTTATACCGTGTTAAAGTTAAAAAAGGTCAGTCCTTATACCAAATGGGAAAATGAATGTGGACAAGTACGAAGTTATGGTCATGTTCGTGGATTTATTGAGATAAGTGGAGAAGTTTAAGTTGCTCAGGGTCTTATTCACAAGTGATGGGAGGAGGCACGCTGAGTTTTTTCGTAAGATTGGTCAACCTGGATGAATTTTTAGCAGATTGGAAGATCAGTAAGGAGAAAGGCCGAGCTTGGTGTCAGTTTTTGTTTCAACTCTTACCTATGTGTGTGAAATTTTGGCAATGACAGAAAGAATAAGATCGCGAATACAAGCTGCTGAGGTGTCGTTTTTCCGTTCGGTTGCGGTAGTCACCGAGTTGACTGAAAACCCAACAGTGCTTAGGGAACTCAATGTTGAGCAGCTACTTCTTAAGACGGAAAGGATCATGTTTCCTTGATTCGGCCACGTGGTACGGACGTCCCCTTCACCATGACTTGAGAGGCGTGCCTTAGACGCAATACCATCAGGTAGACGACCTCTCGGCAAAACCCAGGGCGAGGTAGTTGGTTCAAGTTCCATTATTCGCCTGGTTGCTCTTGGGAATAGTTACTTATGAGTAAGAGTCGGTGGCGGAGGATCGAGTGGCCTGGTGATCACTCGTGCGTGCATTGCCGCTGCGACCCCTTTTAGTGAAACATTGGGATTTACGATGAAACTATAAAAACAATGGCCCGGAAGGCCATAATGTATATGTGTGGTTAGGGATTGTGAAGGTGGAATACCATACCCTTTCTTTTAACAAATTTTGTTCGCCGTTTACTCATTTTTTATTCAAACATTCGAGTTGTAGACATTAGCAAATCAAATTGATTGTTCCGCCACGTTCTTAGAGCTTATTTTAGACGGTTCCTTTTTAATCCCAACAACATATTTAACATCACCTAGTCCGCCATAAATTTAGTCTTTACAATCGCTTGTGGTCGATCCCTGCCTTTTGAAAATAGTCACTTGCCTTGAATCTTCTTGTTTTTAATCTCTTTTTTATAGCCTGTAAGAAATCGCTTCAAAAATGATCCCATTTCTTTACGTTTCAGCAGGTTTTCACTGATGGTTATCCAAACTTCGAGATTCTTCGAGCCTTGTCGTTTTGAATGCTTCTAAACCTTTATAAGAGTGACCTATGGTGCATCCACTACCTACCTGACAGGTCTTGTGCCCCTCTTCCCCAATGAGTTAATATACTCCATCGATTTTTAAAGTGCAAGTTTTTCATCGCCATATTCCGAACAGAATCGAAGAAACCAAAGTGGTCTCGCCGTAAACCGCAAAATAATGGTGGGCAGCGTTTTATTGCAAAAAAACATTACGGAGCGCATTTCTTCAGACATGTCTCACAAAAAAAGTTGCCTGACATGTCAACATTCTCACAAGCCAAATGTCTTCTTAATTGTTGCAAATGTCCTGCGCTGATTTCTTTTCCAAACAAGAACATGTCTCACTCCTTACAGATTATTTCCTGCAGATAGTCACTTACCCAGTCTTTTATTGAAAACCAAGAACTGTCCAAACTTCCCAGTCAAACCGTTTACATCTTCAGCCATACACAACTAATGTCATCAAAAAAAGACCGCCACTCACCACAGCCATTGCCCCTCATCTTGCACAAACTCGCAAACGATAAACAACCTTCGGAATTCTCACATAAAAATGCTCAATGCTCGTATATTACATCTTAAGATTGGTTCCATTCACTTACTGCTACGGACTTACGAACTAAACATGCTTAGCCTAGATGAACTGTTGTCTGCTACTAACACTGCTTATCCACTGCTACACTGCTGCGTGTGATAAGTTTCGAAAGAATGTTTCCTGCTGAGATTGGGTTCAGTTGAGGGGGGGCTTTAACCAAAATTATCACAGTTTTCCACGAGATGGCACAGGTCCGGCGGCGGGCGGTGGCGCCCACTAGTGAACGAACGTCTCCCTCAATTCAAGATCGGTCATCAGGGGTCGCTTCTGCTTGCCCTTGAAGTGCTCGGATATCTCGAACAAGGTCTTTCCCTTCGTCTCCGGCAGGAAGAAATACACGTAGGCGATGGCCAGCATCGATGCGGCTCCGTAGAAGGCGAACACGTTCTCCTTGCCCATGGTCTCCACCATGTTCGGGTAGAGCTTCACGTTCATGAACGACATGGCGTAGTTGCAGCAAATCGTGATGCCCGCCGCCGTGCCCCGCATTCTCTGCGGGTACACCTCACCAATCATCGAGAAGGGCAGCGTCATCAAGCCAAAGGTGCTCGTGAAGATGTACATGCAAATGCAGATGACTGGCAGATGGGGCAGGGTGCCCACTACCGGGAACCAGATGGATGCCGCCAGCAGGAACATGCAGATGCCCATCCCCAGGCCGGAGAACATCGCTGGCGGACGGCGTCCCCAGCGGTCCAGGATGAAGCCCACCCCGAGGGTGGTCGGCACACGCACAAAGCCCACCAGCATGGCGCACAGAATCGGGTCGATGGTGACGCCAGCCTCGATGGAGATCTGCACTGCGTACACGACGACGACGAATATCCCGGCGAACTGCTGGCAGGCGAAGAAGCCAATCATGATGAGCAGGGGCTTGTAGACCTCGGGCGCCCGGATGGCCTCCAAGAAGCGTGGCGAGTGCTCGCCCTCGGCCAGCGCCAACGACTTCTGGAGCTTGTTGAATTCCTGCTCGAATTCCTCGTAGTACGTTTGCTCTGGAAGGGAAGGTGTCGTCAAAGCGACGTCAGGCTGAACCGGAGAAACCGCTTACCTTTGGCCCGCAGGCCCCGGAAGAACATCAGTGATTTCCTTGACTCGTCCATGCGGTTCTTCACAACCAGCCACGAGGGGGACTCGGGGATGAAGAACGTCAGCAGGAAGGTGAACACCGAGAAGCCGCAGGCTATTTGAGCAATTAAGCGCCAATCACCCTGCAAGTGTCAAAAGTAATTAACCTGGGAATTCGTCTTTTCCGGCAAAGGCGCCTCTCACCCGTATGATGTAGCCGAGGGTGTAGATCGCAAAGATTCCGGTGGCGGTTGCCACCGACGAGCCGAGTGTTAGCCGTCCACGAAGGTCAGGGTGACATATTTCGGCCGAGTACACGCTCACCGGCGAGCTGGAGAGGCCGGTTGCGATGCCTGCAAGTAGACAGTGTGAGATTGTTGGCGTCCCCCGATTATGCGGTGACCCCCTTACCAATGATGAAGCGGGCGACTATCACCTGCATGAATGTGGCATTTCGGTCTGTGTAGTAGGAAGTGCCCATCAGCCCCCACGAGACGATGGCTGTTATATTGATGAGGAATATGGTGCGTTTACGGCCCAGTCGGTCGAGCAGGTATGCGCTGAGGAGGCCTCCCAACGGGCAGGCAATTGCATTGATGGAAGCTGTGAAAGAGATTCGAGTTGCAGTTGCAGGTAACTTGGTGAGTGGGCTGTGGGTGAACTTACCAAACCAGGAAGCTTCACCGGGATCAAGGTGAAATGGTTCATTCGGATCTTCAAGTTGCTGCAGCGTGACAGCTGGATAGCCCAGTCCCATGGCGGGCGCCAATAAACTGAGGTTGGCAATGAACACAATGAGGAACTGAGGAGAGTAAGAAGGGAAAAGTGAACTGATTTGAATGGAGTTGAAGGCGTTTTTTAAGGCATTTGTTGAGTGATGTGGTTTGTGTTAGAATTTTGTTAGAAAAACGGTGTTTGAAAAACGAGCAGAGGTCATAATGCCGTTGACAACGTTTTTAGCGTCACAAAGGCTTTGGATCTCGTTCATCTTGGTGTGCTAAATTTGAGTCAACTTTTGAGAGACAGTGCTATCTGGAGAGGTCCATGTCTGGCTAGAACGGTAGGGTCACTGTCAGCATACATCAACAGTCTACAGAAACAATGCTATAAATTCTAGGCCATGTAAAGCTTATGAACGAAACACCGAATTTTCGAAAAATATTTTATTGGGTCAACGCAACGAGGACATTTTTGTTAGAGGTTGGGAAACACTCCACTGGAGCGCTCAGACTCGAAAACAGTACCACTGTGCTACCAGGCAGTGAACGACAATCCAGCACCAAAAGCGGTAGCGGAATTCGTTGAGTATTGCAAAACAAAAAAGAATGGCCTACTCATATGTTGCGATGGTAATGCCTCTTCTGGGCCAGCAGCAACACATCTTATTGATTTCATAGTACCGTCTGGCCCATGTAGAGCATATGGACGCCACTGCTCCGGCCGGAAAAGTCTTCGAATCTAAGCTATTGGGACAACACAACAGAGGTTCGTGCTGTGTTTAGAGTTGGAGTGTGCAACTGGCCGCAGCTGGTGAAGGATCGTGCTGGCTGGAGAGGCATGTTGGTTGAGGCTCAGGTAGCGCCACAAGAAGAAGAAAAAGAAGAAAAAGGAGATGAAGATGAAGAAGAAGAAGAAAAAGAAGAAGAAGAAGAAGAGGAAAAAAAAACAAGAAGAATAAGAAGAAAAAGTCTGGCCTGAACATTAACGATATTGGCTTCCAGTGCTCGACTTAACGCCCTCCAACAGATATCTTAAGGAGATCACAGTCAAGAAAGTTCCATGTCGTACCATAGTTACATAGAATTAAGAATCGATGGTGAAGCCACAATTTTGCAGAAGGGCCGGAATCCCAGAAAAACAAATTGGTTATGGTTTAGGAACGAGTTAGAAAGTCGCGTCGCACCTCCCCAAAGGTCGGAACGGAACGTAAGGTTTAGGAGGCAGTTCAAGGTCTGAACGACACCCTAACCAAATGCGTTGAACTGACTTGACCAGTCAAAAACACCCCCTGCAGACCCCCTGGTCTTTGGTGGAATATGAAACTTCAGAGAATTCACAAGGAAGACAGAAAACTTCTAATTGGGTCACTCAAGACCAATCTCAAGGAGGACTGGAACTTCTACCGACCGAGAGAAAAACAATATAAGAGACTAATTCAGGCTTGGAACTGTTTGGTGGAAAGATCGATACACTCGGTACATTCAGCAGATTGGTGAAAGTCCTTCAAAAAGACAAAGCAGTCAGGCTGGACACACTCAGAAAACCCGACGGTGCCTACACTGAGTCAAAAGCGGAGACCCTCTAAAACATGCTTGGAACTGACCTCCCAGGAAACCGAACCGACGCACAGGATATCATCACCAAACCCAAGCACAGCAAAGGTGAAGTATCCCAACAAGTCGCCTGCGGTCTTTTCTGTCTAGAGATAACAGAAAAGCCTGGGATTCCTTGCTGAGTGTACGCTTGGTGAGACTGCATCCTGGAGAGTCGTGCCATCTCTGGTTGTGCTGTCGACAGATCCAACTGTCAAAGTAGGGTCTGACCAAATACACGGGCAGTTCGAATGTGGGTCCGGGCCCTTTGAATGCCGACAATTCGACAACCTCGCTTCTCACGATCCTGTCTTAATTTAGTCTGCCGACCAAAGACTTGGATTCCTGTAACCTCTTAGAAATGGTTACAGGGTTGAGTAAGGCCTTAAGCATAGCTTGGCTTTCGCTACAGATGAAGATACTTCGAAGATCGGAAAGGTTTGGAAGACCAACGCATAGTCAACTAATAGGTGTGGAGCTTAATGTTCTTCTTTTCTACGGAGGTCCCAGCTCCAGATTCCTCCATCGTCCTGCACGAAAATCCAAGTATATTCCCTTTCTGGCAGAGTTTCTGTCCAGAGCCTGGACACAAGGATAGTCGACTTTGCATGAACGACGCAACTGGTTTCATAACGCATGTCCGTCAGACTAGTGCCATAGGAGGCGCAATGCGCGAGGTCTTTAAGTCGGAGGACGGCATGGATTGTGCCATACATGATGTGAATATCAAGAGGAGGAAGATTTTGTAATACAAGAGCAGAGCCAGGCGTGCTAGGAAAAAACCCTGTGCAGCCAAGACAAACCGTCTTTGAAATTTGGTGAAAGCAGTAGTCACGTGCTTGCGCAAAAACTTATTCCACCAAACAACTGATGCACAGGAAAAGTGATGCATAAGAAGAGATCTTGTCATTGCTGTATAAATCCAGAGATCCTTTTGGCGATAGACACCAGGTATTCCCAATGACATACTCGGTTCAAAGTACATACAAATGTAAAGAAGAGCCTCAAGCAAATTTATGTACCCAATTCGAGACGCCTGGTCAAGCGGATACAACGAATACGTCACTGCTCCGGGTTAAGTCTTTTTCTACAAGCCATCGGGGCAACATAACAAAGGAAGGCCAAGGCTGATGTGCAAGAGTGGAGATGGGCCTCTATGAACTTGGAGTGCGTAACTGGAGGCTTGTGAAATAGGCATATTAAGACTCTGGTCCAATCCAGCCTGTAGCACCGTTAAAAAGAGAAGAAGAAATCGAGACCGGTGAGACCCAAACTGTCCAGAAAAAGTGCAACAAGACAAACCACTGATCAACGTTCAATCGAAATGCGCAACGAAACCAAATAACGTCAGATCTAGGACCACCTGACGCACATTTTAAACTTTCAAAAAAAAAAACATGAAAAAGTTGAACAGTTAGTTTCGTTGTTCCACAAAAACACACACCCACACCGTTCCCAAGAACTTCTGAAACACTGCCAGCCACAGCCAAGCACAATGTTTTTTTTTTCTTCTCCGTTTGACAAATCGAGATCCAACGCCGAATGCGCCGAGCGTAAGCAACACTGTACAGCCGCCCGATGCGCTTTCGACTGTTTATTTTCAAAGCAACCATCGAAAATGTTTTTTGAAGAGCTCACGCTCTAGTGCATCTCATGCGCATCGAAACGAATTTCAAAGAAATCCAGTAAATTCCGAAACGTCTCCATCTGTCTATTTGCACAAGTCGCACGCAAAGTGCAATCAATTACGGCCACCAATCATTGTCCTGCTGCCGCTCGTTCAATTGATCGGCGCATCGCTTTCCATTCGTGCTGTTATCTTTCTATTTTTAATCAATCAAAGCCAATGGACACAAGAGACACAAAACACGAAAACACCGAAGACGCCAAAGGCACCCCAAAATAGAAAGCGTCAAGTCGAACGACTTCGCATGCCAAGTTAGTGATTTGAGCGAGAAATTAGTTTCCCGTGACCGACAATCGCATCGGGATAGTCGCAGTCTGCCGGCTGGGAAAGTTCCCCAACTCATTGATTCGCTTTGAGGGACTGTCTTGTTTAGCGGTCACAAATTGAATTGATGGGACGGCCAATTGCCTGGAATTGGCTGCAACTTTGTGCGCGATCGTGTGCGATGTGGGTTTTTCGGGTGAATGCACGTGACTTACCTGTCGAAACACAGCGGTGCATTGTAGTCCTAGCGGCTTCACTTCCCGTCCATGGGGTCGGCTGCCGTCCTCGACGTGGACTTCTGTCTGCTGGAATCCTAACCGGCGAGGGTTCAATACTTCGGCTTCTGTGTCTTGATTTTTGATGGCCATCTTGTTTTGCGGCTTCTGGAAGTGTTGATCAGTTCTGAGCGCCTACTGGAAGGAGAAAATATAAAACAAAGTTCTCGTTGGGTGAAAGATTCCTGCAAGGACTTGCTTAACACTGAGGCACAAGAGATCACTTTTACGTTGTCACTTGCCCGCAGACACAGTTGCACCACTTCTTTGTTCCTGCCCGAGTGACGGTGTTTTTGTGGTGCTTCGGGAGCGAGAGACAAGTTTGGTGTATCCTCGGTCTTGGCCCGTTGAAGACTGACGAGACTAGTAAGAGGAATTTTTGCAGACTGAAATAGTTCACGGTGAGCAGGCGAATTCGCCCCGTCTCTTGTGAGTTTCAATTAATTCAAGAACACTAATCGAATGTCGAAGATGAGAAAAAAGAAAGAACACGAATGAGAATACATTAGAGTATCGAATTGGTATCGATTTAGCTTTCGGCGCATTCTGTGCGACTGAGAAGCTTTGCCGATGCTGTGTCGACGATGGGCGACAACAAAGTGCACCGATGATAGGGATCGGTAATTGAGAGGTGTTTTCTTTGCACTTACAAGGTACTTCCGCGACGTAATGAATGTGCTCAAAGTTCATGACCGTGCTTTCGTTAGAATGGCGCCTAGTTCAAATGGTGCAAATTGATCAGTTCTACGTGTTGATGATGATGCGCGAAGCCAATAGGGCAGTCTCGGTGACTACATTGTTTTGATGAGCCTTGTTGTTAGCTCAGTGAGAACAAGACTGCGTAAAAGCGGAATCATTCTATTCAACGACTGATTTTAAAGAAGAGAGGATATACGCCGCGAGATCAAAATACACTTGGGTCTATCTGTATGAAGGCGCCATCACAATTTCTTCGAAGGGAGACACCCTCAGTCATTCCTTCATAGAAATATGGTAACCGTTCGAAACTTGTCATTCATATCATTTGTTGTCAAGAATACTAACAACTGAAATAAGATGGAGCTCCATTTAATAAGTCTTTTTTATGAATGGTGAAACAGGCTTTATTTGAAGACTCGCAAAAAGAATTTCGATCAGACTGTACAACACAAATTTACCCGCTCGTTTGTCGGACTAAATTGATGATTAAGTTTGCATACTAGATTATTTCTATGTCATTGCAGGGCTTCATGTCGGATAGATGCGTCGTCTCCATACTCAGAAGAAGATCGCCAATTTGAGTCACGCGCTGGACAACGTTAACGTTTATACTCGGATGATGATAGCCGTGTCGAATACGTCCACAATAAGGTAATCACCTCTTAATTTCAGCGTGACGCTCGGTTCTTAAAAAAGATGTTCAAAAGGATAAGGGATGTGAATCTCGCATTTTTACTTTAAGAGTAAGGCTTCTCAAAATTCGCAGCTTGGAGGTGGCAAATAAACACAAAACAAGAGTAGTTGCTGAAGATGTAAGGCGTTTATTCCTTGCAGACTACTTGGTTTTAAATGTCACATGTGAACATATGTATGTATTTGGCTGCAATATGTTACAGTAGCCACTTCGAGATTCAAACAGCGAGTTGCATACGAACATAACTACGCACAATGTCCATATCATATCTTGCCACTTCGTTGTCATATCATAGTCGACGTGGCGTAGTGGGTAAGTGCGTCGACTTACACTCCCAGGTCACAAGTTCGATTTTTGGCATTTTTTCACGGCACAACCTCTCGCGTGTTGCTGACATAATTTAAAGAGTAACAACTGATTATGAAGAGCTCCCCGAATCTCCCCATTTGCAGTGAGTAAAAGACTGTAGGTCCCTTCTGCTCGTGGGAGAACGTAAAAAAATACAAAAAGAACGTAGCAGGCACAACACGAGCAGTTGTTGAAGAACCTGGGCCCTGATCCAATTTGCCCACTCAATCGAATTAGCTTGCCACTCCATGGGTACCTACATACTATAACCTCAATATACTTGTGTCATTATTGCACCCGTCAACCATATTAGAGGCTTCTTTTGCAAATGCGTCAGCTGCCTCGTTCATTGAAATTACCGGTATTATGCCCCGATACCCGGTACGGTGTGATCACAGAATCTGAGCCAAGAGTCGTGTATTACATTTGACCGCTTGGCTGTTAAACAAAATGGTATAAGCAGCCGGTAGTGTTCCAAATACTGAAATCATTTTGTTCGCTTGCAAAACAATGCTCTTACCAGGATGGGGTCTTGCAATTTTAAAAGTTCAGAGAATATTTTCCTTTTTTGCAAGCGTCTCTTTAAATCATCTGCCAACACCTGAAAATCGGTTTATAATTGTAGCCTTTCCACTCAGATGGGAAAATAATATTTGAAAGCTCCGCTTAAATTAAGGACTGGAAGCCTGAAATCGAGCTCTATTAATAGTCTATAAAATATATTGTTATGAAGGATTGGCCAGACCTAGTCACCAGAATAACCAATTCTAATGGCACCATTAGCAGCTAATGCTTGCACGAAAAGATCTATCGGACGTATGAAGTTCTTTGGTATCAAGGTAGAAAAAGTTTTTAACATCTTCTGCCGGATTACCCGGAGTTACAACATTTGGTTTAAAAAAACTCACCATGTCAGTACTGTTTTCAATTGAAATTATATTTTTCAATTTTTGCTTAATATACAAAAATAATATACACATTTCGTGATCTATCGTCATACATATGTACATTCCATACAATTTGTCCTCAGAAATGGATACGCACCGATCAGTATGAAAGATGAAATAAAATTGTTGTACCTGTCCCGACAATCCCCCTTGCTTTGGACTTTCAATGTATTTTAATGGTCTTCTCACATAAAGAAAACCTCTGTCTGTTGTGAAACAGGCGGCAGGCGTGTGAAGACAAGATACGAAGAATGAAACAAAAACGAAGTCGATCATACCTGACACTGTTTACAATGATGTGGTCACGCCAAGTGTGGACTATTTGAATCAGAATTTCACTCAGTGAAGGTAGTCGGTGCTGCTCTTCAATTCAGGGTTTGAGTGGAGTACTAGCGTGTTCGGTGCGCAAATGCTTAAAAGTTACTCCAGAAAATTACTTTCGACTTGTTTTCTGAGGTATATTACCTCTCCAACGAATGGTTATTACCGTGTCCACGCCGCCAATCTAATTCGATTTCGACTTTAGGTGTACTTTCGTAATTATTAGCCAGCATTCATAACATGGAAAAACTCAGACTTTTTTATTTTGAAAATGCCTGGGCACACAGTAATTGCGACGGCGACGTTCAATTCACTCTCGCCTTGCCAGAAAAGTGGGAGGAACACACATAAAATCGGCTCTGTCTGAGTGTCACTCTTGTAAGACCGCAAGACTGTAATAATTCTAGAAAAAGGGGGACTATTCTTTCTTCCATTCTTGTCGGTTAACATTACGAAGACAGCGATTTAACAATGGCCGCCGATCTTATTTTATGCAACGACTGCCATTCTCGACTTTCAGACTATGAAACACGTTAACGTGCGATCGAATACTCAAGCACTCAGAAAAGACTACAACCAAGCCTGTCCCTGTAGCCAAAATTGCCCTAGTCTGAAAGGACCCTGAATAAATCTATCAAATAGAAAAAAGAGGAAATGTCTCCCTCGAGTCCACTACATTGGAATAATCTTTCTGCTGAGGATGGGATGTGGAGTAGAACGGTTGCTCAGTGAATAACAAATGAAATGAGTGAGGTCCTGAATTAAGCGTCATCATTTTTCAAATTTGCTAGTCGTATAAGATCCGTGACATTGTTCGGGGATCTGAAATTGTCACGTGACTGTCGCAAGTTAAAGTATATTTTTTTAAGGAGACAGAAAATCCTAATTAGATATAGATAAGGAGAAAACTTGAGTCTCATGTAATGAGTAGAGGAAAAGAGGAGGACATGAATGAGCTTCATTTACTTTTGTTTGCTTAAAGGATTCTTTTTTGGTATAACACTGCATCTGTTTTCTTATTTTGTTTTTTTTTTTTTTGCATTTTAGAGCAATTATTTGTTTATGTGTAAGCCTTGTGTCTAGCACTACAGCCCAGAAGACATCAAGGCCTAACTTGTGCGCCCTGCTGTTCTCTTACGAATGGCAAGATTTGTGATGATTTCCAAGACACTCAGTACTTTGTGAGTGTCCTTTGCAACTCAAAAGAGGTGGTACCATGAATCCGGAGATCGAACCTGTAACCTTGGTGTGTGAGTCGACGCACTTATCACTACGCCATGCTTCTTAACTCATACGTTTTATTCAAAGCTCTCAACTTAAAGAATTCGAAAAAGTCGCAAGTAAACATCACATCGTCATTTTGTCAAATCAAATACATGGCAACAGCCATTCTCCCTTGCAGTCCTTAAAAAAAACGGACGAGTTTTGTACAGAATTAATTTTTATTTCCTTTTTGTGAACTCTTGAATGAATTCAGCAACCTCTAAAAAAAATTCATTGCCGAGTGACTCTCCCCAAATGTGCACAACTCGTCGTTATTATCGACGCCAACCAATAAATGTCAACGCGCACATGCTGCTGATACCGCATTTTCAAGGACACTTCACTTACAATCTCGCGGCCGCCTGCAATTTCATCTCGCCGTCGTCATCGCCGTCATCGTCGTCATGCCCATAAAGTTCATTATTCACGCTCTTGCAACCTAATTCGATTCAATCAATTCAAATCTATTGCGGTCTCCTGATTCTGAGCCTCCTGCAAGACGCGCATCCCTCCCCGCCGGCCACTTAGGCGTCCCCCCGCAGCCAGCTAATGACATTATTTTCCATTATTTCTGTGCCACTCACTAGCCGCCGCCGCCGATAAGAATTGAGCTCATTAGACTCGTAATCGAACAAACGGAAAGCGGAGACCGCTGCGAAATGGATCACAATTCAATTCGCGAATCGGGCGGATAGCCCCAAGTGAACTGATTGACTTTCTTCCACCACAACCCCTGCCGGCTCGGCGAAATCAAATTGATTGCGCGCCCGATCAAGTGGTCCGATAAGGGAGCACGTCAATATTGACAAAACCCACTGGCAGCGGCTGCCTTTCGTGGGGGTCGTTCCGTGTGTGGGGGCGGTGGGCATTTGCAGGTGGTCGTCAATAAAAAATCGGCACACGGTCGACGGGGGTAAACACCGAGCTGACATGGCGCGTGGACGGGGGGCAAACAACTCCGGACCCGGAACAACTGTCAGCGACTGCTCTTTGGATTAGCACCGCCTCTTAGTCTCAGGGTGTCAGGGTGTCCAATTTCCTGGACTCTTTGAAGCGGCCCTTGGCGAGGAGTGTGTGCTAAGTGCATATCCTACCTAATGGCGGGCAAAATCGAATTAACTCCTTTGCCGGCGCAGATGGCGTGAAAGAGTCGGAGCCACTTTCTCAGGCAGCCAGGATATTGATTCGATACCGTGTTCCGTGTGGGGTTTTTGGCAGGCTTCTGCCGGCGAAAGACGTTTATGCGTAGTGTCGTGAAATTGCCGGCCATTGAATGCGCTGCGATGTCCGGAGACGACTGGATGGTCTTTCACGGAGACGGAGGCGTTTTTGTCTTTTTGGGCTACACTCCAAGTATGGCCGTCAGACGGGGGGGGGGGCAATTATTTTTAGATTTATCGATGGCGAAGCCATTGCGTGGGATGTCGGTATTGTTCGTCAGAAGTATTTAATCGTTCCAAGGATTCTTCGATTGTGAAGCGACCTTAATTTGCTTAGTGCGACTTCGACTACGTGATGTTTTGCGTCACACAATAGCTGGTTGGGGGGGGGGGGGGGGGTTAAAGGAGCTCACACCGGAACAGATGTGTGTGGGGGATGATGTCAGAGATGACGGTTACGATAAGGGTTATGCGATAAGGCGACTGATTGCCAGCGCTGTCCTTCAAAAGTTATGAACGACTACACTTGTAGATAGGGTGACGGATGGTGTAATCTCCACATTGACTGCCTGCTGACATGGAAAGCAGATGCCCAAATATGACATAAACTTAATTCTCCGACACGATTTTTTGCTTGCTTTCTGTGCTGTTTAACAGCAGTGGGTGGGTGGGAAAGGGTTGATGATATAAGGGGGCAATTGAGACCAGTGTGATCAGTTACGATATCTGTGTGCAGACGTGACAAGTTCACGTACTTGAGTTTTGTGTTCAGGGGCGAAGTGATTGTGAGTTACAGTTGTGACTACAAAAGCGTGTAGTGTGAGTGCTTCGCTTGTGAAAATATTGATTTGGAAACGAATGAAAATTTCTAAGGAGACAAACTTTGGAAGAAATTAATTTAAAGGAGTCGTTGATAACGTACAGGAATTTCTAGAAAGTCGCATATTTGAATATTTTTTTAGAACAACTACCGTTCTTTGCATCTAGACGTCTTGTGACATTGTAATGCCTATCGAAAGTATCCAAAAAAGGGACTTAAGAAATCGAAGAACAGCGCATCAAGATTATCTTTCGCAAAGTATCCATAGAAATGAGCTATTGTCACACCTTTCGGATATACACTGAACTCTACGACTGGAAAAACCTTCGCGACAAAGCGATTTTCAGCAGAACGGCATTGAGGAGTAGATCTGTAAACAGCACTCGCGAGTTCATTTCTTGTCATAACGTCTTCTTCTTCTTCCTAGGTCGGGGTTAAATTAAGGGGTAGACTTAAGCCTCAACAAACATAAAGCTGATTTGAGGTCAGTGCCGACCTTTACGGAATAGCAAGAGTTATCCAGAGTTGTCGCACGCAATCTGACAAGTTTCGTAGGCATGCCAAAAATAAACATGGTCATGTATTTCTGGTCTCTGTGTCCCTGAAATTTACGAACAGAAGGTGGATGGATCTTCCGCGGTGCAAAGATTCGCTCCAAAGTGGAATTTCTCGATCTGAAAAAATGCCAATAACCATTCAGTTGTCTTTCAGCGCAATACATCTGTCAAACAAACCAGAATTTTTGCTAAGGTCGCATGCCATATCAACTCGATCCTTGATATTTTTTCTTTATGTAACATTGGAGACCAGTGAAAACTTAGACTTTAGAAACAAACGTAATCTCGAAAACTAAGAGCAGTATATCTACGAGTATATGGTTCGAGGGGACATACTGTCAATCTTCAAGCCCTTTCCAGCAGAGTTGTAGTAAATTCCGAGAAAATGCTATGTAGAGTGTTTCCATATAAAAATCGGATTGGGGCCTACAAGACAATAAGTTTTCTTTGAGTGTTGTCAGCAACTAGAAACAAGTGGTTCCGTGCAAAATGCGAGAACTTCAGTCCGGAAATCGAACCTGGGAACTTGGCGTGTGGGTTGACGCGCTTACCCACTGCGCCAAGGTAACCACGGATTATTGTTATGCAACTATGGGCTGACAGGATTTTGTTCGATGACGCTCTACAGCTTTTGCACAGTCGAACTCAGTCTTTTTCAGACTTTGTCATTAGTATTTGTATAGGGTCATTAATTTCGCTTTCGAATTTTTAATAAAAATTTTATTTCTTTTAAGAGTTTGGTCTTTGCCAGCATTTGTGAAAAACAATATTATGAAAATAGCCGCCTGTGGAAGTTTGGCATCATCCAATTCTTTTAAAGTAATTTCTTACCACTTTTTCACGCATTTCCGGTATATAATAACTTGACTACTGTTGGTCTTTAATGTGTCTTGAGTTTGAGGACTAACAATCTGTTGCGTAGTCTAAAAAAAACATCCAAACGGTTTCAAATCAAATTATGTTGGTGGCTACTTAACACAGCCAAGACTTGAAATAACGAGACCAGGAAAATTCTCACTCAACAAAATTGAAATTGGTTATTCTGTGTGATTTATTGCCCAGTGTATTGGAACCACATTTTGGACAAGTCAGATTTTTTTATAATTGGCGCGTACTAAAGGCATTATCTGGCACCCTTAAGTGACCGGGATTAAGTCACTGCTCTGGCCGTAGCTATACAGGATGAGAGGGAGAGGAGGGAATTTTGAGGTGGAAACACCATTCATATAAATAACGAGTCTCTAAACTTAACCGTACATTGGAAAGTGGACTTAAGAGTGAACGGGTGGGCATTCCTAGCGAGGCGTGTATTGCGGGTAAATTTTTGAAGGGCAGGAATGCAGCTGGCTAATTTTTTTGAGCATTGCTTGTTGAAACGGCTATAAAAGAATTACAAAGACGCATCATTGCAATTGAGTTTGCATGATAGTTATTCCCAATAAGTTCTTTCCCTCGCTGTTGAATATTATCCAGTAGGTGCAGGGAGGTCTTTTTGGGGCTCCAGACCAGATAGCAGAGTTAGACGCAAGCTTTGGAGGAATATAAGTGAGTGGCTCCTACAACAACTACTTGTGTTGTGCGTGTTACTGTTCTCTCACGAGTAGAAGCAACCTACAGGTTTTTACCGATTCCGAACGGCGAGGTTTGAGAAGCTTTTCATAGACCATTGATACTCTGTGAGTGTTGTCAGCAACTCAAAGAGGTGGTGCCGTGAAGAAATGCGAGGTGCCCCGTCCGGGAATCGAACCTAGACCTTCTGCGTGGCGGTCGACGCACTTACCACAACACCACATCACCCTGTGTATTGTAGCCAGATCAAAAGGAATGAAATATAAGACACCTAAGCATTTCGCTGCATTTTTGTCGATTTCGAACATGTGCTCGTTCCAATTTAGTGTTGAGTTGAGTGTTGATACATATGCCGAGTCGTTCAGTTTTAACAACGCAAGAGACATTCATGGATGGTTAGTTATGTTAAGAACGCTTAAGTGACAGTACACAGCGCTGGGTTTTGGAAGTATTAAATTCCACTCTACCCCTTTTTACCCCAATGGATTATATTTTTAGATTCAGAATTTAGGCAGCTTAGCAAACGCTGACGTTCCAAGTCTGCAGCCTAAGAGGAGAGGCGAGAGCCAAGAAACGAATGTGAAAAGCTGAGGGTACTGTCGTCAGCGAAGGAGTGGATTAGATTAGAAGTGACAGACAAAATATCATATCATGAATATCAGACATAAGCCCAACCAATACATCTTGTATTGAACAGTTCGAAAGGTAATTTCTAATTCATTGAAGAAGAGATTCATCGACATCATAAGAACGCATTTTCGACAAGGGAGCCTGATCCCAGTCTTTCAAGTTTCACTCCGAATTGATTGTAAATGCCCACTGACTGACATTTTCGAAGATATACGGCCAAATGACGACATTTGAAGATAGAGCACGCCAAACAGTCACTTTATATGGAAGCAATGGCAACCCTCCGATCAGATGGGGGTTTGTTATGCCCCATATGCAGCAGATTTTTTTTTAATCATCACTGGAAAAATATTTTGTTCGAAAATTGGTGTTTATTGTCTTTTACTCTAACGTCCTATGTTAGAAGATGAATGATCGGTAGGGTACAACTCCTGCGCAAATTGAACTTTATAAGGATGGAGATGCGAATCCAAATGCAAAATACGCCATAGTGTGATGTACGGCATGTTCAACTGCTGCGAACACCGAAAAGTCGATACATTTCAATCATCACCAACACTTTCACTTAGAGTAGTAATATTTTCGGCTGCCCATCCATTACAAAGATGAACAGGCCAAAGGACATCACAAATGCTTTCAGTCTCTTTAAATTTCTTCACAATTTTATGCATTGTTTGCGCAGTTGGTCGATAATAATGAATATCATCGTAAAGAGCGCGAAAAGTGGTTGCGTTTAAATCGCCTTTTTTGTAAGTAGGTATTAATAGTTTCATCGCTTTGTTAAATTGTATATCTGTCTATTATCGTAAATGGCAAACATTGAGCTAATATTGTGATGCCTCAAGGAAAGGATAATTTTTCCAGATGTCAAATGACAGTACTTCCAACTTGAAATCACAAACTGAAATATCATGTATTATCAGAGGTTTATTCGAGGACAATGTCTTAGTGAAGAGATATTAAGGTTTAACTTCTTTCAGTGAACCTTATAACAACTTAACTGCTGTTGGCAATTATTGGACCATTACACCACAGATGTTGCCCTACAGAAATGTGTGTCGGAGTAAAAATAAGGAGACCCTACACTTAGACTCATTCCGTGTCTGGCACACCATTATCTCACTCTTAACAAATTAATAAATCATAGACGAGCGCAGAAGAATCGAAAATAAACTCGAAACCGAATCGATTTCTAAAGTATTCCGCTTAACCCACCCTCATAACGGAGTCAACTTCGCTTAAGTAACCGCCATAAATAAGTTTTTAATTGCTATTCCCCCACAAGCCACTTTGATGAATGGCAGAGGGAGGGAACAAACCCAGACTGCACCCCGGCCGGCGTCGTGTGTGCATATAAAATTTCCCGGACATTCCGGCTTATCATATGCAGCCGCATTACGTCGTAAAATGTAAACAAGCTTCCGTCCGCGTTCGATCATCGAAGCACCCTTAAAGTTGAATAAAAGTTGTAAATCGTGTGCTTTTTGATATCACTCGGGCAAAACAATTTTCCGCGAATCATAAATTTTACACTTGAAACGTGTCCACAGCACCGCACAGCACCCCCTCCATCTATTCGCTGTCATCTGATCAGAGATTCGCACGGCAACGGGGGCGACCACTGTGCGACTTCGCAAGGACACCGCTGAATCATCCAATTGCCCTCGGATTACCGGAAGTGTCCTCGGCCATGGGGAAGATATTGCGGCGTAAAACAATTACCATGAGTATCTCGCAAATGAACACACGCCGAGGTGAAGGGTTTGCTGCGTACCGTAAAAGTTATTGCACTCAAACCGCACGCACAGTTTAGAGCGTGGGCCCGCTTCCGGGCGGCTTCGCTTCCGTGTCCTCGACTCTAATACGCGCAACTTTTCGACGCGGTAGCGAAACAAGTCCTCGGGGCACTACACCAGAAGGAAAAGTTCATTCCTTAACGAAGGCGAATTCGCAGTACCCACGCAAGGCATTAAAAAGGAATATATATCTTTGTTAGGAAATTCGATAAAGGATCGAAAAGAAGGCACAACAAGACAAGACAAAGGGCCGCCGCGGTGCGAGTGCGAGATGCCGAGAGAGTCACCGCGGCGATGTGAGACGTGCTACTTCGTGACTTTTATGACGAGTCAATTATCGGGCACATTGATGACGGCGGAGTGTATCGATTTGATGCAGTCTTTTCGAATGGCAGCCCTGCTGTGGGTGGCATTCAAGGATAAAGAGTTTGAAAAGTT
The DNA here is from genome assembly GCA_944738645.1 of Eristalinus sepulchralis. NCBI lineage: Eukaryota > Metazoa > Arthropoda > Insecta > Diptera > Syrphidae > Eristalinus > Eristalinus sepulchralis. Next base: position 58,604,904 of record OX122886.1, read on the forward strand.
CTTCTGCGGATTTTTACAGCCTCATATGGTGACTGAATGAGATTAGTGGAACATTAAGAGAACAGAGGGTATGTTTGTACTGCAAGATACCAATGATGCATTTGCTGCCAATACATGGACAACCGCCACTAAGTGAATGTAAAGTGAATGTCAATAGCTTTGAGGTGTTAAAATGCATATAAAAAACTCAATTCACACCAAAGAGACTAAGCAACCCTTTAAAGGCTTTAAAAAAACCCTTCCTTTGACTCAAAAGGCTTCAGTTTCTATAGGGAAGAGTTAGGTAGAGCCATTGTTCACAGTAAAACAACAGCATCTACAGCACCCGCTCGTGTCGTACGTGATATTGTTCTCTTCTAAGTGAAGGGGACTCACTATTTATTATCAGGAGAGGAGGAACAACATCGACGTATCAGGCAGCGTATTAAGCTTGCTCATTTCGACTTCGCTTTAAATAGGAATAACAACTGCCACACCGAGATCAAGTCAAGAAATGTAATGTAATAGAGCTTTTTTTCTCTTTTGTGTAGAGTTATTCGGTTTTCGGTTTCGAAAGAAAACTCAATAAAATCCATTTATCGATGCACTTTGACAAACGTTTTATTTTTGAATAAAGAATGGACTGTGCCATTAAGTGAAAAAGAACAATGTTGTTCCAATGACAGCAACGTGAAGATTTCCACCATGTGATTCTTTTGATTTAATTTTCAATGTAAAGAGTTGGGAGATTCTTCACGGTAACACGGTCTTTTGCGTAGCGCCACAGGAAAAGTCTAAATGTCTTAAATTGCTTGATCTTGGTGGACAATTTACGTTGCTGAAACGTAAAGTTACGGAACCAGGAAACTTCTAATAAAATAAAGCCATATTTGGGAGTGTTATGTGAGCTTGTTTTACCGTCCTGTTAGAACTACATTTCGTTCAAGTTATAACCTCAATCGGAGGCCAAAAAATAGCAAATTATCATTCGACCATATCGCTTTAAATTGACTACGTCCGCCCCTTGTCATCTTTGAAGAAATATGGACCAGTGACACCATTCGTCGATAGAGTATACGCAACGTTCACTCTGTCGACACATCTTTAATCTCTTGTGGGCTTGGTAAGTCCCATATCCGACAACTCGTTAAGTTAAGTTAAGAAGAACTAAAGTCAAGGTTTTTTTTTGGAAAAATCCGTGCTTGCTGCCAATTGTTGTAGCAAATTAGAAGCGTGTGTTTGTATGTACGGCACTATGTAAGAAGTTCAACTTTATAAGAATAGAGGTACATACCAAAATGTAAAATATGCCGTAAGAATGTTTACGACATGAACTGCTGTGAACGCCGAGGAATTGATGAAATTGCAATCATCTGCAGCACTTGCAGTTACAGCAGTATTTTTGACACTTATAACATAAACTTAATCTAAACCTAAGGTTTGGGCAGGGCGAGGAGAGGGAATTAAGAAAAAGGGTGCGAAATCTTGAATTGGAGTTTCAGAAATCGAAACAACCACAGTAATTAGCCAAACGAGGCCTAGGAGAAAAATGTTCTTTATAGACGTAATACAAGCGGCAGGACCAATAAGATCTGCTGAATAAGAAACTGATGATCCCACCATAATGCTCCATGTTCATTGTGACACCTTAACGTCAAACTGTCTTACCCAACATAAATTGACATTTCTTTGCTTCAGTGTTTCACAAATTAAACTATGGAGACGTACACAACTGTGCAACGCGTTAAGATTATTGAAGCATTTAGGGAAATGGGCGTTCAAAACAAACTGCATTTAGTGCACTTCGTGACCTTAACAAGGCACATATTCAACTCAGTTCGGCAAATGAGAATTCATGGGGGATTGTTGCAAAGCCAATGCAACCACAAAGAGTGTCTGTTTGGTAGGGTAAATGGGCTGTCAGCGTCATTGAGCTGTATTTCTTCGAAAATTATGTCAGTTAAGCAGTTACCGTGAATGGTTTTCTTTTTGCCAAAAGTTGAGTGCCCCTTGCCATACAGCCAACTAAAAACTGACTCTTTTGTGCGAGAAATTCAATATCTCACATAGTGGGGAAGCCGCCATCATCAAGTAATTCTTCACTGTTGGATTTCCTTTTTTGGGAATATTTCACAGAAGAAATCTACGTCAATGAGCCAAGAACAATTCGAGATCTAAAGGATGAGATAATTGGGTACATTGACGGCATTGAACCTCAATTATGTCTCAAAGTCATTCAAAATATGGACCATCGGATAGGGATGTGCCATTGAAGCTAGGGCAAGCATTTGGCCAATACTTTGCCTCAAAGATAATTTTTACACTTCTTCAATTTTGATTCCGAATCTTAAAATAATTCTCTGAAAACTGTTTGTTTTATTCACAACTATCATCGTGCGTGCTCGTTGGACCACTCTTTATTATTTCAGCAATTTTACGACGTTAACCGAGAGAGTGCCTATTCAGTAGTGTTAGACGATTTTCATAAGGAAGGCAAATTAAATCTATCAAGCCAGTGTTGAGCACGTAGAACAGCCGCAATAGGTAGGGAATGGGGTACCTGATAAGGGGATCATATTTGGGGGAACAGAAGTTACGAAAAGGGCTTTAGTGACGTAGGGATGCCAGAATTCTCTCTGCCAACGTTTCACCGATTGTAGGATTCACTGTCCAAAGGATATCATCACATTAAGATCGAGTATCTTGTATCTGGTATATTTCTCAGACACAAACACACCATCTGTGCCCCGTCAGATGTTGCTAGTAGGTGCGTTCTCGCGCTGTGATCGCTTGGAGCCGCTGCGTGAGATTCCTATTTGCGCTGTGTCTCCAGCGACACCTGGGCATGCTGCTGCACCTGAGTGCCTTCTTTCAGAATTTGGCAACCTGCAAGAGATTCGCCGTCGGTGTCATATGATGCCGTGGTCAGTCTGTTCTGTTGAATGGGCGACAGCGACGAGTGTCGTCGTCAGATTTTTGTTACTTTGTCGGCGCTGCGGTGCGGTTTCTGTTTAATTGACCGAGCGGTTGTGTTTAGGGTTCAATTGGTGAGCTGGACAGTAAGTGGGAAGCTCCGGGTGAAGTTTGTTTGTTTGCAGAGCGTTGTATGCAGCACTCGGCAAGGTCCCGCAGAGACACATGACAGAGGGAACAGTTTTACTGTCGTTTGTATAGCTCCTTCGTTGTGCAAAAAAGTTGTAGCTTGACATCGAGTTCTTGTGACACCAATTCAGGTTGGAGCATTCTCACATTGGCTGAGGATGAAATGTGCTTCATATCAGGCAGGCGATGGGCTTAATGGACAAGAGACAAATTAGCGGACCAAGATGGCTGCCTTAAGGAAGACCAGCGGATGTGGTAAATGGTCTCGGTTTTCTAAATAATAATTCATATCCACGGTTTATGCATTACGATTCGAACAATGGTATCATACCAGATGGAAAACCAAGCATTTTAGCTTAAATTGGAGTTATTTGTGTAAAATTTTGTCGAAGACATCGCTTGCCCGTACGAAATCACTATTTCATTGCCATTTTCTAAGTCATAAAGAGTTTTGGAGGCGAATTCAGTGATCTTAGAGATTGTAGATCTGCTTTAAATAAATCCATTTTGCTTGGCACAGAAGATCAGCAAGAAAGAAAATGTTTCAAGTTATAGCAATCGTTCAGTAAATGGAAAATTAAGTTTTGGAGCTTGTTTGCGAAAGGGCAAAATGTAAAGATAAGAGAAAGGGGTTTTGCAGTAACGAAAAGCGAAATAAAAGTCCGAAGAAATGGAGGAAAATTTAATTATACTAGACTTTCCTATCCCTGCACAGTACACGCCTCTAGGCGAATTTTTAATCACGCGGTTTGGCAAGACTTTCGATCAGAGTGACCGAAATTCTTGTGTGGCTTGCGCATCTTACTGTGGGGGAGATTATTTGCGGAGAGAATTATATATGTCCTTGGCCTTGCCGGCTGGTCAATTCGTCTAACACAGGGCAATCTTACTGACGGAGATGGTGACATATTTTGTTGGTTGAGGCAAAGACAATCATCGAACTATAGCGCCACCTGAACAATTAGAAGACGACCTGAATCCTCTTTAGGACAACTTATATGAAAATCAAAGACTTTGGCTTTAAATTGAAAAATACAGATTGATATGCAATTGGAGCGAGGAAAGCTTACTTACGGAGATGGTTGTAACGCCTCACAGCCAGCAAGTTTTTATCTAGACTCACTGCTAACTGTCTGGAAATGTAAAATGTTGTACCCTACCTTGTACACAAATATCAACCGTACACGACGTTTATAATTTTGTAAACAAGCGGGCCTTCTGCTCCCGGAACAGAAAATCTTCTCGTGAGCGTCTTTTTCTCACTGACAACACCCAAGTTAGTGCAATTGTCATTTATTCCCCAGCCAGCCACACGTAGCACAAATAAATTTTCTCTCATCCATCTGTTGACCTCTTTTTCAACTCTGGACACTTCGGGGTAGTCCTTTAATGAACATCCCACATTGCCACAAATCGATGGTTCATCCATCTCCACACTTTCATTAGTTGTTCGCCGCAAAAGTCAAGCCACCGCCTTTGGCAGTGCCGAATAGGTAAGCCCAAATGTCAAGCCACCGAGAGATGCCCTTCAACTGGGAAATCGATGTTAATTCATGTGGAAAATGATTTCTGGCAATTAGATCAATTCAACATTGCGATTTTATTGAAGGAAGTCATCCACTCTGGATAGTGGAATATGAATTACGCACAGAGGCGGAGGGCGGTTGTGCGGTTGGTGGTAATGTCGTTGGGCGCCAAGTCACACGAGTTTGTCATTAAATTTGCTTTCACTGGCCAGTGGATGACAGTAGGCGAGTAAAAGCATGTAAATGTCGAAAAGGGATGGTGTTTCAATTGGAGGCCAACAGTAGTCGAAAGTTTTCCTAGTCAGACAGAATTTTTGTTTCACGAAAAAAAATCCAAAAACGTCCTTGAACCAGTTTTTGACGCCCTACTCTAATCAAAACTAGAAACAAAGTTTTCCGCTAGACCCTCTTTCAAAGTGTATCTGATATCACTTGACCTTGTCGTACATCAATGTCTACGCTGTCTCTCTGTCTCTCTCACTCCGCCTAATCTCTTGCAGGCAACTTAACTCAAATCTACCCACTTGATTGCTCCTGTCTATACGGTGTACGTTAATTTGGCGTAAAAAAATACCCATAACAGGGAACATCATGTGTTAATGAATTTTCCACGACGACAGGAATCATTTTTCATAAAAGAAAGCTCCACGTTTCGGAAATAAATCTTCATCACGTCCCCACCGAAAGCGGGGCGCCAGGACAAAACATCCCATCCCCATTGGCACACATTCCCATTCCCACCCTCTGACACTTCATCGTTTGGAAGCCACTTCAACCGTCACTCGCAGAATAGGACCATCGGACATCGTGTGCACTTGATGACTAAATAATAAACACATGTCAGGCAGCGACGTCCAACAGTTTTTCATTGCACTTCATCACATCCAACTTGTCACTTACCTCCTCCATAGAGGGAAAAAGAAAAGAATAACGAACACACTTGCAGAGGCGAGGAAAATTGCTGCTGCTGTCGCTCGCCCTCACTCACACACAGCTTCGTTGTTAACTTTAAAGAAGCAACACTCAAGAGCTCATCCTTGTTACACGTCTCAAACACACACGAGCATCCAACACCTGGCGCGTTAATTTCACAACTAAACCACGTTCTCGTCGCACTCGATCAACAGGTGGAGGGGTGTGCGCGGTCGTCAAGTGTTGCCATTTGTCGCCGACCCAACTATTGTCTGACACAACGTTACAAATGCTGCTCTCCTTGTCGTGCAAGGAAGCAAGGACTCAAGGTCTGGCGCGGAGGGAGGGAGGATAGGGTGCACACGAACCAACCCTTAAAATTAATCGCTTAGAATTAATTTTACAGGCAGTCGTCTCCCAGCAATGCCCTCGAGACGTGGGTACAGCCAACCAGCCACCGGAGTCCAAGACGCTGGCGTTTTCTTTCCCCTGCGCCCGTGCGTCGGATAGTGTGAATTTCTAATAACTTTCCAACATACGAGACTGCGTTCTGTGTCTGCGTATATCATCAACAAACGACTATCCGCCACCCCCACACCACCCACCGCTGCCACCGGTATATCAATATTGAAATGGAGATACACCGACGACTGGCGACTACACTGCGACACACCGTGCGGAAGGGTGACCGCGGTGGAGGGCTGCGGATGGCAGTGGATGGCCCACAAAGACACTGTTTTAACTGAATTTGCGTGTTGTTCGCGTGCTCCTCCTGGCTTACGGGTTTAATTTTGACCGAGTGGCGGGGCCGCAAGGCAAGAAATATCCAATTCTTATTACCGAAGGTCAAACTCCCGCTCCGGACAATTATAATTTCAAAAATATCGACAACCGCAACGACAACGACACCCGAAATCGACGTTCAACGTCCGACGTTCGACAAAATTGAAGACGTTTCGATTTGGTCGATTTGGGACACAAATGCGTACTTACCGCGTTATGGAAGTGCGTGTGTCTGTGCGGGCGGGCGTGGGTGTGCAGCAGCGGTGGTCTTCGTTTCAGGTCCTTGTTGGCATCGCGTATCGCCTGCTGGCAGGACGCCCTAAATAAATTCAAATTCACAATGTTCACCGTGAAAGAAAACGGACAAACAACACACTCTCTTGATTTATAACGTCTAATGGATCACCATTTTGTTGAGAACGCAACGACTTATGATGGATGTTCCGTTACGGCAGCCACAGGCAACGCACAACGACGTCCTGGCCCTATTCAAACGGTAAACAAAAATGAAAAACTTAGACGAGGCGCAACAAAACACAAACCGAACCGGCTTGCACGCTCCTAAAATTCCATTACAGCGCTCGCAACTCGAACACGAATCGTCGGAAGCTTCCGTGCGACGCGCAGCTTTTTGAACGAACATTCGCCACAATGGTGTGTGCATCGGCTTAACGACGCCGGTGGTGAGATGGGATTTTGAACCTGCGCAGCTTTTGAGGGGCAGAGTGCTTGCAGTGGGAGTGCAGCGCCGCGCTTCATTCATGAAATATGAAAGATGCGGGGAGAGGCACTCTCCAAAGCCTCCATGACGTTGCAGCCCCGACTGGAGTGTGGCTGACGGTCGAAACCACCCTCGGAGACGGACGCGTGAGTGGGAAAAGCTTGTTTTGCGTGAAACTTCATCGACACGACTACCAGAGCACGGCCACTGCTGCCGGTACGTGAAATTTTTGGCATTCTCTTAGCACTTGGTCGACTGGGAAGTTTTCACGCAGTTATCTTTGAGCTTTGGTGCAGGTAGGTCGTGCGTCCTCTGCGACTGAAAGAGTAACAGCTGGTCTTGAGTTTTTTACATTTCACCCTTGTGCCTGGCTTGTGGTAGTATTGTTTTTTCAGCGTTTTTGCGCCCGAAAGTGACACATTTTGACGTGGTTTTGCAATTTTTAAGTGAGTCCGTCGCGGATCGCAGTGAAATTCGGGAAAATTCGATTCGCAGAGGCACTTGGCCAACCCGTTGAGTGAAGAGGAATTAAAATAACAAAAAAGCTCCGCCGTCGTTTTTGACAAACACAACCCCTCCGGCAAGCCGATAACTGGCATCGGTAACTGCTACTCTCGAATTTCCTCTCGTCTCTCGCAGAACAGAACAGTTGAAGTGCGCGGACGGACGGGCAAGGGGCAGGGAAAAAGGTTGTCGACCCACAGTATGCAGAGGCTGCCATTGCCACCCTCGGCGCGCCATTGAGAGAGTGAGGGATGTTTTGGTTTCATCGCTGATTCTGGCAGGTAAGTCTTTCCGCCGTAGTACACCGCCCTTGGCACTTGTTCAAGAGTTGTTTACTCCATTTTTCCATTCAGTCAGAGTGTCTGTGTATCTGTCCCGCGATAAGATATTCAAATTGCGTGCCGTGTGTGCTGAATTCGGCCGATAACAGCTGGAAACCAGATTATCCACCCTCACGCGTGCCTCGGACTTGTCTTGGCACAGATCTGACAGGTCTGCAGAGCGAGAACTGGTTGTGTCTCGGGCGAGTGCACTCGTTTTGCGTCAATCAGAGCTGCAGGCGAGACTTTTTCGCTTCCGTACATCTGATAGAGCTGCCGCTCAGTTTGGTCTTGAGCAAAGTGGCTCGCCGTCAAGGCCGACATGCCATTTGCACTTTTCATCTTAACCAGATTGTGACGACTGCCACCACTGCTGGCTGCTTCTGACGACTGTCCATGGGTGTGGATGCGGATTATCGTGTGCTATTAAGTGACAGCCGGGACGGCCATAAAGATTGTCTTGTTTGCCGCTGGCAAGAACAAGTCGCTCGTCTTGTGCAGTTAGTCTAGTCTAGGCAGCTAATTCTCGCTTCAGTTTATAGCCCATTTCAGTGTACGCTGCGCGCTTAGACAAACAGAAGTGAACGTGTTGACGCATAGCCGACTCATCTTGTCTGACTTCACTTCTCCACTGAATTGGATCGAATTAAGCCGGAGACGTGACGAAACGATGTTGTAGGAGGAAAACAAAGTGTAACTCGATATTCTTTGTGCTGTACCGTTTTTGGCACGCAGCGGAATGGGGATAATGAGACGATTGTTTCAGGGAATATGTTGGCAGCAAGGGCTCAAGTTCCTCAGGGTAAACATGTCTGAAAACTCCTCTTTTGAATCGTGTGACTGTATGCGGTGAACGAGGGTAATCTTTAAAATTCTTTGAAGACGTCTGCTTGTGACTTTTGAGATGAAAGGCCGAAAGCGGGCACACAATGAAACAATTCTCCTTGGGGAGTGTCAAGGATAAGGAAATTTAAATTGGATTTTATTCCGTCGAACATCGCTTTAAATCCATTCTGCAGTTCCATCTTTTAACTCTCTTCTGCCAATGGATCTGGGTTGTCTTTATATGGTCGATTTTCTCAAAGTCGGTCGATTTTCTCAAAGGGACAAGCTTGACGGTTTTTTGTTTTTGGTCGCTTCACTTTCGACGGTAATGTTGCATCTTCACAGAGCCGATTAAAAACTACGGCCTCCATGGCGGCGATAACCCCCTAATTCGATCTTTTGATCAGCGATTGACTTTTTTAAGTTTTAAAGTTCGCATGGAGCCCAATTTGGTGAATAGTGCTCGATAGGGCAACAGTTCGTTGCAAAGGTCTACCATTTTGGCCGTTCCAGCAACGGAGATGTTAGTCGGTGCATTGGAACGATCTAGAACTATTTTTTCTTTTAAATTGTGGCATTTTTTCTATAATTTGGCATCGACTCTGTCCAAAAATTCCAGGTAGTAGATGTCTGTAATAGTTTTTGCTTTTCCTGGTAGTCGATGAAGGGGAAAACCTTTTCAATCCCAGCAAACGGTGGTCATCACCTTTCCTGACTATAGGGACCACTGTTTTATTGACAGTCAAGAAACGACTCAGGAACTCCTTTGGATTCCACTCAAGCAGAGTTAAACCCTGCTTCGATGTGGGCTCTGGGTCGTGCATGTTGCTCGAAGCAAGCAAGCAAGTCAACCACTGACAGCTTCCTCATTGCAAATATTTCATACAGGATATGGGATTCCTTAAGATGCATACTCTAAGCTGCCCTCAGCATCCTATACGACAACTACTTTTAGCTATCAAGTTTATTGCGCAATCGGCGATCTAAAAATACGAAATCGTGGAAACGTCTATTCTCCATTTTTATGATTTTTCTGCGTCATTTTCTCTCTCTCTAGAAACAAAAATCTAATTACTGACCAATATTGCAGCTTTCCCCTTTTTTTAAAACCCACATACACGCTCGCTTGCACAAGTGGTCAAAACAAGATTACAAGTTTATTTCGAATTGAATTTCTGCTTGTTTGCTTGACTAATTCCAATTGTATTTGATTTGCAAAATTCTTAACAAACTAGTAATTAGTGTTTAGAATTGTGCAAAATGTGTGGCAAACGTACAAACCCGAAAATTCGTCTTATTTCCAAATATTTTCTCACATTTTGTGCCAAGTGTAGCTCATGCGCAGCACAGATAGTCTCTAAGTACAGGAAGATAGGGCTAAGACCGTTTTCATTAAAGGAAACATCACGCACATGCTTTAATAGGGAGCAAGAAAGAGAGAAATCCCTCTATGCTAGGTTCCGCGATTTCCGCAAAAACCGTGTGTGTTGCATATCGACGAAATACTCGCTATAGTTTCGGTAGCGTCTCTCTTTCCGACAGTCCATATTTTGAATGACTTTGAGACACAATTGAGGTCCATCCTTTAGCTCTTGATATATTGACGTACACTTTTTCTTTTAAATATCCCCAAAGAAGAAAGTTCAACAGTGTCAAATCAATTAACCACGCCACGATGTAAAATAACACGGCCATTGACTTTCCAACGAAAGTCATTCTTTCGTTGCCTGTGTAGAGATGTTTACCATCCTGTAGATCGGTCCATATCCTTAATTTCTGGCTACAAGAAGTCCGTTATCATCTTGCGATAGCGAACACCATTCCTGGTAACTGCTTGGCCGACTTAATTTTCAAGAAGCACAAGCTGTAAACGTCGCCAACCCATAATCCGCACCAAACAGACATTCTTTGTGGTTGAATTGGCATTTCAATAATCCTTCGTCGATTCTCATTTCCCACACTGAGGTGAAAGTGTGGCTCAGCAACATCAAGAAGTGCTCGAAATGTATTTTGAGTTGATCGCCCATTTTCGTAAAAGACTTCAACAATCTTCACACGCTGCTCAACTGTGTACCTCTCTATGGTTAAATTTGTCAAAGACTGAAACAATGAAATGACAGAATTAGGTGGTGGCAAAAAAACTGGGCGAAGGTGTGACTCACAATTAACATCGTGCACTATGGTCCTACCACCCTGTATAACCTCATTAAGGCTTTATTATAAACTTTGTTTTTACTTGAATATTTTGGCCTCTTCCTGCAGTCGACATTTTTAATGAGGATATCGATGAAATAGGGTTTTCATGAACTCTCCGATCTGTATTCTTCCCATAAATTCTTTATAGGATTCACATCCGGCGATTGTGGAGTTGCTTCTAGTAACTTAAGGCAGTTGTTTTCGAGGAACAACATGAACCTTGTGCCTCGGGTTGTTAAATAATCATAATAATTGAGTGGCACTACAGCCCACAAGGTATAGATTAGGATTACACTCCTTTTAACATCCTTGTTCACTGTCAATAAACACAATTATTCCCATGGAAAACTGCTCCATATCATTACTTGACCGTTTCCATGCTTGACAGTTGGTTGAATATTGCTGCTCCTTGCTACTTCACTTGGCTTCCGCTATACAACACCGCTTCCGTCTGACCCGAAGAGAGTAAAATTGGTGGGTCGATATGATATTTTTTGGATTTAAAAACATCATACCCACCCACCCACTCCTTGTGTATATGCTTTTTGGCAACATTCAGCCGAAATTTTCCATGTAACTCAAACCTTGTAACAACTTGCCTGAAGTGTACGACTCACACTAGAGGCCCAAAATCATTTTCCGTTCTTATTTTTTACTTCTCTTTCACTTGTTGGTACCTCTTTAACGGGGATTGCTCTTAGTCTTCCGTATTATTAGTCGCTTTTTTATAAAAGATAATTCTTTAGGATAGCCTCAGTTTTGAGGCATCCTTTTGTTTAAAAAAAAATCTCCGTCAACTAGCATCTTTAACCAACGAAAGCTAGTCTTATCCTGCTTCTCTCTGCTCCATGTAAAAATTCGTCAATTTTTACTACATAGGTTCCAATGATTTCCTCACCATACCGCATTTGATTGAAATTGCCCCTTACAATTGACATCAAGTCAAAAACGTCCAATAAACGCGCTCTTTTTATTACCGTCAATCTAAAGTGAACCCATCTAAAGTGCTTGTTTAGCAATTGAAAGTGCATATTGCGGCGCTCCTTCTCTCTCTGGGACGACGTTTCATGTTCCTCACCATTCTCATTGTTTTCCCCTCAGTTCTGGTTGGAAGGATATTTGAATACAAATATCTGCCCGCATTCCGCACAAGCAGACTAGAGTAACAAATCAAAGGCAGTCACAGAGCGACACCTTCTCCTATTTCCTCTTTTGTTCTTTCGTGTGACATTCATGAACTGTTGCTTTTTTGCGCCCGACGATTGTCTTAGAAACGCTGTTTGTACTCGTAGGTGAAATTTGAGAAGCTCGTTGAAGGATATGAATCTACACATTCAAACATGTATTTGACCGTCGAAATGTGGACATTTAACCTAGGACACACTTTATTTACATACAGTGAAAGATTGTATGGAGCATTTAGTGGTATTGGTGGTTCTGTGAAAGATCTTCACGTGACTCTGTCTTGGGCCTGTCCTGCCGCTTCCAGCCATGATTCACCAGTCTGTCGATTGTTTTTCTCTCCGCCCGTCTCCAATCTGAATTTAGTTGACCTCGACTCCAAACTCCTTGCGGCGTCAGAGTGAGGACCATTCTTATGAGACCGCTTTATGGTTCATGTAGGGTGTGGTCAATTCAGCTTCACTTTCGATGTCCGATCTCTGCTGCGATGGGTTCCTCTACGCAGCAGCTCTTCAATCGTTATCCAATCCAGCCAGAAGACATTCAGGATTTGTCTCATTTATTGACAGAGACTTAGTTGTCTTGCAAGTCTAGCACTCACACAGCAGAACGCACTTCGCATTGGAATTGAATATACGAAGCGTAAATGAGGTGAAGAGCTTTGTGGATCTCCAGACTTTGCCAAGCGAGAAGTAAGCGTGGCGGACTTTGTTTATCTGCGACAAGATGTCAGTTTCTTAATCCACCTTTACATTAAGTGCTGCCGAGGTAGCAGAACTTATTGACGCCCTCAATGGAGCTCCCGCCTAGCAAGGGAGGTGCCTCGCATCTTGAGCCGATTTCCATAAGTATTGTCTTGACCAATTGTTTTTTGGCGTTGAGTGCCGGGCCGAGCAAATTTTTTCTGAATGCCGATTAAGGACTTGGAGTCCAGGCAGATATCATTGGCGCAGTCGAGATCGTGGAGCTTCTCAGTAAGAGGCTATTGGAATCCTTTTGAGACGGTCAAGCATGATGGTGAAAAGCAGGGGTGATAAAATGTATCCTTGCCTCACATTTTTGGCACTGGCCTTAACCTTGAACCGCACCTTGCCAGACGCCTCCTGGTAGCGTTTCTGAATGAGCTCGATAATGAATGGCGGTGTTTCAAAGTTCTTCACGAAGTCCCAGAGGGCTTTCCCTTCGATCATGTCTAAGTCTCTCTCGAAGAAAAATCAAAAATATGCAGTCATTCTGTTCAGCGGACTATTCGCTGCTCACCGGCATCTTGTTGACGTTATCCACACATGAGCAGTTGTCGAAAACCAACTTGCTAATGGCGCAGATATTCCTCGTCTTTTGGGTTAGTCCGGCGAAAGATAACTTCTGAATAGCAATTAGAAGTAAAATGCCTTTTCAGTTCTTGCACTATTCCAAGTTTCCTAATTTGGGAAAGGTCAGTTACATAAGCCACGTTTTTCTCCTACCTTTGCAAATAGTGCAAGTCAACACCTCTTCCTTCGCATTTATGTCAAGTGCTGCCTTGTCTGAGTGAGTCCATGCCCCGTTTCGTGTTTCATTCGTTTAGATGTTACATCACAGCACTAGGTGAAGTCATGGGGTTAATGAACCGCCATTCATTGGTTATCACAATTAGCCAGGCGTGCTGTGAGAAGACAACGCCGTGCATGATTATTAAATGGTGTCAAAGGTGGACAGTAAAATCAACTCAATTCAAGACGACAGACTACGCATTCGCTGCGTCTATTTGTACTAAGTTTAGGTGCTGATTTCATAAGAAGTTCTCTCCATTTCTTTGACATGGAAGAGACTTCACTCATGTACACTCATATGAGTGTCCATCTGGAACGTGTTCAAAATTATCCTCCAACACCCATTCTTCGTCATCAATGCCACCAACCTGAAGGTTCTCGGAAATGTCTTCAGTATTCAGATTTCTCAAGAAAGAACAACATTTTACATAATAGCTGTACTCATCCACTCCACTCATCTTCCCCTTCAACTGTTCAACCCATTACTCACTTCATTGAAAGTGAATCCATCATCCAAGAGATTAACTGCTCTGTCAAGCCTACCAAAAGTCATCTCCCACCCATCTCACACCTCAAGTCGCTTAATTTCGTCCCCGAGTAAACATAATAGCTTCACTTAAGACGTTCTCGTAAAATAAATACCTGAAACTAAAGGAAGGACAATAAAAACCTCTTTCACCACCCACCCACCTCCTCATCTCAACTCATCCTGTCTTTCACCATCGCTGACAGACTGCGATACCGTTCGTCGCCGCCGACGAAGACACTCTTCCACACCACTAGCGCGGCCCTCGAAACAAGCAACGAGTTCTCCTCCGCAGCGAGTGACGAGATGTCCTTGCGCACTTTCAATTACACTAATGTCTACAAAAAACCAACGAGGAGCACCCGTCGGGTGGTGGTTCCTAACGCTCTCGCATGCACAAACGTCCCCTCATCGTGACAGCAGGTAATTAGGACTTTTATTGTCACATAAAAACCGCGCGTCCTTTTCGGATAGCACCGCTCCGCGTGTGATAAGTGGTCGTCGGCAGCGGTGTGGGGCTGCCAACCACCAGGATATTCAAACGATTGCACATGCAATCAGTTATTCGCGTCTTTTCTTTTTTTCGGTCTATAAATGTCCTGATTGGAGTGATGGAATGATGATGGAACGGTGGGGCGGTGATTTGTGTCAACCAACAGCCGTCATCACATTATGAGCGACGATTGTGGCACGGCGAAGGATGCTCACTCGCTGGTGGCGGGCCTGGAGCCAATTAACCTGAGAGCGTTCGGAATTAATTCATTAGACGCAGTGATCTAAGGCAGATGCTGCCATAATTCGCTTTATGGGGAAAAAATTAAAATGGATTCGATGCGGAAAATATTAATTAAAAGATGAGTTCTGTCGTGTGGTTGTTTTGTCTGCAATTGCGTCTGAAAAGTGCCCGAAGCGAGGGACGCTCTGCTGTGGTGGAGAGTGAGATAATCGCGGCGGATTTCATGCGATGATACAATGAATCATAATTAGTCCGCCTGGGGCAAGGATTTTCATTGGCTCAGTTCGTGACTGAGTGTGTGCTCGTTAAAGGTGTTGCATATGTACGCAGTATCCTGTGGGGACATCGCAGCCAAGGACATATGCTGTGTGCTTAAGGACACATGGCTTAAAATAAAAAATTGACTGAATTCATTTGCAGAGCAGTGGGATTAGGAGTTACAGTTTCGTTGGAGAGTAAAAACACTTAAAGTGAATGTGTTTGGTATCTTAATCTATCAAGGTTAAGTTGGCAGCACTGTGAAGGAGTCCTTACCCCGCAATTTTAAGCGACAAATAGCGTGCAACCTTTAAACACCGAGGGGGAGGAAAATTTAATTTAAGTCCTGTAAAAAGTTTTCGTTTATGTTCATGACCGCAATGAAACGTGGAATGTAATGTTTACGGTCTAGAATTGAAGGATACTGTAAGTGGCGTTTTCTAAAAATATCACTAGGGAAGATCTAATCGGCAATCCGCCTTTAAATTTAATTAAATTAAATATTTTCTGTTTGATGGAATTGAACAATTTGAAATATTCTGCCACTGAAGAACCTTGTTCCTCCTTGGCTTCCTTGGTTCTTACATTGTGTCTATTCCGACGTCTCGGCAGGGCCTTCTGTCTTCTGTCTATGAGGTCATACTCATATATATATATATAGCCATTAGGTTTGCGAAAATAAAAGGGAACAAAGCAGACTTGAAATGGTGAACGGTCTTTTTGACGTCTGTTTTGAAAACAAGATGACACAGAAAGATGATTATGCATTTGCAGTAATCGTATAGTTCGTAACGTTTTCAATAAGAAATAAACAAGGAAATGTAATATACACTCATAGACGGTTTCGTATTTCTTACACAAAATATACTTGAATAAAAATAACTAAGCAGACATTTGACGTTTTTAGATTTTAAAAGTTTAACTGTTTAACTGTTTCTCGTCAATTATGTCAAGACTATTCGGACCAGACGGTTTTCTGTTGTAAGCTACATCTGAAAGTAAATTGGTATAATTATGGTAGGGCTTAGGCCATACAATTTTGGGGCTTGAATGTTCTGTTACAGTAATTCAAATGAAAGAGATGAATAGGAAACATTAAATTTTTTACAAAAAGTATGCCAATGTATCATATGTCGTCACATAATTAAAAAGGGTTAATTATGTGGCAAACCTACAAACCCGAAAAATCGTCTTCTTTCCAAATTTTTTTCTCACATTTTGTGCCAAGTTTTGCTCATGCGCAGCACAGATAGTCTCTAAGTGCAGGAATGGAGGGCTAAGACCGTTTTCAATAAAGGAAACATCACGCACATGCGTTAATAGACAGCAAGAAAGATAGAAATCCCTCGATGATAGGTTCCGACATTTCCGCAAAAACCGTGTGTGTTGCATAATATCGACCAAATACTCGCAATAGTTTCAGTAGCGTCTCTCTTTCCGACAGTCCATAATTTGAATGACTTTGAGACTTAATTGAGGTTAAAGGACGTTGGTCTGCAGAATTATTTCATCCTTTAGCTCTTGAATTACTTTTGTCTTATTGACGTAGACTATTGAAATAGATTTAACTCCGGAACTTTATGCAAATTGGTTTGTACAACATACACTCTGAAAGTCCTACAAATCATAAATCACGATGATAATAAAACATTTCTGCCAAATTTAGGTCTCTTGTAAAAGCTCAAAAATAAAAGCAGTAAAGAAGAGAAATTTGAAAATATCACGAGTCTATCCCTGTGGTTTTCTAGTCAAAACTTGCCTCCGGTTCACAAACAATTTGAATAGCTGGGTCTATTGTACATTTTGGAAAGCTTATTGATACAGAGCCACTATTGTTGCATGGTCTTCAGTGCGTCGACCGCCACGCAGAAAGTCTAGGTTCGACTCCCGGACGCGAGCTGCTGACAATACTCAAAGCGTATCAATAGTCTATGAAAAGCTTCTCAAATCTCGCCGTTCGAAGTCGATAAAAACCTGTAGGTCCCTTATACTCGTCAGAGAACAGAAGCACGCACAACATTAGTAGCTGTTATAGAAGCTAGGCCGTGGTTCCCTGTGGGCTATAGAGCAACCACTATCATCCGAAGATCATAACGTTGGACCTTTTTACATGCCTATGACTGCCAATCCTGGCGTGGATGCAGTCTAGTCTGGAAGTCCAATTTTCGATTACTTTTGACTTTCTTGGAGGCCCATTCATCGGCCTGTAACGTAAATCTAGGCGGTTTCCAAACATTTTCTTCAATAAATCAAATGTGGCGCGAGCTGTGTGACATGTTGTACCGTCTTCTTGAAACCACAGCTCCTGCAAAGCATGGTTGTTCCAGTCAATAATCATGACTTAGAACGGTCACCATCGACTGTAACGTTCTGGACATCATCACAACACACCAAACAGTCCGTGTTTGTTGATGTCTCAAGGCTCTCTTAACATTAAATGTTTTAGCAATCCCTTGCAGATTAAAGTCTCATATCACATTAAAGTCCCCTGCACAGTAAATCACGGCAAAATCTCTTCAAAACCCCTTCGAGATTTCTGAATCACTTATCACTTGTTAAGGGCTTATTGGCGAAGTCCTCTGATATGGGGAAAACTCCTCACATCCCTCGGTCGCAATAAATTTCCATCAAAATTCGTTTCCTGTTGGTGATTCCAAGCCAAGCCCACTTCACAATTCAAATAATTTATTCATAGCCACCCACCGACCCGCCCGTGTTCCTTCAAATCCTGTCAATTGATTATTAATAACCCAGCAACACATCCGGTCCTCTCCTCGCTCTCCACTCGTCACCCACCATCAATCCAATTTATTCCTTGACCAGTCCCTGTCAAAGCAATTGCCTGTAATAACTGCAATCAATCATCGTGCTCCGAATGCTCGATGAATTAATGTTCGACATGTTTGCCCCCGCGAACCAATCTGTGACGACGACGCCTCCGCCAGATATCCAATTTCAACGAGCTTTTTGGCCCCAGATACATTTTCACCCTGAGGTCATTCAATTATTATCGCAAACACTGCTGCCACCCAAGGACGCGGTCCGATAACGCAGACAGCACATCATCTTAAGTGCTCGCATTTATGTTGCTTCTCACAGAGAGAGAGCGAGACGATCAGCCACTTGTACCGTTCGCTTCTGGAAAAGCTTCGGGCGTTTATCGTTCATTACACGGCCATGGTCGGTGTTTGCTCAAGATCTTAACAGAAACACATGTTCTCGGTCGCCTCCCATTCCCACCCCCCTCCTCTGGATTGAAGAAGCATGCCACCGCCCGGCACACCAGGAAATCACAGCCAAACTGAGATCTGACGTTTAATTAGCATAAGCCCACAAAAAATATGTAAATCCACGGGCAGCGTGTGAGACAATTACACAATCCCATGCTGGCCAGCCCCACAGGCCACCCCTCTGACGGCGACGACCGTCGTATGCGTGCTAACTTCGTCGCCCCGATGACAGACGTGTTCAGTGTTTAATCAGCTTGAAAGTGGTTCAAGTCGCGTAGTTGCCGTAAACGGCGGCAGCGGCGGCGGCCGGTATAACGATAAAAAGGCAAAATGAAGACAAGACGAGAAAACCAGTTACCAGATAGTCGGTCGTCTTCGCAGGCGAGAATTAGTTCCATGGGTTATAAATAAAGTGAGTGCGCGTCGCCGCTGGATGCGGATGACTTTCGCTTTCAGCGCAGCGGTGTGGCGGGACGGCAGCGACCGCCGCTGGGGCAGTGGCGCAATTAAACTTTTATGCGGCCCCACTCGGAATTGCGAAGTAATCGATTAAAAGCGTACGCTGAGAGACGCGCTATTAAGATCCAACCTTAATTGCGGGACCAACACTAAATCTCTTTTATTGTTTAGTCAGTATCACCGTGCGGCGCACTCAGCGAACAATAAAAATTGTAAAAATAAAAAAACGGAAAGCGAGTGCTCGGCATTAAAGACTTATTAATTCGCACTTGGGAAGCGCGGCGGTCGCTTACCACCGCATGCGGGGAACATGTGATTTTCCACGCTTTCTTTCCGGAGATGGTCTGAGATGAGAATCTGGCGATGTTTTGAAAGTTAAACGCTTTGAGATGACGTCTTGAGAGATGACACACTGAGGTGACCTGTGGGTACAGTGACACGGCGTTTGAAATTTTTTTGAAATGTCATGAGTCCAAACCGAAAAGAAAGTGCATCACTGTGTGGCAGTGGATGAAATTCTCAGAATGTCATAAAAAGTGAAAAATTGTTGAGCGTGCACTCTTGAGGTGTTGAGATTTTTAAGGTGTAGCTGCGATTAGTTTTTCCACGAACTACACAGGGTAAGTGGAGATTCTTATATCTGAGGCCAAGCAATAGCTGTTTTTAGAGGCTGGCAGAGCTGAGTACGCTGCTCCTAGTCTTCAAAACGACGCTGTCCTTCGTCCGCTATTATAAATTAGGTTCGGTTACCCATTCCTCCTCGAACCATGAGACTCGAATTCGAAGACAATCTCAGCTGGAGCGTTAGTGTCCATGCCCTCGATGTAGTCGATGTAGCGTAGGCGTTGCCTTTCGGTCTATATCCACATTTTGGTACAGCTCATAGAGCTCGTGGCTGTGTCTACTTCATTCAATCAACTTCCTTGCAGAAGGGCCCATATATCCAATGAAGAATTTCTCCGCAGTTTGCTTATCGTCGAGATTTGGACACCTTTAAGTAGGACTACCAAAGTAGTAGCTTTGTAGATCGTGATTCTGATGTCCGCAGGTGACCTGATTTAAGCCTCAACAGTCACCTCTCCTGTGCTTCTCTCACAATCTACAGTTTGACGTTGCCTTTGAACAGAGAAGTTTTGAAATCTATTTGTAAACAGTCCCTCCGCATTGTCTGTCAGAGAGAACCGCTAAGATATGTGTCCAGGCCTAGGGCATTCTCTCCAATTCACGATCGTTAAAAAATCATTTTTTCACGAAAACGTGTCATTCGAAGAGGGAAGTATAACAACGACATAAAACCCAGCAAATCAATGAAAAAAATTGAAAAAATTATTTCACTAACACTCCCTGTAAAGTGGAATGTGTTTCAGATGAACGATGAACGTGCCCGCAATGCGTTAAATGACATCCTCCCAAAAGTGCCTTGCGCATAAAAGTCCCTTAGCCGCATCATAACTCATCAATTCCCTCTTCTTAGCTTCGGTGTTACCACCCTAGTCCTACATGGACCATTAACCCCACTTTTCAAGTTTCGTCATGAGTTTCCCTTCTCCATCCACCCCCCCCCCCCCTCGCCCTGTTTCATCATTCCCTTAGATGAAAATTTTTACGATCTCAATCTAAATCACTTCAAATTCATTTCCACTTGCCAAAATCAAAAGCGTAACCTTTAGCGGAGGCAGGCAGCATCAAGTGGGTCCCTACTTAAAAATTCAATAATTTCGAAATTATTTTCCGCGCCATTGAGCGGCCGCACACGAGAATCTGTTACCCACTGTATCCACATGCTCGTGTCGAAATTATTCAAGTAAGACCCCCGCTCACAGCGGCAGATTCACCATGTGCTCGCTACGTGTATCTGCGAGTGGCAGCATCCAGTCGAGGTCGTTGCCGTCACCGCTGTACGCAAAAATCAGAAAACAATATTTTTCTTTTTTTAATAATCAAACAGTTTTTCCACCTGACAGCGCACTTAATACGCGGCTGGCGTGACGTCTCTTGTAAACAATGGGTTCGATTACCGGATACTGTCACAGCGCGGACTGATGGCTGCACGCAACAGTGGCGCAGGGCGTTGGAGGAAGGACCGCTAGCCACTCGCTCTGCGAAAATCTAGAAGCGCCCTGAAGGTTGCCGCCGCCGCTTGCTTTCGGTTTCGATTCTCCGGCAGTACGAGAATTCGTAATTAGCTTGCGGTTGTGTTGATATGCCGTTGTGCGGTGGGGTCTGGTGGCACTCTCTTTCGCTCGGCTGAAGACGGTTGTTCGTGTGACATCATGCCGCGTGTACGCGGCTCCAGAAATGATGTCAGATTGATAGTTGCTAAGGTGCACAATTGTGTTAATTAATGTTTATTGAAATTGTTGCAATTTTCTTTTTCGTTCACTTCATCTCTCTCTCTCCCTGCGGCACACACGCTCTGGATGGTGAGCGTGTGCGTTGCATTGCGCTGCGGATGCGGTCCCCAGTGGGGCATGATTTTGCAAAGAGGATCATATTACCATTAGGGGCATTGTTCGTGGTGGTGTGCAACGCTGAAGGTGAATCTCTGGGATTGCCTCTGATGCAATGTTTTCCTTAAAACGGGTCTCAGAATGGTCGAAACAGCGTCTCCGCCCTCGGTTGCGGCTTTAATCCGCTGTGAAAGATGAAAATTTGATTTGATTGCGATTCTGTTTGATTGCGACACTTTGTTGTGATTGTGCATTTTAGCGTGGAATTGACGTTATTGTTGGTGATAAGATTGTTTATCTGTCTTCATTACAATTTGACAAATTAAGTCCATTTGCGGTTGAAGTGCTGTTGATGGCGTTAATAGTGACGCTTATCGATTGCTGCGAGAGGGGATTATGACACTTATATGTGCATTTAATTAATTGAAGAGTGATGTGCTTAATTGGCTGGCTGGCGTTTTTGCACCGATGAATTGTATTTTGTACCCCCGTATAAATTCACGAAAACTTGTTGTTTATACCGCTGAACGCTGTCATTTTGTTTGCGGTTGGATATCGATTCAGCCATAAAATCAAGGTGGCCGCGACGCTTCCAGGGCGTAGTGTGTAAATGCTATGATTCTTACGGGGGAGGTCTATGTTCATATCCTGAACCGTAATTTCATTTCAATTTTTGTTTCGAGTTGCTGACAAAAAGAAAGCCGTATCATTTGTCTACAAACAGCTTCTTGAATTTCGCTGTTCGGAGTCTGCATTGAACTTTAGGTCTTCTCCACTCATAAAAGAACAACAACACACCACGAGTGGTTGTCGAAGAAGGTTCTTTTTGGTTACTAGCGAACTGTAGCGTCGTCCAATTTTTATACAGGTTTAAGGGACAATTTCTAACTAACTTTCGGCTTAGGCTTCTACTCCGAGTTGGACAGATCTTACTAAGCTGTCGAATACTACAATTAAGATTCCATTCCACTTATAATTTTTTTCTTCAAAATTATTTCAGATACCGACCCGAAAAAGGCATTTAACTTCCTCGTCATTTGCCAATTTGAAATATTTGGTAGCGATGTTTTTTAAAACCTTTCCGGTCAGGGAGGACCAAAGCTGATAAAAATTTTCCTTAAAAGTTTTTTCTAAAAATATAATAAACGAAACAACTTTTTATTTTTCAACTTGGATACAAGTTTTCAATTTTTCACAACCCTGTTTAGGTGGAAAACGGCTCATTTCGTTACGCGGCGGTATGATACTGACTTTCGGTCAAGATTTCAAACGGAAAACTTGTTAAAATAACCTCAGAATGACAAAATGAAATGCTGGATGGCCCACTGCTGCACATTTCGATACTGAATGGTGTTTGGTCGAGGCTTGTCACAAAAAATGGTCTAAAGGCTCAATAAATCCATTGTTGCGCGTGCTGTGGCACATGCCACCGTCTTGTTCAAACCACATGTCATGCAAGTCAAGCTCTTGCATTTTGGGCAAAAAAAAAATTGAACATCATCTCACGGTAGCGCTCATCATTCACAGTTACGTTACGATTCGCATCATCTTTGAAAAAGTACGGTCCAATGATGCCACCAGCCCATAAACCGCACCAAGCTGTGACTTTTTCTGGATGCATTGGTAGCTCTTGCAATGCTTCTGGCTGATATTCACTCCAAAATCGACAATTCTGCTTTTTACGTACCCATTGAGCCAAAAATGAGCTTCGTCACTGAACACAATTGTTCGGTAAAGAAGTGCATCTTCGACCAACTTTTCAAGAGCCCATTCACCAAAAATTTTACGTTTCGGTAGGTCGTTCGGCTTCAATTCTTGCACCAGCTGTATTTTGAAAGGCATCACACCTAAATCCTTCAGCAAAATTTTCCACGTTGTTGAGTAACAGAGGCCCAATTGCTGCGAACGGCGACGAAAGGATAATTGATGGTCATCATTAACACTGGCCGCACTCTACATAAGCGTGTAAAATTTAGTCACAATAACCCGAATAGACGTTTCAGTGGGTGGACCTGACTGACTATAAAATGGAAGAAGCGCGCGATGAACTTTCTTAACAGAGCACGCGTTTTGAAAATAAAATTCAATAATTTGCAAGCGTTGTTCGTTTGTAAGACGATTCATGGTTAAATTATAGACCAAACTGAAGATGTTAGACAGTGAAACAAAACACGAAACGTGTATCAGCTGTCTAAATCAGTGTTGCCAAAAAGACAATAGCCAAATAATCACCCTTTGCTCCCAGGCAGTAACCTTCGTTTACTGTAGTCTTCTGGTTTTCCGAAGAAAGACCAGCAGGCGCTTCTGTGATAAAGATCTTAAGTTTTCAGCTCTCACCACATCGGCGCCAAATAGCCCCCATTTGATACGAGCAAAGGACTTCGCCAACCCTGAATTCATTTACCTTCCTGGATGAACGTACTTGAAGTCATTCTCTGTTTTTAAATCTCCTGGTACGTTTTCTTGATTGAGGTCAATGCAGGCTAATTGCAGAACGAAGGGTTTTCTGTTTCATTGTCGTCCAAGCACCTATTGCATTAGTCAATGTTTCCCGGCCCAAGGACTCCTTTCAGGCGACTCAAATGTTTCCTGCTTCGGAGGCCTATTTTGAAATCCACTTACATACCGCTTACCTCGTAAGTAAGCATATATTGAGATTTTTCCATTTCTCACGGGCACTCTTAATTCCCACGAGTAGCTTTGGGATCTTGGTGTTTTCGATGGCACAGTCATGTTCTCAAAATTTTGGGCAAATACGTTGTCTTCTTTCAGGCTAGCTCGTATTTTTCGGAATTTCGTAATTTGCGAGTATCGCCACATCTAGATATTCAAAAGACCATATGGCTGTTTTATCACGACACCCTGTAGAGGGACATACGGTGAACTTTTACCAGATCTAGAATCTAAAAGTCGAGAGCTTAAATTGTTGCTTGACTGTCAATGTACGTTACGACGATACTGTCGCTAGGTATTTTAACGAATACCCCCTATTCCCGCTTGTAACACACTCCACACTCCGGGTCGATTAAGATAATCTAAGCTCATTGTCTGTAAACTGGATTATTGGACTCCTGAAAATTGCAGCCATTCGTGAACTTTAAGTTTAACTACAAACACAGTTCTGTCCAATTTTATTTCTCATTGCCTCCCGATTTCCTTCAAATGATTCCTGCTGCAGGCTCTTACTTACGTTGACCTCAAAGCCGTTCAAATGGCTGCCATTGATTCCAGTTGAGTTCGTGTAACTCCTATTTGGTTTCTTGGTCAATTCTTATGATTCACCCCACTTGAAATTCTTCTCCAAGCTATGTTCCTGGCACACCCTTCCACATTGGATCGATAAACAACGAATTTATTCACTTTCATTACGTCCAGCAATCTAGTTTTCATCTCCCTCCTATCATCATATAAATGAAGCCATTTGACCGCAGGCACATCGAACTCAAATTTCCTGCTGTAGCCCACAACCGGTTCCTGGAAAAATAAAATTCTCCTCCGAAATGAAACCGAATCTCTTTCATTTCCGGAATTCATCGCTCGCCAGTGTGTCAACCGTCTGACGCAATCGAAACCTAAAAGCTTAAGACGCCGCCATTCGCTTAACTTTCAACCCCTTGCCACACATTTGAGTCACACGACCCACCCCGGTCGGTGTTTGCCTTGTAAATTTGCTGAAAATTTCAACACAGTTCTTTGCTAACAACCGCGACACAACAATAACCACGCCTCACTGATCACATCACGTGCCCGTGGATTCACGTCGTCGTCGGCGTCATCGTAGACACCACAATGGGAGGCTCATTCAGCTTGGATTCGGCAATGGATCCATTAATAATCGAAACCCCATTCCCCAGCGCCCTGGCGACAGTCTCCCTTCGACGACTATAATTGAAACCTCATCAGGAGTGGCGCCAGACAAAATCTTACGCCAGCTCTCACTGGAGGGTGAGGCACTTTCTCAACTCCCCCCGACATAGATAACATGTCTCCGGAGATGATTACGGTGGTGGGTTACGGAATGGTGCATGAGTATTACATGCCACCCACCCACCCACCGCTGCCTCCCACTAACGTGGCCCACTCTCTGTCGTGTCTGTGACATGGATGAAGAAAGTCGTGCTTGTGTCCACTGGTGATTGCAAAGCCAATTGGCATGGCTTTTGGGTCATTGTACCAGGCTGTGGGCTGGAGCGAAAAAAAAATATCAGAAGCATGTCACTTCGTGTAGATTAAATACTATTAGCTGGCCAATGCATGGCTGAACTTCCGGCCGACGAACTCTTTTTCGTTTTTTGTCTGCTTGGTCTGCGCGGTCGGCTCCGCTTGGCACCGGGACTCGCACCGCCACCGCCGAAGGCGCTTGAACTCGAAATCGTGTATTGGGAAAGCGTGCGTCGTTGCCGTCGTGCAAATAAAGAACGGTGGCTAGCCAAACATGAGAATCACATTTGCAGGCCCACATATGTGATTGTGTACGTGCCGGTGGCAGCGAGTTCGCTGGTATTTCGAGACCGACGATGCATGTCACTGGTGGGCACGGGCGTGTGGATGGGTGGCTTGTTGACTTGGCGATTAAACAATCAGAGCACCCCCCGTAGATGACGGACTTTCAAAATTAGCCGGCCGTCATGTGATTTGGTGTCGCTTTGTTAAGCATCAGCACGGCGGGATGCATTGACGTGAGAAATTTCGCTGGGGTTAAGGTCGTTTTGGGTGCCTCGATGTATCAGTTTTGTGGTGCCGATCAGTTAAATGAAACGAGTGACGAATTTAAGGAAGATTCGTGAGACTTGATGAAGGAACACATGTGGCGGTTCAATTTTTGAGAAGCACCCTCACATGCCACAACCACCGACGTGGAGTCAGCAGTTCAGAGGTTGCTCCAAAACCCGTCTTAAAACCTTTAACAAACACATTCGTCGGCTCATAATCAAATTAAGTGGCGTGCCTTATCGCATTTTTCCACTCCCGCACCAAGAACACTGTTGACACATTTGTGCACAACACAAAATGAAACCAATTCCGATTTCCATTACAAAACCCATTCAGGATGTCCTTTATGTCGCCGGGTGACGAGGCAGCTCCTCTCCAAGATCGAGAGGTTGAGTTCAATTGAATAGGATACATCAAAGGGCAGCAAAGGAAATTAAGGATCCCCGGCGCTGAAGGTGCGGCTTCCTCTTTGGATAATAAATTGTGGCCATAAGTAAGAGAGTTTATTTGTGCATCGGTGCGGTGGAAGTGGGAACGGTTCTTAGACATACTTACGGACGAGCGTTGAAAGGCGATAATTTCAAAGCAATCTGTGCTAAGAGATTAGCTCTGTTGGGGTCACGCAGAGCTATTCAACGGGCTCTTTCATAATGACACGTGACGACGGAGATAGTCTCTTGGGTGTATATATGCGTAAAGGGAAGGAATCAGAAATGATAAATGGTTTTAATCAGCGTGGTAACGAGATACGCAAATGTGTATGGTTTTCATTGGAGCGTGTTTACACGTCTTTTAAAGTGTGTCGAGGGTGGACTTTTGTGCGCGAATGAGATTTGTTTGCGCTGTTAGTGGCCACATTGGATTAGCAGTAGTATGAAGTTGTTCCAATTATGGATCACAAATCTTAAAGTCTTAAATACCACAAAGAACGACTTTAAACGAAATCAAAAGAGATTTTATTTGAGTGGACTTATGATTTGTGTCTGACTTCTCGCACACACAGACAGATCGAATGGGATGGGAAAAGGAATGAACATTTCCTCGATGACGGCCACATTGAGTCGGAGAAAACTTTCCTCTTTGCTTAGATTGTACAGACTAACTAACGCAACTGCTTAGTAAGATGTTTTAAAGCAACTGCCGGTAGTTGGCTCAGAAACACCTAGTTTCGAGCGCCTTCCAATCCCTTGATTCCACTTGCCATTGTTGAATTTTATAGAAATAAGCTGTCAAATTGAAGGAGTTTTGAAGCTTTATGATTATGACGACGTACGAACACAAAACAAAAATTGGATGTTTCTACCGCATAGAATCACATCCATCTATGTCTGAGGGTTCCTAAAGAAATATCGTAAAATCAAATGAAGCCGTAGTTAGCCTTTCTCTGTTCAAAAATTAGTTTCTTCGCGAACTGACCAGTTCTGGGGTTCAAATGCTGCCAAACAGTCTAAAACTAGAAGAAAGGTTAACAAAGCAACAGACAGCAACTGACTTTTCACAGGCATCATGATTTTCAAAGTCTGCAAACGAATTGTAGGGAACAAGTCTTCCAAACAAACCCCGACTGCCTGTGAAAATGTATGACTTTCTTACGAAGCCGCTCTTTTGCGAGAAATTGTAATTTGCCGGTGTAGGTACACGAACAGGATTTTAGTATATTTGTAAGGATGCCTGACTGGAGTTTGAGTACGTGACCAGACCTATTGTCGCCAAACATTCTAACAAAATAAATAAAGGATCGATTTTTAAATCGTCATCTTCACCCTGTGACTTGGAGTCATGTTTTCAAAATATGAACATTGCGGCCAGAATTTGAAAATCAAATTTGTCGAAGCCCTAAAATGAGAAATTCAGGAAATTTGGAAATTCGAAATTGTAAAAACGTAGAAATTATAAGAGTGAAACAACTAAATTTAGCAGCAATAAGACACATCAGTCGGTTGCTCTACAGAAAAGTATTTTTGGGGATTAATTTTAGTGTGGTACAAATTTTTGACTTCGCGGAATTTGGGCATTTGGTGTTTCCATTTTTGTTTTTCAGAATCATCGGCCAAGGGAATTTGTTACCATTCTCCGTATATTCGAAAGGGAGTCATGGGTTAAAAATGAAAACAAAATTTGTTCAATTCCGACTTTTATTGCTCGACGTATTTGCACTGACAGACTCGTTCGTCGGAAACAATTTTCGTACACATGCTCCTAACGGAATTGGTTAAAAATTGTTCATGTTTGTAATGTGTGTCATACACGATGCATTTGAGTTCTTATTTGTACAGAAATAATCGACCGGGTATAGTGCGTTAAGGATCGAAAGAAATGAAAGGCGCTTCTTGTATATGATCATGCCATATATGAATATGAGAGTGGTGTTAAAGAATTTTCAAACGTTTTATCTTTTATATTCTTATCAAGAATATCCTTTGGGACTATAAATAGGATAAGAAGAAGTAATTTTTCCAACAGACAAGAGTGCAGAGTAAGCCAAATAAAGGGTGTCCCAACAAGAACGCAAGATTTAAATTTGGCGCCATTCGAACTGTCATTGTTTGACATTTGAACAATTATTATTGTTTGTAAGTAGAAGCTATAATGTTAATAAAAATGGAGCGCTACACGAATGAACAACGCATTCTCATTGTGAAATTGTTTTACCAAAATGGTAAAAGTTTTGCGGCAATAGTTAGCAAATTGCGATCAATTTGGGGTTTCAATAATGCTCCAAGAGAGCCAACTGTAAAGCGATTAATGGAAAAATTTGCTGAGACTGGGTCTGTAACTGATGTAAAGACAACAACGCGCCTTGGACCAGGTCGATCGACCGAAAATATCGAAGCAGTACGTGATGATGTCGCTCAAACTCCATCCACCTCAATTCCACACCGAGCTCAGCAAATTGGTGTTTCCAAATCCACTGTGCAGCGAATTTTGACGAAAGATTTGCATCTTTATGCATACAAAGTTCAATTGACTCAGAAACTGAAGCCATGCACAGCGAAGGGAGATCGTTAATTGGGTATTAGAGAGACAAAATGAAAATTCTGATTTTGCCGATAAAATCATCTTTAGTGACGAGGCCCATTTCCAACTTGATGGCTTCGTCAATAGGCAGCATTGTCGCATTTGGGGCGAGAAAAATCCTCGAGTGATTCACGTGAAGCAAATGCATCCTCAACGTGCCACTGTGTGGTGTGGATTTTGAACTGGAGGAATCATTGGACCTTTTTTCTATGAAAATGAGTCAGGTTAAGCGCAAACAGTCAATGGTGTTCGGTATCGTGAAATGATAACCAATTTTTTCGTGCCTGGAATTGAAGAAATGAATGTGGAGGGGATTTGGCTTCAACAAGACGGCGCCACATCTCATACAGCCAATTCAATTGCTGCATCAGTCATTTTTGGAGACCAGAATTGGCTACTTAAATCGTGGGATTTAGCACCATTGGACTTTTTTCTTTGGGGTTTTTTTGAAGTCGATGGCTTATGCGAATATGCAAAACGGTCATTGAAAATGTCATTAAAAGATCGCGTATGTCCCAGCAAAGCCGAGGCGACCATCTGGCCGATGTGTTATTCCACACATAACCTCATCCTGTCTATTTTACGGTATAATATTTTATTTAAATTTTAAATCTTGCGTTTTTATTGGGACACCCTTTACAAGTTTTTTTCTTAAAAGTGTATTTTAAAAAATGCAAAAAAATGAAAAAAAATGTTTTCCATTGATTCTGGTTCTATTAGTAGGAACAATCAATTCCATTCATACAATGTCGTTCAAGTGGCTGCCTACGGTGGTTTCACGGTAATGCACTTGGTCACCCCATTTTTCCAAGACCTTGTGAATGGTTTCAGTCTGTAGCTCACGGGTAGCTTTAATGACAATGGCCTTAAGTGCTTCAATATTTTTCTTATTGTTGGCATAACACTGGTTACGGCTTTCCACAAAAAAGTATCCAAACGGATTCGCAGTTCCAAGGAGGTTGATAACAGAAAATAGGTATTTGGTGAACAAATGATGGATTTTGGCGTGGACTGCATGATATCCTGCATGAACCAGAGAAATAAATAATACCTGTCTTCATTTTCAGTACAAGAAAGTCGGCTTACATGACTCTGCAGTGCTTACAAAAATATTGTTCATACACTCTACTATTCACACCAGACCTTCGCTCTCTGCACTCCTTTCTCAACAATAACGTGACGGTTTTCGAGTCAATGTTGTGTGTTCACGCAGCCGTCGAGGTGGAAATGTGTCTAGTCAGAAAAAATGATTTTCGCCCAGATCATTGTCTAATTCGAGCTGCTTTAAGGGTCAAACTGGAGTAACGAAGCGGATACAAACGCACTCTTCAATTGCCGAGTTGATTGAATATCAAAAATGAATAATTCGAGAGCTTTGTGTAAAATTCTTTTTCTGTTAGCGCGTTAAATGTTGTTGCTGTCTTGTGTTGTAGCGCGTTAAATGTTGAGCTGTTGAGGTGGACTACGTGTTGATGTTCTTGAAATGAGACTTATACTCTCACCCATAGCAGCCATTCTCATCTATCCGAACTGACCGACGAAGAGGATCACGAATATTGTCCACCCACTGGCACACCAGTCTGACAAGCATCTCACACAAACTTGACAGCCGTCGCGGTGGGTGCTTCATTTTGGGCGAAACTTTTTGTCAGGAAGCGCACTGTTTCGGTTGTTCCTTGTGAAATACGTTTTGTTCTTTCAACGTGCTTCAAGCATATGGTGACTCATTGCATGTCGACAAAGTTTTACTTTACCCACGTTACCCACTTTGCCACGGCGACCGCCAGTAGTATGAACACTGCTCCCCTCTGAATGTCACAGCTCTTTGAATTGTGGTCATGCTGCATGATGATAATGCTTCCTAGCCATCTTATCGACCTCCGCCATAACATCCTACCCAAACACCTTCTCATCCCTCTTCTTTACATCTACAAAGAATTATTTATCAGGAAGCACAACATTTTCAAAGCGTACCTTCACCCAAAAACATCCTAACAACCATCACAAATATTTATAAAACGACAAGCGAAGCGTTTCACTCATCCATCTAAGCACTTGACAGTCTCCCCAGTCCAGTCCTCAGCACGTCAATTAAACCACTCTCAACCATCGGAAGTGAAACAATATCCAAGAATGCCCGACTTGTGTATGCTCAGCCCGCCAGTCTTCTTGAGTGATACCGAAAGATGGAGCACTTCCGCAGTCCTCATTGGCACGAGACATGCGATATTTGTGCGTGTTACGGAGCAACTCTAAGGAGAACCCTCAAAACACCACCCACCCCTTCGATGTTTGAAAATTTACCCCACTCCTGCCGCAACAGAATATGAAATCCCATCACGTAGTCGATTTTCTGATAATGCCACCCCCGTACGTGGGGTAATTCATTCAATTCACCAGCGATGCCTGCTTTAAGAAATTAAAGGAATATCGTCCCCTCCACACTATTCCCACGCATGTCCCTAGTTAACTCTCAAAATGTGGCGATAACTCAAAGTAACAAGGAAGCAGGTCAATTAGCGCACACAAAAACACACCCCCTGCATTTGCATGCAACACAGGCTTCCCCGAAGGAAAACAAAACCAACCCCAAGCTTCCAAACTTCGCGTGGCGCATTAGTTTTGAATTATTGCATACCGAAGAAATTCCGCAACGAGGAGGGAGGGACATTGACACGGCAGGAACTTGTTTACGAAATTTTCTGACACCTCTGAGCGACTGAACATAATTTATCACAACGCCACACCGGTGGCGCTTTCGGCAGGTGAATGACCAGGCCGAGTCGGGCGAAAGTTCATCAGCTCTGCGCAGTTTTGAGATGAAAGTAAACAGAGTGCTGACTCAAGCATTACTGGGCACTTGAGTCACTTTCGTTAGAAGCGCCCGCGGTGACTTCTCAGCTCTCATCCTCCGCGTAGGTGTGTTCCATCGTGATCGCGATGGGCTTCTGATACTCAGCCCAAGTGATGGTGCTCCAGATTTTAGTGAGATAAGCACACATCACCCTCAGGGGCTGCCAAGTGACGTGGGTAGGATGTCGACAGGAAAAGTAGTTCAACGCGTGGCAGAGGGTGAACACAAACCCTTTGGCGTTCGATGGGGAGGGGGGCGAATCAAAAAGGGTGTCACATAAATCGTTGACGTAACTATCGTTTTATGCGTTTGCTGTAATAAAATAGTTCACACGAGGCTAGGGTCTTTGTTCTGTCTGCATTGTGAGTGAAATATGGCGCGGTCTTTGGGGAAGTCATAACTCCATGACTGGTGGCTGTAAAAATAATCAAAATAGCCTTTGTCACGTTTGGGCACTGGTGGGACGATGTAGATTGAGGGAGGACAGTGATGGGTTTTTCAAGAGAGTGTTAAAGGATTTTTCTACGAAAGCATACGAGAGAGGGAGAGCAGGAAAATGATTTGCTTCGTTACTTGAAATGAAATACTTGGCTATACAGTAGTGTGGCGGTATAGGTACCATGGCAGGGAAACGACTTACAAATGTAAGGAACCCTGTGACAGAATAAACAACTTCCCTCCAGAAATGATAAAATGTTGATTTAATAAGCAGAGCAGAAGCAACAGAGCGCGTGTTGGATGGAAGGAAACATTTATGACAGAAGACACCATGATCGTAATTCACAGCAATAATTTGACAGCTTCAATGTTATATGTCAATGCATGCACCCCGTTCCAAGGCTGTTTCCTGCGTTGGCAGATACCCGAGTGGGTGGTGAAGTGGAAGCAGAAGACTTCATGCGTTGAACTGGCACAATCATAAAATTACTCCCATGTACCATCATCACTTCCATAGAGGATTCCTGCCTACGATTGTGTACAAAATGAAAGTTTTTTTGTGGCACTATAGTCAACATGACACAGCTCACTTTGTCCAGCAACTAGTTACTGTTCGTTTTCCTTTAAGCGAGGACTCCCCACAGCTCAATGCCGACCCCGGAATAACAATTTCAAGCTCTTTTATGGACAGTTGATATTGTTCAAGCGTTGTGAGCAGTTTGAGAGCATTTTTCTCTAAAAATGCCAAACCAACCTTGGATCCAAAATGCAGAGGGTGAGACGCACAGTCGTCTAGTTATTTAGAGGCCACTTTTGACGAACGCCAATTTTGACGAACGGATCTTAATGAAATATGGGATATCTTCATTCGTGTGGTTATTTTCTCAAAATTTGAACGTTTATTTAAGAAAATCATGTACAATAGTATAATTCAAAGTATCGCCCATCTGACATTTTCCCATCTTTCTGAAATATGTGAATCCCATCCCTTAACTGCGCCGGCTTGGCAGCCAGGAATGAATCAAGCTTTTTTGATATTCTCCTCTGTTGTGTACCGTACTTCAGTGAGGGCGTTATGTATCGACCGGAATAAGTTATAGTCAGAAGGGGCAAGGCTTGGGCTATAAGGCGAATGGGGTAAAACTTCCCATCCACTGTTTTTCAAATAGTTCTTAACCGGAATAGCAAGTGGGTCATGATCGAAAATGATTGCCTTGTGTCTGGTCGCATATTCCGGGCGTTTTTCGGCTACTGCTCTCCTCAAACGGATTAATTGTATTCGGTAGCGATATCCATTTATGGTTTTACCCGGTTTTACCAGCTCATAACACAGCACACCCTTTTGATCCCACCAAATACAGAGTACTACCTTCGGTCCACAGATATTCGCCTTAACCGTTGATTTGGCTGATTAGCCGGGTTTCCCATTTGATTTTTGGCAGTTGGGGTGATCGTAATGGATTCATTTTTCATCACCAGTTACAATCTGATGTAAAAGTGACTTCCTTTTGTGGCGTTCCCCCAGCATTTCGCACATGCCAAACCGCCTTTCAACGTCTCTCGGCTTGAATTCATGTGGAACCCAATTTGAATGTATCCAGCTACCTTTAAACAGTTGGAAATGGATGTTTGAGTGATACCCAAGATTCTGCGAGCTCTTCTTGTGTTTAACAACAATCTTCATAGAGTAAAACTTCCGATTCTTCATTTTCTATCTATGCTATCCAGCACGCCATCGTCTTCAAAGCCAAAATCACCACTTTTAAATCGTGTAAATACGATGACTTTCGGCTGCAGTTTCTATATATTAAAGTAATGAAGTAGAACTCCCTGCAAAAACACTTTTTCAGTCACAAAGTTCGACATATTTGAGCGAAAAACTTATTGTTGTATATGAAATGACGTGGAATGACAGCAGCTTTCCAACACATGTTCCAATAAAATATTGACAATGGAATAATACAAGTTACGCCATCTCCTTGGCAAACCGCACGAATTAAGTTGTGGATCCAATGCATGTATGATCTTAAAAGAAAATAAAGACTGATGCACATATGTATGTAGTTCAAAAATTATCAAAGTATCTTTTGGGAAAAATGCCTGAATATGCCTTATCTTCATATTCAGGTGCTTCGAAGGCTCTGTTCCCCTCAAATTCATTCATGAAACCTTTCGCCTGTCTTTCGTTCTATCCATCATTCTTTATGTCCTAAAAATATGGATCCTAAGATCCATGGCTATGAGATCATCAGAGAGAATAATGTTTTTCACATCAAGGGACGCATCAGCACAATTATATCGCCCTGCGTAGTTAACCATGACAAGAATCAGCATAATGACCTCATGTAACCTTCGTCTTCAATCAACTCTCCCTCCACTATGCCATAGGCAATCCACAATATCCTCGGCAGTCATCTGTCAATCAAGCCCACCTCGGTCCAATTCACACAGATCAGCATTTTAACGCCAATCAACGCGGTTGACATCATCGTTTCTATTCGAAAATAATTAATCAACGTCTAGCCTCCCGACCACACAGACCCTACGCAGTAGGTAGTACATACCGCACACACGCTCGCCCTTCAACGCATTAATTGACAAATGTGATATACCACGCGTCAAGCATCAAGTGAATTGCTTTTCGTCACATTATGACACAAGCTCGTCATTGTTTGCTACCCCCCAAGCAACCCCCCATCCACCCTCCGGACCGCATTGAAAATAAACAAGAAAATCTGTTGTCAGACGCCCACTTCCCTTACGCACGACCGTTGTCGTCGTCGTCGTCGTGGTCGTTGTCGTCGTAGCATAAGAGATCATCAACCTCGGCAATTAATAAGAATCAACAGAAGATTGCCCAAACGGTCCTGGAGATTGCCGTGGGCAATTTGGGCACGTCGGTCCCAATTAGAGCTGACACTTCCACCTAATTGATCGATTTTACTTCGGCCCCGCAACCCCATCGTTCCGAGCTCCGACTTGTGCGTGGCGGTAAATTCATTTGCGTTTCCCTAATGCAAAGCGATCGCTTTAATAAATAATCTTCACAGGAGTCGAGTCCTCGCAGCGCTTGTGCTTGTGAGCTATTCGACAGGCTTACGTGACGGAAGTTTTATTGTTTTCCTCGTCCCCTCTCGGAGTCGAACGGAAGCGAAGGAAAATACAGAGACTCCGTCCCACTCCTGAGTCTTTAAAAGTTCAAAAAATCCCTCGACGCCTACACACGGCGCACACTTTGAGGAATTCTCTAGGATCCCTCTCATAAAGTATTCAATTGACGGTCTCCTGGAATCGCACGAAGTTATTCTCGTCGTCTCATGTGGGGGCGACTTGATTAGGAGGGCAACTCTTGGGCGGAGGCGAAGGGGAACAATGGTGGAAATTATTGAAGTTCTTTGCGTTCGAGTTAATGTTCTACACACGCGCACCGGGCGGTGGAGAACTAGGCACGGTTGGGTGAGCAGCTGCCTGGCCGTTAACTAAATTCAATTACCAAGTCAATGACGGCGAAGCAACTGTAACCGAGTTACTGGGACTGGCAGGGAGGGTGTGCTGGAATGAATGGATCCTATTTCAAATGCATATGACATCGCGATGATTTTCCGATTTGTATGCTAAATGGGGGGTAAACGATTTGTCTATCCTTCAGGATGGCAACAAAAAATGAAGTGTAGAATTTTAAGGGTATCATGGCTGAATTTTGTGTGGGGGAGGTTCAAGCTCAACCTTGGCAGACGGTTCATTCGACAATCCGGCTGGGTCACGTCTCTGATTTGGGTACACGTCATGCATCCCTACCCTTTCCACAGTGGTAACGTAGACTTCTGATTGAAGAGCTGTGAACAACGAAAAAGAAAATCAGAAATCGGACACCAGTCTGAGCCTTCCCCTGTCATCGAGGATGGAAATTGTTTTGGCACGTCTGGAGCTTCTATTTTTACATTTTAATTCATGAACTCGTGAACAAGGTGTACAACCATGATGAAGTTTGTCTCAATTGTTTTCTAAGTTTAAGACTTTATTCCCAATTTTATCCTTTTCTTGGTGACGAGAGACCAAATCACTACCTTCTGGCACTTTTTGTATTTTTCTTTTTTATCTTTTAAGGACTCCTTTCGGTAATCTCTACTATTCTTCTTAAAAATAAGTTCAGTTGCTTTTGGGCAAACGCCCTATGCGTCCCTGAATGTGTTGCTTACTCACAATAGTTAACAAAATTTAGGTTCTACTACATATCCTCCATTCTTGAATTAATGTGTACCTAGTTAAGTCCTGAAACTACAAGTCGATTTCTGTAGTTCTTTGGATGAAGATCCTATTGACTCTGACTTTTTTTCTTCTAATAAGCTCTTCCAGCATTTGAACGGCACAACTCCTAGAGAGGACAGCTGTAAGACTCTACAAATCCATGAGAGTGATAAAATAAAACGATTTCTTAATATCGGAGCATTTTCTAAAGTAGTGTATGGGAATTCTGTACAAGTCATGGAGCATACCGGCCATAGTATTTATTTTCAGCTTCATTGCTATGATCATGAATTTCCCATCCAACTCATCGCAGATTAGGTCATATTTCATTAAACTTCAAAAAATTCTTAGAATCGGCTGCACAAAATGTAAGCCTAGCCAAGTACCCCTGGCTCTGCTTTTTTTTAATTCTCCCCAACTTCTTCCAATTTTCGA
This sequence comes from Eristalinus sepulchralis, assembly GCA_944738645.1. NCBI lineage: Eukaryota > Metazoa > Arthropoda > Insecta > Diptera > Syrphidae > Eristalinus > Eristalinus sepulchralis. Next base: position 58,641,851 of record OX122886.1, read on the forward strand.
AGTTCCTTCTCACCATCTATGATGAACCGTATCTCATAGACGGCCCTCAGAATTGAAAATTGTCTGAATCTGCACAAGGAAAGGAATGTGGTCGAATCTTTACACATGGCTCCACTATGTTGCGCAAAACAGGTGGTTTTGGGCGGAGTATTGGTGCCTGTAGCGACATTCAGATTGTACTTAAGGTCTTGTTCAATCCTTTTATCATTTCTAACATGGGATGCAAAGCTTCTCTGAATCTGGGACTCAAACAAGTAAATGCGCTTAAACTTGTTTGAGTCGCAGATTATCACAGGATCACGAGAAATGAGATAAACTTGCCAGACAACAAGTGGAATAATTTCTCTTTCGATCTGCCTTCCGTCGATGGTATATCATTTTGAATACAGCCAGAGGTGATGTAGGTCTTTAAAAGTTAGGCAAAACAAGCGTATGTTCCTTTGTTTTGAAACCGCTCCTGTTGTGTCAAACATTCAAGTGTACTACGGCTAACACATGAAACCCTCTGCGAGGACAACACTATAGACCTCTTGAGGTAAAATCACACGATCGCCTAGTGAAGAGAAGAAAATCGGTGTATGATCGTTGGTGGTATGATTGTGGGGAAGATGTGAATAGAAAGAGTGGAGGTATGAACCATGTTTCGCGCTGACAGCAGTGTAGTGTAGAGTGTCTTGGCTATTTCTCGATACATAAGGACTACTGGGAGTTTCGCATGAAAAACGTCCCGACCACATCAACCCTTCGCTCAAACAAACTCGTTCCCTACATGTTCCACCATATACTCGTCTACATATTCTAAATCCGCTTCGGCTGCCGAGGCTAAACGCACCGAAAAACATAACGATTGACACCATTAGACCATAGACCACACATTGTCTGTATGCAGTGACACCTCTTCAATCACTTGTTATTTCTGATATTCCCCATATGGGGCAATTTTGATTGTTTATATACCCACCAAGTGAGGTACATGCTTCATCATTGAAGAAAATGTTTTTCGAAAAATGTGTGTTCATTGACTATTGTTCCAAAAAAAAGAAGCGTTTAATCGCGACGAAAGCCGATAAGTCGATAAATGCAGATCATCAGCAACACTAGCACTTACAGCTGCAAAATTTTCGACTGACAATGATGCACATGCTCATCATTAATGTTTTCTTCATATTCATCACAATTTTCTACACAATGCATAATGCGAGAAAAGTTGCTTCATTTGAATCATCACTTTTGTAGTAAGTTTTACTAATTTTAACGCCTTGTTCGATTGCTTAGCGATCCACAATCGTAAATGGCAACAGTCAACTAAATTTGTTACACTTCAGATGAGTAGGCTGAGACTGGCACGTGTCAATGGTCAGCGCTACTAACTAGAAACCACGAAATGAATGAACCTCTTCCAACACAGCTTTCTTCCTTTCATTTGAATCGAAATTTAAGTAAAAAAGGGCAACTCTTTTATAATGTCTTAGTCTCCCATTACTTTCTTCTACTTTCTTTTTCTTTGCTTTCTCTCTCTCTTTTTTTTTATAGTTGGCGCGCGCTAAAGGGGTTACGACTACCCTTAAGTGACCGGATTGAAGTCACAGCACGGGCCGAAGGTATAGAGGAAGAGAGGGAGAGGAGGTACTGGTGCACATTGGTTTTAAATATCTGTGGATTGTAATGAGAGGGGAATATTGAGCTGAGAAGAGCATTCCATATTCGTGTGGTGCGGCTAAAGAACGAGCCTCTATACTTAACTGTACGTCCGAAGGTGGGCTTAAGGGTGAACTGATGAGCATTCCTAGCGAGGTGTGTATTGCGTATGAATTCTTGAAGGGGAGGAATGCAGCTGGCTTATTCGTTTGAGCATTTCTTATTGAAATAGCGAAACATTGCTTTGAACGTTAAAGCGGTCGCCCAGCAGATTTCATTTGCGAATTTTGAACGCACCCACAGAAGCGGTCTGAGCACAATTGGTCCTGAGGGGTTTCTTTAGGGACCGTTTTACAATTTGTCGTACCACTAGTATGAATCGGCGTTGTTACAGACTACAGACAGTACTGCACTACTATCCAGTACGCACACAAGTTGTAACTAACCTGTCCACCTTCCTCTCAAAATGCAGAGACAACTCCAGTGTCCACTTAAAATCATGAATTGTTTTTGTTATAGGGGACGTAACATGAAGTTTTTTCATCTCTCAGCCAGAATAACTAATTCCTTTTTATCGCACACCGAAATTCAGCACACATTGCGAAATAAGTTACTTTTGAAAGCGTCTCTCCTTTAAGTTTAAATGAAAAACATTCAATCCAGTTTAGTCCCTCTAACCAGGGCAGTTGTGTCAATTTCTAAAACCCAAATTTTATTTTCCATCCTTATCAATAAAGAGTTTAGTTGTGACCACCTAACAGCTTGACTGTTACAAATAAGTAAGACCGTCCTTACTCATTAGACGACAGTAATCCCTTTGAGAGTCAGACGTCATCATGTCCGAGACCATCAGCACCTCCCAACTCATCTGTTGAAGCTGCGTTCACAGTCGATAGCAACACACACCAGCGAGCTCTCCTAATCCCCGCTCTAATGAACTTTATTGGAATCTTTAGGATTCCCTTGGGAATATGTTGAGCTAGGTTGAACATAACGCACACAGACAACACTTCGTGCGACTTCATTATGAACCTACACTCCAATCGTGTCAAGGCAACCATCCGCAACGAATGCAAGGCAATAGCCGCCCTCGGTCGTCCTTATCTTCCCATTAAACACAACCGCATTTCACGAAGGCAATCCGTTTCCGTTTCCCGCCCGTGCGATTATTCAGAATACCCCACGGACCAGTCGGTCGGTCAATGCTCACACCTAACGTGCAAAACAAAAGTCCATTTGGAAGTTCGCCATGCAAGCGCACCACCACCAGCACACACGGCCTTCCGGTGACCCAAATAGAGCGCGCAAACAATTCGCCGCACCCAGGACAGCACAACACCAATTGTGTGTCGCTCCCAAACCCCCCGGCCAACCCGTGCGAGGTCTAATTAAGCCAACCTGTTGCCGCACCAACCAGAGCCAACCTTGTCCTTGTCGCTGCCAACAAGCCACAAATGAGCGCAGTTAACAAACTTGTATCTTCAATTTGCACGCGAGTTCGATCAAATTAAATTCCATGTCCTTTTTTGGGGAAGATTTATGACGACCATACGCTCCCCGTGCGCCCGTCGAATCGATGAAAGCCTGAACACTATGGCAGCGAAAAGCAGAGAGCGTCACCGCCAGCGAAAGTTGCGGCGAATTATTACCTCTTGGACGAGTGCCAATTATTTTCGAAACAAAGGACGACGATTAGCATTCAAGTGGCCAGGTTGACGGTCAACTTTCGCTCGGAGAACGACACCCTTTTCCCCGCTTCATTTAATCGAAATCAGGAGGACACTGCATTACTCGTCGTCGAGTGTTATTGTATCGACCCGGGCAGGTCCTTGACGGCCTCCATTGTCGTGTGCGCCGCCTTTGAATCACGAGGAGGCGGCAAAAGGAGAAACGAGGTCAATGTCCATGCTAATAAATGAATAAACGGCACGGAATCTCACACCCGCTCCTGCTCCTTTCCAACACCGCCTTGTGGGCCAATGGGCAGCGTCATAGAACGGATGAGAGAAAGTGAACGGAAGAAATCGTAAACACGAGGATTGCGTAAGTGGGCAAGCGGGTGGATAAAGCTCGGTAATGGTTTATGGCTAAATGTGACAAGGATTTTGGGGTTTTTTCTGGAATTTGGATTGCCGATAGAAGAAGGTTTACGGGTAGTAATGTCTTGAGAAATGAAATTGTGACGGACGGTGAGGTTGGATTTCTGCCAAGAAAAGGGGATCAAGGTGTCGTTTCTGGATTGAGGGAAATCAACAACAATTGGGTTGGTAAGATGTCAACATATTTGGTAAATCGATTTGTCAATGTGGCTAAGTGAAGAAGGGTTGTTAACATGACTAAGGTATGTTTTGTATTTTCAAATCGTTAAATGAGTAAGCTTTCCCCAGTTAGAACAAAACAACACTTTCTTGTCAAATGCGTCCCTTGTCCAAGGTCAAAAGCACCTAGAATGGTCACTATATGCTCAGATTGAAGAGAAAAATGGCCAACGTCTATACTGTACTCAGCTCAATAGTGCACCCAAGAAAAGAATGTGAGGACCATCGTTCATTGTGGACGCGGAGAACACAAATTTTGTAATTATGTGCAATTTAAATTGGGACTATGATGTCAAGCTTCAGTTCTATAAGCCGTTCTAGCCGTTCTAATGCTCAGATCTCAAATGACGCGTTTTTAATTCATAACTCTGAAAAGCCGAAGATGGCCTAAAATTCCAGAAATAGCAAAGTTTTAAGACAATTGAGTTCAAAAAATTTGGAACAATGATAGCCCGAAACATTGAACATACCCAAAAGTCAGAAACATAAAAGGTCGAAATTCTCGAATCCAAGCAAACCAAAAAATCGTAAAAGTACTTAATTTCACTAAGCCCACAATCCGTAAACAGAGACTAGACAGACTTTGATTGCAAAAATTGTTTATGTCAAAAAGTCCAAATCAAAGATCAAGCCTTAAGCCTTAGCCATAAAGCAGTCTAGAGTGTCCCATAGCGATTACGTTAATTAAAATTAAATGGCAAAAATTTTCAAACCCCTAAATAACGACCGACAGAAACTATAAATTTGAAAAAGCCCAAAACATTCGTAGCTCAGAAAAACTCAAAATTTCCTAAATTTAGAAAAAGCTCTAAATATATAGACTATAAAATTTTTAAAATTCAGACAGAAACTCCATCGCAAAGGAAAAATTCAAAATTTAGAAAAGCCAAATTTTTTGGCATTAGAAACTTCTTGTCCAATGTTCCAAAAATGTAGCTTTTCCGAAAAGCCAAAAGACCAACATTTCTAAACTCCCGAAATGTAAAAGTCCATGTGGAGTACAGTCAACGCAAAACCAAATATTTGAAATTATACTAAAAAGCCCAAAATCCCAAAATTTCAAAAATTCAAAAATGATTGTATAATTCATTAAGAGCAATTCAAGACTCACTATCTGGATTTGATGTAAAACTAACATCTGTGCACAAGAGCTTGTGATTTGCTTACAAAAGTTCGGAACATTGGAATTTTTCTGTTTCAAACTTTTCGAGCTCATCGGGAATTAAAATTTTTTGGACTTGGAATTCGGGTTTCTCCCTAGCTCCAAAAAAAACCGACTCCCCCCAACCTTTTTTAAATAAAAACCAACCCAAACACACAAAACCCTTTTTGCATTATGCTCACTCCTGATTCTTTCCTTGCTCCCTTTCTTCTCACCCATCCCCCACAAACTACAACCATTTCCTTTACATCAAAACAAGGTTTTTTTTTGTTTCATAACAAAGACCCGATGAAAGGAGCTTCCCTTTGCATACACATTCCCTTTATTCATCGCAACCCATTAGGAAAAGTTTCAATATATCTATGCCTATCGCATGCCCCGCGCGACAAGTTTCCATCCATCAGGGGCACCCTGTTTGATGGTTGTTCAGAATCTTTAGAAAAATGCCCCAACACTCACGCATTCTCTTCCGCGCACACGAGGCACAGGACGTACGTCCCGTCTCCTTCTGGTGACTTCCACGTCTCTTGACGTCCCTTGCAGTGCTCGCGTAAAAGAAAAACAACTTAACCCAAATTCGTTTAGGCACTCAAAGGAAATGAAAAATCTTCTGAACAAGTTTGCGGCGAGCGTTGCCAAGTGCTTTCGAATTAAAAAGACGAAACACCCGCTCGATGTGGGATAAGTTTCTGCTTGAGCTTGTTACTCTGCGTTTGGCCTTTTTTAAAGGCCCCCTCTAATGTGATTGGATTTGGTAACATGTGCTACTGCATTCGGTTAGTTGGCTTCAGCCACTTACGCGATTCCCTCAAAAAATGATTAGATCCCCAAAGAAGTTGCGTATGGAGACCTCTTAAGCACCGTTAGGCCCCTTAGCTCTCAACTCAATCAAATGAATTTTAAATCAATTTTGAAGTTTGTGTTTGTTTTGTTCTTTCAGCAATTGGATCGGAAGCGTTAGTGCCTTCCAGGAAGGAGAGTGGAAGCAGCTGAACAGGGACTACCAACACATATGAGGATTTACAACACTGTTACAATATAAGCAGCGAAACCGTCAAAATGTTTCTACCTCTAAGAACAAACGCGTAAGTACGACACCGTTAGTGAATAATTCAAAAGCTAATTTCAGACAATGAGTGGAAAATTATTCGGGGAAAATTGAGGGGTAGATGGAAAAAGTCTAACGATGTGTGCTCGGAGTGACGTGAAGTTTGAATCATTCAGTAGGGTGTAAGAATGAGGTGACAATGTGTGTGTTCCGAAGGAGAACGATGATTGGATGAAAAAAAGTGGCACACAACCTTAAGGATGAGTTGTCCTTTGATGTGTATTCATCTAAAATGTCAACATCGAGTGTGTGAATTCTCGTTTGTAACCAAAGAAAAAACAATATGGCTCCACTTCTGTTCGAGCATAGATTGAAATTGTTGGAGTGTGAAGGTTCATTTGGAAGTGCCAACTTGCTGAGTTGAGAAACGTTCGTGAAAACGTCAGGAAAAACAGTCGTGGGATATTTATAGTCTCCTTGAAGTTTCAATTACGTTCGCTTGAGCTGTAATTTCCTTCAACCAATTGTAGGATTGAATAAATTTGAATTTCTGAGGACTACATAATTTTAAGAGGATGGAGACGTGAATTCTTTTTATTCACTTAAATATACAACACGTTTTGAAATAATGAAATTCTTGGGAAGTTGCAGAAGTAGGAGAGGGCTAAGAACGAATTTTCAACAGTTTTAGAATCGCAAGACGATTCAAATTACTGCTTAAAGCTTACTGTGCTCCCGTGAATCGTCATATTTTAAAAATTTAATATTTCTTCAGTTTATTTAGATTATAAACCACTTAATTGTAAATTTTTGTGAAAAATGTGCCTCTGCACACTATAAGGAACCCATGCCAAGCTTCTTTAGCAATCACTTGTGTCTAGATATTCATATCTTACGAGTGGAGTGCCTTGCAGTTTATTGCCGATTCCAAAACCAGCGAGTTATGGGAAACTTTATGAAGACAAATTAAATTAAGGAAAACTTAAAGTCTCGATCGGGGATGGAACATAGTTCTAGAAGATCGACTCCTTTATACGCCAAAGCGGTCGCAATTTGTAATCCGACAATAAGCAGAAATTTCACAACCGTGTTGATTTTTCGTAGGCATCATTCGAAAAGATATCAAATGCGGTAAGAACAGTCTCCACAATATGATCGTCAACTCCACCAACAATATTCATACACGTCAAAGAAATGATAGATCGGACGAGATCTTCATCGCTGTCTGCTTGAGTGTTTAGCAAAAACCGCTATGGCGTAGTGGGAAGTGTGTCAATTCACACTTTCCCTGGTCAGAGGTTCGTTTTTTTTTTGACTGAAAATCTCACATTTTTCATATCATCACCTTTTTCACATTGCTGAAAAATAACAAACTTTCAAATCTTGCCGTTCAGAGTCGGGTAGAAACTGTAGGTCCCTTCTGCCTGCGAAGGAACAAAAGCACACACAAGACGAAGTAGTTCTTCAGCAACTACTGATCCTGACCCTTTTTAGGCTGTACATATTACCGCTCAAATAATTTTTTAGAAACCACTGTAGAAAACTTGGACTATGCCTAAACTTTGTGAATTTCGCGTCAGAAAATGATGTGAACTAAACGACTGTATGGCACATTAGATACTCACTTACTCTATTGTCTTGTGGAAACAAATCACTCTATTTTTTGATGGCTATATTATTACGGTAACTCAAAGTTCCGTGCAATAAAAGTTAACCCTGTATACCAGTTTTCTTCACCTTCTTCTTTTTCTTCACCTTCTTCTTCTTTTACTGGTGCTACTGAACGGGCTGGTCCAGGGTCTCAAAAACGTGCCTCTACAGCCAGCACGATCTCTCGCCAGCTTCCTCCAATTGTGCACTCTAAGTTGGTTGAGGTTCTTCTCCTCGTGTGTGCACCGTCTCAACCTAGGCCGTCCTCTGTTGCGTTATCTCAAAGGTTGGGAATCGAAGATATTTAGGGCCGGAGCAGTAGTGGCCATAAGCTTTACATAGCCTAGCCAACTTAAGTATTGTATCCAAAGCTTCAACAGGCACATGCCGCCTTTCAGCCTAAAAAGTTCGTCGTTAAGTCTTTTTCTCCATCAACGAAAACACGACCCAAAATCGCACGCAGAACTTTTCTCTAGATAAGATTGAGGACTTCCTAATCCGCTTTTAGTAACGCCCAAGTTTCTTAGCATCGCTGATTAAGCATCACTAATTCTGGAAAATTGTACTGTCAGCTGCGATGTGTGTAGTGGCCTATAGTTTGGGTCGTGTGCATACGTTTCATCAGAACACGTTCACTATGTGTCCTAAACGCAAGTCTAAATTTCAAAATCGGTCACGGATTACCGCGACACTTTAGAGAACATAACCAAGAGAAACAAAGTCAAATTTTGATGGGACCTTGTAGATGCACGCCGATCTAGCCTTTTAGTTAGTAAAAGGGTCTTATATCAAATTCAATGGTACAGGACCTTTATGTGGTGTTCCCAAACCTAGCACCAACATGCTGCTTGACAATTGGGAACATTTCAACGTCAAACCCTAAGCTAAGAAAATTGTTTCACCCTTAAAAAAACTCTCTAAAATTATTTTAAACATCACTGCGCATCACCCTCAGACCGCAGTGACCACACAGGTCAAATAAATCTCCCCTCTTCAACTGGGTGTGAAATCTGTCTTGAGGATGACGAAACTGCGGAGCACATACTACCTGAGTGTGATGCAATCATGCTGAGTGTCTCATAATTCCTAAAGATCTTATTTTCCTTCCCACTTCTCCTCCACTGATTGGTTATATGACTCAAAAGATCTCCTATGGTCGCAGTGCTACTAGAGACTGCTGACCTACTGTAGCAGTAGCCAAGGTCACAAATAGAAAGATCATATCGAGATAAGGTGAGTGCGTTCTGACGTTACTAAAAGCAGATGAGTAAGACCTTAGTCTTTTCGAGAAAAATGTTTTGCGTGCGATTTTTGGTTCTGTTTGGTCGAGCATAAGGACACCACGGCTCCGGCCCGAAAAGTCTTCGACTCTGATCCATTGGGACAACGCAACAGAGGACGGCCTTGGCTAAGGTGGCGTACCCAAGTGGAGAAGGACCTCAACCAACTTGGAGTGCGTAATTGGAAGCAGCTGGCAAGAGATCGTGATGGCTAGAGAGGCATGTTGATTGAGGCCCAGGTTCACCCCGGACTCTAGCGCCACAAGAAGAAGAAGAAGGTATCGAGATATACAGTTTGCCAACAAATTCTCATAAGTGTATTTTTTTTCCAACACGTGATGCTCTCATCAACATCACGTGTTCAGTTTTTTTATTTCTATCCCCAAATTCATCCCAATATTCCTTATCCAAGCTTGAATATTTAAGGACATAGCAGCTCTAGTTACAGTTCAAAAATATCTTCACTGACATCAACATCACTTCAAACAAGAAATATTTGTGAAGAGTCAATTGTTGGGCGCCATTTATCGGTCAGTCCTACAAAAATCAACTAAACTCCACCCTTTTGCTCAACATCGTCAATCATTTCCTTTAATAGAAATTGAACTTCAAATGCTCGTTAGGATCTCCCCTGAATCTGCTTGAAATCCATGCCAAAAGTTGTCTTGTTAAAATCTCTTCGTGTTGACCAAAAAACAACAAAGTTATTTTTGTCTACAGCTTGTCGTCTCTTCTTCTTGTATTAAATTACGACGAGTGTATCGCAAACGTTTGTTTAAATAGTTCCAGCAATTTAAAACACATCTTGTTAAAATTTGGGGACCTAGGAGGGAACCTTCCTCAAAGAGGGAACCTAAACCTGATTTTTATCCTTCTCAGTAAAATTTTAATGTGAACTCTACTTCAACTTTTGGATTTTTGTGTTTGAAAATAACAGATGACATTCTACAGATCCTTAAATGCCCAAATGGCATTCTTAAATATAAGCAAACAGAAAAGGCTGTCTTTGACACACACTTCGCATGACTCCAATGAGAACCCAAACAAATATTTTTCCACAAACCCAACAGAGTTGATACTTTCTTTTCATTGAATTAAGAGAAAATTGTGAAAAGGATTCCCGTGGTTCCACAGTGTCGCCGAGCAACTCCTCATCAAAAAGTTTCCCCTAACCTCGAACTCTCCGAACTTCTTTTACACCTGTCATCCATTCCATCATCTCCAGCACAATTTGATTAAAAGCCACGCATTCTCAGACAGATTATCTCCTCTTCATTCCTCATAACTTTACAGACATCCCAGTCGTACGTCCCACACATCCTGTACCATCCTAAATTTAGACTCTCTCTCTCTCCCTCTGTGCTTCCACCAATGGCGGTTTAGTGTCACATGGTGTTCTGCTGTCGACTCCCCACGTGTCCGAGTTTATTCGTTTTTCAAGTTCAGCGGCTTGTCTCGTGTGACACGGCACTCCTTGCAGGTACAACTGACCCTTCTCTCGGCGTCAAGGGACTGGAGCTACATGAAAACAAAACTCATACTAATGGCCTCTGCACAAATAAGTAGTTTCCCGGATGACTTGACCCGAAATCCGCTTTGTTAACATCCTGCCGGGCTGTACGGCTGTATGGGATCCTCGACAGGGGGTGTTTTATGCCCCAACCCACATTCACGCAGGAACTCCTTTCAGTCGAGATCGTAAAAGTGCAGAAAACTAGAGCAAAACAAGCCGCCCCGCTGCCTCACCACACCGCTGTGAACGTGGTCGTGAACATTTTACTACCCTGCGGGGATTCTAGGGCACCCTCGTGATTCCCGACTTAACAATCAAATCGATTCGACAGGAATTTGAAAAATAGAGACGGAAACGCCCGCACTGCTTGCACCCATTTCATCGATTTTCCGTTCGCTCGCACTGCTAGGCCAACAGGCAAGCCGCCTTGCCTCGCAGTCAGCCAGCCGGTTCACCCTCAATGATGTCATATCCGACTGTTGCCAAATGGAAAATTCATCAGCCACCCTCAAGCCACTGGAAAATCGATAGAACTCGGGAAAGAAAAAACGAAAAGTCCTAAAATTGGTGTTGAAGTTTCAGTTAAAGCGTCGAGACACGTGGAGGGGGTGGCATGGGCGGTCTGGACCCTCCCCCGCCAGACCTGGCAAGTTGCGAACGAGAGAGCTAATATTAGGACAGCATCATTCCATTGTGCTGGGCAGAGCCATTTGGGAGCGATGATTCGAAGCCTTTAGCACTAGAGACGGCGTCGATTAACCAGCATCCCCCTTCAACCCCCCTCCCCCTGTCATTTATTTTTGGTGACAAGGGTGACTTTAAGGGAAATGAAACGAATATTAAATTAAAAGGGAACTCTTTCGTTTTTTTTTGTTTTGCAGAACCACCGACACTGATAGAGGTAACAACGAGGATGTGACCACAACTAGCAATAATTCAACACAGACGCCCAGCGATCTTAGCCCACCGGGACCAAATGAGGAGGTACTGCCGCAGGCACACCACCAGAATCCGGGCCACTGCATCGCATCGTTCTCTGCCATCAATCAGATGCGGAATAATGCACAGGTGAGTAGAGGTTGCCCGCTTTTTCCGAAATTCACAAATCTATTCCGGCCACGTTGCCCGAGGGCGAGTGGTTGCAAATTTGAGTGAAATATGATGTCTGAAGGGTCGCAGTCTATGAATACTAATTGCGGCATGTCCTGTGGTTGAGGTGCTGTTGCCTGATGAAAATTTATTCGTTCCACGGAGGTTTTTCCGATTTATTCAAACTTTTAGTGCTTCATTAGTTGCGGAGTTCAGGAAGATTTATGGAGTCTTCGTCATGGGTGTACATGAGAAGCGATGGAAGTACTTTATCGACAGGACGAGCGCTGTGATATCGGTGAAGGGTTGCGCGAGTTTGCAGACGTCGTTGAAAGTTTTGGTTCTTCTTTGAGTTTTGAGATGTTCAGTAAGAGGCTTTTAGTTTCACAAAATTTGACAACTTTTGTTTTTAGAAGTTTATCTTGTGCGTTTTGTTTATTGCTTTCCCGTTTATTCTGCCGTGCATCGTGTTTTTTGCAACTTTTTGAAATGCACACATGTTCGAAAAATTTATTCTGGCATGACATTGTTGAGTATGTGCCAGGAACTACTCGGTAAACTCTTTTTTTACATTAGTTGATTAATTTATTTCCTTACAGCTGTAAGGCAAATGAATTGATGTGGCGTATGTAGGCTCAATATCTTTAAATAAGAAAGCAGCCTTAACTTTCTAAAAGGCGTTTGCAGCCTTAAGTGACTCAAGCGACTGAAGGACAGAGCTTAACATCCAAAATTCCGAAGTGTCTAAAAAGACTTACGTCCTGAATTTATAAAACTTGACAATTTTACGATAATTTCTGTAGTGAAAATGTGCACTCTCCTAATTAAAATCGAAATCCTACAGCAACCCCACGTCTACTACTTTTACTTCTCTGCAATGCTTGTGTCGCGATTTCGTTTTAGGGAAGAAGTTCTATCGAGATTTTGGCTTAACCAGAATTTGAATATTTCGGGATTTGCTCTGATCAATAATTCAGTGGCACTATAGCCCTCAAGTAACCAGGGCCTAGCTCCTTTAGCAACTACTTGTGTTGTGCGTTCCATTGTTGTTTCCAGAGAAGAGGGGTCCTACAGCTTTTTCTCACCCCGAACGGCGAAATTTAAAAGGTTTTCCATAGATAACCAACAATGATTCCGAGAGGGGGCATCTTAGAAGCTGCTCACTCTTTGATTGTTTTCTTTAAGTGTCTGAGATGGTGACGTTACATATACGTTACCAAATTGTAACAAGTCGAATGTTGATTCCTGAAATTAAATGACCCCAACACCAACTCCTAACAATTGGCTATAGACTTAACTTAACTTAACACCCAGTCATTACATTAAGACCATGAATTGATTGTAGAAAGGCTTTGGTTCAAATTACAACTTATAACTATTAGCGAAGGGGTTTCCCAAATAAACTTGGGGGGTCATCAGTATAATGGTCAATTTTTGTATCCTTATAAAAAGTCAGGTAATCTTTAACAAACATTGAGAACGAAATAGGACCAAGTATTGATACTTGAGAAATATCTTCATTTCAAGAAACCCCAATGAGTACCTCGCGCTCTTTGAAACTTATCTGAGAGAAAACTTTTCAGAAACTTGACACCTATTTCGGAAAAAAACTAATTTTCGACAATGTTTCCAGCTAAAAAAAATTTTGTGCTGAACCTTGGCGTAGATAAAAAAATGGCGGTGGTGAAGAAAAATACAGATTTTATTTCAACAAGGAACAGGACAACCGCACTGCTTACCAGAGTTGTTGCTTATGATAATACAAAATTACAGACAAAACAGTTCTAGATCTTCTTCTTCTTCATATGGGAATATAGTCCGAGGTGGGTCCAGTTGCGGGTGCCATCAAGTCCGTGGGCGTCCACTATTGCCTTGTCCCACTGTTTCGAAGCTTAAAACTCTTCCGGCTGGAGCAGTGTGTTACATGCGCTCTACATGGCAAAGCCATCTTTGGCGTTGAATCCGCACACGCTTGACCAGGCTTATGTTGCAGCCGGTTTGAACCTTTTTCTCCCAAAGACATCAACACAAAGCAGTCCAAAGATTCAACAAAGGCCAAACTTCCTTATCTGGTCTTGAGATTGTAAAGGCATCTGTGCCATAGGGCAGGACAGGGATAGGCAAGGTGTTATATAATGTAATCTTGGTCCTTCGAGAGAGGCCACTATTAGTCAATTGCTCCTCGCGGCCAAGGAAACAGTGTTCGTCAACAGTTATTCTGTGTTTAATCTCATTGACGATGACGTTGTTTGTACTATTTACAGCTGTGTGTGACGTTCTGGCCCAGCCATCGGTCTTGTACCTCCTTTTTCGATGACAGTTTTGCCCTCGATTACCATTAAACCAAAAAGTTCCAAGAATTATGTTTAAAAAAGAATCCCATAAATCCACTAAGAAGATTAAAGAAAATATCCGATTGATCAAATGGCCACTTGCCTACGTTTGAACCAATCGATCGGATGATAACAACCGTCGCGTCAATAACCTTTCTTCTTATCCTATTACCGCACTGTCTATATGAAAAATGAACACACATGCATAGGTCATACAGTGAAAAAAATATCGCCGTTCCTCTTACAAGCTGAATATGTCCCACTCTGGTCCGTACTCGCCACTTAAATCGATGGTTCTAACAAGGCGACAGGTCAATATCTCACATCCACGGCAGTAATTAATTTTAACAAGCCAATCGACAGTGCAGACACCATAGATGCCCTCTCAAGTGCAACCCTCTTCCAGCATTTCCAATCGCCAGCGCTTCCCACTCTTCCGCAACTTCGTATCCTTGAAATTTTTGCATGGTAAGCACAACCCATGCACATTGTCGCCAGCCGCTGCGGTATAGAACTTGAATTAATTAAAGTGAGTGCATCCTTCAGTGTGTTCTTCATCAAAAGCACATCATTATTCACGTTCCATGACACGGTGGGGTCGTCCTTCCACCACACGGGCACAATGTCATCATCCGATGACAAGTTAACGACACCTAAAGTGCAAAGCCATGTTCCTCAATACACCACACTTCCACAATCAACTGCATCAAACGACTCGTGTCTTGGCGAAGAATGTTGCCTTTCCGTCGGTCTCCCCTCCACCGCAAAGACCCTGATTTCTTCAAGTGCAATGAATCAGAGGAAAAGGATAAAAGCAGTGTAGACAGACCGTGCTTTGCTCGGGGCACTCAAACGGAATCCCCATCGGAAGATCGATATGTCCTGCCTCATCCTGTTCCCCATCCGTCAGTCATTGCAGACGAAAAATACGAGCATACGAGCATACGAGTCCCACGAGTGGCCATAAGAGAACATGTCGGAAGTTCGCTCAACGCGCTTCAATCATCAAAGGGATCATCACGGTTTTTGGCTTTCATGGTGACGCCAACAATATGTCTCGCTTGTGTCGTGGTCCACCCTTAAACACAACAAAAAACAACGAAGCAACCTCCCCGTGTGCCTCACCGCCGAGACACGGTCGACATCGTCGCAGGACGATGGCGACGATGATTTTCTATGACGATGCAACAGACTGCACAGGTTTTCGCGCAGCGGGGTGGATGCACACCGCATTAGGCCCACGGGACTAAGCCGTGTTTGTGCTTTCCCTCTCACCCACCCCCATTCGTCTGCTGGCCCGTGAATACAAATTTTTGCATTTTAATTATGACGATGGAGGGCGCAAAAAAAACATACGCCTCTTCGGCGGAGTCTCCCTGTGGGCTGTGGAACAGGAAGCGAAATGAGAATTCTGACTGTTGCCAAAGTGGTTTGCAAATACGGGCGAAAAAAGACGAATCAAGTAAACGAAAGTCATTCACATTCAAATGGGCGCTGTGAACTGGAGCCGGTCTCGGGGGTCGTGAACGACAACGCGGAAGCGGTGATCGACCATAATCCCAAAACAGAATCGATTGTCCGACGAAACAAATTTATTCGCCGCCCTCATGACATTCCCAGCAATCTTGGACGTCCGACTCGCACACACTTCGTGGCCTCGTTCTACCGTTTTACTACCGACCACGCCCCTACCTTGACACATTTACATTTTTTTTCGTAAATATTGATTTTGACGAAAAGTCCCCGCACGCACTCTTCGCCTCATTATAGACGATGTCCCGACGGTAATGAAGCCACGGGTAATGGCCCCCACTAATGACAGCTAATTCAAGGACGCTCTCCGATTTCCCTTTCGAACGGCCGCTGCGACAGTGGCCATTGCATCAATTAGTATTCCAGCGGTGTTCACGAATCTATTCCGCTCGCTTTTTCCTTTCTGGACTCTGTCTAATCAAATTTGTCACGAAAGCGCTTGTGTGTGACACCACTGCCGGCAGCAGTTGTTTGCGTCGCATGACGCGTATGACGGTGGGACAAATTAGTGCCAGAAGAGGTTTAGAGTTGAATGACTCTTCGCAGGCCACTGAGGCAGATGGTGATTAGAGCCCACGCGGCCTGACGTCTGCGGAGTTTAGCTGAAATTGATTGACACCGAATGACGTGAGATCGAGAGTGCTTTGTGGAGAATTAGCGATGATGTGGCGGTGGGCCATGGCGTGTGTGAAAATGACTCTTAATTGAAAACTGGGTCAACAGATTACGTCAAGATCAGATCTGAATTAAGCAATGACAGCACTCTCTCGGTGCTTAAAGAGATGAGGTCTTGAATGTTTGGCAGTGGGAGTCGTGATTGTGGGGAGTACATGTGGCTGAGGTTGAGTTTCATGTCAAAGGCTACGATCTTTTGAAGCTTGCGGGAGATTTGATTCGATTACGCAACGGGCCTTGAATTTAGATTAAAATTTGAGAAAAGAAAAAAATTCCCATCAACTGCTTGGGTATTTGGGGGTCGGTCCTAACCGCCGTCAACAATTCTCTCCAAGCCTCGGTCGCACCACCGACGACATTCAGCAACGCATCTCCAAAGCTTCGGGCGTCCTGGACTACGCAATCTCTCCAGCGAAGGAATTGTCTTCTACGCTGGCGTTTGCCATAAAATGGACTTTCCGAGCCGGTTCCTCTTCACTTAGGCGAGCTTGGTGTCCTGCCTACCGGAGCAAACCGATTTAATCACAATAAGAGCTTCAAGGTAGATCAAAGTTCGTGATTGTGGCGTCTCCTGACGAGGAGAGTTGATCGTTGATGCTAAAAGAAACGAGTTCAGCTAGTGGAGAGCCAGTGTCCAGTGACCAGTGAGAACTGGATGGAGGAAGAGTAAGTCTGCGGTGTCATTCAGTCTTCAAGAGATTCAAGGCGGATTAGTCTTATCCGTTCAGCCATTTCTGTCTACCCGGTTAAGGTTAGATAAAGCACACGCTAAGGACCTATGTTTGACGGCTTCCATTCCAGGAATGTCCACACGGTAGAACCTGACTTGAACCCCTTGAAAAATGGCATGTTTGTCTTTCATTCAAAAACGAGTTCGTCCTTACAAAAAAATAAAATTTGAAATAGGTGGCAGTTTATTTCTCACTATAGTCTCCTTTTAGCTAGAAATACTAGATCCAGCAATACTACAATTTATTTATTTAGTCTCAATATACGTCTGGTTTTCGTGGTCTCAAGGCTAAAGGAAGTCACAAGGGCCAAACCTAAGGAATACGGTAGATGGGGCTTTTTTTCAATAATGCGCGACGGCCCCCGACGAACCCCCTTTTCACCGTCAAATACATCGAATTTTTCTGCAACTTACAGATATGGGATTTGGTTTTACGTACCACCTGTCGTTATGGCTTATATCACGGGGTCGTTTTCCGAAGAGTCGTTGGTAGTGATTAGACGCCTTACTTACTCAAGTATCAATTGAGATCATGCTTGAGGGACAATCACTCAACCTTTGTATGGAGCGAGGCATTTCTAAAACCTCTGCCGCACTCTGGGTCGCAGCACCCAGTTGAGAATGCAACTCCACACTGAGCCGAAAAAGTTTCCTCACCGCCTTCACAGAATCAGTTGGATGAACAACCTGACTCAGACTAGTCAGTATAGTACACTGACCTCGACTCTGCCCGCGATATTGGGTTTAGAACCACAGCCACCACGATACCCCCAGAAGGGGGCCTACCGCACGGCCAGACTGAAAGTTTCAGGGGCTCCTGACCTTCCGTAGCACCAGAATATAGCCTCTGGTCAATCTGTCACTACCAGTTAGGTTCCCTCAACACCTGGATCTGGTCTGGCCGTCATTCCACCACAAAATTAATTTTGACTCCATCAGTGATTCTGCAACCTACAATATACGAGAACCCGGCCCTTCTGGATACATGCTTCCTCAGCGGTCAAGAAACGAACTCCTTCAGATTGCGCTAAAACAAAGTCAAACATTGCTTTGAAGTATTCTCTGTGCTTCCCTTTTTTTCCAGCGTAAGCAAACACTGCACCCATAGCGGAGATAGCTTTCTCTTGTCAAATATTTAATAAAGGATGTGATCAACTTGAGATGTCAACCGTGCCAGCAATGTCGTTCAATCAGTGATCTGTCCAAAAGAGAACGTGGCTTTTTTCACCCTTTCCTAAGCCTTGGTAGCCATTTTCGGGGCGAGATGCTAACTGTGTCCAATATCTCGTACAAGTTCAATCATCGATCTTTCAAAACGCGATCGTGGCTTGTTCTCACGCTATCCTCCGTGTTCGCCGTTTTCGTGACACCCCGACTGCGACTTCTCAAAAACTGACAAACTACAATTTAGAAACTAGTTGAACCAATTTTTGGCTTCTGCCTTAGAAAGAAATGAGTCGTCGGACGTACATCCGTGTGCCCTTTGATGTTCTCCTCTGTTTCTCCTCAAAATCAGGAATTGCTCCTCTTCCCTCTTTCTAAAATCCGCGGACACGCCTGCTTTCACATGCGGTCAAAATAAAGGACTCAGATGTAGCTGAAATTTTGACAGTACCCGTGAATGAGAATGTACTAGATGATAATGATGATGACGTTTCTAAACAATATGACCGTCACAACGCACTTTTAAAGTGTCCAAAGAGCTAATCAAAGGCGTTTGTTGTCATGTGACAGAAACAGATTCTATTTTTAAGAAAAGAAAAAAACAATTTTTTTATAGAAATCAAATTAAACACATCCCCGCAGAAAGGACTTTCATTGACTCTCATTTTTTGGTTTGTTACCCTCCGACTGAACATTTTTGACAGCACTCTGCAATTATAATATCAGTCAAAAAAGTCCAGAGATAAAATATTGACCAAAATGTTTTTTCTTTACTATCAAAAGAACGTCTTCCTTCATTTAAAAAAACAAATTTGACGTCAAATAGACAAGGACACCATTGAATATCCCCCTCTTTATCTAAACAAAATTAGGGCATTCTCCATAAACAAAAGAGCAAAAAAGAAGACACCCTAATGTCCCCCCCATGGCAGCAGCAGCAATTTCTTGTGACTCATCGACAGAAAAGTTCTTTTCAAGGATGTCTGTGCTATTTTTCAGTTGACTTCTGCAATTCCCCCCCCCCACGCTGTGCTTTGTTTTGTCAAACTTATCGCAGAGATCTCCCCCTCGAAGCATTGACCTCGTGCTTATCTTCACCCATCGGTATGTCCTTTGTTCGCCCGCACATGTGTTTACTCACCAAAGCATCAGTAATGGAATTAAACATCCCTTCACCCCTCATCTCGGGCGAAAGCAGAACTCTGACTCCGTCCCTTCGCAATCCGATACAGTCTTCAACTTTAGGGGTTTCTGTGGCGTTGAACTTCCTTCGCTCATTGCAAATTCCACCCACCATCCGCCCCACTATGGATTCACATATCGTTCACCCTCTTGCGAAATCCACTTTAACGTCTCTTCCCCTCTTTGTGTCTCTTCCACAGCTCTGTGATGTCATCCTGGAAGTCGGCGGCGAGACTATACATGCTCACAAAGTCGTTCTGGCGTCGGTTAGCCCGTACTTCTACGCTATGTTCAATGGTAAGCAATGCTACAGCGATGACGGTTTAACCAAATTCTTGCACATTCCCCACACAGATGATATGCTCGAACGGAACCAGGGTAACGTGACACTCCACGATGTCGACGTCACCGCGCTCAGGCAGCTAATTGACTACACCTACACCGGGGAGATAACAATAACCGAGGAGAACGTCCAGGTCCTGCTGCCCGCGTCGAGCCTGCTGCAGATCCAATCGGTCCGCGAGGCGTGCTGCAAGTTTCTACTCCGCCAACTCCATCCCTCCAACTGCCTGGGCATCCGCAGCTTCGCAGGTAAGCGTTTCCCAAGCCACTAATCACTCGCTGTCTTCGCCGGGCGGACGATTGAATTAAAACCGCAGCACAGTTGCGCGAACTCATTCTCTGGCCCGCGTTCCCTTTCTGCGCTCGCTGCAGGAGGGGTTGCCGTGCACGATTTATTGGGGTAGAAGAATTCATTCATCGTCTTCGTTTCTATTTGTGTTTGCTACCCAGTTAGCTGAAGTGGTTTCGCCACTCTTCCGTTTATATTTACTTCCACCTCAGCCACTCAGCTAAGTAAGGGGTTGTTGTACTCTGACAGTTGACACCCACTTCAGCGGTTGGGTTGGCTTATGTCCCACTTAGACGCACGGTGAGGCTTAAAACAGAATCTTTCACTCGCTTTATAGGTTTTTGCTTTTAGTTTTGGGTCGTTGGACCCGTTTGCTGGGGGGGGCTGCATCTGGGGGGTAAGGTTTGTCTACGGTCGGAAGTTTGTCTGCGGCTTCCTCCTTACGCTGCGGCGCTGACAGACTGCATGGAGGCGGGGGCATCAGTCGGCTGAGTTTTATGGGATTTGTCGGTGCTGTCCGCTGCCGTAACCAGTTCGCTTTTTGGGTTAATGTGCTCGAGGGCCCAGTTTTGTGTGATTTTTTCCTGCTTCCGATCGCATTGGGGGTAAGTGGACATTTGTTTGAGGGGATTGCCATGTTTACATGATTCTAATTGGATGACAACTTTTCGCTTGTGTCAGATTGATGACGCGATTGGAGCTAAGTGTCAGAGATAAGTACGATTTGCCTCAATGGTTGTAAGATGTGGAGGAAGGAATTTTCATTGTGGAAAAATGTATTCTAAAATTGGAAGGGTTTTCATTCTGGACATTGATTATGTGCTATTGGGAAACTCTTCTTTGAACCCTGCTTCATTAACAAGCTTCATTCAAAATTTGTTACCTACTCCTAACGCTATTGTCAGATCAAGATACACTGCTCTCCTCCCTCCGACATACTAACTCTTCACAAGTACTCAAAGGTACTCTAGGCTAGCGGCATTGGAGGCTAATTCTAACTTAACTACCAACGGAGAAGCTGTTGCTTGTCAGAAACTGCTCTAGTCAACCTCCTCGAAGCTGCGAGCGACGTCCGTCCTAATAGTGCATCATGCTACATTCTCTATTTAAGGTCTTTCGCGTTCAAATAGTGGCAAGCTCCAGGCGAAATATATCCGTTAAGGCCATCCTTTCATGTTACATTACGTTAGGGTCTAGGATCCGACTGTTGGATGGAATCATGAGGCTCGAGCAATGCAATGACCAGGTTTGCCTTGTTGGAATAGAATTTTCTGTACTTGGGACTTAAGTCTCCATTACAGAGTATGCAGAGTACACATAGTGAACTCCTCGGGACAACCATATTCCATGATTGGCCAGATATGAGAGTCATGTAACAGATCACCTTCACCCTGGTGTCAAGCTGACTGCTGTTAAACAAGCCCCTTGCCACAGCAAAGGCTTTCTTTGAATTACTTAAATCTTTATCTACGTGGATACCAACATAAATACTCTGGTCTAAACAAATCCCAAAATATCTTACTTCACTTTTCACAGTTAAGGGCCGTTCTTGCGGGGCAACTATACCGATCTGGCACCTGTTTCTTTTTGTGTCACTTTTGGTTTTAGACAGTGGGATTCTCAAAAGAATAGTGCCACACTTTCCGTTGTTTACATCTTCAGACGGCCACCAGAGAGCAGGCAGCACCGATGGTGATCGTTTGGGCCACCATAATCGTTGATGATTAGTCTCCGCTATTGACGTATACCGTAAAATTGAAGCCTTGGGTAAGCAAACATTCAGCAGTGCGCGTCAACTGAAATTGGCTAAAAAACAATGTTTCAGAATTCATTTCTTCGAGGCAATGGAATGCATGCTCTCGGAATGCAAATCCGTTGGATTTGTCACGGGGTTTTTAAGGTAAATGTTGGCGCTAATAAATGCCAAAGTTTGAACCACCTCAAAGAAGCACTTCGCTGGGGATTGGCCAAAATACCGCAGAGCCAATTGCGTGTATCATTCGATGATTTCTTCGACCGTCTCAAGGCCATTTTTCGCGCCAAAAGTCCGGGGACACAAAGGGACAAAAAAATAATATATAATGAATAATTTTTGCAAGTGTCGCCCCCTATTTGTCCCGGGACTTATTGAGTTATCTGTATATACCCAAGAACTGATGAATGTCTTCCCATGTCCTAAGATTATATCAAGCACACTTATCATTCCTTGGCATTAAAATGAAGTAAGTCTCTCCAAATCTTAAGGACTACGAAAATTTTACAAATACATGTGTTGGTCCTTAAAACAGTTTTGGTCTTTTGGGGCATGTGGAAGAGTGATGTATTTGGGTCTATTCAATCTTTGTCGTGTTCAAAGAGGGATCGGCACGA
This sequence comes from Eristalinus sepulchralis, assembly GCA_944738645.1. Classification (NCBI taxonomy): domain Eukaryota; kingdom Metazoa; phylum Arthropoda; class Insecta; order Diptera; family Syrphidae; genus Eristalinus; species Eristalinus sepulchralis. Next base: position 58,664,167 of record OX122886.1, read on the forward strand.
GTTATGTATCTATTTTTATCAGAAGCGATAAACTGCTTTCGAACAATCCTCCGCCACCGACGCTTACTCACCAGGACCTATTCCCAAGCACAACCAAGTGTGTTTATGGATTTTATCCAACCAACTGGCCCTGAGTCTACCGAGCGTTTGCCTAGCTGATGGAATTGTATCTAAGGCACGCCTTGGAAGTCGTGATGAAGGGGACGTTCGTAACATGTGACCAAACCATCAAAGTATAACCCCATCGAACCATCGAAGTTCTCGATTCGCGATAATTTCCCTAATTCATGACAATAAGTGGTAGTTGGAATAACGACTGACACCAAGCTCGGCCTTCCCCATTACTAATCTTCCAATCTGCTTCAAAATTGATCCAGCTTGCACAATATCACTAAATAGCTTAGCGAACGTATACTTCTTGTTCCATTCATGACGGAACGTCGAGATGAATATTTCCACAGTATCCTGTCATCCGTAAGTCTGCACGTACGCCTGAAGACATCAAACAATGTCGCAGTCAGAGAGTATTATGGACCTAGGCAGTAATCAACATCGTAGCCCCTTGAAGCGTACATACAATGCATACGGCCCAATATATTCCCCCCATTCAATTTAAATTCTTCCCATTTGGGATAAACTAAAGACGAAACCCCAAGAAGATTTATTGAGCGAAATATTCACTCGTTTGGAAACAGTCCGAAGGAACAACCAACATAATCCCCCAACGTACATTAAGGAACTCGCCTTTATCTCACAGTTTCGCCCAAAAACTTCCCCCCTACCCTGTGCCTCAGATTGAAGTCATTACAAGTCTTAATTGTCTGCGGGGCTCCCATTCAGTCTGCCCGTTCGAGTGTAAATCCACCCGAGCCAAAGCTCTCGTTGGATTGTTTTCGGATTCCCCCGCATGAGTCTTCATTCCTTTTCAGTTTCTAGTTACTATCTGCAGAGCACGCCAAAGTGGAAAGCCCTCTGAACAACCAAACTCGCACAATGTGCCCCCATTCATCGAATTCGCCACCATAACCCACTTCGTGCGCAAGAAACCTTCAAGCGACGAGCCACTTGTTCCCATTCACCCTCAAAATAAAGCCGCTTCGCACAGGCGAACTTCGGAATATATGCTGGTTCGGCGTTCCTTCATAATCTCCTCCACAGCGACCAAAACACTCTGTCGAGCGGATAAGTCCGCAGACAAACAACCGAACCTTGCAAATTTTCATCTGGGTAATCCCCGCCCGCAATTGTTTTTCGTTTCAGATGCGCACTCGTGCAAGGAGCTGCACACCCGCTCGCATAAGTACGCGTTGCAGAATTTCCAACAGGTGGTCGGAACGGAGGAATTCCTGCTGCTGCCCTTCGATGAGGTAAGAGCTCGCCCTCACTTGACCCACTCGCCCCCAAGCTATGCCCACTATTTGCTCCTCGTTTCAGGTCAAGGATCTCATATCGAACAGTCAATTGAATATTTGCTCCGAGGAGAAGGTCTTCTTGGCCGTGCTCAATTGGGTGAAGCACGACTTGGACGAGAGGAAGAATCATGTGGCCGAGCTGATGAGCCACGTCCGCTTGCCGCTGGTCGGGAGGGACTTCCTGATGACTTGTGTTGAGTCGGAGAACCTGATTCGAGAGGACCCTCAGTGCAAGGAGCTGCTGCTGGAGGCCATGAAGTACCACTTGCTGCCGGAGCAGCGGAGCCTCATGAACAGTCAGAGGACAAAGGAGCGGCGTCCTGACGGCATGAAGCCCTACATCTTCGCCGTCGGTGGGGGCAGTCTCTTCGCCATTCACAACGAGTGCGAGGTGTACAACCCCCGCACGAACAATTGGCTGCCAATAGCGCCGATGTTGTGGCGCAGATCGAGGTCGGGGGTGACTTCGCTGCACAAGCTGCTGTATGTGGTGGGCGGCTACGACGGCGTAACCGATCTGCCCACGGCCGAGTTCTACAACCCGCTGACCAATCAGTGGAAGAACATCACCCCCATGGGGACGAAGCGCTCCTGCATGGGCATCTGCGCTTTCGACGGGCTGATTTACGTATGCGGCGGCTACGACGGCGCCTCCTGCCTGAGCAGCATGGAGCGCTATGATCCGCTGACTGGAATCTGGAGCTCGTGCCCGGCGATGAATACGAGAAGGAGGTACTGTCGTCTTGCCGTGCTGGAGAACTGCATTTACTCGCTGGGAGGCTTCGACTCCAGCAACTACCAGTCGAGCGTGGAGCGATTTGATCCCAGAGTCGGCCGGTGGATGTCTGTTCCGAGCATGTTGTCCCGCAGGAGCAGCAGTGGCGTGGCCGCCTTCGATGGTCACGTCTACTGCATCGGCGGCAACGACGGCACTGTGTGCCTGTCCAGCGGAGAGCGCCTGAATCTTAGACGAAACGCTTGGGAACCGATCGCTGGAATGCACGCCAGAAGGTAAGATTTATCCATCCGTCTCTGTTTACTGTCTAATGGTTTCCTGTGCAGGTCCACCCACGAAATTGTTGACGTTGATGGCTACATTTACGCCTTAGGAGGCAACGATGGCTCCTCGTCGCTGAACGCCGTCGAGAAATACGATGTTCGACTGAACAAATGGACGATTGTCAATTCGATGTTGGTGCGTCGCAGCTCAATCGGAGCGTCCGTCTTGGATTGCTACAATCTGGAGCGCGGCCTTGTGCAGACGACAAACTTATGACCCGCCATTGCTGAAATCTTCCCCTCAACTGCAAATGCGAACGCGTCAGCGGCGTCGTCATCGACCAGTGGCGGTGGTAGTAATAATTTTAGTTTAAGCACCTCAGCTCCGACGGGTCCCTCTGCAAAACCATCAACCGCTTAGTGAAGATAGGCCTTGTAGGATGTGATGGTATCAGGTTTGAGGTGATTGTGTGAAGTGTCAAATGATGTGATGAGAAATGAGAGGTTGACGGATGGTATGGCTGAATGAAATTTGTCACAAATTCGTTTCCCACAAAAATGGATGGTGACAGATGACAGCTGTCAGTTTAAGTTTTCTAACTGTTAACTTATTTGACTGTTAAAGATGTTTTCTTAGATGTGCTAACATCATAAAATCCGCAGTGACAATTGACAGTTGAGCTAAGAATTTACTTTATAAATATGAACATTTTGACATCCGTCACTTCGGTTTCTAGCTTACGAAAACTTTACGTTCTGGATTTTTTCTTTGGTTCTGTAAACTGTAAGACAAGGTTTGAGATCTAGTTGCGCCTATTTGGAGAAGGATATGACAGATTGCTTTCACTTGTCGCAGCAACAATGACATCTGTCACAAAATATTTTCGTCAGTTAGAAACATGCTTAAGGATAGTAAATCTGTCACTGTATCCTTATAGGCGATACAACTGACATTTGCCATTTCTCGATTCAAAGATGTTTGATGCGCGGATATTATTACAGGAACCTGTCAAAAAGAAAATAGATTCTGCCTTGTGTCACGTGTTTCTTATGAAAGCACCTAACTTATCGTTTTACAACGGTTGTAATAGTACTTTCTACAAGATTGTACGCTGCTAAGGCTTTAGGTCTAAAACTTACATACAACCAGGTCGTTGAACTGACATCTGTCATTTATCGTTTTATGGTTAAACTGACAAACTGTCATTTCTCGTTATAATGACGTTATATTACCCGTTCTTTTCGCGCATAAATAATTCAGTTCTTGTTGAAAATGTATGTTACTTAGCATTGACAACTTCTTGACAAGTATTTCTAGTGACTTGTCAAATCCAACAATTTGTGTGAAAATAACTGAAAAAACCAGCATCAAAAATGTCACCGGTAAAAGTAGTTTTCCCATCAATCAGCTGTCATTTCACACACCAAACTTGACTGTCAACCATCAAATCTTACATTAAAACATTCCATAACCCAAAATCATTATCTCGGATCTTCTAGTCAACCAAAAAACGGCTAGTCTATCCTCTGATCCTCCATCAAGCCGATTAAGGGTTCAAAACAAAAGTATTTACACATTTATTCATAGAAACAAAAACAAAAATGCAAAAGGTTTTCTTTTTATCGCTGGGACGCATGTGCAAGACATCAACGAATTTTAGGCACACATACGTGTTTGTAGGCATTCTCGAATTGTATTTTAATCGTTTCAGATATAAGGATTAATCCTCCTCGAAGCACACAAAGTGCTTCTGTCTATGAAAAGCCTTGCCTAAGGAACTTACATAAGGTGTATGTAAACGCGCAGATTTTTGTTTTAAGTAAAACGTAGAAGCACTTTAAGCAATTATAAGAAAAAAAATCATTGCTTCAAAATATAAATAAGAAAAAAAAAAAGTAATAGATCTAAGTGTTGATTGAAATTATAAAACAAACACTACCGTCACTGCCAAACTGGAAGCATTTGAAACAGTTGTGGTTGAGAAAATCGGACCACCATTGTTTTTGTGTTATTTTTTTACAGCTACAAACATAAGAAAACATGAAAGACAAATTTTCTATTTAATCAACACAATATTGTTTTTTGATACGAGACGCAATGTGAAGGAATAAACAACAGTATTTTAAGGAGCTCTGTCAGTCAACGGCGGGCGTATTCATTAACCGATCAAAGTTTTATGCAAACATTTACTGTATTTAACGGTATTGCACACATACACATTGAAGGCAATATTGTTTTTTTATCTAGAACGTAAGCGAGTAAATAAATCAAAACTAAGCATTTGATGAGCAACACATAATAATCTATCAAGCGAACACAAGCATTATTTATCACTTGGCAATTTATTATAAACAATAACAATTTCTACATTGTACTACTGTAACTGATTGAATTTCATTTAAGTGTCTTTTTGTATGTTTGACTTTATGTTGTGGGTCTATTTTGTAATTCATTGCTGGGCGCACTCTGCCGGGCGTGGAGTGCGGAAGGCAGAGTTGATAAAAGTATTTGATTGTGAAGTGAATTTTGCAACAACAAAAATAAACTAAATATTATTATATTGAGTGAAATAAATGAGATAAACTATTGTACTAGAGACGTGTTTTGTTTAAGTTTGGAATAAGATCACGTACCGTCGAGGCTGATTTTTTCAGTGATCCGACGTGATTTCAGGCGAACTGCATGAGACAACACTTGGGTCGCGATTGTGGGAACGTTTTACTCAGAGTTTACACACCTCTACGGGAGATCAATGACATTCATGACCTTGTTTACTTTGAACTGTTTCAATCTGTGCATTTAACGATACGTGTGAGTGTGGAATGTATCGAGGTTTCTGTTTGTTACGTCAACAACCTTTGTTTACAAAAGCCGGTGCCTTGAATGTTCGGAAAGAAAGTTTTTATTCAATTAGAGGAGATGTTACCTCAGCAACGATCAGTAGCAAATGATAAAACGTGAAACGATATGCAATGGATGGCGTGCCTCCATACGTATCAATCGTCGAATTGAATCGGCAGCCATAAGGCTTCAAATTTGACCGACAGATCTTTTTCAGAGAATTTGAAACTTCTTGTCCAGTTTCTTGATCGGATTATGGTTAGCCAGACCCCAAATAAGAGACCCCGAATGAAACTCTCAATAAAGACTGTTTCGGGCATTCTGACCCAAACATTTTTGGCGTTATTGGATTGGTAACACGTCATCAGGCGGGTCAGCCGCAGGCACAGACGTCGACACATCACCGTCCATCACTGCATCCCGCATCACAGTCCACATCAGCCACCACTAGCACATCAAACAACACGTCGATTTTAAGGCCGCATATGACAGTATACATAGAGACGAGCTATACCGAGTCATGTCTAGTTTCGGCATTCCTACCAAACTCGTCAGATTGTGTAGGATGACGATGGAGAACTCTCGCTGCTTCGTTAAAGTCGGGAACGAACTCACCGAGACCTTCAATGTCAAAAAAGGTTTAGACAAGGCGACGCACTGTCATGTGACTTCTTTAACATCATCCTTGGGAAGATCGTGCGTAACTCACAAGTCAACACCAGAGGTAAGATCTTCCAAAAGTCAGTTCAATTGCAATTCAATTGGAAGGACACACAACTTCGACGTCTCGGACAGAGCGTCACACTAGGCAACAGAAACTTCGAGGTAGTCAAGGACTTCGTCTACCTCGGCTCCGCGGTAAATAGGGACAACAACAGCAGTACCGAAATCAAACGCAGAATCACTCTTGCCAATCGCTATTTCTTTGGGCTCAAGAGGCAATTGAGTAATAAAGCACTCTCTCGAAGGACTAAGCTTGCTTTATATAACACCTTAATCATCCCAGTCCTACTTTATGGCGCGGAAACTTGGACACTACTTAAAGCGGATGAGGATGCCCTTGGTCTCTTCGAGAGAAAAGTTTTGCGTGCGATTTTTGGTCCTGTTTGCGTTGATGGCATCTGGAGGAGAAGATTCAACCACGAACTGTATGGGCTGTACAGCGGCATGAGCCTAGTCAAGCGTCTACGGATACAACGCTTAAGATGGCTAGGTCATGTAGAGCGTATGGACACCACTGCTCCGGCCCGAAAAGTCTTCGAATCTGAGCCATTGGTACAACGCAACAGAGGACGGCCCAGGATAAGGTGGCGCACACAAGTGGAGAAGGACCTCAACCAACTTGGAGTGCGCAACTGGCGGCAGCTGGCGAAAGATCGTGCTGGCTGGAGAGGCATGTTGGTTGAGGCCCAGGTCCACCCCGGACTGTAGCGCCACAAGAAAAAAAAGAACACGCTTACATATATACGATTTTTGAAAATTTGAAAAAGAGTAGTTTTTGAAAGTATGCATTCATCTTTCGAATCAAGGTGAGTGAAGTTATAGTCTTCGTATAGTGTGGAATGCCCTTGATATGGGATGTAGTGGAATGTTGGCACGGGTGTATTGAGGGTATAGTAAAGGGTCATTTTTCGGTACTGACCGTTAAGCATCAGAAAATATAAATTTTTTATATGTCGACCCACACGTAGAAGGTCTAAGTTCAATTCCTGAGCAGAACACCTCGCACTTTTTTCACGGCACCACCTCTTTCGAGCTGCTGACGACACTCAAAGAGTACAAATCTCACCTTCGGAGTCGGCAAAAAACTTCCACTCGTGAGAGAACAGTAGTACGCAGAACACGAGTTGTTGTTGTAGAAGCTAGGCCCTGGTCCCTTGTGGGCTAAAGTGCCACTTAATTATTATTATTATAAGTAAGTAAGTACACCCACTTTTCATCTTCAGCCACTGTCCAGTGCAAAAATCTCTTCCTTCGATGTATTGCAAGAAGTAGTTCCACGGTTAAAAATCGTCTTTGGACATCTCTCGATTTCAACTCGTACGGCACCGAGTTTCCTTGTTTGTGGCTAAGGCAAGCTCAAAGATTCTGCAAGTTTATTTTGCCTTTGTTACGGATCTTGATCTAGTAAAGTCTCCAGAAGTTTTTGTAAAAAATTTTTCTTAGTTTACGTTAAGCTCCCTAGAAAGATAGAAGAATCTATTGTTGAGAAGTTGAAAGACATTCCGTTAAGTTTAGGTTAACTTAGAGTGCCCGAGGGGGGCCAGTAAGTCATAAATCAATTGTTTAGTTAAGCTAGTTTTAAGCGTTTTTTTTTTGTCTAGTGCGTAAGATATTTTGATAGTCATTAATAAAAATGCATGGTGGTCGCCGTGGCGCAGTGGTAAGTGCATCGACTGCGACGCAGAAAGTCTGGGTTCGATTCCCGGACGGGACACCTAGCATTTTTTCACGGCACCACCTCTTTCGAGTTGCTGACGACACTCAAAGAGTATTACTTGTCTATGGAAAGCTTCTCGCATCTCGCCGTTCGGAATCGGCAAAAAACTCTAGGTCCCTTCTACTCGTGAAGAACAATAGCATGCACAACACGAGTAGTTGTTGTAGAAGCTAGGCCCTGGTCCGTTATGGGCTGTAGTGCCACTCAATTATTATTATTAATAAAAATGCATTAAATCTCATCTCTCTCTCCAGTAGATCATATTCAAACTTTTGGGATGGCCAAGACACTCTTTGTCTTCGTTGCTAAAATCATCACTTTTGAAGCGTCGAAACAACTCTCTGCGAGACTTATGGGTGGGAGCAGAGTCACCATAAACTGCTTTAAGCATTTAAAGGGCTTCAGCTGCACTTTTCTTCCATTTTTTTTAGACCAGGAGGGGAGCCTTTCAATGTTTCATGGACTGTTACAAAATTACACCAGAGGTTCCAGTAGGAGCTTAACACATTTGAAGCTTATTGAACATATGCATGTAAAGGGTGATTTTTTAGCTATTATCACTTCTGCAACACTGGTTTAAAGAGCTGACGCACGTTTCGTGTTTTGTTTCACTGTCAAACATCTTCAGTTTGGTCTATAATTTAACCATGAATCGTCTTACAAACGAACAACGCTTGCAAATAATTGAATTTTATTATCAAAATGTGTGCTCTGTTAAGAAAGTTCATCGCGCGCTTCTTCCATTTTATAGTCAGTCAGGTCGACCCACTGAAACGTCTATTCGGGTTATTGTGACTAAATTTTGCACTCGCTTACGTAGAGTGCGAACTGAAGAACATATCGCAGCTGTATCGGCCAGTGTTAATGATGACCATCAATTATCAATTCGTAGCCGTTCGCAGCAATCGGGCCTCTGTTACTCAACAACGTGGAAAATTTTGTGGAAGGATTTAGGTGTGATGCCCTTCAAAATACAGCTGGTGCAAGAATTGAAGCCGAACGACCTACCGAAACGTAAAATTTTTGGTGAATGGGCTCTTGAAAAGTTGGTCGAAGATGCACTTCTTTACCGAAAAATTGTGTTCAGTGACGAAGCTCATTTTTGGCTCAATGGGTACGTGAAAAGCAGAATTGTCGATTTTGGAGTGAATATCAGCCAGACGCATTGACAGGGCTACCAATGCATCCAGAAAAAGTCACAGTTTGGTGGGGTTTATGGGCTGGTGGCGTCATTGAACCGTACTTCTTCAAAGATGATGCGAATCGTAACGTAACTGTGAATGGTGAGCGCTAGATGATGAGCGTGAGATGATGTTCAACTTTTTTTTACCCAAAATGCAAGAGCTTGACTTGCATGACATGTGGTTTCAATAAGACGGTGTCACGTGCGACACAGCACGCGCAACAATGGACTTAGTGAGAGGCGAGTTCGGTGAGCATTTTATTTCACGTTTGGGACCGGTCAATTGGCCGCATAGATCGTGCGATTAAACGCCTTTTTTTGGGGGGCTATGTTAAAGCTCATGTCTATAGAGACAAGCCCGTACATTGAAGCATTTATTCGTGAGATACCTGCCGAAATGTTGGAAGGAGTATGCCAAAATTGAACTAACCGGATGGAGAATGTGAGGCGCAGTCAAGGTCAACATTTGCATAATATAATCTTCAAACATTAAATTATATGGACCGCACTATCGATTCAAATAAAGATTTCATGCCTTTTTCTGAATGTTATGTGTTTCGCCGTAGCGCAGTGGTAAGTGCATCGACTGCGGCGCAGAAAAGTCTGGGTTCGATTCCCGGACGGGACACCTAGCATTTTTTTCACGGCACCACCTCTTTCGAGTTGCTGACAACACTCAAGGAGTATTAATTGTCTATGGAAAGCTTCTCAAATCTCGCCGTTCGGAATCGGCAAAAAACTGTAAGTCCCTTCTACTCGTGAAGAACAATAGCATGCACAACACGAGTAGTTGTTGTAGAAGCTAGGCCCTGGTCCGTTATGGGCTGTAGTGCCACTCAATTATTATGTGTTTCTTTTTAAAAAACTTTCCTATAGCTTTTGAAAATGCACCCTTTAGTTGTTGAAAAATTTAACCCCTTGTGGGCTTCAGTACCACTTAAATAATTAATTTCCTATTGAACCTTGAAATTCGATGCACCGCATCATGATTGGATTTTGCGTTTTAAGAATGCGCCCTAAAATTAGATTCCACGGTTCTTCGGTAGCGTGTTCATATCGCAGTCACTTGCGTTTAATTTGTCTACTTGTGAATGTCGATTTTGATGTGTCTCCAGACTTGTGACAGTCTGAAGATCTGATGATTTTGAACAAACCTCGCTAGCGATCACATTGATAAGTTACAATCAGATGAGCTCTCAGCTGTCTTCAGAGGATGAAAGAACCGCCTTTTACGTGAAATGGACGCCATCCCCTACATTCTGTCATCGTCTTAGATTTAGAATTAACAACTATGAACTTTGTTTGTACTTTTTAGTTCATTCCAGGCGAGAACTGTGAGGCACATATTTTATTGAATTCGATTATATCTAAGTTAAACTGAAACAAGCAACGCACGTATAAAAAGTAAGCTTAGTAGTTTGCGCGAACACTGACACAGACCATGTGTCATTACAGCAATCGATCAGCAGTCTTCAGTGCGATTGTTCCGACGTCACTCCCGCTGAAGTCGTTTATCGATGCCAGTCCAAACCATTCCACTCCACCTGCAAAACCACACAGCATAATTCACCGAACATTGCACAGTATTGTATGTTGCCGGTTTTTCATCGAGCGGTGGAATGGAATGGCATCCCTCGGGATCAAATAAAACACAAATTCGAAAAAAAAACTGTTTGTTCAATTTTATCGCCGTTTTATTAAAATTTTTATTTTTTTCACGTTTTTCACAAAACTGTTGCAAGATGCATACTGAGAGTGGAAGAGCAGTTCCGTCAACTCTTTGGCGATACGCAATAGCGCGAAATAAGAAAAAAATGCAAAGCCATCGGCAGCAAGAGAGGCGACGGGCGCCACGGTTCCACTCTCATTGAGCATCTGCAAGTTGCTCATCTTTTTACATGGTAAAAAACTAAAATCTAGAACAACAGAGGATAATGCGCATTCCACGCACAATTCGTGAAAAACCAACAATTTCAACTAAAGCTACGAAAATGCAAATGAAGGAACGGCCAGAAATAATGTAAAAAAAAGATAACTGTGTATAAGGAAAGCGATATCCTTGTTCTTATGCCCTAACGCTAACAAATCTTCAGCCGCACTCAGTAAAAGCTTTCCAGGCGACAGAGATAACAATTAACTTTACATTTCATTAATCCATTAGGCTGTCTAGAGTCGAGAAAAAAAAAAACACAAAAAACGGGAGAGAAGAGAAAGAACGAGAAGAGTGTCGTTTTAAACTCTCAATGTATTCACGATGTATGAGGGGAAGAGTGGGGGGGAGAGAGTGTATTCAATCGCGGGTGGAAAGCTTTAGAGAGGGTTACCGGTTTATAAAAATCTATTTACTCTTGTAAACTTTTTCAGTCATGTCATCGAAGGTTGGGTCCTGGATGTTCAACATAAGGCTGTTGGCTGAGAGGTAGACCTTGTTCTGTGAGTTGGCAATCTGCAAAAGGGAGAGACCAGTGAGTGTGTGCGGGATGGAGGAGGGATATCTTTTAACACTTACGGTGCGTGCTATGCTTTGTGCGGCACGGATTTTCCTCAACTTCAGGTATGCAGGGTTCTGCTTAACGGCTAGACCCAACATTTTCGCTGCTTCGGCTTCACCCTCAGCTTGGACAATCTTCTGTTGTTTCTCCTGCTTGGCACGCTCGACGAAGAACACGGCTCGCTGGGCTTCCTGTTGGGCGACCTGTTTGGCTTCGACGGCGGCTGTGTATTCCTTGCCGAAACTCAACTCTGTCAAGGACACGTCATCGAGGATGATGTTGAAGTCACGAGCACGTTCAACGAGCTCTTTGCGAATCAACAGTGAGACCTGAAGACCACCTTAAATGAATTAGATCCCCCTAGCAAATGAAAGAATGCCCTACAAACCTGAGCACGCTGTGTAATCAACTGAGAGGCATTGAACTTAGCCACCACACTCTTCAGAACCTCGTTGCAAATGGAAGGCAGCACTTTCTCGTCGTAATCCAAACCCAACTGCCGGTGCATGACTGGCAGGCGCAACGAATCCGGACGAGAGAGTACACGCAATGAGATGTTGATCATTTGCAAGTCCTTTGATCCTGTTGGCGAAGAGATTTTTCTCGGTCTCGAGCGAATGTCGTAAATGATTGGATACTGGAACCATGGAAGACGGAAATGCAATCCTTCGGAATAGATGTCATCCTGAATGCCACCCAAACGGCTGAAAATGATCGCACGGTGACCACCATCGACTGGAAGAGAAAGCAAAGCATGTCAATATTTTCTCAAAGTTATGCAACCAACCCGGTGCGGATTTCACTCATTTCACATGTCACTTGTCTCTCCTATTCGATTACCACAATGACATTGAATAATCGAAGGAGAAAAAGTGGACGAAAAATTCTTATTTCATCAGAAAAAGAATTTATTTCACGATTCGATCTGTGATTCCATCATGTAGTTACCGAATTTTAGGTTATGTTGCACCTTATCACTTTTCTGCTAAAAATTACCTGTGTAAAGTGATTGGGAAATTCCATATGCAGCAGCACCAAGTGCAGCGACCACCTTTAGGCCTGTGGTCAATCCGGGTGGACCACCTTTGCCCAACTTTCCAGCTAAATCGTTTAATTTACTTTGTGCCATTGGTGCGGTGTGATGTTTTCTTCACAAATTAACTGTTTAGGGAAGAAAAACTCCAATTTAGGGGATGTTGAGTGGGGCGATTGTATTCACTTACAAGTAATGAATAAATGCGGGTTTAAATGAACGGCAAAATGTTCAATTTTATCGTGTAAGAAATGAAATATCAAAGAAACGACGTGCCGCACGAGACTTTAACCTTTTTTCTGATTAGAAGAAAAATTAAATTGACAGCCAGCAAGGTGCGATGACATTTGTGGATTAGCAATGCCCCTTTGGTGAGCAGTGCGACATCTGGACTTGGAACGTTTGCTTAGGATTTAAATTTGATGAAAGCGATCGTTGGAGTTTGAAAACTGGGATTTAGCGAAATCAAACAATATTTGCATTAACTGTATAACAACATGTATATTTATAAAAGTATTGCATATTAGAAAATAGTTAACTAGAAGACAATACATTGCTTACACAAAATGTGACGTATATACTTAAGAAATAATTGTAAATGGATAACAGGCGTGAAGCTTCACTCAAACATCGGGCATAAACCCTTCGTTTCGACCGTAGTTCGTATCTTTAAGGTAATGGATTGTAGGTTCGCTCAGCAGGGCCATAACAGTTGCTTTAAGGTTCAAGAGCGAAGCAAGTTTATACTTTAACGCCACCGACTTCACGAAGTCTATCAAGGCACACAGATTTTCCTCCATTTGTCTGGTCGTTGCGTTGTTCTGTGCAAACAGTTGAAAACTGCAAGGAAAAGAATGATTGACTGCATCATGTAAGCTTCCAGTTATTTAACTCACCCTTTGACCACATTGTCAATGATTGTGTCGGTTAGGGGCAACTGATTCTGATATTCCACGAGGTAAGGCTTTCTTTCAAGGATCACATACTGGAAGAGAATAGCCTCGGACCAGTTGATCTCCTGGGAATAGGCTCGACTCAAAATCATCGCTTGTGGGACCCTGCAAAAGGGAGAAATTCCAAGTACAATCGAACAAACCACCCAGGACGATGCTACATACCGCAGTTCAGTGTGAACGAGCTCCCGGAAGTCATCGCGCGACAAAACACCCAGCACAGAGACACAGCTTCCAGCCGATGTGCCTTTGTTCAACAAATCGATCTGCATGGCCACCAACTCAGCCATAGAGACACTTTTCTGTGCGAGAAGCAGCTTGTTGTCCATCAAGTAATTTTCAGTCGCATGCGTGTAGTACTCCAGAGCTTGCTGAAGCATGTGCGACACCTCTGTTGAGCATTTCAGTTTCGGAATCGCAGTCAACTTCGAGGAACCTATCCTCTCCTGTGCCGGAGTGAGCTCCCCCACCTGGGTGTGGGTGAGGATCTTAGCCACCACATTCTTACCGTCCTGCTCCCACATTTTAGCCACCTCCTTGTACATCGAGAAATGCAGGCCTGCGAGCTTGAGGTACTCCTTGTTCTCCGGACAATACTCCCGAAGGTACACAAGGATAGCTTGACGAAGGCAGATGGTCTTGTCCTCGTCGAACTGCCCCAACAGCAGTTCGAAGTGCTCATTCTGAATCAGAGAATCAAAGCAGAAGAACATTTCCCTGTATCTAGCGATCCCAGTCAACATTCGAACGATGAGCGACCATGACTTGGCGGTTGTCAGAATTGTGTTCAGAACCTTCGCTCGATTGAGGACGTTTGCGATACCCTCCATTGAGCACTCGTGCACGAAGCACTGGTGCGCCTTGATGAGGAGTTCAATGTAGATTATGTTCTGTTTTTTGTGAGAGAGGACCTGCGTTGTTCCAGGCATCACGTGTGGCAAGCCGTACAAACGGATGATTTCGGAGAGCTTCTCAAAGACCTTCGACGATTCGTACGGTTTCCCGTCCTGGAATTTTCTGTACGTCTTCAGAGCGTCGCAGTACTCCAGGAGACTGTTACCAAGCAGCGTTGTGTTGGGACAGAGCTCCAGAAAGAGATGGAAATCCCGATCGAGGTTGAAGCCCCACAGAACGCTGTTCTTGGACTGATTGACACTCTTGGGCGGTTGTTCCACGCCAAAGATGTAGAACCGGGGTCGTATGATGGAGGTGGATATTTCGAAGGCGAGGTGTTCGGCAATCTGAAACGTTCAATGGGGTTAGAGACGTTCACTCGGTTTCTGGGTTCTCTCACCTCCATCGGTGTCATGTGTGTTGAAGTAAAAATATCACTGACCACCATCAGCTTGTGCAGACAGTCCTCGCTATTGGCCTTCTTGAGCAAAACTGAGTTGTCCTTCGTCCTAAGGACGTCGATGTACTCCCTCTCCAGGTACATAGCCGCCCGATATGTCATCACAATTCGCTTTCCCAGATTCACGCCGAACTTCAGCTTCGACGCTATACCCTGTATCGTGTTCAGCGTGTCCTGCTTCTCCTTTGGAGGGATCTCCTCAAACTCCAGCAATTCCATGGTAGAGCTGCTGTCCGACAAGTCCCCCAGCCTGAGCGGGGAGCCTTGAGCTGTGAAACAGTTACGTGGAGTGAGCACACGAACGAACAGGATAGCCGCAATACCCACCACTGTTGCAGAACGTGCCTAGAGTTATCTTGTTGAACTTCGCGAACGAGCTCTTCTCAATGTCAGACAGGATCTGTCGCTCCTCAGGGGACATGGCATGCATGCTGCTCAGGCCCTCAGCCAGAGCCATGCAAAAGACGATGAAGTGCAGGTCTATGGGTCGATACTCGAACAGCGCCTGCAATCTCAGAGCTTCCACAATGTCGCCCTCATCTAGGAGGTTGTTCAGCAGCATCGCCAACCGGAGCTTCATTTTCTCGGACAGTTCCGTCTTCAAACTAGTGGTGAGGTCCTCGATGCCGGCCAACTCCTTCAGCTCCATGAATGACTTGTACAACACACACCGCTCCTTCAGCATGATCTCCTCGTAATACTCCGAGTGGTAGATCTCTAGCTTGTCGACGTCTTCCTCGGGCACTTGCAGGTAGCACAAAATCATCTCGTACTCGATCTGATCCCGGTCGAAGGACTCGTTGGGGAAGAGGTGGTTCTTTTTGATCACGTCAAGGGCCTTCTTCAGCAGGATGTACTTTCTCCGGCAGGGCTGGGTGAGGCGGCCGGCTGAGAAGAGGAAGAAATTCACAAGAATCTCAGGCGGAAGACTGTGCTCTTGTATCTCTTCCTCGTATCGCTGGAAGTTTACGTTCTCCGACTGACCCGAGTCAACCTCGGAGATCCACTTGGCGTAGACGATATCACAGATGGGAAGATTCAACAAGGTGGACAACTTGATTGCCTCTTCATATCTCCTGGCATCCAGAAGGACAGTCAGGATGTGTTCGTATTCCGCGTTGTCCTTTTTGAGCAGATGCAGGAAATCGATTTCGATAGAGAGAATGGGTTCGATTATGGTGAACACCTCCTTGAGGAGGCAGAAGTCAACGATGCAACTAATGTCACTGATCCCCGAGTGACAAATAATCGTGAGCAACTTTTCCTGGTGGAACCTTGAGCCGAAGTTTTCAATGAGGTGCACCAGCAGGAGGCGGATGCTTTGGAACATGAGATGTTCCTTCTGCGACTTCTCACAGAGAGGCAATTCGACTTCGTCGTTGCTCCAGGCGAGCAGGTACATCCGAAGCTCGTCGAGCACGTCTTCTGTGAATCGCTGTTGGTGCGTCTCGAAGAGGAACCTCGTGAAGTGTGAGATTGGGGTGTCCTGTTTGAAAGGGGTGCGGTTTGGTGGGATAGCCTTGTATATTGGGATGTTCACTTACCTTGTAGAAGATTTCAAAACTCTGGCTCAACGTTTGAACCAAACCTCGGCTAACACAGTGCTCAATCAACGTCCAGGCCACCTCGCTGACATCTCTCAAAATGATTTCCTGCGCTTTGCTCCAGTAGTCAGAGTACACCGCCAACCATATCAACCAGTTCCAGTCGATGTTGATGGAGCAGACGGTCGCCGAGAGGAGCGACAGTATCGGCTGGCCGTACTTGATGCAGCTTTTCATGAGATTAACAGACGTGGAGTACGAATGGTTGTCCTGGAGGACTTCGATGACTTTGGCGGGAGTCGAGGGGAGCTTCTCCTCGGGAATACTGTTTGAACTGAGCAGGACGATCGCAAAGATGTCCAGAGAGTCGCTTTCGTGGAGGAATCTGATCTGATTCGATGCCTTGAAGAGGGCATTCGCATCGTTCGACGAACTCATGGATGATGTCATGGTATCCGCAGATGTAGTTGATGGCTGAAAAGAGAGCGGAATACAGGCACTACCTTACAGAGTTGTGTGCTGTCCTCACCATATTCTCGTACTTGGCCTGTCTAGTCTTCTGTCTCGATATGCTCGGACGTCGTTTCACCTTCTCTGCGGTGGGTTCATAGGAGAGGGCTCTTATCATGTGCTCCCCAACCTCTTTGCACGCGAATCGGCGACAGATTTTCTTCACCTGCGCCAGGGGTATATCAAAGAACTGCACAAGCACAAGGATCTTCCACCAGTCATTCGCCTTGCAGAACTTCTCCATAATGGCCTCGGGCCAGACCTTGAACTGATTGCATTCGGCGACGCGCATAAGTGCCTGGTACTCCATGAGGGGGAATGTCGTCAGATCCTCCGCCAACCGACTTTCGCATTTAATTATCAGGTCACCGAACCCGAAGAACTGATGCCCCTTCTCCTTTTCGTCCACAAATCGCAACACCTTTAGAAAGCTTCTCAGGTTCTGGGTGTCGAATCCCAGGATCTCGCTGAATGCCACGCAGTGCGCTACAAGGTCAGGATTTCCAGAGTTCTGCAGCGCCAACTCGGCCACGGTTTCCGTTGACGTGAAAAGCTGCGCCTTGGTGATCTGAGAGTAGCTCCGCAGGTGCTCCACGAAGAAGAAGTAGGACGCGTAGCAACTTCTTTGCTGCTTCAGGTAGTGCAGGAAGTTGAGTTGGTACTTCCTGGCATACTTCTCGCAGAGCATTGAATTCGAGAATGAGGGAACCTCCTCGTTCCCGGAATCCTTGCAAATTTCCTGAAAATCCAGGTTCTTGAAGCGCTTCAAGAAGTCATAGGGTGACGGGATTGAAGGTATTGACTCAAGGCGCTTCGCCAGAGATGTGAGGTACGTGAGCTGATTGGAATGAAGGAATGCATTAAGGGATGACACGCTGTTGGATTCGTTTATGAGAAATTCTACAAATGAAAGCAAAGGGTCGACGAAGTTTTCGTTCTTGCTTTCGAGGTAAGTCCGGACCGACTGTGAGATTGTTTGAAATCCCTCAAGACTAGCGATGTCCTGGGTCTTGAGGGCGAGAATCAGATCAAGAATGTCCTTCTGCTCAGCAGACGCCTCACGAATCTCTTCGATCTCCCGCGTCGATACGAAGTCGCGGAGCAGAATGGGAAGAAGCGGAGGATTCTCCATAATGTACCGGCCAATCGGTAGCTTCTCGATAATGTCCATATTCACGTGGAAACTCTCCGAAGAGCAGATCCGACTCAGTGCCCTCTGAACGTCGTACTTCTCATCGGCGAAGAGGTACCCCTCACGGGCAAAGAGATTTCTGAGAGTATCTGGAGGATCCTTGAGATTATTCACAGCGTATTCAAACATTTCTGCTTCCACGGGCCAGTTAGAGTATTCGTTCTCGCCGCTGGCCACAGAAAGCCGATACCACCGGATTAGCTCCAAAAAGTTTTGAGACTCCACCAGACAATCCCAGAGATCCTGCTTCTTGATGCGGCCCAGTATGTTCTCATCACGATTGACTAGGTACAGTTTGGCCATCAGTTTCCTTCGCGTCGCCTCCGAGAGCTGCAGAAAGTTCTCCAAACTAATTTGCTTCATGCCTTCACTTTGAAATGCATGCATCAGATCGGGAATCGCGCGAATTTGCAGTGTAAGACAGTAGTAGAAGTATAGCTCCTGGATCTCCACTTCGAAATCAACGGGATATATCTTTTTTAGGTGATCCACGATAACCTCCTTCACCTCTTCGTTCGCACTCTCGAAACCATACTGCAGAAAGACACATTTCACGTTGCGATGCACGTTCTTGAGGACA
The DNA here is from genome assembly GCA_944738645.1 of Eristalinus sepulchralis. Taxonomy (NCBI): domain Eukaryota; kingdom Metazoa; phylum Arthropoda; class Insecta; order Diptera; family Syrphidae; genus Eristalinus; species Eristalinus sepulchralis. The sequence goes on from OX122886.1 coordinate 58,682,701, forward strand.
TTCTCCGCCTTGCACACAAGTTTCTCGCTCAGCAGTCGTTCCACATACTCATCGACCACGTCATGGAAAAAGTACTTCGATTCCTCCAGTGAGATCTTCTTCCTGTCGGCTAAATACCCAATACAGAGGTCAACATGCTCACCTTTGGTAGCGACCTCCTTTATCAACGAGACGTCGGGCACGTCCATCCAGGATTTTAAGATTATCTTTCGTGTAAATGAGGCCATTTACGTTCACAGAGAGCCGCCCACTGCTTCACAGATTAGACACACAAAGAATAGTATTCTCAAATTCGAGAACAAATTATCTAATTGGATCGGAATCAGCGTTACGCATCACGGTCCCTACCACAATACCACCGCAGCCGCACTGAACAACTGATTAAAATTCATTTATGTCTCGCGATGCATCATTTCCGAACAAAAAAAATTGATAAGCGATGAGCATTTATTACAAATCTACTGGCGATAAGTTCTTCAAAAACAGCAACAATGGAATAATTTTCATGTTTTTCCTTTTTTCCGATGAATTGTCAGTTTGACAGATGTCGCAAAAGTCAAAACCATATGATGAACAGTAGAGGAACGATAAAAGTGAACAGTTGGTATATTATAATATTAATATAGCAAATGGTTAAGCAATAACCAGAATATAGATGACAGGGAAAAAACACGGACGTGGACTGCCAAAAATCCACAAAGGCAATATGTCGCTACGGCCCATAACGTCGTCCATGAAACTATCTTGCTACGAATTCTCTGTTGAAAACTCCTTTTTATTCGTAGAGACAGCAAATCATATGAAATTGGACAATGACGACGTATTAGTTTCATACGACTCCAAGTCCGTTCAACTGCTAGCTTATGCGGGCAGCAGACATTTCGAGGTAGTTAAGAACTTCGTCTATCTCGGTTCCGCTGTGAATAGGGACAATAACATCAGTACCGAAATTAAGCGCAGAATCACTCTTGCCAATCGCTGTTTCTTTGGGCTTAAGAGACAATTGAGTAATAAAGCCCTCTCTCGAAAGACTAAACTTGCTTTATATAACACCTTGATCATCCCAGTCCTACTCTACGATGTGGAAACCGGGACGTTACTAAAGAGGAATCCCTTAGTATTTTCGAGAGAAAAGTTTTGCGTTCGATTTTTGGCCTATTTGCGTTGATGGCATCTGGAAAAGAAGATTTAACGACGAACTCTACGGGCTGATAGGCTGTACAGCAAAATGCGCCTAGTCAAGCGTCTTCGGATATAACGCTTAAGATGACTAGGCCATGTAGAGCGGATGGACAACACTGCTCCGGCCCGAAGAGTCTTCGAATCCGATTCACAGGGACAACGCAACAGAGGACGTCCTAGACTGAGATGGCGCACACAAGTGGAAAAGGACCTCAACCAACTTGGAGTGCACAATTGGAAGCAGCTGGCAAAAGATCGTGCTAGCTGGAGAGGCATGCTGGTTGAGGGCCAGGTCCACCCCGGACTGTAGCGCCATCTGAAGAAGAAGAAGAAGCATGGCATGCCAATGGGCAACCCACTATCATCAACCATTGCAAATAGGGAGTCCTATTGGACTTCTTGATGACTGTTTTGGCAAGATAGACAGACCGAAGGCAGTTTTATGTGGATGATTTGCTTTCAGCTTTGAACAAACAACACGAGAAGATACAGTTTACGACCAAAACAGCCGACGAGGAACTAAGTCTTCAACCATAAAGTATTATGAGCTCCTAAAACACGTATTGCTATATATTACGATTTTTCCTGCTTTTCTCTTGATTTTCATAAACATCAGCTCTCAATTTTAATTTAGAACTGATTCCCCTTCTCCTTTGCATCCACAAATCGCGACAACTTTAGAAAGCTTCTCAGGTTCTGGGTGTCGAATCCCAGGATCTGACTGAATGCGACGCAGTGAGCAACAAGGTCAGAATTTCCAGAGTTCTGCAGAGCCAACTCGGCCACGGTTTCCGTTGACGTGAATAGCTGCGCCTTGGTGATCTGAGAGTAGCTCCGCAGATGTTCCACGAAGAAGAAGTAGGACGCGTAGCAACTTCTTTTCTGGCTCAGGTAGTGCTGGAAGTTGAGTTAGTACTTCCTGGCATCCTTCTCGCAGAGCATTGAATTCGAGAATGAGGCAATCTCCTCGTTCCCGGAATCCTTGCGAATTTCGTGAAAGTCCTGTGCTACAATCAAGAAGCTATATCCTAGCTTAGGAACAAAAGATATCGTTCCCTCTTTAGACAACAAGCAGAAGTAATATCTGGAAAAGGCTACTTTCATTTCAAGAACTATTCATGATTGTCGGGTGATTTATCATGTGGTGTGATTTTTAATATGGTTTTTTGGACAGATCACGAGTGTCTTCTTTCAAACTGCGGCATGATTCCGATACTTGCGGCCCCTCAATTGAGTGATGCAGATGCACCCCCATCACCATAGTAACATCCCCTCTTAATATATACATCCTCTTAAGATAATCGTTTCTTACACCAATTTGCCCCTTTCTCAATCTCCCCTCTACCACCCACCTACAAATAAGCTGTATTGTAGATTGTTGTATTTAAATACAAGTTTAATTGTAAATCACATATGTAAATTATTCGGAAATTAATAATCTGTTTTTGTTTAAAATGCATCTGCTCCTTTATTACGCGCATATCCTAATCATAAATTTGGTAATATTTCATCACGAAATTAATTCTATTTAATTGCAAACATAAAGGTCGTAGTACAGGATGCAATGCAACGTATATTCTTCGTAAGGACACAAACCCCTCTAAGGGCAATTTCAATGGATCATTAATATCTCTGCCAAAATGTATGCAACAGAAACATAAAATAATTTTCAAGAAAAATATATTTCTAAGAATTCGGCGTTTTTTTATATAGACTTTTTTCAGTTTTTGAACACGAATACCGTCTAAACTAAGCCGATTAGACCCCCCCCCCCACACCCATACAATTTTTTCTTAGTCTCATTAAGATCTACAAAACTGCATCACTCAATCGAGGGGCCGCAAGTATCGGAATCTTGCCGGAGGTGATGTGAACAGTCTACTAAGATCGAACAAATTTGATTCTCCTTGACCTTGTGGGGTTTGCTTATGGCAGAAGTCACAGAATGTGGCACAAGTCACAGAAACTTTCTCCATTTATACCTTTGACTCGCTCTGTGCCTTGAATTCGGACACCGAAGGCTACTCGCAGTGGAATGACTGGGTATACTTCTCTGAGCAATGATGACGATGACGTTGTACGAAATCGTCTTAGGGATGAAGAACTCTGTAGGCAATTGGGTGCCACTTCAGCTTGCTACCGCGGTGCGATTAAGACTGACTGTTCCCTCGAAAGTGTTTTTTTTTTTTCAGAATGCTACCTCGGCTTCAAGTCCATCCTGATCTTATTCAGTCTCTCAAAGGTGTGTCTGCGGACTATCTGTCTCTCAGGAATGTCCGTGATTCCTGCACAGAGCTCTGGCACGATATTTTTGGAATTTCAACCTTCTTCTTGCGGCGCTACACTCCGGAGTGAACCTGAACCTCAAGCATCACCCGTCCTAAGTATTTTCTTTGATTTGATGCACTCGCGGTACCCCAGGAACAGTCTTTTTCTCTCTTTATCACCTTCATGACTCTGACCTTGCCCTTGATTTCCGATCTCCAATCATGACTGCAAGCGAATGACACCTGTGAAAGCTCCTTGCATCCCATTCGAGAGTCCCCGTTGCCGTCATCATACTTTTGCTTTGAGAATGCCTTCACCGATATATTTGGCTTCGACGTAACCGAATGTTTGTTCGCTTCCTTCTTGTCACTATCCCCCGATCCTTGGATTTGTTATCAAAGGGTTTATGCCTCCGTTTTCCCGATCTTTCCGTACATCCATCATCCATCACCCACAGTGACTTTGTTTCCCCCTCTATTCTCTCTGCACAATTTTACAACACACAGAGTTCTTTCAAAGTGATTGAATTTTCAAAGTCTTGGCGGCCATTCCTTCTAGTGTGTGCATGCTTTAAGTCTATCTGCGATATGATTCTCATTATTTCAGTCGTTGTCGCTTTCATCACGCTCACTGTCTCTGCAGCAGTCGCTGCCCAATACAGAATCCTCATCTAAGACACGGGTGTTAAATCTGGCAGATCTCCGAAGTGTTAACTGCCCCCAGAGCCATTTAGACGGACTTAGAGTGCATCAGTGAACGTTTTGCACAGATTTTGACTCAAAGTGTATTTCCCATGAAACTCCCAACAGAGAACGTACCCTGTTCTATTTAAATCACATCCCTCTATCTTTGGGACTTTCCCTAGTAAATTCACACTCTTCCCTCTAACAGATCTCAGCCTAAGATTTTGCTCTAATCGTTGCATATCGTCTGGGCACTTTTGGTGAGTGTACTTGCTAGTTTGGTTTGGTTAATGCAGTTTGGAAGTGTTTCTCGGTAAGTTTGTTAGGTTTTTGATTCTTTTGACGTTGACGATATTTGAAGAAAAAAATTCAACAAAGAATGGATTTTGTGTTGCGAGTGTCTAGTGAAGTGTGGACACATGAAACACTTAAGATGGAACAAATTTAGCACGAGGAGCCATTCCAAAGAGGTGCGTCAACCGATTTGGCGATTTAAATTGGAAGTGAATGGGAAATTATTTTGGCAGCTGGAGTGCAGCAGGTTCACCAAGAAATTTTAAAGCAAATAATTTAGAAGGAAGGATTGATTCAAGTACTCAAATAAAGGCTTGTCCTTTACCATTTAACCCTTTGAGGGACGGTCATTAACAAGGGAACTCGGGCGTTTAATTTTGCTGCCGGTATTGTTGTCAAGATAGACGAGACAAGGCTTTCAGTTGAATTCGAAATCGTTCCTGGTGTGAAATAAAGTTGGATGAAAATCAATTGAGTTCAACTCAGAATTTGAGCTACGAAGTGAGTGAAATGAGTGAAATCGTAGAAGTTAAGTTTGATGGCGTATATCTCGGGAATTCTGCGTTCGAGGTCCAAGTGATATGAAGGACATTTGAAGAAAATTGTATGGTCTGTCGAATGATGGGAACTTCGGGATAGTTGTTCCCCCTTTTCAACGTATAGAATTATGAAGAAAAACAAAACGCCTTTAAATACAAGGTTTCTTGTGGCTTGAGCTACATTTTTGAATCGGTTTCTGTTCTCTGTACCAATTTCTTTTTCATAAGACAGGCAAAAACTCCATCAAACGAAAGTCGCTGTGCGATGGACCACTTTCAGCTTGATATCAAAATAAGCTTCTCACACTAGTGATAGTAAGCTTCATCTTTTTCTGATTGAACTTTGACCCACATTTAATGCCAAGATCTCTATTTTGACAAGGGCTATAAGTTTTCTTTCATTTGATGTATAATTCTTCGTTTTCCAAGAAACGCGCTCCGATAGAACAAGTGCTTCAAAATGATGCTCCTTACCGAACTACTAAGTTTTGACTAAGCCGGTTTCAGTCATCATTTGAAGCAGCATCTGTTTGCAATTCAAATCTCCACTTAATATGAGGAAGAATAAGAGGATTTTGTGAATCACAATTTCAATGTCCTGCTTTAGTTGCAGTTAATGCCCTGAAAAGGACATATTCCGACGCATTGACGGGCGTGATAGACAGTGTTTGAGACAAGAATGATGGTTATGAGTGTAATGTCTTCGTTAAACAACGTCTTTATTCATTAAATTTAAAAGTTGCGTGCTTTCTCAAATTGTCGCGTTATTAGTGATGCTTAGAAGTCAAGTGAGTCATCAACTGATTCCTCAAATGAGTCCACAAGTGATTCCTCAAGCGATCCGTCAAATTGATTCCCCAAGTGAGTCCTCATATGAGTCCTCAAATGAATCCACAAATGTACGAGACAAATGCTTCTTCAACTGATTCTTCAATATGATTTCTCAAATGGTTCCTCACAGATGACTTCAGACTTGATTCTTCAGATGCTTCCCCAACTGATTCCTCAACATTGATTCTTCAACATTGATTTCTCAAATTTCACGCAAATTTAAAGCAAATTTAATGTATTTAGAAGTCAATTGAGTCATCAACTGATTCCTCAAATGAGTCCACAAGTGATTCCTCAAGCGATCCGTCAAATTGATTCCCCAAGTGAGTCCTCATATGAGTCCTCAAATGAATCCACAAATGTACGAGACAAATGCTTCTTCAACTGATTCTTCAATATGATTTCTCAAATGGTTCCTCACAGATGACTTCAGACTTGATTCTTCAGATGCTTCCCCAACTGATTCTTCAACATTGATTCCTCAAATTTAACGCAAATTTAAAGTATTTAGAAGTCAAGTGAGTCATCAACTGATTCCTCAAATGAGTCCACAAGTGATTCCTCAAGCGATCCGTCAAATTGATTCCCCAAGTGAGTCCTCATATGAGTCCTCAAATGAATCCACAAATGTACGAGACAAATGCTTCTTCAACTGATTCTTCAATATGATTTCTCAAATGGTTCCTCACAGATGACTTCAGACTTGATTCTTCAGATGCTTCCCCAACTGATTCTTCAACATTGATTCCTCAAATTTAACGCAAATTTAAAGCAAATTTAAAGTATTTAGAAGTCAAGTGAGTCATCAACTGATTCCTCAAATGAGTCCACAAGTGATTCCTCAAGCGATCCGTCAAATTGATTCCCCAAGTGAGTCCTCATATGAGTCCTCAAATAAATCCACAAATGTACGAGACAAATGCTTCTTCAACTGATTCTTCAATATGATTTCTCAAATGGTTCCTCACAGATGACTTCAGACTTGATTCTTCAGATGCTTCCCCAACTGATTCTTCAACATTGATTTCTCAAATTTCACGCAAATTTAAATCAAATTTAATGTATTTAGAAGTCAATTGAGTCATCAACTGATTCCTCAAATGAGTCCACAAGTGATTCCTCAAGCGATCCGTCAAATTGATTCGACAAGTGAGTCCTCTTATGAGTCCTCAAATGAATCCACAAATGTACGAGACAAATGCTTCTTCAACTGATTCTTCAATATGATTTCTCAAATGGTTCCTCACAGATGACTTCAGACTTGATTCTTCAGATGCTTCCCCAACTGATTCCTCAACATTGATTCTTCAACATTGATTTCTCAAATTTCACGCAAATTTAAAGCAAATTTAATGTATTTAGAAGTCAATTGAGTCATCAACTGATTCCTCAAATGAGTCCACAAGTGATTCCTCAAGCGATCCGTCAAATTGATTCCCCAAGTGAGTCCTCATATGAGTCCTCAAATGAATCTACAAATGTACGATACAAATGCTTCTTCAACTGATTCTTCAATATGATTTCTCAAATGGTTCCTCACAGATGACTTCAGACTTGATTCTTCAGATGCTTCCCCAACTGATTCCTCAACATTGATTTCTCAAATTTCACGCAAATTTAAAGCAAATTTAATGTATTTAGAAGTCAATTGAGTCATCAACTGATTCCTCAAATGAGTCCACAAGTGATTCCTCAAGCGATCCGTCAAATTGATTCCCCAAGTGAGTCCTCATATGAGTCCTCAAATGAATCCACAAATGTACGAGACAAATGCTTCTTCAACTGATTCTTCAATATGATTTCTCAAATGGTTCCTCACAGATGACTTCAGACTTGATTCTTCAGATGCTTCCCCAACTGATTCTTCAACATTGATTCCTCAAATTTCACGCAAATTTAAAGCAAATTTAATGTATTTAGAAGTCAATTGAGTCATCAACTGATTCCTCAAATGAGTCCACAAGTGATTCCTCAAGCGATCCGTCAAATTGATTCCCCAAGTGAGTCCTCATATGAGTCCTCAAATGAATCCACAAATGTACGAGACAAATGCTTCTTCAACTGATTCTTCAATATGATTTCTCAAATGGTTCCTCACAGATGACTTCAGACTTGATTCTTCAGATGCTTCCCCAACTGATTCTTCAACATTGATTCCTCAAATTTAACGCAAATTTAAAGCAAATTTAAAGTATTTAGAAGTCAAGTGAGTCATCAACTGATTCCTCAAATGAGTCCACAAGTGATTCCTCAAGCGATCCGTCAAATTGATTCCCCAAGTGAGTCCTCATATGAGTCCTCAAATAAATCCACAAATGTACGAGACAAATGCTTCTTCAACTGATTCTTCAATATGATTTCTCAAATGGTTCCTCACAGATGACTTCAGACTTGATTCTTCAGATGCTTCCCCAACTGATTCTTCAACATTGATTTCTCAAATTTCACGCAAATTTAAAGCAAATTTAATGTATTTAGAAGTCAATTGAGTCATCAACTGATTCCTCAAATGAGTCCACAAGTGATTCCTCAAGCGATCCGTCAAATTGATTCGACAAGTGAGTCCTCTTATGAGTCCTCAAATGAATCCACAAATGTACGAGACAAATGCTTCTTCAACTGATTCTTCAATATGATTTCTCAAATGGTTCCTCACAGATGACTTCAGACTTGATTCTTCAGATGCTTCCCCAACTGATTCCTCAACATTGATTCTTCAACATTGATTTCTCAAATTTCACGCAAATTTAAAGCAAATTTAATGTATTTAGAAGTCAATTGAGTCATCAACTGATTCCTCAAATGAGTCCACAAGTGATTCCTCAAGCGATCCGTCAAATTGATTCCCCAAGTGAGTCCTCATATGAGTCCTCAAATGAATCTACAAATGTACGATACAAATGCTTCTTCAACTGATTCTTCAATATGATTTCTCAAATGGTTCCTCACAGATGACTTCAGACTTGATTCTTCAGATGCTTCCCCAACTGATTCCTCAACATTGATTTCTCAAATTTCACGCAAATTTAAAGCAAATTTAATGTATTTAGAAGTCAATTGAGTCATCAACTGATTCCTCAAATGAGTCCACAAGTGATTCCTCAAGCGATCCGTCAAATTGATTCCCCAAGTGAGTCCTCATATGAGTCCTCAAATGAATCCACAAATGTACGAGACAAATGCTTCTTCAACTGATTCTTCAATATGATTTCTCAAATGGTTCCTCACAGATGACTTCAGACTTGATTCTTCAGATGCTTCCCCAACTGATTCTTCAACATTGATTCCTCAAATTTCACGCAAATTTAAAGCAAATTTAATGTATTTAGAAGTCAATTGAGTCATCAACTGATTCCTCAAATGAGTCCACAAGTGATTCCTCAAGCGATCCGTCAAATTGATTCCCCAAGTGAGTCCTCATATGAGTCCTCAAATGAATCCACAAATGTACGAGACAAATGCTTCTTCAACTGATTCTTCAATATGATTTCTCAAATGGTTCCTCACAGATGACTTCAGACTTGATTCTTCAGATGCTTCCCCAACTCATTCCTCAACTTGATTCCTCAAATGATTTCTAAAGAATAATATAATACCGTCGCGTCGCGCCCGCCTGAAACGAAATAAGAAAACCTGAAAAGAGCAGAGCAGAGGCCTACCTAGCCTCAGGACACCTGTTTGGGTCCTGAGGGGTCCCCTACCTAGCCTCAAGGACACCGGTCTGTCACTTGAGGGTTCCCCTACCTAGCCTCAGAGACAGCTGTTTGCCGTCTTGAGGGGGTTAATTGGAAATAAATTTTCCCGAGAAATGTATAGTTTGGTATGCATGCTTTCAACCGAGAACCGAAGTGAGTAAGGTAAAGAAATATAAGAACAAAAATTCTTACTGATTGTTTTTGTATGCACCGAAGTGCCTTACCCTGCATTTTTGTGCCACGTAACTGGAAAGCTGCAGACATTGTTGGACCTCTTCTGGTCATCGTACGAAAAACACTTTTGGGCCCTTACACATATGCGAGAGACATGGTAGGTCGTGAGACCACTTTCAGCCTCCTCCCAGAGGGAAGAAGCCACCATATCAACTCACATTTTCACTTTCACTTACACAAACACACAATACAGGAGCAGGCACAGGAGCAGGAGCAGGAGCAGTAGCACGAGCTGGAGCTTGGTTTCTGGACTTGGAATCTAATCCGGATTCTGATTCACCTGATGTCCGCTTCAATCGATGTCTGCTTCAACGGCAATCGCGGTCCGCCGAGCAATGTGTCGATCGAAAACCGTCTTCTTCTTTCTTCTTTTTAATGCATTTTATTTTGGAAATATTAGTGAATTATAATCTCAAAACGAGATAAAATGCTTAATGCTTCTCAATGACTCGCCTCTTTATATGAAACGCTATTCTCGCGATCGATTGCGACCGAAGACAAAAGGCCAAAAAATGCTTTGCAGCAAACTTCGAGAATTTCCGACTAACCAAACGGCTAACAACGAGAATAAATGGCCAAGGTATGCTTATGAAAGACACGTGCACGTAAGACTTAATCTAAGAACGCAGCTGCATTAACGAGATTCTGCGCTGAAACAGAAGGGAAAAGATTAGAACCCTACCTATCCTCGGGCGCACCTGCTGTGCTCCAGAGCGGTCCCCTACCTATCCTTAAGCACTTCTGTTTGAAGCACTCAAGGGGTCTCCCTACCTATCCTCAGGGACACCTGTCGGGTCCGCTGAGCGGTCCCCTACCTAACTTCAAAGAGACCTGTTCCTGTTTGGCTCTCGAAGTCCTACACCAAGTCGCGAGCTAAACCTATACAGACTTCTCCACGCAGAGAGCATTTTACCACCGCCACAAAAAACAAAAAAAAAAAAAAAACCGCCTATATCCTCCCGCCCGAATAACGCAAATGTACTGACAGCGATAAAAGCTTTCTACGTGGCTAAGTCTGCAATTTCTAAGCCCTAGATCTTTGCACAAGAATTTTGAAAAATCGACAAAAGTGGGAGAATTTTTTGGAAAATTAAGAAAATTTCGTGTTTAAGCTGTCTACCTAGCTATCTCCCTCCTAAACTGTCTAAACCTACTCTTGATCTGCGTTCGAGCAAAACCAAAAATTGTGCAAAGATATTGGAATGAAGTAATTACACCGGACTAGAACTAGAAAAAAAAAAGCAAAACATTCTGAGTCCCTACCTATCTAAGCTAAGTGCCTGACTAAGTATCTCCTACTTAAAGTGACTATTCCCTGTCTAAGGACGGCCCTATCTATGCCTAGCTCTTTGGCTGTCCAAAGATTTACTCAAAATCTGCATCGCATCTAGCTATCCTAACTAACCTGTCTAACCTAACCATCCTGTCTAAGGTATTCTACCCGATCTGTTGATGTCCTTTGATAGAAACAATCCAGGGGGAACAGACATCCCGGAACCAAGTGCATGCATACCCTCAATTAAAGTTTATTTTCAAAGGCAAGTAACGGTAGTCCTGGCCCGTGATAAGGACAGAGATTCCCAAGTGTTTTGAACGAAATTTCTAAGCCCTAGCTATGCCTAATCTAAAGAAACTAAGTCTGAGGTCTTGCATTGAAAAATATCAGAAAGAAAAGCGTTTGCAACGATTGCAAGGAAAGTGTCGAGCAACTTAGAATTAATTAAGCAATTTAAAAAGCAACGCGAAGCAAGTCAAAGCCTAACAGAAGCTCCTTAAGCTAAGTTTAAGATTAAGTTAAGTCGCGAAGTATACTAGAAACCTCAGACACTTCTGTACAAATGGAGCTTCTGTGTTTTTCTTAATACAAAAAAAAAAGAAAAATATAAATAAATATGTTCAGGAAACGGCTTGCTTCTGTTGGACCGCTTGTGGTCATTGTTGAACTGCATTCCTGCATCTTTTCTGATCAGCAAAAAAAAAAAAAAAACACTTTTGGGCCCTTACACAAATCGCAAGAGATGTGGTAGATCGTGAGACCACTTTCAGCCTCCTCCCAGAGGGAAGAAGCCACCACATCTGCTTGCAACACACAACACTTCACTACTGCTAATCTGGTTCTTTGGATATTTCTAAGGCGCTGCCTGCCATACAGGATCTTGAGGAATACAGCAGTCAAACACCATCGCGAATGTCTTCGACAGCGAGGAGAACCCGAAAGGATCGCGAATTTCTTGCTTAAGTCTCTACAGAACCGACTATAGCAGCAATAAATTCAAAAAACGTCTGAAATCGAAGACGAAAGTGGATCACGATCAAAATTCAAATCGAGTTCCAAATCGCAGACGAAACCAGAATCAAAATCAAGGCAACATCTTCTTGACCTGGCCCTTGAAGCGAGGTGCACATTAAGGAAACCTTGGCCATTACTGATCACCTCAGACGAAGCAGTGAGGTTTTCTTCGAACTCTGCGGACACGAAATTGCAATCAAAAGCAAGTTTTTGATCCGAGGATGAATTAAGTATCAGAAGCGCGACTAAACGAAGACTATCTCGAGGACAAAACTGTGCCCAAATCAGAAGCCACAAAATAGACCGGAATCTAGAGATCGTTCTCAGTTTGGAGGAAGACCGATGAAACCGATGAAACCGACGAAACTGATGTCCCGGCAATAAAAGATTTTCCCCAAACTAACCCCAGGAGACAGGAAAAATTCACGTTAAGTAGAAGAGGCTCGAAAAATTAGGGATCCCTTCCAAAGCCCCTTGTGCAAAGTTAAAGCTCTAGAATGAAAAAAAAAATGTTTCTAACTTAAGAGCGTTCGCTGTCTATACTAATATACGCAGAAACTCAAACATCACTCTAAGAAGCGCCGAGGGGCTGTTCCCGAACTGCCACAGAATCAATCAATAGTTCTAAAAGCCGATCGCGCTTAAACCAATTTGAGTTCCTGCACAAAAACGAACAAAGCCAAAGCACCCGTTCGTTGTCTACTCTACTTCAAAGCGAAGCCATTCTCGTCAACTCCAGCTCGTCTAGCTGCAACTACCAACTTCGGTGAACAATAACCTTACACCGAGAAGTGGGAGCGTCGACGAGCACGAAGGAGAAGTCTTCCGACTACAACTAACTACTGATGCTTACTGCGAGATTTCGAATAGTTGCTAAACCTGAAATCAACTACAAGAAAGAATCTACGGAGAGGTAACCCAAACATCTCTAAGAAGCGCCGTATGACATTCAAACTGCCACAAAATAAATTAATAGTTCTGAAAGTCACGCTAAAAGGAAATCTGAGTCCCTCTGCAATCTACACTACGAAGGGGGCATACGATTGTCCGTCTTAACTCGAAGGCAATCATCTATTTGCTATCTTGGAGGAGCACCAGTTTGTTTACAGTCACGAGCAACAACGGCGGAGGCAACTTCACATGAAGAGTTGAAGGCCCAGACAGGCTTAGAGGATGGCGCTTCCGATCGCTACGAACGAAATGGATGTTGTCTATCTTAATTTGATGCATATCATCCGTCCGTCGTCTACTCTACTACTCTACGAGGGAAGTCTCAGTTCAACGTAATTCAGCGGAAGTCGAAGGAGAACACTTCTGACTCATATGATCGAACAGGATGTTGTCTATCTTAATTCGATGCATATCATCCGTCCGTCATCTACTCTACATTTCTACAAAATGGATGTTGTCTATCTTAACACTCAATCTACAGCGAGCGGATCAAATGACCCAATTAGATTTTTTTTTTTCAAACGTTCTTGCAACTACTATCCCACCACCATAAAAAGAACGTAAGTTTGCTAATTCTTGTAGCTTTGGATTGGGCCACTGACCGTGCGGTAGTTGTAGTGTCATTACGATGCATATCATCCATTTAATAAACTACTACGAGAGAAGTGTCCATTCCATTCTAACTTCGTTCGACTGAATGCGCTGAATGGCTTCCAACTACTACTAACGAACAGGATGTTGTCTATCTTAACTTGATGCACATCATCCGTCCGTTGTCTACACTACGTTTGCGAGGGAAGCGCCTTTTCAACTCTCGCCTCACGAGCTCTATTCAAGCATCTTCGGTGAAGTGCAATTCCGCACGACGAGCCCATTGCGCAAACAAGCCTGATGCTATCAACCACAAGACTGGCAAGGGAAACTAAATACTACTAGGGAACTAAATACTACTAGGGAACTAAATACTACTAGGGAACTAAATACTACGACTATCATCACGACTCGCCCGGAAAGTTGGACCTAAGACGAAAGAAAAAAAAAAAAAAAAAACTGAAAGTAGAAGAACAAACCTGAAAAACGATGAAACAACCAGACCTGAAAAGAGAGAGAAGTGAGAAAGCCCTACCTAACCCAAGAACACCTGTTCGTGTCTTGAAGAAGATTAGGAACCTAAGATTCGACGAAGCGCGCCTGCCCGCATCATGCTAGCATGTAAATTTTCGACGCGGGAGTCATGACTCAAACGAATGTATATGTATGTGCGCATATATAATATGTGTATATATTAAAAAACTATTGTGCATAGAAAAGAAATACTTAAGTATACTCATTTGAGCAGATCCCACCAATCATCTAGCCACTTGTAGTCCGCTTCTGTCCTGCACCTTCAACCATGTCAGCTACCATCCAGAAAGAAGGCATCACCAACCATCTCAGGCACCCTCGAAGACGTCAGTCAATATCAACTATCGCAGATGTGAGGCACCATCGGAGATGTGAGGTACCATCGACCATGTCATCCATCGTCCAAGAAAGGAGGCACCATCAACCATCTCAGGCCACATCGAAAACATCAGACACCACCATTATTGCAGCCACCATTAACCATCGCAGATGTGAGGCACCATCGACCATGTCATCCACCATCCAAGAAGGGAGGCACCATCAACCATCTCAGGCCACATCGAAAACATCAGACACCACCATTATTGCAGCCACCATTAACCATCGCAGATGTGAGGCACCATCGACCATGTCATCCACCATCCAAGAAGGGAGGCACCATCAACCATCTCAGGCCACATCGAAAACATCGGACACCACCATTATTGCAGCCACCATTAACCATCGCAGATGTGAGGCACCATCGACCATGTCATCCACCATCCCAGAAAGGAGGCACCATCAAACATCTCAGCCACCATCGAAGATGTGAGGAACCACCGACCATGTCAACCAACATCGAAGACGTCAGTCACCATTCAAAACATCAGACACCATCAACCATCTCAGCCACCATCGAAGACGTCACCCATCATCAAAGACATCAGCCACCATCGAAGACACCAACCATCAACCATCAGACATCACTGGTGGGTGGTGGAGACCCCAACATGCACCCGAGGACATGAGTACCTGGGAAAAAAATCAGTAGACCCCAATTACCTCCGATGTACGCTCTAGGACAACTCACGACAGACTAAACTTGCTCCCGCGCCTGGACCCCCTTATATACCCTCGGAGCGGCCTCTCCGGCCGCTCTTAATTTTCCGATATTTTTTCCCTTTTTTCACCTTTTTCCCTTTAAATTTTTGTGTTTTTCGATATTTTGGCTCTTTTATTGTATTTTTCGCACTGTCGGAGACTCAAAAATTGCTGCGGCCATATGCAGGGAGATCTGTCTAGTGATCTTAGCCATTTTTGAAAACATTTTTAGGTGATTTGTGACAATTCGAAGTGGTTTTTGGACATATTCCTGAAATCTGAGCAGATCTTAACACTTACTTTGGGACCTGGAAACACCAAGACTTACATATATACGGAAATCGTGGCGTAATCTATTGTTTTGTGCAGTTGACGGAATGACATGAATAAATATAATGGCCTTTCTTTCACCAATAGAAGGTTTTCCTTTCCCTACACTCCTTTTTTCGAGGCATTGATCAGGGCCAGTGGCAGGTGCCTTCAATGGGTTTGCCACACAACACACACTCAATGGTCCTGCTACACTGGAGAACGATGTGAGAACTTTGTCATCTCATGTGGAGGTGATGTGAACAGTCTACTAAGATCGAACGAATTTGATTCTCCTAGACCTTGTGGGGTTTTCTTAAGTCAGAAGTTCAAGCGAATGTGGCACATTCAAAGTCACAGAGACTTTCTTCCTTTATACCTTCGACTCGCTCTGTGCCTTGAATTCGGACACTGAAGGCTACTCGCAGTGGAGTGACTGACTCTTCTCTGAGCAGTGATGAACACTTTGTTGTACGAAGACGTTTTAAAGATGAAGAACTCTGCATGGCGGTTGGCAATTGGGTGCCACTTCAGCTTGCTACCGCTACCGTAAACCACTTCATCCCCATCACCATAGTAACATCCCCTCTCAATATATACATCCTCTTAAGATAATCGTTTCTTACACCAATTTGCCCCTTTCTCAATCTCCCCTCTACCACCCACCTACAAATAAGCTTATTGTAGATTGTTAAATTGTAAATCACATATGTAAATTATTCGGAAATGAATAATCTGTTTGTACGCGCATATCCTAATCATAAATTTGGTAATATTTCATCACGAAATTCATTCTATTTAATTGCAAACATAAAGGTCGTAGTACAGGATGCAGTGCAACGTATATTCTTCGTAAGGACACAAACCCTTCTAAGGGCAATTTCAATGGATCATTAATATCTCTGCCAAAATGTATGCAACAGAAACATAAAATAACTTTCAAGAAAAATATATTTCTAAGAATTCGGCGTTTTTTTTATATGGACTTTTTTCAGTTTTTGAACACGAATACCGTCTAAACTAAGCCGATTAGACCCCCCCCCCCCACACCCATACAATTTTTTCTTAGTCTCATTAAGATCTACAAAACTGCATCACTCAATCGAGGGGCCGCAAGTATCGGAATCTTGCCCAAACTGCTTTCTCAATGTTGTCCAGTATCGTTTGGCAAGTCATAATGAAAAAAATTATGCCACAACTGCGTCTCCAAATAGTTCAGCTGTATTACGAAAATAAGCGTTCTGTGAGAAATGTTTCTTTTGCGATTCGAGGATGTTACGGCGCACAACCTACTGAAACCACTATTGCCAATATCTTTCGTAAATTTGAGTCCCAGTTTGACCATTTAGATCACACCCCAGCACGTAGTCAAAAAACACAGCTGTAGCTGAGGGTATACACGAAGAACGTGATGAATCGATTCTCAGTAAATTGTCCCTGTTAATAGATTATGTGATTCCTGAAATTCGAGAACATGGTCTTAGTGAGGTCTGATTTCAAGAAAGAGTGCCCAACGAGCGCATGAAACAATGGACTTGTTGAAATATCATTTTGGTGAGCGCTTAATTTTACATTTTGCTAAGTCGCGGGACATCACAATTTTGAACTCTTTTTCTCTGGGGATATGTAAGGTCCTACGTCGCCATGAGTGATGCTGTAAAAGCCGACACCACGAATCACCCAAAATTAGACCTCCCAAATAAACCACCTCGTGGTCGCCGTGGCGCAGTGGTAAGTGCGTCGGGCGCCAAGCAGAAATTCTAGGTTCGATTGCCGGACGGGACACCTCGCATTTTTTCACGGCACCACCCCTTTCGAGTTTCTGACAACACTCAAAGAGTATCAATTGTCTATGAAAAGCTTTTGAACATCTCGCCGTTCGGGGTTGACAACAGTAGCACGCACAACACGAGTAGTTGTTGTAGAAGCTAGGCTCTGGTCCCTTGTGGGCTGAAGTGGCCAACATTTGCATGATATCAAATGAAAAGTGAATGTCATGAGTTGCTCTTTTGACAGATAGTACACATTTTAAGTTCACTTTCCAATTTCTGTGTTTTATTTTACTTGAAAAATCAAACCTCGTGATGAATCGCTCTTTATTTCCTTTCCCAATATGACAAAGAATTTCATAGAATGCAACACAGCCTTACAACACTGTGGTCATTGTGATAGGATACCTTTACGACTTCAACAGAGTCTTAACGCTTAGCAGATTGAAATTAAATCAAACAGGCAATTGAGAACCATCCACACTGTCACCACAAAGTCTTAAGCTGTCAAACATTTTTGACATCTGATTCAAAATCTGCATGCAATTAGGAAAACTTAAATTGAGTGGGGAATCAAACATTCACCGCTGATGGACAACATCCAGCTGCAAAACAAGACAAAACGTATAAAATGTTTGAATGCCGCCTGACTCATGCTGCGGTGAAAGGGTACGCCGCCGCCATTCCATTATGCAACAACAGCGCCACATGAGAGACCATCAAGATGTTCTACATTTTGCATTTCGTTGATTTAACGATGCAATTAAGATTCACACAAGTATACGCCATCAGTGGTCTTCTGCGATCAGTTCATTAGTCCCTCACCAGCTGCGCTTGCAGTCAAACCCTCTCACTTTCAGTCGCCATTTGAACTCCCACCAAAGACGCTTCAACTACGATTGGCGCCTTGTTGGAGACCAACACGAAATGCATTAAGGTAGATCACCGTCATGTGTGCGACCTACAACGGGACCCGAGTTCGACACCTCGATCGGAATTCCACGATTCCCTCGCATAAGTGAGCTCTGAGTCATCGGGCAGCACCAGGAACTCGGCTAAGAAGCCGGTTTCGAACACGAGACACATGTGTAAAGATGACAATGACGGCGTTTCTGGTCCATGGTACCCTACCGACAGGCGACCCGTCGCCCAAACACCGTAACACAACGGATTAATTTCAAACGCCTCAACCGATGACTAAAGCGATGCATTCGTTGCCACCTCGCCGGCTCCACGCACATCAAGTTTGCATCCGACAAATACGCGAACTTTTGAGATTATTTTCAATCGTGTTTTGCGCTTTTTGTCGTTTCGCACGATTAATCATCATCAACAGCAGCAGGCGCAGCAGCATCGTCTCCCGGAGTCACTCTTCATCTTAATTTATTCGCCTCCTGTGCGCGCTTTGTCTTCGTCCGCTGCGATCGGCTGGCGGAGGTAAACACGACCGGAACGTGTTTTTTTGTGTGCGCATAGGGCGTTGGATCTGTTGATTATGGTCTGTGGGTCAGTGAGCTTGAATTTCAACTGCAGTTAGCCGATCTCGTGCTCAATCATCTGCCCCGCTGAAGCAGACTGAGTTATTCTCGAGTGTGACTCAGACCGGTCGGACCACCGCAAATGTACGCGCTTGTGCGGATTTTTTCCGCCCGTCTTCCATCGAGAATCTAATTGAACAGAGCCGGCAAGGCTAAGAGCCTTGACTTGTCAGGGCATTGAATAATAGCACTTTGGCATCCATCAACATGCGTGATTGGTCGGTTCTTGTTTGTTTTTCGAGTGCCAGTGTCCGCTGTTTTGCTCTGCTTTGTGGTCAGAGTCTATTGTCGTCGAGCAGATGAAATCAATTAAGTCCTCGTCTATCAAGGGCTTCGATGGCAGGCACATCTATTTAATCAGCTCACGAGCGTTTCAATGATTCAAGCTGGTTGTTCTTGAGACTATAGTGAGCCGCGGTCATCGTTGGTGGCGATGAAGGATCACGGATGTGGTCAGTGATCGTGTGAGCCAATGATTGAGTGTCTTAATGAGCGGGCGCATCTTCTGGGTGTTGTTGAATTGAACTTGTCATGACAGTTAGATGCAGTTCTTGAGTGTGCTAAGCAGCGGGGGTTGTGGAAATATGCTGCGTTTTTGGACATGATCAATTTTGAACATGCTCATCGTGCTCCACAGTGCGAATGTTCGTTGTGGATGCTGTCCATTTGTAATCACTAAAAGGGGGGTAGGACCAGTGCATGCATGCGAGATCTTCAGGGTTCTTGATTAAAGACCTTCCACGCGGTTTCAAAACTGAGTCAACTTTATGAGTCCTTCGGTACAGTAGGAAGAAAGAAGGAAATATCCCGATATACTTAAACTAAAACTTCTTCACCTGCTGAAGTGCATTGGCTAAGAGCTATGAAAATAAGTATAACATAGGATATGCCCATGTCAACCTTCGTTCCAGCATC
The DNA here is from genome assembly GCA_944738645.1 of Eristalinus sepulchralis. Taxonomy (NCBI): domain Eukaryota; kingdom Metazoa; phylum Arthropoda; class Insecta; order Diptera; family Syrphidae; genus Eristalinus; species Eristalinus sepulchralis. The sequence continues at coordinate 58,702,404 of OX122886.1, forward strand.
GGCACATGCAGACACAAAACTATTAAGCGCACGTTGGAGTTCCTTTTCGGAGGACGTGACTGACGACAATGTAATCTTAACTCATTTAATGTACGGCATTTATCGCTCCGGCTGCGCTGCACCATTTGATCCGTTCACTATATCAAAAGAAGATGTGACAAGACTCATCCTTGGCGAGGCTCAACGGCCGCGGAGAAAGTGTTGATTTGTTTTGATTAATGTCCAGCAAAGTTGCCACGGTTTATTACAAACGACTAAGCCAAGGAGTCAGTCCTGTTCTCCAGCGAAACTCTCCTCCGAATAACTGGGTCGTACGTTTTTTTTCAGGTTTTCTTTGAGCACAGCTCTAGAACGAGTCTCCAGGAACTTGACGTAGATATTACGAATGCGCTTTGAATAGATATGTTGTCATACTGGAGCATTTTCTTTTATGCCCCCCTTTTTTGAAAGTAAGTCTAATCACCCCAGTTTGCCAATTGCCATTTGCTCACCGCGTTTCTAAGCCGTATCGAGGACTCAAGAGTGCTGGAAGACTCTCTCTTATCACACCTAAACTATTTTTGTGAATTTTCGAACTTTCAGCAAATCAATTGGAAAAATGACTTCCTCCGTCGTTGGTTTATTCCTGACTACACTACACTTCTGGTCGCTCGCGGTGCCCTGATAAGAATAAAGCTGTCCCGAAAAGTGCTTGCTCCCTCTGTGCAAGATGTCCACATGATGGGACAGTAACACGCCGTCTTTCAATTTAATTCCCTCTGAGTCGGCGAATGGTTTCCCAGAACACTTTTTTCAGATCTCTTGTCGTTTATTTTAACTTTTTGCCGAAAGTCCTTCCAAGACTGCTTTTAAGCTGGTCACACACTTAATTTGTCAATTCTTTGCGACTCTGTGTACCGGGCATGATCAGAGGTCCCCAAGAGTACTACTCTCAAGAACTCTTCCTGAATAAGAGAAAAAAAACACAATTGTCTAGTCCGTTCGTACAAAAGGCTGAATTTTCATCAACCACCTCATATCGACTCATTCTTGCTTCCTTTCTTTCTAAGCGTCATGGAAACGCCGATGAATCTTCAGCTCATGAAATGCTTTTGGAAGCTTCTTAATGACAACTTAGTATGGCTTCCGCAGCAAAAGTTAAACTGGTGACATTGGCATTTTACAGAGTTTGACACCAGACACCCTCGGCAAAAATGCATGCTTATGGTATCGATATGGCTCTTTTTCTTTGAATCACAATCTACATCTCGAAACATTTAACACAAATTGTCTTGGATGGGTTTAACTTTTATATCCACCATATTTACGCTGCTGTTCCCCAGGGCTCTGTTTTGTGTACGAAACTCTTCCTTATACGATGACAGTGCCCTAAGCTTTATATACTCGTTCTTTGGCTTACTGCTCTCTTCCCTCTCTTTCGTTCATTCGAAACGCCTGCGAACTCGTATCGTTGAAACAGAAACTCTGTCCATTCTTGGTATGTGTAAATTTAACACGGTTCAGCGAGAGGTTTGACTTATAATGTAAAATAAAACACATAAATTGATAAGTGTATTACAAATTGGTGTTATCCGGTAAAAGAAAAAATCATGGCATTTACTTTTCGAAAATGATATAATGTAAGCGTTGACTACGACTACGCCTAAGGTTGTACATTTGGAAAATCCATTTTTAGGTGACTCCTTTGAGCATAGTCATAGCTATTCCGGGGATTACAAGAGTAATGTTAGCTTCCAAGCGTCAATCGTAGCTGGCTTGTTTCTGAAGACCTTAAAATTTATATATCCCTACAGCAAATAGTCCAAAGGTGTGATATCGTATGATCTAGGCGGCGTATTACCGTATAAACGTGCTCACCAAAATAATTTCTCAACAAATTCATTTTTTCACGTGCTACATGGCTCGTAGCGCCGTCTTGTTGAAACTAGAGATTATGGAGGCCACGATGTGCTTCAATTGTAGGAATAACATAGTCCATTTACATGATCACACTCCTGAGAACGAGGGTGAATTGAATCGTCACATTCTTCGCGTACACTTTCGGCTAAAGTTGACATGGCTGAGATCTCTTGACTAAGTCGTACCGGTCGTGTACCATCGTCTAAAGTAAGCTGGGACTTAAAATATGCGAATGGTATCGGCAATAGTGGTTTCGGAAGGTCTTTTATGAGCACCGTAAGTTCCTTGAATTGTACGCAAAGCAGTTCTTGTAGAACGCTAATTTTCATAATTCAGTAAACAATTTGGAGACACCGTTGTCGTATAAGTCTTTCCATGATTACTTCCCAAACGATACTTAACAAAAGCGACAAAGCAGTTTGATAGAAGCCGCATCTGTCAAAAAACCTACTCAAATTCAAACCTCACAATGACTCTTTTAATTTGGAAGTTTCACATTAAAATTTTCGAACATGGAGCATTTTGTTTATTTGCTGGTAAGAACGATGTGGCGTTGTAGGCTAGTAACTCGTATTTCTTCATGGCAACACACCCTTCGAGCTGCCGACAAAATTCTTGTAAATATAAATGTCGTTTAAAAGCTTCTCAAATCTCGCCGATCGAAGTCGGCAATAAACTGTAGGTCTTCTTTCCTTGTAACAGAACCATGACACGTAAAACAAGAGTACTTGTGAACTGTAGCGCCATCTAAGATATTGTTTTTTTATATTTTGAAATTCTGTAATTTAGTTCAAAAATGTAAAGTCCATTTCCAAATCTCGACTAGCTGGGCGTCAAATTAAAAAGTCATAAAATTCGACAAGCTTTCTGTCAATTGTACGAATTTCGGATTTGAATTTCGAAAATTCCAGTTGCTTGCCATTAAATCTCCCTGCTTGCTTGCAGATAGACAATGCTGCTGACAATTCCCTAGCATTCACCCAAACAGGAATTTTCTCATAAAATCAGCGAATTGCATTTCAAATTGCTAGACACTTCATTGATTGGATGCTGGCACAATTCGCGTCACTAATTAAATCCCACTGCAATACCACTTAAAACTGTAATTTCTTTAATGACCCGCAATAGCAGGGTACCGCCCAGCCACTCAATTAAGCCTCAATGCAATCCAATCAGCGAAAGTTAATTGAGATTCGTTAGTACGCCGTTGATGCGCATCCTACAAACCCATTTACTGGCTTTGTTCAGCGGGCCCTACGAAATAGCCAAAGGCTGACTTTTCTAACCCACTTTCCAGTGGATCCCAGAAGGGGTGGCTTTATCAAACAAGACTCCTCCTCCTCATCCTCGTTACGTTTCCATTGCTATTCAGCTATGGATTGCGCAGGCTCTTCACGCAAAGCCCAGCTGACGTTTCAAGGCTCCCACTGCAGCGCGCTGCCAACCCAGGTACGCAGGTGAGCTCGCACACATTTATTACCAAGTCCACTTGCTGGTTTTTCGATTGCTGGTTGTTGTTGCTTTCACTAGTGGTCCCTAGACACGCTATGAATGCCTAATTGATAATCGACCGTACAACCATTCAATTCGCGATCTGCCCACACGCTGTGAGTAATCTCTTGCGCCTCGAGCCGAGGTAAGCCGCGTCGCGATGTTGACTGAGCCTGCTAGACCTGATGGACGCTGCTGCGCGCTCCGCACTGAGCACTATCTACGACGGCTCCAGCACCGCAGCACAGCGGTAATAAATTTCAACATTTCGATGTGTCATCAAATATCCGATTGTCTCACCTGTTCTCTTCCCCCTCCTTGGGCACATGGAAATTTGAAAAATTGCCTCGTGAGTCCCTTTGCGCGTCGCTCTCTTCCCCCGGCCGAGTGTGTGGACGTGGCGAACATGCGAGCTGATAGAGTGACATTAATTGCCGATTAAAGAAAAGGATTTGGCGTTGACGGTGGCGGTGGAACGTAATGCTCGGACACCCGAAGCTGGGTGATACATTGCGTCGCTATTTTTGGACGAGGTTTGCAAATCAGCGTCGATTTGGAATGATTTGGAACACGACTTGCGATTAAATGATTTGGCATTTTGACGTAAATGTGGTCGTTTTGGATTCCTTTGGAGTAGCGGCACCTCTTTTGACAGCAATGTGTCGGAATGAACGGGAATGGTCATCATCAACGGATCAGTGTTTAAAAAAAAAAAAGCTAGGAAATACTTTGGGACCTTAAAGAGGGGTAATACATTTTGGGAATTCATTCGAAGGCCTGAATTATTTGAGGAATGTCAGTGAACAATGATACCCACTTGAAGGTTAGTTTGAATTTGAACGTGGTGTGTAGTGGGGAGGAAATACGAATAGACGAAACGTGATGAACTTTACAATTGTCTTGAATACTACTGTGGGCAAATGTTTGTCCAATAGTGATAACTTTGACAAACGCCATCTTCTAGGGAGGAAGAGGTTTGAGCGTGATCTGTGAAATAGAGAGATGTTACAGCAGGAATGAGGTTACACAGTCAGGATTTCAAATCCCGAACCGAAGCCTGCAAGGAGTCGTCGATGGTCTTGACTTGTTAAAGAGCATCCAAAATCCGTTCACCCTAGTGGGATGAAGTGAGGACATCCATATCCAAACCACAATGCAATAAGGCTGCTGGAGATGACGGTCTACTAGTCGTACTCTACAATGCGGCAAGCTTGTCTTCGTAACTTGGTACAGAGCATCCACCAACTCATTTGTAAATTATAGTCAGAGGAAAATATATCAGATCAATGCCAACAAAAAAGGAGATCCTCTGAATTGCGCCAACTACAGAGATGTAAGTTTCCTGCACATCGCTTACAACATCTTAACCAGTCAGTCAATAGCGGTGTGGTTTAATGCCAGGAAAATCCACTATTGACCAAAGCAACAGATCGATAACTACTGCCTGATCGTGTATTTAAAGACTGCCATTGACAACGTCTATAGAGACGGAGGAGAGAAGAAAACTTCCGCTAATGTAGAACCACGATGAAAAAGGGACGTTGCTGTAGCAAGGTTAGTATACAACTAAGAGTGATCTTTGAAGGATTCAGACAAGGCGATGCGCTGTCATACGAGTTGTTTAACATCGTTCTTGAAATAAAACTATTATACCAGAGGTATTATGTTTAACTCCGTCCAACTACTCCAACTGTTCGCATTTTATTCTTCTTCTTGTGGCGCTACAGTCCGGGGTGGACCTGAGCCTCAACCAACATGCCTCTCCAGCCAGCATGGTCTTTCGCCAATTGCGCACTCCAAGTTGGTTGAGGTCCTTATCCTGGGCCATCCTCTGTTACGTTCCTCAGATTCGAAGACTGAGCCATTGGGACAACGCAACTATTAGCATCTACCGACATAATAAATGTAATCGAAGGAATGCAGCGTGATGTTAATTGCACTTTTGAAAGCAATGAGCCAGAAGATATGTAGGTCAAAGAGGAAGGACACCTAACACCGACGTCTTGGACAAAATCTCACAAAGGACGCATATAACTTTGAGGAAGTCAAAGATTTTGTATACCTTTAAGTCGATAAAAACTCAAACAACAACACCAGACTTGAAAGAAAACAGCTACAGCTACCTCTTTGGGCTTAGAAAGCAATCGACAAATACCTCTCTCATCCAAAGGAACTCTCTATAAGGCATTAATCTTCTCAGTCCTACCATATGGCGCAGAGGCATGGACTTCGTTAACAGTGGCTTTTAGCTGATTCAAAAGGAAAATCTTACGGGCGATATTTTCGGAGGAGAAAATTTAACAGCGAACTGTACGAATTCTTCGGCGGTATTAATATAGCTAGAAGACTAAAGATCGATTAAGCTTGCTAGGTTATATATGGCGGATGGACACCAATGCTCCGGCTGGTGTCCGGGTAGTCTTCAAACCAAAATTGAGGGACGGCACAGACGAGGGAGACTGCGACTCAGGTGGCACAAATGAAAAGGGACTTCAACTAATTATGCGTGCGATTGGTCTACTTGGTGAGGCACAAGGCATGTTTAAACCGTTCAATTCAGTATGTCTCCCATTAGAGCCACTTGTCGCGAGTAAAACATCAGTTAATAAGTCCCGGGACATAAGGAGGCGGAACTAACAAAAAAAAAAAAACAAAAATATTTATTAAGTAAATAATTTTTGTTAGTTACGCCCCCTATTGTCCATCAAATGTTGAAAGATAACCCTCAAAAGTGGCTTTAGTTAAAAAACAAATTTGGGTTTCATAGCCTGTTTGAAGGTATTCCCTCAAAATAATAATTTTTAAAGTGTCTTATGTTAGGGAATTTCCTTCTTCGAGTAGCCTAAACCTTAGTCAACATGCCTCAGCTCTTTGCAAGCTCTTTTGTCACCTGGCTTCAATTTCGCACTCCGACTTAGTTGAGTTCCTTCTCCACTAGTGTGCGCTATCTCAGAGCTTGTCGCCTTTTGTTGCGTTGTCCCAATGGCTCAGATTCAAAGACTCTTCAGTGTTATCCATAAACTCTGTATGACCTAGCCAAAGTAAACCTTGTATTCGTGGACGCTTGATTAGGCTGATGTCGAAATTAAAGCGGCGATATATTGAATCTTCCTTATAGACGCAAGCAAAAACAAAAGTCGCACATCGAACTTTAAAATCTAAAAGAAAAAGGACTTCCTCACCCGCTTTGAATAACGTTCAAGTTTCTGCTTCATAAAGCAGGATAGGGATGATTAAGGTATTATAGAAACTCAGCTTGGTCTTTCGAAACAGGGCTTTGTTACCCAATTTGAGTGGTCCAACGCTTGATTGAGTTGCTGATGTTATTGCCCCACTTACTGCAGAGCCAAGGCCCTTCATTAACCTCAAAGTTTTGTTAGAAAATCGACAACATCAAATTGATAAAAAGTGGCACTTTAACTCACAGTGGGAACAGGTCCTTTCGTCTTCAACAAATATTCGTCTCCCATTCACTCACGAGTAGAGAGGGCCCACAGTTTATTGTTGATTCCAACTGATGAAATTAAAGATGTAAGTACTCTTTGAGTTTTGTCTGCAACTCGAAGAACAGTCCAGGAATCGAACCTGGGACTTCGACATGTAAGTCGACACTCTTACCTACGCTGTGTTCACAATATCCCCGATAGTCAATTTAACGGGCCAAATCTTATTCCTAAACGTTTGTTTTGGAGAAACTGATTAAATACGATCCACTTTCCCTGTTTCTTTTGGAGTGCGTAAAGGTCGATCATCTACTCTTAGCTAAGACTTTAACAGAAGTAAGAGTGGGTATCATATAAGTTTCAAAATAACAATTCCAATCCCACAGAGATATCATCTCCCCAACAAATGGGTCGTACAAGTTGCAGTTGCCATTCATTTCACCACTTACGTCAACTTAATCCCTCGTGGCCTTGAGAACATTGTAACATTTCACCGTAATCAGTCCATCTGGATCCCAAAAGGCTCTCATAGCGATTCAACAACTAGATTTCGAAAAACATATCACTTCCAAGAGCTTAAGACGTTTTGTCGCTTCAAACATATCTACAAACAAACAAGAATCACTGAAAACTGTTCACCTTGTGGGACTTCATAAAGCACCTCAAGTATTGTCCCTCCAAACACACACACGCACATCGCGAAGAGACCCGTATTCCTGGCCAAGTATCCCCTTAAGGTTATTCACTACGTAACATGACACCGTTTTTCACCAAAAAATTCGACCTTGTAGGTCGTCGCACACAAAAGAACTCACTTCAACACCAAGAGCTACCGCCAAAGCGAACGTATTCGATTACCCTGTCACAACGGCAACTACGGCTACACTCTCGAGTGCTGCCCTCAAGAGGTTGCCTTTGAAAGCTCTCCACTGCATATCAACGTGCTTCGATCACCTTATTCCTCAATTAAGTCTACGGGCATAAATCATTCGAACGGTGTGGTCTCCCTCGGTAGTCGTGCATTCGCCCGCCACCGCCGCCTGCAGTCGCTATTCGATTTCAATGGAGCCCGTTGAAGTGTACTGCCTGGATAATTGGGAAGGTTTCCCGGTGCACGAAGACGACGATCCAAACGGACGCCAGCCATCCACCGCCAACCGATCAGTCGGATGGATTGCGAATTTGCTGGCAGCCACTGAGCGGACGTGTATGCGTGTGGGCGACAATGGGTGCGCCTTGGCTGTTTTGTGCAATATGTTTAATTTTAACAAGAACCCTGCACTCCGATCGAGACTGGGGGAGACGAGTGGAAAGAAAAACTCTCGCTGAAGGACGCAAAAGGCCGTTCGGATTGGATTTCACTGTTTACGTGACGGTGTTGGGTCGGTGTCCTTCTTTTTTACACCGTGTAACTGTATCTGACAAGCAGCAGCAGCGGCAGTATGATGTTTGGGATGTTTACTTTGCAGTTTTTATTTTTTTCATACCGATCTACCGATCTGTCGTTATGTCAGTCGATAACTCACGTTGCCATATGTTGCATAAATTCCTGGCCAAGAACTGATCACAGGGCGTGGACAGGAATTGATCGGGGAGTCATCTGTTGGGGGGGTGAAAATGTTTGTTCTGTTAAAGATGTGGGCGACTATGAGTAAGACGCTATGTGCGTATTAGTGGTTCTTTGCTGATGATGAGTGTGGACTTGACGTTCTGCTTTGATCGCAGCTGTGAATATTAATAAAGTTCTTCAGTTGAGGAAGTGATTTGTGAGTCCACTCGTTGCCATGTGCTAGATGAAAACGAAACAAAAGTTTTGGTGTGATTGTCTGTCTGTCATATTCTCATTTTTTCAGTTTTTCGATAACATGAAACAAGCAGTGATTGAAAACAAGATAACATATTCCTGCCAAATGCCAGTACCGTTAGTACTACTTTCATCCAATCCTGTTAGACGCAATATAGGGGGATTCATTTTTTGGGTTTGAAAGCAAAGCTTAATAAAACACACACAGTGACAAATTTTTGATGAAAATTTTAATTCTTTAAAAAGTTTGGACTTTGCCATTAAGTGTGAATGACAATATCATTTAAATGGCCGTTTCGGAAAGATTTTCAGCATACGATTTTTTTGAGGTAATTTTAAACCACCTTTTTCGCAAATTTTGTTCAGAATCTTTGCTATTACGTGAGTAATGTTGATTTTAATGGCATCTAGAGTTCGACAATTAGTCGCCTAAGCACGGTCTACATAGTCCTCCTCCTCATAATTCAATCTAATGGTATCAAATCGCATGACTCTGGAGGTCAATTGATCTCGCAAAATCGTAAATATACGCGACCAGGAAACTTCTTAAGCATAGTTGCCTCCTCTTGTTGGAACCACATATCGTCTAAGTTATTATCTTCAATATCTGAACAGTTCCTGCGTTCATCTCACCACTAGCAGTAACACTGGTAAAAAGTTGAATCATAGAAGTCATCCGAAACAGATCAAAGTGACTGACTTATCAATGGATCCGGTGGACAGTTGTGGGATTTGACTTATATCACGGGGCCCATTTCCCAAAAGTCGTAGATAACGCATGACTAGACGCTTAAGTAACCCAAGTTCCAAATGAGAGCACGCTTGAGGGACAATCAATTCCTTGGTATGGAGCGAGGCCTTTCTAAAACCTCTTACGCCCTAAGGGTCGCAGCACCCGGTTAAGGATGCAACTCCACACTAAGCCTAGAAAGTCCTCTAACCGCCTGGCGTAAATCAAGAGAGTGAACAACCTGATTTGGACTAGTCAGCATGGTACACTAACCTCAACTCTACATGCAATATGGGTATTAAACTACAGGCACCTCGATACTCTCACAAGGGAGTACTGTCAGATTGAAACCCAGTCTGAATATAGCCCAAAATATGGCCTCTGGTAAAGCTGTCAATATCAGTCAGGTTCCCTCAACACCTGGGTCTGATAGCCGCCATTCTGCCACAAAATGGACTTTGACTCCATCAGTGATTCCGTATACACTAATAATAGTACTATGGTTGTGGTTTTAAATTCAGTGACTCATAAATCTAGTCACATAATCTGAAAGGATCCGGTGGACAGTGGAGAGTCATTCTATAGCCATTGAAACAAGGCAACAGAAGATATCCTTGTCCAGATGGATGGATGATGAAGAGTTTTTTGTAGCCGGTTTGCTGGAGTATCCTTCCACCGGTTTCTGTAACCAGAGCCAACAGATGACAACTTGAGTGAATTTTCTTACCTTGATCGAGGTCAATAGTTATCAACAAGATATGGCGACATTACAATAGTTTATATTGATATATTGGAGATTTTCATGCACCACTAGTTATGATCGTCCTGTCGTAATTAGTTAGCGCACCGACCTCTACGTGTATGATGTTCAAAAACTAGAACTTAAAAGTTTGACATGTAACATAGAGAGATCCTAAATGGGCTCTGGCGTTGATGCTGATGTCTTAAAGAAAAAAAAGCTCTCTGTATCTCTGGGATCAAGGTTTACTACTTTATCATCATCCTCATCATCATCATCATCATCTTCCTTAACCCGCATGTTCCAAGAAAGGAGTCGCGGCGGCAATGCACACACAAGACACCTCCAGCCCGCTCGATGCTCCACCATCGACTCTCACTCATCAGGAGCAATTCCCAAGCGCAACCAGGCAAGTTTATGGATTTAATCCAACCACCTCTTCCCGGGTCTGCTGAGAGGTTGCCCACCTGATGAAACCTAAAGCACGCCTCGGAAGGTACGATGAAAAAGACATTCGTACCCTGTGGCCATATCCTCGAATTATAGCCCTTTCCATCCGAAGAAGTAACAGCTCAACATTGAGTTTACCTCGCACTGTCGCGAGTAACTCTTGCAACTTTGGGTCATTGCTCAAATTTTTTGACAAAAGGTGAGAGTTGTAACAAGGGCTGACATCAAACTCGGCTCTCCTTACTACTGATCTACAAAGCTGCTTCAAAATTGATCCAGCCAGGCGAATTGTATAAGAAAGCTTAGTGTTGCTCTGCCTTGCCTGGGAATAAGGAATGGCATCAAAAACCCCTTTTAACACTTGTAATCAAATGTGGTGCCTTTCCCTTAAGCTCCTACAACGCGTTTCGCACCAAACACACTTCCATTCGACAATCAGATTTCTTACAAGAAGCCATTACTCTTAATCTACGTCGAAAGACCATTACAAGTCATGACAAGGTTAGAAGAATGCATCACATTGAGCTGCATCTTAAAGTTTGGCAGTCGAAAGTCTTCAACTTCTTAAAAGTCCATGAAGTCCAAGTTCAACCGCTCCATCACTCAAGACCGCTCCAACTCAGCTGGAGATCCACCCATCTGAGATGTCACTGCTTAAGCTGCACCTCTCCCAACGTGGCCTTGGTCAGCAAGCCTTCTTCAAATGCCACAAGTTGCATCACCTCCGAAACCAAATCGAAAAACTCCATCGAAAACGATTAAGAGAAATATTAACGCTTACAAGAACGTCGACTCGTCCCATGCGGGCGTCGCACTAGCTTCTGCTGGCCGCTGATTAATTGCCGTCATTACTGTGACGAACTTACCACTGACCTTCTTCGTGTTGCGCAATAGCGTGTTGCTCTTCCTTCGATGGCGTAGCCGCGGTCTATTGCAAAAATGTGTCCCATTAGTGGCTGCTCCCGTCCGTCGGGTTTTTTTTTCTCCTAACGCGCCGCATCTCATGATCCGTGTACATTAACGGAGGTGCGCTCTTTCGAAACCAGCTCTAGGACGGATAATGCTGATTGATTTTTTTTCGGGCCTAAACACGCGACCGTAATGACCAGCGATTGCCGAAACCGAATCGCCTCTTACGTGAAAGTGTCTAGACTCACCACCGGGCGTAAGCCGGTTCAAGCGTTTTATTTATGTTCTTCTAAACGACACATCAACCGTAACCGCGACACACAGCTCCGCTCGCAGTTTGACAGCTGTCAGCGGATTAGGTACTTCCGCAGCTGTCAATGAGCCGCAAACTACCGAAATCTGATTCCAATTAATGCGCTCGATTGTATAATTGGCTCCGATGCTATGCCACATTAGAAGCCATGGCCAGCAGCTGGGCAGGGATTAAGTTTTCCTCTCAGCCGGGGTCGAGTTGCATCCATGCGCGGCAGTGCGCGAGGTTCCCATCGAAAGCGAAAACCCGTGAACGATGGCCAGTTCTAAGTCTTTTGCGTGCTTCGCTTGCCAATCGCAGAAACAACTGCCTGCTCCATCTCGGGTTCATGCTCGACAAGCGAAATGAACCACTTTACTCCAATTTCACCGGAGAAAACCTCGCTCGTCGTGCACTCATTTCCGTGCGCTTCACTGTTCCATCCCTTCGCGGCAACACGATCGACGACGCGACGTAAGGCCATACGGTGCGCGGACAATGAATTCCGCAGATTCGGCGGAGGAGTCGCGGTGCAGCATTATTAGAAATTAACTGCCTCGACCAAGGGAGTTATTAAATCTCTTGTTCGCCAACAACGGAGCCTGCAGACGGCTTGAGGAGTCGAACTGAAGCGACGACCGACGAGATACCTTAATAAGAGCTCATCTCTCTGGGCGACAGACGGGTTGGCGGCGACGCGCGGTGTGCGGGGGCGATAATGTGCTGCAATGCTGGAGCAGAGTTTACTTTCTTTTCGTGCAATCGTGCTTCCAATTTCTACAACTGTTGAGCGCGCAATTGGATGACAATGGGATGCATTTAGCTTTGTTTTTGGGATTATCTGCTCGAAGGCAGGCAGGAATTAGAGCTGATGCTGTGGCACTTTGGGCGGGAGAATCTCTTTCGGAGATTTGCAGTCAGCGCGATGTGTGAACATGAAGTTGTAATGCGAGCGAATTTCACTCTCCTATCATACAGTCGAGGTCGAAGAAGTGGACTACGTGAGTTCGGTTCGTAACAGAAAAATGCAATTTTCATGAAATGACGTTTAAGTGCGTCAAAGTGAAGTTTTCGAAGAAAGTTCTGCAGTTGAAGTGATTCTAACAACGACATGCATCCATGCCCATCGAGCAGAAGTCGCTTTCGAACGTCAGCGTATTTTTCATGCCGCCAATTTAACGGGAAACATGTTTGTGTGGAAAAACTTGTTTCATCAGAAAGTGTCGTTTCAGTTTGACAGATTCATGCATGCAGTCGACACAAGAAAAATGCATAGCACGTGCTATGCTGCGACAGAAACAGCTGTCAGACAGTGAATTAAGCGAGTGTCTGTACCTTTGTGACTGAGTGTGTTGGGAAATGTTCCAAGGATGGATTACAAAATTTGGATGGAAGTTTTTTTTTTTTTTCAGTTTGGTGACAGTAAAGTTACCAAAATGTGATGTCCTGTCCTGGAATTGATTTAGGAGAAGTCTACGGCACACGATGAACTGCTGCGGACACAAAATGCCAGGATTGACAAACGTGTTCCCTTTAAAGGTGGCGCTACTGTCACTGACATTTGTGCCAAATTGCACATCAAACTTTTGATTGCTATCCCTCGCAGATTCGGCAAAAGAGATGACAAAGGTCACGTCAAATGTGGCATGAGGGGTGGGAAGGTGACTTGTGCCAACTACATCGGGCACTCGCGGGTTCTTAACGAACCTTTATCGACGCTGGGTGTGTTTCGTTTCATAGTAGTGTAAAGCGAGGTAGTCTTAAGTTAGTATACGTATGGAGTAGGCTCAGTTTTCAGGAAAGTTTAGGGTGGTCGCCGTGGTGTAGTGGTAAGTGCGTCGCCCGCACGGACAAAGTCTAAATTCGATTCCCAGACGGGACACCTTGCATTTTTCACGGCACCACCTCTTTCGAGTTGCTGACAACACTCAAAGAGTATCAATTGTCTTTGAAAAGCTTCTCAAAATCTCGCCGTTCGGAATCGGCAAAAAACTGTAGGTCCCTTCTACTCGTGAGAGAACAGTACACGCATATAACTCGAGTAGTTGTTGTAGAAGCTAGGCCCTGGTCACTTGCGGGCTGTAGTGCCACTCAATGATTATTACTAGATGAGTTGAAGTTTAAGATAGAATAGTTAGCTTAACTCAACGAACAACCTTTCGGCCTTGTTTAATGGAAGGGGCAAGAGCACCCTTCTTTTCTATCCCGCCCTTTTCCTTTCCTACTTTAGATGTCCGTCCGCTATCAGGTTAGAGTATGAGGCTTCTTTTTATTCTACACCACCTTTTCTTCATCTTCCCATCTATTTTCATTTAGCTAGTTTAGGCACGATTTTTTTTTGTGTGTAATGGGTGATGTGTGAGTGAGGATAAAAAGAACCATCCTGTCCGATCATCTAAGCCAAGCGATCGCAAGCGTGCCACCGTCCTCCTCCTTCTTATCGAAGCTGCCCCTGTGGCTAACCCACCTGCAACAAAATGGCAAAGGAAAACAGCTAAGAGCGAATTCTTCGTATTTTACAATGTTTCACCATTTGCAGATTTCTGCTGCTGAAACGTTGCAAATGTTGCAGAAAGTCAAGCTCTATCATAAGCAAGAGGCTATGAGTGGTTCAATTTGTTCGAAGGTGGTCGAGGAAACCCTAAAGACGATGCACGTCCTCCATGACGTTAACATAATCTAAGGGCGAAGGAGGAATTGAAGGCTGTGCTGGAAGAAGTCTATGTCAAATTGAAAGCATTGTCAGAAGTGGAGCGAAAAGGGATTACTTTGAAGAGGATAAATTACTTTTTCTTTAATTATAAATAAATTCCTGGATGTTTTTGTTCGCAATAGTAAAATAATTGGTCCCTAGCGAAGACACTTAACGTCATAGCCATGTCCAAAGAATTTAATCTTTCTAAAAATTGCTAGAAGAGTCTTCGAATCTGAGCCTTAAGGACAACGCAACAGAGGACGGCCTAAGCTAAGGTGGGGTACACAAGTGGAGAAGGACCTCAAACAACTTGGAGTGCTCAACTGGCGACAGCTGGCAAAATATCGTGCTGACTGGAGAGGCATGTTGGCTGAGGCCCAGGTCCACCTCGGATTGTAGCGCCACAAGAAGAAGAAGAAGAAGGATTGCTAGCCTTCAAAAATGCATTCATTGGTTTAATGACACGGACGCGACACGGACTAATGTGAATGAGTGGAACTTTGAAAATTATGTTGACGAACGACAGTCGAAGGAATAAAATACCGTCAAACGATTGAAAATGGCACAGAAACGATCAACTGTTTTTCTGACTGAGGAAATTTCTAACCTGATACAGTCCAATGTCGCACAGGTAAGTAGGTAGAGTTTAAAGGGGGAGTTGTGCAATTACAGCCTCACTCTATGCAAACTGCGATTCTACGCGTATCGAAGATTGTATTTCCTTTAACTTAAGCCAGTTAATGGCTTTTGAAAAATTTGCGTGTGGACTGATGTCCAGTTTACCCCGATCGTTACGAAAAACTTCATCTGGAGGGCTTTGCAAGCACCGAGAAGATAGGATATGAGTTCTTTCTTCTCATCCTCTACAAGTCATTGTGAGGAAGTTTTATTCTGCGTGCATGTATCTCTCCTCTAGCCCATTGATCAGAACTCTAGTGGGAGAGCTACTAAGCCCCAAATTGAAAATATTATGCCCCTTCCAGTTTCTATAGCGATTTATCTACAAATCTAAAAAAAGAAAAATTCTGCGTTGGATTGAAACTTTCAATGAAAATCGTTTTCGGCATTTTGGCTCAACCAGTTTCGGGGTTATTGGCCAAAGTTCTGCAGTTTGTACATCCAAGCTCATTACGAGCATTAAAGGCACAACGGTCCAGAGCCTAGCTTCTTCAGCAACTACTCGTGTTGTGCGTGTGTTTCGGGAGTGTTTTCTTCCCCAAGCGCTATTGTTGGTGTGGGAAGTTGTCTTCAGACGTGTTCGTTTAAAATTGTTGATACTTGACAATTAATTGGGAAGTAGATGAAGATGTATCACTTCCGGTAATTCTCAAGGTTGAGCACTCTGTAAAGAGTTTATAAAATATATTCTTTAATTTTTGAATTGTTCTGCATATTGTTTGTTGTGATACAACAGCGTGCGTAGAGGAAACCTACAAGAATGACGGGGTTTGAGAAACTTTACATAGACAACTAGTACTCTTTGAGTGTTGTCAGCAACTCGAAAGGATTGGTGTCGTGACAAATGCGAGGCTTTTTTCAGTACACTCCGGAAATCGAAGCTGGGATCTTCGGCACGTGGGTCGACGCACTTACCTACTACACCAAGGTGACCACTTAAAACATACATATGTGCATTGCTAATATAAAAAAAAAAACAAAAAAAAAAAACGAAACCATCTACGAGTGAATGCAGCTCTCATTGTCCATTTCGTTTGCCTGCAATTTCTTCTGGGATCTTTACCAATATAGAGGAATATTTGAATAGAGCTTGGGTAAAGGTTTCACTTCAATGACTGTGGTTTTTTTTTATATGCAATCTGTGACTTTTCTAAAGACGATTACTCGTGTGTATGCATCTCAATAATGCAGCAAAAGACAATGAAATCTAAGTTGAAGTTGCTATCGTTGCCCACAAATAATGTCATCCTTAATCATTGCCAGAGTCATCGCTCTTTAAAGTAATTTCAATTCGCTAACCATGCTAGAGTAGTCTCGTGAAATAAATGCTAACAACTAACACCAATCATAAATCGCTTCATTGTGGCCTTGACATCAGACGACACAGCAAAGCATCACCATAACAAGCCCGCATGAGCATAACAAGAAAACTATTCCTCAGCATAACTCGCCAGTCCACCTCTCCCCCCTTCAGAACGTCACATCCACCCCGAATAGGCGTATTCCACTTCCACGGATAGCAACCACTCCATAGCTGCCTTCCCATAAAAGTGAAGGTGCATTACGTGCACTAATTCCCTCCATTCAACTGTCCATCTGCCCTAAATCCACATTTGGAAGCCGAATAGGAACGCTGCGCGCATAGAAAAAAAAAACGCCAGATGCCCACAAATAAAGATGCATTGTCTAGTTAGCACCATCTTTGTGCGCGGGCCCCCACTTACGTTGCGTCAACACGCGGCACATATTAATTTCTCCACCGTCAGCTATCCCAGTCCCGGACAACAGCGCGTGTGTAATAAACAGGCAATCTGCGATCGCTTGACATGTGTGCAAATGTGCATATTCATAGAACCCGACCGAGTGGTTGACTCACTCCACGCGGGCCACCAGACCCTCTAACCGCCTGGTCAGCTATGTGCGCGCACCCAGCGCGTACGTGCGCCAAATTCTGATGAGCGTCCATGGGCAATAGTCCATAGCTGCACCAGCTCCTCTGTGCCGCGCTGCAGGCGTGCAGGCAGTCACAAGTGTGAGGGGGGGGGGGGGGGGCGACTCTGGTGGACTTGGACTCTCTTGTCGCGCAAGGAACTGTGACATAAATTTCAATTTTAGATTTACCCAGATTCGCGGGCGCTTGTGTACACGCTCGTAGGCAAATGACGAAAATTTTATTTCGGTCGGTTCACTGCCTAGTTCGCCCTCGCCCTTGCCGGAGTCATAGTCGTCGTCATAGTCATCGGCATCGGCATCGGCATCGTCCTCATCAACACCGTCGCCACCACCGTCCTCGCCACAGTTCGCGTCGCTGTCGCATTCAGCGCCGAGATGGAACACTTAGCTGTGGTGTTCTGCTGTTCTGGTGTTCCTTGGTTCTCGCGTAATTAATTGGACGGGCTAGTTGAGACATGGACTTTTATTGTGGAACTGGTTGGGGATTTAGTGTTCCGCGGAAATGTGAAGTCATTAATTGCTGGTCTCAGTGGGAATGTGGCGTGTATGCGAGCGTATGCTGTGCAGCATGTAGTGATGTGGCTGGTGGATGACGAAGCATGCTTTTGACAAGTCAAGTCGCGCCGATTGTTCGCGCGTTGCTGCCTGCGCTCGTCAGTTGAAATGGAAAAGCTGGACTCGTGCCTTGAATAGGGTTGCGGTCATTTTGGATTTTATCGAAGACTAAGTCACTGGTACCAGGGTCACGGGGTCGTTACACCACGTAAAGGATCGTGATTTGCTGTCTAAATCTGTAAATTGACTCTTACGAGTCATGCTGGAGAGCAAAAATAGACTGAGGTCATTGGAAGCGTCAGCGTGACTTATCAGAAAAGAAAGAGCGAAAATACTTTATGGAATGGAATGTGTTTATCTGACTGAGTCTAGTGACCTGGCATTCTTTTGAGCTGTGCGCACAGTGTGTGTTGATTTGACTGAATGATAGGGAGCCTTGCAAAAGCTGATTGATATGGATAGTTGACAAGAAAGAAATTGTATGCTCAACCTATCCAACTGCTTGGGATCAAGGTTGCATTGTTGAGACTTAAGGCGATCAAAGCTGTTGCCGATGATCTCATTGGGTGCAGACACTAGTTCATCTGTAAGACATATCCAGACAAAAGGAAGCCCAGAGTGTGAGTGAGTGAACTACAAGAAAGAAGACATCGCGGTCAACTACCGAGGGATCAGTCCGCTTAACATCGCTCAGTTTATCAGAACATACAAAGTCTGCTTGTCAACTTTAAGGCTGCATATGACAGGTTGCTATAAATTTCCATGTCAATTTTTGTCATCAAAATGCGTGAGAGGCCAAGTGGTTGCGGACGCTAGAGAGCTTGGTCTTGACAACTTGATGCAGCGTATCCGTGACCGTCGAGAGTGAACAGCAGCTACAGCTCAGGCTCAGACCATTCATGGGTCGCAGGCCTGAAACACACACAAAAACACTAGACTGGTCGGATTGAGACAGATGGAGGAGACTCCAAAAAGACCAAACTTTTGAAATAACCGTTCTGCGTGTGAGTTTTCGTCCTACTTTTGCTGCTATACAGGGTGTATAGTGGAATGCGCCTAGCGCAACCAACTAGATATCTATGCTATTTTGAGCATATGAATAAAACAGCTCCGGCTGCAACAATCCTAAAATCAGAGCCATTGGTGCAACAAAAGGGGGCAAATAGGAAACAAATCTAACGGTATCATATCAAGTGATCTTGAAGGCCAAATGGTGTCGCCAAAACTTAAGAAATTACATGACTAGGAAACTTCTCATTATCTTCTTCGTCTGTCAAAGAAAATTGATTATCATTCCACGTGGCATCGATTTGGCTATAACCGTCAGCCCATAGGGCACACCAGTTCCTTTGTTCCTTTGCAGTTGTTTTCAATTCACCGTGTATAACATCAGTAACTTTTCCAGCTTCTTCGCATTTTTTTTTTTTATTGATTGTCGAATCATAATCATCGCGTTATGGCCGAAAAGTTGCTATGTTCAAATCACCACATTCGTGGAAGGATTTAATAGTTTGAACGCATTGTTCGACTACTAATCGATTTGTGATCGTAAATGGCAAGTATATAGCTAATTTTTGTGAATATTGAAATGGCAGCTGAGCTTGATAGGTGTCACCTCCAAGCACTAACAACTTGAAATCACAGAATTAAAAACCCCGTACTTTTTGAATAAATAATTTTTGTTTCGAAAGTGCTCCCAAAAACCGCGGAGATCCGACTGAAATTAGCAATCTTAAGCTTGAAGCGTGAACAAAACACATCACTGAATAAGTTCCGGGACTGATATATAGGGGGCGCCACTAACAAAATATTCATATTAGTTATAGAAAGTACAAACATTCGAATGATATCTCTCAAATGTCGATGGCAATCTGATTATAAGGTTACAAGTTACAGTGCCTCAGGTGACGCTACTTTTGCGTTTTTTTAAACAATCGACAAAGGGAAAAACAAGAATTTCGTGTGTTGATAAAACACAGCTTTTTGATGGAAAAAAACCCTGTAAGCTTGGAAAGTGTTGCAGGGAATCATCCATCAAAAACATCTATCTGGCGGTGGTATGCTGACTTCAAATGTGGCCGTACAGACACCAACGATGCTGAACGCTCTGGAAGGCCAATTGAGGTGGTTACACCTGGAAACGTCAAAAAGAACACAAAATCATTTTGGGAAACCGCAAAGTAAAATTGCATGAGATAGCTGACACATTAAACACTATTTGCATGAACATTTGTCCATAAGAAAGCTGTTTTCGACATGTATGCCACGTTTGCTCACAATGAACCAAAAATAACAACGAACATATCGATGAATCCGAGAGCTGCTTAGAGGTGTTTCGCCAGAATAAACAGGACTTTTTGCATCGGTATGTCACAACGGATGAAACATAGATCCACCACTACACCCCGGAGTCAAATCGGCAGTCAGCGGAGTGGACAGGAGTCGGTGAACCTGGCAAAGTTATGGCATCCGAATTTTGGGATGCGCACGGAATTTTATTCATCGCCTATCTTAAGAAAGGCAAAAGGATCAACATACTACAAGGCATTTTTGGTGCATTTGAAGGAAGAAATTTCCAAAACAAAAAGGGGTCATGTGAGGAAGAAAAACAATCTCTTCCACCAAGACAATGCACCGCATCACAAGTAGTTGGTCAACATCTCAAAATTGCACGAATTGGGTTTCGAATTGCTTCCACATCCTCCGTATTCTCGACTTCTATCTCATTTCAGACCTCACCGCTCACCGGAAACAAAAAAAATTGCTCCAATGAGGAGGTGATCCCCGAAATTAAAGCCTGTTTTAAGGTAAAAGATAAATCGTTCCATAAAAAAGGTATCGAATGTTAGAGCGTCTTTGGACTTTGTATTGTATCACTCTTGAAGGAATGTTGATGAATAAAGTCGAATTTTGTCTAGAAAATGTGTTTTATTGGTTTGTGGGTGATGTGTTATGTATGCAGGGCACTAATTTCGATTTCAATTCACAATCTGTTCACCGCTTAGCATAAGCATTGTCTGTGAGAGGTTTCCCTCCTCTTTGATCTAAGTTTACACGACTTCAAATCCTTTTTTCAGATATAAGTTGGATTTAACTGGACACCAAATTCATATCTTTCAGCAACACATCAAGCAATACTCAGGACTTTGTATTCAGTCTCAAATAAACTGTGCCTCGGAATTGCAGCAACCCGCACTTTGATCTTCCTTAACTCTGCTTAAACTTGAATCTACAATAAATCGCCACATCTGATCAGCATTTATATCCGCCACACACAACGAGCGAAAGACAAAGATGTGAACGACTAACTTCGCATTCCAATGACACCACGCATCCATTCGAAGCGCGCCCCTCACAGAATCCGGCACACACCATACCCCCAGGCGTCAATCCTGGTACTTTGCAGCAAATTTATTATCCATCACCCTCCCCATAAGTCTCCGCAGGTCCACATAAACAAATCATGTCCTGTCTGCGAACACTTGCCATCCCATAGATCGTCCCGCTCTCCGGCACTGGGCTCAGCCCCACTCGATAGATCGCCAACGAAAGTCGAAACTATAGACCGTGTCCGCGGCAATTAATGCTCTCATTAACATATTGAATATTTATTATAAATATTTATTGCCGCGAAATGCGACTCATAGCGGTATCTGAGCGACGCGCTCCATCTCCATCTGCCGGTGCTTGTGGGCCTCGTTGTGCAAATCAGAACAGAAGAATGGATTCAAATGCAAAGCCGATCTATTAAGCCGTTTGTTTGTGAGGTTAAAGGCCCCTAGACGGAGATTCGCGATGATTTACGGCTGGCATGGGGATGCGCGTCAAACGAAAGGAGGCAGAATTAAACACATGCCAAATTTGTAGCGAGCTGACCCTCCAAGGCACTTTCGAATCAGCACTTAGCCCGTTCGATGCCCAAAAATAAACACAAACCAAATGGAGTGCTAAAAATACGCCCAGCCATGGAGAGAGTCATCATCGTCCTAGAATAGCATCCCGTCTGGCAGCGATGGCGAAAGGGAATCTGTGTTATCGGCGGACGGACACCCATAAGCGGCGGTAAGTGAGCTTCGAGTACGCGGCATCTTTTTATGGCCCAATTACCGGGCAAGAGCCATGAGCAGAGTGTGGTTTCTTGGCACGTTAATGTGTCAGGAGAGCAGTAGCACCGTAAATCAATTTCGGTGCAAAGCATCAATGTCACGGTTGTGGCTGTCTGCGGGGAGAATTTGCACGCTGAAACGTCGGACTGCTAATGAGATATGAAAGCGGATGGAGTGGGCCAGATGAGGCGTCTTGTGACTTATGATTGATTGCTGCTTAAGAACGATCAATGGGTGCATCGACATTGACGCGGAGCTAAGAAATTAGAACAAAAGGGCGGATCAACGACGTTTGCGACAGACACCAGGCAGACGGCCCTTCCTCTCGCCGAAATTAGCATCCAGAATACATTATTCAAATCGCGACATTCTCCTCCGTTCAGTCGCGGAAGGCGTTGAATTCTGAATGGCGGCATTTCCAATTCCAGGTCAACCTGTCACAATCAATAAGATATTCGATTCAAACGGGAAGATGCCCCATAAACCAAATCGAATTTCGCGCAACCGCATTGCGTCATGTGTTAGGCAAACATCGCAGAAACAAACACCAGCCGCGTCCATTTCGGTGCCGGACTGCGCGACAGTTATAAATACAAACAGCCCCATTCCGGCATGTAGATCACGTTCAATCTTTCGCACCTCGCTTTTGGCGAGAACCACTTCCGATGAGTCAGAGCTAAGCAACTGGCTTGCGCAAGATCCCCAAGATATGTGTAGTCGAGATTGTATCTAAGAAATGCGTGAGATTTATGATTCATTTGCCTCTAAATCAACCAGAACCGAGAGCAGCCCAACCCATGACTAGTTGGAGATGATCTAATGCCAGTCACACAGACTCAATGAAGTGTCGAAGGAGCGTGCTCATCACAGCCGCCCCCTTCCGGCACGAATTCCAAAGCTAATCGAGAGGCGACTTTGCTAAATTCAAAGTCAACTCAAAACGTGGGAAATCAACAGAGACGGTGATAAACAAGGCGAGAGCCGCCACCGCCGCCGCTGCGTCGCCAAACGCTGGATGCGACCGAATCAGCAGATACGCTATCAGCGGCCACGAGTAAATTAAGAAATGTTCCGATCTTCGTTCCATCAGATGGATTCTGTACGGCCGTCGTAAGCCAGAAGCCACTCGCTTGTCACATATTTCAAAAAATTTCGCATTAATCGTCGTGCTCGTCTAATCTGGGCAATCTACCTGTGAGCGGACCCTCTAAACCGTAGGTCGTTCAAATCGATGTTATGGCGCTCTTTATGGGAAGTCTCTCTCTCGCTCTCTCTCTCCCAACATCTCCCACGCACACACAGACAAAACGGGCTGAGTGTGTATCAGTGAGCACAAAGTAAACATCACGCTCTCTCTCTCTCTCTCTCTCTCTTCAATGGGCACCTACCTGTTCTGCTCGCCAACGCGCCCGTGTCGCGCACTTCAAGCAAACCTGCTCCAAATGAAATAATCAAAAACTGCACAAACCAAAACAAAGTAAAATGAACACCCGACCAAAGCGGAGGGCCAGAGGAAGCATAGAGCAGCAGGAGACGACTAAAACAACAATAAAGCGAGCGAACGGAGAATCAGATACAACTCTACTAATAAATAAACCGGTGTCGTGTCCATTGTTTAATGATGACGACGACGACGACGACACGACCAAGAGACGACGATGGTGGTGGCTCAGCTCAGAACCTAGTAGAACTCGGTGCGGACGCCGCCGCGCGCCGCAGCGGGACCGAGGGTCAGGTCCACCTATGCAGCTGACCACGAATTCAATTCTCATTTTCATCTGTTCGTAGAAAGCAGAGCCGAAAACCGAATCGAATTGGTCGTTCGGCCGGAGTGTTCGCACTGGCAGAGGCGAAGATGAGGAAAAGTGTTAAACGAAGGTGATGTGCTGGTGCACACACAGAGACCTTAAGGACGACACGGACACGGAGGGGCACTCGTAAGAGTCATTGAAGAGGCGCAGAGGTGGATGCTTATAACGTGATCCTTATCCAGGAACAGAATCGTGGGTATACCCTACACAGTCGGAACGAGAGTGCCGTTTGGAGTGCTGCACGCTCGTCCCCACTGAGAGGTGAGTTACCTAAAGTGGTTCAGTTGCTGTTGCAGTTGCAGTTTTCTGCGGTGTTCTTGCCTTAAGGAGGATCTATTTCTTTTTTTTTTGTTCCTTTTGTTGTTGCTTTGCCTCTATGCACAAATACACGTGCAAACACCCGGGAACGGTTCCAGAAAGACTGCAACGTTATGTGGGTTGAAAGAGAAACTAGTGGGTTAGAGGTTGTTGTTCCAAGTAAAGTGCACAGAACATCCAGGAATGGAGGATGTAATGACCTCTGGAGGTTGTTGATCTGTGGTCTATGACGATCTATGACGAAGGTTGGAAGATAAACCGTTGGATGGATTTCTTTTGCGTTCGAGGGAGTTTCTAATGCTAAGAGGTTTGCAGAAGTCCTTAAAGAGGGTGTGGAACATGTGATGATTGAAAGCGCAACTTTGGGGGGGGGGGGGGGGGGGGGGGTTTTCAAAAAAGGAAGAAGTCGCTGTGGTTTAATGGGTAAGTGCGTCGACCCATACGTAGAAGGTCTATATTCGATTCCAGGACGGGAAACCTCGCATTTTTTCACGGCACCACCTCTTTCAAGTTGCTTACAGCACTCAAGGAGTATCAATTGTTTATGAAAAACTTCTTATATATCTCAGGTCGGAGCCGGCAAAAGCCTGTAGGTCCCTTCATTTCGTGAGAAAACAGTAGCACGCACAACACGTGTAGTTGTTGTAGAAGCTAGGCCATGGTCCCATGTAGGCTGTAGTGCCTATGAATTATTATTATTATTGTAATCAGCCAAATGAATTCTTCAACAAGCAGAAATGACACATTTTTGCAAATATGAGTGATTAATGAAAAAAACCGATACATTCAGAAAGAGTGACTGTTTGGGCGTCGGCGACATCGAGTAGAACTTCTTCAAAGCTGAGGTCGGTCACGCAGTTATCGCGAATGACAACGGACTTCTTGTGGCCAAAAATTGAGGATATGGACCAGGACAATATGTGATTCCATCAGAATCGCTTTAAGAACATTTCAAAGAAATACATACGTCAATAAGCCAAGAACAATTCAAGAGCTAAAGGATGAATTCGACAGATTAAGGAATTGAAGCTCAATTGTAAATCCTTCTATGTTAACACGATATTATGAAAAGTGCCAATACAAGGAATCAAAATGCCTTGAAAATGACAGGTCTCAGACCGGGGTTTTTTCAGTCGGTGGGTCAATTCAGACATCTTGCGGGAACAAAAATTCTGGAAAATAAGATTAGGACTCAAGTTTAAACTTTTTTTTAGAAAGCGTAGTTTAAACTAAACGAGAAAAAACAAATTGAGATAATGTGAGATTTTTTCTTAAAGTTTTGTTATGTCAATGCATACCCAAACGAAGTACATATCTTGTTCAAAGCAATACAAAACAAGAAAATACTATTTGCTCCTTTCGGCCATAAGGGATAACCATGTCTAGAGTGAAACTCTGGAGGGACCCAGAGTTTATTACCGACTCCGAAAAGGGATGTTTGACAAACTTTTTATAGGCATAAGAGACATAGAGATGAAAGATGTTCTACCCTGAGAGAATAAAGGATAAACTTTCGGTTCATGAATCTAGTCTAGAACTTTCGACGTCTTAGTCGACGGGCGCCACAATTGAACAGCCGAAGAGGCTTGCTAAAACGGGAAACGATGACTTAGCTTGAACGTTTTTCCAGATGTATTTTTAAATTGAAATAAAAAATATTTAATATTAAGAACATGCCGAATTATGCTTTTGAGCGTTTCTTCAAAGTATTGATAATTCAATCGCCAGCAAGTGGTACAAATAAGAACCTCCCCTACTGCGAATATTACCATCAAATGAGACTGATATAAGATACAATTAAAGTTCAAGAAGACGTCATCGTCTCGTGCTAGGTCGAAAGAAATGTTTCAATTCCTAGAAGACACTTTCTATCCTCCTTATCGGCTTTGACAGAGCGCATCTCTGGACTCTAATAAGTGGCAGAATATGACACTGCGGTATGGGAGTGAATGCCTCCAGGCTTGACATCCCTCACAGAAAATTCTGAAGCAACTGCAGGGGAGAAAAATGAAACCACTTCTCCTGTGGCTGTCAAGCTCCTGCAAAAAAAAAAAAAAAGAAAAAAACGCCTAGGAAAGTATTTCTGGGGTAACTAAGGGAACTCAGCGACATAAGTGTGTCTAACACTCGATAGCTAGCTTACAATGGTCTAAAGTTTACTCAAAGGAGATTATCCACGCGGTGTCACAATGGATGCCAACGTTGCCTAGAAGTGATTTCGAACTGCTTAGACAACATTTTAAGCCAAAATATTTAAATATTGAAAACAACAAAATAAAGTTCGTACTTTCGTTGAAAAGCGCCAAAGAAAACGCCTTGGACCTATGTTCCACACCCTCTTTACAATAAATTGAGTACTTCCATGAATGTGTTTAAATTTTTGCTTTCACATGAATTTCCACGTGACTTAAAGCCTCAGAAGATTTGTTTCCGTGCAGAGAGTGATGACGGTCCACTAGTACATGCGGACAACACTGAGGGTGAGCCAGCCATTATGCCAGATTTCAAAGCCTTGTCACTGATTAATTCAATAAGTACAATTGTAAAGACATTGGCCTTGATGAAAATCAGAGAAATGTTTGCGCATAAACTGACACTTGCGAGGTCACTTCTATCTTTCATCTGTTCCCGAAAATTAATGCAGCCTTGAAAGTTGACTGTTTACAACCAGAACTGGAGGAAATGAGATTCAATGCCATAATAGTTACTTTGCTGGGGAAAATCAATTGAATTTACGATGCTGTCGATCAATTAAAGTCGAATACAATTAAGAACGGGGGAGATTCTTCATCCTATCAAACAAGAAAACTTCACTACTATATTCATTCTGAACGTCTATTGCAAAATTTTGTAAGCAAATGAAGGAGATTATGTAAAATGAAATATTTATGAGCAGCTTACATATAGAGTACATTTACTTTCGCTCTTTTGTGGCAGTTTGGCATGATGGTTTCTTCAAAGATCAGTTTTCTTTTTAGTCTGTTTAAACATTAAGTCTGCTGCTCGTTAACCTAACCTTGTTTATTATATGAATCAAGCGAAATTTACGTATTCTGTAATTCCCTCCAAATTGTTTATCTGTTTTACAAAAATCAGCGTCCTATAAGAAGAGAAGAAGTTCATAATTGATCATCTGGAACCACTATTGCCGATAACATTCGCATATTTGGTTCCCAGCTTTCACTAGAGGATGATACTCGATCGGGAAGACTTGATTAAGCACGTAGTAAAGAGACTATAGAAAGTGTAGCTGATAGTGTACACAAAAAAAGACGAATCGATTCTTCCTTGTTCTCAGCATGGCCTATGTAATTGCTGGTCTTAGACAACATTACTCGTATTGTCCGCCATCAAGGAGTCGATATGTTCGTAGGAGTCGCTCAAAATTTAACCTTCCGAATGAACCACCTCAGACGTAGCCATGGACAAGATTTACATGAAATCCTTTTCAAAAAGTAAATTCCATAAATTGTTCTCTTGCATGTGCCTGATGATTACAATTTAAACCTCACTATAAATTGGTCTTTAGTATGTTCAGGTAATTAGTTGTTCTGAAGTAAGTCCAACGATGAAGACCACTTCTATTTCTTCTCTTTTCTATAGAGCTACAGTCCGAGGTGGACCTGGACCTTAACCAACATTCCCCTCCAGCTAGCACGATCTTTCGCCAGCTGCATCCAATTGCGCACTCCAAGTTGGTTGAGGTCCTTCTCAAATTCTGTGCGTCATCTTAACCTAGGCCGTCCTCCATTACGTTGTCCCAACGGATCGGATTCGAAGAATTTTCGAGCCGGAACAGTGGTGTCCATATGATCTTCAAACATGGCCTTACCATCTTAGGCGTGGTATTCGACGCTTGACCAGGAGCATGCCGCCGTAAACCCTATACGGTTCGTTGTTGAATCGTCTCCTCCAGACACCACCAACGAAAACAGGGCCAAAAATCACAAGCTGAACATTTCTCTCAAAAAAAGACTAAGGGCTTCCTCATTCGCTTTTATAAGCGTCCAAGTTTCTGCGTAAAGGAGGACTGCGATGGTCAAGCTGTTGTTCAAAGCTAGCTTAGTCTTTCGAGAGGGCTGCTCAGTTGCCCCTTAAGCCCAAAGAAGTAACAACTGGCAATAGTAATTCTGAGTTTGATTTCGGTACTGATGTTGTTCCCATTGACCGCAGAGCCGAGGTGGACGAAGTAAGTACTTCGTAACCTCGAAGTTTTTGCTGCCTAGTGGTACGATCCGTCTGACGCAAAAACTTCGTCTTTCTCTCATTTATAGTCAAACTCACTTTAGCCGTTTCCACCTCAAGGCCAATAAACGTCTCATTAACGGCTCGCTGCTTCGTCCAATCACGCCAATGTCGTCGGCGTTAGCTAGCAATTAAACAGACTTTTGGAACGTAGTTTAGTAGTAGATCGCGTAACGCACGATCTTCTCAAGAATGATGTTGAAAATATCACATGACAGCGCGTCGCCTTCCTAAAACCACTGCATGAGGACAATTCCCAGGTCAGCTTCCAAAATGTAACTCTCCCATAGGACAGCACAAACTTTGGTATTCGCAGCCAGCATTACATCGCAAGTCGCTTACAAAATGCTCTTACAATCCACATACAACAAATAAAAATTAGAATTTGTCACAAATTTTCACCGACGGTAGTGATTATTCTGAGGGCACGCAGACTTCAAAAATAGATGTTCTGAAAGAAAACCTTTCAAATCACCGGTCTGCACATCAATTTACTTCAGGTTCAAAATAATTACTTAACAGCCCATTTCCCCTGATAGCCTAAGTGATCTAGCAGCAAGAATATCAGCCGGACATTCGATTAGAGCATCTAAACGCTCGCTCCGACCAAGATAACTTAAAAGAATGTACTTCAAGCACACTGCTAACATCAACTGTCCTCAACACTAAGCTCGCCCCGCAACACAGAATGTGAATCGATCACAATCAGACCCACAAAACCGCAAAACCTTGACAGTTCAGATGCAAAGTGAGAGTCTGCGTCGAATGCCACATTGTCTTATCAATTTAACAGCCATTCTCCCCCGTTCAATGGCGATCTAGAATCGAAACTTAAATTCGTAAGCCGCAGCACAGAATCGAAAGACAAGAGGCAGAAGAGAAGGAGAAGAAAACGAAAACAGAAAAAAACACGAATCCCACTCGCCACTGCCACCACAAAACCACTCCACACACAACATTCCTAGCCTGCGACCACCACCACGTCTTCTCTCTCCCTCTCTCTCTCTCTGTCGTTCTCCCTACTTACGGCACCTCACCTTCCCTACCTGTCGGGCACACAGACCAACATTTTTTATGGCAAACACGAGTAATTTTCTCCGAGTCCGTCTTGCACGGTGTTTCTGCAGAGGTGCGATTGTTTGAGTGAGATCACCTCGCTCCCGCTTGTCGCTGTATTGGTACGAGAGAGACGAGTGACTCTCTCATCATGCCCAACATCCACATCCAACAGATACGCCACCGTCTCCGAGGCAAGAGTTCGTTCGCGAGTGCTTCGCTACGTGGTATGTCGCGCAAAACCTCTCTTCATCGATCGCGGACTGGACGTTCATACGCTACGCGCGCGGGCAGCATTCATTCGCGGTTCGATTGCTGTATCTTTTATTCGGCCTCTCTGGAGGAGTAGTGGTAGGAGGAGAACAAGCCGAAGACGAAGAACGACGAGTGGAAGTGGAAGTCCAACGACGAAGACGAGGTTTTTGAATTTTCCTCTCTGGCCAAAATCAACAGTTGCGCGGACGCGAACAGCATAACAAGATCGTCTTTCGGATCGGTTCGGAGCACGCGCAAATAACTCCCCATCTCCAGCGGAAAGGTACTCAAGATAGAAGCATTTTTTTTATTTTTCTTTCAAAACACTCGCGAGTGTGAAGTGCTTGATTTTCCAAAACAAATTCAAAATTCAAATTGTTCCCTCCCCCCGCCTGAGTTGAGAAGCAGAAAATCAAAAAATCAGAAACTCGTTGTGAAGTGCACGGATATCTGTGTTGGAATCGTGAGTCAGTTGTTGTCGCAGGAGGCGGAGGAGGTGGCCTTTCGTAGGCAAAGCTCCAGTGCAAACAGGGAGAGCGAGAAAACGTGAAGCGAAGAAAAAAAATATTCTTGAAGCAAAATTTTCGTGTGGTGCAGCGGCAGTCTTCTCCCGGCCGATGTGGTGCGCGGCGCGGCCGACCCCCCCAACAGAGTCGTATTAACGGTGCAGTGAATCGAAAAGATACCGAGAACGAGCGTATTCTGTTCGCTCAGCTAGCCGCTAGCCCCACAAGAAACAACTTGTTTCGACGGTTTTATTATTTATTTTTTTTTATGAGTTTTTCTTTTAAATTTTTTTTCCGAGTGTGCTCCATCGTGTGCTTCGTCGAGTGCTTAGCCTTACACCGCCAGTTCAATCCAGTTTAGTTTGTAGCCGATTGTGTGCCGCCTGGGCTCACCTGTAAATGAAATGTATCGCGGCGGCGTATCCCCGGTGGAATGTGTGAGAAAATTATGTAAATTAAATGTGCACCGGGGCTGGTTTTAATAAGATTCTCCCGTGTTCTGTATCCGCGACTAGCTTGGTTCGGCTTAGAGTCAAGTGCGCCCGAAGCAGGAAGAGTGCGTGTTGTGTCTCGTCGCGAGGACACTCTACCACCCGTCAGAGCAAAACGAAACCCCATCTCGCAGCGACATAGCGAAAACAATATTTTTGTTGTCTTTTGTTCGTTTGAAACTTTCTGCCGCAAGTGGATTATCAGCCGAGATACAAATAGTGAAAGGTAAGATTGGTCTTTTGGTGTCAGTGTTGGATTAAAATTTACCCAGCTCTCAGATAAGTTGTTTGATTTATGAGCCAGTGAGTGGGCCAAACAGCGCACGAGGGGGTGGCCGTCAGATGGGTTGTTGTTTCTGACAGACTGGCTTAGACCCAACTCGAGGGGGCTGTCGTGACACATGGGCTCTGGCTCT
Source organism: Eristalinus sepulchralis (assembly GCA_944738645.1). Lineage (NCBI taxonomy): Eukaryota > Metazoa > Arthropoda > Insecta > Diptera > Syrphidae > Eristalinus > Eristalinus sepulchralis. Next base: position 58,733,246 of record OX122886.1, read on the forward strand.
GGCGAAGTTTGGAATTGAATTTCATCAGTGCTGCGCTGCTGAATAATAACATGAATTTCAATTGCCTGACGGTTTGGGGTAAACAGTCGGGCTACTGGAATGTCAAAACAATTGAAACGGAATGACACTGACAGCAGTGTGCAGTGTGCAGTGGGTGCGTTCGAAATTTGAAGGGAATTCTCGGGTTTCTTGTTGTTTGCTAACAAGTTGACAGACTTGCAAATGTCAGATGAAAGAGAGCGGAGTGAAAATTTGGTTTCACACTGTGGTCGGAGTGGAGTTTTTGACATTCATCCTCAGTTGACCGAAGCAGAAAGTGTCAAGTTTAAATAAAACAGTCACTGTGACGGCTCCTGTCAGCTGCGGTTTGAATCTTAATTCTGTGAATTTTTTTATCTTGACAAGGGCTTCTTAGCGCTTGCGGTTTCAGGTACATCGTGACCTGGGAATTTGTGAAGGACTCCCAAAGACTGCTTTTGGGTCTAAGACCTCCGATCACTGTTAAGCTGCTGCTTGTGGAAATGTGACAGGGTAGTTTTCAAAAACTAATATTTTATATTTAAATCTGATCTAAACTGGTTTCGCAAGATTTCTTTGTCCGGTTTATGGACTTTTCGTACTCTTAACTCGTGTCAGTATGTGAAACATTTACTTTGCCACTTTTGATTTAAAATGCTTGCTCATACAGACAAAAACAAATGTTTTGAGAGCTTGAAAATGTCTTAAGAAAATTTCTGAAATTTGAAATCCAGCTCAAAACGTCCAAAGTGTCACTGAGTTCACTAGAATTTGAATCGGAAAAACTACGATTTTGTCAGCAGGCCTAGCGAAGGTTTAGTAAAACCGCAGATCGGAAAGTTTTATTTGGGATGACGTTCTTGGTGCACATTTTTGGGGAATTTTTGAATTCAAGATTTGCTTTATTTTTTTGAATTGATCACGGGGTACGGATGTTTCCTTCAACACGAGGCGCGCCTTAGATGCAATTTCACCAGGTAGGTGACCTCTCAATACACCCCAAAGCGTAGTGATTGGATCAAATTCATAAACCCGCCTCTTTGCGCTTGGAAATAGCTCCCGATTAGTTAGAGTCGATGTTTTCTTTGGACTTATTTACACTCAGTAATGACAGTTTCGTCAATAATGCACATAGTCAGGATACTGTTTGGTAACATACAAAGGCTTGCGCTCATCTTGCTTTCCAATGAGGCTCTTCTATACAATTTTCAGAACTTAACTCATTTCTTAGATTTTTGTTCAAGTCCAATTATCAGTCTTGTCTGACTTGAAACAAATCGGATATTAAGTGCATTTTGTATAACCTTTCACCATGTTCTACAAGACAGTACACTTATGGTCATCGTAGTAAAGCTGTTGTACGGCTGTTCTTGCTTTTGATTTATTGGCGAAATGTTTCCTCTGAAACTGAATTCTATTTCAACTTGTTCACACTGAAAAAAAGAAAGGCAATTGTGGAAACGTTTTAAGAGAGTGTATAAAAAAGTGCTTTTAATCAGGATTAGGAGGGAAAGATTGAAATTCTTTGACTCTCTGTGTGTCAGCGTTATTTTTTCTTTTAAAATTCAAATCTAAATTGGATAGAGCGCAACTTAATCATAGTCATGCTCCGTAAGAAATTACTCAGTGAGTACTTCGTATGGTTAGAATATGAGGACCCTCTGATAAGGACGTTATCAACAGAAGCTTAAAAAAACATTTAGAATAAGAGGTGACTCTCTCCTTGCTGGATTGCTTGACCCAACCCCAACTTGTTTGAAAAAAAAACATTTTCTTGTAGCCAACAAAGTAGATCTCTATTCCTTCATTTAACTCAACATTTCAGCCTGGCAGGTAAGTCACCCTGTGGCACTTAGTTTTGGTACACGTTCAGAAATAAAAGAAAGTGGTATAGGGCCAAAAATGGAATCCGTAGTGAAAACAGTATAAAGATTCGGCTTAGTGGAGCCCTGTAGTAGTTTTGCCTTTCTCCCGATAGTCAATGTAGATCGTCGCTTTTGAGAAGATGCATATTATCCTTAAGGTCGATAGGACAGTCGGAGTATATTCCTCTAATGAAGTCCACTATAATCACAGACTGAGGTTTCTGGTATGTATTAGCATATTCAGCTACACGGTTGCGCTTGTTGTCCATAAACCTAGTACCCATCATCGTAGACGCACTTCTAAAGATCAATTTTTCATGCAGAATATGACACACGCGGTTACTATTTCAGCTATCTTGTCCGTCCAAGTCCATGATTGTCATTTTCGCAGCCAAGGAGGAGGAGCAACTAGCAAGAATTGATCACTTTCTTTCTGCCGTTTGACTTCAGATTCCTTCTTGGCGCTAGAGTGTGGAATACAATTAATCGGAAACCAAAATCTGATCTCAAGCCTCTTGTCAGTTGCGTTCAGTCAATTGGTCAAAGTTCTCGTTGAAGGCGTCCTCTGTACCATTATTCCAAATGCTCGGTGCCAAAAATTGTTCGTGCCTGAGCAGTGTTATGTGGTCTTAAGCTACATTATTGATTTCAATATAGCTATGAAGGTTCTCCATCGTCATTTGACTAATTTGCTAGAAAAATTGAAATTATGTTTGATGCCCCGTGTGGAAATCCCTGAACTAAGCAAAAGAAATGTCTTGGTTTTGTTTTCCGGACCTCGAGTGATTTCTGACAAGAAGATTACTTGCGTGAGTGTGTCCTGTTTTCAAGACGTTTGTACCATCTCAATAGTAGGCAGTCTACACGGACTTCGGTTTTGAAAATTCTCGAAATCTACTCTAGAAAGAATTATCACAAGTTAGTTGCTTGGTTCTTATACACAAGTGTGTAGTCTAGCTTAAGATAATTTAAGAAATTTGTTAATTAGCATATCGTAAGCTAGTTCAATTTATTTTATTTATCGGCCTTTAAATTTCTCGAATTTCTTAAGTCTAAAAAGCCAATAGAGACTTACAGCCCCTGCTGACAAGGTGTTGTTCTTCGCATCAATGAAGCATATCCATCATGGTTAAGTCTGTTAACTCACAATGGCTAAGTGCCAAAAGTGGTTAGTAAAAGGAGCCAACCGCCTTAGTAAACACACCCACGAACATATGCGGAAGTGTAGAAACTTGCAGACCTTAAGTCGTCAATGCTTGAGTGATTAACTCAACAGGTAGCAGTTTGAACATCTATAGGCTTCCCTTTCAATATTTTGCAACAACAAGCATCCAACACGCTTCTAATTTAGGTCCATCACCTTTAGAAATGCTGCCCAAACGACTGTGGGTTTTATTCATAAGACTCCTTATTTAATTCTTTACGTACACTTGAACAATAAGCGCTCAAATTTTATACTTTCACTCACCTCTTTCCCAATCACTTCATGCAGACCTAGCACTTGTCACCTCTCTTCAAAAATGAATACAAAAAAGATCACCCTCTGCTCACTTGCGGTCACCGAGAAAAAAAAACCAAGAAAAACAATACCCTCTCAAAAAACATTCATTTTCCAAAATCAGTGACACTGTACACCGAAAGGACAAATTTCCGTTTACATTTCGAAACCCAAACAATCGAGTGTCATACATTTGTCAACCGCTTACCCTCGCTGACCCAACACAACAAAAAAAAAAACTAATTTCCATTATTCAGGGAGAAACAGTCACCTTCCTACCTGTGGGGGAAAATCCTTCGAAATCCTTCAACACCAGCGCAAGGACTTCAAAACATAAACAAGACTCATCGCATTTGGTTTTCGGATAAGTGCGATAATTTCAAATTCTACCTGTGTCCCGTGAAATTATTAGAAAAGCAATAAAATTCAGGGATGCGTACTACTGTGATACCCCTGGTGGTGGGTATAACGTGCTGCTTATGCAGATCCATGGACGACGCCGCCGCCGCCGCCGCCGCGCCGCCAATGCTTGCCGTTGCGAATGGTTGCCCCATAAAAACAATTTTTTTTATGTTTCTCTTTATTTTTTGCTTGATTCTTGGAAGTTTTTGAGAAAAAATTGATTTTATGAGATCAAATGTAGATCAGGAAAACGATCATTGTCTGCGATCTTCTTTAAGGAGTGTCTTGAAAAAAGGACATTTTTATCGTTCGCTTTGAACTTGATTCAAACCCAACTCTTCATCAACACACGAGGGAAGGTATTTGACAGAGAACAGAGATTGATTGTCAGAAAGTAAGATGTGGGAACTGAAAATTTGACATTTTTGCAAAATCCAAAATTTCACTCAATCGTATGCCATGTTTGACCTCGTCACAGTCTACGTCTATGGCACATTTTCGACATCCGATTTCAATCTAATCTGATTTGATAGCGAATATGACATTTTGAATGATAAAGGCACAGGAAAGTGCGACGTTATTTATCGCCAAAGACCATTTATAATCAACTCGGTCACCTGATACTCCCTATCTCCGCTCAAAATGTCATGACGTGAAGGCTAAATGCGCTGTTTGCGGAATGGGTGTGTTCGTCGAATGCAAATTTTACCTTGAAGTGAAAATGGACATTCGACGTTTGTTTCAAGTACAACTTGTTATGGAGGAAAATGTCAGAAAATGTAAAAAGTGTCAAAGAAGAGAAAGAGCGCGAAGCAAATGTCATTTAGGATTTCGAACGTCGAACTGTTCTTGGAGCTGATGAGAAGAGTAGTCCGGGATGGCCTTGGGCCTTAACCGAAATTCCTCTTCAGCTGAGATGGAGATGGAGACTTAGCTAGCTGTTTTCAGTTCCACACCGGAAATTGATTGAGGCCCACCTTCCATTTGGTCGCCCTACACACGGGATTAGCGCTTAACTCCTCTAGACCCCACTCGTGAGGTGCTGCTCCCTGACGTAGGGAGGAGATCTTCAGTTTAATGCCGACTGCAAGTGGTAAGTTTTCCCGACGGTATAGACTCTCCTAGTCAGAAACTTGAGAGTTACAGAACCATGAAAATCAATGAAAGATGAACGAAATCATGTTTCGAAATTCGAAATCAGACATCCAATGTACGAGCTGATACACCCACCCACACCGTCACGGCGGTCACAAAGTTGTAGATCAAGTATAATTCTTAGAAAAAAGCAGACAACATTTGTTACTTTCATTATTGGAAATACAATTAGCTGTCGTAAGGTCACACGCCCCATAGAACTCATTGCCAGCTCTTTAGTCCTCCATAAAACTGACTGGTCAACGTTAAAACATCGATCATTCGTCAAGATCGAAACGAATTCTCTGGCATCCATCCGTCATCGAGAAATAAATAAATCTCGCTCATTTGCCGCGGAGGCACTCGCTTTCCATCGGAAAACTTTACGAGTCTTTCCCTTCAAACGGGCTAGACAATAGATTGTGGATCATATGCCACTTGTATGTCAACTTGTTTATGTTCCCCGGTGTACTGCAAAATTAGAATCGCATTAGTCACACTCAAGCGTTGCGGCAAAAACCAAGTGATCGGGATTGAAATCAATTGGCGGCATTCAGTGATGGTAAGAAATACATACTTAAGGATAATTATATGGATACATGGATGATATAAAGAGCCGCTAGAGCCACTTGACTCGAGAAGGTCAGTGATGGGAATTTTGTATTGACCAAGTTTTGTCTTTGAACTTTGAGAATATAAACAGCTTTGTGACTTCAGTTTTAGTCATGGATGATAGAGCTCTCAGAAGGTCTGAGACTTCTTGATTTGGCATTTAAATTGTAAAGTGCATTTAATGTAAAGATTACTGACAGGTGAAACTGGTCCTTGTTCCAAAGGGTGGTCCAACGAAAGCGCACATTGGTAATTGTAAGTAAAACAAAAAGTTTTCAGAGAATCATCTGAATATTTTTTTATAGTCATAGAAGGAGTTATGACAAGTATGTTTCTGACAAAATACCGGCCAAATGGTCCTCTCGGTTTCGGTGACATACCTCGATCCGATGGTCCTTATTTTCAATGACTCTGAAACACAATTGAGCTTCTAAGTCGTTAATGTGCCGAATTGTTTCATCCTTAAGCTCTTACATTGTTTTTGTCTTATTGACGTATGCTTTCTCTTTGAAGTGTTTCCAGAAAAGGAAGTCCAACGGTGTCAAATTACATGGACGTAGTGGACATTGAATTTCTCGCGCAAAAAACATCATAGTTTCGTTTCGGCTGTGTGTCCATATCCTCAATTTTGGGCCACAAGAAGCCCGTTGTCATCTCGCGATAGTGAACACCATTCACGGTAACTACTTGGCCGACCTCATTTTCAAAGAGGTGTACGATGACACCGCAAGCGCTGAAACCGCACCAAACAGTGACTCTTTGTGAATGTATCGGCTTTTCAACAATGACTTGTAGATTGTCACGTGCCAAAATGCGAGAATTCTGCTTATTGACGCATGCATTTGATCGATTATGCTGACCAAAAGAATCACGAAGTGTCTGAAATGCATTTTGATTTAAACGTCTATTTTCGTAAAATGCTTCAACATTCTCAACGCGTAGCCCAAAAGTTTGACTCTCCATTGATGAGTATGTCGAATACTGAAACAAAACAAATGTCCAATTAAGTTTAGCACAAAACACGACTTTAAGGTGTGACCCACAATTAACATCGTGCATTATGGTTTGACCACCTTTTGTATTCAAACACCCGTTTGCATAAATACAACAAACGGAACCTTAAAAACGTGAATTTTCCTTAAAGGTTCGTGCCTGAAATATCCCCCTAAACAGTGAGAACATAAGCTCGAAATCTAAAAAAAACATGTATCCTGATTGTCGCCTGCCATAAGTCCATCAAGTGACAATGTTTTTTTGGGCATACCTCAAACTTTCCTTGACGCCTGTTGCTGCATTTTGTAGCTTGAAAGAGACCTATATATTGTTAGATTTGCATCCCAAGCGGGACGAAAAACATCACCATTTGTGTGTAAGGACGAATCCTCAGCCTCAACTTCCAGCCTTTTCCAGGTTAGTCTTCAGAATGACAAGAAATAGATGGACGCTGCACCCAAACATGCTATTAGCTCCATCTTTCCTCCAGCAATTTAAAGCCACAAGCCTTCGGCAGTCGGTTGGCAAACTGAGCATCACTTACAGATTTTCATTGAATGCCTGCCACGGTTGCTGCAATCTTTTCTGCAACAACTCATTTCAACTTAATTGACATGGAAACGATGACCAGTCACTCTCTCTCTAATTCAGCCAGTCGCATCTTTGCCGTCCTTCGACCACCCTCAGCCCATCCAAACACCACCAAACTCCCTTCCAATACGGAAGCATCTCATGTCAAGAGAAATAATGATTGACATTCAAATAAAAGACAATCACTGAATCATCACCGAAAATTTCATCATCATCGCCACCGTGCAACCGAGCGGCCATCAGTCAACTCAAGGAAGGCAAGATTCCCCGTCTGGCGACAATCGGCAATTAACTTGGATGCTGAGTCGATTATCCAATCCTCTCACGTGAGGTCATTAAAACCATTCGAAAGCGAAATCCACCACAATTCTGCGTATAAATCTGAATGCAGATGCAACCGTTCAAAGTCTCTGCGACTCGTCCACTTGGGGTCGTTAAAAAAAAAAACAAATCTAGCGCCATTAGGAGCCAACATAAAACGTAACGATCTATAAAGTATCAAAATGGCAGAGATTGCAACATGTGCATGCACGCCACGGGCACATGTGCCTCCTCCGGTGAGCGGGTGAACGGCGGAATGAAAATGTCACCAAACTAAACCTTTCGAAAATCTGAAAGAAAATTCAAATTTCCGCCGATCAGGTGGGAGACGATGGAAGTAGGAGGAAGGAGCTGCAGTGAACAGTTCTGGTGACGTGAGCCTAATTGCGGAGTCATAAGTGGGTGTCGAGGCGATGGTTGCCGTTGTCGTTTCTGTGATGTATGCGATGACGAAATGGGCGTGTTTAGCAATCAGACTCAATTAACTGAAACAGGTTGTGCGGTGATTGAAGTTATTGGATTGCTGGCGCTACACGTCCTTATGAATATGGATTTTGGACAAAATCCTGTATTTTGTTCAATTTACTGGCTTCTGTCTTAATTGTCACGTTCAGGTGGAGTCAAAGTGGGTGTGGGGGGTAGGGAAGGTGCAAATTGGATTCTTTCCTAGAGATATTCGTGGAATTGATTGTTGTTTTTGTGGTTGCGTTAGAAACAACAATAAATTTGATGTGTTGCATATTTCATAAGTTTATTAAAATTCGACGTATTTCGAATAGCAATGAATGTTTGAGCATGCAAATTTTGAATTGGGCGGTAAATTGGGGTGGCGCCAGCCTTTGCAAACAAATTTTAACAATTTGAGATTTTGAGTAATCACCAGGAAGATCAGTATGTGGCTATTAGCGAATCACTGCAAATCGTTCTTCACACACTCTTCAGTTAGACGGAATTAAGCGAATGCCAGTTCATTTCGCTGGATCGTGTTCCCATACTATAGCCGTCGTAGGCGCGCTTTCCTTCAAGTTTAAGTCTAGACTCACTCTAGATGGTATATGTGACATGATTGACTGCTGTCAGAGAAACTTCTTCTCCTTGCCATATGCTCACTCCACAAGGGAGCATAGTGCTTCTACTTGTCATTTATATCTCACACAGTTGGTTGCAGTTAACTTAATGTTATTCGATGTAGGGTTGAATTTTCCTAGTTCCAGGAATATCGCTCTTCTCCAGGTGCTCTTGAAGCATCTTTTGTCTCATTTGCCTTAAACGCCCCACTGTAACGCCATTTTGGTGATCTTGTCGCCTTTTTACTTGATGGTATTGTTTGTCTGATCCATTTGAATTTGAGTCACTTAATCTGTATCCCAATTGATTGCTCGTGTCATTGTCACCCACTGGACAAGGTTCCTGAAAATGTCAGGTGATTCATCGTGAGATTTGCTTTTCAATTGGTTCTCTTTGACAGATCACGCGTCACTCTTACCCAACTATTTTGTCAATTTTGCTCAAAATCCTTTGGCAAGTATTCATGGAAAGATTTACATCACAACATCGTCGTAATGGGGGACAACGTGATAGCACTTTCGAAATGTAACTGCCATTACGTGAATTTCCTGAAGGTCGTTCAAAATCAGTTGTTGTTTCGGAAACCATTGATGCTGTGCGCCAACTGATATTGCAAGATCGTCGTGTGACGTATCGTGAGATTGAGACAACCTTAGGCATTAGTGGGACCAGCATACATTCAATATTGCATGAAAATTTGACCGTCAGGTTGCGTTGGATCCCACACAATTTGTCAATCGCTCAAAAAAAAGGCAAGTGTCGATTGGTCGAAAGAAATGCTCCAAAAATACGATGGCGGTGCTTCGAAACACGTCTATGACATCATGGCAGGTGATGAATCGTGGATTTATGCGTATGCGCCCGAAAGTAAACAGCAGTCGACTGTATGGGTGTTTTAAAATGAGCCAAATCCAACAAAAGTTGCTCGCGCAGATGCATTTCCAAGCAAATGGTCGCCTGTACCGTATCACTAGAACAACGCAGAACGGTCAATTCTGAGTGATACACAACCATTTGCTTGCCAGTTGTCTTCCAGGAAATCAGAAAAACAAACCGCCGAAGACGGATCACTCTTCACCAAGACAATGCGAGCTCTCACAAATCGGCTCAAACAGCGGCATTTTTGAGCACTCAAAACATCGATTTGATGAGTCATCAGCCGTATAGTCTTGACTTGGCACCGATTGACTTATTTTTATTCCCGTACGTAAAAAATAAAATGAGAGGTCAACGTTTTTCGACACCTGAAGAAGCGGTTGATGCGTTCAGAATGCAGAGATACCTCAATCAGAGTGGCAAAAGTGCTTTGACAATTGGTTCAAACGCATGCAAAAGTGTATAGATCTTAGTGGGGAATATTTTGAAAAACAATGAAGCTATTTTCGATGATTATTATTTGTTTTTGTTCTCTAATCCCGAAATATAAAAGGCAACCCCCGTACTGATAATAACATTTTTTTAATCTACGAAGACATATGTTGATGAATACCGAAACTTTTTGTGAGGTGGTTTCGAAAATTAACCAGATTTCACTTCCATTTTATCAATACTGATTTTAGGCATGAGCTAAGTAACTGGCCGAATGCCGCTCTTGCTGTTAGAGTACCCTGGGGTAAAAGAAAATGGGTCGCAGAGGTCCATCATTCCAGCCATTGTGTCTCACACATTCTTCATATCTCCGCAACTTATTGAGCGGTGTAATAAATCCGAGTTTGGCGCCAATAAATGACTGTACGAGTAACGTGGGTACACCATTATACGCCAAAAACAAAAATTCAAAAAGACGAAGCGGCTTCAAAATAGTTAAACATGTTTTTAAGGCTGGGAAAGGGAAGACGACCATTTTTGATCAATAAAGAAATTATCGCCAAAAAGGGAAAGCATTTACAGGTACATACTACGTATAATTACTTGTCAAGGGAAACATAATAGAAAAACGGTCACAATTGCCAAAAACGAAATTTATGTTTCTCCAAGACAGCATGCAGTCTCACACCTCAGAAGTTGTCGTGGCGCAAGTCCACGAATTACAGTTTGAACTGCTCAATCATCGTTTTGACTCACCAGATCTAGCCCCAAGTGACTTCTAATTGTACCCTCATCCTCGAAGGACAAAGATATTCGTCAACTGAAGATGCAGTCACCTTCGCGAAGAATTATTTTCTAGAACAAAAATATCAAGTACTATTTGAACGGGTTGCAGAAATAGAGGCATCCCTGGGGGAAATGCGTGGAGTTAAAAGGAGACTATGTTGGAAAACAAAAAGAAATCGTTGGAAACTTTTCAAACCCCTGTAGTTGCCATTGTTGATGAAAATCCTCGAGTTTCAACGAAGAAGTCAGAAGCTGCGCCCATAGAGTGGTTAACAGACGGCTCCACCACAACCTAGGACGAGGAAACTTCATTAGAGATGAGAACAGTGAAGGCTATGCCTCGACATATGTAAGTAAGCCTATATGCAGAGCTTCTTTCATTGACCCAAATGCTACATAGAGAGTATCTTCTCAGCGTATGCAGTCTGTGTAACAGGAGAGAACGAGAACACGCCTTTCGTTGTTTGAAAAATGACCACTTTTAGTAAAAACAAGACGATTCACATGGGCTGCATTGATTTAACGGAAACGGAAATGGAAATGGTATCGCATTTACACGACACTAAGGTATAAAAACTTGTTATGTTCTGCAAAGAAGCGCAAGCTTTTCGAAAAAGAATTGTCAATGGAAATTTCTGAATCCAGAATTTGTAAGGCAGACAAGTGATAGATACATTGATTTGCTATACTTGAAATTAAATAAAATAAAATTATTAACCAATTCATTAAATAAATAACTTAGAGCTGTCTATTCAGCAATGATTGCTTGCATAAAAGTGAAAACGAAACCTTTTGTGATCGAGCGTAACTCGCACGTGGCCAGTTTATTTCTGAATATAGGCTTTGACAGACTGTGTGCCCACCATCACACAGATTACTGTATTCTTTTGTATTTTTCACGACACCGCCTCTTTGAAGCTGCTGGCAATACTGAAAGAGTATTAATTGTCGATGTCTAAGCTTTAAAAATTTTGCCTATCCGAGACGATATTGAACTGTAGAAGCTCTTCGCTCGCCTCTCCGAGACGGTAGAAGCTCCCTACTCATTAAGAAACAGTAACACGCACGACATGAGTAGTTGCACGACAAGCTATGTAGGTTCCATTCCCACGTGAAACATATTTATTTAATTGCTTCCAAGCTCCGAAGTATCTAGAGGATTGGTCACTTGTCAGAAAATTTTGTACCCAAAATCTCACCCCATTCAAAGCTAACAACAATTCTGTTGCCCTTCACCAAATCTCTATGCGCACCCTTGTCAAATGTCAAATTAATCTCATTACATGAGAGAGTTTCACTTGTTGGCAAGAGCAGCGCCAACTTTTTGCCATGGGCGCACCCATTCCGGAACCATGTCTTCCCACGATAAACAACTCAAGATCCCATCCAACCAAGGTCGCAAAGCCACAAAACGCGACAAAAATCCGTCTCATCCATCTCACAGAACACGTTTCAGTTTCAGCAGGCCGCATTAAATTGACAAAGCCGCATGTTATCTTCCGCGGAACACCGCCGAAAAACGAAATTGCTCCGTTCTCACAGTTGACAATGCGCGAACACCGATTCCAGGGACACTCGGTGTAACCTGTTCCTCAGATCTTCAAGTTGTCTAGCTGTGAGGGCAGACCTCGTCGCCGGAGCGCATCAAAACATTTCATCAAACGCGTGAACAGGAACAATAAAGACCCGAGCGGGGATTACTAATTAGCACCCGCTCTCTCCCTCTCCATCACGGTGCTCGCTCGGTTCCTCGGAAAAACCCTTCTAAAAGGATTATCCGCGAACTCCGGCCACTGAGGTGATGTTGCCACAGCAGGTACCCACTGCGCTGTCACACACACTCGCGCAGTAGGACCTGCAATTTGAGCCCAAAGCGGGGCTTAGGTCAAAACACTAAGTGGTTTGTTCTACACAAGGCGGTTCCGCTCTTGCGAAATGTAATCGTTTTCTCTGCAGGCAGATGCCCTGGGAAAGTCTCACGCAACATCGATTACCATCTGAGATAAGTCGGTGTCGGGCAGTCTGTGGGCTGGTCGCACCCAGTTGGCCGAGGGCCGAGCGGAAAGCGCGCGGAATACGGAAACATCGCGTGAGAGCTTCTTGGACAACGACTGCGGCGCTGATCTAGCCGCTCATCCCACCGCGAAGGGCCGACGCCGACGATGCCCGGCAACGTCTTCAAGAGAAAGTGAGTAAGTGCCCCGATTTCGGGGTTTTAATTGCACTCGATAGCGGGTCCAAACATAAAACAATTCCAAGTCGCTCGCTTTTACTGCCGCCGCTGTGCTGGTCCAAAGGCCGCCGACACCGCTGCTGGCACTGGCAGAGTGCGGTTCCGTGACACAGTGAATGTGTCGCGGGTTACGTAAGCACGTGCCACTTGTTTTGCGAAATTCCATTCCGGGGTTGGCAAACACGCGGGTGTTCTGTGAAAAGAAAGTCAACAGCAAGCCACTGAGAAATGGATTCCTGGTGTCGCCCCGGCCATGTTTCAAAGGTGAAGGTCGTCAGCGTCGTCGTCGCAGTGACGCCAGGAATGTGTGTCTGCTGCTCAGCGCTGGGTTTGCGTAGGTGCGCGCTTATCTGCTATCTGCGGAGCGGACCGGGACCGTATACGTGTGAGATTTGCACAAATGAGTTTGCCCAGTGATTGAGTGATAAGATAAGTCGGTACCGGAGCGGAAAACATCATGTGTTCGGCGCTGGGTTTGAGGTCGTTCGGCGTGGAGGCGCTTTGTTTGTCTACTGCATTCCTCGGACGGAAAAAAATGGTGTTGCAGGCAGGATGTGTGACTTCCGAAATCCCAAGGTGACTGGCAGATTTCAACGAAATTGATACAGTCTGTGTGAGAGTTGGTTTTGTGCCGCCGTCAACGGAATGTCAACGGCTCATGCGGCTAATGACTTTAGGAAGTCAGCCTGTCAATTGAATGATTTGGGGAATGATCGCGCAGGTGTTGATTTCGAACAGTTTGTGTTAGAGAATCTTAGCGTAGTCTGGGCCATCGTTAGTTCGATGAATGTGGCGATGAAGGGCATTGAATGGAATGAGTCATTTTCCGGGGTAGATCCCGGGACAATGTGGACACATTTAAGGCGATGAAGACGAGCGTGCGAAGTAAACAAAAAAATCTCGGGGATGAGTGAAAGACGGATGCATTGCATTGTTTGTCGTGGACTTAAAATCAACTTTCCCTCAAGCCGCTGACAGGTTTGTTCACTCGTTTATGTTCTCGGTTATTGCTTCAGAGCTGGCAGGATGTTGGTTTTCCCTGCGAAATTCACAGGTCTTCACTAGAGACATGACCTTCTAAAAGTGTTTTTCAATTTCTAGCTTTCATGGATTACATTGAGGTTGCGGGTGAAATACTTCTACAGTGGAGTGCTTTCTGCCTTTGTATAGCAAAATGAGCGCAAGGCAGAGTACGTCATTGTGGCTTTTACTGCATTGGACAGAGACAACTGAATGGTAGAGTCTCCCCTCGGAAGATTACAGTGACTTTATGTAGGATTTTCTTCATCTTTGAGGCAAGCAACAATCCCTGAGATATGTGGCCAAAAATTATCCAAGCAAGCTCCTACGAAGTTTAAACCAAACCGTCATGATTAATAGAGCTTCACAGGGGCTTTGGATTAAATTATAAAATGCCTTAAATCTCAGAGGGTCGAAATTCCGAAATTCGTATAAGCTCAAAAATTTAAATGCGAGAATGTAGAAATTTTTAAAATCCCGAAATGTTCAAAATCTCTAAAAGCCAATATTTCGAAATGAACTAAATCAAAAAAAAAAACCAAAAATTCCAAAATGTACAAAAACTCAAAAAGACGAAATTCCAAAACGCATGCTTTTCGGCTTGGAATGCTGAAAGTCCCAAAATCTCTAAAGTACCAAAGAAACAGATTTTCGAAATGCCCAAAATCCCATAAAGCCTGAAATGCTCCAAATTCCTAAAGTTTCGGTAAGCCTGAATTCTAAAATTCACAGAATCAATAATGACCCAAAATCCCAAAATGTCTAAATTTCAATGAAATTCCGAAATGCAGGTTTTTCGGCATAGAATACAAAGTGTTCAAAATCGCAAAAAGATAATAATCTAAAGGTTCTAGATCTATAAACGGCAATATTTCGAAATAAAAGTGTGCCGAAAATTCCAAAACGTCTAACATAAAATCTCCTAAAGACTGAATACCCGAATGCTCGCCTTTTCGGCCTTGAATGCTTAAAATCAGTGAAATGTCTTAAATACAAAAAAAAAAAAAAAAAACAAAATGTCGAAATGCACAAAATCTGATTAAGCCTGGAATGCTTCGAATCCCGAAATGTCTATAATATCGAAAAAGCGAATTTGCGAAATGCCTTTTAGCTTCGAAAGCCTGAATGGCAAAATCTAAAAATACCCAAAATCTTGAAATGTCTAAAATCCCAAAAAGATGAAATTCCGAAATGCAGAAATGCCCAAAATGCCGAAATATCCATAACCCAGAAAAGTAAAAATTCAGAGATCAGAAAATTTTACATATTTGTGACAAATAAGTATGGGAGATGTTAGCACTCTAATTAAGCACCTACTCCAAATCCCAGCGTGACCACAACCAGTAATGCTACAGGAGGCAGAATGCCCCCAGAACCAGTCGTCTAAAATTAGTCTTTTAGGATCTCGTTTTCGGAACTGTGGTCTTCGGGCCTTTGACTTTTTACAGATCTGAGTTTTGGGCATATTTTGGGCATAGAGTGATTGATTGATTTCGGGATCTCCTCCATTTCCTCACAATATTTGACTGAATTGACCGTTTCCTCTGTTCGTCTTTTCCATGGCCACCAGATTGGTAGTTTGCTGGGTGAAGATCATGCTTGGCGGTTTGTTTTGAGTCTTCGTCTGCACCTAACCACTGCAATATAAGTAAAATATGCCAGACACCTTCGCAAATCTTCATCGCATACGAAATGTCTGTCAATTTTGGATCACCTCATCCGCTTGCACACATTTAATTTCCGCCCGAATTCAGTGCTCCTCGAAACATACAATCACCTCGCCTCCTCCACAGGTTACATCATCAGTGCTCCCTGCACTTGCCTTGCCATTAGACGCTCGTTAGTCAGCGATTACTCAACTTATGTAGAACAACATGCAGCAACATCCACTTTAAGTCATCGAACAGCACTTCGACGAGGTTCCCGCGATTGTCTGCGTCAAACACATCTGGTCATCGGCTCTTGTCGAACGCCCTCACCTTTGCATAGTCCCCTCCCCCCGCGCACCGCAAACAAAAAGCAAACAATATCTACGCCAGTGACAGTCCAAAAAACAATTCCTTGTCATAACAGTCTTCGGGGGACTCTTCAGATCGCCTCTATGAGCGACGCGTAACCACTTAACCCTCGAGTACGATAATTTTCCCGCGACAAGCACCACCACCACTAGCAGCACGCACTTCAGCCTCGACTTCGCATCTTCACGGGCCTTCGAAGCCAAGGCACTCGTGGTCGGCATACATCGACAACGACAACGACATCGCTATCGCCTTTGCCGTAATCATCGCAGTCGTCGCAGACGTGGTCGTTGCCGCTGTTGTCATCGTCATCGTACTCGTAATCAGCATTATCGTCGTGTCGCTTTTCGCAATGTCACTTACACGCATGGGTCACTGTCAGACGTTCGTCCATATTAAATTACTTGTACGAGCGTACAAATGTATCTTGTATCTATCTATCTGCGATTTCAATGACAACCATGCCGTTCGTCAATTTTAATTGAATTCCAATTCTTTACCTTATTTTTTGCTGCTGGTCGCCTGTCTCTGCGCGTCGTCCCTTCGCCGTGTGGGCCTTCGCCGTGAGCGCAACTAATTGCGTAAATTCCTAAGTACCTTCGACGGCGGTAGGAGGGGAGGGCAGGCTGAGTGAACGTCCAGCCGTGGAGAGTGCTCGAAGCGACGAAGGATATGCTTGTTGGCGCCATTCAGCCATTAAGTACCCCGGCGCACAGAGACACACACTCGCAAGCCACGAGGGCTTGTGACGTTGGCTTATCAGCACCACCCGTAGGCCATGGGTCTGGGGACTCGGCACACGAAATGTCATTGCGCGAAGGGCCAAAGGGAAAATGCGCGCCTATCGATCCCAGTCCCTGTTGCAGTCGCAGCCATAGTCGCCGACCATGTCGATGTCGATGTTGTTGTCACTGTTGTCGACCGAGGAATACCTTGCCAGGCCGGGTTAGAAATTTGTTTGTTTTTCTCCCGTCCGGTTTTGCAGCCTTGTCCCGCACGCCCGCTCCACCGCATAAGGATGACGCAGAGGGAGAAGAAAATCGCAAAGAACTTGAAACCTACTAAGAAACCGGAATTTTCATTGCAACATAGGCAAATGGTTACAAGGCGGCGGCGGTGGATCAGGCTCGGAGCGGAGTAGCAATCTGGAGGCACCCAGCATGAAGTTGCCGGCTGCGGCGCGGTCGTCGCCTGGTTTCGGGACAAATACCTTCGGCATTGCCTAGGCGAGCCTGGCAACGATCGCAGCATCGGCATCGAATCGTATTTTAGCACCATCACCATCGGGGACGGAGTCGCTCGTCATTATCGAGAAGGAGACATAGTCTGTGAAGGGGATAAGTCGAGATTACGTTGGAGCCAGTCAATTGGCTAAAAATACCCGACTACATCGTGGCATGCGGTTAGACGAAGAAAATCCATCCGAAGAAAAGCCACAGTCGCTGCGCGGCAATGGCTGGCAGGAGCAGGAAGAGCGCAAAAAAAAGACAACGAGCAAAAAAACGAAAGAAATGCAAGCAATTGTGCAGAAGGAGAAGAACTTCATGTCTTGAGCATGTCGTCGACGTCGTTGTCGTCTTCAAAGAACGTCCTCCACACACACACACACTCAGACGTGGTTAAAACGACATCGAAAGAACCGCTGGAGGAGACGCAGAAGTGGATGACTCGGACGAAGTCGACGACGATGATGACGACAGCCTTCGGCGCGGCTATGGGGAGAGATCATGTTCTTTAAGGCATTCTATGCCGTTGTCGCTGTCGTTGTCGTCCCTGACCATCAACAGCATGGCCAAATCGAATGATAGAATTGAGCAGCTTCCGCTGCCCGGCTGCCGCTCGCAGGAGGTGCCCACCGAACCGCTTGGGTTAGATAACAGTTCCTCACGATCGCAGGATGGGGAGCAGGCGACTCGCAACCGGGGTAAAAACCAGCCGAGCAGCATCGCTGCTTGACGCTAGAGAGTGTCTCCAGCTGATAGCAGAGTTTTTGCGCCGCTCTAGCTGTCACTTGGAGACTCTTTATGGCGATTTCCTATGTAAACTCAGAAACACTGCGGCTGCGCGAGTCCTCAGACACGGCAGGAATGAGGTGTATTAACGGTATGACGCTGATGCGCTGCATGAAAATAAATTATTCCATCCCCCGTACGGGTCGATTTGCATTCGCCTCGTTCTTCGGTGGGGGAGGGGCTTGCCTTCTGAGATGCAAAGGGCCGGATCTGATTGGCACTCTGGGACGGGAACTTGGTGACCTCAACAAGCTGATTCGGTAGAATCGATTGTTGCAATGACGGAGGCTGATGAACTTCGGTTTTGCCATTCGCTTGGGAAGATTCACAGCGGACGTGACAGAGTCTGGCTGGAGTGGCGCGACGGACAAACGGTAATGACTTCAATTTTGAAGTAATCGTGCTCGTCTTGAGTTGGCTCACTGTTGGTCGGGGTCATTAGAGCACTGGCTCGTGAACTGGCGTGAGATGTGGCTTTGGTCTGGTGGATTGAAAGAGATCTTCTAATCGGCGATTTGATGAGTAGCTCTGGTTAAGATGACTTTTGTGTCCGCATGATGGGATGAACTTTGAACGGTGAGAAGAGGAGTGTATATAATTTATGCTTGGAGAGCTTTTCAAATTGTTTCAAGTGAATTTTGGTGCAGAACGATGAATAGAATGCCACAGAGTTGGCTTTAGCATCTTTTCGGCGCTTTACACCTTAGGGTAGTTAGATACAAGCCAGTTTAAGTTAGAGTCAGCCTTAAACTTGAAAAGCAGCCTCAGTCTCAGTAAAAACTTTAGTAATTTGTCATCTGACTTTTTTATGGTTTCGTTTCAATAAACAAAACAAATATAATTTCAGTGTGTCAGTCTGCTTGTCACATATCGCATGTCAACCAGGCTTACTAATCGGCTTTTACGAAATTTTAGAAATAAGATGCATTAGAAGATGCAATTAATGATTGTGCCAGACCTCATACCACCAAGTCGTAGATAACGCAGGAGTAGTTTTAGTTGCCAGAGTACCACACTCATGCTTGCGGGAGAATCGTTTCACATTGACCGTGCTCTCATTCACAGTAAATGATTACAATCCAACTTAATACTGAAGAACTGCAAAAGTAATCATAACCGCCTGGCCTGTAGGATAAAAGTTCTGCAGCACGGTATACTCACATCGGGTGTTAAACCACAGTCACAGTGAAAGGGTCTAACGCACAGTTAGCTTGAAACAAGTTTCGGGCTGCTGACCTTCTGAGGCGTTAGAATATAGGATCAGATTAAGCCATCACTACTAGACAAGTTGCCTCAACACCAGGGTCTGGTAATCGCCATCACATCAAATGTTCTTTGGGTCCATCGGTGATTCGTTTGAAACAAACGTTTTCGGATGTGATTTTGAATTATGTGATTTATAAATTCAGTCACGTCGTTTGGAAGGTAGAAATGGAAAATGCTCGAATGATCTTTTTAAAAATCTTGTAAAGCCCTTAAAACAAAAACCATTGACAAGTTCAATCTATAGGTCTTGAAGACAACGCCTTCCTTCCTGTGGCACGCACTCCACAGGACTTCCAGTGGAAGTTTCTCTAGGACTAGTCGTATCCTACAAACTTTATTCCGAAGTATTACCATCTTTTCTTTACTCTATCGAATATACAAAGTGTTATCTTCGGCAATGTGTATGACTGAGGACTCGAATGACTGGACAACAAGCCAAACTGAACTTTGCTCAAATTTATAGACTGACTTGAATCATGCTTATAGCCGAGCATAGAATTAGTTTGACTACCGAATTTAGATCTACTTGGGATCCAAAGTCAGAGCAAAGCAAATTTGTACTAAGCCGAGCTTAGATTGCGGTTGAAGCTAAATTTTGTTCAAGCATTAACCCGAGCGTAAACAAACTTTGAAGCCGCTGTCTGATACATGCACCGACTTTAATATTGAAGTCAGATTGAGTTTAAAACCAACAAATTTAAACTTTCACTTAACCGAAATTAAACCAAATTTGATGCCAATGTGCCGCCTTTGCACTTATCAGATGGCGGCTGCTTGGCGCTGAGGTGGTGGGAGCTAAAAACTTTAGCTCTTTATCACTGAAGCGCCTGCTGGATTTTTTTTGGAAAATCAAGACACTATCATCAAACATCAAACAAGGACGCACAACATCGACGTCTGGGACAGAGCGGCACACTAGGCAGCAGAAACTTCGAGGTTGTCAAGGGTTTCGTCTATCTCGGCTCCGCGATAAATAAAACAACAACATCAGTACCGAAATCAAACGCAAAATCAGTCTTGCCAGTCGTTACTTCTTTGGGCGCAAAAGGCGATTGAGTAATAGAGCCCTCTCTCGAAAGACTAAACTGGCTTTGTACGAATACAACAGCTTGATCACCCCAGTCTTCCTTTACGCAGAAACTTGGACGCTTCCACAAGCGGATGAAAAAGCCCTTAGTCTTTTTTGAGGGAAAAGTTCTGCGTGCGATTTTTCCTCCTGTTGAGGGCGTCTGGAGGAGAAGATTCATAGACGAACTCTATGGGCTGTACAGCAATATGAGCCTAGTCAAGCGTTTTCGGATTCAATGCTTTAGATGGCTAGGCCATGTGGAGCGCATGGACACTTCTGCTCCGGCCCGAAAAGTCTTCGAGTCTGAGCCATTGGGGCAACGCAACAGAAGACGGCCCAGGCTAAGGTGGCGCACGCAAGTGGAGAAGGACCTCAACCAACTTGAAGTGCGCAACTGGCGGCAGCTGGCGAAAGATCTTGCTGTTGGTTGAGGCCCAGGTCCACCGCAGCGCCACAAGAAGAAGAAACATTACCCCATACCCCCGAAACTGTAAAAATGACGACTCCACATATAACCACTACACAGTCAACCACTCTTAAGCCCTCCGCCGCTACACAAGGCTCACAATTAATCCTCTCTGCCATATCAAGATACCAGACGGAACAATTTTCGGTGGAAATGCGGCGACGAAAATTAGAGAAGCCTTAAATTTTCTACGAACTTGCAATTTCTTGATTGAAAGTTAAAAATTGATGTAAAATGTGAGAAGACAAAACATAGCTTCCTGATAATTCCTTCCTCATTAAGAGTGTTGTTGCGGCATTTAAACCGGTAAGATATGCATTTGCAGACGGAATTAGGATGGAAACAGTAGAAAAAGTTAATCAAAGAGATGCATTGTGGGGACACTTATGAACAACAGCAATCTCCAATAGAGTTGAAATCTTTTAGACTGCAGTCTTTCACATCCCTCCAACGGCCGCTACCTCCGCACAACGCCCTTTCCATTTATTTTCGTCCAATTCTGTGATCAGATCACAGCTTGCTGCGTTGGGATGTCTGTTGTCTTGCCATGCACTCGACAGTCGACTCGCGACCCACGTTCAATATCTTGTTCACAACGAAAACTTGGGCCCACATTTTTGAGCAGTTTCTATACTTAAGTTTTGTCCATGGTCATGTTGTTTTTGTTCATTTACGTCAAAATCATTCGGAAAGTTTGACAACTTTGAGACCTCTAGGTGTGCGATTAGACATTAAGCATCTTTGTACAATCGCGAAGGTGCACCCTGTCACAAGCTCAATTTTTCTCGAAGTTGATGACTTCATTCCCCCCGCGAACAGTGACGATTCTCCTCGTTATCCTCCACTAAATAACGAACTTCGCAACGGCCACTGACTTCCCAAACATTGTGTCCTCCCCTCCTTTCACACATTTGTTGACGATCCTCCTGGCAAAGCCTTTCTCGTCTTGATCTCATGAGCTATTGCTTACACAGAGACTCAGTCTACCAGCTGGGTAACCTTTCGCCTCCAACGGAGACAACTTTGCATCTCGAATGCAAAATTTTACCGCCACTCTACAATGCTGCAGCACCCGTAATTGATCAAACCAACATGACATCCAGGAATGCCGTGCATCCCCCAACTGGACACGAACTCCTTTCACCTCATCTCGCAGCAAAAGTCTGTTGACAATCCATCGATCCGCTGGCATTCAGCTGGCCTTACCCACTTCGCGTTGCATGCGAAGCCTCATCTGCCGGTGCCCACGAAGCGCATCGGATGCAATGACTGGCGTCTTTCGGAGCGCATTGCGTTCAATTAAGATTATGTAATTGCCGTCTGGCTGACCTTTTAAGACGATAGCCTCCTGGCCATCGCCAGCCGTCGGCAATTAATTTCAATACATCGCGCACTGCGCGTAATTAAATACCACACAACCGATTGCAAGCTCCCTAATCCGTAATCCGATTTGTGATAGAAATCGAAAGAGACACTGGCCGGCGAAGGCAGCCCGTCCGACAGGCGCAATCCGATTTACACGAAAATTATGTGTGCGCTGTGCGCGCAAGCAGCAAAGAATCTTCCGCATTAACGTTCCCTGGAGCCAGCTCTGCCACCGTGGCTACTCTTGGTCGGAGGAGGCGGCCGAGGAGCTACACAATAATTACCAGTGCAGGAGGAATCCACAAGGTCACATGCAGGAGGCGACGACGACAACGACGACGAAGCTATTCTAGAAATGCTGAGCTTCTTTTTCTTCACCATCACATCATCGTCATCATTGCGGCCCATCCTCCTCCTGATGGACCTGGAATAGACCACATCAGTGGGATTGGTCGGACAAGCGGAGCCCCCCAACGGGGTCCGAGAAGACTCAATCAGTATGAATTTTCGCTACGGCGAGGCGCGGAGCAGAAGCAACGGCCGGCGCACAGAGCGCATTCAGTGCCAGCGGGCTGAGCACAGCATCGTTGTGTCATGTCCAGAGCGACAGGATGGACATGCTGGAAAAAATCATAATTTCCTCGGCACGGTGTGCCCCCTATGAAGATTAGAATGAGATTTTTCTAAGTCGCCAGACGGTGTGTGTGTGTGTGCAGAGAGGAGTGGCGGCGACAGAAGCAGCTCTGGAGACGGGCTACTGCATTCCTTGACTTGTGGTGTTTGCTCGTTTTTGCGTCTATTTCTGGCGTGACATCTAATCTGCGGAACTCGTGTTGCAACAAGTTTCCTGCACTGAAGGAGTGGATGGGCAAAAGGAAGCAAGGGAGGGTTTGCTGGCCAGTGGACGTCTGATTTGAGTGCATCGAACATGGAGGCAGGCGAACATGACCATTCAGGGGCGACGTCAATTGAGGCGGATGATGTTGTTGCTGGGCGACACGGAATGTTGCCGAGGTGATCCGAAGGGTTTCTCGGAGTTTCTGCGTGAGATTGCAAAAAAGAAACAACTTTGCACGTTTGGGAGGACGTTCCTTGACTTTGTCTCGGAGCATCTTCTTCTTAGATTGCGTGCTGCTTCTGGTGAAATTCAAGTGCACCAGGAATTGACCACTCACCGCATTCGTTCATCAGGCGTATCTCCCGGTGAAGCATAAAATTCGGTGAACAGACCACTTCCGGTTGGGCATCGGAAAGCGACAGTCAGCCTCCTCCAGCCACAAGGTTCAAGAAGACGCAATCAACTCAACATGCAATCGAATTACATTCCACAACCCAGGGCGGCCCACACTCTACCGCGCCGCCGCCGCCGTCGCCGCTGTCGATTTGCATGAAACATGGAAATCTCATCTTGAGCAAGCGCTTCTACCGGTTCGCCCCCCCTCCCATCCGGTGCCTTTCGAGAGAAAAATGTGCACTTATGCCACTGGAATGCTGCACAGAAGCGACAGACAGGCGGATAGGCAGACAGTCAGCCAGTTCGGGTTCGGAGAAGGGGCACCGGAAGGCAGCTGAAAGCAGCTCCAAGATTGAATGCTGTGTTATGGAAATTCGATTATAAGAAACCAACAAGGGAACGCGTGCAACAAAGCGCTCGCGCTGTAGCCGACGTTGAAGTTGAGGCAGAAGCAGAAGCAGAAGCAGGAGCTGCCGCCAAATCAGAGGCGGCAGATGAATTCACAACAATGACTGATGGTGTCGGTCTTCGCACTCCGCGGCACACACGCTCGCATGCGCTTGCGCCTTGCGCCTGAGCATGCAACCGCTCATCGCGTCGAGTGTGTGAAAACCTCCTCGTCGGCTTCCCTGGGTTAGCAGGTCAGGCTCTCGGAGCGCGTGAGTGTGAGACACTTTGATTTATTTCGACCATTTTCATCACAATCGGATGCATTGGTGTCTGCGCCGCTAGCTAATCCAGGCTTTGGGGGACTTTGACGAGAGCTCTGTGGACTCATAAATCATCGGACTAGGATTAGATTGGAGCAGGGTCTTGGATTTGGGCGCATATCCCCACACACTCGTGCGTCGGACATGTGCGCCCGGTCTGGCTTTCACCTCATAAATATTTTAATC
The DNA here is from genome assembly GCA_944738645.1 of Eristalinus sepulchralis. Taxonomy (NCBI): domain Eukaryota; kingdom Metazoa; phylum Arthropoda; class Insecta; order Diptera; family Syrphidae; genus Eristalinus; species Eristalinus sepulchralis. The sequence goes on from OX122886.1 coordinate 58,757,421, forward strand.
TCTGTAAAGCGGACAGACGGACGGACGGACGGCAGCTGTTGCCGATTCAATTGTCCGCCGCAAGCCCTGGCGTTTGATGGACGACGGCCACTCGTCGAGGAGGCTGTGCGCCGTATAATCTCTTCTTATTCTCAAGATTGATTCTTTCTGGATTCTTTTTGGCCTCTTCCACTCGGCATCGGCATCGGAATCGACATCGGCGTCAGCGTCAGCGGCGGCCGCCGCGGTAGCAGCAGCGGCGGTCTTAGTAGGTCTCGATGTAGCCTCTTGGAATTGCATTAACCTAAAAACGACGTGGCTGCAGTGCAGCGTTGCGCGTGTTGAGTGAAATTATTGATAGTTGACCTTCGCACGAAGTTCCGTTGAAATGGGTTGGAATGCCAGTCAGTCCGTGGGACTGAGCCGCCGCCGTCGAGGTCTGATTCTAGACCACGCCGGCCACTGACACGTTTCCTCATCAACGTCTGTTGTATAATCAGAGCTTTGACGTGGCTGCCAGTCTGTTTGTCTGTCTGGCGAAACGGCGGTGGTTTGTTTTTCTCGCCGACACCAGCCGGCTCCAGAGTAAACAGTCGCACGGATTCGATTTATGCAAATCCCCCAACCGGATTCCAGCCTTGTAAGTACACTCTCACACGCGTTACAGGCGGGTACAGTGCTCTCTACGGAGGGAGGCAACCAACAGCGCGTCGCCGTCGACAAAATTGGCTTCTTGACACATGACGCCTACGAGTGTATCAGGCAGATTTATTGCCAAATGGCAGAGTGTCAAGATTTCTGGCGCGCTCCACGGTTCGGACGAATGACGGCATGTACACGGAATTGACTCGCTGACTGTGGGTCACATGCTAGTTTTGGATACAAATTATCTGTCAGTTGTCATCTCTCTCTCGCTGTTGCAGGCGCACTGCTGCAGTTCGAATCACGTCGTCGTTTTGGGGTTTTGTTAGCGGACGATGTGTCGGCCAAAATGTGTTTAGATGACGTCGTCGTCGTTGTCGTCGGATAGACTCTGTTTATAGGACACGCTGTCAGAGCATAACGAACGCTGGTGGTCTTGCCCATTGGGGCTGTGCGGAAAGCCCGTGTGTGACTCATAAGGAAATCGAACAGGGTGATGTTCTTTTTGTTGTTGTCGGGGTGAGAGGGAGAGATTTTATGAGGCAGTCGGAATGGAAAGTTTTATTGGGTCTGTTCGTTTAGTCGAATTTTCGAAAATAAGTATATGATCGCATTGAGCAGCCGAAGTGGTTAAATGTCCAGCACTAAATTATAGAAAACGTGTACGATTGGACAGTTTTCATAAATTAGACCGCGAAGGAATTTCCTGGATCAACATTTATTGTTTTCTGTGCAAAACTATAAAATTCTCTGGCAAACGAAAAGGGAATTCGTGACGTTTTGTTAGAGGTTGCATGACTTTGGGGAATGTTGACAAGCGAGTTGTTTCTGTTTAAATTATTTTCGCTATTTCGCGTTATTGGTGTCATGAGGAATTTCGTAATTTTTTCCTTTAAATTCTTGACAACTTTGGGTGCGTTGTTAAATGGGGATAATCAAGCTGTCTAGTGACATTTTATCCGTGTGTATGAATTTGTGTTGGACTTTGAATTGAATTCAAAGTACTTTGTTTTGATTGTTACCACCTCGTATAAGGTGGAGTATGCATCCAAAGAATTGCTTCCCTTAATGTACGGAGAATAGGCAAGCTCATAAACTACAACACACCGTTGTTTTTGAATGGATAAAATGGCGGCTCTTGGAATTCTTCTTGGCATTCATCAGGCCAAATACGCCAATTTGTTTTTTAACGTGTCAATTGAGCCAGAAATTGACTTCATTGCTGAACAAAATTACACGAGAAAACGCTGGATTTTCATGTAAGTTCTCCAGAGTCCAGTCACTAAAAAACGATCTCAAATTAATCTTTTACTTAAGGTGGCGCTACAGTCCAGGGTGGACCTGGGCCTTAACCAACAAGCGAACTCGATCTTTATCTAGCTGTCTCCATTTTCGCACGCATAGTTGGTTGAGGCCCCTTTCCACTTGCATGCGCCACCTGAGTCGCGGTCTTCTGCACCGTCCCTCGGGGGTTGATTCGAAGACTTTTCGGGCCGGAGCATTGGTTTCCATTCGTTGGATCTTCATTCTTTTGGCTAAGTCGATGTCGCTGAACAGCCCTTATAGTTCTTCATTATATCTCCTCCTTCACTCACCATCTAATGCAGATGGGACCGAAAATCACACGAAGAATTTTCCTCTTGAAGCAACCAAGAGCAGCTTCATCCGCTTTTAACAAAGCCCATGCCTCTGTGCCATATAGCAGGACTGAAGTTCATGTCGTCTGGTTTTAATTCTAGGGCAAGAGCCCAAGTCTTGTAGCCCGGAGCCTTATATAAAACACCCCAAGTTGTCTAAGCTGCTGAAAACGACGATGACTCGATTCTTTACAGTTTTGGCGTATCCTCTCAGCTACAGCCTCTATAGCCTCCTCACTACAAGCTAGATGTGGTGTAACTACTCACGAATCATCCATTTATGCAGACTAGGACTCAAATTCGAGAATGGCATAAGTATTGGTTTCGTTAGGTAGGGACGGAAAATATTTCTCTCAGGACGCTAATTTTGGTAATACAGCTGAACAGTTTAGAGACTCTGTTGTCTTGTGGGTATTTCTGTGATGGCTTGGCAGATGATACTTAACAAAAACTACAAAGAAGTTTGATAGGAGTCACGCGTGTGCCTATTTTAAACCAAAACTCACGATGAGTCACGCGTTTTGAATCCTACAGTGGTGAACTATGTTCGAGAGTTCGTTGTCGTTCACTGAGAATAGTATCGGGCCAAGTGTAAATCCTTGAGGCACTTCAATAAGAATAGATAATGTCTACGAAACCCCAACTCCGGTCATCAACATGTAATGATTGTTGGTTTAGACTTCTAAAGTCTTTTCCTGGATATCGGATTTCATAGTGAACTCTCTGGAGATGAAACCACACTTACAATGCCCTAAAAGATTGTTCTCCGCGGAGGATTTTGTACGCGACATAACTTAGGAGACTGATTCATCTGTAGTAGGTGTAGTCGCAGAAGTTTCCTTTATGGTGGGAGCAATGGTTTTACATTTAAGAAACTCAGGTGAAGTTGATTGAATTCGAATATACTCTGTGACATAGTTAAGGTCGATAGAAAAATTTACAATTGAAGATGAACATTTTTAATTAACCTTAAGATGCAAGTAGAAGTTAAAATAATAAATTGCGTGGCTATACAGCCCTCAAGAAGGCAAGACCAAGCCTCTTTAGAAATTATTCGTGTTGTGTATGCTATAGCTTACACTTGCTTACCGGCTACCAAAGGACAGCCGTTTATTGACAATTAGTAGTCTTTAGACGCTGTCAGCAACTCGAAAGTGGTGGTGCCGTGAAAACAAAAATGCAAAATGTTCGGTCCTGCAATGGAACCTTACACCTTCAGTGTGTCAAAGCTTTTTTAAGGACAAAACTGGACTAGACTAAACTGGACTAGGAATGCTGTAACCACCGGCAAAAGTTTCGCTCCTTTTCACTCACCAGTTCGTCAGAATCAAAGATGGCCCGACTAAGCCGAAGACTGTTTATATTGACCCTCACGATCTGACTTTTGCAAAGGAGTCGCGTTTCCTCTGTCTTGTGTGGTTAAGTAAGGTAAATCCTTTATTATTCTGGATATGTCCAAATCTGTCAAGGCTCAGGCAGAATAAAAGCAGTAAGCCAAAAGCATACGTATACGCAATCAAGTGCCGCAAGGAGCTACAAGCGTCAAATTAGTTGCACACTGCTAGTAATAGAATGACACTTTAATCCATAAAGGATAAGGCCCATCTTCTTTAACAACTACTCACGGGAGTAAAGGGGGCCTCAAGTATTTCGGCGACACCGAATGCAGAGTTATGAGAAGCTTTTCATAGACAGTTAGTACCCTTTGAGTATTGTCAGCAAGTCGAAAGAGGAAGTGCCGTAAAAAATGCGACGTGTTCCGTCCGGGAATCGAACCTGTGACCTTGGCGTGTTAGTTGACGCACTAACTCACTACACCTGTCACCCTGATTCGGAACCATTTTTTATTTTTGAATACCATGTCATGATGCATTTTCTACAAAGAACCTGATATGTCTACCTGATATGATGTCGTAGATCATGTAAGGTAATGATTTACATGGAGACCTAACCGGACTGTGGAATACCTTTACCAAGTCAATCAGGCAAGCCCTCGTGCACTGAGTCTTACTTTTGTTCCATTGAACGTCGAACACGAACTTTGGTGCGGTAAGAGCCGACGCACATAGCCACTATGTCACAACAGTCCATGCACGGCTTTCTTTTCTTTAAAATTGCGTTCTGGCTAAACCAGTACTAGTATGCCGTTCCAGTCATGTCTCCTAAAATCTTACAAACTTAGAAATTGTTCGCATGTTCCAATGCCTTGGCTGGTTGATCTTGTTTTAAAGAGCTCGTCAGGCTTCTAGTGGCTGCACAATTTATGAATAGTTGGTTTTTCAAATAAAGTTGAAGCTTATTGTAGTCTTGTGCGTCATTCTGGAGGAACCAAGTACCGCCTGGCAATTCTAAATTGGGATCAAATTGTGTCAGACAATCTCCGAAGGGGAAACTTGAGAAAGACCAACTTCTTGTAGTGAGATGAAGACTTCTTGACAGGCACTCACCGACGAAGGTCTCTTCACTGATCAGGGGACGATTTGGTTTCCCTACAAAATCAACTTCTTTTTTCTTCTTGACCACTCAGCACTAAAGAGCACACCAAGTGGTTTATTTGTTTTAGCGAACAAAATTGGCCATAGACGTCTCGATACATAGGTCAGTCTTCGAATTCTATACAAATATCCGTGAGAAAGAATTATGAGCAGGCGTAGCTCGAACCTTCAAAACTATGACAGAATTTTTCATCATCATTGACAGCTGAGATTTAAAATCACGGAACGGCCTTGACGTTTTTTTCATCCATCCGTCGACTTCAAAACCGAATTCCACGAAACTGTTTGCGAATTTCTGTCAAATAAATCTCAAATTTAGCCGTGCTTTCTCGTGGGAACCACTACTTCCCCCCTCCAACACACATCGCTGCCAACCCTAGTTAGCGAAACCACTTAATAGACTGCGAATTTGATTTCGGAACAAGTTTAACTAAATTATGCGCCGTTCCTCTTACCGAAACTCACGCATAAATAAGCACCTTCCCCTTGTTTGATAGAAATGTGTCTGAGACTGTGACACCAAGTTCGCCAAAACTGGCGAGAACGACACTCAAGCCTATCCCAGATCCAACTAGATCACTATCTCCCAACTGTGACGAACCCGCTTTGAATCAACTTCGAACCTAACGACGAACTTAGAGCCCACTCTAAAGGCCGAACTGCCTAATGGAAAGCGGTATCATCGGGCGATCTCATAAATTCTCCATTAACTGCAAAGAAGATACGCCATTGTATCTCATTACAAGAGTCGCCATCGCCATCACCACCACCACCGTCACCGGCTGAGGGAATAAATTCGCGCATAAAGTGCTGCTTCTGGTGGCTGGAACGCGTCCACAGAGCGAGTTTTGCAAAAACTATGTAAGCATTGGGGTGAACGGCCTTCAGCCGCGCCTCATGCGAGCTTATCTCTTCCACGGAACGAAGTGAGATCATCAATCTTAGGCCGATCAATACCAAGTCGGTTGAGGGTGGCCAATCTCTTGACCTAGGCGGCGTGCACTTAACGCTGGCGCCACATCAAGTGCTTGTGGCACACTTTTCACTCGGGCTTCTCTCGAGGCAGTCTTGCATAAAATAGCCCACGTGCTTGTCATGCCGAATGCGCGGCAATGATTTGTTTGTCATACTCATGCCTTCCCTCCCTTCTCACTCATTTTCTTCTCTCTTCCAGGTACTTCCTCCCTTCCGCGGATACGTGCTTTCGTCGTTTCTAATGCGATTTGTGGTCGCCGAGCGAGTGTAGCCTACTTTTTGTGTGTTATGCCGTCGCAGATGTCTAAGTGCCAAAAGACGAGAGGGCACGGTGCAAAGTAAACGCCAACCAAGATGGTAAACAGCTTTCGTTTCATAAACGTGCTTTCGTATCGTGAATTTGTCGGTAGCTAGAACTGAAAATTAAGACAGAGAGAGGATTAGAAATTTGTTTTTTGCCATGATTATGAGGAAGAGTAATCATCAACAAGACGAACATCAGCACCAGCACCAATCCCACCATCACCAACAGCAGCAGCCGCAGCAGCAGCAGGAGCAGCAACGACAACAGGAACTGTACCAGGAGGAGCACAAGTCCACGCTTGTCATAATGTCGATGAAGTCGCAGACGCAGAGTGTCCATCTCAAGAGCAAGGAGAGCTCTACCGCCGCCATGCGGAAACAGTTCACGCCCATCTCGGATATAAGCAGCGGAAGCTTTAGTTCGGCTTCTGTAGCTGGTTCCATTCAGGTGAGTTTTCCCTAAATTTCAATCAATTCCAATCAACACCAATCATACCCCCGATTAGTCACACTTCCACGCGCGATCCTCAATTAGGTGATGAATCAATTCGCCAATCATCCCCCCTGCCACCCACTAAGAGCTCACTTAAATCAGAACCGAGGATATTTAGTCAAATGAGCCGCCCATCGTCATCGAGATCCGCACCACGACGACATAATCGTGTTAACGTCTCATTCGCCCATTTCCTCGCGGAGTCTATTTTCGATGGGCCATTAAAATGTCGTTAATCCACCAGATAGTTTATATATTCACCCGATTAATTGTTCTCCACGACGCGGCACAGTTGGGCGAGTCGCGCAACAAGAAAAACCTATCGAGGTCATTACGAAAGACAGCGGCGGCGATGCGGTAAGTTCTATTTTGCGACTCCGCCGGATTATGTGCATATTTCAGAATCAAAGTGACTGGGCCATAAAACGGAATCAAATGTCTATTCAGAGCTAAGGGGTTTGGTGAAAACAAGGCGGGTCATGACCTACGTGTGTGTCTGTCATGATTGCATCGACAATAAATCAGTTTAAGTGAATCGACTTAGATAACGCTGCCGGTGGCGGGGCTTAGATCCGGGAGCGCAATTATCGAAGATGACCAAATGTGCTGCCCCCCAGCGGCGAGCGGCTATTACGCGAAAGAACTGTGATTTGGGCAATTTTCAGTTGTCCGCAGGGCTCCTTGAGAAATTGTTGAAGCTAATTTGAGAGAGGCTAATAGGGAGTTTCGGGATATTCCTCTGATGACTGCGCCGACCTAGACTCTTGTCCCCGGGCGGTAGTTGAAAGATTCAATTTGTAGTTAATGCCTTTGTTAAGAATGGAACCTGCGGCACGAGCCAGAACTTCATTAGACAAAATTATCAATTAAATGCCGGTGTTTTCTTGGCAACGAAGTAAACGAGAATTGTTTTCGAAATTGGGTAAGTGTCTGCAGCAACTTTAAGTGATACACATCAGTCAGGGGACGTACGAGGTGGGGGATTCAATCAATCATCGGGCATGGGGCAATCACTTTGGATACTTGAGGGCATTTCAGAGTGCCCCTAGACTTGTCAACCTAATAGGATGTGAAATAAAATGCGACAACCCAATCAAATAGACACCTTTGACATGGGAATTCCTTGTGAAGGCGTTTGAAGTGTGCTTCTACAAATCAAATCTTAGGTCCTGGCTATGCTGGCTCCGAAATTAAGACTTTATTTTCTGCGGGCGGTATTTACTCCTAGTCCCTTTTCCCGCTTGACTAGATCTATATGAGCTACATAAGTTTTCAAGACCTTACGCTGTTAAAGACCTTTGAAACTACTTCCCAGGGTCGCCAAATCTAGTATGACAGTATGGCGACATGAAATGGGGTAAAGTGTCCCAAAACTGCTGTTCGAGAATGTGTATTTATTTTGGGACTCATTTTGATGAAGTTTAATTAAAAGAAAAACCGTCAAAGAGACGAGAAACCCTCGTGGACTATAGTGCCTCCTTACGCTCTTTTTCCTCTTTTATGGTAAAGTTGGATGAGCATTGAGGGAACAAATTTAAGTTGCAGCTTGTGCCAGTTTACAGAGCAAACACAGACAAGACGAACGACTTACTTCAGGCTTGAGCCAAATCTTGAACCTATCTACCTACTTACGGACTTACGGTTAAGTATTCATGAATCCCTTCTATGGAACCGACTTCTGGATTAAGCCGCTCTACAAAGGAACACCACATACATCACATCACCTCCAAGCTGTTACTGTAAAGGCCATGTAGAAGGCGCCAATAGAAGGCTGCATGTGAACTTGATGTGCAGTTATCGCTGCTGGTGTTGCACCCAGTTGAAAGCATTCACCAACTTTGCCCAGTATGCAAAGATCCAAGGTTTCCCTAAAAATTACGTTGCATGTCCTTATTTTAGTCCTTGTCTAAGTTTCAATCCAAGTCCTTACCCAAATATGGGTCGGCTCACTTACCCACTACGCCACCAATTTTGCTTTAATATATGTAGCCTATGTACGCCCCAAGCTTGACTGCAGCGCTCCCTTTTTGTTCTGGTCCTCCAAAGAACTCTCTCTGCACTCACTGTATAGAATGCATAAGCAAGCGATAAAACCCAAAGTAGAACACTGCAGAAATGTCTCTTCAGTCTTTTATCACTCTGAGCTTCCCCACTGCTTTACCCGGAAGAAACCCGCAATACTGGCATTCTCATAATGAACTATATCCATGAAGTTAGCCCTAAAGATGTAGCTCTATACCTATCTCACGTAATGTGACTTCAGCTTTGTTCTGAATTTATTGATCCTGATAAGTTTCGCCACCTACAAATCTTGGGTGCGCGATACATCAAAACGCACTTTCAAAGGCATTGGCACTGGAAAGGATTTAAGCTGAACAACACAGGGCAATCATACACACCAGGATTTGTTGGATGAGGGCAGTGTGGCAGATCGCCCTTACCCTGGTATCACGTTGGCTGCTGTAAACCAAACTACTTGCCACAGCTTTGCATGTTTGCAGTATTTTTCTAAGGTTCAAGGAAACATGTACTGGGAAGAATGATGAGGATAATTATAGTCCCCCTGACATCTGGTCTGACGAACCTTCTTATCGTTGCTTTCCGACTTGATTTTCTGCCGGAGTTCTTTCGCTGTTCGACATCTTCGATTGTTGAATGTAGGTTATGCAGTCTTGGATGCCATTCTCGTGAAAATTTTTTAAAAACTTGTGGAGCACGCATACAGTGTATTGTCAACTTCAAAACGCGAATTTCGGAACGTGTTCTAGACAATTACCAGCCATTGTGTTGTCATAAGTAACGAACGCTTAATCTATAAATAGGACCAAGTGAGTCGAAGGTTGGGAAACACCACACTGTAGCGCTCCGCCTAAAAACCTGGACCATTGGACTACCAGGCAGTAACCTACGTTTAATGTAATTTCTTGGTCTTCCGAAGGAATACCAGCAAGCACTTTTGTGATGATGTGCCCAAATTTTCAGCTCTAATCACATCAGTACCAACAGCCACCACCTAATCCAAACTAAAAGGTAGGACAATGATAGAGGAAGTGCTCTGCAGTCTCTTTGCCTTGTCCACAGGCGTCACAAAGGGTTTCATCACTAAGCCCAAGCACATTTCAATTCAGTGAGTGTAAAGTGTCCCGTAAGCACACCAACAAGTCATGGGCAGTCTTTTCTATCTAGAGATAACAGAAATGCCGCGGTTTCTTAAGACGTGCACATCTCTGTATGTGCCGATGAAAGACCCAACTGTCCATGAAATTCCTGGCCAAGGACGTGGGCAGTCCCAAGGTGGCTTCGGGCCCTACGAGTGATCCTCCAGACCCTGCTTAGTGATTTCCTATCAAAAGGACTAGTTTTCACGAATCCACACTTCTCTTCTGAAGAATTCGATTTGAAAATATTTCTTAAGCAAAGGTTTGGTCTTCATTCACTTGAACTGAATTTGAAGTTGTCGAAAGTAATTATTCTCAGTCATGTTGGCAGTTCCGAACCAAGAAAATGCTTCAAACCATTCAAGACAGAACCAACAGCGCAATTCCTGTAGATCTTCAATGTGCTGTACATCTGGCTGATTCAACATATGATCCTCTAGGGCACATCCCCAACGACCATCCACTTAGGTGTACCTACGGTTTCCTTTTTCACATCATTTCTAAACTCAGGGAAACCTTTTCATATTTCCAAATCATTCCGAGTGTCGACTACTAAAAGAAAAAGCAATCCTTGCAGTTCAAGCAATTGCGTCTACAGCATTCCTACACATAGAAGACAAGATCCACACTGACTTTCAAAAGATCTCAGACTAAACTCATCTGACGGAAATCGAGAAAATCGCTTGCAAGCTCCTTACGACAGACTCTCAAGCAGCCTCCTACATTTCAGGCCCCCCAAAATTCACTGCCACCAGTCAGACAAAGCGGCTAGTAAAACTTCTCCTTTCGATGTACCACTCCACCATCTATCACTTTTGACCGATTATGAGTTTGAAATGGATCTGGCGCGGACACACGTTCGCTTCGAGCCCACTTCGCAAAGACACAGATTTATCTCCAAAGCAACATAATTCACAAAGCTTGCCACAAATGTCAGGCAAAAGTGAAAGACTCCACTTCAGCTGCCTGAAACCGGGCTGTTTCCCTGCTCATGCATTTTCATGCGCACCACAGTAGCAGTGGCGCGTCATTTACGACTCAGACTCACTCCCCCGGATTTAGATTCAACAAGAGAAAGCTCCGCTCAACATGTAACAAAATCGCATAAGCCGTGCACTTAAATGCCGCCAACTGCCACTGTGGCCACCGCCACCACTGCTAAGCGCCAAACGAAAGTGACATCTTTTCGCCCGTCACCTGAAAAATTCCAAAAAAGCAACAAAATTCCCATCACATCACACGGCCGTATCTCGCTGCGACTGCTTTAACGGCCATCTCACCCATCTAACAAGTGCAGCCGAATTCGAACCCGAGTCCGGTATCCGGCGTGTGTTTGGTAACCTTGCCAGGTCGGTTTGTTCAGAAATCACTTACAAAACACGTCATGCTCCGTCGAAGTGACTGAATAGTCGATCGGTTGGCCTTACGTAACGACGCCGCCGCCGCCGCCGTCTGTTATCGCACACCCAGCAGCGCTACCGACGCGCCGGCCACCAGTCAGCAATGCACAACTGTCACACATGATTTTCTGTCAATTAATCATAAGTGCGACTGGGAAAGGCGTTCTGAAATCGTGCGTGAAAAATTCCAATCCGCTGAGAGTGTTGGCGGCCGCCGAGAAACCGGCCGCGTTAATTATCTGACGACAATCGGAAGGTTCGCAATCCGAGTGCCGCGCCGACTTGATTTCTGCACTAATTAGCATTCATCTTGGATATCGGGAATGGCGGCGGCGGCGGCGACGACGGTGTAGCATACTTGCTCTGGGGCCGTGTATCGCGGTGATCTGAGCGCGGATGTCCTTGAACTTGTCTTACGCTGTTGATGGACTCGGTCGCGTCTAATTGACGGAAGAGTCATTATCTCTCGCTAATCCTTCCGCACCGAGGGAGAGAGTGAGAGCGAGAGCTTCCTCGAGCGGAGCCAAGGGATTTGCGAGGTGACCGGTTTTTCGTGTTTGGCCAGATCGGTGTATCTTTCGAGCAGATGCCGAAATAAAAAAAAATTGCTGAGACTGAATTAAAATTCCATTCAGAAAGTCAAGATTCGATGGATGGTCGGCAGTGCGCGAGTGCGGGTGCCATGCCGCACTGGGATGCGGGACGAACGACGCCGATGAATGACATCATGCTTCGGGCTGAAATGGTTTACTCTTTTTTTTGGTGGCGGCGGCGCGGCCGGGACGAGTTGTGTTCGGCTCAGTAGGAGCTGCCAAGGGTCTGCTCCTGGAGATCTTCATTCTTTTTCATTGAGGAACGCATCCGGTGAGTCATCTGATGCAGGCAACGCAGCGATCTGAAGAAATAGTTTATCGTCGACGCCGAAGAGCTGCGAAAAAGGTTCAGTTCTGGAGAAACATTATGGTGGCGAGCAGAGGCGAACAAAAAAGGGTTTCCGCTCTTCGAGTCTGTTTCACTTTCAGCCTCGATCATTTGGTATTCAAACGGGGAACTCGTTCGCGGCGGATCTATTGATTTGGCGGTTGTTTGCTTTTGTGGCGTCGTTTTCAGTCTCCCGTGGACGTATCTGGATGACACGGGGAATGTTGTGGATTTTTTCGGGACACGGTGCGGTTCTTGGAAGCAATTTATGCTGCCGTTGACTCGTCGCGAAATTCAGGGGAAAACGTTTTCTGTTCCGTCCCTGCCGTCATCCGTTGGGAAGATTGTTGCAGATCTCAGTCTTTAGCACCCACAAGGTCCAAATAAGGTGCCCATTAGCCTCCCTGTGGTCATGAATCTATTTTCCTGCTCATCAAGCGTGTAATGCACTCGCCACCACGTGGAGTGCCACAATTGAATACAGAAGGCGACTTAACCTCAAAGTTCCGCACCAGCCTGCCCTAGGTAATTAGCTCCAGCTCCAGCCGTAGTCTCTCAGCCCCAGCTGGAACGCACATAACCCCTTTGCGTGTTTGTCTTCCTTCTTCTTTCCCGGCATAATTACCGTCACATCGTATGTGCCTCTAATTGCGGATGTTTCACTATCCCAGGCGCAGCTCTTTCTCAGGACCGCGAACGAGAATTTACGGAATGTGCTCTGGTTAGCTTTGCTGCTGTCTCAGCTCCCTCCCGATCGCTCTCTTTGGTTTAGATTCTTATCTCAATCGCAAGACCCCCAAGATACGGCCACCAAGTACCGAGGCAAGAAATTTACGGCCAATGCCAGGCTCAAGGTATTCTATTTCACTTCGCCGGCGATTGATGGTGCCGCACTCCAGATGCCGCGCACTTACATGCATCCCGTGTGTGAGTGCGAGTGCGAGTGGGAGCGCAGTTTTTGCGCGGGTAAGTTTCCTCGGAAATATGCAAACGGCCACGGAATGCACTCACTTCACGGTATCGGTCAAATTGCTCGGCGCTAGTTCAAAGGAAAACATAGCTCATCGGCCGATGCCATCGCCGGCTTGCACATCTAATGGAGTGCACCCCAAGGATTCTGGAACACAGAAAAAACAAAACGTTGGAATTTTGCTGACATTTGCTAATTGCTCAGCCGGATGGGCAACGCTTGGGAAAGAATGCACTCGAACCTTGGTGTGGCAACTTGACATCATCCTTCAACCTAGCAGTGCACACTTGTGGTGGAGCCTGCGTCATAAATCAATCCGTGGCCCGTGCGGATCGTATCCGATTACTTAACTCATGCGTTTGCCACAAAACTTTTGCCACACTCGACCGCAACAGTCGGTGCTACTATTGATTTTAGACGCGCAAGCCTAATGAAATGTATCCGATGCAGTGCGATGAGGAGGAGGGAGGGGAAATGAAATGAAATTTGCAACGAAAGTGACTGAATAGCGATGCCGCGCCGCCGCCGTCCGGTTGTGGAAAGTGATTGATTGTAAAATGGTGTTTGCGGCTAATGGGTGAATGTTTGAAAGGGTCATTCCGGCTCAAACGAGAGCGAGACTTGCGCTCGGATGCAGTAAAAGGGATCGTTGCGTCAGTTTCATGCCGTGTTTGCGCAAATTGAAAGGAAGTTGGATGACATGAAGCAGCACTTTGTGAAAAGATGTAAAGGGTGTTTTTTTTTGGAAAGGCGATAAGGTTGAAAATTTAAGCGGAGGTCTTTCATGGGTCGAGAATTTCATGTTTATTCTCAACGTATATTCATCGAGTTCAAGACCGAGTGCCGTATTACCCAGCATCTCTGCAAAACTTGCCCGTCTTTGTAGGGCAACAGTGGAGAACCGCGCTTGCCCTTTCGAAGATCTTACAGAGCCCTTGAATGTCGGATAATCCACACATTTTGAAATAAAGCACCAGAAACTGTGTTCCCAACGCACTTCAGGACAAATTCCAATTGCCCTACAAAATGTCGACACACCACAACAAGAGCTGGAATGGTTAAAGAGATTCACTTCACCCCTCTCCCCTTTACGAATTTCTGATCTTAAAGTTTCTCCAACATTCCTTCACTTCATGCGCTCATTTCACAAAGTCAAAGGTTTCTCCCAGCAACCACTTCCGCCTCTGGTTCAGCATTCAGTTCCATCAGCTCCCATGGGTGCCACAAGCACTTTTCGAGGTCAGAGAACCACCATCCACCTCAAAGAGCAACCCGCTGAGTTCCTTCGAACCTAACCCACAACTGTGTGTGGTCACAGAAGGTTGTCCGTCTGAACTTGAACCCGCTTGCAGCCCTCTTCCTAGAACAACGCCAGCCCGCAAACAAAAGGAACAAATCAAGATTGTGACGTTTAAAGCACTTGCATACGACATCGACGGCGGCGGCGGCGCTGTCAGAATACCCCTTTGAGGAGCAAATGGCTCAGAGGGAGCCAGCCAGTGTAGCTGCACAAGGGTGACCTCTCTCCACTGAGAGAGTGCATTTCGTGAACTTTGAGTGTTCCCCGTAATGAGTGAGCAAACAAAACCGCTGACGGTGTTAACACACAAACGGCATCCCTAGAGGTATCGAGGCTTCGTTTGCCGTCAATTATGATATCGTTGACCGAACATGATCACGAACTGATGTCTGTCATGTGTGGGGACCTCGCTTTCCGGCGGGATGACGACGACGACGGTCGGTGTTTGTTGACATTGAAGTCACTAAAAGGATCGCGGTGCATCGACGCTTGAGTGGCGGGGAGTTTGATTGATTTTTTTTTGGTTGTTGTTTCTTCAGCGACACGGAAAGTAAATAGCGACGACGAAGATGGAAACAGAGTTAATTGGAGTCGCAGTAGAGCTGAGGGTTCAGTGATGTGGAACTGTGGGGGCTTGTGGGTGGACTGTGATGCCAACAAATGGTGCACCGAAATTTCATTATGAGTGGTTGAGGTGGTTTGTTGCAGTTGACGGTACGAGCATGTGGCATAATTTGATGTGACAAAGGTTAGCGTGGCAGTTAGTGAATTGGAAACTGATTTGAGTCTTTAGGGGATATGTTTGCGATTGCTTGAGTTGATGGCATCTGGAGAGGAAAATTTAATGACGAACTCTATGCGCCTGGTCAAGTGTGTTCGGATACAATGCTTAAGATGCCTAGGCCATGTAGAGCGTATGGACAACACTGCTCCGGTTTTCGAATCTGAGCCAACGTAACAGAGGACGGCCTAGGCTTAGGTGGCGCACACAAGTGGAAAAGGACCTCAACCAACTTGGAGTGCGCAGCTGGAGGCAGCTAGTGAAGGATCGTGTTGGCTGGAAAGGCATGTTGGTTGAGGCCCAGGTCTACCACGGACTGTAGCGTCACAAGAAGAAGTTAGCGAAGCTGCCAAATGTTTTGGATTGGGTTCAATGCTTTCTTTGCTTCTGTAGGTTTCTGCTTAAGAAGCGTGGATCATGCTGGGTACTCACATCGGTTGAGAAATTTGCCTTCACATGAATATGAAATGCTCCTCTGTTTTTGTATAAACTAGTAACTAGTACAGTAGGCAAGCCATTCGCCACTGCGATCATAAGAGAGGCCATGTGGCCAAACAGTTGAGGAAAACCTCAAATTTTCAAATGAAGTGGAGAGTCAATGTCAATTCAGGCAAGGGAATGAGAACTCGGGGAATCATCATTTCTCCGAAAGACATACGCTCCCTAAGACGTGAAACTCACAAAGTATGTGCCCTGCAGTTTCATTGTCCTCAAGACAGAGTCTATACGTTTCTTTTAAATCTCATTTATTCATTTATGTAGCAAATATCTCAGTTCGCAATGGCTCAGGTCTTCTGATATCGTCTTAAAATAATTTTAAAAAGTGTTATGTCATTAAACCTGATCTTCAAATTTTTCTTCTTCAATCACGGTCACGTTCGATATGAAAGGCAGGAGACAGGTTATGCTAACTAAAATGTCAGAAATTTCGTTGCCGGCGATGCCTCTCAGGGGTGTACACTGAACCTAGCCAGACCTTATTTCTCTTGGCTAGGTTCTGTAGAGTGTCACAGCAATCCATGTTGCTCGATTGGCCACCCATTACAGCCAACAGTCATTTGAGATCAATGTGCGTCGGTACTTTCTCTCCCTCTTTCACATTCTCTACACGATTTTGGCCAGAAAGTAATTCAGATTTCCGATCGACTTTGTTGTGCCTGGGTTACGCAGATGGCATTGTATGTGTCGTGCATTCCCAGTGGGCCGCTTTATTAACATTCACGAGAATCAAAGAGCAGACGAAAGTAGATTTTAATAATTGAAAGCAGACCATTCGATGGCGTTTAAGAAAACATAGTTTGGTGGTATGTCCAAGTTCAAAATTTTCAGAAATTATGGTCCTCCGTCCAGGGACACCCGTTAAAAGAAACGGACTCAAAGTAAACGAAGAACTCTGTTAAGTATGGAGTTACCACGGTGATGGTTCGGGGGATGTTTTACCTGATTCGTATCTACCATTGAGTTCGTACGTCTAAAAGTGAAAAAAAAATTCTGGTCAAATAGTGAGAGCTCTACGCATGCAGAGGCAACATAAAAAATCTTCCACACGAAGTGTCACTACGGTCCACAAAGGAGCAGAGCCTAGCATCTGCGTTAAGTACTCTTGTTCAGTGTTCCCCTACGAGTAGAGGAGACATTCTATGTACCAACTTGCCATGGTGAGTTGTTCAATCCAGGAATCGAACATGGGACCTTTAGCATTGGAGCCGGCACTCTTGTGGACACAGCCAACTTATAAAAAGTAATTTTTCCAGGATGTAATATGGTCCACTGTTGTGTCATAGGCAGTTTATATCTTACTTCGTCGCCGTAGCTTTGTGGATAAGTGCGTTCACCCACACGCCGAAAGTCCAAGTTTGTTTGAAATTGGAGAGTCTCCAATTTTTCACTGAAGCACCTCTTTCGAGTTGCTGACAAGACTCTAAAGGTATCAATTGTCTATGAAAAGCTTATAAAATTTCACTGTACGAAATCGGCAAAAAAGTGAATGACCCTTCTACCTTCTCTACGAGTAGTTGCTGAAGAAGCAAGGCCTTGGTACATCGTGACCTGTAGTTCTACTCAGTTAGTAAGTTCGATAATTTCTGCTTGTTTGTGTCTCTGTATACTAAATGTAAGATACCGGTGAATCACATTACCTCATTGGAAACTTTTGCTTGGAGACCGCGGACAGTGTTACTTTAATCGATAATTGAAAAGACAGCAGAGTTTATGTGCTCTTCCAGATGACGCTTATGCTTACGAGCAAAATTCGTGATTTCATCATGGACTGATGGAATTCAAAGATCTATGTGGATGTCGCTGTTTCGTATATACCAGGGTGCGTTGACGATGGCCCTTAGCACTTTATTTTGAAATGTTTGTAGTATGTATCTATTACTTTCTTTGGTACAACTCCATATTTGTATACCATACGTCCAGACGGGTTTTAGCACTTGCTAGTATATAAGCAATTTGTTGTCAATACTTAGCTTGGAATATTTTCCAATAAGCGACCAGAATTAACCAACAGAAAGGGAGTTGTTTGCTATTTTGACAATTCTAGGCAACACACATCTCTGATGACCCAAAATAAATGGACGGAGCTTAGTTGGAAAGCTCACTCACCACTCACATCAAAAAAGTTTAGAGGGTTTAGACCATCATTCCCCGAGGAAATAAAATGCACAAGGGATATAAATCTGAAGAGCTGTAGCGAAGTATAATTGTTTTGTGAAATTTTGGTTCCCAACGGTGAATGATGTTCCAAAAAAATTTTGCAGCTGCATGGATATTCAGAAAAGCCCAATGTTTTTCCATAATTTAATGTTGCGATATTTTGGTTGTAAAAATTATGTAGCTCCGGACACAGCTGTCTGACGATTGTCCTTAAGAACTCAAGAGTGGACTATTTGCCTTTGATACCGAAATGTGCCTCGAGGGTGTCACAAACCATGATGATCGGCTTTTGTAGATGAGAAATAAAAGCAAGAAGTCTATTCTGTGGATTCAGGAAATTGCTTCATAATCTATTCAGAGGTTTTGAAATCGGCATAAGATGAAGGGTGCCTCTCGGCATTTATATGATTACATGCGACATTCGGCTGTAAAGTTTAGAATCACCAGATTTTTGCTGAAACTTCAAGGGAGCCGAAATTCTCTTGGGGTATTGGGTCCACGGGCCATTGGGATCAGACGGGAATTATTTCAAAATGTGGATTTTGAATTTAAGGGAGGCCAAGTCATTGCTCCTCTAATACAGTGGCAATTCATCTGCTTGGGCGTCAAGGTACAATCAATGCAAATGAATGAAAGTAGCGAGCAATTTGAATGCAGGTGCAAGCCGCGTCAGAAAATCTCCTAGCCATGCAGTCACTCAACCAAACCTCTACCTCTCCCCAGCATGAAGAGTCGAAAACTTTGTCACCCAGAGAGAAGAAAAAACACCTCAGTGTTGAATTCAACACCAAAAAACTTGACACAATCCGTCAAACAATCAAAAGGTCACCACGTAGCGAAGACGAACCGGCTCGTCGTCGCTTCCTTATTCTCATATTTCCCACAACGAAATATCACGTTCTTGGCATACATTTACAGCACCCTGTCACCAATTAGACGAGTTCTTACAAAATCCCGTGCCCTCCTCCAGTCATAAATCCCCGCTGGTAGACGACGAGCTCGTAAAACGAAATACAACACCCAGCCCGAGTGCTGCATACAACGCTCTGCAATCAAAACGAACTTCAGCCGGAGCTTTCCACGGACTGTCCAGCTCACCAATTAAACCCTAAACACAACCGTTCGGTCAATTAAACAGAAACCGCACCGCAGCGCCGACAAAGTAACAAAACGCCGACGACACTCGCCGCTGTCGCCCATTCATCAGAACAGTCTGACCACGGCATCGTATGACCCCGACGGCGGATCTCTTGCAGGTTGCCAAATTCTGAAAGAAGGCACTCAGGTGCAGCAGCGTGCCCCTCGACCGGGTGTCGCTGGAGACACAGCGCAGATAGGAATCTCGCGCAGCGGTTCCGCAGCGACCACAGCGCGAGAGCGCACCTACTAACAACCCTCGACAAGTGTCGTAGATACGGACTGAGACGCAGTTCAGGCTACACGCACTGATGGGGCCCAGACGGTGTGTTTGTGTCTGAGAAAGATACTAGATACAAGATAATGCGGTACACCACGGTGTGCCATTAAATCCCGCATGAGTCACAAGCCTTCAGCTAGGCAAGGGCACTGCGTGCGGTGGGTTCTTCTATTTGCCAAGGTAGCGGTGGCGCGTAGAGGGGCAGCTCTGTTGGCATTGAGTCAACCGAGCGGGGGCACCATACCAGAAGAAGAAGAAGAACACAAAGAACGATGGAGGAATTTAAAAAGATGAAAAAAAAAACTATTTACCTCGGTGGCTGAAGATGCTCTCTCCGGCTTATCGCCGTGTGCATCTGCGTTCTGAAGTGGAGTGGAAGTGGTTTCTGATTTGAAAGGTCATTGCTTATAATTTGGTGTTGCTCCAGCAGCGGCCAGAGGCGGTAGTGCAAGCAGGGGAGGGGGACCTTAATTGGAGGCACAGTCCTAATGGGTAGCAGTTAGTTTTCCAGTTGTGTTGTGAGTGTGAGGGTGTGAGGCACCGACTGCCACCACCACCGATGGTTGGGTAAACAGGTCGTTGTGTCTGCACTCGAAGAAGAAAGTGTCGAGATGGGGTTCTGAACTGAACTGTGGGTGTCAAGAGCGAGGTGACAGTTCAGGTTAAAGTGACCGGGAGATGCAACTGATTTGAGGTGACTGAGATACGAGCAGAGACTGACAGCTGTGGCGACGTCTTTTGTTACTTTCTTATCAAGCCCTTGATGTGGATGTGTTTGGCTTTTGTTTTGCAGATCGAACAAAGCAGGGTCATCCAATTGAGCAATGAAACTTATTTTAAACCGAGTGAGTCTTGTGATGGCATGGCATATTGTGGAAGGCTGTTTTTTCGGAGTCAGCACATGATCCATTAAGAATATAAGAGGCTCCCGCAGAAATGCCTTCGAGGTCGAGCCATCTTTGTAGAACTGAACACAAATGTGCTCTGGAATGATGGCTTCGAAGGAGAAGAATTGTTTTGAATGTGGGTCAACTAAATTTCCTTTTGGCAATAGTCAGCAGTCAATAACGCGAACAAGACGGTGTGTCAACGTTAAGCAATAGAGACCACGTACGGGAAAGAAGGAACTGCCTTCGCACAGTGTGGCCATTTGGTGGTTTAGTGGGATAGTGAAGTATATATGTGACCGAAAGTTTGAAATGTACGCGTAAGAAGGGCGAACAGCAACATCAATTTTTTTTGAGTCGTTCAGCGTAAGAGACATTGCAACTGCAAGTGAAAGGTAAGAACGACAAGCTAGTACGCTAACATATGCTCTTCTTGTCTTATTTACGCCAAGAATCCTTTTTTTAACGTTATGGACTGTTTATAAAGAAAAGAAACGGAAAACTTCCAGACACTTGCATGATATCAAAATTAAAGTTTTCTACTCGTGCAGTGATTCATTTTTCGGCTTCGAAAGTAGATCTCAATATAACAGACACAGCGAAACAGCTTTGATATAAATGTTAACTCTTTCGAAAGTTTGAATTTTGCCATTAAGTGTAAGAAACAATATTATTCGCATCTAATCCTTTTGCGTATGGGTCGATGAACTAACCCACTTCGCTACGGCGACGATATCGCTTTAAATTGCCTTCAACCGCCCGTTCGCATCTCCGAAAAAATAGGGACCAATGACGCCTTTCGACCATAGAGTCCACCGAACTGTTTCCTATCTAAATGCGATGGCACATTTTGCGCCTGAGAACTCTGCCTCATCACTCATAAGAATGTTCTTCAAAATAACTGTGTTTGCTGTCTGTAGTTCCAACACCCAAGATCTACGGCGTTATGACCTGTCGGAAGGCTTCAAATGATGCGTAAGTTGAACCTTATAAGGATGGAAATGCGAATTGAGAGGTGCAACACGTTAAATTGCTGCAACCGTTGGAAGTTCGGTTAATTTGGATAATAAGCAACACTTGCACTTATAATAGCAATATTTTCAACTGACCATGACATTGCTTTACGATTCCTATACTCTTTTCAACTTTCTTTACAATTCTATCAATTGCTTGGTTAGTTGTTCGATTCTAACGACCGTAGTGTAATGTGCGAAATGTGGCTACGTTTAAATTACTATTTTTGTAATAAGCTTTAATAGCTTTTCTGAATCATTCGATTGGTAAGCGCTTAATTGTCATTAATGGCAACTACTCCGCTTATATTGCGTCACTTTAAACGACAGCTGTGTTTAGTGGGTGCCAAGTGGCAGCGCTACCAACTTGAAACCACAAAGTGAATAAAACTGCATTTGGTCATATTTTAAGCGGAAAAGAATCGGAAGTTGCTAAGAGAAGCCCACTCTCTGCATTGGGTAAGGGCTTCTGTACATAGGGTACAACTCTTGATTACACCCAACCTGGCGGGATGCCAAAGCGATCGCTATAAGTGCATGAATCAAGGTGACATAGTGGCACCCCCTGGATAGCCATCCCATCATCCGTTGGGTGGTGAGCTAATGTATGCGGCGATCGCCCTAGGCAAGAGGGCTTAACATCTGCAGCCGGTCCGAGCTGGCGGTTGTGTGGAGGGCTAACGTTCCGCCCACATAAAAAAAAACATTTGTAATGGGAGAACAAGCTGCCTCGGATCTACGGATGGAACCGCACCGTCAAGAACAGAAGACTTGTGCAGATAGCTCAGTCTCAGAGCTCAGAGGGTTGCAGGCCTGATACATTGATCCAAATTTTATGCAGATTTTTTATAAACATTCTTACAGATATCTAAGCACAATTTATATATAGATAGATATAGACTTCTGGCATAGACCTTTTCATTTTGCTCAATAAGCAGGATTGAATTAGTTATCCATTTCACAGTTTTCACAGCATCACCTCTTCTGAGTTGCCTACTCGGACTCAAGGAGTGCAAATTATCCATGAAGAGCTCTTCAAATCTTCCCCATCGGAAGTGGGCAATAATCTGAAGGTGCCCTCTACTCTCTACGCCTGAACTTTCCCAAAAGCAACTAGGCCCTGGTCCCTTCTTGGCCCACTCTCAACTAAACAGCAAAGTCCCTCAAAATCACCGCCACTCCATCTCTTTGGTATGGAAGACACTTTAACGACAATTTCGATTGATGTCTACAAATGTCTTAAATTTGTTCCGTTACAGCATCAACCACGGCATTGCCTCATTTTCCTTGTTCCATCGTATTCTCCCACCTTTCCAGCCTCGTAAAAAAAAACACACACTCACAATCCCCATTTCGTCAGGAATGCTCTCCACCCTATGAACGGATGTGCTGTTAAATTTTGAGATTCATTCACTATTCGTTCGAATGTCATTACAATGCGCATAAATTCAAAATCCGAGTTTATCGGTGCCTCCATTCTTATGTCCCTAGTGGCTGTTATGCGCCAGATTGCTGGTTATGTGGCCAGATTGCTGTATTTTTGAATTAGAGACTTGACTTTGTTTTTGAGGATGTAACCGTGTTCGTAATTCCTTTGGCATTGTGTGATTGAATTTTTTAGTTTTGACTATCATTCGGAACTTGGACAGGTTCAAGAGAGTGAGAGAAAGAGATAGAGAGAGAGAGAGAGAGAAGAGAGCAAAGGGATGTGTCCAGGGTAAGTAGATATGGTTTGTCGGGCGCCTTTTTTTGGGACAATTGTGCTACCTGAACGAAATGAAGGGGTGATGTGTCTCAACGACGTAGTTCTTGGTTCGATATGCGATAGGGCTAAGTGCTTTCTTACAGTTTTTTCTCAGTCAGATACACTTATAAAGTATGAGCTCTAACTTGAGCGGTCTTTCGTAATTCACTGCACACGTGACAACGAAACAAACGTCGTTTAGCTTCCTTCTCCTTTTCAAATACGAAGGCTAAGGTCCGAAGACAGTGTCGTATAATCTTTTGCCTTGTGTACAGTCGATGGATCTCCGATCTTCCAACGATCACCACGCGTGCTAAAGGAACTTCGAGAACCCCTAAGTGATCCGGATCAGATCTCAGCACGGCCCAAAAAGATCTGGAGAAAGATAGGGAGTGGAGGTACCGCTGGACATTGATGCGATATGCCTGTGGATCGTAATGGGGAAAAACATCGAATTCGGAAGAGCATTTCATATTCAAGTACAGAGGTTAAAGAACGAATTCCAGAACTTGACTGTACGTCTGAAAGTGGGCTAAAGAGTGAATTGAAGGACACTTCGAGCAAAGTGCGTCTGGCCGGCTAGTTTTTGAGTTGTTCCACTGGTTGATACACTGTGCGATATGTTCCAAAGGAATTTTTCCCTTAGCAGCCTTGTCTGACAGGCATGTTTTAAAGGTTGTCCCCCTCCTCTTCTTTTGAGCTTTTGCAAAAAATTGGGTACGACGTTACGGTTGGAATGGAGATTTAAATGTCAAACGGGACAGGCTGAGTTTTCGGAAATATCAAGCGGAAGTTGCGACTGAAATTGACTGTCGGATGTACAAGATGGCAGTGTATACCATTTGAGTGGGAAAATACATTTTTTTAATGTGAAACTATGGCCAGCGGTTATCTTACAAAGCTTATGGCTTTAACTTTGGTTGAGAATGTCTTGACAAATCAGTTTTTGTTTTTTTTAGAATTGCTTGGCAGCAACCAAGACATTCATTTGATTCCTACAACGTCCAGGAAGCAAAACACAATTGATTTGGCCACAAATTCTCAGCCATCCCCTGAGTGCCTTCTCCTCAGAACTAGACCTACAACACAGCATCTCAATCAAAATCATTTCTACTGGACCCCCATGACCTACGAGCATCTTTTTCAGATTCTAAGAAATCCGCATGATCCCAGCTATTTTCAAAAATAAAGTTCATAAAACAGTTACCTTTGAACTTCATCAAATCCATCACACTCTTCGGAGGTGGACCTCGCCAGCAGACCTTCCTCATGAATTCTCAAGAATCTCAAGTGCTGCCCTGACCACTAACACATCCACCTCCCCGTTGAACGCACAAATCAAATGCAAAACGATTCAGCAACCTAGCCCTAGAATCAGAGATTAGCCGCAGCTGACCACAATCCAATCTACAGCAATGAAACGCAGAATCCACAGAATCTACAGAATCCATAGCAAAGCAGCAACGGGGCGTTCCGATCGATTTATCATCTCTGCCATCCAGTTACCCCAGAGCCATACGGCTCGGATTCAAATTGTATAATCACCTCATTCACCGCGCGGTTAATGAACCGAGCGAGCTCTTGAGCTGGCGAACAGGCCACCTCACCTCCACCGATGGTGGTGATTCCAAGATCCAAAAGCTCCTCTCTGGAATGGAAAAACGAAGAGTTTCTCCTCCTCTGCTTAGGCGACGAGATTAATTAAGAATCGCTTGACAAAGAGAGACAAAAAAAACACGATCCACGGCTCGCGGCGACACTCAATCTCCCCCCGCACCCCACGAAGACCTGTATCGATGGGGCATAGCCTCGCGGTGTCTAATTTAAATTTATTGGATTATAATTCTCTTGAAAGCAATCTTTTTGTGGTCCGTCCATCCGCGGATGGATTGCATGGCGAAGGAGCGTGAGATGGCGCGGCCAGGTTGCTGTTATCTGTTCCAGTTTTGGTTTTTTGGGTTCGAATACGGATTCGGATATCTGTGGCCCTTTAGGCACTGATTTAGCACTTGTCCGCTCTCTGACGCAAAGTGACAGTTTATTAAGCGCGGAATCAGGTTAGACCAGTGTCGTGTGGTGCGCAGCGCATTTAATCATCTGGAAGGAGAACATTTATCCGCATCACTGCCGATGGTGGATGGTGGCTCGGCGGTTGAGAAGGGGAAGACGGTCGGACTCTATTCAAATTCGCGAAGCGGCGGCGCACCAGCGTCTATTGCTCGTGTGGGCTAGCCAACGTGACAGGAGGGCGAAAGCCTGCGCGCCCGTGGGCCTTGGCGCACGCGCGCTTTGTAATTGCTATTGATTGACATTATGTACGCAGATTTAATCGTGTATCGGATTCCGCGTTCGGGTACTAAACTAATTTGCCACACCCCGCTCGCAACTCCAGCTCCAGCCCCATCGGTCTTTGTTTCGCTCCGCGTCAGATCATATTTCTAAAAATAGTTGCGTGCCAATCGCAGCTGGCCTGAATGTGAATACATTGTTCCACATCTCCGCCGCCGAACAAGTGATATCTTTGAGTGCGGCCAGCAACTGGTTCTTGTACTGGAGCTGGTGGCACGGCGCGTTCGCCTAAGAATGCATGTCATCTAGAGAACGCTGTTCGGTTCGGTTTTTGCATTTTTTTTACTGCCAACTTTGGTCCGTCCACACACATGTGCTGGCCAGATGAGGTGGCTGGCTGACTGCGTAGCCCCGGCCGGGTTGGCGTGGCGATTTGATGTTTACGTGATAAGTTCATCGCTACGGAATTAGCATTTTGTGTTCTGGCGTTTTGGTCGCGATGCAGAGCCGGCGGATAATTGTTTGCAGCAGTTTATTGGTTTCTGGGGTGCACTTGCACTGTCCACCGCGGACGTGGCTGTAAAGTCGACTGCTTAACGATTTTATCCGCGAGGCGGCGGCCACCAGCTTGACCACCGGCGACCACTCATACTGGGTGCGCGTAAGACTGACTGAGAAATGGAAATTGGTTGTATTTCTGAAGCCTCTTGGCATTTGCTTAATGAGATGCAATTGCTCTTGAGTGCCGGCGGGTCGGCGCTGACGACGATGGCTTGGATTGTGGCCTGAAGGCTCTGGTGAGAAATGTGACAGTCTCGCTCCGGTGGTTAAGCACCGGTGAATGTTATGGACGTCTCCTTTATCTAGAATTCGCATTAGAATGAATGCCTTAAGTGTTTTAGATTTCTAAGCCGTTTTCCAGGAGACTGGTGGTGTTTAAGTGAATTTTATGTGGGGAGGTGCTTATGGAATGTTTGTGGAAGTTGTGCGCTGATTGCATGTGATCATGGCTTAGATACGACTTAGAGCCACATTTCACCTTGAGTTGTGGACGGAGAGACTTTTGATTACTGGTGCACTTAGCAACGAGCTCAGGGGGGATTTAAATTACTTTGAAGCAGGCGTCATGTATGTTTTTCTGGTCGTTATGGCACTCCAACGCATCCACAAATTGGTCATTTGACACACAATGCAATGTCTTGTTTGTTCTAGTCAGTGTCTACCTCATTTTCATCCCACGACGATAACAATCTTGATGATTCCCAAACTGCCATGTCCATGAGGGCCTAATGACGCTCCATAAACCGGATCCACCTTCCCTTCAAATCCCCATAAAGTTTCTCTTTTCGTTCCCGTCTGCACCTCCCACCAGCGCTGTGACACCACTTGACACATTTAAGCCACAGACCGCTTATGCTGAACACATTCCACAACCAGTCGCAGAGCACGGCACAATCGACGACCAAAAGCGCTCCCCCCCGCACCAATTCAGGTCAAATAGAGAAATCCACTTAAAGCTCGACCAAATCTCCGGCACACAATGCATCCAGACCGCTCGGAGCACTCTTACTTTTCATATCGGGACGCACGGGAAAACTCGTCTTCTGGCTGCCGACTCAATTCGGGTCATTTAGATCCAGTTATCGGCTTCTGGTTAGATGAGTGAGCTCCGCACGCAAGTAATCGGAGTGCCTGCGAGGCAGAAGGTCAAAGTAAACAGATTCGCGCCGCCGCGGCGCACTGCTCTGGGGAGTGTCATTAGAGATCGTGTCTGCGCGCAGGCGATCTTGAGTCCGATCGAGTGGAAGTGATTTCTTGGAATCGACGAGACTCTAAGAGAAAGGAAGCGTTTTTTTTTGTGCCAAAATAATCAGCCAGCGGGATCTGGCTTAGAATGCCCGCAATGAACGACAGCAAGGAAAAAAAACGAAATCCACGCCGGCAGGACAGTCAAGGAATTCTTTGATGCAATTAACTGGGATGCGGCGCAAGATACGGGATGACAATGGTCAGAGGTTCCTGGCAAAAAAGCGACGCTTTGCACCTGCCCGAATGGCGACCGATTTAGTTTCGAGGCAGCTGGGGATGGCATTCTTGCGCTGCCAAAGCGATTTTTAATTGCGCGACTGCGAAAGAGCGATTCCATTGAATTGATGATGACCGCCATGACAGGAGGGTCCGCACGATTGCCGGCCGGCCTTCAAGGTGCGAAGATTGCTTCGGGGGCAATTAATAGGCGTCTGTGTGCTTCGACTTTTATGTGACAATTGTGCAGGCAGATGATTCGATTGCATCGACTGTACTTTGCGGACTCAAAAGGCGGACAGTGGCGGAGAGTCGATTCGACTACGGTTTTGTGGAAGTGTTGCTTGAAGGAATGAATTCTATGATAGCCTGACGTGCGAAAATATCTCCAAGTCAGTAAACTTATACCGCTTACTCAGGCTAACAGATGCGATTTTCAAGGGTGGATATTGACAGTCAGAGAAGAGGCTCTAGCAGGATTTGACATTCCTATTGGTAGCCAGACAATAATAAAGATATCATTGTGTTTCAGAGAGCCTTCGATCTTCAAAACTATGGCTTGGGTTTTACAGCACCACTCCTTTCGAGGTGCTTCAAGACAAATTTAAAAATGGAAAGCTTCTCAACGGACACCGTTTGATGTCAACAGCCAACTCTAGGCCCCTTCTTCTCGTGAGCGAACAGTAGCGCGATCAACGTTTGAAGTTTCTAAAGAAGTCTGGGATATAGTAAGGGAGCTGGGTTTTTATTTTTGTCAAAAAACCCACGTCAAGGAAGCCATCAAGCTGAGGCCCCTCGATTTCGTTCAACGTTTTGGCTTCTCCGTAGGGTAGTCAAGAAAGTCATTTACGTACTCGGTCGTGGTGCTTCATTGGCAGGTGTAGGCTTCCGTCCTCCCTTTCGCTACGGATATCGGAAGGAGATGTTCGTTGCTACAGAAGTTATGTACACTAAAGAATTCGTTAACTCAAGCCATTAGGCAACCCTTTAAATGGACCAATTGGGGACTCCAATTTCTCAAAGGGTCTGATGGTATGAGGAAAGAGAGGACCGGTGATCGAACGTACGGCACGATGTCCAAAACCTCGATACAAAGGAGACCCATTTCAAGCTTCCATCCAGCGGTAGGGAAGCGGTTCCATCTGCCAACGGTGGTTGTGGTTGACAAGACAGTCCTGAAGGCAGGTAGTGCTTAGAAAATGCAAGATGACTACAAATTTGTAGTCAAAGCTTGGTTGGGTTACTACAAGATAAATATCGCAGAATAACCCCACGATGGTGGTAGCTATCAACACATCAGTTAGGCGTTCACTGTCTTGAGAGGAACATCTGCTGGTCATTGCTGTCCGTCGTGGGGATAGAATATATGGTAACAAGTCAGACACCGAAAAGGATACCAAGTGGATTAATTCTGATTGAAGTTGTGTGCCTTTGTCTTCAGATGATCGTTTCATTGCACAAATTGAAAAATTCAATCGCAGCTTGTTATCTAGCCATCGCGGAGATCTTAAAAGACTTGCCTGACAGCATGCGAGGATTTTATGCTGAATTCCTGTTCCTGAGCCAGTGGACATGCCCTTTTAAAGTTGACAATGAAGGGGCTAAACCACTTTTGGGTGATCTGTAAAATGGTTCTCATCGGGGACTACTCCTTACCTCTTCTGTCACTGTCCCGGCCTAACTTGTAAGGATTAGAACTTCTAAAGAGTTACACTTTCGAGAAGTGCACACCCTTAAGCTCTTATGGCAGGGCTTAAATGTCAAGAAATAGATCAAGGAAGTAAGCGGGAAGGGCTAATTTCTTCCTCACCTCTTCCTTTGTGTATCTCGATGGAACCACTAGGGTCTGATCTACCAATCAATCAACCAATCCACGATTATGTGACAGCCCTTAACTGTACTCAAAATGGCATTGCGAACTTCATCGAAATCTGCAAGAAAAATAGATCTCTTTAAAGAAACGGTAGGACTGCAAGAGATTTAGCTTGTAACCTTACACTGAATCAAAGTCTAAAACTCTTTGATTAAGTAATGGAGGCAATGAATGTTTATTTTTTACTTGTGCTGCTGAGTTCAAGTATTTTTTAAATGGCGCCCGACACTAGCATCCCCATTCATTTACTTTCCGCTCCTAGTTAACTATTCCAAACTTCACGTGGATCTAGAAATGTGATTAGGCTCTGCAATTTAAATTCAAGTTAAGAGACCCCATCCCATGAAAGCCTACACCTTCCACCAAAACTTAACATTCCGCCAAATATTTAAGATTCACTAATCAGTTCCCTTCTCTTCTTCTTCTCATTCCAGGTAAGATTGCATCGCTGCCAAGAAGGAGACAGTTTCTATAGCAAGATCCAATTAATATCTTGGTAAGAATCCTCTCCCAAAAATCTGTCAAAGGGTCGCCAAATTGATTGCGCCTCTTACCGAGACTCCAACCCACTTCGTGATTCAATTATGACAGACAATCTAAAATTAACGGTAATGCCAGTAAAATGATAATTTAACAACACCAGCGCGCACCCATTTAAACTTTAGGCCGCGACAAGAACACTTGACGCGCGTCCATAAAGCTCTTGATTGTCAACTTGTCAAGGCAAGTCTGTTGTTTGGGAAACGAACAAAGAAATGTCAAGCCGTCAACCAACCTGCGCCACTTGAACGTTAGCGTTTCCTTCTTAAGAGCAGCCCACAAGCATGTCGCTGCAACGGTAGCAGCTGTCAATCGGGTCTTGCCTGTCATCATCGGTGACCCAGAAATGCTCCCCCGTTCCCAAGAACCTTCGCGCGCATTCCGTCGGCAGAAGCCCCTTTTGTGGAGTGTCATGCCTCCCACTCCCGGTGGAGCAGCAATCGACGAAGACACCGTGAACGTGATTAAATCGGGAATCGGTAACTTCCTGTCAAGCGGTGCAATTATGTCATAAGTCCGAAAGCGACCGTCGAGTGACGTGCACGCTTCAATGTCAGGCAGTGCCTCGTCGCAGTTGAATCGCGTTTCGTTCGTGATTTGGGCTAAGAGGGCAAAGTTCCTGTTTCGCGACGAAATTCGCCCGCAAACCAGTTGTCGCAACAGGATCGACGATCTTTGTGTGTCAACCGAAGGCGGTTCCTGATGATTAATCAAATTCGTCGTGTGGTTTCTGGTTGCGCAGCGCGCACACACATGAGCCCGCAAAAGAGAGACAGCCTTTAATTCGGCAATTTATCCATTAAATGCATTTTACCTGTTCGCAGGCGTGTGTGTCGATCGACGTGTGGCGACGAAGGGGGAACGATTTCAAAACTGTCGTGGAATGTGAACGTGGGGACATATTTCCGTTGCAAGCCAGCGCCGACCCCCATCCGCCACCCGCCAGCCGCCACCGCTACAGGCACTGCTGCAGCCATTCATGTGAAATGTGAACGCTGCCGCCGACGAAGGAGGAGAGTGGATTTTGTTGTTTGTCACGCAGATACGCTGTGGGCTTCGAGAGTAATGCGATCCAATTCACGAATTTGGAGCTTTCAAGTGGCTTATGGGGTGGCTTGAGTGTTTTTCGTAATAAACGCGGCGCAGGAATTCGACTGCACTGCGATTTTTTGGGGGAGATACCGAGCCGAGGATATGGTGGGTTTCAGGTGGGCTCACTCATACACACTCCTCGTGGCGTGGTGCACGTTTCAAATTCAGCTGTTCGCCCATAAGTGGAGGCAAACACTGAACGGCCATTAGGAATGGTGTAGCTTGTCATTTGGTAGGCGCAACAATTATTGGCTAGGGAAAGGTATGCGCGTCACTTAGTCCGTCGAAATAAAAATCATTTCCTGCCGTTCGGCTGAGGATTTATGTGGGTTTCACACCCACAACGTCCTTGGCGGGATGTTAGTTCGGGGCTTAGTGGAGACTGAGTGACGTTTGACGGACAATCTTGAAATGAAATCGGTGTGGTGGCGAAGGGCTAGTGTTTTAGAAAGGACTGGAGCGGCGAGAACTCCGGCTTTGAGTTTGAAAATTACTCGTTAACTTTGACAATGCCAGAGAGTGGCTGTCAGTTTGGCAGTAAATTCACAAACGTCCAGTGAAGCAATGTGGGGGCATGGTTTTGGCTTTAATTGGTTGGAATAGTTTCCGTGTAGATAGTCATTTGTGTAACGACTGACCCAGGTCATGGATTTGTTTTGATCGTTCCGCCGTAAGTTAATGTCGTTGCTTGTCAAGTGCTAAGTCCATTGTCAGATAAAGACAAACTTCTTGTAAGTGTCGAGGGTTACACTTAATTTTCATGCAGTCACTAGGTTTGTGCAGATAAAGATCACACCGGTGTTATAGTTGTTCTCTAAGGTAAGGTCATGGCTAATTTGTAATCTATCTTGATCTCTGACCTAGTTAAGAAATCCCTATTTGGGACTAAAAGGGCCTTGAAGTGGTTGCTTTCAGGGACCAATGTCAAATTTCGCAATCAAATATATGTAACGCCCTACAAAACTGGCATTTGTTAAATCATCGGCCATTTCATTTGACGTTTTTATGGTTTCGTTTTCATAAGCGAATACTTTTATTCTGTCGTTCTAGCCAACTGTTTCTTTTCTGTGTCACGCTCTTAGGTTGGGCAATTTTAGAGCAGGTGGTTGATAATAGGCAACTACACTTATGCCTATTGTGATACTGTGTGGATAATTTCTGCATAGCATGTCTTGCTCACCAAAGTTGTATTATACTTCGCTAAGATTTTTTGTTTTCTTTTTTCCAAAGGCTAAGCAGTCGTGGAGAAAGTGAGAAGCGGTTTCAAATTCTTCCTTCTCTTAAAATCTTTTGCAGAAATGATTGTGGGATGCCAAGCCTAGAGGCCATAACGCAATGGCCTGTTATGTATCTTAGGTACACTTTGTCTAAGCCAACGAGGCAGAAAAATCGTGTAAGATTGAGTTGTAGCCGAAATGCTGTCAGCTTTGAGAATTTAATATTGGGGAACATTTTGGAGTCAGGTGATGTAAAAACACATTTCATCGTACCGCAACCTATGACAAATACGTATCCATCGACAGAGCTCTTGAAATAACTGTAACTTTGTTTTTCCAAAGTGCTCCAAAGTGCTCCAAAGTGCAGACATATTGAGCGCAAGGATAATAGGCGCAACAATTATCGGCTAGAGACATCAGATTGTAGCTAGTAAACGAGTTTCCCATCCTTATACCAAATGTCAACTCCACGCATGATAGCCTTTACGAGATCCGACGTAATCGCCAGTCCAAGTGGACTGACACGAATGTCCAAAATTAGGTTCTACAAAACATTTTTTCCACCAGCCCTACAAGAGAGACATCAGACCATGTGTCTGGTTAGAAGTAATTCGGGTTAATCCACATCTAGCCCTGTTAATTGCCAGAAAGTCTGTTCATTTTGTCACACTTCCTTTTACTTGTAATACGAATACATAGGGGAGGGAATAACTTATTGCTGACGACGCACTGTGAAACTTTCATTGCCTATTAAAACTCTGAGTGTTTGGTACCTACCACTCGAATGAGGTGGTGCCGTAAAAAAATGTTATATTAACACACAAGTCCAGGATTCGAAGGAATGACCTGTGCTGAGGTGATGCGCTTAGCCACTCCGCCAAGCCTGGATGCCGCTCGATTCACTTGTCATACAAATTATTCAACAAAAGCATATGTTGAAAGGTTGTTCATGGGAAGTGGCTTGGGTACAAATTGCAAATAGACCATGTTCCAAAGGGAACAAAAAATCACTCCATTGAAGTAAAGCGACAAATCTCAAACTGATGTGTGAGACCTGCGCAATTATCCCAAATAATGTTTGTCATGAATATCTTGAGGTGCTCCACCTGCAATCATCCTTTTAAAAAGCACAACAAGTTTGAGTTTGAGTTTGAGTTTGAGTTTATTGTCTAAATAAAGAGGGATTACAATTTACGACATTTACATATTTTTTTTTTTTGTTTTTTTCTATGCTTTCCAAGTCGCAGACTTCTTTCCAAAAAGCCTTCAAAATTCAACCCACCTCCATATCTCCTCTGCATCTTAAACAAATATTCATAAAGCACATCAGTCGATCACCTCCGGCCCGCACATCAAATCACCGCTCATCATTCTCGTTTCTTTTGTGACACAAATCATACGCAAATCTTGACCGACATTCTACCTCGTTCCGAGATGAGCTGCGGATAAGTTTTGAAATATGAAATATGCTCTGCAGCTCGGTCCGTGGGTGGGCATCGTCTTAAAGGCAAGCACGTCACAGCCAGTCGTTCCGGATGTAAAAAGTTTAATTTAAATATTCCCGCAGGTTGCGCCATCACCGAAGCGTCGCCGCCGCTGCTGTTCGGTATCGTATTCATCGCTGGCAGGTTAGCATAATGTATCCAAGTCTTTGGCTTGTAATTCATAATCGGTGACATGTCGTGGGCAGGTCGGTGTGCTGTGCGTTACTATGATTTACCTGACTCAAGACAAATAGCTGGATTTCAACGGTAAACGAGGTTTGACTGTGGGACTAAGCTATCAACTTGGATGATGTAAAAATGTGGTGGAGAGGTTCAGGGGCTTGAACATCTTGTTGGCGGAGATTCAATGTCAAAATGTACAAAACTGTGTTTGGAACAAGTGGAACGAGTGGGCTTAGGGTTCATGGTGTGGGGTTAATGTATGAACATCTAAGGTTTTGGCCTTTTTAAAAAAAAATGCATATTGCTGGAGCGAATATACAGGCCCTTAGAGAGGGGCACGGATGTACCTTTTTTGTAGGAACTACTCGTGTCGGGTGCGCTACTGCTCTTTCACAAGAAGAGGGCACTTCAGTTTATTGTCGACTCCGAACCGCAACAAATTCATTGAAACTTCAGAATTACAACCGACCAGCTTTTCACTCAAAGAATGGAAACGGGGAATCTTTTCGCAGTTCACTTAGTTGTCCTCACATCCTCCCACATGGAACTCAAGCGCGCGTCTGATAGGTGGCCGTATGTGTTGATGCTGGAAAGTAAGTGAACTCCAGCGTGCGCTTGATAGGTCGGTCAATTAATCCAAAGTTTTGGTCAGGTCCAAACTGCACTCTACATGTTAGTGGAGTGCCATTGAAACAGGTGGAGAAGTTAAAGTATCTCGGGGTCTTTACACGGGTGATGGGAGTGCCAACATTGAGATTCCTTGTTTGGCTGACCAAGCTGGATTCATTTTGACGCTGCCTGGAGGATCAGTAAGAAGGAAGACTCAGTGTTGGTTCCAATTCTCATCCGTGGCCAAAAAATCTAGGAAATGACCGAAAGAATAAGATCACGAATACAAGATGCCGAGATGAGATTTTTCCTTGCTGTAGCCGGAGTTTTTCGACGAGGTAGAGTGAGAAACGCAGAGAAAGAAAGAAAGAAAGACAGAGCGAGGTGAACTCAATGTTGGGCAGCTACTTTTTTAGACGGAGAGGTCTAGACTTTGATGGTTTGGCCACATGATACGAATATCCCCCCATTACGACTTCCGAGGTGTGCCTTAGATGCGATTCCATCAGGTAGGCGACCGCTTGGCAGACGAAGGGCCATGTGGTTCAATCAAGTCCATACACTCACCTATTGTGATTGAGAATAACTCTTGACGAGTTACTGACGATGGCGGAGGATCGAGCGGGCTGAAAGTCTCTCTTGCGTGCATTGCCCCCGTGACTTGATGCTTGGAGTACATCATCATCATCAGAAACTCACGAAAATTACGATGTGAACGTTCAGTCAGAAATTGAATTTTAAACCTCCGCCGCGCTAAAAACAGCGCCAGGATGGATGGCACCTCTGTTTTTTTGTACAAAATTCAATCCATTTGCTAGCGACTTGCAAAGATTTTAAGGTCCTAGTTGCATCTTAAGGCAGTTTAAAGATTTTATAGTTATAGCTGCTTCTAAAGGCAACACATAAAATCCTTCAGTAAGCCTGGGTCCACGTTCAAAAAGGAGAAAATTGAGGCATTTATATGGAAACTTTTGAAGAGATCCTTTTCTCAGATTTGAAAGGTCCTGTACGCCATCTGATACAAAATGTGACGTTGTTCAATTATGGGCTTCGCACGCGAATCGATGTCCAGGCTTAAGCCTACCTTATGTCGACAGCACGTTGAACACTCGTCTACACACGTGAGTGCCAACTGGAGTACATTTCACTGATCCCACTGAAGCATGCCTCAATTTACAGATTTCTATAAACAATCAAATTTCAACCACTTCCCCTACTACACCTCATCAGTGTTTATACACAGCTCGTTGAATCACTTTCAGTTTGGACTAGAATTCGTTCGTTTCGTTTTCATTCCGAAATTCCAAACTCAAACCAATTCTGTCTTCAGGCCATCGTGTCTATTGGAATGCTTGTCCCGCACTTGAGCGCAAAAGCAGTCGATCGCTAAAAACAATGAAGCTGCTTAAATGATTTAGGGAGACCCCCCACACCCCCTCCATGCATCATCGATGTAGTTATGAGGTTAAGAATCCATTCAGCCTGATGACCCTCAACCCATTGGAATGCAGAAGCTTGACAGCACAGCTTTTGACCATGACCATTGCCTGCAATTACCCTTCAATCGATTCGAAGGCAAAACAGCGCTCATTTATCGGCCATCTGTTCCGCTGGTGCCTTGTTGGCATATTCCCTCTGTCCGGCGAATTCCACTGCCTCCCACAGTACTCCCCGGCCGTTCGAATTCTCGAACAATTAAATTGTAGAACAGAACCATTCGAGAGAAAGAACGCCACGAGTCGCCAACAATGGATCCAAGAGGGAGGCAGGGAGTATCACGCGAAACGTGGCTCCGTCCGTCGGCCGGCAGAGGAGAGACCTGTTAACCTGCTTTCATTTAATTATTCTGTTCCTCGCAGATGATTAGAGACGAGACACAGCGGAACAGAGATCGATCTCTCGCGTACACGCATCCGATGCGAGAGCGTGATGAAGCTGAATATGATTCCCCCACCCCCCGGCCCGCCCGAGACCGATCCACGTCAGTGCCGATAATTTGGCAGCGTGCGGGGTCCCCGTCAATCACCCGCGTGAGTGTTGTTGTTCGTCGATTAAGCGTGTTGAATTGATTTTTGAGTGATTAATGGATTTCTCTCCATTTCAGTGCGCAGCGGAAGATGTGTTCGCATCTATTGAGCGCAATTGTGTGCGGCTCCCAGAGGGGGGGTTCACGTGCTGCGGGGCTCCGGTGCCACGGACGTCTGCGTGAGATATGACAGGCGTGCGCAAAAAAGTTTCGCTGCTGCCGGCAATCTCTCTCTCTCTCTCGAAATGATGAAGATTGGCAGATGAAAGATCGAAATTGGGAATCGATAATCGGCCAAATAACAGCGAGCCCTTGAACTCTGCGCAGAAATGGAGTCCGTTGGATCTTTGACATTTGGAATGACTTTGAGGAGCGGCGGAAGGTTCGATTTAACGATTTCCATAATTAGAATGTAATTTATCGGAGTTGCGGCTGGGCTGGGGCGGATGGCGGATGATTAATTAGGGGGGCCTGTGGTTCCGCTGGAAAATCGATTAATCGATTTCGCTGAGGGGGGAGAGACAGCGAATGAAAACTGGAAGTGACCCTCGTGGGCAGAGGATTTACTTTACCGGGCACTGTGCGCCGAATGGCGTGTTTGTCTTGCGGCGTTAATTTTGCTGCGAAGTTGACTGTGGTGGCGGCGAAACGGTTGTGATTCCTTTGGGAGAGGTTTCGAAATGAAACTCTTTTACGGAGCAACAAACTCTTAGAAGGCTTGTGATGTGGAACTTAGGACCCTTAAGCAAGAGATTCTTGTGAACTGAAGAAGCTCTTAACGAGGCGCCAACAAAGCGAAAATGGAAAGATGCTGCCATCTGTGACAACAACATGGATTGAAACTGGATTTCTACGTTAGACTTTATCTTACGTTTTGACTTTTTCTTTGAGGAAGCAGTAGAGCAATGGAGCTTTATCCACAAGTCGCCTTCAAACCTGAAAAGGGAACGACGCTTCATTTGATTGCCTGCAGCAAGACTGAATTTTGTAGACCTGTGACATGGCACCAAAAAATACTGTAAGCAACGTTTAAGTTGGTTTAAGTTTGACTTAAAAAAGTCCTTGCCACCTTTCACCCAAGCTACAATATTGCCAGTTCAAATTTCTAGGGGTGTTACATTTCGGAGTCATCCACTGGCCCAATATTCCCAATATTCTCCAAGAAATGATTCTAACAGAGGATTATATTTGATTGTAAGAATTAAATATTTAATTTACTCTTGGGAATCACAGTCTTTCAGAGTGACTGTCGGTCCTCTTCTTGCTCTTCAAGGTATGGTCAGTAAGCAGCTTGCCTATCCAGCTGGCGTGGTCTGCAGTTGGGTCTTCAGTTGCATACAGTAAGTTGCTGCTGTGAATCACCTTAAACGGGTCCCTCTTTGGTTTAATTGTCTCAATTTCTCAAATTCCTCGTCCTGCGGCAGTACTGTCCATGCGCTCAACATGACATAGCCAACTTTCATGCTGTTCATGTAGACGCCTTGACTTGGCGCATGCCGCCATTCGTCGTAGAATATTCTCCTAAAAACACAGACCCCGCACTTTCGAATGGACCAAGAGTTCCTTCATCCACTTTCAATAGCATTCATCTTCCTAAGTCAGTGACCTAAAATAGGACGACCGCAGTATAACACGAAGCCGGAAGCTTACAACAACCTACTTGAGCGCTAAACCTTAACAAGCAGCTATTGGCAACAGTGAGTCGGCGTTTGCTTTTGATATTGGTACTTGACCTGGAGATCATCAAGAGATGTCTGCCTTTTTATTGTAAATTTCCAGAGAGAGCTCTTAATTCTAAGTGTTGGGAAGATAGACGCTTGTCGCTTGGAATGTCTGGCTTGAAACTAGGGTAAAGAACTCCTTGACCAGCTTCCTTGACCTTCTAAAACGACATTAAAGAAGGGATACTTGCGAAGGTGCCGGTGTAGCATTCATTTTCCGGAGGCGTGTCACTCGTGAAATCCGCTGGTTGTCTCAGCCTGAGCATCTAGCTTAGCTTCATAGTTGCTTACTGGACATGGTTTCCCGAACTCCATCCTGTTCAAGCAGTTCTTATGCGCGTTAGAGGCATGTTTCTGCGCATATAGCTCGGTGGTAGGTTGCATGCCTTGTGCGCATGTTCATTGTACAATGATATTCGAGACCTCAAAGTTATGTATGAGTTTCACTGATTGGTCGCAGTGGTGTAGTGGGTAAGCGCGTCGACCCACATGTAGAAGATCTAAGTTCGAGTAGTTGCTGTGGAAGCTAGGCCCTGGTCGCTTGCAAGCTGTAGTGCCACTCAATTATTAATTATAAGTTCCACTGATAACATGTCAGTCAGGCATTCCAGGCTAGACAAGGCATACAGACACCATTGCTAGGAAAACATTAAGTTGACGCCAAGTCTTCTGACTCCTTCCTTTTTAGCAATCTGTAGTCAGGTAGAGTCGTTTCAAACTGGTCTTCGGTGTTAAGGAACCCCAAAGATGGAAACCGAGTTACGTACCTTAATTGGAAGCTATATACTGGTATCACAGGAGTTTGAAAGACCCTGAACTTCATTTTCAGACTAAATGTTCTGTTGGCCCCTTTGTGGAAGTATCCTGCTGCCTGTGGTTTGATCACAAGCCATGGGGAGAATGATCTTATGTGAGTAAGACAGTCTAGATGACTGAGTGAAGTAATGAAGAATCAACTTCCAAACTTGGTATATAGTTCTATCAAGTGCTGTTCACCCAGAGAAAACCCGAGGTGTAAGAAACACCTCAATACTCACCAAGGAGGAGTGACTCTCCCCTAAGACTGATGAATATCAATTGGCAATTGAGATAACACCTAAGGCGTTTGACGACGGTTTCCTGACAACGGGTATAGGGGCCCCGTATTTTTAAGCCATAAAGGCAGGTTATAACGTACTTCAGATATTTTGACCGTATTTATGAACCTTTTGATTCAAATTCACATCCACTACAGTTACTGTCAACAGGCTCACTAATGAAACAAAAGTCCATTTCGTGCAATGGCTGTTGCCAGGTCTAAGTTTTAAGAAATGTAGCTGAAAGTCACAACCTTTCACAGAGGCTATATTTAGGTGCCACAGAAGGTCAGAAGGACTTGAAACTTTGCTTCAGCCTGAATGTGTTATTGGAGTGCCTAGGTGGCTGTGGCTTAAACCTAAATCGCAGAGAGAGACCTTAAATAGTTTTCTTAACCACTGTCTCAGGCCAGATGGTTTTCGGTTAACTCGCCCTTTCAGTGTGGAGGTTTGGAGCATTTGAAACCGGGTGTGTGGCCCAACAACGACAGAGAACGACCTTCCTCCCTACAAAGGAGACCACACGCGTCCCTCAAACACGAACTCAGTCGATACGTGGGTAACCAAGGCGTCAAGTCATGCGTTATCCAGGAATCATGGGCAAATGAATTTCGTGGTGTTAGGCCTTCAAGGTAGGTGCCCACTGTAATCAAAATTCGTCATTTGTCACCAAAGTAGATGCAGTCCCGAGCTACTTCAAAATAGTTTCGCTCTTCGTTGTGGAACTCTGTCCAATTCTGCGTACTTCCATGTTGACAGCCTTCGATATGTCCACATTAACTACCTCCCAGACTTCGACGTCTTTCATTTCTATATAACCAAGTGCCTCACTGATGTTCCGAAGTGTTCATCCAGTCAGGCCAGTGTCGACCGTGTAAACTGGAAGAACAAATGGAAGATCACGACTCTAACGTAGGCCTGTTGGTTAATCACAATCTTCTCCAGAATTAAAGCTTAACTTGTTGGATGTCTCTTTTTCCAAAATCTGTCGTACCCTTCCTTGACGTTATCGTCTCATTTATCCACAGAGTACTAGTTTGCTGATCGAATATTTCAGGTTTCGAAAGATTCAATGTTTCAAAAAGAAAGAGCCCGTAATAAGATCCAACTTTTCTATTGGAAGCACAACAAAAAAGTGCTGCCACTATTGTAAGCATTGCCTATACAGAAGTGTTACGTTCCCGTTATCAACACAATTCTGAAGTTACGTAAATTGAGGCAAAAGATCGACAGATTAGTGATCGATTGATCGAAGTACAAATTTGTTGAAAATACCGTCGACTTCCAAAGAAAACCCCCTTGACCTTGTTGTCAGATAACACCAGTGATCTTTATTGATCTTTCATTTCACTCCACAAAAGACTCCACACGCGTCAATTTGCATTCAAATGCGATGAAAGATGATGCCACAGATCGATCATCTCGCACCCGATCTACACACCCAACTCGTATTATGCCCGAAGACAGCCCAGACCTTCATCACGCCCTGCTTTGGGCACGAGTTATGCTATATAGCAAATCGTTTTTCATTCCACAGCCAGGCACACTCCATAGCTAAGCGATTGTTGGCCCGTTTTCCGTTTAACTGACTGCCCTCGTTCACTGGCAAGTCATTCATCACCTCGGTGGTCTTATGCAACCGCTGCAGCCTCACGCCTCGCGTCAAAACGAATCACAAAAACGCTCCGAAGTTAGCCTCAAAACAGCAACGTCTACCAGCCCAAGTTGGCCAGCCCAAAATATTGCAAATGAAGTTGGACACACCAGCGGGTGGCGCTGTGCCCAGGTCGGTGGCACACTTTTCGACTGAGGCGTGCACTGCCGCGCCGCCGTCGAATTGGTTTTCCGAAGCCTGCCCAAGTTTTGACAGCCAGAAACGGCGTGGTGTGTGTCTCCGCTAGCACAGGTTTCCAGAGAAACGCCCACCTAATTAACGCTCACACCGTTTGGCATACATTGAATTAATCATTTGTCGCGGGCAATGCCAAAAGACGCCATCGAGAGAGTGCTTAAGACACAATTACCGCCGCGGACAATGACGGCGGCGCGGGCAGCGGCGGGCGAGCTGCCGAAGGAGACACAAATGATTCTCGCGTTACAATTGAACTTTCACTTGTTGTGTCTGTCAAGTGGAAGAGGCGGAAACAAACGCATAACATGTGGCAAAAGACAAATTGAGACGCGAAACCGAACGGTTAATTGGATCGCGTAAATCATGCGCTGGACTGCACAGACCTTGGTCGGCGTTTTGCGCGGGGGTGGTATGGATTTGAATTCTTGAAATCTCAACGTGACATGTGCCGCGACGGCGGTGGCGGTGACAAGCGATGAAAGTCAACTGACAAGATGTTGTGTAATGAGAGCGAGTGTGTTGAGAGAAAATTATGTTCTTGTGAGGGTTGGGAACTGCAGTTGAGGAGGTGGGAGGTTAGGTCTATTCTGTTTAGCAACTGAGAAAAGATATAAGAAGTGACTTTAAAGATCACCTTGACTGAATGGAGTTAAAGAACTGATTGCGCGCTTGGCGAGAAGCTGAGAAAGTTCAATACTGTCGGGGATTGGCAAAGTTATGTGAAACGCGTTTGCTTGTTTCTTAGAAGAGGATCAGTGATCTCTGGTTGATCTTGTACAAATTTTTAAGCAGAGATGGCTCCATCATTGAAAGCCGCAAGTGATCACCAGCAATTTATGGAACTTGACACTAGCTTTCATTGGAACTGTAACACTGTCCTTAATGGATATAGAAGTCTCATTCTCTCTCTCTCACGTCCTGATCAGTGATCCTCGACTGATCTAAGAAGTGATCCCTTTGTGCTCAGCCCCACATTCACTTGATATCTTCAAATATCGCATAGTTCTCATTTTCAAAGAACACGTACAAAGGATCAACGAACTGACCTACTCCTGCAACACGATCTTTTCAAATTTGTCGTTAGTTGCGCAACCTTGAATGTTGTCCCCATTTCTAAAATTTGGAGCCACGATTCTAACCGATCCGTGCCTCCGTTCTTTTTTAGCCATCATTCGAAAGGCAGGATCATCTAAGCTCATGTCATCCTGCGGGTCGATGTGATCGTTGCAATTGATCACTGATCTGTACACGATCTAAGAAGCAAAGCTATGTAAGTGCCACTGCAGTTAAATGGTGACCCTTCCTTGATTTGCTGATCATCCACTAATGTCCCGAAATGATAGGTGATCGTCTAGGAACATTCCTAAAATGAGCTTATCTCACCGCCATCCCGTCATGATCTTCACTCCATTCCGCCCAAATCTACTCACTTTGGGGCAGACGCTTTTGGGAGGTATCTCGACTTCGAATCACGCTCAAGATGTGCGCTTCAATTTTGTTATGTAAAAACACGTTCGACGTGTATGGAATTCAAACCCGTGATTGATCCCCGTCTCCCTCTCTCTCTGTTGTGCCTACCCTCAGAACTCTGATACCAATCATCATCCATTATTCATTTGGCCGTCTTGTCAAATTCTGCCAAAGTTCATCGTCCGCAAGGCCACCCAAAAACGGCCAAATGCCTCCGATTACGAATTCAAATCGGGTGGATTTTTGACGCACATCAAAGTGATAGTTTGTCAAAGGCTGTCAGAGAAAGGCCCAAGAAATCATCGTTTATGGTAAGCGCCGGTTAAGTCAGTCCATATCTCGACGGCGATCACTTCCTAAATCCATCAGGGGCAAGCCAACCGCTGACGTCGAAGGCTGAGTTTCGTGGCAAGAGTTCATAAAAATCTAAACACACCGACTTCCGCTCATCGAAGATTCTTCTGCGCGTACTTCTCGAAAGTATCTCCGCAGAGATCAAAAACAAAAGACAGCAACAACACCGAGCAGACTGTGTGTATCTACTTGGCGTGGGCAGAATTTCGCATTAAGCAACGTTATTAAGTGCGGCTAACATCCGCACTAATAGGCTTTTAAAAGCACTCTCAAAGCAGCCCATATCAGTGTGTATCCCCGCCTCGAGCAGCCGCACTCCCAAGCGGGCATCTGCACGCTCCATGGGCACATGGGGCTGGGAGCGAAGCACTCGCCCAGCGCGTGCACAGGCATACAGCACTTACCCATGATTTATAGTCTTTCAGCGAATATTTCAAAAGACTCCCTCCGCGTCGGTTGAATAAAAGCGAAGAAACTTTTCGAGCAGCGGCCACGGATGCATATGGCCGTTGCGGCTGCAGCGAGCGCATCAAGATGTTATATAACCCGCTTCGTGGTGGATGGGCTCTTAATTTCAAACGACAGCGGTGATAAAACATTTATGGCGCTGCGACAGAACCCGTCTAGGCCGATTGGAAGTTTATGCGCTGGCCCTGGCACGGCCTTGCACGACAGGCCCCGCCGACAATGTTGCAGAAGTGTATCGCCGTCTAATGCCGCGCGACAGTTCGACCTTCTGCTCCGATAAGCATTCTATTTGACGCTCCGTAGGCCCAGATCTTCTGACAGCCGAACGCGGTGAAGAGTTCTTAATTATCCCGAGTCGTGGAGCCACAGATCCGGTGAGCACACAGCTCGGGGGCGCATGAATCTCTCTCGCTGACTGGAAATTAATTAAACCAGGATCGTGTGCCACGGATGGACACACGGAATGGCTATCTCTAGTCCGAAACACGATTTATGAGACGCGATAAAGCGGCGGAGACGACCAGTACCAGCAGAATTCCTCCATAAAACCACAAGACGTCCTTCCCGCCGTCGCGCCTCAGCCGCCACCGGACAGGGGCAATGCGCGTTTCCGAAGCCTGTTTCTGTTTCTGTTCTGCCGTGACCACACTGAGAATGTGCGTTGCGTAGTCTGTTGCTCCCTGCACACACGCACGCACGTCAGATAAGCGTCTGAGCAAATACGAAGAGGAATGGAAAAAGGTTCCGTCCGTCCTCCACGAGTGCCGGCGACGGTGGTGATCCCTTGTGCTCGCTGAAGGTCATTGCTAATCCATCCGCTCTGTAATAAAATATGCCCACAACCGGCCTCGGCGGTGGATGGCGGCGGCAGCGACGGGGGCTGCCCGGAATGGAATTTTTATGGCTCCAGCATAAGAATCTAAGATGTCTGCAGGCGTGAATGTGCTCCCCTCCAGCCGGGACCAGTTACAGGCTCCGTCCCTCAACCCACATGTGGAGCTGGCTTGCTCGTGCGGGCAGGCGGGGACACGACAACGAAACCGAGGCACGATGCAAAAGTGTGAAACTCGTAACACGTTTCGACGACACGCCGCAACAAGATGCAGGTTCAAAAGGCCAACAATGTAGCCAACAACTTGTGGTGCACTATGCAGTCGACGACGGCGGTGAGGCAGGATCGCGGGGCAACGTGCCAACGAGCCAAGGAGGCATTCCATTGTCCCTGGACTACCCTGCGTCCTGTCTAGTTTGCGAAGAGCAGCCAATTTATAATTCCCCTCAGGCGGACCGAATTTAGACGGAGATACATTATGTTAGGCGCGGGTAAGACCAGAAGTCATCCGACCACTTCTCTGTGCCCTTGCTGCAGCGTGCCTCCCCCTGCGGTTAAGTGAGCCTCCTTCGGATGCAATTGTGTGTAGCCACACCCTAGCCCGGTCAGTGG
Organism: Eristalinus sepulchralis; assembly: GCA_944738645.1. Taxonomy (NCBI): domain Eukaryota; kingdom Metazoa; phylum Arthropoda; class Insecta; order Diptera; family Syrphidae; genus Eristalinus; species Eristalinus sepulchralis. Next base: position 58,801,917 of record OX122886.1, read on the forward strand.
TGGGTATCTTCCGCCGCCATCATCTTCGGCGTTGTTGTCCGCTTTGTGGTCGCCATCGTCTTCGTCGTCGTCCCACGGAAATTCTTTTGAAACCCTGATAAAGAATCAGAGTTTATTGGGCGTCTTTGACACGACAGACGCGAGACACCTCAGACATATTGGCTGTGTTCGAGTTTTTGGGTGTCCATGTCACGCAGGCACTGGGTCAGCCGCTTGGCCCGGCCGCGACGGACCTGAGAAAGTAATTAATGTCGAACATATATTCTCGAGTGAAAGGGAAATTTGGGCTTAAATGGTTTACAATTTGCGTGCAGTTATTTTTGTCCTGCGTTGGTGCTGGTGACGCTGGTGAATTTGTGCGGCCCCCGACTCGGCTGGATGACGTGAGCCTGAGCGCGGGGGGCGGGAATCGAAAAGGAAGTTGTCAGTGAAAGGTAAAGGAGCAATTTGTCAATTTTAGCAGTTTTATTTTGTGGTCTTGGTAGTGGGAATGAGCGTGGGCTCGGGACTTTCTTTACATGATTTGCAATCAGATCTGGAACTCGAAGAGAAGATTTATGACGTTTGCAGGGGTCTGTGTGATCTTTTGTTCAACACTGGACAAAGGAAGGCTGGGCTTTGTATGAAAGTGTTTCCGGCTGGAGCATTGAGTGAGAGAGAGAGTTTCTTTGTGGTAAAGGGGTGCGTTCTTCTGATTTTTTGAAGGATCCATTGGGTCTATGGAATCGGAGGCAGAGATTTTTTCGTAATCTTCCCAGGCACCAGATGCTTCGTATCGATGTTTATCCGGCCGAGAATAATGTGGACCCTTTTCACTTAATTTTTAACTTCGATATGTAACCGAAGTCAGAGTGCCAGCAATTTGGGTTAAGGACAATGACTTCAAATGTCCAAAATGAGGAAATCCCGTGATCCCAAAATGGCCAGAATCTGGAAAGGCCAAAATTTCGAAAACCTTGCAGAGGATTTGATATAAGAGGAATACAACCTCTTGTGGATTTTAGTCTGTTCGGTATTTTGTACCTCTCGAGATTTTCGTCCTTACGAGATTTTAGACTTTTGGAGATTTTGGTCTTCTGGGGATATTGTTCTTTTCCGGAGGTTTACCTGTTTTGGATTTTGGTCTATTCCGGACATTGGATTTTTCAGGATGTTGAGCTCTTTTGGAGTTTGGTCTTTTCATTTTGGTCTTTTTGGGATTTTTTCCACTGTGGAAGTTTGGTATCTTTTGGAATATCTTGGTCCCTTGGGATTTTAGTCATTTCAGAATTTTGCAAATTTTGTTCGTTTCGGCATATTGCTCATTTCGGAATCTTATTATTTTTGGGATTTTGGTTCTTAATAATTTTGCTTATTTTGGGATTATAGACCCTTGGAGATTTTGGTCTTCTCGAGATATCGGTCTTTTCTGTATTTTGACCATTTTTAAGATTTTGGTCTTAATTTAATTTTTTAGTCATTTCATTTGAGTCGTTTAATTTAAATCATTTAATTTTAGTCATTTCGGGACTTTACGCTTTTGCTGATTTTGGTCTTTTTGGATCCTTACCTGTTTGGGTCTTGGCTTTTTCAGATTTCGGAGTTTAGTAAATTTTGATCTTTTTGGGATTTTGAAAATTTTGGGTTTTGTTCTTTTCAGTAATTTCCGGATTTTCGCCTTTTGGAAATTTCAGTATCTTCGAGATGTCGATCTTATCGGGATCTAGATTTTTTTGGGTTTTGGTATTTTCAGGACTTTAAGCACTCTGTTGCATTTTCGGAATTTCGCGATTTTAAAGATTTTAACTTTTTCTGGATCTTGATCCTTTCGGGACTTTTTACGTTTCGGTATTTTAGTCTTTTAGAGGCTTTGGTCGTTTCGGGGTTCTTGCCCTTCAGAATTTTTTTTCTTGGACTATTTAAGGTGTTGATCTTTTCGAAATTTTTGATTTAAAGGTTCTGTCCGTCATTTGTAAATTGTTTATCAGCCTCTACATTTCGTTATTGATTTTTTTCATAAAGTACTTAAGATCACAAATCGATTGTAAACTTTGTCCAACTTAAAGTGGCTCATGGCTCATGAGTTCGAAATATCTTCTAGTGGACTACACTTAACCAATTTCTTACAACTCACAAAACCTGGACATATGTAAATGTGCTTAAAATGTTCCAAATTGAGGCTTCTCGCATTCTAGGTCAGGACTTCCTTCGATTGTTTCGTTTCAAGAGAGTACAACCGGCGGTGACATGATTCTCCAGGATGTAGTCGAACTTAGTACCGCGATATTTTAGGTATCTCTGGACAGAAAAAGCTGCAAGCAACTACACCATCCCTAAACACCTAAGTATGCCTTTGCTACGTGGTAAGTCCCTCTGCGACGCCTGTGGAGAGAACAACAGTATTCGGTCAGGTTCAGGATCTTGACACTGAATTGGTGGAATCTCACGTACATCATCCTTGTAAAAGAAGCACCTGCTGGTATTCCCTTCGAAAAATAAAAGTAAAGCAATGAAGCAAACTATCCTTGTCCAACAATGGACCAGGTTTTGAGTCTAAGTACTCCAATGTAGTGTTGAAAATCATAAACAGGATTGAACGCCATCCATTTGATGAATAAATTTAACTGTGTGGCGTTAGAGCTTTAGTTCACCTTGGCCTAGCTTCCTTAGCAACTACCCGTGTAATGCAAACACTCGAGTGGAGGGGGGCTACAGTTTATTGTCAACTCCAAACAGCGAGACGGAAGGAACTTTTTTTATAAACAATTACTGTTTCAGCCTAGGATAGAAGACAAGATTTTGAGCATCGAACTCAACGCACACTTCAAACAATTCCACAGAATTTAATATTCGACATCCAAAGGCACTTAAGTCTCTGCACCAATCTGCGACAGGTTCCCTTCTAGAACTGTCCCAATATTCGAAAGAGAGTCTCTCCTTTAAGATTAACAAAACTGTTTTACAAATGCCCACACCCGTCTCACTTAGAAAGTTCTTTCATAGCGTCCATTCCTAAGCTTCCGTTAATGTCATCAATTCCCACTCGGCATAACCGAGATAACCCCTGCCTCAACCGGGACACAAGTATTGTGTAGGCTGCCAACTGCATGAAAAATATCATCCATTTGCCCGACAGGTCATTATAACTTTCAAATGTGGCCCAGTTCAGAACCCTCCATTGATGAATTGCGTCTGCACATCTGTGATTTGTAACGCTCCCCATATCACAGCCTGCCGCACAATAGACCGTCGCATCGCTTTCCCTCAATCTCTCCACCTTACACGCATTTGAATGCAGATTTTCGTATTTATTGAACGAATTTTCCCCGCCCCAACGAACAAGCATCGACAACAATCGCATCTGTCTTCGGGCCGTCGCTGACAGCCGATCAATTAGAACTGTCAGACTATAATTTACACTGCAACCGAGCCCGAGACAAACGAATCGCTTTACATGACAAGAACTAGAAACAAATTAGAACAAGCTGTCCGGCTGTGGAGACCATGAATTGGCCAGCTGCTGTCACCTGGCACACGTGGAGCTCGGTGGATTATCAATTCAAGCCCTGTCCGCGGTCCACGGCTCGATGTCAAATTGGGGTAATAATTTGATGATTCTCGGCGAGTCGATAACCGCCGCCGTGCCGCCGTGCCGCCGTACCGCCGGACCCAGGAGAAGAATGGAAGATTAGCATTTAGAACGCCCTGGGTGGAGATCGCATTACCGGAAATTTATTGTTGTCCGATAAGAGTGTGGATGCACTTCTTGACGGCGACACCCTGCTTATGGGCAGGAAACTTTCTACTCGCAGACCAGCTGAATGGCGTTTTGAGATGCGTTTCGGATGCACTATCGCCGGGAATATGAACGGAATGAAACAAATCACCCGATTGCGAGGCGAGATCTGGGAGAGAAGATGCGCTATCTAGATGAATTCGCCGTCGATATCGCCGGGCAGTGATCTGAATTTTAGAAAGTTTATTAAACAAATAATGCCCGTGGTGGATAAACTGTCGTTTTGGAGTGATATTTGATGGCGGTCGGGTGCTGTCCGGTGGAATGCAGTGAATTTGAATTTTTAATGTTTTCTCTGGGAATTACTGCTTTGATGGCTGGAGATCATGATTAGTTTAATTTCTGTTTACATACTTTCAGGGGCTCTCGCGCTCTTGGATCCTCTGACCTTTTTCGTCCGTTCCTTTCGGCACGTGGGCCTCGACTCCTACTCCTACGCGCCATTGTGCACGCTTGCCAGAAATGCGCTTAAGCTCCCTTTAATTCTGTGCAAGTCGCGCTGATCCCTACTCGACTGCTCTACGTGATGTGCTTCAGAGTCACCAAGCTCGTCTACAATCTTGTGCGGGCGGGTTGCACTGTATTACTTGACAGTCAGTCTTTATCTGCGAAGCTTGTGTCCCATCTACAGCTATTTACTTCTTCGAATCGTCGACTTAATATGTTTTTGGCCCGTTCTTTTGTGAAGTTCTTTATTGGCTAGAAAACCCTTAGGATGTTTCAACGACCAAAGTTTACAGCTTCCTTGGGTTTAAGGCAGGCGCTGGAACGAATTGTCCATTTGACCAGAATAGTCGTAAGTTGAGCCTTCAGCTAAGAGAGTTATTCCTCGAAGATTTGGACAACATGAAGAGCGCAGCCTTTGCCTTTCCAATAATGGTGCTGATGTCCTTATCAGTTTCGCCTACAGTAGAGAGAAACTACCAACTCTTCCATTCCGAGAGAGAGAGCAAGCAATCATGCGCTTAACCTTAATATTCTAGATTATATGACAGGGTCCATCGAGTTCCTGTGATTCCAGTCAAGGCTGCACGGAGCACAACGCTTATCACCAATGAACACAAAATTGGTCACATTATAGAACCCTGTCTGACTCCATTTTGAACATTCCTGCAAGACCTGACAATTGAATTCACCATGGGTTGCATTTACGATTGAACTTATCCATGATATCCCTGCTCCGCTCAGGGGGCATGAGCCTGAGCACACAAGGCAACCTCGTTGATCGCACTCAACATGGCGAGCTGCCAACACTATCCTCAATGCACAGGTCAAGTGCATGGTTCAATGATGCTCCTTGGGGTGTTGATCCATACAGGAGGACTCAGAGCAAACTCCTGTCTGTTCAGCATGAAGTGCGGTCCAGGACAATTTTTCTTTTGTTTTGCCAAAAGTGGCCTTTCAGGAGTAATTTTCTTAAACGACATTGGTTTGTGAACACACCCACAAAACAGGAAGAACGTTCAACTTGATTGAAGAGGGTTCGTCAACATTTTTCGAGTGAGTAGAAATTTGGCTACACCATGTAGAGCGTATGGACACCACTGCTCCGGCACGAAAAGTCTTCGAATCTGAGCTATTGGGTCAACACAACAGAGGACGGCCTAGGCTAAGGTGGCGCACACAAGTGGAGAAGGACCTCAGCCAACTTGAAGTGCGCAACTGGCGGCAGCTGGCGAAAGATCGAAAGATCGTACCCCGGACTGTAGCGCCACAAGAAGAAGAAGAAATAGTGTCTTAGTGGGTCGAATGGGATGTTGTGCAAACTGTAGAGTGAGGAAAACTGTAAGTTGTCCAAAAGAATCTCTTCTCCCGCGACATTCAATCAACTGCCTCAGGCGGACTGTCGCTGAGGTTGAAAACCATTTACACGTCTTGCCCTTTGGCAGGACTTTCCCGCAGATCTCAGTGTTCAATCACCGCCGTGTAAAATGTTCAATTAATTTAAGGAACACAAAAAAGTTATGTCCTACTTACTGTCAACACGGTGGTTATGCCGCTCATTCGCATCGATGTCGCATGGTGATGCATAAAATGGAATACATGTTCTACCCGCAGGATGTTGACCCAGTTAACCACACTGCGCATCGGTCCCAGCCACCACAGCTCAGCGTATAAATTCAGAATTAGCCATTCAGCTCAGATAGCCGCATCCCAGCAGCGATGCGGTGCGGCATCTCCTGTGCATACCCAACGAGCTTGGCGACGCTTCGTCCACTCGAATCCTCCTCGCATAACAAGTTCTCTCCGGCTGAGTGTAATTTTTTGGCAATCATCGATGATGTAATGCGGTTGCGATACATGGCTTCTTCCCGAACGTGCAACCGGCTGACGAATCTAATGATTCGGGGATTCGGCATTAAATCATGTTAACTGTTTCACTTGCTCGGTTCGGATAGCAGCTGCAGAGATGCGGACGCTTTAGCCTCATTTTGACCGCAGGAGGTCGAGAAACCCTCACACCGCCGTGTCGTCGCGCCGTGAAAAATGTGTGAAGCCAAGCATTGACCGACGCGCACAGCGCTCACATACCGCGCAGTGAAGCTGAAGAAGTGCTGCTCGCTTCTTTTCACTTCTCTTCATTTTTTTTCTTTTTTTGATTGAAAAAAATGTGTAACGGAACTCAGAATTTGATTTCTTTTCATTTGTTGTTCTTCTTTTTTTCGATTCAATTGCTAATGACCTTTTAACCAAATTCCGAGAATGAATGAGAACACAAAAGAACGAACTCCGATCAGTCATCGGTGCGGTGGCGGCAGCTGTGCCTGAGGCCGGGGGTGGAGTGGAGGTGGGGAATCGCTGCAATCGGACACTAGAATGGCATGGCCAAGCGACGTGCGGCACGTTTGTTTGAATTCAAATCAATTGAGCTTAAGCTCAGTTCTTGGACAAGGTCTGACACGTGTTCGGGAGGTTGGGCCTTTGTTTGTTTTGTGCATTATGCAGCAACACCCAGTCTTTGATGTTGGCAGCAGTGGGCTTTAGATGTAGATTTTTATTTCGCCTTGGCCTGGTCAGATGACCGGTGGTATGGATGTGGGTGGAAAAGGGTGATGAACGAGTTATACTGACAGTGGTGTCTCATAAAGAGGGGTAAAGTTGTTCTAGGAATTCAAAGTTTTTGTTCTCGACTCCAAATTTTTCTGACAGGGACAAAATTATAATGACAAGACTGACAAGGTGATGTATATCGTGGGGATGATCTCTTTGGACACATGACTGAACCTATGTAAGAAAATTTTCTCAAGACTAACCGTCGTTCACCCAGAGAACCTTTGTACCAAAATGTTAGCAGTCAGAATTCTCACAATCCTCTCACATGTTCTATGCAATCTTTTGTCAAAAGAACAGTGGCGGATCGACAATTGTCCCTTTTGATTGAATTTTGATCGAAATTTCATCAAAATTCGATCGTCATTTATCAAAAAATTGTTCGAAATTTGATTCAGTTTCTTTTTAGCCAAACTCGCTAATTGAGCAAGATTTTCACAAAATTCGATCAAAATTTTATTCGACAAAATTTGTCGAGTAAAGTAACCTAAATTTAACCGAAGATATAGAAAAATTTGACCCAAATTTGACTTCAGATTTGTCAGAATTGATCAACTAACTTCATTAAGATTTAATCGCAAATTTGACAAAATTATTATCTGACGGAAATTTGCTCCGCTTTTGATCTTAAGTTTGAACTTTTTTTGACGAGAACACCTCACCGATATTAGACCCAAAATCTACTCGATTTGATCGACATTTGACCAGCGTTTGGTCAAGGTTTGACCAAAATTTTATTGGATTTCGTCAAAATTAGAAAATTGCGAAAAATGCACCAAAATTTAATCGACATTTGACCAAAATTTTTCTGACCATCTGCTAAAATTTCAACAAAAGTGACACCAAGACGACTCAAGTTCTATGGAATTGTACAAAAAATGCATCGCCATGTGAAGAAAGTTTGATCAAATTGTGGCCAAAATATTTGAACCACTAATGCATCAAGTTCGTTGAAGCTCTGCCTCTTTCTGCAACTTTTGCTCTATTTAAGAATGAATGTCAGAAAGCCGCTACCGACGTATACGACTGATGAAAAATTCAATTCATTCAAAATTCTCAAAGTGGAAATTCCTCCAGTTGTTTTACGTTTTCTACATCTCCCCTAACCGTCCATCTTCTCCACTTCGCACAAAAACAAACACCTCCACCACTGCCTGCATTCCTGTTCACTTCTCACTTACCGCCCGCGTTCAACTGTTCACTCACCAGCGCTGACGCATGCATTCAATCAAGCAACCCGTGACCATTGCGGCTGCATTAGATGAAATCATCATAATTATCGTTAATGATGGCCATGTTGCGGTGCACTGGACACATGTGGCAAGCGGTGGCAAACGAAACAATTCCAGTGCACGCTGCCGCCGACGACGATCACTGATAGCCCCGCCAAGCGAATGCAATTAACATTTCAATCTCGGATCTATGTGAGTGGATCTACACGATATTTGCATACCGCTCTGGACCGCCAACTACGTGTGTGTGCGGCAAGATGTTGTCAGTCAATTGAAAAGTGACGCTGATTAACAAGGTGATCGACGGCTTAAGGAGATCTTTTGCGAATCGCAGAGTCAACGACCAGCTGAGCCGATTAGACGGCCGCCCGTTTCCCCGCTCGCAGGGAAAATATGCAAAATTGCAATCATTCATCACGGAATGATTTTCCTTCGATTACACGGGACCCCGCCACGGCGCGCCCCGTCGAAGCGGTTTGTTTACGATCAATCAGCCGGCGTTTTCTCCTCTTCATCATCGCCATCATCATCACCTCCGCCACGGAGGGGGATTTCACCCGTTCGCGTGAGGTGCCGTTGCTGGAGCGGGGCCCTCACCTCCCGAGGTATTCGACGGCATTAGCATAATTTTGACATAACCCAGACATTAGTGGCCGCCGCCGTTAACTTGTGGATATGAGATGCTAATATTCATCGGATTTGAATTCTCCTTTCGAGCTTTTTGTGTCAATTCGCCTGAGAGGAGTGGGGCGCGGTGGGGCGGTGGCGCTGGCAATGTGATATCATTGCGTGAGAATGATGTGTTGATTAATCGAATTTTGATTGAGGATCTTCCTACTCGGCGTCGTCGTTGTTATGGCGTCGAGATTGATCGGCGAAGGTGTGGGGCGGATGGCGCAAACTGCCGAATAAATTAACTTGTTACAAGTCGCAGCCTTACAGAATTTCTGCGCTGAATGACAAGTGGAATGTTTTTGAGGGGAGCCACGAGATATCTCCGGATGATGATGAAATATGCGTTCACACATGGCGTTGATGCATTCGGCTGGGTCGGGGTACGCGAAAGAAAGCGACGCAATGCCAGAGGGTTCTAAATGGAGGCTAATTGATTTTCGGGGGAAATTAAATATTTGATGTATTTAGTATCGTGGACAGTTTTGACAGGTTTTTATATATTTCCGCTGGTTTTGGGCGAAAGTTTTGATGACAAATTGGGACATTAGGTGGCCAACGCGGAGGATTGTGCGTTGTTGGACATTTGTATGCATATTTGGCACTCAAAACATTTTTTTGTTAAAATGATTGAAGAAAGTGCTGAAATTTTGGAATTTCTTGGCGAGGAGACGGAAGACAAAGTCTGGGTTCGGATCCCGGACGGGGCACCTAGCATTTTTTTCACGGCACCACCTCTTTCGAGTTGCTGACAACACTCAAAGAGTATTAATTGTCTATGGAAAGCTTCTCAAATCTCGCCGTTCGGAATCGGCAAAAAACTGTAGGTCCCTTCTACTCGTGAAGAACAATAGCATGCACAACACGAGTAGTTGTTGTAGAAGCTAGGCCCTGGTCCGTTATGGGCTGTAGTGCCACTCAATTATTATTATTATTATTATGGGGCCCGAGTTCATTGTAATTTCGGATCTTTGCAGCTCTGATTCTCGTTCCAGCTTTTGAGCTAAAGACAGTTTAATTGACGGATCATGATTTGACGAAGCCCATAGAACTGAAGCGTACAGAAATCCACAAGCTGTATTAGAATCCTTCATCCAGATCGAGAGGATGGAAACAGGGTGGTGGCGTCGTCCAAAAATACGTAGAGTTGGTCAAACAACAGGATAGAGGAGCACGAATATGACCGACTCTAAACCTTTAAAGCAAGTGGTGAGAGGTCGTGCTAGCTGGAGAGGCATATGCCCAGGTCCACACCGGACTGAAGCACTAGTAAAAGAAGAAGAAGAAGAATCCGTTAACCTCCTTGGGTCAATTGTAACAGCTGATAACAACACCGAGGAAAAAAAACTCTGAAAAAAAGGTCTACTACTCGTATAGACTGCTGAAGCTCATTGAATCCAGAAACCTTAGAATAACTTCAAATGTAATGCTTACCAGTACAGGTCTGGTTTTTTTCTGGTCAGAAAATGAGATTGTAAACACTTAGCCAAAGGCGGGAAGAAGTGTCGTTGGCCCTATTCACCAGGAAGGGCAACTCTAGGAAGGACGACGCTAAGAAGGACGACGCTAGGAAGGGCGACGCTAGGCAGGGCGATAACAATGAATTGTCGAATCTACGAATGTGTATGGAATCAGATGTTATCAATAAAATACAGCTTGTTAGACTTTGGTGGGCTGAGGATCTAGCCCTCATGAGCGAAGAGGAGACTGATGCGGAAACTCATGACAGATTAAATGGAGGTTGGGAATGGTGCACAGAAAGTATTTCACAGACTAGGACACGAAGAGCCTATGAATGCTGCACTGGATGCCATTTAAATGGGTAAAGGGACTTTTTGAAAGATGTAGAGGGGAACGTTTCTCCAGTTCAATTCAAGAGATTACTTATTTCCGAAGCTAAAAACAAAAATCGCCTGTAGTTTCCTAGATTTTCTATAAAGTCTGCGAGTGTGGTTTCTGAATCCGAGTAAGCCAGATGGCTTCCTCTCCTTCAAAACTTTACCCGCAATACTCGCCTCGCGGGGAATGTCCACCCGTTTTCACCTGTATCCGGCTCGAAGGACCAATGTAAAAGTTAAATACTTCCTTACCGCTGGTGGGGGGAAAATAAACCACTTTCTTTGAAGTTTTCTAAGCAACACAACACCACCTTCGAACCTACAGTTAAGTTTAGAGACTTGTTCTTCAGCCGCACCATAAGAATATGAAACGCTCTTCCCAGCTCAACTTTTCCCCTTTATTACAATCCACAAACAATGGGCATGGGTACCTGCTTTCCCTCTCTTCCTCTATACCTTCGACCTGTGCTGTGACTTAATTTCGGTCACTTAAGGGTACAAAACAATCCCTTCAAAGCGCGCCAATTATGAAAAAATAAGTGCCAAGGAAAGAGAAAGGACTTGTCCTGCGTTCCTTTTGCAACGATCAAGGCACACAAATCGGCATGACTCTTCGCTGAAAAATTCTTACTTAATAAGATCACCTTTCCGGTTTAGTATACAGTCATGTCGCGAATTGATTAGTCAGGCAAACAGACGCGTTTTGCGGTTTTTGATTTGATTTGCATCTTCAAGCCGTCCAGCGACAACTTTTGTGATCTCTTCATCGAAGCGACATTTTGTAAATAAGTCCACAAACTCTAGAGACTGCCGCTGCTTAAGCTGAGAGATAATTAGATCGGATTGAACATTTTTTTAAGGTTCGAAACAGAATAAATCTGCACAGATACAGACAGACAGACTGCTCGCTTGCTTCCATGTCCTCCAGGTAATGTACTCGCATTCCCTTCGGAGTCGTTTAAGAGCCTTCAATATGCGACTCCAAATCTGTGCTGATACGAATACATCGTTATTGACTAACAGGTTAGAATGCAAAAACAAATAAAGTTCAACTTAATCGACGGTCAGAGACCCCACAAATGGACAATTAAGCCCACGCCTGTCATTTGTAATGCAAATCGATTAAATCACTCGCAGAGTCGCCTTTCATATCAAATCCGAGTTGAATCACATAGAGGACATTTCGCCACAACCAACCGACATACTGGGCCAAAACCAAGTTCTGGTCAGGTGGCCCCTGAATGATTCACTTAACAACACCAAGCCACTTGAGAACAACAGAAACACACTCTCCCCCCCGCTCGCTTCAGACTGTTTTCTTTGCAAATCCATTTAGCAATCGGCACAGAGCACTTTCGATGGCTTCGACTGGCGGAGTTCAGCGCCATTTCGGCGATCAATTTACTGGGCCAACAGGGGAGCTCTGCAGAACTCCATTCGCCATTGCAAAACGTAACCAGGCCCCCAGGCTGACATCGCCACAAAAAAAAAAAAACAAAATTCCCCAAATGAATTTGGGCCCAGCCTCGGATATCCACTCGGACCACCGTCAAAGTCGACAGAACAAGGCGAAGACATTCATCCCCCGGGCGGTTTTCTGTTACGATTGCACTCGCAATCCGGAGCAGAATTTTATTGGCCCTACCGCCGCCGCCGATACACTTTCGCTTCTCCGGTCGATTTCGGTAAGCCTCGCCCGCCTAATTTCAACCTTAATGACTATCCGGTCGCGACGCTGGTCGCCGTCGACATGGGTCATGCCACGAGTATTATTTGGGCAACGACTCGGCGAATTTTGCTGTCGCGGAATCTGCCATGGATCTGCGATGGATGATAAAATAATTAAACAATTCGAACGGCGGCGGCGAGTACTTGTTTGCGGCTCAAATATTTGCATTCGTACATGCCGCCGGACCGTGGTGGAGTTTTATTGGCGCGCGATGAGCTCTGGAGAAAACGTAAACCATCTCGAAGACATTAGATGGGATAATTTGTAGCGAGAGCGCTCCGGCATCTGTACTGCGCACAGTCAACCGCTTTCACTGGTTAATTATTTTTTTTTTGTTTTGTTTTTCGGCTCTTCGTGCCCCTTGTGTATATTGTGGCTCCGTGTGGTATTGGATCCATTGTCTTCGGTGGTTTATTGACGATGTGTCTTAATCGGGTACTGTCGAAAATAATTCAAATCGAAAAAGGTATTGGCATGCGCAGCTGGCTGCTCGTCAGAGCCATCATCCCTGGTGGTGGAATGCTGTTAAGCATCTATTGTTTGAGGCTGAGGAACCAAGGCTTTCCGATCCTCCCGAACGTGTGCTCCATCTCGCTTCAGTGGCGTTGTAAATTTGACGTGATTAGTGCATCATTTGTTGCCCAAGAGAGCACTTCTTTCAGAATGGGGCGTCGACTTTCTTAATAACCTCGAATTTGGAAGTAATTGCTTAACAAAATTGACTTTCTAGCAATTACGTTGTACATACATGAATAATTGTTTCCTTTAAGTTGACCAATCTTGGCTTTAAGTATAATGGGAGTACCAAGAGGAAGAACGTTTGTGTGGAAATGGGTTCAGGCAGGGAAGATCGCATTTGCTCATTACTAACCACAAATTTCTCTGCGGGATGCAAGCGAGGTGCTGTTGTGAGTCTTCCGTTCTTCCACTAGGGACGTTTAGAGTCAGCATGTCTGCATCAGTAAGACCACGTCAGTCACCATTTAAATAGTTTCGTTCGCACTATGTGATTCTTTTTTAGGGACAATTGTTCTGTGTGCTTTTAAACGTGTTTTTTGCTTCACACCCGTAAATCCTGACGCAGAGACCCTTGAAATATTAAGAACGGTCTACAAGGATGAAGCTATTCGGAGTTTTTTTTTTCTGATTTAACAGTGGCTAAATGAGAGTGTCAATTGACAGCTAACCTCGCACTAGTAGTCTGCCCCGATAAATGTGAATTGACGACCAACCTTTGACAGTTCCTCAACTGTCCGATCTGACCCAGAAATATTCAAAAACATTGCGAAATCATTCTGGACGATCTACGGAGGTCTATTGAAGAAATTGTGGCTTTGTCTGGAGTGACTAAGGGAAACGTTCAGTAAATCCTAGGACAGCAGAGAAAAGAAATGTCTGCAATTGCTACTCACACAGGACTGTCTTTGCGAACAGTTTTGACTTGATTCCGTATTTCTTATCCCTTATTCCCCTTACTGAACCCATCTTACGCCCGACAACATTTTTGTTATTTCTCCAATGGAATTGATCTACGAACTGAATAGATGGGAAGAATGCCGGCTTCTCAGAAAGAAAGAACAAGAGAAACCCCCGAGCGAGGATTTGGACACAGGCATAGCTTTCGAAAGCCTTTTTCTTTCTTTGAAGGTGTTGAAACACTGCACTGAAGTGCTCAGACTCAAAAAATTGTCCATTGTACTAGCAGGCACTAACCTACATTTAATGTTATTACTTGATCTTCCGAAGGAACACCAGCTTCAATGATGAAGAGCTTAGGTTTCTTCCCCTCCCACCACATCTGCGCCAAACAGCCGCTACCTGATTCAAGCAAAGGCGGGACATTGACAGAGGATGTGCTCTACAGTGTCTTTATCTTCTCTATAGGCGTCACATAGGGTACCATCGCTAAGTCCAAAAACACTTAAGTGCTTAGGGAAGACGAATTCCCACGTTTGTATTCCAACAAGACGATTGCATTCTTTCCTATCTACGGATAACAGAAAAGCCTCGGTTGGGGTGCATTCACTTTGTCGGCCTGCATCCTGGAGAATCTTGTGCTGTTGGGAGACCCAACCGTCAACGGAAGCCCTTACCAAGAACGCGGTAGGTGCTAAGGTGGGTTCGAAAGCCTACCAACGGATAAAACAATTCCCTAGTGGTTATACATTGCGGACGAAAGCTATCGGAGTAAGGGGAAGAAAGAGTAGCAGAATCGCAGTCGGAACTGAGGATCCTGAAACATAACTTTAGTTCACTTTTTAATATCAAGTCAGAATTTTCTAATCCACACAATAGACGATGATAGAAGAGAAGTTCGTCCCACGATCAAGATCAAGTCAATGTTACAATATCGAGGCTAAAATCAAATAAACCATCTAGTGCAAACAGATTGTCAGCTTTCTCTTCAAGGCAGCTGGAGATCAACTGGTAGAGTTCATGTATCAACTCATCTGCAAGATATTGACAGAGAAAGGCCTTTGAGTGGAATCCAAAAAGACCTCTTCAACTCTGCCAAATTCTGAGGGATTAGTCTGCTAAACATTGCATATAAAATCTTCTCTGCCATCCTATGTAACCAATATTAGCTATTCCTCCATAACTTGAGAGGTTGTTATCAGTGTAGTTTCAAGCCTTGCATGTTCAACAAAATGCTTCACAGAGGTGAGCAACACACCGCAGTTTGAACATTCCTATGTAACCCGTCAGATTGTATTGAATGACGATGCAAAACTTTCGCCACATCGCCTGTGAAGGGAAACGTAATAAAATGGCAAAAAGTCTTGCACAAGGCCTTTAATTTTTTAACATCATTCCTGAGAAGGCCGTACAAACATCACTCGCCAACACAGAAGGTACAATTTTCTAAAAATCCGTACAATTGGTAGCATACATGGAAGGCATTGACGTGATGGGTCGAACACAATGAGTTGTCAATGCTAGTATTCCAGCGGAAGCGGCAAAAGTTAATCTGAAGGTGAACAAAAGGTTGGCAATGTCTATTGAGAAAGGACTTTGCCAGAAAGTTACCGTAGACAGCTTTATCTTACAGGCACTGAACGACTTCGTCTACCTCGGCGGAAGTGGAATAACGTTTGCCAACCGCTGTTTCTTGTTCTTAATTGGCATTTCAGTAGTAAAGCCCTTTCCTGAAGGACCAAACTTACACAATATAACGCCTTATTCCTCTCTGACCTGCACGAAAGTATGGACGATATCAAAAGCGGATACGGAGATCACTAGTTTGTTTAAGACAAAAGTTCTCATTTGGGGTGCGTTGCTATTTTCTGGAAGATCAGATTCAACAATAGTGTCTTTAGACTATATATCGACATGAGCCCAGTCAAGCGTCTAAGGATACAACGGGGCTAAGTCATATAGAGCTTATGAAATGCCCATGCAACCGATGGCGAACACAAGTACAGAAGGATATCAACATGCGAAATTGAAAGCTGCTGGTTAACGACAGTGCCAGATCTAGAGGCTCATTGTTTGAGACTCAAGTCCACCACAGACTGTAGCGCAAAGAGGAAAAAGAAGAAGAAATGAAAAGAGACATGAAAGTAAATCCTTTTAATGACAACCTGTAGGGAAACGTAACCCTCGGAAAGTGTCAAAAAATCTCTGGAAGCGCTTCAAAATGTCACTTGCGTTCAAAAGATCAAAATTCCTTGGTTTATGGTCATTGCTTGATTCGTTTACATGCAAGGATATTGCGAACTCCTCTTAATTTTCCAAATTTTGACGGAACCTGCATGGGTGGGGAAGACATAAAAATCCTCCTCCTTTTTATATTTTTCTTTGCTAGCCCAGTAATGTAAAGGACACCTCTCCTTCTAAAGTTCTAAACTTGATGAAGTGCACCACATTTTGGGCGAAATCAAAGGACAATGCACACTTTCCACCACTTCATGCGGACCAAATCCTTATCCGTCCTGATATCCCTCTTCTTCAAAGATGCAAAGATCACTCCTACATTCGACTTATGAGGCAAGCATACATTCAGTTGGAATTTGCAACCAACTCTCATCATGACATCCTGAATTGCGTTTTCTCCACTTTACCTACTTTCAAATTTTGAAATACAATTAATGGCACACGAATCTCGTTGTCCCATGGAGCCATGAGCGGCAAAAGAAATGCTCTCCCCCCTCAGGCAACCGCATGACCTCGACCACTTAGCGAACGGTCTAGATTGATTTACGCCTCACAAGCCATTCTCCGACCGCCATCCTTCAGCATTTGCGTGACCCAGCGCGGAAGATAAAATCCGGTGCATTCTACTCTGCCCCCTAATTGGGTCTGTATGAATTTCAAATTATCCCCAACTTACCTAAAACTGCGTCCATTCACTCCTCGTACACAGGCGCGATTATCACCACGAGCACTGGGTGAGCTACTTCCCGGTCAGGAGCGATCCTAATCCCGGCTGCGTGATTGTCCAGTGACCACAATTTAAATTCACGATTGAGTGCTCCCCTGGTTTTCCATAAATCATCATCCGCGTGCTTAGCAGTCGGACTTGCATACTCCCACTCCGGCTGGTCCGTGTCACGTCAAGCAGCCCCATCCTTCAGGAAGCCACCGGGGAACGCTTCATTTAGAAAGTCTCCCTACAGCCTAGGCCTGCAGTCTGACCAGCGAGTGACTTTCGAATGTGAGAGGCTCCACGATCGCTCGTGCCGTGTGAAGAATTTCGCACAAATTTATGACCAGTCCGAAAATTCCTCCTCACGAACCCCAAACAGGGTCCCCGGCGCACTCAGATAGGGATCCAGATAGGCCGCTCTCGTAGGAGAGTGCTTTAATTTGATTCAGGCATGGGGCGACCATTATCTCATCGATAGCCGCAAGTTGCTCGCAGATCTCCTGACATCTGCTACTTAGCTACGACACCTCAGCTCCGTGCTGCGTTCCATTCCCTCTGCCGTTCGAACTCGAACACGAACACGAACACGATTCTCCTCTTTAGATGGCAGTGCCGCTGTCTCGCTCGCTCTCCCTGCGATGCATGCGGAAACGTGGCCACCAGCTAAAGGTTACCCCCGGCTAGAGACACATTACTCAAGATAATTCCTGCGACAGATGCTGTGTGTTCTGGGGTATTCCTGGGTTTCTGTGTTCCCTGGTCTGCGCTTGCGCAACGTAACTAGCGCACAATGATAATTGCTGTCAATTGATCTAGTCCATGGCCGGTGGACAGGACGGAGTCCAGCCGGTCCCCGGCCGCCAGAGACGCTGCGTGGTGGGCAGTCCACTTACACGGAGACGTGTCCATGCGGAGACGTAGTATCTCGTGTCAACCCCTCTCCGACCCGGCCCTGCCGGCGATCACTAGGTCAATTGGAATGGAATCGGTTTTCCCCTGCCCCCCCTGCGAATTGATCACTCGCCTTAAGGCCGCCACTGTCCGTTGCATTAACGAGGCGAACAGAACACGAAGTACGCGCGGAACGTTATCTAGACCGAAAGATGCGTTCTGGAGATGCACTCTGTGCTCTGAGTTAGCACTCGCACTGGTGGCTGGTTTTTTGGGTCAGTGGGCTGGGGTCCATGCGCGGCGTTCGCTGTGGGAACGAGAAAGTCGAAGGTATCGGAGGACATGTGCAAATTCATTTCGTGTCTGGATAATTGTGGTTAATTATTGCGGTCACAAAAAATGTCGTTAAAGCGCCCAAAAATACTCGAAAATAATAAAACCCGCAAAAACGATTCTTTTCGCAGCCGCTGGGGCGGTTGAAGGCCCTTTCTGGAAGGGGCAGCGCGTGTATTCTGATCTTGCCGGGCAATTTGGGGATTGGACCGTAAAAAGCATGAGTAATGATGACGGAGTCGTAAATGACAACAACGACGACAACGACATCCCAGCGTTGGCAATTCGGCGCAAAAACGAAACATTTGCGAAATGATCCTCCGCTTAATGGGATTCGGGAATGGCGGGTACAGTGTGGTTGGAAGGAATCGATGTGAAGATGGAGCTTGGGCAGAATGGAATTTGTCTTGGAGTCACGTTCAGCGATAACAGATGCGCCGTTGGAGTACTTAACTGCGCACACTTAGGTCTGGCTTACATGCAGTGCCTTTGCGTCCTATGACGAAGGTCGTCGCGCAGCAGAAACCTTTCGAACAGTTCCCTGCGTCACTTCTCTCGAGCTACAGGTAGCACTTACATAAATTGTTCTTATCTATGCATTGGCTGAGCCCCGGTCATACATCGAAGTCACGACTAGAGACTGGCCATCAAGGACCAAGCATCTGCACTCAGGGAAGGTTGTAAAATTCCAGCGTGGTTTGTCACACCCTGCAGAACACTTTTCCCGCATGTCTCGTCCGCGGTTCAGGCAACGACCTTGTTTGCAGCATTCCACATCGTTCAGTCCCTCGCACCGCCTGCATCATCCATCATCGCAGCCGGCAGCATCGACTTGAGTGGAGCTCACCACCAGCAGGAAACCCACCGCGTCGTCGTCGTCGTCTTGCACAATGACTCCTCTAACTGCCACTCTGATCGCACACTGCAGTCCAAGAGCCGTGTCGCTCTCTCTCTATTGCCTGGCTCTCTGAACTGACTGCAGCTTGCCACTGTTTAACATGATTATGCGGAATTTGAAATCAGTTTTCCATTCTAATGCTCATTACCCTTGGAAGCGTCCCGGAGATTGACCACAACGATCAGATGTATGTTTCCCGTTTTGTGTGGAAATAAAGGCTGAAGACGAGCGATCATAGGAGCGGGATAGTTGTGCACATCACGAGGAGATAATGGGAGGAAACAATAAAAGCTGAAGATGTCTACTTCACGAGCGGCACGAAGAGAAAGTGCAACGCAAGGGTACTGGAGGTGGTGTCAGTTGTGATGCGCTGCCAGGAGAAGTCAGAAGAAGTGGTTCTTTGTTGGGAGGAGGACAGACGCACAGATTTAATGCACGCTGTTGCATAGAATCGAATCACGGAATGGGAACGGATCTTGATACACACAAGAGGCGGTCGGATGGATGTAGACCGAAAGGAGTGACCTGACATCGACTTGAAATGAAAAGGGTGTTACAGTGACAACGAAAATATGACGTCACCTGCTGCAAAGTGATTCTGGGTACTCAATGAAAAGAGAGTCGAAAAGGGGCAACGCTTTGGTCAAAATCTAAATGAAAGTGTCTACGAAGACGGTTAGACGACTTAGAGTGGCAGAAAGTCAAGCTTGACGTTGGGACTAAAACTTACACTGAGACATTGACTAAATTTAAACGAAACCTGGATCAAGTGTGAACCCGAAAATATACAGTTTAGAGCCGAACTGTAAATATTTGAATTAAGACCAAGTTTCAAGCCGCATTTGGATGAAGTTTGAAGCCATTGTCTAACTTAGACTAAATTTAGAAGTTAACATAGTCCAAGCCTAAAGCCAAAACTTGGTTCAATATAAACTATGTTAAGGTTTGTCATCTGAAAATAAATTTGGACCATGTTTGAAGCTACACTTAAATCAAGACGAACTCCGGCCAAGCCAAACCCAACCTTGGCAAAATTTAAAGCTAAGTGTGATACCTAATTGAGGCCTAGTTTCAATCCAAGCTCAGGACGAGGTAAATCAAAGCTAAGCCGGTAAGGTTTGAAGCCGGATTTTGTCCATGTTTGATGCCGAACTTCAACGAACTTCGATGCTGTGGTTTAACACTTCTCCTGATTTTTAAGCCGGAGTCCGGTCAAACTTGAAGCTTAAGGGTTTTCTTTGAATGCCTGGCTTACACGATAGATTGAGTAAACCGAACTTAAACCAAGCTTGAAGCTTAATGTTGAAAAATCTTAATTTAGACAAAATTTAAGGCCGATCTAGACTAGACTTTGAACCTATCTTCCTGGACCCGATTTCGAAGTCTGAATTGTTCTGACCAATTTGGATAGCCGACATAAGACCAAATCTTAGGTTGAATTGAGGCTAAGCAGAACTTGGTCCATAATCAACTTACTCGCTCATTAAGTCTGCCACGGACCGTGCACACAGCCGGACTTAGACTAAGTTTGATACCCAATAAAGAGCCGGTCTAGATCTAAACTTAGCACGAGACTGATCTAGAATAAAACGAACTTAGATCCATTTTAAGAACGAATTGAATTCTAGTTTCAGATTAAGCCGCAGACAGATTTAACGCCGCTTACACTAATACCGACTTCAAAGCTCAAGTCAGTCCAAGTTGAAGACCGAAATTTAACCACCTACATACGTGGTATCGATAAAAGCACTTTGACTTAACCGATCTTTTTATAGACCGACTTTGGACCAAGATTAAGGTCCAAATTTTAATAAAAGGAATTAAGTCCAAATTGCAAACCAAATTTAGGCCTAGTTCGAAACTGAGTTTAGACTAAATTTGAATCTGAAAGTTTGAAACCTAATCTAAACTAAGTCTGAAGTGAAAACCAATCAAGCTTTAAACTTTGACGAAGCCCCGAACCAGTCGTCCAAAAGGACGAAGATTAAAGCCTAACTTATAATGAAGCACATAGACCTGGCTGAACTTTAGCCTGATTTAATGCTAATTTATGACCAAATTTGAAGTCGAAATTAGGCTAAGACGAAGTTCTTCTTCTTCGTCTTGTGGTGCTACAGTCCGGGGTGGAGCTTGGCCTCAACCAACATGCCACTCCAGCCAAGTTGGTTGAGGTCCTTCTCCACTTATGTGCGCCACCTTAGCCTGGGCCGTCCTCTGTTGCGTTGTCCTAATGGCTCAGATTCGAAGACTTTTCGGGCCGAAGCAGTGGTGTCGAGTAAAAAAACGGTTTTCGCTGAAGTTACTAGCTAAGTAAGACCACGCTTATAGTTGGACTTAGAACAATTAATACTAAGACTCAGTGTGAAGTCAAACATACAACAATCCAAAAAAAAACAAGTCTATCAAGCCCAACTTGGTTTTTTTTGGAGACAAGATTTGAAGACTTGGCTTAGAAAAGTAAGGTGTTGAGGCTTCTTCATAAGTTTCTTTCATAAAATTAAGCTTCAAATTTCTTCGAGAAGATAACGATGACAACATCCTGTTCAACCATGTCAAATCCAATCCCTCGCTTTTACATAAAATCGACAACAACATATCCTCTCACATCAAGTCCCTTGCCTCAAAAGGGCGACCCCTGAACCTATTCTTAAAGTCATCCGAAGATTACCACACGCCGCGGCCGATTCTGTCAAAATGCCGCTTTCATCACACAAAAGCCCTTTCCACACGCAACCGCTCTTAAGCCCTTCGCCGCCGCCGCACAAGGGCCACAATTAACATCTCTGTGACATAACAAGCTCATCCTCCACCAATCGCCGAAGAATGTCACTGAGCCCCCCTTTCAATGTCAAATCGAGACTCTTCGTTCGGCGGCAGGGCGATCTCCGTGAGTTGCCAAATCCAAGCCGCTATCGAGACCCGATATCCGACGGTTCACGTAACACTCGCGCTAATTTGTGGTCTCATCATGTAACCAGCCGCAGTTCGGCCTGAATCCGAGCAGCCCCAACTCCAATCAACATCAATTAGTCGCGCTCTTAATTGTTATCCATTATTGCCGGGCCGCCACCGCTGTCAGCGTCAGCAAAAGAGCGCCCTGCGCGCAATCAACTTCCCATAACCTTGATGTAATGAAGAGTAATTGTGGTGTTGACTCCCAGGTGTCGGTGGAAAGGGAAGATGAGAGGAAATGCCGGCCGTCTGGCCGATTATGAATTACAAAATCCACAAAACCGACGACTCTCGGTAATTTCCCGGCACAGTGACAAAGCTAAAGTGTCGGCTGTCGCTCCGCGCCGCCGCCGGTGAAGCTTGTTGTTCCCACGAAGTGACGCGCTTTTGCCTGCGCGCACACGTAGCATTACCGTCGGCGGGAACCCCGGAGGGGAACAATGAATTTGATTAATTTGACGGACGGAGAAGTGCGCGAGTGCGTGCGTTATGACGGCGCGACGGTGATGACACGAGCATTAAGCTCACGAAGGAGGCAGTCAAAACGCGCCGCATCTGCGGTGCAGCTGGTGGTGGCCGGCGAGCATGGTAAATCTGTCAGCGGAGTGTTAATCTGTTGTCGGACGATGGCACGGCAAAAAAATGGGAAAAACCAGATGTGCTGCGACGACAAATAGTGGAATTGTGTGCTGCATGCAATTCTGGCACAATCGGCGGCGGCCGTTCAACAGCCTTGAGCTTTGTCGTCGGTTTTTGCTTTCGTTTGGCGGCAGTGATTATGCTGCCCGCGCGACTGTCGTCGTTCGGTGACGCGTGAGGTAGTCGCTTAAGTAAATAAATCATATTTTTCCACACGCAGACACGTGTGATTGGGCAACATGAAAATGGAGTGTCGGTGTCGTGCTGTGTGCATCCTTGGCGCGTGAAGTGAATGCGCGATTTGTAGCAATCCTTGATGGAGGCTTGCGATTGTCGCCATGTGATGACAACTTCAGCCTACATGATGTCGATTTGTCCTTTGAAAGTAGCACGCACGAAAGGAGATGCATATCAACTCCTTTAGAAACAGTCAGACTAAGGTCTGCACTTCCAGTCCCCTTCTAGTTGATCCTCAATTAATTCAATTTAAAACGATCCCTTTCACGATCACAAAACCCGATCTCTCTCAAAGTCTCACAGTCCATGTCTTATCTAGAACAAATCTCGCATGCAGCGCACTCGTCTATCAACAATTTGCAATCTCCACAGACCTCATTGGCTTCCTTGATAAAGGCAAAACTATACTTTCCAGGAAATCACCGTCACTCTTCGCTGATCGTGTCTCACGTTCTCACCTCTCTCGGCTCAAATTAATGATCCCACTTAGGCAATAGTACGCATGCAACACTTTTTCCTGGTCCGCTTACCATACCGCTTAATTTCCATCCTACCATTGCCCACACACACACACAAACACAGGGACCTCCGATCGAAATCTCTAGAGCTAGCTTCGGCCCCCATGACACACGAAGCCCGCTCGAGCTGTAAGTACCAGCTCATGCCCGAGAAATAAATCAAATTACCCGCAGTTTGAGTTCATGTGTCTCCGCGGAGCGGGCAAAAGCCCGAAATAAATCATGCAAACATGTGATCGTAGTGCGCGATTGTATCAAGCGTTATGACGCCACAGGACGTAAGGTCATTCGGCGCAGCACTCCTCCACACGGCTGGTCGCTCGGTAATGGCATGCAAATCGGGTCTAATCCAATTCCTGCATGGCGTCACGGCCGAGGTCCGGCGCTTCATGAGAGTGCGAGCAGTTGGCAATCGGCAGAGGAAAACACGGAAGTTCGCGCGGATTATCTAGAACAGCTGCCGAGGGAAACCTCTTAACACCATGACCCATAATTTCGGTCACAGATTGCCCAACCCCCGCGCCAGAGAAGCGATCAATAACCCACTCAATTGCAGATCGCTCGCTGTTTACGATCCTCGCCGGCCTTAATCTATACCCACGGTAGCATAATAAATCACAGGCCTCGCGGAGCAGCTGCACGGAGCGCTGGCCGCAACCAGCTGCCGCATAAACTAGCCACCGCCGAGCAGGCAACTTGTCTTCAGGTGTATCGAATGGCTGATGGATCAGATCCCGCGATCTTTCCCATGGAACTGATCGCCATCAATCACGTGCACGATCTGCTCTGCTCCATATGGAGAATCGCATATTCACCATCCAACCCAGGGGGAGGATACGCTCCCGAACTGATGTGGGCTGACCTTTCGCCGCAGATCGACTGATCGCGATAAGATTCCCTGATTCGCTGATTCTCCGATTGCGCGCCGAACTAGATCGCGATCGCATTGAGATGTTGCAACATGCGCGCGATCACAATTAGTTGCTGCATCTGCCGTCGCAGATGATTTCTTCATCTCCGCGTCCCCGAACCGGTTCTCGTTAGAAGATCATTTTGATTTGTTACTCTCGATCCCTGCAAACACATTTCATATCTGTTTTTCGTTTTCTCTCTCTCTTGCAGGATGACAACATGAGCGATCAGTGCAGCCTGACGCAGGCCGGCTTGGAGGAGTACAACAACCGCTCGTACTACGACCAAGCGGTCTTCCATCATCAGAAGCAATCATCGTATGCCCAATCGGAAGGCTATCACAGTTACGTGTCCAGCTCCGATTCAAGTTCAGCCACACCATTCCTGGACAGGTAAGTGTACAAATATGTCGCGGACTAGAGCGCAAGATCGATCGACTCTCTGCGCCCCGTCTCGCCGTCTAGGGGCGGAAATGAAATCAATTAACAATCCCACTCCAAGATCGCTTCAATCAAAAATTGACTGCGGCGACGGGGGGCCGCCCGCAACCTTCAGCGAGCCCGCGCACTCGACGGTTCATTAGTCGCTCCAGTGCCGTGCATAAATTAAATCAAAACCCTCAAGATCGCTTTTGTTTGACCTCTCCCTCTCTCTCTCCCCGTGTAGGTTGCGCCAAGAGAGTGAATTGCTATCCCGTCAATCACATCACTGGTCACAGAATGACCTTTCAACGGCGACAGCAGCAACGCCGGCCACATTGGCAACAACGAATGGCAATTCGAATGCCGGAACCGTTGGCGGTGGCGAGCAGCAGGGCAACCATCATCTACTCCACCACCACCACCACCACCATCACCATCATCACCACAGCTCGGCCACGAGCAACAGCAACGGCAACAGCGCCAACAATAGCTCCGAGAGTCACTCGTCCACGGAAACTCTGAAGTGGCTGGGCTCAATGAGCGACGTTTCGGAGGCAAGTCATGCAACCGGCTACTCAGCGATTTCGGGATCAGGTAAGTTCAATGCGCAGACCCGCGGAGATGTGTACAACCCCCCAAAATGTGTGCTACTCAGGGAACTTGGAAGTTGCTCTCGTTGACTGGCTCTGGCTGGCTGGTCGTGTTCCCATTTGAATTTTATTATTCAATTGTTCGGCGGCACGATTTGGAAATTTCATTTTTCGCCAGAGAGGGTGCCGGCTATATGCGCGCTGCTGACATGTGTCGTGTGCATCAAGGCGGTTGGGAAGTCGGGCTCTGCCAGTGTCGGAGCTCGGCTTAAAATTTTGCTTAAAATGTTGTAAGACCGAAGATTTATGCTTTAATTGTATGACGTGACTGCATTCGTTGGCAGTCCGTCCGATTGTTCCGTGGGGAGTTGTTGGGAAAGAATGCGAGAAAATGTTGAAGATCTAAGCAGCTGCTGCAAGGGTGGGTACGGGGTGTTTGTTGAAGCTAGAATGACCTAGTGAATTGATTTTTCATCGATCATGAGTCTAGATTAGACAATGGCTAGTTTTCAGTCTGATCTAGAGGTCCAATTTTTGATGACGTTTTCGAACATCGTATATCGGCAATCACGCAGCGAATGTTATCCTTCCTTAGTGGTTGATCGTTTCTGGCTTATCGGCGTAGACTAGCAAATGCACATATCATCACAGAAAATGGTCGAGCGACGTTAAAAGTAATGATCTTGGAGGCCAATTTACAGATTCGTAAAGTTAAACTGCGCAAAACAACAAGCTGTGTGGCATGTGGCGCCGTCTTGTTGGAATCACAGCCCCTGCATGTCATGGTTGTTCAAATAAAAAACGAATAAGTCATTGACTGTCACGATTGACTGAAACGGACCAATTGGACCAATTTTTCCACCAATTTATAAGACACACCAAACAGTGGATCTAACGGTGTCTCACCATGCACAGGAGGGTTGACAGTTTTGCTTATTGACGTATTCATTCAACCAAAAGTGAGTCTCATCGCAAAACAATGAAAATTGGGATCGACGGCAAATTTCTTTTGGGCAAAATTTGCACAATTTGGAAGCGGTCGTCAGTCTATTGCGTTAAAATTTCACACCGATTCACAAAATGAGTCCCTTCAGAGCCTCGCCAGCCACCTCGAAACCAGCGATGCAGTTGATCCCGAATTGTAGAGAGTCCTCAAAAAAAGAGACCAGGTCATCACCATTTATGGTCAATTGTATGTCCAATCAATGCGTTAAGCAATACTTACGTAAAAGTTGCTTTTCTCTGTTGATTCAAATTCATAGAGGCATCTGGCTTGGTAGCTTAGCATCTGATATAGAAAAACGTTTTTGATTCAGTTCGATGACTGCATCACTTACCTTCACTTTAAGCCTAGGCGCGGGATAGTTGAGTTTTATGTGGTGGCTGACACTAGACTACGTAGATCACTTAGAAGACTATAGAGATTTGACATACCCACCTGGAGCATTGACGAGTTCCTTCTTATAAAACTTAAATATCGGCAGGTTGTTAGAAATTATAAATTCCCACCCTTCATGTCAGGTAGTTCATGTATGTGGCCGGAATCGTTTCTTTTCGGAATGCTGCAAGAGGCGGCCGTTTTCTAGAGCAGTTAAAACTTTAACTTCGCCAAAGGTGGCAATTCTGATGATGATTCCAATCAATATGATTTTTCGCCGAAAATTGCTTGCCAACTCCAGCTGCTGAGCAAAAGATAAGGAGCTGCATCATTCTCAAATCAATCTCGAAACCATCAGTCGATATAGGTGTTTGATTTCGTTGAGAACTTCTTCAAAAAAACGCACTGTTTCGGGACTACACGGCATTCACTTTAGAAATCATTTTAATCGCATTTAGCAATTATACTGACAGTTTGTCGATGGTCACTCGCAGCACCAGACGAAGTGGAAATAAAATGTTCCGTCATGGCGGTACTCGAGGGTGGCCAGACAGTACTTATTTTTAGCAGATTGAGTCCGTTTACTTCTGGCCATTCGGTTGATCTTACAACTGATTTAAGGAAGCTTAGACCCCGCTATCAATCGACTACCTTATGCAGCTTCCACCTTAATCTGGTGTCCAAAATACACTCAAGGTATTTGAGTTGCAATTATCTTGTTCATATCTCAAAGAAGAATGCAGCTTTCGTCTTTGATGAGTCTAAGTTTAGCCCGGCCTTATTAGACAACCTTCCTAGAACTAATTCCATCACATACCCAAAGGTATAAATCTCAGTTTACGATGGCTAAGTAATTAACAAACGCCTGAAGTACGCATTTAGCGACTTTTCCGTGAATGCAGTCACATTCCCTTAGAATTTTGTCCGCCACCAAGTACAAGTACACCTTCTAGCTGCGGGGACACATTTTTCGTGTCTCCAAACAATCGATTTATATTGAATGTTCCATTTCGAAAAAGGACCATTGAAAGGGGTGATTCATCGGGAGCTTTAATTTCTAATTTAACCCAAACTCATTTATTTGAAATTGAACTTAAAATATGTACCATCGGTTAAAAGCAGAATTTGTGGCATTTACTTTTTGAAAATTATATTTTGTAAATGTTGGCCACGACTACGTTCAACGTGGTCCATTCGGAAGTTCCAGTTTATCCGATTCTTTCAAGCAGAGTACTATTGACTTCCAAAGCGTGAATCGTACCTGGCTCATTGTTAAAGTCCTGAGGCTTTACATATCTCCAGATAAAAGGGACCATATGTTTGACGAAGTAGGCTTCCAATGTACTCACCAAAGTGATTTCTTAAAAAGGACGTTGTATGGTTCGTATCACGGTCTTGTTAAAACCACAGCTCACCAAGACCATGTGCCTAAATTTCCGGGAGTAAGTATTTCGTTAACATGGCGCGTTAACGATTACAAATGTCGGTCTTGGCGTACGCTCTCAGCTACAGATGCTATAGTTTTTTTCACTACGCGCTGTATGCCTATCCGGTCGAGTGTCATGTAAATTGGGACTAAGATCTATGAATAGTCTTGACAATAGTGGTTTCAGTAGGTCGATTATGTGGATCGTAAATTCCTGGTATCTCATGAAAAACATGTTTCATAGAAGGCTGATTTTCGTCAAACAGCAGAACAATTTGGAGACACTGCTGCGGTGTGGGTCTTCCATAATGACTTGCTGCCCTATACTAAACAAAAATTACAAAGCTGTTAGACAGGTGTCACGCGTAGTCTATCAAAAGCAGCCCACTGAAAATAAAACCTCACGATGGATCACCCAACATTTTGTTTTGTTCTCATTTACCAATAGATCCGTTTTACCGTTATCAGTTTCTTTGCCGAATGGCGCACACAAGTGGAGAAGGTGTGCTTGGGGTTCATAACTGGATGCAACTAGCGAAAGATCTTGCTGTCTGGGAAGACTTGTTGGTTTAGACCCAAGTCCAACCCGGACTGTAGCGCCAAACAAGGAAGAAGAAGAAGCCCTTATTGAAAATATGGTGCCTCTAGTATTAACTTTTGCGTTTTGCATGACAACCGTAATTCGCATCGCTAATATTTTGTTCGACATTCAAGGTCTTATAGAGTTAAGTACTAGTCTAAGTGCATCAGCGAGAGTTTTCCATCGTCATTCAATACAATCTGACGAATTCGGTAGTCATGCAAATAGAAGTGACGACACTGTTTAACGTGCATGCGCCCTGTAATACGTCACTTTGGTACTGTGTGGCGACTTTCATTTCTAGAGTCTTTTGTAGGGTCTGCCGCATTGTGAAGGTATGACCTATCGTGGATATTCCTGGGCGTAACTACAGACTCACAAGGTTTTAAAATAGCTTGCCAACTTTCCGTTGGAGCAACTGATTGAAGGTTTCGTTTGAGTAATCAACAAACACAAACATTTCCATTAAACATTAACTTCCGCTTTGTTGGGACATCATCAAAACAAGCGCTCAACTGAGAGTCGAATGTCACTCAAAGAAGGGGAATGCACTGTGTTTACTTTTAAACGGACTCCTAACTCTGAAAAAAGACATTCTTATTTTTCTTGGCGCTACAGTCAGGGCGGACCTGGACCTCAACCTACCCAGCCAACATGATCTTTCGCTGCCGTCGGCTGTGGTTAGGGTCATTCTCCAATTTAGTGCGCCACCTAAGCCTAGGCCGTCCTCTGTCGCATTTTTCCAATGGCTCAGATTCGAAGACTTTTCGGGCCTGAGCAGTGGTGTCCATACGCTCTACATGGCCTAGCCATCTTAAGTGTTGTAACCAAAGACGCTTGAGTAGGCGCATGCCGCTGAACAGCCCATAGAGTTCGTCGTTAAATCTCCTTCTCCAGATGCCGTCAACGCAAACAGGACCAAAAATCGCACGCAAAACTTTTCTCTCGGAAAGTCTAATCATCATCCGCTTTCGTATATTGCAACATTGCACCTTCCTCAGCTTACAACATCAAAAGTAAGTCATTTCCCTGAGGCCTTGCTGGCCAATTCCATTCGGGCGTGTCTCACTAAACACTTGCAACTGCGTACGAAATTAACTGCAAATCCAAAATCGATTTCAAACGATTGCCTGGCTTACAAAGACAAAGAAACCCACTTAATCAATTGCAGCGCCTCGGGTTTATCTCCTTCGCAGGCGTCAAAACAGAGTGTAAACTCGCAGTGACATGAGTATCCAATTGAGTGCGATAATCCGTGATTGCGATCTGATCTAGGTCCGAACGCACTCGTCACACACCCGCACTACTTCCCATTCGTCCAACACACGCCGCTCCGCCCCTTTACCTTGATCACTCCCATCCAATCCAATCGATATGCATGCAACGGTTAATTGGAAGGCAGTTCTCGTGTTCACATGTCCACCCTGCCAAATTGCTCGGAGCGCAACTCGGTTGCGCCTGCAAGCCTCACGTGTTCCGTACACACCCTGCTGTTGGGCAAGAGTTAAGCTTCACTTTCGATCTGTGCACTCAGCCGCAAGACCACCATCGTCAATAATTTGCGCGCTTATCGAGCGGTATTCGCAAAGCTAAACGACTCCAGCGACAGTTTGAAGGTTGACGACTGGTAGCTCTGCGTCCAGTCTCTGGCAGTGGTAGCTCTCGGCGATAGCGATGGCCCCAGTGGCGCGTGTGTGTGTGTGTGTCTGTTTGCAGACGTGATCGATGCGATTGATCTTGTTAACACTTTCGGTATCCGTTGCACTCCAAATTGGTCCGTGCGGCCCTTGAGTTTCGTGCGCGAGCGGCAATTGTATTGTTTCTGCCCAGAATCTGGGGCAATTTGCCAGCGCTCGACAGATCAGACAGAGAGCGATTTGGAAGATTTGTTTGTGTCCAGGGGCGGATCCGGGCCAGGACCTTGGAAAGTAAAAGCCCTACATCCGGGGGAAGCGGTCGACCCAGTCGAGTGTGTATCATTCAATTAAAATTCTTTTCTATCAGCACTCCGCCTAGACTCGACTCTGATAGATTCGAGTTTAATTAGAGCGACAAGCCACTTGGTCAGTTGGCCGATTGGCTGTTGGGTCGGTTGACTGGTCGCCTGGTTGGCATTTACTCGGATGGATGTGCCATGTTGCAGGAGCCCAACGGAATTGAAATCTTTGCGGAAGGCTGCCGATTGACTGTGGCGGCTTCTTTTACATCGCGCCGCAACGCGGTTGCCTGCTGCGTCAGTGCTCATGGCTGCTGGTTTGATTTTCCGATTCAGTGGTCAAGAAGGAGCGCGTTCGAACTGTGAGCGGGTGGGGCGGAGTTAAGTGGGGCTGCTGTTGGCAGAGCCTCGTCGCGATTAGAATTCTTAGAAATGACAGTATAGTTGTGTGTCAGTGGTATGCTGAAAGTTGTTGGGAAAAATTTGTTGTCATTGTTGGATGACAACGAGGGGAGTTTGTGACATAATTAGGGCAGATTGGTGAGGTGATCAAAATTGGATAATTTGTGATTAAGCTTGAGACTGTGATTTTATGCGAAGATGTGAGTGGCTTCTGAAATGGGAGATTGTAAAAGAGTGAGTTCCAGATTCACTAATTGACTGTCTAAAATGCCAAGGGAGCCACGTATCCCCTTCGTGGTTTCCGCTCTTTCTTTTTCTTTAGAAGGTGAGCCATCCAGTGCTTTTTTCAATCAGACTGAATGCTATATTCCCCACGAATTCCTGACGGAAAGTCCCACCTCCGTTGAACAAAATGAGTCGATTGAGAACTTCTTAAGTGAGCTCTGTGTCTTGGCGATGTCAATTGACTATTTACGAGCTGCAGTCTAACGGCTTTGGACTGTCTCTTGTAAGGAATCGTGAAGGACCGAAGTTATGCCAACAGTTGGGAAATAATTCAAGCACATCAGACCAACATTGTTTAAGCAGTCCTTAGAGTACGGCAACAAAACTTCGTTAAATCTTTGGGCAACTCTCTCTGCAGTTCATTGATTGTTGGTAGTTGGTCTCCGGATAAACCTCCTCACGTTGCAGTCCACCTAATATGCCCAAAGAGCTTTCAATTCCACAACCCCACGTTTCAAAGCATCAAAGACGGCTTGGGCGCCATGCTCGTTCACACAATGTCTAGCGGCGACAGTGCTTGTGCTATCGTTGAATGAGTAAATATTTCTTTCAGATATAAGCCCGCCTTTAGCCAAATTCTCAGCGCGTCATCCAATTTTTCTTCACTTTGTTGCGTCCACCCCTGTTCTTAACGAAACTTTTTCCGTTCAGTGCCCTTCAACAAACGTTTCCAAGACAAAATGTCAGCTGCGTCGAATCACATTGCCATCTCATCCCTACCCGAACCCCAGCCGTTCACCACACAAATGTCACAACGCCTAGTCAAACCCCATTCCACTTTGCAAACCCACCACTTCACTTCCCTCAGAAATTCCAACAACTGTCAGCCAGCATTCCTTCATCTCTTGACATTCCCCTGCCTACGGCGCATTCCAAACCAGCGACCACCACCCAGCCCACTCGCACCGTTGTCCAACGACAAAACCTCGCCAACCCAACCTTGAGACACATCACACCGACGACGACGTCACAGTCCACATAAATCAAATGACAACCCAATTAAATACCTCCTCTCATTCGAATCCATTCGTTTTTTTTGCAGTGTCCTCGTCGCAGCTCATAGTGCACAGTTCGCGAGTGCTCACCCCCAAGCGACACCACAGTGAAAGTGTCCTCTACATGAACGACGACCAGCAGTTGAGTCCGACGCTATCTGCCAGCAACTCGCCCACGGCCAACACGAGCCCCAGCAGCACCGGGAGCAGTGGCGCAATATACATGTCACACCATCCGCCACACTACATGTCACAAACGTCACCGGTGAGCTCTTTGACAAAAGGCGCAGTTGCGGCGGCAGCAGCCGCTTCGGTGTCCTCATCATCTCCGACGCTGCTCTTTCCCAACAATCACGCGGATCCGCTGAATAAATCAACGCTGTCGGTGACAATATCGGGCGCTCCATCGCCGAATGGGAGCACAATTGGGATAGGCGCTGCGAACGGCAGTGACACGGCGCAAACGCTGCACCAATCGCTGCTGTCAATTGCTCCCTCGTCGCCATCACTGTCGACGTCCTCGCCGCTGCAGAAGTCTTCATCAGCGTCGCCGACCTTATCGATGACATCTCTCTCGGTGGCTGTTACGTCGACGAGTAGTCTGGCGGCCTCCTCCTCGCCCTCGTCCAGCTCCAGTTCGTTCTCCTCGAGCGCCTCGGCCATGACGACTACATCCAGTTCGTCGTATCGCAACAATCACAGGCTCTTTCCCGTTAGTACGTACACCGAGCCAATTAACAACGGTAGTGGACCACCTTCGAACCCCGTCGGACACGTCCACCACCACCACGGCCACCAGCAGGCCGGCCCACAGTCGCTAGCGTCCACTCACCCGCAGCAGCAGCACTACTCATCGACGAAGTAAGTAGCTCGCGTCACTCCGCATCCTTCCTCCTCACGATGAACGATTCTTTTTGCTCTCCTTCCAGACTTCACTCACCGCAGCCCACCAGCTGGCAGTCGGTGGCCGACCGCATCAACGACTTCGAACGGCAGCAGCAGCACCTACACCACCACCACCACCACCAACCCAATGCCGTGCAGAAGTACACGTACATCGACCCCAGCAAGACGCACCGCGTCTCCAACCCAGCCTTGAAGGCCTTCCAGAAGAACGCCGTCCAATCGTACTTCGAGCGCCAGCAGCAACAGCAACAACAGCAGCAGCAGCAGCAATCCAAAGAACACTTAAAGCACAGCGCCAGCGGCGGGAACCTAGTGCGACCACATTCCTTGCAGCCGACCGGCTCCACCAAGGAAGTGTCTAGCTCGGTGCTAATCAGGAATTCGCTCCCCAACACCTTCGGACCAGTGCCATCGCGGACGCCCGGTCACCACCAATTGTCACCTCAGATTAGCAGCGAGGTGGCGATGGCCAACTCGTTTCCCGACTGCGGCAGCTCACCGCCTCCGCCGCCGCCACCTAGGTCCCGCTCGCTCATGCCAGTGCGCCGGTCATCGTCCGCCTCCGAGTACGCAGAGTTCCGCGATCAGTATCACTTGGCAGCGACCAAGGAGAAGCTGCAGTCGCAGTCTATTAAGAACGTAACGCAGCCGGAGAAGATGTCGTTCAACGACTGCGGCATGCCGCCGCCTCCTCCGCCGCCCCGGGGCAGAGCATCCATGCCCATCAGACGCACATCCTCGGCCTCGGAGTACGCGGCTATGCGAGAGAAGGCTCTACAGCACGTGGCCAACGCACAACAGCAGCACAGGCAGAATGGAAATCCCATGGTCGTGGGGCCGGTAATCACCGTCGACGACTGGGTTCCCGAGAGGCCGCCGAAGAATCCGAATTTACGCATCCCCAGCCCGGACCTGCCACCTCCGCCCGCCCTCATGACGGTGGACATCGAGACAAACCTGTCAAACCAGGACGAGCCCCTGCCGCCGCCCCCTCCAGAGATTCTGCGGCAGCCGCCACCGCTCATGCTGGAGTCACAGA
Organism: Eristalinus sepulchralis; assembly: GCA_944738645.1. Lineage (NCBI taxonomy): Eukaryota > Metazoa > Arthropoda > Insecta > Diptera > Syrphidae > Eristalinus > Eristalinus sepulchralis. Next base: position 58,835,919 of record OX122886.1, read on the forward strand.
AACCCCCGTCGCCCAACCGGCGCAACAGCTTCGCGGGCTCGCCGTCCCGGAAGGCCTTCTTCAACGCCCTTCCGCCGCCCCCGTCTATCCCCAAGAAGCCCACCAACATGGACCTGCTGCACTCCAGACCTGCCTCCAGCATGGCACATCAGTCGACCAAGGCCCACAAGATAATCCTAAATGAGAAAATCAGCGCACCCCTGGCGGGCGACCACAAGTCCGTCATGGTGGCCAGGAAGCGTCCCCACAACCCGGCTGTGATTCCACCAATCTTGGAGAACTCCGTGCCCATGTTCACCAGTAACGGCACCACAAACTACGCCAAGTCGCCAACCGAGACCAGCAAGTCCTCGCCGCCACCGCCGTTGAAGCCGCGGATGCCCATCACCAGCAGTCAGCCGCCACAGCCGATCGCCATCAGCAGCAAAATAAGGTAAGTTTGGCTTGAAGTTTGCATCACTAGCGTTCCCATTTCCCACCCAAACTGGGCCCCAATTCATTCATCAATCAGACCGGGGCCAGCATCCAGCCATGACGTGGCCCAATAACTCTCGACAAACCCCCAACTGAACGGCATTCTGACCCTACGACAATTTCTATTTTGCCAGCCCACATAACCGCCGAAATTTTCGCATGCCACGACCAGCAGGACCGCCCCGCCCCCAATAGCTCACCAGAGACACAGGTTACCCAGCGGGAAGCCACTTGCGCAGAACCTACGCCAGGCCTAGCCGTCAAATCGCCGAACCATGCCGCCAAATATCGTGTATCGGGGCAATTCAAATTTATGGCCAAAAGCCTCCGGCTAACGAGGTCAGATGGCCGCCATCAAGTAACGTGTTATTAGTGCGCTGCCGCCGCAAACGCCAATGAAGTATGACACCAGCTGTCACCCTCTTGACAGGTGACGTAAGAATGGGTGCATTCAGTGATGCAAGCTGTCAGAAGTTTCTCAGAATTCTGCTCCGTCGTCCGATCATCGATCATTGTCGTCTGCGCGCTGCATTCGTGGGATCCAACAAAAGCCGTTCACTGTTCGCTAGTGCGCGCTCCGTTCTTTTGAGTTTCGTAATCCAATTAAGGCGGGGGGGGGAGTGAGCACATTACCAGCAAAAAGCGGCGGCAAGCAGCGCAAACTCCGTCTTCATGGTCAGTGCCAGAGCGGTGTAGGCTGCCGCCTCAAATCGCTCCTAAGAGACCGCGGACGGGGGGGGACCGACACTGACAAGGTATTCCATCATTACTTGTCTCGGTGCCCATTGACATTTAATCGAACCACAGCTGCCAACAAAAAGCAGATCACAAATCGCTGCCGAGATAATTGATCTAAGACCAGGTTAATTGATTTGTTAGCCGGAATTTCCTTCAACTGCTGCGGCCCACGACGGCGACAACGACGACGACGAACGAACCGTCTGACGGTCCATCGGGACGGGGAAATGTGTGTGTTGCAAGATTATTGGTCTTTCGGCGGGAGGGCTGGCTGTGTGTCGAAATCTCTGTTGTTATGTGTGTCTCGCAAAGCAACTGGAATTCGCCCGCGAATCGGTTCAGCCTTGACGGCTGGCACGTTCGTAGACAGGCGGCAAAGTGCGAAGATGTGTGTAATGGATGGGAGTGATGAATGGGCAATTGGGAGGCAAATGTAACAAATGGAAATTTTTTCGGGGGCCTTTTGTCTTCGGAATTAATTGCGTGGCGATAGCCCAGAGACGGGGAGGCCTCTTTGCGTCGGCGACGGCGCGTATTACCGGTAGGAAGGTTGGGCATTTCAATTAACTGAAAGGCAATTTTTTTTCCTATCGCAACCTTAAGTGAAGATGATCACTCTTGACCGATTGATGGTGGAACGTGTTGGGCCAGCGATCGAGTGGATCGCTGTTTGACACGGCACTTTGACAGAGAGACGCGTGATTGGTGGCAGTTTGAATTGGGACTCGTTGGCATGTTTCAAATGCGAAATGTGAAGTGTTTTGCAAAAGTTTGGTTCCACTTGGAAAGTGGGGCCATTGAATGTGAGTGAAGTTTTGCAACGACACGGTCAAATAATGTTTTCAGAAGACATCGATTGGACTGATGCTGAATGTCACAGAGATATGTTTGTTCCATCGGGGTACATGTTTGAAGTCGGTTGTCCTCATCCGAACAGAAAACAGGGGGGCGACATGCGACTTCTTATTCTTTTACTGGAGCTACAGTTGGGGATGATACTGGGCGAACAACAAACGTGCCTCTCCAGCTGGCACGATCTCTCTCCCCAGCTGTCTCCAATTGCGCACTCCAAGTTGGTTAAGCTCCTTCTTCACTTACGTGCGCGATCTTAACCCAAGGCGTCCTCTGTTGCGTTGTTCTAATCTCTCGGAATCGAAAACTTTTCGGAGTGGAGCAGTGAAGTTTAAACGCTGTACATGGCTAAGCCATCTTAAGGTTTGTAACCGAAGACGCTTATCCAGGCGCATGCCGCCGTGCAGTCTATAAAGTTCGTCGTTTAATCTTCTCCTCTAGACGCCAGCAGCGCAAACAGGATCAAAAATCGTACGCAAAATCTTAGGATGAGGAAGCATCCGCTTTTACTAGTGTCCAAGTTTCCGCGCCCTATAGGAGAACTGGGGTGATCAAGCTGTTGTATAAAGCCAGTTTGGTCATTCGAGAGAGGGCTCTATTGCTCATGTGCCTCTTGAGCCCAAAGAAGCAACGACTGGCAAGAGTGATTCTGCTTTTGAATCGGTACTGATGTTGTCCCCGTTTACAGCGAAGCCGAGGTAGAGAAATTCCTTGACTCGAAGTTTCTGCTGCCTAGTGTGACGCTCTGTCCAAGACGTCGTTGTTGTGATTCCTTTCTTGATGACAGCATATACTTCGTCTTGCCCTAACTTGTCACCAAACCATTCTTAGCCGCTTCCGCTTCAATGTCAGTAAAAGCATCCTTTTTGTGGCAACATGCGTCTAGTTAAGCGTGAATTGATACAACGCATAAGATGTGTAGGTCATGTGGAGCGTATGGCCAAATGTCCAAAATGTCTTCAAATTCGGGAAATTGGGACAAACAGTCAGAGGACACACAGAAGTGAAGAAGGACTTCAGCCGAAATTTGAAACAGTTGACTGTCAGTTAGAAATGTTCAGCCACAAATTCACTCCGATCTGTAACACACATAAGTGCAGAATAACCTCAACCGAAATTAGGGGCAGCTAGCTGTCATTTAAAGAGCGTGGTTTCGACGCTTTAAAAGTGGTGATTTTAGTGTAGAAGACAGAGAGTGTCTTGGCTAACCCAAAAAGTTTATAGGTGAGGCTCTGGAGGCCTCTAGCTGTCAGTTCAAGAGTAAGTTAAAGAGTATTGGGAGCACAAATTAAGTCCGTTTTTATTGAAAAAACGTAAAAAGTGCAGCACTCCAAGTATTGTCCGCTGAAAGCGACCACCTTTTACCTTCCCTCTGGCAATTTTCGAATACAATCTCTTAAAAACGAGTCGTCTCACGCTTAGATCCAATCTTTGATCCATTCTCCGATTTCTTCAAAAGACCCGAACCGTTGTCTCCTCCAAATCGTCTTACTTCCTTCTTACATCTCATTTCAGCGTTTCCAGTTAGTTTTTGACAGCTACAGCCACGTGGAGCCGAGCGTTCTCATGTTCCAAAGTCACCTTGTCACGCCTTTCGGTGGTTTTTGGTGGTTTTTTTAATGCAATGCACGGCTGAAACGCATACGTTGCTAGTCGGTTTGGTTTCGCCTGGTTTTAGCAGCTCATGGTAAACCACCACCGTCTGTTGCTACCATATGCAGAGCATGACCTTTCTTTGGCGTCGGCTTATACGCTGTTGGAACGCGGTCACCAGGCTTTGCATAGTTTCTTTGCTTCTGGTGGTTATATCAGCATATCCACTTTTCATCTTCAGTCAAGATTCGGTGCAAAAATCCCTTACTTTGATGTCTTTCAAGAAGCAGTTTCGATGTGAAAAGTCGCCTTTCTTCATCCCTCGGACTGCACCCGATTTCCCTCCTTTGGAAAAATTCCGAATTTCTTTAACTGAACGGAAAGAAGAAGAAGAAGAAGACACTCTTTGTCTTCGATGCTAAAACCATCACTTTTGAAGCGTCGAAACCACCTTCTGCATGATTCATCGGTTCAAGCAGATTCACCATAAACTTTTACAAACATTCGACGGACTTCAGCTGCACTTTCCTTCAAACTAAATGAGAAACCCAAAACTTCCCCCAAATGATGTTTATTGGAGAAAAATGTGGACATCTTCGACATGACAAAAAACAACATCGTTGTCTAAAACAGGGGCTGATACACACAAATTATTGCTGACAAGTGTCACACCTTTCCAATGAAGTGAGTATTCGCTTCCAAGATTAGCCACAACTTGTAGGTGGCGCCATCTTTTGGAAACGGATCGAATCAATTTGTACCCCCAATTGTGTAAATTTGACTGTATTGATAATTTGACCACCATTCCACATTTCCTGGAACGCAAACACTTTTCGTAACTCATCTCCAAATGCATAGCTTTCAAAGAACGTCAAAATCACAAACCCCCCTTCCGACAACCTCATGCCAAAGTACTTTCCTCGACACAGAAACACCTCAGCCTCGGCGTTGAAACTTTCTTTCGCCTACTTCCCCGAACCAAACCGCATTCATTTCCTTCATTCAAATGACCATTTGACCAGAGAGCCATTGCGAATCCAATTCCCCGTGTAAGCTCTAATAACTTCCTTGAGTTTCATTCACCCTAATTGATTGACAAGCCGTTCCTTCGCTCAGCCTTAGTGTGGCCGCAACCATTTTGCATCCACATCAGCATCCGCCAACGAGGCCGGGCCGCAGATCGAACAACAGAAGGAAAACAAAAAACACACAGAAATCAGTCCCCATACAAAGTGGAGTGCAGTGTGACACTGTTGTGAGACCTCTGGAGCACGATTTATTGCGCAACTTCTCGAAATGAATTATTTTATCCGCGCCGAGGGGGCCTCTTGCTTCTCCACCTCGATACTTCCCGGCGTCGCTTTTTGTTGCTTTGATTCCCTGTCCAATTCTCCTGCGCCGTGAATTGATCATTTACCGCGGGTCTTGTTGCGCGGCTAATATATCTGAATTTCGACTTGTAAGCCCGGCTCTCAGGCATGTGTAGCGCTCTCTCATATTCTCGGGCACAAGTCAGCCAGTCAACCTGGCGGCGAGGAGTACACGGAATCGATTGGGGGCAGCGAAAAAAGTGTCGCGCGCGCCCAGCCTGATTCCGTGGCAGCCCCACGCCAGACGTGTGGCAAAGAAATCATAGTTCAATAGATCTCGGGCGAGCGATAGCGGTGGTGCTGGTGGCGGACTGGTTTCCTGTGTGTTTCGCGTCCTCCTTCATCGCTGACAGTGTCGCTGCCGCTGTCACTGCGGAGCGAATATTATTATGCAAGTGGAGAGCGTTTTCCCGCAGCGACACGGGCGCGCTGGAAAAAAGGCGTGTACCCGTGCCGGGTCAGAGTAAGACCAGCACACTGTAGCCGCCACCTAATTGTCACAAGAAATTTGAAATTTTTCGGTAAAGTGGATTTCGGATCGGGGCAGGACCGTCATGACGACGTATGGCGGACCCTAATTAAGGCACTGCCCAGCGGCGAGGGACGGGGCTGTGAGGCGTGGTCCTTGCGATCGATCGTGAGTCGTGAGGGATTGTCTTTTTTTTTGCGGTTTTTGGTTGGGCGGTTGGGTGGGATTGTCGCAAAGTGTCAATACACAACTGAGAGGGTACAGGTTAGGGCAGCAGAGGCATGTTCTTCGAAAAGTCGCGATCGAAACTGCTGCTGCAAACAAGCTGTTGGCCACATAAAGAAGGCTTGGCTTTGTTATCCTTGAGATCGGTTTAGGCAACTGCAAATGGTGGCTTTGTGGGCAAAGATCATTGCTTTGTTCGGATTGATGGAAGTGGATGGACGCGAGCGTATATCGTCATTTTTCTGTCCTAGAATTGACACTTTGGTGCTGAATGTGGTTTTTCATAACTACTTCAAGCTGCTCTCCTAAGCCGGATAATCGCCTGATATGGTTTTTCGTCCTTTGCGTTGACATCGTCCTACTCTATAGAGTATTCTGTTGCCAAGCCTTCCACTTGAATGATTCCTCCAGTAAAGCTATTCTCCTACTTTAACAATTTCCTTACTTCGACTAAACAATTAGCCCCACCCATCAGCTAATATTTGTCCAACTTGACATGCCATCTTATCTTGCACCTCATTTCACCCGGCACTTAAACTGGTACAGTTTCTGTAGAAGTGTAACCTCCACCGACTAATCCTCAACTCTGGATGTTCGTTCTACGTGGCTACTCTACTCTCTCCTAGTTTGCTTGCTCACTAGTCCTGCTCACTACTCCTGCTCATTAGTCTTTCTACTCCTCCTCCCCCTGCTTGGCTAGTCTGGATGCTTTGCTAGTCTGGCTGCGCGGCTAATCTGCCTGCTTGGCTAGTCTGGCTGCTTGGCTAGTCTGACTGATTGGCTAGTCTGGATGCTTGGCTAGTCTGGCTGCTTGGCTAGTCTGGATGCTTGGCAAGTCTGGCTGCTTGGTTAGTCTGGCTATTCACCAAGGCTGGCCTCTTGGCTAGTCTGGATGTTTGGCTATTTCGGGTATTCACCTATTTTGGCAATTCGTCTGACCGCTCGCCTCGTCTGTCTACTCACTTAGTACAACATCTCGCCACCAACACGCACAGTTTGTCTACTCCCCTAGTCTGGTTACTCGCTTTCTAGCTGCTCGCCTAATTTGGCTACTGGCTTGTCGGGCTACTTGCCTAGAAAGCCAGTCTACACGAGCAGCCAACGTAGTGTAGTGTAGCTTAACTTCTCACATTCTCTGGCTAATGGTCTAATCTAGCCACTCGCCTAGTCTTTATCTCCGCTAAGTCTGGCGACTCACTTAGTCTAACAACTCGCCTAGTCTGGCCATTCGTCTTGTCCAGCTACTCGTCTAGTCTGACTTTACCCGTGGTTAGCGAACTTATCAGACCTTCATACTCTGCAGTCCTGCAACTTTCCTTGTCTGAGTTCTATTCCCGCACAGGACCCTCTGGAACATATATCGCTAGGTCTGCCAAATCCGGATTGTGGAAACCTGGACTGGAGAAGAGCTTTCTTACTCTTCTAATCTGGGAACTAAGGATGATACTTATCGGCTCCTGTGTCCCATCTATTCCAGCCCTTCGTCTTGTCCGGCAACTTCAGTTCTGGTCGTTCCCCAAAACGCAGTTTAGCTTAGGGTAGCCGTCTAGATTGGTTACTTTTCAACCTTGGCTTCTATTTTAGTCTCTTCACATGCCTAGTCCTTCACCATGTCTAGTACCACTTCGAATAGACTCCAGCATTATATTTCGCCCGGTTTCCCCTGTAATAGATCAAATTCGGTTATGGCCGGCTTAACCCACAAATCATTCTCCAATCTGATTGCTCATCAAACCCTTGTATCCGACAGCCCATTAAGCAAGCCCTCAATCAATCCGATTCCATCGAATCACGATACATATCTGAACTCTCCTCCGATCACGATCCTTGCCTCCCAGGTACACAAGCAGTTCACTTTGACACGCCAAGCCATCTCATCTATCTCCGGCCCCATTACACAAGTCACAGAGCTCATTTGCTGAGAAAATTAAAACGGCTGTTCGCCATTAGCGTCCAAGCAAATTACCCAACGCCACTTGAACCCGAACAGCGCCGCCACCCCGACTCGCGAATGACACCCACTCTCCCAGTAAATTACAAATCCAAACGATTCGAACCGTTAACAGCGCAATTACAAACGAATCCCATGCGCCAGGCCGGCCACGACGCGCCGTCTGCGTCTCGCGGTAATTATCACAGTCCAGCTGGGCAGATCCGAGAAACCAATTTCCTGGCCGCCACCACCGCCGCACAAATCAAAGAACCTCGGGGTCACACAACGCCACAAAGCACCGCTTAATCGGACCGGGCCGAGCGTTAGTCTTCCGAATGCTAATCACAGATTGAGCGCTTTGCCATCTGGGGCCAGCGTCAGCGTGCCTGGCCGGTTGATGGGCCACGCGAATTTATTGATTCGCTCCGGCAGCACAATCGAACCTCGCTCTGTCAGGAGCCTGCACTTTTTTGGGGTGAAACAATGCCGCCATTAAGACCGCCGAGAATGTTTCTCTTCGTCGGCGCGACATGGCCGTCGTCGTGGGAGCCGATGGAGACGCCTTTTAAGGACGCGTAATGGTTATTAGGCTCTGGTGTAAATTATGGCCTCCACCGACGGGGATTAGCAGCAACTTTCCCCCGTTTCGCTGGTTTATGGGGACCCGCGGTCAATTGTCGGCCGCCAAACGGTTGCTTAGCCCGACCGGCACCACCGCGATCCATTACACGATAATTAAAGCGTCAAGTGTAGCGGCCGCACTTGGGAACGAGGCCCTGGTCCGCGCTCCGCTGGGAGACATCATCATAGAGCCCAAAAGTATGCAGCTCCGCTGAATGGAATTTATTGTCAATTAATCGGTATCAGTGCGGCGCAATCAGAAATCGTAAATTCATCAGAGATGCAGATCGCGCACTGTGTCGGGCTCCGCGGGCGAACGATTTAATTTGGCGTGGATGGAGCTAGATGGCCGGTTAGTAATCCGGTGGCCAATAATCATGGCGAGAGAATGGATTTATGCCGGCTCGGGGGAGAGGTCTATTAGTTATTGTTGTGCAGTCGGGGAGTGCTGTTGTGTGTCTCAACGATTGGAGGAACACACTTTTTACGATTCTATCTCGTTCGACGGGTGGGGGAGGGGTGAGGGGTTGAGCGCGTTTCTATCTTAATTAAATGGATCTCTTTCTCTGGCAAGCGATGTGATTTGAGAGCTCTTCCTCTGTGCATCCAGTGCGCCGCAATCAATCAGTCGGTGGTAGATGCGCAAGGGGGCTTCAATCGCGATCGTGAAGTTGAATAATGGGGTCTGAGGGTAATTGGAAAGCGTTTCTGGTTTCTGGCAGCCTTTTCGAGAAGAAAGTTTTACGTGTGGCTTAAGGTTGCGTTTGGGAACAGATGGAATAGATTCCATTGCTAAGGCTGTAAGCTGTATGGTGGCATGCATCGAGGATAACATCCTCGTCTAAGATAGCGCGCACTAGTAAAGAAGGACTTTAACCAACTTGGTCTGCCGAATTGGAGGCAACTGGCGAGAGACCGTGCCAGCTGAATTAGCATGTTGGTTGAGGCACAATTTCATCCCCGACTGTAGAAGAACATTTTACTTTGACTCAGAGCTGTTGACCGAAAACGCCTGGGGAGCAAAATTGCGTCCTACAATCTAAACCTAAGAAGATGTAAAATGGACTCTAAGAACCTCCATGTTAGACCATTCCACCAATCACTGTAGTTTGTTCCAAGCTAAAGTGATGGTGATTCGTGAAGCACTACCCTAACTGTAGTGGAACAGTGTTTCCTAGAAGGAATAGTCAGGCAGCATTCAAGGTCTTGGAATCAGTCTCATTAAACTTCAAGACGTCACATGGCCCTTGACGAAAGGACAGAGTAATTAAACCTCTCCCTGAACTGTGTGCCAGATCACAGAGACATCTGTGAGCTTCTCTGCTTATGCAAGTTCATCAAAGCTCAAACTACACTTAAATGTGTGCTTGATCAACCAAGGATTGTTCAAGCATGCCTTTTGCCGCGTTTCAAGAGAAATATGGTCGTCCTTTGACCCTAAACGATCCAGACTGCGGTTGGGAAAGAAATAACTGATCACTTTCTAATTGACGAGTATGCTAGTAGACTGGGTGTTTCCTCGAATGATTTTTGAAAGTCTATGAACGAGGAGCCCGGCACTTGCGTGCCTCTGAAATGAAAAAAAAGACATCTGCACGATCAACACCCTAAATTTGTTGAACTACGTCATCATCTCCAAACTGTTCTAACTAGTTCGTGCTATCGAACAGTAAATTGATAATGCAGGATGGCTCCTCATAGGACTAAGGATGCGCTCCAAGCCACCTTTACCGTCCTATCTACTAAACTAAACTCTCTTCTAGGCACAGAAGTTCCTTTCCTAGCCAGGCTTTCATTCTAATCCTTCTTTTATGATGTGCTGGGTTTTTAGTTGTCCTGGAATTTTCGTTGTAGAGCTTTTTCGATGCCTGAACATTATCGGACACCAACTGCAAGTGCGTCCCTGATGGCTGAAGAACAACTAAACTTTATCTTGATGTGTTTGTGGTTTACGAGAATCTTTCATTATTTGCAGGTTCTGGCAGTATCCTGTGTGCATAGTTGTCCATTGTCAGAATTCTGTTTGTTGGTCAAAATCAGACCTTCTTCTTCTTTTAGTCATAAGAATGAGATCGCGAATACAAGCTGCTGAGATGAGATTTCTCCGTGCCCTTGCGGGAGTTACTCACCGGAATAGGTTGATAAACGCAACGGTGGGAGGGTAACTCAATATGGAGCAGCTACTTCTTCAGACGGAAAGGGCTTTATTTCATTGGTTTGGTCACCCGGTAAACCCCCTTAATCCCGACATCCGAGGCGTGCCTTATATGCAATTCCATCAGGTAGGCAACCTTTCGGCAAACCCAGGACGAGGTGGTTGGATCAAATCCATACACTCGCATAGTTCAGCTTGGGAATAGATCCTGACAAGTTAGAGTCGATAGCGGAGATCCGAGCGGCCCGGATGTCTCTCGTGCGTGCATTACTCCGACGACCCCTTAATAGATCATGCGGGTTAAGAAGATGATGCTGATTATGATGGTCAATCCAGACTTTGAAAGAAAGGAATTGTACTCTGACACATGTGCCAAGGCCCAAATATCTCGAGAAAAGAAATGTATTTCACATTTTAGAGCTCTTCATCCGATAACTTATTCATTGTGCAATTCTTGTTTTTTGACATGGAAAAGTTTCCCATGGGGTCCATAAGCAAGTCGATGCACTTACCCACTTCGCCACGGCGATCACAATATGGTCGCTGGCAACAGTCAAAAGTCTTTTATCTTGCTATTTTCGAGGGTTGGGATTAAACTTCTTTGTCCTTTAAGTCTGAAAATACTGAACTCTGCAGACTGCATTCATTCATTCTTTTCTTAATAGGAATCTGCTTGCGAGGATGTTCTTTAAAGATCGTCGCAAATAGAGAGGCTTCTTTGCTTGAGCCCAAGGTCCACTACGAGCTGCAGCAACACTAAGAGAACAAGAGGCAGGGTACCTGTTTTATTTCGATTGACATTCAAGTCAGTTGTGTACTGATGTAGTGTACTGCTGTGACTGAGACAGTCGCTTATAAAATCTATCCCATATCAGAATGACTTCATTATTTGTGTGGATGAATGTCTCATCTCAGAAGATATCCCTCTTAACTCGACTACCGATGCTTCACATAAGCGATTGCTTTTCTTCTACCTTTTGGTCCTGTCTCCGTGATTGTGAAGTATGTAAAACCTGCATCTTTTTGCTATTTGTGCATTTCTGCATAATTTCTGATCATGCAACAAAAAAATGTTATGACTGCCGATTTGTGTTGTGTATATGCCATTGTTTCAATCGCGCATCCTACTAAAAATTACTGACTTTGTCCACTAAAGCATCATCAATAAAGCCCTCGATATCCACAGGAAACCACGTTGTCTACCAGTTGGAGAAATTCCCTTTAATCGCTACCAAAAGTATGCAACAATTTATAGCCAATATTTATCGAAAGCAATCACAATCGACATTGCAGCATACTTTCAGGCTAATCAAATAACATTTCACCGTAGTCGCACAGCACAAATGACAATGAGTCATTGTTAGAGTGTCAACAAGATCGTCGTTCTCACGGCCTCTCAATCGCCTCTCGTTCGATCGCACTAAATCACCCACAAGTGGAACTCGAAACACACACAAATCTTCTGATATCTTAAAGGGAATCAATGAAAAGGACCGCAAACAACTTGTCAAGCTCATAATTGCCGCTGTCCAGTTCACCGCTGTGCAATAAACCTGTCAATCGCAACAATAGTCGAGAATCAATCACGCCGAGCCGACTTTGGTCGGTCTCTTGTTACACATAAATACCTCAGGGACACGCTCCGGATTTATTTGAGGTGGCCCCACAATGAATTGGCCAATTCGCCACCGAGCTGCGCGTTCGAGGGACGCAGTTTCCGAAAATAGTCAAAATTCACACGAATGGCGTAATCGCGAGTGGCCCGCCATATAGCTGGCCGTACCCTAGCCTGGAGACAAACCACTTGAGCGCTCCATCGCCTATTTAATGCCCCTAGCCCGAATTTAATGAAAATCACGGCTCTCTAGTGCCGCTCAAGTGCTCCTTGGACTGAACTTATCGCCCCGCTTTGTGCGTTCTTGACGCGGATTCTGGCGCCTCGAGTGTGAACCACCACCCAACCGACCAGGGCCTCGCGAAGATTTCCTGGTCGAGATGGGCACGGCAGCGGTTGCATTTCGAACGGTAGCGCACGACGCGATTCGTCCCGCACCGGCTTCCGCAATCGAATTAGTTATTCGCCGCCACGATCGGCGATAAGGAAAGTGGAAATCCTTGAGATGCACTTTCTAAATCAATTGTGCCCCGCAACGGCGGCAGTGAGCGCCTTAGCACTTTGGTTTCACACGCGCTATAATCGCTCCTGCCCCGTCGCCTGCGAGGGGTTCTTCTGCAGCGACAAGCTGCAGAAACCGCAGAGTCTCACCGACAGCAGCGCAGTCGCCACCACGAGGGCACCGGTGCGGCGACTGATCGCGAAGAAGATCGTGACTCTTGGTCGCCTTGTCTGATGCGATTTTTCTTTCTTCATTTCTTACATCCGATGCACTACCGCTGGGACATGGTTTTGATTAATGCTGCGTAGCGGCTGGCGGTACGTCCGGGGAAATGTCAAATTTTTCACGATTTTCACGCGCAGCGGCTTCGTCGTCGTCGGTGCTGCGATCGATGATCGCCAATCCCAGTCATTGTCGTCGACGCTGCTTGCTGTGGCTGGCTGTGGCTTGCGGTGCCCCCGCAGATCCGAAACGGTATCAATTGTTGTTCCATGGGATATGCAAATAATCATAAAATTATTGCTTTTTATGATTTTTATGCGGTTGTCGTGTTGCGGATCTGAGTGCGCAGGCGCAACGATCTAAGATACTTTCGGCGGTGATCTTGTCAGTGATATGGTTTTGGGCGCTCGTGTCAGTGGCAAGGAAGTTGCCAGGAAGTGGCTAAGAATGCTAACAAATGGAAGCAATCGTTTGAATGGGTTATGGGCTATTGTTTTGGGGCTTTTGGCCGACCACGACCACGACACCGCCAGTCTGTGATTGAAGGAACTTTCTCCGAACTGCTTACGTTGTTTGGTTCAAAGTTGTGTCTTGGGGTGAAGTTTGAGCGGTTTTTGCTTACCCTTTGGTACGACATGAAATCAAATCAAACTGCAAAAGGACACGACACAAGTCAATGATCCATTTGGTGCGGCTGTGCACTTTGTGATCACATTTGGAATGTTGCTTGTAACAGTCGGTGAAGTGCTTGGTTATGGTAGCACGCGTAGTGTGGTACTTTCATCAGGAGATGATGATCTGCGCAGCATTCGATTCGATGTGTATTTGCAATTGGCGCTAAGTAACAAGAGGCACCAGAGCCATCATGGGATATGGTCCTAGATGCATTCTTCTGCACCAACTCCTGTTGTGCATGATATTGTCCCCTCACGAGTGTAGAGAAGTTTCTTGAAAGTCGCTGAGCCTTTGACTGTTGTCGGCAACTCGAAAGAGGTGGTGCCATGAAATATTCGAAATAAACAGTCTGCAAATTAACACTAGGACCTCCGAAGTGTGTGTTTCGATATTGGCGATTTTGTTTCAAATATCTGGGCTAGTGTCGTATCCTCCTCAAGTGCATGAACTTAGTCTTTGTATGTCGCTATATAACGAGTTGTATGCAGACCCCAATAGATATTGTTGCAGCCAACGCTTGTACTTACTACAAAGGCATGAGGCAATGAAACGTAGATCGTCATTAAGGTTCACAAATATTTTAGACAATAGCTATGTAGCCTTTCTGATTAGGCTTTGTCAGCTAAAGACTCACTTTTAGGCATAATTGAATGAATAAACTGCACGTATAGAGTTAATTTTATCTAGGTTGTCTAGTTTCTTTTTTGTTTTAAATAATAAAGTGGAGGGAATGGTCTTGAAGAGCTGCTAGCGGCAGAAAACCCTGCATAAGTTAAGATTTCATAAGGTGAGACGGAAGAGTTTATCGGTGGTGTTTCCAGAGCCTTTATGGCCGGTTGGCTGTGAATGTATCGTATAACAAATGTATCGTGAGCGAAAAAGCCAACTTTTAAACGTTTATGGCAAAGTTGCCTGCCTGCTTTCATTGTTTACCCTTTGATATATGTATGATGCGGTCGAGGAAATTGAGATGTTCTTTTGCAGGAAGAAAATTTTACAAAACATATGAAAACACAAGTCAAAATCGTTGAAACAAAGCCGAAGTCTTCAACTTTTAAGAGAAGTCTTAACCGCAATAGTCAAGTACTTGATGAACTAAGGTCAGATTTACGTATCTCCTTTGGCCACCGTGGTTTTCTAGTTAAGTCTTGTGGTGTTCTAGCTAAGTACTCACTTGTCCATCAATTCTTTCTGGTTGTTGAAAACTCTCAGTGACACTAATTGCCTATGAAAAGTTTTTCAAAAGTCGCCGTTCGCATTCGGCAAAGATCTACACGTGAAAGAACCCGAAATCCTCATAAACTCCTCCTTCTTTCGTCCTATTTGAGAAGCTAGAACGTTATTAAGAGCTGCTGATCTTTGCAAGAGGAAAGTCCTGCGAGCGATTTTTTGTCCCATTTGCATCAAGAACATGTCGAGGAAAATATTCAATACTAAACTCTACTGGCGATACGTCGACGTGCCCCTAATCAACCGCGAACAGATATGTCCCTTGAGATGGTTGGCGATAAAAAGGGAATAGACAATTCACTTGCACTCGCAGCAGAAAATGACGTCATCTAAAATAGAACAAACTAGTGGACACATCAGCATTCGACCTTGACAGCAGCTGACGGAAGAACGTGTTAGCTGAAGGGGCATGTTAGTTCAGGCATAGGTCAACCACAAACCTTAGCAGAAGATAAATAATTGAAATATCAGCTTCCTGTTCTTACGGGGAAAACATACACATTGAAGACATAAATATTTCGTGACTTTACTTTGACGACTTTGGTAATTTTGTAAACAATTTTGATACTAACCGTTTGGGGGTAAATGGATCATGTCAGAGTCAGAAGATAAAAGCGTCGATTAAGGTTCTAAGTTCGGTTGCTGGACCTAAATTTTCACCTCCATGGCACCACCTCTTTCGAGTTGCTAACGACATTTAAAAGAGTATACATTGTCGATGGAAAGCTTCACAAATATCTCCGTTTAGAATTGGCAAAAAACTGTAGGTCCCTTCAACCACTGAGAGAACAAAAGCACGCACAGCACGAGTAGTAATCTGAAATTTATTATTATTTGTCAGAAGAACAGTTCATGGCAATCCCTATTGAAAATATCATGTGAATATTGGCCACGAATACGTTTGCTGTAGTCCATTTGGAAGGTTCAATTTAGAGCGACTCTTTCGAGCATAGCAACTTAAATGAATCACTTCTAGCTAACTTACTCCTAAAGACTTGAAACTAACGCATCCGCAAAGAAAATAGTCCAAAGGTGTGATACGTACGATTTACTGTAGAAAAGTGTGACATTAAGTGCTCACCAAAATAGTCTCTCAACAAGTACTTAGTTGCACGCTCTGAATGGCTCGTAGCGCTGTCTTGAAGAAAACACAGCTCACCGAGAACATGTGCTTGGATTTCAGAAAGTAAACAGTTTTGCGATAACTTTTACCCGTCACGGTAATATTTGGGTCTTGGCGGACACTCACAACTACAGCAGCTAGAGTCTGTTCGCGACGTGCTCGATGTGGTCTATCATCATCAAATGTAAACTGAAACTCAAATTTGTGAATGGTATTGGCAATTGTTTCAGTAGGTCGAATTGCACGGAAAACATTTCTGACAGATTGCTGATTTTCATCAAGCAACTGAACAATTTTCGCGGTGTGAGTCTATCGATTATGACTTGCCAAACGATACTGAACAAAAGTGACAAAACACTTTGATGGAAGTCACGCGTGATCTGTCAAGAAAAGCCAATTGAAAATCAAACCTCACGATGGATGACTCTTTATAGAGAAAAATGTTAATGCGTGCGCTTAAGGAAAATGTAAAATGAAAGATCCAATATGCTCAATGACTAACTTAACTCCTTTAGCCTTCGAATCCAACACAGTTTTTCTAAAAGCATGGTTTTTGGTTCTTTCTGAAATAAGAACATTTTAAGCACATACTGGGGCGATTTGAGAGAAATATGAAAGTAGAAAACTTTATACACAAACTCCATAAATTTTCTTTCTTCTAAAGGGAAAGCCCAAAATTTGAATACAGAAGATAAAATTTGGCAGAACAAGATGAAAGGCGCCCCTTCACAGATTATTTAGACAATTTGTGTTAAGCTGAGTTACTTCTTTTATAATTGGTGCCCGCTCAAGGGATTGTTTAGTACTCTTAAGTGACAATTAATTCACAGCACGGGCCGAAGGAGATACCGGTGCACATCGGTTTTACATGCCGGTTCCATATTCGTGTGGTGAGGCTGAAGAACAAGTCTCTAAACTAAACTGTACGTCCGAAGCTTAAGCTTAAGCTTAAGGGTGAACGGCTGGCTATTCCTAGCGAGGCGAGAATTGAGTGTAAATTCTTAAAAGGCAAGGCAACTGGCTAACTCATTAGAGTACTGCATTCAAACGAGGTCTTCAATCTCATTTCATTCTGTTCCCCAGCAAGTTGCATGCAAACTGAACAAGTGTCCAGGTACACACAGTCCTTATCCAGTTCGCCTGCGTTCTTCACTGACAAATTCTCAGTTGATATAAGAGCGACGTCAAAATCAATGCACACGTCGAATGCACTACGACGGATGATCAGTGTGAACTTTCTATATTTTCATTCAATGACAGTTCCTCTGCTGTCAAAATACAAATTCTTGGCTATTAAAAGTGGTTCGAGATCGAGACTGGTTCATTCAGTTGGCGCAGCTTACGGATTTTGCTTCACTAATACAACACAGCACTAAAATCTCATCATTTTGACAAACATAGTAAAATACTTACTTTTAGATCACCCCTTTCATATGTACAATTTTTTAGATTTAAACGCGAACAATGAACACCGATTGCATGAGTCTCGGCCTTAATTTCCTTAAAGTATCAAGGGAATTTTCTTAGTTCCACACATTCAATGACATAACGCAAGCAAATACATGTCAGAAAAATAGGACTTAACCTTGTTCCTAATCTAGGATCCCTTTGACAGAAATCCAAAAATTATGACAATTTTGATGTCTTACTTCAAGAATTCCAAAAACACAAAGAACGAGGATGCTCAACATCCAAACAATCATCCCAAATACTTGGGAAATTGTGTCCTTATCCCCGCTGGAAATGCGCTCACATCTCTCCAGGGGACAGCAGGATCCTTTCAAAGGTACCTGTTGCACTCTCTGTTGTAAATCAGTTCCATTTTGCGGGCACCTAACTCTTCCAATTATTTAACAATCAGAAGGGATATCACGTAACCTTGTTTCGCTTCCAGAAATACGTGCTCCTAAATAGAGTTCATTTGAATGTCCTGAAAACGTTGAAATTCTGTGTGAAAAATCTAACAAAGGTGTCCCCACGAAGAGTTTGACGTTCACCTCAACAGCAGGTAATCCCATCCAACTCACTCACTTTCCCTCTCAATTATGCACTCCACTCCAGTGACCATCACTCCATCGCAGCAAAAGAATACTCGCCTCACTCACGGCGAAATGAACATGACATCCACTCTGCTTCGCTCTGTTATCGTGTTCTTTGTTTTGATCCCGTACCTTCTGTTCACCACGAATGAACAGCACAAAGAAGAAGTTCACCACGTCGCTGTGTTCATTCCGCAGTGCGTTCATCCATCAACGAATGGCGAATGAATGCAAACCGAAGTTTACCCCGTCAAACGAGTAGCAACTGTTCGCGTGTCAGCACGGCTACGGCAACCCGCGGTATCTTTCGTTCTCACGGCGAATGTATCGCGATGGTATAAGCACCTCGTTCTCAAAAAGTTCTGTTGTATTTTTCAAATTGCAAAAGCAACATTCATTGAAGGACGTTCCCCAACCGAAATTGACGTTTCAGAGAGATTCGCAAAAGCGTTTGTTTGAATTTCTCTTCAGATATTTTCGCCGCATTTTCGGTTTCTCTGCGTTTTTCGTCTCGGGCTTTTTGTGAGTTTTAAATTATGCACCTTGCTCTTAGATCCGCACTAACTTTCCCTGACTACACAGGCTAATGTGTCGTATTGGTGTGTTTCTGTCGAATGAAAAAAAAAATTCGTATTTGCGGCGAAAACAAAACCAAACTCCAACCGACGAGTGAATTTGTGAAATTTGAAAATAAAAAGAAAGAATCTGCATAAAAATAAAGAAAAGAAAATGAAGTGACCAGCAGCGGCATCTGGATGATCGCGTGTGTTGTGTGTATATTTTGAAGTGCGGACCGCGGGGAAGTGCGAAATCAAAAATTGTAATTCACACATTTTGCCGCAAGTTCGGTCGCCGCAGCGGAGGTTATAAATTGGGATTAAACGGATCCAATCGATCTGTCGACACTGCCGCCACCGCCGCCAGTTGCAGGGGAGAATAACCTCTCCGCAAAAACGATTTTCAAGATGGTCTTCGGCGGAAAGTTTCGCATTAGAAGGTTTGTACAATATATCTGGATAGAGCGTCTCCAAATTTGGAAAACAAACAGACACCAGGCCACTCGCAGCCATTGCCTTGGTTTTCCGTTTGCCAACGGCGGCGATCGCCACCGTCTTGTGAGGGGAGACAATCGATCGTAAAAAATCAATTTGCGTGCAATTATCACTAATCACCGCTACACATTCTTCAATCTTTTGCCCTTTTTTGGGGCGAGCTCCGGGTCCAGAGATTGCGCACAGTTGCTGCTACTGTCCTCTTAAGCTCGTTTAGAGTCTGTTGTTGTTGGTTGGCTTTTCTCTGTTGGGCATCGTTTCTTGTCCGCCGATCTCGTTCGATCTCGTTGATCGGTAGGTTGCTGGTTGATCGTGTTTAACTGAGAGATGACGGTTTATTGGTTGGTAACTGGTTGTTGTTGGGGAATTACCGTGACCCGCAGTGTAGTGAGATTTGTAATTTATTACGTTGTAACAAATTAAAGCATGGATTGGAGTTCCCTCTCCTCGTGCGCTGCCCACCACTTCGCACACAACAGTTACAAATCGAATTAATTGAGTCCACGATCCATTAGATTGGATATTAGATGTCGAAGGCTAACAAGCTTTTGCGACATGCAATGTTGTTCGCTGATTACCGTCAATCACGGGCGGTTATCGCCGATAGATACATACCTATTCATGCGAAAGGAACATTTAAATGAGGTGAACGCGCTTGAGATTGTTGTCACTTGTTCAGTGCAAGGCTGGTGGGGTTCATATTTTCTAGTGCAATTCTAGACTCTCGCCTTTATGGCTGCCACTTCCGGTACCATTTAAGGATTTGCACACACATATTGAACGCCGTTCGAGTGACTTTTGGCGGCCTTGAGTTGGTTAACACTGACCGCAGAGAGGTGACACTTGAGCGGCGTGTCAAATCCGTCGACATTCTCGAGTACCTGTCAAGCGGTTGCTTGGAATTTGCATGCTCAACATTCGCCGGTACTCGGTGTCGGTGGCTTTGTCACGTAGAGCAGTTTCGATGGAAAACATTCGTGCTGCTGGTCTACAAGTAATTGTCCGTCTTTCACTTTCGGCGCTTGCCAATGATGATGGATGGCGAAAAAGTGAACTTTTTTTGTCGGAGTGACTTGGATCCGCATTTCGATCGATGAAAGACAAATTTGTAACAAAGTTTGTTACCAAAAAACACTTTCTATCGCTTTCTGACCGAAGTCGATCTGGCGGACGCGCCTAGGGCTTTGGTTAGTAATTAAAAGGGTATGACGCTCGAAGGACCAAATTGAGACGAACTGCGATCATTAAGTAAATCTTTGCCCCCGAGTTACGAGCGTCTTCTGAGATTAATGATTCAATTGAAGTCATGTGCTAGAGGCTAAACATAAATGTTAAGCAATTTTTTTAACGAAAAAGGGCTTTAGGGCGTTCTGAGAGCTTTGAACCTTGTTTTCGGTTTCGTTGGTCAGTTTTGATCGGTTTTTGAACAAAATACGGAAATAGTCAAAATTCACAAAAAAACGAATCCCAGAATCAACACTGAATACTGCGTAGAAAGACGGCTTGTGGCTGTTGTAGACTGTACTACAAATTTCCATGGTTCGGGTGATTTCATTGAAATCTTTTGGACTTAAAGCTTGAGCGATTTTGGACAAATTTGATCAGTTCAAATATTATGGACTGAGTTCCCTGTTATTCGATTGTAGCCTCGATTTAGTTTTCGAAAAGGCCAAAAGTTCAACATTGTAGGACTAAATTTTACAAGTTTGAAATATTGGACCTAACAAAAGTGTACCAAATTTGCAATGTGAGACGTAGAAAAGTCTTGAAGTTCAAAAAATAACTTGACTACCAAATTTGTAATTTCTAATCCAACACAGTCTTATGTCGTTTTGCAACATATACTCTTTTGTTAGATATTTGAACAAATTTTTAATTTTCTTATAGTTGATTTTATTGTTCAAAATTGTGGCAAAAATTGAACTAAAGTTCGAAAAACATGTAATTTCGACTAAAACCCGTTTTCCGAAGCAGCGTAAACATATATATTTAATTTTAAATTTGGATACACTGGAGTCTTGTTTTTGGTAAAATTTTAGTACAAAGAGAAATAAGAATTCCAATTCATTCAGTGTCTGATAGTTGCGCCAAAATTCATACAGGCAAAAATTGCAAACCTTGTGTACTTTGAAAAGGAGGGAAGCTTTGCTCATAAAATATTTTTATCTCAGAGTTAGAAGTGCCTAAACATGGATCTTTTAAAATCTGTTCAAAATTTGGAAGATTTTGTAGAATTTGAAATTTGGAAAATATTTTGTCCTTCACCTCTTATCTATCTCTTACCCAAGTGAAACTTAATTTGTCACAACGGATTTAAACAAACTGTGAGCTTGATACTTGGTTATATTTTATGACCTCCAGAAGGTACATGCATTCCATGCACTTGATCTAAATTTTTGTCAATTTTGGCCCCTGTTTCATTCCTTAAATGATGAATGAGCGTTGTTTATACACAAAATTCGGAGGCACCAGTGAAGTCACATATTTTTCATAAGCGCTGGGAGGAGTAATGCTGAGCTTCCCTGTACGACTTTACAAGCTGAGCCAATCTTGAAACATGTTGAAAAAATCTGTAATGAGGAAAGCAGAGCTTGGTGCCAAAGGCGTGTGCTTATTCCAACACTGACCTGTTGTCAACATATCTAAAGATCGCATGGAAGAATAAGCTCCTGAATACAAGGTGTTGAGATGAGACCTTTTAACATTGCTTCGGCAGTTACTTGCCGGGATAGGTTATCAAGCACATCAGTAAGCTCAGTTGAGCAGCTGCCGCTCATCACATGAAAATGAATGCTTCATCACGACGTTTGAAGTTTTCCTGGTTTGCGACTAGGTTAATAGATTGCTGCTTGTTAGTTCAAGGAAAGGGTGATCCGACCAACTTGTGTGCACTTGGTCATAACTTCTAATCAGTTGGAATTCCCAGTGAAGTAGCTAGGGAATCAAATGTGCCTACATTGTCCTTGCAGACCTTCTAGTAAAAACATGCTGTTCTTAGAAAAGTTGATAAAGTGTGAGGCCAAGTCTAAATCCAAACATAATAGGATCCTAACGAAATTCAATCTAGAAAAACTTCGGTCTTTAGGCCAATCTTCTTCAATGTTGTCTATGACCAGTTAGAAATGAAAAGTTTGCATGTCTATGATAGAAAATTTGTTCTGAAGAGTCTTGTGATTTCCACACCCAGCTTTATGGGAACTGTCAAAATATTTGATTCTGACTTTCCTACCTTCACATAATGTGAACGGCCAAAAATATCTTATTACTTCAAATGCCTCACTCGCACTTACCTTTTACAATTGTTTATTAAATCCTTATAAGACATTATTTTTACTAAATATGTGTCAAAATTATTAGGACAGAAAATGCGTCAAAATCGTCAAAATCTCTTTTAGCTCTCAAGTCAATTCAAATATTAATTCTGATGACATTTCCAACCAAACCTGGTTGTAAAATCCACAAATTGCGTCAATTTAGACGGCAATTCATTAACTTTGCGGTTTTTTTGAGTGCGAATTACTAAAGCTATAAATTGGCGACTTAATAAATTACACCTCACCGCCTGCTAAGCTGTGCACTTTGATCGGTAAAACCTTGACATTTCGTCGCAGACTCTTCCACAAATTACGCATTTGACAAATCCCTCTGCAAACCACCATTTATCAAGAACTCATTCAATCATCCATCGAATACGCGCCTCAAAGCTGACCATTACTCAAATTATTTTTTTCAAATCCCATTCAAAGGTCACTCCAAGAACATTTGTCCAACTGTGACAATTCATTTGCATTTATTGCAAATTAAGCACACGTCGCCTCCCACCGCCCGAAAGCCGCTTTCAGCAAACGAACCTCCCCGGCAATTGATGTGTCAATTAACGCGATCAATCAAAAAGCATTCGTTCTGTTGCCTCTTTTTTATGATCCGCCGAGTTATTTACCAGTTTGCGACAGTCCTGTGACAGCTTTTGTTTGCACGTCCAGCCCGGCTGTTGTTTACCCTTTGACAGCTTTCATTCGAGTGCTAATTCAACTGGTCTATCGTCCGCACGTCGCTACTGACACACTTTGGCCAGAATCTGATGTCAGCCAAGTGCTCTAGATTACTTTTAAAGCGAAAAAAAGCGAGTGGGTATGAAGCTGTAAATCGAATGATTCAGATCAGTTTCCCACACTCTCGATGTTCGATAGATTTCGAAAATAGTCTGCATACACACAGCCCGTCTGCTGTCGATGACAGTTTCGCAACAACGGTCGCCAGCGACGATCGCGACGCCGTCACATTGACCCGAGAGAACACCCCGGGAGTTTTTGATTAGTTTTCTTTGATTAAATGTACGACTTTTCTTTGTATGCCTAATGAGTGGCTGCGCATAAAAATACACTTAAGACGCTCAAGCGGCGGTCGCATTTGAATAATAATCACATCTGCCCGGGCATGAGGTGTCTTAATTGGAATGGTCTGCAATAAACTGACGGTTTATCAGAAATTAATTTGTAACATTCGATGCGGAGCGGAGCTACATGCGATGATGCGGGAAGTGTGAAATTTTAAAGATCAGTGAAGTGATCGAAATTTATTTTAAGGGCTGCCGAATCGTGGAATTTTGATTTTTGAAATTTCTGGGCGGGATTCAAAGGAATACTTGGGGTTTAAGTATTGTTGCGTATGCCCCAAGGAGCGTACATTGTTAAGTTCCAGACAGAAGTTGCAATAAACAAATTTAAAAGAGATCACAACTGAAAGGAATTTCTGAGATTATTTCTGATCAAACAGTTCCCTAGGTTTACATTTGATTTTATTTAATTTTCTCTAAAGAAATATAAAACTTCTAGAAACAAAAAGGTATTTCAAAGCTCCACTGTCGGTTTGACGTTTTTCATGTGCTGGTGTGGAGACAGCTGACAATTGTTTCCGTGAAGCAAGGGAGTGCACCATTTTTGAAAGCCATTTGGATTTGTTCGTTTCCTCCTTCACACCCACATCTTCATATTTCAAAAAATTCGCTTGTACCCCATATAACGGCGTTTCTAGATGAATGTAGAATGATTTTTTACCAAAAGTCGAAAAAATTTTTGTTCAAACTTCTTGAAGAACCTATTGTGTATTGATTTGCTTGAATTTCCCTATCGCTTGACGAACTCTAATAAAATCTAGGACCGTTTAGTGGGATCCGAAATATGATTTGAAAGGCTTGATTTTGAGCAATTAGAGCCCTCTATCGTTGACGGTATCCCGGTATCCCTATCCCTAGCATGCTGCTTTCAGTCGTTAAAACTAAGTTCTATAGAGTCCGCGATTTCTACACCAGATGTTTGGACTTGCTCTTCTTTTTGAACCTAAAGACAGGGATTCGAAGATTATCTTGTGCGTTCCCTTGATGTGGTACGGCCCTTACCTTTTGAACGTCATCCACATCTTGGTTGGTGGAGTTTCCGATTTTGTGTTCCTCTTCCTTCACTTTCCAGTCAGGCAGGACCACATATGAAACGCGAACATTCTCTTTCGTCGATTCTAAGAATCTACTCTGCTGCTCCCATACAAAAAGAGGGGTGGGATAAGCATCTTGTAGGTGTCCGCCTTGTTGTTGTGGTTGTTTGACTGGATAGTCCCAAGTTCGATTCCTGGACTAAACATTAATCTCGTAAATGTTCACGGCAGCACCACTTTTGAGCTTCTGATACCACTCCAATAGCGCTGACTGTCACTCCAAGAGCGCTAATTGTCACTCCTAGACCGTTGACTGTCACTTCAATAGCGCTGATTCTCAAATTTCATCGTTTGGAGTCGGCAATACTGTGAAGGTCCATACCACTCGTGAGGGAACAATATCACACCAAACGCGAATAGTTGCCAA
This sequence comes from Eristalinus sepulchralis, assembly GCA_944738645.1. NCBI lineage: Eukaryota > Metazoa > Arthropoda > Insecta > Diptera > Syrphidae > Eristalinus > Eristalinus sepulchralis. Next base: position 58,860,664 of record OX122886.1, read on the forward strand.
AGAAGCTGGGCCCTTATAGACTGACTCTTTTTATGCACCCCGTGCGTTCAGTCTTTTGACCCAAAATCTGCTTAAACAGACAGAAAATGCATCGATTGACAAGATTCCGCGACGAATCGTCCTTCATGGAGATAAAGTTTGCTTCGAAATAGAGAAACTTGTAGTTGTGCCTATCGACAATTACATTCTGTCTGAAAGGACATCTGCTTGTCTCATCAATTGCACCTTCCGTGTTAAAATCAGCCATCTACACCCTTCTCTTCAATACACTCACACAGAGTGTCTTAAAAGCTGATGAGTTCAAGCACGATCTTCTCTCCCTTCAGTCTAGAAGCATATGCCATCTCCAGAATCTGTGCTCCTCGAAAGCAGTTAGTTGACTTTGAACTGCCTTCCTCGAGCTCTTGTTGATTCTACCATGTTGACATTCCATCGTCTTCAGTCAACAACAGAATTTCACAGTTTAATCTGCAATTTCACCGAATTCTCAACCTGTAGGTTATCGGCTAGTCCGCAAACAAAGCCATTTAATCCGCAGTGTTCTGCAGGCGTGAGAGTCTAGTGATATGAAAATTGACTCTGAAACTGAAATGACGTTCAGATGGCCATGAGACTTTTGGCTGAATGGAATGCTTTGATTTCGAATTTTGGGAGGGGAAGGAATCATGTCATGCAGAAATCTTCAGATCTAACACTGCAATCTATCAGATGGCTCGTGAAATTGCGTGATTTTCTGTCAAATTTCTCAATGAAATACAGAAAAGGCCGCTTGGAGGGTTGGGTATCCCTGTTTTAAGGATTTCAATCGCTTGTAATAATTTAGACTGCTTGTATTTAATTCGGTAAGAAACTTTAGCCTGTACTCTGTACAACGAAATTACATGAACTGTCACACTTCCCTCAAAACTCACACAATTCGCACACCTTACACAGCTGACGTATCGATTACCTCAACGTATCGTTTTCCAAACACGTGCTACAGTAAACGTTTCGGGTGTCACGGACGGTTCTATCAATGGAAACGACTATGAGCTCTTCTGGTTCAATTCAAAAACAGTCGCAATAGCGAATTTCACAACCGCCACTGTTTACTGCGCAACACCTCCCCACGTCATTGTCATCTTCACGAGCCTAAGCCCATTTTCCTGTCACCTCATGACACTTATTCGACGAACATTTTGAAGACACTCTGACGAGCAACCAAACACTTGTCAATTTCAAGTGTAATGTCATACCACACCACACACAAGCAATTAATTATTTTGACATCTTCTGACCACTCGACCAAGCAGCAGATAATGACCACCACCAGTGACGCCAGTTCAAATGACGGTCAAGAACAGTCGCAGTTGCGCCACAAAAAAAACAACATCCCAACACAATGTCAAACGAATTGTGACATTCACTCACATCTGTCTGACCCAGCAAAACGAACAGAACCAAAGTCAGCGAAAAAAAAACGTCAATTTCACAACACACAACGCCACACAGACCATTGAACCCTCCCGCGATTCTCTCTCGTGACTCACCGCCATGTTTGCACTCGTCCCCCGTTGATTATGCAAGACAACCGAGCATAACTCCGATTCTTATGAAATGTCATCTCAAAGTGCTTCCGTGTTTGACAAAAAAATGAAATAAACGCTCCTTTCGGGCAAAATGACGACTTAATTAAAATCAAGCATCGGCTGTCACAGGCGCAGACAGCACATCCAGTCGCCAGAGGACCACTTTGTCATACCGCAGCTTCCCGCTTAATTATCCTCTCGCGCCGTCAGATCCGCAGGCAGAGACGCGGTGAAAAAATGAAACCATCAGTCGACTGACATTCGGTGTACGTAAGTTGTCACTCGTTCCTGTTGTTAATTAATTGGCCCGAAATGTCAGGCGCCGGAGGGAGGGGTGGCGGTGGCACGACTTTTTGAATGGCCACCACTAAATGCAACTTGTGCACTGTTAGCATGTCATGCGGCCAACTTTCGGCGGCCGGGCACGTCCAATCACCGACAAATGTCAGCTTCGAACGTAGCAGCGACCTTTTTTCTGTGTTGTTGTTGTGTTTCGTCTTTATTGCCCGATCTAACCCAAATTTGCGGACTGCGTTGACGGTTTTTGAGTGCGAATCGACGTGTGTGTGTGTAGCCTTCGCTTTGATAACGAATTTAGAGCGTCAAGCCACATGACTAATCAGTCGCCGTTGGATTATTCATGGCAGAGGTGCGGTGGGGGACATGGGTGATGTCAATTAGGGTGATTATCGGGTGTTTCGCTTGAAGGTGGGGTTGTTGGTCATAAACATCGGAGATAGGGGCAATGAACAGGATATCGAACACTACCCTCTAGCACTGACCAACAGCAGGAATTGGGGGCAGAAAAGGTGTGCGTTGTTGGTTTTTGGTTTCGGCGCGTATCCTTGACACATTTTGTCTGTTGTCACGGTTGCAGAACCTGTTTCATTGTGGGGGGGGCTTGGAACATGAATCTGATGACATGTAAACACGCGATTTCTGCGGAAACTCCGCCCGCTGGCGGACACGTGCCCCGGTGTGGTGGCACGCAACGTTTCCGGTCCGACGCTGACATTTGAATGCCGATTTGAAAGGGGATATGCAAAGTTAGCGTTGCATATTCCCCGTTGTCCTGGTGGTTTACTGAGTGAGGAAGCAATTCCCTTCAACTTCGTGATAAACCCCAATAAGGGGGAAAACCATGTAATTTGGGAAAACTCCAGTCTCTTTGTATGACAAGTAACTGGAGCCAGACATGAGACACCTGGGGTGGGAAAATCCAAATAGGGGTTCGCTCCTTTCGCCTAATTGCTGCCGTGCACGATGTCGGTGAAATTGAACGTTATGGCGTCATTAGATCGCTGTGGGAGATGGTTGCTCTCATTTGACTCACTGGGACTTTGCATTATGTCATGTGGAACATCACATTCACCAGTACTGCCGGCTGTTTGCGTTTGAATTTGGATCACGTTCATCCGTCGAGTATCAGGAAAGGAAGATGGAGCTCTTTGTGAAACGAGTTGCCAGAGATTTGCGAAGCTAGATGATTTCGAAATAATTTAAGGACCATTCTCCTCCAGACTCTTCTTCACACAGCTCATCGATGTGTTGATGAAGTCTGGAAGACATTGATGAAGTCGCTGGAAGGACTCGATCCTTTGCGAAGTTTCTCCGCTCGTCAGTTTAAATCCTACACAGCGAAAGTCCTTAAAAGTCCTTGGGCAAAGTTAAGTCTTCATTAAGTTCCATGTCACTTGGAATATGCATTTTTGTTTCATGATTTGGAAAATTCGCCATTTTCTCGAAAACTCATTTAGCTTCCATTCAAAAGTTCTGCGAGTTCTGCGAAGTTCCAGATGCAGGGCAACGACAACTGACTCGATGGGACATTAAGTTTTCATCTCACAGTCCAGTCAATCCTCAACTTCGTCCGACTTTCCGAGACTGATATTCCTCTAGACAGCTTCTGCAAGTGTCATGGTCACAAAATCAATATGTGTCGCTTATGTTTGGAGTGTCCTTCGTCACACATTCCCAAGTCCAAAAAAAATTCTCGATTCAATTTGAAACCAAATTCTTAATTCTGACTCCACTTCATCACGTTCATGGCCGTTCTTCATGTCGATCAGTCACGTCGATTCCTTTTACCAGTAGAAAGCCATTTTGATTTCCTAAAGGTCATTCCCTTCATCAGCTCATTCCCAACCTCAGCATACGTCCCAGCGTCCAATCCATTTCCTAAGTCACACTTGAACCGCTAAACAATAGACCAAACATCAGACCGACCTTGGCTCGGTTTATTCAACTAAAACAAAGCACTCCGCTCTTCCCAAACCCCCCCTCACAAGCAGAACAACGCAATCAGTTCACTTGACAATTAATGTCAAAATAATCAATTTACACTCTCCAATCTGAACAATCTGTGAAGTGCCGCCTCGTTTGTCCCTTTTTTCAATTGGACGCTGGGCGATCTGCCACGTGCAGACCCCTTCCGACCTCGGCGCCTTTCATCCACTCACTCGATTGCCTGAGCAGCCGCCACAACCCTGGTGTGTGTCTAGCCGTAATTCTAGCCCAAGGTTGATTCGTCTTCTGCTCAATTGAAGTGCCTTCAAATTTGCTGCTTAATTATGAAACGGGGAAGTTGTTGCCTGTGTCGTCCGCTGTATGCCTGCCGCCCATTCGTTGGGAGTGTGTAATTTTTAATTGGGACTGGAGCCGAAATTCTGCTCAACCAATTGAACCGGTAATTGCCGGTCGTTGAGATAGTTTCTTCTATCTCTCTCTCAATCGGCGGCAATCAAGGTTAGATGGCCGAGCTGTGCTGCTGACCGCTCTGTGAGACGTCTTGGTTTGTTTGCCGTTTTCGTTGTTATTGGATTGGATATCGATTTGGGGGATGTTTGCTCTACTCGGGACGGGATGTGTGTTGTTAAGTGTAATTGTTGTTTGTACTTCGTTGGATTGATGCTCTTGGAATTGGGTGCGTCGTCGGTTGTTTCGTAAATGGGCAGTTAGGTGATTGCTTTGTTGTCGATGTAATGACTGGGTGGCGAGCAGGATACGAATACACTTTTTGTAATAACTTGGTTGGACTAAGGCTTCCGGGGAAACTATTTATCGATTGACTGACTAGCAGTAAACACTTTATTTTGCTTCACTTTAGCTTTGGAATGTACAGGCGTTGGCGAATATCGTCGTAGGTGGTGTTGAGTGAGTTCATTCAACCGATTAACTGTTCTTTCAAATGAAGCAACCTCTGATTTTTTCTATTTGAATGCCAATGACGACCTACCTGTCATTTGCCCATTCAGGTAAACAAATCTTCCGAGCCAAAACTCTCGACTCCTTTCTTTTTGAAACTAGTTGCTCGAATCGAGAGTTATAAAAATTGCAGCTGTTGGGCCTAATTCGATGGGTTGGAGTTACAAGAATGATGTTGGTGCTTCTTCGTTTTGGGTTATCCAAACGACAGTTATGAGTTTCACCCTTTGTGACTGAAAATAGAATTCACATGGCTTGTGGCCCACGCTGATGGAATAAAATATTTCAAATGGATTGCAAGATAATATAAGATAAATAAAGTTTGACAGACAAACCTAATGTTAATTAAAGAATTAGTACAAGATAGTTAGATTATTGAGGTGGCGCACACAAGTTGAAAAGATCCGCAACCAACTTGAAGTGCTCAACTGGAGGTAGCTAGCAAAAGATCGTGCTGGCTGAAGAAGCATGTTGGTTGAGGCTCAAGACCACCCCTTAACTTAGCGCCACAAAAAGAAGGAGAGTTAGGTTATTGAACAAACCGTTGATGTTAGGAAGAATTTTTTGTGGCGTCACAGCTCAGAAGGAGCTTAGACTTAGTTTCTATCTACTCGCATTGTGCTTGCAATTGTTGTGTGATCTTTGCTTGTGACTTCAATGTTCAATGTCGTTACCAAACAGAGAGTTTGAAAATCTTTTTAAACGCATGATACTCTATAAATCAGTACGATCAGTAAGGGAGAAGGTGCCCTTAAACAGTCAAAAATAATTAAAATGACGCACAACGCCAAGACGGACGCTTTAAGTAATCAAAGTTCGTACGTAGCGCCAGTGATCCTCCAGTCAGCGTCGGTTTAATCCTCCAGAGACCCGTTTGCGAATTGGTTAAATCGAATTGGTAACTAATCAGCCATCGCCTTAAAGTCAGCGAAAGTACAAAACATTTGATTGCCAAATTGCAAACATAACCACTGTCTACGAAAATGTATAAGAAAAGCTAAGAAATCCTATTACTTAATTTGGACAAAAATTCGACATTTGGCAAACTTCAACTCGCCGAATTTTTGTTGCTTGGATGAGATATACTACATCAGCAGCAGGTTAAAAAAGTATCCCTTAGTCTCAAAAGGCAAAGGCGAAATAAAGTCCTGTCACCGAATATCAGTCATTTATCCCGCCTCGGAATACAAGTCTTTTATTTTACCCCAATCTCTTTCATTAACAATTGAGTGGCATTACAGGCCACAACGGACCAGGGTCTAGCTGCCACAACAACTACTCATGTTATGCGTGCTTCTGTTTGCTCACGAATAGAAGGGGTTACAGTTTTTCGCCAACTTCGAACGGCGAGATTTGAGAAACTTTTCATAGACAATTGATACTCTTTGAGTGTTGTCAGCAACTCGAAAGAAGTGCTGCCGTGAAAAATGCGAGGTGTTCCATCCGGGAATCAAACTTAGACTCTCTGTGTGGCGGTTGACGTACTTATCCACTGCGACACGGTGACCACAAATTTTTGAATATAAGTCTAATTTTTGAAAATTCTATAAATATTAATACTTTCCAAAAACTACTGAAAACAATGTAAACAAGTAAATTCAGAAATATTTAAAAAAAAATAAAGAACTATAAACACTACGCCCGTACCAATTTCACTGAATTTCACTGAACTCTAACTTAAGAAAAAATGGTTCCAAATATTTCCTAATAATACTCAAAGTTTTAAAATCTCTCGTCACACAACTTTTCAAAAAATGTTGTTGTTTGATGTTTAGGACCTCATTGAGCATTCTAAAATGGTGCACTGTGCACCCGGCTTCAAAAGATGATAACCTTCAATTATTTTTTTTAACAAACTTAACAGTATTTGACTCGATTGTAATCACAAATATTAAGTTCATTCTGAAGGTTTCAACTGAAAGTGCTTACTTTGCACGCATCATTGTGCATATACTCTTCTCCATTTTTTGACTATCCGAAGGCACATGAATTGTTGGTTAAACTGTTGCAAATTTCAAACGCGCAACAGTTGTTCAAATTTCGAATCCCCTCATCCACAAATATTAGCAATTTTGACACATTTAAGCACCAGAACTGCTTCTCACCAATCACGTTCACACTCCCACCCTAATGTTCTCATTCAATTTCATTGCCACCACTGCACGCAAATTTGAAAAAAAAAAAACAAATCACCGTCCTTCAAATGTCGAATGTCAAATGGCACTCTAATTAACTTCAACTTCCATTGAAAATCAACTGAGATGACGTATTTAACGACACGTCCCCACGCGTCGTTTGTTTCAACTTCGCATGCATACTCTAATAAACTCGCATTCGGCACTGACACCCACACGTCAAAACTTTCCAAAAATGGTCGCCCAGCTGTCATGCACTCTGCCATTTGATTGCAGTTTCCCTCGTCAAACACCTCGAAATCCAGCGAGAGGAACAAATCGAATTGCGCACTGACCCACAAACCTGGATGTGTCCGCTTTTCATTTGCTCAAAAAGAGATATTTTAATTACGCTAAGTATTCCGCATCACGGCGAAATGAAATGGGAAACGTCAAGAGCATTGAAAGAGAAAGAACGAATTAATTTGATAACAACACGCATTGTGAGGGAACGCACAGCGACCGCAATCGAAATGCCAAATCTGCGAGACGCCAAACGCTGATGCCTCCGCCGGGTCCGCTAGGTCCGCCACGTCACCCTTTGTCTCTGAGGAAGCAATTTTGATTTTGTCATCTGGCTAGACCTTTCTCTGGAAATTTTTTTTCATTTTGTTTTCCGTCTCCGGCATAATGACACTTGACACTCTGGCCCAGTGAACTGCAGTCGAGGGAATAATGTCTGCCCGCTGCGCGCACTCGTAATGAACGCAATTACGTCAAATTACTCGGGTGGCATTGCAGCGGTGGCCTAGAATTTCGGGTGACAGTCGAAAGAATTCAACGGTAATTTTGGGAAGAAAAACACTTCATTGTTCCTCTCGGCAGTGAGCACCGCGCCGCGCCGTGCCGCGACAGCGAGTGTGATTGCGCGCGGGCACTTGAGTAGGTGAGCTGGGCGGAGAGGAGGTTAAATGGGTCATGACGTGGGAAGTCGGGCTGCCTCCGCATGATAGCACAGCGATTGTGTTTGAAGGGGAACTGTCAAAATTGACAAAACCGAGCTGTCACTGTGCAAGGCAAAGTAACTGTTTTCCCAGAGATACCACCGTCACCGGTGCCGGTGTCTTGTCGTCGTCGGCTACTGTGAATTTCAGAGACACCGCGGGTACCCGTACGAGTGTCATCTTGACAAGTGCGGGGCGAGAGATATGCGACGGGAACTGTAACACGGCATGACGCGTGTGTGACAGGGATGTAATCGCGGTCGTACTCGTTTTCGTATCGACGTGAACGAGTAAGTGCCTCCCATTTGATCCGCGACACGGTCTGATGGATACACCCGTAGTCGCGGTGACTGACAGGTTAATGTACTCGTCAACATTGCGGCGTTTTCCCGCCCCTGCGGGGAGGGCGAGGTGGATTAGCCACCGCAACCACTTGAAATGTTCGACTTATCGTCACAGATACCGAGCGTTCTCGACCGCGGCCGGTGCCGGCTTCCATTGTTCAGTGAGAGAGTTAATTGACTCTATTTTTAGCCAGAGATAGGGGTCGGTCTTGCGTGCTAAACGAAGCTACCTTCTCCTGCTATCCGCGTCTGTGGCGGCCCACGGACAAATCCAGCGGAGCTAATAATCGGCTTGCATCATCAGGCGGCCTCGAAAAGGGGCCACGGATGCCAGCCCGGACGGGGAGATCGATTCTAATGGCGCGCAACAGGTTTCCGTCTCTCTCGCCTGCGCTTGCACGTGTGAGGCGTTCAATTAGAAATGGTTGCAGGGATCCTATTGAGAATCGGCTCTGGTTTGGACGAACGAAACCGTATCTGAATGTATAATTGGGTTTCGGTGGCGCAGCGCCCAATTGCCTGCCGAAGATGAAAGGCAATCGAATTGTGTAAAGTCATTCGGGTACAGCATGGAGATCCATTAGATAGCCTAGTCTTTTGTGCGTTTCTGGGATAATTGGTTGCGTTGCATCGCAGCGACGGCGCATGAATGCGTGCGGAGTCAATGAGTGCTCTTTGTGATATCGATGATTTTTGTGTGGGTTTCGAAATGAATGCTGGATCGATTTGGATGAGTTGCGACGAGTGTCGCAATAAAAACATTGAAGCAATTGTTTAGGTAGCTTGTGAATGCATTCTTTTGAAAGTGGAACGAGAAGGGAGTTGCAGGAAAATGTCAGAGTTTTGTGTCAGTGAGTGGCATCAGGGGCTTGAAAACAGTTTCCAAAGACCATTAACTGAAAATCCATTTCCGTACTTAAATTTGAGATTTGATGAAAACTCACGTTGTTGACAGCCAGTATCAAAAAGCCCACTTTCTGTCCTCCTTTCTAAGGCCTCTTATTTACCAAGAAAGTGTTCAGGTTCCTATTGGACATGTCCAACATCTGAAGCTGAAGATAAATTCCATCAAAAATGTCTGCTTCGTTTTGTGTGACTTGTTGCATTTTAAATTCACAATTTTTTCCACGAATTCTACAACTTATCATACGTCCACTTAGCGATATGGTCACTTCCTCCTTATAACCGATGAACTGATAATCGATTTTAGTGAGAAACATAAATGACCACCATAAAGTGCGGATTTATTATTTCCTGATCGTATTTGAATCAGGCCAAAGTTTATGGTATTAGGTTCTTAAAATAATCTTTATTTGCTCTTCTTTTAATTGAATGTGATTCGAAAGACCCACATTTCCTGAATTTGTGGTGCATTGTGAATTGTCGGTAATCCCAAAAGTTTTCATCACTTCATGAGAATGATTTTTGAGAAATTGCAAAATTCTTGGAAATTGACAAACTTGTGGTGAGCGCTTGAGGATTTTGTTTCCAGAAAGGAGTTGATCCTGTTCCTTTCCTATATCTGCACAGTAAGGGTTGTGAAGGTTGTGAAGTCAAGCCCAGCTTCTGTAGCCCAAGCGGAAGACTTTAAGTGGCATCACCGACAGGTGTTTTTTTTCATTTTCGATTGAATTACGTTCAAATTTGTCTGACGACTTCACATGTGATGTCTACGTCATGTCTGTTCGAGTGGTCCTTCTGTGGCACCTATTTACACGCACAATTATTAACCATGCTTTAAATAATGTTTGACCACCGTGATATAGGAAAACCCAAATGCCTCAGTTTCGATTCCCGGACTGAACATTCATCTCGCATTTTTTTACGGCATCACCTCTTTCAAATTACTTGCCACTCCTAACACCCTTGTCTATGAAAACATATCAAATTTCGCCGTTCGGAGTCGGTATTAAACTGTGGAACGCTTTTACTCGATAGACAACAAAAGCACGCCCAACACTCGTAGTTGATAAAGTGGCTACACAATGATCCTATATTGACACCATGCGCCAATCTGGTAAGGGGATATTCAAGTCGAAGGCGCCTGTCCCTATTAGTGGTTAGTTGTGATACTTCAATAGTATGAAACTCAAATCCCGATTGAACCATGAAGAACAACAAAGCAGGAGCGTACACCAAAATGCGGTTTTGAAGAACCGCCACCCACATGAAGCGTTTTGTTTAAGTTAGGCTTGTTAACAGTTGATTTTGTTGCTTTTGACAATTCAAGCTATTTACTTTCAAAATTGTCGCACACATCACAAACATTCATTGATTCCAAGATTTAACGAATAAAATCAGTTCTACTATATGGTGTGGAAACTTGGACGTAACTAGAAGTGGATGACGAAGCCCTTTAGTCTTTTAGAGAGAAAAGTTTTGAGTGTGATTTTTTGTCCTGCTTGCGTTGATGGCATTCGGAGGAGAAAAACGACGAACTCTATGGGCTGTAGAGCGACATGCGCCTAGTCAAGCGTCTTCGGATACAACGCTTAAGATGGCAAGAACATGAAGAGCGTATGGACACCACTGCTCCGGCCCGAACAGTCTTCGAATCTGTGCCATTAAGACAACGCAACAGAGGACGGCCTAGGTGGCGCACACAAGTGGTGAAGGACGGACCTCAACCAATTTGGAGTGCGTAACTGGCGGTTGGCGAATGATCCCAGGTCCACCCCGGACTGTAGCGCCACAAGAAGAAGTAGATGAAGAAGAAGACCTAGCTTAAACGTTCCGTACTAAAGTACGATGCTGTAGGGTCGTTTACTAAGAATTTGAACTTACTTTAGTATTCTTTGGTATGAAGTCACGTCTTCTACTCTGAAGAGTAGTCACTGAATCATTGTTGGTGAGTACGTTGTGGCCGAGGAATGATATCTGACTCCATTTCTTTCAAATCACTGGCAACATTCCATCAGTCCCAGTTAAACATTGTTGCAACTTCTTCTTTACTATAGCCCTGTGTGGATCCGGACGTCAACCAGCATATCTCTCCGGCTAGCAAGGTCTCACACAAATTGCCTTCATTTCCGCACACCCAGTTGGTTGAGGTCTTTCTTCACTTATGGGTGCCATGGCAGAAGGGGTCGTCGGCTGTTAAGTTGTTCCAATAATTAGGATTCAATGACTCTCCACAACAGACCAGTGTTTTCCATTCCCTCAGCATGGCGTACCCATCTTAAGTGTTGTTGCCATACAGCTTGCAAAGGTTCTCATTGAATCTTCTCCTCAAGACGCTACCAAAACGAATAGGACCAAGAATCCCACGTGGACTTTTTCTCTCAAAGAAACCAAGACAACGTCCAAGTTTCTGCGGCAGAGAACATGACATGAATGCCTAAAGTGTTTGACACAAAGTTAACCTAACCTTTCGGAAGAAGGCTCTGTGTCCCTGGTGTCTCTTGAGTCCAAAGAAACAGCTGTTGACAAGAGTGCTTCCACGTTGGAATTCGGAACAGATATTTTTGTTCTTATTACAAAGGGATCCATGAAGGACAAAGTGCTCGACTTCCTCAAAGCTTTTCTGCCCCTTTTAATGCTTTGCCCAAAGCGTGGATTTTGTGCGTCCTTCGTTAATGACAGCATGTGCCTTGTCCCCGTTTATTGACAAACTCAAGCTCATAGCAAACGGCCCTACTGTCGCGGCAATCTTTTTAAATTTGACATGCAGGTGTAGCCATAAAATCGTAGTAATTCCGAACAAACGCCACTCATGAGACAAGTTTCTGCTGTCGAAGCTGAATCCCCTTCCTGGATATTTAAAAGAAACCCTCAGATTGTTGAACTCATTCACAAAACTATTTAAATTTACCTCCACCTCCATACAAGTCATAAGTCTTCGCAAACATTTAAAGCAGGTAAATTCCCAGAGCCATTTGCAAAACTCAAATTCACACCCCACCGACGGTCGACCAGATTTAAGACACACATCTATTCACAAAATTGTATCTAGGCTAAGCATAAAAACGCCAAATATTTCAAGTAAAAGTCACCAATCGACCGAATTGGCGATTTATCTGTCCACAGCCTTCCGCGCCCCTCATCAGCCATTCCGATTCAAAGTCGTAAAAATATTAATTTATCACCCAGCTGAATCAGAGAAAATTATTACTATTTGCTTTCGCCTGTGTTTCCGTCTGCCGGGATTGTTTTCTTGTTTTCTTTGCACCTCTTCTTCAGTTCGTTCTTATTGTTTGTTTTCTTTCTCTCTACTTCCAGGTAAGAATCGACGAACCTCCTCCTCCGATCCAAGATAAACAGTTCGATCGTGCTATTGTGCGATATTTGGCAGCGAACGACCGGATGAACGGGTAAAGGTTAAGTAGCATTACCGTCAGATGATGAAAGGAAGCCAACACTGCGCACATCGATCTCGACTAAGACCTTATTTGGGCGCGCGGAGGTGGATGAAAATTGACTCATTTGTGACTTAGTGTCTTGCGAAACCGCCCGAAAACTCCATCAATCTTATCGATTAGTAATTAATTTGTGAACACACACAGATGACCCGCGGAAAATTATTGGAAAATATGCATAAACCTGTGGACCCATCGCTTAGATAACATCTGGTGGCGCGGTGTAATCATCTAAAACCCCGCGGAGGGAGATGGAGATGGAGATGTCTCGCCTCGAAGCGGCGATCGTCGCTTGAACTTAGATCATCGTAAATGCCACGGAATTGGGAATGACGAATCGCAGCCCGGTTCTTTGTCTGTGTTTTGTGCTGCATCTCGGAAACCGATCGAAGTTTTGGTTTTGTTTAAAGTTTCACCGCTCGCCCGCTGGGGGCATGTGACGATCGTAATTCAAGTAGCTAAAGCACAGGGTCTTGTCGCCGCGCAGTGCCCACAGCAAAACCGACAGACGACACCGCGGCGACACACAGACACTTGCTCGTGACTTTGAATTGGCGGTTGGCGGATGAAGGCTTTCTTTTCCGAGTCGTGACGCCAATTGGGTTACCTCATGGGCAATGTATTTATCATCATTTTCAGTTGCAGTGCAGCGAGTGAGAGAGAGAGAGGATACTAATATGAGGTTGCATTCGCATGCATTGCAAAGTCGCGCAACATCTGTCTAAGGCTATCATTTTGATTTCGTAAAAATAGACCTACAACTCAATTTCAAACGTAATTCCCCTGTAATGGATGGGGTTCTATTTTTAGCACATTCTCCCTTATGCGTCCTTGGACTGTCTTCTACTGAAGTGAAGCAGATCGCTGACTGTGCTGGGGAGCGCAATTTTCTTACAGATGTTTGCTGTGTGTGATGGAATGTTTAAAGTTTCAAGCTGAACTTGTTGATTTTTTGAATGAAGACTACTTTTGAGGGCAGAAAGACATTTCACTTGGGGGGCAATGATTTGGCATCACTTTCTTAGCGCTCATCGGGCAGAACAAATTCAGGTTTTACCATTTTAAATGAACAGATCCTACTTAACGACCAATCATACATGTACAATCATTCTCCATTAGGCTGCAGAAAGTCTATTAAAGTCCCCCCCAGTCCCAGCCCTAAAGAGATTCACATTTGATGCTAATGCAGCCAACACGATCACTTCAACACTTTGCATCTCTGAGAAGATTTATTGCTCGTCATGGTTGTTTCCCTTCCTTTTGCCACTACCTCGACGTGTATGTCGCTGAGTCTCCGGTGATGGCAACGTGTCATATAATTGAATTTCGCTTGACATTCAATTGCGCGGTAATCCATGTAATGAGGTGCAACTTCAGGTTTACTGCTATTGCACGTCAGTGTTAGATTTATTCACCAATCAAGGGTACGATGACCGTAATGAATGACTGCCCTCAGGAGCGAGGTGAGAAAAGCAGTTTCTGTAATTTGACAAAATTACATATACAAGTCTTAGAAGTTTAATGATCCCTTGGTAGGTAGTCGATTCTATGAGGTTTTCTATCACTTAACCTAATTTTTGAATCCTCCTTAAACTCAAGCACACGTCAAAACTTTCAAATTCCTTCCCAAACCTGTCCTTCTTATTTAAATTTACAACAATTTAAAAATTGGTAAAATTCTGTAATCTGGCAGCATTTTTTTAAACATTTCGAATATCCCACGAAGCACAAGCATGTTTTGAATAGCGCTGAATACAGCTGAATAAAGCTGAATTGAGCTGAATTGAGCTGAAAAGTGCTTAAACCGTGTTGAAATTGCAGAGATATCTTTGAAGTGCTTTAAAATGTATTACTTACAGTCTAACTCAAAGATGCGCACATTTTTTTCGGCTATTTTTGCTGAACTTGCGTAAAAATTGTTCAACTCTCAACCAACTCATCCAACGAACACAACTAATTGCCAAACTCCCTCCATAACCAACTGAAGCATAGATCCATATCGACCCATTCAGCCAAACCCATCGCACCCCTCCATCCGAGCATAAAAATATCACAAAGCCCAATCACCCACAACACCAAGACCACCCCAATCATGTTCCAAGTTGCGCCTCATCTCTTCCAGCGTCACCGTCACCACATTTCTGTTCAAAAATTTCAACTCAATCTGACCCAAAAAAAATCTCATCCATGAACCATAACTAATTGCACTTCCGACACCACTCCAATTCTGATGCGAAGCCTCGAAGCAGGGCCACTGCAGTCAATTAGTCAGCTCCTCCAGAACTCCATCCAACCCATTCGGGAGGAAAAGAAAAGAAAAACAAAGCAAACGCAACCGAATCTATTGCCCCACGCTGATGTTTCGATAAATCATTCAAATGCGTCGCTATCCCTATCCCAAACTGCATTCCACGGCAGATGCATCCACGAGTGCGTGTTTGATGTGTTTTGAAATTTTGCCAGCGGCACAGCGGCGCTGCCCTAGGTGCATCACCGAGATGTGACAAAAGCCCGGGCGCACAATGAAACGACTATCGGCCATTAGTCGTCTCAAAATATGTGCTACCGCTTCGTCGCCGCTGCCGCCAATGCAGTCAGCGGATGCGTTCTGCGTTCTCATGGATGGAATCTAGATCAACATGTGAATTAGTAGGTTTATAGACTTAATGTTGACGGCGCCAGTGGATGTGTGCAGCGCGCTACCGAATTACGATCCGGCGGCTGCCGCTTGTACGTGAATGACGCCTGATCCAGAATGCATTCGCGTCCGAGAACGCGCAATAGGTTGCGCAACCGGCGGCCGGCATGAAGTGCTCGTGATAAATCATTCGAGGGATCTTTTCATTATGAATTTTATGGATGAGCGTGAGCCTCGCCTGAATCCCTCTGGGACACGGTGGTGGGTGGAATCGCCGATCCCGGGTGGTGCATGATTGATGCAATCATGAGGTGCACCTTATGGCGTGTGGTTCTGTGGCCGTGCGGGGCGATTATTATTTGTCGCTTCTGTTTTATGGCCGCTGTCAAAAGCGCGCGTTCCGGAAGACACTGTGAAATATGCCGCACGCAACTTTCTGATGCTGGCAACCAAGGAGAGCGAGAGAGGTGATGACACTCGTGTTTTGTGGATGTGCGAAGATCTTGTCATCTTGTTGGGAGGTTGGCCGCAGGTGGCTTTGTTCCGAAGTCATTGAGGGTGGGCTGTGTAAAAACAAAAAGTTAACCTCGTTGCTCAATTTTGTGACTGTGAGACGATGGAAGGGAATGATGGAAGCCAGAAACCTAACCTTCAAAGCAAATGCTGTCAGATGCCGTCTCAATGACGCCTTCACAAGCAATATGATCGCCGAATTGAAACAGATTCCACACAAATCTTCCACACCCAGTCATGGTCCCCCCATTGCGGAAAGCTCATTTAAAAAGAAGACACATTGCCACCCCAACCCAAGATCCGGTTTCGAAGAGTCGCCGTTACCCACCCACATCCCTGATTCATTTGAAATGCGTTCAACTTCGTTTGAATATCAAACGCTTCCCACGCTGATGCCATCAATAAATCTCCGCAAACCGTGGGGCGCACTTTTCACAAACGTTAACGTTGAATCCCTGTTCAGCGCCGGGTAGCCCCGCCTGTTTCAATCGAGTTCAAGGTGACAATCTGGTGCGCCAAAGTGAAAGCCGTGCCAATTCAAAACGCGTGCACACCCCATTCGCTTCCACCGCCGAGCAATCCATCTACATACGCCAAAAGCGACAAGAAACCCCATGAAATATTTATGCAATGCAGTTCGACATTGAATTCGCGGATCGCAAATTCTAGACCGAATTACCATAACAATCGAACGAGCGAACGCGCCCGGCTCGACGCGGCTCTTACCGCGTTCGTTAGTCTCTGAAAATACACAAACCCTTTCGGTTTCAGGCGCAAACACCTGCAAGACAGGGAGCATCGTTCTTCGGTTGGATTCTATTTTGAATTGCTGCGGCGCACTGCTGTGATGCCGCCGCTCGGCCCTGCGCGCGTCTTCTGGGAAAAGCGAGCCGGCATCTGTGCGCCTTCTCCTGGCGCACATGCATCCTGCACTTGCGTGCTTTTGCATTCAATCACAATGGAATCAATTTAATGCCAAATGCCATCGCTGCTGCCCATAAATTCCGATGCGTCGTCATGGATGCACAGCAGCGCTCCACTAATGCCGGAGATGTTGTAATGTGAGCTGAGGGCGAATGAGCGCGGGGCGGTGCGGAGAGGTGTGCGTCCTCGGCCGTGTGGCGGCTCCGATCTGGAGGAGTACTTAACGGCGGCATGAATGCGTTTAGATGTACTTTTATGACTCTGCCAGATTTGATTACTTGCCGAGTGAGCTTCTGTGGCAAACTACATTTTAGCCGCGCCGCATAGTTGTAACGTGCCGAGTGCGAGGTACGCGGTTTCAGGTTGATTGGCAAATGTTCGATCGTTCAGTTCTGCGGAATTGATTTCGTATTCTATGGTTCCCCTGGCACTCGGGAGCAATTAGAGCGAAGAATTTGCGCGATTCCTCAATTAGTTGTGTGCGTGGAAATTCTTTAGTTTCACAATTTTTTCACTTCTATTCTGAAGGATTGGTCAACTGAGAAGGAGTGTGCTGAGTGCGAAATTGACAGGGGAGATCGTTTGTTTAAAAAAGACAAATGGGCACGCGATGAGTGAAGGCAAGTCGGAATGGAATTGGTTGAAATTTTGTTCTGTCCTGTTTAGGAATTTGGAATGAAGGATAATAACCATTTTTAAGGCAAAATTTGTCTTTTAGAGACACACTTGAGCTAAGAGAACTCTTGACAATCTACCACGATCTCTGTTTAAACGTATAACAAGAAACGAACAACAACGGTCATGAAGTGCGTTTGCTAGCTTCATTGTGCAGATTGGCAGAGATTTCTGCTCAGAATGGTATTTACGGCCACTACAGATCAGAGCTGTCACTACCGACACGTAAAACTTGCTGTTAATAGAAAGCCCGAAAAAGTAGTAAATGGTAATGTTTTGAGTCAGAAACTCATAATTACTTCAAAACACCCGGGCAACCGATCAAAATGTTGTCACCACTGAGCAGGTTCTGTTGTGCACACATCATGTAAAAACCACCTCTCAGCTGTTCCCGAAAATGAGGAACATATGATCAAAGACCTCAGTTTTATTTTCGAAATGGGTCCAAAAACCTGAATGAAGCATCATAATCCGACCAAGATTTAAAATTGAACCGTATTTGCGGGTTGAGCGCTGCATTTTCACCTATCTCGACACAATGATCGAAGCAAATGATGCGCTGAATAAAGCTGAATTGAGCTGAATAAAGCTGAATTGAGCTGAATAAAGCTGAATTGAGCCGAATAACGCTGAATTAAGCTGAAGAGGGTTTTATATAATGATAATGCAGAAATATTGTTAAGGAAATGTTAATATAAATCATCCTGACTTGCTTTGATGGTTATTTTTTTACAGACTTCTAGCAAGTTCTTTGGGAACATACTTCTTTGAAAGACACTTAACGCCAAATTAGACATTTATCATGCATTTTCATAAAATAATATGATTTTAAACGCGTGTCGTGCTGAATTTCCCATAATTTCAAACATTGGAACAAAAATGAAGAAGCGCTGAAATAGACAGAAAGAAGCTATCCCTTCGACAAACATTTTTTCCTATGTTTTTACTACATTTGATTATTGCGACAAAAACTGTGACGCGATAAACCGAGCTGAATACTGCTGAACGTAGCTGAATTGAGCTGAATAAGTCTGAATAGCTAGAGCATGCTTGTTCGTTGTTTTATATGACAGTTTCAACCTTCTTCCAATACCATTCTGTACTTACTTAATAATCTCACAACTTAATCCCATTCACTTAACACTCACAATTCAATGTCCAAACGTCACCACGCCAAAACAAGCCGACCTTATCGTTGAACAGAAAAAGTCTCTCCATATATCAAACTCACCTTAGAACCCCCAGTCGGACAAGTTTATCGCTCACTCACCAGCCCATGTGCCTAATCCCCCCCTCCCCCCATCGACGTCGATTTGCATGCATGTCTGCCTTCGGTTGACCGTGAGAACTCGCTCGCACCGCGTAACCTTTCCGAGCCTCGCAATTCACAATCAGCGGGCAGTCATCAGTGCCAGCGGGCCATAAATTTATAATATCCCCAGCATTTAAGTAGCCATCTTTATCTACCAACCATCGCCAGTGCGTCGTTCTGTTCCACAACACATCGCATGGAGCGCCTAATCAAGGGATCCTCTCGTATCGCCTACCAACCGGGAGCACGATATTTTCATTTAAGTTTATCGAACCTCATTTCGTATTCATTGGGTGCGTCCCCAAATCTTCGACCGTTCTCTTGCGCGGAATTTCGAAGACACAAAATAAAAAACCACCTCTGTTGACATGTCAGTTCTGCGAACCTCTGTGCTCCAGAAACATCATAAGGACTCACTGTGCCATATCATTATTTTTTCGGTAACGTCCTGCGCGGACCGCGATCGACATCTCAGCGATCATCGATCATACCGATCGCGATGATCGTTGCTGTAAACGGGCAACAAAATGTCGTCGCAATCGAGAGGGAAAAGTTCTGTATTTCGCGCACGTTTTATGGCGAATATAGGCGCTGACAAGGCCCCAGAACCGGGGGACCGATCGCCGAGGTTGTTGGCCAAAAAAAGGCTTAACTGCCTTTAATGGGCACTCACGACGTCGTCGTCGGCGTGTAAACAGAACCACATCGAATTAGAGCCACGATAAGTGAATGTTTATTGTGATTGTTCTGTCTCTAACGGTGTTGATGTCGCTGGTGCGTGAGGTGTCCCTCACGAGGGACAGACGCGAATTTCGCCGCCACCGCCACATTGACCAAATAAAACCGTTTTGTTGTTGTGAACCCTGCCGAAGCGCGGAGCTTGTTCTGTCGTGTTTTGCCCGAAATATGCGCCGCGACGTGTGAGCCGCATGCGAATTGAGGTTCTCGGGACACAAATAGAATTCGCTTCTGAGAATTAATGAATGCTGTCAGGGGTGGTGATTCACCGATTGTGAGCATGATGTGCTCCGGTCTGGCTAACGATTGCCGTTCCGCACTTGACTGGATTTCTGCAATTAAATAGTGGTTTACCTCATCTTGATAAGGGTGGACTTGAAGGGGGGGACGGGCACTCTGGTGTCGTTCTGGAATATTTTGATCGTTGGTGAGGTCATTTGAAATTTTCGCATAATTGCGGAGGGAGGGTGATTGTGGGCTTTAAGGTTGTGACTTCCGAAAAGAAAGTCGTTCTAGAAAGCGCGTTAATACAGTGAAGACAAAGGTCACGAAATGCGGAGTCGCTTGCATGAACGTTTTTCAAGTCACGCGCTTCGACTGCGGGGGCTTGGAAATGCGTGCTTTGGTAAATGCTTTCATTTGGGGGAAAGGAATGAAAACCACTTAATCGTGCGGACTCTCTCAGAACTTTCCCTAAGGTAAATGTAGTTCTGAGGGAAAGACTTTAAAGTCTCCACATGTCTTCGAGCTGTGGAGGTAAACGAGACTAAACGGATAATCATTCTCAAAGCCCATCATAATTCAAAATTCGTCACAGACGCAACACAAGCTTATTTTTTTCCACCATCGTCGCAGTTCCCATAACGAAACCGCACTCGTCTCCCTTGCTAATCCATCGCCGATCGTGAGGATTGCATTCAATCAGCCATTTGCAGTCCGGCGTGCTTCGGTTATGCATAAAATAACTTCAATTCCACAAGTCCCTGATTTATTGTGCAGCGGCGGCATGGCCGCCACCAGCAATTGCCACAATCGCCAGCCAACTTCACTGTGCACCCAGCCCCGGCGGAAAGCACTCCTAGTCGCGCATTCCCAGCGCACTGCGGCATTGTTCACCCTATATGTGGATGAGTGCAGATAATAAAGATGCCTCGGCAACGCTAAAGCCAATTGCCTATGTGGCGGCAAGATGCCGCCAGTCGCGTCGACATCGTTGTTGTGGACGTCGCTGTTAGCCTAACCACACCTTGTAAGAACAATGCCGGGACGCAGAACGCCTTTGTTTAGGCAAAAGGAGGCGACGACGACTCTAATCAAGAAAAATCAATTTATTTTCATCAAAGGAATCGTATTCCCTGCGATTTTCTTCATTTCCAGATGAGCTCGCTCCTATCCTAACGATCGCCCGGCTGAGAGAAGACCTCTCTGTATTTATATAGGCCTCACCCATATTAGGCGCATCGCCGCCGCCTGCCCAGCAATCATCCGCTCAAATGACTGGATATTCCCGGGCAGATGAAGAAAACGACCAACGACCTGCAGCTGGAGCTGTGCCACTTCAACGTGGAGGGGGCACACGTGCTCCGCGAGGTCTCACTTATCTTAGCGATCGATTCATCAGTAAATTGAGTAAAATAACAATAAATCTTGAAATTCCATTGATTTATCGGGCCCAGCGTGCTGCCGGCATGGTGCTCCTTCCTGATGGTTGTGTGGAGTCCGGGACCCGTCTCCACCGAGAGGGGGCGATCGATATAAGTCAGCGTTGCCTCGCCTCGTACTGAAACAAACAATGACAACGTCTACAGCAACGAGTACTTGACCCAAATTTTCCGTTTAAGGAAATGCACAACAATCCCAATCCCATGCAGGGTTTCTTTGTACGCCGGTGGCCCCCCCCCCTCTCTCTGTGTGTCTTTGATGTCATATCAGACTCGCCATGGTTGAGTTTCTTTTGAAAGTTCTTGCACTTGAAGGGCTTCCCTGTGGACACTTGTTCGCCGGATCGAATTGTGAGAAAAGGCAATACAATTATGCAACGGCCAAGTGGCCTCTTGGCACACGGACCACTCGACGTCACCCCCGCCGCTGACAGTTCGCCGTGACGTGCTGCACCTAAGTCACGTTGCATAAGCCTAAGCCGACTCGCCTTTCTAGAACCAATTAGATGACAGTTCAATCAGCGAAAGTGAAAGTACATACGAGAAACGAAATCTATTAGCGAGCGGCTAGCCAAATGTCACCATTTGACAGCGACGGGGTCACAATGGCTGCCGTCGGCTGATTGTCAATTTTCCATGCAAATCAAGACAATTTGTCTTGATGAGGTTTTTTTTTTTCTTGTCTGTTGGGATGAATGACTCTCAACGAGCAAATCGCGGCATCGAAGCCGGGTTCATTAAGCGGCCTAACTGTCAAATTGACTGCAAATATGGCGAGCTTCGATTAAGCAAATTCGAGTCCGCCGCATCGTCGTCGCCTAATTAGCGAAATTCGATACGAGGAAGTGAAGTTTATTCGCTTTTGGAGGGGGGAGGGGGCGAGGGACCTTTAATTGAGTTTGCTTATGTTTGAGGGGGGAAATTTCTAGCCGTTAAGTGAGTGATGGATTTAAGCGCAACTTAGTGTGCAGATATATAGATTTATTCGCATGACTTTCGCTCGCAATGGGTGCCTTATTGATATTCTAAAGCCGATTATACAGTTTTTACACTTTCAGTTTTCATTTCAGGGTCTAACGCGAAGCGGGTATCACTAGTCGATAACGGGTCTCATGGCCGGCAGCGGCTACACGCCAGGATCTGCATATGCTTTTAGTTGTCACATCATTTAATTTGAATAATCAATATTTTATGCGATTGGTTTTGGAGTTAAGTGAGCAAATTGATTGAGTGAGAGGTGATTGGTGAACACAGCCCCCTAAAATGTGTCACTTGATAGAAAACGTGTTCATAAATACATTTGGAGTTGATTTCTGTTGAAAAATCAAAACGAATTTTAAGAACATAATTTATTTTGCAGTTTACGTCAGTGAAGTGTCATTGAACTGTCACTGTTTTCGATTGTGATACTCGTTTAGGGTGTGGCTGCATTTGCGAAATTTATTATTTGTAGCAAATTTATATGCGATATTTTACATTACTAAGAAAATTCGCAATGAGTAAAGGCAAGGATACTGATAGATTATTTTTTCGCACTCTTCTGTAAGACCGCCGATATGTTTTTTCTTGATTATGTTCAGTTATAGTGCTTGTTGTTATTTGTACCATAAAATATAATCAGATCACTTTATAAAATCCGCCGGCCGCTTAATACTTAGAGCATAAGCCAAAATGATGTTTTCGCACTGCCATACAGTCAGACATTTCTATAACGAGCCATCAAGGGAAACAACTCTCTTTCGTTATAAAGATATTTTTAAAAAATTCATAACATAAAAAAGATGGTATGAAATTTGAAAATCGTAACTCAAAAAGAAAGTATCTGTACATAACACAAAATCCTGGTAAACATCAGAGTTGGAAATTCAAAGACCAAAAAAGACTAGAGCACTGATTTATAAGCGGTTAAAGCGGTCAAGCCAAGAGTCCTGAAAAAATTGTCTTTTTGGATCATATTAAAAATTTTGACTTCACGGTTCTTCTGTTCACGTTTTACAAGAACACAGGCAGAAGATGCAATGTTTTCCGTTTATGTTTCGAACGTGCTCAGAATTTACTGTGTCTTCATTTACAGCCGGGTCTTCTGATAGGGGCTTCCAAACTTTGGCATAGGATGACAACCGGTTCTCAGTTCCTGTCACATCTCTCAAATCGGTTGTCATTTCACCAGTCTGTTCGGGCAAATAAAATAGTTTCATCAAAGTGAATGTTTCGTTTGGGCATGACACCGAATCTGCTGTGATGATAAATTTAAGTCCCATGGCCTAGAAGTCAATTAACCAGCATCCATACATCGTCAAAATGCAAGATCTGCACAAAAACAATACTCGTGTCATGAAAGTGAGAAGGTGATTTCATGACAGTCAATTCTGTGTCACTTAGAAGAACTCGACTTATCGTAGGCCACAACCTAGCAAATTTTCTGTCCTGACTTTAACTACATCATAAGCTGAATGGGTACAGTGCACATCCCACTTTGCATATTCTGCAAGACCGATTAAAAAGCATGGTCTTCTCATGTGGAGGTGGCGAGAACTGAGAACCGAAATCGTGCATAGATCCCTGGGAGATAAACGCTTTCTTGTGGATTTAGGAAAAAATATCAAAGGCATCGTAACACCTGCCATAGATTTAGGTTAGTTAAGGTTAAGGTGGCAGCTTGACCAAAATTGATGAGTTCCGCGGATAAAACCACTGTGTTTCCCAAAGCAATTCCTTTGATCGTTCCTAAGATGACATCAGTTAGTATGTTTTAACTGCTGTAGGAATAATTGCCGTGGCCACCGTGGGTTAGACCTTCGACTTACATGCCAAGGTCCCAAATTCAATTCCCTGAGGACACACCTCGCATTTTTCACGGCATAAAAGCTTCTCAAATTTCGCCGTTTGGAGTCGCAATATAAACTGTAGGTTCTTTCTACACGGGTGAGATCATTGCAACACACAACAGGAGTACTTGTTGAAGGAGCTAGGCCCTGGTGGTCTGTACTACCACGCAATTATTATAAGGAGTACTTCCCGATCATAGTCCTTCTATTGCAAGAGATGGGCAGGTTCTTAGAGAGAAAATGTCCTTCCTCATGCTCGTTTAGGTAACACCTACAGACGTCATTGCATTGAGTACCTAACCTTCTTACACTGTTCCTCATCAAAAATTATCCAGTGCCCGTATGTACGGCTGTAATCAGACAAAAGTCACTTCTGCCGATGTGTTGGATCTGGTCTTTTGTTGATGAAAGAGAGCCTTTATTGATTTAATGTACTGCGCGTATCTAGTTTACTCCGCCTACAGTTAGAACATTTGATAGATTCTTGAAGTAACTTTTGTTCTTACTACTTGAACTGGTGGTAAAGAGGTTTGCTGATTAGTTCCCAACGGCAGACCCGCCTCCTTTCCTCATAATTCGGCGACTATTTCTTTGCCCAGGATATCTTTATGCCCACAAGCCCTGAATAAGATAAAATTGTAACTAGTCTCCCCTTAAGAGTTAGACGACCATTAATATAATGCGGTCTAATCTTTACTCTAACCTTTTGGAAAATTTGAAACTTTCGAAGTGCGTCATCCACAAAAGCAGTGGGTGGAACCATGGCGTTACCCACTACGCATCTCGGATGACCAAGGTTTGATGTTAAGACCAAAAATCTCATATTTTTCCCCTGCTGACGATACTCAAAAAGTGCTGAATGTCTATGACACGCTTATGAGGTTTGAATAAAACACTTGTGTCACACAATTGACTGCAGTTTCGAACGTAACTAAGATGACTTCCAAAGCGGCAGGTTCTAACTCCCATAAGAAATAACTTAGGCGTCTAAGGAATTAACAGACGTGCCAGCACATCACTTTCCACTCTTGTGGCATGTGTATATTCAAACGCATTTCGATATGTGTTCTTCGCTCTTCTGTTTCGACCTCATTTTCATTGCCAAAGATCGCGTTTTTGCTTAGCTTCCATAATCTGCTATAGTGCTTCTTCAATCAACCTCTTTACCTTTATCCATCTCTTCACTGAATCCTGTTAACGATGAAGTAGTCACTGTCAAGTGACATTAAGCATTCAATTGACAGTTAATTTCCCCCGATAACGATTGCATGTGCAACCGTCACTCATTTCCTTACCAATTTGCTTTCAAAGTCCACCTCACAGACAACTTCTCTCATCACCTCATTAATTACAGCCACCGTGCTAATCAAAAAGCGATATTCCACATATTCATAAGGAAGCGAAATGGATTAACCACGGCCATCGTCCCCCCAGAACTTCCCTCTCGGTTTCCTGCTTTCCTTTGTCTGTGGCAGCCAATCGACAGCGAAAAAGACACATCATTAGTTACAGTTTGATTACCCACGATGCCAGTGGTTCCCACAGCCGTCCAAAGTGATATCGAATCGATCCGGCTCGAAGGACCAGTTTTTTGTTTTGTTTTGCATAGATTACCTGTTGCAGCAGCAGCAGCGTGCAACATGCAAGTGCTGAATTTGCTTTAATTCCTTCCTTTCATGCACCGCTTCCTAGTCCGCGCCGCATCTGTCATTTCTAATTAGTATCGGCTGACGAAAGGAAGTCGCTGCTTGCATGATGGCATAATTATGATGGCGGATCGGTGTCCGATTGGCACCTGATCAAACACTTTCAAGTTCAAAGCACCAGCATAGCCACGGCGGCCTTCTGAAACTAAACATTCGCCACGACTTTGCGACGTCATTCGCGATTCGGCTTTTTTTTTTTTTTTGACAATTCAACGGAAAATGCGGCGGTGGTGGGGCGAAAATTTGAAGACCAGCCAACTGACTAACGACAGGCGGTCTACACACCGCACCGCCGCCTCCCCGGGGAGCGCACGCTGACTAACGCGGTCCATGGGGGATATTTATGAAGATGATGATAAAGCAAACATTTATTTTTATTCGTCCGAAATTTAGGTCCAGAAGCGAAGCTCACCCACTGTCAGTCTGTGTGCGAATGTGCGCGCCGGCTATACTTTTCGCAGAGCGTGCCGCGTGATCCGCTGTCGGGTAGATTCGCGTGAGAATCCATCGTTCGGGCGGGGAAATCGTATCAAATCCGCGCACGGCGGCGTGCAATAAAGTTTCATTAATAATACTACAAGTGCCCGTGTGCCCTGCTGTGTCTGTTTTTTTTTCTTCGTTTCCTCTCGGCTTTGTCTGTCAGTTGGTGCGATAATAAAACTGTTTTGCCATCGCGCCACAGCAGTTTTGTGGTCTAAAAGACTCAACGCGTACGCAGCAGCAGATGTTCCTGTTCCAGCTGGCGTCGCGCCGCAGATACTCGTACCGCTAATATCTCCGTCGGCTATGTCGAAATTCGATTTGTTTAATTGCTTCGACGAGGTGCGACGTGGACTGAGGTACGTGCAATCGGGGGCGATAGCACTCCCGATGAAAGGTGTATCGTTGGAATGTGGAGGAAATAAAAATTCCAAGGACTGAGTGATCTGTTCTCGCGTAGAAATCTGGTCCGGAGCGCCTCGCTTGGGCTTAATTGAACGAACTCTTTTCCGGCATTGTGTCGCTAATTTATTTGCCGACACACAGTGGGCGGGTGCATGATTCAGTCGAACCATGACAAGTGCCAAGCGTATCTGTGACCAAGCGGCTTCAGTTCACTTCAGTCACAGCCGCGACAAAAGAACACCAGTCCGTCTGCGTGCGTCTCTGTTGTTGGGCCCGGAAAACAAAGAGACCTGCGCCGGGTTGACGGAAGGGGACTGACTTAATGAATATTAATCGAAATGAAAATATTCACTTAATGCAAGTGAACATCATGTGTGGCGACCGCTGCTGACACTTGTGCTGCGTGCCTACCTTCTGAGCGTGAGCTTGCAGCGTCGAGATGCAATTGCATGTGGAAATTCGCTACGAAATCGCCTTTCACTGTGACCATGCCTAAGCGAATGGGGTTTCTGTGTATTGCAATCGTCTCTTTGTTGTTGCTCGAATATTCATTTTCTGTTGCATTTTGCGTTTGCGTTTTGTTTTGCCGAGTGATGTCATTTTTCAAGCTTAGTCGGTCAAAATTTGAGCGAGGAGATGTGTAGATCGAGTGGGAAAATGATGGAATGAGAGAGACACCTAGTGTTCGGATGAGAGAGTGATGCATGAATGCAGTCATTTGGACGGAGAATCTACAGTGTCTGACATCATTTGGTGCAGCTGCCAGGATTGACGGTTATTTTTGAAATGTTTTTACTTGAACAGGAAGTCGATTGATTAATGTTTTTGAAAAGGCAATTTTTGAGATTTGAAAAAAATTTGCGAAATGTTGTCAGATGGTGGTCGAGAATATATTTTGGAAACGATCTTGAGGAGTACACGACGGCAGAAGGTTGGGTAGCATACGGTAGGAATGTATGTATCTGGTCTGCGACCCATTAAGGGTCTGAGCCTGAGCTAAAGCTGCTTTCTCTGGTCGCGGACACGCTGCTTCTAATTATCCAGTTCAAGCTCCCTAGCGTCAGCAATCACTTGGTCTCTATTCCGACGGTTCGACCTTCCTCTCCTTCTCGAACCCGGTGGCTGGCATAAGGAACGTTGTTGTCCATTGGTTCGATGTGCCCGAGCCACTGTAATCGACGTATTTTTGCCTTTTGAACTTCATCCACATCTTGGTACATCACACGGAGTTCGCAGTTGTGTCTTCTTCTCCATTCGCCTTCCTCGCAGACAAGACCATTTATTCGTGGCAGAAATTTTTTTTCAAAGGAACCAAGAATCTGCTCTACCATTTGGCTCGGCACTCGGCTCCGTATAAAATGACGAGTAGGATTAGCGTCTTGTAGAACATTATCTTAGTCCTTTGAGTAAGAAGTTCCGATCCTAGCTGTTTTACTCAACCGAAGAAACAGCGGTTGCCAAGAAAATGTCTGCACTGAATCTCCACTGAGGTGTCGTTTGTCGAGAGAGGTAGACAAACTCCCTAACTACATCCAAATTGTACATTGCTGTCAATTGTCACATTCCGACTTAGGTGTTGTTTGCTTTAAAATTGATAAAAAGTTAGTGTGCATCGACTTGAAACTCACTGGTGCGTGCCGATTAGTGCGTTGCAAAACGGTCTGTATGCTGGAGAAGATCTTGTACGCGACATTGAACATGGAGACATCTCGATAGTTCTTGCATGAGGTAGAATCTCCTTTTTTTGTGAATACGACATATGGAGCCTTCTACTCGTGAGTAGTGGCACACACAACACAAGTTGTTATTGAAGAAGCTATGCCTTGGTCCCATGTGGGCTGTAGTGCCAATCAATTATAATTATTATTATGACATATGGAGCTAGAATTCTAATCGTCGGGCATGCCGTCGTTCTTCCAAATTCTACTAGATGCTACTGGTGCTCTTGCTCTTAACGAGAACACCACCGCTAGCCTTGATGAGCTCTGATGGTTTAGCCATCAGAACCTGCGGCTTTGTTCTTCCTAAGCTTTTGAATGGCTGAGCCGACTTCTTCAAGTCTGGGCGGGAGAACCACTTCATCATTTGGCGTTGGTGTGTTCTCGTCAACTACTACTCCCTCCTGGGCATGTCAGCTGTTGGAAATGCTGCTTAGACACATTCACAATTGCCTGTGGGTCAGTAACTAGGTTACCCTGACAATTCGAAGAGCCTGAGTGCCTTTCTGTAAGCCTGCTTACAGACTCTTGGTTTTGGTGGGTTGAAAAAAAAAATAATCTTCTGAAAAATGGCTCATACTAGAAAGTTCCACTTTAAAATTGTAGTCACAAATGTCAGAAAAATTTCGGGAAATCATTGCCGAAATCATATAGAAAAAATTGGGTGGCCCTCCAGTCCTCCACGGACCAAGGCTTTGGACTTCGGTATCGCCTATCTACTTCGCCCTATCAGCACTCTTTGCTGTGTGGGATGCAAAGTGGGATGCAGTTAAGTTTGAGTTCTATTCTCTTTTTAAATATTAAACTTATACGACAAGTTGAAGGATAATTGCTAAAGTAACGTTTTGTGTCCAATCCTCGATAAGGTTGCTTGTGTTTTCCTGACAAATTCTATACATATATACAAAATAGTCGTGTCACTTATAAAAGTTATCTTTCTACTGAGGCGCGTTTGTCTCTGCCAGCCCTAGAACTTGGTAATTTGAAGGATACTTTTGCGTCTCTTTATTACGTTAATAGCATAGTTGACTTCTTTAAGGCTTGTTCAAAAATTTTTGCCGGAACTGACTTATGTGGCATGTGGAGGAGTAGTTGAGGGCAGTTTAAAAATTATCCAAGTATCAACACAGGTTCTGTAAACCATCTGGATTTCGAAATACTATCAACTCAGATTCCTACTTCTTTCAGCCACGTACATGCTTCTTCATATCTAGATTTGACTTTCTGAGATAGCCCAAGCATTCTATTCCCAGTCGAAGTTTAGTGAGAATCAACAACTCCTTGGATCGGAGGGTAGAATAATATATCTTGAAATATATTGAAACTGTCAATACTTTGTGTTTAAAACCTATAATTGTATGTTAAGCCATCACCTCCTCAAAAAACTGTGAGAAACTTTCCTAACTCGCGACTCGTGTCCCATTATTGACCATTTCTGCATAATGTCGTCTTCCTAAATCGAAAACCTACAAGCTCCCACTTGAACGACCCCTAATTGGCTGCAGGAAGTGCTTGAAATCTTCTGTTCACCGGCGAACATGACTTCTTCATTTCGTGCACTTATCTCTGCATCTGCATCCGCAAATAGGAAACTCTTCCACAAACAAGTCCGTCTCTCTGTTTTCACCAGTTTCCCAAACGCTACGCTGTGCACACAAATATCCTCAAGTACTTCCTTGATGATACAATGTAGTGGTCTGGATTACAGCCAAATATGGTACTTCATCAGTAGTACCCAGCCATTGGCCGGTTGAAACCGTAAAGCGAACACCGACCGCTGATCATCAATCAAACTACCCCAGCATCCTCAGACGCTCGCAACATTCTTGCGCGACGTCAGTGCCCAATGCCCAACTGAAGACTGCGCCAGCGCCTTGTCTGCAACAATGTCTTGCACTTAACGTGTTGCAATTACCCAAATCTATGCGCCAAAGCAACTTCGTGTGCATTCCACTTCCACTCAAGTCGCCCGCCACCCAGCCACCCCCCGGCGGTTAGCACCGAAAACTGCAAACCAGTTTAAAAGAGAGGAAAAAACGTGCCAAATTGAAATGTAAATTCAAATGACGACCGTTCCACGCTTAGACTAGACCCAGACCCACACTCGGGCTAATGCAAGCTAATTCTCCGGCCGCTCTGGCTGCTGCAGATACATGCATTTATCTTTTTGGTTATTTATCGTGCACGACGGCAAACTGTGGTAGTCGATCAGAGCGCACTGCAAGTGAATGGCTCGGATGTCGAGAAAGGCCGTGGCCGCATTTCAAAGGAGTGGGACTAAATAGACCTCACACCAGTGGTAGGGGGGGCCCCCTACGCCGGCCGCCGCCTCCGCCGCCACTCAGCGGCGTTTATTAAATGTGGATGGGGCACGGGATTTATCAAGTGCCTGGATGCTCAACAATGAAACAATTTCGCGGATAAACGGATAAGCGGCTAAACGGGCATAAAATGCATCAACAAACCGCCACTTATCGCGCCCCTTGCACACACCCTCAGTGCGGCGATGGCGGTTGGGCTCGCCGCTGAGCCTTGATCTGAACTGAATCGGTGTGAGTATGTGCGGTGATTGTATCTGCAGCGGCGACCACTCCCAAAACACGCTTGCAATTCATTCCTTTCGCCCCCGAAGACACAAAAGGAGATCTCGCGCTCTCGTGTACTTACAAGTGCACTTGTGTTCCACACTGCGGCGGGTTCCACTCTGCTGCGCTTGCGCGAATTCTACGCGATCTTGTAGACCCGATAAACCTTCAATGGGGGAGGGGGAGGAGGTGCGCGGAGCGTCCCCTTGTGAGACATTTTTCACGCCCAATGGACCCAAAAATGAAACAAGCGCGAGGAACGGCCGCCAAGCAGAATGCCAAAGCCCAGAACCTGCGCCAGAACGTGAGCGTAGCGCAGTCGCATTTAACGCTTGACAATTATTGTCTTTATTGCGCTCTGCCTGTCATTTGCATTTGAATGTTCAACCTGCACATCGAGCACCTCAAGCGAGAAGGGCAATATCCATGAACATGACAGTGTTGCAGCAGATATAAGTGCGCGCACTTGCGTCTCTTTGCGTTCCGGACACGGGCAGCACGGAAGGTCGCGTACACTCTGAAGTTCATCATACGCAGGGGCATATGATCCGGCCGGGCGGACCGTCGAGTGTTTGTTGCGAAACTCAATACCGTGCAACATGGTAGCCGCGCCAGGCCAGGCCTGACTAGCTCGAGTGGGGACAATGTCATCCGTTGAGAGGGCTTAGCGTGTGGGCTGTTGTCACTTCACGAGTTGTGGCGGATTTTTGTTTTTCCTTGAAATTGGCAAACACGCTGCTGCCACTTCGAGTGGGCACTTGGCTTTTTGCTGTGAGTTAATTGAAAGTCTGTTTGCTTTGTGGGAAGAAGTTGGTGGTCATTCACTGGACAGAGGGTAAGTGGCCGGGGTCATGGGAAGAACTGTCGTTGCTAATGGGGTGGAGAGGGCGTGCTTAAAGAGTCATAAGTCGGAAGACAAGGATGAAATGATGATGAGACGGGGATCACTTGGGTAATGAAAGTTTTTGTTTGTCTCACTAGCTGCATTTTGACGTTAACGCGTGAACTGTTTAGGGCTGGAGTGTAAATCTGGACGGTTTGTTCGGGGGCGTACGTTAAGGCAAGGGTCTTCAAATATTTCGTGCCGAAGTGTGTATTGCGGCTGGTTGATCAGTACGGCATTTAGTCGCCCAATTTTCGAAAACCTTGTTGATAGTCTCGGCCTGTAGGCGAGAGGGTTCTTGGATAATACTGCCCTCAAATGCATGAATTGTTGCCGGATTGTTGACATAATTTCGTCGGTTTCCACGGTTTCCTACGAAAAAAAACTAATTACATCTCCGAAGCGGTCAACTGCCATCGCCAAGGTGACCGAAACCACAATTTTGTGCACAAAGACTCGACTGGGGTATTGGCTGTTGTGCATGTCGCGTTGCCATTTACTTCAACCAGAGGCTGCCAGAGGCTGAATTCGATTTAAGCAAAAAGAATAATAATCGTTAGCGTGGTTCTGTAACGCCCACTGATGACCCAAACATTTCTTCCAGACCATCACTCCACAATCCGCCCCAAACAGTCATTCACTGTGGGTGCATTGACTTCCCCACAATAGCGTGCGGGCTTGCCGAGCCCCAAATGCAGCAATTATGTCTGTTAACGTAGCCGCCGATGATTTTCTGTCCAACATCGTGGTCTTTCTCCAAACTGCGAAACGGGTGATCAGTTGGACCTTATAGGCGAAGAACCCAAGATTATTGAGCAGAATTCTTCTCAAGCTTGTGTCTGAAATGTTGAGCTGTTGTGGTCGATGGCGAGTTGGTGCGGCTCTCTTCCCCAGAACGGCCACCGCCTCATGTGTACCCACCGTAGGACAACGAAGACCATGAGAGTTATCCACTAGCATACCAGACTCATGAACTCATTTTTCCACAAACTTGTGTCCCGATGGTGTGCCATTTTAAGACACACAATTTGGGCTACCGTGACAGAGTACTGGCTATGTAGATAAGTTTAAACAAATCCCGCAGATAAAATACAGTCCAGGGGAAGCAACTTCTAACAGTTTACAAGTGTGTGAGCATTTGAAATCATTGATTCATTGACATTGAAATTCGGACATGAGAAGACGCAGTTGTTGACATTGACACGGGGGTGGCTAAAATAAGTCTTTCAGTCATTTCGTGGGGAAGATCGCACAACAGAGGGTCACATGGGGCAGCAAAGGACTTTAAGGGCAGTCCAAGACTTTGTGTACCTCGACACAGCACAAAAATCAAGCGTAGAAGCGAATCTTGGCAATCGCTGTTTCTTCAGACTCAAGAGTCAATAGAGTAATAGAGCCCCTCGAAGGATCACTCTTGCTTTGTACACCATGATCATCCTGTTCTAATCTGGGACCTGAAACTTGGACGTGATTAAAAGCGCGTGAGGAAGCCCTTGAAGTTTTGAAGAGGAATGTTCTGCATGCGAATCTTGATCCGTTCTGCATTATTGGCATCTTCGATTCAAGGACGAACTGTATAGGCTGTACGATGGCTTACATCTAGCCCTTCGTTTATAAATACAATGCTTAAGGTGGATAGGCCATATAAACCATATGAGAAGTAAATCATTGCCTTTGAAACCAAACTGCTGGGACAACGGAGCATAGGATGCCTTCGTCTTAGATGGAACAAGCATGTAAAGAAGGTCCCCAATCAACTTGGTGCTCGAAATTGGAGGCAGCAGGCTGAAGAACATGCCAATCGAAGAAGGAAACTAAACGTTTTTGTTGCTATATTTCACTTTTGACAGTGCGGCAACTGACACGTTCAAAGTGCCAACATACGACACGTCATCTGCCCAACTTACGACATAGTTGGAAGCATTGTCTTGAAACTTCCACGTACATTTGCTAACAGTTATTGTCGTAAAGTGCAAACCTTAATTCCCCCTGCTAATGAACAAATGTCAAAAGACAACTTTCTCCGGTAATTTTCCATCCATTGACATCTGTCACATGTCCCACCGTGCATCAGTTCCGCAAAACAAAATGCAAACCACCCATTGCATGCAAGAATCTAAATGTCATGATTACTGTCAATCTGACAGCAACATCATTCGTCTCCCCGTTGCCAGACATTCCTATCAAGGAAGCAGCAAGCATATCACCACCCCATTGGTAGCTATCCTTTCATTACGAAATTCCATGGCAATTTTGCAATCAAATCGATTAATTGCCACCATATCCTCGAGGAGTTGCACTCGCTCGCACCAGACAGACTACCGCATACCGCGGACTAAATAATCACCCACCGGGCCTGGGCCGGCAAGCGCCACCATCGAGCGCCGTCACATTTCCGGTGCCGTATGAGGTGCTCCTTGAAAGTGTTATTTATTCACGTGGCGCTGCCCGGTTGCCCGGTGGCGCGTATGCACATGCGCATCATGCGAATTTATGATGGGAACATGGAACTATTTTACCACCGCCGCGCGCCGTGGACAAACTGAAAAGAAAATTATTGAAAACAATTATAATCCACAAATCACGTCGGGGTGCATGTGCGCTCAGCGATTACAACTCATACCGGTTTTAATTGCGGCGACTGTGGTGGGCACTGCTGTGGCCGGTGCCCACTATGGCCGGTGCCGCAAGTGCTGGCGCTGGTGCTCCTGGTCGGTCCCAAACATCGATTAATGGCGAAATAAAAAAATAATTTGCACAAACAGACTGCAGAGAGGATGTAAGGCTGGTTTCCATGACGATGAAGTGTGCAAACACTTTCCCCTTTCACATGGCATGGCATCACCATCATCATCATCAGCAGCAACAGCAGCAGCGGGACAGGCATAGTGGTCGAGCGTCGTCGTCATCACGGCGACGGCGGCAAGACAGTGGGGATTCCACTGGCGCGTATGGACTTTTGCATTTACTTGTATATGGACACGGGATACTGTCGCGACGACATCTTGCAAACAAGACAAGGCAGCGAGTCGCGACTCTTTGCTGCGGCAGTCCAATGCGCGCAGCCGTATAATTCATTCAACTTCTTTGCGAAAACCAATTTTTCGGATTACGGAACACAGATGGACGCCACCAAAGGGAGGGAAGAACGCATTTTATTCGCAATTAGTGTTGGGTGCATGAAAATGAATTATTGTCGTCGTTCGTCTGTCTCGGCGGAATGAGATGGAGTTGTGGGAGGGGGGCGGAGGGGGTTTAATGGTTTGTTTAACGGTGATGGAGATCAATTTGGTTGGTGGACTGTGGGGTTGATTGGAGGGAAAGGGTGAATAATTTGTAAATATGGAGACAGACGTGGCAGGATTTTGTTTCAATAATGTTTGAGATGAAATTTTGGTGCCATCTTGTTGAATCAAAGAAAACCGTCCGTTGTTTTGGAGTGAAATTCAAAATGTGTCACCATCTCACTGAATTTAGTGAACTGAGCAAACTACGCAAAACCTCACAGTCCTTCTTCATCCTCAAATGAATTGAAGGCAAAGATTTCGTTCTTTAGAGAATCTTGTTCAAAAATTCGATAATATTTCTGGCTGCCTAACAACCAAAGAATGATCATCCAAAGAATAAAATTAGCTACAAGATTTTGGCCATTTGTTGAACGAGCAGCTTAGATGTTTACTGGGTTAAGCAACATTTTGTGGACATTCCTGAAGTTTCTATCACAACCGCCTCCTAGGAAACGATCAATGGAAGCCAGGTTCCACATCCAACCGAGCCAAGCAATAAAATTATAACGCAGCCATATTTAGGACAATTCAAAATTGTATAGGAAATCTTCCCAATCATCAACTCTACTCAACTTTAACAACTTCCTGCTCTCTGCAACAGTTACAGACCTATCAGCCACCTCTCCTCGAAGCTCTCTCAAGCGAATCCCAGGACTCCCGTGCCTCATCAAATTGATAATCCGCACACACACACAATTGCTATAATTTAGAACAGTTCAATCGATTAAAGAAAACAATCGATACCCCAACAAGGTCATTCCGCCCGTTATAACGTCCCCCCAAGCGGATTCTCCAATTTCGTACGCAAACATAAAATAAAAACTAAATACCATCCAATCGAACAACCGCCATGGCCCCACTGGGCAACTTGATTCGAAGCCAGTTTTCATTCCATCACCGTCGACCAGTTGACCGTCCAGTTTACTTCTTGCAAAACCAAAAAAAAAGCGAAGCGAAAAAAACCGACGACGGAAAACAGAAAACAAAAACAGCACCATCCATTCAGCCGATCAGGTAATCAATTAGTACACCGACCGTAGTGGTGGCTGGCTTAAAGGAAAAACCAAAAATAGATCGCCAGCTCTTGCGTAACCCAGTTTCGCGCAGCGCAACCGCCGGTACGTTGTTGGGAGTTAATCAAAAAGCACACGGGCCGTGCCCAGGTCTAACTTTCGAAATGGTCCGCGACGACTTCCAGAGCCAGGTTGGCCCTTGGGGCTTCCAGTCATCAAAGCAATGCAATCTGCCGCCACCGCGTCACCGATAGACGCTTATTTGCATTTGAGAAAATTATCCACCACGCGGTAACTGCCGCTGAGCTGAGAATCTCGTTTAATTGCGATTTATTTGCGCAAAACGCTTTGCTCTCCGCCTGCGGCCCGAAACGGCGACTTGCTTCACATCGCGGCGGTGGCAGCGGTTTGAGGTGTTCCACGTGATTTATCTGCGCAATTTCGCATCGAATTTGTCCGTCAAACACCGTCAGTGTCTGCACTGATGTTCACCATTGTTCTTTGAGTTTTGAGGCCAGACCGTGGTTCGCGCTTCCGCATGATCGGTTTGATTTGATTTGATTTGATTCACACCTGTTCGGGGTCTCTTCTAAGTCTGCTTGTCAGCCTGGCAGCTGGCGCTGTTCTTCGGTCTGTCCGGGGGTCCGTCTGGGGGTTTTAATTGAAGTGAATTTCTGCACGTTTTCCATGTTTTGGATGACCTACTCGTCGATTGATTGCCACTGCTGGTGATGTTGCAACTTTGAAGTCGGTGCTGATAGCTGGCTGATTGAATTCTAAGTGACGCAGGTTACCAGATGATGAACTCGTGGCAACTGTTCATTCTGACAGAGACTACCACGTGGATTCAAAATCCGACTCACCCTCCGGCTGATTGACAATCAATTCATCAAAGCCACACCGAATCCACTGAAACTAATCGCACGGACCACCCGAATCCATCAATTCATCGATTAGCTCACACGGAACCGTTTCAAATTCGATGCTTCCTCTCACGTCTTCGAGTCATTTATCAAGAAGCCTACCGTCCGGCCATTCAACGACGCCCACAATCGCCTCCCAGCGGTGCCGTGTCCATTCTGCTACCTGTTCAGCGATCGTTTCCTCCACATGGAGGTCACAGCCAACCCACACCCTCCATATTTCCTTTGACTTCTTCCAACCATTAGTTTCGTAGCGGGCTCGCTTCGGAGTCGTTAAGATCACCAAATCTGCATAAAAATTTATTACAAACCACTGATCATAGCGATTTTGCACCGCCATGGGCTGTGACGTACTCCAGACTCCGAGCAAACTCCGTTCCCAACCACAACAACCACAGCAACCACAATGGATCCATTAAGCGAGCAGCAATCAAAAATTGTGGGAGTGAAATGTCACTTTGTGGGGCAGGCACATTGTGCAACTGATCGCGAAACCGGGAAGAGTGCCTTAATTAGCCGGGGTCGATAACAATCGATCTTCAGATCCGCGCTGAAGATAATCCCGTCGAAATCAAGCGCAAGATCACCAACGCATCCGTGAGCGCGCGCACAGAGAGCACAGTGCAACCTGCTAACCAGATCATGCACCGAAAGGGGCTTGGTGCCGATCAGGCAACAGCACAATAAATTTTCGACCGAGTTGAGTATACGCTCCGGTGCACAACTATTCGAATGGCCATAGCGCAGGCACTCTATTAATCTTTCGGGTTTGCGCTGCTTGCTGCGTGTGTTTTTGTGGCTCGTGTTTTTTGCTTTTTTTTTTGCAAAGCTTGGCTCAGATCGTGCTGTTGAGTGGTGTGGTAATGGCTTTTTACAACCACCGAAGCGAAAGTGGGCTTTACGAGCTTGACTTATGCACTCCTCGCCGCCGATGACGCAATGCTGGCGGGGCGAAAAGTATGTGAATTGCGAATTCGCCGTCCATGCTGCCGCCTCCAGAGGGGAGATTGCTCAATTTCTAATGAGGCAAAAGATCTCCATGATGCGATAATTAATCTGCTCGAGAATGCCACACAAGTTGCAGTGCTTTGACAAAGATTGCGGCTCCATGCGCTATTGGCTGGATGCCTGCATCACCGATAGATCGGCTGATCTCCTGAAGATCAGTCGCGGGGAGTGACACACTGATCTTGCCAGCGATCGTGGTTCGTGAGAAGAATTAACTCGCTATCTGGCACATTGTTCCGCCAAAGAGTTGCCATACTTGGCCAGCGATCACTTACTGACCGACTAATTCCGAACACGATCACTGGTGCGCGCACTACTGCCGCTGCCGCCACCTCGCCATTCACGGTTGGGAGCAGACAGCTTAATTGGTTTTATTTTAAGATCCCAAGACATTAGCTCGGATTGTATATTAATTCCACCACGTAATTGCCCATTGTGCTGTGGTCCGAAATTTCCCAGAGCGTTCTTCACCGTGCGATCGTGCGAATGTGGCCCACATCCTTGAGATGTTTGCTGATTCAATTGTCAGTCGTGATGTTTTGTGGCTCCTCTCGACTTGACACAAAGAAACATATCAAGGTTCGTAGCGGCTCGCTCTGCGGAGAAAGTGAAACCAGCACAACCCATTTCAGTCCGTGTGTGACATTGATCGTCACGATCCTTGTCAAAAGCTTCCCAATTAGTCAATCATCTGTTGTCAGTAGATGAGGCTGCCACAATGCGCTGGTGCTGTGCCGACAATCGTGTGGGACCAGCAGCGCCGCGTCGAAACTTTAACGTGCGATCTGTCAAGCAAAGATTTTCTGCTGCTCAAGCATGATCACGATCTCGGTGGCTGTCATCCTTCGCTAAATGCCGGGATGAACAGGCACCGTGACGCGTTAAGTTTCTTTATGCCAATCAGTGATCAATCAATCAAAATTATTTGCGTTCACACATTTTTGTCGTTCCTCATCATCGTCGTCGCCGTTGGCGTGTTGTTTTGGGGATTTTTTTTTTGTGGCGCGTCAAATTAGTTGTCAATTCCAGCTTAACCGTGTTAGTGACAGGCTGCC
The DNA here is from genome assembly GCA_944738645.1 of Eristalinus sepulchralis. Classification (NCBI taxonomy): domain Eukaryota; kingdom Metazoa; phylum Arthropoda; class Insecta; order Diptera; family Syrphidae; genus Eristalinus; species Eristalinus sepulchralis. The sequence continues at coordinate 58,899,605 of OX122886.1, forward strand.
GGGGAATGTTATGAAATCAATACCCGACGACAGGATATTTTTAGAGTCTTCTCAATTGACGCCTGACATTTTCAATCGTTCTCTGCGTTTTTTGTGCGATTCAGCTGACAAGCGGTTGTTGCATGTGGTCTCGGGCATCTGGGCACTTGAATTGCGTGACAATAGCCCATCGGTGATGGGGCATTTAATTGCCCGTTGGAATGTCATTGTCGTCTTGGAGAAAAGACACAAGTTTAGTCATTTTTAATAAGTTTAATTAAAAGTTTTCAACCGTTTTTTGTCCCTTTTTCGGATTTGCGTCGATTGCAATAAATTCTTCGACATTGTTTGTCAAGCTTATCAGTTGAAGTGATCTGAATGGGAAAGGGGGATTTTATTGACAGCACTGATGGGATGGCGATTGAGTGATTAGCACTGCAAATGCCATTGCAGTTGAGGGCAATTGCTTTACAACAGGCTATGGTGACTTTATCGAACCTGAGAGAGTGCTTAACTCTTTGTATGTGTATGCCGTTGTCACCTGATTGAGCTTATCAGGGTCGAGTGTGGCTTTGCGTGAAAAGATAAAATTTAGATTTGTTTGATTGTACCAATCAGTGCCTCGTTATCGTTGAGTCTAATTTTATACGTTGTCGAAGTTTAAATTGGGTTCATTTTGCGAACCTATATCCGGCATTTATTGCATTTCCGCAGAGATTAGGGGGTGCTCACACTGTTAAGCGTTGAAAAGTGGGAACATGTTTTGTGGCCAGGTGATATTTTTTCACTACACTCTTCAATCTTGCATCATCTGCGTTCTATCCTTGCTGCAAGCTTGTGATCAATGTTTGAATGTTGCAGGATTCGACAGCTTTGAGTTCCAAAAATGTTGACTGTAGGAATATGGGAAATCTTTTTCTGTAAATTCTCATATTTCGATCAAAGGTTATTTTTACGCTTTTCGAGATGAACGAAGTCTTAACCCAGAATCCGAATCTTGTCCTGCAACGTTAGAAGTTCCTCCACTATGCCGCGGAGCTGAAATTGAATTAAATTTCGTGTTCTAACAGCCCTGTGTCCCTAAGAATGTGAGCTCTGATATCAACTCAATTCTAAACCTGACAGAAAATCAAAAATGGCGACAAAAAGGTCTCAACTGGATGTTGAAAACTTTACACAAGATTCAGAGGTTTCACTCCAGAATACAAATTTCGACAGAACCCACAGTAACACTAACTTATCAGACTCTGACAAAATGGCGATATGATCGGTGACATCATCTTCTGCCTCGAAATCCAAAGTTTGACCGGACGACTATAAATTTCTTCATCAAATCTCCGTTTGGCAAAAATCACTGCCTCAATTTACATTTTGGACATCGCATAAACAAACTGATGCACAAATTAAACTTTGTCCTTTTTGTCTTGAAACCTAACTGTCCACTGAACCCACTCTTGTTCCTTCTCAAGAAAACATAAAAAAGTTTCAATGACGTATCCTGATCATTTATTAAATCTTGAGCCTTTCAGTTCAATGCATCCGCCGCTGACATTGTTCTGGTTCAATAAATCAACAGACGTCTTCGTCATCTCATTTAGGCATTGCTTTATTTAATTCTGCCTGCCATTTCACGTTTTATTTGTTTTTCTTGACAAGGGCAAGACAAGCTCAATGACACATGTAATTTAACGAGGAGGTTGTTTATTCTCCTGAATGACTCGAAAAACGTCAAAAATGGAAATCAAAGTGATATTTTCCAGAAGTCAAACCAGGTTCAATATGATATTGAATGAATTATGAGAAAAGTTTGTTATCCTGTCAAAGTGACATCCCTGTTAAAAATGTACATTTCCCCCATAATTAACTTGTCAATAGCGGAACGCGTGAATGATCTGAAATCAAAAATCTCCAAAAAGGCTGACAAACTCTCCCTATTCTTATTCATGTATCCATGTGTCAAAGTGACAGTTTCTCTTCCAAAAAAAAAACCCTATCACTTTCTCCTTCTCCCAATGAAACACCACCTCGACGCCTGGACATTTGGTAAAAATTCAATTCGTAAACATAAACCCCATTCGTTTCGCTTATTAATTTCTTCTGCTCTTAGCTTGCGCCACGCCACACGGCGACGGATGACATCAAGGTGAACTCTCTTAACGATCAAAATTAAAAGCGAACTTAACAATTTTATATGCGACAATAAAAACAAGAAAACAAAAACCCCTCTTTTTATGGTCACCATCAAGTGACGTTAAACTGCGCCCATTTATGGTGGCAGTGTTGTGATGTTTTCCTCGTGCTTGCACTTAAGTGTTCGATCTTGTGGAACGAGGTTTTAAAGGGTTTCTCGATTGTATTGTGACACATCACAGATGAAAACATGATCGGATGCGCTGCGCTTGTTATCTGACATTAATCAACTGTCAGCATGACATTTTGAAATCACCTCGAAAAATAAACAACTCTCCAGACTCTGACAGATGTCAATAAATGAAAACTTTATGTTTGACATTCCACAAAAATTGACGTTCCATTTCAATTGTGTTTATTTTCACACTCACGAAAACGCTTGTGATCGTCCCCACGACCCTCAGCACAGTTTAGCAGTCGCGTCACGTGCTCTCTCACCCCGACCGAACCGGGTGAGTGTGACAAGATGCGCATTTGTTTGCGTTTACCGTTGTGCGCTTGCTAGCGATTTTATTTTTTCGTTTTTCTGTTTCTGTTTCCACGGAATGGAAAAAAATCCTTCTAATGAACCATTATTCTCTCTTTATTCAAATTGCTTGTCACTTCATTTTCCAATTCAATTAGAACACATAATCCGCGTCCAGTGCGACGCCGACGCCGCCGCCGTCCGTGTGTCTGCACACGAAAGCTCTGCCACCTGAATTGCATTTTAATATGAAATTTTTTCCAACACTTTATCTACATTTTTCCGTTTTTTTTTTTTCTCGTTTCAGGTAAGAAATCAAATTGGAGGGAAAACAAATCCTCTAATGGTGACATGATGAAGTTGACATTGTTCGGTATGTAGACTGCATCTGGAAGCAGGTGAATGCTAATTGAAGTGTGTGTCCGCCAAGAGTGTAAACCGACTTCAGGGTCTCGCGTGACGGGTGAGAAAATCACTGAGGTTCCCACACAATCATTACCAATGTATGTTCAATTTACATTAATTTTAGTGCCTATTTACGCTGGCTGCACTGACTGGGCAGGGATGGGAGGGACCCGGGAACCCAAAACACACTCGATTTGGTTGTGGGAACGGGATGGGGATCACGGGACCCCTTGTTGGGCGGCTGTAAAGATTTCATGGATCCATTTATGGCATGATATGAATGTCTAATGGTTCTTTATTCTCCCCATCAATGATGACATTAAATCAGTCATCAATTAAAAACGTCATTAATTATATCAAATGTGGGGACATCTCTTGCATTGTTAAACTGCGATCAGTGCAGTGGAGTCGATGGCGATTGGAAATGAGTCGTCTCATGAATGGGGTGGTGTTTCTTTTATTCAAACTGGTTCTCAGCAGTCGATTTGTTTATGCGTGGGACCATTGGATTCACATTCATATCAGGCTTATTGTATTAAAATCCAATTTGGTGACAAATCTTTCGTGCCTTACTTCTGACAGTACAGTGGCGGCGGTGGAGGGATGGCATTTGTATGCGTTGTGGGAAGAAAATCGCATTAACCGGCTGCGGCAGTAAATTAACTTCAAAATTAGTTAAAGCAATAAAATCCCTGTGGAGCCCTACAAAATCCAGCGGTTTATGTTTCCAAACCATCAATGTACACCATTTTCAACAAACCATAAATGACACATTTAAATTGAATATAAATTCTCCTTCATAAGCATCTCTAGAAGTCTTCAATGACTTCTGGAAAGTTTGAAACGTTTGCAACTAGTTGCCAAGTTTTATTTCATTTTGCCAACCAACATTTTCAATGAGTTGTAACGAATAATTATCACCGAAACAAATCACGTTTGCCACAGCAAATTGGAACCAACCTCTTCAACCACAGGCCTTGACACATGTTCACATCACCTGTTGTGGGAAATTAACAAATAGCCGCTGCTCAGGGTTCTAAAATAAAATTGTTGACTCATTTATTTCATCAGCTTTTGTCATCTTCATGTGAGGTGATGGAAATCAGAAAATGAGGGAAACGCTGTAAACTTGAAGTTTGAACTTGAGATTGAGTTTTACTTGAATTTCAATGTTTTGTTTTGAGAAGTTTTTAAATTTTTCTAATGTCAAAATGAAATTAGGGTATAATTTAGAAAGAAGGAAATTTTTTTCTTCCTTCCAATCTTTCTTCAACTAGCTATCGATTTACTTTTTACGAAAAGGTCTTATATGTGTGATTCTGTACCTTGTTTTCAACTATTTTTTGTCGCAAATAAACAGGCGTACCGATCCTGAGTAGACAAGTGATGCCAAATCTGAACAGGACTTTATAGAATAATTCATAGAAACTTTGAGAAATATTACGAAGCTTACAAGATTTACGAGATTCACAAGTAGATACAGATGTAGATGTAGAAAGATTTCCTAATGTTTTTGACAAGATTTGAAGATAATCTTTTGAAAGATGACACGTCAAACAATTTAGGCTTTATATAGGCTTCGTTCAGCAATTAAAAAGATAACAATCATAGACTACTTAGCAGCCTTAAAGAAGGTGTGAAAGAGGTCAGAGAATTCCTTGGGAAAACAAGCTGGTGATGCTTATGCATGAGATGCTTGTAATTTAGGAACAAGGTCATCTTTCCGATCATATCGCATGATGAGGTTGGAATTGCTTCTACTGCTAGGATTAGTCGGAGCTCCTGGTCTTAAGCATGGGTTTAGCCCCGAAGTTTAAAATAAGCTTATAATTCTTGTCTGTGGTTGCCGTGGGGTAGTGGGTAAGGGCGTGGACCCACACGCCAAAGGTCCAGTTTCGATTTACGGTGTGTATACCTCGAATTTTTCATGGCATCACCTCTTTCGAGTTGCTGAAAACACTCATAGAGCACAAATTTCTATGAAAAGCTTCTCAACTCTCGCCGTTCGGAGTCAGTAAAAAACTTATGCTTCCTTCTACTTGTGAGGGAACAGTAGCACGCACTACACGTGTAGTTATTGTAGAAGTTAGGCCCTGGTGCTTTGTAAGCTGTAGTGGCACTCAATTAGTATTTTTATTATAATTCTTGAAAGCTTATAAAACGGAACAGCAATTTATCTAAACACATTTCGCTGAACCACAGTAAAAGCTTCGAATTTATATGAACCTGTGAATTAAAACATCTACAAAATGTTCATGTTGCCTCTATCAGTTGAATGTGGGCTCTTATAGTTGTCGACAGAATGAATGAAATGTAAGCATCAAAGAGTTTCAATGCTTTGCAAAGTGAAACATTTCGTAAGGGTGTATTTTTGACCAGCGTTAGTAGCTCTCTCCCTCTGTCTTTCTTTCTCTCTCTCACTCTCTTCAGCGGTTTGTCCAAGGAAGATCAATCTACTTCACATTTAAACTTTATGTGACAATTTATGACGAACGCACAGAAGCATATGCATCTTCTTAGCTATCAGCTCTCCGATTCTTCACTCTGTAAATAACGTAAAAAAACCGCTCATATTTGGTAAGAATTAGCATAACCATTCAATATTTGAATATCAAACCTTTGCGACGCTGAAGCAAAAGATCATACCAAAGTGATGCCAAATTTCAAGACTCTTCGCACTTGATGAAATATGTTGCTGCATAAAAACATTTTCAATTTAAAATTTCAAATGTGTCCTCACTTTTATACCGCTAAACTTTTGAAACCGCACATTGCAAGAGTATAAAACTATAATGACCAAGGTTATTTTTAATTTTTAATTGATTAATTGTCTCTGCACCTGAATAGCACAGTAGGCGCTCCTAGATTTTTTATGACAAGTTTATGTTGTTGAATCAAAAATTTATATTCCCCGCGATAGTGTTCCTGGCAAGCAAAGTCATTCAAATCATTCAGAAGCTTTGGTGAAGGTGGAAAACATTTCAAAACAACAATCACCTAAAGGTGAAGCCATTCAAGGTTAATCATAAAAATTGTCATACTTGAGCAAAAATTAGAGGACATCTGACTAAGCCAATTGCATTTTGCAATATTTCAATGGCGGCTGTATTATGCACAGTTTCTTAAACATGTACTCGATGCGACATCTTATTGCTTCTGTAGGGCATATGGATATGTGTTGCCATCGGAAAATGAGAAAAATTCATAAATAAGATGAAGCAGTGTACTACAAAAACATTAGTCCTTGACTAGTGCTTTTTACTGATGCTGAAACTTCGGCACTAAAAACCAGTGTGAACGATATTGAATCTTTTCCTGTACCTGTCAAAAACAACGCAAATCTTTGTGTGTAAAGATTTTTACTTACAAAACATTACCTCGTGGTTGTACTTGGTTTTATGCGGTTATAATAAAAACGGAAGCATATCGTCAGATCCAGATCCTTTAGCATAAGTCACCGACAAGGATGGTAAAGAAAAACCAAACAAAACTGTTCAACAAACCGTCTTCGTCATTTCGTTAAAATTTTCGAACGAATTCGCCTTTCGAAATTCCAACCAAAGTCTAATTATCACATCAACTACATAACAGTTACTTACGTTTGACATACGTCAACACAAATCGCGATCATCATTTGAATCCAATATCAAATCGAGAAATAATTTCAAGAAATACCCAGAAGTCGCACATTAAATGAGATTATCGCGGCACAACTCGATTGCTGAATAGTAATGCATGCCACGTTCCACACGTCTCCATCCCCATGCATAATTAGCCTAGCATCTGACAATTCAAATGCATGCTCATTTGCTGTCGTGGACGGTTTGGTTGCCTCAAAACTCTGCTTAATTTGTTGAAATTTACCGCTACAACCACAACATTTGTAATCCAACACTGACACCACCGATAACCCACGTAATCTCACCTCCGGAGGCCAGAGCAAAAGTCAGTCCTCAAAGCGCGAGTTCCAGGAACCCTTCACACACTGGAGAACGTGTCCAACCATCCATCCAAGTCAAGTGCAAGACATTTTAATCCAACGATGGGGCGAGACCTGGCAGCACTTCTGGAGATTCACCAGAAACACCACTTGATCGGCGTTATTATCTTAATCCAAAAACAGCGTTAATTCCAATTCCCAGTGCTCCCAACACGGCTCCGTGGTAATGACTTAATTCGGTGTGCGATAATAATCAGTGGAACTGTGGTCGAGACGAGGCGCGTCCACGCCTCCTCCTCGGTCGCCCCCTCCTAGAATCAATCATCATGACAACGGGCTCCAGAGAACCAAGAACTCACACACAAGCGACTGTGTGTTCTCGTCTAGCAGCAGTCGACGCCACAGTTGCGGCTGCCACTGCTGACGTATACGTAACGAACCGCGATCGTGATGAAGATCATGATCAGCGCGTTTATTCGTTCGTTTTTTTTTCCAGAGCTCTGCCCAATGTGTAGGAGTGCCGTTACCAAAGCTGATTGAATCTGGAAGAATAGAGCTGAAGAAACCAGAATAGGTTTGTGCAGTGTATTCGTGGAGAGTTTATTCCCTCGTTAGGAGCTTATGGATCTCATTAGATTCCCGTATATGCGAGTGCGCGCATTCCTTCAGAGTCATTACCGTCGCGCTCGTCGCCAGTGGACACTTTCTAGCTGACCCAGTTTCGGTGCACTTGCTCCTCTGGTGTGCGCTCTTGTACGGAATGTGGCGGCTATCTAATTGAGTAATTGTTGAGGAATTTGTTGTGATTTTTTGGAAAATTCCACACGCAATTGTGTCGCCCTATTTCTCTTCAGAATCGGGGAAGACGTCGTCGTTGGGTTTCTCTTTTGCATTGTAAGGCGGTTTGCAATAGATGCAAGGCGGGGGTAATTAAACGCCTCTTGTAGCCGCCGCCACAAAGAGCGCCGAAGAGGAGTTTAAAGACTGCAGGCATCCTTAAGATTCATAATTATCATCTCTGATGGTTCGCAATGATTTATCGTGGCAGCAAAATGCATCAAGAGTGCTTCTGGCAAAACTTTCAATTGCACGATACCACGTGCCTATTATTGCCGCGGCCGCAGTTGATTGCCGCCCCATCAGCAGCACTCCGTATTTGCAACTTGACCAGTCACCGACGCGGCGGAGGCGAACAAGGATGACCTCAAACGGCCGCGTGTGTTTCGTGCACACACGAAACGCGAACGACTCTTCAAAGTCGCATTTGTGGCATGAATGACACGCAGTTAATCACAGGTGGTAATGGCTGGGTTATTTTCGGCGCTGCTGCACACTCTGTTAATGTCCGCGCCGATGGTTGGGTGTTAATAGTATTCTGGCCTTAAGGTGGAGGTGCCGTGATACTCGAGAGCGAGAGAGAGATGATTTCCAACTTGAATGATGATCTACCGATTCGATTTCGGTTTGGGTAGACTTTTTAGGATCTCACGACACCCGCCGGCAAATAGCGGTAATTCTTGACATCAAGTTGAGGATTTTTGTTTTTTTCTTGTTTTCTGGCGCTTTTTCTGAGAAATTTTCTGACCACCACTGGCGGGGTTGTCGTGACGCCTTGAAAAGCGACTGAACCTCCGGCTGGTGGAGTGGGTCATGGGATTGAGTTGAAAAATGGCTGAAAGTGGCACCCTGCTGATCGGATAAGTGGCAGTTCTTAATGGGGTTTTCATTAATTACGGCAGAAACAAGGTCGAAAGTGGCTGTTTACCAGAACATTAACCACGTTTGGTTACCACTGACTACACGAAAAAAATGGACGACTACTTGTTTGAAGATTGAAGTTAATGGGCGTTACTTTAAATAAACTTCTGATTCGACAGTGAGAAGAGAAAAGTGGGCTTCTGTCGGGCAAGTGACAAATGACTTCCGAGTGGGCTTCGCACAATTTCTCAAGGACTGCTTTCCTAGTTTCTAAATAAAATGAAACTTTATAATAAGTATCTTATCATGTTTCAATGGCTTGCTTGATAAGACTGACACAAGTTACAAGTGGCACTTTACTGTAAGCCCAAGGTAACTATTCACTTTGTTTCCCAACAACGCATGTGTGTTTTTTTTGCGATTGAAATCAATTCTTTGAAGATGTTTAATGAAACAGAGCTTTAGAGCTTGTCTTTATTGTATGGAGAGAACTTCCTTATCGACAACGAACACCAGGGATGTGCTTAACTACTTTCAACAAATATTAAAGCAAAGACGTGGCATTCATTTGACCACAAAGTATTTAACAATGCTGTTAACTTAAAATAAATGTCTCCAAGTAGTTGACTATTGAATGAAAAGTCTGAGATCAATTGACAAATTTTAGACAAATTGAAAAACTTTAGACTTATTGACAAATTTTTGACACTTTTGCCTATTTCTCCCTCGATTGGAAACCCTTTCACAAACCACTTTTCCATATTGAACCAATACAGAAACAATCGGCAAAAAAATAGTAAACGTATCTTAAATCTGTGAAAATTTCTATTCAACTTAACCTCAACGACACGAAGCCATCAACGTTATAAGTCGACAACCCGCTATGTCTCTCCAGCGTTATCCCTACCCATGTGCAATTAAGGTGTCACATTCCTTATCTCCTCATACAGCAATCCTAGCAATTATTAAGCAAATTATTGTCCCATAAATACCGTCATATTCCAAAGCGAGTTCACATGTGTGTAGATCCGGTGAGATAGGCTCCAGTGATGATGAAAACTACAGGCTTCGTTCGAATGAGAGAGGGGTGAGAAACAAACAAAAAATAACAAACTAACAGCCGCCACACGCTAACACTCGTTTGATCTTGAAAATCATAGAAAACAGCCGCAAAAAGATGGAAAGTTGTCATCTTTGAAATTATGTTTGCATCGGTGAACACGAGGCGGCGTGTTCGGCGTACACACACCACCGCTGCCGCGCTGCGCTGAATGACGGGTAACTCTATTAGATGCTGATGTTGTTGCATATGTCCCCAGGCGTATCAAACACATTGGTAATCGCATCGACAGACGGGCCAGCAACGGCGAGGACCCCCTTCTGCAAAATGTATTCCCCCCGGTTCGTAGTTTGTGTGTGTTTGGGGCGCAGACTTGTTTTCTGAGATGATCACTGCGAAATTTTTGTGCGAATAAAAAAGAATTGGTGTCTTTGACCGGCTGAATCATATTTACTACTCCATCGCACGAGCACAACGCACAGCGCACAACGCACCTCAAGCCTGCTGCTGAGGGCATACGCTGAAAGTTGACGTGTACGTTTCACATTCTTTTTCTTGTCCACTCCTCTCTGTTGTTCGCTCTCTCTCACTCTCGCTAGGTCTGTTTTAATTCTTTTGACAATCACAAGTTTCAATCATTCATGGTGACTCCATATTTGATCAGGTGACAGGTGCTATTAAATGTGAAATAAATAAACGCCAAGTAAGCTGCGGTAGTCCATGCCACGTTCCTGCGCCGCTCCACATGTGAACGAAACGGTGTCGGTGTACAATGCAAATGCTCTACACCCATATCCGTACAGCAAACGCATTCATTTGCCGTTTTTTTTTTTTTTTTTTTGTCATTTCAAAGATTTATGAACCATACACCTAATTGAACCGGGCATGGGAGACTAGCTAATGCAAAACAGATGGGCTTGGTGGGGCACTCGTAATGGATACTTGCTGTAGAACACGCTAGTTTCATGGCAATTTGTGACCGTGTATAAAGCAACCTGTTTATGTATTTTTAAGTGCTGAGAGCCAGCACAAATGGTGGTTGACTGCGTTCAATGTCATAGGACCGAACACAACCCGTTCTTGTGGTATGTGCAGCATGAGTTCTGAAAAATCTTTAAATAGAAAAATTTCTGAGGTGTGAGATTTAAGTAACCTGTTAAAGCGTTTATTGGTTTCAACTTCTGACAGATGTCATTTTTCTCCTTCTCCGATTCATTTGATTTGAATGAGCTCTCCGTTTAAGGAGTGTTTTTGAGTGACATCGAAGTGACATTTCCATTTTGTTTGCAATGATTGTTTTGCTTAAAACACACAACAGCAAGCTGTCAATTTGACAGCACTACAAATTTGTATACCTAACAACGACAAATGTTCTGTCGTCGCCTAAAATGACATCTGGGCGATATTTCTAAAAGTCAAGCATTTTTTAAATCCCTTTGACAGTAAAAGATTAAAAAACAAATTATTTGTTTGACACTTTTTTACACAAAATCAGTTTCTGGAACCCGCATCCACTTAGTTTACTTTGACACATGTCATTCAAAACTGAAAGAAAACAAGAAAATAATTTGTCATTGGCGTGTTCGCAAAGTAGAGTTTTCTTTTCAACTGTCATTTGAGTCAAATAATGTGACATTTAAATATGCTTCTAATTTGTTTATTCTGAAACGACTGGGTGTCAATTCGAGCATCCCTTACCCATGGATGTGTTCACACACTCCGCAAAATGCGTTTCGGAGGTCACTGCTTTCTCATTCACCACAAGGTTGAATAGACACACTTACACTCGGTAAACTTGAATTTCCCTCAATGCCCTACCACTTAATGCCGCAATGTCATAGCAGCATAATGAAAGACGAAACCCAGCGCATACAAATGAGGTGTCAACTTACGATTGCTCACTCACTCAGTCAATAAGTGGAACAATTAGTATATCACCAAGATCACATTTCCGCCGAGAATGAGGCGAACGAACGAACGAAACGAAAGTGAAATGCATTTGCATTTCACTCTGATGGCGCTATCGTATGACAATCTAAGATGTCAGCCGTCCGATCTGCTCCCTGTCATTTCATCTCTTTTTAATTGGCTCCGCCACCACCATTCACAGTGAATTCTAAATAAAACAAAAAAAACCAATTCCACCTCAAATTGTGAAAGTCACCACCATTCCAAAGAGCGATGAAACTTAATTCTCCAATTGACATTTAAACTGCACAGAAAAGCTGGTGGTTGCGAGCGAAAACATAGCACTTGCGTCATAGAGCACAAGAGCTGCCAGCAGCCGCAGGACGTTTCCGCCAGACGTAGACACGCCAGTTCTCCGCAACCAGCCTAATCTAAGCGACCTTTTGTATGCTAATTGTGTAATAAAACGTTAAACAATGGCAAATTGGTGAAAACCACTTACACCACCACCACCACCACCAAACTGCCGCACTCCATCCTTCGCCCTCGCACTACCTCGTCTGAGTCAACGTGACCACTTGTGTGCCCGAGAGCTGCTGCTGTTGTTTCCCCGGCCACATATGACATCAGATTAATTTGACTATCAAACCAAATTTGGCCTAATGTCCAGACCAACCGGATGAGATTTCAATTGTCAACTGTCATTGATTGACATTTTGCCGGAATCTCTTAAAACGGGATCTTTTTTTGGGCAAATTAGCGGGTCCCGGCACAGTGCAGCCAAATCTGAAAATGGACTTTTGATTGGATCTATCGATACTTCTGCGGCTGCTGTCTGTCACATTGTTGCCTGTGGAGGAACTGCTGCTGCTGCACAAGACAGCAGATATTCCAGGCAAACAACAACAACGCCAGGCCAAGCTGAAAAGAGAGAGTTTTGTTTTGTTGATTTCGATTCGTATTCCACTCATCGTGCGCTGAACATTTGTTGATATGCAAATTTCTGCGTTAAACGAACCCCAAATGCGAGTGATTTGTTTTGCAATTTTGTTGTTTTCTTTGCCTTTTCGGTTTTCATAAATGAAAATTCTCGCTTTTGTCTGCATGCAGCACCGTTGTCAGATTTAGTGGTTTAGCAAATTGTCGGTTGAATCAAATCTTAATTTAACGCCAAGTGCTGCTCATACGTATATGGAGCAAAAGTAAAAGTGGGCAAATAATGAGGCGACTGCGCGCATAAGGAATGCGTGCAAAATGCTCATTTGTACGGCTTGTAAGTCTTGTAAGATTGCGCAACTTCATTAGTGCGCGGGTACAACACCATCAATCATTCGGCTCGGAGTCGAATTATCCCAATTTCCAAGTCAAACTGCAGAACCAATCTAATCACCAGCAGAAATTCGCCCCAGACGCAGTCACTTCGCTGCGCTGCGGAGAGAATTGATGACCTTAGCTGTCAAGCGATTGACACTTGAAAGCCTGTTGACTTGGCAGCACACACCGCTGACATCAAACAGTCCACGCACCGCAAACACAATACACAACGGTATCTTTTGAGGGATTTATCGATTGAGCTGTCATCTTAGTGTTATTGAAATCCAATTTGTTACGCCGCTCAAGCTGAAACAACGAACAGCCCACAACACCAGTAGCCCAAGACAAGACCGGATGGCGGCACGATGGTATGGCGAGTACTTGCGCGGTTATTAAGAAATTAAATGCGCGCTAAACGCCTGTTTAATGTCATCCAAATATTTGCGGGAATGAAATAGAAATCTCCCAGCTTTTGCCGAGAGAAAACTGACAGTCTCGCTGCGGCGGCAGGCAGAAACGTGACGAAGCGTTGCAGTGCGGCCCGCACGAGAAAACTGAGAGCAGCAAAAAAAAAGTGATTCCAAATCCACATGTAAACATGCGCGCATGTGAAATTGTTTTCCCTTCGATTGTGTGTGCGCGCGCGCGCAATGCACACTTCTAATTGATATGTCAGCGTGTAAGAGCGTAAATTCCCCCGCGCCCTCGACCGCTGCTATGCGGTCTTTGATATGCAAGACACTTCACATCTCTCCAGCTATGCCCTGAGATTGTCGCCGCGCGAAATCTCCTCAAGCGGCAACGGCAGCAGTGAAGTGTGTAAAAACAATCGAAAACAGCGCGCCATGGATACGTCCGTACACTACTTTCGCGGATCCGTCGACTGGTACCTACATGTGTATTGTATCTGCTTGTTGTATCTCCTATCCGGTTGTGTTCGCTCGCGATTGTTTCACTTTTGAATGCTCAGGCTCGATGATGTTCCCCGGTGTTGCGTTGTTTGGTCTTCATCGCCGTGTCTTGCCGTCTTGACCAATGTCATTCCGCGCAGACTAACATCTAACCGGAAATCAAAAGTAACAGAGAGCATGTCTGCCGGTGTTGTTGTTGTCGCTGTTCGTTGTTTTGCGGACGACGATGACGGTGATACGACGCTGATGGCTAGTTGGTAAGACAAAAGGCATATCAGTCAGCCGATATAAAGGCATTTAGTGGTGGATGCCCCCTACCACTGATGCGGGCCCGACGGCTTAGGAAGTCGTAATTAACCTGGGAAACGGCGGCTTGGTGTGGGAAACCGAGCTTCGCAGTTTTGGTAATTTATTCTCTGTAAGGGGTGAGTGTACCGTTAAGTGTGGGTAAATTTACATGCTCTGATGGTGGATAGACATTTTTGGCGGAAACCGTGTCGTTTTTGTATTCACCACGAGGACTGATAGAGATCGGAATTCGGGGACTGGAATGCGGGCCTGTCGACACTTTAGGATAACCTTTATACATATTTATGTGATAACACCTCGAAAATGTAAGCGATTGCAAAATGCACACCAGCAGGCCGCGGAGGCACCTACCCGGGCATCGGCAAGCGAATCAATCAAACCGACTGATAGGGAATTTAAACGCGAATTTCGAGGGACAGTGACACCTGTCATTGACGGTGGTGTGATGGAGGTGCTGTTGGTCGTGTGATTGTCCAAAGTTTATGACACTTGTGCGTGGAAGTTTGCCGATGGAACCCTACTTGCATATCATATGAGGAGATTACAAAGAGTTCGCTTCGCTACCTGGACAGGTCATAAGATCTGTAATTTATTGATTTACAATAAAAATTTGGTCGCTGATTGGGGGACTATAACAATTTACAAAAGATACCCAAGAGACCAAACCAACAACACATTATTTTCGAAGTTTGCGGTTGAGTTTAGTGGTGGTTAAGTCTTGCTCATGCTTTGTCATTGTCAAAAAATGGAGTGTCACTGACAGACAGCTGAATAATATTTAGATTACCGCTATTGTGGACAAATGAAAAGTTAAGTTAAGTTATGGCTGCAAAATTGATAAAAGGGACATGTGGCAAGTTAAAAGTGTTTCCAAATATTGGTGTCTTTAGTTTATTAGCACAAGTCCGAATGTCATATCTGCACGAAGAGTAGTCCATCACAAGGGGACCTCAACTGTCAAATGTGTGAAAAAGCGTGCCACACAAATGAAGTGAAAATAGGTGTTTGGAAGTTGTGATTGGCTTATTGACGAAATATGGACATAAGATAAAATAACTGCTGTATACAGATTTAACGTGTCCACCTCTTTGGTGACCGCTGTGGCGTAGTGGTAAGTGCGACCGCCACGCAGAAGGTCTTTATTCGATTCCCTCTTTCGAGTTGCTGACAACACTCAAAGAGGACCAATTGTCTATGAATAGCTTCTCAAACCTTGCAGTTCGGAGTCGGCAAAAAACTGTGGGTCCCTTGTACTCGTACATGCATGCTGCGTGTGGCAAAAGATTTACATCTTCATTTAAACAACATTCAAAGAACAAAGAACACCATTAGTCTATACTTAAAATACACCACATTATCGTTGCTGGTTTAAAATTAGCTTAGACTGAAAATAAGGGCTCACTTCCACGCAGCGTCTCTTGATTGTGTCATTACGTGGTCTTCTATCGTCCACTGACCCCCACAGATAGTACGCGCTGTGTCTTCCTGATTATTGTTTATCATCTTGCGTTTCTTATAACTGGGTTACTTCTTGCTATCCAATGTTTGCTTCCTGAAGGAAATATTGGTAAATATTGTCTCAAAGTATTTCTAGGGAAATAGAAAAAGATTCTGACAGAGTTGCCAAGTCCGCTACAGCTACAGAATTAGTTTTGGACTAAAAACTTAGTTTCCAGAGTTCAAAAGGGAGATTTACCATAACTACCAATGAGCTATGGATTGTCAGTGTTCTGTTGGAAAGTGCATTCCATATTCGCGTGGTATAATTCCATGTCCAAAAGTGAGTTTAACATTGAATTGAATACCCTTAAGGGTTGCCTTTGCTTTCGGAAATAGAAAAAGGACAAATTTGAATGTGAATTCTGGCCATTATACACGTATAAATAAATTCCTTTTGTCATTAGACTTTAGAGTTTGCTCCATTAAAAGTCAGTCTGGCAGCATCAAAAGAATGAAAGACTCATAAATTGGAGCTGAACAAAAATTGAGTTATTGTAGTGGTTTTCATTGCAACCAAGAAGGCACTTTCTGACACAAAGTTGTATACAAAAAGAAGACAGTCAAACAGAAGGTACTTTAAAAAAAACATTACATTTCAAATACAAGCTGCCAAAATGAAATCTCCTCGTGCTGTGTTGAGGGTAACTGGACTTGATGGAGTGAGACACATGTCAGTTCCCAAGGAACTTAACGATACGCAGCTAATTCACTAGACGGAAAGAAATTTGACCACATGACACGAATGCCTCCAGCATTCCGATCTCCGAGATGATCCTTCAGTGCGACTTCTTCATGTGGGCAACAACTTGGAAGACCCAAGCACTTTCAAAAGTTCGCTTTTGTCTTGTTTAAGCAACATAGCTGGCAGAGAATCAATTGGCCTAAAGATCTTCTATGTGTGTGTGCAGGTCACTGAAAATTATGATGATGATTATTAGACGAAGTTTTGGGTGGCACCACATGCCATGTCTTCTTCAACAACCAACCACGCTTTGTGCTATTATGTATACACAAGTGATGAATGGACAAATTTGCTTTAGACTGAAGGCCTTCCCAAGGAAATGCATGGATTTTTAAGACATTGTCGATTATCCATGCGAACGAACCTTTACGTTTTTTGCCTCTCAGAGATGTGCTGCTCCTACCAAACTACTCGAATAGCAATAAGAACTACCTGATACGAGGCCACCACTAGACCTTTATTCAATTCTAAGTGATAAGTTTATTTAATCATTTTAAAAGGACAACCGTCAGGAGCCGTACTTCTGTCATTACTGAGTTTGTAGAAATGAATTGGTTTTTTATTCCGACAGCCAAGAAAGAAGGAAAGGAAGAAAAGTGTGATATCCTGGTTAACAAAATCGATCCTTGAGATCAATATGTGTTCTGTTGTGTTCTGTGTCATAAGCTTGTAGGTGACCTGTAAATCGTTGCCAATAGTTTGAATAAGTTAACCAGACTTTCAAAGGCATCAAAGTAATTCATGACGAAAAAATGACATCCATCATTGCATCCGCTACAAATCAATCCTGATGTAACTTAAGATCCCTGTGACGCCTCTTTTCATCGCTTCCTCTCGCCCTTCAAATAAACTGCGCTGGGTGTCATCTACCAATGAGGATTTTCTGATTGTAGTTCATTCGAATCTTCCCAGAATGTCCGGACATCTCATACCTTTGGATAAATCTACTCAACTTTAAGGTCCCTTCCCCTGGTTGTGACGGAATCTGGCGTTTTTTTTATACAAATGATAATTTTTAGTTTTAGCCAAAAAGCAAGCATTCAACAAACAATATTTAACACTCGCATAAAGTAATGCTTAAGCTGTCACTATGTCAGACTGAGCATTGATTACGCTCAAGACTTAATTTCTAATAATAAACAACCGGCAACAACAAAACAGATAACTATTCCTAAATACATAGACGATGACGCACAGTAGCCCACGCAGCTTCGATAAGATATCGGTTCCGAAGCGTCAATGAATTGATTTTTTTCTATTTCACTGCCTCAATCTTCTGGAATCTCAAAACCACTGCCAAATGAGTTTAATGACACTTTCATTCGAGAAGCATTCAACTTTCATTTTCGATTTGCCCACACAAGAACATTCATCGAATCTCTTTGTGATCTTGACACTCTCCAATCGACCGGCCAACAGTATGTCGAAATTTCTCCTTCACAGATTTTTTTCTCAATCGACTGCTCCTTGACACATTGATTGATAACGGCTAACCTTGCCATTAGACATAAAACGAAAAACGAATCTGAAAAGAAACACAAATTTATCCCCCCAATTAGAGATCAGTCTCCTTTCGTTTTCATCACATTTGACAGGCAACTTTCAGGCCTTGTTTCGTTTTATTGACATTTGCGGGGCAGCGGTGTAAACACCAAACCTTAAGTGATTCGCTGTTCCACTTTTGTACACTTTAAGTGATCGTAAAAAGATTAGTTTAGCAATCATCACACTAAATCGGAAAAAATCGCATAAAAACAAACATGACGCGTTGGATTAAGGAACTGGCTTCGCTTTTAACTGCGCTTCGAATGTAAATGTTTTGACTCAAGCGCAAGAGGCGTGCTCATGTGTCCATGAGAATGCAATAAATATGCTGTGAAATGATCTATCAACGAAACGCTCAGATCGGTGATAGGTTTTCGAGCGAACAAGACAAAAGTTTCCTAATTGAGGTTATGATTGTGCTTTGCATACAAATGCCGCACCGCGTGTGTAATTTTGTAAACGTCGTGATATTTCATGTTACAGGCACTATTTCAAAGGAGGCTTCCGACTCGGATTCACGAGATTAAGTGCTGTTTTAGCCTCGTTTCGGCTAACTGACTGTCACTTTTGCGAAAAGAGGCGTTTTCCAACGCAAACACACTCCCTTCATCTTTTTGCTCGTAAAACAGCGACCAGAAAACCCACTAAATCCATCTCGGCTGGGTTTCACCACCTTCCTGCGCCGTCAGACAGTAAACTTTTATTCGCTAACCCAAAAACAAGTGTCACTCTAAATTACCATTAACTAAAATACAACCTGAATACATATCTTACCGCTCCAACAATGACTGCTGACAGTCCTAGAATCTGATCGTTATTTCATTCATTTTCTTCTGTTTCACTCTCGATGTCGCTATTAGCAACATCCGCACGTCCGCTGACGACCGGACGTCAATATTTAACAACTCCAACAGTCGAACTCCTCTGCACCGTCATTTCACCGCTGACATATTCTGATCTAGATCTCTGCTAACTTCTGCTGTGTAGCCCAGTGCCGTGCTGTTTCACTTAACCTACTGCAGTTTGCTCGTAAATCTCAATCCAAGAACGCTAACCGACGCCGCCACAGCCGTCATCGTTGTGCGCCACACAGGTGTCTCTTCCAAATTCAAAAACGAGCAGCGGCACCAAGTCTCTGCGCACCACCGACGCTTCAGTCGCCCGTCCGTCGGAAGTTTCTCTTTTCTAAACCTCAACTGCAGCTCCCAAACTACCAAAACACGCGGCCGTCACTTTCCATGGGCCACTGCCGCCGCCGCCACACGCGGCTGTATTCAGACACAGTGACAATACACTGAAACGGAAATGACACTTACCGTCGGAAATCTGCATTCAAGCGCCGTTGTCACTGCTGCGCGCTGTCGCTTTGAATTCGTTTTGACAGCGCGCACGCACACACTCACCGCCACAGACATAATTCAAATTTTAGCCGAAAAAAAAAACAACAAGATGTTTTCTCCTTTTCCGATCGAGGAAACGGAAAGTCAAGTTCAAAAGAGCCACCACACACACACACACACACACACGCCAGTCAGTCAGTCAGCCAGGCAGCACCTTATGTGCGAGTTAGGCGGGCGCATTAGGGCGCGTCTCCGAACGCGAACCGAGAATACTTTGCATAAAAAGAAGAAACCGTCAATCTCGTATTCCGCTCACGCCAACGAAAGTGAAGCTTGTGTCTTGTTTCTGATTCTCGAAACACGTTTCTGGCAGCAGCAGGGAAAACGGGATCAACTGCGATGCCAATCGGTAGGTGCCCGCGCCGCAGAAGTCTGTTTGAAATTTCAAAGATGAGTTCGTAGGCATAATTGACCTCCATTCGATTTGTGGTCGCCGCTGCTTGCCAAACGAATGATTTACGAGCGAGACGCTGCAGAAGCAGCAGGTGAACGAGAAAGAGAAGAACATTCATGGGGAGTTATCTCATCACGGCATCGTCATCTGGAGGTGTCGCGCATACGTGTGAGTTTCTCCATGTCCCAGTTGCAGAACTGCTCATTGCCTCATGTGTGTCCATGCGAATTCTTTTGCTTGGTTCTCACCCTAGTCGGCGCACATCTGTGCGTTCACCTCGCATACGCACAGAGATAAAGTTACACACCGCGCAGTGCGAAGAACTTAATTGGAGCCCGGGGAGACGTAATTAGCCTTGCAAAATGCTGCCAAAGCCATAAACAGTGCGGTTAGCATCTTAACCACTTTTTTTTCTGCGTTTTGACACATTTTTCTTTCTTTGAAAGCCTTTTAATGTTTTATGAGAAATCACCAGCGCCAACGACGACGACTGTTGTGCAAAAAAAAGGTCTATGGACGCACTCTCTCACATAATAGCCCGACACGACACGACGATTTTTCAAATGAAAGCGAGACTCAATCATAACTCGTTGCCGTTGTCGCCATGGTTGCAATCGGCGACTGCAGCACGGAACGCCATCTCCTGGCCATGGAAACTGGGTGGAATTTAATTAGTTTAGTTATTTCTCTACAATTAAAGTTTGATTCGCGCGAGATACTGGTTCTGCAGCTCCTCCAGCAGCAGACCACAAGCCGGTTTTTTTAGTTTGGTAAGTGCTGTCTTTTCTCCCCCTGTCTCTGTCCTCATCTTACACCGTCTACTGTGTGTAGTGGCAATTGTGTTTTATTGTATACTTTGTTACACTATTGACTGACATTTGGTTAATTGTTGGCTAAATAGTTTCAAAGTGCTCGTAAAGTATGTCGGCAAGCGAGGGGCCACCTTGTTGCCGTGATGGTCACGTGCACAGGGAATTGTCTTGGAAAATGAAAGTGTTTGGTCAATTTTTAATTTCTTAAGTACTGTCCATCTGATATGACAAGAAACAACTTTATTTTCTGTTTGGTGGTTTCAATTGAATTGTTTTCCGCTAGCTACTGAACATGGCATACGACCACGTTAGCTTGCAACGCCTTGTTGTAGCCTTAAAAGGAATGACAGATACGTCTTATAATTTATGACAGCTGAATGTGCACGGAGAGAACAAATTAATTGGTAATGGATTGAGAATACTTAGATGAATTGGAAAATATATCCAAATACTAGATGCTCCCCCTTGGGAAAGGAGAATTTCACAAATGATTCTTTCTTTAAAGTGCAACAATTTCGACTTGGCAGCACTTTTAGGATTTTTATAATCAAATCGGTCTGACAGCGGGGGTAGTTCGTTATGACGTCTTTTAGAGCGTAACATGTTGAACTATATTAGCTTGAGGCATAACGAGCTAAAATTGACTAAATCTTAAGATTTTAGAAGATTTTTTTTAATTTTTGACAATTCTTCCTAAGGTGAAAGGAAATTTGTTACACGTCAAACTGTGGTCGGAATTTTTTGACTAAGGTTTGTTGGAACCAGCTTTTACAGATTCTAGGCTCTACTTCTAAACAAGCTTCAACTACCGTCTATCAACCAGAGCTTCAAATATCTGAACAATTTTCAAACTAAGTACTGTCAAAGAGCAGACATATTGTGGACTCTTCTGACACACGAATCAATCGTGTTGGCATGCTTAAAGCTTGTGTGACAGAAAGTTACAGCTGTCATTGGGCTCTACCTCTGATATTCAATCGCAAGAAACAGAGGGGCATCTGTCATTAAAAACTGTATAGCCCTCAAGCACTTAGTATAAAAATAAAATGTCAACAGTGGACAAGTCAGTGAAAATAACTCACATGAAAATTAGCAACGCTAACTCACCTGATGAAGACGAAATGTCAATATTTGACACATCAATTCAAACTATTGTCAACAAATTGAAGTTTGTCAGTTCTCGAAGATCGGATCGTAACAAATCAATTTGTTCCAACCTCTATCTGACAGCAGCAGCTACAGTTCAATAAAGGTTAAGCTACTTCCTGTCATACCAATTCACCTTCACCCAACAGAAATGTCAAAAACTTAACAGAACCCGAGTGCAAATTGATGAATTCTCGCAAATCTCTCACTTAATTATGTGCGGCATATAGCAAGCGTTACAGTCACAATCAACTCTCGCGAGCAAATTTTGCATAATGCCGATGGCTTCGGCTAATTCCACAACAAGATCAGAGATCAGAGATCCATTGTACAGACACAGCCGTTGCCGGCTGGCAACCTTTTGGCGAAACTTTAAGTCGTCGTCGGCATCTCATGTCTGGCCGCCATGAGTGCACAGCTCACAAATTGCCAGTCTAAATCAACATATTGGGCCGCGCAACATCCCACGCGATCGAGAAACGCCACCACCATTGCGCTGCCTTTCTTCTTCCTCCTTCCATTTGCATTCCATTTTAGCGTGAAAATTATATCGGAAATTGTCTTCCTTTCGGCTGGCACTGTTGTTCCCGTTGGTGTACACTCGTAATTTGGCCAACAGACCGTCACAGCCGCAAGGGGGAATCGCCAGATCACCGCTCTGCGATTGTGGTGATACTCGTCTGTGTGCTGTGGCGTGCGGAAGAGTCATGTTCTTCGAACATCTCCCGGTCGGAGCTGCTGCAGTTTTTCGTCGTTTTGTTTGTTTTCTGCTGCAGCATATTTTTGTGTTTTTTTGATGCTGCTTCAATACCGGAGATATTCGACAGAGATTATGGTCACGTAATGCTGCTGTTGCTGCTGCTTCGGCTGGCGTGGATGATGATGGGGCCGGTGTTATGGCCGCTGATACTCTTCTTTTCCTATTCGAGAAGATGTCTCGTCTGGAACTCGCATCTGCACTGAAAGGTGGACGAACGAGCGAATTCCTCTTTGATCGGATGAGTTTGTGTCAGCATCGCCATTGTATTTTGAATTCCATTCTTCGCCTCAAACCCTTTCCCCCCGGCCGTAGGAGCTGCGGTATTTTCGAAGATGATTACGAGCACGAACGGGTCTGGGAACGTCCTTGGCTAGTGCCTTTCAACTGTTTATGCATTTCTTTCATTGTTCCAGACGATCTCCTGCTCTGCAAAAATGACCGATGACTGACCGCGTTGTGAAAGGCGTGCGCATCCACACTGATGAAAGATGGATTTTATTTGCTTTCTGTTCAAAGACTCTTAAAACCATGAGTGGGTTTGCTGCCAAACGTTTCTTCACTTTCAACGACCTCAGTTCATTCGCCTTTCAACCAAAACACATCGCCACAGCATCCGCCTCAATAAAGCACCATTACCAAACCAAATTCGCTCACGAATAAAGATCAATGACTTAAATGAATATTGGCATGATCGTCCGCCCGATCAGTCGTCAAATTCCCACCTGTCACTCTTACTTTGCCGCGGCTTTCTCTACGCCGCCATCAAAGGCATGTGTTCCTCCTCCAAGCAGTCATTCAAATGTCAGCATAATTAAGTGCCTTCCGAGCATCCATCCATTAGTAGGTCGTTGGTCATCGATCTCTTATCGGAGATCACCTGCCGAAAGTGATTGCCGTCACCGCCTCGGATGTCATTACATTTGCATGGGAATCGTCATAATGCCAAAACTAGACAGTCTGACACTTTGCAAATCAGCCATTGCCTAGCCACTCCCACCAGCAGTCGATCTTGCGATACAGCGACGACGATGATGACGATCCCACAGCACGGCTGCGCGGCGTGGCGTATTGGGAGAGCCACGAAGTTAAATGCCATAAACGGGGTTTAGGTCACATTAGAAGCGAGTTTGTTTTCCTCCTCGGATCGTGAAGGCAATTTCTTCTTTCAGAAACTGAAAAATCGTTCAATAATGTTGACACTACTGACACCACTATCGCCCATGTGGCCCTTCCTCTCTCCCCCAAGTGCTCTCGCGCCCCATTGAAATCGAGACCAAACAAATGATCTTGCGAAACCATAAACAAAGCAAAAATAAATAAATGCCTTGCGCAAAGGCCCGACTTTTCTTATTCCCCCTGCTTTTGCGATCACGCTCAAAACACTCATTTTTGCCCGCCGCTGCGCGCACCGTGTGGGACAAAACGAGAAAGAGAGCCACACTTTGAATTGATTGCATAAAAAGGAGCTCGCCGGTGACTTTTACTGCGAAATCGAAACAGTAGTAGACAGGCTTTTACGGATTGGATGGCATGCCTTACGCCTCCTTGTGTCTGTCTGACAGTTTGTGGATCGAAATGATCGTGGAGAATATAACTTACCTCGGGGTTGTTGATGTTTATTTCCATCTCTCATTTTTTTTCTGCCTTTCTTACCGGATTCGCCTTCGTCTGCCCCCCACATTTTGAGGTTTTGTCAACGAAACCATTGCATCTGCATGATCAGTGATCTGTCAGTCATCCAGACCGCAAAACAGAAGACTGCACATTCCACGGGGTCTCTGACACGCTGCGGCATCGGGAGGAAGAATGCCGATCACACAGGCGATACCAAGGCAGCTGGTGGTAATCTTAGAAGTCGATTCTCTGACCACGATCAGTATTTGAGATCCCAATTGCTGCATTCCCCAGCGCGAAATTGATATTTAATTAAAAGGCCAAGAGAAGGGGGCCTTGCCCAGGTGGAGAGTGGATGGAGACGAAAAACAATAGGAGGCGGATGCTAAGCAGTTAGGAAGTTCGTATTATAGGCGAGCCTAAGTGATCTTTCGCAGCGGCACTACCCAGGCCGGCGACAAAGTCCCCCATTGATCATGGCTCACAGGAGTTCTCGGAAGATTTTAATTAAGCGTCACACGCTTGAACGATGTGACGTGCGGTCCCTGTGCACCCTGACGTCTATTAGCTGTAGCATTAGCCTCAAGTTTGATTTAGGGTGTAAGAGTTCTTAATGACTGGTGTGTGATGGAAATCTCTTCCTCATTGCATTTAATTGACAAAACCGCAGTCTCGTGGAGGGACTAATTATATGCAAGCGTGTGCGCTCGTCTGCATGCACAAATTAAACCAACACCGCTCCGGTGCCCTTTGATCCGTTAGACTGAGGTGATAGTCATCTGTGCTGTGCCGTGTGTGGTTCTTAACAACCCACAAGAACATCGCTCAACTTGTGTAATTGCCGCTCGTTCTCTCCCCCCCCCCCCCTCGTCTTCTTTCGAGCCCACCGCAATTTCGAACGGTCCAAAGAATAGAAGTCTCGTCACTTTGTTGCGAAAAAAAAGATCAGTCAAAGATCAAGACACTCAACGGAGCAATTTGCAAGTGGCGCTGATCTCTTGATAGACGATTACTGTCCGAATCCCTGATCCACATAGAATCTAGTTGCTCGGGTAATGGTGTTAACTTGTTTTTTCTGTTTGTGCCTCAAAACAAATTGAGTGAGAACATAAAATTCATTCAGCTCTCGCCAGTGTACTGTGCGATGGAGTTCAATGGAATGGGAGATGAATGTGCAATAAAGCCAAGGATTCGTGAGTTGAACGGTTGATTGTTAACTGGTTTTTGATTTGGCAATTAATTGAAACCGTTTGACAGCAAACGAATAGATGGGAGTAGGCAAATCATTGACTTAATTTACTTTCTGCCTGGGAAACAACTGTAGTTTATTTTTGTGGTTGAATCGATTGCTAAGGTAATAAATAGAAGTCAATAGAGAATTGTGTTTTGGCCTTGTTTTTAGTGTTTACATGTGATTGGCAGGTTCAATTGGGATGAATTTATTGTCTTGATAGTTTATAATTTTGTAGTGCCTCAAATTAACTACACATGTTTAGCAAATATATGTTTTACTGACATTTTCGCAAGGAAGGCTGTAATTTGGCATCACTGAACTTAAGAAAAAGTTGTTAAAAATCATGGACGAATTTGTTTAGGTGTTTATTTAGATTAAATTTGTTAAAGGAGTGGGATTGATGAATTTAACGAAAAAAAATGGAAACGAATAAAGAAATGAGAATGCTTGCAAAAAACATTTTTGACAGATATCACCGTAACCAATAGCTTTCAATAATTGGTTAAGACGAGGTTTGTTCGCTTACCCAAAAACCAGCACGTTTGTACTACAGATATGTTGAAACCTAAAAAATATCACTTTCTAGCAAATAAGGAAGAGGTTCATTAACATCCCGAGGAATTAATTATTTGCTGACGCCCTTGAAAACTGCTATATCTGTCAAAAGTGATTGTTTACTTTGTTCTCGTTCTTCTGTATTTCGATCTTTTCAATCTGCTTGATAGTATCTCACCCTGTCTTCCTAAAATGAGACAGTGCCTGTAAGACAACGACTTAACAAATTAAACAAACAAACGCGTATGTACTTCTTAGCCATTTATTTTTTTGACTTCTTTGCCATACTTTAATGTTCCGATCCGAGATGTGGAGGATTTGGTGGCTATGCCTCACAAAAAGGATATTGGACCATTCGAAAAAGTGGCACACACTAAGTAGAATTAAGAACTAACGCTTTAGTAAAACCGCCATTGCTTTTTATGAGCTGATGAAATGTCTGCCAAATGTTTAGCATCTTGCTTCGGCTAGAGGCATTACTTATTCAGTGACAGCCAAGCTGTACTAAACGCCTTACTCAATCGTTTTTCGATTTCCAAAATAGTCCGGGAATTCAAGTCTTCCCTTAATTTGATCGGCAGACTGAATTTGCTAAGACTTGTTTGGGTCCCGCGACATCACGGGATGAGGGGAAACTAGCCAGGCAAGGTTCTAAAGAGGCATTCGCTGGGGTCCAACCCACCTTGGGACTACCCGCTTTCTTGGTTAGGACTTCCGTCGACGGTTGGGTTTCTCAACAGCACAACCAGAGATGGCATGACTCTCCAGGATACAGGCTCACCAAGTGTATGCTCCCGAAGGTCAACAAGAAATCCGCGTCTTTTCTGTTATCTCTAGACAGAAATGAGTGCAGAAAACTTGTCTGCATACAAACGGAACACTTCACCTTCGCTAAGCACCTAAGTCTACTTGGGCTAAGTGAAGACACCGTTTGCGACGCCTGTGGCGAAGGTGAAGACACTTCAAAGCACTTTCTCTCTCAATGCCCCGCCTTTGATCAGGTCGCGGCTGTTTGGTGCTACTATTTCTAAAGGTACCTTGACATTTGATAAATGATGAAATTGGGTCTGTTTTGAAATTGAAATTGGAATTGGAAATTAAAGACTTGCCCGAATTGATGCGAACTCGGTCTTCATTCAAAAAGTGGGAAGAACTCGGTTTTTATTCAAAAAGTGCTTTATTGACGCTACACTGGAAATTACGTATTCATAAGTGACTGCCATGTTGGAAAGGCTTATTGGATTTTTTGAATTATGCCACGAACACGGTTTCCGCACTAAGGATATCGGGTTATGACTTTGTGGCACTATCGACTTATTTATTCACAAACAGATAGGTCTCCTCATTCCTGGTTTCAAGTACGATCTAACAACTTGACTTGTGTTACAGAGTGCCAAGTTAACTTTCAACAATTCACAAGCTTCTTGCAGCATGACGTCGAAGTTGGTTACAGTTTCCTTATTCTTTTCCTTAATTCCTGTACACAAAGAACAAACCAGTAGTGAGACTTTAAAAACTGTCTGGAAACTGAAGTAATCAATCGGATGCAATCAGGCCTTCAACCTGGCGATCGCTTAAGCTTCTCTTGGCTCTCTCGTAATCAAAGACAACTCCCACATGTTGCAGTCTTTGAGCTTCTCATAACATTTCCCCAGTTTTTCAGAATTTTTAGACAGAAACCGAGAATACCGGTGAGGTGTTTTTCTTTTCCATGTGTTGCATTATTTGTGGCTTGCCCCTCAAAAATTCAAAGTTTAGCGCCAAATTTTCGGTCAAACAAATTAGTTCTTAAGTTTGGCGTCATTTTCAGTGACAATTCGTCAACAAGTGTTCATCACCAACAAGTCCTTCTGGATTTCAATTTCACTTTGGAAAGTGCTTCACTCCTTTCAAGTGAAAATCTTTAAGACTGTACACAAATTCCCTCAGTCATAGATTGCTTCCTCCCCTACTACCAGATCCCTTTCCAATTTCAATATCTGATGAATATTCTCGACCCTTTCCAAGCACATCTGTATCATCCAAGACTCTCCTAATAATTCCCACACAAATCTCACGACACACATTCAATCACCACTCACTCCACCCAAACCTGCCAACGACCAGAAACTCAGTTCAAACATGTCTCTCTTGAATCAGTCCTCAACCTGCCCAACACCCAGGCCACAGGTCACATTTTAACAGTCCCACCACTGACAGGATGCAATTAGTCGCGTCATTCACGAAACAATCCCATCTATCACACGGCTTCTCCACATTCGTCACCTAAAGTCCTCCTCTTCACACACAAGTGTGTCTCCCCAATCCACATGATTGTGAACCTTTCGCACGAAAGTCATTCGCCTCTCGTCTCCCCGCACGTGATAAGGTAGACAAATCCCCGCACTCAGCAGGCGTCTAGAGGACCCGCCTGCATGTGCGACATTGCGTTCCCAACGACATTAGTGATTAATCACCTCGCATTCCCCTGCGTTTAGAATGCAGATACAAGTCAACCGTGTATGTCCGTGCGGCCACAACAGGTTGTGGTGGCAGCCTAGGGCTTCCGTGTTCTCCATTTTCAGCTCGGAATTGATTTATGATTGACATGCATTTTCCCTCTTCTCTTTTTGCAGATGTAACTCAAAGGCATCATACTTACCACGACAATCGTTGGAAAAACTCAACACCACAGATCCCGATCATGGCAGCTACAAACTGACGCTCACATCGAACGAGGACTGTGTGACGCACCATCACAACAACAACTCCTCGAAGACAGACCTTCTCAACGGCGGGAACAAGTGCAGCAATCTGCCAGATGTGTTGCCCGTCGGCGTGAAGTTGCAGCCATCGTCGCCGACCACGGCCATTGGCGGTTCACCCCCATATGGGTCGAGTAACAACATGTCGCCGACCACTCCGTCGACGCCAAACTATCCACCGCCACCGTATCCGAACATGAAGATGTTCATATCGAAGCCATCGTTGCCCAGTAGCCGGCATTCCTCGCCTGGAACTCCGTACACAACTAACAACATCTCAAGCAGCGGTGGCGGCAGTGCCTTCACTCGATCTCAGTCCTATGATCCCAGCAGTCCCAAGTACATGTCACAGTCCACCATCGATCTGAAGAAGACGCAGATTCTCGAGACCCCCGAGGAACCGCCCAGCTGCCACGCCGAGAACATCTTGTCGCCGGCTCAGTCGGAGAGCAACATAAACTCGTACACACCTCGCAAGGAGTACAAGGAGTTCCACCGGTCGGAAGTAGTACGGAAACTGAGCCTAGAGGAACGCGATCCGGGCGAGGGAAGGATCGTGAGGGCCGAGTTGGTGAACACGACTCTGTCATCCTCGGAACACAAGATCACCCGCAAAGATTCTCTCCGCGAAAACATCGAAAAGATCACACAGCTACAGTCGAAGCTGATGTCGGCGCACCTGTCCGACGCCGGAGATCGGAAAATCATCGGGTACCCGTCGGTGGTCAAGCCTGTACAGAGCGCCCCACCCAAGCCCGAACCGGCCGAGGTGGAGACACGAAAAACAGAGGAATCAGAGCCACCACCACCACCGTCGCCATCGCCGCCTCCACCTGCACTGCCCAGCACTCCTCTGCCCACGGACATCGAGATCATCTCCCAAATGGAGCCCGCCACCGATGGCCTGAAGCTAATGCAACGAACTGAGATTATCCTCCGCGTCAATCCAATCACTAACGAGGTTGCCTCCCAGACCGACGAAGTGCTGGAGCCAGAAGCGAATCGCCTCAAGCTAGCCGACAGCCGAGACGACGCCCTGCAACGCACGACCCTGCAGCCCCGCCAAAAACACCCCGTCGAGGTGGATTGTGATAACATGCTGAAGGAATTGGGCAGTCTTCTCCCACAAAACGACAGACTCATGGACATCTTAGTCCCGCAGAACGCCAAAACCCCCGCTGACTACGTGGGCAAGCTTTACAACCCCGACGTCCCCTTGAGACCTGCCAAGCGCGACGTCGGCACATCCACACCCAATGTGGCGACCGCTGGACCAAAGTTCGAGCTGCAGTTCGCTGAAATCGAGGTCTCCCTCACAAACGGCTCCACTGAGGGAGGTTGTGATCATCTCATGAGAAAGAAGGTAAGCACTCTGTGCCTGACAGTCAATTGAACTTTGTCCACGAATGTGTTCTTCTTCTTTGCAGGAGGACCTCATCAAGCACCTGACGCGAAAGCTGGGAGTCCTGAACTCCGAGCAGGTTGCTATCGCCGAAGAGTCTTCCGTCAATGACGAGCTTGGCAGCAGTTTGGCTGCTAAAGTCGCAGACAAAATGCGTCCCATCGACGCCACCAAGTTCCGAACCTACATCGATGATGTGGGTCACATAACCAGTTTGCTGCTAAGTCTCTCCGGCCGTTTGGCCAAGGCCGAGAATTCCCTACTCCTCCTCAGTGAACATAGTCCGGAAAGGGTAAGTTGCAATCTCGCTAGCCAAAGTCAGCCAGCAGTGTAACCCTCTATCGCTTTCATTTCTTTGCAGAAAAGTCTCGTGCTGAAGCGCGATCGTCTCGCGGAGCAGCTTGAGGAGGCCAAGCGTCTGAAGGAAGACATCGATCGGCGAGGATCAAGTGTTGCTGCTGTGCTGGAGAAGAACCTAACCACCGATGAGTTTGCCGACTACGACTACTTCATCAACATGAAAGCGAAGCTGATTGCTGACTCCCGCGACATCGCCGACAAGATCAAGTTCGGCGAAGAACAGCTGAGTGCCCTGAACGACGCACTCATCCAAAGCGACTGCTGAACGCTGACGCGAAAGATGAAAGAAGTGAAAAAAATGCAAATTCCTCAACAGACACTGTGTGTGCCATATTTCGGTTACTAACAACACCGCTGCGGTTAGCCCAAGATGCAAGTTCCGATCCCTCAACGGCGACAGTTGAAGGCAACGCGAGACTAAGAGCCATCTCCAGCAATACCAGAGCCTTTCGTGTAAATACTATGGATCAGCTAGTGCAGCTCCCCCCCGCTTTCTAACCCGTGATGGTGCTCTAAGGACAGACACAGTAGCAGCCTTATGTTTAGCGTCCTCTATTTCTTTAGTTTTTGTGTTTTTGTTTTTCGCTTGTAACGGTATCGTGAATTGGCGTCGTTTCTAAGGCGACGACACAGTGTAGCTTTGTGTGTGTGTCTGGCGCACACGCGTCTGCGACTCAAGGACGAGTGCGTGTGTACAGCTTTGAGAACGTATACTACTTAATGTAAACAAAATTATTAATCTCACATCCAATTGTCTTCTTTTCTTTTGTTTAAATGTTGTTTTTGTGATTTTACAATACGAACCTAGGCTAAGTGAATTGCGTTTAAGTGAAGAGTCCTTTCTAAGGGCACACCGTAACATTATGATGGAGCAGAAAAATTGAGAAAATCTACCGAATGCACGGCGCGTTCGTTAACAAAATATGTGTTTAGTTTGTAGGGCAAACCATAAATGGTGAATAAAGTAGAAAAGAGGAAAACGAAAAGAGGAGTGAATCGTGAATTTAAGCAGAGTATACAAATTGTAATGTTATTGTAATTGAATAGATTGCTATTTTTAAATAAAAAATATAAATATTAAAAAAGGAAGGTCGTTCTGTTAATTTGCTCTGGTGGTTGAAGATGTTTTCGGTGTTCGAAGGGACATGGGTAAGCGTAAAAGTTTCTAAGGAATCGGCTCGCATATTTCTTCGTAAATGTATTTGAATTAGGACCCTTATTCTGCAAACTAGTAGCAGGAGATGAAGAAAATTCTGGTTAAGACAGCACGGAGGTTTATTTGAATTCGACTGTCTAATACAACCCGCTGAACTATTGGGTCTATAACTTAATCTGTGCGGCTTGCTACGAGATGGCGTAACTTGTATTCCATTGGAACAAGCGTTGGAAAGCTACTGTCATTGTACATCATTTCAGTATACATATGTCATTCAATTGAAGCGTAAGCAACAATAATCAATTTTTTTCACTCAAATATATGGAACTTTGTGCCTGAAAAAGTGCTTTTGCGGGGAGTTCTTCTTCATTACTGGAATATGAAGAAAACTGCTGCCGAAAGTCCACGACATTCATCGTCTTCCAAGCCAAAATTTGCGCCTTGTCACGCTCGCTCAGATAGCGCACCACCAAATTTTTGCGGAAGTTTATGGTGAACATGCGCACCAGAATTGGGCGGTAGAAGCTTATGGTGAACATGCGCTAGCTGAGCGAACGTGCCAAAAGTGGTTTGCACGATTAAAAGGTGGCGATTTTGACTTGGAACGCGTTGAACGTCCTGGGCAGTCAGAAAAGTTTGAAAATGATAAATTGGAAGCATTTTTTTTTTTTTTTTTTTTTTTTTTTTTGTGCAATTTGTGTTTATTTAATTCATGTTACTTACATGCTAGACAAAATTACTTAAAGCTAGCTTAATTAGGTGAAACATATTCTTAGCCTATCTTACTGACCCTATGCAGGTACTCTAAGTTATTCTGATCTTAACCAAATATTAATCTGCCTTTCGGCGCCTGAATTTATTTATTGCTTATCTAAATCTTAAAGTTAACTTACATTATCGACCAAGAAAATTTAAAAAAACTTGGCTAAAAGATCTCAATTTTTATTTTTAAAACTAACTTAATCTACCTTAAAATAACTTAACCTAACCTAAGAATATAATGTACGTTAAGCTACATTAAACTATGTCCGTAACGTAATACGGACGCGTGCACCAGGGCGTATGCATCAAGTATATGCTTCACATATAGTGACTATACGCCGTGGTGCACCTTTTTTTTTTTTTTTTTTTTTTTTTTTTTTTTTTTTTTTATAGTCTTAAAACTAACTTACTAATACCCTTAAAGCTTATGTAAGTTGGCCAATACCATGCCCAACTGTCCCTTATCAATAATAAGCCAACGGCTGCGGAGGCCGAATACGGTGCAACCACCAGTAAAATTGCCGTTCTTTGGCAGACTCTCTCCTGTCTCGAGCAGAGATCGCTCTGCTGAACCGAAGCAGATCCTCGCGGTTGCGTGCGACAGTGTGTTCGTAGTTGAGTCGCTGGTCCACTGTTCGACGTACGACATGGAAGATAATAGGACATCCTTCCGTATCCTGGATTAGGCCTTTCGTATCTAAATAGAGGAACGCTTCAGGGGGGATGAAGCCGTTAAGACGCACACTCTCGTGGTACATTTCATTGGGGTAGTACGCCCCGAAGATCAGACTGTTAGTCGAAGTCATAGCCCGTGCCACATGCCTTCGAATCAGCTTAATAATGAAATTATCTATCCTAATCACCTTTGCCTCGTTATACAAGACCTCGTTGGGATAGAATTTCTTGTACTGGGATTCAGGTGTTCGATACAACCGGAGGCAGGCCCGAAGACACTGCCTCTCGAACACCCTCATCTTTTCCATCTGGGAAGAACTCACGTTGAACCACACTGGACAACCGTACGCCATGACTGGCCTGATGAGGGCCATGTAGCAGATGACCTTCACTCTGGTATCAAGTTGGCTGCTGTAGAACAACCCCCTTGCCACAGCAAAGGCCTTTCTGGCTTTCGTCAGAGCAGCATCTATATGTCTGTTGAAATATAGATACTGATCCAACCAAATGCCAAGATACCTGACTACATTTTTCACAGCTAACGGCCGTCCCTGCGAATCCACTATGCGAAACTTACGCCAGTTTCTCTTTGTATCCCCAGAGGCCTTGGACAGAGGTGTCCTGAATAGGATGATTTCACACTTCCGGAAATTGACTTGCAATTTCCAGTCGTCGCAAAATCGCTGGATTATCTCGAAGTCACGTTGCAAGAGGATATTTATTACTTCGATTGGAAGCATTACTCTATGAAGATTGATGCCAAACACGAGAAGAGCTCGCAGAGTCTTTGGGTGTCACTCAAGCAGTCAATTTAAAACAGCAGCTGGAATAATAAAAGTGAATACAAGTTACACCACCTCTTGGCAAACCGCACGAATTAAGTTTTTTTTTTTGAGTGGCACTAAAGCCCACAAGGGATCAGGGCCCAGCTTCTACAACAACTACTCGTGCTGTGCGTGCTACTGTTCTCTTACGAGTGGAAGGGACATACAGTCTTTTGCCGCCTCCGAGAAGCTTTTCATAGACAATTGACACTCTTTGAGTGTTGTCAGAAACTCGAAAGAGGTGGTGCCGTGAAAAAATGCGTGTAGACCGTCCGGGAATCGAACCCCTACACTTTCTTCGTGGCGGTCGATGCACTTACCACTACGCCACAATATTTTGTACTTCTTTGCTTCAAGTGCCTTACCTTATTGGCATTGACTAAGGACTTGACGTTACGTTAAAAAAAAAAATGGGACAGTGGAGCGGACAGAAGCCGCGGTGGTCTTGAGATGGCTCAATGGCACAGGGAAATAACTTCCCTATTGCTTACTTAGGCAAGTGCGATTCTTAAAAGTGTACTTATTTCCCACTGGAAGTCGATAGCAGTTTCAAAAAAAAAAATTGTGAACTTATTCTCCATTCATCACACAACAAGGAAACATCTACATATTAAGGAATTAAGAGGATATTCTGAAGTGGATTTCGTCCCCTAGAGGATCACGAAACACTAAAGTTACCATTGGCAGTGGGAGTGTGTGCTGCCCTTCTAAGACCTCTGCTTTGGCACAGATAGAGCTTGGAGTATGTGCCAATTTGGTAGATTGTTATTTTGTTAAAACTGTTTATTGTTGAACATTGAAGTATTAAATATATAAATTGAATGCACCCAGCCTCGCATTTACTCCGGGTCTTATCTGTGGGCAAGCAGGGGAGTACCTCTTTGGCATTTTTGCTACTTTCGGGAACAAAATTCACTCGATTCAACTGCTATCCTTAGAGAAAACATGAACTTGTAATGAAATTACAAGCGTATTCCGTTCCTTTGAAATAAATAAATAAAATTAATAAATAAAATACAAGCGTTCCCACTTGCAAGGTTTCCATTTTAGCTGAGACGTTATTGCCTGAGTTGTCACATTTCCCCTTCAAAACCATGACAATTTGGGTATTGTGATTGTATGACATGAAGCGCTGTTATGTTTAAACAGATACAAATAAAACGAGATAGTCGTGAACCTCCTCTGCAATTGATTTAATTTGCAAGGGAAATTGAGTGCCGTACGAGTTGAAACCGAGATATGTCGAAAAGCAATGTTTCACCTCGGAACTGCTCCTTAAAGGACATGAAAGGAGAGAATTTTTGCACCGGATTGTGGTTACAGACGAAATGTGGAAAACTGCGATAACTCTAAAAAGAAAAATACTATGCAACGCCTGGTCAACACGTTACATTATGTTACCAAGATTAAAGAAACCCATGAAAGGACGGCGTTCTGAAAGCCTTGTGAACCCGTGTCGGCGCTTCGATTTAGGAGATACAAACAGAATGGCTGAGAGAGCTGAAGGGCATACCAAAAGGTGCATATAAGAACTGTTTCGAGGACTGGAAAAAATACGCTGCTGGGGGACTACTACTGTCAGTGAAAATTTGTTTCGCTTTTATAATTGCATTGGAGTCATTTACGTCAGGGACACCAACGATGTCAATAGAGGTAGTAAGTGATTCTTGATGATGCCAGTTCAATTTTGACTCCATTTTTTCAATTTTTTCTCTGAGTTCGGTGTTCTCTTTTCTTAATTTTGTCATCTCTTCAAGAAAACGGGTGTTACAGTCTTCTAATTTTGAGAGTTTGGTGTAAATCATCTGGAGAGTGCATTGACTCTCGCTATTGACGTCAGTTTTTGGTGACTCATTATTCCTCAATTGAGTGATGTACTCTCCAGTTGGAAGAGTATGTGCATTTTGTAGGGCGTTGGTGTTGGATTGGCTGTGTGTTGATGGCGCTGGATCAAGTAGAGAGCGGCGCCGTAAAACTGCACATTTGTTACACCGAAAAACATTACCACTTGATTTGAAAAATTCTGCGTCTTCTTTAGTTATTTTTACACAATTAAAGTGAAAAAAATGATTGCAGTCACCACATTTTATTTTTGCAGTGCAACTGCGGTCTATTTTTTGTTTACAAACTGAACAATTCATTATTATTTAAAGAGCTTATTTTTTACTGTGTTTACCCCACAAGAACTCACTCACTTATGAGTATTTTTAGGATAGACCTCGTATTTGCCAAAATTCTAATGATTTATGCTGTAATGAACGGTAACAAGTGTACAATAAACTTAATTTGAGCATATCCTAAGTTAATAGAAAAAAAAACAAATGGTTACTTACTAAGTGCGATTTATACTATAGTCCGAACTGGTGACCCCTCAAATTTTCCATCCGTCGAAAAATCCGATACTTGAAAGAAGCAAGCTCTGGCGAGTGGGGTAGGACCTGTCATTTAAGCGTTTCCAGGTAGTTTTAGACGGCTAGAGCCACGTGCTGCATAGCGTTACCATGTTACAAAGTCACCTCGTCATGACTTTTGGTCGTTTCTGGCCGTTTTTCACACAATTATTTATTTATTCGGAATGTAATTGTTTTATTTAACTACCTCGTATTTGAAATAAAAAAAAAAAACCGCCGTGGCGTAGTTGGTAAGTGCTTCGAGAAGGACTTCGCAGAAGGACTAGGTCCGATTCTCGGGGACACTTCACATTTTTTTACGGCACCACGTCTTTCGAGCTGCTGACAATACTCAAAGAGTACTTATTATCTTCTCAAATCTCGCCGTTCGGAGTCGGAAAAAAAATCTATAGGTCCCTTCTACTCGTGAGAGAACAGTAGCACGCACAAAACGAGTAGTTGTTTTTGAAGCAATCACACAGAATCACAATCTTGGTCCTGGCTTAAAGATAATCGAATATTCCGAGGTCTCTTAGACGGTTAACTTCAATGATAAAGCGAGTATCTGCCGAATAATAGTTTCGCTGCAAACATATGTTTATACCAGAAACCAATAAGGGAAGGAGACAGTCTTCTCCCTCGTCCACCGTTTTCTTTTTTGGTTTCTGATTTATACTTATGTACCATGCATGCAGCACAAACGTAAAAAAAACACTTCCAACCGTTTTTACAAAGTGCACGTCAAACCCTTCGAACGGATGTCATTCAAGAGTATGAAATTTACCGCATGCACAAACCACCCATGAAAGCGCCACCTGTAAGTCAAACGTTCCCGCTTATCAGTGCTCCACGATTGTTTCAGCTGTTTTGTCAAGATTGAATAATAACTTTGCTTCAAAACGAAAATCTCGTGGAGTGCTCCGTAGAAATCGATTTCTATTCAAAAAATGAATAAACGAGCAGTCAGTAAGATATTATTCACATTATCCGTTGCCGGCGGCGCATATTTTATCGGCACTCACACAGAACGCCAGAGAATTTATAGGAATTTCGAGCAAGCCACCGAAGCTGATCCCTACATCCACTGTCAGAGCAAGCAGCTCTGGAAGGATGTAAGTAAACACGTTGCAATTGAACTTCTTGGCAGTTATTATCCGTTTCTAGATTGAGTACAAACCCGGTTTACCGATATTTGGTACCGTGTCTGCTGCTGTTCCTGCCCCAGCAAATGAGCCCAGGAATCTCACAGCGATACCCAGCCGCGTGTCGCAAATAATGAAATATGGCTTTCCCGGCCTCGACCATGTTCGCTCCTATTCTGATTATGTGCTCTCGTATGACAGACGAAATCGTGTCGCGCACTGGGTGTTCGAACACCTCACTCAGGAGTCCGTCAAGCCAAACGATGCGGTTGATCGATCGAAATGTGAATTTCGCCCCGACGAGAGCATCCATCCCTTCTTCAGATCCCAAAATACAGATTATCGAAAATCGGGTTTCGATCGGGGACATTTGGCCGCCGCCGGAAATCATCGACTGCACCAGAAACACTGCGAAGATACGTTCTTCTTGACGAACATGGCACCGCAAGTGGGATTGGGCTTCAATCGTGACTCATGGAATCGACTTGAGTCCTATGTGCGCGGACTGACGAAAATCTACCCAAATGTGTATATTTGCACTGGTCCTCTGTACCTGCCTCACACGGAAGAGGATGGAAAGAATTACGTGAAGTATCAAGTGATTGGTTCGAACAATGTTGCTGTACCGACGCACTTCTATAAGATTGTGGTGGGGGAAACCGCTGACAACCAATTGGAGATGGAAGCCTACGTTATGCCGAATAGGGTGATTGACAACGAGACACCGCTGAAAGTATTCCAAGTGCCACCAGAGACGATTGAGAGGGCGGCTGGTCTGCTGTTCTTCGACACCATCAACCGGAAGCAGTTGGCGAAAATCAACGGCAAGAAGGTGTAGTCGGGGGGAGGGCATAGCCAATTGTAGCTAATTTTACATTCTATTGAATGGAAGTTAATAAAAGCGGAGTTTGACATTATTTCTGTGGTGCTTCGAATTGAATCTTAGGTTAGGGATGAATTCATCGTGCTACTCGCATAAACTAGCAGTTGCTGAGGCTGATGTCACACAGCTCCAGAAGTATGACTGTGCTCGTTTGACCTGCGTTCGTTCGACACACCAGTTCTCGCTCTCACATACGGTTTCTCTGTCGGGGATAGGATACGTGCGGGAGGCGGGTTTCTGCATGCCCGTTCATTTACAGTAAAACATCATTTTCTAGAGTTTAGTATTTTATTTTCATTTAAATGCGAACGAAAAAAGAACAATGAGAACCCTTCCTTCAGAGTATGGTTACTTTCGGTGTTAGCGTGCGTGTGAAAACTGGTACATCTGAGGTGACTTCCATTCACGAAAGTACGCGACTTAATGCGACGACAAATGATGAAGTATGTGTGAAGACAGGAGATGAGAATACAAAAGGAGTAAGCGATGAAGAATGTAATCACTTTACTGGTGATCTTGCTTGGTTCGCACATCGTCGATCTTGAGGATCATCTTCACCAACTGTGTGGCGAGGAGAATCTGTTGCTTCTTGGAATGCAGAGACTCGACGACGTGGTGGTTCTTCATGTCCGAATCACCGGTGAGCATACAGTCTACACCAAGACTGGGGCACTTCTCGGCGACTTGACGGGCCTTCAACTCGGAGAGCGTCTCGATGGGGTGAAGACCACTGTTCTCAGCCAGAGCCAGTGGAATATTTTCCAGGGCCACTGAGAAGGCACGGAAGGCGTACTGCTCCAGTGTTGAAAGTTGATCGGCTTCCTTTGCCACGGCCAAGGAGCAACTGATTTCAGCAGCACCGCCGCCATACACAATACGAGAGTCCTGCAAAAGAAAGCGTCTCTCAGTCAAATCCTTGAATCTGAAGGCAATCTCCGGTCCCTTACCTTGATCAATGAACGAACCACACAGATGGCGTCGTGGATTGATCTCTTGGCCTCGGCGATGATCATCTCGTTGCCGCCACGGAGGAAGATTGTGACAGCCTTTGAGTTGAGGCACTCCTCGATGACCAACATCTTGTCCTGGGATGTGCCGAAAGCTGGAATCGAAAGTTAAGTTTAAAAACCGAAGTCCAGTCTGAAGGGATCAGCGATAACTTACAAAGTTCCCGCACAAGACCAGCCTTGCCCAGCTTCTCTGGTGACAGTTCCTCGAACCTTGGAACAATGCGTCCACCAGTGGCAATCGCAATCAGTTCGATTTCGGGACCGCCGACCCAGCGAACAGCAGGCAGATTGTGTTGCAACAGCAAGTGATTGGCCTCGTCGTCGAAGCCCCATTGGCAGATGGCCAATGTAGCGCCGGCATCCTTCACCTTCTTCACCATGTCGGTGAACTTCTCCTGCTCGTACTGCCTCAGTGCCTTGTAGTCTTCGGCGGAAGTGACGTCCAACTTATGCTTGGTCTTTGGCTTTGGTGGTTCGAACGGGCAGGTGAGGATGGCCAGCTTGACATCCTTTAATACTTTCGGCATTTGGGCGTGGCTCATTGTCTTATCCACGACAACGCCCTTGACCAGCATTGAGTCCTCCATGCGACCACCAACCTTGGTCTCGATCTTGATCAACTCAAAGTTGACGTCCTTCTTCTCGATGTCGGCCACATTGAGGACGGCATTCACGGCCATCTCGGCCATTTGACGATGACACTTGTTGACGATCTTACTGCCCAAAGTGGTCATCGCGATTTGAACGAGAGGTTCCTTGTTGTTGGGATCGATGGGGAATGGCTCAGCGATTGAGTCGAGCTGCTTGACAGCGCACTGCGCGGCCAATTCAAAGCCATCAGCGATACGAATCGGATGGATGCCACGATCGATCAGGCTTTCAGCTTGCTCCAGTAAGGCACCGGCTAGGACAACAACTCCAGTCGTACCATCACCGATCTCATCGTCCTGAGACTGACTAAGTTGGACCATGAGTTTTCCGATTTCGTGCTCAACCTCCATCAGCTTCATGATGGTGGCACCGTCGTTGGTCACTGTCACATCTCCATCGGCGCTGACCATAATCTTATCCAGACCCTTGGGACCCAGCGAGGTCTTCAGGATTGATGCGATCTGACGAGCTGCCAAAATGTGCGTCTGGAATGGAGAGTTCAGTTAGTCCTTGCTAATGCAATTGTCAGTGACGTAGTTTGCTAGCTGAATGACTGAAGGGGTCTGATGAAGATTTCGGGAAAACAAGACAAGGACTCTATGGACTCGTGGATATGTCTGGAAGACAAAGGTGCCTAAGAAACCGTCAGTTAGACTCAGCTGTGGATAGATCCAAATGGAGCATAATCCTCAAATTAAGAGTTTCTGCCTCTCATTGACTTAAGCCATTTCGCTGGCGTATTAGTACAAATTTCGTTTGTTTTTCGCGACTGCTTTGAAAATTGCAGGTAACTCATCATAACCAAATGAAGAACTTCTGTTTTTGTCTTCAGCTTGTCATTTGTGCTCACATGCTGTGTTCGAGGTGTTTTTTTTTTTTCGTCTATAAATGACTCAGACGCTACCTAACCTCAAAACGCCCTTAAACAAAAACACAACTGTTCCTGTGATTCGATTTTTCTCAAAATATAACTGAAAATCGACCGAAATCTATGCAACAAAGTAATTTTCTTCATTTTCACCACATTCTGAATACAAAATTAATCGAATTAAGCCGAAATTTCCTGCTGACTAACAAGAAATCGAAAAGCAAATGAACATCTGGAATCTTCCACAGCTATTTGGCGACGCAAACTTAAGCCGACAAACCCCCTTCACTTGTATTTCCTCTCGAGAAGCATGTATATTGAGTGAACCATACATAATTCAGTCATTTTACAGTAGATTTTAATATACACTTCATTTAAACAAATTTTAATTCACCTTAATGGCATCTGTACCAGTGATACGCTTTTGACTCTCTTGGTCGCGCAAAATAATGAAAGGTCTGCCATATTCGTCGAAAGTGAATGTACCCGGGAAGCCACTCATTTTTTAAAATAT
This sequence comes from Eristalinus sepulchralis, assembly GCA_944738645.1. Taxonomy (NCBI): domain Eukaryota; kingdom Metazoa; phylum Arthropoda; class Insecta; order Diptera; family Syrphidae; genus Eristalinus; species Eristalinus sepulchralis. The sequence goes on from OX122886.1 coordinate 58,940,868, forward strand.
AAAATTTTCAATGGATGCACAAATATTTACGGATTTTCTTCGCAGGTTTTTCACTTGAATCGCACGAATAAATTTCCACCCAACAAAAGAATTCAAATTTCTCACAAGACCGGCTGTCCAAGTGACAATTGACAGCGAAATTTTCACTTTTACTGATAGCAGCGCTATGTGATTGGTGGCTATTCTGTGCAGCTGAAGAGGAAATTTGTGCGGGACTTTGATAATTGAGTGCATTCAGAAATGGAGTTATTTTCGTTTTCACCCTTTTCTCTTGGAATGATTATGTTTAATATATATTTATGGTAAACAAGATCAAAATCAACCTGCTGTCTATGTCGTGGGCGATATTACTTATGTGGCTGTGTAGTAAGTGGAAAAGAATGACAGCACGCATCGGGATAAAGAGAATTTGGATGGCTAAGGCCCAATTGAACTTTTGAACTTTAGTTTCAGAGTTTTTTGAAGCTCATATTATCTTCCTCTCTCTCTCTCTCTCTCTCTCTCTCTCTCTCTCTCTCTCTCTCTCTCTCTCTCTTGCAAACACAACAAAACAGTCCTTCAAAATACAAAGTGAAAGTTTTGCTCGAGAGTGTCGATCCTCCTTTGGTCTTCAGCTTCACAAATAATTACTTCTTCCACTGTAAGTCAAGGGACAGTCTAAATGGATCTAGGACTCACCCAAAACATCAATCAGTTCCTTCTCGTTCCTCTCCACTTAATTAAGACATTTCAACCAAATCCACTTTTTGTTAAATTATTGTAAGGACACAAGTCAAAAAATGCTTCCTGCTGGAACTGCCTTGTCCACACGATTTATATGACCTAGTCACCAAGGTCCTTGTATTCGTAGATGCGTGACTATGCGTATCATTCTGTATAGGCAGTTGATTCTTGCCAGTGCTTGCTGTTTCATTATGAGTCAGCAACTTATCGAATTATTAGAAAGAATTGCCTCAATAATTCTCTGGCAGAAGAAAGACACGTCAAAAGAAAGACACAAGCTAAGGAGGCACATCTCAGTGCGCCTCAATTTCTATGACCTTCCTTCATGATTAAAATTACTTTAAGTAACCCTCCGAATTTCGTTAAAAGTTCGATTTTTCAACTCTATGTGAAAAATAATACGAATAGATTTGGTATCACTGCAAATTATGCTGCGCTATCACATCTGTCATAATATTGCTTCTGACCATGGATGAACAAGGAAGGAGATACACAGCTTCTTCGTCTCCCGCCCTTGGGGAAAATTTGACAGCGTTTTTTATAACATTACCCCTTCTTGAACAGCTGATCGGAGAGCCAAATTCACAGACAGGGTTTCTCTCCGAAACGAGAATACGTGTGAGCTACTCAATCTGCCGATTACCTTCCCGCTCAAACTATTGGGGTGGGTTTTAATATGAAAAAAAGTCGTTATTTTTTGCCAATTTCATTTAATGTCATAGAATACTGATTCCTGTGATAAATTCTGCGGAATGTGGAAACATAATTTTTTTTTGTTATCTTTTGTTGTTTTAAGACATTTTACACAGTTGAACTGATTAAAAATTTAAAGTGAATTTAAAATACCGGCAATATTTCTCACCACCAAAAAATTCAAGAACATGGCGGAGGGAGTGCGTGTTCAGAAGGTGCACCAGTAACGCAGCAGTTGCACTTAGGGCATACTTTTAAGAAATGTTTTAACATATTATATGTGTGTAAATAATTTTGAATTTATTAACATATCAATAGACCTTGTTGCTAAATTATAAATTAAAATTGCATACATAATTTTATACATACAATATTACAATGCTTCCCTTATAAAATGAATACAAAACGCTACTACAGATTTTAGTTTAAAATGAAAAATTATCATAAATCGCTCTATTACTTTAAGTATAAATATGTTATTTAATAATTGTGTTCGTCATACTGTAGATGTGATTAGAAAAATATTGAATTCCACTAAATTATTGATTCTTTATAATACAACCAAGTCGAAATATTAATAAAAATGAAATCAATAATATACAAAACAAGAACATGAAATTCCGAACATGCTTAATGTATTTAATCGTACATTCATTTCTATTTTCATAAGTCATGTGATATACAAATAAATATAAATTTTACATCGTTGTTTTAGGTTGTAATTAGTTACACATTGGCATTACTATATACATTTTAATAAATGTAATGTAGTGGTATAGAATAAAAAAGAGTAAGTTATTTTTTATAATTTATAGCCCATTATTAAAAAAGAGTGGACGTGTGTTGTTTTTCTAAAGCTCATCAGAATCCTTACAGTAAAATACTGAATTCCCCTTTATTTCTGTAATTAAATAAGGTGCTAATAATAAAATTCTTCTTAGTAGAATATGTAATTCAAAATATCGGTTGGAACGAAAACCGCAAAAAAATACAAAATTCCTTCTTATGCTCAACTTTGAAATTGCAAATATGCATCCTTTCCTTTTTTGTACATATTTCACAAGCCATTGGATGTATAATATAATACTGAATATCTATTTAATAATAATTTAAAATCTTTATATATTAATTAATTAAAGTTTAGATGAGACTAATTTCAAGGAAAATTTATTTGGTTACTTACGAACCTACTCCGAATAAAATCTCATAATGGTTGACGAATACAGGAAATACGTGGGCAATTTACGAATGTTTGACACTATTGTGGGCAAAAATTCAGAAAATGGTCGACATGCTGCAAATTTTGGTGGGGAAACGTAAACAAGTGTGGGTAACATGAAAAAATGTTCGATGGTTCGTAAATAACTTTCAGAAATAAACCTAAATCCACCACAATTCGTCAATAACTGTCAAACGTTTGTAGGATGTAGGGGAAATCAGCTGATCGATCAGCTGTGAAGCTGTGTATCTCCTTCTTCGTTCATCCATGCTTCTGAGGAACATATGACATATTTCGCCATTGTAATAACAAATGCTATGTTGGAAAATTGCGATTGCTTGAGCGGAGCCTGGTTACTAAGTTATTCGGAATCAATTAGGGAAAATTACATACATTTAAAAAAAACTCTCTTGTCGGGTTGTCATGGAAACCTAAACGTGCTTTCGTAAAATACAAATGCCATCGCTGATATAAACAAACATTTTGTACGTGAAAGTGTGAAATCCTAATCATCAGCTTCACCACACCATTACCCAGTTAGTTGTTACGGTTTCGTGCATTTAGTGAAAAACCGCATTGCTTATCATTGCTCACTAACGTTATCCGCAATGAATTCAGCAACAGCAGATTTTGAAGATGAAATGCTTGCAATCAATCCTGAGTACGATTTGATCTTCAACAATGACGCTTGTCCCAGGGCATCTCCAGTGCCTTTAGAATGTGGAAGACGCTACTCCCCGAACAAAATGAAGATCATTACAAAAATGAACGAAATCATCGGACAAAATCCTATCGGCGAGCTGCCTACGCACAAGGACTGGGATAAACAGGAATCAGTTGAGAAGGAAACAATTGCCTTGATGAGAAAGTTTGGATTGGAGCAGAGTGTCGATCGACGGCCCGATGAGCAGCGAACGATATCAACCATTCCCACAACCGAAGATGTGATAATCATGCGGAATGGTCATAAGAAAATGTCCATTTTCATGTCGGATTCTTTTTTTGCGCTCAAACCCAGATCAGAAACAGTCTTTTGCTTGGACGAGGGATCGCCAACACAGCCCGAGCCCAATACCGCCATTTCCGAGGAGGTCACTGCTGAGACTAGCTTGTCATCAAAACTATCTTCATCTTCTTCGTCAACTGTAAGTACTGGAAATGCACCGGAATCAAAAGTAGAATATGATTACATCTCGTCGAACAATACAAGCAGCTCGTCGCTGACACAATCGGATTTAAGTTGGCGACGAATGAGTGTAGAGTCAAGCGAGAGCACAACAGACTGGAACTGTCATGTCAAATACTCCAACAAACTCCGGGGTAATAAAAACCCAAAACCTTCGACCGAAGGGAACACAAATCGGCGTTCCAGCCAGAAATTTTCAGAAGCGCTGAAAATCAAAGAAAAAGGGAAGCAGATCAAGTGTGTTGAAAAGGACAAACCGAAAGTGGTGGAAAAGCAAGTTAAGGATGTTGAGAGAGATGCAAAAGTTGAAGAGGCGAGTGTGCCAGAAATTGTCCCAAAAGCCATCAGCAATTGCGGCAGCCAGCTCTACAAGCCGAGGGATCTGTTCCTGAAGAAGAAGGCGATGCGTATTCAACAAGTGCTGGCCGCAAATCAATCCTAAAACTGTGTTCAATTCGTTTTAGATTAATCCTCGTGTTCGGGGAATCGTTTTAATTTAATGCCGATTTTGTTACTCACATATTCTTCCAAATGTTTTTTTACTAGGCATACGCTTTCATTTTTTTGATTTCCACGATTAGATGTGGACAAAGGCATTCATCGTGATCGTTCGATGTCTTCTCTCAGAATCTCTACAAATGAAGGGCCAATCATAATGTTCATACGTTAATAAATGTGAAATCATATAGTTGGGGTAATACTTCCTCTTCTTCTTAGTTCCGGTATGCCTTGCGAGGCCTAGAGCATCTACCACTACTACGCCATCATGTGTGGATTAAGTTTCAGTTCTCCAACAATTCCACAACTGTTTTGCGCCATGTACTTCTCGGTCGACCCGCTCTCCTGCATTCCTGGGCAAACGGATTCCACGGCATCGCATGTTTTGGTATGAACTTTTCGCCTTTTCGAAGGGTATAACCAGTTCACTGCCACTTGCGCCGTTGCATAATGGTTTCTGTGCGTTTCTGGCCGATTCTCTGATATAGCTGTTCGTTTGAGACACGTTTCGGCCAGATTCATAAGCGTCTGTAGACCTCTTGTGATAGTGGCTGTCACTTTCCAAGTGCTGCACCCATATAACAGCACGGACTCAAGGTTGAAGCGAAACAGTCTTAGATTGATGCTTAAGCTAATAACATTGCTCCTCCATTTTCCGGGCAACATACTGACAGCTGACTTAGTTTTCGATATTCGGTTTGCGACGTCAGCTTCCTTCCCTAAGTAAAAATTTAATTCGAATTTTGCTCAAGTCCTCATTTAATTTTGTTCAATTAAGTCCTCAGCTCAGACGTCAATCGCTTTTTTCGTACAGAAGGCAAGTTCTTGGTATAATAGTCTAGACCATGGGAGACAAATGTTTTTTTTAGATTTTTGTCATCGCTGATTATGGTCACTTTGAAATATGAGAGAGCGTTCGGTAATTTTCGTTTGAATTTGACAAGCAATTTCTAAAACTTCACCCGTCATGTCTTGAGACTTACAGTGGAAACTTGACTCAAATATGCGAAAGTTTGGTGAATGCCTTTGTCTACAAGCATTTCTTAGTTTTCAGTTTTGGCATTGTGGGGATTTTTGTTCTATCAAGGCACAAGTGCTTTGCCCAGAGCAAACAACAGGTCTGTTCCGGTTATTCCTTTATTTTCAGGAGCGAGGTTGACACTCAAAAACTTTGTGGCGCAAACAAATTGTAGACGAATTTGAAGTCAAACAATCAAATTCGGGAAATACAGAAGCGTCTGACAATGAAATTCAAATGTTGCCGATTTCCTTTAAGAAAGTGGCTGTCATTCAACTCAATCACGCCTGCCGCATACGACTTGACTGCAACTCTTACTTTCTGGCTGCATTTACATATGCTAACGGCGTGCTATCACACACCTCGTTGTCTTGCAAAAGAGATCTATGAATCTCCTTTTTTAAAAGGTCACAGATAGGAAATTGAAATTCAATTGAACTTCTTGTGCAAGGGGCGTATGCGGTTGGCTCTCTTAAAATATATTTTCCTTTCTTCCACACCGTGTATAATTTTTCACTACGGAAACAGACCTTTGTAGGGTTTTTTGTTGTTTATTTATAGTGCTTCCCCTGAACGTACAATCAACAGACAACAGTGTGCCTTATATTCGAAATATATTTAGATTTGTTGTAGTTGTAAGTTGACTTAAATCATGTGATCGACTAAAGCCCACACTAGGTTGTAAAGAAAGGTAGACTAGAATGAATGTATGGACAAATGTAATTATGCGTGAATAACTTTCAATAATAATATATTTTGTAATGCAATGTTGCCTTTTTTGTTTTTTTTTGTATCGCTGCGGGGCGTGCCAGAGTGGTGTGGCATAAAGTTCTTAACGTTTGTACAACTGCTGGCATGTGTACATAGTGAAGGGTGATTTTTTAATTTAACCATGAATCGTCTTACAAACGGACAACGCTTGCAAATTATTGAATTTTTTTTTATCAAAGTGCGTGCTCTATTAATCGCGCGCTTCTTCCATTTTATTGTCAGTTCATTTTTGGGTCAACGGGTACGTACATAAGCAGAATTGCCGATCTTGGACTGAATATCAGCCAGAAGCAATGCAAGAGCTGCCAATACATCCAGAAAAAGTCACAGTTTGGTGCGGTTTATGGGCTGGTGGCATCATTGAACCGTAAGCGAATCGTAACGTAACTGTGAATGCTTAGCGCTACCGTGAAATGATATCCAACTTTTTTTTTGCCCAAAATGCAAGAGCTTGACTCGCATGACATGTGGTTTCAACGAGACGCTGCCACATGCTACACAGCACGCGCAGCAATGAGTTTATTGAGAGGCGAGTTCGGTGAACATTTTATTTCAAGTTCGGGACTTGGCCGCCTAGATCATGCGATTTAACGCCTTAAGACTGTTTGCCGTTGGGCTATGTTAAACCTTATGTCTATACAGACAAGCCCGCTTAAATTGACGCATTGGAACACAAGCATTGAAGCATTTATTCGTGAGACACCGACCGAAATGTTGGAAAGAGTATGCTAAAATTGGACTAAAATTAAATAATAAAGATTTCATGCACCCTTTATGACCAGCAACGATGATCGAATTTAAGGATGAAGGAAAATTGTTTACTGTGTGCAATATTTGTCTCATAGCCTTCAAATCTGAAAGAGACTTTGGCAAAGGGGTTCCTTACCGTGGGACATCTTTAATTTGACACCTTGGCGCACATGCGTCTCATAGTAAAATTCCTGATCTGAGCCGGAGTCTCTGGACGAACGTTTAGAGAAAAAAATTAACCTTAACAAACATTGCTCCCTTGAGCACCATCTGTGATGGAACATAAACATCGATATCTACAATTTGGCGGAAGCTTACAAGTGAAAGTTTTAGGCAGATCAGAACCGCATACGAATCATATATAGGTTACAGTCCGGCATCAATAAAACACCTCACAAACATTGACATTTAAAGCTACGCTTTAATAACTTCGAGAAATATCAGTTTAACTGACAATAATTCAACAAATTTTTCGTAGGAATACCCCTTCCAATATATGATTACAATGCTGAATACTTCTCTTTGAGATTGTCCTCCAGTGTCTGTGGATCGGTGACTGGCATTCGACAGACCCTGTCGTGACAAATGTACACCGTTGGCTTGCCTTTGACCATTTTAAACTTATCCTGCACCTTTTGTGTGCACAATGTTGGCTTCTCTGGGTCCACGTGGATGATTATCATTCCAGGAATGTAAAACCTCTGGCAGATTTCCACGAATTTCTTGGTCGTGTCTGTGTCGGGACCAACGACGGCGACTAAATCAAGGCCCAAGTCTTGCAGCAACAATCCAGATAACATTTCTGGCAGAACATAGCCAAAGGGACTGCTGCCCGAGAAGTAGTCGAAGAGCTTGGATGCTTGTTGTCGGTATTTCTCCTCGTCGAAGTAGTAGGAGAGAAGAATCAAATTACGAGCGGCTACACTATTGCCGCAGGGTTCGGCTCCATCGCTCTCTGAAATAAGGTCAGTCAAGGTCAGAATATAAAATTTGGTGAGGAGGGTGTGCAAACCTTCCTTAAGCCTCACAACAACGTTTGGAGAGTTTTCCTGTGAGTAAAAGTATCCGCCGTTTTCTTCATCCCAAAAGAGATTGTCTTGGATGTCCTGCAGATCCTTAGCCCACTCTAAAACATTTGCATCCAGTGACGCTTTGTAGTAGTCCAGCAAGCCCTTGATCAAAAATGCATAGTCGTCCAAGAACCCATCAATCGGCTGTGACCTGAAATGGAATCAATTCGGGATTCAGAAATTCACTTGATGCTTCCTCCTTACAAAACTTCTGCCAGTTCATTGTCACTTCCGTAGCATGATCGCAACAGTCTCTTCCTCTCACTATTGAAGAGCGTTGCACGAGCGAACTTGTATAAGTCCGAAGCCGCCTTCAGGTGCTCTTCTCTGTTTTCACTTCCACAGTTCGCCAGCTTTGCCAAGCCAGACAACACAAGTCCATTCCATGCAGTTATGATTTTCGTGTCCAAATGCGGACGCGGTCGCCTGTCTCTAATTTCATGCAGAATTCCGTTTGTGGTCCGCAGAATTTCTTGCAGTTGTTCAGAAGTAATTTCAAACCTATCACAGGTCTCTGCCGCTGACTTACGAACTATAAGGATGTTCTTAGCTGTCAAGTGACCATGGGGATCACTTGATGGCTCAACATTTCCAGTCTCTCTCACATCGTAGTGGTGGCAATAGATCTCGAAAACTTTTTCCCCTTTCATTGAGTATTTGCTTGCGTTTTCCATGATTGCATTTTGAATCTCCGACCATGTCCATGCGTAAAACGCTCCCTCTACCTTCACTGTGTCAGCTGCAGTCGGTAGAGAATCAGCATCCTCTCCCGAGAAAAAACCTCCCGATGGGTGCCTTAAGTCCTTCATGATGTACCGGAAGATGCCCTCCGCAAAGTCCAAGTAAGTCTTGTCCTTAGTGATTTTGTAGGCATTCGAGTAGGAAGCCATAAGTTGACCCTGGTCGTAGAGCATCTTCTCAAAATGTGGCACGTGCCACTTTCTGTCGACAGAGTACCGTGCGAATCCGCCAAACACGTGGTCATGTATACCTCCATTGCCGATCTTCCTCAAGGTGCGAGTGACCATGTTCAACACATCCTCATTCCTAACAACAACGTACGCGTGAAAAAGAAAATTGAGGCGCGATACCTCGGGAAATTTTGGATGATTCCCGAATCCACCAAATTGAGTGTCAAACCTCTGCTTGAACACCCGTACGGCTTCGTGCAGTTTAGCTTCCGCACTACCAGGCTCAATCACAGTTTCAGGCTTCTGTGTGAGAGTGTTACGAATACTTTCGATCACCATCGTTCCGGTTTCCGATAAATTCTGTCGATCAGTCTTCCACTTCTTTGCGATCGCCCCCAGGACGGTTGTGAATCCCGGCATGCCCCATCTGTCCTTTGGAGGAAAATACGTTCCGGCTGTAATTGGAGCCAGATCCGGTGTTAACCACACCGACATGGGCCAACCGCCGCTTCCATTCATCATCACCACAAAGTTCATGTAGATCTTGTCGATGTCTGGACGTTCCTCCCTGTCCACCTTGATGTTGACAAAGTTCTCGTTCATGATCTTTGCAACCTCTTCGTTCTCAAACGACTCGTGTTCCATCACATGACACCAATGACATGTGGAATAGCCCACAGAGAGGAAGATCAATTTATTTTCATCTTTTGCCTTCTGAATCGCCTCATCACCCCACGGATACCAATCCACTGGATTGTGAGCGTGCTGCAATAAGTACGGTGACTTCTCCTGTGCCAAACGGTTCGTGTGTTTCGGTGCACTTGCCGCCATCGAACTGCTGATAGCTGAGCTTTGCAGATAGCACTGCGAAGGAGTTCTGAAAGTTCACATCCGTTCAGTTCACATTCTCCAGATAATAATTTACGCACTCACCTCGTAAGATTATATAACCTCGGACTTCTAATGAGAGACGCCGCTTTGACGGAGCATGAGTTGAAGTAAATCAGTCGACTGCCTCTTCGGTAGATGTTCTGCAACATAGCAACTCTCGGACCCCGCTGATTACCTAGCCTAGTCTCACTTGTTGGCAAGCAATGCGGCAACAATAACAGATCGGGTGGTGCACTGTGCAGTGAGTCAGGTGTGCTGAAGATTCGAGCAGCTCGAGGGGATGTAATAATTCACTAGGTGAAAGTGAATAATAGCCTGCATATGCAAGTTGTTTTTGTTGATGTTTGACAAGAAAACAAGCAATCAGCTGTTTGAATGATGAAATGCATGTTGGCACTAAACTGTCGCACAGATGGCGCTGACAGTGCTGCAGGGGAACGGAAATGCATGGATTTCTGTTACTTTTTGAATGGCAATCACGACGTAAAAGGGGCCAATATGTGTTAGAGGGGATTCGGAAGAATATGAGCACACGTTTTGAGTTCGGAAATACGTTCTTAGTGGGTTAATTGGTTTGATGAAGCGTATAATATCCGAAAGAGCTCCTTCTGCTTTACGTAAGTGGGGAATGGACTTTTGGACAAGCATTGCTTATCACTTTAAGGCATAGAAATGGAATTTCCAACATTTCCGACTCCTAATCTTCTTCCCTTTGCATCGGCTGAAGTAGACAGGGATATTTCCCACGTATGTGGAAAAGGTATCATCGACGAGTCTACAGTACGGAAATTGCTTCTAGCCCAGCTAAACAGATTGAAAGAGGCTACACGAGGGGTTATTGGACTGAACAGAACCCAACTCATCCAAGCCACAGTCAAAGAGAACGAGGTTCTTAGGCTTTCAATGTATTTTTCGAAATTATTGTGCGAATGGGTAAACAACAGACTAGATTTGTGATTTATTTAAAAACTGAAAAACGAAAAGTTGCGGTGCTACGATGCACTGAAAACTGTTTCCTGATACACCAAATTGAAGATAGACTAGTTTCCTAGGATCAAGTAAATCGCCGACAATGAATCTGCAGAAAAATTTGCTAAATCTGTCTTGTAAACTACGCTCATAGGTCCAAATCCCTACTGTTGTATCAATCAGTCATTAACTTCCTCTTCTTCTTCTTCTTGTGGCGCTACAGTCCGAGGTGGACCTGGGCTTCAACCAACATGCCTCTTAAGCCAGGACAATCTTTCGCCAGCTGACGCCAGTTGCGCACTCCACGTTGGTTGAGGTCCTTCTTCACTTGTGTGCGCCACCTTAGCCTAGGTCGCCCTCCCTTGCACTGTCCCAAAGGCTCAGATTCGAAGAGTTTTCGGGCCGAAGCAGTGGTGTCCATACGCTCTACACCTAGCCGTCTAAAGTGTTGTATCCGTAGACGCTTGACTAGGCGCATGTCGTTGTACAGCCCATAGAGTTCATTAAATCTTCTCCTCCTGATGCCATCAACGCAAACAGGACCAAAATTCACACCCAAAACTTTTCTCTCGAAAAGACTAAGGGTTTCCTCATCCGCTTTAAGTACTGTCCAAGTTTCCGCGCCATATAGCAGGACTGGGATGATCAAGCCATTTAGTACTTCGACAGAGGGCTTTATTTCTCAATTGCCTCTTGAGCTCAAAGAAGCAGCGATTAGCAAGAGTGATTCTGCGTTTGATTTCGGTACCGGTGTTGTTGTCCCTATTTGCCGCGGAGCCGAGGTAGACGAAGTCCTTGACTACCTCGAAGTTAATGCTTTCTAGTGTGACGCTCTGTCCGAGACGTCGATGTTGTGTGTCTTTCCTTGATGACAGCATGGTCTTCGTTTTGCCCTCATTAACCATCAGATCCACTTTAGCCGCTTCTGCCTCAATGCCAGCAAACGCGTCATTGACGGCTCGCTGTGTTCGTCCAATCACGTCAAGGTCTTCGGCATAAGCTAGCAATTGAACTGATTTTTTGAAGATCGTGTCTCTGGTGTTGACTTGAGAGTTACGCACGATTTTCTCAATGATGATGTTAAAGAAGTCACATGACAGTGGGTCGCGTTGCTTAAACCTTTTTTGACATTGAAGGTCTCGGTGAGTTCGTTGCCGACCTTGACGGAGCAGCGAGAGTTCTCCATCGTCATCCTACACAATCTGACGAGTTTGGTAGGAATACCAAAACTACGCATGGCACTGTATAGCTCGTCTCTATGCACACTGTCATATGCGGCCTTGAAATCGACGAATAGGTGGTGAGAGTCGATTTGCACTTCTTGGGTCTTTCTCAGGATCTGCCGTAGTGTGAAGATTTGGTTGATGGAGGACTTTCCTGATCTGAAGCCACACTGATAAGGATCTATCAGGTTGTTGACGAATGGATTCAGGCGTTCACACAATACGGTCGAGAGGATCTTGTACGCGATGTTAAGGAGACTAATCCCTCGATAGTTGCCGCAGTCGAAGGGGTCTCCTTTCTTGTGAACCGGATAGACGATGCCGAGATTCCACTCATCGGGCATGCTTTCCTTGGACCATATCTTACAAATTAGCTGGTGCATGTGCCCAGCCGGGTCATCTTCAGCTGCTTTAAACAGTTCTGCGGACAGTCTATCCGCTCCATTCCACTCCATCCCGCTCCATTCCGTTCCATTCCGCTCCATTCCGCTCCATTCCGCTTATTCCATTTGTAATGGTCGTATAGGGTGGTCGCCGTGGCGTAGTGGTAATTGCATCAACCGCCTCTCAGAAAGTCTAGATTCGATTCCCGGACGGGACACCTCACATTTTTTCACGGCACCAACTCTTTCAAGTTGCTGACAACACTCAAAGAGCATCAATTTTATATCAAAAAGCTTCTCAAATCTGGCCGTTCGGTGTCGGCAAGAAACTGTAGGTCCCTTGTAGGACGAGTAGCTGTTGTAGAAGCTTAGCCCTCATCCCCTGTAGGCTGTAGTGCCACTTTTTTTATGGTCGTTGTTGACGTACGTACGCCAGCAGAAGTTAAATATGTAATTTTGCCAATATGTGTATTTATGTGATTCAACGTGGTCTGACACCAATAAACATTCTTTATAGAAATACCTCAGAAGAACGTCATGCTACGAGTCTCCTCTAGTAGACATTGGAATGATATTACTTTCGTAGGAAATGGCAAAATCCATGCAATATAAAGAACTTAAAAATTTGTCAAAAACATGTCGTTGTGTATACTTTATTAAGCTTTACTTTTGAAAGCGTAAAATGAATTAGAAGTTCTGAGTATTTACTTAAAAAAGAAAGGGTTGCCAAGGGCATGCGACCAGTTGTTTGGCGGCAAGCCTTTGCTTTCAAATTTTGGATCTTTTCAACTTCTTCAAGTATTTGCTCAAGAACATTGTCTCCTGTGTGACAAGTAACGTTTCCATAAACTACGGCATCTTTCAATCGCGTACTTCTCCCATTCCTTGCTACCTGTCAACCACTATAGGGTTTCTCGTGTCAAAATCTTCCCAAAGCTCAACACAAAATCAAAAGCCACACAGTTTATTTTTTCTAGCATTTAAATCGTTATTTATTCAAAGATGTATACTTCTCGGATGTCCGGGTCACAAAATTACAAAAAAAAAAAGAAAAAGAGAATCTTACAATAAATAGGTTCATTTGTTAGCCATGTACAGTGGGAGAATGAAAGAGAAGACGAATAGGCCGCTGTCCCGTGTCTCATTGATTCTATGAATGCGTCTTAAGTCTATGAAATGTTTGCCTCTGTCCGCGGGTTGTTGTGTGAACCCTTAAACTAGCATCTTAAATTAGCGTAGATTATCACTTATTCAAAACTGCCGCGTCCCTAGCATGACTCCTTGTTGCAATCGACAAAATTACTGAACTCCGTCGCATTTGGCGGGCCCTCACTGTACAGGTACGTGACGGGCCACAGTCGGGCAGCGGTGAAATCACTCAGACTTTGCAGTCCCCCCGGACGGGGAGGTCGCTGTTGAAATGCTGTTGTTGGCTTCTTTTTGTCCTTGTGCGGTGGCAGGGTGATGCCGGCATGGGAGTGTGTTTTGTTGCCGGGATAGTAGCGGTCGCTGCATTTCCTCCACTGATCCGGTTCGTCCCCCACAAAGCACCTGCAGATCGGAGGCAAATTAAAGGTATTCAGGGTGATGGGGCAGAAGGGACGGCATTACCATGGGTAGTCAAACCCCTGAGAGTAGCCACAGGGGTGGTCGGATTTGCAGCAGTAGTCCCAGGATCCGATCTCGCCGCCGTCAATCTCGCAGGAGTAGAAGCCGGTCACGAGGTTCTTTTCGCAGGGACTGCTCACGCGACAGGGCTTACCGGCTACGGTGTAGTGACGCCACTGGACGTCCCCTTTTTTGTTGGTAAAGAGGTTATAAGTAAGTGTGTTAATTGGACAATCTATAACACTACTGAAATGAGCCCGTCCTGATGTGGAGTGGGAGCAGAGGGTTAGTGGGGTGGGGGGGGGGGGTGTGCGCCTGTCGTCTTATTTACAATTTCACTCAGAGACTTGAAGGGTTCGCTATGTACACGGGATTCGTGGGGACAGAGAGGTGCCTGAGGGGTGAGGGGTGGTGAGTGAGGGAGAGATGCTTACAAACTAGGGTTGCCGCGAACGGCTTAAAGTACAGTTTTGCCATGTTTTTTGCTTTTGCGCAGGTAGGTTGATGCTAAAGACAGTTGATGCACTCGGTCTGTACATTATGTGCAACATCTTAGAATTTGAATTTTACCCGGCTCTCGGAATATGTCCATGCGGCGGTCGTTGTTGACGCGGGTGCCGCCGATTGTGTTGACTTTGTCGCGGCAGGTCCAGTCGAAGGGGTTCCAGGCGAAGAGCCAGTAGTCGCGATCGTGGGTGTGAGTGTAGTGCACGTTCAACTTGAGTTCGGTCTGGTCAAGGTCGGACATTTCACAATTAAAGCTGGTGGCTTGTGACCTGAAATTTAAATGCATTGAAGTGGCGTGGCAGGGAGAAGTTTCAGGGGACTCACCCATAACTGAAGGAGTAGCACTTGAATGGTGTGTTCTCCCTGTAGCGGATGCATTCCTTCTTGCACTCCAGTTCGGTGGCCACGGAGATGACTTTCTTGATGGCGGTTGAGAGGAGTTTCGCTGGGGACCCGTATCCGAGGTAGCACACTGCGGGAAGGCAGAGGGGTTAGCGCTGGCAGCGTCAAATGGGGGTTTCTTACATTTTTTGTGTTTTTCATCGACGATCGGTTGAATCTCGCACCCGTGGCCGTAGCTGGCGCGTTCGAAGACGTCAAAGCTCGGGTCGAGGATGAGGTGGCGCTCCTTGTCCATATCGCGCACTGGCCAGTCGCTCAGTTGGCAGTTTTCGTTGACGGGGCTGTGGCCACGGGGACCATACCGGAATGCGAACGCTCGGCAGGTGAATTTGTTGCACTTGATGCATTCCATTTCACACTCGCCTATGGAACGAACTGTCAGCGAGTCTCTGACGATCGACTTGAAGAAACGGGTGGCGTCAATAGCTCGGAAGAAGCATTCTGGAAGAAATCAGCCATGAAGTCATGGCTCCATCGGTGAGGAAGTGTACTTACGTGCGTTGTTTGGATCCGAGAGGGCAGTTGTGTCGCTCCTCGATGGATGTCGGCACGTTTCTAGATCGTCTGACATGGAGTAGATGTCAAAGTCACGGTCTGGCTCGATGTCGACGTAGTAGTCCAGATGGTTAACGGGTCTTTCGCAGAGCATGCAGTTGTCGCGTCCAGCTTGTGTGTACCTACAGATCAAAGGCCAATGAGAATGTGCCTCATCAGCGCCATCAAACAACTCACCGATAGCTGTACGTTTGGCAGATGAAGCCATCTTGGTTGGAGCACAGTCGCTCGCACTCAGTGATGGTCGGCACGGTGAACGCGTGCTTAATGGCAGTCTTATGCAACCTGAATCCTTCACTGGTCTTAGCAGAGCATTCTGAGAACATAAAAGGCATTCACGGGGCTAACAGTGGCTGTGAAAATGATTCACTTACCATCAGGTCCAGGTCTCCTCGTCCACTGATATTTGTAGTCGTACCGATCTCTTCCGTCATCTCTGTCATGTCCACCGTAACGAGAACCGGGATAGCTCCACACAGAGTTGGGCTCCCTTGGTGGATCCCTTGTTCCTCCCAGCTCGAAGTAGTTGAAGCCGTGAGTGTCTTTCCTTCGGTGATCGTCTCTCAAGCCCCAATAATTCGAGTGCTTCGTGTTTGTGGAGTGGCCGCCATAGCTTCCACCGTAGGAACCCCAGTCAGACTCCACTCCAATCAGGTACGGGACAAACTTTGACGAGGGTTTCTTGTATCCAACCTCATCGCGATCCAAGTACCCGCCGTGGGATGACGGCGGTACGTGATGTGGTCGATAAGGGCTGTAGTCGGGTCCGGGACGGTATGGTGGTCGGTAGCGGTCTGGCTCTGGACGGGGCTGGTAGTCTCCGTAGCCACTGGAACCGCCGTGTCCCGAAGAAATGCTTTCCCAGCGATTTGGTCGGCTCGGACGCCCTGGTCGGTATCTGTCATCTGGTCGCACACTGTCATACCTGTCTACAACTTCACCTCCGTAGCTACTGGGTGGCGGCGGCGGTGGTGGAGGATAGTATCCATGGGACGAGAACTCAAAACTGTGATATTCATCGGGACGAGTGTCATGAACGTGCGACGGCGTCTGAGGAGGCCTGTATCTGTCCACAGCTGTGTCACTCGGTCTGTAGCGATCTCCACCATACCCACTGCTGCCGCTGCTTCCACTACTTCCACTGCTTCCACTGCTGCTGGGTGGGACGTAGTGCTCCTCGGGGTAAGGCTTCTCATAGCCACTCGGCTTGTAATACGTCGGTGGACTGTCCAGCGGTGGGATGGGGCAGTCTCGGCAGGGATTCCTCCTGCAGCTCGACGGGGCATTGCGATCCCTCTCATAGTAATCGTAGTCTGGATGCCGTAGCAGGTTTGAATCTCGCTGATGTGGACTGGAGTAGAGATCCATTTGCGCCAAAGGAATCTCGATCAACTCGCAATCACCTTGACCGTGGCCCGATGGGTCCAAGCGATAGTTGAAGCCTTCGCACATAAACCTCTTCTCATGGCCACACTGTCGCATGCAATCCTCCACGCGCTCGCATGCAATCGTTCGCCTCACCCAATGTGGGGCGACTCGCTTTCCCGCCAGCACCCGTCGAAAGCAAGCTGCAATGAGAACCGAGGAGCACAAGTCGGCCCCAAAAGTTAAAGTTAACTCATTATTTACACCATAAACCACCACCACCACGAGCACCCAGAGCCATCACCAGACCTTGAAGGTCACCACAGCCGCAGCAAGTCCCCCTGAGACGAGCATTCGGCACAAAATTTATGCCGATTTTCTTGAGTGATTTCATTGACTACTCATACGCCACATGGCTGACTGCGAAGACAGCACCACCGCCACCGCGCATAATGGGTTCCCACCGTGAGCGACTTAATTGGGGTCTAAGCGCGCGACGAACGAGGGAACGGGTGCCGCCGAGGAATTCCTTAATTAGTTGCCACCACTCGCCGCTGACTGGCCTCATCTCGGGCTTTCCGCTCATCTAAACGGAATCGGATCGAATTGAATCGAACGGCGACCCACAGAAGCTGTTCCTGTACCTATTGGGTAATCCCGAGATGTGTTCACATGCAACCGCTTGTAGATTCATATCTCACGCCGCCGCATCGGGGGAAGAAGATTGATAGTGGCTTTCATGGTTGAAAGGTGCAATACCGCGAGTGGATGTGGCGATGTATGTAATTGTTCGCTGCCAACCGGATTCCATGGACCGTGTCAAGACTTTAGCTTCGGAAATCAAAACCAAAACGGTGTCTGGTGTCGTTAGATTCATTAAAGACGCATTTGGTGGGCGGCGGCGGTGGCGGCGGTGTTATTTGCGTGAAAGTGCGAAACGGCATCACTGCTCCACTTTGGTGTCTGTGACGGATGTCTTCCAGTGCCATTTCCGTCGGGACAAGGCTAGCGGCTCTCCGAGAATTTTATTCAAATTTGATGAAGAGCCGAGAAATGACAAGCGGAGGTCAGGAGATGTCAAGCATTGAGAAGGCTGACGACCTTGCGCTCTGACAAGGCAAATCAATTTAAGCTCTGCTTTCAAATTGGCCAATTTTTAGAGTCAAGATACGCCGAATTAGACGTCGCCATGAGATCATGCTGAGATTTTTTTTCGTTTTCGCACGACACCTTGGCTTTGAAAAAAAAAAACAAGAAATTTTGTGAACGGGATTGTGGATGGTCGCCGTGGGATTTCTTCTTGTTAAGAGTTTGAGGAAGTTCTAACGAGGGTTACTATTATGGTCATAGTAGGCTTATGATAGTGGCATCTGGCGTAGAAAATGAGGTGGTATCTATTTTTTCGGTAACTGCATAATTACAGCAATCCAAAAATGTGGGGTGTGCGTATTACAGACAAGTTCGGCTTTCTGTCTGGAATTTTAATCTTTTTTTACAAGCAGTTGACCTACTCTCTCTAAAATTTACTTTTCTTGTAGGTACTTGAGGCCTGTTTCTAATGAAGTCTTGGATCCCGTTACACACGTGATTTTGGGATGGAAAATTTTGTCTTCTGCCTAGTGCAATATGTGTTATTTTGCTCACATTTGTGAGAAGTCCTTGCAGTCAGTCATAATATGATGTCAATATGTCAGTCGTCAGTGAATTATCAAGGTCGGTAATGAAATGAATAATGGACCTCAACCAACTTGGAGTGGGCAACTGACGGCAGCTGGCAAAAGATCGTGCTGGCTGGAGAGGAAAGAGGGACCTCAATTACCTTGGGATGCGAAATTGGAGCCAGCTGTCAAGAGAGGAGGCAGTTTGGTTGAGGCCCAGGCCCACCCCGGACTGTAGCGCCACAAGAAAATAGAAGAAGAAGATAATGAATCTTTTGAACTAAGGAAGAAACCGATATCCCACTTTTTTCAACCCTTTCTATAAATAAAGGGGTCTTCCTCTTCTTTTTTGAGTGGCATTACAGTCCCGGGTTGACCAGGGCCTCAATCGACATGCCCCTCGGCAGCACAGTCTCTTGCCAGTTGGTTCCAATTTCGCATCCCAAGGTGATTGAGGTCCTTCTGTACTCGATGGGGATCCTCTGTTGTTCCAATGGGTTGGATTCAACAACTTTTCTGGTCGGGACAATGTTCTATATTCGCTTTATATGACATACGCATCTTTAGCGCTCATAGTCTCGGCGTATGGTATAGCCGACAGAGATAGTCATTGAATATTTCTCTCCAGTAGAACTCATCTCTCGACATCTCGAGAAGATCAAGGGCTCCAAGGGCCTTACAGAGATACAGATAGTGTATTACCCGGTTTAATTTTTCGAAGGAGGCCTTTTTTACTTAATTGCCTCTTGAGCCAGAAGAAACAAAACGGTTAGCCAGAGTGTTTCTTTGCTTAGTTTCGGTACTAATGTGATTGTGTTTATCTAGGCAGGTAGAGGTAGACGGGAGGTAGACGAAGTCCTTCACCACCTCAAAGTTTTTGCTGCCCACTGTGACGTTATATCCGAGACCCATTTTACCCCTTTCCGTTTCAACAAAAGCGGCTCGCTGTGTACAATCACATCTATGCCAGTGTTTGCCAGCACCTTGGTGGATTCTTAAAAGATTATGCCAGCTTATGAAACAGTATCAATCGCGGACGGTTCTAAATGGCCGTTTGTACGTCTTTTGAAGCAAAAGTCCCCAAGATCCCCCCAAAAACTGAACTTTTTTTTGCAGAATGAAGGAGATATAAAGATTAACTGGTGACCATTTTTTCAGCGGTAAGTCATTTATTTTTAGTTTGGTTTGGCATCAAGACGATTCGGGGAATGAGCCCAAAACAAGATTGCCGTTTATCATAAGCGTATTTTATTTAGCACTGTAGCTCGTTTTGAGCTGTCAATAAACAGAACTTCAGTACTTTGAATGACGGTAATCTTCAAGTATTGAGAGTTTGTTGAAACCACAAAAACGGACTGTTTGTGTACGTCATATTTTTGTGGAATAATTGGCCCGTGCTTCTTTAAAAAGAACTATACATTCAATGATGACCGCCATAGAGTCATGATTACTGAGTTCATGATTCAACGATGTTCATGAACTGTGGTTTTAACAAGACGGCGCAAAATGTCACACAGCTCATGTCACAATTGATTCATTTGAGAAAACTTTTCGTTCGTTATGGACACGTGAATTGGCCTCCAAAATTGTGCGATTTAACGGCGCTTGACTATTTTTTGAGGTGTATGTGAATTCCCTTTTCTAGACCAATAAGGCCGATTGACCACTCGGAAGACAATTTCCGCCGCGTTATTGCCGATATATGGCCACAAAAGTTGATAAAATTCATCTGTTGTTCCCAAGACCCCTCTACTCCTACTGAATAGAATTTAAAAGTCAGCTAAAAGACTTAAAGGAGACAGTAAAGTTGCAATGTCTATCGACTCGTCTAAACACCAATTATTGCTATTTCAGCAAAAGATGGCGAAATGAATCAGCCTTCAGCCCTGTTTTGGACGTATTTAAAGACTTATCAAACATTTTGCATATACATATGAAGATAATTGGCTAAGACAGAGTTTACTTAAAATCGGTTCATATGCAGTCATGCAACCCCACTTAAGCCTACGGACATTTATTTTAATGCTATAATTTTTTTTCTCCACTCAATTAAACACACTTGCGTCAGAAATCATTTTTCATTAAAGTGTTTGCGAGTTTTGTTTTAAGTGTGTTCCTAAAAGTATAATCTTACTAGTTGATTTTGTCATTTTATCTTTATCTCTTTTTTATCATTCAGAGTGTTGGCCATTGTCCAACTTTGCTCATCCTTCTGTCAGAACTGGAATACAGTTCTGATAAAAGTGTTCCTTTCTTGAGGTTATCCAGGAGTAAAGCCTTTTTCAGGTCTTTATATGAACGAAACTGCTCATTAGCTAAACGCTATTACCTGTCGCATCTTTTCCTTTAAGTCTTTCCATAAAAGTTTTAACGGGCTTGGCAGCGTTGTCATTCTCGCATTTTGGAACCACTCGCTCTCGCGCAATGCCAACATGCATTGACTTGGATATTACTTTGTGGGTTCCTGGTTCCAATTGAAAGGATGCGAGCACCAAAAGTGGCTACAAAACGTCTGTAGTGCAAAACGACGAAAATATTATTCCACAAAGTAACCACGATCGTCTTGAGATTGCAAAAGCGTTAAGTCTTACGCACTTGAATAAAAAAACTTCAACTCTAACTGTCAATTACTTTGTTCTTAAGCATTAAAACCAGTTTTCAAAGCTAAGGGCCCAGAGCGGCTAGTTGCTTCTATTTCTTACAACAGTTTCTTCGTGCATATGTTTTTGATGTCTTGATGTATCACTAACACCAGTGTCTTAAGATACGGCCTATAAATGCACATCACATTCATTGAAGGCTAAAATTGTAGAAGAATGGTTTATAATATCGACTCTACAGCCTAAGAATGCCGGTGGTAGTGCTAGCCAACAATAGAAAAAACAGCAGCAACATACAATTAATCCACCCTCCAGGTTAGTCTCTCTATTGACGATACGTAAGAACGGCTCAGAAGAGGTGAGAACGTCCCAGAATATGAAGCTGTGACTATGCAAGCAGCAAGGTGCACCACGGCGTAAAGTAAGGTAGAATTAGATTTATACATATAGTCAAGTTTTTTTTTTTAAGTTTTCTTGACCTATAATGTAAGATAATTTTAAGATTTAAATCGAAAAAAAAATAAAAAAAAAAATCGGACGCCGAAAGGCATATTAAAGTTAAGATTAGATTAACTTAGAGTACCCGCATAGGGTCAGTAAGTTAGGCTAAGAACATTGTGCACTTAGTTAAGCTAGCTTTAAGTAAATGTCTAGCACGCAAGAAAAGAAACTGAATTCAAATAAACAAAAATTGCAACAAAAAAAATGCAAGCAGCCCATATGACACATCATAGCTTATGGCCTCCCTGTGTGTTACAGCATCTCGAAGAGCAGCATGAGAAATCGAAAGGGTTTCATATCTCATATCTGCGACCATCTTACCATCGAATAGGACCGAATAAACACAACCACAATAACAACAAGGTCTCTCAAAGCGCTCATCATTACCTTGTAACAGTATCTAGTGCAGGTGTTCAAGAGGCAGGTGTACAAGAAACTGAAACTCATTTTATTCAGTTCTTGAATATCACTTTCTAAACTTACACAATGTGCTGAACGAGGAGATGTTTCCGCGAGTGCAAGCCAAAAAATTTCTACTTCAGTAGTGACACAACCCTAAGCTGGCAAAATATAAAACCATACCACAAAGGACACACGGCTCTGAGCACCCCGATGCAAAGACAGGACTTCGCTAAAATGTAAATAATATGTATTTCATTTACGTTTTAGCAATATGTCTTCAAAAGCACAACCGCCCTCAAGTTACAGCTTCTTTAGCGACTACTCGTGTTTTCTATTATGATCACTATATGATCAGCAACTCAAAAGAAGCAATCCCATGAAAAACTGCGAGGTGCTCAGTCTCGAAAATAGAGGTCTGGGACCTTTAGCGTGTGAGTGGAGGTCATGACGGCTCCATGTTCTGTCTTTACATTTTCGGAAAAAAATAAGACAGTTGTTTATCCATTGGGTCCCTTATTGTCGAGCTGACACTTATATTGATTAAAGTTTTAAGCCTTAAGAACTCTCAGATTGTTAAAATTGCTCATCAATAAAGAAAACATAAGCAGACCAATACCAATGAGGAACAGTATGCCCGGGAAATTGTGATCTTGATAATTTTATCCAAATTATAAAATAGATTTTGCTAAATAGATCTTGCTGTAGCCGTCTTTTGGCCAGCAACTACTACTACGTAGCTGTGCATGTTGCAGTCTTGCCACTTCAGCAAATAACCTCACAACGAAATCGCTACAAAGAATAAGCAGAGCGTTTTTTCATCGTTTTATTAATGCATCCGTACATTCCGAAATAGACTTTTCAACATTCGAAATCAGCTCAAATTGTTTAGAGTGTTTAAGGATTTGAAAATGAAAACATGCAAATTGCGTGGAATTGGATATTTCTTTTAACATTTCGAAAATTGTCCCTTCTCTCCTCATATTTCCTCGTTCATCAGATCAAATGAATGAATGTGAGCCCTGTTTTGAAAAAGAAAGAAATGGGACTTAAGGATCATCAATAAGTCCCATTTCTGTTCCGAAACTTGCCCCAAGCAACAAACAACAAATCAAAGTTATGGAAGTGTGATGCTAAACTGTTGAAGGTTATGTAATTTTTTATTGTAATTTTTGACTTGAAAAAAAAGAAGGATGCTTTACAATGCTTAAGGTGAAACTGGGTTCGGTTTGATAATCAATAATAAGTTGGAAAATTTGTCGCTGTTATTTTTTTGGATCAATTTCAATTTCTTAAGTCTGTTGCCAGATACAATCATAATAAGTCTTGAATCAGACATAACACATAGCCTTGAGTTGCGTTTGTTGGAAATACGAGAGCAGTTATTATAACTTTCTCATTATAATTGTGGGGATATCAGTACTTCAGTCATTATATTTTGCACTATAATTTTATGTAAAGAATAACATAATGCATAAATTTGTCTTTAAAAAATTTAATTAAATATATGGTGTTAGTTGGAGTTTGACTCAACCCGCATGAGCCTTTTATTTGATTGTTCTTTCAATCAAAGAACCAAGGACTCACAAAAATATCCAGATCGACCAGATAAGTGTCTTCAAACTGCTCGTAAGTAACATTTGAGTTCTACACTCATCAGCAACTCAAGCGGTGCTCATCAGTTAACTAGAATCTATAAACTTTATTATGGGTTTAAACTGGTAGCCGCTTAAAATTTACCATCTCGGAGAACGTTTAGCAAGCATGAGTATGAAATTACGTCAACAAATTAAACATTTATGCTTAAACGTGCGGACAGTGGATGACACACTTTATTAATATTCTCGTAGAAGGGTGGGAAAGAAAACTTACCAGGGTTCTTAATTATAAACAAACTGTTTTTTGTATTTGGAAATTTGGTAATTCACTGGAAGCGAAATTCTTAGAGGAGATCTTGGCGTGATTTCTAAGCAGCAGATTTGGATTAGAAAGCAGCCGATATTTGTAAACAGGACATACCAAAAAGGCTGTACTCAAAGTGGGGCTCCCTGATAATTTGAGAGTAAAAGGTTTGAAAGAGGTTTGCATCAAACACAAATTTTTTCCAAACCAGCATTTTTAAGTGATCAAATTCGAATGAACAGAACCTCTCAACATATTATGTATGGCTTTGCAAGAATGATTATTTCTAAAGTAAAAGGTTTGGTATCTCAATCACACGTACGACTGGTTTTTGAATCACAGATTATTTTACACCGTCAAATATTTGCAGCTCGAAAATCAGTATAACACTTTCGTGAAACAAAATCAATCGCCCTTAGCTTGAACAACATTAGAAAACATTGAGAAACTGTTTCCAAATAGAGTGCTGTGTTTAAGCGATGTCAATTAACTGATTCAGAACCTTTGGACATCATTTTGTGGCCGTGAATGAAAGATGTTGAACCAATAACCTGCTTTCAAGCAATTCATACCAAAAGCATTCAATTCCTGAGCTATAACCTGGAAAGCAAATCACTGTCTTTGAGGCTATGGATTGGTGAAAGAACGCGCTACTTCAAGCCCAGCCGAAGCAGCTACTTAAGCGACGTTGCATTTCGATGTGTTTCTTCATTTTGCTCAAAATAAACTTTTAAGGAAAACCCTTTTACTTGTCCCACCCTGTATGTTACATTTTACGAAATGTCCCCACAAGTACAAGCGAGTTAATGAAGGGCCCGTTAACGAATCTCAAGATTAATAGCGTTTACAGGACCACGTACTGCTCACAATGTCTACCATCACTCTTCAGCAAATGGCGGCTCCACCTTCACTCTCAGACCCGTTGACCATCTAGATCATATTTTCAAATCCCCGTGATCTCCTCTTTCGTACCTTTTGCATCCTCCACAATAATGATTGTGCTGCCAAACGAAGCCGTCACCAGACTCCTTTGTAAGCACAAGCCCACAAGCAGTATCACTTCCAATTTAATCTCCATTTTGATGCGCACTCAAAACTGAAACACACGTTAGTCACTTTCAAAGACAATTATCGAGACCCGGCTTGTTCAAAAACCCGAATCACTCTTTTTGATCACACCGCGCACAGGTCTTGGGCTATTATCCTTCTTCCGTCCAGCACGTATCCACTCACTGGAACCGGATGCCACCGCGCATATCTCACTCGAGCGAATCTAAAAGCCCGACTTAACGACCGAGCGATCCCCGCGAATATTCGGCTACGAAATGAGTCCAAAGCTCTCGCTCTCTTTCACTCTCTGCCTAGCCGCTAGCACTGTGATACAATTTTCTGCACTGTGCCACCTGCTGTAATCGGAAATTCTCGGCAACTGAACGCGTCGAGATTTGGCGCCGTGGCTTTATATTAGATTCGGCGTGGAAAACTCTGCGTGCTTTGGGAAACCTCTGCTGAGTGGGCTGCTTCGCTGTGGCTTTGCGCCCACCGCAAGTCGCGGGTGGAACATACGCGCAAAAACTATTCACTCACTCTCCCGCCAGAGAGAGGGCAGTCGATGGGCGGCCATAGAACTCTGATAATTGGTGGGAGCGATGACATAATTCTTGTGATGACCGCTGCACCCAGCCAGGTGGCAAAGGCAGCGACGGTGGCGCACGCACAATGGACGAGTAAAGCTCGCGTCAAATCACTCTCCCTTTCGCTGGGTTTGAGTGGTTTACGGTCGGGGATTGCTGCTGACAAATGAACGTCAATTGGCCACGACGGGCGTTCGGACTTATCTAGGCCACGTCTGCATCAGGGTGGAGCTCTGGTAGTGGATGGAAAAGCTCGTGCAATCCCTTGGATTTCTGCAAGATCAAGATAGCGCTCACAACTTGTCTTGAATTATGACAAACAGCCGCAGTTTTGGCTCTGTTGGCGGCGGAAAAAAAAACTCCGCGAATGCCTGTAAACAATTGATCTTCACATTCCGACACATGGTTGCTGGAGACTGGCTAGAAGACGCTTCGCCAGCCGCCGAGTGGAAATCTCCGCAGATCTCGGTGCACATCTCAAGAACGATGTAAATTTTGATTTCTTTATCGCTGAGGTCGACCAGTGGGCTTGGGGGAGGGGGACTAAGCGTTGAAATCTGCCACGCAGAATGCGCGATACATCATTGTGCATGCTGGTGACGATGAAGGTTCTCCGCGGATTCACATTGACGGCGGTCGCGGCTGCGGGGAGACCTCCACATTGGTTTGGCATAATCTCCTAATGGTCATGGAGAAGAGTTTTGATTTGAAAGGTTTCGTGTGTGTGTGTGTGGTGCCAGCGATGGTTGCGGCTGTTGTGGTGATGTTGATGGTTTCATGGCTGTTTTCGGCTGGTTAAGCCGTGTTCTTGTCTTGTTACGTTGTTCAGCTGCTGCCGGTGCTGAAGATGATGCGAAGATACAAGCGACTGCACAGGAAGCTGTCAGAGGTTAATGAGGCAAGAGCGGGCAAGTTGGCTGTGTTGCTTTGATTTTTCGTTTTTATGGCCAAATAATGATCATTGGAATGGACGTGTTTGTTGTAAGTTTTCAAAAGCGCTTTAAGCGGGAGTATAAGGTAGATGAGTGTGTAGGAACTAAGGTCGAACAAAAAAAAATTGTTGCTTTTCAAAAAACCGACAAACAGAGCTTGAAATCATTTTTTTAACAGACGCGCATCTGTGTCACACTGGTAGATGATATGAAACAACAATTGTCAGCCTTTGTATTTATAAGGCAAGGGATGGAAACCGGGCAGCTTGTGTCGCTTTCAAGAACCACCATCACATTGATTCAACAGACAAAAGTAAATTAAAACTAAAACACAAAAACCTATCGATTTCGAGTGTCTTTTCAGCCATATGCACTTCTTCTGTCTCTTCAGAATTGAAGGACAAATTTCTCATGAATGTCAGCCTTATTTGGTGCAGTAAAACAGGGTGTGATGGGATCGCTTCATGCAAATCAATTGCAGTGACAAAAGCTAATGTCTGGTCATCAGGGTAACCCTTGTTTTGAAGCATTATGTTTATTTATTTGTTGTCCACAAGGACAAATAAGAAAGTGAAATGAAAGGAATTCTTGGCTGTCATCAATCGAGTTTTTCAGGGTAATGTGTTTTCGATCACCATCTGTATTGGAAAATTCGACTTCGTTTGACCAGATTGACGCTGCTGTCTTGAAGAAATTCTCAGGCTGCCATTGCTGTCAAATATGATTAGTGATCAAATAAAATCCGATGGACCTTTTTCTCATATCGACCGAGGAATTCTTCGCAAGCATATTATGGCCGTATTACATGAAAACACGATTCTTAATTTAAGTATGAAGACTTTACATTACTTAAGTCTTGCCAAGTACATAGGGTTGTGTTCTAAAGCAGATTCAAATACTAGTTAGACTCTGGAGACAAATTGAAGGAATGTCCCGTTTTGCCTAAAGTGTTCTCTTGGGTTGAGTTTACTTCATTCACCGCAAGATCCATCTTTGTCGGTTTTGTTTGAGATGACATCTGAACTAAGCATGATCGTTTCAAAAACGAATTAAAAAATCATATGGCATTGTATCGGCTTTTCTGAAACATTTTCTAACATCATAGGTCTGTGAAGAATTTTGACCGTTCTTGAGGGAACTTCATTTTGTAAAAAGTCTTGTAGGGATACTTTCTATCTTTTTGATTGTCGAATCGTTGTCTGACTAACGTCTACCAGATCTGTATTTACATGATGGGAATCTCTTGCAAGCACTTCCACAAAAGGAAGTGATCGATTATTAAGGGCGATGCTACCAATAAAGTCAAGAAAAGCATGCTCTATGACCAGGAACAAAGGGCAACCGGTTTCCGCCGAAGAGTTTGCGGTTAAAAGGAACCCTGACTCTGAATTAGCTTGACGAATAATTTGGAAGCATTTTATAAGTACATGGGTTTAGATACAAGAACTCTAAAATCAAAATCTTCTTCCTCTTCCTTGGATGGTTTTGCAGTCTGGTTGACCTGGGTCTAAAACAATTTGCATTTCCAGCTAGTTCGGTGACTTGCCAGCTGTCTCCAATTTTGCTCTCCAATTTGGTTGTGGTGCTCATTCACTTATGTACGCCATCTCAGACTACGTCGTTCTCAACATAGTAACCTTTGCTCCAATGGGTCAGATTCAAAAACTCTTTGGACCAGAGCTCTGGTTCCTATTCTGTCTACAAAACATAGCCGCAGACACATGACTAGATGCCACAGCGCAGCCTTTAGTGTTCTTCTCTGACTGTCACCCTCCAGATACCAAGAACACAAACAGGGACAAGAATCGCACGTAAAATTTTTATTTTGAAAAGACCGAGAAATGCTACTATAGTGGAGAGCTGGTATGTAAGGGGAAGACGATCAGCATCCATAGCAATGTGGCAAGGCAGATGGGACGCCTCCACAAAAGGTATACGGACGCATATCGCCAGCTCATCGCTTGTCATCGAGCCCTGGGTATCAAGATCCGCAACTTCGCACTGGTTTGGGCTTGGCAATACGCGGCTGTGCCCACAATGTCCAAACGACGAGGAGGACGCAGAGAACGCAATTTTTCACTGCAACGCAATAGAGACACATGGTAAACCCACCAAGCGCTAACAATATGATCCCCAACATGATGCGATTGTTAAGAACTGGAATGATGTATGCTCATTCATTGTCAAAGTCCGTTCAAAACTAAGACGGGCTGAAGCAGAAAGGGCTCCTCCAGAGCGTACCGAGTAATACCTAATGGCAGTTCTGGGGGGTGAGTGGTTGAAGAATGCAGGGTGTGGATTAGTAATCGAGTATCCCTTGTTGCGAATCGTGTATGCTGGCTTTTCGGGCTACTAGTATCTTCGAAAGATAACTACATCCTTGGGCGAATCCCAAAAACAGGGTGCAGGTACAATGCTATACAAAGCTCTCTTATTTACTTGCCTTTAGAGCTCTTTGAAACAGAGATTGGTTAGAGTGATTCAACGCTTGATATCATTGACATTGTGACCCGAAGCCAAGACAGTCGAATTCCCATTGTGATTCTCTGTCCGATGTTGCCATAAGTTCGTAAAACTAAAGTCCCCATGTTTCGAGAGTGGTATTGCGGTCAATAAGATCCATTAATGGAGTGGCCGGAATGTTCTCCAGACTCCGATTGAACATTTTTGGGTGATGATGAGTCGCCAAATGTATGTCCTTAATCGACAATATGCAGACGTCGCTAAGCTTCAAGCAGCGATGTTGCAGTCAGGGGAGTCTTAGATGGACTCCAAATAATAATAATAAAACAAATTATGCCAAATTCTGCTTTTAGATTATTAGAAAAGACAAACAGCAAGATCCCATATTTTATTTTGGGAAAAACATACATTTTTGTACAGAAGTTAAGCGAGCAGTTAAAAACAAATGCGAGTCAAAGAAAAGTTGTTCTCTTCTTTCATTCTTTCTATCCTTACTCTCTGTGTTGGTCTTACTAGTTCTTTGCTGGTAACTTATAAGTTCAGTGCCTCAATCAATCAGTACAGTTTTCAGTGTGCGGTTAAGCATTGGCACACCACTGTAGAATGTAATTCACGATAGTCTCATTTCGATAGTGGCGCCATCGCCTGGAGAGGGTTTTGTACTAATCGAACCCTAGATATGTACGAAATAAAATCTGAATTTGTACATATTGTAGGCATGATTCCCTACACGCATTGGGAGAATAGACCCTTAGAGTGTTTCCTTAAGGGGTCCTTCCCTTAGGTTTAAATCCATGTTTAGTCATTTAAAGTGCAGACAAGCACTGAATAGGGTTTTATGAAATGGAATGTAATCTAGCAAGGCTTTAAGATTTCTAAGCAAAAGTTCCAGGCAGTCAAGATCTTAGATTGCACCTAGAACTGCTTAAGACAACCACTTGAACACAATAATTTAGCCAAGTCATCAATTCTAATGTGTCTGAAAATCAACAAATCTAAGAAAAACCTTGTTAACTTATTACCACCCCACACCAGCATATGATTTCATTCTCTCACATCATATCGCACCAGCGCCATCTCAACTCAGCTCCAGCCAAAAGCAAACCGTTAATTTTCCTAAACGTTCTTCTCCCGCATTCTTACTCATAATCATAGGGCAGTGCTGATAGCAGTAGATAAGGCGAAAAAACCCGCATTTCCATACAATACGAGTTTCCGTCTTTCCGAGTTACCCAATGCACTGCATCCGTCAGATTCGGTTTGCGTTTGGTAATAGCACTCTGCGCAACTAAGAACTTTATGCAAATCCGTCCGTGGGTCTGGATAGGATTCTAACGCGCTGCACAATGAAGTAATTTATCTTGCGCCGATATGCTGCACCGAATTGTCTGGCGCAACCGTTAGGCTCAAGCGTCTGAGTGACCTTTTGGGGCAGCGCTACTCGCTCCGCATTGTTGCGTGATTCGCGAGTGTGGCTCAGCGCTATTAATCCGAAATTATCTGATTCTGATTGAGCAAACTGATTTTGCGTGTAAAGAAGTGTTCAGGTGACAGGATGCTGATGATTAATGTAACCGAACTGAAGAGACCGCTGCGGCTTTAGAACAAAGACCTTGTCTGCGCGGCGCACTGGAGTCGCGCAATCAATGGATCGGATCGCGATGGCAAATTGGTCGTTGTGGCCAATTGACGGCAGAGAATGTGTGACAAGAGATGGCCTATTGTGCGTAATGAGGGAGGCCTTCAATTGTGCAGGTGGTGTGGAGGAGTGAGCGGGAATTATAGCATGTTAGAGGGATATAAAAAATCGGGTCGTTGGACTTGCGGGTAGTAGCTCGTGCATCAACGGGAGATGCAATTGATCGATACCAGAGAATGGTTTTGTGACCTAGTTCGACAGCATGAATACTTCTATGGTTTGTTCCGTGCAGAAAGTGATTTTGAGGTTCTTATACATCACAGCGTTGAATATCCTGTGATTCATTCCAGAGAAGCAATTTTACATTCATAAAGAAGTCCCCTCCAAACGTAATGGGTAGGTGCGACTTCTACGCATTAGATGCCAAATTCGAGACCACAAATTAAATAAAGACGTTGTTCATGATATTCACGGCTCTGAAACTCTCGACTTATTGTCTAATTCTGTAGCCAAATAAGCTGCTTAAGAGATTTTCAAGCTTTGGAGCTCAAAGTCGGAACTAAAGTGAAGGCCCCGCTGATTGCGACATAGTTTCCAAAAAAGCCTGATTTTTGTCCCTTAAGGCCTACAGAACCTCCATAAATTTGTGGAAGTATAATAGCAACCTTTTCACTTTGATGCGACAAAAATATTATATCGCACTGAGACGGATGGTGTCTGGCGCATAAAGGAGACAAAAGACTCGAAGATGTTTCTTATACACTAACCTACTGCCACTTTAAGTCACAACGCAATGTTGTGAAAGTTCATACACCAATCATCATCATAGCATGGCCCACATCCACTTTTTTATTGGAAATATGCCGTCTAGGCCGCTGTGTCTGCGAGTAATGACCGTAACATATGTGTAGCGAAATATGTAAGTGAACACTGCAAGACATCAATGCATGATAGCCGCATGCATCTTTTGATTTCCTCAAAAAACCAAGGTGCAGACAATAAGTACCCTTTGAGTATTGTCAGACACTTCTAGGAGGTGGTGTCATGATAAATGTGAGATAAACGTTCAGTCCTAAAATCAAATTAAGGACCTTCAGGAGTCGACGCACTTACGTAAAACACCAAGGTATCGGCCATAATGTTTTAGAGTTATTTGCTTAAATTGTTAAGCAATATGCAGGGTAAGAAAGTACGGTTGTAGACGACGAGTCTTTGAATCCAAAGTATTGGGAATTCGCAATAGGAGAGCGCAGAAACTGATTGAGGTGATGCATAAAAAACGTCGAATGTAGAAAAAGAAACACCAGACTAACATACAATGCCCACGATAGATCAGTGAGTTTGACCTCAATATTTCATATAAGACTTGGACAAATAATATACCTCCTCTACCCTAACAGTAGAGGCAACATCCAAGGAGGAGTCATTTATTCACTTCTGTAAATTTATTCACTGTTAATTGCGCTGGTCAATAAGCTACTAAGGTTTTCTTTTTGTTGAAAGATGGGATACACTGAACTGGGGCGCTCAGGCTCAAAAACTGGTACATACTTTCAAGTAGTAACCTTCATTTAATGTTACTCTTACTAGAAGTTCAAGTCAATAGCCAATACGGAAACTTAGAGAAAGCTCTTTCACTGTTGTCCAGTCAGTATCAATGCTAAGAAAACCGAAATGTTTGCTTTCAGAAAGTACAAAAATTATTATATCAACTTTCCAAACATAGGCGATCAACAATGACCGTTTTTCTTCCTTCTTCTTCTTCTTGTGGCGCAACAGTCCGGGGTAGACCTGGGCCTCAACCAACATGCCTCTCCAGCCAGCACGTTCTTCCGAGACAACTAAATTCCTAAGACTTACATACGCATGTATGACGGTTCTCCAATCGCATTTGTTATGCATGGCTTCAGTAAGTCCCGTTCTACGATATGGTGTGGCGGCATGGTGTTCGCGCCTGCCACTGTAATGCCCTAAAGAAAGCTCAGCATAAGGGGTAACCCTAAAGTCACCATAGAACAAAACTGCAATAACATGAATGCGGAGCGCCAATTGCTCCGCAGACTCCATCTGCATTTACACTGAACAAGCCAAAGCAAAGTAAGATGTAGGATGTGGTTCTTTGTCTTAAAATTCTCACACAAGTCAATCTATCCCAATCACTCTAGTGTGTTGTAGGCTAAAGTAATGCCTAGTCGTGTAGCACTCTGCTCGCTAAAGTGAAATGATATTTTCATCCTCAAGGAGAGTTAGGTGGTTCTTAAAGCGGGTCATCTCAGGAATTTATGTAAGCCTCTTACCGAGTTTAGTTTACATGCATGCAGATCCTCGATCCGTATGACATCACAACGGGCCTTAGTTGGCCAAGTGGAGATATACGGTACAGCCAGTCACTCCTACCTACCTCACTAAAGAGCTAAGGTCTTCGAATCTGTCTCATTAAGCTCCAGACGGGTTAGGGACTATCGCGCATCCTCCAAGAGGTGGCTGAGCAATTCAATCCTCGCCATTGTGGGTTGCCAGTTTACAGAGGCATTTCAGGCAACGAAAAAGCTGATGGATTAGCCAGGCGCGAAAGAGCACTGTTCCTACTTCAGGAACACAAACTTCTCTGTGTAGTCCCCGCCATATGCAAGCTGACTCGATTAACTTGTCTAGCAATATCTCGTGCTTTTTTATCAAAAGAATTATCAACTTCTTAGAGTCTTAAACGCTTAGGTCGGTGACTAGATATTGAAAACATCTGACATAAGTCTAGTTTCAGAAGCAAGCGGGCACGCAAGTGTACTGAGCCTTCCCACAAACGTTTTTCGCAGAAGTTGTATGGACGAAGAAGCCGACATACACCTGTTGCAAATCTTCTCGGCACTAGATCGCTTATGAAATAAATACGTAGCAAACTACTCTACCGCTGTCCCAGCAGCAACTCCTCTCTTGGTATACTTAACTTCCCACTTAGCTAAGAAACGTATTCTGGAGTGGTAGCGCAAGGTCCCCTTTAACCTACCTACAAACTCAGCCTACGACTTCAACGAACTCGTTACTTGCGTTGTGAAATAGTTCTAAATGCTGATCTAGTTTGGGCATTCGCAGAAACCTCAATTCAGAAGAAAATATTTCCAAAATTCTCTCAAGACGTTGACATGAAATCAGGTTCTTAGCAGCGACATCACTTTTGAGTTTTAAGAAAAATATTTTAATAATCTATTAAATCGTAAAACAATCCTTTGTTTGTGCCGCAACACCAAGAAATTTCCAGCCAATTAACTCCACCAAGTATTGACCCCGTCGTTTGTTCACACCACACCCGTTTGACACACCGTCCGTCATCCATCATAAAGCAAGTGCTGCCAAAACAATAAAAATACATATCAAAACTCATTTTTAAAAAGAAATCGACCCGGGCTCTTAAAACAATGGAGCCCCCCAGCCACAGCGTTTATTGCCCTGGTCCGAAGTGTCGTATGAATATTCATTTGAGCTTCCTTGGAAAGAACACAAATAAAACACAGGAGAGTGCGATTTCAAAGTTGTATCAACGAAATCGAAAGGTATAACATAACAAGCACACATCAGTCGACATCATATCATCTCCGGCCGACTGGGGCTTCGGTGGGTTATGTCATTACCGTCACACATGACTGTCATCCGTGGCAATGAAACGAGTGACGGCGGGCGGAGCTGTAACAATTGCAGATGTTTTCCCTCCAATTGAAAGCCATATTTGACTGCTCATTCTAATTGAGTTCCTTAATCAGCAAGATTTACTGATACCCAGCGGCGACGGTGACAGTGCGGCAACCTTCCCTTGACATCTCGGGTTCTCGAGACCAGGCTTGACGTTTACGCTTTGAGAACTTCATAATATATTGACTCAATTGGCGATTGTCTTGTCATTAGACTCACTCATTAGGGTGTAGAGTTTTGTGAAGTAGATAAATCAGTCAGGCGATTGTTTCGGATGCTTAGGCTCGAGACTGGTGCTGTCTGATCTATAGATGCGGATTTGCTGTGCATGCGTAATCACTCGTCGAAATCAAAGGCAATTACAAGTAAACATATCCGGAACTGCTGTGGGATGTCAAGCAGATATAAAAAAAAACAAACGAAAACTTTGCTCTTAACATGACAATGGGCAGCTCAAGGACATCCTGATCATGTGTAACATCAAGTGTGTTTGTTTATAAGACGGTGCCCTTTGATAGATGTTCACATTCGCGGACTTAAATTCGCCGAGATTATTTTATCAAAAGCTTTCGGACTGTCGGTCTACTCGAGATTTAATTCAAAATTCACCAGCAAAGAGGTTGAAGGTTTTACGAGAAAATCGTAAGTTGAAAAGTCAGATTGCATTTAGGTTCCACGGGAACTGAACCCCCATTTACTGCTTTCAGGTGAAGAGAAAGGCGGAAGTAGGGACTGTTCGATTTTAATGGCTGTATGAATACAGACAAACTATGATTTTGTTATGAACCAATTTTAAAAAATTTTGACAACAATGACCGACACAATTCTTGAAAAAGATTTCTAAGCCATTTCGCATCATTTATTGTATATATCGACACCACAGCTACAGTCTATGGCGTTCATCGCAAGTTTTATGCGGTGATCAGAGGACCAAGTTAACGCGAAAGTTTTGTTTCAGAGAATTCGTAGATTTTGACTTTCTTTTTAATTCTGATTCTGATAGGGTATAGTGAGTGTAAAAATCTTAAGTCTTTAGAAAGAATTACTTACTGAGCGAAGCCTACCCCGAAATATGTGCATATAAATACTTCAAATGTGTTTGTTTCTTTTTTGCTTTTCAAGACCGATATGTGAACGGTCTCGAAACTTTCTTAAACTCTCATTTCTCTTGAAATTATAAAATTGACAGCAACTAGTCATAAAAGAAAAGAACTTTATCCAAGCCAAAGGTAAAATGTTTTTTTTTAAAACTCGAATCCTTGTGATGTCAATGTCAAAATGAACGCTAAAACACAGTTGGCTAAGGAAGGATCGCTATAGATGGGGCGATGTGAACACGGATGCTTTCAGACTATAGTATGCAAATACCTACGGAGAGGCGAACAAGGTTGAGGCAGAAATAGATACAAAAGTTACGTTTTTGTGTGCTTAAAGCTCGAGTTCTGAGAATGCATTCGATCAGGAATGTTTTGTATCCTCATTGAGGTTCTGAAAGTCGAAAATGGCAATCGTTTCATAAATTACTGTCGGTGCCTAACCAGGAATTCCGAATTTGTTTTCAAAATGTTTTTGGAGGAATTAAAAAAGTGGTTTAACCAATAAATTAAATAAAATAAGGATAAGAGGCCAAAAGGCATAAATGAAAAATCATACATCAGCTTTGAGTACTCGTGAAGAGTCAAAAAGTTAGAATTAAGATCATTACTAGAATAAAATGAAAAGCTAGTTTTAAGTATTCTTGTCTACCATTTAAGAAATTGAATTTTAAAAAAAATTCATTGAAATCTTCTGTCGGCGCCCAAAAAAAATTGTCTGGTCGATTTTATCGTCGACCTTCACCAACAAAGACAGGCGTCTTCAATTGGAAGTTTACATAAAACTGGAGAAAGCACGCATTCTCTTTTATTCATGTTGCTTATAAAAAAAACGTATGTATAAATTTTATTAAAATATTATACATTCGAAAATAAAGCACGATGAGAAGAAAAGAATCAAGAGGACAGTTAAAAAAAAAATTTGCTTTTAGTACAATTTCAGTTCTGCTGTCTTGCTGGTCAGAGTTGCCGAATTTCTTGTTTTTGAATCTTTCCTAAAATGAGGTTACGCATAATGGAAAATGGGCCTTAGAATACGATTATCTGTGCAAAGCTATATGTATATATGTTTTTTATACATGTATGTATGTAAGTATTTTCAAAAATATGTGTGGCCATATCAAACCTAACGATTCGGTGAATGACGCTGATGAAACTCAATATTTGATTCCTGGGTTGATTTATTGCGTGGACACTTTTTACCATATTTAAGACATAAGTCTATTAAGTAATCTCTACTTAAGTCTACACTTCTATTGCTTGTATGAAAAGACGAAGCCATCAAAGTGTGAGCATTTTTCAAATGTTTACAGTACTTACAAATTACAATGGGACAGTAATGCGTCTCTTCTTCTACACTTGATAGTTTTAATGCACTTTTTTTTGGTGAAGATTTTCTAAGTTAAAGCAAAACATGATTATTTGCCTCCAAGTTAAAATAATTGGCACATTGTTCGTGGGTAGATAACCAAATGTAATATCCAGTCGAAACTTTGTAAACACCGATAAAGGGAAAATGTGGTTCGAGAACTATGTGTAACTTATAAAATCTATTTGACTATTTTTTTTCGCAACATATTGTATCGTAACAGTAAGCGGAAATACGTTTTAAAAGGATTGATAGTGCCACTGATTTGGTCCTGTTCTGAATATATTTTGGTATTTAAATTATTCATCAATTGTAAGCATCTTAAATTAAATTGGAATGGAGATGTCTCCAATATTTCTCCGCATTGAGATAAAATTCTTAGTCTTAGAAAGTGGTATGAAATGGAGAAGCTTAAGAGGAGTGGTCATTTAATTACATCCTACTACCTACCACATCTCAATTTTTCGAACCCACAGAACATGAAAATAACTCATTTGTAAAAAAAATCAAAATTATTATTATTAAAACAAATATTGGCAAGATTCTGATGGATGGTGCGATCTCCTCTGGCACACCCAATCAAACTGCACTCGAAATGACGAGTATCTCCTTGCAATATTTTGGTCAACGACCATACGGCACGCAACTGCCATAATTTAATTTAAATGTCATGAACTTCGCAAAATGCAGCGACCGACATTAATTTGGCTCTGCTCTAATTACTCGCACCGCCACCGGGCGGGTGCATGCTTTAAAGCCCATCTCTCTATCGACGACTTCAGGCCATGAATGGGCCCACTACACCCTAAGCGCGCCGCATAAAATGTGAGAACCAATCGCAAAATCTAATCACTTCGGAACGCGACCACGTTTCGTTTTGTGCGACTGTTTTGGTTTGGAAGCTTCCGCTGAGCATTAAAAAACTTTGCGGCTGCGGCGTTACGATTTGCGAATCGCCGCCACCGTCGTTCGCATCCACAACTTTGAAAAGCCCAATTGAACTGTTAATGTAGGTCAGTCTGTTAATATCGGTCTAAGTGCCACAATTACATAATGTGGCGCTGCAGCCGCTACGTAGGTGTGTCGCCATTGACGCAAAATAGTCCGCCAAGCGGCGAAGCAGGTAAACAGCTGAGCCACTGAACCCCGACTTAATGATGGCTTTAAGGGAAAAATGAACCTGACAAGTGATTCTTTTCATTGACAATGGAATGGGGTTTGGTGGTTTGTTTACAGATTCATCCGCGAGATAGTCGCGCATAAATATGGCGGCTTAATTGTGTTATTGAACTTTTTCGCTGTTGGGTATGACGGTGGTGGCTGTGCCGAATTTGTGGTTAATTCATTCGTGCCTACCCTGACTACGATTAAATTTCATAATTTGAAGATAATTCTTGAGAATCGTTAGCGATTCTTAGATTTGAGCTGTAAAGATGAGTTATGTATTTTCTTTTGGCTTTTAATTGCTAATGTGTCACCAACACCTTTGAAGGTTTGAAGGTTTATGATGCTTAAATGTGGAACCTTTCGATGATGGGGTTAGTCATTGATAAAGATAAAGATTTTACATGTTTTTGCTTCATGAATTTGAGCATATAACTGCTTAGCATCAATCCAACCTATTGGCCCTAAGATTTGTGTATGTTGTACTTACGTTTTCCTTGGTTTGATGAAGGGTATCTCTCTCCTTGGCCCACTGAAAACAAGAGAAAAAAAATTAAAGTAATTGCAGAATAAGTGTGCGTGAGATTGTTTTGGTTCCAAAATAAATTAACATGATTTTAAACTGTTTTATTAGTTATTTGTTGTGAAAGACTTAAAGTTGTTACTACTTCAAATCTGTGTAGGAGCGTAAGATACGGACAAAAAATTTAAATATTTCTATTTGCTCCAATAATTCCACTCGCATACAATTTAAGGGTTCAGAGACGGAGCTCTACAAGTCGTAAGTCCATAATACATTTTCAGATCACGGCAATACAGTCCAAAAAGGACCAGTTATATCTTTTTCAGCAACTACAAGTCCTGTTCATACTATTATTTTCTGAGAATTAGATAGGATCTATTTTTTTTTGCAGACTGGTAACAACTAGCTTTTATAAAGCTTATCAGTGGCAATTAGAATTCTTAAGGTCTTTTCAAACAAACTCGAAAGAGGTAGTGTCGTGGAAAGTGGCAAGCCACGCCGACTCGGCACTGAAGTGGGTCACGAAGTGTGAGAACAAGGACAAAGGGTAGTTGTTGAAGAAGTTTGGCCCTGGTCCCTTGTGGGATGTAGCGCCTCTCAATTGTTATTATCAAATTAAGAATGAATAAAAAATTGCTGTCCATCCAATTCCGTGATTCCAAATCGAACTTTACAAAGCGACAGCCGACGACTTGGTAAATGGACTCATCTGTAAAATGTCGTCGGAAAAAGCATCCCCGATGAATGGAGCCTAATGATTATTCTCTTTATCCACTGATCCAATCCAGAGCTTTGTTGTCCAAGAAAATATTCAGACAAGGCAATGCGGTGTCATTTAAAGTCGGTCTATCTACTCCTATGCGCCGACGATATTGAGATTATCAGAAGAACGCTGCATAATGTCAGCGGCGTGGATGTGATCAAGACCAAGAATATGGTACAAATGAGGAAGGGAATCCAACCTCGGTGTTTTGGATAAAATGTCACAATGGACACTTAAAACTTTGAGTTAGTCTATGATTTCGTACACATGAAAACCGCATGAAACTTAACGACGACAAGGATAACTCTTGCTCTCTCCTATCTCAAACAATCATGGTCAAGCTCTGTAAAATCTTAGTCCTCCTAGTCCTGCTTAATGGGGTAGAGACATTTGCCCAAGGCAGAAGAGATTGCTCTTGGCTGTTTCAAGAGAAAAGTCCTTCGATCGAAATGACTAGAAGAGAAGAGTTCAGTTTAGACAGAAAACTAAAGATCCAACGATTGAAATGGTTAGCTTATATAGGGCAGGTGGACAACCAAAGCTCCGGCCCGAAAAGGCTGCAGGTTGAGGTTTGGCGCGCGAAAGTTCAACGGACCTCAATATAAACTTGTAGTTTGCATTTTTAAATAGACGACAATTTGACAACACCTTAAGTTGTTGATTAGCGAAGTTATTGATAAAAAAATAACAAATTAGAAAACAGTCACTTAAACTTCTTCTTTTTCTTAACGCTTCAATTGTAACATATCTATTAAGCTTGGCCCATAGAGGACAAAGGTATAGCTTCTTCAGCAATCACTCGTATTGTTCTATTAAAAGTTGAGTCGTCTTTAAGTTTAATGGCAACTTGACAAAACGATAAAATTTGAGAACCCTGTATACAGATGCCGGTTGGGTCGTAAAAAGAATGCAACAAGCCCATCATCGATTTAAGCTACAGCGGTCAAATGTTATTGATTTGTTTTCTTAGCCTTCTTGAGTGTTTAGGAGTAAAAAGACATATCAAATCAAAGCATGTAACGAATGTTTCAATTTTAAAAATTTTATTTTGCGATTATTCCGAGTGGTTAAGAGTTGTTAACCAAACCATGCATTTACGTCCTGGAAAAAGGATTTTTAAGAAACGACAATTTTTGTAGCTTTTTTCAAATGAAATTGTATCCTAGCGGCAAAAGAAGAATTAAGTAGGATCGTTGGATACTAATTCTCAAAATAATAATAATAATAATTGAGTGGCACTACAGCGCACAAGGGACCAGGGCCTAGCTTCTACAACAACTACTCGTGTTGTAAACCTACTGTTTTTTGCCGACTCCGAACGGCGAGATTTGAGAAGCTTTTCATAGACAATTGATACTCTTCGAGTGTTATCGGCAACTCGAAAGAGGGGGTGCCGTGAATAAAATTCGGAAGGATAGATGACGATTGTATTGACAACGCTGATCCAGTCTGCAGTTTCTTTAAGTCCGAGCCAATGGGGTAGGACAAAAGAGGACGTTCCAGATTGAGAAGATGCATACAATAACTCGAGGCAATTGATCAGTTGCAGAAGTGTGTTTGTTGCAGCCCAGGTCCACCAGGAAAAGGCAGAAGATGTAGGATAGCTAACTATGCCGCCATTTTTGAAATCAATTTAAATAAATAGGTATCTCTAAATTAAGCATTTATCATTCATTCATTATCATTCATTTGGCATTCATTTTGAGATCATTGAATGTTCCGTAAAAATTTAAAGGCATCATTTCTAAAAAGTTTCTTCTTAAGTTTCACAGATTCGGTTAAGATCATTGTGAAAAGTTTTGACGGAAGATACATATGAACGAATATATGAGTACATAAATATTAAGATCCAAACTTATAACCTCACAATTATAAATTTAATTTTTGAGGTTATATATCATTTTGTGAGAGAGATTTGCATCTGCATCGAGAGCCTACGATCAATGCCTAGAATGAACGATGACTTAATGTTACTTGAGCACTTTGGGAAATTTTAACTGCATACAATATTACCTCTGAACACAGACTAGCTCCGCATTTTGAATTGCCCTCTGTTATGATGCACGACATATGTACTTTAGTCATTCTATGGTGACGTACGAGCGTGTGATTGCCATGACGGCCGAAGTTTTAGGAGCATCAACACATATGTACCTCTGTATAGCGTTGTCATCGAAATATCCATGATTAAGAATCTATTAAACAATTAATGTTTTTGACACCACCGATCACATAAACGTCATTCTTTCCATCAATCTATACAGTACTTAAGAAATGGGGATAAACATTGATTTGGCAAGAAAGGAGAGGGTGGATCCAAGAGATAAGGATGCCAAAATTATCATTCGTAAAAACATCACGAGTCACGTTTGGTCTGACTGGTGATGTCGAAAACGAATGCAAAGGTAACAAGGGGCTCAGTGTATGTAACTCCGTAACTATGTATCGACTGAAAAGAAACCCTCCATAAGACTAAACTAAACTCCCTTACGATAATACTTGTAGTGGCGTCAAGGCCACTACTCGTACAAAAGCTCAAATAAGAGGTTATTCAGCATGCTAACGGATTACTCTTTGTTCCACTCGCTGTCGAAGCATATAAGGCCGCAATAACAGCTTCCTCGAAAAATGTTTGTATACCAAATCGATTTGGCAATTTGGCCTTGCAATTTGGAAAGAGCTTTGTTAAATTTTGAAGTCCAGTTGACATTCACCTATGCGGGAACTTGAACATACTGGTCATATGCGGTCGTATTGAATGGAAATTTGTATACATCAGTGAACCACAGCACGATTGAGATAAACTCAACTCATTTAATTCCCTTGGCATAAGTTGCGCGGATACTTGATCCAAGAACAAGGACTAGTTACTTCAAGAATTGTTCGTGTTGTGTGTGCTAATAACGTGTAAAGTGAAATTGCAGTTCCTTGTTGATTTCGAAGCGGTGCCGTGATAAAAATACGAGGCGCTCATTCCGCAAATCGAACCTGGGACTTTCGGCATGTGTTTTATTTAAATACCTATCTACTACCTAAAACCTTAGTACATATTTGGAATTCATGTATTAAATGTCTTTTAACAAAACTTAAACGAAACCATTTATGTGTGAGTGATTTTGTTAAATTTTTGTTAAATTTTGTTAAACTTCAAGGTAGCCAAGGACTTCGTCTACCTCGGCTCCGCGGTAAATAGAGACAACAACACCAGTTCCGAAATCAAACGCAGAATTACTCTTGCCAATTGCTGTCTCTCTCGAAGGAATAAACTCGCTTTGTATCATCCCAGTCCTTCTTTCTGGCGCTAACGACGTAACTAAAAGGAAGAAGCCCGTAGTCTTTTCGAGAGAAAAGGTCTGCGGGCGATGTTTTTAGTCCTGTTTGCGTTAATGGCGGAAGAGAAGATCCAACGATCTTTATGCACCATACGGCGCCATGCACCTCGTCAAGCGTCCTCGGATACAACGCTTAAAATGGCCAAGCCATGTAGATCGTATGGACACCACTGCTTCGGTCCAAAAAGTCTAAGGTGACGCAAACAAGGGAAGACTTCAACTAACTTGGAGTGCGCACTGGAGGCAGCTAGCAAAGGTCGAGCTGGCTGGAGGGCCATGTTGGTTGGGACACATGTCCACCCAAGACTGTAGCGGCACAAAACAAAGAAGAATTTATGTTTGAAATAAACTTGCACTCGACTAGTTTTTTATATCAAACAAAATTCATCCTCTCTCCGACTGGAACTGCGATTGAAACTTATCTATGATTGTGGACACCAAAGCTCCGGCCAGGGATCAGCTTCTCTATTGAGTTTGCAAACAGAAATGAAAACGAATTCCAGCCAACTAGGTGCGCCCGACTGAAGAAAGCTAACTTAATGCTGGATGACGGGGTTTTGTTGGTTGAGATCTAGGTAAGGTCAAGAGTTTAGCACCCAACGAAGAAGGAGTTGTCGCAAATATTCAGAAAAGGTAACTAGTGCAATTATCTTCCAAATTGGTTTAAGCCATAATTCATTTTTGTAGCTTTCCGGCCATTTCCTGACATTTTAGTCTTAATACACAACGACATAAAAACGTGACACTTGGGCGACTTAGGCTCCTGAATCCTTTCCTACAAGTTACATGCTAAGTTTCCTTGCATTTTTAATGCTTTTTCACTACAAATAAGTTATCCTAGTCCCATATCAATTAATCGATTTACCAAATCAAGTCACATGTAGAAAGTTACCCCTCCCTTAAATTCTTACTTTTTCGATTTCCATTCAAGTAATCATCAGGATTGAAGAACGTCGCAATCTTCTTCTCATCGTTGTATCCTTGTCCCGAGCCATTCTGTGGCTTATGCTCGAAGTTGCTCTGTCCGTGTGAAACGTAATCATACGCCGGGCGGGGACCATCGTTCTTAGGTGGCCTTGTTGTCCCACTGCCCATGCCGTATCCACTTCCGCTCTCCGATGGCTGGTGGTTGCCGTATGCCGGGTCTGGTCGATTTGTGAAGTCCAGGCCATCGTTTGGCCTTGACGTCTCACCCATTCCACTTGGCCGCGGGTGGTACGATGAAGTAGTGTGATTGTAGTCCGGCCGCGTCATGGGCCTGGTGTATCCCGGATCTGTGGACGTTGGCCGACTGTCAGTCGAATGCGAGAATACATCTGTGCCTTGAGTTGGTCGCGGTCCAGAATCGTACTTCACCGGCTTTCCGTAGCTGTATCCGTTGCCGTAGCCCAGTCCGAATATGGGTCTTGGAGTGTTGTAGCTGGGACGCTCGTCGCCTGTTGGATAACTAGGCCTGTACCTGTCGCCGACGTCTGGCGCATTCTGTGCGTATCCGCCGGGATAGTAGACTTCCTGGTTGGGAGCAGGATAGTTTTGTTCGTACAGCATGGGGTATTTGTAGAGCGGGTATACCTCGTGCGAAAAATAGATCCGGTCACCGCCAGGCCCACTCCAGCTGTCATCAGTGGAGGAACCGTAGGAAGTTGATGTCGATGGTCGCCGTGTGGGAAACCTTGTGCTTGGCACCGGCGACGGGTAGTTGGTGCTGAACACTTGCGTTGGCGTGGGGTCCGGAATCGGGTACCGATCTGTGTCAAGTTGCACAGTTCCCGGTGTCGGCGATGGGTCCACAATCAGAATCGGAGAACCTGCCACCGAACCTGGCCTGCTGGGCCCATGATCTTGCGTCACTGACTGGTCGTATGAATCCGCCAGTGGAATTGTGTTGTCTCGCATGTCGAAGCAGTTCATCTTGCGCGAGTACAAGTCAAAGTCTGGATCGAAAATCGTTCCCGATGGGCGAGAGCCGGTCGAATCGATTTTCTCCGATGACAGCTGACATGTGCCATTTCCACGCCGATGCACACTGAAAGGGAAAACGGTTACAAATTCGATTTTCACACAAGGCAAACAGGCACAAAGAGAA
This sequence comes from Eristalinus sepulchralis, assembly GCA_944738645.1. Classification (NCBI taxonomy): domain Eukaryota; kingdom Metazoa; phylum Arthropoda; class Insecta; order Diptera; family Syrphidae; genus Eristalinus; species Eristalinus sepulchralis. Next base: position 58,985,353 of record OX122886.1, read on the forward strand.
TTGACCAACCCAAAGGAAATCGCTTGACAATTATCGCCGGCTCTGATGCACATCTCTTTGCAGGCGTTCAGGGAATTTGTGTCTTCCGTGCGAAAGGTCTTCTCGAATGGAAGCATGGCCTCCAAGGCGATCCGCTCGAAACAGTCTGAAATGAAAATCAATTAATTGACTTGCAAGTCTGGAAAACAATAAAATTAGGCTGAAATGGCATGGTTCAGGTGTGATTACTTGGTGCCGGAAGACGCTGCGGAAAGTCGTGGAGATATTCGTTACGTCATTTGAGGGGAAATGGGCGATCGGGAAAAGTTGTTCGATTTATTATGCAATCGTGAATGCCGAAGATTGGGAATGGATGGAAGGGTATGGTTAGAGCGATAATTGTAATTTGTGGTTTTACTTTGGAGTCTTTGGATCTGTTTGGGGCTAGAGTTGAAGTCCTACATTCACTCATTCAAATGGGTTTCTGTCGAATTGAAGTAGTGCTGCTCAGTGTCTACTGTTCTGTTTCATAAACGACCTTCTGAAACTAAGGCAGCCTCTAGAAGGATGGCGTCCACATAATATGAAAAATACGGAATTCCATCCAGTAACCCATCATTTGTTGTTCAGAGTTCGGAAAAAAAAATATTCAAAGACGTCACTGAGTCAGTTGGGGGATGGTGCAGTTTCATTCATTTATTTCACTCATCTTCGTAACACGCATGTTCCACTTTAGGGGTGGCAGTGCACACACGACAGAATTTCAGACGGCTCGATCCTCCGCCATCGGCTCTAACTTATCAAGAGCTATTTCGGAATAGGCGAGTTTATGGACTTGATCCAACCACCTGAGCCTGTCGAGCAGTAGCTTGCATGATGGAATTCCATCTAAGGCATGCTTCGGATGACATGATGAAGGGGCTAGACGTACAAAACCAACGAAACATAGCCCTTTCCCTCCAAAAAAGTAGATGTAGTAGTATTGAGTTCCCCCCGCATCGTTGCGTTTCGTAGCTGGCGCGTAACTCCCGCAACGGCACGGAGAAATTTGCGAGGTTGATGTTAAAATGTAGACCATCTAAGCTCGAGAAGGGTCAATTACTTGGCCTTTGCGATAGCCATATGGTGGATAGAAGTACAATGTTTCATCAAAACATATTTCACTGAGCAACCTGTTTTTAAATGGACGAACCACCAAGCAAATCAACCTTTCAGCTTTCGATCCAAACATGTGCCAAAATTACTTGGATATGGCATAATTTCAGGGTGCGAACATCGACTCTGAAACGTTTTCTCATTGCAGTACTGCTCTGCGCTCCAATGTCAAGATCCTCTGACAACCAACAACGATAACAAAAAGGATACAATTAATGGTTACAACCCGTCCAGTTTGTCAATTGCATTACCGCAGAGCAATGAGAAAGGTTGTCGAACTCGCTTGACAAAGCATACAAAATTGGGGTGAAGCGAAAACACACCAGAATGCCAGAGAGTACTGGGAGATGGGAAGAAAAAATAATTCTAAGTCTGAAAAACAGGTATTTCACTCCCAGCTTAAGGATATCGGAGATTCGTGGAATTAACTGATTTTACGGTCACCTTACAAGAAATCCATCCGGTAGCAGAAAGTCTTCCTAGTTTTTCGAAATTGCGAGAGTAACCTATTTACTGAACCGAGAGTGTAGTATGTAGTGCTTACGTAGGATTTGCAATAGCAGCTTGGAAAATTTCTTGTGAGTACGCGGGACGCCCTCAAATTTCATCATTGAGAGTCAACATTGAACTAGAAATATCCTTTTTGTGAAAAAAAAACGCGCTCGGTAGAATTGGTTGTATTTTGCAGAATTTTATACGTCTTTTCTAAAACAATTAGAAATTAATTGAATGGCGATACAATACGAGGGCTGTCTGATAAATAACCGACCTAACCATGATGCACGCGACTTTTTCAAAAATTTTTTTTTTCGTCTACAGTTATCAATCGGCGCCAAAACTCGGTCTTATTGCCTCTAAACTGAGCCAACAGAGCGCTGGAAATGTTCATGCGCGCACGTTTGTGGTCTAGCGTAAGCAAACGCGGCACCCAACGCGCGGACAGCTTTCTCATGCCCAAATCTTGGTTTAATATATGGCAAACACGTTCTTTTGACATCTTCATAATCTCAGCTATTTCTCTAACTTTAATCCGGCGGTCGTCTAGTACCAATTGGTGAACTTTAGCGATGTTATCGTTAGTGGTTACAGTTTTTGGACGCCCAGGACGTTCATCATCTTCCAAGCTCCTGCGACCACGTTTAAATTCAGTTGCCCAAAATTTTACGGTGGTAAACGATGGTGCAGAGTCACCAAACACAGAGTCCAACTCATCTTTGATTTGTGAAGGCGTATTGCCTTTCAAAAATAAAAATTTAATTACAGCTCGATATTCAATTTTTTCCATTTTGGGGGAATCACCGAAATACACTCACAAAAACGACTGTCAACAGATAATGGTGCAAGATAAATTTCTGAAATTTCGGCGAGTAGCTATTATAATATGCACAATTTGAAGTAGAAACTTTTTTTCACTTGTGCCGCTAGCTTCACGTTGAGGTCGGTTATTTATCAGACAGCCCTCGTAAAATATTTTTTAAGGTACCGATAAGAAGCTATAAGGTGTGACAGTCGATCAATTTTCTTCTTCTTTTCACTTCTTACACCGATGTTCGTAAAAATGTTCTATTCTTAGAAACCTTTTGAAATTTGTGATAGTCTGGCTTAGACAACCTTAAATTTTCAAACTCTGAAAACGCTGTTTTGAAAAGTTTTATGAGATCATTCAAAATTTGTAAAGATCCGATGTCATTTATTGAATGTTTTAAGGCCATCGCAGATATCAAGGATATGTTAACCGCTTTCTGTCAACCCCTTAAATAATGTCTCACATGGAATGAAGAGTGATCGAGGTAGTTGGAGGTCAGGGTATAAGAACGCACTCAGATTTGAAGGACGCGGCAGTGATAGAGATCAGGGCTTGTAACCTAGACATTTATTTTATATTCATATTTGAACCCCGTTTTAAGGTTGGAGCTTAAAGAAATTTCAATCAGATATCTTCGAATACATGTTACATAATTCGAAGTTTAGGACATGCTTGAAAAACGAAACCTTTTATGTTAGAGTGTAGAAAGAATCTGTCTAGTTCGTTAAACGTTGCTTTTAAGGAAGGACGTCGTTATTTGCTGCGATGGCAAGAGCGTAATTTATGGTTAAATTATTTTTTTGCCGCACTTTACGCACTTTATGCCAGGAATTCCATTGATCTTGAAGTGACACTGAAAATTGACGGTAGTATGAAACATATCCTGATTGAAGTAGCAGCTAAGGGTAATAATGCGACAATAAGAGCTGATAAAATGGTCAGTAAAAATGGTAAATGGTCATCAGTAACGAAATTAAGTGCAACGCTACCAACCCCTATTTATTTGAGCTCAAGATAAACGGGTAACAGTACTCTCTCTCTCGAAAGACCCAGCTGACTGTGTATAATACTTACATCATTCCTGTCCTGATTTGCCGCAGAAATTTCGACGTTATTAAAAGCGAATGAAGAAGCTCTTCGTCATTACAATTGTTGGTCTTGTTTGCGTTGAAGAGGAGGTTGCTGAGATGTGACAAATCAAGCGTCTAAGGTACAATGCTCCAGCCCGAAGCGTGTTTAAAACCTTTTAACTGGGCATGGCATATACAAGTGAAGAAGGACCTCAAAGAATTTATTCTCTTAAATTGGAGGCAACTGACGGGGAGCCTTGTTGGCTAGAGAGGCATTTCGGTTGTCAGGTCCACCCGTTGCCCCTCATAAAATTATGAATTGAATACGGATAAAGTATTATTGTTATGAACATTTTTTTCGCTCACTACACTTTCAATACAAAATCATTTCCGAATAAAACTGAATGATTGTTTATTACCATTCCGTTCGAAGGTCATTCCTACACGAACTGTCACCATGGCTGCCCTTGCGGAATATGATTCTGTTCTGACAAATGTCAATGTCACAATTCAAATAAATGTAGTTTTAATAAATTCAGGCTATAAAGCATTTTCGAGAATTCGGAATTTCACGTAACCAACACTTTCATGTTCTCCCGTCCGTCCGCCCCAACAAACAAAGCATAACCGATCCCCTTGCAAACCTTGAACCGTTTTCAGACCCATCCCATTGGTGGCGAGTACTGACATTGAAATCAGCGTTGACACTCCTCCCCCTGTTGGGCTCAATAAACCACGTTATGGAGTCTTGCACAACAATACAGCCATGCGCTGCCTCGGATTTACGAATTCATTTCGGGTTTGGTTTGATCTTCGACTCTGACTTGAGCCAAAAGTGGTGAGTCTTGAACTTCGTCAGCTGGGTTCTCTCTCATTAGATCCTGGTAAATGATCCAAGTCGTCACCTCGTTATCGTCATTTGGAGTGTGAGTAAGTTACTCCGAAAAATGCCAAATGCTTCTTCACTTTTCCGCCCTATTTACCATCGAAGACAAAGCCATCGTTGCAGGTTAAGGGATCCGAGATCAAGACGCACTTGGGAGCAGACAGAGTGATTTGCTTCGTGAATCTGCCAAAAGCGAATCCAACCAACTACTAATTTATTCCAACAATTCGCTCAACTGTATCGATGAACTTCCTCCCCACCGCGGGCGTGTTCATTTGAATTTTAGAACAAAACTCTTCAGCTCCGGCTCCGGCTACGACTCTGCCTCTGACTCAGCTGGTTGCGGAGCAATGGCGAACTGGTTATGCTAATAAATCCGCAGCGAGACTCCTTTGTTAGCCTCCAGCACGCACACTCGTATGACCTCAACAGGCACAACAGCAAAAACGTGTCAAGTTCAAACCGCCGAATGGGCTTTGATTTACGGCTTCTAGGAACAAATTACTAGGGCTCGCGTTCCACAGCGTTATATAATCACACCAGAATCGTTCAATGAAACCCACCACCTGTCCGGCGTACTTACCATTCCGGGCGTTCACTAGCTCGTTGTCCACACTAAGGGCTGCCACGCTGGCTATAAAAAAGGTCACTGAAACGATAGCACAGTACATGGTGGTGGAGGTGAGGTCACCACTCCACGCTGCTTCACACTGCAAATTGTCCACGAACTTCACGGCACTTTTCGACTCGGGTTCGGATTCCCTGAAAGATGATTACGATGAGAGAATCTGGAATCGTGCAAAAATCGCGACGGTTCTGGTCAGCAAACTGCCGGCACACTGACCATGTCTCCACTCCGACTGACGAGAAATGTAAGCGTTCTTGGACCTGACGGAGTTCGCCAATAATTTCACTAATTGTCCGTTCTTCTCGTTGGTCTCGCTCGCCGGCGAGACCCGAAAAGAAAGACGGGAGAACGAATTTGAATTTCAACCTAAAAACAAACGGTGCTTCCAGCCACATTCGAAGATGAAAGTTGAGTGTACCACTTTTTTTTGCCTGTTTTTGTTTTCGGTCTTGACTTCTGCACCACTCCCGTGCGGTCCCCTTGGGGGCCATTTCATTCTGAGATTCCCATGGCCCTATGCTGCGACACAGAAGATTACGTTTTAGGAGCACTTAGCGAAATTGTGTCCAAAATTGAGACAGCGAACCGCTCGGAAGGAAAGTGCTTTCCACCTTCGTGCTGGGCTTTGGGTGTCAGAAATGACAGGTCAAGCTAATTAGGTTTTGATTTGTGGTTTTCGCGAATTTCTCAAGTGGAAATTTTCTTGCTTTTGGACGCCTGGTCATCTCTTGATACGAAAAGGATGACAATTGCAACTAAAAATAGGTAGGTTAACGAACGTGCGGAAAACTGACGTAGTTTTGGTTGGCTGACAATGGAATTATGAATTGGACACCGGTCCGGCTGGGGAAACCAAAGTGACATCACAAATGACGAGTTTCGTTGACTCTGCGATGAATCTTTGTCAGGAAATGATAGATAGTGCTGGTGTGCTCGGTTGTGACACATGAAATGAACGATTTTTTCAACAATGATGTTCTTGTGTGCGTGTTTTAGAATCCTTTGCTGGTACATTTCTTTTTTTTTTCTAGGACTGTTTTTTTCTTTTCCTGTACGAATTTAAATTGGAATATAATACATCCCAGGCTGTCAGACTTAAAAATTAGGCATTTAGGAATTTTGGGGGGAAAGGCGCATCATTCGGAGTTAGTATGGTAAGTTCCTTCCTTGAAAACGAATTGTGTGGGAAACCGGAAGCTGTAATTGACGACACTATTTTACGTGAAACGCGTGATGCAATGTCAACAAACCAGGTTCAGCGCCTTACGAACAACAGGGGAACATCCCCCATGACAATAAATCGACACAAAAACCTCGACAAGTGGGTACCCTTTGAAATAAAGAATCGCTGAGTCCAAGGCACCGAAATGCAACGTTTTTCATCGCTTGCGATGAAAAGGAGGCTTTGAATGACAGCCGTAAAAGATGTGGAACGTGATTGAGTGCAGAGCAGTTTTTTACCCAGACAACGTTTTGGCCACAATCTCATGGACAGCGAAAGGACCTATCCACTTTTCATTCCTTCAGTTCGGAGAAACAATGAAGGCAGTACACAAATTTTAAGAAATCGAAATACGAAGTTCCCATGATTCTACCATTTTGAAATTTGAGCTTAATTTGTTTCAATTGCCTTAGACACAACGGTTTTTGATTTGAGTCCCCTACCTTTTAGTGACATCTGCGCCAAATTTCATTTCAAAATATTGGATAGCTCATGATATATACGTTCTTTTGAAGCATTTAAAAAATAATTTCTGACTTACAGAATGTCTTAAACTGTCCAGAAATTTCAGCCACTAAGACATTGAAAATGTTGCAAAAGGTCGATAGTTTGCAAAGTTTATTGAAAAATGTTCAAAAGCGTTGAAAACGAGTGACGGCCGGAACAGCAGTCGAAATCAGTTAATAATGAAAAAGGAATTAAAGGTTACAGTGGAAGAGGAGTTTGCAACATGTTTTGAAAATATTCACGCATAAGTACATTCGATGGGGCAAACAATTTAGAGGAACAAAGAAAGATTTGTTGGTTGTAGCCACGGTGGCGTTCGTTTTATTTGGAGTCTTCAGAAAATAACCAATCACGTCTAGAAATGCTTAAGACTTACAAAAAACACGTTGACTCTCGTTCATAGAAAAAACTTCTACCTTGGACCTGTTGAGATAGCAATCTGTAAGGCACTAACTTCTGCCTAACTTCTTTGTTAATAATCGCTGATGAATTCGTTTTGCTTTTGTTCTCCAATAAAATGAGGGGCCAGCCGACTGCGAGCAGCGAAATTTGAAAAGTCTTTTGAAATTCGGAAGAAATGGTGCAGTGGGAACAACTACAAAGTGGAAGCTGAGTACAGAACGAACCGAATACCTTCCGGTGTTTGAGTCGGAATTGGTATTAAGAATCCATAACTTCGAAGGTTATAGGACGCGTAGAACACCGAATCTTCAGTATAAAAATCAAGTTTTCGTATACAGGAATCATGGATCTGAAGAAGACTGGTTTGATCGCATTACCTTGGCCTCTTTCACAGGTTGCCTGTCCGATAATGAAAAAAAAGGAGGCGTCATCCAAAGGCCAATTTAATCTTCGACAAGCTGTAATGAATGACCTATCACTCTACGAAGGTGCAAGTTAAAAGGATTACCTCTATCGTAAGGAGCTGAAGGGTTTAGTTAGCTGGAGGAGACTCGCAGATTAAAGAACCCGTTGCCTTAAAGGAGGTTCTAGATCCCTTACACCTTGCTCAACATGAACGTGTGACGAGTGATGTAAAACGACTCCTGATTCATACGAACTGAGTCATTGTGTCCTTGCAACAGAGAATTGAGCAGACTGATGGATTTTGGAACATCTTGACGATTCACATATCAACTCATTAGACGAGTGTGTTCACGAGCAATCTGCTAAGATCTCAAGTTCAAGATCACTTGATCGAAGTCAGTAATTTTCTTACACACAACACACAAAACAATCAAGATACCAAATATTATCAGTCAGGGAAATAGGTATCTTTGAAGACTTAGCCAAGTGATGTACAGTTCTTACTTAATAAGAATAAATCTAAAGCTGAATATTTAAAAAGCAGGTTGTACAGAGTCACTTCAAGCCTTAATTTTGTCTGACTTTAACTTGCGTGCTTAGATTTTTGCATTAAGAACCTGACGAAAATTGTGTTGCTGTACTCATTTCAAATGGTGGCAGTGCTATTGTTGTTAGGAATTATTAAAAAAACTTTAAAGGTCAACTCTGCTGATTTGTGTGAATGCCTGGAACCATGCGTGGACAATTTAAGGCGTTCTGATCGGTAAGGTTTCGGGCCTGGGAAGTCCAAACTAGATTAAGTATTCACATTGTGACAGATCAAACCATCACATTACCGCAGATCTTTGAAAAGAATCAAGTAGTGGAAATCGACAGGAACCACCTTTTCGTCGGTTTAAAGGCCACATATGACAGCAACCCTAAACATGAGCTAAGCCGGGTCTTTTTTAGTTTTGGTATTTGCAGCAAACTCGTCAGATTGTCTGAGATGACCAAGGACAAATCTCGCTGATTTATCAGGATCGGTAACGAACTCAACTTTCATGTTAAAAATATTTTAGACAAGGCGACGCATCGTTTGACTTTTACAAATCAGTCAAGAGAAGATGATGTAAAACTCACAACTTGCCACCAGGGGATCGATCATCTAAAACTCCGTTCAACTGGTAGCTTACGCGGATGATACTTTTGCGATGGGAAGCACTCAGCTAGAAGTCAATGAAGTGTCAAGCGCAAAAATGGGTCTGGCGGTAAGCGAGGCAAAAACTACTATATTCTGACATCAATGAAGGACCCGCGGCATCGACATTTCGGAAAGAGCCCCGCAGTGGGCAACAATAAGTTTAAGACGGTCAGGGACTTGATGTATGTACCTTAGCAAAAAGTGACACCGACATCAGTACCGAAATCAAATGTAAAATCATATTTGCAAATTGCTCTTTTCTTCGACTTAAGGCTTGAATTGTGAACTTTATGGCTTTGCGTCAATGCAAGTCGTGCTTCTTTCTGTCTTTAACGTATACGCAACGCGTAAGTGATCAACGAACTAGGAAAATGTTCTATTTGAAGTTCAGAAAAAATAAAGAAACGCAATGAAAAAGGTTGTTAAAGTCAACGCATTAATTGAAAAGGGCCTTTCTAACACTTTTTTTTTAATTTCGCCCTATGAACATTTTTAGAAAACAATTTTCTAATTTTAGGCAACACTTTAAATGACAGCCGGTCGTTTTGTTGACATATTTCATGGAAGAGCTTCTGACGCATAAAGCGGACACATGCATTTTGCGGCACAGGGTCACTTTCGTCAGACGGATATTTAATTTTTTTGTAAGGTCCCTTCAGGTCAAAGTTTCCAGTTTAGTAAAATAATCTTCGGTTTAAACAAATGAAGAATACAATGTGCAATATCTGTTCATTGGCTGTATGTTAGGTGTGATGCCAAACTGAGTAAAAGACGAAAAATGTGGCTTCTCTAGCGAAGAAAATGTAATTTCTCTCGGGCCTTGTAGGCCTTAAAAAGCGTTATAGCTCAACAGAGTATGGGTGGTGAACAAAACCTTTCACCCCTCGAAATGCTACAGTAAACATGGAAAATGTTTTCAGAATTACACAAGAAGTCCTTAAGGACGGACAAACAATTTTTCCTCAAAGCTGCCTGCCTAAGGAACATTTCCCTTTGCGGTTCTGTTGTGTTCTAGGCACTTGGAAGCACTGCCACCATTTGAAATGAAAACACTGTCATCGTTTACAGTTTTATGAGTTTCGAACGACGTTGCTGACTTTTTTCAAGAAATTCTTCAATTTGTCAAAATATGCAAATCAAGACAAAACGCCGTGAACCTAAAATTATTTTTTCTTGAAATGGTTGCCTGCACACGGATATTACTTCACTTCAAACAGCACATAAAATGCATGTGGTCATCACTAAAAAAATAGCAGTATGCATATCGTGAGACTTGTCAAATTCCCGTTATACTCGCAGTAATTATTTCAAAAATCAATGAGCCACACTTGTCGGTAGCCACTTTGCGGAACACCTACGTGATACAAAGCTCATAACGTCCACACTATCGCAACGAAAATACATTTCATTTTATTTGTTTTCGCAGGCTCACCAAAAATTTTGCAACTTTTTTTTCAGTTTCACTTGATTTTAATGCACCGCACGCTATACCGCTACACCGGAACCGAAAAACAACTTTAATTGAATTCACCGCCTTCCTTTTTATCTGCTGCCGAGGATCGGACGTGTGGTACTTAATTAAATTCCCCAAAAAACGGTGCTTCGAGTGGAGGTAATTTCAATTATAAACATAACGCCGCCGCCAGTGGATGCGGGATGTCGAAGATTGCATGGGCGGGTGCGTCCAAAAACACCTGCATCCATTCCATTTTTGAACAATTGACAAGAAAATTAAAATCTTCCCCCGAGCATGATGTAACACCAGAAGGCACACACAAAAACCGACAAAACAAACAGAGCTCACGTCACAGAAGCGAGTAATTATTCACATTGAAGTTGAAGTGCATTTAATGCGGACAATAGCGTCACCCCATTGTTGTGTTAGAACGTGGTCCAAGAGAACGCGCTTACAAAGCCAAATCGAATGGGAGATGCATGGAGCGTCCGTCATTCACTGATGAGAGTATCTGGCAGATGTGTATATTTTCACAAGTTTTAACTTCAAAAGTGCATCTTTATGCCACTAGAGTCGAATTTTAATCCACACCTTCACTGTAGCGCTTCAATCCGTCCGTACTCGCTAAGCAAACGACACTGAATAACGTCAAAGCCAGCGCCGAACACTGATTTAGATGTTCGGTCCGGATGGGTTTGGATGAGCACACCACCTGGCGGCAGCGGTTGTTGTTGTTGTTTCTATTCTACTTCACTCGGAGTGGAGCCGGAGGCTCACACTTTAGTACATCACCTAGAATGTCATCCGACGATTGAATGAGCATTGTTGGCCACGGTCTTTTGGGCAGCAACGCGCGCAGGTACTCGCGTCTCAATTGGAGTTAGAAGACACTCGCGGGATGGGGCATACAATTTGTATCTTCAGCCGTAATTTTCCCTTTTTTCGCCACTCAGAGGTTCTCACTCCCTGGCGGGCGTTTAACACCATCGCCGTCGTGTGCAAGTGTGAGAAACGCGGCGAAGTCGCACGGAATGGAGTGAATGTGAGCGCCCTGCGCCGCGTGTCTGGGCATCATGATCCACTTTGGAGCTCGAAGCTAATGAACTTCCTCCGCACAGACTGTTGGGTGCCCCGGTAAGTGGAATGGAATCTTGGATCGAAATGGATTTGCACTTGCTGAAAGTTGCTGATGAATTAGAGTGGCAAAGAGCCGCGATCGCGTAGATCGGTAGATAGTGGGTGTCATAAACAAAGTAGGTTGCCAGAACGTATCTAGGGAGCGATGAGCGAGCCTCCTGATGGTGCGATTAAGATTTGAGGAAATGGCGGCCTAATAGGAACTGTTTTTTTTTTGGGAAATAAATCATCAACAATGACATGGCTGTGAGATGGTGGAGGAAACGGTTCTCTTGTGATTTGAACTGAAAGGGAGTTTGGGGAAATTTATGGGATGACTTGTTAACTTTTGGCAGGCTTTTGGACGTCTGTCTAATTGGGTTTTGAGGACAAATTAAAATGGTGTCGTCCTAGATTAGCCAAAAATTACAATATCCGGATGAGGGATGCGTCTTGAATTTAGCAGTTGATTTTTAAAACTTCTGTCAACATTTTGTTTACCACTGACATCTATCTGGCTCTAGAAAATGTATCTTTTCTTGTATGATTAAGTAAGATTTAGTCGTAACGAGGGCGTAAGGAAGGCTTGGCACTTCGGCGTTATAATTTTTTAATTTTGATCGCTCTAGTTAAATTGTAGTCAGTCCAACCATTGGTGTTTGAATTATCTTCTTTGGAGATGACACTTCAATCTTCAAATGATCTGCGATTGCTAATACATCGATACATGCAATTAGGGTGAAATATTAAATAGAGTTTCATGATAAATGAAAGCGAGATGAAGTATATGCTGTCATGAAGAAAGGACACACAACACCGACGTCTCGGGCAGAGCGTACAAATAGGCAGCAGAAACTCAGAAGTAGTCAAAAACTTCGTCTATCTCGGCTCCGCGGTAAATAGGGACACCGACATTAGAAAGCCCTTAGTGTTTCCGAGGGAAAAGTGCTGTGTGCGATATTTAGTCCTGTTTGCTTTGATGGCGTCTGGAAGAGTAGATTTAACGACGAACTTTATAGGCTGCACTACAGCATGCGTCTGTCCAAGTATCTTCGGACACAATGCTTAAGAAAGCTAAGTCATGTAACATAGAGCGTACAGACGCCACCGATTCGGCCCGAAAAATTTTCAAATCCAAGGCATTTCGATTACGCAACAGAGAATGACATAGGTAATGATGGCGCACACCAATGGAGAAGGACCTCAGACGACTTGGATTGCGCCACCGGAGGCAACTGGCAAGAGTTGAATGAGTTTTAATGCGAAAACTTCATCGTTTAGAATCTAAAATACAATAATTATTGCTAGTGAGAGAACACTAGTATGTTGGGTATTGGCATTAATTTTAACATGTAAGCTGGATCTTGAAGCATGAGGAACTATTAAGCCATTGTTCAGTTGAGGAGATTAAACTTATTAACTTAGAACAATTAATATAGCAGGAAACCGTATCTTCTCCTTTTGAAAATAAGCAATATTCTCACAGTAGATCCTATGTAGATGAGAGTGCTTTACCTTATGATTGGCAGTAATGTCTATCCAACGGAAAATTTATCTTGGCATTGATCTATATGCTACTCTAATTTGTTCACCAATTTAAAATAATAAAAATAAAATAATAAATAACTTAGTCCTGCCCTCCCACCCTTAGTGGCCCCAAGCATGCTCCTTGAAGTTATCGAGTTGAAGCTGCCTTGCCTTCTGCATGTATAGAACGAAGTGTCCGATCTTCCTTGGGTCTTCTTCTAAAACCTGGATCTCATAATTCGAAAACCCATTTAAACGGTGACATTTTCATCCCGTCGCTCTTTTAGCCTGTCACCTCACAAACGGATGCAGTGATCCAGAAGGAACCACGAACGATCAGTGTACATATATTTTAATTTGATCAAGGCCACAACATGTATCGTTTAGAAACAATGAAAAACTTTGCCTTTTATGCGAAAGCTGCCCATGCCCCATGCCCGAACTCTATTGTGTTGTGTATCGTATAGTTCCTTGACAAATAGCGGTAACATGGTCTTTTTAAAAAGTGGTGCTGTGAAAAAAAATTAAGATGTTCAGCTCTGAATCGAACCTGGGGCCCAAAGCGTTTGACACACTAGCCAACTACACTACAACGGCTTCATTTAAGGAAACTTTTTGCATCTTATTTCCTCGACCAAATTCAAGTTCAATGGCCACCCTCAAACCAATAAAACAATAATCAGCCCCGGAAGTATTTGAATCTCACTTCAAACTTTCACTTCTCCTGCCATTCCCAACCAAGTCCCCAATTCAAATCGCAGTTAACTTCAGCTACCGCTTGCAGTCTCTGTCGCCTCCAGTACACGCTCCGTGCTATGGAAACGCCAGCGAGCATATTTCGCGCTTTAGTGACTCCGAATAGGTGAAGGTTCTGAGATTCCTCCAACTCAGGTGAGCGCAGGTTCTTCTTACCAACCCTAGAACTAGCAAATCGCTCCAGATAATGACTGTTGCCACCGCGCCCCGCCGCCGACACTTTCCGAGTCAATTCGCTGAAGACGCGAAGAAATGTGATTTTGATTGGGCTGGGCCCGTGACGAGGCCTAAATTACACAAGCCTCCAATTACTTACGCGGCTCATTATTTTATTTGGCTCGGTAATGAGTTTTCGTGGAAGCAATACGTCGCGTAGCAAGCCGTGGCGATGGCCAAACACTCTGAGCCTTTCTTCTCCTGACACGGTTCACTAAAGCGCGCGTGTATGTGTGCAGTTCCCCGAACCTTGGCGGCATTGTGTCACCGGCTGCCCCGCCGTGAGATATGAGGTGTGTGGCATTTGGTGACCTTGTCGCTGGTGGTTACGCTTTTGGGGAAGAGACTGCTTGTAGAGCACCGCGCTAACGATTGCCCGCCGGAGTGTGGGTGTGGGGGTTACAGAACACTTGCTTCCGCATTTGGCTGCTGGCGGCACGTTGGTTAGAATATTTAGACGCATTGTAGAGTACCGTTAGGTGTCTTCTGAATGCGCAAATGCATTGCGTGATGTAGTTCCATTGGGATGAGTCACCTCTGGAATGTAACGAGCAGAAGCTTGGCGCTGATTCTTGGGAGCACTTGATGTCATCGTTTTGTGGGAATCATCGTGTTTAATTGCTGGTGGAATCATTACATCCGCCAGTAGCTGCTGTTTCTCGGCGCGATGGCTGGCACGGGGAAGGGGAGCAGTGATGGCGAAGTTATCTGGAATCTTGAGAAGCTCACGCGGGGTTATGCTCTGCCGTGTCTCTTGATGATGGATTTGGTGTAATTTACGAGTACTAGAAACCTGGGGTGACCGGACGACCAAAAATTCATAACCAATATCAATTGTAGATGATGTACCTTCTTGGAACTTCTTCTCAGGGGTTATTCACGTCCGGGTCGTTCAATTTAAGGGGAATTTCATAAGCATTTTCGGAAGAATCTTCTGAAGCCCGGCCAATTCCCATAACTATCGATGGTGGTTGAACAGAATTCCTTGGACGGAACAGTTTATAGTTTTAGGAAAGCACAGCTTTTCAGAAACGAACGTCTATATTACATTTGAAATTTTATGACTTTCAGAAGGACGCAGCTGACTTTGTAAGACACGACAATCATCCCTGTTCCGTTTAATGGCGCAGGAACTTGAACGTTACTCGGAGAAGGAAGTCCCTTGGTCTTTTTACATGTAATTTTTGGTACTGTTTGCGTTGATGACATCAGAAGAAGAATATTCAATGAAGAACTGTATACGCTGTAGGGCGGCATGCGTTAAGTCAATCGTCTACGAATATGTTGCAACGCTAGCTTATGAAAAGCGGATGGATAAGACAGCTCCGACTCGGATATCTTAATCCTCGCAATGGGAGGATGCCTTTACAGCATAATAGTTTTGACGCAGGTTTATCTTGGACTGTAATGCCACTAAAAGCATCTGTATGATCAAAATTGATCATACTTTTCCTTGACTTTTAAACGCTAAATGCTAGTTGTCTTGAAAATTTTTATCCGCGATGGAATTGAAATGTGCCAGTATGATTGGTTTATATTTGGCTAAAAAACCTCCAGCACCTTCTTCTTCTTGGGCGCTACAGGGTGGATCTGGGCCACAACCAACATGCCTCTCTGGTTGAGGTCATTGTGTGTGCCACCTTAGCCTAAGCCATTATCTGTTGCGTTGTCCCAATGGCATGTCGCTGTGCAGCCCATAGAGTTCATCGTTAAGTCTTCGCCTCCAGATGTCTTCAAAGCATATAATAATAACTGAGTGGCAGCCCACAACGGACCAGGGCCTAGCTTCTACAACAACTACTCGTGTTGTGAGTGCTACTGTTCTTCACGAGTAGAAGAGACGAACAGTTTTTTCCCGACTCCGAACTGCCAGATTTGAAAAGCTTTTCATAGACAATTGATGCCCTTTGAGTGTTGTCAGCAACCCGAAAGAGGTAGTGACGTGAAAAAATGCGAGGTGTCCCGTCCGGGAATCGAACCCAGACTCTCTGCCCGCCGGCGACGCACTTACCACTACGCTACGGCGACTGCCAAAGCATAAAGGACCAAAAAATTGCACGCAAAACTTTTTTTTCAAAAGACTAAGGGCTTCCTCATCCGCTTTTCGTAGCGTCAACATTTTCGCACCATAATGTAGGATTTGGCTCCAGTACCTTAACATGAAGAAATCATTTATGTCTCGAACCAAAAGTCGTTACCATGATACTGAAAGCATTGCAAAAAGCTATGGAGGTGGGCATAAAAAACAGCAACATTGGCAGGAATTATTCGGAAAGTGGCTCGAATTGAGCAAATTCCGTGTAGAAGTGGGGGAAAAATGACTCGTAACATATTGAAAAATGAGCTTTAATTCAAGCCATTGATGTTCAAAAAAGAACACGATCTCACACCGCAACAGAACAAAGTAAGAATCGAATTTGATTTTTTTTTTTCTTCGATGAGTCGTCATCGTTATTGAGCAATATGTCAACATACAAAATTATCGAGTTTACTTACCAGAGAGGTCCTTCGAAAATTTGCACCTTAGGACGGCAACCAGAATCAGGCCGAAATTAGGCAAAAGACGGTTGGTGATGGTTTGGACCGCCATAACCGCCGATGGTCGCTCTCCGCTGGTATTTTTGGACCGTAACCCCAAAGTTGATGCTACCGTTTACCGGAAAGAAGCAGCTCTGAAGCCTCGGAGAAACAAACATTTCGATTTAGAGATAAAATGTTGGAGTTCAAGTCACTTAATCGGGAATATATGAATTGAATTGAATTGAGATCTCGTCTTCCGAGTAAAACTGCACAACATAAACTGGGTGAGGTACACTCGAACGCATAGGGTTTCGTTTTTTACTTCGTATTTTTCGATAGCATTTCATACAAGAAATAAAAGCATGTTTACTAAATTATATTTAAATAGAATATTTGGTCTCCGTGAAGAAGGGATGCGTCGACACCTTCATACCTCTTTTAAGTTGCTGCCAATCATTCGGAACCGACAGAGGTGATCCACTTTGCGTTAAAATTAAGGAGCAGACACGGCGACCATCAACATCGACTTCGATGGGAAGAAGAAAATCTACAAAAAAAACCGATCCAGAATCCTAAAGTTTCACTGCTTAATACCTGAATGTATTTAACTCCAAAATCGTTAAATAAATACATAAGATATGATGTAGAGTTTGACAGAGAGGTCAACAAACAGACTTAGCGAAACGAAAAAGTTGATATTTTGGAAAACGAAACCTTAATTTGTTTAACCACAAATACCCAACACATGCTCGTTTTTTTCAATTATACTTTATTTTTATTTCTGTTTTGTTTTCCTTTGCCATTGTTTCTCATTTTGTTTCCATTTATGCGCTTAATATATTTGACTTATTATTTTCATCTCATTTTCTCTTTGTCTGCTCTTGTATTATAATCTGCTTAAAGTTTAGATATAATAATGAAAATTTTAATCAAAACTTGAATTTCACTATTACTTTCCGAAATAAGGACAAAACGAAAACAAAAAGAAAATTAAATATAATTTATCATTGCGTATATATATATTTGCTGATGTTTATTTATGTATATCGTTTTGTATTTCTATTTACTCAGTAAATTTCCATTTGTTTTAGATTCTTAACAAAACTCGTGTGTTCTATTTTTGCATTTGCATCTGTTCTGTTTCTGGTTTACTGCTAATAAATAAGAAACAATTACCTAGAGTTAATTTTAAAAAATAAGTCAATAAGGACACTGTATTATTATTTTTTTTTCTTCTTCTTTTCACTTAATTATGTGTATATATATATTTGAATGTTTTAACCAATAATTCTTTTTTCTTTCTTATGTATATTAAAGTAATAAAAAGTGTACAAATTTGTTTAAACAAGAAAAAAATAAAAAATCGTATTTTATTTTATATTTACAGAAAAATCTTATTTTGTTTTATACTTGATTTCATAACAATATATCACCCCATTGAAAGAGAGTATATTTTGTGATGTTTTTTTTTGTCTTTTTTTTTTTGCTTTTTTTGTCTTTGTTTATATAAAAATGGTTTTGTTTAATTTCGAACGTGTTTTTTTTAACTTAAGAAATTTATGTATTTATTTTATTTTAGAAAACATTTTGTATTTAAAAATAAACAAAGTATAAAAATTCCCTAATTAGATAAAAAATGCATATTTCATTCTTGGGGAAATGGATTTTGTTTTTTTTTTTTTGTTTTGTGTTTTCATCTTGTTTACGTGGTCAAGCTAAGGTTTAACGAGAACTGTTTTTTTTCGTTTTTCATCTTTTGAACTTAGGAATATCTTAAGTTTAAATTAAAAAGGACTTCTATTTACAATATAATCGTATAAAGGAGATTTTTCGTGAACTTATTTGTAGGGATGTCAGGGAAAGTCTATGAACCTTATCTTACAAAGATCGTTAATTTTGCATTGACTTGCATTTAAGTGGACGTGTGATATTAAATGGATTGCACAAATGAGTACAGGTAGTGGACTTATAGACGCTGTTAAAACAAGATGATCCTGACCAATATCAAATAAAAACTTACAACGGATTAATACGCCATTGTTGCTCTGTAATAAATGTTTGCCTTTGGCCTCTTATTTTATTTAAATTCATAGGTTGAAGCCATGAATCTAAAAAACATAAATTAGCTAAGAGTACTCGTGTAGAGTCAGTAAGTTAGAAATAAGATCAGTAGATTGTATTAGTAAGCCAGCATTAAGCAGTTTTGTCTGTAAGAAAAATAAATTGGATGAATAAAAATGAACTGAAATGTAAAAATTGAATAAAAGTTTGCTTAATTGATGTCACCTAACGTTGAATAAAATACATTCAAACTACTTTTCAGCATCTTTTGAGTATTTTTACAAGGCGGCACTGAACAAAGAGGTCTGCAAGAAAAGAAGTGCCCGTCTCGCTGCTATCGCACAGAGGATACGGATTAAGCTAACTGAGTAGAAAGGAAAAATTTAGTTTTTTTTTTATATTCGCACGTCGTTTCAATATTAAATTTTTGCAAGGTCACCGCAAGATGCTAATAATATGCATCGTTAGAAATTTCACCTTAATTTTTCAAGAACAACAAAATAAAGTAAGGGTCTAATTTTCCACCCCCCGACGAGTGTGGTTGACTTACATTTTCATGACAATCATAAGGGATAATTTTGAGAAGTATTTTTCTAGACTTGGCAAGGCCTTTGGACTTCCTAAGAGGTGTCAGCAACAAGAAATTGTGCATGACCTTAAAAATCTAGGTCCTTGACTGCTAGCAAATTAACCATTATTAGACATGATTTGGTTGCCATCGCCATAAAGACCGCATTTCTTCAATTACAAATTCCTGCAAGGTTATTATAAGGCTTGTTTCTCCGATCATCATCATTTTTTTCTTGCAAAATAAACAAAAAGGGCTAATAGTTTTCCCTTTAGCCAAATTAGAAGTCGACGCACTTTCGAACTACGCCACGGCGACCAAGGGCTTGTTTCTTATATTTAGTCCAGTAAGCCCTCAAAACCAATCCCACATCAGTGCTTATTTAAGGGAAATGATTTTTTTCCAAAATTTTGATTTTTGTTCTGAAATTATGACATGTTACGACAAATATGGCTGTCATGGTCTTGTAAAATATTCTTCAAAAATCGAAGGAGGAGGGTAATTTTGTTTCAACCTCTAATTATATTTGTCCATTTGTATGGAATCATATTAATTTTTTTGACAGCCGATACCAAGGTTTTTACACTTACAATAAAGTTAGCTAGGACCACAACTGAGATTAGAAAAGGAGAAGCCGATGTAAACTTCCTTAATTTTTCGCATTTTGAGCTCATCACTGCCTCCAGGTTGTATACGTTAATAGAGAAAAAGTTAAATTTTTTTTTCGTACGTCTGACAATGCACGACTAACAAGCAGCAAATATAAATCAGAGTTTTTGATATCGTGCCTTGGGTATTCTATATTTTTGTTTCACCTTCCGGGATCCTTCCTGGTGGCGCTTCCTTCGTTATTTCTTCTCAATCAATTTGCAAGTTCCCGACTTGAGTCAAATTTGTACAGTACATTATTCAATAAATTTGCAGTTTGCTAATTTGCTAATTTGCTACAAATTAAGGCCCAACTACAATGCAGGTTCGATTCCAGTCGCTTGTCAAAATCTAACGAAAAGTTCACAGAAACCCGCTAAACTGCTTAGTGTGCATGGTTTGAACGAATTGCTTGTTTCGTGCAGAGGAAGTCATTCAACTCGTTCCACTTAAGTCAATATTGCTGAACGAAGTTAAATAAATTTCAACGAAGGTCGATGTATCGATCATTTCGATCATAGCGTGAAATTATTTCCATGTAATGCCTCGTTTGCTAAAGATGACATTTGTTTCCGTACGTACAATATTATTCAGACTTTAGTTTGATTTTATGCGTTTATGGCGGCTGGCGCCAGCTGGTCGACTTGTAAGTACAAAATATTGTTAACTCATTTTAAACGAACTAGATGATTTCTGACACTCCTTTCCATCTCTTCCTCTATACCTTCGGCTCGTGCTGTGACTTAATTCCGGGCACTTAAGGGTACTAAATAATCCTTCTAGCGCGCGCCAGTTATAAAAAAAAAGTTCTATAAACTGTGTGACTTGTTTGCCGTTTTTCCAAGACGTTGTCAAGAAATCTGTGACAGCATTTTATCGCAGCCATTTAAACATTTCTGGTTTGTGTTTATTACTTGTTAGTTGAGCGGCAAGTTCAACATTTAACAATTCCCCATTCTTTCTTTCAAAAATTGTAGACGAGTGGAAATGAAATTTTGAGATTCGCATCAAGCAAACATGTCTATTTGAAACTCATACAGCCCCAAAACGAAAAAATAAATAAAAAAGAAGCAAAACCGCCTCTTAGCAATAATTAAAGATATGTGTAAGTTTATAAAAAAAACCGTAAAGGTAATTTTTCCTGCTCTCTCCGCAAGAATTAAAAGCTAGCTAAATGATAAGGTACTCTGTAAGAATCAGAGAAGTAGAGACTGAAAATCACGAAAACCAGTCCTTCAATCTTTTCAAAAAAAAATGTTCATGTCCAACCTCCACTACCCGTACCATTTGTTTCAACAAAAAGAAAAAACTGTGATGAACCGAAAAATACTATTCACATAATTTACCCCTATCCCGTGGATCTCTAATGCATATGAGTGTGTCGGATTTTTCCTTCTCCTTGGGTGTGTGTGTTGTGTGTTTGTATATATAAGACCTATTTGTATACTTTCATTTGTTCAATTTGCTAATAAATATTTGATTTACGTGATAATTACTTTTTTTGTTGTTTTTTTCTTTTTGTTTCATCATTATCATTTTTTTCTTGTTGTTTTATTAAATATTTTCTGTATATATAAATCTGTATAAGTATATATTTAATCAACAAATTAATTTAACTAATTGTATAATGTTCATACATATATATGTCTGTGTGTATATATGATCTTCATTCATTCGTCTATTCTCAACAGTTTGATATTATCATTTACTTTTCATTTCATTTCTTTTAATCCATTTTTATTTTCTCTTCATATATATATAGAATCTTTTACATTTTATATAATGTTTTATTTTTGTTGTATGCGTGTATATAGTCACGACGTATATACATAATATTTGTTTATCTGTTTAATAAATTCATGCATTTAACGAAATTGTTCTATTATTTTCTGCAATTGGATTTTCATCTATTTTCTGGTTGGTTTAGATAAAGAGAGATTGAGAGAGAGAGCGAGTAGTATGTAAACGAAGTGTTTGATTTATTCTGAATTGAAACAAAACAATTCAACCGAAACAGACGAGTAAATGAACTACGATATATAAGGATTTTTTTTTCGTTTTTTTCTTTTTTGTCTGCCTTTTTTCGCTACTAGAGAGAGTATATAATATGACGACGCTCGACCAGATCGACCATTTCTTGTGTTTTTTTTCATTTATTTTTCAATAAATTAATTTCTCTTATAGTAAATAGTTAAATATATATTTGTTTTTTTTTTTATTATGAATTATGTATATAATAATATTCTGTAAGGCAATTAATTCATATATATTTGTTTTTTTTTTTTTTGTTTTTATATATATAAGTATGTATAATATATAGCATCTCGTAATAATTCTTTCTTATTATGAAATTCTTGTTCATGTTCTTTTTTTTAAGTTGATATCCTCAACTAATTATAGATTTAAATGCGTCTTTGTATGTTTATTTAATTTTTGTTATATTTATTACCGCAATGTATTTGATTTAATGTTCATTTTTATTTAATTATTTTCTTTTATTTTTATAGGGTATATTTTTAAAATACACCCACATTATGTACATTTATATAAAGTTGTTTTTTATCATTTTGTTTTTGTTTCGATTCATTTTATCTTTTCATTGGAAAATAAAAAGAGAAAATAAACATTGAGGCAGGTTTTTGAAAATTGAAAAGAGAAGATTGAGAAAATGTTTTTTTATTTAGTTTTTATGTTGTTTTTTCTTTTAATTTTTGCTCTCCAACAACGATGAGTTGTTGTTGTGGAACATGTAAAATGTTGGTCTCATCTAAATGTGCGTATTGGTATTTATTTTTTTCGTCAGTACATTCAAGGAGTTGATGGAAAAATAAATAAGGAATGTGGAAAATGATGTGAGACAAAAAAAGGAGGAAACGAAATAACTAAAAGCAAGAATTATACCCTGACATGCGTTGTGAAAACCTATTGCCTATTGCTTAGTATTGCTTTTATCATTAAACTCATTAAAAAGTGTTGTAGAACCTTTTCCATTATTTTAAAGTTTTTATACTCATTTGCTTAATTCAGTTTTGTTTTAAAGAAGGTGACAATCTTTTCATAAACATTCAAGATGTCAAAATAAATTCTGCCGGCACTAGTCTACTCAGCGATCTTTTGTGGTAAATTAGCATAAAACTTGGAATCTGTAGTTTTGTATTCCTAAAAAGAGGCTTTGAAACTGCTTCGAATCACAATGTTTTGGATACGTTTTCGCTTTAAGAAGAAAGTAGAACGATGCCAAATTGTTCAACTTTGTTGCAGTAATGAAAAAAGTTCAATGTGCCCACACAAGGGAAAGCAAGTTAGCCAACTGTGCGTTAAAGGTAAGTCTTGATAGTCTCCCGTCCTTGAATGCAGTGTACAACCACCACAAGACAGGGATAACCTGCTTCTGTACGCCAGCACTTTATGGTTTGTGCTAAAATATAGCAGTTTTTTGTCACAAATATTGCAAACTCAGGAATATACTGCAATATAGACTGCGACAGAGAAATGTAAGTATATGTCATTAAGTAACGACGAACAAGATAGTTCTCGGACAGAAAGTCACAAACAAGAACTCAAAGATTGTCACTCATCGAAGCGAACAAACGCATATGTGATCCAAACACAAGCTCGGTGATTCAAAAGCATTTTCAACTAAGCTGCGGACATCGCTGTTCTTGTGAAGAGCCTTATGTTGTTTCATGACAAAATTTCAATGCTTAATTTTGCTAACGTTAATGACATCTGGGGAAATTAATCAACATCGTATTGTACGGGCTACGAGAAGAATTAATAGCACGTTTCAGGGCGTTGAGGATCTATGGACAGTACATATGTATGTATGGTCTGAACATTTCTTTAATTTAAATTATTAAGTCAACTCTCGACTTAGGCCCTATCCACGCAATAAGCGGCAAGCGGCAAAGCGACGGAGCGGCAAAACGACAGAGCGGCTGAGCTACAGGTTTAAGCGGCAGCTGATCATATAATGAGCGGCAATTCCTAACCGGTTGAGCGGTTAGTTGTGAAAATGTCGTTCTCAAGTGCTGTTCCCAAGAGCGTTTTAAGTGACAGTAGGCTTAAGTTAAGTTTAAAAAAACGGAGTGTTCATCCAATTAACTGAAAAAGGGGAAGTTATGGTGAAGAACACCATTTATACAGTAACCTGCGAAAATATGAGGATCGCTGCAGATAATACATACAAATGCCTACAAAAGCTTTTGATTTGTTGCTGAAAAAAGTTGGTAGAAAAATTACAAAAGAAGAGAAAATCAATTTCTGCAGAATTTCAGTCCTGATTTTTTTCCAAGATTATGCCTTACAATACACTAAAATAATAGAGCACATTTGAAGACTGAGCGGCACCACTCTGCCACGCAGAAATGATGATTACTGCTCAACCACTGCGTGGCCACTACCATATGCACTTCCATATGCTCATTGCGTGGTCAGGGCATTAGAGGGCATATACAAATAGTGGCACAACTGTTAACCACATCCAATTCAAATTGGGGTTATAGAGAAAGAACCCAATGAAATCTGGCTTCATTCGCAAGGACGCTCATCTAATACCAAAGTGGTTTATGTAAAAGTGATAAGAGTGAATTTTTTGCAAAGTGCTCACGTTTCTCTTTCTGCGTTAAACGCTTACATATACATAAAGCAAAGATTTTCCAGGAGCTTCAAGATATGAATCACTTTTCGAAGTGAAGTGCGACTTGTATTGTATTTGACTTGTTTGTTTTTTTATGTATCCCATACAAATAAATGTTTAGGATCCCATTTGGGTACTTGGCTTGAATGTTTTAAAGCAGTCACGGGATCACATATTGAGTTGCGTAGTTATTGCACACTTATATCGAAAGCTCCAATCATGCTGATGTACATTGTTTCGCGCAAATATTCGTATTTTAACCCACTACTCCGTAGGTAGCTACATTTTTAAGGCCTCAAAACACCCATTTCGACATCGCACTCATCAAACGCGATTAAGCCTTAAGTCTTAAAACTGTGCTAAAGTCTGCTTTTTCGGGTTGACACCAATTAATAAGTGAAGTCCACTTACACCCAACTTGAATCTTTCGGCTTCGATTGAAATGCAATACGCGCAAACGTTACTTCTTTGATACAGAAGTTCTTCATGAATACCCAATTCGTTATTAAATTTTGTCCCATTAAGCACTTTAAAATTCTGTTTATAAATTTTCAAACTTCGCAAATGGGTGTTCTACTACTTTTGGGCAATAACTACCGCATGCTTAAAAAATTTGCAACAAAAGTTCCCATCGGACCCAACATTTTGTTTGTTTTTGTTTCGTTTTAAGTTGGAGGTGTATCCATGTAGAAAATGAGGGAAGTCTGGAATACATTTTTAAGTTTCAAGCTCAATAGCTCTCCAACGGTGTGTCGGATCAAAAAGTTGGTCGAGAAACCTGAAATTCTTTTAAATTTGCATGTTTATTGAAATTTATATTTGGTCCTCACTAAATGAGAGACTCTCAAATGGTCCAAGATCTCAAATTTTCATTTCCAAAAATTGCTTGTTAAGTGAATTGTACATTATTTCGCTTCAAAAATATGTGGCAATGACTTAAGTCAGTTCTTACAACTGTTCACAAGATTGAGTTGAATGTTTAGCTACCTAGAACGGAGTGTTAAATACACCCTCTTTTGTTTTTCTGTATTTCATAAAACGTAAGAGATAAAAATATGGAAATAAGTTGGCAAATAGACTAGTATTTTATGCATTAGATTGTGCAAAAACTCAATTTTTACATAAGTCAATACTTGTTGCCACACTTAGGAAGTACAATATATCCCAAACGTGGCAGAGAGATGGAAAGGAATCTGTTTTGATTGGGAATGTACCTTTGGGACAATCGTTGGCATCATCTGATAATCTATTGAAAGTAGAAAAATTCACAGGAAATAACTGGCAATCGATCCTTATCTCATATGTGACACCAATGTAATGGACAATCGGGAACACTTTTTAGATCAGACCAAATGTAGAAATGTGTCACATGTCGGACCCCTAAGATAGCTGTGGGATGTCACACGTGTATCAAATCAATCCCAAATGCCTCCTCGTATATACAGGCATACAGTCCTGCTGCTTTCAGACTATAAGTTGTAGAGATGAAAGTGAAATTTTGAAAACTTTGAATGTAAATGGCCGATTATTTGCATTATATTTTTGGATTATGCTACTATATCAACAGAGTTTGTTGGTTGAGGTCTGCAAGGGACAAGGAAATACCTTCTGAAGCATCTAAGTAGCGCAAGTAAAATTAAATCATGGACTATTACACACGTATCGTAATTACGCCCAAAAGGGTATATGTCTCAGGGACTTTTCACGCATAAAGCCACTTCAAGTAAATTTAATGGCCCTGTTAGACTTCAACAAAAATGGTTCAAGATAACACGAATATACCATGTAAACACTTTGTCTATTCGTATATTTTGAAATTTTTAATAAAATTTAAGCTGCAAGCCTTATGTAGAGTTAAAACCCGTTTTTACACTTTTATAGAAAATTAGCTCGAAATTTTAAATCGGTCCTACAAAACAGGCAGAGTTACTACGTTTTCTTTTTTTTTTTTGTGTTTCAGAAAAGAGATACAGACACAAAAAGACTGTATGAAAATAAATTTAAATGGTATTTGTGACTTATTTATGCTTCAAGTCGAAACAGAATCCTGAATAGAATATAAACTTTAAGTTCGCCTAAGAAACATCAGACTTTTCAATATTCAACTAAGAATAAGAAACAACAAAAGAGCAATTTATTAAACAATAAACACCTAAATTTAAGTTTGAACACCATATTGCTTTCATTTAATACTCATATCTCCTAAAACTACAAACAAAAGAGGAAATAAAACGCAAAAGAAAGCAGGAAACCGGAAGCCAACTGAAAATGAAACTCAAAAATAAAACAAAAACACCTTAAGTTTATAAAATAAGTTTCTTTATATTATCATATTGTTTTTCTCTTTTCCATCAATTAGAACTATCCGCGTCTCTTGTAATTAACATAACCTACATTTCAATTTAGTTCGTCTATCTTTCATTTCTTTGCTTCTCCATTTAAATCAAGCTTAAGTCTCAGAAGAGTATACAACTAAATGTAAAATTATTCCGTTTTTCGCTTTCCGTGCTGTACACATGTACAGATTTGAAATGTATGCTATCTACTAAAATCTAAATAACAATTCCGATTTAAAAATAAAATTATAATTGTGTGTATACATATAAAGATCGATTTTGTTTTTTTTTTTCTTCTTTTCTGTTTGTTAAATATACAAAAAAATAAAAATGGGATTTGCAACTATTTAAGGTGTACACATTGTTTAAAAATAATTAACAAATCAATAAACCCATAAATAAAACAAAAAAGAGGTCAAACGAAAAAAAAAAAATAAATACATTGAAGGGGTGAAAGATAGAATTGAGGGGGGGAGGAAAAAAATTGCAACAAGGCACCGCAATTAAAGAGGCTATCTCCGTGAGTACTACCAGAGAACACCTCTGCAACACATGAAATTCCGTATCACCTCTCCTTCAAGGTGACGTGTCAACTGACGGTGTGTGAACGAGTACGGAGGAGGGACAGAGTTTAGCTTAAGATTACTCGGCTTGTTACCTTCGACTGTGTGTGTGTGTGTGTATAACTTCATAACAAGTAAAAACTAAAAAATAAAAATAATTAAAATATTTTCTGTTACTCATATATATATTTTTTTTGTTTTGCTTGTTGGTTTGTATAAAATGTTTGTAAATAATAGTAAAAGTGTATGTATGTATATATATTTCCATTCAACTATAAATTTAAATAATACAAACATTCCACATAAAATTATATATTATTTTTGATTTAGCTACAAATCCTTAAAAAAAAATTTAACTAATTTATTTTATATATGCTTCTGCTCTGTACCGCTTTTTTTCTGTTTTTTCTTTTTGTTATTTCCTTTAAAAGCAAATTGAGAACTTGTTAATTCCACAAACATAAATATATATATATAATCTTTCCTTCATTTAATTTATAATCTACATTATATGTTTTTCTTTTTTGTTTAAGAGAATAAAATAAAATATAATCGTATCTTTCTTTTCATTTATTTACCAATGTAAGAACACAACAATTAATTAAATTATAGATAGATAAACATAAGTGGTTTAACTTTTTTACACAAAAATATTTGTTTTCTTCATTTTTCACTTCATTTCTTTCCTTCGACTAACAACTAAAAAATATTAAAACTTAAAAACTAGGTTTTAAGGCAAATATATAGTATAAGTTGTGTTTCTATAATTTTATGTTTTCTCATTTGTTGTATGATTTTTTTTTTCAACATTTTCTTTATCCAACCATGCCTCAATAATTGTTGTTTTTTTTTGTTTATATAATAACAAATTATTATCAAATATTTATAATTAGTATCTAACCCTAACCGTTTTTCCAATAAAAAAAATATGTATAAAGTAGAAAATCAAATGTGTGTGTGTTTTTTATTTTGTTTTGATTTTTGTATGTTTGTGTGTGAGTGTCTGTGTCGGTGTTTGGGTGGCGTTGTCAGTGAGAATAGAGGGAGATGAAGGAATTGATTTGTAGCAGGAGTTCAATTTTTTGTCAATTGTTTCGTCGGGGCGTTTGTTTTTGTGATCGAATTGCATTTTGTAACCTCATTTCTTTAATTGATCGAATTACCGAATTGAGGACTGTGTGGAGGTGCACTTCCTTGAAGACTCTTGTTGGTCTCTTGTCAACATGAACACCTGAAGCAATTTAAAGGCTAATCGCATGTGGAAGCTTTTTGGCATCATTCGTGAAGGTTTTTCTTTTTAAAATACGTCGAAAGTGTACACGAAATAAGGGTATCGAAGGTTTTTTTTTGTTTTACAATATTCCGGCCCAAATTTTTACATGAGCCAGATTTTGGGCTACGCTTCTCAATTTTTATACTTTTGAAGGATGAACCATCGGTACAAACACCAATGTATGCTGAAAGACTTTGTCTAACTGACTGAAATCGGCGCCGTCAAAAATAGAGCCTAGCAAAGCTCAAACTTTGACCATTGATAGATTTTTCTATTTCTTGTTGGAGGAGGACACTTAGAAGCTTAAGTCTTCATTTATGACGTTTTCCCGTGTGCTTGGAGTCAAACTCAACTGCCGAAAAACAAGCTGTACCAATCTCATCTTTCACTTTCTTTTCTACCTCTTCACAAATTAAAGTCCCATTCAGACACTTGTTAGCTGAGGGATAAACAAAATTTGCATTTTCACAAACTTCTTACTTCTAAAAGTCAAATAAACGTTAAAGTCATCTCTGTGAAATGGAGAATGTCCTCATGTACTTTAAGGAACGCTTGACGCGAAGCTGATTGATTGCCGAAAAGTTGAGCTAATGTACATTAAGGTTTTAAGAAACATGTTCTATTTTTCAGAATTTGCATCCTTTCGGTGTCGTCAGCAAGCACATTTTCACCGAATACCAAACAAGGTCTGTTTGAAAACTTTTCGAAAATTGATAAGTGATGTCTTTATTCAGTCTTTAAATTCACGGTTTCAATTTTTCTTCTCTTTTCATGCAAATGCGACAGTGGATTGCGCTATTTTGATGCACGAACATGTGGTTGAGGCTTGTCCAACTCATCGTGAAAATGGAGTACGAGGAAGAATTATGACTTGCGGAAAGACTACTTGTTGTTAAGATGCATGTGAGAAGGAATTTCAATGCAAACTTGTTCTTTCTTTCCTGAATCACGCATGTACTTAGCACATTTCTAAGTTAGAAACTGTTAAGCAAACTAAATAGTCCAAATCGATCTACAACAATGTCTCAATGTTTTCGATATCAAACCGAACATTTTTCATCGTGTTTGGGGACCTAACTGAAGAATTTCCAAATCGTTTACAGAACATAAAATATGTACCAACAATTTAGGCGAAGGTGCTCCGAATTTTGCGATGCGCAATCACTTTGTGATTCAGTCACCACTCGGAGGAGCCCACTTTACTTAGAGGGCGCCTCAGCAGGTCTCCTTCACCATGTCCACATGCACCATAAAGGATGATTTTGCCTTATCATTCTTCATGTCGTTAGACTCTCCTTCAGGTCGGATGTGAACTTTCCCTCATACGTTTAGTAAGATAGGCTATCACGGTGCGTCGTACTGACTTAAGCTCTGAACCTGGCAATTTTTGCCTTATTGTAAATGTCAGTCGATTAGAAATATTTTTTTTTTACCGGAAGCTGCCTTTCCATTTGCATTTGCTTCATAGTAATAGTATCGCACGAAATGTCCGCCTAATGTATGCCCTTAATGTCTTGAGACAAGTCTGAATAACAAAAGTTTGCAACAATTCAACTATAGATCTGTTTTCCTACTTCAAAACCAGTAAACACAACAGCATGGCAGAGGCCTACAAAAAGAGGGCATCTGTCATAAGTTCAAGCTGCCATAGCTCAGTCGCATGACATTTTTCCCAACTACTCTCTTGCAGCGTTGTACAGCTTGTTAATACAGTATGCGGTTCCGTTCTCCTGCTCTTTCGTTATTTTAACAGAATTCTATTCCTGTCAGTGTTGATAAGTCTGTTAATCCTGGTCTGTTCCATGCCGTAATCTTCGATGTGTGTTCTATTCGACTCGAAATTTAATTTCAACAAATTTTACAGTTAAAAAAAAAAACTTGTACTTATACATTTTCAAAGAGAACATAAATTGCCCTCACTTTCGGATGAAAATTCAGCATATTTCAAAGTTATACAGCTCCTTTTGTAGGCAAAAATAACAATAAGAGTCAAATGCTTGTGAATCATCGCATCACCCCCCCTCCTCCACTTCTCACTGTCACCCAGTGTAAGTCAGTGAATATTCACCATCCTCGTTCGGTATTTGTCTATAGTATGGTACAATTATGTGTTGTGTTCATCTGAATTGTTTTCTCTTGTTTTTTTTCTTTCATTCATTATAAATTGTGATTATTTTTTTTTTTTTTGTTTCTTTTTTTTACATATTTTCTATAAAATAACAAAAAAAAAAAAAAACGTTTCTATCCTAAAAACAGTCATTTAATTTACCTAAAAGTCTCTTCGCGAAAAAACGTAATTTTTTGCCAATCTGTGTACCAAATCAAAATCATGTTCTCATTTTTCTATGTTATTCTATGTTTTACATCAAACCATTGCGTTTTTGCGTTCGACAACGTTTTGTAAATTTTGTGTTTTCGTTCCTTATACGTTTGCATTCTCTTTTGTGAGTGTGTGTGTGTGTGTGTTGTTCGCTTTCCGTTCTACGTTTTAGTTTTAGAAACTATGTTTTATTTCTTAGTTCTCGTATATTCTTGTTGGGTATTTTTAAAAAATAATTAAAGCATGAGACAGAGAATAGAAAAAAAAAAAGAATATTTAAAAAGAAAAGTTCTAAACAAAAGTTTGTTGTGTAAAACGAAATGTTCCGAAATGCATTTCATTTTAAGTTTCTGCTTTGTTTACGGTTTCTTCTATTTTAATTTTCGTTCTTTTAGTTTATATGTATTTTAGTTAAGTCTCAAAGGGGTGTTGTTTTTTCTTGCGTGAGATTTATTTTCTGCTTGTTAGCTGGTTTAAGTCTTGTTTATATAATTGTATGTATGCTTGGAGAGAATATTGCTAAAAACTGTTTATATTGTTCTATGTTTTAATTTTTCTTTTGTTTTGCCTTTTTCGGTTTTAAAACTGCGTGTATGCGTGAGTTAAATTTTTGATGAGAATCTATTTCATACTTATTGTTTTATGTTTATTTTGTTTTTGCTTTGTTGGTAACGCTGCTTGTAATTTACTTGCTTAAAGAATAATTTTTCTTTTTCTTATCTTTTGTTTATTAAAAAAATGTATAAACTTGTTGTATTTTTACTTGTGTTTTTTTTTTCATTTCTTGTTAAATATATTACTTTTGTTTTGTTTGTTATTATTGTTTTATTTTTATTATTATTATATTTATTTATTTATTTTTGTTTTGTTTAATTATTTTTTATTTGCAATATATTTTTGTTTTGTTTGTTTCAATCCTGTGATGACTCAGCGGATGTTGCTGCGACTGCTGGTGGTGCGGCTTGCTGTTATGTGAGGTCCTGCGGTGAATCTATTGAGAATAATTCTTTGTACAATGCTGGGAATACCAGATTTGTGTGTTCCTGTTTGAATTTACTCAGCGCATCCATGTGCATTATTGACAGTTCACTAAAGAGAGAGAGGGAGAGATGAAAGGAAAATTATGAAATTGAAATTTTGTTTTTTGATCTGTATATTTATATCATCTTAGAATACCAAAATAATTGGACTGGAAGTGAGAAAATGATTTCTTGCGAAGAAATTTGAGATTTAAATAAAATCGAGTGGAATTATATTCTAAATCTATCGTGACAGACCCTTGCCAGAGTCCCTTAAGATCAAACAAGTTTGAAACGTACACTGAATTCCTCAGTAAGGGATGAAGTTGTTCCGCAATTCGCCCTAAGTACACTCGTAACGTCAGCGAAATGTGCTTTGTTAAGTAAGGTTTTGGGTAAAGCTACCTAGCTATCGTTCGCATGTTGCTTTGGCCTACTACTATTCAGACGTGAACAAAATGTCATGTACGGTTATTCACTGTATAAATGAAGCATGGGCGACCACCTTTTCATCGATTTTAAGGCCGCGTATGATAGCATCAATAGAGACGAACTATACAAATGTCTAGTTTTGGCATCCCTACCAAACTCGTCCGTTTGTGTAGGATGACGATGGAGAATGCAAGCTGATCCATCAAGGTCGGTAAAGACCTTACCGAGACCTTTGATGTCAAACCAGGTTTCAGACACGGCGACGGGCTGCCATGCGACTTTTTCAACATCGTTCTTGAAAGAATTGTTCAACATCTTCAACAGAGAGCAACAATCTTTCAGTAGTCCGTGCAACTACTCACATATGCCGACGATGTTGACATTATCGGAAGAACGCAGCGTGATGTCACTGGCGCTGGGTTTAGCGATAAACGAGGGTAAGACTAAGTATATGATGCCAACGAAAAAGGACATTCAACACCGACGTCTCGGCCAGAACGTCACAGTAGACAGATATAACTTTGAGGTAGTCAAACATTTTGTCAAACTATACACCGCTATCAATTCAGACAAAGACACCAGCACTGAAATCAAAAGAAGAGGAACTCTTGCCAATCGCTGCTTCTTTGGGCAAAGTAAGCAATTGGTAAACAAAGCCCTCTCCCGAACAACCAAGGTAACGCTTTACAACACCTTAATCGTCCCAGTCCTTCTATATGGCGCGGAGGTATGGACTTGTTAAAAGCGGATGAAGCTGCTCTTGGTTGCTTTGAGAGGAAAATTCTTCGTGTGATTTTCGGTCAAGTCTGCATAGATGGTGAGTGGAGGAAGAGATATAATGACGAACTATACGGGCTGTTGAGCGACATCGACTAAGCCAGAAGTGTGAAGATCCAACGATTGGGATGGGTAGATCATGTAGTGCGAATGGAAACCAATGCTCGGGCCCGAAAAATCTTCGAAGCTACCCCCGAGGGACGGCGGAGTAGAGGAAGGGAGGAAGAGAGGAAGACCGCGACTCAGGTGGCGCACGCAACTGGAAAGGGACCTCAACCCTTTGCAAAACTGGAGACAGCTAACTAAAGATGGAGCTGGTTGGAGACGCTTGTTGGTTGAGGCCCAGGTCCACCCCGGACTGTAGCGCCACCTTAAGTAACTAAGTAAGTAACTTAGCGGTGAGAAAGGAATAAATTGAAATTGTAGTTCAACTTCTGTTGGAAATTCAGTGTTTTCGACATGTAAAGGACCATGCAAAACGTCGTTTAATACACTACGCTGTTCGGCACATATTGCGCAATCGCAGATTTTTATTGTGTAAAAATAAAAAATTAACAGGGACGTAACTATGTACATCCTTAAATAATAATAAACTTCGCTCCATCTCTGCAACGGCTACAAGGAATTAAGCAAATTCTAGATAGACAGGTTTCTTAAGTTATGAATAGGGACTTAGACTGCCTTAAATCAACATGGCGATAAACATTTCATCTCAGCATTGAGAAGAATGCCAAGAAATACGTTCAGAAGGAAGAAAAAAAGGGAAGAAAACCGAAACTAACCCCCGCCGATGAACGACAAATAGTAAGATAAGTCAAACGTAACCTGTTTATGAACGTTAGGGAAATAAGAGAATTCTGATAAAGAAGAATTTACCTGCCAGAAGACCCAGAAAAGTACCACTACTGCCAAAAATCAACCGCCTTAAACGAACCAAATTTGGGAAAGAACACCTGAATGGGGAACCTTCTTAATGACGCAATACATCATGGGCGGACGAATCCAAAATAGCTTTGTTTGGTACTCCTGGGACCAGGACATTTATTGGCAGGCGAGAAAACCAAGAGTTTGAACCCTAGTGTTTTGTCAAGACTGTAAAGCACGGCGGAGCAAAAATTTTAACCGATGATGACCGCGGGAGTTTACGTCAGAATTTTGCAGAGTGGAATATACCACTTAGATGGTTTCTACAGACAGACAATCACGCCAAACATATGTAGGAGCAAACTGACCAAAGAATTTTTCCAAAGCAATGGAGTTCAAGTTATGGAGTGGCCGCCTCAGTCTCTAGACCTCAATCCCATTGAAAACCTTTGGACAGATGTAAAGAAAGCTTTATATGAGGCAAAACTCAAAAATAAAAAACAGCTCTGGAATGTTGTGCAGGTTGCCTGGAAGAATGCCTCTGTTGGGCGATATCAGACCTTAATCGACTGATGGAATAAGGATGTTGTGAAGCAAATATGATATGTTTGCATAACGGTAAGAAAAAGTTATTAGCAAAATAGTGACAAAGTCGAACATGGTTCTATAGTGCTGAAAATTAAAAACGGACGTGGATGTTGATAACTAAATCAGAACATTGGGAAATTCTTAGAACCTCCATATCTACCCAGTAGATTTTAGAAGCTATGCCTAATCACAAAATAAACACAAAATGTAACAACTTACCGGAAGGTTGGTATTTTATTTAACAGTGTATCCAGTACTGTGACATCACCCTTCAAGGGTGCGTGATTGGCTTCAAGTTCCTGCCTGATTGCATTCATACTCAAGTTGAAAAGCCTCTGGATTTCTGTGTTTCCACGTACCCCGTTTCGTTCTGAAAGGAAACACCACACACAAACCATGAGAAGACGTCTTGCGACGTGAGTTTGTGAATGAATCTATCATACTTACCCGGCCACAACAGCACTAAACTTTGATATAAAGCCAATTCAGTTTCAGTCAGTTTCAATTCGGCAATTGATTTTGCTGTCTCAAAGATACACGACACTAATCGCATCTCATACGAATCGGAAGTGTAGAAGGCTTCTTGCGGCAGCATAACATCACCGTACAACACGGCGTTCTGTGAGAGATCCAACAGGCGAGACATGCGAACGATCGCCAACTCAAACGATCCAGTTTTTAAAAGAAGAATCTGCGGGAGACGACAAAGTGGTAGACATGCATAGGGAGACGAACATCGCGCACTTACCTGATCATCCTGACTTAGCCGCATAAAACCAGGTATCAGCTTTGCAAATTCGATTATATTTTGTATCATTTGTGTTAGCTTTTCAGCGCAGTCTAGCCAGAGCTCCTCTTGGCCGAGATTTTTGTAGTAAAGTATTCGCGTTACGTCCTGGAAGAAGGAAACATTCAAACGGGGCTGAGGGTGAGGCGGAAGTGACTGTTGGGTTACCTGTGGCTTTCTGAACATCTCATGCACGATTTCCAACTTTGTGTTTGTGTTTGCATGGGCTTCCGCCAGGGTCTTTATCAGGACATCGTTAATATCGCCATCGGCTGTAACGAGAGAGCGGATTCAAGTCAAAATGCGTGTCTGCGAAGTGTGCGCAACAAGGACTAAGTGTATTTGGAAAATTGAAAAGCATCTACAACGAGTCTACGATCAAATGAAAAGCAAACGAAACTGACGAGTAATGAGCGTTAGCATGCGGATACAAACGAACGAATGGTACATGAGAAATCAAACTGAAAAATAAACGATCTTTTGATTGAACGTGATTTTTGTGATCTTTTTCTAGGCCAATTCGAATTGAAGAGAGACAGATTTGAAAACTGAAAAGACTGCCATCGGTCTACAGCACTCGCGTTCTCTCTCAGCACACACATCTCCTTACCCCATCTCGAATCACAGGAACTATCGTCGTCAATGAAACTAACTTGAGTCATTTGGGACGTTGCCGTGGCGGAGGATTGTTGCGTTAAGGGCTGTTGCTGATGTTGGTGTTGTTGATGCTGAAGCTGTGCTTGATGGTGCTGATGACTGTTGCCGGTGCTGCTGCTGCTACTACTCGTGTTGTTTGATGTGCTAGTGGTGGCTGATGTGGACTGGGATGCGGGATGCAATGATGGATGGTGATGTGTGGACGTCTGTGCCTGCGGCTGACCCGCCTGATGGTGATCTGGATGACTGGAATGTGCACTGGCCGCAGTGCTGGCACCAGTGCCACTAACAACAACACTACTACTCCCGCAGACATCAGCAACGCCATTGTTACTATTGCTACCGATGCCACCGCTACCGCCGGTGCTCGGATTTGAGTCGGTATGACAGCAGTCCGACGGTGTACCGCGTCTTAGTGAGTTATTGCCTAAAAGGTGTGGTTTGCATGGTTTTATGTGTACATTCTATGATTTTTTTTTTTTTTGTTTCTGAATTTCAGGAGCGACAAATTTGAATTTTGGGGAATTTAATTTTGAGCAGGGCTGCCCTATTTTGTGTTTTTTTTCTTCTTTTTCTGTTTATTTCTGTATTTCATTTGATTCGGGATTAAGGATCAAACTTAAGATGTACAAAAGAAAAACTCAAGACTTGTAAAATGAAAAAAAAATCCAAAACGAAATTGTCATTCGAGACCGCGGTTACTCAGTTGTGATTCGAGATGGTCGCACTGGTTAGGTGTTGCCTTCTGAAAATATCCGCTTGTACTAGGAATCGTGGTCTTTGTACAAACAAGGAACAGAGCTTTTGTTTCGGAATCGATTGTGAGTATGATACAAATGCATGAATGAATGAGAGTGATAACGCAAGCTACTCTGGTTAACTTTAAATTTGTTACAAGTTGAGTTTATTAGTGCATATTATGGTCTTTAAAAAAATGTGTTTTTGTTGGTGTTGCTTATCCATTATTTCTTGTTAAGATCTGGAGAGTTTATGTGGACTTTTTTGGTTAGTTTTTGTTTTGAAAACGGACTGAATTCAAGTGAAAATTCATCATGCGTAGTGGTTATCGCCTTGCTTCCAATATGTTAAGAAGCGTTTGGCCTTTGCATTTTTTTTACAAGATTGAAGTTTTGAAATTTCGCGGTTCTACCTTTCGGGATTTTTGTTTTGTAAAATTTAGTGACTTTCACACAAGGAGTCACTTTAGCTTATTTGCACGGGGCACTACAGAGTATCCTAATGACGAAAAAAATGCCAAAAGAGCTTAAAGTAAAGCAGGTAAAATCTGCAGACACGCACAAAAAATTGCAAAAACAGAAGAAGGAAAGCTATGAATATTTGTCCTCATTTCTGTCTGAAACAGAGTTGAAAAGTACCTTTAAAGTGTTGCACTAGATAAAGAAAAGTTTATATACCCTTTAAGGCAGACAGTAAAGAAGAACAACGAGATTAACATGCCTCTTTTTAAATTGCAGGAAGCGTAAGCCACGACTACTTTGAATTTATTTGCTAATTGCATTCAAGGACAGCCTTTTTTTCTATTTTCAGTATTCTATAGAGATGACTAAAAGGTCAATTTCCCCGATTTAATCGCAATTATTGAGAAAACAGCAAGTGAACGACCAGTTATTTGACATAAAACGTGATTGGCGTTCTTTCCTCACAATCATTGTTCAAGCCTGAATTGTTCAAAATGCCGGTTAGGTTTTCAACAAAATCACTGTTTTCCGAAAAATCCTCATGTGAAGAACTGTCTGCCCCCAACACTGTGAAAGAGACGTGAAAGTACTTGCAAAAATTGTTGGCAAATTAAAGTGAAAAGAGCCGAGGCGCTGGCAAGAAAAACAACGGTTGCTTCTTTCCCAGAGAAAAGAGCCACGAAGGTGGCCACGAAGTCACTGATTACTGGCAAAATCCCTATGGAAAGAGTTGTCAGTGTTTGCAAAATCGCTGAACATCGCTGACACATTGTAAAAAACTTGAGGACAACCAGTAGGTAAACCATGTCAACTTGAGCAAACATTGCATAAATATAGGCGCGTTTCATGTTTCAATTTTTCCTCCTTTATGTGAGATCCATTGAAGGTTTGGTGATTACTTCATTGGACTGCCTTCTTCACTAATCACGATCGCTGGTAATTCATCACTACTATGGTCTTTCTTATCACTATCTATGTTGTCGAACTCTTTCTGTCAATATTTCATTTCATTTTACCATTTAATTTTTTTCTACCTCACGGAATTTTCGATTGTGAATCCTTAGCTGGTAGAAGATTCCATTTTTATTGTCTCACTAAATTTTTTTAGATGATGTGAATGGATTTATAAATCACTTGATTTAAAATCATGTCCTTAACCCTTTCAAGTGTCAATGGAATCACTGATGGAGCCAAACTCCATTTTGTGGTAGAATGGCGGACCCACTCTGTCTAATAGTGACAGCTTGTCTAAAGGCTATATTTTGGTGCCACGGGAGGGAGTCAGAAGCCCTTGGGACTTCAGCTTCAGCCATACCGTGCGGTAGGCCCCTTTGTTGGAGTATACTGGTGGCTGTGGTTAAAAACAGAATATCGCGTGTAGAGTCCAGGTTAGTGTATTGTGCTAACTGCTATAGTTTATTGTCTTACCCAGAACTACGCAACGCGATTAGGGCACTTTCCCCGCTCAGTGTGGAGTTGCATTCTCAACCAGGTGCTGTGACCCAGAGAGGTTTTAGAAAAACCTCGCTCCAAACCAAAGGTGGGGTGATAGTCCCTCAAGCATGATCTCGTCTGTTACTTGGGTAACTAAGACGTCAAGTCTTGCGTTATCTACGACTCTTGGGAAAATGGACCCCCTGAATATTGATGTCCATGACGTAGCCATTAAGAATGTTGACGGAAGTACACGTGCACTAATCTTATGTGAATGATAAGTCAGTCAGATATTCTAGCAAATTGTGTAATTGGCTTAGTGGATGGATAGATGAGTTTTCGCCTCGTCGCTTTAGGTACACACTGCAGATGTCCTGAAGGCCATTTATCAACACAGCAACTCAGTCATATATCCTTTCTTTACCAAGTTCTAAGGCCTAGACATGAACATGTTTCAAGATTGTTTTGGACTCATATATAATAACTTCCAGTTGGAAGTGGACATGACATGAGTTCAAAATGGTTTTAGACACAGGTCACCTTATCATGGTGGATCCATAGCTTTTAGAACCTTGCATTCATATCTTTGTTGAATCATATTGCTTATCAATCGCATAAGAACTTCTTTAAAAAAGCCATCTAGGGCAAAAAATTAGAAGCTTCTGTGTGGCACGTTGAACGATCAAAGGGTATGATGGGTTTTCTTTAAAGGAACCCTCAACATCTACGACCAATCGTTCGCCGGTTCGATTTAATAGAGTATTTACCAGCTCTTGAATCGACAAAAGTATTCGAAAAACAATGCTACAGCTTTGAGTAAGAGATCGGCTTTGGGCCGAGTTCCTTAAGTTTCGAAAGAGTTACGAAAACATTGATTTTTACCTCTGCTCATCAGAATTTTTGTTCAATCACACGCTTGCGACTCTCACCCATCAGAAGCAATGCTCAAGGGCAACCATACAAGTTTTTGAACTTGGTCCTCGTCGTCGGAAGTTCTAACGATGTGGCACGAAGAAGAAGAACATCCCTTTCCGCTCGAGGATAATAATAATTTAGTGGCGCTACAACCCATAAGGAACCAGGGCCTAGCTTTTGCAATAACTTCTCGTGTTGTAAGTGCTTCCCACGAGTAGAAGGGATCTACAGTTTTTTGGGCGACACCAAACTGGGGGATTTGAGAAGCTTTTCGTAGACAATAAGTCGTCTTTGTTTGTTGACAGCAACTCGAAAGAGTTGATGCCGTAGAAAAATATGAGGTGTTCAGTCGTGGAATTGAACCTGAGACCTTGGCGTGTGAGTCGACGCACCTACTCACTACTCCACGGTTACTCGTTGCAGCTCGCAGATGCATCTGTTTAAAATTGAGTTTTCTGCTGTTAACCTATCCCTGTGAGAAAGACCCATAACAAAGATATTTCATGTCGGTAGCTTGTAATGATGTTATTCTTCCGTCCATTAGGCAAATTTATGACCGTTCTTGATTGGTAAAGGCGCTTAGTTGTGTTTGTGTGTCAAAGTTCAACTTTTCTGATTACAAAATTTTGAAGCCACTTCAAAATTGATCCCGTCAGTCTCCATCCATCAGTCTTAAAAAAAACATAAAACTTCTAAGCCTGCTTTAATGGGATAGACTATATCAAGGAGGCATTCTGAAAATAACCATCAACCTGGATGTTTTTTCATGTAAACTTTTTTTTACAACATCGACGCTAAAGGTCCAGGGTTGAAGACGTGACGCATTTGCAACAGTAGATGATTAACTCTCATCTCTCTCCATTTGGAATATTAGCCCGCTTCAACTGCGCTGCACAATCCACTTCCACTTCATTTATTTATGAAAAGAAGTGGAGACAACACGCACACTTGACGCAGTCCAAAATGGACTTCCGCACTTCGTCATCAAACCCACCTTGGTCCACAAAAACTCTCCGTTGTTGTAACAGTAAACCAAAAAAAAAAATGTAAAATGCGAAAGAGTTTGAACAAACAAAAATGATTTAAAGTGTTAAGTACTTGATTACAAAACAAGGTGAGTTAAGAGATACAAATGCGTTGATGAATTCGCAAAAATCGGGGGTGCTACGGGGAGTTTGATAAATATTTAATTCGGGACATGGGGGGATACAAATACTGCGCGCTAAAAATACAAATAGTTAAGCCCTGTTATTCATTTTTTTCTTTTTGTGAATATAAACAAATGAACTTTGCCAATTGTATGTATTTTCAACAAATTGTTAGTTACGAAACGAAACGAAACTCCGGTCGACTGAGTCCAGAGCAATAGCCAGGCAAATGCATGGAGAATTGGCGGAATCGGCATAGAAATTCCTCTGGACACAGTTTTTCAGAGTTTAAGGTGACTTTTAATGAGACTGTACATTGAAATGAAACAAAGAACAGAAAAGAACAGGAAACGAAAGACAAAAGAACCAACAAAATACTCGTACTTACCGTGACCAATGAAGTCTGAGTCAATCATTGTGGGTCTGGGCTCGTATGTTGTACTGTCCACGTAGTCCGCCGAT
Source organism: Eristalinus sepulchralis (assembly GCA_944738645.1). Lineage (NCBI taxonomy): Eukaryota > Metazoa > Arthropoda > Insecta > Diptera > Syrphidae > Eristalinus > Eristalinus sepulchralis. The sequence goes on from OX122886.1 coordinate 59,026,377, forward strand.
ATATCATAGGCCATCGTCTGCTGGGGCGTCACTGATGCTGAGTATCCGTAGGGACTTCCGTAGCCAACTTCGTTATTTGAATATCCATAGCTAGGAAATTTTCGTTTCGATTTGGTATTTGAAGGAGGGGGGGATACATTGGCAATAATTCATAGAAGATAGAGAAAATGGAAGAAGTTTTTTTTTGTTGTTTTTTTTTTTTTTTTGGTTTTTTTTCGAATGTAAAACGGACACGATACGAGGAACAAAAAAAGAATTCATTAATAAGTGTATGCATGTGAAGGAGGAGATATACGAATGAGACAATGAAAATAATGTGTAAGTAATCAAATGCTGTATACCCATTGTAACTGTGATGTAACTGATCACTACTTGACGGCGTTTGTGTATCGAACACTGAACTGTCTGGTGCGGCGTCACTTTGGGCGCGCATCTGCGCTCGATGGAATCGCACTTCGTCTTCGACTTTCTCGCGTTGTTTCTTTGACATTCGACCGAATTTTACGGCTGAAATGAGAAGAAAGGCAAATAATTAAAAATAGTAAGAACATTTTTAAAGATTTCGATGAAAGGGCACGAGAATTGTGTTAGAGGGGTACCCTATGCGTTTCTGCTTCACGTTGTTACATAATGAACATGGCGATTCTGTGGGATCATTAGGTGGATACAATTTAAGTTAGAGCAGTCATCCACTGTGAGCGTCCATCTTCCTTTTTTTTTTCTTACAGCACCACCTCTTTGAATTTTCTGACAACACTTGTAGTACGCAGGCAACTTTTAGTTTTGAAAAACTTAAAGAAAGCTAACGAATTTTAATTTAAGTGAATAAAATAGAAACTGTCAACGAAATAAACCGAACAAAAGCAACAAAAAACTTAACGAGAGTAATGGACTTTTGTCGAAATGTATAACCGACTGCTTCTTCGTAAGGTACGAGTATATTGTATGCTGCCAAGAGCTTTGCAAAACTTTAGTCGAATCAATTACTTTTGTAAGAGAACATGTGGGATTCTTCCATGTGAAAATGAAGATATCAAGTCGGAACCCTAAAAGATTTTTTCAGACGTCACTTTAAAAAAATACTAATCTTGAATTTCACTGGTGTTAACTCTTGAGGTGTCCAACTACGCTTCTTCGCTATTTTCTTCTTTAGTCCAGAAACGAGGGCAGAATAAAGGAAATATGAAGGAAATATAAATCGAAGTCGAAGTGGACAATGAATGCTTTTCTACAAGTCTTTAAGCAGTTGTGTTCGCTGTGGCATAGTGCTAAGTGCGTCGACCACCCCGCAGAAAGTCTAGGTTCGATTCCTGGACGGGATACCTTGAATTTTTTCACGGCACCATCTCTTTCTAGTTACTAACAACACTCAAAGAGTATCAATTGTCTATGAAAAGCTTCTCAAATCTCGCCGTTCGGAATAGGCAAAAAACTGTGTGCGAGAACAGTAGCACGCACAACAAGAGTAGTTGTTGATCACTTGTGGGTCGTAGAGCTACTTAATTATTATTTTTTATTAAACAGTTGATAAACATATTTGGTGGACACCAAATTCATCCGCAAATCACACTCTAAATATCGTTGAATTGAAGTCAATGTCACTTGAAATAACTCCGCAAATTCTTCATAGAAAGTCATCGACCTTCTGGAATGACGAAATAAATTTTTGCAATTATTTCATCGGCTTGCGAAATGGACAGAAAACCAGCGCGAGGTTCGAAAACCATTCTTAAGCTCTCCCGCCTTTAGCATTTCAAAAGTTTCTGTGCCAGTTTTTATCATTCATTCTTTAGAAACAACGCTAAGCTAAATTAACGCCTTGATTCAAATAACATGTTGAAAAATCATCTGAGGGAAGTTGGTGTGTTAGCACAATTTTGGTAGTTAGGTATTTTGGCTTTAGTAACACAAAGGATAAGCTTGGACCCAAGGGGCCTTTTGTATTGCCTCTGCGCCAGCTTCCGAACGCTGCTTTACAACTTCTGGCCAAATTTCTATTTTTTCTTGGCACCAATCTCTGAAATATCCGTTCTTTGAGGTAGGAGGCCACCAGTGTTCCTTTTTGGTGGATGCAGTTTCAGAGCAGCTGGACGGGATTAGGAAGTCGTTTTTTCATTGTCATTGCGAAGTAGGACAAATCGGACCAAATCTCGGTTAATTCAACGGATGTTTGGACTTTACGGGTTCCTCACAATAATAGCACCAATCATCGGCAATGGGGACTAAAGTTTATTTTCGTTAAGAGATAAATTGAAGAAAGAGAGGGGCCTACGTCGCTGTACAGCCCACACAGTAACGTTAAAACTTCTCCTCCAGATGCCATTAAAGCAAACAGGACCAAAAGTCGCACGGAAAACTTTTCTCTCGAAAAGACTAAGGACTTCCTCATCCACTGTTAGTAACGTGCAGGTTTTCACGCTATAGAGTATAGTATATATGTATATAGAGCTGCAGAGGACAGCTTAGTACTTCGAGAGAGGGCTTTACTCAACTGCCTCTTGAGCCCTAAGAAACAGCGGTTGGCAAGTGCGATTCCGCGTTTGATTTCGGTACTGGTGTTGTTGTCCCTATTTACCGCGGAACCGAGGTAGACGAAGTCCTTGCCTACCTCGAAGTTTCTGCTGCCTAGTGAGACGCCGAGACGTTCACCTGCTCCAACTAAATGTAAAAACATCGCTGGAGAAAGACTATGCACTACACGGTGTTGCAGCAGTTTAGGCGCAAACAAAAATGTTTTCTGCTCATGCGACTGTTTTCTGACTTCAAAGACAAATATTCAGTCTACCGTGACCAAGATCGGCTCTTTGATGCTCTGGCACCAACCAACATTACTTTTGAATCTCCGTAAGAGGAAAGTCGGAGGCAAAAAGGAAACTGGGCACAGAAGGAACATCATCCGTCACTTCTCTAATCGTCTGTTTGACCATTTTATCCCAAGCGATCTGCACGCCTGTCGTCAATATTCTAAGAGTTAACACGACTTTGCAAGAACATTAGTAAAAATCAAATTAAGTGTTGCTTACTTAATTCCTATCATTACCTAACAAACTTGCGTTTGAAACTGCAGAAGAACGGATTTGATTTCAAAACTACAACACTCCCTCCAACATCACAGTTCCAGTCATTTTCATCACAATGATGTCAAACATTTTTTCCTTCCTACACAGCCACTTAAAATCTCTCTCTCTCTCTCACCCTCAAATATTGCAGAACAAGTTAAAACATAAAAGGCCAAATTCCATCTCAGATGTGCAAAACAGACGAACATCTTCAAATTCCCGAATGCCTTAGACACATGTCCTGCAACTGCTACATATTTTCAAACATTCAAAACATAAGGCCTCACCCGTTGTCTTGAACCCTGGCAAGGAATGAAAGGGTTTGTTGCGCCCCCAAGCCAGGCACATCGAGCAAAACCAAGAAGGCCGCCATCACAAGCAACATCACACCCGACTTTCAACACACTGATTGCGCACAGGATCGCTACAATGAGTGAGAGAGGGTGCCTTTTATTCATTGAACCAAGCGCTGAATGGCGAGATGAGGTCTCCCCCCCTCTCCCACCCAAACATACTCTCGCCGCACATCCGTTCACACAGAGCGCACGGAGAAAGGGACCTCATCCGGTGTACACACAATATCATTTGCCCTAAAGATGGATTCCGCTTTATGTGCTCCCACCACTCAACAACGCCAAGGAAGTTCAATGAACTGAAAGGACGACCAAAGGGGATGGATGATTTGAGGATAGTTTTTCTCATCGCAATACACTTCGCCTGTCCTCGTCCCAGTCTTTAACACTTTTCAACAGCGCTGCTCTGTGGCAGCGGGTCCTTTAAGTGCTATTGGAAAATCCACAACGCGCGGGATTTGTTGTTAACCCTTCGAAATGCGCCCTGATGCCGTCTGTCGGTTGCCAGCGAGTATCCTTCAATGGGACGATAACACAGGAAATGTTTTCCGTTTCATTGAATTAAGGAATATTCTCGGTTTCCATGGAATCCTCCGCCGAGTTGATTTAATATTTCATAGTTTCACGCCGAACACTGTTTCCGGTTTCTTTATTTCGTCGTCCAACGCCAACGATGACGATGATGGCAAACGGCAGAGCTGCACACAGAACACAGCACACAGGAGTTACAGTGTAGGAGTTCCCTGCGAGGCTCGGTAATGATTAAAAACTAAATGCAAGGAGTACAAATCTCATCTTCGCCGCTGAATAGTTAGGCATAATGAAGGGTGCTTTGGCGCAGAAACAGTTTTTCACTCATTGCATGTTTCTTCAGAATCCTTCGGCTTCTTCCTCCGCGCTCAGCTATGTTCTATGAGGTGGGCGGCGCTGCTGGCGGATGACTTCTAAATGATATTCCATTGCGTGGGGGCCTTAAACTATGACACATTATACACACCGCCCTCCACGAGTGTCATTACAGTTGGAACTGAGTTTTAATGAACATTCATTCACATGTGTTCCCACACACAGCCCTCAGTCGACACACGTCGCATCCCACTCTGCGCCCCGGGAACGATTGAAAGGCAAATATTTGTTAAGGTGTGTTTAATTGACAAAGCCAGCCCTTTAATTTGGGGGGAAATCCATTGGGGAAGCAGTGCGGTTCGAAGCTCAAATCAAGTGATACACGGATACCCGCAATCGTCCTCGGGGGGTGAACGACCCCGACGATTGCTGGAGCACGTGGTATTGTGCACATAACCCAGTTTTTGGTATCTCTGCGTTGCTTTTGTGTGTACACATGTCTTGAGATGAGCTCTCGGTGCTCCTTTGTGCTGGATGTTGGCTGACGGATTGGCGGCTGTCGACTGCTTCGTACGGTTGGAGGCGCCTGATCCGAGGCGAATTAATCAATGACGACTCTAATATTGGTTTTTGAAGTTTATCCCATTTAATCGGTTGACATTGTGCGTGGGAAGTCGTTTCGCATATACAATGTGCTGATGGATTGATGTGGGGTGACTTGCGAGTACTGAGTGGGGAAGGGACATCTCGCGTGCAAAGGTGAAGGAACTTTTTCATAAATCCTATACAGGTGACAGAATTCAGTTTGATGCCTGAAGTTTAGAATTTAAATGCTTGTGTGGGGTTCGGAGAGATTGACATTTCTTAAAGCCGAACAGTTTAGAGTCAGGTCGGCAGTGGAATTTGAACACGCCGAAGGTAATGCAAAGGCAAAAGGCACGGCTGTCGATTTTAAGGCAACAAGATAATTTTTCATTTCTATTTGCTGAATAGCCAAGTTTCTTGGAATTTGTTTACCTCTCACATTCACTTGAACTTAGAGGAACAGGATGAGCAGACACGAAAACTGCTTCATTGTATTACCCGCCAGGAACCTATATTTAATGTTATTTCTTAGTCTTCCAGAGGAACCAACCACATCAGCATCAAACAGCCGCCACCCGATTCAAGCATAGGCGGCACCTTGACAGGGGAAGTGATCTGCAGTGTTTTCACCTTCTCTACAGGCGTAGCAGAGGGTTTCTTCACTAAGGAGCATGTGCAGTCTGCATCTTGGAGAGTTATGCCATCGCTGGTTGTGCTCTCGAGAAAACCAACTGTCGATGGAGGCCCTGACGCGGGCAGTACCAAGGGAAAGTTCGGCCCTAAGAAATGCCTCTTTTGATCCTTGGCTATCAAGTTCATCGGCAGTCTCGTTTCCCATGATCCCGTGGTGTCCGCGCCACCAAATTAATGAAAGACCCGAATTCATGTACTGTCTTGAAATTTGTTAGAGAGTTGAATAAGGTCTTAAGACCAGCTTGGCTGTCACTATAGACTCAGACAATGTTGTTCATCCATATGTTGTTCAGAAAATAATCCATGGCCGTTAAGATCGCAAAAGTTTCCGCTTGAAAGACCAATGCGAAGTTTTCTAAAGAGGTGCTGATTTCCACGTTTGAGAACTCTTCATCGTCTTGAAGTTGTTCGAGCACATTCAATTCTGGCCAGAGCCAGCCCTGGACACAGATGAAGTCCACTTTGTAAGAGCGACACAACTGGATTGTTGGCATCCTCAAATCAGACGGCATTTCCGTGAGACCGGTGTTGAACCAAAAAACAACTTCTTTTTAGTCCGAAAATGAACTTGCTTGTGTATGTGGATATCAAGGAAGGAGGAGGCAGAACCAGGCGTGCTAGGGAAAGCAGGGAGCAGTCACGTACTGGTGTGAAACCATAGGAGATGCACAGGAGAGATGGGGATCCAAACGAATCATCTTGCTGATAGACTCCATGTTTTACCAAAAACTAGTTTACACTGCCAGACTAACAGCGCCGAGGAAGTATTCGTCTCAAGTTTTTGTCCAAAGAAATTAGATTGTTACCCAAGAAAACACACAAAACTGAGGAAAGTTCGTGCTCCAAATTCCTCGCGTACTCCAAGTGACTAACTAGCGAGATTTAGAAATTTTAGCGGAGTTATTTTGTCTTGTCTTTCGGCCGCCTGTGAAGTGGTGGGTAAGTGCGTCGACTCAAAACCCGGAGACCACAAATTCGACTTCAGAACTGAACCATCTTTTCAGGCTGATGATGGGACGTAAGAAGAAGCAATTTTTCCTTTCGAAGACCGCATCAAACTGCAAATTCCTTCCACTCGTGAGAGTAGTTTCTGAAGTTTCTGAGTTTCTGAAAATGATTGGGACAAATTCCCAGGAGATTCTTATGTCAGCCTTGTCTGAATTGCAAAATGTCGAGAAAAAAAAACCATCAAAAGTAAACTAAGCCACGTATGTAAGGTTGGGTAAGCAAATCGTACTCTTTCCTACTCTCCCCGAACAATTCAATAATTTTGAAAGTGATTAAAGATTGCTGAACTTTAGCATCTAGGGTATCAGAAATTGGTCGGTTCCAGCTAGTCGTTATAGTAAATTTCGAGACCATTGGAAAAGAGATGAATTTGAGTTGATTTGAGTTCAACCAAATACCTGTTACCAACAAACAAGGAGATATACAAGTAGAAATAGCAGTGAATGTCACTGTTGCTTCTGGAAGTTTGAAGAGTTACACGAGTTTGGAGTCAATACCAGCTACAAGGGTGTCATTGAAACCTTTGTAGATATTCCTCCGATAGTTTTATGACAGAAATGGGTTCCGAGTTTCGATTCCAAAGGGTAAACAATGCTTTACAAAATATTACTCCTGTGAGAAGCAAGGTCTCTTGCCAGCTGCCTCCAATGTTGCACATCATGTTGAATCAAGTTCTTCTTCACTAGTGTGTTACATGACAGAAGATAATGATCTGTTGCATTGTCTCAATGGTTTCGATTCAAAACCCCTGTTTTGGACAGGGTTGGTTGGGTCTCCGAAAATGCTCGATTAGGCACATACCGCTGTACTGCGTGTACAGTTCGTCATTGAATCTCCTTCTGCAGATTCCATCAATGCAAACAGAACGAAAAATGGCACGAAGAAATGTCCTTTCGAACGGCTTCCTTAGCCGCTCCTAATAACGCCAAATTTCGAAATTGCTTTAAAGAGGTTTGCTAGAAACGTTCAACCTTAGACTGTCCCTTTAAATCAAATCAATCATATCATCGATTTTTAACCACATTTTAAGTTCGAATCGAAAGTCTTTAAAAGGCAATTACAACACGTCCTCTATCATGTACTATGTGTACTAAAGGAACAACTGTGTCTGTCTGAGTTTGGCATTGAAATTGAGGTCACCAGAAGAGCATGTTGTGCTTTCTTAAAGTAACACCTGCTACAGAGGTACGGTCTTGCATGATATATCAGACAATATATCGATCGTGATATTCCCTAGTAACCAACTTTTTTCAGCTTGTAACTTTTCATCAAATCTCCTCCCAGTCTCAATCATTCTGAGAATTTCTTCCATTTGACATCTTCAAGATTCGCACACATTTCCTGACAGAAGTTCCTTCAAATTCACACCAGAAATCACCTTCATAAGCAGTCTTCCTTATCTCGTTACCCAAACAAATCTCAAATGTTATTTGCAACCTTATTCACTCTTCCACCGCGGTCTGTAACAAGACAAGTGCCCATTCCATTGCAAGCCATCCTCGCAGACTTATCAGCACTTATGCCAAAGTGCATCACTCCATCAATCATGTTTCATCTTTTCTACACATCGCTACGTCGCGCCGCACCATCCCAAACCGACTTCAAATGCAAATAGTCGGCGCGGACACCACCTTCTCCGGACGCCAGCTGCAGCAGAAATGCGACCCAAAAGATGCCCATCCGACGAGATGCTGCATCTTGTTAATTCCGTCACTTTGATTAACGATTATCCGAGCGAACAATGCGCCCGTGATTGCCTTCCAATGATAATGCGTCCGCCATCCACTGGCAGCCGTGTCCTGGCCATAGAGACGGGTTACGAAATAACTAATTATTGGGTAGAGCCGCATGGGAAGGCGGACGCCGACCGCGAGCAGGAGGCGGAGGCAATAGTTCCGATTGACGGTTAACAAATTTTTGAATTTGTTCGTTGCTCGGGTAACGCCCAACCAGAGGGGCAATCCGACGTCAGCCTCCGTGGACTGACAGACAATCCACATTATGCGAGATGGTTCGTTGCATCGATGACTGCGATGGACTTGGAAAATCTGTAGGACTTGCGGAGAAATAAAAGTGCTTTAGACGGCTCGGCAGTGCAGATCAAGTCTTTACGAAATTAAGCTGTGAAAGGTGTCCGAAGTACCATGTGGCGTTTGAGAGGGGATTCCCTTTGGTGGGTGACATTTGTCAGTTTCTACTTATTACAAATGAATGAACAGATCCTTTAAGGAAGATGGACGCCTAAAGAAGGGAGCGGGGACTTGAAGACTGACCAGGGAAGTAAGACTCAATCAAACACCGGGAATGGGAGATTCAGCGCCAAGAGACAGCGGCCCATGTTGCGGCAGTTCAGAGGCTCGAGGCTTATTAAACACAAGACAATCGTCGTGTTGCGGATGAGCGAGTTCGGGATGGATTCCCAAACAGGGAATCCAACAGAAATCATGGTTTCAGAAGGTTCCAATCTTGAAGACGAGATCATGGATAGCCGAGATTTAATATGGAGTTGACGCAGGTACTCGAAACTAAATCAATAACCGAGTGTTTGACTTTTAGTTTCATAAGAGGATGGAAGAGATGCGCTTTTTGTCTCGTCAGTGGTGATTTGGGAGTTTACTCGGGACTGAAGGTTTAAATTCGCCAATATGGCAAGTGTAAAGGAGGGCACATTGGGGACTTCCTTAAGCACTCGAAGCCGCAACCTTTAGAGTTTTGTCAGGCTTCTGTGAACTTCAATACGAGACTTACGAAGGGGAAAACGAATTAGGTATCCTTTGTATTTGTAATTGAATTTTTGAGAAGACTTAACGATGAACTCTATGGGCTGTAAAGCGATATACACCTAGCCAAGCGTCTTCGGATGGACACCACTGCGTCTTCGGATGGACACCACTACCGGCCCGAAAAGCAATCCCATCTGAGCTAATGGGACAACGCAACAGAGTACGGCCTAGGCTAAGGTGACACACAAAAATGGAGAAGGACCTCAACCAACTTGGAGTGTGTTGGTTGAGGTCCTTCTTGAAGATTCTACATTTCTACAGACCTTTAGTCGCAGTTTGAATTTTTTTTTTAATTCGTTTTGTGGAAATGTACCCTTAAATCGTTTTAAATATCTGAAACTCCAAAGTAATCATTTCGCTCTCACCTCATTGAGAGAACACTCGTATTTTCATCATCAGCTAGACCAAACTGAATGGAATGTGAAACCCCCTTAACCATGCAATCTGAGACAGAAGAAGTGTGCCTGTTGTTGGTACAAATGTCCAATTCTTCGCGCATATTGAACCCAAAAACAAACAAAATTGGGACAACTGACCTCCAGTGGCCTGTATACAGCCTTAAATGAGGTGGTAACTGGCGAACAGATTCCTTAACACCAACAGCTAGAAGCCTGCCATTAGACCAAATGGTTCTTCTTTTTGTTCCGTCAGTGATCTCACAAAGGGAAAACAAACTGAATGCCAAAATTTAATAATGCGAAGTGCCTTAAATACTGAAAAGGCAAAATCTTTAAGTGTTCCGAGCCTAAGAATGTCTAAATCGCGGAATGTCCAAAGCATGAGAGGACAAACTTTAGAAATGTCCAAAATTCGGAAAAGACCAATTTCCCGATATCACTGCCAAGTGCCAAGGTGAGACTTCTGCAGAACATTTTTATGGTGGGAGTGTGCAATATCCAAAAACAGTACAAATGCCACAAGGACCCCGAGTAGGGTAGTTACAGCGAAGCAGCATGTCCCTCTTACAAGTTCCTGTGAAATGCTTCTTTCTGGATATCATTTTGAGGACAATACTTTTCGGGACTTCTAACTTTTTTATTTTGACTAAACTTTTTTTTTTGACATTTCTGGATTGTGGGCATTTGGGCATTTAGTAGTAATTCGTGCATAAACACCACAAAGGGATCGTGGTTGTGCTTCGAAACCGGAAACAATGCTTGACTTCACGATGTAAACTTACACTAGATAACTTTACCCAGCTGTAGCAAATATTTTCAAAACCTGTAACTATGGAAGCAATTGTCAAAAAGTAAATGTTTCGTACCAGAGATCAAATTAAGGAAAAAAGTGTATGATCACCGGTAAACTAAGGAATCCTTCTTCACACAGATTTGAATTTGTCCTTTGTACCCGAATAGGACACGATGGCCTTTGGCTTATATGTACATAGATCACCATTAGAAATAGATATTTTTAACTGGGTTCATTTTTCTGATGAGTGGCATAAGCTACAGAGACCTTGTGGATTGATTGAGTGGCACTGCAAGGGATCAGGGGACCAGGGCCTTCTTCAGCAACTACTCGTGTCGTGCGTGCTATTGATCTCTCACAAGTTGAGGGGATCCACAGTTTTTTGCCGACTGCAAACGGGGAGATTTGAGAAGTTTTTAATAGAAAATTTGTAAAATACTTTGAGTGGTAGTGCCGTGAAAAACGAGGTCTTCCTTCTGAAAATCCAAAGCCAACATTTTGTTCTCGAAAACAAATCTTGGACTACAGTGTTTTCAAATCTCTGTGACAATAGCAACCTCTAACTTACATATGTCATTTCTTAAAGTTTCTTTAAAGAATCTTGATGGTAACTTTTGAGTTAAGGTTCCTTTCGTATCTTTGACCGCGATGTATAGCCAGGACATATTGTGCTACAAGAATCAATCATTTTCAGGGTTCCATACATACACTTTGGTAGAAATCTGTTTTAGTCAAACCTCTTCTTGCAAACGTTTTCTTGCCATATCGCTAATTGTGGTCGCCGTGGCGTAGTGGTAAGTACGTCGACCACCGCGCAGAAAGTCGAGGTTCGATTCCCGGACGGGACTTCTTCTTCTTTTTCACGGCACCACCTCTTTCGAGTTGCTGACAACACTCTAAGAGTATTAGTTGTCTATAAAAAGCTTCTCAAATCTCGCCGTTCGGAGTCGGCAACAAATTGTAGGTCCCTTCTACTCGTGAGAGAACAGTAGCATGCACAACACGAGTAGTTGTTGTAGAAGCTCGGCCCTGGTCCCTTGTGGGCTGTAGGGCCACTCAATTATTAATTGTTATTATCGCTAAACCCTTTCTAGTCTTTTGTAAGCGAAACTTCAATTTCGTTTTTAAACTTGGGTACCTATAGCCACCCTCTACTGATCTGAATTCCCTTGACTTAGACCCCTATCCTTAATTCATTGCATAAACTGTCAATTCTTTGCATGTGAGCCACTTTTAGTCACTTTCCTATTTTCTTTCCCGTTCGAACGCTGCTTGGTGATGCCATTAATGCCCCATTCTCATCTCAAACATATTGCGTAAGTTCCCTCTATATCCAGAGAATTACTATTTAACTCCGAAATCGCTCTTGATATCCCATTACTTGTGCGAGCTAAATAGTCTATCCATTCTCTGTCTCTAGTAGATCCCAGAGCCCCCTGTTTTTCTGTTTTTTTTTTGGCAAAGATTCACGAGTTACATTCGTCTTGCTTATCTCTGCAAACATGATTTCGACTACAAATAACCCCATCGACCCCCGTACTCCCGGTCTCCTTGCCGAATGTTCTCATCGATATTCTGTCAAAAGTTCATCAAGATGAACATCTCATCCAGCCCTGTTTTGGATTCCCACACCTCTCCTCTTCGACTGCGCCATTCGACAGGCCAATTGCCTCAAGTTTACAAAACAACTCCCAACCGCATAGCCTCACAGTTCTCGTCCACCTCAGTCCCCCTCCCTAGTGGGATTTTCAACAAACTTTGTATCTCTTACATTCGATCTCGACTATTAAACACAAATCTAACCATCTATGGGCAGCAGTAACAACATAACAACTCTTCTCGAGACCTTTCCACGATAACCAACTGCGCGCCCCTCCCTCCTCCGGAGCACTGGCAGCGAGCGTGTCTTCATCGCCCCCGCACGGTGCCATGACTTCTAGCATTCGATTTTTCGTGAATTATGAAATCTTCTCCGAACATCACAGAACCGAACAGATAGAATTAAGTAGATGCCAAGATACTCACCATCACGACTCATTCCTAATTTGAGGCACTTTTGCAGTCTGCAATACTGACATCGATTACGATTAACACGATCGACGACACATTGTTTGTTACGTGGACACTGGTAGTTCACAACAGAACTCTGAGATCGGCGAAAGAAACCTTTGCAGCCTTCACATGTGATAACACCATAATGCACGCCCGATGATTTATCACCACACACCTTACATGGAATTATTTCGATTTGGGCTGAAACGAGAAGAACGGAGAGAGGGTTAATGTGTCATTCAGTCATTCAGTCATTCATGTGAAATGTCAAATAAAAGGTTCAGCAAATAGGATTTTTCCAATTTTTTCACCCCCATTTTCCCGAATGCAAATATTTTCACGAATTTTCCCACAAAATCTTCATCAAATTGACTCTCACACACACACACAGCGGCATCCCGTGTGTTGTCTCACCTCTGCGCGAATCGGCCCCAAGTGTATACCTAAGTAAACATTCAATTAATTCGGTCTACCTCCGCGCTGCCATCCTGCCACCCGTCCAACCACCCGCCAGTCAGCCAGTCAGGCAGCCATCCATCTATGCCGACTTCCATGACCGGCATTTATTCGATTTAATCGATTAGGGAAGTCGACCCGCCCCGCAGGAGGACAGCGGGAGGATACCAGCCATCCATCCACTCACCGGAGATGGAGGCTCGCTCGCTGCTGCGCTGGTGGTGGCAACAAAAGTCATGGGAAACCTAGTCATCTGTCAGATTGTTGATGACTCGTTGTTGCTCATCTTGTGCCGATGACACAATACTCTCGACACACGACACGCCAAAAAAACACACACACACACACACAAGAGCAAACGAAAGAGAACGGATCCGGGAGAGGGAAAGAGTGTAGAGAGAGGTTATTGACTTCAACGGTTTTTCGAATTTAGTACAGCCCCACCCGGCCTACCACGCCGGGCATCGGGTGTCGGTCGCCTCTTGTCGCCGGGTGGTGTAAACACAAGCCGAGCACTCAATTATCCCGAGCTTTCACTGAATACGTCACAAAATCAAATTCCATTGACCCAGCGCGGAGGCAAACGAACGGCCTCTCGCTGAATTTAGGCCCATTAGGGTGAACGTGCTACGCGGCCGTGTTATCGCACGCGGGGAGGACCCCTCCTGCGCCTATCTGACCATCAAATGTTTGCAAATTCATCACCACTCTCCGCCATCAATCCCGTCAAGTGTATTGACCTCCAAGAAGCGTATGCGTGTCGTTGCGTGTACTGTACCTCATGGGAAAATAGTATCTAGAAGGGCGCGCGTAGGTGTCACCAAGCGGCGGCGGCGGTGGTTGGTGGCGCGCAGCTCCTTTTGCGGAAAGGTTATTGGACTTTCCCTTTTGTCCGCCTGCCGGTGGCGGTGGATGCGCGTCTCACATTCCGCACCGCACGGGAGTTAAAAATATTTAAATGAATTTTAAATTTAGATCCGCGGCAAGCGGCAAATCGCGCTGCGGTGTGGGCGGTGTATGCGTGTGCCAAAAGTGGATTCGCACACAAGTACGTCCGTCGCCTTCCGTCAGCCGGTGGGATTTGAAAAATCGAATTCGGGCATTCGCCGAACACCTCAGATGTGAATGGACTCGAGGGCGATGACAAATCGCTGGTGTTTATCGGTGACTGAAGTGTGAAAATGGGCGCGAGCGTGTGGGCGGTTGTCAATTATTGCCCGACTGTCATGGGGGATGACTTTGTGTGATAGATGAAAATGCAGAAAAGAATGGAGGGGGAAGGGGGGATGATAACGATTAATCAGACAAAATCTGAGAAGAGATTTACTCGTGACCGAGGGGGGAAATGGGTCATTGCTGGTGGATTATTGGATCTTTGGTGGTGTCCACTCTGAGGAATACGCACTAGCTGTGATGAATGGCAGCAATTGAGGGACAACCAGACGATGTACGGAGAGCATAAAAGACAGTTTCCCAAGTTGGGGGGTCTGGAGGACTGCTGTTGCCAGGAGATTTGATCATAACTTTCAAAATTAATCTGCGAAGAGACAGAAGGTAGTGTGCCTGATGGTTTATCTAATGAAATCTATTGGACAGGTAATACACCACTCTGGATGATGGGTGAGATGAATAAAGGAACTTCAATTCAACAATGTCGAAGACCTTCGGAGATCAAAGATGAATAAATCTGAAGGGCAGTCTTAAGGATGACCAAAACAAGGAAGCAAAGATAATTAGACTGAGTTTAATGGATGTATGTTTGCAAAGGAAAATGTCCTTAGAAAGCTTCAAACAAACCAGAGTGTTCTTCTAAGACTCAAATTCATGTTAGAGAAATTTGAAAATGGGCTTGGGTAAGGAGAACTTTCATGGACTCCTTTTCATAGGAAGGCACTTACTTACGAAAAGGAAAATATTTTGACATTTCTCTACACAGTCTCCTTTTACCTCGATACACTTAATAAAGCGATTCTCCGACTTAACGTTTTCTGGAGGGTTTCTTGATACGTTCTGTAGTCCTCTGGGTTGGCGATAACCCCTTAGTTTGGCTCAAATTCCTGTCCTGTCTCAAGTTTGAAAGTAAATGTCAGAGTGGGCTTCAGACGGAGAAATATAGTGCATGTGGCAGTAATATATTGTAAAACTCTACTAATTTGATTGTGACGACGACGGAGGTGTCAGCCGTTTTGGTGACATGATAGAAGAGCGTTTTCTTCTTCTAAAAATAGGCTGTTTTTCGGTCATTTCGACGACGAATCAGTCGAATAAAACGACTTAATAGAGTCTCTGATAATTCTGCCCTTTTGAGGGTGTCGATGTTGATCAAACTTTCTAAATTGTGATAGTCTTCACCAACACATTAGCCGGGTGAAATCCACTGTTTCGACTGTTCCCTGGTCTCTCCATGTTTCGTTGGTGGTTACGAAACAACGCGGAAACTTCTTTAGATTGCTCTTAAACAGCGCCAAACACAGCACTGAAGTGGTCGTGCTTGTTAGTCAGTGTGGGTAAATGTGGAGCCCATCGTGCAGACACTTTTCTCATTTCCAATATATATCACGCAGGATATGTTATGCAGTCTTTTGAGATGTCGACAGTCTCAGCTATCCCACGCACCTTTAAGGGATTGTCGATGACTGCAAGTAGTGAGCTGTGGCTTACCAAAAACCAACGCATGCACAAATAAAACCAAGCCATGGCCAATTTTTCCGAGGACAACTTTTCTTTCAAAAACAAAGTTCTATGACACTCGTGGTGCCATAGAGTGGTGAGCCTAATTTCTTTGCACTTCAAACGTTAAGCCGGGGAGTTAGGGTTTGGGTTGATGTGTACCTCAATAAGAAGTGGCAGGAGAGGAGCTGATTAAAGACTTTTTTCTCTGAACTGCATGTGGGTCTATAACATATATGTATCTGTCAAGGATCTCTACTTCAAACTCAGAGCAGAACATTTCTCAGCCGACTGATAATGCTGAGAGAGTATAAAATGCTTAAAAAAAAACATCTTAAGCCCCTCCACCAACAGGTTTAATTTAACTGTGTTGTACGGTTTACCTATTTGTTCTTTCTGCTATACTTCAGGGCAACCGTACAGCAGAAGCAGTTGCAGTAAAAGTCCGTATTCCCTTTTGAACGATAGCACCACACAGCAGAAGGACATAAGAGATAGAGATCGGTGGAATAGCCGCCCTTTTCAAAAGACTGCTGTATGATGAGCGTTATGTCTGCTGGATTTCTTACATTATTTTGAACGTTTAGCGGACATAGACATGTCTAGTAATAATTGAGTGGCACTTCATACCACGAGTGACCAGGACCTAACTTCTTCAACAACTACTCGTACTTGCGTGCTATTGTTCTCCCACAAATAAAGGGGAGCACTGTTTTTTGCCGATTCCGAACAGCGAGATACGAGAAGCTTTTTATAGACAAGTGATACACTTTAAGTGTTATCAGAAAGTCGAAAGAGGTGGTGCTTTGAAAAATGCGAGGCAGGCCGGGAATCGAGACTTGACCTTTGGTGTGTGGGTCAACGCACTTTCCTACTACGTCATGGTGAAGCAGACTCGCCGTAATTACGCACTTAGTTCACTGAGAACCCTTTTGATGGCGTACTAAGCCAAAAGTTGAGACCGATTTTTGCAGCTTTTCAGGAAGTTCACGACCTTAGAAGGAGAGGAGGAACATCTCCATCAGTCAGGCCTGCGTATGATAGCACTAAGCAGGTGCAAGATGGGCTTTACCAATTTTCTCGAGTCTATGAAGCGCTGGTTCAGAATGATATTTGATGTCAATATTTCATGATGATGATGTCCAGTCAAATCCAAACAGACTGTCCTTTTGGATTCATTGATGGATGCTCGAACATTGGTCTACAATTTCCAAAATCGTAGTTTCCAGGCGAAGAACCCCAAAATCCACATGAGCTGTTTTGTTTTCCCTTATGTTATATGGGTAGACATGCCAAAGGCTCCTGCTTGGGTACAGTTTGGATATAGACTGAGTGCGAAGGTGTTGCTGCCCTTGTGTAGTCAATAAGTGCGTAAACTCACACCCCGAACGTTGCAGGTTCGATGCCTGAACTTGACATTTTTGACTTTTTTACCTGACAAACTATTTCGAGTTGCTGATCACATTCAAAGAATCTAGAAAATGCTTCTTTAATTTCGTGGTTCAAAGTCGAAAAATAAATCGTAGGTCAGTCAAATCGTGCCAAAACCAATAGCAACAGCAACACGAATATTTTCTGACGAAGCTAGACGCTGTTCCCTTGGGGACTGTAGCGCCAACTTAATTATTTATTTAGTTTTGAATGAATATATCCAGCGCAAGTTTCGAATGGTGAGAAGAAAGGAATTATTTGGGAATCTTTGAAGGTTGGACAAAACGCGTGGATCTTGTGCTTTGAACATTTGTGGGCTTGCGGCGTTCACCCCAATAAGAGACATGTTTTTTGTTTATATACACGTAACTACTGAAACACAAATGAGACTCTTTCGACAAGTTGAGTTGAGTTCTAGCGACTTATGAGCGAACGATTCCAGTATTGAAATCAAGCCCAGACCTATTTTTAAAAATCGCTCCTTCTTGACTTCATTGGACGAACACAGCGATGAAGTGATTGAAAATGGATCTGGTGTTAAGCGAGGGCAAAACAAGGTTTATGGCGTCAATAAGGAGGGACGCATAACATCTCTGACACAGCGTCAGGGTGGGTAGCAATAACTTGAAGGTAACGAAAGATTTCGTCTACTTCCGCAAAAGGACATAACAATACCAGTATGGAAATCAGGCTCAGAATCACTCTTGCTTATTGTTTTCTTTGGCCCCGAGCAAAGAGGCTAGCTGGCTAGCTGAACGTTATTAAGCGCAAAAATGTAGTTCTTGGTATTTTAGAGAGCGGACCTGTTTGCACTTGGGGAAGCAGATTCAACGACGAAATGTACATAATCTACGCCTGCATGCCAAGCAGTAAAGAGCAAGGCCAGATCGAGTGGAAAGTTCTGCTTGGAACCCCCCATTCTGGGGGAACACCTTCAATGACAAACTCCATGAACTACGAGTACAAAGTCTAAAATAGCTAGGCTATGTAGCGCGTAGAAACAACGCAATTGCGGCCCGAAGAGTCTTCAAATCCGACCCATTGGGATAATGCGGCAGAGGATGTCTCTCTCTGAAATGGCTCACAAAAGTGGAGAAAGGCTTCAACGTATGTACTTCAAAATGAAGACAGCTAGAAAATGCTGGGGAGGCTGTTGGTTGGGGGTCATATCCACCCGAGGACTGTGGCGCCAACAGACGAAGGAGAATTCACAATCAAAGAACCTTATCTATGGTCATTTGGATTAACGTCTCTTGGTGCCGAATGACCAAAGGTTTCGCCCAGGAAAATCTGGACTGTCGCCAGGCGGTGCCGAATTTATCGCCATCGAAACGACATTTCTCCGGACTTTTCAATACTGCCAAATATGGCGACTATGTTTTCTTAATTTTTGTTGGACCTAAGTAAGTGTACTCCTGGTCAAATTTATGAGGAATTGTGCAGCAAATTTAAGCACTTTTGACAAGGATTGATTAAACGGTGGTTGATAGATGGCATTAGAGAAGAAGAACTTCACAGAATTCAAGCAAACCTGCTGACTCAACCACAAACCTCTGTCTGAATTTTTTCACCTGTTTTCTGACTTTTCATTCCCCAAGACCTCTCTTTCCAAAAAAACGTCCTGTTGCACGTCGATGCTACTCTTCCCTCCATGGACAGACAAACAAACATAAAAATCCTGTCCACCATCAACGTTTCCGTGAAGAACCTCTCCGCCCAATGCAGCACCACTTCACTTGTTCTTTCCGCGCACACACTCTCGCACCATCGCTGCGATGTGTATGCCTCGGCACTCTCTTGAATTCTCCCACGGCAGACATAAACAAATACACAAGCACTCATTTACATTTCTTTGATTTGTTGTTCTTGCCGTACATGAGTGCCGGAGAGTATCAGCGAGTGTATCGCTTGCGTTTGAGTTAATTTTTGTTGATTCTCTGTCATCATCGTCATCGATACGGGGTGAATGACTCTGCCGAATAAGCGATTTGTGTGTGTTTCCAGAAAAGCGTACGAACCACAGAAGAAACCGACCGACGCGACGACGAAGCGAAGAATGAACGAGCGACAAAAACACACAAATATCTCGAGAGAATACGAATGGCGACGAGGGAGCTGATAAGGCAGAGTCATTCCGGCGATTGCCGCCTTCCACGAGGCCTATTTTAGATCCGAGATTAGGATTGAACTTTGCGATTAGCAGGTTGACTTCGATGACTTACCTTGCGTCTGCCCCTCAACGCGACGCGCAGTGTGGGAAGTCGCGTTTCGAATTCGACAAGATTGTCAACGAGGCTGCGGATTGTTTTGCGACTCTATGCGATTGCGGCAACTCGCCGGGGACAATGAGTTCGTGCAAGATGCCGGTTCTTGTGGCGAAATCGGGAGGTACGAGTATCTCTCAATCTGGCAGGGCCATTGATCCAATTTCCAGGGAAATGTTGCCGGAAACTTCCGTTCCATTGCTGCAATTGTCAAATGCGTGACAATGGCGGCAGCGACGAGCGACTCAAATCAAGCGGACGTTCGCATAGTTAGTCCGAGCGTGTTCTGCACCTCAAGCGCGTTCTTTTGACATCTCGCGGGTTTGTCAAACGTCAGGCAGCGTTCTGTGTGAACGCCAGCATGACCTAAGCGAACATAAATTGCAATGCGACTGCAACAGCCCATTTGGGAAGCTGTCGCTTGAGTGGTGCGAGGCGGTAGGCGGGAGGCGGGAAGGGGACTGATGAAAACTGCAGCTGTGTATTGCACTCGCCGCAATTACATAATGTAGATCCGTTGCTCCACATTCAATTGAAAACGTTTTGCTCTTTTGCCGGAGGAAAAATTGAATTAAAATAAGAGCGCAGCTGAGTGGTGTGCTTGTAGCGAGCCGGAGGGGGGCAGGCAGTCAGGCCGTTGGAATGGAATACACGGGATATAGAGGAGCTTTGTGAAAATGATTTAATTTTCCCCAAAGAACATGTCACAGCGAGACAAGAAGGAATGAGTGAGTGCGAGCCGAATGACGGTGAAAGATTCTTGAAGCGTCTACGAACGCGCGAGCGGTACATGGTAAATTAAAATGAATTACGATTGACACACACGCGGCGTGACGGAGGATAATGGGTCTTAAGGATCCATCTTAATGATGAAATTCTCACAGAAATCCTTTCATTTTGTTAAATGGATTCTAACAAATTACAAAGTTATTGAGAGAAGTGTGGGCGAAGAAGGTGGTTCGGTGGAGGGAGGAATTTCTTCTTAAGGTCATTAACTGGATGAGTGAGGAATGATCTGCTTGGGGGGTTGTGGCAGGTTAGTTTTGTGCCAATGACTGGGTTACAAATTGCTTACATTCGGTGTTCTGGTTCAACGCTTGGCTGGGGTGGAGGGGTTTTGTTTTAATGAGCTGAGATGTATACTTGGTGCAAAGCGCAGAAATTTTGAAAGAAATACATTCAATGGAGATGGAAATGAACTCAAGCTTATTGTGGGCTTTCGTATGAAGGGAAGTGTCTGTTGGTCATTTGGAATATATTCAAAGCGTTGGGATTTCTAGTTGACTTGAAGTCCAAATACTGCCTACAATTTGTTCCTTAATTTTTTATTACTTTTGAAGGTTAGAAAGAACACATTCAGGAGCTAAAAGTCATTATTTTTGAATGTTTCATGATTCGTCTGCCATTATGCCACAACCGGTAATAAGCCAACATTTTGTTCCGAATTTTCGCGGGAGACGAAAAACGCTAAGAAATTGTCGTCATCCAAAGATGATCATGCCCAGAGTTTGGTAAGACTGGAACGACACACCAGTGCACAACTCCCAGTACACCATACTGGGGAATACTTGAAAGTTACATATATCATGGTCAACAAGGATCTCTATGTATATAGCTCAGTGACACTGTGTGAAAGATGCTATGCTTCTTGCGGCGCTACAGTCCGGAGTGGACCTGGACCAATATGCCTCTCCAGCCAGCAAAGGACCCCATTGCGGAGGCAAAAATTTACTCCATTACGATCCATATATTGCCCAAGCCGCACTCCTAGCTCTCGAATGTGTTGTTCTTCAGTACCCGCACTTTTCTCCGGATCGTGCCTGGATGGAGCACCAAATGATGGCTTCAAGCCTTATGAGGAGACATTATGAGCTATCCCAGCACAGCTTCCAGAAAATGGGTTAAATATCTGACGAAATATGGTATGTGTTGCAAAACCACGTCGAATAATTTGTTCAGTTTACGATGGGAAGGCTGTAACTGAACCTCGGCCATAGGAATGGTTTTAGAGGTTACATTGCGAACTGATCCATCTGTCGGGCTGAAAAAGTTGACGAAGGTTTGCAATTGGTGGAATCAAATCGGCACGAAAGCTGTCAGCAGATATGGAAGGGGTAGAAGCAGCAAGGATTCAACATTTTGGAATCAGAGAAGTTCGGAGTTTACGTTTCACACAATTGAGCGCATCACCATCAGTCAAACGTTTTTTGAGTGTTGCTTGGGATTGGAAGCTGAGCTGTTGTAATGTGGCGAAATTAATATATAAGGCCTATGTACGACCCAAGCTTAAGTATCACTCTCTTAACTGGTCTGGTGTTGCATAAGGACCTTTTCTTTTACTGGATAGAATCCAAAAGCGAGCGATTAAGTTCATTGGAGACAAAATCAAGTATATCGACTCTTTAGAAAACCGATGAAATATGCCGCCTCTATCACTCTTTTATCAAAAACTAAGCAAAAGACGCTCAATTAAAAAGCTAACAGAAGTCCTCCACTTCAAAGGACCCATCCGCGTTCCAGATGGGCGGTTGGAATGTCCATCTGTTCACCCTTAAGCCCACTTTCCGACGTACACTAAAGTTTAGTTACTCGTTTTTTAACTGTACCACATGAAAGTGGAATGCTCTATATTCCCCCCATCCCTCCCCCACCGTGTATATCTTCGGCTCGTGATGTAACCTGAGAACGATCGCTTAGGGGTTCTAAGTCCCTTTAGCACTCGAAAATTGTAAAAAAAAATAACTCGATCCTGTACTGTGCGAAGCTGAACGTTAGAGGATCAAAGAAGAGCGTCAACATCCGGCCCACAGAGGGAGACTGGTCTTCCGGCATAACAAAGTAAGGCCTCATACAGTTTTTGATCCAGAACAAAGTTGAAAGCATTCAGGCATCCGTCCCATAACCCGAATCTTGTAATTACCGATTATCACTTGTTCCGGTCTTTGTAAACCTATCTCTGGTCAAAAATTGTCCGACCGAAGAGCCGCTTAAAATCACTTGACTTTGCTCAACCACAGAGGTTCTATACTGACGAGTATTTTGAAATTACCCGAAAAATGAAGCTCCTTGTCATAGAGGTTAATTGGAATTGATTTCAAAACTGAACCAAAAGCCAGAGGAGATTTTTCGAAGTCACCTTATATTTCGTTCATTGTCGTTTTAAATGCAAGAAAGGAGAGAACAAATCGCGTTAGAAAAATAGCTCCAAGCCAACCTCGCCCTTAATGAATCTTCAAAGAAACTATAGAAACATGTCCGACCCTGATCGAATTTTCGTGTAAATTTGCCTGCCCCCAAATGAATTGAAAATGACAAAACCTGCAAAATATTTCCTTTGTCACAATTGCCAGTCTAAATTCTATCACTTGTAACACAGGCAATGTGTACTTAACCCGAAATGTATCGCGTACGCACCTACACCTTCCGTTCCAGTTTCGAAACACACCTCGTACGCAAAGCGTCTATTTTTCAAGAACCAAGAAAAAATCAATTTCTTGTCGATCATTCCGTGCTTCGATGAATTCCTTTAGTGTCATAAAACGAAACTGTGCCAGCACTGTTTGGCCGAAAGGCTGTTTCACTGTTACGCTGTTTGAACATGTGGTTCGCATATTGGGCCGAGCGTCTAATTGATGTTTTGGCACTTTTGCCGACTCGACTCGTCGTCAATTTCGCGTACGTTCATTGGTATCCGCAAAGACCGCGTGCACACGAGCCAGAGAAACGGGGTCAAGCAACGACGACACCAGTTCATACTGGAACAACAGCAAACAAAGATTGCCCCTTTCGAGTGGGGTGGTGTGAAGAGACAAAGCCAGCAAAGTGACTAATCTACGCTTCGCACCCAACCCCACAGAGTGTTTACACTTCAAACTTTAAATCTTGAGTGTGGAGCACTGGGTGGAAGGGAAAGCGACGCCAATCACAGACCCACACAGGGGCTATCAGTTACAGAACGTCAAGTGCTAACTCGCCCCGAGTCGCCAACAACGGCGCAGTAAAAGTGAAAGCGTTTGAAAACGAAAGTTGAATGCACTCGAATAGTTCCGAGTCAATATCGCCGACCGACCCCGACCACGTTTCACCTCCCCCGCCCCAATTGGTTCGCCTTATCAGTCCCAAGAAAAGCAAATTAGAAAAGAATAATCGAGCGGGCAGGCGAGCAAGTAAACAGAGAGGACGGCAACTCCTTCCTTCGCCTCTTCGCCGGGGTGCGCTGCAATAATTTGCCACCGACGACGAGTACACGTTAATAATCCTCGGCAGGCCCCAGAGGAATTGGGTCTAGGTTTGCATGTCCAGGCAACGTCCTATTGCATGTCTCTCCCTGTTGACCTTATTACGTAAACGTAAACCCTTCGAGCAAAGTCAATGACTCTGGCCAGGGCATGCGAGCACGCTGTATGTGACTCAGGCAGCCGGAAAAGTGTGGTCCTCACCACCGCCTCGCGAGTGGAACACGCGGAACTCTCGTTCAATTACGCCAAAGATCAATATTTACACAACTCGCCTGCGCTGTTATTGCTGTATCTGGATACGCAAATAAACGCCAACAAATGGCGAAACATCTTTAAAAATGGGACTGAGTCCACAGAGCGCACACAAGAGCACACAGCGACCGCAGACGCGCAAACACGATGATCCCAGCGATTCATCACAAGCCCGTGAGTTCATTATCTCCTCCCCCATCCGGGGAGGGGGCCGGCGCGGGAGCATTCCATCGCCAACGAACGGCTAAATCATCTCTTAGAACGAGAACCCTGTGTCGTCATGCCGTCGACTTCAGAATGTGTACACGCGTGTTTGTTGCTGTGTGTGAGTGAGTGCTGTGCTCTGCTGGCTGGCTGGCTGGCTGGCTGATGGCGATCAAGCGAAATGTGGTTCAAAAAGTCAATAACCTGACGACGGGGCTTCATCGTGGCAGGCAGCGTTGCGCGCGCAAAATGTACGCGAACTATGAAGTAATCGCATCGATACCGTGAATGCCAGGAGAGCACCTTAAACGGCTGAAGGAAGACTCTCTTCGGTGTCTTTGGGAGACACTTCGACACCGGTCGTCGAAAGAGAGTCCACCGCCGTTTCTCTTAGCACGACTGCTCTGCACGGGTGGGTGTCAATTCGGGATCGATCGAAAGCGGCAGTGTTACGACGACGATGATCGTCGTGATGAGCAAATGGCTTTTGAAAAGCATTTATCGCCTTGTCAAGTCCACAGTGTCTCCCCGGGGCTTTTACTTTTCAAATAATTGATCTCGATTTGCGATAGAAATGGAAGACGTCTGACTGAATGAATTGGAGCAGCAACGAGAGTGCTTGGAATTTTCCGTCGATCGCGGATGACTCAGCGAGCGGTCATTTGTTGGAATGGCTGGGCTCATGAAGGAAGATTTCCTGTCTGGCGTTCATTTGAGGGGAAAATTTCCTAAGAGGGACTTGTAGATTATCCTACAGTTGAGTTAAGAGATATTCACTTTTCGGGAAGCCTTTTGGAGATTTTTCTTTGATGGAAGTGTTAGCATTTAATGTTAACAAGGAGAAGCAAGCAAGAGTACGTTGGGCACGTAAAACTGTCGAGAAATGGTAGCCTATAGTCGGGTGGAAAATTTGGCACCATATCATGTGTGGGGACTTACCGCCCACTGTATCGTCCTTCCGTCGTCTGCTCGCCGACGGTTGATTGCAGAAATCTTTCTAGATATGGACTAGTTATGAATTTTGCCCATGGATTGTCTATGGCGTACACTCAAGAAAGTCTTTAAGAACGAGAACATCGCAGACACACTCATACAATTGCTATGATTGCAGGGCTTCATGCGATGGTTAAATGGAGGATTTTTGAGAAATCAGTCAGACTGTATGGTGCATCGTAAGGCTGTCTTCAGGCTGTCTGATGATCTGGTTAGCAACTGTGAACACACGAGATAATATCTTCTACGAACCGGTACATCACGTTAAGTACGCAGATGACCACAGGACGCCGTTTGATCATAATGAACCTTAGCAAGCTTCTGAGCCAAAAAGTAAATAAATTTCAACCATGAATCTCTCTCTGTCTGACCCGTGATCAGCAAAGTTCGTCGAACACATTTGTAAGGGCATGTAGCCGTCGCCCACGTAGGAAAGTGGGTAAGTAAGACAAATCGTGCATAGGAGGTCTAGGCCTTAATTTGAATTAGACTTTTATTTTTGAGGGCTGCACCTCTCTCGATGTATCGAAAATGCTCATGGTTCTGAAAAGGTTTGCCAAACATATATTTTCTTAGTCGACATTAAACTGTGGGTTTCCTCCACTAATGAGAAAACAATAATGCGCAAAGCATGAATGGCTTTTGAAGACACTAGGTCCTGGTCTCTAGTAAGCTTTAGCGACACGCAATTTTATATTCAAAAGACATAAGTTACAGAAACAAATCTAGAGACGGACAGGAATAAAAGACACCGAAATACCCGATTCCCGAAATGCCGAAAATCCCGCAAAATCAAAATTTCGAAATGCCCAAAATTACGAAGATACTAAAATGTCAAAGTCTAGAAATGTCCAAAATATTCAGAACCTAAAATATCAGAATGCCTAAAGTTCTGAAAAGTCACAATCCTGAAATGACAAGAATCCCGCAAAGTCACAATTCCGAAATGCTCAAAATCTCAAAATTCTTCCAGATACAAAGTCCAGAAATACCCAAAATCCTGAAAACTTATAACATTAAAATGCCTAAAGATCCGAAAATTCAAAATCCCGAAATGTCAAAAATCGCGATATGCCAAAAAAAGTAAAAATTCCAAAATGCCAAAAATCTGAAGATGTAAGTTAAATAAACAAATCGAGAGATGGACAGAATTCCGAAATCCAAGAACTTGAAAAACCCAAAATTCTGAAAACCTAAGACATTCGAAAGTTTCAAAAAAAAACCTCTTGCCAATAAGTCAGTATCCCGAAGTGCGCAAATTTACCAATTGTCAAAAGTCAAGAAAATCAAAAATGCCTAAAATTCCAAAACCATGAAACTTGACAGTACTTTGAAAACTTTGTATGGTGGAATTTTGAATTATCCAAATTCAGCACGTACTCCGAATTTTACATTTTTTACATTTACTGCTCCAACTGCCTCCCAGTATCTACATCTCTTAAAGGTCTTCACTCGGGATTTCAGGATTATGCTGTTTGGAAATTTAGACAATTTAGGAAGTTAGGCCTTTGAAGATTTTCGATTTGAGCTTGAGTCCCCAATTAAAAAAAATACACGAGTATTTTAAACGTGCAGTGTCACCCATTTGACTTTAAACTACTACTGTTCTGTTTCAATGTCCGAGCGGCGCTACTTAACGCATGTGGTAGCTGGAGGGTGGCACCACCCAAACCTTTGTCAATGTACCTACGACAGATCTTAAGAATGTTCTGGCCAAACCGTTTTTCTGACAAACAGTGCATAACCATACGATGGCGAAAGTTGTAGTGGATTGGTCACACTCTCCGCAAGAGTGTCAGCTGCCCATAGCTAACTAACTCAGAATGGCAGGATTTGCGACAGTCCAAGCAGTACGTGAAGAAGCACGGGAACTATAAAAGAGTTGGAGAGAGTTGAGGTAGACACCGCACACTATGAGCTGTGGGCATCGTAGAGCTCTAGGACCTACAAGAAGATACATTTGACTTTAAGTAAGTACCTCGGGTGTATCCGGATTAGATACACAAGGAGAGTATTTCAAATTTTGACTATGACTACATGAAACTTGTCGCCTTTATTTCGAAAAACCACAAGTAACTCTGTGAATGCCAATTTAAATACAAATGCGTCTAGTTTTCCCCTCATTTTCGAGTAAATACTTCAAATATGTTTTACTTCCTGCAAACTTACACAATTTTTGCAAAAAATTGCACGCAATTCATCACCTCCCCTCCCTAATCAAAACATTGCCGAGAATGTATCACTGAGCGACGTTTTACACAACATCCCGTGACAGAGAAGTTCAGATATTTGTCATCTGGCTTACAATATCGCAGCATAGACACGTTCCGTATTGACTTACGAGTTCAACAAACCCGCCCGACTTAGTCAGCTCTCCAGCCGTTTTGTATCTAGGCACCGGGACGTGACTATGTGCCACCTATGCAATCAAACGTTCAATCACTCGCGCAAAATTACTTAGAAAAACAACAAAAATTCACAAAACTTCAAAGACACATCCACCCATATGGCAGTTTGTGGTGCTCGCGAACGCTCGGGGATGCCTGCGATTGCTTGGGATTCCCACCGCAACGCGCCGCACTGTTTGTGTTTGGACGGTCGTAAATTAGAAAACTATTTCACTGTGTCATTCCGCGGAGCTTAATTGATTTTCTTCGGCACAGCCCAAAAAGCGCAGAAAAAAAAAACACTGAACCCCACACAATCCGAAAATACACACTCCGAGGAATAAACAGAAAAGAATTGCGAGCAAAATAAATAAAATTCCACATCCACAATCGGAGGGC
Organism: Eristalinus sepulchralis; assembly: GCA_944738645.1. Lineage (NCBI taxonomy): Eukaryota > Metazoa > Arthropoda > Insecta > Diptera > Syrphidae > Eristalinus > Eristalinus sepulchralis. Next base: position 59,054,241 of record OX122886.1, read on the forward strand.
GGCCAGCTCATCGGCTCGTCGAGAGGAATAACTTCCACGCCGCGAAAGATATGCACACGCCTTCGTCGTATTTGCCGAACGTGACTCGGAGCCCGAAATCAAAGCGCACTGTGCACTCCGCGAAATGGTAACCACTGGAGCGGGTGCAATGACACCCCGAAAACAAATCATCCAGCAATCAGCGCATTCAAATCGCCATTCGTTGTGATGATGTGTAAGCTCGATGATACAGCCCTCGCGGCCCCTGCTGGTGCTGGGTAATCAATTTAATCAATTGCGCACGGCTCGATCGGGAGAGAAGCGGGCTCAAGCCACCTGTGGTCAAGTGGGGGGGGGGGATTCCCCCACCGCCCCGGCACCAGGACAACGGACGACGACCGTTTTGCACCCCAAATTAAGTTGAATGCAATTGCGCGCCTCCCGATCTCCCCGCGGGCACGTGCAGAGCCCAGAAGAAAAAAAAAATGCAAGGAATGGCCCCGAGCGGGAGACGGGCGGCGACGGCGGCCGGGTTGCGGAGTCACAAATATGAATTCCGAGGTTAATGACTCTCCCACTCTCTGATAAAACGTACACACGAAGATACAGAATTAATATTTGAGCGGGGGCTGGTTAGGAGGGCGGAGGGCCAGCTTTGCAGCTTTGCAGCGTTGCACCGGGGCACCGTGGCACTCGGCTTACCTTTTGTAGTTGCGACCTCAGTGCGGTGGGGGCCTCTTTAACAATGTAAATTGCACGAAAAAGTCACTTTGCCCGGCCCCCTTACCCCACAGATCGTCATCGGCGTTGTCGTCGACGTCGCCAGTGTCTTCGCCCGGTCGCCGCTCATGTGTTTATGTTGCTTTGGCTTGTTTTCGCGAACAATATGCATCTGAGTGTGTACCTCTGGTTAAATATGTTTTATTGTTATTAATACTTGGGAACGCGCGTATTACGAAACGAGGTTAAAGACTCGTGAATTGTTTGTAATTGTTGCACACACATGCCTGCATGCGAGCTATGCCAACGGAACTGCGGGCTGCGTCAGACAGATTGCCCAAATGAAGAAAACACGAAATTCTGAGGAATGAGTGTCTTTTTAGCGAGCGCTGCCGCACCGCCGAGTAAGCAATTTTACGAGACCGAACACATCGGCCAATATTTTTGGAATTGATGAGGAATTTCGGTTTTTTATATTTTTACACCGAATTCGACCTTAAGTCAACATCAGCACATGACACACGATGGTGTGCGCTCATTTTGAACTGGTGAGGAATCAACGATGAGGTGATGAAGCATTCAACTGAGTGAAGTTTGAAGCGGAAATTGATGAGTGGAGTGACACAGGGTTGGCGTTTGGGAACCCAGGTGTACTTAATTAGTAGGAGAAATTTTATAGAAGTTGACAGGACTAGCGCAGGATTGAGAGGAGCGTGGTGTACAGAGATTGCATTTTGTTACAAGGAAGAATTTTTAGTTGTTCATAGTTATAGAACAGAAATAGTTTAAATTTCCATTGGAATTAAGTCCCTACAAATATTTCTGGAGATAGTTAAGGTAGAAAAATATTAAAATGTCCTTTCGGCTGATAGCTGAAGTGGACTTGAATAAACTCCCTCCTCCTGCAATGCTGTTTTGAAATGAAATGCTGACTGACTGTGACGAGAGACGTTCTGGTGGTTGGCCGGTAAGTTGATAGGATGACTCTTCAGGATAACGCCGAGGCTGATATAAGGCATAAAATCGGGTTAATTGTGCTTGTAAAACCATGTTATTGAGTATTGTCATACGGGGTGCGATAAAGATGTTAAATTGAGGTTTCTCTTTTTTCTGTCGAACTTGTTTGTGTTCAAGTGTTAAGGATTTAAGGAAGCAAGAATTTTAAAATGTCCGCAATCTCTCGTGGAAAAAGGCCTAAAAGAACAAAATTTCGGGACCGAATGACCCTCAATGCATACTCACACGGACTGTTACTTCAGCGTATCGTTTTCGGAACTTTTGACTTTTTCGGATTTTGGTTTTTATGAATTTTTGACATAACCTATTCGCGATATTTTGGATACTACTCCGAACCCTATTTCTATTTTTTTATTGTCTTTTGGCTAGGCTATAAATTTGTCAACTGCCTCTCCCTCCCTCTTATTTTTTATAGGTCGGTGGCTATTGCTGATACCCTTCCCGCTGAAAAAATTAACAGGCAGTGCAGCAAATATGAGCCACATCCTGTGGTGAGACAGTTTAAGATTAGCAGCATTCATTTATTAATTAGCTAGAAGCTTATGTTATGTAGGAAAAGTGGAGGTTGTTCTAAAGACTTAAAAGCCATGTATGGGCAGGAAATATTTTGCATTCAATCAACAAACCTGCACCCCTTAATGGACGGTTTATCAAGTGATTCATACAGGGTTTTTTTGTGCTCCTCTAAATGCCAATAAGTTCCCGAGGTCAATACCTGGTTTGAGGATAGCGTCACCGACGCCTTGGACATTGACTTGACTGCCATAAGAATCGTTAGCTTGACTTGGCCTCCACTGTCATGTGCAGAAACTTTATATCGACAGTGGCTGGTAAATACAACACTCTTAAACTGACTTTCTTAGGTTCATCCAAATAGCTCCAGAACAATATGGGGTCTATATAATAGACTGAACTTCGTAAGTTTTTGGTAGCCATATTGTCATCTACATTGAGTATCATTTCATTTCAGTCTGTTTCATCAAATGGCCATGAATGCATATAGCGTCCACCAACATGTGTCAGTGGGGTCTGTGCGCCCTCCCTTTGGTCTGACTAGTGAACGTACTTAGAGCTGAACGGCTGACTAGGTTAACCTCCTTCTTACGAGGTTTTCTCAAGATGTAGATATGTGCAAATAAGCCACAAGTCACAGAAGTCGCCGGTTAAGGTCAACCCGACTAGTGTGCCAGAGTTGTAAATTGGTAAATTGTACACGGCGGATAGCCTGAACCTAATTTATATTTCACATCTAATGTCATCAGTATAACATTTAAATGTAAGGCTGTACTCTACGACGACTCCTCCTATGAAAGGTTTTCTTATCGAGTGTCAGGATTTCTTTGAAATTGAATATCACTAGTCGTTGGATCTTACCGCACGAGGAGAAACTTAATTCAGGAAAAAATTTCAGTCACATATCGGACATGAATCCATCGATGGCGCTTTATCCATCTTAGAGCTTATTTCGGGGACCAAGCCTTCAGAAAAAAGGATGTGAGGATCAAGCCCCATTTGACAGAAGGTAATCATGCGGAACAGGCTCTCTGGCCTAACCAGTAAGTTTTTCGAATGATTCACGGCACATGATGGGAACCAGAATAGGGGGCCAATTCTTGGTCAACATTCCATGTTGAATTGAAACTCTGTAGAATGCAAGAAACCATTAATTTCAGGTTAAATATGTCTTTGGAGACAAAGGTTTGTCCTACATGTTTAGACTCTGCTCAGTCAATTGGCGCCCAACACAGGACACCGCCCTACATTGTCGACAAAAAATTTGCATCAATCATTACAAAAATGTCCGTTTGACAGACGTCCATAGGGATAGACAGTTTTGTTTTTCAAAAATCACACTCACCTCGTATCGAATTCGCAGTCTTTTTATCCTGATCAATTGCATTACTACTAATAAATAAAGAAGAAGACGAACTAGAAGAAGGCGGCGGTGGCGTTGTACTGTCGACAGAGTCCGAAAACGAGGGGCATAGAGTCTTGTTACTGCAGGAGCTATTGCTGCTGCAACTGGTCCCGCAATTGTTGTTCGCACAACTACTGCTGCTGCTGCTGCCTCCCCCCGTGCTGCTGATGGCGGCGGCTGGTGTTGTGCAACACGAGCCACTGCCACCGCACGCAGCGCCAAAGAATCCCGTATGGTGGCTACCATGGAGGTGCGGATGGTGATGGTGATGATGGTGAGGCAGGTGATGATGATGCGGCGGAATATGCTGAGGATGTGACGAGGACTGCTGCTGCTGCTGCTGCTGCTGTTGATGCATTGCAGCGACTAACGCCGCCGCCGCTGCAGCCGCATGATGCTGCTGCTGTTGTTGATGGTGGTGATGCTGCGACTGCTGATGCGGATGACAGTGTTGCTGCTGCTGCGATGGCAGATGATGCGAACTCAACTGCGAGTGGCCATTGCTGGCGCAGTTCCTCGATATTGTTGTGTCCATGGGGAGGCGTAGGGCAGCGGCAGCGGCTGCCGCGGCACTACTTGAAACCGGTGACATCGGCGAGTTATTATTATTCACCGACGCCGATGACGCTCCTGATGAGGAGGACGATATGGCTGCGGCGGTGGCTTTTATGTCCAGGGGATCGCTGTTCCGCTGTGACGAGGTAATACCGTTCGTCGAGCTGATGGCCCGACTAAACTGTGGCGAATCGAACAAGGCACGTGTTGCATTTGCATTTTGCTGCTGCTGCTGCTGCTGTTGCTGTTGATGATGGTGTTGCAGGAGTAAGGCAGAACCGGTTGAGGGAAACTGATAGTGTTGCTGAGTGGCTGACGACTGCTGCGAATGCAGATGATGACTGTGATGGTGGTGGTGACTGCTATGATGCTGCGGATGATTGTGGGGGTGCGCTAAGAACGTCGACGGCTCAACTTTGATTCCATTACCGCCGCTGCTGGCTGGCTGCTGTGACCAATTTTGACTGAAAAACTCCGAAAAATCCGTATCCATCACATTCTAGTATGTCGCGTTGGATAGTTGTTCTCTCTTTCTTCACATAAAACCTCGAAATTACACTTTATCTGGGGCTTAGGTCGGGTACACTGTTCTTGTTAGCACTCGTACAATCCACATTTTCGGCGTTTATATCGCGCACTGCAATTGGCGTTGAGACGCGACAACAAAACAGACATGGGTACACAAGGGCGCAATAACGAACCGTCAACACACACAACAACAACCTCAACGCAACGACAACACGCTGGCGAGCAGAGGATACTTTGCGGTGGCAGAGCAGAGGGCGAAGGGCGGAGAGATGAAGATCGAGATGAATACCTAAGACCGTTCGACGACCAATCACCTTTGATGACGGCTCCCAACTACACGACAACCGTAAGCCGCCCAGCCCGGTGGGCACAATATCTTCGCTTGCTCCACGCTCGTCTCCAATTTCGATGACACGATCAAGAATTGGAAGAAAACTCCGCGCTGTAACTGCAAACAATTGTCGAAAGGTTCGGGGTACCGTACGCGCTGCTGGAAAATGCTCGCCACCTTGTAAAACAACAACAAAACGTATAAACAATTTTTAATAGCTTTCAGCTAGTTGAGCGGGTCTGAGTGAATGACTGCGGTGTGGTTTCCCGGTGGTCGGTGCGGTACTGGAGCTTGGTGTGGCCGCCCTCTCTCTCTGCCGGCAGTCACTCGAGTTGGTAAGGTCAAGAAACGAATGAATGATGACCCGCTTTACAATGTCGGTGTCGGCTCAATAAGGTGGCGATACTGGGGCGTGCGCTCGTGTGCTCACTGCTCACCGGGACCATTGGCCAATGCCCATTAACGGGCACCCGCGATACCCACCGGTTAATGTGGAGTTGCTGGTGGGCTCCCGCTAACGCTGACACTGCATAAAAATCAATTAGCTGTGTACCGAATTGCAAAGGCGATGAAAAACGATTATCTGGACAGAAAACCGACAGAAATTGCTCAGCTTTTCGGCTGGCGGCATGGGGTGACGCGTCGTCAACGACGACGACGTCGACGACGACGACACTGGCCAATGAACTTTTGGGCGATTTAAATGATTTGCTGTTTGCTGTTAGAGCGGTTTTTCGCTTCTTCTGTGCAATTGAAAAGCAATTATGAAGTACTCGTATTTGTCAACGTTTTCGAGTGCAGATTGCGGCTGTTCTGTGTAGTGTACGTGTGTGGGGAGAGAGTTGTGCAATTGGCAAGTGAAGCCGTGTCAGCGATTGGATTGTCGCTTAAGCCGTCTTCGAGATTGTCTGCCATTCGTTGACAGGTTGTGATATGTTAATGAGATGACATGTTGGATGGAAGGTGTAGAGAAGATGAAGTTGTTGACAAGGATTTGGTGAGGAGAGCGCAAGGTTTTGTAATGTTTTCGGGGATTTCAAAAGACAGTGAGGCTGGTTTGGTAATGCTTCTAAGATGTGTACTGAGAAGGCGGCTTAAGACACATTCGGTGTAAGACGTTGTGAGGGATTTAGCTCCAAGCAGAGAGTGAGTCATGAAATTAAAGCAACGCCACTCAGAAAACAATTCGATTATTTCAGGGACCCATGCGCAGCTTCATCAGCCACTAATCAGGTTTCGCATGCCATTCCTCTGTCACCAACTCGATAGAGGTGATGCTAAGAAAAGATCTTGATTCAGATTCTTGTTGCCGCTTGTTGTTCTTAAACTAAAAAATAATTTCTATGGATATTGTTCCTCGGTGAGGACAGCGCTAGTAGTGTGAATGTGTGCGATTCGGTGCCACTATTCACAAGAAAATTTGTCTTCTTTTATTCGAAGGATATTGCGGTTCAGTCGCATCGGAATCTTCAAATTGACGGGATGCTTGTCTAAGTGAGCCGTAATTGGTTCCGACGTTGATACCGATGGTGACGCCCGTCCTCGTGAAGGAGAAAATTCTAAATGGGAGGCATTGCTCGGTGGGAGTCTATGCCAAACGCAATAACTCATCACTGGGGAATGATATGAAGAGATCGTACTGAACGAAATAATGTTAAAGCGATCAAAACCAGCTTTAGTATGAGAAATTTATTCTACAGCATTAAAATGATCAGCATTATGTTTGCACACCCATTCAATCCAACCCTGAAACACTCAAATGGGTAAACCTACCACTGACGCCTTACTTAGCAGACCTGGCAAATAATATATAAGGCGTACATCCGCCCAAAACTTGAGTGTAATACTCCTATCTGGTCTGCAGCCCCTAAGACCTTCCTGCACCTACCAGATAGAATTCAACAACCAGAATTCAATAGCGAGCGATATAACTCATTGGTAGAACTAATGCAGTCAGTCGACTCACTAGAACATCGACGAAATGTTGCGTCTTCACTATTTTATCGCTATTACAACAAAAATGCTCTAATAAATTAGCCAGTTGCTCCCCTTCAAAAATTTACCAGCAATACTCGCCTCGCTAGCAATGCCCACCCGTTTACCATTAAGCCCACCTTCAGACGTACAGCTAAGTTTAGAGACTCACTCCTCAGCCGCACCACACGAATAGGGAATGCTCTTCCCAGCCCAACTTTTCCCCCTCATTACAATCCACAGGCATTTAAAACCAATGTGCACCGGTACCTCCTTTCCCTCTCTTCCTCTATATCTTGGCCCGTCCTGTGACTTAGTTCAGCTTACTTAAAGACACTAAACAATCCTAGTGGCATTAGAGACTGCTAGCTATCAATGCGAAGCTTCTTGTGTCACTACTCGGGGTGTGCGTTTAACTACTCTCTCAAGTAGGAGGAATCAAGAGTTTTTATAAGGAAGGACAACGAATTTTGTCAGCAATTGCGAGGAGTCCAGAAATCAAATCTGGGACCTTTGGTATACGAGTGGACTTCACATATATTAAAGCATCCAATTTTGTCTTATTCCATTCACTGACAAATCTTGTTTGGCTGTATAGCAGTTCAACTCACGCGGAAACCTCAACAAACAGCCTGATTCATGCATGGCCACGTTTTTCGAAACAACGTTTTAGCAGAGGTTGTAGCTGCCGAAATTTGAAATTAGTAATTTATAAGCATTTTTAAGGTTTCGTTTTCAAAAACAAAAACATTGTAATTTCTGTAAAAGAATTAAGTGGCACTAGAGCCAATGAATGGAATGATAACTTCTTTACCAAAGGTTAGCGTTGGTTTTCTCACGAGTAGAGGGAACCTAGAGATTATTACCGACTTTTAACGGCGTGCTTTGACAATATTTCCGGTATATTCCCAACAATTTTTGAAACTTTTCTTTCCGCAATGAAGGTGCATTTCAAAATAATGGTTTTTCAATTTCTTTATGATTGGAATCACCGCTGGCATGCCACTAATCAGTTGTAGCTTTAAGTCCTAATGAGCAAACTGTGTCAAACTATCGAAAGACTGGAGCACTGTCAATGTTGACAGAGTACAACGATAGTCAACAGAAAACTTAGTTTAGTCTACTGAACAAGGAATAACCTCTCATCGATTCTATTCTCACTAATTTTGAGTTATGAAAATTAAATCAAAATCATTTATCCTTCGCTAAAGCAAAATCCAAAGAAAATATAAAACCTTCCTTTCAAAAAACCACACCTCAAGACTAGCTCTTTCGTAAAGACCATTCCAATATGTTCATGTCCACAGAATTTCTTTCAGAAGACAATCTCAGTCCGTTGGACACACTTATGAGACAGTAAAACGAAAATTGGCTAACGGCCAAATCGTCTGCAAATGCTTCCATAAAACCGATCAAAGAATGCCACACAAATCTACATTCTTGAGATTCCTTTGATTTTAAGAACAAATTTAACAAACCGAACATGACAAATTAGCGGTGAGATGTTTCTTTCTATTTAGAAACCAATCATTCTGGAAATGTTTTACGTCTACATGCTTTTCTGGGATCACTTTGAACGAGACATCAATAAATCATACTGTGGCCTAACATGTTACGCACTCTTGCATATTGAAATGAAACCAAAAAATTGTGACTTTTGACTGAAAATTCATGGTGCTGGTTATGTTTAATAGTTCTTTGGATGCATAGTGATATTTTCTTGACGTATAGAATTCATTTATTTATTTACAAAGGAAAACAGAATTGGCGGAATGATGATGTACGAATTGATGATTGAGTGGGTTGTTTCAAGAATTTTGTGAAGTGCCCTCCAGCAGTGGAACCTCTGTTGCCAATTAATTTCCGACATCAACAATTCCGTAATGACACTTACAGAGAGAGGTCTCCGGAAGATGTCAGTCTTGAGCTCTTTTCTCATGAGCCGCAAATTGCCATCGCGATCTTTTTCAATTATGCAAATTTCAGGAAAAGTCAGCGAAAATATACAATTAACGGTATACAAACAGGTTCGCCTGGAATTTTTCTCAGAAACGTTCTTTAAACGAAAGAAATATCGGTTGCCCTTTTTTCATACCCGAATTAAACATTCTTTTCAAAATTGTTAAACTTAGTTTCCACATCCACATCGTGCCGCTCGGGAAACATACATAAACGGTCAGTACAATTGATTCATAAACTCACAACAAAATGACGATTGAAGGATTGTACTAAGGAAATGTTTTGTATGGAGTTTGGTGTATACGACGTACGCACATAACTGAAGAAGGCTGGCGAGAGACCATGTCAGCTGGAGAGGCATGTTGGTTAAGGTCTACCTCGGACAATTCGGAGCGATTACCAGAAGAATGAGAATTTCTTCTTTTTCTTCTCTTCTTCAAAAATCATAACATTGCAGTCTTCATGTGAGTGAATGTCCTTTTAGAAAGTGACTTTTTAGCTAATAGCTGGCGATTAGAAGGAATTTCATGTTGAATTTGCCAAATTAAGAGTATCGCTGGTCAAATAAACAATGATTTAGTCTTTAATAATAAAAATTGCGTGGCACTGTACCCCACAAAGGAGTAGGGTCTAGCTTCGACAACAACTACTCGTGTCGTGCGTGCTACTATGCTCTCATAAGTAGAAGGGACCTAGGAAAAAATTCGAGGTGTCCCGTCCGGGCATCGACCTTCTACGCAGCGGTCAACGCACTTACCGCAACGCCACGGCGACCACTGAGTGTCTTTGCTTAGTTCAAAATGTCAACTTGGAACCGGGCATCACATGCAGGATAACCGGACCACATGAACGCTTTCAAGAAAGTCTGCCAGCATTTCTTCCGATTTTGAATATGTAAATAGGCAAGAGTGAGGGAAAAATCTCTAGGTCCTTAGTTCGTCTAAATTATGGAAACATTTTTAATTAGACCGCCGAATTAATATAAAAAAAATTGGATGGCACTACAGCCTACAAGGAACCAGGACCCGGCTTCGTCAGCAACTACTCGTGTTGGGAGTGCTATTGATCTATGTCAACCTCCCTACCTAAAGGACGTAAAGATTCTTGTCGCCTCCAAACGACGAAATTTAAATTTGATAGAAAATTCACATTCTTTTTATTGCTGTCAGCAACTTGACAGAAGGGGTGCCGTGAAATAAATGCCGGAGATGTTCACTCTTGGAATCGATCCTGAAATCTTCTGCATGCGATTCGACGCGCTTACCCACTACACTGGCGAGCAGATTTGAGGATGATGATTGACGGCGAAGACACAACAACGGCTTCTTCGAGCTGTAGCAAGTTGTGGATTTGGACTAACAATCGTGGACTGCACTGTCAGATTGGAGAACAACACCCGAGGGTCTTCAGGCACAAAATAAAGAGAAACTGTATTCTTTGCGTGTACTCGCGGACGTTTAAGAATTAAGTCTTTGCGAATAAGAGCAACGTGCCTAAGACTGGCAAGGATGCATGCTGTATTGTCTTAGGCTCCCATACTTTATGGACAACCAGCCTGAGAAGAAAGCTTTAGGATAAGATTTTGGTTTCGTAAAAATGTGAACAACCCAGAAATATTCTCTGACTCTAAGGTCCCCACAACTTCTGTTGCGAACTTTCGCAAACTTATCACATACATGTCTGTTAAGAGCCAAGTGCATGTTCATGTTCATGACAACTGACATATGTATGTATTTAATTTTGTCAGCTGCGCAGGCACATAATCCAGAACTAAAATCTCAGTGGTGTACTGAAGCCGCAAAGCTGTCTAGGAGTCAAACCATTTCATTCATAAATTTGAAATTTTTGTGGACAATAGATTTCGACGTTCGCCAAAAAAGAGAACAAATTCTTACGCGTCCTTTTAGAGGAGCATAAGTGAATGAAACTTCATAAAACTCATAGAAAGTGAACTCCTTTCAATTCTGCTTGCTGTAAATTCACTTGATTGATAGATCTATAAAATCTTGACGTCAATGTTCCTTCTTTAATTTTGCTTCGTGTGTTAATTTCACACCGACAGCTTATAAATACAAACTACCTTTAACATTTATCATACAAAAGATCAGGTTGAGCATGGAAGAAAATTTTAAACAGACTTAAAAATCCTTGAGTGTTTGGAAAACTATCATTACGTCGACAAGAATTCTGATTAAGTTTTCAACTAATGTACTTGGTACTGTTAGATTCAACTGAAGCTCTATCTCAAGGAAATTTGAATAAGCTACAATCTGCTTTACCTCGAACTACCATAGTCTTACACTACCCAAAGTCTATCTTAGCAACCTAAAGGTCGGAAAACTCGAATTTTCGAATATCTAAGCTGGTGAAGAGTGCATTTTAAATCTGCCACCGCTTAAGGTTGAGAATCTATTACGAATAAATTCCACGTCTGCAGAAGACTGATCTATTTTCACCATAGCAAAAATATCGGGACATAGTTGCCACTCTTGTGGCATTTCTATAAATTCTTAAGATTCCTTGTTCATGTTAAGTTTGTTCCAAAAAACTATCCCTGTTTCGGCTGAATCAGTTTATGCATGACTGAATAGGATCCAAAAAAATGTTTTTTTAAGAATTCCTTGCAGATGAAGGATTTTCTTAGAGAGTCTAAACTTCATCTCAGATGCGTAGGCTATCAAAATTTCTGATGCGGTTCTTTTGATTCCTTTACATGAATGTTTATCCCTTCAAAGAGGACCAAACCGGGTCTTTTTGTTTCCCCTTGTACAGCCATGCATTTGCTGTAGTTTCATTCATAAAACGAAACACCATCAAAAGTCCGTTAAAAGGATTTTGTTTTTATGCTCCCGAAATGCTCCCTATCATCACAGACTTACACAAACAACCCATCGAACCTTTCGCACAACCAAACCAAAAAAAAAAAACTAGAGCCAACTCTTTAAGTCTTCAATTCTTTAATTCTCTCCAAGAATGGTGAAAACCCTCAGCCCACCGCCGCGCCGCTGTGATAAAAATTCACATGCAGTTAGAAGTAGCAGGAAAAAAAAAACAATTCTCTCGCTCTTTCTCCTCCTCTAACGGAAACATTAGCTAGGCCCCCGCTTAAGCTCCCCACTACGCGACCAAGAGCGGGGCACACACAACACAGGAAAAAAAGAAACGGGAAGACAGAAATCAGCAAAAAAGCGAAAAAAATGAGAAAAACACAGAAAAACATCTAAAAAAGATACAAATGTATCTAATGGCAATAGAACAAACTATTTTCCCCCCACTAAGAGCTCCAATGAGAGGGAAAACCTAAAGAGACGCCTCGCCGAAGAGAGTGCCTCCTCTCAACGGTGTATCTACACAATTTTTTTTTCTTGTTCGTTTTGTATTTCATTTTTCCCCTTCTCGTCGTTGCTTATTTTATTTTTCTAAGTTCTTCTTGGGTTTTGGGTGTTTTTTTTTTTCTTCATGTTGCTGTTGTTGTTGTTGTTGGAGGCCCCGCACACCACCGAGAGGGGGAGAGAGAAAGAGCGAGAGAGAGAGAGTGGGGAGACAGAATGTGTGTTCTATCTGTATAAATATAAAACCGTCAGAACCGTCATGACGGAGAAAGTGTCAATGAACTTTACTATAACACAATACATAATAATAATCATTTTTTTTTTCTTATTTCGCTTTTTGTTCTTGTTGTTTTTGTTGTTGGATTGGTGCTGTTGTTTTCTTAGGAAAATAAATTCTCTATTTTCTTTCAGAGCTACTCTGCTCAGCTCTGCTCTGCTACCGCTGCTGCTGCTACGGTGCTGTGCTGTGCTGTGCTAAGCGATGTGTACTGTTGTTGCGGTTGATGATTGTTGTTGTTGTATTTTGATTTTGATTTTAATGATTTGTTAGATATTAATTCAGTGTGTTCTCCCCTTTCGGTGGAGGAGATGAATTCAAATTTGACGTATTTTGTGGAGGCAACAGATATTATTCACAGAGGGGGTGGGTGATCGGGGACGACGACAACGCTGCACTAGACGAATTTGTGTAACAATCTGATTTGAATTAATTAAATGTCACCAGCCGCACGGGATGTGCCTGCACATGGGCGCACCACAGACAACCTTTGGTTGTTGTTATATAATTTTTTTTTTGTAAATTTAAAAAGGGATGTGTTCGTTGAGGGACTGGCAAAATCATTTCTTGCAAAAAAAATTCCTTAAAGCGGACTGGGAGGCTTAATTTTTTCTAAATTCTTGAATCACATAATTACGCAAAAAAAACTTCACACGGCACACGTTGGCGACGGTGATGATGATGGCTTTACTCGAAATACCGTATCCCATCCGATGTCGGATCCAGTGTCAGGCACTGCAATCGAATCGAAAAACGGTGGCGCGGCACTGGCGCTACACGGTTCACCACGAAACGTGTTTAGGTAGCACTTCCTTTAAAAAGAGAGAATTTAATTACAACAAAATATCTGCAAGATATTTGATAAATAAATTCTTTTAATTTTCTTTTGCTTGCTTGAGATTCACCCGCTGTTTGGTGGCAAAATTCCGCGAGAAAGTCAAACGTAAACGGCAACAGAAACGGCACCGACTTCAACACCGATACCGACAGCGTGAACGGCAACGATACCGATAGTACCGTCAACGACACCGAAAACGACAGCGACAACGAAGACGATGATGACAACAGCGACGGGGGCGCATCTATCGCCGAGAAGTTAAAGGAAATGTGAACGAACGACCGAGCGAGCGGAGAGAAACCACTGTCGAGCGCCGCCGAACCAAACAACCAAACAACCGAACCAACCCGACAGACGGCAAGAACAAACTCCAAGTGTACAGAGTATAGTATCCACCAAATAGTAATCATATACGACGACGACGACAACGACCACGACCACGACCACGACGACGACGATGGCGATGGCGATGGCGATGACGACGACGTGTGATGTGTATTTTAAGAGCGCCTCTTTCGCTTTACGCTCTGACTAAGGAGGCAGAGCCTGGTCTCCACAGCGCACAAAGCACAGCCAGCCAACCGACCGTCCAATCGACCAACCAACCCATCTAACCAAACGCGCCCGATTCTTCTCATCGGCCGGCGAGCACAACACACACGCCGCAGTGCTCCAAAGGCTGAACAGTCGCATGCTGGCGCGCCGACTTGTGCCTCCTTTTCGCATTTTATTCATCGCATCCGACTCCGAGGCTCGTATCTGACGGATGATTTCGTTTTATTTCGAATTTCTTTTTGGGATTTTTTCTTTTTTTTTTTTGCAGGCAGGCAGAGATTTTCTCTGTCTGTCGGTATGTTTTATGAATTCCACTCCCTCCCCCATGCGGATTTGGCCTGTAGTTGTGATCAATGATGCAGTCGGTTGTGGTGGTGTGGGAGCACGAGCCTTCTCAGACTCCTGGTGGGAATAAACTTTTTCGGGTCTCCCCCCAGCTCAGCTCCCTACCCACCCACACCCACACAGCCGGCCTGAGTGGTTTCTCTTTACTTTGCCGTGTCGGGTTTGTTGACTGAGCTCTTCAGAGCAGCGGAACGATACAACACATCCACCGTGAATGGTCTGGTGAATGAACGACACATCGTCGCGGCGATGCCAGAGGAATTCGAAAGAGTGAGCGAGTACCGTTGGAGGAAGAGAAACAAATTCACTTCCTATATACATTCCTGGGGGGAGGGCGGGAGAAAAATGTCCGACTCATTGGAGATTGTTAAGAGCATGTGAGTTGTACATGCTTTGTGGCGGATACTCTCTTGCAAAAGTCCCCGCCACGATTGAGCTTTGCAGATGAATTTGAAATGCTATCGAAGAGAAGGCTTGTCAGGAAGGAAGCTTGAAGAGGGAGCTTTCGCGTGTTCACTTCTTGGTTTAGCTTCGAGAGGCGGTTGGTTTGTGATAGATGGAACTCGATGTGCGCTGACTTATGCGAGGGGGTGTCTGCAAATAGAAGGGCTGGCGTTGTGATCTACGGAGTCACAATACATTTGACAAAGTGAGGAAATCTACACAATTTTGGCGGAATTCCACTTGAGAAAGTTCTGAAATCGGCACAAATCTTTGACTTGGCTTGAAATATACCTCCAACAGCGTCAACAACTGAAATAGCGAGTCGGAAATTTCAGAAGGCAACAGGCACTACTTTGACGGTGGAAGCAGGCCAGTGACTTGTCTAAATCTGGGGCTTTAGTCTAGGAATATGAATCCCTTGTTGGATCTGTTTTTTTTTTTATCTAAGCTCAAATTTTTGACACCAAAACCACAACGGAAGGTTGGAGCTGTCAAGTTTGGGCATCGTCATCATCATTCAGTAACCCGCTTCTTCCACTAGAAATGTCGCCTAAGTACGAGTCATTGACGTCAACTCGTCATAAGCTACGTCCAAACATTACTAGGCGACTTTTTGGACTGGGACCAATTACTTCGTCCCGAGGTAGCTAAGTGGTTGCTTACTTGATGAAATCGGATCTCTTGTGTCACGAGACCAAACATCAAGGCATGCCGCTATAACACGGGAAAGATTTTGTCTATGTCGAGAACGGTATTCCGCTTCCGTCAAGAACGAAGTTGGCGCCCGTCATGAAACCCTTGTCTGTTCGATATTAACCATGCGATAAAAACAAGAGAATATAGAGTCCAGGTCAAAAAAGAAAAACTGGGGAAAGTAGGAAAAAGCGATTGCACACGAAATCCCTGCTTTGGACACACGCTTACTTCAAAGGAAACTTCAGGTGCTAGGACTCACTCAACACTGACGTTCGAAGAGCGGATTCTTCCTACTTTTTCTTTGGGAAGGCAAGAATGCGAGGGGCATTATTTTCATAGACAAAATCTATGTAGTCCACCAGACTGGTGGCGTAAATGGGTCTTTATGTTAAGTTCCTCGCTTACTGCCGTGTTTCTCAGCCTGTTCAATCGATTAACTGATACCATATTACCAAAATATTTCATCATGGCAACTTGTATTCGATAGGTGAGTGTTGGAATAAACAAAACTTTTAAAATTTGGGACAACTATAGTCGGCATGAGAGCATTCAATGCTCCTCGAAAAAGTTGAAGTTTCGTGTGGATTTCAATTTGTTCGTTACTCAGGCCCTCATCAACAACGACCAGCTGCGTAGGAGATTAAGACTTTTCTTTGGATAATATGATCACCAACAACATCTGGCTTCAACATGGCCACATAGTAACCTGCTACTTAACTTATGCCACACTAAACATTTTGCACAAGTAGAGTCATCTCTAGGAAAAGTTGTGGATCTGGCCCACGATATTGGGCGATATTGTGAGTCTTTGTAGAGGGTTTTTCTGAAGGTACCATATAGACGAAGTCCATTGCTACCTTATGACAGCATATACTTTGATCTGTCCTCTTTCAAAGCCTGTCAAATTTTAGCCGCTTCCATTTCAAGGCTAGCAAGTCACTGACGCTTTGCTGTGAACTCCCAAACACGTCAATGTCCTCCGCGACAATGTCATCCGTGGCACTAGGACAAATTATTTTCCTCCCACTGTCAATCCACGCCATCTGGCAGCTAAATGGACATTCGGAAGATCGTGCCTCTCATGCGAACTTTTGAGTCTCACATGATCCCCTCAAGGATGATGTCGACAGAGTCACTTAACAGCGTTATCTTTAAACCTTTTGTGGCTTTGAAAGTCTCTACGCAGCGAAATCTCTCCACCGTCATCCTACACAGTCTAGCAAGTTTGGTGGCAATGCCAACAATTAGGCATGGCACTGCAAATGTTTTGTACAGCCCTGTAGCTCGCTTCTAGGTATCGACTTGCACTTCTTCCTGGGCCTGAACCAACATGCCTCTCCAGGCAGCACGATCTTTCGCCAGCTGCCGCCAGTTGCGCACTCCAAGTTGGTTGAGGTCCTTTTCCACTTGCGTGCGCCATCTCAATTTAGGACGTCCTCTGTTGAGTTGTCCCTGTGGTTCGGATTCGAAGACTCTTCGGGCCGGAGCAGTGTTGTCCATCCGCTCTACATGGCCTAGCCACCTTAAGCGTTGTAAAGATAATTTAGAATCTGCCGGAGTGTAAAAAACTGGGCTCTTATGAACTTATGTGGCCTGTGAATAAGTCACAAACTGCAGTAGGTCCCCAAGCTTACATAACTTATGGCATACGGTCTAATTCAACCTGATTTTCCCGTCAGAGACATCGGAAATTGGATAATTCAGATGCCCGCCTCAGCGCATACTTAAACGAGTTATGTTCCATATCCAATGGCAACGATGGGCCATTCGAAGGAGTAGAAAGTTTCGACGACACCACACACACACTTTGTTTTGCTAAAATTTAAAGACGGGAAGCGCGACATGAATAGCCCTGCCGCAATGTCTCCCTTTAAAAGACTCATCGTTTTGTGGATATTTAAGCAACCCTCCGTATGATAAACACAAAAAGGACTCCGGAAGTTGACAATTGAACACAAAGTTGAGTATCCCCTTTTTAAGTGACAAACCTCCAGAGTCACAAACTCCTGCCGTCACGTGCATGCCTTCGACTCTCTTCTCAATGAGCTTTCAGAGCTCTCTCCACACTTAAGGGATCCTCTCCCCACAGTCGGAAGAGCATGTGAACTCCCTTCACAGCGGCCGTTACACTTTCCCCAACTCTCTCCGAAGAGTATCCATTCCGCTCCGCCGATAGTTGCCATACCTTCCCCTACATCACCGCCGTGGTCGTGGTCGTCGTCGTAGTCGGTTGCGTTGTCGGGCACTTTGTTGTTGGAGCGTCCACGCGGCGACAGGGGGCGGAATCTTCCTCACAAGGCGAATAAACTGGGCGAAACATCGCTGTGCATAGCTACGCGTATAGCGAATAGTTATCGAGCCTGTTTGCCGGTGTCGCTGAGGCCATTGGCACATATTCTCGTGCTTTCTTGTTTTATGTACAAGAACAACCGCTTGACGTGGGATTGTTTTATGTGTTCGCCTGAATCTATGTGGTGTTCTGTGAGATTTTTTTTTTCGTTCTTTCTTCTTTTTTTTTTCTGATTCTCTTTCCTTTCTCGTTCCTGTTGGCTTTTTGTTCGGTCGTCTCAGGGCTCGGTGTGATGCTAGATATGTGCTGCCGCTGCTGCATAGTGGACCCGTGTGCATGGAGGAATGTGCAACGAGATGATGCTGGGGCTGTTTGTCTGAGACGTACTTTGCCGCTGTGTGTGTGTATGAGTGCGGGGGTGGGTGGGGGTGGACTGCATGTGCATATATTTTAATAAATAATTTCAAAGTTGAACTGCATAAGCGATGACGTAGATGGGTGTACTCGTACAAAGCGACTCCGGGTGGGGAGCACAAAACGAATAATAGTTTGGCGCACACTACCAATTCTGGCGGTGGATGCTTGCTGCTGCTGCTGCTGAACAGATTTTCCATGCAGCCGCCGAGGGGGAGTCACTCATTCCGGAGAAGCTGTCTCGTTTGGCGTTTTCTGTTTATATTGTGTTCGGCTCGGCGACGATGGCAATGATGGCGGCGCGGCGCTACGTCGGTTGCTGGTTGCAGTGCAATGGTTTTGTTCCCTTGTTAATCACACTTTGTTTCGCCTGGTATTTTCGGGCTTAATGGAGGATAACAGACTGTGAAACGTGGGAATTTGGGGTGGCGGCCGCCGTAGACGGGGGTGCATGTGCATGTGGCAGGGGTGACCGGCCGCAGAGGTGGGCTTCAATTTATTCTTGTTTTTTTTTGGGGTGCTTGTTAGCGAGGTCTCTCTTTTTCTCTCTGTGTGGGCAATCAGTGAGAGTGCACATGGTTCAGACTCCCCGCTGGGGCGGTGCAAGTGGGGTGGTGCGGAATGTGTTCGCAGAATTGTTTGTCCGAATTTTTTTTTTTGCGGACAGTTTTCATTAGATTTCGGGGGTAAGTGCGTTGAATTGGAAATGGATTTGGGGGGAAGTTTGTTTTCAGAAATTTTAAATGAATTTACATTTATAGCAAATTCGCGAGCCGTTTGTTTTGAACAGTTAGGCATCGTTGGGGGAAGATGTTTGTGTGATCGCTGTTTTCAAAGGGTAAAGGGTTATGGAGTTAAGAAACTGGGACTTCGAAAGGACAAAATTATGACGAAAATAATGAAAAGAAGAAAATTTGAAAATTGAACCGAAAATCAGTAAGCTGTTAGTCGGCAGCAAAGCTGTCCTTAGAAATCTCGTTTTGAATTTTTGGGTGATTAGCAATACAACGTCTAGATAAAGTCCTTTCCGCAAGTACAGAGCCAGATTATTCTTTGTAAAGTTACAGTTCGCGGTGGATCTGGCCTCAACCAACATGCGTCTCCAGCTAGAACTATCTCTTCCGAGTTGTCTCCAATTTCGCATTCTAAGGTTGAGGTCCTTCTCCTTCTTTAAGGCTATCTCTGAATCTTGACTTTGAAGGAATGTACATTGGATATGAGGGTGTAGTCCATCATTGCGATAACGACAGACTATCTGTTGCTAAGTTTATGTCCTTAGTTCACCAAATCTTGCGTAGGGAAGCATGATACTATTCAAATGTCCTTGTAGTCTTCAGACACCTTTATTCCTTGCACTCGCCGAATAGGACGGACACCTTGTGCTGAGAAGCATCCCTAAGCCATCACTGTGTCTTTGGTGTATTTTGGGTTAAGGCGCTCGCATATTTGGTCTCTAACATGTTGCCCCCAGTGGAAGCTGAACTTAGACTCATCCGAAAAGAAGACAGTTTTCTACTGCTGACGTCTCCAGTCGAAGTGAACCTGGAGCAAAATTTCATTGGTTTTGAAGTGAATGATTTTAAACTGGTTTCTAGCTAAGAAACACTACTTAAAGTGTGGGTGGGGGGGTGGTGGGCAGCAGTGCCCTTTAACAGAGCCTTCCCATATTTAAAAATTTCTAAATTTTTATGGTAAACTATGTTCCTAAGCAGTTCTGTTAAACTAGTGTTTTGATTTGATGTGAATTTCTACCTTCTTTCACTGGCGCAAAAGTTTGAGGACCTGGACCTCATACTCTCTGGCCAACTGCCTCCAGTTGGGCACAGCAAGTTGTTTGAGGTCCATCTCCGCTTGTGTCCGCCATCACAACCTAGGCCGTCCTCTTTTGCACTGTCCCAATGCGACTATTTTTCGGGTCGGAGCTGCGGTGTCCATAAGCTGTACATGGCCTAACCATCTTAAGCGTTGTATCCGCAGACGTTTGACCCGGCGCATGCAGCCTTTAAAGTTCGTCGTTGAATCCTCTCCTCCAGACGCCATCAATGCAAATAGGACTAAAAATCGCAAGCAGAACTTTTCTCTCAAAAAGACTAAGGGCTTCCTTATCCGCTTTTAGTGACGACCAAGTTTCCGCACCGTAAAGGAGGAATGGAATGATGAAGCTGTTGTACAAAGCCAGTTTAGTCCTTCAATAGAGGCTTCTTTACTCAACTGACACTTGAGCCCAGAGAAGCAGAGGTTCGCCTACCTGCGCGACATTACAAAATTCCTTACGATTTTCACACGTGATTTACCATAGCAAACTGCCTGTACAACAGCCATAAATGTCAAAGCCTCACAAAAATCGTAAATTTTTCGAAAACAAGAAAACTGGAGATGTCCGACCTCATGAACCCCGCACAAGAATAGAAGTTCTCTACTGTAGGCGGTGTATCGATAGGAGTAAGACCTCATCGGGTGTCGAGACAAAACTTACTGGTCCTCGGCTTATATGAGACTTACCAAAATTTAACAGGAGAATGGAAGTTCTCATTTCCTTTGAAATATTCAAAACAATCGTTCAAATGATAAATTTTTGGAAAGAGGGTGTTTTTGGAAAATACCCAGATTTTGTTCGAAAAATCATTTATGAGAACGAAGTACGTTGTGAGTGACTCTGCCGGGAAGATACCCACAACGACATGAACAAACGAACGTACCTTTTTTTAAATCTGTTCTTAGCTTGGTTCCGACGGTGGACATTGTGACTCAATCAGATTAAATTTGATAGATGAGGACGCCATGTGAAAGGACATTCCAAGTAGGAGACACCGTAATGAACATTCTTGATGAACGATTTTACGATAGTTATCTAATGGGAATGTAACCTCCCGTTCCTAGTGGGTTTTTAAGGTCTATGCCAATATAATCCATTAAGTCGACACAACTTATCATGACAACAAGCACTGGTCAATTTTTCACGTACAAGTTTTCTAAACATTTCACATTTTAACATCGGGTCGCCCTCATTGGAAACCCTTTTAAGGAAAGTCATTACGACGTTCAGCCAATTTTTATACGAAAACTCCGCTTCGTGTTGGGGTGGATCCAGGATAACATGTCCCTCCTGCTAGAATGATCTCTCGCTAGCTGCCATCAATATTCCACACCAAGTTGGTTAAATTGATCTTTCTCAAGTGCTCTGTATTAGAGAAGGACGTCTTCTGTTGAGTTGCCCCATTGATTGGACTCAAAACTGTGCTGTGCAAACACTCTTTATGGCTTAAATATTTGCAGGACTGTATTTGACAACACTTGATTAAACGGATGCCGCCATGCAGGCATCAGAGTGTGTCGCTGAGTCTTCCCTCCACAGATACCATCAGTGCAAGGAGAACACTTTTCTCTAGAAGAGATCAAAGACTTCCTCAAACCCCTTAATACTAACATACAAAGTTCTCATAGATAGCACATATCTAAGTCCTTAGCCAGTTGTGCAATTAGAGGTGATATGCAACTATAGGTTGTTAGCCACTCTTTTCGTGGCTTAATTTTGATGTGCGCAGGTGTTCTTGAAAAGTCAATGAATGCCTCACTCTACTGGATAGTTTTATCATATGGCAGAAACCTTACCCGATTATTTTTTTCTAATTTTTTAGTGCAATTTGTTTTCTGATCAAACATACGTTCACTGACTTGCTCAACAAACCTGTGTTTGGGTCCATGCTGGTATCACCCCTGGGAGCGATTTTGCTAAATTTCTTCATTCACTCAAAGAAAGTGTCCATTTAAGGGTAACTTGAAAATTTTGTAAAACAAAGATCCCCAACATATTCTTCACGATCTTGATCTCAACCAGTTTATCCCATCAACAGCTGTCAGTGGATTAAGAAAAAATCGCTGAAATTGATGTCACTCGGGCGTATGCGTGCCAAAATCCACAATTCCCTGAAACACACTTGAATTTGCACCTTTCCGTGATCGTCCTCATAATCCACTTCACGTTAACCCTGCCTGCACCTTTAAAACCGCCAATGATCCCCTTTGCGCATTTAAAGCCCTAATTCCACTAAGTACGTCGTCTCAACGAGATCATTCCCCCGGACAAGGGCACCTTGCGCATAGGGCGCTGAAAGGATTTAATTGAATCCTGCTCATCTTTCGCATGCGACTGCTTGCTTAATCAACAAATACCCACCCCATCCAGCTGGCGCCCCTTCTATGCAAGCATTCATTGTACCGCGCCTCGACACCCTCGTGGTAATTCTTTTCAAATAAAATTACATCAACACACAGTCGACTGGCCCGCTCCCCTTCAGTTAGCCACAGTGAAGAATCGGACTACCCTTCTTTTCCCACAAATTACTGACTCTCCTGGCGCTTCATATATTTCATTAGCATCCACCTTCAGACAGTAAGCGCAGTTCGTCATTAGCGGGGGGGACGCCTCCTGCCGCAGGATGACAATGTGCTCGACACGCTGTGTTTCTCTCTCGCTCTCTGCGCGGCCGGCACTTAAGTGCATGTGTGTGTGTTTGTGTCAGGACATATCGTTTACAGTGCACAACAAGGTGCGGATTTCACATCACATCGCACCCAGTCCCAACGGAGAGTGCGACACGTGTACCTCTTGTGATAACACCCATACTGACAGCCCGAACATGGGTTGTCATTTAAAATTCCCGCTGGCCGGGGGGGTGCGGCAGCGGTGCTCCCAACATATTTACATACTTTGTGTTCATGCGCTATGTGGTCGGCCGGGGTATCTAATAAATGCGGTTCACTGTATCCGCAGACCGCACGTCTGACATACAGTACACGGCGGCGCGGGCACCCAACTGACACTCTTATCAGGCCCCAGCGCGCGCGTCAGCTGATTCTTTTGGGGTCGATGTTCCCTTTTGTACACACAACAGCGAGCGAGCGACGATGGCAGAGAAATAAATTATCGTGTCCTCTTCCGCCGCCGCTAGTCGACGAAACGAACTGAGTGTGCCTGTGTGCGGCTGAGTGTGTGTTCTCAGCAAACAGTGGGTTCTGTTTTTATTTTGTGTTCGCCCGTGCTGGGGGTTGCTCGGGGTTGAAGTGCACTCTTGTACCTGTTCAGCGATCCCGTGTTTCTTTTTTTCCTTTTTCATCCCTCCCCCACCTATTCATGTCATTCCCACATTCATGCCACATCATGTTTTGGTTTCGTCACAGTACACTGACCACACAGAACAGCCACCCTAGCCCCCGCCAAGTGAAAGTGATCCACTGTTGGTGGGGTTGCGAGCTTTTTCCCACACTCAAGCGACTCGCATCCCACGAAAGTTTCTCTCGATAGATTTGTCACGTCGTCCGGCCACCCCCACCGCGCCAGTGGTTATCGGTGGAAGAAGAGAGCGCCGCGGTTCCGATAAGCCCAACTGAGCAGAGCAAAGGTTGGCTGGCCTGCCACTGCGTCGTCGGGGGGCAACAACCCGGCAACGAGAACGAATGCGACACAAGAGAGCGCACGAAAAAAAAAATGCCTCATCCAAGTGGCCGATGGCTATTTTTAGAACTCTTGTGTGTGGAATCGGACGCGCTGACACAAAGATGTGGCCGCCGTGATAGGAAATGTCAAATGTGATGTAACGCTGTCATACGGGGATTTGCCTGCGCGCCGCCTGCCACCCGCCGCCCGCCGCCGATGTTTTGCCGTGGTGATGTTTTTTATTGTGCCGTTAATCACTTCCTCCCCGATCCTGACCGGGGTGCCCACCGCTGCAGCTAGCTTTGACTTCTGGGCTTTTAGTTGGGAATCGATCGTAAATCAAATGGGTGGGCTGGACGGGTCCTGGGTGGGTTGGGATGGTGCTCTTCGTCGGCGGGGATGCATAATAAATTGGAGGGGTGGTGGTGATGAATCATGAAAAAATTAAAATTGTGATCAAAGCGACTCTAAACATAGATCTCGGGATGCGGAAGCATTTGTTGAACAGACATAGACGTTTATGGGGCTTTCGGGCGCAACAACAGTGGGATTAACAGGCCGGCGTCGTTAAAGATTTCACGATTTCAAGCACAATCTGTCGGAGAAATCCAGTCGAGAGAGTGGCAGTTGGCGCCCGTGAGGATTTCTCCTTTTCCACTTTGAAAATGTTCACATAGTTTTGAAAAAATGAGAAATATCTTGTGACAGCTGTAAGCAATTGGAAACTAACATGACAGCTTACAAGGCAGTGTTTGAGAGTTTTTGTAGAATGGGTTTGAAGTGAATTTAACGGTCTACAAAAATTCAAAGCGGCTTCATGTCAAATTAGCTGAAACAAACTAAGGTGACGAGAGGAGAAGACGAGGTCCTTTTCAGTAGCGCAAGTTCTTAATTTGAAATTTTCAACTGAATTGGATTAAAAATGGAGAAAGCAGTGTCTGATCTGAGAAGTGCGAGTATTTTGTGGGAGATGATGTGATCTGACTGGGTTAGTTGCAACCACGCAGAAGCAGGCACTCAACTTACACTTTCCTTGCCCTTCTGGAAATATTTAACAGAGTTGACTTTTCCTGCACAGAATCCCAAGACTTCAAGCATGTCTTTCCAAATTGCGGAAAAAGCTGATTTTTGAATGCGCTTGTGCGTCCATTTAGAAGCTTTAGAACACGATTGCAGACCGAGTGGAAAGGTTAGTTTAGGCTTTATTTTAAGACAAGTAAAGCGAATCGCCGCTTTTTCCCGTTTTTTGAATTGGGGGAAAATATGAACAATACTGATTATAGAAATAATTGTGACTTAATATGGGATCTAGGATGAGAGATATTCATAAATACAGGGTGGTGGCTTTCTTTTCATAGGTTACTGACACTGACACTGATACTTGTTTGACAGTCTTTTGACAGAACGTTAGTATCATATAGCCGAGGTACGAGTCACTCTATGCTTGTAAAACTTTAAAAAATATTGAAAAACTATCTTCAAAGTAAATGCTGTGTCTTGCCAATGGCAATTGCCGGCATATAACCTGCTATTAAAGGCCTTTGGGTTGTGGGTGCATTTGTGAGGAAGTGTGAAGCTCCGACATAATGCCAATTTCTCAGACACGGCTCAAGCCAATAACATTCATGTAATCGCTGAGCTTAAGTCTGAAACTATCAACAAGGATTTAGGGGTTGAAGAGTTGAAGGACAACCCCTTCCCTGCTGCAAGATCAGCCATTTGAACCTCGTTGTATTGAAAGTTGAATAACAGAATTAATGGGAAATTTTGTACTTAGAAATTGAAAAAAAACCTAATTTGTAAATTAAGCTTTAAAAAAACCTTTTTTTGTATCCACCCTGTTGAAAAAAAAAGTGAAAGGGAAGTACAATGTTTACTAGAATCGATACGAATCTGTGTTATGTAGCCAAAAGATTTCGGGCAAATGTTTGTAACTGGAGTTATAGCCGTCATGTCTGAATCATATCCCCAACTAAGTTTCAACCGTAAAAATATCCAAGTATGAGATAATGCTAGTGAGTCAGAGTGTTTAGGAATAAGCTGAAATAAGATGAGCTCCACTCACGCATAAATGGTTTCGTGTTTTGTTTTCCGACAATATTTGATGCAATCTATGCAAATATAAGTTAAGTACACGTTACAAAATTTGCACGTAGTTGGAATATGTTAAGCAACAAATTGAAGAGATGATCACTTAAGAGGGGCTTATTTAAATCAGGAAAACTCATTGCTTGACGCTACAGATCTGCATGCTAGATTAAAATAAATTTGATATTATTATTCTAGTCCTCCATACCATTCTTACAAAACATACTTCAGCCAAAAACCTACCAACGCCATCATTGCACCCCTTAAGTGCGATCCATCCTATGCAGCAATGTGCAAATAAGGGGTTTAAGTCAATGTGTAAAGCCTTAGTCGTAATCAACTTCATTCGCTGAGATAGGCGCGAAAAACCTTAGGCTGTCAAATCACTGTTCGTTGACGTTGTTGTTGACGAACGATCAATAGAGAATTTGATTTTAAAAAAGATGAAAAAAGATTTACAGTCCCTGGAGAATTTTTACCTTTACCTTGAGCTTGAAGAATCAGGACTGAATTCAGCAAAGTATAACCTAAGTAACAGCGTTGCCGAAAGTGTATGAGGGGTAACCACTTTCCCCTACTGTGTACCTTTTACAAGTGAAACGCGTTTACACGTTATTATTTCCAAAAAGGCTGCAGAAACTAAAGGAGTTAAGCAGGAATAACAGAGTAAAAGTGTCCTGGGTACCTGGTCCTATAGGGATAGTAGACAATGAGATGGCCGACTCTCTGGCAAGAAGAGCGACATCGAACGCTTCATTGTTTCTCAACAATTCTGTGCTGTAGGAGATCACACCCCAAAAAAAGAAATCAGGAGAATTGAAACAGAAATCTGGAGCTTAAGGTATAAGACATGCAGCATCCGGCTAGAACGCTCAAGGATATTAGACATCCTAAGTGACTGAGTCAATATAACCGAAGCAAATTTAAAGTATGCATTAATTTGAACAAGAATAGCCATAGTGTGCTAACGGGCTTAGTAGCAGGCCACTGCAGACTTAGGGAACGTCTGATGAAGGTCTGATGATGAAGGTCTCTGTAGATTCCGTGGAGGACCGGTAGAAGTCTCAGCGCTCATTCTGGGAACCTGTGAGGCACTTTCCCAATAAACGGCAGAAATGTCTCTCAGAAATCAATCTAGCGAGTATTTTGTAGAATAGATGTCACCTGCCCGTCCACAGTAAGAAAAATCCTCAATACAGTCTGGAGAAATTTTGTATGAGGAGGAGTAAAAATGGGGGATGTTCGCTGTGCAGTATACTCTTACCGACAACTTAACTTATCATCCATTAAGTTCCCATTTAAAAACGAATGTTCTTGCGCACCAATCTGAATAAATTTTTTAAAGCTAGAATTGAGTTCAAAGTCAAACCTTTCACAGTGCAGTGAATTAACAGCAAGCACTGTATCCTCAAGTCAGTCAAAATATTCCGTACATACCTGCAAGAAAAAAGAAAACAAAAATGTAATTGTGCATCGGCAAAAGAAAAAACGGGCACAAATTATAAATTGAAAGGATTATGTGCATTTGAAATGAAATGAGAAAATTATCAATCAAGAAAAAGAAACGAATTTCACAAGATTTTGACACGTTTTTAATTTAAATTCAGCCCGACCGTCGTTGGGGTTCCTTTGAAATCAATCAATCAATCTATTAACCACGACGATTGCATGTCTCCACATGGGTTCACGTCAAAGAGAAAGGTGACGGGCTCAGGCTTCAACCTTGCAGACAATCACAAACCGCCACGGTAGAAATCACAGAAATCGTAAGCCCGCAGGGGCCGCGAGTCAACATGCGAAAAATGTGCATTTGAATGTGTCACAGTGGCGCTTGTGTAAGTGTGACACATCCTGTTTGGCAGAGCGCTTGCCAAACGTCACATCACGCCGGCAATCGATGACAGACGCGAATATTAGCATTTTTCGAAACAGTTTCTCAAATTTCAAATCAAATTCGAAACTTCTCGCCGTGTCCACCGTGCGCCACTATCGATCGATCGCCAATTAGATAATCAAGCCATTCCCAAGTGAACGATATCCCGTGGAATAATTTATGCAAACACTGAATAAAACCGAAGAAATTAACATTTATGGGAATTTTGCAAAACTAGCGAGTTTGTTTAATTTCTATTCAAGCGATTTCGGTCAAACGAAATCGCTCTTAATGCCGGGGCCATGCCTTTGATGTTCCTCTCCGGCTTTTATGCATCCAGTTTTTGGTTGTTTTGTTTTTCGCAAGTCTCTGCACTGTGTGTGGATGAATTGAATTTGCAATAGGAGATGGTGGTGACAGCGGGGGCGGGAGCGCAAACGGATGGGAAGCGATTGAAATGAAAAACCATTAAAAACGCAATTTCATAACCGCGCTGCTCATCGTGCGCCAGTGTGTCCGTGTGCCAGCAGCGATTGGAGCGAGAGGTAAACGAACGTTCTTCACGCTGCTGCTCGATAAGTCAGTCGGTGAATCGGTGAATCGGTGAGTCGGTGAACAGTGTGACGAGCTTTTTCTTTTTTTCAATGCTGCACACGAGCAAATTGCACTTGCAGCCGATATGTTGACTCGTCTATTTTTCGTTTTGTTTTACAGTGGGGAACAAAAGTTTACAAGCGGGTGATGACTTTTTATGATGTTTTACAAATTTGTTGGAACAACTTTAGGACTCGTTTCCTTCTCATATGTACATATGTGATGGCAAACATTTTGTTTGACCTTATTTAGACCAACGTGGAAGAAGTAGTGAGAGAGACGTTAATTTCTGTGTACCAAAAATATGTTGGTCTCCCTTAGGGTATTGAATCTTCTTTTGGGTGTACTGTAGAGCCCTTAATTCACATGAAAGCAATAGCACGTACAATACCAGTAGTTGTTGAAGAAGTTACGGATTAGACTCTTGGAGGCTGTAGTACTATACTCAATGTAATTTTATGAAATCAAGGCCAACGACAAAAGGATTCCTTGTTGCCAAGTCAAATTATGACTTTATCTGGCATTAATGAACTACATTAGTTGCCAGATATAAATTGATGGTGGCTAACAAGTTGCCCCTCAAGTTAAGACAAGAGGGGAAAACTTTCATGTTGTCAATTAAATTGAAGCATTTAATATTCACCAGTGTTTACTCAGGTTACCGATAGCTCTGATAAATTCTTAGCGATCTTGGTTGCATGTCAAACGGGTCTTAAAGTAGACTTGAAGTTCCAAAAGATCGCAAGGCAAAGGATCTCTAAGGGGAAGTTTCCTTCCATTCTCCTGTACCACCATCAATTTGCGAAGTATGAACTGCTTAGGAACACTTGGAAAATTTTATCGTTTGGCGTTGACAGCGCTAAGTTGTCAATGTGCCATAAGGCTCGATACCACAAATATTTAGAAGGAAATTTATTTACAAACTTGTGCAGGAGGCGATGACAAATGTGACCAATTCCGGAAACCAAGTAATCATTCAAATACGTTTGAATCCAAAAGAAGTTTCCTTTCCCGATGATGGTGCCCAGCTTCATCGGATAAAGATTTTGGACTTTCAACGTATTCATTGACAGCAACTGTCAGAATTTAATTCACATTTAAGGTGGCTTGCTGCAGATGACATATAGAAGGTGTAAAGTTGTAAAAAAAATACTTGACGAGTTCATGGAGTTACGAAATTATCATAATTTGCAGTCACCCGCAAGTTTGGAAATCAAGATCAAAATCTGCAAAAATTTAAAGAGGAAAGTAAAGATATCCAAAACCCGGACCAAGATCATTCAAGTGAGTGGAGCTCACTCACAACAGGGCGTTTTATTCATAACCACTCAGTTTTTTTCCTTCAGTAGTAAAAGAGCCCAGAGTCTAACACCAACTCAGAACTTAGAATCGTTTATAAACTTTTAATTTTCGTTCCATATAATTGTTATAAGTGCTATCAGGTCTTGTCTGCGAAGAAAGGAAATGAAGGAAAAGACACAACAGCGAACTCTATGCACTGTACCAAGATGTGGATGGAGTTCGAAGTGCAAAAATCCGTCGACTATAGTGGCTCGGCCACATTGAGCGCATGGATGAAAACGCGGTAGCTAAGAGGGTCTTTGAAACTCGGTTCGGGAAGGAGAGGAAGACCGAACCTCTGGTATCAAGTGATTGCGGAAGCTAGAGAGCTTGGTCTTGACAACTGAAAGCAGCGTTAACGGGAACGTCAAGACTGGAAGGCAGCTATATCATAGGCTCAGACCCTGACGGACACACAAGTGATTCAGTACCTGCAAAGAATGGGCAATGAGAAATTTGAAATCAATTCAGGCCTAAGACATAAAACTGAATGCATGTACCCACAACAATGGAAATTTGGGAATTCGTAACTAGGCAGTTTCTAGCATTTAAAGGTTTACCCATCGAGTATTTGTTAAGCAAATAGAATAAAGACTTACTTGCTTTTGTAAAAAGTTCTCTACCAGGTCACCACCTGGCTCAGTTTGCATCTGACTTCCTTTACACAGCTCCTTTAACTCAACAAACCAGCGATGAGAACAGCTTCGAAGTCAATAATTCTCGGTATTTGAATGGTCACAGTGAAAACAAAGCTAGTCTCTCAAGCACTTATAAAAGCTGAATGAACAATCAATCTTTTTTTTTTTGCCTATTGTGTACCCTTGCAAGTAAGCAACTTGTTGTTTCTACTTGCAACATGTGTTTGCTTTAAAGAATCTACTTATGATTAGACTTTTCATTTATCAAACGTTGTACTACATTACATGACGTGGTGGCTTAAGCAGGCCTACATGCATCTTTATGCCATCTTTTTACCAACCTTCACGAAAGTAAGATGGCAAAGTTGGAAAACTTTGACATTACACAGAAATATTTACTAATGTTATCTGCTGACTTGTAAGTGTGCCCCTAACAATGCCTTCTTTTTAATGTTCCCAAACCTTACATTTTCAGGTAACTTGTGGCAGTTCTTAAGAGCAATGAGCGCGGGGCCTGAAAAATCTTTGAGAAAAGATCAGCCTTGCCTTTTCAGCCTCTCAATCGTAATAAAAAAAAACATGATACTGGACATTTTTTCAAGGTTTCGTTTTGCAAATATGTAACATTAAGGAAAATTTGTAAATTTTGTCGCACGTCAAAATTTTATATTTCAATCGACAGGCAGATAAAAGTTCCTTTACAGGTTTATAAAGTTCCAAGTCCCCAGTCTCATTTCCCTCTAAGATTGATGTTTTTTAAAGCTTGTAAAATATTTTAAAATGCTGTTTTTTCTTGCTGCATATTATTCGGAAGTTCTGGTCTAAACGTAACAACAAAAACTTAGGAGTGTGAAATTGAAGTTTTGAGGTTCTAAGTTAACGTCAACATCATCACACAACGTCGTAGCTTCCATGGTGTACGAAAACATCTTGCATTCAGTGTGCCTTACAATTTGAACGCGATGCAGCTGTGGATAGTTGGTTTTTCGAGTTTTCTCTTGTGTATCTGCGTGTGTTGGCACACACCTACATTGGAGGTTAACATAAACCGATTGCGCAACATATTAACAACCGACAACCATTTCAGTTTTTCTCTTTTGCCTTTTTTTTTCGTTTTATTACTTTGCGTCGTTGTTTCTTTTTTTTTTCTTCCCAGCCCCTCCGCTCTGTTTCCGCCCTCCTCTTCCGTTTTCTTGTTTGCCCGAGAGGCTTATAAACAATTTAGCAAGACGACTAAATGCCCGATGATGCCAAACTGGCGAACACGCATGCACAGGTGGTGTGCTTGACGAGACGACATTCGCGTGTGCGTTACAACAATCGATGAATGCTGGACGCGAGCGGCAGGGGATTTTCTGTTGGTTTTTCGACTGTCGATCTGTAGCTTGTGGATACACTCAATTGAAATTATATTCACGCATGGGGCACTTGCACCAGCACTGGCACAGTGAAATGATTTTTATGGCCGGTCCACCCCCACCCACGGTCCGCACGCGTGTATGTGTGTGTGTGTGTGTGTGGGCACGGTGGTTTGTCGCATTTAAATTGTCGCAGTAGCGCGTCTCTCGTACAGTATCTCGCCCCGCACACGCAGTGAAAATAAGCGAAAGTTAAATTTGCATCATTTTCGCATACACTACAGTTGAGGTACTCGACGCGGCGGCGGCGGCGGCGGCAACGCTGCAAACGGGGCGGGCAGCGGGCGACAATGGCGCAGCGATTGTTTATCTAAATCACAAGCGGATGAATGCGCAAGCTTTTCATTCTCGGCCCCAGTGCACGCTGTGCCTGTGTGCGGTTGTGTGTCATTCCGCATTTAGAATTGGTTTTTGCAAGCTCCCGTGTGCCTGTGTGCCGGGAATATGAGTCGAGAACACGAGTAGAATGTTAGAGCGGCGATAGAACGACGACGACAACGACAACGAGCGGCAGGCGTGCGCGCCTGTGTTGGTCCGCTGTTGTTGTTTGGAAGCAGTCGGTCGGGTGGCGGTGGCATGACCTACCTCAACAGGTCTATGTACTCATTAAGTGAAGGCAATAACATTGATTGAGTCAGTTAGACGTCATTAGCATCTGTGTCGGTTTTAGAAATCTTGTTTATTTTTGTATCAGAATTGCAAATGAATGTGCTGAAAGATAGGAGCCGAGTATGAATGGTGGTGTGAACGAGTGTGTGGGGCGGCGCGGCGGCCGCTGGGGGAAGGGCTGTGAAAGGGATGAAGTCATTCAGGGTGTGAAAATTCATTAGAACGGGTTTATTCTGCCACTGGACTGTGATTTGCTTTTTAACCGTGTACCATGTGTGTTTCTGCTTGAAGGGAGCACTGTTGTTACTGGTGACAAAGGAAATGCAAATTTGACACTAACGGAGTGATGACGGGTCCTGTGCTGGGTGGCATGAATGAAATGTTTGAAATTTGGAAATGTATGGGTAAAATGATTTTTTCATCGTTTGAATAATTTCCCAATCTGGGAAATTGTGCACTCCATTGGGAGCCTTCGTTTGGTGGAGGTCATGAATGGGAGGCGTAGCCTTAAGCTGCAGAAGGAGTGGTAAAAAACGATTTTCGCTTTGGAGGCGTAGAACAGCATACATGTATGAATTTTCTACACACAAGTAAACTATAGCCTTGCACTTGCAATTGCACTTACTTGTAAGTTAAGAATTGTAAATCCCAAATGCTACTTTCAAAATGCGGGACTATCCCACGGTTCTATAATTTTCCGTAGTGAGGCAGAAATAGAAAATTATGAAAGCTGCTCAAAAATTTTACTTAAAACAAGAAATCGCGTCCAGTTCAGTAAGTCGTTAAGCTTACTTTTCCCCGTGACATCTGCTTCCTTGCGATGTACCAGGCAAGTACGAGTAAAACCACCTCAATTTGTGTAGACATCTCAAAAGGTGCTTCAAAGCAGTGGCTGCCTAATCGTCTGATTCTTCAAAGCAGGCAACGCCTTAAAGATGGCTAACGTAGGATCATCGCTCAGAGATCTCTGACGGATACTAATCCCCCATTGTCAATCTGCATTTCCTGAAATAGTGTCACAGCATAGAAGTTCTGATGACACAACCCCCTTTCAGGGTCTCCATCGCCTACCTTATCTCTCCAAGGCTCAAACCTAACAACAACAGACTTTTCTTCGCACTTGATGCTGGCCATATGGCTCTTGTTGTAGATGTTATACTTATCTACGATCTTCCTTTAGTATTGCACTTTGCCTATGGCATAGACTTCAACTTTCCTACGTACAAAAGTTTGAGATATGCGTGAGTATAGTGCACCTTCGGTTTCTTTTTGAAAAATCGGGCATAAGTTAGCTACGTCTCTCACTCATGTGTGATTCGTCGTCACGATCATATCAGTTCCTCTGGTAATTATTTGGAGAAGAGCTTAGAATGGCCTAAAATGTCTGTTGTGTCGCCTGATCAGTATTCACTCTTCATACAGTGCGTAGAGTGAAAAATAGTCTGTTGGATATGTGCATTCCATTCCAACACGTTTTAGACACTACATTTCTATAAGTACAACTTTTTGCCAATGCAATGGCTCCAGCTAGTTATATCGCACCTCATGTCTCAATGTGAAGTTGAAACGGAAGATCTACCAAAACAAAAATCGTATCCCTTCAGATGTTTGGCTTCATTTCTGTGGGAAAAAGAAAGAAAGGGTACATGCTTTGAAGAGTGTAAGGAGACAAGCCTTGGCAAGTCCGTCTAAAAGGCATACTCTACTTGCTTTATGCTTATACTACTGCTTGGTGGTAAGCAGTTAATACAAAATCCTAGCTTCAGTAATAATAATAATTGAGTGGCACTACAGCCCACAAAGGACCAGGGCCTAGCTTCAACAACAACTACTCGTGTTGTGCGTGCTACTGTTCTCCCACGAGGGATGGGACCTACAGTTTTCGCCGACTCCGAACGGCGAGATTCGAAAAGTTTTTCATAGACAATTAGTCCTCTCTGTGTGTTGTCAGCAACTCGCAAGAGGTGGTGCCGTGAAAAAATGCAAGGTGTCCCGTCTGGGAATCGAACCTAGACCTTCTGCGTGTGGGTCAACGCACTTTACAACTACGCCACGGCGACTACAAAAACCTAAATAAAGTGCAAGGGGAAGCCTATAGGAGCATAACTCAAATCCATCCCAGAAGCGAGTCTGAAAACAATACTTAAAATGCAATCTTTTCAACTTTTTATAAAGAACTCTGCTGCAAAATTAACTCTCACTGCGTTGGCTAGGACGCCATACCATACCTGGACAGTTGTGTACATTTAAGTCTGTTCGACTCTTTCACTCACAACAGTCTTTGTTTCGGTTTCTACAGACTGCCAAAACCCCTAGAATGACTTCACGACCCATTTATGTATGTAGCAGGCAGGCAGATGGAAACAGCCGAATTTTATCAAGGTCTCTCCCCACACCTATTTTAAGTTGTTGATCGAAGACAGTAAATGGCAGACAGGTAGTGAGAATCTTCCGCGAGGCACTAATGTCTGTCGGCTTTCTGACTCTTCCGATGCCTTTCAAACAGAGATCTTGGCCATGAAAAACGACAAGGAAATCACGTTTTGAACAGATAGTCAAGCGGCCATTGAAATCGAATCTCATTTCCAAATCTGTCAAAGGTTGTATAAAGGTGGTTAGTAGCCTAAATCGACTGAACGGTTTCTGTCATTTGCCGGCTACGGGGAAATGAAAAGGCAAATAAACTGGCACGGTGTGGTGCAAGCTCAAGCACAAAATCTACTGGAAATCACATTCTTCTTCCCATTAGCTCACTCAAAAGGCCCTAAACAGCAAATGTCATCATATTATAACACACAGTACCCAGTTTTTTCTCTGATCAGATGGGACTCGTGTCATATTTAAATTTTTTTCAACTGGCAGTGAAACAGCATTTGGCCACATTCTTGTGGCTTTGTGGTGTCATTAGTATTGGGAAGTTCCTCCACTGGTCAAGAGATCAAGACGTAGTAGAAAATTTCAATCTGAACGGCTAAAAATCTCCATATACTACTCCTGGGATTCTTAAAGTCGAAACAAACCTGGAAGACACTTATTCCATTTCGACGACAAATTTATGACTCATCCGTGAAGTGGTCGTAGAGGGATTTTGTGTACGACTTTCAACCCGTCATAGAGTTAAACCACGGCAATCTCTGATGCCATGCAATTTCAAGCATGCCGCTCCCAGGTATTGAAACCAGATCAACCTGAAGATTGAGACGGGAAGATCATATCTACCTTTTGCCATTCCCTGGATATATACAGCTTTCTATTCCCGCGAGTTTAGATTTGCTGGCGAAAAGGGGTAGCCCACGAACCCGAATCTACACTGCTTAAGATCAAGTTAAAGTTTGACTTTGAGGAGCTCTTCAGCACTATTGCTCACTACTAGGAACCAACACACTTAATCATCGACTGCCCCTAAAACGTACATTCCCATGAACAACTTTGACAAGTAACTCTTCACAGCACAAATGTTCATCATCGTCAGCCAAACCAACAAAACATCTATCGAACGTAGGAGTTGAGGAGCGCGCCTTTCATTTGTGAGAAAAGAAAAAGTTCCCGATACCCACTCATACACTTTCATTTCAATCACCTCACGATGGACTTTTACCAGCCAGCCGTACCTGGTATACCCTTAAGCGCCACAGCCACCTCGGCAGCAGACATCTGTCAAATTGTCACACACAAGCATTATTCCTTACCCATTACGTCATCAGACAGGAACATTAGGAAGGCTTCTGCATAGACACTCACGAAAGACTGTCACCTCTTTCACTTATTAGCACAAAATGTCCCGTTCAAAGGTCACACAAACTTCGTTCCTCTATCACATCATATTTCACCACAGTAACAATTAAGAAATCGACAGACAAAAAAAAATAATAATGAAAGAAAAAAAAACTGCAGACAAAACCAAACAGAAACCGTTCAGAGACGATGTAGAAAATTTCACTTTTCAACAACAGAAATGACTCGAGTCCACAGAAGAGGCGGAGGGCCACAACACAAGGAAACACACAAAAAAAAGCTTCAATTACCCACGACCACACACTCACCTAAAACGCAATCAATCCACATCGCTCTTCGTTTCTTTTTCACTGTTTTTTTTTCTCGATTTTTGACAATTGGGTAAGCTAAACGGTTTTTTGTCGTTTTGGCAAGGAAGTTGATAGTCAGGCCGACGCGCCTCCTCCGCACGCCGTCGGAGTCGAGAGGAAACAATACTCGGCTTCACTTAAAGACTCAATTAATTGTGCACACGGGCAATTGAATAGATCTCGCACAAGTGTATCTCAAGCACAAATTATGATCGCGCAGATCGTAACACTCACACATCCACACACGTTGGCACGGGGTGGGGGGAGGGCAATACGCACAGCGCAGAAAACTTCAAGTTCTGAGATCTCCCTCTCCAGCCGAGCCGCGGGTCGAGAGTGACAAAATACACGTAGTAGGGCTTTGAGGATGGAAAACGGAAAGATTTTTGGAAGCGCGACGGGCTAGACGAAGAACGCAGCAACAGCGCGGACAGCAGTAGCAGCGCACAACAAAAATGAAACGATTCGCAGCGGATGGCTTGTGGTGGTAGATTTTCTATTTTCGGCAGTCGTTGTATTGTCTGGTGGTGGCGATGTCGAAGAAAGCTTCCGAAAATAGCGCTTTGCCTCGGTTAGGAACCACCAGCGGCAACACTCACACCGACGACAGCGACGTTGATCGTCGATGTGTCGTCGTCATCGTCATCATCATCATCGACGGCTGTGGTGGCAGCGACGACGGCAACATCATCACTTTCACTTTTTTATTATTTAACGGTTTATTCATTCTTTCTCGTATTTATTTTGAACAAACAAACAAAAGTTCGTATTGTCTCGGCGCTCAGCGGTGGGCCGCTGCAACAATGCCGACTGCTGGTTCAATGGATTTGGAATGGCTGTCATATTTTCGAGATGAAACGGCGCTGATTCTTCTTGTCAAACAAAAGGATCCATGCCGGGGAAGAAGTTCAATACCTCGTAGGAGACGTGGAGTGGCTGTGGCTGTCGCTGTGAGATTTTAATCGGTTTCAAGTGGCAATGAACGAGTGAAATGCACGAAGGGATGGAGGGTTAGCGTTGGGAGGGAACGTTTGCGGATCCTTTCTGATGGGAAATGAAGTCTCTTTGTCTGGCTGGAAGCTTTGGTAAAAATTTGACTTTGGGTGACGTCTGAAACGGACTTTCTCTAAAGCGAGGCATTATGTGAATGGGTTTTTTTTTTACTTTTTTTTTTAAATTTTGAAGGTTCTTAGTTCACCGCGGCGTAGTGGCTAAGTGCGTCGACCCACGCGCCGAAGGTCTAGGTTCGATTCACGGACGGGAATCACCTCTTTCCAGTTGACAACACTTAAGGAGTCCCAATTGTCTTTGAAAGGCTTCTCAAATCTGGCCAATCGAAGTCGGCAAAAAAGTGTAGGTCTCGTGAGAGAACAGTAGCACCCACAACACGAGAAGTTGTTTTAGAAGCTAGGCCCTGGTCCCTTGTGGGCTGTTGTGCCACTCAATTCCAATTAGACAGAAAAATCAGCTCGGTGTATGAGTATCATACGAGTTAAGTGGGCAAAACCTCATGAACCGAATTCCAGACTAGAAATGACTGCCTGATCGCCACAGCATCGTTACATTGTTAAGCCGAGTGCTGGATAATGACGAAAAGTGGACGACATAAAGTGAAAATAGTCGTAGTTGAATTGCGATAAATCGACGTAAACTCTGACCTGACTTAGATCTGGGCACACTAGACAGTCATTAGATTTAACTAAGGATATGGCTCTACAGACTAAGGATGCTATACGCAAAGGCTGTTTTGCAGGGTTTTAGATGAGATTGCTTCAGCAGCCATTTTTTTCCGTGTGAAATAAAGGAGACCCCCATTGGAATACCTCGTCAATAGGACTGAATTGCGAACTGGAATACCATGCTACATGGGTAGCAGCCCCTTATAGGCTTCAGCACGAGCCAATAAATGAAAATGACTCTCGTCCTTTGATTTCATTAAAAAAATAAATAACTTGACTGGCACTTCAGTCTACAAACGTCACTAGCTTCTTTAGCAATGACTACTTTTTTGCGTGCCATTGTTCCCTTACAAGTTGAGGGGACCTGCAGTTTGTTGCCGACTCCGAACGGAGAGATGTGTTAAGTTTTCCATTGAAAAGTCATTCATTTAAAGTGAGGGCAGTAAGTAGACAAAGGTGGTACCGTGTAAAAGTAAGAGTTTGTAAGAGTAAGAGATTGTGGCACAACAAACGAATGGCTCAAGAGCCACAAGATTCCAGACTGAGTTATTCTAATACATTTTCGCAGCTTCTTCATATTTAATTCAAAGGTGTAAGTAGAGGATACGCGTGAGGTGGTCATTTTAGGGGGGGAAGTGAAAACAAACACCAGTGCTTGCTGAAATTAGAAACTTTCCGATGAATGTTGACTTATCGGACAGATTCGAAAGAAATCCACTTGCTATTTTATTTTTTGTTCAAAAAGTCTCTTCAGTCTAATAACGTCGGGAAGTAGACCAAGAATTAGGCCGCTTGTTGGATGGTCCTGGTTCAATGACGTGCTAGTAAAAAATGTTCACTCGTATTAAAACGTAAATAACTTTTTATCGAATAATGCGATTTTGTTAAAGTGTCCATATAAAATGAAGTTTGTTTTGTCTCCAATCTCACAAGCTTTACTATTTTCAGATCAGAACAATATATCCAAAGGTAAAGCATTTCAGATCTGAGAACAACTCAAAACTGAACAATTTGTTTGACTTGCACATCAATGATGAAATGTAAAATTCAGAGCCTGCGACTAAAAGTATTACGTGGCATAATGAGAAACTTGTTTTAATTCAATACAAAAAAGCAACAGCCTGTTTTTTCATATCATGCTTCATCATTCCCTCTACAGTACAGGCTGTACTAATGAAACCCTCTCTTATTGAAACCTTCGGACGATCAGAGTCTCAAATTTTTTATGTACTTTTAATTGCGAAGTCCTCCTGCATAACGGCATGGGTATATAATAAATTTGAAGACTAAAGCAACCATTTGGCGATGAAATTTTGGAACACATTCCTTGATGAAAATTATATGGAGATGCATGCAATATATATTTCTGGTGACAACA
Organism: Eristalinus sepulchralis; assembly: GCA_944738645.1. Classification (NCBI taxonomy): domain Eukaryota; kingdom Metazoa; phylum Arthropoda; class Insecta; order Diptera; family Syrphidae; genus Eristalinus; species Eristalinus sepulchralis. Next base: position 59,093,553 of record OX122886.1, read on the forward strand.
AAAAATTTTCCTGCATCACGTACCGCAAAATAATATGGATTTCGTAAAGTAAGTGGTTCACTTCGGGTACTGTGGGGACAAATTCCGGCAGAGGAACAAATTTCCGTAGTTTCGAAAATAGGCAATATCCCGAAATGCCACAATCGATAAATGCCTAAAATCTTGAAAAGTTCCAAATCTCAAAAGGATACAATCCCAAAACATCAACATCCCGATATACTCAAACTATCAAAGAAACCAACGAAAAGTGTACAACTTTGTGAAAAATTAAAAGGAGAGAAGTTGGTATTACCCACTTATTCGAATTTAGCACCTACTGTACATTTTAGAGCCACCGCCAGCAGTGTGTTTGAGAGGGAGGAGAAGGTAGCATGCCCTTATGTACTTACAACTCTGAAATACTTTATTTGAGATTTCCTTCCCGGGATTGTGTTCTTCGGAATTTCGACTACTTTGGTAATTTGGCCTTTCGGGCAAATATTCGAATTTCGCCCCCAACCTGTTTTCAATTTAGAAAAATTTATGCTTCAAGCTAGGCGTCTTGTCAAGTTAATTTCTTATAACTTTGAAGCCAATGAATTGTAAAATCAGGAAGGGAAAATGCAGCAATTTCGACAACAGCCATTCTTTGCTTCGCCGTGATACCAAAAAGCCGCCGTAGGGCCAGAAGCATTTGTACTTGCAGAGAAATGTGATTTGAACGGTCAGTGATAGTGCAGAATTTGAAGATCATGAAAGGCTTATTCGGCGTTGTGGCATTGTGGTAAGTCCGTCGCAGAAAGTCTAAGTTGGATTCCAGGACGGGACACCTCGCACTTTTTCACTGCACCACCTCTTTAGAGGTACTGACAACACTCAAAGAGTATCAACTATCTATGAGAAGCTTCTCAAATCTCGTCGTTTGGAGTCGGCAAAAAACTACAGGTCCCTTCTACTTGCGAGAGAACAGTGGCACGCACAACAGGAGTAGTTGTTATAGAAGCTAGGCCCTGGTCCCTTGCGGGATGTAGTGTCACCCAATTATTATTATTTGGGTTCACAAACTCCACAGGCAAATTTAAACTAACACAAGGTAGCTACGTCATTAATCCCCCTTTCCTTCGTTCAGACCTTTGTGGCTTAAAAATGGAAAATTGTGCTAATGGGGCTCAGAGTGTAATTGTATAAAAAGTTATATCGACAGAAGTACCGAATTGAACTCGACAAGTGGCAGGAACTGCAAGAATTTCCTCCAACATGACCATAACTTGAACAAATCTGAGCAAAATTGACCATGAGCTTGTACTGCATTGAAATAAATTCATCCGACGTCTTCCCTCCATGGCACCTTCCACCTTTCGATTTCCTTACAGAATAAGTGGGACACACGGTGAATGCTTTGAGTGTGAGCAAGTCAAAATCAAGGTTCCACATTGTGCTATAAAACCCGCAACAAATATATCACTCCCGGACAAACATGAAGGCGGGATCTCCATTTAAGGATTCGTGATGTAAGACGGCTTGAACATATCCAACGATCGCCAAAAATGGAAGATCCAAATACAGAACTCAATTGGCAGAAGTCGTGCTCGTAGAAGATCCTCTGCATGCGTGACCTCGGTGCTTGCTAACTGCAGCCGTGGTGGTTCGGCCCGATTTTCATTTATTTACGAAGTTCAAAGCTGAAGATCTGTGTACTCAACCTCAGAGAGAAATTATTAATTTGAAGCAGGTGACAGGTGACGGCCAGCTGCTCCTCTCCAATTGCAGCCACTCGCAGAAGCATCCACTCAAAGGTGATGACCGTGATCTACGCAAATAAACACCAGTCAAAGATGCATTATGTAAATACCAATCTCATCTGTAACTCTTTTCACATCCGAGACAATCAGTCGTTCCATTAGAACAGTCCACAGCATCCGTCCCGCGCCCTCTCCATCCACCAGCGTGCATCCAAATTGCAAGCACAAGCAATTTCAGTTCAATTTTGCAGCAAGTGCAAGCGCAGTGTGCCGCCAAGGACGTTGCAAAAGCTCTACACACCGCCTTTACCTTGTCGCAGTAGCTCTCTTTCGCTCGCTCTTTCCCCATCCACCAAAACATTCGGCGGTGTAACACACTCCAATGATCGCAAACCACTTACAGGCAACTTCAAACACCGTCATCGTCGCCATCATCATTCAATTCACCGCAACACAAGTGCAAAATTCCACCAATTCAGCTAACGATCTCATGAATAATGCATATAGGTGTTGCTTAAAGCCAGCACAGATAGACAGATACTCGCTTGCGCTCGTAAATGCATCCATAAACACCACAAAAATTAAATAAGCCAAGTCGTGTTCGGGCTATTAATAAAAATGTCAAAACGCTTGCGCGTGTATCTCGGGCTGCGCGTGTGTGTGTGTGTGTCTGTGCAGATCATGTAACAGCGGCCAGCGTATAGGTGGTGTCGCACACTCAACGTAATCGCTCGTATCTCTGCTGAGATAGTTTTGAATTACAGCTGGCTGCTGCACACCAACACCGACCAACCGAGCGACTGGTTGGTAGTTGATTTCATTGAAAAGTTCGTTGACTACGCGAACCTCTAACGACAACAGTGACGCCGGACGACGTAGTGGGTACACCAGCGTCGAGCACACCGATGTACAGGTGCACCGGCAGCCATAGTTCAAGAGTGAACTTCACGCGGCACTCGCAAATGTGATAAGGCACCGCGATGCGACGGCGACGGCTGCGGCAGGCCGGATGGGGTTTTCGCTGAAAAACTAATCATAATCAACCTGGGGAAGGTTAATGTGGGTTAATTAATATAAATTCGATGGGCGGTGAGAGGTAATTGCAAATTCCCCAGCTGCTGGAGGGTGGTGGGGGGCTGGAGAGGATAGTTGTCTTCACAAGGGTGACCTCTTTGCAGATGTAGCATGTTGTGTGCGGCAGCGCATCGGAGTGGTTTAATTGAATTTGGACTTTGCGCCATGGATTTGGATTTGGGGTGGAAATTGGCTTCACTTTCACTGGAAAAAGGCAAAACAACCAGAAGCTAGAGCAGAATTGGGGCTTCCAACGGTGACCGGACTGCTTCCGGGAAATTCTTTGAAATTACAATGCTTCTCGCCGCAACATTGTTGAGTGTGGAAACAAAGAGTAGATAGATTGGTTGAATGATGCTAGTTTTGTCATTGAATTACATCGCAGCTTGGACCACTCGTTTTGTGAAAGAACCATGAGTGTGCAGACTTATTTCATTTTGCAGTGTAAACGTGCACAAGGTTTAGCAGGAATTCAGAGGAGCGTCACAAATGTGTTGATTCTGTTAAGAGCAAGAAGCTCTGATCGATTGTGTAAACACCTTTTGTAGGGATTAGGGGGGTGTGGTGGGGATAAAGCTGCATAAGCTCATGAGAGAAGAGAGAACTTAGTATGGGAGTCAACTGTCCATTGTCAGCTACTTGTGTAGTCATAGGAATGAATGGGGGTAGGTGCAGGATTGCACACATATGGAGACTTCTAATTGATGTGAAATATGTTTATATAGAACCCTTTTCGAAGTCGCACCTATCAATCTGTGTGCAAACATGGGGTTTGCAGGGTGGCAGCATGCTCCCGGTATCGTATCGGATTCTAAACACATTTCAGGTTTTCATAATGTAAAAGCAATTTTAATATTGAACTTTGCTTTGTTTACTATTCCGACAAAAAAGATCGGACAGTGTTGGGATCTGAAAAGTGAAATAGGTCAGAATCCCAGAATTTGGTTTCAATTCTGAGAATAAAATCCAGGAGCAGGACTTCTAAAAGTAGACATTTTTGTCCTACCATTTTTGTCCCATTTTTTGTTTTGTTTTATCAAACATCGATCCTTTTTGTGTGAGCGCAGGAAATTTCCTCCAACATATACAAATTGTGGCCTTAAACGACGAATTTGGTCTATACCTACAGCGAAGATAAGACACATTTTTGAACAAGGAAAACAACAAGTAGGTCCTCTTGTGGTATTCATTCGTCAACGACTTTTACTAACCGAGTTTACCCTCGAGAGATGACTGAATTACAGTCGCCGATCACAGACAAGCGAATGTGCTGAGATTGTCATTCACACCGGTATACTAAACTTCTTGTTAGATCTTTCAATCTCCTAACATGTTCTTCCGTATCATGATCGTCAGCGTCAATTTGAAGTGACACGCATGCAGCACTAAATAGGGCGTTGGGGCAATACATGCAAGAGAACCCTTCTCCGCCACTGACTCTAACTCATCAGACTCAAGCGACTTTGGTGACCTCATCCCACCACCTCGCCCAAGCGATTGATGGAGTCGAATTTAAGGCACGTCCGGGAAATAGTGATGAACAGGACATCATCCACCTGGCCAATCGAAATAGAACCAAAGAAGTAGCGGCCCAACATTGAGAAGTCCCCGCATTGTCGCGTATCTTGCATCTTGATAACCCTTATTTCCATAACCATCATTCAGAGACCCGCGTAATTCACTAGAGGAGGTGGGTAGGCATTGAACATGAGTATGTGCGATCTCTGGGCCACTCGATCATCCGCCATTGCCATAAACTCAACATCAACAAAACCCAAGCAGAACTACCAAATGGATCTGCCAAATGGTCGCTTACTTGATAAAATTGAAACCAAGGCACGCATTGAAAGTCCTCATAAAGGAGACATTCGAGTAACTTAACCAAACTATTGAAACATAGTAGATTGCATTTAAAAAAGCAACCGCTCAAGTTCCTCGCGTACAACCTTTTCCTTCCTTGGCAGCTCATATTCGGGGTTTAATTCTTTCGGCCATCACCAAGAAGTATGACCCCAGTTAAAAATTTAAACAATTGGGACAGAGTTGAAAACCGTTTATTTCCCTCATTAAAGATCTTCCCAACTGCTTTAAAGTACATCCAGCAGGGTCAGTCCTTTCGAATGACTCAGTTGCACTCGTCCCATCACTTGTGACATAGACCTAGAACTGCTACAATGTGACACCCCACTAACAATGGAGAATGTGTATGACAGGTATTCTTGGAATTAAATTATATGATAATCAAAACCTTTGATCACGGTAACTTTGATCCAAGTATAACGAAGAAAACTAAATATTTCGTCCCCAAAACTGTGTCTTACTCCAGACTTTTTCAGCCCTGGAAGAGCCTCTAAGTATGTTTTGAAAAGGAGAGGCGACAAAATGTGCCCCTTGCTGAACTCAAACGCGCATTTGAAAGTGAGACAGTGACGATTAATCCTAGAAATCCTTGCAAAATTTCTGGACTATTGAAAATCCCAAAACCACACCCAGAAATTTGTCCATTGAGGAAGAGGATTTTGAGCACAATTTCCGTGCAGCAACACATCGATGCTCAATTTCTAAGAAGTTCGTTATGAGACTGCCATGCAGCGACGATCATCGTGAATAATTTCTAAAGCGCACACTACCAGTTGAGCACAAGTGAAGGTGCATACAACACTCTGCATGCTTCATGCAAGAACACGACAGTCTACTGAATACGTCGGCAACTGTTTAATAATGAAGTCAACGTAGTCATCTTCATGCGTCTCCAGCCAGCACGATTTTTCGACAGTTTCGCACCTCAAGTTGATTGACGTCCTTCTTCACTTGTGTGCGCCACCTTAGCCTAGGCAGTCTCCTCCTTGTGTTGTCCTTTCTCGTCTTGATAGCTCTCAGTTTCGTATATTGCTTTGTTTTGATAAGGATTCCTGTTTACATGCCTCCTTAAATGATACACAAGGACAAGGAACATCTGCACCGAAAGTAGGACGTCTTTGAATCAGAGCCTTTACCCAACGACTTAGTCCTAACATGTTAGAGACCAGGAATATTTTTAATGATTTTAATAAGGACATAAGCATTTTTTGGTCGATCTGTAGGAGAAGATTCAACCACGAACTGTATGGGCTGTACGGCGGCATGAGCCTTGTCAAGCGTCTACGGATACAACGTTTAAGGTGGCTAGGCCATGTAGAGCGGATGGACAACACTGCTCCGGCCCGAAGAGTCTTCGAATCCGAACCATAGGGACAACGCAACAGAGGATGTCCTAGACTGAGATGGCGCACACAAGTGGAAAGAGACCTCAACCAACTTGGAGTGCGCAATTGGAAGCAGCTGGCAAAAGATCGTGCTAGCTGGAGAGGCATGCTGGTTGAGGCCCAGGTCCACCGCGGACTGTAGCGCCATCTGAAGAAGAAGATAAGCATTTTCAAGGCGTCTGTGGCTATAGGACAATTCTTTTTGTTTGAATTTACAACTGACTTGTTGTGAGCTAAAGAGTTTAGTGCTAGGTTTCGACGTTTCCCAAAATTCGCCATCGTCGGTATTGAACTCTCCCAACTCCAGAGAACAGAGGGACACCTAAATTCAGACGTCTTTCAATCTGACCCATCAATTGAAGTCAAGGCAAACGAGGATTGTTTAGAAAACGAGCAAATGTGGAGAAGGTTCTCAATAGACATAACGAGCAAGATATCACATCACTGAGCAAAGCCATTTTAAAGTGCATCCCCACATCCGTAAGGTGTTGGTACTTCCTTCATGTGAGAGCAAGGCCATTGCGACTGCAAAGCCGATAAATTCACTAGCTTCCGGATGACCGAAAGTTCAATTCAGAAATTAAACCTCATAGTCGGTGCACACATCACACCCAACCTACCCCGGTCATAAAGCTGCGCCTAGTTTCCTTCTCCACATCCCTCCAAACTCACTGGGTCACCAGTTCACTCACTTACATCACTCACTCTCACCACACAGTCAGACGAATACGCGACGAAATTAACGCGACTCAGCCTGCCATCATCCACTCCATCGACGCTGTCGTTGTCATTTCACCTCGCACACGCAGAAAAACGCAGTGACTGTCGTGCTAAATCACCGAAAGACAAATGACGTTTCATTCGCCTAATTGATTGCCATAAATCACCCCCGATTAAGGATTTGTTTTTCACCTCTTTTTCGACATTTCTCCACGACCGAGCGCTGACGACGCATCACGGCTGCGCGCATTTTATTTTCTCCGTTTACGGTCGCGTTTTGAACCTGCCTCGGAGGATTGCCAAGCATATGTTGATTTATGGAGCCCCGTTTGCGCCCCGCAACACCGCTGAAGACACTCATTATCAGAGTTATAGAGTTTTCTCGCCTCGCAGTGTGTCCCACGTGGACGTGTGCATGTGTGTAGGAACTCTCAAATTAACCGCACTCAGCCTTTAAATTTTGCGAAAAATCGCTTTGGCACACCCTTGTAATTTAATTTCGCCTCGTTTTGTTTGGGTTTCGAGGAGGCGGAGGATGTCAGTTTGCTGTTGTTGATCGCGGCAATTGGAGTTCACCGCACGAGTGAAGAAGCAGTGACTCGTGCGTGGATGGTGGCGCTAAGAGGCTGATCTCGAGTCGGTGGCGATGTGTGTGCGCCTTAAAATCGAGATTCCTCGACCTGAGACATAAAACAGTTTCGCGAGGTGGTGATGGGTGTGCTCTCTCTTCGCCATCAGGCTGCCTCAGACGAGTGATTGGGGATTGTCAACGAGAAGGGACCGTACTGGCGCTGGGAGTCTGGAATTTTCGAGTGTTGTTTACTTGACGCGCGATAAAATGGGAAATTGTCGAAGAAATTATGAAAAATTGTTGGATGACATGATGCGGTGTCTTCTGCGCTGCTTAAGGATGATTCATTTGTGGTTAAGTGCATTCTTGTTTGGTTTTGGTTTTCGGCTTTGGGTGTGCATTGTTAACGAGATTGACGGAAGCGAATGTTTGTGATGGATCTGTGAGTGGGAGTGCCGTCAGTCAGGAAATTGATGGGGATGTTTGATGCAGCGATGAGATGTGACTTATGATTTAGAAAGCAAATTAATGTTAGAAGGACTACTCCTGACTGCTTGTCTGAGACAAGTTACTGGCCAGAGGTCGAAGTTAAATTTTCAAAGTGGAGCATTCTTTTATCTTTCTGACGGTACAACCTCTTTCGAATTCCTAAAATCACTCAAAGGAGAATTATTCACAAGAACCTTCGTAGTCGGCATTAAAGTGTAGATCCGGAAACCCACGATAGTACACAGCACGCACAACACGAGGGGTTGTTCAAGAATCTTGACTCACGGACATGGAAATCTTCCCTCGAGGACTCTAGCGCCAAATAATCTACAATTACTTTATAAAGAGAGTTTTAAGCTCATCCAAGAGGCCTAAGCAGAGTTTTGAAAGTTTCCTTAAACGGTGGCTCTCTGCTTTAGGTATTATTCTGTACAAGGCGTGCGAGCAAGAAAATCGAATCCAAACTAATGGGACTGTCTGGAAATGCACCTAAATGGGATGTCCCCTCAAACACATCCTTTGACTTAAAAGCCGAAGTCTCTGTTTATACTCGCACTGCAGCTTTGTTGACATTGGACATCGCATTTTCTTCGACTTAAGCTCCATTGATACGCCGTCTGACCCACGGGCGCCAATAATTCAGCTGCAACTCTCTTACAAGGACAATTTTCAGAACTTACTCTGAGCCTGGAAAGGATTGTGATCGAATCATCACATATGGCTCCAAGGACAATAAACCGTCGGGTGCTGGTGCTTGCGTGGAGGACGTTTTTCAAGGAGTAAGCTATGCAATTCTAATGACCGCGAACTATATATTTTGAAGGACAGTTAAAGGGGGCGAGCTATCGGCGTCTATATCCACAAGTTTTGCTTAAGGCCCTCAACCTTCAACCACTCACAAGACAGTCCAGGAATGCAAGTCTTCTCTGAATTTGAATTCGCTTAGAATGAGTTGTTGTTGGATCACCACGGGATCCCGAGAAATAAGATCACAGATGATTCAGGCACTCAAGACGCAGAGGAGGTACTATCAGAATCCGAACCCACACTGGGGCACGCCGCGTCCTTAGTAAGTGCCATAGATGGCTGAGATTCTCGAGAGCACAAGCTTTTGATTTGTTCCGAGTTCACCATAGAATTACGAGAAATCAGACCGGCAGGCAGGAAGCAGAAAATGCACAGATTGAGACTCCCTCCGTATATTGTAAGGTCATTTCTCCTTGACGTTTTGTGTAGCCGCCTTATAAACATTCGTGAACAATCTGATGGGTCCTCATCAGTACGCCATCAGGCCAGGAAAGTGCACTATAGATCAGATTTTCACACTGCGACAGATTTTCACGATGCGACAGATTCTAAACCCAAGAAGACCCTAGAAATGCAAATCGATAACCATCACCTATTTAAAGGGCGCATATGACAGCGTGGTCGCCGTGGCGTAGTGGTAAGTGCGTCGACCGCCGCGCAGAAAGTCTAGGTTCGATTCTCGGACGGGACACTTCGCATTTTTCACGGCACCACCTCTTTTGATTTGCTGACAACACTTAAAAAGAGTATCTCGCCGTTCGGATTCGGCAAAAAACTGTAGGTCCCTTCTACTCGTGAGAGAACACGAGTTGTTGTTGTAGAAGCTCAGCCCTAGTCCCTTGTGGGCTGAAGTGCCACTCAATCATTATTAATTGACAGCGTTCATAGAGACGAGCTCAACGGTCTAATATCAAATTCTCTCATACCTATGAAAGATGACGATGAAGAACTCTTGCTGTGCCGTCAAGGCCGGCAGGGAGCAGTCATGTAACTTTTTAAAAATCTTTTTTGAGAAGATAGTGCGAAGCTGACAATGACGGTATCAGACGAACGTTTGCTTGAATTGCAACGAAAGCGGCGGTAATCGAGGGCATAGCAAATATTAAGCTGTCCTCAAGGAAGCAGGGCCCAATCCCGTTTAGGACTTCATTCGGTTAGGGTTACTTGTAAGATGCTGATCCGTTACTTTATCTAGATTCACTCCTTTGAAAGACTTCATTCGGTAAAACTTCGACAAACTTGGGAATCAAACTTAACTGTCCCAAGCCCACAACACCTGTCAACAAGCATTCTTAACCCTATCGGGACACCAAATTAATTCCGAGCGTCTGAGATGCTGTGGCCGCGTAGAGAAGGACTTAGGCTAACTTCTTGTGCGCAACTGTAAGTAGCTGGTGAAAGATTTAGATACCTTAAGGAACTAATTGAATGAGGCTTGGTTTCAGCCCGGATTGTAGCACCTTACAGGTACCACTTTACAATGGCAAGACAAAATTGCAGCTTAAAAGCTTAAAATAAGACAACTTTCACGTTGTTCAAAGACGTTGCTGTTCACAGCTATCGGAGAAAAGCAAGCTTAATGGTCTTATGACAGAAAATGCTTGCGGCTTCCTCAGTCTACAGAGGCTCGCAAGGTTTACAGCCTTGAGTAAAAAAATCATTACTTTTAGAAAGTTAAAAACATTTGAGGCTACGTACGTATGTAGGACCTCATTCCATAGCCCTTAGACCTGGCTAAGCGCTTTCACAATTGCCTGGTCTAATGTATTGAAAGTCCTTTCATTATCAACGCTTACTGTCTGTCACACTAATTCAGTAAGACTTGCGAAGACGATGTGCCAAACTTTCCACTGAAAGTTACTTAAAGAGTGGCCAAGTTAGATGAATACTTCGATAGATTAATTTTTTCCACTGATTCCCAATCACAGGATATAACAATGCCCATAGCAGTCAGTCAGTATCAGTATAAATCGTATATCCTTCAGAGCGTGAGAATGACCGCACTCGCTTTCAGTCAAAGTCAATGAACTAACCACCAGCCATCTTGATGTCACCATAAAATTCCCATCACCCAACGGTTGCCCACATCAATCTCTCCACGTTTGACCGGATAACGAGTGCAATGACTCGTGGCCGCTGACCTATTCTGCTCTAATTGCGGTATATCCTTCCGTGACAACGCCTCACAATCGCCGCAACTTTCAATCGCTTAACTTTGAGTGATGAATTGCGCAGAGGTCAGTGGACTTTTTATACCGCCGCCACCCATAAATTCATCAGAAATTCGCCTAAAATAGGCTCCTGCACGTGGCTTCTTGGGTTAGTGCTCTCTGTCGCATATACATACATCCTTAAAGCTGCGGCTGCCTGTTAACGAAATCAAATTGATCCCACTTCCTCCCATTCCACGTTTCGTCACATCTTATGTCAACAGTGACGGCGGTTGTGGAGCGGGCCGAGCGAATAAAACCATTTCAACAGCTAACAGTAACCGCCAACAGCTTTATTACTTCACATCGCCTCCCAATAACACACACACTCACTCTCAGTCGCACACATTCCCCTTTCCGCCTGTGCGTTATCCGGGTTCAACGTCCGCCAAAATTGAGAGGAACAAAAATTCGTTTTTCCATTTGCCACACACACATCCCACAGTCCACGGCCCACGGCCCACTGCCAGGCAACAGCCCCATCGCAAGCGAGGCTTCAAAGTTCGGTGCGGTGCGTAAGAAATTTACAAATTCCTTTACAACCCGTCATTACTGCGTCATCGTACGCAGCTTTGAATAGCACGCAGCAATGCCGCGCCCGCCGCCGCCCATCGCTCATAGATACACTCTTTCGCACGCATGAGAAAACAAAGGAGAGCCCGGCCGCCAACCGGCAACCGACACACAAAAGCGACGAGAAATGTCATTTCGTCATGGAAACCCCAATGCCCATGCAAACAATAAAACGGCGGAAGGAGAGCTTTTCGTCGGGTCTATGTCCTTTCTAGGGGGCGGGCCCGAGTACAATGATCCCCTTCGGTTGGGTATTAAGGGATTTCCTGTCACCCACTTGCGTGGGAAATCAATTTGAGCGGGGCTGCCTTGGAAATTAATGACACGGGGGGGAAGTAATTAAGAAAAAAAAACCCCCCGTCATTAATGCGAATGTCAGGGGGGGGGGGGGGTGGAAGGGAGTGGATGAATGTAGAGGACTGGGTTAAATGCCTAAGCGTGTTGCCGCAATGAGAGATGTTTAGCAATGAGCAAGGACTTTTATTGCGTTAATTTGCCGCAGAGTCATGGCGGCACTTTAAACAGCGATACCCGGTAATCGGGCTGAACCCGAAATGGAGACGTTCGTCAGCAGTTAAAGACTGCGGGAATGAACTGAGAACATGGTGATTCCTGACATCGATAGGCCCTGCAAACGACTTGATTTTATGTAATTTGACGACGGAATCGGTTGAGGGGATAACTGATACCATCGTCTCAGAGTAGTCGAGAAGGGTGGGTTGTGTGGCGTCTGTGGTTTCACGATTTATGATTTTCCAATGAGGACCTGGAGATTCCTAGGGGCGAAACGAGGAACTAATTTCTTTTCATTCCTGTGGAGAAGCAATACGAGGATTTTTTGGTTTGTTTTGAGAGCTAAAATCTATTGGAGCGGAAGTGGAAGTTGACTGGCTGTTGTGAAGGGTTTGTCATACCGTGGGTCGCATTTCGGCAGTACTGTGATAGCTAACGGGCTGAAGGGTGGTTCTTTAAGGTGGTCACCAAGACTGTCCCTCGTGTAAAGCAGTTAGAAGCAAAGGTCCCATAACAAGGATTGTGTCTCAAAAACTTTCAAAACTGCCAAACTTGAAAATTAAAGTGCGGCAATTACAGCCAATGCGGGAATTTGCAAGTAACGAAACGTGGTCCAAACTTCTTCAGCAATCATTTCTATTATAGGGGTGATTGCTACCTTACAAGTGGAGGAGACCTAGAGTTTAATGCGAATTCTAAAACCTGCAATGAGAAGACTACCACTATCTCCCTTGGCAGTTAATATTCTCCGAGTGTTGCATCCACATGCCCAGAAAAAAATTCATAGGGAAATAGAGAGAGAAAGGAGAGAAATAGAGTTAGAAAGAGAGAGAGCGAAGAGGAAGGGCGAGAAAGAGAAAGAAGAAAGAAGTGAGAAAGAGAAAGAAAGGGAGAAAAAAAAAGAGAGGGAGAGAGATAGAGAGAGAAAGAGAGAGAGAAGGTTAGAAATGGAAACATGAAAGCAGAAAGATGATTCAAGGTCTATTTCACTGATTCAAACGGCACACGTTCTTGACTACTTATTCAATTTGGCTACATCCTGACGTGAACTTAAGCTCTTAACCTACCAACCAGCCAGCTAGATCTTTTGCTAGCTGCCTTCAGTTACGCAGGCAAAGGTGGTTGAGGTGCCCTTTCCACTGCGCAACTTGTGTCGCGGTCTTCTCTTTACTGCACCGACCGTTGCGGATGGATTCGAAGGTTTTCCGGGTCGGAGCATAGACTTAAGTCCGGTCTACATAACCTCGCCAACTCAGGCAGGCGCACTAAGAGGGAGATTAAGCGACAATCTGCGGGTTTGTTCTTCCTCTTAGAGTGAGCCTTCTTCTTCTTAGAGTGAGCCTTCAATGCGTGGTACACCTCATTCCAAGCCCCTATAGCTAACACAGTCTCGCACCAATGATCTCTAGTTGTGCACAACTATATTTTTATGTTTGAAGGTTGCAAAACACTGCACGTGAGGGCTCATACTTGAAAACTGGTCCATTGTACTACCGGACAGTTACCTACATTTAATATACCTTCTTGGTCTTTCGAAGGAAAACCATCAAGCGCATCATCACAGATAAAGATTGTAGTGCACAACTTGTTGGTTGAGGGCCATCTCCACTATTGGGCGTCACCTCAAGGACATCTTGCGTTGTCCCAGGTCTCTGATTAGAAGACTCCTGGGATCGGAAAAGTGTACACCATTTGATCCAGTTATGTTGTGCCAAATTCAAAATTTTCCCCGATCTCAGGTGGTGTGTCACCACCACCGCGTTCCAAGCTCAACGAAAGAGGTAACACTCAAGAACCAAAAAAAAAGAGTATTCACCGTTTGTTACCAAGTGACTTTCAATAAAGTCCAAATTCACCCAATCCCCCGCTTAGTTATTCTCATTCATTTTAAATGAGCGTCCCAACGCATAATCCATCTCAACTAACTCGCTTAGTGAGTGGATATGTCTCTTTCCATTCCACCACCATCTCCTAGGGCAAAATTAAGATTAATTACCGCTAATCCGAGAAAAGGCACGAAAAAAACAACAACGAAGAGAACTCCGCACAGAACCAGGGGACAGACGAGACAAAACGAAAAAAAAAAGATTGAAAACAAATTGATATAATTGCCGGCTTAGGGAAAACGAACAAGCGGTGCAGAGAGAAACCTCAGAGACGAGGTAAAAATCGCCAACACCATCGATTTCGAAAGATTAACGCTTTTGACGACGAATCACTCTGTCACCGGGACAAAGGGCAGAAATTGTCTGCATATCGGCGAGTGGGATGAAGGGAGGAACTGAAGAAAGAAACGAAACAGACACACTTCAACGGACTATTGGCTTTCATCTGAAGCTGAACTGAGTCCAGTTGGTGTCGCGGATTATATAATGAGCTATTCATTTACATTACTAATACCGATGTTTATGTGTATCTAGATGTTTTTTTTTTTTTCATATTCGGCTTGCAATTTTGTTTTTTTTTTTTTTTGAATTTTATTTATCGGTTCATTTCACTTTGAGATGCTAAGGTCTTTTGGTTTCGATCAGAAATTAATTTCGAAATTCGGTTTCATAAGTGGATTCAGAAAACATAACTCGGGGAATATTTGTTAATTGGTGTGCGGGGGGAGTGTAATAAACGGCTGATGCAATGGACGTTAGGAGTTTTGAAAACAGAAAAAAAATAAACTGTCACGAATGGCATGTAAGTGAGTGAGGGAAGTGACGGCACAAAGATAAGTTTACCTAATTTGGACGAAAATAGCTGGCGAATTTGAATAAACCTTGAGATTGAGTGAAGCAGTAATGAGCGGTTCTCTAAAATGTGGCGCCCAACGCTCGCAATAAAATTATGCGAATTTATTGTGCGAGTGAAATTTGTGTACCCCCTTATGAATTCACATTTTTGTGAACAAAAACAAAAATGTGGTTGTTATGTTGTGTGTTCCAAAAATTTCGTTTACAAATTGCCAGTATTTTGCCTCGAAATGTAACATCTTTGGTAATATTTGTTGCATCCGTCAATACTTCAGGTTGTGAGAAAGGTAACATCTTAGACTTCATTTCATCGGACGACGTTGCTAAGATCACATTTTTCCCTGTTAAATTATTTACGTTTAAAAAAGATTGAAAGTTCGTAACATCATCGTCATCATCATCATCGTTGCTTCTTGTTGTTGAAAAGACAAAATGCGTTGAAAATTGTTGAAACAAAAATGTGTGAAGCTTGAGTTTGTTTTCTGACAATCCAAACCTTAAACAGAATGTCATGGAAATTCGTGAAAATCCAATGTTTCCTACGAGTCCTACGCAATTCCTTTGTCTTTGGAGAGAGGACTACATGTCATATTCAGACGCCAATTGCAAACTTCGACAAGAGCTCAGCAACTTCTTTGTTTGTGCAGACTTCTCTCACAATTAGAGAGGACCCAGATTTTATTTCCAACCCCAACCAAAAAACCCTATATGAGATGAACATTCAGTTCAGAATCGAACCTAGGACCTGTAGTTCAGAATCGGACCTAGTCGACGAACTTAGTCATGACGAGATGGCGGCCACGAAACAAACTAAGTCCTTTACAAGCTTTCAAGTTCAAAAAAAAACCTTTAAGGGCAGTTCTGATTTTCACCTTCCGCTGATAAAGTCAAAAATTCGCTGATATCCTTGATATGGCCGTCAGGTAAACACTGTTTTGAATGCCTTTAAGCAGCCCTTACATAGCTTGAGAAACGTTTAAGACCAAAGGCTAGACACAAAAAGCAGCTCGGTATATGGGCATCATACGAGTTAAGCGCAAAAAAAACTCATGAACCGAATTCCAGACTGGAAATGAGTGCCTGATCGCCACAGCATCGTTTCATTGTTGAGCAGAGTGCTGAGTAATGACGAAAAGTGGCCGATATCAAGTGAAAATAGTCGTAGTCGAATTGCGATAAATTGACGTAAACTCTGACCAAGCTCGAATTGACCGTCCGAAAGGTGAAACTGTGTGTTAGGTCGGACCATTTACACTAGAAGTTACTTTTCTGATCTCAATTCCGACGTGATTGTCGACAATTTTAAAGTTTGAAAGAAACAATCGATCAGAAGCGGCCAGCTTTGACCGACAGAAGAGAAATTTGATTTCATCAGGATAAGACCAGACCACACACATTGATAGCGACTCGGCAAATGCCCTCCAAGAGCTTCATTTGCAGATCTTTATGCAAGATTGTGACAAAATCCCACGTGTTCAAAATCTAAAAGTCCAAAATCGCAAGACACCAAAATCCCAAAAAATGAAATCCCGAAGAGTCATTTAAGGAATAAACATGGAAAACAATCTCCTCCTAGCAACACCACGATGTACATATGGTAGGTGCTGAATTCGGACTATGCAACGTTCATTTTTCGCAGATTTGTTTGTTTCGGGATTTTGGTCATTTCAGGATTTTCAACTTTTCGGAATTCTGAATTTCGGCCATTTGGGAATTTTTGGCTTTTGGGATTTTGGGCTTTTCTGAATTGTTAACCTCGGAAATTTGGTGATTTTTTTATTTTTTCAGGATTCCGCCCTATTCCCTCTTCTGCTTTTATTCTTTAGTTCGACATGATACCGAGTGATTATCACGTGTTTGTGTCCATGACAAATTGTTTTGCCGGAACAAAAGTCAGCTCAAGGAGGGAGTTATGAACGAACAAGATTTTTACGAGGGAGGGACTACGAAAATAAAGAAAAAAACGGCAAATGAGTTACAAAGCGACAAACAAATTAAATAAAAAGAAATAGTTATGAATAGTTAGTAAACGAAACTAGTCTTTTTTTACAACGATTACGATGCTGTGCAACTTTTATGTATGTAGAGGTGGAAAAAGTCATGTTCCTTTTGCAGAATTTTAAGTTATGATGACAAGAATGTCCATTCCATCACGATTTCTGAAACTGGACCTGAATGTGAGTGCTTAAGGTGGTCGATAGAACTGGGCAGATTCAAAATAAGGTGCCCCAAGCCAATCTGCCTGGGCTTGACTTATGACTTTAAATTGAAAGATCGAGTGTCCTGAGGATCTCTCTCCAAGTTATAACTTCGAAGCCACTTTATAGTCAGTCTTTCACTTGTTTGTCTTAAATAGTAGGACGACCGTATCGGACCATGTCAAGCTATTCGGTTAGTACACCGATTTGAGTCTGAGAATGTGTTGATGGATCATAAAGCATCAAAGAAGACCAAGTCATTTAAAACACATGAACGTCTGATCTCATTAATCTCATTAATAGTCCTCTCTCTTGGAATCTGTGTAGCCAAACAGCAATGAATACGACATTCAAGTAGACGAGCAGAATGCAAAAAAATGTAAAGAATGTAAAGTTAGCATACAGAGGTGAAAAAGGACGTCAATCCATGCGGTGTAAAAGAGTTCGATAAACATTCTTGTTTGAGTGTTTGTTGAAGTTCAAGCATAATTAGGAAGTATCTCTGCAATTTTGAAGTGAAAAATTACAATTTAGGTAGGATACCAGGATGGAGAAGGATCTTCACTACATTTCCTTGAATGCAAAGACAAGGTGGAAAGGTGCTGTGTTAGCCAAATTCACATGAGGCCATTGTTTTGAAGACAAATGTTCTCTCCTTTATGCAGGACAGTTTTCCATCTTGTCTTAGCATTCAAGGAGATGTAGTGAAGATCTTTAATTTTTCCTCGGCACTGCGGTGCGATGCCGTTCCCAAAATGCAAGCAGCAGTAAGCTCTCAGCGTGCTGAAGGCACATCTTCGCCGTTGACGGTGTGAACACAGACTTCTTTACAGTCTCCTAGAAGACAATTTGTTCGGATAATGTTGCCTATCTCACCAAAGCGTGTTAAACGTGCTTTAACTTCCTTTCTACACACCAATCGTTAAAAAAATCCCCTAATTTTTTATAAAAGACTTAAATTTTAATGACGGAGGCTTAGATCTCCCTATGGTCTCAGCCATGTTGAACTAAAGTTCCCTGCCATGTACTTCTACGAATCAGAGCGCATCTTCTGAACTCAAGACACCCCCTAAACATCCTAATCCCCCCCCCCCCCAATGACTGCTGTGCCACCTACATAATTTATAGCCACTGTGACCATTGACAGATGCAGGTCGATATAATTTTCAGTTCGTTAGGCAACTTCCAGAGCGACACTTCGAGACCACACTAGGGCCTCAAATTTTTGCAAATGAATCGAAAATGATATGTTTTCGGTGCGTTCCACAATCGAACCCTTGACATCTCGGAATCAATCACCTCACAAGCCGAGCGCGCAGAGCAAAGTAAGACACACACACACGAAGTGTCTTCGTAAGCCTTGAACCATCTTCTTTTATGCAAAAGCTAGCGGTGGGGTGTCGCAATCGGCTTTCAGCACACCGCATTTACAATATCTGTGTATCGATGTGATGGCTCCTGCCTATGCAAAGCAGCTTTCCTATCTTATTATCTTGGCATTGACACGGTGACACAACTTGCGGTTATGCAAATTGCACGAATCCGAGCAGAAGACGCGGTAAAGAAGCTCCGCGCGACTGCTTATGGCGATAGCTTCAATCAATCGCGCTAGATGCTCGCGCATTCCTTCTCACACTTATGTCATCAGCCGCATGATTTACGGCGCTGTGATTGATGAAAGCCAGCGCGACGACGATGGGACCTAGTGTGGAGTGTCCAATTCAATTGCACCCTCTGCGCCATAAAAGCTGCCCACCGCATAATTTATGATTCTTACACCGTTTTATGAGGCGATGGGTGCTCGGGCATTCTTGACGGGGTACCCATAAAGCCCGCCGCCCCGCGCCAGACGTGTCCGTCCGACCGGCCGTCCGTTCAATAGAGTGTGAGCGGCGTACAAACAGACCCAGTTCCTTATCGAGAGTGGACACAGCAATCGACATTCGACTCGAGTGCGGGAATGTCGTGCATCTACGCACTTTAGAATGTTCGGTGTTGCTGACGCGCTGCGATGTTTAGCAACATGTTGGCGGCGTTTCCCGCGCTTGCATCTGTCAGTCGCAGTCGGTGAGAGTCTCGGCGAAAGAGAGAGAATGCGAAGAGAAGAAGAGAACTCTTCTTCTTCGGTGCGACGACGACGGTTTTCTATTTTTGTTGCTCCGCTTCGCCCTGTCATTCGTCCGAGAGTCGGACTCCCCACACACACATGGTGAAACGGTTTACTCTCGCCCTGTGCGTTTGTTTGTGTGTGAGTGCGGATACACGAGGCGAGGAGGAATGAGAATAATAATATGGCATGCATAGTGCATTGACCCTACCTCGCGTTGACCCACTTACGGAGCCGCGATGCGAACGGTAAAGAAGTGGAGTCGTCAGTTCGGTTGGATACTTTTTTTTCTTTCTCTCTCTCTCTCTCTCTAGTTCGTCTCTCTGCCTCACCCGCTCGAACGATCTTTCGGTTCTTTCGCTTCTTCTGCTGCTTTTTGTACGTTTTTTCTGTCATGCGGGTTTTTGAACGTTCGCTGTGTGCCTCGCTGGGCTTCGCTCGTCGTCGCGGTCGTCGTCGGTGTTTATGAAGCAATTTTTCATATTCTTCGCTCGCTGAGGAGATACTTTATAACAATTTCAGCGTACTGTACGTTTGTGCGTGCTTCGCATATGCACACTCGCCGATACATGTTGCAGCGGCTGGCGAAGTGGGTGCCGCCGCGCCGCGCCACTGCGTCCGACCACCCCCTCCACCACCACCGCCGGGGGAGGTTAGTGCGGTGGGTACACTTGTTTCGCACACGTACTCCGTATGCACGAATCGTACGGTTTTTCGAGAGATTTGCCGTCCGATTTAATTGTGTGTGCATAGGTAGGTGAAATGCGTAGAATGATTGAGATGCGGGCTTCGGATTTCGATTTTCGGCCGTTTTTCGGTTATCGTCTGTCGTTTTATTGGTTTTTGAAGTGCTGCAGCGAATGGAGCGGAGATTTATTTTATTTTTGCTTTTGGACTTTTCGTTTTTTTTTTTTTCGAAAGTCAGGTGGATTAATGGATTTGTGTGGAGGAGTTGATGGAGCAGGGGGGCAACGGGGAAGCCAAGGACCGATCATGAGTTGGCTTGAAAGTTAAGTGAACTGTCCGTCAGGCGATTGAGACAGTTTGCAAACTATCGCTGATATTGATTTTGAAAGGAGATCCGCCGCGGAGATAATAGTCGAGCGAAGAAGGTGAGGAGCGCAAAATGCGAATTTTCGCAACAATTTTGGTAGTGGACATGGTGGGCAATTGGAGGTTTTTTTTTGACACGACAAACTGGTCCTTTCAACCGGATTTCGATGAAGATCAACGATTGATCTTGTGAGCGATCGTCAAAACAGTATGGATCGTTAGTCACCTGGATTGAGTGAGTAGGCCCGCCCCGAACATTCCTCAAAACGTCTGTTCTGCTCGCTTTCCACGAAATTACTTATCGAAGCTTTTCCCAGACGTGGAAAGACTTACATTTTGATTATGGCTTAAAATTCAGGTTGTCTGCCACCATGTTCGACTGTCTGCAGTCCCTTTAACCTATCATGTATGTTCTAGATTTTTTGGATCGAGTTTGGTTTAAATATTTTCCTGTTCAAGAAAATGAAAATAAAAACCTTGGAATCATTTTGAGGTGGTCCTTTGTCGGGCGCCATCTTATGTATAGCCACTTTTTGAACGAGTTAAAACATTTGAAAGCTGAAGCTGAATATTTAGCCAAGAATATCACAATAAAGAGTTGTTTTACAGTTAAAAATTATCTAGATCCACACCAAATTTAAGTCCAAAAAAAGGAAAACTGATGAGAGCCGCCTGGCCACAAGCAAATTTGCGTAGCAATCAAATTTTCCTTATTTCCACCAGTGTTCCTTTTTTGCAGTTAAGGTACAAACTCTCCACTCTATCCACACTTTTCAGCACCGAATTCAATTTCTAGAATTTACAAAGTGAAAGAGGGAAGCGCATGTTATCTGTTCTGATAAGCAACTTAGGTGTCACGTGCTGTGGATAGACAATTTATTCAAGCTCAAGTTTATCTGGAGAAATTGAGGTCTTGCAGCAAAGAGAACGAGTACGTCATGGAAAGTTGAAAATCGAGAATTTTAATGAATCACACATGTTTCTCGTAAACAACAAGTTTTCGTGCCAAGCCGTCTGAGATTTGAAGAGCTTTCTGAGGGACAGGGATAATGAAGAGTTATAAATTAATTGACACTCACTTCGAGCAATGAAAAGGGAGTGTTTGATTAGAAGAGAATTAGACAATTTTGAAAGTCGTGTGGAATTTCGTAATGACTGACAAGACATGCATTCTATTCAGGGGATCTGGAGACTGATTTCTTTTGCTCTGGGGAATGCCTACGTCTTGTGATAATATGAAAAGAAGAAACAGAATGGCAGGGCAGTTCACAAGGGAGTATGACTTTACTTTAGTTAGCAATTATGAAGGAGCATCAATTTTGTTCACGACAATATGGACAACCCTTCCCCACAATATGAGCAACCCTTGTATCGGTACCTCAAAAAAGGTGAAGTAGTAAATTTGTTTTACGTATGACCTACGATGCCATCACAATGGAGATCATGGCTAAGCATCTTCTTCCATCTTCCACACAGGAGACAACGTATTTACCTGCAACAACCGCAATGACCACAACTCATGCCTTTACTGTCTGAATTTAAGATACCTCTCTTGGCTTCTCGATCCTTCACCATCGACTATAACTCATCAGGAGCTACTCCCAAGCACAACCTCGCCCAGGGTCTGCCAAGCGATCATCTTCATGCCTGTTGGTATTGCATCTAAGGAACGCTTCGAAAGTCGTGATGAAAAGAACATCTGAGCACGTGGCCACATCAAAGAAATATAGCCAAAAATTGATATGGCTTGGCAGCTTGGGTTCGCGAACTTATTCTTCTGGTCATTACTCAAATTTCATTAAAGGGAATCGGCATAGGTGAGAATTGTAACATATTCGGAGTTCGGAACAGATAACTTGGCTTTGGCACTAAGCTTTGGCTCTTACAAGATCTTCCAAGCTGCTTTAAAAATTGATCTAGCTTGGCAGGGAAAACATAAAAAACTTAGTTGAGCCTTCCATCACTTGTCAAAGGGACCCTGATATACTTTTTCAATGGTACTGCAGAAACATGTGGATTGCATTGAACAGGCGTTTTGGAGACTACCATAAATTCGGACTTGTTTACGTTCACCTTCATTCCAGCATTAACACACACGGACACAAACCTATCGAACGCACGATTGAGTTCCGTCTGGGAATATGTGAGGACAATTAAGTCATCACCCTCAAATCTCCCAAAGTGAAAGATTATTCCCCTTGACTGCGCTGAAACATATAGTCCATATGCAACGTAATGAAGAGAAGACGTGGCAATATGTCACCTTTGTAAAGCCAATGTATTGATTTACCACCATTTAACCGAAGACAACTGCTACAGAGGACCATAAGTGACCCATACTTCTGTAGAACATTCCAAGGTTTACATCGAGGGATTCTTGAACTAAGTTGACAGTCATAATATTATGGTGGTACTAAACTTCTGATTGAAAAACTGAATTAAATTGAAGGGAATCGGCTGAGGTCGCGAGAACAAAGGGACTATATCTCAACTAGAGTCTTGATCCCAAAAAGTTTTCTAACAACACTATTATACAAATATTTATCCGAAAAACAGGATGTAGACGAAATGTTTTTCAAATATGGGGATTCGACAACATGGTGTAGGATCCGTCAACTTGTGACAGAGTAATGGCAAGCACAGTAGGAATGATTTGCGAAGAAACAAAGCTCTGGTTCCTAGTGGAATGGAGTCTCACACAAATCATTTTATTTATTTACATAATTCCATATCAACAGATTTTCGCCATCAATCCTTTCAAAGTCAGTTTAATGTCGCCCCACCATTTCTTTTAGATTCTCCCCAACGTTTGAAAAATGTGACCGAAAGTTTGTTGACGATTCGGAAATATAATAACTCTAGCAAAATTTAATGCATTTGGCAATACTATAGCTTGGGAGAAAGGTGACGTCTCGCGCTTCATTTGGTTAAAGGACATATTTAGAAACGAATTTTAGCATAAAAAGTTGTTTACGTTTAAAAATTACTGAAAATTCAAAAATATGAAAGGTGCGCCACCTTGTTTGTTGGTAAGCAAATTTGTAATCACGGATTGCCATTCCTGATGTTCTTTATTCCGTGCTATTCATATTTCAGGCGTTTATCAGATTTTGTCCAGAAATTTAAGGAATATATGGAACTCTTATTTCAGAATTTCCAAAGCAAGACACAAGCAGAAACCCTTAAAAAGACCAATTTGTTCGTTCAAAAGGTGAACCAGAGTCAAGACGTTGTGACTATGGTTGTCTCTTTTTGTAAGATAAAAATTGTGTTCTTGATAGGAGGTCCTTCATCCAAAAATATCCAAAAAAGATTCTCTGAAGCTTCGTTCAAACAGTCCTACTTTCTGATGTACTCTTTTGAAAGGAGTGCAATATAATTCCGTCAAAATTAAGAAAACAATCCTACAAAAGTAGACGAAGTCGTGGTCACATAATCTAGTCCATACATATCTCTTGAAAAGCTTCCTCTTCTGTGAGAAGCATTTCACATATAAGAACACTATTTTCCATTTTAAATAGTTTTGAAAATTGTAGCCATTTCCACACCCAAGAGCAGATTGTCACCTCGGTACACTGAAATTCCTTCCATCACACAATCGTCCTTACTGCAGCACTGGAGGTGCATTCTGCATTCTGTATTCTGTCCACTCAGAAGAAGTCAAATTTCAAAAACCACTCAATGGACGTAATAAGAGGTCTCCCCAAAGTTGCAGCCCATTCATCGTATTCACCGACTTCCACGATTGACACATCAT
Source organism: Eristalinus sepulchralis (assembly GCA_944738645.1). Taxonomy (NCBI): domain Eukaryota; kingdom Metazoa; phylum Arthropoda; class Insecta; order Diptera; family Syrphidae; genus Eristalinus; species Eristalinus sepulchralis. The sequence continues at coordinate 59,117,332 of OX122886.1, forward strand.
ACGAGGCGAATGAAGTAACTTCAATTGGGCTCATTATTCGAAGCATATGCCCAGACCCCCATGAAGACCACATCTAATGTATCTGCAAAAGAACAAAGTAACTGCTGCAGTGTCAGAGGTTAATTCCACGACCTACTTCGCTTAGAAAATCCTCCCGAAACAATAGCGCAACCGAGTTCCGACCAATTGCCCTGCCATGCCAGTCGGTGCACAAATTGCAATGCATTGCTGCAAGAACCACTTAACCATCCGAAAGATTTCCCCCAAAATGCGCAGCAAAAGGAAAAAAAAACCCACCGACCATCGCCACCGCCAACACCGCCGTCTGAAGTCTGCAATTACGAGCGACTGTTTTGCGAAACGTCTCGACGTCTTCTCTGCTCCAATTTCATTGAAAGCCAATTTACATTCAGATCAGCTTCCTCAGATTGCAGATTTAGACTAGGATTCGGCCGCAGAGGAACGCCGAATTGTTGCAAGCAGATGCGGAAATCCGAGCATCGGATAATTAGCACGTCTGCCATCCGCAGGCGGCTGAATGTCCAAACATCAATCAAGTCGCCGTCAAATCATCTGCGAGATAGACAGCGCTGTCATCAGCCGGAGCAAATCTGCGCCGCAAAGCCTTATCAGATCAGAGGTGATGTGCGGCGTCGTCGTCGGTGGCACCTAGTGCATGCGACGGAGAGCTTCAATCAAACTGAATTGTGTGCATATTCTAAAAATGTCGTCACAGCTTCCTTCTGTCACGCTTTCAGTCGATTGTGTGCGATGACGGCGAGGCGGGAATGGGGGGAAGGAAGTGTCTAAGCGTGGGGGTGGACTACACCCCGAGAACAGAACGTTGCTACGCCGACAGCTGTGTGAGTGATTGCGCAACGCCCGAGCACGGCGGTGTGCCTGTGTGCATCTGTGTGCGCACATTCTGAACTATTTACGATTAGACGAAACTACTTTCGATTTTCATTGCACTTAAGCAGTTTAAATAGCTTTCTCGTTGGGTGTTCCTAAAAATAGCTCCATTCTGTGCCCCGCGTCGAAAGTGAAAACAGCCCAAAATACACGATACTCGCGGTAGATAGGAGGCGAAGACGCCACTCGGTCAGCCAGCCACCAGACTGCGGTGAAAAGAGGCGAAAGCGAGTGCGATTCAGTGCTTTATCTCAAGGTGATTAATGACGATACTCAACCGAGTCGACTGCCATTGTACTGTACTCTACGACGAGTGCGGCAACTATTGAATGGTTCTAGAGTGTTTCGGAGAGGTATTCTCAAAGCTCTCTGTGTCGCGCTTAATTGGGATCGAGAAATCCATTTATTGCGAGGATTTCTCGCTGTAAGGCTGCTATGATTTATGAATTTCAAACGGTGAAACGGACCAGCTGAGGTTGGGGGAGGTTTGGATGGAGAAGGTTTGACGAGATCTTCACTGAAGAGACGGCGATGTAATTGGAGAGGCAAGAGGAAATAGAAAGAAAGGACTAGATTGAAAGGCATGTGGTAGGGCGCCAAGTGTGAAGTCGGATGCCCAGTTTAAGGGACTATGTGAAGAGTGTAATCGATAAAAAACGAAATTTAGTCTCGCATTGTTTTTGAAGAGTAAAGTTTAGAACGTTCAGTTGGTCATCCGATTGGCTTACGCTCGAAGGGCCATGTCGTATCCACTGACCGGACACAAGTCTGTACTCTTGCGATAATTTTGACGTTTTAATAAACGGTCAAATTGTTAAGACATTCGTTTCAAAGAAGTCAGTAAGCAATTGATTGTAGCAAGCTTGTAGAAAGGTCCCATTCACTGAGGGTCCTCAATTGCCTCAATTTCGGTGCAATTTGGTTTTGAGTTCAGATTCCGACGTGACGTGGAATTTTAAGACAAATGTATTCTCCCATACTTGAGCCTCATAATCGATCCTTGAAAGAAAAGCTCACAGAAAAGGAATCATTTTCCGATATGCGTGCACGTATTCCCTAAAGCATGGAACTTTGTTTTCTGATCATTTTTCCTTCGATACCCAAGCTCTGAACAGTTTTACAAACTTCGCGGTGTTTTAGACTGATTTTCGGTGCAATATTGGGCGCCACTACGGTCAATAAAAAGTGTAAAGTTTAGATCTGCTCCACATGTAGGCATAGAGTATTGACAAGGTATGAGGAAGCTCCCAATATTTTATGTTCTTGTTGCACTGATGATGTTTAGATGAAGACGACGAGTGATGTTGCCACACAGGCAAATAAATTGTTAAAGGATTAGATTGGATCACGTAAAGCAGCAACCGAAGCAACATATCTTAGAATTAACTTCAACGGCAGCAACAGATAAAGAAGCCAAAGACGAATGGCAAGGAGATTAATTTTAAAAAGTGATATTAAAGAAAAAGGAACCTTGGGACTACCGGCTTCCTTGGTTAGGGCTTCGGACAACCAGAGATGGTATGACTCTCCAGGATACATGCTCCCGAAAGAAGAAATCCGCAGCTTTTCTATTATCTCTTGACAGAAAAGAGACACGCGACACTTATCCTTCGCTAAGCATCAAAGTCTACTTGGGCTTAGTGAAACCACCCTCTGCGACGCCTGTGGCGAAGGTGTAGAAACTTCAGAGCACTTTCTCCGACAATGTCCCGCCTTTGCTCATATCAGGTGGCGGCTGTTTGGAGCCGATGTGGTGGGAGCTGAAACTAAAGCTCTTTATCACAGAAGCGCCTGCTGGTCTTTCTTCGGAAAACCAGAAAACTACAGGAAACGAAGGCTACTGCCTGGTAGTGCAATGGACCAGTTTTTGAGTTTGAACGCTCCAGTGCAGAGTATATCAACCTCCACCAAAAACAAACAAAAAAAAAAACAGAATAAGGCTTACACAGGGCTTGGCGTGTCTTAAAGTTGTCGAAACTGAATTCCTCGTGAAGCTGCAGAGATTCTTGATTCCAGCTTTTATTTGAAAGAAGAGACGCAGAATGGTCCTTTGCTTCGTCAAAGCTGGTTAAGACTGGGCCGGATTAAAATAAGAAAAGGCATTGTCATGCAAATTTTTTAATATCATCATGCATCGTGGTCGCCGTGGCGTAGTGGTAAGTGCATCGACCGCGGCGCAGAAAGTCTGGGTTCGATTCCCAAACGGGTCACCTAGCATTTTTTCACGGCACCACCTCTTTCGAGTTGCTGACAAACACTCAAAGAGTATTAATTGTCTATGGAAAGCTTCTCAAATCTCGCCGTTCGGCTTCGGCAAAAAACTGTATGTCCCTTCTATTCGTGAAGAACAGTAGCATGCACAACACGAGCAGTTGTTGTAGAAGCTAGGCCCTGGTCCGTTGTGAGCTGTATTGCCACTCAATTATTATTATTATTAGAACATCGTCTTTTACTTAAATGCCAACACCAAAGATTTCTAGATTTTCTCCTAATCTCTGAAACGGTTGGTTGGACTAGCCGATAATATTGACACTTTTGAAAGGACACATTAGACTGCCAGTGTGGCGCTTGTCAGCATTAAGAACAATCAGTCAATCAGTGTAATTCCAGACCGGATTTACGTCCAGAAAAGTATACCTACTAACTTCCTGATCTGTGTAGGGTTCACGGAGATAAGGCGAATTGTCAACCTTGCCAATTGCTGCAGATGTAGAACCATGTTCTTTACCGTAGATCTATAGACTTCTTATACAAGACCTTTTAGCCCCCAAAGAAGCATTGGGACTTGCAAAAGCAAACGGGGACAGGAGACGGGAGAAAAAAGATCTGTAGAGAACTTTACGACCAACACTGCCGCAACATGGATTTGTTAAAATGAATTCGAGTCTCTCGTCTTGAATGGCTTGTGATGGTGTAGAGCGACTGGTTTAGTGATGAAGTGGTCATGTTGGACTACAATGGTTCGTCCCGACTTAAGTTCTACGAAACATCACCTCAAGTGAACATCAACCTCCAGTGGAGAAAGGAATCATCTAAACGTGCTTTGGAGGAAGCAGGTAGCACAAGGCAGTGCTGGGTAGAGAAACCAGTTGACAGAGCCGTGGAGCCTCCTCGGACTTTAAATCCAGCTAAAAAAGTAAAGAAGAGGTTTGAAGAATCACTGAGACCATTCAGCAGACAGACTGGCTACAACATCCAACACTCCGTATAGTTAAGTTTGCCACCTACAGGCATCGTCTTCAATGAAAATCCCCGCTCAAAGTCCACCGAATTCCAGAATCTCGCTTTTCTGTTGAATCAAAAAAGTTAAACGAACTGCTCTTGCACTTCCATCTTGAAGAGGAAGTCACACAATTGGACAGACTGTCGAGAAGTCAACAACATTCAGACCACCTGACAGATGTGACATTTCGATGACTTCAACTTGATAAACTGCAGGGGGGTGGGAGGGGGCGGGGGGAGAAACAAACAAAACGGCAAACACCTAACATGACATCTGCAGACAGCCGCCGCATTGCTTTCGATTGTTATCGGAAACCTGGGAAATCAGATCGACTGGCGTTTTACATTCCCACAAGCTCTCAGTCCCGGAAAAGCAGGCAAACGCAACCCAACAATGACAACATTCAACCACACTTGACACAATGAACTGACAGTCCGTCGCAAAATGAATGCTGCGATTGTGTCACACATCTGTTAGAATCCAATCGCACACATCAGAGGCAACATTCCTCAATCACGCACGAATTACCAAATGTATTTCACATCTTCGCACACACACTCACAGCGTGTCCCCGTCGACTGCCACCCCCCCCCCCCCCCCCAGATGCCACATAATGTGTGTCACATTCAAACGACATGCGACACACGACACACGCACATGAAAAGTGCATTTGCATCCGAAGAATGCACGTCGAGAACAATGCGAGAGAGCACAAAAAATAAAAAAAACACGTTAACAACAGCCAACAATGCGAGTATCGGCAAGGGAAAAGGACAATACTCCTAAATTTTTCTTCTTTCAACTTCTAAGTGAGGAGGAAGCGACAGCGAGGGAGAGGATGGGCGGAGAACTAAGTTTCCTCTTCGCTTTAATTTTCCCGATAAGACGATGGCTTCTTCAACCCGGTCGCCGGGGTGTATCCAATCACCCAAACTGACAAAAGCCCCTCACCCTTCGCCAGCCAGCACAACAACTCAAACACACTACACACATGTGTGGCATGTTCTATAATGATTCTGGCGTTGCTTTAATTTTTCCCCACTCGTTTTTGCCTCATAGAAATGCATCCATTGAATGCACCACCCGCACCCCCTCCCCCTCCCCAAACCACCCTCCTGCGTCGGCCATCCATCTTCAGACACGACCGAAGACCGAGCCAGAGTGCATTTGATGTGTTTTTCTATGCATTTTTCTCATTTATTCCCGGTTTTCATTTTTTTCTTTCTTTCGTTTTTTTTTTTGCTTCTTTTTTTCGGTTGTTCGCTCCCTCAAAGCCTACTGCGCGAGTGTGTGAGAGCGAGCCTATCATAGAGAACGTTTTGTTCTATCCCACCGTGAGCCAAGTTAGTGCGGTAACCACTACACACCACCCAACTGCACAGCAGCACCAGTAGTTCGTTCATTCGGTCGTTTGTTCGCCCCTCGTTCGACAGAGCAATACGGTGACGACGACGACTACGACGACGGCGACTATGATGTCGTTGTTGTTGTTGCCCGGCTCGCTGGTAGTGGTGATAGTGTAGTTTTTTTTGCACTCTTTCGATTCGCTTCGCTTTTTAAATACCCGTCCTTGGCTCGTCTATTCAACTTTGTCCTACTTATTAGTTGGCTATAAAAGCTATGGCGCGGCGCTGCATACACTCACTCACACTGCACAGCACCACCACCACCAACAGCGCGACCAGCCAGCACCACTTCTCTAAGCGATGCATCTATGAATGCAGTTTTCTGTGTATCGCTGCGATTTTTTTTTGTGTTCTTCCTTTTTGCAGCTTGTTCCTCGAGCTGTTTATTGCTGGCGAGTGCATATCAAGTGGGCATGTGTGTGTGTGTGTGGGCATCTATGCATTTGATGGATGGCAATTTTTATTGTTATTATCTCTTTATTTCGACTAATGTCCACGTACAATGTATGTACTGTGGTTTCGAATGGTTGGCGGATACGGTGAAGGGGTGGTGTGGGGGTGCAAGGGGACCCACAGAGGGGGGTCAATAGAATCTCCCCACTGACTTGGCATGGGTGAGTAGCGGAGTATGCGCCACGGTCCCGCTCAACATGCGGATACAGTAGTTTTGTACAAGTTGTCTAATTACTATGTAATTACTTTGAATAAATTTGTAATTTAATCATTTTTTATCTGCGCGCTCGTATCTTGCTGTGAACGCTTGGCGACGGAAGGCAAGTTCTACTGTAGTTTTGGGAAGTTCTTCAATTACCGAACAACGCTGCAATGACACACGGTGCACGAATCTGTGTGGGGATGTGTGGTGCAGTGTTCTAAGAAGCCACTGGAGAGTGGATGAGGTTTCGAATGTGAGATGGGAATTCTTTGGACTTGATTGCTTGTCCCAAATTCCTGATATGGCAAACTGAGGTCAATAAACTGTTTTTTTTTTTGTTCTGTTAATTTTCCACTGCTGAGTTGTGAATCGTGGGAGACAACTTCGACTGGGACATGTTTAGGCGTCCGATTGTTAGAAATCGAGAATTCGTTCTCAGATTAAGGGATATCTGCTGTTTTTCTTGACCCTCCTCTTCATATAGGGCTACAGTCCTTGGTGGACCCGGGTCTCAAAAAACGAGCCAGACGCGCTGCTACGATCTCTACTCTGCTGTCTCTAACACCGCACTTATGTATTTCCAGTTCTAGTTCAAGTTCGTCTTCAAGTTCTTTTCCGAATTCTTCTTAAAGTTTTTCGAGATTTTTGTTCAAGTTGCTGTCCATACACTTTGCCTACTTTAACTCTTTGTCCGTACCTAAAGTTTAGTCTAGCCCTTGTTCAAGTTCTTGCTCCAGTTCTAGTTCAAGGTATTGTCCAACTTTCTGTCAAAGTTTTTGTCCAAGTTATCGCCCAAATTCTTGGTCAAATTCTGATTAAAATTTTTGTCTGACTCCTTGTCCAAGTTCGTGTCCACGTTTTTGTCCAAGTTCTTATCCATATTCTTGTCCAAATACTTGTCCACGTTCTTGTCCAAATTCTTGTCCAAGTTCTTGTCCAAATTCTTTTCCAAGCTCTTGTCCAAATTCTTGTCCAAGTTCTTGTCCAAGTTTTTGTCCAAGCTCTTGTCCAAATTCTTGTCCAAGTTCTTGTCCAAATTCTTGTCCAAGTTCTTGTCCAAATTCTTGCCCAAGTTCTTGTCCAAATTCTTGTCCAAGTTCTTGTCCAAATTCTTGTCCAAGTTCCTGTCCAAATTCTTGTCTAATTCTGATTAAAATTTTTGTCTGGCTCCTTGTTCAAGTTCTTTTCCAAATTCTTGTCCAAATTCTTTTCCAAGCTCTTATCCAAATTCTTGTCCAAGCTCTTGTCCAAATTCTTGTCCAATTTCTTGTCCAATTTCTTGTCCAAATTCTTGTGCAAATTCTTGTCCAAATTCTTGTCCAAGCTCTTGTCCAAATTCTTGTCCAAACTCTTGTGCAAATTCTTGTCCAAGCTCTTGTCCAAATTCTCGTCCAAATTCTTGTCCAAGTTTTTGTCCAAGTTTTTGTGGGCCATCTTACTAGTGTTCCGTTGTCTCTATGGCTAAGACCACCCAACTTCACATTACAACTTCTTGACTCTACCGCAGCTTATTAATTAACAATTTCTTCTACACAGTTCCCTCGCATGTAGACCTTCTCATTGCATAGGCTTCCAGCCCGCACATTTTTGTACCGCACACGTTTGCGACAAAATCGACTTGACCCACATTCTGCTCAATAGAATTCTCAGATCACCCTGCGACAAAGACTAATTACCGCCACCAGAGGTGCATTATCTCTTCATAATCAGCGAGCAACATCGACGCGGCCTAATGTCTTTGCAGCACGCCACCTTGCCATCCCGTCAGCAAATCACATCATCGCGCTGCCGGTTGCAATCTCCCGGAAGCGGGATACGCGCACCCCTCGACGATGTCATACATGTGACAAAATCTTCTTTCCCTTACACACTCCACTTGCGCTCGCAGGGGGCAACCGGGCCAACATATCCTTGTCCTCTGCTCCAAATCGCCGTGACAGACACGAATCGCAGCTTATTCGCAATTACGCGCCGCTTCTGGCCAGCCGAATATGGCGGACACGGCAGAACCGTTCTAAGCTCCCTTAATGGATTTAGAATAGCGCTGCTGGTGTGGTGTCTTCGTGCGGGGCTCCTTCGCACCTCGCTGCTCCGCCCAATGCAGGTCAGCAAATTAGCACTATCTGCCGCACTCTCGCGCCCCCCTTGCAACGAAGACGACAGACGTGCGAAGTGCGCGGTGCGTCGCGCCACCTGTACTTGTGCAGCCAGCGTCAGTCAGTATTCTTTCGCGCGTCTATTTCTAATCGCATGCACATGCATGCGCATAAATTTGCGAATTTCGAAATGAGATACACGAAATCTGGCATATTGGCTCGTTACACTCGCGCGCTAGTTCGCGCGCTTGTTTTGTTTGCAAACTGTTTGCGAACTGTTCGCGCCAACCGATCGCGTTGGGCAATCACTCAGACGGACCCGGGCTTGTGCCGCAATCGGCAGCGGCGGTGGCGGCGGCGGCAGCGTGTGCTGCCAATATTGGCAACTCCTCGAGTCCAATTTACACAAGCCGAGCCAAGATGGACGGACAATAAGCTCGCACAAACAGAGTTTCCAAACCGGGCTCTTGCACGCACAATGGGAAGCGACTTCGCGGCGGCGGCGGCGGCTGCGTCGGCGATTGCCTGTCAAGTGCCGAGAACCGATGTGCAGTCGCACTGGAGGTCTTGTCACCGCCGCACACCGTAGACGCCATTGTGACCGGTTTCCCAACATGTCAAACTGTCAAACAAACGTCAACCATTCAACCAGTTGGCCATTCGAGCTCAATTGGGTGGCTGCCACGGCTCGGATCGTCTCATATTTGCCCTGTTTCGCACTCGCGACAAGCCGTGCACTCACAGTCGCTGCGTCTCCAGATTGAGTTGCAAATTGCAGATTGCAATTGCATATTGCACAATGGCTCCTTCAAACGCTCATCGGTTAATTACACGGCAGAGCGACTGCTGTGCACGCGCTTTTTTCTCTCGCGACTCTCGCATGTACTTTGCACAACGGCCCGCCATGCCAACCAGCCAGCCAGCGCCCGTGTGCATGTGTGCTCGGATGGTTCGTGCATGTGCAATTATGTGCATAGCATTACCGCGCTCACATCTTGATTTCGTCTAATTGCATTCGCACAGCACCAGCGAACGGCTCAAGTCGTCAGCCCCGGAGTCGAATGCGGCGTCAAAAGTTTGTGCTTGGGGTTCACGGACGGCCGCTGGTAACTCAACTCCGGTCTCCGGACTCCGGGGCATCCGGAGCCCAGGTGAAACATGTGTCGCTGAGCTCAAATTCATTAGGACGGTTCACCAGCGTGGTGTATGTGTGCGCAGGAACGCACATACTCACGTTAGTCATTTTCGAAGGAGAAAAGAAAAAAAACACAATTAAGGCTGTTCTAATAATCTTCATGTGAACTCCGCGTTGGTGGCTCGTTAGAAGTTCTGGGCCGCTCCGCTGGTGTACGTACCTGTAATTAGAAGGAAACAGAAAGACAATGGATTAATGAATTGTTGCGCAACAGGGGGTAAATGTCTATGAATAGAGTGATTAAACAGTTACGGCGCGGCGTCTGTCAGAACATGGCTCTGGTGTTGCAACGCGTTCTTTTGCAATTAATTTCAATTTATTTGTGAGACTTTAATGGATTTTGCATGGCTGCAGCTGAAAAACAGCGACAAGACCAGAAGGCCTTCGACACGCCAGCGGCGATTGGGATTGTTTTGCATCGACTCAAGGCGCAATCTCTCAGAGATTGGATTGTGCATTTGGAGATGATGGACCGAGGTAACGCATAAATCAAATGACCCAAAGCTCAAAGCCCCCCGAATTAAGGTTACAGACAGTCGCCGCTGACTAAGATTTAATTTTTCAAGGGAGTCACTGCATTTTGCTTGAATCTGTAAAGATGTCTTCTTCTCTTGGGAATGCATAGAGTCTGATGGTGGTTTTGGTTTTAATCCGCTGTTGTTTGACGAGACAGACTTCAGACGTATGACAGCTTCCAAAATTATCAAATTCTTTCAATTTTGTTCCGATTTACCTTACAGCCTTTGTGGGGCTCAACAACGTGTGAAATTCCAGCAGGAGAGTATAAAGGAAGATGGGGACCGATAGTGTTTAAGCAGGTTAGCAGAACTTTACTTAGTCCCGAGTATGAAGATCAGAACTTTACAAATAAGTTCTGGCTTTACTATTCAACTACATTCTCGCTTTTGACTTAGCTGACTGTGTACCAGGAGGCCAACATTTCAGACTTCTACATCGTTAAGGGAGACGAAACAAAATCCCAAAATCCAGAATCCCGAAGAGCTAGAATCCCGAAATGATAAAACTTGACAAATATGTGAGAAATCGATTTTGTCTCACATCTACTGGAAATATTTCACTGACCATAAAACGGGTTACAGGGGCAGCATGACCCCTCCCCACCAATTGTTACAGGGAGCTACATAACCCCACCCACCGATTAGTGGGTACATTACTTAACTTGAAGCACCGAGAGTTGTCCATCGTCATCCCCCACAATCCGATTAACTTGGTAGGTTTGCCGAAACTAGACAAGACACAGTACTGGTGGTCTCACGATGTCATATGCGGTCTTTAAGCAGACAAATCGGTGGTGGATGTGGATGAGTCTTTTCAAGGATCAACGGCAGTGTGAAAATTTGGTCTATTGTGGACTTCCCTGACGGGTTAGCACGCTAAACACTCACACAACACATCAGAAAGAAGCTCATTCGCAATGTTGAGAGGCCTTTGAGTAGCCGGTGCAATCAAAAGGAGCCCCCTTCTGGTAGACAGGGAGCTGCTTTTTCTACAGACTGTGCCATCTAGTGTTTTTTTTAAATCCTAGTGAATTTCGAAACTGACAACTTCTTCCAGCTGTCTCACACCCTCGGAACAAAATGAGCCGATTATCGCTTGAATGGTGGGAAGTATTGAAAACTTATCTCCAAAGTGAGGGCTGGCGATGTTCATTGGCCATCTATGTATGTGCTTCGACCACATTCGACTTTTGTTTTTGTGGGGAACAGTAAGAAAGAGAATGCTGTGGCAATAATTCAAGCACTGAGGACTAATATACTCCAAGAAAACCATGACCTGGAGTCCAAATCTATCAAGAAGGTCGTTTGGGGCTTGAGGGTGGTAGAATGCGTTTCTGCGAAGCGAGCTGAGGCATCCAATTAAATGAAGTTCTATTTCTTTCTGTAATGCGTGTCAGCATTGATAAGATAGTCGTAGCTGCGCATCGCATAATGAAAATGTAAATAGAAGATAAGAGACACTGACAGGCGGTTATGCAGAGATTGGATTGGAATTTGAACAACACCAAACCAGATTCAGAACTGAAATCAACTGACAATCGATACTGGGACACCACTTAGATGATGATACAGATGAGCTGGTGTCTGAGCTCAGGAAGATCATCGAAGCTGCCTTGTTCATGCAAAGTTCTTCGGACAGTCCGCATCACGTGTGTGTTGAGTTCAGTCTCGATATTGTTGTACTGGCCTTGCCTAAAGGGGAGGAGCGAAGGAGGAGGAAGGGTTGGAGGTGGGAAAGAAGGAGGAGGGAGGCACGGAGGAGGGTGGCAAGGAGGAGGGAGGCAAGGAGGAGAGAGGGAAGGAGAAGGGAAGGAGAAGGGAGGGAAGGATGAGGGAGGGAAGGAGAAGGTAGAGAAGGAGGAGGGAGAGGGAGATAGAAGTTCGTTTAAATTAAGCAAAATACCTGCACTTCTCAGTGTGTCCAGAAATTGTGTTTTGCCAATTCTAAGCATCGACTGCGAGTCTACTTTCAATTCGGCAATGTCCAGTGGAAATTGTTTTACCACTTGCACTTTACTCCTGTCATAACATATTCTTGCGAATTTCTCATGACCCTTTGATTTTATTCTGAGATGCCGGTTGTCTTCCCATCTTTTCAGTTCTTTAAGCTCACCAGTAGCATTCGTCATTTGATGCAGAGGTACCTTGCCAGTCTTCTGTTTGTCGACACATCTTCGTTCCTCGTCAATTCAGGGATTTTTTCTAGGTGGGGTCATCCAGCACAACAGTGGCTAGTTTCTTGAGGGACAACACTTCCATTCTTCTCGATTATTAATGCAAGCAACGTCAAACCTGTCTTCAGAGTGTTTTTGGAAGACTCCTTTCCTAAAGTCAAAGTGGACAACGGAGTAACCATTTTGCCAACAACAAGAAACGATCCGACGCAGTGTTTGATCTGTTTTCGGGTTTTGGGAATTCTAGTGGAGCATCTGATCATCCTGACTGACAGTTCATTGATGAGGCAACCATTGACCCTGTTTACCAATGTTGAGATGTAGGAAGCCCGAACTCGCTGCGAGGATTTTCCTCCCCGAGAGAAAGTTCTCCATTTTGTGCCAGTTTTCGAATGTTGTCTTTTGACTCTGGCAATAATGATTTTCCCGCTGTACGTTAAGGCATCCAAGAAGACACATGTTGCCCTAGTTGCGGTGTTGGTAAGGAAATCATGGAAATCAATTTAACCACTTGATTAGTTCGTCTATGATCCTCTTGGGACTTTGGCTACGTACGTGTCTGAAAATTGAAATAAGACCTATCGGCCTTGTCAATGAACATCAATGCCCATGCCAATCGGGCTTCAGTTCACATTTCTGTGCAATTTTTTAAGCTGTTCGAGTTATGCCAGCTTAGTAGGAAAACTTGCCGGACTTACTGGAGACCAACAAAATCCTGAAATGCTTTAAATTTCGGAATGCTCAAACCCTAATATGCTCAAATTTCACAGATTATAAGACTTGAGATATCGACCGAAAAAGTTAGTATAAGATTAGGAGACCTTGCGACAGCAAGCAGATGATCGTAGGAGGCAGAATGTCCCCCCATAAGATATCCCTTAGAAATATATTTTTGTGAGTTTTTCTGGAATATTCGGCTTTTTTGGAAGTTCCAGAATTTCAGGTTTTTGTTTTTTTATGATTTTGCCCTCAGTCCGTAGATGTCAGAAATAAACAACTTCGCCAAAAGGATTTTGAACCTCAATCCTATGAAAAAATTAAGCGGGTGACGTTCAGATGGGACTTGATCACACCCTTGCCTCAAATTTTTGACTGGACTGACCAAACGTTAAGATGAAAATGCGCCTTCTGTGTGTCAACCTTGAGAAGTGTTTTTAATGGATGTTTCAACAAAATATTGAATCTTCAAGAAGCCCTGCATAGTTCGGTTAAAGTTAGACATCTTTACTCCTTAAGAAAACGTCTTGACCCTTCACCCCTTCACCCTAGTCTGTCTAGACTCCAAAAAATGATTTCCAAAATAACGTAAAGGACAGCCTAATTTGAAAGCCATCATTATTATGAACAATCCCAACAATGTGGCCCCCTTCTTGGCCCAGTCAGCAGACTCCAGACAAACTGAAAAAAAAACTCCCAACTCACGTTCGGAATGCAAACCATTGCGGCCATCCACCCTCCATCCATCAACTCTCGCCCTAGACAAATGCGGGTCGAGACAAATTAAAAAGTTCCCACATGACGGTAACCCTCAGCAGCGATGAAATAAGAAAATACAAAAACAAAAAGTTAAAGCTGTTGCATAACACACCACAGAACCGACCCTTCTTAATCAAACTCCAGCAGATGCGAGCATCATCGCACACAATCGCCCAGCAAGCAGATTACAGAGAGACGAGCCGCACGGGGCAGGCATGAGTCCCCACAAAATGGGCTACACGAACGACCATATCAAAACAGAAATCACACAAATAGCGCCGCACTGCGAAACGACGTACAATCAAATGAACACAAATTGCAATCAGATTGCGTGTGTGTGTGAGTGGGTGGTGGGTGGGCGAGAGCAGGCAAGTGTGCAGGAGTTGTGCATAGACGACGGGCGGTGAATAGAAAAGGAGAAACAAACGTGGAAGGAGGAAGGAAGGCGCACTCGGCGAAACGACTCACAAACGACAAGATGAAAAGGAATCGACTAAAAATAGCGCGCGCAAACATGCTCGGTATGCATATAAAAATAAACGGACGGACGACGGCAACGACGACGACGTAACATGACAACGTGACGGAGAGGTGGAAAGGCGAAATGGAGGAGGAGGTGGAGCAGGAACCCGTGGAGCGGGAGCGGGGTCAGAAAACAGAGAAATGATTAAGGAAAGAAGCGGCTCAAGTAACACACATTTAACGCAAGGTGTTCCCGCATCATGCACCGTTATAACTGTAATTTTCATTATTTATTTACTGATTTCTTTTGGCGTTGTCTCCTCTCCTCGTTCGCCTTGTTCGCACTGGAGATGCACATTTTCTCGTGTTCTCCTGTTCTTGCTGCTGCCTCGGTTGTGTTGCTTTTTTCGCATGGAACTGCATCAAGAACAGAGAGGAGCCTTTGGCGTTTCCTCTCCGAATGAATGGGGGCCTACGTTCGGATAATCACCTGGGGATGGGCTCGTTAGCTGCGAATGGACTTGGGCCGGATTGGGATGCGGCAAGAGTAACTTTAAACATTTACACTGGGAATGCGAGGGGCCGCGCTTTTACGACGACTCGGCGATGATGCAACGGGCTTTAAAGATTTAAAACGTGTCATGTCAACACACACCGATAAGGCGGTCATAATCTCGTGATGGAATGTTCGCTCTTGTTGGGGCTTCGAAGGTGTAGACTGGATCAAGGAACAAGTTAAACACAAGTTGAAGTTTACTGTCACCTAAGTGGAGTGAGGGTGATTGGGGGGGTGATGTGGGTGATGCAGAGAGAGAGAGAGAGATTAAATTGCACTGTGTGTGCGTGGCGGAGATTGATCAGAAAATTGCTGGAGGTTGCGGACGGAAAGGAAAATCAAATGATTTCCTGCTAGAACCGTCAGTAAGGCCGACACTGTTATGGTAAGTTTGGACAGTGATCTTGAGGAAGTGTTCTCTCATTCGGGCGTTTGAGTCTGCAACCATCCACCGAGCTTCAGAAAAACTAAGTCATTGCCATTTCCACGATTCGAAAGATCTCGACCACGCACGAAAGACCTCGATCGAATCGAACTCATCAGGAGCTCTGGACAAACACAACCAGGCGAACTTGGTTTGACTATCATGGGCTTATTATGCATTCACCTGGCTGACAGAATCACACTAAAGGACACGAATCGGATGTCGTGATGATTAAGACTTCGAGAGGCATAAACTTCTCCACAAGCTTCAGTCCATTGCATTGCACGAGCGCTATGGAAGTAACGAACATACGGCCGTGAGGCCAGAAAACGCGGATTTCGGTCCAGGCCGATAAGTAAGTAATTTTATTTTCTGGATAGACGCAGGTGCACAATCCACATCAACCCCAAAACTTAATTGTATTAAGAGATACCCAATGGACTGTATTTGGTGGAACCAAAGTGGCGTGGTCTACTATGAGTTGTAAGGCATTTGAAAGGTACGCCACAAGAATAGGTGGGATTTTTTATGGATCCCCAATAAATAAGCCGATTTGTGACAACATCTTCGAAGCTGTCAAAAAATGCTATCCCATGCGGCTTTGTCACCGGACTATGCGCCTCCCTAAAGTCACATGACAAATTTTATGCCCAAGAACACAATCGACAAGGTAAAGCAACAGAACGTTCCCGAAACTTCTAAAAACTGACGAAATATTGGAAAAAATTGGTACATCCACTTCAAATCATGTCGGTGGCCTAGTTGTGGGGTTGTCAGCCCCTATTCTTCCCCTTTCAGAAGATTGAAATTTACTAGAGTTAAGTTAAACATGTCGACAACAACACCAGTACCGAAATCAAACGCAGAATCCCTCTTGCCAATCACTTCTTCCTTGGGCTCAAGAGGCAATTGAGTCATAGAGCCCTCTCTCGAAGGACTAAGCTTGTGATCATCCAAGTCCTACTTTATGGCACGGAAACCTGGACGTTACTTAAATCGGATGAGGAAGCCCTTAGTCTTTTCGAGAGAAAAGTTTTGCTTCCGAATTTTGGTCCTGTTTACGTTGATGACATCTGAAGGAGAGGATTTAACGACGAACTCTATGGTCTGTACATGCGCCTAGTCAAGCGTCTTCGGATACAACGATTAAGATAGCTAGAGCGCATGGACACCATTGCCTCGGCTCAAAAAGTCTTCCAATCTGTGTCATTGGAACAACGCAACAGAGGAAGGTCTAGGATAAGGTGGCGCACACAAGTGGAGAAGGACCTCAACCAAGTTGGAGTGCGCAACTGGCGGCAGCTGGCGAAAGTTCGTGCTGACTGGAGAGGCATGTTGTTTGAGGCCCAGGTCCACCCCGGACTGAAGCGCCACAGGAAGAAGAAGAAGTTGAACATGTTAGGAGACGTACGTATAAAACAGTTGGGAACAAAATCAAAAATCCCCAAATCCCAAAGTTCAGAAATGCTCAAAATACCAAATAGATCGAAATTCCGAACAACCAAGATGCCCAAAATCTTGCTTTTCAAAACGACGAAAAATATAACCCCAAAAAAGAAATTGCGACACAAACATTTTTGAGAGGAAGCTATGGGATGAGGCTACCTCCTACGACCCCATTGCTTGTGCTGCTTTTTAGGATTTATAGTAGGCGCTAAATTTGGATGTTACCAACATCCACAGCTTACATTTTCTCGAAGAGTTCCCAAGTTGTGTGATTTATTGATTTGGGCCTCTTCAGTGTTTTGTACATTTTTGGGAATTTAGGCTTTTTGAGATTTTCGCCTTTTGGGGATTTTAGGCTATTCGTGATTTTGGCTTCTCGGGGCTTGTGGCATTAAAAGTTTTCGGTTTACGGGAATCTTTACGTTTATCTACTCCTAAAAAATAGCCACGCAGTTGGCAAGCAACAAACGCCATTTGCAATGATCATCACTTCGTAGTTGACACAATCAATTAAGTTCATCTCTTTTGAGCTCCAATTTAATAGCTGAAGCACTTCTCTTTGACGCAGAATCCATACAGAATCTTTCAGTAAAGTGTGTGCGGGGTACCATCGAACTTTTTTTTGTCATTCAAAGGACTCAACGATACCCTTAGGTATGGAACGTCATTTCGCTCAAATGTCCTTGACGGTTTTTCTGGGTGACGCGTATGCAAAAGGTCAAAATTTACATGGCTTTGGCCAGATTTGAAAGCGAGGACATGTGTTATGTTGTCTCTGAGGACCACTACTGCTTCCTTGCCTAGACCACTGGCCAGCACAAATCAGCTTCACCTTGAATGAGCAAGCTTCCAAATTGCTCGTGCACAATGTCCCTTATGGAATGAACTGTGTGACAGGCAGGCTGTCCTGTTGAAGCCACTTGGGATTAGTCATTCATGCCCGCCATAACCCTTATGGTCTGATCAACGTCAGTCAATATTTACGGCCGACTGTGACTTTTTCAGGACGCAGTAGGTGCTCATGGACTTTATGTCAATTGGTATCTTAACAAATTCAAAAATTTTGTTTGTTGATGAACCCCGTTCATCCAAAAAGGGGTCTTTTCGTTAAGGTGATGAAATTTGGATCATTTAGCGAGCACTCATCGTTAAATATGGTCCTTTGCCTTTGGATTCAGATTCAGATCAATCTTGTGCTAAGTGGTAGCCAAATGCAAAGTTCTCTAGAGTACAAAACTTCGATTTCTCGTAACCAACACAAAGTCTCCAGTGGAATCAATTTGACGATGAGACAATTTTGGACCTCAGAAGCAGTAAAAATATCAAATAATCCTTGGCAGGATAGAAAGACCCCAAAAAACCCTCCCCGTCGCCATTCCTCGCACAGACCAACAGACAGAATTCAATGTTACATAAGATTTTTTGAAAGGCACCACCACCACCACCACCGTCGCAATCTGCCAGAGATTCCGTCTCGACTGACAGCCCTGACTGCTGTTATCTTAACGATGTGACCAATTAAATGCTCGAACTTTCAATTTATTCAACGATCCATAACCAATAGCCCACCGCCGCTGCCTCCGCGAGAAGGTGGTTGATAAATTTCAGAAACAACGAAAGCCTCCACAAGTACGCACCGCTGCCACTCGCCGCCTGTCAAAAGCGGTTTTCTCATCGGCTGCTCATTCAGACGAAAAGAAAAATGGTAAAAGTCAAAATGGTCGAAACGAACAAACTTTTTTTTTTCTCTGCCTTGCTTTTAGCCGAAAAAGTATCAACTCTCTGGTTTCGGGTAGAAATTGAATTGAAATTTTGGGCAGCAGCCCACAACAACTTCCGCAAGATACGCGACGCTGGATGGCAGCGAAGCGGTGGGGGTGGGGGGAGAGAGAGAGAGAGAGTGGGTGTAAGTGGCAGCTGGTATGATACGAAAGTTAACTTCGAAGCTACACATGTGGACGGCAATGGAAACCGAAGAGAAAGACTCGCAGAAGCAGAAGAAAGGTAGACGGGCGGTGAGTCGTCGTTTTTGGCGAGTGTGCAGTGCTTTCTCCAAAACAAAATTCACGCACACACGCGCGTCCCGCGCCCGCTGTCGTGTGACTAATTGACATGAGAGCACACATAATTTGACAGGCCAGTCATCTTGTGTCTAATTGATGGGAAACATTCGTTTTTGACGGATTGCAGTGTCGTCGGCGGCATATGGGTCATCTAACGACGCACGGTCGGGCACCGTATCTCCAGCGGAAACATTTGTAGACGTCAGAAGTCTGCAAGCAGCCAGCGCGCACACATGCACATCCCTTCCTGTGTGCGAAGATGCAGCGGAAGAACTCTAATCGCTAGCACATAAGCGCTTCGAATTGGGTCAAAACTATTAAGGCATTGTGGTGTCAGTCAACTACAGGGCACAGCAACCCCCACTATGCGCACACAGTGCTGCACTGTGCACTGTGTCTGAGACAATCCGGGGAACATCGAACGCCATAAATTGGCGGCCTTAGATGCTCCACGGGCTATGTGTGTGTAATTAAAATGCGCGGAGGACCGCCGGCCGTGTCCTTAAGGAGCAAGGAGGCGAGGCGGACGCGTGACGTGGTCACTTGGATGTGGCCGTGCCTGCAGTTGACACCAATTTGGCTCGTCAGTGGTGAAGTTTTTCGGCGGCGCGGAGTGGCGGACTCCAATTATGAGCAGGAAAACTTATAACGTTATCTGCGAGTTTCTTTTGTGACTTCCCGGGAAAGGGGGAAAGTCTCGGCTGTTTGTGTCACTAGTTTGCATGCCAGCGGCGATAGAGCTACACACACATGGAATGTGCACGCCCGTAATTATACCCTGTGGCGTATGCATAGCGCGCATTCCCTCGCGTAATGTACCGTAGTGCTGGGTACGTGGATGGACTTCTTAATCGCGTCGTCGTAGGCAACGACAGCGTAGACATGACTGCTCTAGTGCTGGTGGAGCTGGTGCTTGTGCTGGTGACTGTTCCCAAGGCTTTGACGCTCGAAACTGTGGCCATTGCTGTTCACCGTTGACGAACGATAAGCACGACGATGATGATCACGATGATGACGACGATGATGGGACTGCTGACGGCAGGCCAGATAGCGATGGTGGATGCAGGGCGGTGTGACTGCAGTAGGTGCCTTAAGCTTTAATTTTTTTTTTTTTTGTTCCTCAACGTTGCATTTCGGACTATTCACTGTCTCGGGAGTCGGGAGGCCTCGGGCTGTTCTCTGCGACCCACTCTGCCGGCAGTGGGACATGTATAGAAATGCTGGCAACGGAGTGTACGTGTGTCTGCGTGCGCCGACGTCGAACGCCATGAGGGTGATGGAATGGGGCGAAGCAACAAACAGTTGCGCTGCCAATGGAGTCCCGTATGTTTCCCAGTTCTTTTGCCTATTTTCTTGTGCTTCTTGTTTCTTCGTTCCTATCCGTCACTGGATTCGCTCCATGATGGATTTCTTTCGCTATGGCGAGGCGAAATGTGTGCCGCGGCATAACGGTAGAACGTGCATGTTGTGTAACTGGTAACTGGGTTTAATGGATTTGTTGTAGGGATTGCGGTAGAGTGGTAATTAAAATGCGTTTTTCTCTCTCTCTCTCTCTCTTTCTCTCCCTCATTCTCATTCTGTGTCGGTCTCTTTCATTCTGAGTCCGTTCTCCGTATGACGTCAAACATTGTAATGAAGACAGTTTTACATGCACTTAAAGTTTAGAGCACTTTAATGGATATTTAAACGTTAGGGTGCGTTGTACCATCAAAAGGTGCACACCGTACAAAATTTGTTTAAAGGTTTAGCTGCTCATGAGTTGGATGGGTTTGTGCTCAGCTAACGGTGGGTTTGCGTATGTTTACATTTACATTCATGCAATGGTCTGGAGAAGTGATTTTTCATGGAATACCGTTAGATTTAATGTAAATGAACTGATGGTGACGGTTTGGTTTTTTTTAAACAAGTTTTTAAGTGAATTTGTTTTTATGTCTTACAACGTGGTTTCAGTGGAGATGACCGTGCTTTGTAGGAATTTCACATGGAACATGGCTTACAATTTTTGACAGATATGTTCGGTGACCATCCGTTTATTGTAATGATGAAGACTTTTGTGTTGCAAAACAAATGTTCCTTTTGTTTTAGTTGTTCACTATTCATTCTGTTTTTCCTTTGAATTCGTACGAATGGTTTCTGGACACTCGGAAAGCCCGAATTCAGTGAACAAAATGTCATCGCGGACACTCCGTCACTTGCTAGTGCTCCTTATTCAGTTAAGTTTCCGTCAAGATTTTAATTTATGGACAAAACAGTCAAAAATAGAAAGAAAACAGAATAAATATACAAATCGATGTTTTTTGAAGCAATTCTTCATGTACTTAGCGGCTTTTCAACTGTGTCCTGTGGCTTTTCAAATTTCGTCTCTTTACACAGGCTACTAGTGCAGGAATAATCGCCCGGACAACAACAGTAAATGCTGAAAAAGTTTGGCTCCTGTTCTGCTCAATGCTTAAGAACTTGCTTTGCTCAGAAAATGGCCACTCTATTCGTATAGAATTACTTTAATTCGAGCAGCATAGAAATTTTCACCGTTTGTTTGAAATTTTGGGCTTTTAAACTTCCATTCACAACTTTCATGCAAGATGAAATTACGCTGCGCACGCCATATTTTTCGTTTGAAATTTGTTTCTCTTCAAATATGATCAAAGTGCAGATAGTGGATTAATCAGGGAAAGGTCGCATACGGGCGCTCACAAAAAAACGTGAATTTTGGAAAGCCACAGTTTTTCTAAAAGTTTTCTCTATTTAGCTGGATACTCTTGACACAGCAATTCTACCAATTCTGTCGAAAAATACGTTTTCTGAATGCTTGCAAAGTAGGCTTCCGTGGTGGCGATAACTCCTCTATTCGAATCACATGCTGTCATCGAAAAGGACAACGAACATAGACGACTTGAACAGAACGTCACCACACACAGCTATGACTTCGATATAGTGAAGGACTTCATCCTCCCAAATAAACAGTGCGAACAGCATCAGTGTGCAGAATAACTCCTGACTACTGATGTTTTTTTGGCCTTAAGAACCAAACAGCCCTCCCTCGAAGGATCAAGCTTGATTATCCCTGTCCTGCCCTATGGCGAAGAACCCTTAACAGTCTCAAGAGCAAATGAAGAAGCATTCGTGTTTTTTTTTTAAAAGACAGTTCTGTGTTCAATCCTTGATTCTGCTTGTGTTTATGGAAGAAGATTCGACCACGAACTGTACGGGCTATACAGCAACATGACCATAGCCAGACGTTTACAAATTCACCGCCTAAGATGGTTAAGCCATGCAGAGCTCATAATCAAAACTGGTCCAGACCGAAAAGTCTTTCAAACCAACACAATAGGACGCCTACTCACTAGATGTCACACACAAGTGGAGCAGGACCTTAAACAACTTTGAATGCAATATTTTAAGCAGCTGGCTGAAAATCATTGTTGTAAATATAGGGCCAGGTCCACCCGGACTTCTTCGCTGTATGAAGAAGACAAAGAAAAATTGACTTTTCAAGTTTCAAAAGAAGTCGCGCGGCCCATGTCTGAAATATATGGTGGATGGTTCAATTTTTCTGTAGGACGGTAAGTTGTTATGATGGCAGAAGCCTTTTTTCTTCGCCACATGTGGGCGATTTTCTGGAAAAAATGTGCAGTCTTATGACCTGTTGGCGTTCGCATGTGGAAATTCCATCTTGTGAATTTTTGAAAACCGAGGCCTTTAATTTTTCGCTTGCCTTTTGCGGAGCGCGTTTGATAGGTAAAGTCCGCTGAGTTGACTTGTAAGTCCCAGAACACGGTGGATATCACTTTTTCGGCTGATAAGGCAGTTTTCGCCTTCTGCGGAGTATGTTTGCCGATTGAAGTCCACTTTCGCAACAGTTCCTTGATCTATGGTGTCTACCAGTGGATGCATGCTTTGTCGACGGTTGCGAAATGTTGCCGATACTGCTTCGTTGAACGCTTAAGAAACATCAAACACTGCCCGAACGTAGGCTCACGTTTATACCTTTTGTTCGGAGTGAGAAACGCGGCCGCCATCATGCAGACACATGCTTATGGGATTCCGAATTTCGTGATCATCTTCCAAGAGTTGTAGACAATGAGAGACTAGACGCCTTAGTTACCCAAGTACGCGTGCTTGAGAGAGAATCCCTCCACCTTGGCAGGGAGCTCGGCCTTTCTAACAACTCTGTAGTTCAAATATTCCCTCTGCTTATGCTGTGAATACCAATCTAGTTCACTTAATCTTTGGACCTGATAGCCGCCATCGCACTAAGTATCGATCAGTGATTCCGAATTTTAAGTCATGTGATTTATAAATCGAGTCACGAGTTTCCTCATCCTCAATACTTTCTGCAGACTATGTCGAACGTGGGCTCTCGAGATGGACACTATCTCAACTATCTCCCGTGATGAGTGGTCTTCCAATAGGAGGTCATGGGTTTTTGTGATTTTTTCGTCTTTGTTAGCCGTTTTTGGGACACCTTGCCGTAGCTCAGGAAAAACCGGCATGCGGTCACATTCAACCTCGTTAGACCAGTTTTTGATGGTGGCCATCGAAGGAGAATGTTTGAAGCTGCTTCCAAATGCCAAACAAAATATTGAAATACTTGGTCCGTACAGTCGATTTGAAGCAGGTTTCTGTGTGTCTTTTGTTGGAGTTGATAAGTATCGAACAATATTTGCATTTCTACACATGATCAAGGCAAAACTACGATTTCGATTTGACTGAAAGTTTGATAGCAGCCGTTGCCGAATAAGAGATACGAGATAGACAATTCCACTTTCCGGCGGAGAGGCTCGGTTTGCACCGGATTGCTCTCCTCGACTCGAATCGACTTTACGGAGTTTGACTTCTTATTGAAAACTGAATTCAATCAAAGCAATGCAGCAAAAATTTCCACACTTCTCTCTAAAGTGTTTAAACTACTCTTCCTTCTCACGCAATGGAGATCCAATTTGAAATCCCTCCACCTGGCAACGTTTTCAGCCTGTCTCTGTTTAAACAACTTCCCTGCTCTAAGAGCCATTTTCAAAGTTGATGATGCCAATACAAACAGACATACAAACTCAAGTACAACATCCGTCCAACCATCCCCCTCCCCCAAAAAGCCCCCACTCCAACCGCAATCCTTCACACAGACACTGCTTTTTTTTTTTTCCAATATCAAAGAACTTGCAGTTCCTTTGACAACCAACAAGAATTCCCCTACCTTCACACAATCCGTCGACAAACAGACAGTCGAGAACCAAGAAAATTGAATGAAAAGCAGAAGAAACAAAGTTTTTCCCCCGCCGAACACAGTCTCGAGCTAATGGCGTGATTATCCACTCTGAATGCCGGCCATTATACATTTTACCTGTCACTCCTGCCGCTGCTGCATTCAGCAACTCAAAACAACTTTAATAATTCACTCCTGGAACGCAACAATAGAACAAAGGCAACTAATTGTATCTCACTGAGAAAACAGCGCCTTAGTTTGGTTTTCTTCTTCACATCCCTTCTGCCATCGCGGAACGGTGGCGGCGAGGAGCTGGAGCTGGAAAATGTAATCTTCAAGATAACGGTGATTGAATTGAGTTCAGAACTAATGAATACAAATTTTCTCGGTATACGAGTATATCGTCGTTCTCTTTGCGTCAGCTACACTCAGCCCTCACCACCACTGCTGCTGGCACACACTATCAAATCATCTAGACAATTATAAACTGAATTAATCGCTGGCTGATCCCGAGGGATTACCACCCAACGGAGGCTTAATTAATTTACTTCCCATCGGGTTCCTGTAGCTGGTTGCCACTTCTTCTGTTTCGCCTTCTTCATCTTTTGCTGCTGGATTGCCCCGCACAGGGAAGCAGCACTCAATGGTGGCGATGGCGTTGCATTCATTGCACGAGGAGAATTCAGCGTGGCACTCGAACGCCCTGTACACACTTGATTATTCTCATAAGACGCCCCACCACCACCACCACCAGCAAGCAGCTAACTGTTCCTGTCTGACGTTCCTTGTCTTTTGATTCATTTCAGTTCTCTCCACCTCCTGGCCATTGTCTCGCATTCGTAATAAATTTCAATAATAATCCACGCTGCATTACGTATTCAGTATGCGAGCCAGTAGAAACTGTGAACTTCGAAATTGATTTTCTTTTCGCTTCTCCCCTTTCGCCCACCTCCTCGCCAACCGGCAGACAACCACCGCTGCCTACCGACTCCTGTCCTCATTCTTTTCATGCGTACGTGTGTGTGTGTGTGTGTGTGTGAGTGGTGTGTGGCTCTTCTGCCGAGCAGCGGTGGCGTTTCGAGGAGCGGTGTTTGATAATTGGCCGCGAGATAGGTGTGCGGGACGCGGGGGGAAACGTGGAAAAACCTCGTAAATTATCAAATTTTAACTGTAATTTCGGCTTGTTCGTGATTAATAAATTGTGAGATATGTTCATGATAGCCGAAAATGAAATGAAGGGAAACGATACCTCACACACACGCACGCACGCCATCGGGAAAGGGATACACTTGTTCTTAGCAGCACTTTATAATCGGGAAATCGATTTAGACGAACCAAGGGCGGGATGGCAGTCTGATGGGTGGGAATTTCCGAAAAGTTAAGTTCTAAGTTGCAGAAGTGACAGACATAACAGGCGCCAGGATGCACTTGCCCCACAACAGTTCTTGAGGCTGTCCTCACCGGCCATCTAGTGGGCCACCTCAGGGTACTCAATTTTATGCATAAAAGAGAAACATTTCGTAAGTTGCAGGCTATTCGGATTGATGGACAGTCAATATAGAGGCAATGGTCTTGCAAGGCTAGACTTCAAAAGTCGGCTCACAGGCTGTTCGAAAACTGACATCTCAGGTTGGGGTCGGTGTCTTTGGAACCAACTCTGGGATTTCCGCATAACACGTCACTCGGGACATATAGAGGGCGCCACTAACAACAAAAATAATATCTAACGAATAATTTTGTTACATGTCCTACTATCAATCCACGCCCACTAGATCTGGGCTAGACATAACTGATCTAAAATAGGAATTCTTTCAGACAGCCAAGTTGAACTTAAGGCCTTACCGACTAGCACTAGATTGCAGTCTCTTGAAGACTTGTTAGGGAGAATTATTTGAAAGTCAGCTGGGCTCATGGAACGAAGGGGTATGCCCGCACTGAATCCGCAGACGAACTCCTCTTTTATAGGTCCGAGCCATGCTGTAGTGTCAACTAGACTACAGCCACAGCGATGATTAACGAATGGGAGCAAATACTTCGCTCAGACCATTGAACAAATGAGACCTATCTAAGGAAATCAAATCCTATTCCTATAAGGACAACCTTCACTTCAAGGAAGCAAAGTCAATGAGAGTTAAAGGTATTGCTTACTGGGCACAGCTGCCTCAAATTACCCTTTACCACGTCAAGACACAGAATGTCTGACGCGTCTGAATGAGGACGAAATATCTGTGCACATTTTTTGTGACAGCCCGGCATTTCTGTGGTCAAGGAAACCGATTTTACAGTGGTAATGGCAGATTCGGACGGACATGTCTTCTTTCATAAGGGCCGTCTTTTCGAGTAACTCCAGTCTTAGATCTCCACAAGTCGAGATGTCGTAACCACAGCGGCTGGGTTGTATAAGAGGAAAATTACGTTTGAATGGGATATTGAAAGAAAAGCTTAAAGACCACGGGAATGTAGCAACAATTGCGACAAAGGTTTGGGCGCGATTTAAGGATCACAGAAAAGAAGACATTAGGTGGGACATTGGTTTAGAGATGGTCAATTATGTTGGGACATTATTCCAACTTGCAAAACTTCAAACAAGTTTGATGTCTAACTGATCAGGCGAGGGATCTAGCTACATCATAAATTGGAGTCCTCAGTCAACCTCGTCTCTGCAAGCACTTTTAGAAAGATTGGCAAGGCAACATTTAGACAACCCGGCATGTACGACATCGGCATGTGCGACATCAGCTCGATGATCTACTAGAAGCAATATTCGGTCGGTGCCACGACAGATTCCAAAAATGACTCAAACTGCGAATATGTTCTACTGGTGAAATAGAAATAGCCTAGAACGCAGTTTCCGCTGAAAAGCAAGTCCTCTGCAAGATCAAGCTTTAAGCGGATCGATGAAATTGGAAACTATTGAGGGGCCAAATTGGTCTAAAAGTAGAGAAAGAATGTAAAGACATTTTTATTGACTACCAAGGCTTGGCGTCAGTTTTGAACAAGGAGGAATTTAAACAGGCGCATGAATGAAACCAAAGGCTAACTACTAGAGTACAGGCATCTAGGTACCAAGGCCTACCTTTTACAACAACTACTTGTTCTGTGCGTGCTATTGTTGTTTTACGAGTAGGAGGGACCTGCGGTTTTTTTCCGACTCCGAACGGCAAGGTTTGAGAAGCTAGATAGAAGAAGATAGACAATAGAACTCATTGAGTGTTGTCAGCAAGTCGAAAGAGATGGTGCCGTCCGGGAATTGAACCTAGACCTACGGCATGTGGGTCGACGCACTTACCCAATACGCCACTAGGATACAGACATTTGTACACTAGAAAATCATAATTCAATCTTTCTTCCAGCTTCACACTTAAATCTTCATCAGTTATGCTCAGCTCCTCCCCGTTTTCCTAGTGTTTGGTAAGTGTTGAAAATGAGGTCAAAAAAGTGACTACATTTTTGCAATACAACAAACTGTGAAAGGGCTTAGGGGGGCTTAAGATAACCACCTCCTCTGTTTTTTTTCCGAAAGTGTGTACAGTCCTATAAGGCCTATAGAAGCTGGGTTTTTGTAGCAACCTCTCATGTTGTATACACTAGTGTTCTTTCACAAGTAGAGAGGTCCTACAGTTCAATTCCAACTGAAAACACGGAAATTAAAGAAGCTTTATCTAGACATTCAGTACCACAACTCGAGTTAGAGCCTAAAAGAGATAAAGATGAAAAAAAGTCGAGTTTGGGCTCGAAGTCCTGGTGTCGATGCAATCACTCTTTATGCCAATGCGGCAACAGAAACTCCCCAAGAATCAAAAAATAAAAAAAACTCTCATCTTGCAAAGGCACACAGTAATGATCATTCCTCTCAAACCACTCCCAATGATTTGTAGGAAAAAAACGTCTTAAGCGTCGTTCACTTCCAGAAAATTGTTTTCTTTACAATAAGTCTACTCTTTCACATTCACACCCTGCATAGCCTGCACCCCACTGACCTCACATACAAAGAGACGCCAATCCCATCGTCAATTTGATGCAAAAATCCCAAACACACGCTAAGATTCACACCGAACTGAAAACTCCCCATCGAAGGCTATCGCTCCATAATTGACTACGCTGCTGTGCGCATTCGAATAAAACCCAACCGGATCAGAAGAGGTGTCCAAAGTGGACTGCCAGTGTGTTACCATGACTAATGCAACATCGATACAAAAGTTTCAGTTCAATGCCGAAGTGGATAAATCTCCCAATCTGCCCCCCTCCCCCTTGCCGGCCTCTCGAATGTGTCATACACAAATCAAAGAACAATCAAACCCATTAAACATTCAATACCCACCCCGTGTTTATCTGCAAAGCCCCCAGGCTCTGCCAGCGCGAGCAAACACAAATAATTGCAATGCAGACTCTACACAACATAACACCACTCAGAAACACCGCGCCGTCATTCGATTGAGTTTTGAAGTGCATCGCGCTTAGTCTGCACTAGGTGCAACACAACAGCACTGCACGAAGTCCCCAAAGGCTAAACCTGACAGCCTCACTCTCCCCGTCTCTCTCAAGACAAGGTGGTCGAGGAGGAGAAGGAGGAGTTGGTGGTGAGGGGGGAGGCAGGGGAAAAAGAGGAACAACAACCGATAGCTGCATAAAATTCTTCGCAAATCACTTAATTTGCATATTTCAAGTGTAGGCCAACTCCGGCGAGTGTGTCGGAATGGTAGGACCTCAATTTAGATTGGCACACAAACCGAAAGAAGGCAAAAACGAAGCAACGCCACACCGCGCAGCGTGCAGCGACGCAGTCATAGACGAGGACGACGACGACGACGACGAAGAAGCAGACGAAGAGAAAATATTCGCACAAACAACTCGAAACGCAAAAGGGCGCTCACGCCGACGTGCAAAGCAAGTCAACAGACGCAGAATTCATTATGCGACGGCAGCCGCGCCGCCGATCGACACTGATCGCCATGCAATTACACACTCATTAGCCCATTGCCCACTGCTCACCTTTCGAATCCGACGATCCCCTGGCCTGGCATTTGATTCGAGTAGACTATCTAAGGCGAATCGGCGATCGGCGATCTCAGCGATCGACAATCGATCGGTTTGTCTATTTTGGGGGGCAAGTCGAAGTTGCGCGGGTGCGTGCAGTGTTGGGGATGGACGCGAAACTTGATTCATTGCATAATAGGCCATCCGCACAATGGACAGCGGGGCGGTCGACTGCAGCAACTCCCCGGAGTGGGCACTCCGTGCGTAGCACACACCGCACACGGCAAGTGCCAAGTTAATAAATTCAATCACCTTTCTATGTGTTTCTTGTAATTCGCTTGATTATTTATAGATGAGAGAGAGAGAGAGAGAAAATCCCAAACGGACGTTGTGTCCCGTCCAAAACAAAAAACTCAAACCGCACGCAGAAAACGACGCAGAAAAAAAAACCGCTCAACCTGCCAGCCAACTGCTGCTGCTGCTGCCGCTGCTGCAGTGGTCGGTTACATTTCGCATTGACACAAATTTCTCGTAATTCGTGCTTTTTCTGTTCGTCGGGTTTTTAATTTTTTTTAAAAACTTTGACCATTTCTTGAGTTGGCTTGAGGAAAAAAAAACGTTGCCCGCAACCACTGTAGAAGGCATTAGAGAGCCACTGGTTACACTTCAGTAACGAGTTTCACTTGGACTTTGGGTTCTTCGCGGACAGAACACGAGAGCAGCGAAAATTGGTCACCATCTGTGTTCAGTTCAGGCCTCCAGAGCTTGGTGCGGTGTTGTGCGGGCACCAAGGACAAGCGGCAATTTTTTCTGCCGCGTAATTAAAAGTCTCCGAGAACAGCGACTTTTGCGATCGCAATTGCACGCAGAACAGAACCAGAAAGTCCGCAGAACGACGATCGATCAGCATCGTTTACAAGGTGTCAACCGTTTGGCATGGCATTTCGAATGCGAGCGACTCGGTTTTGGGCATCTTGCTAATTATGCGGCGGTTCTGAGACTGATGTGACAGGTGTCTCCCCGCAAGCGCTGCCGCCGGAGCCGATTGGGTCGAAATTTAAATTTTATTAGAGTCTAGTTCGATTTCTTTGGCAGATATTTGAGTGTGGACGGAGCGTGAATTCGACCACCCGCTGGCGTTGTGGTTACATCATGGCTTCCTGTGAATGATTTGGAATGGTGGAGTAGAAAGTTGGCGGGCTCTGAATCTGGGGAGAAATTCTTCAATGTCGTGACGGAATACCGAGAAATTTACATTTTGTTCATTTGTTGCTTTTTGTTTTTGCAAAAACTGCTAGAAGAATTCAGAGTTGTGTTTTTTGAAAATTTTTGAAAGTCTGTCTACAGATTTAATGCTTAAGATAATTAAGCCACTGTGGACAACACATCTCAGTCCAGCGGAGTCCTTGAATCGGATCCCGTGGGACGAGCAGTCAAAGAATTTAATCTAAGACCCCCGGCATGAGAATCGAGACCACACGGCGGAATACTCTCGGTTAGGCGAAAAGTGACTTCATCCGTGAAAGTCCATTTACATTTAAAAATGGATTATCGAAGTAATGCCAAACCTGTAGGCAGATTTACCAGCAGACGTTTGAAAATGTCCTTTGCGCGTCGATTTTGTTTGAAAAAAACCCACGACATTGTCTGCGAAAAGAAAGCACTCCGCCTTCTCAACCATTGGAGGGTCGCCCAGGAACAAAAATAAATAACAGAAGCCATCGAAAGGGATAACTTAGCATGAAGATAGTTGTGCCCACAAACCTTCAGACTTCACTGAACGTACGTTCGTCTAATTACAGGCATACTTACTCGGTTTTGTCTTATGGAGAACCATGCAAATAGATACAATATGCAATGACTTCTGCAGAGCTTTCCTAGTCGAGAAAGAGGAATCTGTCCATCCCTTGCAACAGTTAAGAAAACAACGACTAAAAATGAAAAAGCTGATGTCAGTAAAGGAAAGATCAAGCTATCCCTTGAAGAAACGAAGCACCACCTAGTTTGAAAAGAGGCATTCCAGCAGCACCAAATAGATCAGATGAACAACCATTTTCCTCTCATGCTGCATCACAAGTGTCCCACGGACACTTGAAACAGGCATGAAGGAAACAATGATGCAATTTAGAATTAGCTCGAAAGCTTGTGGTTTCGTGGCATTTTGTTTGAGTCTGCAATTACACACCGCCCTTTCAAAATCGCCACGTATAAGAGTATTTACCCACGATCTGACATGACTGGATCCTATTTTGCATTTTTCTGCTGAAGGTCTGAATGTCTTTGTGTAGTCAACGACGGTGGTGTGCGTAGGACAACAGCAACGATGTGGTTTGCTCATTTTTGTTGTGACAATTTTGATGTTAAAGATTCACCTTGCTCTGGTCAACCGATCACTGAAAAAGTCGATCATGGAAAAAGGTGATCAATACCGGCAAATACCTAGAGACGTCCTTACTAGGAAACTAGGCCTTCATCACATAAAAATTTTAAAAAAACTGGATGCACGATGCTTGAGTTCATAAACAGTGAAAACTGAAATGGAGCAAATTGTCGTCCTGAAACGGAACGAAATTCAAACCTTTCTGAAGCAAATGATTATGGGCGTTAGAAATTCACGTGGTTAGACTATGTTAAGATAGATAAAAAGGTTTAATTTTTAATTAATTTTTAAGCATTAATAACTGTCATAGGGGTGGTCGCCGTGGCGTAGTGGGTAAGGGCGTTGACGAACACGCAAAAGGTCTAGATTCCCGGAAGGGACATCTCGCATTTTTTCACGACACCACCTCTTTTGAGCTTCTGACAACACTCAAAGAGGACTAATTGTCTATGAAAAGGTTCTTGAATCTCGCCGTTTGGAGTCGGCAAAAAACTGAAGGTCCCTTCTACTCGTAAGAGAATAGTAGCACGCACAACACGAGTAGTTGTCTCTAATAATTAAGCTTGAGTTCTCAATTTTCCCACAATATATTGAAGTGTCATATGCTGTTGTTTCTGTATGATTCTATTACAAGAGGTATTACATTTCAACAGCATCGGTCGACCAGTCTTTTACTTTTTCAAATGCCCAATACACACGGGGTCATTTCTTTCTGAGAGTTTTCAACGTTCTAAACTCGTGTAGGTAGTATGTGATGGGTCTATCAATTCTATGCTAGATTGTTGTCTCTCAATCAGCTTCTTTCAAGAATCTGACGATGGGACTTGCTTCTAGTAAACGACGTCTACAACTGAAAGAAGGTTATATTTCAAGTACCTTCGTCTCCTTTTACCACCACAAGTTCAGAGATTCTTCCAAAAATCCGCAGACATGGCCTTCGACTACTCCAAGCCCTTTTAGATGTTGCGCAAGTTTACTGTGCCTTGGTATTACTCAAAGCTTGTTTTTTTAATTCAATGCAAGTTTCAATCCCCTTAAAGTTCTATAGTCTTACGACACTTTCGACAGGTTATGAGTCTAATTCCAAAGCTTCTGTTTCTTCTACCAAAAAGAACTACACCTATTTCAAGCAGAAGCTTATTCCAAGCTTGTGGGCCTATTCCAAACAGACCTCGTTCTTTTTGGGAGTTATGGCCTTCTATTCGTACTGCGAAATCCCGCTTCGATTCAAGTCTCGGGGAGAGTTTTCAAAATAGAACCCATTTAAGTCCACCAAAGCAAATGTTGTGTAGCACGGTGTATGCTGCCGAGGGTACTTATAATTTTTCTTTCAAAAATCTTACTTTAGCCAGGCACAACAAAGTTAATAGGACGTATCCAACAAAATGTGCCAATCTTTGTGCTTCAAATCCTCTTTGAGAGCATGCTGCTCCTCTGAATCCGCTTTCCTTGCCCACAAAAGGGATTCGGGATTTCAAATGGGTATGTCTCTCTAACTTTTTTGTGCTGCGCTGAAGTAGGGTGTTTGAATGAAAAAAATATGAGAACCCTCCTCGTTCTTCTAACGGCGGACAAAAGTTCCCTGCTTGTAAATTATAATTTCTTGTGCAGGGACTCGATCATAACGTCGCCCTCTCTCTATACCAGTATGGCGCAGAGCTCAGCATATATTTACTGATTTGATGGTGGAGGAGTCTGGTGTCAACAGGAAGCTGTTAAGCAAAATTGAAGGGGCCTTGTCCCCACGACAGGTTCGCATTGAACCTAGAATTGACAAAAAAGGAGACATTTCATAGCTTTCATCAGTCGTTTGGATCAGTCGTTTGTGCGTATAGTTGACAAATATTTTGGCAGTAAAACTAAGCACCCCCAGACCGCCAACTTCTTCCATTCATTCAGAGAACCCTCACACAGCTGTTCCTCCCCACACGAGTGCACTCTCTCAGCCGAAGCGACTCATGAGACATCGTTTTATGCGCTTTCCGCTTCAAGAACATGTTTTAATGGACCATCATCATGCCAACCGATAAAATACCACTTGCCAGAAATAAAACACTTCCCCGAAAAAAAAACACAACGAAGTAGTCACCGCACGCACCCTGCGCACCCAGCGTGCATCATTAAAGGCCGAAACCACACAGGCGCAGTTTGTTGCACTTAAATCAACTCGGAACCATGCGTCTGGCTTTTCGAAGACACTTAAGGCACAACAAAACGCCGCCGAAATCTATTTGCACTGAGTGGCTGTGGTCCCTTTGATGATTTATGAATCACAAAAGGTCAACTCTGAGATGAGTCGTAAACGAAAAAAATATGAAAAAATGAAAAGAACAGGAAAACGTGCACCAACGGCCAGCACAAGTCGGACTAGGGACACTGACACTGACTAGCTCCGGCTTCCGGGTGCTCGTAAATCAAAATTTCAAATTTCACTTGCTTCGCTTTGTTTTTCGGAAAGCGACGCGATAAACGCGGCCGTTCTGCGTACAGTCTGCGTAAGCCACCGCCAGTACCGAGTGCAGCGCTCACAACCACCCCAAAGGAACCCCAAAAACAATGAATAGAGAGAAACTGAAAAACAAAAAAAAAACGAAAACTTATTAAACTTAATTACATTACGGGTCGCGATTGCGTTACGCATTTCAAACGAAATTAAACATCTAATCACCGTTCGGAATGGATTTCTGTGCGCTGGGCGTTCGTTTTTCGTTATTTGACGACATTCCCGGACGAGTTTTCGTGAGCTTATCGGACAAAGGAGGCGGGAATGGCTCGGGAAAATTTATAGTCCCGTTTTATTGTTTATTGAATGCGTGTGTAGAGTTTAAGTTCGTTTTGTTCTATTAATTATTTCCCCGATAATTGGAGGGGGGAAGCGATTGAATTGCCTCGACTTAGCCATCCCAGTCGTGCCCTGAGTGCAGCGCACCAGAGTTGTGTGTGTCTCTAATCAACGAAAGCTGCGGCTGAGCGATGAGGAATCGGATTCCATGTGGCTAGCTGGCGTCTAGTCGACAACATCGACGAGGAGGAATCGTGGAGAAGCCCTCAAAGTTGGGGAAAAAAAACTCTCTACGAGCAAAACGCACCGAAAATTTGTCCACCACGCACACTGCGGTGAATTTTTTTTTTCTCTTCTTTTTGATTATTTTTGTGTAGGCTTGTGGTAGACCTAGCCAACACACGTACCGCCGCGCCGCTCTTGGGGTGTCCCGGTCGCCCCCTCTCGCGGCTACAACTGCCTTTTGGGCGCTCTCACTGGCCGTGCGTGTGTGAATGAGATTTTGGAAACTTCATTTACGATTACCCGCGGCCGCTGCTGCCGTCGGTCGTCGATTACGTAGTGCGCAACAAAGAAGAGAAAGAGGAAGAGACAGCGAAAGGGTGAGACGGAATGTGTGAGAGAGAGAGGGAGGGAGGAGGAATAACACGGACCGTTGCTAGTTTTTCTCTTTTCGGGGTGAATGACCGCCGAAAATATTTTGTCAGTCCGTCATCTATGCACACACACAGCACCGCCACCACCACCATCATCATCATCTGTAGCATGTCGTGCGTCGTCGTCGTCGATGTAGCACGGCACGCATCGACGTGACTTAGAAGAAACTGTAAACACTTGATTTGAATCTGTGTGTGGGTGCGTGTGTGTTGGTCTGTCGTCGGTTTGTTGCTTGTGCAAAAGGGTGGCTGTGGCAGCCAGGGGGGGCGCTCTGGTGGCTGATTAATGAAACAGGAGGGCGGCGGAATAGTGCTCGTAGTTTGTTGCTAGGTTTTTCGAATTTTTGCTTTTTTTTTTTTTTTTGGGGCTCTGGGGGGAATAAACTTTTCTTTCTTTTGTTTGATTACACACACGAGAGAGAGGGAGATATCGACACAGTGCAGGCGGTTTTTTGATCCCCCAAGGGGGAGAAAGGGTGCTCTGTGCGTGCTGGGTGTGTGTGTGTGTGTAAGAGAGCGATACAAGCCTAGCGAGTGGGCTGGTGTGGTGGAGCACATCAACAATTGCAGTTTGTACATAATTCCTTGCTTTGTTCGCCGCATTTTTAATTACAACTCCGAAACTTAAAAACAAAACGAAAAACTAGACAAATAGAAATGAAAAAAAAAAAAAAGAAGAGAAGCACAGTTATTTTTAGAGACGCCTTTTGCATTTCGAATGAGCACGAAAATAAACCAAATGAAGCTCGAAAAATACAAAATAGACGCCGTCCGTGCCGAGCCGTGATTGCACTGTGCTTGGCTAAAATATCCGTACTTGGGCTTTAAGACTTATCGCGGTTTTTTTGTGTTTTTTGCTTCTTTCAATTTTGCGCGTAGAAGCGCTTCCACAATAGATACAGATGTAGGCGATAGACCACAGACGACAACGACAAACAAATGCGGTGGTGGAGGGAGAGATATGAACAGAAAAATGGGAAATAGATAAGTAACTGTTGTTCGTACACAGTACTGTATGGCCTTTTTGCCGTCACTGTCAAATGACTGTAACCGCTTTTGTTTTGCTTTCAAACGAGAACCAAAGTATTTGCACAGCCCGCCCCTCGTCCAACAGGGCTTACGGTCAGGTCACCGCAACAATTTTGCAGATAACTGGGGACTAGTTTATCTAGTTTATGGTCGAAATGGGGAAGGAGGACGAGGCGCTGGTCGGTTGTCCCCTGATTTCGCGAGGAAGCGCGAAGGTCCAGTGAAGTTCAAGGGTTGATGTGATTCATCTTATCAGAGAGTGTGTGTGTGTGCATGTGGGCAGACAGACAGTTCGGACTGCTGACCCAAGGAGATAGGGGAACTAGTGCAAGGCGCTGAGAAGCGATTTATTTTTAGTGATGATTGACAAATGCAATTTGGGGTCAGAAGTGATTAAAAGGCTTTTTGCTGGACATTCTGATTGAGAAATTCAAATGGGGGAAGAATTTGTGTGTGAAGGAGGGACGTCCTGTTGTGTTTTTTCTTACATGCATTGAGCTTGACTGTTTTTTAGTACCCCTTGAAAGAATGTCCGCATTGCATGTGCAGATTCAGTCTTCAAGAACATAATTTACTCATCCCCCAATTTACACACCTTTTGGTAGACTGATAGTATCCTAGTCTACCAAAAGGTGTGTAAATTCAGACTAGTTTCGTAAGTGGATGTTGAAGGTTAAGTTGGAAGAATGAATTATGCCATTTGGTCTAACTCTATCTATTCTAATTTTGGATATCTGCTACAGACATTCCATCTAAATGCATGTAGTCCTCAAAAGTTAAATTTTTAAATGTGCTGCAGCCAACGCGGACGAAAAGGTCAGAAATTCTTAGACTTTCTGTGATAAAACGATGTCCACTCTCAAGAAAATGCAGCAAGGTTCTCAAGGGGAAGAACAACATCGATACCGAAATCAAACGCCAAACCACTCCGACGAATCGCAGGTTCTTTAAGGTGAAGAAACAATTGTGTGTTGGAACCTACACTCGAAAGTCTTAAAAAAAAAAAGCCTTTTGTAACACTCCTATGATCTCGGTCTTGTGCATGCCTACGACAGCTCCGGGACAGAGAATCTTCGGATAAGAGTCATTGGGTAAACGGAGCTTCCAAAAGACGACTCGAATTGAGATGGCGCGAAGAAAATATAGGGTGAACCAAAGAAAAGTTTCATTTTTAAGAATGCAATAAATGGTGAAAATAAAATGTTTTCATTGTATTACAGCCTTTAAGAGTAAGAGCAACTATTGCCATTAATTATGAAAAATAACGTCGATTAAGTGGCTGCATCGGCATCACCAATAGCACATTTTGCCCTTCTGACTACCACAGGTCTTCTTGATAGCTCAAGATAGTGATATCATCTAAGCATTCCGGAACATAGAACACTTGGATATTGCTCTTTGGTCTTAAATGCTTGAAAGGTTTCTAGAATGTTTCCATTACATCGGTCTTTTATGCTTCTCCACAATAAGAAAAAACCAAGAGGCAGTCATTGGCATCACGAGCACTCACTTTGGAAGTAAGCTCTCCATATTTCACAACGTAGTTCAAGTGTAACGAGACTCTCTTTAATTCCCGGAGGTAGGATGCTGATTTTGTTTTAAGATTTCGAGTGGGAAAAAGTGTCATTAAATCATCCTACAGAAAGATCTTAACCGCTACCGATTAAACAAGTGCTTAGGAAGCAGTCTACCCAGAAATGTCAAAGAAGGGTGGAACAGACGTTCAAAATAAAAAACTCCAACTTTAAAATATGTGACCACCGTTTTTTTTTAGGTTCAAGTAAGGAAGCTGATATCAAGTCTAGACCACCTCTCACCTTCGAGGAGTTATTTTTTTAAGGTTTCGTTCTATCTTTCGTACCTTCGTCCGACCTTTGTAGTTTCGGCGTGTCCGTCCATCCATCCGCCCTGCTTGTCACGCTCTGCATATCTCTCAAGCTTGCGGGGATTACGAGTACCCTAACATTTTTGGAATCAAGTCAGAGATATGAAGGAAGAAAGACAGAGGAGATACAAGTGTACATACATAGGTCTTAACTGCATGTTGGATGGTAACGAGGGGGCGAAATTGATCTGGGAAGAATATGACATATTCGTGAGGTAGTCTCTTAACTTAACTGTAAGTCTGAAAGAGGGCTTACTGGTACTCTTGGTTGGGTGTGTATTGCGCGTAAATTTCTACATTTGTCTTTACCTTTTATAACATTACCGATAAAATTGTGATAAAGTTAGGACATTACGTCAGTCATCGTCTTTTGAACTCTATTCAGTAGGTTATGCAAGTTCAGCTTAAAAGGGCTTCATGCCAAAGCAAGCAATTGCATCCAGGGGCCGTGAGTCCTTTCAGAATGCATGCTAAGTAAGGGCTTTCACTAAGGTAGCATTCGAATGCCAAAACCACCCCGTTTTGTGAATAAATTCCCTTATGTTAGCGATTTAAGACTTCGCCAAGTCGCTGAGCTTGAGAAAGAACCTTGCTTTCAAATGAATGAGCGGTCAGAGGTGTTTCCCTGAATCCATATCATATTTGTCCCTATAATTTATAGAGAAATCATTGACCAGAAGGCTTAATCTCTTCCATGTTACAATCCGTTTCTTCCCTGTACTTGGCCCTGTTTAGGTCGTACTTAAATCACAAGCAATGGGATATGACGCAGCCACTGCGAACTTTCTAATGACGCAGATACCTGTTCAATGAGTAGTTTTGTTGATCTAATAGGAGGATGGAGAAAATTCTCAGCCAATTTTATCGAGAAGTCGCAGAGAGGTCCTAGAAGCCGTTTTTATCGAAAGGGCGCAGAGCGGTTTTGAAAGCAACGAACTATATAGGAGCATTATACTTAAGCTTTCGGCTATTAAGGCTTGACTGAAGAATTGAGAAGTCCTGTGGAAAAGAAACCTAAGCATTGACGATTTGTCCAACTTAATATCTTTTGGTTTCGACGATCCGTGGATAGTGGCTGATTATCTTAAAAAGTCTTCAGTGACAGTATTGACTATTGGAGTCATTAAATTCATCTCAAATGATTTTACTCGATTTGATTACGCAGCCAAGGTCGAAAGTTAATGTGCTTAACATACGCAGTCGCTGTAATTTCTGTAATTTCTTCTAGAAACTAAATTAAAGTCCAGTCCATTATCTGTGTGTACACCAATAAACGCTTACTCATTCTCCGTACAGAAGGAGCAATGTCAGTTTTCTTGAAAGTAATCGAAACTTAACGAATGTGAATTAATCGATTTTCATGGTCAAAGTGTATCGTTTTCGTCTATTCGAGCATCTCGAAGTAGTGCTCACTACGATAATTTCCACGACGAATCATTCTACGTTGGCGTAGAAGCGGGTGATAACAATGTCTATGATTCATATGATTTTATAGCTTTCGGTGATGATACGTTGCAGTTCATTGACCGAAGCGGCGATGGAAAACGTAGTGACATGAGGTACCCAGAGTGAAGAGTTACATTTTTTTTATGAATTTTCAGGCTAACATAGATGGAACAACAACAAAAACAAAATGTATTTCTTTGCCATTTTGTAGCAAATTTTAAACCCGTTCACATAAACATAAACCCGTTCACAACAAGGCCTTGCCTTCAAAAGTTGGACCTACATAAGTTCACAAGTCATCAGTCCATATTGGATCTATGATCCATATCTCATCTATAACCATATGACACACAAATAAGTCGACACAAGCATTAGGACCCCTACCAAGGGATCATTGTTTTACAAAACTCACAGGGGGGGGGGCATAAGTACAAAAATGTGTCCAACACCAGTATGAGAGAACAGTTGAATAATGACCTAGGTATGGGGGCTTGTTACCTCCTTAAACCCCCTATTCGGCCACGGACAGAATTTGGATCAAATATGACTTTGGATGTTTCCAATGTTTCCTTACTTTCATTTTTGAAATAGATTTAAAAAAAGACAAGAGAAAAACCCAGTTTTCCACTTATCCTCAATCCTACCTGTAACCCATCAGAGAGAGAGAGGCAGAATGCCCCCCATAAAAATGGCTGGCACAAGAACCAACAGTGGACCTGGGCGTAACTTCTTCAGAAACTGCTCGTTTTGTGCTTGGTATTGCCCCCTCACGAGAAGAGAAGACCTACAAATTATTGCTGACTCAGAATGGAGAGACTGGAAAAGGTTTTCTTTGCGTAGACGTTGTCTCGCCATATTTACTTTATGTTGGATGGGCAGTGATTTGTAAATAGATGTCCCAGCGAAGCAGAAGTTGTCAGAGCTGCACTCTTAGAGCTGGGACGATGATTCAGCATCTGCCGCATTCTCCAAACCTTGTACCAGAAGTCTATCAATTTTCTTTAGCTCCAGTCAGCTCAGTCAGTCTCTAATCATATGAAAGGCATTCCCATCGACATGAAAAGAACATTAAAATGATACTTTTTCGATATAAGATGATTTTTGGCAGAACCGCTCTTGGACCTTCTTCAATCCACACTTGAAGAAATGCTGTCAAAGCGTATGGAGTTCTTGGTTCGGAATAGCAGATAAGCTGTTGCATCTGCTTGTTTGAGTCTTGGGCTGAATGCATTCAATATTTGCACATAGGATAGGGAAAATTTTCAGTTGGTGTCACTCTCATTGTCATGGGGAAATGAACGATTCACTCTGTAAGGTCAGCACAGGTCACTGTACTATATACTAGTCAAACAAGCACATGGAGGGTCTTTGAAAACGGTCCATTTTGGTCCGACGTTTTGAAGGGATCTTTGACATTTTCTGTAAACTTCTATTCGTTTTCTCTCTGATCCGATCTACAACTTGGAGATGCGTTTCAAATTTTTAAACACACTGACAAGTGATGGATGCCCAACAGAATGTTTAAGACTTCAAGATCTCTAATGACATCAGTCTGTTCAACATTCATCCAGCCGACCCTGTATCATATGTAAGATCGTGGGAAAAGAGACGGAGAAGTGCTGAACTGATCAACATTTGGTTGATCCCCTTAGAACCATCAATCGTTGTTCTTCAGTGATAGATTATTATGTGTGTAAAGTCAACTTTATAGAATTTTCCGTATTACTTGAAAAGACTGGGAAAAGACTCCAACAGAGTTTAGGAGCAGATTTCGAACTTTGAAGGCATGGTGTAAATAAGTCCATAGAACTCAACTTTACAGTCCAATTGGAGGTAGTTTCTGCAGGAAGCACTTGTACTATGCATTATCTAGAGGAAAAGGGGCTCACAGTTTTATGTGGAATTCAACCTGCTGGGATGATAATTTTTTTCCTGAGAGTTGGAACCTGTTAAAGAATAAAAGATGTTTTTCTAAATACGGAAAAGACCTGGAATGTAGGAAGCTATGTTTCAATTTTTTTTTAAATTTTTGTGAATGAAGAATCTGGTACCGATTCAGTACCGAAATCAAACGCAGAATCACTCTTTCCAATCGCTGTTTCTTTGGGCTTAAGAGGCAAGTAAGCCATAGAGCCCCTTCTCGAAGGACTAAACTTGCTTTATATAACAGCTTGATCATCCCAGTCCTGCTTTATGACGCGAGAACCTGGACGATACTAAAGCGGATGAGGAAGCCCTTAGTCATTTCGAGAGAAAAGTTTTGCGTGCGATTCTACGCGTGCTACTCCGCTCATTGTATTGCCTAGTGAAACAAAAATTTTATAGGTCTCTTGACATTTTAACGAGGATTGTTGTGGCCGAATAGCTTCATTCCCCATCTTAAAAAAAAATTGAATATTAAAATCAAAGCTCATTTAATCCTGACCC
The DNA here is from genome assembly GCA_944738645.1 of Eristalinus sepulchralis. Lineage (NCBI taxonomy): Eukaryota > Metazoa > Arthropoda > Insecta > Diptera > Syrphidae > Eristalinus > Eristalinus sepulchralis. The sequence continues at coordinate 59,158,723 of OX122886.1, forward strand.
ATACTCAAAGAAAGAATAAGATCGGACTACGTCAAAGAAGCCTTATTCCCACACAAAAGCCACCAAAATCAAAACTTTTTTCAAGACTTCCATGTGGGTTTTCGTCGCCTGCCACTGATTACATCAGGCCGATCAAATTGTCTTTTGATAGAAAATTTGATCTGATCTTCAACTCATGCCATAGATTTCAAGGCCATCGTCATCCATCTCTTAACAAGTCCACAACGAAAAAGTACGCATCTGGTTATTAAAAGAAGTTCAACGACTCTCTGCCAATTGAAGAGACCCGCCGGCACAAAAGCCTGCGATTTGTTCAGAAGTCAAGCCGTAAAACATCAATTAAACCATTAGAATGTCTAAACTTGAAAAATTCCGTCTAATTGAAGAAACTACTCACCCCCGCGTGTAACTTGATTAAAATGCTGTTTCGAGTCTGAATGTTTTTTTAAGGTTTCGTTTCGTTTGTCATGTCTGTCGTACTCTTCCTTATTTCGTGAACTTATTTATTTTTGGGTATAATTGGAAGTAGGTTCCGTGCAATTAAAGATTGTGAACTCTGTCGTATCTCCAAATAACAGACAGTTTGAAATAAATCTGAGCTTCGACTGGAAACTTTTTTGTTTTGACACACTGCGGCAGAGAGAAATTAAACGTCAAATTCGAAATTTTCCCTTCTTCCGTTCCAATCAGCTTTTACTCAAAGTCGCAATTCGATGGAAAGCTTCCATAAAAACATTTTCTTTGGTTCAAGCAAGCGGATTATTGGCCAAAACCCGTGAAACATCGACGAAACAGAAATTTTGAAAATTTGCAAACACAGTTTTGAAAATCCGCAAGGCCGTGTTAGCTAAAGAGGCATCTTGTTGAAGGTTGAGATCCACTCTGGACTGCTATGCCATACAAAGGAGAAGATGGTCACTGAAGGTGACAGACCTGCTATTTTCAATGGGGTGGAGAATAGTCTAACTCTAAAGAGAGTCCATTGTCGCTTAAAATTGGCAAGTCCGCCAGTGTGGATAAAATTCGGCCAGAAAGGCTTAAGGCGATGGGTAGAGCGGGAGTCTTGTGACTCTCTCAGGTCATTAAGGTGGCCTAGGAATGTGGCGGTACATCTGGCTATTGACAAACTGGAGTGGTCGTTACTCTGTTCAAAGAGAGGGACAAGAAAGCAATTACACGGGCATTTTAAGTCACCATGGTCAGGTCCACACTAAGGTCTTGGAGACCCGTTCTAAAGCCATAGTTGGGTTCAGGTTTGGGGGATGAACAGTGAGGCTTCCGTCTCGGCTGAAATACAGCCGAACAGCTTTTCGCTCTAAGAGTGGAACTTGAGAAGGCTTGGGAGTATGCTGAAGCGATCTTCGGTCGTTTTGTAGACTTGGAAAAGGCATACTACCGAGAGCAGCGAGGTAAACTCTGTTGAAGTATGGGATTGCTGGTCTTCTGCTGACTCTTCACACCAACGGTAGCAGCTGTGTTCGGGTAAACGGTTGTTAAGCCGTACCTTTGACCGTGGATGTTGGGCTTTGCCAACGGTGCATCTTGTCACTTCTCCTTTTCATTTTACATATGGAATGAATGTTGAAGCGAAGCCAAGGCCAAGAATGGTTTACATTGGGAGATTTGCGAGTGAGTCAACTTCCTCTCCCAGCTGACTTAATTATCCTTACATCCTCCCAGATGGAACTGTATCGCGCTCGATAGGTTGGCGGCCGTTTGTATTAATGTACACACAAATGTTGGACAAGTCCGAAGTTATGGTCGTTTCCAATCGCCTGTCTAGTGCTCTTTAACATGGGGTAGAGGAGTCCCATTGAAACAGCTGGAGAAGTTGCAGGATCTCGGGGTCATTTCAACGAGTGATGGGAGGACCCTAAACTGAGCTTATTTTGAGGATTGTCCAAGCTGTAACAATTTTAAAGCAAACTGTATGATCTTGTAATAAGGAAACTTGGTGTCATAGCCAAGTTATCGCCTTTGAGGCCGGTGGTTCTTCCAAGTCTCGCCTATGGTCATGAAATTTGTGCAATAACCGAAAGAATAAAATCGCGAATACAAGCTACCGACGTAAAATTTCTCCGAGCCGTGGCGGGAGAGTCCCAAATCAGTATTATGTATGCAGAAGGAGTTTCAGAAGAGCTTCACCAGTTCATGTAGAGTGGGGGGGCTTCATATACAATTTAGATTAGCGCGACTTACAACAGTCGCGTGCAAAATGCTTTTTTCAAAAAAAAATGTTATAAACGCATTTTATTTGTCACACTTCATATTTACCTTTAATTGATCCACTTGAGTTGTTCTGTCCCGGTGATTGTACATTCGTCTGAACCAATGTATTTGCGTGTGCTTCCAATTTGGATGTAACACTGCTCCACATATCAAACATACGTGACGTGTACATTATAGTGTCTGTCTGGCGTTCCACAGCTACCGCGTCGTTCCCTCAGCACTTTCCTCCCCGTCAACTCAGCTCTGTTGATGCTTAATTCACTAGGTGAATTAGGACTCTCTGCAGCCGCTGGCGAGCAGAAGCGTTTGCGTTTATGTTTAGCGTGAAAAATTCACAATTTATTTTACACTTAGTATAAAATAAGATCTGTTTGTTGTTTCCCTTGTAAGTATGTATTATATATATCTAGTAGATGTTGATGTAAAATTGTTACTCTTTTAAATGATATCACAGTTCAACTATTGTTTTGAAAGGTACTATTGGGTATACATCGGTCTCGTTAATATCTGCTAAGACACATTTTCCTGGTTATTCTTGGTCGACACAACAAAAAAAAAAAGTTACCAAAACCAAAGAAGAAACAGAAGAAAAAAACTGCGGAATTTCGGCGACGAATTTTCTCTTTCAATCTGACCACACAACAGTACAACTGGTGCTCATTGTTCCTGAAAAATTGTAGCTGGACAATGCAATAAAGTTTGGCATCTATTGACGGTCACTTTCACTGGCATTTTATTTTCTAATGATGAGCGGCGCGGACCTTTGTGGGATTGCAGCTGTGGGGTGGCTTTCAATTCGGCAGACATCTGAGCGATGCAAGCGGAAGTTGACACTAGTAGACTTTGTAGGCATTTGCACACACTTGTTATTTAATTTTTCTTTTTTTCTTTTATCTTTGGAATTCAAACACAGAAGAGCGCGTCACGTTTTTTTTTTTTGTTAATTTGTTTGGTTTTTGCAAAAATTCACTTTTTGAATTATCCCGGTTGAAAATCCATTATATTTTATATTCCTGGAAAAAGTATTGTATTTTGAGGTTAGAATTGTTGGCAGAAAGATGCTACTGACATCATCGCGTTGGTTTTTGGAATGATATTGAGTGGAGTTGTGGAGATTTTAGGTTTCTCTCCGTCAAGAAGGTTTGTTGAAATTTGGAACATTTTTGAACTTTCTAATCTTATATCGATTGCGTTGCTATTCACCGAGTTTATAAGGATTTCTTTGGAATTAAATAAGCACTTCAGCCCACAAGGGATCAGGGGCTTTCTTCTCCTGCAGCAGATTAGTTAGAATTAGGGTGTGAGTCGATCTACTTATCCACAATGCCCCGTAGACATGTTAAAGACATAGGCCCTGTATTCACGATATCGAAGGTTCAGAACAGCTGGAGCCATCGTAAACTTGATATGAACACTTTGAGCTATTATAAATTTGATCTGATTTTCATATTTCTTGGCATTAAGAGTTCAGAAAAGGTGAAGCCACTTTTACTAATTTTCCATTTTTTGGCCTAAGAAGTTAAGCACAGCTGGAGCCATTGTGAACTACATCTTATTTTCCAATTTGTTGGTCGAAAATTGTAATATTTCCAATTTTTTTGTGTATTTTGTTGTTTTGACCAAAATTTAGAATATTGTATTAATTGTCTCAAAATTTTGAACCGTTGTTTATTGTATTGTGCGTGTTGTAGATCTTAAGACGGCTTGTATCATATTTTCACATTTTTTAAAATATGGAAAATTTTTTAAATTATGTAGTTTTTATTATTGAAATACAAAAATGGGTGAAATTTGGAACGAAATTAATTTCTGTACCAATTTTTATCTTTAATCAATAAGTTCAAAATATAAAAACTTTTAAAAACTTGAAGGTTTTCTTACATACAAAAATACGCCAAAATCATTAAATGTATATTAGAACTCACAGTGTTCCAAATTTGTACCAAATTGTACCAATTTTTTTTCATCTTATTTTAAGTCCAAAATACGAAAAAAATTTAAAGCTTTTAGGTTTTTGTAAAATACAAAACTGTGCCAAATTTAGTTCAAAAGTTGGAAAAAAAATTGGAATAAGTACAATTTTTTAAGTTTGGAGCATATTTTTTTGAAACACAAAAATGTACTAAATCGAAGACTATTAAGGTGATTTTGGATCTTAGGCTCTCTTAATCTCAAAATCAGTCGCATTGAAGGTTTTCTAGTATTTCTGCACATCCTTGAGACTCTTGCTAACGAATCTTACTTCACCAATCGTCAGCTTGGTGCCAACAAATTGGAGCTGAAAGAATGTGGAGTACTAACGCCCAGAGCTAAAAGGAGGGTTAAGATGTGATTTCGAAATCATAGCATTTTTCGAAACTACAGTTTTGTGAGGATGCTAGACAACTCTGGAAGTAGATTATTTTAGCCTGAAGATTTTGCTAAAAATTTAATGGGTGGAGTATGGAACTGTTGAATTTTTTTAAAAGGGCCACAAGCTGTTCTTCAAACAGGTAAACACTCAGATAAAAATAGACGAGGATTCCACTCCAGGATCCCATTCCATTCCACTCTCCACACACAGGATCAATCAATTGGACCTCGAAACACCACCCGATCGCTCACTATCACAAATATCTTTAAAAGAAAACCATCCACCACCATGTAAACATATGTCAACCTCTACCCCACAAAACTCCCAATCTGGATTCGACATCCCCTCTCATTTGCAACAGAAATCCCATTCTCTCCCTCTACCCTACGCAAAACTCCCGAAAATGTAGAGAAATCCTTGTAAATGAGTTGAATTTGCAGTAAGTCCTTGTAACCCTCTCGAAAGCAAATCCAACATTTTACTTTATTCCCGTCAGAGAACACCAACAATTCTTGTTTGCTTTCAATGCGACAAAAACCTCTTAAGACAAAAACAAGAAAGAGAGAAAAACGAAGAAAAAAAAACCCAAAGAAAGAAAGCCAACTCTCCTTAGGCACACAAATGTTCCTAGAGTCCATGCCAAGAAGTCAGCACAAAACTCTTCGTCTTTTTTTTTACCCTCCCCCTCCCCACCACCCTCCAACTACCGCCTCACCAGCTTTCTTCTTCCTCATCGGCTTTCAAGTTAATGCATAACACATTCACTTCCTCCTCCTTTGGCACATCAAGACTCTTTCGCTGCCACTTCACGTGTGTGTGCACCTTAAACCCGAGGCATGACTGTGCAAGAAGAAGGAGGGAGATCGCGCGAACTCGAATATTAAAGGATTCCTGATTCCAGATGCAAGCAGCTATGAAAGGACGAGATGAACGAACGTATGTATGTGGGCTTCCTGGAATTTCATATGTATGGCCCCCCCTTTCCACCCACCCAGTCCACCCGCAGTGCCACCCACCTGCCCCAGATCAAGTGTACATGAATGGAAATGGAGTCATTCATAAAAGCACACACACACAAGATTGCATCATACTTGCCCTGGTTAAGGGACACACTCCGAGGATAGACACTGGTGCTGAGGTGCAGCCATCCACCATCCCCCAAACACTCGCGCCCAACGACCGTTCGCTAGCGATGTGTGCGGGGGCAAGGAACTGTGTGTTGTTGTGTGCTTTTGTTTCGCTCGCTTCCTCCTGCTTCCAGTGCAGAGTACGATTAATGTCTTGCTCTAGGATGTTCCCCATAAGGTGAGTGAGTGCAGAGCGTTTTCTTTTTATTTCCGTTTCCCCAATGTGTGTATGTGGGTATGCAGGACATTGGCCAGAGGGCCATTGGCAGACAGAATGTTTTCTTTTTTTAATTCAAAACTTTCAACTGACCGTCAAGAGAACTGTGGGCGGCTGCAGTGGCCGTGGGTGATGAATTGAAAGGGGGTGGGGGGGGGGGTCTCCACCCAGATTGATGAACAGGAAACTCACTGCGTCGTATTAGTGAAGGAATAATTTCCTTAGCTGCTTTGTATTTTATGAGTCGATTCATTCCGAGAATGGTTACGATAGTCCCACCACCTTGAGGGGGTTGCTGTTGTTGGGTGAAGCACGACGGTGACGCTCATCGGGGTGTGGCTGTGTTACAGAATGTATTCTAATCTCGATGGGTTCGCTAAGAAATCTTCACAGTTCCAGGCGTTATTTTTTGGGGGATAAAGGATAGTTATGTTTGGAAGGTGCGCCCATTGAATTTCAGGTGGGGAATGGTGGATGTCAGAAGAGGGACTGTATGTCTTTGTGGATAGTGCCTTTGGAATGTGGGCAATGTATAAAGGCGAAAATGGGCTATTTCAGACCTTCTTCAAAAGTTTTTAAAGCAAAATTAAGAAAAGGCTGTATAAGTTCAGAATTTAGGCCAAATTTGAAGGCTATTTAAATTTAAACTGAGTTCAGGACCAATTTGTTCTCTCTCTCTCTCTCTCTCTAAACGTTCCAAATTGTTCGTTCCTATCAATTTGTTTTTGGGCATAGATATGTTCTAACTTAGAAAATGTCAAAAAATTTGACCCAAATTTTGGATCTAAAATTTTAAAATTAAAATTTTCGCTTGGTGTACTTAGCGAAAATAAGCCAAAAGACCTAAGGCGACAGATCCTGATCCAAAAATACAATAGGCCTAAGTCATCAGAAGCTTGGAAATGCCTCAAGTCAAATCGGAAGTTTGGTCAAAATTGTTTTGTGAACTTTGGCTTAGGAAAGGTTTCTTTTTTGACCATACTTCTCTTCAGTTTAAGACCTGAGTTGGTGGGTTTTTGGGTCATTGTTTTCGACGTGCTTTGCTAAAGACTTGCAAAAATTTGCAACCACATTAAGTTCGCCTAAGTTCTAATGTTCCAAAATATTTTCACCTAATTTAAAGCCAATTTTGTGATCGTCTCGCACAACACTAGTGTTCTTCACTTCCCTCTAAATTTTTAGATTTAATTCACGTTTCCTGACGCCAAATCGATATCATCATGCCTCACATCGTTTCAAACAAAACTAGACCAAAGACCAGACAGAATCAATGGCCAAAGCATTTCAGATGCACTCCAAATCGCTTCTAACTGCCAGCGCCTCCACTCTGACCGACCGCAGACGCCCACAAAGCCATGCAAAAAACCCTATTACCAAAACAACAACAACAAATGCGAGTGAGACAGAGAGAGAGAGAGAGAAGTAATTTCGTTCGCCTTTGTACAACCAACCGGCAAATTGTAATTCCAATCAGCCTAAATGCGGAGGTGGCGCACAGCTTATGCAGACACATCCATCGGTGGGTCAAAGATCTGGGGCCTGGAGAAAATTAAAAAACAAAACGGCACTAGCAATACAACAACAACAACAAAAACAAAACAACGAGCACCACGGCAACCTAAATACAAGGCAGACACACAGAAAATTGCATGTGGATGCATACAGCACAGCAGCACAGCAGCAGCCATGAAGCCACAGGAATGCAACACCAGCACCGAAGTAAGCTTCTGCCACTGCAGTGCTCTGGGCCGGACGGGCGTCCTGCTCTCCAGAGAGAGAATTGCTGGCATTCCCTTGGGTGTGCTGCGAAGTCCTTCCAACTTCCTTTTGCATTGTTTAATTTTCAATTTCGGTATGCAAGAGGACGATGTGCAGCGCCCATAGAACAGAACCTGGCGTAACCCCACCAGCAGGCGGCGGACTTAGATTCATGTTCGCATGCACAGCATACCGGCATATTGGCGGCGCTCCACCAGAGGCAGCTTCGTCCCGGGCCAGCACTGAGTTTCATTTCGTTTCGTCGTTTTTTTTTGTTGTTGTTTTTGGTCTTCTTTTCCGTGCTTCCCTCCCCAAATATCCACTCGTGCCTAAGTCTGCCGGGGAGTCAGTCCGTGTCAGTATTCAAGTCGAATGTGTGTGTGTGTGTCGATTTGGCGTTTTTGTCGTCGTCGTCCTCCTTCTCCTCCTATTTCTAATCTTTGCCGTGTAGCCGATGTTGCTGCTGGTGGTGGTTGCACTGTTGATTGTTATTGATGTCTCGTCGTCGTCGTCGTCGTCGTCGTACTCGCAGTCGTAGTCGTAGTTGACGCTGTCACTATGTGGGGACTGCTGGTTGCTGGTATGGTTGTCTATTGGCGTGTGGATTGGCCCGTTCGTTGGCATGCAACCATGCAGCCGAGCAAAAATATAAGTCAGCGGGTATATGGGACATTGGATTTGTGCTCCCCCTCTATCGTCGTCGTCGTATTCGCCGTTGTCGCTGCCGTCTCAGTCGTTTAAATCCGGCAAAGAAGAGTCGACTGGTGGGGCGGTAAGGGAGAGAACATACACACACAAGTCAAAGACAAACAGCACACCGAACGAGGGTGCTAATCTATGGGAACACATTTTGGTTAAATAGGATAAACAAAGCTCCGACGGGAATGATGTCTTGTGTGCTTCCAGCGATTCGTGTCTCACCCACAAGCCGACGTTGGTGACATCACAAGGATATCCCCAGACGAATCAGCGATGGATATTGATTCGCAAGTCGGTCTGGGGCGCCCGATAGCAGACAGAAGGCACTTCGACATACATGACACATGACAAATGAGTTCGTTACGATTGACTGTAATTTTTCCTCGAAACGCATTCGAATCGAAAGTAGGAGCCACGTACCTCTTCAATTAGTCATCGCTGTGCGGTCGGGCAATTAAAATGGAAACGCATTCGTGAATTTAAAGACGTCTTTTTTGTGGCGCGCTGCCCGGTTGCAGTTTGTTTAACAAATTGGAGTCGATTTTGAATTTCAATTCGTTGGACAATGAGGTGGCATCAATTAGTTGCTGAATAATTGTGACTAAGTGGTATACAGTGCCCCTAAGTGGTGGTGTTAAGGCGTTGATCGGGACGGGTACAAGAAATGAATCAGTGGTCCTGGGATCGATTTGTAGATGATGCTGGACCTTGCAAAGGTCATTGATAAAGCTCAAAATTTAAGCACAGACTGAGAGAATTTGGAAGGTTTGGGAGATCATAGCTGGGTTGGTCTAGTTTTGAGAAACGGCATCTGATCAGAAAACTCAATAAAGAGATCTAGTTTGAAATTTGTGCAACGAACTTGTGTTTCCTCGCGATTTTTAATAGAGACAGGCTAAATTTTCGCTCAAGACTGTCTTTCTTGTCTCCGGATCGATTTTCCTAAATGTTCACTTTGCTTAAGAATTCCTGAAACGAGGTGAACAACAGTTCCTGACATCATGCACAGCAACTTCTTGGGATGTAATAGCAGAGTATTGCTTGCTCCTTCAAACTAGGGGAGGAGGATGGAAGATGTAGGAAGGATCAAGTGAAGGACAAGGCCGAGTTTCTTTTTAAACGTCAACTAGTCCCTGTAGACGACGGGGCGTAGTGCGTAGGTGCGTTACCCCCAAACGTTTCATGTCTGAGGTACAATTTCCGTGTTGGGAAAAAAAAAAACAACTTCCATACTTTTTACGGCATACTGAGCCGACAAGGCTCAGAGAATATACACTGCCAGAAATATAATGGTCGAGTTCACATTTTGGAGTCGGAATTAGACCGTAAGTCCCTTCAGGTGCTGACAAGGCACGCACAAAAGAGGTGAGAGGCTGAAGAAGCTAGATCCTGCGTTTTGAGATGCACTTGTCCCTGTCATCCACACTTGAAATGATCGGCCAAGGGCTGACTAAGGAACACGTCATGTATGATGATACAGCTCGCAAGAGACTAAGGCCCAACTTCAGCAGTAAACACTCATAGCGTAGTATCTACATGTGACGGGAAAGGCAGTTAAACCCTCTTATGTGCCATGTCGGAATATGAAAAATATTTTGTCAGACTTAAAGACTATGTAACCAGACTTCTTTAGTTCTTGTCAAGGTCCAATTTCGAGGCTGCTAACTTGGGGACAATGTGTTTATCCACTGCATGATGTGGGTTACAGTGACTATGAATTCGAGCCACTCGCTGAAGTAAATCGTCAATAGTCTAACTAAGACATTCCTTGCCCAAGACGTACTGCATGATGTGGGTTACAGTGACTATGAATTCGAGCCACTCGCTGAAGTAAATCGTCAATAGTCTAACTAAGACATTCCTTGCCCAAGACGTACTAAAGAGAATGTATTTTAGATGAAGCCGTACTAAAGACTGGTTAAACTTTGATATTATTGAAACATTTCTTCAACTTTTTAAAATAAAACAAGTTTTCGACGACCTTGGGAAATCAATTTGGCAAAAATTAGGAATCTTACATTTTCTGTCTTTTCTTTGCAGGTGACTAAGCCATGACAGGCAGCTTGGGTGCGGAGGAAGAAGACGACTTTACGCTGAAGTTGTACGACTCAGCCTGTCGGGCGAGGTGATTCATATCCTCGTCATACTCAGATCAACGAAAATCATGCCTTATCTAGCTAAGGTAGACCGCCAAGGAAAAATAAGCATATACAGGCAAAACCCTCTACAAGGCCAATAGCTGGGCAAGATTGAGGGCAAAGAAAGAAATAAGTTACATAGGAGAAGAATTGTGTTCAAACGCGTTAACCTTCACCATCAAAGAAGATCAAAGTTAGCTGCGACTGCTAGTATTACAATCCTGAAATAGTCCCTAAGCTTGTAATTTTTTGTGAAGACTACAGCCTTCACGTCCATACTATCCCGTTCTTACCCAACTCAGCTCTACTCAGCTCAGCAACACTTTCCAATGTCATTTGACGATTAAAGTTTGTCAAAAGGCCAATTGTCGGTGGGACAGCTTGCAATGCCACCTCTCATGGCATGAGATATGACCCATTGAATCTCCGTTGGCAACGTTTGTGGGAAATAGTCCCATAGATCCCATAGATCTATAACTAGCTTTAGAACCAACGTAGCAGAGAGAATTGACTAACATATGCAGCTTCAGTAAGATTGTTGTCCACAGTCTGCTTGGAACACAGTTGGCAAGCGGTTTAGAATCCCCAGTAGCCTAAGACGGGATTCTAAAAAGTCCACATCTAACTACGAACAGAATTGAAATTAGTTTCTTGTCTTTGTAGAAATTTGTATTATACCCCCGGTGATATGGGTAATACCAAGCCACGAGCAACATGTTAGACTTGCTGGGAGTTTCTGGCCGCCACGATCATGCATTTAATCCGAAAGGGATTCACCAGCCATGGTGACAGATGGTATAAGTGACTAGAGTTCCTAAGCAGGCCCTGTTTCCCACTCAAAGCTGAATCTGAATATTCGAAAGAAAATACAAAAATTGGAAAAATTTTAATTTTGTGATTTGGAAAACACTTTTGTTGACAAAGAGGATGCAATTTTTGTGACCTGAACCTTGATTGCTAAAGCAGTTCGGCCTCATTAAAGGCCTAGCTCTTAGTGTACTTGCAAATAGTGTGGTCTACATTTTGACAGTGATGAGGTTACCCACTTGTGGTGTTATTGGCATCTCTGATGAAACAAGATACTATTTGGTGGACCGACCACCAGCTTGATGAGTAAAGACTGTCTGCATGGCAGTAACAGCCTGCCCCTGAATTTTACGTTCAGTTTGACCATACGGCAGGCTCTTTTGTGAACGACTCAAAGTGGCTGTGGATGAAACCCAATTTTGTTTGAGACACATTTCATCCTCCTTAAGAGTTTAGATGACAGCCACAAGGGTCCAGAGCTAGTCTTCTTCAGGAACTAGTCGTCGTGTAAATGATTTTATTCTCTCATTGGGGGACTCTTGCTTATTGCCTACTAAGAAATGCAAAATTTTAGGAACTATTCAATGAGTACCCTTTGATGCGCTTCATTGGCACCAAATTCCGAGCCAAAACTGAGTTGAAACCCAGATCTGAATTTGATGCAAGGTCAGAGGAAAGATAGGGGTTTCAGAAATTTTTAGACAGTGAAGGAAGAGATTATTGTCCTTCGAGCAATTTGAAAGCTGCACCCAGGCCCATAGATGTGTAGAAAGCGTCGCAACCAACGTTTTGAAAGAATTGATTCTTAGACAAGTCAGAAGTCACAACTGCAGAAGAGTCAAAAATATCCAAAGTCAAGAAGATTTTTTAAGTCTTTAAGTGATAGACAGACTTAAAGTACAAACCACGAATTTTTAAGTGGCTGGAGATTTAGAAAATTAACGGTTATTAAAAGTGCCTTAAGAGGCTGTTCTCCAAAAGAGGCCAAGTGAAATTTTTGGAATTTGATCAGACAACGTTTTCAGACCAGGGTTAGGTACGCGTGTCTCGCTAACAGTCACTCATCTTTTTAAGCTTCAGTATTGAGAGCTGGTGGTGGTGATTCATTTGCGATTGCGCGACTTAGGTCGTTGTCCCGCCTGTTCTTTTATGAGAAGACTGTCTGTCGAATAGTGTTCCTTTAGCAAAATTGATATTCCAATAGAATTCCTTAACAACTGCAAATATCATTCCAAAAACCAACGCCCATGGCTTGGCTTAGTCTGAGACAAGGGAAGAATAAGGAAAATCCTCTCAAATAACCTTTTCCGAGTGTTAAAGGCTCCCGATAATCCATTTGGCTTATTCCAACTGCACAACTGCACAGGCGAACGATGTGTATCCTTGTATCCTGCTTGTAATCCAAAAGTTGATACAAAATCAATTTTGTTTTTTTTTTTTGTTTTCAAATATTTTCGCACAACTTTTTTTGTCACTTGTTCACTTATCCTTTTTTTTGCTCTTCGTGTCGTCGTCGGACATTCGATTCACACTTGTATCCTTGTCAAGAATTCACATAGAACATCATGTATTCGTTGTATCCTTTCTTTTTTTTTTTTGCACTCGAAACGAACAATTTCTCTCGTCGTTTCGTTTTCGTTCGATAACGGTCACAAAAGCGCGCGATTCGTCACTTTAACAGAAAATCAAATAAAATCGGAAAAACAAAAATGCAAAAACTTTTCCTTTGCGAATTTTTTTATTCTTCTTCTCTTCTCCTTTCAACGTTACGTCACTGACACACTCCCGATGTTATAATGCACATGCCAATGCAATGTTGTTATACTTGCACACAACACACATCCGCAGGAGATGGAGCGAGAGACACAGAGGCAAACTTAACACACAAAGTTCATCACTTCGGCACAAGATACATGAAACATCACACGAGAAATTATTTCAAGAAGAAAAATAAAATACAGGAGAAGGAAGACAACAGAAAAACCAAAAGAACGACAGCAACGAAAAAAACGAAACACTTCGGATCTCCGGCTGACTCCTCCACTCGCTCGAACGCAATAGTAACAACAATTCAAATAAAATGTAGAAAATAGTTAAAGAAAGGTGGTGGTGTATCTATGAGGCGACGACGAACGTCAACAGCATTCCCGCGATACGCTCAAAACGGAGTACGGTTAAAGACTGCCTCAAAATAAGATTGAGTTCGTTGTATTCCACCATTCCACAAATACAATGTATTTCATGGTTTCTTTTTCATTTTTCCTTTTGCTGTGCTTCTTTTTTTCTCTTTCACAGCTCCGCGCTGTGTGCTGTGCGCCCCCCCGCCAACACAGTCAACACAGTCAGTGCGATAGCGCAACATCGCTTACGTTTCGTGTGTTGCTAGCGGGCGCGCTCATAATGAGCATGTGTGTTGCGCGGCATGTTGCCAGCATAGGAAAACATCAATCAGCTGTTCGGCAATTGTTTTTCTCTCTCTCCGCTTTGTGCGTGTCATTCGTCGGCTCTCTTCGGACGCCAGTTGAAGAGAACTGTACCCGCACACGCATACTCAGCGCTCAGCATCGGTTCGTTGAACGCATCTAATACAACTGCCGTTAGAGTATGGGGTTTGTGTGAGAGGGGGGGGGGGGGGGCGCTTGCACCCGACGACGATAGTAGCGCTGTCATCGGTCGTATTATCTAATCGATTGTGCTTCGTGCTCCCTTTTGACGGATTCATCGGTGGTGGCGGCGGTTGCACGCCTCTCCATCTGTGTGCAGTGTGGATGAGTCCCACAGTCCACTGCTGACAACATGCTGCGAGGCAATGTGTCAATGGCTTGCATCTGAGCGGAGCTTTCAGGCGGCTGGCTGGTGCATGCGGTGTGCGTGCTTGTGGGGAGAGTTTATGTAATCGGAAAAAGAACCGTACTTCGGTTGGTTTTTCCCATGCGTGACGCAGCACGAACGCACTGCCGAACGAGGGAAGCCGAGAACTCGTCGAAACACGTGAACGAATGTGTAGCGCTGCACTCACAACCACACATCCACACAGATCGTCGTGCAGTCAAAACACGTACACATGTGAACTAAATAAGAGTAACGGTATTATCAATGGAGCTTTTTAACGCAACGCAACACAGTCGCACAGTCGCGCACAGCGCACCAAAGGCGAATGCGAAGAAGTGGAAGGAGGCGGATGAAAGAAAAAAGCTCATTACGCGTTCGCGTTACAGTTTTGGCCAAAAATAACTCCCGCTGCACGCCGCCGCCACTCCGTGGTGGAAAAAAACGACGACGCTCGTCATTTCTTTTGACAAATATGAGTCACATTTGTGAGATTCTCGCGTATCTGGAGGTACGATCTGCCGCCGGGGTGCCCACTGACGGCTGTGGCTGAGGCTGAGGCGGCAGCGGCTAATTACGCACACCGAGAAATTAGCGCCAAATAATTACCGCGTGAGAATGAAGCAAAACAGTTTTGAGTGGCTAACGGGCCTAACTAAAAATAGGCATTAACGGCCGAGAAGCGTCGCTGTGCCGCTGTGGCTTCGTTAATTTGTCTTGCTGCGGGTGGTGCCGGCGGGGGGGGGGGGGGGGGGGGGGGCGGCGGGGTGGTCGCGAAGAAGGAAACTGTGTTAAGCTAGGTCTAGGTGGTTGGTGTGGCCGGCTCAGTGGGAAAATCTACGCGCGATCCGCAACGTATCTGACACCCGGTTGCCGATCGGTGGATGGCTTACTGTCATCCAGATTAGATATCTTTGCACGGTTTCAGTTACCAGATACAGTGCACAGATACAGATATTTGTTAAAAATTTGTTAGTGGCGTTATTTGCTTTTTTTTTTTAGATTGCGTTAGGCCGTCAATGCCAAACGATTTGAGGTCAATGACTTGTAACGGGCCTAGATATCCACACATTCACACAGAGTTTTGTGTTCTACACACAGGCACACGGAGGGCCACACAGACAATGGGCGCAAGAGGGCGCGCCTGTGTTGGTGGTGAGTGTGAATTTCGAGAATGACGATGACAAAAAGTGGTAACACAAGAAGAATCGTTGTTGGGTGATGATTTTGTAATCTTATGACATAGAGAAGGAATATCTGAGGGAGATTGTGTAATCGCTTACTGCAGACAAGATTCTAAATGATGAGGGACAGGTAATAGCGGTGATTACCAGTTGGGCTGTGTAATGACCCGGCGTTTAGACAGCGCATTCAGTTAAGTGGTTTAGATTGAAGGTTCTACACGGTTCTTTGGTGGAGTGGGATGGGAGGTAATTTGCGGTGTATGAAGACGGTACTTTGGCTTTTTGGACGGTTTTCTCAGGGTTCTCAAAAGACTGAAGAGATTTGTATGGCAACTGTATTTCAATAACTTTAGCGGTGGTGCCAAAACAGGCAAAGAATGTAAGCACCAAAATAAGAATTATGTGATTGGCTAGGAATCTACCTGCCGTGGGGTATATTAAGTTGGAATTCAAAACTGGACTTGAAAATTATCTGTTTTTGAAACACTTGTATTCATGCGACTTAAAACCCCGTCACTACAAAGAGGGACAAGAGCTATTCAGGAGTTCTATGAGCAGAAGAGAAGAGACGAACACCGGCTTCTCAGGAGAAAAAAGAAGGAGCATGAGAAGCACGCGATCGGCAGAATAGAGGGTTATTACTGCAGGAATGAGGTAAGGAATCTTAAGCTAAGGGTAAAGTTAGCCAGTCAAAGTTATAAAGTTCGAACCGTAGACTGTAAGGATGATAAAGGTAACGTCGTAGTAGAGTCGCAGTCAATGCTGAGAATGTGGAGAAACCATTTCTGCAGACTGTATAATGGCGACGAAGAACCAAATACCGCTGTCAGGCAGAACGAACCATTCAACCCCAATGAAAGGGATGATGAAGATCAACACTTCCCCCCACCCGATCCGGGTGAAGTGATAATTGCCATATCTAAACTAAAATCCAACAAGACTGCGGGAGCTGACCGCCTACCCCCCGAGCTTTTTAAAGCCGCAGGCGATGATTTGATAAGAAGCATGAACCAACTTATCTAAAAATATTGCCGGAGGAAAACATGCTCGATGAATGGAACCTCAGCATTGTGTGGCCGGTCCATAACAAAGGAGACCCTTTGAACTGCGCCAACTACAGAGGCATCATTATAAGCATCGCATACAAAATCTTATCTGCCGTACTGTGTGAACGCTTAAAGCCATTCGTCAACCACCTGATTAGTCCATACCAGTGCGGCTTTAGGCCAGCAAAATCCACCATCGACCAAATATTCACATTACGGCAGATTTTGGAGAAAACCCAGGAGCAACCCACCACCTTTTCATCGATTTTAAGGCCGCGTATGATGAATCTATAGAGACGAGCTATACAGAGCAATGTCTTGTTTTGGTATCCCTATCAAACTCGTCTATTTGTGTAGGATGACGATTGAGAATGCACGCTGCTTCATCAAGTTCGGTAAAGACCTAACCGAGACCTTTGATGTCAAAAAAGGAATCAGACAAGGCGACGCGCTGTCATGCGATTTGTTCAAGATCATTATTGAGAAGATCGTGCTAAACTCATAAGTCAACACCAGAGGCACGATCTTCCAAGAGTTCGTCTAGCTGCTAGCTTGCTCCGACGACATTGACGTGACTGGACGAACATAGCCGTTTCAAAGGCGTTTGTTGCCGTTGAAGCGGAAGCGACTTAAAGTGGCAAGGAAGAACACACAACACCGAGGTCTCAGACAGAGCACATCACTTAATAGCAGAAACTCAAGTTATCATGGACTTCGTTTACCAAGGCTCCACGGTAAAAGAAACAGCACCAATCGCTGCTTCTTTGGGCTCAAGAGCTCCAGTGTTGATGGCATCTACAGTCCGGGGTGGACCTGCGCCTCAACCAACATGCCACTATCTCTCGGCAGCTGCCTCCAGTTGCGCACTCCAAGTGGGTTGTGGTCCTTCTTCACTTTTGTGCACCGCATCTCAACGAAGGCCTTCGTCTGTTGCGTTGACCCTATGCCTCAGATTCAAAAACTTTTCGAATTGGATCTGTAGTGTCCATTCGCTCTACATGACCTAGCCATCTTAGGCATTGGATCCGAAAGTCTCTTAACTAATAGTTCAGTGTTCAATCTTCTTTATAGCCTAACCTGAATTTTCACCCTTTCTATAGTTAAAAAGTAAAAAAATGACGAACATGCTGCTTATTTCGCTCCTTGAAACGACACCATTGAAAACCTTCTACATCGCATCGATGACACTTTTTACTAGTCTCATCTCTCAAAGCACATGAAGACACGTGAAGAAATATTAC
Organism: Eristalinus sepulchralis; assembly: GCA_944738645.1. Taxonomy (NCBI): domain Eukaryota; kingdom Metazoa; phylum Arthropoda; class Insecta; order Diptera; family Syrphidae; genus Eristalinus; species Eristalinus sepulchralis. The sequence goes on from OX122886.1 coordinate 59,176,351, forward strand.
CCGCCAACGATCTTTGAAATCACTTAATTTCCAGCATGCTGAAATTGGTTCTTACCAATACGGCATAATAATTGCATGGAAGCTTCATTCCCGAACAAATGTCACCACCACCCTCAGACTCTCGTTTACTTAACTCATTATAATGTTGATGACGACTTGCAAACTGACCATTAGCTGAGGGCCTTGCCGACATGGATTTGGTATTTCTTCGGCTTTTAAGCCCGCTGATCAGTGAGTAGCCCCACATCCCACAAGAAAGCAGTTCCCGGCTTCTGCAGCAACTACTAGTGTTGTGCATGCTTTTGCTCTCCCACGTGTAGAGTAGACCTGAAGCCTACTGCCGACCCCAAACATAGAGATTTGGGAAGTCCGAAGACATACGAGATGTGAAAAATTCAAAAATCGGACCTATCGACCTTCGGTGCGTTACTCGATGCACTTACCTGTCAAACCACGACACTGTCACTTTACGTTTTGTTTTTTGGTCATTCATTTTGTGGTTTGAAGTTGGTAGCACTGGCATTTGACACATTCCAACCTCAGCTATAATTTGAAGATTCTTAATATTAGACGAATGTCAGCCATTTACCATAATGGACCGTTTAAAAGCCGAGTTCCGAAATTTTTTTACAAATGTGGTGATTGAAACGTGGTCAAACTTAAAGGTAGCGGATGGGTCATGTGAAAAGACCTTACGCGCCATGTCAACAGCCTGATTGAGAAATATCGGTGCAGGATTAGGCCAGCGAATTCACCATTGAAAAAATTTTCACAGCACAGCATAGATCCAGGAGTTTCAAGTCGATAAACTCCCACATCTAGTCATCGACTTGAGGACTTTAAAGCGCATACAAGAGTATAAGCAGCGCATTTTCTAGGGTCAGCATCCCTCCCAAATTCTTCCGTCCTTGCAGAAGGACCATAGTGAATGTCAGTTTCTCTGCTAAGGCCGATTATACTAAGAATTTAGATGTCAGAAAACGACTTAGAAAAGACTACGTTTTTCTTTGATATCATTCTCGAGAAGATCGTGCGATCAAAACTGTCTCACGATCCTACAAAAATGTATTCAACTGCTCACACCTGACAGTCAGTGGGGTGCTTCTGAACATAGGGACGGAAGAGGCTAGGATGTGTCTTGCGTTCAATGAGGTATATGCTGTCCACGAAAAACGTCCCCCAAAACTGTCATCTCTACAGACTGCTATAACTTCGACGTAGAGATTGTCTCCGACTAAATAGGCAACAGATCTAAGGCAAGCCATGACAATACCGCGGAGATAAGACAAATGATAACGCTTGACCATGCTGTGTTTTTGGGCTTTGAAGGATATTGAGAAATTAAGTTCTGTCTTTAAGAACCAAGACGTTGATAATTAAAATTCGGCTTTACGGCACAAATACGTGGGTGCTTACTAGAGAAGACGATAACAGATCTTGGTCGCTTATCTTTGGACCCACATGAACTGATGGTGTTTGGAGGAGTGAACTGTACAGCTCATTCAGCGACATTGATTGAGTCAAACGAATTCGAGTCTCTCATTTCAGATGACAGCAATGCTGCGGCCCGCAAAGCCTTTGACTCTTATCCAGAGGAATAACGCGCCACGCTTCTGGTCGTGCTCGCGGCTGGAAAGGGAACTTAGTCAGTTGAACGTGAGTGGCTGGAGGTAACTGGCCCAAGGTGGGCATAAATGGAGAGGCATTTTTGCTGAGACCCATGTCAACCCCGCACTGTACCGGCAGTCAGAGAAAAAAGAAGAACTGTGCATCATCCTAATGCACTGCTGCAAGTGTTGCAGATGATCCGGATGTTTCGATTTTCCGACATTTGCAGAGTGTCCTTACTTTATTGCACTCCCATCTCTATAAAGTTCAACTAAAGCACCATTTAGGGCCTACATCGTAGATACTCTTCTTGAGTATTGGAACAACAATGTCCCCTGCGATAAGACATATTTCTTACTCCATGCGTACAAAAACAAACGAAATGGTTGCGAATGGAGTTTGGAAACCTACGAGTGATGGGAGAGGAGCCGTTTGACTGTTTGGTGTGCTCATTGGACGAAAGGTTTCATTGGATGTTAAGGTGGATGGTTGAAGCAACATGGTCTATTTGTCAGACTACTGGACTGGCTTGAACGATATTTAATTCTACCAAGTAAGGGCTAGAAAGCATACAACATGACAAATTCAATTCTTGGCGGCATCCATTGGCCACAACATCATGCAATATGACGCTGTTCGAGATTTTGTTCTGAGGGACTACACAAAGGACCATGATGCCGATCAGTATGAGAATCAAGCCTGGGACCTTCAGCGTATGAGCCGATGTACAGAAAATCAACAATAAGAAAGAAATGGCCAACAACCCGCCTAAAATCTACGGACAACTATTAAAATTCTTCCTGATGGGCCCTTTGCTTTTTACAACAAAAATCCAAACCTTATTGCCTTAAATCCAACAGTCTCCCGCGGCATGGGTTCCTCCGCAATGCATTCAGGCATCATGGGATCATCTCACCGTCGAGATCATGGAATTCATTACGAGAATTCCATCCGAAGAATTTCATCCATTCATTGCATTGCATGTCGCGAGACGCAGTGGCGAACCAACCAAAGCGCGACAAAGAAGATCCCCACGCTACCGCAAATGCAGCAGAAATTCTTGCCAGCACAAGATCGCCGCTGATCTTGCAACACGGCTGCAACCAGAACAGCGCACAGAACAGTAAACAACAATCGCGTTTGTTTCGTAATTAGTCAAGAAGAAGGTTTATGGCCGGGCTGTCTTCCGGTTTCTTGTGCGCGCACAGGTATGGACGAGCGAACGGAACTCGAAATCGAGTTGCTGGTACCTTTGTTTTTGCGCTTCACCCCCCCAACGCGAGTCTTGGCATCTTGGAGCATAGTTCTTACCGGTATCGTTGTTATCTAGAACAAGAAGCGAAAAAGAACTCGTATCTGTTGCTGTGTGTAAGCGAATACAGCCAGTTATGATGAAATTTCCTCGCAGACGAATGTAGGTTAGCCTGGCATCCGTACACACCCTGTGAAGACTGCTGCTGCCAGCGGCAGCGGTACTGGCGGTGGTGGTGGTGGTGGTGAAGCTGAAGCGGAGGCGAGATGTTCAAGAAGTAGCAGAGTTCTTGGATGTTCTCCGGCATCGGATAGCGATGGCGATGGCGATGGTACACCAGCCACACAAGGTATTCTTGAGTAAGAACCCGTCGTCGCACTCGCAGCCGGAGAGACCGGTGCGGTGAGCTTCGGCGGGTCGGCCAGTAATTGGGACAAGAGTACGAATGTGTTTTGCGTCCGTGTCTGTGTGCAGTTGTATCTGCCGCTGGAATATTATCAGTTTTATGCAATCTAACGGCGATTGGTGGGTTAATGTTGCAATTGCATGATTGAATGCTCAATGGAGATGTTATTTATATTCGTTTAGTGGCGGATTTATGAGCGGTGTTCTGCAACGGGTGTGGAGAACCTGTGCTCGGATGGGTGCATACGCTGGGGTTTTGTTTTTTCTCCGATATCCTACTAAACTCGATGCAGGCCGACGGTGCCGAGGCAGGAATCGGTCAGTGGTGTGTGGTGGTGTTTGCGGTTTGATACCATCAAATGTTTGCCGGAATGAATGATTACTCAGACCGCCGTCACTGCGCCGTTGCCGCTTAGGGCGTCTACTTAACGACCTTTACATTCCGTGGACGGTGCAAAGTCTGGTATCTGGTGGAAGGAATCGACGTAAGATGATGGCTGGTCTTGATTGGAGTTCGAGGGAGTTGGTGGAGAAGAACCGGTGTGGGAAACACAGGTTCTTGCATTGCAGGTCACTGATGTCCGGTGTATTTGGTAGATGCGGCCCTCGAGCCGGAGGTAAGTGCCGTAGGTGCATCATTATCGATTGGATGGATTTTCTTTTGGCAGTCTATCGTGAGATGGCAGCTTTATGTTGGTTTTCCGGCTGCATCCTGTCGAGAATTTGGGGTTGGAGGTTAAGCACTGCATTGTCATAACTTCAAACGATGTTCGCGGATGGATTTAAGACTCATCATCCTATTGATGTCGAATAATTTTAGGACAGATGCAACGTATTTAATTTTAGGCTTGTGGCTTTAGAACATTTATTTAGCGTTCACGATTAAGTCTTGTTGAAAAAGCATTCGTTTCATACCTGTTTGTAGGAACTGAGAGGTCCTACGTTGGGCGCCATTATATCAATTTTTGTTTTAAACATAATTAGATGAAAAATGCGAACAGGTTGGGCATAGGCACGGAAAAGATTTTAGGATACCCTGAGTAAGGGAAAATACGGTTTATTATAAAGAGTCTTTAAAGTTGGAATAAGAGCTTTCTTTCTTTAAACAAGATGTCGGTGAGATATGATCGTCAGATGTTACATTCGTTAGAATAACCTGTCGATGCCAATTTATGTGGAACATTGCATAGTTGCATAGTGCATGTGGTCGCCGTGGCGTTGTGGTAAGTGCGTCGACCCCCACGCAGAAAGTCTAGGCTAAAGTCCCGGACGGGACACCTCGCATTTCTTCACGGCACCACCTCTTTCGAGTTGCTGACAACACTAAAAAATTTCTAATTGTCTATGAAAAGCTTCTCAAATCTCGCCGTTCGAAATCGACAAAAAACAGTAAGTCCTTCTACTTGTGTAGTTGTTGTAGAATCTAGGCTCTGGTTCTTTGTGGGCTGCAGTGCCACTCAAGTGGTAAAAAAAAGTGGTAAATAGTGTATCCGAGCGTGTCAACGGGTAGGTCCAGAAGCAAGAGGAAGAGGCAGGCATATGGACTTCCCATACACATATGTCAGGAGTGTGGTGAATATTTGCAATTTCGAGGGTTAATTCGTTGATGTGTTTACTGAGGGACACCACTTTGTACTTGACACGCAACGTCCAAAGAGTTGTCAGACGATCATCAGATGAATGATTTGCAACTCTTAATATTCCCAAAGGAAATGAGCCCAAGGTCAATTTTTAGTCGAAATGTTTTACAATATGTATTTATGAGATTCAAAAAAAGAAAAGTTTGTTTTATGAATATTGAAGTTATTTGGATTTCGAAAAGGAAATAGAGACAAATTTTGAACAATTGTATGCTCTAATGTGTTCCTGTCTTCAGATTCTTGGACATGAGTACGAACATAAGATTCTGTTTAAAGTTGGCAATAGAGAGAGAAGGCAGCGGTTACGGAGGCAGCATGTCCTCCCTTTAATAAAGATTCTCTTGAATAGTGTTGAGTTTTTCGTCATTTACTTATTCAGGGGTTTTTTTAGTGTAAATCTTTACTTAAGGTGTCGCTACAGTCCGGGGTGAACCTGGACCTCAACCAACAAGCGTCTCAAGTCAGCTCGATTTTAAGCTAGCACGCATAGTTGGTTGAGGTCCCTTGCGTGCGCTAACTGACTCGCGGTCGTCTTTTATTGTGACGTCCCTCGGGGGTGGATTCAAAGACTTTTCGAGCCGGAGCATTGGATTCCATCCACTCCGCTCTGACCTAGCCATCTCAGTCATTGGATCTTCACACTTTTGGCTTAAACGATGTCGCTGAACCGCCCGTATATTTCCTCTTCCATTCACCATCTATGCAGACGGGACCGAAAATCACACGAAGAATTTTCCTCTCAAATCAATCAAGAGCAGCTTCATTCGCTTTTGACAAAGTTCATGCCTCCGCGCCATACAGCAAAACTGGAACGATGAAGGTCTTGTAAAGCGTAACCTTGGTTGTTCGAGAGAGTGTTTGGTTTACCAATTGCTTTCTTAGACCAAAGAAGCAGCGATTGACAAGAGTTATTCTTCGGTGCTTAGGTAGACAAAGTTTGACTGTAGAGTGTAAACAAGATTACTAATATTTTCAGTTACATTAAGGTCGACAAATGTGCGCCTACTCAAACGCCGATTATCCCAGATTCGATTTCTGGATTAAACACATTTTCTCACGGTACCACCTCTTGTTGCAAATTGTTTATGCAAAGCTTCCCAAATTCACCCATTTGCAGTCGACACGAAACTGAAGGACCCCTTTACGCAATATCAGCCTAAGAACCTCGGCCCCGGTCTATTGCGGACTGTAGTGCCATTCAATTTATTAATTTAGGTCCACGAAACTAGAAGAAATCCAAGAAGGAATTATTCCCTTTTATATTGATATTTGGCTTTATTTCCTTTACAGGGACCAACTAAAGCCGATCATTTTAATTTTGGGCTTATTTGGGAATATTTTACGTCATTCATTGAGAGTAAGAATGACCCTGTATAACATATATGAGGAGTTCTGCGCCACCAGTTGTGAGGTAACGACATCAGAAGCTTGTACTTCTAATATTTCGAGCCCTGTTTCTAAGCCTTTTTATCCCCAATGCACATTCCTGCCTTAAGCTTTTGGTTTTTCAAAGTTTTGAGTTTATTTCCATAAAACGTCTAATGAAGGAAAGGCTAGGTTGATGTGCCTGTATAAAGAAGATTGCTGAAGCACGCTTAGGTTATGGGTGCGTCCATTGTGATGCCACTTGTGACCGTATGTTTGATGTTTTCCTGATCTGCGTGGTGCCTTTATGAACTAAACCTACCTTTCAAATCTCTACTGTTTTTTTCTCAGTTTGTTGATCTTCATCTTTCCTACTCTAGCATCAACTAGTATTAACTAGGCTGTTGTTAAAGCAGTTTCTGATCCTTGCAAGAGATGGGCGGCTTCAGATGTATTGGAAAACGTCCTCCTTCTCACCCTCGTCAACCCCTACAGTAGTTTTTCTATGAAAAGCATTACCTTCTTTCATGCTTTCCCATCTGACAGTGCCCAGTAAGTATATCTGCAATCAGACCTATGCTACTTTTGTCTACTCTGATGCGATCTTTGGTCCGGAAAAGACTGAATTTTTGCCAAAACTGTCTTGAAATACTTCAGGTATCTCGTTCATTTTCGCTTGGAGAAATTTTGTTAACACTACTTGAGTTGGGGGAGAAAAGGTGCTTACGGACTAGCTGCCGGTGGCAGTTCGTGTGGTCGTTCGTTGCACAGGATACCTTTATGTACAGAAACCCACCAAAAAGACGGAAAAATGTAACCATCTCAAACTCAATCGATGGCTTCTTAAGAGCCTTAATGTCCACTTTCTTTGTATAGCCCGATGAATTCTCCATCAATCCACGCAATTGACAGAGAACGGTTTCAATTTTAGGACCACATAATTCGCAGCTTTGTCAAATCAATCAGATAAAGGTTGTTACGGTGCCTGTTGGACTTTCTCGTAACGTCAAACAAGTCCCTCCTGCAGTCAGTATTTCGACACAAACCAATTCTCTGAAAACGTTTCGAAACCTCACACACCGGCGTACCCATTTCGGTTCCATTCTCTTGCCTCGTGGGCAAATTTCATTTGATTCACCGTCTTGCCAAATTGTGTGCAAATTATTTCATAAATTTAATTCGTCAAAACCGCAAGCTACTGCAACACAAATCGAAACTTATGAATACAGCCGAATTCAGCGATTATTAAGCAGTTTTTTTTCTTTGTCCAGCGAAAACCTATCCCAAAGCGATGTTCCCATAATCCTGCCGGTTGATATAATACGCGAGTGGCTCTGCGTGCTTGTGTCAACGGTGACCTCGGCGGTCGCGTAGCCTGCATGACATAAGGGTTCATAGATCGTGTGTAGAAAGCATCGGTGGCTAACTTTCGCCGTGCTCCGTGTCCGCGCTCGCTTGTCTAAGCCATCACGCTTATGGCGTGTGGTTCCCGGAGATGCGACTTGTCATTTTTCGGCATGTGACCGCGACTATCGAGATTTTATAATCTTGCATAAATCAAAGTCCAAAATCCATGTCAAGCCATGTCGAATGCAATTCCTTTGCGCGCGTTACTTGTCATTCTGCAGTCGTGTGACGACGCGCCGCCACCACAACTGTATCCCATTCCTCCCGAACGGCGCGTATCTGATGGTCTCCGCCCCTGCACCCTCGCCGTGCCAACTGTGCCATATTGACTGACAATTAAGATTTATGTCCCCGCAGTGGGGAACGAAATGGGAACGTAAGCGTGTCACATACGACCTATAAAACAACCGTTCCCTGCGGACGCAGCAACCGGCTCCTGTGACGAAACTTAGACAAGCAGCAGGCAGCGCAGTTGTGCCGGTCAGCGATGGCCGCTGCTCGCTGGACGGCTGACAAATTTCGATGCACAGCACGTCCGTTTACATCATTACATTACCGTAATTTGTAAATCACAGTGACAGGTAATACGCGCTCGTATCTTTCAAAACAATGACACTGCGCACTGCGATGGTGATCCGTGATCCATGCTCCATGATCCAAGAGCCAAGATCGAAGATCCGCGGGCCATGGCAAGCTCCCCGACGAAGGGGTGGAGATAGGACCAGCAGAAATCATTGTGTTTCAGAGTGCGCTTGTTCGGCCATTAACCGTTAAAGAGAGGCAAATGTTCTGTGCATCTTAATTCGACGACAATTGCGAGCTTGTTGTGTCAATGCGATACATGTACTGGTGCAGACGAGCGTATGTGCGTTGACGTTTCGAAAGGAACGAACGGAGGAGGCCAGAGAGAAGTCGCGAGTGCCGCTGTAACTGGTGTTCATGTTGCGGCCCAAAGCGAGGAGGCAACCGAGTTGATTTAACAGTTAATACACAGAGCGGGAGAGAAGCGTAGAGATTTCATTAAGCCGGCCCGAGAGATGGATGCGTACCTGTAATTACGGTTTTAATTTGTTATACTTGTGTGCAACAATAAGCAGATGATAATCAACGGTTTTGGAATGAAACAAGAAAATTGCATGTTGCCCGCTCCACTGGCGGTGGCGGAGGAGGAGCACGAGCATCGGGCAAAGTATATAGGCCAAATCATTAAGAAACGATGATTAGGTGGAAGGAGAATCGCAAGAATCTTATTATTCAGGCAATTACGTCAAAACTTCGAACGGGAATGGGTATGTTCTCGGTAACGTGTGTCGTCGCTGCACGGGAATGACAGAAACTACCGGTTGGAAATGGAAATTCAGTCAGTGGAAGAATTCTAATTGGCCATGTCATTATGAACTAACGCTTCTGGTTGCAGGCGAATGGAAAACAGCGAACGCATGATAGGTTTGGTTCGATGGGGTTTTCTCTTACCGGTGACATACTTTTCTATTTCTCGGATGTGTCTGAGATTTAATGAGGGGGTTCTTACACGTGGGGTTGAAGTGCTGACTGTAGGAAATTAAACCGATTCGTCGCTTTATCCTTGTTCTTGACTTTGTATGTTCTACATAGCTCCCTGCACTTGAGTTGTATCATCAGACCACATGCTACCCGCAAATGCTGTACCTGGGTGATTCATCGTGAGGTTTGATTTTCAATAGGCTTGTTCTGGTAAATCGCAAGTGACTCCTTAAAAACTTCTTTGTCATTTTTCTTCAGTATTCTTTGGCAAGTCATCGTTCAAAGCCTCACACCAGAAAAGTGGCTCCAAATTGTTTAGCTATGTAACGAAAATCAGCGTCCAATAAGAAATGTTTTTCGTGCGATTTGAGAACCTTACAGTGGATAAAATCGACCTGCTGAAACCACTATTGCTAATACCATTCAAAAATTTGAGTTAAAGCCTACATTTGCAAGTAAATGATTCTTGACCTTACTAGACTAGACCACATCCAGTAAGTAGTGAGAGCTCTCACTCGCTCTTGCGAACGCAAAGATCGTGTTGAATTGACTCGTCATCATTCACAGCAGCTTCAGAGACTATGTGCTTTCTGAAATTCAAACAGATGGTCTCGGAGAGTTCTGGACTGCTCCGCGAGCCTTACAGCACATGAAACAATGGGCTTGTTGAGAAACCATTTTGGGTAGAAATTTACGGCAAATTGTCCACATAGATCGTGCGATTTAACACCTTTGGACCATTTTGTTAAATCTAAGGTCTTTAAGGAGTAAGCCAGATACGACTGACGCTTTGGAAGGCAACACTACTCGTATCATCGGCGAGACACCAGTCGTTATACTCGAACGAGCAGCCCAAACTTGGACCTTCCAAATGAACCAAATTAGATGGAGGTAAGATCAACATTAACATGATATTATTTTCAAAATGTAAATGCCATCACTTGTCCTTTTAAAGGATTGCAACAATTTTAGGTACACCTTCAGTTTTATGTTTTTGATTTTACATTATAAATGAAACCTTACGATGAATAACCAAAAAAATAAAGAAAAAAATGTAAGACAGTTCTCTATAGTCAACCATTGCGGCCAAACTTTTCCATCTAAGGGAAGCATCCACTTGGGTGGGGTGTCCTTTATAGCTGATAGGTGCTTCCATTTCCAGTTAAATTTCACTGCAAATGTATTTTCTTGTTTCATTCTCTTTGAGCGGACTTACAGTCTGGGGTGGAACTAAGCCTCAACCAACGTACCAGCTGTCTCCAATTTCACACCTCAAGTTGGTTGCCGTCCTTCCTCAGTGGTGTGCTCCATCCCCGTCCTCGAGGTAATCCTCTTTTGCGTTGTCCCAACGACTGGGATTCAAGGACTCCATGGGCTAGAGCAGTATTATCCATCTCCTCCAAATGGGTTAGACATCTTTCATCCGTAGACACTGGACTACGCTCATACCGCTACTCAACCTACAGAGTTATTCGCCGAATCTTTTTCTCCAGTAACTCTACGCCAGATGTCATAAAGGACCACACATCTTACGAAGGACTTTCCTCTCGAAGAGATCAGTGCAACGCCAGCCTGTAATGCTACTCAACGGAGAACTGTGGCTTCTTGGCCTTGTTTTGGTTCACTTATGTGACTGATTGACAGGTTCACTAGCGACCTCATTCATTTAGATCAACTGCTAATATGTGCTGGGCTTGAGAAAGTTGATAGTGTTGCGAGTAGTTGCAGTGTGCTTTTATATTCGATGATGAACAGAAGTAAATATTAAGGAAAGGGCAATCTAGAGAAGGCTGATCAGTATTTGCTTAAAAGCATGACACAGGATATACAAAATTCATGCCTGAGAATTGAAGGACATTTCAGTGAAAGATGCTCTTCTCTTGAAAACCAAAAGGAAAGCAATCACCGAGTGGTTGCTACGCTAGGTTTCTACCTTGGACAGCTTCAGTGTTACCAAATATCTCGGCAGAGAAAAACGCATCCCCCGTCATCAGAATCCTACACAACAACCCAAGCACAATGACAATCCACCCCCCACCCCTCCAATTGAACATCACACTTGACTGCAGGATGACTAGAAGGTGGTACCTACACACATCACGCATCACCAGCTCCCTCCAAAGAGATGACAAAAACAAAAATCCGCAAATTCGTCAGCACCCATCCCGAAATAATGTCCGCCCTCTGCACAATTACCTAATTCATTTGTTTGATGTTGTTTACAGGACTCTATTGCGCGCAGGAAAAAAAAATATGCGATGGCAGAGAAAACGCCGATGTACATATATCCACCAGAGCGGAAGTAATTCCAATCACAGCCGAAAAAAAAACTCCGTCGCCGACGCCACAGCCGCCGCATCGCATCGAAACAGTGTTGTATGTAACTCCTCTCGCAGATTACACCTGAGTTTATTTCCACCTGGCTCACCATCGTCAACATCGTCAGCGCGCACACACACACACACACGCACACGCGAGTTTTCCATCCCCGAAGACAGGACGACAAAACAAAGCGGCGAAAAAAAAAAACGAACGAATTCAAATCCCAACAAGAGCGGATTACCGGAGCCTTACCGGAGCCCGCTGCAGGGGTGTCATCGTGTCATTCATCAGCCGCTCGACTGAACAAGAAAGAGAGTATCCGAAGCGCAATCCCGACTACCCGCCGACGACTGTCAGAATTGTGGCTCGCATCGCTGCGCATTCGCCTCGAAATGACGTAAAACATAAAAAGGGAAAATTGAGTCCTTCACTGGCATTGTGTCGGTCCATCGATTAAGGTGGATACGGTGGGAATCGAATTGCAGCGAGTGCGAGTGCGAACAGAGGGAAGAGGAGTCCTCTCTGAATTCCAGAAGCGAACTTGTTGTGTGGGACGCGCAAAAGTGCCGCGGAGGGGAGCGATTTAATTGAAGATTACGAGTTCAATCAGAAGAAGGCGGAGGCGGATGAGAATAAGGGTTTCATGGTGTGCTCAAGGACCATAAGGACGAAACTATCAATCAATTGTGTGTAATTCTTTGTGATATGTGCATGTCTGTCTGTCGGTCGGTGTGTGTGTGTGCATTCCTGTGCATAACTGTGATTGGAATCGAAGAACGACTACGCAGAGAGTGAAATAACTTTGATTTCCGTTTCCTGTAATTGAAGGCTCCGCTGGCAACGAATAGCGGATGTAAACGTTTCTTTTTCCTTTTTTGTGGCGATGAAAGTGGAAGTAGGTTAGGGTGGGGGAGGGAGTTGGACCAAATTGAAGAAATCCAATTCGGTTTTCACTTGTTGGACTTTGGCAACCTTCGCGCACTTTACATTGGTTCGGAGTGGATGTTTGCATTCGATTCAACTGCTGGAGAGTTGATATGCAACATCGGTTAAAAATTCGTGTTCATTCGAAAATTAAATAACTTTCGCGCTACAGCGTTGACATCCTTGACATAGTCAGAGGAAAGTCATGACGATCCATTGGAGAGGTGAGCTTCATTTTAACGTGTCCTGATGCCACTGAACGAATTTGCTTGATGTTGCGACCAGTTGACCCTTGTGCAGAATAATGAGACAAATGAGACACAATCCCTGAACTGGATTTTTCTTCATCCCGCATTTTTTCTCGCCTTCATCTATCTACATACAAAAATGTTTGAAAAAGTTTCTTAAATTTCCTATCGAAGTCGGCATTAGACTGTAAGCTCCCTCCACCCGTAAATGAAGAATCGAATAGTTGGTGCCATATGGACTGTAACGTCGCAAAATTAATTTTTTAAAGAACTGAATTCTATTACTAGAGAACTAGTTATAGCTTAGCCTCCTTTTAGTTGTGCCATACTCCAGCTTCCTTAACCTGCCGAAAAATACGTTTTCTGGATGTTTGTAGAGTGGACCTCCGTGACAAAGCTAACGTCCTTATTCAAGTCAAATTTTTGACTGGAAAAATTTGATCATGGCCCTGCTCACAACATCGTATTGAAATAATGGAAGAACACAATTTTTTCTCGCGAAGTAAAGTGTTTTTATGAATTTGGCTTTAAATTGACGCAATCATTCGGGAAAGTACCGTTGGGACTGTTGCCCTTTCTTGGGATGGATATAAATCCGTAGCCTTCGCTTTCTGTCCACTGTTAGACTTGTTTTCTCCAGAAAACTGTGACCATGCATTTTTTTTTTGGCCGATAATACAGTTTTTTTTTTTTCTTCGAACACCGCCGCTGGGTAGCGATGGGTAAATGGGTAAACCAGCGATCCCATGTTTCATCAATGATCACGCAACGGTGCAGAAACTCCTTTCGATTAAGAGCGTCTAACTCTGTTCTGGATTAATGTACATACGCAAATGTAGTACCCAGCGTGCAGACAACTCCCACATGTTCATCATTGTACGCGGGATATAAGCCTTTTGAGATGCCTGTAATCGACTTATTTCAATATGAGACAGTAGATTGTTTAAGCCGCTCTCGGGTACGCGGGCGTGCGTCATCGCAAATCAACCTGCGACAAATTTCAAATTCGTTGATCGTTACCACGAAGAAGAAAAGTCACTGTACACAGTACCTCCTCTTTGATTTCGTTGAGCGATTTCAACAGGAATCGAATCACCGACCGATGTTTCTGTTTTTAATTTTTCTAAAAACCGCCGACACTACTACTTCTTCTTCTTCTTGTGGCACTACAGTCCGGGGTGGACCTTGGCCTCAACCAACATGCATCTCCAGCCAGCACGGTCTTTCGCCAGCTGCCGCCAGTTGCGCACTCCAAGTTGGTTGAGGTCCTTCTCCACTTGTGTGCGCCACCTTATCCTGGGCCGTCCTCTGTTGCGTTGTTCCAATGGCTCAGATTCGAAGACTCTTCGGGCCGGAGCAGTGGAGTCTATACGCTCTACATGGCCTAGCCATCTTAAGCGTTGTATCCGGAGACGCTTGACTAGGCGCATGTCGCTGTACAGCCCATAGAGTACGTCGTTAAATTTTCTCCTCCAGATGCCATCAACGAAAACAGGACCAAAAATCGCACGCAAAACTTTTCTCTCGAAAAGACTAGGGGCTTCCTCATCCGCTGTTTAGTAATGTCCAGGTTTAGGCCAGGCCGACACTACTCCCTTTATAAAATACGGAATAAACGTGCGAGTTCCATTTTCACAGAAGCCGTGTGCGAGGGTGGCTCTGTGCTTATCGCACCGCCTTCGAAGAAGAACGAAGATCACAACTCTGGTCAACTGTTTCAATGAGTTATGTTACAGGAGTTCCTTAAAATGGAATGAAAGATTTAGTAATCTTATCGAGCATCGGGTTACGTTGTCACATATGAAGAATCTCAAGAATGTTGCCCCAATAAGAACCAACTGACTTCACAGTAAGTCATAACTTAGTATATTCTGTTTACAAGTAAGGTAATGAACCAGTAGGTGTATAAGCCGGTATATAAAAAAAACTGGCGCATCATGAACTCTGCCTAATTTTGAACATAGAGACTGAACAGAATAATCAGATATTATAGAGTATTCTGAAGATGAAAATTCACTAGAAAATTTATCAATGCTAGAAAGATATGTAGTAAGCCACCCCTTAATATACGAATAGAATGTGTCACTGGCTATAAAGCTATGTGGAACATTACATTTTGCAAGCCTGCACATAACTGAAAGTCTCGCAGATGCAATTGCAAATATTTTATGGTCTTACGCCCATTTATTTAATTTGATTAATCAGAGCCTTAAAGAATGGCGCACAAAACAAGTTTGTAATCAGTAGAGAAGCAAGAGAAGCAGTAACTCTATGACTTACAAATGTCTTAAAATTATAGGCACTAATAATGTCGATGTTATCTGCATTCCCTCCTAAGTACGCCCACTTATAAAATATAAACCCTATTGGATTAAGGGAATATCGGATAGCGACTGAATATGTTATGGTTCAAAAAGTTTCGAAGAGTTCTTTTTGATGAGGGTCGTAAGTCCTCATATATACGCCCACGGTGGAGAGGGACCTCAACCAACTTAAAGTGCGAAATCGGAGGCAGCTGGTTAAAGAACGTGTCAGCTGCAAAGGCTTGTTGGTTGAGGCTCTGGCCCACTCCGGACTGTAGCGCCATATGAAGAAGATGAAGTAAGAACTTCATTTTTATTCTTTAACTAATCAGATATCTAAGATACTTTACACAGGGTGTGCCCTATGCAATGTTTTTCTTAGATCATACGATATTTAGAAACTAACAGCTCAAAATCATGACAGAAAGATAGTAACGTTGCGAAATATTGATTTTTTTTTCAAAGAGAGTGTTGTGTATCTCCAATACATGTTTTTTTTAAGAAAAAATTTGGAGAAAGAACCCACCACAACTGTTGTATGGAAGTTCGTGAAAGCATAGTCATACATGGTCTTACGACGCGCATAAATGAGAATGTTGCTACTGTGACCGAGAGTGTGAGATCCAACTCACCAACATCAACTTGCCATTGATTTCAACGTCTTAACGATGTCTCAAATTATTCTGTATAGAGATCTCGGCTTATTGAGTTAGTAATTGACTCAGTTGGTTGAAGTCCAGGTCCACCCCGGACTGTAGCGCTACAATAAGAAGAAGAATTGACTCAGTAATTGAAGGCGTGCAACCAGCTCGAACAGAACCTTATAGCAGCTTGAATAGGACAATGATTGTCGGCGAAGAATCATCTCTGCTTACAAGGAGCATTTTCATCACAGCGACTTCGTAGCTTTGAAGCGACTTCTAGGGCTTGGAACACCTCACGTTCTTAGCGAGAAGAAAATAATTCACAGAAATTGATATTTTTGTGGGGATGCCTGCGTCACGGGATATTTTTCTTCGAAAATGAGGTTGGGAACAACTTTTCTGGCAAGGGTGGGCGTTACAGAGCCGTCTTCACCGACAATAATTTGAAGGTATGGACTTGAACGACCTCTGGATAATTTGAGATGGACAATAATACCATACATTCCATGCCAAAGTTAATGTTTTGGACACTAAATGCCGAAAACGAGTCATCAGCAGTATCGTCAATGTCAATTGACCGCCTAGGAGTTGCGATATTGCACCTTCAGACTTCTTTGAGGAGGAACGTAAAGAACCGACGATGTACAAATTCTCCTAAATCCATTCAAGCACTAGAGGCCAATGACATTTAAGCAATCCAGGAGAAACAACCGGAAACAAGGCCCTTTAAAATTGGGCGGACGATATGAGCTAGCGCGATATTGACCGGCGTTGTATTTTATAAACAACAACAAAAATTGTTATGTTTGTTCTTACTAATAAAAAAATTATTTAAATTTAAAAATGTCTTCATTCAAGACATTTTTCAGACTAAATTTCCATTGGCCCAATCAGTACGGCGGTTCAAAATCTGTTTATTAAGGAACAGAAAGGGTTGACAGTTTTTGACTTTGGGAATTTGCCTTCTTACGTGCGTTCCAAAAGTTATGCATAAGCAGGAAAATCCGAACCCTCTATTCAACAGATCCCCGACAAAGGTGCATAAGAGGTTAAACAATGATTAAAGTCCTTCGCAATCAGCGTATAAGTGGCTTCTCAAAGCTTAAGAATATTTTTTTCATCAGCAACAGCGTACAAAAGATCCAGTCAAAAGTCACCTCTACCTCTCACCCAAAGACCACTTCACCATTTCTCCTTTCCCCCAAAAGTTGATTAAGCAACCTGCGCGTATTCTGCAAAAACGAAAAGAGCGCACACAAAATTTCCATGATCGGCAGACGTTTCTAATTTATTCCCCATCCGCATTCTACTCGGTCCCGATCCCCCAAGCCCCCACGTGTAATGCGGTAATTCACATGAATAGCACAAAACACGATTGACCCCAATCGGTCCACCGCCAGACGCTGGCAAGTGTGCGGAGCACAGTGACACCTTACCACGCAGGAATTCAACACTGGCCATTCCGGCCATAAAATCAAAAGAGAAATCATCATCACTCCGCCAGCGGATGATCCATAGCCCAGCAGTCGTCGTCGTCGTTGTCGTCAACGAGCACAAAATCACTGCCATCTGGGCGCGATGAGAGAGATTAATTGCGTCTAATTCCAATAACCCCCCCATGGTCGACGTCGACGCGAGCAATCATCATCAGCAGCAGCGACTGGCGAAACGAAGAAATTCTAACGAAATGCAAATCGCAGGGAAACCAAGGGAAACGCGAAACGACAAAACCATCAACCGTCCGCAGATGAGCGGCCCAAACCACACGCTATCCCACAAGAAGCACCGCGTGTCTGTGTGACAAGTCAAAAGAATCCATACCCAACCCTAAGCCACAGAGTGCGCGCCATCTATCCATCTAGTGACACATACACGCACACCCGCGATAGCCGAGAGTCTTCCGCGGAAAGCAGCACGAAAGGAATTTTCAATTCAGAAAGGTCCCCGGCGGGGAAGGCGGCGCAAAGGACCCCCGTCCCCACCAACCGTAAGCCAACCACTACTCGACTGTCAGCAGCTCCACCATGTTCGTTCACTCATAACTGTATAGTTTGTAGTTGACGTAATTACCGCTAGAGTTCGTCGTACGGTAAAATAAAAATAACAGCCAAGACCGCGGGAAGGAGGAGCAACGGGGAAAAAAATTATGAGCCTCCCCGGCGCACAGTGTGTTACCAGCGCTCCCGCGAAACGACAAGAAGTACGAAACGAAAGTATGCGGCGAAGAGGACGCGCCGAAGAAGAAGAACGTTCTGCCGAACGGTGGTGGCCCCGGCGGCGGCGGCGGCGGCGGCGGTGGTAGTAATAGTGGTGTTGGCCGACGTGGAAGCAGGCACAAAGCAAAACTAATGTTAATGTGCCAAAAGCATGGGCAAAAGTAGAACGCCGCGTCGATAAACAGTAAAGAAAGCAGCAGAGTCAGAGGCAGCGGCACCGTAACAGTGCAAAACTAACAAACAACTTAGCGTCCGGCAACAACAACTAACTGGGCCCGTAGTAAATGAGGTGAACAGCCAATAAACGGACTTGCTAAAGGCCCCCGTACACTATGCGCCATCGGAACACACACGGCGGGGTGCTCCCCGCTCTCGCATTACTCCATGACCCCACTGGGGAAAATCAATTTAGGGATCCGTGCATGGATCCGTCTTCGGTTTGACAGTGCACACCGGCAAAGGCATTCCTCAAGAATGGAATTTAACGAGCGAATCGAGCCGAATGACAACCTCAGAGCCGCAGTCGCCAGTCGCAGTCACAGCCACAGGCACAGGCACAGGCACCGACAGCGGCAGAGGCGGGTGACGAAGACCGAGACCTATTTAAGCATGGAACCGCACTAGCGGAGTGAATTGACACTTTTGTGCGAAAAATATGCCCGCGGCGCGACGGGGCCAAGCCTAGGAAAGCATAAAACACTGTCGACAGTATCGGTTTTTACGCCCAATACGTGACAGCGATAGGGATCCAATCTGGTGCGCGGCGAGGTGCACGGGGCAATTTGGATGTTTGCGCCGAGTAGCACTGAACAATGCACACAGCTTTCACATTGTGGGTTGAATGAGTGGTTGAGCCAGGAGGGGGGGGGGGGGGGGGGGGGTAAGAAAAGGGCGCAATTGTGGGCTGTAAAGTTTTAGACAAATTCACACCTCTAGGCGAAGTGCCTGTCACAGTGGTCAGTTTGTGCGGTATCCTTAGGACCGACGGACACGCTGGACAATGAGGACTACCCAGGGGAAGGGGCCTCTGAAAATGTCTTTATTGGACATGCACCGACGTTGGAAAAAAAGTTTACGACAGGGAAACAGTAGTTGGCTGGGAATTGATGGAGAAATTTCTGATAACGGGATCTTACTTCAAAAAATTGACACCTTTCACAGATCCGTGGAGAGTGGGAGACTAAGTATAAAAAACGTGAGTCATCTGAGAGTGCAATAAATTCCAGTATGATTTTAGCTGAGTTAAGTACTGAGCTCCAGCAAGCCCACCTAGAGCAAGTTTGTGTAGCTTTGCCTGATAGTTCCTTGGGAAAGAAGATGTTCGCCTAAATCACCCTGCAATTGTAACTGTGGTGAACTAAAGAACACTCCTACTGCTTCTTCATCGTCTATGTCAACCTGCACTTGTCTCGCTTAGGACAGATCCTTGAGGATGGAATTTAATTTTAACTTCAACGACAATGGTTTCTTCCTGCGGCATCTTCGAGGCACAACTTTTTTAACGGCATACCTTCTACTTCTTCTTCTTGTGGCGCTACAGTTCGGGGTGGACCTGGGTCTCAACCAACATGCCTCTCCATACCTTCTAGGTCTTCTGATTTCGTGAGCCTTGTATTTGCTTGAACAGGTTTAAGATGAAAAAGGAGGTAGAATCAGATGTCTACTCGGAGATTTCAAAACGGGCGAGTTATCCTCACTCTTTCCAATAAATGTAGAATTTTCCAGGCTAACATCAATCACATCAAATGCCTTAGAATAAGTGCTTAAAAACATATTGTTATTTGATGCGACTGCTAGGCAGTACTTAAACCTTTCAGCGGTGTTTCAGTCAATTTTTAAGGTTTCGTTTTCATATTTTTATAATTTCGGTGTATCCTTTCATGCGTTATGTCTGTCCAAGCTTTGTATGTATGTCTCTGGAAGAAGCGATCTTTGTATAATTTTGAATTTATTAAGATCCACTTGGCCATTGCAACTTCAATAATTGGGGATGGCTTCGGTATACGAAAATTCGGGGGCAACAATGACAATTTCATCGTGATCCAGCAAGAGACATGTCAATTGAAAGGTCTTTTGAAATGAAGTTGAAGTTCAGTTCAGAAGCTTTTGTTTAAAAAAGTAGAAGACGTCAATGTAGAACCCATTTCTAACCAGCCTTCAGTTTCCATACCGATGAACAAACAATTCTGATGGAAATTTTCGATTCAAATTGTATTCTGACTCTCTCGAAGGATTAAACCGGCTTTGTACAACAGCTTCACCATCTCAGTCCTCCTTTATAGGGAAGAAACTTGGACGCTACTAAAAGCGGATGAGGAAACTTTTAATCTTTTTGAGACAAAAGTTCTGCGCGCGATTTTCGGTCCTGTTTGCGTGAAAGGCATCTCAGGAACAAGATTCAACGATGAATTTTATGGGCCAGCGCCTGGTCAAGCGTCTTATGATACAACACTTCTGAAAGCTAGGCCATGTAGAGTTTATGGACACCACTGCTCCAGCTACAAAAGTATTCGAATCCGCGCGATTGCGACAACACAACAGAGGACGCCCTAAGTTGAGATGGCGAGCACAAGTGTAGAAGGACCTCAACCAACATGGAGTGTGCAACTGGAGGCGGCTGACGACAGTTCATGCATCCAGGTCCACCCCAGAAGGTGGCGTCAGTAAAAAAAGAAGAAGATTCTCATACAGTCAATAAACGCATATTCTCATAATTGCCATTTTTAAACGCTTTCAATGAACATTTCAAAACTGTGTTTGCAGAGATCAAAATTTAGTCCTCGTCGATGTTTTTAAGGTTTCCGATTACGGCTAAGCTGTTTGAGCCAAAGTTTTCAAAACAATTTTGATTGAAGGTTGAATTTTGGGTTGATCGTTGTAAAAACTGGAAAGAGGATGCGGGGCATTTTTAACTTTTACGACTACCAGCTTTGTAACCGTTCTTCAAAACACAGGTCGTCACCAAAATCTCAAACTTGTTTTCAAAAGGTCTGTCGACTCATATATCACATGAAATGCGAAATTAGCCCCTGCTTCACCTACAATGGAAGTAGTACCTAAATATGCCCTGAAATAAATTGTTCAAAAGCATACAAAGATTGATAGATCGGTTGCATCTAATACCAATATTTCCTAAAAATCGCGTTGTGAGTTATAAAGAGTATTACAACAATGAGGACCAGACATGAAAGACAAACATGACGAACAGACATAAAGAACATACAGAAATTATGTAGTTTAGGAAACGAAACCTTAAAATCACGAGAGAAAGCTATAAGAACGCTCAAGCGCTCTCATCGACTTTTAATATGTCGCTGCGCCATAGATCATAACTGAGATAATCAAAGCCAACTTTGTGTTCCGATAGAGGGCTCAATAATCAATACGGGTCAAATGAAACATCTATTGAAAAGAAAATATCTGCGTTTGTTATGGGCACTGATGTTGCTGACTTCATTTTTCTAGGGATTGCATCAGGGCTTTTACTACCCATTGTAGTACACTGTTCGATACGTCTTTATTGTGCATTCTTTCCGAATGGCAGCATGCCATTTTTTTAACGTCGTTTTCCTTCTAGACCCATTTTGGCATCTTCCGTTTCTTGGTCAACAAACACTTCAGTGACCACTCATTGAGTTGTTCTAACGTTAATGTCATCCGTGTAGCTATCACTTGCGAAGGGTTTTGAAAGAGCGTGGTGTTGGCATGTGAGTTTCGCTCGGTCTTGATTTTGAAATGACGTCGCGTCACCTTGTCGTCAACCTTTTTTAACATTCTCGGTCGACTCTGTACTTGCCTTGACGGAGCAGCGATATTCCCATCGATATCCTATATTATCAACTTTCTAGATAGTGTAGAATTCATATTACTGGTAGGTATAGGCCAAAACTTTACATGACACTGCCACTGCCATAAAAGCGAAAAAGAGGTTCTTGAGAGGGAGTTTCGGGATTCATTGCAGTGTGAATATTTTTTCACTCGTTCCTTGGCCTGAGCTAAACTGATGTTCGTCTTACTACAGATGTACGTTCTTACTGTACACTCAATGATTGGTGCAAAAAGCTAAGCTCGTAAGTTGTGAGGGGGTTTATGAGTCGATGACCAGGAACAGTCAATTTTTTGTTACTTTGAAGACTGCCCGGCACATGCAATAAGACAACAATTGAAAACCTCCTCTATAGCTGCTTAGGCTGACTAGCTGATGTCAAAGCAAGAAAACTCAAGCAACTTTTAAAGGTTACAAACTGAGACTAGGAAGAAAGGGGAAGGAGGAAAGGATAGGCAGGGTTGTAGACGTCGCATTCCTGATGAATAATTAGTAGTTATCAATGCCACATATCTGAAATCATGCCTTATACAGAAGACGGCTGTCTGATGAATTGGAAGTCCAAAGTGGGGTTTGACAAGGGTGCACACTTTCATTAGTCATGTTTCTATTGGTGATTAGCGGAGTGCTGTACCAGACCTTGGCAACGGGAAATGGAGCAATTCGATAGACTCCGGTATCTGAACTCAAACATCTCGATAACGCCGACGATGTACGCCTTCATCGTCTGCATAATGAACCAGAAAAGTGAACCTTCACTAAATAACAGCAAACGTAGAGAGGTAGGTAGATGTCGTTGGGCTGAAAGTTAAAGCAGAAAAAACAGAAATCATCGGCGAAGGACCAAAGGCGCATTGCCGAGCGAGTATACAAATTCCAATACGCTTGAGTATTGTCTCAATCTATGACGTAAACAGCCTAAACACAGCAAATCCTATAAGTAAGGCAAAATCTACCTTTGGATAGCACAGTTTGGGGAAGTAATGCAATCAGCTGAAACACCAAGCTACGACTGCTTCGTTTCAAGGTTGAATATGTGCCAGTTTAAGTATGTGATGTCTGGAGGGTGACCACCAATATCAAGACGAAGCTGCAAACGATTGTCATTACGTACCTGTGCTTCATCTGGCACCTGGCCAACAATTTACTCTAACGAATAGTTTCATAGGCAAAACCATACGATGACGTAGCATCGCATTGGTCACACTCTCCGAAAGGGTGACAGGTCCATAGCTGACCAAGCGTTGCAATGAAACCCTTTTACTCAAGATGACAGAAATGTTGGGCGTGGCTCAGAACAGTTGACAACGAAACACGAGAACTGGTGAAAAGTTGGGGAAAGCTGAGGTACGTTTTCAGAAACTGCACGCGATGACGTGTAGGTATGTAGGGGCCCTAGGACCCATAAGGAGATGCAGGATATAAGAAAAAAAAAAATAAATAGATATTCTTAACCCCCTGGTCGAGGACTTTGTGTGCTCTAGCAACTCTTCCCGAGCAGCCATCTTAACCTAACTTAACGTAACCTCCCTAGTCAAACGCCACACACAACAGTGCAGAGAAAATTAATCTCAGTACCACCTCAGACTGGAGCAAACTTAAGGACATCCTGCTGGCCAATGTTCACAAGTCATTGTCTCCGTTTTGTCAATCAATCGATGACAAGTTTCTAGATTCAAGTTGGCTTTTGTTTTTATTGCATCGTAGGTGTAGTTGAGTTTGGACCCCGTTTAACAAAGCCTACGTACTTCTTCGTTTTATAAGGACGAATAAGTTCGCAAACCGCGTTTAACTGAAGTCCCTCTACAGTCCACAGGGTAAAATTACTCACAAACCAAACTTGAGGATGAAGTGGTCTAGCCACCGCACAGATCTGTTCCCACGCCCTCACTGAAAAAGTTGACACATTTGAATCGGTTTAGTTCAAACAAAATATTTGCAAAGAGAATCTACAAGACAAATAATCAGAGTTTCAGAGTATTTGCATCCCCTTCCGGTAATCATGCCCGCTGACCGCTTAGGGCTTCCCCAAAAGCACACTTATTGTACATTCCAAGAATTGTACACTCATGTGAAACCCCAAAAGCCGACCTGCAAGCACACCCACACTGGCCTTAGGCGCTGCAACTGTTTAATGAGTCCAACGGAGAGGGTGCTCTGCACCACTCACACACATGGAACAACAAAAACAACAACAAATAATAGCTCATTGACCCACCTGTCATGGCTCCACTGGATGTTGGTCCAACTGATAATCCCTCACGTGTAGTTGTGGCCGCTGCCGATGTTATGGCTGTCGTCGTAGTGGCCACTAATCCTGCACCGCCAGCTTTTGGGTTTCTCAATCCTCCACCACCGCCCCCACCACTGCCACTTGTGGACACGATTGTTGTTTGACTTGACTTCGAGTGGTGCAACTGCTGCTGTTGCTCCTGGTGTTGTTGTTGCTGCTGGGGCTGCTGAAGATGCACCGTTTGCTGGTGTACGCTGGTGTCGACGCACGCATCCAAATTGACGTCAACGAACGCGTTCGCCTGCAGGCCAGCGATATCCTTCAAATCGATCCAGTTCGCCCCTACTCGATCACAGTCCGATATTGGCAGGCTAAGCACCCGAGTGTCGTTCTCATCGACGATCTGGAACGATTGTGTCGGTTCGATCTTGACGATTATCGGCTGGGCGCACGCCAGTGTCGTTTGATCGGTCGAAGTTGACGTGCTCGTCGATGTTGTGTGCGATTTGGCGGGAACCAGTTCACCACCACGGACGTCAAATTTCAGCACTGCGCTGCATTTGTCTGTCTGCTGCGACTGGTGTTGCTGCTGCGGTCGGTTGTGCTGGTGCGGCTGCGACTGTTGGTGGTGTTGGTGGTGCTGCTGCTGCTGTTGGGTCACACTGAAGAGGCGTGTGGAGCTGGCGGCGACCAAGGGTGGCGATGTCGCCTTGTTCGCTGTGGTCACTGTCGAGGTGGCCGAGGTGGCTGAGGTGGCGGCAGGCGGTATCGGTATTATCGATATCGAGGGAATTTTATTTCGAAAATTCGCAGCAGTTTTTAACGCCGCCGCTGACTGATGACAAATTTGTATTTCGTCCGTGACGAGGCTGGCTGTGACTGTTGATGTATGTGGTGATGGCGGTGTCGACGAGGACGACGAGGAGGACGATGATGAGGAGGAGGAAGAAGAGGAGGACGATGAAGACGAAGACGAGGACGACGAGAAAGACGACGACGACGACGACGCGGACGACTGAATTTTACGAGAAGTCGCCACTTTGTTGTTGTTCTATCCTTTACACTAGATTTTCTCACAAGTTACAATTGCTTTTTGGGATTCTTAAACACACTGCTCTGCTCTGCTCCTGTTACGCGTAACGGTAAACAACAATTGTGGGCGCGTGGGGGGGAGGGAAACTTTCCAGTATTGCGTGCTGTCGTTCGTTCTAGATATACACCACGGGAGGAGGGCGAAGCGGACGGGCGAGTTGGCTGGATGTGCTCTTAAGAATTCATGTCATTACCGTGAGCACAACATACACACACATACACACATACGCGGGCGGCACAGTTTATTGTAGAGTCACACGCAATTTAAACTATTTTTGTGCACCACCACTACAGCCGGGACATGAACCACAGAAAATATTTAACTTCCACCGAAATCGAGGAACACACACAAACAGAGAGTGGAACTGGAACTCGGGACACGGTGTGACGAGCAGAGGGTGGTTGAGGATTGGGGTTTGTTGCGCGCTGTTCGTGGCAGAGACGGAGGGAGGGAGAGAGAGATAGAGCGGCAGGCAGCTTTTTTTCTGCTTTTTCTTTTCTTCTTATGCGTCTTCTTCTGCTTCAGAAATATGCAGTTATTTTATTTAATGTGTTGTTGTTGTTATTGTTTTTTTTTTGTTTTGATATAATTTTGTGCGGTAGTTTACGAGTTGTTTTTGTTAAGTTTTGGTTAAGTTTAGTAGAAAAAATGTTTTTTTTTTATATTTTTGTAAAATTATATAAGGAATAGCCCGATTAAATTTTTTTTTTAAAGTAGTATACTAGGGGAGTTAGGGTTAAAAACGACACGAGATATTTGTTTTTCTTTAAATTTTAATTTAGTGTATATATTTGTTTTGACGAATTTCAGCGCAAAGGTATAAAATAAACGATATATTTTATTTTTCTATGTTTTTTTCTTCTTTTATTTTTTTTTTTCGCTTAAATCGTTTTTTTTACAAAAAAGATAACACACAGATGCACGACATTAAAATAAGAGAAAAATCAGCCTTTTTGTTAATTTCTTTACTTGTTGTTTTTTTTTATTTTTGCTTAAATTTTAATTTGTTGTTATTTTTGCCCGTTTGTTGTGTTTTGGAATTCTCTCTTCAAATTGCGATTTTAAACTTTCGGGGCAATTTATTTCGACGTTCTTAGAATATTTTTTTTTTTTTTTTTGCTTAAATTTTAACAACGGCACAAGAATTTCAGTCGAGGGTGTGTTTGAGATTTATTTCGTATTTTGAACGAATTTCACCGTAAGAGACGTAGCGTACATTCGCGAAGAGGAGAAAATTTTCCCCCGGAGAAACGGAACGAAAAAAACAATAAAACAGACAAAAAATTATTGCTCAGTGATTTGTCTCGAGTCGAATTGGGTTTTTTGTTTTTTTTCCTTTTTGTGTCCTTTTTCTGCGTTTTATCAAAATGCAACGGATAGTCCTTATCGAAGTTAAAATATTCCACCACCAACACAACCGATAGACCAAGACACCGCTAGAGCTAGAGAGTTGGAGGCGAATAGGGAAGAAATGCAATGCAATGCGCACTCGATGCGATGGCCAGATGCGATGCGATGTGATTCGTTTTGGTCTTTTGACTGGATTTTCCTATTATTGTTGTTGTTGTTGTAGCTGCAGTTTTTGTTGTTGTTTCGATGAAATGATGATGATTAGAGGAGGGCAATAGAATTTATGAAGATCCTGCGGCGTTGAGGGTTTCTATGACGTTTCGATTGTTGCTGACGGTGTCCGGGTGTCTGGGTCTGGGAGCGAACGAGCATTTCATTCCCTGCACTATCGATTGCAAGCGGATTTTCCTTTGACTTCGATTCGGATTTCGCAGAATTCACTTCGGCTCGGGAAACACAGTTCGCACGTTTCGATGGCGCAGATAAACACAACAAAAAACTACAAGTCTTGATGATTGAAAACACGAATGGCGGATTTTCAGTTCAGCTCTCTCTCGCGGTCGCTGTGTATCCTCTCTGGGTACGGTTGGCTTCAGTCGGTCGGTCGGTGGACTTCCAAGCTGCCGTTCCAGGGGACATAGAAAATTTTCCCATCAAAGCACTGGAATATGGCACAATGGGGTCGGTTCTGTGAGGGGGGAGGTGGGTTGATTGATAGCGCTTGCAGCGACGGTTGCACACACAAATGTAGAATTTTGGAAAGCCTCTCAGGAATGTCTGAAACGATGGGTTGGATGGGAGAGTCCTGCGCAGAAGAGCCCGAGGATTGGCTCACTTGCATGCAATAGACGAGGGGGTGATTCGTGTGTGTTTTCAGGTTCAGGGTAAATTCGTTTCAATTGCGCGCCGGGGGAGTGTAGCAGTGGTGGGCATTTTCCAGATAAATTGGAACGCATATGCAAATGACAATGGAAGTGTGCAATGCTGCGCGAAAGGGAGCAAAGTTCGTATAGTGTACTCGGCCCATGAGAATGAGAGACGGTGGAAGGGGGGTGGAGGGGGGGAGGGGAGCTTGATTTGTGGTGGTCTCTCTATCACGACAAGGCAGAATTGCGAATGTGTACATTTTCTTCTGAAGCATGAAGCATCTGAGAATCGATTTTGTTTAGGCTGACATGCCAGCTGATTTGGAATCTTTGGATGGGGATCTTGTGTGAATTAAAGGGGATGGAAGCGAGCGAACAGCATGCGGCGCGGAAGACATAACTATTTAATGTCGCCCAGCACGTGCATCCATTTGAGGGTAAATTGTTATTGCTGTCGTTTTGTACTTATGAAATTTTCTTTAGGGACTCCCATGAATAAATTTTTTCGTTTTCTACGAAAAATGTTTTTCAGCTGGGAAATGCGAGTCTATTCGATAGTTTTGCTTTTCTCAACGGAATTTAAGAAGAGAGTTTTGGGGGGCATTTGGAGGCATTACGACAATGGAAACAATATTTTCTTTTTGCGAATTCATGTATGATTTCTGTCAGATTAAGAATTGGGGGTGGCAGCTTTTTCGTCTTTAATGCAGGTGGTGGTTTTTTGTAGCGAGACGGAAATAGCTGACACATAATCATATCATGCAGAAGGATATCCTT
Source organism: Eristalinus sepulchralis (assembly GCA_944738645.1). Classification (NCBI taxonomy): domain Eukaryota; kingdom Metazoa; phylum Arthropoda; class Insecta; order Diptera; family Syrphidae; genus Eristalinus; species Eristalinus sepulchralis. The sequence goes on from OX122886.1 coordinate 59,204,333, forward strand.
AAAAATATTGACCTTAAGTCTTGGGTGGTGCAGGGATTATAATTAAATTTATCGTCGGCCTATCATGAAGTATGTTTATCCTACGAGGATGACACCATTGGTTTTCTTTTGATAAAAAATCAAGAAGAGCACGAAAGTTGAAAGCTGAATTTTTGTAAAAGAAAATTATAGGAAGCTACAATCGGAAAATAGGCACTACAGCACAAACCTTTTAGGTTTTTTTTAGGCATATGTATGTAGTTGCCCGTATGTCCGGAAAAAATAAGTATATAAGGACTCTGACATTAGTACCGAAATCAAGCGTAAAATCACTCTTGCAAACCGCTGCTTTTTGAGGCAATAGATTGAGCAATATCGAGCAACATAGACTTCTCCCGAATGAACAAACGGGTTTTATACATCAGCCTGATCATCCCAGTTGTCCTTTACGGCGCTGAAACTTGAACGTTACTAAAAGCGGATGAGGAAGCCCTTAGTCTTTTTCAAAGAAAAGTTCTGCATGCGATTTTGTTGCGTTGATGGCGTCTAAACCAGAAGATTCAACGACGAACTTAATAGACTGTATGGTGGAATGGGCAAAAAAAAAAGAAAAATTCGGACGCCGAAAGGCATATTAAAGTAAAGATTAGATTACCTTAGAGTACCCGCATAGGGTCAGTGAGTTAAGCTAAGAATATTGTTCACTTAGTTAAGCCAGCTTTAAGTAATTTTGTCTAGCCCGTATGAAAAGAAACTGAATTCAAATAAACAAAAATTGCAAAAAAAAAAGAATGGTGGCATGGGCCTGGTCAACATCATCGGATACTTCGCATAAGATTGCTAAGCCAGGTAGAATGCATGGATCCCACTGCGAAAAATAGTCGAATTCAAGCGCAACAGAGGACGGCCTTAGTTGACATGGCTCACAGAAGTGAAGAAGGGCCTCAACCAAGTTGTTGTATGAAATTGGAGGTAGAGTTGGTTGATGGTGGTTGAGGTACAGGCACCCCGGACTGTAGGTTAAGTTTCAGTGTGTAACAAATAATTTTCTTGCACAGTAGACTTTTGTTAATAGAAAGTATACGATTTTTGATTCCACACAGTGTGTCAAGTTGAGACAAAAATTCAAAAAACAGACGAAAAAATGTATAAAAAAAATAAATTTCAGAAAACAGCACTTTTGTCATTTTTTAACGATTTTATAAACTGCATTTGTCACTATAGGTGATGTCACCAAATGCATCGAATCAGAAAATGAACTTATTTCATGTTTTATGAAGCGTTCACAGCATGTTAGCAAATTTTTCTACTAAGAAGCTTCGGTTTACTCATCTTTCGCTGTTTTTTCACATTTCCTGAGACTCACGATCACGATTTTGTTTAAAATTGATTTCTGAGGTTCCTTTTTACTAGTGGGTTAGTGTTGCGACTCCTAAGCCGAAGATCTATGATCGACAGCTGAACTTTTGGTTATTACGAAGCTTCTGGCAACATTCAGGGACTTCCTTCGGCCCATGTAAACCTCTGCACTAATGAGGTACGTGATTTTCACTTGTTAAGTAGTAAAGCATAAATACAGAAGACAGCCTACAAACTGTTACTAAGTCTAGATTACTAGATCTAGATTTTCTTGTGAATCGCAATAGAAAAGAATCGTGGTCACCGCGGCGTTGTGTTAAGTGCGTCGACCGCCACACAGAAGGTCTAGGTATGATTCCCGGACGGGACACCCAGCTATTTTTCACGGCACTACCTCTTTCGAGTTACTGACAACACTCAAAGAGTATCAATTGTCTATGAGAAGCGTCTCAAATCTCGCCATTCGGTGCGGGCAAAAAATTGTAGGTCCCTTCTACTAGTGAAAGAACAATTGCACGCACAATACGAGTAGTTGTTGTAGAAGCTAGGCCCAGGTCAGTTGTAGGCTGAAGTGACGCTTAATTATTATTATTAATTGAAAAGAATCAAATTCGTACTCTACATCTGGAAAAAAGTTTGTTTTTGACAAAGAATTTGGTCTCATGTTGGGCGCCACTTTTTGCAAAGATTTCTTTTTTTACTTTTGAATAGATGAAATATGTTGAAAATTAACTTGATTATACCCACGTTGAAAGAAGTGCATGATTGGCGTGCTCCATGACCACGTCTATTAGGGTTGTCACCCAAATCATGTCATTTTCGTACCGATATAACAAAAATGATGTGACTCGATTTCCCATTCACTCATGTGTGAAATATAATATATTTCATCACAGACAATGGTCTGTTGATACGGAAACATCCTCCTGTAGTTAAGAAAACGTGCATAGTCATAGCAGTATCAAAATGTGCCCCTAGGTCCTTTTAAGTACCGTGTAATGGTCTTATCCAATTACGATTCCATATGTTTCGTAGCCAGCATAGATTAACTTCCCTTCGAATGAAGGTCACATCACATCACGTAAGCGTGGTTCTTGAAAACCAGGTTTGTAGTGATTTTGAAATAACGTTGAAAACTCCCCGAACAAGCAAAACCAAATTATCATAACGTCCCATTCCCTTTAAGATTAAAGACCTTTTGTAGAAAAAAATCAATGAAAACTTACATCAAATTGAATTACTTTTCCATTATTCGTAAAGTTTTCATTATTTTCCGTTCATTTATAGTGAGTTAGCGGAGACGTCCTGCCGGCGTAGACATTTCGCACTTCCTCAACGTATCCGCTACCCAATCTGCAGCAGACCCATACCCACCGAACGCATTACGAATCTATTCAAATCAAACGACACTACGAAGAGGGTGTGAAGCGGTCTTAAGGCAGTCATCGTCCATCTTCGTTGTTGCCCGACAAAGCCTTAAAATTCAATCGATTTTAATCGCTCTGAAATTCATACCCCCCCGACACCATAAAACTCCCCACCTCCCCCACACACACATAATGCCGCCACTCACCCACCCCCACCCACCCATTCCGTCGCCCATTCATTCATCCGTCCAAAGCTGAAGTCAACAAACAGAACAGGTTCCCCACCCTCGTCCTGTCAAATAAATAAAGCCAACAAAACCCAGCAAGAAAGCAGAACAACGGCAGAAAAGGAAAATGTCAATGCATCCGAAATACCATTGCGTGCAGAATGGCTCTGCAACGCTACTCCCGACACAAACAATGCGCACGCACTAGAAAAATTCATCCCCGCTGACGGGGTGTGAGAGCGAGAGAGAGAAAGAGAGAGAGCGCGCCTTTCAGGACCATCCACATGCCACCGTGCTCCCTTCTATCCATCCCATCGCACCCGCTGCGAAAAAGAATTTAATACATTTATGGGGCTCTCCTTAATGTAATGGTTATTGTCGTCGGGATGCCACCAAGGGGAGCCACGGCGGCGAGGGCGAAGAAATTGAAAAAAATTTGCAACCCACTAGAGGATGAAGGTGTTTTGTAAGGCGCCCTCACTCACACACCACCGCCGTGTGGCACAATTCCGGCCGGGCTTCCAGTCGGTATATAGGACTGGTTTATTGGAAAATGGAGTAGTAGGAAAATGCCAAGTGCAATCCACTGGAAGTAATGGAAACCGAGGAGTATGGGTACACAGAAAATGGGTCGAATTATGTAACGGAGTGAATTGGGAATTTTCCAGTGGGAGAGTAGACGGCAAACAGGACGAAAAACATACGCGACTGCTGAGAGGTGAGCGAGAGCTTTTTCATTTGCGAGAAAGGATAAATGGGGGATGGTTGGAGGAGAGGTTTAGTAGCGGTACGGTTTGTGCATTGGGTAAATTTACAATGGAATGAGAAGTAGTAGAGTTAACGGGTCTTGGGATTTAGTTGAGATGTGAACCGTATCCGATTTTCAATTACCTTCAAAATTATGGGACCTAGAGACAAAATAATAATTGAGTGACACTACAGACCACAAGGGACCAGCGCCTACAGCAACTACTTGTGTTGTACGTTTTCTAACGAGTAGAGGGGACCCACAGTTTACTGCCGACTACGAACGGCGAGACAATTAGTAGTCTTTGGGTGCTGTCAGCAAACTGGAAAGAGGTGGTGCCTTAAAAAATGCGAAAGTCCAGGAATCGAACTTGGGGCCGAACTTAGAGGCTGGACACTCTTTTCTAAATAGATTTACCTTTTTTTTCAATTTTAACAAAAACTTACAGTTCGACAGAAAGAAGTAAATGTCAACACGAAACCCTAAGTGAGTGGAAGATGATGTTATTAATTTTCATGTTGAATGACTTTGGCGTGTAGATGCTTTTTATTGGTGGCATGACTTAGACTGTCTAAGTAGACAACTAAGTATAAAGTCTGGAAATTCGAAGACTAATTTCCTTCGTCCCCAAAACCTGCCAACCGCCATATGACATACAGCCTACTTAAAGTTACAAATCGCCACTGTCACAAAGACACATTACACACCTCCGCAAAATTTCAACAGAAAAACAGTGATTTAACACCAACCCTTGAACATTGAAAAGATTTCCTCATTACTCTTGACCATAAGTTGGCATCCTCCCAGCGTTTAAGCAGCAGCACGTCGTACAATACCACAAACGCAGCAAAAACCCAGAAATCAATCTTGCAAAATTCCACCTCACAACGTAGCCGTTGCAAGTCCTCCGTCCACCTACCCCCCCGCGGATACCTTGAATTAATCACTTATTACCAAACACTCTTGGCAAAGTCATTACAATCCAAATGAAGGAAAGAAGCGTTCAATAACATAAACTGCCTGATGGCCACCGCCAGCAATTGCTTCCAATAACATATCTACACCTAGTGCCAGTAATCTCTGCCACCACTACCGTCGCCGTTGCGCAGAAGACCAGTATTAACTCATGCAACGTTAACGAGCCGCCTAGATGAGCGGCGGGGGGGGGGGGGGGGAGGTCCACCGACAACGGTGCCCCTGCCATTGCCACAGCCACAGCCACCATCCCACCACCACCGCCAGCAGCAACAGAAGCAGCAGCAGCAGGAGCCGAAGCAGCAGTGAGTACATCACGAAACCAATTTAACAAAACAAGTACCAAGAACGATACGGTAACCATGATTCCCGAGGCTTGTTGCTTGATTCTTGATAATAGCCAGAAAGTCCCGTAACTTAGTCCCACTTTTTCGCCAGTGAACAGGGCACAAACAAGCAACAAAACACATGCAACACGGCAGTAAAGTGGTAAAGCAACAGCCAGTCAGCCAGCCAGCCAGAGATGCGGACGGTAGCGCGAAACGAAGAAGCGGAAGAGTCTGCCCGGCCAAAGAGGGCTGCTTGGGTAATAGAGTTGGAAACGAGCTCCACACTCCTCTCATCGATTCATTATTAACTTAGCCTTGTTTCTCTTTTCAATTGACTTGGCACACACATGCCTCGAAGGCGGCAGCCTCAGCCCGACGCGCACTTCTGTGCGATGCAGTGTGTGTGTGTGTCGCGCTGAGTCGCTGCATTCCGCGGCTTCCTGGCCTGTGCCCAGTGATGCGACGCAACTAGAAGCCGGAGCTGTGGCGCGGATGTTGGTGCGGATGCCAGAAGGCATCTGCAACAGCATTCCTTGCATTGTGACTTTTGCACTTCTCAGAATGTCTTCGAACGGTAAACGTGTCTGGGACAAGGAAAAAGCCTGTAATTTGTTGATATTATGCTGGTTGTTGTCGCGGCTACGAGGAGGATGCGTGTCTAGTTGAGGAGTGCCTTGGAGGCTAGCGTGTGATGAAGTGCGAGAATGATCAGTTTCCGGAAGCAAATCATTTGCGGGGAAACTTGTTGCTTGTTGGTCAAGTTGAAGCAACAAGTTGCTAAAGGGTATTTGTAAGAGGATGGCTGTGGTTTGTTTTGGTCCAGTTGATACGAATACAAGTGATCGTGTGAAACGTATCGACTTCCGGTGTACAATTAACCATTGGGATGGAGTGGCAAGAAGTGGGGTTCGATGATGATGGCGGTCTTAAGGAGCTACTACTACTGGTGTGGTTTGCATGAATTTGTTAAACATTCTAAACAGTTGAAAATAAAATGTCAATTGTGGTAAGTCTCCTTCTGTTAAACTCGGAATTGCGCTTTAAAACAAGTTGACAAATTTTAACTTAAGGTTCATCAAAGAAAGAGGCGCCCAACGTATGCCCAGATTTCTTTCATCTGTAAGGACAATCTAATACTGAGACAGCTTTGGAAGTGACAATACCCCCTGGAATTAATTTTTTCCAAAGGGGAAACGATACAACCTAATGGCAAAGCACAAATCATACTCACGTGGTGAAGGTTTCGTTCTACAAACGTCGTTCAAAAATTAAATTTTGATAATCAAAATTACGAGTATAAGTTAAGGAGTTTGGTCGACAAATTGTGTTAGAGCTAGTTTAGAAATCACATTTATTGATGCTTAAAGGTCTATTAGTGCTGCCAGGACTACAGCTGTAACTCTGATTTACTGATAAGAAAATAAACTTTTCCTAGACGACTGGGTTAGCAAGTGTGAGGCAATACAAATGTTTTCATCTATAAGGAAAATTTTCACATTGATCAAGAAGTTAACAAGCTTTGTGCCCAGAAATACTGCCGCCTGAAATTCGACTTCATCGCCTAGACCTATGCCTGAAAGAGGATGAATACACACTTTTTTTGAATGTCCTGCTCATGAACGGAAACATAATTTTCAAGGAGATACGTGGGAAGAAACCGGATAACACATCACTTAATAAGTCCCGGGACATATAGGGGGCGCCACTAACAAAAAAATATTAATATTAAATTAATTATTTCTGTTAGTGGCGCTCCCTATATGTCTTGGGACTTATTGAGTGATCTGTTAACTGCACCCCAAAAGACATTCTTTTTTTAAACAAGAAAGCAAGACGTGCAATGGATCTATTCAAGTCAATTTGGGCAGACGCCCACGATATTTCCAAGTACATCGTCCTCGTGTTTCGAAAATTCTTCGTAAATATTTAACACATCCAACATTTCACCCACTTCAAATACTATCAAGAACATGGGGTAACAGGGAGTAGCATGCCCCTTCACACCAAAATCTTGAGGACGAATGAGTGGAAATGCATGGACTCTTATGTTTTGGAATGACTTTCCAACCCATCGACACATTGTAGACATAGACTGTAACTTTCTTGCACCATTTTCAACAAGGTCACCCTCTATTGCGTTTTGGTTCGAAGCAGTGTTCTTTATCTGCTCTACTTGACCTTGAACAGTTACATGCTGGCATACAACCACAAAAGTGGATTATTGTGGCTCAGATCTTGCTAAGCTCAAGCGGAGGACTTTGCTGCGACGACGATCGTGAGCAGTGAGTTGGGAATCCTCTCCCCGAGTGTTCCGTTTTTTGAATGCTTCACCCTTTGCAATGTCTACATCAAGGTGCATATCCCTGATGTGCATCGAAAGCACATGCATTTCCGGAAAGTCCAGAAGCACTTCTTTCCTTCGAAGAAGGTTGTAAAGAGGGCCGAGCTGATTGAAGAAGATCAGGTTTGGAATCTTGAGTTACGGACAAACTTATAGTTTCCTGGTAGTGTTAGAAAATGTTCAAAAAGACATGCAGTCCATCACGACCTTAGTATTCGTCGTTTGGTGAATTAAGGGCGAATACGTAATCCATCTACTTAGACCAGGGATGTTAACGCCTGAAACGTATTGAACTTATAAGTGAATTGACTTCAAGCCTCAGTTTTTCTCATTCTCGAAGACAGTAAGCTGAAGCCGTGGAATCATCATTCCTGTTGTTTGGCGGCATCAGTCTCTTGAACCAGTTTTATGACAAAAGTCAATTAAATGTTAATCTTTTGAATTACAGAAGAGCTGCGCGAACTATTTCAGTTCAATGATTTGGGACTTCAATAAGTTTTTGGGACTGCAACAAGCGAGTAAGTTTAAAAAGGCTTTCAAGATTGATTGATCGTATTGCCAACAAACTTCAACGACTTCAACGAGTTTTTTGACATCCCCCAATATTTGAAAGTCCAAAAATTCACCATCATCATTTTCAGGATGCACGAGAGGCATGCAGACTGCTCGATCCTCCGCAATCGACTCTTTCTTATCAGGAGCTGTTTCTAAGCGCACCAGTCAAATATATTAACATGATTCAGTTCCCCAACCTCTCCCTAAGTCTGCCGAGAGGTCGTCTACCTGATCGCGTCGCATCTTAGGCATGCTACATAAAGGGTGTCCCAACAAGAACGCAAGATTTTAATTTGGCGCCATTCGAATTGTCATTGATTGACATTTGAACAATTATTATTGTTTGTGAGTAAAAGGTATAAGGTTAATATAAATGAGGTGCTACACGAATGAACATCGCATTCTCATTGTGAAATTGTTTTACCGAAATGGTTCCGTTCGCAAATTGCGATCAATTTGGGGTTACAATAATGCTCCAAAAGAGTCAACTGTAAAGCGAACTGAAGCCAGCTGACCATGCACATCGAAGGGAGTTCGTTAACTGGGTATTGGAGAGACAACATGAAAATGCTGAATTTGCCGATAAAAGCATCTTTAGTGACTAAGCCCATTTCCATCTTGATGGCTTGGTCAATAGGCAGAATTGTCGCATATGGAGCGAAGAAAATCCTCAAGGGATTCACGAGACGCAAATGCATCTTCAACGTGTCACTGTGTGGTGTGGATTTTGGCCTGGAGGAGTCATTGTACCAGTCAGGTCAAGTGCAAACAGGCAATGGTGTTCGGTATCGTGATATGATCATATCAACCAATTTGTTCGTGTCTAGAATTGAAGAAATGAATGGCGCCACATCTCATACAGCCAATTGCTGCATCAATCATTTCCCGGTCGTGTTATTTCGAGTTTTGGAGACCAGAATTGTCGCCTAAATCGTGCGACTTAACACCATCGGACTTTTTTCTTTGGGGTTTTTTAAAGTCGCTGGTTTATGCGAATAGGCCGACGACGACTCAAGCCTTAAAAGAGCATTTATGCAAAACGATCATTGAAAATTTCATTAAAAGATCGCGTATGTGCCAGCAAAACCGCGGCGGCCATCTGGCCGATGTATTATTCCACACATAACCTCATCCTGTCTACTTGACGATATATGCGTTTTATTTAAAATTTAAATCATGCGTTCTTGTTGGGACACCCTTTACATACGTTTGGCTACGTCGCACTAACAAACAACTTCGCCCGTACCACGTGGCCAAACCATCGCTACGTCAAAGTGAACTAACTGAGCCTAGTATCCAAATTTCACATTTAATTGATTTCATTGGTAGTAGAGACTGATCCGATCAAGGACATCAAAAGGAATGATAATTATAGTGGGGAAGTGTAAATCTTGATATAGAGTAAATTCAATACATCAAACGACGGAAAAATTTTCCATTAACTTTAAAAACACTTAGAACGTACTTACGGGCCATCACATTACCACCATATACTAGGGCTAACCGATGGACCCCTATGCGACCCTTGTAGAGTGGACGATGACACTGCAGAGCATAGCTTCTGTCACCGTTTCGACTTAACTCGGATAAGTAAACAGATATAACGCCCTAATGTGGTGACAGCTAGTGACGTTTGCTTCTTATAACGAAAGTGAATGCTGGCGTTCCCTAGGAAGACTGAAACTACATCAAAGGAAGGTTGCTATCGGGTAGTACAATGGACCAGTTTTTGAGTTTGAAGGCTCCAGTGTAGTGTCTTTCCTTTCGTACCCAGACAGTAGCATCCCTTTACAAAATGGAAAGTTAGCACAAATTTATAAAAATTTTAAGCCCCCCGGCACCTGTCGATGAAGTGAAAAAAAGTGAAAAAAGGCACAAAATGTTAAGAAGGTCAAACAACACTCAATCCCCAAAATATTTTCTCTTCCAATTCTTAAGCTGCGGAAAGATGATTCAGAGTCGCATGATTCACTTGCAGCTTTCGACACCATCGACCATCTTTCCCTGGAAAGAATAATCAATCGCTCCTCGCTGCTTTACAAATGACAACACTAGGGCACCATCTCTTACGACTCCACACATCTATCCTGCAAAACAGTGGGAAAGCAATTCCATTCACTCACCTCTAATAGTGCTCGGCATCGTAAATCCTCTTAAATCCTTGATTCGTGTCTTCTCAAATTGACGTTCGTAATCCAATGGGACAACACAAAGTTTGGCACTTGAAACAGACTATTTCTATTCGGATCTCTTCTCTCTCACAACTCACATAACCGCTCGACTTTCAATTGTAACGTTGCATCCATCCGGACACAGGCGCGCATGTGTATCAGGCAATATTTGTATTCTCTTTCAGCATTCACATATTCTCACGCACTTCGTGCAACCGTTTTCCGTTAAAGGCACCGCGATTAAAAGGAAAAAAAAAGCCACCAAATCGAATCGCATATGTCACAGGCACGACAATAGAACGTTACTCGTTAATTTGCCGCACTAATAGCATAACGCGATGCCAGATTCCAAGGCGCACAATTACACCCAAAAAGTAAACACTGAGCGCAGTCGATCGCCCGGTGCACACACGCACACAATCTACGGGTATTAACAGTTAAACTCTCGAAAATTCAATCAAATTCGGAATCAGAATCAGAATCAGAATAAGAATCGGCACCGAAATCGGAATCGAGGCACAGCACAGAACAGAAATCGAAAAATCCGAGAAATACACAAGAGTCTCCCACAAAAAAAGGTATCTGACCTCTCGCCAAGCGGACCATCAGATGCTCACTAAAGTGGTACATTTCATTGGTAGGAGCCAGGCGAGCAGCTCAACATCATCATAATCACCATCTCGTGGCGTAGTCGTCGTCGTCGTCGTTGGTGTCGTTGTCGTCGTGGTGATCGTCATCAGAACAGAACACTGCTGAGATCCGAACCTGAACCGAACACCCAGCCAAGACAAGGTGGTGCTGGTGTCGATGCCGTTGGCCCAAGGGGGGAGTGGTGGCGAGGGAGGTGAATGGGGATGCGGAGGAAGCCAGAGCCGAGGTAAGAGAGCCAGCCAGACTCCCTTTTCGAACGGTTAATCGATTCTTTGTGGATTTCTTGTTGTCGCAAGGCGAGATGTTGTGGTCACTCAGTAGGAGTCGCTTAGCACACATCCAGGCGATACTCACACTCGTACGGCGCCGATCGATTCCGCATTTCCCCGTTTGCGCGCACACCTTGGAAGAAAGAAGAAAGCCACGAGGCCCCCCCCCCCTGGTGGCGGGGCGCGGAGCGCTGTGCGGGCGCGCCTTAAGAGCGAACCACGGTGGGAGGAAAAGAAAACCAAAACAAACGGAGGGCTGGGGGGGCGTTCTCACCTTGGCACCCGCAGTCAGGTTCAAGCAGCAGCCATCGGTGGCGAAAGAGAGCGAAAGAATATCCGTGCGACCCACCGTCCAACATCCACCATCCACACGATCCACACGAACTACGCAGGGGAGCGATCCAGTAAAACCAGATCCCGCGCACAGGCACACAGATGCGAGAATTTCGCAAGAGCCGCCTTCCGAGAGAGCGAGACGCTCTTTCCGCCGAAAAAGGCCCCAGGTGGACATCGGCCACCGTTGTCGGCGTGGGGAGGCAGGCCGTGCTTTACCTAGATACAGACCCCGGCCGGGGGACGGGATCCGGAGCGGTGTGTTTGGGTGCAGGTGAGGTGAGCGAACTTTGATGACGTCTGCCAATGCCGTGACCAAGCATCTCGGCGAAGAATGTCTCACCGCTGAGCTGGGGAGCTCAGAACCTACGGTACCGGGCGTACCGAGAGTATGACATAATGTTTTTGTTTGCATTTCGCTCTTCCTCTCTCTTCGTGGGGTCTTCTTGGTTTCTCTTGTGATGTTTGTTTGGCTTTCTGTTTGATCGGCGCGGTGGCGCGCGGTGCGATGGGATGGTGTTGTGTTTGCCGAGAAGAAAATAGTCGTCTTGCCGGTTCTATGGCGTAAGTGGTTTCGAGTTAGACCAACATCACTTTTCGGGATACGCAACGGCATCGACGTACTCGTATGATTAAGTGGTCGTCGCTGCCGGGTGTGGAGACGCGTTGTATGGTGGCGTTGGGAGAGGAAACACCTCTAAGCACTTGTAGATACATTCGCCGATAGGCTTGGGGCTGGGCCAGAGCCAGTTGAGAATGACGAAGACGACGGCGGCAACGGGAGCTTGGTGGTGCTGACCCACTTTTTCGCGACATTTGTCGCGGTTTTTTGGCACATACTTGTGTTTGGTTTGCTTCTTCTATCCGTCTTGCTGGATAGAGGGTACTTGAGGATTATTTTGTGTTTGGCGCTTGTGAGGGAATTTTTTCTGCAGAAATTAAGCCGTAGGCACAGGATGACATTTGCCTTACATATTCGGGTGTAATCTTAGAAGTTTTGTATGAGCAGTAAAGAAGAACAATTCATGGCATTTACATTTTGAAAATGATATTATGTAAATATTGGCCACGACTGCGTCTGAGGTGGTCCATGTGGAAGGTCCAACCTTACGCCACCCCTTCGAGCATAGTGATAATTGAGGTTCACTACAGTCCACAAGGGACCAGTCCCTAGCTTCTGCAGCAACTACATACCTGTGCTGTCCGTTCTCTCACGAGTAGAGAAAACTCGTGAAAATAGCGAGATTTAAAATAATCCGTACTCATTGTTCATTGTTGTCAACTAGATGGAGTTTTAAATTCATTTCATACTAAACTTGGATTTACCACAAATTTTTAACTTGGTCCCTTACACAACTCTCTTGATATGCCAGGTAAACGATTAAATCGTCAAATCGGGAAAATGCCCAAGCATACTACAAAGTATTGGGGCGGACGGGAAAATCTTGTGGCCGGCCAGTAAGACAGTCAGTCAATCTGGCTTGCTGTCTGGCCCTCGCAAGTTGTCAGTTGCTGCCTAAGAAGATCTTAAAATGTTTGCTATTTACCAGTTTTTTTTTTTTTGATTCTTTGTCTAAGACAAAGTCGTGCTAGACAAAGTCGCGCTGCCACACTCTAAGGATGAAACTCCGTTGTTGTGGTGGTTTGAAACAGAAAAAGACCTGAAGCTAGCGCTATGCAGTCCTCCGATTAAAGCCCAATACGGTATCCTGAAAGAGCTGGTAAGTGGGTCAGTTTTAGAAGCTATTGAAGTTCCAACTGCCCAGAAATTTTGCCTAAATCGGTTTGATGTCGAGACCTGGTGTTCGCTGTCCGTTATCTGTGGTCTACATCGTGAAAATTCACGAATTCAACGTCATTGAGTTCTGTGTTTTTTTAAAACACAACGCGCAATGATGCGTGCATGTCGAGGATATACAAGGTGTAGTAAACAGTCCTAGACATCAACCAACTTAGAGTGCGCAGCTGGAGACAGCTAGTGAAAGATCATGCTGGCTGTAGAGGCATGTTGGTTGAGGCCCAGGTTTACCCCGGACTGTAGCGTTGTCAGCAACTTGAAAGAGGAGAAGCCGAGGAAATGCGAGGTGTTCACTCCAGGAATCGAACCTTACGTACTTCGTCGAGGTGATCACCTCCTTTGAGCATAGCGACATGTCTCTTAAGGATAACACTAAAAAGATGGCCTTCCTGAAGAGCCTACATATCCCAAAAGCAAATTGTCGAAATGTGTGATATCGTACGATCTATGCGGCCAATTTACCAAAGGTTGCTACTTAAAATTTAGTGCTCATTGAAATTATTTCTTTACATGTCCAATGTTTCATGCGCTGTGAGGCTCGACGCGACGTCTTGTTGAATTCAGGGCTCACCGAGATGATGCGCTTTAATTTCAAGAAGCACATAGTTCGTAACCGTGACTAAACTGCTGGAACGGCGGCGAATCGGTTCTTCACAGACTTCGCGTACACTCTAAGCAACGGCTACAATAGCCTCCGGATGTGGTCTAGTCAAGTAAGGTCGAGTACCATCCACTAATGCAAACTGAGACTCAAGTTTGCGAATAGTATACTTAAGAGTGATATCAGTAGGTCGCAGGAAAACGACTTTTCACACAACGCTGATTTTCCTAATACAGCTGAACAATTTACAGACTTTGTTATTATCTGAGTCTTTCTATAACGACTTGCCGAACAATGCTGAACAAAAATGACAAAAAAATTTACATTGGTGTCATACGTGATCTGTCAAGAAAGTCTATTCAAATCGTAAACTTCATGATGAATCTTCCCTTGCTGAGCTTACCCATGGTTATGTTTAGTTAAGTTTAAGTTTAAGATCCATGGTTATGTTTAGTTAAGTTAGAGTGTTGAAGTAACCACACTTAGTTCGTCTCTGCGCCCATTGTGACGCTCTGCGGATAGTTCCTTCAAAAGCATTGTGAGCTTATCTCTTCACCTGGGTTGTCAAATAACTATTTGCCTAGCTGCTTGACGTTTGAATGGACGTTGTGACTGTAACTCGGGGGTTGCTTGAATGAACATCGTTCCTTCACGGTCCTCTACAAGAATAGAAGAGCAAAGTTGAGGTCTACGCTTGAGCACCTTCATCTGGAATAGTCAGAAATAGAAGACAGTTCTTTTCTCTTAGTCAACATAAACAGTTCTAGCGGATTTCGCGGTGATTTTCAGAGATTCCATCAAGCCTTAAGCTATCGTTATTATAATGGTGCTATCAAGGATGGGTTTGGTAGTGTTATAGTTTGAAGATGCGTCTCTGAATGCGTTGTTGGTCCAATACTGCACCTAATGCAAGTTTTATGCTGAAATGAATACTTCAGTAGAAAAATTACCCAAAACATACCACAAGAGTGGTCAAAGATTGCTTTTGGATACAAATGACCACAGATTTCAATGCCCTTGAGAACCATTGGTGTACTTATTGAAAGGATATCTGTAGAGTGAATTGCAAAACCAAAGATATGATTTTCCAAAGCTATACTCTCAGCAATATAATTGAAACCTTTTGGAAGAGGTGCAGCCAAAATGCGCTTCTGTTTTCAAAAATTAAGTTAACTTGCTTAAGATTATGACAGGCGAAAGCTGAGGTGAATTAATTGGAATTTAATGGGTCACCGAAACGTAGAGGGTGTATTCGTCGACTCATAGGCAGAAGGTTCTAGTTCTTATTCTAAAATTGAATACATAAAATTTGTTAACGGTACCACCTCCTTCGAGTTCCTGTAAACACCCAGGCAATCTCTCCGTTCGACATCTTCAAAAAACTCCCCTCTAGTTCTGATGAAAAAATTGCACGCACAATAGAAGTTGCTGCTGAAGAAGCCAGGTCTCGGTCAATTATGGCCGTCCGTTCCATTGGTTTATAAGCTGGAGTAGGTATGATCAATCACATTTTTGGCAAGTTTAACGTTAGGGACGTCAAAGCAAAAAGCATGACAGCATACCTCAAATGCTTATCAGGGATCTGTCATACAAAGAGGTTTGTTAAACTGATGCGAGCCATCCTCAAATATTTTCCTTATTCAAGTGTACATTTGTATCGTTAAATATTTTAAGATTTGAAAATTTAAAAAAAGTTAAAAAATCGTTACGAATAGAGGAGAAATCGAGAGTATAGCAGGCAGACGAACACTCAGAAGTTATTATTTCGAATTGCCCAAAATGCCATAGTCCCACAGAAGCCTCTTAGAAGAGTATTTATGGGGCATTCTGCTCCCTTCAGCCCCAATTCTTGGGGTTACAGAATATTTCAAAGTTTCTACAATTTTTTTTATAATGGGCCAAGGTTAAAATTTGGACCGTCTTTTACTGCCGATGGCACTTTGGTCTAAATATACGCTTGGAAAAAATTTTTTGGCCAAAGTCCTTAAAGCTGAAAAAGCAGGCATTTTCTGGAATTTCAGATGCAAAGATGTATGTATATGTACAAGTGGGTTTGAACATTTGAATAAATATTTGATCTATCACCTGGACATTGGCAGCCCGACTTCCGTTGCGGACCGAACTCAAAACGCAAATCTCGTGCCAAACATCGCAACAAACATCATTTCTTGATGAAGATCTGTCTCGTAGAATTCGCTTTGTTCTACAAACTCTCATTCAAAGTCATCAAACGGTGTCACGTGATCGGTATCAAGTTACATTTAGAATTTATGCGAATCAGACACTCGATACGACATCAATTCTCGGGACGTGACCGACCAAAAGTTGCTTAGTTTGCCGATGTGAACGTACCTTAGTGACGTGAGTGGAAGGAGTAAACGAGAGACGTAGCATGGGAACAGATTCGACTGAGATTAGTTTCTTATCTTAAAAATGTCTGACTTTGATGCTCATTATCCGCATTTAATGAAGAAAACTTTTGGGATAAAGTTTGATGATTGATGATCACTGTACGTGTGACTGAATTGTAACAATTTTGACACTTGAAAGCATTCTGAAATCCAAATTTGAGGAAGGAAACTCAAGAGGACTTTCCCGGTCTGTATCGTCATCAAGCAAATTAACTTAAGTCACCGTGCCATCAAACTGAGTGCAATCTTGCCACAAACTGACTCGATTTCTCACAAATGACTGTCAAATTACCAGCACCATCAATTAGGCGCACATCTCCTGCAAAATATTCTTTATCACATTGACCGCAGCAAGCACTGTGGCCATTAGCATTGATCACGACGGTCCAATGAAGACAGGCAATCGGCAGGCATCACTGCTTCGACAGCATAACATTTATGGCCTGCCTCCTTAATGCATTCAGAATTCTCGGCTCGTCGAAATTCCGACCTCCGACTTTCTAAAACCCGACCAAGCCATCGCCGGCCTCATCATCATCATCGGCACTCTGCTCCCCCAGCCTGCTTCCTAATTCAGACACATTAATTCCATATGTCAATCAAAGATCCCATGTCCAGCGGATTTATTCCTTCCTCGCTGCCTCGCAACCAGATTCTCAGTGCGTGCGCCGTGCCGCCGCGCTTAAGCAACTTGCAGTTCAATAATTTAAACAACGTCGTATTACATTTGACGGGAATCTTATGTAACGGTCCAGCACCAACCGCGACAAGTTGCTCAGCTGAATGTCCTTTTTTTCTATTCCTCGGCATCGGCTGCACTGACACAACCATCATCGTCGTGTCGTTTTTGTCACATTCAGTAGTGTTTCCTGGCTAGAGAAGGACTGCGCGGTTGACGAGAACACGCCGTTAGACACCTGTTCAGGTCCAACCAGTTTGCGCTTAAGGTTACGACAACAGAATTTACGATTGGCCTACAAAAGTCTTCTATCATCCATCTGCGAAACGAGAAGCATACACAAAAACAACAAGAATCTGGTTTCCCTCATTCATAGATTGCACAGCAACGGCCCCAACGGACCGATCGGGGGACGCGATAACCCAACCTCCCACCGAATAAGGTTATAAGAGAATGTCTCGAGAAAGCACTTCAAAGAGAAGCGCGCTTACCGAACGAACGAAAACGAAAAACAAAAGAACTCTCTCTCTCTCTCTTGCTCTCTCAGTGTGTGCGCTCAAGAACCTGACGATCGGCGCAGTGTGGCTGTGTGCGGCGGTCGACAGAACCAGCTCAAGATAGCGCGCCGGCGCGCCGCGAGACGGGAGATCCGCAGAGAATCCGAGAATCATAAACGAAACGAAACCTGAATGTACCGCTAGTCATTTAACTCCTGAGGTCAACGAACGTACTTATAGTTATGCTGCACTAACTGTCAACTGACATTAAAGAGAACTCTGTTGCGAGGCACGTGTGTCTGTGGGTGTGTGTGTGTGTGTGTGTGAGGCGGAGAGAGTTGGATGGGACTTGAAAGGTGAATAGGAAAACGCGCCAACAGCAGCGGAATGACGCAGCTTGAGGGATTGTGACCTCGCACGCCCCAGCCTTTAAGGGATGCCCTCCGACTTCCACTTTCTTTCACAATCTCCGCTCCACCCACACACTCACACGGCGCAACCGCAAAAACTCTCCAATCAAAGGTCGCTTCAGGAGAATGAGGAAGTTGTTCGAAATTTCAAAAACAAAAAAAAACAAACCAACATACAACAAGAACCTTTCGTTAGAGAACCCGTTTTGCCAAAAGCCCCTCGAGAGTCATGCAAAGAAGCACGACGAAGACGACGCGGTGAAGGAGGTAGACGCACGGAGTACGACATAAAAACGTTTATAACTGTTCTTAGCCGAAAATACTGGCAGAGAGCAATGACCTCTGGTCAGCGCTGTGTTCGTCTTCGTCTTTGCCGTTCCCGTCGCGCGCGCTCGCGCAAAGGCGCACACACAGCATAAATTCGGTGAGCTTGTGTGCGATTCGTAATCAAATGATGGTCAGCAGCGCTTCAGAATCTCGGCGATTTTTTGGGTAAACATTTTTCGGGGAATTATCTTGCCGTGAGGCTGCCGATGAATAATCCACACCAGGTGACGAAGACGGCGTCGGCTGCGGTGGGCCAGCAACGGTGAGAGGGTGTCATTGACTCTGCGGCGGGACGTTGTGAGGAAACTCACCCGAAATGTGAGACAAATTTGATGAGGTTTTTGCGCTATAAATTGCCCTGATGAACGCCCACTGTCTGCACCGATAGATCTAGAGATGGGATCACAGCCGTGCGTGTGGCGAGGTGGGAGCAACGCTGTGAAGGGGGATGTCTTAGGTCAAGAATCCCATTGAAATTTTTACTTTTACTATGGAAATCTGTACTTAAGGTCGAGCTGGCCGGCGGTTCGATGCCCCGGCCAGAACGGGGCTTGTAGTAAAGCGCCGATTGTCGGCTGATTGGTGAATAAATTAGCAGCTGATCGTAGGTGTTGAATAAAAGATAAAGAAACTATTAAATCTGGGGATCAAAGCCCTGCAAATATTTGTCATCTTGTGCGCGTGGAATTTGACACGACGCGACAGCATGCGTCAGTTGTTGACAGAGGCGGCGGTGACGGTGACGGTGACAGCGATGGAGTCATCCGAGGGTATGGACAGAGACAAAGCTGAGCGGATGTAGATTTGAAAATTTATTGCCAATCTTGTGAAAATGATGTTGGCTTTGAAGCGGAACTTACTGGCAGAACGTATCGTAAATTTTGGTTTTTGTTGCGTGTGACCCCAAAGAATGGGTACTTGGGTGGAAATTTACGAGGAAGAAGTCCGCACCGTTTGTTTTAAGAGAGGTTATGAAATGTAATTTCATTCTGAGTTATTGTCCGAAAGTAAGGAAAGTTTGGTGGTTGGGGTTGTCTTAAGAAAACAGAACGAACTTTTAAAATTTCAAAACTGTAGTGTCAATGCTGACTAAAATTTGAAACCCCATAGTTTCCGATAAGCTTCCTTTTATACTCCGCCACGTACGATGGACATTTTCCTTTTCCCCTTTTGGAGCTTAGGTGAGTGTTCAGAACCAAAGACGGACACAAAATTTATTCGAAAATCTCTTTTAGCAGTTTCAAGCCAAGCCATTTTCTTAAGGAATAACTAAAAGGTGTCATGTTTGAAGGTGTTGGCATGTCTAAAAGGTGTAAAAGGTGTCTTCTTACTTAATATGGAAAAAACAGAAAGTTGAGGACATCATCTCAAAATCCAAAAATGTAAAAAATTCCAAAAACATTATTTCGACAACGAAATTACGTAAAACATTTAAAAGAGGCATGCGACCCCTTTCCGACCCTCTGCTTGGGATTGTTGTAGGATTGTGAGCAATTTTTCAGTCAGATATTTGAGCAGTTTTCAGTATTCTCCTTTTTAACGCGTCGGATTCGTGCCTTCTTATCCATATCCTCCATTTGTCAAGGAGAGTCCTTCATTGACAGTACCAGGCAAACAATCTTCGTAAAGGGATTGACGCTTGGCTTAAAAATTGCAAATTAAGAAGCTTCTGCAACAAAATCAGGGTGTGTTTTTGACACTAAGTTCGAAGTTCCACTAAAACATTTGGAAGCCTGTTCAGATTACCAGTTTTTCTGTTCACTTAAATGAAATTATAACAAAGTGGGTAGATACATCGATCAACGCGGCATAGATACCAGTTTCAATCCTTGGACTCTTCATCCCATATGTCCTTGAACTGCCGACAACACTCAAGGACTGCTCGTTGTCAATGAAATAGTTTTTAAATTTGGAGTCGACAATCGACTGTAAGTTCCCTCTATACAAGAAAGAACAATATCAAGGACCAGACGAGTAGATTGTGAAGAAGATATGTCCTGGTGCATTGTGGGCTGTAGCCTTACTCATATTGTTTTTTATTCAATTATGTATGTATATACCAAGCAATGGGACAGCATACATTTTTTTGTGTATAGACTTCAAGACACACTTGCACCTCATTAGTACCTCTCCTCCTTAAATCAAATAGTTTGAAGTTGTTCTTGACCCATTTTGCGCGTGAAATCGTATCTTATTGCAGAAATAAGGAAAGAGTAAGATTGCGGCAAAGGTTTATCAATTCGTTGCATATGCAAGTTTTCCCTTGTTATCAAATAATAACTGAGTGGCACTAGAGCCCACAAGGGGCCAGGGCCTAGCTTCCACAACATTTACTCGTGTTGTGCGGGCTACTGTTCTCTAACGAGTGGAAGGGACCTACGACTTTTCGCCGACCCCGAGCGGCGAGATTTGAGAAGCTTTTCATAGACAATTGATACTCTTTGAGTGTTGTCAGTATCTCGAAAGTGGTGAAAGACACCGTAAAAAATGCCGTCCGGGAATCGAACCTAGATCTTCGGCGTGTTGGTCGACGCACTTAGCCACTACACCACGACAACCACGTTTTTAAATAGAAGCCTATACAAAATGCCTTTAATTTAACTTTCTTGAATTAAAATACAAAATCTTTGAATGGAGCAGTGCAAGCCCAGCTTCTAGGTAGACAACAGTAAGGCTTGGCGGAATTTAATGCCCACTTCGGGTGGCGAAACTTTATCTCGAGACTAAACTTCTGCTTTTGCTCTATCAGACGAGAACCATCATCGTCATAATCTTTTTATTTAAACCGCATGTTCCACTAAAGGGGTTGCGGGCACAATGCACGAACCCATCAGGATTTATTCCTAAGCGCAATCAAGAGACTTTATGGACTCTATCCAACCACCTAGTACTGGCTCTGCAGAGTGGTAGCCTATCTGATGGCATTGTAACCAAGGTACGCCTCGGAAGTCGTGATGAAGGAAACATCTGAACCACGAAATGATTCTTTCAAATGAAAAATATGGCTCCGTTCAGATTTAGTTTGGACTCCTCATAGAAGAGGACACACCCACATACGAATCACAGCTGACAATTTTTTCGTCGTAATGATGATCCTTAACTGCTAGCATTCTTGGCCACTGATGGTATGTATAGGGAAGTTTACAAGCAATGGTGTTTTTTTCAGGCTTTCGAAATTTTAAAGCAACAAAGGCAGTATGCGGTCAATTACAGTAACAACATAATCAACTTCGCAAAGCTGCAAGTACTTCAACTCTAAGGCAATTGACTCTTTAGTTAAACTCCTAAGTCGTTTGGGGTAAAAAATTCCTTGCATGTAAACCAGATTTTGACGCAATGTACAGTAAGTTGGGAATTGTTCGCTTTTCGGAGTTTGTCGTACGATTTTGGTGCATTGGGCCCTGTGATATGAATGACTAACAGAGGCTTCGTCGTCTTACACTTCATGGGACTATGTTAAAGTAAGCTATGCACCCACCAGCGTGGTTTATAGTTTACTTAAAGAATAACGTGTGGGCTACCAAACTTAATTACACTCGTAAGTGCACAAGGCCTACCTTCCGAATTACAAAGTTTTTTTCACAATAATCCGGGTCATTGCAACAATGGTTCCTTAGTCTTCATATCCTGATGATTAAGGAAAACAAAATTTACACGAGGGACTGTAAGAGACAGTTTGTTCCCCATGCATAAGTCTACAATTCATAACAAACCTGCAAAGTTTCTGTTGACAAACCCGAGGATCCGAAAATTCAAAACCACAAAAGTTCGAAATTCTAAAAACAATCCCGAGATGAACAAAATCTTAAGAATCCGACATGTCGGCTTGACTTAAACAAACGAGAAATAAATAGAGGAAGGGTGTTGTACGAGACTAGCTTGCTTTTCATTCACAAGCCTAGATCGTTTTTGTCAGGATCTATAATTTTCGAAAGTTTGCCATTCAAAATCTTACCGTATTGCAAGATTAAGTGTTTTTTGTGTATCTATAAGTTCTATCTGCTCGGATTTAAAGGCGCTTTCGGGCCGGATCAGTTTTATCCATCCGCTCTGCATGACCTAAACATCGCATTGTATCCATAGACACTGGACTACACTTGACACATGCACAGCCTGTACAGTTCTTCGTTAAATTTGTACCCAGATGCCATCAAGTCAGGTTGGTCTTTGACATAGAGGTTTGTTGCTTACTGTCCCACGTTTGCCAAGAGTGATTGCACCTCTGATTTCGTTACTGATGCTATTGTTTATCATTATCATGTAAAGCCAATGTAGGCTAAGTCCTTGACTACCTCAAAGTTTTTACTATTCATTGTGACCTTCTGTTCTAGATGTTGTGCGTCTTTCCTTGATGATAGCATACATTTTGCTCTTTCCTCGTTTACCACCGGACCCATTTTAGCTGATTTCTTTTAACCCAGCAAACACCAAATTCGTCTTATCACGTCAATGTCGTCTTTTGAAAAATCCTTGTCAGGTTTTGACTTCTCAGTTGTGCACAGTCTCTCAGGGATGATGTTGTAAAAGTCATATGACAACGCGTCACCTCGTATAAGCCCTTTCTCTAACATTCAAGGTCTCATTGTGTTCGAATCTTTATCAGCAGTGACACAGTTCCTTGTAAAACTCGAACTTTCATCGAAATCCTCATCGAAAACCCCAACCGATGAGCAGTACAAAAAAAAGTTCATTCACCGAGTTCGCTGCTTCCCATCGTTCGTATTTTCTTTTCAGAACACCCTCAAGTCAGCCTACACGACAGTCATTGTGAGATTTAAATCTCAACCCCATAAAAGTTCACAATCAAATAAAGCCCCCTCGTAAAACGCTTGTCCATATTTTTACGCGCCCAAGCCCTGCGCTTCAATGGCGGCCATAAATTAAAGAAACAAGAAGGAAACCTAATCAATTCCGCTCCCAACAAGAGGCGACAGTCATCAGCAGAGGCCTACCGTCACCTCACACAGTGTCTACCGGTCACCGCGTCGATTTCACAAGACCGGCCCCGCATCACCCAGTTGGATACCGTCTCCGGGGAGAGTCCACAAAGCTAATTGTTTCTACGTACATGTGCGCCGGGGTGTCAAATTCTTTCTGTCGAAAGAGACTCATTGCTGCTCTCGCACGCCACCTTCCGAATCTGAACGAATCCAAAAAAAGGCAGAAAAAAAATTCAATTAACGTTTTGAATCCGCTAAATACCCATAAGCAGTTTATGGAGCCACCGCAACACAATCGCTCCGCTACCGCCGAAGAAAGTTCTTCCTGTCACCGACCCCCCGTCAGTCGGCCGCAACCGGTGGCCGGTGTGTCGTCGTCATATGACACTGACACTGACAGCTCAAAGTGTAACGTGCATCACGGCGCTTGTGTGTGAGCCGAGAGCAGAAGCACCGTCATCCCGATGATGATCAGCGGAATCATCAGCTTCTCGTTGTGGACGTCGGTCGTCGTCATCTGCGTTCGCTGGAAGTCATCGAACTCTGATGAAACAAACGCTTCTAACTGCCGCCGAATTGTAGCGGCTGCAGGTCAATGTTCGTTAAAAGTGAATACGACGGCCGTTTCCTTGTGCCAAACGATGACGTCGTATCCGAGTCGGGCACACGGCGATAACTCACGATCGAGGTGAATAAATATGAAGAACGACGTGAGGCTGTGAAGGTAGCCAACAGATGCGGAGATACACGCTCGCTCGGCTCCGCAGGTAAATCCGCTTAATTTGGACGGATAAGGCGGAGAGCCGGTGCGGTGCTGGTGTGTTTCATTAACAGTTTGCAGGACGGTGGATGGATGCAGAACTGCAGGCTGACATGGGATTTGTGGTTTTCAATGAAGATCAAAATTAGTCGAACGGTTTAAGGTTGATATGGATGTTATCGTGGGAATTCGGTTTCCATTTTGCGGGTTCTAGAAACGGGGTGGGGTTGGAAGTCAAGAAGGGATATGGATGATCAGAAAATTGGCAATTAGGAAAAAAAATTGACAAGCGCCTTCTACCATTCAAACATTCTGAACGCAGCCATGCAAGAGATATTTCTCTGATTCTGAAGTAGGTTAACGAACACAAGGAACATGTCTTAAATTGGATAGCCATAAACTTGTTGTTTTTGTTTTAAGATAAGGAAAGTCAAGTGACCGAATTTCGGCCTTAAGTCAGAAAGAGTTGTTGTGAAACTTGGTTCTTACCACAGCAATTGCAAAAAAGCCGTGCCGCCCATTCCCGTGATCTCCAAATGCTCCCAATAAGTACTTCAAAAATCTGTCGTCCACTCCAATGTTCGCACAAAACAGGTCCACTAGTTTGACCAAATTGTACCGAAATCCCTTAAATTCGATATGATATTAACAGACAAAGAAAATTGGTCAAGTGCGAGTGTCGCCCACAGATACATGGTTTCATTATTTTTTCTTTTCAACTACAGTTTCCTAGATTTGCAAAATTAGTTGCGAAATGACATTTTGCAGTTTTATCCTGCTGCTTTCCTGCTATACTAAGTGTATCCTACTTCACAATTTCGCCCAAATCTCTTCATGACGTAGGAAATAAGCAGACAGACAACAGACAAACGAACGTCCTGATATTATAATCGTTTCAATTTTTGAAACGAAACCATTAAAGTGATGCACTCAAGGTGAGTGACGAGAGAGAATGGGAATGAGTGACGCGTAGGATGACTTCCGATCATACATACTCGTATGTGTCATCGCATTCCAATCACCTTACTTAGCCTTCTTTTGCTCGCTTCGTGAGATTTTGTCGGCTGATTTCGTTTGATTTGCAATCGGTCCGAAGGAACAACTGAATGCGAGCTCTGCGCCAAGTACAGGTCTGAAGCAAATTGAAATCGTAATCGACGCAATTCCCATGAACGGTGGTGAAATTTTGTGTAAGGGTTGTCATTGCATGGTCAGAATGTAAAGTTGACCGAGGTCATTGTTCTTGGATGGTTCTTGCTGGGGGAAACGATAAGAAGGCTTAGAGGACGGTAGGTAGGTACAAAATATTAAAGCGGCTTATGCTGAATCATTGTAACATTTTTTTTTTGGTATAAGGACGCTAAAAACAACTGGTTAAAAAGCAATTCAAATAACTGACACCATTTTTCAAATTGTTGGTAATTATAGTTTCCGTGTATCCTTCAATCCATCACGTTTGCTTTATTCTTCATAACTTAGAAGCGAAATTTCGCAAAAAGCTACATTTGAGATGCCGATTGTTGTACTTGTACGAACATTTTATTTTGGGGCATAATTAGGGATAGCTCCTGTATACATGAAGTTGGGGCGCATTTCCTAATATTTTTTATTTTTATTTTTTTAATATTTTTGGTTAAAATCCGACGCACCATAAGGATATGCTCCCATTAGACCTCTTAGAACGGCTGTTTTAGAGCGAAAGGTTTATTTAAAACGAAAAGAGGAAAGGAAAAGGATATGTATCCAAAAAAAATACGTTGTTGCGGTATTCGTGACAAAACACCCAAGTGATCGTCTCATCCATCAGAAATTTATAACCAACCATCAGGATCCAAAACGAAGTCCATACGATCCACAACGATCCTCAAGCCTCCCAATATTCACCACCAACACCAATTCGCCAAAGCGTAATGCGTTCCCGCCTTGCAATCCTATATACGTGCGCGGGTGCATGTGAGTGTTATCCTTGCTGGGTGGTTAAGTGGTGACCTTCCCGATGGGCTGATGAAGCCTGGTTTGATGAATATCCAATAAATCCGTCGGAGAAAGCATTCTTTCACTGCATCCACTTCGCACTGGAGAGGCAGATTGTAAACCGACCAAGCGCCAACAATATAATGCCTACAGAGTACTGGAATGTTCACATTCATTGTGATGGTTCATTCAAAACTTAGACAGGCGGAAGCTGAAAGGGCTTCCCTCCAAAGCAGAGCTTAAGTCGCTTACTAACCCCGTGAAGTAATGCCTAACGACAGTTTCACGGGGTGAGTGGTTGAAGTGAGAAGGGTATGGATTAGTACGTAATCGACCGTACCTCGGTTCCAAATCGTGCATGCTGACAATTCGGGATGCTGGTATCTTTGGATGATTACCACATCCTTGGGCGCATCCCCAAAAAATTCCATACCCGTCAGAACGTTTGAAAAACGCATTGCAATGTACTACGAAAACGTGAACTTAGCAAAAAAACGCAGACAAAAGAAATGATTAGCAGGGAAAGACATTTTGGATGTTCTTTAGGAGTACCCAGCGGCGATGGCACGGCGTCGTCGATGGCAGTCGATCGTTGTTAAAGTACAAGAAAAATATTCGCTATAGATAACCCCTCTTATCGAATGTGAGAAGGTGTACCCCCAAGAAGACTCAGACAGTCTATATTTCATCTAATCCTTTATTTATTGCAAACGAAAAAGATTACACGATTATTCCCTCCCACCGCGTCACTTTAGCTTCGAAAAAGAAAATTCACAGTCATCCCCTAAAATACGTAATTTTCTTATCCAGATACAGACCAAGCTAGATCAATTTTGAAGTACCTTAGAATATGGTATTAGTGCCAAGTTATCGGTTCCTAACTTGGTGTTTCTTCCAACTCTCACATTTGGTCATGATTTGGTCAAATTTAAATAACATCGCGAATAAGAGCTGCCGAGATAAGATTTCTCCGAGCTGTTGCGAGACTTAGTCGCCAGATAGGGTGAACAATGCTACAGTGCGGGGGCAACTCAATGTTGAGCAGCTACTTCTTGGAATGGAGAGAGCTACACTTCGATAGTTTGGCTACGTGGAACGGATGTCCCATGCATCACGACTCTCGAAGTCTGCCTTAAATGCAATACCACCAGGCGACTACTCGGCAGACCCAGGGCTTGGTGGTTGGATCAAGTTCATAAACTCGCCTGTTAGCTCTTGGGAGTAGCTCCTGATGATCAGGATCAAGTGGTCTGGAGGTCTCTTTTTCTTGAACAGCCGCCGCTCACTCATTAATGGAACAAAATGCGGGTCAAAATGATGAAAATGAAAAAAAAATTACAAAATATTTTAATTTAAATACAATGGGAGAGTACGATGTTGGAGGACATATGGTTGCCGCCAGGACCATCAATAGCGCATAGCCAGCTTTTAGGTGAGTTCTCGACACCACAGCTCCAAGGGTGTTGTTTTTTCTTGAAGTCATGACCATAGGTTCTAGTTCAGCCCTATGGCGATAAGGACACCTGATTGATAAGGACCAACGAGTATTAGTGGACATAGTTCAGATGATTGGCCATCTTGTCCGGCAACACGCCATCAATCCATTCATCCCTAACCGCAGTAGCCTTGAAGAACAAACGAAGAACTGGAGGATGTCACTGCAGTCGATAGAAATCTGCTGTCTTGCAGCTGTCGCTAAATATCACATTTTGAATATTATGCTAGACCTGGTTTTGGTGCAAAAACAACCCTATTGGGTTTCCACAAGGATTCAGGCAATGAAGACGCCCCCCTTCCCCCCAGGGGACTCCGAAAATCAGGCCTTAAAACACAAATAACAGCAGCAGTGGGACTTGAAGAGCTGAATTGCAGAAAATCTTCATTAAAACCCCAGCCCACAATGGAGCTGCTTCAGTGCATAGTTTCAATCACAGACACCCTGAACGGTGTCCATAAGAAAATTACGAATATGAAGATTGTTCCAAAAAATAGTCAGACACTTAGATAAAATTGCAAAGAAGGACCTGATGACGTCAAAGGGGATGAAATTCGCACCCACAAGCATCTATGAGTGAACACGTCATCACAGAAGGCAAATGAATTGATTCCAAGTCCAGTGCCCACCCACCGACACTACAATCAGTCTCTCATTGGTGGGTGCCTTTTACAGAGACTGCCCGTATCCAATAGGATTGGAGGAAGTGCTTGTCTCCTTGTCACTCTGCAGCAGGGCCACAAAGGATGCACTGAACTAAAGGACAGTTCCTCTCATCTTGATCGTCTATAAAAGAAGAATTTTCCTCCACAGCACATCAGTCGTCCTGGACTCTTGCCAGTGTCCTCCACCAGTTCTCCTTCACAGCACAGTGAACAGTATCCGGATTGTGTGTAGTGTTGTTTTGTGTTCTGTCGCACTTGTAAGGCCAATATCACTAATTATGTCAACAAATTGTCTAACTACATCCCAGCGCGTATCCCCACCCCCCCCCCACTCCCCTCGCACAATAGCTGCTTATTTTTCTTAACCCCCTGCACGTCAGCCGGACTGGCAAAGAACAACAACGTCTGCACATAGACGACAAACATCAATTGTGCTTTGCTTTCAAAATTGACAACACTTTCTGCGTTGTTTCAGCCACTCGTGCGGTTGCCACCAACCAATTGAAGCCCCAAAAGTTCGCCACCACCGTCGAGGTGCATAACGATTTGTCGGAGCCCACTGCAAGTCATCGGCTGTCTATCGCCGCCGTCCGTGAATAGGCTGTTCAATTGGGAAATTTAGTTTCGCCGCGGTGTCCCAGCTCCATGGCTGTTTCATTCTGATTTGGGCTCTCCTAGTCGTACACCGTTCCTCGTCCAAGATGAGCAAAGTTTTGAACAAGAAAAACCTTAAGATCATTAAACGTCCTTGAACGGATCGAGAAAAAAAAGGGAAAAGTTGGTGGCTGTGTTATTTTTTTATTTTATTTTATTTTGCAAGTAAAGCACAATTGATTTGAACAGACTCTCCCGAGTTAAGGTTCGTGGTACTCGCATAAGACTATGCAACGAGAAGTTCCATCAAGCTGGTGATGGGCTGCGCGCATAATGTTGCATAGTTTTCGGGGGGCCTACAAAATTTCCCGATCCATATCCCGTGTTTCCTGTTGATTGCGTTTTTCTTAAAATTTCCGAGCAGTTTATGTGAAAATCAATTTGAATTATTAGATAAGAGCAATCGATAGCAACAAATACAAATAATCGTCAGCGGAAAAGCTGCTGTGAAGGTCGAAAGAATCGAGCGAAAGGGTGAATCAGTGACAGTTTCCGATAAATCAATACAAGTGTGCATGGCTGAAATGGACTTTAAGGAGTACCGCAGGCGTGGTAAGTGTGCACGATTCATTTTTTTTTGCATTTTTCCTGGTAAATTAAATTATCTGATGTAAACATTATTTGTGGCCACAGTAGCGAAGTGGGTAAGTTCATGTTAAAGGTCCCAGAATCGACTTTCTCGTATTTTTGCATTGCATCACTTCTTTCAAGTTCCTGACAACAACCAAGGAGTTGCAATTGCTCCTCAAATTCAGCAGTTTGTAGTTGGCAAGAGATGCAGGTCTGCTCTACCTGTGAAGGAACAATGACACGCGTAACACGAGTCGTTGCTTAAGAAGCAAAGTCCTGGTCCCTTGTGGTGCTGTAGTGCAACCCCTATTTATTTTTAGCAAATTTCTGCCTCTAGTTTAAGTCAATTGGATAATTTAACCATCGCTTACGAAAGTGGTCCTCAGCATAGAGGAGTTAAAGTTAAATTCTGTAAAAGGCGCGACTGATGTAGTAAAACACGAGATTTCTTCAATTATCTTTCAATTATTCCTGAACGTCTATCTTGTCTCTCCTAAACTTATTTCTACCATATATTATGGTACACACTCGTACCAAGGTTTTTTCCCAATCCTTGAAGCGCTTGAAAAAATTATTTATTGTCTTACGTCTTACGATGCCGTCCTCGTCTCCTCAATCGTATCATAGCATTGTCACTTCATCGGTTTCTTCAGTTTCGGGAACATGAAAATGTCTGTGGAGTACAGTGGTAGCAGTGGCCTTATTGTAAGTGTGTTGTTTAAGCCAAATTTTGGCCCAGGAGCAGCGATGTTTCGAGAGGCGATGTCTCTTGCGGCGACGTATCTCATGCTCAACTAATTAGTAAAACTAGAATGGCAGGTACCGATCTCTTATACATATGTTTAGGTCCTCAGCAGCCTCTCTATCAGTGAGGCAACTACTGGCAAAAGCTATTCGGCACTTTCTTCCTCGTTCTCATTTTCTCGGCCATCTGAGATCTTTTTGTGCCACCCTCGGACCACAGTCAAAATTCGGAACTAAATTTTGTTTTTGACACAAACTTCGATACAGGCCCCTTGAACCAATTTTTGGAATAGTCAAAAGTCGATGATGTGCCACGGGTCTACAAACATGTCAAGCTAACGATACATAGAGGGTCCGCGCTTGTTATGGCTGCCTTTCTTGGCTGTAGGTCCTGGGCACTCTGATTTCAGTCATTTAGACCAAGCTGTCTTTTGTCAGCGATGACTTGCCTTATATACCAAAGTTTCCGTCTTTCTCTCCTAAGAAAAAGCTTCGAATTTGAAGACCTTCTTGAAGGAGCCTTGATGTTCATGCATTCGATGTGGCCGAGCCACTGTAGTCCACAAATCTTTGCCTTCCGGACTACATCCACATCATGGTACAGGGCTTAGAGTTCACGGTTGTCTTCTTCTTCATTCATCTTCCTTGTTGACAGAAACACAAAGAAAAGGAGTTGCCCAAAATTAAATAAAGATTCCCAACTTGTCGCTATAAGTGAAAAACTCGAGTATCAACATAACAAAATCGAATAAACAAGTTTGACCCCAGTGATATTCAAGATTCGCGATTCAAGTCAAACTGACCTCATAATCAACATACGTTTAGATCGCGAAACTTCAACTCCTTTGACCCGCTTGAAAAATACATTGCGGCGATAAGTCTCATTTGATTAAAATTTTTTGCCCGGAGAGAGAAAATTTATATTAAATTTTGAATCCGAAAGAACTCGCGCGACAATTTTGTTTGATTTTTTTATTACCTGACTTAACGGCTTATATCACGGGGTCCATTTTCTCAAGAGTCGTAGGTAACCCAAAACTAGACGCCTTAGTAACCCAAGTACCAAATGAAATCAGCTTGACTTACATCCAGGGGCGAGGCCTTTTGAAAACCTTTGCCACTCTCTGTATAGCAACACCGGGTTGAGAATGCAATGAGCCTGAAAAGTCCCCAACAGATTGACCCTACTCAGTACGGTGAACAGTACTGAGTAATCTGATCTTGACTCTGTCCGCGATAATGGGACTTAAACCGAAGTTCCAGAGGCCCCTGATCTCTCGAGGCACCAGAACATAGCCTCTAATGAAGCTGACACTACCAGTCAGGTTCCCTAAATCCATTGCACCAAATGGTTCTTGGTTTCATAAGTGATTTCGTTCCGATTCATGAATCCTGTGTCATCATCAGCGTGGATTAGACAACAATTCCGAAGCTCATTCAACCAATTTGGCTGTGGCCCTAAGGGTGGTGTCTGGTGGTACTTATGGTGGAAGAGCAATTCTTTTTCGCCAGATTGAGCTGTACTTTTCTGGAATTCGAAGAGTTTTTTCTTCGCACTGTCATTCAGTCAAAAAAAAAAGTGGAATACCCGTGTGATCAAAAAATTGCGCTTGTTCATATTGGAAGTCATGTGTTCTAAATTTTGCTACAGCAAAAATTGTATGTGTGTGGTTGCCATGGCGTAGTGGACACGTGCGTCGACCCACACGGAGAAGGTCTAGGTTTGATTCCCAAATAGAACACCTCACATTTTTTACGACACCACCTCTTTCGAGTTGCTGGCAATACTCAAAGAGTATCAATTGTCTATGAAAAGCTTCGCAAATCTCGCCGTTCGGAGTCGGCAAAAAACTGTAGGTCCGTTTTACTCGTGAGGGAACAGTGGCACGCACAACACGAGTCTTTGTTGTAGACGCTAGGCCTTGGGCCTTTGTGGACTGTAGTGCCCCTCAATAATTCAAATTGTATCTGCCCACTTTGTTTAAGTCGACATAGTAGAACTCAGCGTTCGTTTTGCACTTCTCCAGATAGTCGCTGTGTGAATCCCCAAAAGAGGTAGTTATAAACTTTCCAGCTGAAAGGACAGTCATCGCCTTCTTCAGAGCATGAATGGATGAAGGGTACGCGGGATGAAGTCCATTATTTCGAATGTTCCTTGGTCTCTGCTGTATACCACTGGATCCATGTTTGATTGATGATCACAAAACGATGCAAGAACTTCTGCTCTCTGCTGCTCTGAAGTGGCCTCAGAGCTACGTTTGTTCCCCGAAGTGAGCAAACGTGGAACCTATGACGAGAGACAGCTCTCTTATACCCAATATTTCATGATAGGATGTCAGAGATGCCTAGTGTGTCATCTATCTTGCACACCTTTCGGCAGCGGTCTGCAGTTACGAGATTGTTATCCTTCATGGCATCTTAGCATTGCCCCTCCAAAAGCATTGTGCGAGCACCTAAATTTTGATAATTTTCGTTAATCATTGAAGAAGACTAGAAATTGCACACAGCATTGACGAGATTTTTGGTGTCAAAAACAGGAATCGAATCATCGATCAGATTTTGTTTCTATATTTTAAAAAGCGCCGATGCTTCCGCTTTAACACGCACTTACAACAAAACTACTCGTCTGAATTCAGACAGCAGGCGTCTACGATAATATACGCGACTGGCACCGCCCCCTCCTCCTCCCCCTCTACCTTTGCAAAGTCATCTGTGCCTTATCGTAATGCACCTTTTGGGTCACTCAACACTATGCAGTTCTAAGGTTCTTGACGCTTCTTTCATTGATGCGAAATTTCAACAAACTTTGGAAATTCTTACACCAGCTTTGTGTGACTACAGCAAAACTTTAACGAGGTCAAATCGCATCACATCGGTCAGCTTCAAACTGCTCCAGATAGTGGTGTGCCAGACCAGATTGAAAATATCACAACCAGCTCAGTAGATGTCACTTCAAAAGACAAATTTCGAAACTTCCTTTTGGAAGACTACAGGCCTACGTCTGATCTAGATGTGTACGAAAAACATTCCCAGAGACATGTCACTCCTTCAAAAGATACCGAATGTTAAGTGGCAATGGCGCATTCACACTCTAGATTCGAGAAATGACTTTTTTAAGGTTTCGTTTAAAATTAACTCAAAAACTTAATGTTTTAATGAGCCGTTGCTGAATTGGAAGGGGTATACTTTTAGACAGTTTATTGAAAAAATCGAAAACCGAAAACGAGAAACGTTCTTAATTATCAAAAAAACAAAGCGTACCCCAGCGCAGCTCTTCACAAAAAGCAACCCTTTCCCCTCCAACATCAACCAAAATCCCATTTATTTCCAGCGCATTTCATAGCCAGTTCTCTCAGTCTAAGCTGAAGTTCCAAGTCCAAGTGAGAAATCAAATTAGAATACGCACAAAATTTATATGTGATGCCCGCAATAAAATCGGCAAACGCCCTCCTCGCACCCATTTAACTGGACAACTGGTCCCTTCCAGAGTCATCGCATCCGACAGGCGAATATTGGATTCATCTAATCCCCGGAAAATACACATACGAAGCGACGTATCCCTTATTTCGCATAAAACCCCGGGAGTCCACACAGATCTTCCTTAAATCGTCGCGTAAATTGGCTTAGGAGCTCCGAAATTAATTCCAACACTGCCCGTCTGTCTTGCAGGCAAACAAATGGTCGACTACATCGCGGACTACTTGGAGAACATCAGAGACCGCAGAGTCTTCCCCGATGTGAAGCCCGGCTACATGCGGAACCTCTTGCCGGAGTCGGCGCCGGTGGAGGGCGAGAACTGGGACGCCATCTTCAACGACGTGGAGCGCGTCATCATGCCCGGAGTGACCCACTGGCAGAGTCCGCACATGCACGCGTACTTCCCCGCCCTGAACTCGTTCCCGTCCCTGCTGGGTGATATGCTGGCCGACGCCATTAACTGCCTGGGCTTCACTTGGGCCAGCTCTCCGGCCTGCACCGAGCTGGAGATAATCGTCATGAACTGGCTGGGAAAGATGATTGGGCTGCCGGACGAATTCTTGCATCTCAACAACAGCAGCAAGGGCGGTGGCGTCATTCAGACGACGGCCAGCGAAGCGACTCTGGTGTGCCTGCTGGCCGGGCGGACGAGGGCCATTCGCAGTTTTCACGAGCGGTGCCCCGGCTACCAGGACGCAGAGATAAACGCCCGCCTGGTGGCCTACTGCTCCGACCAGGCCCACTCCAGCGTCGAGAAGGCGGCGCTTATCGGTGAGTGGGCCACGGCCGCCGCCGCCGTCACATAAGCACTCACAAATCCGATTACTCTTACAGGATTAGTCCGGATGCGGTACATCGAGTCCGACGAGAATCTCTCCATGAGGGGTGAGCTGTTGCGCGAAGCAATCGAAGACGACACCAAACAGGGGTTGATTCCGTTCTGGGTGAGTGTGGTTAAGCGGGGTGGGTGGCCGCAGCCTGATTGACATTAAGCAGATTGGCTGCTGATAGTCCCGCAGGGATCAATTAGTTGCGGCGGCAGCTGCTTGTCAATCCACTTGTTGGTCATTAGGGTGACTGATGTTTGTGTCTTCGTCCGCAACAGGTCTGTGGGACTCTGGGAACAACAGGGACATGCGCGTTCGACAACTTGGAAGAGGTATGACGGTGCATGGTGAGACGCCTTGCTTGAGTGGTTTCTCTTTCAGATTGGCATCGTGTGCCGGGACTACAACCTGTGGCTGCATCTGGATGCGGCGTACGCTGGGAGTGCGTTCATCTGTCCCGAGTATCGGTCGTGGCTGAAGGGCATCGAGCGAGCTGACTCAATCGCGTTCAACCCCTCCAAGTGGTTGATGGTGCACTTTGACTGCACTGCCTTGTGGTACGCAGGACGGGATTGGTTGGGGAAATGTTCACTGTTTGACGTATTTTTTTAATTTTAGGGTGAAGGACAGCACGGCCGTGCATCGTACTTTCAACGTGGAGCCACTCTACCTGCAGCACGAGAACTCCGGCCTGGCCATCGACTACATGCACTGGCAGATACCGCTGAGCAAGCGCTTCCGCTCTCTCAAGCTCTGGTTCGTGCTGCGATCCTTCGGCATCAAAGGCCTGCAGAAGCACATCCGCGAAGGTGTGCGTTTGGCGCAAAAATTCGAGGCGCTTGTGGGTGCTGATCACCGCTTCGAGATCCCCGCTAAGAGGCACCTAGGTATGGACACATTCGCCCCGACGCACGCGATAATTCTGTATCTGTCTTCCAGGAATGGTTGTCTTTCGGATAAGGGGCGAGAACGAGATAACCGAACGACTCCTGAAGCGGCTCAACCACCGCGGGAACTTGCATTGCGTCCCCGCCTCGATCAAGGGAAAGTACGTCATTCGGTTCACAGTGACATCGACTCGGACAACTCTGGATGACATTCTAAGCGACTGGTCCGAGATCCGCCTGGTCGCCGGAGCCGTGCTGGAAGAGATGAACATTCAGATCTCGACGGACAGAGCCAAAGTATCTCTTAAGGGTACGGGCGAGTGGCAAGACGGTGGTGGAACCTAACGACTTCTGCCTTCTCTTCACAGACACCAAGGAAAAGAACGAAGCATTTGGCTCGAGCCTGCTCCTGGCCAACTCCCCCATGTCCCCAAAGATAGTCAACGGCTCCTTCGCGGCCATATTCGACGCTGATGAGTTCCTAGCGAAGACCTACGCCGGCATAAGGATCGCGGTGAGTATAGACTAGGCTGTGAGGGTGTACCTCGCGCTAATTGGCCTCTTTTCCAGCACCAGGAGTCTCCATCAATGCGACGCCGTGTGCGCGGTATACTCATGTCCGGTAAGTGTGAGAAATCCCTTCGCGCTTAAACTCCCACTCGTCTCCTTCCCTAGGCAAACAGTTCTCCCTGGACTCCCACATGGACATCGTGGTCCAAACCTGCTTGGACTCCTCCACCACACCCTCAGTCACAACCACCAGCTACGGTAAGACGAACCCGATCTGTGAGGACAACGAGGAGGGCTGGGAAGGTACGAAGAACAGGTAGCGTAGAGTTCACATCTCATTCATCTAAGGTGTTGTGTATCCCAAGCTAAACCCCGATTCTCCCCCACCCCTGTGTTGGATGTCACTTCCCGTTGCACTCGTAGTTGGTAAATGCGATGTTATTCCATGTTTGTCACGCTCTCCACCGCCGGCCATGTTCACACAATCTAACGCCTCTTGTCCTCTCACACAGCTTATGAGTCGCTGGGCACCCCGCCCCGGACGCCGCCACCGATGATCTCCCCACTCATTTTGACGCCAAGCAGCAGCTACAACCTGATCAGCGCAGTGTCGGCCCAAACTGCCACACTGACGATGGAAAACATCGCACGGTCGCTGCCACACCCGGACGAGCAGGGCGCTGTGGTTCGAGTCCAGAGTAGAAAGCCCCCCAATACACTCACCCTCCCCACCAGAAGCAGCTACATCATCGATAATACAGTGTACATGCGAAATTTGGAGACTTCCGTGGCGTTCGCCACTTGCTTTGGTTCTGCGCAGGCGAGCGGCGACGCACTCCTCTGCTCGTCCATTCCCTCCTCCCTGGTCTCATCCGGCAATAATCGCATCATCTTTCAGACAGCTTCGCAGAAATCTAGCAGCAGCAGCAGCAGCAGCGGCAGCAGTGTTTTGTGTAGTCCCCCAGCAGCTGGTCGCAGTGGATCAAAACGGAAGAACGTGTACGTCTACCGTTGCAATGGGAAGCAGAACTCCGTCAGGACGCAGTTGAAGCAGCAGGATGAAGAGGTCTACCACGGGAAGCGCTACTTAGACCCCGTGGTGGAGGCCATCGACGACTGTGCCTTCGTCAACGATGGCTTCCACGCTATATCCGTCACCACCCGCCAGGAGTTCCGCTCGAACACTTTCGGCTGTACGGTGCTGCCGGGCATAGCTGAGGTTGACTCGCCCGGCGCGGTGGACTGGGAGGCGGTACGCGCGAACTTTCGCACCGACCGGGCTCGACTTCGCCGCGGAAGCAACAGTTTCCCCAAGTTCCGGCTGCGGATCAACGACGAGCACGGCAATCGGATCAAGAGCTCCTTTGAGTCGTCATCGGGACGCGAGGACAGCACATACACCCCCTCGCCCGTCACCCCAGACAACGTTACATCGCCAACGACGATGTGGTCTTCTCTGGAGTGCACCGAGAAGTCGCCAGATGGTGCAGTTGTGTCTAACGACGGCTGGACAATTGTTCCATCTGACAGAGAGAGCAGCGACTCAAAGGTTTGCCAGAAGTGCGGCCATAGTACACCGAATCGGGGAAACTCCTCGGCATCCTCCTCCTCCACGTCGGCCTCCACCACTCCATCCGATTCGTCCTGACTTAGAGGTTAAGTTTATCGGTGTTGTTGCGTTTTGTTTTTAGGTTAGTTGACGTTAGCTCTATGCTCCTAGTCTTAAGGTCTTTCAAGGGAACTTACTGTAAATGTATCACAAAACTGCTGTGCTAGCAATAACTACGAATACAAGAAAATATCTAATCCTACCGCCTAGGCTAAGTTAACTTTAAGGGAAATTCGCTCTCGATGTTCCAGTAGCCGTGAATTCAATAATAAACTATAGCCCTGCAATTCTATTCGTCTGCAGTCTATTTTCCTGGAGGAAGCATTTTGGGGAAGGAATTTGAACAGTCCCAAAATAAAATGGCTGACTTATGCGAGGGTCAGAGAGAACTTATATGATGCGATCGTAGTAAGGAAATTGTACGAGTTGGGTTAAGTTTTGTTTCGTTTGCTTAAGTATTTTTAAGTTTCGTTAAAATTCGTTAAGTTTCATTGAGTTTCGTTAAATTTCGTTAAGTTTCGTTGAGTTTCGTTAAATTTCCTTGGGTTTCGTTTAATTTCGTTGAGTTTCGTTAAGCTTCGTTGAGTTTCGTTAAGTTGTATATAGTTTTCCAAACCTATGTGGAGGCGAAATTATTGACCCTCCATACATATCATGACTTCTTAGACGCTGAAAAACAGGACTGTATTCTATTTTGAGGGTTGGACGTTAGTTTCAGTTTAAGAAACCCAAAATATTGAGCACTCGGCTTAATTGACACCACCATCTTTAACATGTTGTATGATGTGTGTTCGAATTACTTGCCTTTTTGAAAAGGAATGCTGTCAGGCCTATGTAGAGAACCAGAAGACGCATAAGACAATGCCGCATCAAATTTGCAGGCTCTGCTAAAAAAAGCTTAAAGAACTGGCTCTACAGATGAAATTAGCGTGGGAGTCGAAAAATGTATTCCGCGCCGAAGCCTACAACAATGAAAGAGGACAACCTGTAGAAGAGTTTCATGAAATTTTTTCTAACGACGGTTAAGCGGCAAAATAAGGACCCACAAGCAGATGTTAGGCAAATTTGATACACCAACTTGGACTTTGATGGAAAGTTCGGCTTCCAAATATATTATCTATGTCAAACGCAGCTGCTAGAGCGAACGAACTGTCTGAAGAATTGTTTAGCATAATAGCTCTCTTGTCGAACGGTAAGATCCCTAACCTGGAGGAACTCATTTTCGAATCGGATGACTTTTGATAATCGTATGCTGGCTTAGGCATTCTTACAGGACATACTCCCTTAAGGCCATTGGGTGTAATTCCGTCTTTAGTAAGAGAACCCTTTTAACTTCACCTAACCTAATAGCAGTAGCAACAAACAGAAAGTCGCAAGAAATGTTCTGCTGTATACCGATGGACCGACGGACACAAGTCTTTTAATATCATCGATGCCTGAATGGATACGTTGATTGCCGTCATAGATTGTAGGTAATTCTGATGTATCGCACCAGTGCAACACCTATAATGTGCCATTCTTGTCTTCCAAGAAGGCCGGCAATGCAGTTGAGATTATGATTGTTCACATCCAGAAGGTGCCCGGTTCGAACACCGGACTGAACATCTGCCATTGTTTTCACGGCACCGCCTCTTTTGAGTTGCTAAAAACACTCTGGAAAGGTTCTCAATTTTTGCCGCTGTAGGTCTCCCTTCTTTTGTTGGACCATTATAACGCGTAACAGGGTAATTCATTCGTGGGTTTGATTTATAATGTAAAATACAACACACAAATTGAAAAAGAAACTTAAATATTTTATTTTCGGTTAAAAGAAAAATTTATGGCATTTGCTTGTTAATAAGGATACCATGTAAATACTGCCCACGTCTACATCTATGGAGGTGCATTTGAAAGGTCCAAGTTTGGGTGATTCGTTGGAGCATAGCGACTGGTCAGCACGAATAATGTTGGCTCCCAACTGCAGCTGTCTTAAAGACCTGAGACTTAATATATCTCCAGAGATAATAGTTAGAAGGCTTGGAGTCGCACAACCCTACCGGCCATTTTATCGCAGCAAAATGGGAAATTAAATGTTCACCAAAATAAGTTATCAGCAAATCCATCATCGTTTCGCGCGCTGTCTCGTCTGTAAAAATCCAACTACATTCCCGTCTCAGTTCAGTTTCTGGCCAGAGCAAGTCCTAGACACTTTGTATGAGCGACACAGCTGGGTTATTGGTGACCCTGTATCAGACGGTATGTCCATGAGACTAGTGTCATAGGAGATGCAGTGCGCGAGGTCATCGAAGCTCCAGTGCCAGTTGAACCAAAGACCATTCCTGTTTAGTAGGGAGATGGGCTGGATTGTACATCACATAATGTGAATAGAGCCTAGCATGGTAGGGAAAGCCCCCTGTGCAGCCGAGACAGAACGTCCTTTGAAGCTTGTTAAGAGCAGCCGTCACGTATTTACCAAGGAAAACTGAACAAAGATGATCAAGTAGTTTAATTGCGGTCACCCAGGATCTGCAAATAAAAGCCTGTTGGAAATCAAGACCTACGATGAATGTCATAACAACAGAAGGTGGCACAGAAGCAGATGTTATGAACACACTTCGAAAAGCAAGAAAGAGTTCCCAGATTTCTAGAAACAGGAAACTCAGAATATTCAACTCCTGTTTGGTTAACTGAAAAAACTTCAGGTTTCTGTCAACAAATGTCTCCGTAACACACATGTGCGCGCATGTGTGAGGTATTCAGGATTGCCAAAATGGCGTTGGAGTGGAACCCTCAAACCAAAAGACCAGGAGGACGTCCCAAGAATTCCTGGAGACTATCGAAATAGAAAAATAGAAAATAGAAAAATTCAACTTATTTCTAAGCAGCACAAAGATAACTGCAACCAACCGAGAGACATGGAGATGCCAAATTGAAGTCCTTTTGGATAACAATACAAATCTGGTGTTATTACCAGAGGATACATTGCATAGCGCAAGTGAATGTTGGCCATATCCCTAAAATTTTGTATTTTCCCTCTTTCAGTCCTGTGCTTGAAGGCATATGTCCACGTTCCTTCAAAACTATCCAACTATTGTCTCAAAAGTCAGTGTGCCTCTATCGCCACCGAACAATGAATTACCGTCATTTCACAGTCCATCTGCGTCGCACACAGGAAACCTTTCTAGGTTACACAATCTGGGCCTAGTCTCTCCACACGACAAACCATCAAAACTCACTTGTTCTCCTTCAGCAGCTGACAATACAAAACTTCACAATGAATTTGTCTGCAAATTGTGATTTTGCGAGCATCGCTCAAAACACTCAATGACAGTACACACGGTATTTCAATTCAACGGCGCCATCAGTCGTTAAAGGCGACTGCTTATCATACCACTGCCGTACAGTTTTGAAGATGCCTCACTGTTTTGTTTGCCTCTTTTACATTTTAATCGCGCTCAGACCCTTAAAAATGTCAAGTGCTAAGCGGCGGGGGGAAGATTCACGACTCTTGCATCACACGTCGCAATAAATTGTATTGTGCAACCTAATTTGCAAACGAACGCAGAGACCTAAGCGGTTTTTATGTCGCCTCCGAATGGCAGATCGAGATGATTTCTGTTCACAGTTTAGTCGGTTACGTGCTGCCACTGATTCGCAAACGCTGAATAGTTTGGACTTCGCCCCACTGCTGCTGCTGCTGGTCGTTAAAACTGTCCTGACTTGCCTGGTAAGCAGCTCTTCAGATTTTGTGAAGAAGATTCCAATGCCGACCGCATTTTCGGTGGTGCTCCAGGGGGTATCCTACCTGTTGTTAGATACTTCTAGGGTACTGCCTGAAAAAGGATTCAGACTCAGACTCATTTTTGCAACAGAGTGTTCTTTGATTGGTCATAAGCCCCCGTACACATCCCATCACTCCTTTAGTCTCCCGCCTGCATTTACCACAAAAATTGCTTCATTTGCGGTCACATTAAGCTACTTTTTGCCACCTCGGCCACTGCACCACGTCAGGCGAGATAAGGCACGTTCAACGAAGCTCCGTCCAGGCATCCGCAAATCGCCACGCTCAGCCACTGTCCAAAGAAGCTGCGGCGTCGATGACGGGGAGAAAAAAGAGAAATTCGAAATCCGATATGAACGCAACCAATTGCATAAGCCCTTGGGGACTCGTCATCACGGCGACAGAGGAGCAATCCAGCACACCACCGTGTCCCCCCGTGCGCAACCCACACGCCCACCGGGCACCGAATAATTGGCCGGTCCGTCGCAGTCGAACGACGACGACCTTGCCAACTTTCATTTTCGAACGACCACCATCACCAGGTGACCTTTCCCTTGCCGCCGCCAATTAATTCTGGTCCGTGCTGTCGTTTTTTACGGTTTTCTGCTACCGCGATACATTAGCACAAAACACACGAGTTCGGAGTGTGCCTCAACGCCGCCGCCGCGCTGTGGAGTTGGTGTTCCTCTTCTGGATGAATCAGCACTTCGGCGAAGTGCCACTCACCGGAGAGCGTGCGCCGAGGAATACCCGTGGTCGTGAAAAGAAATCCGAAACAGAAAACTTGGGGACGGAGCTGGTCTCTTGTGTTGCGAGGTATTTTTCGCGCAACTGGAGTGATCAACCAAGAAACCGCCTCCATCTCGACACCACAGAGAGTGGACGACCGCTGCTGCTGCTGCTGCTGAGTGGATGGATATGCTTTGCTCAGCTTGACTCGGCGCTGTGTGCACCGCGTTACGTAAGAAAGAAAGCGAGTAAAATTTAATCTTGCGCTTCAATGAGTGGAGACTAGTAAAACCAATCAACTAAATCACCGTAATACGACAACGACAACAGGCACGGCAACGATGAAGACAAGATCTACGTCGGCGGCGATGGCGATGGCGACGACTCGGTTTATGAGCTCCGTTTAGGATCAACTCGCAGTGCAGCAGTGCAAGCGTCAGTTCACTGATTTCGGGCCTTAAGCTGGGTTTCCCATCGAGCTGACGTCATGATCGCTGCTAATCTGCGGTGATCTGCGGATTTCTGTGGAGATATGTGCTGATCAGGGGGGATCTGTGAAAAGAAAGATGGTTGGGAAAGATGTGGAAGCATAATAGAAGCGGACAGCCGTGTCCAATGGTGCGATACCATAGCCGATGTAAATTTATGCGTCGGTCGTTTGCATTCAAAAGATCGACTTTCGCTTG
Source organism: Eristalinus sepulchralis (assembly GCA_944738645.1). NCBI lineage: Eukaryota > Metazoa > Arthropoda > Insecta > Diptera > Syrphidae > Eristalinus > Eristalinus sepulchralis. The sequence goes on from OX122886.1 coordinate 59,246,647, forward strand.
GCGATCTTCTCAAGCGCTGCTGTGCGTCACAAGGAGCTCATCTGTACGCAAATGAATGAGGTTGTTACAATGAGTGATGCCGGCGATGCGGAACGGTCTGTGTGTGTGTGTGGTTGGGTTTGTGTGTCTTTTGCGATGGGAACAGCTGGCGGTGATTAAAGGATGTTGACTGGGATTGGCACAGATTTGAAAGCGCCGTGGGATTAGGCTTAGTGTCTGTAAGTGAGCCATTTCCTTGGAGCCAGTGACTTATGAGTTGAGGTGAGTTAAGAGATGGAATAGAGGGACAACCAGCGAAACGAAAATAAGAATTAGTGGAAGCGACAAGTGGTCGAGTAACTTATAGATCCCTTGGAAAAGTAATTTCTCCGGCAGACATCTTTAGAGCACATCAAATTGAATGGGGAAGTACGTAAGAAGAAGGGGATGGGCTGCATCCACGAAGAGAAATTCAAAATAAACGGTTTTGACCTATATTTCGAGTGGACTTTATGTAAGACTATTATCATTCCAAGACTGCTGTATGTATTGATTATAGCAAGAGAATGGAAAAATACTTTCTAAACAACGATAGTCTGTCGAAAACTATTCGCAATAATGCTCAGAAGGAGTTTATGGAAAGATTTTTGAACGGGGATCTACTTGTGTGGTGGAATGACATCGAAATAGTCAACGTCTCGACCCAGATATCTAGGTCATAAAATTCAGAAATTTTGGTCCAGTATCCGAATTCCGCGCGTATTTCAAATTCTACAGCAATCTCGAGCAGGAATCACACTGCCTCTACTAAGGGCGTTTTTTTTATATTTCGGGATAATGGGATGCTCATCTCAAAACGAATCTAAATTAGCTGCCTGTGCGAAACTGGAGGAACCTGCCCTTAAATCGAGCATATTCAAGTTAGATATAAACAACAACCTATGCCCAGTTCAAATTGTATTTCTAGGAAAAGAGTGTAAACAATCCCGCTCAACTACTCGCGAATCTATCTCTTCCTTTCATTATCGCTAAGTTAATATCGCAAAGTTTGACTTACTATCCGCTATGATAGCATGTTTTAAGTCCTTTTAAGAGTCACAAAGAGGCTTATGAGGTTCTTCAAGGCTGTCACCTTGGTCCCCTGATTTTCATTTTTTACGTCAACCACGTTTCATGTGTAATAAGAACTTGTGGAATATCTATTCGCCTAGATGAAGAAAAATCCCTTTTTATGCACATTTCTTTGAAGATCTTAATCGAAACGAAAATAACATCAGGCCACTCACGCATTTTTTAAAAGACTTTAACTAGTAAAGGTTAAGGAAAAGGAGATCCTCGATTCGTATGTCATTACAATTCGACTGAAAAGTGTACCTATCTATCAATCAAATAGACTATCCCGCAGCAACTAGAAATGTAAATTAAGATCGTTGCAAGGACATAGGGCTTATAAAGGGTGGTCCAATTAAAATGCACGATGTGTATTGTCAATCATGCCTTTAATAATAATAATAAATGAGTGGCACTGCAGCCCACAAGGGACCAGGACATAGCTTTTACAACAACTACTTGTGTTGTGCGTGCTACTGTTCTCTCACGAGTAGAAGGTTTCTACAACTTTTTGCCGACTCGGAACGGCGAGATTTGCGAAGCTTTCCAAAAACAATTGATATTCTGAGTGTTGTGAGCAACTCGAAAGAGGTAGTGCGGTGAAAAAATGCGAGGTGTCTCGCATTCCCGTCTGGGAATGGAACCTAGACCTTCTGCGTGTGGTTCCACGCACTTACCCACTACGCCACGGCGACCACTGAATCACACCTTTACGTTAAGTTTTTTGCCCAACTTAACTTACCTTTGTTTCAGTGTTCGAAAACTTCAACTATGGAGAGGTGCACTTTAAGGACGTTGAAAACTTTTACCGAAATCAGCAATCAAATCAGAATGCATTTCGCGTCCTTAGAGACTTTTTGATGAGATCAGTAGAATAACAAGCAGAACTGCCACATCTGGGCAACTGCGAATTCACGAGTGATATTTAAGAAGCCCAAGCATAAGTTACTCACAGAGTGACTGATTGGTGTGGTTTATGATCTGGCGCCGTCGCCGGGTCTTACTTCTTCAAAAATGAGGTCGACCAAGCAGTCACCGCTGATGATCAATGGAGAAGACAACGGACTTCTTGTGGCTAAAAACTGAGGACATAGACAATATGTGCCTCCAATATGATTGCTACACAGTCACTGATTCTTTTGCGCTACCGTCTTTTCTCACGTCCTAGCGATGTTAATTGGCCACCACTATCATAGGATGGGACACCATTGAACTTCTTACTTTAGGAATATATAAAAAAATAGGTCAAGACCAATTTAAGAGGTAAAAGATAAGACATTGAACCTCAATTACGTCTCAGAGTTATTTGAAATATTTATCACCGGATAGAGGTATAACAACGAAGCTGCGACGAGCATTTGACTGATTTGTTGTTTCACTCATACTTGTTTTCGATGGGTTACCCTTTAGTTTTTTTATTGCTTTTTACTAACTACACATTTTAGCCATTCGACATACTGCCTTTCTTTGGTCTGTTTTATAATGGTAATAACTGGCTAGAACTAGATGATTCATTTATCCATATTTTTCTTAACCACTAAGATGAAACTGAGATTAATCTTGATTGAAACATGGTCCCCGTGACGTAGTGGACAAGTTCGTCGACCCACACGCAGAAGGTCTAGGTTCGATTTCCGGACGGGACATCCCGCATTTTTTCACGGCATCACTTCTTTCGAGTTGGGGACAACACTCAAAGAGTACTTATTGTCAATGAAAAGCTTCGCAAATCTCGCCGTTCCTTGTAGGTCCCTTCTACTCGTGAGCACGCACAACACAAGTAGTTGTTGTAGAAGCTATGTCCTGGTCCCTTGTGGGCTGTAGTGCCACTCAATTATTATTATTAACCTTGATTGAAAGTTTTCTTTATTATGGTCCTTCCTTCAACTTTATGGCTCCTCTCAGTCTACTCATGCTTTAACTTATCAATCACAGGAAAGAAACTTTAAAGATCATCAACTTTTCCGTTTCCTTGATTTCCGTTTATTGCACGATTTTCAAACTTCAAGGGAATCCCTCTGGGACAAAAGACATCGCAGTTATTACGTGTGCTCTATGTAAATTGTTACATAAATTTGTATTCACTTTGTTATGACTATTCATTTGTCTCTCATGTCAAGCAACTAATAGCCGCTAAAATGTTATCCACTCTGAGTCTTAATTGCGATTTTGAAAGGAATCTGAAATATCCTCTAATTTTGTCTAATCGAAACTAATTCATTCATCAGCAGATTGGCAAATATGCGTCGTCATGATCACCTGCATCAATATTTGCCGAAACAGTGCAAATTGAGTAAAACCTCGAGGCATATCCTAATTTTCATCAATTTGCTTTCGATACGTCATTTACTCCATGCTGTTGTGGTTCCTGTGAGGCTACCGACATTGACACTTTCGTGTTGTCTAGACGAACAGTTAGTATTGTTTTAAGGAAAAAAAATCCCCAAGAAAAGATTTAAGTGAAGGATGTACACTTAAATAAATAAATTGGCTCACAATTGACAAAGGCCTAGTTAGTTCAACAACTACTCTCATTGTAGGTTCTATTGTTCAGAAGTGGTGAGACTTGACTTCACTCCGAATTGCATTTTTATAAAGTGTTGTCAGCAACTCGAGAGAACTGGTGCCGTAAAAAATTCGAGATTTTCAATTTCGAAATCCATCCTCAACCCTTTAGCATGCGGCTTACCCATACCTTCAAATAAGGGGTTCAAGTACCAAAAAATAACTCATCACCATAGATGTCGGAAATGTCATTTAAGTTACACTATACATTGAGAAAAGTTATACTCAAAAATATCATATGAACCAAAATGAATATGATATGCATGATGCCACTATACTCATACCCACCGTCACAAGTTTAAATCTAGTTTTATTTCAATTGAGTAAACGAAAGCCCTTTGAGTTAAGGGATGAAGAATGTGATGTTAAGGGTGATTTTTTAGCTATTATCTTTTGGGCAACACTGGTTTACACAGCTGACGCACGTTTCGTGTTTTGTTTCACTATCAAATATCTTCAGTTCGGTCTATAATTTAACCATGAATCGTCCTACAAACTAACAACGCTTGCAAATTATTGAATTTTATTATCAAAATGTATGCTCTGTTAAGAAAATTCATCGTGCGCTTTTTCCATTTTATGGTCAGTTCATTTTTTGAAACCTAAATAAGTAGAATTGTCGATTTTGGAGTGAATATCAGCCAGAAGCATTTCAACAGCTACCAATGCATCCAGAAAAATTCACAGTTTGGTGCCGTTTATGGGCTGGTGGCATCATTGGACCGTACTTCTTCAAAGATGATGCGAATCGTAACGTAACTGTGAATGGTGAGCGCTGCCGTGAGATGATATCCAACTTTTTTTTTCTTTTTTTCAACATTTTATTTCACGTTCGGTCAATTGGCCGCATAGGTCGTGCGATTTAACGCCTTTAGACTATTTTTTGTGAGACCTCGTTAAAGCTCATGTCTATACAGACAAGCCCGCTTGGAAGACAACATTGAAGCATTAATTCGTGAGATACCGGCCGAAATATTGGAAAGAGTATGCCAAAATTGGTCTCAGCGGATTTGAGGCGCAGTCTTCAAACATTAAATTATAAGGACTGTACTATCGATTCAAATAAAGAGTTCATGCATTTTTCTGCATTTTATGTGTTTTCTCTTTAAACTTTCCTATAGCTTTAAAAAAATCTCCCTTTGCAAGTAGAGGCGTAAGTTTGAAACCAGACACCCAATCAAAAGGAGATAAAATTGGGACGCTTAATTTAAAAACTTTAGGATTAATGTCTACCTCAAATTTTGTGTTCCCCCTGTTCTCCTTTCGGCAAGTATGCGTCTTCGATGTTGACCGCCAGCGACGTCTTTGTATAAAATCGAAACTATTCCAACGATTTCTAAACTAATCCCATCTTAGGCTAATCTCACATTCTAATGAATATGTGAGCAGCAGTCTCCTTCAAACAGCCATAAATAATCGTAAAAGCTCATAAACGTCTTCTGATTCAATAAAACACGGGAATTATTATTTGCTGCGCAGAGGAGAAAGACAATGAAAGCCATTAACCGCCCATTTAAACTTTCCCCAGTCCAAAGTGAGCCCCTCAGATTTGCCAACGCCGGTATCTTCACTTTTACGATCCCGCACGAATTTTGCAAAGGGGAAGGATGACTGCGTCCAGTCGGAGAAAAATGCTTTCATTCCCCTAACGGACGGTTCAAAGTGTGTGCATGGCTAATGTAGTACAGTAGCCATTTCCCCTGTACCCAGCATTGTTTGAACTCCGGTGGCACGTTGATAGCCCGACTACAAGCCTATTAATATTTATCATAACGACCGGCCATAGAATGGGTCGTAACTTCAACTGAATGGCTGGCGATCTGAAATTTTTCCTCAACCCACGCCGAGGATGGAGGGAAATGATGAATTGATCGAACAGATCGACACGTAGAGAATGACTGCAAGGCCTAAGCGGCGGTATTTGTTTGAGAAATGTAGGCAGTGTGGGCGCTTGCGGTAGACTCCATATGACTTAAAGCTTGTTTCCAACTGAATGCATTTGTTTTTTCAAAATGGCGTTTTTTCACTACCTTGTCTATGAACCGAATTACAGGCTGGGGCAAAGAAAGGTTTTCTTTTTAATTTTTTTTTGTTTAATTAAAAAGAAAATAATTAAAAATTATATCATGGGTTTCACTATAAACAAGGATTCCCAATAACTATAAAAAAAAAGGTCGTTGAAGTTGCGGCTGTGTTGGCAGTTGGTTTTATTCCGATATTATCAACCCCTCCAAGTCGTTGTGAATGGGTTGTAGCTCACTGATGTTGTGTAAATCAAATTAGAATAAAAAAAAAGCTGATGTTGTGGACGGTATTGGCATTAGGTTTCCAGGTTGTTCTTGAAATACAACCGAGGCGGTCAATTCGCGTTGCCAAAACTCAGCAATCACAATTTTTTGAAAGGAACACGAAACCATCGATGGGTGAGTATTACTCGCACTTACAACAATCTGCCGTAAATTTGACATTAAATTCTTAATGAAACGAATGTATTGCGCCGACTTCAAAACGAAAATTTCTTCTTCTCGTCTCCTAAACTTAAACCTCTCTCATTTGTGGGGCTTGCAGGAACTCTAAATAGAAAGACACTTGTCAGGCCTACCTGAACCAAGAAACTTAAACAACTGGATAGGCGTCTAACTTAGTTGTTTTCTTAAATAACTTATAAATGGATCAGTGAAGAACACACTCAAATCATAACAATCACGGTCGGCGTTGGACCTGGGCCTCAACCAACATGCCTCTCCAGCAATCATAATCTCTCGCCAGCTTCCTCCAATTGCGCATTCTAAGTTGGTTGAGGTCCTTCTCCACATCTGTGCACCATCTTAACCTAGGTCATCCGCTGTTGCGTTGTCCCAATAGATCGGATTCAAAGACTTTTCGGGCCGAAGCAGTAGTGTCTACACGCTCTATATGGCCTACCTATTTTAGGCGTCCGAAGACTGTGGACTGAGACTGAGGACTGTGGGCGCGAAATTTTTATCAACAGCGGACTTGGATGCTATTGTTCATCGATTCACAAAATTTAATGATCTTCTTTCATCCTCATCCTCATCCTCATCCTCATCCTCATCCTCATCCTCATCCTCATCCTCATCCTCATCCTCATCCTCATCCTCATCCTCATCCTCATCCTCATCCTCATCCTCATCCTCATCCTCATCCTCATCCTCATCCTCATCCTCATCCTCATCCTCATCCTCATCCTCATCCTCATCCTCATCCTCATCCTTATCCTCATCCTCATCCTCATCCTCATCCTCATCCTCATCCTCATCCTCATCCTCATCCTCATCCTCATCCTTATCCTCATCCTCATCCTCATCCTCATCCTCATCCTCGTCCTCATCTACAATCCCAGTCCGAGAAGTTGTCCATCAGGCGCATGCCGCCGTACAGCCTATAAAGTGCGTCGTTGAAGTTTCTCCTCCAGATTCCATAAACGCAAACAGGACCAAAACCAATGACTTCAATAACAATGACTGAAATTATCGAAACGGATGTTTACCGAAAATGGACAACATCAACCAAAAATGGTCGTGGTCGAATGACAATCAGTCGCTAAAGGTGTCCAAGCCAAGCTTGACTGCCAGTAAGGTTTTGTTCTGTGTTTGGTGGAATTGTCAGGGAATCATCTGCTACGACCTACTCCTTTACACCCACAGACTTAATTTGATTGTATAGTGTCAGTAATTTGACTGTGTGATGGAAGGACTCGCTCAGAAGCGGTCGTCTTTGGCAAATAGTAGAAGAACGTGTCATCAGGCCACGCACGTTAAAAGTTAGTCGTCAAAGACTTCAGGAGTTCGGCTGGGGGGTTTTTATGCATCCACTATATAGTCTAGGCTAAGCATCAAGTGGTTACTAGCTATTCCCGAATATGCCGAACGTTTTTGGTGGTGAAGGACCAACTTCAAGAGAGGCTTACGATAATCGGTTGTTACAGTGTTTGAATCACAACCAGGCTTTCTACGAGAGAGGTATAATGAAAGTACCTCTAGAATGACAGACGACTATCGAACAAAATGGCGTGTATTTGACTTAAATTGGATCATTCTATATATTCTAAACAAAGCCTCCAATTTGATACAAAAAAATGGATTTATTTTTAGTTCAGTGTAGGCTAGATGACCATCCCAAAAAACTTCCATAAAACTTAAGTGAAAAGAAGCAACACGTAAGATAAAGTTTTTCAAAAAGACGTTAACGTTAATATCGAAATAATAGCCGAAAGGTTAAAATGAAAATGGCTGTATAATCACAATAAGGTAACAAGGCCAAAGTACGATTTCTAAGAAAACTACAAGACTGCTACTGAGGAATCACTAATTCGGTCAAAGACATTCAGGTTGCGAGCGGATTGACGAATTGCTCGCAAGACTGCTCAATAAAATCTCGAAAGGTCAACTTTCCTATCGGTCTACCTCATCTGGTCTTTCTCGTTACACGCTCTACGATGCTAAAGTTCCCATAAAGCTAATGAAAGAGAAATCTAGGCTGCAAAGCAAACCAAGTGGCAGTTAGCCCGACTTACATATCCTAATCCCCTTTTCAATGTGCTTAGCTCCTTAGCTAGACCTTATTTTGTTCCACCCATCAATGGCAGTCAGCAATCCAAGGCGATGTAAAACCAATCCCCTCATCCCTGTCAAGCACCATAAATTGGCCCCAATCGACAAGAGATTATCGCATCAACTTAACACAACTAAGTCCCTCGCTCACGACAAAGCATGTGTCCACTCCCAAGTCGCATCCAACTCACCGCCCGCCACAGTATCCAACCAGGAATACAATGCAAGAGACCGCGCATTACGACACTCGCACTCATCGATTCCGAGCGATCCAACGATGATCCAACAACTTTCGCTATCTGGGTCAACGCTAAGTGAATCTTAATATTCAACTCATGCACAGCGACCCCCCCCCCCCCCCTCTCCGCAAATCCAACACGCATCTGCATACGGCAGGGCCGGGTATCTCGATTGATTGCCATCGAACTTCCCCAAAACAATGCATAAACACTTGATCTAGTGACACTTTTATGTGACTGCCATACAGATACGCGTTCCGGGCGCGTCACTGCGGCCGGAGACTGTCTGCGCTGCGGTTGGTGCAAGAGCTGCACTCAACTCACGCGTTTGATTGATTTGGAGAGAGAATTGTATAACACTTTGGCAGCGGCCGCACGACCGCGGCGAAGTGCCTCTAAGTCCCATTGCATAACCGCCACCTCAGCGGTGCCCGCGCGCGTGTGTGTGCATCGCAGTCGGTTTGTTTTGGCATTTCTATTTGCTTTATCGGCAGCGCGGTGGCATAATCGAAGCCGCAACATGTAACCATGAAGTTCATAATTAATTATTGTGACATTCAGTTTCGGAAGACGACGTGGCAACGCTTCCGCGACCGCTGCAGCGTCATGTTGGCCACTTAGCGGGTGCCCGAGCTCATCATCGACTGAACGGGTTCTTAGGAAAATTTCCTTCATCATGGGAATTAGCGGGTACTTAGACAGTCGCGCGGCGTAGATGGCGACGTCAGAGGTCGCCTGTGTTGAGGTAGGTGTGCCGTAACTCGGGGGCACCGAGCGGGCGGCGCGCGGTGTGTTCCGCCGTATTCAAATGTGATGATATAAATAAATTTCAATTGCAAGTTTGCGATGATAATCGAGTCACGTTTCGCTTTCTCTGCGCGTAGGCAGCGCGCGCGTCTGTGCCAAAGATTTGCTTGTGCTGGCGGCGGTGGCGGCTCCGCTCTGGGTAGGTGGTACACTAAGGGCGGTTCCGGCGCAGATGATAGCGGCAATTGTTCGTGTAAGTACAATGCAATTATCTTGATCGCTTCTGCCCCGCAGAGGTGTACCGCCGCTTACGCGTGTGCGCTTTCGACTTTTCAATTGTCTTGTGCTGTCATCAGCGCACAGGAGAAGGAGAATGCGAAACTGGTGGACCAGCGTAATTGAAACGTTGTTTATATGCAAATTGGGTGTCGTAGGAACAGAGGTGAAGAAAGCGTTACGATGGAATCGTTGTCGTAGAGATGGGGACAGTGGGTGCGGCATTTTAAGCACCAACAGGCTTGTATGCTATGCATCCTCATCCTCATCCTCATCCTCATCCTCATCCTCATCCTCATCCTCATCCTCATCCTCATCCTCATCCTCATCCTCATCCTCATCCTCATCCTCATCCTCATCCTCATCCTCATCCTCATCCTCATCCTCATCCTCATCCTCATCCTCATCCTCATCCTCATCCTCATCCTCATCCTCATCCTCATCCTCATCCTCATCCTCATCCTCATCCTCATCCTCATCCTCATCCTCGTCCCCGTTCAAGAAGTTCCCCGTTCAAGAAGTTCCCCTGGGCCATACGTAGCTGAAGCCTAATGGCCATCGATGGTCGATTGTTGACGAAGCAACTTCCGTGGGTTTTAGCAGTGTCAATATTTTTCACTTTCATTGCTTCCTTTCAATCAGTAAACACAAGCCAAGCGAATACCACGCAAGCGGCGACATCCCAGCCACTCGGAGACCTATGCGGAAGACATGCGATTGCATAAAGCCGACATCGGACATACAAATCCGAAAGCGCTTGCCAGAGCACCGTCAATATCACTTACAAAGGTTACATCAAGTCCAAACACTCACAGCTCCGACCAGCAAATACCGGAGCCATGCGTATGGAAATGAAAACGGAGACAGTGGCTTTTGTAATAACCGTCCATCCGTCCATGGCAGCGATCTCTTATTTCACAACTCTCACTTTCTTCCTTTAGCACCTACTTACGAGAAAGAGCTCATGAGCCAAAATGGCTCATTAAGCGCTGATTACGTGGGCACCGTCATTCCGCGGCGGCACATCCCAGTCCCGAGTGCGGGCCACTCGCGCATACCCATCGCCAATCCCAAACCACTTGTGGTCTCATTTTTGTTTTCATGTAAACTAATTTCATTATTTGAAGCACAACACACTCGAGGCGGCCTCTTCTGCTCATGCTACCGACCACTTGGCGAATCGCCCGTCCTTCAGTCGTGTCGCCGATGGTTCTGGGTTTCGACAAATTTCGCTCGACCCACACCCGAGTGCGAATTGTCGCTGCCTCTGCGCAAGGAGCGGTGGCTGGGGCGGACAGAAATTTATTATTTTCGGCTATAAATGCACCCCCCTCTGGGGGAATGGTGAAAACCTCTCTTCGACGGCGTTGTACCTTTCTCCTCTTTTGTGGAGGCACACTGCGTTGAGACGGCGGCGGCGGCGACGGCGTCAGTGGCTGCTGGATACGACGAAATCGACGATGACGTCGCTGACGCCGACTCCGAAGACAACGAACGGCGACAAGAATTGCTACGGATTTTAGTGTTTTAATTTTATGCCAGCGTGCGCGCGCGGAAAAAGCAGCCAACAAAACACGGTTTCTATTCAACGAGTGTCTGCCGCCACCGCCACCGTTGTCGCGGTCGTCGTTGTCCGGCAACAACAACGGGGACTGTTACACTTTTCATTTCTTCGGCAAGAGAGAATGCGAACGCCGCACTCGCACACACATTCGCCTGCCATAATGGCCGGCTTTTGTTAACAGCCGAACGACAGATAGCCGTTGGAAATTGGACCAGGGACAGATGTAACCGCTGCGGCCGCCGCACAGAGATTCTAATTGCAAAGCTAGAGGGAAAAGTGCTTGGCCGCAAGAAACCGACCACTTTCGAAAGTGTGAAAGGCGCCCACTGTTGTCCCGCTGCTGGTGACGGCCGCCAATGGTGGTGGTGTCCCAACGAACGGAATAAAAAGAATTCGCTCAGTAATTAAACATCGAACTGAGGTAGGTGGTGTCACGCGGGTATCTGCTCACCCCGGGCGGGGCGAGGTCGCACACACACACGCGACAACCCTTTGTGCGAAGATTGATGAAATCAGATTAGCAGGCTTTCTAAACGCACAAAGCGCTGCTCCGATAGAGACACTGACATCCTAGCCCTCTATTTCTCATATCTCCCCAACAGGAAGTCATTATCTCGCCGCAACCGTTGCCGCTGCCTCAGTGAGTGAGCGTTGGCCAGCTGCTGTCAAGGAAAATAAATCATTTGGCACCGAGTGTGTGTGCCTTTGGGGAAAGGAGAAACGATGACGACGATGACCTCAGAGCGGACAAGGAGGGATCCCCGCTCCTCCTCCTCCTCCGACAACGACGAACCAAGAGAGAGAGAGATAGAGATTAGCATTATATAAACAATGAAAAAGAAATTTTCTGACTGAATAGTGACGACGGGAACGTTTTGCCGTTTTTCACATCCCAGCACAATGGGAACTCCGCCGCCGTGGTCGGTCTTTAGTATGCAAACGTGCGGCCAGCACATTTCTTTTCGCAATTTAGATCTATAACGAAAGATTAAACTTGAACTAAACCTTGAATAAGTAAATGCCAACTGCGATCGAGTGTGCGAATGTGTCCGGAGTGCACACTGCGGAGGGGATGGTTTGTGTTTTCACTTTCTTTTTCGATGTGTACACAGTGTTCGCATGGTTTGGGGAATGTGTTTATGCAATACACAGAGTGTACGAGCGCATACATACGGGGACTAATGAAAAGTGTCTCGCAATGAAATGGAACGCAGTAAATGATTGTACTTACAAAACTGTGTTGTACATGGGTACAGCGAAGCGTTGCAGTGAAAATGAAAAAAAAAAGGGATGAGGGGGGGCGCATAGCGAGAAAATTTATGGTGGCAATTTCAATGCCCGACGCCTCGAATAAGTGAGTAAACAATTACGGGACGTGCATGTGAGAAGAGTGAATTTGAATGTATTTTGCATTGTGAAATGGAAATAGGTTCGCTGATCAACTCTTTTGCTTAAGTGATTTGAAGATTTACCACCTGCATGCTGGCGTCACGGCTGCACGTATGTACGTTCTTTGATGGTATTGTATGTATGAATTTGCCTTGCTGGGGCAAGTCGTGAGTGGTACGCTGATGGGCTCTGCTTAGATGGTTGACACGCTCAATTTGGAGAAAGAATGTTTGTAAACAGGGTTTCTGCTGGGTTGCCACACGGTGACATTTTTGATCGTTTTTCTCTTGGGAGGGGGTGTGTTTATGAATGCGTGATTTGTTTGATGACTGTTTGTCGAGCTGCTCGAAAATTGATGAAATCAGTGCAGTTCTTGTGAAAAGGGAAAAACTCATGAAGTGAATTAGGACTGATTATGTCTAATTAAGTTGTTTGGTGTTTGACGCCTTTCAAGTAGACAATTGGGCAATTCATGGATGTGAGTATTTTGATAGCAACTGCCAGTGCGAAAAGAAATTATCTAGCTCTGGTTTAAATAATCTGAAAAGCGTCCTATTCATAGAATCATGGCAATAGAAGCAGTGTAGGTGGAGAACTTTTGCCTTTCGAAAAATATCCACAGTTGGCATCCATAAGAAAGAAAGTTCCGCACACATAGATCAACTTAAGCCATATTTTTTCAACCTACAGCTACCGCAGGAAGTGCTTCTTAGGCCGAAAACACAGTCAAAAATCCCCATTGCAAGACATAAATTAATTATGCACATAAGTCCAGCTCTAGACAAACGCTCTGTTGACCTGAAGTCCCATGCACAAGAATAAAAGAGACGAAAATATAACGAATCATAATTTATGCCAAGACTAAAGGATAACAATAAGTATGAGTCGTTCTTCACCTGCAGCCTAGTTATAGATGAACTTCTAGAGGTAGAATCAAAACGTGACATCTCATTTAAGTGACATGCCAACGAACTACATATGCCATCGGGGACAAGGCTAAAGAAATCATGTCTTTAAAATCTGTATCAGTACAAATTAGAAGAATTCAATAAGCATTACTTCATGAGACATAAAGTCTTAAAGAAAATCATCGCATTGGAACTTTATGAAGATCTTACTCTGTACTTTACGCCGAACAATTCAGCCCTAGAACTAATCATTTTACTTCTACGGCTATTTTGAACAGGTAGAAAGTTGTCCTTCAAGACTCCATCCTTGAACCCATCTCCGTTCGTTTCCTTTTTACAGATTAGCCTTCTCAATTGTTAATCTTCACAAAGCTAAAGAAAAACAGTCAGAAACGAGCATCAAAATTTTGTACTGAAATACATTGAAGAAGCTAGCTTAGGTAGAATACTCTAACGTGTATGTTTGCTCCATACTTACGTCTTGAGTTCCAAATCCACTCGGGAGAAAGCCGTGTAGCTAGCAATAAACTTCAAACAACCACTGATAACTTAAGGTCGCGAATATCCTTTGGGCGTTCTACTTCCATTGTGAGAGGTGTGTTTAGCTTCTATCGATCCTTTCCTGTAATTTTGCTTTGACACATGCAAACTAAACAAAGATTGATGAAAAAGGCGTAAACTACTCGTGTGAGTACCGATGTCCAAGATTGTTGCTGTTTACTGCTTACACTGGAGCCAATCAACTATAAAGTAACGAAACATGGCTAAAGAGGTTTGATGGATGAGAATCTTGTAAAATTCCACTACAGTCTATATCTTCTCTTAAAATAAGTTTAACTTCAGCCGCACTACACGAATATGGAATGCTTTTCCCAGCTCAACTTTTCTCCTCATTACAATCCACAGGCATTCCCATCTCTTCCTCTATACCTTCGCCCGACTTAAATTCGGTTACTTAAGGGTACTTAATAGTCCCTTCCTTTCAACCAGTTTGCTTCCTCAATTTTCATCCAAAAGAATATGGATGTACCCACTTCTGCATCACATGCTCGTTGTCGGTAGCGATCCAGCATGTTCATTCTTCTCATCCGCAATTTACAGTCTGTGTCACAGCGATTATGTTTTTATTCGACTGACCCAATTTTTTTCGTTCAACAGTTAAATAAATATCTCCTGAGCAACATCATCAAACCAAATAACAGTTTATCTAAACCGATAAAACCATTCCGCTTGTGGTCAAGGACAACCGCTGTCCACTTCAGCTGGCTGTACCTTCAGAAAAACCCAACGACTCGTATTCGAATTCATCTCTGAGTCACCAGTTTACTCAGAGGAAACTCCTCTCAAATCAGACTATTGCAAGCATACAACAAAACAAAAAACCCATCTTGCAAAGAGCCTCAGCCTTGACAGCATTTCTGTAAGAAATTACCAACTGGGGCGGTGTCGGTGACACGGTCCCACAACGCCAACCACACGACCAGTCTAATTATCTTCCTCTTCCACATGTCACAAGCAGAAGATTTATGTCCTAACTTTCCACCGGAGATCCGAACTCTTTACGGAGGGAAAACCACTTACCTCCACACAATAAACCAATCATCCAGCACTGCTCGCAGTTCGTTATCCAACTCTTTTGTTTTGATCAGCCAACGAAGCAATTTCTATGCAAATTCATTTCACTTTGTGATTATATTTGGAACACGGAACTTCTTCGTAAAATCCACCTTCTCACAGATCGATAGACGGGCCGCCAGACAGCCTCTTCTAATTTATGCAGAGCCTCTAAAGTTTCACTCAACAAATTTCGTTTTAATTTAGTTGCGTTTGTCTGGATGGCTGGTGGGGTGACATCATTCGCACTGCGACTCTCCTTCTGTCCCTAATTCTCTGCGCCTAATGAGTTGCAAATTTTGAGCAGATTCTCTGGCCGTTCGAACGAGGAATGCCAGGGGGACAAAGGCATACTCATCCTCGCAAAAAGTAATCATCTCCATAACACAAGCAGCATCGCTTTCAAACAGCTTAATCATCTTTTTTCCTTTCACTTTCATCCACACACGGTGCGGGGCGTCGGGGACGCTGGATACATGTATATGCTGGCCGACGTAATTGCCGAGATGGCGGAAAAAAGACCAGCTCCACAGAGCCAGCAGTAAAAATCTCTCAATTGATCCCCTAATCAATGCAATCATTGTTCGGCTTCGACATTTTGCAAGTCAAACACTAATCTCGCCACCGTCGGCCACACAAAGCACAGGCCACCACCAACCGTCGTAACTCGCAACGATATCGTCGCGTCGCTGACTTACGAAATCCACTTGGACTGGCCATATCAGCTGAAGAGGCATAACAAACCCCCAACAGCAACAAAAACAGCCACACCACCGCAACACAGCGCGCACACAAACACACACACACGCAGAGCGGCAATGTAACAGATTGTTCGATGCAAGAAGGCAAATGCTTTTTGTACGTTTTCGAGTTTTAGTCTTTCGCGATCGGCTCCACATTCACGTCAGACTTCTTTGAGCTTTTACTCAAGAAGGTCGAATGTTTTCGCGTGCGTCTCTCTCTCCTGCGTTTTGTGTGCTGTTCGATTGAATTTTTAACTGATCTTCGTGGTCTCTGCTCTGTCGCTGGGCGATTAACATTTTTTCACACGCTCTTGACCAAGGATATACGCTGCAGTTCCCGCGAGGAGTTCAGCTCACAGTTTCAGTTTACAGACGACGGCAGGCCACACATAGCCTGCGCCGCGTTGGAGAAGAGAAAGTGCTCGCATTTTATTTCATTTCGTTTTGTTTTTTTTTTTATTATTTCATTGTCTTACGGTTGTGTTTTATTATTATTGTAATTTTTACCTTTGTTGCTTCTGCTGCCGTCTTGTCGTTTTAATAGTCGCAGTCGCGCTGCCTATTTGTTGGTTTGGACTGAATTTTCCCGGCCAGGCCAGGCGTCGTAACATTTTGCTGAGCATTTCTGGAGCAGCCAGAGCTAGTCGTGTAGAAAAGGAGTGTGATTTCGTTTTCGATTTCGCTTTCGTGTCGCCATCGTTGTTTCCGTTTCGTCGATTCAAAGTAGATTTCAATTTCACTTCGGTACGGCGGCGCCGCGAAAAGTAAGAAAGGAAGGCGAATTAAGTGTGTTGTGTGTAAAAATTTGATACCTGATCTGTCGTCTTTGGTCTGAGAAGAAACATTCTGGATAACTATGTGATACGCTAGTTCATTTATTTGGATAACACTTTGGATAATTCTACACATCGATTAAACGTGAGTATGGACTGTTTTTTGTTTCTTTTGTGATTGTTTTCGAGTTTTTGAAGTTCGGTGGTCAACTCTTTTATAAGGTGTGTTAAATGTTAATCCCTTGAGGGAGCTCGATGTCCTTTTAAGACAAATACAAACATTGTGGCTGATCATATGCATCATGAGTCTCTCTATTCAAACATTTACCAAAGACAAGCACAGACTGTCTGCAGATTGAATTGGCGTCTTAAGTGCTCGATCAAAAGAGAATGTTTGCGGACTTCTGGAGTGCCATTATCACATATCTGTTGGTCAGTTGATATGTGTTGGTCTTCGGCAGAACATGTGAATTAAGATAAGCTTGACTTTGTGTGGAAAGATTTACTTCAGTGTAGTGGATGTTAGTGTTCCCTTCAATATCTTTCTTTGCGAAAAGATCAGAGGCCACATGAACGTGGGTTTTATACAGGAAACGACTGAGTGAGAGGTCGTAACATTTCGTATAATCTTGTCTAGGGTTAAGTGAAGAAGTTTACACAGTCCGTGTTAATCGCACTAATTAGCTTAGAAATCGCACATAAATCTTGGTGCAAGTGAAGATTTTAGATCTTCTGAGCAATTAGGTGTGAGTTTGATAGCCGGAAGACACTTAAATGCAGACAAGACTTTTTGCTTTTGCTCTATATGGAGTAACCTAAGCATCCTGTTGATAAGAAATTTAGTAAGAGCTGTGCAAGTTAATGAAAACAGAGGGACGAACAACCTCTTTGGTACGATATGGTCTTGAAGTTGCCCATCAAAGACGCAGTGAACAAATGAAATCAAATTTCTTGTTTTACATCTTGTGCTTCATTTTATTGCTTACACCCACTATATGCCCTTCTTAAACGCCAGCCACAGCTCTGGCATTTTCTGTGGGTTGCTCTTAACCTACTTCTTAATGGTGACGTTTAAAGATTTAATCAATAGTGTCCAACTTCCCGCGAACATTCTTCTACTTTCTGCTTTGCATATTAACTCCAAACATACTTGAATGAACAATGAAGAATACAACGCTTAAGATGGCTAGGCCATGTAGAGCGTATGGACACCACTGCTTTGGCCCGAAAAGTCTTTGAATCTGAGCCATTGGGACAACTCAACAGAGGACAGCCCAGGCTAAGGTGGCGCACACATGTGAAGAAGGACCTCAACCAACTTCGAGTGTGCAACTGGCGGCAGCTGGCGAAAGACCGTGCTGACTGGAGAGGCATGTTGGTTGAGGCCCAGGTCCACTCTGGACTGTAGCGCCAATCCGCATTGGAGACTTTGTTTGGATCTTGATCATCCCCTACCAAGCTTTGATACATACAAAAAGAACTTAATCTTCATTCGAGTGGCGATTCAGTCCAGAAGTTTGGCTCGCAATCAAGAGCAACATTAAATGGAGTCCTTGTTTTTTGAAGCTGCTTATTTGTGCCTATTCGCTTTGTGGTAGTATAAGGGGATCAGATCTTGAGACAGTTTCCAGTTTATAGAGAACCTAAATTTTATCAAAAAAAAAGTTCGCACACCAAATCTTTTGCCTTCACCAATCTTATCCCGCTTCAGTGGCATTCCATCCTGACGCACCACCTCTCGCACCAGCGCTCAATTGCCATTGAAATCGTAACATCCGCCGCCCTCCTCTCCGTGTTTCCGACGCATTTTCGCGAACACCCATTAATTGGGTCTAACCATCGCATTGGTTCCGTCATATTTACTCAATTTAATCATCAAGATCTGTATAACTGGGACGGAACACATTTGGCTCATCGTAACGCATTTCGAGTGCCCCTCAGCGCGCTTCGTGCTCACCTTTACGCAATCAATAGCCAGTCAGCCAGCCATCACCATGCACCACTCGACTTAAAGCCGCGCCGCGATGATGGTGGTTACCTGAGTTGTCAGTTGCCAACAGTTTAATGGTGTCTTGTATGACGAATTTATCTGCCCGAAAAAAACATGACAAGACGCGAACAAAAAACCGCCTCGATGGCGTAACAATATTTTTCACGACAGCACACACGTAACACAGTCTCGATACGAAGCCCTCGACTGTACCGTGGTCTGAGGCGGTTTCAGTTGTCTCGTACATTCGTTCGTTTTTGGCCTCTCAATGTTAACACCGCACCGCGTACACATCGGCTTGGCTTATTTCCGGTTGGGGCACACACACCGGGGCCAGCCGACCAACAACATCTTCTTTCTTTCTTTCGTTTTTTCGCCTCTTGCCTCTTTGTTTTTGTTGCTTTTTGTTTAATATCTTGTTGCAATATGCGGATGGATGAAAATTTCTCTTCTTACGCAATTTTTTTTGGAGGGAAATAAAATTAAGCCCGATCCGAGTGAAAGATGCAGGCCGGATTATTGTTTTGGGTTTATTAATATTTAAGCCACTGTCAGCGCCACCACCGTCACTACCCTGGGTCCGCTCGGCGGTTGCATAATCAGCGCCGGGTTTTGTTTTGTGGTGTAGGTCCGATACTTTTTCGTGTTGTTTCTTTCCTTCTCGTCTTGGGTTTATTTTTGGGAAACGGAAGCTATTTACTTTTTCGATTAGCAGCCGATGGCAATGGGGAATGATGGAGCGCCATTAAAGCCATAAGACACTCTTGAGGATGAGATAATCTTTTTTTGGAAAGTTTTGACCGCGTCATTGGCTGTTGGTTGACGGTTGCAGCAACACTCGAATGGGAAAGGTTGCGCCAGTGTAGAATGGCGAATGACGAAGTGTTTGGTTGATATCCGATTTCGATTTCCCCCCACCGCTTGCCTTGAACGGGTTGTTTATGGTTATTGATGGTTTGTTCTATTTCCCTGATCCCATGTATCTGGGTCAGAACGATAAAAGAGTGAACTTCAGCTGGATTGGAATGGAATTTATGAATAATTCTGTTTTGTTTACTGATGGGTGTGTTCGCGGTGCTGTGGGCTAGATTCGTCAGAATGTAGGTGTTCCACAAAGTGCGATTGAGTTTGAGTGGCTGTGGCACACATCACGCGACCGAAGAAGTGATTTATTGTGATGCTTGTCAAGTGGGTAGACTTCCGGCATTTTAAAGGATTCACACACAAATAAGGGAGTAGCTTCATGTCGCTCTTGAAAATTGTGGTTTGGATTTTCGCGGAAATCTTATGAAATTACGCCTTTAGAGGTGCAACCAGAGATTTGGCAAAGGTCGGTTTTCGCATCGCATCGAATCTTCTTGTTTTTTGCAATTTTCAACTCTGCCCAGACGTTTCTCCTTTAAGAATGGCAGAGGACGTTTTTTATGATGATCAGAGTGATGTTCATTCTGGGAAACAGGTGAGCGTATAAGTGTTCTGAGACCAGGCGGTGCTCATCAAATTTACACAGATTCCTGATCGTGGGGAGTGAAAAAAAGCTGAATCGTGTTTTATTTGTTACGCCATCTGTCTTTTATTCTGCACACTTAGTTAAATGAGTTCCTCTTTATAATCCGCTTATGTGCGGCACTTCAATCAACGACGGACGACGTCTTGTACTCAGAGTCTCTTTCTAAAGGATCAGAGTGTTGCTTTGCCCCAAGCAAAAGAAGGATCAGAGTGTTGCTTTGCCCCAAGCAAAAGAAGTGTATGGGAAAGTAAGTAAGGCCAGCCTCTTGGCAGAGTTTTCCGAGTTGGATATCGGCCCTTTCTTTGAATGTGGCCACCATTGTGAGAACATGCGTCGACCCACGCGCTGAAGGTCTCATACTCCAGTTTTGAACTGCACCTTAATTTAAAAATTTACTACGAAAAGCTTCAGAAATAAACTGCGGGCCCACCTCACACTACACCCACAACGTGAGTAGTTATTGAGAAAAATGTCCCTGGACCCTTATGGCACTACCGTTCAAATTGTACGTTGTCCTCAGGCCTTGAGTTAGATTTCTGGTTTCAGCCACGTTTTACAGTCTTAATGGAAGAAGAATGTTGCTTTGAGTTGACCAAGTCCATGCTATCCTTCATCTGAGATCAATCGATCCCTAAGTCCAAAATTCAGCGCTCCTTCTTAAAGTCTGAAGCGACCGAGT
This sequence comes from Eristalinus sepulchralis, assembly GCA_944738645.1. Lineage (NCBI taxonomy): Eukaryota > Metazoa > Arthropoda > Insecta > Diptera > Syrphidae > Eristalinus > Eristalinus sepulchralis. The sequence goes on from OX122886.1 coordinate 59,267,307, forward strand.
TCGCTGATTTCGGTTATCGTTTACTAACTTAGGTGGCTGGTAGAAAAAAAAGTTCCTCTCCTCTTCTGTTGGAACTGCTTACCGTCATATACCTTCGCCTTTCGTAGTTCTGAACCAAATAAACCATTTAGCTGTCAAAGTCAAACGGATCCTGGGCACACAAATTCCGTCCAAACACTCTTCACTAATTTGAGTCACCTTAGGTGGTGGCTTTTACTATACAAGTAGACTAAGTTTATCTCTAAGCGATTAAGATAAAAGCAACCAGGAGGAAGAGGACCGAAAAACTATTCCACATGATTATTTGTTGGAACGTTGGTGTCTTAGTGGTTACCTGGTATCTTTTTCTTAGGTTGGAGCTATAATCCGGGGTGATCCTGAACTTAGTCTAACATGCTTCTATAAGTAGACAGTTCCTGCTCTTAGTTGAAGTTCTTTTTCCTTTTTGCGCGGAGTCTTAAAAGACAATGTCCTCTGCGAATACTTTTTGGAGCCGGAGCTACATTTGTGGCATCGGCTTACATACGAGCCATCCTAAGCGTATGTACCCTCTTGACTAGGCGTATAGCGCTGTACAGTCCTTAATCGAAATGATGCGACTGGATTTATGAATCGCTTAGGTCAAACTTACATCCGTGGCATTCTTATTAGTGTCAACGGAATCACTGATGGAACCAGGGACCATTTGGCGCGTTGGCGACTACGAGATCCAGGTGTTGAGAGAACCTGACTGGTAGTGACAACTTCACCAGAGGCTATATTCTGGCACCACGCGAGCCTCTGAAACTTCAGTTTAAAAAAAAATATCACAGGCAGAGTCGAGGTTAGTGTACGATGTTGACTGTTCTGAATCCAGGTTGTTCACTATACTGAGTCAGGCCAAGCGGGCTCTAAGTCAGGCCAGGTTCAGTGTGAAGTTGCATCTCAATCAGTTGCTACGAACCAGAGAGCGGCCTTGCTCCAAACCAAGGTGGGGTGTTTGTCCCTCAAGCATTAACTCTTTTGGTATTTGGCTTACTAAGGCGTCTAGTTTGGTTACTAAGGTTTGCATTATCTTGGTAAAATGGACACCTGATATAAGCCATAGAGGCAAATTATCACGCTAATATAAATCCTTTACAGTCCTATACGGTCCTTAAAGTTGTTATTTCAGATGCCAACAACGGAAGTAGTGTCAAAACAAGATGGTATATTAGCCTTGTCCAAATAGTTTAGAATTCTCCTCGACGTGTATGGTTCATATTCGACTTTGAAAGACGGTTCTGGCCGTAAATATGATTCACACACTTTGTGCAGATAGTCCTTTGCTACATTTTTCACCCACACAACAAATTTTCTCTTAAAAATGCGAAATGCGCCATCATCTTTAGGTCGCTCAAATTTTAAAGAATTTCTTCTTTTTCTAGTCCCGTTTAAAAAAAGGCGTTTTATCAAATGCCTTGTTCCACTTTAAGGTCTTGACATTAAAATGGTACAAAGAAAGAGGATTATTGTCGTCAGTTGTTAAAACCGTTTGATTGAAACACTTTTGTCAAATGCGGCTCGGAGGACCAAATGGAGGAGAGAGTCGGTGGAAGACTTGCATTCGGATGGCTTTGCTCATCAGATGGAATGCTACTTGTATCCCTCTGAGATATACGTTAAGTTTTATATTAGTTTTGTTCAATGCAACTAGATATGTCATATAAAGGAATTAACTGATGTCCGCGAGGAATGTTGGCTTCTTCAGCAACTACCTGTGATTTGTGTATTATGTCATTTTACTATTGGAGAGGACCTACAGTTTAATACCTACTCCAAATGGCGAAGTTCACTCTGCCCAGTGGATACAACAGTCAATACAACGTCTGCAGAACGTCAAGAGAGGTTGAGCCATGAAAAATATTACAAACTTGGAAATCAAATCGGGACCGGGAATGTAGGAGTTGACGCAGATGGAATGGTTTTCCAAGTCTGCTCATTTTCCATGTCCATGTCCAATTACTGTCCAACATAGAATGTACCGCCAGGTGTATGTTGACCATGAGTGTAGGGTGTCACCAGTGCTTGAGTTAATGATTGAGGGAGTTACGATACTTCCAAAATTCAGTTTCCTGCCCGCACGCAATCCACGGGAGCAAAAAGCAGCTCAAACGTAGGCTCAAATGAAAGCAATGAAATTGACATGAGAGCATTATCAATGGCAAGAGCTTTCCAATGCAGTTTAGCATTTAAATTTGTTCAGAAATCATTTCACTTCGTTGAAATCCGAATTTCTAGTCAACTGTCACATTAAAGCAGAAAGCATATTTTTAACAACCATCGGCCGCCAAAATAAGATTTCATTTCGTTTTCATCGTCAGCGCAAGCTTCATTAGGAGTGTCTTTCAGAAAGCAAAATTTCATCTTCATTCGGATGTCGAATAAAGAAGCACTTTCTCCTTTCAGCCACCAGTCGCTTCCATTCTGTCGCTCAAAAGATTCTTGCAAAAGTGTATCGCCCCGCAAACATTTCCATCTCAATTATCATTCAATTTTCACGCATGGGAATTGTCACGAAATTCCGCGTTGTCTACGTCAGAATTCACGTTTCGGATTGTTAACCAACGTTGAAGCGGCCGCACTGCCGCAGCAGTGATGTTGAATTGATTTGCAATAATGACGAAAGATTACGACGACGACGACGACGAGGAGGTGGTGGTGGCGGTGTTTCGAAAGTGAAGGGCACCCGAATTGGGTGTAATAGGCAATGGTGACAAAATATGACACGCTAGGGTTGACGTGTGGAGTAATAGCTGCGATTAAATGTTATTAGATCCGTCATTGAAGTTTTGGGGGGATTTGCTAAGGAAGGAAGGAGGAGGGATGTCAAGAGCCATGTTTGAAGATGTTAAAGAAATTATAATTTTTAAATTCTCTTTATTTGTTAAAGGGATTGTCAATACTCTTAAGTGATCAGAATGGAGTCACAACTAGGAAGGCCTAGTTGAAAGTTGGAGGAAGGTAGAAAGGGAGATGAGGTCGCAGTAAACATTGGTTCTTAAGGTCTGCAGATTGTAATGAGAAGGAAATTGAACAGGGAAGACATTTCATATTCGTGGGACGCGGTTAAAGAACGAGTTTCAAACCCCCACTAAATGTCTGAAAGAGTGCTTAAGAGGGAACTATTGGGAATTCAGAGCGAGGTGTTTATTGCTGGTAAATTCTTGAAAGGGAGAAAAGCTTTTGAACATTTTTGTTGGAATAGCAGTCAAACAGATATTGCATCGGCGTTCCAAATAGTCGATCGACATTGAAATATTACCGTCACACTTGATACACAAGAATATGTCTAATCGATTTATAGCCTATGAAGCTAGTATAGATCCTTCTGTAGCGCAGTGAGTAGTGTATTTCAACGCTTTCGCTGAAACTTCCAACTGGATTACTCATCTTAAATTTTTCATGCACCATACATTTTGAGTTGCGACAAACACCCAAGAAGTACTGATAGTCATAAGCTTCACCAATCACTCTGTTCGCAGTCTCTCCTGAGGAAACAACGTAAAACATTAAAACTCTATTAAACGTAAATTCCATTGATTCTCCGACTAGAGTTCTATAGTAGCAATAGATTTGTGCGAATCTTTTTTTCAATATTCAGAACATCCTGTAGAATCGACTTCCGTTTTGAAGTTTCCGTTTCAGACATTACAGAAAAAGAAAAAGTTCAGCTTAAGCTTTTAGTAAAAGGAAGCATATTGTAGGTATTAATATTTTGACTTTAGGTTTGACGCAGAAATTACAATGGGTAGTGTTAAAAATAAAGACATTTATTACTTAATTGAATTGCCACTTTGAATGGCCCAGAAATAATGAAAAGAATAAAAAATTCACTTTTAAATGTTTACAGAACGACGGTGTCTCAAACGCAAAATTTATCACAGTATTTTTTATTTTGACACTACTGCCATTGTAGTGTCAAAAAAAAAAATAGTTTCCCCTGCACATACACACCACCTGTTACCCAACGATATTCAAAATGTGTGTGCAGCTGTATTTGAAAATGCAGACGGTTCTTGCAAGTGGCGGCTGTTCCTATAAAGGGCAATGGAAGACAGTCTTAACCTCTTTAATCCATTAATGCTTTTACTCAAGTCATTTAAGTTTTGGTGGAAGGAGTATGATTTTCCTTGGCCAAACTCTTCAATCCCATGTCTTTACTTTTCCGACAGCTGTTTTCAAGCTTTAGCTGCGGATTTGAAAATGCAATCTATTTGAAAGACATAAGGAAGTTGGTGGGCTTTGCAATGAGAAGAGAAATCTTACTTTTGTATGCGGCGATGTGAAAGAATTTTATGCCACCTCCTGTGAAATTTGAAGCAGGACGTATGAGAAACTACACCAGATCCTAATTTTTTCTCTCCCGCCATTAACATCCAGTCAAGAAAAGAGTGGCAGGCTGTGACATTGCTTGAAATCGCGAGAGAATCCTCTTACAGTGTAAAGCGATGTACATAGCCCCGCCATAAATGCAGCACTTGTGTCAATATACTTCATCTCCCTGCGAATATTGTAGGATCTTAAATTGGTTTAGTGTAGGTTTTAGAGCTAGACAGAGACCATTGCTGCTGCGACCTTCACCTTCAAACTTAAGTTTATTTTGTTATTAGGATGCTCACTCACTAAGGAGTTATCAGTGTTGACAATCTGTTTGAAAAGTCTTTTACACTAAACACCGAAGCCACAACTGGAAAAATCAATAAAATGTTCTGCATCATGTTCAATTGAAGGTTACATTTCCCTTTCCGACTTTCAGGCCTTTGTCTTGTTAAAGTGCAAACATTTCTGATGCAGATTGATAGCACAAACCTTGGACTTAAGAAAGACGAGCTCAGTTGGGAACACCATGGGTGTATTCAGCCCAAAAACAAGCTTATTTTCCTACTTCTTCTAACGACATTTTGACCGTGCTCAATGAAAACATGTAAAGAAACATAATTTAAGCGTTGCTTCCAAGTAAATTCTGATTTTATGTGAATCTAACCAAATGCCATGTGCTACGCTTGAGTAATAGATTCAGTTCTTCTCAGCACTGACTGTACTCACAAAGAATGATTACACTCTTCAAAGGTAGCACCCGAAATTGCCTAGTTTCAGCACAAGACAACAGAGCTCTCTAATTCATAATACCAGCTATCAGCACCTAATGATAGAGTAGATTTCAAAATCCACCTCAAATCGAATCGCCCCACAGTAGTCACTTTCTTTCAATTTCTACCACAAACACCATCGCCAACCAATTTTCCTTCAAGTTTAATACCCTCCATCAACATGGAGATCATCTAATCCAAACCAGGACGTAATCTGTGTACCAGTCCGCAATATCTCGCCACGATTCCCTGAACATGTGTCGCACATGTATCTCGCAAGCAATTACAAGCGCTTTCGACTGGAAACAATAAAATACCGATCATAGCCGAGAACACACAGCCATCTCCACTGTCTCTTTCCAGGCGCACCGCATCGTTATGCCAATGCTCCGAACATTGGCCAGTGAAACGCAGAGCATTGCTGTTGCAGGTGCATTGACTCCTTGTTAACAGCATGCTGACGAGCCGACACCAACGCCGCGTACGTCGCACCACTCACATCTAGCTGCACGAACTGCACACGAGCGCTCTGGTAACATTGCACTTCGTCCAATTAGAGATGCGATCCAGTCGGCGGTGGCGACGACGGACGGCACCCATGCCGGTGCTCGTGGCGTGATTAGGACGTAATCTTGTGAATTTAACGCTCACTTGCCACAAAAATATTTCGTTTCGCCATTTAATTGTGGAAACGCTGGAAAAACGAACGAACGAACGGACTGTGGCGGAAAATGTTATTCACTCAGCGCTTTCAGTGAGGTGAGGCTCAATTGAGTCGAGATGCTGTGGGCGGTGCTCGAAGTGTGTCCGCGTATCCGTCACATGGCCGTTCCGTGGAAGCGCACGTAGCCCAAGAGACACATGACCGTTCCGTGGAAGCGCACGTAGCCCAAGAGACACATGGCCGTTCCGGCGCACTGACCACGTTCAACCTCAATTGGGCAACCGAAGCCAGTTGTAGACCGACTGGGCAGACCACCGCCCCATCAGGCTGCCAGGAGCGTGTGTCCCTGTGACAGATGCATTCTACCATGTCAGTTGCATGACGGTAATTAGCCCCGCGTTTCGATAGCTCTGCCGACACCCCCACTGACAAGAGGTTGCCCAATAGGCGGATGGGTTGCCGATTGTAGGCCAATGAAACGACAAAGTTGCTGAAATTCTGTCGACACTTTGTCAAACAGCGCCGGGGCGAAAGTGTGCCACGATGCGGTGATCTTCAGTGAGTTTCTTTCGCGTCGTCTTTCATTCGCTCGGAACGGATGGCTGTCTAGTCTAGTTGAGGTCGTCGAAGAACTGAAGCGGCGAAAGCAAGTCAAAGGCAGCTGCCTCCCTGCCGTCGCCTTCGAACGAACAAAGCCCTCGCGAGTGGGAAATGTGTCATTGCTACGAAAGAAATTCGCTTCGATCTTCAAGTACACATCCATGCGGCGGCTAGATGCGGATAATTTCACTTGGATTGTTGTGGGAAAATGGAGGCGCTCGCTGGGGGAAGACCTCGTACGCATATTGTGGCCAATTTGAAAGCGAAATGTCCCACTTGAGGACCGTATTCCGGTGAATGGATAATTGGTTTTGATTATTTTCATTTTTTTTTCTTCACTTTCGCATCCGAAAGTTGTGTGCGTCGGCGATGAAGGGGGCGGGAATCGAACAGGGAGCGCATACCAGAGATTTCATTTGCGCGGGAGTGAATGTACAGACAGTCGAAAGTGGACATTGACTGCGATTTTCAAGGAATTGAAGTGAGTGTGGCGTATCCATCTCGAGAGTCATGTCGTTGGATTGACTTGAAGAGTGCTGTGAATCTTCAAGCAGTGGCAATGGAATTTCCCAGAGGCAAAGACACTTCACGAAGACTTCGCAATTTTGTGAGGTATTAAGGTGGCTTCGATGATTCAGTGGTAGCACTTAGCAAGGGTCTGGAGGCAATGTTGGCGTAGCCGATGTCAACAGCCGGGTTGGTTGAAGGAAACTGATAAACTATTGATAGGGGCACAAGATGTCTACAAAACCTGATTGATTCATGGAGCTGTCATGGTAACCCTTGGTTGATTTGAATCCATTCAAAAACTAGGGAAAGCTTGACCTAGAAGCTAGAAATGGTTAAATTCTGAAATAGCGTTTGCAGGGGGAGTTTTTTGAAGCGCTAAAGGGAATTCAGTAGTCAGATTTAGGATTTAGGACAGTAAGTGGATAAATCACTCTCGGCTATGAGTCTTTTTACTCGCATAGGTACGGAGAGGTCTTAGAAGCCCTAGACTAGATAAAATTTCAAGAGTAGGACTTTTAAATGCATAAAATATTGCAGACAAAGTGAAGGATGGGACTCGCTATTCTAGCCATTTCACTACGTTTTGGGCTATGTGAAATATGTGATCACAGCGTCAAAGTGTTAAGTTGATACACATAACGAGGATGAAGGATGAATTGTTTAGATGAAACAACTCTTTTACCTTACCTGAATGAAAAGAGTATTTTTGGCTGACTATTTAAGAACACTTGAGGCACAGTGAAAAGTGGATTTGGAGGTACTAATTCCAGTCCAGTGTGCCCTTTCAATCGATAATTTTGTTAATAAAGAGTTGACGTTAAGAAAGAACAAACTTGCCCGCCAAAGTCTACAGTCGAATAGTCATAGACATAAGCTCTGAGATCACTGTCATCACCGTGAATCACCAACGTGAATTGGATTAGAAGTAGCAGACAAAAGATTTTTTGCAAAAATGAGAAAGTGTCTCCGAAACAAAACGGATGGGCCAGCATTAAATTACTTCAATCTAATCAAAGATAAGACCTTAAGTCATAAAAGACTGCCATGAACAAAAGTTTTCGAGAAGAGAATCTGCTGCCTTACAGGTATCATCAGCAACATTGTTTCTGCCTCATCGAAAATACCCGAATTTGTCTTAAACAAACAGTACTTAGGGAAAGTTTTGATTTTCTTTTTTAAAGCCTGTAGAAGTGTATGATGAATCTGCTGCGACCGAAAAATTAATCAGAGAATAGTTTCGACTGTTCAAAAGTGGTAGTTTTAGTGTCGAAGACAAAAAGCGTCTTGGGCAGACAAAAAAGTTTGAAGATAAGGAATTGGAGCCATTATTGGATCAAACGCAAAGTGAAATCGCAGAATACTTAGGAGTGACTCAGCAAACAATTATTGTTCGGTTAAAGAAATTTGGTTTTTTTTTCAAAAGCAAGTCAATTGGGTGTCATTCGAGTTGAAAGCAAGAAAGGCTATTCTTCACCTCAGAACTTTTTCTTGTAAGGAAGGTATATTTGCACTGGATCGTGACTGAAGATGAAAAGTGAACATATCACGATAGCCCCAATAAGAAAAAATATTATGCACAGCCTGATGAACCCGTTCCATATTCATCTGCATACGCGCCAGAGGGCATCTTCTGCATATGTTGGGACTAAACGGGTGTGGTGTACTATGAGCTGCTAAAAGCAGGTGAAACCGATGATGGGAAACGTTTTCGACAACAACTAATGTATTGCGTGAAAGATGGTCAGAAATGATCGAAAGGCATGACAAGGTAATTTTGCAATAGGATAACGCTCAGCCTTACTTGGCTGTTACGGTCAACGACTACCTAGAAACGCTGAAATGGGGGTTCTTTCCTCTACCGCCGTATTCTCCTGGGGTTGCTCCTTTCGACTACTGGCTTTTCCAACGGATACAATACGATCTGGAGGTTCATCGGTTGCAGCCTTTTGAAAAAATCAATGAATGGCTTTGGAGAGATGGCAGAGGGGACTTACTCTTCATGTTGTTCGAAAAATTTGTGCTGATCGTGGGGTAGTCAGTAAGTGCGTCGACTTAGACTTTAAATAGCCTATAGAAAATAGCTCAAAGAGTGTGATATCGTAGGATCTAGGCGGCTAGTTAGTAGTAGCAAAACGTTAAATTAAGGGCACACCAAAATGTTAACAAGTCTATTGTTTTACGATGGTGGTCGCCGTGGCGTAGTGGTAAGTGCGTCGACAGCCGCGTAGAAAGTCTGGGTTTGATTCCCGGACGGGACACCTCGCATTTTTTCACGGCACCACCTCTTTCGAGGTGCTGACAACACTCAAAGAGTATCAATTGTCTATGAAAAGTTTCTGAAATCTCGCCGTTCGGAGTCGGTAGAAAACTGAAGGTTCCTTCTACTCGTGAGAGAACAGTAGCACGCACAATACGAGTAGTGGTTGTAGAAGCAAGGCCCTGGTCCTTCATGAGCTGTAGTGCCAATCAATTATTATTATTATTATTATTATTGTTTCACGCGTATGGCTCATACCGCCGTTTTGTTAAACCCAGACCTCATTGAGACCATCCGCTTGAATTTCAAGAAGCTGATAGTCGGTTAACACGGCCAAGCTTCGGCTTCGCGTAAACTCTCAACCAAGTCTTCTCCACCACGAGCGGGATGTACTCTAACTGGTCCAGTATCATTCGTTAATGGAAACTGGGACACAATTTTGCAAATTGTATTGGCAATAGTGGCTTCAGTAGGTCCAATAGCTACATTTCTCGAATCACACGAAAAAAAAAACATTTCTCCTAGGACACTGAATTTTCCTATTCAGCTAACCAATTCGGAGACGCTGTTGTAGGCAAGTTTTTCCATGATGGTTTGCCAAACGAAATTGAACAAATTGAATAAGCAGTTTTATAGGAGTCGCGCGTGGTCAGTTTATGGTATAACCAACCTCACGATGAATCGCCTTAATATTTTGAAAGGAAGAGTCGATACTTTAAAGCCTTCTGGAGTACCATATTCTGTTGGCTGCCACATCACAGCCACCTTAGTGGCACATACCTACCTTACTATGTCTTGACGATTTCTGGCCAGATTTCCGCCAAAGTCCCCTGGAAACGAGTTGAAATCAGGCCACGTCCGGCCAAATTGCCAGCCTTTACAGATTCAATCACAAAAATGAGTTCCTCCATTGTAGGACATTAGTCCTACACAAGACTTCAAGTTTGTCACCTTCACTGACAGACTTTTTCAGACTTCACCGTTTACGATCATTCCTTTAAAAATATTTCGGCACGTCACTCTTGTGAAAATTGTCGGACTGGCAACAAAGTACTTTTTGAGTCAGCTGATCAGGTAATCTTCATTTTTCAATGCCAAATACCAACCACCTGGGAAAGTTGAAGGACCAGTTAGAGTACGACTTTATTAATTTGTGAAACATAGGACCTTGCTTTGTGGAAAAGCTATACTGTGGCCCTGCCCTGTTGAAGGGTACTGGATGACCCTTCAAAGTCATGTACTCTGGATTTCGCGCTGTATTATCATGTAGTGGTCCCTTTCTGAGGATTCCAGCATGTTCCACCGAACACATAAGACTTTAGAGTATATCTTGGGGCCACAGAGGTTGGGCCATCGCGTGTTTTTTTAATCATTCATTATTTGGACTCAGACAGTTGTCTCCCTTTCAAAAACTTAACAGAATGTCGTCATCATACCATAAATAACTTTGTTACTCTAAGTCCCGTTGCGCTTGAAAAAGGTTGAGACTTCAACTTATTTCCAAAGCGAGTGCTGTATAGGCCCAAAAAGTGAATTTTTTCGCAAAATTTTTCGCAAAAGTTTTCGCCGAAATTTAACACCCGTCGCGACATTTGTACACAAGTTTGCATACAATGTTCTTAGAACTGGTTTGCCAAAGGACAACACTTTTAGTCCAAGTTGCCGCATGGTGCACACAGACGAGCATATGGCTGCTCTACCCGAGAGGGTGAAACTAAGTTCAAGAAGATCAATCAACTCGCCGTCGATCCCAACATCTCAACGCTCACATAAAGGCCTGAGGAGACGTCTCCGCTTACAGGGTCCATTTCGCATAGCAATTGAAGGCACGTGACCATCTACTTCGTTAGTTTGGGCCTTAGACTAGCTTTGCCAACAATTTTGGGTAATAAATCATATTTTCTATTGAGGCGCATTTTTATCATTAGCGAAATAATTTGCGGCGGCGTCTGAAGCCGGCACGTTCTTATCGGGAAACCGGGGCCTTTACAGAGAGTGAGAGTTTAGTGTGGTCGATTGCAAATTGGTGGTTGGAGACTGGGAACAACGTTTTCGTCAACAGTGGGCATTACTGAGCCGTGTTAATCGAATTCAGTTCAAAGAAATTGACGCCACAGATTTGGATGACGTGCGGCTGTGGTTCATGAATGAGGTGCCATAACCGATCTTTTGGGTATCGAATACCAAAATCGTGTAATAGTCATTCTGGCGATGTCAACTGGCCAGGAGGACACGATTTGCAATTTATTTTGCAGAGAACTGTGAAGAACCGACGTCTTGCCAACAATTTGGATAGGATTTAACAACTTGAGGTCAATACTGATGGCATACAGCGGTAACTGTCAGATTTGTTATTCTGTCAAATGCAACAAGGAAGTTGAATCTTAAAGAAGAAATACTTTCAAACATCTCTGACAAGCAAGTAAAGTTTGGCAATCTATGATTAGGTTTAAGTCTTTCGATTCTTTTTCTTTACTTAACGCCAATCTTCTGACTGTCGCTTGTTATCAACGAAGTTACCAAAATACGTCTGCTCGTCAATTCCTTTCCCCCAGTGAATTGAGCTCTTGTATCTTCATCATTTCCCGTCCAGAGAAAGGCCTTAGAGAGTTTCCATTCGAATTTAAGGAAGTTTCTTAGCTTTCCAATTACAACGCAGATGTTTGCAAAGGGTGACCTCAACCTCCACCCAACCCCAAGTCACAGAGTTTCCTTCACCAGTCACATCTTTCTTGGATGGCTATCAACTCATGATTTCTTCATTCCGCCTTGGCTCTGCGCAGAAAACTCCTTGACAACATCACGTCTAGGTCGAGGCTCGTAGTCAGAGATCATGATTAGGCCCCCGCAATGACAACGGCGACGACTCAATAACTCATAGCGCGTGGAAAGTTGTCTGAACCCGCCAGACCCCAGGCGAAGACGGAAACAGCGCTGCAGGCAACGCAGCTCAACAGCGAAGGTGTCTGAGTGTCAATTGGCCGGCTGCACTTGGCCATAAGTCAATCCGCGCCACATCCTCCTTCGGTTTTATTTTTCTCCTTGTACAAGTATCTTCGCCCGCTTCCGCTGTTATACTTGCGCACGAGCGACCGACTGAGTATCTGCTATTTGCTGTAAATACCCGCGCAACTCCTCGGCTGATTTTTTTTGCTCTGTGTGTCCGTGGAAAGTAAAAGTTTTCACTTTCCTTTTCGCTTGTGCCTGGCGGTTACGATGTTTTTGTTGTGCGGTAATACCCTGCCCCGGTGTGGAAGATCGATCAATTCGTTGCACTTTGCATGAGCACGGTGCCTGGCGTTTTGTTTTTTCTGTTGTTGCTTGTTTTGCTTTTGCCGCGCTGAGAGCGAGTCAATGCCGTAAGAAGCTGTATTTCACGTTCGAAATGCACTCACTTTCGATTTCTTTGAACACGATGGACGACGACAGCGGCGGATGTACACACAGCACGATGCACAGTGTCGATCTCCTCACATCGCGCAGGAGACACTCGGCAGAGGAGCGATGTGCACTCTGTTCGCGCTGTTGCACATTATTCCGGAATAGCTGCTCGAGAGTGTGTATGACGGTAATTTGTGCACGAACACAAGTGAACACGGCCGCATCGAATCGATTTCATAACAACTTTCAATCCAGCAGCAGCAGCAGCAGCAGAAGAGGTGATTAGGCTCGGACTTGTGGGAAAGGCCATAAACGGACGCGAGTTTGGGCGAATGCGATGGAGGCATTAATTTTAGGAGCCGGGCAAATTTTCTTTTCCAAACGAGAGTACTGCACTGGGGATGCCACGGCACGAAAGTAAAATCGCCGAGCCGACACTAAGGCACACGTCTTTGGCAGCCAACAACCGCCAGTTAATTATGCGCATTAGGCCTGTATTTCGGATGCTATTTGGTTTTATGTTTCGCTGCCGTGTGCCGACTGGTTGCTGGTGTGACCGGTCCCCGACGTGAATCGGAATTTCTAATGCACCAGCGTCGGCAGCTGGGTCGCATCAACAGCGGCAGCGATGCTGTAATTGATTGATATTGACGATCGACGACTGCGCAGAGCACGGGTACTTCGTCACGAGATGTCGTATAACTCGTTTGGGCGCCACGGCCATTCGCGTCGTCAGCAACGTCATCGTCATGCTCATGGCATCCCGGTGATGCGGAGTTTAATACTCCCAATAAACTCAGTGAAGCTGAAGAAAGGTGATAATCGCTCAGCTGTGAAGGAGTTGGAGGCGAGGCTGTGGCGGGTGGAGATGAGCCAATTGTTGGATGGTTCCGTTTGATGGGACCGCACTGCAATCGGTTCATTGGCATCGGATGTGAAGGTGATGGGTATCGTGAGTATTTACAACGGCCTTGAGATGGGGTCAACTTGGGTGTGATTAGATTTCTTTTGAGAATGGACGTGCAAGTGAAGGCTTTCTTTGTAATCGTCCACGACCTTGCCCTAGACGTGATTGAAAAGTGTTTGTGTTGGTCTACGAGTAATTGAATTGATTGCAGAGGGTCAATGGGATATGTGAAGGGATTGACTTGGGTCTAGATGGATAGATTGAGATGGTCTAGATGAACTTTAAGTCCGTGAGGAAGAGTTGCCTGTAAGACGGAGAAAGAAAGTGTGCAGCCAACTATGCAGATGCGAATTAAGTTCTCTTACAACTGTCTATCGATTTTTTCATTTCAAGTTTTAACAGAGGGATTCAACAGGACATTTCCATGAAACGAAGTATACATTACGAACTTGGCTTAACAGATATGAATTTTAAACAAACTTTGCTCTAGAAGGAGCATCACAAGTTCAGTTCTAATGTCCTTACGTCAGATATTGCCATTTTCTCCTGTTCTCTGTTTTAACATAATTTTAACATTTTTTGATTTCGGGACTCAGGTTTTTGGGCACTACGAACCTAAGGTCATTTTTTGATGCTTCCCGCGTTCGTTGAAATCACTCTGAAGTCTGTGGCATTTAAAAAAAAACTCCATTGGGTATCCAAAGAACCCCTTAAAGCCTTTCAGACTTTGACGCGTGAGCAATTAGTGATCGACTTTTCGAAGAGGCGTATGGGTTTCAAAGATAATGTACAGAGAGATGATGTTGAGAGGATGGACGTTTAGAGGGTAAAAGGTGATAGGATGGTGACTACAACCGACTGTGCAAAAACATCAACTCTCTGTCGTACCAATACTCAGTCACTAAGGGCAAAACTCAAACAAAATAAACCACCATTCATACGATGTATCGAACAATGACGCTCAGTGTCATTAAATTACCAATCATACCCCCAACTCTCATACAACTTCTTCCCTTTTCCTTCAATGAGGACTGAGCGTTGTTTCAACCTCAACAAGTCAGCATGGTTCAATGCAAAGCCTACAAGCTTCCTTTTCTTAAATTTAAAATCGCTTCACACTCGATCCTCTGTAACTCACGAGTCAATGCCAGAGGCACGTTCTTCCAGAAGTCCTTTCAACTGCTAGCTTATGCCGTCGAAATTGACGTGATTGGACGCACACAGCGAGCCCTTAATGAGGCGTTTGTTGGCATTGAAACGGAAGCAGCTAAACCCGGTGTGGCCATAAATGAGGGCAAAAGGAAGTATTTGCTGTCATCAAAGAAGGACACAAAAACATCGACGTCTCGGCCAGACCGTACCATTAGGGAGCATTAAGGAGTCTACCTCGTCTCCGCGGTAAATAGGGGCAACGACATTGGTACCGAAACGAAACTCTGAATCACTCTTGCCTATCGTTGCTTCCCTGGGTTCAAGGGGCAATTGAGTCATAAAGCTCTCTTTCGAAGGACTAAGCTTGCTTTATATAAAAGCTTGATCATCCCAGTCCTACTTTGTGGCGCGGAAACCTGGACGTTACCAAAAGCAAATTAGGGGACCAGTCTCTCCTCAGTCTTTTCGAGAGAAAAGTTTTGCGTGAGATTTTTGGTCCTGTTTGCGTTAATGGCGTCTGGAGGAGTAGAGTCAACGACATTCTTTATAACCTATACAGTGGCATGCGCCTGGTCAAGCGTCTTCGGAAACAACGCGTTAGATGGCTAGGCTATGAAGAGCGTACGCATAACACTTAATCCAAGCCACTGGAATAATGCAACAGAGGGCGGCCTGGGTTGAGATGCAGCACACGAGTGGAGATGGACCTTAACCAGCTATAAGTGCGCAACTGGAGGCAGCTGGCAAGTGATAGTGCTAGCTGGAAAGGCATTTTGATTGAGTCCCCATCCCGCACTGTTGCATACTGCAGCTCACCGAATTTTATATATGCTACTCACAAGCATTAATTTCCTTACACCCGTACCAACATGGTAGACAACAGTATGGACCAGTAAGATTGAATTTTTCGCTTCACTCCCAGCTTGCCTTGATAGGCCTGTGAAAAATTTTATGTGGAATAGACTAGGCTCTCGAGTCCTCGAAATTCTTGTTTTATACTTTATTTCCATTTCCTTCATTAACTTTTTAGAACTGCGTTTGTAGATTTTCGTAATGTTTATTCTTACCGGTCCAACAACGTCAAAAACTATTTGAGTTAAGGAATTTGGACTAGAAGTCTTCGAATCTTTTTGGAGAAAGGTGGCTTTTAAAATCTTAAGTTATTTTGGTGCTAAAACTGGTGGATGGTTTGGGGGGAATGCACACGTGGTACAATGATATTTGTTTGTTTTTTGACCCCACCCCATACCCGAAAGGTCTGCTTTCAATCAGTGTTTGTCATTTCGAAATTTACCTCATCCCTAAATTTCAAGCTTGGAGGAGACATAGATGGTGTAACCGACAGACAAACAGAAACCAACATACATTTCCTTCCAACCAACGTCACTAAAAGTGACCTGCCTAGTGAAAAGGGTGATCTCCCGAATACCTACCTTTCGTTTTTTTTTTGATTAAAGGGCACCGGTTATCCCTTCGTTTTTTGCTATACTTGTAGGTAAACGTTTTTCATTAATTCACACTATTTTAACAATGTGAGGGAGGTTTTCTAGAATGGCTACAACACACAAAGTATTCTTAGAACCAAAGAAATGTAAACAATTGACTGGAGGCTGATGTCTACTCTACAGATCTAAACTTTCGTATCAATCCACCATCACACTGTAGGGTCTAACAGGCGCAGGAAATGGAATGTAGCCATTTGCTCAGACATCCAGGCAAAACTCTTGGTCACAACTTCAATTCAAGTACCTTCCTCAAATGCTTGGGATCCCTAAATTACATGTCTAAGGACTTCAAGGAAGTCGCGTGGTGTAAATGCGTCGACCACTAGGTTCGATTCCCGGACGGTACACCTCGCATATTCTCACGGCACCACCTCTTTCGAGTTGCTGACAACCCTCAGAGAGTATCAATTGTCTATGAAAAGCTTTTCAAATCTCGCCGTTCGGAGTCGGCAAAAAACTGTAGGTCCCTTCTACTCGTTCGAGAACAGTAGCAAGCACAACTTGAGTGGTTGTTGTAGAAACTAGGCACTGGTCTCTTGTGGGTTGTAGTGGCAATCAATTATTATTATTAGTAGCCCACTTAATGTTGCTCTTAATGCCAGAGCCCTCTGCCATGCAGAGCCTTCGATATCTACCTACTATGGGTGCCAGGACTTAGTGAAATCCAGGGGAATCGCGACCCCGAATCTTTGATCTCCCTCGAAAGTTGCTACCCCTTTCCATTCTCTCAACACCTGCACATGATGATCAGAGAATCCCACAAAATGACCACAGTTCAATTCTAAATGCTCTCTACTTCCAGTCAGCTAAGGCACAATAGACGTTATAAGGCTGCGCTATTTGAGGTCGTGCTGAATGCATCCCTTACAATGCGTCCTGCATGAGTTGCTTGCACGAGGAAGGGGCGAAAACCATGTTAACCTCCTCTGTGATTACACAAGCCTTTACAAGAAGAAGGAAGAAAAATCTGGGAAGTACATCTTTGGGAGCATAGGTAAACAAAGCTAGCTCACACTGATTTTAAGGATACAAATGGAGACTATCCGCAAGGCGCTACAATGGGTTGAAAGGCAGCGTAAGCGTGGTTGCCTATTGACAAGCAAACAATTGACGCGCTCTAAAGGGATTATTTTGTGCCCTTAAGTAACCAGAATGAAGTAAGATCACGAGCTGAAGCTACAGAGAGAGATGATCGTCTTTACTAAGCCCCACAGAAGAATATGTCATTTGATCTTGATGACCAATTGACGTCGAAAAAACGTGAACTATACCAGGAGGAAACTTGTTTGGCTTGTTGCCCCGTTTTGTTGGAACCACAGACTGTCCTAGTCACAATCTGCAACCACCAGTAAAATATAAACAAAGTTATAATTTCATTTGCGGGCGTTATGAATCGCTCATTTTCACCGCGCAATGCCCGAAAAGTAACTTCGCTTAAATTATATGTAGAAATTGCGAAACGATCCGTCAACGTAAATGACAGGCATTCAGCTAATATTTTCATACCTTAAATAGCCAGTGAGTTTGACAGTTGTCGACTGCCAGCGCCGTCAACTTGAAACCACAAAATGAATCTACTTGCAGGAAACTTTCTTGTCGCCATATAAATGAAATAACTTCGTCTTCTTCTACCTACCTGGCATCTGTTGTCTTTGGAAGTAAAACTTTTGACTTTTTATTTGGCTGAGTGTCAGTTTAAAGCACTCACATCATCAACAGTCCACTAGAGCAGTCTCAGAATGTCCCTTACCCACTCAACAAACCCAAGACCGCTTTGTTTTCCAATACTAATCGTCAACATATTTTCTCCCCTCTCTTTGCAGATACAATTTGGCGCCGAAAACCCCGACTGGTTGAGCACACAAACCGCCATCAGTTATCGAATCATCGATTGTCGTCATATGGGTGCATTCACCGCTTTTGAATGTCGCATGCAATTCGATCGCACTAGAGGTGAAATTTTCCATCACAACCAGTCGCCAATTACAGGAACCACATCACAGTCACTGCCACTATCAGGAACCCCAGCACCACTGCACACCAGCAGCAGCAAGAGCACCAGCACAAGCAACACGAGAGCGACTTTGAACTTCATCCATTAAGAGGTGCTTTTCCTCGGAGTAGAGGAAAAACCTGATCGACGACCGCGACTGCAACACGAACGGCGAACGAGATATCCGAGGCAGGTACAAATCAGTGCAAGTGTTCGCCATTTCATCGCCGGCAGCACCATCGCCACTGGGAGGCAGTCACTGACCGAGCCACCGACAGTCTTCGGCAAGTGAACGCACACAGCCGATGCCGGATTATCGCTTCTCCCCATGCGCCGTGAAGCTATGACGAAGCCCGAGGAAGGAGTGTACCGCCGCATGTAAGAGGAAACAATTCCCGCCAAGAGACTGATGTGGTGCGCAATACGCACTGTCAACTGAAACAAAGTACACGAGTCAACGCGGAGCTGCGATAAACATAGAAGCGACACATAAACAGTTTGCACAAACCAGAGCCACCTTGCGAAGCACAGCCACTTCCGAACGAGTCACAACCCCCGACCTCAATGTAAGATGTTAGAATCCAACAAATGGCGTTTCCTGACAATTGTTGCCGGTTTGATACTAACCAACGCAATTGATAGCCCCGCACGGACGGGCCACTTCGCGAAAATAGCCGACCACAGCACGTCGCACAGGACGGACTTAGCGCTAGCAAGCAGTGCGAACCAAGGACTCCCGTGGGTCGGCGCTGAGAGCCAGCGAACGGCCAGGAACCTCTATGCCCCCTACAATGCATTCTCGAAGATTGACGACGTGAGCTTCCCCCGGATGCACCGGCGGTCCGACGGAAGCCTAGTGCAGTCGTTCGGAGCGTACCGCAGTGGACGCGCTGCGCAGAGGAGATCCGACGTCGTGGACAGCGCCCCCACCTCGCCAGCACCGAAATCCGACAACCGAACCCGAACTGCAAGAAACTACGTGTACATTCCGCTCCAGCAAGGCCCCAGCAACGACCCCAATAGAGCGCCACCCAAGCGAAACGTCACCTTGACAAATATACGCCCGCCGCCCGTTGACAGCGCCCCCCTAGACGAGTACAACGGTGAGTTGTTGATCAACGATAGAACGGAACGAAGTCCACAATCCGAAGATAAGATCGATGTAGATGACTTGTCAGGGCGTCGTATAGGCTTCCAATTCCCAACCTACAACCTCAAGTCTGAGTTCCCCTTCCGCCCGCAGGGGTACCGCGAAGATAACCCCATCTTCACTGATGGTGGTTCGTATGAGCGGCCCTACAGCGAGGAGTCCCTGGACGGTCCACCGCTCAGCAGCGGACATTCGATCGAGTTCCCTGGCATGAGTGCCAACTCGAAACCGTACGCGGGCAAGATCTTCCGGGATGAGGTCACTAAGTTCGGCGACATCAACGGACCCATCGCGGCCGCTCCCAGGCCACAACGCGGCCTCTACTTCGGCGACAGCGACTTCCGAGGCGGTCCGCGCCCATACGCGCCGCCAAAATCGTTCACTGAGTACGGCAGTGACTACAGCGAGTATCTGGGGACGAGGAAGTCCCGCTACTATCCCTTCAAGTCGTCGCGATCACCCCGCGTGGTGTTCCCCTCGAACGACAATCTCGGCACGACCAGCACATCGAGCGGGGTGTACTTCAGCGATAACATCGCTTTTAGGTAAATTCTTCATTTTGACACGTCCAGCTTTATGACGCTTACATCTCTTCTTCTTCTTCTTGTTTCTGTTCTTGTGCGTGTCATCTTCCGCTCGGGCAGGGACCAAAACTTTGGCCTGAACGAGCTGGCGGCCATCCAAGAGGTCCGCAACGAATTCGGCCTCCAGGACATTGACGGGGCTGGCGTTGTCGGCGGCGATTTAACGGGACCACAGTCGGCGAGCACCTTCAAGGAGAAAGGTAGGACGATCATTTGCCAATCACATACTCTTGCATAATATTCGCTTCACCCACAATCTATCTCTGCACTTCTCTCTCTCTCATCTCTCTCTCTCTATCTTCTCTGTCTCTCCCTGTTAACCGCTTTCTTCAATTTCAAATTTACCGTCAAATTCCAAAAAACAAAAAAAAAAACATTTTTTTTGAATGTCAACCGATTCCAGCCGATACTAACACTGAACTGCATTGCCAGAGCCGTGGCGGTACCTGTGAGTTCTTCCTCGGGTGTTGGATGACGGGTGGCCTTCTGCAGGGCACCTGCGACGGCCTGTTGCGTGGATGCTGTCACCGAACCGCGAAGTCGGCGAATCTAAAAACCTCCGACTATAGTAGCACAGTCGATCTTAGCGATCTTCCAAACAGAAACTACGGACCAGTTTTGAACGATCCCAGTGAGTGAGCTTTGCATTTCTTGTTGAACGCGGATATGATTTGTGGTTGCCACTGGTAGCACGGGTGAAAAAGCACGGGTGTAGTAATTGAACTAACTTGTGCGGATTGCAGATTAACGCGTGGCTGAGTGGGCGGGGGAGGAGTTTTCATTTGAATCGATTTGAGGTTGGGATTTGCTTTTGTTAGGGGTGTCACACTGTAGACTTCTGATTTGGGTTTCATCGCTGTGGAGGTTTCATTTTAGAGAGATACAACAGAGGGTAGCGTCCAAGCTTACGTTTGAGGTGCTGATACATGTTAGGGGATGAGCTGGCAATGCCTCGGGGTTTTGATTAAATTTTTCTGTTGACCTTGACGATTGGCTTAGTTTAGGGAGCGCTAGGGAATGAATATCTTCCTAGCCTATTGGACATGAGTCACTAAAAGGGAATTGACAAAAAGCTTGTTAGGCGAAAATTCTGTTTTTTGGCTAGACTAATGTTGCTTCTACTAAGTCGTGGAAAGAGAGAAGTCGGTTTTGGTTTTTTTTGCACCCTCCTTGCTTGCATGCCGTTTGTTGTAATAATGAATGTCGAGCTAAGCCATGTCAAACAATTTGAACGAAAGTCAGGTTTGAAATTTTCAGTATAGGACGGACTATTTTGTTTATGAGCCTAACTGAACTGCGATCGTTGTTGTTCTTTTGCTGCTTCAATGTACTTTGTTTTGGTAATCGAAAAATTTTAAAGACAAATTTTCGTCACGAGTAGAAGGTACCTACAGTTTTCTGTCGACTCCGAACGACGGGATTTGTGAAGCTTTTTATAGACAATTGATACTCTTTGAGTGTTTTCAGCAACTCGAAAGAGGTGGTACCGCGAAAAAAGCGAGGCGAGTGGATCGACGCACTTACCCACTATGCCAGGTCGACCACATATTATTACTAAGCCTAATTTCTTTCAAGACGAACGAAAAAACACGGCAGGTTGCGAGGAACTCAGTCTTGAACAGTGGTTTCTTTGAACGGAAACGGCCGCACTTCAGTGTTTTGTGTCATGTATCACCAATGACCTCATCATCATCGAGGTGATTTCTTTGGGCTGGCCACCGCTTGGAAGGAAAAAACAAAATGAGGTGACTAGAGTAACTCTTGTACACAGCTTCTAATGCCTTGAAGTCGATGCTAAAAGGACCGAGTGCCCTGAAGATCTCGAGTGCCTACATTGTTCCGAGTGAGCTCTTTTAAGTGAAATAATGTGACGGGACATCACCTCTGTACAAGGACTATGGTTTCGACGTTGATAATCGTTTACTTAAAGGAAGCCAAAAATCCTTGCTCGCCAAACGCTGCTAGAACGACGAATTTTTTAACTTGGCCAATGGCTAAGACGGAAAACGCTTAAGATGGACATGCAATGTAGAGCTAATGGACATCACACTCACTGCAACTTTGAATCCAAGCCTTATGAACAACTTTACAGAGGACACATGTTGGAGAGGCATGTTGGTTAAGGCTTAGGTCTAGATAAGGGGGTTTTTCCTCCCTCGGGCATCAATTTCGAGCCCATTTGGAGAAACAATTCTTTTGACATGGTTGACATTGACTTTACGATTTCTCAGCGATATCTCAGTATTAAGGCAAAAACAATGTGACCTAAAAGAATGAACAATTTTACGAAGTTCGGAAAATTTAATTCATCCAAGTAGAAGTGACCTTGTAACACTTCCAAGTGTTCTTCAACTCAACTTGAACCATTTGCGTTTGCACAGCCCCAAGTTTTCAATTGGTTAAAAATTAAAAGTCCTTTTTCTCTGCACGACTATAGCTGTCGTCTAGATTAGGGAGCCACTTATAGCTTTCTTGATGTTCTTAAAGGTTGATGGGATGTTTTTTCCAGTTTCGAGTAAACTTCTTTATTGAGTATTGCTTTCTTTCGAAACCAAAACTGTGTAAAAAAGCGAACTAATCAGCAAGGACTCTTCTTAAAGTCAAGCCACAGTGACGTCGGCTCATGTTTCACATCCTCTTTGGATTCTTCTTCATATACTTTATTACCTTTCGAACTTTACTGGACGGTCTTTCCATAAGTATCGTAAGTATAATTTGGTACAGACAAGTCTATCTCGCTTGGGCGCGGCGAGTCCTATATCGGAGATTTCATGTCTTCTTTAGCCCCTGAGACTCTCTTGCGAGTTACCGTAAAGTCTCAGAAAGCATTAAAAAGGCTTCTGAAAGATTTTGTTGTTCACTGTGATTACATTTTCTCATCTTGGTAGACACCAATAGTCCGCACTAGATAAGTTGGCTCCCAATGGCAACCTGGTCCCTGGTAAGGTATAGTGCTAGCTTTGTAACTTATTTCGTCTTCTGACAGATGATTTAGATTGATTCTACTGCTTTTAGTAGTCATCCGAATTCTGCAGTAAGTCGCAGGAAGTATGTATGTATGTATGTATGTATGTTTATATGTATTAGACCTGCGACCCATGAAGGATCCGAGCCTGATCTATAGCTGCCTTCCATTCTTGTCGACCAAGCTCTCTAACATCCGCAATCACTTGGACTCTATACCGGAGGTTCGGCCTTCCTTTCCATCGCGAACCCGAAGGCTGAGGTACGAAGACCCTCTTAGCTAGAACACTGTTGTCCATTCGATCGATGTGGCCGAGCCACTATAGTCGACGTACTTTTGCCTTTCGAACTACATCCACGCCTTGGTACAGCATATAGAGTTCGCGGTTGTGGCTTCTCCTGCAGTCGCCTTCCTCGCAGACAGGATCACATATTCGTCGCAGAATTTTTCTTTCAAAGGAAC
The DNA here is from genome assembly GCA_944738645.1 of Eristalinus sepulchralis. Classification (NCBI taxonomy): domain Eukaryota; kingdom Metazoa; phylum Arthropoda; class Insecta; order Diptera; family Syrphidae; genus Eristalinus; species Eristalinus sepulchralis. The sequence continues at coordinate 59,290,548 of OX122886.1, forward strand.
CAAGAATCCGCTCCGCCGTTTTGCTTATCGTGCTGCACTCGGCTCCGTATAAGAGTACGGGTAGGATAAGCGTCTTGTACAGCATTGTCCTATCCCTTCGAGTCGGGAGTTTCGACCCTAGCTATTTTCACAAACCGAAATAACACCGGTTGGCAAGGGTGCATCCGCGTGGAATCTCCACTAAGGTGTCGTTTGTGGAGTTCACGTTTCCACGAGGTAGACAAACTCCTTAACTACCTCAAAGTTGTCAATTGTCACATAATGTCCGAGTTGTTGTTCGACATATTGGTTCTTTCTCGACAACATATATTTTGTTGTGTTTTTTTTTAATCGTTACAAGTAGTTGTTTGGCTTCTGGCAGTGCTATAAACCATATCAACAAGTTCCCTAAGAACAAAGTTCCTGAAGCGAAGTCAGGAATAAGAAAACACCAGACGATAGATATGGGAGAGGGAAATGCTTCCTCCTGCTTTCAGTCGCAGAAGGATTTGAAATTTGTTCTGAATTCGAATTGTACCAACTCAGTTCAATTTTGCCATTCTTGGATATTGGAATTTTGTCTATTTGGGATTTCCAACATTTCTGAATTTTTGACATTTCCAAATTTTCTCCCTATCCGTTGATTAAATTTTCGACTTAGCCAGACTTAAATTTTTGTTAAGATCTGTTGTTTCTCCTCTCAACAGAAGATCTCATATATTCGAAAATGTAGATGTTTGCTAGCTTCTGCTTCTAGAAAATTATTGTTCTTCTGAATCAGAACGGATGCACACGAAGATGTACATAGTCAGACCTTGGATCGTGAAAAAACGTCACAAACTGTGTTCACTTCTTCCCTCTGAACTTTGCGCTTTGTTGAAATAATTGTCTTTCATGTCTGGGGCTAGAGAGAAGTTTAGTTTAAGTAGAGGTTAGCCATTCAACTGCACGTTTGTTATTCTGTATCAAGAATTTTAATTTTTCCAAAATTTATTTTTAATTTTAAATTTTTTGCATGAGCATGCTTCCGACCTCTTTGAATGTAGCATCGCACAAGTATGATGAAGATAGAGACCCTGAAAAGTCGATGCACTCCCTCCCCTGTTTCACAGATTGAATAATTTTCCCCTCTTTGGCGTCTGCCTCAAATTTTAACACTCGACAATAACTTCTGATGGCCTTGTTAGCATGCCACAAGACGACCGTCATTACACTTAACTTGTGAATGAGACAATTGACATTCCAATGTTTTAAGCACACGTACCCACAGTCCCCCCCCCCCCTCCTCCAACAACATTTCGTCACTAACACTATAACCACGAGAGTTCCTCTACCGCTCCGCTTCAACCCAACTCAGCCTTTCATGGGTGACACGTGAACCGTAAACGTCGTGCTGTCGCCCGAAGAATTGCGATAATTATCACCGAGCACGCAGACCCCACCTGGAGACGCATTACGAGTGTACGGCGGGTGTACAGCTCCCCAAGTACGGGTGAGTTGCGAGGAAAGTGAAAGCGTCACGCATTCCGCAGGGGGCTCTGAGAGATGCAGACAAACGAAGAAATGCAGAATTTAGCGATTGGTTACGGGCTGAATGAAGGAAGAGCTGCATGCACCCATATGGAAACCGAACACAATCCCCGGGGCCCCCCAGAATCGCTGGTCCCCATTGCGACGCACGTCTCGTCGAGGAACAGGAAGCGGCGCCAGCAAGCATTGCGTTGTCGGTTACACCACCACGCTTTGATTAATTTAATTTTTTTTTATTGGTTTGCAATTAACATCTGGGATATGCTAACTGGTTTAGAGTTTTTGTATTTGGAAGATCGTAGACGGCTTCTGGGCGGCCCGCGCACGCCTACCCGACACCACACTGGGGTTGCAGGTTGCAGTAGTTCGGGTGTTCGATTAGAGTTTGAGTTCTTGGCTTGTTGTGTGTGCATGTAGTCCGTGTTGTAACCACTCTTTGTAGCGCCTCCTTGTTGCGATTTTCTAATGCGTTTTGTGTGTGTCCACTTGCAGGTTGCGGCATTTCGCTGGCCAAGCAGACCGCCCAGCGACGGATTGTGGGCGGCGATGATGCTGGATTCGGATCGTTCCCCTGGCAGGCGTACATTCGAATTGGATCGTCAAGGTAAGTTGAAAAACCGCGATGTGTCGGATGCACGAAAGCAGAGAAAGTGTCATGTCGCACTGTTGCATCGATGCTGCGGTGTGGGAGTGGAGCAGTGTAATGAAAGCAAAGAAAACGCAACGTTGACCTGGAATGCGAGTGGGTCTCAAGTGAGCTGGCATCGCGACGTGTAGGTGGAAGTGTTTGCAGTGGGATGACGAAAGGCGCCGAAAGTGTTCATCTTGTGAGGAGAAATTTGGAGGTCAGGAGCCACTTTTTTGAGTTGGGTAGGTTTTCAGCATTTGCGTGGAAGTGTGAAGGTCTGCAACTTGAACGACATCAAAGAGATGCCGCGTAGAACATGTGGGAGCCGTCTATGTCGGTTGGGTAAGGTGCCCGTTGAGGACACAGATGACGTGGGACAGCTTTTGAAAACAAACACAAGTAAACAACCTGCTGGTGTTTTTATCAACTCAATAACTTGCAACCATCCATTGCAACTCACACATCACACTTATCAATCAACATTTACGTACATTGCCTCACTTGGAATTCCCCGACGCACATTCACTCATCGGCATATAGTTCGACATATCAACTCACAACTTTTGATCTTGATTTACATGCACTTTTATCGACTCATGTGGAATTTCCTTGACTCAAGTGCTCTCAATGTGACTGCGGAGCTAAACGAAAATGACAATCTGAAGACGGAGACGACTAAGCCATTTCGGAAATTTGCTGGAGTTCCCTGGACTGCGGTCTACTATCACTTTCCCATGAACTCCATCGTTAGCCACAACTTTTTGTTGACTATCTATCAATACTCGAGTACTATTCCGGTCGATCCACAAAGGCTTTGGATTTGGTCTCTTTCTGCTGAGCGTCCAGGGCATGCATCTTTGATGAATGTATGAATTCTACGCAACGCAGCAGACCGGCGTGTCGCTCAGTTTCGCCGTGTTTTGTTGACTTGTTCATGTTTTGGACGGTTTTCTTCGATGACTTCAATGGAGTTTGATTGGATTCTCAATGTAAACCACACCCAAGAACATGCCCTGATTACCACTTGACGTTGGAGTCGAGAAGCTGGTGGCGTGTTTTTAGATGGAATGTAGAAGCTCTTTTCTTTGGATAGTGTTCACAATTTCAGTGTCTCTCTACTTTAATGAATGTGGCATCCAACGTCCTTTTTTTCCTTTTGGATAATTCCATGAATTCTTTGGCTTTTAGTGAATAAATATAGTTTGTTGTGCCGCGTTCATGTGGTGGGTCGTTATCACACTCACATCATTGTTCCCATCCACGGAATAACATGGCTAAGGTTCTTGTGTTGCAATGGCAGGCTACCATTTAAGATGTTAAAAAAAGAAGCAGGTGACGACAGTCTGTCCAGAGGCAGTATTCTGATGTCATCTGATGCTGACCGTGCACTAGACCCAATTGCGAAAATATCACAGTGACTACGATTGAATTTAAAAAAGGCAGAGCTATGTGTATCATTTGTTACTGTCTCAGTTCAGCGGGTAATGGGGATTTTACAATGCATTGCTGTGACCCGAGGAATAGTCGAGTAGGAGTGACTACCTCTTAAGACTATATCTAATTTGGACCGTCGGTATCAGTCCGAAGTCCAAGAAATATCATGGAACATGTAATGGTAGACTGCCCAAATCTTGCCCTGAAAGTATTCCAAAAGTTCAACAAGCCAACCAAGCCACAACAGGAAAAGACTTTCAAGGAATCAGATCTAGCGATGTTGTTCTTCTTCTTGTGGTCTTGGGCCTCAACCAATATGCATCTTCAGTCAGCATGATCTTTCGCTAGCTATCAAACGATCCTTCGCTAGTTCCGCACTCCAAGTTGATTGAGGTACTTGTGTGCGCCAGCTTAGCGTAGACCGTTTTCTTTTGCGCTTTCCCAATGGCTCAGATTCGAAGACTTTTCGAGCCGGAGCAGTGGTGTTCATACGCTCCACATGGACTTGCTATCTTAAGCGTTGTATCCGAAGACACCTGACCAGGCGCATGTCGCTGTAGAGCCATTGAGTTCGTCATTAAATCTTCTCCTATAGATGCCATCAACATCAACAGGACCAAGAACCGCACGGAAAACTTTTTTCTCGAAAAGGCTAAGGGGTTCTTCATCCGCTTTAAGTAACGTCGAGGTTTCCGCGCCATAAAGTAGGACTGGAATGATCACGCTATTATATAAAGCAAACTTGGTCTTTCGAGAGAGAGGACTTTATTACTCAATTGCCTCTTGAGCCGAAAGAAACAGCGATTGGCAAACTTGATTCTGCGTTTCTGTGCAGAACGCAAAACGCAGAATCTACGATGTTGTAAAAATAATTAAGGCAGCACTGAACCAGAAGAAGGGAGGTGGTATTTCTTATTTCTGTCTTGGTCGAGTCCGAACGACGGGATTTGAGAAGCTCTTTGTAGGCAATTGATACTCTTTGAGTGTTGTCAGCAACTCGAAAGAGTTGGTGCCGTTAAAATGTTGGAATGGAAGGTTTCCCTTCCGAGAATCCCTGGACCTTCGACGTGTGGGTCGACGCACTTACCCACAACGCCACGGTGACCGCAGCGCAAGAATTGGCAGCAGGATAATCACTTTTCCTAAATGTGGAGCAAAAGATTTGTAAGTCTCTAAAGTCCTTTAGGTCATAACTATTTAAACTGAAGCAACATTTGGAGCAACACATTGTGGAGTTCAATGGGACCTCGATACTCCCACAAGCAGGCATATCGCTTGATCAGCTTGCTTCTGAAGCCTTTTATCCTCAATGCCATAAGAATAGAGCCTCTGATCAGGCTGCTTCTACTGACACCTGACTGCACCTAAACCTGGTTTCTAGTCACTCCTCTCCGCACTACCGAACACTGATATAACACAAGAAGTATTTAGTTACTATCACTTATGCTCAGACGCACACAGCACAAGTGTTCAAAGATTCCGTACAATTATTATTACCCGACACTTTTCCATTGTCGGTGACTGGCATGTAGATGGAAAGTTTGAATGCATGACCTAGAGGATCTGACAACCTTGTGTAAACCGTGGCATATTAGGCAAGTGCGTCGACTCACACGCTAAAGGATTCTTGAACTGAACAAATCGCATTTCTTCACTGCAACTCCTCTTTTGAGTTGCTGACAGCTTCTAAGGCACTGACGTTAGGGGTCGGCAATAAACTGTGGGTCGCCTCTACTCGTGAGAGAACAATAGCACGCACAACACGAGTAAGTTTTAAAGAAGCTAGACCTTGGTTCCTTGCGGACTGTAGTGCTATTCAATTAATTTTAGAAAAGACATGCTGATAAGATGTTCCAATACATGGTCTGTCTGTCCTGCTAACTCTCTAATAAGACCCATTGGTGCCAATTTTATATGTCTAAATGAACGGTGGCTTTTGGCCAACAAGGCACCTTACACCTCGTTACCTACATTCCGCTCATGAAACTTATCACAGCTGTGTAGCCGGTCTTTTCTTTAAAATTAGAAGACTCGTTAGTCTAGAGACTTCTTCACATAATTGTGTCTTCTTTTTCAGGCAGTCAGTACTGCCTATGGAGGTAGATCTACGTTGACATTCGTTTTAGATTTTGTCACATAAGTCAGACAGTCGATTGGGCAATCGAAGTCGACAGAATCCGTGTCAATGAAGCCTTGAAAATTAAAAACAGGGTCCATATGAGTCTACAGTCCACCACTTGGTCAGCCATCACAAGACATTCCATGCCACCAAAGCGTACTCACATCAAAGGACCAGCAGACTGAGATCAATCCATTTGTTGACCACGTAGGGCGCCTAACCGACTCCAATATTAGCATAATCTGCAATGCAGACTACCGACTTCTCACTCAATAACTTTCTACTCATTTCTACCGATTCATGCGCATCCAACAAAAGAGCGCTGCGCCTTATAAGCTCACCGCTGCACCACTTGACACCCTAACCCGGTTTTTAAGCTCCCAGTCATCCACCGAAGAGACCGGCATTCACTCACTCTCGCAGTTGCACCGCACGAGAACATCAAAGCTCCCCATTCATAGAAAGTTGATCCGTCATCGATGTTCTCCACTTCGTTTGCATTTCAAATGAGCCCGGAATCTCCGAAGAGCCATCAATCACACAGCGGCACACCGCTAAATGGGTTATTTCCGTGCGATGCACCCATCAGCGAACGCGGCACGACACACCACTGGTCACCCGCAGCGGGCATTTACGCGGGGCCACCGCTCCTCCACAAACCAGCTTACTTAGGCATCTCCTCACATTCCTCGCCCCCTGCTCCCTGGGGCGCCTGTACAATTAACAACAATTGATTCTCGTTCTCCTCTTTACAGATGCGGCGGCTCGCTAGTATCACGGAGGCATGTCGTCACCGCCGGACACTGCGTGGCTCGTGCCACACCACGTCAAGTGCATGTAACGCTGGGTGATTACGTGATCAATTCTGCCGTGGAACCGCTGCCAGCGTACACGTTCGGCGTCCGGCGCATCGATGTCCATCCGTACTTCAAATTCACGCCGCAGGCGGATCGCTTCGACGTCTCCGTTCTGACACTGGAAAGGCCGGTCCACTTCATGCCGCATATTGGTACATAAACAGACATGATTTATTTGCTTTTTGACTTACCGTACATTTCTCGCCTCCTTCCCCCCTCTTCGCACCCATCAAGCTCCGATATGTCTGCCAGAGAAAAACGAGGATTTCCTTGGGAAGTTCGGCTGGGCCGCTGGCTGGGGTGCCCTGAATCCGGGATCGAGACTGCGGCCCAAGACCCTGCAGGCTGTCGATGTGCCCGTGATCGAGAATAGGTTTGTGGCAGCTCACCCGCTGGTCAAGTACTGACTTTTGTGTTTTTCTCCCCGCACAGGATCTGCGAGAGGTGGCATCGCCAGAACGGGATCAATGTGGTCATCTATCCGGAGATGTTGTGTGCCGGCTACCGCAACGGCGGCAAGGACTCATGCCAGGGCGACTCTGGCGGACCGCTGATGCACGAGAAGAACGGCAGATGGTACCTGATTGGTGAGTGTGCACTTTCCCCACTTTCCCGCCCCGGACGGGTGATCTGAAGAGATTCTTGTTTCCTCTTGCAGGAGTTGTCTCGGCGGGATACTCATGCGCATCGCGCGGTCAACCTGGGATCTACCATCGCGTTCCCTTCACAGTCGACTGGATATCGTACGTTGTCGGACTGACGTCGCAGCTCTAGAATCTCTGCGCTTCTGCTTCTTTACTTATTTATTTTGTTGATTCTGCTATTTTTATATTTATTCACCGCGTGTCCTTCTGTTCGTCCCCTAACGATGCTCTTGCTGCTAATTAAGTTTTAAATTATTTTGAAAAGCTTGCTCGTTTTGTAAATACACTTCCCTTCGCACGAAGTTAGGCTCTAGACTTAGAAGCTCTGCGTTCGCCTTTGCTAAGCCGCAAGCGGACGCCGCTTAAATGTACGTTGATATGTAGTCAAGCTAGCTGATAAGAATTTATTTATGTACATAAATATAAAGTAAATTAAAAACAAAAATCGATCCTTCTTCCTTCTTCCTTCATCTAGACTGATCTAGCAGAGTTAAGCCATCGTCTCTCTTCCGAAGTATAGGGCTTCGTTGAGAGTGCTTCGAGGATAAATATTTTTTAACAGTTGGACTCGAGTGCGTAGACGAGGTTTCGGTTTGATCCTTGGACCGCAGTCTTATCCAGTTTTCATTTATACATGGCTCCACTGCTCTCGAGTTTGTGTTTGAAGTCGACATTGAACAGAAGACCCCACTCTTGAGAGCACTGTACCACGCACAGGAACAGTGGTTGCTGAAAATGTTGGCCTGGGTTTCTTTCCGATTTTATCATCATCGTCTGCCGAAGATGTAGTTTTTCTATTGAGTCGCCTTCCACCTCTCACAACGTCCCATACCACTGACATCAAGCGCTGAAAAACAAGAAACCATCGGAAGAAGCCGCAACTGAGATGCTGGGTTATACTTTGCCACCAAAACGGAAGTCCTGGTTTGATGATTGATGTAAGCGAGGACATGCAACCAAACAGGAAGCATGCCAAGCGGCACTGCAAAGAAGGACGGGACGGAACTCACTTCTGTCTCAAGGAGTGCAACAGGAGGCACAGGCGTCCATGGAAAAACAAGGAAAAATAAACAAGCGATGGAGGAGATTTGGCGAATGTCACTGTAGGAAGGACGTTTTGTAAGTCTTTCAACAGGTAAAAAGAAATTTTCAAGTTCGCGACAACCGAACGAAAGCCTACGAGGTTAAGAATGGAACCTTGGAAGTGGAAGTACAAGTGCATAACGGCGATGACGACCAAAATACCACCGTCAGGCAGAATAATCCAATCAATATACACAATAATGGACAAGAATTCCATCCTCCCGACCTGAGGCAACAAACTAAATTCAAACACGGCTTTTGGTGCCGATGGACTGCATGACAAGCTCTTTAAGGTAGCTGGTGATGATTTGGTAAGGTGCTGAGCTCAGGCCATGACCCTATATGAAGTTGTCGATGAGACCTACTGCTGTACGACTTCCTTTCAGAGCTATCCTCTGCATGAAGCGTAACTCCAAGTGGTCCAAGAAAACAAAAAAAGAGAATTGGAAACTATTAAAAATTTTTATTTCACTTCTTTGTAATACAAGAGATTCAGATATTACTGCTGCTAAGCACCATTTCAATTCTCCTTTCGTCGTCAATCAAATGCGGTAAAGTGCGCAACACATTTCCATATAAATCAAAAACCACGAATGCATTGTCATCTTCAACCGCTACAAGGAACTCGTCATGACTAGAAATGTTCTCTAGTGAATTTATCTACATACTCACGGCTTAGCAATGGGAAACGGACGAAGGAGAGTAGTTCCTCGAAGTGTTGCTCGCGATCCTCCTTTTCATGATTTATCCACGCCAATATCCCCCGAAGCACATCGCCTTCGCAAGCCACACGCAGATCGTCTTTGGAAATCAGTTCACATAAACCCTCCAGACTCAGCGACAGATACTCCTCCTCAGCAGTCAGGGCAACGAAGTTTTCACAGGCAAACAGCACAGCGGCGCTGTTCAGCTGATCAAAATTGTAGAGTTTGGCAAACTGCGAAATCCCCAAGCAGTGTGACACATCCAAATTCTTTATCATGTAGGTGCAGCACAGCTCTTCCAGCGCCTTGATTTCCAAAACCTGGGCCCCTATAAGCAGAGATGCTGCAGTCTCAGGAGTCACCTCAACTTTTCCTTTATAAATGAAATCCAAAATCGCTTTCAAGGTGCGTCCATCGAATTGATTCGTCACTCTCAACATTTCAAATGTTTTTGAGCACTTTCCGTTTTTCACACAAAATTCAATCCGAATCCTCTGAAGCACATTTTTTGACAGCAGGCAATCGCCAAACACGCAAGCATGTCTTACTTTTGTGCCTCACACAAACAAAGAAAATGTGCTCTACAGCTGCAAATATTCGAGAAGAGGGTGCCCAAATTGTTGATCTATGGACTGTACTCTACGACATGTGCCTAGTCAAGCGTCTTCGGACACAAAGCTTAAGATGGCTAGGCCATGTAGAGCGCATGCACACCATTGCTCCGGCCCGAAAAGTCTTCGAATCTGAGCCATTGGGACAACGCAACAGAGAATGGCCTAGGCTAAGGTGGCGCACACAAATAAAGAAGGACCAGAACCAACTTTGAGTGCGTGTTGGTATGTAGCATGTTGGTTGAGGCCCAGGTCCACCCCGGACTCCAGCGCCACAAGAAGAGGAAAAAGAAGGTCCCAACATAAAAAAAATCGAAAATCGAATGTACGTATCCGGCGAAATTTGAAAACTCACCTTATTTTTTGAACAGACCTCGTATTTTGAAATATAGGTCTGCCTTTCCCTACTAGCCCAAATCATTTCTGCAACTTAGCGGAAGGTTTGCAAGTGTGCAGCATGCCCACCATTCCGTCTGTTCTCTGGATCCTTCGTTTGACCATGTTGATCTTTATGTTTGGCCACATTTCGCTTTTAAAAATGAAATCATTCCAAATTCCAGAATTAAATTTTCAAGTATGAAACGACGATATTGGACGACGCCTCCTGTTCTCCATTCCGTAAATATCGTAATCTTTAACAATAAAAACGTTCATGGTTCTTTCAAAATAAATGCACCTACTTTTGAGCAAATGAGTGAAGTCAAAATATTTCCAAAATTTTAGTGTGCACAGAAAAATTTAAAAAATCTGAAAACAGTGTCACGTTTGCTACAATTGCACCATTCTGGCAACGCTGGCCATCCCTTCATTTAGCGAAGAGCGCGTTTCCACGACTCCAGCTATACAAATGAGCGAACAAACATAATTTTCTCTTCCTCTCTTAAGATTGCACAGCAGATTTTGATTGCGAGGTTCCGAGCGAGTGATGCCACTCTTTGATTTTTAGACGTATTCGAAGAAGATAATGAGGCGAAAGAGGTTTACATTCACTACAGAACAAGGAAGAATGTACCTTAAACTGGGATACATCACTTATCATACAAATTTGCACGATGCGATTTGGCGATCTGAGAACACTGGTTTCATCGGCTTTAGTGACGAACATCCGATGATGGAAACAACTCTATCCTTCTTTCGGAGGATGAACTTCAGGGTATCTTGAATTCACTGAAAAGAAGAAGTCAGTGGGAATCGATTCGATACCGAATATTGTTCTGCTCCATCTGCCATCCGAGGGCACATTGCACGAGTGATGACTTCGTCCAACAGTTCGATCTTTGGGGTGTACTATCCAAACTTCATGTACCGCGAGAACGTGCGGCAAAACGGCTTCATCCCGTCCGAAACATTTCTCCAACTAGACTCCAAAGGGCTGATACAGAATAGGGAAGGATGTCCTATCAGCTTCCAGAATAGTGGATAGGCGACTCCAATATCAAGCAACTAGAAGCTTAGAGCACCTGTTTAGGGTCAGTAAATTAGATTTTAAGTGATCGTTAAGATTAAATAAGCTAGTTGTAAGAATGCGCTAAAAAACAAATATGCACTGTACTGTATGCAAAATGTGCGCTGTGAAAATCCTATTAGGGAACGCCATTCTTTCGTTGGTTATATAGCAAGTGGCTACAAGTGGCTGTTGGAAGCACATATCGTCCAAGTCTATATCCTATAATTTTGCCATCAAGAAGTCCGGTGTCTCTCTCACGTTCACTATGTGGCCGCCCTCATTTTCGAAGAAGTACGGCCCGTTGACGTCGCCAGCCCATAAACCGTATCAAGCTTTTACTCTTTGTGGATCTATCGGCTCTTCCGCAAACACTGCTTGATTCTCATTTGTCAGAAAGCAGCAATCCTGCCTGTTCACGAATCCACTGAGTAAGAGGGTGCCTTGTCCCTGAAGATGATTTTCTTTGCAAAGTCACCATTCACTTCTGTCTGTTCAACAAATCATTCAGCGTAAATTTTCGAATAATAATAATGAGTGGCAATACAGCCCACAAAGGACCAGGGCTTAGCTTCTTCACCAACTACTCGTGCTGTGCGTGTAACTGTTCTCTCACGAGTAGAAGGGACCTACCGTAAAGAGGTGGTGCCGTGAAAAAATACGAGGTGTCTCATCTGCGAATCGAACCTAGACCCTTCTTCGATTTCTTCAAAGACTCGAATCGATGACCCCCCCTCCCCCGGATCGTTTTGCATCCGTCGAAAAAAAGAATACGGCGGTAGGGAAAAGACCTCCCATTACAGTGTTTCCAGGTTGTCGTTGACCGTTACAGCCAAGTGAGGCTGAGCGTTATCATATTGCAAAATCATCTTGTCATGCCTTTCGATCATTTCTGGCCATTTTTCATGCAATACAAAGCTCAAACTCATTCGTTGCTGTCGAAAACGTTTCCCGTCAACGGTTTCACTTAGTTCTACCAGTTCCGTCTAGTCTATTCTAGTCTCAACATATGCAGAAGATGCCCTCTGGCGTCGATGAACACTATGACGGAACGGGCTCACTAGGCTTTGTATATTATTTTTTCTTCTTGGTGTTATCGTAGTATGTCCACTATCCATCTCCAGTCACGATCCAGTGCAAAGATACCTTCCTTTGATGTCTTTCAAGAAGCTGTTCTGAGGTGAAGAATAGCCTTTCTTGGTTTCAACTCGAACGGCACCCAATTTCCTTGCTTTTGAATAAATCCAAATTTTCTTAACCGAACAGAAATTGCTTGCTGAGTCACCCTAAACAATTTTTTCTAGTAAACTATGCTTTTGATCCAATAAAGGCTCCAATTCCTTATTTCCAAACTTTTTAGGCTGTTAAAGCCGCTATTTGCCTTGGACGCTGATATGACCACTTTTAAAGCGAAAAAACCACTCTGCGAATGATTTATCGGTTGGAGCAGATTAACCATAAGCATTCACAAGAATTTTCCTGGGAAAATCAAAACTTCTGGCATATGCCGCTTATTTAAGACAAATCCGGACATTTTCGTTGAGGTACGGAAACATGGTGGCCAAGCCAGACGTCGATCCACACAAATTATTACTGACAAATGTCGCACCTTGAAGTAGCTACTTACAAGCTTTCAAGATCAGCCACAACTTACAAGTAGCGCCATCTTCTGAAAACAGAATTAATTTGTACCGCCAATGATTTTTTAACAAACACACCGAATATTTTATTTTGAAAAACTATAACCGCTATTGAATACAATCGAACTGCGTCTGTTTTATTTTTCTTACATGTCAAAACACTCTAAGTACCACAATCAGATGTTGGTGCTACTGAGCACTACCTCAACCATCCTTGCAACTTCAACTAAAGGCGGCAAGGTGCCCACTTGAATCATGTCAAGGTCGAAAACGTAGAATTTATTGTTACTATCAAACGAAATAAAGTGTTCACCGAACCCAAAAGTATTCCTCACTCGAGAATAATCAGATTTCGTCTGAAGTCTACGAATACACGCACATGTTTCTAAGTTGTAAAAGTGCGTAAATTCTCCAATTGTAGAGTTCCATATTTCTGCAGTGTGCTCTACTAAGCAATCCACCCCCAGGTGCCTCACAGTTTGGACAGATTTGTAACGACATCTTCCATATGTTTGTTTGGTCGGAATCCTTGTCATATTGAAACTGCCGTCAATGGAATTGTAAGAACAGTAGAAACGACCATACAGGAAATAAAATGAGTTTTTGTATGTGGCACAAAAATCTAAGGATCCCGGGTGTACCTTGAAAGGAATTTTCACTCGGGTCCACTTTTTGAAAGGCTCTTCTAACTTCCAGAATCGATGATCGCCCGTGGAGTATATTGCGCCATTTAACGCAAATAAGCTGTACGTCCTTCCGACCGAGGGTAATTCCGTCCATTCAAGAGTTTCCAAATTCAAACAGTCAACGCGCTGCGAATTGCAGAACCCTTCCCGGCCACCAGCTACTATGAGCCTCTTCCCTAGGATTGCACACTTCACGTGAGTCCTGGGATATGGTGGGACAGGCCACTTTGTGTAAGCCCACTCATTCGAGCCAGAGTAGTAAAACGCCACACTAAGATCTGTTTGGGGATCTTCAAAACCTCTAATAACAACGAAAATGTCCTTAAAGCTTCTAACTTTGCACTTCTTATAGGAGAAACAAATTGCATCCTTATCCACGGTCCGGTCTTGTGCCAGTCGAATCATTCGCTGCATGTCCGCGGAGTCGACCTCCTCTTCAATGAACTTTTCCACATACTCACGGCTTAGCAATGGGAAACGAACGAAGGAGAGTAGTTCCTCGAAGTGTTGCTCGCGATCCTCCTTTTCATGACTTATCCACGCCAATATCCCCCGAAGCACATCGCCTTCGCAAGGCACACGCAGATCGTCTTTGGCAATCATATCACATAAGTCCTCTAGACTCAGCGACAGATACTCCTCCTCTCCAGTCAGGGTGACAAAGTTTTCACAGGCAAACAGCACAGCGGCGCTGTTCAGCTGATCAAAATTGTAGAGTTTGGCAAACTGCGAAATCCCCAAGCAGTCCGACACATCCAAATTCTTTATCATGTAGCTGCAGCACAGCTCCTCCAGCGCCTTGATTTCCACAACCTGGGCCCCTATTAGCACCGCTGATGCAGTCTCAGGAGTCACCTCAACTTTTCCTTTATAAATGAAGTCCAGAATCGCTTTCAACGTGCGTCCATCAAATTGATTCAACTTTATTTCGCGCTCCTCCGACTCACGAAGACATCCGCCAAACATTGCCTGGAAGTACTTGCTGGTTGAGGCGAGAAGGCTCCTGTGTGCCATAACTTTGAACTCGTCATCCGCTGAGATGAGTGTAACGTCGCAGCATTCCTGATTGTCGAAGTCCACTTGCAATTTTTGGTGGTTTTCCGTGAGGTGTTCGCTGCTTTGGAGCGTCTCTGCCTTTCGCACATCAACAGAACTTATCGATGCAGCCATGGCAAGGTTGGAACAGCACACAATGTAAATGAAAATCTGAAGCACTTGTTTTGGGTAGAGAAGAGTATTTTTTAGTTGATACGAGAACTCAAACACACATTCCAGATGATTGGACACAGAAACAATTTTCTCTTCGTTTCTGGTGTTGTAGCAGTCGAATGAGTGTTGTGTTGATTGAAAATTAAATTTCACACCAGTTCTCTTCTGCGTTCTCTCTTAATACGCCCCTCACTCCTTTTGATGTTGCTCTTCAGTTTGAACTCAATTGAATTCCACTTCAGCACTGCTGATTCACAAAAGTTAGAATTAATTTTAACGCAATAAGAAAACTGTTTAATACAAACTTCTGATGCAAATTGAAATTTAAAAAGAAAAAGATTCAAGTTCGGTGTCTCTTGCCGGCTGCGGTCTCTCTCGCCGGCTACTGTCGCTCTCACCGGCCAACTTCCGCTTAAGTGCGGTCATATCGTGCAACTGGATTTGTGCAAGTTGCAATGTTTGCAACAGTATTGCCAGCGTTGTCGGTTTCATTCAGAATGCAAAGTGCGATACACACACTTTCGACGCATTAAACAGAATCTTTCGGGTTTCTAGATTGAAAATCGGAATTCCCTGTCATTTCACAGACCTTGTCACACAGACCTTGCCTTGAATTAAGAAACCGTCTGAGATTGACACCACAACTTCAAGAAGGAATAGGACTGAGAAGAAATTGGACTCCATTTAGGGAAAGGACTTGGACTGTACCTAGGTCAAATGAATTCCCAAGGGCTCTTTCTTTGTTCTCTCGATTGCAGGCATCGAAAGTATCATTTCCGCTTAAAAAATTTCCAAAGTTGATCTTAATTTAACCGGATTATTGGTCAGAAGATCGGCAAGTCCCTGTTCTTAAGTTGGGGTGTGGGAACCGCTTATTAACAAGCAACAGGCTTCATCATCCGAGGTGACATCCACCACCAGCGGGTTGTAGTTTTCGATGACATATCACGCAAATCAGACCCATTTTCCCGAATTTAGCTTTCATAGGAATCCATATAACTTAAGAATTGACACCTAAATGGGTGGTCTTGCTTTGTCTGCGTTTGATTGATGAACTGGATTCTCGTACGTCCCACTCCAGCGTTCTGAAATCGCTGATAAACTCCACAGAGTTTCGTCCTTTTGTTTGATACAATTCATGTCTATACAGAACTACAAGTATGCGTGGTTCTTTAGAATTTGTTAAACTAAACTGCCTAAGAAACGCGTCTCACATTTTGCTATTCGACATCGGCAGGAAACAGCAATTATCAAAGAAGCTAGGCTCTTGTTCCTAGTACATTGTAGCTCCTCCCACTCCATTTATTTCCTCCGGGGATGTGGTAACGTCTACAAGGTCATCGGCTTCACATGATTACATTAAACGTGCACAATCAAAATGCCTTGTCTCTTCTTCGTCTCTTGGATGGCTCACAACCCATTGCTGGTAACTAACATCCTACTGGCAATACCCTGTCACGAACATTGCAACTTCTGCAGTTCCAGCTTCAGTTTCACGCCACATACAATCGAGTGTAGTCGCCAACGCGGAGACGGTGGACGCACATAAAGGTAACTTGGTTCTAGTTTATTCCTTAAAGTGTCTAAATCTTGAATTTCATTTGAAACTTGTTAACTCTTCATAATATATTTGGAAAAGTTGAGTGTAATCGATTGTACTGTATAGAAAGTGATGAGAACATAAGAGAGACCGGTAAACGTAAGAGAGAACCGGAAAATTTGCAATGTGTGTGGGACGTGACTGTGAATGTGCACTGGCCGACATAAATCATCGTACAAAACGCTGTTCAGTTTCAAAGAAATTTGTTGAAAAAATGGAGTACGTTGAAGCGTATTGATTTTTAAGGTTTCGTCTTCAAAAAAGGAAACTTTCTTCTGTGTCTGTCCGTCACACTCTTCATCCAGAAAGTGACTTTCACTCCAGCATTTGATATAAGAATCAATCGACTGAAAACACTCAATTGTCTATGAAAAGCTTCTCAAATCTCGCCGTTCGGAGTCGGAAAAGAACCATGGGTCCCTTCTACTAGTGAGAGAACAGTAGCACGCACAAAACGAGTAGTTGATCTAAAAGCTAGGCCTCCTGGTCCCTAGCCACTCAACTATTATTATTATTAAAGGTTGAGTTAATAACTGCATTATTTTCAAGTACCGTTACAGAGCTAAAAGGCATCCAAATCGACAAGTATCTGCTTTCTCTTCAATGTCTGCATCAATGTGCTGAAAAAAGAATATATTTAGGGTAACTTTCAATCAATGTTTTCTTCGGTTATTTTAGCTCATACCGTCAACAAGTTCGAAGTTTCTGCTGCCTAGTGTGACTAGTCTGTCCGAGACGTCGATGTTATGTGTATTTCCTTGTACTTCGTTTTGCCCTCATTCCCATTTTAGCCGCTTCCACTTAAATGCCTCACTGACGGCTCGCTGCGTTCGTCCAATGACGTCAATATCGTCGGCGTAAGCTAGCAGTTGAAGCTACTTTTGGAAGATCCTGCCTCTGGTTTTGACTTGTGATTAATTAAGTGTACTCATCGGTTATCCAAAAATAACCTTAAGTCCTCCATTAACTTAACAACACTCTAGGACTCATGTGCGTGATATAAGGTCTGTTCCAATTGCTCTGAAATGCTACAAATGCCTACGAAATTCGCCGAAAAACTGTCAAAAGGCGTTCCATTTGGTGATCTTTTCCGCAGAAGAGATAGCTCATGAGAGAGTAAAATATTTTCCCTCACTATGAATTTTTGCCGAAGTAAAATCTGTGGGCAGCAGGTGACAGTGAAAAACTCTTTGACGTTTCATATACATATCTGGTAGCCCATTCGTCAAATCTGGGAATTTCTGTGGAAAGTGAAGTTACGGCAGAGTTACTCTTTCCAACATATTCGAGATCGCAAAAAATGGTTGTTAAAGCGATTTGATTGATCTGGCAACAATATATAAGGCTTACATCCACCAAAAACTTGAGTATAGTACTTGCTCGTATCTCCTATAGTACTTGCTCCTATGTGATCTGTATAAAACTCATTGGTAATACTAATGTTTGGAAGTTGAGTCGATCGACGAAATGTTGCGTCTTTATCACTATTTTTTCACTATTATAACAAAAAATGCTCTAATGAATTAACCAGTGACATTCCTCTCCTTCAAAAATTTACCTGCAATACTCGCCCCGCTAGGAACGCCCACCCGTTCATCCTAAAGCCAACCTTCGGACGTGCAGTTAAGCTTAGAGCCTCATTCTTCAGCCACACCAGCTCAACTTTTCCCCCTCTTTACAATCCACAGGCATTTAAAACCAATGTGCACCGGTACCTCCTTTCCATCTCTTCCCCTATACCTTCAACCGTGCTGTAACTTAACTCCGGTCACTTAAGGGTGCTAAATAATTCTTTACCGCGCCAATAAAAAAAAAAGAGATTTTTACCCAAACTATTCAACTACGAATTTCTTTACACAAATGAACTGAAACAGACCTATAATTCAAACATAAATGACATCCTTTACACATTTGGTTTAGATGTGTTCCGGTAGTTTGCCTCAATCTGAGAGAGTTTTACCCCCACTCCATAACAAGTGACAGACTTCAAAATTTTGTACAGAAAGTACTGGAACACATCTAATAGAATGTTGCACTATTTTCCAGGAAAAACCGGTAAATGTACGTGAATGTAAAAAACTCCAAGTGACATTTTTTGCAGAACGAAAAATTTCTGCTTTTGTGCGTGTGGTATGGCAACTCTGAATGTAAATCTGACAACGCACGATACAAAGAATTTAAGGCACACATACATACTTATTCTGCTGAAGAGAATCTATTTTTGGATCCCCAATGCGGTGTGCTAAGAGCTTCAACAGATAAGGCGATTCGAACATTCCGGAGCGGCAAAAACAAAACACAAATGTTCTTCTCTTCTCTGCAGTGTGCGTACGACTGTTGATTATAAATACGAATACAGTGGAATCCGATTAGTACGACTTCCGATGCAGCAAGCAACTGCTTTTAGAGATAAATGTGTGTTTGGTTTCTATAAGAGGCATTACAGCTCTGTTCACAACGAGCGATCGCTTTTAAGGACGGATTACAACGAAGGCAACATCACTCATTGGAATCTGCTGTCTTCAGCTGCTGTGTAGGCGTGTAAGGTGTAAGGGATCTAGAACATTCTTTAGGGCAACCTGCTGCGAGTGTCCTCCAGCTTACTAAGCCCTTCAGCTCGTTACGATAGAGGAAATCCTTTTTACTTCCACCTTCATAGAGTGATAGGTCATTCATTGCCGCTTGTCGAAGATTAGTTTGGCCTTTGGATGACGCCTCCTTTCTTTTCATTATCGGACAGCCAACTTGTGAAAGAGGCCAAGGTAATTCGATCAATTGACGATGCCGAGCATGATACCAGTCTTCTTCAAATCCATGTTTTCTGTATGCATAAACTTGATTTTTTTACCGAAGAAAAATTTGAAGATTTACCACGGCTTAAGCAGCAACGCAATAGAGCCTATGCTGTAAGACAAGTCAAATCTGTTTTGCTAAAGATCTAAGCATTAGCTTAGAGCGGCGTTTGACTGATTGTATCACTCTTGAAGGAAACTATGTTGCTGAATACAGTCGAATTTTTGTGTTTTCAGTGATGTGTTATATTTTTAAAATTTTGTTTGTTTGTTAATATTTTGCAATTTTTCAGGCTGCCAACAACCTAAGTCAAGTAGAGGTAGAAGCAAGGTAATGTACTTCTCTTCTCAAATTCATGTGTCGTCACTTGCTGCATTCAATATCCAAATCGCAATGACGCGGTCGGACTCGGTGCGCGGACTTTTGCAATTTCAGTGGAGTCTTTCATTGTGTGGTTTCAAGTTGATGGTGCTGGCATTTACCAGAAGCATAACTTAGCGGTCCTTTGTTATGGCTCAGTACTCCTTCAATATTTGCCAGTTAAAGTAATGTTGATGATACTTGTCTTATAACTCTCTATGACTTACTTTGAACTTGGATTTGCGTTTCCATCCTTATATTTTCAAAGCAACAATTGAAAGCCGCAGTTAGGCTTCTTGGATGTTGGAAGAATAGACAATATACCACCACCACCACAACCACCGAAACAAACAGAAAATCCACCCATCCCAACTAAGACGCATACCGTCCGAAATGTGCCAGAAGTTGAATAAAGATTCTCTTAAAAGAATCGCATGGTGCGACTCTCCCAGAGGCTCGCATATGAATGATGTTTTGTTTCAAACTAATTGACAATTTCCAGACTTTACACAGAATTTAGATTTTCATCAACACTGTGCCGCTGTGTGTGTTTTTTTAAGTCTTTCTTTGAAAATGAAAAATGAATGAGCCAGTATATTTGGGATCCTCGTTTGTACGTCCAACCGCCTCTACACGGTTGAGTGAGATGTGGAGCCTATTGATGCAAACAATTAAAAGTACTTTTGGGGTAAAATCTTTTTCAGTATATGAAAGTTCTTGAAACCCGAGCTGACATTCGACAAACGGGTTCCACAGGCTGTCGAAGTTCGACCGCGGCGTTATGGTTTGGTTTCAAAATTTAAATTTGTATTCTTGTTTAGAGGCGCTTGCGATTTTAAAATTTCATGATACATTACGTTTTGGGCATGAGCTGGTCTTCACGTTTGTCTTCATGGTTTTTTGCCAAATTAGAATTCCATTTTAAAGTCCTGTGTGGCAATTGACGGTCTGTGAACAATATCTTTTAATTTTAAGTAACTTAACAAATACAGGCGTGTTTTTCTAGACTAGCTATGGCAACATTGGAATGCGCCGCAGATGTGCAAAAGGCAGAGACGCTCCAAAGCAGCGAACACCTCACGGGAAACCACCAAAAATTGCAAGTGGACTTCGACAATCAGGAATGCTGCGACGTTACACTCATCTCAGCGGATGACGAGTTCAAAGTTATGGCACACAGGAGCCTTCTCGCCTCAACCAGCAAGTACTTCCAGGCGATGTTTGGCGGTCGCCTTCGTGAGTCGGAGGAGCGCGAAATAAAGTTGAATCAATTCGATGGACGCACGTTGAAAGCGATTCTGGACTTCATTTATAAAGGAAAAGTTGAGGTGACTCCTGAGACTGCAGCATCAGTGCTAATAGGGGCCCAGGTTGTGGAAATCAAGGCGCTGGAGGAGCTGTGCTGCAGCTACATGATAAAGAATTTGGATGTGTCAGACTGCTTGGGGATTTCGCAGTTTGCCAAACTCTACAATTTTGATCAGCTGAACAGCGCCGCTGTGCTGTTTGCCTGTGAAAACTTTGTCACCCTGACTGGAGAGGAGGAGTATCTGTCGCTGAGTCTAGAGGACTTATGTGATATGATTGCCAAAGACGATCTGCGTGTGCCTTGCGAAGGCGATGTGCTTCGGGGGATATTGGCGTGGATAAGTCATGAAAAGGAGGAACGCGAGCAACACTTCGAGGAACTACTCTCCTTCGTTCGTTTCCCATTGCTAAGCCGTGAGTATGTGGAAAAGTTCATTGAAGAGGAGGTCGACTCCGCGGACATGCAGCGAATGATTCGACTGGCACAAGACCGGACCGTGGATAAGGATGCAATTTGTTTCTCCTATAAGAAGTGCAACGTAAGGAACTTCAAGGACGTAATCGTTGTGATCAGAGGTTTTGAAGATCCCCATACCGATCTTAGTGTGGCGTTTTACTACTCTGGCTCGAATGAGTGGGTTTACACAAAATGGCCAGCTCCTCCACATTGCAAACAGATTGTGAAATGTGCGTTTTTGGGCAAGAGCTTGCTAGCAACCGGTGGCACAGACGGAGGCTACTGTGCGCAGCCTGTGGATAGTCTAAACTTAGAAACTCTCGAATGGAAGAAGTTACCTTCTATTGCAAGAGCGTACAGCTTCTTTACGTTAAATGGCGCAATATACTCAACAGGCGATCATCGATTTTGGAAGCTAGTGGAACCCTTTGAGAAATGGGTGAGAGTGAGGATTCCAGTGGAAAAATATCCGCGATCTTTAGACTTGTGTGCCACATACAAAAATTTATTTTACTTCAAATATGGCTCATTCCACGCTACATATGATTCCACTGACGGCAGTTTCAATTTAGAGAAAATTCCTGCAGTCGAATTATATGAAAATATGTACTTCGAGGACGCCGTACATATATCACGGCACATGGGTTCCGACTATTTGGTAGAGCACGCAAAAAAAAGGGAGAGGGACAGAGACCTGCTCATTACGCACGTTTACGACTTGAATACATCTGAATGCGTTCGCACATTCAGTCACGAAATTAAAAAATATAAACGTATGGAGGTTTTTGGGCACGGTGACCACTTTATAAGGTATCAAGAAAATATATTCAGTGTTTATGATTTATTCGGTAACCAGGTGGGTACCTTGCCGCCTTTAATCGATGACAGGAGAAACATTGACGTGGCATTTGGCAACAGCAACCTATGACTGTGCAGATGTACGAAATAATCGAATAAAACACGTTTTATTTAAAAAAACAATTATCATTCCACTGTAGTTTTCATTTTTTGTTAACTTTTACAGTTCCAGTAAGGGTTCTTCTAACTGGTCTGGACGACTGGAGCGTTTTGCTGTGTGGGACTCAAGCAGCGACGTGTGGTCCCATCATGCTTCAGGATGTTTAGTGAAAAGACTAGAACCAAAAATTAGACCCAATTTTCACAATATTTGGAAAAGACATGATAAGTGATGAAATGAAGTCATATCCTTAACTTGGCTAGGGAAACACTACGTCTCCTGAAGACTTTACATAACGATGTTGTAAAAGGATTGAACAACATTCAGCTCGTCGTTGCATCCTGGATAATCACCCCTATTCCGGGAGTCATCTCATTTTAGTGACTATTGTCATTTTGAAAGTCATCTCATTTTTTCATCGGTATTCCGAAACTAAAATGACTTGTGGAATATGTTCAACAACAAAAGCCGCCTGTCAAATGCAAAATATGCTTCGTCATATGCTTACACTTTGTTTATATTTTGAATACTTCAATAAAATAACTTTTAAATAATCTTTGAGTGTTTTATTTGAAAACATGGTCAGCATAGCTCTGCTTGTAAATATAGAGAATAAAATTGAAGAAGAAGAAATAAGAAAAAGAACTTTAATAAACTTCAGGAAAGGAGGTATTTTAAACCGTCTTTTAAAGCCATCTCAATATTTCTGAGAGACTCCTTCACATCTTTGTGAAAACTTTCTTGGGCGTCCATTTGTTTTCTTAATAATGACTTCATTTCGTCTCTAGCGTTTTGGGATCCGGTAGATGTTACTGATCTCAACAACGTTTCTCTTGGTGTGCGGCAATTTCCCTCCTATGTAAAAATCATATCCTCAACTTGGCAGGTAGACTTCTTTGGTGTATGAACCAGACCTGATGTAGACGGATTGTCTAATAATGCATTGTTGACTCCACGTTGATGAGTTTCTTTAAAACCGAAAACACTTCCAGTTGGGTCCACTGTCTCATGCATTGTGTTTGGTCACCGTTTCGTCCAGCTCCGTTAAAATGTTTATTTAAAGGGTCCCCCTTCGGTTGCCTCAGATTCCCTTTTGTTATGCGTTTTTTTAACTTTTGACTTTAAATCGAACCAAATCTATGAAGTATTTCAAAACAAATAATTTAAATGTTCGTATGTACATATATGTATAGTCAATTGCGTATACCTTGTGCCATTCTTTCTCATTACGCACAGGTGGTCCTAAACTGTTTAATATTGCCGCAACCTCCTTTAAGCCAATTCTTATGTCTTTATTTGAGTAAAGCCTCTTTTGAAATTTTTGGCAAGAGTCACGCTCTCTTCCATGAGTCCCACCAAGCGAATGATTTGCGAAGGTGTTGATACCTTTAAGCTTTGGAAACCATAAATAATAAGCAAATATATATCAAGAAACACAAAAATAAAAAAAAAGAAACTTTTTTATGTTTTATGTCGTGTACTAATTTCAAAGCGACTGTTTTTGTCCTTTAGTGACTCCGGGAATACCAAAAAATGAGACGTGTCGAGTGGTAAATGCGTTCCAAAGGAGCTGACAGGATCAAAATGACTAGTGTCATTTTATGAATTCTTAAATGACTATGGGAATACCGATTTCTCACACTCATAAAGTAACATGTCACTAAACGACTGCCGGAATAGGGGTGAATAAGATAGTTTTTCTCACGATCTGAAAATCTAGCCAATGCAGCAGTAGAGTGAACTTTACTGAGAAGTTGACGGGATAATGGAAGCCTGTATCAGGAAGAGCCTCGGCTCTGGAGGCTAAGTAGGTAGTAGTTTCCCATAGGTAAAAATGAAAGGGGAACCAAAAACACACACACATTGACTTTTAAGTATATTTACAGTCTTTGGATGATTGCCACTTCACAGAAGACGAGCTTCTTATAGTGACTTCCCCCCTAATCCCAAGAGACAACAAATCACATACGCCGTAGAAAGGAACTTAAGAACTGTGACTGATTACATTTATTTGTTAAACGAGGGACCATTCGATTTTTTACGAACCCTTAACTCATTTTATTGGCAGGTTGTTGGGCCTCTGCAAGATATAACAGTTTCACATTTCATCAATATTTAAATTTGTAAATTTTTTGACCTTTTGTTTGAAAAAAGTGTCACATTGTACATTAATGCCAAGATTGTGTAAACAATAATTTAATCTTTCACTTTCAGTGCCTTTTACTTTGTATCTTCATTCTGTTAAACTTAAACTAGCTTGCCAAGATAATCATCTGCGCGGATGTTTTCCAATGGATAACCGTACGCAGATGCTTCTGCATTAGGTCCCCCGCTTACATCTTTAAAATTTTTCACATTTTTCACACATCGACTACTCTCGAATTGCCTGTAATGTTCAGGGAGTATTATTTGCCCACAAACTTTCCAACATTGCTTTGAATACGACATGCAGTCAGTAAATAGTCCACATACGCCACAGACTCAGTCGTTCATTAGTGGCGATATGTCTACTGTGGCCATGGTCGCCGTGAAACGCAGAAAGTCTAGATTCGATTCCCGGACAAGACACCTCGCATTTTTTCACGGCACTACCTCTTTCGATTTGCTGACAACACTAAAAGAGTATCAACTGTCTATGAAAAGCTTCTCAAATCTCGCCGTTTGGAGTCGGCAAGAAACTCTACTCGTGAGAGAACAGAAGCGCGCACAACACAATTAGTTGCTGTGGAAGCTAAGCCCTGGGGTGCCAGCATGTAATTTAAAACAATCGAGTTGAGTCGATACAGTCGAACATGGGTAGCACCTGGGTAGTATCCTCGATTGTATCGTCAAAGTCGGTAGCATACAAATTCGAATATGACTCTTTCACTTCACTTTATAGTTCACAATGACATTTTTAAGTAGAAGTGACAATGAAACACGTTTCAAGTTACATGCTGCCAGAAAATATTTGTTTCGAGTTGAATGGCGATGAACAATGGTCGATTGTTTCAAGTACATACGTGCTGTCACCCCTGGTGCCTTGTGGACTGTAGTGCCACTCAATTATTATCTACTGTTTTAGGGGGTTTTGATCCTCCTTCTCCTCAACTAAAGGGTAATTTTTTAGCTATCATCTTTTTGTCAACACTGGTTTAAATAGCTGACGCTTGTTTCCTGTTTTGTTCCATTGTCCAACGTCTTCACTGTCTTCTGTAATTTAACCATGAATTGTCTGTTAATAAAGTTTATTGGGCGCATCATTGTGTTCAGCGACGAAGCTCATTTTTAGCTCAATGGGTACGTAAGTAAGTAGAATTGTCAATTTTTGAGTGAATATCAGCCAAAAGCATTGAAAGAGCTACCAATACACCCAGAAAAGGTCACAGTTTGGTGCGGTTTATGGGCTGGTGGCATCATTGGACCGTACTTCTTCATAGATGATGCGAATCGTAACGTAACTGTGAATGATGATCGCTACCCTGAGATGATATTCAACTTTTTTTTTGCCCAAAATGCAAGAGCTTGACTTGCATGACATGTGGTTCCAACAAGACGGTACCACATGCCACACAGCACGCGCAACATTGGACTTATTGAGAGGCGAGTTCGTTGAACATTTTATTTCACGTTCGGGACCGGTCCGGATTGGCCACCTAGATCGTGCGAACGCCTTTAGACTATTTTTTGTGGGGCCATGTTAAAGCTCATGTCTATACAGACAAGCCCGCTTCAATTGACGCATTGAAAGACAACGTTGAAGCATTTATTCCTGAGATACCGGCCGAAATGTTAGAAAGAGTATGCCAAAATTGGTCTTAGCGGATAGACCATTTGAGGCGCAGACAAGGTCAACATTTGCATGAAATAATCTTCAAACACTAAATTATATGAACCGTACTACTGATTCAAATAAAGATTTCATGCATTTTTCTGATATTTTGTTTTTTTTTTTTTTTTTGAAAAACTTTCCTATAGCTTTTAAAAAATCACCCTTTATTTTCCTTGTCCTTGATAGCTTTTAACAAAACTTCGAGGCTTATCTCCTAGAATTGTCGTCTTTCATTTCTGCAAAGACGGTCTTAAGGAAGTAATATCTACACAAGTTATTTGGTGGCAGGTGTCCTAACGATACCTGTTTCCAAACAGCCATGCAAATTCTCAACCCAACTTTCATCCCCTCTAAGCTCAAAAACGGGTATCGACTGTTGCATATCACTTGATCAGAGTTCAAAATTTTCTTGCGCTGAGTGCCGAATACACTGAATTGTAGGACAGAGCAAGACATGCCCAGCTCGCTACATGTACATCATGAATGAATATAGATTGTTGTTGCTTTCAGTCCGGAAAAGCGATGCTTTAAGGAAATTGTACGACCTCTGGAAAAGAGGCACAAGGAAATCAATAAATCAGTGATTACTTTCTGCGGAGCTGTATACATTTTGTAAACCTCATATTTGTGCTTTTGTTTTCGTCAAACAATCGGCTTGGAATTGGCCTAATAGAGCCTTGTGGCTATTCGACGTAGATCACACTTTGTGAATCATAGGAAACGTTGTATATCACCGAAAAGCGAGACTAAGAGATCTTCAAAACACGTTCGCCGGGCGGAGTTTACTGTTTTGATTATCTCTTTGCCTCTGATATGTACACATCTATTTTCGTTTCGGCGAAGGTCAAGAATCACTGCTCTGAACATTGCCTGCTGTTTCTGAAACTCGAGCACCTTAAATCGGCCCGCTTAGACGAGATCGCGGATTTTTGTAACGCTATGCTCCGTTCCGTGGTAGCCATTTTCGGATCACTAGGAAGTAGCTCATCAACTATCATCATTGGACGATATTGAAACTCGCTGAAGAAAACATTTTTACCGTCCGCATCATAGTAGAAGAGTGTGCGTCAGTCCACAATGACATTCACCCACTTGTTTAGGTCAAAAAACTAGACTCCAACAAAGTAAAGAAGATGTGAAAAATATTGAACATTTTATTGCGAATAATTATGAATGTCTAAGGCAACACACAAGAACCTACCCTATGCGAGCCGTGGGCATACTCAGATATTACTGCTGCTAAGCACTATGTCAATGCTCCTTTCGTCGTCAATCAAATGCGGTAAAGTGTCCAACTCGTGTCCATACAAATCATAAACCCTGAAGACATTGTCATCTTCAATCGATATAACGAACTCCCCATGAGTAAAACTGTTCCTTAGTCGATATCTGTTAGGCACATGTTTGACTCTGCGAATGCATTCAGATGTCTTCAAGTCGTAAATAAGCATATTTTCCTTAATTCTCGGAGAAAGTACTTTTGTAGTGCAATTCACTAAACAGTCAAGGCCGGAATGCCTCACAATTTGCATGGAACATATATTACGTTCACAAGATTTTTGCTTAATCGGTATATTTTTCAAATTGAAAGTGCCGTCAGTTGAATTGTAGGAACAGAAGAAACGGCCATATGCAAAATAGAAGAAATTTTTATATGTGGCACACTCGCCTATGCATGCCGAAAACACCTTGACAGGAACTTCACATTTGATCCATTTTTTAAATGGTTCTGTCAACGTCCAAAAAGAGTGATCACCTATAGAGTATATCGTCCCATTCAATGCAAATAAGTCGTATGTCATTTCAACTGAAGGCAATTCGATCCACTCAAGAGTTTCCAAATTCAAACACTCAACGCGCTGCGAATTACAGAAACCTTCCCAGCCACCAGCTACTATGAGCTTCTTTCCTAGGATTGCACACTTCACGTAAGTCCTGGGATATGGTGGGACAGGCCACTTTGTGTAAACCCACTCATTCGAGCCAGAGTAGTAAAACGCCACACTAAGATCGGTATGGGGATCTTCAAAACCTCTGATCACAACGATTACGTCCTTGAAGTTCCTTACGTTGCACTTCTTATAGGAGAAACAAATTGCATCCTTATCCACGGTCCGGTCTTGTGCCAGTCGAATCATTCGCTGCATGTCCGCGGAGTCGACCTCCTCTTCAATGAACTTTTCCACATACTCACGGCTTAGCAATGGGAAACGAACGAAGGAGAGTAGTTCCTCGAAGTGTTGCTCGCGATCCTCCTTTTCATGATTTATCCACGCTAATATCCCCCGAAGCACATCGCCTTCGCAAGGCACGCGCAGATCGTCTTTGGAAATTAGTTCACATAAACCCTCCAGACTCAGCGACAGATAGTCCTCCTCTCCAGTCAGGGTGACAAAGTTTTCACAGGCAAACAGCACAGCGGCGCTGTTCAGCTGATCAAAATTGTAGAGTTTGGCAAACTGCGAAATCCCCAAGCAGTCCGACACATCCAAATTCTTTATCATGTAGGTGCAGCACAGCTCCTCCAGCGCCTTGATTTCCACGACCTGAGCACCTATTAGCACTGATGCTGCAGTCTCAGGAGTCACCTCAACTTTTCCTTTATAAATGAAGTCCAGAATCGCTTTCAACGTGCGTCCATCGAATTGATTCAACTTTATTTCGCGCTCCTCTGACTCACGAAGGCATCCGCCAAACATTGCCTGGAAGTACTTGCTGGTTGAGGCGAGAAGGCTCCTGTGTGCCATTACTTTGAACTCGTCATCCGCTGAGATGAGTGTAACGTCGCAGCATTCCTGATTGTCGAAGTCCACTTGCAATTTTTGGTGGTTTTCCGTGAGATGATCACCGCTTTGGAGCGTCTGTGCCTTTTGCGCATCCACAGAACTTATCGATGCAGCCATAGCTGGCCTGGAACAGCACAAAATCTAAATAAAGATCTGAAGCACTTGTTTTGGGTAGAAAAGAATATTTTTTAGTTGATACGTGAACTCAAACACACATTACAGATGTTTGGACACAGAAACAGTTTTCTCTTCGTTTCTGATGTTGTAGCAGTCGAATGAGGATTGTGTTGAGTAAAAATTAAATATCACACCAGTTCTCTTTTGCGTTCTCTCTTAATACGCCCCTCACTCCTTTTGATGCTGCTCTTTAGTTTGAACTCAATTGAATTCCACTTCAGCGCTGCTGATTCACAAAAGTTAGAATTAATTTTGACACAATGAGAAAACTTTTTAATACAAACTTCTGATGCAAATTGAAATTTAAAAAGAAAAAGATTCAAGTTCGGTGTCTCTTGCCGGCTGCGGTCTCTCTCGCCGGCTACTGTCGCTCTCGCCGGCAACTTCCGCTTAAGTGCGGTCATGTCGGGCAACTGGATTTGCACAAGTTGCAATGTTTGCAACAGGGTATTGCCAGCGTTGTCGGTTTCATTCAGAATGCAAAGTGCGATACACACACTTCCGAAGCATTAAACAGAATCTTTCGGGTTTCTAGATTGAAAATCGGAATTCACTGTCGGTCTGTAGATCGTAGTAAACTTGAATTCCCACTTTATCTTCTTTCGTTAAGTGTCTGGGATTCATTCTCAAGTATCAAAACTTAGTTCCTCTTTGCTTATAACTCGTAGTTGAAGTTAAGCACGGTGAGTGAAGTAAAGTCACAAGCTGTGAGTGCTGTGACGGCTGATGGTGAAAAAAGTACTGCGTGGCTTAAATACCCGGAGTTTAAGAGAAGCAAAGACTCTGAGTGGCGAGTGAACTTGCAAATTGGCTGTTAAAAATCATTTGTCGACTCAGAGGAAGGAACTACATTCGTCATTGAAAGAGTCAAATCCAAAGATGGTGCACTTCTTTCCAATGAGGTGAAGGCAACACCTTTCGGAGCTGCCAATCCCCAAGAAAGACGGGATGAGAGAATCAAATTTGCGATTGAATAGCGAAAAGTTCCTTGTGGGGGATGGACAGTGCGACGAGTGTTCCACTCTAAGAATGGTGCTTGCGGAGGCTTGGACGAACACCAAACCGACCTAAAATTTTTCTGTAGATTTGCAAAGAGCATACTAACGAGTCCCACGAGGCAAAATCTCATGGCTTCTACAGGAGTGTGGGATTGATGGTCCCCTCTGTAGCTTCTGTGTTTGGATAGACGGTAGTTACCCAACACTTTTCACAGTGGGCGTCATCAAGTCATCTTCTTTCAGCAGATGACTTAGTTGTCCTCAAATCATCCCAGGCGGAGCATCAACGCTCACTCAATAGAGTTGTGGCCGTATGTTCTGGTGTGTGAATGAAGGTAGACGTGGACAAGTCTGATGTTCTGGTTATTTTCACAACGCCTGTCCAATGCACCACACATATTAGCGGAGTTCTTTTGAAGCAGCAGTGAATGATATTGGAAACTAATACAATGAATTGACAATCGATCTTAATGAAACAGGGAAGGAAGAAGTTTTATTTTAAGTTTTTTAGAACTCACGCAAAGAACGCTTTCAGTTTGGAGGCGCAGCTGTCAAAACAAATAGCTTTCTACTTTTTTCTCTAATCAGCGACACGTACATTTGCAAGTTCAGACGACTACTTGCAAATTATTTATTAGGAAAATTTTAGTCTAGGAATATACATCACACCACGAGTATCTGTTCTTCTTCTTCTTGTGGCTCTAGAGTCCGGGGTGGACCTGGGCTTCAACCAACATGCCTCTTCAGCCAGCGTGATCTTTCGCCAGTTGGTTGAGGTCCTTCTCCACTTGTGTGCGCCACCATAGCATAGGCCGTCCATTGTTGCGTTGTCCCAATAGCTCAGATTCGAGGACTCTTCGGGACAGAGCAGTGGTGTCCATGCGCTCTACATGGCCTAGTCATCTTAAGCGTTGTATCCGAAGACGCTTGACTAGGCGCATGTCGCTGTAGAGCCCATAGAATCCGTCGTTAAATCTTCCCCTCCAGATGCCATGAATGCAAACAAGACCAAAAATTGCACGCAAAACTTTTCTCTCGAAAAAACTAGGGGCTTCCTCACCCGCTTTGAATAACGTCCAAGTTTCCGCGCCGTAAAGCAGGACTGGGATATTCCAAAGCCAGCTAAGTCCTTCGAGAGAGGGTTTTATTACTCAATTGCCTACTGAGCCCAAAGAAACTACGATTGGCAAGAGTGATTCTGCATTTGATTTCGGTACTGGTGTTGTTGTCCCTGTTTACCGCGGAGCCGAGGTAGACGAAGTCCTTGACTACCTCGAAGTTTATATCCGTTGCCATATCTTAATTGTCTCTTATCTTAAAAGACGCCACTGCATGTTGTAATGCCCGCGTAGTCTCGAGATTGTTAGCTACCGTGCGATGCAAAGAGAAAACAAGCGCGGCGAATGAAATAAATATTTTACAAACCTGCTATTTGCCTAGCCATGCCAGAGGCACTAGCAGTGGCCAGTTATCTTGGTGCTTGCGGATTTTTCCAATGCTGCAACACCAGCAACAGAATTAATCACTTGTGAATGGCCTGTTCAAAGTCTTATGCTCCACATTATCTAAATACTATCTGACGTGAAATTCTGTTTCAAAATTTAAAAAGGAAATTAAAAAAAAAGACAAATATTTAAAAATAAGTTGCTGGCAACACCCTCTCACAAACATTGCATATTTTGCAGTTTTGCAGATTCACTACACCCCAGAGAGCGTATCGTTTCATTATCTCTGGGACTCAGATAAGAGCAGTCAGAGAAAAGTGGACGGATCGGAACATAATTTCGTTCGTTTTGTATATTAGTAGCAAACGTTTCCAAAATTGGACATTTTTAGCTGTGTAACTGGTATGTTTTGTATTAAGCTGTGCGTTCATTAGGATTCCATTTTGTGGAGGTTCCGTGTAGTTAAAACAAAAAGTCAATTGATTCCGCGGCTATGAGTAATGAATGAACTCGCGTGAAGTGCATATACGAGAGTGGGGTAAACGTAAGAGAGTGTTTTGATTAGATTGTGAATTTGCACAACTTGAGCATTGCTCTGGGGCTACGAAAAAAAACTTTATTTTTGTATCTCAGTAGATTCTATTGTTTTCTTCTTTTTTTGAATAAAGTAGAAATGGACCGGGCTCACTGTGCAACATGTTGAATTGTTTAGTTTTAGGCCAAAGTGGACTTAATGGAAGAGAAGGCGCTCTCTTCATTCCTCAGAATTGTGTTCGGATGACGCATAAGTTGTTGTGGTTTAAATCGGGGAAAGAAGGGAATTCCCCTGAATTTGTGATATGGACATATTTTGCCACAATTGAATTTGACAAACATTTTTTTTGAATTTAAAACCGTGTTGAATCAAAAGTGTGAAGAAGTTGGCCGTGTTTTGAGATCACTGTCGTGTTGAAATTTCCAGCTAAGTTCGACAATTTTTCCGCCGATGCTTAATGCATCAAGTTGGATCATCTGATTCATGGGGCCTTCAGTAACCATCATGCTTGCCTCAGCCTAATGCTCTGGTTGAGGGTTATTTGAATTTCGAATGAATTCTTATGGTGAATCGGTGTTGCATTTCAGTTTTCCATTCTTATTTCCCGGAATTAAATCGCTTGTATTGACCGTTGTGTTTCCAGGAACTAGACGCGTCTTCAAATTAATTCAATTTTAGTCGCCCTTTTGAATTCAAAAGGGAGGCGTTTTGCGTGCATTGTATTGGTTTCAGTTCCTCTTTGGTTAAATTATAACACCTTTAATTTATCTTTCTGTGAATTTTTTGTAATACAATATTTCAACGTTCGTACTGTGAATTGCTGGAAGTTAAATTACCCAGCGCGTTAAATTTAACTTTTTTTGAAACAAAGAAAAGGAAAGAATGACGATCACGTCATGATTAACGACTTATTTTCATTCGGTTTCGTACCGATAAATGCGAGTACGTATTTTTTTTTGGGGACAGTAGGATATAAAGAGTGATTCATCGTGAGGCTAAGCTTATAATGTAAAATAAAACGCATTAACTTAAACGTTACCTAAAAATGTTTACTATTCGTTAAAAGATCAATTCATGGCATTTTCTTTTCGAAAATGGTGTCATGTTAATGTTGGCCATGACTTTGTGCACAATTGTCTATAAATCGTTCTGGCATACGGACTAACACTTCGAGGACGACACGACTAATGTTGGTTTCCAAACCGATTGACGGTTTGGCTAATTCCTGAAGACTAAAAATGTGATGTCGCCTGATCATCGCATGAAAGCAAGTGATCTCTAAAGTTATTTTTGAAAGAGTCCATTGTTGCACTCGCTGTACGATTGGCAGAGTCGTCTTGGTGTAACCAGAGCTCACTGGAGCTATGCGCTTGAGTTTGCTTGTGGCACGACAATGGTTACAATTGACGGTAGCATTCTCAGTTTAGAAAATATATGAACAAATAAAATTCTCTTAAATTCTGGTTTAAACAGAATGGCGAACCAGTGTACGTCGGTGAACGGAATGAACTCTTCATATTTGATATCATTTTAGCAACAATATCAGTCAGTTTACAGTGACCGCGCAGAAATCCGCAATTGTTCCCGGTTTTGAATGGAGATCAAAGATCTGCTGTGTCAATTAATTTACAATGGTATCTTCGCTACTATAGTGTAGTGCGAGCTTACCATGTCAACGAACAGTTTTCTTCACCAACACGTTCTATAGATATGATGGTATTTACTTTTTTTATTGCAGACGGGGCTGACGAGTTATAGAAAAACGACAAAAGATTCGTTCTTGTAAACGAAACCTTAAACGCGCTTAGTCTATCTATCTGTGAATTATGTTGGCCGGTGTACATGCATGTGCGGAAGCACCAGTGTCAGGCTTGGGATTTTTTTATCAACAGTCGCAATCGGCTGCGTAATGAGAAGAGAGAAAATATATATTCTTTTGTTTTGTTTTTGTTTGCTTGCTTAGTTGTGTGAGAATATACTCTTAGCAAAACGAAGAGGAAAGCAAAAGAATAGATTCTCTTCAGCAAAACAAGTATGCGTGCGTTAAGTGCTTTGTGAGGTTTGGTTGGGGTGTTTCGTAGGAGTTCGAGTGCAGGGTGGATAGCTTTAGGTTTTGGGCGAAGAGATAAGTAGAAACGACGGTTTATTTGCAAGAGTGCGTTTACATTCGACGTAAGGCATATTTAACAACAGATAGCGGAAAGATCATCATGGAGTAGAACAACTACGTTATGTATTGTTGCATCCACTCTCTTTTGTGAACAGTGTGTTGGGCAAGAACGGCTACACCAACCCTTGTGTAATAAAATAATTGCCTACAGATTTACAATTAGAGTTGCCAAACCTACAGCCTACAATTGTCGGTATATGTGGTTTTCTTGATTTTTGTTTTTCTTTAAGGCCGTAATGCGATTTTCACATTAAGATACTAAATATGACAACAGGGATCTTTAAAATTTGGAAAGGGGAAAGGGAAATTTCTGACAATTTGTATGTTGAGAACGCAACCTTAATACTACCCCAAAAAATTAAAAAATAACTCAAAATATGTTCTTCCACCTCTGCTTTCTTGTAGTTCTTCTTTTATGTGTTACAGTACAGTGTGTTAACAGTGAGCAGATGATGCAATTTTTGCTTATATCATCGTCGATAATGCTTTCTATTAATATGCAGTTCTTATCAACTGATTGGAGAGTTATCATGAAGATAACCAATCCTATCAAATTTAAAAGAATTTTCACATAAAGAAATTAAGTACGAATGTGTGTGTGTGTGTGTTCTCCTCTTTGTTCCCCATACAATAAAATTTTTTTAAATTAAATAATTTCTCTGCTTTTTCAGGCTACCTTCAATCAATCGCCAACACTGATGAGAACAGACGCAGAGTTCCTAATCCCTTTACGGTACGATAAGACAAGGCTCCGCGAAAAAGTTAAATATCACCTAGCTTATCTCAAATTATTAGTTTCATTCTAGTACTCTAGCCGGGAACTATTTGTTCGCAACACCTGCCGTCAGAAGCACTGCAAAGTTGTTGAGAGGGGCCCCTTTTGCACTTTCACAATGAAGAAATTCAGAAACGCTACAAAAGGTGACCTACAGAAGACGGAAACATTCTGGAGCAATGCCCATTTTGTGGAAATCAGTGCAAAACTTCAAGAGTTCTTCGACAATCAGCAGTTCTGTGACGTAACGCTCATATCAGCGGATGGAGCCTACAAAATAAAAGCGCATAAAAATGTTCTCGCCTCCGTTAGCAAGTACTTTCTGGCAATGTTTGGCGGAAGTCTCTGTGAAGCGGAACAAAATGAAGTCGTACTAAGTCTGTTAAATGGCGGCGCATTGAAAGTGATCCTCAATTTCATTTACAAAGGCCTTATTGAGCTGACAGCTGATTCGGTGGAGTCCGTACTTGAAGGAGCGCATATGCTGGAGCTGAATGCGTTGGAGAAAATATGCTGTGCCTACATGATGAAGAACATAGACGTGTCGAACTGTTTGGGAATTATGTACTTTTCCAAACAGCACAATTACGGTGAAATGTATAAAGCTGCGGCGTCATGTGCGTGTGAGAAATTTGTTGCATTAAGACAGCAGGAGGAGTTCCATTCACTTCAATTGGATCAGCTTTGCGAATTGATATCCAATGAGGATATACGTAAGCCCTCGGAAGGTGAAGTGTTTCACGCCGTAATGGCGTGGATAAATCACAAGAGGGACGAACGGAAGCAGTGCCTGGAGAAATTGCTTTCATGCATTCGTTTTCATCTGCTGCCTCCGAGCTTCATTGCTAGATTCATTGAAAAGGAATGCGACACTTGGGAAACATCGCGAATTGTATGCAAGGCACTAGCGTGGCATGCACTTCCAGAAAATAGTTTCTCTCAAAAGCAGACGGAAGAGACGAGCCTCAAGACTGTGATCGTTGCGATCGGTGGATTTGAAAACAATATAAGTGTTGCGTTGAACTATCCCGGCTCGAACGAATGGGTCTACGCAAAATGGCCACCGCTTCCACTTCCCAGAAAAAATGTGAAATATACAGTTGAAGGAAAGAAGCTTATAATAGGAGGAGGCGTCGCACACTCCCATTTTTCAAATTGTGTAGATTGTCTTGACATGGAAACTCTTGAGTGGACACAATTTCCTATGTTACCTATATCCCAAATAACCTGTCTGGTGCCTTTAAATGGAACTGTGTACGTCTTCGGTAAGAATTGCTTGTACAAACTAGCAGAACCGTTCGCGGAGTGGACGACAGTTCTAGTTAACGCAGAGTTCTTGCGAGACGTAACAGCCTGTGCAGCACACAAAAATTTGATTTACTTTCCATCAAACAGCTTCGTTGCTACCTACGATACTGTGGAAAATAAGTTTAATTTGGAGAAAATTAAGCGAAAATCTGATTCGTATGTTGTTGGGATGCACATTGTGCGGCACTTGGGATCTGATTATCTCATAGAAATTACGAAAAACGAAGTATACGCATATGATTTGAATTCGCTCCAGCTCGCAGTTATGAACACCTCTCCGTTTCCTCGTATTTCTTCTACAACTTCACACGGGGGCTGTATAATAATGAACAGACGGACGAAGTTGTGCGTCTACGACATATTTGAGAAAACCCTCCGGGACGATCTCCCCCCAATCAAGGGCAAAAAAGAAATTGAAGCTGTGCTAACCTACAACATTTAACTTTGACGTATGCCGTTAACAGTGACTTAATTCTTATTTTTAGTAAAATTCTTATTTTATCTCTATTCGATTTTATTGTTTCAGTAAATAAACAAAGTGTGAATTTCTACCTGAAGCTTTGTTTTATTTGTAATTATAGTTGCAGGACGAAGGCTTTTCGATCCCGTTCACATCCCTTGATTTCTTGAAAAATGGAAGAACTTTAATTTGTGGCGTTACAGGACAGACGCTCAGACGTCCAATAAGGACTTGACAATTTGAGATATTGGGGGCCATGGACCTGCGCATACGAAACAACGTCGTTGATCGCACTCAACATGGCGAGCTGCCAAGACTATCCTCGTCGCTGCACAGGTCAATTTGACGTACAGCCTCCTTGTGGCGCCACCTGGATAGCCATCACAACATCTGTTGTGTGGTGAACCAATGTACAATGCAGCGAACACCTCTACCCGAGGGTTAAATAATGGACCTGGCTTATCAGCTTCTGGGGTGTGCCTGAGGCTGACTCCCTCACCGCACAAAAACAAACCCAGTTCAGAGACAACAACCTGCCCCGGATATGGACGGATCTAATGTTGACGACCTCAGCAGTCGTATAAAGGACAACGATTTTCGGTTCTGCACGTGGAATGTGAGGTCCCTTAACGGACCACGAACAACTTGCGGAGGCTCTTGACTGCTACAAAGCAGGTATCACCGCCATTCAGGAAGCGCGGTGGGAGATAAGGCAGTGCCTATTCGGATGCGGATTTGTTGTTCGAGGCAGACTTAGGCAAAAAGTCTTAAGCTACGATCCCGTAAGCGTACGCCTCATGACAATCAGCATTAAGGCTAAATTCGGGAACCTGATTTCCACTCACGCCCCGACAGAAGAGAAGGATAACAACAGCAAGGATGAGTTCTATGATCTCCTGGAAAGAACATATGATCGCTGCTCCAACTATGACAATAAAATCATTCTAGGAGATTTCAATGCGCAGCTGGGAAATGAGGACATCTTTGCTGGAGTCATCAGGAAACACAGCCTGCACGACACCACCTCCGGAAACGGACTCAGGCTGGTGGACTTCGCAGCGGGGCGGAATCTCATCTCAACATCAACCGTCAACCAGATTGATCACGTTGCGATCAATGTCAGAAACTCCTCCAACATTCTCGATGTCCGAACATTCCGAGGCGCCAACATCGACTCGGATCATCACCTTGTTGTAGCCAAGGTAAGAACCCGGATATCGAGAAAGGAACGGAGTCGAGATAAGCCAATACGGCTTGAAGTCGGAAAGCTACCATCACAACAGATTGCTGGGATCTTTGCCGACCGAGTCTCCCTGAAACTCTCCCAAATTTCGACGCTGCCTGCTGTGACAATAGAAGAAGAATGGAAACGAAAGCCATCAGAGAAGCTGCCACTGAGGTGCTGGGTTTCACGCCACCACCCAGAAGGAACCCTTGGTTTGACGACGTGTGCAGGCAGGCACATGCAGCAAAACAGGAGGCCTACCAGGCGACGCTGCATCGGACAACGAGAGCTGTTCGTGAGCTCTACGAACAGAAAAGAAGACAAGAGAACGGGCTTATCAGAAGGAAAAAATGAGAGAGCATGAGAAGCGTGCGGTCGAAGAGATGGAGAGGTGTTATGTAGACTTTTAAACGGCGATGACGGCCCAAGTCCCGTTGTTAGGCGGAATGTTCCTCTCAATTTGGACGATGGTAGGCAGGAATTCCGTCCCCCCCGACTTAGTCCACATAGCAATATCGATACTGAAGTCGAACAAAGCTGCTGGAGCGGATGGACTGTCCGCAGAACTGTTTGAAGCAGCTGAGGATGACCTGGTTGGGCGTATGCATCAGCTCATCTGTAATATGGTCGGAGGAAAGTAAGTTTATTTAGAATGAGAGTTCTCGTGGATCCGTCAAGGTCAGTAACGAACTCACCGAGGCTTTCAATGTCAGAAATGGTTTCAGACGAGGCGACACGCTGTCATGTGGTTTCTTCAACATCATTCTTGAAATGATCCGGCCTATCTCACAAGTCTACACCTGAAGCATGATCTTCCAAAAGTAAGTTCAACTGCTAGCCTACGCCGAAGATATTGACGTCATTGGACGAACACAGCGAGCCGTTAATGAGGCGTTTGTTGGCATTGAGTTGGAAGCGGTTAAAATGGGTCTGGTGGTTAATGAGGGCAAAACGAAGTACATGCTGTCATCAAGGAACGACGCACAACATCGACGTCTCGGACAGAGCGTCACACTAGGCAGTGGAAACTTGGAGGTAATCAAAGCCTACGTATACCTGGGCTCCGCGGTAAATAGGGACAACAACATCAGAACAGCAATTAAACGCAGAATCACTCTTGCCAATCGCTGTTTCCTTGGGCTCAAGAGGCAATTGAGTAATAAAGCCCTCGCTCGAAGGACTAAGCTGGCTTTGGATTATCCCAGTCCTGCTTTACGGCGGCGTTACTAAAAGCGGATGAGGAAGCCAGCCTTTCGAGAAAAAGGTTTTGCGTGCGATTTTTGGTCCTGTTTGCGTTGATGGCATTTGGAAAGATTTAACGACGAACACTATGGGCTGTAGAGGAACATGCGCCAGGTCAAGCTTATTCGGATACAACGCTTAAGATGGCTAGGCCATGTAGAGCGTATGGACACCACTGTTCCGCACAGAAAAGTCGTCAAATCATTGGGACAACGCAACAGAGGACTAGGCTAATGTGGCGCACACAAGGGGAGAAGGATCTCAACCAACATGGAGTACGCAACTGGAGGCAGCTGGAGAAGCATGTTAGTTGATTGCCGAACTGTAGTGCATGCACAATTATTGTGATTCATGAAGCACCTGTTGATTTGCACTCGACCAGTGACGTATGGGGCCTTTTGCAAAAATAAACTTCGTTACTGAAGATGATTTTTTGATAAAATTCTTCAAATCATCCATCGGCTTCCATTCTTGAGTCAGTTTGATCCCAATTTCCCTCTAAACTGTCTTAGTGAAGTGCATCATAATTTGGAATCATCGATCTTAACAATTCTCAGGTTTCTCGGCAGCTCTCTCGTTTTCAAGAAACACAAGTGCTGCCGAGTGTGACCGTCTCCACCGACGATGTGACACTTAAGAGTCAAAAACTGAATGTGTACTAGGTGTCGCATTTATGAGACCTGAACAGAAAACTTTGGCGCTCTGTGCCATCAGTCAGCATTTGTCTAATTTAGCATCAATTTTTTTTTTTGCCCGACAAGAACGATCAAAGAGAAAAGCCATTGTTCCCATATCTAAGCTGCATCTGTGCATCCATCAAATGACATCTCGTCTTCTGAAGTGAGTACCCATCTGACTGTCACGATCTATCGTCTAACCAGCTGTGGAAAAGTGTGCGACAATTTCCCACAGCTGATCTGCAAAATAATTTCGAAGCTCATTAGCTGCCATTCTCGTGAATGCCCTGCAAGCTTGAGCCGCCGCAGCTGTCACCGCTGCTGCCCCGCTCCAGCGCACAATTAGCCCAGATTTCTTTTGCCTAATAAGACAAATGTGTCAGGCCTGCGAACATTCCCCCAAGGCGACTCATTATGCAATGCATTGTTCGCGCGATCTCAATTTTCAATTGCATCAAGTCAGCACAAGCAGCCAGCACCAAAGCCATCGTCAACTGATGCCAATTCCCACAGCGGACCCACACAGCAAACAAGATGCCACGACAGGGCCTGGCCATAAGAGAATGCCGTCTTGACATCTCTCTCTCATCTTCTAATGCGACCAAGAACCGCGGTAAGACCACCCCTCCTCTGAGTGGATGTTTACAATAGCCGCCGACCGAAACATTGTCCAGATCCGCGCGACGCGTGTCGATTACATGGCCAGTCGCCCGCTGCTAGTCGCGCCCTCTCCTCACCTGGATCGCGTCTCAGACAACTTCGGCGGCACAAGGCAACTGTCCCGGTCCGGGTTCTCTCTTCTAACTCTATCGCGATGCTGCCGCCGTCAATTGCCGCCGCTGCTGGGTTTCAGAGATGAAATATCTTCTGCCAGTTGAGTTCTGTCTTTTGCCGCGGTCGTACCGTTCCCAGTTGTCTTGAGCCAAGAAGAAATCCAATCTCCCGAGCAGCGGCGGCGTGTCTCTGCGGCGGTGACAGTGGAAAGTCGTTTGCTACCTCATGCGGAACGCTGTTAAACGATTGACTTGAATTAGAAGCGAAATTTGTCTTTGCACATCTTTATCGACGCGCGAAATAGGAAAGCACTCGGAACTCGACTAAGTGCTGGTATTTTTTTTTTTTGGTAACAATAGTTCCGATGATGCACGGCCGCTGGAGCAACCCAATTAAGCAGCGCCACTGAGTGGAGAACGAGGGGAGGGAGCCGCTGGCTGCGGTTCTTCGCCTGAAGATTTATTCACCGCAGACCTAGTGCCCTAGAAATGTGAGCTTGCTTCGCGCGCGCGCGTTCGCTCACTCACCGATAACGACGATACGTCTTGTATCTTGTTTTCAATTTATTTTTTTTTCTTATTTTCGATTTTTGTGAGATTCTAATATCTTGTGGCCGTGGTGGTACGATAGAGACGGACGCTTATTAACGGGTCTTGCAGCCGCGCGGGTAATGCAATAAAGAGATTCAGTGCTTCGAGCCGATTGGATGCGTGCGTGTGTGTGTGTGTGTGTTCAAAGAATGACATGAGACGTTTCGAATTGAACGAACGATGCTGTTATGGAAATTTCACCAATCGATTGCTTCCCGGGTGCTGCTTCAAGTGATTTTGCTGTTCCATCTGCAACCGTCAGCTGACGCAGGTTTGTAGCGGACGCCGTTCTCGGTGATGGTTTATTTACATTCCCGGACACTTGACGGAGCGAAGGGCTGTTGAGATGTACCGAGTGTAATTTTGAAGTTGTCACCGACTTGGCGGTAATAATTCTCCAGCAAATGCCGGCTAGCAATTATTTCCTCGTTAAGGTGTCGGGCAGATGAATTCGTTCTTATGGGGGGAATGGTTTTTGTTGATGGGGTCTCGACGGCGCTATTGTCAGTGACAGACGATTGCGACGTGAAGTGAAATGACAGCTGTTGTCGGTTGTTTTTTGTTCTTCATTTAAATCGGCGGCTGTCTGCATCAAGTCGTCGGACGCTGGACAATCTCTTGCCCTCTAGACAAAAGATTTCTCTTTCATTGAAATGCAAAGAAAAATGAATGCCATTACGAAAGAAAGGAGGGGACTCAACACAATCTGAAAGTTTTCGCGGTCCATCATTGCTGTGAAGTCGTAAAAGGTTCTCCAGGGCGATTTCAGCTTTTCGTTGACATTGATCAATTAACGTATAAGACACAGGATGCCTTATGTGGCCGAAAATTTAGAAGGCTTCTCGACAATTTCCTCTTCATCGTTGCTTTAGTTCCTTCTAGCGGGTTTTAGCCCTGAGAACAGGAAACCAGATATTTGGGACTTGATCTGAAGATAAAGGGGAATCCGAATGTTAGCTATCGTGACCAACCTAAGTCTACGTGTGTGATGTGGCATTATCCCAACTAAAAGGAAACTCCTTTTCTATTGGCTAAGGTCGACTGCTTTTGATCAATTGCTTCCTTCAGCCGACCTAATTGTCAACAGTAGACGTTCTTATCATGACTTTGTGCCGTAAGGGAGTGGCTAGTAGTTGATTCACTGTCAATCTCACCAAATACAGGGCGAAACCTTCCTAGCAGTCAATCAGTGCGAAATTGTCAAGGAAGCTGTTTAGTACTAGCTGCCATCTATGCGACTACATCCGGTGTAAATGAATGAAACCAGAGCATAGCCAGATACCAGGTACTAAAATCATCTCTTAGAAGAACAATTCACGGCATTTTAATTTCGAAAATGACTTCATGTTATTGTTTGCCACTTCTAAGTCTCCGGATGTGTTGCCGTGCAGGCCATGCTTACCGATGACTCCCATAAAGATGTCCTCCTTTCCCAGCTAAGCGTTAAAGTCCCCTAGAACGATCTTAGTATCGTAGCAGGGACATCGATCGTATGTTCTTTCTGGGAGATCATCCTTAATGTTGCATCCTTAATGTTGTCATCCTTCTACTCTGTCGGGGCGTGAGCGTAGATTAGGCTGATATTCCCAAGGTTAGCCTTGATGTGGATGCCTAAGTCTAAGTTGGCTAAGTCTGCCTCGAACAACAAATCCGCATCCGAATAGGGGCTGCCTTCTCTCCCTGTAGCAGTCGCGGTAGTAGATGTCGCAGTTCTTCATCTTCTTTTTGCCCGGTTCATCCCACCGCACTTCCTGGATGGCAGTGATGCCTGCCTTGTAGCAGTCAAGTGTTCAGCTGAACGTGGTCTGTTAAGGGACCTCACATTCCACTTGCAGAACCGAAAATCGGTTGTCAACAGTTTATCCGTCCGTATCTGCGGCATGTTGGTGTCTCTGAACTCCATTATTTTAAAGTGGTGAAGGAGTCAGCCTCAGGCACACCCCGGAGGCTGATAAGCCAGGCCCATTATTTAGCCCTCGGGCAGAGGTATTCGCTGAATACATTGGTTCACCACAGAATGGATGTTGAGATGGCTATCTAAAGGGCGCCACGAGCAGGCTGTATGTCAACTTGACCTGTGTGTTGGCAGCTCGCCATGTTGAGTGCGATTAATGACGTTATCTCGTGTGCACAGGCCCGTACCCCCCAAGGTGATCCATCCGGAAGGTTTAATTTTAGGCGACGTGTTCGAACATGGCGACTGGTATCTCGTGGATAACACGAGTAATGTTAGCTTCCAAAGGGTGACTCGTATCTGGATTATTCCCAAAGACCGGAGTCTTGACGAATCCCCAGAAAATAATCGGTTGATATACCGCAGTAAAATGTAAAATTAAG
The DNA here is from genome assembly GCA_944738645.1 of Eristalinus sepulchralis. NCBI lineage: Eukaryota > Metazoa > Arthropoda > Insecta > Diptera > Syrphidae > Eristalinus > Eristalinus sepulchralis. Next base: position 59,333,902 of record OX122886.1, read on the forward strand.
TTCTCACCAAAATGATGTCTCAACAAGCTCGTAGCATCGTCTCCTTGCCACCGACAGAGACCTTTTGCTTTAGAAAAATTACGATATGACGAATTGATTTGTCACAATTTCCGTTTAGACTCTCAGCTACGCCGCTATAATATTTTCACAACTTGCGGGCTGTTGTCTAAGCGGTCGACTATCATCCACTAATGTTAACTGTGATTTAACTTTGCGAACGTCGCAAGCATTTCTTGCAGAACGCGGGACCCTTTCGTGGTCTGAGACTTTCTTTAATGACTTGCCAAACAATACTGAACAAAACTGACAGGAAAGTTTGATAGAAGTCACGCAAATTCTGTCCAAACGCCTCTCTGAAAATCAAACCTCACGATGAATTATTCGATATTTCTGAAAAATATGTGCAACAGGTTCCCTGGACATTTTTCTAGGATTATCTGCCTCAAACAACTTTACTTTGTGGAGCCTTACATGATATTGGCTTTTTTTAGGCTAAAGGCACCTGAGACCAGGGGAAATGCCAAGTGTAGACGTACTCCGCTGCATCATTCTCCTTTTTCTTCTTCTTCTTGTGGCGACAGTCCGGGGTGGACCTGGGCCTCAACCAACATGCCTCTCCAGACAGCTCGAAAAGACTGAGGGCCTCCTCATCCGCTTTTAGTAGCGTCTAGGTTTCCGCGCCATAGGGTAGTCCTTCAAGAGAGGGCTTTATTACTCAATTGCCTCTTGAGCCCAAAGAAACAGCGATTGGCAAGAGTGATTCTACGTTTGATTTCGGTACTGGTGTTATTGTCCCTGTTTACCGCGGAGCCGAGGTAGATGAAGTCCTTGACTGTTAAAAACCGGTAGCCGAGTATAAGATAGGCACGATATCATTTCACAAACCGATGTCTCTCTGCGTTGTCTACAAGTATCTATGGAGAGTGGGACAAGTTTACGGGCATGGTCACCGAATAACTCTTGAAAGCGGAACGGCTAAACTTTCTGCTACAACTATGATGTATCTTGTAGCATAGTTGATCGTCGCTATAGACTCCCGGAAACACCCCTTTGCTTTGCCTAGAGTCAGATTCTGAGACAAATTCTGTAATCCGGCAAAAATCTTCTGTTGTGTTCTGTTAAGCCAGTTGTGGGCTTAAGGTTATCTGCATTGTATTACAAACGTCTCTGTCTGAAGAACCTTGACTTGAATCAAATTTTTCCAGAACGTGTCTCTTTGGAATTTTTGTGCCTCGTGGATTTTTTAATGGAAGCTGCCACACCTGCATCAGTCCATCTGATCGCAAAAGAATGCATTCCACGATTAGGCCAACATCTGACATCTGGATCCATTGTATGCCGTGTTGCATTGAATTATCTTCCAAATCACGCACTTAATGCTGCGCTCCAATGCACGCCTTATGGAATTCTGTGTTGCGCCATGTGATTTATGGTCTCTGTGGCCTGAGGTTTTCCCACGCTTCTTTTCCCGCGCTGTTTGTTTAGTTGCCAATCTCAGCGAAGATGTGAAATCGACACGCCTTAGAATTTGTCTCAATTGCACGTCCCAATGGTGACATTGTTATGTGATCCGAGACCGATTGAGGTGACGTCTTGTCAAGGGAAGTGGGTCGAGCGAAATTAGAGTCTCGTTCATCTGCCATTTCATTTGCAGGAATCCTCAACAGCATTCTGGGTGTCCCATCGGAGTGCTTCCACCAGAATAGCGTTTGGCCATGCAAACTGTCCTTCTCGTGTTGGATTCAGGGCGGCAAGCATGCCAAGGGGTGCGGCAACAACAAATGGCTCTTTTCCTGCTGCATCTCGGAGAATGAGATGGCCCCGGTGAATTATGGATTCAACGTCAACAAAATGAATGATCTCTCGAAGAGGGTAATGCTGAAGAGGAGGGACGACAATGAAATCTTCCCAACTGTAAGTGGCGTGCACGCACCTCATCGCATCCCTCAAACGGCAAAATTCTCATTTCAGGTGGAGTGTGGCGTACCAAGAACCTATCAGAACACCCTCCAGAAGCGGATAATCGGCGGCCGTCCTTCCAGGTTTGCCGAATACCCGTGGCAGGCGCACATTCGCATTGCCGAGTACCAGTGCGGAGGGGTGCTAGTGTCCCCGAACATGATCGCGACAGCGGCGCACTGCATTCAGCAGGCGCGCCTGCAGGACATATCCGTGTTCCTTGGCGAGCTAGACACACAGAACTCGGGGATGATACATGAGCCGCTGCCGGTGGAGAAGCACAGCGTGATACAGAAGATCATTCACCCCAGGTTCAAGTTTCGCATGACTCAGCCGGACAGGTACGACCTCGCCCTGCTGAAGCTGGCCAGACCGACCGGGTACAGGTGGGTACGTCGAGTGTACTCAGTGGGTGCCTATAGTCTATGTCCATCGTTTCAGCGACCACATCCTGCCAATTTGCCTGCCGACCACGCCGATCAATTTGACGGGCAGAAAGGGCGTAATCGCCGGTTGGGGTAAGACTGAAGGCAACATGGGATACTCAGGAACCAATATCCTACAAGTGGCCTCGGTGCCAATCATAGGTAAGGACTCGGCGTGCTGCACTTGTCGATTCTCAACTCAGATTCTTTCTTTTTTCAGATCCCTTGGAGTGCATCAGATGGCACGACATCAAGAAGATCAGCGTCGAGCTGTTTGGGGAGATGTTCTGCGCTGGACACTCGGACGGCCACCAAGACGCGTGCCTGGGTGAGACTCCCGCCCGAGAGTCGCCGGTCGCGTGAATCGCGGAGAAAGTGATTTGTGGAAAGCGCTTCGATCGAAGCACGAAATTCAATTTGAATATGCTAAGCTCATTAGTAATTCGGTGAGAATGAGCTTAAGTCACCTTGCGACGGGTGGTGATTTGTCACGGTCTTAGCTTCGGGCCATATCACTATCATCCAAGCATTCCGCGTCTACTCTTAGGCGATGTCGAAGAGCCCTCTGATCGAGACCTCACTGATGTCGTTTCCTTGCATACTTTCAGGTGACTCTGGTGGGCCGTTGATCGTAAAAGAACGTGGCCGCTTCACTCTGGTTGGCATCACGAGTGCTGGATTCGGGTGCGGTGTGGATCACCAGCCTGGCATTTATCACAACATTCAGAAGACGAGCAAGTGGATCCAGGAGGTCATTCTGCGGAACTCTTAATGGTGGTGGCTTAGTGATATTCGCTAGATTAAGTTTTTTTTTTAGATTTTTGGAGTGAACTCGGATACTCTACTTGTGGACTTGATCTTGTACTTTTGTATGTAAGCGTGACGGTTGATGTAAGAAATAAATTATTTTATGGTTAAGAAGTTACTCTGCCGTTGTGGGAAAGGAGGAGGTCTGTGAACTAAGTTAGTTTGCTGCCGCAGAGGTTTTCCGTCTTAGTGCCGGATATCGAGAGACACATGTCTCCAACTCCCGCGTGTTATTCTCAGGTTTGACAAAGAAAGATTTGAGAGTACAGCGGCTGTATTAGCTTCGAAATGGCACTTGAATTTGCTGAATCAGTTTGATTGACGATCACTTTGGACTATGGGATACATTGGTGATCAAGAAATCAGTCGGGAGTGGACCTGGGCCTCAACCAACATGCCTCCCCAGTCAACATGGTCTTTTTCTAGCTGCCTCCAGCTGCCTCCAGCTGCGCACTCCAAGTTGGTTGAGGCCCTTCTCTACTTGTGTGCGCCACTTTGTTCTCCTTGCTACGTCTTAAAAGGTCAAGTGACGGTGTAATGTTTAAGTCGCAAGAGAATATTTTGGATGATAATGTTATTTGGTGGATATTGTTTTGATGGGATCCTTCCGAGGGCCTTCATCTAGTTTATGCCAGCACAGCGATGATTGGTGAGAGTGTATACGCTGTGTAAAGTATCTTATGTCGACTGATGAGCAGACTGATACAGGAGAGAAGAAAAGGTGTGGACTCTAGGGTCTCTCAGTCTAAGTGCATCTCCAAACTCAGAGTACTTCTATAGCAACTATTTCATTTCCAAAGTATTCTTGTTGGTCCTTTGAGCCGCATTTTATCTTACGAGTATATACACCACAACTCTATAGGTGGAAAAATTCCAGGCAATCCCAGAAGCTTCCTGGAAGAGATAGCGCACGACTCCTTAACAGCGAACAAACTGAACGAAAAATGAAAACATTGAGGGTTTAAGGGGGAATGAAAGTAACGACCTCTGAAGCTGAATAAATAAATTGATTTATATCTACAAAAATACTGCATCAACACCTTTGTGTGACTGGTGTCAGTAAACCGATGAAGCTCGTCTATTGTCACTGATGTGCTGGGCTTTAGGAAGTCACTGAAAAGAAAACCCATAATTTGAAGATGAGTGCAAACGGGCGCATTCAACCAAACAGGACTCCTACAGAGGCACGGATCGACAGACTTCAGTTGGTTGTGAGTTCTGTGAACAGAGAAGAAGGTTAAAGCAGCGGGGCCAAGAAAGGACATGAGAAACGCATGGCTGAAGAGGTTAGAAGATGTCAGGATGGGAATGAATTTTCCATCAAAAGTTAAATAATTTACCAATGGCAAAAGCCTGCCAAGATGCAAGCAGACAACTTATGGCAGCGTCGCAAGCGACTGTGAAATGGTGATGACGATCGGAAAACCGCTGTCAAGCAGAATGTTCCACTCAATCTGAACGAGGATGGGCAAGAATTTCTTTCTTCTTCTTCGGATGGCGCTACAGTCCGGGGCGGACATGGGCCTCAACCAACATGCCTCTCCAGCTAGCACGATCTCTTACCAGCTGCTTCCAATTGCGCACTCCAAGTTGGTGGAGGTCCTTTTCCACTTGTGTGCGCCATCTCAGTCTAGGACGTCCTCTGTTGCGTTGCTCTATGGTTCGGATTCGAAGACTTTTCGGGCCGAAGCAGTGTTGTCCATCCGCTCTACATGGCCTAGCCACGTTAAATGTTGTATCCGTAGACGCTTGACTAGGTTCATGCCGCCGTACCAGTTCGTGGTTGAATCTTCTGCTCCAGATGCCATCAAGTGCAATCAACGCAAACAGGACCAAAAGTCGCACGCAGAACTTTTCTCTCGAAGAGACTGGGTGATGTGGCACTGATTGGTATCAACCTGGCGATGCCCAGTTGTTGTAACTGTTTCCCACACATCAACTGTGCTTATTGTGCGTAAGAATTTCTTTCTGGCCACCACAGAATTTCGTCAAGATATTCGTGTCCAGACTGAAGTCGAACAAGGCTATGGACTAGCCGTCGACTTCTGATTGGGCGCAGGAAAGTGTGCCCGATGCGTGGAATCGCAGTCTCGTCAGTCCGGTACAGGAGAGAGGTGATTCCTATGACTGAAGCAACATCGCGTTAAGATCCCTCTCTGATGTTTTTTGTTTAAGCTTAAAATTCTTATTAAATAATCTGTTTCTCCACGTCAGTGGGATTGCAGGCAGTTCCACGATAGATCCTGGAGAAGACACCAAAGAATGGAGATCGACTCCCGATCCCTATTCGTCGATTTTAAGGTTGCATATGAGGAGTCATGTCTAGTCTCGGCATTCCCACCAAACTGGTCAGATTGTGTAGGACAACGATAGAGACATCTCAAGGCTGCATGAACGTCGGTTACTAACTTAGTTCTTAGACATGTCGACGCTGTCGTCTGACTTTTTCAACGTCATTCTTGAGATGATTTCCCAAATTTCATTTCCGCTCCTGTCTTACTCGCATAACATTGACGTGACTCGAGGACACAGTGAGTTGTCAATGAGACGTTTCCTGGAATTAAAATGGATGTGGCGACAAAGGAAGGCAAACCAGAGTCTACGCTGTTATCAAGGAAGAGTGCCCAACATCGACGGATCGAACAGAGCGTTACTGCGGCTGCGAAAAATTTGAACTCATAGAGTACCGACCACTCCTAGAACGTCTATAAATTTGTCGAATTTGTTGTATTCGTCGTTTTGGTGCGCAATCTCTAGTGTTGGAGGGACCAGTGTTCATAACATTCACCAACATTACACTCCGTACAAACATTCAAAAGAGAGTCCAAACGTTTTTCACCGTCACCAAAAATATCTGCCTCTCTAGACCAAATCAAAGAAGCGACCCATCTTTTCCGCCTTCTGTCAGGCACTCTAATTATCGCGCCAACTCCCTTCGAGTGACGGTTCCACTCCGGTAATTTGTTTTCCTCCGTGAGACTCCCGTTTCCTTCTTGAGTTTCCTTCACGCATCCGCTTCGATACCAGCAATGACACTGCTGCCGCTCTGCCAATGCCGGAGACCGCACAACAAACCACAACTCATAGTGCGACCCAGTGCCAGAGCTACAGCCACAGTCACAGCCAAAGTCAGAGCTTTCACTTTCACTTCTGTTTCCCCGCCCCACGTATCGCTCACCGTTCACAGCGTGTCTTTGTTGCCTGCGCTCTGAGTGTGCGTAGCCATTAAGTCAACAATTCGAGGCAATAAATCAAAGTTGGCAGCAGCTGTGGCGGCGGACACACTGACTAACCCCGAAAAAGACTTCGCGCTGCATATTGCGTGTACCGTCGATTGCACGGCCTCCGTGCTTGGGGACATTACATAAAGGCTTCCTCATCTCGTTCGGCCGTCCACGAGCTTCCGTGCGCTGGTGTGCGTGTCTGCGAGGAGGGCGGTGTAAAACCCAAGACTTATTAATCGTGAAAAACATTTTTTGAAAGCCCTGACTAATGACAACTAATGAATAAGCACACAATTGAGAAATGTGCGGGCCGGGGACACACTCTTGGACGCAGACTCGCTTCCGTAATCGATGACGATGGTGTTGTGGTGGCTTACTGGTGTCGTCGTTGTGCAATCGATTATGCAGCACGCTGGCTCTTCTCCATTTGACAAGTGTTCGCGGGGCACCGTATTCTCACGCCCCCCCCCCCCCCTCCCACACGCCCCCCCCCCCCTCCCACACGCCGTATCGATACCGCAGCGATTGGCAGTGGGTGACAGAGATGATGATTCACTTGATTCAATGCCAACTGGGTAAAATGGGTCGTTTCCTACTGCGCGTTGCAGAGTGTTTACATGTGAACGCAGCGCGTACGTGCCGTGGCGGCTGCAATAAGTGGAATCTGTCACTCGTTGATTGGCGGTGGTGATGAAATTTGGTTTAATTTGAGTGCGGAATGGGAATGAGTTTCGAATGTATTGAGATGGCGGAGATGAGAAGTGGAGCGGACGTGCTTGGGCTTGGGTTTGGGCATGGGATTGTGTTGTAATGCGTCTCTTGTTGTGTGTCCTGTTGTGTCAGATCAGATTAGAGGCGTTGTGTGGGACGTGGAATAAATGCTTTCTCATGATTGCCGCAATGTAAGAGGATTCGAAGGTATTTGCTGATCGGTCGGTTTGAAATTTGCATTTTCAAGAAGATCGCTTTGCAAAGATTTTCTGCAATGATTTGGAGTTTATGATGTGGGGTTGTGGTATCCACATTCCCATTCCACGTTAACAACTGGGTATAGGTCTGAAGACATTCTGAAATAAGATGCAGCTAATACTTCAAGTTTTCTGCCAACTTTGGCTCCCTACGTTGTCCTGAAGAAGTGCTCATTGAGTTCTGCGTATACAGCACTAAAAACTGCAGTAAACTCAGCTTTTGTTTGCCTCCCTTATTGTTCAGTCAACAACGAGCTTCAAATCATGGAAGCAAGTTGCTTTAAAATTGACCCAACTGGCCAAACGCAGCCAAAACATGAATTTTCCACCCTGACGATACTAAAACTTATTCGCCTGCTGCAATGGAACTTCTTACTTAGGGGTCGAGGAGCAAATGTTGCCTTCTATCCTTGATGGTCCTGAGCACGCTGCTTTCAATCATCCTAACAAAGTTTCCTAACGCCCGCCATCACTAGGTCTTTATACCGAAGGTTCGATCTTCCTCTTCTCTTCGAATCTGAAGGCTGGGACTTAAAAAAACTCTCTTGGCTGTAGCGTTGTTGTCCATTTGCTCGGGATGGGCGAGCTAGGGTAATATGCTCAGACTGCTTGCTTGTCGTCCATCGTCCGCTCCAAGACTGACAGGATAAGTGTATTGTAAAGGAGTTTGGGCATCTTGAAATATCATCGATTGGCAAGGGTAATCCTATGACAGCTCACTGCTAAGATCTCATTCATAGAGTTCACTTTCGCTTGAAGTATGTAACCTCCTCAGTACCTCAATGCAATAGGACTTCACTAACATTGAAAGTGGAAGTAAGAACTAAAAGCTTCGGAGGATGAACCCCACATGACGTAGTATGAGACTTAGTCACACCCTTCATGGAGTTATGTAGGCATGTGTAGGATGAAACGACGCTGCATTCATGGATACCAAAAATTCTTCCTTCATTTTATTTGTGGGACTTAAGTTATAAGCAATAAAGAAAAAACTTTGAAATGACTACAATGCGCGCTTTGGAAACAATCCTTTATATCCAGGAGAGATGACCATACCAGAGGAAGAAGGGGATGTCCTTTCCTGTCCTATATAACATCTTCAGACAGAGCAGTATGCAGAAGACATTGATTTGAAATCACAACTTGGAATCATCATAATCATTTCCAGGGACTAGCTTGGCGATACACTCACGGCTTTCCTTTCTTCGCCAATGACATCAACTCATTAGGATCTAGGTTCAAGCGTAACCAATCGATTTTCAGACTTTGCCACATCACCCCGTCCACCAACCGCATCTAAGGCAAGTCTCGGAAATCGCGATGATGCCGACATTCGTTCACTTCTGTCTTTAGAAGCCGCTGCTCAGCCTTGAGTTTCACGTATGAATTCCATGACCTGTTTTTTTTTCATAGGCCGCAACAACACGAAGAAGTATAGTCTTGACAGCTTGTTTTTCTGGTCCCATTCTTTCTGTCATTTCTCAAGTTCCAGCAAACAGCGGAATGTGAAACCACTTTCTTACAGCAAACTCATGACAACCAGGTGAATAAAATCTCAATCGAATTTCCCATTTACTGTATACCAGGGGTTAGAACTGGTAGAGCTCAAATAGGGAACCCGACCCTTGTTTCTTTAGCACTTCTGTCTCCCGTACATTTACTAACAACTCTGAAGGGTGAAATTTGACAATTCCAAATTTCAAAATGGGTACTTTGTGTTGTGTTGTCAGCACTTCGAAAGAGGTAACACAGTTAAGAAGGGAAGGTTGTGGGTAAACTCACTTCTGATCAAAAGAAGAAAAGGAACAGGATTGAGAAAAAAAAACCACCTGGTTGAGGATCTAGACATTTGATTCCAATGAAGAAAGATGGTATGCTGGGTCAGCTTTAATGTACCGTTAACACTGCACTCGAAATCCGTAATCATTTCGCTAAAAACTCGACTCATATCGTTCGGTATAATACATTGTGGCTTCCAGCTATTGAGTAGGCTTAAGAGATCGCATTTAAGGCTACGCCGAAAGAGGCAGCATTATTTTTAAAACTAGATGGCAGCACTTCAGTTGTATGGTAGATGAGGCATGAATGACTCAAAACGATCTGGAATCTGCATTCAAATTAACACGTATATATACTTGGTTCTACAATATGAAATATTGGAATTGTATTCAATGTGTTGCGACTCTTTGGTTCCTCCGCAAACTAAATGTTCTTTCAGAGATTTGTATGTCATGCTGTCGACAGTTCAAATTCGTACTCTTATACTTTCCCGATTCAAACTGGGACATAATCTGTCTCAGGAACAAAAAAACAAAAAGAAAATAGAGAATACTGCCATGAACGAAGCCAACATTCGGTGTAGGTTTGGTAAGTTTCATTGTTTAGATCTTGGCCTCAAAAAAGAACCGCATGGAAAACCAAAAACAGTAATTTATGACGCCATTGTAAGAGAAACAGTGGATGTAGACCAATCAAAAATGATGCTGAGCATAGCATATAATATTAGAGTATCACCCACGACAATAATTCAACATCTTTTTCAATAATTAAAAGTGAACAAAACTCAACAAGTGGGCACCTCATGATGCCCAGACCAAGAACTTGATCACCAGACTATTCATCTCCAAGCCTTGATGTGATCTCCAAGACATTCCATTAATCGGATGGGGCTTAAATGGTAATGCTGTAGAACGAGGGCAAGAGATACAACTGCAGATGCTGTTACATGAGTGAACCTGCATACTCGTCGTTTTGTGGAAGTAACCTTCGACTGCGATTTTTTCAACTCTTGATGGAGTGTCTGCTGTAGCATCCTACACTGCAATCACTCTAAGATCATTGTAATAATAATTGAGTGGCAAGGGACCAGGGCCGAGCTTCTACAACAACTACTCGTGTTGTGCGTGCTACTGTTCTCTCACGACTAGAATGGACCTACAGTTTTTTACGGATTTCGAACGGCGAAATTGGAGAAGGTTTCCATAGACAATTGATACTCTTTGAGTGTTGTCAGCAACTCGAAAGAGGCGGTGCCGTGAAAAATTCGAGGTATCCCGTCCGGGAATCGAACCTAGACTTTCTGCGCGGCGGTCGATGCACTTACCACTACGCCACGGCGACCATTGTAGAATCTTAAATAAGGCTGCGTGACTATGCAAACATTTGACTCTTGCTCTTCTTTAATTTTGCATCCCAACACAATCGTTCACGTCTTCTATTCATTTTTACAATGGGTTGGGTTAGTTTACTAATTTTTTAAATGAAGGGGCTTTCTCCCTCTTACAGTTGTGGCGAGGATTAATCATCTTCATTCCTTGAGTAATGATAAGTTGAATTAAAATTCCAAAAGTAGGTATGTCGCGTATGTAGGGGTTTACAATTAAGGGAATATTTTCTAATAAACGTGACCTACTTGAAATTAAATGTTTTTTTTTTGGTCCTTCGAGCCGAAATATTGAATTGCTTTACAACTTACCCACACCAAATTTACGGAATAAAATGTTAGTTGTACTCCATGCAGGCAGAGAAAGAATAATTTTAGGATAAGTATCTGCTTACAAGAACATTTCGTTGTCCAATAAAAGATTCTTCTTCTCCTTGCGGCGCTACAGCCCAGCATAGATCTGAGCCTCAATTAACATGCCTCTCCAGCCAGCTCAATCTTTCGCACCAGTTGCGCACTCCAATTTGGTTGAGGTCATTCTCCACATGTGTGCGCCACCTTAGTCTAGGCCATCCTCTGTTGCGTTGTCCCAGTGGGTCAGAATCGAAGACTTTTCGGGCCGAAGTAGTGGTGTCCATATGCTCTGCATTGCCTTGCCATCTTAAGCGTTGTATCCGAACGTTTAACCAGGTGACTGTTCGTCGTTAAGTCTTCTCCTCCAGATGCCTTCAACACAAACAGGACAAACGCTAATAGAATCGAAAATATTGATGATCTGTATTCCATCTTAAGCTTCTTTCTTTCATTTCAATGTAGAGCTCCTCTCCCCCTGAACAACCCATCAGATTAATATAGCACTTTCTACGTGTCTTGATCTGATTCATCGATAATCATTCTATATGCACAATCTCGCATTTAAAACTTTTAGAAAATCTCCAAGTCAAGTAAAGAAGCTTAACCACTTGGCGGTGACTTTCTGAAGAGAGAAACAAATAAACAAACCGGCTCCCGAACAAAGTTTGATCTCTATTAACGATCGCATCAGATATCTCCAACTGTTTAACGGCTGCACAGTCGCATGCAGCGGCTGTCAATGACACCACTTCCTTCCAGTTGGGCGATCAACTTACACTCAGCAGAAAATAAGAAAGTTCGTTCACCAACTCTTTCGATCCATCAGTCTCTACAAGGTGAAGAGTTTCAAGCGAAACTCCTTCAAGGTGCTCAGTTGCACCGCATGCCTTTCTAAACAGCTGAAAATATAATCTGCAAATAGAGTCGAGACTCAAACAAGATTCAACTGACAAAGCCAATCTCAAGCAAATTCATTGAACTGCAACTCTGATGATATCTTCCACTTCACTTCACTCCCCTGTCTTTCCATCGCTCTAGAATCATCATCACTGGACAGGAGTCGGCTTTGATTAGCTACGAATAGTGACAGTATTATTATCGATCGCCCCTGTGTTTATATAAGACGACAATTAATCACTTTCCCTGTCGTTAGCCATGACCGTGATCTTGTAAAATGGAAGTGCGAACTACTGGCTAGCGCTTGCTCACAGATATTTGTTTTCTTCGACTACTGCCGACTGTGTGTCTATGTCTCTCTCCCTCTCTCTATCTCTCTCTCTTCCTCTCACTGCTTCTCAAACGTGATCACCTAACCGAGCTAGAGCCAACCTGGCCGAAGAAAGAAGATAAAACTGCATTGCGCGTGTTTGTGTGGTGCTGCACCAGCTAACGGCCGGGTTTCTCTTTTTTAAATGTGAGCCCAAAGGCATTTCCACGAAAGTGGAAAGAAAATAAAAACAAATACTAGAAACAGGAATTACACACTCACAGATTGGTGTGGCGGTGCACTCATGCAGGCGTTCGCTGTACCGCCCTGTACCAAGAAACTACCTCAGAGGCAGAAGCACGAAATTAAAAACTGCAAGAAATCGGAAATGCAGCGAAATACCTCACCCCCACCCCATTAATTCTCATGGGTAAAGCTCTCCACTCGACGACGGAACGCGCCGTCGGCCATCACTTGAGGATTACGTGCGTTTCGAAACAAGCGGTGCGCTTGTGTTTGTGGTCAGGGCAAGCTTTTTTGGATTGCGCAGCACTGTTGACATCAGACACGCACTGGGGGGCGCCACCACCATCACTGCCGCTACTCATAATAACGCTATCGAAAGACAAAAATAAAAGAAAAACACTTAAACGAAAATGTGAGGCCGTAAAAATGCCGAGATACATGTATTAGTTACCTTTTTGTCAGTTCGTCTCCGTCGCATGCGATCGCACGAATCAGTTTTACTTTCCAATCCGCTGGCTGCCTGACTGCTGAGTGCCGACAGTGCCTTGGCGGTGTAACGCGCTTTTCAAAAAATCCCCACAGCATAACATTAAAAGTCTTCGGTCACTGTGGGAGCGCAATATCAAATCCGATTCGGCTGCAAGCGTTTAGCGACAATCCGTGCGGGTGTGCCTAGTTGACTTTGACTCTCCGCTCGGCTCCTTGTGTGAAGAAAAAATTAATTCCGTGAACTTTGCAGAAGTCGACCGTTTTTCGATATCGCTTTCTTCGAACGAAACAAAAAGTCGTCGCGTCCGTTTTGCGGTTGTCACGTCACACGTCCATTACATCACGTCCAGTTGAGGGAAGATGCTAACCAAATAAGCCGCGCGAGAGAGAAAAAACGCCGCAGATCTGCTAATACACTCGTAAATGAAACGGAACAGCGTTAATCGTAGAAATCGAAAGTGGTTCCACGGTGCAGGGAGTAACAGCAGCAACGGCAGCAGTGACAAGTAGCAGCATTGAAAAAATGAAAATTCACGACTTGCTCGTGGCTATCGGTCTGGTGGTTGTGATTGAGTTGGTGTATCTGTGCGGCGGCGACGGCGGGACTAACTACAATTCAGTGTACAATAAGGCCGTTAGTCCGGATCTGCGGAATGCAATTCAAATGGAACTCCCCAAGGAGGCGAAATTCTTCGACGAACTCAACCGTAAGTACCGACGAAACACGCTCATCGCTCATCGTCATTGCGATTCGAGAGTTTTTGCCATGAAACGGGTGTAATTCCGAAACCGGACATTGATTACTGCAATCAATGTGCTGATCGTTTAGAAAGCTCCTTCGCGGGCCTGACGCGGATGCGTGTGTCTGATGCATTCGGTTGTGCAGGGCGAATTAGTAAATGAATTTATCAGTGCCACTGAAATGAATTAAGAGGAGCTGTGTTATCTGACATAATCAGTTAAGCGAAAGCTGTTTGTTTGGCGAGATAGCTGCTAATTGGTTCAAGGCATGCAGTGATAGGGTTGTGGGGAAGGACGATAGCGCCTGTGAAATTTGAAATCTGAAAGGGAAATTGTAGTTTCTGTTTGGTTTCGGCAATTCGTTTCCAAATTTGAGAACCCAATTTCTTGACAGACTTAAGACATTTTCTTAAGTGGTTTACAAGCTGGTTTTGTGAAATTCAAAAATGAGATGGGGTTGGAGCCAAAATGCAATCAAAAGTGGTCATTATGTGCCAGGTCACCATACAAAAAACAAAATATGAAAACACGTAGGAGCCTCTGGCTCATGTTGTCCGAGACACTTTCCTGCTTTGACACAGAAGTCACAATACTTCACGTCAGGGTGCATAAAAAAAAAATTTCTTATTGGTGTGATGATAAGAAACATTTTTCAGAAAGTAGATCTGCAAACGAATTATAAGTCAAGGGGCCTAATGACCTAATTCAGGCCAGCGAAGGTCTTGGAGATTCAGTGCCTGAGAAAGAAGAGCTTTTCTTTTTTGACAGTACCGGGCGGTCTGCTTTCAGTCTTATATGCTAAGCTGTTTCTATTCCGCGATCCCTTGGTATCTTAAAGGTTGAAACTCCATGTCTCTTTGAAAGACAGTCACTGTTGTAGCACTGTGTCGCTCGTTATCAGTCAGACTAGTAAGTAAGCGATTTAATAAAGCCCTCATCAGTGAAAATCGAATGCTTGTTCGGTGGCTCTTGAATCAAAATTCACTGTCTGTTGTGATTTTTTGTTCAACTTTGTTTTAGTAATTTTGTACGTTTTCTGCGTCACAAATAGATGCATTTTCTCGATATCCTGTTTCCCACCGTCGCATAATAGTGTTCCTGTTTTTCTTCGTCCTTAAAGTAGACAATTCATATTTAGGGTGGGTCATCTAGTGATCTTTTTTTTCTCTCAAATCATCGGTTATTTTGACACTGACCTTACAGTCCACAAGGTACCAAAAGCTAGGCCCTGGTCCCTACTTTACGTTTACTTTCAAAGTGAGTACTGTTAAGTGGGCCACCTTGGGCCTGCGATTTGACCCTTTTGGACTTCTTAGTGGAGAATCTTGAATGGCCAATGTGACGTGGCTTACTAAAACGTAGCTTAAGTAGTTAAGGCTAGTAAGTCGATCAATAAGTTTCAGAGCAAAACCATCAACCAATAGCAGTTTAAAGGAAAACATTTTGAGTGTTTTGTTTCCTGTTCTAGGTGTTCAGGTATTTTTGTTGTTACATGTGAAGGGTCTCGATGTATATCCCATGGGAGATAGTTTGTTTTGTGTCAGTTTTATGCTAGTGCTGTATTCCCTGAGTTACCACCCTTGATGTCCGACTTGCGGAAAATCTTTATTATGGGTGACTTGAGATCCAATTACATCAAGAACACGTGAAGTCCCCTAGTGTATGCTCTGTTTGGATGCATGCTAAGCAGTGGCTATCGCAGAGGTAGCATAAAATTACCAAAACCACCACAAGTTGAGTTTACATTTCTGAGGATCACGGATTTCTGTTCTTCACGACTTTGTTGAGCTCATGCTTTCAACTTAATAAGCCTTCGTTCTTAAAGCACTGGGAAGTAACAATGGAGGTTTTTCACTGATTCCAATTTGTTTGGCCCCTACAACTTCTATTGGAACCACTCGACGAACGATTTATTCTCTTGGGCATTGCACAAATCGAGCGAGAAAATCCGTGAACTCTTTCTGTTGCTTGTTATAAGGGATTTGGTTCTCCTTAGGTTCTTGATAGCAATAAGAGTCTAATGACAAAGATACCTTTTAAATCAAAGTTTTGGCCAAATAATTGGGAGGTTGGCTGACATTTATACTTTACTCTTATAGTAACCGATTCCATGTTGCCAATTAAAAAGGCAAGTACCCTCTCAAGTACATGATTTAATTTCCTTCTTGCTTTTCGATAAGATTCAATTAAAACCGAATCCAAAACTGTGCACAAAACACTGCAGAAAAAGAAGTTGGCTTTTGATACTTACCTTCTTTCGAGTAACATGACATTGTCACAATGAGGTTTAATTAATCGACTTAAAAGGAGAAAATCCAAAAACATTCAACGCGAACAACAACAATCAACAACAATGGCATGTCCAGCTGAAAGGTTTGCAGTTTAGTTGCTTCGGCACATCTGAAAAAGCTATCATTACCATCTGGTCAGTCTTCAGAAGCCATACATTTTCGCAAGTATCAAGATCGGCAGTAAAGCGAACATCTCAGATAAGTCTTTCCTATTTTTGGGTGATCCTACAATCCAGAATGGAGCTTTACTTCAACAAACATGCCCTTGTCCTCTTTTACTACCGCATCTCAATGGAGGACTTAATGTTGTGAGGCATCCCAATAGTTAAGAATTGAGAGTCTCTTCGGGATGAAGGTGCTTTCTCAAAAGCGTTTTCAAAGCTTAGACATCTGAAACGAATCTTATTCTTGAATATGCACCTCCTGTTGTCTCTCCCACTTGCACATCAAATAGTTTAGGAGAGATGGGATTTTAAAGTTGTCCGGTATGCAGTTCCATTGACAAAGTCATTAGCTTACAATAGTCTCATTAACAATGTGACCTTCAGTTGTCGATTGTCCACTCAAACGAATAATCACTGGTCACAGATGACCAGATCACAGATCCAACCGCTTCGTCACAGTCGGCTGACCCACTGCCTAGCTAGCCGGGGACAAATTGAGGTAATTCACACAAGCGACACAATTCGGGGAAACTGAACAGTGAAACCCAGGTGCAAGACTCTCCGGAACTCAGCATCACCCTCCGCACACGGAGGCTCATCGTAACAAAACACTTTCTACCTCGTAAAAAAAATTCCTCCCAATTAAAAACAAAATTAATGACGAACATCATGGGAAGCTGGGCGACGTACAACTTCGCAAAACGGAAGCACATTGGTCACCACTTACAGCTGACCACTAATTAAAAGAGTTTTACACACTCGCTTTTACATGAAAGTCTTCAACGCTTGCAACTGGGGACGTGGGACTCCTTTCTCTTAGCCACCTTATTGCCTGCCGCTGATTTAAGCCCCAAACAGTTAGGGATTTAATTAGATAAGAGACAAGATAGGCTTTATGGGTGCGCTCGTAAAACGGGGACAAGTGTGACGAGATTGAGATTAGATTGGAAACAGGTGATCCACGTAATTGTGAGTGAAGTGAAACTCATTGTGCATTGGCGATGATTGGCATAAGTTCGTTTCGTTGTCTTCCGGGAAACGAAGATGGCTGTGCTAAACGTTTAATCTGCAATCTCAGTCCTTAAGTTACTAGACAATTAGATCCTGTTAATTTTACAAATCACGGTCTGCTGTAGATTTTACGATTTAAGGAGTTTCATAAGGACAACGCCATCAGTATCGACAAGAGGCGTAGAATCACTCTTACCAAGCGTTGTTTCTTTTGTCTCAACGGGCAATTGAGGACTAAAGACTTCTTCTGATTGACAAACTCTGTTTTACTCCATGACACAGAATCCTGGACATTATTAAAAACAGATTGGAAAGTCTTTTGAGAAAAAAGTTTTGCGGACGAGTTTTGGTCCTACGCGCGTTCATGATATCGAAAGAAAATAACCCAACGATGAACTATACAGGCTGAACAATGCGAAGGCATGCGCCTAGTCAATTGTCTATGGATACAACGCCTAAGATGGATTGGTCATATAGAACGGATGGATAACAGAGCTCCAGCTGGAGGAGTCTTTGCATCTTAACCAGCGGGAGACTATGCCCTCGTCTGAAATGGCACAAAGGAGAGTAAAAGGACCTCAACCAACAACGGGTGTGAAATTGATGCAGCTAGCGAGAGACCGTGCTAGCTGAAGTGCCATATTGATTGTGGCGTAGGTACACCCCGGACTGGTTAACACATCCACGAAGAAGCCAATTGGAATTAAGAAACTTATTGCTTGAGGATAAGAAACCCTTA
Source organism: Eristalinus sepulchralis (assembly GCA_944738645.1). Classification (NCBI taxonomy): domain Eukaryota; kingdom Metazoa; phylum Arthropoda; class Insecta; order Diptera; family Syrphidae; genus Eristalinus; species Eristalinus sepulchralis. The sequence goes on from OX122886.1 coordinate 59,351,690, forward strand.
AAAGACTAAAGAGTGTAGTATAGAAGACACTCTATATCAGAGATCTAGGCGCAAAGAAAGAGGAAGTACTCTCAGTTTGGAATTGGCGTCCAGAAGGAAAGAAACCTTGAGAACACATCAGAAAATCTGATTAGCCAGCATATTCCAAAATGGACTTCAATACAATTTGTATGTTCATCAAGGCATCTTAATGGTTGCAGAATTGGTGATGCAGCAAACCTTTGGTTTCCCCGTTTCGAAGTGAGCCCATGCAAGCCAGCCAGCATATTAGCGTACTTATCTGCCTACTGTAGAAGTTTACATAATTTTTTGCAAACCAAATTAACAAGCGAGGCACTACATTCCGTTTTTATGAGCATGGTAAGCTTTGTCACTTCCATTGCTGGCTTCTATAAGAGGTTTCTTTGCAAGGTGGCCTTCCTTAATGTTCCACCTCTAATCACACTTTTAGTAGTTGTTGGCTTGACTGGCTCCTTTTTTTCTTGTCTATTTTGTTGTGAGTATGTTTTAACTGAGTTTTAAGAGACGTTAGAGCCGCTTTAACACAGCTCTCGTGCTGTGTTAAAAAGAAAATCTGCAGAGTCAAGACTAGGTCTTAGATTCATCATGTGAATGCGCTTTTGTTTGACAAGTGTGGTAGCGAGCAAATGCACTGAACTGGCATTCGAATATGGTATAAGTAGGAAAAGGAATCAAGTTGCTGATAAAGCTTAAGGACCCTTAAATAGCTGGGCGTTGTAACCTAACTTTGACCTCAAACGCACTAACCCACACACTTGAAGTGATCGGAATTAGCTCACAGAACGGCAGTAAGGTTTAGAGAAACACAAAGGGAGGAGCTACCAATGCACATTGGTTATGAATTCCTGTGGATTGTAATAGGAGCAAACATCTAATTGGGATAAACATTTCATATTCATGTGGCGCGGCTAAAGAACGAGTCTTTAAACTTAAGTGTACGTCCGTAATTGGATGACCTGAGTATTCCGAGCGAGTCGTGAATTGAAGATGAATACTTGAAGCGGGCGGAATTTAACTGGTCAATACACTTAAATATCTTTCGTCCAAATGGCCATAAAAGGACGGTAAAGACGAGAGAATTTGAAGGTGTTTTTAAGGATCGCACTATGGTTGAAGGCAATTATAAAAATATCATCATCGTCTGCGATGAGTTTAGATTTAATGTGTGAGAGATCTTTGGAGCATCAGTTCAGATAGGAGCGTTGTACTCAAATTTGGGCGGCTATAGACCTTATTTCTGACGAATTCAAATATGTAATCATTTCAGTCCTGTATTGGTCTTATACACATAAAAAGGATTAAAAGTCTCTTGGTCTCAACAACGCAAGTGACATTCATAGATAATGATTACTTTGAAAACGCTTGAGTGATGGAAGACAGCATCTTGTTGCGGATTCATTAATTTCCACTCTATTGTGTTTGTTCCATTTAATTACATCATCAGTTCGGATTTTAATGTGCTTAACATACGCAGCAAATCTGAGCTGACTATGCTATCATCAGCGAAGGAGTGCATTGGATTACATGTAGCAGACAGGAGAACATCTATTAAAATGGGAAAGACTGTCGGAGACAACAAACGGCCCTAACGCATTAATATGATGCCCTGAACCTATCCAAAAGAAGTTGTATTGAACGGTTTCAATGCCATAAGGACGCAGTATCGACAAGAGCGCCTTATACGCGAATATGTCAAATGTTATTGAAATGGCCAGTCCAGTGATCTTTTATTCTCTTCCATTGTACAAGGATTCGTAACACTTTTCGGTGAGATAAGCCATAAGATCACTCGTGGATTTATTGCCCTAACAGTCACAAGACACAAGCTGACGGTTAATCAGTGTTTTCATGTCCTTAGAAAGGGATGGGATGTAAGTGCTACGTGCCGGAGAGAGAAGATAGAAGAGGAAAGAGGGTTCACCTTTTTTATGGATATGCTGGAAAAATACTATTTTCCATTTTCTACAGCCCAAAAAAGACAGGAGAGGTGAAAAAGTTTACACATTGGTTTCGGCAGCTTAAAAGAACACCTCTTCAGACGAGTACGAATTATACCATCCGGACAAGCAGATTTCTGCACCGCCGAATGAAGGAGCGCAAAGCTAAAACTGTAGATCATGAGAACGCTATCTGCGTGCTATCTCAGAACTAAAGTCGCTGCCACGTTTGCTCACTCCGGACAAGAAGCGGAACCGTGGGATAACTCGCACGTACGCCGTCACCACGGCAAAGCTAGTCGATTTGGCGCGCGTGCCACATCCACCATTTTTCCAAATTGGGCACAGTGCAACTTCTTTTTGGTTTTACAAAGTCACTCGCCCGGAAGAAAATTCTGTCGTATGGGGGATTTATTGCTGCCTCGAAGGCCTACTCCTCAGACCTGCAAGGAATATATTTCCCAGAGGGATTTAATGTGGTGACCACCACTGGTGTTCGCTAGCTTGCCAACATTTTCATTTTTATATTTGCCCATTACTTACTGTACTGTTTATACACTTTGTGAATAAAACGCCTCCGCAAAGTAAGGTTTTTTCTCTAAATTCAATTTCCACACGCGTATTGCAGACCGTTCTGGCTTCAGAATAACTTTTTGAACTCTGGCTATAACCGCATTTAATACATTTTAAGAAAATCGCTTTTCAAACGAAAAAATTTTCAAAGGAAACAGAAATCTGTTGTCGTCCAGCGCTTTTCTCTTCACCAACCACAGCAATAAATCAACAGCCCCTGAATGCAGGTTAGCCTGCACAATGCGCTGTCTTCAGGCATCCGCAAGCCATGCAGTGCGGCGAAACCGCTATCCAGCAGATAATTGCAGTTCACATCTAAAGATCAAATTAAATCTCACATCCATCTGGCAGACGAAATAAAAGTGAAACACCACCTCAATCAACTGAACTGAGCCCAACGATCCGTTGATTAAATCCCCAGCTGATTTCACGGCTGCTTTTATCTCTCTCCCCCTGAAATGACGCCCCATCCGGCTGAGGCGGTGGCGGCGGCGTCGTGGCGGGCTGAAGCTGGGGCATTTCTCTTGTGCTTTGTCTTCGCCATTTCTTTTTTAATTCGTCTCTTGTCTTCTCTTGCGCGCCGCCGCCTGTCTCTGTGTGCGGTGTATAATCAGACCACCGCGCCGTCACACCGCCTCGCCTATATCTGCACCATCATCATCATCATCAACATCGTCGCGGCATCTTCCACCACCGAATGATTGGTAGTAAAACCCAAGTTGGGCACTTTTAGCGACTTTAGTTCTGAGATAGTATTCCCCCGAACTGGATGCGCTTTCTTTGGATGCGCGCGCGCGGACGGTTTTTTTCATTTCGCTTAGCATTTGTTGTTGACTGCTGACGGGTGGCTAGTTGTTAGTGGTGGCGCTAGCGTACATATTTCCTCCCACCGAAACGGACAAACGGTTTTCTTTTCGTTTTTGCAACCGACCAGAGTCGTGCTGTTGCGCATTGTCGGACTGTGGATGCACCGTCATTACCATCATCGGTGACCACTTAGCGTTGTGCTTTCGTATTCTCTCGCATCGAGGAAGAGTGAAACTCACTGCAGGCCCGATAAAATCCTTTCACTTTGGTGTGCAATTGCGTTTTGTTGTCGGAGCCATGTTGATAAAGTGACATTGTTAGTTGTGATCAGACTAGTGACACAAGGCGCAAAACCAGCGCCACAGGCAAAGGAAAAGTTTTTGTTTGGGAATTTTTTGTGAATTACTTTTGAGTGAAGAAATGTGTTGCGCTAGGGATACGCGGTCCTTTTTTGTGTGGTGGGTGTTTGTTGCGTGTGGACTTGCGGCTGCGACGAGTGGATACCCGACCGAACAGCAGGAACATGATCTGCTCCTTTTGGAGGCACTCTCAAGGAGGAACTCGCCCAGCTTCTATGGCATGGAGGATTCGGTGATGGATATGCTCGGGAGAAGTAAATCTTTCAATTTTAAGTGAATTTTTTAAATATTCCTTTTTCGATCGGGAAAGGGGGATGGTGAAGAAGCTTGTGGGGGGAAGTTGCACGCATTGGCCTGAGGTTTCGACGTGGATATGGTGTTTTATTTGAAGGGAGTTTTTATAATAGTTGAACCATTGCTTCATTGCGGTCGTGTTTAAATCAACTTGTCAGCATTAAAGTTGACCAAGTAGAATGTCTTGCGAATCGGTTTCAAAATAACCGCTATTTACACAATGTGTCAAAACTTTCTACGAATTAAGTGTTCTAGGCAGGCAGAAAGAGTGATGCTCTCAAACGGCTTTTATTACAAAATAATTGTCTTAGCAAGAAGATTGCAGCAATTTAAGATGGAAGATGGAAAAGTAACAAGTAGTTTATAGAACCTGTTCAATGCCTTTAAAAATTCATCACTTCTCACTACTGCGCTTCCAGAAAGCCAGTTTTTTCGAAATATTTGCCCCAATTCAAGTTTGAATCCCTGTCAAGTGGCTTTCCTCATTCATGTTTAGAAACTTTGTCGCTGTAACTTTTATTGTCTTTTCCATCCACTTTTGATGGTTTATCTTATGCGAGCACAGATGAAGTTTCCGCTTAGTTAACCTTTCTTTACGAAACAACTGAAACAGAGACTCACTTAAATTTTCTTAGCCTAGAGAGTAATCCACTGTTTAATTGACTTGCGACGGATTAAAGTGCAGTTGAAGTTTTAAGACTTTTGTAAGGCAACTATTATGACCAGACATCGGGCAAAAGATCTTGTATCTCAATGCTTAAGTGTTGTGCTCACAAACCTCCGACAAAAAACAGACGATCTTGCGAGTAAGGAATTGATGTCTAAAACCAGTCCATACAGACTAAAGAGACACTCTTTCAGGTTTCAGATAAATTGAGGAAGACCACTGCACCCATCCTCCCCACAAACTTGACGAATGTTGCGAACTTTATTTCAAGAGGCAACGCTGGAGAACATTTGTCTAACAAACACAATGCATTTCAGTTCACGCGATTGTCCACTTTTATCTCTTGTGTCGCTTTAATTGGAATTTCCTATCAAGACTGTTGGTGCCTTTGAGCAATTCGCCAGAAGGATGATGCGTTTGTTCGCAAACGGATCGTGGAAATTGAGTTGAAAAGCATTCGAATGTGTTTTTGGCAAAACGTTTCTCAGACTAACTTCACCGTGCTTTTCAAAAATAAATTACACATAAAATTAGGCAAGATGCTGTCTCCCCAGGCTTGATTTGGTCCATTGTGGTGACACGCAGATCGAGGATCTCCCTTACAAAATATCACTCAGCTTGTTGACACCGTCCACGAAGCATGCTACCAAATAGGGTTTTCGACGCTTATGGAGGGCTTTATATGAACAGACGAGCTAGATGAATTTTTTTTCTCTCTACATAACTTATCACTTCACTTTCTTTTTCTTATTTGTTTTGTAATGTGTAACATTAGGACTAGATTTGTAAACGTCGAAGCACTTGTGCCATTGGTTACGTCTTTGATCTCCTCCTGAATGACTATGCTGGCAACTCCTTGATCACCTTGCCGTCCCGATGGCATAGAAAGATTGATTATTGAAAGCGGTTGAGCGAGTCAATGTCTTTTTCGAGATAAAATTCCTGCGCGCATTCTAAATCCTGTCAAGCTTAGGATGGCTAGGCCAAATAAACGCAGTTCGTACACACAGTCCTGTCTCGAAGAGTCTTCAATTCTAATGCAACAGAAGATGTCCTGTGGAGAAAGACCTTAATGAACTTTCTGTGGTAAACAGCCAAAATATCATGCCAGCTGAAGAGACTGACTAAGGTCAAGTCTCTCTCGGCCTATCTGCGTCTATCCCGGTCTATCTCTGTATGTAGCGTCTACCCAAGAATAAAGAATATTTCTGAAAGCAGAGAGTTATAAAGGAAAAGAGTTCTTTCCATGTCATTTTCTTCTTCACATGGCACTACAGTCTAGGGTGAACCTGGGCCTCAACCAACAAACGTTTCCAGCTGGCATGATGGCACCCAAGTTTGATAAGGTGTTTCTCCAATTATGTCTGTCATCGAGTCCGTGGACGCCATCTATTGCGTTGTCCCACTCCACATTTGAATGCCCTATGGGCTGGAACAGTGTTGATTATCTACTTTACATAGCCTAGCCAGCATAGGTGTTGAATTCCTAGACGCCTGGTTAGCGGTAAACAAAAGTTATTCCGTGTTTAGTCTTGGTACCGATGTTGTTCATGCTTAGGTAGACGAAGCCCTTCAATACTTCGAAGTCGTGGAGGCCTAATTTGATACTCTGGCCAAGTCGTCGGTGTTGAGCGCCCTTTCTCGATAACAGCCTGTACTTCGATTTGCCCTCGTTTTCTGCTAATCCCATTTTGACTACCTCCGCTTCGACATCAGCATGCACTTCATTGGTGGCTTGCTGTATCCGATCAAACACTTCACGTTCATTGTCGGACGCGTATCCAATTTTGTGGATTTTTGATTTTTATGTGTTTTTTAAAATAAATTAAGGGCATGCTTTGTATCTTACGATATCTTTCAGCTTAGTGCTTGCCAGAGAGAGGCTGCTGCTGTCTTAAAAAAATGTGTGACTCACAGCTCAAAATGGACCAACGTCTTCCTTAGCTATTACTCTTGTTGTGCATGTGAAGTGGAGATCTACCATTCTTTGCAAACTCTGAAAGACGAAATCATAGAAAAGCAATTTGAAAAAGGGTGGCGCCGTGGAAAACGTGCGAGATGTTCAATCCCGTAATTGAACCTGAGATCTTCATTAATTTTTAGTGGTCTTCCGTAGTTTTTACCATCACGCAACTCGCTACCAGACAGCAGATGTTTTAGAGATTCTTTTTTTTTGGTCCGTGGTTTGCTTCGTGGAATGCCTAACAGAACATGAGATCTGAAGCTGCAACGACCTGTAAGGACCCTTATAAATAGTCTTTGCTTTCCACGAACTCCATAGCTTGAGCTTTACAACGATTGGGTTTTCTTCGCCTATTACCTCATCAGTATGGATTATGTAGCCGAGTTCATTCACTGGTTTCTTCACTTCTCATTGACAAAGTTCTCCTTGACTGTTTTCAGAGGTTTACCCCTACCCCATGGCAACCACATCACTTAAACATATTCATGCAAGACATCTTATAAGCGCTACAGTCCGGAGTGGAGACGGGCCTCGATCAACAAGCCTCTCAGCTGACACGATTTTTAACCAACCGCCTCTATTTTCTAACTCCAAGGTGATTGATGTCCTTCTCCAACGCCATTGGTCCACTTGCTTTCCCTATTGCAAGCCCGTGGCTTGGAGTTGAAAACGCCGGTTGGAGCAGCATTGTCCATGCGCTCTGAATCTTAGTCTAGGCTCCTCTCGGTGTAGAGGCCGTACAGTTCGTGGTTGAATCTCCTTCTCCAAAAAACTATCAACGCAAACAGGGCCAAAGATTGGACGTAAAACTTTTCCCCGAGAGGGCTCTTGAGATTGTCAAGGCATCGTACCTAGGCAGGATAATATTGTTCGACTTGGAACTATTCATTTTGAAGGATCATTGTCGAGCTGGAAGGCATCAAAATCTGCTTACCTCTGTCCTCCCATTCTACTTTTTACTTGAGGTCTGTAAATATTAGCCTTCATGTCACAAAACAGCTTAAAATTACTTTTACAAATTGGATACGCAAAAAACAAAGAAAAAAATACTTTTTCCCTCTAGAAACAACGATATATACTCATCCCATATTATTGTCTTTCTCTTTGCAGTGATCCCACAGACGTGTCGCTTTCGTGGTCACAAATTCGAGTGCGGTCTCTCGATCTCGTGTGTGCTGGGCGGTGGTAAGCCAGTGGACCTGTGCTCGGGCGGCATGATATGGTCATGTTGCGTGGACAGAGAAACCAACTCTGAGCAAGATCAACTCACGAGCGTAGCTCAAAATGCAAGTAAGTACAGCAATCATCGTCAGAAGAAAACCAAAAAATCACCGTGTGTTATGCAACACAAATTGCTCACCCAATTGGAGCTGTAAACAACAATCAATTTGCGGTCTTATTTGAGAAATTACTCCACCAGAGGGTTTTCTCGTTTCTCTCTCTCTCTTTCTTTTCTCCTCTCCTTTTGTTTCTTTTGCTCATTCAAGGAAGTACGTTGTTGTTTTTCCAAGCAACGGGGGACATGGGAAACTCAAACACACACTGTTACACGATGCAGAGAGGTGGTGAGGGGGAGAAGCGGTGCAGAGCCCTTATTGCGTTGAACAACGTCTTCGTTATTGCCGGCCTCGGTCTGATAAGCAGGAAGATTCACTGGTTGCCTTGTATTGACGCTTACCAAGTGACAGCTGAGTTTGGATGTTCTGAAAGTTGGACCGTTTAATTCAGTCGAGGCGGAAACTCGAGCCGGGGAAAATTTCACTTTTTCGGGGCGGTTTTGGTTTCTATGACCTTTTCCACAGACGATGACGACGCCGAAGAAGCCTCTCAGTTCGGTTAGCTTTCGACTGGCGTTCGAGTGTGAAGGTGGAATGAGAACTTATTAATGTCATTGCGGGCGAAAGTGAAACGCAACGACCCAACCGTTGATGATTTTCTTTTTGGGGCGACAGGCGACTTGATGGTCAGATTATACAATCGTCAGACATCGGACGCTTTGTGGCCTTACGAAACCAAAAACCGAACAACAATGACAACTTAGCGGTAATTGAAAGGCGGGCATTCAAGTGTGCGAATTATGCAAAATGTTTTGGTCTTGACTTGACAGTCGATTTGAATATTGAAAGCATATGCACATATTCAGCGGCGAGCTGAGGTGTTCGCAAGCTGTAAATGACGGTATTTAAACGGTACTTAATTGGCGATGATACGCTTTTCCTTAACCTGCATCGATTTAAGAAATTGTTTCTTCCAAGTCAATTGACAGACGTGATTGATTGGGATTCGAATTTGGTTCCACTCACGAGTGCAGCGTTAGCGACGCTTCGTGAAAACAATCTGTGTGTTAATTTGTTGAAAATCTTGGCAGGGGTCTCTCATGCAAACTTACATAAGAGAAATAGAAAAAAACAAAGCGACGCCACATCACCGTTATGCAATAGAGAATGAAGAAGAAAGTTGGTAACGCACGAATAGATGATAATTCGCTTATGAGTTGCATCGCCCCATTACACAGATGGAGGCTCTGGTCGCAAGGTTTTGAACTGTCGTCGCAGTGGGTCAGCTTTGTTTTGACAAATGAACGATGAAGGCTCAGAAAAATGTGACGGACAAATTGTGTAACAATATGTGTGAATGGCATGAGGGTAAGCTCGCAGAAAATGTGAATGGAATCAGCTTCTATGCGTTGCCCTTTTAACTGTTAACTTTCTCAGGTACTCCCTTCCCACGACCGCTGTCGTGACTCAAGCAGGATTCAAGTCGAAATCAAAAAGAAGCGACAGATAAATAGTGGAAAATGAAAAATGATTTCACTTAATTTACCCAAGAACTCACCGTTATTGCACTTAATTCAGTCTGGTCCGACTGCATGCCCTTTTCGAATTGCGCTTGCACTCAACTCTTACAGTCATGTGAGCGATTCATCAAAACCCTTCGTCATTATGTATCCACAGTGGCGGTGCGGGTTACTCAGCCGCAACAAGTGATGTTCCTTTGCATGAAGTCGGCTCCTCCTGACTTGATGGGGAACGATAATTTATTAAGTGACTGTGTCTGCATTACTTAACAGAGACTTTTAACTGGTCGCACATTAAGTTAAACATTTCACTTGCGGTGGCGCAATCGTTTTGTACGCCCTTCCGGGTTTTCGGTTGTAGATGCTGTCATTAGTGTGGCTTTTTGAGTGGAGAGCTAAAGCAAGAAAAATGGGATTACATGAAGGAAGTACATTCTTAGCAGGAAGTTTAAGAAATTTTGGGTCGAAAGGAGGTCAAATTTGTTAGCTGTGTGTGAGTGAGTTTTTCTGTAAAGGAGGAAAACATTCAACCCGTCAAATTGGAGAGTGGACATAATGACTAAGTATTTTGGTGTATTTATCGTTATCTGTCGTATATTTGGGTGTAAGCAGCCTTACCGTGTGGCATCTCGTAAGTAGGATTCACGTAGGAACAATGACCGTATCAAATAACTAACAATAGTGTAGCTCGTAGTCGTTTTTTGCCCTGGAAACTACAGCCGACTTAAAACTTTTCAACGACATCACCTCAATTATAAGGATCACTTTTGCTTACAATACCAAGGCTCGTAATCGCCGTGGCGTAGTGGGTAAGTGTGTCGTCTCACACGCCAAAGGTCCCAGGTTCGATTCTCGGATTGAATAACTCGCATTTTTCACGGCATCACACCTTTCGAGTTGCTAACAATATTCAAAGAGTTCTAATTGTCTACGAAAGGCTTCTAAACTTTCTCCTTTTAAAGTCGACAGAAAGCCGTAGATCCCTACTTTACTCATGAAGGAGCAAGAACACGCACAACACAAGAAGTTCCTGAAGAAACTAGTTCCGTGTCCCTTGTGGGTTGTAGTCCTCCTAATTTCTCTACTCTTAACATACTTTATGGAATGGACTTAGTCCACCATTGTGACGCCACGCGGATAGATCCCGCGCATTAGAGAGAGGGCTTAGAATTAAGTTGTGGTCAGATAGATTTGTTTGTAAGACAGGTGCGGCTATCTGACGACGTTCCGCTTTTCTCGTTCAATATATGTGTTTGGAGTAGGTGTTGCGATGTACCGAAAGGGAATCTCACCTTCGGGGGGAATTAGGGATTTGGTGCTGCACCTGATAAGTCCATGGCGGAGATGATAATTGTATCTCTCTATCCCGACTTAAGTACAGTAGCCCATGGCCACTTCATTATGCGTCTTAGTGAGCCTTCTGACAATGCCAAGACTTTCATCACTCATTCCAGGGTGAATGACGCCTCTGCTGATCCTCTGCCTATGCCGATGCCTTTTACCACTTTGGCCATCCAAGCTGTCGATCTTTTCTTTTGCTTCGATAACTTTTCCGGAATACCCCTTGAATTTCTTCAGAATTCTCGCTGCAGTCTCCGGTCTTTATTAGTTCGCTCTTGTAAGTATTTGCAGATCTGCGGGGATGTGAAGGCTGATCTAAGGATCTGTTAGTATTCTGCCAGACATTGCCCTAAATTCGGCTATTAGAAGAGCTGAAGGCAAAAGCCTCACCACAAGAGTTCACAGAAACCCTACCAGGCAGCACTTCATGAGCTCAAGTCCGCTAGAGGCTGTTAATCCTCCAACCTAAAGCACCAATATTTTCTGGCTGGTTATTTTCATGAGTTAAATGCCATTTTCTACGAGTGGCGGGGAAAGGAAAGCCCCGCTGACCAGAAACCCTTATAATGAAGCCAAGGCTAGTTAATCCGGAGGAGCACTAGGTATTCCCCAAGTACTCTGTTCGAAACTGGGCTATTTTTAAGATGGGCCCTCCACCAGGCTGAGCATCGGCAAGGGTCGAGATATAGTCTGATTCAGCCCACCGGTAAGGAGAAGTGTGAGGTGTGGTGAGATGAGTGAGGCAGGGGACTGGAGATGGGCTGACTGCATTTTAACTTCATGTTTCCTCAAAGAAGATCAAAGATCGTCAAGACTCATTGACTTTTACTAAGACTTCGCACCACAACTAGGTGTAATTCTCTACTCATATTTTTCTCCTATTCTCCTCTCAAACACATATACTTCCACTTGCAATAATGTCAAGTCTTGGAACTTTGGTCCCACTGAAATTTTTGAGAAATTAGACCTCTTCAATGAAGAACTCACTTATTTTGTCAAAATTTACCTTTTTATTCGATTTCTTCATTCCTTGAATTCAACGTTTATCTTCTTAAGAAAAAGAAAGAAAAGAGTGAATGTTTTTTTAAGGTTTCGTTTGAAAGACTTTATACTTTTGGAGGGTCCTACCGTCCGTCGTGTCTGTCACACTCTTCATATGGTTGGCTCGCGATAGTTGTATGTATATTTTAGCGCACACCTGGGGTTCGGTTAGTTTAGATTAAAGATAGGATAGTCAGCATAGCTGGCCCGAAAAGTCTTCGAATCTGAGCCTTTGGGACAACACAACAGAGGACGGCCCAGGCTAAGGTGGCGCACACAAGTTGAGAAGGACCTCAACCAACTTGGAGTGCGTAACTGGCGGCAGCTGGCGAAAGACCGTGCTGGCTGCAGAGGCATATTGGTTGAGGCCCAGGTCCACTCCGGACTGTAGCGCCACAAGAAGAAGAAGAAGTCAGCATAGCTCCGCGAACAATCTTCCGGCCTTGTTAAGTGGCAAGGGCATAGGCCTAGAACACCCTTCTTTTCTTTTCCGCTCCATTTTCCTTTAGTACTTAAGATATCAGTCCGCTGTTAGGTTAGGCTTTTCTTATTCTTCAAAACCTTTTCTTCCTCTTCCCTTCTATGTTCCTTTAGCTAGATTGGTGTGCAATGGGTGACGTGTGTGTGAGGGGGACAAGAACCACCGCGTCCGACGAGCTGAGCCGAGCAACCACAAGTTTGCCGCCGTCTTCCTCATGATTGAAGCTGCCGACGGTGCTAACCCTCATGCAACAAAATGGCCGCCCGTCCGTCATGTCTGTCATACTCTTCATATCTCCTGAACTTATGAAGCGATATTCAGATTAGGTCGAATTGAGATGGCTCGCGATAGTTGTATGTATATTTTGGGGCATACCTGGTGTCCCATATTATGATATATTAGTGGACAAATCTGAATGAACTTCAGGCTTAGTTGACAGCTTTTGTTTTTCTTGAGGTATCCTTACAGAGTAAGTTGGCGTCGAAGTTGGAAAATGCCTGTTCCCCTTTCCCTAGAAGAAGAGTTTGAGTATGAAGTTCTTTCAAGCGCCCTACTCAAGCGCTATGTGTTTTTATGCAATCATTGAAAAATTAGGATTTAAATCTTGCTCGGGTCAAATTTAAATTGAAGCAGAAAACTCGTGTGAGTTTTAAACAGTTGCTATAAGATGGATCTTTTTATTAGTGCGTACTTGTTTGTGGAAAACGAAACCATCTACGAGTGAGTGTAAATCACTTCGTTAATTTTATGCCAATAAATCGAAAGAGGAATCGTGGAAAGTCCAATTAGAAATCGTATCTAAACCCCATGCACTTACCAACGACGCCTACTGGGATGTATAGTTAATGGTCAGATTTTGGAAGTAAGAGAACATCTAGTTATCATAAAGCACACCGTTCCACGAGGTTCGGTCTTCAATATGTTATATGTTAGAAGTCAACCTAATAAGGAAATCCTCTGCTCGTTGAAGGTTCCGTCAGTAGAATGGAACATAGCCATTCAGGTGTTTTTTTTCCCAACCCTAAGATCAGTCTCTGTTGAGAATGAAAACGACTATGCTGAGGTCAACTTACCAGAAGATTGTAATGAATATCTGTGTCACTCCGAACCACTTTTGGTATATCAACGTTTCTACAGTTAAGTACAATTTTGAACAATGCCTAAAGTGGGGGCCATTTTCTCGAAACCTAAGTCAACTTGCTTTCAGTTTCCAACAACCCAATGTTGACTAGTCATTCTTCTCGAAAACTGAAATATTCTATCAGTCCTTAGACATGTTAGACACATATACTCCTAAGCCCATTAAGAACAGACAATTGAAATCAGAACACAACCTTCCCAACAACCCCCACCTGTCTAGTGACATTTTTCCAGCATGACAATATTTTTTGTTGTTGTTCTAGCCTTTCTTTCCGTTTTTTGTTTTATTTTGAAAAATTTCGAAAATATTTCACAGGTGATATCATTCATTTGCATGACATATACCCCGACACAAACAAGAACCCCCACCTAACACGCCCCCCATTATCCGAACCTCATCGGCAACGATCCGTTTCCGCCCGCGCCTCCCATTCATTATCCTACCAAGCGTCCCGCCACTTATCCCTACAAGCCATTGACACGACCACAGTCCTGGGACCACGAGACCAATCAAATCGGCAGTGTGCTCGGCCATCCCGGCATAACCAATCATCTGGACAATCATTTTGGCATCGACGACACGCTCCTGGACCATCCGCAGCCGCAGCACCCCCAGCAGCAGTACGGAAGCGGCGGCATCGGCAACGGCGTGGACCTCGTTGTCGGTGGCAACTCAGCGGACAGTGGGGACCCCTACCATGATGGCGGCTACCGTCCTGTGCCCGGTACCTAAGCTAAAGCATCCTCTATCACTCTTAGAAATCTCGCACGCACTTTGTCCTCCGGGTTGGCTTTGGGACTTTCCCGCTCTGGCTCTGTCCACCTGTGTAGTTGTTAGATATTAGCACTCTCTATCTCTCTTGTAGTTCCACTGTTTCGGGATGACCAGCGCTGAACGATTGCCCCACTAACTAAGCGTGTCTCTTCCTCTTCTCCTGCAGGTTGCGGCGAGGTGTTCACCCGGTCGAACAGGATAGTCGGCGGACATTCAACTGGCTTCGGATCCCACCCGTGGCAGGTGGCCCTGATCAAAACTGGATTCCTGACGCGCAAGTTGAGCTGCGGCGGCGCCTTGATCTCAAACCGGTGGGTCGTGACTGCAGCCCACTGCGTCGCTACGTAAGTACATCTTCCTTCCTTTCCTTCCCACCAGACTGATGAATATCCTCGGTTTCAGGACGACGAACTCCAACATGAAGATTCGACTGGGCGAGTGGGATGTCCGCGGGCAGGAAGAGCGCCTCGGTCACGAAGAGTACGGCATCGAGCGGAAGGAGGTCCACCCGCAGTACAATCCGGCGGACTTCAAAAACGACTTGGCCTTGGTGCGGCTGGACCGGACAGTACAGTACAAGCAGCACATAGTTCCAGTGTGCCTACCGCCACCATCGACCAAGTTGGTGGGGAAGATGGCCACCGTGGCTGGGTGGGGTCGGACGCGGCATGGGCAGAGCACGGTTCCCTCTGTACTTCAGGTTGGTATCCTCTGCGGGAGCTATGCGTCCGTGATTAGCAGTGAAAAGTGTTTTCTCTTGCAGGAAGTGGACGTGGAGGTCCTGTCAAACGATCGCTGCCAGCGATGGTTCCGTGCTGCAGGTCGCCGTGAGACAATTCATGACGTCTTTCTCTGCGCCGGTTACAAGGAGGGTGGTCGCGACTCCTGCCAAGGCGACTCTGGTGGACCGCTCACCTTGACACTCGAGGGGAAGAAGACTCTGGTCGGCCTGGTGTCATGGGGAATCGGATGCGGTCGCGAACACCTGCCCGGCGTGTATACAAACATCCAGCGGTTCGTGCCGTGGATCAACAAAGTTATGGCCAACGACAACGCGTAGGGCGGTGTTGGGCGCACGTTGCGATCGGCCAAAGTGATACTTCCTGACTCGGGTGTTAGTGTTTAAGGATCATCGATTTACTCACTTGTTCGCACGATGTACTGTTATGGACGTGTTTTCTTTTGTATTTATTGTAGTTGTACGCAACCGTAGTCTAAGACTTATATTTATAGACACTCCCGTTGAGGGGGTGGGATAGATGGAAGGCAGACGGAAGTCTGAAAGGATCTTGTGAAGTGTAAATATTAAAAGTAAGAAAAAGATGTCACTGTTGTTTTGATGTGGAACGGGGGAGTGGAGATGGAGGGGGTGGGTGGGAGTGAGGTGAGTCTAATAAAGAACTATTGAGAGGCAGACGTCTTCTGTTTCACTTGACGCATTGCTTGTTAAGATAGTTCTCTGTCACGATCTTGCTAAACAGGGACAAACCTAGGCTTATTTTTAAAGAGCTTCCCTGGATGTAGGGGTCTAGAGGAACAGTGGATAGTGTAATCGCACATTAGGCGCCCAAGGAAATATTGTAGTTTGGTAGGATGTCCGCGGACAGGAAGAGCTCCTCGATCACGAGGAGTACGGCATCGAGCGGAAGAAGGTACATCCCCAGTACAATCCGGCGGACTTTTGGGGATGTGACGTAAGGTGTGAACGCATTCCAAAACCGAAATAGACGCAATCAAGCACCCAGGCCTCGTGATACAATTTTTTTGGTGTCTTCATGATGGGTGTCTGGAGTGTCTTACTTGCGACTTTTGAAATACGTATCCGAACTACGTATCGTGCAAGACATTAAGACATGTGTGGTTCTATTAGTCATTCCGTCTGCCGGGAAGCTCAACGCCACAGTTTTTTAAGACTCAAATGGATCTTGCTCATTGAGTACAAAAAATGAGGTGAAACCATCAACGCCACATCCTACGCTTCCACTTTGCATAATTTGCTGGAAGAAATTAAAAAGAAAAGACGCGGTAGACTCGCAGCGGATGTGTTGCTTCTTCATGACAACGCTCCTGTTCACACGGCGCGAGTTTCCAAGCCTGCTGCTCGAGATTGTGGTTTCAAAGAAATCCAACACCCACCCTATAGTCCAGACCTTACCCCTAGTGATTATTTCCTGTTTCCGCATTTGAAAAAATTCCTTCGTGGAAAAAGGTTTTCGGATGATGAAGATATCAAGTCGGCAATAAATGGGTATGGGTATAGAGAAAGAGGAAATTTATTTTTTTGATGGTTTATAAAAGCTTATCTCAAGATGTAACATATGCATTGATGTTAGGGGAGATTATTTTGAAAAATAAAAGCAATTTAAATTGAATTCGAATTTTTCTTCATATCGATGCCAAGAATATATTGAACGCCCCTCGGAGAGCAAACCACAAAGTTAATCGATAGTTGAAGACGCAACAACATCATTTCAACATTTCAATGCTAATGCTGCATAATTCTTTACCATTACGTTTTCTTTGGCATTTAAAACTATAATGGCAATGAAAAACGAACTTCATTAGTATTTGTGCTACTTTTTCGTTGGCATTAAAAAATATTGGCATTGAAATCCAATTTTCATTAGTATGCATAACACATCACTCAATAAGTGCCAGGACTTTCCAATAAAACACATTTTCTAGACAATATTCGACTGTATTCATCAACATAGATTCGTTCAAGAGTCATACAATCAGTCCGACGCCGCCTTAACATTTTGATATCATTTTTAAAGAACGATTTATTTTTGGCTTCAAAATAGGCTTCAGTTTCAGCGATCACCTCTTCATTGGAGTCATATGTTTTTCGACTCGTTTTGAGGTCTGATAGGAGGTAGAAGTCGCTGGGGCCAAATCTGGAGGATACGGCGGATGGGGAAGCAATTCAAAGCCCACTTCGTCCAATTTGGCCATGGTAGCCAACGACTTGTGACGCGGTGCATTGTCTTGGTGGAAGAGAATTTTTTTCTTCTTCATATGGCACCGTTTTTTTTGCAATTTCTTCCTTTAAATGCAACAATAATGCCATGTAGGATTCGCTGTTGATCCTTTTGCCTTTCCCGAGATGGACGATGAATAAAATTCCGTGCGCATCCCAAAATACGGATGCTATAACCTTGCCAGCCGACCTTTCTGTTTTTGGATGCTTTGGGCGTGGTTCACCGACCGCTGTCCACTCCGCTACCTGCCGATTTCACTCTCGAGTGCAGTGGTGGATCCATGTTTCATCCATTGTGACATACCGATGCAAGAAGTCCTGTTTATTCTGCCGAAACTGCTCCAAACAGCTCTGAACAGTTCTCAGTATCATCGATGCGATGTTGTTTTTGGTCCATTGTGAGCAAACGCGGTACCCATTTCGAAGACAGATTTCTGATGCACAAATGTTTATGAAAATCGGTGTACACACTGCCTCGCAATTTCACTTTGCGGTTATCCAAAACGATTTTGTGTGCTTTTTGACGTTTATAGGTGTAACCACCTCAATTGGCCATCCGGAGCCAAGCATCAGTGGTGTCTGTACAGCCACGTTTAAAATCAGCATGCCACCGACTAATAGTTGTTTTGGAACAGAGTCCCTGCAACAATTTTCAAGCCATTGCCGAGCTGGCACGGTATTTTTTTTTCCATCAGAAAGCAGTGCCTAATCAACACACGAAAAATCGCGAAAGAAGCGTCACTTGAAGCACTGTAACTTGTAACCTAATAATCAGATTGTCATGAAAATTTGACAGGTGGCATTTGAATGTTTGCACTTTATAAAAATAATTTTAATTTTTTTAGTGCACCCCTATATATGAATCCCAGGACTCATTGAGTGATGTGTTGCGTCAATGATAATGAAAATAAAGTTCAATTTGCATTGAAAAATGAATGCTGTTAAGACAATTGGAAGAAATCGGCATTGATGTGTACTTATTTGATTTGTAGTGTCAGGTTGACAAAGTTGTTGGTGTATATATGTTGCACATACAGTCATCTGCAGACTAGCCTTTAAAATATGTTCCTTTCAAATGCCCTAAGTTCCCCAAAAACTAAAAACATCCAAAAAATATGCAACATAAATTACACCTGTCATTATCATAGACCCACACCACACAGGAAAGAGTACACGTATACCCCAAAGAGCTGCACTCCACGGACTTCAAAGAGAAAAAAATCTTATCACCGTCTCATTCATCCACTCACCTGGAGTCGTCTTTCGCCACCTTCTCACAGGTAAATAATGAAACTATGACTGGCACACAGCACCACTCACACTCGCTGCGGAGCACAAATCAAAACAATTAAGAAGGTCATTCAACTGAAATACGGTGACGGCTGCGGTGCCGCTGTGAGGATGCCAGTCGGAGGAAAGAAGAACAAGGAACCAGAACGGCATACACACCTCCTTCTTGACGACGACGACGACGACGACGCACGGTCCGGATTCGAAATGTATCTGGCGCTCTGCGGTGTGATCGTTGCTGTCATTAGGGGGCTCCTTTCATCGAAATGTTTGGTAATTAATTTCATTCGGCGAGATGGGTGTGGGCATGAGGCGCACAATAGAGCCGCGCACCATGGGACATACGGAGCACAGATGGAGTGGCCGCTAAGTGGGAAGATTTGCAAGCTCTTCGCTCGACTTTTGTTTGTTGATTGATTTTTTTTTCGCGATAAGGCAGAAAAAATTGGAATCGATGAGCGGAGGTATCAAAACGTGTTCTGATTTAGCAGTGAAGTGTGCGAGAATTGGTTTTCCGTCTGATTGAGTGTGCGCTCTCTTTAGGTTTTCTGATTGTGGACTAGACGGAAGGCAATGTGGATGAGGGTTAATTTTTCTTCGCTTTGCTTCGGTCGTTTCCGGTGGGAAATCAAAAAAAAAAGTGAAGAAGAAGGTGTTAATCGGATTTTGTATGGCCGACTGCACTTGTATGTAGAGTAGTGGTGGAGCAGGAGCACACTGGTACGCTCTATGAAGTGTGCGCTGAATTTGATGAGTATAGGAAGTTTGAAATTTTATCAATTCATATTAACCCGTTCTCTTGATGAAGAATTGATGGAGTAAGACACTTGAAGAAGGATTATAAGATTATAAGAACTTCGTTCTGTCAGAACAAAGGGTTAGTCTTTAGATATTTTTCAGTGGGCTTCAGAAGTAAAGCCACTGAGCTAGTTAATTAATTCGTAACATTCAACTTTTATTTAAGAAAAAGTCAGCAGTTATGGGCACTTACCGTTCTCATCCCAATTCTCGACAGAGTTCGCGCTCGTGTCTGTTACCAGAAAAGTTGCTAAACTAATCCTAAAAATCGAAGAAAATGCAAGGAGGAGCAAAAAAGTGATCTAAAAATTAAGACAGATGCTGAAGGATCTATTAGGAGTAGTTCTCTTAGAGTACAATACTTCGGCGACTGGTGCAGCTAGGGGCTCAGTGTTCTTGTCAAACAGTCTCGTTGAGCTTAACTGAGCTACATGGAGCTCCTTTTGAAACAGTGCATTTTTGTTGAGACGCTCTTTGGTGAATTCTGATGCAGAAAAAGTTGAATTTTTAAACATTGTAAGCTTATTTTGTATACTTGGTTCACCTACAGGAAAGGCCCTGTATACTTCACAAATACTCTAGCTGTTAGTTGGTTTAGCAGCTTTATGGTATGCATGTATAGCCACAAAGATCAGTTTTTGAAAGTTCTCCTTTTTAATTCCTGAAAGACCGTTTTGTTAGTTTTAAAATTAAAGAAACAATTATTAACAGTTCTGTTGGATCTGGCTATTGTACACTTTTCGGACAAAAACATTCGTTTTAATACAAAAACAAGGAAGTACACGGCGGCGATTCAAAACCGGAGGTTCTTATTATATTTCCCTTACGAAAAAAAATGTTGTTCCAATGCTTGCGCGGCTTGTTCGCAGCATTCTGCTATCCCCAATCTCCAAGTACTGTACTGATGGTTTCAGACTGTAGCTCGCATGTGACCTCTTCTTAACTCGTTTCAAGTCTAAAGGGTAAAATCAAATTTCCGATGCGAATAATTGACATCAACTAGATAATGCACTTTTTGGAAACTTTGGTAATGTTCAAGCGTTAAGCTCCTTCTTTATGCAAAGGTTAATATTGACTCTCTGCAACCTGCATAAAACCGATATCAACGTATTCCCCAACACACTACGTGGAGTAGTCAAATTACAAATCTTTCTCGTCCTTGCTTGCAGTGTTTTAACTGGTTCCTCCAATAAAAATTTGTTTGGCGTTTATCTGTGCAAGTTGGTATTGAGTTCGATGAAAGTGGCTGGCATTTTCTGTTAGATGGAATTAGATAGCCAATAGAACCATGACAACAAAATTGTTGCTTAACATTGCCTTATACCTAAAGCCATTGACCATAACACTGTCTCCTTCCTTTCTTCTTAATGACAAGAATTTTTTTTACTTGATGAGCAGAATCTCGTTTAGCAAAAAACTTCCTGGTTTAGTCAAGGCGAAATAATAGCCCGCTCCTACACTTACGTAAACTTATTTTCAATCCAATTTCGGTCTGGTTTGTGGCTTATGATCAAAATTTGAGACATTGTACAAGGAGCAACTATTTCTGTCCAGCAATCCACCAGAGGCGTATATTTCTTTGTGGAAGGAATTCATTCTATTCTTGATACAGGAACACGTAGCTGAAGGGAAAAGTTTTCAATATGATCATCTGATTTGGGGTGCTATTGGTTATTCATAGTCGTTCCCTAAGTGGACTTCCTCCCGAAACTTACTGCAATTTGAAGACTGTTTGCGTATCTTTGCCAAGTGGTAAGCATATGAGTAAAATAAGTAAATTGTTAATTTAGCATGACAGCTACAGTCTCCTTCTTATTTTTTCTGAATATGGTCCACAACCAACAATCTACATCAGCTAGCAAAATTTTTCGCCTGCTGCCTCCGACTCTCCAAAACAAGTTGGTTGAGGACCTTATACACTTGGATGTACCGCATGCATCAAATTCCCCTTTAAGCCGTTTTTTGTATTCTGTATTTGCTCTTCATGGCGTAGTCGTCCAACGACCTGTTCCCGTATAAGACGTTGACCAGGCATTTCTCGTCATTCTGCACATTCAAGTAGTTCTTCGTCGAATCTCTTCCTACAGACAGAACTTTGCTCCCGCCATACTACCAACTTTGCGTTTTCGGCCATACTACCCATATAAGGCCAAAGGCTTCCTCGTCAAATTTCTCTAGTGGCTATAAAGCAGAAGAGGGATGCTCCAGGTGTTATAGAAAGTCAGCTTGGTCCTTCGAAGAGCGACGTTGTTAATCAATTGTCTCTTGAATCCTAAGAAACAATGAAGAATTCGATACTCATGTTGTTTCTTAGAAAATATAGACTGTGCTACTGAATACTGCTTATAGTGACGCTCTATCCGATGTTTCAATTTTGGGCGTCTGTCCTTTATGAAAGCATGCCCTTAGCTTTGCCTCCTTTCACTGCCAAACTCATTCCGCCTGCGCATCGATGCCAACAAATGCTTCACTGACAGCTGGTCCAATAAGATCAAAGTCTTTCATACTACAGCCGACCATGATCTAGGTTCTTCAGCAATTACTTCTGTTGTGCGTGCTTTAATTTACTTCTCTTCCAAGGGTCCATTGCCTACTTTGATCCGCAAAATTTAAGACTCTTTTCATAGTCAGTGGGTATTTTTTGAGTATATGCAGCACCTTGAGGAACTCAAGCTCTGGTAGCAAAGTGTTTGTATCTAGGAATCGTAGAGTTCGCAATTGTCTCTTCTTCTCCATACGGGACCGAAAATTGAACCGGGAATTTTCTCTTAAAGGGAACCCCGAGTCTCTTTTGCTATCCTGCTTATAGTCCAAAGCTCGCCGTCATATATTAGAATTGACAGGACAAGTGTTTCATAACAGATGCCCATTTGTACCTGTTCTTTTTCTTCCTTCCATGGCGCTACAGTCTGGGGTGGACCTGAGCCTCATTCAACAAGCTTCTTCAACTAGCACGATCTCTCGCTAGCGGCCTCAAATTTGTTAAGGTCCTTCTCCACTTGCGTGCGTCATTTGTACCCGTTGGTTCCCTGAAACCGAATCACCAGCAATTCTCTACTGTACCTCTTTACCGAATCTCCATCACAGGGTTAAAATTTATTCCGAGGTATGTAAGCTTCTTAACCACTTAAAAGTTACTGTTGCAAATATTGATATTTCGTAAATGCTTCCCTGTAATTGCCAATTGGTTTTGCACTCCTTGCCCTTCTATATTGCAAGGCCAACTCGTTTCACCTCTTGTCCAAAAGTCGTAGAAGCGTCTTAAATTGCTTGCTCGAACAACTGATAACGTCGATGTCATATGCGCAGCTTAGGTATCTATTTCAAAAAAGGATTTAAGAAGTCACCCGATACAGCATCTCCCTGCCGAAGTCTCGATGAAGTCGGAAAGTTCATCCCGAACCTTGCCATTACCGTTGAAGAACTCACTTACCGCCCTAAATGCAATTATATTCTATTTCAACATCGTTAAACTAGAGCATTTTCAATTCCCGAAGAATATCTCAAAAAAAGTCTTCAAAAACATAATTCATTCCAGGCATTTGTAAAAAGTTCCACCTTCATAAGGCTAATAACCCAAGGCTTCACGATTCATTGAAAAGGAATTCTTGAGCACATCTCATTAATGGAACCCTCTTCAGTGTCCATTGTTAAGGTCATTACATTGCTTTCCGATAAGACATCGTCGGGTGGTTTCCACAGCCAATCACAACAAAGAGGACATCAGAATAATGGTTATGCACATTAATATGTAATGACTCTTCAACCGCTTATCGGATTTTTCACGTACTCCCAGACATTAGCTACTTAAACATTAGCAAGCCCTTACTGAAAGATTCAAAGGTCCTATTTCCTTCCCTTTTATTAACTAGCTGTCGGCATGACGACTGACCTTTCATATGCCTAAAGAACAGATTCCCATATGCGTTGTAAAGAAAAAAACAAATGCTGCCCCTCGTGTAATGTGCCTGACTCACACAAACCCAACACGTGAGCATCTGCACTCCAGCGGTATTCTCTTTAACCCAGATCTTCCATGCCTTTGTGTATAATCCACTCCACCACCTCGTGACCAAAAGATCTCATCTCGCAGGTTGAGGTTGTAAACCTCAATCGAATACTGTAAAACCTACACACATATGTATACCCCACCCTGCCTAATGATCTCCCTAACCGTCCAAATATCGGCGATCTCATCGTCGCGCTGCGTCCCACAGCATCTCCGCAGACTCAAGGAAACGAACGACAAGTGCTTAACATAAATTTCAATAAATTCTTCTCATCATCTAGCGGGACTCTGGTTTTTGCCTTCAGTTAATCATATGTATTGAGGACTGAGCGAAGTCATAAAATATGTATCATTTCCTCTTCTTCGTGTGTGCTCCTTCTTTCCCTGTTTTATTTTTTGCCAGAAAATCGCTGAGTGGCTGACCATCTCGATGCCAATACCAAAAGTAAAAGAGTTGGTGTGCGAACTTTGCACATAAACCAGACACGAGTGCGATACAATCGTTCCTTTGTTTTTATCCAATCACCACTGGCTCGTGGTCAGTCATTACAAAACAATGAAGGCACCCGAAATACTTTCGAGACAAAGAAGTTTATTGACTTCATCCCTCACTAGTCTTACTCCCGCCCAACATGCTGCATTTCACTCCGATTCATTGATCCTTCATTCCTCGACACGTCTCTAATTAAATTCCACAATGATTCACGTTAGATAACACACACCGACCTCAGCCACCAGCACGTGCCATGCACTAAAACAAAAAGAGACAAGACGATACACCATCGGAAAGAACAACCATTCTTCACCCATCCATCTATAATGGAAATTCCGTTTGAGGTCATTATCACAAAGGGTAGGATGCCGCCGCCGCCGCCGCCGTCGCAGCTCGATTATGCACCAACGCAGCGGCTGTTGCTGCTTCATACCATACCAATAGCAAAAGCAACAACAACTGGCATCACAACACGTTATGCTAACAAAAACAAGGAAAATCAAAGGAAACAAACATATTCTCTAATATGCGCGCAAGCATTGCGCGCAACACGACCGACCGTGCAACACTCTCTTCAGGCAATTATGTGATGTTTCTGTTTCTCTTCGGATGTGCGCCCCACAAAACAAAGACCACACCAGACAATCCACCACCACGTACACACAACGACACCGAGCCCAGCACACCGGGGCAAGTACTCTTTCTTCTCTGCTTCAGGTATCCATCCGTACCTGTTCGCCAGTATTACAACAGGTAAATTAGAAAACACAATTCAAAAGAAGACCAAAAGAAGCGAAATAGAATGTAAGCCCAAGATAAGCAGGCGGTGCGAGCGAATACACACCATCGGCGTTGCGGGCACAGCAGTTCAACCACACAACAGCACCACCAGCACCAGCACCAGCACCAGCTAACCAGCTAAAGCAATTTTTTTTTTTCATTTTTGAGTTGAAATGAAGAATGGAAATGGCCAAGGAACTTGGCTGGTCGATGCGGTGATTTCAGTTTGCGAGGAACATCTTCACTGTCAAGGTCTCAAGGTTCGACCAGAGAGAACCAGCGCAGCAGCAGTAGAAGTTGTTGTGTGTGAAGCGAGGAGCATCGGTTGTGTTCCTACATCCGACAGGAAGAAAAGAAAAAGTTTGTAACGCAAGGAAAAAAGAAAAACGAAAAAAAAAACACACACATTTCTCTCCCTTTCTTTCTGTCGCTGTCGCAGAACAGTGTTGCAAGTGAAGTGCGCTCGCGTGTGAGTGGAGTGAAGTGTATGTTTGTGAAAGGATTTATCAAATCTTCGTTTACTGTTAGTAATTATTGCATACACCCCACGGACTGGACTGGCAAACGCACCAAACACCAACAAGAGTCCCACAACAAACAGCCCAAACGTATGGTGGTGGTGTTGTATTTTGAATAAATATGACTGCTGGCCTTAATCAGAACCGTTATAGTGTGTCCGATAGTCCGATAGTCCGTTTATAAATACCCACTGCTGGTACTGGTACTGGTGGTGCCTGGTGGGTTCTTCTGTGATCGTCATTCGTTCTTTGGCCATACCATCTCGGCGGCCACTTCTGCTGTTGACGCGCGCGCACTCACTCACTCCGACGACGTCCGTTCGTCGTCGCTGTTGTCGTCGTTGCCGTTGCCGTTCGCCTTTTCATTTGTGAGGTGTATTCCAAGAGGAGTTATATTTTTTTTTTGTTTTTGGTTTACCATCGCGCGTTTGTCCCAACTTTCTTTTTTTTTTTTGTTTCATTTGTCTCTTTATCGTCGTCGTTTTGACTTGTGTCGTTTCTCCGTTCGTTCTTTCGCGGTGTGATTCTAAAAGTGTTCAGTGCTGAGTTTGTGCATACAGCAGACCCCTTCCGAATTCGCTGCTAAATGTGTCCCAATTCCTGTCAGAGCAGCGCCCCAGCCAAGTGACCAAGTGAGAAAGACTTTCAAATCGCATCCAGGAGGCCAACCGGAAGAGAAAATTCCTCTGTACATGATATGACCTAAGTGGAGTGCAAGAACTCTGTCGTTCCTTTACTTTTGCATTCCAACGTCCACCGCTGGAACTTCTGAGGCTCTGCGAGGAGGCCATCGCCAATGCCACAAGATCTAACTGGAAACCAAATAAACGAGTGTACAGAGCATTTTAAATTGGTTGAGCCATTAACATAAATTGGTCGGCGCGGGGTGCAAGTAGCGAGACATTTCCTTCTTCTTGTTCTTCTCTGGCTTTGCCATCGTCATCGTCATCATCATCTGCGGAAAGAAACGCGTTCAGTTACTTCAGCTGGAGTTTGTGGACCAGAAAGCCAACCAGCAGCAGGCTTCGTTAATCAGATAGCATTAGCGTCATCGTCAGCAGGAACATCATAATTGCTATCGTCGTTGCGCTGTTGCGGTAGCCACAGAGACATTAACATCGAGGCACCATTCCCTTTCCTATCATCGTCCGGCCACCACCACAGCAGAGGAACAGCATCCGAAGGTAAGATTTTCTTCATTCCAGGTCCCTCCCCCCCTCACCACCTCCCAATCACTGCCTCATAGAGCGGGTTCTCTCCTTCTCCTCTTTGCTCATTTTATTTATCAATTACACAAATCATCTCGGGATTTGACGGTATCCCCTGGCGTCCGTTTGGAGATGGTTGGTTGGAGAGTCCGCGTCCAGTTTTGGCCGCGTTGCAGCGCTCATGCAATTAGATTAATTGCAGGCCGTTTAATTGATCGAGCCGCTTCGCTTTATGGGGTTAACTCACTTCCGACATTTGGACAGGAGTTTCTTCGACGGCGGCGGCGGTGGCGGTGTTGGGATTGTTTCGAGGCGGTGGCTTTGCAATTAGGAGCACATGGAAGATGAATTAATTTTCGGTTTGTGTCAGTGGGAATTGTGTCGCAGAGCCGAGGGCGACGTTGTTAAATTACGGGCTGCTGCCTCGTATGACGGAAGGAGATCGAGATTTGGGGCGAATGGTGCACATGAGTGATTATTGCAGACGGCGCAGTTTTGCGGTCATCTTGAAGAGGAATTGAGGCGATGGATTAGAGGTGGTCTCCGGAGCGATGGACGGAGGTTGATTGTAGTTGTTACGGTATTTCGGAGAAAGGTGATCGGTGAATCTGGTCTCGGAGATTCTGATTGGAAAACGTTTATATTTGTAGTGTTCTACTGCTTGTTTGTCTTTTGGATCTAGAAGATGTAGCAGAATGATGTAAATTTTTGTGGGTTTTTGAAAGTTGGTGTTGGTGAGAGGCAAAGTTCGTAAGGGGATATATTACCTGAGCATTAAATGAGGAGCTCTAAAAATATTTTCTTTCGAATTGTTTTGTCAAAAAGAGGACAGATTAGTGTTTAGAAAGAAGAAGTAAGAAAATTCTTAGTTTCTAAGAAGCCAAAGTGGAGTTCGCTGAAATCATTTATGTAAACTAAGTCATCGCGAATACAATCAATCTCCGTCAATCATTCAATTGATCTCTGGATCATTTCTTACTGCCCTCAAGATGACCGTAATTACTCGTGCGCACTTTTGGACGTCAGACAAATCGACAGTTGTCGCCCTAGGCATTCTGATGGCCTCTGACGCATGATTAACATGTGGAACGTATTGGCCCAAATCATATAGGCGTAATCTCAATATATTTATACGACGTTAGTCCCTGCTCTCATCCAGGGTCGTATCAATTCGGATTTCTTTGCTGTTTTACTTTCAAATGGAACAAGGGGCTTACTTCCTCAACAACTAATCGTGGTGTACACACTATTGTCTTATTGTTAGTAAGAGAGGAACCCCACAAATCCGAACGGCGAGATTAGTTCTTAAGGAATCTGTGGCCTTTTGCCGAGTAGAGGCTTTAGGGTATGAGTTCTCGTCGGCATACGAAATAACACGAATTTAGCATAACGCATGTGCTTCAACGGCGAGTTTCCATACCCTCAAGTGTCTGCATTATTGCACGACTTGTGATAAATTCTTCTCTTAGCTTCGGACCAACAATCCTAATCAGCTAAATCTTTTCCACTAGTAGATAGTAGATAGATAGTGGAAAATAGATAGTGGTAGATGGTGGAAGTCCTTCGCTACAAATCTACGTATTCAGAGCCAAAGATTTCTTCACAGCTTAGTTGACTGAATTGAATTTAACCAGTATAACTAGACACAGGCAGTTGTACAGTTCATGTATTCCGCTTTATTGAAAGTCGAGGCGGACAACCTTAATGCAACATTTTTGTCCGGCTAGAGGAAGGGAAACACATTTGGTATCAGAATTATTTTCTCTCATCTTTTAAGCTAAGAACAGACACTCAGTCTCTATGATTTCAGATACGCACTTTAATGGGTGACGGAAGATATTGCTTATTTTCGGTTCAGAATATTTATTCAAAAAAAAAAAGACACTGCCAAACCACAATTGTGTTGCGCTACTGATATCTGTGTCTATTTTCAAAAAAATGCCATCTAACGCAAACTGTAAGCCCTGTACACCTTGAAAATTTGTCTTGACTGTTGCATAGGGGTAAGTTGATAGAAGTCTGGCCATTGGCAGTGTAGACGCCAATGTGAGTAGTGTATGTATCGATTCAGATGCAAGTTCTTTATCTGGATTGGACATGTCATTGCCTTTTTGACGGAACCACTTCATGTGTGTTGCTGACAACACTCGAAGAGCACTTATTCTCTGCGAAAAGCATCTGAAATTTCAGCTTCGGGGTTGGCATTGAACTGTAGGTTTTCTTGTCTTGATTGAATAAAAATAAAACTACGCACAACACAAGTAGTTAGAGAAGAAGTTTGTCCCGTATGCCTTTTAGGCCATAACCAAATTAATTTATTTATAGCATTGAATATGCCTTAAAATAGGAAATAAAAATCTGAGGAAAATAGAGACCGATTTGCACTTGACGATGACCTGAACACAAGAACCTTGTGTTGACAATTCTTTTTGTGAAGAGAAAATGCACTTTAGTGATGATGCTGAAGCGTCTTATTTCTTTGTTTTTTTTTATTCAAATATGCTAGAAATATGCTCCAATCTGAACCATTTGGATTCGAAATACCCACTTCAGTTCATTACTTCAGAATGAACATATTTCGTAATCTCTGACGTACGATGCTATGTGAGAGGCAAGCAGAGTTTCGAATTCATCTTAAAAATTCACATATTCTGTATTTTGGAAAAGTAAAGTCGCAACATTCCCTCAATTTTAAATGAAACTTGATAAATCTGCGAAAATGAATATTGTGGAGGCTGACGCAATTCGAACTCCACGCCGATTTCGAAACCCACAGCAATCCTAAGGAGGGAGTTTCCAAAGATGCTCTCCGTCATATCTATTTCTTTGGAACGTGTTCTTAAGTTTGGGACTATTGCCCCTAAAACTTAAAAAGAATATATTTCACTGTCCTATCGCTTATATAACAGAATGCATACCTATCAATTTAGAGGTGAAATGGTGTGTTTTTTTTAAGAAAGACGAATTTTGAAAGATCTTCGAAGTAGATGACTAGAATTATTTGCCCTTTGCGTGTAGAGAGAAAAAAGTAGAAATTGATTCGGATCTGAATAAACAAGAAAAAGTGCGCAGGCTCAAATCAAATTTGCCCCGTAAGCTAAGGGCGACTAATTTTTGAGTGTTATTAAAATGTACACGAATGAACGTACGATTTGGGATAAGCAACTCCAGCTGGCTTAGTTCTTAACTGTACTTTCCTTTACTATATCTGCTGAGTTCTTTGAGGAGGTTGTTCAGAATGTAGTTTCGAACAACTCAGCTATTTGTGCAGACAAGAAGGTGGTCGTTTTCTGCAAAGCATTACCATTGAATGAAGTAAATCAGTGTTCGTCACGCCAATGCCAATCTGTGAGTATTCAGCATCCAAATCTTTATTGTAGGGGGAAATAACGATAAGGCCCTGCCACTTCACGCACCACATTGTTCTCTGCCAGATAGTATTGGTCCTTAAATTTAGGTTTTAATATTCATTGGGCAAGCAGCAACCCCAAAAATGTCTTCAACTAAGAGACTTTTACAAATTTAGCTAAGATGCTAAATTCGGTAAGTTTGTGTGAAAAAAGTGAAAATATCTCCTTATCCAATTGCCATCTGCCCTTGATCATCTGCCCTTGATCATCTGCCCTTGATCACTTGATTTTTATTTCTCCCACGCCCACTCAAAGAAACTTTTTTTTATTAACATTTAACCAACCATTTACCACATTAACGCAGAAAAGCGAATATTACACGATAAAAAGTGAATGTTCCCAGAAACTAGACGCATTCCGAATTCCCTCTCGATTACCGCTACTAATGAAGTCATAATAATTCGACAGAGTTCAATGCCCTCATAAATTCTGTTGCGCATACTCAAGTTTGCCCCACCAACTGGGTCGAGATTGGTGCTTTGACCGTAATAAATTTTGAAAAACGCACCTCTTAACATTTTCGACGCGAGACAACCTTTTTTGGGTCTGAAAACGCCTCGAAACCAATGACATCTTCCACTCATTATGTCATTTGATAGCGCATCAAACGAATCGAAATTTACGTTCGTTTTTGGGTCGTTTGGAACACACTTTTGATGTAGATTTGGGTCTTTTATTTTGGACCGGTTGTCCTGTTTGATTTTTTGTTGCCATTGTGCTCTGGGAAGGAATTTGATTCTTATCAGTGAGAAATGAATTGAATCTTTTATTGTTCGTGGAAGTGGCATATAACGTGGGATTTTGTTGAGGCAACTTTTTTGCTAGAAATTCTAACATGAATTATCTTGGGCATAACTTCTTGGGTGAAATGTAGGCTTGGCTCTATCGTTTAACCTTGAAGGAGTTCTTAATGGGGATAAGAGCTAAACGGTGTTCCTAATAATTCAATTCAGAGACTTTTGATTGAAAGTTTTCAACATGGGACGTCTGTCTGAAACGGACCTTTCCCCAGTGTCCGCTGTCTCAACCTCCCATCGTCCAAGTTACGAAAAGTTCGCACAACTTTCCACTCCTTTAGTGTCTTCTCCGAACGCAAATCACGCGTCTTTCGCTGCATTTCTGATGAGTCAGCGCCACTTTCAGTTAACAAGAATCGCACAATTCCACGAAGAAATTTCACTTGATTTCCCTCGAATCCCTATCAGATGCGGCAGTCTCTCGTAAAGCAGTTCCGAATTCGCGCATAAAACCCATCCTCACTCACTGCCCTCACACTGAAGCCCCCATCCACAGTTGTGATCATAAATCCGTAACGGTCCGCAGCTGAGATCTTCTCTCAGCGATAGCCATGGGACAAAAGAACTTATCCCCAGCAAACATCTCACTTGTCTTTCACTAATTAAGCAGCGTCCAGAACGGGACATTCGCTTGAGAATCCCATCATCGAAGCACCACTCCATCTGTGCACTGCGAGTGAAGGGAAATCCCAAGCGGGCATATAATTAGAAACTATCCCAGTCGCAGGGACGCCAACTCAGCACTTCACACGCTGGGAATCCGGACAAATAGCGACAATTACTCCAGACCGCAGTCATTGACCGCATTACCACTGACAATTCGGCGGCAGAGATCCACCACAGGAACCGGGCGCACGAAGTGTGCTCGTCCAGCATCCGAAAACTGTGCGGAACAGAAGTCAAGAAGACAGCCTCTCTTCGC
Organism: Eristalinus sepulchralis; assembly: GCA_944738645.1. Taxonomy (NCBI): domain Eukaryota; kingdom Metazoa; phylum Arthropoda; class Insecta; order Diptera; family Syrphidae; genus Eristalinus; species Eristalinus sepulchralis. The sequence continues at coordinate 59,383,091 of OX122886.1, forward strand.
AGCCACGGCAAAACGAAAGAAAGATACTTTCGTTTAATTGCGAGCCACTCTGTCCGTTCAGCGCTCGGTTTATCTCATTCCATTGCAGTGGGTTCTGGTTTTATGTGTATTCGCCTTTTCTTCTGTTTTGTTTTTCGTCTTTTCTCACTTATTTTGTGTTCCATTAGAGCGCTTCCTCAAGAACCGTTCTTTTCTGCGAACTTCTTCGCGAACTTCTCGGCGAACCCATCTGCCGCTAATCTTCAGCTCTGCGTGCGTGTTGGTTACATAAATCCACGAATAACTGTGTTTTCTCGCTTCTCTTGACCCCACACCAGCAAACCGTTGTAGATCGAACGCCAAAGGGCCTTTTCCTGGGCTGCAGCCTGCCGCCGCCACCGCCGTAATTGGCTTGTACACATTGCCTGCGACACAATAACCATTGTGCGCTAATTGGTGGCACATCTCTTCCTGATCCATTGTGCAGCATCGCTTGGATTCTCCGAAGAAATTGCTCCAAATTGGCGAAAGTTTAAAAGGGAAATTACACTCACGTCAGTGTGGCGCGGCGGCGCTTTGTGTGCCTCAAGCCCACTGTCAAATGATCCGAATATTGTTAGACCGCCGATAATGAACGCTTTTCGATGCCCTGGCGAAACGGCAGACGCACAGAAAAAAAAAGAAACGTGGAGAAATTACACAGCGGAGTGGAGTAATCCATGAGGAGAAAAAAAAAACGAAAATAACCCGTCAAAATGGCACACATACACATTCGTAGACAATTTTGACAGCGCACCGCGGGTATGTTCACTTTCGATCATTACCTGACGTGCGTCGCGACGTCGTCGTCGTCGTCAGAACATACACTCCGAGGCGAAATTTCACTTTTGAGGCAGGTTTGTTATATGATCATCCATTGAGGGAGAAGTTCTTCAGAATTGGACCTTAGTTGCCATGGTCAACCGTTCCCCGACGAGCGCAGGGACCTGCCGGCATTGTTTTGCGGAATTGCTGGCGAATATTTCCGGTGCGTGGTGGGTCGGACAAAAGGCCATTGTTGACCGGAGACGCGGTGCGATCTTTATCGTGTGAGTCAACTTGTCGTCTGCGAACGACTGCTCCCAGAGCAACTAATGAAGTGATTCATGAAAATTCGGACACCGGGGCTGACTGATGGAACGTGCATCAGATAATGAGTTGAATTCACTCTGACAGAGAGATCTGGGTCAGGCGGGTGAATTACCCGAAGGTCGTTGCAGTCGATGCAGTATCTGCCAATTTGGACGTAAGTTGAAAGTCATGCCTGGATTTTTCAGAAAAAGAAGACAACTTGGGAGCTTTTCAAAAAATGGGATTCTATTTTGCTTCATCACTCATATTCTCCTTACTTCACCACCCCATTTTCAAACCCCTTTGTGTTTTGTACTGTTTTGCATCTCAACAGCAGTGCACAACCTCTAATGCCAGACAACAAAGAAAAGCTTCGTCGAAGACCACCTCTACAGGCTGTACACGAGTATACATTTAGTCAGGAGTCTACGGATACAACACTTAAAGTGTCTGGCTCTAAGTGTATTTGAATCTGATCCATTAGACTATCTAGCAATGGACGTCCTCTTCTTAGATGACGCACACGAACCTCAACCACTTTGTGGTTCGAAATTGGAGGCAGAAATTGGACATTTTCGCTAAGACCCAGGTCCACCTCCGTTTGTATTCCCACCTAAAAGAAGACAAACGTCTCCATTTCCAAGAGCGATCAGAGAAAGTCCTGACAGCTCCCACTTTTGCCTGAAAATCATTAAATGTAAACTTAGACCTTAACCAGATGCTGTCCATTGGACTTACATTTCAGTTGAAATGTCTGGAGCGTCTATTTTGCAGAGAGCGTTTTGCATGAGTGTAAGCTGTTGTATTTTAAGCTACGCCATCTTCATCACAGAGGCACCTGTGTACCTCTAGATCAAGTGGGAAGACCGATCCGACACAAATCACTTATTTTTTTGCAAAGGACTGCAATTCGAGTGATCAATTCAATTTATCCCAATCGACATTGATGTCCACTGACCCGAGCTTATCTTCGAGAAAGATTTCCTAATCAGCATTCATTCTTTGCCGAATGTACATATATGCTACTCAGAGTCCCTGCACAAGGTTTTTTGGATTGCGAACTTTGTGGACTTAAATTTGACTGTATGAAACGTAGCAACTGTAGCGTATTTGTTTTTAAAATGACAAAGAGACTCTCTCATGGCATGATATAGTCACTGTGTATAAACTTATCTTATGGGAATTTGTTCTCAAATAAAGGCATTTTATTCATTACTCTTAAGAGAATTTATTCACCTTAAAGTAGCCCCCTTGGGTGCAGCAGTACTCTTGCGTCATCCCTGCCCCGTCATCATTGCCCCTCATCAAAGGTTGATTTTGATTCTCGTGCAGCATCTTCAATGCTTTCTCGAACACCTGTCAACATCTTCCACCACTCATAAACTTATGTTTTCGATGGAACATGTTCAAAGAAGGCCTTCCGCAATATTTTCAACGTTTCGGTGCAGCCTTTTTTTTGGAATACACTCACACACTTATGCAAAGTTGGGACAGATGACAGATGTCAATTTTAAGCAAACACAATTATCCCTATTTATATTGTCGTCACAAGACGAATGAGAACATCTTTGGTTGGACACTACCTTTATGATTTGAGCGAAATTGGGATTAACTCGCTTTCTTCATCGGCAGCTCAATAAGTTTCACGTTTCAAAGGTTTTGAGGCACTTTTGATCAGATTGGCCTCTTACAAATGTCTCAAGTGAGGTTGACAATCCTTGCTACTTCTACCATCCATCAGGCTGCTTGAAGCTCAGAATTGTTGAATTTTATAAGTTAGGTATTTTGGTCCTTTTGGATTTTTAGATTTTTAACCTTTCAAACTGTTGATATTTTCGGATTTTAGCTTCTCAAGATTTCGGACATTTCGGATTACAGGATTCTGTCCGTCACCCTAAATTCTCAAAATCACAGAGACATAAAATAAATCAATAAGACACATTTTAAAATGCTATTGAAATACCTGCGACGGGATGTTCGTCACTCACCTTCTACTGACCACTTACGTCCCGTTCATCTAAGGTGAAAGAAATGTTAATAAGTCTTCAGGTAATCTTTAATGTTGGAAGTTTCTATATGACCGGCAGTACGACTTCCGAAGCAACAGGTCCTCTGGCAATGTGGTGGTATATCTCCCGGTAATGTAAACCAAATCTCTTCGGGATGGAGAGTGTCAACCAGATTCCTTTCTGATTTTGGCAACAGCCCGAAGCATAAGCATAATGATCCTATCTGGCCCGGTGCTCCCAATACCTCTCTGCACCTACTGAAAATAAAACGATAAAACTCACAGATGGCAGTGGTACTGCGAAGTGGACCTGACTCTTAGAAATTCGTTCTTGAACCATAACCCATGAATATGTGTAGTTCTTCTTAGCTTAATGATCAATGTACATCGGCACCTCTTCTTGATTTCTTCCCCTATATTTCGGCGAGTGTGACTTCATTGTCAGAGAAGAGAAGAGAAACTGCGTTCAACACATCACCCCTTATTTATTTTTGCTTAGATATGAGTCATGGAAAATATAGATCCCTTCCAAACTCTTAAAACAACCCGTCTAAAGTCCTCCAACTATTATCCATCTAAACGACAAGTTCACAGCCAACTATTGTCTCGACATATTTGCAGACAAGATGGTGGGAACAAAATAACTTCCATTCCTCTCCCGGCCTTGACATCTGGACAAGAAATCTGCAAATCATTAAACTGAACAGACGTCAAAAAACAATAACGTCGTGACAAAGAGCAGAATATCTACATCTTGTGAAACGCACGATCGTTGATCAAGGCAAGTTATTCGTAGGCAGTGCCAAACAAAGAATACCCTAAATGCCGGGGAGGTGAATACCTTCAAGTACGGAAGAAAACCTTGACACTTTTGACAAAAAAGAAATCAGTCATCTTTTATAATGCCACGTGTTTAATCTGATGTAAACAAACAGCTCGTGGTCTTCATCCGGATAAGGTCTGAGTGATGCAAAGACGTCACAGGATCGACCGTCTTATTGCCTGAGTGGCAAGTTGTCATCCTCAAAGTAAGATTTACAATTAATTGGTTGCTGTATGCCGCCAAGGAATTGCATTTCTTCTTCTCACCGTACTTCTTACTGTTACAAAGTAACCTTTCTTAACTTTCAGTTCGTGATAGCCTTTGACATCCATTTAAACATCTAATAAAGACTCAGCTTCCATCTCCATGAAAATCACAAAGGGACCCCCTTTCCGAAATAATACGACCAAAGATTCGACGTCATTTGGCTTCCTAAAAATTATCGAAAGAAAAAAAAATTGAATGCTCCCAGAATCATAAGTGCTTAACGAACATGAGTTAACCGAGGGAACAGAATTCCAAACGAGCACAGTCCGACATCAAGATTTGATTCACAATGAATTCTGCTTAAAATTTGGGACCACACCTCGCACGCGTTCCATCTATGATTGCTTATGAGCTTAAGCATTTTATCCCCCTTTCACTTCGATAAAATTTTTTCCCATGAAATTCATAAGAATCTCTTGATGGGAGAGGCTCCTCCAGCAGGTGCCCCCCAAATGACACACTTTTTTGGCTGGCCCCTCCCGATCCCCGGTTAATCAGAACGAAACCGAAAACAGAAGATACCAGCCGGCCACTTCCAAAAAGTGTATTCTCACCGATTACTGGTTATCCACGCGATTTCCCACGATTTCAAGTGAAAATTAATTTCCCATTAGGGAGCGCACACATCAAGATCTCAAGCGAAAACGAAGTTGTGCCGCATACAGGTTCCTTCCCCCCGTCCCCCCTCCCCACTCCATCATTTCGTGCTTTCGGTGTATGTATAATTTTGCACAAAAGAACCGAAAAGAACATCTAATTTGACCTAAAGACCCCGGCCGGTAGTTAAACACAATTACCGCTCCCTCTCCGTCCCACCTTCGGGCAGCACGACTCATTTCTTTTTACACTCACACAGTGGCACGCACTCAACTCATTCCGGGCAACCTCAGATAGAATTATTTAGGTCACGTTCTTCAAGGCAAGACGTTTCGTATCTTGCCTCTGTGAATTTTTGGGGTGTGCGGCTGACAGAGTATTGGTGCATGCGTGTGTGTGTATGAAGTGTTTGTAGACATTCTCTCGTCCCACGATTCTAGGTCAGTCGCAGAGCAAAAAGAATCCGAAAAGAATCCGCTCGCCTCATAAATGACAAAATATTTGCATATCATACATTTAGCGGTAAAAACTGCGAGCAAAAAATCAAGCCTTCACAGCGATGACAGCGGGAGTTGGCAAGCAAATTAGGGTTTATTGTCCGCTGAAGATGGGAGTAGGGATTCGCTTCTGTGGGGGGGGAACACTTTTGTTTTCGACTGACGCTCTCTATTTGTGTGCATTAATCATCCTCGCACCTTGGTGGAAGATGACTCTCGGGGTAACCCATTTTCGGGCGGTGTAACACCACGGGACAGGTACAACTTTCTCCAATGCTGCCGAGTAGGCGCAGTGGATCTGTAGTATGTTAATACTCCTCACATGACTCACATCACCCGCAGCGACTAGGTCAGCCTTGCTGAAGCGGAGTGCAGGTATCGGTGGGGAGTGGTGTAGTGTTTTGGCAATACATTCTAAATAGTACGAATGAACATGTTCTCGGACTCATGCGTAAGTAAGCTAAACCTCTCACTAATCTCTCTCATTGTCTGAATGACTGACTGACTGAATATCAACAGTGCATTGGCAAGCCAGTACTACAAGGTGCAACGTGAACTAATGGCAAGCATTTCTCTTCTTTGCAGATGGGGACAATACGGACGAGGAATCGGCGAGTTGCGAAGGATAAGCTCAGCATATCGACTCTGGTGATGATTTTCGTTCTGAATGTGTGCCAGCTGTCGAGAGGGAATCCGGTTTTTGTGGATAATCCTAGTTTAGCGCAATGTAAGTATCCAAATAGTGTATTGTATCTGGAAATGGGATTAGTATTCAGGTAAAGCGACCGCTCTTCTATTCTGTCGCGTAATCAAATGGGCTTACATGTGTGTGGAATGAATAACCGACACCGACATCGACATCGACACCGTCACCGACCTACATTTGGGGAGTGATCGCGTTCAAGAATTTGTACCTCTTAACTCACACGCCACAACACTGGACTGTTATTTCAGAGCTGAGGTTCTGTTCATTTTTTTCGGTCTTTTACTTGATTGTTTTTGTTTTAGTCGTCTGCTTCGGTTTCTGTTACGATGCTGGTTATAAATTTTGTCTTGTAGTCTGGGTTAGGTAAGTGGCTGCTGGCGGACGGAACTTTCCAAATGGGAGTGTGCCCCCGAAAGAAGAGGTCATGTATTCAGGATGAATACACTGCTTTTTTTTTGTCCAGCTTGCAGTTTGAGAGAAGAAAGCAAAACCGAGTGCGTGCTGGATGAGGGAAGATGAAAGAGTTGGTTAACGAACCTATTCCGTGAGCACAGGTTTTTTCTTGGCTTGTGGAATTAAGTCATAATCTGTTGTCTTCAAACCGAAGCAATCAATACGCTGATGTAATTACTTGATTAAATTGCTATTGGAAGTCTTTTCAGTCACACGTTGAGTGTTTCTGTGTGAAATCGCCGATTTGTTTCGATTTCTTGGACAGTTACCAACTCAATAGCAACTGATCGATGTTGTGTTCAATGCTTTCGTTTTCATCTAATTCTGTAGCGAATCGTTCTGATTCAAAGAATAGAGATTCTGTTTTCTTGTGCCCAACACGTGCGGTGTGAAAATAAAAGGAGCTAGTAAGATGAAATCGTCACATCATTTAATTCAATTATGTTTTTGGCTTCGAAGAATCATTAGCTGAGTGGGAACTGAGCTCGTTCAATTTTTTTTTACTGTCATCATGTGTGACAGTGTCAGACTAAGACACGATTTTCACTCAAACTTCTATCACAGATATTCCATTTGGATATGTATTGAACATTTGGACCCAGATACAATTTTGAAGTGAAAAATTCCGCTTATGAAGAAAGAGCGTTTCACTAACCAAAATATTAGAATGATTGCCGTGACAACTCATTTCTGTGATCTAGCCGTGTTGGACTTGATTATAAATAAATTTTACAAAGATTTGCCGGCTTCTGCCCAAGCAATATTGATGGGACCGGCCTCTATCTCTGATCTGCAATTTAATCATCAACACACTACTTTTGGTATTCTACTTCATGACCGTTTTTTCTATAATTCCATAGAAATCCTGTACCATTATGAACACCATACACCTGAAATGTTCGCCACACCAAACGGCGAAAACTTCAAAAGAACTTCCAAGTAATTGAATGTGACAGCTCTCTCATGACATTGCATAACCAAACGAAAGTCATGAGTCATGTGGATCATTTCCGCATTCATCAATCACAGACAACTCTCTTCCCTGTCATCGAATCCAAGCCCCCGCTTACTCATTTCGAAAGTGGTTAGCATACCACAAAATCTATGACCCACGCACAGAAATTTCATTTTCGAAATCTCTTAAGCCTAAACTAGTCTAAATACACTTTCTTTCCACAATGACTAATCACTCACAAATCCATCGCGCCATCGCACGGAAACAAAGACAAGAAACCATACGAAAAAGTGACAGTAAACGAAAGAGTTGATGTGCGAACTATCGAAATTCATTTCTTTAATCCGCAAAAAATTACTCATAAGCCGATTGAATTGATCAAAACGTTTTCCTAATTAGATACAATTTGCATAAGCACTAGATAATGTTCGAACAACAATAAAATACAAAACTCATAATAAAAGAGAAACAACAAACAACCACTCACTCCCCATGGACACGGTGAAAACTTTCTTCCTCTCAATTTGGGTCAACCGAGTCCGTACATAGAAACAACCGCCATACCCGTATGGTCCATATTCAAAAACCAAACACACTCGTGCACATAATGTACCGACTGAATACACGAGCGCATGAGCAGGCCAGACACGAACAACGATTGCGATTGCGTTGGCGGCGTTACCACTTTAGGCGTACCTCGTACGAAAGCTAAGGAAAAACATTTCCTATTCACTGCGCTACTCGCTCAGTTCCAGTGACGGTGGTGTGTGAGGATGAGAAATTGTTATATTTCCCGGACCGGTTCTAAAAGAAATTCTATCTCTCTTCCTCTCTTTTCTTTTTCCATTCCATTCCGTGCCACACTCACTCCATGGTTGTAAAAGAGAATGGGTCTGGTAAACCACCAACCAACCGCCTGGTGGACAAACAAAACCGAAGACAAACAGCTCCTCATTGTCAATGGCTGTCTGGTGAGACCTACTTTCGTGTCACTGACAATAATTCCGCGCAGAATATCGTGCAAGGCGGGTTAGGAACTGACCTAATATCAGCCCGAGGGCGACAAACGACAAGAATAATAGGTCTCACCCGTTACCAGGCAGTCAGCAACTGCGCCGAAGAACATCAGTCAAAGTCGAAGACTAAAATACTTAGTAGGCGATGAGCGTAGTCACTCGCGGCAGGCGCATGTAAGCAAAGGGAATGGTAAGCCTCTCGCATTGATGGCGTGGTAACTTTGGCAATTTGTTTGCGATGAGTGTGGCGTCACATGTGGCAATAACTGCCAAGTTCGAGCGGGATGCGAGGAGACAATAATGAAGGAAGTGGATGATTTCAAAGAACGTGAACGGGCATCGAGAGGAAGAATGCAGTTTGCAATGTTTTCTGAGTTTCTGCTGTGCTATGCGGATGAATAGTAAACTCGTGTGTCTAGTATGCGCTCGCGCGTGTGTGCGATGAGCACTTCTCGGCCAATTGACCACTTGGCATGTGGTCAAGACGCAGCTGTTTGATGGTTTGCATATTAATGAGGGATTTTCTTTTTTTAATTGTCAACTAGTTCACTCAATCAGGTATCTGGGACCTATATCTGTGACTGCGGTGTGCGAGCGCTTTCTTTCAGTCTGATTCTTATCTGCTTTCGGGACAAGTTTAAGGTCACGTTGACTTGGAAATTCAAAGTCTGCAGTGGAAGGGGAAACGTGAGAGTGCAAAGATTAGATGTCTGTAGACTTTCGCAGTGACGGTGTTCAGTCCGAAATTCCATCCCGTTGTCGTCTCTGAGCTGAATGTCATGGACCCCTAACAGCACTCTGCTTTCTCGGTTGTTTTGTTCGTAAACCAGGAACCAGTTTTCAGGCCGAAAATCGGCGTTACTCATGTCCGGCGCCATACGTCAGCCTCATAATTATTTATAAGCCGAAAAAAAACTTCAACTCCAACTCTCTCAATGTTATTTAACATAACCTTCCATGCGGCTGCGTATGCATCGCCCCCCCAGACGCAAGCGGCGGATCGTCTCTCTGTGCGAGGCGAATCAGGGGCGACGACCCAATATCAGATTACGGCATGCGGTCTCGGGTTTTTTACGGAAACGACTGAGGTTTGGTGTGCGCCAGCTCACCTTTGATACGATGTGCATCGCTTGCTGGGTCATTAAAATAGTTCCCTCCTCCTCGCCGCCTGCCCGACAACTGCTAAATGACGTTTCGTGGATTTCTCAAAGTCTTAGATTCTCTTAAACCAGATTCTCGAATGGCTTACGCATGGAATCGGTGTCTAATTGGCCGCATTTTTGGAACAGAAAGATTAAAAATTTTATAGTCGACCCATTGAGGAAGACAATGGTTTCCGGGTTTTTAGGCCAACTTCACAATAAGAGCCAGTCTTACCTTTGGTATGTCTAATCGATGTGATTTTCTACTTTCAGTTCAATCGGGAAGGAACATCCGACACCTGCCGTGCATCGTGCGAAAGTCGGGCATGTCGGGAGTGTGCATGTTCGCCATAGATTGCATCAAGCAGAACGGAACTCATCTGGGAACGTGCATAGATCGGTTCTACTTTGGTTCCTGTTGCCAAATGAAGGTGAGTTTCATTGAATTTCTCGCGGATTCTCTCTTTACCATTTCCTTTCACTAACAGGATGACAGCAAAATTTTTGCGGAAGAAATCAGCGACAACAGCATCGATCAGAACACGATATCTCACTTTTCCCATGAAACGTCAACACTCTCCACGAGCTCTGTCTTCAAACTGCCCACAGAGAGTTACATTGACAGCCTGGGCATCAGGAATCACTCAACCATTCATCCATACATCCCCGTGTCAACGATAACGCATATGGCAGCGAAGGTGGAGAGCACTACGACACGTTTCATTACATCCCGACCCACGACCACTACCACGACAACATCCACCACCACGACAACCACCCCAGCACCAACCACGACAACGAGGAGGACAACGGTTGAACCGCCAAGGCGAAGGACAACCACCGCCGCGCCTCTTCTCACAAAAGCACCCGAGACAACTTTTGAGGACATCTTTGATTCCACAACTATTCCAGCAAAATTCACGACCTTCCAAATGGTCGAGACATCCACACCTAGCAGGACCACTGAGCCCACAATCCACGAAGAAACAACCACTTTCCGTCGTCCAATCAGTACGCGACGGCCAACAACCGCTCCACCGAGAACCAAGAAGCCTCTTATTACCAGGGTTCCTGCGGCAAATTTCACGGTCCCACCAACCACAACCAGGCCGACATCTAGGACAACCCCAAAGTATAAGCCAACTCATTCGAGGCGTCCCACGACGACGACGACGACAACAACAGCTCCAACAACAACAACTCACAAACCAACAAGGAGACCAATCGTCATCCCAACTACAACAGCAACCAGGACGAAACCTACAAGAAAACCCGTGTCTCATCCTGAGGCAGTGAATATTACCACATCAGCCCCGACCAGGAATGACCCAACGATATCAACATCAACGCTGAAGTCGAACGTCACTAGTGAGACCACAACAAGAGCACCACGGCCAAGGCCAAAGCCAACTGCTGAGATCTTCAAAATTACTAAGCCCCCACTGACAGCCGATACAACAACCCTCAAGCTGGAGCCACCAATGACAACAATAACAACGACCACAACAAAACCAAGGCCTTCACCAACAACTACAACCACAACGACGACTACAACAACACCTGTCCCAACGACCACAACAACCACTCAGAGAGCCACAACAACCAGGACGCCCATTCGACGGCCCACTACAACGTCCGCAACATCGACGACAAAAGCAACCTCCACTACAACTACAACGACAACTACAACTACAACTACAACCCCAGCTCCAACAACTACCACCACAACAACAACCCCAAAGCCAACTACAACCCCAACAAGGAAAACCACCACGACAACGACAACCACTACGACGACACCCCAACCCACTCCTGAGAAAGCACCGACTACCGAGTTCATCCTTGACGCAACTTCGACCTACAGACCCACCCTTGTCACTTGGACAACGGTGGTCGACAACAAGCCCAACAAGACCTTGGAGGAGACCGACTGGCAACCAAAGCCCCCACCAGCTGGCTGGGTTCCCGTACCTACTATTGACCCAGAGGTAGTGGCAAACAAGACCACCGAGGAATCGAGTTCCAGTCCTTTAGGTACATCATGGCCATCAGTTTTTCTTTATTCCGCCTAACATTCAATTCTTGCAGGTCCGACCACCGAGGGTGTGACAGTTTCGTCGTCATCCGAAGCTGAAAAAGTCGATTTGACAGAATCGACAACCGCATCTGTGCTCTCGTCGAATGTGTCAAGCACTCCTCTTCCAGCAACGACCACGGAGGGTCTTCCGTCAACAACGGCTTCAACAACAACCACACCCAGTCCGATACTGACATCCACCACCATAGTTACTGAGATATCGAGTGAAGGCTTGCCAGAGACATCAACAATCGAACTGACCACACTCACGCTTCCCGAAGAGTTGAATGCAACAACGGCAGCGCCTTTCACGACAACTTCACCGATCCCCTCGCTTGAAGGGGTGGACTACAAGCAAGGTGAGTAAAGTGTGAATTGTGGTTTTGGAAGGAAATTCACTTTATTGGATTTCCCAACCCTAGGGGCTCATTTTTATTTTATTGACAATGCGCACAGAGGGAACACGAATTGATAGATTTCTTACAGTTCTTCTTACGAAAACCGAATTATTCATTTTTCCTTTTCGAATGTAAAGCTTAATTGAACACACACAGCGATACATTTTTAAAGAAAAATTTAATCCTCTAGAATTTGTAAGCTTTGCCATTTAATATGAAATATAAAAATATTCAATGACCTCCTCGCGAAGGTTCGCCGCAAGCGATTCTCCTGGGGTGGATTTTAATCACTTTTTCGCACATATCGAGCGGTATCTTTGTCATCATGCTCAAGTAGTATTATTGTTTTTTAATGCGTTTCAAGTTTGGGGATTATTCGTGTAAACACAGTCCAATACGTAATTAGAACCTAACGGTCTCGAATCGAATGATCTTGGCGACGAACTGAAGTCATCAAAATATGCAATTACGCGCGGAGAAAACTTCTCACGCAATAGAGCCATAACTGGTCGTGCTATGGGGCTTGTTGCCCAGTCTTGCAGAAACCACATATCATCGAAATTATATCTTTAAGCATTTGACCATATCGCTGCAAATTGAATGTAATCGTTCACCCATTTTTGTTTTACATACGTTGGACGATAAAGCATACCAAACATTACAAACATGGCAATGGCACCTCTTTGACCACCTTTTCGACCATTTCTTGCACCATATCTTCGAAAATTTCTTTCACCGTTTCTTCGACCATTTCTTTGACCATTTCTTCGATGACTTCTTCGGCCACGTTTCGAAGTCTAAGCCTTACATGAAGCAATTTGCCCACCGAATGTAAAATGTTCTAAATCACTGAAAAGAATGTAGTTCGAAAAATCCATATTTATTGCCTGTTGTTTCAACACATAATAATCCTATCTTCGACGTCATGAATGGTCAGTAGGATTCAATTGTTGCGTAAGTTGAACTTGATAAGGATGGGGATGCAATTCTGAATGCAATATACGTCATTGTGAGGAGTACAAAACGGTCAGTTACTGTGAACGCATGAAAACTCTGCAGTTTCGATCATCAGCAACACCTGCATTTACAGCAGTAATATTTTCGACTGACCGTGCATTACGATGGTTTACAGGCCTCACGACATCGCTTCTTCACTTTCTTCAAATTTTCTTACAATTTATCGATTATAATCGAAACGAAAATCGGCTTCGTTTGAATCATCAAGCTTTGAATAAGTTTTAATAATTTAGGCACTTAATTTGGTTGTGAAACGATCCATTATCGAAAATGGCGAACATTCAACTAATATTATGAAACTTCAAATGATTGCTTAGCTTAACAGGTGTCAAATGACATAGCCTACTACTTCAAACCACAAAGTGATTAACTCTTTACATCCCACACATTTTGGCCGAAATGGTCGCTTCTTCGCGTTCAATTTTGAATCTGAGCTCTTCCACCGTCGTCTACTTGTTGCCACAAACCAACGACGTAGCCTTACAGAAGATATACTCAAGGTGCGTTAAATCGCACCAACGTGGCGCCCAATGAACTTGCCTTGAACTTGAAATAACACGCTCACCATACTAACTCTTCAATAAATCGATTGTTCAGTGTGCTGCGTACACTACACTACAGTCCACAGGGGACCAGGGCCTAGCTTCTACAACAACTACTCGTGTTGTGCATGCTACTGTTCTTCACGAGTAGAAGGGACCTACAGTTTTTTGCCGACTCCAAACGGCGAGATTTGAGAAGCTTTCCATAGACAATTAATACTCTTTGAGTGTTGTCAGCTACTCGAAAGAGGCGGTGCCGTGAAAAATGCGAGGTGCCCCGCCCGGGAATCTACCCTAGACTTTCTGCGCGGCGGTCGACGCACTTACCACTACGCCACGGAGCAGTTGTAAGCTTATCTTAATTTTTATCGAAACATCTTCGAAAGAATTGGGACCCATCTCTCTATGAGTGGGTACTTCAGCAAACGAAGCCTGAGTAACAGTGTAATGGACAAAGCAAAAATATGGCGTCTGTCAAAACTAAACGTCGGCTCATTCATCGAAAGTTCCAAGTTCGATTCCTGGACAACACTCAAAAGGTATTTATTTGCGACGATTAGAGAGTTTGTTGCAAATGGGGAACCGCGAACTTAGAAGCCACCTGTAGCCTACTTTTTAGGTAAATTGTGTAATGTTTTGTGATAAACTTGTCACCTTTCGAAGTGGACAATAAATTGAAAGTCTCTTCTACATGTGGGAAACACTATCACCTGCTGAAGAAAGTACATCCAGGCATTTGAAAAGCGTAGTGTTGTCTACACGTTCTAAATGCCCCGCCATCCGACGCGTTGTATTTGCGCTTGGCTACGCACATGCCTTGATTTAGCCTTTAGAGTACATCAATCCAATGCCATCAGAAAACATGACCACGAATCGCACTAGGTTCCTACGTCATAGAGCAAAAAATCGATATTCAAGATATTGTACAGGGCTAGCTTTGTCTTTTGAAAGCCGATTAAATTACTAAATGGCGTCTTGACTGGATATTACCTGAACTTGACAAGAGTTCGGCGCTTGATTCCAGTCTTGATGTTTTTTTTTCATTACTTACTGTAAAGCCGAAGTAGATGAATTCTTTGACTACTCCAAAATTCTTACTACTCATTGGGACCTTCTGCCCGAGCCGTCCATGTTGTTCGTCCTTTCATGATGGCAACATATACTTTCTTTTGCCAATATTTGCCGTCAGACCCAAACGCAGCAACAGCAAACGCCTTGTTGGTGACTCGCTGTGTTCGTCTAATCACGTCAATGTCATCCGCGTAAGACCGTGTGGACTTATGGATGATCGTGCATGCCTCCTGAGTTCGGCACGATATTCTCAAGAATGATGGTGAATATAGGCACATAACCCGTTTTCGTCTTGACAAGTTCACCCCGAAGCTTATAGCCATCGCGCTTCCCAAATGGTCTTTTGATTTTTTTCCTCAGAAGCATGTACAGTTTCCTTGTACTCTGTTGTAATAGAGCAAAACTACCCTTTTCTTCCGCTGTAGGAGTGCCTGTTTAGCCTCCTAATTGGCTGAATGTACTCGCCTGCACCCTTCCTCAATCAAGGGTGCTTCTGGGAGGTGCTGTAAAACTCAGCGTTGAATTATTTATTCCTAACAATTGATACTCATCATAATTTATAAGAAGTGACATTTTTTTAACTTAAATCAAGTCTCCAGGCACTTGAGACAAATCCAAATGATTGGATTACCTGCAAAGTCTTAAAAACTTAAGAAACTTAATTCACAAAGACTCATCTGATGACTTCTAAAGAATTCCAAAGTTCCACTTAAGTCTGTGTGACCTGCCTTTCCTAGCACTCATCATCTTCGCCTTTCCAATCTAACGGCTCACGACCACCAATTATTCCTTTAATCTGTAAATTCCTTGCCATTCCGCGGCAGCAAATAACCTCAAATCAATTCCATCTCAAACAACGACCGAGATTCGAGATGATTGCGGCAATGTTCGCCGTCGGATTGCATTGGTCAGTCGAAGGTATTTGCGTAACTGATCAACCTCATCAGCTTAACAGTAAAGCGATTGCATTCCAATAGGTTTGCAGTTCGTTTCGTTTCCAAGGTGAAGCAAGTGGCCGCACAGAGAGCCACAGAACCCATACCACCGACAAATGCTTGTAGAACTCTATTCCCTTGCACTGCACTCGTTCTCCCGCTTTGTGCGGCATCCTCGGATTTCTTCGCAGCCACGCTCCGTCCCTGGCATGCGCATGGGAACGTCTTTGGCTCCGTCCGTGTATCTATTCGTGTTGCAGCAACCGCAGGAAGCTGATGTCTTCGGTCGACCTTGGTCGAGGTCCACATACGCGCACTCTGCTGCACATGCAACGGCCGCATCCTCAGGATGTGTTTGCCTTCAACTCTGTTTCCATCGGCGTCCACTCTTCTCCACCTGGTGCACTCGTGTAATTTCTTCCCCCCTCCGTCGCCGCCTAGAACCTTTTTATTTCCCTCGCGTCGTTATTTTTAAGGATGACTGTGTCGAGCGTGGCGGACGACCATCGCTGTCGAAGGTGGAAAGTTCTGTTAAGCGGAATTGGGGTTACCAGCTATGCCAGAGGGTCAATGCATTTCCCCATGCCGCAGCGATGGTGTCCGCTTGCCCTTGACGAGGTTAGTTTTCCAGGTTTCGGCCTGAGTCAAAATTAATTAACGACGCCTCCGATTGCACAGCAAACGACGCTCGCTGGGAGTTTAGATCATCGTGCAGCCCATTGCCGAAGATCACCAAAGTCCAGGCGGAGAGTTCATGGCCCGCTGAGTTTATTACCATTGTGAAGAACGGTCCAAGAGTTGGCTGTAGGCCATTATCCTTGTTTTGCTTGTTTCGCGCTGCTCGCACAAGTGCATGGGCTGGGCCCCTGCTGCTGGGTGCTGCTAGATGTTGTGGATAAACAGGAAAGTCAAGGTTGTTGCGTGCGTTTTGGTTGTGTTTTGTGGTTCTTCGCTTTTAGATTTGTCTCACTTTGGCCGATGTGTGGTGGATGGGAGGACGAGAATTGGCTGCGGATGTTGCCTTTGGTACATATGTACATTCATCAGGCGAACGGCCGTTGTGTGGCTATCTGAAGGGGACTGTTGAAGTTATCGTTTAATTAGCTTAAGTGGCTTCACTTGTGGAATGGTCATCATTGATCATGTGAAGAAATGAAGAATGGCCTAGAGGAAGCGGAGAAGAAGATTAATAATGCATTCCAAGAACAAATCAGACGTGTGTACATCCTTGAACAAGATACCGACTGAGCGACTGCGATGGTTTCAACGGCTGTTGCGAGATTTATTTATTGTGTGAAATTTAAAACGGCTATTGCGCTGTAGGCTTGCCCTTACGACAAGAGAAATTGAAAAGAATTAAGAAGCCACAGCCTTGTTTGACTTGCTACAAACAAATAGAAGACACTTGCCTGTGGTTGAATCTGACAAGGGATGTGCTACGGAGGATTAGTCATAATTAACGCAAGCGACACAAGCCTTGCAACTGTCAATCGAAACACTTTGCACAACCGGCTGTTCGGGTTTCGGAAATGCTATTGCTGAACTAGTTGAGCTTAGAAAGGATGATTCAGAACATTTTGTGTGTAGTCTTCAAGAAGTTAAAATTATTTCCGAACACAGAAAAGATTAATCCCAAAAGGCAGAGATGCAGAAAAGGCAAGGAGTACCGAAAAGACCCGAAGGCAGGACAATGCTTTCACTGGTACCCCGCCTCTCACGAGTATTGGGGAGTTACCACTTATTGCGGTGAGATTCAGTAAGTTCTCCTTGAGTATTGTAAGTAACTCGATAGAAGTGGTATCGATTTATCTACCTACGACACCACTGCTGGCCACATTTGAATTTAAAGTTTGGGATTTACGAAAGAGGTCTCTATTTCACATGTCGATGAGGTTCTCGTAAATTATGTCCAAATATTAAAACTATTTCGACTATTCTGATTTTAAGGTTTCGTTTAAAAGAACGAAAAGTTTCTTCATTTGAGAAGAACATCGCCAGACCTTCACATGAAATAAAATAGAGATATTTTCATCGCAAAATTATGTTTGAAGGTGATGTCGTCAGCTTTTTGTTTCATTTCAATGGTTTATCAATATAACTATGTTCAGAAAATTGCATTGTTAAAACGCCCGCTTTGGACTTTTAAATCAAATTTTTCAAGACTATTGCACAACTGTTACGTTGACCGCTGTCGATTGTATACCTATTTGCTATGAGCTGTGACCTAAGAAACCTCCACGCCATGTTTTCAGTAACCTATTCACATGACATGAGCATGCGTTAAGATCGCTCGTGCCGGTGTCAATGTCATCCAGTAATCTGATTAGAGTACTCGTTACAACAACTTATGACTTGGCTGTCGTCTTTCCAAGGACGATACTGCTTCTATTTTCTAATCAAAGTTAATCGAGGACCTTAGGCTTCTTTTACATATTCTACGCATAGGAGCGTTGTTTTCAACAGAATTCACTCCATACCCGCTTACACTTGTTAATTGTTTAAATTACTCGATTAAAATTTAAGGCCACATAGCAAATAGCCTTTCGTAGGATCTACTGTCAAAAGTGCAAAGTGCCAGGACCATCTCAAACCCTCGAATTAAACAATTCTATAGCACAAGACAATTTTATCAAGTGCATGGGATCCTTTGTGCATCCATGCAAAGCACTCTTACTAAACAACTGGTGCATGGTAAAATATTTTAAATATTATAGTAAACGAAACCCTCGACGTGCACTTCTGCAATATATTTTAAGTGTGGAAGTGTGTCAAAGGAAATCCAAAAATGTTCTTAATTCCTCTTAAATTAGTGGTATTTTAAGAAAGAATTAGGACATGACCTACAAAGTTGGGCAAGTCCTTTGCCTTTTCTTTCGATCAAACATCATTTTAATTAGTCAGAATAAGATGTTTATTTTTGGGATTATTTTAACAAACTTGATCGGTATACAAAATGTTCAACTGTCTCACAGTCGGTTTGGGATCATAATCCACGTTCCATTTTTCAATTTGCAATAAACTCCGAATGACGTAGTTAAAGAATCTGAAAAATATAAATAACTTTGTGCAAAGTACGATTCGATTTGGAGACTTTAAGAAAAGGGTCCCACGTCCGCTGCTACTATGCCGATTGTGGACGACATTTCTTATACCTGTGCGATACTTTGGAAAATATACGTTCCTTTCCTTTTAATCTCACGTGCACGAAAGTTGTCTGCAGGCGTTCTTTTTTCGTCTCAAATTCGCAATTTAATTTCTTTTTCAAATCCTCTTTCAGTTTGTGGCAGGCGAATGTTCCCTGAACCAAGAATCGTCGGCGGATCGAATGCAGCATTTGGCAGATGGCCTTGGCAAATATCGCTCAGGCAATGGAGAACCTCGACGTACCTCCACAAGTGTGGAGCGGCTCTGCTGAACGAGAACTGGGCCATCACAGCTGCGCATTGTGTTGACAAGTAAGTTTTCCTCTTTTCCATGAATCCCATTCTAAGAGTCATCGTCCCATTTCAGTGTTCCTCCATCGGATCTTCTGCTTCGTCTGGGCGAATATGACTTGGCCGAGGAGGAAGAACCCTACGGCTATCAGGAGAGACGTGTTCAAATCGTTGCCTCCCACCCCCAGTTCGATCCCCGGACATTCGAATATGATTTGGCACTTCTAAGGTAAGGTTTATGGCTCATCTCTTTGCTTTCCTTCCGATTAACACTCGTCTTCTCGTTTTGCAGGTTCTACGAACCAGTTGTCTTCCAACCGAACATTATTCCGGTCTGCGTGCCGGGCTCAGATGAGGACTTCATTGGACAGACTGCATTCGTCACCGGCTGGGGTCGCCTCTACGAAGACGGACCACTGCCCAGCGTCCTCCAGGAAGTCGCTGTGCCCATCATCAACAACACCATCTGCGAGACTATGTACCGAGCGGCTGGCTACATCGAGCACATCCCCCACATATTCATCTGCGCCGGCTGGAAGAAGGGAGGCTACGACTCGTGTGAAGGTGACGAATAACCTACCTCCTCCACGTTCAAAGAAATCTGATTCACTCTCTCCTTCTATTTCCCAGGTGATTCCGGTGGTCCGATGGTGTTACAGCGCGAAGCAGACAAGAGGTTCATCCTCGGCGGCGTCATCTCGTGGGGCATCGGTTGTGCCGAGCCCAACCAGCCTGGCGTCTACACGAGGATCTCCGAGTTCCGCGACTGGGTCAATCAGATTTTGCAGTTCTAGTTTAATTTCTCCATAAGCCTCCGGCAAATTTACTTACGTTTAGTCCTCATACCCGCGGCGAAGGGCTCCCATCTGATAGAATGACAAGTTAGCTACGTGATCTTAGTTTAAAGCGGAGGCCAACCGAGCCTTGAGAGAGGTACACGACTTGTTCTCTGGTTATAAGCCGCGCTCACTTGGCGGCGCACGGCCACTTATAACCAAAGCAACGACTTGACAGACCCAGATAGTGTGAAACAGAGCGATCCAGGACGCGCGAGCGAGCGAGCGAGAGAGTGTAGCAATTTTTTTTTCTTAAAGCAATTGTTGTTGGTTATAAGCTGTAGGATAAGTTATAAAGAAAATTCTATGAAAAATGACATTCAATTCAAGTTCAATGTTGTTGTTGTCCAGTGATGTATAAAATCAATTTTATGCTTAGTGTTATTTTTACTCTTAATCGAAAAACAAACAAATTATTTATTAAATTAGCAAAACGCACGAAACAAAAGAAAACAAAGCGAATATATGAAATATATCACTTTTCGGATAGACTAGATGGATGTTAAGTTATTTATTAATTTCTACTTAAACTGAATGTGAGCAACGAATATTCTTCACGTAGGCTGTAGTGTTGCAATTATTGTTTCTTTATTTATTCTTCGATATATTTTATATTTCCTGTAAATAATTGAATTATTTTTTTTTTCTTTAAAAGATAACGAAATGTATCTGTAAAGCAATAGTTTGGGATGCAGAGATAAAAAATGCAAAAAAAAACAAACACAAGATAAGTACTTTGTCTTCCTTAACATTTAACATGTTCAAAAATTAAATATTAGAAAACTTTACGCAAATAAATTAAATTTAATTTAAATAGATACTATTTTGTTGTTTATTTTGTGAGACACTATTCTTTGCATGAATGTAAAGAATCTACGTAACGATTTCTATTCCATTTGTTGGCCACCTGCATTTCTCCACTTCAAGAATTTGCAAGCAGTACATGGTCTGTTCGCAATGCCCATCACTTCACCCTTAAGCCAACTTTCGGATGCACAGTTGTGTTAAGATATTCGTTCCTAACCGCAAGACACAAGCATTTAAGACCAATGTTCATCGGTAGCGCTTCTGCCTCCTCTTTTCTCCACACTTTCGGCCAGTGCTGTGAGATTGCCTAGGGCGTAGCCACCGTGGCATAGTACGTAAGTGCCTCGACTGTAGATTTGAGACATCTAGGACCAGACATCTTGCATACCTTCACCGCGTCACCTTTTCAAAGTCTCCAACAAAACAAGGAAACTTAATAATACAAAACTTCTCAAAGCAGTCGAAAAAAAACGACATCTTTTAATGTTTTAAAGGCTAGGCCTTACTTCCTTGCGGGCTGCGGTACCACCTACTGAATCTGAAAAATCAGAACTCAAAGAGTGTAGCGCATCACACATTGTGGTCATCGTTTAGTGACATGCTACTAAAGAAGTGTGACAAACCGGTATTCCAGTAATCGCTTGTGAACACATGTGACGTGGAAGAATTGTATTAAACCTCTTACTTAAGTCAAACAAAGTGTTGCCTTGATGTGTGTCACTAAATGACAGAAACAGTCACAAAAGTAGTTGATCACACTTTCGGTTGTGAATTGTGAATAAACTTCACGGTGATTCATGGTGAGGTTTGCTTCCCAAAAGGCTTTTTTGACACGTGACTCCTACCAAAGTGCTTTGTCAGTTTTATCCAGTATCGGCAAGCAAGTCCTCACAAAAAGACTCACACTAAATTCAGCCTTTAAATGGGAATTGATTTTCATGTCATTTGAAGAATGTGCGGTGCACATAATGGATGTACTGAAACCAATACTGGTTCCAGCTTACATTAATGGATGATACTCGACCGGTTAACATGGATCCAGTACTAATAATAATAATTGAGTGGCACTACAGCCCATAAGGGACCAGGGCCTAACTTCTACAACAACTACTCGTGTTGTGCATGCTACTGTTCTTCACGTTTAGAATGGATCTATAGTTTTTTGCCGACTCCGAACGGCGAGATTTGAGAAGCTTTTCATAGACACTCTTTGAGTGTTGCCAGCAACTCGAAAGAGGTGGTGTCGTGAAAAAACGCTGATGTTCCGTCCGGGAATCGAACCCAGACTTTTTGCGCCGCGGTCGATGCACTTACCACTACGCCAAGGCGACCACAACACACATCCAGTTCTTTGTCTTAAATAAACAGTATCTCGATTTTCAATTTTAATTGGAAAAAAAGTGCACCTAAAGCCCATCGAATGCTTATATTTTGAAGTTTATTGTGAATCTGCTCGGACCGATAAATCATGCAGAGAGTAGTTTCGACGCTTCAAAAGTGGTAAATTTAGCATTGAAGACTTATTGGCCAACCCAAAAAGTCTGAAGATAGACAATTGGAGGGTTTACTGGATCAAGATCCATGCCAAGCTCAAAATGAGCTCACAGAATCGTTGAAATGTCTCAGCATACAATTTCCTTTTGGTAAGAAAAATTTGGATTTATTCAAAAGCAAGAAATTTGGGTTTCATACGAGTTGAAACCGAGAAATGTCGAAAGACTTTAAAGGAAGGCACCGGATCGTGACTGAATCTGACACCCAAGGGCAGGTGGGAGCAGGTGTAGAGCGAATGGACAACACTGCTCCGGCCCGAAGTGTCTTCGAGTCCGAACCACAGGGACAACGCAACAGAGGACGTCCTAGACTGAGATTTCGCACACAAGTGGAAAAGGACCTCAACCAACTTGAAGTGCGCAATTGGAAGCAGCTGGCAAGAGATCGTGCTAGCTGGAGAAGCATGTTGGTTGAGGCCCAGGTCCACCCCGGACTGTAGCGCCACCCGAGGAAGAAGAAGAAAATTAATGTTCTTAGTGATAGCTGCTTATAATAAGCTAAGGTGCAAGTTTGTAGTGGCTTTTAGACTAGACTGCCTTTTATTTAAGTAAAAATAAAAATCAAAAACTCTCTTAATCAGATTTCGATCAATTTGTCGAAGTCGTTTCGCCAAAAAAACGTCTAGTCTTGTATGAAAAAAATTCTTCAGCCAGCCCTTATTTTTCTCTTTATTGGACCTTGCGATGTCACTAAGGCATGGCCGTGCCAAAGGAGTTTTTTTTTTCAACCGAATGTCTCCTATAGTGCAGTGTGGCCAGGCTGAGCAGAGCTTCCCGTTAAGTGTGGCATTCTTCTCGAGCATTGTCTAGTGCATCATGCCTTCATATACAATCTATCGTTAAAGGAAAAGTGGTACCGAAATACACCATTTTTGCACCAAATAATCAAATTTGAAATGATGCGTTAATCGTGGTTGGATGCAGCTCCTGAAAGTAGTCCCCTCCGGATGCAATACAACTGTACCAATAATTTTTGTTCCAATTTTCAAAACATGTCGTAAAGTCCTACCCCAGTATTACTTTTAGTTCCTTTCCCGTGATTGGTTGATGTTGATCTTCGTCCTGGCCGTGCCTAGTTTTTAAAGCATTCTCGATCTCGCCTATCAACATTTGAATTGTTTCGGTAGAAATGTAGAAATGCCTGAATATTTGAAGGTATTATATAAAAAGAAAAACTCACTTTTAGACGCTTACAAAATGACGCAATTACGCGTATCGAAAACACTGTTTAATCTTTAGACGTAAAATTGTACAGTCATTTCAGTGACAGTAGTGCCAACTATGGTCCAAAAATAATATATATGTCAAAGTACTTGAAGAGAAACAGAAATGAACCCAAAGCAGAACCCTGGGGAATACCTTCACTTAAATATATCTCAGAATTGGGGAAACCCTGAATTTTTACAATTTGTTCACGAATTTTGAGATACGGACTATACCCAGCATAAGACCTGGAAAACCTGCGTTGGAAGGTTTAACTATTTATAAGATAGCTATGGCTCATCATAACAACGGCAAGATCAAATTTGCAACATATAAAGAGCCTTGCATACTTCTCCAATAAATCTAAGCAGTACGTCTTCCGCACATTTTCTGTTTCTTACACAAAACTGATATTATTGGAAGAAATGAGATACATAAATGAAATCATTTATTATCTAATTAGAAAAGACTTTTTTTCTCTTCACTAACTTCACAGGTTGAGGATTAATATTAGAAGAAGTGTAAGAACATCCTAAATTTGCGAATATATTATTGAACTGGCTGGCAATATCACTCTCTCTACGGAGAATCAAAAAAGTGGTCTTAACATGAATTAAAAAGTGTGCGTAGACGGTTGTATGATCACAATCTACCTTTAGAAGTGATGAATCACTCTAAGTGGACTTCAAAATGTCTAATTCCATGGCGCAGCATACACACCTATGTCGTCATTCTTAAACTCTCCAAACTCTCCATTAAAAAAAACACATCTCTGTTTAAATTTCGCAATTCTTGATTTATTTTCAAATTGTATTAAAAATAATTTTTTATATTTCCATTGTAACCTGACCATAGTCGCGTATTTTACGTTTCAATCCGCCCGTAAGTATGCACCAAATTAAATTCAAAACTCCAATAAATTGCTAGCAACTCTGTGATTTAAAAGCTTCGACTACCCATCGCCTCAAGCTAGACAACATTCGCTGATGCCCACTGCACCAAATTCATCGCGGACACCTTACCCATTGAATTACAACTGATTCTCAACTGTTCCATGACATTGACATCGATTGATGTCCATTCCAAAGTCAAGCCTACTCGGTCTGAATGTCAATCTACCCACGGACTGGTGGAAAGTTCCACTCCCCAACACAAGCTTTGAAAGCATACACTTCAACCGCCACTCTAGCCACCTACAGTCAGTCCCATTCCAGTGAACCACATACACACACCCCACTCCACCACCAGTCGGGCAAAGAGCAACGAACGGGCGCCAACTGAACAAGTGAATAAGTGAACAAGTAAAACTTTCCCATTTTCCTCTCGCGTATGACCCTTCATAACTTACCGCTCGTCGTACACTTAGACACCTCTTACCCTGCCCCCTCCCAGTGCAAGAAAAACACACACAAAAAAGAGCAAAAGGCCAAGTAGACATAAATCGCCGTCTTCATCGCCCTTCACCATCGGGGCACGGACTTTTCCTCTTTTGCATACGAAATTGAAGATCTCTGGACCTTGATTATGCTAGTCGTTGGCGCTGACCCCACGGCTCCGTTGAAAAGGGAAAGTCCCCCACAAGCCACTCAAGATCTACTTGACGCGCCAAGAACTCCGCCCGCCCCTCCCGGAGACTCCCGCCTCGCCGAACTGGTCAAGGAGACTTAGACGATTCTTACACGATTTTCCAGGAACGACACACGCGTGGAGAGGATCGCTCGTACTTGACAGCCCTCTTTATTCGGACGCCACTCCAGAGCGGGGCATCGAAATGGAAATCCAATGAAAACAACTCTTCTTCATTTGTTCTCCTTTCGCTTGGGAAGAAAGTCCGCGCCATCCAACGCCGCCACCACAGCCGCCGCCGGCTTAGTTGGCCGTGTGCGTCGGCGCATTTCGTATTCACTGAAGCGCCCCGAAAAAGGAAAAGTTCAATGCTTCGGCTTTCAATGTACACGGCCAAGACCACTTGGTGCCGCATGAGTTCAGCAATTTTAAGTGAACAACGCCATCGCCTCACCGCCGTCGCCGGGAACGGGCGCTGAATTCGAAAAATCTGGAACCTGCCTAATGTCACTTTTGATTTCCAATTCGATGTGTCAGCCCTGTAACCCAGTTCCCACTCGCCGGGGCCGGAATAACCAAGTGGATCTGCGCGATCGGCCGGTCCGGCGAATAGCAATGAGCGCGCCGAGGATTTATTGCAAAAGTAATTGGCGGAGAGTTTGGGCCGCGCATCGTTATCAGTCGTGATAATCGCCGGGCAGGGAAAACCGCCCGGGCCTGGTTCCGATTGCTCGTGGCAATCGAGCGGTGCGCGCAAAAGTGAATGGGACGCAAGTGCATCGCGCAATTGACGGGTCGCTTAACGACTCACAGTTGGCAGTCGCGGTGGACATGGGTGTTCCACTCCCGTGAAGAGAAATCATTTTAAGTATGTAATTGCATTTCGGTGCGGTCGATAATCACCGATCGGCAATCGAAGTTATGAATGGCGAGTGAGAGGGTCTTCATCATCGACGACGACGCGACAAGACGAAGACCATGATGCTCGACGACGAGATCGGTGACACGGTTTGTTCGATTGTTCTTCGGTTTTCGATGACCGTTCGTAGAACTGACCGCACATTGAGCTGTGTGATTGAGATTTCTGATAAAGCGTGAGAAGCTGGATGAAATCGGTCACTGTCCGGTGGCCTTGAATGTTTATGAGACTTCCGGTATTTTAAGACGACGCCATGGGCTGCTTATGTCGTTGAGAAGATTACAGCAAATGCAGGTGACCTGTTGACACATTTAAGTCTGCTCTAAGATTTTTGTTCAATACAATTCCAGTCATCGGTGTTAGTGTTTTTGTCTTCAATTTGTCTGCCTCCTTCATACACTATGCGAGATAATCATTGCCACACATTTTTAATTTTATTTAAGTTCAGTAAGTAGAACGGCCGTGAATCGCCGTGGCGCAGTGGTAAGTGCATCGACTGCGGCGCAGAAAGTCTGGATTCGATTCCCGGACGGGACACCTAGCATTTTTTCACGGCACCACCTCTTTCGAGTTGCTGACAACACTCAAAGAGTATTAATTGTCTATGGAAAGCTTCTCAAATCTCGCCGTTCGGAATCGGTAAAAAACTGTAGGTCCCTTCTACTCGTGAAGAACAATAGCATGCACAACACGAGTAGTTGTTGTAGAAGCTAGGCCCTGGTCCGTTATGGGCTGTAGTGCCACTCAATTATTATTATTATTAAGTAGAACGGCCATAGCAAAAGTTCGACGTCCGCTCATTGAGTCTCCAAGTGTTAACAAGCCTGACAGTGTGTCTTGTTGAAAAATACAAGGTAGAGGCCTGGAAGTGGGTTTCCAGTTTTGAAATGACAGTTTCTGTTCATTGTTGTCGACCAAACCTTCAAGATAATAGCTCTCCACACTATTACACCTGCTGAACGGCTTTACCAAAATAAGCTCATCCCATCCATCCTTTCTAAGATCATGGAAATCAGATTTTTAACTATCGAAGCCGTTGTTTGGTTATTTTCTTTCGGAATTTTAACGCTTTCCATTCACTGCTCCAAGCGACGTGTTCTCCTGCAAAAATATATGCGATATTCCCTGTGGATAAATTGCTTAGAACAGATTCCTTTTCGAAATTGTTTCTCTGCCTAGTACCATTTTTTGGTTTTATCCTTCTGATATTTGCTTCACTGCACTGCTGAACCCGGTAGAGGAGATTTGAGACAAGTCGTAGAATTAGCCACAAAAGACTCCAGATTTAACGATTCAGGTAGCTGGGGTGCCGACCTGGAAAATTTTCGACTCCGCTCCAAAGAACGACTGAGTAGAGAAAGACTGCCTCTTATGTAGCACAAATGAAAAGACCTCAGTCAACTATGCGTGCGAAGCTGGAGACAGCTAGGCTACCTGTAAATGCTTGTTGTGACCCGGCTGCAGCGCCACCTTTCGTATGTCAGTAAGTGCGATTTACCGGACCTCCCGAAATATTTTGCGCCCTTTTTGAAATTTCCTATAGTATTCTTGATTCGTAAGATCGGCCTTGGATCCAAAGAGAATCCAAACTTGAAAGCTCTCATTTATTTTTTGTTCTTTCTTTTGTTGTCAGAACCCTTCTTTAAGCCATTTTTAAGCCAAATAAAAGCAGTTATAAGATATCCTCAATAACAATTTGAAACGATGTGAAATCCTCCAACAAAATATTGGCAATAGTTCCCTTAAGGATACAAAAAAAAAGCAGGCATGGTACGGTAGCAGGCGCCTAGTCAAGCGTTCCGAAAAGTCTTTGAGACCGAGCTATTGGAACAACGCAATAGGCGACGACTTCGTTGACATTTTTATTACGGTCTTTGTACAAAGGAACGAAAGATCTTGACTGAAGAAAAAAATTCCTAAATCCCCATAAATTAGGTACAAATCAATTTCCGACCAGAATTTGCTTTTGCTAGTACAAACCTTCCAATATCTGCCTATCCTGATCTAGTTCGACCAAATTTATCGTAGCGACGGCAAAAGTGTTATCCAGTGAGTTGTCATTATGGAATTGGCGTTATTGAAAATCAGTTTTTCGGTGTCGTTCCTTGTGTCGTTTTACTGGTAATCGAGGTAGATAACACCTTCTGCTGATCACCTATCTGGCCAATAGGACACTTTTCACCTACTTTGAAGCACACTTGTCAGGTGAGGTCCATTGGTTCAAATGCGCCTTGGATTTTGATGTGTACCAGTTGACTCCTTCGTCTTACGCTTAAACAGAGGCGAACACTGCACTGTCGTGGTCTCATGGTTTCGCTTGTTAACCCGCAGGCAGTTTTCTCGTGCTAAATATTTCATACAAAATTATTTGAGTCGCTTACCGTCTGAGTTTTGTTCTCTGACAACAAGAGTTTGCCAATTTTTCTTGTGTTCCTTCGCTCGTTTTTTTTTTTTTTTTTGTCTGTTTTCTGGACATTTTCGGTTAATTACAAGCTGACGTGAGGCATCGTTGAAACTCGTTTTGCAAATTTTTGACGGTTGTCCTCCAAGGAGAAGGGTCACCATATACAGCAGCCAAATGCTCTTCGATTGAGCCCATTATTTTCCCTTCCAGTAACAAGAATCGAATCACCAACTTATAGTTTTCATATTTTCACAATCCGTGGGCAAGCGCACTCCCATACGCGGTTAAAGCAAATCCATGAGTCTGAGTCGGCTGAAATGATAGCTGTGTACGAGAATGTAAAACTCCGTGACGTTAGGATTAAGGACGGTGGTGCTATAGCGGGCGGTAAAGTTAAGTCGATAGGCACCGTCATTATGTACGTTTCAAAGAAGGAGTACATCCTATTTAAGAAGCTTGCCAAATTTAAAAAATGAAAATGAAGCCGCTTTACCTGAATGGCAGTGGCGCATCTGCATAATTCTAATATCTTGGTGCCTACTATAACTCTCTGCATTGTAAAAGAATGGGATTTAAGAATTTGTGTACACGTTCTATGTAGGCTTTTCTGGACACAGCCCAGGTCTCATATTGAAGTACTCCAGCATCGTTAAACGACCATAATCAGTTCTGTATTCTTACAAGCCACATGTCACATAAACTTTGTATGACTTGAGTTTGACTAGCACCAATTGAAAGTTTCAAGTAAGTTCGCTGCGGCAGTTGATGTGGAGCGAAAAAGAGCAACAAAAGCAATACGTACAAATTATGCTCAGCGTCTAAGTTGTGGCGTGTATTTGTACATTCGGATTGTTTGCATTGAGAGCCAAACAGTGAGATGAGCATGGAACTCGCGTACATGTCTTGTGAAAGTGGCCCAAATTGAGAAGAAAATCCCTGCATAATAGCATTTCGTGTAAACAAAATGAATGAATCAGAATAAGTAGATGTCAACAAACGAACAACGCTCGAATTGGTAGAAAAAATTCAATTCTGGAGAAGTATTTCACTTGTGACTTTGAGTTGTTGAATGAACTTAATTCATGACTGCTGGTGATGAGAAGAAAATTCTGATTTCTGCAGTGCAATGGGCAGCAATGGGCAGAATATGTTTTGTTTCGTAGAAAAGAATCAGATTTCAAGTTAGTAAAGAAATTGAATCCATCTCTTTCTCTCGAATTAGCTAAAGTCATCTTCTTGTTTTGGGAGCCGACATCCCTGCTCTTTTCTAAGTAAAGTCTTACAGATGGGACGATGTGGTTTATACGCCTTTAATGTGAACATTTAAGAATATTTTCCTTAGTCCTTAACATTGATTTCGTACTGATGTTGTTATCCCTATATACCGCGAAGCCTTGGTAGACGAAGTCCGAAACAACCTCGATGTTTCTGCTGCCTATTGGTACGCACTGTCTGAGACGACCATGTTCCTAGATGACAAGAGATACATCGTCTTGCCCTCATTTATCACAAAATCCATTTTAGCCACTTCCACTTCAATGCCAGTAAACGCCTCATTAATGGTCCGCTGTGTTCGTCTAATCACATCAACGTCATAGGCGTAAGCTAGCAGTTAAATGGACTTTTGGAAGATAGTGCCGCTTGTATTGACTTGTGAGTTACGCGCGATCTTCTCAAGAATGATGTTGAAGAAGTCACATGACAGTGCGTGGCCTTGTCTGAAAACTTTTTTGACATTCAAAGTCTCGGTGACTTCGTTGCCGACCTTGACGGAGCAGCGAGAGTTCTCCATCGTTATTCTACACAATCAGACGAGTTTGATAGGAATGCCAAAACTAGACATGGCAGTGTTTAGCTTGTCTCTACGCACGTTGTCATATTCGGTCTTAATCGTTGCCATTTAGGATTAATACAAATAAGTTGCGCTCTTAAAGTTTCGAAATTGCGAAATTAAGGCTGGTATATAATTCAGAGGTTATCGTGGAGTAGTATATAAGTGCGTCTAATCACAAGCCATGGTTACAGATTTGATACCCGGACTGAACACAAAGATTTCTACTTGTCTTTGAAAAGCTTCACGGACTTCGTTCGGAGTTGGCAAAAAATTGAAGGACCTCTCTACTCGTGAGGGAGAAGGAGTCCGCACAACACGAGTAGTTGATAAAGAACCTAGTGCCTGGTCCCTTGTGAAGTGGAGTTCCACTCAATTATTGTAAGGTCCCACAAGATGTTATTGCATTGAGCATTCTGTTCCTATTCCTAAAAAGAAAAATAAGAAGGAAAAATTACATTTAAATTATGTAAGTTTAACTGCTGATCCTCAAATATACAAATGTGCTTTGGTACTGTTCCTCCTTTGATAATGATGAAATGTACTTTGTTTGGCTCTTGTTTGTTGCCTATTATGGTCGGCACCACTTATTTCTTTGCAATTGCCTCATTTCCGGTTCAATGCGTAGCTTATATGTCCGTGTTGGTAATATCAAGGTTGAATCTAGGTTCCATACCATCAACACTTGCTGTTCCACCTCTGTGATGTAATCTTGACGATCACAGTCATCTGCAAATAAATCTCCTTCTCTTAGCCATTTAAGTCTGCAGTTCGTTGTCCCCTTCTTCACTCTCAGACGCGTATTATTTTTTTTCTCAATGCATTTCACTTCATTTATTTTCTCTTAAAATATTCACCATTCAAGATGCATGTCTACCGAATGCTCATTGTGATAACTGCAATCTTAACAAGCTGGATTTCGTTTGTAGATATAAACCTTAAATACAAACAAATTGTTCAGATAAAATTACCAAACACAGGTAGCGCAAGATGACATCAATAAAAACATCATAAAAACTTATGTTTGGAATATCTGCATATTTATGAACACGATAAAGGCATGTTTCGGCTGGCGGTTGTCAGTTCATAACAACTTTCGAATGCACCTATGAGCGGATATATATCCGCGCTCTTTCTATCTTAACTGAGATTAGTTAACAGTTTTATGCACTTCTAATCGAATACCTTTCAATCTTAAATTTTGTATTGCTTGTTCAAACACTTTCGATAGCAAATTGTTGTCAGACAGTTCCAAAATGCAATGCCACTGGCAATATGTATTGCAGTTGGCAGTAACTTAGCTTGTGTAAAAGGTGACAGCTTCAACTAGAATGTATTCTTTCATAAGAGTAACTTACGTTTAAAAGTGAATGAAAATTGTTGTCTTTACAACACTGTCTTCATTTCCTGCTATTTTACGTGGGCACTACTGTCAAAATTTTAACCTAAGCGAACTCGCAGTTGTTTTTGAACAGCATGTGGGAAGCAGTTTGCAGATTTATGGAATGTAAAGAATGCAATGACGGTCGGTGATTTAATTCTTGTTCTTTTAAGGAAAATCACGCAGTGAAGTCAAAGAGCAGTTGGATGGTATGTGCGTTGGCTCGGCTACTTTAAAAGCAACCCTCAGTGCCAGGTAGCCAACTAAGGATTCATCTTCGGATACAATGCTTAAGGTGGCTAGGCCAAGTAGAGCTTATTGACACCACTGCTACTGCTCGAAAAGTCTTCGAATCCGAGCCATTGGCACATAGGAGGGCCTAGGCTGAAATGGCGCACACAAGTGGAGAAGAACCTAAGCTAACTTGGAGTGGGCCACTGGAGGCAGCTGGCAAGAGATCTTGCTAGCTGGAGAGGGCCACCCCGGACTATAGCGGCAGTTAAAGAAATAGAAATAGAAGATCAGTTTGCATTAGACACATCATTCTAACACTTGTAACAATATAATATATATAGAAATAAATGCACAAAAATTAAAAATTTGTTATTAAATAGTCGCCACCAGTTGCAATGTGGAGGACAAAATGCAGCCTCTAGGCAACAATAGCAACAGTAAGACCATTGAAAGCAATGTTCAGCGTTGTTTAAGCACAATACAAAGGAGCTGACGAAATCCCTACACACCACAGACCAAAGAACAATTAAAACAGTCGATTTTACCCAATGCAAGTGCTCCGAAAAAGACAAAAACTGTCCAATGGGAAAGGAACTGACATCGTGTGATATACATGGACAAAAGAGAAGGGCAAAATGCGCACAGGGCTTTACTATACCGAATGATTGTGCCAATACGAATTGCATGAAAAATACTCTTTTACCATGACAAGGCACCTCTCTACAGCTCCAGTGTTGTCGGTCGAATCGGGCCACGAACCGCTTCGCCTTCCTCTATATTCTACAGATTCAAGACCGTTTGACTTCTTTTTACTGTTAAAAGTTGAAAGTGTCATCCGCCACCAAAAATTCAAGTCAACTCAGGGAATTATGGTTTCCTCTGAGGCCGACTTTGCAAAGCTCGTGAAGTCTGATTTTTACTGCAAGCAACGTCGATTCTTTTAATAGAAACATGTCATCCACACAATTTCTAAAAATGATATCATGTAAATGTTGGCCACTAGAACGTCTGGGGTGGTCCATTCGGAAGGTTTAATTCTGGGTGAGAGCGATGGGGAAAAGGGGTGATGTTTAATTCCAAACCAATTGTAGCTGGCTGATTCCTGAAAACTTAAGACTTTGCTTGTCCCTCAGAAAATGGTCGAATGGTGAAATTAAGCGTTGTTTGACGCGCTGTATGACTAGTAGCGCCGTTTCTGTAAAACCAGAGCGCACTAAAGCTCACAAGAGGTCAGCAAAGCTAACACAGCTCATTAAGTGCTAATCGAGTTTCATCCACTAACGTAAACGCGAACTCAAATTCGCGAATGGTATTGCCAGTAGAGGTATCAGTAGGTCGATCGAATCGCTCGAAAAAACATTTCTCACAGAACGTTAATTTTAATAATGAAGCTGAATAATTTGGATACTCTGTTTTTGTACGAGTATTTCCATGATGACTTGCCAAACGATACGGAACAAAACTGACAAAGCAGTTTGACAGAAGTCAAGCGTGGTCTGTCAAAAAAAGTCTATCGAAAATCAAACCTTACAATGAATCACCCGAAACTATAGAAGGGGAAATGTGTTTACCGTATAATCTTAAACGCCCTAGGCAGTGACCTCTGGCGACTAATGACACTTCGCACTTAATGCTTGAATTCTTTCTTTGATGTATAATTCTGAGGTTGGGAAAACTGTAGCAGAGCACTTGCAGTGGAGACCGTTGACCTCAAATAACTTTCACTCGACTGGCAGGGCATTAAGCAATCCTTTTAATTTCAATTTCAATTTTCTGATATCCCAAAAGCTGTTCACATCTTCATGCACACAGACACAACAGACAGATATTGTTACTGATTTGCGAATTTAATCGGATAATTGTCCATTATGCTAAGTGGCACGTGCCTTGTACTGCAACACGAGACAGTGATGTTCGTCCAAACTTTCTAATTGAACTGAATGACATCTGATACGACCATTGTCAGCTTTCTTTCCTGTCAGCTCATCACTTCACTCGACACTCCATCCCATTGCAGGAAACCCTTTATAACTTCATGACGCATTCTC
The DNA here is from genome assembly GCA_944738645.1 of Eristalinus sepulchralis. Lineage (NCBI taxonomy): Eukaryota > Metazoa > Arthropoda > Insecta > Diptera > Syrphidae > Eristalinus > Eristalinus sepulchralis. The sequence goes on from OX122886.1 coordinate 59,416,900, forward strand.
CAAACAGCAGTCCTCTTGAGATCTCAGCTCCCCACAAATTCTTTGGAAAAATTTACTTTCCTCTAGATTTAATCTACTTCCGGATCGCATCTGGGTCACCTCAAGCTTCCTTCGATAAACCATCAAAGCGTAATCATTACTCAGCCACTCCTGGGGACTCTTGACGGATGACTCTTCTAACCGCCTCGTTCCCCGGAATCTCGATGGAGACCCCACACCGCCTTCTCGATCCGATTGCACTTTTATGGCCCGATTTGATTCCGTGAAACACTTCTCAACCAAATTCCAGAAGCACTGCACCACCACCACCACCACCAGTACGGCCTACTTGTTTCCCCCAAAAGAAGCCACTCCATCATGCACCAGCTTTCCGCCAATATGGGTCATCTTCGTATGCTTCCATCACTCGACTAGACTTCTAGTGGTTTGTTTGCCTTCCGCTCTCGGGATGGTTTCTGATGGCCGACGACCACGGCACTATGCTCTTGACACCGATCTACTTCATGTCGCCATGTGCAGGTCTCTGGAATTCAAAGAATGAAGATGTTTCACTCCGTCATCGCTCCGAGCTTCGTGCTGCTGGCTGATAACATCGGATGCGAATGCCTCCGTTCACGTAGCAGCACTCCGATCGTGTGCCGAGTGATCGGATAAGATCTCCGCTTGCAAAATTCACCGATCCGAGACCCGGATTGCATTTTGACTTTGATCACGTCCTGTCAGCGATCCATCGAATGGCCCCTGTGGCGATTGGACAGAGGCTGGAGAATGAAAGTTGGTGCACTCGCAGATGGCCGGCATCCGCGGACGGAACGTGGCGTGTCGTTCGCACGCCCAGCCAAAAGATGCAGATCCGCTTATCGGTGCGCCTTTGTTTGGAGAACTTTCTTTCGCCTTCCAACGGGCTTATGTAACTACAGCGGTGGGTAGGGCATCATCATTCAGTAGCAGATCGGAAGCAGATAGATCGGTAAAAGCCCCTCGATTCAAAGCTCCAAATTGATACCCGCAATTAAATACGCTGATTCCGGCCATTTGTCTTACTTGACGTCCCGTGAAGAGTCCACTGGCATAAATAATCGCGTTGTATTGTTCCACGCTGTTGGCCGATGAATGATCCGATGTTCATCAATGCAGTCCATCGCTCGGAGGTATTGTGCTGCCGGCTTTAAGGCATCCTTACCGAGGCTCGAGTGGCAATTTGAAATCTTTTGAAAAGTAAACATCTCGGCGGTAGAGGCGACTGACCAACGTGCGTAATTGAGGTAGTCCAATTAACTTTCTTTCTTTCGCTGGCCTGAGTGCACCGTCACTAATCGGTTCTTTACACCTTAAGATAAATTCACCAGATAACCGGCGCATTGCAGACCAGGTGGCGCTTACATAATGCAATTTGTCCATTGTAATGTACTCTTTCTTGCAAGACAGCTTTGTGAAGCATTTGATACAATTTGTTATAAGGGACTGTTTATGGCGGGAACACTTGACAAAGTGAAAGACGTCAAATTGTCGAGTAAACTGAGAAAAAAGTGATCTTACTACGGATGCCAAATGAGGAAATTATTTCTTTGTGATAAACTGCAAATTTCTAACTTAAACGGCTCTTAAGTCGAAATCCAACTTGCTTAGAAGTTTATGATACGGGAGTAAAACCGGCGACAAGTGACTACAATTATGAGCAGACTTTATCGTCTATAAAACGATGAAGTTGGCCAGACTATCAAAACACAATCGGACCAGTCTGATGTCTACATCATTTCGCGAGACTGATAATAATTAAAAGTTCGCTGAACTCAGAGAGTTATCGCCACTCTTATAGGACTATAATACAAACCGTTGAAACAACGACGAACGGCAATCAATGTCGCATAAAATTACCATTGACGTTGCCTGAACGTTGTTTTGCGGATATTATCCGACTGTTGTGAGATAAAACTTCAACTAAAAGGGCAGCTACTATCATGTACTTGCCTGTAGTCTGAGAGATAGAGAGAGAGTGCCTTGGTTGCAGTTAGAAGCAAAGCACGCGTTTCTCTTTACCATACATTTCTCGAAAACCCTTCGAGAATGTGCGTTTTCTTTTTAAGAAAGACGTTTGAAGAACTGTGGGTCTCTATTTGCAACCAACCGCTTTCCTATTTTGGCAACACAGCCTTTGAATCGACCGACAGTTTCGATATCAATGAGCGACAAGACTGTAATTAATACAAACTCTAGTCTGTGATTGCAGAACTATCCGAAACAAAAGAGTTACGTCAAGAATTTAAGACTCACATGAAAGACTTGAAATAGGAACGTCGAGTTCTTCTTGGTCCCGGTAGCTGCAAATCGACTATTCAGGGCGTTTACAACTCAATGGCAAATAGGTTTCTCTGTCTAAAGAAAACAAGTGCTCTGTAACGTAGACCTTTGTGGCAGAGATAAACCCCTCAATTGACTCAAAGTTCTAAGCGGTGAGTGACTTTTTTTAAAAGAAATAGACACTGTTCCGAATTTGGAGAAAACGCTTAATGGGGTAGAGGGTCGAAACTTTATTTGAGCAATCTGAAAACGGTGGAAGTGCGAGGAGATGCTTTGTCATGGTGCAGGGGCATTCTTTCTGAAATCTGGCTTCGAATCGGCCTCATAGCATAGTAGAGGAGAGACCTGTGATCGTTCTGCACTTCTACAGGTAGTCGATGTAGATTGCACAGAAACTAGTGGCCACCATCTTTTCAGCCGATATGACAGCATTGCGCTTCTTTTGGAGCACCTGCTCCGGGTAAAGTCTAGTGTTTCGAGTGTTTCATTATCTCTGGTGTGTAACGATGGAAGTTTAGTAGATGTTCGCAAAACGGTACAGAAATTGCTTCCGATTGCGTTTAAACAACGTCCAGCCCAGTATACAGAACAGCCGTTGCGTTTTCAGAGCTTCAAAATTCGCAGTTTGTGATGTTTTACAATTTCTGCTCAATTCAGCATTACTGGTTCAGTCAGATTTTTACATGGGTGAAGGAACTGGCTAAAGGAACATACATTCTGCGACTTCGACGCCATCCCGCTTCGTAACCCTCAATTCTGACCAAAAATGCGTTTCTTGTGTACACGCAATAATCGGTAGAAAATGTGTATCTTCTTCTTTTTCTTCTTCTTGTGGCGCTACAGTCCGGGTGGACCTGGGCCTCAACCAACATGCCTCTCCAGCCAGAACTGTCTTTCGCCAGCTGCCGCCGGTTGCACACTCCAAGTTGGTTAAGGTCCTTCTCCACTTGTGTGCGCCACCTTAGCCTGGGCAGTCCTCTATTGCGTTGTCTCAATGGCACAGATTCGAAGACTTTTCGGGCCGGAGCAGTGGTGTCCATACGCTTTACATGTCCTATACTCGGAGACGCTTGACTAGGCGCATGTCGCTGCCCAAAGAAACAGCGATTGGCATGAGTGATTCTGCGTTTGATTTCGGTATTGATGTCGTTGTCAGGAAAGGTGCATCTGTATCTGAAATTTCATGAGAATCGCTTCACAAGTTTCAGAGATGTGAAGAGTGCGATTGACGTGCAGAAGCAAAAGACAGACAGGCCAAAACTATAAATGTTTCGTTGTTTTGAAAAATAAATCTTTAAAAAAAGGTCGTCAAAGCAGACATAGTGTCGTAATACACTTTTCGTCTAGGATGAACTATTCACTCCTCACTTATGGCTCAAAAACTACCATTGGGCTTCTGTGATCTACTTGAAGAATCATTGATACCGTCTATTGGTTGTAATAATTTCGGAAGTAATCTGAAACAAGGAACAGAACCAGAAAAATTGTCTGAAGCTATTCCGCTTGTGTAAAACTCCACACAATTAGCATTGTCACACTAAACTCGATACTGGATCTCACTGAGACTAAAGGTCCATGTTAAGGAGAGGTCAAAGTTAAAAAAATTAAACACGCACTCCACTAAGGCAGTAATACTGACAACAAGTCCATGCGAAAAATGTTCTGCCAACAGACTGTTGCTTCTGCGTCCGAATTCAAGTAGCGCATCTCATTCAATGGCAATAACCTTTATTTGAAGCGCCATAATGAATTTCATTGCTACGTTGGGTCAACAAACTCAACCAACAAGAATGTGTATCTTTCCGCCATTCATCAAGAGAAAGCGAGAGTCAATTCATCTCAGTTTCAAATACTTCTGCGACCTCGTTTACTAATTTTGCCACTAAATTTCAAATTTCAATCTCTGGCATAACCATCGCTTACCCTTAGAATTGACATCATCATAAGTTTCACTCAAGCAACTTCAGAAAACCTAACACCCTACAAACAAAACCGATAGATCAGTGATAATTGATTTCGAAAGCCAAGACATCCGCCAGTCCCTCCCGCCGGTGTGAGAGATCACACTTTACCCGTGCATAGGGAATTTCACATGCTGCACACACCAACGCCCGGTGGGTGTGTCCAACGCCACCGATAATCACGGGGAGATAGTCAAATCACTTGAAGTCGCCGTAGAAAGTCGCAATCCCAGGGCCTAAGCGTACGCATTCGAAAACCCCTCAGGACGCGGTCCAGACGCGCATTGTTTCATCTTAATCGAAGTTTCCCCAACTGTTTTTTACGGTAATTTCACTTGAAAAATTTTGCACGCAAAGAATGCCGAACAAACGGCAAAAAAAAACGCTTTAACGCCCAAACAATTGACTAATGACTCACCCACACGCGACCGTAAACTTCCAACGGATAATTCGCGCATCAATCGAAAGTTAATAGCGTTCCCATCGAATTAGTTAGTCGTACGATGAGGCGTCCATTTGATGGCCGACACCCAGGCAGACAGCGACAAGATGCCGTTTAGACGCGCGTACGCCCGCCAAAGACTATAAACACAACACTGCCATTACCATAATGACATGTTCGGCGGTAGCGATGGTGGCGCTGTGCCCCTGGCAGCGTTCTCACCTCGCGCGAATTAATTATCCAAGCGACTGTGGGGAGCCCAGCGCACAGACAGAACAAATAAAAGAACGACGAGGTATAGCTTCTCGTGAACGTTTCTACATGTCATTACTGGTATTTGATTTTTCTGTGTTCTGTTGACCCCTCCTGGCACGTCTTTATGTTATTTAATTGCGCAAAAACAAAGATTGGGCGCTTTTACCTTTCACTTTCGTTGCGGGGCAGCGATGGAGTACAAAACAAACGAACACCGCACCGACTCCCATGCTGAACATACGCCCTGTGACAGGGGCAGCTTTCGAGCGCAGGGCTCCGTCAGCGGTCCACCACCAAACTGTCACTAATTACGGTCGAGTTACATTTCCTGTTTGCAACGCCAGAACCACTTTTTATTTCGCTTAATTAAAGAAAAAACTGCAGAGGAAAAAAACCGAGCAAGGGGCGAAATGAGAGAATAAAAGATTCAGATTTCATTTTAGTGTTTTTCTTTTTTGGCGGAGAATTGAATGCGAAATGAAAGTAAGTGAAGTGTAGACCACTTTCGGCCCGTGGTGGCCGACACTGGAAAACACGGCTTTGTCTGTTCCAATGGAAGAAAACATCATATCCGCACTCTGGTCCATTCCATGCCCACAATTGGCCATAATGAACGCAACATTTGCGCAGAGAAACCTCAACGCTCATCACCGGCCGGCCGGGCAGCTCTCTGTGGGGGCTAATGAGTTTGTGTAACAAATTGGTACACCCTCTTAAAAGTCAATTTTCTACACACAAATTGGCCACATCGATGTACGGCTTGCTTGTACAATGGCGAGCGACAAAAAAAGAACGCTCCAACAAACGAGTGGAACTTTCATCGGTCATTGTGAGCGCGATAGCCGGCGCGATTTTTGTTGCCTTGTTGATGCACTTGAGAGTGTGAATGCGCTCATGTTTGGGCGAAAGTGTCAAATTGGCTAAAAAGTCTTAAGCCGGACGACACGGCAAATGACAAGTGACAAGTGGCAGGTGGCAAGTGGCAGGACTGTTGTCAAAGCCGATGGAGAGAAATTAAGGCGGCGGTTATATCATCATCGCCATCATCATCATTGTCACCGCCATTCATCGCTGAGCTGCCAACAAGATGCCCAACATCGGCGTGGAGTGGTTGACAGGTGCTTGAAATGTGGCCGAAAGTGAGAGTTCCCTCCATCGAGCTGTGTAAGCCTGACAAATCGCTGCCTCTTCTGTTTGGATTGTAAGCAGAGCGGGAACACAATGAAAAATGTTGAAGAAGTCGTAGCTGCTGCATGGACATCAATCTTTATTACAGAAGACGATTAATTAGCCGATTAGGCTCGAACAACGAAGCGGCAATAAATTAAATTCGTCTCGTCCAGCAGTGGCCGCTGTGAAGAAAGACGGCATTTAACATTCAAAATAGTTGCCAGCTATTTACCAGAGGATTAGGCTCAGTTGAGGGCAAATTTGGACGGAAACTCTTCCCGATAATCGATCAATGCGGGCCGGAATTGATGGAGTTTGAGGCTGTTAATGGGCAATTTACGATTTCTTCCGGCAATAACTTGTCATTTGCACAGATGTGCTCTGGGAGGTGAGAGCTGCACCGTTCAAAAGGAAGCCTAAGGAAAATTACCGAAATTGGTGGGCCTACATGGAAATTGGGATTAGGGAGGATTTACCCTTTCACTCGGGGAAAGTGTTTTCGATTTCCATGCAGGGCATGATTGGGCCGCGGGGTCGCCACCGTTGCCGCCGTGGGAAAGTGAATGGAATCACGTACAGAAATGTCAAAGGTTTTGCCTACAATAATACAATTTCATGGTCTTTCCGCTTCCACGCCCAAGCAGGTGTTGAAAACGAAGCGAAAGGAATTGAAAGTGAAACTGCTTTTGTTTGCGATGAATAAATTTTTTGGTTTATTCTCTTAGCAAGTAGGATCCGAGTTAGAATCTTTTATGAGATCATGGTGAAATTCATGAATAGTTATATCTTTAATTTTCGATCTGCTGTCTTGTCTGGTGCCAAATTTTTGTCGGTTTAAAACTTAAGAAGCGAGACGAAGTTTGGAAAATAAAATAAAACAAATAAAGGTGAATATTTTCGTATTTGTTTTTGTGGCTAAAAAAAATGAGAAAAAGTACATGTGCACCCCTAACTAGATATCGTCTGGATTCTCTTTTCAGTCGTATTTTCAAGTCTTAATCCTGCAAAGAACATTCCTTTGCATAAGAGACTATTTTTCACTTTTGATGAGTATGAGCGAAATTTCGATTCCAAATTCATGAACACAACATAAATTCTAAGACCGAACAAAGCTGCTACAATTGATATTTCCACCAGTCGGGGGATAATCTGCGTGAGCGCACGCATCAAATCAACTGTAGGATGTGATCTGAATATTCTTGCCTTTTCCATATGAAAGGAAACTCCTTTAACTGCTCTTCTTAGAAGGGGATAGGTTCCTTCAACATCGCTTATAAGTCCTTTTCCGCCATTTTGTGTGAACGCCTAAATCCGTTTGTCGAATAAGGCTTTGTGAGAATGTTTTTTTATGGACGTGGAAGTGAAGAACAGAAAAAGTCTTCAATATACAGTACAGACCTTTCGAAAATACGTTTCTTGTTCAGCTTTTAAATCTGAATTACCGAATTGCTGAATTACTATTAGGCTCCAAGGTTAAAAAAATGCTGTCCCCTATTTGCGTTTCTACATCGATTCACCAATAAATCTGAAAAGCAAATATTTTTGTATCCTACGGAAGCTTTCAATAGAAATTATTTGGCCATTTGGGTTTATTGGAATCAGTTTGAGAGAGCTATTTAGGGACATAAAGAATTAAGATTTTGCAGATTATATATAAATTACAATGGAATCAAGAATGAAAGAAGATAAATGCTAGTGCAGTCTCACACATTGATTTTTACACCTGAAAGCAGATTTAAAAACTCTATTAAGGTCATAATAAGAAGGTACCAATGGCGTGGAATATAAGTATGGAGCCCAATTTTTTTAATACTTCTCTGCAAAGTTTAACTTTTCCAGCCAAATACCTACTTGGAAAACTTCACTTAATACACATAAAAAACAAAAACCGGAGCCATCTAAATGTGAGTGTAATACGCTCTGTACATTTATTTCATACAAGGGATCTTAATGTGATCTAAGTTTCAAATTACTAAATATTAACGATAGTAATATTTGAGTGGCACTGCAGTCCACAAGTAATCCGGGCCTGAATTCTGCATCTACTACTTTTGGTTTCGCTGAACTGCAACTAAAAACTGTTAAGTTGTGAATTTTACTGCAACTGCAACTAAAAACTGTTAAGTTGTGAATTTGACCAAATGTACCCAAAATTATAAATAAGCAAATGTTTACCAAACTATATGTCAACAGCCTTATAATTTAAGGGCTTACAATTTGACCAAACGTGGAAGTAAATAATGTGTTGGAACGATTTTAATCTGAATTTAAACAGTTTTTAGTTTAGAGTTTAAATTCTTAGGTACTACATGCTATGTACTACGCTACATTACACGTATCTTACCCTTAGTCCACACTACACCCATCAGCTATGTAAGACTACATTTAAAAAAAAAAAATATATGGTATATCACTAGAATTCTTGTTGTTATTACCCTCAGAAGGCTATTCAAATCTCCGTTTTCGGGTTTCTTAATTCGAACATTGCGATATTTTAGATTTTTGTTTGTCTCTTACGGCCATATTGTTAACACCAGATTGTCCTAAATACATTATTTTGTGAATTTCTTTGGAATACTTAATTTTTTCGATGCTAAAACTGGAGAGAGGACACTAAAATGTAAACCCAGTGCTTTAAAACAAAAAAATTGTCAATGGGACCTCAACTTAGAAAGATATATCAGGATATTTATTCGGACGGATAACTGAGCCGCAAATATGTAACCCCAAGTTCAGACTTTTAATTTACATTCTAAACCAGAAGTCTATCTGAAGAACAGAAAGTTCTTAGAAACGAAACCATCAAAAGTTCGAAAACTGTTACCAAATATAAATTTATTTTAATTTTTCAACTTGATTTAAAAAAAAATGTTTTCGATTATTTTCAGTTGTGAAAATAGTTTCCGAAATATAAAACTATACTTAAAAGCCTCTTACTGAGCTTGTTTTCTAATTGAGGTATACGGGTATTCTCCTCTGCGGTCCATGCACCTCCTGCAAAATTCGTTACATGGTAAGCCTTACTTTTCGGCGAGTCCCTAGACCTCAGCTTGCACTGAGATTGGGTCTGGTTTCAGAAGGCCCAATTTTTAGCAGTGGCGGAGAAGGTGAATGCTTCAATTCACACGCTGTAGGTCCTAAGCCCAGAGTTGAACGTCTCCAAATTTTTTCACGCCACCACATCTTTTGAGTTGCTGACAACACTCAGTATAAATAGTCAACGAAATGCTTCTCAATTTCAGCCGCTCAAAGTCCACGAGGCAGGAGGAGGTGCCCTCTCCCTGTGATAGAATAATAGAATGTATGACACGAATAATTGTAATTCTCCGCCATACTGGCCAATCTTTAATGGTTAAAAGCAAATTTCATCCAATACCATAGACACACTCTTAAGTTAGCCATTTTACGAAAATTTGTGCATTCCCTTTCTAAAGTGAGTTGCACAATCAAATCAGTTGATTTCATCTTGTGACAAAGATTGGTGTCCTACAAGTAGTGCCTTATCAGATGAAGCCTTGGTTTACTCGTAAATAAAATCGAATGCAATTGTTTACTGTTTACTTTCATTTCGAATCCAAATAATATCTGTCATGTTTGTCTCTTTATCAAGCCTTTCACTGCTACAGTTGCGTGAGTTGCATGTACCATGCGATAAGTTAATTCAACTAGCTAGCAAATCGTCAACACCTACTTTTCTCAATTTATTATTTAACTACCCGGTGCATTCACAATTTGTCGCTTTTGCCGTAATCTTCGTTTATTTATCGTCCGAGAACTTGTAGAAGATTATTTGACGATCGTCCAATCTCATTACATGCAAATGAATGCAATACTGCGAAACTAATTTAGGTTTTTTTTAGCTTAGGCCGTTGAAGCGATTTCATCCAAGCATCTTGAATGCAAAATTCGTTCCAGATTCAGAAAGCAGGTTATGTTTTCATCAAGAGCATTCGCACTGCAGGAAATGTATTCATGAAACTCATAACAAATTCTAGTCCGGCAAGGCAAGAGTCACTAAAGTTCATTTGTTAACCGTGCAAACGATCTGAATAGGAATAATCTATTTACAAGAGCATTAGGAGCAATTTAAAGACACTAGGTTTATTTTGCGAGTATTACAGATTTAAAACGTAAGCTTGAAGTTCACGTTTTTAAGGTTATTGTTTCTATTTTAGTTTTGAAGTGGAAAAAAATATGATTTCTTTCGTACTGTGTTTCTGACACGGACTAAAAAGATTGCGTAAGTGAAAACATGTTTAATAGTTGACCCCTAAGCTGATAGTTTATCCAGACAAAGAAACTGCTAAGAACTAACTTCTTGCCTTCCAATATCGGGAACATTTTAATTATGACTACGTTTTCAGTGGCTTTCATACTTTGAGTTAAGCGATATTTTACAGTCTACACCCTGTTATAGCCCAAATGACACGTTTTACGCATTTGTTAGGGTTATAAATAATTGAGCGTAGCACTGCATGATCTAGTCAGCCAAAGGGGAAAAGGAATCTTGCGAAAAATAAATTTTCTGGAATTGAGGAATATTTATATACACGGTGGACCATCCAAGTTTCTCTTTTAACATTGGTTATTTGACACCTTTCACTTTCGAAAACTTGAAAGAAATAATGCAAGAAGAAGAGAGTAATGGATAAATCCTTTAAAGTATAAAGAAGAAATTAGAAATCGCTATAGAACCAATTCAATTTAGGCGATTACGTAATAAAAAAGAATTTAAAAATATAGTGGCCATTTGCAAGAAAATAATTCCGAAGTTCAGAGGTCTAAACAGAAAAAAGAGGTACGAAGTAAGAGATGTGGAAGGTTATCATTAAGGACAGTTGTCCTTAGAGGGCATGCATATAAAATAGTCATGGGCACATCATTAGTTCTCGGGTTATTTCGTAATCGTATAATGGCCCAGTCCTAGAGGGCAAAAAGAATAGAGAGGGAATGTAATAAAAATGGAAAAGCACTCGCAGACGATTTCATTAGAGCTCCTGTGGTAAGTCCAGTGCTGTGGTAAAATAAATAAAGAGTGCAAGGATTTGATAATTAAACTGATTTGATCGATTTTGGTTATAAAATTGTTTTTCTTAGAGTTTTATTTCCCTTTACATATCATACCTAATTGAGTGACACTACAGCCCACAGGGGACCAGGGCCTAGCTTCTACAACAAATAATCGTCTTGTGCGTGCCACTGTTCTCTCACGAGTAGAATGGACCTATAGTTTTTTGCCGATTCCAAACGGCGAGATTTTTCAGAAGCTTGTCATAGACAATTGATACTCTTTGAGTGTTGTTGTCAGCAACTCGAGGTGGTGCCGTGAAACAATGAGAGGTTTCCGTGAACCCTTCCATCTCAAACACAATTTGTTTCGTCGGAAGAAATAACATTGCTACACATGCATTGAGTGCAATTAAGATGCTCTTGAGATCAAAACAAACATTCTTCGACAATTTAAAAATTTCGACTCTAGTCATGGCTCGATCTAAATATATTGCCTACTACCAAAAAGGCAAAAGAGACATATATCCCAAAAAGTGCGCAGGAAAATGGTAATTTTTAGCACTGCATGTTCCAAGATATGCTCTTAAGCTTAGGTACGTAAGTAAAGTTTGGAAAAGAGTTAGAACTGTAAGAAAACAATGATAACCAATCGGTGTTTTCCACACCGGTGACCAGTTTTGTACTGACATCATTTAGATTTATGTAGAAGAATGCTCCTCTCAAGTCCTTCCAGGACTCCTCCTTTTCATCTAGGTAACTTCTACAGAAGTAATAAGTGTATAGTTCTAATCATCTTATATGAACACGTTTAATTTTAGCCGACTGCAGTGCTAATCGTTCCTTTTGGAAATAGTGAGGTAGGATGTAGTTCAGTTTGAGAGAACGTAGAAGCGATTATGTTAACATGACTAGCTGCACCAGGATTATCTTAACTTTAGTCATAAAATCAAACTCAGTGAAGGAGTCAAACTTTGTATCGTATAATTGCAAATTGGGCAACAGAGTTCGACAAATATTGTGCACCCTCTAATGCAGCCTTGCTGAAGCGGGGAATGTTTTTTATTGAGAGAGTCTCCTCGTGCTTAAAAAGTTTATGGTCGAGGTGATGCACTCTACAAGTAGAGTCCCAACGGAGCAGATGTATTTTCAAACAGCTTGAAAAATTTGTTAAGAGATTTCAACGATAAACTTCCAAGTAAAGAATTTTTCTTTGAAGTTTTGTTGGATAAAGTGAGAAACATGACAGTGCGCGAGGAAGTCAATGCGTGGCTTCCCTGCGAAGTTGACAGATAGACGACCACTTGACAGACTCAGGACAAGGAATCAGTTACACAAAGCTCAAAGACAAGGTTGCTATCGAACATACCTCCTGATGCCGTAGAGGTAGTGGTGGTGAATCGAGTGGCGATAATGATTATGAGTATCTGTGAGACCCATGAAAGATATTTTGTAGAATATGAAATCACTCAAACTTTTGTCTGGCTTTAAGAAATATTCCTCGTCATTCTGCTCCTCGAACAAATTAATATTTTCCACTTGATATTCAGTCATGTCTTCTCCATTTAAGTGTGACAATGCAATAAAAACAGAATGTCACCTACTGATTGTCAGTAATCAACTAGAAAGTGTTTGCAGTGAGATTATTTTTTCTTTTAGTTCGAATCATAAATTAAAGAAGACTTTCTTCGTAGCACTTGTGGATAGCTGCATCAAACATTGACTAAAGTGCTAATGCTTAAAATAAACTCTGCATTGCTATACGCCTTGGAGACATCAATCGTGGTCATAAATACTGTATGGAGGATACAAAAAGATCCGGCAACCAGATAGATAAACATTTTCTCCCTGAATTTCGAATTAATTGCAGCTCCTGTATTAGCTTATCCATTTAACAGGACTGAAAGGAAATAGTACAACTATCTTGATATCAATTTTTCAGTGCCCGTCTAAGCCTATACGTCTCCCACCTAGACTGGAACCTATCCAATGTCACACAATTATCAATGACTCATAGAACAGATTGAAATATTTTAAATTTCGAATCGCCACCACCGCGACGGCGTGGCATGTGCCAAACTCCAGATTTATGGCACCCCAGTTCATACATATGCGCATGGTGTAACATATGACGGTGTAGCGCATTTCGCAAGCGTCTTCAAATGGTTCTCTGGTGTCATCGCTTTCACCGGACCTCAGTGATTTACCATTTCACTTTTGAGCAATGGCATGTCTTACACGTCGACGTGTATCGGCAAAACAAATCGGCGAGAGCTTACGCGGAGCTGTGGAAATCGTATCCTCTGCTTGAGCATCCATTAAGCACGCGAATGGGATGAGACTGCAAGATCTGGGACCTGGATTAGGTGGGATTTAATTAATCTTTATGTGTTTTTAAGGTCAGTAAGTAAAAGCTGAAGTTGAGATGATAATTTAATAATCTGCGTGGATTTTGAGAGAGGTTTGGGATTCCAAGTAGGGATGCGCGGTACAACAATCTGTGACCTGAACCAGAGCGAGAACAATTTTTGGTCCTCAGCAGGTCTTTAATGCCACAGGTAGAGGAAGCGCTTCTAATGGAAACTTGGTGTTCGGATGCTGTCCACATTTCATTTTAAGTTGATTATGTGCGGAGATGAAAAAAATGGATGTTGATTAGATTTTGGTTTCCAGAGCTGACTAGCAAAGGTACCTTTTAAATTCACAAAATGGAGGGCTTCTTTTATGTCTTCCTTAAATCAAAAAAGCTCGCTTTCACTCTCATAACCCAGCTTCACCAACGATAATTCATTTGGAGACTGTCTCCCCTCCAGCGTCTTGTCCAATTTCAATTTCCTCTCACAAAGAATCTCAACGAACCCTCCTATAAATTAAGCGAATCCTCCCTCGATTCAATCTCGGCTATTGAACCACACTTCAATCGGTCACTGCCAATCAGTGAATGAACTAAGCCGTTGCATCAAATGCCGCCAAGCTCTTCAGTCAAACAATGGCCTCCAATACTCAATCCCCACTCATATACGACTTCCTTCGGTTTATGGCCTGCTCACGGCAGCACTAATTTTGAGAATCCAATAAAAATCAATTAAAACACTGACAATGGCCCCATCGAATGCAGCAGATGCCAGATTCAGTTTGCAGGCGTCCGCGTCTGCGTTTCTTCCATCTCCCCGCAAACCAACCAATCGCGGGTCGAGATACATTTTTTAATTACTCGAACAATTTAATTCCGAACAATCGGTGAGAACAGCGCTGGCCTAGTTCCGCGCTTACACCGGAGAGCTCATCAAACTGCCTGGAGATCGCGGCCCATTCAGTGGTCAGCGCACATTGGTGTGCGGTCGGCTCCTATTTCACATTTATCAATCAAACCAGACTTCCTTCCTCAATAACCACTTTCACATGGTTGGATGCGCTGCCGCACACATGCACGCCGCAGCGTTTATTGAGAAAGAGAAAAGCCCGCTCAATGCGTTCAGATCTCGACGGTCCGAAACGTAAATTGATCAAACAATCTGTCGTTTTGAATTGAATTTCCTCCGATCTTGGGGTAAATGTTCTTAAAGATCACTTGTACGTGATGACAAGCCATCGACGACAGGTCACTGCAGAGAATAAATGTATCCCTCCCCCCTCTTCCCCAGCAACTGTTGAAAATTGTGGAGTTTCACTTTTAAGGGTCATCGAGTTCTCGAACTGCATACCTGTTCGTCTGTAGTTGTTCGATTCGGTGGCGCTGCGTGTGGCGAGGCTCTTCCATCGTTTCGAGACATGTACGAGAGTGGCTGCAGTGTGCAACCTTGCGGGTGGCTGAGGGGTTCGTTCTTTTGCGTGCGAAACAACTTCCGCGTCGTGGGGCGCATCGTTCAAGGGTAATGATGATGAAGAAAGTGAAAGAAAAGATCCACCGCCACCGCCGCCGCCGTCGTTATCACTTTATTCTGATGGAGAATAAGCATCAAAAAGAAAGCACGGCCGTTATGGACCCGACCTCCCTGTCAGTAATTTAACCCGTTGTCGTTGGCGGTGGAGGTGGCACCACGCAGTCAAGATGATGGATACTCCTGCGTTTGGCTAGATCACTTAAAGCAATCACTTTTTTTTTTGTTCCTACCGAATTCAGGGATGCTCGTGGAAAATGAAAAATAATTAATGAGGGAAAATGAAATGAAAATTTGATGGATGGGCGGCACGCAATCGTCGCCGCCGCCGGTTGCCTCAATTTGACAGGTGAATGAGTGATGATTAATTGCGTTGCATGATTCTAATGCAACCGGAGGTGTTCCAGGTGCCGATGCATCGCGGAAATTGCTTGTAATGGCAGGTCAGTTAGTTTAATGGATGATCTGTTGGATGACTTTAAAGGAAAAGATAAACAAAAGTCCGAACTGAATAGTTTTTTAAATATTTTCTTTTTGGAAATAGTTTTCAGTCGAAAACAATACTAACTAGGGAACGTCTGACAAGTTGACAGATTGACTGTTCGTGCATTGGGCAATAAGTTTGTAGAGACATTTTTTAAGATATTAATTTAAGCACGTCACTAGATGGCGTTGATGGCAATGTATCTTAAAACACTAGTCTGATCGTGTCAAGCAAACACATGTTTGAAAGGTGATATGTCAAGCTGAAATTTTTGTGACTTCAGTTGTGTAACTCGTTGTTCACATTAAAAGTTATATTGAATTGAATATGAGTGAAATATCTAAAGAAGAACGTTGTGTAGTGGTTTTTTCCTTAAGAAATAAAAAAACGCTGCAAAAACATGCCGTTTACGGTGAGAGTGTTGTCTGTGCTAGGAGATCCAACGACAGTCTAGTCCATTCCGTTCCGGTAATTTCGATGTAAAAACCTCGCACTTGTCTGCCAGTCACTGAAAAAGTCGATGAATTTTTGTTAGTGGAGCAAGACTGGTACGAGTCAGGAGATAGTGAAGGCGTCGTCACCGTGTGGCATTTTGGAATCATCGAAGACGAGCAAGCTACTCAAAGACGCTCGACTCTTGAATGTCGCATGAATTAATGTAAAAATATCGATGGATAATGAGCAATGAAAAACGAAACAAATAAGAATTATCCAACGCAAGCGATCACAAATGACTTCAAGGCTTGGATTGACGACAATTCAAGGTTATGTTTAATATTAGTTGTTTTTGGAAGGAAATTGTTTATCACGAGCTGCCAAGCCGTGACGAAACACACAATTCGATTATCTACGGCGGACAAGTCATCATGGTTAGAAGACTTGGACAATTGGTGTTCCATCGTGCCAATGCTTGACCGACCTAACAGCCATTCAAAGCCGTTTTAGTATACCGCCTTAACACCTCCGGGATTTATAATTGATTCATGAAACTGGAATGCATTTCCAATATGCTGGGAAGCTTAAGCTTGCTTCCCATGCTATAGGTGTTTGGTTTGGTTCATTACAATCTCTTCATACTTCCTGACCTATTTGTCGATCCGTCAAAAATTACAAGATTTGCTATGGATGTTGATGATGCAGTCTATTTCGCCGTATTGTTGTAGGAAAAACACGAGCCGAAAAAAATTCCAATGGCTGAAAATATGCCCGAAACGGTTTGCGCAACGTGGGATCTAAAGGAATGACGTCTTAGCTCTGTCTAAGGATCCCTTCGGTCGAATAATGTCTTTAGAGCAGTTTTACTGAGCCACGGCATTCATTTTAAATCGGATTGGTATATGCCGGCAATGATATCTTCTCTCAACTTCATATTCGAATTCAGAGCTCTGAAAGTGTCACTCCCGTTTTGCTGAAGAGAAAGATTAAATAAGTATTTTACACTTTCTCAAGCACAAGAAACTGTTTTCAAAAAATCTAATAGGTCCTCATCAGTCTAGTCTTAGGCCAGGAAAATCCACCAGAGATCAAAGCAAGTCTAGAAACTTCACCTATACGTCGACTTCAAAATCGCATCAGAGGCGATGTATATAGACGATCTATACACTGTCATATCTAGGTTTGTCACTCAAACCAAACTCGCAGATTGTGCAGAAAAACTATGGAGCACTCTTGTCGCTTCCTTCAGGTCGGTAACTCACCGAGACACTCAGTGTCAAAAAAAAGTCCTAGGGAAGGCGTTGTTAAGTGGCATATTCCCAAAAACTTGAAAGGCCAAAATACAGAGATGCCGAGAAAAATTCTATTTTGTGTAGCTGATGAGTTCGAATAATGCATGGATTTGAATTTTGCATTTTCGAAATTTTGGTCTTTCGGAATTTTCTGTACTTGTCATCTTTTAAGCACCAGAACTGAGAAGATACAAGATGCACAGCTTACATGTCACACCAAATGGTAACAAACGCGGGTAATATTGACTTGATTGGATGAATGCAGCGAGCTATGAATGAGGCGCATTAATAACTCGCTGCACATTAAAGCTTAGGTATCTGAAATGGACTTTGTGTATGTCGGCTCCGGTAAATAAGCACAACATATATTAGAGCTACTGTTCTGGCATTAAGTAACCCTTGTCAATCATAGTTACTTCGGGCTGTAGCTTTTAGTAATAAGGCCAAGCGGGCAAATGCAACAAATTCTTCTTCTTCTTCTTGTGACGCTACAGTCCGGGGTGGACCTGGGCCTTAACTAAAAGCCACAACCAACATGCCAAATGGAACAAATACTTTTTTCCAAACAAAATAGCCCCAAATGGTTATTGATGTTTTTGCTAAAAAACCAAATTAGGCCGAAAATTAATTTTGGGATCTTTTACATCAACAGCTTTGCGTGATTCGTTGATCCACCCAATCCGGATCTATTCCTCATAGCTTGGGCATGTTTTAAAGTGAATGCGGGATCTTTGGTCTTTTCAAAAAGAAAAATATGTGTACGAGTTTTGATACTCTTTGGATTAATGGCATCTGAAGCGAGGAGATTTAACAATGTGTTTTATAAGCTATGGTCATATAGCCTTGTAAAGTACCTCCTGATAATGTCTAAGCCATATTAAGCCATGTAGAACGTATTTTAAGCACCGTTACATAGCACACAGTGATTGAATTCGAACCATTCGGAAAATGCAACAGAGAATGTCCGCGTCTAAATTGACGATAAGTGGAGAGATACCTAAATCAATTTGCTATGCAAAATTTTAGTCAGCTGTTGAGAGTATGTGCTGTAAAGATGTGAAGTATGTGGCTTGAGATCGGGGATTTCGAACAGTAATGGTACACTTAGAGATGGGGACTATGTTTCACATTCACATTCACACCACGGTCCGTATGCTCACATGTTATCTATGTTACTTATCAAAAATGTAAGTTCTTTATTAAGAGAAACCTCTCTACACTGCACATGTGGGAAATGTCTGTCTTCTGGGTCTTTCATCATGCAAACATCATTAATTCTTGCTTATGAAAAAATGCTGCTATTATAAACAAGTTTCACGAGTTCTTCGGTGACTGGCCAATCCAATTGGATGACAATTTTAAGTTGCCATCATTTTTTTAATCCACTATAATCGAAATTGATGAGACTTACAATTGAGTAATTTTTTTAACAACTTTCTACTATACAACGTGCAAATAAATTTAGTCCGGACATGAAAAGCAAATTTATTGTTTTATGGTGACGCTGGTGACATTATCTGCCAAATCGAGTTGGCTCGAGTTGTGACTTTTAAATGGATATGAAATCATCTACTGCATTAAAAAATCAACACGCATCGTGCGGGTTAAAGCTTTTATTTATGGAAATATCTCTCTAATAGAGAAATTTAGTGAAATTTCTATTTATCGTTATATGTACTTTAAACTGCGATTTGCTCAAAATATTTTGCTAAAAAGATTCAAAAAAGCTGTACACAATTCTATCGGTATAGACAGCAATACCAATAGCCCAAGTATTTAATTTAAATCTCACCCGCTCTCCTGAGGCCCACACGTGCGATATTTTTTGTTGAACTTTGAGCAAGAGGAAAGCAAAATTAAAAGGTTATATTACATCGTGGTGAGTAATTTTTGAATTATCACTCTAAAACTCGAACTCGAATAGAGATTTAAAAAGTTTGAAGGAGTCAGCCAAATGACCAAAAAGGACCAACCTACCTATGTCAAAATATTCATTTCAATCTTACTGATTATGAGTTTTTTAATGAAAGTACTTTTAGCCATTTAATTCTACGTCAACACACCAGTGTTATTAGAGAAATTCAGGAATTCAGAGCCTATATCAATAATCGGTTTCGGATATTTCCATGAACATTGTCGCCCTCAATCTTATCTTTACATACATAAACGACAAGTTTGGCAACTTGATATCACTTCCGTTTCTTCTATATGCCAATTAACTTATAATGCTTTTAAGGAAAGGTTATGTAACTTGTTTGAGCCTAAGCTATGGGAAACGTGTTGTAATTCCTTATCAAATACAATTGCTTGGATGTTCGTTTTTTATCCAGCAAAATGAAAATGTTTTATGCAAAAACTTTCCCAAAATTCCAAAGGCCGTTACGCTCGCAATTCGCGAAACAATTAAATCCATCTAACAAAAGAGTTGGTGTGCGAACGTTTTAATTTTTTTTTTTGCATTTCCTCATTTTCAACCAATTTCACTTATTTAATCCTCTTAGAACATACCTACGATCACAAAACATAAGTGCTCGTCAAATAAAATTATTATGCGAAGAAAGTTGTGTCGTAAACACTGCAACCCCAAGAACAATGCAACAATTCCATTCACCATTCCCAAGACTAATTACCACTAAAACCACTACAACAACTAATGAAATGAAGTGAAATGAAGTTGAAAATTTATATAACAATGTAATACGTCGTTATGCTGCCAATAAAACCCCCACCAAGTGCATTTGGGGAAAAGAAAGAGTGAGAAGTCTCACAGAGAACACAACAAATGATGAGCCATCTAAACAAACCCATTAACCAGATGGCATACATCGAGACCCCAGACGTCGGGGCAGACTACGCAGAGGCTGGATAAATTATTGAACCCTCTTCTTAAACGAAAGCGGCTAGCACCCCTCAACGCGAGTGACATAAACAAATCACGCACAGTTTCAGCACCACTGTTGCCCGGTCCGATCAAACAACGAACACAACGTCATACAAACGAGAGCCGAGCAGAGAAATGCCTTCGTATTTTTCCGGGTTTTTGTACCTTCTTTCTTTCTTACAATCGGTGACTTTCTACCTGCCTCTGTGTCACCTCACCTTTCGAGCTTAAGACTGTCCACATCATTCCCAATCAGACCAGTGACTCTCTCGCCAGGTCTCTCTCTTACTCTCTCCGTCGGCGCATTGCTTCACACCAACTAACCGACTGAGCATGGAAAACAGAAGACACACCGCGTCGGTAGACCACCTATTCACAAGGTGATCGTGATATAAGAAAAGCACAACAACACACTGCCATACCAAAGCGAACGTCTTCCAAAAGAATCCACACTCGCTTTGGTTGCGGAAGTCTTAACCGCTGCAGTGAAGACACCCGACAACTCAGTTGGTTTTCGATTGCGATTGCGGATGGACGGTTTTTTCGATTTCTTCAATCCAATCACCGTCAAGCAGCATCATCTAACTTTTCCTTGTGCGCGAGCCACCGCACCAACAGCAAACCGCAGCAACCTTCAAGAATCTCGAATCTCTAAAGTGAAAGTTTATTCTTTTATTTTCGTTCGGTGCTGTTCGTTACATCGCTTCGTTATCAAGACTTGTCGTACGGTTTTATTTTGATTTCGGTTCGATTTGTGTGGTGCATTACTCGCGCTCACTGCGTACTCGAAGGGGCAATCGTTTATCTTTCCCTGTGCAACTTACAAATTCAATTTGCATATCGAAACAGTTAATCGTGGAAGAGGTGAAAAATCGCGAAACAATACTATACGCCAGTGCTGGCCAGCTACAACCAGCCAGAGAGAGACAGAAAATTGCACGCACGCATTGCAGATACCGTCTATCTAACACTCTAGATACATAAGGAAGCTACACACATGCAGTAGCCATCTGCCAATCGGCCACCGTCCGCCAGTGCAACTCATCAAATCAATTCTGTGCGTGAACCTATCCGCTTGTGAAATCATGTAAAACGAAGCGAACGCAAAACACCTTACAAGCTCTGGAAAGATTTGTGTTGTTTGTTTTTTTTTTTTTTGGAAATTTTTTTCTACTACGTCTCGGTCAAGGATTAGTTCTCCCTCCCCCCTCACTGAAGACGCTGAGGAGCACCGAGACAGAGACCGAATTCGCGCGAGTGGCGAGTGATTATGTTATTTGTTAAATTAAGAACCCTCCGTCGTCGTCGTCACGAGAATACTCCGGATCGAAGAAGAATGACAGTCTCACGTGCAAAGTGGGTTAATTCAACGGCAATATGTGCCTTCCTCGTAACAGTGCTGCTGTCAGTGCTGCCGTCACCTGCAAATGGATTTACACCGATCGGCGGCGTGCTCCAAAACGGAGGTAAGTTCGAACTTTTCTCTGCTCTGCTTAGTCCCATGTGTTCACCCTCCCCCCGCATTTTTCCGCCTATTTGGACGGCGAAGAATGATTCCATTATTCAGCGATTACCAAATAAAGGGGAGAATTCCATCCGATCGCCGGCGATAACTTTCTAATCGGTCCCAGCACCCGAGTCTGTGTCAGGCCAATTGAGAGAGGCCTCAAATTCGCAATCGCCTCTGTCCAGCTGCCGCTGAATAGACGGTGATTTATGTCACCGAGCGAAGATCCCCCGAATTGGAGTAAACACACAATGCCGTGGCATGGTCGCGCGGTCGACAAAAGTAAAATTGAAAGCGTGGATCGCGCACAGATCACATATGCTCAACCGGAGTCGATTACACCGGGGTGGCTGCGGTCGAAATGGATTTTCACTTCGCACGCACTCTTCCGTCTCCACATACGAGTGCACCTCGTTGCAGCGCGCACTATTGGGAGAAACGAGATCTTAATTCACTTACTAATCCATCCATCCGTTCAGCCATCCATCCATCTATGCATCCAGCCAGCCAGCCAGCCATCGGTGGCCAAAGGCATTATTACTCGTATCTATTAACTAGACCGCAGAGTGTTGTGTGTATGAAAGATACTCATACTTGCACTCGCTTTGTGTTCCGTCTTGTTGGAGGCTTCACTATTGACTTGGCCGCCTCGTTCGGCCGGCTGGGTGGCGGTGGGGTGTCTCATTCGGTTTTGTGCCTTTTTCTGCTTTTTGTACGTAATGTGTGTCAGTAGTTAATAGAGAAAAGATTTATATTTTAGTTTCGTTTTGAGGTGGATTTTATGTTTTGCGGAAAAAGTGGACCGGCATGCTGCCGACGCCGCCACTGCTCTGCTGAGGGGCATTTTCAGTGTTGAGGGAAATTGGAGACGATTGGAAAAATATTACGCCCGAGTTGAGGTGTGCACGATCGATTGAAGGTCGACGGTAGATTTTTATTTTCTGTATTTCGCTTTTTATTTATTTGCCCGAAGGGAAAGTGTAAGTTAAGTGCTTCGCGGAGGGGAACTCGAGTCGCCCGAAAAGGGGGTGACAATATTTTATTACAATCTTGTGAAATTTTACCATCTCTCTACAGCTGGTAGGCATAAATGGACATGGAAATGAATGGGAAAACGAATTTGAATACAATGTCTACTTGCCGCTGCAAATTGCATACCAATGAGTGACAAATTTTCAGCTATTAGTTGTGGCTGGGCCATAAAAAGGGAACGAAGTTAGAAGATAATTTTTGGTTAAAAATTAGTGGCACCTTAGTACTAAGGTCTGCCTTGTTCAGGAAGTACTCGCACCACATGTAGAGAGAATCTACATTTTCCTGCCGCCTCCGAGCGTCGGAAGTCGAGAAGCTCTTCGTAGAAGTAACAACTCAGAAGAAGTTTTGCCAAAAGAGAAATACCATTTTTCAGTCCTGGGACTCGGGACCTTATGCGTGTAAGCCGGCTTACCATTTTCCACGGTAGCTACCATTCTTTGTTATTTTTTTCCAAATATTCCAGCAAATTTTTATAAATCGTAATACATTTTACCTAACACTTCAAAATGCAGACGCTTATAATCCACAGAATGAATGAAAGTTGACATTAATCTCAGCTTAGGGCTAGATTTATGTGATAACGATTTAAGAACAATTTAGGTACGACTTTTGACGTATGCTAGAAACAATTCCGACAGTCTGTCATATGGTGCCAACTTTACTTAAATTTTCCCAATGCTGGCTTCAGTGTTAGTCTCTGTAGGCAGTTGGTGGCTTACACTTTATCATTCCATCTCATCCAAGTGTGCAAATCATTTTATGTATGGCATGTTTCATTTGGATAATAAAAGCAATGACAATTTAAGAAAGGCGAAGATTTAAAATTTTAATACCGTTTTATTACATCAACCGATAACGAATCAAATTGGATTTTGTCAACTTATTTGACAGTACTCCAGAAAATGCCAACAAACATTTTGTTCGTTAAAATGAATAGAAGAGAGAAAAAATCCACTCTCTCATGAGCAAGCATTCGGGAACAGACAATCGTAGGTTATCATTTATTTTGCGCATGCCGTCAGGTTAACGTATGCTATATTTCCACCCCTCGATCCTCCGCCAATCAATCATCAAAAGCTATGTCGACATGGGTGTGACATCTCTAAAATGTTGTATCCGTTAAAATCCTCCTTTGCGGACAGCTGCCATATGCAGTCGCCTTTGAGGGATGCCCAAATGCCTGAAATGAATCCGTGAACAAATTTAAACTTTTTGCAAGTACAAAGGTACTTTGCATGTACTCAAAATCGTACAACAATCCCAAGCAGACTGTTATATGTGTTGTGGACAGAATCCCAGATATGCCCCAACCCGAATATATGTTATTATTATTGTTGTGTACTCTTCCAAAACATTTGTGAGGGACTTCTTTTCAAGATTTTGGGCTGCAGCTTTTTTGATCCTTAACTTTGCTTTTACTGACACTCGCCGTGCAAACTTGCAGAATATAACGGCAAAAAAATCGTAATCTAAAGTTAGTCATGCTAAACGATTTCTTAACCAACTATAAAAGTATTCCTTAATTTAGTTTTTTATTTTATCCAGCTCGTTACCTTATGTTAGAGCTCAGCTTAAAATATTAGCATTTCGCTTACTCTCATAAGGTTATCCATTCCCATTTGTTCCCTTCCAATGAACTCACATCTATAACCTTCACTATGGACTATGGACACTATGGCCTTTAATTCCCACTTCATTTGTCTAATCCATCACATATATTCCCTGCTTTCTATTTCCCGTGCTACACGAAATATTGTCTGATGTTTTCGTCATATTTTTCTCCTTACGCTCAGTTCATCGTTTTAAGTTATATCTAAAATTGTATTCAATAACAATAGCAATACAATAGAATAGAAAACAATTTGTAAGCAATGCTGGATATCGAACCATAGCACCGAATTTGGCCTTATTTCACTTATGTACTTCGAAATAAGGCCGAATTGACTGTTTGAAGTAAAATCAAATCGAATGTCTTAGAAAAATGGGAAACAACTCAAATTAAAATATTTTACTTTTTTTATCGCGAGGACTGCGATATAATCGATAACAAACATTAAAAATAGGGGGCATGCTGCTATCTTTCAATCTCCAAAACTTAACCATGGATACGATTTGAAATAGTTGCGAATTTGGTCATAACCTTTTTTTCCTTTCTTTACATGTCAGTTATAAAAACAAGACATCCCCTATTTGACATTTTAAACAAATCCTACATTTTGACAAGAAGGAGGGTCAACAGGGGACAGTATGCCCCGCATTCATTAAACCAAGTCTTCATAGCTTCCGCACATACATTTCCTTTAATTTTTTTTTTTCAAAGTTCAATAAGTCCGATTCGGTTTTATTTCAAATTATTGTTAAAGTTAAGTTAAGTCGTATTTTGATATTACAAAATGGAATAATTCCGAATTTCAAAAGGCGGTGATACATCGCTCGTTGCAGTGCAGCATGTTCACTTTTTCCCTCGTGCACTCTTTTGACAGAAAATTTTTAGATCAGGAACAAAGATCAATATACCGATGTGCTCATGCTTTTTCTCCAATAAACGTCTTCTTATAAAAAAAGCACAAGGGGAAGTCACTAAATTGTAAATAAGATACTGTTATCTGAAGTAAATGAGTGCTTATACCGAGGTTCTTGTTGAAAAACGAACTGAAATCATTATTACATTCCACTTTATCTGTTGAATTCTATTGTATAACTCCATTGTTTCACTCCAAAAGACTCCCATTGTTTCTTCATTTTAAAAGGTTTTCAAAAAATTTCTCGTAACACAACAATTCTCTGTGCGTCTTTTCTAACATACGTCAAAACTGCACTATAATAAATTTTTCTCAAAAACAATTTCACTCCACAAACACCATTTGGAACCCGTCTTAAAATTGTGTCATTCCCACGGTCAAAATCAATCACTCTCCAAATTAAATTCAAACCATATTTGATCTCAGATTAGCAGCCTCTCACCCATCCCCCACTTATTATTGACAAATGCTTCGAATTGTAGTGCTGTCCACCGTGATTAGATTGCACGTCATCATGATTGACGATAGCCACACTGAAACCGTTTGATACTTTTTTAAGAACAACTCGTATATTCGATTCCTTAACGTCAGTCAGCTGCCAGCGGCAGCCACTGCTCACTGCAAGCGTGGTCTGGTTCTGTGAAAAATATCTAACTTCATACGTTACCGTTGTCGTTACACAATCTTCCACCTCTATGCAGCAGCATCTTGCGCTGAAAAAACAGTTTCCATCAGTCTTATGTCAGACTGACGCCCAATCTGTCCCTCCGCACCGTCGCCACACGTCGATGATCTTCCCATGCATGTGACAAACACTTACGGAACCTCGATCGGGGTCATGTCGAAAAAAGAACGCTATCGCATGTATCTTAATGTCTCCTCCAAACATAACTGTATCACCAGATCGTGCGTAACGCTGCCGCCACCGCGCACACACATCTGGATGCCGCCGAGTTATCCCATGTTTAGCATTGATTAACAACCCAGCACAGCGCGGCACATGCAGGGATCAGCCGCATCCGCGACCAACTTCACATCGATCACACGTCGATTCAATCCATCGTCTCCCATTCTTTCGAGGTCATGCACCAAAATCCACGCCCCAATTCGGAGACTCAATGCGGCAGGCTTTTGTGATCGAAATCCATTTACTGGAACCCCATCGGCTCGCGACTGTTCCCGTATCTGGAGCATACGATCCGTCAGAGATGAAAAAGAAAATTACGCAAAATTGTCTGCTCGCGACACAGTGCACCGGCCATCAGCGCGGTGCAAGGCAGCTTATATAATGTGCGCGAGGCACTTGAACGTAACGCCGAGTGCATTGTGTCTCGTTCACAATCGAACGAGGCATTCCAGTAACCAACTTACGAAACAGACTGCAAATGAATTGCACGTTCAATTAGGCAGCGCCTGGGATGCACGCTGGCTATCAGTGAGATGCCAGTGATCTTTCAGAGAGTATGCAAAATTTATGACGGTTCCAGTGAGGAAGCACCTTTTGGACATCTCATCGAGTGAACGGTGGAAATAACTCTCGCAGTTCGTCAAGCAATTTGGGTCACTGTTACGACGGCTCCGAGTCGGCACACAGTCGCACTCGGCCGCTCTCGTTGGCTAATGGACAAAATAGTTTGACCAGCGTGCGCAGCACACTTGGCACTACTGGCATGCTATACTAGTTAACTGGCTAACTGGACGACAGGTCCGGAACGTACCACTTTTTCACTTGATTTGGTTCGGATTTTTTCTGGTTTTCCAGTGCACGATGTGTGGTAACACAGATACACACTGGCGGCCGGCGTGTACAACAAGTGATGGTCGCTGTCATGTGCGACCAGAGTGCGAAGGAAGAATTGAGAAATTTTCACTGTTGTGTCGGCTTCCCGGTTGTGTCGGCTTCTCGCCAACGACGACTACCAACAGACCGTCGCACGATTCCTGATGACTGATTGGACAGGAACTCGAAAGCGGCATCACCAATCGACGGCTTAAATTAGTTTCATGTGCTAATTGGTGGTCATTTCGATGCCGGGAATCCAGGTCGGGTGTGCGTAGTCTAATATTTGTCGAAAATGTTAACGACAAGTGCTCCAGTTGCGCACTGAAATACGGTATGATTGCGGCAACGAACGAAAGCTGTAGACGCGATGTGGCTACACTTTGGAGTAGCCAGCCACCTGTGGGAAAGTGCAATTAATAATGTTGCTCTAAATTGAATCGACCGCAATGTCCAGGGGAAGAATTGACGATTGGCAATGGAGAATGATGCTTTCAATGGAACTGAAGTTTGCATTCATTAGAGCGGGAATTGATTTATGAGATCTGAAGAATTGGTAGTTTACCTGATGGCTTACCATAGTTGGACAAATGTTTTCCACTTGACTTGCCATCGCGTTGCCATAATGCGAGAATTCTTGCAAAAATGCAACATTTCTGTTTTCTATTTTCTTTTTGTAGTATTGGTATTTTAGTGCTGCATTTTGCTTATTTTCGTGGTCGCCGTGGTGTAGTGGGTAAGTGCCTCGATCCACACGCAGAAGGTCTAGGTTCGAATCCCGGACGGAACACCTCGACTTTTTTACAGCAACACCCATCAATTGTCTATGAAAAGCTTCTGAAATCTCGTCGTCAGCAAAAAAACTGTAGGCTCCCTCTACTCGTGAGAGAGCAGTAGCACGCACAACACGAGTAGTTCTTGTAGGAGCTAGGCCCTGGTTCCTTGTGGGCTGTAATGCCAATCAAAATTTTGCTTACTTTCGAAAGATTCATGCAAATGTTTGCTCAAGGCCTTAATTTCAATGACATTTACTGACAGAAAAAGGTCTGTTCACGAATCGAACT
Source organism: Eristalinus sepulchralis (assembly GCA_944738645.1). Classification (NCBI taxonomy): domain Eukaryota; kingdom Metazoa; phylum Arthropoda; class Insecta; order Diptera; family Syrphidae; genus Eristalinus; species Eristalinus sepulchralis. Next base: position 59,444,917 of record OX122886.1, read on the forward strand.
AGTACTCAAACATTTCTTTAAATATAAATTTCATCAAATATGAGTACTTTGATGGCACGAACAGCCCTGATACCATGGTTGGCTTATTTTAATTTATAGGAATGAATGCAATCAAGAAAGCTATGGCAAGGGAATCAAGGTGTCCGCCATCTTTTTAATTTCTGATATCATTCCGTGATCAGAAGCTTTTCACAGGCTAGTGATAATTGTTGAGTATTGTCAGCAACTCGAAATAGGTGGCGCTTTGAAAAAAAAGATGTTTAGTCCCTTGATCTGGTCCATTTGCCAAAGTTGGCATGGTCCGCTCATGGTCCGGCGGCCATATTTGTTCTTAAAAAAAGGTTGCCTAAAAAATTTGAATCCTTCCGCTGCCTTCGATATATTTTTCCAGATTTCCGTTATATTGTAGATCCTGCTAAAATTTAGCTGGCAACGCGGTTTGTCATGACTCATTTATGATTCAGAAACTTGGAGTATCTTTCGCAGTCAAACGTAGAAAACGCTGGAAGAAATATAGATCGCAAAAATGTATTTGTTGCTTAAGATAAACGTCTTTTGATTGTGAAAAGTGTATTTTTACCAATTCTGGGTCATTCGTTCAAATTTAAACAAGGACCGCCCCGACGATAACTGCCACAGTGGTCTTAAGCCACACTTTAAGCCAATGAAATCACAATACTTACAAACAGGAAGAAAGATGAAATGATAAACTGTCTTTTCAAATTCGGTAATGTGTTTTTAGTGATAGATAAAGAAATGTACACAATAGTTGAAGTATTTAGGGAAACACTTTAAAACAAAAGAAAATTGAGGATGAAAAATCCACTCGGGGTACAGCGAACTTCATAGATAGTAGTCATTAAACGACTGAGGATACAATAAAACACAAGAAAAAAAGGTTTCTGGTAAGAAAAAACCTAACTTAAACTTATCCCTGTTTCAAACGACCTAAACCACACACGTTTTGAAATAATCATTAGGGTTTACGAATTTGGCTTGTACGTGGAAAAATCCGATTCAGAACAACTTTTAAGCATATAGAAGCATTTTGACAACGTTTGGCCTTTTTAGTCTTAATTTTGTTATTTGTGCTTCGAAAACTTCGTCCCTTCAAAGTGAACTTGTACAAATTTGATGAAGGCAATTTTCGAAACGTAACAAAGGAAGCATTTTTCTCATCAAGGAAGATCAATTGGTTTCTATTTTTGTAGAGTAAACAAACCATTTGCAAGAAAAGTTCTGAAGAAGTCTACTGCCGTTTCCAATCCAAAAACGCGACTAAAAACTACTGAACAAATATTGATGTCAAAAGTTTCAATTGGGTTGCCATCGCCCTAGCTGGATGAACAATAGCCTGTAACTCCAAGATGCGGCTTTCAAGAGACACTTGCAGACTAATAGCAAATAGGAATAGTCTTTCTTTTCTTATTTTTGAAAACATGTCTAATTTGCCTTCTTAATTGTTTTGTTTACCTTTTTTTATGTTAACAAAATCCCAGTCTTTTTATTGCTTGTAACAATAAAAATAGAGCTGCACCTAATTTTTATATTTTTGGCATCCTTGGATTTAAGACTCGTTACCAATGCCGACATTTAATTTTGTCCGGTCTTCATATCTCTTGACTGACAATCGTCAGCACTTATATAGATCTTCCACCCCACCCGTCCATCATTTGGCTTAAGTTCAATATTTTGAACGTTTTTTCTTTAATCGAAGACCATTGACGTATAAAGACAATCAACTTACATAATGTTCACTGACTCATAGTCATCAACCTTGACCTTAACACCAAAAACTAACGCAGACGATGGCACTTTTGTTGCGCCAGACAGCATCATATTGAAGGCACGCATCATCGTGTTCAATATTTATTCACTTCTCTTGTCTACCATCAATAATTGCGACGGCCTACGCAGAGCGACGAGTTAAATAATCCCATTGTTCCCATACACTGATACTTTTACGATTAATATCCATTCCAAACGATGTATGAACTGAACTTAAGTTCAGACATCGCAGCTTCCTCAGAGAAAGTTCAACGAAAACAAAAAAAAAACTAGTTAAATTCACTAAATGGAAATCCTCCCAATCAAGATCTAGAGGAGACATACGAACAAAAGAACCAACTCATCAAGAAACCGTTGATCTACGCAAACCCACCACTAATCACTTTTGATCTTCCGCAAAATTTCGTGATGCGTGCAGTCACATTACACTGACTTATGCGAGAATAACCGATGACGACGTTCTAAATGACAATAAGACATCAACACCAGGTGCACAAGCCAGCGGCGAGCATTAATTTTTACGCTCCTCCACTATCAGTTAGGAGGAATCGCTTTCAGCAGCAGCAACAGCAGTAGCAGAGGTATGACATCGAAACGAAAGTGTGTCACACTCTCATCTGCATGCGCACACTTGCGGCGCACGAGACTTAAGTGTCGTAGCTTGTGGCGGTACAAAATTGCCGGGTGTACCCGCTCACCGACTATAATGGATCTCGTGCTCGTATTAACTGCGAAAATCTGCATGGAAACCTGGCGATTTGTTGTCCCGTTCTGTGGAGTGAGTAACGTGTTGAGCAAATTGTTGGAGCAGCGTAGGCCTGAGGATCCCTGTTCGAAGCCGGTCTTGCTTGAGAGCGTACCCGCTCGTACTATCATACGATAATCGTTAACGCATCAGTGTTCTGTCACAATGAAGCAGAATTGCAATTTTATATCACACCGTCAGAGGTGCTGCTTTTGGGTCACATCAACAAATATCCTCCTTAACCTGGACTATATGAACCGGATGACTATTTGAAATAGTACGGCATGGATCAGGTCCAGCGAAAAGAACGGGTCTCGCAAAGAAAAGGTTCTACCGCAGGGATGTGGGTAATTGGGACTGGGGCAAATTGCAGGCTTCGCAAATTACCTTGATTTTAATTGCTATGACTTTGCGCGGTGTGCTCCTGACCGCTTCAGGCGACCGGTTTTATTCGGGGTCAATTAGAGTGATTGGAACTTGTTTATTTTTTGCGAAAAACTTGGCATCACTTAACTTTTATTGTCTCAACGATTGACACGGAAAATGTCACCCAAAACAAAATGAAATTAGTTTTCGGTTCAATTATTTCAGCTCTCTAACTTTTTTAAGGTTGTATGCCACCGTGCAGCCTATTGCCTAGACATGAAAGAAAGGAAGGGATACTAATTTGTTTCAATGTGAAAAAATAATAGAAATATGAATGAGATAACCCTTTTCTTGATAATTGTCCCCTCGATGACACCATCCCTGTTCCTTTTCTGAAATCATTTCAAGTCGTATTGCAATTCCTTATCCCTGAGCTCTGCAGCTAGTATGAGTCATTTATTGAACCCCTCTCTTCGCAGGAATAACTGGAAGTGAAAGAGCACTTGAAGGAGACAGTTTAATTGCAAAGACTTAAGCTTGTGATGCAGTTCAGATTTAGGGCATATGCAGAAGAATACAAGTGTTCTGTATCGGAATTTAGACCTAGAAACGTCAGTATTTGATATTGTATATATTAAACATTTAAGTCGCCTAGTCCTTGTAGGAGCAAATGCATCAGAAATTGTTGGGTGATCCATACTACCGAATAAAATGGTTCAATCAGATTTTATTATAAAAAAGCAGGTTTTGTGAGCTACAATAGCTTGTTGTTTGACATGTCAATACCGAAATGGAGTTGAATCGATTGGGTGTTAAGTAACAAATGTAACAAACGTAATCCCCACCAATATTATTTGCATCTGGCAATACTGTTCTTTGACAGAAGGAAGACGTTTTAAGCTTCAATTTATTTAGAGACCTCTTAAAAATCGCACAGTTTCGTAAGCACGAAGTAACCTTTGAAATTTTATTTTATACATATACACATTCGAACTTAAGTTCAAATAAAAGTTTTATTTCCAAAAATTAAATAAAATGAAAAAAGATTGTTCCCGTGTGACAATGTAAAATGTTCTTCCAAGTTGCTGCCTTGGCAGGATTTGCAATAGTACATTCCGTTCACTCGGATTTTTCAAAACCTTGCAAATGGTTAAGGGTTGTAGCTCGTGGATTGCATTTTGCTTAAGACCAATTTTATATTATCGGTCTTAAGCACGTTAATCGTTAACAAGATTGTTGGCATAACATCGATTTCTGGTTTCCCACAAAAAAGTCCAAAGAGCTCAAATTGCAAGTACGATGCGGATATCGACATCACCTATTTCGCTAGTGTGGCATCGCGCACCATTCTCTATCAATTAGTGTTCATACAAAGAATGTCTTCAATTTCAGAAAATTGCCAATGCGACGCCCGCCTCCGACTATGATATTGTTCCCAACCTTACGTTCAATGATGCCACTCTCTGTGGATGTACTGAATGTGCATTATTTCCGAGCCCTTCTGCAGTCGCGGCGAGTGGGACTCACAAAAAATGCACAGTTCGAAATTCACAGCACTTAGTCTTGAAACGCTTAAGATGGCTAGGCCATGTAGAGCGTATGGACACCAGTGCTCCGGCCCCAAAAGTCTTCGAATCTGAGCCATTGGGACAACGCAACAAGGGACGGCCCAGGATAAGGTGGCGCACACAAGTGGAGAAGGACCTCAACCAACTTGGAGTGCGCAACTGGCGGCAGCGTGATTCAAGCGTAATGCAACTGATTTCGTTTCGCGTAGATATGAAACTGACTTTCTGCCAAGATTTCTAACAAATGACTTACCATGTATAACTTGCCTTACTGCTTTACTTAAAAGAAAAAATTGTAAAATCTCAAGCTTGTTAATATGTAATGATCTACAACATATTCTACGGACTGTACATTTATATGTGAAAGAAACCTTAGCAGCAATGAGTGCAAAGTCTCACAATAATGTCTGAAACTATTCAACAGCACAGTTCCAGAAAAGGACCTTTCTGCATGTTTTGAAAGTTGCATTTGGACACAACTGTATTGCATTCGGCGGAATTACTTGGAAGGGAAGGGAATAGAATGAATTTAGATGAATGCATTTTTTTCTTTTTGATTTATAAATAATTTCCCAGCCACAATCTGGAATTTTGTAAAGCAGATTTAAAATTGCATGATAAAGAACGATTCACGACTTTGCTATCCGCTTTAAGAAACATTTAGTTGTTGGACCTAGGTGCAGGGCTAGTGAAGTATGTGAGGACCTGTGCTTGATTTTTTTATAATTGGTGCGCGCTAAAGGGTTTGTAAAGTCCCCCTAAGTGACCGGAATTAAGTCACAGCACGGCCGAAGGTATACAGGAAGAGACGGAAAGGAGGTACACATTGGTTTTAAATGTCTCTGGATTGTAAAGAGGAAAAAAGTTGAGCTGGGAAAAGCATTTCATATTTGTGTGGTGCGACTGAAGAACGAGTCTCTAAGCCTAACTGTACGTCGGAAGGTGGGCTTTAGGATGAACATGTGAGCATTCCTAGCGAGGCGAGTATTGCGCGTTGAAGGGGAGGAATGCAACTGGCTAACTCATTAGAGCATTGTTTGTTAAAATAACGATAAAGTAGTGAAAAAGACGCAACATTTCGTCGATGTTCTAGAGAGTCGATTAACTCTTAGTATTACCAATAAGTTTTATAGTTCGCTGTTGAATTCTATCTAGTAGGTGCAGGGGGGTCTTAGGAGACCAGATAGGAGCGTTATACTCAAGCCTTGGATGTATGCCTTATAAATATATTGTTGCCAGAAAGAACAAAAAAGAAACCTAGACATTTCGTTGCATTTTTGGCGATGATGATCTCGATATGCGATCATTCCAACTAAGTGTTGATTTCAATACTGATGCTGTTGTGCTTGTGTACTGTGGCTTGAAATATGCAAAGTCCCTCCTAGGTCAATTTGTTTGCAAGAAGCTTACAAACATTGCTTACAAACATTGTAGCGCGGGCAAATAAAAAACATTGTTTTTAAATGCTTGAGGTCGCCGTGGCGTAGTGGTAAGTGCGTCGACCGCCACGCAGAAAGTCTGGGTTCGATTCCCGGACGGGACGCTTAGCATTTTTTTTTCACGGCACCACCTTTTTCGAGTTGCTGTCAACACTCAAAGAGTGTCAATTGTCTATGAAAAAGCTTCTCAAATCTCGCCGTTCGGAGTCGGCAAAAAACTGTGGGTCCCTAGAAGCTAGGCCCTGGTCCGTTGTGGGCCAGCCAGTGCCACTCAATTATTATTATTATTTTTAAATGCTTGGAATTCAAACGCAGTGAGGGCTTTCTTCACACTTTAAATTTTTAAGTAAATACAATTATTTCCTGAAATGAGAAAACTAGACCTGTCCCCCAGTCAACCAAAAAACGAACTTAAGATCTACAACAGCAGTGGTCAATAACTCACAGGCCTCTTACAGTTTCGCCATAATAGAAAGTTCACTAACCTTAGAGTTCGCGTTTAAGCTGAACAATAATGCCTCCCTCAGACTTTCAACCAGTTTCATGAACATTTGCAAAATGAGTTATTGCCCTTGCTTACTTTCACTGGGCATGCTGCGAAACGAAAGCAGATCTTTCACCTGCTTCGCAAGAACATGCGGAACTTCCGACCTACACCACTCTCTCGCTGACTCCCACATTAAGCGAAAACAATGGCAGAGCATCTCATCGGTGCTTGCCTCTGAATTAGTTTCTTACGTAAGCCGGAACGAACTGCGAAAGGAAACAAATCTATTATCCAACACCTCACCCTACACAAAATCATTCAAAAATATGTCTATTTCATCATATCCTCTTCATTTTAAGAGGAAGAGAGATTGTGTTCTTTTAGAGGCACCCGCAGGTAGCTGCCATGAATCCTTGGTGTAGGTTAAGACCCACGCCACATAAACCAATTCGCCATCATCGTTGCATCGATAATTAGAAACTCCACTTTGCCATGCCGCCAAATAGAACGTCACACGATTTATTCTAGAGTCACAAATAAAATTTATTGTCACCACCTGCATTGCGTCCCCAATCCAACAGGTGCACACATCCATACGTGCACACACTACCCCGCACGACGGCTGGTCTCATCCATTATTCATCGCGCAGAGATAATCGGAAATCTTGGAAGAATTTCAAATCGAAGAAAGAAAAAGTTGTACAACCAGTGAAAGTTCTACGGGACAACAAAATAACCCACAAAACTCCGTGCCGTGGCCGTGGAGAAAGAAAGAACCGTGCACACACTCAGGGGATAGGCAGGCATTCTTCCAGTGGGTCGTCAGCTACTCTCTGTCAGCGGATTCGTGTGGCTGTGTATGCGGTTCGGTTGTCAAAATCAACAGAAAGATTGTCAAATGCTTTTGGTGAACAGAGGTAACCTAATGACTCGTAAATCATCTGACTCGTCTCACATTTAGCCTCATAATTAGCAATTAACGCTCATTAAGCGCTGATCAGATGGTTTTCTAGGTAATGAGGTGAGTTTAAAATAAAAACCAGGCACAAGGAGAGACACGAAAGAATTTTAAGTGGGCAAGAACTAAGATGTCCAACAGAACGAAGTCAAAACGAAACTAGTTATAATTTTAGTAGACTCACAAGCATGACAATTTAAGGTCGTTTACGCTTGTTTTTTCGAAATACTTGTGTAAAGTAATGCTGGATCGAAAAACTGTGCCGTTTTGCTGCGAGTTGAACATGTTTTCGTCATTTCCTATAATTGTCAAAGCACGTTGCCATCGGTTGACCGATTTTAAAGTGTTTGGAATGACTCTCCTGAAATTCAATTCATTGCAAGCTGCAGCAAATACAAGCTATAGACAGTGTTGGGTTAAAAATTTGTGATAAATGTGTACCATTTCAAGTGAAGCAGCTTTTGTAATTTTCAAAAGACACCAATAAAACGGAATTTTTTACACTGTATTCGCAAATCGATGAAAACGGCGCTAAGTTGTATAAAGTTGCATGTTCGAATTGCTTCCATTTCCACCGTAGGATCTGCAGATGCGAACTCCAATTACTATTTACCCGTCCATAGACCTTAAGGTATCATACAGATATAAGACAGTCAAAAGACCAGATCATCACAGGGAACACTCGCAAAAAGCCCACAATAGCTTCTTTCGTAGGTGCAGAAATGAGGAAAAGAAAGAATACGTCTGTATCTCTCTCTAGGCTAAGAAAACCCTCTTTATGGGCTTACTTCGTCTACAATCTAAACGAGTTCAACCAATCAACTCTTAGCAACTCTTACTGGTTATAAGTTATAGAAAAGCAGATCCTCGATCCGCGTGGCATAGCAATGGGCCTACTCTAGCTTGAGTTGGGTTGGAAATTGTGCAGCCCACCTCTCTTACAAACCTACGTTCAGAGAAATCTCGCTGAAAATAAAGTTAGCGCCGACAAGGAGATAGTAGCCGAAACTGAGGCATATAGTAAAGAAAAGTGGGAAGATCGTGATAAACGCTAGAGGGGGCCCAGATGATTTGACTTAAGATTCATAGTCACAAAAACGTCAAAAGATTCACAGATGCCAGCCCAAAGTTTTAAGGAACCTGCATCGCAGTGACAATCTGACCAGAAGCTCTGTTTAACTGCCAAGGACAAACAGGAATCTTTGTTTTAGCGTAACTGTGCAGTAGGTTCCCTTATGTATAGGAGTGTCGATGTGGCGGTGGGCTTGGGTCGTGGGAAGAGTCGTGGTTGATATCACTACATCGTACACTTTCCTTAACCCCTCTGTCTCAGGTCACATGGTTATGGTTTCCATTCACTGGTTCAGTATGGACTTGCATTGCAAATGAGTATTGCAGCCCAAAGAATGACAAAGGTGTTCGGAAGTATCCGAGCCCCAATAAAGTAAAGTGATTGTTCCTTAAAACAAAATATCATTTGATGCTTTAGTAACTGAGGTATCTAGTCTTAGATTACGTTTGATGTGAAATTGGACTTCATGTTGTAAGGCCGTAAGGAGATGTAATACCGTTAATTCAAATCCCATTTCTCTATCGCCCTCGGAGATAACTGTGTTCAGTAAAGTCGAATTCCTTAAGTAAAATGTGTCTTCCTTAAAAGGGTTACAAACTTTTCATTCGATTTCCTTACTTTTTTGTCTATTTTGTTTGAATTTCTGTCAGTTCTGCAAGCAGCTGGAAAAAAATTAGCAAAAATTTTCAATTCCAATCGTTAATATAACATTTTGACCACCATTCCGTATTGCCTTTCAATTAGAAGGGATTCAAAACACTGGTTATTGAAATATTGTTTACAATTCTAAGAATCCTCAAAATTACGAAGATTCTTTATTTGTCCACAACAACTAATGTTCCAATTAGTTCTCCACAACCCATTGGCAGCACACAACAAAGAGTGGTAATCCAAAGAAATACCTAGACCTTTCATTCCTCCCCCGCACCACAATTCCGTCTGAAAACCCAATTATTTACAGCTGCACTTTCTATCAACCTCAAGGCTGTTACATCGCGTACAGCCCACCATAGAACATCGCTCACGTGCGGTGAATAATTCACCTGCCTCCGGCAATCTCTTTCTTTTATAATGCTAGGTCTTTATGGTTCGAAAAAAGCGAGAGTAAGGGGAAGTGAATTGCGCGCATTAATCGAAGGTATAACCGCAAACCACACAAGAAGAGAAAAACGCCATCAACCATCTTCCAAACGAATTTAACGAGAATTTGGAACATTCGATTACAGTTTGAAATTTATTAAAGCCTTTTGAATATGCCATCGGGAGTTTAGAAATTGATGAGGTGCATGCAGTGATTACTGATTGCAGTTTTACCAAACGACATTCATTTTAACTGGCCCTTGGCAACTTCTAGTTAGTTGCCGAACTTTCTGCGTAGTCTCACAGTTTACAGATTTTGTAGAAGAGGTTCTCTGATAATGACGAATGACAACGACTTTGATAAATGTTAAAATAAATTCAAACTGTTAATGTTCCTCTCTTGTACCTGTTGCAACAATCATTTCTACTGTCTGCTATAGTCCTCAGCACTCACTCTAAGAAGTTTTGGAAGTTCTACATTCGACATGAGCGCATTTACTAAAATTTAAAAGAAAAAAAAATAAATCAATTTTTAAGAGAATTCAAAATTTCCTGTAGTGCTGAGGGAAACCCAGATGATCATAATAGATGGCAAAGCAATGGACGGCTTTGGGACAACACACCTTCAGCACGAAGAGTCTTCAAATCTGAGCTGTTGGGGTAACAGGGGATGCTCTCGTCTATGATGGCGCAAGCACGTGGAGAGGGACCTCAAGCGAAAACAAGAAGATGGAGGAAAGCGGCACTAACCTTGGAGAAAGAAGATACTCGTGTCTGTAAGAAAAAATAGAATGGGGCTACAGTCCACAAGGGACCAGGTGCTAACTTCAGTACTCACGTTGCACTTGCTATTGGTCTAACGACCTACAGATCTAAAGTTGATTGCTAAATCCAAACAGCTACATTATCGGAAGCTTTTTTTATAACAGTTAGTACCCTTTCAGCTCTATCAATAACTCGAAAATGTTGTTACCGTTGAACCACAGTGTGAATCAACACTCTGACGTCACGACGCTTATTATCCAATTTCGGGTCGCCAAACAATAAGCAAGAACAAAGAATATGAGACCGAAATTATTATAATTCAAAGTTCCCCGGAATAAAATATAATGTAATATCTTACATTTGTGTAAGAACTGCAGGAAGGGCGGCAACAATCTTTCCACTTTGACGACCTTCAAGAGGCTCTGGTTATGGGGATCACCTCAAGTTATGCTCTATAATTATAAATTAATTTATTTCGTGAAAATCGCTTTATAAGTTCTATAGACAGGCAGACGAACCAAACACGCCGAAATTATAAAAAAAAAGTCATTATTTGAAAACGAAGCCTTAAATATGTATAAATCAAAAATTCTGTATCAACAATGGCTTCTCTCCTCCTTTACACAATTTAAACGAAGAATTTTTAGGAGCTTCCTCAAGGCAACAAAAGTGTCACTTAGTTGAGTCGTGAAAGAGATGAAGCTCTTAAAATAAACGACAGTCTCTCAATTCAAACGTAGCCCACGTAAGAAGAAGTCCATGCGCTACGGCCATTACGCACTACCCAGGACGACCACAAGCCAATGATACTCAAAGGTAAAATTTTGTAGAAGTTATTTACCACTAGTTGCTTCAGACATTTCACAGTTCTTCTGAAGTCATCTTAATCGTTACTTTTTACAACCCCAGCTAGTTTCTCCTCTTACACTTTACCACATTGATTTACAACCTGATTCACCAGGGGCTGTATTGCTTTGCTGGCAATTAGAACAAGGTTTCAGCAATCGCACCTAGCCAACATCCGTCGACGATGTCACTATCAAAGGCCTACCCACCCCCACTTACATTTACCCTTCTGAACAAAAAACCTACGAAACAAGAAAAGCCGCAACCATTGCTATAAGACTGCTTTCGCCGTTACCAAGAAAAGTAAACACCAGCCGTGTACACGTTACATTTTCACCCGGTTCACCAACCTCAACTTTACCACACTTCACATTCCCGAGAAATATGTGTCAAAGCCATCACGTCCAACCCAACCAACTAGTCCAAGTCACCATTAGCTTACAATTTTCCACCAGAACCAGTTCGTCTGCCATCACACCAGCGGCCGTGTAATATTCATTTGTGTTTTTCTTTTTTTGTTTTGTCGTTGAATCGTTCAATCAGGAATCCACCTCCAAAACTGATTCATTTTGCAGACTTCCTCCGTCCTCCACGGTGGCCCAAGTCCATCGCTTCAATTGACCCAGATCCGATCGAACGAAGAGTGATCTGTTAATTAGCGCCAAGCGCTGACCGTTCTACTAGTCCTACTCGGTATTCAGAAGCAATTAGTTAACCGAGAGAGCGCATGCTCCGTTATGTAAATACATCTCGCGGCAGTTCTCCGGGTCCGGAGATGTGTCGGGTGTATCGTGTAACCGCTATACGCGGTCGATGATGAATCGCAGAGAAATTTTTGCCGAATCTATCACCGGTTATGGTCGGCGGATCGACCGCTTGCCCCGGAAAGAAAGCGAAAAAGGTCCCAAAATTGTTGCAGCGACAACGACGGCCAATTGTATCCGGTACGAGTCTGCACGTCCCAGCGAACTGTCGCGAGAGTGAGATGGACTTTCGATCGTTAAAAGTAAGATTTCGGAGGCAAGATACCACTCATTCACGCTGGTCTTGGCTTGGTCTGTGCTCAAACTGCGCGAAGAGCCGTTTCGCAGTGTCGTTCTGTCTCTCTGTCCCTCGGCCGCTTGCGTGTCTCATTGGAATTCTAGATATTTACATACGACATGCTTGGATACGGAAAAACAGGGCTAACTTTCACGTTTCCATGTTGTCGGCAAGAAAGTGATAATCGGTAATCCGGCCCGCAGAATGCGGACTACTCAGGCCGGCTCCATTAGTATGCCTCGTGTGGATCGATATTCTTCACATACCGACGACATGCCACCGAAGGGAACGGAACGGGACGCACTAACTACTCGTGCAAGTGAAGCAACGCGCCGAGGGCCAACCGGTTGCGGCCAATGCTAATTCATTCTGCACTTGCCACTGTCCTCGGTTAGGCGGGGATCACTCGTTTTAGTGAGTTCTCGTCCATCATCGGTCGATTTTTTACAAAGTATCTTGTTTGCTCGCTGTCAATAAGTCAGTAGGTCGCACTCATACATGCATTCGCGCACTGCACCAGGTTTGGTGCGGTGTGCTGGAGAAAAGTGTGACACTGCGTCCGTCTGCGGCCGGTTGGCGGAGGACTGGTTGGTTGGCTGCGACTGGTTTTGGTTCAGGTGACCCAATGAGACAAAGCGCACAGACCGCAGTGCATATGGAGTGTGTCTCTGTGGGAGCGGACGGTGGAAGTGAGCTATCAATTTTTATTTAATTCTTTTTTCTCTCATTTGTCGCGTGGGGAATTGTTTTCTCCGTCGTCTGTCCGTTCGCTCGTCCGCCATGCTCGATCGCGGTACGTAAAAATTAAATTTCACTGACATTGATTGCGTTCCATCATCCATCTATCGGCGCGCGGTTTGTCATTCGTGCTGTTCTGCTGTTCCACTGGTTCCCTCGTGGCCGTGGCCCCCACGCTGGCAGGTAGGAAGTTATGCTAATGGGTCGGGTAATAGGTTTCGAGACAATCTTTATGATTGAATGATTTAGTACTATTGTGGCAGTTGATATACAGTTAGTGGAAAGTATGTGCCATATCGCGTTGGTTTTGTGGTTCATTTCACTTTTGTTGGCCCGGAATTGGTGTGGTATTTGCAGATACTCGCACGTGTCCGCCTCGGTGTCGAGACATCTGTTTGACACGCTGCTGGCTGGGCTGTGTGTGATTTCACTGAACTTGTGTCAGTGTCACTGTCACGACTGGGGGTGTTTGACCTGCGATTTGAGTTTTATCTTACCACTGTCAAGTGTGTATGGATGATTGAAACAGGTCAGTGGCAGATAAGATGACTTCAAGGTAATGTGAGTCAGATGTAGCGAGTTATGTGGTGACAGAGAAAACGTTTAATTCCTCACTTCTGGTGAGTAATTTTAAGTTGTTGTCACTTGTAAAATAAAAATAACTGTGTAGATATGACCTTACAGATTGTTGTCTCTTTTACATACGGTATTCACCTCATCCATTCACCACGTTATTCACCTTTGAATAACGGTTCATTTGAAATTTTTCATGGAGATTACACTCGAAAAATTCTTGACAATTATTTGAAATTTGGTTTTTAAAGTGTTAGTTGTTCCAATAAATTTATCTGTCATCTGTCAAGTTGCTCGCAGCACTCAAAAGCAACTATATAGTTGTCATTGAAAAGCTTCTTAAAAATAGCCAAACAAAAAAGAATAGGACTCCCCTCTGGTGAGACAACAATAGCTCTCATAAAACGGGTACCTGTTAGCCAAACTTCTTTTCTTTGTGATGATGTTAGGAAACCATTTTTGCTCAACTGTTACAATGCAGCGAAGAAACCACAAACGGCAAAATGTACTTAATGTTAACAAGCAGTTCGAGATCATTGTTTTTGAATTATTGGCCAAAAAATCATTTGTTAGGTAACTGCTAAAGACAGAGCAAGATGACACTCATCCATCCCCGTCTTCAATTGGATGGTGGTCGTTACGAAAGACTTACATACTTCCAAAAAAATGCCGAAATTTTGAAATGCAAACCCTGAAAAATCCGTACAAAATTAGGACTGACATCAATCAGAGTTTTGCTTTTTTTTAAGTATTTCGATTTGACATTTTTCTGAGATGTTACTTTTCGGGATTTTTGAAATTTCGAATTTTTGGACTTATCCGGGTTATTGGGCATTCGGTTTTTTTTTCGCCATTTCGGAATTTTAGGCATTTTGGATTCGAGGCCACAAAGGAGGTCCAAAGCGAGACGCAAACAATCTCAGCACACAACTAAATGTATATAATGCCATGCAGGATCTCTAATGTGTCAGTACTGTTTTTATGGTTTCGTTCTAAAAAACCAAACTATTAGAAAATCGGTACGTCCGTTGCCTGTCATATCTGTCACAATGCTGTGTATGGACTTCCAATGGAAGTTATTTATGTAACTCTAGCTGTTTTTACTTCGTTTGCCATTTTGTTGAAAAAGTTAGGCCCCAGTTTGAACATCTCGTTGCGGATATTGACGAAAAACTAATATCAAAACATTCAATCATTGAAGAATTTCGATATTGTAGAATTATGTTTTCAATGTGAGGAGATTTTTCCATTCCATACCCTTGGCTAAGGATAGATCGCACTTCTATGAAGGAAAGAAGTGGCGAGAAGAAGCGAGAGACATCACAATATCACTGACCCAATCACTAACAATCAGTGTTACCACTTTCTTCGCACACCTTTGCCATTGCTCTTCCGACGGCGTTCAAGTAATTTGCATAGGGAATCATTAGACAACAAAAATTGTTTACTTACATGTGGTTTCGTTTTTGTTTATTCAAAGCACTAATCGCTCGATTCATTTTTCATTCTTCAGTGTCACTCAAAACATGATTATCCATTCAATCTTCGCCTTCGCTTCCTCGCCTGATGATGCGCCCGTGTGAATCGCCGCAATTCTCACCGCAAAAGGAGAATGAAACCCGCCTTAGAAGTACCTTCAAGTGGGCTTAGATAAATATCTAGAAGAGGTGTTTGTGGCTCTTGTTACACCCGCCCCGGAACTGCTTGCTGGATTCTCTTGCCGGTGGCAGTATCTCCTCCGCATCTGTAACGTTTTGTTTCATTTTTATCGTCTGATGTTTTCTTTACCGTTGGGAGGAGTGTTTTTATTTTTTGTGTGGCGTGTGTGTGTGTGTTGCTTTGCCCGCGTCACTGTCTTCTTGGTATTCTTCCACCAGCAGTCCAGTGAAAGTTATGTGCGCGATTTTGTCTTTTTTTTTTCTTTCTTGTCTTCTCTTGTCTTGGCGTTGTTTTTTTTTTTGGAATCTTCAATTGAGAACGAAGGTCTCACGGATTCCTTTTTTCCCTCTTCGAGGGAACTTTCAGTTTCTTTAACACGGTTATTATGCAAATCTCCGTTTATTCACTAAATTTGGGGAGAGAAACAGATGCCGTCCAGCAGCGCAGGGACCGATGCGCAAAGCAACAAAACGCAAAACAACATCATTTGAAGACATCTCAATTTTTTGAGGTTATTCTGTTTGTTTTGGTGTTTCGTTTTTGTCGTTTTTCATTTTATTGTATTCTCGTTCGTTTTGGGGGATCTGCAAATAGAAAAACACAGACAACATGTTATTAGGTTCGGATTGTGCACTTATGAGCCTTTAAGTGCCCTGGGTTGGATTGGGATCGTATTTGCGGTGGTCTCTTGGGTTAAAGTGAAAGTATTTTGGGTTCGTTTTGTTTCTTCGGTTCGAATACCAGAGCTGCTAGTCATCAGCCGTGCGAGGAAGGCACTCTTCTTGGAGAGTTGCACATTTGAGCGGAGTTGATTGGAGGATAGAAATGAAAGTTTGGCATTTGCATAGAGACTCGAGTGCGACACATGCTTTGAATTTGAATCATGGGCGATGAGAGTGCACTGGGATGACCTAAATTTTTTTGAATGTCATTGTTTGGAGACTTATGTCTTGCAGTTTGTCATATACGACAGTGATTTACGATGGAAGAACAGCCGAAGAGAGGTGTTCACAAATGCTCACTAATGAAGTGACGTTTAAAAGCAAATTTATTTAAATGCATTCCGACGGAATGAAGGTGAATTTGAATCAAGTCTTAATGAAGCCGGGATTGAATGCATTCAAATGCATTCGTTAGACCTTTATCAGATATATTCAAATTTGTGGAATGAATTCTTGTATCTTAGCCGTGGATCTTTGAATTTGTCACACGAAATCTAGCACAGTTTTATCTATGCACGCTCTCTACCACTTCCACAAAATCAGACATCTCTAAATTAGCCTCTTCTTGTCTCATTTCAGAGGGTCGAAAACTATTTGGCGGCTATCGGATAACACCGAAGCACTGTAGAGGCACAAAAACGCTTCCGCTCTCAGACCCCCGATCGAAAGGACCAACGATATGTATGTTCAACCATGAGTGTGCTCAGCGAAATGGTGAGGTTGTGGGAGCTTGCATGGATGGTTTCCTGTTCGGAGCTTGCTGTCAAGTGCCGCAGTCCAATGCCAATGAAAACACTCTAATCAAAGACGCCCAGAACCCGTTCTATCAGTCGAACACGCACTCCACCGAAGGCAGTGACCCAGATCTCTATGCGAATGGACAAAAGTTTGAATCAAGCAACGAGTTCCAAGAGATATCCTCATCGTCGACAAAACTGCAAGATGCTGTCACAACACAGTCCTCCTACGTTGGTGGTCTGGTCAATCAGAAGGTTCACAAGGTCAACAAGACGTCCACGACCAACAAGATCTTCTATGTTAACAAGGGCTCGGTAATGGTATCTTCACCATCTTCAATCTCGCACAACGACGACTACGTGATGCTCTCATCCAGCACCATTGAGCCACAATTCGGAAGCAACAGCAACCGAGTCAGTTTCACGACCGAACTTCCAATGAAGATCTCGACAGACTTAGTTGACCACGAGGATTCCACTAACTTGCCGGTGATTCTGACCGAGACCGGAGAGATAAAGAAGAACTTCACCAATGGTGCTCTTAATTTCGACGCCGGTGAGTTCACGCACAGTGACATCACACATCCAGGCGCAGAGTCGGTCCTTATTGACAACGATTTGCAGTTCTCAACCGGCTTCGGAGGACCGCAGTCCGTGTACGTACCGCCACCGGCGCATGCTGAGATAATTCCACCCAAACGGAGACCAGCGCATGGGCCTAGCAAAAAGCCGAGCAATGACAAGTTTGTCCTCATCCAGACTCTCGACGCATCCAAAAAGCCACCTCAGTCGGCGGGAACCACATCCACGGGAATTTCAACAAACTTCGACTCCATTGAGTCAATCATCCTGATGCTGAACGGAACTAAGCATGGTCCTAGCTATAATGTTGCTCCCAACAGGCCTTCATATAACCAACTGGGCTCAACTTACGGGCAGTCCCAAGTGTACGGCACAACCCAGAGTCCCGCGGAACAATCTTACTATCAAGCAACCACTTCCAAGCCAGTCGATGTCATCACAACTGCTTCGGTGCTCAACGACCAAACATCATCTACCACGGTCAAAACAAGTTATTACCAAGATGCCGAAGCCACTAAACGTCCCACTTCCTCGTATGTGCAGGAGAGCACGGAGCAAACTAGCAACAAATACCAGTCCGTGGAAGTGTCGGACGATAAACCCAGTTTCGTCGAGATTCCCTCTCCCCCGCATAAGGTTGTGTCGGACAAGATCGACGTTGGACACCCAGCTGCGTCCCCACAAGGCTCCTACAACGTAGTTTCCGGTCAAGTCAACTATGCCGATGCCGCCGGTTCTCATAAGGACTCCGCCAATCCTAACTTTGGTTACACCAGCCCCGGTCAACCCACATCTGACTTCAACAAGATGCCTCCTGTCGGTGAATCCTATCCCGTCATGGACGAGGAGACATCGGCCTATTTTGAAGCCAGTATGCTTTCCGAAGAGGAAGCCATGAGTCAAGGCAGTCAGCAAACGGAGGAAGAAGCGGACAAAAATATCCCCGCATACAATCAAAAGATAGATCACATTGAGCAGCCGACACACCAGAAACGTCCAGCGTCTCAGGATGAAAATCAAGTCCAAAGTCAATCAACCTACACTCAGAACCAGCACCGGCCTGACCCACAGCCAGTAAGTCAAGATAACCAGGCCCCGGTTCAGCCAGGATACACTCAGAACCAGCACCGGCCAGATCCACAACCTTTAAGTCAAGAGAACCAAATCCAAAGTCAGTCGGGTTACCTTTCCCAGCAAGGCAAGCCGCAGCACGTGTATCACGACACTTCCAACAATAACCCCCAAGAAAGCCAGCCAGGACCTCAGTACAACAACGAACAGACGCGCCCATCATCCCAGTACACCACACAAGAAATCAAAATCCAACCTCAGTCCTCATACAACAAGATCCAACAATCGCAACACAAACCATCGCAGCAGCAGCAGGGCTACGATCACATTGTACAGAGCAAACCGACCACACTGAACTACGACACGTCGACTCAGAACTACGAGAAGATAACCCAAAGCCGGCCATCTCCACAACCGTCAACACAGGACTACGACAAGAACAATCACAACAGGCCACTCATTCACACGAGACCCTCTTCTCACAGACCATCGGGCCAGGACTACGATCACTTGGTGCAAAAGAGGCCGCCATCCCAACCATCTACACAGAACTACGACTCATCGACCCAAAACTACGAGAAGATTACCCACAGCCGACCGTCCCCACAACCCTCGACGCAGGAATACGACCAAACAAAACCGTCAACTATCCAAACCTACGAGCCACTCATTCAGTCCCGTCCGTCATCTCAAAAACCATCCCAGGAGTTCGAGCAGATTTCCCAAGCGGGATACATTTCGCACTCCACATCCTCCCATGTAGACATCCGACCCACCTCACAAATCCTTACCACCTCTTATGAAATCCAGTCGCCAACTCCCCGCCCGGGAACTCAACCCCAAGGCAGCTACCCATCCCAACCCCAGACAACGCACATTATTCGTCCAACCACACAGGTTGTTACTCAAGCATATGAGGTTCAGGACGACCCACAAACACCTCGCCCCACGCAAGAGTACACCGACGACAGTCAGGACGACTACGACCAAGTCAAACCGACGTCACAGGGGGAAACTCAAAGTTTCGAGGAGGCTAGTGACTACGTCTCGCAGTCGTCTGAAGCCGCAAGCGACACTTACCAGACCCCCGAATCGCAGCTAATCGCGCAGCTCTCCAACCAACTCAGCAACGCCTATCTGGCCAACTCTCGTCCAGCGGCCCAAGAGACGAGCCAGAACGACGCATATCTGCCCCGACCAACAGCTCAAAGTGTGAAGGTTCCGTCCGGCAGCAATCAACCCACTGCCACTCCCATCGCCCAAGTGATTCAACAAAACAATGAAAACCTCGCTCAAGCTGGCTATCTCCCGCCAAACTTTGAGCAGATACAGCCCCAGCCACGTCCAACGGTAGCGCCAAACAGAATCTCAACTCTGATCGTCCAACAGTCCACTGCACGACCAACCACCGCCCGTCCAACCAAACCGATCAAAATCCAGACGTCCACATTCGCCGACACCGATTCAAGCTACCAGAGCCCAACCCAGACAACAATCTCGACCACCTCCACTCCAGTCGTCATCAGCAGCAGCACAAGCCGGCCCAGCAAGCGGCCAACAAAACGTGTTACCAAACGCCCATCGGGCCAGAAGAAACGCCCTCCAAGTCACGACCAACCAGCTCAACCATCGTCGCAGAACTACAATCAATCGCCTCCGGAGAAGTACACAGGCGTCCCACTGAGCCACGTCAAGCCAATCACTTCGAAGCCAAACAACAAGAAACGCCCTCCATCCACCAGCTACCTAACTGGCCCCACTACGCCTCGTCCTGAAACCGAATCCACTCCTTCCCACTCCTCCCCACCAACGCCCATCGCCGACAAGGTCGACACATTCGTCAGCTCTACCTCGGTGCCAGGCTACAACTCCATCTACATCGTCAGTCCAACGGACGAAATCATACTTCAAAATGCGCCCTCCACCTCCAACCACAACAACTACAACAAGCCCCTGTTCGTCAAGATCCCCTCGGCCACAGTGAAGCCTCCATCGCCAACAGTCATCATCACACCCAAGCCCACGGTGGTCAATCTACTGACCGCCAGCACCTCTTCGAAGCGCCCAACCACGACGCCAATTCCCTCGATACCCACCTTCGCCGGCAGCAACTCTTACCTCTACAGTCCGCTCATCACCCGTCGCCCTGAGTATGGAACCAGCACTCAACAGTACGTCAGCATTCCCCACGTGACGTCGAACGACTTTGACGACTCGGGCTACCAAGCCCTCAACACCCTGACCACCACACAAGTCGCCAACAAGGTGCCAACCGACGAGAGGCCTTCCTTCCCCGGCTATTACGGCCCAACTCCAACATACCCAACATTCGAAGTGCCAAACGATAAGCTGAGCGACGCCAACGACGAGGAGGAAGAGACCTACACCTCGCCTAGTGATTTCGTCAACTTCCCACCCGTCCGCAATCCAAACCTTAACATGTCCATCACGTACGGGTCCGTCACCAATGACCTGGAACTCTCCACCCCCGCGTTTGTGGAGGATACCGTTCTCAAGGACAAGATGAACACTCTCGTTCACAAGATTGTCGAGTCCCTGCAGGGCAATTTTGAGGCTCTCGCCGAGATGATCGACGACAACAACAACACCGCCGCAGTATTCTCTGATGCCGTGCCTGCAACAACCGTTGTAACGAAGCGTCCCTCCACAAAGGCGCCCACCCGCAAGCCGACTAACAAGCCGAACAACAAGCCAGCCCCCAGCACGGCACGCCCCACCCGCGGAACCACAAAAAAGCCCCCGACTCGTATCAGCACTCCGCCCACCACCAAAAGACCCGTTGCCACAACCAAGAGGCCCGTCGCCACAACCCGCAAGCCAACAACTAGAAAGCCACCAACCCGTAAGCCCACACGGAAAGTCTCTACGACAACGACAACCCAGCAACCAGTCCAGGAAGACGAGATCGTTGAAGAGGAGGAAGATGTGAACAACGAGGTCGACAGCAACATCGGCGAGGACAGCACCGAGAACGAGCGAAAATTTCGTAAGTCACTCATCCTCTTTCAAAGGCCGTAAACTGAAACGTTTTCTTCCTTTCAGAATGCGGCGTTCGTCCACACGTCAAGTCCGGAAGGATTGTCGGCGGAAAGCGGTCGCAGTTCGGCGAGTTCCCGTGGCAAGTCTTAGTCCGTGAGTCCACCTGGTTGGGCCTGTTCACGAAAAACAAGTGCGGCGGCGTCCTGATCACAAATAAGTACGTGATCACTGCCGCTCATTGTCAGCCAGGGTAAGTTGAAACTCCTGTAGTCCGAGGATGTTTTCTATTCTCACTCGTCTCTTGCAGATTCCTTGCCTCTCTCGTGGCTGTGATGGGAGAGTTCGACATCTCCGGTGAGCTCGAGGAAAAGCGATCTGTCACTAAGAATGTCAAGCGTGTCATAGTCCACCGTCAGTACGATCCAGCGACTTTCGAGAACGACCTTGCTCTGCTCGAACTAGAGAGCCCAGTGAACTATGATACTCATATTGGTAAGGAACCCTATTAGGCCTTCGTTTGAATGAGGTCTTGATCAGGAGTCTCTTTGCAGTGCCAATTTGCATGCCAGCGGACACAGCGGACTTCACCGGTCGCATGGCCACGGTCACTGGATGGGGTCGTCTGAAGTACGGAGGTGGAGTCCCGTCAGTTCTCTATGAAGTCCAGGTAAGCGCAAATTTTTTTGGCCCCTCAGTCAGGACATTAGTGGTAATCCGATGCATTGCAGGTACCAATTATCGAGAACAGTGTATGTCAGGAGATGTTCCACACAGCGGGCCACAACAAAAAGATTCTGAACTCGTTCCTCTGCGCTGGCTACGCCAACGGCCAAAAGGACTCCTGCGAGGTAAGCCCCCCAAAAGATGGTGCCTCGCACTGGCAGCAACTCAACCTCTTGCCAATTTTAGGGTGACAGCGGCGGTCCATTAGTCCTGCAACGCCCAGACGGACGTTACGAGTTGGCCGGAACCGTGTCGCACGGCATCAAGTGTGCCGCCCCATACTTGCCAGGAGTCTACATGAGGACGACGTACTACAAGCCCTGGCTGAGGAGCATTACCGGCGTCAAATAATCCCCGCACAGCCTAGACTAAGAACCGTCACTCCCTCGAAGCGGAGAAGACTCGAAATAAAACGTGCTCTAGTGTGTAGTTAGTTAAATCTTCCAGAAAGGACGAACCCTTCAAGCGGTGAGGACAGCTCTCTTCGAGACAAAACGAAAAATCATCAATTGCTAGCCTGTCGCCCATTAAATGGGGATACTTTGTATACAAAAAATCCTTTTAGAACTCAAAAACAGAGAAACAAACTTCTACTATAATGCAACCCTATCGTCTGCGTGTGAATGTGTTAGGTGTAAGGACGGACGCAGTCCCTTGAGGGGACCAACGTCCCTCCCCAAGTGTGCCTGCGTGATGTTGATGAATGCCAATTTTTAATTTAAATTGTTGATATTAGTGAAATATTTATTTATTATTAAATTATTTATGAAATTTATATTTATTTATTTATAACAAAGTAAAAACAAGAAAAAAACAATAAAACTGAGGCAAAAAGGGAACACAAGTGGTCTTGCCGCACCACACCTTCCTGTTGTGGGTTATAACTTGTTTGTGTCTGACGAAAATGATGCAAGTTCTGTACGTTTTTGTCATAGCGTAACTTCATTCTTTGTGGATATACATTTAAGCAACGAAAAAGGAAATTCTTTTATTTATTATTGTAAATGTGGTCCAATGTATTTTATTTCTTTTATTTTCCATATTTTTCTTTTTTGTGAATTTAACAAATAAATAATTAAGATAAATTATAAGAAAATTTAAATATTTTGAGTATGTCTTCTTTTCCTTTTTATTTGCGATTTGTTAAACTGCTCTGAAATTTACAAGTTTCATAGGTTTGGTTTCCGGGCAGGACACTTGGCATTTTTTACCGCGCCACCTCGAGTTACTGACAACACTCGAAGAGAATCAATCTTCTCCGAACGGCGGTATGTTCGGAGTCGGCGGGGAAATTCGTCTGTAGGAACTTCGTCCCCGATGTCAAAGTCATAACAGTCCTCATTTTCTCTTTTGTTGCCTGTCTGAAACGGCCTGCAGTCTTAGGAAGGAGGAGATATGTGGCATAGAATCCTCTATGCCAAGCCACTAGATAGCACATATAGACTTTAATGCTGTCAAATGCCGTTCATCACATAGAACCATGGAGCTGTTACAACAGGTACCTTAATACCTAGACCTGGTTTCCCGTCACTCCTATTCTCAATACCGAACAATTAAATTACACAAGTGTTGAGTTACTATCCAGGATGCTAAGACGCACACAGCACAAGTGTTCAAAGATTCCGTATAGTGATTATTACCCGACAGCCACTTTTCGAATGTCGGCCACTGGCATGTAGATTTAAACTTTAAATACCTGAGATTAAGGATCTGACAACCTAATGGCCACCGTGGCTACAGTCGGCAAGTGCGTCGACTCACACGCCAATGGATTCTTCGACTAAACATCTCGCATTCTTTCAATGCAACTCCTCTTTTGAGTTGCTGACAGCTGCTATGTTAAAGCATTGACGTTTAGAGTCGGCAATAACCTGTAGGTCCCTTCTACTCGTAAGAAATCAGTAGCACGCACAACACAAGTAGTTGTTCTAGAAGCTAGACCTTGGTCCCTTGTGGGCTGTAGTGCCACTCAATTATTATTAGGTTTTTTTTGAGAGTTTAAATGGTTTTTGTAAATACTCGTAAACTAAACTTTTCTCAAAACAGAAACGAAGTATCACGGATTTTCATACCGAGGCATAATTGAGTCGATTAAAAATAAAATCAGTAAATGCGAGTTACACTCACGCATAGAAGGTATCGTTTTTTACTTGCATTTACATTCTTAAAACGTACTTAGCAGCGAATAACATAGTTATGACATATTTACCGGTATATGTATCAGTTATAAATCCAAGCAAAAATTAAATATAACCTTACTTAGGTGGATTCAAAAACGTCAACATTTTTATGCGCACATGATACGCACAACATACAATATCAAGATCGATGTCAATTTGTGTGTGTATTTGTGTAGAAACATTGTATTGCCATTTAAGGCAAACAAAATGTGCGCGAAGGCATTGTGGTTGGCATTGATTCATCAAACTATGCCTAAGTTAGAAAAAAAAATAAATGTGTTCCTCAGTCGAGGATCTATCGATTTTCCTTCTTCTTCTTGTTACGTTACAGTCCGTGGTGAACCGTGATTCAACAAATAGCCAGCTATCATAGATTCTTGGCAGTTGCTGCCAATTTCTTTTCCTTTCATTTGTGTGCGGCATCTGTTTAATGAAAGTCATCTTTCGGGAGTAGTGCTTTTTATACACTCGGCATGATCAAGCCATCTTAAGCGTTCTATCCTTAATCCAGAAGCATGGCGTCGTACAGCCTATAGAGTTCGTTGTTAAATCTCGCCCTCCAGATGCAAACGGGACGAAAAGATTGAACTCAGAACTTTGCTCTGGAAAATGCAAACAGCTTCGCCATCCACTTTTGAAATTGTTTATGCTTCCATGATAAAGAACAAGCGACAGATTGTAGGGAGAGAGCTCTACTACTCTACACCTTGTACTTCCAAAAACACAGCTGCAAAAGCAAGGTTGTGTGATTTAAAATTTGCCGAAGCTATATCGTGCCTAGAATGTGTCCATAAAAAATACACACAATGGTGTATTGAAGGCATTTACGTTTCTATATGTTTTCAGAGCGTTGTTTTTGAACCAGCTTCCTATTTAAGTTAAATTCTTTAACAGAGAATTTTTTTAAATCGGTGGGGACTTGATCCTGGAGAATGGTGTATAGAGCAATTGAAACCCCAATTCGTATAATTTGAACATTGTAACCAAAAACGTGTGATTCTAAAAATTACTTTGGGAAGAAGACTTTTCGTAGTCCGTAATTTGTGTTTATTACATCACAGCGACAGAAGGAAATATGATCTAAAAATATATATGCCATAGACCAGTTCGCCAGATGTTGTCCGCTCATCTGGCAGAGTGGTGGTGGTCACACACAATGGGAATCAAATTCGAAGAGCCTTGAAACTTCAAAGAAGTGTATCAAGAAAAAACAGGAGTAGACTAAAGAAACGATTATAAATTGAAACTTTAAAATGAGCCCCAAAAAAATAAAATCTTACCATGTACACAATTAATTTCTACTTGCAAATGTTTATTTCTTTTTAAAAAAAATCACATGTTTTCTTTCGATAACTAATTTTAACACTATAGTTTGTTTTAATATAAAAGAATAACTTAATGTACTTACACAACAAAAACTAAATAATAGTAGACGAAATGCAATAGACAGAACATAGTGAATGTCGGATGTAGGAAAAAATAATAACATACACTCTAGCATAATTTCATTACACTTAGAATCTCATAAGAATCTTACTTCCCCCCACCTTGGGGGAAATAAATTTCAAAAATACACTTGCATGCGTAAATGTACGTTTTTTGTTCTTTTTTAAAATATTTAAAATATTTTTTTTTGTTTAATTGTATATATATATATGTTTGTATATATTTATGTATGTTTGTGTATATACCATTTATATTTGCAGTTATTGTGAGTTTCTAGGAAAATAGTAGGTGTGACCAAAGCAAAACGCGCCAAACAATTCAAATTTTTCTTCATTTTGCAATAATTATAAAACATTTTTTTTTCGTTTCTTTTCTTTTTACATATAATTTTGTTTGTAACATCATATTTCACTGTAACACTTACATATCTATGTAAACATGTATATATACGTGTGTATGTGTTTTTTTTTTCTTTTCTTCAATTGCTCTCTCAAATTATATTAGGATTTCAATTTTATTTTTAATTTTTCTTTTTTTTTTCCTCTTGCGTTGTATATTAAATATAATAAATACAATATTCTTTTATTTCACACAATTTTAGGACCTAAATGTTACTTCTTAAAGTGATACTAATTTGGATAAATCAAATAGTAAACGTTTATATGTACAGACTAAATGACAAGGATTCTGACGATTTGATGAAATAATTCGCTGGAAACTGAAATTTGTGCTATCACAAGTTTATGAACTTGCAGATGAAAGTTGGACAAATAGTGACAATGTGACATCATAGTCCCCGAATAGAATGATTGCATCTCTCGTTTTTTTTTATGGGAGTTTGAATTCTAAAATGGAGGCCGGCTCCTTCTTTTGGAATCTACAATGGTTCTCACCATATTTAAGACTAGATTTTGCAGCAATTAAAAGACAGTTTCGAAGAATTATTATCTTGAAAATTAAATGTAAAAATGTGAATTTTAACAGCGGCAACAAATTGTCGGTAATGTAGTGCATATTGAACCAAACGGATCGGATCACTACAAATGGACTATCGAGTTTACGATAAGCCTCACGTTGATCGTCAGTTATTAAGATTTCTCGATAAAAAAATGCAGTATTCTAAAACTATGATATTCTGTAAAAAATTTGGCCAGCACATTTTATGATGAGGTCCTTCAAAAAAGGTCAAACATAGTCAAAACCAAAACAAATGTTTAAACAATTTAAAATAGATGACGTTACAATCCACAAGGTACCAGGAAATTTATCGTATTGTACATGTTCCAGTTCTTTTACGTGTGAGGAGGAACTATATTCGAGCGTCGACATTTCACAACACAAAATTTGAAAAGCGTTTGCGTTTGTAGATAATTAATACCCTCTGGGCGTTGTGAGCCACTTGAGAGAGAGAGACGACTGAGGTGGAAAGTCTAGATCTGGATTCAAACATAGACCTCTCACCTAAAAGCGGCCCACTTTAGCCACAAAGCGGAAACCGCATGCAACTAGAATATTTCTCCTGAAGAAAATAATGAAATTCTAAACAACAAGCGAAAAGAAATGTTTTTCATCGGATATATGGACATGACTGTAAGAAAGTTGAATGTAGGAAACATAATCTTAGCTTTACCAAGATGTGGATGTCGTCCGGAAGGCCGTGAACTATACTGCCTTGGCCACAACTTGCGAATTGGTAGCATTGCTCCTGCTAAGAGGGTATTTCCAAGTTCCTAGTTCGAGAATGAGATGAAAGGCCGGATTTAGTTTTTTTTTTTTACTGGGCTTCAGTGAAGAGGAGCAACATGAAAATTGTTTGGAGGATGGTGGATTAAGCACATGTATTCCATATAATCCTTTTCAAGTTTTTTTTTTTTCAGTCTTTGAGGAACGGTTGAATTGGCTTTGTTAAAGTGGTGGGCAATCTCATCTTTCGCCAAATACCGATTAATGCTTGTAGCAAGTCCACCACCACCAATGAACGACTCTATTTCCACAACGGGAAACAACGCAAATACAATTGATAAATACAAAACAAATGGGTTACGCTACCACCCACTCAACAATGATATTCTGCGTGCTCTTGTTTCCACTCACAAGGTGACCAAAGTGTAATGCAGTCTCCTTATAAATTTAATGCAGTCTTCAGACCAGCTATCAATCTTTGCCTTCCGATGAAAGAGTCGACGCAATTACACATTATGCCACGGTGACCACATTTTTTCTTTTTATTTTAAATGAATAAAAGCGAAATTACATCTTAATATTTTTATACGATGACACTGAATTTCAATCTGATACTGCTCCAGTTAAAACTGTTTATGGTTAATCTCATGAGCAGATTGTCCACGTCGTGTGTAAAGTACGCCTCTATGCTGTCGCGACAAAAATGCAACAACTTAATGGGAAAAAAATACGAAAACCACATCAGTCCAGCGAATTTCAAACACAGATAATTTTTTGTTAACAAAAAAAAGTTCTTGACCTTGTTGTGTGTTTCATTGGCTATGCATATACACTCAACTAATCCACTTCAATCAACAATCATGCTCACTTCAAAAGCGAACAACAACGATTTCTTATTATTATTGCCATTAAACAATCTCTCAACGAGTTCTATACAATTATTCAAATAGCCTACATTCATTGTGTCTATTGCATGATTACAATTTCACTTGTATCTGTTACAATTGGAAGTTTTGGTTTATAATTTGTTTCGAATGATTTCGTGATATCAAAAAAAACACATATAAAGATATAATTTACAAACTAAATGTCTTATCTGTAGTTAGTTTCATGTTCGACAGGTTAGGTGGGAGAGGATTGATATACACTACATTTAAGATGGCACTAATAGACTCGCATTTTAAAAATTTAAAGTTAAGAAGATACCATAGAAGACAATTTGAATAGTATGTTCATTCCTAATACCATCTTAGAGAGTTTTAAATTTTACTCTTCTATTTTTTATTTATTTACATTTCTTAAATTCCTAAGGAAATGCGATACAGTTCAATGACGATGAGACTTGTGTAGTTTGTTAAATGAAACTAACAGAGGAATAGTAACTTAAGAAATGAAACCTAGGTATTCTTAAAAGGGGGGGAAATAAAATACCTGAGTTGTTTTTATATGTATCAGAGGATGATTAGCATTTTGTTGTTTTCATTTGTTTTCAAGTTATTTAAATGTTAACAAAAGAACAATAACACTATTTGCCAAAAGAACAAAATAAAATTAAAACAACAAGAAAGTGGATTATCAGTCTTTTCTTTAGAAAGTCTTAAAAAATGTCCTTCTTTCAAATTTGTAGTTTGTTTAGATTTTTAGATTTTAGTAGTAAGGTTAAAACAACTATAAGATTCTATTACATTTATCGTGTCTTATATAGTATAATTAAAACGAGTAAACTCTGAAAGAAATCTATTGAATTGTGGCAGTTTTGTTTAATTAAAATACTAAGCAGGGTAATACATGAAAATGAATGGCTGTTCATCACTTCAAATTTTGTGGGTTGCAATTTACGAGAAACAAATATGCCAACGGTGGAGGAGTGGGCAGTGGTCCTTGGGTTATATCTAAACCATATTTGAGAAGTAAAGCACATTTAATCGCCCTCATTTCGATTGTCACAGGAAATCTCATCATGTAGAAGTGAAACACATTTCACTAAGTGAAATATGTCCTTTAAGGATCAAAATATTCAATTTAGATGAAATATAATAACGTTTTCTTCAACAAGTTGTGTATTCTAAGAAAACCCAGTTTCATAACCGATCAAAAACAATATCTTCCCGTGATACAGAACCGACAACAGACTGGAATCTCATTTCACTCGCTTACCGAGTAGAAAGTTCAGCATGGAAATATAAAATAAGCTATTTGCTAACCCAGAATTTGCTTTATTAAACTTCAAATGGATGATTTATCCCATTTTTGAACTAGTAGTAGTTTAGTTACACCAAAGATCTTGATCAAGATATGGCTTTAAGAATGCGCTCCTGCCCATTGTACTACACAGCTCTCTCTAGCTCTTATAATAGACGGACAATGCCAGTGGACCTAAGATTTTGATTTAGCCCCGAGTGAAACAGGTTAAGGTTTTCTTGCCGTCATATTGTTTTGAATGTAGGTAGGGGAGATGTGACATATTTGTTTTTTAAACAGAAAGCTTTTAGTCATCGAAATGAATGTTATTTCTAAGCAAAGGTCCGTGCTCTTAGCCCATTTAACTTTCGTGATCATTGTCAACGAGAGCGTGGTCTCTAAAGTAGATGTGATGCTAACTGCCCATGGAAATCGATTCCACTCTGTTAGACTATTTCCTGAGATTTTTTCTTTCTCAAAGCATCAGCCAATTTCAATATCCAAATAGTCACTGAACATTTGGTTCTAAATGTTTGCGTCTTGAAGAAGCTAACACAACGAAAATGGGAATATTAAAATTATCTTAGTAACCCACTCGATATGGGAAAAGCCTAATGATGTGACTTACAACCTGGTAGTTCAAAGGGGTACTTCATGTAATTCTTTTTATTGAAAGAAAAATGAGACGCTCTGGCAAAAGATATATGTGCTAGCCTACACAAACAGTCAACAGAATCTGCTGGCGAAATCACTCTACCCACAGTCTCGACGATAGACACCATCTAAAATTAGAAAAGAATCCTAAAATTGTTGGCTGGCAAATTAGAGCTTAGAATGAAAAGCAGTCAAGTGACATTTGTCCAATTTTGAGTTATAAGCATTTTAAGTTGTAAATTCACTTCTCCGCAAACCCCGTTTTCTAAGGATAACCTTGTTAGTAGCGGTAATAGAAACAGAGATTTAATTTAACGATTAAAGTGTTTGTCTGTAGAAATTGGGTAGAAAAGTTTCTCCGGTTTGGTGTTGCAAGCATTTAAAGTTTTACATTAGCTTCAACGCAAAGGTAATTAATCCATTTTATCTATTGTACGGGAAGAATTTCTTTATAAGAAGCCACAATAGACAGACAGAGTCAGTAGATAGAATTAATAATATTAGATTTGTCTAGCATGTAAGCAAATGAATTTAGAAAAATTTAATAGAACTTAATAAAACAATCGAAATATGTCACTTAAAGTGCTTCAATTGTTAAGTATGAGGAGTAACAAAGCTAAACCTGATTAAATCAGGGAGTAATTTAAATTCCAGTTAAATTAAAACCGCACACACTACTCACATCGGACTTTGCAAGGATTGAGCTTTTCATTCAATATCTTGTGTCACATATACACAATGGTCTACTTCAATTCTTTTTTTTTTTTGGATAATTTTATCAGCCCATCCTTTACTTTCTTTGAAAAAACAAACATGATAGGTTTTAAAATGATTACCCTGTAATTTCATCTGTTTGTTGTTTTTCTTTGAATCATCTTTTTGTTTCAAAAACCTGAGTGGAAATTTCAAATGTATCGCTTTTCCCTTAAATACGCACACACAACTGTAAGAAATTGAATCGCTTAAGGACTTAAAAGAGACGAAGGAAGTTTCAAAAACTCAACTAGACATTTCATTTTAGACTTGTATACGGTTTACATGTATAAATGACATTGTGTCGTATTCACTTAAGATCTCTCATTGGAGAGAAGAATAGTTATTAGGATGCTAGGTGTATTTTCTGCTTAAGTAACTAAAAATATGTAAAAATATGTATGTTATAAAATATGCATGTTTATGTGTATAAATATGTTTGCTTTGATTTTTCGTTCTTTTTCCATGATTTTTCAACCAAGAAAAAATTAAATAAATAAGTTCTATACATGTATGTATTTAGAGATATATACAATTATATCTGTTCATTTACTTGTCTACTATGATGGGATATATCATATTGATCTTAAATTGTTTCTGGTTTTTGTTTTATTTATATATACATACGTCTTATGTGTGCTAAGTTTTTTAAACCTTTTCTTCTGCACTTATATTTGCGAGTGTTTTCTTGATTCGCAGCGCTGTTAGACGCGCCGCCGGGTTCGGATACCAACATTCTTTCATAACTTTCGCCATACTGTGTAGAACTTCAGACGCATGCCACCGATTTGGAATGTTTGGTCGCATTTTATCTGTACACACCACCTGGAAAGAGAAAAAAGAACAGTTTATGGTTAATAAACTTAAAAACACAAGATTTGAAAAAATTGATAATACTAATTGAAGAGACTAAACAAGCAATGTTAGTTATCCGGTTCATAAACGCTGCTTTTAGTTTGTTTGCAAGAATTTCTAAGTGTGTAAAACCTGCATTAAATTTCATGAAAGTAATACGTTGTGGTGAAGCAAATTCAATTTTGCGGGTGTGAGGATAATGCTCAACTCGGAATTTATCTTCGTCAACTACTATCCGATATTACTTCAATGCATTTAAACAGCCAGGACCAAACCTACTAAATCAAAATCATTCTTTATACAACCATTAAGCAACCGGTATTGGCTACTCAAGATGTAAGGGTCTTGAGAACTGCCAGGTATAAACGAGTTTAAGCATCTTCCTAGACTGATGAATGTTACCATCCGCAGTTACTACAAAATGGTGTGAAAATTGTAACCTCTTTGGACACAATGTATTTTCTCCTGACTCTCTATTAGCATTTCACCCCAATCCTGACTTGTTTGACATTTAATATATATACCAAATACATCAGCACCAAGAATAAAATGCCTAAAGCAAATATTTGCTTTTAACAAGACGCACGCATACAAAATTCTTCACAAAGTTCTGAATATTCAAACTAAAAGAGAAACTCAGCATAAGTATGCATGGCAACAAACAGTAGTCGGCATAAGCAAACAAATTTGCCCCTGGTCTCTCAACCCACACAAGTCCATGGATTCAGTAGCATATCTAGTCAAGTGAATGCAAATTTAAACTTTACCTTCTTCATTTCATCAATACTTGGATCCGGTTGCACCACATCATAATATGGTAGTTGATATTCATCATATATCATTCCGATGTTGCATCGCCTTGCAACCTCCCACAGTATTAGCCCGAAGGCGTACACATCGGCACGTTTAAATGAATCGAAATGTTGAGAATTAATACTATCATCGAGAACTTCTGGTGCCATATATCTCTTCGTGCCCACACGATGATTTGAGGGTATGTCAACCGAGTCGTCTTTGTCCACGTGCCGCACAGCCAATCCTAGATCTCCAATGGCGCATGTTAAATTTGACTTTACCAGTATGTTCTTCGATTTTAAATCGCGATGAGCTATTGCTGGTTTACCCCTAGTACCAACGATATCCATATGCAAATGAGCCAAACCCGTTGCTATGGACAACGCCATGCCGAGCATGGTTTTTGTGTCCACAGTGTGTGAGGTTAAGTAGTCGAAAAGCGAACCATTCTCATGGTAATCAGTCACCAACCATAGTTGAGTCCATGTTCCGTTATCTGGAAATTAATCAATGTGAAATGAAATCGCAGGCATGTTAACAGTCGTCTCTAACTTACCCTTGTTATCTGCCGCGATAAATCCTAAAATATTTTCATGTCTTAACATAACAGTCTGATAAATCTCTGCTTCCCGAAACCAAGAGCATTCCTCCCGACTAGAGAATATCTTCACAGCCACGTACTCTCCACGCCAGCGGCCGCGCCATACCTCTCCGAATCGACCCTTTCCAATCACGCAGTGAAGTTGAATCTGCCTGGCTATGGATCGCTGTACCAGCAGCGGTAGGCCGGCTGAAATTAGAAAATATTTACTGAGACGATTGCAAAACGATCGCAATAGAAGATTGCTTACCAGAACCGGATCCCGATGTTGTCATTTCTATGATGTCCTGCAGGGTGCTGTTTCCAACCAGAATTGGATCATAGACAGAATCCTCAACGGCAAAAGGCCGTCCATTTGAAGATCGCTTCCGCTTCTGATAGTAGTAACATGTCAGTGTTATTGTCACACATGCCAAGAGTGTACTTCCAAAGATGATAAACACCAGCTCCCATGTAGTCAATGATGATTCGGGAACGAAATCTGTGTCACACAACGTAAGCCATTAGTACTTGGGCGCAGTTCAATACACAAATCAGTGTGAAAATATACAAATGTGTGCATATGTACATGCGATTGCTGCTCGTTAAATAAAAAAGCGCTTAAATATTAAGTGATTTTAATACAAGCGTGCATTTGGTGTGAATTAGTCTAGTAAGCGGTGTTAAGCATGCTGATTATTTACAAAAAATGGTACATTTACATTTCCAAGACCTCACCGGATTGGTGGGTAGACTTCAAACAAACAGGAAGGAGCTTTTATTTATCAAGCCAAACGTCTTACTTACACTGATGTTGGCATCCTCAGAGAATTCAACTCCTCTGCAAGATTGTACTACACAGGAAAATTTCAGATTTATTTAAAATGAGACAAAAAGATTCGAAAGGGATGCCTTTATATAGCGTTGTAGGGATCAGCTTGTGAATGAAGCAAGATTGATTTGAAACACTTCCCGGCAATATATTTCGGCGGACAGGATAAACATTGATAAAAGGATGTTTTTCGTTTGGAATGAGAGAGTGTGAAGTAATGTATATCACTTTTTACATTTTTTTTAAATTGATACATGTGCTAATGCGTAACTACCTATCATTGCTATTCATGAAGTTCTCCTTTGGGTGAAGCGGTTAACTACATGTTTGTGCTGAAGAATACACATAAACGTAAGGCTTTAAATGCTTAAAACTGCGGAAATGACACTAGAAACCTTTTTATTCTGAGCGTTTTAATTATACATTTTGTTGAGGTACACAATTTTCCACAACTACTCCAGAAAATGTCATCCATGAGCTTCTACATGCGAAACAAAACGATCTCAAGAGAATAAATGACTCGTCTATTGAAGGTATCCATCGTCCGACAGAATAGGTTTCAGTGCTAGTTCCAGTTTCTTTTTAATCACCTCGATCGTCTCAAACAAGACAAAACCTCATATGATTCTCCTACAATCATATTTAGGGAAACGGAAACAATATGAAGTGGACTACACCACAATCAAAAAGAAAACGATCAATACAGCTTAAATTTGACTTTGGTCCCATGCTTGCGCATTCGAAAGTGTTAAACAAATATTGTCTTATTGCAAACAAACTTTTGACTTAAACGACACTAACACGCTTCAATCCATAAGTAGCATATTCAACAATCATTCAAGTAATGAGTGCTATTGTTCTCTCACACGTGGAGGTTACCGACAGTTAATTGCTGAAGAAGCATAAACAAAATCCTGTTTTGGCGTCGTCAGCAATTCAAATAGCTGTGAAAAATTAATCAAATTCGTCAGGATTTGTGCTTAAAGTTTTCGTAGGAATCATCGCACTAAACAATACACAACAGTCACCACAAAAGATGATGCTTACATTTCGTTATTTCTGCAGGAAAACATTTCTATTATGTTTACGACAGAAAAAGTTTAATACTTTGTTGTTGATGAGGTCCAGAAAATAAAGTTGTCTATCGCCTAACTATGAGAGTACAACATGAAAGTAAAACAGAGAACAAGCCTTCGGTCCAAGTCATGACAGTGCAGTAGCCTGAAGAAGATCTGAAGTTTTATGTGAAAATAAGAACGTCCGCAATATCCATAAATAATTTTTCGTCATAAGTTAAGGCAAATTATGCAATAGAATTAAATAAAGGCATTCTCATGATGGGAACAAAAACTGCGAAATGTATACTAATTGGGTTACCTGACGATAGGAAAAACTTCTCAACATATGAATGTCCCAAGCACCTAAAAATTCAAACAGCCCGAACATATTGTAACAAAAGTTAAAATTTGCAAAAGTCTGACCTCCGCGGCGTAGTGGGAAACTGCGTCAACTTACACGCTGAAGATCCCCTGTTCGGTTCCGGGACTGAAGATGTTGCATTTTTTTCGCAGCACCAATCCCTTTCGAGTTGCTGACAACACTCATTATTTATGACAAGCTTCCTTTATTTCGCCATTCGCTGTCGGTAAGAAACTGTAGATGCTTTCTACTTATGATAGAACGATTGCACGCAAAACAGAAGTAGTTGTCGAAGAAGCTAAGCCCAAGCTGTAGTCCTAATCAGCATTAAATTGAAGTTTGTTAAATTATGAGGTTCCCCAAACCGAATTTCTCTATCAGACGACTTTCCTTTAGAACTTTACACCGTTCTGATTTAATTTCTGTTAGTTTTTATGTTTAGCGTTTAAATTACGGCAGCTCCACCATGCCAGCATACATGGCTGTAGAAGAGGATACTGTTCAAACAAAGATCTTTATAAAGTAAGTTCTGTCGGACTAGCGACAAAATATGAATAATTTTGTCAAAAGAAAAAATCTATCACGGAATTTCGTTCCACCCCAAAAAAATCTATGAGAACAAATAAAAACTTAACTTAAAATTATACATATATGCAATAGATAGACCACAAAATAGTCAACTTCGTGAATAAAAATATGCAATAGCCAATCATAAATTATTGACGAATTCTCATCCCATCTATGTAGATTTACCCATCCACTTATGCTTGTCGAAAATAGGTCTCAAACCTATTATCATGCTCGTCGTAAAATCTTCGGAGCCAATACGAGGGTCACGCATAGTAATTGGTTATTTAAATATTGAATGCAAATATTTTGGTTTAAAGAACTACTCGTTTGGACGCCAACAGATATTGATTGCATTTTGCGGTGATTTTTTTCCTCTTCAATCTGCTGATTTAGCATTACATATTCGTTAAAAATTGTCTTCCAACTAGGTGCTTGGCAGCTTCGAACTTTCAATTTATTTAGTCAAATGAACAAGCTATCAATGACGAAATCAATAGCAAACAGAAACTCCAAGTTAATGAAGACCTTTACACATGGTGATAGTTCAATACCAATTTTCAAGTCTGTGACGTCAACCTTAAAAGCATAAATGCCAAATTGCAATTGTGGGTTTCGTCTCAAAAGACGATGAATTTGCAGTTTAGTAAATAAGTGCCGCAATTATTTCTGATGTACATTCCTGTGCTATATATACGAGTATAACCGTAAGCCGAAAGAGTTTGAATCAGGCCGAATCTAACTTTAGGTTCTTGAAAAACTGAATACCGCTATGTCGAATTTTGAGAAAGTACCTATCCGATAACCTAAAAAAGAAGAATTTGCTTTACGCTCTTATTAACGCCACCATATGAAGCGAACTCTAGCCCAAGTTGCAAGTTCCCATATTTAGTTAAATAGGTTTTTTAGCAAACACAAAATACTTTTTATCAAGAAGCGTACCTTATTAGAGGGCATTGATAATTGACGAGACACAACAATCAAAGGGTTTAATCTAGTGGACATTATAGACTGATTGTTCTGAAAACTAACAACCCTATTTTCAAGATACCTCAAAGTATAACAAAACATAAAGTCCAAAGGAAAATTTTTTGTGTCATACAATAAAACAGCCCGCCGAGTGCAACTCAACAAAAAAAGCAGAAATGAGACAAACTTATATAATATCGCAAAATAAAAGCCTTTCATTAATTCTCCCCTCTAACTGTTGAAAAACTGCAACATCATTTAAATGCAATTTTACATTGAAAAGACATCCTCTAAAGACTAAAGAGTCAGTTTTTTGTCTCCTTTGCAAACCTAACAAATAAATCTCGTTCCGTCTCCCCATAAATTTCTGCAGCAGCTTCAACAAGAAACGGAAGGTTAACTTCCCATGCTTTTCATACACACCATTCATTAAAAAAAAAAAAAAAAATACCCAAACGTCTGTTGACCTATAAAAATGGAAATCCAAACATCCATCTCCAGACAAAAATATCGATTATTTTACTGAA
The DNA here is from genome assembly GCA_944738645.1 of Eristalinus sepulchralis. Classification (NCBI taxonomy): domain Eukaryota; kingdom Metazoa; phylum Arthropoda; class Insecta; order Diptera; family Syrphidae; genus Eristalinus; species Eristalinus sepulchralis. Next base: position 59,482,318 of record OX122886.1, read on the forward strand.
AAGAAAAACTCAACTCCGCACACCAATGCACCGCACACTTCAGACGAAAACAACCCCACCGTTGCTCTGGCACACAGATGTGTATTCACATCGTGACAGGACTCAACCCTCAGGATTAGTAATTTTTCTCCATCAAATAAAATTTAAAAAAACTTGTATTTTTATCTATAGCTTGGTGTATGATATTTATTTTTTCAAAACAATTATCCCATTATGAGAACACAGAAAACATTAAACAGAAAAAAAAATATGATGAAATACACTATGGATGTCGAAAGGATATCGCGCGTTTGAGTAGACATCTTAGACATTTAAATGAAACACAAACATGTACACTTTCCAGATGAAGTGCTATACACAGGAGAATAACCGTGCGGGCGTATAGCGCATAGACAGATGACTAAAAAAAAAAACGTACAGAGAAGACAACACTGCGATGAAGTGGGAGTTTTTTTTATCCATTCTTCCTTAGATGTTTGCTGTTCTGTTGCGGAAGACCGACGATGAATTTTTAAAATGTCTCATAACGTATTCGAAACACAGATTTTCCTTAGGCATAATAGATGGGTAACATTTAACATGTAGTCGTGTGTCCGGTGCTCACCTGATATTTGTGTCTTTAGATTGTGCCTCGTGTTACAGTAGTCGGTGTTACAACACTCGACTATGCTCTTCGAGTTTCGTTGGTAACACCACGACGGATCGTTTTCCGACAATATCTGTTCTGCCGGGTAGCATCTATAGGCACGCGGGGGAGAGTCGATATATGTATCAGTTTGAAAAGTTCCAATTGAATATAACGGGGTTATGTTAAAAGTGAAAACTAATTGATTAGTTATGCCTCAAATCGAATTGTTTTTGGTATTTTATTTAGGGATTAGCCACAGTGCACAGTAATGATGGGTGCTCGTTGGGAAAGTATATGATTCTACATTAAGGCAATTTCTTCAAGTAATGTAGTGCTTTTTAGAACATCCTCCCTTTCAATATAAGTTCCTGTGGATTTTCTTTACAGAAATTTGCAAAATATATTTTAAAAAGTGGCAAAGGAATTTACTTAATTTTTGAGCACAATGTTTTTAAGGCGGAAACCCGATTAGGATCATAGTAAAGGGCGTGTACATCAACTCCAAGCAAAAACGGAGTTTGACGCAACTGTAAATACGAAATTTACTTGAACAAAGTGTCGACAATAAGAACATTAAATGAACTTAATTGAAAATTACAATTACAAGTTCAAGAATGAATGCTAACTGCGATTCAAGTGAATTAAAGTAATTTACACCTCTTAAAGAAATAAGAAGTAAATTGAACACGCAGAATATTCAAGGTCATCTATAAGATATATCCATCAGGGGGATTGAACAAATTTACTGAAGGAATGGTTGAAGTGGTAACCAATGACTTAATGGGGAAAGTTTAAATCTGAATGGATGTATTCTGTCAACATCAGCACGAGGGAAACTTAATGAATCAAAAACGATTGATATGGGGTAAGAGATCGATGATTTGACTACTAGTCATTGATGAAATCATATTTTCAAATGACTTCGAGCTCATATTTACCGCAACTACTGGAAAACAGTTTTAACAGACAGTTAAAACAAGATACGAAAATTAAAGATGTTTTCAAAAAATAACGTGAATTTTCTAATTTTGCGGACTACGTACATTGATTATAGGTTTTTTTTTTACTTTGTTATGTTGGTACACTTGTCTCGAACATATGTTTACAGTTTCAGATATATAGGATATTTAGTTAGACATGTTTTGCGTGTTCGGCGATTTCCTGCTATCGAAAAAATTTATCAATGAATTTGGATTTAATTTTGTGTCCAAATGGAATACAATGCTTTAAAACACTTGACATGTTGACAGTAACATACGGTGTGAGTACTCAGAGTGTTTACGAGTGGTACAAGCTTTTCAAGGAAGCTGAAGAATATTTAAATGACGAAGTTCGCCCTGAACGCCCCAGCACATCTACGACCGTGAAAAATGTTGAGAAAGTGAAGAAAATTGTTAAATTGTTATCGAGAATCCCTTTTAGAGAAATTGGCATATCGGTTGGCTCATGCCATGCATTTTTTTTATACATTTTAGGCATGAAGCGTGTGACAACGAAGTTTGTTCCAAAATTACTGAATTTGCTTTTGCTTGTTCGTAATTTTTTGGCCAAAAACATAGCCGTAATCATAACTCAACCACCGTATTCAACAGATTTGGTTTCCTGCGACTTTTTCCTGTTTGTAAGATTAAAGAGACCTCTCATGAAAGGGCAGCGTTTTGCGACGATTGAGGAGATACAAACCGAATCGCTGAGAGGGCATACGAAAAAGTGCATAGTAGAACTGCCTCGAGGTTTGGAAAAAAACGTGAGAGGGACGAAATGGAAAAAAATAAATAAATACTTTTTAATAAAAATTAAAAGTCACTTTATGTTTTTAAATAGACATTGTGAGCTTACGTTAATAATTTAAGGATACGATATCTAAATTTGGCCGTGTGTTATGACATGTGTCGTTAACAAAATAAAATCCGGCATACTGGAGTAAATAGTTTATATAAAATTGTAAATGCTCCGCAGCCATACATAACTGCCGTCATATCTGTCGAATTCATAGGCTAACCTAAAACGCTCCATGAAGATGCCGGATATGTTTTGCGCTTTAACTCTTGACGAGTTTATATCAGCCGTACATACATATGTATAGAATGCGTTAAACAGTTACAAGTGTATAGAGTTTTTCTGCTAAGAGCGATTGGTTACAAAAATGAACTACGTATACACAAAGAAGTTAGAGCCACAAAGTCGTTCCACGCTATCAATTCATACCGATCATCGATATTTTTTTAAATTTCGGACGACATATTTACATCGCTTCTATATTTTCTTTCGTTTCAGAGTACCACATTGCTTCGACAGGAGTCTTAATGATCTACAAAATTTTTTTAACTGCCTTTTTGAGATTTTATTTTTTTTAGGGTCTTCGAGACTTTGAAACATTCCGGAAAAGTTATATTTTCGACAGTAGCTCTAAATGACTGGAAAGCGCTAGAAAGAAATGTCACCGTCAACCCAATCTCTGCAAAGTACAAGCTGATCTCATCGACAAGGTCACGATATAAAACCTAGGAATTTTTGTTGGAATGACATTGTGTGGTTGAAGGACGGTAGCGAGTACATAATTTCACTTTTGGTATAACTATGTGTTAGTAAAAGATCTATATCAACTTATCCCCCAAACCCATTAAAAAGCTGAGCTGATATAAAAAAAACGAACTCTAAGAAAAATTGGGCGTAGTTTAAACATGGAAAACTATGTATGATCATGTTTACTCCAGTGGGGAACATGATGAACGGACAAGCAACAGGTGAAGAAACATACTGCGAAAAACATTACGAAACTTGAGAACAGCTGGCTGTAAAAACTCAGATTCGCTAGAAGAGAGAGGAAACAATAACTCACAGGTGTATACTGCTTAAATCAATTTTGACAAAAGCAGATTCAATTAGGAGACAAATAGAGCAGACAATAATATTCCATAATTATCTGCTCTTAAGTACACTGTGAAACAAAGAATTAAACTGTTCCTTTGGAGCAAAATATCAGCAAGTATATTAGTAGGTATGCAATAATTTAAAGCTGATGATATATTCTATTCAAGCCCCTTTCACTTAAAAAAAAATTGTTCAAAAGCATTTGAGAAGAGAAATAATTTGCTTGGATCGTATTTCAAATTAAGTTTAATGCACATTTCACCACGAACTACATCGAGATCATATCATATCTGCATAGAATCGATATAAAATTGTAACACTAAGAAAAAATATAAAACTATGCAAGGCGAGAAATTACAACAAATTAGCCATAACCACTTGAAAAATAAAAATGCAAATATTTTTCCATAAACTTCATGCATTACATCTACTTGTACTCATTAAAGAACTTAATAGAGTGTCTAACTAGATATTTTTTTTTTTTTTTGCAAAAAAAGGAAAAAGCCTTAAATTCATTCTATCAAGGAAGTAAAGAAAATTTGATCGTTTATTGTTGTTTTGTTAGCAGAAAAAAAGGTGCACTACATGTGTACAGAAAACGAAAAAAAATAATAATTGTGTGTGCTACTAGTGTGTCTGGACGACAGTAGAAACATAAATAAAATGTTTTTTTTTTTTGTATTCGATTTTTTTTAGTAGAAATAGTGGTAAGTAATAAAAACATAACTGTACCTCCCCTTAATTGCAATTTCAAGAGTTCATTCCGATTGCAGAAGTCTGTTTCGCAACACTCGATTCTATAGACATTCTCTTTTTCCTTACTGGTTAGGCATTCAATTGGTTTTCTTTGCAGATCATATTTCTTTTGAATGCAGCTAATTGACGAAAGGTCATTTTTTTTTAATAATTTAAGCAAGATTTAAATATGATATGTATATAAAATTAAAACAAATAAATATGATTATGACTTTTCAAGGTTTATTTATTTATTTATATTTTTCAGGGGAGGGATCATAGAAACAACACCATACAAATCGAAGATACGTCATCATGCTGACTCACACATCCGACGATGCCTCCATGACCCCACAGACTCTCTTGCAAATATTCAATTCATTACATCGTGTTAGTGGCTAAGTAATTATTTCAAAAACAAACACTTCAAGTCTTTTTTTGTTTTGTTGGCTTTCCTTTCTTTTTACATATGTACTTTCTTACGGTGAAGGATTATAAGATAAATCACAGAATGAAAAAAAAACTTCTCTAAAATTAATATCACAAAAACAGAGTAAAACAAAATACGCGCGAAGGGGGAAAAGCTTGGTGCAAAAGTTTTTTTTTTTTGTTTTTGGTTTCGATTGATTCAAATCAACACATCATGAATTCAGATAGTAATTGGTTTAGTACAGGATTTTTGGCAGGTCTGTGAGTGATCATCTTCAAAAACAAACGTAATTAGAGGCGATATACGAGAATAATAATTTTTTTTTGTTGTTTCTCGTTTTATCTATGACCCACCTTCTTCGTAACCCTGCTGAGGATTTTCAGCATAATATCTTATGGTCGGTTTCAGATCTAGATTGCAGAGGTCTCTGTCGTCACAACACGCGTGACCGCCTCGTTTGGCAGCCGGACGGGCAGTTGGTCCACCATTTCTGCCATCGTTACACCAAATAAAGTGACCCGGAGGCATACTTTGTGACATATCTAGACATCTGAATGTTATTTGTTTTCACGATCATTCATGTATAGTTGAGAATCCATAAATAACATTGTTGTTGTTATTTTTTTTTAAATTTTATTTGAGGTGAAATACGGTACTTAAGTAAATGCTTACCTGTAGCTAAATGTCATTGTTTTTTTGATGAGCTCCACTGATGTAAAACAAAACCCATTCGTTTCGCAGATGTTATTGCTATCCTTGCATATGTCGCAGTGACATTGTAGCAATTCTGAGAAGAGAAAAAAAGAGAAGACAATTAGATGTCATTTGAGTCATAAATGAGGGAGAACATATGTATAAGAGGGCATTAAATGTCGAACAAAGATCTGACTGTAGGGTTCTACTATGGAATTTCTGTAACTCGAACACGTAAAATGTGCGAAAGAAAAGAGTTCTGCTTATCAAAATGAAAATAGAAGAAGTTAAAGTACAACTGCTGCACAGGAAAAAGAGTCATATGAAAATTTGATTTAACAATGTTGGAATTAAAGAAATGCTACCTTTTAAGTTCTTATTTTCTGTCTTATACGTATTATGCACATAATTCTTATTATTTGGCATTTTCGTCTTACCAAGCAGCTCAGTAATCTTTTCAAATCAATTTTCTACCGTTTTTCGGTGAACAAAATGTGTCAACTCTTCAGAAAGCCATTACAAGAATTTTGGAAACTGAAATATAGGTACGTATGAACGTACTTCAAGAGTTTATGTGGTCTGATATTACTAGAAACACTTATTTCCGAATGTTAAATTTTACTTCCGACTTTGAGGTCAATAAAAATTGAGTGGCAACACAGTCACACAAGTAGAAGGGTAGTATTTTGTCGATTCCGAACGGCGAGAGTTGAGAAGCTTTTCATAAACTATAAGTTCTCTTTGAGTGTAGTCAGCAACGCGAAAATGGTGGTGCCGTTATAAAAGTGCTAGGCGTTCCGGGAAACAAACCTAGGACCTTTGGTGCGTGAGTAGGCGCACTTACCCACCACGACACACCACAATTACTTTAAGGTTTACATCCAAAATTTTGTATTGAAGAAGCTGAATTTACATATTCATTAGGATAAGGTCCCAAATACCTACGTCAATGATGCTAGCTGGTATAACGCAAGTCTCGCGTCGTACACCTAAATTTTGAGAACACTGAAATCGTCCCCTCTTTTGATTTTTTAAAGAATTCATTGGAAATCAATGACTGGCTTAACGAGAACATTGAGGTTTCTGTCAATTGTGAGATGTATGCCAACCTTTTGGTCCCTCATCGAGAGTTAAAACATACGTTGAAGAATAAGTTTTCATCGCAGATTTAATGGCTTAATTTCATTGAACTTAAGAACTGATCCACGTTGTGAGATGATGGCAGAAGGTGACTGACATGTGTTGATATTTTTTTTTTCTTTTTTCTATATCGTTCATGCCTTCTGAACATGTGGCTGCATGTCATTCTCTAAAATGTGCTCCTTTTTTAGGAGAAACGATTTGCAATACTGTCTTCAACATTCGCCTGATCTCTATCTGATTTTAAATAGGTTTCTTCAAATATGGCATATGGCGCCAAAGACAGCAACTTACAATTTTTGCTGTATATACACATACAAATGTAATATTACAACTCAGTCTATCATTTAAGGCTCAACAAGTGAAATACTGTTTCTTATTCTTCAGAACTTCTTGCAATATGCAGACGAACAAATTTAAAAATTTCAAAGTAAACCTAACCTTAGACTCAAAACTACCTGTTTCCATGTGCGCCCAATAAATTTGTCATCTTATTATATTCCTAGAGCTGCTTATCTCTCAATCTATACAATCACTTATTACTTTTCCATTTAGTAAACAATGCAAATCTTACTTGTTTACAGAAATAAGCGCCCTCTTATCATTATTACTTTAAGTTTAAATTGGAGAGAAACCCGAACACAAAAACCCTGATCACAACCTGTGGCAGTAACAAAATCGAATTAATCGACTTATTGCTCATCGTTCACAAACGTGAACACTGCCAAATTAATCCAATTAGTACCCCCCAATGAATGCGTATGGCACGAGACGACCACTTTACATAAATTCATAAAAAAAAACTTCGCTTTCGTCTTAGCTCCCCGCTATTTAACAAGTCTTTTTGTTAAATGTTTTATTCAAAAAATCGTCCAAACAAAATTCAACTTACTCTCTCTCTTCTTCGGGCTACTAGCATTTACTTCTCTTGTTCTTGATGTTGTAATGGCCAGGGCTGTTGTTGATGATAAATTGACTCTTTCATCGGCACCACTGGGTGTAGTATTGTTCAAAAAATCTGCGAGGGGGGTTGTTGTTGATACATTATCATCATCGATAGTGAAATTCCTGTCACTGATTGTGGTAATACTCGTTGTAGTGGTTACCTCGGTTTTATTTGCCATACTTGTTATTGTTGCTCTTGGATAGCCTGAAATGTGCGCAAGCAAGTGCGAAAGTAAGATAATCAAATACACAATCAAGAAATGGCCGGTTTAAAATTCCTGACGAAATCGAAAAAGAGCACACCAACTAAACATACCACAGACAGTCAGCGGCTGTTGAACGGCAACTATAGCGACACAGAGTGGTAACAGAAATTTTACTGCCGCCACCGATGATGACGACTTTCCATTGGGTTTTCTTTGAAAATTCATTTTAGCACCATGTATCAAACACAAAACAAAAAAAAACAATAAATCCAGACACGATTTTTTAAGCTTTTTGCTGCAGCCCAAAAAAATATGAATAGGGGGCGGAGGCGTAGACGACGACGGTATGCAAAACTACGAACTCCCGTGTTAGACAATCAATAGTCTGCGGATTTTTGCACTTAATTTTATTACCAGCGGATTGTTTATCATTCTTCCAGATAATTAACTTTCGATTTTGAAAATATGGAAAGACATTTAAAGACAGCAGCTACTAAGCAGACAGAAAGTACCAAGTGAACAACATTAATTTTTGCAACTTTTAGGTTGCTTCGCCTTGAACCGAATTGTGTATTTCGATTCTCACGTGAGATATTTTGAAATACATTACCGCTGGGCGATTAATTTGATAGCGTTTGATTTACGCTAACCGAGTGGTTAAGTAATTCGATATTTTTGGGTGAAATTAAATGTTATAACAATTGAAAAATCACTTCACACAGAAAAGCACTCTCGTCCTGCGATCGTATTATTCGCCATTTTCTATCGATAGCCGAAAACATACGAAACTGACATTTATTTGAATTGACAGAAGTGGTATTAAGGGTGTGCTTACATTTATTGACATATAATTTAACAATGCATTTTTACCAGAGAGCAATAAAACCCTTATTGGTTTCTGATTTTGATTACGAAGGATATTTATAACACGTTAAAATTTGTTTTACATTTATGTGTCAATTATCGTGGGTAGGGCATATTTGATAGTTACCAAAGGTTGCTTAAGTAATACAATTTTCATTTAAAACTTAATATTTGCTGATTATGTAAACTTCATTTTCAAGCAATCCTTAATGTTGAATGAAGAATGATACATAATAGAATGCGTCATCCCAACAGTATTTAACGTTCTTAATAATTTGATTAACGAGTGTGTGACACACGGATTATCCGTCGCGTTTAGTAGAAAAATAACCAATCAGATAACGGCATGAATTTCTGAAAGTGACTTCATTTCAACAAGAAATGACAGCTCTGTGCACGAAATCTACCTTGCTTCTTGTATCACAATCCAGATACTTAGTCTCTCTGACAGAGGCCAATTCCTTATTGGTTTCGGCTCTCTGTATAATGCATCTGCATTCACATGTTTCTTTTTTACAAGTAAATATTTTCTGCTGCGCACCCTATACAACTTCATTTTATTTGCCATCTGTCAAATTTTGCTGTCACTCAAATGTGAATATTCACGTAAACAAAACATTTTCGCAAACCACAGTGCAATTCTACTTACGGATTTTAATTTTTGCAATATATTTCAAATCATTTGAATTTAATTCATTTTAATCAAAGGGCCATGTTTCCACTTAGTTCACAAAAGAAATATTGGACATTTAAGAACGAACAGGAGCTGAATGAACGTCGAATAGAGCAGAATCGAAAGTTTATTGAAACACATGGGGCATCGATGAGTGTTCGTTTAAATGTTTAAATTCATTTGAAAAGTTTTTCAAATTTTATTCAACGATCTTTTAGGAAGAACAACAACAGGCATTCTTTCTGTCCCCAGCCGAGGAACGACTTCTGCTTAAGCAGTATGAATTGCATCTCAAAGATTTCTGTCGGCGTTTCGAGCCTCCAATGCCGAAGTGCATAGTTGGGACGGCATTTCATTACTTCAAACGATTCTACCTCAAAAATTCTCCCATGGACTTTCATCCTAAAGAAATTCTGTAAGTTCAACATCGTGAGAAATGTATTTTGTTAGTCATAAATCAGTTTTCTAGAGCCACATGTGTATATCTCTCGTGCAAAGTTGAGGAGTTCAACGTGTCAATTGGCCAGTTTGTGGGCAACATAAAGGGCGATCGAGTTAAAGCAATGGACATAATTCTCTCGAATGAATTGCTGTTGATGCAGCAGTTGAACTACTATCTAACAATTCACAATCCATACAGGCCAATTGAAGGATTCCTCATAGACATTAAGGCAAGTTGATTGAACCTAAAAAATGTACGCTGAACTTCAAATCAATCTTTATCTTTCAGACTCGTTGTTCCATGAACAATCCCGAGCGTTTGCGACCGGGTATAGATGAATTTATCGAGAAGACATTTCTGACTGATGCATGCCTGTTGTATGCGCCCTCCCAGATTGCATTAGCTGCCGTATTGCATGCAGCCAGCAAAGAACAAGAGAATTTGGACAGCTATGTAACAGAGAATCTCTTCGTGTCAGCTAGGGATAAGCTTCCAATACTAATAGAGGCGGTTAGAAGTATGTTGGAATATATAACAACGAAGGAAGTAGATCTGATGATTTTCCTTTGCAGAAATACGTTTCATGGTTAAAACGATTGAGGTGCCGCCAAAAGATCGTGTGAAGTTGATTGAGAAAAAGTTGGAGAAATGTCGAAACCAAGAGAACAACCCTGATAGTCAAATGTTTGTTCACAGTCCTCAAATGAGTTCTTCTTCGGTAATAATGGTATTTAATTTATGTTGACAGATACAAACAACGTATGAAGATGATGTGCGAGGATGACTTGGATATACTGGACGGTCCTTATCACGTGGCAGACTCAAGTGCTGATGTTTCCATGTTGAATATGAGTCAGTGATATGTGTCCATCTTTTTTTTTTTTTGTTATACTAATAAAACATTTGTAAATTACAATAAACGGCAGTTCCGTATGATGCAGAGGAAATATGGCGATAGAAAACTTTTCAGGCTCTTGCCACCGTTAGACTAAAGTATATTTTTGAAAGTTACAACCCAATCTAATACTTGCAATTTTCCGGTTTAAAAGTTAACATGCAAAGACCATCATTGTCGCTGCAAATTGTCCCAGGTTTACACAAATTCTACAAGTTCTATTAATAGAAATCTTTAATGTTAAGAAAATATTACGTATATCTTTTATCTTATATCTACATGTTGGATATACACAAGCAACCTTCATCGGACCACATATCAATTCTTCTCCACTGTAAAGGTCACTGGATTCTTCATTACTGACTTCCCAGATGGCTGGATTACAAGCTTTGGAATATTCATAACTAATCGAACTGTGGAAGGTGGAATTTGAATCTCTGGAGTTCCACACATAACAATGGAATCTGAAAAAAGAGAAATTATTACAAGCCCAAGGTAGTGCACTATCACTTGAATGTACCTTGTTCAGAGCAGTTCTTATGACTTGCCAGATCCTGTCTCAGCTGTTCCACCAGTTGCTTGAGACGTGCATTTTCAGCCTCCAGCTCGGCGTTCTTTTTTCTCAATTCAATGTGTTCTTTCTTGATTTTATTCCGGTACCGCAGCGCTGCTGCACGTCTTCGTTCTAAGCAGTCGTCGTCAAACGAATGTTTTGGTTGTTCCTTCTTCTTCTGTGATGTAATGAACACATTGTTCGATTGAGAGTGTTTTGTCTTTGAGTTCGAATTTAAAATCGCCTTAAGACGTTCCTTTATCGGCAGAGCTGATGTGGGTGTCGAACTTGCACTTGACTCCACAATGTGGTTTTTCGGCAAAATAAATGGTTTCACTGTTTGTACTGGGATTGTATTGACAATTGGATTAGGGAAACTGAGAGTAATCACTTGTGGCTGGATTAATTGGATGGTGTTTTGCGTGTTCAACTTTGGAGACTGTTTGGGAAGAATCATGGGAAGGACTTTGGGCTGCTTGACATATTCCATATGTGATATGTGATTGCTGGAAACATTTTCCGGGATGGGAGCTGTTTTTGGAGGACTACTTGGCAGTCGTTCAAGAATTCGAGTTTCATTGTTCTCAATATTTGGGAAGACCTGTGGTGTGTGCAAAGAATCGTGCGAGTTCGAATTAATCTCATTTTGTAGTTCTGTGTTTAGAATTGACTGATTTTTGTGTTCAACTGCACGTCGAAATGTTTCGTCGAATGGATTGACATGGCGTAAATCTTCAAATAGGCCAACTTCCTCACAGTTCTTTATAAGGCGAGTTGGAGTGGGCGTTTCATCAGCTATAATATAGGGTACATTTTTTAATGGGCATCGTCATAAGCAATGATGATATTCTCCTTACCAACAAACATATTTGAGGATTTTTGCTCCAATCCAAGATTCAGGATCATTTCGTGTTTTTTCTCATGCACTGAAAGGTGATCCTGATTTGTAAAACTCATTCCGCAACCAGCTTCTTTGCAAGCGAAAGGTTTCTGTGTTGTTATAGTATCCATATGGCACAAAAATTCATGATTTTTTACAATAAACAAATAAACTAAACTCTCCTTAAAAACAAAATTCCTTATCAACAGAAGGTTAAATGTCAAAATGAACTGCAGGGCTAGTGATGCCAAGTTCTGCATGCGAATCTGCTATAAAAGAAATGTCAAGTCTATTGATATGGAATTTGAATTTCGGCAGTTAAATTTTTCAATTAAAATAAATGAATAAAACTGCAACTTTATCCACTGTCTTTTGTACATTTAAATTGAACATACTTTAAGTTCATTATACAGCGCACCATCAGTAACAAAAACTTTTGATTTATATTTATTTTTATGCATTTTAATAATTTTACTTAAAATATGTTAACCGTAAACCTAACACTGAGTCTTTGCACCACAAAAATATGTCAAACCAAAATGGAGCACGGCGATGTAACTCAAGGGAATAGGGAATATAAGGAATAAGAACAAAAAATGTTTTAAATATGAAAAAGAGTAAATTGAGGAAAGCAAATTCTCCTCAAATTAAAATTCAAATCATCGCAACATCTCCAGCAATTGAATTACAAATTTCCTACTAAAAGCAGCATAAGCACTCCCCTTCCAAATTGTAAGTCGCTGTTTAAAAACAAACTTAACAAACACCCAACGTGTGTTCACTTAAACATCATCGCCCACACACACAATATATTTTTATTTAGGAGCTATAAAAATAAATAAACAGACTGAAAACAACAAGTGAAAAGCTCATTCCGACATCAGGCGTCCTTTCCCGCGTGCACCACCAGAAACAGCCGCAACTAGAACTACCTGCTTGCTGTTGTTGTCAAACATTCTTATCACGAAAACATCCAGAAACGCACATGCACAGACCACAGCAGCTTCATTCACTGTCAATCTCTTTCGCTCTTTTACTCGTTCTCTGTGTCCGCAGCACTTCTCTTCACTTCAACTACCCCCGGACGGTTGGATGAACTTTGCTCGTAAAGCTCTTTTATATCCAACTGACATTATGCGTACGGCTAGGCACGCTCCGTCAGTCTCCTTTCAATTCTTAAGCTCGCAACAATTCCAATCTATTCCAATATCCGTGAAGTACTTGCAAAATCCCTCAACACTAATTCAGTTCACTTTCAAGGCTCACTACACAAGGCAAACAGAAAAAAAACAAAAAAACAAAATGCAAAGTGAATGAAGAAAATGAGAAAAAAACTCATGCAAAATGTAATTTTCTTTGTAAATCAATTTTTGTGACAAGAAAGTGTTTAAAAATACAAATGCGGGGGTGACAGAAAGTTATCGGAATATGAATGTATCGGTGTACCTAAAGATTTATCAATTTTTTCTGTTCTCTCTTAAGCAAGATGTTTTGGTGATTTTCACGGGCAGGGCAATATGAAATTTGTGTGCTTTTCATATTCCCTCTTTCCTTATATGTAGCTTGCAGAAAAAGAAACGAGAAAAACAAAAAATTTGTTCATGTGAAAACTACAAATGTGTATAATCTTATAGATAAAAACAAAAAAAATGATTAAAGTGTTTCGCATCTACACAAACTGTGCTGTACAACACCGCATTGCAGATAAACACTTCCCTTCCCAAAGTGTATTACCACCACTCATCTCACTGCATGTTGCCCCCAAAAAATAAATCATTTTCACTTGAAGTCCCACAAAAGGTTACTGTCACTAGAGAAAGAGAGAAAAGTCCTCCATGGTATCTGAGTGTGAAACTAAATAGGAATTGAAACTGATCCAAAACTATCAAGCGACGAAGAGTTATGCGTTTGAAATCTTTTGAAGCTGCACCAAAAACTTGTCACACAAAACACGAATAAAAATTGAATCGATTTCTGTGCTCATGTACACAAAACCGCATGGAAGATGGAGGGCGGACGGCGGCGTTTCCTTCGCACGAGTGCTGTGCAAAAACTTTCTCCATTTAGGTCAACAGAGCAAATAACCACGCCACCACTTTCACAGCTACTGCCACTGCTGTCAGTGCGGCTGCTGCTGCTGCTGCAATATCAGACGGAAGGATATTTGGCGTTTGTTTTTCTGCGTTTCTTCCAGTTTCAATTGAATGAAATGAAGGCGTTTGTTTTCTCAGAGGTGTTCTATTGATTTTATCTACACAACAGGAGGGTGTTTATCCCTCAGCAGAGCTTCCTGCAGACGCAATCGTATTGTGTAAGTGTCCCAGAAAGTGAATCAAGTCATTGAATGTTTATTGAACTGCGTTCAACCCTACGGGATACACATTTGAAACCAGCACTAATAATGGAGAATCACGCTGGGTCAGCGGAGGAAATTGTTACGTATACGCCACCATCCGGAAGGATGCGTATTTGGGCGAAAGGAAAATCTGCCGCATTGTCAGTGTCGCAGTTATATGTATGGCGATGATTCAGATCCTTCGTGGAGATTGTGTGCATAATCGGATTAAGTTGAAGCGGTTTATTCTAATTTCCTCGAATGAAAAGGATGAAGGGACACATCTACTTGACATGCGAGTGGATTGTGTGTGAACGAATTTTTGATTCTCTTCTGTGGTTGCTTTCCTGCGTTAAATGTTGACGCAAATGGATTGTTTTTGATCTTCCTTCCACTTGTCCTGTCAAGTTGATGAGGACTGTATGTCAATGTCAGCGTAGCAATAAAGAAACATTTGGCAGGATTTATGAGAGGTTTATTACTTTGACGCGTTTTGTCATTTATGCCCCGCAATGGAATTATCGTTTAATTTAAAAAAATAATGTTTATTTAATAAGCGTTTCCTTGAATAATGAAATGACAAACATTAGAATATATAACCGTGTCTTGAAGGGACATTAAATGACGAACAATTTAACACTTTGGCAATCAAAGAATTTAGTTTAAAGTATTTTTATGATAGCACAATGTAGTGCATTTTCATGTGTGGATTGCTTTCAAATCATGCTTTAAAAGTGCATTAGAGTATTCCCGCATAAGCATGTGCAGAGGTTTGTTAATAAACAGCTTTTTTGTACACTTTTATGCACATTTTATAAATTATTAGACAAACCTATTGTAATGAAAAAAATATTACATTCTTGGCTGTACCTTGCATATGTGCTTTGTAGAAAATACCGAAATTCAGGGTTATTTTTTTATACTAAAAATTGATTTTCTTAAATCGGAATTTCCGTCGTCAGGTCGCTGACAAGTTGTCGTGTGTGAATTTTTATTAGTGTTGTTTTTGAACACGTGTTTATTTTCCCTCGTAGTCCCCTTTAGGGATATTTTTGTAGAGTCATGTGTCATAAGAGTACATTTAATGGATGGTTTTTCCCATGACGACTTGTCATTATTATTTTTTGCTTTTGCTCAAAATTTTTAACAAAGCGCTATGGGATCCTTGCACACATAGTTGTGTTAGCAGTGAGTCTTTTGACTGAGAGCACCCTTTCGTTTTTGGTATCTGGTAATATTTTAACATTTCCGGATGTTTTTTTCGCGCATACTTACTAGCTCTTCAGGCCTGCAACTCAAGAAATGTTCGATAACATTGCCTTCCATCGGTGGCGGTCGTGGATACGCTACTTTCAGTCATCAAGACCGAGCTGTCTTACGTCCGCTTTGACTCGGTCTGTATACTGGTGGTTCGGTCTTCATTTCCTTTTCACAACAGGCGGCTCGGATTCCCTCTTAGCTGGTAAAGCTGCTGAAGTTTATGCTTATGTTTACTCCTCCATTCACCTTTCTCGCAGATAGAACCACATATCCTAAGTAGAATTTTTCATTCAAAGGCATCAAGAATCTGCATTGCAGTCTTACTTTCTGTCCACCTCCAAGGGCCAGGAATGCTAAAGAAGCGTTTTGTAGTGCACAAATGGTCTTTTGAGTTACTTCGACAAACTGAAGTAGGACCGGTTATCAAGGGCCAGTCGTGGAACTTATTTTCCGTTAGTTAAAGTCGTACAGTAAATTTTCCTATCTAATGCTTTTAATATTGTATGATTATTATGGGCATAAAGTCGTGTTTTCCAACAAGATTTTCTTTCTTCATCGACTACGACCTGCGTCTTTCACTATAAGTCTTATACCTTTTTTTGAAGGATTGTTCTAGTTCACTGTTATTGCTCCCCAGGAGCGTACAACGTCTTTTTCACCACTGACTTCACCACTTGATTGAATAAAAGCAGTAGTCCATATTAAACTATTTCCCTTGCACCCAATTGTGGTCTTGAATGAAACTCGAATTACTTGAGGTGCTTTAAACATGGTATTAGTTTCGTATACGTTTTGTGTATAAAACCCCAAGCCGCACAGCGGGATAAGCATGGACATAAATCAAAAAACTGAACTCTAATTTCGAATAAGTTGTATGCCCTAATGTTTTCTTCGAGTTCTAAAGAAGACAATTCTGGTTTACCTTTTTACAATTGTTAGTGTAACTATAAACTTAAAGCTGCAACTCTGTTTTATATTTTCTTACATGATAAGAAATATAAAACATAAAAATATATTTTTTTAAATGTATTGTTAATAATTGTAGAGAAGTCTAATAAATGGAAATAAGGAAAAGCTCAATAGATAGATAGACATAGTAATCAACAATTTTATACCACATTTGAAGCGTGAATAAGGCTACAAGAACCAACCCCATCATTCACACAAACAAATGATAATCTAAAATCGAAAATATATAATAAGGTTGAATTTATACATAAAACTGTTATTTTCGAAAGCTCAAAATTGCAAATCGAATGAGACTATTCCCAATTTGAGATATAATTTTACCGCTTTTTGTCCAATTTGTCCCATCGTACGTACCTTACTATATTATGTTATACCGCTGTTGTTCATACTGATGGCAAATACCAACTTAATATGGATATTATTGTTATTATTTTTAAAAAGGGAATCACACTTTAGGCATAAATGTTCCTCGAAACACTAATAATATTTGATTTCATCGCTCATTCGCAATAATTACAATTGTTGAAGATACAAACAGACATAAATATGTGAGACCTTACCATAAATTTCTCGACTGCCACTCATTTCGTTTTTCCTTTATTCCCAAAAAAATATTCTTTGCACTTTATGGTGACTCCAGTTTTAAATCTCCCCATTGCCCATCTCAAGATTTTATGGTTGGCTAATCTGCTTCGTGACTATAAAGTATTTCGCAGAATATGTAATTTCATAAGCCACTGCAAAGTCTTTTGGAAAATGTTCACGTTTCGTCGCAACAGCCTGCGTGAATGTTGTTTTAATATTATGTACGTGGCACTTTTTATGAGGCAGTAGAATAATGTCTGTTAGTGATTTGCTGACTCTTGCAGCTATACCTCGAATTATCGATTAGCCTTAATTTGAATTTTCTTCCGTTTTCTATGAAAAACCCAATTCGAAGTATATTTCTCTGTGAAATGCTTTTCACCGTTTGTTTTTTTGAGTTGATCTTATTTGACTAGAAATCAAGTTTTATTGTGTGTTATGTAATCGTTAAAAATAATATAAAAAAAAGATTAGACCGTGGTTGTGGCTGTAGTTAAAAGTACATTATAAAAATGCCTCTGCTTCACTGGCAGTATTTCCAGTGGTCAATTCAACTGATTATTATAAGGTTTACGTCATCTTAAGATAATTGAAATCTCCTTGCTTAAACGAAACAAAGTGGCCAAAGAAATACGAGGTTTAAGTGGTTTCTCAGTATCATTCCTCCACGAAATTCGACGATTTAGGCTGGTAGAAGCTTCAGTGTCTCGTCCAGGTAGGGTACCTTGGTACCCTTTTTGTGGGGAATGTTGACGGATGTTAGCCATGAAATCCCAAATCAATCCGTGAGCTAAAATTCGACATCATCAACAAGTTTTTGGGGTATAGCGGTGACAGGCGGCCTCACTGCGAAGTCAATCCAGGCGGCCACTTAGACGGAGTTGTATTTCATAATTATTGTTGTGCCATAAAACGTGTAAAAGATTTAATTTTTTTTTTGTATTAAAAAAAATCAATCCTGTGTTGCGGTGCCCCAATAAAATATTTGAGCCTGGTTTAATCAAAAGAGCGTTATCCTTTCCTATGTGAAAAAAATGATTTCCCCATTCGTATGACAAAGGACTTCATTTGAACGACAAAAATTGCATTGAATCTGTCACATGTTGAAACTGTTATCACATCATGTCACATGTGATAACACATCATCATTGCCTGCAACTTCTATCTATCCAAATTTAATTATATATAGATGGTTATTTGGTTTCCCAAGAACCGACGTCGTCATTCTTAAATAAAGAACCATGCACGCACCAAGTCAACCTCTCAGAGAGCAGTTTCTTTTTTCACTACATTCATCATTGCCATTTTCAGATAAAAACGTTTAGATAACATTCGTCGCTCGATACAACGTGTTCAGTAATCTTTCTAATTCACAACACGTTATAATCCTTTGCAATTTGCTAAATTCTCCATTTCCTCAATTCATTTTGCAAATAGCTCAAGTGCACATACCCGTATCTCCTATGATGTAATGTACAATTTGCAAAACTATTTTCACGATTCCACGTTTAATACAAATTAACACACTTCCCCACATTTGAGATAACAAACGACGAAAGCACTGGTCATCTGTACGTTATAAATTCATTCGTTGAGTATAATTTACCATTTTGCGGTTTAATTACTTGTCAAATCCCCACTGGACGTCTCGTCGAAAATTGTTTCTTTTTTCTCATTTTTTCAAATTCAATCGAGACTCCCACACATAAGCAGACCTCACGCACGCGGCATATGACATTGAGGATCTAAGAAAAGAATCTCTCTTCGGCTGTGCGGCTAATTTCGGATTTATAGGATTCCACTTCGGGCACAAGAGACAAAAGAGAGTTCTCTCTAGTCTGTCTATTGTCTGGACGGGGCGTCGTGCAAATCGTTACTTTCCTTTGCAAAACGCACTTGTTTATTCAAAGATACGATGCTCCTCAGTTTGCGTGCGAAATGCATTGTAAATCACGTCAGAATGTCGAGTTCAATTTGGCAGGCTGCCAACAAGATGATCAAAAACTAAATTTCACTCTCTATGCATACTGTATATACTGCAGCATCTAATTCATCTTGTTTATGCATGAGATTGAGTGGTTTGAGCACGGTGGCGGAGGGGTTTTTGTTTTCTTTTGGACGCGACTTAAGCTCTAAGGGAATTCATTTTGACAATATTTTTTATGCTGTGTTGATTCACGGAATTTTACGATTTGTCACTTTTAATTGGCTCAATGATTCCTTCGGTCAATTAGCAAGGCTATTTCAATCAGAATATGCTTTGATATTTCTTTTGACATCAACTTATTTTGACAATTTCAAATAATGTATACCCACGACTTATTGCATTTGTTTTGTTGTTCGCCTACAACGCTTTTTGAAGACTGTATTTCTCAAACAGAAAAGAGACTGAAAACTAAGAAACTAAACAAACGTGCTCTTTTAGAGATGATCTTAATTGACCTTTACATAAGGTTGAACGACCCATGGACGGGATACGTTAGTCAGGCAGAGCCGCCTAAATTTCTTCAGTTAGACTAACTAGGAATGATATGTAAAAGGGGCAGAAGAAGGGCAATAGAACAGGATAGGAGGCAGCTACCCAAGAGGTCAATCCAATTTTTGCGGGGCTTGTTTTCTATAGCGTAATCTATGTAGTAATTTACAATAATTTAAATGTCCCGTAACTCTATTAAATTCAGATATAGGTAAATTAAAAGTTTTAATATTTGCGATGGGTCTTACTACTAAGAGACGGAAGAGTTACCAAGTCTGGCGGTGGTGATCAAGTGATCGCTTTAAGCGCTGAATTGAAACCGAACTTCTTATTCTAAAATATTCTGCTACTGACCTGAAGGCCGTGCCGTTCCTTAACTACAATATTATAGAAAAACATAACACGAGGGCATTCTATCTTGTTTGTGTATGAACATGAAGGTAGCCCCTCTTGCTTGTAGACTCAATGCTTAAATCATCTTATCAAAGGCACATAAAAAGCATTGAGGCTTTTTCGTTATTGGTCCCTACGACGTCAGTATTTTGTTAATTTCATTTGATGCAGAGATAACAAAAACATGCGTAATAGTTTTCAAACAGTTTTTCACATTCATCAGGTGTGACGCGATATATGATAAAATGACAAATCTTGTGAAGAATTTCCCAAGTTATTAGAACCGTCCAGTTGTGTTGTAAGTTAAAGAAATTTGTAAGAACATCTTGAATACGGTGTGAACTTTTTCTGAGCAATGTTTCAATATAAAGTGTTTACTTTTTAATATGTATTTTCACATGTATTAAAAAAAGGATCCGTCTAAATTATGTTGCATACAAGTATCCTGTCGTTTTCAAACACCTCACAACAGTTATCCAAATCAAATTAAAACTCTATGATAGCAATTCTCATGCGTTGCTGTACGAATGAGATATGTTATAAAATCTACTCAAACTAGAAATACTCGAAATTAATCATAGAGAGGGCCCATAAATGCTTGACAAACATTAATGCGCATCCCGACATATTTATACATTTAAAATTTCATTAGACTGCTCAAAGACCATAGTGAGCAAGCAATAAGCCTTCATAGCATTATTTTCCCAAAGAATATTATGTCCTTTTTAAACAACCATGTAATAGGCTTTTATTAAGGTTCGCTCTGAAAACAGTTCATGCATAAGAACTTCCTCATTATGAAGACTTTGCATCATCATCTGATGTCACATGTTTCTTAGGACACACCCTTAACTCCATGAGTTTATCTGCAATGTATTTTAAACCAAAAAAGGAACATATATACGACGTTGTTCTTTCAGATGTGTAATTTTTTAAGAAAAATTCCATTTTGAGGTTTTGAGACGTGGCTTTGGCAATATTTTATTTCTTTCCGTTTAGGCGAGTATTCCGTTTGAGTATTCCTATAATTTGATAAATGTACCAGCCTACAGAAAGTAACTCGCTCTATAATGAACTTAGGCCTGCTGGCTACTTACTCAACATGTGGTATAAAAAGTACACTTCAACGGTGTATTATCGTTGTCAAGCAAAAGTTAAACCCACATTTTTCAAAATTCATTGGAGAGCATCTTGAGCCACCAGGCGCTGTCGAAGAAGATTGTTTGAATTTTACAACGTACAAGATTGTTCTAAATAAAGAAAGTCCGAATTAAGTGATCAAAATTTGATATGTTTCCAAATAACCATCAAAGCGTCCAAGAGAACAAAATTACTTTGAAATGGTCGTTTGAAGCTTCTATTTCCGGTTATCTACATATTATGTAGTAGTTACCGTACACAAATGGGGAAGGACCTCAACCAACTTGGAGTGCCCAATTGGAGGCAGCTGACGAATGATTGTGCTAGCTGGAGAGGCATGTTGGTGGAGGTCCAGGTCCACCCCGGACTCTAGTGCCATGGAAAGAAGAACATGAAAAAGGTTATATATAGTATACCGTAAAAACCAATCTAACACTTGTAGTTATAAGGACGCTATTTCTGGTCTGACTTATATACTCTTGACTGGCGTTCAACAAATAGGTGCCGCTACCACTCTTTAGCTAAGTCAAGCTTTTATTCTATGCCGCTTTAAATAAGATGAATGGCGAAAGTAGAGTGGGTAGAAAAAACTTAAGCCAGAATATTGAAGCGATGTGTTAGTCCTCATATTAACGTGGAATTAAATAGTCAATTCCATTTCTAACTATCTATAACTGTACAGCTATCAAAAGCAGAAGGAATCTTTCGAAATTAACTAACGAAATTAATTTTACTAACTTGCTTAATTTTCAGATGTTTGCAAGTCAGTAAATAATTTGAAAAGTGATATCCCATTGAACGCAACAGTTCATGACATTTATGACTGGAATCATCCGTGCGAATCAAGGACACCCAGCTCTCCCTTTCTGTTCACTGACCTCAGAACATCTTTCATATACATTGAAATTTCAAAGTTTTCGAAAGGCAAATTTTCCGCGAACTTTCATCTTTCTACGAGATCCAACGAAATTAAACTTAATTTGAGTGCCACAGCGAACTATTCGAAGCATTGCACTCTGCAGGCATTAAAATCTTTACGCCTCCCTTGGGACAAAAATTGTATTTCACTGACTCAGTTTTAATTGCATTTAATCATCAATTCACATTCTACGACATCTAAAATAACATTCAGTGTTCCTTTTTGAAATCATCCTTCGTGCAGCTGTTTTGCGCTTTTGCAAACACACTCACTCAAGCGACAGTAACTCTCTCCAATGAAATAGATGTAAAAACTCTCCCCCATCCATCTGCCTGTGCCCATGTCTTTCATCGCTTTCGTACGCATACCCACACAAACATATACACTACCCATTTTAATTATTTTCTCTGCAATCTAGTCCCTGTGCTAAATGAGGTGTAAATAAGGATTTTATTTAGCAGCGGATAAAAGGAAAAACTGATTAAACGAACTCCGTGTGTAAATAAGTAGCGTAATAGTGTTTGTACATACTTCTAGTTGTTTGTTATGTAAAGTCATCATTATTTCTTGTGTTTCTTTCGTGCGAGTGCAACTGTCAACCCATCGGCAAAATCGATGTCTTCGATTAAGTTTATGCTGCTCCGGTGGTAACACTTGTAGTGCTACTGCAGGTGTCACATCGGAAACAAAAAGAAAGAAACCACAAGTGCACACGACACAACACTTCACCGATTCTGCCGCCATCAACTGATTTGTAAGAACTTAATTATCACACGTAAAGCCATCGCTGTGGAAAGAGATAATCAATAACTTGAGCGGACGGACCACTTGTGCTCGAGATCTCTGTTAGACGACGAAGCAGAAGCCGCAGTTATCTGCTGTATCTCTCGTTCACGATGAGACAAATAAAGTTAGGCATACTGTTAACAGGTTGGTTATGATGTTTCCTTTGAATAGATTTTTGTTTTTTTTTTTTCTTGCATTTTTTTCCGTTTTGTTCACCTTATGAACGTTGAGTACTTTCGTAACGGCAACATTAATGAAGAGGAATTAAATACATTTTGCAGAAATGTCCACTTTACTAGAACCAATTGTGATGGTTGTCTCGAGAACACTTTTTTGCTTTTGATTTAAGTAATTTTTTGGTTATAAATTGTTTTTATTGGACACGAAATGATTAGAATTATTTTTTTAATAATCCTTCTTGTTTATTTTTTTGTAAGTTAATGGGTTTCTGTGAGACTTGAGGCACTTTGTGGTTATTTTTTTATCTCGTGCAAGCTTACGCATTCTGTAAGATTAACATTTCTATTGAAACTGCGTCTTTGAAGATATTTATAAATAGTTCCTGCAGAAGGAATCAAAAACTATAAACTTTCAATTTCTGGTAACATTTTGGCCGCTGCGGCATACTGGGAACGAGCGCCAGCTCTTAGGCGAACGTTCTAGTCTTCGATTTTTGTACGGCTACTCTTTTTCCGAGTTGCCTACAAAAAATCTCCTGAAATTTCGTCTTTCATTGTATGTAGACGAAGTAGACATTGTAGATCAGGATTTTAACGAAATTCGGAAATTCAATGTAAACTCATTCACACATAGTCCAACAGGTTAAGCTGAAGTTCATGCTCAAATGATTTGTGGCAAAAAATCTTTCACCTCTGTCTACAAGGTTATGGTCAGTTTTAGCTAAACACTAACAATGAGCAGTCGAAGCGGCTTTCATTGGAAACAATTCGCTTAAGCACTTATCTAAAATCGGCAGAAATTCGTTCGAGAGGCGTACATAGACAATTTTCAAATGAAATGTTGACATTGATACACTGATAGGGAGATGATGAAATTCTTGTCATTAATCATGATGGTAATGTCATTCATCATGAACTCATCATCAAACGTCTTTGTGGAATAATGACAAGAGACGCGAAATTGATACTGAGTTACTTGTCGTGGTAGGAAAATATGTAAAAGGTTACCCAACAAGAAATGACGGGCGATGTAGTTTGACAGAGTATGCTTTGAATATTGTAATACCAGATTAAGTTATATAATATTATTATCTGAAAGGTAGTTGAAATCATGTTCGACAACTCTCTTATGTTCCCCGTTGAGTAAGTATTCCTTACGATGCTTAAACATTCGAAATCAATTATCGTTGATGATGCTCTAATGTATTGATAGGTGCTTATCTTGTAAGGATCACCTTTAAGTTACCATATCCATGTTAAGCGCCAGTTAATTCTTTGGAAAATGTCCAACTTCCTTCACTAATGAGTACCCGAACAGGATTCATAGCACAACCGTCTTGTAACTTGAGGACATTGTCGAAATGACAATCCCTATCAAAATATTTATCTCACAAAAATAATTTTTCCAGCGCTGTTTTAATGTCTCTCTTCCATCATTGAATTTAAAAAATGTTTCACATCCGAATGACGAACTTTTGAATTCCTATTATGAATACACGAACACAAATATAGAAATATTATATAGAGATATTAAAATAGTTATGAAAAAACATCTGCAAATATTTTAAAAGCAGCCCAAGAAGAGGTAATTTACTATATATGGCTAGGTGGTTTGTGGTTATGATTTGTCACGTTGTCGATACCCACAATGTTTTGAGGTTTTCATTGGCACGGTCATTTGTTTAATGGTTACTTCCAGGAAATGTCCTAAATGTACCACAAAAATATAATATAATATATTTTACAATAAAAATTGTAAAACAAAATGAGACACAACCTAATAAATTGCTTAGATAGTATTTAAGAAAGAAATAAGAAATTACTGAGTATAAAAAACTGCTATTTCATATGGAATTCAATCTCTTTTTCTTAAATATTATATTATATATAATTGTTACAAGATTTCTTGTAACTTGTGTCACAGCAACTGTCAAAAGTGTGGTTTTGCTTACAATGATTTGGGAGTTTTATTGTCAGTAACTTTTTTTTGTTTTCTAAGAACATAAATGTCAGAGATACTTAAGCCCGATGAGACTAGGGAAAATTTATTTTGGGGAAAAATAATTTTGAAGCCAGTTAGAACATTTTGCGCGGTAATTGTAGATAGGTGCCCTTACAACTATGTCGTCAAAAGAGCATGGTTTTATAAGAGAAAGTTCCTTATGCTATTGTAGAGGACCATTTCATGTTTCTCTTCGTCTAGCCATTATCAATAACATAAACATAAGTAGGCCTAAATTTCTCATATAAAATTAGAATCAATTCTTTAGCAATCCAACCGTACAATTATACCCTTCATATTATTTTCATACACATTCCTGCCTTGAACTTTTTAAAGTGCCCCATGAACTTCACGTCTGCATTCTCGTTCGCTGGTCCACATACATATGTTTCTGCGAGAAAACAAAATTCCCCCCTCAAGTTCGCCCCACTTATCTGAAAAGAAAGTGAAAATTCACTTTCCTCCTACACGCGGCAATGTTTTACAGCAAATCAAAATCATCAATAACACAACATATCCTGCTCAGTGTAGCTAATGTCGAACATCACAGATCTGATCAGATCGAATTGGATGTGCACTCTCCGCTTTATCGTGTCTATTTTTCTTGGTCTTTAACGCTGCCTCCCATCAATATTTCCCATTCGTAGTGACCACTCAGCACTCAATCAGAGCACGCCCCAGATATACGTAAATCTTTTTGGAAACAAATTAGAAATTTTCTTGGCGCGCAAAATATCTCTTCATTAATTTTCCAGGAAAGTAATAATACTTACGATCGCGCTCGGTGTCTCGTTTAATAAGCTCCCTCATGTCTATTAATAGTCCCGACTGCCGGTATAAATAGACACGCTTGCTTGCCGCGAGACACATCGAATTGATTTATGGTCCCATGATGCGCCTTGAGTTGATTCAATGCCACGGACCTGTTGTCAAGTGTGGTACCTTTGCTAATCGACCTTCTGAGGGTGTAAGAGTATATAGGCCCTTTTTGGCTTCTTCCGGTGTGGCTCGTTAAGCAAGTAGAATTTACGTTTAAATTGGGGATGTAAATTTATTGTTAAAAATAGATCCTTGGTGTTCCTTCAAGTAAACAACGGTATTCACCACCCCCAATTTAACTGGAATCACCATAAGGGAAAGGTCAATGTGTTCATGCGAATATTATGTGACATACTCGCACATATTCACATCCCGCATGTCAACCGTTGTGAGGTCGAATTAAGTTATGTGTCCTCATGGATTAAGTACTCGAATTTAAAGACAACAGGAAATAGGGTGTAGTCCACCAAGGGGCTCCAGTGAATGCATGAGTGTATCTTAAATAATAAATCAATATGACCTCACGAATTGTATGCTGACGCAGATGGGCACAAATTTAGATACTTTATTTTATATTGCCTGTAATAGGTGGACGTAGTCAGCACAACAGGAACTGATTAGTGCACAATAAATGATTATTGAGTAGATTTTATGAACCGAAAACGACAATACGGGCTGTGTCCGTTTTCCCTTTGTCAGTGTCTACATACAATAAATTTAGGCTAGACATTTTATGCTTCCTGACATCTAAACCTTTAAAGAACAATTTCAATATCTGGAATACATTATCTGTGTTTTGATGACACTACTGTTTATCCACTTTTTCACTTGGCTGC
Source organism: Eristalinus sepulchralis (assembly GCA_944738645.1). Lineage (NCBI taxonomy): Eukaryota > Metazoa > Arthropoda > Insecta > Diptera > Syrphidae > Eristalinus > Eristalinus sepulchralis. Next base: position 59,508,975 of record OX122886.1, read on the forward strand.
TTCTACGTATTACACTTATGGATAATGTGTTTGTGTTGTTGCGGGAGTATTTTTTTAAAAAATAAAAATATGTGCAAATTTTGTCAAACAATTTTTGCGTTCTGTTCGGTGTATATGTGGTGTTATTGTAGGCTGACAGGTTGTGTAGAACTCTCTATATCGGTTCGTCGTGCTTCCATAGACTTTCGGGACAATTAAAAATTTACTCCATTTGAACACAATTCAGCAGACAACCCAAGAAAGGCTTACAATCCCTATTACTAAGTGGTGGGAACCTCGATCTCTCTACATCATCACCCATCTTTTCATGCAACATTTTGACTGGAAATCAAATTAAAACATAAAACACCTGAAAACTTCAACTGACCGTAGCAGTTTCTTACGTTACTTGCAATTACTCCCGATTTCTGCAGAAATAATGTCTCTGTGGAGGCAACAGGATTTCAAGTCTTGCATATATAGTTGATTTGTAAAAATTACTCTCTGCATGGCGACAAGCACTTACTATGCGGCACGCTGGATTTCAGCACTCGATTGATCAGGACGGAGTCACCTTTTACAAAGTATAGTACTGCTTATTTTACCTAAGAAGTTATTGTACCACTTACCAAAACAATCAAGAAGAGCAGACTTAAAAATCCAAGGTGAAGCTTGTTTACAGCTACTGCTCCTAAAAAGGATGGAGAAGAGAATTATATACTCAGACAATTTTTACGGTTACATAATCGAACAGCAAGAAGTTTTTTTTTTAAACGGTGCACAAAATTGTTTCAAATTCGCAATCAGTTTACTCCATATCAATGGTAGGTGACGCGATTCGCATAACATAAGCGGTGGATGCATACCAGCTAGAATTACGTAGAGAAGATGGCTAGCTACTTCAATAAATTTCATCAAATTAGCACAACCTGCTTATTCAGCCTTAAGGCCTCTCATTAAACGTCAATCAAAAATCATTTCCGATGAAAAATATTGAACTGACATCTATGTAAAAAATCTTTTGAAAGTGCATTATGATACTGCAAAACTGGAATACTTTATGTTATAGCTGAATGACACTACAGCCCACAAGAAACGAAGGCCTAGCTTTTTCAACAACTACTCGTCTTTGGCGTGATATTGTTCTGTCATTATTAAAAAGGTTCTAGAGTTTTGTGCAGACTCTAGGGTAATCTTATAGTTTTCGGTTGATTGTAAGGCTGAGTTTAAGGCAATTTAATCGTTGTACATGCCTGTAATATACTTTACCTAGTAATGGTTCTACAATCACTGCTTTTTTTCATCATCATCAATAGACCTCATTTGTGTGTGATACATAAATGGGTAAAAATACATTTTCTACCTGAAAATCGAGAGCATCCGTATAACAAATACTGTGATGTAAATAAGATTGCGATATTTGTACTAGACGGGGCAAGTCCACAGTATTCACTGACATTTATTCGACGACAAGGGTCGATGCCCAATTGCCAAAAACCAAGCATTTTACATAAATAAGTGATCACAACCTTAATGACGTTCAATAACTGCCACGCTGTTTTTTCGTTACAAGCTTGCGGAAACTTTGTTGTGAACTCTAAAAAAAATTACCTTTCAGCAGTAAAACTTAGTAAACAAGCTAGGGTTCAAAGAAATAAAGCCAACGTATCTTTTGCAACACTTGCTCCCTTCCTCAAAACCTCTTGAGTGAAATTTTTATAGCAGGTGGGTACTAGCAAAACTTATGTATTCTTTCGATGCGTTTCGATGTATTATTAGTCATTCTCTTAAAATATGTGGTTGACAATTACACTTTTGTTTCATTTTCCAAGAACAATTTCTCAACCTAACGTTCATGTTCGATTTTTAGCTTGCAATATTTATGTAAGCAAAAAATGAACGTATCACGTTGAAGTGCAGTCAATTCTCATACGACAAGAGACAGCGTAAGTTCACTTATGTCACATATAAGATGGAAGAAGGCAACGAAAAGAAGGTATAACTTGAAGTGGATGAATGTCAAGAGTTCACAACTGAAAGTGCGATTAACGTAACCCGCTCCTTAACGAAATTCTGCATAAGCGTGTTCTCCTCAAGTTTATTTGTTTCAAGTCATACAATGTTACAAAAAAGAAGGAATTAACAAGCATCGATTTTTCCAAAGCTGGTCAGCAATTATATCGATTTCTTTCTTTACCCGTTGAAACCCATTAATCTTACAAAAAAAGAAACAACAACATTAGTAAATTTTTGCTTTGATACTGCAATTAAGTTAAATTTAAGTTATCTATTCGAATTGAAGCAAATCACTCCTAAATGAATTCTAATTGATATCGAAATTGTGTTTCTTTTTTATTTCGTTTATTTTTTATGTGACCTTCTCTCTTTTTTGCAAAATTACCTAAAAATCACGCGAATTGAACACAATACAAAAAATAAAACAATTCGTATACGTGTGTACATCACGACAACCGAAACCAAAAGTTGTTTTGATGTTAACGAAATTTTCCGAAGCTGATAATTGTTTTCCATGTAAGTTTTAGTTTTGAATTTATTTTGTAAATTACTGCAAATTGTTATTCACAAAAGTATGTTTTACTAACCAGAGTAGCATTGTGCAGCTTACCTAGTCCTTGTCCTTTACTTCTTACTTTTGTTTTATATTTCAAACTTAGTCACCTCGACTTAGTTGTTCTTCTCATTCAATCAGATAAATCTTCCCCTTTCTGTAGGACTTTTGAAAATAGTTTCTTCCGTTCTTCAATACTTCCTACCTCATCCTAGCATAGCATTTTAAAATAAATACATTTTCTATTTTTATTTGGTGATAGAAATTGTTTCAAAAACACATAAATTTGCTTAGTAGACTAGTGATCCCTCCGACTGAGGAAATCTTTCTCTGATTGCGAACCTGATTGAATAAATTAAAAAAAATAAAAAATAAAAAATACAAGTGGACTGATACTCCCCTGTCCCCTTTTTGAATTTGTTTCGAACTATTCCCCCATCCAATGAGTTTGTTATTTGTTTGAAGTTTGTTTTGTCAAGAGTGTATGTTTGGTTTGTGTTTTGAGTTTTGTTCGTTTAATGAATTTCTTTTGATTCTTGAAAACATTGAATGCCTTGCATGTGTTATTAACATAAGTCGAGTTTCATTTCGTTCTCTTCTTTTATTTTATTTCTTGATTTGCCATTTTGGGAAATGCACATACTTTGTCCGACGTCGCAAAATAATGAGAGAATTGTCGATAAATAATAAATGAATTATATGACCGTTTTCGCATAATTCGCGTGTGATTTAAATTGATATGAAAGTATTTCTCACTGATGGTGTTATTGATCGAAAGCCATAAGGAACACACACAAACACACTCAAACAACTTTAGAGAACATACATATTTATTTTTGCCATAACACCACCCACAGCGATACATTGGTCAGAAGACCACAGCGAGAGCTTTGACTTTGAAATGGGGTAAACTACATTAGTCCTATTCGTGCGACGTGAACGATTGTTAAAGAACACACTCACACGAAATGCAAATATGTGTGGTGTGGTGGACCTTAACCTTGACCCTGGACAAACTACAATATAAGCAATTATTTTTGGTTTCGTATTTTTTTTTTGACACACATGCAACCTTCACAAAGGATATGATTGCAATAATATTCGTCACATAATTTTCGATTATGAAACTTGCAAACAATTTCAGCATTCATACACAACTATTCGATTCACATTTTAACTTTTAATGATTCATTTTGCGATCACTGACTCTTGTGATTGTGAATTCTAAAGCATTGTTTGTAAAGGGTGATTTTTTGTTGTTTGGTTACGTATTTGGTTTTCCAGCTTAAGATGAAGCCCCTTAATAAGTATTGCAATATTTCGTTATGGAAAGACTCAAGGCTCAGATATCAGATCAGATATGTATCAGATATTTACCTAATGATTTGAATTTTGGTAAACACTGTACATATGTATACTTTTTGTTTCCGAAGAAAGATTTTCTGACTCTCATTTAAATTGTAAGAAATTATGTTGCATGATTCTTAAAACTCAAATTAAAAAATAAATTTAAACAACATAGAATGGTCGCCGTGGCGTAGTGGGCAAGTTCGTCGACCCACACGCAGAAGGTCTAAGTTCGATTCCCGGAACACCTCGCATTTTTTCACCGCACCACCTCTTTCGAGTTGCTGACAACACTCAAAGAGTATCAATTTTCCATGAAAAGCTTAAATAAATCTCACCGTTCGGAGTCGACAAAAAACTGTTGGTCCCTTCTACTCGTGAGAGAACAGTAGCATGCACAACACGAGTCGTTGTTGTAGAAGCTATGCCCTGGTCCGACGTGGGCTGTAGTGCCACTCAATTATTATTATTAACATAAAATAAAAAATTAGTTTGACATAAGTAGCAAAAATATAAAATCCAATAATGTGGGAAAATGATTTTTTGGCAAATATTTGAATTTTGGGGAGGAAATTCAAGTAAACGAAGATAGAAAAGTTAGAAAAAACATTTTATAACGTTTTTATGTTAGTCGTCATGGAGCTCGTAAAAGGTTTTGGTTTATGCAGATTCTATTTATAATAATTTTTCATCATATTTTCATCTTCAAATCGGTGTAACAATTAAATTAATTTTTTTTGAGTGGTCGCCGTAGTTAAGTATGTGTGAGTAGGTTCGATTTCTAGACTGATCGTTCAACTCTCATTTTTTTACAGCACCACCTCTTTCGAATACCTTACAACACTGAGAGAGTATTAGTCGTCTATGAAAAGCTTTCTAAATTGCACCATTCTGATTCCGCACTCAACTGTAGATAACCTCTAGTCGTGAAAGAGCAATAGAACACACAGTACGAATAGCTGGTTGAGAAGCTATGCACTTGTCCTTTGAGGATTGTAGATCCATCCAATTTATTTATTTACTTGTGATTGGGAACATCAAACAATTGCAAAGCTCTAAACATTGTACTTCTTCTGTCTGATGACGAATAATAAACGTTGAATAAACGGGACAACGTTGGATCATGAATATTCAGTTGCCAGAAGACAATATTTGTCAAATATGTATGTAACTCGCAAATCTATACGCAAATTGAAAAAAAAGGAGAAAGAGTCCTCAATAAAACTTGCTGCAATTATGTGATTACTTAAAGTTCCTCAGTTAGAACGATAAGCTGAAATCTATTGCGTTTCTAGCAGCAGCATAACACAAATATGCTCATAATGTGGCACACAATATTTAACATAATTCGTACGAACACTTATTATCGTCGAAGTAAACATTAACAAGATACAATATATGTTTCTTACATAAATGGCGAGCATTGATTTATCGACTAATAACGTCCCTATCATTATTCAACGTCCCTTTGAAAATCGTTCAATCAATTGAATACTACACACTCAAAAAATCACCCTTTCTTCCTTCTTCCATTTTTGTATAGTTTTTAGTTTCATTTCCATTTATTAGATTTAAACTGTGGATAAACAAAAGTTCTTCATATGAATCATGCGAATTTCATAGGTTACCTGAAACATCTCAAGAATTCTTACTTTACAAATCTCCTCCATTTATTTGACGAAAAGCTCTGTGATGTGTTTTGAATAATACGAAAGAGGGCTTTTGAGTGATCATCACATAAAAATATCGTAGTTTAAATTCAAAATGAATTTCGAAGCACTTCAAATCATTCAACATTTTCATCTTATCGCAACCTCTTTCAGGACAGCACCCCTATCACATATCTACCAGTCAAAAGGATATCGACATAACGAAAATCATTTGCAAGGAAAACACTAAATAAAACACAAACCACAACAAAACACGAATCAAATAAAATTAAATAAAAATACTTCGAACAGTGAAATTGTTAGCTCCTCCACATTTCTCGTTTTTTCTTCTTTTTTTCTACTTACAGCCACATTCGGGGTGCTTTTTTGGCTTTGGATTCCACAAGTGTCAGCCGAATGCCAAAGTATGAGTCTCCATTAAATAACAAAGACAATTAATAGAACACAACAACAATAAGAAAAAGTTGTATTTATTTGTTGTATATTCATTCTCTGTTTCCTTTTTCATTTAAAATTCATTTTTGTTTTTTGTGTTTTTTTTTTCTTGTTTTTTTTTTTTCCTCAAAAACAAAATTAACAAACTATAAGCAACAAGATGACAGACAGAACAAATCAATACGATTACACTTTTTGAGTTTTTTTTTAACAATTCTTGAATATAATTTTGTGCTGAAATTGAATGATCAAGAGAAAAGAGAAAACAGAACGAATATAACAAAAAAACGCACAACGAAATTGAAAATTCAATTTTTGAATTCGATTTGTTAAGCTGCACACTGAACCAAGCAAAAAACAAAAATATCAACAAATAAGGGAATTCGCTTTAAAGCTGCCCATTTACACATTTAATATAAATATCTTTTTGTTTAATTTTTCTCTCTCTCTTTTTTCGATTTTTGAATGAACACTTGCATACGGCGATAAGGGGAAGAAAAAAGATGTAGAATTTAAAAACCCGCAAAAATATTAGACAATTTTTTTTACATAATATAACAAATCACTCTCTTTTTTCTTCCGCAAGCATTTTTATTCACTTAGAAAGTATCACATTTCAATGCTGAATATATCGCAGATGAGCTCAACGATGGGAAAATATCAATATTCGATTTTGAAGAAGGGGTTTTTTGTTTCCACTGGTTCTTGTATAAAATATCTTTTTCACCTGTCCCCTTTGGTTTTCTTAGATTTAACTACTTGGATACCCAAAGATCTATACATTTAATAATAATCAATAATTTAGATAGACTTCTATTACGTATATATATATATTTTTGAAATGAATGAGTTTGTTTAGACTAGACTAGTAGTTACAGTTATTTGTTAACTTGCATGTTGTACAGTTTATTGTTTGATTTTATGGGCTTCGATTTAAAAAAAAAATTCAGAGATATATAGAAAGTAAGTAAAATTTTATTCAGAAACTTAAGGATTCATTTAATTTTCCGAAGCAGTCATTACCTTTCTAATAGTCGTTCCTCTTTAACCTTTAAACAGGTTTTTTTGTTTTTTCAAACGTGTGTAAAATCAAGATACATTTGATTTCCTTCAGATAAACATTAAACGTAATTTAATTTTCGTGATATCTATGTGTTTCAAAACGGAATTTAGGGTATGATTACAATACTCTTTTTCAAACTGATAGACAAGGGAGCCCTTTTAAGACTTATTGACAAGCCAACATCATTAAATGTGACCAAAATTAAAGACTTTGAGGGTAATACGGTTTGCTTCGCAGCTTTCAAAACGGCAATAGTCTGAAAAGTAACGTGTAATAAGTAAAGAAAAAGTAAAAATACGGTTTCGCATAGTAAGTAATTAATACTACAAACAAAATACTGGTTTATAAGATACAAACCATTTTTCGTTTCAAAAGATATTAGGAAAATGTCACTGTGACCTGCCAATTCAGTCAAGTAAACCTTATTGCGCTAACCCCACTGTTTGACACACTTTTCTCAAGACAATTACATAAGGGACAAGAACTATTTCATTTGGTTTTACAATTGTCTTTCATGTAATGATAAAATTACGCATTCATGTACCATATAGAAATGTATACTTCAGCATCACCATCACACTTAGGCTTTTAAAGGAGCTAAAAAAGGCAAGCGAAAACATCAAAAGAAATTATATTTCATGAAATATTTTGAAGGATTTAGTAAAATCTTTGTGCCACAACTTGAAGATCAGAAAAAAAATTAAGTTTAAACAGCTTTTTTCGAATTAATTCAAGGACAACGAATTCTAAAGTTCTGCTATTGGGTTTTCCAATAAGGTCTTGGTAACGTTGTTGTTTGGCTGTAGTTGCAGCGTTGGCTTGACGGCAACCTTTAGAGCCCCCGGCCTTAATTTTAAAAGGAAATGAAAATGGGATTTGCAGTCAATTTAGCACTACTTCAGTTAAAAAGAGAAACTATTTTCTTCTTTTGAAGTTTTTTTTACAAAACGCCCGGCAGTTATTTAAATTTTACACCAGATATCTAATTCATATCGATGTACACAATAGATCGGAAGAGTCTTCACCCCTATTATAGTTGTCGTTTAGTGGCATGTCATTTATTGAGTGTAGGAAATCGTTATTCTAGAATTGGTTTAAGAATTCGTACGACGTCATAGAACGTATCGCTTGCTCGACGTGCGTCATCATTTTGCATTACGGTTGTCAATAAGCAACAAACAAAGCCACAAATACATACTGTCGCAATTTTGTGAACGCCATGTTTATGCATAATCTCAATGAAAAGTTAAATTTTTCAGCGTGATTCGCATTGCATAAATTACTTAAAAAATCCTATGCACTGGATCAAAGGATGTTCGATGAAAAGGAAATCAATTTTGATTGCATTTGAGAAAGTTTTATTTTGCAAAGTAAAAGTGGAATGAAGTAACTACCAAGAAATAAATAAAAAAAATGGTCAATTGAAAAGAGATAACAATAAGAGCCTTCAAAAGTCCAGTCCAGTCTATCCGGCAGTTACTGTCCGAAACGTGAGTCCGTTGTAATACTTACGCCAGAGATAAAGGAAGTAAGACTTAACATCGATACAACCACCATTATGAAACAGTTTTTGAATGTACTGCACTTAAATGCATATGTATGTACTCTGTAGATTTATATAGAGTAATGCATAACGACCTGGCACACATATTTCCAGTTAGAAAAACTCTTCAATGTTATTTTTTCTGTGTCAAAAATGTTCGTTGCTGCCATCCGCACTTGAGACCTGGACGCAGATCTTGTATGATATCCACTATTTTTTACTTAGCAATACATTTGAAGAGCAAGTTTTTGGCTAGACTTCTTTTGTATTATCGTCCCGCGCCTTAAAATGTTCTTTAATGTACCCATAAATTGTTAATAGCGCCACAATACATTTTAATAGTTCCCGTTCAAAAAGTTTTCTCTGCCAATAGCTGGTAAACATTCTTTATTTTTGAATGTTTCTTATCGCAAACAAATATTTGGCAACAAATATTAGGTGATTATGTTCCAAAATAGACTTGGAATTCAATTATAGAAAAAGTCAGTTACTTATGCACAAACATTATTCTTTAAAACAGAAATCTGTGCAAATGTATCTTGAGCTAGAAGTTATGTGCAGGTATTTAATAGGGATAAGTAAGAAAGACATGTAAGGCTTATGTATGTTTGGGACTGCAAACGAAACAAATTGATGGTATTTCAGCAGTTGTTAATTTCTTTAACTAATGCATTTTGTTTTGTCATATGTTTAAACAGATTCTTATTTCTTTCTGACTTCACAACATAATAAACACTCACTTCTCTATCTTGTAAATACAACCTAAACTTACACGTATATTTGTAATAATCATTCACTCTCATTTAAAAGAAAATCTAACATAGTTTTGTAGATAAATTTCATGCTTTTTTAGCGCAAGAGTATAATTTCTTGTATGTATATATTGAAAATACAAGGAATTGAACATTGCAATTTAATAATTAGATTATCTGCAATACGTACGTATGTACATGTTATGCTCTCTACTATGAAACAGAAATATAAGTATGTATGATCACTATATGCACTTTTTGCTAATTGAAAAGTGCTTGTGCATTACGTACGTATGCCTTTAGCTCTTCTCACTAAGAAATGCTTCTCAAAACTAATCTCACTGAATTCTTCCAAGCTTAAGCTTAAGCTTATGCTTAAAAAAAGTATGTTAAAATTTGTTCTAAATCTTAACTTAATTCGAGAACATTTCAAGATTATTTTTTCTCTCTTTGAGAAACAATTTAAACACTTGTCCAAATCAAAGAATAATCATTGTTTATTTTTCCTTCCAAACTCCCATCAATTTGCTGCCGATCAACGATGTTATTTGAATGATAACAAATTCCACTAGCACGATCAATATATTGCTATGAATGCGATTCATGGGCGGACGCCCGATGTCGAGACCCATTCAACTATACTGCTCTTCCACGGGATCAACCCCCCTTGATTACCTGCAAAGGATGCTGTGTTAAGATGGTGCGGCACTCTAAAACACGTAAGTTCCTCCTCTTGATATACATCTAAAATCATTTCCAGAGAACACACATCACAGACAAGGCTTGTCCAAAGAAATAAATAAAATAATATTCGCTTGAGTTTTCATTTTTATTGTTACCGCACAACCGGCCCGACCGATTAGGGAATACAACTTACTTCTCTAAATAAATTAACGTACCTTGCACAACTTTTGAACGTAGTTAAATGGAAATCAACAACATAATAGTCTAGCGAAAAATTAAAAAAAAAAATGGTAGTTCTATCCAGGGCACACATCACTCTAGAGACGTACTTCACTTCCCAGCGACCAATTTGTCACTTTCATCGAAGTAGTCTGTGCTCAATTTTACAATAACAGCACCAGATGCAAGTCCCAGGATTGTGGCCAAACCGACATGATTGTTTGACACAGTCCGGCGCATCACAGCCCACATAAGTAGCGATCCCATACTGAATAGAGTTCCTCCTAAGACACTGCATAAAAAAGCAACATTTAGTATGCTCTTTAGACACAATTAAAATTTTTTAATTAACTAACCTGTACATGCCCCTTCTGCCATTGGGAATTTTTCTCATGTGTGGTCTACCGTACAGGAAAAACGATGTTCCAACCAAAGTGCTCAGGAGCAGCACATCAGTCAAATCCTTATTGGGAACCAATCTGGTTAAAAACAAGACAAGAATTAAAAACACATTATCCGCTGATATGATGAAACTTACTTGGAAACCAATTTAGGATTCATAACATTAACAGCAAGAGCTCCATAGGACACAACTCCATGCAGTGGGATGTAATAGTAGAAGATATTCTCCTTGGTGAATGGTTTAAGACCCACTTTGTCGCACAAGGTGCATGGTTTTTTGTCACTTGAAGCCATTATATAATGATTTATAAAATATTAGACAGTTTTTCAAAAACTAATTATGATGAAATCCCAGTAAGAGAAATGCAAGACTAGCGGCTGCGGAAGGACCGGCTGAAATGTCAAATGGGTTACGTAAATTGAAAATTTTTTAATACACTTCTTTTTTATAGATGTTGTTCCTTTTTCACTTCGGAAGAATGAATGGAATGGCTGCTGGTGATTATTCTGTTTTGCTCTTATTTAAAAGTTATGAATAGAATGCTCTCTCGTTCTTTGTGGGGGGCATGTATTCTGGTTTCTTTTCGCGCATGACATTTACCTATGTCAATTGCCGGCTTTTTCGTTTTATTACCAAACAGAGATAAACATTGTTTCTAGGAAATTGTATAGTCGGTCTCTTTTCTTCCGGAAAATCAATTGTTCATAGGAAATGTTGTTTCTCGTAGACTTCAGCCTTCATTATGTTGCACATTGGCACTGCCAGATAAGGAATTTTTCTTATTATAATATTGGAAATGTGGAGGTCTTTGGGAATTGATAATTTTTCTTTATAATTAAGACTTGCATCACAAGCTGACACTATGTCTCTATTTTTTTTTTCATTTAAATACCATATATATATAAATAAAAACATTTTCTCTTTTTGCAGCATACGAAGTTGTTCGCCGAATGTGTACGTCACAATTACAAATAAATTTATTTATGGTCGATCATGTGTGCATGATGGAAAGTTCAGGCAATGGACATATGTGCTTTTGTGAGGAAGATATGTGCAATTCTAGTAAAAATTTATTACCCACTCTCAATGGTTTTAATTTATTTGTGTTATTCACGTTTCTCATTTTGATTTCCTATCGAAATCGAATACATGTCTAGTTCACTCACAGACAAACAGATCGAATATTGTAGTTAAACTTATTCCCTCTCTATCTATACGTTAAATTCATTCTTTAACCGATTGTACATTTCTACTTCTTTCGTTTGTTGTTTGTTTTACTGTTTCTTTAATAACACAGCAATGCTTGAAACCCTTTACATAGAATTGTTAATGTTTATTCTGTTCGGTTCTGTTATTGTTTGTACGGAATAGTAGATGAAGAACAATAAAGAAATATTCATACTAATACTTATGCGATCCGACTGAGGATACAAAATACATACAATTCAACAAAGGACCAAACTAGAACGGTCTGCATTGTAGAAATCGTTTATATTTTTAAATAATTCAATATTTCCATACTATACTATATATTTGAATCGCATGTTGTTATAGAGCATGTTGTAGAATGAATTCACAATCATTTATATTTTGTTGTAGAATATTGCAATTAAAAAAAAAAAACCAAAGCAAAAAGAAAAACAAAGAAAATTACTAAAAATTAAAATGAATGCTCATGATTAATAAACAAAACAAAAAAAAACAATAATGTAAATACATCATAGTGTAATTTAATTTTATTTTTGTAGTTTAAATATTTTTATATATCACTAGGCACATTTAAGTTTAATGAACAACAAAATTGATGATTTAAACTTGATATGTATATATTTATAAATAATTTTAGAGGAACTCATATCATAATTTTAAAAAAATATTATGCGCTTTATCAGAAGAGAAAAAGAAACACAGGAAAAATTAAAATTTAAATGTTATTGAATGTCTCAATTATAAATAATTTAAGCATTGAATATACTTTTTCAGTTACAACACAGATCACACTATAATCCAATGAACAACAAAGTATTATTGTTTTGGTTTGCTTCTTATTTCACAGTTTAATACAAATTTAAAGTGTGCATAATTTTGTACAACACTTAAAGTGATAAATGAAATGATGTTCAGTAGATAAAACACGATTTTAGATAGCAAATCAATTTTCCATAAATGTCCTATATAAATTGTGCATGTTCAGAAAAATTGACACTTTAACGTTTAAGACGTGCTTTGAAAAGACATATTTTTACTTAATTTTAAAAGACCTAGTGTTCTTTCAATAATTCAGCCAGTAAGCCGTTAAGAATGGCATTTTGCTTCATATATCGGTAATCAAATTTGTACACACACAACTGTCTCCAACATAAATATTTAGCCGACTGAATTTTTGAAAGTACGAACGATCGCTCACATAATTCAAGTCAAAAGTCATAAACAATTTTTTATGCAATTATTGACATGTTGTTTTCTGCTTTCATTTTCCAAGCTTGAGGACATACGTTCCTCCTATTCGCCACTCATGAATCATTTAAGCCAATATCATTACCAGAACGCAGATTTAACTCAATTTCTTTTTAATTCGAGGCATAATTGTATTAAAAGCTACAGCTGCCCTTCTTCATTTCGTAGTGTGTGATCAAGCTAAGTTGTTTGAAATCTGTGGTTAATATGCTTCTGTCATTTATACAAGAAACTTAATCACGAAAACCTTGGTGAACGGAATTCTTGCGCTTAATGTGCCAAAGGCAACATAGTCGATGGATATCTCCCAATAGCTATTTTTAACGGATTTTGTAAATAGGTATGTTGATGAATTTGTAAATTCAACGTAAGATGTAAGTTGATGAAGTTGGCCGCTCAACATCATTTTTGTCTTTATTGGGTGAATATTATATAGTGCATATTTAACTACCATGCCAAACAACGTTTTTGAATTGATTTTTTTCAATAAACCCTGCCCAACACAGATTGGATTTAATTTCTAAGATATCATTGACTCTTACACAGTGATCTGAAAAATAAAGGTGCCTACTTTACGATAAGGGTTGTTATTTAGCTGCTATAAGGTTTAGAAAAAATATGGAATGCTTAAGCTTTGACATTTTTCAGTGCACTACACGTAGAAGAGCCGGTTTGTCAATTGCTATAAATCGATTTAATATTTTTATATTATGATTGGTTAAGACTTAAAAGAAATAAAATTTTATCAGCAGATCGTAAGCTAAGAACCAGTTTAAAATGCAATTCCTTGACTGGAAAACCGCTATATTCGTTCAGGCTTATTCTACTGCTCCTGCCTTCTACTATTCGTATATATTTTTATTACAAAGTCTTTCAAAAACATACAATGACAATGCTTTGTGTCCTTTCTTTCAAATCTAAATAATAAAGTGGAATTTACATACAGTAAACATTCAAAAACATACTGCCAATAATATCTGCAGTCGAAATCGTAATGTCGACCAACATTCCCGATTATAGGTTTTTCCGCATCAGACGCGAAAAAGAATGAATTAAAAACAGCACAGTCTTGTTTTCTTCTTTCAAGAGTTTGGGAATTAAACTCGGTTTACATTGATTGGCCCACGCAAATTTAACGAATCGTTGGGACTTGAATTTCATATACTCTACTACCTGTTTGTCAAAAGTGGTTCAATTCGCTCAGCAAACGAAAAAAAAAATAAATTAAAATTATAAGTTCTCCTTTCTTATATTCTATATATGTTTTTTGCAATATTCTTTATATATAAAAAATACATACATTAAGGACCAACTTTGGTTAATCTGTACGGCTTGTGCATCTAAGCTTTCCTTACATTTCGAACTTATAACTTCAATGACCGCAACGGAATTTTAACTGGAAAACTGGAAAAAGCAATGTATATTATTTTGCTTTTTGAATCCTACTGTATTTTGAAATCTATAGAAGAAAAGGCACAGCTATTTTAGGGAATCTGAAATTTCATAACGGCACTTTTTTCCAAATTTTCTCCAAAAACAACTCGAATACCATAGTCAGACAAATATTTTCTTTCTACATGGTATTAACCATATTGTTTCAAAGACAATTAAAATATGCAGCACAAGGTAGATAAAAAACGGTTTGGGTTCACCCAGAGGAACAAACACCAATCAAATTTAAGGTATTTTTCTTTCTATGATGATGTACTCGTATTATTACTATGAATATGAGAACAACAGAAAAGAGAAATAAAAATCGAATTCAGTATTCATGATTAGTTTTTGTTTTTGCTTCATGTAACATTTTTGATTATAAGTTTATTTCAGCACAGCCTTACGAATAATTAAAATGTACACTGTCACACGTTATGAAAATCATTTTCACATTATTCTTTCACAACTGCATGCTCAATAATACACACACTTCTGACTCTCTCAGCTTCATACTTCTGATTACTCTTTTCACGTATAATTTAATTTAAGAACATAAATTTTTACTACGGCTAGCTATCGGCTTTAAATATACGCTAAGCAATTTTTGCAAATATCTTATTTAAAGGCAAAGAATATTTTTACTTTTGTAATTCTTCAAAAAAAAAATTCATCAAAAATGTGTCACTAAGTGAAACGCAGGAATGATGCATATAAATGCAAGTTAATGTAACCATAGATTCCTCACAATATAAAAAGCACTATACCTACTTAAATTCATAATTCATTTCAAATGATTATGACGATGATGTGGAAATTTGAAATTAAATTTTTTTCGTCCTCAAAAACTGAATAACAGAAATCATGTAAAATACTATATCTATATTCTTTTTTCCACTTCAGTGTCTTGCTAGCAAGCACACGTGCATTCAAAATAGTATAAATTTACTTCTATCATCCATACTCGTAACTTTCGTATCTCTTTAGTTTTTCTTCTTTCCATTCATTTTCAATTTCCTCTTCTGCATTCACGAAAAAAGTTTATATCACTGATCTTTGAAAACGAAAGACAAAAAATCATGAATTTAATGAAAAGTAAAGCAAAATAAAATTTTAAATAAATGCAATAATTGCGAAATATTTTTTTACGCCCTGTACATTCGAATGAAAAAATATTTCCAAAATATATACAAAAAAGTGCTTTTTCACATACGATACCACTGGTCTGATTCAAATTTTTTCATCATGTACCACCATCGCTCCATGTGTAGCCGCTAATATAAAACATTTTTTTTAAAGTCAGAAAATGCAATAATTCGACCAAAGCCCAAAACATAATTGTAATAACATAAATCACATTTTCTCCTAATAAATTACTATCGAAGTAAACAGAAACCAAAAACTTTATGTTCTTTATGAAAACGATTTCTTAATACGAAAAGACTTATCATAAAGAACATAAAAAAACAAGAAAAATTTGTTAATTTGCGACGACACTCTAAAGATGCATACAAATGCAGTGCAATGAGCAACAAAACAGTCTTCACTGCACTAACGGTGAATGAAGTTGTGACTAATTCTTAC
This sequence comes from Eristalinus sepulchralis, assembly GCA_944738645.1. Lineage (NCBI taxonomy): Eukaryota > Metazoa > Arthropoda > Insecta > Diptera > Syrphidae > Eristalinus > Eristalinus sepulchralis. The sequence goes on from OX122886.1 coordinate 59,525,111, forward strand.
GAAAACTGTATCTGAATAATGAAATTTATTTTTATGCCAAAAGAACAAAATGAAGCACATTGAGAACGTGTAACAACGGAAAACAACAACAAACAGCAAAAACAAAATTAGTCTTTTCTACTTACTTACGTATATAAGAAAATAAAAATTTCAAACTCTTATGTAACCTAAGCTTTAAAACGAAACAAACAAAAAAAAATCATAAAAAAATTTAAAATAAAATTTTCATAGATATTTTTTCTAAAAAAGTAAAGCTAGTATCAAATTAAAAAAATCGCTAAATTACCTAGATTCTAGTATTCATCAATAATAAACGTAGCCCTACATATCTAATTATTTACTTTCCCGCATAAAAATATAAATATATATAATATTGTTTAAAACAAAGAAAAAACAAGCCTTATTAAAGTAGTTTCGATTAATTTTAATTTTTAGCATATATGAAAGGTGAAAAAGGATATATAAAAGAGATTGTAAGATATATATATATATATTGTATCAATAATTGTTGCTTAAATTTATAACCAGTTGACAGATAAATAATAAAACTTTAGGGCTCTGTTAACTTTTTTTTGACGAAAAAACCAACAAGCTTAAACTGTGAGGTGATTTTTTTTAAACAGAGGATTAAAAAATAAATTAATTTTAAGACATTTCATGTAAACGTTAGAATACAGACAGAAGGTCATAATTAATGTATTATAATCAATTTAGTTAGATTCCAATAATGAAGAATATCCTCTTTTGTTTTTTGTTTTTTTCGAAAATGAATGTATAGTGATTATTGACGAATGACTATACGAAAATAAAATGAGAATATTTAAACTTGATGCTATAGCATACCGGCAACCAGATTTCAAAATTAAATGCAAGAATGCAATAAAATTGTAACGATAATAAAAAAACAGCTCGTCTATTATTTATAGGTCGTTGGTTTCATTTGTTAACCAAAACTTAGAAGGTAGGTTTTAACAATTTAAGAGAAGAAGTGTGTTCATTACAGGTCTGGAACAGTAGACAAAAGAAAGAATATGATTTATATTGAACTGCTGTATTGAATTCATATTTTTCAGGAATTATGGGCGAAAGTATAACGGTAATAACAACGTGTGGTTAAGTGGATATAACCGTTTTGCGTGTGTTCACACGATTTTGTCCATACCATACGTTTATTCGAAAGATAAAAGATCGTATGGACACCCTCTTTTACCAATATTACTTCAACCATGGGTTTCTTTTAAGATATGAGTATATAGAGGGGCGAGCGTCCTACTTGAAGAACAAAAATCGTCGAAGCTCGTACTCATTTGCTATTGACTTTAGCAGGTTTTCAATATTTTCTTTTTTATTCCTTTACGAAGACATGGAAATGTAAATGTCAAAAATTTGCACAATTCTTGGAGTTAATACTTGCTTCGGCCAATTAAGCTCAAAACTTGTAAGTTATTTTAAAAGAATTTACTCGAAAGTTGCTTAAAACAAACATGTAAGATCTAACGTACAAAAGTTTCTCAACGTTACGTTGCGATTTGTCCTTAAATTGAATTTTTTACCAATTTATAATGTCTGTTGTGCTTAATATAAAATTATGAAAGGACACGCTTAAGAAAAATTTAAATATAACTGATAAATTAAAAAAAAAGAATTTAGTTCACTTTTAACTCACCGTACTGCGCTGAAATCACTCAGTCCATCAAAATTTATGTTTGACAAACGTAGCAAATAGATTTGTTACTGTCGTTACTGTTTGGTGCTTGACATATCGCTGTCTTTATGTTTGTTTAGAATTTTCATAAACAAATTTATTGAAAATAAAAAGCAATGTGAATATTTCTCTCCCTGCCGACATGGATGACTCTGAAAATATTGCCATCGCTACTGAGGAAAAAGTAGAAAAGAGTCCGTTTAAGTACAAAAAAAGCGAAAATGGGTAAAAACAAAAAACAAGCGCCAAACGCTCTATAAACACTATATGTTTTAGGTTGCTACTAACAGTCCATCACACCTTACGAGAAGATAATAAAGTTGTAAGGATTCGATTGGTTGCAGGATGTTTTAGTGAATGCAATAAATACTTTGTGACCATAGACAATAGGTGAGTGCGTTCTGCGTCGCTGAAAAGCAAACAATTTCATGTCTTTTAAATTGAAAGGGGTAATATATTCGTTTTTGATTTGGGTAAGAAGAAGTACTGGAAGCTTGTGGAAAAGATCCCTAAAGCATATATCATTCGTAACATTCCAAACCAGAAAAATGTTTACCTAGTTGGTGCAAGGAATGGAAACATTTATTGGGTAGATATCGGTGAGGGAAAAGGAAGAAATAACTGAATTCCTTTTTAATTTTACATTCTATAGATAAATCTTCAATAACATTTTCGGAGAACTATACTGATGAGAGAATACATAACATTTCATTCCCCGGAATACCACTTACACCGTACTTGGCTGTGATTCAAACACATCGTGATGCAATACTCCTGAACTTAGAAACGCACGAGGCCTCGCATCGGCTTGACTTCAATCAGTCAAAAATTTCAATAAAGTTTGTGAGTTACATTCCAAATAGCGATCAAATCTTTACATGCTTCACCAACGACTCTGTACACATTTGGTCCGGCATCACCTTACATACAATCAGAGTTCATAATCCCATTCGAATTCGGGATCGTTTCCTCTTGACCAAAGAAGCGCAAACAATAAAATTGAACGATGATGAATCAAACGACAATTTCGAATTGAATTGCAAGGAAGTGAAGGAGTTCTCACGGGGATTAATAAATTCATACACTTTCTCTCCAGACGGGGCTGTGATTTGTTTCACTACACTTGACAACTACGTCCTTTTCTTATCAACTGTAAACTACGCTCTGCTGAAGGTAGCCAGAGTGTTGGATGCTTCATTGCATGCTACTTGCCTTTTTTCTAAGCCGAATGAACACCTCCTGCTCTGTCAGACTTCGAGGAATCAGTTAACTCTAATAGATGTCGACAACGGAACTATTAAGTTGACAGTAGAAGAGTCAAACTGTTTTCGAGTGGGATTATCCAAAGACAGACAATTGTTGTACTCAATCAGAGGCTCAGGAGAAATCAACATCTACAGCGCATCAACTCTTATTGATTGTCTGAAGTCGACTCAAAATTGCGTACAATTGCTGCGAAAGGCCATGGCACAACCAAAGCAAGTGTCTTCCAGCTGTTTTGACAGCGAGCTGAGGAAAATGCTGACTAGAAGTCGCCTTATACCAATTCTTAGAGAATACGGAGAGTACCCGGAAAAATACAGAAATTTGATATGGATATCTCTCCTGAATCTACCCTGCAATAAAACTCAATTTATCGAGTTAGTCAAAATGGGCACTCACCCCACCGCAGCGTTGTTTGAAAAGAATCTTCATCTGAAGGATATGACCACGCGCCGCAACTTAATCAAGATCTTTTCGTGTCTAGGACACTGGACAAAAGTTTTTGGCCATAGTGACTTTATCCCCGGCTTCATATTTCCCTTTGTAAAGGTGTTTGCTGGCAACTTGAATGTTTGCTTTGAAATTATTGCAACTGTGCTGTTGAACCACTGTCAACTATGGTTTGAGTTCCACCCCTTGGAACCGCTAAACTATTTGGGAATGTGCGAGAATGTCCTAAACGCCTTCGATCCAGAGTTAAGAAAATTCTATGCGACCATCTGCGTTACGACGACTGAATTCGCTTGGCCATTGTTGGCAACTGGCTTCTCCGAAGTGCTTATCGATGACAAGTGGCTAGCCTTTTGGGACAATGTCCTTTCCAACCCACTATGCTTCTTAGTTTTTTGTGTCGTAGGATATAACATAATTCAGCGGGAAACAATTTTGAAAATAAAAGAAAAAGACGATCTGGTTGCTTTCTTTCATGAGCAGAATACCATAGATATGAAAAAATTCATGAGCAAAGTACATTATCTCATGGAAAAGTGTCCAGCTGAGATACATCCTGGACAGTACATGAGAGAGTTTGAGGCGATACCTAAGGGGGTGTACCCAAAGTTTCAAAATTACCCAAAGAAGTGGGTTGCAAAACAGGACAACCAAATAGATGCAATCCGTCGAGAGCACGAAACAATTGACGCCAGAATCCGGAAATTGGAGCGTGAGGAAACAGTTATGCTGGAAAGACTAGAACGTGGCTTACAACAGGAGGAGCATTCCAAACGAATGAAAGGTACATCTCACTCTTTTCTTCTGAGCGAAGATTCCAATTAGATGTTCTTGCAGAAATGCAAAAGCAGTACCAGGAGATTCTTCAGCGAGAAGAAGAGCGATTGGCCTATCAGCGGAAAATGTTGCTTCTCTATCAAAAGGAACTAAGACAACGAAAGGGTCAGGTAATTGAGTTACTTGATAAGTCTTCACAACGGAGAGAACAGAACTTAAAAGAGACTGAACTATTGGCGCTGTTAAAAGACATAGAACGTGGGGTAAGTGAAAAAGGTTTAATATTAAAAGGTCTCTTAAAAATATACATTTTCTTAGCGCAAGCAAAACGAAATGGAACTTACCCTGGCCGAAGAAAATATCAAGGACCACGAGCTAAAGCTGATCTCAACTCAATATGGAATAGACGACGACCTGAACTTAGGCTACAAACCGATGCAACATAAATACAGGAAAGCTATTTACAGGGTTTCCAAAGAGAGGGACGAGTTCTCAAATCAATTGCATGATGTAATATGTTCAAACTTTAGGTACCTGTACATACTTACTTTTGTAATTTTTGTAGGTTCTTAAAGATAAAGATGATGAGAACTTAGTAAACGGACGTAACGGCCTGAACCAGATTGAGATTGCATTACAGATGTTAGAGAATGAGGTTCGAAACACACTGAAAGGGGAATTATAACGTTTTTCTATGTATTTTCAATTGTTTTTTTAATTGTGTATATTTAGTATATTACGTGTGTGTATATAAATGGTTTCATTGACCATAACTGGAAGGTGGTTTAATTTTTAAAAACCCTGTGAAACTCATGTTTTTTCACGAGTTCTACTTTATCAACACACCGGATATTCAGTCAATGCTGGGACGAAATTTCAGGTGATTTGTTGTCTGCTACCCACCATGGTCTATGGTGGCAGGTCATATGCGGCTTTGATTCAACTTTATAATATAACTATAGAAGTACTCCCAAAAAAGCCGCAAAATATTATCCACAAATTCAAAGAACAAATACACAACTTATATTTGTAAATAACGTCATGTGCTACGGAATGCGTCATCATATTTCAAAAGAAATAATAGGGCTAAGGCAATCGTAAACAACTTGCTTTAAAAGAACTGAATAAGGAAGAAATATAATATTCACCTTACAAATCATTTTTTAATCTTTATTATTCTTTAGAATTGATAAAAATGTATGTAGTGACAGATCTTATCAGATCTTGAGAGGCTTCAACAATTTCAACACTAAACTCGTTGTACCATAACCAGTTTTCTACTTCACGGTACGTGAAGTCGCTTTAATAAAACGATTTTTTTCCTGTTAAATTTGCACATTTTGAATACACAATCGAAATTCATTTATTGATTACAGACATAAATAAATTACATTACAAAATGAGCATGAAAAAATGAAAAAAAAAAATCTACAAAATTTGGTTTTCCTTGAAAAACAGTCAGCTGTACAAGTTTTGTAGCGTAACTTATAAGAGATTCGTTTGTTTTTCGGCCAACTTTTCTCCTTAAACACAGAGACAGTGGTGCAAAAACAAATCTCTACTCACATATTACCTATTCTTAAAGCTAAAGTTAGTGAGTAATGATAATTTTGATGGTTGAAGCTAGATGTGAACTTTTTTGTGATTAAAACATCCCACCATATGCGCCTTCAAACTCTGCATCTTTCATGGCATATCCAAGCATCGTAAGGTAGTTTATGACATTACCACCCAGAGTAAGCCAGCACGCAAGCCATGTGATCTTAACGAAGAAAAAATAAGAGTTCAGCTTCGTCTAGCAAAAAATTCATACTTCATACTTACCACATCACATCTGGCCAAAACAATTGGAAGAGCAAATGCGCTTAGAACAAAACCGGCTGCCAGGAAGAGGGCAAACTCCGATCTGGGATTTGTGTCATTATTTGGAGTCACCCGCCTAGCAATAATAACAGGAATAATCGACAGTAGGTAAAATATAAACACAAAGAACGGATAGAAAAGCTTTGGCTGTGGTATCGCACATGCCAAGATAATGAATGTCATCCCAAAGCATATTAGTACTGCAGAAATAAAAAGACTGGAATAAAAAAAATATATTGTATACAAATTGATTAAAAAAAACAATGGCAATATACTTACGCTACGAGATTTTCGAAAGTAGATTTGTGGTGATTCCAATAAGTCACGGAAGATGAAATTGAAATACAAAGATTTGAAATGACTGTAAAAAGCAGAGATATGTGTTAATTTACCTTTTAAAGCAGCCATTGCAAAATTAAGCGATTTTATTCTCCCTTAGATGAAAAATGGATTAATCACCACCTTAAAAAACAAGTCAACAATCTGAAATGACAGTAAGTGACAGCCTAAAAGTGGTGCTGCCAAATTTGTATAATTGAGATTTATATATATTAATAAACATATATGGTTAACTATAAATTTCATTTTAAGATATAACGAACTAATAAATAAATAACGAATTTGTTTAATTTTCTTTTATTAGATTTAGTTTGAAACCCTTAAAAAACAAAATATGCCCCACGCGATTCAAAAAATTAAATTTCAAAATAGGTAAAACGAATATTTCCGATTCACTGCAACAATAAGAGTAATAAAAACCTGGCTGCAGTTCTTATTTACAGAGGAGACCAGGGATGATCCCTTATTGGTTTCGGGAACTAACTTTGAATGCACTCACTGTCAAAATTTGAATTGAAATCATTTTTCTGTTGGTTCTTATTCTTATTCGAAATTCGTGTAAAGTTTTTAATTTATCTATATCAATAATGGGTGATTTGATTAGGGTATATGCAACATTAATTATTCGACGTCTCAAAATGTACTTATCAAATTTTAACTCTGCAGAATTTTGATACATTTAAGAAACTTGGATTCGATTCGAGCAACCAATGGATGTTCTATGATGAAAGATTTCAGGAGTTTTTTAGTCAATTCACCGAAAATATCACCGATGAAAACATTCTTACTGAGCATGAACTTCTTGAGTAAGAACATAATTATAAATAGTTCACACAACCTTTATGAAACGAAATATTTGCAAAGATACAACGAAATGGAACAACGAAAGGAAATCTTGTCACCCACAAAACGCAAGTCGCATCTTGTACACATCCATGAGGAATATCCAGGCCTATTGCAGTTCAAAGACTCATGCATTGATAAAATTACGAATGAAATTGAGGTACTTGAACAAACGGAGGACATGTATTCAGACCTGGTTCTCAACATGGGGTAGGATATAATCATCAAATTTCTTTACTCTTTCTACAGTTTGAATATTTTCAGAAACACCAAGACAAAAGTAAACTCAGAATTGAGTGACTTAGAAAACAAAATAAGTGACCTGGAGAGCACTGAAAAACTTCTGTACACAGAATGCCAGGAACTGTGTCAACAACTGCAGGAACTGCAGAGGGAAACAAGAAAACTGTGTGAAGAATCGAAATCTTGCTACAGGAATATAGTATGCAATTTTAAATATTCATTCAGGAGATTAAAACTAAACTTGAATTTAATTTCAGCAATCACCTCCACTTTTCATACATCAACTGCCATTGGATAAATACTTCTTGAAGTGTGATTCTTTTCTGCAGTACTTAAATCTCTACATGAAAGAGAACTTCAGAATACAGGTAAAATTTAACTCCATGTTGAAGAATAAGAAACAAATTAAAGAACTCAATTTTGCACTTTAAGGATTTTGTTGAAACAGATGATAACTATTTTGAAGCCCAAGAAGTATCAACACAATTGGAGACAATTCGTAAACTGTGAGTATAAGTGCTTTGGATGTAGAATATGTAGGTTATTGTTTTTTATGTTTTTTTTATCAGAAATCTAAGTTATATGGAAAAGTTCATAAAAACAAAAGCAAAGATACGAGCGACACAAGCCATGATCGACACAGTGGACATTAGCAAGATGCATATAGTGTCTCTCTCCGACATGAAGTAAGTGCAACCAATAACCAATTTGAATCAACAACCATCTATTCAATTTAAGGAAAGAAACTCGTGATCTGGAGGTTATCAATAATCACCACTTCAAAAGTACGTACAAGACACTTCTCAACGATCTTATGATGCACCTGGAACAGCGTACTCAGCAGCAAATGGAGTTGGTTCTTTACGAAAACACAAAGGAGAAGCTAAGTCGTGCATACAGGAGATTAGAAAATGTAAAGGTTATCATGAAAACAGTCTCAGATGCACTTACGAATGCAGAACTCATTTGGATCACTACTCAGCTGGACTTGGAGAAGATTCGAAATCGTTTTGACAATACTGATGAATTGAATTCTCAAGCGCAATTGTGTCTGCGTCGGATCGAGGCACTGAGAAATGTGCAGAGAACTCCGGGCAATGCATTAAGTGAAGTGGTCATATCCAAGATGGCAGAGCTTCTTTCGAAGCATACTTCGCTGAAGGTGCGTAACGAACCAAAGGCTTGTCTGTATGAATACGAAAAATTCTGTCGGCTGTTAAAGTACTCGGTGAATTCTCTCCTCAATAAGAAACCGTATGGAGCAGTTCTTGATGTTATCAATGAACTGTAAGTATTCCCTTCACATTGTTTCAGGCATTTATTTAATCAATTCATCTTTCATAGGAATCGAGTTGAAAAAGTACTCAAACCCTACGTGTATGATAGTCCAGTTAAATTACCAATGTTCGAACAAATAAATCTACTAAAACCGATTTTCAATGCAAAAATGAATAGAGCTCGCTTCGAATCGGAGTTTCGTCATTTGAGGGCACAGTTTCAAGAGAACATCCACGAAAAAATGGTAAGATTTGTGATGTTTTTAAGGTTTGCTTTTAATTTTTGATTTTATTTCAGACGAGCGACGTGTTTTGGCATTACGGTCAATTGCTTTGGATTTGGTTCCTCACAGAACCGAAGAAACTACTAGATGCGGTAGCCGAGGTACGAAAATTGGCTTCAAAAGTACCCGCTATGACTGGTCTAAAATCGATTGGGGGTATCAAACGTAAAGGAGACTAAGTTTTTCTACGTATTTAGTTCTTGATGTTCTAAACAATTTTGTAGCGATTTAAGACATAAATAAAAGCTATTTAAGCGAAAATTCCTGTTTTGTTACAAAGTCAGATATACTAAAACCTTAAGATGAACAGTGAGACACGTTGAGTAATTTTCCCATGATCCACATTGTCGTCGAATAGTACTTTATATAAAAGCATTAGTCCGTCTGTAGTACTTGTGTATCTTAAAGGTAATCAATACCCTCAAGCTATATTAATTTAAATGTTTTACTATTTGAATTTCGTGATATTTAAATAATAACGTTCTCAATTTAAACTAGGCAGATATAGACAGTCAATGACGTCTTTGCTTGCCCCTTTGAAAGAGTTTACTGCAATTTTTACCATTTCAGGTATGAGACCTGTATTGAGTACAGGTCAATTTTATACTTATATGCGGTAATGTTGCCCCTGCAATTGGTATTTGGTATCAATAAGACTGGCTTGCGACAATCAACTTCGATTTGGACTTCGATTTCATTCTCATTGTACTCTCGCCGAAAGACTCCTGTCAGCACGGAATTGTTTTTCTTTATATATTTTGCATAAACTTGTAGTCGAAAGTCGCAACAATTTAATGTTTAAATACCTAACAGAGCTATTTATTTATATTTCCTTGTAAGAAGTGTTCTGTTGTATAAACGTCATACGTTCGAATGAATCTTTCATGTGTGCGCTTGTAAATAAAGTAGTATTTGTGCTTTTCAAATACTTGTTGTATTGTGACTTTGGAGCCATATTCGTCTGTCACTTTTGGTTTTTTGTATCCATCAGAAATAAGCATTCCTTCACCTCTGGTAACTATTTGTGGTTATCCTTCACAATTGTATTTATTGCATTATGTCAAGACGAAGTAGAATTTGGGAACATTTTTCTATTATTGCAAAAGAAAAGGCAAGATGTGATTATTGTCAAAATATTATAAGTTTTTCGGGAGGAGGAAGCAGTAATCTCGGAAGACATATACGCGCGAAACATAGAGGTATGTGTCCTTACATTCAGCTAGGCAAACAACCCCTTTAGTATATCAAGTTTTCAAATTATAGATTTAGAGGATTATGGTCCAAATAACAAGACACCAAACAAAAGGTATGTGATCAGTGAATGACACTGTCTTAAGTTATTTCAATATGATTCTGTAGCCTATCGTTTCGGCTTAAGTTCTGCATAACCGAATTGCGAACATACTATTTGTGTTATTAAAATTGATAAATATCATATATTGGTATTGCTGGTTATACATGTATTTACTTGTATTTTCCAGAAAACTCAGGTCGAAGAGAAGTAAGGTGTGGAAGTACTTTACGGCAGTGTCATACAGAAAGGCAAAATGCTGTTTTTGCTTAAAGCTTATAAGTTTTTCGGGAGGAGGAACAACAAATCTGGGAAGACATATACGTTTGAAACACAGAAGTATTTCTCTGGATTCGATCACCACAGCATCAATTCCGCCGCATCAAAATTGCTCTGATCCCAAGTTATCGGACAGTGAAAATGTTCCAAATTATGAAGTGTCAGAAATAACAACAGCCTCAACATCACAGCTAATGTCTTCCCTGGAACAAATTAAAATTTGGTCACATGAACGAGATCTGATCCCCTTATCAAATTCAAAACAAATAGACGAACAACTTACGAAAATGATAGTTAAGCAGTATTATCCATTAAACATGGTAGAAGATCCAAATTTCAAAGAATTTATCCACACATTATGTTCAAATTACAAACTACCAACAGAAAAAACAATTTCACGCATGCTTATTCCACATATGTTTGAGGAAGTAAAGCATGAAATAAAAAACCTCCTTGAGCGGGCAGAAGCCGTGTGCCTTGCAACGAAAATATGGACGTCAAACTCCCAACGATCTTATATTGGAATAACAGCACATTTTTTAAACAATCTTGAGTCCAAAATTAGCCTCCAGTCTTGCCTCTTGGCATGCATTCCATGCAACACCAGTCCCAAGTCGGACAGTTTAGCGATTCTGTTAAGAAAAGAGGTTGAATCTTGGAATCTGGAAGAAAAAATTGTATGCGTCATAACAGACAATACTCCTGACATTGTCCGTGCGGTAAGATCTAACAATTGGAGGCACCTGCCCTCCTTCGAGCGTACATTAAATATAGTTTCAATGGAGGGTCTAGCCGTCATTGAAAGCGAGATTGATAAAATAAGGAATATAATTGAATATTTTAATGTAAGCTCAAAGGCGACAAATCTATTGAGCGCTATGCAAAACGAATTAAGCCTTCCGGAGATAAAACTGAAGCAAGATAACACTTTAGATTGGAGCTCCACTTACGAAATGATCTCCCGCGCAACACGGATAAAAGACGCAGTTGTTGCCATCTTAGCAATAGACCGGCCGGAATTGGAAAGTCTTACAGATAGGGAGTGGAAGGTGCTGGAAGGAGCCCTTAAAGTCTTTAAAGTATTCGATGTCGTCGCAAAAGAAATGTCTACCGAAGGAAACTTCACTCTATCTAAAATAATGCTAATCATTAATGTAATAAACACGCACTTAATAAAAATGTCACAGGAAAACACATATGACGAGGTAACTGCAATAATTAAAACCCTTCAAAATTCAGTATCCCAACGTTTTAAAGAAATCGAGTCAAATGCACTTGTGACTGCAGCGACAATACTAGATCCAAGATTTAAACGGTACGGATTCACCTCACAGACAGATTTCGACCGTAGCTTGGAAAATTTTAAACAAGACTTTGAATTCACTGCTCCCATAGTTTCGGAAAATATTTCAAAGAATACAGCGTTACAAACTCAGTTAGAAATATCACTTATTTGGGATGAGTTCGACACTAAAGTGGAAAATGACACATCCACCCTATGGCATTGTGAAGCCAGCACGAATGAAGTGGATAAATATTTAAGCGAACCACTTATAAAACGAACAGAAGATCCGTTGAAGTGGTGGGATGATCGAAAACATATCTATCCCCAATTGTACAAAATGGTCCATCACCTGTTTTGCATTGTGAGCACAAGTATACCCTGCGAAAGGGCATTCTCAAAAGCTGAACTTTTATACGACGAAAGGTGCAGTAGTTTCAAACCAGAAACGATGGCACAATGCATATTTTTAAATTATAACTTATAAGTCCGTTGCAAGTTGAAGTATGTACATATGGTTTTGTTGTTATATTGTTAAGTGTGTTTGATAATAAATGTACATAATTATTTTATAATTTTGAAAGCTGTGTTATTTTCCCTCCACATCAATCCTGCAACGACAGTTTTTTTCCGTTTCTTGCACGAATGCGGTTTCTTGTAGATTCTTCACCTTTAAAAGAGCAAAACGCATTTGGTTTTCGTCATATTTAAATTTACATTTCAAGTCAAGCAGGCTTTTGGCATTCAGAAATCTGCTGAACTTCGAAATATCAATATACATAGAGGTACGTATGTGCGGCTTACCTTCCTCACCATATGGGCAGTTAGATTCAGAGAAGTGGATTGGATCTTTCGTTGTAAAAAAAACTCAATTTTGTTTTGATCATCTTTATTTTAAACGAAAAAAACGATTATTACACAAAATTACTGACAAAAGTACGAGAGAGACTTAAAACCTAATAAATCTAGTTAATTAAACTAACTACGCGCACTTTTCTTTTGTAGGAGCCTATCAGAAGTTTAAAATTCACTTTAAAGTATTTTTTTTTTTTTTTATTTTATTTAACAGACCACAATGTATGACCATAAGTCCAAAGTATACGTACATAAGATTGTAAAAAGATAATAATACGACAAAGAAAGAATGCATCACTAAAACACAACACAGACATGTGGTGAACGTGAACAAAAATGCCTTAAATATGTATATCAAATCGTAATACAAGTTTTAGAAAACTAAATTTTACATCAGTCAAAGTTGGCTCTTTCTTGTGCCGAATGCATTTGAGATAGCCGAATGAGTTAAGCAAAAAGGCGACAATCATTTAACCACTTAAAATGAGTCCCTGCCGTTCCTCTTCGGGTGTTATTGATGGATGAGTGTAGGGAAATTAAAAATTAACAACAATTATGGAGAGGAGAAGTTCCGTCAGTCACTCAATTTGTTTCTTTCGCGACAATCTGGTCCATTAATGAACCATTAAGCTCTGGTCGGAGGGAGATTTTACCAAGTTGTACTGACTTGTACTTGACGTAGACGGCCTTCAGTTTGGCTTCGGGAGCATTTTTAGCGATTAGTGCAATCTGGCGTGAGATAGGCTCCAAGTGGTCTGCTGAGTAGCGTGAGTAGAATTCCAGTGTTGGATTCCAAATAGACTCTTGGGGCGTTTTTTGTGGGTTTATTAGCTGCAGTGACAAGTACAACGAAGCGGCAGCGATCTGAAATAGCAAAAAAACTCAACTTAGTTTGTTCAACTCTTTCTGAATGATTTGCTTCATCCTACTTCTGATGGACGGTAGTTCGCCATTGCGTATTCCACAGAGACCAACTCCAAAAAGTACTTGGACATAGCATGATGACAGTCCTCCGCACCAGCTGCCTTTGAGAAACGCCTTAAAAAGTGAATGGGCAATGGGCGGGCCAAGTTGAAGTCCAAAGCTTTCATGATTTTCATTTCCATTTCCAACATCTGGTTCTTTGTATAGGTGTCATCGGTGATGTAGACAAAATCACCAATTGCTGGTGGGAATAACTCCTCATACTTGGAAGCAATGAAGAGAGCCGTCACTCCGACCAATTGCAAATGCTGGCGGAGAGTGTTTTTATCAGCTTGTAAGTACCTGTCGATTATTGCCACACAGAGATGGAATGTTTCGGGCACTAAATGGAACTGATGGTGGACTTCATTGATCCAGTCAATAAGGACTGCACGCATCTTTGGCACAACCTGGGACGATATCAAATTATGAAGTAACTGCAACCTTAGGGAAATATGAGTGAATTTACCTGCTTCTGACCCTTCAAGTGATCCGGTTCAATTGGCATTTGTGTTTCGAGAGTGAAGAGGTATGAATATATATCGTTGACATATTCTGAGACCAAAATTGGATTTTCAGTATCGTCTGCATCGATATTTTCCACCTAAAGCAACAGCATTTAATTATAGAGGTTTCGTTTAATAGCTAATGAAACCGACAACATACCACATTTATCAGCTTAGTTGAATGCGACTGCAGACCAACAATTTTAATTTCACATTTGTCAGAATGTGACTGGACTTCTTGATGAATCTCGTCTTCCTTGGTTGATTCTGTTGTAACCTTACAACTTTGGACCGCTTGCTGTGACACAGATTTGACATTCTGTTGCTGTTTGATAGCGGCTTTCAATTTTGACAATGATTTGCGCGACAAATTGCTATCCTCCCGCTTCAAGGTTGGCGCCAATACTTGTGGTTTTTGTTCCTTTGTACTTTCAACTTTTGCCTTATTTATATCTGTAACAAATTTCAATGCATAAATTATGAATCATTAAGTAACATGTAAGATCTTCTTACATCGAACGTGGGAAACTTTATTTTCAATATTCACTACTTTTGCAGTGATCGTCGTGGGCTTTGGTACACTCTGCTTTGTTATAGCGGAACTTAGCAATTCCGTTGTTCCAGATTTTATTGAGTTTGATCGCGTTACAATTTTAGTTCTAGCCAAGTTAGTTGCTGCATTTGCTTGAATATTATTAGCAACAACATTCTGCTGTGTTGGCTTTTTCCAATACGTGTCAACGCGGGCTTTTGTATTTCTCAGATTTATTTGGTTCTTAGGATCCTTTAAACTAAACGAAAAAAATTAAGAAATGCATACTTTCTCTTTCTTCGAATAACTGTATAACTTTACTCTTTTTGTCCATCTCTAACTGTCCTCAGAACAGCACGGTTGCCAAGTTCCCCTAGAGCTGCTCTTTTTGTTTCCACTTGTCCGGTCTGAACGCCAAATTTCTTAACTTGCTGCAATTTGTTATCAGCCTCATTCTGCAATGTTAGGAATTTACAACATTTTACATTGAGGACATGAATATTAAATAATCAATTGGATTGAGTGTAAAAGAACCGCTTCGGTGAAGTTATTTCATAGCTGTAAAACTTACCTCGTCGTATTTCATTCTCAATTGGGTGGACATGATTTCGTTTTTTTTTTTTTGCTTTACAGAACAAGGAAATATAAAAATAAAATAAATAAATTTGGTGAGCTTGGTTGCTTTTCGTTAAATATTTCACAGTAGAACGTTTCTTTTTTTAAAGTTCTCAAAGATATACTGAAAAATAAATCCTTTTCGAATCTCTGCCCAATGATGGAAACGATTCACACTCGAACCGTTTGGTTTTGTTTTTCAAAAGCAACTGAAGAAAGTTATGTGGGAAAAAATGCGCTCAGCGTTTGCTGAATCGATTTGATTGGCTGAGGTCAATTTAATCAGCTGCCGAAGTACTACCCGAATGTTGTGGTTAATTATTCGGACATGAACAATGCGTATATATATGCATTTCACGAATTTTTATATTTGCAAAACGTATTTATAAATATTTTAAAAATCGATATGTTCATTTAATTCCAAATCTAGGCTACATGAATTGTTTTTTCCATCAAATGAAACGGACATTTCGAAATTTTGAAATCGCGCGCAACATATCAGTGCTTCTCAAACACATGGTATACAGTGCTGAATTAAAGGAGCCGTTTACATCTGAGTTAAATTCAATTCAATTTTTGAATTGATTCATTTGAAAATTCCAAAATGTTGTTGTGAATTTAAAATATATTTCGAAGAGTTTTGTATGGCTGCCGATTTTATTAGTAAAACATATCATGGCTATTTCTATTGTTTTCTACATATAATATTTTACATAATTTTGAGTCATTACATAGTTTAAAAAACTAAATTTTATATTCATAGAAATTTGGCAAGATGTTGAACTGAATTAGTGCCAAGGAAATCATTATTTGAGTTAGACTTAAGATGTTATGAGCAGATAGTTCCATGCTATTTAAATTATTCGCAAGTAATTGTATCATAGATAAGGGGATAATTTATTTTTGAGTTACTACACTCCACTAAAGCGCAGTTTCATAAGTCATTGTTGACATATTTGTAGTTATGTATTATTTAACAACATTGTCTGATAAACATACAGGTCCACTGACGTGAATTAACAATTCGATTAACCACATTCTAATTGTAAATTACTTGTGTATAAATAGAAAATGGAAGCGGAAATGTCAAAATCTTATTGAACTACAAGGCAAAGAAAGAGAAAGAAAATGTGCAGCAAAAAATTGAAATTTTCAAAACATTTTCAAGTACTCGAACAGTATTAGGCAGACTCTGTAGTAACAAATGTATAATGTAAGAAAACCCGATTTGAGATTGTGCCTTTTTGAGCTTGAATCAATCAACGTCATTATTCACAAATGCAGAAATCAGAGACCAATTCCTTATTGGTTTGGAAATGTAGTGGAATTGGAATACTTCAAATATTTAACAATCACAGTGGCAAAGTTAATTAATTATAGAAATGCTAAGCACTTTTGAAGATATTGTAGCAATGTTGTTATGGTGGATGCGTACTCTTTTATTATCTCATTGGTGTGATCAGGATCATGTGATTTAAAATAAACTAATTCCTAATATAATTTTGGTCTTAATGCTTGTAACATTTTAGCATTTTATTCACTACGCAAGAGTTTCTTTGTTTCTTTGCTCAACTTATTACAGCGTGGACTCATGTTAGCTGAGGCTTTCATTCAAATATTCTCATTTCAATATTTGCAACATACTGTGTGCCCCAGCATTCATGTTTTGTTTTGTTTTGAAAGACGCGTCTGCCACAATCATTAAACGCACAAGTTTTCAGCATGTTAAAAAATTCTTAGCCAAAGCTTCCTTACGCTGTACAAACATAAACAAAAGTGGGAACCGACCAGTGGATATTAGGGAACATTTTTCAATAGTGTCTGCCAAGACCACGAGCTTACAACTTCGTGCCCACATCACTTAGTGTGCACATATGTTGTGACTACTCACGCAACTTTTTCTTTTTATTTTGCGGAATGACAAAATTGAAAACTATAAAATTATGTGTATGAATGTAATATGCGTAGCAGCAAGGGCATTATTACTGCTAAACGATGAAGAGGGAAAATATATATAAAAAGGCAAAGGAATTGGCAAATGTTTTGTAGATGCATAAACATCCAACTTGACGGCAAGGAAATCGGTACGAATTAAGAATGAAACAACACGCCGAATATCCAAGGTTCAATTTCTGGACAGAAGACACATCTCTCAAAGAGAACTTTTAATGAAATTTTTTTAATTACTCTATTCGCAAATTGGGAAATCAAAAAACCAGTGGGTCCTCCCTACTCGGCGGAGAATAATAGCACGCACAAAAGATGTAGTCGCTGAAGATGCTAAGCCTGGTGCCTTGTAGGCAGGAAAACCGCTCAATTAATTCATTTCGCAAAAATTAGAGTCTGAAAGTTAGAAATTATTAGAATTATTATTAGAAAAATGAGTTAGTCAGTAAGATCACAAGATTATATTGCTAAGCTAGTTTTAAGTAAATTTTCTATTTTTCTAGCATTAAGAAATGGAATTTTAAAATAAAAATGCATTAAAATTAAAATCGAAAATCATTCAGCAAAATCTACATCTAACACAATGCTTTATCTTTTTGAAATCAAATCTTAAGAATCCTCCTTGCAAACGGGACGGGACACATAAAGGCTTGAAAGGACAAAGCCCGATTTGGTGTTCATCATTTAAAAACAGTCATTGATCGATTGTTCAATTATATGAACATAAAACGTTTCATGTAAAAGAAAACGATCATCCACAATTTTAATGGACTCGTAAATTCTTAGTTAAGTATTCCTTTGTCCGCTTCAAATGAATTGGCTTTGTGCTTCCTATTATTTTATACGCCCGCCCATTCTGACCTTGGTTAAAGCCAGATCAATGCGCTTATAATATCTAATATAAATAAACACAAGTATGATGCATGTGAGGTGTTGCCCCTGCGGCGATGGAATCGATTCATCAGCAGATGCTCTCGGTCAGGGGTGCTATTTTTACAGATTTATCTTACAAATGTATGTAATTCACTTAAGCCAAATTGCATCTATCTCAAAATTATTTAAGTCACAGAAGGTCTTCAACAACCAGACTCTGCTTTGGAACAGATGCATTGTAGGAGATAGGTAAATATTATACATACCCAGTAGAAAAGTGAATTACCTACGCATCACGTTCTTTAAGAGATTGGACTCTAAATAAATGGAACTTATACCTTCATTTTAACAAATGAAAAGTTAGCATTTGCCAGTATGTACGCCTGTTTATAACTTTTATTTTTATTTACTTACTCGGGTTGTGCGTGTTATTGTTCTCTCACGAGTAGAAGGAACCTACAGTTTCTTGCCGACTCCGAACGCTGAGATTTGGGAAGCTTTTCATAGACAATAGACACTCTTTGAGTGTCGTCAGAGACTCGAAGGAGCTGATGCCGTGAAATATGCGAGGTGTTTGAAATGTGGAATTAAACCTTAACTTTCAGCGTGTGGGTCGACGCACTTGCCCACCACATTAATTTTTGTTTGCATTCATTAAACGCTTTAATTGGAAAGTACGATTATCTCAAATTGGCAAAATTATGAACTGTCTCTCGGATACTTAAAACCAGGTCAAAAAAGCAAGTGTAACCATACCACCACCTATGAACAGTACCTCACAAAAAAATTATACTCATCAACACGTCTTATTTAGAGTAGTACAAGGTCATCTACTATTTTTATGTTATTTTTAAGGTTTGCTAGTTTTCGTTTTTGTTTGAAGTGAAATATGTTAAGGTAAAACTGCACACAGCCATATTGTAATCGGGGGTGTATGTTTAATTTTGTGAGGTACTGTATGTTTATCAATCGATAAATTATTTGAAAATCCTTGCTAGATCTTTTCAAGACATACATTTCAAGTCCGCTGCAATGTGAATTGCTTGAATGGAGGATGTACTCAAAAGAAAAGTTAAATATTCTATAAAACTTTTACCTTTAAAGCTTTTGATGCTTGTTAATGTTTAGCAAAAAATTCATGCTTACTGTCTTTTCCCCATTTATCATCCCTTTTTAATCTTTTAATTTAAATTCTTTTAATTTAAATTATGTTCCTATGGCTACTACTATTTGTAATAGACGTGTTAATAAAAATATTCTCATTTCTAAAGTTTTTTCGTTACCAGAAATTGTAACGAACTTTGAGCAATATACGAAGGCAACGTACTCATTGATCCTATCGCGCAGGTTTAAGTGATCAGCAGACAGCATCAAGTAGCTAGAGATCGATTAAAGGATAGTGCTTTCCGTCAATAAAGATGGTCGCCCAGTTAATGGGTTTTGCCGCCAAAACAATCTTGATATGACATGTCCATTTCACATTTTTGTCTATATTGTTTTGTGATCACTTTTTCTTAAAGAAATCCCAGTCCATCAGACGGACAAGGGTCATTCGTCTTTAGAACATTTCACATCTGGTTGGGGTGATTTACCTAAACTACTTCATAGACAGCTGTGCAATTCAGGATGTGATCGCACAATTATTTCCCATCCATTGTTTACTGGTCTCGTAGGGAAGCAAATTCTTGTTTCTTTGTTCGGTAATGCTTTGCAATGTGTTTTCGTGATTCTTTTATCAGAATTGTCGCAGAAAAAACAAACATAGAAAAAAAAAACAAGATGGGAAACTTATCAAAATCATCATCACCACTTAATGAGACACCGACCCTAAAGTAAATCCACCTAGTGCTTTGCAATGCAACTCCCTGGCATACCAAGCCCAAGGCAAAGTGCAGATCGTAAACGTAATCGCATCGCATCCCAGAACGAAATAGAATTTATAGTTTCCGACAAACCAGCATCATTAACCGCCATCGTTATGCCATCGAAAATAAATTCATTTAGATTCTCCGGCAGCCTTTTCGGTTGCAATGCACTTGCGTCCTCGCCAAGATAAGATGCAGTCCATCAGAACTTGTTAGAGGTATTCTAACAAAAACACACTCATTCCACCCGTCCATTTTCCCGACTTGCGCAAATAAATAAAGAGTGTAAGGCAGGCAGAAAATATCCCAGATACGAATACTTGTAGGTGCTGCCAATCACTGATGGCACTGCAAGGTGTGTGCCTTCCAGTCGTGATTGCGATCGGCCTCTAAAGCGAACGTCTTCAGTCAGCCACATTGCAGATAGATTAGTTTCGAAGTTTTTGCGCTCGCAAGTTCATGTTTCGTGCCAGAGCTCGCAGAACCTGGCGTTAGACGAGAATAGATTCTTTACTCTGCCGCCACTGTTCCATTTGAAGGAGTAACATGCGCTAATTCAATGATGAGATTTGTATCTTGCGTGTCTAAGTTATGATGCGTGCATGCGAAGAGGCTTTTGTTTCGAGTTTTTTTTTTCTCCGCATCTAATGATCTACGCGATATTCTTAATTATTTATTGTAAACGATTGAAGGTGTGGAGATGATAGAGAATCTCTTCTCGTGTGGGTTATGCAACGCATCTATCTCGCTCAGTGTGTCACTTTTTTCCTCGTACACCGCACATGTGTGCTCACCTTGAGTGCGGAGGATGGGTCTCTAATGAGTTTCAGTCTGGTCTTAATGTTGTCTTTTCAACAAGATTCTACTGAAATTCACACGAGTTGTGTTAAATAATTGATATATCGCGTGAGGAATGTCAGCTATTCCCCCCACTCAGAAGAATTCAAGCGACGATACTGTTTCTGTGTGCGAACAAGGGCTTGTGTGCATTTCACAGCTGTTCACAGACACAAATGGCAAGTCATTTCCAATATAATGAAACGAAACCAGTTCAGTATGATTCCCTGATAAATTTGCGGGTTATCTCCTCACAACAATTCGCAATCGATAGCCGCCTTGAAGCGACCGCCCATCGTTTGTTTAGTTCCGACACAATTCCAAGCATATTGCGTTGCAGCTCGCCAGCCTAAAGTGAGACAAATTGAATATCTGTTCAACAAGGAAGAGAGCAGCTGCCACATCTTTAGAAGACATTCAATTTCAATTGAAGAAGTCACTGTTATAAAAGAAATTAAAGTCACACAGCGCCAGCATCTCCAACAGCAACAAGTGCAACCGCTTTGGATGCGCTGATGGACGTGTGAAACGGGGCAATGCACAGAGACTCGTGCGGGCATCTGTATCGCCTGCAGTTCTCGATTTGTTTATGTTTACGGTGCATCCCGTCCCAGTCGATCACTTACGCAAGAGACTCATGGCACTGGCACGCGCGCTCTCCTACTTGCTTCATCGCATTTGCATACGTTCTCACATGTGAATATGCCATTTACGAGTGATTTTTACTGCACGTTTCAAACAACTCCGTATTGGGTGACAGCTCTTGGGTACCGACTGCTGACATTGGTGCGCTGTGATATGATGTAAAACATTTTATGGCGAATCAAATAAACGACATGCGTGTCAAATTGCTATCAAACCCAGTATAGTGCGTCGCTATGATGCAGATGAAATCAATGTTTGAGGGCGAGGTGATTTAACAAGTGATCGTATCTGAATTTGTGACTGATTGTTATTCCATTTGATGGTAAGTCCGGGAATTTATCAATAGATTCTCTTCTTTTGGGTATTTTTAATGGGTTGAAAAAGGATCGAAGTTGGGTTTCGAACAATAAACTTTTTTTTTTAACTTTAAACATTGAATTGATGATGGAATTCGTTATCTCTTGTCCTTGTGACGATAAAGAGACTGTGAATGTTGTTATAATTTGAATACAAAAAAAAAAAAAAAAAAAAAAACAAATTTTGGGATCAATGAGAAATGTTATTTTTTGCGGCTAATAAAGAATGCTTGTATCTGACAGTAGGATTAACCAAGCTAGATCAATTTTGAAGCATTTTGGAAGATCGGTAAAAATTACGAGCTGGGAAGCAAAGTTGTCGGTTTGTTTAAATTCTCACCTATGGTTAAGAAATTGGGGCAATGACCAAGAGAATACACGCTGTAGCAAAAGTTACACGCCGGAATAGGGTGAGAAACGCGAAAACACGGGGCGAACTCAATTTCGAGTAGCTACTTGTTCGTTCCGTCCGTCCGATGATGTCAAATTTGTCATGACTTCCGAGGTGTGCAATAATAGCGATTTCATCGGGAAATCGACCGATTGACAGACCCTGGGTGAGGTAGTTGTATCAAGGCCATAAATTTGCCTGATTGCCCTAGAGAATAGCTCCTAATAAGTTAAAGACGATGGCGGATCAAGCGAAAAAACTATGAAAAGTTTTAGAATGCACGAATAAAGTATTTTAGGTCATATAAATATGTATGTACATTATTGGGTTCTTACTAAAACATAATCAAAATCATCAATATTCGGAACTCTCCCTTTCATTTCTGACCATAACCAAAGTTTCTAGTTACATCCTATTTCGTTAGTTTTCCTATAAGTACGAGAAATTTCAATGGAAAATTCTATCAGCAGAGTATTAAAAGAATAAAAAAATATTCTAAACGTCCTCAAAAAACAACGACCGCCTTATTTTTCAACGCTACAAAACATACACCAATCGACCGACAAAGATTTAACATAAAGATCAGATACATAGCTTCAAGATTAGAGGAATTCCGGCGAGCTATTCGCAAACGGAACCCGATACGTCGAAGATCGTCAGGCAGAATGCACATTGCTGCAGACAGATACCAAAGAACAGTTCTAATCGCACCACCAGCACCGCTACCGAAAAAACACCCCAAATACAAACTCCAAACACAAAGAACCATTCCCGCGATGGAAGCATAAACCACATTAAATACAAACACACTGCGAGGCCAATTAAATTTTGCTATTTCATCAAAGCACTGATTCAGAAGCGTTTGCGGGCGCACTTCGCCTGCCGCCACCCCACGGTCCGCTGCACCACAGCAACTGATGAAAATGGGAAAATAAATTTCCATTTCCATACCTTGCCAAAGCAGAATGCTTTTCATTCGTGCTCTAACCACCGTTGTGTTCGGAAGTGAGTGGGGCCAGCGCAACTAAACCGCATTTCGTTTCACGTCTGGGACATTTAAAAAAACACATCAACTGCCACTTCGATGAGACACATTTCACGGTTTCCCGAAGTAAAAGAATAAAACGCCGAAAGTGATAGCGGATTTTCACATAGTAAATTACCAGCGGCTAAGGTTGACATTGAGGAAGAGGAACATTTCCCTGCCCCCGCGCGACCCCTTCTCCCTCAAAGAGTTTGGACCTGAACCCGGTTACGGTTGGAGAACTTCAAAAACTAATTCTTTGCCAGTGAACGAGTGTGATTAGGCCTCTGTTTGAATTTCTAATTAGTTTGGCGTTCGTAATGTCTGCACCAGAGCCAGTACAATAGGAGGTGGTGCTTCGTGCGCAGCAGCCAGCACAGAGTGGATCTCAGGCATAACATTCAGTGCACAAAAATCACAACCAAACGCCTTAGAGGTTTCTCCCAATGAGGCCCGATAATCTGCAATTACCAATTAATTAGTGCATAAAGTGATTTCTCAGTGGCGCCACCGGGCAACATTGTGTCTAAACATTCACCCCAAAGAGCCTACTGGCTGCAAGATTCGCTACGGTCGCTCGCCTCTGCATTCGATGAGATTGATCAATTAAAAGTTGAAGATTGGGCAGAAAATGCGTGCGCGGTTCGTTGGAGCATCACTGCCGAATGTGATTGTGCCGAGCATTTCGAATATCATAAAGTAAAGGATAATGTAAAATTGATTTGTGTCCGATAGTGTGCGCCGTGTGTGTTATATTAATTTGCGTTTGTTGTTCGCTTTTTTATTTCCGTCCAGCGACTGTGTTGTGGTTGATGATGTTCTCATTTAGTGCAATTTTTGCATTTTTGCTGCTGTTTGGGGTTTTTAACGTTTACGTAAACTGTCTGCAAATCAATGTGAAGCGGAAGAACCATGTTCAGCTGAATGGAGTTAAGGTATGTTGGTCAATTGGGTGCTTTGCAAATCATTCTTGATCCATTGACAACTTGTTGTCTTTCGTTTTCTGTGCGCTTGTCTGATTATCTAGTTTGCAAGTGTTTTGAGTTGTTCTGCTTACGCGCTTACTTTCGAATGAACGAAAGTTGGGAAATAAGCGGAAATCGAAAGGTTCAATTTAAACACCTGTGGTTGGGGAATGATTTTCTTACTATATGGAGTATAAGTGGTTTTGTTAATTGCCTTATTTGCTTATTGAAAGTTAACCCTTTTTTTGTGATCAGACAGCATGTCGTGGATTATGGAATTATTGGATCAACTTAGTGTCGATGGTTTTTGCATTTAAGTATCCGTGTGTTTCTGTGAAACCTAACGCGTTATTGCCTAGTGGAAATAATGCCTTTAAACATGACACACCTTAACCAACAACCGAAAAATAACGGTTATGAAACTAAACACAATAAATGTTGAAGTGGCATTGCTGAGAAGATTTTAAGTTGTCCTTAAATTCTGTTACGTTATTTATTTAAAATTGAATGGTGGCATCTAAAGACAGAAACTTAAACAAATAGTTAAAAGAGAAAGGCTTTATAGATATAAAATTTTACGTGACACATTTATTTTTAACGAAATTAAAAACATTTTGACGTCAAACGACCAATATAGATGCAATCAATAATCTTGACTTGTGTTTTTTTTCACTTGAATAGATCAAGTTTTTGGTAAAACCTAGACACTTACTGTAGGTAAACCATCATCTTGCATCTTGCTGAGTAATTACTTTGTTTATACTGGTTTTCAATCATTCATCATAAAATTCATTTCGAAAACTGGTTCTTGTCAGGAATCTTAAAGAATTTCAATGTTTTGCAACTGTTCACCTGTTAGAGGACGTCGTCATTTCCTATGATCCAAGATTCGGCTTTCTAATTTCACATCCATCGACTGATGACAGCGGAGATAATTGTTCTTCTTAGTTCTCTAATTTGAGTGTAACTAAATTCTCTTTGTACTTTGTTTCGCCGGCTAATCGGACTGAAATTTATTAAACAAAAAAATAAAATTCCATTTTAATTGGTTATGAGTTGTACCACAAATGATCTTAGCCTAGGACGCCTAACCGTTTTCATTGGTTTAATTAAATGCATTTCTAAAATGAATTTACATATGTTCACCGATGTATTTGTGAACTTCAGATAACATTCTTTGCATTTAGCAGCGTTATTAGTTCGCAAAAATTACAGATTTTATACAGAGTGGAAAGGGTTGTAAAGTTTTTAAAGCTGCAAATAAAATTAATTAATGAGCTTGACTTTTTTTAAGGAAGTTTGTTTAATTCTGATATAAATACGATGTGAAATTGAATTCAGGCAGTAACCTCTTGCTGTCGCCCACAGCATTATTTCTTTATGTCAGTAAAAATGTCAAACTGAAAGTTTTTTTAAAAATGTAAAAATTTCATTCACAACTTTTATGCACAACGCAACATTGAAAATAACTGATTAGATGTCCACTTTATATTCAATTTCTCTCATATGGGCCAAAGCTTTTCACTTCTGAAGGATATCTGTGCTCAGATGTTCTAATTGTCGATAACACAGGTTCTAATTAAGTATTATGCGAATTGAGAGGAGTTTACCGAAGATGATTTACCGAGATGATTTACAATCCACCAAGCATACAGAGATTCCTTCTTGGGCACCGATCAAAGCAATGTGTATCTTTAAGTCAATGATTATAGGACGGTAAAACTCTACGACTTAAAATGTTTGGACAGTTCGTCTTCCAAATACACGAAACCCGCTTATTATTTTCCATTAGAGCATCAGGACTATACGAATTATAAACATTTGAATGAATTGCCTGGCTTACGAGTTTAACTTTACGAAAAAAAAAACATTTTAAAATATGGCGTACTTGCTCCTCGACGAATCCATCTACAAAACTGGGTCAATCAAAAAGAAAAGTCATTTTCACTACCACATAGGCGTGGCGATAGTTTTCCTTTCATTCAATAAATTTGGTAACAAAAAGTTGTGAATGATCCCCAAATTCAATGGACCATTCACTTTATTAGTTCATAAAACTCAGAAATAGAAAAATTATGTGATAATGGGCATTTTAAAGTTAATTTCAAATATAGTCTTTAAGGAATTTATTTGTTCTTTGATTTATTGGGATTTGATGATTAATCATAAAACTATTATTAAATTCAGTTACAATTTCATAAATGGACATCGGTTTGGCTCCATTCGTTTTGAATAAAATATTGGTTAAGGTACAGCTGGTGATGCCTTGGAATTTTCTTAATGGTAAATTTTATCTGTAGGTTGGTTATTATTAATTTTTTCGTTTCAAAACAATGCATTCATATATAAGATACTTACGAAGCAATTTGCAATTTCGTAAAGTATTGCAAACAAAAACACATTTCTTAATTTAGATTGCTATTTATATTAAAGTGTATCTTTCTAATAAATAAGTAACTTTTGATTATAATAATATTAAATTAATTTCTTCTTTACGGCTTTTAGTAAACAGTGCCAGATTCTGTTTGCTTTTCGTTCTGTCATTGCCTTTTTCACCCTTAAGTCGTAAGAAACCGATACGGTTGCACTTCTCTCACTTGTCTGACAACTTGTTTTAAGCATTTAAGTCTTTGTTTCATATTGAGTCATAATATGTATTTTCTAATCTGTCGCAGTCTATTGCAGTTCAGTAAAGCTCTATTACTTTTTAACTTTTGTGAACGAGTGAGTTGTCCTTTATTACAACATTAGTACATGAACTTGAAATATTATTCAAAATGAGGCTTAATCATATTGGGCTTAAAAAGCCAAGGTTTATTCTTAATCGTCAAAGTCTTGCTCAAAATTAACTCAACCTTTTTGATTAACTGTCCTTTCACAATTGTGTCACTATCAACAATTTTCTCCATCCATTTATGCGATCAAAGTCCTTTCATTTACTTTCACTTTCTTCTTCGCTTGAAGGTATCAGAGTTTGTCTTAAAAAAAAAAAATATTTTTACGATTTCTAGAATATTGCGTATATAATTTGTTAAAATAATAAACAAAAGGGCACTATGGTAAACACTTTGCTTATAGTGAATTTCATGTTTGGGAATTTTAATACAATCACCTTTATGACTTTTTCTGACGCACCCTAAACTTCTAAGGCCTTGAATTCCTTGCAAACTGTCTTCACGCGCAATAAAAATAACTTCCCTATTTTTCATTTATTCTAAAGAAATTAATTACATTTTTTCTGTCAGCTGTGGAATTCCCTTCCTGTCTGCGTGTCAAAGGTAGAATCTACGAAATGCTTCAGTTGTTAGTGCACATGTATTAACACAAACCACGTAAAATATTCGAAAATAGCATTCTTGGATGTTCTGGGAGCGTAGCTACTGGCGAAGCGACGCAATTCGAAGACAAAAACACAATATCATCTATTTATAAGTTTTGTTGTGCATCTCAGAAGTGTACTGCATTTGGAAATCTTCTTTACTACATCATCAAAAATATTTGTTTCTTTAATTTGTTCATTCATTATTACTTTCTTCCTCTATTTATGCGGTCATCATCAATTTGGGATGTCAAATTTGGGCAACACTGGGACTTGTCATGGTGAACTGAAATCATGACATCTTTTGAAGTGCGACTAGAAATATTACGAGCAGCTGCTTTAGACTAGGATTGCAGTATTTTGATTTGTCACTGTCGTTCGTTGTTAGATGGACAATTCATTTGGTTCAGTGACTCCATTAGAACAAAATTTTCTCATTTAAAGTTCATTAAACACACTACAAAATTTATAATAAACCTGTTGGTTTTGACATAAGTTAATTTTAAACTTAATTTACCAATCCATTAACATTTTCGATTACGTTTAAGTTAAGTTAAGTTTTTTCCAAAAATGTTTAATGTTACTGCTATTGCATGTGCAATTTCGCCAATCAGTCCATACACTTACCCTAATTGCACCCGAACGCCTACGCGTTTATTTGTACAGCTCCAACTCTAAACATGCATTTAAGGCAATTAAATGCAATGTCATTCATGGCACAACGCCTGCCTAATAAAGTAGAGCGCACTTCCGCGAAGGCACACCAGTAACAAATTCCAGCTTCGTTAACTGAAGTAAATTTTAGCGAACGGAATTTAATGCAAACTACTATCTCTTTTCTTGGAGTTACTTTTTGTTGACATTTTATTGCATCAAGAATCGGAGCATTAATCAAATTCAACAAATGCTCACAACAAGCTTCAGTTTTTATCTTTAAATCAACCAATAACAAGAGGTGATTTAAATGCAATGAAAACACATCAAAAATACATAAATTGACACCTAAAGTGCTCGGTGGTATTTGTGAGACCTGCACCAGCAAACGTGTCTACTCCCACACAGCGTCCCTAATAGTTCTAGGAACAATGATATTCTGTTAAACGGATGTCCCGCAAGCAACGTATCAGATTCATCAAAACTCAAATGCACGATTTCTAGTCTCGTAGACATCAGAGGAACACTATTAAGAGGTCATTATACAGAAGACAGTGGAAATTTGATGCGAAACTTGGCGCAGCATGTTTTAATTCACAAGACATTCTCTATAGGGTGTGCTATTATTTGTTTGTTTGTTTTGTTTTACATTAAGGGTACTCTTCAGGCTACTTCAAGCTTGATGTGTGAGCTTAAGTTTTTATTATGAATTTTTCGTTTTTTCGGCAGCTTTTATTTCGTTGACTGTTAACTGTTTGTTTCAAATAAAGAGTAAGACAAGTCTTAGTATATTCAACGCTGCCTAAACTAGAAAGAAAACTGAAAGAGGAAAGTGAGTAGAAAAGCGTGAATTTCAGGTAAATTTCTTGTTTCCATTTCTGTTACTTATAATATGATAAATTTTCATGGATAATAGGTTTTCCATTAAGAATTTTGGAATAAAGAATGGACATTGCTAAAACAAACGGCGATATGTGCGTAATTCTAGGCTCTACAGATTCTAACTAGCTTATTTGGAAGATCCAACCAAACGCTTAATACTAAACATGGCCCGTAAAACAAGGCGCAAAAATTCTAGAATCAGAAAAGCCTTATTTTTAAGCTCAAAAATACTTTTAGAAAACAAGGAATCTCAAAACCCGATGTTTTTATTTTTATAGCTACTGACGCTTATCAGAAAATATTTCCTACTGTGATCCTCGCTATAAATAGTTTCTTCACATCTCAGCTCATGACTAAACTCAATTGCAGCTCAGCGTTCCCAGTGTTTGCACAACGCACAAATGCAACTCATACCGCTTCTACCAAAATATCACTCTCACAGAACAGGGAATCCAACGAAATCGCGAACCTAATTAGTCATTGTTTCTAGAAGTAATACGATTCGACTTCCACACGTCCTCGGTCGATTACACTTCATTATGTGTTGAACACATCACGCGATTGGTCTCTTCGGCAGGAGTTTGTAACTCCTACATCGAGTCGAGAACGTCGTTTGTTTTTTTTTTGTGTGTTTCATGTGCGGCCAGATTGCATTTCACACACCGTTGGGTATGCAAATATTTTTTGATGACAACCTGACTGAGACAATTGAGGCAACTGGTTGACTGACGGGGTGTGCTGACGCCGTTTCGGGCAACGTGCTGGGTCAGATTTTCAAAGCCACTGACTATTAATTAGGTGAGCATTTGACCATGATCTTAACCGAATATTAGCAGGGATCAAGGCTTTCCGCCCACGAAATTTATTCTACATTGTGCTGTGGCCTCAATATTTTAGTTCCGGGAAATATGTGCACCAGGCGGTCGTAAGCTATGTGCGGAAATAGTGCGTGAAACTCTTACTTTTCGAATATTTTAACGCACATGTTCTTGCGGGGGGCGCAACGTTTCTTCGGTACTGACCACTTACGATCGACAAAACCCCCTTTACAATCACCTAAAAGACATGAGGTCTTTGCAATCGAAAGTGACACAGTAAAAGTCACGCTCTTGGGAAAATCATTCCGCATCAGACGGCTCAGCCGACTGGGTGGGAATAGTGTCTGATTTTGACTGAAATGGACAGCAAGAGTGGCGTTTCGGTTGGAAGTGTAGATAAAGGTAATTTGCGCAAAGCACTCTTGGCATTTTTGATACTTGTTCAGTTAACCACCTAACCTGTGTATCTTCTCACAGCTCGCGTAGTTTTCCGACGTTGCGGAGCGGACTTATGCAATCTCCTTTTCGAAGTGAGTTAGCTATGCCCGGGGTTATTGCAGTCAGTTGGCGTGGGGAAGATATTTATGTCTTTGCGAGAACCGTGACCAAGCGTTAAGGGATTTTGTTTAATGGAAATGCGTTTTGCTTTAATTGTGGTTAATTTAAATAATGATTGCGACTTGCATTTACGGTTGGCGGTTACGGTTGTCACCTTATGTCATAGAGGGATGAGAGGTTGCAGGGGCCAGAGTGGGCATTTGAGGGAACATTTTCCCTCACAACACAAACACTTTGCAATGAATTATATTTCATATGAAGCCTTTTACTTCTATTTGGAGACTTATACCAGAATAACTGGTGTGTGGTGATCGCCGTGGCGTAGTGGTGAGTGCGTCGACCCACACGCAGAAGGTGTAAGTTCCATTCCCGGACGGGACACCTCGCATTTTTTTCACGACACCACCTCTTTCGAGTTGCTGAAAACACTGTAAAAGTATCAATTGTCTATGAAAAGCTTCTCAAATCTCGCCGTTCGGAATCGGCAAAAAACTGTATGTCCCTTTTACTCGTGAGAGAACAGTTAAGTTAAGTGTTTAACAGGTTTAATAATTGCTATGCCAAGCATCTACATCAAAATTAAAAAATTAAATGTCTTAATTAAAACCATCTTTTACATCAAGTTGCGTTTTTATTAACCTTGCTTGACACAAGCAATCCAAGTACAGTGTACTATACATTTGTGTAGAAACTGGAGAGATGGATACGGGACAGACATTTACTAACTTTCACGCCGACCGGCTCTGTGACGGCACTTCATTAATTCATGTATGTAAATGATCCATTTGTCGACAGAAACTACAAACAAATGTAATACTCTGCCAATTTGTTAAACTATTCCAAAATTCAAATAACAACTGATGATGAAAATCTCTTTTAGAGATCTATCCTACCATAAAAATCCATTTAAAAGCTTAACCTTAAAATTTTTGCAGGAGGGAAACCAAGGAAATCTGGTTACAATGCCTCTTAGTGTTGATACAGCATAACAGATTAAAATGTTTTTTTTTTCCTGTTAAAATCTCTACCTTCAGCATCCATCCATGAGAGTGGTAGAAGATTGCAATTCTGCAATCCACATGGCGATTGCTGCAATTAGTGAAGTATTCGTTAACTCTATGTAGCTTGATAAAACCCTCGTGTCCTTGATTAAAATTCACAAAAACTCCACATTTTCGCACCCCATTAAAACCTAGATTAGATCACAATCGCCTTGGTTAATTGTTTTTCCTTGTTTCTCCAATGGAAATCGGTAGATAAGTCTTGCTCCCGGCCGACTCGGCCATGGAATAATAAATGCAAAAGTATTTCCTTTATAACTCCACCAAAATGCACCACAAATTCTTAAAATTTTAATACCAATTATAAAAGCTTGCTGATCATCATTTTGCACAAAAGGTTCTCGGGACAAACTCATTGCAATCTCATTGTTAAGAGTAGTCATTGGAGCTGAATAAAAGTTCTTAATTCTACATCAGTAGCATAACGACCACCAAGTTTTTAACCAATTTCCTACAGCTTTGTATCCAATTTTCCGCGGCCACTGTGCGTGTTAGTCTTGGCGGAGTCTTTACACCTCGCCATCAGAAGTGTATCATTATGAGCTGTAATTGTGCACTTGTCACTCTGTCAGTGATCTTCCACGCACGGACCATCTCATGCCATGTGATTATCAAAAACCCAACCGCAGACCAGGTAACATCCGAACAACAGCCCGCCCGCCAAGGTTGCCGCACAATCAAATTGTTTTTCCTAAATTAAGTACGTTTTCATCGTCATAAATTAAGCGGCACCACAAAACGTTGACCTTAGAACGCTTAAACCCCGGGAGAGATACAAGTCGTGGTCTACAATGAAACACTGCAAAACGAGAGACAAACAAAACACGGTGGTACATTCGCACAGCAGAGCGTTACACGCGGGCAATTTTGTGACTGCCGACATAGGCCGAGATCCACTTCTAATCGCCAGCAGATAAACGCATCAGTGGTCGTGAAGCTTTTGTACGCTCATCTAGATTTCCATTTAGGCATTCATGGGTATGTCACGCAATCGCAATCGGAATAATTTCGCTTGCACTGAACTCCCTTTTGGTTGGGGTGTTCGGCACGACTTCCACGCTCCGTCCCGCCTCTGCGATCAGCTGTGCGATGATGATAGGGTCTGCCTTCACTCAGCAAGTGGGTATGCGTACGCACATAACTGTGGGCGCGATAGTTTTGGGGGCAACTATTAGAGGCATTTAAGTCTGATTCTTTTTTGTTGATGTTCGTTTCCCTGCACAGCCGCATGTGAACCAAGGGGGCTTCATGGTCGGGTGGACAAGTGAATGCCAAAACATAATAGACCTGCGAATTTGATTGAACTTGTTGCGTTCCCAGCATCTCAAGTGCTTGAGATGAGTTGCATCGGGACATCTCGGCCGCGGCGGCGGCGTTCCGTAAGATCTGCCGCAAGAGTGAGTATCTAATTTCTCAAGCATGCTTTCGGGGTTTCGCGGTAATTGATGGTAATTAAGTTGAGAATATGGAGCAGAAGCTGTTTATAGCCAGATTGGCATTGCTTGCTGAATGCTCAGGAAAAAGTGAAAGTTTTTTCAACATTGCAGGAAAATTTCTTGAAATGGTTCAGAGGGCCGGTTAAAGTGTTTCAATTATCTTAAACGCTGTGGAAATATTTTGATTTGAAATATTTTGTGTTTACTTGTACAAAGAATTTGCATTAAATTGTTTGTTTTTTTGTCTTTCTTTTCTGTGTTATTTCTCAACAGATTGATGCAAGCTCGTTGCGTAACCACTTGAAAGAGCATGAGAAGGAGCTGATATTTGGGAAAAGTGAAGCCAGTAAGTACACACACATTTGGCGAAGAAGTATGTTAATGAGATCTAGCAGGCTAAATCAGTAAAGTGGCTTTAGTTGATTTGAATATATCCTTACACGATTGCATTTTCCATTAAACGAATTTTGTCTGCTCTTTATTTTGACTGTGCAATCAATTGTTTAGAAAAATTTAGGTAGATATAATATGAATTCTTAATGAGTAAAATACCGGTCATAATGTATCTACGGGTAATAATGTCACCATTAGCAGCCGGGCAATACACAGATATCGTATGTTACGATTGAAATGATCATTACGTTGGCCTTCATTGTTTGTTATATTTAGCCACTGGGTGAGTGTGCGAGTGCGCATTGGTGTTAACACCATGGATGACAGTTTATTTGAACTCGAGGGTTCAGAAGTAAAGTACACGTGGTAATATTATATAAGACTTTTTTAATTATGTACAATGGATCCTGATTGGATCCTGGACATGACAAATAAGACCGGATCATGAATCATTTTTGTTCTGTATTTTGGTATGAGATTGACCATTTCGTTCTTTGCTTCTTGCACTGGTTGTGAAAATGTTTATTAAGCATTCGTATTAAGGAGTTTTTTTATTTACAACGATCAAGATTAATTAAAAATTAAGAATTATATTGTTATAGTATATATAGAGCTTTATTGGGAAAAAACAGCAGTTTGTAGAAACATTTATTTATTATTTATTTATTATTTATTCAATATACATAGTTATAAATAATACATAGTTATAATAATAGCGCTATAGCTCAAGAGGGACGAAGACTTAGCTACTTCAACGACCACTCGTGTAAAGGAGTGGACAGTACCTACGGTTAAGTGCTTTCTCACAATTGAGGTGGAGCTGCAGAACACACCAGATGAACGAAAGTCCTTTCCACTATATGTGTCTAGACCTCCGAACTAGTTAGAGTTAAAATTCACAGCTATTTCTAGGTTTTGATTCTTTCAGTAATAGATTCTTCTAAAAAGATATAGTAATAGCTATTAGAAGGAATGCCTTACTGCACTTTGTGTACCCGTCATTTCGATCATTGCAGTATCTTTCATTAGATAGGAGATAGGCGTTAAGTCCATCATGCTATACATATGGCCATTAGGGCTCGCGAAACTCAATCAACAAAGTCACATATAGTGAATCTTTGTCATTAGGTGAGGGCAGAAAGGAATACTTAGCTAAGTATATTTTAAAAAGTGAACAAGAAAGGGGTGGATGTTTCGCTGCTTTCAATCAGGAAACCCTCAAGCCAATTACGGCCAAAAATCAGTTAAAAATGAAAAAAAAGACCTCTAAAAGTTACCTCTATGCATAAACATATTCCTATAAGAAGCAAAGCAGTTAAGGCAGTAAATCGGTGTTTGCACAGCCATTAACAGTCATAATCCCCTTCGTGGACTATGTGGGCTTTTGCTATTCTTCATTGACAGTCATGATAATCTGATTATATATCTGATCTTTTGTGCCTGACCCCATATGAAAAATTTAACGTCTGTTGAGAGCAACTTTCTATCATCTTTTTGTTTTCAAATATGAACACAACCTTTATCTATCGGCAAACTCAGTGAACAAAGCATTTGTATTCTGCACACAACTTGAACTCTGATATTTATCGGTCAGAAACGATTCTTTGAATTTTTTGTATACGTTGAAGTTCTCTATGTATAATTCTGCCTGATGCTGATCGTAGTTAGATTGACACGTTGCCTCGCAGATGAATAAGTAACATTCCCAAGTCAGATTGAATATATTAACTGAATCAAAAAAAATGTCTTTATGGAGCACTTGGTTACTTGATAAGTTGAGATTGTGCTTGAGCAACAATCACTTAAGTCAAAGTGGAAGTTGACCTAAAAAAAAATTCTGACTCAAAATATGAACAAGTCACTTTATTCTAAAATGTTTGTTTTACGAATATATATTCACCAGAACCAGAAAGCTCTCTTGGTGCTTCTCTCTTAATCCATAAAATACATATCTACTGTACGTTGTCATGAGAAAATATGGTGTTTATTTCGGGTTGACTGAAAGTCTCTGTTGTGCAAGTCAAAGACTGCGAATCTGAAAATACTACTTTAAGAGTGGAATAAAATCATGTCGATATGTCGGCCGCGAAGCTATAACCCCCAAAAGTAAATTATACTATTTTTTCAGCAGCAGAAATCTTCTAAATTGTTATTTCATTGATAGCTTCAAATCTCAAAAAGCTATAATGCTTGTAGATGCGCCCCATCTAAAGTGCACAGCTAAACAGCAATTTGTGTGTCTGAATACCAAAGCGAATGTGATAAGCTTACTTATGCCTTTTTTAGGGTTTCGGTTTGTTATAGTTTCGGTGTGTTCGCCTATGTTAAACTCTCATATCTTCAGGACTTATGAAACGTGTTCCATTAATTTTCGAATATAGCATTGACTATAGATGTAAATTTCATTTTGGAGAATAGTTAGGAGTGGCTCCTGTTTTGGACTACCCTTACAGAGGAGGTGGGCTGTAAAGTCGAAACATTTCTATTCCGTCTTCGTAAACTTTTTGTTTTCGGGTGTATTTTTTGGCTAATGTACATATGTTTAACAATCACATTCTTAATCTGCATCCTGGTTTCTAACCCACTTTCATAAGTATCCTGTGTCATTTTTTACTATTTTGATGACCAAACTGATTGACATAGATAGATAGATACGTTATTTCTTACATAGTGTAACTATGTTTTAACAAATTTTTATTGTGCTCTAGCTCAGAGATATAGTTTACAAAAACTTTACTACTGAAAATTCAGTTAACTGATTGACATATTTCCTAAATTCTTGAACGCTTTTCAACAATGAAGCTGGTATGACCAAATTAAAGTTTAGATTACTTAAATTCACGATCGTAAATTGTGGTACAGATCTCTATACACAGTAACAACAAACCAATGGCAACCATTGAAAAATATAAATTTGCATTTTTTTCTCAACTTCATTTTGAAATTGTAAGACTTAAGTTGAATGATAATTTTTTGCTTTTAAGTTCACTTTTCCCTCTTGTACCTCATGACAACTCCTATTTTGTCTCAGGTTGAATTTGTTCAAAGAGACGCACTGCTTTTTTATTAATAATAATAATAATAATTGAGTGGCACTACAGCCCATAGCGGACCAGGGCCTAGCTTCTACAACAACTACTCGTGTTGTGCATGCTATTGTTCTTCACGAATAGAAGGGACCTACAGTTTTTTGCCGATTCCGAACGGCGAGATTTAAGAAGCTTTCCATAGACAATTAATACTCTTTGAGTGTTGTCAGCAACTCGAAAGAGGTGGTGCAGTGAAAAAATGCTAGGTGTCTCGTCCAGGAATCGAACCCAGACTTTCTGCGCCGCAGTCGATGCACTTACCACTGCGCCACGGCGACCACTTTTTTATTATTGGAAGCAAATATTTCCCGGTAAATTATACGAGAACGTATCATTGCAATTTTGAAAATTTGTTCGAATATATTGTCCTCTTGCACATTCTTTGTCTTAACATAGGTTGGTTGAAATTTCAACGGTAGACAGCTTCTAAGCCTCCTTTCAGCTGCCAGTTTTAGGTGAGGGATTTCTTGTGGGCATAGGGTCTTTTTAATTCTATTTTTCAATTCTGATTTTTAATGAACATACACTAGGCCGCATAAGTATGGAGACGGCAAAAATTGGAGATGCGAAAATTTAAACCCATGTATCTCATATAATATGCACCCTTACCTTGTAAGAACCACTTTTCTACTGGTCAGCCACCATAGCTTTTGCAATATTTCAAAAGAATGCATTGAGTCTTATCCACAAATTCAATTTGAAACTTCAGTATTCATTTGAGGCTGCTTTCCAATGGCTAAAACGCCTTAGAACGGTAGATATCTAAAGAGTACACAACTCTGTCAAATCATTCTGGCATAGGGTCACGCCCTGTGCACTTGCACGCATCAATTCCCAACTCGAATACTCTCCGCTGCACTTGATTGATGATTAAAGAAGCCACTAATTAATTGACTACTTGTCTCAATTGATAAATTAATGGATGCAAAGTCGCCAACACTGTAATTCACTTATAAATACAGCAAGGAATACAAAAACTCAGAAATAGAAATCAACAAGTGACTAAGTGACGTTCGCTTTTGTTACATGAATATGGCATTTCAAATTAAAACAATTCTCGCATTCAGGCCTGAGGAGATGCGTGCCACCGTGAAGCAAATCCTCGGTCATTTCATGATACATTTGCTTCTTGCGCTAAAAACAATGGAAAAACTTTGTGCAACACTTTTGATTTGTTAATTAAGTCATTAGTGCAATGAGAGCACACGAGCAGCCTTGCGTTTTGGAGTACTTTCGAAAGAAACCGCTCCACTCGTGCAGTTGGCAGCGCAGCAATAGATAACTCATTCGCCCGAGTGGATATGTTTATGGCTGAGTACCTGAACCACATCGGACACATTCGAGTGGGAAGACAATTTGATAAACGGACTCTCTTGACCAGCAGCAGCAATAACACACAGGACGATTAGCTGCGCTGTCTCATCCCCCTCCCCCCCTCCACCATTCTGTTAGAAGAAGTTCAACTTCGTGATGCAGACATGAGAAGCGCCAGAATTTCTTGCACTGAGACCATTGCAGAGTTCTCCCTACTGGGAACATCAGCATCGAGAGCAATTTATTCACTTAACAACATGGATAATGTCTTCCTCATGCCTGCTGTTCTAATGTACACATGATAGAGCCTCAGCTCATTCTCTCCATCTATGGTATTTGCATTGTGTTCCATGGTCCATGAATTTTGGTTTTGTTTTCTTTCAGAAGGAGAAGTCAAATTGGTGCAAATAGAACGTCGTGATCCGCGGCGTCATAAGCGATCCATTGAGAGAGATATCTCGCTTCAGATTCAAGGTGAGTGCAGGCAGGGCAGGGCGGGGGAAACTAATTTCCCTACAATGGTGCCTCATGCAGTGCTCTGCGTCACATTTTCAAGTGGACCGTAATCTCATTTGCATCTTTCACTTAGATAATGGAAAACTATTTGACCTGCAGCTGCAGCAAGCCGAGAAGCTGATCGACGATGCATTCATTTTTATTCGAAGGAATGCGAACAATTCGCAGTTCGTCGAGGACTCCCATAAACTGGCTGTGAACTTTGAGAAGTGCTTCTACCGGAACGCAAACTCAGCCCTTGACCTTTGTGATGAGTCAAGCCTGGTAAGTAAGCTGTAGCTGCAAGTCTCTGTGCCTGACTTAAATTGGCCTATCTCCCCACGTGTAGCGTGGAATTGTATATCACAACTCCACACATTACCTGGTCCATCCACTGCCAGAGCGCTTCGGTTCGGGGAACCATGTAATTGTCGAGTTCAATGGCGGGCTCCACTCAGATGTTGACATCCCAGAAGCAATTCAATTCGAGCCCCAGAAGGAGGCATTTAATGAGCCACGAAGGGAGCCATCACTTGTGCATGAAAGAATTTCCCATCGCAGCAGATACGGCCAGCACCGCTTCCGAAAGTCGGGCAGGGGCAATCACATTCGAAGACGGCGACGCAAGCGACAGCTGGGCGGGGCACAGTGGGAGAATCCGAAGGAGCTACACATTGAGACGGCAATATTCGTGGATCGGGATCTGTTCGTGCATATGAAGAAGAACTTCCCCAGTAACACCGAGTCGCACTTAATCCGATTTGTCCTGGCTATGATCAACGGGGTTCAGCTGCTGTACAATCACCCATCGCTTGGGCATAAAATAAACTTTGTCCTGAAGCGCCTGGAGATCCTGAATCCACACCCCACAGAGTTAAGGCAGTCGAGCGACATAGACGTCTACTTGAACAACTTCTGCATGTGGCAGAGGAACTTGAACCCACCCTCGGATGCTGATAGGCTACACTATGATCATGCCGTGATCTTGACTGGTGACAATCCAGCATAACGGATATTGGAAATTCTCTCTGACGTTAGTTTCTTCCATAGGTCTTGACTTGTATGTGATTGGGAAAAGCGGTCAAATGAGCAACCAAGTCGTGGGGCTCGCTCCAGTTGCAGGCATGTGCACAACAACGTCGTCTTGCACAATCAACGAGGGAAAACACTTCGAGAGCGTCTTTGTCGTAGCTCATGAAATAGGTCACAAGTAAGGCGAATTTTCAAACGAATTATTGCTTTGAATTCTAACCGGGTATTTGAAGTTTCCTTAATATTCGGGGCGCTATAAGAAGTGTAGTAGTGGGGGTCGAAACCACCAACACCTAGGTACTCAATGTATCCGTCCCTTTTGAACGGTTTAAGTATTTAAAATCCGTGGATGCTTCAACCATCAGATTACTTGACGAAAGCTTTAATTCAATGAATCCTGTGCCTTTTACTCAAATTAACTTTTCTTTTTGGCAGTTTAGGAATGCGTCACGACACAAACGAAAACAGCTGCGATCCGAGTTTGTACATTATGTCGCCAACCCTGGGAAGTGGGAAGATTACTTGGTCCAAATGCAGTCGGACATACCTGAGGAAATTTTTGGAGTAAGCTTACGCTACCCTTTGCATTGGGTTTCCAAATTTATCCCTCAATCTCCACCAGGTCCAGTCAATCCAAATGTCTATTTAATCGTGGGAAATTCAATAGTGGATATGACCATGCCGCCGGAGGTATGCTTCCAGGACAGCGTTTCGATGCGGACCAGCAGTGCATGCTGAAGTATGGCAAGGATAGTGTTCGGTCGCGGAATCAAATCATCTCGGACATCTGCCGAGATTTGCACTGCCAACGTGACAGGTACACATGGACGTCCCATCCGGCTCTGGAGGGAACTGAATGCGGTGAGATGATGG
This sequence comes from Eristalinus sepulchralis, assembly GCA_944738645.1. Taxonomy (NCBI): domain Eukaryota; kingdom Metazoa; phylum Arthropoda; class Insecta; order Diptera; family Syrphidae; genus Eristalinus; species Eristalinus sepulchralis. The sequence goes on from OX122886.1 coordinate 59,565,305, forward strand.
TTGGTTTGAGATACCGTTTTATTTTTTGAAGGGATTTATTAACTAATTCAGTTTTCAGTGGTGCCACAGTGGAGTGTGTGTTATGAAAGCGACATTGATGGGCCTGCACTCAGCACCACACCCGGTTAGTGTTGAGAAACAGAGTGAGAAGGCGACCTTGTTGGACAACAGCAGTAAGCCGGCACACTTGACGCAAGGGTACAACTTTAATAAGGTGAGTGTCTAAAATGGTCCAGCTAATAGATGGTTTACGAGCAAATGCTTCCTTAGCCGCCTGTGTGGAATGAATGGGGCAATGCGAGCGACTGCGATTCTGGGTGCTTGTATGGTGCTTCGGGACGTTTGCGAGAGGGAAGTACTGGCTTGAAGACTTACGTAAGGACTTGCTTAGATCACGGTCGCAGGTGTCAAGGGAGAGACAAGAAATACGAATCTTGCTCTGCCAAGCAGTGTTTCAAGGTCGCCAAGACTACTATAGAGGAACATGCCACCTATATATGCGCGAGAGCACAGAAATTTGATCCGGATCTGACGGGTGAAGGTCTGCAGATTGTTGGAGATCCCGGTAAGTAAGAAAATTACCCTAAACTGACTGAAGACTGCAAGGAATATTTGCAGAGGAATCGTGTAAAGTATTTTGCAAAACGAAGACAAATGGAACAAAATCTCGCAACTGGATCTTTCCACATGGAACCACTTGCCGTTCTAACGTTTACAACTTCGATGACACCTCCTACTGTGTCGACGGTCGTTGCGAGAGATTTTCTTGTGAAAATTCGACGAAGAACTACTTCAAGATCGACCCTTACTACTGCCCCCGACAGGGAACAACCGAAGAAGAATCCAGGAAGTGGAACAACGTGAATAAAAATTCAGACGAAAATCGAAATCTAAAGAATTTCCGAGGCAGTAGCATACCAACACGGAGTAAATATGAAAATGGTTTGTTACATCAACTGCCAAGACCTTTTGCAGAGCAGAGTCTTTCTTTTCAGAAGTTCTAGGCAGAAACTTCCAGACATCTAGCAAATGGAAGCAGGAACCTTATCGTAATCAGTGGAAGTATCCACTCAGCTTGAAGGAGAGCACTTCCATGGACACTGAATGGGAAGTCAAATCGGGCTGTCATTCAAGTTGCATGGAGAAGTCTAAAGGAGTGCAAGTCATTGCATCTAAGAAACTCCGTGTCAATAGCATTCAATTGTGCACGCATCACGTTAAGGTAAGGATTGACAGATCAGCCCACAGACACGAAATCATAATTGTCTACATTCAGCCCTGTGACCGACTGCAAACCACGACCGAGTTCGCTGAGATAACCTGCTCGCGATACAAGCTAAAGGTTCGTGGCCTCTCCGGTTACGGTATGCAGATCTCTCCGAGTGTTTACGACCCAGACCGGAGCTGTCGAGTAGCCTGCCAGGATGAGGTGCTTCAGCATCGATTCTATATAGTCAATGGAAATTATGGGCATTTCCCGCTCGGCACCAAGTGTTCGGTGACAGAGGAGCGCTACTGCGTGAATGGGAAGTGTCTCGAATTCGGGGCGAACAACATCGCGTTGACGCAATCACACATAAGTTTAGCACTCTTTAGAAATAGACGTGACATCACTGCCACAGAATACCGCCGAAAGCGAAGAAGCTTTGCCCACTATGCGCCTGTTAATATCACAGAAACCCTCACACAAGATTTTATCAACAACATTATCAATAGTCTTAATGACGAAACAAGGAGTCCCCCGGGTATGACACATGCAGCTACTTAGTTTACAATGTGCTAATGCTTGTTTTGCCGCATTTCAGATGACGCCTTATCGAATGATCACATCGAATTTACGAATCCTATTCACATTCAAATGACGAACTGATTACGGAATAGCCACCTAAGTTAACATAGATACCTTTTTTTACGTTTATCTTTAAGAAAGTTATAATAAAAAAAATGTTTTTTTAAACAACAATTTAATGGGAATCAAATATTGACCTTCTGCAAGCACTCTGCTGTCCATTTCACGGAGGTGCCGTAAAAAAATGCGAGGTGTTTCGTCGGGAATCGAACCTAGACCTTCGGCGTGTGCGTTGCGAATAGGAGTATTTATTTATGAAGACACGATCTCTCTGACCTTCTTGTTCTATTTCTCTCAATGGCACTGAGGGTGGACCTGGACCTCAACCAAAATGCCACCCCAGCTAGCACGATCTTTCACCCGATGCCTCCAGTTGCACAGTACAGATTGGTTAAGGTCCTTCTCCACTTGCGCCATCTCTCTGTTCGTCGTCTGTTGCGGTATACCAATGGCTTGGATTCGAATACTTTATGGGCTGAAGCAGGGGTCTACATACGCAGGGGTCTACGCAAGCAGAGCTTTTCTCACGAAAAGACGAGAGGCTTCCTCATCCGCTTTTAGTAATGCCCAAGTTTGCACGCAGTAAAAGAAAACATAAAGGAACCGAAAGAAACAGCGATTGGCAAGAGTGATTCTGCCTTTGATTTCGGTATATTATTTATTGCGGAGCCGATGTAGACGAAGTTCTTGACTGTCTAGTGGTATGTCTATCCGCGACGTCAACGTTATGTGTCCCTCCTTGTTGACAGCATTTACTTCGTTTTGAACTCATTTTTCGTCAAACCCATTTTCTCCCCTGTGTTCGTCCAATCATGTAAGCCAGCAGTTGAAGGGAATTTAGGAAGATCTTGCTTCTGGTGTTAACTTGTGAGTTACGCACGATCTTCTCAAGAATAATGTTGTAAAAGTCACATGAGAGTTCGACGCCTTGACTAAAACTTTTTTTGACATTGAAGGTCTTGGTGAGTTCATCACCGACCTTGACGGAACAGCGAGAGTTCTCCATCCTACAGAATCTGACGAGTTTGGCAGGAATGCCACAGTTAGAGATGGGACTGTATTGTTCGTCTCTATGCTAACTGCCTTATACGGCCTTAAATCGATGAATAGGTTGGGTCCTTTACAGGATCTGCCTTAAAGTAAAAATCTCTTCTTTTGTGGACTTCACTGACCTGAAACCACGCTGAAAGGAGCCTATCAGGTTGTGGACGAACGGTTTCAGGCGTTCATACAAAACGGCAGAGGATCTTGTATGTGAAGTTGAGGGGACTCCTTTCTTGTGCACCGGACAAGCAACGCTGAGATTTCACTCATCGGTCAGTCCGTCCGATCCAGTAGCCTTGTATATTGTGCTTGGCCTTCTTAGAAAGGAAGCATCAAACGAAGTGATTTCGGTCTCAAAAGTCTCTTTTTGGCGACATTCGTTCTTACTACAGTTTTATATTTATTAAAGATAAAACTGTAAATAATATGTACGTCTTTCCATATAAAACTATTGTCAGATGAATGTAAAAAACTTTACAAAATGTATGAGTCTTACGTCGAACGCACTTTTACTTATCTTTCGTTAATTTTGAAAATAAAATTATGTTTACGAGGTTAAGATTAACATTAATAATTAAATAAGATGATAGAAAAACAGCCTCAAGCAAAGTGGCTGACTGACTTATATAAAAATTTAAATTATTCATTTTTTTTAAATTATTTTCTTCCTTTTAGTACAATTTCCTGCACTTCATCTACTACATTTGAGTTTCGTATAGAAAACCTCAACTTCAGAGCCGAGATTACTTTGAGAGATTTCTGCAAATGAAATAAAACTATAATAGTAGTATTGGAGAACTTTGTAATTATTGTTTACCTGTTGTGGTCCATAAGTTTATACAGAATGTAACAGCAACCTTATTCTTATTATAAATAAAACTCCACTATCTTCACACAGTTTTTAATAATTTTGGCAGCACTGGGACTGTCACAGAGCGATGACAAGTAAAATCTGAATCCGCTTCGTCTTGTACTCAAGTTGCGAATTTCTTTCAAAACTGCTTTAGGTGACCGGTGTTATTTTTTTGTAACTAGAAAACTATTTTAAAAAACCTTTCACGATGGTAAGTAACAAAAGTTACCAGTAAACACTTGCCTATTCCGCATTAAGTGTAATGAGTGCAGTAGAATGTAGAGAAAAATAATTAAGTCGGCAACCTGAGCACAGGTTATGATGGCTTTGTTCATCAAAATGCTTGGTCATCTGTCAGAATTGTTTTAATTCTTGTATAAATAATTTCAGGCTCGGCGTTATGATTCACGTACAACCATATTTTCTCCAGAAGGTAAACTGCATTCAGAAGCAAAACCAAAACATTCATTTTAAAGTAATTGTTTTTTTGAATTATGTTCAGGGCGCCTTTACCAGGTGGAGTATGCCATGGAAGCCATCTCCCATGCTGGTACCTGTCTTGGAATATTGGCAGAAGATGGTATACTTCTAGCTGCAGAACGTCGTAACACCAACAAGCTTTTAGATGGTGCGATCTTTTCAGAGAAAATCTACAAACTGAACAAGTAAGTGAAGCGGATGATATTGACAATAAAGAATTGATAAACCTATTTCTTTTTAATAGTGATATGGCATGTTCAGTCGCTGGTATAACATCTGATGCGAATGTACTCACCAATGAACTGCGAGTGATTTCTCAACGCTATTTGTACAATTACGGTGAGTCTATGCCGTGTGAACAGCTTGTGTCGCACCTGTGCGACATTAAGCAGGCCTACACCCAGTACGGCGGCAAGCGACCCTTTGGTGTATCTATCCTATATATGGGTTGGGACAAGCACTACGGCTATCAGTTGTATCAATCCGATCCAAGCGGTAACTACGGTGGCTGGAAAGCCACTTGTATTGGACACAATTTCGGAGCGGCTGTTTCAATGCTGAAGCAAGAGATCAGTGAGAATGAAAAAGTCACATTGGCACGGGCACAAGATCTCGCAATTAAAGTGTTAAGTAAAACATTGGACACAAACAAATTGACGTCAGACAAGGTCGAGATGGCAACTTTGCAGCGAGTGAACGATAAGACTGTGATCAAAATCCTTAAAAGCACCGAAGTAGAACAGTTGATCCAGAAGTTCCAGAAACTAGAAGCCGAAGCTGGACAGGCAAAGAAGGATGCTGCTGCAGCGGCTGCTTCATCTTCTTAAAGAGACTAAATATCGAGTCCAAGGAAGATGCTGGGGATGAGGGAATTTTCCGATGTTTCTTTTTTTTTAATTGTAACGCTTTAATTTCGACCGTTTTCTAGAACGTCATGAGAAATAAAGAAATTTACTACAAGGTATTGTTCTGAATTTTCTTGCAGAATTTGTGTGTAAATTTCAGCAGGGATTGTTACATTTGGTTATGTTTAGGTTTCCTATCAGGCAGTGCTTCTGGACGTAAAAATAACTCGCTAACTTTAATGCATACATTTTTGAGTGAGACTGCGGTTCCTTACGGACATGTGCCAAGGCCAACATTCGTTTCTCTATAGAATTTCTGTGGCAGGTGCATTAACAAATTTTAAACTATGCTCTCAGATATCACTGAGTGGAACTTGAATGTTTCGTGGGGAAACACTTTATATATCCCCTTCTATTTGGCTATGCGGATTTTTGTGAAAATCTCTAAGTACCAATACGATTAAAATGATTTGAACATAATTTGCCAATTATTATCCTGTTGATCAACCTTGCAAAACATAATTCCTATTGGACACCCAATAGGATGCTTTACAAAATTCCTTCAGATACACTTCTTGCTCACTGCATCGACATTTCTATTACAAATTTCCAAATTAGACGCGTGAATCAGAAACCAATAAGGAAGGAGATGGTCGACTGAACAGCTGATTAAACAGCTGATTTCCCCTTCGTCCATCTACCGTTTGAGTGTTATTTACGAATTGTGGTGGATATAGCCCTTATTTTCCGGAACTCATTTACGGAGCATCGAACACTTTCTCATTTTACTCACACTTGTTTACGTTTCCCCTCCAAAAAAGCAACATGGCCGCTAATTCGTGAATGTTTGCCCTCAATAGTGTCAAACATTCGTAAATTGCCCACAATTCGTGAATTCGTCAGCCATTTTGTTATATATTCAACAGATTGCGTTCGTAAATAACTACAGGAAATTGTTTATGATTTTAGTGTCGCCGACACTTTAAATAGTATGTTACTTAAAAATAAGTTATTGTGCTAGAACTTATATTCCTAATGACTTTAGAAATATGTACATAATTAAAACAGCAATGCATGTTTGAAAATCGAGCAGTACGGAGGAATTTCTTTCCATCTGGTATTCCGAGTTAGGTGTACTTAAATCAAAATAAAGATTATTGTAATTCTGGTGCTACTTATTCGGCAATATGTAAGTAATAGAAAATAAATTTGTAGTTATAATTTCGATCACTCATTATGAAAAGTGTAATACTGAAAAACATAAGGAAACCTTACCTAGTACGTCGGTGATAGTTGTCCAGGCAATCGTTTTAAAGAATAAAAATTAAATGAAGATAATTTGAAACAAAATTTTTATCCAGCTAAATACAATCCTTCGCTTTGAAAAACATATGATTCGATTATGAATATGGAATCTCAATATAAAATAATAGCACGAATTAATAAATTAGTCCCTCCAGCATATTTCACTAAAACTTCACGTTGGTTAACCTAACTAGAAACGCCTATGAGTGACAATTAAAATATATAATTTTGTAATATAAATAATATATAACAACTCAATAAAAATACTGCACTGTTTCGGAAAAAGCGCATAGTTACAAATTTGAGTAACTTTCTTAGTATTCTTTAAAAAAAAAAGTATCAAAATATAGAGATTGCTAAACCAAATATAATAGTTGTTAACAACAATAAGTGAAAGATATTAGTTTTTAGAATACGAGTCTTAGAATAGTGAAAGATAGTGATAGGAGCTTAGTAATTATTTGGGAATTCCAAAATACTATTTGTCTACTTATTGTGTTCAATATAAATTCGTGTTGTATTTTTCTTTCAAAATTTATTATAAAGTTTTAACATTATAGCCTAACTGATGAAAATACTGCCTTAATGATACAATTTATGAACGCCTCCAATGTCGGCCATTATTTCGTGGTGGAATTTTTAGCAAAAATCTCTGAGTAAGGGAGACAGTCAACGTCCCCATCTCCCTCACTCACATTAGCAGTTTGCGCGGGAAACTAATCAGCCGATTACGCAACTCACACGTATTCTCAGTCAAGAGAAAAAAAACCCTGTCTGTGAAACTGCCTCGAATCAGCTGTTCAAGGAGGGGAAATGTTATAAAAAACGCTGTCAAATTTTCCCCACGGGTGGGAGACGAGGGAGTCGACTGTCTCCTTATTGGTCTCTGGCGTGAATCTAATTTACCTCAGTCACAAACCATACATTCCATCCGCCATTTTCTTAGCAAAGTGGAACGTATTGCAGCGCATAACCATTGCCAACATGCTCGAACAAAAAATTTCAACAAAATTCCCTCACACATCAACTCACACACTTTCGAAATGACTCTCACCAACCACATACCATCCCACTATTCCCCATCCATATACGCAACCCCACACTCACACAACTCAAAAATCAAACGACAAAAAAACTCAAATTCTTCCATTTTTTATTTGACAGCTACCAAACTTCAAAATTGTCAAAAGCAGTAGTAGTAGAAGGAGAGTGAAGAAAAAAAAGGTTGAGGGAGAGAAATAATTCTCAAAAAGTCCAAATCAATTTTTTCAATTTTCTGCATTTTCCATAGAGTTTCCTCGCGTGAAAATATCAACAGCATATTCGAAAATAAATTCCGTGTGTACTGAGTGCAATTACGTCGAGAAAACAGCGCCGTCAGAACCAATAAATTGCGAGGAAAAACCCGACGACAAAACATAAACATAATCCAAATGCAACCAAAATGGATAACAAGAGTGCACAATTGGAATTTAAGTTGCTGGTAAATGTTGGATATTATTTTTTTCGATTTGAAGCACTATTGGGTGTCGGGAATGCCCTCCATTAGCGGGAAATTGGAATTTGTGTTGAAAATTTTAGCAGATGCAATAAGGGCGCTCACCCACGATTATTATTTTTTTTTTCTGCCTCGGTTTCGTTCGTTCGCTCGTCGTTCTCTATCTCTGGTGGCCAAGAAATGTTTTCAAATATTAATGTATTTGTGTATCCTCTGGAACTGGAGGAATGGGTTCGAGGTGACAACATTAAATAATTCAATGTATTTTGGTTGTTTTGAGTGATTTATTTGTTTTTGGTTTTTGTATTTTTTTTTCTGTATTAGAGGGAAAATATTTTTGCTCAGCGCGCAACTTGTTATGTAGAAGTGAAGTTGTGAAGGCAATTCTGAAGGTTTGACTTGGTGTGGCAAGTTGTAATTTAGATTATGTGGAATTAGACCTGTAACTGGGTTGTATGGGGAGGAGTGATTATGGCGATGATAATGATGATGTCTCCCGCGCGCTTTATATTTGCTATATATATTATTCTGGGAAATATTACTTAACCTTCTGTTGTGCATGCATTGAAATGATCTAATGTCACTGCTTACGGAGAGAGCGTTACGCCAGAAAAGTGTGTGCGGTACTGTCAGATTTGCCTTTTCCGATCTATGTAAGCCGTGATTGGGATTGACATTGGATGTTCCAATCCGGGAATTGGGATATTGCGCTCTGATCTGAACCATTTGTTTCAAATATAATTGTAATCCAATTACTGTAATGAATCGAATGGGATGATCATATTCGAAAATGTTGTCACTGTGATGCTACCTAACGTGGCGGTTTTTTCAGATCTCCACTATTATCTCTTTTGGAATTGTTTTGGGGACACATTGATAATGTTCTTTACAATGATAAGTCTGCCTAAGTTATTTTTTAATGATATTCGAGTTAAATTTGTCATAAGTTTAGAAATTGGAGTAACCGAGGGACTAAACGGTAATAAGCCACAGTCTAGTCAGATTACATGGACTTGCGTTCAAACCGAACGTCCTACCCCTTACTGCCCCATGGCTGCCAACGAAGGGTTTTTTATAATATAAACAATTTCTTATTCGATTGAAAACTATCCTTATGTTCGTTTTCGACGTGTGTGATCATTATTTATTCACAACGCCTGTTTATTGTGTTAGATATCCAGTTCATTTTCACGAGAAAATATTCTAAATTTACCCAAAATAATGCTGTTTGTTTGAAAAAAATATTTCTTATAAGAGTTCACAGGCGACAGGTGTCTAGTCAGAGTTCTCAATGTGCATAGTATGGTCCAAAGAAAATACACATGACTTTCTGCTTTTTTTCCCCAAGTAACACATCCTCACTAACTTTTTATTCGTCCTCTTAATAGGTTGACAGCGCTTTAGGAGTTCTTCAATTTCTTAACTCCCCGCAACGAAGTGAAGCCGTTCATTACTTTGTTGAATCAGTTCGTGAAAAATATCCCGATTTGTATGAGCAAGTTCGGCAAAATTTTTGCGCCAGCACACTAGCAAATTCAATTAAAACCGAAGATGCCACCAAACTATTTAGTGTGAAAAAAGAAGAGAAATCAAACAGTGTCGATGGGGTGCGTAACGCAGATGCAGTAAGCAGCAATAGTAACAGTAGCACGGCTACAGATTTAAATCAAAATTTCGAGAAAATTCTCTGCAAAGAGGAATTTATGTGTATTGATGATGATGACGATATCGATGGCGAGGATGAGGACGATTTGGACGATGACGATGAGAGTAGCAATAGTCCACAACAGCATCGCATGCAGCGGAACCATCAAATCCATCGGATGGACTCGTCGTCATCGTTACTTAAATTGCATGAAGACGAGAGCGCTGCAATGGTTCGTATGCCATTCAATGCACATTTTCAGAGTCTTACCGATCCACTAGATCTGATCCCATCTTCAATTATTGGCATACCGAATCGTATGCCCATCGGTGGCGCGGCAGAGCGATGTGATAATGTCTCCTTAGCCAACATTTCGAGCAGAGGTCTGCGTTTGAAACGCACCAATCCACTGAGCAGGCTAAGTGGCGGATTTACATTTCATCCGGACTCCTCGATAGCCATTCACTATAACCAGCGCGACGGGGAAATTAGTATTAAATCGTTCAAAGAGCAATTTCGTTGTAGAATAAAAATCGCTTTAAATCACCATCACAAGCCTTTTCTAAAAGAAATCTATAAGAATCTTATCCTGACTGGCCGAATTGACGGAATCAAACCACCAGCAAGGGCGCTGCCGGCGCCCCTGCCACCACAAACAACCGAACCCGAATACCGATCGCTCAGTGACCTCCAGTCAACCCAGCACAGCTCGAATGCCGACGAATCAACAAACGGAATCTCTGCAGATCAACTTGAGCAACATCAACCTACCTACAATAGTACTAAACTAATGCTAAACAATAACAACAATAACACTAATTTAAACGGAATGTCTGTGCTTATGTCTAAGGAATACAATAGTAATAATAGTCTTAACGAATTCCCTTCGTCCGACTACCACCACCATCGCCTTCAGCATCATAGGCACCAGAATCTCGAGGACAACAGCCAGACGACAAACACAGAGGACAGCTCCGAAGATGCTACTAATTTAACGGCCGTCATGGACACAAACAGCATGTCCGGCTCAATTCTAAACAGTATTGAAGAGGACGATATTGACTTGCTGTCGATGGAGAATCAGCAGCCGCAGACTCACATGATGCTGCAGGAGCAGCAGTTCTACGATCCGCATCAGCAACAACTGCTGCGTCATCAATTTGAGCAGAACTCGAATCAACCAGAGCAAATGCTAATGATGCAGCAACAGACACAGTCGCAACATGTGCTACTTAACAACCAAGAACCAAAGGAGTCAACATCTATGGACATGGGCAACGGGAGCAATTCGACGGAACAATCATCGTCTGTGGAGTCTGGAGGCAAGAAAGCGAAACCCAGTTACAATTGTCTGCTTTGCCCAAAATCGTACAGGAAGCGAAAGTCCCTTTTGGACCACTACAAGATACATCCTGGCTTTTGCCACGATTGTGGGAAGCCCAATGGGCATTCATTAGAGGTGAGTTGATGTGTGAAAACCTTTAAGTCATTAAGTCATAAATTGTACGTCTCATTAGGAAATCATCAATCATAACCGCACGGTGCACGCCAAGGAATTTCCATTCGTTTGCGAAACATGCGGCGAATCCTATTCCCGTCGTCAACAGTTCCACGCCCATGTTGAATCTCACAACAAGAAGGAGTTCAAAAGTGAGTGGTTAAGTGTAAATTTCTTCGAGAGCTACACCCAGGCTCTTCTTGGTAACCCGCAAACCGATTCCGAATCTAATGTGTGTGTTTTTGTTTTCAGCGTATTCCTGTGTGGAGTGTGGTCAGAAGTTTCCGCATAAGAAGCTGCACCAGCAGCACCTGGAGGACACGGGACACAAAGCTGACGGAGCTATTTGTGAGGTTTGTGGGGCGGAATTCCCATCAAAGAACGCCCTCTATCAGCACATAATCAGAGTGCACAAAAAGGACAACTTTTTCGAGTGCCACATATGTCAGAACCGTTTCACGTTGAAAGCCAACCTGGAGCGCCATGTTCAGCTTCACACGGAAATCAAGCGAACGTACGTCTGTGACTTGTGCGGATCGTCGTACTTTACATACCCAGCGTTAAAGGATCATTGTAGTAATGCACACACAGACGCGTCTGAATGCAAGTGTCCATTGTGTGGAAAGCGGTTTGGTTCGGCGAAGTCGCTGCAGCGCCATTTGCCATCACATTCTGAGGAGAGACCACATAGTTGCTGTTATTGTGAACAGGTAAATACGAACTCGCTTAAAGTACGGCCCCTGAATTAATAAACGATCTTTCTGACAGACTTTCAAGTGGAAGACACATCTTGTGCGTCATAAGCAGACGGTGCACGGAAACCAACCGTCACCAAAGAAGGTTAAACGTTTCGCTAAAAGCGATGAAGGTTAGTCAATTTAACGCAGTCTTTTGAATAAGTTTCTGATTTTTGTATGTGATAGAATTGATTCCGATGGATATACCGGGACCACCGCCGGCTAAAATGCCGAAAAAATCGAATTCGAGCAAACCAAAGCAACAGAAAGCAATTGTAGTTACAAATACCCCTACACCAATGCCTACGAGTACAATTCAACAATCATCAAAAGAACAGCAACAATTGCAGCCCCAGCAACAGCTTCAGCCACAGCCACAGCAGTCTCAACAGCAGCAACAACAGCAACAGCAGCAACAACCACAGCAGTTGCAATCCCAGCAACAGCAACAACAACAGCAACAACCACAACAACAGCAGCATCACCAACAACCGTATGCGAACTCGAATAGTAACAGCAGTAATAACTCATCAATATCGCATCAATTGGGAGGAGGGGAACCTCAAAATTCCATGTATAATCACAGCTTTAATGCAGAAAATCTGCTTGGACAACAGTGCAATCAACCAACACCCCCGCCGCAGCCGTTGCAGCAACAGCAACAGGCGCAGCAACACCATCAACAGCAACAGCAGCAACAATTGCTGCATCGCTTAACACCAAATGCGGACAACAATCTAATTGTGCGTCTGAACAGCTTTAATCCGGGTGCTGAAACACAGTTTCATTTTGATCAAGCCACAGCGGGGGCTTATCAACAGCAACAGCAACAACAGCAGCAACTTATTAACCAATATCAACAACAACAACAGCATCAGCAACATATGCGAAGCCATACGCCCCAAAGCCCACAGCATCAGAGTCTTCATCACCAGCAGCTGCAGCAACAGCAGCAGCAAAACTCACACTTTGCACCGCCGCATCATATTCTTCACCAACAGCATCAATTGCACCACCAGCAATCACCGCACCAGCACCATCGCCAACATCAGCGATCACCCCATCATCAGCAGCAGCAGCATCAACAGCTGCAGCAGCAACATCAACAAGCATCACACTCGTCGCCACAGCACCATCCACAGCTGACACCGCAGCAATCTCCCCAGCCAGTGGGAGTGCCCGTTGCAGTGGCTCAGCAGGCTCCGCCACAGCAACAGCAGCCACCACAAGCGCAATCTTCACACATCCATCAACAACAACAATACCCATGTGCCTCAATTCAGCAGCAGCCTCCGAATCCGAACGATTGGGGCACTTTGAATTTTACATCAACACCAACGGCGAATAATCCCACCAATCAGCATCAGCAGCAACAACAACAAAACCAAGCCATAGGCAGTGGTGCTGGACCAAATGGTGGCGGTAGCCTAGATGGAAAGGATAACAAATTCTACTCCGTCATCCACGTTGACTCTCCGGACTTCCTTAGCCTTGGCTTAAACGTTGGCTCCGCGGGCCAACAGCAACCGTCAAACGCTGTTGGTGGGAATGGCGGTGTGAAGCCGTCGGGTGCTGCAGCGGGTCACGATCAACAGGCTGTTTTAAGCGCTGATATCATTAACTTCCAGGTAAGTTTTCACTTCATTTCAACATTCATCTGTCAGTTTAAATTTTTGTCGACATGAGGTACATTGGTGCGTCCAATACTGCATACGTGTTTTTTAAATTGATAACATTTTGTCAAGCTCAGGCTCAGCAAATTTTATTTAGCACCGTGGTATAGGCTTGTTCGTCTGTAAGTAGTGGCTTTCGCACTTCCGTGTCTCTCTTGCCCGGTTAACTACAGAAAAAACGAACTTGTTTGTTTTTGAATTCGTGTGAGTATATTTAAAAGTATTCCTTACCGACACTAGTACACTCGTTCGATCTTGAATTCCTTTTGTGATGTCGTTTCTTCTCATTTGCAAACGCTTTTGCAGAGGGCGGGTAGGGTGTGGCAAGGGTTATGTAATATTGCCTGTGTGCTGTTTGACAATGGACCTAGTGTAAAAATCAAGCTCTCTATTTCCACAAAACAGGTACCTTTGGCGCTGTTTCGACTACAATACACTACGGTAGGTCTTTCAAATGATTTCAATATTTTCATCGGTTTGGGCCATGAACTGGTGACCGAATGTTTGTTCCCAATAGACAACTTTAGAACCAAAAAAGCAGTCAGTCCTTTACAATAACATCACAGTTTCTGTCCCAAATTTTACAACCAAGAAGAAGACTTACACAAAACTCCTTCCGCTAAAAAGTTTAAATAAACTGAACGCACCATATCAATTTGGGGTCTTTCGGGCCCCCTTATATTGCATTTTCGTGTATAACCCAAAAAAAATCAAAGATGCCGTTAAAGCATTTACTAAGCTCGGACCGTAGTACATTACTCTTCCTGTTCATTGTCATCAAAAGTGATTTAAATTTTCGTCAAAATTATTTTCAGAACATGTGGCAGCAGAATCCGCAACCACAACAAATGGCATTCAATAACTCTACCCAACCGGTGGTGGCATCGGGTCCAGCAGATCCGCACAACTACAATAACATCGGAAGTATTTTAACAAACCTGGACATAATCGGCAATAACAATCCCATGGAGTACAATTTTGAATTGCTGCCACCACCACCACCTCCACAGCAAAACAGTTCACTACCGGGACCGCAGCAACACCATTCGTACGCAAACGCAGCTGGTCTTCTGCGTCATCCCTACGATTACCCCAATCATACCCTCACTGACATATCTGAACAAAAGAACACCTTCCAATCATATCATCAGCCAGTTGCGGTGGTCACCCCACCCACAGGCTATGACCCACAGCCAGTGCCTAGCACACGTGGCTACGGTCAACAACAAGGGGATGAAACAAAAACCGTTCTGCCACCAATAAACGAGTACATGCATCATGTGGGACTACAACCACCTCCGCAGGATGTTAATCTTGTCTACTACCCAGTGAAAAACGACTAGTGTGGCCCTCACAACAGAATGAAATGAAATGTAAGAAAACGGAAATGATATTAAACTAACCCCTTCCCTACGTAAATCTATAAAATAGATGAGAAACAAAAACACCAACCGTAGAGCCCACCCCCCCGAGGGTAGTGGGGCATAAGAGAAAGTTTTAATTTTTATTAAAATTATAAATAAATGGTAAACAAAAAAAAAAAAAAAAAAAAAGAATGAAGAGAAACAACAAAAAAGAAAGATACTTCTTAGAAAAACTTTTTTTTGCTAGCTCTTAAGTGAATACACAGACATACACCAGCAATCAACACAACACACACACAGACACAATTCTTTTATGTTTTTGCGTTTTGCAATTCGGTTTGAAAATAAAAAACGGAAGAACAAAACAAATCAAACATAAACATATATATATATACATATATTTAAATTTACACAAAATTTTTAAGAGAGTATACATAGAGCGAATGTATATGAAACATTAGAGGCATGTTCCATTGCGAATTTTCAAGTTTTGGACAAATTTCAATTATATTATTTTTAAATTTTAGTTCTTTTTATATATATAAATACGTATATATATATATATATTTACAACAAAAGAAAAAGTTGATAGAAAACATAAGCAACAGCCGTAAGATGACAGTAAACAAAGTGAGTAAATTTATATAAAGCAAAACTAAAATAAAACAGAAAAAAAACACACACGTAAGAAACAGAGGAACGATTTTTTTTTAAATAAAATTAAAACATGCACATTTACATATTATTATAATTATTATCATTATTACAGATTTTTATTATATATATTTTATATTATATTATTTTGATCGACCTGTATTGTTGGGTGTTATTATTGATTATTATTTTTTTAAGATACAAACAATAAAAAAAAATTATATTACAAAATTTGTATATTTCACTATAACAAAACAAAGTACAGATAATTATATATGTATACATATAAATATCAAAAACAAACAAAACAAGTTTTAAAGAAAAGTTTATCAAGAACATTTTTTGGAACAATATAAAATTATTTTTTATTTATAAAAATAAAATTCAATTGTATTATTTTTCTTTGCATTTGTGTCCTCTTGAGCTAGCAGTCGGTAACATTAATTTTGCTTGCGATGTCGCAACAATCCGCACAATAGCTTCTATAACGTTCTCTATCCAGCTGCCGTCAATTTGAGGCTTGTCTTGAAGTTAAGTTGAGGCACCTGGAGAGGTCTTTATACACTTATTTGCCCCAAAATAAATTCATGGACCTCCTCCTTGTTTTCTAAGGCGCATGCTGCCGCCATCTCTTAGCTACCAGATGCAATTACAAGAAGCTGGACCAAAAATAATGCGATCCTGATTCCGATTTCTAATCCGCAATGCCCAAGTTTTGGTGCCCTAGAGCAGGATAGTGATGATCAAGGTGTTGGACAAAGCTAATTTGACTTTTCGGGTGTGTTGTTTCATTCTTCTTAAGTCCAAACCGCGGATTGGGTACTACTGCTTTGTTTACTGTGAAGCCGAGGTAGACAAAGTGCTTGTTACCCTTTGCGAGGTTCTTGCTGAAACGTCGATGTTGCGTTACCTTCCATATATATTGTTTCGCCTTTATTCACAGTGCTTTCCCTCAGTTTCACATCAATGCAAATATGTCTGACCTGTATTCTGCAGATCTTGGAACGATGGGCTACCATTTTTCATTCTTTCATACCACGAGATAATTAGAATTAATGTATTGTTTTTGTAAACGTCGTACTCTTCAACCCAATGCAAATATTTTTATTTATAATTTCGTGTGGTGGCCAGAATTAAAAAACAGATATAAATACAAATTGGCACGCGTTCTGGAGCACGGACATAATGCTCCCTCAGTTTAAGACTTTTGGAAACTCTAAGTCAATTAACGCACCGCAGAGGTTCACAACATTAATGCAAAAACGCCGACTAATGGATTCACACCAAAGGAGAAGAGCCAACGCTTTTAACAAGAATACTGTCGATTTTGAGAAAAACCGCCAAACGGCCTGGGAATTTAATCTTGGAACCCTCAACTGTTTAAACGTATATCTTTAAGACTAATAAAAGTTAGATACAAACCACACCTTGTGGGATATCTAGACACAAGCGTACGAACCTTGAAGAACTCTTCCACAAGAAAGATCACTTTTATTTCGCTTATTTTCTCGGGACTACTTTTACATCACACAGAAGATTGATTGATTGATTGGCACTACAGCCCACGGGATATTAGGGTCTAGCTTCTACAACAAGCTTTCTCATAGAAAATTTATACTCTTTGAGTGTTGTCAGCAACTCGAAAGAGGTGTTCTTCCACTGAATTTATCAGTTTGCAAAGGACGACGAGATAGATCTCTCACTGCTCCATCAATATCAATAAGGAACTCTCTTACACCTCTCACGCTCAAAAGATTTCAACAAGGTAGCTGGCTGACATTTAACTTTTTCAACTTCGTATTCGAGGATGTGTGACGAATGGCACATAAAAGGTAGGTGCTGAAATGGGTCTGGAGGGAAATTATAGCTTGTGTGTTGTCTGTGTTCTGCGTTCTTTTACCCTCCTTACGCTGACTACAAGACTCCATAAAGTGACGACATAAAACTTCAATTCAGATAACTTTATTATAACTTACATATATAATTCGGTAAATATAATAAATATGTGCTTACTTCAATCCATTCAATTCATTTTGTTCAAAGAAGAAAGGAATCTTCACCCCCTAAGAGCAAGAACGCTTATCGTCTATTTAGGATGATTTTGTAGTTGTGTAGCAGTAGTTGGCTATTGAATTGAACCAACGTGTTAGAAAACTGATTTCGGTGCAGTTGCAGTATGTCAACAAAACAAAGTGCGTCCTCATTCCTTAAAAGTGCTTCGTAAATTTCGACAGTCCTCTGTTTAGTCTCCGCACTGAATTCCTTACTTTCCAATGTTATCTCCCTTGTGCCTGACATTCGACAAGTCTCATACACATTTGCACTCAAGTAGCGTAAGACAGAAGCGCTGTAATGTGTTAAAAATGGTATATTGATAAAGTTGATCCTCTTTGGTTCGTGGTCAATGACTATTTTTAGTACATTCATGAGGAACGTCCTCTGTTGCTGGGCGAAGCCTGTCGATAGACCGTTTTCGATTGATATTGTCCATGATGGATTTTCCTCATTTCCCATATCGCAGTGAGGATTTTCTTGAAAGACGGGATCTTCTTTGAAGAGTGCTAAGACTTGCTCGCGAAGTTCCAAAACTTCCACAGTAGCAAAGAGACTGCTAAGGATCTTATCTACAGGTTTTCCTTTAAACATCTTTATCGGTATTGAATCATTTTGGTTTTGTTGAATCAATGCCATTTCGTCGTACACCCATATGATTGTTTTCTCGATTTCATTCAATAATCTGCAGAAAAGGAATATTTGCTCTTCGCTTGAAAGTGTCTTTTGGCATTTTCGTTCAGTGTGCGATCCCTGAATAATATTGCTCCATCGTTTCCCGTATTGAATTTTGCTCATCGGACTCTGCAAAATCATTTTATCCGCAGGAATTGGCCTCAAGCAGAACTTCTTGAAGAATATTTCGCAAGCTTTGTTGGAAGCCTCTTGCTGCTTCTTCGTTTCCCAACGATTCCACACTCTGTAGGAACATATATTCGATTCGATCGCAGTCATTTGTTCGTGCATGAAGCGGCGGCAATACACTTCGTGTTGTAAGCAGAATTCTGACGGAAGGTAACGCTTGGGAAAGAGTGGTAAAATGTTTGCAACATCAAGTTTCTCCAGCATTACGTCCAGGTAGTTTTTAATGTTTTGCGGTCGCTTGTAGTTTAAACAAACTATATACACTTCTGAATTGCCTCGTTTTGACGTGCCCGGCTTAAAGATATTAACCTCTTCAAATACACAGTTGAGGAAGAACATAGTTGTAATACTGAGTGCTTCGAAAAGGGTGAACATTTTGAGGACAAAGGAGCCACCTTTGGATAAAATGAGGAGTGCAGCGCATATTTCGGAAAAATGTAACGCTGAGACATATTCCTCTTGATTGTCAGGCGTGTCCTTGCAGTCCACTGATCCATCAGCGGTGATGAGATGAACCTCTCCCAGCCTTCGTTCACATTCTTTAGCCATGTATTCAATATTTTGACGATGCATGATGTTGCCGCTGAAATCCTCGTAGAAAATCCAATTGTCCAGCGTGTGCAACATGAAACGTATGTCAATGATCATTTTGTTAAGAGGATTTCCCTCATAGAAAGGGTTCAATGTTGTCGCTAGCCAGTTCAGGTTCACCTAAAACAAATGTCTACATTACGAATTTTATAAGCTTGAACATAAAAGGATCAAATTCAGTGCAAAGCCAAGCAACAGACAGGTAACAAAATTTATTATATAAACGTGTGTATTTTTGCTCAGCCGGAAATATTTTTGTATATCTGCGAATGGATAGGGAACCTACTTTGACTGTGTAAATTGAAGAAATTCTCTATACTTACCTCATCATAGGTGGAGTGCAAATAATGATTCAGTGCCGCAATAAATGCACCAGGTGCCTCACATAAATGCAACGAATTTACATTTCCATTCTTTACCAGTGGGTAGGAGTGCAAGCACTCAAAGAACTTACACCAAGCGACTGTGACAAACTCGGCTTGTATGTCTTGCTTAATCTTCCACTGGATCCTGCCACATGGATCCTGCTTTCTGGTGTGGGCAGACCACTCTTCGGTTTCATAGTTATTTAGTTTGCTTTTAACATTGTTCAAGTCCTGTTTCAGTTGTTGAAAGTTTTCCAATTGATAGTACTCTGTGAATAACTCTTCGTGAGGTGGCAGTGTCCAATTGGAAGTATTGTTGTATTTCGTCTTCTTTTCAAATATGTACTCGAGGTTTCCAACATTTGAAACCCGGTTTGGTGACAATTGCTCCTCCATTCTGTTCTCTCACAGACAAGTGTCTGGTAGATAAACCATTTGTTAAGACAGAAGCAATCCGAAAAAAGAACAAAATGCTTTGCAACAATTTTAAGAGCAGATTAAATTTCATTCAGAGATATTCCCCGTTTCAATGTAGTGTTGCCTTTCGCTGTTTTGACAGTTCTGCATTTTGTATCTACCGGCAGAAGAAATGATGAAAGAAGACAGTCAACTCCCTTGTCTTTCGACAAACGATTTCATTTGACAGCTTTCTTTTATAACATTTTCCTTCGTTTCGCAGCTGATTCACAAGTAGGGACGTGGTTGAACAGATGATTCCCGCGCGAACTACTAAGGTGAGTTATAAACGAAGCAGAAACAAATTTAAAGCCTCTTGGAGTTGGAGTCAAATCTAAAGCGAACTTTGTATCAAGGTTGATCTTAGCAATAAGTCCCCGAGTATGCAGGTTTGTGCTATATACAAGACTGAAATAAAAAAAGCTTGGCATTATAAATAATTGGCCAGTTTAATTTGAGCACTGTTTAGCTGATATTGATCTTTTGGTATGTTTGCAGAACCAGAGACCAATTGGTTTCTTCCTAATAACATAATCAATGTACAGGCAGAAGATGTGAGGTTCTTTATCAATAGTTTTTATAGATAGTACCTACAAAAACGCATTACGTTGTTGGTAGGGAAGGAAAATGCCTTCTCGATCATATTAACTTTAGAGCTGTCATGGTTAGACAGTATAAAAATGAGATGAAACCAATAAGAGACCAAAAATGTATCGCTGATTCGGGGTGTGTCGGAATTCGATGATTAACAAAACAATGATATCACTACGTATGTTCAGAAATCAGTTAACAATAGAGATGAACAGCCACATAGCTATTTACTCATATTCGCTTGACAAATTTGACAGAAGAATCATCAATCTAGCAGGAAAATCATAAATTTATGGAACATCATTATGTATGTATCAGAAACCAATACTCGTCTCTGGTATGAAACCAATAAGGTCTCTGGCAGAAACTGGAAAAAAACTTATTGGTCTCTGGTCTCTGGTATGTACGTAGTGAACTCAAAAACCAGAGAATGATCACTACAAACTAGTCCGAAATTTGTTCGGTTACACGTAAGACTTATAATACCCGTCGTCTGTTTTACCAACAGTCGATGTTAAGAAAAAAAAACACTTGAACCAAGTAGACAATTTAAAAATGATTACTCACTGGAGAAGTATAATTCTAAAGCAATTAATGTACAATTGGCAAAACTTTAAAACGAATCTCACTAATAGATATTAAAAGATACAGCGTTGCGTAAACATTATTCCGTTTCAGACAGTTTATGAACACATTAATGTTGAATAAAGTGTTTCAAAAACACACGCTGTAACGTTTAGTTCGCCAAATATTATTAGCATTTTAAAATTCGATTTTAGAATATATGTACTTTCATTCATTCGTTTAAAGAAACTTTAATAGGACGGTAAACCCGACGAACATGTCTACTACAATACTCGCGCATGACAAAGCATACGTAAATTATAGCTCGGAAATAAAGAAGTGTGCGTGTGTTCTTTTTTGATAAGGGGAGTTTCCCGACGAGGTCGAATGGTTTTGTCGACATCTGATACAATCATATGTATCAGGAATGAATCCGGCTCTTTGTGTATAGTTGTTATTTTGTCGCTTTCTTTCGTGTGCTTTACTTAAGAATTAAGAAAAATATATATTTTGCCTTAACTGATGTAAACAAAATATATTATTATATACATATCGGAGGAAGGTAATAAGCTGTTTAAGCGGCTCGCACGTATTCGCAATTCCAAAATAAATCCGTCTGGGAAAATATTAAGAAAAAAGGCTGTCAAATAAAGTTAAAGTGTGGAAGACAAGAAAGCTGTGGGTCTTTTTTCTCATTTGTTCCTCATATGAATTCATATGAGTTAAAAAGAAGTTAATTTCACATTTTTGCAAAAGAAGTTCTTCATACTACGTTTTTTGTTTTCATTCACAGTAAAATAATGGTTGAAACAGAAAGTGCCGTAGATCCACTGCAAGCAGAAATTGTCTGCAGTAAGGAACATTATATTGAACTGGGTGAACAGCTTAAAGTTCTTTTCGATAATCAGCAATTCTGTGATGTGACGCTAATATCAGCGGACGGGGAATGCAGAACTGCAGCGCATAAAGTGGTCCTTGTGTCAGTAAGCAAGTACTTCATGGCAATGTTTGGCGGATCGCTTTCTGAAGCAGTGGCAAGCGAAGTGAAATTAAGCCAAATCGATGGACCGTCGCTAAAGGCAACTCTTCAATTCATTTACAAGGGAATTGTTGAGCTAACAATTGATACAGTCGAAAATCTACTGATTGCGGCACATATTCTTGAAATCACTGCGCTGGAAAAAATATGTTGCACATACATAAACAAATGCATTGATGTATCCAATTGCTTAGGAATTTCACATTTTGCTAAACTCCATAACTGTGAGAGTCTTTATCAAGCTGCATTAATATGCGTGTGTGAGAATTTTGTTGCTTTAAGGGAGACGGATGAGTTCCTTTCATTGGGCGTAGATAAGTTATGTGAACTTATTTCAATGGATGATTTACGTATGTCATCAGAAGGCGAAGTTTTCCATAGCATATTGGCATGGATAAACCACAAGAGAGATGACCGAGTGCAATTTATGGAAAGGCTTTTTTCTCATTTACGTTTTCCATTTTTAACTCCTAATTTTATTGCGAGCTTCATTGAGGAAGAAGCTGAAACAGTAGAGGTGTCGCGAATTGTATGCAAAGCATTTGCATTTCATGCGAAGCCCGAAAAACGGCCATCCGTTTTTTCACGTAAGCAATGCCAAGTAAGGAACTTTAAAGATGTCATTGTTGCAATCAGTGGTTTTAGGAACCCGAATTCTGACTTAAATGTTGCGTTGTACTACGATGGTTTGAAGGAATGGATTTACACAAAATGGCCAGGGCTACCATGTCAAAGAGAAGATATAAGATTTACAACTTTAGGAAAAATGCTATTAATCGCTGGTGGCTACGGAGAATTTACGAACTATAAGCGAGTAGACTGCTTAAATTTAGAGACACTTGAATGGACGGAATTTCCTCAGTTGCTTCTTCGGTATACAAAAGGCATACTGACAGTAGACAATACTGTGTACGCCTTTAGTGAGACCTGTTTGCAAAAGACAGAAGCACCCTTTAAAGAATGGTATTCAGTTAATTTATCTGATGAATCAGTTTTGGAAAAAATCCATCAATTTGCAGTATACAAACATTTCATTTACTTTGTCCATGACAATTTCATTTGTACTTTAAATGTTCTTGATGGCTCCGTCAATTGGAACGAGATACGGCGTAAAGAAAAGGGTACTGTTCGGGGTCTGCACACTCAAAACTATCAAGGTTCTGACTATCTAATAGAAATTATAGGTGAACGTGCCCATATTGCACATGCTTACAACTTAAATACAAAGGAATGCGAAATAACATTCTACATTTCAATAAGCTGGCCGAATTATACAACGCAATTGCATGGGGACAAAATATTGTTAAACAGATTTAATCAAGTCTTTGTGTACGATGTATTTAACAATAAATATGAGCATTTGCCACAATTAAGCAAGATGGGAAAACAAATTGATGTATTGCTTACAAACAACTCTGGCATAAGATAATAATATAAGTCCGATAACATTTTTTGAATCTGTTTTTCATTTAAAATAAAATCATTTATTTCATATTTTGTAAACATTTTTTCTTTATTTTTTCCTCAATTTAAATAACTTCTTTTGTTTCAAAGTACATAGCTCTTTTTATTTTCGAGAACGAAAAAGAGGTTCGCAGGCATTTCGTCTTAGTTTTGAAATTTTTTGTGAGTACAACAAGGTCGCTGCTTTGAACGGACTTCCTGCTAAGCTTTTCAAAGCAACTGGTACTCATTTCGTAAATTGCACCGGCTCATCATTGAAATCTATTCGGATAAAAGTATGCCCGACGAATGGAAACTCAGAATTGTTTGGCCGATCCTAAAAGAAGGGCACCCAGTTCAATAAGTAAATTACGTTCTGTGTAAATGTAGAGGATCTGTACGTCACTAAATCTCTTTTCGGCCCAATCATCGAATATGCTAGCCAAATATGGTCCCCTTATCACGTTTCCACATTCCTTACGTATTGAGGCTGTTCAACGTAGATTATCAATGATCAATGTTGAACGTATGTAGATTATCAATGAGATTTACAATGACATGACCAATTTAATTTACCTTCTCTTGCAAGTCGTCTCGCTAAAAGTCGTAATATTGCTCACAGCCCTACTCTGTTCCAATCAATCTGTTACTACACTAACCCTTCCCCCCCCACTCTTGTCGACCACTGGAACTCCTTTTCCGTATCAAACCCTACCGTACTTATTACGGCTATAATGGACCTCTTCCTCGTATGCTTCGTTTGGCTAACAACTGTTTCAATTTTTGTAACTCACAGTTAAGACTTCGCACCGTACTTTTCCGCTCCTCCTTTTTCCTCCTCACACATTCCTTACATCGAGGATATATATGTAGGTTAAGTTTAGATTTTAGTTAACCCTCCGCCAAATGAAATAAAATTAAATCAACCTCATGCCTCTTACTTGCGAGACTTGCCTCCTTGGGAATATCAAAGGTTCGCATCGATGAGTCACGTGCCTACTGGGCAGCAATTTGCTTCGTACGAAAGGAAAGTGTGAACAAATTTTCTTGATAAATGGCTCGCAGGAAAGGGGATGAATTAAATTGGCGCGGTATTCACAATTTGCCTGAAAGACTTTGAATAAAAAAAAAATAATTGTTCTTTAAAACTGAACATTACAACTTGCGTTTTTATGGTATTATGCCTGTAACTGTAGTGATTATCTGTAGAAATGCTCTCGATTGCATTCAGATTCAGCTCCCAATCGAGTAAGTATCACAGTTACGTCTTGTCGTTATGATTGCTGATCACAACATATTGTCATCAACTTTTGGCTTCTTCCAGCACCGACCGAAGCGATGCATGCAAGTGACCACTCACCCTGCAACAAGAACATATCCAGGCTGGAAATGAAAATATTTGAAAACTTTGATGTATTTCAAGCTCGAAAAAATTTAGGAAATGGAGCTGAAAATTGAGAATGCTGACAGAAGAAGAAAGTAAATTGTAAATAGTCAACAGTAGCCGTTTTTTTAAAATTGCTTTGAAATTTTTAGCGTGTCAAATGTCAACAATACAAATGCTATAAGTGAAACCCATCATATGAAATTGTAAATCCGTCGGTAATTCCTTATGCAAGCCCAGAAAGATGTACTAAAATTCCGAATAAAGAAAGAAAAACTAACCTTCTTCAAGTCCATCATCTGCCTTAAGTTCAGCGACCTGCTTAGTAAATATCAACATAAAATACGTTTGACAGAAATTATTGTTTCATTGATTACACACCGTTATCATGATGTGAATGTTAATTCTTTGACCTTCAGTAGGTTTTTTTTTTTTTTGACAGATAACGCGTGATTCCTATGAAACTACTTTGTTATTTTTGTTCAAGTCTTTTGGCAAGTCATCATGGAATGACTTATACCAAAACAGCGACTCCAAATTGTTTAGCCTTATTACAAAAACAAACGTCCTGCGGGAAATGTTTTCATGCGATTTCAGGAACATTATAAATGAGTGGCACTTCAGCCCACAAGGGACCAGGATCTTTCTTCGTCATCAACTACTCCTGTTGTGCGTTCTACTGTTCTCTCACGAGTAGAAGGGACCTACAGTATTTTTACCACCCCGAATGATGAAGTCGAAGAAGCTTTTCATAGACTAGTTATACTTTTTGAGTGTTGTCACCAGCTGAAAAGAGGTGGTACAGCGAAAAGTTTAGTCCCGGAATTTAAACTGCCCTTAAAGCAACCTTACCCACAACCTAACAATCAAAATGTAATTTATTATGAATTGCAACAATCAGTCTCATTAGTGTGTAGTGCATCTAACGCGAACCATAATAATAACTAAATTAACAATTGAGAGCATTTGTCAATAAATTGACAACCACTACAAGACTGAATGCTTTTTTTTTAGAAGAAAAATGTTCTTCTGGCGCTGATTTGTATATCATGTAGCACATCAATCAATAAGCCCCGGGACTAACCAATAAAAACAAAGACAACATTTGACTTCATTGATGAACATAGTTTATTTCAAGAGTGATACAGTCAGTCCATAGCCGCTCTTACATTTCGATACCTTTTTTATGGAACGATTTATCTTTGGCCTTGAAATAGGCTTCAGTCTCTTTTTTCCCGGCGAGAATCTTTTTGAGGTCTGAAAATGGGTAGAAGTCGCTGGGGGCCAGATCTGGAAAATACGGTGTGGTGTGGTTCAAAGCGCAATTCGTGCAGTTTGGCCAACGACTTGTGACACGGTGCACTGTCTTGTTGGAAGAGAATTTTTTTCTTTATATGAGACCGTTTGTTTGCCATTTCTTCCTTCAACTGCATGGTAGCCATAATGCCATTTAGCATTCGCCGTTGATCCTTTTGACTCAAAATAGTCGATGAATAAAATTTCGTGCACATCTCAAAATACGTATGCCATAACCTTGCCGGCCGATCTTTGTGTTTTTGGACGCGTTCCGCTTGTTCACCGGCTGCTGTCAACTCCGCTGTCTGCCGATTTGACTCTAATAGAGTGGTAGATCCATGCTTCATCCATTGTGACATACCGACGCAAAAAGTTCTGCCTATTCTGGCGGCACTTCAAATAGTTTTCAGAATCATCGATTCGTTCTTGTTTTTGGTCCATTGTGAGCAAACGGGGCATCCATTTTGAAAACAGCTTTCTCATGGTCAAATGTTCATGCAAAATACTGTACACACTGCACTACTGTACACTATCTTTTAGGTGTTAGCTATCTCACGCAATTTCACTTGTCGGTTTTCCAAAACGATTTTGTGTATTTTTTTACCTTTTAAATTGTAACCACCGCAATTGGTCTTCCAGAGCGTTCAGCATCGTTGATGTCTGTACGATCACATTAAAACTCTGTATTCCAAGGACAAATTGGAATCCAACATTTACTACTTTCAAGTCTTTTCCTATTACTGCATAAATTTTAATGATAATACTGACGATACATTCAGAACGGAAATCATGGAAGATATTAACTTGGGCTCTGCCTACTTCTACCATGTGCGTGAGCATTCTTATCTCATTCAACGGTAACGTTAACAAACAAATACGCTCCTTGTCAGACTACTAATCCTCACAAAGTGGTCAGTACACCAATTGCATTATCCCCACAAGCCCCACAGTTCTACCGCCTCTTACTTTCTATGAAATTGTATCTTCTTGCACAACATCACAATAAACTAACACGTGTATCACGTCCAGAGGAAATTATTTACACAAATTTATTTCCTTGAGGACGCTTTGTGTTATCCCCGACCAGGCAACTTCGCTCCATTAACGCTTTGCCAATGTCCAAACAGTCAGGGACTTAATTTTGTCTGTCAGCTGCAGACAAATCACGTCACCATACTTGACTAAAAAGGACACTCGGACACTTAGATGAAGGAGGGGCAACTATTAGGCCCTAGCTGCCCTTGGGAGTCAATTCAACAATGGTCTCCATCTACGACGGTACAATTGTCTCAGGTGATAGAAAACACTTTCCAATGTCAGCAGTCACATCCGTTCACTGGCGACTATATGTACAGGAATTTCACTAATAGCCCTCACAGCACCTGGGAGGGACGCATCTATGGAAGGCAACGAGCGTCCATCATTTGCAGACCCCCTATGTGCTGTTCTTCAACCCATTCTAGGGCTCTCATTGTCCTTTAATGAGAAAAGTTCTTGCAAACAATAGGGAAGGCGGGCAGCATTGTGAGGAATCTGTATAACAGAGAAGAAGGCACATAAGTCTGTAATTGACACACATACCGAATAGTTCACCCCTAAAATTAAGGCAGCCGAACAAAGTGTCTTCTCCTAGAATAGTTGTGATGTTTGCAGGCTCTCTGATACATGGTTCGGGCTCTGATGTGTCTCCCTTTATATGAATTTGTCGTTCTATTATACTTTCATGTGCAGTGGGTGTGCACACAAAAGTCAATGGGGTGTGGGGTTCAGGCGATTCAGGTCTCGGTGAAGTTGGACGAATGTGTCACATTCGAGCGTCGTAATCCCTGAATGGGCATTGATTGAGATTCCATGTCGGCCTGAAGGCCGTTCGATTTGCTGTGGTTATGGCTGCTGCTGATGGATGAAACCGATAGTGTACAGTGGAAAGGTTGTTACTATGAACTTGCTATTAGCCTATTGTTGTAGGCTGCTGGTGTGCATGTGTGTAGGAATTGAGGTTACACCTCATAGTCGGTTGTGATGTCCTAATTTCGAAATGGGTTTCGGTCAGGACATTGCACTGCAATGAATGCCAAAGTGCTGGGGTGTGAAGGAATTGTGGTTGATATATTATCAAAATCGAAACCGAAACTATGGGCTGTGAAAATTTGGGTTTTGGCCGCAAGCTATCTCTAGGATTGGAGAAATGTCAGGAAAAGATTAACTTCGCATACACTAAGCAACTAAAGTTTTTTTTTAATATGTCCTCATATCGATCCCAGTTGTTGCCCTTAAAGCCACGGCAACTTTCACCATCGAAAGAAAAGTGATTAATAACCTTCAGTTTTATTTGTGGTGCCTTACATGATGTACATATGAGGTTGTTGGACCTATATTATGTTTCCTTTTGGTTTCCGATGGTACAGCGGCATTCTTTCTTGAGTTAATTGCTTTGCTTTTTGAAAACGAAGTGGAATCGGTTACGTCAGTTTTTTCGTGGTGGTACCAATGATGTCAAGTTTTTATCGGCAATTTCAGAAAACTGAATTGGCAGATTGAATTGTAAGATTTGAATTGGAACCATCGCCGATAAGAGATAATTCCATAAGCCATAGGTTCATAATTAGACTTATGTCTGACCCAAATGGATTTTCGTACCGTCTTTAATAAGCCGTAAGGCCTGTTCCAATACTTCTATTTTTTACAGTACTTTTTTCAAAGAGTAGGGTAAAATAATGACAAAATTTTGAAAATCATATCAAGATAGATAAGCAAACTGGTCATAATTGTCAACACACTTTGACAGTGTGAGATTTGATTTGGCTGGTGATAACTATGTATGTATACTATACTACCAAATGCTGGAATTAAAGGCTATATTCCAGCAACGCGTGCAGGTGATGAGACTTCGACAGGCTTTTGTACGCCTTGTATCGAATTTAAGAAGAGCGATGTCAGCGCACTACTCTGTATTTTATTTTCAAATTGATTTAAAACTCGACCGCTCGTAGATTCTTATATGCAGAAATGAACATTTAACCAGAATAATATTTAATTGTTGTTGCTAAAATTCACATACAGAATTAATTGCTCACACCAATAGTCGCCACAGCTCACGACAAATCGGCAAGTAAATAATACATTTCAGCCGCCTACTTAGGTAGGAATACTTAAACTTATTATATTACGATCTGAGACACGGGTGAACTCAAAGGCGCGACCGCGTTATTATGATTTGGATATAAAAGGTATACATAAAAAATTTGTGACACATACTTGTAATAGTTGAAGAAACTGTGCTTTGGTCTGATTATTGATTCACGCAATTATTGTAGGATAACTTGGGATACAAGAGGAGAATATAATATGTAACATGCTTGGCCTATCAGTATGTTAAATTCTGGTACAAATTGAGTTTAACTGGAAACAAGATGACTCTTTTCAGTCGCCCAAACCAATCGGCGCTGAACGATATGATGTCCTCAAAGAAAAATGTAGGAAACAAGATAGAGCCTAGATAGGATGCCTCCACACTTTTTCAGGCAAAGAATCTGTGGCAAACGAGGAAAATCATTCATTGAATATAATTAGGCCCTTCAAGCTTAAAGCTAATGCTGACCGATGGATTCATCGTGAGGTTTGATTTTCAATAGGCTTTTTTGACACATCACATTTGACATCTATCAAACTGCTATGTCATTTTTGTTCAGCATCATATAGAAACTCGTCGACACCTGTCGATTACAGTGGCCTTAGCTAAGAGGGTCTTCGAATCCCAGCCTACGGGTTCGAGAAGGAGAAGAAGGCCGAACTTCCGGTGTAGAGCCCAAGTAATTGCGGACGCTAGAGAGCTTGGTATTGACAACTAGAAGCAGCGTGCCTAGGACCGTCAAAAATAGCTGAGATTCAGACTCTTCATGGGTCGCCGACATGATACATACATCGTATGGGAAGTCACCATGACTCACACCATAACAGCGTCTCCAAATAGTGTAGCTACACATATTAAAAAAAATCAGTGTTCTGTGAAAAACATTTCTTCAGTCAAACTATTTTTCCCAAAAACATTCTCAAATTTCGGTCTCGGCGACACTCAACTGTTAAAACCAAATTCAGCACGTTGTGTAGCTGAGAGTTTACTGGACCAAAATGCTCCTGTTAAGGGTAACAGTCCCGAAATTCAAGCACATGGTCTTGGCGAGCACTGCTTCCAGCAACAGTGCTTCAACCAAGAACTAGTTGTGGAATCTCTAAGTGATCACTTAATTTGACGTTTTGCTACGGTAAACTGTCCGCCTGCACTTAGCAATAAATATGGTTTCCTCAGACATTTTTTTTTATTTAACCTGCTTGCGAACATTCGTTTAGATAAAGGTGACATCGCGTCCATTAAATAATAGTCTCTTAATTGTCAAAAGTTCCCCATCTAAACTATTCAACGATCGGTCTGTGTAATGAAATAACTCCTCATCATTAATGCATTTCAGGACAAGGAACGAGCGTTTAAGCCTTAAAGCCAGCGCCCATTAAGTGTCCCCGATCGGTGTGTTTATTCGTATTGTTTTCCTAAGCGCTCCCAAGCAGTGACCATCGCAACTCAGGGGGAATCCATTATTTTTTAATTAATCCTCCCATTACCGGGGGTTTGTACCAACAACGGCAACTAATGGAATGTCGGCTGGATCTGGTCGCAGACGTGTCGGTCGTTGCTTGTCGCTTTTCGGACAACGACGACGTCTCGCACACTCTCTCCGATTTCCCTCATCGAATTGTCGTTCGTTACACCCTCGTCGGGGTGTCGTGCGTCCTGCGGAAAGTTTTTCTTTTACTTTGTTTTATAATTACCACTATTAGTCTCGAGGGAAGAACAAATGAACAATCTATTCGAACTCTAATTATTTCCACTCTCTGTGACCGGGACGACAGCGATGAAAACATGCAAGTCCTTGCTGAGAATAAACCAATCCCTGCGTTGCCATGTGTTCAATACAAGGGACGCAGAGGGGTAAAAGAGAATGTTGGTTGGTGGATAAAAGAAGATGTAACTTTAATGTATACAAATCTGTCGTCACATGCGGAAAAAAACTTAAAAAACACGACTCCCCCCCAAAGAGGTGACGGCATTTCTAAATGGAACCTGTAGACATATCAGGTTCGTGCCACCTGAAGAAATAAAATACGAGACGTTTACAAGTTATCTTTTAAGCTGTAGCAATTATGCTATGCAACTTGTGTTTACTAAGTTAGTTGACTTAAAAGTTCGCAAGAGACTACGGCCTACAGGTTCTACGCCAAACACTCGTTTTGGAGAGATGACTAGAGACGAAGAATGCTATCTCAAGGACGCACAACACCCCAAAACGTAAGTTAATCGCCCAACAGTTTTCCCTCATTAATCATGCAAGTCGTTCATTTATTGTCCTGTGCTCATTCGTCCTCGCCCTTGCACATGCACACTAGAGTGCCATTCACTGGGATATGCAAAAATACAAACTCATACTGCGGCCACTCGTCGTAACCTGGTTTGCACGTGTAACACCCCCATTTACACCGTTCAGTAAGCACCCACTTACAGATGTAAATAGGAATTCGTCTCGCTTAGCATCTCGTTCTTATCGTTAAATATTTAGTTGGAAATATTTTATGTGATTACACCGCTCCGATGGTGCACAGTTTCGGGTGTAAGCCGACACGGAAGACCGACTGCGCCGGGATGTCTTCGGGGCGTATAAACCAGGCGAGCACCGAAGTTTACTCCTTCTCTGCCACGCACTTAAGACTGGGAGCATTTAATAGTGCTACAACGTGAACGCACTGTAAAGCGAGATGGCGCTGGTATGGGAATCATGTCGCCAGTCCTCTCGTTGACGATTTTCCCCAACATTAAAGGTTAATCCTCGCTTTACGGCACTTTAATGGAAGCCCTTTAGTAGTGATTAAGACTGCGGATGGGAAAGGAGGAAGATATCAGCCCAGCGGGCCTTCCCCCTCGTCATCGTCGTCAGTGGAATACAAAATTAAAAATATATAAAGTCTTTCGAGGCAACAGCAACGGCACACGAATACAGAAAAAAAAAAAAACAAACAAAAAACGGAAACTGAGACGAAGGAGAGAACAACTCCGGCAGCCCACATAAATTGACTTCCTTCGGGGGGAGTTGCCTTGCGTGTGCCTCTGGGGAAAGAAAATCAAAAAATCCATGATGAAGCGGACGCAGTGGTGAACCTTTATGGAACGTCTTCTCTGTATGCAAAGTGAGACGATGGCGGGAAAATTAACAAAAGAAACAATTCAAGCAGAATTAGGAAAATGAAGTAAAAAAGAATCCAGATTCATTGTAAATCTCAGGTCGAAGCATTCTAAATTATTCATCATTCGGTCGTGATTGGATTTCTTTGCTCGGCACTTTGCCAGGGGAATGGGATCCATAATGAAGATATCCGAGAAGGAGATTAGGAAATAATTACTTAATCCCAACTGGGATTTGGCACTGAAAAGCAATCATAGCGCGCGATAATTTACGAAGCAAAGGACATGTTCATTTCGTTCGAGGGTGTTGTGGGCAGGTGTCTTTCACTATGTTTCTGGAAGGGAAATTTTCGGCTACTGGAATCAAGAACAAACTCTATTTACTTTTAATAATCCTAACAAACGGACGCGTATCCGAATCCTTAAGGCGCGGTGCACAGAAGCGATGTTTTGATGTTCGGTGGCCTTGCCTGCCGCAATTGTTGAATGTAGTATGAACTCAATCGGGAATTCTCGTTTGACTTAGTGGAATGGATACTTATACAAATTAAAGAAAAACCTTAAAGACATGTTTGGCATACATTCATTTAGGACTCTCTGCTTATGCCGCAACATTTCAAATTTGTTTATCGCCTACATCAAATTGCTCTGAAATCGATATTTTTTTAAAATTTTAAACAATATGATGCTCGTCCCTTCTCCATAATAAGATTTGTTTTGAAAGGTCTGAAAGCAATCTGCGAGTATTTTTAATCACAAAGAAACGCGCGGTGTGACAGCATCACCGTAGCGTTTTCGCACGTACATATGTGTGAGATGCAAATGAGTTGCAGCGTGCACCAGACATTATGAATAGATCGTCATGAAATGTACAAAAAAAAAAAAAAATATAAACATTTGTACCTATTGGAATCTAAAAAAATCAATTCACATGTAAACTATTTATTGGCCGCTGAAGTCTCTAGACCTTATTCTTATAAGATGCCTCGATCTCTGCACGGCGCAATCAATTTCGCACAACAAGTTGATTGATTCCAATTGCATGTGCAACTTTAGACGGTTGGCGAACTTTTCACGAAACATGAACATAAATAATATAAGAACTATGCACAATTTTTCGGGATACCTTTCACGGATTGCGTGGATAATTTTGGCTTTAAGTTGTTTTCGGAATGTAGACCTAACATTGATCCTTCACGCTTTTCAACAAAAACCAAGTGTCCAAAAAAATCAAATCGCATCTCTGGGACTGCCAATTGACAACGCCCAGCCATGGCAGTTCGTGGTGGATTGGGGCTTCAACCAACATGCCTCTTCATCTAGCACGATCCCTCGCTACCTGCCTGCGCACTCCAAGTTGGTTGGTGTCCTTCTCTACTTGTGTGCGCCATCTCAACCTAGGCCCTCCTCTGTTGCGTTGTACCAATGACTCAGATTTGAAGAGTTTTCTGGTCGGAGCGGTGGGATCCATACGCTCTACATGACTAAGCCATTTTACGCATTGTATCCAAAGACAGACAGGCCAAGCACCAGGCGCATGCCGCCGTACAGACTATAAAGTTCGACGTTTAACCTTCTCCTCCAGGCGCCATCGACGCAAACAAGACCGAAAATCGCACGCAGAACTTTTCACTTGAAAAGATTTAAGATCTTCCTCACCCGCGGAAGGGAAAAGCGGATGGGGACTGATGAACAGCAGGAATAATATTTACTTTTATGCACGTCAAGTCCTGGCAAATTTTATTTTGCATACGTATCAGATTAAAATATTATCCTTACACACACATATTATCCTTTCGGTAGACAGAAACTGAACCACAAACCGGAAGGCTTAAGATCATTAACCAAACCGAGCATCACAACGTTGGCACCTTCTCCGCTCTTGAGCCTCGGACTCAATCTAGACCCCTGGTAGGAATTTCAATTAACATGTTACTCTTCTATTCATTAATCTTTCCTATCATCTGAACTCATTGCAAACAAAATTACAGCAGTTGCCACCGTTTTGCGGGCTATTACCGAGAGGCCAACCCTTCCCAGGCGGAATGTCCGAACAAGTGTAAGCCCATTAAGGGATAAATACATAATTATCCTTAATGAAAACTAATAAGACATTTAGGTGATTAGATTTGCGAAACAGTTTAACTGAATTGATGAGGGTTCACGCTTCCCCGGAGAGTCAACACCGGTGCCAGCCATTAGGACACACACAGTTGCTGCGGCCCCCCAATACCACCGCCTATCCTCAAGAAAACAATAAAAACTGAAGAATTTGGAATGAAACCTCTGTCTTGGAAAGGACAGAGGTTTGGAATGGCAGATAAAAAACGTCCTTGAACGGAATCTGTGCGGTATGCGGTAAACTTAAGGAACCCCCACCCCCACAAAAAAATTAATCCGCACAACAATCCGATACCGTCAAAAGACATATAAAGTGACACAACCGCAGAGGAGAGTGGCTGGAGACAAAGAGAGTGGAGCTTATGGAACTGTTGGCTAATAGGATTTACTTTGGTCCTTTCTGGGTCGGCACCTATCTTTCCCGCGTCACCAACACCCGCAGCCTCTACCGCTGCCATTAAGCGAAGTGCTGACTAGTAATTGAAATTTCACGTCTTCCGTTTCCATTTGCTTTCGTATTTATTCTGGGATAAAGACGCTAAAGCTAATTAAATGGGTCATATCGGTTGCCAGTGTGGACCTCATAAAACGGTTTAAGGTCTATAACAGAGCGAAAGGGTACGGATTTGTGCTGACTGTAATTGAATTACTATTTTGATTGAATTGAATTAAAAATTAAAAGTTCTGTGACTGCCTCTCCCTGTCTCTCCTTCTCTCTGTCCTTGTGTTTGTTTGGGGACAAGGACAACGAAGAAAAAAAATAGGACTCATTGCATATTTGCCTTTGGGAAGGGATTAGAAAATTAATTTGAAGGAAGCCTTCTGTAATCCTTTTTAGTGAAATCCAATTTCCATTGGGTTCTGCTGAATTATTCAGAGGACTCCCTTTGTGCGGTGAGTCCTTCTTTCATTTTTGGTAAACTCACAGTGATGGATTCTTCTTAGGAATTTTATAGGAGGCACGCTTTTACAGATGACTTTCTCGGCATGAAATACAGACAAACTAAATAGAATATATGTACATATGTAGCTGTCTGTCACATAAAGTACGTGATGGAATGTGCACTTTGTTAGCAATGCATAATGTGTAGAATTTAGTTTACTTTTTTTTATAATTTGTGGGTACAAAGAACGGAGAGATGATGAAACGCAAACAGGTGCTGTTGGTATGGTTATAGACGTAGGTATGGTGTCAATCATTCCCAGTGACGTGTTTCTATGTTTTTGAATTCATTCCTGATTCCTTTGTGCATGAAAGCGTAGACTAAAGACATATTGTTGTGAACATGTGTACGTTGTCAAACCGCAGATCAGTGGGTGGCCTATTAGACACATAAGCCGCTCAATGCACATATGAACTTATTCAATTTATCACATAAAACTCATAACAGCACTGTTGATTCATTTCTTAAATATTCTTTCTTAGCAATTTGTATTCATATGTACATATAAAATTTACTACATGCATTAAGATTTATATTAAACGACTTGCTTCAAGATTAAGCCGTTAGAGGTCGCAAACGCAGATGATGCAGATATTTGTTAAGTCTTGTGATGGGAGGAGCAACACTGAGCTTTCATCTAGGATTTGCTAGTCTGGATCAATTTTGAAGCAGCTTGGTAGACCAGTAAAAACGAAGGCCGAGCTTAATGTCAAAGCCAATTTATCCGTTTTTAACTCAGTGTCAGTTACAATTCTCACCTACGATCATGAAATTTGGGTAATGACCGAAAGAATAAGATCGCGAATACAGTCTGCCGAGATGAGACTTGTCTGCCGCGTTATGGGAGTTACTCGATAAGCTGAGAAGCTCGACGGTTCGAGGGAACTCAATGTTAATCAGCTACTTCCTCCGACGGAAAGGGCTTTATTTCGTTGGTTTGGCCACGTTGTACGGATGTCCCCTTCATCACGATTTCCGAGGTGTTTCTCAGATGCAATTCAATCAGGTAGGCGACCGCTCGGCCGACCCCGAGCGAGGTGGTTGTATCAAATCCATAAACTCGCCTGGTTGGGCTTGGGAATAGCTTCTCATAAGTTGGAGACGATGGTGGAGAATCGAGCGGCCTAGACATCTTTAGTGAAAAATGTGAGTAAGGAAGTTGATGATGATGATGAACTTTAAAAGTGTTATTTACCTGACAGTCTTGGTTCGATACTCCTCAATCGCCAAAGATAAATAAATTTTTTTGGCGCTTTAGTTAACTAGATGGATAGGCCATGTAGAGCGTATGAACACCACTGCTCCGGCCCGAAAAGTCTTCGAATCTGAGGCATTGGGACAACGCAAAAGATAACGGCCCAGGCTAAGATGGCGCACACAAGTGGAGAATCAACTAGGAATGCGAAACTGGCGGCAGCTGACAAAAGACCGTGCTGGCTGGAGAGGCTTGTTGGTTGAGGCCCAGGTCCACCCCGGGCTGTAGCGCCACAAGAAGAAGAAGTAGTTAACCAGAGATCAGAGCCATTCTTTTTCGGCAACTACTCGTGTTGTTCGCGATATTTTTCTCTTAAGGGAACTACAATTCTAGACGCTGTTCATAGACAATTAGTACTCACTGTATGCTGTCAGCAAATCGAAAGTGGTGGGGATGTACAAATTATGAAATAAACGAAGGTCTAGTCCAGGAATAAATCCTGAGTCGACACAATTACCAATTTAGCCTCGGTGGCTACAATCACCATTAAACCTTTTTAAATAGAGCTGAACTCAGTGCTAAGCTCAAAGACTGAGGAAATTTAAAACGTTTGCGTTTGTTGCATGACTTTGAGAGCAGGGAGTTTAAATTCAGATATTCGCTGAAAGACGAATAATTGTATTGTAATCGAGCATCTGCAGTCCATTGTTCGGTGAGCAACCTTTTCGAACAAAATCGGACAAAATCCTGAAAAATATGAACATATCCACAAAAAATAAAAATGCAGACAAGCTCGAAATCTCGGGCGACAAAAATTCCGAAAAGACTTATATCCCGAAAAGGTCCCAAAATCTTGAAAACTAATAGTACAAAATTAATTAACCAGTTGGTTTAGGGTCTTTTAATCTTCTCCATTTTGCATTATAAGGAAATAAAGTTGATTTGAGAAATTAAGAATTTTGACTTTGAAAATTTGGAAAAAGGTTTGAACTTATGAATGAAATTATCGCAGGCTCTATGGATCGGGAGTTCGAAAAGTAAGTGCCTGATACACAGGACCTTTGTAATTGAAATTTTCAATCGAATTTATGTTATAATTATGAATTTGTAATGTTGTAGTTGATCGCAATAGAAGTTTTTAAATTGTTTGCCCCATACCTGCTTTACTTAACCTTTTCAGTTTGAACCTTGATTTGTTCCCTATTCCATCCCGAGCTAAATGCAGTCATATATATATATACATTCACATATCACTTTTCCCAAATGGTCTAGGCAGCAGGCAGCTCCCCTATTTTCGCATTCGAGTGTGCTCCCATTGTTTCAATAACCCAACACATCTTTATGACGCCTAATCCACACCAAATAGAATGGTTGCGTGCTTAAATCAGTCATGTTCGATGTTTAGCCTCTAAGCTCCTTACCGATATCCCCATGATCCGGGGTAAAGTTCAATTGTGTATTAACTTGTTGACATTTCAGATAACTCCTCCGTCATTCTTTAAGATTGTGAATATTGCGTGAGCCCTGGATCAGACAATGGAAGCGAGGAAGTATTAAACGCTCATCAAAAATAGACGAGTAGCTTCGCCTGCCGAAAGGAGTTCACACGCAAGGGGGTGGCTTGGTGAATTGCGTGTTGCATGTGCTGTTTTGCTGGTAATGGTCTTCTTGAGTTTTTTTGGTAGAGAGAGAGAAGCGAACGAGTAATTGTTTCCACAACATGCAATTTCACCTCCATGAAACGACAAAAAAATGTCTGGTGTCACGCTAATCGTTATGAAATTCTTTTATTCGTACACTGTAGACGAATAATAATCTTATGTATATGCGAGAAATCGGAGCTGCATGTCATGGTCTCTGTGTTACTTAAATTTCAAAATGAAATCTGCGCACGTATGATTATATATTTTCAGTTTGGTGCATTTAGGGCGGTTTTCATTTGCATACGTCTCTTAGTGTCAAAGCTTTATTTAAACCGTTTAGATGGGATCACATAACAAATCTTTCAAATCCTCACAAATTTAATTCAGGAATGTAATTGTTTCGCCTTTGATGATGGGAGAACGTGATTAGGGCAGCGCTTGCAGAAGTTATGTGGACCAGCGTAAATTTAAAGACAGTTTTGATACTTTCCGGTAGCTTTAGGGATTCCAACGTTTCCGGAGGAGAATTTTTACATTTGTTTGTCTGAGAAAAATTTTTAATTTTATCATTCGATAGAATCACAGGCGGAGGATGTCTGCGTTAAAGGGACCAAGGCCTAACTTCTTCGAAAACTCTTCGTGTTAGGCGTGGCACTGCTCTCTCACGAGTAGAGGGGGACTACAATTTTTTGCCGAATCCGAACGGCGATATTTGAGAAGCTTTTCATAGACAATTGATACTCTTTGAGTGTTGTAAACTCGTAAGAGGTGGTGTCGTGAAGAAATGCTAAGTGTTCCAACCGGACCTAGACGTTCAGCGTGTCTGTCGACTAACTTACCCACTATGCCACAACGACCACTTTTTGACATTAATTTTGATAAATCCAAATAAAAAAGAAGAAGAATTACTTACAAAGAACAAAAGTGATTCCTTTTTGATTTCGTACTATGATTCGTGCTCCACCCTATATTTTAGGAAAATTGAGACCAATCAACGCAATGAAATGATGACACATAAACTAACCTAGAATACTTTTTGGCATTCCGTTCATTGGTGGAATTCTTGCAGCCACCTTTTGTTAAAATTTCATCCGAAGTGACACGAATGTGTATGTGTTTTGTGATCATGTGGAAGAGAGCCTGTTCGCTAAGAAGGTTGAAAAGTCCCTTTTTATGCTAGAATTGTCGGAAATCTACTTTTCTGTATTCGCAGACACTTGGTTAAAACGTTCATAGCAAGGAAAAACGGAAGTGTGAACTGAGGTCGTAACTATAGAAAAAATTTGTATGTTCTATATAGTCTCTCGGCTATACTTAATTTTTTAGGTTTGAATTTCGAGTAGCGTCTGGACAAAGATATATTTATTTACGACTGTACATTTCTCTTTAAAATTGCAAAGTGAATTATTTGCCACTTGAAAAGGGTATCGCAACCGTTGGTCATGTCTTACAGTAGGCCTAAAAGCATGCGCAGAAACTAGGCTCAGTTCCCTGGCAAACTGCAAGAAGTCAACCGCCCAGTTAATTCCCAGTTAAATAAAACAAAAACTTGTTTCTATATATTTCCAAATGGTCTTTATTCTACTGATTTTCTTCTTCATTTTTAGTTTTCTCTTTTACAACTTCTTACAAATAAACACTAAACATTTCTTGACCTACAATTTTCATTTATTTTGTTTTTCTGTGTTTTTTTTTCAACAAGTAAGAATTATTATTCTCCCCCTTTAAATCTATATCTCATGGGATATTTGCTTACATGCATACAAAAGTTAGAGACTAGTGATAGATGTGTCAAAAATTGTGGAACAAATAACGTAACAGCGGGTATTAAACATTTCGTAAACCAAATCCAATAGGTGTCCTCTCGTCATGCCGAAGAAGAATTAGTGATTGTCTTTGTGTATATATAACTTTCATTCTTTTTTCCTCCTCGTATTGTTGTAGTGCTTTATAAGCTGGAAATGTTTACTTCTTTTCAATAAGTTTCATATTCTTAGCATACTATACAGAGAAACAACTTAATGCGTGAACTACATGGTTTCTATAAAACATTTATCTAGAAGTACACAGATTCTGATTTTGTTTTGCTTTTTTTTCTTGTTTCTTTATAAGCTATAAATACTTACTTTCTACATCTATTTTGTCTAGGAATTAAAATTGCAAATTGATTTCATTTTCATTTTGTTTAAATTTAAAAAAATGGATTTGTGATTCGCAGTTTATTTTTTGTCAATATTTTTACAGCATAAGCATAGTCCTAGCTTTTAACCCCTTTTATTATGAATTTACTCTATTAACACTAGTTATACGTTTTTTTTTGTTTAAAAGTTTTGTTTTTACAAAATTCATGGTTAAAAGTTTGACTTAAACAAGGTTTTCCTTCCTACAGAAGTTTTGTGTTTTATAAATACCTTGACTTAGAGATATATTTAATGCGACGTTGAGTTTTTAGTAGTAACCACCTGCTGCAAAATGATCTTTAAATAGAATTCAATAAAACAAGAGTCATTGACAAATTGAATATTAGGAGAGGGTTTTGTAGCTGTTTTCGCGTGTTCTTGTGTGGTGATTGGTTTGAATTGCAACTACGTGATAGACTCGGCAAACAATAAGAAGCAGTTTTTTTTATGCTTATTTCTAAGTCCTAGGTTTGTTTTACTTTTAAACAATTTATGTTCTTATTTAAATCGAGCATGAAATCATATAGTAGGAATAAAATTAAAAAATATGGAGGTTTAGTTAATATGTCTAAAGAAATATTCCATTTTCTCCTTCAAGCATAGTGAATTATAAATATTTCAAAAAATGATACAGAGGCTTTATGAAGGATCCCTTGTAAGGAAAGATTCGTTCCTACCATGGTCCAGTTTCTGGTATGAAATTATATTGCGAGATCATTAATTTTGTTTTAGGACTAACCCGGACTTTCACCACTTCCTTTTTTGCTTACACTGACAAACAGTGGACATCGTATATGCTATTGAAACTTGAATGAAAACTCTGTTGACAACATCCCATTGTCAATGCGCTATATCGTGTAAGGACAAGTAAAAATTACTTAATCACTCGACAATTTTTTGAATGTTTCTTGAGCGATTGAAATTTATAGATTTCTTGTAGATAAATTTCGAAACATTTTGAAATTTTTACTGCTCATAGTAATTGAAAAAATGAGCAATGTTCATTCGAATCATCTTGAGAAGTGTGCATTTATTTTATGTTTATTTTGACACTACTGTTTCGAACTCCAGTACCAAATAAAATATGCGTCCTTTTGAATAAAGCTCACGATGTATTTTTTGTTTCTTATAATGTCTAAAACCATTCAGAGAATTCAGTAGTACTTAAGATTTTTAAAAAGGCCTTCAGTCAGCAACTTTTTGTCGAAAAAAAGAGCTTATGGTGTTGAAAAACGGAGTTCAGCCAAGACGTCCATTAACATCAACTGATGACAAGACTGAATTTAAAGACAACTTTGTAGCCTGTTTTAAAAATAAGATAAAACCTTGGCATAAGTGTGTTTCATCCGGAGAGAACCACTTCGAGGAATATGAAATGAATTTAAAAGAATGAATAAAGAGACAGAAGTGAGATCCTTTTGAAGGGACTATCTAAACCCGGTAATCAAACCAAATGAAAATATTTAGTTGGAAGTAATTAGGAAAGTGTCTTTCTGTCTGTCTTAATAATAATTGAGTGGCACTACAGCCCACAAGGAACCATGGCCTATCTTCTACAACAACTACTCGTGTTGCGTGCTACTGTTCTCTCACGACTAGAAGGGACCTACAGTTTTTGCCGACTCCGAACGACAAGATTTAAGAAACTTTTCATAGACAGTTGACTCGAAAGAGGTGGTGCAGTGAAAAAATGCGAGGGTACCGCATGTTTTTCACCAAAAACGATTTAGTTTGTGTATAACCAAAGAGTACGAAACAGTGTGTTCTTTGATATAACATAAACCGCAGGGACGTAAGTTAACACTCATTGACTTTTGCAGCTGATGATTGGGGCTTGAAGTTAAACATAAATTTGTGCCATTGTATATAATGAAAAATTGTGCTGAATTTAGTTATAGGAAAAAGAGCTGTAAAGGTTATTTTTTTAAGCTTTTCCCCATTTAGAACTTAATTGACGTACTGCGAGTCAGTGGCGTTTGCTAAGAAAACCACAGCAAAAGAAACAATTTACATACACTTTTCAGCGGAGCACTAAGATCCTTCGCGTTGTCAGTATTGACATGGAAGTGAAGTCCTGGAACACATTTGCAATAAAGAACTCTACTTTATGGTATGTGCGAACGCTTGACGGGTAGCCGATTCTGGATAATTCTGGTCATTAGTGGTATATATATTGCAGCCATAGAGCGAAGCTGTCACTAAACTCGATGAAACTCAGTCTACCTCAACAGGGTGAAAAATGGCTTTGAAACAATATTTGGAATTGGGTAGGAACAAAACTAAAAATTAAATAAACACTAAAGAAAAATTAACACATGAATTGTAATATAGCACTTTTCAAAGCAAGTCTTTACTTAAATAAAAATGTAAAAAAAAATAATTAAACTTAACTACAGCTCGATTGCACGTCACTAAATGACTCACTAAAGGAAATTCTCTATTAACACTATTTACTTACTCAAAAATTACTTCCAACAACATCCCGAAGAAGATCATCAGACACTTATGCAACTAAAGGACAATATGCACACTTTCTAAGCTTCTAAATATCTATGTTTTAGTAATATGTATCCATAGTTAAATTTAATTTATTTGTTTGTTTTTTTGTTTCTGTGGTTGTGTTTAGTTTTGAGGTATTTAAAACATCCTACAAGCATTTAACTTATGCAAAGTGTTTTTTTGTTTCTTTAAGACAAAATAACAACTTATTATTCGGTTTTCTTTAAATAGCAGTATAATTCAGAAATGACAGCGGAAATGAAAAATGAAAAGAAAAGTGATAGAGAAGCGCTTCAAACTCAAAATATATGTCCGATGCTTGACGAAAACAAAAGAAAAGCAATAGTTTAGCCAATTTGATCATCGACCTCTTCGATCATGTCTAAAAATGAGAACAAAATGTGTGTTAGAAAAAATGAAGCTTATTATTTTTTATTTTCGTTTAATGCTTCTGCATATTTCAAAATGCAATCAATAACAATAAGAGACAGGTAGGATTAAAGATTAGAATTTGTGTGGTGGTGGTAAGTGTACAAAAGCATCTATGAGGAAAAGAAGATGAAACTTAAATGCTGGTTCATATGTGTCTGATTTCTGTTGTTCGTGCTTTGTTGTTCTTATACTTAAAATAACTTATTGCTATGATATTAATTGTTTTTTTCGGGTTTAACTTAATTTTAAACAAATGCCACATTTAGGAAAATTTTTCTTTTCTATCAATAATTTTTGTTACTTTTTTTTAATTTAACAAAACACATGTTGTTTCTGCAGGATATGTAAATCAATATATGTTTTGAATATTTTTTTTTTATTTAGGGGTTGGGTGGGGGCTTAAATAGGCTGTTGCAACGAACTTCTGGAGCTGGTTTTGGAATGCACTGGATATTAAATGGAGTTTTGATGAAAATAAATTTAAATTTAGTTTCATTTCAAGCGAATTAGAGTTTGCTTAGGAATATCTTTAAAATTTAGACATTTATTTTTTTTCGGGTTTGCGTGTGACATTGAGATTTGAGAATTAAAATAAGGAGAAATTTAGAAGATTTTTCGAATATTTAGGAATGAAAAACAAAAGTATAAAGGTTTGAGATACATGCCAAAATGTTTTGAATTCGATTATTTACTTACCCCTTGTAGTTGGTTTTCATGAATTTGTGCTGCTGTAATATAGTTTTGACTGTTTATGATATTTACATGAACTCTAAATATATGGTGTCAATAAATTGTGACACTTAGAGTTTGAAAAATATTACTTTACTTACAAAAAAAATTTGGGATTCCTGCATTTAAACACTCTAAATTGTAAAAAGCAAGAGCTCCTTATCTCAAGACCAGACATTGAAATACTCGGTGGTTGAGGAGTTATTTACCGAAACACCGAAATTTTAAATTCTTATTATTTAAGAAGCATTCGGAAACAGTGTAATAATGTACTTAGGGAACCGATTCATCGAAAAACATCTTTCCATCTTCGCCATGCTT
The DNA here is from genome assembly GCA_944738645.1 of Eristalinus sepulchralis. Classification (NCBI taxonomy): domain Eukaryota; kingdom Metazoa; phylum Arthropoda; class Insecta; order Diptera; family Syrphidae; genus Eristalinus; species Eristalinus sepulchralis. Next base: position 59,609,691 of record OX122886.1, read on the forward strand.
CCTTAAATGAGATGTAAAATTGGCTTTGTGAATAGGTTGACATCAAGAGATACTGATGCGAATTCAAATCAATGTTTTTTCATAAGATTCACGCGCACTCTGAGCGTACAAATGTATATCAAGACTAGTGGTCAGCACCAGTGGTTACAGTTATTATCACTTACTGCACTGGATATTGTTGCCATCAGCTAAAAGATTTTGTGTTTGAAAATGTCTCATTACCTAACAATTGGTAAACTAACTTGGGTATTCTAACTACGGGTACTGGGGATACGGTAAAATAAGAACCCACTTCTAACGAATGAAAAGGCACTCCCCTACACAGTTTTGATAATCTCAGTTTGCCAAAAAAAAGAAGAAAACTATGGAAGAAGTGGAAGATGGAAAAAGTTATGACCAATGGTCTCTCTGCTTTATCTATCAAGAACTCTGTATGATTGTCGTATACATGGTTTTATCCAAAGTACTGTGTGCATGGTCTCATACCTTTCAGCGACACATTAATCGTCACGTTCTTGTGTTTGTCACTAAATTTTACATTGTGACAAGTCCTGGAAAAAAACCATGAGTTTCAAGTCGGGACAGATTTTTCGACTTCAATTGGTTATAACACAACTTCCATCAGCTTGAGGTCTTTAGGATGCTAGTGTTATGTTTAACTGGGTTACAGTTTGCCCTAAGTATGCCAAAAATGAATCGGTATTTGACAATATATCGTCGAGAAAAACCTTTAACCTTGTACTTAGTAGAGTGCATTAACGCCGAATACACATCTATGACATTGACATCATTGGTCGATCCAAACGAGCCAAACATTCATGGTCATAGAAGAAAAGGCGAAACGAGTTGGTATTAAGGGAAAAGTAAAAAAAAAAAACAAGCATATCTTTATTACATAAAAGAGGGATTGGTGCACCGCCTACAAAAGATTCCATTTATAACCAACAGTAACTTATAAGTGGTTTAGAACGTTAGCTATTTTGGAATAATTATCAGCCCCACGTTCCAACGATTATGATAGAAAACGCTTTCAAAGTTCCTTATTTGGAGAGGGACGTAGTCCAAAATGCCGATACTCAGCGACGGAATCAATTCGTGCAAAAAATAAACCGAACTTTTCCCCTGAGTTTGGTCTTGGTAACTGGAAGCAGTGTGCGCAAGACTGAATACGCCGCTTTATGAAAGTCAAGTATGGGGTTCCATATGCAATAGGAAGACATTTCAACACTCGACGCAAAATTTTAGTAGCATCAGACTGAGTTCGTGGATTAATTCAAAAAACTGTGGGTACGCATGTGGGTGATATTTAAAGCTTAATTCTGGAAAAGACATAGTTAATGTCGCAGTTTTTTGATACCGAACAGGTTCAAGAATAATAAGAAGAGAAGAAAAATGAGAACCAGTCACTTCTGTAGTATGCTCGGTATTATTAAGCTTACGATTCGTATTCACATGAAATGAAACTTATTTTATTCGCATGAAATATGCTTTCTCGCCGATTCACCCTGTGTTATTGCATGATCTCTAAGACGTATGATAAGCAAACAGCTTTCCTATCGGTATATGCAGTTTTAATAAAGCATTGGTGCGATGTACATCTATCTAATTCCGCTTCGTGTCATGTATGTTTTACGTTTTTTTTGTTGCGTTAAGACGCCTACACTTCTGTACCTAAACCAAAGTGATGTAGGAATTTTGGTGGGGTACCAAAATGACACTATGCTATGTTTACCAATGCACAGCTACAACTACACAGCGACAACTGTAGAAACTGCAGGGACAAAGATGAAATATAATCCTTCTCTGAATTCTCCTGTGGTGGCGTTAGTAAAACGAAACTTCGTCTTCTTAGCGGACATTCTGGGATTTATAAACAGATCGAGGTGGCTTGAAGTGCCTTAATTAAAAAAAGCGGGCTCACGAGGTTCTGGGCTTCACAGAATAGCCTCGTTCTTTAAGGCACAATAGAGGCGATCTGTTGGTCTAAGTTAGCCGGGAATTTTACCTCTAGGATGGCCACTCTACCTAAACACCTACTTTCTTGGGAGACGTACGACGACGTGAAATCGGTACAGCGCTTAAAGGCTTGAATGTTAGTACACTTCTTTTGAAGCTAAGTCACCTGCTACACAGAAGTAAATGCGAATCAAAGAAAATATAGTGGACAGTGTCAAAGATGATCTAAACATTTAAGTAAACTGAATTGGACAACCCCAGTGTGGGTGGGTTATTGTCTTTGTTTTTGAACCCCATCTGCAAGCCGAGTCAAAAAACATTCACCAACACAGGCAAACATTCTGAGTTTGTCAATTTGAACATTGCTGTACTTTTGACAGTACTGAAAAACAATTTTGTCAAAAAGCTGCGAGTGTTTTTACTAAACCTGAATTGATCTATACACTGATCATTTTCTGCGGTAAGTAGTTCTTTACTAATTCTTTTTAAACGTGTAACCGTTATAGTCTCATGTAGGGAGTGATGCAGCCGACTTTAAGTGTCTAGAATTTGGAGTCATCAGTAGAATTTTGACGAGGGAGTCTGCAAGGAGAGCATTCAAAATTACGGCACCACGATCTTGTGACCTGGCTTCGTTGAACGAAGGCCAGAAACCTTGACCCGAGTCATTACAATTGAACCTAATTTTTTTGGTGCTTGCAACACAGGCGTTTGTTTTGAAGACAAATTTCCAATCTTTTTGGCAACACTTTATCTTTCAACTAAACTCTAATAAACCGAGTCAGACAACTGATCCAAAAAATATTCTTTTATATACACAGCATTTTTTGTACCACTCCTAAAACGTGTACTCACCTTTCATTTTGATTTCACCCCAGGACTTAACCTCTACCATGTATTACAGTAAATCAAAAGTACAGGAAAGGAAAACAATCAAATTTATTTAAATAAAATTAATTTTGTTTATTTCAGAGAAGACTTAGATCCGTGAGAGTGAAAAAAAAAACATAAAACCCGAGAGACTGCTGCATTCGCTGCATGCACACGGGCCTACTTTACAGTCTTAACATTAAGTAGTCATTAAACGAGTATGTACATCGATTTGCAAGATGACATTCTCTCTACGCCAACAACCAAGTGACAAAAACTCCAACAGCAACATCGAACAACAAAGGAAACAATATAAAAAAGAAAACTTAACAAGAATAAAAATTAACAATTTTACAACAAATGAGAAACTAACGGTGTATGCGTATTTGTGTGTGTTGGACTTTTCTAGCGGCTACTGTGCAAGGCAGGAGTGTTCTTTTGGTGAATTGTGTTGTTGCCTACGCTTGTGCTTTTTCCTCCTAGTGGCGGCGTCAACATCGGCCAGCCCACTCACTGCCTTCAGGCCGTTGCCACGCCTGTGCATATGGAAGATGTTGAAGAAACGGAAATTGCTGTGAAAGTGCACGGCGGCGGCGGCAGCGGTGGAAGCAGATGTTTGCGCCTGAGTGCCCTGGGCTGGAAGATGTTGCTGCTCTGGCGGACGTGCAGTGCTCGGATCGTGGTGCTCAATTAGGACGGCATTCGTAACTGCGGCTGGGGTTGTGGCAACACTATTGCAGGCGGTGGCATCGAGTGATTTGCATTGTCGACGGTGGACGCGTTTTTTCAGTGTTCTCCAGCGGAATATGCTCCATTTCTTAGCCGGGGGGTTTTCACGCGAGCAGCTGGAGCACCCGAGAATCTGTGCACTCTGCTGCGGTTGACTGGGCGAGGGTGTCTTATTGCTCTGCGGCGGGATGTCTTTGACCAGGTCCGGCTGAGCACCATGATCCGTCACACTGACCGTCGAGCCGTCTATACTACACGTCTCCCATGCAGCTATCGGTAGGGACATTGGACGCATTCTCAACATTCCGGGATTCAAATAACAACTATCAACTGTTTCTGAGGATGTGGACATACCTGCGCGTTCGTCGTGGTACTCATCGTCGTCGGATGACTCCAGGCGGTCCTCTACGAGTGACGTTTGCCGCGACAAACCCTGTGTGCGAGAGGTGCGGAAAGAAAGTGTGTCACAGTTTTTATCTCAGAGATGTGCCAGCGACAGCTATTGACACTGACTAATTGAATCTCCGCTAATGGAGGTGATCAGGGAAGGGACTGCGGGTGGGGTGAACGCCACAAACACGCCACTCAATGCTCGGGACTTGTTTGTGCAATGAAGTGGAACGGCGAACGGATTGAGTGCTTCTTAATGGAGATTGCGGTTACCGCAAATGGTGGCCAGTGCCTCGACGCCCCCAACTAGGTGGAATGTCGGTTGCAGCAGCACACATAACCACTTCACTTGGAATTGATTGGTGCGTCGAGTGATGGGGTGGGGAACGCGAAATAGGGTTGAAGCGCGTACTTACCGTATTGTGGCGCCTTCGTGGCGGCGACCTCTTATTCCAGAGCGCCTCTAATTGATCAAAGTGCTGGGACTGCGCCAGGGCGGCTTGCTCGGGGCCCAGGTTCGTTTGGGAAGTTAGTGTCTTCATCTCGGCTATCTTTGAGATCTCCTCCATGCTGGCGGAGACTGAGAAGCGGCGTTTCAGTCGCTCGTCGACCTGCGCCATCATAACAGAGGACGTCAGGTGGCCGTATTTCTTCTGCCAGGTGTACGTGTCCAGGGAGACTTCCTTCTTCAGGAGGCGCTTCATCTGACGCTTTGGTCCTTGTGGTCGAAGGTCTGAAATAGATTGAATAGAATAGAAGCAGCTCCATCTGGGGGTTGGCCCTTACCTTCAACATCCCTCGCTGGGGCGGAGTACGTGGGGAGTTTCACGTACTGTGCAGGTGTGTTGTGTAAGCAAATGACTGGCAAGTTGAAGCTGTCCACAAGCTGCACGAATATCCGCGAGCAATCTAAGCTGATGTCGAAACGGGTGAAGGGCACGTGTAACTGAAGCGATGTCAGGGCGAGCCCTCGTTTAGTTTCCCAAACGATGATAGTCTTATCGTCGCTGCCGGAGACGGTTGTTGTTCCTAAAATCGGGAGCATTAGTGTGCTGTCACCCGCTGTGCACTGCGTAACGTCTGCTTACCATCCGCAGATACCTTCACGCACGTGACTTGTGCCAAGTGGCCGGCAAGCGTGTGGATCTCCTCGCCGGTGTGCAGATCCCAGATAATCAAGTTGCAGTCCTTGGATCCGGAAATCACCTGCGTCTTGTTGGTGACAGACACCGCAACGCAGGTCACAGCGTCTGTGTGCCCTACCAGTACCTGAGCCAACTTTCCGCCGGTCGCTTGCCAAACCTTCAGAGACATGTCCCTCGAGCCGGTTATCACGTACAGACTGTCGGCGGTTATGGTGAAGCAGGTGATGTCGTCCGAGTGGGATACGGAGTACTTCTCGTCCTCGCGTGTGAGCGACCAGATTTTGAGGCTGTTGTCGCCATTTGTGCAAACCTACCAGGCACGAAGGATATTAGATGTGACCAGGGGTGGGGCTTTGAGGACTCACCGCAAATTTCATGTTGTTCGTGGACGCAAGACACTTGTATGGTCCCTGCACCGTCTGCAAGAGAGTGGCTGCTTCGCACAGCCATACGTAAAGGTACCCTTCACGGTCCGAGGAGATGGCTCTCCGTGAATCCATGAGAACAGCCACAGATGTGACAAACGCATTATGACCCTAAAACATACCACACAGGCATGAAGCCAATTCCACCCTGGGGACGCTCCACTCACCTTGAACTGGGTAATACAGCTGACCAAGGCGATGTTCCAGATCTGCACGGTCTTGTCCTCGGATCCGGATGCTATGAATTCACCATTTGGCGCAAAGCTCAGGCAGGTTACCGCTCCGGTGTGACCGTCGAGTGTCGTCTGGTACTCTGGCGTGTTGTTCACCTTCAGAATGTGCACGCTCTTGCCCGAGGCTATCGCGGCCAACTGCGAGTCCCGCGACACGTCAAAGCAGCTGATGGGAGGCAGCGTGGTCGATGGCGACCGCTGGGATTGCATCCGCTTAAGGGAGCGCTTCCGCCGCTGGTTATGTGAATACGGATGCACGTAGAGCTCCTCGTTGCGGAACGAGTAGAATGTAATTTTGTTCCCGCCCACAGTGATCAGGAAATCATCGTTGTCCATGGCGTATACAGCTGTCACGGGCCCCGGATTCGGTGGCATCGACCGCACCAACTTTCCCGAGTGCATGTCGAATATGAGAGCGCGTGTATCCTCGCAGCCGACTACGGCCCGTTGGCTGTCCTTTGCAATTGACATCGTGCGGATCTGCGGCAGGATGTGTGCGGAAATGCGGCGCCACATTGCCAGGGGAAAGGAAACATGAAAAGGCACATCATATGAGTTTTAATTCGAAAACACGCCTCTGTGCGACAGCCCCTGGCTGCCGTCACTAAGGGCGAAGGCGCTTGTCATTACCCTGGATTTGTGTCCTTTGAGGGTGTGCAGTTCGGTGCCCGTCGCAAGGGTGCGCAGGTACAATACATTGTCGTCGCAGTGAGCCAGCAGGAACACCTGTTGATGGAACGTGTGATTGTGAGTTGAATTTTCATTGAGTGCAAATTGCAGAGTCCCCCGAGCGTCGAGAGGTTTGGGTTCACGTCAATTGATTAACGTGCGCCTGAGTGGGGGAGCTTCTTCACTTGAAATTGCGAAGTGCGGAGATGATTCCGCTCTAGTTAACGGAGGACGTGAGCAAAGGGACCATGACGCCTCTCCCGCCCACCTCTCCTCGGGCACGAATGGAAATGACAAGTATTTGCCGAGGGATTTCAAAACCGAGAATCCTTGTGGCAATATCTGCTATTAAATAATTTCTTGGTAAATATTTGATGTTTTTCGAATCCCGGTGAAGTGGTGGGGGCGTCGGATCGAAGTGGAGCCGCTGAAAGCCAGGTGAGGGTATTAATTGTAAGATTGTTGCTGAACGGTTGACTGGGCTGCCTTGTAAGTGAATTTCGCTTTAAGTGCTTGTTGGTTCGGTGGTGTGAAGTGGAAAAGAGATTTCTCTTGATGGAGGACTTTTAGCGCTCAGCACATAGCTTTTGTGGCACAATCACGTACATAATGCATGTGTTGCTCGTTTGAAGTTGATGTTTAGACGGGATATACGGAATTCGAAAATGGAATCCATTAGGAGTTGTTTTAAAGATTTAATTTGTACTGTAAATGAGTTTTTCGAAAGAAATAAATGCAGGAAGGGGCCCTTTAACATGTTGCTAGACAAAGAGGGAAGATGGAAATGAATCACTTGTGGCAAGCAATGTTGATTTTTCCGAATTGGTTTATGAATTTGATTGTTTGTTCGTGTTAAGCTTCCTTCAAGATAAGAAAAAGGAATTGTAGCCAAGAGTAAGTAACAAACAATTAAATTGTTTAAAATATCAAGGCAAATCGAGCGCTGTTAAGAATGTGTCATCGACAACATTGAAAACTTTGTCTGTCGTACTTGCAAGTCTCCCAGGATAGAACTTAAATTGAACATATTTCAGAAAGCAATGGACATGAATGGAAGCTCTCAAACACCTGGCATAGAACCACATATAATGGCGATGTGGATACAGGAGGACTTTGCGGATAAGAATATTGGTTGTGTATGCAGTTTTGGAGTTCTTCCCAACTCAATAATGCTCTGAGATACAATAAGGTGAGGGAGACAATATGAGATGTTGTGGTTGTTTGGTAGAATTTAGTGGTAACTATAACATAAGCCATTAAAAAATTGGGATATATTTAGATTGCTTGTCCAAAGTTTTATTGAAACGAAAGTTAAAAACGAAACCATCTTTGTGTCAGTGTAACTTTTTTGTAATTTCGATGTGTCCCTTCTTCTGTCAGGTTTACCACATCCTTTATGGTATTTTCAAATTATTTTTACAAAATGCAGAATACAGATGCAATTGACAAATCGATCATGATTCGTGCGTGAATATTCAATAATGAGGAATAACTAGAAATGGCTTCCGTGAAGTTGGGGGTAAATATAAACTTTATTGTACACTAACATATATCAATCGGCAAATCTGCTGCAATGGTTTTATAGTTCCGTTGACAACTTTTAGTTTTGAAGCCTACAGAACTGAAATGTGTCAAAGCTGAAGGGCTTCAGCCCCCAATCCTCATCCAGAAGTATCAGAATATGTAGTATTCGATGGAATTTTTAAAGAAAATGATTTCTAATATGCCGACCAAAATAGTGCAGCCAAACTTGATCAAAAATCGTATAACTTTTAATTTTAAAAATGTTGAAACAGCGCTTTGAATACCTTAAAAATATAACCAAGTCGGAACCATCGAAATGTTTAAACATAGTTTAAGAAGAGAGGAAGTGCTTGGTAGCGCTCATATAATTTAAAAACGAAATCTTTAACGTGTGAGTGTAATTCGCAGTTGGCCAGTGTAGTCCATTTGACTTTTTCTTCTTCCTGTATCCGAGAATAGTGTTCCTTGTAGTCGTTGTATTTAGGTTTTCACTCAATTGTTCGGTGCCTCATCTTTACTCATCCCAAACTTTGTCTAAATTTTATATCCAGCTCTTATATATTTTAAAATGTATTTTTTTGAAAGAAATTTAAATTTTGAGAGCGGTACGAACTCATTTCTTTTCGCAAAATTGAAACTAGGATCGCTCTCAAAATGGTGAGAATTGCCATCAGCTTCCATTAATTTAAATATTTCACTACGAGAAGAATAATGTGTCTCTCAATTCTTAAAAATGAAGTCCAACACTCCTCCCCCCAAAAGATTGGCAGGCAAAGTTAAAATGAACTGCCTTAAGCAAAGCGATAAATCATTCATAAGAAGAACAATCTCCCGGGAAATACCAACAATTCCCTTCGAAATCACAAAAATGTTCCCTCTGTCATTGTTGTTTGCCGAAATTAAATTCGTCTTAAAGCGTAGTTCCGTCAACATGAATTCATCACATTTCCCCAAAACAGATATCGGAAATTTAATTCCAATCACTAGCAGAATCCTTTCAAATAGAGATTCATTGTTACAGTTGAATCATTCAAAGGCAACGTGCAATAAAGGCAAACGAGCAGCTGGGGAGAAGTCCCCGCTCCCAGGAGCACTACCAGGAGGATCAACCGTATATTAAATCTGGCATCCGCTTGAATATCAATCGAATCCTTTCTTCGGGCTACACATGTGACTCTCGGTTTGAATATACCGACGACGGTTGTTCATAGGGTTTTGGTGTAGTGGAGGCGGGAGGTAAAGGAAGCGGAAAAGGCCTCCTAATGGGATCCCGGATGGCAGTCAGAAGTCTAAACGTGCGAACAAATAAAGAATTCTATTTTCGTTGACATCCATCCCCCGGAAACGGGTCCCCAGTGCCAAAAGCAATGCGCCTTTGAAGTCGAAAAATTTGCAAGATAAACCGATGAGAGTGTGGGATGGAGAATGAAAATGCGCGAATTTAAGTTAAACCAACACCACGCGTTAAATGGCGAGGAAGGTTTCTGGATTGTGAACCCAACAAGCACGAGCACGAGCACACAGTCGGGATACGCACTTCTTGCCATTGTGCGTGAAGGCGTACGCTAGATGAAAGAAGTTCGAGAAAGTCGACAGTGAGGAGGGCTTCCAAGTAAATCCCATTCCACACATATGATTATCCGAATCTTCACCCCTAATCTGTAGGCAGCGAAGGCGACGCTTCCCCTTCATCGCCCTGCGGGACACACTGATGCTCAAAGAATGGGATAATCTCTGTAATCGGAGCACTCCCTTGTGCCTTAATGGCCATCCACCGAGCACTGAGTTTATCCCCTCTCTCCTGCACTGGATTACACGGCTAGAGGCAAAGGAAGCAGAAGCAAATAAAATTCTTACCGAATCACATGATATGTCCATCCGCAGCACTGGGCTCGCCATTGTCATCGTGTTTAGCAGCGAATAATCGTCCAAGGACCAGAGACAAATGTACTTGTCATGGCTGGCGGAGATGAGAACGTCGCAGGCGGAACTCACTTTCACCGACGTCACCGGTCCCCGGTGCTGCTCGATTTTGTGAATCTGTGAAGAGAGAGAGAGAAAGAAAGCGAATGAATCCCAATGAGAAAGTCCAAATTGAATGGGCAGGTAATCGATATTCGGCTTATTCGATGGCCGCAGACGGTTCATTTATCCTAATTAAAGATAATAATTGCAGATAAGATGTGCGTGGGGTGGGTGATTTGTGAAAAGGCAACTTAATTGCACATAAATTGGACACTCGTGAGGGGGCCGACGATTTTTATCACAATTAATGAATGTGAATAAAAGTTGAGGTTATAAATCATCATTTTGCTGCCACGTCACACCAGTCCTGCCAGAGAACCGTGGTGATGGTGGGCATTTGAGAGATCGCGGTCGTTAATCGGCCGGCCTGATGGACTGATAAATTCCGTAATGGACTTAATAATAGGCAATTCACTTAGAGGTTGCAAATTGACTGGATGTGAAAGCGCTCGTTAAATTTTAATATTATCGAATTATTTTTTGTGTTCTACACGAAAGTGAACGAAGCATGCAATGTAGAACCACCCTTAAATCTGTTCCAATCTGTGATTCCCTTTGAACATGCATCCTGATTGAGGAATAGCTTACAATTCGACCGGCTTTAAGCAGTTTCGTGCCGCGACTGTTTACTATAACAGCCTGTAATTTTGAGCATAGTTTAAGGTGCAAATAATCGTGATTTTCGACATGGTTCTAGAAATAGGATTGTAACGTGAAGATGGAACAGATGTTCGCTGTAAAAGGATGTCATTGTTTTACTTGGAATGTTCTACTTAGAATGAAGAGGGCCTCCTTCTTGAGGAGCCGTCGAATGTGCCGAATCAGGACCACAAGTTACACAATTGAACAACACGTCTAAGTAATGAAATTATTAAGTCAGTGTTTACTTAGTTTAATTTTGAATCTTCGATGTTTGTTTGCCAAATACCACACCAAACACATAGATTAAAATATTGTAGAAATTTGAATTTAGGTTTTTTTGGGACAGGGATAAATGTAACTGTCTACTGTCACTGACATTTGTGCTATGTTTCCAATCAAAATATTCTTTGACATTGAGTACAGTGAACTGTCAATGAGGCATTCAATAACATTGAAACAGAAGTAGGAAGTGTCTGGCGATAAAACGGGAGCACAGCAAAGATGGATGCAAGGCATCGTCTCGGACAGAGTGTAACAATGGGCAACAACCACTTCGATGTTCTAAAGGATTTCGTCTACCGCGGTTCGACAATGAATAGAACACAAATATTAAGAAAAGTACCTTTTTCTGTATAGCATCTTCATTATTTCTGACATTCTCTGTAGCGCAGAATACTGAACCTGTGAACATACATCAGATAAGGAAGCCCTTACTTCGTTTTCCTTCGAAACTACGACTTGGCTCCTGTTTACATTCCTATCATCTAGAGTAGAAGTTGTATTGTTGTATTCGCCTACTCAAGTGGCATTGAATGCATCTTTTAGGATGACTAGACCATTTAGATCGTATGAAAAACACAGCTATAGCCCAAGGATAGAAGGACAGACAAGTGTAGAAGGATTCGAACAAATATTGTGTGCATAATAAGAAACAGTTGGCCCAATAAAGGAAGAAAAAGAAAAGAAAATATCAAACCTTGAAGTACTCCTATATATCAAAACTCAAAGCAATGATTTTCATTCAGTAAATACACTTCGCGAAATAATTTAAGGACCAAGCTAAAAATTGCAATATTCTACAACTGCTTGTAGATAAAATTAAATCAAATATCAGAAAAAATAATTCGTGAAATGAGTGTTATGTATACATATTTATTCATGTATACATATTCATTTTAGTAGAAAAAAAATAACAAAACAATTTTTTTCAAGCGAAATAAATATAAGACCAATTCAAATAAAAAATGCATAAAAACTAAATAACGGAACTAAGTGAACATTTTCATATTTTAGTAAGATGCTGAACCACCTTTGTTCAATATAACCTGCTGCTGTCTCCGTTTCATCGAATCAATGAGGTTTCTAATATAGTTTCCGTTTATTTTAGACCATTCCAGCTTAAAGGCTTCCTTAAGTTCACAAACCCCATTGAATTGTCGACCATTTTCAAAAACACCCTTAGAAAGTCTGCTCCAAAGATTTTTGATAGGGTTCAGGTCAGGACTGCATACTGGTCAGTCCAAAATAGGAATACCACGCGAGCAGAGAATATCTTAAGAGGACTTTGCCGAATGGATTGCAGCGTTGTCCTGCTGAAAAGTCCACGTACCTCCATATACATTGTCACCAAAGTCGACAAGCACATCGTCTAGCAACTCCACGTACTTCGTTGCATTCATTTTGGTTGAAATGAAGCATATTGGAATTTTTCCATCGTACGCCATAGCCGCCCAAACCATGAGAGTCCCTCCACCAAAGTTTCTAGCCATGCGCTGTTGTTTTTCTTTCCGCTTGTCACGCCAATATCGTTAACAACCATCGGGGCCGTCAAGATTGAACTTTTTTCGTCTGAAAATATTACATTGGACCATTAGCTGGTCCAAAATTGGTATTTTCAAGCGAAAACCAATCTATTGTTTTTGTGGCGTGACGTAAGCTTTGGTTTTGGGATATGTGTAGCATATTCAATGTTGGGATCGGCTTTCAAAATTTGCTGTATTCGACGGGTGGTACATCGTAGATTTAAAGTTTGTCGAATGTCTGCGGCACTGAGAGATCTATTTGTTGCTAGTAGCTTCACTTCCCTTACCACCCTTGGAGATTTCTTCTTTTTTTTTAGTTTTCCCCTAGTTTCAAACAATTGATCACGCTGGTTTTGCTTTTATTGATAAGGGAAGTAATCTCCCGAGTTGTTTTCCCAGATAAACGGAGTGAAAAAAAATTTTATACGTTCAGCAACTGCTAGTTCCTTGCCGCGACCCATTTCTTAAAAAAGTTGTAACAGAATGTACACTAAAATAAATTATAATTGTAATTAATGACTTCTTCACTAGAGTACTGATAAAACACCCACCTACTAAAAACGAAATTATCCTCTGTCGAAACAATATTAATGAAAATTCGTTTAAAAACACGTGTGGTCCTATTAATATTTCGCAAGGAACTGATCTTAAAAAGCCAAATGCAGGAGTAAAGGAATTCGAAGGAAAACCAAATACCGTTATTAGGCAGAAATATAGAAGAATTACAGAATGACAGTCATTTCTTTCAACCTGGTAGTTTAGGAATGCGTATTGGCGTATTTTAAGTTTGGTCTTATAATTATTTCGCGTAGTGTATTAAGAGAACGCCGATCCAGGTGGCACGTCCAAGCAGATTGGCCCTTTATGTTATACAATGATCATTGTAATGAAGACAATTGCCAGTAGGGAGGAGAGTTTATATAAGAGAGGTTAGAGGGGATTATCGTCACAAGGACAACAATTCTTCATTGTCCTCCTTATTTTTACTCCAGTTAATGGAATATCTTTTAAAGGGTTTTAAGGAGTAGGTCCACTTAACGTCTGATAGAACAACAAGTACAACACGAGTAGGTTAGGAAGTAAGTCCTTGATCACCTGTAGAGTTGGGGGTGGTCCAAATACACAAGATAATTTCAATTTCAAACAAATTAAAAATCTGTACAATTAACAGCCAGCTGCAGTTAGAATGTGGAACATAATGTCGAGTCGGTTAGGTTTCGTAATATTGGTACCTAAAGCGAGTTTACTTTTAAAATGCCTTCTGTTGTTTTAATATAACGAATTTCGACAGCGACTTGAGTGAACTCAATAATACTAGAATTGATATTAGTTATATAAGACACAAAACAAGAAACAAGAACAACCAGAATTTCTTTCACCGTCCTACCTCATAAACATGTAAATGCGACGCCTAATAGTACTAAAATTAATTGGCTGTTTGTTATGCGATAATTTGGTTAAATATTGGGTGATTCATCGAGCGGTTTGAACTTCAATAGCCTCTTTTGACAAATAACGATGGACTTTTATTTAACTGTTTTGACACTTTTTTTTGCAGTAACGTGTGGCAAGTCATCGTGACAGAACTCACACCACAGCGTCCTACAAATTGTTCAGCTGTATTGAATCAGCTTTCTGTAAGAAATGTTTTTCGTGTGATTCGAGAGAACTTACGGTGTTACATAATTGGCCTACTGAAACCACTACTGCCAATACCATTGGTAAGTTTGAGTCTCAGTTTGCATTAGTGTATAATACTCAACAGCTTAGATCACATCCGACACGTAGTGAAGGGACTATAGCAGCTGTAGCTGAGATGATATGCGAAATTTATGACTAATTGATTCGTCGTCGTTCGCAGTAGCTTGGCCATTGTCTATGTACTTCCTGAAATTCAAGCCCGTGGTTTTGGCCACTTAGATCCTGCAACATCACACATTCGGATTATTTTCTCTGCAGATTTGTGAAGCCTCAGGTTTTCAGACCACCTATGATTGGCGTAATCCGTGAGATACCAGTCGTTATGCTTAAACCCTTCCGAATGGACCACCTTAGACGAAGTCGTGGTGATATCAGTTTCAAAAAATAAATGCCAAAAATTGTTCTTTTAATCGATAGTAAAAATTTAAATTTACTTTCAAATGTACGTGGTTCATTTTACATTTGGCATCAAACCTCATGACGAATCGCCGCCAGCATGATCTTCAACTATCAGTCATTTTTAAATGTACTTTAGTGTGTTTACACCTTGACGGAATTGTCGAAGATGACGACTTACGAAATGTTCGACATACAAATCAACTATTGGTTATAATTGTCGCATCGAAAGACTTAATTCAAGTTCATTCGATTACTCGTTTTGGGGTGTTTCATTATTATCTTGGGATTTGTGTTTTATGCTTTATATCGTCAGTAAATAATTTTTTAAAGTTCTTTACGATCTCAAGATGAGATTGTGGAACATTAAAAAAAAAAAATAAGTCATGTACCTAAGATGCCGCATTCGTATCAAAGTTTGAAGAGTGAATCCTTATTGATAATTTTCCAAGAAGTCGCAACAGTTGCATGGGATGTACACTTAGACTCAGTCCCCCACTTCGTTCATTTTCCATCTCAGATTGTGAATTCCATCAGAATATGAGTCAACCATGCAGTGCCACAGAGTCAGCTTTCCTGTTTGATCCCGGTGGAATGCTGGCTGAACAACTTTGCCTAATTTGGGGTTTGAGTGCTTATCAAAATTTCGAGCATTCAATCTTTTGATTTTATTATAATTTAAAGGTTATAATACAGAACTAAATTTGATTTTTTTAAATAAGAAACAGAAGACCATATATTCGAGGGTCCAAAAAGCTTTAAAGTGTTATCTTTGTAGGCGTCAAATTATCATTAAAAAGTTTACAGGTAAACAAAAACCCTTAACACTCAAGAACTCTATAAAACTTCTGGATATGACAGAATCGCAATTTTCACGATTAATTAATTCGATACCGTAAAGTTATAAATCCAGTCACAAACTGAATTTCAAACACGCCCTTCTAAAGTAATCCTTTGTTCCTGCCATAACAGGCAGGCGACTTCCCCCAACCAGCCGCCACCAATCCGCTGTCACATCTCGGCTCTGTCACCAAAGCGAACGCTCACCTTCACCAGCGGCAGGGGGTTTCAAAATCCAAGTAATCTGCGTATGACACCTCATTACATAAGATCCCAAAATAATCCGATGACACACAATGGAACCTACCCAAGAGACTGCTTAATTTTCCCCGACCCTGGCGCTACTCCAAACTGCTAACGTCAGTCTCACCTGAGTTACATTATTTTGCATCCTCTGCTGTTGTGTCCACAGTTATGACGTCAACTACCACGGTACCGACTGGACGCCAACGCCGTTGTGTGGCGCATAGAATTGCAAATCCAACGCAAATTCAAAATGCAAAAAGGAAATCGCTTAAACTATCCCTTTACCGTGATTATACGGGTATTTCCTCGACCACATCGTTGCTGGCAGTCGCCCGGCGAGGATTGTGTCGTAAAAATTATCCCCCGCCTCCACGAGGATGCTGCATGCAATCCAGGTAGTTTCACATGGCCATAAATACGAATATTAACAATGACGACGGTTCATGGAGGGGCGGGAGGAAAATTTCATTTCATACGCCGCCACAGACGAAAGCCATCTGCCGGGACATCACTCGGTAGCGGAGGTCGACGTATGACGTTCCGTGCGTGCCGGTGTGTACTATTTTCTGCCGTCACGCCCCAGTAAATCGGCTTTCTCCTTCTTACCGACGTGTACAAAAATTTGAAAGTCAAATGTACATAAGTTGGCATCATGCAGATTTTATGAGGGCCGAGGAGCTCTGAGGCGGAAACCAGAGCGAAAAAACACCGAAAAAGGATTGTGGCGTGATTTGTGCGCCCGGCGGCCGAGGCGGCAGGTTCCCTTCGGCTGCGGTATCGGTGTTCGGTTTTGTCCCCTGCCTATTGTACAGGGGAATTTACAAGGACTTTGCCGGCATTACAGCACGGCTTTCGCCGCGAAGGACGCCCCGACCCGCTCAGGGTGTATTAATATGAATGGAATAAGGAAACATTCATAATTGGTGTGGGGTATGCCCGGCATTGGGGGGGTTGGTGATAAAATTTTATTTAAGCCGAGTAGGGGAGAGAAGCCCAGGCCGATGTGTGACGGCGGTCTTATGCTGATGGCGGAGATGTTAAAGTTACGTTTACGAGCCTTGGAGGGAAATTTGAAATTCGATAGCTTCTCCAGTTTATTAAGAGTGCACGGTCATTAAAGGATATGGACTTGTGCTCGCCCGTCCTGAATGGTGTATTTTTTTATTCGAAAACTTTGCATGCAATTTCAATGTGGGCGGGTGTAGTTCGAGCGGCTGGAGTTCGTTTGAAGGACATGGGCTGCAGTGGGTGGGGGAGGGACGGACTGTTAAATTACTCGAAATGACCCAATAAAAGGGGATATCTGGCAAATGATTATGGCCCTTTATAGCAGTCGATGTACGTTCTTGAGTGTCATTGGATTGGGTCACATGGCGGGCCATGTGAGGCTTTCTTGGATGGGTATGCCGTGTTGCCGGATGCGCAGCGATTTCATGAAATGACCGAATTTTCATCGGTAATTGGTTTGTCAATTGAAAATTTGAGGCTTTTGTAGTCAACAATAGGATTGTTAGTGTTTTGTGAGATACACATTATGTGATACTAAAGTCACATGGTTGAGTGGAGGTTTTCAAAGTTCCAAAGATGCTTTTGATGAGTTCTTAAAATTGAATCTTCTTGGAAAATGATCTATTTTCATTGTCTTAAGAATCTGATCGTTTTAAGATATCAATGATTCTGTATTTTAAAAAATGGATCATCAGAAAAAATTGTTCAGAAACAATAACAGTTCCTCGGTAACTCCATTTGAATTGTGATATGCGATCATCAAGGGAAGCAAAGATCGACGGCACTTAATTTTTTCTGAAAGGGCAAAGCACTGTCATTAGACTGGAAAAATTAGATAATTGCACAATGATTGATGATTGTACTCAATTGCCTCTTGAGTTGAAGAAAATAACACGTCGGTTTAGCTTACGAATTTTGTAACATTGAAGGTTTCAGAGAGTTCGAGATCGGTATTGAAAAAAGCCACGGATTTCTTGCTAACGTTAGGAAGCATGCACTTAGTCAGCCTGCATCATGGAAAGTCATGCCATCTCTGGATGTTCTGTTGGCAGACCCAACCGTCGACGGAAGCCCTAACCAAGGAAGCGGGTACTTCCAAAGTGAGTTCGGGCCTTACCAATGCCTCTTTTGAACATTGCCTAGCTAGTTTACGGCAATCTCGTTTTCCGTGATCCCGTTATATCCCGGGACCCAGACAAGTCTTAGTGAAATCAGTCTTTCGACCAAATTAAGGAAGGACTTGCATTCCTGGACTATCTTGGAAATGGTTAAAGGGTTGAGTAATGTTAACCACAGCTTGGCTGTCGTTGCGAATGCAGATACTACGCCCCTTCCACCTATCGTAAGTGGCCATTGGGATCGCAAACGTTTCTGCCTGGAAGACCGATGCGAAATTACGTAAAGAGGTGCGAAGTCTAAAGTTGTCATCTTCCACGAAAGCCCTTGCCCCAGATCCCTCCGTGGTTTTGGAGCCAACCGTGAAAATCCGACTACATTCCCTTCCCGATTCAGTTTCTGGCCAGAGCCAGTCCCAGAGATGGGGAAAGTCGACTTTGTATAAGCGACGCTGCGATGGCATGTCCATGAGACTTGTGTCACAGGAGATGCAGTGCGTTAGGCCATCAAAGCTCCAGTACGAGTTGAACCAAACACCATTCGCTATTAGTCGGGAGATGACTTTGATTGTACAACCCATGATGTGGATGTCAAGGAGAGGAAGGTTAAGCAAAGCATCAAAGGTCCTCTCAGTAAAAGCAGCAGGCACGTATTTTCGCGAATGCTTGTTCCACCAAACGACGGAGAGAAGATGTCTTATCATTGCCGTGGTTTATGTCTGAGAGCATTCATACATAACGCCACTGGGAATCATGTTCGTGATGGAAATCAATTCACAAGTGTTTGACGCAATTCATAGTACGACGACATCAACTTATTCTACCAAAGAAGACGTCATTCCAGTACTCCATGTCAACTTTATTTGTTTCGCCAGAAAAGTACAGGATAGACTCTGCTGTAGTTAAAATAATTAACCTAACACACTGTGGTGGCCTGTTAGACACCTCCGCTAACATTTATTCGATACCATACAAATTAATTTTCAGAAAGTATAGTTCTTGTTGCTTGAGTTGTTGGTTCAACACATGTACAAGCCACTTAACGTGCATAAGCCAGCACAGTCATTATGTCAACGATGTTTCTAGTTCTACCTTAGAAATCAACCAACTTTGAAGAATTCGAAGTTGACATTAAAGACGCTATTGCTGGAATAATGACGCATTTCACGAACCGAGTTTGTAGAGTTTGGATAGTGTACTTAAAGCGACGTGAGCACTTCCTTGCTTTGGATAGTTTCTAAGTTAATGACAACTGTCAAAGAGCCATTTCTGCATATCACAAACCATCATTCAAAATCGACATTGAATTAGACACTGAATGTAAATATTTTTTTAATTTTCGAACACATTATGTATATCAGAAATAGACACAGTATAAGATTTGCTCTTCCTAAAGAAAATTAAAATTTAAAGTAAACATTTACATTAAAGATCATAAAGATTGTCGTATTCTATATTTAAAACCATTTCTTTGATTTGTTTAAACTCGACCACTTATTAAGAATACAAGAAATAAATATTAAAGCAAACAAGAATCATTACTGAAACGAGGAAGCGGTTTAATAAAACCCGCCTAAAAACCCCTTTCCTCCACACCGACGGCAGATCCTGAAATACGCGCCGAAAAGAGCAGATTTTCCTCTCGGATTAAATTAATTAAATTTATCCCACATTCTGCGTGACTCCACAGTGTGAAGCTTTAAAACAGATTTAAAAAAAGGCAAAACAAAATATTTTGAAAACGGCGTTATAATCTCATCGCACAGCGTTCGCACACTCATGCAGCTTAACGCCCTTCGGCGAGTTCAGTTTATCAAACAAACACATTTCACTCATCTCGCTTCACGGAAATCCCACGTAATCGATTAGAACCAATCACTAAGCCGTTACGCCACCCCATGCAGCTCGTCATCGAGCTCCAGGGCTTAATCTGATTTGCTGCACAACAAAACGGCGGGGGAGTATCAATCACGTTGGCATCCAGATGACAATCAAAGCGTTACTCTAGAAACTTATCAGACTACTGGGAGAGGGGGGGAGAGGGTCGTACTCACTTTCTTTCCCGCATAGAGATCCGATATGACAATGCTCGAGTCCTCGCTGCCACTAATCACCAGAGTGTTATTAACGCCCACAGCGACGCACGTAACTGGACCCTCCTGCTCCCTGCAAATGAGACGAGGGACAAAGTATTACATTTTCAGAAGCGTGCTGCATGTCGAAAGCAATGGGAAAGCAAAATAAACACAAGTCACAACATACCGAATGCGAACTCTCATCTCGCGATTGCTCACGTCCCACACAATCACAGACGAGTCCTCGGCGCCAGTCAACAGAATATCCGATTGCGGTGCAACTAACATGCACGTGACCGCTGCTGTATGACCTGTGGGTGGGATAAGCACAGCGCTTCAGACACAGATTGAGTGATGGGATGTGATAAGCGCACCCAGTGGGCCGAAGGCTGTGTGATTGAATTTCAGACCACGTCCAGCGCCCGGCACAGGGACCACTAATTCCCGACTGCTGAAAGTTTGTGTGCACTCACCCTTGAAAGTGTGTTCCAGTGAATTGCTCATTATGTGCCAGAGCTGGACGTCTCCGGACTTCGTAGCCAGAATGAGGTGTTGTTTGGATGGCGCCACGACGATGTCTCGAATGGGCCCGGTTCCGGAAACGGTCATTGTGCGTATCTGCGAAGGAAGCGGTGCCGGCAGCCATCCGGTGAGTGGGACCAGCAGGGGCACAGTGTATCCATCACACCAGGCCGTTGCCGAACGCACTGTGATGCTCAGCAACGAGTTGTCGTTCTCGTCGTGCTCACTGATGGGGCGCAGCCAGGAGATTAGCTAATTGCAGAGACAGGAAAATGCCAAAATGAAACGTGAGAGTTCTGGCGTGTGTGAGTGGGCGGGAGTGTTGACTTACCTGGGCTCCTAATTGCATTGGATCACGCGTAAGGACGTCACTGGATTTCCGAATCGTGTAGTATATTAATTCAATGTCACGGTCGAGCAGGTAGCACCGCACATGCTCGATTAAGCACCGAAGATAACTTATCGACACAGTTTGCACCTGAAAAGATACCAAAGCGGGAGATGGAGATGAATCGAAACGTTTGGGGGAATCTGTTCTGGGACTCGCAGAGCAATTAGGCAAATCCAATCCAGCAGTAATTACTTTGCGGCGAAGCCTTCTGTGAAAGATTGCTGCAGCAACCGACTCAATAAGTTACCGACTGTGAGATGTGATGGGGTGGTGGATGAGGTTTGGTAAGAAGCTTGCTTTGGCGTGGTGAGACTGTGATTCAATGGATGTCTGAGACGGGATTGCTGTCTTTTCCAAGGTGAGGATTCCGCGAATTGTGGTGGAATCATCAAAGGGTTGAAACGATAGGGAATCATTTTGATGTTTGATGTGGGATTTGCCTAATTTGTTGTGTTTGGCTGACGTGCTGTGAAGTTTTGCATTTTCTTTGTTTCGCAACTAAATGGAAAAGAAGAATCTTTCCTTTGGGTGCGTGGTCAAAAGTCAACGAACATCTATTGTTGGAGGACGCAATCTCTACTTTTATTGCCGTTTTTCATGAGAAAATTCTTTTCATCAGAAAACGATGACAGATAAATCCACATCCGAGAGGTTCGCATCCCTCTCGGATGACATCTTACACTCCAAAGCCTCCAGCTATCCCTAAAAAAATCTGAAGAACTCCTTGAGGAAATACAAAGTCTTCGGTGGAACGACCCATAAACTTGTGTAGTCTTCTACTTTCTATTCACTTGATCTCTTTCACATCATTAGCTACTTCCCCGGCGGAAGCGCCCCTCGAAGAAAACCTTTCACCAACGTGCAGGATGTCTTATACATGGTTGAGCAATACTCATACATCGTAGGAGCGTTTTTGCTTTCACTTCATCTCGTCCCTTTCAAAAATCATTGTGAGCACAAAATAAGAAAACGGAAAAAAATTACCCCTCAAGACATTTCGGCGCCCTCGACCGTCGTACGATGCCGCCCCACCTTCCACCCTCTCTATTGTTGATTGTTAAACTTATCCGAAATCTCGCGTTATTGGCGAACAAGTTTACCTCGGGTAAACACGGGCCAGTCAGGTAGCCGAGCGAATTGAATCCCAGGAGTGGAATTCCAGCTAACACGTTCCCTAGACGTGATAAGTCATGTGGAAACGACAACCCCTCCACGTCACTTGACATTTCCCAGCTGGAAAAAAAAATCCAAAAACAGAAATTCCACACAAAACTCGGTCGTCGTGTGCTTAAAAGTTAAACATTGTGCAGAGCGGTGAGACCTTTCTACGTTCGTTCCTTACAACGTTGTCCATCTAGTTTACGATTTCCGGTGGTCAATTGAAAATTACCGTTCATACATGCCACGACTCGGTGGCTAGGTAACGAAATTACCCGAGAAATTGAGTTAAACTTCATCCGGCGGCGACGAGAATGGCGCGGTGTGTGGGGGACAGTCCGCCAGTCTTAACCTTTTCCCCTCCGGTCGTTGTTTATGGGGGTAATTAGTTGTGTATCCTTTGAAAAGTTGTGTGGAATACACACTCCCCAATGAGGGCCGAAACTTGTGTCTTTTGTCCGAATGCCTGCTGTGTTAATGGCCAGCAGACCATCGTTAAAAGTTGTTCGTACCTCGTTACATAAGTCCGAGAGAAATCGTGTCATTGGCGATGTCACGCTGACAATTTCATAAAAGTTCTTTCTGTCTGGAGTGTGCAGGGCATAGTTGGAGTGCGAGCCCGAGCGTTACACGGACTGAGGTCACTTCTGCTTCCCCTAGCTTATCGTTGATAAAGTTCAAGATTGTGAATCGTCTTTTGATGATGTTATTATGCGCGAATGTGGGTGGGTGTGTGTGAAGAAGTTTCTTTCGACAATCGACTGAACTTGCTCAAGTATTCTACTTCCGCCGGTAATCGTAATAAATGTTTTTCAAAAAGAATTCTTTTATCTTCATCCTTTGTGTTTTGTCTCTGGGTAGATTTTCTAGATGGCAGACTAGGGGTTAGAGTGGTCGGTGTGAGAAGGTGGTTTTGTGTTAAAGAGTTTTTCATTAAGCGCCTTAATAAGTTGTCTTGTGTTTTTTTGGCGGACTTCTATTTAATCTGTTTCTTTCTTTGGAGCGATATTTAGGCGCAATACTGGGTTTCAAGTACTATGTGTCTGCAGCTGATGCTTGGCACCTCACTCAAATTTAGCTTTCTGGACCAGTGGGACAAATGCCACTTGAGAGTGAGATACCTGAGAGCACATTGTTATGAACGATATCTTCGATTGAATGTTTCCTATTCACTCATTCCGTTATGTATACGTTCAGGGCAATTTAAAGGTTTATAAAAGTTCATGAACTTGGTGTGGGGCATGCGTTATGCATGTACGACGAAATTGTTCATTTTACTTAACCCGGCGGGATGCCGACATATCTCTACTCAATGCCTGTGATATTTATGTCATATACAAAGAGCTGTGTTCTTCATGCTTATAAGAATAGAATTCGAGTCATTGGGATAACATAGTAGGGGGCATCCTCGTTGGAGATGTCGCACACGAGTTGAGAATGATCGAAACCAACTTGTTGTGTCCAATTGGAGACAGATAGCTAGGAATCGTATAAGCATCATTTTACTCTGAGAAAAGATGAATTCCTGGAACTCTGGTTGCTGACAGGCGTACGCACAAGAGGCGCGATCTTCTCCGTGCTGTTGCTGTATTACGCGGATGACATTGACGTAACTAGACGAAGGCAGCAAGCCATCAAAAAGGGTTTTACTTACGAAAGAAATATTTAAATGAAAGCGGAAAACATGGGCCTGGCGGTAAACGAAGACACAACAAGCTATGCACTGTCATTAAAGAAAAACAACATTGACTTCAAAGAGTGTCGTAGTGGGTAGCAAAAACTTTGAGGTAGTTGAAAGCTAACGAGAAAAATAACATCAGTATCGTATCAAGACATTGTAGTAGTATTCAATGTTATTGAAAGCAGGCGAAACGAGCTGGTCTCGAAGTAAACGAGAATGGGACGAAATATATGCTCTCGACAAACAATCGATCCTTTGAACAACACATCGGCAATTGACAGCTACAACTTAAGGATAGTTAAGGAGGTTGTGTACCTCGGAGCAAACGTGAACTCCACAAACGACACCCTAGTGGAGATTCGGCGCAGAAGCAGTCTTGGCAACCGGTGTTATTTTGGTTTGTCAAAAGAGTCCTCCTGACTAAAAGGACTTAGATGATCCTCTACAAGACGCTTATCCAACCCGTTCTCTTGTACGGAGCCAAGTACTGGACGATAAGCAAAATGGCAGAGCAGATTCCTGGTTACTTTGAAAGAAAAATTCTTCGACGAATATATGATCCTTTTTGCGAGGAAACGAATGATGGTACTCTTTGTACCAAGATGTGGATGTAGTTCGAAAGTCAAAAATCCTTCGGCTCGACCACATCGAGCGGATGGACAACAACGATCCAGCTAAGATGATCTTCGAATGCCAGTTTCCAAGACTATCAAGTAACTTTTGCTGCGAAATTGGAGGTAGTTGTTATGAGACCGCGCTTGCTGGAGTGGGATGTTGTTTGAGACAATGGTCCATCCTGTAATGACTGCCACTCAAAACAAATCCTCACGTGTTGTTGGGCTGCATTTTGATGGCTTCGTTTTCACAGAAAAACATTATAAATGATTGTCCTTCTGTCGCTCCCTTTACTTGTGCAACAGGATTTAATTGACATTCTTACACGTCGCGCATTTTATATAGCCAGTTAAGCTTGTGTACGAAAGTTTGAAATCGGAACAAATTAAGGGGTTGGTTTTCGTAGCATAAAGTGGAAGAAAAAAGAGTCACATTTAATTCAAGAGTAACGTATCTATAGATAGTCTATTTTATATGATTTTTAACTTTCCTTTTCAACATTTAGAGGGACTTACAGAGATTTTCTCCAAATTCTATTCCAAAAATCTGAATAAAGCACAAGTTCTTGCGTTTTATGGAAACATTTAAAGGAAATTTGCCCTTATTGCGGTGCGACATAAGTATTTGAATTGCAAGAATAAAAATACGTTTTTTGACGAACTCAATGAATCATTTTCACAGATATATATTTGCGGCAGATTTGTTTCATTTTTAATCGCTAGGCGTGGTTCGCATTTATAAACGGATGGGGTAGCGGTTATTGCGAATAACGATTTTGATGTGTTTGTGAGGCCAGATGCATATCTAGGTGTACCTGAACATATGCATATTATAACAAATTCGAAGGGAGCGCTACCCGATTGTATGCTGTGTAGTGTGTACTCGTAGATAAGTGTTACTGTATTTTTATCTCAGGATGACCACTAATTCTGTAATCTAATGTCTGCGAACTCAGGTATTTGTTGTAGCAAATATAAAAACGAAGTCATCTATAAGTAATTGTATTTCGCATTTGCTCAATCAATTTCAATATATTTACAAAACTGTGAAAGTTTCAGCTTACTGCGCCTTCGGTTGTAATATTCCCTTTCTCGTTACTAGTTGTTATAGTACTTTGAGCTTCCTTCTTTATTCGACGTCAAATATATTTCGTATACATATTTGCGCCCAATCAGTCGACTCAAATATTGTGATCATCGTACATTTAGTATCCTTTGGTGCATCCTTTAACGTAGACAGCTTTGAAGCGAAAACGACAAAAGCACTATAACACTAGCTGGCTGTAACAGTATTGTTTTCGTTCCCAAAATTTAAATTTGTAGCTCTAGAAAAAAGTACATTCATTGTTGAATTCCGTATTTGGAATTCAGGCAACAGGTCATAGAACTTTCGTAGAAAATAAGATATTCCTAGCAGCGTTTACTGAATTCCATTCCAAAATTTACATGCTATAAGCATATTGTGTGCATCTGCTCCACAGATGAATTCCGATAAAACCCCTAAATCCCCATAACATTCTGTGCGCTCCTAACAAATTGCAAATAGCGTTAGTGATTGTTGTCAACCCAATCAGACGCCTTGAAACGAGGACAGTACTGCAGAAAAAAACACTCAACGTCTTCGCTAATTTTTGACGCCCTTCGTTTAGTCAAATACATTTATAACCACCGCCACTAAGCCACTAACACCCAAGACGTGCTCTATCTCCCGCACAATCCTGCCAAAGAAAAAAAAAGCACTGAAGAAAGACACCATCATCACCAAGCCAGAGCAGATAACAATTGTTTTCCTGATTTAGAGAAAAACAAAAACACACCCCCGCCGCCACCACTAGCACGAAAGTTATTTAAAATACTTTTCACAGCCATCCTTGGGGCGCAGCCATTATGCAAAGTCAGCTTATCTACGCAACATTAGTTATATAGCCAAGCGTGTAATTGAATTTGGCCAACGAAAACTTCCCGCCTTCGAAGTGACAAGCCCTACGTCAAGGATCTGCGTGTTCGCCTTCCTTCTGCGCGCTTTAATTCACGATTACAAGAGCGCTTCGTTCACTTGGTCACGAGGGCGAAGTTCGCCCACAAATTTTAGTGCTGACTCTGTGTGTTCCTTCAATTTGCATCCTATTAGTGCGGCGACGGTGGTGCCGGGAAGGGAGGGGATCCTTAAGACACGCACATAGCGCCAGAGATGGGATAATTGGGCGCAACCGCATAAAGCCATTATAAGAGATCCACATGTGTGTGTACCCGTTTCGCTGCAAAACAAAAACGCACTCGAACTTTTCACATTCGACTAATGCAATCCGCAAGCGAGCGGCTATTGTTCGTGTGTCCACAGAATCCTCCGCCAAGTGAATGGGATAATTGTTCCCCAACCATGGGGTTGCGTGTACTTACCGCAGCAAGGAGAAAGTCAAAATTGCAAACAGCGATTTGCTTGAATTTTGTGGTGTCATCCGACCGCATCAGATGGTGCCAGGACTCCTCGACGTGGCGTATGCTGTAGGAGACGTCAGCTGCAATCGGATTGTAAAATGTTGAATTGTCGTCTTGATGGTGTGAAGACTGCTTGCCGGATTCGGTGTCCTTTTCCTTTTGGCTGACAACTAAAGCCAATTAGACAGAGAGAGGAAAGCGAAATAGAGAGAGAGAAAGAGAAGGCGAAATTGTTATTTAAATTTGGATTAATTCAGTATCAAAGGACGACAGAATGAGAGAGTGGAAGAGATGCAAATCCCTAATGGAAGCCTTTACTGTGACATGAATGAGAGCGGAGAGGGAGTGGGGAGAATTGATTCTATTGTGCGCCAGAAGTGCACTCAATTAAAATTGAATAAAAGGATGCAACAGAGACTGAGAGAAAGAGAAGCTGCTTGAAACAAACTAGAAGCCATTGTGTCATCACTTCATTAAATCAAGCGCAGAGCGTTAAATGGATGTCTGAGCTTGACTATTATATTTTGATTAACATTCGAGGGATAGCTTGTGTTGTTTTGAATGGGGGTGAGGGCGTTTTTTAAGATTGAGTAAGTATTCAGTGCGACGCCGTTTCGAATTTGAACAAATGGTGGAACCAAATTTATAGTAGAGAAGATGTTTGGTATGAATCTTTAGACGTTACAACTTCGCATCGGATAAGGATGTGATCTTGGGAAGAGGATGAGTGAGTGAGAAGAGAAGGCACAATGCGGCGACTTTATTGTAAAAGCAAGGAACCGAGTAAATCGATAAATATGTACAACTTTTCATTTGTAGATGCAAACTTTATGAGTGAACTCAGCTTTAATCAGCCCTTTGACATAATGCATAGGTCGTCTTGAGGTGTCTATTAGTTTTAGTAAACTCTTGTTCAATTAAGCTCAGTCACTTAGATAGAATGGCTAGTAATTTTCTAAGAGCAAGAAAGCGGATTTGTCTCATATTACAGAAAAATTCGACAAAATGAACAGTCTACGACTACTACGAAATACTATATGAGTCGGTTCGTGGGCAAAACCATAGTGTTTGAAAAGTGTATATGTATAGATACGTAAGGCGAACAAAGCATATTTGCAATCAACGAGGAACACATGTGTAGGGACACTCCTTCGAATGCTAAGAGTGTAAGTTAATCCTCAATGCACCAAAATAAAATGCGTGGTTAGCGTTCGTACAGACACAGACAAAAAAAATATGAGATTAGTTAACAAAACCGCATTCTTTAATGAGAAACAAATATAGTGATTCTTTTTTCTTTTTGTACTAATTGCGAATCAAACAAACAAAGAGGGAAACTTTGGAGTGGGACATATGTCATATGTTAATCGTAAATAGTTGTCCTATCGGTTAGAGCCAAATGAAATGAAAGATACGAGTTGAAAGATAGCTCTTCTTGAGAATATACTGTTTCAGTTATTCCTGTACAAATTAGTTCAGTCAACATAATTTCGGTAATCTCGATTTGAAAGATGCAGCACGCTTTGGAGGCCAGTCTTGACAAACGTCAATAAAATTATGCGAATCTTAAAGTTCAACCGCTCTGTTTCAATCGTCCAGAAGTTACGAAGTTACTTTGTACAAAAAAAAAAAAAAATATTTGCAACTATTTCCAAAGCTTGGATATAGATATAGATAAAGAATCTGGAACACCAAAGAACGCCAGAGAGAATAGCGATACAAAAAAAATGGTTATTTTGAAACAACGTCAAGTCGGTTAGGGTCAGATCACTATGCGTCACCACGAAGTGCGGTCAAAGCAGAAAATGACGGATAGGGACGTCTTGCTGTTTGTCTGATAGGTTTTTTGGGAAGCCATCATCCTTGAACTGATGTCCTGCGTCCAACCTCTTAGCCTATACAAGAAAACGCCTACAATCTACAATTTCGTCTAAAGTTAATTTTTTCCATTGTACATACATATACATGAAGTACACATTCTTGGAACTCTTTTTTTTAAACTGAAAAATATGCTGCCCCAAATTTTGAAATATTTACGATATCGCCACTTCCCGAATTGTATTGAACTAATTTGCAAAATATGTACAGTAAGAGGAGACTAAAGTGCAGTTT
Organism: Eristalinus sepulchralis; assembly: GCA_944738645.1. Lineage (NCBI taxonomy): Eukaryota > Metazoa > Arthropoda > Insecta > Diptera > Syrphidae > Eristalinus > Eristalinus sepulchralis. The sequence goes on from OX122886.1 coordinate 59,638,399, forward strand.
TAAACTCTAAAAAGGCATAAACACCCAAAAGGTTTTAGAGTGCTTCAATTTAAGCGCGGCTTGGTGTCTAATCGTCTACGCTCCAACCGTATATTCGTGAATGAATAATGAATTTGGATTTTTTCGGTTGTGTGTCTAGAAAATGAAGTCTAACTCAAAAGTTGAGGGAGTCCTCTTTTTTAAAATGGTGTTTTTAAACATTCTATCTGAATTCATATTTATTGAAAACATATGTATTGTTTTCATAACATTTGATGGTGTAAATAATTTAATCAAAATCGGTATTTAATTCGGCACTGTATTGTCAACAATTTGATCATCTGAATAAAGTTATTGCTCAGAAACGGTGGGCTTTGTTCAATCTGGGAGGAATTGTCTTTATTCTGGGCAATACCGGTCCACACATATCAATAGCGGCAGAGGTTCCGAGTGTACACATATGCCTAATAATTTATTTATTTCAATCTTTACAGAGCAACAATTGATTAAGAACTGTTCCCACTTAAAATACATTAAAAGTTTGCATCAAGAAATGCTTGTGAAAAAATACAATCTAAGCGATTGCAGATGGTCGCGTATCGTAGTGGGTAAGTGCGTCGACTCACTCGCCAAGGTCTCAAGTTCGATTCCCAGACGGCACGCCCCACATTTTTCAGGGCACTACCACTTTCGAGGTGCTGACAACACTCAAGAAGTGCTAATTGTCTTTGAAAATCTTCTCAAATCTGGCCGTTTGAATTCGGCAGAAAACGTTATACTAAGATAGTGTGAGCTTCTGATTTCAAGGCCCTTAAACTATCAACCGTTTGCTTTGATTTACATAGCTCCATTGCGGCGATTCATTTGTGGGAGGCAAAAAGTTTGAAGGAGATTTCACTGTGATTCGCTGTCGGTCGAAGTTTTCTATTCAAACGGAACATTAGCAGATTTATTTTTTTTCCAAACAATCTAAATCCTGATTTTCCCTTAAATACGAACTATCTCTCTATTCTGTATACATTCAGATATTACCACTCGTCTGAACATGCCCCAAGAACAGTTGAAACACACTTCAACTTCATTTGCACTTAAAATTGTGCAAATTCTGCATATTATGGAACATATTTCACACAAAAGCAATAGCTGACAGCAGTGAGTGACTGTCTCTGTCAGTATATCACTGACTTTGGGGCATTCTCTTCTCTGCATTAAAAATTCCAGAAGTGAACTATTCAGAAATCCTCTTCAAAAGTGAAAACCCCACTTATTGTCCTCCCCACATTTCCCAGCTGTCAGAATGAAAACGAATAATTTCAGTTTGTCAGTGTAAGAGACACATCCTACCTGAAGCATTGTCGCTTTTCTCGGCACTGGTGTCGTCACTCTCTTCCGCCTCCTGATTGAAGAATATGTTTGCAATCTCCATGTGCATCGTCCTTGTGCTCTTTGTGTCCATATAACGCGATTTTGCAATTTCCGCACAAAATCGATGTCTCCACTCAATCAGAACCTTCCCGGACATGATTTTCTCTCGCAGCAGAAACTCTGTAACGAAAGAATGGAACGGAAGTCAGCCATCAGTCCATCTGTGGCGTGCTGAAGCCACCGAACCGGAAGCGACAAACCACTTTCCCGCATGGAACCCAAAATAAAACAGTTAACTAAGTGCGAAACCGCAATCTGGAGCGGAAGCGATCCAGATTATATGGGACCATCCCACCGCCACCGGAAACCAGACCTCCCCTCCACCAATACTCACTCATTTCGTTGCGGATTTTCTTTAGCGATGAGAAATTAAAGTTTCCCCGTTCCGTTTCGATGAACATCTCCGGGTTGTCGGTGGGCATGAGCAGCTCCAGCAGCTCGGTCTCCGACAGGCCGTATTCGGAGCACGTGATGTACGCTGCCAAGCGTCCGAATCCCTTCCTGCCGAAGCGCTGCTCGAAGCAATCGAATTGTTTGACGATGTTCTCCTCAAAGGGTTCGTCGTCGCGGGCGAGCTTGGTGCGGTTCGCTTCTATCGATAGGTCGAACAGATACTCCGTGGACTTGAAACGGTCCTTCTGGATCGGGGTGAACTTCAGCTGGTCCACGGGCGTTGTGGTGCTGCATATTATCTGCACGTTCCAGGGCAGGCTTATTGGCAGCCAAGACAGCGCCGCCACTATATCACAATCCAGGGGGTTCAGCTTATGCAAATCGTCGATAAACAAGAACAGAATGTCGTTGTTCATGTCCTCGCACTTCCGCAGCAGATTCTGAAACCAGTTGTTGATGTAGAGCGGATCGAAGGAGGCGTCCTTCGGCAGATAGCCCTCGGGGATGTTAAAAATGATGGAAATCTGTTGGCAGATGACACGCAGCAGCTCCAAGCTATATGCGGAACGTGGTGTCGCGGAGGCGAACCTTATGACACGGTGTGCCCGCGTCGGTAAATCCGCAAACCAGTTGACTACTTGGGAGTAGAGCTCAGCCATAATGGTGCTCTTGCCGCTGCCGTTTTTGCCGTAAATGAAGTACGGTGCATGACGACTGCCATTCCGGAAATTCAGCATTACACTGGCTTTTAGACGATCCGGTACTGAAGATGAAATCAGGCTTTTGGAATCGAGATGCTCCTTGAGAAATCTCAAGTGGGTGGAGTGTTCGTGGAAAATTTCCTGAGGACGAGAAGAACGAGACGAGAAAAGGAAATCAGTTTCGCAGTTAACATTATTAATGAGGCACTTCAGCGGCGACAGGTACCTCCTATCGATTTTCGGGTTGGTTTTGGCGTAATTGTACTGTGATAAGTGCTCGTCGGGGTCAAGGACTCTCGTGTAACCGGAGGTAGAAGTTCCTACTTGTAACGGGGCAGCGTGTTCTTGTATTCAGGCAAAAAGTGGGTGAGTCAGAGATTCCCAACTGAAGTAGGTTTCACTGCTTTATTCTGTGAGATTGTTTGTGAAAAATAAGTCATTGCTTAAAGAATATGGTTGCAAATTGTTGATTATATCCCGATGTCTGTGTGAAGTGCAATTAAAGCAATGTAGAAAAAAACGAACAATGGGCGGTTTGCTCCAAGACTGGCGTTGCGTTCCTTGAGCTCCTGATTCCATTTAGTTCTTGGCAATTTGCTTGCACACTCTAATTTCTAAATATTTGCCTAGGTACGTATTCATGTCATATTTTTGTTAATTAAAAGGCAAATTCTTAAAAACAATGCAAAAGGTAATTATCACAAGAGTTCGTGCCAAAAGGTATGCAACGCATAACACGTCTAAAAATTTCCCAGATGGACATTTTTTCCCCATGATGAACGGAATAATTGTGCGGAAGGTGGAAGGACAGCGATATGAATTTACTGGAGTGAATGCCAAAGTCTTTCAGCTGTTTGCGAAACAAATTTGAGTGGATCATTCACCGCCCGAGAAGCAGACTCTCAACTGAATCTGAGTGGAATGTCGGCTACGAATTTGAAGTCAAAGTGGAATTTGCATTCTGTTGGCTGTGGCAGGAATTAAAATTTATTCGGAACTCTGAATACAAGTGGAATGTTTTTAGTGTACTTACAACGATTCCTGCAGCACTTTGCTGTTAGAGGATGGAAATGTTGTGTATTTGGAGGAATTGTTTTTTTTTTGTCTGAAAACGATGCAGATGACTTTTGTTTTCTTGAGTGAGTTTCTGGCCAAGGCCGGTCATGAACCGTCCAGGAGTTGTCAAAGTCAGGAACTGAGATGACAGTGGAGAGCTTAGGTTTTTCTCCCACTGGTATATTAATGCTTCCAAAAAGATTAAGTTTGAATGTGTATATGTAACATATGCCTGAAGAGTCAATGACTTTTAGGTTGTGGATCAGCGTTAAAGAAGATATTGGTCTTAAATGTTGCGCAGACAAACTGACGGATAGACTCGGCAAGGCCTCATCTGCAATTAACTATGTGGTTTAAGACGGTGTGAATCAGAGTTTGGACGGTAATTCAAATCATCTTTAATATTGAAGTTAATTAATGAAGACATTTCATTTGTGCTCTGTCCAAGGAAAAGCTTTGCCAGTTTTGTGATATGGTTCAGAGTCATAAAAACTGAGACCACAGGCCACCAATGAATTGAATGGCACACTGACTGAAGAAATGGTCCAAAAGAAAATCCCGTTGCGAGAGGTTTTATTTGACAAAACCAAACACAAAACGTCAACAGATGTTGTGTTCGATGAGAACCTTCAATGAAAAATGTTCTGTCCCTAATTGATTTGACCTTTTTGAGTAGAAATGGTGAACTGGTACAACATGCAAACTTTCAAAATGTTTAGATTGTTTGTTTCAAATATTGACGAAAGACTATCTCGGGCTGGCCCTGCTTATTTGTGTGCTTTAGATGTGCCTGCATCCATTCGAAAGCACGAAAAGTCCTTTGTAAGCACTAATCTAAGCGACATGGTCGAGTGGTAAGAGGGTAACATTGTTGATTGCGCTAATGAAATGCCACTGGAAACACTATTTCTGTAATTCCACAATTTAAGTTGATGTAAAGGGTGTAAAGGGAAAGAATATCCCAAAATTGAACTAAGCGGATGGACCATTTGAGGCGCAGTCAAGGTCAACATTTGCATGAAATAATTTTCAAACATTAAATTATATGGACCGTACTATCGATTCAAATAAAGATTTCATGCATTTTTCTGAATTTCATGTGTTTTTGTTTTAAAAATTTTCGTATAGTTTTAAAAAATCACGCCTTCTCATAGGTTCCGCAGGATTGACATGACAACAACTGCCTCCAGCTATACCACTCTGATCGAGGAATTAAACAGTGGGCCCTGAACCTACCATTAACGATCATATCAAATGATTTAAGGACAATGCTTTTCGGTTCAACCCGTGGAATGTTACGCCGCTTAGGAAATAAGGAATAAGGAGATCAGAAATTGCAATCTCTTCTACGGCCATTTCATCCATTACCTGAACGTGGATTCGCTATTCGCCACAAACTAAACCAATATGTCATAAGTCACCCTAAGTCATAAAGAGAAAAAGGGAAATAACTTCTACGATCTTTAAAAATGAACCTACGATTGAAGTCCCATCCACGACGTCGAAATCGTCAAAAAAAGTCAAGGTGGAGAATTTATTTTTGCTTGAGTAATGGGAAGATATACTTGGAATTAGAAAACGGATCCAAGTTGAGGGATTTCGTTTTGATGTGGAACCACTTCTCAATATCCATAAACGGATCAATCAACCATTGACCAGATTGATCAAACTGCAATCGACGAAAGAGACTCCTAAACACTCCTTGTTGTCTGAACCTGAAGAAAGAGTAAGCGGATATCAACAGGGAACTTTGACGATCATATTTCCGATAAGTACTTAGTCTTTGTGTACATGGTCGTCGTGGCGTAGCGGCTAAGTACGTCGACTCACACGCCGAAGGTCGAGGTTCGATTCCCGGTCTGAGCACCTCGAATTTTTTACAGCACCACCTCTTTCGAGCTGCTGACAACACTCAAAAAACACCAATTGTCTACTAAAAAACTTCTCAAATCTCGCCGTTCCGAATCAGTAAAAAACTCTAGGTCCCTTCTAAAACACTAACCTCAGTTATACTCCAACATCTTCAAGCCGTCTGAAAAATTCGTTTTCTGCAGGTCGACAAGTTAGAGATTCGAGTGGCAGCAGCAGTTCTCGCCTTCGACTCAAATGTTTGCCCCCAGACGCACAATAGCAAATCTGAACAAAACAATGGATGGGACATCAGTTCGTAGCCTGGGTGAGGACTAGATGATTATATTAAAACTGAAGTAGAAGCTAGCAACGTGACTGGATAAACTGTACGTGGAATTGTAAGTAGCAATTTGAGATTGGTCAGGATTTTTCTGTTACCCTGTTAATTGACTGCCACTTTTGTTCTTTAATGATACTCCAGTTGATAAGTTTGTAACATTGAAAATCTATTTTTTTAATTTATTTTAGAGAGTCCAAAAACCGTTGCAAATGCAGGAGTCATTTTTCGACATTCGTTTCCAAGCTATAACCCGACAAAATATTATATTTATGACCAATCTAGGTTCAGATAACGTTCTTAAATGAATGCAAAAGAAACGAAAAACTTGAATAATGCCTTGGCATGGAGTTTGCAAGGAAGAACTTGAGTTATGCACAGCAGCAGAAATATGACTAATTATTCTTGTGCAAGGCACTTAGCTGGCAATTTGTTCTTGGAACAAAATCAAACAAAATCGAATCTTGAAGTCACATGATCGCTGTTTCTGCTGTTTCTACTTTTTACACTATCGATCCTATTTTTCTTCTAGCAGAAAAACTTGTCTACCACACCAATGTGACAAAGATTGTAGTGAAACTTGTGTTAAAGAAATCCTACCAATTAAGTGAAGTTCACAAATTGAAACGAAAAATTCGAAAGCCACAAGCTAAGTCAATATTATGAGTTAGCACACACAAAAAACATTTAAACAGCTCGAAAACCTGTTGAAGTCTGCAGAAAGAACGCAGAATAAATTTGAACCTTTCAACAGCACACCAGAGCATATTTCATGTTGAGACCCCAACATTTGTTATCGCTGATAGAGTATGAAAAAACAAACGACGACGTGAGTGTGGAAAAACCTTGTAGATTTACTACAGTAATAAATTACACCTACGGCAAGCGATAAATCGAACAAAAACGAAAACACATCTTAAGGATACCCGGGGAGTTGCACGGAGGAACAAAGCATTTCCCAAGGGACCAGATATTGATTGCTATTAATTATTATTATCCCTCATGAACGGTCTTTCCTTTGACATAGAATCCACTTTCATCCCCTCAAGGATATGAATTTCACTGCATAGCTAATACCGACAATCTGCTCCCACCCGCCCACATTCCGTTCGTTTACCGGACGAACACACCACGTCTAGGAGAACTCTTTATTATTGCAGTAAAGCTGAAAGCAAGGATGTCCGCATCCGCCCTCGAGTCCATTCGTTTCGACGTTTTTCATTTATTCCCCTTTAAACTGAATATAGCCAGGAACAGTTTTACGGCTGGCTTTACAAATGTTTTCTTTACTCTTTTCCCCGTCGTCGTCGTCGTCCTTTCACACGGGACCGAATGTCCTCTCATAAAGTAGAGACGTTTCGTCGGCACTGAATCTTTAACTGAAAGAATGTAAACGTCTCTACGACGACGCACGGCTTAAATTTCCATTAACACGTACAATTTAGCCTTTTATATCGACCCAACCAATTTTTGAGGTCCCAGTCGGACGTATGGAGACACGTTCGCACCTTTGATGTCGTAAATTTTTATTGCAAATGAAATCCTTGAAATTAAATCGGTTTTGCGTCGGGAATTGGCCTTCGCGCGATTCGAAACCGTTTCCGTGATGCATGCCCGGTTGATGATTGTTGGTTAGGTGTGACGTGGATTACGGTTTTATTGATGAGTTTGTCATTTGCGGAATGTCAAACATGATAAATGACTTTCACAACTGTCAACCGGTTCGGTTTTATGATGGAAAAGTTTTAATGTCTGATTTGTGGACTTGATACCGTGAACTTGTTGCCTGTTGCCGAGAAGGGGTGTCGGTTTATTCTCTGACACTACGATGGATTGAGGTAGAAGTTCAGCCAAATGAGAAAGTTTCAGATTCAATTTGCGAAAATGTTGGTGGGAAAGTTGCTGTCGGGGACGCTCTGGCGTTGTATAATGGGCTGCGCAGTGCTACGAGTGTATGCATTTTTACAACCCCGAAACATGCTACAAAAGCACCATTGTTTGGTAGAAAAAAAAAGAATCCCACAGAGCAGTATCCTTTCGCATGTAGCCTATTCTTCATCAAGAAAATTGCGCCAGCAATTTTCTCGTCATAACAACCCCTTTGTGGATAACCAGCTGGTACGAAACGAAACCTGATGAGTGCTTCTAAGCACGAAAGGCATTGTGGTGGCCCATTTCAGCGGCATCACGATACAAAATCCATGTTCTTCCGCACTCCTCCTTAGTGAGAGTGATTTAGTATTGAAAAACTTAAGCGTCTCACCATGGAATTGGATCACCGAACTCCTGACCTTTCAACAGGCACCTTTAAACGGCAAGAGACGGTCTTCTTCTCTAGCCAACGTGTGAGCAGGTGTCTGCACGTAAACTCAAACTTTCGCCAAACAATCGACGCGTCTCATTCATAAACAAGAACTCTCAGGTACGTCCTGAAACTACCTTCCCACATACAGGATGCATGAATATTTCAGAAGTTTGACATGCTTTAAAGGACTCCAGCCCAATGCTCAGTACCCAGCAGCTCAAGGTAATATTACAGTTGCGCGAAATATAATTGCATTTCATTTTATCGGGCCACCGTCAGCGATGTTTCCTGCTGCGCCCTTTTGCGAGAACGAAAAACTTTCCGCCGCCACCCTAACAAAAGGGATTAAAAACTTAATTACGCCCGCCTTTCCAAGGGAGGGCTGCAAGCCGCGGCTTTGGCGGTAGCGATGGCGGAAACACCTGCAAGGATTTGGAACAAACTTTCACAGCACATTAGATACAGTGTCGGTGAGCTTTAAAACGAAATCTCGTCATCCCTACAAACGCATTAGTTGGAGATAACTGGAGATGCTTTGACATGAAATCCGACGTTCTCTGACGTCCTTGTGCCGGTAACAATCAGCCGTGGAATATCATTTAGAGTAACTCAAATATTTGCGCTCTTTATTGACGTTTTGAGAGTGAAGTTCGGAGTGCAGGTTCTCCTGCAACTGACAATCTCATTAGGAGGGCTTAAAGTTAAAATATTTGATCAACGTGTGCGCTCAGGTGATTTGAATAAAACATCATTCTGGGAAAGGAACTGCTTGCTGAAGAAGGTCATCATCGTCAGCGTCCTATGCATTCATTAAAATTCCTCCAAGGACTCTGAGGACTCTTGACATAGCTGGACATGTGCAAGAGAATGGCATAACGTTGGCTTCCACACCCAGACATGGGCGCACTCTAGTGTGAGCTGTGGACTAAGGGATGTGTCAGTGATGTCCTTTGGGGGATATTGACTATTCGAAATCGATTTGCATAATTTTTGAGGGAATTCGCCTTCAACAAATGGATACAGTAGAGAGAAGGTTTAATACAAAAGGATCAACTAGAAGAGAAGTGAGGGCGGATTGGCTATTAAAATGTTGAGCTCCTGATTAAGGGTATTTTTGAACGTTAAAAGGTTGTGGAAATGCTGACATGTGTTGTCAGGCATAGTTTTTTTTTTGAAACTGTTGAGGAAGGAGAAAACTTTTCTGAGATGGAAATGTGTAGGAATGTCGCGTGCAGATTAACATAAACAAGTTGCCTTAGGACTTAAATTTTAAACCCCTTAACTTGTTTTAAGGAAGTTCAAGAAGAATGAGTTATTGCCGAATTTTGAAAGAGATTTTTTGGAACGGGAACTGGAATCGTATCCTACAATTGTGCCATAATGTAAGACAGTTACAGTTGAAGTTGTGTGATGTCATTCCGTGAATAAATTCCAGCTTAAAGGACTTAAGCTTAAAATCTCAATGTTGAAAGTGTGATGAGGCGCCATATAACAAAGATATGTAAATAGGTCTAGAACAATGCAACCACAGCACAGAATTGATCGTAAATATTACCAGCGAGCATATTATAGTTATGTTTCTGCATCTAATCATAAAATAGAATGGAAACCATGTCAAAGTGAGTTATTGCTTCGAATCAGAGGATCAATGGAGTGAGCTACAGGATTATCTGGCACTATTTTCCTGCATCTCTGGAGTTACTGACAACAATCCTGAATCAATGATTGAAGTGAACAATATTCTCAAACATTGCTAATAGAAGAAGAAAGAAAAAACCGCTCCTATATACGTATTGCTAGAATACGTAGGTTTCTTATTTTAAAACATCGATTGCCTTCGTCGGAGCTTTCATGCACTCTCATTAATGAATAGCAGACGTTTACAGGTCCAAATGATTCATATGCTAAAAAACAAACTGACGAGTATTACATATGTCCGCCATGTTTCCTTATGTCTCTGAAGATTTTGACCTTAGCAGAGTGTTAGCAGTCTACGTTTAATTTAGAATTTGCAAAAAACAGCGTGCCCCAACCAAAATCAAAGGACATTCAAATTTCTCGTATTTTTATGCCCAACAATCAAGAGAATAACAATTTACACGTTTTGATCCTACTGTGCAGCATGAAAACTCACTAAAAACTACGAAAAAAATAAATTTAATATTTTAAGATTCCAATCATGCTTCGCTGTGTTCTTCAAATTAACATTAGGTCGCATTACACGAGGTTTTATGTTCTTAACGAGCCCACAAGCGAACGAACAACGCTCCTTAATCGATATAACGCTCTGGAATGGGCTTCAAGAATACAACGTAGCAGGATTTTCAACACGACACACGCCGGCGATGATGGCTCCTGCAGTAATTTGGTCGAATAAAATATTTCTGAACTTAGAAAATTCAGTATTAAGTGGAAAAGAATACCAATTTCCAGAGATAATTAGGGTTGTTTGAGGTTTAACTTCAAATTGTTCACCTGCGGGAAAAGAATGTCAACGAATGACAAATGTCAGAGGCCAGGAAATGAGGGGGAAACATCGAAGGTTAAATGGGGAATTGTAAGAAAATCTCCTCAAGTTTCACCTGGCTTGACGTGACTTGGAATGGGAGTTAGAATACTTGAATTCGATTAGGGGTTCCTTGACTACAGAGATTCGCTGTGGAAATTAGAAATCTAAAAGGAATTCAATTTGATTTGAACTGATTGGAGTCTTCTATAAAGAGCACATGAATTCGAGTTAACAGAAGTTCAAGTTTCACCATCCGCATCCATATAATTTAATTTTTTTAGGCATGACTAAAATAGAAAATTCCTTGAAGACAGTGAGAATTCAAGGAAAAATCGACTTCCTTGTCTTTTGTTGCACATTTTCACAGAAGAAGGACAGAATTTTAAAATTATCGTTGGTTACTCTTCAGAATATGCGAAGGTTTAGACAGCTGTTGTTTAAAATGGGATAAGGGATAAAGGATGAAGCTTGGTCAGTATGTATTTTCTTACATGGATTCCGAATGATCAGCCGCTACATCAGCTAATATCGTTGTCAATAGCAGGAATCCAGACAGATATCTGGCGATTTATAGATGATCGAAAAACAAACTACATCAACCACATGTTGTGTAAAAGCGGCAAAAATCTTAGTGTTAGAACATTAAGGCTTCTGAACATTTTATTGTAACAGCATGATTTAAAACTCGATTGTACAATGTCAGCTTTGCGCTACATCCCAAAATGAACCACAGTTGAGTTGTGCATACTATTGTTCTCTCGCGAGCGGAAGAAACCTACAATTTAATGCCGATTCCGAAAGGCGAAATTTGACAAACAAATATTCCTCTTTGAACGTTGCTAGTGAATAAATGCGAAGTTCATATGTAGTTCATATTTTAGCGCCTACGCGACGGTGAACAATCCCAAAATCGACATCTTACATCCTAACAAGATTTTTCTAGACACTTCGAAACAAAGGGAGACAGCTTCCCGTATGATTGTGTCCAAAATAAAAGCACTACCCTCCACCATCCTAGAGATAGCCAAAGGCACATTAGTAAACCAACCACTCCCGATATGAATGCGGTGGTATAGATGCGAGCATGAGCAAGGCAAACATTTTTTGTCACACTTGAATTCAACAGCAATTCGAAGTGGCATCACACATCAAAACGGAGATCCATTGCATTTGAAAATCGGACGAGGTTAAGACTCATTACAAAATCAAGTCAAAAATTGTTCCTTTCATTGTCCAATATGTCTATCATCTCTCTACGACAATCTATAATTCTAACCTTTAACGCCTTTCAATTCTTTCTGGATGTGATTATTTGCATATTGGCATTCACCATGAGACAAAATATCCAACCAAACCAAATTCCACATCGGTGGAGTAATATATACCACCGGTGTGGCTTAATGAATACCCAAAAATTTCATTAAGCATTTACGACGTTGCGCGAATATGCCCGAATCTCAATCATCAGTGACCTCGTCCATCGCAAATATCAGGGAAATCCATTAAGCCTAAAAGGTCAAAGGCACTCACAACCCTTACAAGTCAACATTTAATAATAAACATCCCCAACCAGTCCATTAAGGGGCTTATCTCGACTGCAGCCACGGCATGCATCCGACTGCCTCCGACCAATCAAATTAAATGTTAAAAGCTGCCCTGCCACTCTTACTAATGACAAAATCCGCTACGCTGTTAAAATTAACATTTTAGCCTAGATACCACACACACGCCCTCGTCCGCTCTTGCACATCCTCGTGAAGTGGATGTGTCCTGCATCGGCGCTGATATGGAAAACAAGCGAGCACCATGACGCTAGGATGCTCCAAATTTAGATCAAATTAATTATCTAATTGCATTTCTGTTGCTTCCCGTCAAGGACCCCATCACACATTGTAATCGTTCCCATCAGCTGACAGGCACAGGAGCATTCGCGCCAATTGGCTCTTCATTCGCCGTTGCGACCGTATAATGGCCTCCTGTTTGCTGACCTCGAACCAGTAGTGTGTGCATATCTGCATGCGGCAGCTCATCTCATGAATGTTTCAATTTCCTGAAAGTTTGCTAAGTCCGCCGCACAGTGGAGCAAAACGGTTCTGCTTCGAAGGAGGGGTGTGCAACCACTCAGCCGATGGGGAGCTGTCGTGCACTTACGATTTGTTCCAGAGTGGCAATATCGGAATTAATTACTGATGACAATGTTGATTTTTTTTTTCGTTCCAGTCGAGTACAACACTGGAAAGGGGGTACGCAAATTTAATAATCCCTTCCATCATGTATGAGTGCCATCGATTTGGAGGTGGAGGGTGGTGCCGATGTGATACTTTCCCGACTACGCATCCTCGGATTGAGTGCTTTCAGTCACTCACAAAATTTCAATGAGATTTCGACGAGTAATTGAATGCGATTTATCGAGTGCCACCGATGGAGGAGGGTATCCTCGCTGTGGAGTCCTCAGCACTGAGGATGATTATTAATTTATGCATCACGGGAATGGAAGTGATTTTCAGTTTTGAGTCATCGAGAAATTCATCATCTCTGCCGGAATTGTCGGAATTAGTGGAACGAACGGAGAGGCTGTTGTCGATTTTTGCCTGATCTGATGAAATGCTGCGAATTGTTTCGGTTTCGTGAGTCATTTTGTGGCGCTATGCAAATGGTCAATTATTGCGGTATATAGTGCGGCTTGATGTGCATTAGAGTGGAGTGGAGTTAATGATGGACAACGCTTTGCTGGCGATTCATGACTGTGTTCAGTTGTCGAAGATTTACATTGAAACAGATGATGTCACGACGGGATGGACTAGAAGGAGGAAGAGACAAGCCATTGTGAGCTGAATGGTCTCGTTACTTTGCTAACCTTACTGTTCATTGAAAATGGGTGATTTTCCATTGTCATTTTCAATTTATCATTAGCTTGAAGTACTGGTGGTAGGTAGGTAGTTGGATGTATTGATGGCCCAATTTGATGCCACATCGGATCGGTATGTATGGTGAATCATGAAAAGTTGTGAACAGAGGCAAGACAGACCGTCACCCGGATACAGAAAGTCGAGTGCTACACTTTGCCAGTTTGCCTGCAGTTGCAGGTTGCATGTACATTACTGTAGCTCGTTAGATAGATGAGGTGAATTTTAAGAGGGAATGAGTGGAATGTTAACATAAACCACCTTTGAAAGAATTTGTAGCCAGAAGACTGTCATAATATTCTTCGTGATAGCGCTCTTTGCAAGCCATGACATCTGAGTAAAAAATTTAAAAAAACTGAAGAAGTTTGAGGGAATTTTTGAAATCTATCGTTGGTTGCGGTGTACGTAGCTGGATGAATTTAAGCATTTATTTAGTGCACATTTAACAATAAATATAGAATATCTTAGCGACTAAACCATTTATTGTCAAAGATGTGCAGCGGGTTATGCTGGATGAATTTTCAGTATTTTAAGCATTTCGAGATCTTACACTTCTTACAATGCTTTGGCGGCCGCGACGTCTTTTACTTACCGAGTGTGTGGAAGTATAGGTCATACATAATGTATAATAATGTACATAAAATACGAGGGCTGTCTGATAAATAACCGACCTCAACGTGAAGCTAGCGGCACAAGTGAAAAAAAAGTTTATACTTCAAATTGTGCATATTATAATAGCTACTCGCCAAAATCGTATAATATTAAGTTGTAGTATCCTTTAGTACAGTACAAATATTTTGACGCCGTTCAGCGCCTCTCCAGTTGAGATTTTTTCCACAACAAGAAACTTCATACTTGCCAAAAATTTTAGTAAAAATTGGGGTAAAAGGGAATAAGTCTATAAGTCTTAATTCTCATCAAACCCATCGATAAGCGACCGCAGTTCGAGCAATAGTTGATGTATCAGTACTGGATCATCCAATGGCAAGTCTAGTACTAGTGTTTACGCTTTGATATCAATGGACCCAGAGGCTTTCTCAGCTCCTCCGAGCTCTGGCAAACTTATTCCCCTTCTTGAACACATATTTAAGAGAATAATGCAAAGTTCCTCCATTCAGATGTCATGCTTGTGAATGTTTGCAGACGGTAGTATCAGCCGGAATTTTGTTTAAAAATATCGCAAAACAATATTTGATCCAATTTGGCAAATTTATTTTTATATTTAATTTATCTCCAGATCAAAAACGTTTTCTATGCCATCATCCTCGTATCTTAAAATTCTCGACATCTTCATCTTATCTCCTTAAACAGACCACTCTAAACTACTTCCTCGCTTCAACAGTTCAACATTAAGTCACGTAAAACATTTTAATGAACTCCAATGAACAGATATTTAAAAGCCTCCGCAAACTTCTAGGACTAGTCACAGAGAGTCATACAAACACAATCAAGTTCATCTCCTTACTGAAATACAAATGTTTTTCCAGCAGCACCCCACTCCACCCCCACCACCATCGCTACCACCACAAAGAAGTCAGCAATTTCCCTCAAAGTTTATGGGTTGGGGGAGGAAAGTATGAGAAATGAAAATTCCTGAACAAATCCTCCGAAAAGTCCCGAAGCCACCTGAAGCTACCGCTATCCGCGAGGAGAAGACATGAAAAAAATTTGTAATTTATCTCAAGACTTCCGGAGGCGTTTTCGTTCTTTTTCAAAGACGTGCACAATTTTATTTCCCTTTGCGGTGCGGAGCAGAAAAAAAGTTCGCCAAAACCAATGCCCCCGGGGGACGAGAGTTTGAAAGTTTCATCCCCATTCACATTCACACACATACAGACAAGCAGACACATCACATCTTACCTGTACAGTCTTTTTTCTCCCCTTAATGACATCGGGATCATTTGAAATGTGCTCCTCGATTAGGTTTCGCATTTTATCGAATATTTTATTCTTAAATTTACTCAGATACGTCTCGTGCTCCTCGAGGTCGGCGTCGATTCTGTGATTCTCTGATTTGCCCGCGACTCTGCAAGAACACGGGGCAGAAACAAGTTTGACGTGAGATCCGATGGAACGGATGGACATGGACTGCAGTTATACTTACACAAGCGTGGTGTAGTTGTCGGACGAGAGATTAATTGTCAGGCGATCCTTGAGCTTGCGTAATCTCTCTCCAGACTCAATGTCCGGAGGACTGAGGTGGCTGGACCATTCTCGGAACACGGCGATTACCTTGTCGTTGGAGAGTTCTACGAACGAGAGAAAAGTGCAATAAGCCGGGAAAAATTCAAAGAGGAGTATGATGTATGCCTGCAGCTTACCAAGGGCTTTATGAACCTCCATCTCCATGGGGGTCATCCTCATCTGCTGAATGCGTTCCATGAGCTCCTTTGTATGCTGCTTCTGCTTCATGATTGTTCCCAGGGCCTTCTCAATCGAGTCGAGCAGCTTCACATACTCCGAGCGCCATTTCTCGTACGAGAGTGATCTGTGCGGGAGAAAAAGAAAAATGTGTGTCTCCGTCAGAGCCATCAGTCATCCCCAGAGAGGTAGAGAAAGGTAAAAGCGACTCGGGCTAAATGAAATAAACTTCAAAAGGTGCCCCCTTTGAATGTGCATGATGAAAAGTAATCCGAAAGATATTTATTTGCGTTTCCTTTTTGGCGAAAAGTTTTCGGGTTATCTCAGAAGTCCTAAAGGGGGTGGGGGGCGGGTGCGGGTGCGGACGTAGTTTGAAAGGATTTTATTGCACTCCTAGAATATCCCACTTTGCATTTGAAAAGCTGGAGTATGTGGGGCGAGCTCATATCTGTAAAAGGATTGCCCTGGCTTTGGCTTGCTGCTGCTTGGGCTGAATATTTCACAGGCAGATTGGCTGGTTTAATCTGATTGAAATGAATTGTGGATGAGTTTGGGAGGCGTGTGGAATGTGTGAGGGGAATGAATGAGTTATGTGCTTTGTTGACGCGGAGTTGTGATGTATGTACCTTTTCGCAGAATAAGTTGATTCAATTTAGAAGGTTGAGGGTTTTATTACGAATTGACGGTTCAGTGAAGCAGCAATGAAAGGGTACAATACAGAATGTTGAATTGGATTAAAATTAGGTAACTGCACGACAATAAGTTTAAAATATGTGTCGAATTTATTGTGTGCCAATATTTCGAGAATACTTTGATCTATTGTTGGGCTTAGACAAACAATTAGAGAACGATTTGGAAAGCTAGGAAAGTACAGCTTCTGATCGTCTTTTATTTCAATCGTTTCCAAACTAAATGTTAGCTTTAGAACTGTGTAGAAACTGCCTCGCTCCCGGATACCGGAATTCAGGAAAAAAGAAACAGTGGTTGAAGTTGCCAGTCATTTATACCGAATTTGGAAGTATTCAATTCCTAAGAAAACTCAATTAATTTGCCTCAACTTCACTTCACTTGACTTTGAAATACGAAATCAATCCATTCCTCTCAATTAATAGAAGCATCCTCTGGATGACGTATTATTGCGTTCACATATGATTCGAAGCTTGTGTATACCGCCACCAATTGAATGTCGAATGCAATTATGGGGCACTTCACCTCCCCCAATCAATGTGCCTCCACACACTCCATTACCAGCACTTCCGCAAATGATTTCCATTCCAATCACAATTTGAAACGCATTCGAGGGTTCTCTGTCGGGCCTCTTGAAGATTGCTCAAGGAGCAATCAAGGTTCAACGTCAATTCGAGGCGTGCTCGTGCGTCAAGTCAAAGGATCATCTGAGCGTCAAGTTAAAGCCTCATCAATTGGTCTAAGCGAAATGGAAAAAAAAAACTGAAAAAAAATAAGCGGTATTGTTCATCACCTCTCATGTGAAAATGCCTTGGAACCCATTTTGATACCCCAACACTCATCTCCATCGACCGGCTACGATGAAATCATCTATTGACAGGCCAGCATCATTGTGAATTTTGAAATTCCCTCCTTCTCACCTACACACATACACACGCACGCATAAAAATGACTGCTAAGGAGGGTATAAAAATAAAAGAAAACAGATCGACACGACAAAAGAAAAACGAAAAAAAAAAACGGAACGTCATATTCCACTTGGCAGAACTAATGGAACTGAATCCGAGTGAAATAAATCGCAGATTTCAATTTTCCCCTTCACGCCGGGTGTATTCATTTTTCTTCCTTGTGCCATTCGTCTTGGTCTTATCGTCGCGCATACCTCGTCCTTGGACTCATTTGCTCATTTGGCGCCCATGTATGTATACGTGTGTATGAGGTGTAGCTGCTCTCTCCCATCCACCCACCCACCAGAGTCTTCTGTTAAAAGAAAAATTACCAAGTCTTTGGGTTTGTTTATCTTAAGGATCTTCATCTTCACCGACCCACGAGGAGGGGACCGAAAAAAAGACGTTATTTTACGTCTGTTTCGAGAGCGTTCTCTTTCAATTGTTGCCGTTGATTATAGCGGTTGATTGTGTTGCGTTTGTTTGCTGCCTTGCCTGCTACCGGTTACCCGACGACGAAGAGCAACGAAGAATATGACAGCGCTGAGGTTGTATATGCATACATATTTAAAATGCTCGTCGTTGTCGGTAGTCTTGAAGTGATGATGCAGAACGATGGACAGGGATCGGCGGCGGATTGTGCGGAAAACGTGTGTTGCTTGTTAGCAATTCACGAAATCCGAGGGTTGTGCTCGTGCTGTGTTATCCTAAGAGATTGGACATCAAAGCGAGTGATTTAAAACTTGTTTACCAATCTGTACTCAAAAGAAATCCGCCTTGTTCTTGGGGGATTTTGTTTTCGTCTGCGTTCTTTACAGTGAAATTCGGAGTTTCGTTTTGGCAGGGTTTTCGGGGGCGATACGACAAGAATCTTCCTCAATATTTTGTATGCTTTGAGTCAAGCAATTACACGGAGAGCGAGAATATTTAAAAACAAGTTAAGCATAAAAGCGATTAAAGTGGATACACTTTTCAAAATGTCCTTAATGGACCCTTGGCGATGTATAGGAGAGTGAATAGTCCCAACACTGGTTCGGGTTAAAAGAGATCCTCCTCCAACCATTGTCTGGCAAAATAAAAAACAATAAACAAAAGCATCTGGGGGCGAAGAAGAATTGTTGATGGTTTGTATCGCAGAGATTCAAGTCTCGACATGTATCAAAATGTATCTACTTACCGCATACACAAGTGCACATGTTCATAATTCCCTTGGCAAAAGGACATAAAAGCGTCAACATGTCGCAAATAAATAAATAAAAAAGTTCCAAAAATGTCCAAACTTGATGAACACTAAAAAAAGATAAAATACACCGCCTAACAAGCAGACGCAACTTATCATAAAACACCTTCTTGTGATGGTGGGCAATGAATAGCTAATACACCCACCCACCTCCCATTCAAATCCGAATGCAACCCACTCCAAAAATAAGGAAATTTATGACAACTGGACGCAGCTGAAGAGGGAAATTTACTTCCGAACGGAATATTTCAACGACACAGCCGAAGATTTTTGTTGTTTTTTGGCCAAAATAAGGCAGTTTACGGGTGCAAACGGCCCCTTAAAGCCGATGGAAGCGCTCGTAAAAGCATCCTTATGATAAAAGTGACCCACTTAGGGACTTTATGAAGACATCTAGTTTTTACGGTCAGTATTCCGAAGGTGACTTATACCATGCATGAGAACAAGAGAATAAAACTTTGAAAAGTTCTCAAAATGAGTCCCCAAACCTTCATGGCAATTTAATGTCAAAATTCGGGAATTTAGTTGGCTCTAGCAATTTGACACATTTGTTGCCGCCGTCGATTTCTCCTAATCAGATGAAAAGGACTCCTTACGCTAAGCCTGCTCCTAATCAGATGAAAGGATCTCCTCACAAGGACAATCGTTCGGAAAAATTCGGTTTGTGAATTGTGTGCGGTGAATGAATTCAAGAAATATTTTTCAGGCGCGGCAATAAGACATCAATGAAATTCCCAACGACTATCATCAACAAAAACGAGGCCATGAAACGTGATAAATTCCTTTAATCCCGGCAGCTCAATATTTTTCCAATTAAATACGCACTTGAGGATGGGAGAGGCGTTCAAAAGACCCCCCTATTCTCAGCCGACCTCCTTTCCGCCTTTCCGTGGTTCAATGAATCCGATACCCAGCAACCGCAACGAATGTCAAAAGTCAAAGAAAGGAAGAAAAGAATCACACAATGCGTCGCCTAACACATATCCTGCCTAGAAAGTCGTCCTCTCCTACGGCGGAGGGGGAGGTCATAAATAATTTCTCCATTGAATACCGTCTCTCCTACATCGGAATGTCACACTTTTGTTCGCCTGAATTCAAAGAAACCCCAATTCTCGGTGTGCCCGAGCAATCCACTTACCGGTAGTCCTCTTTGAGTGTATAACAACAGCTGCTGCTGGTGCTGGTTCTGGTCCTGGTGTCCTTATCACTTCTCAAGCAATACCACTTGCTAAGGAGCAGCCTCTCCTCGGCCAGACAATTATTGCAAATTGCTAAAAAAATATCCTCGTCCATGTCTGTGGGGAGCAGCATTTTTCCAATACTTTCGCCGACGAGAGCCTGAAAAGAGAGACGAATAGGGTACACGTGCGACCGGTCACTTGGGCCCACCCGGGGACTTACAACAAAAAACACGCTCTTCGACACACGGTGACAAGTCTCGATTTCGTCCAGATAATCTCGAATTAAATACGGATCCTGCTCCAGCTGGATTACGTCTGGCGGCCCGGTCCCGAAGTGCATGTCGACGATCTCAATCTGGGGGCAAAGCCAAGCAAAAAGAGACGGCAATGAGGAGAAGGTAAAGATTAAGCTTTGTGAGTGATGGACGGTACGAATCCGTCCAACTCATGATTAATGTGCTCAATTAATTAAACGTTTTTCACAGCGACAGCGGCAGTTGCGGGGGGAATTCCTTCAGCCCCCCCTCACCCACCCGGGACAACCACTTAACCTTGATCGTAGGTGAAAGGCTGAAAAACTTCCCGCCCACTGCCAGTGCCTTCGTGTGTGTTTCGTACCTCAATCTGTCGGTCATCGTACATCGATTGCAGCTCCGGCCCGACGAGTTCCAGCAGCATGCGGCGCTCCTCAATGAATTCTGCACCACACGCACGTCCAAGGAGAGACAATCAGAAAGGATTTCATTTATTCGTTTTCATGGAAATAAATTGCATTGCCGTGACAGAGGAGGATGGGTAGGATGGTGACAAGAGGGTGGGGTTTGATGAGATGAGGATTAAAGTGTCCTTGATGACAAATAAGGAAGGTTAAGCAGAGTAATTGGCCTCAGACACTTACCATCCTTCAGGCTGGACACGTAGATTTTGATGAGCAATGGTTTAGGGAGCCGTGTTGATTCAGTTGTTACACCCCGTAGGGCGTTGAGGATACCCTCCTCAACGGGGACAGCCATTCCTTGCTGTGCGGGGTGCGATGCCGCTTTTGTGTGGGGATTTTGCGTTGATTGTGTGTCACTTTGGTGTGTTTAATCTCAATTGAGGCGAGGCGTTTGATACGCTGTGCTCTGACGACGGGCGGTAGCAGTGGGTGACGATGTGTTGAGACAATGGTGTGACGGTTTATTTGGCTGACATCGTGGGGGCTGACTGGTAATTGTGTGGTTTGGTGCCCTGTAAATAAAACAAGATAGAACATTTTAATTGATTTTTCGTATCGTGGGAGGCTAGCTATTTGAATGTACTCATTGTAAGGAATGGGGTCGTCCTCTCCGAAGGGAGGTGAAATGAGAGAAACACATTTAGGGTGAAGACATGTGTAGATCCAGAAAAGAGAATTTCGAACTAAATAGGCACTAGAATGGTATATCTCTTTTTTCAAAGTCAATTTATTAATGCGATTTCTTGTTTTCGGAATCTATTATTGAAAACAAATTTAAAAGTATGTTTTAAAGCACAGAAAAAGCAGGCATCTCAAAACGCTGACTGAATAATGTTCTGCAAGATATATTTAAGCTATATGCGCAATGGTAACGCATTTAAAGCAATTTCTGCGTATAGTCTCGACCAAAAATAAAACATAAATCTAATGATATAAACTAGATATCAAGTATAAGCCGTTATAGTGGAAAACCTGATTGGAAGAAGGCGAAAACGTCTTTTCAGCCCAGAAGGTAAAGTAAACCGTTTTCGGGGAATCACAATGTTTGATCAATTTCGACTACCATGAGAAGAGAAATCTATGCTGAGCATTGAGTCACTTCGACAACGAATTAGAAAAATACATGCCCATTCAGGATGGTAAAGAAATCGCCACTTCTGCAAAAATTTGCGTTTTTTTCTTTTGTAGGCTAAGTACTTATCGAACCGCCCTCGCATTAATCTTTTGACTGTACCAACACCCTGAAAATTTGTTGTGGGCTCTTAGAAGAATATGGTACTGCCCTTACGGCTATCATTTTGACCACTGACTTGTGTATAAATCTTACAAGAAAGCACCAACCGAAAGCTTAAGCCCGCTGGTCACTAGTGCTGGTTTTTAACAGTTTTCAGTTCCTCCTCGTAACTGAAGATTTTACAGAAGTCGCTCTGTTGGACAACTAGCCTAAGCTAGGGCACAATACCCTATCAGAATCAATTTTAGCATTCTTTGTTCTGTGCGCCTAGATTTCTTAGCATTCACTGCTTGCAATGGCCCTGTCGACGTAGATTTTATGAATAATCTCTGAGTCGTACCATAAGGGCAGTTGCATTCCCTCAGGATATTGTTTTCGGAATCGTTTTCGATTTAATGAACATAGTGACCAAAATGGAATATTTCCACTGGTAGCTTCCATCCTTCGATAAGCGGGATTGGATCCTTTGCGTTCACTGTGAATTTTAAATCACTTTCGTAGAAAGGTATTTAGCAGATAATCTGTGAATGAATAATGTTGTGGTGCAATCCACTTGTTGAGCATCAAGTGAGAGCGACTTAATCCTTATACCTAGCATAGACGCTGAAAGATCTTTAAATGCTGTGTACGATAAATTGGTATACCTATAGTACCTTAGGTTGGTAAGGCCTAAAGTGAGCTGATAAACCAATAAAATCGTGCAATAAATAGAAACCTTGTATTATACGACTTAATATTTCAGTTTTTGCTTAAAAAACATAACTCTCTCTCTCTCTCTCTAAGGATGTGTCCTACTTTCACTACAGAACAAAAATAAAGTGAATGTGTAAACATATTTATTCATTCTTTTCGGAGCCTCTACATCAAGAAATCGCTTCATTCGCCTAGAATGCTTGTTGGTTTAAGCATAATCTAGAGACTGTATAACTTTTAGTTTGCATCTATTGTGCAATTTCTCTGCTTGCAGTCGAATTTTGAGTATTCTTCTATATTTAAGTATTTTTTATTATGTAAGTTTAATAGGGAGTAAATTGTATCCTAAACTTCAATTTCTTTGAATGCTTTGAATAAAGGACACGTGTTGAGTTTGCGCAAGCATAACTTTTTATACAAGAAGATACAAACCAGTAATAAAAGCAAGGATTTTTCGAAACTCGTCTCTTGGTCTTTCGCCACACAAAAATGTCAAAATGTGACTAAAGTTGCATAATGGCAACCCCGCCACTCTTTATAGAAGCAACACAAATTAAATTGTGAACTGTTGAGCAACCCAAGTCATTTCTCATAATGGCATAGTCCAATTTCTGCCATTTGAAATATTGAAACTACGATCTGCTTTAAGGTCGAATTCGCATCTTTTCACCATCTCTTAACCTGCTCCTATTTGCTATGCGGTGTCCTACAAATTATTGGCGATGCACAGGTATTCAATGCCAACGTAAATTACACGCGATTATAGAGAGATAAAAGGACAATGCTCTTTTGCAGTGATGTGATGTCGCATTAAGTTATTTCTTCTTGTTCTCACACCGCACAAACAACACACCGCAGTTCAAAAAATAAATGGAAAAATAAACAACTGAAAATTTGTTGAGGGAGATTTTTGACTTTTTAAAAACTACAAGAAAAACAAAAGCAAGTGCATCCACAACCAACAGCTGCATTCTATCCCATTTTCATTACGATTTTCCCACAGATGCGCCAAAAAAACTTTCCTTGATTTCTGCTGCATTGTATTCACTTTCCTTTCTAAGTGCAAGGCAATGAATTCTCCTCTTTCTTCAGAAGCGTTCCTTCATTTCTCATAGACAAAGATGACTTTCCAACAGAAAAAAAAAATAATATCGTCTTCGTCCCAACAATTCACCCTCATTGTAGTTACTTCCAGAGTTGAAAGAAGGAGTCCTCTAGCGCCTGCATACCGCCCATCCTTATCCCAACAGCATACTTTCATCCTTCCACATGCTTAAACTTTCCACATCTGCAACCTCACCCAACTGCCGCACCCAAAGCGCATACGAATCTGAACGATTCCGAAGAGTAGCTTACGAACGTGTTCCTCTCGAATTATCATTTATTGGATTCAACCATGTAGCTCGTGTTTATTCCAGACCGACGGATGAGCGACGGTGATTGGAGAGCAGTATCCGGTGATTTCCGCAGGATTGGGTGATACGATTCCGAGCGAGTCATGCGATGCGCTTTTCAATAATTCGATTTCCTTCATTATATGTGGAAGGTATGTATTATCCCGTTTTGGATTGAAGTCGTGTGTTTCTGCGCCGAGCCAATGGATTGGATTGAAATTTCAACAGTTGAAAATAAGAGCGAGCTACCTTTGTTGGAAATATGTACCGGAATATGTGGGGGTAGAAAATGTTGGGGAAATTGAAGAAATAAGTATTGTGTCTAAATTAAAATCAATCAAATGAATTTAATTTAATTTAATTCAATTCATTTCAGTGGTAAGAGCGCCTTTTTCAAAAGATCTTTTGTCCTTTGAAATGGAATTTGTGTTTGCTCGTGCAGGAATTGGCGGAGAAACCACCACTGCCCATGTAGCACAGTTTTGTCTGCTCTCGACTCTTCTTGAATAAAATAAATTTACTCGTATGCTTTCCCATTGGGTTCATAAATATTCTTGCAAAGTTAACACATTTAACAACGATTGTTAAGAGTCGTCTGATTCCAGATATGACGCACAGATGGTATCACTGACGCCGCACGACAATGCTACTGAACACGTTGCTCCGAGGAAGCTGGCTTATAATCGGGAACAAAAGATCAATTGTCAAGCGTATTACAAATCGGAAGAGCATATTCCGCTATCTGTCACGGTAGAGCATACGCAGCTACCTGCTACTCGAATAAAAAGTCAGTTTCTTCTGATTGTGTTCGGTCCCTACTAAATTACATATATATGACATTCTCACCTATTTCAATTAGTTGACTTGTGGGAACTAATTTTTGAACTACATTGTTCATTCTACTACTTCACTTTCAGCTTTCAATGCAACGATGCAGCTCGCTACTATAGAAACTGCCACTGTGTTATCTGCACTGGATATGCTTCACCGGTTGGTTAGGTTTGTGCAGCTGTCAATTGCAAACTCCAAACGTTTACTAAAACTTTGTTCCCAGCCATTTACGACCCCACTATTTGCATGTCACTCTCTTTCTGAGAAGTTTATCGAGTCCGAGTTTAAAGTGACCCTTTTCAGAAAGTATGTGATTTAGTACAGAATCGTTGTCTAATTCAATCTGCTCTACGGAAACAACAATGTAAAGTGATAAGAAAGCGGATTGTTGAGCCCTGATCCTGATTCATGGATTGATCCTTGAAAGCCAATAATCCGCCGTAGTTTTTTTTTGAGTTATCAGAAAAATCGGTGAATTGAGTATCGCACTTAGACCCAGAAGCACATTTTGATCTGTGCGCATGGCAGAATAATGGGGACTTGTCCACTAGCATATCAGTTCATCGAACATTTTGCTCAATCTTGCGTTCAGCAGTTGCGTTGGTTGCCTTATTTTGGCTGAAACTGTCTTTTCTTCAGCAGTTGCGGCGAGTGCCTTATTTTGGCTAAAACTGTCTTTTCTTTCAAAAACTGTTTCGGGTGGACATCACTCACTTAGAAAAATTGTCTAATGCTGTGCAAAGTGACGCTTTCGTTCTGCGGAGATCTTTCTGTCAAGATTCCGAGCAGAGAACAACCGCCAGTCTCAACATAACTACATATACACCATCTGTTTTTATACTGTAAGCACCTCCACATGTAAACCTTGCCATTGCTGCTTTGAAATACTAAGAATTTCATCCACCAAGGCCCATGCGTGTAATTTGAAAACGACAAAGGGTAACCCTCGGAAAACGTTGCTATTACAGTCTAACCAACAGTCTTGCCTTATCGAGTCGTGAGCCAAACTAAAAGCAAAAATTAAATGGTTTCTTAGGCCCTCGAGGTTAAAACGGTCTTGTCTGTGACAAAGACGAATAAATAAAATGCAAAACCGGGAACTCTACGTGTTGATGTAGTCCCGGAGAATAAACCGCACTCCTGCTTAGATTGTATATGAATCCCAGCTTCCCATGTTGAGAAGAATGCATACAGAGACGAAACCTCCGATATTCAATTAGGGACCACGGAAAACCGCCAATAATATAAGAAAGAATTTCTTCATGAGTATGACACAATTGTACCCAAGGAAAGAAATATTGTGTATTGAAAAATATTCCACATACGCCACAGTGTCCAACCAACTCTGCAAAAAAAAAAAAGTATAAGAGCAACAGTACAGTTGTCCTTTTCCTTTACTTTTCTTAAAATGTTTGACATGCCTTCAAAAACTGTTCCTAAATGCATGCAGCAATTATCTTTCTTCTCTAAAATCATTCAAAGGCAAGGCAAAACTCTCCCTTCACAAGCTTCTCTGGGAAATTTACAATTCATCACGTCCGTCCACCTCATTAGAGGACGCCCGCAACAAAATTGCTTATGTTACTGGACACAGAAGCCCAGCGCGATTTAGATGTATTTATGACACGCCAAACCACTGCTGAGCACCATACACACTAACTGCCCTGTTCCGTAATGTCCGCTCGGTCTGTGACACATTCTCCACTCCGAGTAACCTGTCATCATCATCGTCCTCTGCTTTAGGGGTGATGTAATGACTATACATTTACTATCCACTGCTGCCCAGCTCGACCCGCCAAGTTTCCTCCTGCAACAATTTATAAACCCTCGCAGATGCGGTGTTTAAATTTAAACACCCCAGCTCACACTTCCCGTGTGCCATGAGAACACACATTCCCGGAGAAATTTTCCACCGAAGCACTCTCACCTTTCTCGGCCAACCCGTTTAACTCCGCGCTTCTCGCAGAAATAATAAAAAAAATTCACATTTTTCATGCGACAGCAGCTCCTCGCTCGCCATGGCGCAGAAAGTATACGCCAGCATAAAGCCGACCACATAAATATTCAAGGTATTCGCTAATTAAATGTAAGGTCCTTCGACGGACTAAGGGACTAAAGGTGTGTTTAATGTGTTAAAGCACACGCGCGTACCAACGACCACCCGGACTTTAAGCTCGCTGGGGCCGAGCGGGACTTTCTGTGTCGCTCGCCGTAATGAATGTTGACTCCTGGCGCAATTAACTTTTATTATGTCCAGTTGTGTATGAAAAATAAATAAGCGGAACAGAAAAGGTTATAAACCTCAATTTGCATTTTCTTCCTGCGCGGCACAGACGCGCTCTGTCGCTCAGTCGACTCCTGTTCGTTTTTCAACCCCACAACTGTGTACATGTGACAGGAAGATAAATCTCATTTGCCGCCCGGTGAGGTCCTTAGAGTGCGATTTGCTGGAAGACGAAATGCAGATTACTCATTTTTTCTTCCCAACAAACTTGTGCTGGGACGCAGCGCTTGTGTTTAACGAGAGAAAGTTTCTGCAAGAGTTCGGTGGAAGAAAAATACAGACGTTTGCGTTGCAATTAACCGACACGAAGAGAGTTGTTTCAGTTGAAATTAGTTTCACAAGATGAAAGAAGTTGAGACTTGGCGATGGGGGTGGAATCTGCGAGGAGATCCAAAAGCAGTTATCTTCACAATCCCTCCTGGGATCCTCGGTATCTTCGCAGTGGCTTTATCGCTGGTGTGGACTGAGTTAAGACTTGAGTGTTGGTTCGTTGTTTTAAGTGTTTGGATGAAGAGGGCTGATTTGTTCTTTTTTGAGAAAATAAATTTTTTTAATAAGATATATGCTGTCTGCTGTCAATCTGCAGACTTTAAAGAAACAACGCTTATATGCACCATCATTAGCCCGTCTGACAGTGAAGGTGTCGACTACCTCTTCATGCCATCAGTTTATATGACACACAAACTTCAAGCACCACTGGAAGAACTGCATGAATTACTAGCAAATATCTTCAACCTGCCGATAAGCTGCAACTCTAACGCCCGACACGCGGAGTGAATAACTTTTAACGTTATAAAATAATGCAAAAATAAACAAATTTTTTTAATGTTTCAAAGTCCTTAGTCTTTTTCAGAAAAAAAACTGTAGCGCCATGAAAAGAATGAGAATGTCCAGACTATAACTTTTTGTACTACTGACAGTTTCAATGGCTGAGAAAATCATTCACGTTCACATCATTCTTTCCATGACGTAATAAAGAAAACCGAAGGATATATAAATTTTGTCAGATTATAAGATACATTTTTGTGTCGCCCAGTCATAATATAACCCCTATTGTGGGACTTGACAAGGAGTTTTGTTTTTTAAGGTTCTCAAAACAACTTATATGCTTCTATGCATTTACAAATAATCAGCCATTAAAGTAATGACTTCTTTTACTTCACAGTTAAAATTTGTTTAGGAATGCCTGTCTCAGAATGCCACCTTATTTCTATTATATGAGTTTCTGGTGTCTCAGAAAATAAAAGACTTATGGACGGGATGTACTGTCGCAACCAATGCTGATATGTAAGCAATAAAATACTTACTTTTGCACTAAAGAGTCGATACAAGAGCGCATGGTAGACGCTTTTTGAACTTATTTAATGAGACTTTTAAGAAGATTCTTGCCCTTGTTAGGGATTCAGGTATTTCTTGAATACACAACCACTTTTACCTATCAATCTTCACCCTGTATGTATGTCTCCTTAAGCTGTCTCCGTTTGTCGTAACCACACATACATATGTTCACGTATAAATCTCTTTCTATTTCACCATACGCTCCCATAAAGAATGCTCGGTATCAGCAATAAAGGTTTCGATCCCATCAACCTTCCGGAAAAGTAAAAAATACCTCTACGTCTTCCGCCATGTTCGTAGACTCGGCGTCGATTTAAGTAAGACCACATCAGCTGCCGAAATAAAATTTACCGATAACTGTGGCTATTCCCGACACTGCTTACTAATTTTGGGGTTTCTTCACCGCTATGAGGATTACAGGGAATTGCCAAAAGCAAGGAATACAGGACGGATTGAGATGAATAGAGAAGCAAGGCTAGTTTGTTGGTTGGTTAAAGGCAAAACGCAGGTAAGACGTGTCTCAGTTAGGTCGTAATGGACCCATTATGGTTTCCTACATAGGATTCAAGATTAACTTGCAGAGGTAGCAAACTAGTTCAATTGAAATATCAAGCAGTTCATGGAAGAAGAATTCTCCTAGGCGTGTTGTCAAGCTCTTCTTCATCACCAAAGTCCCTTCAGATGCTCTAGTTTATGAGATTCAGTTTTATTTTCTGACACTTCATATGTCAAACAGTATGCCGGCCTGCATAGAGAGTCGAATTCGGTTTGAAATTTCCGGTCGATTATGTTAAATGTTAACCTCTGGATCGTATTTTAAACCTTTCAGCGGAAGTTTTCGAAAGATGGTTTAATCAGCCTGAAATTCATCAGCCTTAGAAAGTACATCAGATTGAAAAAAGCAAAAAATGTGCGTACGTTGGTCCAGTGCTTTGAACTTTTCCACAGTTGGTCGCTATCTGTGAATTAATTAGAGATTGCCATACTTGCCGCTTTATCCACTGCACGGAGGTTCCGTTGAAAAATACTGCAATTATCAAGAAGACAGATGAAGCGGTGCAAGCTTAAAGTTTGAAATACGGGTATGCCCAAAAAAAAAATTACTTTTATGTCTTCATAAAATTTTCATTCCACTAAGATCGGGCAAAACACATTTTAAAATGTTGTCAAAATCAAGGAGTGTGTCGAAAGCCTGTCCAGAGTTCAGAGACTGGGAATTGAATCGCCAGAGTGAGTGATATTTATCAACTGATGCCAACACGCCTTAAGAATGAATTCGAGTTCCTTTGTGGGTGTGGAACTGATTCTCCCTAATGTCAACAACTGTTTTCTTTTGATTTCCTAGATGGCAAAATGTTACAAAAACAAGTTGTGGCATTTGCAACGCGGATGATGATATAGGCGGGTCTACACAATGAAAATGGTTTGCAATCTTCCAAAATCGATTTCCAAATGACTATCAGACCTTGTAGAGAAATGCAGAACGCGCTGCTCCAGCCCCAAGACCAGTGGGATAATGCAACAGAGAACACCCACGTTGTCATTGACGAACAGAACTGGAGAAGGACCTTAATCAAATTTGGAATAGGAAATTAGAAGCAGCTGGGTAAAGCTCGTCCCCGATGGAGAGGCTTGTTTGTTCAGGCCCAGATCCACCCCAGGCTCAAGAAGAGTAACAAGCAGACCTTCTTAATTCAAGGAAGAGAGTCTCAAATGATTTTCGAAGAAGGACGCCCAGCAAACATATCGTGAATTGCATGAAAAAATTAACCACAATCTGATCTGATCTGATCTCCATTATCTTAAGACTCTACGAATTTATTCTTAAACCTAAGCCCAGCCCACTTAATCGATAATTCCATAAACCGATCTAGGCTACTGTGCGGTGAATTGTGAGGCAAAGGACCTCAGCGTGTATATTTCGAAATACCGCTTTCGACGAATGAACTTCAATGGATTTCAGCTGTCTTTCGTTTTATCTGCCCGTCGAAGCGTACAGCCTGCTACTTCATTTTATGCATTGGCATCGACACACGCATATTTTTTGCATCCATAATAAAACCAAAATAAGCCTTAAAACTTCACAAGGAGCATTTCTTTCACTCCATTGTCTATGAGGCAATGCCGTTGAAGGACAATAATGGTGAACAAAATTTTTCTTAAGCTCTAATTCAAATCGAAAATATTTCTTCCGTCTTGCTGAAAGTTAATTTCTCGATGCACTGCGGTACATTCCGGAGAATTCCAAAATGCTACCCCTGACAAGTGTACAAATAATACACGTTCATGCTAGTGACTACTCGTTGCTCATTCGATGGTCCTTCGTCCAGCCACTTCACAGACGCAAAACTTTGCAACGAGCCCCTGAGCCATTTATTCAAACTTGCACAAAAGAAACCACAGTTTCTAAAGTCAGGTCGAAGCAAGTTACCAGTTTTTTCTGCACAGATTCTCTCAATTCTCACAGTCAGTGTACCGACAGTGCCATGGGCTCCCACAACATCCACAATTTCACTTTACCAACTCTGTACGGACGCCGCCGTTAACTAAAGTCGCTTCGAGGTTCAGATTTTGGCTTCCAGACAATATTTCTCTTAATCACATCGCCCAACCACAAGAAACGTATACGCTTCACGTCCTCAATTCGCACACAAATCTTCTACCTCCCTCTTATCCTTGACTAATGCCAGTAAAATAATAACCCAGGTGCTATCATATTGTGCCAGGCACCGAGTTGCCTGCTGTCAGCCGACATAAAATATGGGAGCGCTCCGTTTACTTTTCCTGAAAATCCACCCTGCTCCAATGAATATCCCAGAAACAAAACTCACATCCTGTGCGCCGCACAGAGCCTCCATCCCTTCGGCATTGACAGGCAAAATCATCTACGGACACACCCCGTTCCCCCGTTGGACTGTCGACTTAGGCAAGAAATCATACATTTTACATGCCTCCGCCGGCCGGACCTTTATTGCAGGGACTTTCTGTCATTTTGCCGAACAGCAGACCAAACAAACTTTAGCGCTGGCCCCTGACCGAGTGTCACTTTATTGGATCGTAAATTCCTCCTTTGATGCGAATCAATTGTTTCTGCCTCGCTCGGCGCTTCGTGTGGGGATTGGATATGTCCAACCGGCCAACTAGAGCCGCTTGTAGATTCAACTCGCCGCCGCTGCCGCTGAGGAATGTGAGCCAGTGTCCGGCGGCGGTTAATTCCTAAAATAAGTTTACGTGCGACCTTTTCCGTGATCACGCTGGCCAAGTTTGACAATAAAAATATTTCATTCGCCGGGCTGCTGAATCACAGAATTGCTGACTTGCCTGTGCGCTCATTTTTGCGACATAACTCATGGTGAAGTATTTCCGTTTCGGGGTTTAATATCGAGAGCGGTTTTATGACAGCAAGTCAGAGATGTACGGTATGGTTGCTTTTGGAATTAATACTCGCAACAGTGCGAGGGATGATGTGTGTCGACTGACTGGACTGCCTGGTCTGTGTGGACTGCGTGTAGTGGACGGGGAGTTAATTTGGACTGGCAGCAATGTTTTCGTGCGTCGTTGGGGACAGTTTGCGTTTATGACGGTCTGATGGACGAACTGTGGCTGATAGATTTAATTTGTTTCATTAACTCGATGATTCCGGGCGGCTAATTGGAGACGATTTGACAGATGTTTGAATTGATACTTGGCAGCATGCTGTTTGGGAGTTTATTGCGTTTGTGTGTTTGTGGATTGTGAGGAGAGGAATGTTTTGTTTTGTTCATCGCCGTTTCTATTAAATTAAAATTTTATATTTTCTAGTATTTGTTTGTATCTTATGCAGTAGATTGGCGATCGTTGAAGGATCTGATCCATTTCTGTCTTCCGTTCACAAAAGTCCCAAGCATGTCTCTTGCAGTTGATAGAA
This sequence comes from Eristalinus sepulchralis, assembly GCA_944738645.1. Classification (NCBI taxonomy): domain Eukaryota; kingdom Metazoa; phylum Arthropoda; class Insecta; order Diptera; family Syrphidae; genus Eristalinus; species Eristalinus sepulchralis. The sequence goes on from OX122886.1 coordinate 59,670,676, forward strand.
GGTTTGTGTCTAAGCTGCAATCAATTTTGCCTAAAATTCAGCTGAACTACTAGAAATGAATAACAATTCAGTCGAAAATTGTGATGAGTGTCAAGGCAGGAGTTTCGACTCTAGCTGTTTTGATAAACCGAAATATCACCGGTTACCAAGAATGTCGTTTGTGGAATACGTTGAGCGGTAATGCCTGCCCTTCTTGCAAGTCTTTGCTGAACATTTATGAGACTCAGTTCCTCCATTGAAATATCTCAGGTATAGGTAAATTTGTCTACGAACACTGTAAATGAGAATAAATATTTCCTAAGCTCATCATTTAGCGATCGTTAACCGATCGTCTTAAACACAAATCAAGCACTTATCGGAGAACTCTTTCCATGGTGGGTATCTTATTTTTAAAACAATAAAAATCTTGCCTAATTTCAGGCGCCAACCATTGACGCGCAGCGGCTATAACGAACCAAGAAATGTTTTCCATCAGTCTGCCCATCAAATAAACATTTTTAAATGACAAAAAAAAGTTATGAAAAAACAAAGCTCGCGATTTTGCATGCTTATGTTTCATCAAAATTACATTACGCCCTCACACAATGAATGTCTCTCCTCGGTGACTGAACACGAGTCGTTTTTCTCTGTTAACCGGCCATTTTGTTCACCCTACCTCGCGGCCTAATCGATTTAATGCGCTTCAAGTGACGATAACTCTCTCAGACTTCAACGCTGTCTCATCTAATTTCAAATTGAAACACTTTCGTAACTCAATTTGTAGCATGCTCACTTTTTTGCGCTTCTGTTGTTATTTTCGTAAAGAAATCGTCTTCGCGTTGTTCCAGCCATTCGGTGTCGTGTATAACTCAACTTTAACTGACAAAGTTTTCAATGACGCCAGTCGTTGTGTACCTTCAGTTGGCCCCCGGGACATTCGGCATTCCAATGAATTTCCGGGAAAATAGCAGCTGAACGCGATGTAGTTTTGTGCTGTCCATTCGTTTGTTGTTGTATAACTGCCACCGTCGGTGCTGTACTCACGGTCGGGATAAATTCATCAATGTAAATGGAGGAAGCGACGACGACAGAGAATTGTTTGTGGAACTCTCATAAATCTTTCCTCATGGAAATTGGTGTTAAAAATTGAAATAACTTTTTTTTTTGATTCGCAAATACACGACCAATTCGGGACGTATGTGAAACATTTTGATGTATTTTTTGAGTTGAGAAAATAAATATTATCTTGCGGCTGCGTCATCGATGATGGATAGATTTGATTAAGGTACATACATCTATCCATGTACGTATGTATGTGCACCTGAGTGGAGGCAGTAGTCGTGGCACCTAAAGCTCAGGAAGTTTTACATGTTGGGAAAAACAGGTGAAAGGAAAAGGATTGGAGAATAGTTTCCATCTGTCGGATCAACACTCTGAACGAACGCAGTCCTTGAAGCCTTATTGTTTCATTTGATTCCGCTTTGAGTAGCAAGACCCCTAACTTCCAACGAACTTAAATGGATGCGGGGTACTCGGGTGCTTAATACGAACTTAACACACCCCACTCCTCTCCCGGAAAATGGCAACACTTTTTATTCAGACCACACGCACACGCTTCTGTGGTCAAGAGAAATTGTTTCGTCCACTCGACTAGACACACAGTTGTTCCTGAAATTGCCCAGAGGATTAGTGTAATCTCAGGCTGAAAGTTAGATATTTCTTGTCGTTGCCTGTGGACGTGAGGCAGACAGCCAGTCGACCATTAAACTCCAAATCCAGTCCTCAGTCCAGCGGTGAGGAACCGAAAAATACGATTATGCAATGATTAAGTATATCAGAGTTACGACAGGGCGGTGGCCTTGGTCATAAAGCCAATGATGACGATGGGAAGATGGATAATGGGCAATTTTGTTCGCGTCACTGTCACTAAGTGCCAATTATTCACCTCAAGCAGGCTTGTCATCCCAATAAATACCTCTGCCAGGACCTCGTCGAGCGGGAAGAGGGGAGATTTCAAAATTCAAATTTATGCATCAATTATTTCAATTTATTGCCTCAGATAGCGGGGATACTTTTCTCTACAATTTGTCGTCTGAAGTTGGGTTACCGAACGCGACTCGCGTGTGTCTTGCCTGTGATATGTTAATGCAGGTACTTTTCTGGTTCATCATTTTGCACGGAGGAAGCACGGCGTTTGTTTCGTTCATCGTTTGCCGCCTGTCACGGTTGCCAATTGAAGTGGTTGCGACAATTTCTGATGGGTCCTTGGTTATGACAGTGTGAGAGTGGGGGTACACTCTGGCAGCCCGTGGCTACATGGATGCCGTTTTAATGATACTGTCTCGAATGAGATGAATGGGTTTCGTGTCTGGAATTCTGTGTTTGGGAATTCTTTACAGCACGGGGGGAAAGGTTTGTCTAGACATTTGCAACCGTTGTGTTGAATAAGACAATGCAATGTTATTAAGTAAATATTCCCCTGGGATTTGCTTTGAAAATTTTATGAAATTAAGAATTAAAAACGGGCGAGAATATCGCTCTTCTTTGGCAATTAATCGTGCTGTGCGGTCTGATTCTCAAATCATCGGCAGTCGATTGCTGATTTTATTGCTTTTTAGAAAACGGGTTTTCGTGAGGATGCAAATTGCACATTTTAGAGCTTCTGTCGTCACCGTTATTTCAGCTTCAAAGACTCTGCGGTGACTGGGAACCGAAGTGATTTAGAAGATCCAAAAAATTCCGTTTCCCATTTCATACTCCACCCATCTGTACCACAGGTTAGAAGCCTAGAATCAGAGTTGGTAGCTTTTTGTTTGCGGAGGATTTCAACTACATTATTATGTTATGTAGCTCTAAGAGCTTTTCTGATGCAGATGTATAGCCACCTATGTACCATTCGCATTGTGTAGAAATTTAAGCCAAGGTAAAGTATCGGTCACCACTCTATCTCTTCAAAAAAGAGAATATATGGGGACTAACGAATGTCATAGAGGATTAAAGACACCGAGTGCTTCCAATGATTTCTTGCTCAAGTAGAGGGCCGTGACATGGACGATTTTTTGGCAAATTTTTCAGTGTTAAGCTTAACACTTTAATTTTCAAAATGTTTTCAATATTATATACAATAATATATAAGTACAATGTTATTTATTTGTGAATACAAGAAGTTTCTATAAAATGTTTAATATGTTGTGTGTTCCTCAAAGTAGCCCGTCTTAGATCGAAACCTTAGAAAGGACGAATAAAGTTAAATATTGCTCTATACCTGTCTGTTACAAGAAATAACCTATTCGCTACGTCGCTGTTCAGTTTTTATTGAATTTGTTTCGGTTGAGATATCAAATGTCGCAAAAGAAAATCATTTATCTGTGGCTATTCCGATCACTGAGTTTTGAAATAAAACAAACTTATTTCACTGAATTTTCCCGACATTTTGACAGTAGTTTAATTAAGACAGTAGGAACAAATATATCAGGAAATATAGAATATATGTTATATTTAATAGAACTTCATTGAAACGTCTTTGTTTCATTAATAAACTTAATAACCGGAAACGAGTTTTTTTCAACCAGTATCAGCTTGTTCCAACCTCAATTTCGGAATATTTTCAATTCACAAACACCACTGCTGTTGTACACACGATTACACCCTATGACAAGGCAGAGAGATAACATGTCGATCTCATAAAGCACACAACTTCGTCTTTCATTTATCCTTAAAGAAAATTCCCAAAAAAATCACAAGCTGTTTTACCATAAACATGTCAGATTCGAGATATCGAGTAATCAGCAATCGATAAAATAATGTTTAAAGAAATCTCCCTAAGAAACGTACATTTACGTCTCGTTGAGCAAAACTGTTTTCGCTTGTAATAAAAAAATATGGACTGGAGTATTGATCAGAGAAAAAAACATTTAATTTGAGAGTTTTTTTTGTATGAAGTTCGTCTCTGGTATATTCGATTAGCTCGATGCAAACCCCAAATCTCAAATTTATCTTTCTTCAATTTGAATCGACCCAGTGATCTGACGCGTGCTTGACCGAACACAGCGAGCCGTTAATGAGGTGTTTGTTGGCACTAAAGCGGAAGGGGCCAAAATTGGTTTGGCGATAAATGAGGGCAAGATGAAGTATATACTGTCATCTCGGCCGGAAACACAACATCGACGTCTCGGACAGAACATACTACTAGGCAGCAGAAACTTCGAGGTACGTCCACCTCGGATCGGCTAAATGGGGACAACAACATGTCGGTTACGAACTCACTCAAAGTCAATCTTGCCAATCGCTGCGAAGGACTAAATTGGCTTTATATAACAACTTGATCATCCCTGTCCCAGTTCTTGACCGTAACGTTACTTCCCCTTTCTTTTTCGTCTTTTCGAGAGAGAAGTTCTGCGTGCAATTTTTGGTGACGTTTGCGTTGAGGGATTCTAGGGGAAAAGATTCAACGACGAACTTAGTAGGCTGCACAGTGGCATAAGCCTGGTCAAGCGCAGGCTTATGCAGCAAGAAAAGTTTTCGAATCCGAGCCATTCGAACAACGCAACAGAGGACGGCCTAAGTTCAGATGCCGCACACAACCATCAACAAACTTAGAGTGCGTAATTGGAGGCAGCTGGCGAGAGATCGTACTAGCTGGAGAGGCATGTTCGTTGAGGTCCAGGGCCACCCCAGACTGTAGCGACACGGAAAGAAGAAGTCATCTGAAGAAATCAAATATTTGTGACAGCTACCAAAAGTCCTTGATTCGACAACTTCTCTATTGAGGTATCACTTTTTTAATAGCATACTATTTTCCATGATTTCACACAGGTTGTTCCATGATAACTGCTCAGATTCCAGCCCAAGGACCGCGTTGTCTGAGGCTTTCATCATCAACATTCTAATAACACGCCTCATAACACCCCTATTTCTGACCAACAAAAGCCATCGTACAAATTAACCACACCACAAATCATAATAAAAACTACCCAACCAATTTCAAAAATTCTCAAAAAAATAAGCATTCCAAATCAACCTAAAAAAAGAAAACCGCAGTGGAAATTTAGTTTTCCTGGAAATCCGAGTGCAACTGAAATAAACCGTCGACTGGATTATTTTGCTTATTTTGTTTGATTTAAACGCATAGCAACACCTGTGCTCGTCCTGTGAATATGTTCCTTATTGTGAATTCCGTTTTAGTATGCCCCATAAAATTTTGTTAACGATTCATATAATTGGAGGGCAATGTGGGTTTGGTTGGACCACAGAATGAAAAATATTCACAATACGAGACACCACTGGCAAACAGAAATTGGTGGGGATGGTTTGAATTGAAATTCAACGAAAATAAGTGAGAGGAATGTGGAATCACTTCTGTCGCCTCGTTCAATTATCGATTTTTTTTTTTGAATAGTTTGTATCGTGGTAATTGAGTCATTCATTTGGTTATATTTGGCCGTTTGAATAATTCTAACGCATTCATTTGAAACATTGTCGTGTTGGGAAATACATCAATAATCAATTTTGACAAGAAAGATTTCAGCTCAACACACAGAGAACTTTTGTTTTAGTTCTAAGAGCAAAAACGGATTAGGATTTCGTGGTCGAACTAGTTTTATTTTGTTTTTGATTTGCTGCTGTTGTATTTTCTAAAACCTTTTTTTTTTGGCAGAAGAAGTTCTTCGAAATATTCAATTTCTGAAATGTTTAAGTTCCTAAACTGGCTGAAATCTCCAAATGTTCTACAGTACCGAATTGTTTATCTCGATAAGAAACAATTTCGAAAAGACGAAGTCCTGCAATGATGGGAATCCCAGATAATTAGGGTAATAAAATATTAAAACCCAAAATACTCAAAACACTCAATTAAATATTTCGAAGACTGGAGAATTCCCCGAAAGATAAACGCAGTGAAAACTAACAAATTCGAAACTACTTCAAAACTCACGACTACCTTAAGAAAAACTGTTGCCAGGTTAAGTAAAATTTTCTAGAATTTCATTTAAATCAACACAAGCTCTTAAGTTCCAAACATTTGTAATCTCCGACAAGGTGTTTTTGTGCAGAAAAGTTACACGACAACTGACGTTTCTCTTGAACACAGTCTATTTTTGAGCACTTTCAAGGCGTCCTTAATCCACATTTTTCTCCCGAATTTGTATGAAGAACGAAATTACTCAAAAATTGTCGTCCATCCAGATGAAGTGCGTTCAACATCCTAATTCTATGTAAAATGACACCATAGGGGGTGGCTGAAGTGGACTAAAAGTTCCATATCTCTGATTCTCTTTCCCGCCTCATTGCCAGATATGCAATTGGAATGTCAAGGCAACTTCTTTATGTCGACCTTCAGCAGCAATGCGAACAGAATCCCCGCGCATATTGTGCTTTTTTAATTTTGTCACGCCATCAATCCACCGACATATCTGCGTGTACACGCACGCAGCTTCTGCGTCTTCCTTTTCATATCCCTTGCCTTTATTTTTTACAGTTCCATCAAATATTCTTCTCTCATAAAACGTCTTAATTTGTTTGGCAAAGTATTTATTGAGGTATTCCGGTGACTTAAATTCGAACATGAAAGAATCAGAGGCCAAAAAAGGAAAAACGACATTGTAGGACTGTCTTATGGAATGGTGGGGGTGCCATCATTGCTGCTTTTCGTTGATTCAAGTCTTCGTCCGACATTAGAATCGCAGTCCTTTTGCAACAATCCGGGGAAAATTAGGTTCCTCATAAATTAGGAGGGGAAGCAGACGCTGGAAATGAGGCTCAATTTATCAGCAATTTAAGGCCATGGCAACTCTGGTATTCGCGGAATTGCTATTTCATTATCCTAATTATAGGCGGGCGCTGAAGAAGCTGAGTATCGGTTAATTACCGCACGAAGGGAGGTGCGAAGTGGCAGTACAATGGTTGTTGCCTTCTTTTTTTGTCTGCCCGGGGCGAGGGAGCGTGGGGCAATTATTTGTGCCTTCATTCTTTTGTCTAGGATGGGTATTGAATGATTTTTTAAGGGTGGGGACGTAATGCGAGAAAACTTGCTTAATGTGTTTTGAATCACTCGCAGGTTTACATGACAGATTTCTTAAGTCACACGGATCAAGTTGGGAATGACAAATGACTTTAGACAAGTTCATGATTTCTCTAGTTAAATGAGAAGGGGTTGAATGATGTGACTTTCCTAATCTCCTCTTAATCTTCAATTAATTGATGATAAAAGGGAGTTTGTCTTTAGGAGGAGAAAAAAAACTCAAACTATAATCGCTGTGAGCAGCTCGGAATTTATTAAATTACAGAATATCCATAGCTCATTGCCTCGCCACGAATACGACTTCGGATTGCGTGCACCATCAATCTAGATGTTCACTTATGTGCTCACATGATTCCTTTTTAATTAATGACCCGCTCAAACAGACTACACCCTTTTCGCCAAACCTCTCCTCAGCCCGGTGGCATATCTCGCATCCGATACAACTTGGTGGTGGTGGTGGCGACGGCGGTCGATTCAAAAATAGTCAGATAAATTATTTCCTTGTAACGCCATTCAATCTGAGTCCAATCAAGTTGAAGCCATGCAAATTGCACCTATTCACGCCGCACCAATACACAGTCCGATTCGACATCGCAGTCAAGGATAAGCGACATTGTAGCTTTAGGAGAGGGGTTTTACCGAATCTCAAGAAATTGTGGCAAGTTGCAGGGAAGATGCTTCAAAGTTTCAGATGTTAACACAACCATTTTCAATTTTCCTAATTGTGAGGCATTCATTGAACTTCTGATGTTGACGAGGGTACACAAAGCGTGGACAGAACGTCTTTCATTTCTCAAAAAAGGTTCTTCCACAGAGACGTGGAAAAAACCACCCTAACCTTCGAGTCTCAGTGCCACTACCAGATATCCAATTGGTCTAATATTTCGAACGGCGTGTTTACATTTAGCCAAAGTTTGAGTAAATATACTTGTGGGCGGTAAATATAACTTGTGGGCGGATGATGGTAGCGGTGGGGAGGCTGGATGTGCGTCAGATGGAAGCGATATAGTGTCAGCACTGTTTTCGTAAATTTCAAAAAGGCAGCAAAGGGAAAATATACAGCATCGCAAAAGGAAATTGTTGGAAGCGGCCGCCGCGGTCACCGCGGTATCTCGTGCGTTGGTCATTCAATTGTCCACTTTAAAATCGACTTAACGTTAAACGCACCTTCACCTTTGTAACCTGTTCCCTAAAATAAACAAAAACAAAAAATACATTTGGAAATAAATAAAATAAACCTAAGTTCCGCTGTTGTATGAACAAAATACGCTTGTGGCGTCGTCGTAAATGTTGATATACACCATCCGATGCAAAAAAACAATTTTACACAGGTGGCAGAACGCACTTCGAAATCCGGTACTCCCGCCTGCGAGGGAGATTTCCTCGACCGTTGGCAGCGATAAAGGAATAAAAGTGATACTCGTCTTAAACCAGTTTTTAACTCCTGCCAACTGCGTTACCAATTCAGGGATTTTGTAGTTGTGTAGGAAATCCCTTGAGACTAACCCATACTTTTACAAAATCCCAGAATTTTCGACCGTATTTTGACTAAGATGGTATTTTCTTAAAAACGGAAACCAGTTAATGATTTCATAGCAGTAATGTTCGAACATCGAGAAATTAATATACGCATTTGGAGAAAGTACTTCGTACAAATTAGAAAAACCTTCTGAGAATTGCAACAAAATGCAATTGTATTGCAGGGTTCAAAATGGATAGGTACTCATGTACGACGTACAAAGATCTTCTTTCATTTCTATCTGAGCATTATTTTTGTACTTACAAAGCTGTCGACGGTGAATTCAATACCTAAAAAGATAAAGCGTCTCCGAACGGCGAGACTTGAGAAGTTTTCCATAGAAAAAAGATACTCTTTGGGTGTTGTCAGGAACTCGAAAGAGGTGGTAAAGGTGGGAAAAGAATCTGGAAACTTGGCGTGTGAGTCGACGCATTTACCTACTACGCCAGGTCTGTACGTCTGATGTCCTTAATACTCAACCAATTTCTACAGTTTTTTTAACATCTAAAGCCCATGGTAATGACATGATTATTCTTCACAGAAATTAACTTTATAAATGCAATGTGTTAATAGATATGTGAGTTCTCTACACCCCAGTACAAACGGCATAAGAAATGTGGAATTTATGCTTACCAGCGAGGATGACATGAACATTCTAGTAGTTTAAGAAAAAAGAATATTTTCTTCCATTTAGCTTTTCTGAATAAAAAACATTTGTTTATCTATATATGTGTCGAATGATATAAAAGACATATATATGCGTTTATGGCCCAGAAATCTTGAAAATTGCGATAAAAGATGTTAATTTTCAACAATCGGACTTTTTGGTAAGAAACTGAAACGCGTTTACACTTCGAATGATTCCTCTTTCGCCCGTATTTGTCTAAATAACCACACCATGTCCATTACAATCAGTGCTGTTTCTGATCCCTTGTCCTGTCCTTTGGACCAGCAAACAAAACAATTGCAGGTAAGCAACACAAGATGCTCGTCAAATGCTCAGATATTTGTTGAAATTACACGAAATTCAGATCAGAACTCGCAATAAAATTTGGTTGTTCATTTGAAGGTTACAAATATTTACCGCCCACCGCAACGGTATGTGTGCTACAGTACACGCTGTGCGCGCTCACCCCCAATCAATCAATACAAACTTTTCGCTACTTTTACAGCCGCCGGGGTGCGGCTTTGTGCCTAACACTCACGTGGAGACACACATTCCTGCTTGTTTGCTAGGTTTTTTTTTTTTGGTTATCGCAACAGCACTTACTAAGAGGCTCCTGCTGTCGAGTGCTTGGTGCTGTTGGGAAAACAGACGCACGTCCATAAAATAAAATAATAGTACACAATCATTTTCCGCATAATAAACAGCGGAACGGGGAAGCGGTGGGGGTTAGGAGCGGCGCTGTATGTATGTTGGTGGTTCCTCAGTGGCGAGGAAAGGAGAAGTAGGAACTTATGATGACTAATAAATCATTTCCACGCGGGGAAAGTTAGCCTTCTGTTCGACGAGTTGCCGTCACTTGGAGAAGGCATTGCATGTAGAACCAAGTGCAAAAATTCTCTTCGAAACGAAACCAACACGCCGCAGATGGCCTTTACGAGCGCAGCCCAAATGAGTCCTACATGGCCACTGTGTACTTGAGCATCATTCATATCGGTACAGCGGCGATGTGTTGCGCCCGAGGTACGCCTCCTTCGCTGCGATTTATTTTTGGGTGGGTTGTAAAACTATTTCCACAAGAGTTACCCCCACTTTTCTTGAAGCTTATAATAAAATACACTGTTGATGAGAATTGGGAGAACGCTGCCTAGCAATCGAATTATTGTTTTTATTAGCCCGCGTTGGGATGCGAGAAATTTAAGTTAACTGCACTGGGGAATGCGCGGAATAGCATGTGGACTCGTTAGCCGCGACACATGGCAACCACAGACATTAATCTTTTTCTATTTAATTTTAATTGAGACGCGCAACGTAGTTGCACTTAGGGCAGTGGGAAGAAAGTGAAAACTGTAAATATGTAGTTCCAAGAGCCTCCTTTGCGAATGGAAAATTTGTAAGAGATTCTTCAGGCTACTTTGTGAAATTGGAGGAAATCACACTTTTGGTGGCTGGCTTCTAGTGGTGGAAGTCACATAGAAAAATGGAAGTAACAAAATATGATCAAGGTATGACGGAAATGGGAAAATTTAACAGAATAGCGGAAGAGTTAAAAAAGTCTAGAAACAATAACAGAATTCTGTTGTACATGACTCTGGACTTGATGAAATCATAATACGTGTGGATTTGAAATTTTCTGATCCTTTCGGGATTCGTAAAAATTGCAAAAGCTCGATAAACAACTTTAGATGTTCACACAATACGCTGGAAGGAATTGTGCCTCTCATCCGAGTTGAAAGCATAAAAAAATTCCCAGTAGTTCTATTCAGATCTGTTAACAGTTTTCTGTGCAAAAACTCCCTGAGCTAAGTAGGACTTAAAAATGTGTCCAAAGTTCCCGGCAAAAAACAAAAATTAGTGGAATACCCCACAGATGCCACTTATGAACATCTCTACAGAAGTCGAATTTTAAAGGCACCCGCAAGTAGGCAACAAAATATTATTGACGGTCTCTTAAGGACGTCGTGTTGGACATAAAATTGCGGTTATTGCAAAAACGTGTGCATAGCCCACTTGATGAACCCTCATCCTGTCTCGAGCATTCTTCGAAGGTCCTCGGAATGCCCATAAATCCACTCGTAAAGAAAAAAAACTCCTCAGCTCCTTAACGACCAAAAGTCAACCTTGCCTTGCACATGAATCAAATCAAAGTTTAACAAACTTTTGAATTTCAATTGACTTCAGAGAAAAATAAAAACAAAACTGCAGCTAGTAAACTTTAAATTGCCCGAGGGGCCACAAACAAGACTAACCTCACACCTAGGCACTCGAAATATTAAGTGAAAGTCTTGCCAACGCACCCACGGACGACTCTGCTCCTGAGTTAACCGAGCATTTTTCATCCCTCGCAGGAAGCGGGTCATACTACTTTAACAGCCGCTAGCAAGATGCAAGCGGCAACTGCAACTTTCGTTGCGTTTCCCTGCAGGCAAACGTCAGATAATTGGTTTTCGACGAAATTCGTTCAACTGAACAGAGTGTGCAGTGAAATTCCTTAATCCCCACCACCGACCCAGCCAACACCCCAAAGTTGTAGTGCTCCCAATGCAGCTGTTCTTTTTTTGTTTTGAGGTATGCATGCGCCCATGCAAGTGTGCACTCGCTCGCAGTCATTCTAACCGAGGCCCCTTGCCAAGCGTGTGTGTCTGGCTGTTTGGGTTGCATTGGGCGGTGCTGAGAGGTTGGAGGCGGCTTATTGTTTTCCCCTAAATTGCTTTTCGTGTGCTTTCCAGCAGAATTTCGTGGGGTGGAGCTCCTTCAAATTTACAAATGTGAAACTATCTAAGTGCCTGCTGAGCTATTCCTGAGGAAGTGCACACACATTACCCGTGACCTCTATGCGAAGTGTTCGCATGACTATGCGCTCCCACTCTCGCTGTTACTTCTCATCTGATGTGATAGGGTCATTTATGTAGAGAGTGTCGTTGTCGTTGCCTTTGTTGTTCTCGTTGTTATTGTCATTTGTCACCAAAGTTTTACTGTGTGCGCTCCGTAAAATCGTAAGGCACAGCGTGTCGCAGGGATCACTACTTATACATACCTATATACATATGTACGTGCATTCGTAAGGTGAAGGTGTAATTTCGCCGTGTCCTTCTGAGAGCGAGAGCAAAGACTTAATTGATGCGCGGATAATGAACACATCCGCCATCGTTTGTCTCGCGCAATTTATCACTCCCCGCTGAGATGAGCGCCCTAATGACACTTTTACCACCCCGCCTCCCAAAAAGGTACTCGCAACTCAAAAGTGGAAAACTCTCGTTTCGAGGACTGCCAGCTCAAGTGATATAATTAAACCAGTTTTTTTTCCTCCTTTTGTTGAGCTCTTTTCTTCGGAAGGTTGATGGCGGGTCGGGTGGCAAGCTTAAACTGTTCACGGGGGATAAGTGGTTTCGATGTCTTTATGCAGGCTGCCGCTAATGAAGTTCGCCGAAAAGTTTGTTAAGTCCAATCGCTCGGACCCCGCTGAAGTCGATCCTAGGCCATTTATGGCGGCAAACTGGCGTTTAGACGATGATGATCAAATGTATTAGAGATTTTGTTCCCCTTTTTGCCGAGGGGAACTTGACTCATACCGAGGTTGTGTGAAAAAACTGCTAATGGATTGCTAAGCAATGACCCGTGTCCGACAAGAAAGTAAATTTTGTGTGATTTAATTTTGGAAGGTATAGAGGGGGAATTTTAGGACGTTTTTGAATGTTTGAAAATATAACACAGAAGGCAGCCTCATCTGTCTTCAGAATTTGAACGAACGTCTCCAAAGAAAAGTTTAAATTGTTAGTTCAAGGACATTGCCGCTTTAATCTGAATAATGTACGCTTCTGAGTTCTTTTGGGGTTGGTAGACATGTTATCGAAGATTAAGATGGAAATCTTCAAAGATCCTCCTAGAACGAAATCGGGCAAATAAAGAATTAAAGTGATTACAAGGTTAAGACGGGATATGAGCATTCAACATCTTTAAAGGCTTCTTACCGAAGCGATGTAGAAGCCTTCGGGGCCATTAAAGCAATGGCAAAACGAGTTGACGAGTTGATGGGGACAGAACCAAGTTGCCTAATAACAATGAAGAATTGGTCGTCCGCCTACAACGGACCGTAGCTTTTGGCAGCAGTACAATTTAACCCACCTCGGCGGAGATACCAAACCAATGAGCGACAGCATACTAAATCGACTAAGAAGACTAAGAAATCGACGAATCGAATCGAGCGCAACAAACGGGTTCAAGGCACCTAACTCGGATGACAAAATACATACTTTGCAAAACACTTATCCTGATTTTGTGCAAGAGAAATACATGTTCGGAGAGTGACTGTGACTGCACTGCCTTCTAGCGAAGGGAATGCACAAAATACTACTCTCTGGCTCGAGTTAGAGTAAAAAAGATCAAACTCCTGTTTCAATGCACCAGAGCCAGATAATTGAAAGAACCGTGTCACAGACTAAGGCCCTTCACTGGAAAGTATTTCTTCCCTGTAGACCAACAATTTCCCTGTTGTTCGATTCCTAGTCGCATCTGAACTATGAAGCAAAACGCAATAGCGGCTATCGTTGACGTAGCTGCATTTTTGCAGAATGTTCACACATTACATTGGTCTCTTCAAAAAACAACAACCAATTTCGAAATTTTCCAGCAAAGCCATCCACTGTACGGCTATCTCATGCAGGACAAAATGTACTCCCAAACAGTCCCCTGAATTATGTGGCTTATATCTAAGAATCCACTCGAAGGGAGTTCCAAGTCTACGGATATCCTAGGACTAACCAAAGAGCGATGTATTACTGCAAACAATCTCTTTGTTTGACCTGCCCCCGCATAATCTCTTCCCGAGACCATTCGCCAGCAAAGCACAATTCTGTTGACAACCTCTCCAACTTGCTCTCAAAAGATTAGAGTGGCTCTCGTCGGTGAAAACTATGTGTGCAGAGGGCACCATTCGGAATCGTTTCAATAAACCAACATGCCACAAAGTCCTTCTGGTTAAACTTTAATTTACTTTTTTTACTGCAACACAGCCTCGTCGGCTGTGTGCTCAGCTCGGATATTCAATTGGTTCAAGTCCCCGAGGCAACACCCGAACCGGGCTTAACAGGAACAACAGAAGGCGCATAAATTCACGTCCTTGTTGACAGAGGACACATGCGGACTAGGCTTTGTCCAAAAGTCCCTTTTCCTGTTAACCGATTTTGTTTTGGTTTTTTCCTTCGATCTTTTTTCTATTTTTTCGACACACACTTCACCCCCGACGGGGGCGTTTTTAGAATGCATGTATGTGGAAACTTGGGTCGTTTTCGATTTTAATTCGCCCAGCAGCCCATTAGAGGGAGCGGTCCTCTGCCGAGGGATAAGTCTATAGGTAAGTCCCGAACTTTGCACACAAACCCAGTCAGATATACACGCACACATGGTTAAAGAATGGGATGGATTGGGGTGGTGTTTTTCTGCTCCTCTCAACCTGTGCTACAACTTGTGTGCCGAGATAACCGCATATAATTATCAGCAACCCGAGTTTCATTTCAGCCTGAGGAACGTTTCCCGCCCCAAATGGATTCTGAATAGAACTCGGTCGGTAAGGGTAAGAGCGAGAGGCGATGGCCCTCGAAAAGTTATTCATCCTGTTAATTGCGTAACAAACTAATTAGTTTCTATGGCTGTCGCTGTAGCTGAATGGTTGGCTTTTTTCGTTCTCCGATGGTCCCCCCCCCCCCTCTTCGCCGATAGGCGATAATGGCGTGTTTGCCTAAATTTAGAGGGACGCTAGAGCGCAACAGTTTGGTGTAGGCCGTTAGCGTTAATTATATTATGCCACTGATGTGCCCGATTGAATTGTCTACGAGCGAGGGAGCAAGGCCTGGATGGTTCCGGTTGTGTGTGCCAAATGTACGATCAGTGCCGGGGAGATTGACTTGAAGTGCTTGGAAATTGATTGGGCTCTTGATTTGACTGGAAGTGGTACTGACAGCATAGATAAGAGTCGTCCCAAGCGACAAAAATCTTGGAAATGAAGGAGCGACCAGCCGTCACGAGGGCTGGCTCTCACTTCAGCATGGTTCATCCTAAAAGTATGTTTCGAGTTTGCATCGGTGATGCGATGGTCACTGAAGGGCCCATCACTTTCCTTTGGTTTCCAGAGCCACAGCTACAGTTCCGAATAAATTCTCCAAAGTGTTCCAGGAAAAGACTGCGGAGCCTTCGAATTTACTTCCATACGAGGCCTGGGAGTGCTTCATGGTGCGCCTACACGCCGCATACACCACCAAGGAGATTGACTTTGAACTTCATTATAAATGAGCACCGCATAATTAAAGCTTTTCTGTGCATTTCTCTGTTGCCGGGAGAACCCTCTTACGACCGAAGCACAATTCCACGCACTTCCCCGCAGAGATATCAACGAGCCGCTTTAAATAAACCCGTTCCCTCAGTTTCTGTGTTTCGTATGGTGATGGCTTGCCATCGTCATCAACATCTGCTGTGTGCCTCCTAGTTCAGCGTGATCATCTATCACGCAGAAGATACTCGTATGTTCATATGCCCGCATCCGCAAACCTAACCCCAGTCGGGGGTCGTTGGCTAAGGGATGGATGATTGCGATTCGAGCAATCAGCTGAGCCAAAACCGCACACGGCTCGCTACCCACAATTACATTTCGCATTACACTGTTATTTACAAACTTTTAATGAAAACATGGATATGTGTCATGGGTTCTGGTGCGGCAGGCGCCCCTTTGCGTGCGACGTGGGCGATGGGGGTGGGTGAGGGGAGGGTGTAATTTGAGGACGGTCGTTTTGGGAATTCCGCATGCTGCCAAAGATAACATTATCCCGTTTATGTACCGTAATTCCTTTCATTGCTTCCCGAATGAATGTAAAACGACAATGGACGCGCATTTGGTTATTGCCATCGAATTGGTGTTCCGGCCAGACGTTTGGCGATGGAGCGGTACAACGCACGGGGACTGAGGGCTTTATTAAGCCAAACAGAATTATCTGATTCCGTTATTGGGTATTGTTTGGCCGTTACGTAAAGGAGTATGCACGCGTGTGTGAGTGTGACAGCCCCCGAAATATAAGCAAACATCAGATTACTCGCTCGGGTGGTGGTGTACGTAAGAGGGAAGCGAGCGGGGATTCATGCATACTGATATTGGCATTCGTTCAGGGGGGCGGAGGCGTTCCCGCATCGATTGAGTGTAGCAATTTCAGCTGACATTTGTAGTTTTACGTACATCGTAATTGGATACGGGGCGACGATGCTCGAGAGGAATTAGGAAATAAAATATTAAAAACTGAGGGCCAGATTATTGTGCCCAAATGGTAGAAAAAGTTGTTGGGACGTTCATTGTCATTGGGATCGATTTGATTGAGGGAAAGGACATCTGAACTGTGTGCGGTTTTACGTTTACTCGTATATTGTCCGGAGATGTTAACTGCCGTGCCGTATATGTATACACACATACATATTTGATGGATGATAATCCAGCAAGGGACTAAGTATTGTGTCTAAAAGATTCTATCGTATGGAATGCAAACTACAACATTACAACGGCTTAGCAGTGGATAATCGTTCTTGATCTGAAAAGGCTTTGCTTTGAAACATACACACATTGTGCACAACGCACCATTTAAAATCTATTTATCACACAAACTTTTTCTAGGCAAAACTTGTTCTCTCGGCAAATCAACATATAACAGTCGTCCCTATAAAGCAGTAAGACATTTGCTACAGGAGTCCTTGAATGTTTGAAGGAAATTTTTGGAATCGATCTTAATTGGATTTAGTACAGTGCTGCCCTTATAAGATCCGAATGACTTAGAAGAAAATTGGAGGAATTCTAGCCAAAGAGGAGTTAATATTTTTTTTGATTCCGTTATCGCATAGAGTCGGCCCCTGTTACACCACTTGATTTTTTGCCAGATTTCCATTTTTAATTTACGAAAGACTAAATTCAAGATATAGCGGGGCTTGTGCACATGAGGCAACATCGTTGATCGCGCTCAACATGGCGAGCTGCCAACACTATCCTAGCGCACAGCTCATGTTGACATACAGTGGCGCTACTGAATAACCATAGAAACACCGGCTGTGTGGTGAACCCTACATAATGGGCTTAGCATACTAGTTTTTGGGTTGTGCAACAACGTCAAATACATAGTTAATTATGATGCCACCAAATGTCTTGGCACGAATCTACTGTTGACGACACCAGCAAGTAATTAAGGGACAACGATTTTCGATTCTCCATTTGGAATGTTAAAACTTGCGGAGACCCTAAACTGCTACCAAGCAGACATCACCACCATCCATCCGGTGGAATGTGATGGACCGGGCAAAAGGAGGATAAAGAAATGTTACATATAATATGGCGATTGCAACAGCAAGAGAAAGCAGCGCTTATTCGGATTCATTGTTGGAAGCAGACACTGAAATTCTTAAGCCAGTTTTAATTCGAACAAATCAGACTGATTTCTGCTCACGAAAGAGGAGAAGGGTAACAACAGCAAGGATGACTCTATGATCTCCTAGAAATAGCATACGATCGATGCACCAACTACAAAGGTCGTTCCGAAAGAGATTTTAACGCTCAGTTGGAAACATTGGTAAACTCAGTCTGCACGACATCACATCCGGAAACGGATTCAGGCTGGTGAACTTCGCCTCAGGGCGGAAGCTCACAGTGGATAGTACGCGGTTCCCACACTTCAAAATTCATAAGCGACCTTGGCGATTCCCTGATCAGTTATCCGTCAATTACGTTGATTGAAGATTGCCGGGACCAAAATGGGCAACTGGTAGTAGAGTCGCAATCGATGCTGAGAATCAGGAAAGATCATTTCTGCAGAGTCTTAAACAGCGATGACGCCCAAAACCCGCTGTTACGCACTTACGAGTAATTTGAACGATAATACTCAAGAGTTTCTTCGCCCTAACTTAAACGAGGTTAAGGTAGCAATATCGAGACTGAAGTCCAACTAGGCTCCTGGAGCGGACAGCCTGCCCGAGGAACTTTTTAAAGCTGTTGACCTGATTTGGCGCATGCACCAGCTCATTTGTAAGATACGGAGGAGGCATGCCCGATGTGTGGAATCTCATTGTCGTTTGTCCGGTCCACAAGAAAAGAGACCCCTTCGACTGAACCAACTATCGAGCGATCCGTCTCCTCATCATTGGGTAAAAGTTCCTCTCTGCCGTATTGTGTTAATGACTGAAACCGATTGTCATCAGCCTAGGTAGGTCCTTAGAAGTGTGGTTTCAGACCAGGGAAGTCCACAATACATTGTCATGTCTAGTTTTGACATTCCTTCCAAATTCGTAGGATAAAGAAATATGATGATGGAGAATTCTTGGGGCTCCGTCGAGGTCGGTAACTAACTCACCGAGACCGCGGGTTTAAGACAAAGCAACGCATCGTTCTTTGAATTCTTTAAATTCATTCTTAGGAAGATCGTCAAGCCAACAGCAGAGGCAAGATCTTAAACGCCCATTCAAGCAAGCTTACGCTGACGACAATGATGGATTGAACGGAAGCGCACAAAATGGGTCTGACAATAAATCAGGGCAAAACGAAGTACACCAAAGTCAGAGAATTTTGCAAAACTCGTTTCAAATGTTGTTAATCATATTTCAATCGAAAGAAAAAAAAGTGTAGAACTACAATAACTTTTTCAATTTTCATGCGAACATCAAAAACCGACAACACTCCGACATCCGCTCACTACTCCGACATGAAAATATTTACGTCCTTTCAGCGGACACAGTTAGTCATGAAAGTTGAGTTTTCCCGTATGCCGTTCATTTTACAAAAAAGCGAAACAGAGCCCTTTTTTGTGTGTTGAAGTGAAGAAAAGTTGAGGGAATTTAATGAAAGTCGGACATCGTTAGTGGGATAAGCTGCTTATGAGATATGAATGAGGTTGAAACGAAAACAGGGGGAAGGGGTGGGCGGTCAGGCATCGCATTCATGCATTTAAAGGATAAAGTTTTCGAAAACCGATTTCTCATTGGAACGGTTAACTTGGACATGGAATCCTTTGTTTTACTGGATTTTAATTAGTTTTGTTTAGAATGCGAATTATGATGAGTAAGAGAGGGTGGGGGCACAAGGAAATGGCTTAGGTAGGGATAGGGGAAGTAGAAAAACTGTTGAAACATCATCCGTGTTGGCAAAATGAAATGCGGAAAAGGTAATTTGCCTTTGAGCAATTTTCGACCAAGAAGATAGAAGAAATTCCTTATGTTCTGGAGGTTTTACGTCAGCCATAGAGTGCTATACAATTTCGAATCCCACTTAGGAAATATATTTTAACCAGAATACCTTGTTTCTTTGAAGGGCGAACTCGTACTTTACAAGTCAGTTATTACAAAATGGGCAAGGGGGAGTTGCACTCGAACCCGTGAAAGGTTTTGTTATTTCGTTCTTATTTAAGATTTTTATATACACAATCCAAGTAGATAAGTTAAAATTATCAAATAATACAAATTGTAGATGTACCTAAAATATATTACATTAGCATAAATGGAGAGTGTGACATGATGGACGAATAGACACACCGAACTTATAAAGTTTGCGATCTCTGGAAACCAAACCTTAATAAAATAAGAACACCCAAAAAAATTCGAACTTACTTTTTCTCAAGTTTGTGTACACATAAATTTTTTAAACAATAAACTTTCAAAGAGTGCTCTTATACGCTTCTCCAAGTTTTTTTTCACCCCAGTTTCTGCTTCGTTTTTGTCTTCAAATAGGGAACATCATCACAACACTTGCGTTTCAAGTGCTGTGAGAAAAGAAAGTCGCTCGGCTGCCAAAAATCAGATGTCTTTCGCCGCAAACTATTGTGCAATCATTTTATAAGTTTCATGTTCTCATGTCTGTGAGATAAACACTTAATGGAGTTAGTTAGATATTTTAATTATTTTCGGCCGTTGAAAAGCGACTAGGGTAAGGTCGTCCATTAGAACTCCAAACCGCACTTAGATTTTTTCAATACCAACTTTCATGTCGGCCCGTTTTTTGTGTCAGTTTTTTTAAGCAAAAGACAACATTTTGAGACCAGATGATTTTCAATAGCCCACACAAACTCAATGGAAATGTTTTTCGATGACGATACTTGGCTAATTGATTGGAGAATGATGGTCCTAAGCGCACCAAGTACGATGCGGGTCACAAATATTTAGAAACAGTTGACTTTTCAAGTTGCGTCACGGAGCCCCTGTCTGCTCTTGACACATCCCAAGTCCTTAACTTCAAATAGATTTCGTCCTATCTCAATGATCGGGTTTCTAAATAAATGAACGTTTTCGAAGGGGACTGAAAACATTGCTCTAAAACACTTTATTCACTTAAGGTCAAATTTGTTAAGTTGAGTTCCTCAAAACTAAGGAATGGTCTCATGAACTCAGAATTTGGTAGCAAATGTTTAATGTCGTGATCGGTTTTATTTGAGCTGCTGTGGCAGAGCTCCTGTTTAAAAAGGCATTGCTTCGAAAGATTGGTCAAGTCGTAAGAATGCCCTTATTACCACAACTTCCGTTTGGCATACAAAAGACATGAATCGAGAGAAAAAAGTGGACCTCTTGTCTCTTAGATTAGATTTTGATGAGTTAAACTCCATGACAGAGGATCTAGCGGCCTAAATATCTATCATGAATGCATTGGCTCCTCGATTCCTTTAGAATGGAGTATGCGTATCACTGATTTTATCGAGAAAACGAATTGAAGTACCGCTTCTATAACGTGGAGCTAAGCCTTGTTTCGCCGGATAAGAGCAAGTATCGCGTCCGTGACTATGAGTCTCTGAAACCGGTCTCATATAGACTGGGCGGTTGATGGGAAATGAATCTAGTTCTCTAACGCTTGGAATATGTTTGCGCTTTAGGGTTCGGGCCAAATCAGTAAGTTAGTTAAAATAAATAGACAATTTCAGAAAAGAAGCAATTTCAGACATCAGAAAATTGAAATCAGCTTCTCGTCTTCCATAAAAAACTTTCCTGTATAATTGAAGGATATCCCCCGGCAAAAAATGAATCATGGTCTCTTTTCATGGTCATAGATTTTAATAATCAATTTCATTTCCAAACTTTGCACATTCAGCTCTTCAAACATAAAACCACAGTTCAGCTTTAAGACAAAAGTATGTTTTTCTGTACCAAATTGTCAAGCTTCCAGCAGCAATAATTCTGATATTCATGGGTTCATCGAAGCAAAAGCACTGTTCTTCCACAATGGAGAAGAGATTCCGATGAAAATATGAGTCAGCAGATAACCAACAACAACGACAGCTCACAACAAGAAAACAAAATCACTGCTTCTCTCAAATTGCTAGTTATTGACGACCGTACTCCCTGATATGCTGCGCTTTTGTTTTTTTACGTGCAACATCGAAATTTGAGACATTAAGATAAATAAAGCGAAATATTGAAATACTCTTTCTTCGAATATTTAATTTGAATCATAAGATTGCTCCGTGGTTGATACCAAATTTATCTCAAAACTCTTCAAGCTTCGTCTGGCCATCACTAAAGTTCCCCGACATTTCTTTATCGCCTTACCCTGCCTCTCAGCCGCCCACCTTCCTCGAGCCACCCATGGTCATCGAGAAACTAATTCGATAAACGCCTCATTTAATATTCCATAAATAGTCGACACAAAATCAATGAATGCTATTTTGAGCGCAATTTGACAAAAAAATCTGTAACTCGCTTTACAGACGAGACAATCGCAGGCGCACACACACAAATTTAATTTAGTGCCTATTCAGGGAGTAAGAAATTTCAGACACCCCTCGCCCTTGGACAATCAGATACTTGGCACATGAGTCAGAGCAACACTTGTGCAGTTCTAAATCGTCGGCAACAGACATGGGGTTCAGTATTTCAACTTAAATATGCCACTGACAGAATATTTTCCGAGTTTTTCAGGAAAATTTCATCTGTTTCCACAAACATAAAATTTAACGACTGCAAACTGTGAGATACAGCAACGGTGGCGAGTGCGGCTAGTACGGTGAGTACTTGAGTTCAAAGGTGCCAGATGAGATGGGGAAATGTACGGCATATGCTAAGCAGAACTGTGTGTGGTGCTTTGTTTTTATTTTCCATCTGTATCTATAAGATACGATTTTCCGACAAATATCTTCTATAAACACTCGTAATTAATTGCCTAAACAAGGAGGTACTAAGCTAAGCAGAGTTACGAGGTAAATATCGCGTGGGGGGGTTTTCGCGATGTTGAAAGTCAGTTGTGGGGGGTGGGTGGGGGGAGGCTGCTTTACGTTTAGTAAGTATTTCGATACTTGAGTTTATTTCTTGGCGTGTTCTTTTTTTTTGTTTGAATGTGGAAAAAAATACAAAAATGAATTTATTTTGATGGCTTTCAATCATCAGGAATAACAACCCGTCTCCAACGCCCCACAACATCCCCATCACACACAATCGACAGATATTTGTGCAAAAGTGAACGGTTTTCTGTTTTGTTTTTTCTCTTCACTTTATTATTCGTGCTGATGAAGGCCGATGGGTGATGGGCCAGAATTGGGTGAGCTGATCCGATCCATACTCTCAGCCCCTGTCAGTGTTGGTTCGATTCAAACTTTTAGTTTATCCCCTTTATTTTTCCTCATCATCAATATTTACGTCCCCACAGTTTGTGTCTGTTTTTTTTTATGACAGCGACGAGGTGGGGTGGAGGAGGCTGGCAAGGGTCCTCTGCCAAGGGATGTCAAATTCAATCAAACCAACAGCTGTTGATGGGCGGGGCGGACGGACGGAGGTAGGGCTATGAACATATCGTTTATTCATGTTATTTATATGGAAAAAAAAGGAATACGACGACTAAGTGGGTTTGTTGTGCTCAATAATAAAAATGAGGCATAAACAATGTGGTACGCGCGCGGGGAGATGCCAGAGAGGGTGCGTATCTGCAATGGCAGTCATCAAAGGGGGAATGGGATGAAATCGTGTGCGCGAGGCTCATTGAAATGTCATTTACAGGTATGCTTACTCATGGTTGTAGCGCTTTCGTTCGCTGTTATGGTTTCATTGTGTTCGCAGTAATTACCGCTATGTTTAACGAGCCTTCCCGGCAAATGGTTCGTTGTGTTATCAACGTTCTCCCAGGAGATGGGAGGAGGCGGTCGATACAATCAGTTTCAATGAAATTGTAGGTTAATCCTTGTGGGAGACGTTTGACGTCTTAACTGAGAACACGAGCTTGGATTGCTTGTGCTCCATTAGCCAATAACGATCACTGATCAGTATCTCTTGATTGGGGGAAGGATTTTAATGGGAGGAAATTACTGCGATAAACGTTTACTTTCTGAGTTATGTATGTGCACATACATATATGTATGTATGTGAGGGATCTTGTATAAATCTTATGGTATTTATTTCTGCTAGGACTTCAGTTCATAGTTAAATGTCGGTAATAAGCACAGATTTAAATTATCTCTTCCCTTTCAGTTTAAATTAAAAAAATCCTTTTTCTCATTAGGAATTCTATAAATCTAAAAATCTAATTCTATAAATCTATAATCTAATCTACAATTGCGTGTCCAGTTTACAAGACCAATGGAGCCTCAAGAAGCAAAAGGATGCTGCCCAAATTCTGCGAATTGCGCCTATTCGACAAAGCACAGGATCTTCATCATTAAGTTGCTCTGCATACTGCGTAAGCACATATGTACGTTTCTTTTGAACGAACATTACTATCTTTCCATGCTCCCACAACGTCAAACAATCAACGAAAATTATCCTTTTTCAGCTTAAGTGCAAATCCCCGTATGTAAGAAACTTGCCAAAGCCAATGAAACGCACACGTCTTCCGGGAAGAAAAAAAAAAGATTCGTTCCACTCTACAACAGGCTTACCGCAATGTGATTGAAGTTGACTTACGAACCCAGCAACAAGAGATAAGCCAGTCCAACGAGACCGAACGAGAGATCGGCGCTTTTTTCCCCGAATTCCGGGCGTATACGCAACATTTTCTGTTTTGTTCGTCTCCCAGCCACTCTATGAAGCAACAGATGTCAGGGATTATTTTTTCCGGTGAATCCTCTTTTGTGCGACGCTGAATGGTGTGGTGGTCGATTCACTTGGGTGTTGGGACTCCGCAAAAGTGGGAAATTGCATAATTGTCGAGTGTGTGTATGTGTGTGAGTTCATTTTTGAAAGTCTGAAATGGTTCGACTGACTGGGATGTCAGCCCTAAGTGAATCATTTTGTTTTGGAAACGCAAACCAATTCCATTTGCCCTGTCTAGCAGCAATTTTCAATATCCTTATTGTAATTCAGCGCGAGTTCCGTCAGTCGGAAGCGATGGTAATACTCGAGACGTGATGTTTGACGGCACGATGGAGTCAATAGATATTTGCTTCACTCCGGGTCTTGAAGAATGATTTCGAAAGGTCACGACGGAGAGTACATCTATGCACGCCCTTGATTTAATGTGCCTGGGAATTGAGGATGGCTTTGAGGTTTTAACTTGAATTGCGATTGTTTGGAAGGAAACATTTAAGCAGCCCAGTATAAAATAAATAAGTTGGATAGGACTACAGTTATAATGAGACCAGTGTTTCGCATCTTCTTCTCATAACTAGAAAGTTCCTAACATAATTTTTGCGGACTCCGAATGGTGAGATTTGAGAAGGAACTCGAACAAGGTAGTGCTGCGAAAATGATTTAAAGTTTTGAGCTCTGGAATCGAGTTTAGGGCTTGCAGCGGCTTAGTCTACGCACTTACCCACCAAGTCATGGCGGTAGTCGCATTCACCGCATTATCTTGGCGATATTCTGGGGCTTCATGGTCTTGGGGGACGCTACCTAATAAAATTAAACTTGAAGAAAGAAAATTGAAAAATGCTATGGAAAGCAACTCAGATTTGTGAAAAGTTGTGTTGCAACGACGAGAGGACAAATAAAATACAATGACTCCTCATCCTAGAAAAATGATGTCAATCCGTTAAAAAGTGATTTTTTGTCGATTTTAAGAATTCTTAAGATAGCAGGCATGCAACACAAGCTGGACAGAAACAGGCTTAGTTTTTGAAACTGCAAGCGAATCTGTAGGTAAAATGTTGATATCAACTCGAAAGGTGTAGCGGCGTCAAAAGTGCGAGATGTTCAATCCAGAAATCGAACCTCGAACCTTCATCGTGTTATTCGACGCATATTACTCATTACGCCACGGCAACTACAAATAGCGGATTTCCCTAGGTCACATTGTAGAACACTTTCATTATCCCAGTCCCGTCTAATGGCAGAGAGAAATGAACGCGCCTGAATGCGACTAAGGAAGCTCTTTACTTATTCGAGAATGGGATGAGGTATCTATAGTTTATACAGTAGTATGTAACATCACTCGATACAACGCTCAAGATGCCTAAGGCTAAGGATTCCTGAATATGATAGCTCCATTTATATAAGTCTTCGAATCCATGCCAGAAAGACGGAACAACAGAAACATCCTTGACTGAGATGACCTGAAGAGAGCTAGGAAATGATTCTGCCGGTTTGAAAGGCCCGTAGTTTGAGGCTAAGAGCCAATAAAAATTAAGACAAGATGAATTAGTAGTTGAGATGAAAATGTTGTCCTTCTTTTAAACATATCTTGCCCTTATATCGAAGTACTTTTTGGGGGGAAAAACAAACAACCATGGTTAGATTTTTAAACATTGTTTTATTAGTTGAAAATATGGTTAGAACATTTTCAGAACAGAATATACAAGAAATACAAGAAAATTTAAATTTAATTTTTTGGGCATCCAAAAGAGAAAATACTATTATTTTCAAATTGAGAGTATTGTCACTCACATCTGTTTTACCAAGTTTCACGTCATATTGTCATAAGATTCAAATATAGACGAAGGTGATGATGATGCTTTCAAAATTTAATGAAAAAAAAAATATACAACAGTATTGCATTCAGAAGGGTCCAGGAGTAGGGACTTTTTTGAAGGAGATAAAATGAATGATGTAGAAGTAGATTTCCGCATATTTTCTAGCCACATTATCACTATAGATCAAGTTTTGCTAATGATGGGATTGTATGTTCTTTTTTTCAAAATGGAAATAAATTCAAAAAGTCCGATTTTGTGTTTGTTTCGTTTTGGAAAAGTTCACGTTATCCCTTTACAGTCTTTTCCTCTCAGCGCTAATGGATATCCTATTAACTGATTTGTTTTCCTTTTCTTTGTTGTCATCTATCATTTCGCCTAAGCTCCTTTAGAAGGAGAATCATTTTCTTTTTGAGTGCTGAAAGAGACTGTCGGCTTAAGTCCATTCGCATGATGCATCTCTGTGCATGATAACTTTTAGAATGTACACCATTTCTGCTCAATTGAATGAAGTCTTCCAGTTATATTGCTTTAAGAACCTTAATTGAATGCGGGGTGATTAGCTACCACCAGCACTTTCCCGCTCTTTCATTTCGTGAGATAACTTTGAGCGAAGGAACACACTTACTCTGACACGACTCAACATTTTGCAGTTTTTATAAGCAAACTGTTTGACTTCCAAGAACTAAGAAGTGATAAAGTGTCTAATATTGAATAAGAACTTTAGATCACAAAATTGACTGCTGCAAGACTTGAGATTATTGTTCCAAAAGTAAGTCATACCAAATCAAAATGAAAGACAAGTAGAGTCTTTTCCAATTTTAAATTAAAACTAATTTTCTCTTAATTTCACCTCACAAGCATACATCCCAAGGTCCAGTCGCCATTCAAAACAAATTACCTCACTCCGCAAAAAACCCGCTTAAAAGACTCTCCAAAAATAGCCAGCCAAGGCGAAATTCTGCACAGTACGCCGAACTAAGGCGAAGAGATTCTGTTGGGTTTTGTTCGAAGATAAACGCCAACGTGAATTATGGCCACAATTAACAAAAAGATTTCAGACAAATGGAAGCTCCAATCAATCTCTGGAAAAGGGTTTCTCGCAGATTAACAGACTGCATACTTCACCCGGAGGTCCTTTTGAGCGGATTAGAAATCGATTTGAAAATCCTCCTCCCTTTCGGTCTAAAATTAACAAAGTGCTATTCATTAGGAGCTCTCGCAGGCGGGCCTACGATTGCGGCGCCATTTTACACCAATAAGCCGAGGGATTAACGCCACAGCAGATGGATGAACAAAAGGACGTGCACGAGGCTGATTCAAGAAAGGGGAGCATTTTTTTGTTTTTTTTTTACGGATTCCACATCTGGCGCAAGGAACGAACGTACGGTTGTAATTAGCAGTAAAAGTTGGTGTAATTTATATTTCTAATTTCACTTGGATGAATGCTTACCGAAATGTAAACTCCTTGCAGATGTACACAATCGCAAACGGGAACGAAATGAGTGAGGACGAGGGTGTCGTCGTTATCCAAAGGGTTTGTCTAAGTGCACATTCAAGTGATGCCCAGGCACGAGTACCTAACGTTCACTGTTCACGTGGGTGGGAGCAGGATTCTAGGTCCGCCCTTGTTCCGTTTCACAAGAACACACACTGTAAGGATAATTGATTGCTTCTCTTATTTATTTTCCTTTTTCTTCACTTCTTCTTATTGCACTCTAGTAGGTTATATTATTTTATTCACGTTTGAAGGCATACACTCTCGCACGCTCTCTCGCTCTCTGTGGGGGAATGTAGAATTTTAATTCAAAACTCTGATTGCAGGACGTCACGGCGGGATGAAGGAAACATTAATTATTCACAAAAGACGGCAAAATAAGAGCAAACCATAAAAAAAACAAAAAACGGAGGGAAAAAGAGAACTTTTGAAAAGAAAACTTCGTCCTTTTTCCGGGGAGCGCTTGAGCGGTACTTCTGTTCAACAGGACATCGGATTATAGCCGCAAGGGATGACATATATTTAATTTCCATGAAGAGGACAGAAAAAATGTATACATCTCGAACCAGGACATTCGGATTTGAATGAAGCGACGCGTTCGAGGCACTATCACACACCGAATGCCGTCCGCCCCACATCTGTCCTCATTTTTATTATCTTTTGTGCGGTGCCGAGCCTTCCACCGAGGGACAGGAGATGTGCAGTGAATTGCTTGTGAAAAATTAGGGACAAAAAGAAAACAAACGAAACGCCACTAAAAATAAGGATACACTCTGCTGCTCATCTCCTTCCTCGCGACCACACGATGTGGGTGGATGAGGGGTTGGTCTTCGGGGGGTTTTCAGTTCACTCAGTGCACATTAAAAATATTTACGTCGATGGCACTTCGGATGGTATAGATACTGAGATACACTCTCAGCGGCTACCCAACACACCTGTGTGTGCACACAAAAAGGATGCGGATAAAGGGGGGAGGGAGAATGGGAAAAAAATCAAATAAAACACTGTTTTCTGTTTACCGACCGACGACGTGTTGCGTTTTTTCGAGGGAAAACCGAACTTTTCGATCTAAAGCTTGCCAAGAGACTGAAAAATACCACCAGTCGGCGGAGGCTTTGAATGCGGGAGCACAAAATATCCGGTCGACCTGCTGCCGGAGGGTGTCCTCTCTCTCGTGGAGATGTTGCTGCAACATTGTGTCGATTCGGAATTGCGTGGAATCGAAACAGGGGGCGTCAGTTTTTGGAGAGAGTACAGCACACACATGCTGAAGAGTAAACAGTTGTTGGATACGTATTCGCCGGGAGCCATGACATGCACGATGGGGTGATGATTTTGGCGGGAGAATCACTTATCGATGGTGAGTGGAAAATGTGATGTGCTGACTCACTGGCTGGGATGTGAGAAGAGTGTTGTTGTTGGACGAAGTGATGTTCGGAAGCCGGTCATTGCCACGGTTGTGTTGTTTATACATATGGTACCCGGCGGATGCTGACTGAATGATCTGTGCACAAAGAGGTGCATTGTCGGGCGCCATTCGACGAGGAAAAAATTCGCATCGGTGGAATTTTGAGGTTGAATTTTTGAAAGAAAATTTCAAGGTACTTTTAGGACTAGGAAACGTCATATTGTTAAAATAGATGTGAAGAATGCATTGGTTTCTACATGCCTACGAGTGTGCACGTTGGATATGTATCTTTGACTGTGGATTACTTACTTGAGCGAAAATAATAGGTTGTACGACACGAATGCATGTTGGGAACTTCCTCATCTTGAAATTGGGTATTAAGATTTTCGTCTGTTTGTCTTAGGTTGCAAAAGGTGCAAAGGAAGTGTTGCTTCTGAATTAGAAGATATGATACATTTTTTGAGACAAAACGTTTCTGCTGCAGCCAGAAACATAAATATCGCTTTTGAAAATTCATATAGATGTTAATGAACCTACAATTCGGTCTTATTTTGATAAGTTCGCATGAGATACCGGAATAGGTAATTGATGTCGTCATTTAAAAGAAACAGTGAATGCACAGCCAACACAAATGGTACTGGGCATTACACGCAACTCGGTAGTATCCCCCACACAATAAGTCGTCACAAATATCAAATAGGAAATGTGAAAAGAAACCTCAGCAAGTGAGCCAGCTGTCCTGATCCAGTCCTAGGACCCATATCTCACATGCGATGGTGCAAAATTTTGAAATTTTTGAAAGAAAATAATCATGCTTTCAAAGGGTTGCTGAAATATTGAAAAGTCTCCCATATCTCGAAAACTTTGTCAATACGAACATTTGTCAATACAAACAAAAGTAAATTTTGTCAAACGCTATAGCCAAGGATGCTGATTTAATGTAATTTTCTTGTTGCCTTTTGTCAAGATGCTCAATGTTAAGAACCAAGGAATCTTATTCACCAAGTAATCTTATTGCTCTGGAAGTAACATTCACTACGGTGAGCTTTCTTTTTCAGCAGTTTTCTCGATAGAAGAAGTTTACTTTCAAATCTCAAGTTATGTATTCTCCACGCATTAACTTACTCTAACTAGATGGATTAAAGTCAGTCCTTATTATTGCTTAATATTCCTCGGCAATATACTTTCATAGAGAGAAGACTTTCTATTGAGTACCGTTAAACGTAAAAATTATTCACACAGGTCAAAATAACACAACTCAATTGCTTACTTAGCATTTGGTTCATAAAAAGGCTTACCAAAAAGGAAGTTACATTTAGGAACCATATCTCCCCAGCTAGCACGAACTCGTGCCAGCTGTCCCCAATTTCGCACCGCAAGTAGGTTGAGGTCATTCCGTCTTCTTTTTTTGTGCGCCATCTCAAATGATGTCCGTCATTGTTGCCTTATTCCAATGGCAAATGAATTCTTCGACGCAGTGTTACCTATCCATTGATTTCAGTAATGACATTATTGTTTCTGTCCGAAGTAGAGGAAGTGTTTGACTACCTCAATGTTTTTGCTGCACATTGTGAGGTTCCGTCAGGGGTGGCAGCATAACTTCGATTTTTAATGGCTTACCTCCAGACCCATTTTAAAAATCCCAGCAAACAATTCATTGACAACTGTCCATCAGCTGAACGGACTTTTAAAAATGAATGCATCTGGTATTGCCTGTGAGGATTGCACGGTCTTCTTAAGAATGGTGTTGAAAAAGTTACGTCCTATGTCTGAGTGCGTTCGTTACCGACCTTGTCGGAACATTCTTCACCGTACACAATCTAACGAGTTTGGTACCAATTACAAAATTAAATATCTCACAGTATACCAAATCAATAAGTTACACGCAAAGGAAAAATGGAAAAACAGACAGCGCCGATGCAAATCGATTGGGTAGGGTAAAGTGAATTGGGTCAATGAGCAAACACAATGGTTGACAAAAAAAATACCAAATTGAATACACAGTAATTTAAGGACACTCCGGTCTACGGCGCAAAACCCTCATTTATGTATATATGGTTCAGGTTTTAAGACAATCAGACATTTTTAATAATCTAATGAATGTCTGCTTTTCAGATTATCTTGTTATTACAAGATATCTGAAACAAGCTAAAACTTCCGTCAATAAACATCGACATTGTTGATCATTCAACTTCACAAATTTTATTTGGTCCTTCGAGTCAAATATTGCCTACATCAAAAGAAAGCACAGAATATGTTGACGGCTCTGTTATATTTTAAGGATTTGCATTAGATAATGCAAGGTCTAAGTCGACATGTAACTCCTGGCTTACATTGAGTGTGAAGAAGAGCAGATTCAAGTCTCAAATCATCCATTTTGTTTCTGCTGTTGGAAATCCTGCCAGCTGGTTCAGAGTTTCTTAAGCTTTTCAAACCTCATGAACATACCTATGCTGGGATATGTGAACTTTTGCTTTAATGTGCTTCATAAATTGACACCTTTGCTTTAGCCACGCTGACATTTGAAACATAATTCTGTCGAAATGAGAGGCATTGCAATGTTCCATCAAGACAACCAGGACAAAGTCTAATTTTTAGAAGCATTTTTCTGCCCATTATTGTAACAAAGAAGAAAACATTCCAAACGAACACATTTCTGGCAAAAAAAAAACAATTTTCATGAAGTCATGGCCATCGATTTCCATTAACAAGGAGAACAAAAAACGGAACCACCTACCAGATGGCATTTCGATTATTTATGCCAGTGATCCGTAAATCAGTTTTTTTTCGATTTCCCCCCTCAGCAGCGAGCACACATTACACCAACTTCGAGGCATTATCTTATTCTCGCGGGAAATGAAAACATAAACAGTTCCAGCTGAGCAACCGGAGAGACGTAAACAGGACAGATGAGTCGACCAAAGGTCTTGCCCATCTGTTTGCACCAACACAGTGCCGAAATTGCGTTCGCAGCTCCCCAGTGATAACCCAATGCGCCACCCTTTATTGTCTTCTGTTTGAAGAGACGCGCCGCAACCCATCGGGACCGAACACAATAGCAACCCCAGAAGGCAGTCACTTCGGAACAATGGAACACAAAGCTCAAACAAATAGAATAAATATTACGTGCACACACTCAAACATGCTGCTGAACGGAAACGTATTTCTGTTTATTTATTCTGCCGCTAGATACTTGTAGCCGCTGACGAACTGAGAACTAATTTCCATAGATAACGGTGGTTGTGCTTTTGTTCACAACGAAAACTTTGGGATACAAACACAAATACAGTTCGTTGAAGGGGAGGTGTGAGAAAACAAAACGAGAAATGTTGCGAAACAAAATGAGGGTGTTGGGTGGGGGTGCGAGAGACCAAGAGAGAGAAAACATTGACCAACTGCGCGCAGGGCTCTCTGGACGCCAGTGCTCAGGAACGCAAAGTTGAGGTAGATATACAACAGCAGTCGCCCAACCACCCACCTGTGCGAACGACAAATTGAGAAATTAGTGTGACCTGACTGTTTTTGCACTGTTTCGGACATTTTCCCGTTTGTGAAATTTGCTGCTTATGTTCCGATCACAATGTTGGGTCAAATTATGTGCCAAAAACTTGTAGCAGAGCAGATCAATTTTGAAAATTTACACACATCTCGGAGCGCAATGCGGTGGGGCACCGATGATGGGCGATGTGATCTCGGCGCTCCAGCTGAGTCGAAGTGTCACTATGAAAAAAAGGTCCATATCCCTGCATGATATGTCCGTTGCCCCTTTGAACGGCTTAGAATAAATCTGCTGGAATTAAAACAAGAAATTGCAAAATGAAACGAATGCAGAATGAAAAAAAGAAAAGAGTTCTACAGCATTACGAGTAATTAAAACGATGATCAGCGAAATACAAACGATTCTAATCTTTGGCAGGATTCAAACTAGTGACTGGAGCAAGAGTTTATGAAATTAACCACCGTGCCACGGCATCCTTTATAATATGTAACAGATGACAATACCATCAAAATCTGGAAGATTTGAGAAAGAAAGAAAGTCCTGGACTGTTGTATTTTAGTCTGCGTCTGAACAGCGGATAAATAACTATTTACTATTAAGGGCCTGGAACTTAAGGTACATAAAACGGAGACGTTGCTAATTAACAGCCGCAAGAAGGTGGAATATACCAACTTCATATTTGGGGATCAGATAATTCGGTTCAAGGAGTGCGTGAAGTACTTAGGAGTTATGTTCGTCAAGAGGCTCTCATTCAGGGAACACGTAAACTATGCAAGTAAGAAGGCATCACTTGCAAAAGGAGCACTCCCTCGAATCGTTTCAAATATTGATAGACCCGGTTAGGAACGTAGAATTCTACTCAGTTCAGTTCTCCTGTATGCAGCTCCGATCCGCAGGGAAGTGCAACTACCCACTCTCACACTTCCCTTCTGCACACGGCGGTTACCGAAAATATTTGCACAGGTTTGCGCACCACAACTTGCCGCTGTGCGCACAATGTCCAAACTCCGAGGTTACAGAGCACACAGTTTTTACTGCAGTGTCTCCATCCATACCATTATCAATTCAAAAGTTCCAATAATAAAAAACAATTCAACTGGTCACACCAATCAACTCCTAATTCATACTGATCGCCTCGTTCCACATCCCATTTCTCTCGCTCTCAACAAGGCAGCCAACGACACACTGCCTGCTTATCACCAATTTCACATTCCCACGTTCCACATTCCGAATCCCAGATGTTTCCTACCACCACCTGTATGATGCTTTGTTGTGACTGTATTCAGTGGTTTTTACCGCCGCCGTTCCGCTAGCAGGAAACGCAAAGGAAAACCATGAATAAATGAGAACAACATCATCGTTTAATCCATCTGAAATTGAAATTTCGTCCTTCGATACGTTTCTTCACACAGATACGCCACTAAACAACAAAAGCGTTTCAGACACAGGCACACTCACTCTTCATTGTTCGGCGGTCTTCGACGCACCTAATTCCGTTTGGCGGAAGGAGCTGCCAGTCATTTGCCATTAGCTTCAAGTCCTCTTTCAGCTTTCAGCACGGACACTTTGGTGTGTGTGTGTGTGTAAATATGACAGATGACTAGGTTTTTACTCTTTATTTACATAAATGTCGTCATCGATGGGGAGCGAGAGAGGGCGTGTGCGAGTCGTCCCGGGGGAATGACATTTCGTCCCATTATGCGCCATTCTTACATGAAAATTTGTTCACATTTGCGGTCTGTTATGTGTTACAGGTATACGAAGCAGCGTTGCCACATTTCCCTAAATGGAGCAAAATGAAGCAAAAAAAAATTAAAATCCTCTGTCTGTTACGTTTCGATCCGTGTCCTGCTCGGAAGTCGGAGTGCGAGGTGCGGGGCTTTGTTTGGGTTTATGTCGATGGTGTACACAGAGATCCTGTTCCTTTGTGCGGGCGATGACGAAGGTGGTGGTGCGGTTACCTTTTGAGTGCAAAAATTTTCCATCCCGGGTTCAGGTATTTTCGTTATTCCCTTGACCCTCGGCACCGCAGCGCACAGCATCAGTGGCCGGGTCACTGGGTGGATGGCTTTAGGGTTCGATTGTAAGTTTTCGCAAAGAAACGGAAAAATGATTAGGTCATGGGAGTTTCCCTCTTTAACACATGTGTTATCTGGGGGGTGTTGGACGCAACTCGCCGGGACAGAGGTGACAGGGTTCAATTCTGGGCATCCTCTGGGTAATCCGAAAAACGGAAGAGAGCGAACACAACAGAGATATGATATATAAAAGGCTCGTCCTTTATTGCGTGGTGATGTCGGCGATACTAATGCCTGCCCGGGGAGTGAGCTTTATTTCCCTTTTGCTTATCTTTGGATGTGAATTTAATTTTGGGATACCCTAGCGTCGGGAAATATTACATTTTTTCCTGCCAGTGAGCACTGTAATTTATGAGTTTCGTTCTTGGCGAGGATTTCACACTTGTTGACTCATGAAATGTCAAATTTTGTAAAGCTTCGGCGGAAGATTGATATCATGGGCTTGGCGAATGTAGAATGGGAAAGAAACGGAAAACCAGCTGACGGCAGCAAGAATTCCAATTTCAAGGATGATTTCTGCCAGGGCTACTGATAAATGCAAATAAACGTCTTTTTAAGCTTTGCGGTATCCATCATAAATTTAAGCTTGCTTTGTCGAATTTGGTGCTTTTTTGGTGGAAGGCTGTTCTGTTCTTGGTGTTGTTATGCTTAATTGTCTCTTAGTCTCACTTCTTGTGCCCCATTCCATACTCGTATGTGGCAAATCAAAATAATGCGAAATAAATGTGCTTGAGTGCGTTAAAAATTGAGGGACTCAAATTTCAATTTCCGGTAGACGTCTATTATAGATTTCAGTGCTACCCTCCATCGAATTGTTGATTTAAACCTTGGAGTGGCTCCAATTCACTCTTACACAATAGGGCTCATATTTTTCGAGTAACTGACTAAAACGTTCACCGTTCGTAGTCAGCATTAAACTGTGGGTTAACTTTACTTGTGAGAAAAAAAAGGGACGAAGTGCTTACTGAAGAGCTAGCTGCCTTCCTCCTTGTGGACCATACTATTGTCAATAAATTAAATACACAACACAATATTTTAAATGTGGCGAGACCACGCTGGACATATTTTCGTTCAAAATTTCAAAAAAATTCTTCATTACCCGCATCTTGTAAGCAATTCACTCACTTAACTCTTAATTAAAAGTCTAACGGTATATAAATTTAACAAATTACTAGTGAAAATGTTCGCTTAATTGCGGTAGTAGTTCCACTTTAATTTATACAGACACTCATTGTTGCTTACAATTGCTCACAGGTGTGGTTAGTAAACTCATTTACGCACCCATATTTTCCCCAATGAAAAGCCCAAAAAATAGCCAAAAAAAACATTCTCCTTATCATTTAAATTTCGCACACCTATAGCTCTCATCCCACCTGTAAAACCAACGCAACCATAAACATTTCCATTCAAACTGACAGTTTAATGGCATCTTGACTGCAAGCACTGCCGAATACTCGCAGACCCATCGCTGACATACGTTCCGTGGAAAGACACAAACTTGTCAGTTCCCTCCCGCTGGTCGTGTATACTGTAGACCTTCTAGGAACTGGCGGAGAAATTCTCAGGTCTGCTCGCTGGTAAGAAGACGTGAAGCCCCACACAGCCTTACACACGTCAATGCGGTGGTGGTGACGACAAAGTTATCAATGAGCATTTTTCTGTTTAACTAAACGCGACGTAACGCACACGCTGGCTGGGACTTCTTTCTTCAGCAGAAAATCTGGATTTTGTTCGACGAAGTTCCTGTTTATTGAAGCAAGAGATACGAGCAGATATCCAATGAGCGTGCTTTTGTTCGTTATTTGTCTGCGGGCACAGCTGACTTTATGTGATGCTTCCGTTTAATTATGAAAAGTTTCCTGCCCTCAAGGCTTCATCAGGTCGGCGGTTTGGTGGGAGAGTAATTGATAAGACGTTTAATTACGCATTCACAAGACGGGGGAGCTTCAGAATTCGACAAAGGTGAAGTTAGAAATAAAGCAGCAGCAGAGAAATGTTCAAAGATTCTCTGAATGTGGGCATGTTTCATCAGACACAAGTCGGATTGGGCAGTTTGGCGAGTACCTGATGGGTCTTAAATTTAATTTTGATGCTTAAAACGTTACGGCCGTGATGTAGTGCGTGTGAGACTATAGAAAGATGATTCCCAATTCAAATTTATCTCCGTCGAACCTGTCAATGCAGTTTCCGAATCAACGACTTCTTTGGAGCTTTCTTTGCCTTCAATCTATTTGCGTCCAGGAATTCAAAGGTTTTGGAGGTGTTTGGCAACAAGTTTTAAGTTCGACCTGGCTACCAGAAAACGTTCGCTCTTCAAACCTTTAAAGAGATCGTCGCAAGCATAACTCTTAATGGTCTATGA
The DNA here is from genome assembly GCA_944738645.1 of Eristalinus sepulchralis. Classification (NCBI taxonomy): domain Eukaryota; kingdom Metazoa; phylum Arthropoda; class Insecta; order Diptera; family Syrphidae; genus Eristalinus; species Eristalinus sepulchralis. The sequence goes on from OX122886.1 coordinate 59,707,527, forward strand.
ATATCCGTTTTGGAAACAGTCTTGAGAGAGAGATCCAGTGATTTTAGTTTTTATTGCACGAATTCAAGGTCCAACTGTAGAATCTAGTTTTGTATTTATCTACGTTTCATACTAGACTTCTGAGATCCGTTGTTGGAATACTATTCAAACAGTTTTCGACGCCCCATATTTGAACATCAAACAATCTGGCTAGTTTCGGTTTCAAGCAAGCGGGATTGAATTGAGTGTGATCAACTAGGTCACACAACTATGTAGCTCGCTCAAACTTGACAGGGTTTATTGGATGGTCGCTGAGGAGTCACTACCGACGCCGGTTTCTGAAGAAGAGTGTTTTTGTGGGATGTGGATGTTTGAGTTCAACTGTTTTCTCTACTTGTGGATTTTGTTTACAACCAGATGTAACAGCGGAAGTCTGGCTAATCGCCACATAATTGAGTTAATGATCGATCGAACAGGGGGAAGTCTAAGTTTTTTGCGATTTATGGAACTGTCGACAAGAAGAGAATCCTTAACCATTGGTTAATCTATGTCAGCACTGATTGCTAATGATCCTATCTTATCAAGGAAATCGAACAGATTATCATCTAATTCAGCTTTGGGATTCATAATTTCAGCCGCCTCGTCGGAGATTTCGTTACCGTTTCCTAAGGCCTGTGGCGCCGTGGGATAGTGGGTAAGTGCGTCGGCGCACATTTGTTTTTTATTTGACGAACTTCTCAATTGGTATTACGCTTTTTGCCTGCACGTGGATCAACCACTTATGTGATGAATTATTTGACGGTTTTTCATCACCAACGTACTTTGCTGGGTTGCCCACAACAATCATATGTTTTCTTTAATTGTTCAATCGTGCAGAATTTAACGTGGGAATGGGCTTATCTACTCTTATTGGTTCAATGTGACGAGACAACTTAATGAGACACTTTGTGTCTCGTGTATCCAGCATTGATGAGGACGAAGCACTGTCTTATCGTGCAGTGGTCGATTACAATTCCAAGTTGCGCAAGACTTCATCATATGTTTTCGGCTTCCTATTAACAATCTTCTCAATTCAATCTTCCGAATGTAGAGGCATCTGCGGACATCTTGGAGCATTGCAAATTTTGTTAACTATAGTATTCCGAGCCTACATTGTATTATATTTAATGCAGTATCTCCTTCGCTTTAGCCAAATTTGTATCTATCTCCTTCAGCTGTTGTTCCCGAAACCGGACTTCTCGCTTGAACTCCCTGCTGATGATCTGCCTAATGCAGGCAATCTTTTCTGCAGAAAGTAGGCGATCATCTTGTACTGGAGTGTGATTTATGATACTCATCCGGTTTTTGTTTTCGAGACATTTTGACGACTTCCAAAGATACTATACACAATAGCACTTGAATTTGATGTGAAGTACTTGGCGCGCGGTCTTTAAATGCTTTAGACACTGTGTGGTTAGCAATTGATTTTGTCGCTATATATGGAGTTGCTTCCAATGTGGGTCGTGCCAACTAACCAATCAACCGCTAAAACCTATCACAAACTATCACAAACTAACCACAAATTGTGTTTTAATCTTGTCCTCACATCGCATCACAGACCTTTTTCGGTTGTTTTGGAAATAATGATGAAACATCCTAACATCCCTCCAAATTTTTGGTTAGTGCTCCACTCTTTTCCCATTATCACACCCCACCAGATTTAATCGACTCCCAAACGAGAATTAAATATCTCACATTCCAGGCAATAATGTCGTGAACGCACACTAATGTGCAACCTTCAACCAACGGAAGCCACACCACACAGAGAAGCACTGAAACAGTACCAGCCAAATTGCCACCTTGATGAGCGACACAACTCGGGTCAAGTCGCTTACGAGATGCCATTCAATACAATATCCCAGCAGTTGCTGTACATCAAAATGACATTACGCGACGCCAGAGCAGAGAAGTTTAAGTAGATCATGTCCTGTGCTCACTCCCTACGCCTGCTTGTCACATTAGCCACATAATCTTTTATCCAGGAACAGCGCCCTTATTGAATATTCCAGTGGTTGCATCCGCACGTAACGGTTATCTCGTATTAAACATCTCACTTTTCATTATGTCAACACACGACACCACTGCACACCATCCTACATTTACCCGTGTTCCTAGTTCCCATCTTCCATATCAGTTGTAAAGTCTTGCTTCTGCAGTTCATCCTATTGACTGCAAGGACGACAGCGCTGTTCACGGGGAATGCTTAGTGGAGAACATCTCGAATTCCTGTTGGCCTCTTTATGTGTGCATTATGGTGGTTATTTTTAGTGGTACCCAGCTTCCTGGTCTTCACCTCTGTGCTGTGTCGGCGTGGCAGTGAGGGGACGAACGATCGATTGAATCTCAATTGGATGCACTCTGTGAAATTGGAAAAGTTCTCCTTTTCCATGAAAACGCCGCCGTTCCTCGACTCGTGATGGCTTCTGTGTGTGTATCTCTGGATCTTAGTCTGTTGTCGGCGCACTTAGCCCGAGAGTTCCTTTCGGCTTGTGGATGTTATCGTAGAACTTTGAGATTTTTTGATTTCTTACAATTTGATACGGTCTTTTGGTGCGATGCCGATGACATTAGGAATTCCTGCTCCTTTGCAATGGAGCTTAATTTTTTGAAATTAAGCGATGCCATGCTACGGTGGGATGGGTATGGATTTATTTTAAGTGCATCTCAAGGATGCGACACGGCTGCGAGGATGGAGTATGATTGACCTCGAAGAAAACTTCGACGAGTGAGTTGACATTTTGAAACTAAGAAAGGTCATGCATGGCAATGACTACGAAGATGGGTATTGCCGTTGAATACCTGAAGGAAATCTGCTGTGATTGTATTATCAAGTGGAGCGACTAGAGAATATGCTTCCGCAGTATATGGGTGATCTTTCCAAAGTAGTTTTTCAGGAATGGGTTTTAATGTGAGCCATGGTGAATTTTTGACATTTTGGAAATGTAACCTTCGGTGTTTGGTGGCTCCTGTACAGTGACCATATTTTTCGCCCTTTTACTCATTTTTCGTTATTTCCCATTGATTCATGCTGTCAGGCAGTCTTTGGGGCTTAAAAGACAACCCATTTATCTCATTTATCTTCTCACTCTTTATTTGACCGCTGTTCAATAATTTTAAAATTTATTCAACCTCAGGCTCCATTTTTCCTCCACATCTCCATCATTGTGCCTCGTTAAGAACCCGCTAGCCCACAAAACCCCAATAATTTTCATCTCTCTCTATCAAAACCGTCTTCATCCATCATCTCATTTATGACGCAACCCATTCATTGCGTTCGTTCCTTCTGCGCTCGACAGATGGGGAAAATCGACATAGTTCGCGCTTCGTCTATCTTCCAGAATTTTGCTCCAAGTGCTACCCTGTCATATCGACAATTGATGTTTATCAATACTTTCATGCAGCCCGTCCACGCCATCGGTCATCACCTTCAGCATCAAAATTCCTATTGTCTCTATTATGACGTATCTGTGTTGGGAAAGGGTTGGGGGGCGGTGGCTAAATGTAGATACTTACGATTTAATGGCGACGTGTATACGTGCAATCAATTAATAATTTAATCCCCAAGTGGTGATGGTCGTTGCAGGACGATGTTTTAAACTGATTTTTTGTAAGTTTGCGCCCTGCAGCGCGTGGCTGACGTACGTGCTTTGACGGTCATGTGGGTGATCTTTTGATTCGGAAGAATTTTCGAATTAATAAGCGGCTTAGTACTAATGTTAATTTCAATTCAATTTTTATAAAAGTTATTGCAATTGTTGAAGACTTGTTACACGTCCTTGTTCTACGTTTAAATCGTTTTCGATGTATTGGTAAACGAATATCATTTGAAATGCATTTTCATGTTCTGTCGGTCAATTTCGAATCTTTCGAATTCATAGAAGGACGTAAATCATCAACACACTCTCATTATTATGATTGAAATAATTTTACGAGTTTTTAATGCATTAAAATATTACGAAAATTGGTTGAGCTTCATTTGTTAGTTTAGTTTTATTTTAAAAGGCATTTTTTTTTATTATTTATCTAATGGTATTTTAAAACTAGGTATAAAACGCTTAACCTTGAGTTTCATTTGTATACACCTGGAATATTCACTTTTGCGAGGAATGATGAGCAAAGCTGAATTAACATCGGATAGTTTTTCACGTGGATACTTGTCAATGAATGCAAATCTCTGTCTCTCTACAATCTCGTTCACTTTGAGAGTTTATTTCACATAACTGCTAAAACGCCAGTCTTTTTCAAAGATTTTGAAAATGGTGTCGCATTTATATTTTATATTTTTGAAGCTGAAGCGTACTGTTACGAGAGTTACTCATCGGAATAGGGAAAGAAACGCAACAGCATCTACTTTTTCTGACGGAAAGGGCTATTGTGTGGTGGCTTGGTTACATACTACGGATATCCCCTTCAACACGACTTTCGATGTGTACCTTAGATGCGATTTCATTAAATAGACGATTGGTTGGCAGACCAATGGCGAGGTGGTTGGATAATGTCCATAAGTTCATCTGGTTGTTCTTGGGAATCACTTCTGATGAGTTAGAGTCGAAGCATTGCTGTCGCGACCCCTTTAAGTGGACCATGCGGGTCACCTTAAATGATGGTGACGAAAAACTCAAAAAAGTGAAGGGAACAAATTTTGAACCCAGGAACTTAACTTAACGTCCCAACTATTGATCCACTACAATCTCACTGACGGCTGCGTTGTATTTTTGAGCGTAGTTCAATTCATGCAGTACATATTTGTTAAGTCTTTACAAAATTAAATATGTGGCGACTTATCGTCCTGGGGATACTCCAATGAAGTGTGTAATGCCCAGCACTGAAGTTGTTGGGTCTACATTCACCTATACCTATAACTGTCCGATTTCTACTAATCTCTCGATCAGTTTTCGACACTTAAATCTCCGCAACGAAATTCACCAAACCAAAACACATGACGCTTAAGTTCACCGCTTCATTCTCAAATACGTCATTTATATTTTTGACTGCCATAGATGCAGTTTAAACTCGTTAAGGATACGAAAAAAAATTTCAAGAAATATATACTGCTCCTGTAACGCACCTCAAAAGTCGCGCCACAAGCACACAAACCACCACGTTCATATATGAAACAAAACAAAACAAAAATCACTTCGTTGTGCAGATCTGCACTCGACAAATTCTAATTGAGGACAAATTGAAAATTTGAATCTCTTATATAGTGCATCTCAATACTGAGCCTCACTGTCTTACGTCACAAGTATTGCAACAGTAACTATCATCTACAATTCCCGTAGACGGCTACTGTCAGAAAAACCGAATCGAAATTGAATGTTTACAAGCAGACGTATCTGTGAATTGAAAAATTATTTTTCTTGAAGGAAAGTGGAATCAAAGAGTGACTCTTCTATGTCGATAGCAATACACACAAAAATAGTTTCAAGGTGGTCGTCTGAATTTGGTGCGCGACGCCCAAGGGCTTCTCAAATGGCTACCACCGAGGAAAATGTGACAACATTCCACGATCTCCAGTTGGTAGACTTGAAGGCATAGCTGGAGGCTGTACGCCAGCATGTGCCTAGTAAAGCGTTTACAGATGCAAAGTTAAAAAGTTCCTGATATGTCTTCAAATCCAAGCCATTAGAACAGCGCAGCAGAGAATATTTCAGATGTAGATGGCGCCCTGGAGCCAGCTGGAAAATTATTTATTTTCTTTGCCTTCCTTTCCGGTCTAAGTCACCGGAAATGGCAGCATTAAGGTTTTGCATGGAGGTGCAGGTAAGAAAGTCCTCAAAAACTAACCCCACAGACAGTTAATAATAATTGAGTGACAATGCAAACTACCAGGGCCTAGCTTCTATAGCAAAAACTCGGGATCTCTCACGAGAAGAGAGGACTTACAGTTTTATGTCGACTCTATACGGATAAAAAGCTTGTCATAGACAATTAGTGCTCTTTGAGTGTTGCCACCAACTCGAAAGAGGTGGTACCGTGAAAAATGAAGGTTTGCAGACCGACAATCGAACCTAGACCTTTGGCGTGTGGGTCGACTCACATATCCACTACGTCACGGTGACCACCACAACCAGTTACCGGCAGCTATTACCTTGCACCCTGTACAGCATGATTATGAATTTCTATGTCAACCGTCTTCGATACGTCGGAGGACCTCTGGGTGCCAAAAGCAATTTAAATTCAAACCTCCCATAAGATGATTTTCTGAATTGAAACTCAAATGTAGAAAAGCACCTTAGTGTCCTCAAAAAGCGGATACGAAAAGTAAAGTATAAGACTGCTGATATATCCTTAGCAGATCTTGCTTCTCTCCTTCTCTGTTCCCTTTTCTTAAATGATTAAGTTTCCCACCCACTCTGCATATAATATCTCCCTCGACGGAGTTAGCAATGATGCTGAGCTTAGCATGAGATACACCATAGTAAGATTTTCCATCTTCCACACTGTGTGGGGACAAAATTAATGCACGGCGGTTCTAAATTGATGAGCAGCATTCACACATCTCAAGTGGCATCGCGCGCCAGATTCAGATCGCAAATGCAAACTCTCCACTCCACCACTTTTGATTTAACAGATTACCTCGGAAGGCAAATGCGTTTCACACGGCATACCTTCCACCTTAATCGTCCTTAGCCATAATCACACCTGGAATTGCCTTCGGCTTCTTGTCAGCCAGGAAAGGTGGAAATAACAAATCTATTTCTTAGTCGCCCTCCCCCATCATCTCCGGTTGCAACTGCTGCAAGTTGGAATAGCTTGCAAGATGCACGCTTACGACTGCCACTTGGCTTCCCACCTTTAGCGCACCGTACAAGATTGTCTCCTTCGCCGCAACCAACTTTGGTGCCTGTAACTGGTGATAAATTTCCATTTTCCGCTCCACTCGAACGCAGCTCGGCAGAAGCAGTGGCAGCCTTATATCGTATTTCAGTTCATTTTACAGCTACGGAGCCCAGACAGACAACTCATAGATGCGGCGCTCTGCCAGCCAGTCCCCTCTCTGGCATGCGGCTCTGAAGTCGATGCCAAGAGGCGCCCCAGCTGCTGCCTGGAGAATGTGATTTATCGCATATTCATGAGTAACAAACATAAACAATAATTATGTGACACACACTGTGGGACACAGGACACGGTGGTGGGGGGACAAAAAAAAATTCAAGGGCTCCCCTGACTCCCTTAAGGAGGGCCATGAATTACTTCGGATAAAGTTCACAGGACATTTTCATGCTGTTCGCCCGCCCGCCCGCCGTGTGGCACCTTCCGCCTTACTCTCGTATATCTCCTGCTAAGCTCCGCAACCAACTAACGCGCGAGTGAGTTATATTTCTCGGATGGTAGATGGCAAAATTTAATTATTTACGAACACAGGCAAAGTGAAAGCGAGAGGGATTTGAAGAGAGAGAGAGAGAGAGAGAGTTGGCAAAAAAAAAAAGGATATTCCACCTGGCCAAGACATTTATGGGCGTCGCGATATGCTAAATAATATATCTCGCCAAGAAAACGATACACCTGGCAGCACTGAGTGGTGGTGCTTACAATAACTTATTCATTTGAGTGTGGGTTGCAAATGGAGGACGTACTAGAGGACGTGTAGCATGCTTAAGATTTAAAATATTTACGCCACGCTATTCGACCTAGATTCGTCACATACTCACACTTGAGTGGGTGTGCACCGGAAAGATACCCTTAGGATGGCATCACTTCAGCAGAGGAGCAGTGTGTTGGCGGTGCGGAGGGGCTTAAGAGATTATGCCGCTGGTGACCCACTTAAGCAGAAGAGCTTCCAGGGCAGACCTTAACATCAAATGCGGAAACGAATTGTCGGCTAGATAGGGAAAATTTTAATTGGCCTAGGGGATGGTTAAGCCTCAGTTATGTGGACAGACAGGTCTCCGTCGCATGAACAGCCACAATTGAAGTGCAGATTTCGCTGGAAAATTCCCTTGAAACATCAGCTACGGTATTCCAACAAGCGGTTTAAGTAAACAAATCCCTGCTCAAATTGGCTACTTTTCAAGCTAACTTGTATTTTTATCCATTCATTCCATTGCCGGCACATGTGCACTTCGTCCCATCGCTGAATATGAATGTAACATCCTGGTGTGCATGGAAATCTCCTTGCATGCCCCAATCACTGCCCTGACTCGGACGGATGCCGTGATGAAAGGCAGCAAATTACATCACCGATGCAAACCACGAAGTTAGGAAGACAGACAGGCGGGCAGGCAGGCAGGCAGCAGTTCAAATGGCCAGCACAAAAGCTAATCAAGCGTGAAACAACATTTTGATGAAGCTATTTATGACGGAAGTTATGTGAGCACGAAGGATACACACGGACACGGACCCGAATGCCGAATAGATGCGGGACACGTTTCTGAGAGACTGCCTGCGTAATGTTTTTTATTTCACTGAGCAGCCAGATTTCCTGGGAGAGAGCTGCTCCACATGAAGACTTTACAGCCTATGCTGGCTGCTGGACATAAAGATTTTTACGGATATTTTTGTGAATTGATTGAATTTATGCTCGGCTTCAGACAGAAGCAATCTCCTGGAAATCTAGATATGCTAGAGTTCATGGGCAGGGAAAGTGAGTGGAAATAAAATCGCAAAAGGGCGAGGATGAGTGTGTCCTTTATCTTATGCTCTATGGGTCAATATATTTAAGGGATGAATTTGTTTTTAAAGAAAATTCTCCTGTGGGATGTCGCCAAGGGATTATTTAACTACGACTGTGACTCTGATGAAACTATCAGTGTCCACGACCAGGGAGAAACATTTTCGTTGTCCACAGCTGTTGGACAGTTGCAAAAAAAATGGATGCGAATGTGGTTAGTTGAAACTTTGCGTCATTTAAGTTTTCACCTTGCGACCGGTTCTTCAGATTCTTTCATCTCAGAATCTGTTTATGACTTGCGTTATATCTTTCAAAGGAATACGTTCACTGTTTAACAATTGGAATATCTCACCGAAGAGTGGAGATTCAGGTCAATCCAGGAGAGTGCAATGTCTTTGCCAGGCTGTGAAAGGCATTAGCAAAGTTCTGTCGAAAAGGAGTGTGGACTGGATTTCCTATCCCCGTACACCCTCTCTCCCTCTCTTTGGAGCCACAGGTCTGCTTCCCCCATGAAGATCAATTTTCCAAGCAAATCCCAATCATTTTTCCTTTCGGTGTTTCAATCCTCTGTATGATATCCTCATGCCCAACACAAGCATCACCTACACCCGATTTGCAGAGTTACTTCTTAAAGCATTTCATCCGACCACTAGCGCATAATCCTTCACGTCCCCCGTCCTCCTTTCTCACTCCCACACAGTGCTAAGTCTCCGATCGATTAAGCCAGTTTAAGCCCTTCCTCTGGCCGAGAATGGAAGTACGATGATTTACATTCCCATCGAGGGTACGGATGCAGTATACGAGTGTAGGAGCGCACATTATTCAGCAGTAAAATCCTTTGTTTACACTTTGCATTACGGTTTAGGATAAATGGCTCGCATATTCGTAATTCAATTCATTTGTAATGTGTATCCAGAAGATTAATGGGAAAAGTTCCCCGTCTCGGGGATACATTTCAATTGTGTGCCCCAGGCTGAAAAATCGAAAACAGTCAGCCTCCACGGAGGACTGGAACGACGACAAGCAGAAGGACGACTGCTTTTCCTTCGCCAAGAATCGACCTCTGGGATGTTATTGGAAAAGCTTCCTCTCTCGCAATTAACACTCTCTCCATCTCTCGCTTCTCCTTTCCCTCCTCCTCCCCTTCTCTATCGCGATCACAACTAATGGCATGAGACAAAGGACACAGCTCGCCCTGACACATTTAGTGAGGGTGCCGAAAATTTAACTCTACTCGACCGAAGGACAACGAAAGTGAAAAATTACTCAGCCTCCAAGCTTCGACAGGAAATTCAATATCCGAATGAAATCAAGCGGATTATCTCCAGCCTTGAAGATAAAGTGCCAGAGGGGCGACCCACGGTCCCGCTATTCCCATTATAATCCAATTATCGCTACATCAGCACTCAGGATATTCGATTTTTTTTTTGTTTTTCGCCTTTCAAGCGTTCATCCTCCGCGAGTGCGTGCGGGTATCCGTTTTTGGAAAACGAAAGAAAAAATTTAATTATCATTCCGAATCGAGCAAATATGAATGTTTTCATTTAGTTCAACCGCAGCGCCACGAGGAGCAAACAGTCTGCAGCGGCATGCTTCGGTGCACAATCCAATTGGAAAAGTTTCATTTAACCACGCGAACGGACGCGGATGGGCGGTGAGAAGATGAATTAACCAGATACCACGGTCGGGAAACCAATGGGCTGAAGCACTCAATCAGACCGCAAGTTGAAAACCTTCCAAATACCCCCTCACGTTCCCATTCGGCAGTCACCGGTTGGGCGCCATGAGACCACCGATACATTGCCAGCACATTACCATCTGCAGTTATCGATTTGGAGTTATGCGGATGTTTGCGGGGATCAACGGAGAATATTTGTTCACCGCGCGAGGTGAATGGAGGGGGGGGGGATATTGACATGTGAAAAATGAAAAACTTTTCGGCACGTTTGCTGGCAGCCTGTGCGAAGTGACGTTTAATTGATTTGTCAAAATGTGACTGATGCTGTCAGCTGTCAAGGTGCTAGGGAAATTTTTTTTGTTTCGTCAAATATTCATTAAATTCGATGATTAATTTTGAGAGGATAACAACGAACGATGTGGCAGTGGGAACTGATCGATTTTAGGTCCCGACGAAATACACATCCGTGCTATTGGAGCACGGATTCTCAATTGGAAAAACTAATTTGTCGCGAAAACTACAAATTGTAGTTATGTATGTCCTGTAGAGAATAAACTGCAATAGCAGCGGAAAATATTTAGTTGTAGTGGAGATGGGAAAGGATATCAAGCGTAAAACCGAAATAATAATTAAAATAAATTATATTAATTTTATTTGTTTGTAAGATGTCAAAATATTGGAGGATGTTTGGCAGAGCCCAGCTCAGCTTTTCAAGATTTAGAACTGACTAAACAATTGATATCAACTCGTCCAGATTTAAAATATTGGCTCTTATCTATAATGTGGCGATAATAATCTGAACTTTCACTCATTTTTAAACTTAAATAACTTTTCACAGGAAAATGCGATTTTAAGGATGTCTTCTGACAAAATATGATCCAAGCTGTCACCTTTCGAACAAGCTTTAGTATTACCAGTCATCTTCACTATGACCAGAGGTATTACTTTGTAGAGGCATTTTGTCATCGACATTTTTCGAACGTCAAATAATAACGATTCTGTAAGTTAAAGTGGAAGGGGATTGACATGCCGTGTATTGTACGCCACTTTGGATGCAACGGAAGCGACATCTGACCTGGCGGTAGTTGTGGTAGAAGCGGTTAAAATGGGTCTACTGGCGAATGAGGGCAAAACAAAGCTCGTATATGCTGTCATCATGGAAGGGCGCGCATCGGCAACGTCTCTGACAGAGAGTCATAGTAAGGACAGAGAGTCAACTTTGTGGTAGACAAGGACTTCGTCTACTTCCCTCATGGATTAAGGACGATAACACCAGCACAGCAGATCAGAATTTCTCTTGCCAATCGCTGCTTCTTTAGACTCAAAAGAGTAACAGAGCCATATTTCGAAATACCAAGCAGACATCACATAACACTTTGATCATACTCGTGCCGCTCTGTGGCTCAGAAAGCTGAAATTATTTGAAAGTGGATGAAGAAGTCCTTGCGTCGTTTTGAGAGACAAATTCTACGTGCGATTTTTAGTCTTGTTTGCGTTGATGGGGTCTGGAGGAGATGTTTCATCCACAAGCTATACGGGCTGTACAGCGGAATGCACCTAATTATGCGTCTTCTGATCACACGCTTATGAAAGCTAGGTCATGTTCACTACAACTCCGGCCCGAAGAGATCGTGGTGGTTGGAGAGGTTTGTTGGTTAAGGCCCAGGTGCACCCTGGACTGTAGAGCCTAATAAGGAAGGAAGAAAAACTGTTGAATACATAACACTAACTTCCCTTCTTCAAACCTCTTAGAGACATGCTTCGTCTGCACGCCTGCCCGGCTTACCACTCGAAATTCTGCAACATGTTTGAATTCTCTTCAACTTATTCCTAGAAAACCAGACTCATCTTTAATTGTTTTACGCCACATTTGCCTAGGACACCCTTCTTTTCTACCTTCCTGAACAAGCAGTTTCCACTGCAAGGCAATGGAGTTGTCTTTGCGCGGAGAGTGTCTCTAATCCGCAGTCAGTTTGCAGTTTAAGCTGGAAGGTCACAAATTGCTTGTAGCGCCCATGCACTGCGCTTACAAATTCCACGTTGCAGCAGAATATCCTTCGAAGAGCATTTGCATCTCATTGTAGTCGAGCTGAGAAACATCCTCATGCTCGCAGCACCTTCGGGAGGTCATAATTACCCTCAAGAAAGTTCCAAGCAAGGCATCAGAGACACAGCTTAATCTCAACTGTGATTAACTTGCTTTTGTTCACAAAATTTACGAAAAAAAACGCTTATCCCAAATTACGAGCCGGTATCGCATTGACGAGATGAACCGGATTCCAAGCTGGCCCCTATCTCCTTAACAGCCTGTAAGCGAAATTGAAAAAATATTCCGATGGGGAGCACAAAAATTACAAAAATCACTTTCGAGAGGAATTCCATTAGCTGACTTCATTCACCTCACCCCCCATGGCCCAGCAGCTGACACTCTTTGTTCTGCCCACCTTCACCACCGGCAACATATCCTCTGCGGCATTTATTACAAAAAAAAGAAGAATCCCAGCAACAATCGGCTTCGGCTGAGCAGAAAAAAAAAGAAACAACAATTTTCAATTTTCCATTAAGAGGGAAATCATCGCATTTTCAATATTGTTCGTCGCTCTAAGTCCCCCCGGGTGGACCCCTCTCGCCATGCTTGCGAAGTGAAATTGAATGTCCCGGATACATTGACGTTAAATTTTCGATTCGTGTAGATACTTGGTCTCGTTTGAACTTTTTTTTTGCCGGTCTGCGTGCTCTTCGATGTCGTGCATACCTCGTGCGCAGCATGTTCATGTCCCAGGACTGGGAGAATCCTTCGAAGCCTGTATTCGTTCGTCTTGCTCATCGATAATAATAATTTCATTAAGGTGAAAAGAGAGCACGACGGCTCGGATAAGGGAATGGATACAGGCCGGCGCAGGCAGCTGGAATGTGTGCAGGCGCCCCGGCAAGGGAGGCAATTGAAATCGTCGCATCAGAATTTCTTACTTATCCTGATTAAGGATGATTTGATTCGAACTGCCGAAGGAGCCGGAATTTAAAAGGTAAATAAATCGATTCGTTGAAGATTGGATGGATTCAGCCGGAAGGTGGGCGGTAGGGCGGAACGTTAAGTGGCGCTGTGAGATAAAGGTTATGTGGTGCTACTCTTGCGTCCTGATTAATTCACAGAAAGCGCTTCATTGAGCTTATTTGGATAAGGCACGTCGAGTACCATTTGCGGGCGGAGCTTCGAGTGCTCTCAGGACTAAATTTGATAATCCCTCGATTCTGGCACTTCGAATAAATTGAGTTTTGCATCTAGACACTTGGATGCTTAGCAAAATCCGAATTCGTTATAAGGCTTCGACTGTGAAATGAAATTGAACACATATTCAGATAAATAAAACCCTTCAGAGTATATCTTGGCAAAATAGCTTGATAGAGTGGAGTTTAAAGAGATTGCGAGTTTAGGGAACTTAAGCGCAGAAATTTGAACGGAGTTACGAAACACAATTTTGACGTGCCGAGTGCTCCTTAATTTTCAAAAACTGACAATAAATTCAACACTTCTGCCTCATCGGTACGGACCACGGACCACTTTTGCAACATGGGAAAACCGGCCTCGTAGTTTTATTTTGAAGGCCAGTACAAGGAATAACGTGACATAAATCAACGATCATTCACAGATCGCTGACTGAAACCACATGTATCATGCACGAAATATTGGATCTAAAAATGTTGTTTGCCCGATTGATGGTGCGCCTGCTCAGGCCGGACAATAAGCATAACAAGGATACTGCTTTAGATCAGTTATTGCCGGTGTTTAAAATTAATCTGAAGGATTCGTCGATGAAGTATAGAGCTTATGGTGTACGCTTCTAAGGAAAGACTCGAAACAGTAAAATTCAGCGGCGAACTTGTTCCGAAGAAAGCAAAGACTGTCAAAAGACAGGCAAAACGGTCACAATGCTCTACAATGAGGAATTGTGTTGTTAGGCGAAGTTTTCATTGTTGTAACTATCGAATTTTACAGTTCTTTCGACCTTGTTGCAAGTTGTAAAGAGCGTTGCATTTTGCTGAAAAAATTGTCACAGTCTTGACACATTATCTGTCCAGACCTGTGCTATTTACAACTAGATGTATACGCACTTTCTTCGTGGATGCACAGTACTTTCTGGACATCAGGAGAACATCAGGATCGGGTTATGATATGGTACGTTTTAGAGTGACTTTTACCATTGTATATGCGAACCCTCAATGGGTATATATTATATAATATCGCATGGTTCTTGCCACAAACTGTTTAACATTAGAAAAAGTACCTATTTAGGAAAAAAGAACTAAAACTAAATCTTCACTGAAATTTCTGATATTAAATTTTATCGTAAAGAAAAACGAAACCTTCCATATGCGAATTAATGCGCATATTCAAAATGCAGTATTAAATGTTAAAACGTTATAGTGGTGTTTCGTGTGCTGTATGCTGTCCTAAGACATTCCAACAATCCACAAGAATATTTGTTTTAAATAATTCACAAATCTTTCGCCAAGGATATCGCCAAGGTAATAGCTTTGGCCATTCTTAGAGGAGGAATAGGCAAATTTATTTAATGTCGCCTTCAGCTTCAAACTTCATTTTGTTTTCGTTAATCTCCAACAACAGTTTGTTTTTTCTCATTGCCTACAGGACTCTGTGCAATTCAGCCTGAACAATTGAAGCTGAACAGAAGTCATGGCATTATGGATATACCACAAAATGAAGCCCAGGCAACGAATTAATTAATTTAAATTCCCATATTTAAATTCAGAGATCAGTTGCTCAGCCGTGGAGACCGAAGACTGAGCACATCGCCGCCAATCATCGCAAATTCATTCATTAGAATATTTCAAAATTTCATCAGTTTATCGGTCGCATGATTCGAATTTAATTTGCGTCCCATCCGCCGCCGCGGCTTGTCTGAAAACCACGAATAATAGAATAATTTGACATAATCTTCGCATTAGCGGATGAAACTTCACATCCATCGTCGACAGACGACACCGCAGCGCCCGAAAGGATGCCTGCCATGTGTGAACTAGCGGCAGGGTTGTTGGGGAAAAAAATGGGAAAGTCTTTAAATTTGATTTAGGTACTTCTGGTAATCACATATGATTCATGGGGAATTCAATTTAATTAAGAACATTTTTGAGATTCCTACCCTGCCGGCAAAGGTGAAGTTGAAGTCACAGGACGCACGCATAGAGTCCTGGGGAGGAAGTTTTGAGTGGTATGGCATGTTATTAAAACGAAATTAATTCAATGTCTTGGATTTAATTAAATTATACAGCAATATGAGCGCCCCCCGTTTACATGGCCATTAATATGTGATTAAGTGAGCGACGACAGGATACACGTCTTAGCCGTGCTTGCAGATAGTGGGCCTAGGGCTGAGGATGAGTGATGGGGTAGGCTGGTAATTAAAACGTGTCTCACAGAGGCGTTCGCATAATCCGAGGAGACATGAGAAAAAGTTCCCTGACAGTTTAATGGGCGCGAGAGCAGAGACGCTTTATTGCCGAAAGGATAACATTTGAGCGGAATTAACTTTAAGGGACTTTTGTGATTAACTCTGATGGAAGTCACCTTCTTGCAACATTCTTCCTTAAGTGGGGCAAAAAAGGAATGTCATCAACCAATGCGATTTTGCGATGGGAAGGACACCTAACAATTTTGAGTTTTTCTCTTTTGGGGAGGAATTTTTTAAGCAATCTCCACGTGGAATATGAAGGCCAACGTTGGTTAGACGGCTAGTCACGACGTTTCAACCCCTCCGTCATGGTCTTACAATGCGTACCGTCATGAGCCTTGGGATCAGCTTTGCATAATCCAAGTTGGTAAATCATCATCGTTACCACCTCCAAATGGATTTTATGGAGTGACCCCAGCCATCATGTAATTCCCAATAGTTCGTCTCTACTCCGTATCCCTAAGAAAAAAATCTACGCCATCCTCAGGACGTCGTCGGCCTGTGTTTGACTCTCAAGTGAAAACATTTTTACCCTCAAGGGTTCGCCCCAGGAGAACTCTTCAAAATGCGATTTGTTCTTATCTCCTTACCAATCCAATCCGTGTCGACCTATTTTGCATTTTCCGTTCTCCCAACACCCTCGTCCAACGAACACAGGATAAACGAACTCAAAACTCTTAAGGAAGAGGGAAGTTGTGTATTTGCGATGACAATTCCTCTAGATCCTGTCACCGCCGTCGTCATCGTTTTCGTTGTCGTTGTCATTGACTGCCGTCATCCTGTCTAATATCGAGACACAATTTTCAATGATGACGACGGCGCTGATAATCAATTGAAACGCCTTTAAGGTATTTCCATTTTCAGGTGGCGGCAGGGAAAAACGCTCCCCCGTTCGTGTGTGCGCCACGACACGAGCTCCCGATGTGTTTCCATACTTTATTGGCCCACATTTGATTTGTGAATTGAAATTTAATGTTTTGCCTGGAAAAAGCCAACTCGGTGAGGTGGGAAGCAGAGCCGAACACCAGAATATCTAATAATTATGGGCAATTTAATACCATTTGATTTGGAAAGCATACTCTCCACTGGGAAAATGGTAATAAACACTTGAAGTGGATACCTTTGGTGCGCTTTATGCGGTCGTAATGTTTGATTTATTAGGGAGGCCACCGCCACCGTTGCTGTGGGGAAAACGGCTCAGCTCTCACCATCGTGCCATGGGCCGCTCGGCGCGGAACGATAAAACGGATAATAAATTTTCAAAATACATAACTCTGCGCATTGAATCGCTGATGAGAGGAAAATTGGTGACGCGAAACGCGTCGGTTTATGAGTGCTTATAACCAGGCAATTAACCAGTTGAGCGGCCAGGGAGTGCGAATGTATGACGGAGACCCTGGGGAAAATTTTGAGTAAAATTGCATTCCATAGGGTTGTGGAGGACACCTGGTTATACTGCGGTAAGCAGTGTACATCTGGATCTTGGAAATAATTCTATGTCTAGCTGCAAATCTATAACCAAGGAACAGCAGAAAATATTTGGGCTTATATTTGGAATATCTACATAATTCCAAAATTTGGACTTGCACAGTGGTTTCGTGTTTTATTAGAAAAAATTTGATGCGAGCATGTCAATGGTTCGCCATTTTGGATTCCTAAAGATTGCCTATAGCAGTGTAACTTTTGGTGTATCTTCAACACATTATTGAATCCATTTATAAAGAGTCTCATGTCTACACATTGATGAATCATTTTTTAAATATACCGGAGGTCGTATATGGAATAACATTAAAAGTGCATCAAATAATCTATTGTTATACCTAAAGAGCATTGGATGTTAATTAATTCCCCATTTAAAACTATTTCTAATCAGTTCTAGACAACAGGAAAACTCTTAAGTGAATGAAAGTATATTTTTCTAACGTCTATTTATAAAAGGGGCTTAAAATAAATTTTCGAAAACTCTGAACTTATGTACATATGCCATGTTATATCTTGCGAAAAATTTTTAATGATGAACATGGCCTTTTACAAGGCAGGTCATGCACTGCAAATTGTCCTTCTTTATATGCAATTCACTTAACGTGCAAGTTTCATTCCGATTTCAAAAACTGAAATAATTGCTAATTGGTGTACGTCCATTTTACGTCCATTTCCAACATCAGGCCTGACAACTGATGTTTTCTCTTGTAAAATTATGTTCTTCTCAATTTTTTCTGCGCAGAAAAGTAGTATGCAAAAACAAGAAATTTGACCTTTGTGAGCGCCGGTCTTGTAAGACTGAAGTTTTCCTAAGGTGTTAGGGATGTGCCGAAGCATGTGATAATCTTCCCAAGATACAATCAGTCACCTCAAGCTGGCACGATTTACAAAGCGATACACTTACTCGATTTTGGGAAAACGTCTGTGTACTTCACACTTCAACCACTCACTCTGTGAGACTGCCTTTAGATATTACTTCGCGGGTTTGATTAACAACTTAAGCTCTGTTTCGGAGAGAAACCAATTCTGCTTCGGCCTGCCTTACTTTCTTACGGACTATGAATGAGAATAGCTCTCCACCGATCTCACTCCGCAGGGGTCACACCATGTGTCGCTTCAGCGCAAAGCGACTGTTGTAAAAAACTGCTGACCTTCAGCGTGCACTTACTCACTACACCACGACAACCAATGCTGTGCCTAAACCTGTGCTGAGAATTTTCAGCAACCGCCGTGGACTGCCGATTTTCGATGGCGGAAATGACCAAATTCATCTGCCCTTCGTGAGGGCGTTCCTTTTGGCTTGTTGCGTTGCTATGAATGCTGCTCGTTTTAGTTCCTTTTAAATGTGTGGCTTGGTGCCGGTCCTGGGTTCTTGGGTACACCCTCATAAGCTCATCTACAAAAATGTAGATTCATGCATTCTAAGACGCACGCCGCCTCATTAGGTATTTTTCTCAAACCACTGGTAGTCAGTATTACGCAGAATCTGTGCGCTGAAGCTATCATACTTTTCATTCTCCCTGAAGTGAGTCATTATACAAGTGGGTGTAAATTTGTGCGTAATTGCAAGTTCGTCCTTTTCCTAGATTTACTCATTTGTTTCTTTTATCTTAACTCTTAATTCTTCTGCTCTCATTACACATGCAACATCGAGGGGATGAGAATTTTATGACGGGCGCCGACTTTATGGAACTACTACCGATCTCCATCCACAAAACGTAAACGAGAATACAAAACAACCAGAGAAATGAATCGATAAAACGCGTACGAATTCCTATCAGTGTCCGACCGCCCAACCACGCTCACTGTGCCTTTACATATACGATTTTGAGCTGTTACTTCATGATCCCTGTTTACAATTGTTTGTTCTCAATACAATAATCTCAAATCTCAATGAATAATGAATGGCAAATTAATTTTTATTTGCAATGTATTCAAATTGCCAGAAGACTGGGGGAAGAACTAGCACCGAATGTCCATTAAATCTTGAGCAGGAACTGAACAATGACAAATGGCGCTGAAATGAGGGCGGCTTCAAGCTTTCTACCCACGGTATGGGTTTCCACACAACATGCAATTGGAAGGATCACTTAAGTGTATAATATTGGCACTCCCAAAGAAGGAGGAACACGGTCACATACATACTGCCTGTTTTCTTTTCGTCATCCTGCACCTTTCAAAAGCCCTAAGTCATTAAAAAACTTCTTCGCAAACCGTCGCCCCTCTGATCCACTTTCACCCTTCAAGCTGCCTTTATTCCGCGGTAACACCTCCCTAATTAGGATCTTCCTCCTTCATTAGATATTTGAACCGCAAAGTCCTGAAGTCGTCTAATTCATTTTTCCCAGAATGCCTTTTAATCCTTTCCCTACAGACTCACTCCCACGAAATATTCGTCTTAATGTGCTCCTTCCAACGACGACGAAAAAGCCTTCCTGTGCAAATGATGCATTCAAATGACTACTTTTGTCGGCAAATGTCTCACAGCTCCTCCGCTCCTCCACTGTCAAAGACAAGCATAACGTAATAAATCTCATGGGAACCCAATTACACGCTTTGAAGAATTAAAAATTCGATTAGCCTCAGTTCTGAAGAAGGACGAATTGTTTTTAACATCGTTTCCCATGCCTACTGCGTATCCCGCCTGACAGAGCGTGTGCTGACTGTTCGTCTGCTACTGCTCTGTGCTGCAGTAACTGGATGATGATGGTCGGGATGGAGTGGGGGAGAGGTAAAAGGAGAGAAATCTTGATGAAATTATACTCAAAGTACTTTGTCCTGATTTTCGATTTGCTTCGTGCAAAGGTGGTATGAAATGGTGGTTCTCCTTGGAAATCGCAACAGTGTTCGCAAAGATTTTTGATGCACCTGGAGTAATTTTTTTTATTGTTTCTAGCTTGAAATTTTCATTACTCCATTCTTTGAATAAGTTGTCTCTGTGTTTTTTATTTGCTTAAACATATTTTTTAAATTTTCTTTCTTTCCAAAACTTGGTGATTATTCCACGAGCTTAGAAAGACTCTCCACAGTACTTTGTAAACCAATTTTGTCACTTCTTTTTTAAAAAAATATTTACATATCTTACGGAGGTGTGTACCTAAATTTCAAAATACCGGATACCCGGATAATTACATTCTAATCTTTAATCTGAGAAACTTTAAAAGATAAATGACATAAACTATAAACACCCCAACCCACCATATTCGGTTAAAAAATCAATAATTTCAAATGTGGATCAAAACTTCCATCATCTACTGTTGCTGACAAAAAAAAACTGTATTTATTTAGCTTTTTTTCACCTTTATTGAGACTCTCGATGGGTTATTCGTCTCGTTTCGACGATGGAAGAGGTAATCCCCAAGTGATTGATTCATCCCCAGCCGGCTGCATCCCCCCAGCCGTGTGTGTACTGAGTCGCAACCTTTCCCAAAGGCAAGATAATAACGAAGATGAGAATCAGGGAAAGAACGTAGAAATGAAGCCCGAATTGAAAATGGATTTTTTATTAAATTTATTTGTATCTCATTTTCAAGCTAAACGTATAAGGACAACGGAAACGGTGAAAAGGCCCAAATCGCTGTAGATGTGGATGCGGTTGGTGTGAGGGAGGGGACGATAAGGAAAATAATAAAAATCAAACCACCAATGAAATATCTAAAATTTATTTCCTCTTTGGGTAATTTCCTTTGACGTGTGTTCGTTCCATCCTGCGATGGAGACCGACATGGGGACGAATAAACAAAGGGAAGTCATAAGCTCACAGCACGGCGGCGGCGTACAGTGCTGTGTGTGTTTGTGTGCCGCCCCTTACCGCTTGAGTGCTCAACCTTGACTCCGACGGCCGACTGTTGAGCGAGACGGTACATGTGTGCGCCTCAGGGTTAAGGAGGCGGTGCTGCAGACGAGGGCGAAAAAGTGTGCGGCGCTGGGACACGGTGGGGATGGGCTTGTAGGGGGGACGCAAAGGTGATAAAACTAATAAACATGAATTTATGATAATAAAATATTTCCGATAAGAGACAGCATTGGTGTGCGTCATCGCCGGAAAACGGATACAGCAGTATGTGTTTGTTTGTCAACCGTAGTCTGCGACCGGATAATGTAAATTAATTCCGGAAGAGTGAGTGCTTAATGACTGAAGTGTAACGTATGCGACTGAAGCCATGAAGCTTCTGGGTGGCAGTATACAAGCAAGGTAATGACTGTTTGGTTAGATTCAATGATTGACCGAGATACGCAACGACTCTCTAAATGAATGTCTCGACAGTTTTCTCACTTAAAGGTGCACGTGTAATCTTCAATTCCGAAGGAGACTTCTCCGACGTAAGCTCAACTTTCACTCAGGCAACTTGATAGCGCCCCTTTCAGTGGTATGTATTCCAGTTTTCTGAAATCTCTTATAACTGTGGGAGAAGTATGATTTCTTAAACCACTTTTGTTGAGCATTCAAATCAACAGCAGCATAAATGTGCATCCAATTGTCCTTATTCAGAAGAAATCTTTAAAATTGGGTAGAACTTCACCTTTCATGATACTTATAACTCTCTTCTCCCCATTCACCACCATGTACTTAAAAATGTTTCTTCAATGCATGCCTTCACCCTTCACTCCCTCAAAACACTTTCATCGTAGATACAAGCAAAAACTTCCCTCTGGCCCAGAAGATTCCCTTCATTTACAACTAATTACCTCAAGTGCGCCAATCAATTTGCGTGCACCCTTACTGCAGCAAAAGCATCATGGATGGGCTCGCCCCTCCCTCTCGCACACATAACCCGGTGCAATGCATAATTTAATATCTATCGATTTGTCCTCCTCCTCAGTTGAAGAAGCTCCATCAGTGCAACTCGAAAACCAAGCACTGAACTTCGGTCAACGGCCAACCGCACCCCTGGGCAGCTTCGGTTCGTCGCGAGATAAAACAAAAGGCACGACATCGTCCTTGCATTGTTTACCCCAGACCTGCTCACGTCAGGAGACACCGTGTTCCCCGTGTGAATTTGAACCTGCAACAGATGCTAGTGAAAATTAATGGTGTGAGTTAATTCTAATTGATTCGATGCGCGCACACACCTTCGCATATATCAGGAGCAATTAACCCACCGCCTTGTAACAGAAAAAGAAAAATATGAACAAGAGCAGGACGCGTGCTCGCCTGCAGTCTGAAAGAAAAATATTCACTGGCATTAAATCTGATTAAATTACATCGACCTGACGACGACGCACGGTTCAGAGAACAACCGCAAGGACTACGGCGGAACGATAATACTCACTCTGCAATTGCTTTTATTTTTTTTTTTTTTCTCTCAGCACCACCTTGTTGCAATTCACACTACCTCGCGCCCGTCACTCCCGCCACCCACGCCACTGTTTCAGCTGTATATATCGAAGGACAAGCGACCGATGAGGGAGGTATCACCTCCCCCGGGCTGACTATCCCGGGGGATTTGCAAGTAATATAATCAATTTCACTTTTGTGCTGTAGCCGTTGTGCGTTGATTGATGGCGACAATCGTGGATAATGCGCGTGAGTGTCCATGATGTTGGCGGATAAAGGCGTCAAATTACTGAAAATTTTGTAATTTATTTAAAAAAAATTAATAGTGGCTAGGGGAAATGTCAAGTGGTGAATTGTGGATGTGGATGAGTATCGGAATTAATTTGAGAAGTTGAGATGACAGCAACGCCTGATGACAGGTCAAGGAAGTGACGGATAAAGGCGTCAAAATAGTGATAACTGAAGGAAGCCGTAATCAGGTCAATTTTGAAGGTAAAAACCGAGCTAAAAATCGCTCTTTGAGCGGTTCCTTGAAACATATGAATACAGGATTTTCAATAAAGAATGGTGAAGTTTAATTCTAAGGAAACTGCATATGACGGAATGAAGTAGCTTTTGTAGCCTTTGTAGCTTTTGTATGAAACGTAAAGCTGAGGCGACCATAGTGAGCACGTATGCCAGTCGTACGGCATTTTATTGCACTACATATTGTCATTCTTAGATTACCTTTGAAAAATCTCTATTCGGGAGAAAATGAAAGAGGTTTCCTTCACACGCATCTTTTGAGTCGAACTTTTTGCAAGCAAATTCGATGGTCATGAAGGCATATTTTATTACCCTACTACGATTCAGAACACCCAAAGTGCTGACGTCGAGAAAGGTTTTGAAGATTTAAGGTGAGCTTTTGCTAAGATGTTGTAACCGTGAGCGGACTACAGAGAGATTTTATCCCAATGGCGAACTCTATCAGTCAGAGTCTGTTTACGAGAGGTGTTGTCGCGAAGGATGTGTTTTCTCACGACTTTAGCAAATATGTCTTTCTTTTTCGGAATTATCATGGTGGACATTAATCGATTGATCTCTTAATAAACATAAAAGGTCATCCTAGCCATTGTCACCCTTCTTGGTGTGGATGCCATCTCTTGGGCGTGCTACCCTATAGCCCATACCGAATTTTGAAACCATTCTACATGTTCCATCTTTGAATGATAAGCATCTGAAAAGTGCTTCAATTAGATTTTCAATTTCGACGTCGGCAAATGTTATGTTGGTGGTAGCCTGGGTGTAGTGGTAAGTGCGTCGACCGCCACACAGAATGTCTAGGTTCGATTCCCGGACGGGACACCACACGGCACCATCACTTTCGAGTTGCTGACAACACTCAAAGAGTATAATTTGTCTATGACAAGCTTCTCAAAATCTCGCCGTTCGGAGTCGGAAAAAAACTGTAGGTCCCTTCTACTCGTGAGAGAACAGTAGCCCGCACAACACGAGTAGTTGTTGTAGAAGCTAGGCCCTTGTCCCTAATGGGCTGTAGTGCTACTCAATTATTATGTTATGTTGGCCTTAAGAGTGGCTGTTATTTTGCGCCTTATTTCCAGGGATCCGTGATAAAAGGAACGACGTCAAAGCACATGCTTTTGGTGAGTAGTAGTAGACAACACTTCCACTAGAAATGGCCAAGCTTTTAAAAACCTTGTGCTGAATGTCTAATTTGACTTGAGTTTCGTGACCGTTAGGATGTAGTGATTAAGTAAAGATGAAGGTCATAGTTTCGATTCTGCGACTTAACATCCAGCAACATATTTAAACGACGACACCCTCGAGTTGCTGCCAATACTCAATACAAAATACTCAGTACCAATTGTCTATAAAAAGCTTCTCAAATTTCGCTGTTCGGCGTTGGTCGAAAACTGTAAGGCACCTCAACTTGTGAAAAAAAGTTTCTGAAGAAGATCCTTGGTTCCTTGTGGCCTGTTGTCCCTTCCAATTTTTTTCAATTTCTGTGAGTGCTTGGAACAAAATATAGTTGGTGCCCGCGTCATTTATTTCAACCCATACAAGTAATAATTGATCTTCTATATAGCGCCAGCCACTGATTGCAAGAGCGTGGCCAAAGAAAGAAATACCAACCGATCACCGGAGGAGCTCAGTCAGCACAAAATTAGTGACTCTTTCGGATTACATTAAACGCCCATGAATCCGTTTATTTGACTTGATATCGTCTAAAATTCATATAAAAAAGAAAGTTAGAATCAGTTAACGTTAAAAAATTCTGCAATCTGTAAACCAAATCGACTGTTTCGAATTTTGTTTTGCACACTTATACACAGTTTCACTTTTTTCACCAAATTTTGATTTTTTTCGATGAATAGGTGTTGTGTAAGTGATCTCTAAGTTATTGGACTCAAATATTGTAGAATCCTTATCATTTCTTCAAGGAACATTATAGTTAGAAGGGTCTCAACCAAAATACCTCTCCAGTTAGCAGGGTCTCTCGCTGCGCTGCCCCCATTTCTTCACCCCAAGCTAATTGAGGTATTTTTTCATTTGTTTTCGTCATCTCAGACGTCTTCGATGCTTTATCTTAAATGGTTTGGATTCAAGGACTTATTACGCCGAAGCACTGTTCTCCTTCTGTTCTTCACGACCATGCCTTCTTCAGCGTTATATCACTAAACCGTCGTCTTCCGCATTCCCCGGAAGAGACGGTTGTTGAGATGAAGGATGTATACCAACTTCTTCTTGCAGGATTGAGAGCGGTCAACCACGTTGCCATGCGTTCAAGTGACTCCCATACCCGACCAACTTTTTGACAAAACAAATTTGAAAGTGACTGAAAATTAGACAGATGTCGTTTCAGCAATAAGGTCATTCTGTATCTATTAAACGAACCTATGTAAACTGCCCAGCGCATGCATTTATTGAAAGAAACAATTCTCTCGGATTTTTTTGACAATTACGAATTTCCCAAATTCATTCCTCGTCAAGATTGTCTATATCCGCTACCCTTGACTTTCAGGAGTGCTTATTTCGACACGTAGAAAAGAGACTTAAGATTCACAGCAAGCGCAACCAAATGTCTACCCTTTTTGTCATTAAAGTTCCACATGTCTCATTTAAAATAGAATTACAGCCCATCTGTGTATAAAATGTCCCACAACCTTCAGAGAAACATAAGCAGAAGTTAACTTTCAGATGATGTGGCTCAAAGTTTACCTCAAAACACGGCATCCTCACAAGATTGAGGGAAATGAACAGCCCATTCCACCACAGAAAAGCTACCCAAATCCCACTTCTCACATCTCTGAAGGATATTTTTCTCATTCCATTTTTTTTAAGCCACAAACAAATGCGGTTCACGTCCAAATCATTAATCATCTCAAATGTAACGTTTATTCTGTATATTTACCCCGGCTCCCGCCGAAAATAAGCATTTTGTCTTGGGGATTTTTATTTCGGTGCTTCCTTCGCATTCATGGATGCGATTTATATTCCACAAATGTCCTTTTGGCCTTCCGTTCGGCCGTGTTGCGCATCGTTTGTTTGGCATTATACACTCCACACAAGCACTCAAGTCGCATTATTCTGCAGAGCACAGGCCCAGACTAGAGAGGAGAGAATCAATCGCTTTGCGTGACAAAAAGCAGGAGTTCCAAGTGTCCTTAGGGCATAATGCTATTACTCTAATCTAATTGTTATTCCAAAGCGCATCCCCCTTGGGCGGAAGTTAAATAGAAAGTAAAAGCGAGTCTTCTCTTCACGCCAAAAACAAACGAAAAAATATCCACGTCTGTGCGAGAGGGGATAGAGACCGTAATATCGAAATGATTAAGTTATTCAGGATATTTGCTCTGCAAACGTGGATAAGGGTCTGTGAGCTACGGTACGATGCAGAGGATGGCGGGAATTGTACGTCGGGGATATGATCTGCTCCTCTGGATTGTGGATGGTAATGGAAGCACTTCCGTCAAATGCAATTTATATGTAAAGCAATTCTCCGAGTACTTGGGTGAGTACGGCCGACACTAACGACAAGTGCAGGTTGAGATGGAAGATGGCTCGTGAATGTCTATCTGTGGCAAAGACTCGGCTGTAGTTCGCATTCACATATCCCAAAAGTCTTTTAGTTGAGTCTTTCGTGCTTGTATGCCGTGGCCCCGTGTCAGGAAATAGAGTAAGCGACTGGAAAAAAATGTGGAGTGGAAGTTGATGAATATTTGCACTTGAGTGTGGAAATGTAATAAATGTGTCCTGATTTCGTTTGTAGCTAAAAACATACATTGTGGTAATGTGCATGAAGAACAACTCGTTGCATAGTGAAACCGTTCCCCATTGCCTCCTGGTCACAGTTCTAAGATCTGGTTGCCGGAAATCAATTGAATAGGCAGAATCAAAAAAACAAATAATCTTTATTCACGAAAAGTATATCATTTCAAAGAGTTGCTCTGCACATCAATAAGTCTCATTGCTGCCAAGCACAATGTCAATTTCTTTCAGGTCGTTGCTCAAACCCGGCAAAGTCTGCAACTCATTGTCGAACACATTATACTCAAAGAACTGGATTCCCTCATGTATTATTATATTCTTGCCATGCAGTTCGGTCCTCATGTCATCCGGATCCATCGAGATGCTGTTCTTAATTAGGCACGCAGACGTATTCAGATCGTAGCCGTACACAACGCAAGTTGAGTGCGAGTTTCTGATTCCCGTGATCTCTATCAAGTAGTCAGAGTCCCAGTGCCGTATAATGTGCATTCCAACCACTGAGTCGTTGGACTCTCGCCATATCTTCTGCATGTTGAAAGAGTCCTCAACGGGATTGTACGAGCAGAAGTAGCCGTCAAATGGGAAGTAAATAAGATCCTTGTACACAGCACATGCTTTAATGTTCTGCAAAGGCGACGTTCCCGGTACATGAATCGGTGTCCATTGTTCGAAGGGCTCTGCCAACTTGCTGAAGCAGTTATCACTGAAGGCATACACTGTTCCGTTTAACGTTGTCAAGCAGTTCACTTTGGCGATGGGCAACGGTGGGAATTGCGTCCACTCGAAGGTTTCCAAGTCAAAGCAGTCCACATGAGTTGAATGCCTTCCATTCTCCAAGCCGCCGGCTATTAAGAGCATCTTATCCAAGATTGTGAACTTCACATCTATTCTGGGGTAAGGCAGAGCCGGCCATTTGGCGTACACCCATTCGTTGAGACCCGAGTAGAACAAAGCCACACTTAGATCTGCATTCGGATTTCCAAATCCGCTGATCGCAACAATAACGTCCTTGAGGTTCCTGATCTGACACTGTTTGGCAGAGAAGACTGCTGGCCTCTTATCCGGATTCAGATGCCACACGAACGCCTTGCATATGATTCGTGATGCCTCAATGGTCTCGCATTCTTTTTCAATGAATCTTGCAATGAAACCGGGAGATAATAGTGGAAAACGCACATAGGAGAGCAACTTCTCTAGGAACTGCTTCCGGTCGTCCTTTCTGTATTGCAGCCATGCCATAATGCTGTGAAACACATCGCCTTCGGAGGGCATTCTCAAGTCGTCCCTAGAGATCAGTTCACAGAGCTGATCCAAACTGAGTGAGAGGAACTCGTCCTCCTCCCGCAAAGCGACAAAATTCTCACACGCGCACAGCATTGCAGCGTTATAGAGCTCATCGCAGTTGCGCAGCTTAGCGAAATATGAAATTCCCAAGCAATTCGACACGTCAATGTTTCTCTTTATATACGAACAGCATATCTTCTCCAGGGCACTCAGCTCCAAAACGTTTGCCCCTACAAGCACGGACTCCACCGAATCGATTGTCAGCTCGATGATTCCCTTGTAGATGAAGTTGAGAATCGCCTTCAGGGATCGCCCATCGATTTGACTCAACTTGACTACACCCGCCTCGGCTTCGCAGAGTGAACCGCCAAACATTGCCAGGAAGTACTTGCTGACTGAGGCGAGTATGATCTTGTGCGCCTTCACTTTGTACTCGTCATCCGCTGATATGAGAGTAATATCGCAGAACTGTTGGTTGTCGAAGAGCACTTGAAGCTTCTCGTTAAGTTCTATGAAATGCTCGTTGCTCCAGAAAGTTTCCGTTTTCTGCAAATCGGCGATTGCATCTTCTGACTTCTCCCTTATTTCTGATTTTTCTACATCCGCGGCAGATTGGAATTCAGTCATTGTAAGGCTGCAAGGACAAACGATATGCAAGAGATCACAGTTTTGTAATGAAATTACATCGACGACACTAAACACGAAAATTTTCGGGGAGAACCGAAATCCGAACCACATACGACACAAATGAAAATTTTCTTTTCTTGTTTGTTGCACTTGAACTACATTTTGTGAAGTTTGAGGTTCACCGCATGCAACTTGAATATTTTATGAAAACACCATCAACTCGGCTGCACCAGACATGTACACATTTCTAAAGGATAATCCACAGAAGTCCAGAAACAACGAAAATAATCACATAACAGCGGACACGTTGAAAATTGAAAATTCTTTGTACCTTTTCGTATTTAGCTTGCTATGACATTAGCTTTATGCTTCCTGCGTAATGGCTCGCTCGCTCTACTTGGTTCTGTCTCTGCACATTCTGTTTAAAAATAATACTCGCATGCACAGCACGCACGGAAGCTGTCAGTGGTCTGCTTTGTTTTATCTTCTTTCTAATCGGTACAATATATATATAAGAGCATTTCTAATTCAACAAATGCATGAGCAGTGATTTGCTGTTTCGATGTTTGCAGATCAATCAGAATTTTATAGTTTTTTTTTGCTGCGATTCTTTAGGTCGTCTTCACTGAATACGTTGATTTTTTTAAATTAACTTCCAAATGTTTTCCTAGGCAAGAATATGATTTTAAGATCTAGTTTTCACAGAATGAAACTTTTATAGTTTTGGCGCATTTTTCCGTCCATCCCTCGGTTCGTGACTATGACTATCAACCTCTTCATATCTCCTGATCTCTATATTGCAGTAAAATACAGCTTGAAAGTTTTCACATAAATTAGAGTGTGTGATGATGCGAAAGTTGCGGTTGCCAAATTTCGTTAAGAATGTTTTAAGGACCTTGTTACAGTACAAAAAACGAACTGGAACAATGACTATTTCATAAAACAATAGGTGTCTAGTGCGCGTAATCTGCTTATGAAAAATTTAACGAAAGCGTTTTATAGGATTGGAAAATCCTATAAATAAAAGAAATATTTTTATGAAACGATATAACTTTCTTCTGAAAGGTATTGCCCATTTAGAGCAACGACCTTTCGCCATCTTTCAGACAGCATCATAATTCCACGTTCATCAAACTTTTGATTTTTATCAGCAAAAAACTGAACCAGGCAATATTTGACATCATCATCATTATTGAAATTTTTAGCATTCAAGGAGTTTTGCAAAGATTGAAACAACAAATAATCAGATGGTGCAAGGTTAGGACTTTATAGTGGATGTAGCAAAACTTCCCAACCAAGCTCCAATAATTTTTGCCAAGTGACACAAAGATATGTGAAGCTTTGCATTATCATGATGTAATTCAACACCATTTCGATTTGTCAATTCAATCGGTTGGATGGTAAGAGTTCAAAATAATCCCACCAAACTGATAACATAACTTTCTTTTGATGAATATCAGATTTTGATGTTTTTTGAGCTGGTTCAGTTGGCTTCTTCCACGATCTTTTCCGATTGACTTTGTTGTAAATAACCCATTTTTCATCACCAGTTAACAATCGTTGTTGTGTTAAATGATTTTTTTTTAAATCATGAGGAACCCATTTATCGAGCTTTCGTACATAGCAAAGTTGTTTTAAGCGAGTTTCAATGCATCTCTGCAATCTCACGTATGGTACTGTGACGATCTGAATCGATTATTGCTTCGATTTGATCGTCATCAACCCTAACTTCATATATTCATTATAAGCATAAGTTCATCGAATGCCATCGGCAAAGTTTTTTGATGAGCCTTTCGAATCAAGATGAAATATTGCATTTATGTACGTTAAAAAAGAATAGGACCCAGTACTCAACTTTAAGTATCTCGCAGTAGCAATAGCCATCACGTGTAGATCTCTACACTCAAATATGTATATAACATTCTGTTGAATTATTTCTTGTCTCATTTTTTGTTTCACTTTTCTTATGCTATTTAAACTCATGAGCTGTACATTTTTGACACTTCCAAAGCGATCGCGAATAAACATTTTTCTCTTTCTTCGAGTGTTTTTTTCTTTTCTTCCTTTCGAACAACAGGTGGGGCAAGCCAGCACCTCCTCAAAACAACCTCAATATTAAGAAACCGTATTTGAATTCGTATTTCTTCCAATTTTACTCACTGCGAACTATTATTTTGATATGACTAAAACCAATAAGGCTCAAAACCACAAGGATAACACATTTTATAAAAGTTATTCGTTATGTTAATAAGTTAACGGCGAACATTTTCTTTTATCTTAATTTCGATGCTAAAAGAGCATGCTCAGTGGGTTTTCGACTATTGTTTAGCTTGTTCAATTTTATTTGTAGACACTTTTTTCAATAGTCTAGGCACATTGTCACTTTCGACAGGAATCACATCGGTGGGTACAATACGATTTAAAATACGATTAAAAACGAAAGCAAGCTACTCATTTTAACAGCGTTTAAAATGCCATCAGCGCCAGTGGATTCATTCAGACTGATATCTGTTTTCGAAATGCCTGTTGGGTGTATTACATTAAAACGAAAACTAATAGATAAACACCGACGACGTAAATACGTATATTTGATTATATTATCAGATTGATTGTCTTTTTTGGTTATATTGCCCTTCAGTCCCTGACTGCCAATGATCTGTTCTAGCAAACCCTTCTAGCTGCAACTATCTCTAACAAATCTCAATTTGCGCACTCTAAGTTGCTTAAGGTTACGATTTGCGTTGTTAGCGTTACCGGGCCTGGCAAAGACTCATTTATAACTGTTTTGCAATATCCTCTCCGGAAGCTTCAGTATTGGAATAAGAATGGAAATCCTGTCTGCAATTTGTCAGTGAAAGCGGTGTTTGAGTAGACTTGATTTTTCTCAATTCGCGGCATCAATTTATGACTCTAAAGTTAGTTGTCCATCTTTCTTCCGAGAGGCTTTAAAGTGGATAACGGACGAATAATTATTTTACCTTCTGGTAGAACTTTACGGCTTCATTCCTGCAATAAAACCTCTCCATGTCTGCGGCCGCCGGCTTATCCTTCTCTGTTGTCTGAGAAGTCTGCCCTTCTTTGTTGTTCGTAGAGCTCACACACAGCTTTCCTTTTTCGATGCAGCCCTGGGCTGTTAGACTCCTGAAGTATAGAACAATTTCAAAAACACCTCTGTCTATCAATTGTGAACTTCTTTGTTTTGCTTAAAATGCAAGGTACCTTCCCCTAGTCGGAAAAAAACAATGCTATGGGTTCCCCCACACAATTCAAACATAACCACACGCAGGAATTTGCTAAAGTACAACCACCCTACCCAACAATGAAGATAGTTCCTTTCGATACATGGCTTGTGCGGCCTTTTAACTCAATTTACACATTGATTTTAAGAGGTTTCCTTTGAGAGCAATCCATCAGAAATGAGAGTTCATTTTCGAAGCAAAACTTACTCCTAAGTGCTCTCCCCCAAACTACTCACACTATCCCGAAAGCATATTCGGGCAAACCACTGTATTTCTGCATGTGTGTCGCCCGAGCGCCCTCGCCACAGCCCATCTTCAATAACGTTTGGGATCCTTTCATCTCCTTGATTAAATAAAATTTCTGGAAATTAATTAAAATCATCATCGCACGTGTGTACACCAACCAGTCAATGTTTACTCCCTAGGCTTTCATCATTTCGAATACATACTACTTCGCCATGCGCCGTCCGATCGGACAGGCGGAGGGAAGGGCAGATGTCTTTTCATAGGACTCTGCTTCCGATAATGGCGAAAACTTTGGGCAGTTGCAGCTGGTTCGGATACCCTTCGCCGGGGAAACTAGAAACAGGTGAAATGAGTTCCCCGTAAGTGCCCACCCGCGCAGATACTGCGAAAAGTTTAAAGCCATTTGATGTACTTACCGACTTCCTTTTAACTCTTTACTGATACCATGAAAAGGACTCTCGCAAAAAAACAGGAAAACGCTGATGAACTCTTCTTAAGGGATCTCCTCTTGTCATTGTACACACAAGGAGCCCACATCTGGGTTCGGAGAAGGATTAAAGTTAAGTCCTGCTGAATACGTGATTTGTTCCATTCCTTAGCTCCCACCACCCAAAGGCAACATCAAAGAAGGACAAGCACGGCCTTATCTGATCAACGCTCCTTGTCGTTGGTTCCTTTTTCCATTTCATTTAGCCCCTCGCCAGTTGGACAGTCGAAAGTAACTTCCGCAAGGACATTTAACACACCAACTGCAGCGGTAGTGTTTTCCCTTCAGATGCCCTTGTGTGACGGCTTTTTTCGCGCTTAATTCGCTCCCAAAGTGACCACTGACTTGGCCACCAGAAGGGAACTCTTTCTTTGAGTCCCTTTTACCCCTTCATTGACTGAAGAAGAGAATATTGTGGTGCGATGAGGGAAGGACCTTTTTTTTTTTGATGACGCCCCAAGGGTTGAAGGACAAAATACTTCTTTTCATTTTGTTTTGTGCAAGCAAACAAATTAGGCAATGAACCGGGATTTTATTTTACGTCTCACGCAGTCAGACTCCGTGTTCTGTGTGTGCATGTGTTTCGAAGTCCTTGGGCGGATGGTTATTATTCAGGTTCTTTTTTTTATGATTTTGTGAATGTTTGACGATCAAAAAGTTAAAGGTCAGGATATTAACTTTTTGTTGTTTTCCTTTCGTTCGGTTTCTCCTTACAGAACTGCCGTTGACGGTCTTGTCATAAATGAATTGTCATTCTGAAGAATCCGAAGAGTGGGCAGCGCAAAGGGGATGTTCACCTTTTCTGTTTTCAATTTCATACTGTGTGCTTAAGCGTCACGGGAATAGACAAAGAACACAAGAAAACACAAGACAAGTAAATTTGTCTTAAGATGTTCTCTATCACTTTTGCCAGAGAAATACTTTAATTTCTTGGATAAGCTTTGGTAAACTTCTCTGAAATAACGGTCCTTCAAATGATTTGGAATGGCGCTCGAAAAGTGCCGATTATATTTATTTTTTGATGAGTGCTACAGTGGGACGTAACAGGCTTGTCTAGCTAATTTTCGTCCTAATTACTTTGAGCTAAGTACGTTCAACATATTGGGGTTATTCCTTAGGGGCGTACCTTGGGGTGTTGTGATTGAGTTTTTGAGCCGTAGCAATATTGTCTGTTCGCTCTACATGAACTTTCCAACAGTGGCTTAAGGTTCGATCTCGTTTGATTAGATTGATAATTAAGCACACGGTTGCGTTTATATTCGTATTGAAATTAAAGATC
The DNA here is from genome assembly GCA_944738645.1 of Eristalinus sepulchralis. Classification (NCBI taxonomy): domain Eukaryota; kingdom Metazoa; phylum Arthropoda; class Insecta; order Diptera; family Syrphidae; genus Eristalinus; species Eristalinus sepulchralis. The sequence goes on from OX122886.1 coordinate 59,741,499, forward strand.
TCTTATTTGCAGCATCTGTTTTGAAGATAAAATCGACTTCGTTTTCTGACTGTTTTACGTTTAAGTCAGTAAAGAACGATGTTGTCATCAAAACTAGAACTTAACCACATGATTTATGAAGGACATCTTATAAGCAATACTTTCTTACGTCACCTCTTCTCTCTTTTCTATGGGCGTGAAGCTGATACAACTAAGTTGATCGTCAGCAAGTGTTAAGCTAAATTATACATTAAAAGGTTAAGGCTTCTTGATCCAGTCAGTTGGTGATGACGAACCCACATTTGAGCGTGGACTGACCTCTTTTTGTTGTAGCACTCACCTTAGTAGATCTCGGATGTCCTGGAATCAAGAAAAAGTATCAGGGGGCAATAATGGTGAATATGGTGGATAAGGCCTAATTAGGGTATTGTTTTTGGCCAACAAAGTACGAACAAGCAAAAGCAAATTCAGTAATTTTGAAACGAACTTCACTGCCACACGCTTCATGCCCAAAATTTCCGAAAAAATTTGAAATTGGTTGCAATTTTTGGCTATTTTGTTTCAAAATGCGTTGTCTCCTGAAAGGATCTTTACGTCTAATCAGCATCAGAAGTCCTTAAAAATGTCCATAAAAAAAGGGATCCAATTTTGAAATGATGAACGGGTTTGTTCTTTATAGAAAATTGAAATCCCGTAAGCCTGCTACCACTTCTGGCCTTTAACAGTTTCAGTTAAGTAGTTCTGCGTCATACATATGTTACACATCAGCTTGGGGGGAGGCAAGATTACACTCTAATCAGTCTAGCATTTTGACCATTGACGTGGTCTTAGAACATATTTCGCGAGCAATGGCGACTATTGATGAAAGCAATAAATTTTTCTTGTGAAAGGAGAAACATACTGCAAACTCTGTACTATTGTGCAAAAAGAAACACTTGTTCTACATTTTTTAAAATTTTTCTTCGAAAATGATCATGAAAATCGTGCCACTTTTGTCTTTTATGCGCATTTTAAACCACGTTCTTCATTCTTGCTTTACTATTTTGATCTAACTGATGCAAAACTTGAAGTTATACAACCACTTTTCAATGAATAATTTAAAAATTGAATGTCCTGACGTAAACTTGGTTAAACTTCTTTGAGGCCCTTAGTCTTTTTGTTTCAGTTATTATAAATCCTGCATCTAGACTAAGGATCATCCACCCCCAACCTGTGACCGTGTTGGAGTCACTGCGCTAGAAACTGCATTCAACTCCCACCACTCGTACACGTACACTCCAACCAGCCACAATTCCGCCATAATCACCGCACAAACATGCACTCCCACACCATCCACTTTATGCGGAGCTAAACAGGATTAATTTCACAGACCCAAAAGAGATGAGACCATCCCGTGGAGTGGGCTGAGTTTGCTGCTTTTCCACATTCAACAGTAGTCCTTACCCACCGTTCCATACACAGGAAGGGATGTGCTACTTCCTCGCTGGCACAGAGCCAAAAATAAATAACCCCTTAATTGCATGCAGAATACACTTAAGCGGCAAAGAAATGAAAACAAAAAGTAACTGTTTTTTCTCCGCCCAAATTTGGTTTTTATTGAATTGAAAGGGATTTGCGAATGCTCTGAAGCTGGCGAACTTGTAGCTCTCTTATCGCAGCATGCCTCGCAAATGCATACCCGATTGTCGTGTCGTGACTTCATTTCGTATTCAATCGAGAGGCTACCCCACAAATATGGTTTTTCATGTCCTTATTTTCAGTGGCTGAAAGCGAGTGGCTTCTACTGGTTGCGTACACTTTCTCCGTCAAGTGCCACTGATATTGTGTATCTTTTGATATTTCACGAGATTTTTTTTTCGCGGATTACGTTCGATTTCGAATGAAAGTGGGCGATTTGTCGAACTGATGGTGTGCGCAGAATTCCTTGACGGTTATTTGTACGAGAAGGGAAAGTGGATGTTTCTCTACAGGAATATTTGCATCGGTGATGACGATGGAGATTTTTGAGGAGGATTGTCTCCCAATTGAGTTGTCTTAAGAGACATGTGTTGAGTTTAGTTTTGGAATGTTGGAAGAGGTATGTAGGAGAGTTCTGATCACAATTGAGGCGGACACTTACCTGGCTGAATAAAATTTAAATAATGATTTGTTTTTAGATCGATAGTGGTGGGGGTTGCTTAGGGAATGCACTTAATCAGAATGGAGCATTATATAACGGAACATGTTTTATGCAGCGGTACTGGGTTCAATTCCTAACTCTACCTCCTTCGAGTTGCTGACAACACTCAAACAATGCTAACTATCTATGGCAAGCTTCTTGTTGCTAAGAGTCCGTAAACAACTCTCAACTTATGATAAAACTGATCACTTATGGACTGCAGTACCACTCAACGTTAAACTTTGCCTGCGCACTGAAGCACTCAGGTAATATTACCAGGCAGTAACCTGCATTTAATATAATTTCTTGGTCTTCGGGAGGAAAACTAGCAACGTCTTCTATGGTAAAGATCATATGCTTTCAGCTCCCACCACGTCTGCCCCAAACAGCTGCCACCTGATCCGAGCAAAGGCGGGACATTGACAAAGAGAGTGTTCTGCAGTGTCTTCATCTTCTCTACAGACGTCGCATACGATATCATCACTAAGCCCAAGCGTACTTTAGTGCTGAGAAATAGTAAATTGTCTAATCTGTATGCTAACAAGTCGTCTGCAGTCTTTGCCATCTAGAGATAATAAAAGAAGAACAAAAAAAAGCCGCGGATTTATTGCTGACGTTTGGAAGTATGCATCTCTGGTTTTGCTGTCGAGAGACCCAACCGTTGAGGATAGCCCTATCCTTTAACCCAGACAGTCCCAAGGTGGAAAAGAGCCCTATCAATGTCTATCAAATTCATCAGACCCAGACAAAACAAACTTTAACTTATTTCAAAGTAAAGGAATTGAATGCTGTAACCTGGACGTTTCAAGATTTCTGTATTCTGTACTATTTTCCTGTGCCCTTAGATGCAACAGTGAATCTTGTCTTATAATTCTATAGGTAGCAGATGGTATATTCTGGGCTGCATAATTAAATTAAGATCGCAGCAATTAATCAATCAAATTGTCATAACTTCCAATACTTCCTTCCTTCTCCGATGGGTTCAAAGTTCTGTTTCATTCCTCATCGTTGAGCTATTTTTTTTTTTTTTTTTCGTTATATTGTAACTCAGATGTGACGAATTGAAAATTCCTTTCCGAAATACATGAGAAACAAGCACAACCTCTGGCTAAAGTGGCAAACCAACAAACAGGCCGAAGATCGAACAAAAATACAAAACACATGAAACCCTTTCCCCTCAAAAATTTCAATTTGCAATCTATCGAAAAAATCCCTAAAGGTTTTCACCCGCCCAAAACCACTCTCGCAACACTCTCAGACCGTAAAAGAATATCGCATTTATTACGAGAACACTCCAAATTACATTTTATGTTCCTCCCTCGCTCGTCATGTTACGTCCCTCGGGACGAATTGATCTGCAAAAAAATAACAAAAACGAAACGAGGAAACGTGCGAAAACAGCGCCGGGAACTTCAATATCAGCAAGTCATCAAATTCATGGCACGCGGTGCGCAGAATGTTTGAAGTATTCAGGTTATCCTCGACGGGCCAGTCAGCGAATGAAATCAAGCCACTTTGTGTCAATCCAATCCGCCGAAGGACACCGGTGACACTTCAGTTATCATCGCCGCCATCGCCCCCCTACAGTCACGGGTATAGATGAGTGAGGATAATCCTTTCGGACTGCCAGATCTTTATGGTCGTCGGTAATTGAAATTTCATGTTTCCTAACCAAATAATTGTGTGTGGTAGGAGGGGGGAAGTGGGCATTGTATGTGTTGTTGACATGTAGAGCGAATCAAAATATTTGTCTTGGTGTGTGTACATATGGCCGGATGGCATTCTCCTTTGGAATGCATTTTACACAAGTACACGTCCGGATGGTGGCATTTCCAGGGGAGGAAAATAAACCTGTCAAGGACCTTCAATTTCAGATGTGTTGTTTAATTTATTACTCTTTGTATTCTAAGTTTGGGACATGTAACGTTTCAGAGACCTGTCAAAATGGAGTTTGCCTTAAAAGGATGTAGCTTTCAATAACACGCAGTGATGCATTTTTGCATAAGCTGTTGATGGTTGTGCACTCAGTGCCCAAGAGAATGTTTTTATGTTGCTAAATTGAATAACTCAGCTATTGGTTGAATGAAAATTGGACAAGAGAGAGAGAGATAGCGAATTGAGAATTGAGAGAGAATGGGAGAAAAAAAGAGAGAGACGGAAATATAAGCAATTTTCGCAAAGTGGAAAGACACTTAATGCACTTCTCTTCTGTTCAGAATACAAAATTTTATGTTGTGCTCTATCGCCATTTTCCCTCAGGTCGTAGACCCAGCATTTTCCAAATCTATCTGGATATACATATGTACATTTAATTTAACTTATTTTGCTAATTAACATCTATGCAGGCGTCATTCCGAATGTATTAGGAGAACGGATTTCTGGCTTTTTGCTATTTGAGAGCTGCAGTTCATCTAACCTATGCAGTTGCAAAAAAAGCACCTCCACTCGATGGTGCATTGATTTTCAATGTTGTTAATTCAATGTTGTGCGAATTATCTCATGCTTTTGCTCTTCAAATATTCTTAGCTTATTACAATTTTACTTCTAAACATTCGGTGTCAAAGCAAATGATCGTATCCGCCAATTAACATAGCAACGAAGTGACATAACTTGGCCTTGGAGTTTCACGAGCAAAAGATTAATTGTTTTTATGGATGGGCAAGATGTGGCGCCATCCAGTTGAAAGCACATTTCGTCCAGATTCATATTGTCAATTTCTGGCCACAAGATGGCCGAACTCATTTTCGAAGATGTACGGCCCGATGACACCGACCATACACCACACCAAATAGTCATTCTTTGTGAATGCATCGGCTTTCCAATAATTCTATTCTACCTGACTTTAGCGAACAGCAGCAGTGTGTTTCGCAGAACAAACTGGGCGAGCATGTACAGCTCTTGTGGTGACATTTTCTGCAGATCCAGTTTGCACACCGACTGGTCGATTATGCTTACCAAAACAAAAACATCACAAAGTGCTTCAACAAACTTAACGCACTGCTCCATAGTTGAATTTGTCAACAACAGAAAAAAACAAATGCGAAAGTTAATAGGGCGAACAAATTTTATGTTGAGGTTTTGTTCCCTAACTTAACATCGGTTATGACGGCCTTGGTGCTTTACTTATGATTTGAAGCGACTAAAGAAGAAAGGCTAACTTCACTGCTTTGACACTAGAATTTAAGCCAGATTGCTATTCAGGCAAGCATGGGAAAACGTAAGAAACGTCTGGTGGGACTTCCTGGTTTTTTTGAAGTAAGGAAACCTAAGCGCTGACAAACGAACAAAAGTCATCATTTCATCTAAGTCGGCAAAATCGAAAGTATCAAACAAGTTGTGCATCCATTACAAAACAATGTCGGAAGGTGATCCGATAATCTACCATAAAATACAATTTTAGAAATGTGGCGATTTATTTCTCAACGTGATTTCTCTTTAGCCTTCAACTTCCTTTATAAATATTTCAACCTTCACAACCAATTTCGTTCTTCGCTTAGTGACTCTTCGATTTTCTTGCAGCAACTTTTGTTGGAAAAGCTAGTATGCCATTAAGCCATTACGTTTGGACTAAGCCATTGCGTTTTTTATTCTTTAAGTAGGACCCGCGACTTTTGCTCTAATTGTCGCTCCTTTTGTCTCAAGGCATTAAGCCAATTTTAGTGATTTTCTTAAAACTGTAGAAAGCCAACGGCGTATCCCCGTGCGACAGCATAAACCGATGCATCCAAAGGCCTTCACTCAATCGTGCTCTGCCACATCTGACGTTGTAAATATCTTGATCAAAGCAACATATATTGGGTAGTAAACAGATACTTGGGGATTACCAAATCAAAACTCAGTTCTAAAATTAACGTATTTAGCTTTCGTGGGCCATCCGTCCATCACCACTTGTCAGTACCACAGTACCAGTGTAGTGTCTCATGAAATCCGATTGAAGTCACTTTCATCGGGCTTTCTTTAAAACTCTTCAAGCATTCTGCAGCTCTCCTACCGTTACACATTCCCAAACGTCGACAAACACACTTATTTCGTATCTGTGACACGAAGTGCTTCTGAATGACCTCCTCTGCTCGGGAAAAAAATCCCCTCTGCTCGCTCTTCCAAGTTGTAGAAAATAAATGAATTCTCTGCAAACAGAGCATTCTCTTGAAGGAGTATCACTTGGTGTTGCTCCTTGTCTTTGGCCAGACCATCAACGGTTGAAGGCAACGTCTCCTCCAACCTTGTAAGTACATGTTAAAGCTAACCATGAACCAGGAATGAAAAATTGTCCTTTCACCAGCAGTACACACTCAACCTGATGGACTGCAGCATTGCTGACAAGCACGCACCACATCATGTGCACTCATAAGCCGCTGCCGCATTCTACTTCAGTGCTCTTTTGGCTGGCCTCCTCAGCCCCTACTCCTCAGGAGCGTGTAAGCCCTTCAAGACAAGCAAAGTCAGATGTTGCGAGATGTCTGCACTGGATAAGGCTGCTCACTGTACAGAAGGAGAACACGACCTTATTCTTGGAGGTTTGCTTGTTGAATTTAATTACACCCTGAAGCGCGGTTTCGTATTTCAGGATTTTATTTTTTAATTGCTTTAAGAGCGCCTCTAGCGCGGGTGGGGAGAGCTCGGAAAAGTTGTCATTATCCCCGCTGTCCGCCCGTCGTCGTTCGTGGAGGGCATGAGCATACGTACGCAAAGCTCAGCGGGGCGCACAGGAACTTGTTACATCCCGCATGACTGATTGCTTTCATAAGTGTCATCGTGGCTTTCAGGCCACGGAGTACCGTGTCACGGATGGTCGGAGAAAATGCAATTTTTCCCCATCTGCTCCTCGTCGTGTTGCGCTCACACGCATCACACTTAAGGACGTTCGCCACCTCCCCACCAAGCTGCACTTGTGCAAGTGACACTTGTTTTGTTTTTGTTTTCCATGCACGTTAATGCCGTTATTTGTATATGTACATATATTTATGTTTTTTTTTTTCATTCTCCTGACTTTTGTGAAAGCCTGTAGATAAAGCGTGGAAGTATGTCAAGGATTTGCTTCTAAGTGAATGCGCTCTCGGGGTGGCAGAGTCCAAGAGGGGTGAGAGATCGACACCGACTCTAGGGGTAGGTGAAGTGAATTGAGGCTCTCGATGACTTTGGCGGAGTGAAGCGCTTGAATGCACTCGTAAAGGTGATTGCAGTTTTTGAAATGTATACAAAAAATGCAATTAGTATGCAGCAGCTTCAATTCAATTACAGTCGTTAAAAGGGCTTCATGGTTTGGTAGACAAATTCGCAGTCTTATAGAAGGATAAGGAGTGCCAGCTCGGTACATATCAAAAATCCCCTAAAGAAGCCTTAATCAATTAAAGCCAGGCATCTGGGATGCCTTTTTAAAAATTGGAGACCGAGTCGTCGAAAGTCGACCTATACGTGGTGCTGGACATCCTTAGCTTTCAAATAACATAGACACATCTGCAACTATCCTCTTGAACTGCATTTTTCTCTTTTGCATTGAATACAAAACTTCGTAACGAATCCACTTGTTCTGTAACGCCGTAACCAATGCCGACATCGGTTGATATTACGGTTCGTTTCCACATCCCTATTGGTAACATGAATCAGAAAATCCAATTTTCTCCCGCCCGTAAATATCACTTATCGCCACAAACACACACATGGGCAGGGCACCGCCACTCAAAATGCAGGCAAACTTGACGCCAGGCATATGCTCGTCCTTCCTGTGGAATATCATTCGTTCCCAATGCAGCGCCGTTGTCCAACTAAAAATTCCATTAGCAGTCCACTTCATTTGCAATTTGGACTTTGGGTCTGACATTCGTGCTTGTCGAATTGGTGCAGAGTGTCGTTGAGGCTTAGTACAAAAGTGCATCATGCACTGGGTAAGGTGACGTTTAATTTGCGGATTCTGATGGTCTTGTTCTGGCGCTGTTGGTTGACAGGGCATAAATTGGATATCGTGCTGACACGCACTGGTGTGTGCAATCCGACTGTATTTTCAGGATGGAAACGGCAATAGCAACAGCAGGTTGTGGCATGATGGAAATGAATACCTGTGCCTGTGGACAAGAGCAGGAAGCTCATTGCGGTGCAAATTACTTTTTCGCTCAGAAAGTTGTATGTTTACAATGAGGAATTGCAGTCACTCAAGCAATGCAATGCGTAACGTTATTACTAAATAATTTGAAAAAGGGAGACCGGCTGGAAGTTGAGATGCAATAAGGAGGTTGAGCGCCCGTTGTAACTCATCCGAAATTAAGGATTTTGTTTTTGATTGAATTTTATTTTAAATATCTCTCAGATTCTAGTCTTTGGAGGAAAATTGGTAACTTTTGATTGAAGTGGATATTTGAAGGCTGAAAGAAATCCTGCTCCTACTAAATTGAAGGTTTAAAGATGGAAGTGTAACGGAGTAGTAAAATTTTGACGGCTTACTTACGAGTAACCTTTTATGAAACCATATCTAACTAGTTCGGAAAAAATTGACTCAAGAACTTGAATACAGCCCATAACAGTAAATATAGAGAGTTTGAGGGATCAGTCATATTTTACGTAGCACAGATTCATCCTTAGAGATATTATCTAGCTGGCCATTAACAAGCTGGTTGATTGGACCACGACCTTTTGTCTATGGTAACATGTACTCTTCAGCAGAAGAGTTTCTCCTCCTAAGTCACTAACGGGGGGGTGGGGGGTGGCGTCAAGTCCAGAGACCTAAATTTTGTATCTCGATCAGTCTGTCTTTATATAGTGGCGTCTTTCAGGAAGGAACAATGACATAGCCAAAAGTAATATTCATATGCATATGTATCTGTTCAGAAAGCCAGACTGCAATCAAATCCTTTAGAGGCCACAACTTAATCTCAAACACTCATCCACTCGCTCAACTGCCGTTTGTCTTGTAATGAGATGACCATGTACTTCATTAGCAGTCGCCGGCGTAGTGGCCCGTTCGCCAAGGTCCCGGGTTCGATTCCCGGACGGAATATATCGCATTTCTTCATGGCACAATCTCTTTTGTTTTGCTGACCATACTCAGAGAATGCTAATTGTCTCTGAAAAGCTTCTGCTGCGAACGGAGACTCAGTCGGAATTAAACCGTAGGTCTTCTCTATTCATGAAAAAACACGAGTAGTTGTGGCAAGCTAGGCCCTCGTCCTTTGCAGTGCCGGTTGAAGTGCCACCCAATTATGATTATTTAGTACTTCATTATCCACCTGGTAAGAGTGAGAGGACATAGTGAAATCCAGGAGAATTGTGAGGCTAAACCTTACCCGAAATCGAACTAAACAAACTATGGTCTAAAGGTCCTACTTGTCTTATAATCACATAAAACATTGGGTCGCATGCTAGTTCTAAACTCAATTCTAAGCGCTCTCTCTAACTTATCGACTTTCACATAAAAGGTGTTGATCTCAGTGACATTTACGTGTGGCAGCTTATTAACTTCATAAATAGGTTACACTGTGTTTAAAGATATACGCGCCGTGCCAAAGTTGGCTTACAGGTGGTGTGGTTGTCCATTGATATGTTGCCACTTCAACCTCACCTAACCACAAGGATGACGAAGCAGAACGACTTTTAGATTTCTTTATCAAGTAATTCGTTTTGAGGCATATGTTCCAAATTATTGTCCAAATATGAGTGGATGTAGCTACCAAATTTGATGTGGGGTTGGACTTGGGAGGAAAAAATTGGAAAAAACTAGTTAAACAGGCAAATAGCAAGAGTGAACATAGAGGATAGAAATAAATTGCTTATTGTGTAAGCCATATCTTAAAAGAGAGAAATTATTTCAGGGATAATCATTCAATTCAAGAAACAACAATGTTTAGGGGAAAGATTTTAAAGCTTAGTTTTGTTCCAAATTTTAAGACAACACATTAATACTTCGCAACTTAAAAGAAGAGACGAATTTTCAACATTTCGGAAAAAAATGTTACTTTAGAAAGAATACACAATCGGAAGTAGACTGACCCATGTTGCGACTGCATTTCCTTCATGTCAGGACATGCCAGCACTATTACAAAAATCATTTGTATGGTTCACTCCAAGAAATGGGGCTGCGCCCATTTCTTAAAACAAAGTGAAGTAACACAATAGCTCCTACTCTTAGCTAAGAAAATGCAATTAATTGTCGAATGAAATGTTTCCATGATATCCTTCAATTGCAAGACACTTAAGTTACAAATTGTTCAAATCGTCCGTACATGTAGAGAAAATGATTCCATAATGGGGACTAAATCAAATTGTTCAACACTTCAGCTTCTGTTAATTCTTGACAGATGGTAATTTCAGAGCTCCTCACTTCACCAGAATAGAAAATCAATTCCTACAACTTAACATTCATTCAATCTCCCGATTAGTCGTCGGCCGCATGTATAAATTCAAATTGAATGCATCCAGAGAAAATTCAATTATGCACAACATCAGGCGAATTCTCATTCTCGTTCGTTAACTATTCACCAAATCCTGGCCATGTATCTGCAAATCGAAACACACATTTATTGCATAACACCGGGATGACCCTCAGAACAGCAGAAACTTCCCCAAAATACCTTGCATCACGGACTCAATTAAAATGCATAAATTATTTGTAATCCTCTCGCCAGGAGGTTGCCCTATATCGACTAAGGCGCACATGATGCACCTTGTTGGCACTCAAGCAAGCTCAGGGGTGGTGTCTTATCATATTATATGACCACATGCAGTTTCGGGGAACAGCATTTGCCGGCCACAAACAAGATACACCTGCAAATCCCAAGAGCCCTCAACACAAATCTCCTTTCAAGACAACGTCTCCGTGATATCCTTCGATGTCTGTGCATTTTGCCTTGCCAAATGGCAAGAAAGACCACACTCAGCATTCCTCAATCAATAATGGTAGTGTCGTGCAATAGGTTATGGCAACCCATGCACCATCAGTGTCACAAGCTCTCCGTTCTTCCATTCATTCGAGACGACTGCCTCGTGTAATGATGGTATTATTTTTTGTTGTTTTCTGTACAGAATGCTCTATCCATGCAGTTGGATGAAAATACCGAGTATCTGCACTCTGACATTTGAAATACTTCCGTTACCTCAATTTATCACTTGTCAGTCACTACAGTTGCCGTTTTGAAACAGTGTGGTGGGGAAGGAACAACACAGTCCGAAAAGAGAGAATAAAAGATACTTGGGCACACAAGTCAAAATTCTTTATAATGCTGAACATGGTGGTATGTCAACAATGTTCCTATTAGTTAGGTTGACATTCTGCATCCTTCTGGACAACTAATTTTTAAATATTCAATTAGTGGACATGTCCTCCCAGTCGTATAATGTGCGTGAGGTTTACTCTCTTCCGAAAGAAGAACATGTCTCGGATATGAACTACCTCTGCGAAAGTTAAGCAAGTTTCGGTTCTGCACTTGGAATATAAGGTCCCTAAACCTCTCGGCAATCGCACACAAAGTTGGTTGAGGTCCTCTCCAATTGTGTGTACCATATTAGATGAGAAAATCCTCTTTTACGTTCTCTCTATGGCACGGATTCAACGAATTCTTCTCAGTGGAAACAGTGTTAGCCATCCGCTAGCCATGGCCTTGAGTAGGCGCATGCTACCATACAGACCGTACGGACATCGTTGAATGTATTCCTCCAAAGGCAACGAAGCAGGACCAATAATTGCACGTGGAACTTTCCAGTTGGCTTCCGCATTTGCTTTTCATAACGTCCTGGTTTCTGCGCCATAGAACAGGACAGGAACTGTCAAGGTGTACAAAGACTGCATGGCTTTTGAAACAATGGCTTACTTGCCACTTGAGTCCAAGGAAACAGCGATAGGCAAGGACGATTCTACGGTGCCAATACAGGCATCAATGACTGTTGGTTGTGATCATGTTACGTTAGCCAACGTTAGCCAACAGTTAAGCCTACTTTTGATAGATCGGGCCTCTGGAGTCTTGAAAAGTCTTTTCTTTTATCATGTCAGTGAAAAAGTGGAAGGTTTCAAAGAGTTCATTATTTACCTTGATGAAGCAGCAAGAGCTCTCATTCTCATTCTACAAAATTTGCTAAGTTTCGTGGGAGTTTCAAAATAAGACTGTATACCTCAACTATATGCCCACTGTCCTGTGGGGCCTTGAAGTCGAAAAAGAGATTGTGGGTGTCAATTTTTGCTGAAAGAAGCTTACACTGCAATGCTAAGATTTGATCTGTTGTTGACTTCACTGGCTTATGAGATTGTTAACAAACGATTTCCGACATTCACACGAAACGACAGACAGAATGCCTTAATGTGAAATTAAGGAAGCTAATGTGTCAGTTATTCCCGCGGCCATATAGGGGTTACCTTTCTGATGGAGTGCACAAATGACACCGGATATCCGCTTATTTCGTATACATTGCTCCAGTCATTTTTTTTAGATGTGTAGGATCTAAACAAGCCATTTCTCTGATTTTTGAAGCAGTTCAGCTGATTTAGCGTCTTTCCACATTCATCTTAATTGTTACTTCTTTGCTTTGTTAAAAGCGTGATGAAGGAATTCCTGTCTATTGCCATCCACATTCCACAGAAATCATTTCTTGCAAATTCTTGGTATCGACTGCAACCCTTACCTTACCCCTACCTCTGTTAAGTTGACAGAGTGAAGAAATGTCAAATAGCCTATCGCAACACGTGGTCCCATTAGTTCACCAAATTACTGAAAATTCTCGAACAATCATCCAATTTGCCTAATCTCCACCTTCAGAAAGCGTGTATCAAAAGCCAGAATCTCCCTGATGTCAAATAAACTTCAAAAGACGAGATTAGGGGAGCACCCATCAATCGCACGATTTATGTGCTTGTCACTCAAATTCAATATCTTCTTGCCAACGAAGTACAAGCCGACACGACATGACTCTCCTCCATTTCAATCTCAATTTCCATGCCCAACTCCCCTCCCCCTCCTCCATTCCAAACCAAATTCCAGCCCCAGGACGAAGATAATAAAATATTATTTCGCCTCCAAATTGAAATTAATGATGTTCTCCGCGTCATTCGACATCCACAATACCTGACAGATTATTATTTATCACTTGATGAGGCCTATGGCGTGTGGGTGAGAGCTACACACCACACCACACAGCTCCCCCACCCCGGCAGAACGCATTTAATTGACAACGAGATTGAGTGTAGAGATTAATTAGATTTTTCCATCCTCATCTAGGATTACGCTCAGGAGTGAAGAGCTTTGCCCCGCCACACGTCATCGCCTCACGGATGATCACCGTAATCAGCATAAACTCTATTTCATACTAAGCTGTGGTGGTTGTAGTCCCGTGGTCCTTCGTCGCATTAATTCCGGTTTTGGATTTCAATTTCGGCGATTTCCAAATAATCTCCTTCGCACTTGGATGCATCCTTTCGCAGGCACCTTCGTCGCCACGGCGGCCGGAATTCCATTTGAAATTTTGATTTCGATTTTAATTAAATCGCCCAGTGGCGAAGGGGTGGGTCGATTTTTCTACCCAGCAGAAGTGAAATCTACATAAAGGAGCCGCGACCAGCCAAGACGATGCCGACTAAGGACGATCCCATAAGTTGCTGGCACAATGGCATTGTTGTGGCGACGACGACGGTTGCGCCGCCTTCAGACAGTGGTGGTTGTGTCGCCGCTGACGGAGGTGAATGCCGATTCAATTATCGGGACAAACCAATGACACCGACCGAGGACGATGGTGGGAGGGGGGCGTTGGGTGCGGATCTGAAATGAAAACGCAATCTCGGAATCGGGCAACCATGAAGTTGGAAATGGCAATTAGAGTGGAAAAGAAAGGCTTCCTTCCCGGATGGTTGGCTGAATGGCTTGGCTAAGCCGTGGGTCTTCATGGCGCGGGTACTGGAGTATCGGAAGTTGCGATTGAAGCAATATCTTTAATGAGGGTGAACTTGAATTTGTCACTTCAGCTAGTCGAGGCTGCGAGCAGAATCGCCTCGAGGCAGGCTGGGAAATTAAATCGCACCGATTGTCGTTGCGGAATCCAATTAGATGGGTACTTTCCTTGAATGGCTCTTAGCGTGTGCTGATGAGTTGGGAAATATGGACGATTTTATCGTTACCTTGTTTCGAATTCATTTGAGTATTGTTGTGTAACCACGGGATGATGGTTGGATCTCATTCTAATGCCTAACGCTGTTTGCTGTTTGAATGAATGCGGCTCCACGAACATAGACAGGAGTCGGAGTGAAGAGGAGAGATGATAGTTTTGCTTATCCCATTTAAAAATCTCCTCTGGGCATTTCCCTCCGGTCTTTGAACAGAAACAATTTAATTGCGCGGGTTGAGTACAGCAACTTACTTCGTACCTGAGGGGCATATATTTAGGCGCAGCAACAAAAAGTGATTCCTGGGTAATAGAAAAAGACCGAAGAAAACTCGAAAGGTAGGTAGCCGACTTAGAAAAGTTGTTAAAAATTGAGAACAGGTCTTAGGGAAGACAAGAAAACACGCTTTTCCCGACTTATCGCATTGCCATGTCAAATCTGTTACAACTTTAATGGGCATTCATTCTGATCTGCATTCCGCCATCTGCCAGTAATCACACATTATTTGAATATTATCTGAGCGGTTGATGGCATAACACGGTATGCTCTCACACGCCTGTGTAGTCTACTTCACCACTAGAATGCTTTTGTCTATAAAATCGATTCCATTTGTTGCCCTTGCGACGAAGACAATACTCATCCCGAGTTACAATTGATTGCTAGTTGTGTTGCGAACTAATTAAATTCCACCCGCACTCCAGTGCAAAAGCTTCCATGTCTGCAGCAGACAGTATCTGAAGTGGAATTACAAGCCGTCACATATGCTGAATTATAGCGGAAATATCTGGAGGTTAATTAAATTGCCATCACATAGCATCCTTCTTTGAAATCGCAGTTGTCTGAGGCATTGTTGTGTACTGCATGCCACGTTCCACCTTCGAAGTTGAATTAAATTTTTTTGTTTGCTGCATTCCTTTAATTGTGCTGCTCACAGTCCTCTCTGTGCAATTTAACTCTTCACAGGATTTAAACTGCTTATTTCAATTGCCATGGTATATGCGATAAAATATAATGTAAAAAATGGCAAAAAGAAATTACTTCCACTACGTACGTGACCCTTTTAGTAATTTCTAGTCTGAGTTTGTTCTTAAGTTCAGTGGTTCTGTGTTTTCCATATGCACAATGGAAGTAGAAAGTTAACCTATTAAGCAATCAGAAAACATAGCTAGCAACAAATTCATCAAATTTACTGTAAGTTGCTCAGAAATTTTGATTGGTTATGTATCGCTTCAGTCAAGGATTGACATGGGTATCGGATAAAACCCGAGTCCAACTAGCTACTGCGTACGGCAACTTGGTTAAGGTGGTGGTTTTCTTGTTCACTCGTTCACTTAGTCAGTATTTATTCTTTCCGTCATACAACAGGACTGGGACTATCAAGGTGTTGTATAGGGATATGTTGTTTCTTCGTGAAAGGGCTTTATTCCAAAATCACGAAGATCGGCAGCATGATCCCTCGTTTTATCTCGGCTGTAGTGTCATTGCTTGCGTAAAATCCGCAGCCTAGGTAAACAAAGTCTTTCACTAATTCGAAGTTATAGCTATCCATAGTGACGTTTTGTCTAAGACATCGGTGTTGCTGGAGAGCATATATTTTGTCTTACCCTCATTAACCGCAAGACTGTTCTAAGACGCTTTCTTTTCGCTGCTCACAAAATCCTTACTGACAGCCTTTTGTGTACTTGTCATCAGTATATGCGAGCAGTTACAGAAAATGTGTACATGATCATGCCTTTGGTGTTGACGAATGACTTCCATACGATCTTCTCGAGAAATAAATTACAAAACTTGCGTTACCTTGTGTAAATCCATTTTTGACATCAGAGGTCTCGGTAGAATCTTTACCGTCCTTAACGGAGATACGGCCATTGTTTATTGTTATTCTGCAAGGACGTTTGAGTTTTACAAAAATGCAATAACTAGATAGTTCGCGTCCTCTAAGTTAATAGTGGGTAACGACTTGAAACGCTTGGGTCTTTTCCAAGACTAACGTTACGTGAAAATGTTGGGCAAACATGAATTTACTGATCTTAATCCGCCGTTTACTCAAGACGTCTGCTTCCTCTTTCGGCGGTGAATCGGATTTTTACATAATACATGTAGTTGTTCACGACTGAGAATAACTTTTCAACTTCGTTATGGTTGATCACTGTAAATATATCGTCGACATTCTTAAAAATATTGCCCACGGTTTGTCTATTTTTTCAAAGTAGTCATTCAGAATAACGCGCATCGGCAATGTCGTGGTTGGAGAAAGCAGAATTCCAATTGGTCTGCTAAATACAATTCTAAGGTTTTCAAACAATTTGTTTGCTTTATCCTAATGATTTTTAGCTGAGTGTTTCACACCATTTTGGGACATTTTAATGACAACGTTTGAAGGGATGCCTTTAAAGAAGGACAGCGTCATAAAAGACCACAACATTATTTATGCCAAGTGTTATCTCATAAGCCGTGTTTACGAAGCCAAATGAGTTCTTAAGCTGTGCGAATTGTTGATGACATTTGGCAGCTTCATACCTAATGTGATTGGTCAAAGCGGCACGTATGGGAATGAAATCAGTGTTGTGTATGTCATCATCTAATTCTTGTCTCTGTCATCAATTATTTTGTTACTATTCAGCCGTGTGCTTCTTCTTGTGGCGCTACAGTGCGGGGTGGATCTGGACCTATGCCTTTCCAGCCAACACGATTCTGCGCCAGCTGCCGCTAGTTGCGCACTCAAAGTTGGTTGAGGTCCTTCTCCACTTGTGTGCGCCAATTTAACTTAGGCCGTCCTCTCTTGCGTTGTCCCAATGGTTCAGATTCGGCCGAAGTAGTAGTGTCCATACGCTCTACATGACCTAGCCATCTTAAGCGTTGTATCCCGTTATTTAACCCTTGGGCAGAGGGGTTCACCGTGGCGTAGTGGTAAGTGCGTCGACCACCAATGAAAGTCTGGGTTCGATTCCCGGACGGCGCACCTCGCATTTTTTTACGGCACCACCTCTTTCGAGTTGCTGACAACACTCAAAGAGTATAAATTGTCTATGAAAAGCTTCTCAAATCTGGCCGTTCGGAGTCGGCAAAAAACTGTAGGTCCCTTCTACTCGTGAGAGAACAGTAGCACGCACAACACGAGTAGTTGTTGTAGAAGCTAGGCCCTGGTCCGTAATGGGCTGTAGTGCCACTCATTATTATTATTAGAGGGGTTCACTGCATGCATTAGTTCACCACACAACGAATGTTTTGATGGCTATCCAGGAGGCGCCACGAGGAGGCTGTATGTCAACTGGACCTGTGCAAGGACGAGGATAGCTTGCCATGCTGTCGTGTACACAGGCCCATGCCCGCCCAATTTACCACTTTATTGTTTCTCAATTTCTTCTGCAGGTAGATCTGTAAGCTAAAAGTTCTTCCATTTTCCTCTCGTTTTTGATGGCAATTGTGACATTGCCTACGTCAACTAGTATGATCGTGATGTTTTTGTGTTTCTTTAGAAAACATCGTATTAAATATTATGGAATGAACTTGTTCCATTGGAGTAAATAAACCGACAAGGAATGTAATTCTCCACTTAGATAATAAATCAACTGAGAATTCAATTTTAATTAATTAAGAATTTGTTTAAGATCTTGAAACAAGAACCGATCATCAAAAATATGTTCGGAAATATAAAAACTTTCATTTGATGTCAACATCTCATGAGACTTCGTGCAACTTAATTCAGATGCCTAAGTCTTCTGTGTAACAAGTATCATAAATATGCCGTCCACGTTGCTCTTGAAGCAACCGGAATCATGGTTAGAAAAGATGTTTGTACATATTCGGGGCAGATAGATGATCGTTTCCACCTGTAATTTTATTTTATAAAACTCTAAGCGGAAGAAGAAAAAAACAATTGCCTTGCTGTTATATATATTAATTCAATTTATTTTTATTGTTTATCGTTTTGTCCAGATATATAATAGATATCTATCTTACATATAAATATACATTCAGTATTTGTATAATGCTTATATTCTTCTTCATGTATATATATATAGATATTTGTGTAGACTTGTTTGCTATGTTTAATATTTATAAGTGTAATTTGTTTTTCCATTTTATTTTCTTTTCTCATTTAAAACCTTCTTCGCATTGAAATCATTTGAAGAATGCAATTTAACAAAATTGAGCCATCCTCGCATGCTGCAACAAAGCGGCTCGATTAACATTAAATTCACAAGTACACAATGCATAATTAAATTGTTTGCAATTGTTGATGACGTGTGTGAGCGTGTGATTCACTTAAAACAAACTGATGTAGAATTGTCATGTTTGCGTGTTATGTTTGAAGATTAAGTATCGAATGGCAATTTTTTGCTGTTTGCCTTGGATTTTTTTTGTTTAGGTATAAATTATTTAAATCTATATTTTGTTTGTAATCAATTATGATAGGGGATAGTTTTTCTATGTAATTTTACTTTGTGATATTTGATTTTCACATTTCAATTAGAGAGACAAATCAGTCAGAATATTATTATGTTTTGTTTTGTTTTCTTTTTTGTTTCTGTTTCCTGTTTACATATAATATAATTCATATAGATTTAATGTTTTTTTTTTTCTTATACACACTATTTTGTAAATTGTTATTTCATTTCCATGAAAAAAATCTGATCATAGTTTAACATCAATGACGATGGAGCACATAGAATGTTTAACTAATGCTTAACTATTTAAATTATCGTGTAAGTTAATTTTTAAGTTTAAATAAATAATTCACATTATTTTGTTTTCCTCTTTGTTCTTGATTAATTTTTGTTTTGTTTCTGTAAGGAACCCATACGCATGTGTATATCTAGATTATTTTGTCATTAAAAAAAAGTGAAAAAGAAAAACACTTATGAGTCGTATCAAATATTTTGTTCTGAGTAATAAACACTCTAAAAATGCTATACCTTTGAATCGGAAGACATCAACAAAAAAAATGTATTTTTTTGTAGGAATCCAATATACATATATATATTTTTGAGGAAACTTTTCCTTTGAGAGAGATGGATTTTGTTTATATGGTGAGCTGTGCAAATGTTTGTTTTGTTTTTTAGAATGTTTATCTCTTTTGTTTTTAGAAATTACATTTTAATGCCATTTCGGGCTAGATGATGCCCATGTTTTGTGTCAATTTCCGTGAAAATTTGTTCAAAATTCGAGCTTTTGGAACCAGTTATTTTTCATATTTACATGTATTGCTTGATTTTGCTTTGCCAGTTTTGCTGCAAGATAAAGGCTTTTGAAATCTTGTTTTCGTTCTGAATCGCATTTGACCCTTCCGTTAGATTGTGTCCAGTTGCAAACGCTCAGCCTTTTAACAACTGCTGGAGAACTTTGTTCAGTGAAAGCCTTCCGTTTTCAAATTTTCACTTCGCTTGAACATTTTGATAACTCATTTTTCAGACAATAAACGAAATTTACTAAATTTTAGGACCGGATACCTAAGTTTGACATTTTGAAAATTAAATCGAAATACAGAACATTGAACATTCATATTAAGTAAAATTGCAATTCGCAAAACATGGGCAATAATTATGATTTTCTATTTCTTTCACACAAAATGTATTTTTAGCGATAGGTTTGTATTATCGACTATATGTAGATATCAAAAGACTGTGTTTTGAGTTGGTTCCCTAGTGAGTGCTTTGAATGCGTTCTCTTTAGGTAGGTGCCCTCGCTTGTTTCATGTCATAAAAAATTGCCCAGTTGCAGCTACTCAGTTAAAATTGATTACAGAGAATCAAGTGGTCTGGATATCTTGTGTGCCAACGAAAGCGGACCGCAATTGTGATGATTGTGATGATGTTTTGCATAATCTTTACTCTGATTCTAGAGAACAAACCGGTTACCCTCTTGGAACTAATTTACTAGGCATACAAGACCATGTGATGAGAATACCCTTTAGTCCGAATGGAAGTAATTACAATTTCCTACTGTGTATTTTTGGGAGAGCCCCAACAGTGCAACACTTTAAACATGTTCAAATAAGTTGAGTTTCCTATCTGGCATTGAACATATTGATAAATATGCGTTCAAATAATGGTGCGAACAACACCAACAACTTCAAAAAGACTTAAGACTTAAGAAAGTCCTAAAGCTTATGCTTTCATTGCACAGAATTTGCATTACTGGAATTTTAATGCTCATGAGGAAATTCAAGAGACATTTTTTAATTTTGGTTGGTCCTCTTTATTTGTCTGTACTATGTACCGTAACAAAACATTACTTTGGTAGGCCACTGTCCTCCTTAAAGGAATAACTTCATGGTTTGTCAGCAACCGCTCGTATTTATTGTGCTGCTAGTTTCTCACAAGTTGGGGGCACCTTTAGACTCATGATAACCTACTTAAAAGCTTCTTGGCTTTCTGGCAAGTAAGATGTCAATAAGATGGAAATTTAAGTTCCTTGTCGATTAGATGCAGACATTTAGGACGTAAAAGTGCAAATGGACCATAAACTGCGCAATTTTCGTGTCTGAATACTGCAACCATATACAGGAGACAGAGTACTCAAAGTTCTTGTACATTTTTCGAGAGCGTATTCATGCAGAAAACAACATACGAAGAAACCCGTAACCTTCTTTGAAACCACCTCCAAAACACAACCTCCACTTATCGTATTAAAATTAAATTAAGAATATATATGTAAGTAAGAAAGTAAGATCAACTAACAGTAGCGTAGATAAATATTCACTTCCTTTCAGTAAGTACAGTAGATCGTTTAAATTTTATTTCAAATCATAAATGTTACACATGTCAGACATGTTGAGATGTAAATAAACTTGTATGCATACAACAAAACACAGGATAACAATTTAAGCAGTTTCAATTCAATTCCCCAACGGAGATTGTATCTTTTCTTTGCCAAATGATTGATTTAAGACCATAAAAGTACAAAAGAAACATTTAACCAAAAATACATTTTTTTTTCCAAAAGAACAGAACATAAAAATAAAAACTATCACAGATCAATATATGTATATATATTTTCATGTATGTATATATTCGTATATATTTATATTTTGTAAATATTTCATGTGTGAGATGAATAGTAAATGAGAAATAAAATAGTGTTTAGTGAATGCCTTACAAAACTTATCGAATAAATCGAATGAGAACAACAGAATATAAACAATTGCTTCGTTCATTTACATAGGTTGCCTTCTGGGGCTGTGCCAATACCTGAAACCATGTGGTGGCCTTCAAGAAGGCAACTCCAAAAACACAGAAAACAGAAAAAAAAAACTAAAATACTGATGAAAATTGGTTCGACTCTCTGGGCCCTCGGAGGTGGAGTCGAGCTTTAGAAACTTCTCTCAAAACACACACTCGCTCTCTCTATCTGTCTACCTGAGACACTATTTCAGATCACTGAGGAGGTGTGCGTGGGTGCGTGTGGCACAAACTCCTGCAGTGTTTTGCAAACAAAAGACAATTTTTTTTAGACAAAATCTGATTCTGGACTGGACCAGTGTTGTTTCCCTTTCCTGCACCGCGCTCTGAAAGACCGCTGCGGATGCAGGGATACAAAATATATAGGTATATGTATAACAATAACAATTAGTGCATATAATATTATTTTTTTAAACAAAAATTCAAACAGAAGCGCACGTGGCGCTTCCATAGATTTTTCAACTTTGAACTTGCGTATTTGTTTTGACTAAATTAACAAATAAAAACAGCCCCGCGTTTCAGCGGGGCTCAGCACCTCCTCAGCGGGAAATGTGCTTCTTGATGAGCGCCTGCAGGAGGCGAGCTTTTGCTTTCTTCTCTTTGTACTGGGCGTAGGTGTCTTCGATGGACTTTCTGTCGTTCTTCAGCATTTTTCGACCGTTCTGCTCCTCAAACACCATTTCATATTCACGAATCGTTCGCTTCAGGAGCTTTTTCTCTTCGCGAGCTTTATCCAAATGCTCCCATAATTTGTCCAAGGACAGAGTGTGGATATTTTCACCGAGAAGCGATTCCTGCTGCTGATGACGTCTCCTGTGCGGTGTCTGCTGCTCAGCGTCGTCATCCTCTTCGGTCGGCTTGTGCTCCGGGGTTGAGTCTGTGGATGCTGCCGAACTGTTGCTGTCGCCGACGGCGAGAAGCGATGACTCACTGGGACTGGTTGTACTGTCTGTACTGTTGGAGGAGTGCTGCTGGGGGGTTGACTCGAAAACCATTGCTTCGTGCTCGAGTATGGTTGGAAGTTCTGGGGCACCGGAGATGTTTCCCGATATGGCTACACTGCGCGAAACCATCCGTTTGAGAATGCGATAACGGTCGTATAGGGGGCGTGCTGCGTCACGTTCGTCCTTGCTGGACGGACGACCGTAGAGGGATTCGAAGAACAGCAACCCATGCTGCACGGCGGTTTTCTCCTGAACAAGTTGGTCGGGGGTTAGTTCTTCAAGGATGTCAGAGCGGTTGCCATCCTCACGTTTGTCGGATAAGTTCTGAAATGAAAAGAAAAAGTTTCGTTAATATGACTGATCGTTAATGTTGAGGTGCGTAACGACGTGTCGCTATAATTGTCGGCCACAAGCCGGAAATTGTCATTCTCTCGAATATGAATGCTTGCTGAAAATCATGCACAAGCCCTATAATCTCCTCAAGTGTCGTACACTCTGACAGGAGAACCCTTGAAGTGCCAGTCGCCACTCCACTGATCAGTGAAGGAAAGAGTGACTTCCCCGAGAACATTCGAGCGAACGACGACTTTTCAGTTTGTCAACAACGAGTGTCGTACTTATCTGACTCTTGAGGGGGACTTAGAAACTTAATTAAAGCAAAGTTCAATTGTCGATCGGAAGACTTAATTCCTGTTTTGAAGCCTGATTGAAGTGTTTGCAGAGCGCTTAACAATGATCCGCTATTTGTCGAGAACAAGTGATCAGCGGTATATTTAGACTTTTTATCAGAGACTATATTTAGACTTTCTCCAACTTTCAGTTTGCCAACGATATTTTTTCATATCTCAAGTGCTTCATTTGAGGATGTGTCTTCGGAGAAAATAAAACACAATAATGTGCAGGTTTCCTTGAACCCAGATCGTTCATAAAACAAAAAACAAACAAGACAAACTACCAAAATTAATTTTCAAATTTTAAAAAACACTCAAAAGACATAGTTCACACAGTTCGTCTAAGTGACAGACAATTTCGAAATATGTTTATCTAAACCTCAAATCGCTCTAACGTTTGCCAAGACTTAAAAAAAAAACTGAACATGGAAAGAACTCAATTCACAGGCCATTTGGATGGCATCCATCATGCTGAAGATGTCATGTCACGTTTCAGCTAAAAATCATTCGAAATGGCCAGAGATATGCCACTTTTTAAATTGAGTATGTTATATACATTCCTGCCCTAAAATATGATCAGGAATGTTTTGGGAATATTTTGGGAAATTTTGATACTGAACCATAACTGGAAACTTAAAGAGCGGTTTTTCAGTAACTTTCAGTAACATAAGAAATCTTGTCGAAACTTCTATTAGGAGTCGGTCGTAAAAAATAAGCCGAATTGAGCGGAACTGTCCAATTTACAACTTATGTTGCATGCGCACGCTGCTGACCCTGAACTTAGTCTTTTTGAGAGAAAAGTTTTGCGTGCGATTATAAGTCCTGTTTGCATTGATGGCATCCGGAGGAAAAGATTTAACGACGAACTCTATGAGCTGCACAGCGACATGCGCCTGGTCAAGCGTCTTCAGATACAACGCTTAAGATGGCTAGATCTAGAGCGTATGGACACCACTGCTCCGGCCCGAAAAGTCTTCAAATTTGAGCCATTGAGACAAAGCAACAGAGGACGGCCTAGGCTAAGGTGGCGCACACAAGTGCAGAAGGACCTCAGCCAAGTTGGAGGGCGCAACTGGAGGCAGCTAGCGAAAGATCGTGCTGGCTGGAGAGGCATGTTGGTTGAGGCCCAAGTCCACCCCGGACTGTAGCGTCACAAGAAGAAGAAGTTGGATGCGCACATTAAACATTTTCCTGCGAGTGAGGTGGATGTCCTAGCGAACTGTATTTCACTTCCACATGGGGGGCTATTGGTTTGAGTTATCAACTAGCAGACATAGCACTTCGACGGTATCGTCTTTGCATGAGACATTAATAATTTACTGCAATCTTCTTTTTTGTCTTTCCAGTTATTTTGCGTTAGTCTCAATTTTTTCTATTCCTAAGCTCGATCTTTTTTTTTTGTGGTCGCCGTGGCGCAGTGGTAAGTGCATCGACTGCGGCGCAGAAAAGTCTGGGTTCGATTCCCGGACGGGACACCTAGCATTTTTTCACGGCACCACCTCTTTCGAGTTGCTGACAACACTCAAGGAGTATTAATTGTCTATGGAAAGCTTCTCAAATCTCGCCGTTCGGAATCGGCAAAAACTGTAAGTCCCTTCTACTCGTGAAGAACAATAGCATGCACAACACGAGTAGTTGTTGTAGAAGCTAGGCCCTGGTCCGTTATGGGCTGTAGTGCCACTCAATTATTATTATTATTATAAGCTCGATCTTAATAAGAGTGCCAATCCAAATCACCACCTCAGTCTAAGTCTTAGTGTCTTCATTAATCTCAACGCAGACAGAGGAAGTTTTCGGGTCAAAATACTGAATCGGAAATTTCAAATTTTGAGAAGATCAAAAACCCAAGAATTCAAAATTCTGCAAAATTCGAATTCTTAAAAGTCAGATATTTCAAATGGATCGAAACTGCAAGGACCCGAGATTCCAAAAAAGTCTTAAAAAAGGTACAGTCTTTAAAGTCTTGCAGAACATCAGAACAGACCGAAAGTCTCAAATTGCAGTGACATCTAAAAATTCCAAGATCCCCACACTCAACTAATAATGCACCAAAAGTCTCGAAATTTGAAAGTGCAGCTGATTTTCATTGAAAACCGCCGTTTTGTTGTAAGACACCAAAATTTCGGTCGTAGCCACCATGCCAAGAATTTTTATTTGGCACCGGTTCAACCTCATCACCAGACCAGAGATCAATAAACATCTGTAAAGTCCTACAATTATGCAGCAGGTGCCAAAAGAATGCGCAAACAAAAGTAACTTGAATAAACAACAACAGGATAACAAAGTTAGACCGCGTCTAGCGCGTATTATGACTGCGGCTCCCTCGCGCGATGTAAGCATTTGCATACAAAAGAAATTACCACCTCCGGAATGAGCAAATATCGTAAGAATCTTAGCGATTCGCTAAGGAGTGAAAGAACTTGCTAAATGCGTGTATCACACTTATGAGAGAGCTTACGGGGCAAAATTTAGCACATCCCATGGCTTTCATTTTGACTGCGTGCCCGTAAACATAACGCTAATTAAATTTGAAAGCAATTTTAACACAAGATAGCTAGTTGGCGGTGGCGTCTTCGCCTGGAGCTGGCACAGGGCGCGTGGCTTTCTGCTTCTGAGCCACGAGTTTGGGCTCGTGTTTGCTTTGCATGAAGTGTTTGTCGTGAGTAAACGCCCGTTCGCGAGTGGGTTTGTTTGAGGATTAGCCAAAACAGGCAAATATTTTGATCTTCAAAAATAGTCAGTGTGCATAGGTGCACTCAAAAACATCAAAAGCTTACCACAGTCGCTGAGAGTCGCGGCCAACAAATGAGCCACGAAATCAGAAGAGTCTAAATTTAAATCGCAGACAAGCACAAATTGCGATGCCCCGGTGGCGGTGTAACGCCGAATCGATGACTTCCGTAAGTGATTTTTCCTCAGGATTTGAAAAATTCCTTCGAAAGCCAATCGCAGGCGCTCTCATTCATGGCTATCGTGCGACTCAGACTGTCGTTCTATTGCGCCGCCGAACCGAAGTGGGAGTGGTTACAACACAGCATAATTGTTTTGTCAATTAGCCAATGTTGTAAACACATCTAAAATAAGTAAACACCGCATCGACGCCCTCTTCGCCATTCATGTGAGGGGTTGTTTACGTGTCTTCGGGCTGGTAGACGATTGCCGCGATAGAGAACTCTGACCTTCACTGTCTCGCTCATTGAGGTTTCGATCATGACTCCTGGCGTGCCTGATGTGCCCATTTCCCGAAATTTGAAAAAGTATATTTTTCACCGACAAACACCGCCGAACATTGTTATTTATTAGTCACTCTGTCATTAACGTAAGCAAGTGTCCGAAAATAGTTTCATTAACTGGGCGAGTGGATGCAGAGGAGATGATTTGCGTGGTCGATGAGCGGAGCACACGTGATGGGAGGAAGGAATTTCGGGGAATCGAATTGCTTTAGTTTCATTTTCCGCATTCGTGTTTGTGTCGTAGAATTGAGAGAGAAACAAAATTCTTTTCGTGTTTACCCAGCACCGCTGCCGGCGAGAGTGTTTGCAAACAGTCCACACAGATGTTCATCAGTTTGTCTAGATCTGCCAAGATTCAACACTTCGGCTATGCCGAGCGTCGACTGTTGGTGGTGTTCCGGTTGTTCCGGAATAACCCGAAATATTGCGCTTTCAGACGCAGGCACGTTTGAATTTGAATTTTTGTTTAGACAGTGATTTAGTCTGCTTCTGTCAAAGATATATTTGATCGAGGATTTGGTGGTTTATGGATGCAGTTTGACATTGGAACCGGTAGTTCGTTTGTACAATATGCAACTTGAGGGGTCTTATTCACTTTGGTTGATGAAGGGAGTCTTCCAAGTGAAGGGTCGCATGCAGTCTTCAGATCACGTTTCAACTCAAAAACATCAAAGTTCAACAAAGGAAAATCCAAAATACTAAAGCCAGTATTTTTCAAAATTTTAGGTTTTCGGGAATTTGAACTTTGAAGACCCAGAATTATAAACTCTGCAAATTTGTAGTCTTCCTACGTCTTGAGATCAAGAGGTTTTGGTTTTCAGAATTTCAAACTTTCGAGATCTTATTTTCTGAAATTTTAAAAATGTTGGTCAATGGATATTTTAGAACTTTTCAGGTCTTGGAGTTTTCATTTTTAACAATTTTGACCTTTCAGCATACCGGACTACTTTGCGAATTTTAACCCTAGACGGTTATTTAAATTTTTCAAAAGTTCTACATACTTCCATCAACCCGATAAGTAATGTTGAAATCATGCCTTAGTGGGCACGTATGCTTGTCTACAAATTAATTAAAAATTTCAAATCCATCACTCACCTGTTCAATCTCATTCAACGTTACTCGCATCTTCTCCAACTTCTTCTCCGTATCCATACCGCCGCTCACTTTGAAACCCAGCGCCGCCATCGGATCCGACTTCAACTCGTGCTTCTCCTTCTTCAACTTGCTGATTTCAGCGAGGATATTTTTAATGTGCTTGTCGTTCAGTTTCTCAGCCTGTGATGGCCTAAAGCCGTTTTTCTTCTCGAACGCCTCCTCCAGCTGAACGGCCTTCTTCTTCAGCGATACCAAACGTTTGTTCACCTGCTTCAAGCGCTCCTCTGGCGTCTGGAATGACATGATCGCCGGTATGACCTGCTGCATCACCTCGCGTGTCTTGAGATTTTCCATGTTCGTGAATGCCCGGTAGGGATGAATGTCCTCCATGGCGTCGTCAGACATAATTGAATTTGGTGGTTTGTGAAATTGTTGCGGATAAGGCATGATTTTTGACAATTTGGCAGCGATGTCCATAGAGTCGGGGTGACGAACAGCCGCAAAACGACGGCTCAGTACGGGTGTCTGGCCCTCTGGTATAGAGCAGTCCCATGGCAGTGCTTCAGCTTTTTTTGCAGTTGAATTCATGGTTTCTGGTTGTTGTTGTTGTTGTTGCTGTTGTGATGATGATGGCGGTGGTGGTGGTGGCTGTTGTTGTTGAGATGTTGATGGTGGTGCTGTTGTTGTTGTTGTTGTGGCCGTGTTGTTGGCATACTCGCTGCGAATAATGTGGAAATCAATAAGATTATTGTCATTGTAGTCGTTCCTCTGGCCGTCGGCTGCCTCCTCCTTCCGCTGCAGGCGCTCCTCGCCTTTTATTTTGCTAGCAAAGCCTCGGCGCTCATATTTCATTGCTGGTAAATCATACTTGTAGGTGTTCTCATCACCGCGCATTTTGGTCGGCAGGAATTTTCCCGACTTTTTCATGACGCCCGACTTGCGGCCGGGCGGGGCGCGTGACTTGCAGAAGCGCTCACTTGAACGCCTGCGTTCGTGCTCTTGCTCGCTGTCGTCGCTGTACTTGTTGTTGCGGCCCTCTCGGTTCGGCGACAGTCGGTGCGAACGTGCCGGACTGCACTCCAAGCGAGTCCGGCGTGCCATATCCTTGGCACCGGCCGGAAAATACATTTCCGAATGCTGCCTGTTAGCCTGCAGTGAATCGTTCTCATTGGTAACGTATGCTCTCACTGAGGTGTCTAACTGCAGATCACTAAAGTCCTCCTCCTTTCCGGACCGCTTAAAGTCCTCCGAGGAGACTCGCCGTATGACGTCGAGTACAACCACATCGACGCCATCGACATTCTTTAAGATGTCGCTGTTGGCATCCTCGCCGCCCCCCAGCTGCTGCTGCGGCGGCAGGATCTCTTCGCTATTCGAACGGACCAACTTCCGGTCTTGCGTTATTGATGAGGTGCTGTCTAGCCTTTCCTTACGCTTTCGGGATTTCTGCCATTCTAGTGGATCGATTATTTCAGGGAGATACGATGAATTAAAGATGACTGTTGATGTGTTGTTCTTTAGATTGTTGGCGTGCTCATTGGAGATTTCAATGAACGACGTGGTTTTCCCATCGACATTCTTTGGGTCTGTTGTTGCACCTGATCCAATGACAGCTGCTGCTGTGTTAATCGATGTTGTTGGTGAACTGAATTTTGTTGTTGTTGTTGCTTTTGTATTGCCATTTGGCTGATCATGTGTGGGGGTTGTTGATGCTGATGATGAAGATGATGAACTCGATGAACCGTTGGTAAGACGACTTAGGTCGTCTTCACTCAGGCCAGTGGTGGGATGGCGCATGCCGCACTGAAATTAAATAAAATCAAAACAAAATTGTTAAAATTATAATTTCTATTCGGTCTGATATATCAACAAATTAAGGCACATTTGATTTGATTTAAATTTAATCGCAATTTAAGTGAGGAATCCATTTGATTACAAATGGTTCACAAAAGCAAAATTGACTCTGATATCGTTTTTAATTTTTTGTTTTTAATTACTACTTCAAGCATTTGTTCCTGTATGACACAACTTATCGCGTGAGTTTTTGCGAAGCTTATCTTGTCCGCAAATAGTTCTGAGACAACGAGTGCTGGAATTTGCCCACCAATCTAATCGATTGCAACTGAAAGAAACGAGTGTCACGTCTTTGATTGGATATCGATTACTTATGATTTCTTTCTACGAGAGGATGATGAAATGTAAATGATGACGTAGTCGCTTTGTTAAAAAATTATAATTTTAACTTTTTTTTTCAGTATTTCATAACAAGAAGGAAAATGTTCACCAGAATAAATTTTTAATAATTAATTTATTGTGATATTCATTAATTAAAATATAATTTAAATGAAATGTAAAAATACATTTGAACTGAATCTTTGGTAAGTGAATTGACTTTTGCATAAGTGACTAGAGAAGACAAGTTATAGGACCTCACAAGCCTGGGCGCCTTGGTCATTATTGAAAAATTGGGCATTAAATGAAAATTCCAAATTTACAATAAAACATACTCTGCTTGTCGCTGGTATATTTTTGTTGTCGACGAATTTACTTTGAAGATTTTTTTTAACTCTTTGAAGTGAAGTATTATTCTGTGAGTTGAGTGTGCGATTGTGCCGTGGTCATTAACAGTCTCACCTCTGGGAGCAAGAGTCGGTGGATAATTACTCCGTCAAACCTATTTTTTTCCGATGTTTCGAACCAATTTGAGAAGTATTTTTTAACCAAGTCAAATGTATTTTTCTCTTTTATTCCAATACAAAACGACTTTACTACCCTAAAAATCGATAACCAAAATTTTGTGAATTCAAATTGGTTCTGTTTTCCGGAGTGTACGTGTTTCGTTATTTTTTTAAAATTAAATTAGATTAAGCATTATATTTTATGATACACTTAAATTTAAATTATTCCTAAAATGTTCTCAGGATGAATTTCGGGCACGAATGACTTAATAGAATGAAGCTATCCTTTGCAAGATGTACGGAAATAAAAAAGTACCTTATACGTGCGTACTATTCAGTTAAACGCTGTTTCGTGAATATCCGTACAGCACAATCATTTTTTCTTAGTTAGATGTTAAAGATTTATTATAAGACGTTTCTATATTGTTCGATTTTCCGGGTTTGTTATAAATATATTCTTTGAGGAACTGTCTTCACAACAAATTCGTGCTCTTTTCCCACCTGAGCTAAAATTTAGAACGTACTGTCTTTTTGGCAACTAAAAACGATTTATTTGAGAACATTGCGGTGAAAGAAAGAGATCTTAGTCTCGAAAACTAGTGAGAAACCGGAATCAGTAATTAACGACGCCATTTTACGAGACAATGTGAATAAAGCCCAAAAAACGATGCGGGTCATTGAACACAAGTTGACACTTATCTCAAATAGAAAAAGTGGAAAAAAAACTTTAAAATAAAGGGTCATAAAATGATGAATTAATTAAATTAATTTTATCGTTTTTTTTTAATTAATTTCAAAATGTATTTCTAGTCTCCATTTAAGGATTATCACTGTTTGCGGACATTCAAAATATTACACAGCCAAAAGGCAAATGACTCATCGTGCAGAAATAATTTCAAAATATTTACATTTTTTATCTGTATCCACATACGAGAAAAAAAATTATAAATATTTAAAGCAAATTTTATCAACCTAAATATAAAAGAAAATTATCTTAATTTACTTTAGCTGTTTAACCGTTTATATGAATTCCCATATGCAGTCGCAAGATGTTACATAATAAAATTTAGAAAAAATCGCCACCCCACACTGTTTGAGGCTTGTCTC
Organism: Eristalinus sepulchralis; assembly: GCA_944738645.1. NCBI lineage: Eukaryota > Metazoa > Arthropoda > Insecta > Diptera > Syrphidae > Eristalinus > Eristalinus sepulchralis. The sequence goes on from OX122886.1 coordinate 59,772,621, forward strand.
AATTTAAAAGCCTCCTTCTCGCGATGACCCTCACCGGCCTACAATTCAACACACCCGACATCCGCCCCATCAATCAAGCAACGAAAAAAATTTAAATTAAGATTAATATCCCCATATCATGATTTTTATCATCTATTGTCGAGCAAACAGAGAAAAAAATAGATCATACCAAAAAATACGTCAAAATCCTTGGAGTCATTTCGAATGCCTTCCTTTTCAACCGCGCGATAACAATGAATCACAAAACTGCCTACGACGCAACGAATGCGGAGAAACAGATTAATTCAACAGACAAATCTTTGCATTTTCGAAAATGTATGTATACATGCGTAAATTTATCCACCAATTGAACGGGAACAAGATAATTAATTTTTGCTAATGTCCAACACTCTCGACACTCTGCACTCTTTCAATTAATAATTCCTATACTCCTACTCGATTGCGGCGAGCACTGATTCAACTGGACGGAACAACAATCAAAGAACAATTACTTTATTGTGCAACACGTACTCAGCCAACTACAGTGCAATTATTTTAAACAAATCAAAGTCAATTGAGTTCCTTTACAAAATATTATTTTTTGCAATTGCAATTCTATTAGTTTACCATAATTTCCGCATAGATCTCCATGCACACGGACCGAATTTTGCGAAACAATGCAATTGCCACTTTTTCGCCACAAAAATAAAATTAAGTTCACAAGCAAAAAAATTATTTTTTGTTTTTGTCTGAGGTGAAAAATCCAATATTCTATGTTTTTTCTATGTTTTTCAGTTTCTTTTTATCTTGTGTGTAATTCTCTGCAACAAATTCGCGGGAAGAAATAAAATATTTTTTTTCAAGGTGGTTGCTCCGTCAAAACACGTTTAGCTATTGAGTTCACTTCCCATAAGGGGTGGAAAATATATATACAATGGTCAATCAGTCGCCGGCTAGAGTGTGCGGTCTCTGTGGCGTGGAGAGCGTGAGCGCGAACATTGTATAAATAAATTACTTTGCGAAAACCGTGGAGAGATGGAGAGCGAGCAGAATGAGGTGTTGATTCAGCCCCTCTCAACTCAATTGAAGAGTGCTAACAAGATATTCATTATTGTCAAGTGTTTGTCCGACCGCAGAGCAAACATCACGGCGAACACCTGCTTTTTTTTCATCTGCAAAATAGTGTACTGAGAAAGATGCAAAGCATTAGAAGATCACAAGACTTGGACGAGAGAAGCACCGAGAGCGGCGCAGCCGCTGAGTGAGTGCCGAAGTGAGAGTGAAATATTTTCGCAATCTTATCACTAGATAAGAGACACACATTTGTGCTCAGCGTACAGCGCACTTTGGAGAGATGGAGAGAGTGCGATCTTTCCTTGACACGATTCACGCCCTGTGCCGGAGGTAAATTTTAATAATTTTTGATTTCACTGACCCATGGATTCCGGTTCATGATGCGGTTCGATGCGGTTTGGTGTGTCGTCGTTTGGGAAATGTCTCCACGATCAGTGATCACAGATCATGATCGTTGCTCATCCGACGAATGTGACATTTTGCGATCGGTGTTTTTCCATTTCATTTAAACCGATGTGACACACGTTTCGAGATATGTGTGGAATCTATCTGGATTTGGTGACATATCGCGATGATATTTATCAGTCTGGATAATGATCCTTAACAACCAATGAGCGATCTATTGTATTTTAGATGCGAGACAACTATCTCCACCCGTAGACTCGTGTCTGAGAGGGGATTGCGATCGTGAGAGCTTGGCATTTTTTAAGTTAATTAATTTGCTGCTATTATCTATTCTGATGACTGTAAGAATTTAATTCCTTTTAGCAAGCCGACAGTCTACGATAGGAACTTCTTTTAATTTGGTTGTCACGCGGTATACGACTCTGTATCAAACTGAGACCACTGATAAGGGTTCAGAAAGTTGGAGATTAAAAATGGAGGCATGCCGAAATTCGAAATTTACCCCAGCATGCCATATAATGGTAAAACTGTTGCTGGCAAGCGATGAGGTAACCTTAAGTGCATTGTCACGATGTTCAGAAGAGCGTTTCCATTCGCACAGCCGATGATGAGTCATTGCCAAGTGACGATGAAAGGGCAAATTCCACTAGTACATAGAATTGACGAGTAGATTAACCAATCAGTTGTGTTCTCAGTTATGAGTAAAGAAGTTTTTTTGTCTTTGTTCCTGAATTGAGTGTTCGGTGAGAGAGGTGACAGCTTATTAATACTTTCAGAGCAAAAAAAGACATAGCATACATATGTTTGTACTCAGTTGCACGCATCAGACATTCTTGCATCGGAAATGACTCAACATAAGGTTTGATTTAAAATTCAAGACTTGTTAGTTTTTGCCCTAACGGCTACATGAGTATGACTATACCTCACTCCCCGGTCGCACAGCAACTATCTTCATCGAAAAAAGTCATTAATATCGGAAGAGGATTGTTTTCATTCAATGGATCCCGTATTCCAATCTTAGGATTCCGCATTTGGCATGGTTTAGTTTTTATACCAAATCGGAAATATCTGAAATTGCATATTTGAGATGCACATTTTCGGGATTTCGGACCGAATTACTCAACGAATATGATTTTCCAGAGCCTTGTCATTTTGGGAAATTTGAAATTTTGAGATTCTGTCTGTCTAACAAGTATTTTAAATAGTCTTTAGATGTAACAGAAAGGCCACAAAGAAAATGGTTCCTTGCTACGCGATTAAGCTGTGTACGTTGGTAAACGTGAATGCCAGGAGAAGTTTCAATTGGAATCGTTTAGGCTGGTTGGTTTATAAGAGCTCCAAGCTTGGTTGGTAAGCTGTAAAGCGCCCACATGATGAACATGATGAATATAACACACATCTTCTTAAAACTCAAGCCGTATCTACTCGTAGTTCCCTAGCGATTAGAGGGGACGAACAGCTTATTGGCAACTGTGAACGGCGAGATTGGAGAAGCCCTTCACAGATAATTAATCCTCTTTGAGTGATGTCAGCAACTTGAAAAAGGTGTCTTGAAAAATGTGAAATGAACAGTCCAGGTATAGATACGGAGTTCTTCAACGTGAACAACACATACCCACTACGCCATGATGGACTTTCGTTACGTGCTAAACGACAGTCATCTACGGTTTGCTTAAAGATCCAAACATTTCAATTACATCGCCCTTCGACTATGTTGACACACAATTGGGCCAGATTTTCACATGATCGGGGTGGAAAGTTCTGATGACCAATTGAATTACATGACTAGGAAGTGATTCAAGCAATAATTGAATTGTTTCTTGGTCTTTCTGCCATGTGATACAATCTCGTTGACATCACATGTCATCATCACTTACAGCTGACAAGTTCTGTTCAAAATTGACATAATACGAGTACGCCGTAACAGAGCACATTCATGTGATTTATTGATGGAGACTTAAAGTGGCAAAACCAATTAATTCAGATGAGAAGTCAATGACCGAGGTGTTTATTTGGCAGATGCGCTTCTCCGTCTGTTTCATTTTCATTTGATTCCTATATTCCTTATTCGGATCCCCCCATACCCAATCACGCTTTAATTACTTTATACCACTTCAATCTTTAACTCAAGAAAAACTTTCTGTGTAGAAAAGGACTCGTCTATTCAAATGTCCTGGCATCAACTTTTGTCAACCATCAAATGAAGAACTCACTCAACAGAAACATCACTCATACAACTTTTTTCCCGCATGACATCCTCGAAATGCTGGTAAACAATAACCCTCCATACCGTAAACAAGTTATTAATTATTTTATTTGTGTACACAATTAAATTTTATTGATGGATACAGCGAGTCTAGATAATTAAAAAAATATATTCATGTACTCATATGCTTTTATGACGGAGTTAATAAAGAGTTCACATGATCCTGTTTACGCTGAGGCAATCACACCACACAGAGCGCGGATTAACCGCACGGCGTGTTGGAAAATTTTCGATGCCTTTTGTGACTTTTATGGCAGGAGTGTAAATTGAATTTGTTTAAAAATAAACTCAAAACGACGCATCAGCTTTCAGAAATTGACTTACATAAAACATTAAATGAGTCTGCTAACTTGTGGTGAATTTTATTAGGACCGTTATAGAAATGTGTTAAGTATGTCACGAATCATTTGATTCTTTTGTCAAACTATATGCAGGACCTGTGGCATAATGGCGTGAATTTGCAAAATTTCTGTTTATTTTCTGACAGACATGCGGACAATCAAGATGGCGATGGCATGTGACAATGTTAATCAGTTACACATGAACTTTTGATGGGGAATTGGTTTTTATGTTTGAAGGTAATTTTATAATGCAATGCGATACTGGTTGGTTAGGAAAAGCACTTTGCACTTTTGAACTAAATTAGTATTCACTACCTTTATGGATTCAACAACCCGACATTTAACCAAAGTGCAGGACATATAAAAGACACACGTATGTTATTAATTCACCACAAACCACATACTTGTATGCATGCGCAGCAAACAAGATAATTTCAAAAATTAGCACATGCCGTGCAAACACAAACTGATTACACATCCGGATTATGCAAGACTAGAAAAAAATGCACTTGCTTGCCCACATGTGTCTTCGCTGTATTCGAGCGCCATAAGGTAAACATCATGCCATCCATCTTTGATGGTCAAGAGTACGATGTTTTAGTTGCCAAGACTTAACTGTATCTCATCTGCGATCTCTTGATTTCTAATACCAGGAATTCGGTTTCTTCTTTCACTCTAACCTGGATGCTGAAACATGAAGAATGGCTTACTTCCCTTATCAGCACATATTGGTATAGTCGGCAAAGTTCGTGTCTTTTCACTATACAAATATTGGGTTTAAAATTTTTTGCTGTTGGTAGTAACCAGAATTTTGCCCTGTCGTTTGCTTTTGCTTTTAATCGGTTCATATAAATTTGCAGTTAAATCAAGCACACGTCCTTTTAAACTTTCTCTGGGACTCTTGTTAAATAGTCGAGTCTTGCATAAAAGATCGTAACAATTGGTTGCTGGAATCTTTGACTCTTGAAGTTTTTAAAAAATTGGGACTGTAGGTTTTGTAAAAGTTATGTAAGTTCAATGACGATTTTGACCCACAAAGAACCAGCGTCCAGCTTCTGCAGCCACAGGTCGTGTTGTATTCTTTTACGAGTGGAAGACAAGCGTTTAAACCGAAATGCGAGGTTTAGAAGCGTCTTAAGAGTTTAGACATTAAATACTGGCGATTGTCAACAAGAGGCAGAGCCGTGATAAATGAATAAAAAATTAGTTCAAGGATCGAACCGTGAAGCCAATAAAAATTTAAAAATGTGGGAAAACTAAACGAAATTGACGTCAGTGAGTTCAGTATCTTAATAAATAATTCCAACTGATTACAAATGCTGGTCAAGGAGAAGATTTATCCACGTTTCATCGAAACTCTCACCTTTACGGAGCTGCGATTATTAAGTTGGTCATTTCAACCTACCAACCCAAGTCTGTAAATTCAGATTTGCTGAAAACACTTCTCTCTATATTCTTTCAATACGCTACTGTAAGTTAAAAGGGATACAATTTGTCGGTGGAAAAGAAAAACTTGCTACTATTCTCTTTCCCGCCACGATCGCAGCCATATCTAAGCATCACTTGCATCGACAAACTGTGTCAATCGCTGCTATAGACTCACTCACACATCTCCGCTCGTGTTATCCACTTGACTGCAATCAATCTCATTTTCAGTACGTATGAGCAATATAATTCAAAGACAAACACTGCGTGATTGGAATTGGCTTAATCTTTGAACGATTGTTATCGTTTGCATAATCTGACTTTCTAACTTTATTGTTTTCCGCCCAGACAAGGGTTCCCTCGGCTCCTAGTGGCTGTAAACTGAATATTGTTGGGCGCCGGCAAATAAACACCGGCTAAAGTATAACCGCGAATATTAAGCAATGAATGAGATTTTCCAATAAACTTAAGTGCCCCACAGGTCTATTGTTTTAATTTGAAGCGAGATAAACAGGCGATAACTTTGTGCACACTTTGTCAGCAAAATGCCAAAAAACGGAATGTCAAATTTAAACAAATTCCTCGAACAAACTTTACACCGCCCATTGAGGACCATCAAAAAATAACCGGAAAAGAGTTTAAAGTTTTATATCGCACACCGTGTTGGGCGTCTCCTTCTGCGGACAGGTTCGCCCATAAAGCACCTCGAAGTGATTTCTGATCTAACGACGCGATCGTAAAACACGAATAAATATTAAGTAGTCAACAACTTCATTTCGGGGCCATTTTACTGCGTGTTATAATTCTCTCAGGCAATCGATAGGAATCGATAGGGAGGCGGCTTCTCCGAGTGACTCTTTTGCAGATAATGACGTGTCTTGGTGTAATGTTTTTATTAAGCTTTTCGATCACTTGGTGAATAGAATCGGTTCGTCTGTAGTCGGGATATTTGCATATCGGATAGAGCAGCTGTACATGTTACTCACAGCTGTTTGACATCGGTATCTATACGCTTTGATGTATGTAGGTCAAAGTTGTTTTAAAAATTCATTATCGGTCGTTGCATTGGAAACCAATGTGGTGCCGATTTTAATTGCCAGATTTGAGAGAAACTTTTGTTTTTGGCTTTCAAGTGGCTAGATGTTCCCTACAATAGTGTGGACGAGAATGAAACAGAAATTCTGTCTAAAGCATGGTAGCCTGAATGCAAACATTTTGGCGATAGGAAATTGATCGTGACGAATAGATATGAGACAAATTTAAGCAAAAGAGTCAATGGCCCCGAACGATTGACTTCGTAGCATTTCCACAAAACCGATGACTGAATTGATGGACCCAGCAAAGATGCATCTCAGCGCAACTGGAGGTAGAATTTTAAGTTCCACTGGTTGACAACCAGGATCAAATTGAATTTCAATAAAATTTGAAGACCATTCCATCTTCATCACTAAAATGAGTTTTGTTGCGTTTCTCAACGGTCTACATAGCCTCGTTTAGCAACTATCTAAATGCTTGCACGTTTCTTCCATCAAATCGTAGAATGCCGGCACAAAGGATCTCAGAGGGCAAGGTGTATTTCCTAAATCGACTAAGCCTAAAGTAGCCGATTTGAAGCTCTCGAATATCAGATTCGGAAGATTGTAACCTCCCACAAGTCAGCGAGAGGTAGGCGCACAATTTGGCAAAGTGGGAAACAAAAGTGACTTCATCCTGCATTGTTGCCTGCAAAGTCAGGAATTCTTCTCTTATCAGAAACATCACCCGTCAGACATTCCTCAGGCCTCAGTGTATACCAAACTGACTCATTTTTAGCAAAACAAAAATGTGAAGGAACCCGAAAAGTGTGCCAATTTATCGTCATTGTGCAATCTTTGATATCTTTTTCTTTCATCGTAAAATATTTGCTTAAATGAAAAACCCGTGGCTATTAAAGTAAGCCTATTGTTTTTGTTTTTCGACAATTGGCTACTCCCACTGTCGCACAAACTGAACATCATAAGCCAGTGCCAAGAGCTCAACATATGTCAGGTATTCGTGGCAAGAACAGGATTATTTCAGTGATTTATGACCTTGAATCCACAAGATAGATGCGACGCTAAATTCACCTTTTAACACAAACAATAGCAGAGTCCACAAATGCGTTAAGTCCTAAACAAATTGACACGCTAATACGATTCGCCTCGGCCTGTGACACCCGAAGAGCCACCGCATAACACCATCCAGACAGCAGCCAAAGGTAAATTCTGCGAGCTGAACCGTCAATATTGACAGTCAGCTCCTAATAAAGAGGACTTGTCTTGCTGCTCAAACAAAATTATGATTAATTACCTGCTGGTACCAAGGTGATGCAATGCAAGAGCTTCCGCCATGTAGTGACTAAGCACGATGGCAAATCTGTCACGCGGGCGAAGGGACTTCACCGCTTATCGCTGCCACCGGTCATCCATCATCATCATCATCGCTGCGCCCAGTGAAAGTACCCGCGGGATGTTTTTGTTAATTGATTTACAAAAGTTTTGCGCAAAAATTAATTACCCGTGAGTCAGGGCCGCGCAAGTCCTCCAACTATGGAAGCGCGACTTCATGTGCTGACGACGGTACCGGGGTCGAGGCGGGGATGCGATTATTTATATTTTGATTATCTATTTGTGACCACGTCCGATTATTTCACAAGATGTCCCACCGCTCACATTCGGTGGGCGGGCGAGAATATGTTTAATTTATTTTTACTCAGCGTCGGGTTGTGTATGGTTTTGATTTGTTGCACACCAGTGATGGTCTGAATCGCTTCTTAAAAATACTTTCATTTCATTGCGACTGTGGGGGGTGGCGTGGCTATTGAGGGAATGCCTCCCCCACGCGGATCGAGTTTATTTATTTGAAATGGGACTATACACGAGCTGTCTGCCAGCTAGAGAACGATGGAATTCGATTGACGTGCATGCACACTGCTGATGACTGAGATCCCAGTGGTGAGTGAATAAGCGACATTAAACGTTTAAGCTGATCGGTGAGGCGGTTCATGATTTTGATTGATTCTTTGATCTCCCTGCTGATGACTAGTTGCGAAAGATGAGACAGTAAATCAACGACAGAGTTGGACAGCGTCAGTTAAGGAATGTGAATTTATTTCCCTGACATTTGATTTTCATGAATATTTCGATTCCGACGCTCCCTTGTCCGCAGAATTATTGAGAGTAAGGTCAACAACCTCAATGGCATCACTTAAGTAATTCATTTTCTGTTTTTCGAGATTAAACAACTTCAAAAATGCGTGGGACACTATCGCCAAGCAAAACAGATGCGACCTTGACGATTACAAATTCTGCTTGTCAAGCTGAAAATAAGGAAACGCCAGTCGACTTATTATGAAGAACTTCCGTGGCGTACAAATTTATTTTTCAGAATCTATACGAAAATAATGAGGGACATGCTTAGTTTTGAAAACATTGTGTCATCATAAAAACGATTCAGTCAGTTATCGAACTTGAAATGTCTGTTCATTCGCCCCTGTGGTCTTTGTTTTATTACTCAATGGCCGTGAGAAAATCCTGATTGTTCACAAGCAATTGGCAATCATCCATGTACCGTGTTCCTCAATCAAAACTCGCATCTCTGCGCAACGTCAACGTCTCGATTTAATTAAATGTAAATCACAAGTGAGCAATTTAGGGCAATTTTGTGTTTCATTATTGAATTGAGGGTGTAAGTGGTATTGAGCGAGAGGCAAGGTTGTATGATAGTGCCCACAAGAAATGAGATAAAAATCGTTGTTTAAAGTTTCATTTTCAAAAGAAAACTTATCAGTGTTGGCACCATCCTCGGAACAAGGAATAAAAATAGGATATTTCTTGCTGACTGTCTTTTGCATGGATAACGAAGAAGAGGAAAGCTCTTTTAGATTAACCCTTAAACTGTTCTATTCTAGTTAATATTAGAAAACAAATTCTGGAAGAGTGTGTTCATAACAGATTTATTGACTTTTTCAGACATATGACAGCTGACCCAGCGAGAGCACAATGAACCCGATTTGACCCAATTAGACTTTTTCGTGTGGGGTCGTTGATGTGAACAACTATAGCGGCTCTCGAACCACAAAACGCTGGTGCCATAGGTCAAATTCACGCCAAATTGCGCTCCATCTACAGAAACTGATGTGTCCCTTTATACGATACAATTGCATTCAATATATAATGCCATTGATAGGCCTTTCAAATGTATAAAACATATCGGTGACACGTCGTAAATACTCTGTTTTGTTTAAATTTAAAGATGAGAAGCACTTAAGCAATAACCTGCGATCAACTGTCTTCCAATACCAATCGACAAACACCAACCAACCACGTTTTAAGCACGTAAATATCTTTCTAGGATAGACAAAGAAACGGTTTCAGTTCTATTCCGCTGTCACAAGCTAAATGAGAATAATTCGCAGCTATTTCCCATCCCAGTAACAACCACTTTGAACTTCAGAAATTAACATTAATTATAGATGGATTTGCTAATAAGCACAAATTTAATTCGTAGATAGGTACTTGCCTCGGGAGTCATGCAGAAACAATCAATCCGCTATCTAGGTGTGTACGTTTGTTGTTTGGCTCGTTAGCCAGATCACGCATAGCTGGCGTCAGAATTTGTTCGTTCCTCCCACGCGCCTGTCTTCAATGCCCGATCTCACGCGATGTTTTGTGTTTTTTTTTCGACTTGAATTACGACCGCAAACGTTGCTCCCCTTGTTTTCTTTTTACGACATTCCCCTAAAAAAAATATTCACGTGACGTCATTTGTGCATCATTAACGCCTTCGCAAGAACGAACGTAAGCAAAACAAAACACGCGATGAAGATGAAAGGAAAAACAAAACAAAAACCGAAAAGAAACATCAGAGAGACTAACTCGCGGACTATGTACTCGCACTTCATTAAGGGAAAACCAATTGAAATCAACCGCAGCCCATGACTTGCTGAAAAGCAGAAGGCAAGAGGAATGATGCGAAGATAGGTGATGGTGTGTGTATGGTGTACCCTAAAGAAACAGAACATTTGTGATCACATGGAGCGAGTTTATGACAATTGATGACTTCCTTTGAATTAAAGATACAAAATGTTTGAACCCAAGTGTACGTGACAGCGCAATTGAGGCAGTCATGAAATCGACCTAAGCATCTAGATACAATCACATTCATTCATTGAATCAGTTTTTCATTGTCAATTAATGCTGCATGTGAGGCCGGGTTGAATAGTTTAGAAGCTCGTCGTCGTCTCGTGAGATCTCTGTCTTTGGCCGGTTTATTTTTATTATTTATTTTTGTGCCACAACTCTGCCATATTCACAATCAATTTGAATGAAACTTATAAGTGGGCACTCATAAATCATGAACATTCCAAATTGAAGTAATGCAGATGCCAATCAAATTATGTCCGAAAAAGAGTGAGTTATGCGAAAAAAGTGAGTTATGCGAAGGTTACTGAAGCCAAAGATGACTTTTCTCGCGGTTTAAAGAGGTTTTAGAAAACAGATAATGAAGGAATATTAATAAGAATCTTACAAAGCACTGCTCAAAAAAGTAAGTATTCATTATTGACCAATGCAATTAAACAACTACTTAACTCCCAATACACACCTTCAAGACTTTCTTGTACCTGTAATGCATGGCGCTATTCAATGAAGTGAAAGATGAACTCCCTTCCAAAACAGGTTTTCAAAAAAGCTAAATAGCTTCTTCAACCAAATAAATTCATAGAATCTGATTTTCTTGAAAAATCCCATTCAACAATGACAAATATCTTCTGAATTCGAATTATTCAATCCAAGAATGTTCTGTGAATGATATAAGGGCACCTCAATCCGAGTGTATTTTGTTAAGCTTGTTAGGATTGTGGTTCGATACGTCAATACCTACAATCACCACCAGGAATTACACTGTCATGTGGTACATTCCTGTAGACGGCACCTGCCAAAACTTTAGAAGAAACTAAAATTCACGATCTTGTTTTAGCCGACCACTGATTGAAGGTACACAAGATCGCTGAGATAATATGCACCTCATGAGTAAAATAGCACTTGAGATGTATGTGTCATTCAGCCATTTCAGAAAAGTTTGACGTTCTTTAAACACAATCCGAAGAAGTTTCTGCATCGTTTTATAAACGCCAAAGATATGTTGATGCATTGACACACAGGAAACAGTTGACTTCAAGCGGCAAATGTGCCCCGAAGTAGGTAAAAACTGTCCTATCGTCTGGAAGGTGAATTTTTATTCTGTTGTATACCTTAAGACGGGCAGTGAGGACCTATGCCGATAAAATTGATTGCAGAAAAAAGGAAAGAACCACCGCCGACGTCTCAGCTGCCAAATTGGTAGATGTAGGCTATAAAGTGCTGCTCCACCCATCGCATTCTCTAGATTTGACCCCATGTGACTTATTCTTGTTTTCAAATTTGAAAAGTAACTCGCCAGGAGTTAGCGTTGCCACAAAGGCCTACTTTGAAGATATTTAGAAAACGTTTTTTTTAGGCGGATTAAGGAAGTTGGATTTGTTTACATGAAGGTTTTTTTCATTGTTTTCCTTTAGTAGTACCATTGTACAAAAATGAATCTTAAAAATTGATGTAATTATTACAGTAGTAAGATATTCAAATATCGTATCTCTGTGCAAGCGTTGTTAATAACTTTATGTAAAAATCGATATTATACAATCAGATAAAATAAAGTACTACTACTACTACTACTACTAAAGAAGTTGGAGTATCACTGGGTAAAATCTTTCTAATTAAAATGAGTCCATGTTGAATAATAAATAAAAAAGTTTGCTTTTCTATTGAAGACTTATCTGACCGCCCTCGTCTTGACTTTATTCTTTTAAAAAAATTCTCACGACATTTTATGCATTTTGTCGCAAAAAGATTACTCCCCTAAAGTTTGCAGTTTGGCCTCCCAAGTTATTAGTATAAATATCTTTAAAAAAATATGTCGTAACTTTTAAGCGTGCTTTAGAAAATATCTAAAAGTTAGCGCATAATTTTTATTCACAAGTAAGTAATTTAACTTTCAAGTTACGTAAATCTTACTTCTTGATTTATTTTTTATTTATTCATTTTTATTCTCTTCAACTTTTTGACTCTTAATTACGCACTTAATACAATGGCAGTAATATCCTAACAAAATTTATTGTTAAGAGATAAATATTTAAAAATTTCCATTAATTTCACTACAACACAGACTAGATACGGCCCAACATTCTTATTTTGTTGTGAAAGGATGACACAAAGCGATAAGACTGTCAAACAATGAGTACATTCCACATTCCAGATAGGTGGCGAACACAATCAATTTAATCGGTTTACAGTCGATAGACTAATGCAACTTTGACACAATAAAAATTTCACAAGCCTCGTGCGGACAAAGGGAATTGTACTGATAAAATGGGGATGCACACTCTGGTTTCCTTTTTTTCTTACAGGATTTCGAAAAGTAAATTGTACGCCATTATTTAAAGAAAACTTGTGCGAGGATAATATTTTAAACTTCGAATTTGCATCAAAAGGGCACTTATTTATCCCTTTTTGGGAGAAATGTTGAATAACAGGAAGGCCTAGAATTGGAAATAATTCGGAAATGTAGAGAAGTACAATGGTTTTGCCTTTCTCCAGTTGACCATATCTTGTGGAACTTAGAAAACGACTTTTTCCTATCCGGACGTTAAGACAGTCGCCTTCTTTGGAGCACATTGGCTGAGTCCAATATATTGACTGTTTTTGTCACTAGTTGTACCAGTCAATTCTCATCTTACCTAGTGTCACGAAATGATACAAAAACCACTACATCCATTAAACTTAAAAAATCCCAAACACTGCTCTGTGTCCTAATGAACCCACTTGTTGATGAAGCAAACGCGGTGCCCATTGCGCAAACTGCTTTTCATGTGTAATATTTTAAACAGGATATGACCCACGGTGTCATTTGAGATGTGAGGATGTGAGCAGACCACAGACAATATGAACGCAACCGTTAAGCACAATCTGACCAACTAAAATACAAGATGAAAAAGCTATTAGCATTTGCTAAAAAGCTAATGTAAAGTTTATTGAAGAAGTGTTTTATAGTTTTCATAAGTGATTTAGAATAAATATTTCCACAGTTTTTGGGACAAGAAAGCGTGGCTTATCGGAAACCGAGGTCGAAACTTGTAAAATCATTCTTTTTACACTTGCCATCGAAGGAAAAGTTTTTGTTTTTTTTTTCGAATAACAGAACAGGTTGGTCTCATTCAGTTTTTTCTAAATCTCGTGGACACCGAGAGTTAATTTTTCTTTCGATAGTGGCGCCATCGGGCTGAATTGTACTGAATCCAAGTGTGTATTGGTCCTTTTTTTATTCTAAAACTAGAAGAAGTTTTCGTTCACATCAAGAACATGGACGTCAACGTAAAATTTTATTAAAATTCAAATTCTGACTGAGTTCGAAACGGAAAATCACAAATTCATACGAATTCGATGCACCTTTGCAAAGCGTGTTCCTCTTTTCAATCGTAAAATGCGAAACACTAGAGAATGTTGTTCTTGAGACTTTCTATCTAAACACTTAACAAAAACACTTGAAGATGTTTTCTCAATATTTGATTTTTATTTTCTGTGGAGAAGATATTCAAAACATTCTCCAAATAGTTCAATTACATGGACATGTTTAGAAGTATATGTTTAGAGGTTTCCATCAGGATGAATTCTATCAATATGTCACTCTGTTTGAGAAGACAATCTTCAGAAAAACCGTCCACCACTTAAAAAACTTACAAAGCCCATCACCAAGCAGCTAAATTTCATTAAGCAAACTTTATATTTACCAAGAACGAGCTCAATACGCAAACACAAAAATAAGAAACATAAGCACTGCGCGCGACTGCTTACTAGCCCAACCCTCAGCCAAAAGAACGGTCTTGAAAATTTGTAGACTCAACGTAACCTTAGATTAGCAGGAAAACATTATCGCCCTTACTTAATCCACGTCCTCCGAGTATGTAACCTTTGCCAAAGCCAAAGCCCCACACGTCGTGTCAACAACTTTCTCCATAACGACAACAAAATTACTTTCCTAATCTTACGCAACAAGCCCATGTTAAATAATAATACGTCATAATCCGTCCGAAGCCCTTACAATACACCCCACAGCAAGGGAATCTCAAAACATTGGCGAATCAAAAGGCAAGAGACAAACAAAGCAAAACAAAACCAAATCCCAGCGGAAGAACGAGCGCAAAATTGAATTAGAAGAGCTTCCACGAGCTTGGTTCAAGGCCATCTGAAGGTGTCTCAGTAGCAATTATCAAACGCAATTACTCATAGACGCTGCTGCAGAACCAGAACCACAACAAACCGGCTAGAACCACATGTTACAGGTACTGGCGCAGCCCACTTCTGTTTTTCCTCTTCAATTCCCACACGTTATCACGCAACAGACACCGAGGGGGTGCCGGCCGGGCGAGATGACTGGATTGATAAGTACATGACGCCCCGCTCGTAGACCTAGGCTGCTGTAAATCAATCAGACTTTAAAGCGCCTTTCCCTGCCACTGTACGCGATTTGATTAGAATACGTTCCACATACGCCCGAGTTTATCGCAGCGACATTGGGTGTCATAAATGCTTGTCCGAAATGACATTGTTTCAAAGGTTTATGGGGGGTGACTAAGTGGATGAATCAAGGTCGATAGTGGAACCACACCCTCTATGTTGTGATTTTTGTTTTCTTTCGTTTTGATTACTTTTGTGTGCGTGTGTGCATGTGCGACGAAGACGCCAACATACTGCCACTGGGATAAGCAATTATGCTCAATTCTTGTTGGCCTACCCTCATGTAGAGTGGGAAAAGGAGCGCAGCTTTTCAGAGTGTTTTCCTTGCACTTGACATTCCGCACATTTGAACTGTTCAAGGTTAAGATTGTTAATTGTTTTCGTAGCGGAAAAAAAGGCTTCCTTTTGGTATTTTTCTTTTCGTTTCTCTTTGCTGCTGTAGGAGGAGTCTTATGGCGGTGGGGTAAAAATGGATTGTTGGATATTATTGCTGGCTTCATACTGAGAATGGAACATCTGTTCAGGAGGATATAAAACGTTGGCTTAGGAAGCGCATGCCAGGGTGTTGGATAAGATTTTTTTATTTACTCTGTTTTCGAGCCCTGCTCGGCCTACGCAAGAAAACGGCAATATTCTCAGCAAAGAAACAAAGAAGTATTTTTGCTTTTTTGGGGAAAAAAATAAGTCCACGCAGATAAGTCAGAAGAGCCTCCCAGGTTCTTCTGTTCATTTGTTTCATCTATTTTTAAATGGGTGTACATAGTTGTGCAGTAAAATTTGGAAAGATTGTCGCTGTAGCTCCCAATTGGGAACACTGTCACAAACTGTAACGTGTCTTAAATAAAGACTGAAAGATGGAAGAAGTGGATTATCCAACTACCTATGTCCAGCAGATATTAAAATCATTTCACCACATATCGGTTCACACTTGTTACTGGTGTGGACATTATGTAAAAATATGGAATTTCTGAATGGGGTGTAAATGCGCAACTTGAAATTCGGCGTTAGGTCAGTCGTCAACATGGAGCGCAACTTGAAATTCGGCGTTAGGTCAGTCGTCAACATGGATCTAGTAAGCTAGATTTTCCATCCGACAGTTTGCAAGGTTCGAATTGACTTTTCAGAACTTTAAGACATCAATATAAATAGAAAACGAAAGAAAGATGATTCAAAATTGCAAACTCACCGCTGATCGACTTCATGGACATGCTTAGAGAGGAACCAGCTTATTTCGTGTGGATTAAAGCCAGGTCATCATAGACGAAGCTATTAGGTGTTATCATTGAATTTGGATTAGAAAAATCCTTTTGTCTGGCAATGCCCAAAGCAAAATTTGTTACCGGTCAAACATTCTTGCATTTTTGGGACATAAAAATTTTGCATTACTAGATCTCTACCCGTCTCCATAGTGGAACATGCGATTCAAGTGAACACAAAAGTTTTATTGGTTTTTCACGGCTTTACGTAGCTTGTGTTTAAATTGATTTCACAATGCTGTTGAGACTTCAGTTTAAAAAACGCATTTTTCTAGTAGTCACCGTGAAAGCACCTTTCTGCTTTCGGTAGGGAAAAAAATTCATCTGAATGCAATGAATGAGAGACTTGCTTTATCGATTTGATCTAAAGTGAATGAATGCGATCCAAAAATAATGAACTTAACCAGAAGACGTTGAATAATTGTGGCTAGCGAGGGACAATAAATAAAACAACAACAATTATAGCAATGTCAAATTCAGCAAGCTTAAATTAATCATTAAAAATTAAGCTTACAGCTGCTCCAGATTTACAGACACCAGATCTGTCATGATGCTAGTTATACAATATTCTGACTTACCACTGCAAAAAAAATGTGCACACAAAAAGACTAGTTGTACCTTCCAATTGTTTGAGACGTACCAGAAACCGTTCTTAATCTTCTACCAAACTTCCACACCAAGAAATACAAGTGCACATAAGTGCACCACATTTATGTGCGATAAGGAAAGTTTCTGCGGCTAACTTTCTAAACATTCTCAAAGGTTGTAAACGGGTTGCCACCTACGAGTAAATGATAAAACAACTAGCGCCTCGTTAAAATGTGTCCAAACAAATCCCTTGACATTCGACACATTGACTTGAAATGAAGTACAAACAATAACATAGAAAACATTGCAAAATATGCAATCCCCTCGAAGGCAAACCAATTCAATTTGATGGGAAATATATTCAAAGCCTTTCAGCTTTCAGAGTGACTTAAAAATTTAAATATACTCCTCTTGGGCAAACCTCGACACCACTTAATGAATTTTCATTGAATCAGGCATTGTTTCCATTTCCTTTCAAGTGAGCTGCTGTCAGATAAAAAACCATCAAATTCCCATCACGTACATGTGAACCGAACACAAAGACAATTCCCGTGTGCCTTCTTGGAAAAACTGTCTATTATTTATTCAAGGCTGACCCTAATGGTATTAAAACGCCACCCCGTCGAGCGGCGCCTATATCCCGGCCATTGAATGTCAACTCCCTGAACTTTGCATGTTTTCCAAATGTATGTCAACCTTTTTTTTTTATTTGTTTGTTGTTATCAGTGACATTTTACGTCAGCAAGTTCCTTACAAAGATGTCGAATAGTTGTAACGAATGTATGTGCGGGGACGGTGCTTTCTTGGAATTTCAGGAGCTGTGTGTTTCTCTGACGGCGACATTTATTTGCACATGTCTTAAGAAGCTAAGTGACTTACTTCTGTCAAAATGGGATTGATGGCTGTGCTTTAGATTTGCAGTGGAAACCCAGACAGCGTGAGATCATTATTGAACAAACGCGTTAAACTGCTTGATGAGATTTGACTTGTTATTTTAACTTACCTCCAATTTATGAAATCAAGAAGAACTTTTTTATTCACACGAAACAATTTTCGTTCGTTAAAAGCAGTGGTTCTGCAGAGAATATTGTAAATACACTGTAAATTAGTCAAAAGACAATCGTGAACTAAGATTCTTTTGGGCTTTGTAATTAATACGAACAAGTGTTTTCGTGTTTGAATCCATGTATTTATTTACTTAAATCTTATTTTCAGTTAATTAATCGATATTCGATGGTTCTTTGTCCCACAAAATTTCCCCTAATGGCTTTTAATTAACTGTCATTATTTGTTTTTGGGAGTGGATATGTTTGAGATAATGCTTAGAACTAATGACATGGCGATGAGGAAATGTTAATTTGACACCAATTCAGACCAAGCGGTGATTAGAACACTTTTCATTGATGTCAGTCGTAATGCTTTCAAATTTGATCGAAAAGTTTATTCTACGATTGTATGACACGCAATTGGATTTCGAATCTTAAAGCATGTCCTTTGAATTTGCGGATTAGGCGTCTGTCTAAAATGTAGAAAATTTTGGAAATGTGAGGTATATCCACTTAGGTTATAGGGCACTGTTTTGTGACTTCCAACAGACAGTATGAATTTATTTGTAACTCTCCTTAGCACAGATCCTTTCTCAAATTTCAACGAAAATTATTTACACCTCCTTTAAAATTTGCAACATGTGTCAAGAATTAAATATGGCTATAGCCTTAAAAACAATCAAATCAATTTTCGACAGAGGTGGTGCACTTAAAGCGTACCGACAACTAAAGTGTTTAAAATTAATGATTTAATTGTTCTGCCTACAAAGTCTTTTACATTTTTGAGTGGAATACCTTTAGCATAAATGTTGTTTGTTCATACAAAACTGATAGTTCCGGACACGTAGAGGTGATAAGCCCTTATTTATCATCGAAATGTTGTCACACGGTGACTCGGATTACGGCGATTGCAAAACGAACCTCAAACAAAATTCAAAAAAATAAGGTGTGATCCTACAGTTTCTGCATAGCTGTATCTTTTTAGTGTTTACTTTTGTATGGTTTCGTTTAAAAAAAACGAAAAAATTTGTGCGAAAAAAGACGCATGAGAGAGACATAAATGTAAGTGCATGAATATTTTGTCTTTTGATATTAATGGGGCGGGTCCCGAACAGTTCATACTTGTAAAGTCAGGTCAAAGAAAATATTTCACTTAACACAAAAATATGATACATCAATCAACATGTCTTTGAAAATACTTCTAAGGTTTCCTCTTTGAGGTTTTAATTCGATGTGTTGTTTGCAAAAATATTTGACTACAAATTTGTAGAATTATGTCATACTGCCAAATTTCTTCACCGGTGCCCCTAAAAATAAACTAAATTGATCTAGCGCATGCACTTTTCATCGAAGCTCACCAATCAAATCGAATTTGAGTGGACTTTCGCACATTAATTTCAACCCTTAAGCTCATAACGCACGGAGCTATGTCAAGACGCGTTTGGTGTAGGTAAAGACTAACAGAGGAAAGTATTGATGTTGCGTGAGGTTGATACTGGGACTGCATTAATAATAATAATTGAGTGCCAAAACAGCCAACAAAGGACTAGAATCTAGCTTCTTCAGTAAGTAGACTTGTTCTGGAGTTTATAGCCGACTCTCAACAATGGAATTTCAAGAGTTTTTCCAAAAATGTTGTTACCTACGGTTTTTAAATCAATGCATTAAGCCACTACGCCAAGAAGATTAAATAAGAAGCTTGACCGAATCCCAGTTAAATATATATTTGTCCTTCAGTATGGTACACATATATTTGGATTGGTACTGTAACAAATATTTTTAAGCGAAAATGCGAGGAAAAACGAAACCATTTATGTGCGAGTCTAAACAGCATTTACCTATTTTTATTTTGTTAAGGGGATGCACTGAAAATAAGCTATAAGGATAAACAACATTTCTCTTCAATAGGTTTCTTAGTTTGCTAAGTTCAGGGGATCTTTTAACTGAATCCTTAAAAAAATGATAGCAATTTCCACTATGAACAAAATTTCTTTATTCGGGCACTAAATTTGCGATGACTAACCCATAGGCTACAGTCTGAATATATCGTAAAAATATCCTTCACCACCAGCATTGCCATAGTGCTTGCTGCTGTATTTAATGGACGTTGAAGCTTCAAAGATATGATGTCATAAAATATTTAACTTCATACTTCTATTTTGATTTAAGTCCCGATGTAAGGAGTTGCTCATACCGTAATTTAAAGTTGAAAAACGAAAATTTCAAGGATTACAGGTCACTTACAGGATTGCAGAGAATCCGACATTAAAAAGAATCTTTTCTGAAAAACGTTTGCGAAACTGAGTGAAAAAAATGTGTCAAAATACGCACCATTCACCGGTAAGTGATTTTTCACTGAATTCTTACCAGTAAATAACTAATTAAAATTTCATGTTCTAATCGATTTCGAAATCACAAGTTGAGCGAAACGATCAATGAAGGCCAACTGTTAAAAAAAAATGTAATTATTGGCAAGAACACGACTGACTATCGTCATAAATAACGAACCCGTAAACAACCAACCTCAAGCATATCCCACGACTGTGCTCAAGAGAAAATTGAAATAAACACCGATTCAATGACATTGAAAGCGACTAATGCCAGCCACCTATAGAACAGTTAGCCGCACAGGTATACACTTGTAATCCGTTCACCTGTTCAAGACGGATAGACACAGAGGCAACTAGCTTAACTCAACACTCAGTCAATGATCTGTCTGCGACCTACGATTTATCAAGGTTAATTTAAAAGTTGTTCTTCCAGCCGATAACTCCAATCCAACAGAAAACAAGAAAATTACAATTTCGCAACTCAACTAGACTCGAAGAATTGCCGAAAAAAATGCAATTAAGTGCCCATGTCCCAACTCGATAGACACGAAATTAAACTCATGAAGAAAGACTGACAAAAAGAAATAATCATCTAGAGACATTTCGCAAAAATAAGAGACAAGTTCGATAGTCATGCACGGCGTGTGTTTAAATGAGACAATGTCCAGCCAATAACAAAGCCCGCATCTATGTCAAGGACAAACGCGCTGATTATACGTTTTCTCTTTACAATTGAGAGGTAGATATGCGGTCAAAACCAAGAGCCACAAGCACACGTGACAGACGCTGGACTGAGTGAGTGCTAAGCTTAAGCCAACGTGGCCGACTTTGTTTTGCACAAAAATCAAATAGAATTCAAAGCAAAAGATAAAACCCCACAAGTGTGTCGTTCGCGTAAACAAATGATATCACTGTGTCCACCATTCTAAATTCTTCGTCTCCACTCTTTTGGCAAGACATATCTTCGCCTGCGGTCAGCGTCGGTCCTGCTCCCGCGATCGAAAGCAATAAATTTTTTCTCAAAAGCAAAAGAACAAGATTCACCTGTTGACACAAAACGATTTCGAAAAACAAAACACGAATTAATCGCCAGATACAGTATCTGCGAGGAACCGATTGGAAGTGTATATCTCTGATTTTGGTTATCTCTGTCGCGCTACGCAAGCCGGGCCCGCTTCAATGGCGGGACCGTCCGAATGACTATTTACAACTGCTTGCCAGGCCCGCTGAATTTTTTCTCTGTGTGCCTGCGAAATGAATCACAGACCGGAATAGTTGTTTTTGTTTTTTTTTGTCGTAGTTTTCGTTTTTTTTTCTTGTATTTCGTCGGTGCAAAGAAAACGACGAAAAAGGCAATAAAATAACACTCAAACACAAGCAAATGCGAAACAAAAACATTACTGCGCCCCGCCTGCCCGCCACATATCGACGGCGACGCCGCCGCCGCCGCCATAGAGCCGTGCAAGCGGTAAACAACCAACCGAATTAACTACAAAGCGGCTAAAGTAACCCAATGACATTGACAAATTGAACGAGCCATTTCACGGTGCCCGCTCTAAAGCTTTGACGTTATTTTTTCTCATTTAAAGGCTTTGCCTTCGGTTATGACGGCCGGAGGAGAAGAGGCCCGCATGACACATGCTCTGCCCCATCCTTTGAGGGGATGGATATTGATTTTGGACAGTGCGCACAGTGTGGTTGTGCGCCAGAGGCGGGAAAGGCGGCGCTCCTCCTGTCATTTGTGAGGTTTCTATTAATGTCATTTTGGTGGGTTTCTGTCTTCTTGAAACACAACCGGTCGACCAGTGGGTGGGGAAGAAGAGCACGTGTCACGAAATATTGGCGGCGACCGGCGTTTGGGATGGTTTCTTCGAAAGCACCGAAAACATTCAACTGGTTCGTTTTCTGGTTTGAAGTATAAAGACTGTCTACCGTGGCGTGAGCAAATTGTTTTAATTGAAACCGTAGATGTTATGTAACTCTGAGAGGGAGTGGAGAAACGAGATTGTGTGTGGTTAAGTTGACGATCTAATTATTGGTGTACCTGGGTTGACACTCGTCGACCTCTAGTGGAACGAATCTGTCACACAGTTAACTTATGGTACGGAGTGGCATATGTCGTTTTGATAGTTATGACTTGCATTTCGCTTACTGACGTCTGTTGAGTCATGTGAAGCGCACGACGAGGCACATTACATGTTAACGACTTGATCAGATATGAGAAAAATCTTCAAAACATGTTCACAAATGGCACACTTGCTTGATCACTTCTCATTAAACCGATGAATTGATGCAGATGTGCACATAAATTACAAAGTGGCTCTAGAACACCAGTTGATACAGTCTCAAAAGAAAGCTGAATTTGTGTTCTCGTCGGGAAACGCACCAGAAGAGGTAACCATAATTGAAAGATCATTTATTTGCATTTCGGCAAACTTGCCACACCCGCTTACAGAAATCCCAATCAATCCTCTGTCTTTTGACATGCATTGCAGACGAGTCCGCACAGCGCCATACAATAAAACTCAGAAACCATCGAGAGATCTCCGAGGGTATCATTAGAAGACAGATACACCACTAGAGAATCCTCCTTTTGAAAGGACGCACTCAATATCGAATATGGAACCATCTGCTCATGAAATATTTGCATACATCCCACAGGGACATAGGAATTTGCTGAACAAACCCACTCAATCCATAGTGGAGTGACAAAATTCATGACACCGCGGTTATCATATGCGATGGAACTTTCCACGTCCCCACATATTGTGTATCCGGATGAGATGAAGAACGAATATGTAAATTGAATTGAGATGTCTAACCCCATAACCAAATAGAACCCATTTAGGTTACGCAGTTAATAGTGTTTGACAAGTGCTGTCAAATTTCAAGTGCAATCGAATCATCGGAAGATTACCATGACAAATTCAGTGAAACCTTTTGTTCGAGATGGTGACTGAATTTGATACGCTAAATGGAACACAATCGATTTGTCAGTTAAACCAACAACTTTATTTTAGGAATAATTTTTAAAAATAGCTTGTTGCTTATTGGCTTCTTATTGTGAAGTAAATTGACGTGAATTGATTTTCTGAATCATGGTTTTTAGCAACTCACGTTTGGCATGATACCCAAAAGAACTCGCAAAAATTATTCAATCGCCTTCAAAGTAGCATTCTTTTCCATTAGTTTCGAATTCGTCTTTTGCGATTCCTGGTAAAGTCTTCGTAGTTTTATTGTTTACATCGACAAAAGGGTTTCCTTTGATTTGGGAAAATAAAAAAAAAACGGAAAAGAGCGCTAACTAGGTGTAGAGATGGATCTGAAATTTAAACTCTTTTGAGCCACCTGCTACGCTTGCAGTCTTGGCTTTCCAAAAGAAAAGCGGAATATGATGAAAATGTTCAGAATTTCTACCGAGAAGCATGCAATTCTTCAAAATGAGGAGCTGCTGTAAGTAAAAAAAAGTGTCATGCTCTTAAAAGTTGACCAAAAGTCAGCACTTCAAGATAACAAATATAAGGTTTAATAAAGTCAACTTTTTCGAACTTTAACTGCAAAAATTTATAACCAAACGTTTCTGATATTAAATGTTTTAATAAATAATGGAGTTACTGTTCAATTTTTTTATCATTTGTAGTCGCTTTTCTAATTCTGATTAGTTGCTTTCTTGGCAAATTTCCAAACAGATCTTGTTTTCCTTATACAACAAAAAATAACGGTTGGTTCAATGAAAAGAGTCTGGTGAATGCTTGCAGAAAGCCTACTGATTCCTCCTTATTAGATTTCTAATGTCAATAACATTTGATTAAACAAGGATTACTTACTTAATTTATGACCATCTATCTACACTTCAAGCCCTCAAATGTCATTATCTTCCTACGTAATTACTTCGTGTGACGCAGGTAATGACTTCATAAAAGTGATCAGTTCCCATCAAAACCCACGAAAAAAAAACAAAACCGTCACATGCCCATTAAAATCCGATAAAAATGTCATCAATCAAATGGAACTACGCATGAGCATTACGTTTGCGTCGAAAAACATGTGAAATTGCTTTACAGTCCCGAATTTAAAAAGCCCCTTCAATGATTGTTGTCTCATTACTCATTGTCTCCCTGCCCAATTGGATATCAGTCTAAGCCACCCACAACGGCTCCATTAGTGGCCTTTAAACAGCTCAGACGTCATAAGATGCCTCACATGACCTTCGCTCCGATTGTAATAAAGTTCAGAATTGTAGTTTTATTTTCATACCCTCGCAGACCTCGTAGGAAGAAATCTTCCACCCGGCACGCAGAATTTATTTCGACAATAAAAACGCAATTACAAGAAGTCCGACGCGCCGGTGTTCAAATGTGAAATATTACGAATGCAGTTGATGTTCCCCAAAGGGGGTGAACAGTTTGGACGACATTGCCATCCATGTGGTGCTTCGCGAAAAAATACTACACCGGCAAAGTATAACATTGAATTGCATTCCCTCTCTCCGCCTCACGGTTCCCTTCCAAGTGAGTGCGATAAGAATAGATTAACGTGTCCGGCGTCACGTACACACCAAAAAAAATATGTCTGCCAATTCTCAAAAGGCAAACCTACCAGATCGAAGCACTCTATGAATGCGGTCGACAAGTGACGGCAGATTATGGCAGACAAAAGGGGTACGGTGGCGCTTCACCTGACCTTTCCAAAGAAAGTTTCACTTTCAGTCAATTTTGCTGATTAATATGGAAATTTTGTGCCTTTTCCGAAAGATAATATCGCGTGTGGATATGTGGTGGGTGGGCCACTTCTATAAATACAGTGTGATTGATGTGAAACGATGTTTGATCATCCCAAGGGCCATGAACAGTTCCTGTAATGGAATTGAGTTGGTAATTCCTTTCCGCTGTCCTACCGAAAATTGGATTCAAACGATGACGGTGGTGGGGCGTGGGTGAGGTGTCACGGCTCCACGTGTGGACAGAATTGTCCTCTGACCTATAAAACACGCGTGACAGTATTCCTGTTTTCATCCTGACAAAGATTGAGAGTTTTATTGTCTTGGATATGAATTGCTTTCAGACGTCATGTTTTGATGTGTGCAAAAATGTAATTAAAATGATGTGTCAATACATGGCGTGGCGCAGTGTGAAAGTATAACATTTTGAAAGTGTTCTTGATTGCCTTGCCTTGAGCAGTTTTTTGATTGACACTTTGGCTTGCGTGAGTTATGTGGCATGTCATGCATTTGACGGTGGAGTGGTTGGTGCAAAGAAACTGTGGTGTCTGTCCACAGATGAATTTTGAAACTTTTTTTTTGGTGGTGGTTTGTAAAGTTTACTGTTTTTTTTTTCTTTAGACTGCGAAAATGTATTTGCATTTAGTTTACCTTGGAATATTAAATTCAATGAAAATAGTATCAGCCAACTCGTTGGGGCCTTCATACTTGTTGACAGGCAGTCAGTTTTACGCCAAAATTGTAACAGTCTTAGAGGAGCTTCAACTTATCCTTTCCGGATTTTTTACAACGATACATATATGAGAAAAAGAAACCGAAAAAAAGTAAAACCTGTCAGTAAAAAATAACATTTCACCTGACGAGTTTCGAATGGTATGAAGAAACCGTCAAATTCGCTTTAATTTGCCAGAATCCATTCCAAGAACGATTGTACCAAAAGAACGTTGCTCCAATATGTTCTATATTTCTCTTCTGAAGGACTTTGGAAATTTCCGTCTCGAGGGGAATACTTTCAGCTCTATTATAAGATGTCACTATGGACCAAATTTGAAGTAAAGAATTCGTGGGAAATTAACGAAAGTGTTATTCGTTTAGATTTTCAAGAAGGGCGCCACGGCACCCTGCCTTCGTTGAATACGTTTTCTTGTTTTGGCAAGAAACCGTGCGCATCCCAGAGACTCATAACATTTTTAGCACTTATTTACGATTTTAACCACTTAAGATGGTTTTAACGGTCATCTTTTCAATTGAATCTGGCAAGAATCATCCTGCACTGGAGCAAACGTGGAACGTACACCACTTTCACTTCCATTCTACAGTTCCGTTATCCCTCCCTCTCTTCCAGTAACATGACAGCGGTAGATATCAACATCAATATGAACAATTCTAACTTGCATACGAACTAAGTTCACTCAACTTAAACGAACTTAGTTCCCTACCAAGTGGTAATTCGGCGCAGAGTGGACTTAGCACCTAGGAATTTTTTTCCTCCACCAAACAAAGGAAAAATAACATTTCATCATTCCCACCCCACCATTGAAAGGTAACCAAGATTATACTTCACATCAAAGTCCCGTGGCAGGCATTATCATCTGTTTTGTGACATTTCTAAATTAAAACTTTTCCAAATGCGTCCATAGTCTATTCTTAGTTCGCCGCCAAAGCAGAACAAAATCAATTCAACTTTTCGAATATCCCGAGATACCGTGCATTCGCAGAAAGACCGCCACTTGAAAATGCCAACAAACATTTGGTCAATCAATCTTAGTCATAGTCTTCATTTAACGCTCCTCCAGGCAGCATTTTTGGGTTTGAGTGAAATATGCGGCAACACTCGTGCCCACTTTAGTTTTGGACGTCAGCGGAATTTTTTTGGCAGAGACTACGAGTTCGCAAATTGAAAACGAAATGACAGAATTATTTGGGGGAACGTCATACAAAACACAACGCAACACGATGGTCATGCTTGATGGAGTATGGGAAGGATATGATTTAATGGAGTCTCAAATCTGTGGATATCCCACCCTCATTCAAAAGGATCACGACTTAATACTCGTGACAATTTGCCAGTCGTTGAACGTCTCTTATTCGAATCAAATCCATTGAATGGCTGTTCTAAATTGATTCTAATTTTCACTTCCAGGTGAATCTCCTCAATTCACATCACTGCAGCATCGTAAAATAATGTCAAAATCGTTTATGGTGAGTGTTTATTGTCCACTTTAGTGTTATATTAAAATGCAAATTGAATTTAGAGTCCGAGAGAGTGGGGATGGATTTACATTAAAAGAATTAATGACCGTTATTTAAATTGATTCAATCCCTGACGTCTAGACAGAACAGAGGAATGCTTTTTACAATCATAGCGGCACGCGAAAAACGAGAAAAAAACAAATATTCAGCGAGAATGACACGAGAAGGTATTTAAATTTACAACTCGTCGATTTCAAATCGGTTGGTGGTGCGAAAATGTTGGCATATTTAACTTTTCATCTCTTCGGTGGAGAATGTTTGACCGAAATGAATAATTATCACACATCAACCAAATAAAAAAGAATGGCAGCATACGAGTAGGACTATCACTGAAAGGGGAAGTCTGGGAAACAAATAGAATATGTTACCGCATTTTTCTTCTGATTGGTCTCTGAGAGGTGGTAACAACATGAGTGATCCTTAATCAATTTTGCTATTGTCGTATCTATAGATAAGGTTGAAACTTAATTGCAAAATATCCACTAGGTGTAAGAGCTGGACATTAAAACAACATTTAGTGACCGCATCGCTTTAAGTAAACCCACAGAAACCTTAAAATAGAGGGCAATTCCCCAATTTTCACGTAGGTCATTGACTTCCATTCACATCCGCACGTGTTTCTAAAGTATTCTACTTCAATATTACCGTAGACAGCAATATCCAAACATTCCCAAAAAATGCAAATTTACCGAATACACACTTATCAGTAAGAACAAATTACTTATCTCTTGAAAATTATTATAAAAACCAAACATTTGGAATACCGTGTTTTTTGTTTAGATTGCTGCTAGCATGTTTGCCTGCGATTTAATGAACATGCATGCACGCTTGTGCTGCTCATCTGCTCATGCGACAGGATATTAGCGGCTTGGAAGCACGCATCGAACGACAATGGCAATTAATGTCTTTACAGCACAGACACTCTCAAAAATCGCACCGGTGATATAGACGACATGGCGACAGCGGGTCATAAAAAGCTGATACAATTGCATCGTCAATTTTGTGCGCCAAAATTATTTTAGCGTCGGTTGATGTACACGCGTGTTTCAAAAATTAACAAATAGGGAAATGTATGCTAAAGGTATGCGTGTTTGGAAATTTGACTTGCTTATGGATTGTGGTGGCCGTGGCGTAATACTTAAGTTCGTTGAACGATGAAGTCAAGAGATTCTTCAAGTAATTTCGGTACTATTACAAATGTGAACCACATTTTAAACCAAGCCGCTCTCGTTTTGCAAATTCAAATTTCACACATATTCAAAAAAGCATGATTCTAGGGTTATACCGATCCTAGTAAAACAACGATCCTTGTGGAACCTTGATCCAAGTTTGGATTTCATTCTGAAACAACTTTGCAACTACATATATAAGATTTGCACAAACTTAAGGCTTTGCACTTTTTATGTCTGTAGACATTATAGTACAACTCTCAGAAATAAACACAATTATCCTTCATAGAATAATTTTTACGATGTCTTGGAAGGTCTTGAAGAGTTTATGCAAGAGACACAACCCCTGACATAAAGCGCGTGTAACAAATGACACTTTGACCTTTATTTCTTAAAGTTGCATTCCCACGATAATTCACGCTTAGATACGTGCCCCGCATGCTCTGCAAAGTACTTTAGTTTGGTGCTTCCCTAGCCCCCATAAATCTCTCAAATTCCTAATCCACAGAAATATTTCCTACTACACAGTCCTATCACTTAAAAGTTAAAAAAATCAAGTCAAAATAACGATGTCAAGGCAGCATACACATGAATAAAAAAAATTCCCAGTTTACAGCGAAATCTACAAGGGGGCACACTTTAAGTGAACTCTTTAGCAGAGATTAAAAGGCGGTGGCGGCGCGTCGTTCACTATCTTTGGAGATAACCAGCGGACAGCCACTCTCTAAGCCCCAACAGACCATTACCCTTCAATCGTGTAAACAGAAACTACAGATGTTTCAAAAACAACACTTTACACAACTGATTACTGTTCCTAAAATAGATTCTCTGAAATGGGAAAAAATTCATCAGCGAACGTCACGTATGCACATCAAGTCAGACGAGCCTTATCGGATTCCGCTACACTGAACAAAAATGAATAAAGTGAATAAAAATGCGAATGACTGGGGGCGCTTAAGATTTCATTGCGTGTATTCTGCGAACTTTGTTCGGCGTAAAGATTAAATCAGGATAATGCTTCCAAGTGTTCGTTCTCCCACACCTTCCATGAGGCGATAATCTCTGAGTACTGGCAGACTTGCCGGCTAAATTTGTCGAAGATAAGCTATCACGAGAGTAGGTGGCGCGGAATATTCGTCTCAAATTCGGTGTGACTAAGTTTGTCTAGATAACTTTCAAAATCAATTGATATATATTTGATGAGGGGTAAATTACGAGAGCTTGTGGGAAAGTGCGTCGAGTCGCACGCCGAAGGTTCAGGTTCGATTAACCTCGCCTTTAGGAATTGGCAAAAACCGTAGGTCCCATCTACTCCTGAGAGAACAGTAGCACGCACAACACGAGTAGTTGTTGTAGAAACTAGGCCCTGGTCCCTTGTGGGCTATAAATTACGAGAGTTTATGCCTAGAGTAAAGGGTTGTTGTCTTAGACTTTTCTAAACTATGCTAAACTATGTTAAATAAGCATTAATAAATTTATCCTTCATTGAACTTAAGTTCCCATATTTTATTTAAACAGATGTTTAACAAAATAGGTCAATCAGCTAAAATTAAGTTACTGTCCGTATTCGAGCAGATAACCTCTAATCTCTAGAAGCGATCATGAAGGGGGTACACGCGCCAAACTATGTACCGCATTCAGCTCGGAGTCACTTTTTAAACTTTACTACCTATAACACACTTGTATATAGAGTGCCCTTATGAATAGTGCCGCGGTTTGAATAACTCAGCAAATCGAGTTAATTTAGGGTTGGATATGCAATTAGGAGCTTCAATTATTAAAACGATCCTCAGTAAATCAGAAACTCTTGCTGAATTGTTTTCCAAAAAAACAGACATGTGGGTTAGAGACCTTTTAAACTTTGGTCGAAAATCATTGGATTTACGTGTCTCCCCTTTCTGATGGAATGCCAACAGTAAGTCAGTGGATGGTTCAATAAGACACACTGACATCGAAACAAAAGAAATCATTGTCAGGGTTTTGCGAATTTAACATTGATAGCGTATATTACGTTTAACGACAAAATTACCCCATTGTTACTCATTCAACTATGGCACACAAAAATGGAAGCAATGCAACTGGGGTGGAAATGTGAGATTGTTCTGCCCTGAGCAATTTAATCGTCAATCCGTGCGAGAAGATAAAACCAAACCAGCGAGAAAATGTTGCTTTATACGAGTAATTAAAAACATGTCGATAACAACAACAGGCCGCTAAAGTCCCATATATCCACTTCCTTTGATAAAATATTTTTTTTTCTGCTTTTAGGAAATTATTGCAAGTTCTCCTCACTTTTACTTTGTTGCTCAATTTATTATTCGATTTGAGAATTTATTTTCTTGAGGAACCTAAAGCTGACAGGTGTTAGTGTGATTAGAAGGAATGAATACGCTTCACAAGTTTAATTTCCTTTTGGAATTGTATATTCCGTAGATATTTCGACGATTAAAAAAAAATTCAAACATGGGCAATTAAATCTGCACTCGTTATCAGACAACAAGGAATCAAAAAAAGTTTGAAATTGTTAGTCGAATTCTTACTTTGCCACAATTTCGGTTATATCAAGGATTATGTAATCAGAAACGTTTGTCTTTTACACACATCTGCGGTCGACATGTGTTTGTAGTCATCTAAAGCAACGACATCAAAGAACATTTTGTTTCAAGGGTAGAATGGGCAAATTTTGAAGAATTTAATAAATTTAAATGCAAACGCCGCAGTTTACATAACTTTAATATGAGCAAAGTTGTACAATTTACATGAGTGGGACACACAACTGCGACAAAAGGTGTTTCCACATGATTGGATCTTATCCCCCGCATTTGCATTTTAGAACTTGTAAAATTACTTCCGAGGCATATTCTGGCTTGTTGCTTTGTTGAGAAAGTCAAGAAAATTGTTGTGGAGTATCGTCGAATCACTATTAGAGAAGATATCGGCATATCGGTTGGCTCATGCCAGACTATTTTTTCCGAAATTAAGGGCATGAAGCGTGTGGCAGCAAATTTCGTTCCAAAATTACTGTATTTTGACGTAATTTTTTTGCCGTAATCATGCCTCAGCCCCCATATTCGCCAGATTTAGCCCCCTGCGACTTTTTCTTGTTCCGAAGATTGAAGAGACCCATGAAAGAACGGCGTTTTGGGACGTTTGAGAAGATACAAACCGATTGGCTGAGAGCTCAAAACTGCTTTGACGATTGGAAAAAAGCTCTGGCACAAATGTCTTATATCTGAGGGGGACTACTTTGAGGGACAAAATAGATAAATCAATATTTTTTTAGAAAAATGAAAATTCACCTTATTTTTTTAACAGACCTCGTGTATCTAGTTCTGTGTACGCAAATATTAAATTGTCCGACGAAAACAACCTAATCAAAGTCACGTGAAGCGAATTGGTCCCGAAGCTCCGATTCGGAAAGTCTTCATATCCATACCCAACCTCGCCCACGATATCATGCCCACCTGGAAACGGACCACAATCTGATTTTTATACAAAACTTACGCAGAAAGCTAAATCTGATGGAGAGGTATGTTGGCCACGACCCCGGTCCACCATCGAAAAAAAACTTGAATTCAACGGCTTGACTGTGTTTTGTGACTTGAACGACATTGGACCTGACTCTTAAGATCAAATTAATCGAATTAGGTTACGAATGGCAGCCCCATCCACAGTGTCCCGTACAAGTTACGTTTGCCTCTTAACCTGAAAAAGTTGCTCTCAAGCTGAAATTTCAGTGGCGAGAGGGGATATATACACATATATACACAGATCGAGATTGTTTTTTCACTTCTGAGAAGCCACTTCAGAGGAGAAATGTTATGAAACATGGATTAATTGCGAATATATGTAAACAAATAACTTAAATTGGAAGCCAATCATTTCGAGTTTTTTATAAGAATCATAGGCTTTGTCAGGTCCTATAATAAAATCAGCTATTTCGAATGGAAAATAAGACGATCTACTATAAGATCCTAAATACTACCCGTACAGGGTAACAGATGAGACTGGAAACCAGCAA
Organism: Eristalinus sepulchralis; assembly: GCA_944738645.1. Taxonomy (NCBI): domain Eukaryota; kingdom Metazoa; phylum Arthropoda; class Insecta; order Diptera; family Syrphidae; genus Eristalinus; species Eristalinus sepulchralis. The sequence goes on from OX122886.1 coordinate 59,805,063, forward strand.
AATAATGTCAACATAGTTTGACAAAATGACATAGTTCAGTCATATACTGCACAGTCGGTCATAATGCACACTAAAAACGCGACAAAGGGATATCCTTACGTACTCGCCATATATGGAAAACCTTACATCTCTCAACTACTATTCGTTTCCGTTGATTTTGTATGCCCTATAAGAGGTCTCCCTCCTCTGAGGAACCATAATTCGTTCAAAGTGGTTTCCAAAAATTACCAGAAATATGAGAAAAAGTTTGAAAAATAAATTTTTAATAAATTTGAAAAGCTACAAGGAAAATTCAAAAATTAACAATTTATTTTGTGCACTCTTAATGTAATGTGATATACATTTTGAAATTTCACACAGATAGATTAAATGCAAAAATGTTTAAGCTATTAGACTATTAACTGAATTAAGGGCTTAAAGGACATGTTCGTCATCACACATGTTGTAAATTCAATTGTTTCCAAACGACTAACAGAGACCTGTAATTCAATCTCGGCTCTAATCGAAAAATTTAAGAAGATTTTTCTGCACCGCAAAAATATATTGCAAGATGAGCAACACAAAAATCTGTGGCGTAACAGGCAACGACAGACAAATCTTAAATTATGCAAAAAAAATTTTAAATAAATCATGTTTAAATATACCACCTAACAAGTCAATTTCTTTATTGAGATGTTGAGAAGAGTTATATCCACTTTTCATTTCAGCAATTGACGCAAATGAAGCTCTGAAGCAGAGTGCACTCGTGAGGATGATGATGAATCACATCCTTGAAACAACATACTATACACATATTTCGATTCATTATCACTCCACCCCCTCTCCCAAAAAAAAAGAAAATAAAAATCTCCACGGGCCACTGGCCTAAAATTAACCAAAAGCAAATAAAAGCTCTCAATTCAAAAAAGCAGACCGATAAACATGATTATTTTTGCCCACCCCATGATATCACCATTGCAATTAAACGCTATTTACGAATTTCAAGCGTTAACTGAAAATTCCGCCGTCGTCGGTCGGGTCACAGAACTAAGTGCCTGATGTCATACACAAGTATAAACATGTGCATACGACCAATTGTCGGCTAAAATGTCTTAATACAAATCATCATGCAAAGCAATTTGGGGAATGGATACTTACAACGCAAGCCTTGACGGACTTCCAAATGTTCCTTGCGAAGACTTCAATTTTGATGAATTTATTTTTTCACGCTTCTAACGCAAAAATTAACACACTCTTTCCCGGGTACGAAATCAAAAAAAAAAAAACAACAATAAACGAAAAAAAACGACGTTCTCAACAATTAACACCCGCTCGGATATGAAAACAAAACAAACGTTTAACGATTCGATACGTAAGCTTTTACGTGGTTTTTGTTTTTCTTTTCCGCGAAATTATGATAAACAAACTCTGCCCACGATTAAGCAGACTTAGTCTCTTCCTCTCCACCACCTCAGTCGGGACCTTGAGCAATCCTTTTCAAGATTTCGGCACGTTGCTAGAAATGAATACAAATTGAAGGGCAGTTTCAAATGGGGATGCAATGGTGAAATTTACCTTAAGCCGGTCCTCTAGTGTCACACCACCCACGTCCCACTCGATATTGTCCACTTTGTGATCGATCGTCGTCCAACACAATCAATCTCCCCCGAAAATTCGGCTCTGTCTCTCTATCGTGCTCCCTCTTCGCAGCGTCTTCTCGTTGGCGGTGGCAGTCACTGTCGCTGTTACAGTCGCAGTCGCAAAGTCACAGTTCGAGTCGTGGTCGTTTAGTCGATGTCACGTCGTGGTCGTCTCGTCCAGTTGGTCGTCGTCCTTCCCGATCCGGCAACAGTCCTCCTCCTCAGTGCGACGCTTATTTGAGTTTGATTTTTTTCTTAACCTTGTACTGACGATTGCGTTGATCTATGACAAATTCATATCGCGATCTCTGCACATTTTCGCTGGTTAAATTTTGATAATCTACGCCGAATAATCGAAAAACTCTTAACGAATACGTTGTGACAGAATTTTTGAAATCAGTATAAAAATCAAATTGGCACTCTTCGGTGTCGGTTAGTGGTGGTTTTGATTTAGATGGTGGCCGATGCTATTCTTTTTGTCGGTCTGCTCCAGCTGGAGGTTTCCTCTTGAATATCTGCTTCTCCCGTCTATGCAAGATGAGCTGTGACGGAGGTCGAGAGCAGTTCGATAGATCGGAACAATAGAAAACAAAAACTGAAAATATGAATTCTTTTCTATTTTTCTCTCAAAATCCTGCTGTTTTTCATCAGAAATAATTTACTTGTGTTTGGCTGTAGCTTTGGGGGGTCAATTCGCTTGGTACACAGTAACTGAAAGTCGATTATTCGATTTACGGTTAATATATATATTCACGTATTTGTAATTAGTAATATTTTTCGTTTTTTGGCGAACTTAATACGATAACGAACGATTTTACGATTTGACGAATATTATTTTTTCTTGATTTTTTTTCCACGATTTTACACACATTCACTACGGTCGCTGCGCGGCGTTCCCTCAGGGCTTAATTGATTTATGGCTGCTTCAAGAAATGCGTTGACACCAGACGATAGTTTAGCATGTGAATTTGATTTTTACAAGTTTACTTGGGGTTTTTGGCTTCTACACCTTAGAACGTTTTACTGATATGGTTTTTGATTGGAGTGGTTAGGTGTGGAATTTTTAATACACTCTTGGCACACACACGCGCACACAGAACACAATACAGTCGCGATTTCGGTTGCGGCTGGGAATGGGAACAGTGGTGCTAGAATGGCTACACACTACAGTGATGACGACACCTCTCCGATCGAAAGACCTTTGCTTCGTGTGCCGGTTTTATCGATACTTTCGTGTTACTTTAATTTTTTTTGGTTTGCTTCCACCCTAATGTACACTTGATTCAGACACGAGACTACCGACTCACATAAGGCGCATTTTCATTCTGAAAACGAGCCAAACGAGAGCAAAAGTTAGATTTATTCGTTTTGATAGGTTTTACGATATGCGCTCTGGCATACAGACACACACGAGATACTATGTTAAGGCTGGTGCCGGCGCACGAGACTGTTGTTTACAAGACGAGTTCTGTGTATATGTTGGTTGTTACACAGCTTTTTGCACAGTGGCACAGTGCCCACTCACTCTCTGTCTCACTCTGCCTTTCTCTCTCACTGCCACACTCTCTTTCGATGCGTCGTCGTCTTTAGGCTCTTGAAAGCTTTGGTCGTTTTTTTTTTCTGTATTTTTTTTTTCACTTTGTTGGGGGCTTAAGACACACGATGACTTAGATTCTATGGTTCGCAATAAACGCTGTTGTTCACAGAAGGGTATGGGGGGGAGCGCAGAAAAAAAAACTGCAATTGGTCGCCCGAAGGGGGTGTGTTGGAGCTGTACTGGTGTGCGTATGCAACTTTCCGGCAGAAGCGGGAGAAGCTTTTCGGTCGGGAGCTCTGCTCTCTTCTCTTCGTTGTTGGCGTTTTCTGCCTTTGCTGACTTCCAATGTGTATTAATTTATTTTTTTCTTTTTTGTTTGGGGATAGCGAATTTCAATTTATTTTCGGTGGCCACAGACGAGCATTCGTTATATTTTTTCGAACACGTCTGTTTGCTGGTTTTGCACCTGTTTTTGTTTAATTACTCAAAAATCGAATGGTGCTCCTCTTTGACGGTGCGCTTTTATTGATGTTCAATCTGTAAAGGAAGAAAAAATAAAATTTTTAGTCGACGAAACAAGAAAACTATTTAAGCTAAGCGAACTTGTAGTTTTGTTTGTATTTGAGATGAGTCATCGCCATTCAAATAATACGCAAATTTCCCAAAGTGGAACCACATAAAAAGTCGCACTAAACGCTTATTATTCCAATAACTTGTTATACGAATAATTGATAAGAAACTGCCTGTAGTCGTTTAATATGCGGTCATCGACGATAGAAGTTGATGTAGAACGCACGGTATGTTCTTACAAAGCAATATGTGGTTTAAGATACTGCATTACAGAAACCACTTGTACAGAAAACCAACGCGATTAATTTAGAATGTGGTTACTCAATTAACAGTTTGTATTATTATTATCGAATTCCTAGCGATCAAACTGTTGCCACTTAAAACTTATTTGTTTTGTTTCTGTCTTTCTCATTCCATCACGAATTGTTTGAATCCTAAAATCACACTCTATCCTTAAAGCAGCAGAAGCCACAACCACATGATTATTCAAATTCTAAATTACGTTCTCTGAAATATTTGTGGTTGTAGCTACTTCTGAGCATGACAAGGAAGTGGCAGGCAGTCAACATTTCACAACCAAATTCATTGATTTCAACTGGATGATGAAATATCTAGTCAAATTGTGCAGATAAGTATTGTAAATGTATTTGTGGCAACGTTTCACGAAGGACTACTCTCCTAACTGAATGGAACAATGTCTATCTTAGAGTTCTAGTTCAATTATGATTGGAGATTTGATGGAGCCTTTCTGTGAGGAATGTTTTACGTGGAATGTTTAGTCCTGGAGAAGAAGATTTAACACCAAACTCTAAATACTGCGCATAGGTAATGTAGAACAGGTGGATAACTTTTTACGGCCCGAAGAGTCTTTGCATATATTCAATGCAACAACGCAGTAGAGTACGACCTCGTCTGAGACGGAGCACACACAGGGGATAGGACCCCGAGTTGGGTGCAAAGACAGATTGCAAGGCATATGAAACTCGAAGAAGAAAATTGTAAGCAAAAAAAACAAGAATGAAGAGTAGAAATTTTTCATGAGAATTTATGCCAAAGTACATTCTTTATGCGAAACTTATGTATAGTGTTGCTCTCTTTGCAAATTTGTAATAAAAACTTGATTGCCAGTATCCACATCAGAAAAATATTCAAGTGTGTTTTGTAGTTGTGCGGCTAGGGTTTCGTACTATTGATTAACTTGGTACGAATTGATATATTATAATGGGTTTTGAGAATGGGCAATTTAGTCACTTACATCATTTAAAATGCCTCCCACCAGGAATATATTTTACCTGCTCTTAAACTCAACCCAGTCAATTGATTAATTTCCCTTTATCACCCAAGACACTGAAGAAAACTGCGTTCCTGTAGGCTTACTCCGTCTCGAGAGGACCTCGCACGAACAAATGTCTTCCTCGTTCTTGAAACTACAACCGAGTTCGTGGTAATGATTTTTTCAATGCTTGTTCACATCAGCTTATCCTTAGCATACACCGCCAATGTTTTGTAATTTCATAAGTAATGTTAAATGCTCCTGAAAAGTGAATTTCATCGACTCAATGTCAATGAGAAAACAAAATCATTGGCACTGCAATTTTTACTGATAATTCTTTTTTCCGATGACATTACTTTTTAACGATAATGCAAGTGATTTACTCCCAATACTAATTACATAATACAATGATCGATACTTGGTATACTACCAGTAATTATTCCATTGGCAAATATTTTCCAAAATGTTCTGCTGTTCACGAATAAAAGACACGGCAGAGTTTGTTTTTGCAAGTGGTGAGATTTCAAAAAGTTTATGGCTTCAACAAAATCTAAAGAAGCAATAATTACAAACATTTTGGTTCTACAGAAGTAAAGCCAAAACAGGGAAATTCAAATGGAGAAATCGGAAGGAAAACTATACTCGGCAATTACTTAATGTTTTAAAATTGTAAAGCAATTTCCTTAGTTTAATAATAGTGTGTTCGCCGTAGCGTAGTAGGTAAATGCGTCGACCCACACGCAGATGGTTTAGGTTCGATTCCCAAACGACCACAAACGCTTAAGAAACGCTTTTAAATTTTAAATTTCTATTTCTTCGTCAAGCATTATAGTCGAGACTCAACTCGACCTGAATTAAAGTGTAGTTTCGGTTTTTTTCGGTTTTAAAGAATGCAGCGAAAAATCGTATCACCCACTGTATTGCTTTACAAAATCATTTTTAACGGGTGTTCTGCGTTGTTAAAAGCCAAACATTGTTGAATACACATATTACCGTATAAAGTGTGTTGACAAACACTATGAATTTTCAAAACAAATCTCCCTATACACCAAAACAGTTTCTAAAAAAACAAACACACGCCGGCTTTTTTAACTCGAATCCAATGAAAAGTACTGATTGTCACGTATACATTTCATGTTCATACGTAAATATTATTATTCATCAGTGTCATTCTATTCAGAGCGATCAAAGCGGAAGATGAGTAACGCCGCAAGTTGTATAACATCCCAGAACAGAGCACAGACTTTATGCAAACCATTTTGCACTTAACTAATGAAATCATAAAATGCCAAGTCTCAGTGTCAATGCGGCAGACATCAGCGCCGATTGAACGTTAGAAAAACAATTCACGGATATCTGGTATTCCGTAACAATACACGACGCTACGTGACCTGGGGCAACAAAATGAACATTGCTTGCGTCAAGAAGCAATCCTCTACGTCCGCGAAGCACACATCACATGCCGGACTAGAATATATCACATATGCCGTTTTCTAGATCCATCGATTTCAAATATGCACGCATATATGTACATGTGTGCATGCAGCGGGCATTCCAATTTCAGAAACTTGAACATGATGACCCAAATTGCGGGGAAGCCGTGAACGGAAAATTCACAATATCAGCGGCCATTGGACACACTTATCCAGCAGAAAGGAGTCATAAGCATAGATACACTTAACGATTTTCGCATAACACACGTCCCGACGTTCATTTAATTACACTGATTGCGGAGAATCATGTAAATTCGTATCAATTGATTTTAATTTACAGCCTGCACCGCAGGGTACTGTCCGCATTATGTAATGGCTGGCACCACGGAGCTAGTAAGCGCTCATCATTTCATATTCATTGCACTGAAATTGGCGAACGAAAGAGCTGGACGATGAAGAGCGTAAAGAACAATCACGACGTGGTCGGCAGCGAAGATGAATCTTCTAGTTGAACGAACAGAAAAAGAATCTGCATATTAATGGATGTACGCGACCGGGTGGTGGAGGTGTAGGACTCACAAGCAATCCGGGTTCCAGAATGAAAGTCTTTTTTTTTTGCATTTTACACTTAATGAATTGTTAAACCGACAATGGGCCCAGTTTGGGGTGATTACGGGTTAAAATTGAGTCGTAAAGAGGTTTAAAGGATTCCATGACGGGAGGTGACTGAAATGAAAGTGAACGTTCGGGATTTTATTCCAATTTGCTGGGAGTTCATGGGAAATTATTAAGGGTTTATGTTTTGGAAATGTTCCCATTCCAGGCAGGAGTGATTTGGTAGAAAGGGAGGGGGACAAATAAAAAGTGTGACGTGTAAAGAACAGCCCACAATGAACCAGGACCCAGCTTCTGCATCAACTACTCGTGTTGTGCGCGCTATTGTTCTCTCACAAGTGGAGAGGATCCACAGTTTATTGCCGACTCCGAACAGGGAGATTTGAGAAGCTTTTTGTAGGTAATTAGTACTCTTCGGGTATTGTCAGCAACTTGAAAAAAGTGGTGCCGTGAAAAATGTAAGGTTTTCCGTCCAGCAATTGAACCTCGGACCCTAGGAGTGTAAGTTTACACCCTTATCCACTACGCATTCATACTGTACACAAAATTTATAAAAAATAGCCGAAGCAATGAATAATCAATAAGCTAAAAGTGTAAATATTTCTGTGAATTGATTTACAGAACAGCTAAATGTATTTGCAAAAAAAAAATTTCTTCAAAGCTACTGAGCTTCAATGGCAAATGCATCAAAGAATTGCAGCAGTTGTCTATTTGTAATTTATTTAAACAAGATATTAACTGCAGCGTGAATAAATTTCAAAAGCAATAAAAACACTTGAATTCCACTCAAATACCGTAATTACTGAAAATCCTCAACTGCACTCTGCATCGATTAGACTACGGATATGGGTCAAGTTATTGCATGCCAACGAAGTACATCGTTAGCTGTCATTTCATTCAATCTCAGTCCACCACGCACACACACAACTTTCCTTCTGACTGTCAACTAAAATGAAGACATCACTTTTATCCTCGCTGTTCAACATTTCCCTTGACGATTGCAATTTCTTCTTAATTGTGGCTATTTCCGTTTAATCTAAAAATATTAAACATCGTTCATATGGACACCTTAAACAGGAAAAGAAAATGTGCTCTGTAGTAACAGCCCTGGCGATAAATTACAAAAATAATCGAAGTTCTGAATCCATATGAGTGTTTGGAAAAATCGTTACACTCAAGTCCCTCATTTAAGGGTGAAACGTAAAACTATCCCCGGCGTCTTCTATTTATGCTTTTGTGAAATCGATAACATCCTCGGACGTTCTGGGAAAATTAAAAACAGGTAAACAGAGAAGAAAAGAACACAACACAATTTTAGGAATCGATTGAAACCAAGTAATGGGGAATTCTATTGAATGTCAGAGATACTCTGCGGACGGTTTTATCTTGTTGATTGAATACGACGCCAATAGACTGGAATCAAATGATTTTCCCAGTAAATACGTGATAAGATTGAACTGAGTGAATCATTCCCCTGGCGTTATGATTTATTCATCAGGAAATTTAATTTCGCTGATACAGCAAGACAAATCCGATTATTTTTCAGGAAACTGCGTGGCACTTAGGCGTATACTTACTTTTTTTTCCGACCATGACTGAATACTTTTCGCTTGGTTAAAGAATTAAATTATTTCATACTGATTTCGGTGTTTCAAAACATATTTTTGACAGACTGAATTCCACAAAAGTGTGGAAGGAATGTTTTCGATTTGGCAGCATTGTTTCAAAAGAGTATGTTTTTTTTTTCTTAAATTTTAAAGAGCTCTCAATGGTCCATTTTCAAACACAGAAAACTTATACTTGTATGTAAAGTTTTTTTTTATTTGGAACTATCTACAGACACATAATAATAAAAACTGAACAAGTTTGTAGCCCATTACCTCCAAGCGATTTATATTGAGTGGCAAAATTCCAAATTTAAGCTGAATATGCTGATCTTTAGATGACTTATAGCAATCCTAGACAAATTTCAAGGAAATAGAAAGTCACTTTTTTCCAATTTTCTCAAACTCATGCTTAACTATCAAGCAGGACCAGGCTGTCCCTGTCATGTCAATAAAATAACCCACACTCATTCTCAATGCACAACCGCTTCTCGAAGAACATCCGTACAGCCCACCTTTCTCATTTTAAGGACACATGTCCTTGGCAGAGATTGGGTGAAACTCATAAACAACCAATCCCATATAAGTGTCACAAATTATATGTATCTTCAATAAAATAAGAGTGATAAAAAACAACCATTAAATTCGCCAAAAACTGTCACAGGATAAACCCGACATCGACTGAGCCTGCAACTGCTCTGCTTGAGGCAGATTAAATTACAACCTGCGGCAGGAACAATTATTTAAATGACACGCTCTGCAGGAATCAAATTACGAGCACATGTTTGCAATAAGTGATAGAGACGAGGAAAGTGGGTGGAGGACACAGCATACTTTGTACTGTCTGCACGCCTTAATCAGATCCGGAAATGTTTACTGTCAAAGAAATCAAAATTGAGCAGGTGGTCGGTTTCGTTATGAGAAATTCCTCAAGAATTCGAATGATAAAGTTCTGGGAATGTGAAATGTTGAACTTTGAGCCATTGACAAGCTGACTGCGGAGGCGTGATTTATAAACAGGACTTTGCTGGGCTTTTCAAATCAAGAACCTTAAGAGTAATGAAATTTGTCGGAAAGTTTCGGCTATTAAATAAGTTATCGCTTATCGAAAAGTGTTTACGACTTATGACATTTGAGTCATTAGAAAAATTCTAGAAGCAAGCGAAACGATAAAATTTTGTTTTGTGTTTTATATTGTCTATACTTTTGGTGAGATAATATTTGAAGAAAGGTATCTGAACTGCATCTGACCACAGTAGGACTTGATTAACCCCTTAATATGAACTAGGACTTAATGTTTAATATTCTACAAGAGATGGGGAAACTTTCAGAAATCCGGTAGATATACAGCACATGAATTTAAAAAACTCACATGGCAAATTTTACTTACCCTTTACAAAAGAAATTTCAAGGGGATACTTACAGGGAATGAACATTATTTTTATTTTACGAATGTTTGATAGCAAAAAGAATATGATTTATACATATTTTGTTGGACCAGAGCAACGTTGTTTCAAATCAGTTGCTAGAACTTAACGTTGCCGACAACAATAGACAAAAATTCGCTAGTTTAAAAAGTCCAGACTATCGAAAGAGTAATTTTTTTGTACAATAGTGCTTCATCACACACAGCAAAACCGGTTCGAGACACGTTGAAAGCAGTAAGTTGTAAAGTCATTACTCGCGTTACGTGCGCATCAAACTTGACTCTTCCGGATTATCACATGTTTGCCTTTGCTGAGCAGCACTTTGCATTTAATGAAGATGTAAAAATATGAAAAGAAAAATGATTCGCAAAAAAAAAGAACGATTGTTACTAGCTCGGTATTCACAAATTGAACAAAAGAATGCAGTTAAAACTTTGTAATTCTCACCCTAGTAGACAGACAATAACAAATTAAGTCCAAAAAATTGTTGGTTTACGTATTCGTTGTGAGGGATAACGAATTTATCGAAGTTCAGTTCAGGCATCCTTAGCAAATGATTGAAAGCAGTCAATTCCATGGTGTTCTCAAGAATTGACCAGCGCTCAGACCACATTATGGCTGGCGTATTTTGAGTAAGGATCTTGGTTTCCACCAATGCAAGATCGAGCTGATCTTTGCCCGAATTGAAAGATATGGACTTGGATGACATGTAGTTTTAACAGGACTGTGCAGCAAGCCATACATCATAGGCTACAATCAATTTATTGAAGATGAAGTTTGGCGAGCGCGTTATCTGAAGAAATGGCGGAGCCGATTGGTCGCCTCGTATGTTCGACTTAACGGCGCTTGACCAATTGCTGTGGGGCTATGTTTAGTCCCTGGTTAATGCCGACATGCCGAAGACGTTGGAAGAGCTCAGAGCTAAACGCAAAATGTGTGGCCGGGCGGGAAATTAGGTCCAACGGACCGCTGCAAACATGCCGCGGTGACACATTTAAGAAATTTTATCTAAATGCAACAAGTAAATGCTTAGCAATGCACACAACAAAGACGATACGTTTCTTGACCTCTCTAGAAGTTCCTGAGTTTTATATTCAATATTATACACATACACATATACACAAAATATTTGTCAAAAGATGGATCCACCTACAAGTTGTGGTTGATTTTGAAAGATATTACCTGCTTTGTTGGAAAACTGGGACATTTCTCGGGAATAAAAAGCATTTGCGAAAAGATTTGATTTTCTTTTTTAATTGGAAGGAAAGTGCAGTTGAAATCAATTGAATCCCTTTAGAAGTTCGTGAATCTAGTCCGACCGATAATTTATGCACAGAGTGGTTTCGACGCGTCAAAAAGAGTTATTTTAGCGTCAAAGACAAAGAGCGTCTTGAACAGCCTGATAGTTTGAAAATAAGGAATTGGGGGCGTTACTCGATCAAGATTCGTGCCAAACGCAAAAAGGGGAAGTAACTCTCATTTAAAACCCTGTCAAATCTCGTCAATCAACTGTAGGTCCCCTCGTTAGAGAATAATTTACGCCTAATACAAATAGTAGTTGAAGAGGTTGCGTTATGGGCCGTAGTGCCAATCACTTTCTTTTTTGTTATTTTAAAGATTTTTTCTTTCGAAAGGCGTTGTTACAAACTAATTTTCTGAAATAAACAATATTTTGTCGTCGGAAACACACTTTATCCGACAACTGAGTCATTTCAATCATATGTGCCAGATATGTGCTCTTTAATACATTAACCGGCGATGAAGAAACTGCGTCGCATCTGAATTCTAAGTAACTGGATACGGCTTAAAATCACCACCATATCGTCACTCAAAGTAAACGGCATATATCTCAAGTTCCAAGCTCATCCCATATCGCGCCACCCTATAAACGCACACTATAGGCACAACACAACTCCTCATGGACACGATTAATTACACTTTCACCAGAACACAATACTTAATGAGGAAAATGGGAGACGTGCGATCCCCTCGTAAAACGGACACTCTCAGTAATTGTCTACGTGACGAACTACGGACCCATCCCATCGAGTCAAAAGATAAAATTTCACCCAAAGCACAAAAGAGTTGTTTTCGTTTTTCTAAAGCAAGAATACGTCGAAAATTTTCCATTCCTTAGAATAAACAAACTCTGCTACCCCCATCCACACGTGCGGGTGTATTCGTATGTTGAAATCTCATAAATTTCTAGATAAACAAGTGAAAATACACTTGAAAAGCAACGCATACACCATTTGAGGGACGTGCTGTGCATTCAGGTAACTTACTCACTCCCTCACACCGGGAAATTCAAATTCAATCAACAACTGAAAGTCCTTTGGCATCCTGAGGTACACAAACTCTTGCAAGGCGACACTTTTAGGGCTGAACGAACTGAATTCTCAACTTTGGTGCACTTTCAAGGGAACTCAGCGGGAAACTGAGTTACAAATGCACACTGCTAAAGTAAGGACGACAGACTCTTGCTGTTTTTTGTTATTTTTTTTTTTTCAATAACTTTTCAGACTCTCTCGAGATTATTAGGAGAACACAAATTTGGCCCACCATCCTCTCTTAGGACAGTCTCTCTTCTGTCTCTTTGGAATTGACACAGATAAGAGTTCCACATATGTGGAGCAGGAAGGAGCACTACCATGGGGACGGCGACAACCAGCTATAAAAGTGAAAACTACACGAAGAGAGACTTGTTCTCTTCTCTCATTCATGCCCCGACAAAGTGCTCGGAATTTTTTTTGCGACGCAATGAATTAAGATAAACGTCCTTGGAGCTGGGACGGACGGGCTACATCTTCAGGGAGACAATGAGTATTTTCGTACTACATCCTCACAGAGCGCAGAGCGGGACAACGCGAGAAAATGGGAGAGAGCGGGCGGAAGAGGGTTGTTTGGATGACTATTTGATAATATCAGCACTTAAATTCCTTTTTCGGATGCATGACTTTGTCGTGGCTGTGCGGGCGGCCATGTGAAGGGTACGTGTATTCTAGATTGTTCGCCGCATGGATCCACCTGTGGACTCGTCTGTAACAGACATTATTAGAACTGCGCATTTTGTATTCCACCGAATGCCTGCCACCCCATGTGGGGATACGTGTGTTTTTCTCAAGTTCTTTTTTGATGTTTTCTTTTGCGATTAATCTGTTCTGTGAAGCGTATCGCACGCATGCTGAGGCATCTATCTCAATTCAGATTTCGACTACATAAACTTGATGTTTGAGCAGTTTTTGTGCGAAATCTAAACAAGTTATGAACACACAGATGTCTTACCTAAGCAGCTGAAAGGTACTGGGTTGATGCTCCGGTAATTTCGAGAGGGAACAACTTGGACAGCAGGGGCACATTAGCGGTAAGTGAATCGTGAAATGGATAATTTCTTTTTTGCGTCATCTTGGTAATTAAATCATGTGCAAGTCATTAGACAAATGATATGTTCCATTAGGCAAAACGTGTCGCAGTGTCTTAATTGTATTAAATGTCGTTTGGGATTTTCAAAGAAGCGCTGGATATATACGTGCCCTCGAAAATTGAAGGAGAAATATGGAGTGATTCTTGTTGGGGATACGCCCACTGAGGTGGGTGTGTCGAACATACGCCACCTTTGGCAATGACAAAATGTTCCTGCGCGTGAATGCGACAATGAATTAGCCCACTATACATACATATGTACATATGTTTTTTGAACTTAAAATATAATCAATTTCAATTTTACAAAACATTTTTCCTGACACTGATTTTCGCAGCACGTGTCGAGAGGAAGACGACAAAACAGATGTCTATTACTATCTTTCATTTTCCGAAGCAAGAAGAAAAAGTGAATTTTTTTGTGCAAGGACCTAAGTTCCATTTGGGTGGGACATATGACGTGCCCAAGTAAGCCCTAAGTAGCCAAAAATTTTGAGTCACAAATCCACAGCTCTAAACATCATGTTTGTCATAAGTCCGCAAAAAATTCTTCTCCACAATCGGTTTGTGGACTTATGACTTATGGACTTATGTCTCTGAACTAATTATTTTAAGCAGAGCTTAGAACTGTCTTAACTAAAATGACTCTTTAAGTCAATAAAGTAAATAAAACTTGTATCGCCTGTCGAGTGATGCAGAGAGCTGGGTTATAACGTCCGTATTTCGGGGCAATATTTGGTCTACCTCTCTCTCTTCCTGTATTCCTGTATCCTGTATAGGGACAATGAATATACATCCTCACAGACTACAGAGCACGAAATAGCCGAAGAATGGAAGAGAATGGATGAGAGAAGAATGATTGGTTGAATATTTGATATTGAATTGACAAAACTTTTCTTTTTCGGTTACATGACCTTGTCCTGGCTGTACTGATGGCCATATCCTGGTCAAACTCCAACAGGTAGCACAATCATTCATATCGTACCTGAACTGGGCTGTTCAAAAGCGAACATTTTAAGGAAATATGTACGTTCAGTCCGCCACAAGAAAACAATGCACGTGTAGCCCTGAAGAACCGATATTATGCCAACAATTTGGAGACGATTAAAACACTTAAGGCCAATATCAATCGAGCAATCCATGAGCTGCAAGCAAAACCCATCAATTAGAGGTGCAACTGCGAAACCAGAAGACGCAGTCATTTAGACAGAAACATGGAAAATATTTCATTCGATTGCATTTTTAATAACAAAGTTTAAAAAAGAAGCTTGTTTTTGGGCAACCCTGTATATATCATCCAATTTTCCAACAATTATGAAAAGAATCCAAATCACCTGAACATCAGCAATGCGAAAGTGACGGTATTATTAAAGCCAATGAATAATACAAGCACATTGATATGTGCGTTCATTTTCAATGAACTTGCACCTCACCAAGTGAAAATCAATTTCCCTCAACGCTAGGTAATAATCGAAAACGATTTCCAGATTGCATGTGGTTCGATTTCATGCTAACTAGTTGCAATTGTTTTGATGAGCAATAATTCATTCGTTGTTTATTGATGTAATACAGTATACTCCCGAGTTGCATGAGCCACAAATCCACCGCTCTTCGAGTGGAAAGTTTTCTTTCCGATGTCCGTAGAGACGCCAAATAATTGCACACTGGCAACCATGGTGGAGGCCGCAAATCTATGAAGCGTTGGATATAAAACGAAGTGCCGTCTCTGCTGAACGGCGTGTCTACGTTCATTGCGCTGGCATCGTTGTGGGGATGGTTTTATGCAATTAATAGAAAGCTTCAATGGGATTGCGTAAAACTTTTAAATAAGGGTACGGATTGCACAATGTCAATGAAGAAGCGAAGAGGAGCTCGTCAAGTGCAGTGCCGATGACACTCGGTTGGCTTCAGTCACGCTGGTGAAGGAAATAGACTTCCATTACGTGGCGAAGAATGCGAAAAGTAAGTAATCACACGGGAATAGCTCCATGGCGCACTATAAGTACATCATGGCACTGATGGACGAGAGGACAAGTGTATTTGTGGTGCAAAGCAAGTGTGACTTTTTCGCGAAGAGGACAGTTGTCGTGTTCGGGTACTTGAGTGCGCGTCATTTTCATAAATATAAATACAATGTGAAGGTCACTCTGACTCTTGGTGGTAGTGGTGGTGATTACGGCGTACAACTTATTGCTTAGCCAAGTGGATGATTGTCGACTTTGGAATTTAATGGTTGATCCATTTTACTGTACAGCACGGTCTACGTGTGATTTGGACACTAAACGGGATGTGTCACATGAAGCTGGGGTTTATGGCTTGATGATTTTAAAATAGATTGGTTTGGTATTTTTATGTGTAGTTAGCGGTGAAGTTCGAAGCAAGTATTTTTTTATTGCTGAAAGAATCATGACATTACATGATTTTAAAAATTGTGTGACTATTGAACAATACAGCTCTTCTTTAAGATTATATTGTCTCTCTTAATTTTTATTAGTATTTTTTGTTATTTTTTTCTTCTCAGAAGCACTGCCTATAAATAAACGAGAATCGCTCTCAAGCGAATAGCATCCCAACATGCCAGCATCCTTTATATTCTTTCAATTACTAAGGCGAAGATCGTCTATAAGCTTTCAAAGCCAGATTTGAACCAACCTTTAAATAAAGCTTCCCTGCCAGAATGGAATGGGGACGATACAACCCCATCGCCGATCACGCCTTTCTGGTGTACATAGACTTATGGATCGAAAACTTTAGAAGGAGAGGTTGCGGAATGCTTGTGTGAATCATTACACTTTCACTGCCCAAACAAACTACCTGGTTTCAGCACAATCTAATTTCGGTCGATTTATTTGGACTTCCAGCATCAGAATTCAGAAATCTGACTAAAAAAGGAAAACGTTGCACAAGGGAAGGGTAAATGCAGTTCAATATGGACTGGATGTTATCCGCAAGTCAACAGAGATATAGCAGTGAAAAACACCTGATGAACGAAGGTTCAAGTTTTATTTGACACTGACATCTGCCAAAAAAAACTGTCAGTAGGGCTGTTTTATCAAATCATCATTGATGTACAAAGCTTTAATGTTCTATCGAAACAACGACTACGAAACACAAGATCTCTTTAATACATCGCCGCTGTCTATGAAAGTGTTCAAGTGATTTTGAGGCAGTTGTTATTTCGTCGCTAAGGTGAACTGCGGACGGACAACAGATAAGCCAACTTGCCCATAATATTAAAGCAATGAACTAAGTTCACTGAATGCGCGTAGGGCATACAATCAAAAGCATTGTCGTCTCATGTGGCAATGATGTGAATTTGACACATCTTGACACAATCCTCATTGTAATTTAAAATATTTTAAAAATGTCAGTCTGAAATTAACAAGAACTTATTCCACCATAGAATTATGCAACGTTTCTGCTACACAAAGTATTATATAACTTTCCTGCTTTACTTCAGTGTAATACACTTTTATCAGAGTTCCACGTGCCCCTCTTCGCTACAACAGGCAAAAGTGTTGAGCTCAATTGCCTTTAAGCTTTATTCGCCACTTGTCAGAAGCCAAAGCTTACGACTATCTTATTGCCCCAGCTCTCATAAATCTCTTTACAACTATACCATTATTTCGCCACAATCTATCAAATTTTCGCAAGGCACTACTTATTACCACTTGATGCAGTTACCGATAATTTGGCCTTAAGCGTACTCTCTACTTGTTTGGAATTGAGTCATCGCTTTAGTTGTTTATTTCAGCAGCCGCGCTCGAGTGTGGCCATAAATTTATTTATTCATGTGGTCACGAACACTGTTTCGCGATATTCATTATTGAAAATGTGTCGTTGCACTAATATGGAATGTGATCTGATCTTTTGAATAGACACAACACAGTTCGCATTTCCTTAAAATTGATTTATGTCCATTTTAACTGCAGTTTTGCCAAGAATTTATTGCTGTTTCGTCGCTGAATGCATTCATGTGTAAATAAATCTCAATGTGAATCATTTTCCGCTATTTAATTTTTCTACCTCCACTCCGCTAAGCAAAACTTCCGCTCCTCAATAGATCCGCCTAACAAGCTTGTGACGCGAATGGAGATTCGTTTTACCCAATAGTGTATAAAGTGAGCAATTTCAATTTCGCGGCATTTGGCAGCACGCCAATTTGGGAATGTTCGTAGACTTGTTCGGAAAACGGAGCGAGATTAAATAATTTATTCGCTTTCATTTGGTTGGGCGGCAGTAACAAAAACAAAAACATCTATCTAAAGATTTTCTAAAAATATATTCTCGTCGAATTTTTTTTCTTACACCCATTTTGCGCATCAAAAATTTTGTACACACACTTACCGCACGGTGTGTGTTTCTTTTTCTTTTTGGGGTGATGCATGCCAAGTCCGATAAGCGAGCGATCCTAGATCTTAGCCAGTATCATTTGTGACGTGCCGCACGTCACGATTGTTTACCATTTTTTTTTAGTGCTGAAAAGGCAGTTTTTTGCTGTTTTTGCTTGCGCTGCCGATGATCTATTGAGAGTCATGAGGGCATTTCACTTATCGAAGGTTGACCTCGTTTGGGCGATTGGTTGTCATTGATTAGAAGTTGAAAGGTTTATGTACACAATAAATTTATGATGGGTGGTTTGAATTCTTATTTCGGGCACTTATCGTTGTGATCGTTTCTGATCTACACGTAGCCTTCGGTTTGTTGACTGAGCTTCGCTTCCTGGAAACTTTGAGGTAATAAATTTTACTTTGCGGAAATGAGGGTATTGCGTTGTTAGATGGCCTTCCACCTGTTTTGATGCGAGAAGGCGTATGTGTCAGGTAAATGGGTAAGAAACTGCTTAAGGAGAACGTAGAAAGTTGCTCGGAGAACTTTTGTTTCTCAAATAGAGCGAAACTCCACTCCATCTCGGCCTCCCGTCCAGAAATTCAGACCGCTAGGACTGTCACGCGTACACAAAAATTGACTTTATCATGTTATCCTTCCATTTACACAAAAAATACCCCTAGCCTCGGGCAGTTACTAACAATTTTACAACACAGATATATAACACGCCACAGTTCACTGAACTCTCATCTCAACTAACCAACCCTTCTTAGATAATATCTTAAAATGGCACAATTTATAAACACACAGGAACATCGTGAACCATGAACTGCTGTCGAACTTAACCACAAAGTTCTTGGTTCTCAGCAATTTAAATACCCAAGTACGTTTATTATTTCCAGCAGTGGTTTCTTCAAAGTGCACTGCTCGAAAAATCACAGCTCAGCATAACAATGTCACGCCACAGTCCATCTATAATTATTTATCGCCCACAGTCCTTGAGACTGAAGAACGAAAAATAAAAGCTCGCCCCTTACAAAGACGATAAAAGACCAATCTCGCTCTTTGGAAGGACATCCGCATGTCTCTCGCTCACATGACTGAAAATGATTGCCCTCTTTTCATGTCAAGGTTTTCCCTGTTTAAAGCTTTCACTGCTTATCCGGTGCCCGTATCATTTAAATCGAATTAAGGACTTTCCGCCATTGTTCTCCTAAACTGAAATCCAGTTGAGTTATGACAAAGCCAACAGACCGACAGTTTCTACCGCCCCCCCACCCAAAACTCATCGACCTCAAATCAGCAGATATTTGTTGTAAAATCGATTTTCTACCGCATGCGCACGGCCCAAACGCGCCATTCACCATTCAGCTGGCTCCTGATGAATTCAAGAGATAGGTGAGTGTAGCCATGGTGTGGGACAGCATTGTATCCGGAGCTTGGGGAGAAAAAATCTTAAAGCACACACGATGAAAAGATTTTTTCTTGTCAATGAGTCTGCGGATGGATGGAGCATTCATCCATGGGGGGTGGAATGTAAACAAGGACACACGTACTCCAGCACGTACGAAAGTGCTCGTGAGGGTGTGTGATACAATTTAAGGAGCAATAATTCACTTATTTTAGGAAACCAGTTACGTGTGAATATTTCACCGACACGCACCGAATTGAGTTTATTAAAAACTTTCGACTAAAGGTCGAAGGATGATCTGTGTACCCTCTCGATTGGGGGGCGTCTTCCCAGGGAAGTTAATACATCCTTCACGTCCCTAAATATTTCATCACCCATTGTGCCGGCATTGCTGTCGCCCCTCGCCTACCGCCACCGAACCGGATACGGAATGGAAGCCGAGTCTTTGCCTTTCCTCCCTGGAACGAAAGCGAAAGGGAAAGTGCACCCAAACCGTAAATATTTCATGCTTATGAACTTTTGAGGAACGGGTGAGCTTAATTCGGGGTCACATTACATTATTCGTTTTATGGACGTGGTCTTGTCAAAGGATTTCGTTTAGTTATCCTTCTTTCCTTGACGGGTAATTGATACTTATTCGGGGATGTGACTTTCGCGGAGTTAGGAGGCTTTATTTTCAATTCATGAAGGGAAGAGTGGATAAACTCAGGGCACTGGAGCATATTGATGTTTACCATATTTTACTGACCTTCAATAAACAAAAAATGAGGCAATGAATTTTAAAGGCGAATGAAGTCATATCTTCACGGATTAACTAAAAATATATTAAATAAGTCCTGGGACTTTGAGGCTGTTTAATGATTGATGGCAACAGCTCTAGTCAGCAGTATACACCATGGACACCCGAGGCTTTTAACCAAATTATATTTCCCTGCCTCAGAGCATACATATAAAGACGACGTACAAGTCCACGTTGCAGAAAAAATTTGATTTGTATATATGCATACAAATGTTGTAAAGAGTTTGAGATGTACGTCACATTTTCGATGACATGTGTTCACGACTATTTTCATAAATTAGTAATTAAGGAAAGAATGTAAATTTCCAGACAAAAGTTTGTAGAGCGTTTTTAAAAGAGTTGGCACCTTTTGAAATTTATTCAACTTCTTAAGGAGAGATAACAGAGGCGATTATGCTTCTTGTCAGTGTGGTTTCAGAGCAGATTTTCATATATTTCTTGAGGAAAACGCAAAGATTGATAACCACCATCTATTTGTGTATTTCAAGACAGTGTGCATAGAAACGAGCTCTATAGTTCCGTGACTATTATAAACGTACTAATAGTACACATCAGATTGTGTAGCGTGACGACGTTGAACTCTTGTTGCTCTGTCGAGGTGGGTACTGAGCTTACCGACACCTTTAGTACCAAAAAACAAAACAAGGCACTATCATATGAATCTATGAACATTATTTTTGAGGTGGTGCACCGCTCACAAGTGAACCGCAGTTTTCCAAAATTCAAAGGCCTAGAAGCGGATGGCTAATCGAAATTCGTGTTGTTATCCAAAAAGCACGGAAAACATTATTATCTCGGATAAAGGGTAAATAAGGACATCAGCATTAATACCGAAAAGAAACACCGAATCGCTCCCAATCACGGCTTCTTTGGACTCGACAGGCAAACTGGCTTGGCATAGCATTTTGATCAGCTGAGTTCTGAATGAAATGTTTGGTGCCGTTCGGTTGATGATAGCTGGAGAACAAATTAGTCCAGACTGTTTGTTGTTGCACATATTGTGCGACGGAGTGCACCTAATCAGGCGTCTTAGATACAACATTAGGTGATTTAGAGCATCAAAACAATAAAGCTTTAAATCGAAGAATATTTGAGTATATAACATTGACTAAACGCCGTAGGAGAAATGCACGTTTAATACAGTGTACCCAAATAAAAGAGGACCACAATCAACTTCACGTGATCCACGGGCACCGTTGGCGACAGATAATGCTGGCCGGAGGGGAATGTGGATTGAGGGCCACGTCAAATTTTTCAACTCAATTAAAAAAAACATTTAAGCTGCTTGAACAAATTATTGCAGAACCGAAATAATTTCTTCTAAGGTGGCCAACATGGCGTTGGCGCAGGAAGATTAATCAAAAACGATTCCTTTATTTACATCCAAACTCAATGGAAGTCACTGAGTTCTTCTTTGATATTGTTTGATTAAACATGAAATTCCTTGCCTCAGAAAAAAACAACAAACACTATAAAGAAGATACAATATCTAATGCGGCTTATCTGGTGAGCAACATGAACTTGTAAGGTCTATCAGAGATATGCCAATTATTAAAAATATTCCTAATTGATGTCATCCTTTCCACGCTTACATGCCATCTTAAAACGTTCACGTATCCAAATGACAGCCTAACATTCCCAAAACACCATTATAATGCATTACTCTCGTTTTTATTAATCAATGCCACTCTCTAGTCTGTCAGAGCTCAACCATTCACGTTCGAAACGCATGCGTCTTCTTCGCAAAAACCGGTACGGATCACATCAAAATAATATCGTCGTCACACAGCTCACACAGCAGTCTCCGAGAATCGTGATTACTTCCAATTACACACCTTAAAAAGTTGGCTGGCTATGCCCCCAGATAATAACAAATTCAAACATGATTTCTACATTCGCTTTACGCGTACATTGTTCGCATTTCCAGGTCGGTTAGTAACCCCTTGAACATCCACGCACATAAAATCCACTATTATTATTTACAGTGCTAGCTTAGTTTGGGCGCTGTGCAAGCGAAATTCGCACGTCTACGGTCTATGCTTGATTTGCATAACTGGTTAGTAAGCGTAGACATGCTTTCGAATTACAAAAGGCAAGGCATCCAAGGCAGGTGAACGCAACGGCCAACGAGCTTCCATAGCAACCGATTTATATTTTTTTCTCCACACAAATAAACCCAATCGGAGTGAATTGCAGCTACTGACTCCCATGCGGGCCATAAATGCCTGCTTTTGGTCACCCCAATGGGCCACAATCTAAAATCAAAACATTTTTTTCGACTCGATATTGATTATCACCAGATAAGTACGCTTCTCACTGCCGTAAGTGAATTGGTGAATTGCAGACAACTCAACCGTAGCAGCAGGACCAAGTATTGGCGGTTGCCATTTCGAAGGTTATTGCTTCTCTTATCGCGGTCGCGTCCAGCGAAAGTCTGACGCAACCGCAGCGAATAAACAAACACCGACTATTGATTTTTGTTCCCGATTGAAACGTTCGGTAATTGATGATGAAGTCGTGTCGATGGATGGTTGTCAAAAAATTAATTACTTGTTCGGTTATTTGGGACGATAAGGTCACTGATAGGTACTAGCGTCAAAACAATCGCAAGCACACAACGTCGCGATAAGTGTGTGCGTATAACTCAATCTAGAAATGTTCCTCACATCTTTGGATTGTTTATATTTATCATCAAATAATTTTTAATGTCCGGCCAAAATCACCCGACAGTGTGGAGCACGTGACCAGCAGATGATGCTACGAGCTGATTACTGCTCGGAAGTTTAGGGGTTAACACGTGAAAAGACTGGACTCGTCATTTCAAGGGGCTTGATAACATGTTATAACTGATATTCGAGACACCTGGTTGTTGATGACAGAATTTAAGAGGTTAATATTTTTTTGTTTTTTATTAGCAGCGTGAGTATTAACGATTTCAAAAATAAAATCTTTTTAGAAAACATATTGTGAGTGGAGGAAGTTTCGAGGTAGGACAGTGATTTGAACACTAAAATACATTTTTGACTCTACATGATGGTACAATGCCTTTTTTCGTAATATCAAAAGCGTACACAAATGTTTACCAAGAAAACATTTAGACCTTAATCTAGATGGAAAAGTAATTATATATGTTTATCTAATCCGTGAATTCGTAAAGTTTTCCTTCTTCAAAGGTGCTTGGCCTTTGCAACAATCACTGTTTTGATTATTTTGCATTTAGGCTGTAGCGATTTATGAGCCGGATCGAAACCAAAATATCAACTTATAAACACGATAAAATTTTGATATCACATTAACGTCTCGCACAATCAGGCAAAGTTGTTTAACAGATCAATGTTACTAATCTCTTTTTAATTATGACAAAATTAACAGCCTGAAACACCATGTGTCAATTTCCCTAAGCAGAGAATCTTTGAACTGGAGCTGTCTTGAGGGAAGTCCCCTGACCTCCGTAAAGAATATAGCGTTCGTCGTTTGATATCCTCATTCAGATGTCATCAAAGCAAGCGGGACGTGGAATCGCACCCAAAACTTATTCACATAAAAGAGAGAAGGAGGGAGCTGATCAGGATGTACAGGCTAGATTGGATATTTGTATACATTTCATAAAAATGTTAATGACCTAGCCTTTTTCACTGGTACAAAACTATTGTAATCCCTGAATCATACAAAACTCAGCGAACCAGACTGCAATACTAAAGCTACTATTCTTTCTGAAGTTCTTAATTGGATCAGTCTTTACGAGTATAATTGCATTCTTTGAAATCAGTTTGAAGTCTTGACCATTTAGTTGAAATAACTCGCATTTACTTGAAGTTTTCCAAATAAAAGTCTTTGATACAGAAATTTGCATGAAGCATTTGCGATTTCAACGCTTCATGGCAAAGTTTTTAGGACTTTAAAGCTTTTTGTTGAAGACTTAGGACTGATTCAGGACAGATTCCATAATGAAAAAATCCGTCATCAACTAAAGTCAATTGAAAGAATCACAAACCATGAAATACTTTACAAGAATTCAAGGATTGCAGTACAACACTTTGCAGTCTTTTACAACCCTGCCTTAAATACCATCCATTGTAACCGACTGGCAGCTAGCTCATTTTCTCTTCCCGACTGGCAAATAACACAGACATGTATTAAACGTGATGAAAATTTGTGCTTTGTGTTTTATTAATACATCCACAAGCATTTGGTCTAAATGAAAACACCGGAAACAAATACATAAGTGTGCAATAAGTGACCTTCGTCCGCTTTTGCATTTCTGTTCCTGTTGCTCGAACATGTCTTGAGCGCGACTCATTGTTTCAACGAGTGACAGCAACAAGTACCATAAAATTAAAATCTGAAAAGTTGTAGTGACAATGAACAATGCTTAGCCGCACATCGGGTGATATTCACAGAGGAACAAACCCCGTTGTGAAGTAAGTTTACAACACTTTCTCTACCACAAGTATCAAATTGAGGAGAATGCATATGTAAACATGTTGCATGATCTAGAGGTGTATCAAACAAAAATAAAAACAATTGATTAAACACACAAACATTGTTGGCTACCAAAAAATGGGACAAACTTCTCAGTTACCCATTGGGTGCGAAAAATGTCAAGGCATCTCGGCGTCACCTTGCGTACCTCGCATAGCTAGACGTGCTGAAAATAAAACAATGACAAAGTTCATTGTTTTATATAAAAAAAAGTCGTCACAGACTCTGAAAAAATATCTTGATCATCGCACAAAGATGATGAATCACACTACTGCCAGATGATTGTTTTTCTGATACACCTTATAAGTATAAATCTTTCTGGAAAAAGAAAATTATCAGTATCTGCTTATGCACATAATAAACGATCGTACGCGTTGTGTTAAATCCATTTATTGGATGTGTTTGCCTATGTCTTGTCATAAGATTTAGGAAAGTGCTCTTGATTTGATAAATCTAGTACAAGTCAACATACAGTGATGGTAAAAACTTCTCGACTGACATGAACAAACTAAGTAAAATATATAGCTTGTCGTAACAATGAGAGTCTAAGCAATGCGCGGACGATAGGATTATACGGCAATGATGAGGATTAGTGTACGTTTTCTGTTCTAAGTACTACGAGATTTATTGGTTATTATAGATGATTACTAAGCAGGATGGATTTGTTCGAATTATTGAGGAATAATAATAATAATTGAGTGACACTACAGTTAACAAGGGACCAGGGCCGAGTTTCTACAACAACTACTCGTGTTGTGCGTGCTACAAATCTCTCACGAGTAGAGGGGACCTACAGTTTTTTGTCGGCTCCGAACGGCGAGATTTAAGATTTTTTTACTAAGCAGATTTGAAATTCTGTAGGGACTTCTGTAATAAATAATTAAGTGGCACTGCAGCCCACAAAGGACCAGGACCTAGCTTCTGCATCAATTACTCGTGTCGTCCCACGAGTGGAGTGAACCTACAGCTTTTTGCCGACTCCGAGGTCGAGATTTTAAAAGCCTTTTATAGACAATTAGTACCCTTTGAGTGTTGTTAACAACACGGAAGAGGTGTTGCCGTAAAAAATGCAATGTGTCCAGTCCGGAAATCGAATTTGAGACCTTCGCCGCGTGAGTCAACGAACTTACGCACCACGCCACGTCGACCACTAAGCGACTTCGAAGCTACAAAATGCATGAAGTTCCCGCTGTCTCGTCACTCCAGGACCTTGGCGTAACCTGTGACAGAGAATTGAACTTCTGCTCTCACACTGATGATATAATTAGCAGAGCTAATATGACATTCGGTTTCGTGGTACGTTGCACATTTATTTAGACCAATACACATTGGTTCCTCCACTTTTTCTCTTCCACAATCTGATCGCTTAAGGTTACTCAAAAACCCTTTAGCATGAGTAAATTATCGAAATAATTCATAATTCCATATTTAAAAGTGGCAAGTTATAACCACTTCCTTATTGGTTTCTGGTTATAACACAATAAGTGTTGTAAATAGTGAACGGTAGCGTATAGACTTATTGCTCAGCTTCTGAACTCAGATCAAATCAATGAATACTGCAATTAGCAAAATAAGTATACATTTTCCTTTCACTTCGAAAGCAGTGCATGTTTGGTAAAAATATCAAAGAAAACTGTGCATCCATAATGCACCATCATTGCAGCATTATGGCAACGCCGATTGCAATTGTCAAAACGCGTTTGGTTTTTGACATTTTTTGATTCACCGTTAATTTTTCTTCTGAAGTACATAGTACGAGCCACAGACAATTTTATTTTAAATTTTCTCGAAAATAAACGTAGTTGTTTATAAATGTTAAACGTGCTGAGTTAATGTGACGAAAACGGGAAAGTTTGCTTTAGACACAATCAGGAAAAAAGAAAACAAATACTCTTAAAGCAAAGACATTTTTGGAGCAAAATTGAGGTCGAAACGACGGATCGCTTTGTAGGAACGTGAGTGAACATATTTGATTTTAAATTTTGGACATACGATTCCCTTCAAACCCTCTCATTCAACCCGCACAATCACGAACCAAATATGTGCATGAGTACTACTTCCGCAAATAAGCAGAGATTAACTTCATTCTTCTACCATAACCTGATCAAAAGATGAAATAGAGTTCTAACAAACGGCAAGAAATTAATTGGATTTTTTCAGACATTGCATTGCAAAAACAGTTCTCTGTCGTATAAAAACGTATGTATTTCTATTCAAAGAGAAGGTAGTACTTAAATTCAGGACTAATCAAATTTCGCTCTCGCCGCATATTTTCGACACAGTTTCATATGCCTTTGGAACCTATTCCACAAAAGTGTACAACGATAAGTGATTTAAAAATGTACATATTGACACAACTAATTATCATTGCTTGTAAGCTGACCTAAATACCGGGCAATCTCTAACGATGCTCTTATAACTTATCGCCTTCTTGGAAATTATCCAAATGCTTTTCTTCACACCATAAAATAAACTTGATTACTCTACTTACGATTTCCACCGACCCACCCACTTAATGCATGATCGTCCCTTACCTGAAACTAAAAAAAAAATCAAAATCAATTCGAGTGTCCATCCAAATACACAGATGCTATGTTAATTCGTGAAAATGTATTGAGATACACAAATACTGTGAAATTTGAAAATTTGCCAAATTTCACTTTTGCATACATTTAACATGCAAATCTTGCGGGACCATAAGCGACTCATTAGAGTTCAGCAGCCCGTCTTGCGTGTAAAGTTCTATGTTTCGGAAAGACAAGTGTCCCACCCCCTCTTCCCTGACCTTATGTAACAATCACCGAAGTTCCCGGATGGGCATAGCGAAGTTGCGCACGAAAATTTCTGACAGTGCACTGTGCTGAGGAAACCGCCGCTGACAGTGGAAATTTCCCAAAATTTCGAGAATATAAATATTCAATCCCAGCGGCAGGAGTCCATACACCAATTGGATCAAGTGGTTTCGTACGTTTATTGAAACATGATGAGTCGTACATTGACTTTGTTCGAAGCGTGAAATAATCAATTAACGATAATGTATCTTTATTATTTGCTAAGGAGCTTTCGACAAGGTGGGTGTGTACATAGCAATAAATTGCCGATTACCCGACCTCTACCACAGGGCACTATGCATAATAGCCACATTAGGAATAGAAAGTGACATTTCCAATCAGAATGAAAATTGGAGCGTAATCTCCGTATAAGGATGGCAGAAAAAATTCAATTTTCACAGCTTTTCGACTTACTTGACGGTCATAGCTCGACAACGAATCAATCCAAAATCGTTGAGCTTTCACTTTGGTTGCTTGTTTATTGAATTTTTTATTCAAGATAACTGAGATATCTTTAATGCGAAAAATTATCGCAAAAAACTTGCACACAATTTGCACATATAACGATGTTGGAAATTCACAATCCACTGAACTGCAATCGGGATTTTCTGTAGATCTGCAGATTGATGCCTGTAGAAATGTGTATGCATACTTCATTCATTCACACACATTGTCGTCAGGGGGTTTGTTGTTCTCAGTCATGCAAATGTATTCGTTGACAGAAGAGAAACGTGTTGGAAATGACAGGTGTGACGAAGACAGAGGGTATTTGACATGTTTCTAGCCTGTTCTGGACTGTTGTCGTTTAACTTGCTGAAGTGTTTGTGGATTTGCTGTGTATGATAATTTCATAAAAGTGATGCCAAGTTAAATATTTTTGGTGCCGTCATTGGTAAAATGTAGGAGAATTTAATAATATTTAATATGTGAAAAAGGAAATTCTCCCTATGCCCAATTAAAACATTAGAAACATAATGTGATTTCAAAAGACGCAGCAATTTCGAACTTATCCTTAGAATTTTGTCCCAAAAGGTAGGAGGACCAGTGTGTAATAGGAAAAAAAATTATTTATATTTTTTGTTTACTTTTTCGGTATAAAATGAATTAGCACATTTATTGTCTAAAGGAAATGGTCTAAACACCTGTCAAAATTCATCCCCAAATTGGTCTACTTCAGTCAACAACATCAAGTCCTATCTCACACATGCCATCGGCCAGATGTCGCCACTAGTAAATGAAACCATAAATACCTTTCAAGAATTACGAACCACTCAAAGAAGACAACAATATACCCCTCCAGTTGTCGCTAAAGAAATTCAAAATTTCATTGCTCAAACGTTCAATTCATTATCAATTTGCTCAGATCGCTCTCAGTTTCTAAAATAAGATGCTACACATGAAATAAGTGCAACAGTGCAAAAGTGATATACCTTAAAAAATTCACACGCCAAAATGGCATTCCTGTGTCCCGTCAGAATACGTCGGGGAAAGAAGAAAAAATGTAAGTACCCTTCACCCGTCGAACAGAATTCCCTCAAAATGCATATTCGATCGGAATTAATATATGTATATATATTTTTTTCAAATTTTTCTTGCGGAGTTTCTCTGAGAGACATGCGACGAAAGAGTTCAACAGGAAACTTGTTTTCGTTTCATGCACATACCCGCCCCCTCCCATTACATCCACCCCATTATCTAGTGCAATCAAGTGCATCACCTGTTGTCACTTGATTCTGATGTGTCTATGTGTTTTCCGTTGCAGCATCGAACAGCGATGTGGATAAAGAGCTGTCTCGACCCGGCTCAGGCCTAGGGCTGAACCATGGGATGGGACGCATTACAGGTTCAGCGAGTATCGAAACTCTTGTTCGCGTCGGCATCGAAAAGGAACATGGTCTAAGTCCGGACTCAAAGATGGTTGTGCTGCACGACTTCACGCCTTGTGTTGATGACGAACTGGAGGTCAAACGCGGACAAATAGTGAATATACTTTACAGAGAAAACGACTGGGTTTATGTCATAGGTCAGGACACGAGGCAAGAGGGCTTCATACCACACTCCTACTGTGCACCCTACAACACCCAGCTAGCCGACTTAGCCATAAAAAAGAAACTGCCCAGAGATCAAAGTCTTCCAAACGATTTGACGGAAGGAATTCACAGCGACATCAGCAAGTTAGAGTTGCTGGAGGATTCAGTACAACAAATAGGCGGTGGCGGTGGTGGTAGTGGTGGCATAAGTAATGGAATGCAATCTCCTCTTAAGAACTCACAAGCAAGTCTGAGTTCTGAACCGGATTTCTTACCGTTTGCCAAAGATCCCAGTGGTCGGTACATTGTTTTATACACGTTTATAGCGCGCGATGAGAATGACGTCTCTGTGGAACGCGGAGAGTTTGTGACCGTTTTGAATCGCGAAGACCCCGACTGGTATTGGATTGTTAGAAGTGACGGCCAAGAGGGGTTTATTCCATCAGGGTTTGTCTATCCAGCAGATAGCGTCCTTCAAACCAAGCCATTGGGTGGACAGAGTCCATCCAAACCATTGAGTCCAGACCTGTGCGGAAATGGCAACGGAATGAACAACAACAATGCGAACCCTCTCCAGGGAGGAGGAATTGGCCAACCAAATAATGGAAATATTGGTGGTGGAGGTGGTCAAATGGTACAACCAATAAATAATAATTGCGGAACATTGCCAGCAGGAACCAATCCACAGCAACTGGGCGTTGGCGCCGATGATTTACGATACCATGGTACTGAACTGGTTATGCTCTACGATTATAAGGTAAGGGCCGCTTTCTTTATTGGTCGGTTTGGGAGTTGAGGAGTTTCAATATCTTTTAGGCACAAGCACCCGATGATCTGTCGGTACGACGTGGGGATTGGATATACGCTGACCTCAACAATCAAACGGTGGACGGCTGGCTTTGGGCTTACGCTCCGAAGACTCGAAAGTATGGCTTCATACCGAAAGCCTACGCACGTCCGCCCGCCATGACAAGTCTCTAGAAATAAAACCGCTCACATGAGACTGCGCATCGTAAAGTACCAATTAAGTTATTTACAGTAATGAATCAAAATAGTAGGACTTGTATATTTACTTCTTCGCTCAGCGAGTTCCCCTTCGCTGGCAGGCGCTCTTTGCTATGGGATTGGTGTGAATTCATGTTCTAACTTGATTTATACATACTAAGATAGAAATGTAACATGTAGTATTCTGTTAAAACTTAACTACTCTTAAGTCAAAAGAACAAAATTATATGAAACTTATATAAGCAATAAAATTATAGAACAGAAAGATATTGAGGTTATATGATGAAATAGGCTGACAATTGTTACATCTGAAGGTCCTCTTGGTGGGGCCAAACTTAACCAACTGGAGCGGTAATTTGTGTTTAATGATTAGACTGCGCTTTATTGAAATGATTATCCTCTTTACAGAAATGAATACCATATCCAGAAAAACCATTTCCAACTTTATATTTTCTTTGAAAAAGCGCATACCGCAAACATTGCTTACCAAGTTTAATATTTTGCACAGATCAAGGCGAACAATGGGATCTTTTGTTGCAGCGAGGAAGCGTGTGGTCGCCCTATGTGGATTGGAATTCAACTTCTAATTAAAATTGTTGTTGTACAAAACTTAGTTAGTCTAGTTGCGTGGGCTTAAGTGCTGGATAAAAGTAAACAGAGTTGATTTCACTTCTGTGTCTGTACAGGTCTCTGTCTACAAAGAAATTCAATGAATTTGGTGTAATTGAGAAGTAAGTACGCTCTACCAATGTTAACTTTCAAAACGATTTCCCATCATGTATTCTTTTACGGGCGAAGGAGACTGCCTTCTGACCATCATCATATAATGTAAGTGAAGCATAATGCCAGAGTTCTCAAAACTGCAGAACAGAGTTTTAAACTTTATTACACGCCACTGTAATTCTACAAGGAGGCAACTGGTTGTTTCAATTTTTTCGTATCACATCTTCATATCTACGACGATACGCTTCCCACCTGTCTAGGTCTCGCCTCATCTGAAGTTTTAACATCGCAAATACAGAAGTAACGTCTTTCACCGAAAATAATATGACCCCTTCTTGTTTGGCTTTAATGTGCCACTTTAAACAACTAACTCCAAGTGGTGATTTACCTACTCATTCTGATATAGTAGCGTTACAATGGACCTGGGCCGTAAGCAACAAATCTCTTCAGCCGTGTGGGTTTATGTTCTTTTCTATTTGTGTGCGCCACTTCAGTCGAGGCCATTTTCTGTGTTGATGTCCCAATGCCTAGGTATTTAAAACTCTTCAATCCCCATATGACCTTCATGGAACCGCTCTGGAATTCGGCGCTACTTAACCAGGTGCAGGCCTACATCCTGCAGTACAGAGAGACCTCAAATGGCTTCCTCATCTGATTTCAGTATCGTCCATGTCTTTGCGTCGTAGAGCAGGATTGGAATGAGCGGTGTGCTATATAATGTTAGATTGATCTAGAGAAAGGCTAGATTATTGGGTCCAAGGAAATAACATATTTTGTACTAGTAAAACTGCGCTTGGTGCACACAAGTGGGGAAGGACCTCCACCAAATTGGAGCGCGCAACTGGCGGCAGCTGGCGAAGATTGTGATGGCTGGAGAGACATGATGGTTGAGGCCCAGGTCTACCCCGGACTGTAGCGCCACAAGAAGAAGAAAAAGAATACTGCGCTTGATCTTCGTGCTGATTTTTTTTTTCTCAAATCTAGACAAAGTCCGTGACCACCTCTAAATTGCTTGCCACTTATTGTGACATTCTGTTCAAGCCTTTGGGAGAAGAAAGTAGTGTCTGGCATTAAAATTCAACTAACGTTGTATCTCCGCATAGTTCAGTTTGATGTGTTTGATTCCTTAAATAGGGAAGTAGACAAATGTGGTTCCTGTGTTGTAAATTCCACTGAACTTATGCAGTAAAACAATTTTAATGCAATAAATTTGTATAAAAAAATACTTTTAATGACGTTAACGGTACAGATATTGCTTTCTACTTATGTATACTGATATATGTTTGTAATCGATATCTCTTAAAAGTCTCTAACATGTTAGCGATTCATCGCAGAATTAAATTAAACACCAACAAGAACCCTCGTCTACAGATTCTGTTATACATATGTAACTACAACACAATACAATATATGGTCTACACCTTATCATCAATTTATTTAAAAAAGTGATTATTTTTCCTTGTCTTTTGATTATATTCGTTAACTTAACTCGTGCATCTATTCAAATATTATTTGTTTTCAAAAGGTAACTTAAATTGTTCATTGCGTTTTACTTCGGCTTGTTACATGCGGAAAGAGCTTTTTTTGTTTGTCCAACGATCACAACAGATCAATGTCTATAAATATAAAAGAGAAACATTCACGCTGCATAAATTAACAGATAAGATTAATTAATTATTAATGCTGCTAGTAGAGCATCTCGGTCTTGTGACTTGGCTCAGTCAGTTACTGCGTTACACTGGATAGTTTTGCTGATGAACCGTTTGGTGTGCATTTAGGACATCCATTTGAGATTTTTCTGCAAAAAAAGGAAAGTAATTTGATTAATTATTTCTGTGA
The DNA here is from genome assembly GCA_944738645.1 of Eristalinus sepulchralis. Classification (NCBI taxonomy): domain Eukaryota; kingdom Metazoa; phylum Arthropoda; class Insecta; order Diptera; family Syrphidae; genus Eristalinus; species Eristalinus sepulchralis. The sequence goes on from OX122886.1 coordinate 59,838,010, forward strand.
GCAATGGAGAAGAGGTTTTCGGTGCACACGACGAAGTTGGGACATTAGACATTAGAGGGGCATCAAAATGTGTCGAAACAACAAACACAATGATAATGACAAAAACTTTAATCGCCACCAATTGCTCACGCGATCGCCTATCTACATAACCAAGAAATTCGTATACGCAGTAAATGGCTGTACAATGGTGGTTAAGTGATTCACATTGTTGCCAAACGTCGTCTTCATAAGTACGTAATTTTTCCATCAAATAAAAAGGTGGCGTCAAGTCTAAAAACATAAAATCAAATCACCGATTAGGTAGCCCTAATGAATATCAATATCTAAACAGGCAAAGAGCCACTTAAAGGCCAGCGTGACTAATTTTAAAACGAAAAGTCATATCACCGTGGCGAACAAACATTAATTATTTTCCCATAAAGAATTTCAGTCTCTCATTTCAATTTCACCTAATCCTTTTTGACTCACTTTAAAGCTTCCTTGAGGTGTTCCTTTTCAGTTAGTTCAGCCCTCAGTTTCTGTTGCAAATTGAGTATCAAGTCGTTCTTGCTGTTCACTTGCATCTTAAGATGAGCAATTGTTTCTTCTTGTGCTTCAAAAATTGCCTACAAAACATTGCAATCATATTTCACTTCAAAATCAAGTCATATCATTTATACTTACTCTGCATTCTTCCATGCTTTCTGAATATGTTGGTGGCTCGTCGAGGCAGAAGAACTCTCGCACTAACTTGAACTTTCGCAGCTCCTCCTTCGACATTATTGAATTGACGAACATTTGCAGACCCTGCACCCGGTTGTCAAGAAAAACCGAGTTGAAGTTATCACCAAAGATCTTTTTACGGGGTAAATGCAGGGTTATTGTGGGAAACGCCTGCTTCAGCTTGTTATTGAGTCGCACAAAATCTGTGTAGCGACGCAGAACCAACCAACTGTCATTAGTAAAAGGATTCTCAACGCGCAGCTTATAAACTGTAAATCTAGCACGCTCCTCCATCACTTCGTATCCAATTATAGGAATTCGCACCGCATTTGTATCTGTAAAACCAGTCCTTTCGCCATATTCTGACGTAAGAACACTTCGATTGGAACGATTTGAAATACTGCACTCGCTCATGCGTCGCCTAGTTTCACTGAGCGATCCTGACCGAGTCCCAGTTGAATTTGGAGTACCGCTGTCTGTGTAGACCGAACGAGAAAGATCTCGGTCACTAAGAGCACCTTGAAGTGGCATATTATTGCTTCTCGGTGCACTACTATGCACAGTTTTGTGAACAGATATAGTCTTAAGGCAAACCTCAGATTTAGCACCAATTAAATTAGAATTTTCTTTGTATGTCGCAGCCAGTTTTTGAACATCACTCTCCGACTTTGACGTGATCCGCGAAGCATAGAGAGACGTCGATTCGGGTTTCGATATGTCTGGATACGATCGGGAAAGTTTTCTAATTTGTGGCTGCGACTCTTGGGTGAATTTCCTTGACCGATTAGCTGATAAGTATTTCCTGTAGGGTTTAGCACTATCACGTTTCTTTATAGCACGCAGGGACATTTCAGCTAAGGTTGAGGCGTCTGAAGGTTTCTACGGTTCGGTGAAAATACTCAATGGTTTCGATAAAAATTTTCATTCCACTGAACAAAATAAGTTTCTTTGTGAAGAGTGGTACAAATTATCTAACCATTTGATAAGGTTCGAGACGATTTTGTTCGAAAATGTTTATGCAGCAGGAAAACGAAAAGGAAAAACACAAAACAAGCAACAAGCGAAGCAAAAACTTTTTTTATACTTTTCTAAATGATTTTAATGACAACTGATGACATATGAAATTGTAAGTAGCGTATTGTTGTTTTTTTGACATCTTCCGTTGAATGATGTCATTAAACCCATAACCATTGATATACAGGGTGGATCAAATGGACTTCTGAAAAAATGTGTTTATTAGTTGCACATAACTCCAATGGGAGTGAAATTAAATAATTTAATAAATATCAAAAACTGAAAGTGAACTGCTCTATATTTTTTGCTAAAACATTATGTTTTCCGATTAATGATATAGAAAAAAAAACAAACAAATATCTTTAACCCAATTATAAGTTTTATTTATATTTCTCCCAGAACCGCTTAGCTCTTTGAATCGGGTTTAAGTTCTTCGCGGGTTTTCTTCAGATTTTCCAACTGTTTTTTTGCTGCATTAATTTTCTCTTGGGATACAGTAACTGGAACTTGGCATTCCTGCTGCTCCTTACGTATAAATTCCAAATTTTTTATTTTTTCCTCTAGAAATGGAATCTGCTGCTTTCGTAGGTTGGCGTGATATTCTTCCAAACGTTGTTGCTTGATATTTTCACAGTGAATGTCAGTTAACTTTCGCAGAGAATCTTTTCGAGTGATCCAGTGGAACTCATTTGGAGGCGGCTTGTAGACAATGTCAAATTTTTCCAATATCCACTCGAACCGTTTGTAATCCCAGCGACGTAAGAATTTCAAGTACTTCTTTCGCTTATCTATCATTTCCTTAAGATCAACCTTAGTTCTTGTGTCACGGGGAAACTTTTCCATATGATCTTGGAATCGACGAATAGTTGCAGTCATCTTTGCCACTAAAAAGAAATTCTGTAAATTAGTTAAAGTCATGGAAATGGAAACAAGAGCAATTACACTTTGCTTCCATTGAACCCAGATCAAGAGGATGTCTCTGAACCTCCTTTATAAACATGTCTCGATATAGATTCGAAGTGTGAATATTCCTATTGTTTTCAATCCGGAAGAGGGATTTCACTGCCTCATCCGCACTGTAAAGAAACGTTTTCATTACTTAAGAATAAATTGCGCATATTTCAAATTTGAACATACTCTTGTAATTCCTTTGATTCACGAAATTCTGGAAGTAATTGTTTCGAATCTATAGGAGGCAACCTAGACATATCACCGCTCTTCTCCGGCCTTATGCATGGTATCTTTTCTGGTCGAACCCATTTGATTTTCAGATCCGACTTAAAGGCGTATTCCCTTACAATTTGTCGGTTAATGCAATTTGTTGCTTTGAGACAATTTATAAAATTCATTTTGATCCGACTTTATACAGAAATCTTGAAATCCAATGAAAAATAATTCTTGCACCTACTCCATATGTGCAAACTGACACAGGTTATGTCATATGTCAAAATTTAGTGCAGTTCGTTCAAATGAAAATACTGTCGAGAATAAAAAATTTAAAAAGTAGACTTGAAGAAATTAAATCAAAAAGTCGAGGCTGTTATAAATAATTTTGTACAACGGTCAAATTTAATACATCATTCTGCAGCAACACAAAATGCAGATTCCGCTTTGTCAACGAGTTTGGAGTAAACGTACCAAAGCTGCCTGCAGCTACATTAATTGGCACTGATCACCTCGTACCTAAGGTACCTGTAGTTGTGTATTGCATTCCTCATTTTCATTGATAACATATTTTTTGTAATTATGTATCGGCTTAGGTCCTTATTCAACCTTACCTGCTATTCTTAACAATGATTAAAATGGATAGTTGAAAATTGTAAATGGAACACACCTGTCGTAGATCACGAAACGTTAATGTGGCATTACATATGTCAAAACACTAACCGAATTTGCTATTTATTAACAAAACATATTTTTTTCACAGTCAATCCAAAAGTTTAATAAACAAAAGTTAATGATCACATTATTGTATATATTTGAGCTTTAGATTTATCCCAATGTCTACGCGAAGGGAAGATCATCCGCAGCTAACGCTTGCCGAAAAACAAAAATACATCGAAGACTACAATTTCCTGTACTGTGATGAATCCGGAAAATATGAGAAGGTTGCTAAAATTGGACAAGGAACATTTGGGTATGCACATTCTATGAAAGGAGGAAATATATTTCGAATTAGCAATAAAATCTTCACAGGGAAGTATTCAAGGCCCGTGAAAAGAAAAGCAACAAAAAGTTTGTTGCAATGAAGAAAGTTCTCATGGACAACGAAAAGGAAGGCGTATGTATAGTTTAGCACTTCCATTTTAAAACTAAAAGTAATATTAACATTGCCACTTGCAGTTTCCCATAACGGCATTACGTGAAATTCGGATTTTGCAATTGCTGAAGCATGAGAACGTGGTCAATCTAATCGAGATTTGTCGAACAAAGGCAACTTCGCATAATGGATACAGATCGACGTTTTACCTGGTGTTTGACTTCTGCGAGCATGATTTGGCTGGCTTACTCTCCAACATCAATGTTAAATTCAGTTTGGGAGAAATCAAGAAGGTCATGCAACAGCTATTGAATGGTCTATATTATATACACAGCAATAAGGTAATTGTAAGGCTTTTAGACGCGCCGAATTTAATGTGTTCCTTTCTCAGATTCTTCACCGCGATATGAAGGCTGCCAACGTATTGATTACCAAGCACGGTATATTAAAACTCGCCGATTTCGGGTTGGCGCGTGCCTTCAGTATACCGAAGAATGAACAGAAAAATCGCTATACAAATCGAGTTGTCACCCTCTGGTATCGTCCACCAGAACTTCTGCTCGGAGACCGGAATTATGGTCCGCCTGTCGACATGTGGGGTGCCGGATGTATAATGGCGGAGATGTGGACGCGATCACCAATTATGCAGGGAAATACTGAACAACAGCAGCTCATATATATATCCCAGCTGTGCGGTTCGTTCACGCCTGACGTGTGGCCGGGCGTTGAAGAGCTCGACTTGTACAAAACTGTCGATCTGCCCAAGGGCCACAAGCGAAAAGTAAAAGAGCGACTGAAACCTTACGTTAAAGACCCACACGGGTGCGATTTGTTGGACAAACTCTTAACGCTGGACCCAAAGAAACGCATTGATGCGGATACTGCGCTGAATCATGACTTCTTTTGGACTGATCCAATGCCAAGTGATTTGAGTAAAATGTTGTCACAGCACTTGCAGAGTATGTTCGAATACTTGGCACAACCCCGGCGCTCTGGTCAGGTTAGGCAATACCAGCAGCAGATGGTGACAATGATGCAAAAGCCACAAGACAATAGCCTCATCGATCGTGTTTGGTAGCCGCTGTCCCTGAGACAAAAGTCTCATAAATCGTATCTGCGAGCCTATGCCTATATTCGAGTTTAGTTTCACAACTCATTGCTTGCACCCCAAGCGGTTTTCATACCTTTTATTTGTAATCCTAGATGTTAACGCAATAAATTTGTTTAACTCCCATTGAAAAAATGTGGATCTCTTCAAACTTTCCTTCTACCCAAGAAAAAAACATTGAGCTTTTTTGTACAATTTTTATTTACTTCTAAAAAGGAAGTACATACCATAAGTTTAAAAATTAATTTTCTTTTAAACATACAAACATACGCAGGTTATTAAGTAACAATAATAAATTATAAAAAAATAATAATAAACCAAATAAGTCAAAACAATTCGTCTACCGTGCAAAATAATTGAGGGTGAACATCTTGAAAATTCAAATCCATTCTTCGGTTAGATATAGTGGTCCACAGACCTGTGTGGTTAACGTCTTCGCCTGTGTGTGGACGAACTCCTGGAGCGGGATCGTTTCTTATTACGCGACGACGACGTGGTTGAATGCGGTGAACGACTTGTTTCGCTATGCTTGTATTTAGAGTGGGAAGAATTTGAATAGTGTCGGGAGTTAGAGCGGGATCGAGTGACTCTTCGATGTCTGTCTCTTGAACGATCCCGCTTTTGCCGAGAAGATGCCGATCGAGATCGAGACTTTGAGCTGTGGCGCGATTTGCGCGAAGATGTATGAGATCGTGTCTTCGAGCGTTCACGAGAGCGGGATTTTGATTTTGGTGAAGAGGTAGATGAGCCACTTGAGCTTGAAGGCGATGTCGACGAGGATGATGACGACGATGAAGAAGATTGTGTCGATGACGAACTGCTCCGTGAGGATCGTCTTCTGGAGTTTGATCTTGACCGCGGCTTCAATTTCTTGTTGGTGTCTTGTTTGATGTCTTCATTGTCGGAGCCCCATAGGTCATACTTTGACAAGTCGCCGTCGCCGTCGTCTTCTTCATCATCCTCTTCTTCTTCCTCTACCGCGTCTATGCTAGATCCATTCTTTTCTTTTTCTTTCATCAATTTCTTATCCGGAATGCTCGATGACTTCTTTCGTTCCTCATGCTTGCGCTTCTTTCTCCTCCCAAACTCGTCATATTCACTGTCGGATTCGTCTCTTTCTTTGTATTCAACAACACCTCTGTCGTTGTACCCTCCACCGTAACCTAAAACAAGACGCGTTAATTGTGAATGCAGAATCTTAAATGGTGCACTTGTATGCATTCATAATCTTGGTTCCGACATTTTACAACTCACCGGTCCTTTCTTCGACATCGCAGAATTTTGGCGCGTTGCACATGTTACAAGTTTGCCTGCGGGCCCAGTTTACATTGGCGCACTTGCTACACTGCCAATCCTCGGCGCTAAACAGCCCCCGCGATTTCTCAGCCGCAGCCTTGCCGATTTCCGTACCCAGTTTCTTTTTCACCAAGCCCCCGCCACCACCGACAGTGATAGCTATGGCTTCTGGACGTTCCCGCTGGCATTTGTGGCAGTGTGTACGCCGTCCAAAGTTCACATTTTTGCAACTTTTTTTTGCATTTTCAAAGACAGTATATGCGTTTGTTTTGGTTGTATTCAAACAAATTTTGTTTCATATTTGGTTTTCATTTTGAGTACCAAGAGTCAAGGGGAAGATACCAAATGTAAATGGAAGATGGATGAACATTTGGATAGATGAGGGAGAAATTAGTGTTTTTGTATTATTGGATTATATTGCTAGTTTAATTTTTTAAACACTGGAGTGATTTTTTTACAATTTTTCTTACTCAACATCACCGCAGATCCAATCATTTCCACCGCTACCAGAACTGCTATCGGAAACTTTTCCACTATCGGCAACCGACATATTCAAGTCGAGGTAATTTATTTAGTTTCTTCCAATAACAATTGATTTGTTAGTTAAATGCAATCAAAATGAAAAAAAATATATATAAAACTTTTTTTCTACACAATTGACAAGACCTCAAATTGGCCGAATTTTTACTGCATTGCGCTGTTTGCAAGAGAATTGAATATAAGATGTTTTTTTTCTGCTGTTTGGCGGCGAAAAGTGCTAGAATATTTTTTTTATGTTGACCTTGTCGGTAATGTAGTGTATTGCGTGCGTAGTAGATTATGAAATAGTAATGGATGTGTAGTGCTTATCAATTTTATAGGCAATACACATTTTTTGACTTGTTAGAATTTTCTTTCTTAAATTTTGAGCTACCACAATTATATAGACATATTTTTATTACATAAGGATATGTATCGGGTGTGGCCTCGATTAGCGGCGTGCTCGTTTCTTACAGGTTATTAGAAATTAGGCTTGGTAAAACAGACTAGATTATGCGAAATTTTAAGAATAAGGTATGTTTAATGTTTGCAAAACTTCAATGATTATTAGTTTAAGAAGTATAATATAAACAACCAATTTCACGTCAGTGGCCTTCTTTTTCTTGTTTATCATGGTAGAAAATAAAATTGATATCCAAATATACCAGCTTTGCAAATCAACGCAAGGTGTGTTCGGGTACAAGCTCATGAACAAGAAACAAAAACTAGGAAACAACAAATTTGGAAACAGTTTTTGTTATTACTTATCACAGAGATTGTTATCATAGTGCAATGCATTGCTTCCCATTTGTAGTTATGCAATTTCTTGCGCTTTTATTCATGCAGAAAACATATCTAAGCTTATGAGCACTATATTTTAATAATAACTTCTCTGTGAGGACATCACTGATCACTACAAACATCAGTCAAAAAGTTCTATTTCGTTCATTTGGAGAGCTCTTTATTTTTATAGTGGTACCAAATCATTCCTACTGTCTTCGTTGAAATTTATTTTTATTGTGCTAACTCAATAATTCGCGTGTTGAAACAGCCCGAATCATGAGTAATGCAAGTTGTATATTTTGCTATGAGTTTACTCGTTTTTCTTAATATTGTCACCAAAAAATTGTTGTAGAATTTTTAATTTAGCAAAAGTGGTTCAAAAGTGAAGTAATTCTTAATATTCTCAGAGTTCATACTCATATGAAGGTTATTGCACTTCCATTGGCGCCCAACGTGGGACAATAAAATTTTTGTAAAAGCCACTATTGTTTTTTGAAAGAATTTTTTACATGTAATTTACATGCATATTTGATGTCGAAACTTGCTCACATGTTTCCAATTTATTCGTTCTCATATTGGATTTTCATTTGCCCATTGCAATGTACGAGCACGAGCACGAGCAGATTTTTGTCTAACTTTGTATGGTTTTAAATGTAAAGCTAGTAAGAGAATCATATATGCATTTATGCGTGGGGTTTGAAGAATTCGTCTAATGAATTTGATTGATTGTTTAGGTGATGGGCATTCCTCGCGAGGCGTGTATTTCAGTGAATTCTCAATTGATAGGAATGTAACATATGATTGATTGATGGTCAACATTTGAAAGTATCTTTTGTTGCCATAGCGATAGAGAAAAAATATGAGACATTACACGAGTTTTTAAACAAGTTGCCAAAGTTTGCTATATTACTGTATCCTGTGACTCTTACCACTCGTTTTTTTATGCTATCAAGTATGTGTATAATGGAGGATTATTATATTTTTATTTTATGCACGAGTATATGCGGATTATAGTACTTGTATATTGGTAAACGGCAAACAGGTTTAGGAATTTTATGTACTTACCATACGCTTCCCTTACTTTTCTATGGCCAAAGTGCAAGGACTTCAGTGAATTGGAGAGAATAGGTTGAATAAGAAAAAAATATCAGAGCACCACCAGCATTCCTTTGAAGTATATCTGACTTACATTTAACTTGTATAATGTAATTGGAGTAAGATATCGAAGAAGTAATAAACATGCACATTCGGCAACAGGGCTTAATCCTAAACTGTCAAATGTCTTAGAATTCGTACAGACACAGTTTCTTTTACCCTGTACAAGTAGCTTGCATACTTTAATTGCCATCGTCCCCAGAATGCAATGTTTAAGTAGCAATGACAATCCAGCAAAAATGGCCTATAATGCTAAAACTATAAATATGGGAAAAAGCGACATTTGTGATTATTTGGTAAAGAAAGAAACACCCATCTTAACTTTTTACAATCATCTCTATTTATTTTACATTTTCGCTTAATGTATTCAAAAATTTAAACAATAATTACTATGTTCTGAACATGTTAAGACTTATAGGTAAACAATATTACAACTAAAACGTAAATATAGTAATCAGTAATTAATATAACGCTCACGACTCAAACATATATAGTGGATTTGTAAATATTTGAATAAAAAGAAATATATATGTATATATATATTTATATAAGTCCTAAACTTTTAACGCTATGTCTAACCCATTATTTGTTTATCAATTACTCTCCTCTCAGACAAATCCCCTTAAATTAATTTCTACACAAATCCGTATGCAAACATTAGTTTGACACACACACAGTTATATTCTGTCCAATAAAATGTAAAATAAAATTTGTTGTATATAATATGTAAAATATATAAAATTATACGCTTTTTGATTTGTTGGTTGTATCTGCTTAACAGAAAAAAAAATATTAAAATATCTCTAACATAGATAAAATTTGTTTGTTTTGATTTTAAACGGTACAAGTGTATCAAATAAAAGCTCTATTATATGAGAAACAAATTATATTTATGGGTATATGGCGTCCGTATTGTGGTTTGTTTGTTTGATGTGTATTTGCTTTTGTGAGTTAATATTTTATGACTGAAATGAGATGCGTGTGGTTGAATATATGCATATTGTAACAGTTATTTTTTGTATCTTTTGTTTCTTATAAAATGTACAAATTTACTTTTTTCAAATGCCTATTTTTAGTTTGCAAATTATATTTTTATTTTCTTTGTTTGGAGGGAAAAGACTATTTCTAATTGGTTTGTAACTATGTTCTCAATCTTTTAATCAGGTATTTTGGTTTCATTATTCTCTTTTTATTTTGTATTATAATTTGTGACTGATAAAATGGTATTTTCTTCGGAGCGCACACTCTCATTGAATTCGGACAAAAAAGCAAGACACTTCCGATTAGACAAGAATTCAGTGTTGGACTTGAAAGCATTCAGTTTAGGCATCATATTCTCTGCAAGAAGTCACAGGATGAAAGAAGAGCTGTTTTCTGTTTTCTTCGTTGCATAGTGTGGACAATAATGGAAAAAATATTTGAAAGAATCTGCTAATTGGCCGGATATTCTCATTAGTGTATTACTCAACTTCCATGAATATCATTACCCATTAAGCACATGCGAATTGCGCAGATCTTAAAATGGATGTTTATTTTAATACACCTCGTATTCCATTCTGAACAAAGGCTTACAAAAGAGAGTAGTTGGCCAAAATTTTGGGTTTTAAACTAAATGCAATATATAAGCGGCATTAACTTTTTATGTGTTACGGAGTTTTTAGTGAAATATAACATTTCCAAAAGAGCAACACGTGTGTCAGAATACCGCTTTCACTGCGTGCTGGTTACAAGATCAGTTTGCTGCAATCAGCCGTTTTTTGACATATTCGTGTGATTTGGCTTTGAAACGAATCTCTAATCTTATCTGCTCATCGGAAAGAAGGGTGAACTGATTGGGATTTCGAGCGAGGCTTGTATTGCTTGTAAGTCCTTGAGGAACACTAGTGCAGCTAGCTAATAGATTTGAGCATCGTTTGTTGAAATAGCGAGTGACAAAGACGAGATATTTCATCGGTTTTCCAAATGATCGACTACTGTCTTCCATTGTTCCTATCGCTTCTTGTTTCTATACAGAACGTGTAGTGTAGAGGTCTTTGAAACACCAGACCAGATTGGGGCGATTGTTTCAAGCTTGGCCCTTATATACGGCAGGAATGAAACATTTCTTGTAACTTTTAAAGAAACTTGAGCCATTTTCTCTTGCTGACAATAACACAGCGTTTAGTTTTTGTTTGCTCAGAATGGAGTGAAGAAATATAAGTTTACATTCTTGCAGATTATAAAATTGTATAAATTATTCCGCAAAAAATGTTTGAAGCATGTGGAAAAAAAGATCCTTGGATAAATCAAAATGTAGACTTTTAACAAAAGAACTGATAAAGAAGCGTTTTAAGAAAGCAAAAATAAACTGGGATGCTAAACTAAACTTAAATCCAACAACTGTAATTCTACGATGTAAACAATTGATACAAGGGAGAACGAAAGAATTTTGCTGCATGCTATCACATCACTACGCATTTACCTGGATGCTGAACTCTGTGTGTTTCCTATTGAAAATCCATTTTTTACTCTATTTGAGGTTTATCCTATCCGTTGATTTACAATTTCGACTTTGCATCTCGACATGGTTGTGTCCATTTTGGTTCTATCTATTTTTTCTGTAAAAAAGTATGGAAGCGTTGTTTTGTTTTTGTGAGAAATTCCTCTTGTTATTGCATAATCTTTACTTCAATGCAATCAACTAAATTACACCAAATCTAACAACTACTCGTACAACATGCATACGTGAGTGTCCGTTCCACTTCACTTTTGTGACAAGTAATTCATGTACTTTGCAGTATTTCTAGCATTCCTCACCAACTCACTGTTATTGTCCTTGTTGACCCAGTTGTCTTCCTCCGGCTGACCGTGCACACTGTGTGTGTCCTCCCACTCGTTGCGGTGCGCGTGTGGCGATTGCCGATTGGAGTAGTTGCGACGGTTGTGGCGACGGTCCCACGTGTTTGATGACTCACTGGCCAAGCTGCTCTGACTGCTGTACCGATTGCTGCGACTGAAGTTGCGTGAGTTTTGTGGCCTGTTGTTCTGGCGGTAAGAATTCGGACTCTGACTACGATTGCCGCCATTGTACATGTCGAATTTTCCTTTCGGTGGACGTGGTAGGGTTCTTGCCCTTGACGAGCTCCTGCTGTTTGGATCCCCGACATTGCTATTGGTGTCGTCGTCGGGATGTCCGCCGCCGTTGTTGCGCCACTGATCGCGCTCAATAGAGTTGCGCATTTTTTCAGCCTTTTGAAAGCGTGGTGGTCGGTCATAGGTGTTGCGGAAGTTAAAGTTTCGGTTACCTCCACCGTTGCCACGACCCCGAGAATTTCCGTTGAAATTTTGGTAGCCACCATTATTTCTGTCCCAGCCCCCGTCGCCATTGTTTGATGCATTTTTTTGAGAATGTCGCAGTCTGTCGTTGATACTGTAAAGTCTTATACTACCACCATCACTGCGCACGCTATGGCGATCATCATCGTAGCTGCCACTAAAGCGACGATTTTGACGGCCGTTATTGTTTGCTGAATGCTCGTCATCGGGCCGGTTGAAACGTGGTGCGCGCCACCGTGGCAGAGGTTTCTCCTCTGGCGGCTGTTGGCGCTCTTCTTCTTCTTCTTCATGTGGTGGGGATCTTTCGTTAAGACGTGGATTGTTACCGCGGTCGCGATGATTTTGTCTGCCGTGGTGTCTTTGATGTCTTTGGGGCGGTGAGCGCTGAGGTGATGGGCCTTGAGGTGACGGGACTTGTGGTGACGGGGCCTGAGGTTCCTCGCATGGATGTGAATGAGAATTGCAGTCATCGCTGACGTTTGAGTTCTCGTAGTAGCCTTCGGTTTCGTAGAAGCTATCCTCGCTTACGAGCTCAGACCACTTCTTCGGTTGAGGGTTCTCATATCCCTCCCCGTCGCCATTCCCATTGACAGCCTCACTCTCTTGTACAAGATACTTTGTGTACATTTCCTCGAGCATGTGACCCAGGTTGGCGAAATTGCTGTAGTACAGATCCAGAGTCATTAGCAACAGTGCCTTTGTAGATGGCAGTAGATCACCCTGTTCAATCAAATTACGGCGCACATGGAAGAGTAGTTGAGTGAGATCATCTTTGTGCTGGACGCGCATTATGTCTCCATTAAGAGTTACCTAGAACATGTAAATAATGCATACGAATGACGATAGTGCACATATGATACTTACTTGAGATAGAATTAGTTTGGCTAGTTTCGCATCAATTATGTCATTCCCAGAAATTTCCCTGATCAGAAGTGCTAGCAGAGATTGTCCCAGGATTGTGATTGGCGAGTTATCCGCTAAGCGGACACGGTGGTAGTACTCCCCCAAAAGTGTTATAGAATTATAGAATCTGTTTTTATCTGTCGATCGGTAGACGTCTGCATTTACGTAGTTCAGCTCGAGGATCTTCAGCATTTTACTTCGAACCTTGGTTTCATTCATTGCCAACGAATCAAAATTACGTGACGAGAAGAGCAGGGCAAATTTTAATGATGTGTTTCCATCATGCAGTGCTCTATCGTTGATATACTCCATTGATTCACTAAAAATATGCAAAAAGAAAGATAAAGAGAGGGAGATCAAATTAGTCAGCCGCTTTAAGAACGTATTGAGATGATTCTCAAGAACTTTTTCTTATTTTCAGACAACAGGTGAATATGTATGTGTGCACAACAATGGAAAGATGTTGCAAACAATGTGAAGCAAGTGAGTCATCGGTGAGTGCGGTTTGTTGAAGCTCGGTTGAGCAAATGTCACCGCTTTCGGCTTGTAAGGTTATGTTATGGTCGCATGTTTTATTGTTTTTCGTCATGCCATCATATACAAGGTCAGAGAGGCATCATGCAAATCAGTCCTGGTTACGAGCTTAGAGATTGAGGAAATAAAAAAAGATTTATGCTCATACCAGTTTCAATGGAGAGCGAATGTTATGTAAGGAGAAAAGCATTGTGCACTAGATCCATTATCCAATTCCAGACCAGAAGAGGTAGATACTTTATAAAATTGCATAGGAAAAAAGATTCCCTTACAAACAAATGAATCTATAGAACTATTCTAATCAATGCACTTATTAGATTATTCATTAATATATCTACACTTTAATACCAATACAGAGGAGTGAAACAAATATCACCCCTCTTGCACTCACAGTTGAGTTCATTAGCCGTTGAAGTTCTTGGCGCACATATTAAAAAAAAAATTGGCGCTAAAAATATTCCCAAAGGATACATTAGTTCACTTCCGTGAAATGTAGGTAATTCATTTCCCAGAGAAAGACTGTCCAAAACTATTAACCACTTCACGGCATCAAATATCTCATTAACTGCGATTTAAGTAGTGTTCCTTCCTCAGTGTTCTTAATGAACCACAATAAAAAATTTAATCGGTCCCCCGTTAACCTAACAGCTTGTCACATTTATCCAAAAAATGAATTGAAGTTAATTAAATGTGGTGCTATCGTACAGATGGCATACGAATTAATCATAAAGCCGTTTTCGGCTCATTCAAGCGAACACTTCGCTCTCGAATTTATTTTTTTTTTGTTTTTATTCACTTTGCGTGGTCTTCCGTGCACATACCGGTCGTACGCTATATTGTTTATACAGAACAGGCTGAACCTGTGTGCTCTTAGAACCAAAAGTATAAAACAATTCGAGGGGGCGCAATATTCGATGCGAATGTGAAGTTTTTTTTTATTTCTTCGACTCCCAAAGTTCTTTGTTTTGGCGTTCATATTTCTTGTGTCCGATGACGAAATCGTGACGCTTCTTGTTGTATTCCACATTCTCTTCTACCTCTCCCTCGCAGTTGGCGTTGTTTATAGCAAAAAGTACATGTGCAATATGCATTGGCATGTATACATAGCACATAAGCTCGGCATTGTCATTGCCAGTGCTGACCGGGTTGTGTTGGACGGTGACTACTTGAAAATATGAGAGCAGCATGCGTGCATTGAAACCACAAATCCCGTGAACTTTAATAGAGAAATGGTGTTTAGTATATCACTAAACCTCTCAGTATGATTAAGAGCAAAAGATAAACACGATATTACACGCAAGCAGTTTCGTGGAACCGAGAACGTGCGTATATGCATTTAACCGTTCACGATGAAATGCCAAAAACATGCTCATAAATGATAACGTCTATGCGCATATATGTGAGTTGAAAAATTTCTATTATCTGAATCCCAGCTTACATTATTTTAAATGTCTTTTGCAGATTTCCCGTTAAGAGTGACACCCGCACCCATTCCAGCACTAATTCAAAGTGGGAAGAAAGCAAATTTCTTTAGTCCTGCACACGTGACACTTCGCATGTGCCGTTACGGCAAACCACGTTTCCCTTTTGCCATAATACTTGTAACCAAACAAGCCCTCACGAGGCTGTTTCAATGATAATGATGGTGGGAGTCTGACCGCAATTAGATTTGGTAACCTTGGCGAATGAGGCATGGGATTGTGATTTTGCTAGCATCAGACGGATATCTTATGCAACTCCTCAGTAACGACCTACTTTATTTTCAAGGACACTTTTTTAGCTTACCGTCCATCGAGGGTGGAATCAAATAAGAAAATACATCTCTACGAAATGCCCGTGAATGTGTATACACGTAAAAGCAAGTGAATCACAGAACGCATTGTGTGTACTTGCCCTCCACAAACAAAAATGGATATTCATTCAACTTGTACTCCACTTGTTCGACGCAAAACAGACGACAAAAATAGACACCCAAATGATTGTTTCGCAAACTTTGACAGTTTCCATAACAAAAATAAAGTAATGCTCCGCGTCTACAATTTGGTGCTGTCATAAAAAAGAATTCTATTTAAGTGATAATTACGAAGGCTCTACGCTTGAACTCCAAAGTTATCGATAGGCGCACAGTTAACTGTTTTTCGTTTTTTTTTTTCATTTTACCTCGCAATTAGAATTTCACCTGGTGCTTTTAGAAATTAGGCCTCTTGGCCTGAAGTATTTCACCACGTATTTTTATTTATCTTACGTCTATACTTACTTCAACATTCCTTCATCGCGTACAATGCTGCAGAAATCGCATTCGATTGATTTTATTTTGTGATTCATCACAATCCCATCGTCTTGGAGGTCCAATCTCTGGATCATTTCGATAATTTTGTCATAGGGACTACCGTTGGCGGTGCTGCCGCTAGTGTTGGCCATTTTATTTTCTGCTTCGCAATTTGCTTTGTCGCGCAGCGGAAACGAGGGACAACGGACAAGAGGGCTTGCTGTTTTATTTTTTCTTAAGATGCACTCTCCTAATAACTTATACCTCCAAGAAACTTCAAAAACAAAGCCACAATCATAAAACAGAAAAAAAAAATAAAGGAAGAACGAAAAAAAAACAGCGTAACTAATTGTAAAATATCATTTGTTGCATTTAGTCGCGCAACCTTGCATTAACGTTCTCTAATCCTTTGTGATGGAAATTTACGGCTATTTTATGTGTGTATGAATTATTAAGTTATTTCTTATTTTTACACGACGCAATGGAACGGGAGAAAGAAAAACTGGTCCCAATAAGCCACACGCTGTTAATCTATCAGTGACGTGAATTTTTGCCTGGACGATACTGCATACAGATCATTAAATGTAATATAAAAGCACAGTCTTAATTAAAGTTGCTTGATAGATTTGCACACATTAAAATTCGTGTATTTGGATTGTTTTTGCAAAAAAAAAATTGTCGCGTAGGAAATAAAACTTCACTCTTCTCCCGCTTTTTGAAATCGACGAATGAAAAGGGAATTTTTGTTGACAGTTGTCTTTGGTCAGTGACGTATGTGAGACTCGAAATTCGTAGAAAAGAAACAAACCTTTTTTATATTTTGATGGAATATTTTGGCGGTCACTACCTTATCGACATTAAGGCAATCATTACACTGGTACTCAGATTTTTAAAATGTTTAACAATGGATATTGTTTTATTTCCATTATTCTGAGTTTGCGGAGTTTTTTTCGAATGACATATTCAAAATCCAGAGTGTTTCTTGCAAAGTGTTGCGAATTTCATGAATATTTTTTTCCAATTGAATACATACAACATACTTCAGGAAATCATACAAATTGTTTGTATCAACTTTTATTAGGTTCGATCTTTATTGTTTCATGATCAGAGATGATTCAATCTTTAGTCACAGAAAAATTTATCACTGATAAGCAATTAATTAACACATAATCAATTGATGTGGATGACAATCTACAATTTCTTGTTTCTTGTTAATTAATTTTCAATTTTCTTGTGGTTCAGGTTTTGCTTATATTATAGTCATCAACGATACAGACATGAGAAATTTCCAATTAAGTCACGATTGCTTTCCAAAAACTTACCAAAAATCACATTCACAATATTCTGAAATTCAGATTTACTGTTCTATACATATTGTTATTTCGTTATATTCACTTTCATTTACTCAATGTAAAATATCTGTGATTAACAACGTTTTTGTTGATCCACATGATTCATTAAAAGGGTCGCGGAGGCAATGCACACATGAGAGAAATTCAGGCCGCTTGATCCTCCGCCATCGACTCGTACTCATCGGCAGCTATTCCCAAGCGCAACCAAGCACGCTTGTGGACTTGATCCATCCACCTCGCCCTGGGTTTGCAGGGCGTTCGACGAAGTCGCATATAAGGCACGCCTCAGAAGTCTTAATGAAGAAGCCATATATGTAATTCCCCCGAGCTGTCGCCTTTTTCAACCTATCTCAGCTATCCCCAGATCATTACCCAAATTTCATGAACAGGTAGAGGAACATTGTACCCTCTATTTTCGTGTAAAGAAAGTTCTTATCTAACTGCTAATAACTTTAAGTTTATTTAAATAAACTGGGTATAGCCTATTAAATGTAATATGATTTATATGAATTTTAAGATTTCGTTGGCACGGCTGCAATTAAAGTGTTGTTAATTGGATCCTTTGTATATTCAATTGTTCTTTGGTTTTCCAAACATTTATTTCTAATACTTTCCTATATTCAGATGTTTTGTGATTAGATCCCCTACATTTTAGGCAGTTATTATTTATTAGCTAACAAATTGAATCATCTGAGAAAAAAATTTAGAAGAACCTACCTTACTCAAGCGCTTACGCAATTTCCGTTCCTCCTTCTTACTTTCACGTAATGATGGTCACTTTATTTTAAAAGCATTTAAACAACACAGTTAAATTGTAATAAAATGTTATTCTTTAATAGTTTTGATTCACTCAATATTAAATCAAGTGAACTATCTTGTATATAAGTATATGTATTGTATAAATTTTTCATTTGTATTTTTTTTCTAGAGTTCAGTAATCTTCTAGTCTCCGCTAGCATATCCTCCGTAACGTCTGCTTGTAAATGCGTTCATAAGAAATAAATTTATTGCTATATTTTATCTCTTATAACCACTATATGAAGAAAGCTTTTTCTTTTACATATTATTCATTTTATTTTTATTTTCCTTTTGTGTATATTTTTGAGTGCAAAAGTGGCAAGCGATCGAATGGACAGATGTGACATATTTGTATATTCCCTCATTTTTTATTACAAGGCGTATTCTATTTTATTCATCAAATAAAGACTTCCCTAATCACACATGCACGTGAAGGGAAATTAAAGTAATATTTTTATGCATTCCTGTAAATGGCTAACAACGACATACACATAACGGTAATTTGTTTATTTTCCCTTTTGTAACGAATCATCTTAATTTATTTTTAAATACATTTTTTTTTGTTTTCTCTTTAATCATTTGTTTCACTTTAATATTAAAAATATGCGTACATAACTAAAATTTTAACACTTAATATAACAAGTTGAAGTCCTTCATAACATGATGACACAGTTTTTGGATGATAAATATTATTAAGGCGTCAGCAGGAACATTTACTTTTGATGGCCTGCGTCGTGGTTTGACCACCATTCGTGTTTGCCAAATTGAATTTCTCACTATCGGCAATATCTGCGGCACTGATGAGCTTATCGTTGAGGAGAATCTGAAATTATGAAAATAATGTTTTAATGAAGGAATCTGATTCGATTTTATGTCGGTCGGTTGTATGATTCACATACAAAAATAAAATGTGATTTTTTTACATGCTTTTCATGAATGTAAATTAATTTTCTGAATAAAGCAAAGTTAATGACTCGCATCAAGGCTAATACATCATTTAAGACTCTTACACTCTTATGCCGAGTATATGAATTTATCTTGTTGCTATGAGTAGAATTTAATTGGATTAAACGTTTTTTTTCGCATTTCAAACCCCAATTTTTTGAACATTTTAGAAACGGCTCGCACCACACAATTTGTTTTAAAAACAAATAAACATGACTTGTCCAGTATAAAAATGATCAATAAAAAGAAAAAGGCAGCCGAAAGTCATCGCAGGCTCTGACTGAGCCAGTGGTAATTCTGATTTGGAAAACAAAGAAATTTAAATATTAGAAGATGAAGAATTGAAGGCTTTACTCACAGAAGATCTATCACAAACGCGAGAAGGACTTATGCACAACAAGCATTTTCCGATTGTTTAAAAACGATGGGTATGATAGAAGCACATTGGTGCCATATGTCTTTCAACAGGCTTTGAATTGCGTACCTTAAATGCTTTTTGAGCTTTGTTCACTAATATTCCTGCAAGTGTCATGTTTATACAGGACTACTTCAACCCGGCAGAAGGCTGTTTTCAGTTAAAGTTAATAACAATCGACAACAATTTTGAAGGTTCTTTGCTATTAGCAGTTCGGTCAGAAAGGACAATGAAAATTGTGAAAACAAGCTTATTGACTGATCAATTGAATAACTTTTCACACACCTATACGTGCTGGCCCTTCATTTTCATGAGAAATCATAGCCGTGTACTATTCACTGCATAAGTGTCGATTGCCTATAATTTTGACAACGGTTTAAAAATTCCTGTGAGTTTTGACAGTTCCCTTGCTAATTGAGAAATATCATGTGTATGAAATATTAGATGTATAATAATAAATAAACTAAACTAGAGAGTTGAGAAAAATGTGATGAATCTGAAGGCTATTCTCGTAAGTACACATAGTCGAACGACCATTGCATGGTTATGAAATTGGCGTTGTAAGTGATCGTTTGTCAAATGGCAGTTGAAATCTTTTATAGTTCCGCTTCATTTGAGGTAAAAGTACCTTCATTACAATGTCATGTATACAAGATTTGCTTATTAGCTTAGATGGTCATAGTGTGACTTCAATCTGAAGAATGTATAATGCAAATAAATAAAATATTTTCTTCGGAAATTTGCATAGCTTAAAAGTATTTAAACATTGCATATACATATCTCAAACAACCGAAATCGCGAAAAGGATTAAGAACAACGTAAATTTTCATGATACATTATGTGGTAAAAAAATATAAAAAAGGACATGGTCAGATATTGGAATAAAACGCTGCTAAAGTTTTAAGGAACATTGCTTCATTATACCCAAGACGTGTCTTTGCGAAATAGCTTACCTTATTAACTAACGCTCTGGCGGCTTCATCTATATTTATGTTTTCCTTAGCTGATGTCTCAAACCATCCAGCGAAACCGTTCTCCCTCACATATTCGTCCATTTTTTCTGGAGTCGTAACGATGCCTTGTTTATCTTGATCGCACTAGGGAGCAAGCAAATTGAATCAAATCCAACTCAAGTCACTTTAATGAACTTACCTTATTTGCTAGCAAAATGCATGGAATCGGGCTCCCATCAGGCAGCTGTACCTTAGAGTCTAGATCCTCTTTCCATTTGTTCACACAATCGAATGTACCGCTTCGTGTAACGTCAAAGACAATAAAGGCACCAACGGCTTCTTTATAATACACCCTAGTCATATTTCCAAATCGCTCCTGCCCGGCAATGTCCCACAGTTGTAACCGCACAATCGTATTCGAATCCCAATGCAGGACCTTAAGAGCGAAGTCCACTCCAATGGTTGCACGATAGTTCTGACTGAAGAACTGATGAACGTATCGTTTGATGAAGGACGTTTTTCCGGTTCCCAGCTCACCGATGACTAGAATCTTATAGAGATGTTCACGTTTCTCTGTGGAGGATGTCATGATTGGCTGAAAGAAGAATAGAAAAGAAAAATAATGATTAAGTAAAATCGAAGTGAAAGTAATTTGAGTCGTTTAGCGGAAAAGGGGAGCTTGCAGTGCATTCTTGAGATTGCAAATCCCTTTCATGCAGTGCCTTCTCCCCACACATAGGTTCCAGATTTCCCACACCACCTTTCAACTCGCAGAAAAGCGGGCAGTGATCAAATTAATGCATTAAATATAGGAAACACTAAACAAGGAAAATGGAAGAAAACAGAAGAATAAGCAGTCAGCGTCATTGCCTATGCTACACGAATTGTGGGGCTTCGCCGTTGGGGATTTGTGTCATCGTCCAGTTTAGTAGGCAACTAACATCTTTTGTATGCAATGTCTCTGTTTTAAGACTCTCTCTATGGGTGAGAGAATGGGGTATGTTTTGTTGGAAAAGTTGATTTTATTGGAAATATTATACGGATGTATTTCAGACTGTTGCTTACTACTTTGCGGGCACTTCCGAGAAGAGGGGCTTTCACTGATGTTGAAAATAATACGGTCAGTGCTCTGTGAAAGCGAATCTCGAAAGACTTTGATTGAAGTTAAGTAAGTGACTTGAGATGGAGTTAACATATGAGTATTAGTTTCTGGATTTCTCAGAGGTATTTTGCGAGTTTTAAATTTTCTTTTCTTTTCATTACCAACCATCAACCGGAAATCATCTTTTTCGGTTTCCTGTGTTTTTAATCTCTGACAAAAAAATTGCCTTTATGTTTGTTCCTTGGTTTATGGTTTTTCAATTAACGATATGTGGTGTTGATGCCAGGATGCTTTAGAAACGTGTTTATTGTCAACAAATCAAAAAAATTCAACAAAGCATTTTAACATCTAGACCCAAAATTTGACAGAAATTTTTTGAAACACAACATTGTCCAAATGATTGTAGTGCTTATTTTTGCATATCTTTTCCACAATTTCCACAAGCACTAAATTTGTTTCCTCATTTTTCAAAATATTCTGACTTCATGCCCTAATTTGGCTTCACTGAACTCGGAAAACTAACTTCATCAACTTAGAGCAAACGTAACTATTTGCATATCCCGACAAAACATTCGATTGCAAATTTTTTTATATGCTCACACATAAAAGAATTACTCCACTCACCGGGTCCTCGTGGTCCATAGTCAAGTCACCAAAAGCTGGCATCGGCGGATCGCCCGAAAAGCTCGAATCAAACGAGTATTCACTATACACTCGTTTCCCGTCAAGAATGTCCCGTTCCTCGTCCGAGTAGATAGACGACTGATCGATGTATGCCAGCTTCCGCCGATGAACCGAACTCTCACTGGGCGGATCGGAACTGGTACTCTTTTGTGAAGTAATCGAACTAAAATCCTTGCTGTCGAACGTCACTTGAGATAGGGGCACAGATGTCCGCTGTCGGCGCACTGGAGTGCCAACAGAGAATTGTATTGACGGAGGGTCGTCGTCGCGGTCTTCCCGCGGTTGATCGTTGATTGATCCGGAGAGATTTGGATTCTGTATGTTGTTGCCGGTAGGTTCAGCGTTGGCTGAGGAAAAATGCTCGATGACAGTGACTGTGTCTTTTGTTGGGGATGAGGATGGAGTTGGCGGTTTTTCTGCCTCTGCAGTGAGTATAGTGGTCGAGGTAATAGTTGGCAGTGATATGGGCTCCCTTGGTATGTCGGCGATGTCTTGTGGTTCTTTGGGTGTCTCTTCTATGAACGGTGGAAGGGATTTGGCTTCAGCTTCATCGCCCGTCGGATGTGGCGGCAAGACGGTGTTCGGTGTGCCCAGTGGTATTGGCAGTGCGATAGTCTGGGTGACAACCAATGGTGACAGCTCTTGGCTGTCTATCGATGACGGTCTAGGAAAACGTCGACCCCGTTCAATAGTGCCTTCACGTATCATGAAATGTGATTCCTTCTCAGGGGAGTCCACGACGTTTGATCGCTGACGTCTTAGTTTCGGAATTTGGTGTGAGAGCGACTTGCGAACCGCGCCACCACTTGTGGCTGTAGGTGTGATGGAGGGTGGTGCGCCTGGGGCTCTGCTGGGCTTTGCTGGTGCTCGCTCTTGTGGGGGAGTATCGCATATGCTTTGGGTGACGACAAGTTTCTCCTCCGTGGTGGTAGTTGTTGAAATAGTGGAGGAGATTGATGTGCTGGTCTCTTGGGGAATCTTAGTCGGGGAAGGTGGGCTGTTGGACTTTGACTTTGATTTTAATTTCTTCTTTGAGTTTCTCCTGAATGGGGTTGTCGTGTTTTTTTGCTGGAGGCTTTCCTCTGCGGCTGTTAGGTAATCACCGTCGTCGACAGTTGCCGATGATGCTGTTGCGCTGCTTGTTATCTCTGTTGTTGTAATCAGAAGGTTCTTACGCCCCTGCTGGCCACCGTTCCTGTTGTTGGCACTGGTATGTTCGATCTTTTTACCTTGAATAGTAATTTGAATTTTGCGCACCTTATCGAATTTCGTGGGCGAAGATTCGGGTGTGGGTGGCGTCGACGTTGATGAAGGGTTCGGTGTGGTCACTGTGACTTTTCTCTTCGGAACATCATCCGCGGAGAAAATTGGACGCCGATCAAGGGTTTGAGTCGTTTGTGTTGAGCTCGACACTAGTTGGCTGCTAGCCTTGAGGTCTTCCTTCTTCGGATTCACTTTGTTCCTTTTGATGCCAGACAAGGAGAATTTTTTGGAAAGCTTAGTTTTCTTCTTTTTCGACTCCGTCTGATCTGAGGACACAACCTCTTCACCACCACTTGAAAGAACTACCTCGGGCGGGATGGGAGCAGCTGCTTTTTTCTTCAGAGACTTAGCGCTGCGAAATGAGCGAAGAGCTGAAGTAAATCGCGAACGAGTCTTGATCTTCGGACGTTCCTCAGTCGTCTGCCGAGTGAGTTCACCGATTCCGTCTAGTTCCTCGTCGTCGTCGTTATCGTTATGCAAAGACTTTCCAAAGTTGTCAGATAAGGCCTTTCGTAGCAGGGGTTGTTCCAGGCGACTCAATTCAACTTCACTGCCTGCTGTGTTCAAATTCGTGTCCAATGATTTTGGTAAAACAGCGTTGTGCATTATATTTCCACCGAGCCGTGGTTTAGAGGGTGTGTACACAAGATTCTCATTCGTTGACACGTCGGAATACACTTGAACGCAAACACACAGAAATTTCGGGACTCACAAACGTTTTACCCTTGGCCCGACTAAAAGGTCGTTCCACTCTCAGACATTAACCGAAAACAATCCACGAATATTTGTTTTGCTTTGGATCTATGATTGCGCACACAAATTATGTTAAGACACACTTAGAGAAAACAAAGATACGTTTATCTCGCGAGGGGATTAAATTGATTGAAACAACGCAACACGAGGGTGAGTGATAGCTTTGGCTGAAGTTAATCTCCGAATCTACATTTCTATCTTCAGATTTTGTGTGTTTTTTTTTTTTGTGTGTGGAAACTGTTCAGAATAACACTTAAAATCCAGTACGATTCGTTCTTCTTGACACTTGAACACGCTGTCGAAGCCACATCTATTCTAGTCTCCTTTCGTTTATTAATTAAATTTAAAACCACAAGTAGAGCAAGAGAACTACTACCAGTCTGCGCACACCGTATTCACTATGGGTGAGGAGATGCAGAAAAGAACGCGAAACCAACTGAGGCACCTTGCGATATTTAAATGAAACTTTAGCCGCCGTTACTTTGGCTTTTATAAAAATCAAAACCCCCAACGGCGACGACAGATACATGCGGCAATAGATACACACTCGTACTATGTTTTTGCGGTCGTTGTGACAGGTGAATTGCGCTGGTAGGGGAAATGGACAGTGCATTGACTATGGCACCCTCTACCAGTGTGTCTCCCTATTCATCTCTATCTAGTTTTCTCTTATTTGCTTGTGCATGTAATGCAGTTTTGGTGGGTCTGAGATAAGCACAATGAACGAGGGAAACATATGACGCGTATTATGTGTCACACTTGTAAAGTGTATCCAATGAATGGGGTCCATTTTGCGAAAAATAGTCGAGAAACATTTCAATGGTAAAAAATAGAATCGCTAGTTGGAATATAAATTCTTCTTATGAGAAGGAATGTTGTGGTTTTTCAAAGGACATTTCCAGATCCTGATGAGAGCTCTTTTCTACAATCTTACCCGCTCAAATAACTCGGTTCTGCAGTGGTTGACAATTCAAACTTAAGTTAAAAATATTTTTTCACTGGCAGGATCAGTGTAGATGGGAAAGAGTGAATGAAGTGTTCCCTTTATATAAATATGCAAAAATAGGTTTATTTAGCTATAGAAGATATACAAAAGCCAATTGTCACGATGTTAGGATTAATTTGCTCCTGATGGTACTCGTAAGCAAAATTTCTTGGTGGGCTGTAGGGGCCCTATCTGCTTTTGGTGGGACTGGGAGGTAATGGTGCACTGAGCTATGCTCAAATGCCACGGGCAACAAGGTCTCTAATCTAGTCAAATTAAACAAAGAAATAAATGCATAAGGTGGCATTTCGGCTCACAAGTGTTAAAGGGTAAGGTTTTTTTCAAACAACCATTCGATTTATGGGTTTTTTTGTTTTCTCACTGTCACTTCGAAAAGTGATTTTTGGGAAACTTTCTTTTTGGAAATAAATATTTTCGAGTGCGAAACGTGGAGTGCCGAAAAAAACACATCGAATGTTCAACTTTGGACGCAATTCTAGAAAAAGTTGTCGCACTTAGAGTCAAATACGACTCAATATAATAAACAATGCTTGGGGCTAAGCGATTTCAATTTTCTCTTCTTAGTTTACTCCTTTTTCGCTCAAGTTGCTTCACAATTCAATTCTTATTAATGTTTCGCGCTTCTACTGGGGACAAATAAGTCTCCATTATACATTCTTAATGTTATTTAAATTCAAATGCATTCTGTCAATCAAACTAGTAAGGATTCTTTCGTTGAATATGCATTATAAAAGTTTCAGCTTCAGCAAAGCTGCACCGAAGAGCTATTCCATAGTTCACAGCGAGTGAGCTGCTCCCTGACCGAGTTTCTCCCAGTTGGTAGTAACCATCGATGTCTGATGGATGTTACGTTTCTATGGAGACAATGTATCAATTTCAGACGCCCTTAGACATATAACCAGTCCTCCTTGGCATGTTGAAAATGTCAAACTTGCATTGGCGAATGTATGTGACAAAATAACAATTTCATTGCATTCGAAGGAAATCGGTTGCTGCTCCCCCTCCCAGCCATACACATGTCTGCCAATATACTCATATCCATCCAATAATAGTCACTCAATAGCGGCGCCATTCTTTTCTACGACTATTGATGCATGAAGAATGGTTAAATCGATTTCTATGGCTTCATGGGCATCATGAGGAGTAATGTGAGTTGGTCACTTGATATCGCTCGCTATCTGATTGTGTGGTTATTGGGAGACTTATCCGATAATGAGTGGAACGTGCATGTACTTGGTGCCATCGAATATGAGATGATATTGCCATATAGCACTTCCTGGTGTGATGAGATTTAATCCAAGCCATGATTGAGAAATTCTGCATATTGGCTGTGGTTCAGTGGTTTTGTAATTCATACCCTGCTGAAACCATACGGTTGATGTGAAATATAGTCTACCCACACAACAATAAGGAATATCAGTAGAGTCGCCAAAGCAGAGCTGTTGCAATTGAAAGGTTTGTTAATTCTAAATCAAATAAATAGCAGCTCTGTGGTGAATATATTCTTTTGTTGGTCAGAAATGTAGAAGCTTTGAAGTTTTCGATTTCCTATATGTGAAGAATGCACAAGAAAAGCAGTTCGATTAAAGTTCAAATTAAACGTCTAAGTTTCGGTGGCACTGCAGTCCTAAGTGGAGTAGGGTTTTCATCTACTTTCTTCCTTGTGTGTGTTGAACGTCCTTGAGTAAGGAGATATCTGAGTCTAATATGTGTGTGGATGAGCTCTAAGTAAAAGCTTCCTTTTTTAAATTTAAATTAAAAATGAAACCTGTGCGAGATGTTTTAAACGTTGAAATGGTATTTCGATTCTTTCTGAAAAGTATCCCTCAAACTTTTATCCGCAATATGTGTCACTGTTTGCTTCATTCCTTCCCTGCACTAGAGTGTGTTTAACTGTTCTTACAGCAGAATTAGGAAACAGTCCATTTTTTCGGATATAAAAGCATAAACAAAAGTCCTTGTCGTGCGTCACGCAAACGTTGAAAACTCTTTCCAAGAGAAAACCTCAACCAACCAGCAAGATTCTTCATGTTCGTGACTAGAATCGCAGTTCTTTTAATTGACTTTACATTTTGTTCGTGACTACATGTCTGATTACCATACTAACCCATAAACACACAGAAATCAATAATATAGGCCTTTCTCACAACCCCCCAACATGCCACAAGGAAACAGCTGACACCGGCTTCATGTTGTATAATCCGAAATCAAACGGATCTCCTTTGGGCACAATTAAAGTCCGTTGAGCTCCATTTCTCGACTCCCTCCGCAGCAGATACACCCACATTTTCATAATGCCCCATTAAGCCGAAAAAGTTTCGCATTCATTAAAAATCCGCCAGCATTTCTGCACAATTTCTCAACTACCAACCCTACCCAGGCCGTAGACCGCATCCAGCCATAGATCACTATCTCTATGACCTCATAGCAACTTCGGGGAAGAAAAGGCCCATACAGCTAAAAACCGTGCCATCTCCATGTAAATGGCTTCGAATCCACTTGATTTTCATTTGGCTTTCCTTCTTATCGATGAATGGCCCTTGCCAACAGACCGTACCCAATGAACGGCAGGCAGTATTCATTATTAGCTGTGTGCCCGAAGGGGGTCGTGAACGCTGCAAGTGAACGCCCGTGCAGGTGTACATAATGGAATGTGTTGGCCATGTGACTTATTTCCGCCACTTTGTGCCTCCTCACAAACAGGGCAAGCGATTTTAATTTACTGGAGGAAATGGAATTGAAAAGGATGTTGTGAATTATACGCAATGAGGACGTTCCTGCAAATGAGGTTTATCCCGTGGAGTTTGAACATTGTAGGTGGGAGGAACAGTTGTGCCATCATTTACAAATGTCCCCATAAATATTTAACACGAAGAAAATCGATTATGCCTATTTTTCGCAGTCAACAGTTAAGTGGGAGCAATTCAACAGTTGACAACTGGGAAAACACACAAGGACAAGTTGTCTCGAGTTTGTGTTTGACTTCCTCTCAGACCGTGTGTCGTTTACTTTGTAACACAAGCTTCCGACGTCTGTTGCACAGTAGTCACGTCCTCGTCCCTCCTTCATTTTGGTTCAATCAATGATTTTTGTCAGTATGAGATGAATTGGATACTAAAGCCGCTTAATGGAGAAAGAATTTTAACCTGTTGCCTTTTTGCAAATGATTGTGGAAATAAATTGTTGCGAAAGAAATTAATCTGAAAATGAATGAATATGCATCATACATACTGTTTGTGATACTCTGTACAATAAAGGCATGTTGCTGTATTAAGAGGACTCAGAAAACAATGAAAATTCGACGAGTCTTAGCGTTTTGGAGTTATTGCACCTAAAATTGAATGCTTGCAGATTTATACATTACAGATGACTCAATAAGTCCCGAGATATAGAAGGGCGCCACTAACAAAAATTAATTAAAATACATATAATAATGATTGTTTTGTTAGTGGCGCCCCCTATATGTCCCGGGACTTATTAAGTGATCTGTTAACTCTTATTGTCATTTTAATGTCGTTTAATGTACCTTTTGAATCGTTTGAAAAAGAAAATATCAAAGAACTCGCTACATACGCAGAACCAAAAAAACAGTAATCATAAGAACCAATGTCTTTGGTCCACTCCGTGAAGAGATTTTGTTTGAGTGTTAAGCTAAGTCTATTTTGCACGTGAAGATAAGTATATTAATGTATTTTTTGACTCTGATTCACAATACTGCGTAAATGATTATTTATGTATAGTAGGTAAGTTAAAAACATGAAAAAAGAGTAAAAATTTAGATCTGAGAAAATTTGAAACAGACCATTGATTCATTAAACAAAGTTTGCAGACAGCAGCAGCAAGGGCCACCGTGCTCTCAGGCATATAATAATAATTAATTGAGTGGCACTACAGCCCACAAGGGACCAGGGCCAAGCTTCTACAACTCTCGTGTTGTGCGTGCTACTGTTCTCTCACGAGTAGAAAGGACCTACAGTTTTTTGCCGACTCCGAACTGCGAGATTTGAAAAGCTTTTCATAGACAACTGATACTCTTTGAGTGTTGTCAGCAACTCGAAAGAGGTGGTGCCGTGAAAAATTAGGGGTGTCCCGCCCGGGAATCGAACCTAGACTTTCTGCGTGGCGGTCGACGCACTTACCACTACACCAAGACGACCACGCTCTCCGCATATACTCCTCTAAAATACTTTTCGAGAGTTCTTTGTCTTAACTTTATGTTGGAACTTTGGACTTTTGACTTTTGAGATTTTGGGTGATTTTGTCTCCCACTGAGATGAATACATTTTTATGATTATACCACGTCGTACCAAGAAACTATGTAATTAGTTCAAATGGAACCTACAAAATATGCTTAATCATGCTCCAACTCTATCATAGCAATTTACTTTCAGGTAATATTTATTTAATCTCAACACTCTTCATAAAGTCCTCAAGATAACTTACATTCCATAAACATACAATAGTTTGCCGGTCATAAACATCAAAATTTCCTTTACAATGTATCTGTGTTATTTGTTAAGTCAATATTATACACCATTTTAGTTTTCCTATCTCAAGACCCAAACTTGACGAATTGCTATGAGTTTACAACATCTATAACAACCCAAACGTACTTTATTGACACACAATTATTTGGATATATCTCAGAAACATGTTTAACAACGTTTTCCCGCTTTAAACATAAAATTAAAGAATAAAATAGAATAATTGCTAGACACGTGGTGTGCAAGACATTCATCCAATACATATACAGCTCTGTTATCAAAAAACATATCCAACCATATTCTCACCAGATTACACAGCTAATAATTTTATGCTTCATCTTGTCTGCCTTGACGTGATAAAACACGACAAAAGTCTATTTGCAATCGGAACAATTAAGAATGGCGTGTGCATTGTTTGTTTGTCCGCCGCCGGCTGACAGGAACACAGAATGACTTATTGTTCGTTGAGATCGTACTACGCATCCCATCTGCCACCACGTCCACACCACCCCAATGTTACCGAGCAAACTCACAAATATTTAGAATGGCCTTAAGAGGTCTATAGACCATGATAAGAGCGTTTTACGCTGAGTTCGAGAATGCACGATACGTTTACTCAAGACGGATAGAGGTATGAAACTTTTCTTCTTGTCATGTGTAAGACTTTGTTTGCATTTGGAGAGAGAAAAGCAATTTGGTTTGATGTGAAGCGACGGTAGAGCTGGTGACTCAAGTGAGATGGTAAAGTGCGTGTTACATGACATTAATGTAGTTAAACCATTGTCATGAGATCGGTGGAGCCTTCTGAGAACGTGAGTGTGTCACGGTAAAGAGGGCGGTATTTATTAAGACAATGACTTTTGTTACCAAGAAACAATTGCATAATTTCTTTTTCTTCTTATTTTGTTCTTAAAATATTTCACAGTTGTAATGTGTCCTGTAATTATGATTTCTGACGGAAGCGAACAATAAAGACTTTTTGAAGTTTGATTTTTATGTTCTCGTCTGTCTTGCAGCATTTTCGTCAGCTTTTATCGCTCCTTTATCGTAGTTTTCCATCTCACATATGAACGAAGTATGTTACAATTTTCTTGAGTGTAGTATGGGAAAAATCAGCTGCCCAGTTGAGTTGACATTTTTGAGTTATATTAACTATCTTCTTACACGTACTTCTAGTTTTCTTGTGATGTCAAGAACTTACTGCGTCATAAGTGCTCAGTGCAAAAAATCAATTTTTTTTTTCAATTTGGAGTGTTCTAATTGATAGACACAATTATAAACAGAATTCTACATATCCCGTCAACTAAAATTTTTTAAAACTGAATTTCAATAATTTAACTTGTAAATGTCCTTCATAGTCCATCATCCTTTTTTAATAGTAGCTGAAGTCGGACTTACGATATATGTACGTCATTATAACACTATTCTTAGTCACCGAATCTATTATAGTGGGAAACAGTCTTAGTTTTTTTCTTCTTTTCATCCGCTTTGTAAGTGCTGAATGAAGCAGTTAAGCCTAAAACTACCAACTTGTGAGGTCTCTTAAGCGATATAATTTTATATCCAATTAGACGGAACGAAAGCGTTGATCGTTTTCCATAGCTAAGGAGATAATTCACAATACGATTTGATTCACCCTGACACAAAAATTTATGAACGATACGCACACACTAAAATGGAATACTTCAAATGCTTATACCGTTTCACTTTACACCCTCTTCGGATAAGTGGATTATTCTCAAATTCTTCTAAATGTTGCGCTCTGTACAATAAATTTCAAATCATACCGCGCATCTAGTACTGATGAGTATTTCCGAATATCTATCGGAAAACTAGGTTAATGGATAACTTTGATGGGTTGGGAAATCGGATAATTTTCAACACGGCCGTGACTTCCTATTAACAAACAATAACTTCGCCTATTAACTTAACTTTACCCAACTTTCTATCGTTGTCGAAATTGAGTTGTTTATCAACGAAAATACAGCAGTGCGTCTGCCAGTCTGGAGAATTAAAGAAGCGTGTGCGTTTCCTCACTGGATTTATATGTATGTATGTACATTATTTAACTTGAAAGGGAAACCCATATCCGAATTCGGTCCTCAAAGGAATGCGAACGAATTTAATCAGTGAAAGGGATATGTTTATCTGAAATCGATAGAGGAGCACAAGTCCTTCAGGGAGCAGAACAATGAACTTGCGTGACAAGAACATTAAATTGTTTTTATAACTGGCAGATAACTAAGATTTTGTAAGGGCAGCATCTTCATCCGCACAGAGGACACAATACAATGGCATGTGACAATTTTCTTGATTGTGCGCAGCTGATAAGGACGTTTTCTGGAACATTAATTATTCAATTCATGTGAGTATTTGTGGATCGCGTACGAGGCATACTTGGATGTACTTTAACCCGTAGGAAGCTTGCGAGTTTTCCTGCAGTCCCATACTTGATATACTGTGAAAGAGTTCTCAGTGAAAAGGAATGGGGCAAGGCTGTTGCGAGGAAAAAGGGTCTTGTAAGTGAATAAATACACATATGTATGTTTTTGTAATGGGATTATGTGTTGGATAGAAGTAATTAAGGAATAATAAGATAACCGAAGGGGAAATGTAAACACATTTTGGCTTTTGAAATTCTGACAGATATACACTTTGCATAAACATAAAACGGGTTAGTAATGAATGAACGCATGAATATGTTTTAAGTTAAAAAATAAAGTAAAGGATACAAATGATTCCTATACTCAAATAACAAAATCTCGGACTTTGAATGATGTTTAGGATAAAAACATATGCTCTCGTATTTGTTTTACTCAAAATGAGATAAACGTGACGTCTGGCAGACGTGAAATCCCGAGGTTTTGTCAATTTTTCTTAAATTTTAGCCCTCGTGTTGAGTTTTCAGCGACATCGAGTTAAAATATTTTTGAATACATTTCAACTCATTTCAACAGGGTCGTCTAAGCCCAGGCTTCAAGACAAAAAGAAGAGGAAGATCGAACGTTCGACGTGAAGACCACGACACTGCGGATACAAAGCAGTTTGGTTCCGATGACAGTATCAAATGCAACTCTAATACAGAGTCAGACCCTGAATTGGTCGCTGGTCTTATATATACATCCATATGTAGATGTACGTAATTTTTAAAATAAAATAACGTATTTTTAATCCTTTACGCACACAATATAACTTCAACATTTTTTTAACTCAGTATACCTTTTAACCCCATTCTAAGCTCCCACTGTCAAATTAACTCCACAACAAATTTAGATACGCATTATTTTATTTCGAATTCAGACCCTGATACTTTCTGAATCATATCACAGACTCAATGCTTTTATTCGAAATAATTACAGTGCAAAATCCCTATTCAAGAGATTGATAATAAGAATTGATTGCATTAAAATGCACTGCGATAAGAATTATACGGGTGAAAGATGGAAGCTATTACATGAGGGTTCAGTTCAATAATCGATGGCTGCGTGCTCAATTTCTACAACCGTAGTCTGGGTGCGCAGTATTTATTTATGCTTAATTGTATTTTGTTTTTGATAACAAGATTCGAAGTTCGCTTTGATTGACAAATGGTTTTGCGCAACATGTATTATTCTACAATCGAGTGTGTCACTTTTACAGGAATGTTCTGAGAAGGAATGAATTATTCGTGATCAGAATAATTCTATTATTGTTGATTGAAAATATAACGTATAGCGCTGAGGATTTGAATAGACAGTTTACGTAGTGTGAGAAATGACTATTCAGCGAAGTTACTGACATTGTGTCCGCAAATTTCAGCATGCGTCTACTTGAGTTCTGTGACTTCATATATACATACCTATATATGTACGAGTAGATAACACTTTACAATATACTCCGTTCCCGCTGTACAATTCAAAAATGTACGCACTTAGGATATTGCTAATTGCAACCAGATTATGTTCCACTGGCATAGTTTAGTATGCAATATAGTGACATCCAGCTGTCAAAATATTCTCAAAAAACTCTTTTCATCATGCTTGCCGATTCCGACTTGATTGTAAAATGCATCATTTGAAATCAATTATCATGGCTTCAGTGAGCAAGCAATTGGTCAAAGTCGCGGAAACGTCAGTAGTTTGGAGCATTAAAAAACGAACTAGACTCCGATTGGTGTTTATTAAAAAACTTTATATTTCAAACCAAAAGAAAAGGGAATTCAAAAAAATTAGCACTTAACTCAATGCATATTCTGTACACAAAGAAAAGAGACAGAATTTTAAAAAAGTTTAAAAAGTTTATTTTAAAAAAAAGTGAAAGGTACTGGAGAAAATACCTTAATCTCTTACTTTTCCAAGAAACTCACTAAGTAGATTAAGACGTCCTTACAAGCTTAATCGACTACGATTGGATTGACATTTCCTCGCTGGAAAGATATGATAGTAAAACTTCAAGGTTTATGTTATTGCAAGACAATTATAGCTAGCCAAATTTGTCTTGTCATATTGTCAAGAAAGCGTATGCATATGTACACACGCAGAAAAGTTAAAAAAAAACAAATAATTTATACAGATATTGGCTCACCTGTTTAAAAGCAAAAGGCCGATGGCTACGATCGTTCCAACGAAAATTCACTTCAATTCACTCAGCATCTCTGGCGTCAGCAATGACAAGAAAAACAGCAACAACAAACACAGACTTCTTTTATTTCCGATCCCCACACATCAATACCACGCAAGTCCATGAACTTGATTCCGATTTTGCAATATCTCAGCGCCAATCAATGATTCACTTCTGCTGATATGTACGTTTCCATCGTGAAGATACAAACTCAAGTGGATCAATAAGCTGATGAAATCAAACAGTAGTACAACCCAGATAGATACACATAAGTACATAAGTACCACTTTCGAGCTTCATTGGCAATCTCTGTTTGCACTGCAATTGGGTAAGTTTCCTTCCATTCTGTCTTAAGCCTCTGTTTGCTTACGAGAACTGCGTAAACTGTCAACATGCATTTACTACGCATGTTGTGGCATTCCCACTGACTAATACCTGGCATTTCGAAAAGTCTTTATTCGTAAATCTAGTGGCACTTGATACTTGAAATTCTTGCAGGTCACTGGTCGATTTCGAATCTTATCTAATCATTCATTGATTAGATATGAATTTTAGCAAGTTGACATGAAGTGAATTCGTGAAACGAAAGCAGCTCTCGCTCTCTCTGTGCACAATTCAAGTTCAAAAAATCTTAAATACACTGCCGGGCTGAGTACAATTATTTAATAGCCTTGGCTTTCCTCCCATTCAACGATCGTTTGCAAAACGAATCGTGCGACATTCAAATCTATTATATTATGACATTAATTTGTTTTCCTTTGGCTTGTGCGTAAATACCACAACCTCTTTTGGGAATGTTTGGGGAGGGAACAATAAACAATTTTGTACCGTTTTTACGCTAAAATGACAAAGATTTCGCTTAATGGCAGCGTATGTTTGTATACGATGTGTTAATTAGCCGCAGTTAGTATTTAATAATGTATTTAATATGCAAGTCATGAGAGGGATATTTATAAATATGTATATGTATGAAAATTCCGTTAGCTTGAATGTTAATTACGTTAAGTGGGGCATGTTTGGAGTTTAGGAATTTTCTTTGTAGTTTTTCGAACACGAAATGTAATCGAAATGAAGTTTTTCCTTTACAAAAGGGTTGTAAACTTGTTGTTAAGTAACTTATTCTTTTATCAACATTTAAAAGTATACGTTTTACGTGCATTATGCATTTTTATACGTTCAACTGAATGTTTTCAGAGAGTTCTGCTAGCTTCGAATGCCTAAGCTTAATATTCCGTGACTTAAAGTTTTCGGAAATTTCGACTCAAAAATCTAACATATTTTGGAAGGAAAAGTTTTGAAAATATTTGGAAAGTTATAATGTAAGCACTGTTTTTATTGGACCATATTAGCATGGTTCAATACTATATGATTAATAAAAGAACCATGCTCCTTATTTCAATTTGAGGAAAAGAGTCCATGTTTTTTAAAGTTTGAGCAAAGCGTTCTTCTTTGAGTGTAACTTGCAACTGCCTTTTTTTATTTAGACATAATAATTACAGTATGGTATACATGTATGTACATATAATAGGATTTGTTCTTCTTATAAATTGACCTATAAAGAGGTATGCATGAAATATGTCAAAAGCACGAATCAAGGGGCGCTAAGTCAAAGCTCATTAAACATCTGGCAAAATAAAAGCAAAAATTCATCACATGTTAAGCTTTGTTGGAATACGTTAAAACTCTATACACAACAGACTTAACAGCAAAAAGTAAGTCAGTAAGTTTATTGCCTACGACGCAATTACCCATATCTGACTGAAAGAATCTTTAAGTTCTGCCTTTCAGACATTATATGACCTGGTCATTAGCTCTACGTGGTAAAATAGGACAGCACGAAGTTGGCGATAATGGCAGACTAATCTGAAATTACTAAACATTTGTTTGAATAAACCTACAAGTAAGTATTGTTGTTTTTTAATTTGTTGAAAATCCATGACTTATGTAAATTTGATATTTTAAGGCATTTAATTCTTAAAGCAAAAAAACCCTTGTACGGTTTTATTTTACCAGATAAAATTTGATACATACACCCATGCTCATTGCCAATCAGTCTATCATGGCATTTGAATATCGATGACACCTGTCATCTGATTCATATTGCGACCAAGTTCAATTCTATTTTCATCTTTTCCAATTTCAAACAATATCTGACTCATATACATACAATATTTCCTTAATGTGTTTATACAGCTTTTATAGATAAGGCTTTTAACTTTTCTTCACGGTTATCGGCAGAAATACTTAGCGCATGACAGCATTGCATTCGATTATAAAACACAATCAGCCATTCATTGAAGAATCGTTAACATTCGTTAACATGACTTTCCGAAAATAAAATGCCACCTAATCAACCAATTAGAGGCGCTGATAAATGCTTCAAATATTTCAGAAATCAATGAACGATTCAGTAGCTACTAGCTGTCAGCCGTTTTACTATTTTCTTCTCTCTCTTGATTGACGGCAAGGTCGGTTAGTTTGAATTGAATGAAACCGTTATGTTGGGGGTCTGTGAAAATGGCCCGTACTGTTCTTTGTTCAGAACAACAATGAAACAATGAGTCGCTTGTAAAACGACTACACTGAAGAAGCAGAAGGGAAGGGCTGAGTGGGCAGATGGCTGGTGGGTTTGAGTTATGTACACATATCTATAGTGAGTTGTTTGTTAGTGGGAATGGAAATATCCTTTTTATAGTAGACAGTCGTTAAATTTAATGCTTATCCTATTTGCGTGCTTGAATATATCAATATGTACATATGTATGTACGTCATTCGGCGATTTCAACATGAACAACGAGGTAAGTGTGCGTGTGTGTGAATAAAAGGAAGCCCTTGGGGATTCCGGCCAAATTAAAGTTAACCAAGTGCAGAAAAAAGGGATTCTCTTTGTCGTGAACAAGTGGTAGTTGGTGAACGTCAGCAAATCGATTGAGTGTATGTACATATGAGATGAGTGTCGTGCTTTATTGATTCGATGCTTGCTAATGTGTCACTGGGGAAGTAGGAAGACCGATTGAGATTAATTTTGTTTTCATTTCCGTAAGACATCACTTTGACTTCTTAGTGAACTATTGATATACTAATGAGACACAAGAAAAGAAACTGTTCACTATACATCTTCACTTTTGTGTATTTATGTGCATAATTTAAGAGGTCATGACAAACACACACAAGTTAAGCAGGAAATTTATAATAAATTATAATATATAATAATTACAAATTAAAAAATGAATTGTGTTTATTCTAAATGTATCACTTTATATTTTTTATGAGAACTGATTTATTGATTAGTTGGAGTTGTGCCATCTTTCTTTATAGGGAAAACTACCACCACAAAGTACAAGAACTAAATAAGCACTTGGTTTCCAATCATAACTGAGATATTTGTCATAATAATTTTGTCGTGTACGTTTTGTCGACTGCCACTTAAAACTGAATTCACTATATCACGTATAGTTTCTAGCACAGTTTGTTCAAAGAATGCGAAGTTCTTCAAAAAAGGTATGAATATTTACTTCACGAAGAGCGTACATTTGCTTAGCGCTGAAAACCCATCAAGATGTTGATTCTATAAGTTTAGATAAAAAGACGCATAATGTCAGCACCTTAAACATTCATGATCACTTAAAATATGTCAAGTTGTCGCTAAGTTTCCTTAATTCCAGAACAAGCTGAGACTGAGTATAAGATATTGTTGTAGACTTATGTACATAAGCCTGAGAAAAGATAAAGAAAATAAAATAAAAAACTGTGAATGGCTTAAAAAAGTGAAATTTTTCTGCAAAGTCAATTAGTGGATAACTCTACAATAAATCGACAATTTATTGGCATAACTTCTGGTAAAATCGATAAAACGGGTACAAAAACGGGTACGAATGCGGGGTTACAATTAATTTTAGGAGTTGTTGTATACGTAAATCGTTTTATTTTAGCTGAAGCAGCAGAATTACAATTTGCCAAAAATTTGGACCTGTCACTTGTCAACACTCTTTCTTGACTATGTAAGATGACAACAAGTTTGTTAACAGTTATTAAAGGAAACACAATCCATAAGTGTTTGACTAAATATCGTTGTGTTCACAAAATCTAATTTGTTGGGGTAAATTATGACAAAGTGGAATTATTGGACCTTACCTTGGACCAATGATCGAAAAGATACATATTTATCCACTGGGTCAAGGCAACATGGCGACCGTACATCACTTGTTCATCTTATTTGTGTGATGTTTGATTCTTTTATGAACAAGCCAACTTGGTACTCAAGGCTAATCGAAACTATATTTTGCAGTGCTGCAAACAAAACTCAAGACTCAAGTCAAGTTGCAATATCCTCACGAACAACACTAAATTACATAATAAGGTTGTTTCCTAACGACAGGTATAGCAATCAATTCACTTGTATATGGCAAAACGCCCCACATGCCTCACTTAACTAACGGTCACCTAACAAGGGGACAATTCGTTAAGTGGTAGATAATTTTAACTTACAATCGTCGAATAGAAGGCGACTACCAGATCTACCAAAAACATCACCACTGCCAGTTATAGTATCCAGAATATTCGTAGGGAGCCAATTTTGCCGGAGAACCCGGCTGTTCACAGACCATGAACTTTGTGTCGTGACTTGAGGCTGCATTGGCACATAATTCAAATGACCAAGTAGTTAAATGACCATAGACGTAAGCTTGTGCTCATGTATTGGGCTCTATTGACGTTTATTATTATGAAAAGAACGTCATAAATTTAGGGGCTGGTAACGTCATCGGTCTATATAGCTTCGATAAGGATATTGGCCGGTTGGTCACAGTCAGCAGCAAGCGCTGTGAATTGTGAAATTTTTTTCTTCGCTTTTTATTCGTCAAAATTTGAAAATATTGACACTAACGATATGAAGACAACGCGTCACCCCACTCAAAAATTAGACATCCTGCACAAGAAAGTATTTCCGTTCGATTTTTTCTTGAGTTCGTCTTAAAGTTACAGATCTTCTGGTGAAAGCCACACAGCACAGGTATCCTTAAAGATCACACAATCTATGCCAAATTTATCTTGATTTCTGTGTCAGATTCATGGAGAGTAAGTGTACATTTCAAAAGCAACCTACTGAAATAACCCGTGAAGGACATTGAAGCAATGTTTTTCAGCATTTTACACATAATAACATCGATGAGTTTTTAAAACGAAATAAATGTAATGGCATTTCATAACAGTTTGTATTATTTAAATTACAAGGTAGCAAGCATGATGTCAGAAAAATGGGGTGTGTTGAAAATTTTGAGTGGTCATGACGTGATATGATAATGTTAGCTAGGTGTATTAAGGGCGTTAACAAATGTTTTGAAGTGAAAAAAAAAAAAACAAAACATATTGTGTCATTAAGTTAATCGCACCTATTTCTTTGTATGTAAGTAAGTAAATCGTCACTATTCCATTTCTTTTAAATTGTACACTCTTCTATGCGCAAATTCAAGTTGCGATATTAGTTTTACAGTCACGATGTGATATCACAAACAAAAGATATCAGACAATTACGAGTATGTGCTGGCCTAAACGCCAAAAGGACTGTGATCTTAACATTGGTTAAGTCGGGATTATAAACTAGAACAGTTTTTTTGTGCGATTGGTGGAATTGGCGGGCAAAGTGTTTGAATCACACATAATCTAACTATCTAACTGACTGAAGGAAGTAATTTTTAAAATTCACTAGTTTATTTTTTCGACGGGTCTTATACGTGTCCCATTTAAAAAACCACAGTCCACACTCATTGAAAACAACTCACGATTTTATTCCACAGCGACATAACGCTGCGTAGCTCTGAAGTAATAGAACAATTTTATAGTCCTTACCTAATATCATTTGATTTCGTATGTTTCAGTCAATTCAAGTAATTGCATTGTAACGTCGCTTCAATAATGGCTTTAGAAGAGAGTATCTCCAGATTATCCTTAAATACAGAAGATGTTTCCTTTGAATGAATAAATACTAACAGAACATATTGCAAGAAAAAACAATTCGACTTATCTATATATAAATATCAATAAATTGTATCACTTTAAATTTGCTAATCTTTGACTCCATGCAAAATATAATGCATTTGCTTCCACAACAGCTGAAGTTTTGAAAACCATGTGACCATGTAAGAAAGATTGCCAAGACAAAGAATTTGTATCTCTGTACCAAAATAATTTAATGCAGATAAACTGTCTGACTAGGGGAGAAATCTGGTTTTTAGATGCAACAAACAAAATTCGTCCGGCGTGTTAGCTGGCATCAGATGCCTCCACACATATGCTAAAGATATTTCGAATTCCGTCCATATCCATGGGAAAAGCATCCGCAAAAGAAGCAAAATTCAAAGAAACCATCATAAATCTTTTATTTTATCACAAAGACCCCTCATCATAAGCCCAGTAATGTCGAGGAATGAAAATTCGAATAATCCCCAAATAGTGCCACATAAAAATCATACACTGTTCATATGTAACTACTTACCCCATTTCGGGTGAATCCATTCCGTTTGATGTCGCCCATTGTGATGCTCTTCCGCGGTTCTTGTTTCTCCGCCTGCCCTGGACTACCACCAGGCGAACGTATGCCCTGAAAGTGCGTATTCAGGCACTTCTTCAAATTACTCTTCAAGCGAGTTGCTTGGGAGTCCAGAGGACAGCTTGTCGTCTGTTGTTGTTTGTCTGCCGCCGATGCACGGTGTTTACACGTTGAACAGCACACGCAATTGCTGGGGGTCGACGGAGAGGTCGGAGCAATATTGCTCCTGGAATGCTGACAGCACTGGTGGTCACCTTTGCAAGGACTTACTTTGTTCGCAATGCTATTTCGACAAGAATTCGCTACTGCTACTCGAATGATAGTCGTGGCCATAAAATTTAAAAGGGTTCAATACATGTAAACTGAACGCGTTGTCTCTAACTAGGAATCAGTATATCGCAGCGCACAAAACTGCTTATCAGCACCTGTCTGGAATTTCTTCTATCGGATTTCAAGGCCACACCGCTCGCCACATGGAGCTTCTGAACATACTTCTTTAATTAGTTTATTTTTTTGTTGTTGTGTGTCTACTCACTGGGGACACGTATCGCACTTGAAATTCGCTTTCACATCAGTGCCGTCGACAAGGCTGTGCACAGAGTTT
The DNA here is from genome assembly GCA_944738645.1 of Eristalinus sepulchralis. Lineage (NCBI taxonomy): Eukaryota > Metazoa > Arthropoda > Insecta > Diptera > Syrphidae > Eristalinus > Eristalinus sepulchralis. Next base: position 59,879,373 of record OX122886.1, read on the forward strand.
CGCTGATGTGTTTGATTGTGGGTAGGCGCTGCAATCAATTAGCCTTTGCACTTAATCTGAACCGGGCACGCACGACACAAACAAATTCAATATTCGTTGGACGGATTTCACGGTCACCGCGCAGTTGAACGACTTTTTTAATTAGGGCCAGCAAAAAAAGAAATAAAAACAGAAAAATTAAGAGAAACAACTTTTTGACACACGAAAACAATTAAAATCGACTTTTATTTTCAACGTCAAGTCACACTTAAAAGGTCAGACAAGGCAACGAGGCGCTGAGAAGGTTCCTGCTAGCATTGCGCCAATAATCAAATGAAAACTGAGACACCGAGAGAGTGAGAGGGAAACGAGATCTCGTTAGCCACGGTTCATTAGTTCCACAAGCGAACGCGATGACAAGTGTCTTCTGAGGGTCTGTTAGTGGGACGCTGAGGCACAGTGGCACGGTTATGCGGAAAAAGACCAACACGAACGATGCTGTCACAGCAATAACACTGGGAACACTGCCAAATTAATGCACAGTATTCAACGCAAACCTCGCCGTCGTCTTTGGAGTTCACATTGGTGACTCCTTTTCATGGGGTTTGTTGTTGTCGTCGTCGCAACATATTGTACGTTCCAAGTACGCTCGATTAAGCTCATTGACTCATAGCTCTTTGGTGGTGGTGGGTAATGCTCTCTGTGTTGTTTTCCTCAATCGCAGTTTGTGGAGCTTTGTGGAGCTTGGATTCGGAATTTCTGTGTAGAGTGGTTATCTCTTGTGAGAGAACTTTCAGTTTCGCTTCCGTTTTTTTGCTTTTGTTGTTTTGTGTAAGCTTTGGAAGGCCATTTGTTTAGCTTCCAAAGGTATCAGTTGCAATTTTACTGAAGTATTCCCGGTTTCGAAAGGATTGTTTTGACACTTGGAGTTGGGTAGCACTTTCTAAGGAACGGTTGTTGGCAACGTAATGATTTAAAAATACAATGAAACTTCCATTTCATGAGCTTCCAAAATATGGTATATGAATCTTTTAAATAAAACTGTTGAAAACGGAGTCTTAATAAAGCTCCACTGTACATTACTGTAGTTTAGACGCAACCAAGATATTTTTTTTTCTTTTTTTTTTTTTTGTGAAGAAATATTAGCTTTTCAAAGTGGCATATGATGTTTAATTTTTAACTTGCTCTCGTGTTATACTGATTTGTTGCTATTAGTATGTCTGATCTGATATGTCTGATTTGTTGCTATCAGTATGGTTTTAAGCTTGGGAAGTCCACGGTAAGGAATACTTTTACACAGAGGCACCCAAGGAGTCCCGTAATCATCGTTTCTGGAATAGTTTGCTTTTCTGTCTTCAGGGCAATTTTTTTAATTAATATATGTTTTTGCACCTCCTTTTCTGAAATAGCCCAAAGTTGCTCTTTGGACTTTAATATGGACTTTGTTAGATTTGGATTCATCACAAAAATTACTTGTTTCAATTTTTTTCTACGCATTCCTTTAATGCGTCATCAACCAGTGAAGGAAATAGCGAAAACTGTTTGTAAATGAACTTCTGCAAAAGTATCAATTGCCATTATGTTAGCAATTTATTGCTCTTTAAATCCCTAGCTAATTATAGCTTTGGTTTATTTTGTGATTGCCTTGCAATGTTTTAGCTTGCAGTATCGTTTGGTAATCTCTTTGACAGAGCATTTTACTGTAAAACTAATTATCTTCCATCTCACAAGCTAAAACATTTACAGTCAGATCATAAACCAGTCAAAATTAACTACTCAACCCATTTCTGTCAACTTGTCCCTAACTCCGATGCGTCCATTAATTATGTACATAAAGTTAAAAACATCACCACGTTCAGTGACAAAACGACACATGAAACAATACAACTCATTTTATCTATCCACATTTAGTGGAACCCAGTACGACTTACAAATTATTTTCAAGCTATGAAAAACCTACCACAACTTTCATAAGACAGAAAACAGGTGACGATGCCATTATCATCGCAAAACATTTCCTAAGTACTTCAACAATAACAAAAACAAAAAAACTGACAACAAACCCGTATCAAAAGCAATTACAAATGTGGCACGCCTTACAATTAAGATTCTGGCCGCAAACAGTACTTACTCTCGAAACCCAATATGGCATACATACAACATCCGAACGCCATTTGCATGCAACCACTTGACCAGAAAGTGCAACGTGAGCGACTTACAAATTTTCAAAGCCATGGCGTTCCAAACCAGTCCTGCATACCGTAGCGTACTCGGGAAAATTGCGCACACAATACTCAAGCACAGTGGTATAAATGGATATTCATACCATTTCCTAATGTCCCAAGCACCAGTGACGACAATTTGGTTAAGTCGAACAGGAATTACAACTTCCATTACTTTTCACTTATTCGCTAAAATCGACTACAACGAATACTACAATGAATATGAAAAGTGTAAGTTTTTGTTCTTTGGTCGCCTAAGCACATTGAAAAGTAAAAACTACCAAGCCATGAAATGGATCCAATGGCAGACTAACAGACTGTAAAATTTCGAATTTTATCGTTGCATCCTTTTAGGCGCATTTTTTTTTTTTTTTTGTGAAGAAGTTAAAACTGGGACATAACGTATACATCGACTATATGCGCTTAAATGTAAATGACTATTGCTAGTCTTTGGGGATCACAACCGAATGTCAAGGCCAGGTACAAAGTTATATGTCAAAAACAAATTCCACTGTTGTTGTTGAACAGAAGCAACTTTCAACTTCTAATCTACAGTGTCACCTAAGTAGCACAGATTTGCTCGACAAAAGATAAGAAATGGCAATGCAGTTTATTCCGACGCATAATACATTCCCTGATATGAAATCTAAATCTAATCTCGGAAGTGACACCTATACACGTGGGACTTAAAAAATACTTAAATGCGGTGTCATAATATATTATTATACATTTGTATTGAAAACACAAGTTTAAATGCTGATTTCGTCTATTATTTAAGACATGAAATGTTGTAACGCAGATAAGAGAACATTCCTTGCACAACTGAAACATGATCGGGAATTTCAATCAGTACAATGTTCAAATGGAATTATTTGAGACTGAGAAATGTAGTTAGGGCAATGAGCAATTTCGGACTGATGAAAAACCGCAATTTCGTGAATTACCAGCATAAGAGTTCAACGAGCTCAATTCGCGACACCTTCCCGAGATATACATATTGAAGAGTCCATACAGAATGTAGAGCAGGTAGCAGCCTATCGAAAAGCATTGGAGAAGTGGTGTAACAATTTATGATTTGATGTTACCAAAATATTACTGGAGCCAAGATACTCCGACAAGTAGAAAATAGATTGATATTTTAAATTCTGTTATCTATTACTCTGCAGATGACAATTTGCCGTCGGTTTAGTATTTTCAACAGACCAATGGTACAAAATATACCGCTAAGGCAACGAAAGTCTTTTATTTTTTTTTCCTAAGAGCTCAGGGGAATGCCAAAACCAAGAAATAGACTGTGGAAAAACCTTCTAAATATTCGTTTTAACATTCTATTAGAAGCCTATAGATGTAGCGCTGTGCAAAATAAATGACACACACACCAATATATAAGTGAACTTACATATGCCTATTGCATAATTCAATAAAAGAAAGTATTATTTCTTCTTTCTTGTACCGAGTAATTTCATACATCATTTTTATCGTATTTTTATAACAGTGGGGCGTATGAGTATTTTTTATAGGAAAGGTACGAGTTTACGATATTTCCCGTAGTTCTTTGAAATAGATGCAAGGATCCTTTCGTTTATGTTTCTTATCATTCCTATTTGCAATCGTATTTCTCCCACGATGCACACTAAGTACTCACATTTTTAGGGTTTCGTTATGGAAAGAAGCAATCGTAATTGGTGCGATTCTCTGTTGAGAACCTTGAATGGCGAAAAAATCAGCTTATTAGTAAATGCTCACTTGTGCTCATATTTCCTAAGATGCTTGGTTCCTTTAAACTTCCTTCATATATTGTACATTTACGTTACTTTCTGGAAACACGTTGTATAAATCAGGTGGTATTTTTACAATTTAAGATCGAAATAATATTAACGCAGCTTTTCGTATATTTGGCACAATTAAAACACATATTAAAATTTTAACTTTTAAGTGAAATTTTAATTCATTTCAGTGGTTAGGTATGGAACCCAAAAGCCGGGGAATCAGTTACTTTAACTTCAACATAGATAACTAACTTTCAGTTCTAACTTGAGTGTGCTGCTTAGTGTATGAATTGCTCGCTCAACTTATTTTGGAAGAACGAATCATTCTCTGTACGAGTTAACAAACATTTGCCCAGCTTATGTTCCTGGTGATACAGAGCCGTATGTTGACCATGTACTTTGCTTAAATTGCCTTTCGAAATAAAACAAATTCACTTTTTGTGTTGTTTTTTTTTTATTTTCTTTATTATAAAGCCATGCGAATTCAGAACTCGAATCTTTGGTTATTTTATAACTTTGTTTTTTTCTTTAAGGAACGCACTATCGAATTAAACTCGATATATATTATACACTTAAGATACGACAAATTGATATTCATATAAAAAAAATGTCACGCATTTTACTTAATTTACTCCGTCACTGATTGTGACTTATTCAACTCCTTCAATTTACTCTGCTCTAAAAGGTACCTCGATACATGTTCATACGTCACAAACGTTATCATTGTAGCCGGTACAACTCGGGTCAAACTAGCCTGTAGTCCCTTATAAAACCCTCTGCGCCCTTCGTATCTGAAACAAATCAAATAAAACATTGCCTTGCATTCATTGTTATTCACAAATTACCGCTTACCTTTCTAGCAAAAGAGATTCTGCATTCATTTCATGTAAATTTAAGTGAATTAACGATAAATTTTCAGCTTTACTGGAAATTCTATTTCTGGACATTGGTACGAATCGAGGGAAGCAATACAAATTTTTGTAGGCAAATGAAATAAAACTCAAACACCCATTTTTGTATGTTGCTTAAAGGAGTTATATATTAGTTGTCTTGTTGTTTTGTTTTGTGTCAAGATTCAATGTCCTTACAAATGGACTTACAAAGTTAAAAAGTTTGTTTAAAACGTACTGTAATTCTATATTCTGAAGGGGGAGAAACAATGGAGAATCTTTTTGCCAAAAAGGTTGTCTTATTTGTTAAGTAGGGAAATATCCAATTAGATAAGTACTGTTTATTTAAATGTAGTGATTAAATGATTAAATGTGGATTGAATAAATGGAGCAACACTTGTTTACATTGTTTTTTTTTTTTATTTCATTTTATATAAAAATTCAATTTCAGTCCATTACTTCTTTTGCTTTAGAGAACTTGAAGACATATAGTGGGAGAATTGCTGCTTTTATTAATTTAACTGATTGACATTTAGCTGAAAAATTTGACGAATGCTTGTTGCTCCTTTCTGTGGATGTGTTCCGAAAATACGTTTTTTGAAACAGCTAAATCCTTCAAATGTGATCTCTGGTTTATTTCGTAAGATCTTCGTAAGCGGGCGCAGTAAAACCCAACGAACAATCATTTAAGAGTATTTATTTTAAATATGTGTTTTCATTCAGAGTTTTGAGGAATTGAAACATAAACGTAGACTTTTCTCAGGAACACATACCAAATTGACGATAAATGGATAAGCTTACGTAGCCTCTAGAGAAGTTCCTTCACAGAGCAGACAGTGTTCCAGCTCCCCCAAGAATTGCTAGTACGTGGTTCAAAACAAGTTCTATTATTTGTAATTTTATTTCATGTCTTGCATTGTCTATCCATTTCTTAAGAATTTGTCTTAATTAAAGTGTATTCAGCAATTCCCCTCCACTGTCATCGTTGGTAAAGTAAAACTAAGTATACATATGGAATTTTGTTTGCCTATATCCAAGGAAAATCACACAAGCAAGTGCTTAAAAAACATGTAAAATAAAAAAACAATAATTCAAATACAAATTTTCAGTTACTGTTTTTCTTTCCTTTGCTCGTTTAATAAACAATGTTTTTTCGTTTTGCGCTCTTTCCAAATGTTTTAAGTATTAAACAAAAATTTCTTATTCTAAAATTACATTACTTCCATTTCGCCTAATCTCGTATCAACATTTGAAACATGCTTCGTTTGTTTACGCGAAAAAAAAAATATTTCTTCTTTAAATAAATTAATAATTTGCGAGCTTAGACTAATGGATTGTGGTAGGGATGGACTGAACGACAATAGTAATGAATGGGGAGATGAAGAGAGACTCATAGGTATTTAATGAATTTCGGCAAGGAACATTGGAAAGAAGGAAAACAAAAGAGGAAAGCTTAATTAAAACTAGTATTCAAGACATAAGTAAAAATAAGAAAAAAAAAAACTATAAAAGAGAAAAAGTGAATGGATGGAATAGAAAATGTTATAATAACAATAATACAAAAAATTCTTAGCTAAGTAAATTTAACCTAAGTTTAAAAATTTACTTATACTTTTTTCTTTTCAACCTCGTTTCGTTTTGTTTTTTCTTCTTTCATTGTGACAATTCTCTTGCTTGTGTTTCGTCTTTAACTTTATGATGATTATCTCTTGCTTGTGATTTGCGATAAATTTAAAAATAGATAGATACTCGTATGTTTTCCATACTACACATGTATATTGCATTAATTAGATTCTAAGTCATATTTGTCATTTTTGTGCTGCTTACTCAAGTAAATCTTTTTTTTTTGTTTTGTTTTTAATGTGCTTAAATATAAAGAAATGTAGGAATTTTTAGATGAACTGCTTTTTTCACTTGCTACAATTTAGTTTGTCAGCTTCTCCCAGATAAGCATGACCAAACAAATGTTGGGTGTGACATGCACTAAGTAGGGGACCAAGCCCTTATAAAAACCTGGCATACGTTCGTACCTCCATGTCTGCTTAATGCAATCCCATGTGCCACGATAGCTGTGATGATGATCCTGAAGACGTGCTCGAATAACTTGGTACGGGTATGTGGCTGCAGCAGCGATTAGTTTTGAAACAGCTGCGAATGCTAAATACTCACTGGTTGCCTGAAATTAAAAAGAAAAAACGTATGATGTTAAAGTGAAAGAAAATATTCCTGCATCATATTTCAATTTTCAACATTCAAGAAAATGTACACAACATGATTCACCGATCATGGACCGGTAGCCCAGAAAAAATTGCAGATATTTTTTTTCATTTTAAAAATATTCCCACAAGAGCTGATTAAATCTGAATCAGCTGTAAACAAACGAATGAATTCCAAGTGTGTTTCCCTATGATCAGCCCTAATTAAAATTAGGCCAGCCACACCCAAACTATTTACTTCAATTTCAAAAGACACCAGTGAAAGTTGAACATATCTGAACATTGAACTTGTTTTCATCAAATTTCAACTAATCTTCGCTCCACAAATAGAAGACCACACGGGAAGTTGCCGAGCCCCCTTAAAATCGTTTTTATATGTCATGGTGACGCAAACGTGCTAATCTGAAAGCGGGCCATCAACATGTTTATCAAATGAAATTTTATTTGTTTTTCGCTTACAAACCACACCTCCTGTCTCTTCGGTGTCGTCAGTATCATGAGTTTGAAACTGATCAATAACAACAGAGCAGCCGTCAGCCAAAGTCTAAAGTCACCTGATGCGTACACAGAGCAACGCACAAAGGCTAATGTTTGACCGCGCGTGGCACCAACGATCCGAAAACAACGCCAATTGTTAAGATAACGTTACGATCAAAACATCTTTTCGTAAATATTTGTCATCGGCTTTGCACAAAAGGAATTTTTCAATTGCAAATACACAAGTTAAGTTTGCTTGGATATTTTCTGGAAATTGCAAACAATTTTCGCAAGTGCGTCACATCTCATATCTCTGCAAATAATTTATGCAAACTAAAATCTAAAGGTGAGATGTTCACACGTCACGCTGGGCTTGTGACACGATTTATATAGAGTGCAGTTAAATTATTTAGACAAGTGATTGAATGATTTATTTAGTTAGTGTTGTTCATTAGAAATTGTTTTATGGCTTTAATGCATACAAACAATTCGGAAGACCCAGCAAGCTTGAGCTTTTTATTTTATATGATTAACGATAAACGTGTATACAGGAAGTGTACGTGGATTGGATAACATACCAGTAGTTTCCTATATGGCGATACAATTTAGCGAATGAGAAACTTCAAGAAAACTACGTCTGTCATAGAACAGACAGTGCAAAACTAAAAGCCTTGAATTGCAATGTACACGCCGGAAGTCTAGGACCTTATCTTTAGCATGTTGGCAAATAATTCGCGAAATTTGAACAGGTAGAAAGAGACTTTAAATGTAGAAGCAGGGTAGACAAGGCAAAGGTTTTAAAATATGTAAGGATAATGCACAACAATAAACGAAAATCAAGGGCGACATTTGAAAAGAAGAGAGACAATTGAACCTTTTGGACATAATTAGCAACTTGTGAAAAGTGAATGCTGTGAAGAAGAATCCGCCTTGTGTAGAATTCAACTTCACATTTATTACGTGGAGATTTTTTTCTAGCATATTGGCACATTGCCTCTCCAATCGCCCATCCCTCTCTCCGTTGACTGCTTCCATACATAGAACCAGAAAATTCCCTTATCGTTCACTCCTTTCCTTCGTCACATCTTCGACAGGAAGCTCGTCCCCTTTTTTTTAATCGAAAGAACAAGCGATAACGATAATTGAAGCCTATTTGATTTCCTGGATTTACAAAAGCAATCAAAGAACAATCTGGAAGGAAAACATCTGAGAAAGTAACGCACACATTGCAACGATAGTTCTCAACACCTATTGTAAAAAAAACTATTTCTCAGTCCTTCAAAATAAATTGATAACATATTTGTCAGCACAAGAGGCTGCATTATCGACTCAGACGATTATAAAACTATTGAATCTACCTTGAATAATTCTGATTCTATCGGGGAAAAGAATTTAATTCGATCTGCAACGCTTGCGGTTAAACAAAGATATGTAAGTAAGGATTAATTAAATTCATATTGATATTCAATTCAACTGAATTTTTGTGAGCACACCCATTATTACAAGTGAAATTTGCAATTTCTTATCAAACCGCAGAAGCGAACGAATATCTGCTAGCCCAAAATCAAACGACTCGTTGTTGTGCGAGCAAACACACATTAGCAAAATAATCTTATTCTTCTGTGTTGTGTGTTTACCCCCGCCGAGTGAATGAACGTGTTTTTTTCTTTGCCATTTAATACCCGATTAACAACTTTGCTGACGCTCACGCTGATAACATTGAAATAGACATCGTTCGTTGCTAACCAAAGAGCCTTAGTGCTCTGTTGTTAGGCGCATCGTTTCGCCCGGCCCGTTTGTGGAAGAACTATTTCGGAAGAGAAAATAAATATTTTCTTGTTCTCGGATATGGACCGTTGCCAGATTTGTGTATCTTGCGTACGTGGTTTTGTTTTTCTACTCATGACGGAATAAGTAATTTTTGGAATTGTGTTCGTGTTCTGATCATGGGACGAGTTCATCATTCATCCTGACCTTCTTGCGAAAAACACATTAAGTCACGAGGGTGATCGCTTGGCGTGATGCAAGAAGAAAGCTTCATTTCAACGTCGCAATTAATGCGACACAAAAACTGCTGGACTACGCACTCTTCCCCAAACGGGCAAAACAGATTGTATCAAACAGACAGACAAAGTCGAACAGTTGACAAACAAACAAATAAAAAAATAAGTACTTACCAACTTGGTATCAATTGGGAGCTTTCTATATTCATTGTAGAAATTCTTCATTTCTTCATAGGTCATGAACTGCAGAGCGCCATGCGATACACCCAACATACTCGGGAAGAAACCCTAAACGAAAACAAACTTTTATTTTCACTTCACAAAAACAGCGAAAGCATTTCAAAACCTACCCTATACAGTCCACGAATACCCTCCTGTTTGTAGATTTGTACAAGAGCGTGCATCATGCCACGGTATGAATCGGATTTTGGAGCTGTAGCAACATTTTCATACTGCAAGCAGAGCCGAGTCTTTACAACCCATATTGGGTTTGTCAGAAGTAGTGTTAGGACTCCTGCTTCCGATGCAGCCAACATGTGCAGGCCTGGACCAAGTGGAGTCGTTGTGTTTCCTCCCTGGATGAATGTCTTAATACTATTGTAGCTGCAAGACATTTTTGGGTTAGTTAAGGATAACCGATGGATTTATATGATTTGAAACTTACAACATGAAATAGAATCCCCACGCACTTCCAGATCCCCAAATATTTGGTGTGACACCTTTGTACAAACCACGGAATCCCTCCTGTCGGAAGATTGTAGTGAAAGCACTACCCAAACCTCTGTATTGTGGAATTGCAGCTGTACGGCCATCATTAACTAGAAAGATAGAAAAACAATATACATAAGTTATAAGTAAGACTAGGAGTGAAGAAGTTTGTAGACCTATCTAAATGCGTCAAGTGAAACCTGATAAGCTCCACTCTTCCGTAGTGTCAAGCGTCATCTCTTTTTGCAATGACATCAGTTTGCGTAGAAATTCTATTGGTATACTATACGTCAAACTGTGGCCAGATGACTGCCTATGCACGGTCTATATACGTCAACATTCAATGCCGCGTTAACTTGGAAGACAGAACAAAAATAAACATTTCAACGCGACATTGCCTAAAGCAAAAAAGGGGCTCGTCTTTGGTCTGTTGTATTCAGCTCCCCACACCAGACACTTGCTCCAAATAGACGATGAATGGAAAATTTTCTTACACCCAGTAGTGTGTGGAAGTGTTTTATTTATAGGACACCAGACGACGACTGATTAGAGTGTGAAAACATATATATATATATATATATACGCAAATACAAAAATGCCTTGTGACATTTCTAGACAATGTGATGGAAGTTTATTGATTTTAAGGGAAGTACAGGATCCACTACTACCCAATTTCGATAATTGACTCTTAATTGAAAATTCAGACTATGAGACAAGCGCTGAATCAGCAGAGTGCACTTACTTAACCCGATTTCAAAAGCCATTCAAACTTTAGCTGTTGGTTTACTTCGATAATCGGGCACGTTGCTTAATCTTACAACATGTAATGTGAGGATAATGTAATTTTCCCTCTTAATTAGCACGCGAATGAGAGGTGTTGGTGAAAAATGAAACCAGGTAGTCGTTGACTAGAGACATTTGACAAAATTTGTGTTTAGATTCGTCAGTAAATAAAATCCACTGTAAATTGATTATTTATTTCATTCCTGCTCATAGGAGCAACGTCAGAAACAACCTTCAACACAAAGCCGGATTTTATATTAAATCCTTCTGCGCAAATAAAAAATAATCTTAAGCACCCAAACCACTCAATCAACGGCTCTAACAATCCATCATAACCGGTATAAGCAAGTTCAGACTTAATGTCTACTCTACAGAACAGTAAAACTTAGTAAAACTAAAGGCAAAGCATTCATCGACTTCTCGATGCGTCGAGCCACAATAATTGAGCAACAAACCTTGAGCTGGACAAACGCGTCTAACCATCGTTGAGAGCAAAATCTTATCAAAGCTGAGCTCATCTTCGTGTGCCCACATTTGAAATTTCTACATTCAGAGAAAACCTGAAGGTTGTCCCAGATTTTCAATGACTGATTTGACTTTGGTGTATAAAGAAAACAGGTTATGCAACTACTCGCAGCCCAAGAGATGTATTACATGTTTATCACCAAATGTTGTTTGACATCACACCCGAGAATATCAAATTCTATGCCCCATCGTCGAACATGTCAACAACAAACAACAAACAGATCGAAATCCGTTTGCAATTCGCCTCTTAGAATAGTGTCAATATTTATACCACAAACTTTGTTGTCAAGTGTACAATTTCCATGAAATTATCGATGTGCTGCGAATAAAAGTGCTTATTCGCCAATTCAGTGTAAACATTGAAAGTGGATACTGGCCGCAAATGCATACACCCATCATTTGAGTGTTCTATCCGTCCTTATATGTAGGCAAACGGGGGATGAATATGCTTACTTTTAGCTGTTAGAAAATGAAATGGAGGCGTGATAAAATTAGTTTCTGTCAGCGTTGTGCCACTTATTAATTGTTTTGACATCACATGTTTTTTTAACAGTGATCATGCAGAAATTAAGCTCCCCAAAAACAGATTGTAATATCTGAACGCTAACCTAAACTGATTAGTCTTCACCTCAAGTGAAAAATAGGACCAGACCCCCCATTGAGAGATACCCGCCAGTTGTCAGGCGATGCAATCAAATAAAGCAGCCAACGGAAAAATAGACAAGTGATAAGAAATTTAATAATTTCTAAAAAAAAAAGTTACACCTCTCACCGAATTGTCAGTCGCTAGGCAAATAAATTACTCAGAATCCGCCACACTAAATACAAAAAACTCCATTATATCGCCAACAAAAGTGAGTGGCATATTTTTTGTTCCCACTTTGGAAAGCTCAGCTGTTTGCTCGCGCAATCACGTGACAAGCAAGCCACCAGCAAAAACCCACCGCACGACCATGTCAGATAAGTTTAATGACTCACTGTCAGCAGCCAGACAAAGTAGAATGGTGGACACACACAGCTCATGCTTTTGAGAGAAGTGCGGAACACATTATTTTGTTATTCCGCCTGGGCCATTGATTTTTCGAGAATCTAATGGCCAAAGTCTGAGAGAATTTAGAGTCTTTTTTCGTGTAATTCCTCGTCTGTGTTGCGTCAGATTTTTTATGAGGACGTTTTACTTGTCTAGTTTGCTCTAGAGAAATGCAAATTCAACAAGTACTGGGGAAAGAAACAAGTTTTCCACCCAGCTTTTCGTATAAACTACTTGTTTAGACGACCCTTGATCTGTGCATCAGCAAGCGAGTGAGTGATTTGCTTCAGATGTACGATGTGTATGTGTTGTTGGAACACACAAGCAAGGGTGATGGAATTTCCGATATTTCTGCGCTACTTTCCGGTTTGTATGTACGGCAGTAAAGCATTGCTGCACATGTGGTGTAAGTGGCTTTAGGGAGCTTTAAAGTGCAGACTGTTACTTCATATGAAGAGACACCCCCTTAAAGTCTGCGTTTCGGCACCTTGGTTAACATTTTCTTTGTTGTCTGCCGGAGCTTTTGCTGCCCAAATACCTCTCTTTGTAAATGCTAAACAACAAGTAGACCCCAACATACAAATGCATCCTATTACAAAAAAAAAAAAAAGAAAAAGAAAAACATGATTTTTTTATAAAACACTTACCAGCAAAACGAATTTTAATTAAATCCAAAGGATGCAGCAACAATGTTGAGGTAACGCCGCCGGATACACCAGCGACCAGATGCTCGTACTTGACATGCGAAAACAAATTGATTTTGCCAACATTTTTCTGAGTGAGAACTGCCATTGTGATGGATTTTTTTTCGAAATCAATTCAATTCAATGTGAAATAAAGTCTCCAACAATCGTCGATTTTTTGTATTATACTCTCCTTCTATATTTCTTGAAACTATTTGTATAGATTTGATTATCGTAAGTGCAAGACTGACGAGATATCGAAGAAAAAAACGTACACGAAAACGAAGATGTAATTCCTTGTATTACTGTTATTATTAATTTTCTTATAATTTCTTATGATCTGAAAGCATTTTGTGCTTAGGTTTGTTTCGGAATATTGAGAAATCTCTTTGGTTGTAGGGTAAGTAATTGGATTTTTTTGTTGTTATTTTAATTAACTAAAATATGTATTTGCTGTGGTTGGTTGCAAATAATCAAAGAAACTCGTTGTTTTCAGAGAAATTTGATCTCAATAATTTTTTACTGTCCCCGTTGCTGCACAAGAAGTCTGTTTCGTTTGTTGAATATTTCTTAAAACACATCTTCAGTTATTTTGATTGAATTGTGTACAATTTTCTTTCCAGTTCCCGAAAATGATTGAGAATAATGTTTTTTTCAATTGCTTTTGTAAAGTTTTACGCCACCAGTTGAGCTGAGTCGAAAAATTATTGGTCGTCGTCCACAGATTTGGATTTTTTCTTATGTAATTGTGCAATTGAACTTTAAAACTGTTTTCACACGATGAGTTATCTTGAAGAATGTTGTTTATATTTTCTTAGTTTTGACTATGTAACACTTTTTGAAATATCGAACTGAATTCCCGTGATATTATAGCTTTGTGGTCTTGAGAGAAATGAAAAAGAAACCTTCGAAGATTGTGATTTTATGAATGCGACGACAGGAAATAATCTCTCGCTCAACAGAACAACTGTCAAATTTAGACTGAACGACAGACAGGATGTAGATGAAAATTTTTGCAAAATGCTCGATGGTACAGTTGTTCGTAGTTTTTCGTTAAGTTGTTAACGAAGTGTGGCAATGAAGAGTGATGCCAGATCTTATTTCTTTTCATCAAGCATATTCTGGAATTATCGGATTAGTTCACCAAAGTTTATATCATAAGAATATGTTCGGCGAACATCTAAGAATTTAAACGTGTTGAATTAAGAGCATTCACTAAGGTTTACATTTTATTTTCAAATATATCTTTTTAACTTATGTTTAATTTATCCTGTCCTCCCAACTCATAAAGACTTACCATACACGTAAGTCAATATTGTTAAAACTAGCGTCAAAACGATATTGCTGTATTGTGCTAAAAAAAACAAACAAAAAATTATTCGCCAAACAGTGCTTAAAGATAAAAAGTCACAAATAAAAGTAATAATTCTTAAATACGAAAATGTTACACTTTCTTGGCTTCAATGAAAGCCTAAAAGCGTGGAGATAGCATTTTTGCAAGTTATTGGACTTGAGACGAATTTTCGTTGTTTGGATACATTGGCTACAAAAGTAGTATGTTTGACTGACTTAATCCTATTCTGGAAGCACTAAGTTAAAGATATCCATATAATTATAATTGTGAATTCTGGTCTCAATAGTCTCCATTGCACGGACTCCATTTGCAAACAGGTACCCATGCCTAGGTATGCGGTTTATAACCTGTAAGTTTATATACCGGGTAACTGAGCATCTCTAGGCTCATAACATCCGTTGCATGTAAATAACGTTTCCTCAACACGGTACTTGGCTGGCGGCATAACACTTTCAGCTTCCTTCCATAAATAAATCTGCTATTTCCAAGATAATGAAACAATACAATAATTATCTTACCGTTATTTTTGACAGAATTAGATGTGAGCAAACAAATTCTCTATGCATACTTTAAGCTTTCGTTGTATTATGTTCCGTTCTCCTAGTTTACACACCAAATTAAAAGCTCTGTTAAGAATTTTTTTTTTAAATAAAGTTTTGACACTGTCTTAATCGTACATTTACTTTCTTATTTACCAAGCCAGCTATCCTTGACAGGTGTAAGTCTGAGCCGTTGTAGCCTTCCATCATTTCCGGGCATTCTGCTTCCAGTCGGTAAGACTAGGCTCACTAAAGTGGGTCTCTTGACCGAAGGTTCAGTCATCTTCTCCTGCTCGAGACTGAAGCCTCGGATAGGAAGGCCCTTTTACCTGAAGTATTGTTGTGTTACCATGAAACCACTCTGCTATTCTGCTTATTGTTCGACTATCACTTTGTCATTGATAGAGTTTACGTATGCCCCGAGATAGACAAACTCCTTAACTATGCTCGTGCGTTGAGAAGGAGTGATGATTTCAATGTCGCCTGTAACCGTATTGATTTGTAGAAGATAGTATCTTACGTGATTTCAATGTCGTCTGTAACCGTATTGATTTGTAGAAGATAGTATCTTACGTGTTTACACTTGTCCTCCACAATATATTCTCCAATGCAATACACATAATTTAATTTGCTTTTGATGCGGAACACGGCATCTACTTCTTTATTACGCGCATATCCTAATCATAAATTTGGTAATATTTCATCACGAAATTAATTCTATTTAATTGCAAACATAAAGGTCGTAGTACAGGATGCAATGCAACGTATATTCTTCGTAAGGACACAAACCCTTCTAAGGGCAATTTCAATGGATCATTAATATCTCTGCCAAAATGTATGCAACAGAAACATAAAATAATTTTCAAGAAAAATATATTTCTAAGAATTCGGCGCTTTTTTTATATGGACTTTTTTCAGTTTTTGAACACGAATACCGTCTAAACTAAGCCGATTAGACGCCCCCCCTCCCCACCCATACAATTTTTTCTTCGTCTCATTAAGATCTACAAAACTGCATCACTCAACCGAGGGGCCGCAAGTATCGGAATCTTGCCGGAGGTGATGTGAACAGTCTACTAAGATCGAACAAATTTGATTCTCCTTGACCTTGTGGGGTTTGCTTATGGCACAAGTCACAGAATGTGGCACAAGTCACAGAAACTTTCTCCATTTATACCTTCGACTCGCTCTGTGCCTTGAATTCGGACACCGAAGGCTACTCGCAGTGGAATGACTGGGTATACTTCTCTGAGCAATGATGATGATGACGTTGTAAGAAATCGTCTTAGGGATGAAGAACTCTGTAGGCAATTGGGTGCCACTTCAGCTTGCTACCGCGGTGCGATTAAGACTGACTGTTCCCTCGAAAGTGTTTTTTTTTTTTCAGAATGCTACCTCGGCTTCAAGTCCATCCTGATCTTATTCAGTCTCTCAAAGGTGTGTCTGCGGACTATCTGTGAAAGAAATGCAGTTTAGTACAGCTTTTTTGTCTCTCAGGAATGTCCTCGATTCCTGCAAAGAGCTCTGGCACGATATTTTTGGAATTTCAACCTTCTTCTTGCGGCGCTACACTCCGGAGTGAACCTGAACCTCAAGCATCACCCGTCCTAAGTATTTTCTTTGATTTGATACACTCGCGCTACCCCAGGAACAGTCTTTTTCTCTCTTTATCACCTTCATGACTCTGACCTTGCCCTTGATTTCCGATCTCCAATCATGACTGCAAGCGAATGACACCTGTGAAAGCTCCTTGCATCCCATTCGAGAGTCCCCGTTGCCGTCATCATACTTTTGCTTTGAGAATGCCTTCACCGATATATTTGGCTTCGACGTAACCGAATGTGTGTTCGCCTCCTTCTTGTCACTATCCCCCGATCCTTGGATTTGTTATCAAAGGGTTTATGCCTCCGTTTTCCCGATCTTTCCGTACATCCATCATCCATCACCCACAGTGACTTTGTTTCCCCCTCTATTCTCTCTGCACAATTTTACAACACACAGAGTTCTTTCAAAGTGATTGAATTTTCAAAGTCTTAGCGGCCATTCCTTCTAGTGTGTGCATGCTTTAAGTCTATCTGCAATATGGTTCTCATTATTTCAGTCGTTGTCGCTTTCATCACGCTCACTGTCTCTGCAGCAGTCGCTGCCCAATACAGAATCCTCATCTAAGACACGGGTGTTAAATCTGGCAGATCTCCGAAGTGTTAACTGCCCCCAGAGCCATTTAGACGGACTTAGAGTGCATCAGTGAACGTTTTGCACAGATTTTGGCTCAAAGTGTACTTCCCATGAAACTCCCAACAGAGAACGTACCCTGTTCTATTTAAATCACATCCCTCTATCTTTGGGACTTTCCCTGGTAAATTCACACTCTTCCCTCTAACAGATCTCAGCCTAAGATTTTGCTCTAATCGTTTCATATCGTCTGGGCACTTTTGGTGAGTGTACTTGCTAGTTTGGTTTGGTTAATGCAGTTTGGAAGTGTTTCTGGGTAAGTTTGTTAGGTTTTTGATTTTTTTGGCGTTGACGATATTTGAAGAAAAAAATTCAACAAAGAATGGATTTTGTGTTGCGAGTGTCTAGTGAAGTGTGGACACATGAAACACTTAAGATGGAACAAATTTAGCACGAGGAGCCATTCCAAAGAGGTGCGTCAACCGATTTGGCGATTTAAATTGGAAGTGAATGGGAAATTAT
The DNA here is from genome assembly GCA_944738645.1 of Eristalinus sepulchralis. Taxonomy (NCBI): domain Eukaryota; kingdom Metazoa; phylum Arthropoda; class Insecta; order Diptera; family Syrphidae; genus Eristalinus; species Eristalinus sepulchralis. The sequence continues at coordinate 59,897,248 of OX122886.1, forward strand.
TTTGGCAGCTGGAGTGCAGCAGGTTCACCAAGAAATTTTAAAGCAAATAATTTAGAAGGAAGGATTGATTCAAGTACTCAAATAAAGGCATTTAACCCTTTGAGGGACGGTCATTAACAAGGGAACTCGGGCGTTTAATTTTGCTGCCGGTATTGTTGTCAAGATAGACGAGACAAGGCTTCTGACAGAATAAGCTTTCAGTTGAATTCGAAATCGTACCTGGTGTGAAATAAAGTTGGATGAAAATCAATTGAGTTCAACTCAGAATTTGAAGAATTTGAATACGAAGTGAGTGAAATGAGTGAAATCGTAGAAGTAATGTTTGATGGCGTATATCTCGGGAATTCTGCGTTCGAGGTCCAAGTGATATGAAGGATATTTGAAGAAAATTGTATGGTCTGTCGGATGATGGGAACTTCGGGATAGTTGTTCCCCCTTTTCAACGTATAGAATTATGAAGAAAAACGAAACGCCTTTAAATACAAGGTTTCTTGTGGCTTGAGATACATTTTTGAATCGGTTTCTGTGGTCTCTGTACCAATTTCTTTTTCATAAGACTGGCAAAAACTCCATCAAACGAAAGTCGCTGTGCGATGGACCACTTTCAGCTTGATATCAAAATAAGCTTCTCACACTAGTGATAGTAAGCTTCGTCTTTTTCTGATTGAACTTTGACCCACATTTAATGCCAAGATCTCTATTTTGACAAGGGCTATAAGTTTTCTTTCATTTGATGTATAATTTTTCGTTTTCCAAGAAACGCGCTCCGATAGAACAAGTGCTTCAAAATGATGCTCCTTACCGAACTACTAAGTTTTGACTAAGCCGGTTTCAGTCATCATTTGAAGCAGCATCTGTTTGCAATTCAAATCTCCACTTAATATGAGGAAGAATAAGGGGATTTTGTGAATCACAATTTCATTGTCCTGCTTTAGTTGCAGTTAATGCCCTGAAAAGGACATATTCCGACGCATTGACGGCCGTGATAGACAGTGTTTGAGACAAGAATGATGATTATGAGTGCAGATTTAGATTCGAACGTATCCTCGTTTGCGCTAGGGACTAAGCCTTCGTTAAATAACGTCTTTATTCATTAAATTTAAAAGTCGCGTGCTTTCTCAAATTGTCGCGTTATTAGTGATGCTTAGAAGTCAAGTGAGTCATCAACTGATTCCTCAAATGAGTCCACAAGTGAATCCTCAAGCGATCCGTCAAATTGATTCCCAAAGTGAGTCCTCATATGAGTCCTCAAATGAATCCACAAATGTACGAGACAAATGCTTCTTCAACTGATTCTTTAATATGATTTCTCAAATGGTTCCTCACAGATGACTTCAGACTTGATTCTTCAGATGCTTCCCCAACTGTTTCCTCAACATTGATTCTTCAACATTGATTTCTCAATTTTAAAGCAAATTCAAAGCAAATTTAAAGTATTTAGAAGTCAAGTGAGTCATCAACTGATTCCTCAAATGAGTCCACAAGTGATTCCTCAAGCGATCCGTCAAATTGATTCCCCAAGTGAGTCCTCATATGAGTCCTCAAATGAATCCACAAATGTACGAGACAAATGCTTCTTCAACTGATTCTTCAATATGATTTCTCAAATGGTTCCTCACAGATGACTTCAGACTTGATTCTTCAGATGCTTCCCCAACTGATTCCTCAACATTGATTCTTCAACATTGATTTCTCAATTTTAAAGCAAATTCAAAGCAAATTTAAAGTATTTAGAAGTCAAGTGAGTCATCAACTGATTCCTCAAATGAGTCCACAAGTGATTCCTCAAGCGATCCGTCAAATTGATTCCCCAAGTGAGTCCTCATATGAGTCCTCAAATGAATCCACAAATGTACGAGACAAATGCTTCTTCAACTGATTCTTCAATATGATTTCTCAAATGGTTCCTCACAGATGACTTCAGACTTGATTCTTCAGATGCTTCCCCAACTGATTCCTCAACATTGATTCTTCAACATTGATTTCTCAATTTTAAAGCAAATTCAAAGCAAATTTAAAGTATTTAGAAGTCAAGTGAGTCATCAACTGATTCCTCAAATGAGTCCACAAGTGATTCCTCAAGCGATCCGTCAAATTGATTCCCCAAGTGAGTCCTCATATGAGTCCTCAAATGAATCCACAAATGTACGAGACAAATGCTTCTTCAACTGATTCTTCAATATGATTTCTCAAATGGTTCCTCACAGATGACTTCAGACTTGATTCTTCAGATGCTTCCCCAACTGATTCCTCAACATTGATTCTTCAACATTGATTTCTCAATTTTAAAGCAAATTCAAAGCAAATTTAAAGTATTTAGAAGTCAAGTGAGTCATCAACTGATTCCTCAAATGAGTCCACAAGTGATTCCTCAAGCGATCCGTCAAATTGATTCCCCAAGTGAGTCCTCATATGAGTCCTCAAATGAATCCACAAATGTACGAGACAAATGCTTCTTCAACTGATTCTTCAATATGATTTCTCAAATGGTTCCTCACAGATGACTTCAGACTTGATTCTTCAGATGCTTCCCCAACTGATTCCTCAACATTGATTCTTCAACATTGATTTCTCAATTTTAAAGCAAATTCAAAGCAAATTTAAAGTATTTAGAAGTCAAGTGAGTCATCAACTGATTCCTCAAATGAGTCCACAAGTGATTCCTCAAGCGATCCGTCAAATTGATTCCCCAAGTGAGTCCTCATATGAGTCCTCAAATGAATCCACAAATGTACGAGACAAATGCTTCTTCAACTGATTCTTCAATATGATTTCTCAAATGGTTCCTCACAGATGACTTCAGACTTGATTCTTCAGATGCTTCCCCAACTGATTCCTCAACATTGATTCTTCAACATTGATTTCTCAATTTTAAAGCAAATTCAAAGCAAATTTAAAGTATTTAGAAGTCAAGTGAGTCATCAACTGATTCCTCAAATGAGTCCACAAGTGATTCCTCAAGCGATCCGTCAAATTGATTCCCCAAGTGAGTCCTCATATGAGTCCTCAAATGAATCCACAAATGTACGAGACAAATGCTTCTTCAACTGATTCTTCAATATGATTTCTCAAATGGTTCCTCACAGATGACTTCAGACTTGATTCTTCAGATGCTTCCCCAACTGATTCCTCAACATTGATTCTTCAACATTGATTTCTCAATTTTAAAGCAAATTCAAAGCAAATTTAAAGTATTTAGAAGTCAAGTGAGTCATCAACTGATTCCTCAAATGAGTCCACAAGTGATTCCTCAAGCGATCCGTCAAATTGATTCCCCAAGTGAGTCCTCATATGAGTCCTCAAATGAATCCACAAATGTACGAGACAAATGCTTCTTCAACTGATTCTTCAATATGATTTCTCAAATGGTTCCTCATAGATGACTTCAGACTTGATTCTTCAGATGCTTCCCCAACTGATTCCTCAACATTGATTCTTCAACATTGATTTCTCAATTTTAAAGCAAATTCAAAGCAAATTTAAAGTATTTAGAAGTCAAGTGAGTCATCAACTGATTCCTCAAATGAGTCCACAAGTGATTCCTCAAGCGATCCGTCAAATTGATTCCCCAAGTGAGTCCTCATATGAGTCCTCAAATGAATCCACAAATGTACGAGACAAATGCTTCTTCAACTGATTCTTCAATATGATTTCTCAAATGGTTCCTCACAGATGACTTCAGACTTGATTCTTCAGATGCTTCCCCAACTGATTCCTCAACATTGATTCTTCAACATTGATTTCTCAATTTTAAAGCAAATTCAAAGCAAATTTAAAGTATTTAGAAGTCAAGTGAGTCATCAACTGATTCCTCAAATGAGTCCACAAGTGATTCCTCAAGCGATCCGTCAAATTGATTCCCCAAGTGAGTCCTCATATGAGTCCTCAAATGAATCCACAAATGTACGAGACAAATGCTTCTTCAACTGATTCTTCAATATGATTTCTCAAATGGTTCCTCACAGATGACTTCAGACTTGATTCTTCAGATGCTTCCCCAACTGATTCCTCAACATTGATTCTTCAACATTGATTTCTCAATTTTAAAGCAAATTCAAAGCAAATTTAAAGTATTTAGAAGTCAAGTGAGTCATCAACTGATTCCTCAAATGAGTCCACAAGTGATTCCTCAAGCGATCCGTCAAATTGATTCCCCAAGTGAGTCCTCATATGAGTCCTCAAATGAATCCACAAATGTACGAGACAAATGCTTCCCCAACTGATTCCTCAACTTGATTCCTCAAATGATTTCTAAAGAATAATATAATACCGTCGCGTCGCGCCCGCCTGAAACGAAATAAGAAAACCTGAAAAGAGCAGAGCAGAGGCCTACCTAGCCTCAAGACACCTGTTTGGGTCCTGAGGGGTCCCTACCTAGCCTCAAGGACACCGGTCTGTCACTTGAGGGTTCCCCTACCTAGCCTCAGAGACAGCTGTTTGCCGTCTTGAGGGGGTTAATTGGAAATAAATTTTCCCGAGAAATGTATAGTTTGGTATGCATGCTTTCAACCGAGAACCGAAGTGAGTAAGGTAAAGAAATAAAAGAACAAAAATTCTTACTGATTGTTTTTGTATGCACCGAAGTGCCTTACCCTGCATTTTTGTGCCACGTAACTGGAAAGCTGCAGACATTGTTGGACCTCTTCTGGTCATCGTACGAAAAACACTTTTGGGCCCTTACACATATGCGAGAGACATGGTAGGTCGTGAGACCACTTTCAGCCTCCTCCCAGAGGGAAGAAGCCACCATATCAGCTCACATTTTCACTTTCACTTACACAAACACACAATACAGGAGCAGGATCAGGCACAGGAGCAGGAGCAGTAGCACGAGCTGGAGCTTGGTTTCTGGACTTGGAATCTAATCCGGATTCTGATTCACCTGATGTCCGCTTCAATCGATGTCTGCTTTAACGGCAATCGCAGTCCGCCGAACAATGTGTCGATCGAAAACCGTCTTCTTCTTTCTTCTTTTTAATGCATTTTATTTTGGAAATATCAGTGAATTATAATCTCAAAACGAGATAAAATGCTTAACCTGGTCATGTATTTACATATTTTATATCTAACTTACTGGCTCTGGGCGAGCATCGAAAACCGTCTTCAGCTGCTTCCATATTCTCAATGACTCGCCTCTTTATATGAAACGCTATTCTCGCGATCGATTGCGACCGAAGCCAAAAGGCCAAAAAATGCTTTGTAGCAAACTTCGAGAATTTCCGACTAACCAAACGGCTAACAACGAGAATAAATGGCCAAGGAATGCTTATGAAAGACACGTGCACGTAAGACTTAATCTAAGAACGCAGCTGCATTAACGAGATTCTGCGCTGAAACAGAAAGGAAAAGATTAGAACCCTACCTATCCTCGGGAGCACCTGCTGTGCTCCAGAGCGGTCCCCTACCTATCCTTAAGCACTTCTGTTTGAAGCACTCAAGGGGTCTCCCTACCTATCCTCAGGGACACCTGTCGGGTCCGCTGAGCGGTCCCCTACCTAACTTCAAAGAGACCTGTTCCTGTTTGGCTCTCGAAGTCCTACACCAAGTCGCGAGCTAAACCTATACAGACTTCTCCACGCAGAGAGCATTTTACCACCGCCACAAAAAACAAAAAAAAAGAAAACAACCGCCTATATCCTCCCGCCCGAATAACGCAAATGTACTGATAGCGATAAAAGCTTTCTACGTGGCTAAGTCTGCAATTTCTAAACCCTAGATCTTTGCACAAGAAATTTGAAAAATCGACAAAAGTGGGAGAATTTTTTGGAAAATTAAGAAAATTTCGTGTTTAAGCTGTCTACCTAGCTATCTCCCTCCTAAACTGTCTAAACCTACTCTTGATCTACGTTCGAGCAAAACCAAAAATTGTGCAAAGATATTGGAATGAAGTAATTACACCGGACTAGCAAAAAAAAAAGCAAAACGTTCTGAGTCCCTACCTATCTAAGCTAAGTGCCTGACTAAGTATCTCCTACTTAAAGTGACTATTCCCTGTCTAAGGACGGCCCTATCTATGCCTAGCTCTTTGGCTGTCCAAAGATTTACTCAAAATCTGCATCGCATCTAGCTATCCTAACTAACCTGTCTAACCTAACCATCCTGTCTAAGGTATTCTACCCGATCTGTTGATGTCCTTTGATAGAAACAATCCAGGGGGAACAGACATCCCGGAACCAAGTGCATGCATACCCTCAATTAAAGTTTATTTTCAAAGGCAAGTAACGATAGTCCTGGCCCGTGATAAGGACAGAGATTCCCAAGTGTTTTGAACGAAATTTCTAAGCCCTAGTTATGCCTAATCTAAAGAAACTAAGTCTGAGGTCTTGCATTGAAAAATATCAGAAAGAAAAGCGTTTGCAACGATTGCAAGGAAAGTGTCGAACAACTAAGAATTAATTAAGCAACTTAAAAAGCAACGCGAAACAAGTCAAAGCCTAACAGAAGCTCCTTAAGCTAAATTTAAGATTAAGTTGAGTCGCGAAGTATACTAGAAACCTCAGACACTTCTGTACAAATGGAGCTTCTGTGTTTTTCTTAATACAAAAAAAAGAAAAATATAAATAAATATGTTCAGGAAACGGCTTGCTTCTGTTGGACCGCTTGTGGTCATTGTTGAACTGCATTCCTGCATCTTTTCTGATCAGCAACGAAAAAAAAGCACTTTTGGGCCCTTACACAAATCGCAAGAGATGTGGTAGATCGTGAGACCACTTTCAGCCTCCTCCCAGAGGGAAGAAGCCACCACATCTGCTTGCAACACACAACACTTCACTACTGCTAATCTGGTTCTTTGGATATTTCTAAAGCGCTGCCTGCCATACAGGATCTTGAGGAGTACAGCAGTCAAACACCATCGCGAATGTCTTCGACAGCGAGGAGAACCCGAAAGGATCGCGAATTTCTTAAGTCTCTACAGAACCGACTATAGCAGCAATAAATTCAAAAAACGTCTGAAATCGAAGACGAAAGTGGATCACGATCAAAATTCAAATCGAGTTCCAAATCGCAGACGAAACCAGAATCAAAATCAAGGCAACATCTTCTTGACCTGGCCCTTGAAGCGAGGTGCACATTAAGGAAACCTTGGCCATTACCGACCACCTCAGACGAAGCAGTGAGGTTTTCTTCGAACTCTGCGGACACGAAATTGCAATCAAAAGCAAGTTTTTGATCCGAGGATGAATTAAGTATCAAAAGCGCGACTAAACGAAGACTATCTCGAGGACAAAACTGTGCCCAAATCAGAAGCCACAAAATAGACCGAAATCTAGAGATCGTTCTCAGTTTGGAGGAAGGCCGATGAAACCGATGAAACCGATGAAACCGATGAAACCGACGAAACCGACGAAACCGATGAAACCGACGAAACTGATGTCCCGGCAATAAAAGATTTTCCCCAAACTAACCCCAGGAGACAGAAAATATTCACGTTAAGTAGAAGAGGCTCGAAAAATTAGGGATCCATTCCAAAGCCCCTTGTGCAAAGCTAAAGCTCTAGAATGAAAAAAAAAAAATGTTTCTAACTTAAGAGCGTTCGTTGTCTATACTAATCTACGCAGAAACTCAAACATCACTCTAAGAAGCGCCGAGGGGCTGTTCTCGAACTGCCACAGAATCAATCAATAGTTCTAAAAGCCGATCGCGCTTAAATCAATTTGAGTTCCTGCACAAAAACGAACAAAGCCAAAGCACCCGTTCGTTGTCTACTCTACTTCAAAGCGAAGCCATTCTCGTCAACTCCAGCTCGTCTAGCTGCAACCACCAACTTCGGTGAACTATAACCTTACACCGAGAAGTGGGAGCGTCGACGAGCACGAAGGAGAAGTCTTCCGACTACAACTAACTACTGATGCTTACTGCGAGATTTCGAATAGTTGCTAAACCTGAAATCAACTACAAGAAAGAATCTACGGAGAGGTAACCCAAACATCTCTAAGAAGCGCCGTATGACATTCAAACTGCCACAAAATAAATTAATAGTTCTGAAAGTCACGCTAAAAGGAAATCTGAGTCCCTCTGCAATCTACACTACGAAAGGGGCATACGATTGTCCATCTTAACTCGAAGACAATCATCTATTTGCTATCTTGGAGGAGCACCAGTTTGTTTACAGTCACGAGCAACAACGGCGGAGGCAACTTCACATGAAGAGTTGAGGGCCCAGACAGGCTTAGAGGATGGCGCTTCCGATCGCTACGAACGAACAGGATGTTGTCTATCTTAATTTGATGCATATCATCCGTCCGTCGTCTACTCTACTACTCTACGAGGGAAGTCTCAGTTCAACGTAATTCAGCGGAAGTCGAAGGAGAACACTTCTGACTCATATGATCGAACAGGATGTTGTCTATCTTAATTCGATGCATATCATCCGTCGGTCATCTACTCTACATTTCTACAAAATGGATGTTGTCTATCTTAACACTCAATCTACAGCGAGCGGATCAAATGACCCAATTTGATTTTTTTTTTCAAACGTTCTTGCAACTACTATCCCACCACCATAAAAAGAACGCAAGTTTGCTAATTCTTGTAGCTTTGGATTGGGCCACTGACCGTGCGGTAGTTGTAGTGTCATTACGATGCATATCATCCATTTAATAAACTACTACGAGAGAAGTGTCCATTCCATTCTAACTTCGTTCGACTGAATACGCTGAATGGCTTCCAACTACTACTAACGAACAGGATGTTGTCTATCTTAACTTGATGCACATCATCCGTCCGTTGTCTACACTACGTTTGCGAGGGAAGCGCCTTTTCAACTCTCGCCGCACGAGCTCTATTCAAGCATCTTCGGTGAAGTGCAATTCCGCACGACGAGCCCATTGCGCAAACAAGCCTGATGCTATCAACCACAAGACTGGCAAGGGAAACTAAATACTACTAGGGAACTTAATACTACTAGGGAACTAAATACTACGACTATCATCACGACTCGCCCGGAAAGTTGGACCTAAGACGAAAGAAAAAAAAACTGAAAGTAGAAGAACAAACCTGAAAAACGATGAAACAAGCAGACCTGAAAAGAGAGAGAAGTGAGAAAGCCCTACCTAACCCAAGAACACCTGTTCGTGTCTTGAAGAAGATTAAGAACCTAAGATTCGACGAAGCGCGCCTGCCCGCATCATGCTAGCATGTAAATTTTCGACGCGGGAGTCATGACTCAAACGAATGTATATGTATGTGCGCATATATAATATCTAAATATATTAAAAAACTATTGTGCATAGAAAAGAAATACTTAAGTATACTCATTTGAGCAGATCCCACCAACCATCAAGCCACTTGTAGTCCGCTTCTGTCCGGCACCTTCAACCATGTCAGCTACCATCCAGAAAGAAGGCACCACCAACCATCTCAGGCACCCTCGAAGACGTCAGTCAATATCAACTATCGCAGATGTGAGGCACCATCGGAGATGTGAGGTACCATCGACCATGTCATCCACCATCCAGGAAAGGAGGCACCATCAACCATCTCAGGCCACATCGAAAACATCAGACACCACCATTATTGCAGCCACCATTAACCATCGCAGATGTGAGGCATCATCGCAGATGTGAGGCATCATCGCAGATGTGAGGCATCATCGCAGATGTGAGGCATCATCGCAGATGTGAGGCATCATCGCAGATGTGAGGCATCATCGCAGATGTGAGGCATCATCGCAGATGTGAGGCATCATCGCAGATGTGAGGCATCATCGCAGATGTGAGGCATCATCGCAGATGTGAGGCATCATCGCAGATGTGAGGCATCATCGCAGATGTGAGGCATCATCGCAGATGTGAGGCATCATCGCAGATGTGAGGCACCATCGACCATGTCATCCACCATCCAGGAAAGGAGGCACCATCAACCATCTCAGGCCACATCGAAAACATCAGACACCACCATTATTGCAGCCACCATTAACCATCGCAGATGTGAGGCATCATCGCAGATGTGAGGCATCATCGCAGATGTGAGGCATCATCGCAGATGTGAGGCACCATCGACCATGTCATCCACCATCCAAGAAGGGAGGCACCATCAACCATCTCAGGCCACATCGAAAACATCAGACACCAGCATTATTGCAGCCACCATTAACCATCGCAGATGTGAGGCATCATCACAGATGTGAGGCACCATCGACCATGTCATCCACCATCCAAGAAGGGAGGCACCATCAACCATCTCAGGCCACATCGAAAACATCGGACACCACCATTATTGCAGCCACCATTAACCATCGCAGATGTGAAGCACCATCGAACACTTCTGCCTCCATGGACCATATCAGCCACCATCCAAGAAAGGAGGCACCATCAAACATCTCAGCCACCATCGAAGATGTGAGGAACCACCGACCATGTCAACCAACATCGAAGACGTCAGTCACCATTCAAAACATCAGACACCATCACCCATCATCAAAGACATCAGCCACCATCGAAGACAACAACCATCAACCATCAGACATCACTGGTGGGTGGTGGTGACCCCAACATGCACCCGAGGACATGAGTACCTGGGAAAAAAAATCAGTAGACCCCAATTACCTCCGATGTACACTCTAGGACAACTCACGACAGACTAAACTCGCTCCCGCGCCTGGACCCCCTTATATACCCTCGGAGCGGCCTCTCCGGCCGCTCTTAATTTTCCGATATTTTTTCCCTTTTTTCACCTTTTTCCCTTTAAATTTTTGTGTTTTTCGATATTTTGGCTCTTTTATTGTATTTTTCGCACTGTCGGAGACTCAAAAATTGCTGCGGCCATATGCAGGGAGATCTGCCTAGTGATCTTAGCCATTTTTGAAAACATTTTTAGGTGATTTGTGACAATTCGAAGTGGTTTTTGGACATATTCCTGAAATCTGAGCAGATCTTAACACTTACTTTGGGACCTGGAAACACCAAGACTTACATATATACGGAAATCGTGGCGTAATCTATTGTTTTGTGCAGTTGACGGAATGACATGAATAAATATAATGGCCTTTCTTTCACCAATAGAAGGTTTTCCTATCCCTACACTCTTTTTTTCGAGGCATTGATCAGGGCCAGTGGCAGGTGCCTTCAATGGGTTTGCCACACAACACACACTCAATGGTCCTGCTACACTGGAGAACGATGTGAGAACTTTGTCATCTCATGTGGAGGTGATGTGAACAGTCTACTAAGATCGAACGAATTTGATTCTCCTAGACCTTGTGGGGCTTTCTTAAGTCAGAAGTCCAAGCGAATGTGCCACAAGTCACAGAGACTTTCTTCCTTTATACCTTCGACTCGCTCTGTGCCTTGAATTCGGACACTGAAGGCTACTCGCAGTGGAGTGACTGACTCTTCTCTGAGCAGTGATGACCACTTTGTTGTACGAAGACGTTTTAAAGATGAAGAACTCTGCATGGCGGTTGGCAATTGGGTGCCACTGCAGCTTGCTACCGCTACCGTAAACCACTTCATCCCCATCACCATAGTAACATCCCCTCTCAATATATACATCCTCTTAAGATAATCGTTTCTTACACCAATTTGCCCCTTTCTCAATCTCCCCTCTACCACCCACATACAAATAAGCTTATTGTAGATTGTTGAATTGTAAATCACATATGTAAATTATTCGGAAATGAATAATCTGTTTTTGTTTAAAATGCATCTACTCCTTTATTACGCGCATATCCTAATCATAAATTTGGTAATATTTCATCACGAAATTAATTCTATTTAATTGCAAACATAAAGGTCGTAGTACAGGATGCAATGCAACGTATATTCTTCGTAAGGACACAAACCCTTCTAAGGGCAATTTCAATGGATCATTAATATCTCTGCCAAAATGTATGCAACAGAAACATAAAATAATTTTCAACAAAAATATATTTCTAAAATAAAATATATTTCGGCGTTTTTTTTTTATGGACTTTTTTCAGTTTTGGAACACGAATACCGTCTAAACTAAGCCGATTAGACCCCCCCACCTATACAATTTTTTCTTAGTCTCATTAAGATCTACAAAACTGCATCACTCAATCGAGGGGCCGCAAGTATCGGAATCTTGCCGAAACTACTATTGATTCCGCCTCCACTTACTCCACGTCGAGGCCCTCGAGGTAAAGCCATTGTCGATTCCGTACAAATAGTCCAAAGAAGACATGCCGAAATAACCACCTCCAGTCTCAAAACCAAAACCATTTCTATCGCTCAATGCTGCAACCACATTCCCTTTTATAGCTCCGTACTTCTACGCAAAATACCAGTTCACCGAGGTCGCTGCCAATCATTTTCTGGGGAAAATACAGGGTGGTTCACCTTAATCAAATAATCGCCAAATAGTTCAGAAATCCGTCTTGGAAGAGTCTTACGAAATAGTTTACTTTATTCATTTATCTTCGAATCAACTATGTTACAGTAGAGATAAGACTTACAGCTACAGTATCATTTAAAAAGATGGGGGAACCCATTCGGAGCTGATTCAATTTATATGTACAAGTTAATTGCTAGCTTCCTGCTGATGGACTTCCCCTCCGATTTGAAACCTTTGAAACTATTCATTTATTTATTTTTTACATTTATGCATTTTTCCTAACACTACTAAACAAAAATATTCGCTATGGCCGATAACTAAATTGCGAACGCCGTTTGTTCAGAACTACGTTCCAAGTTGGTGACGGATGTTGAACCAGATGAGCAGCGCGCTAAGAAAGCCCAGTGCCTTCGGGTAGGACCTCGTTGTTGGAAGCATTGTTGTGGCCGCATCTGTGGCGTTGCAGCAGTTGATCGCATGGTATACAACACGGGGGTAGTAGTCGTTCCAAAATTTTATCGCTTGAAAGTTCATCTCGTCTGTCATATTGAATGCACGATCAATTACCAGAATCTTCTGGTCGTCTGGCGTAAACCAGTCCCACTTGATGTACACCCCGGATGCCGTGGGGTTCGAGCTTTTGGCGAAGTTCGCCCACATTGTCATGATTATGTCCGAGATTCGCTTGTCAGAGCTGTCCCACTGGTTGATCATTTCACGATTTGTCCAGTAAGGCATTCCCCAGACGAAGATGAGGTCGAAATTCTGGGGCACTCCAACCCACTCGGAGATGTCTTTGTTCGCCATCACCGTTTGCGGTTTCAAGTCAAATCTGTAGACATAGGTTTGATTATTGTCGCTGAGCATGTTCGCCAGGAGGATGGTGGGCGCTATATATTTTCTGTCGGTGTGGAAGTTCACGAAAAGCTTTCTCAGTTTGCCGCCGTTTTTAAGCGGCGGATAAGGTTTGTACACGTACTTAACGGCGTCCAGGACAATTTGCACGTTCCCACACCAAGTGTCGTTGTCGTCGAACTGACTGAGGTCGGACAAGATAATATCATTAAGCATAGTCTCATATACCTCGTTGGTGATGGACGTGTCCATCATCTCGCCCACCACCAAGTCGAGCACCTCCTCCATGTCCGTGTAACCGGTGAGCAGGGGCACCTTTCTAACGGAGCCCTTTTCAATTAAATTTTTCGGAAAGTCAGGGATAAAGGGAAGAGAAGTATTGCTTAAGCCCTCGTCAACCACAGGTCCCCAATCGATGAACGGCAGATTTTCCGCTAATATCTTCGCATCCAGCCTCCGAAGGCACTCCATCAGCTTGGAAGTCGGTCGTCGAAAGCAGCCGAACGTGTTCGCAATTGTATCCAGGGCCATTTTGTAGTCAGACGGCATCCGTATAGCAGAATCAGCCATGGGATTGCCAGACATCATAATCGCTTTGTGGAAAACGCCTTGCGACCATTCACCCGAAGTCAAATGTAGGCCCACGCTTACTGAACCTGCGGCGTGACCCATTAACGTGATTTCATTGTCATTTCCCCCGAAGAGCTTAATATTCTGCCGTATCCAGTATAGTGCCGCTGCCTGATCCATAAGGCCGAAATTCCCCGGCGCCTCCCCGTCTTGCGTCGTGAGAAAGCCGAAAATATTTAATCGATACGCTATTGTGACTACGATGACTTTCTGCTTAAACACCAGCTGGAAGGGATCAAGGTCGGTGGCACTGCCATACGAGAAATCACCAGAATGAAGCCAGGCGATGACAGCATACCCCTGCATAGGTGGGAGCCCTAAAAAGAGATTGCCAAAATTATTATTACATCCAATGTTTACTGTTTTGCAAGGTAATTTTTTGTAGTAAATTTGTTTTTCTTTGGGTGCGGTTATTTTTGGCGAAATTGCGAATCGCGAATGTAGCCGTTCGAGATGTCAGAATGAATAAGAATCCTCGTTGAAATGTTTGTAATGTTGTTACCCAAAAAAATGGAAATGTGTTAAACCATTCATTGAAAGAAAACAAGATGTTGGTCGATATTATGAAGCAATTTTGATTTGAAAACAAGGGGACTGCAAACAGACCCATACCAATAAAAAATAGCAGTACTGCTCCAATCGAAACTAAGAGGTGGTTTGGCCGTATTTTTGTGAAAGACACAGTTCTTGTGGAAATCGATCAACCACAGAATGGGGAACTATTATTGTCGCAGTAAAGACAATAACAATAAAGTGTGTTCTGTCAAAATGTGTTTAGGATTTTAGAACATTGTGTCTAATCCAATTTACATGAAAAGAGGTTAATCAGCAACGACCTCATACTAAAGGTAAAGAAACCGATTACTAACATTTCTGGACACATATAGAGCAAAAGTTCTGGAGTGTTAAAGCTGTTGTTTTACAATAATTCTGTTTTCAATTCACTTTTTGCTAAACAATAAGTTCTAATAAGTTTCGACCGACGAAAATTTTTGAACACAGCCGCCTTTTATGTCAAGCATTTTCGCAACTTTTCTAACTATTGAAATAGCTTTAGTTCCTCCCTGTAAAGTATGTACATATGCATTGACGTATACTTCTTTTCCTACGAAGAAAATTTCGTTTTCAATTTCAAAATCTCATTTATGAAGAAACAGGCAAAAGTCTATAGTCTTTTAGGAACTAGAACCTAGATTCTTCAACAGCTATGCATGTAATGCATGCTATTGTCCTCTTGCTGGTGGGATGCATGTAAATTAGTAACGCATAATTCGACCCTCAAAGTTTGAGAAACCTTTTTCTAGACAATTAATATTCCCATTCTAGCCCACTGCTTTGCTCAATACATGTAAGACAAGCACAAACTTAAAATACTCCTGTCTCCTCCTTTCTTCCCAACCACAAACCGACTGGTATGGAGGGCAGGTTTTCGCAGTTTGTTGACTCACTTAACACTCTTTATGTTACAAACTGCTGTCTGCCAGAGAACCCGCAGCGTTTAAGGCAAAAGCGCTCTAGCATAAGCGATAGCTTGAATAACAAAGTACATGCTGCCATCACGAAAGGACGCACAGCATGGACATGTGGGACAGAATGCCATAATATGTTGTAGAAACTTTAAAGTAAGATGTCGTCTATCTCGGCTCTGGAATAAACAAGGACAATAACAACAGTACCGATATCAAGCGTAGGCTTGGCGTCTAGAGGAGAACATTGAACCTCAAATTGCACGGGGTGTACAGTAACATGCACCTAGTTAAGCTTCTTCGGATCCAAAGATAAGAATGCTTAGTCATATAGAGCAAATGAACACTACAGCACATAAGTGGTGAAGGATCTTAACCAACATGGTTTGTGGAGGTGGAGTCAACTGGCTAAAAATCCTGCTGGCTAGAAAGGTTTGTTGGTTGAGACCCAGGTTCACCACAGCGCCAAACAAAGAAGATGAAATATAATGTCCTACATTGACATGATTGGTCCTAAACTGTATGGATTGTACAATGACATGAGACTAGCCAGGCGTTTACGGGTTCAACGCCTAAAATTGCTTAACCAGGTACAACGCATGGATAACACTGTTCCAGTCGGCAGAGTCTTGCAATCCGAACCAGTGGAATAACGCAATAAAGGGTGAGCATACACCCGATGGCTCACGCAAATGGAAAAACACCCAATTTGGTGTGTGAAATCGTTTTAAGGTTTTTGTATTTACTGTCAATATTACTCATTTTAGTGAAAACATTTGCTTTATTCAACTTCAAACAACAACTAATCGCTGCACCGGAAAAATTAACAAAATGAATGTCCTTGAACAAACTTATCTACATTGTTATCACTAGTTACCGAGTTCAAGGGTAATAGCTATTAAACCAACATTTATTATTCATGAGGTAAAATCTTGATGTATCTCATGAATACCCAAAATTAGAAAGGACTCATAAATACAGCGTTTTCGCGAATTAATTTGCCATTCCTTGAATTTCCGCAGCCATTAAAAAGGCTATCAACAAATTTACAATCAATTTCAAGGAATTAAATCATTCCGTCCAACATTTCCCTCCGAACTCCTTCAAACTTGACACGAAATGTCATTCTCGAGAAACAAATTAAACTGGCATACGCTATAAGCGATAAGTGAACATAATAACCTTGAAATCAGCACAAAACTTCATTCCACCCGCCCGTCATGTCATATTCAAATTCTCCCGAAGGACACTGCAAATCAAAACTAGTGCGCTAAGAAAATTAACAGCGAAACCTACGCCCTGGTCCCAAAATTGAGAAAGTAATAAACATCCGCCGAAATCACTGGCAAATTTGCATTCGCAACCCCTACAGTAAGGTGAGGTCTACAATGTAAAATTTAATGCCAGCCCGATATGGTGACCTTACGAATGTTTAGGTAATAAAGCTCCGTACACGGCACGGCAGCGCTCCTGATGCCACCCATCTCCCGTTGAATTGCACTCCGATCCGAGTTCAAGAAAATCAATACACACTTCGTAAATCATAAAAATCTCCGAGTGAGTGTGGAGCCTCATGCGAGAGGTAATTTAAGTGTGCCCACTGAAGCCCTTCGCAGAGGGAAGTAACGGTTAAGTGTCGTGTTGTTTCGGTTTGACGGTGAAAATTTGAGCTTGAATTCGGGACTCGAATAGACTGTCTGAGGTGGTCGCTCGGCGGGATGGATAATCAAGACAAAACCCTTCGACGGAAGTGGATGGATGGCTGGAGTTTACCATGCTGCCTGATGCGGCACGCGACGCGCTGCTCATTACCATTTCTTTTGACTTGGACTGTGTTGCAGCAGGGAGAAGGAGAGGTTGTTGTTTTTTTTCCAGTTTTGATTGGCCGAGTGCTATTATTCATGGGAAAATTTGCGCACCCCAATTTTAGGAAACCTTTGCGGTCAGTGGAAAAGTTTGAAAAATCGGTCAGTGGGGCTGGAAGTAACATAAATTTACTTAGGCGGCACGTAATGCAGTTGCTGTCGGGCAAGATTATAAACGAAATGAAATAGTTGATGCCTTGTGTGTGTTTTTGGACGATTTGAAAATACTGAGCACTGATATTATTTGTGCTTAAGTAATTAACATTGAAAGTGATTGCATCGAGAACATAACGTTTGGAACATTACGAGTAGAGGCGAAGAGAAGTGTTATCTCACTTACGAATAATCTACTTATAAGCCCACTATTGCTCTCAACTTCTTTAAGATGCGAAATAATAAATATAAAAATTCAATGAATCTCACAGTATTTATGGCATAGGAACCGTTAAGAGATCGAATTCTCGTGGAGGGTGCAGTTGCTATAAGTCGACACCATCATAGCCAACATCAAAATGATATTTGTTTGACATAAACAAATTTGGCGGGGTTTCCTTCGATGGTAATGTCTCCTCTGTTGTAGGTGTTGATTTGCTTGATTGCCTTAGTCTTCCGGATGTTTGTCTCCTATCCGACGTATCATGCTTATTTCCCGAGGTTCTAATTAAGTTTGAATGTCGCTGAGCTAATGTGATAGGAGACAAATATCATCCACATAGTCCAAGTCCTCGAACTGTCGTGTGAGACTCCATGTTATTCTACGTCTCAGTACACTGACTCTTCTTAAATTTCGTCCAGCGCAATTGTCAACAGTAAATTTTGCAATATTAGCCAACACTGATTGATTTGTGACAGAAAAGTAACTCACTGTCTGCTGAATTATATCTAAGTACCGCCAGTAAGGAATTATGAAAAAGCGGCTACATATCAATCAATCGAAAGAGGAAAAGTGTGAATTTTCACGTAAAGAGAAAAAAATACGTTATTTTATATAATAAACAAATCCAAGGAATTTTAGAATTCCCCAGCACCAACATGCAATAAATAATTTAAGAGAATATGTCGCAACTGCTGATAAGAACGGTTTTCTTTCGAAAATGTAACTTTCTCCTCTTCGCCTTAACAGAAGACGCCTTCAACCTTTAATTACTCGTTATGCGCATAACAATTGGTGTAACCTTCAAATAATTTAATTTCGTTTTCTGACTTTTGTTTAAATAATAAATCAACATTCAACTTCACGGTAATGAATTCATGCGAATTGCGTGACAAAGACGTACTCAACTTTCAGTTTCCTTTGGCAAGGCGGTAATGATTCCAGCCGGAGGGAATTGGCTTCTTCATATGCCGTGTACTCACAATTGGTAATTATGCATTAATTATACCGTTTGAGGAAATGTGCTGCATTTAAACTTATTTTATAAATGCCTGTGATAGACCAAGCGTACCCTGTCCCCGTTTAACTTAAAGGTGCATACTTGCGTAATTAAGTGTACTCCAGTGCGTCACCGAGTGGGAGTTGCCGATTCGTTGCCGAAGAGCAAAAACAACGCCCTTCACAAGCCCCTGCGGCAGGAAATGTAAATTGTTGAGCCTTGATGGACTTAGGTTCTTTTAATCTTTCCGCGCGGTATAATAAATGGCATGTGAATGCAGAAGGAAATGTGTTGGGAAGGGACCAATTTTTCTAGGGTTTGTGTTGGTTGTTTTCTTTTCTGATTTTTTAGCTTATTTGGATTTGGTTTAAACCTTTATTTTATGTAGGCCAAGCTTAGTGGTTGCAGTATGAGTATATAATAATAGACTAAATAATTTACTGTGTGTTGATAAGGTTGAGTGATTCAAGGCGGATAAGGGTATGTGAGCTTTTAAAAAATGCTACACTCAGGATTGGCAAATCAATATATTAGGCACATTCGATTGGGAATCTTAAATATCTGTGATACCAAATAATATTTTCGCGTACCTTTTCGACAAGGCATTAAGAACATTAAAAATATCTTATAAGAACAGAATATTGAAATAATGTTTAAGATAATTAGAGATTTTTTTGACTTAACTTTAAAAACGAAAACAAAATATACAACGTGTCTTTTAACCTCAAAGTTATATGTCTTACAAAAAAGGAACCTATCATTTATTGTGGTTAAAGGCTCGTATACATTGCTTACTATTAGTTCAGTAGATCGAGAAAGACCGACTATAAATCATTAGAATAAAGTGCGGCAGGAGATATTACTCTTAAAATTTTTCATACAGTTTTTTGGAATGAATATTATATCGATTTGAACTTTTCTCTAGGATACGCCACAGTTTGCAAATTTGGATTATTAAAAACTTTGCTGATCTGGAATAAAACTGGTAACGATCATACATGCTCTTGACAAATAGTTTCAGACGTTCAAATAGAACGGTAGAGACGATTGGAGACTTATCGCTCTGTATTTGACCAAGCCTCCTAAATAAAATATTATAGTCTATTCTCTTAGACCCGTAGGTTAAACAATGTAAAAATATTTAAGTTATAAGAGCAACACTGTTTGCTCTTATGTGGTGTTATAATTGATAGGCAAATATGACAACAGAAAACTGTATACGATGTGTTGATGTCAATCTTTACCAATAGCCCAATAAACACCTATTTCTTCTTTGTCCCAATAATATTATTTTAAATATCCCCTTTGAATAAAACAAGACATTAGCTTTTCTATCACAATTTCCAATCTACGTCCATCAGCACGAACTTAGCTAATATTTCACTAATGAAAACAACTAAACGAATACTTGAACCTATCGCAGAGCCAACTTCAAGATAATATCTTGCTGAACCCTCCAAGCAAACGCCTTCCATTCTGCACATCGTAATTGAATTAAACACCCCCAGCGGATGTATTTCCTGCCTACACACATCCACACATGAACGCAATCAAAAATGCACTTTCCTACGTAGTTCATCAGTCACCTCCTCTATCCTCTGCAGCTCATGCTCACGCTGAAATACAAATGGAACGCACTACGAAATGCATTCAACTTCTTCCTCCTAACGTGTTAATGCACAATACCTAATTGCTTCCCCTTTGGAGGCAATAAAACCCACACTAGTGCACACGCCTTTTACAAGTCGCAGGCACTGCGTTATCGGGCGATATGTAATTCATTCAACCTGTTTGAGGTCTTCTGCTACGGACGTCCCAGCCACAAAACATCAATTAAAGTCCAACTTCGTCAAGGGCTTTTCCACTCAATGGAATGTCAAATGAAGAAATTTTCCTTGGTATCGATTAACGTTGCTAGAGACGTTTCAATTTGTAAGCAAAGTTATTGGCGGCACTGTTCTAACCTCAAATTGATTGCAGGAAGAAATAAGCAGAGGAATACAGTATCGCTTGTGCGACCCTCCCGGATTTCCGAGTGGGGTTTCCTCTTCCAAGTCACGTCACGATTTCATCAGTAACGCCTCTACGCACAAATTCATCGCATGCTGCGGGTTATGAGTTGTGAATGTGTATTGATTGTGCCTCGGCATCGGACTATAGAGGTTATAGTGTTTTCATTTCTGGGGCACGATACTCGTATAATTACACAAAGCTGGCCCAATACAAGCAGAGTTTTCACATGTCAGAGATGATGATGGCGTAATTTGTCGGAAAAGATGTTGGAATGGTCCCGACGCCACCATCACCGGGAGAAGTCCCCGAACGCAAAGGAGGTTAACAACCGAATGTTGGTAAAATAAATATCATATATCAAAATTTATGACTACTTGAAGTTGGTATACCTTATTATTTAAAGCAGAAAGTCACAAAGGGATGTATGTATTTAATTGAATAACAAGTACAATTAATTAGAATGACAGATTGCAGCCGATAACCCGATAAGGAAGTAATGGACATTGAGAAAAGTTTGTTTGTGAGCAAACCAAATTGTCAGATTTGTTCACCCAGTGAACTAAGTTGTTTTAAGAGACTACTTCGGATTTATTACGCTTCAACATGCTATGACGGATAAGGAGAAAAGAAAACCAAGTTCAGGCTTATGATCAAAATTGAAAAGATTGCGTTGCATGCTAGCGTTGCTTAAAGGATTCCGTTATTTGTGGATGAAATACGCCGTAGAAGTGTGTTAGCCAAAGTCTCATTTCATTTATTTTTGGCTTCCAGCAAAACTTGACATTGGAAGAAGGCTTAGCACTCAATATTTTTAACGTTGCAAAAGAGAGCAAAAAATGGCAGATTGTAGCTTCTGGTCTACTTTAGGAACTAATAACTCTGAGGGGTGATTGAGTTCCATGATTCCTCTTTTACAAAATGAGTTTGGCCACGTTCACATCTTTTAAGTAGCGTTGCTTACGAATTCTTGTGCGGACTATATAGGATTCTCAGCTCACTTTATGTGGCAGGAGGTGGGGGAGGGAAGGGCGATATCGCAAGCACTATATCACGACCACATTTATATCCTATAAATGTATATGGCCTAATGTGATGCCGTGCAGATCAGTGATACCTTACTCGGAACAAATAAATTGTCTCATTATTTAAGACTATTGTAGAATTACTTGTGCAGACGAGTTTTTCTTCTGTGTAAGAGACAAGTGCAGGAGTAAACGGCGGCGAAGGAATGAAGTTTTGTCTTTGCCGCTGCAGAATTTGCAAATCCTGCTGCGGCTTATATCAAAGACGAAGCTCTGTTAAACTTTCGGAGATCTGGAAGCCGGTTGACGTCAAATTTTGGCTAGAGGAACAACATGGTAGTTGTTCTAATGTTTTTCAGTTGTATTTTTAGATTTAACTTTTTATTAAAATACATATTCAGCTCAATTTGGGCAATACTAAAACATAATTGTGAAATTGTGATAACGAACAACTTCCTTCGAATCAAGTATCTGGTCGAAACTTTCGATTAGAAGGAAGATGAATCATCCAATGTACATTTTAAAATAAAGTTCTCAAAGTCATCAAATAATTTCCCTAGCATGTTTAGAATGGTATGCACACAAAAACCAACAATTAGTGTATATCCACATAATATGATTAATTGGTCTTTTTAACTTCATTAAAACCCTTAAGACAGTTCACAATTAACACCGCACAAATATTTCTATTTCAATTTTTTCAAATATTTCTCCATAACTACAGAAACTTTATCTACTAGCACCCACCTCCTACACCACCTCAAAGCAAATAATCCTCTGTAGGCACCTGTTTCAAAGAATAAAAATACTTTTCGTAGGATTCCCACAGAAACCAGAATTCAAAATACTTTCTCCTGGAATTTCTTTAAACAATCACGGTCTCAGAATTCTTCGCAATCCGAAGCAAAAAAATAAAAACGTAGAAAAACGGAACAGAATTCCTCCAGGGGAAAAACTTCACCACTTAATTGCACGAAAAATAATTCCATTCCTCTAGGCCTCGCCCATACAAAGTAATTTATCTCCAAACTAAAATTCATTCCTCCACTTTTCGCTTTTCGGTAGCGAGCAAGGCTAAACAAATAGCACGTCAAGATAAATGGGGCGGGAGTAGATGACGAGAAACTAAAACAAAAGGAAAAAACCTACCGTCCGGTATAAAGATGTTCAGAAACAGGCACTCCTCATCGTATCGCTTCACCTCGTCGACAGGATGCGATGCCTTAATGAGATTCAGAAAGATCTCGCTGTGCCGCTTGATAGGCCGCTTTGGATTCTGCCAGCAGTCGGGTGGAAAGGTCGTTGCGTTCTTCAATCCCTTCCATTCGAGGCCGTCAACGACGGGCGGTGCGAATCGCGGCGCGAACGCGTATTGTATCCCCAGGTAGGCCTTTATGTTCTGAGTTCGATACATTTTCATGTAGGTGCCCATCACCATCCCTTGACCAGGTATGTGAATCGGTGGCGCATCTCGAGCACCCACAACCGTCAGGATTTCCACCAATTGAAAGGTTATGAAAATAAACAAGAGCTTCAGAAAAATTTGTAGTTTTATCTCCATGGTAGTTCGCGTATAGTTCCACCACTTCTGCACTCACTACACTGCACTGCCTTCACTAAAGAAAACACTGGATATCTCAACCGAAACACGAATACACTTCCAACGGTATTCCTCAGAGTGCCGTAAGAGTTTTTCGACTTTTCATAGTGGCGCGCAATTTTCAACTGAGCGACAAAATTTTCGTGAAAAGTATGGATACCGTTTGGGGAAATTCGCACCGTATCCCTCACCGAGAAGTGGAGGGTTGTTTGAGAGCTGTAGCCATAGTAAAACTATTACAAGGAGCGGAGCGACCGTTTTACGAGTGCGATAGAGAAGCGTATGAAGAACTTGTTCCTTTTCTTTAACGGTGACGGTGACGGTGACGGCGACTGTGGGGTGATGGCAATGATGGTGAGGGAAGTGAAGTGCAGATTATCATCTAGCACGCGACCACCCACTCATACAGGAATGTCGATCGGTTGACAATGTGCAACCGTCTGGGAAGGAAATACGAGAACGGTATGCCTTGCGGGCTTTTGAATTGTTCCCCCTTTAGATAGAGATGGGCCACCCAGTCTACAAAATACTTCGCAAAATGCCTGGAATGCCTGAACACTGACATGAGTGGGAGTTCTCAAGGAAGTAGACTGGAAATTGTGCGATAACCTACTTACTTCGACTCTCTACTACCTGTGGGGGGGTGGGTGGCCTGGGGGGATGGGAAATGTGGCATGTAAGCATGGAAATATTTTGTGGTCATATCAGTTCCACGTGGAGTTAAGTTCGCGGTGGCGCTAGTGGAACAATTAAAAATTGAGTACCAGCGCTGATTAGTTTGCCAAGTCAACCGCCTTGGACTTCGTATTAAATTTCAGGTTCGTGACACACTTATTATTCCTGCTCTGACTGGATAAACATCGGATTTCTGATATCGCCCTAAATAAATAGTGACCATTGCAGCTATGACCGGAGTGTTGAAATGTGATGTGATTTTTTTAAGACGCGTTGCACCGATTGTTATTCTATGACACGGCTTAAGTCTGCAATCCCATTTGATGCGAAACCATATCGTAAGCATTTAAATGTTCACGTCCGTGTAGGTTTCGTCTGGTCGTAGGGGGAACAGTAGGGGCACTAGACAGACAAACGTACAATGCATATTGAGAGCCGAACTCTCAGTCACTGGAAATTAACAAAAGTATTAAGTCAGTACTTTTATAATTAATAAAACGCCACGATTTCAAACATAACAGCCAGGACAAGGACTCCTTACCCTAGTTTCAGAGCAATCCTACTTTCTTCTTCGGATGGCGCTACAGTCCGGGGTGGACTTGAGCCTAATCCTACTTTGCCGCAAGTAAATACAACATTTAGTACTTTCATTTAATTCTAAGATACTTTGGTGTAGAAACGGTAGGGAAGCGGGGGAACAACACCCAATTATTTGTGTCCCAAAGTTACATATTTATGTACAGATACACAATAACAGTGCATCGCTAGCCATTCAGAAGATACGAAGAGTGTGCAAGAGATGACGAACTAACGAACGTGCCGAAGCTATAAAGCTTTCGTTCTTTGAAAACGAAACCTTAAAAACTTTTCGCAGAGATACGCTCTTTCTTAGCAAGTATCCAAATAGTTGAATGTTGCAAACATGTCGATCGGATTGATGCGATTAGCAACTGCTATTGTAGAAATTTGAGCCGACAATTCCTTACATATTTAAATATGTTTATTCAAAGACATCAGTTCATTGTATTAAATATTCAAATGAAATTTCTGTATGTAGCTGTCTTAATGCGCAAAAACTCCAAATAAACATGAATTTTATGGAACACATAAGCCAAACCTTATCCATACGAAGATTTTAAAGCAAATCTATTTCTAAGACAAAGGTCATATAATGACCCGATAATATATTTTCTTTCCACATAAACCACCACAAGTACAACACAGTGTTCCAATGAGATATGGCATTATCTCTTCAGCGAGCAGTACACCTTATATTATATTTCAAGTAAAGTACAATTTTGTGGGATTTTTCTGACTACACTTTGTCAACAGATGCGGCTTGGCTTGGTGATTCCCAGTTCGTTTATGTACACAAGCGTTTAGTATAAAATGAGCTGAAATCGGGAGGGCGGCATCAGTATCAACAAAGTTAAGTTTGATTTCATATCTGAGCAAAATGAAATTGTTTGCGAGTTTCGCCTTCATTGCTGTTATATTGGCTGTTTTTGCTGCTACTTCGGAAGCATCACGCAGCGCACCTGGACCAAGGAGAAATTATCCTCCCCCACCACCACCAAGGAGACCATATATCGATGCCAGTAACAGAAATCCACACTCAAGAATCGCTTAAATATTATTTTATTGTAAAACGTAAAATATGTGTACATAGTTTGTTCATGAAAGTGATGTAAAAATAATAAAAATTTCATATACTATGTATTTATTTATCGGTTTCTTTTACCTATTCTTTAACTATTTGAACATTTTGAATTGAATATACTAACATAAAGTGAAATGATAAATGGTAATTTTCGTGAATGTCACAAACAAAGAATTGCGTTACTTTAGAACAGAAATCTAAATGAATTTTACCCAGCCTTGGCGATATTGTGTCCGTAAAATTTAAAAGTGCAAAGTTACTGTAAATCCTGAAAAATTCTCTAATCGTGAAATATTGCGGAAAGACTAATTGTTTTTTTTCTGCGAGCTCAACATTCTCTTGAATTTCGACTGATGTGCTCGATGAGGCCGAACTAGAATCAGCGTTGATGCTTCCGGATTGCATGCACATATTTTTTACACTCATTCCTTGATATAGACTGTATCCTCAACTTGTTACACATAGTTGGCTGTTGACAGGAAATTATTCATAAATTACCAGTTGATATTAAAATATTGTTTTAGGGAATGCAAATTTTACTTCATAAAAATAACATCGAATGCTGTGTTCCTCTTCATCACACCTTTCTTCTTTTACTTCCGACTGTGCAGGAGAAATACATCAAAAATTAATTATATTTTACGTCTCTTAATGACTTACATCATCAATAATTTCACATATATTGTGCGATGATTTGTTGATCTATTAATCATTATGCTTCTCCGTCTTATTAACTTCAGTTTCTTCTTTTTTCTAGCCAACTGCAAATCTGTTTTGCACTGTTTTGCAGCAAAAACTGAAATCAGTCGAAAAAGTTATCATTTAGCTATGCCGTAAGTGTTTCCAATATCTTTTTTTTCGCAGTCGAAAAGTTCGGGCCTCAAGTATATGCCTGTTTCGGGTCATTGCATCGATTATGATCGATGCTCTACAAAAGGTTAACAGCTCTATTAGAAATGACAAAAAATTATGCAAATCGGGGAACGACTGATTCTCAGTCGTAAACATAAAAAATCGTACATGGCACGAAAATATTCTAAAAGCTTTTTTGTTTATAATTTGTTTGGGTAAAATAGATTTAGGAGGAGAGGGTACAGATAAGAACAAAAAACAACCACAAACCGAAGAGAGAGTGAAGTTACAATGCACAATTATTTACACTGAGGATGTTTTGGAAGTTCACCGTTTTGAGTAGATCATGCAAGAGATCGACAACCATTGGTAGGATACAATTGAGCTTAAAAAGTACTCAGCAAAATTAAAAATTTGTCAAAATGTAGAAGTTTGGTAGTTCCTTTTGCCTTTTTTACTCGTACATAAAAATTATACTAAAAGTAATCCAAACCCATGCATTAAAGTTTAAATATACATACATTTATTTAAAAGTAATCTTGTATAATTTATATTCTGACGCTTTGGAATATGCCAAGAAGCCTCGGAAAATGTCGAAGTGTAGTCGCTCGTAAATCGGTTTCTGCTCATATTCAAGCTATATTGTGTTTTTATCGTAACCGTTCGTGGCCTCATTTGGTACGAAGTCACTTTTGGTTGTGCTGGGTGACTCGTCATATTATATATATGACAAGCTCTATAGAATGACATGAATTTGTTAATGATGTGAACTCTGTCAATTGTACCGTCGTCACAAAAAGTATATAATATTTAGTTATTTTCATCTTAGATCTCCTTTGAAAAGTTCGAAACTACTTGCAAGTTCGCTTAACACTGTTTTACTTTGAAGTCAGGTATCAGTTAATATTAATGGGGACTGAAGTAGTAGTCCCCATTAATATTAACTGATAGGTAGTCTGTTCTGAGTTCAAGACTTTTATGCACTAACATTGATTATTAAACTCGCATGTGAGTCTGAAATATTATTATGAAGTCCGAAGTAATTTATTTCAAACTTAATGTGAATTAGAACCAAACAGATTCTTTGGAACTTAGTTCCCACCTTGCATTGGAACTATGGACGCTGTGCTTTAATGGACTGAATTTTCTATCAAGTGGGAGCATGACTTAAACCCCTGTAATTACATATCAGATAGCCTTAGCAATAGCTGCTTTCCATTGTCGAAGGTCCTAAACACGCTACTTCATCAAAACGAAGTTGTCTTGCGTCCGCGATTAGTTGGTCCCTTTACCGGAGATTCGAACCGTGAGACTCGGATTCTAGGACGCTCCTAGCTGAAGAGTTTTCTGCCATCCAGACTACATCCGCATCCTAGTAAGCTTCGCGAATTCGTGGTACAATGTTCACCGCTGTGTATTGTCTGTATTTTAGGCTTTCACAAAAGACAGCTTCAAAAAAGAGAATTTAAATAAATAAATAGATTGGTTGTCGTTCATTCAGTTCGTTTGTCAAGTCATAATAGCAAGTGAAAACAATAAAATTGTCTTCTCCTAAAGTAAACTAAGCAACATCCTACCTCCTCCTACTCCCTTTAAAATGCTTTGTTTATATTTAATTCACAATCACTTTCACAACAACCATACGTCAACGAAACGCAAACATCGTCGATGTCAGGTGAGCGCGCAGCAGAATCGGACACATTTGGTTTCGCGACGCCAAACTAGATTCTGGCTCTCATTCGGGTATGAGACTATCCTTTTTTCCGTTACAGCTTGAATTGTTACCTGTACACCGTAGCACGTAACACAATGAATTATTAATTTATTTTTTCAAATAAACAAAGGGCAGCATTACATATTAATTACCTCAAAGTAGAGCAAGACTTTTGCAGGACTTCATTGCGCTTGCAAAAATGTGTCCCCTCGAGAAACAACTGCTGATTATTAAGACCACAGGAGCTTTCCCACTTTACTTTAGTTATTACACCAGTCACGCGTTTCTTATACTGCAACATGTCCCAACCAACCTACGCATGTATTATGAACAAGTCGATTTACAAAACCTTAATCTTGAACAAGATCTGCATAAAATCTAAATAAGGATTAATGGCGAAACTAAGCCACTAGTGCATAAGTATTTGGAAAGGAAACAAACCTTCCTACAAACTCTTATCAACCGAAGCCTTGAACTTGGTTAACAGTGTGTCGTTCAGTTATGCATGAGATAAATCGCGCGTCCCACCAAAAAGATGTAAATAAGATTAACCTTTACAGCATTTCCGTCAAGTGCTGGGTTGGTTTTATGTCTTGACGCATGCAACTTGAAGAGAGAATGTGCGCTATGCATACCTTACACACTTCTAATATTTGTTTATGGGATGAAATTTATAACATCAGTTAGCGGAGGATGTGAAAGGTTTGCAGTACGTTGTTGTTGAACAGGGCCCGTATGTGAGTGGCAATCACGCATATTAACGTGTAATTGAAATTCATAAATGTTCATGAGTCAAGAAACTGCCCACCTTCGTATCACAGTCATTCATCTTTTTCAAACTCATATACAATTTGCTTCGTAGTTGACCGCAAGTTACTGGCTGTAATTAGCTTTAGAAGTTTGCATGTCTCGCACTTCTAATGCGAACGCCTTCCATCAACGACGGTGTTGCGACAAAATCAAACACACCTCAGGCAACGTGTATAACCGACGGGCTTTTCTGCCCCATTGACCTAATTAATATTAGGAAACATTAACTGCTCATAAATCGTAGGGAGAATTAAGCTCTAAAAATTATATATGTTGAATCAAGAGGTGTAGAGCGAAAACTCGTTTCGTTTCTTATTTTTCTAGTGTTTAATAGTTAGCTAACATTGAGGACTTGTATTGTTATAGTTTTCAGTGGCGCTACAACATTAACTACAATTTGAGAAAGCTACATACATGTTTTATAGTTATGTCCTATTTTTCAGTTTTTCAAGCGTTTTCCTTAGAGTCACCGGAACCTAAAATTGTCGGGTGCTGTTAAAATCAAAATTTGATCGTGCACCGAGTTTGCTGCATGCACCTTATATGCCAATTTTTTATCTTGTTCATCACGATATGCCCGATTTTATGTGGCTCAACTTTTCCGTTGAGGTAAAGGTGTCGATTAATTGTCTTTTAAACAATTTTTTGTGGAATTTTCTGCATCAATTTCTGTGTGATTTCCCTTCCACTGATGCTCTTGTAAGATCGTCTTCATCTGAAATATCTCGAACGAATGCATCATTAATGTTTTTCATTGCCATTGAAGCGTTATGTACATGATAAATGAAGAGCTTTATTATTTGAATTATCGACTTAGATAGCGGTTCTTGTAACAGTTCTTGTACATCAACATACGTAAACGTGAATTTTATACAAAAAACAGTATATTCATAAAATGACTTGTGATCAGAGATACGGGATTTCAACAATTTTACTACTGAAAAAACAGTCGTGTTTTATGTAATAATTTGCACTTTAAAGATTTTAATTGCATTTGAAAGAAAACGTTTTCTTTTGACGTGAACATATCGTATAATTTAAAAAGTAGACAATTATGAATCCACAATTTGGGGTACCACAATGGATTCTTACAAAATGTCCACGCTTAATATGTTACGGAGTGTTGGACAACCAAAAACCATCTTGATGTCGTCAACTGGCGAATGATGGCCCTGGTGAAAAATTAAGTTCACTGTCCACATTCATCTCAAATATTGCTTACCATAAAAAAGTAAATGTCTGTCACAAAACAAATTTGTTAAGAGATTAAACCAGCTTACTATGCGCTCTTAGTAAGCCAAGGTGTCGTTGTTGGTTCCGTTGGTTTAAAAACTGTGTTTTCGATTTGGTGACCACGACCGATGAAGAAAGGACAAAATAAGAAATAAGACAACGGCCAATCATTAAATTTTTTTTTAATTCAAGAAACCTTACGAGATATGACTAATATTCCAAACCCAAATAAGGGTCATAAAATTTACCTTTCCACTCAGTAAAGTAATGTTAAACATGAAATGACCCGGAGGGAAAAACTTCGGGAAATAATCTGCTGAAAACTCAAAGTTGTCAATTTGGTAAAAATATCCAGCTGGTATTGGACACTTTCTACCCAAATTATTTCCATCTGCCATAGTCAAGAAGAACGATCCAATAACGAGGTTGTACCTGAGTGGATTTTCCGCAAGGCGACAATAATCAATGTTCCAGTTGAAAGGCGTTGGTTTCATCTGGCCGCTAATGCGCTATTACCCCTTAATACGAACGTTATACTGATGAATAGTCTTCAGTACACGAATATGCATCGTAAACGTGTTTGCTGTAAAATTTGCCTTCTCCACTTTCACCCATGATGGGTCCAAGGGTTTAAAGTAAAAATTTTCTTGCGTCACTTGAAAACAAATCTAAATGTATTCGAGTTCAGAAGAAGTGTTTTACCGAGGGTGTACTTATTACTTACAGCTACTGGGTAGACAAGAAAAAATGTAACTACTTGTTTGATCATGGCTTACTAACTGAGCGTGTTCATTCAGGGGTATCCAACTTGGACAGAGGACACAGTGATCACTGTCCATAAAATATTTAATTTTTCACCGCACGTCTGACCAATTAAGATATTCAGTAAATTATTTGCACGCAACAAAGAAAGCCGAATCCAAATTAACATGGGTTGGAACACTGAGTCCAACAATTAAGATATTTATTTAATAGTCAGAATAGTATAAGTTCGAACGGAACTTAATTTTATTCTATGTGGCACATAGGTGAGCGAGTAGTCTTTGTTGTATTTTGCAATCACAAAGTAAATTCAACATGGCGGCGTTGAGTATTGTGTGCCAAGGAAATAGTTGTTCCACGGACAGTTGCAAAGCAAATTGTTGCTCGTTTTTCTTGGAGCTTACTTAAGGAAAATTCGATGAAGGAAATTATTTTCAAGCCAAGCCGAAGCATATCCCCTGGTTATGGAAAAAAAACAGCTGAAAACCCATCTTTTGCATAATTTATTTTCGTATTTTACGTGAGAGTTTTCTGTAACATGTACTTGTACATACTTTAAAAAAATGTTTAAAAAACGTCTGTACTTGGCGGAGCGAAGCACGACGACAGAATTTGAATAGCATTCCTTT
Organism: Eristalinus sepulchralis; assembly: GCA_944738645.1. Lineage (NCBI taxonomy): Eukaryota > Metazoa > Arthropoda > Insecta > Diptera > Syrphidae > Eristalinus > Eristalinus sepulchralis. Next base: position 59,928,701 of record OX122886.1, read on the forward strand.
GATCGGTCGGTAGGTTGTTTCGATTTAACTTCTCTTTCAACTTTAAGCCGCATGATAGTAGTGGTGCAGCATTCTCGGGAACTATCCTATTAACAACGCGATTCCATATCTGCTTGACTGTCTCCAACTTGGGAATTAGCTCCGTCTTTAGCATGTTAAAATCATCGTCATTTGAGAGGCTTAGAATATGACTTAACCCAAGGCATAGCTGTGATGTATTAGTCATTGCAAAAACGAATAGTAATATTATCCCACAGTTCTCATACCTGTTCCTGTAAAGTATCCCTGTGCTTGTATTCATTGAAATCGGTTAGATTTCCAGACTGTTCTATTGCAGCCAGTAAAGCTGACCAGACTGACTGGAGCCAATCACCGTAGTGTGACCTCTCTTGAATGGCAATTAAAGCTACAGTACCATTTATGCGAACTTTGAAATTTGTGTGATTGATTATGAGATTGCAGAGTGATGGGAAAACTAGATTTTGCCATTTTAGATCATTGTGGTGTGCATTAAATAAATTCGAGTTTTTCATGAAATTCCCAATGGCATAGCAGGAGTTCCACTTGACTTTTGCATTTCCTCCAGAGTTCATGCAATTTACAAGCTTCTCGACGGCTTTTTGCACTAGTGTCCTCCAAACGGGTTTATTCAAGTGATCTAATGTAATCAAGCGAAGAAGATTTCCTAAGGTTCTCACAGCATTACTTCGAACCTGATGGATATAAAATATTTTTTTTAATATAAGGATGTTCATTTTTATCAGGGGGGAAATACCTTATCATTATCACCAGCCGATTCGATTGCAGTTTCCAGGAGCCGTCTGAGAAGATCTTCGGATATCCTTTCCACTTTAGAATTGAAACTAGGAAAAGACAAGAAATCGCACAATAAAAACAAATCGGGAGCAGGATAGATGTGAATTTACAAATTCGTTATAAGGGCATCGCTCACATTACCCATGGACCAGGATGCCCGCACTCTGACGAAGAGATTGGTATCATCGATTAATTGGATAATAGACTCAGCTGTGTTCTCGACAAATACTAAATTCTCTCGTAACGATGGAAATAGCACGTACACTGCTAATGCTCGAACTGCTGCAGCTCGTACTGTGTACTCTTCGTTGCAACCAACGCCAGAAAGCAGTCCTATTAGCTGAATGTGGTGATTATGCTGTAAGAAGGAATTGAGAAGAACAGAAAAATAATGTTTACGGCTTCTGTTTGAGAATTGAAGTAGGGATATATATCTGTATGTAGTTTATTCCACATAGAAATCGAGTTCATTCATAAGATCAACGGAAGGCTATTGATGACAATGTTATAAGAACATCAATACGATACCTTAATAGGGACATAGTTCAGTAGTATTTGGTCACGTGGCGCTTTTTCTTGAAAATTAGTTTTTTTTATTTAATCATAAGTTCGAACTTTTAGTGAACTGCAGCTACATCTTATGTTGGCGTCTAAGTTTTGAATTGGTTTGCTTGTATTTCAAGATAGTTTTTATATTTTGATTTAAAAATGTAAACCTATTCAATGTCATTAACTCTTTCGATTATCAACAATAGATTTGTTAATAATGTTTTAAGAAAGACACACAAAGTTGTAAAGCACCGATGTATTAAAAGACAAACCACACGCAGATATTGTGGCGCCGTGGCTTAGTTGGTTAAAGCGCCTGTCTAGTAAACAGGAGATCGTGAGTTCGAATCTCGCCGGGGCCTTCACATTGCAGTGACTTTTTTTCTACAATATTTTTTTAATTCACTTACTGACAATCGCTCGAAAACATGCACACCAATGTTAGACATAAAATCACACAATACACATTTCAGTGCCGCACTCTGTTCGGGATCTTGAATTCGCTCAATAACGCAGGGTAAAATGGATGTCCAAAAGTTTTGGCACGATATGAGCTCATCATTTGAAGGGGAGCCTACAACAAAATTGATTGAATATATTTTATGTGTGTAAACATAGTTTTGGCTGGTACCTTGTTCGAGGAGATAAGTGTTCATGGAGTGTCCTAAGTTATCTAAGCATTTTGCCGTATAAAGTCGTACATCAGTCTGGCTGTCATTTAAAGAACTTTTCAAAGCGGCTGCAATAAATTGCAGATAGTCTTTCAATAGCGAAAAGTGCGGTGCCATCGATGAGAGCACTTGAAGGCACTCAGTGCGGACAGGAGTTGTGGCCACTGGCAGTTTATCCTGAACGACAAATACAATTTCAAATCTACGTGACTTTTTTATTTCTGTCGAAGGTAACTTACCTTGGATTCTGAGACAATTACATTGAGATTTTCGAGAACACGTTGCAGTAGCCATGACATCTTGAACAAAATCGGTTCTGTCTTGTTCGCGTTTATTTCGTCATCCTTAACCACAACCGGCGGTGGAGCGGAATCCTCTGAATCCGATTCAATAGTTTCCTCAGCTTGTCCCGAATCAATACTGAGAAAAATTTTTTTTCTATTTGGATTAGGTTAAGGGTACCTGTTTAACTCACACTTCCTCTACACCAGAGTCATTCAAGCGGTTCTGATTTCGCGTCGTTGATGGAATTAGTGCTTTCGGAATGCCTACTATTTTCGAAATCTCGGATGTAATGTCTGGGGTTGATATTAGGAACTCCATCACCATCAAGGCGGCCACTTGAATTGTAGGATCTTAAAGAGCAATATTCTTTAGAAATGCTATTTATGCACAAATTACGTTTTATTACCTTTATGGTAAACTAATTGACGAATGTATCGAACGAATTCAGTAACAAGTCCTGGTTTCAGTCGGTGAAATGGTGTTGCCTTTAGGAGCGAAAATAAGCTTATCTATAACTTTGAAAAACAGCTCTTACCTGAATTAGCACAGTTAAGCATTTGAGAACCTGCGTCAGTACAGGCAAAGAGCTCTCACCTGCCAGAGCCTGCGTTAGCATGTCATACATGGCAATAACCATGTTCGCCAGAGAGATGGAAAATGGCATAAATGTTGTTGGAGGCTTCTCACTAGCGTGTGAAAAAATACATAAAAATACAAAATTCTTTTTGTACAAACATTGTACTAACTCCTCACCTCCATTCTGCTTGCAGAAGAAAAGGCCTTGAACTAAATAAAATTACAGAAGATGCCTGTAACGCTGCAATTCTACAGCGTGGATTGGGGTCACGTAAGGCACACGTTAGCAAGCCGACACTTGAATCGGTTGAAAACAAGACATGCCAATAACCATAGAAAATTTTTCGGTCGACATTTTTTGCTACGAGTCCAATCAACGAAATTGCACCCAGACGCAACTTTGCTTGCTTGTGTCGTTCGTTGCGCACCCTACTCGCTTCGGACTCAGAAAAGTCTGAATCACTAGTCTTGTTGAAAACGGGAGCATCGACTGAAAATTAAACACAACTCACTATATACACTCTTAATCTGCGAATTCTATGACTTACAATCCACTTTAATGTTGCTTCCAGATGGTAATTGCAAAACCGAATCCTCATTCACCCCAGCCGTTTTTAATTTTCCATCAGTTTTCCTATTTTTATTCACAGTTCTTGGTTTGCGCGTCTTTGCAACCTTCCCGCCGCGATTGTTTAACTCGCTCGTGCCCTGATCAAAAACCGATTGTTGCGAGATATGGACCTTTTGGGGCGGTAATTGTGGCAGACCGGGAATACCAAAGTACATGTACGACTTTGCCACACCCAACAGCTCACCAACGTTGATTTCACACCAGTCTCTCTCTTCTACCGCAATCATGTAAAGGACATTCAATGCGGAAGTAATGAAGTTCATATGGTGAACGGATTGATTGAATTTGATACGATTCGAATAGAGAATGTTAAGAATTTTGCTTCCTATTAAAGAAAGTATATTCTCCATTTGCGCTTTAGGCTCCATTGAATCAAGTGGTCGCAACATAGATTCAATGCAATGAACTATAGAAATAATAATTTCTTCCGCCGAGTTTGAGTCAAGCTTCTCACTAGATGTTGGCTGTGCATTCGACAAGAATGTCAGCAGTAGGCCATCTGGAGAAAGCAGCTCATCCCAATACTGTAAATAAATCCTTCCAGTTTTTATTCCCACTAACTCTGTTACAAAATGAATACCTCCTTTCCAAACGTCGGATGATTCCGAAAAAGAGCATGCATTGACATCAGAATGTCGCAAGCCGTGCCAGTGAAATTAAAGTTCAAGCACTTAATTTGCCAGTCCACCAGTTTCTGGAATTGGTTACGGGAAAGTATAACTTTCTGCTTATTCATAAGGACGGTCAGAAGGCAGCTAGATTTCACTATGAGAGTTTCCTCTTGTGCCGCTATGTTAGCAATGGATTCAATCAGTCTTGCTGCAGTCTACATCGAGAATTCAGTGTGATTAATAACATATGGCACAGGTTTATTGGTTGATGTGATAATTTACTTTTTTCCCCACGTTTCCTTGTAAATAGTTCAAGCTGTTCAGATCATTCAGTAAAGTGTTGAGTTCAGACATGTTGCTCTTATTCTGCTCGTCGTTGTAACTGAGGAAAAGGAATTTCGTTGTTAACTGCTCGAAGTCTTCGGCCAAATCCATTCCAAGGGTATGAGGTTGAATAGATGGATGATCAAGTGGATGTCTGTTTTATTTGGGTGTTTATTGTTGTTTTGTTTTACCTGCACATGATGACACATACTTTTGACATTTCAAAAGTCGTGTGGTGAAGTTCAGTTCAGATGGGTTAATATACTTTATAATAAAAAAAAAAGTTAAAAGAAAATTAGAACTCTAGGTGTTTTATATTATTATAGCAAACCTGATGATGAATTATTTTAATTCTATACCTTGACATAAATAGACACTTGCCATTCATTTAGGTGTTAGCGTTGGAGTCCCAAGAGTATTTATGCTGCTTAAGTAAATAACAACATTAGTTAAAATGCAGTGTTGATGGGAGCGTTTAACACACTTAAATAATATTCAACCCAAAGCATTTAATTTGTTGCATCATCTTCTCTTATCTCATTTGCAAATTCGTGTGAAAGACCCATGTTAGAAAGACTCATTTTATACTTTTATAACAACACACATAAAAATTTCAAATTACTTCGAAGAATACTTCAAATTACATAAAGTGACAGCACATCAATTTAGGCATTGATACAGTAACAATGCCCAATTGAGCTGTCAATCCAACAGGTGTCATTCTCGAGCAACCACCGATCATAAATTAAAGGTAATGTAGTACTTGCCTTTTCATCCAATCCGATCACTTTTGTTGTGGTCCCTTATTTCGTTTCTTTGTACAACAAAAACAACTTTGACTCATCCATTGTGCTGTTTTAATATTTTATCGTTCTCAATTCTCGATCTGCTCCTCTTCATCAACCACCTACCTCCCCCAACCACAGCAACGAAACAATTTGTGCTTGCCGACGATCATGTTTCCACTCATAAGCTCCCACTAGCCAGCCAGTTTACCAGTTCTACACGAGTAATAATTCGATTTACATTCATCGTTCGTGTGCAGAAGCAACAGACTACACCATCGAGCATCAAGTGAACTCTCCTCCTCCAATTGTGCATTAAATGTAATTTTTCACAGCAAGAAGTAGTTTTATTTTTTAATTTTTATGTGTTTGTCCTGTAATTCATATATAATTTGTGTTCGTTAATTTAAAGCGTGCTGTCTTTTGTTGGGCCTTGTATAGGCTTCGCGTTGTCGTTAGAGACGCGATTAGTGTATGTGTTCGTTTGTCTTTTCTTGTGAAGCAATGACTGTTTCTCACCGTCACAGGTGCCACCGCCCCTATTTATGGAGTTTTATTAAATTTCTAGTGATTTTCGCACACCTAACGTGTTCGCATTCTGAAGAGATCTTAAATTTGGGATCTTATCACTATCTAGGATGTTACAGTGCACGTGCCGATCTGCAGAAAGGTGCTATCTATGCCGCAAGTGCTCAAAATTGCATCGAATTCTGCGAGAAACTCAATATCCGGTAAGTCAAGGTGTACGAACATAGTGATGTTCATAATGTTTTTTTCCTGCTCGAGTACGGGTAACCGTGAATGTGATGTGCGCTCCCAAGTGTAATTATCAATTATGTTTACCATGGCTGCTGCAGTGAATCAGCTTACAATTTCCTTAAAAGTCTGTGTGAAGAGTAGATTATGAGGGTCGCTTAAATCGCAATGGTATGTGTTCGAATTTCATAAATCATAAATTGAGCTCAACTATTTACTAAATACCATTGCAGTCCCCTTGCTTAATGTTCTCAATGAGTGAATTCTTTTGAGCGCCACCAGTTTTTTTTTATTTTTTTCTTCATGTTAGTCGCGAGGGTGAATTTGCTTTAAACAATCGTAAACAAAAACATAATGGCTTAGGTAAGCTTGCCCAGCACTGAAAAATCGAGTGAATTCTATTGAAACCGATTTGAGTTGGACTTTATGAATGTGGTCTTATGGTTTATACACTTCTGATCTAAGTAAACTGATAAACTTGATAATAAGTCTTTGATGACACATGATAACCTAAAATGGATATGTACAGTGAGGTGAAAATCGCGCCAATGTAGGTACCATGAATGAAAACCTAATCGGTTTGAGATAAGTGAATAATGATAAACAAAATTAAACTTCCAAAGATGTCACCTCTAATGCGGAAATGTTTTACTCTTAGAGAGCATGAAATATTCGCATCTAGTTAAGAGATTATATCATCTGACACTGTGTACACAAATGCGTAATCCGACTTTAAACATTAAACTTTATTATCTGTGAAATAGCTTTACTCTTTTATTTTGCGAAAATTATTATCGCCTTAAAAGGTTTATTATCGTATTTATTATCAAATACAATCTAGCAGCGCGAATATAAGTAGTTTAGTAACGAGATGATTGGAGTTAAGGAATCGCCAGTAGATGCAACCGCTGAAACAAAATTGCAAATGCATTTGCAGGGAAAGATGCACATTTACACATTCACTCTTCAAAGTTTTTCAACATTGTCAAGCTGTTACGTTACACGCTCTACTTCCTTCAGTCTCTGTCAAATTTCGGGTTAAATCTTAGACAAGACATGACCGCTACATGATAATCAATCAAAGTACAAAGGTTGTAGTCAACTTACCGATTTATTGCCTTCATTATGAGGATATGTGTATTTACAATGGTAGATACCGCTAAACCTGCAGCTACAGCAAAACGGCACAACTAACCAGGACTGGAAAATTTGTAGACAAATATCGAAAACATGTTTGTTAAAGTCATACAAATATAGGTATATCTCTTCTCCTAGCAAGCGATATGTGAAGTTTTAGAAAACACAGTTCAGGAAAGTAGCCCTTGCTTTCTGGGGCCTGGTAACTGAGTACTCTATGTCCTGTCTACCATCTTACACAATAGAAAATTATATTTTTTTTATATGACAGATTCGAAGTGATTGATCTCACAAGGAAATGAAATCCCTTGTTTTGGTTTCGTTTACTTTGCCTCACTTAATATTTCTCAGATTATGTAAATAAAAGTAATGCCCTGTTATTGTACCTAGTATTACTCTCTATAGATAGAAGCGAAATTTACGATGGACATGCTTAAATGAATTCGAAACCCTCATCTCAAACATACACAAAACCTTCGACTCCAACCTCGTGAGATAGTGAAGTTCGTGAGCCCCAAGTTCGGTTGGGGATTCCTTGCAAGAGGCCTTGGCTGACGTGAAATATTCTTAAACGAAAGACTATAAGACCATCCAAATTCTCTAAATCAAGTTCTTTATTTTAAAATTAGAAGATTTGAATATATTCACTGTTGATCCCCTACGTATACAAAACCCAATTACAGTTTCAACTAAGAAGCTCGTTCTGACCAGATAATTGATAATCAATTTCAGATACGCGATTCTCTCAGGGGATAAGTGTTCATGCGATAACGTAGCAATCGATAGTGAGAAGCTAGACACAAAACTCTGCAACACAAGATGTAGTGAAAACAAATCCCACTACTGTGGCGGCACAGACGTTCAGAGCTACTACACCACTCAGAGTAAGTTCCAACATAAAACAAAGAATATTCTCCTGTAAAAGTACCACAATTTCCTAGTTGAAGGCCCACCGGATAACGTAAGAGTTGCAAACATTTCTGAGAACAGCATCTTGATAACATGGACACGTACGAAGGAAAGCGACAATGTGTCGGGTTTTATGATCAAAGCAGTTGTTCTTCATTCCTATACAAATTATCCTTTTTTTCCCCAACCGGAGTTCATTGTGCAGAGCACCGAAAATCGTTTCGAATTGACTGACTTGCATCCTGCGACCAAATATAATATAACAGTATTCGCGATGTGTGGTAAGCACGTTTGCGGAAGTCATAATTTAATAGGAATCACAGAGGTAGGAGTTCCCGACCCTGCACCAGAGGAGCCAGTTGTCCTGAACCGAACCGACAGTTCGATGTTAATACAGATTTCCCCCTATTTGAACAACAATGGCCCCGTCAATAGCTACAAAATTATAGTAGAAAGAGTGGATGACTCCCTTACGCAACTATTCGACGAAAAACTTTTGGGAAGTTACGAACGCGCTCAGGAAGATGGTACACTGTATTACATTACAGGCGAATTGGAATTTATGGTAAATATAAAATTATACATATATGCATTGCGACCATAACGAATCGCTTGTTTTATATACAGAACGCAACGCAAAACTTCATCGTGGGAGATAATAAAACCTACGGTGGCTACTGGAATGCACCACTGGAGAAGAACAATCACATTCACATCTCCTTGGGAGTGGTTAGCAAGTTGAATGGAATTACAAAGACTCGCTACGCAATGGCATCTCACGATCAGGATGAACCAGTTGATTTTCAATATGCGGACTTTGAGCGTAAATATAAAATAATCGATCATAAGACAAAACCCAAATCCTTACCTTTGTAGCCGGACAAGAATCGGTTTTGGCGTTATCTATTGTCTGTGTAATTTTCACGATCCTGCTCATCCTATCTGTGGTCATATATTTATACTTGAAACGAGAGACTGCACGATTGGAGCGCCTGCCTAGTGACACACACGAATTGACTCTGCAAGGACCAATGGTTGAAGTGGTAACATTGTGTGGACAATTTTAAATACCCTAAAAATGATTTGCAATCTTTACAGGAGAACGATGGTTTCGTTGGAGATGATAGTCGCAAGAGTAGTTTCAAAGAACGACTAAATGCGCTAGTTGAAAATGTAGAAAGTTCACAAAGATTACCTAGAAATGCAATTCGAATGAATATCGACGATATCATAGCAGATGGAAGATTCGGTGAGGTCATAACTGGAAAACTGTACACGAACTCAGAAGCTCATGACTGTCAGGTTCATATTTTATCTGGTAACAATTTAAAAAATAGTTTTGCTGTCCATACATTGATAAACTTTTCAATTTTTTTAGATGACATGAATCAAGAGACGCAATCCCAGTTTTTGAAAGACTTTGAGAACGTTATCCGTCTGCTGCCTCATGAGAACTTTCTACATTTCTATGGCATCACTGCCTCTGTCGATTGGTTCTATTTGATTTTCGAGAACAGCCAAATAACACTAAAGAGAAAACTTGTTGATAGTCGACTTCCACCCGGTACACCGGGTTCATCATTCAGTGCAGTTTCGGAGGAATGCGTGTTGCAGTGGATTTATGAAGTGGCCATGGCGTTAGAATATCTCGAAGTTAATAAGGTAATTTTGAATAAAGAAGGTTGGACAGGTAGAGATGTAAAGAATTTGCCGGAGCGAACGTTGGCGCCGTGGCTTAGTTGGTTAAAGCGCCTGTCTAGTAAACAGGAGATCGTGAGTTCGAATCTCGCCGGGGCCTTCAAGTTGTGTTACTTTTGTCAATACCATTTTTTTTTCTTCTTTCTTTAAATACGAAACAATGAAAAGTGTTTTTAAGAAACTTTTCACTTAATTAACCCAGCCATTACTTACATCGTCGCGTTAAAGTGTTTTTTTGCTCCTTCAACTACATGCAATATATAATTTTGCAGACAAATGATAATGTTATCAAAAGAGATCGATTATGTCCTACTTTGACAGACACATTTATTTTATGAACAGAATCCGAATGAAGTTGGTCGGCGGTGTGCCGACTCAAACACTTTGTAAACCTAGTAAACTCAGCGTGTTACATCGAAAGACTTTCTAATTATACCTACAGTCATATAGATTTGTTTTCAAAATAACAATATTTATTAAGTTATGTTATAAAGTATGAGCCATTGCGACAACGTAACAGAGGACAGCCTAGGCTAAAGTGGCGCACACAAGTAGAAAAGGACCTCAATCAACTTGGACTACGCAACTGGAGGAAGTTAGCGAGAGATCGTGCTGGCTGGAGACGCATGTTGGTTGAGGCCCATGTCCACCCCTGAATGAAGCCTCACAAAAAGAAGTAGAGAGGGTCATTTAAATGATGGAATCGCACAGGTCTGCGCCACTGCTACATTCGTACATCATTGTATGAAGTCGTATTACGGCAAAATAACTTGATTTCAATTCTTATTTAAATCGCGATATTAGTCGCTGGCGCCGTGGCTTAGTTGGTTAAAGCGCCTGTCTAGTAAACAGGAGATCGTGAGTTCGAATCTCGCCGGGGCCTTCGTTGACGGAACAGATACTTTTTCTATGTTTTTTAATTTTTTCACTACATCATTCTCAATTTGCTAATTGTTCTCATGTTTTTTAGGTTATTCACAAACGACTTTGCAGCTATAATGTATACGTGTCAGGTGTAAATAAAATTAAAGTTTCATTGTTTGGTCCAATTCGCTATGCAGAAGATGGAAAGAAAATTGACATTTCCCGTTGGTTAGCACCGGAAGTTCTTCGTTTCCAAAATCATTCAAACAAGGCCGATATTTGGTCGTTCGCCTGCTTGGCATGGGAATGCTGTACATTGGGCGCTACACCATATGCTAACATCACTAGCCAAGAGTTACTACCACGAATCAAAAACGGAATTCGTCCGGAACAACCAGCTTTTGTTTACAGCGATTTATATCAACTGTTCCTCAACTGTTGGCAGCTGGAACCAAGTGAACGACCTGATTTTGAAGATGTTGCTTTTAATGTAAGGCAAATACTCACATCACCAACACACGCATTGAGTTTTCGGAGAGACGATAGGACAGTTTTGCCGTACTACTTACCTCTGTTGGAGGTGCACAATTGAGAAAAATTCTAGTGAATTCCAAAAAATACATATATAAATAGTACAAGCATGTAGATATACCCTTAACTACCTTAAATCTTTATCTTGTTTAATAATGTGTCAATGTTAGCAAGAATCCCTTCGATTACATTCCAATTGTTTGAAAAAAGTATAGGTTTAGAATTACATATGTGTGTACCTACATTGTAAAAAGAACTAAGAAAACGAATCAAAATTTCCATTGCGTCGCCGAGATGACCAAATAAAAAGTGCCTAGTTAATCAAGGAACAAACATTTTTGTAACTATACAGTTAGCATTTAAGAAAAAATGTGTCTACTTATAAATAAAGCGAAGACTCTAAAAACAATGCAAAGGTCTTTGAAATTACTCTTATTTATTTTCGATTAGACAAACCCAAACAGTTTAACTGCAAGTACCGTTACCATTATCTTGGAAAACAGATAACACAAATGCAGGAAGTCGGTATATATTATATACACGGCAGACTATATGGACATATTCTACAACATCAATTTAGCGTCTTCACACCATACCGGGAAGATTACAAGAAAGATTCTATGAACCGGCACTGATAGAAGAGATATATGTACCAAAACACTAAGCTGAACATTGTAATTCCCTCCCTAGATCATATTGAGAGGATATATGGTATACATTATGGAAACCGTTTTTTTTTTATAACAATGTTTTATTGAGTCCTGTATTGCTCTTTCATTAGCAAAAAACTGTCATCAAAGATGTCTAATGAAAGGAATAAGCTCAAGTCTATCCACTTTCGAAGGAAAAATAAGTTCGAAATAAAATAAGTCGACCGGCTCCATATAGCAGAACTGATCAATCTGATATCTCCAAAACAACTGTATACCGTCTGGGTCTGGCACCAGCTCTTTTCATTTTTAAATTAGCGAAGCTTTTTATTTCAGTGAATAAATGAAAACCTGTCATTAGGGAAACACATATTATGATCTATTGTCAATCTTTTAATATATTTTTACTATTTGAACCACAGAAAATATCAGTCAATTATGAAGCAATGTATAATATGGTAAATAGATTTAATTTAATTTTAAACAAGACATCAACACAAACAATTCAAGGATAATTTTTCTACAAATGTGTGGCAGCGAATGTGTCGATTACAGTGATTACCATCCCAAAGATTTACGACAAAGAAATATGCCAATCTTGCAGTCAGTAAACCAATCACCTCGCCTCTCGGACAATTGGCCATCCCATACCTCATACTTGAAGAAAGGAGATTATATGCCTGCCGCAGAAAACAAAAATTCTGATGATGACTATGATGAGTATCACATACGGCAACAGGACGCAGACCATCTTTCAAGGAACAGAAACAATTTCATTGTTACAGAGGACGAAAAACAAAATTTAAAAATGAACTGTGTAGCCCTTTTAGAAGTCGATAAAGTTGAGGGAAGTGCCGCAGCTTCTACAGAAAAACCTGAACCAAAACGGTATCATTCCAATGATACCAAAACAGAAAAGGCAGGGTTCATAAACAGAGTGAAGAATAAGTTCCTGAGCATTTTTTCCTCTCATCCACTCTCTAATAAAAGCGACGAAACCCCAAGAAATGAGAGGAGTGATTTCGTGTACGGGGAGAGCAACCAGGGTGATTTTGAATATTTTGATTATGAGTTGCCGGAACGAAAAATGTTTGAACGTAGTGCTGACAGTAGTACATTCCCTCAAGATGACCTAATAAATCTATCAAAGGCCGACGTCATGTACATTAAAAATTTTATTAAATGTTTCAAAGAAAATAAAAAGACATTTGACATAGTACCTAACACAAGAAATGATGCTGAGAAGCCGACAAGCACTAGCAAAACTCCAGAATTTATTACACAAAGTTGTGATGTCCAAACAACACACAAGTCAAATGCTCAAACCACTATAGATCACGAAGGGTCGAGCTTTCCTAATTCCACAGGCTTAGAGGCAAAAGATGAAGCGGATACGATTACGGTTGATTTAGATATTAATCAAAAGAATGGATCTGGAGAAGGTTAGTTCCTGACAGTCATATAATAAACACAAAGCTGCGTTCGTCCTGTTGTTTTTCAGAACAAGCAGATCAGTTTATAAAACCTACAGCTGGACATCTCCTGGCTTAGTCATTTGGGCTACTCTTACTTTTTTTTCTAGTCTCGATATTATATGTAATCGGTATTTGTGTTACAAACTCTTACTAACTTTACAGCGCCAACGCAGCACTGTGTTTTCAACACATGTACATATATAAAAGTGTATAGAAATTTTAATCCTTGAGTGCGAGATGAGCCAATTTAATGCCTGATTTTATTAATTTATGTAATCAACATATTAAAACTGACACAGGATTTTCATTTCCTGAAGACACAGATAAACAACTAATCTCATCTCCAAGCGTATAATCTTTTGCCTCTGCACAACTTTAGGCTAAATCATTCAAACGTAATTACCTTGCAGACTACCAGAAAATTGAAAATGACAAACGTGCCCAAACTCATTGTACCCCATTGACATATAATACAAGCCAACAGCAATCTCTCGAAACTAAATACTTTACAAAAGCAAAGTTTCTGGCTCATCTCCCTCATGAAATCGAAAGGCCCTCATACAAACTTTTACACCTATATTCGAGCAAAAACGAAAATTGTAACTGTAATAAACCAACAGTGCTCATGGGTGACGGGAAGACAACGGAATGTGCTCCCTTACGACTGAACGAAATGAGCTTTGATTTGGATTGGAAGAAAGATATCAAGCCAACACAACTCCATCCACAAAAAAATCGCCAAGAACAAAGCTTTGCTGGTAAGGTTCCGCAATGTATGCACCAGGTGCAAAGCTTCCGCAATTAATTTTAATTTTGGTTTCAGATGCAAATGTACCCGAAAATGGAGATCATCGGAGTATACCATACAACCAAAAGCCCTTGAATCCGCCCCAGAAATTTCCAGACGACTCTGACAACCCTTTGAAAATCAGTATTAAACGTGAACTCCCATTCAAATCGTTCACATATAAAAGAAAGTCATCAGAAAACTCTGCCCTTGTGCCATCTATGCCCGCTAAGGATAATTTTAAACGAAGAACCAGGCTTAGAGGAAAATCTAGATCGAGAACAAAACCCAAACATAAGTTATCCAACAGGGCCCGGAAATCAGAAGCTGAACTAACGGAGAAAAAATTTACTGAAGACATAAATTCCTACAAATCATTCGATGAACTAAATGACATCCAATTTCATGTCAATTCGGATGATGACGAAGCTATTACTAAGTTCATAGCAAATCTGAACTCTCCACCAGAGTTGTTAAGTTTCGATGTGGATGAGTATCTTCGTTCGACTGAAAACGAAAACAAACTACCAGCACCTAAAATCAAACCTCAAGAGAATGAAAAGTATTATAAATTTGCAGATTCTTTAGATAAAGAAATAAATCCGCTTATTGAGACACCTATTGTGAAAGACGATAAAAAACCGTTATTTGAAGAACATAAAATAACTGATAAAAAACGAGACCTTCTTAGGCAATACATAAAAGGCGTCTCTAATGCGCGGCTGCGGGACCGGCCAGTGAGCTGCGCACGTTTGGCCAACACAAATGATAATAAGTTACAAGGAAGTCCTTCTAACACAAACATACCAAGAAGCACAAAAAACATTGATAATAAATACATGCGTACCGAGGATTTATTATCAGACTATACAAATCGAAATGGAGATGATGAATTTCTGGACAATTATTATCTTTTAAACGACGGCAGTGCACAAATATTTGACTTGGAGAGGCAATATTTGGACGAAGTTGAATCTCCAAAGACGAATAAGGTCGATAATGATTTAGTAGAAAATTCATTGACTTAGGTGGAAGACCATTGCAGGGAATGAACAAAGTTGTATCGCGGCAAAAGGAAACGATGTGATGATATACTAGATATTAGCTATGTTATGTAAAAAATCTATATAAGTTGATCTTATGGTTTAATTTGTTATTTATTTATGTAAATGTATATATACGGACAAATACGTAAAACACGTTGTCTAGGTTTAAAATGTGTCACTAGCTTAATGTCGATTGGAAACTAAATTTGAAAAGGTCGCGAAAAATTTGAGTTGAACGAAAGTCCTACGTTGGTGTCGATGTACGTAGAAACGGCGGCCACGCATTATTTTATTTATTTGTATACTCTTCCAAATACTTTAAATGTACAATCAAGTCTATAAGTGCTCAGTCGAACCTTATCGAAGCTCTTGTCCAATCAATCAATCCACACCCACTGATTTCTACAAACACAAAAATGAAAAAAGATAAGGTAGCACTTTAGCAATTATTATATGAATTTGGCAACGCCAAAAGTCTGGTGAGAACAGACTTGGCAGCACTGCATATGCTTTAAAATAATAATTGTCGCTTCTTGAGAGATATTTACATATCAATTTCAATAACTCAATAAAACGTTCTACAGGTAAAACTTTATTCAACCAATTAATTCACTTTCAATGAAAAAGGAAAGTTGCACTTTCAAAAGCACACGGAACATGCACATGTAATTTCTAATTTATGGAATTGGCAGTACCGAGCCGGCGACATCTAAAAAGAAGCCAACTTCACAGTGTTCGTCAGCATTTTGTATTTTCTATTGTCAATTTCAGCAAAGTTTCTTTGTACAACGAGTTTTATTCTGAAAGAAATACTAAGAACAAAAGATTTTGAATTCATAAAACTCAGGTGAATAATTGTGTTACATTCTTTACCCTTCGTATACATTTGTTAAAGGACAGTTTTCTTAGAGAATTTCAATGAAATTTGTTGACTTTTGTACAGATTTGCCTTGTGTATAATTACCTTAAATATGAAAGATTTTATAAGCGTATAAATTAATCAATTTCGTTGCTCTATAATATAAACAACAAACAATTAGTCTATTTAATATTAAAACATCAATAGAGCGTATTGCTCATAACCAATATTTAGTTTCAAGTACTGCTAATGATCATCCGTCAGAAAACTTTCAATTTATCATATTCCTACTATATAATGTTATTATAAATTTCAGAAATTAAAATACACTTTTGAGCAATGGATAACTACATGTTCGATGGCGGCCGCATCACTAAGATGGAGGTGGACTATACTCCGATGTGTGATGAAAAGATTCCAAAAGCCTTAGCTATGGCAAAATCGAATCCCGATGAGTTTCACGAAGCCGTTGAGATACTACTTCAATTGGAAAAACAAACACGTTTGGTAGGGTATTCATGAAGCAACTACCAAAATTCAAAATTCTAATTTAATTTTGACATAGGGCGCCGATATGGTTTCTTGTTCACGCGTTTTGGTTGCAATTTGTCAAATTTGCTTCAACGCTGGCAATTGGAATGCTCTAAATGAATACATTACCATGTTAGCTAGGCGGAGATCACAGCTGAAGCAAGCTGTAAGCAAAATGATCCAAGAATGTTGCACATATGTGGATAAAACTCCGGATAAGGCCACCAAACTAAAGCTCATCAATACCCTGCGCACGGTAACCGAAGGAAAAATTTATGTTGAGATTGAGAGAGCTAGACTTACCAAGATCTTAGCTGATATTAAGGAGGCAGATGGAGATATTGCCGGAGCGGCATCTGTCATGGAAGAACTTCAAGTCGAAACATATGGTTCCATGGATAAACGAGAAAAGGTATATTTTAAACATACGAACAACTTAGATCAATCGTTTAACCTTTCGTTTAGGTGGAGCTAATATTGGAACAAATGCGTTTGTGTCTCCTGAAAGAAGACTACGTTTCGACACAAATCATTGCGAAGAAAATAAACATCAAGTTCTTTGATGACCCCCGTCAGCAGGACTTGAAGTTTAAGTTCTACAACCTGATGATTCGCCTTGATCGTGACACCTCGTTCCTGAAAACCTCACGTCACTATCAAGCCATTGTTGATTCAAAGCCAACCAGTGTGCAACCAATGGAAGAGGATACTCCATCTTCGACAGCAACAACCCAATCCAAGGAAGTTGAAAGCAAAGAACCAGAGCCTCCGGTAGACAGCACCGCACTACCAGAGCTTACTGAAGAACAGAAGGAGGATCTGAGGCAAAAGTTAAAATGCGCTGTTCTGTATTGCATTTTGGCGCCCTACGATAACGAACAGAACGACATGATGGAGCATTTAGCGAAAAACAAGAAACTCGAAGAGATTCCTGTTTACAAGTAAGTTTATTCTAAAATGCCCTTTTTACAAGTGATTCCATTCAGAATATTCTAGGGAAATTCTTCGCTTGTTTATGTCCAAGGAACTTATCAACTTTGAGGCATTCGATAGGGAATTTGGCTGCATACTCACTGAAAATCCCATATTCGTGGACAATACTATCCATGCCAAAAAGTGTTCCACCGAATTGAAGGATCGTCTCATTGAACATGTAAATTAACCGACAAATAATTTAGAAACCAATCTAAATCTTAACGTTTTAGAACATTCGAATCATCTCCAACTACTATTCACGCATCTATTTGAAACGCATGACCGAGCTGCTAGCCCTTTCGTCAGATAAATGCGAGGAGTATTTGTCCAAGCTGGCCAACGCCGATACAATTCGCGTTAAAATCGATCGGCCAGCTGAGATTGTGTATTTCACAACCAAAAAGACTTCATCAGATATCCTGAATCATTGGGCACAAGATACCAATCGTTTGATGTCGCTGGTGAACAAGACCTGTCATTTAATAAACAAAGAAGAATGCATAAACTCTGTGCTTGGCATCGCTGTAGAAGAATAAATCTATTCAACACATACAATAAAATTGTTTCAGATTTAAGTTAATTTCGATTCATATCGGCTTAATCGTGTACTGTTTTGTGCAACATTTCAAAATAAATAAAATGAGGATATTTGTATCAACTGCGACTTTCTAATATGTATGACCGCACTTAATATATTACATTGGAGAATAGCCTGGGAAACGAGAAAAAATTTAGTATTATGTATACAGTCATGTCATTGAAGCGATCTGCGACTCATGATGACACTCAGTTATCTTATGTCGCTGGTCCTTATGGCAGACAGTCAACGTTCACTTACTACTGCCTCAGTAATTATATGAAGTTTCTGGGATAAATAGTTTAAATACCTGCTTTGATGCTCCAAGTTCCTATAAGCCAGGCGCGTTTTAATATCAGGTACTTATAGAATTGGCATAGGCTAATTTCTTAGCTTTATATTTCGATGCTGTGCCTGGGACAGCCATGAGAGCTGTCAGAAGCATGGATCCTTGCACTGATGTGAAAGAATGGATTACTCTTGCTCCACGTAACTTTCCAAGTTTATATAAACTGCCATTCCATGCTAAAATAAAATAATGAATAAAATGCTTGATTGGGGTCTTGTTAAACACTTTTGCTTAAGGTCGAACTAGAAACTGCTGCCCCACAATATTCTTAGCAGTTAGAGAGCACTCGATATCTGTAATCATATACAGTGTGGCAATACGGCACCCGGCGGCTTCACGAGGTATTTCCAATTATCCTCAACTTTCGAACTTTTATCCTCAGACTTGATTGGGGATGACTAAGTTGTCAGGAGATATGTTTCTTTGTTCCCTTTGATTTTAATAAAAATGATTTCTTTAAAACTATATCATTAGTATTGAAATTGAGGCTTACATCTTGTCGCAGGCAGGCATAACCTCCTATTTTCAATACCCAAAGCAGCGACGAATTGGACAAACCAACAAAAAAAAACAGATTAGCAACTTAGTTCAGTCACTCTAAATAATCACACGAAATAAAAACAAATGTATTTTATCACAGAATATATAATTTATTTACTCGTATTTATTTTATTTCATGTCATCTTCTTAACTTATGTTTAGATTTCTGAATCTCTATGTTATTTTGGAATTATGTGCAAATTCAATTGATATTTGGTAGAAAAACGACTAAAATCTTTGAACTATTGCGTACACAAGATGTTCTCTCTAAATTTTAATTTCAACAAATTTTCAAGAAATATTTTAAATCTTTAATATTAAATTTGTCCTATTACCTTAAAATAAAATTACTCTATGTTTGTTTTTGTTGTTTTTACTTTTCATAGAAATTATTAATTTTACGATGACTCTAAGATAATTCCTATGCTTTTACAATCGTTTTGATAATAATTTGTGTGATTTCCGTTTTCTTTTAATGTTTATTGTTTGGCATACATATAGACTATGCTTTAAACTGTTAGCTTTATTTATTAATATACATATACAAACATACATACAGCTTATTTCTTTGGTTGTTATCCATTCTGTGGTATAAATTAAATTTCAAAGTAATAAACAAAAACACATACTTCGTGAAGGGTCAAAAAAAATTAGATGTGACTCAATATTTGGGTTTAGTTGGGATATTTTTTTGTTGTACGTATTGGAAGACAAAGTGAATGATGTATTGACACAAATACAACGTTTTGTTACAAAAGGCAATAAAATGTCAATTAGCTTATCGAAATGTCTAGCCGGCTATGGAATTACGTAATGTACACTTGTTGCCACAGTGATGCTTAAATGTTTCAGGTTTACCGCAGCATGAGTATAATTTAGAGTCCTTAAATACAAGACTAGATATTGAAGCATTGTATTCTTAAACGTTATAAAAAACAGGACGCGGCTATCGTAATGCTTTGAAACATAAAAAAACATTTATCATACCGGCAAAATCTGAACTGAATCGAAAAATGTTTGTATATTTTTTTACGAAACTAGCCTAATGCAGCTGGTATACTCTTTTCAAACTTGAAATGACGTTTATACAAGCCGTGGGAGAATGGAGCTTAATTTCTACTGCAAAGTGTGGCAATATAGTTCAATAAAAATTATGAACGGTGAAGTGTGACGAAACAGTTTCCAGACGTTTTCACTGAGATTATCGGTTATGGTTTGTGCAGGGATTTGATGCCTGGATTTAAGAGTAACATACATAACCACATCGCAGCCATAGCCAAACAACTCATATTACTAGAGTCGTTTAAAATTGGTATAAGTTCAATGGCTGCTGTTGTGCAAAAAGACGGGACCATTGAAGTTTGTTTACATTTTAAGAAAACTATATAAAGAACACAAAATGGACAAGAATGTGGCCAAAATTTGAAATCATGCTGCTTGCGCAGAGAATAACCCTTTTTAAATTTTTTGAATAGTGTGCAAATAAATGGCAAGAGTCACATCACATTACGATTTTAATTTATAACTGTTTTAATGCAGCGCAACTAATTTTTAATCGTAATAAGATAAAAATAGCTAGAATTCGAACTGGGATTTTTTTTCAACAATGACTACAATGTGAATCCTGTAGGCGTATTTTTGATAAGGTTAACAAAGCATATTGCACCAATCCGACATAAGATATACTGCACAAATTTCTGCGGTGTGATTTAGCTTGAAAAATTTAAACTTTAAACAAATCAGAAAACACAATGCAAAGAATGTATCGACGCCGCTTAACCAAATTAGGCTACGCAACGTTGTCATCAACTGACAGTGATTCGTTCCGGCAGTAATGCCACGTACAATGAAAGAGCAAGGCTAGCATTGGAATAAACTGATTGTTTGAAATGCAAATCAGTAACTTTTTTGGAAAGTGAGTTAAGAAGATCCTGTTTAAGCGCACTACTTTACATTTCAAGCAGGCAAGAACCCGATATGGAAAAAAATTATATGAATTACAATGTCTCATCAATTTTAAGGTTTCATGCGTCTGCCATTAATTTGTTTAACCATTACTTGAAAAGAAAACGACCGACTTTTTGAACATCCAGATACTTAAAAATTATAAAAATGTACGTCTTAATAATTATGAAAATACGTAAAAAAAAAACTCAAACATTTTATGCGAAACTTAGAAAATGTTCTCGTTTTAAAGTTTAACATGCACACAAACGAAAGAAAATATGAATATATGTTTCATACCTACATACAAATATATATATACTTACACGTAATATCATGTAATAAGAAACCATGTCTTAAGGTGTTAAGAAATGAAAAATTGACACACGAGAAGACTCAAAGTAAATAACATCGTCATCATCACTTCTACAACCATTTACATCTAGCAAACCAAAAACCGAATTATACTTCAAACTATAGTACCTATTTAAAACACGAACACTTTCACTTAGAAAATAATAAAAAAAATTTACTTATGTTTATATACATTTTCACATTTAGTTTCTTGTTCGTTAAAATCGATATGTTGGTAGTTCTGTTTCTAAAACACACGGATAAATAATATAAAAATCAAAAACAACCAGAGTGTGCATAAATGGTAGAGTGGGTAAGATTTTGCGTTTTTTTTTTTCATTAAAATTAGTCATTTCTCTTTTTAGTTTGGTCATCATCAATGTTGTTGACATCTTGCGAAATGCGCTGTACACCGATGAGTTTAGAAAAGTTCTTGGACTAGAGAGAGTGTTTCTGACTCCTACCTTTGAGTTATAACAAGATTGCGACAACTGCGCTTGTTGCGCACGAATCCAGTTTTGTGTATGTTGTTATATGTTGCTTTACGAAAGCTCTTGATGTAGCACTGTCTTCGTTTTATTTCTGTATGGCAGGATGTCAGATTGCTTCAAAGGACTTCTTCTTTTATTTTCAGTTGCGCATCGAGTAATGAGATCTTAAATACGCTGTACGAGAAGAAAAAGCACAATTTTAATTACACGTTCATATTCCGACTAAGTTTTATAAATATGTTAAATTATCTTAATAATAAGTTCTGCATTACCTAAGGCATAAAGTGTGCCCATTCACATTGTTGGTTCGTTATTGTTGACGTAATGTAAGGTTTAGGCGCACGTTCTTTGGCTGCACTATTCGAATATGGACGGTTCTTTCCACCTTAACTTTTCTCCTTAATTACAATCAACAGGCATTTAAAAACAATGTGCAACGGCACCTACAACTTCGACACGGGCTGTGACTTAATTTCGGTCAATAAAGGGTTACAAATAATCCCTTTAGATAAGTAACTAAGAAACAACGTGCGGGGGAAGCTGAATCATAAAAAGAAGAAGCATTGGAAAGCATAGTATAGCCCCTAGGAATAAATAAAATATCACTAAACTTTTGAGCTAAGCGGATGGCATCGCGCGTTCTGGGGTATATAAAAACAGTAGTTGACAGGGTCTTAAAGAGATTACACCACCTTTCAATAGTTCAAGTGACAATCTATATTTCGTTGTTTACGGAGTGATAGTCATAACACCGCATTCGAGCAAAAACAATTTACTATCGTCGATCAAGCACTAGTCATAATCACTGATCTCCTCACCCTATTAGGGACCAATTATTACCTCAACAGTTAATGAGTATTTAAGGTTCAAACTGAGGTCTTCTTTCAAACTCTGCAAAACCCAATCTTAATAAGAATAGAGTGCACTTCTGACTTTGTGCCACTGCCTGTCTGCTGCTATTAACACAGTATTGTATGTTTTATCGAAGTGCACTTATTCGAACATAAGGAATCTTCATTCATATAGATGAACACAATCAAGTACACAAACAAACATGTACTCGCGTTATGCTCCAATTTGCAACGCATCATTGCACACCTTATACATAGGGAATAGGGAAAACAGTAAACCATCATTGAGGTAAATCTAAATAAGGAAGTATGCTTGTCATTGTTCTCTTAATGTGAAATCAAATTTTCACACTCTATTTATCGCAAAGACCGTCGTTGGCATACGATTGTTTGGTTTTCGCACCAAATGAAAAGAAACGAGGACTAAGTTATTAAAGACGTAAAACTTATTATTTACTTAAAATTCAAACCTGATAAGGCCTATCGGTGTCACGATATGATAAGTACTTATCTGAGCTACCGCAAAACAAAAGAATTTCCTTTAAATGTATATTACCACTTACTTATGAATGCGTTTACATCAATGGCGGGTCATCTAGTTCCTGCGTCATCATAACGTCCTCATACAGAGGACGATTGCGTCGGCGACTAATCACGTATTCCCTTAACCGTCTCACTGGGTGGAACTTCTTAATGCCATACGCAGCACCAATTACAACCAGCACCAAAATCATCGGCACCAGTATTCCAATTATCACATGATGTGATTCTGGAGGAGGCTGTATATGCACCACAGTCTTCGCCTCCTTCGCTTCCTTCTCCTTTTTTCCGTTGCTATTCATTGCAGCACTATCGGCTAAACTATTTCCTTCGGATGGAATGCAATAGTCCGATGGATCAGTGCTGTGCACGTTTAATTCCATGTGTGCCATGCACTTGCACAGCCCTCTATCGTCTTCGCTGTTGGTTGGTGTTGGTGAACAAATCGAATTTGGAGGACAGCTAAGCTTATGAATGTCACACTCCTGCTCTAAATAGGGGAACATAAACACAGAAACAAATTGAAGACCAGCGACAAAGGGTGCGCATACAATACATTACTGAGTGGTGGGTGACAAAAAAGAGAATATGATTCGATTAACACTTACGCCTGTAGGCATTTGTAAAATGCACCACGATGAGTAACAAAGCCAATTGGAAGAGTTTAATCATTGTAAGATTATGTTATGAAAAAAGCTATCTTAGAATAGTTTATTGCGAGGTATCTATAAAATATACAGAATCCAACAAGAACACCACGGTGATGATAACTTGAAAATACACTCGAAACACTTGAAAAAATCACAGAGCCAACAAACTCATAGTGGTGACCGATAAATTTTGTAAATCAGAAACATTCACGGAATATTACTGCATGAAGACCACGTAAACCGAACCAGCACTTTAATTGCGATGACTTTGGAAAATTTTCCTCGAAATTTGTTTGATGTTTTCCTTTCAATATTTTTTTCTTCTTTGATTGTTCTCCTTTTTGTTTTGCGGTTTTGATTTGCCTTTCGACATTTTTCGTGGATGTGCTCAATACTCGCCGGTGTTTTTTCCGAAATCGCTGTTTCTAACAGGGTGTAGCAAAAGCGATTAATATTTTTACCTACACAGACAATATTTGGATACTCTTAAAGTATGTGTAATAATTATTTTTCCTACAAAAGGTTATAGAAAATGTGGGACATGATATCAACTGTACTATGTTTGTGCCTACAAAGTAAATTGCTCCTGAAATTATATATATTTAAAAATAAATCTATTACCATATTATTATTTTTGTTACTGTTACTTATTAACAGATAAATAAATTACAAGCCAACGTAAGAGGTAGAGTCGTTAAAATAAATTCCAAGAAGTTACTAGGAAAGTCAGCCTCTTTTAGATTTGCATTTTATGAGTTCAAAACATATTTTCACAATAGAATACGATTTTAAAATTGCATGCCAAGCAAATACAAAAAACAGCAATTCTGAACATATGTAAACCAATAAACCAATTCGCTTCATTTGCTATTGACAGCCAAAGTGACATATGACAGTTGCTACAACTTTGCGTGTGAAAATAGGGAACGTTTATTTCCAAAGCGTTAAATTTATAGATAAATTCCAGCAAAACCATGGCTGCTGGACCAATAGCTGAAAGAAATCAAGGTGAGCGTATTCCCCACATTGAATCCTCCATCCCTTTACACATTCTGCAACCGGCTTAACTTAACCTCGTTTTTCTCCTAAACAATTCAGATGCGACAATATACGTTGGCGGCTTGGATGACAAAGTGACAGAGACTCTGCTTTGGGAGCTCTTCGTGCAGGCGGGTCCAGTAGGTAAGCAAGCCATATATGAACTGACTATGTTCAAATTTATAAAAATTCACTCATTTTAGTCAACGTTCACATGCCAAAAGATCGCGTGACACAAATGCACCAGGGCTACGGTTTTGTGGAATTCCTAAGTGAAGACGACGCTGACTACGCCATAAAAATTATGAACATGATAAAACTTTATGGAAAGCCGATACGTGTAAACAAAGCCTCGGCTCATCAAAAGAACCTGGATGTTGGTGCAAACATTTTCATAGGAAATCTGGACCCCGAAGTTGATGAAAAATTACTTTACGATACTTTCTCAGCCTTCGGTGTGATCCTCCAAACACCGAAAATTATGAGGGACCCAGAAACTGGAAACTCAAAAGGTTTTGCTTTTATAAACTTTGCAAGTTTTGAAGCGTCCGACACCGCCATGGATGCAATGAATGGACAATATCTGTGCAACAGACCCATCTCTGTTTCGTATGCATTCAAAAAGGATTCCAAAGGTGAACGGCACGGTTCGGCGGCAGAACGTCTGCTCGCTGCGCAAAATCCGCTTTCTCATGCCGATCGTCCTCATCAACTCTTTGCGGATGCTCCAGTACCTCAAATGATGCCGGTAATGCCGGGCCAGATGATGCCGCCGCCGATGATAGCACCACCGCCACCTCCAACGCCGGGTGGAATGATGCCTCCACCACCTCCTGTGCCACCACCACAATCGGCTTCATTCCCATCATCGGTTCCACCACCACCACTGCCGCCGATGCCTGCAAATCAACCCCCACTGCCACCACCTGTGGGCATACCACCACCACCGCGCATGATACCCCCGCCACCATGGCAGGCAGCTGTAGGGCAAACCCCAGCTCCACCACCACCCAGCTTCCCCAATGGAATGCCTGGAGCGCCGCCCGCTGGAGCACCGAGACCTCCGCCGCCTAACTGGAGGCCCCCACCACCGTCTGGTTTCCAAAGACCGCCATTCCCCCCAAGACCACTGGCTCCACCACCCTTCAATGGAGAAGCGGCTTCGTTTCAGTTTTAATTAAGCGATTCTATAAATAAGATCATCAGACATTTCAAATAAATTTGTTTACAAAAGCAATCGGCAGTGCATTCTCAAATTTCATCGGTATGGCGATATGGCGTAACCCGTTCTTATCTGCCAATCAAAACACTTCTCCGTGACAGAGAAGTGTGACTTATGTTATTTTTTGCAAAGAAATCACTTCTCAAGTTACAGATGCGACCAATTGGTAATGTTTGGGCCAAACATTTTGATAGAATCAGGCTAAAAAAGCCTTAGAACATTAAGTATTACATAATGGAAACTTGGTTTTGAACAAAATCAGTTTATTCATCTGCTCCTACTTCGTGTTCTCTAGATGCTTATGCACTTCACAAACCTTTTATTTGATAAGATAGCAATTTCTTTGAATGCACTTGATGATAGTACTCTGAAGTGGTATCATTCACACTGTATCCAATATAAGGCCAGCCAAGCAACTCGAATTCCAGCAGAGTTTATATAACGGTAAAGCGGTATTCATTAAATTAAAACAATCTACTATGAAGTATTTAGCAGTTGTATCCTTTGTCGTGGTCTGCGCTGCAGTATTGACCATTTCCGAAGCGTCGAATTCTACTTTCGGAATTGTGGGACCACGAGACATTCTCCTTCACCGTGAAATTGTGTCACTTGACTGGAAACTCTTCCGTGTTGTAACTCGCGATGTTGAATTTTATCCAAGGGTATGTGAGAAACATTTAATAAGTCTAAAGCGTTGACAGGTGTGCATTGTTTTGTTTTTTCTTTTTTTAGAACTCTAACCGCACTATTACGGCAATTCATGCCATTGATTTCAGTCGCGGCAATACCGGCGGTTATGCTATTTTGAAGAAGGGCGGTCCTGGCTTCCGCAATGCCACCATCCATCTGAAGTCACAACGTGGACATAGTCTGAACATGGCAGTTGAGATCTTTGGTTTTTAAAAAGAATCCAATTAAGACAACAAAAAATAAATAAATTATATTTGTGCGCTCCGTAACGATTTCAATTTGTCCACAAGTGAAGTAAAAACAATGCTAACCAGTTAGAAGAATAGCAGAGATCAGATCTTGTTGTCTATTTTAAGCACAAGTTCAATGGTCTGTTATCTGTGGAGGCTTAATTTGAGTTCGAACATACATATTTATAGTATTTCCCTGTCACTTTGCATCACATTCGTCTCTATTTCTTCATCCGTGGAACGTTCTTATCTGAACTACTCTAAGTTCTGTCCAAAGAAGAACGTCATCATGCATGACTCGAATTTCAAGCTTTGGTTTAATGAGTGAACGTGGCTTGAAAATGCACTGAATGTGGGCCTTTATATAAACCACCACGTATGATAATGTACCCAAGTTTGGGGACCAATCTCCTACTTAAGCGGATGTTACAGTCCGAGCAGGATTGGCAATCATAGCATGAACTTGGAGACACATTAAAATGCGCTGTACTGCATACATCTGAGAATGAATGGATGTTGTGTATCGACATGAGACTGCTAGGTATTTTCTAAAATCGATTGCAGAGTAAATATTTTGTCACTTTTTCGGTTTAGACTAATAGTGATGTGAATTATGAAGTCTAACAGCCTTTTGTTGTGCAAATCATTTCTGCTTGTAGGATTCACGAGTAGCTCCCATCCATGGTGTACAGAATATATTCTTTACATTCCATAGCGCAAAGATTATAAAAAATATTGAATATATAACATGCAAAATTTCCGCATGCAGATGTGAAAGGTATTCGCTGAAAACATCACACTATTTAATTTAAGTACAACGGCAACTTTGTTTTCTTTCTTGCCTCTTCTCCTTCTTGCCTTTATTGCGGTTGCGGTGAAATGAATTCACGGCACATCGCCGACAATACATTTGATTTCGTCTGAATCACTTGCGGGTGGTTAGTTGTTATTTGCCGGTCTTTTGTCGTGTATTGCGAAAGTAAATGGTGTTTGATTGTTTTCTTTAATTGAGACTGTACTACCAAACTCTTGCAGGTAAGTCTTGTTACATATCCAGAAATGTATGAATACATATCATATTCTTCCAGAGATGCATTTGTTAAAACTCGGCTTGTTGCTTGCTCTGCTTCAGCTGTCGTGCGCATCGAAAACAAAACCTTATCGGAAATCATTTATAAATCCATATCCCCGATTCAAAGCTTATCACGATGGCGGTGACCCAGGGGAGCCGCTATATTTGACGCCTCTTATTGAGAAAAACAAACTAGATGAAGCTCGCAACAAATCCGCTGTATACGGCACTCAATTTCATAGCATTAAGAGTTTTTCCGGTTACCTAACTGTTGACAAAAAATACAACTCTAATATGTTTTTCTGGTACTTCCCCGCAGAGACGAATCACAACTATGCCCCCGTTGTCTTGTGGCTGCAAGGTGGACCGGGAGCTTCGTCTTTGTTCGGCCTTTTTACTGAGAACGGCCCATTCCAAATAGAAAAGGACAGAATCAAATTGAGAGAGTATAGATGGAATAAAGCGTTCAATTTGATCTATATCGATAATCCCGTTGGAACAGGTTTCAGTTTTACCGATAATGACGCTGGTTACGCCCGGAACGAAAAGCAAGTCGCACAAAACTTGTATGAAGCCGTACGCCAACTCTTCATTTTGTTTGATTTCTCGGGAACCTCAGGCTTTTGGATAACTGGCGAATCATATGCCGGCAAATACGTCCCAGCACTAGCATACCACATTCATCATGCCCAGAATTCGGTAAACACCGACGTCCATATTCCATTGAAAGGCGTTGCAATTGGAAATGGATTGTCTGACCCGCAACATCAAATGAACTACGGAGATTATCTCTATCAGTTAGGTTTAATTGACTTACGTGGGCAGAAATCGTTCACGGAGCTGGAAAAGAAGGGCATCGACTGCATTCACAGACGGGACATGGAGTGTGCCTTTGAAGTGTTCGACGGTTTGATCAACATGGACTCGTCAAATTCTTCTCTCTTCGGTAACTTAACTGGATACAAGACT
Organism: Eristalinus sepulchralis; assembly: GCA_944738645.1. Taxonomy (NCBI): domain Eukaryota; kingdom Metazoa; phylum Arthropoda; class Insecta; order Diptera; family Syrphidae; genus Eristalinus; species Eristalinus sepulchralis. Next base: position 59,957,684 of record OX122886.1, read on the forward strand.
TACTTCAACTATCTGAAAACAGATCCGGATGATGGGGATCAGATTTTGGGAGATTTTCTGCAGTCTTCTCTTACCAGGAGGGCAATTCATGTGGGCAACAATTCATTCCATGACCTTGAAGGCGAAAACAAGGTCGAAGAGCATCTGAAGAAAGATGTCATGGACAGTGTTGCTCCTTGGGTGGCAGAATTACTAGAAACATACACAGTTTGCATTTACAATGGACAACTGGACATAATCGTTGCCTATCCATTAACAATGAATTATCTGCAAAATTTAAAATTCAAGAATGCGGATGACTACAAGGTTGCAGAACGTGAAATCTGGAAGGTGGAGGATGAAATCGCAGGATATAAGAAGAGAGCTGGTAATTTGCTAGAGGTTCTAGTACGTAACGCTGGTCACATGGCCCCCATGGATCAACCCAAATGGGTGTTTAATTTAATTACTAGTTTGACAAAGTAAATTGGTTTTGTAATTTTTGAATAAATGATTTATTGTCTTTTACAACTGATTTTTCCTTCATTTAGCTGTGGGTTAAACCAAGTTCATTCCCTTCATGTACTCCTATTTGATTTTGGGGAAACAAAGATCAGGTATTTGTAAGTTGCAAGTGTAAGCTGTCGTTCGGATGAATCAATGAAGTGATCTTACAGAAGTCACGAAAATGTACCGAAAGTACAAATGGGAGTGGATTGTCGGAGTTAACACGACTGTCCTATCTCAACCGTTCCGCATTTTACACATTTGCATATGTATCCATAAAAAATTTCTGTTGGACATTTCTAAAACAGAAAGAGGTGGTCTAAAACGAAAACTGAAATTAGCTGCAGTCAACTGCAATTGAAGGGACTGCTGCAAGAACGCCTTGAGACACAAAAGTTTAATATTGAGAAAAGTTATTTTAAAACACTATTAAATAACTAAAGTTAACAATTATTTTTTTGTATGAGAGCCTTACAAGCTACGATATGCCTGAGTGTAAGGTAGCTTACTACAATTGGACAATGTTGCTTATCATGTTACTGCAATAATACGACAAGTCACATGTGGGAACATTTCGATAGTTGTGTATGCCAGAGTCATACATTTACTTATGTATATAAAGGATGAATATATTATATAAATAACATAATTATTCGCCAAGGCTAATGTGTACGGACTTTGGACCATGTTTGTGGCAGAATGTAATGCCACTTTTAACCCGTGTGTGAGCTCACCTTTTGTATACTAGTTTTTTAAGCAAAAAGAATATATTAAGAATCTCGCGTAGTTTGACAGCCAGTGTTGGATTTAAAAAGTTGCCAGAGTCATCTATACCCTCAGAAGAAAAACACAACTTCAAATTCGCCGACAAAATTTATCCAATCTGTTCCCAAATAGTTCGTGTGTGTAAACACATTCGGTACAAGAACGAGACGGCCAGATTATCTCCGTCACTCACACACACCAGTATCCCACCCGACCGAGTGACGACTTTTCAAAATGACGGCTTCCCGTTAAGAGGTTTTTCATTTATCCATCCATTCGATCCGAAAAGAAAAAAACGAAATAAGTGTGTCACAAAGGCTTCAAATTAAAAAAAATTAAAGAAATAAAATATACTCCTTGCGACTCGAACCGAGTGTATATCGAAACGCGAATTTATTACAAGGGAATATAGCAGGATAGCTAAGAAAAGTTAAATGCCAGTGTTAGTTAATGAATCTGCGGAAAGAAAATTGCCATCTCCCCCGTCTCGTGTGTGAAAAAAGGTGTGTGTGCCCCGATCGAATTGAAATTGAGCCTTGTTAAAATAGCCTGCAGTAATTAATGCAACCGCGAAGCCAACAATCAAAATCCTCCCAACAATTATGTGAAAATTCTGGAATATAGCTGAAAGGAAAAAGTCTCGGTCATTCAAATAAAGAAGGGAAAAAATTATATCATTTCGTGAAATTGTCAACACGTCGTCGGTTTCCTTTGGCGGCGCGGCGGCTTACAGTGGTGCGACAAGGACAAAGCTATCGAGAAAAAAGTTTCGCTTTGATTTTGATACATTTTGTGTTTTCTCATTTTTTGTTGTATTTATTTATTTTTGGATTTAATCGGCTTGCCAGAGTGTTGTGCGAAGGATAAATAAAGGATACCGAAGAATTAGACAACGTTCTCTCAAATCGGAAACAATTTCGGTGAGTGCATTCATATATTTTTTTTTTGGTTAAAATTATGTGGTCTCATTGGGTGAAGGAATCCTGCAGGCAAATCGAAGAAAATTCCAATAGTAAACACGGAATGAGTCATTTAAGCCTCCTTGGGCCCCTTCCTTTGTATGATTTTTGCATATATAGGTGGGGTATTGCACAAGAGGTTGTTTGTGGAATTTGAAAACGAGGCGGCGAGGAGTGACTCCCTCTTGGCAATGCAGCTGTTTGATTAGGATATTCGATTTTTGTGCCAATACCAACGCACACAGTTGGCATACCGGTAGGTAACCTTTCCACATTGCCCATATTTCTTCCGGATTGCTGCGACCGACTGCTGTAGGTAAAAAAAATGTTTTTATTATTTTTTCTCGCCAAAGATTTGCAAACGAACATTTGCTAAGACCGGAAAACCGAGATAACATCGGGGGGTTTAAATGAAGTTTTTTCTTTGTCGGTTTTTGTAAAATGATTTCATGGACGAGTTCTTGTCCAGCTTGTGTGACGAAACTTTTTATTACATTTGTTTTATTTTATTTTTGATTCTTAAATATTTATGTTATAAAGGTGTGAAAGTTATTCCTCTGAAAACTGTGTGTCTACTACTTTCTGCAATCTCTGTTTTTTAGTCTCATATGGTTTCTACGTGAAACTTGAGTTATGTTCACTTGAAACAGATTTTATCGACGACTAACTGTCGTTGTTGTTTGCAAACAAGATCGATGAGATGTTTTGACCCGAATCTCAGGAAGGTGTTAGCTTCATCTGAATAAGTGTCATTACTATTTTTTTTTTCCTGAGGGTAATAATTTCCTGAGGTAATGTTATTTCAAGATCTCGGATGCGACCTACGTTTTCCGAACAAGTTGTTTGGATTATTTTTTTTATAAAAACAGTATCTCATGTACTTGCATAATCTTGCTTATTGATGTCCAGTTTCGCCGCGAAAGATGAATGCGGTTTCGGATACAGGGATATTTAAGTCGGTACTTATTGCCAATAAAAAGCTTCTCAAAAAATCTCGCCTTTCGGAGTGCGGCTAATTTCCTATTTGAAATCTTTAAAATTGTTTAATGTTTGAAAACGGCGACTTGAGAAGAATTAGATGATGTACTGCGTATTTCCGTTTATATATTAATGTAATCTGTTTCCAAAGATGAGATTATTTTAGTTTACTTTGCCTTTACTTACTTTAAGTAGCCCAAACAAAAGTCTTATCCGCCATTCGAATTGTGAGTATTGTTCCACATACGCGATTCGATATGCGATTCTGAAATGTAACAGACTGATACACATAAAACTATGTTAGAAAGATTTAAATGATAAAATCAATATTCGAAATAGAGAATGGAATTGCACCTAATCATTTAAAGCAAGTGTCAGACAAGTGAGAGAAGTGCAACCATTTAGGCTTTGTTACAGGGAAAAACTTTAGGTTGGAAAGTAGTTGTTGTAGAAGCTAGGTTCTGGTCCCTTGTGGGCTTTAGTGCCACTCAATTATTATTATATTGACCCTGTAGTTCACAAGAAAGTTTATTCCACGACAGACACACAGTTTAATGACCAATTCGAACAACGAAATCGAGGCATTTCATAGACAATTAATATTCTCTGACAGTAGTTAGTAATTCCGGAGAGCTGGAACTTCGTCGTCGTTATAATCGCTGCCTATCTGTCTAACAGCGAAATTCGTCACACCAAGAGATTATTCAACATTTAACAGCAAAGAGAGCCCACTGCTCTTAGTCTCGCATCACGCGCACACTACGATTTTTTTGTTTAGGACCAGATTTTCTATATCTTGCTCCTTTTTTAGAACTGCAAGAACAATCTAACTTGAATACGAATACTTTAATGTGGTAACACGTTGTTATATATAGTGTAATCCGTAAAATACTTTTTGTTGATATTCGCTGATAAATATTTTCTCATGCGTCTGTACGGCCAAGAATTCATTTCATTTCACCGGCCTCCCTGTAAGTCAAACAAACATTGATTAACATCACCTCTAAAGATTTTAAAACGCGTATGTCATTGGCCATGCATCACAATAGCAAAGATATCCGTTTTAAAAATGAATATTGCCATAAAATTGTTTCTAGACTGACCACAGCGCATTTTAATGTGTTTTTTTTTAAATAAAGAATTTGCTTCGGCTGTGCTTAGGCTTCAACAGGAATATGGATGTATGTTTGTCGCTGGGTGTTAATTTATGACGCACTGAGTCACAAACCTCAATCCCTGAAAACGAGAAATCCTATCTCAACGATGCGAGCTGCAGCCCAACCTTCGATCGAGATGGATTTATTCAGATTGAGTTGATAAGAAGACCCGTTGTGAGACCAATGAACTTGTTTTGTTAAGCTAATTTTAAGCATTCCTGCCCGAGTTTAAGCGATATAAAAAGAACATTAAACCGCCGACTCGGGTGGACTTAGAAACAAAGATTCTCAACGAATTTGGGCGATCAGTGAGCGGATCTTTACTTGATGCCTCAGTCGCAGTCAAGATCAACCCCTCCATCCAATCAACATCGCTAATGAGGTGTCCCATTTCGAGCAGCTTTCTTGAATTAGAATCTCTCTGGCTTTGCTAAATGTGCAATTATTTTGAAAAAAAAGGTTCGTCACATTTTGCAGACCAAACCCATTATAGCTAAATTGATAAAACAAAGAAAAATGCGAAAAAAAAAATAAATAACAAACAATAACAGAACTACGACATTAAAAATGTCAAGCGGGTGAAACCAATGAAATTATCGACCAAGCCGGTGCTCGTTGGCAAATAACTCTTCTTTCACTATCTACCATTGCCGGTTTATACTCGTGCTACCCCGTCACCCAAACCAATTTGACTTTGCAGAGCCGACGTCATTTTTGTGTGTTTGGCGAAACCGAATACATGTGCCTCCGTTCATTTCTCCACCCGATGACAATTACCTTGAAAGTTTTTCCGTCAAAACTGTCTTTATATACAAACTTACACATGTACATACCTGTATCTATGTTGTTTTTTTTCTTTTTGTGAAAATTTGTACGCGGCTAAAACACGAAAGAAAAGTAGAAAGGCGCATTAAGTTAGTTAGGCGGTGATGACTAAGGAAGGAGGGAAAATAAAGACTAACTGCATGCAAGGATTGCTTGCGTTATTCAAAGTCATCTTAGAAAATTGGCGAAGGCATCATCATCTCAAGATGGTGGATGGTTGTAAAAAGATAAATTAAAAAATATATTTTTTAATAATGCTTTAAGGATAGTTTAGTAGCATTTGAAGATATCCTTTGTGTTCACGAAAAGATAAATTTATAGCATTTTACCACAATTCTCACAATCTGTCAATCTCACAATTGGATTTGTGATTCAGTTCTGCCACATGAAATTGAAATTTCCTGGGATATGTATCTGCATGGAACGAAAACGAAGTGTTCACCCTTTTGTACGCCAATTCACTTTTGCCAAAAAAAAAAAAAAACACGTTTACTTTGAAGTTGTTTCGAAATTCCACATTCTAATTACTTCAAGCGTAATAAATTGGTTGAAATAAATTGAAATTCATGTTTTTATTTACATTCACTTCAAAACGATTAGTTAGGAGTCGGTAATGATATTCTCCGCAGAATGCAACATTTTTTGAAATATACAGCTTTAGTAGCCTTTAGGGCCTAGCTTCTACAACAACTACTCGTATTGTGCGTGCTACTGTTCTCTCACGAGTAGAAGAGACCTACAGTTTTTTGCCGACTCCGAACGGCGAGATTTGAGAAGCTTTCCATAAACAATTAATACTCTTTGAGTGTTGTCAGCAACTCGAAAGAGGTGGTGCCGTGAAAAAATGCTAGGTGTCCCGTCCGGGAATCGAACCCAGACTTTCTGCGCCGCGGTCGATGCATTTACCACTACGCCACGGCGACCACCAAAAAGTTCTAGTCACAGATAACCTGTATTACCATTCGTAATGATTGGAAAACCTTTTAACTGTGGCCCATAATTTTTGAGAGCACAGTACCTGCACTCCGCGGATGTTATATAGGTTTATATGACCCATAAAAATATATATATATACTTATCCCTCACAGCCGCAAGTGCCATCAAATTTCATCTACGTAGGTTGGGAGCCGGACTTCCGAAATTCCAAATCCTTAAATGTTCACAGTCCCAAAAATCTATATTTAAAATTCCCAAAATCTCGAAACCGTTAGACTTGATATATTGAATGTAAGAATTTTTTAAATTTCGCACAAATTTTTCAAAACAAGGACTTCGCCATTTTGGGACTTTTCCAATTGGAATTTGCTCGCATTCTATTCATGTCTTGATATCTCCCTAACACGATGGTCTGATGCTTTATTCTTTTTCAGAGTGGGGCGACCATAAATGTAAAATTTTGAGTATACTCGTACCTAGCCTCCCTAGCTTTCAAGTTCCTTCAAACGTTTCTTTTTAACCACATTTTATGAAATTGACTGTATATCTTCGTTAGAGCTTCTAGGAGTGACTAATCCCCCTCACCTGCCCGTTTTGTTTGCAATTTTGCTGTTTTTAGTTTTCGTTTTGATGTGTTCATTCTTTTTTATTTAAAGGGTAGTATGGAAAATGTTGAAAGAAGTTTTGTTTCATTAATAGGCGGGGTTACTGGGGTGGGCTTCATTCCGGTGAGTATAATGGTGGTGCGTTTGTAGTTGTTTGCCTAATGACTGGGACTATGGTTTAGTATGTGCCCCACATTCACGAAATGCATTACGATCGGCATGATTTTGCTTATGGTAATTAGTGCGAATAACTGAAAATATGGAGTAAATAAAATTAAAGTAGTATCAAAAGTACGAGAAAATAGTTGCTTTATACTTTAAATTTATCATTGCTACCGAAAAAACTACGAAGAGTTTACCCTGTGACAATAAGCAAATGACTTTTTGAATGTGCCAAAACAGCTATCCGTTCGCCCATCTAGTCTTTGTTTACCAGTTTTTGAATGCTGCAGTCGATGTGAACAGTTTTGCAGGACTACGGAACAGTTCGTTTCATTTTTTCTGATTTATGCCACACAATCACATGCATTAATTATTAGTTGAAGTAGCCCTTAACATACACATTAGGCACAAACCGAACCCACTACGTCAAGCGAAGTGGATCTTTCCGTCCTTTACATGAATACACGTTTAGTTGACTTATATACATGTAACATACCACTTGACTTTCTTTGTATCAGGACTATGGAAAATCAGAGCCTGAGTGGACCGGGCATCTTGTTTACAATCATCGAGATCAAACAGTTTTTATTTGTGGTGACATAAACTTTTTAGCAGAAGGTTCTATATTTCTCTCCCTCTCTAGCTTGTGCGTTAGGCGCTAGTATACGAAAGATAAGCTAAAATTTGTAAAGCAAAAGATTATATGCTAATTAATCCTATCTTTCCTCTTTCATTTGGACTTCGAACGGCAATATTTGAGATTCTTTTTAAAGACAACTAACTCTGGGTGCCAGCAACTCGAAAGATGTGGTGTCGTAAAAAAAATACGAGGTTTCCGGTCCTGAAATCGAACTTGGGACCTTTACAGTATTTGTGTAGACGCACTTATCGAATACACCACGTCGGCCACATTTAAAACGAAAGGCAAACTGATACTTTATTCTTCACGTCCTTGGAGATAGCATAAATCTATTTATCCAAGTCATCTAAAGAAACACAATTCAATTTCACTTGAGTTTCAGCAACTCGCTGGAAAGTCGGAGGCGATACTGTGCCCATCCACTTCTCAAAGCCATGAAGCACACACTTGTTCTTCGTGCATTAACCTATGGCCACCGCGATGACCGCATCCGCAGACAAGATTAAGAGTGTTTCCTCCACAAGTGGTGGAAAAGCTCAAAAGTAGAATGGGCACAATTGAGTTCATGAACCCAATAGCGCTCCACGAATGCGCTGCCCTCTCAGAGCCAATCTGTTGCCAAATATCTCTGTGTCAACCTCTCGAGAATCAAGTATTCTCAGTTGAAGTAATTAAAATTTAGTGCACAGCCTCCCCCTTGTCGGGCCGATTACAGTCTCATGGTGCAGAGATTATAGAAATTTGTAACCTTTTTTTGTTACACGTATCTTGTTCGCTGTTTTGACACTATTTACAGTTGCCGCCTGCCGTGTTCCCCATCACTTACATTCGCCTACCAGTGTTCACATGGCTTGTAATTCGTTCGAAAAAAGGAAGTGAAATGCAAGCGGAGTCGCATTCACTCAGTCGATATGTAAATAAGGAAAAAAACAAAAGCAAAAACAGACGGAACTATGTACACGATGTACGTTTGCCGCGGCGGCAGCACCGACGACAGCAGCAGCAAAGTCTAGGCGAACGACGGCACTGAAGGCGGGGGGGCAGAAGTTGCATACTGGCTCTGGATTATTCCGCAGTCTTATTACGAATCGAGGTGGCCATTTGAGTCTGGCAGCAGAGGGGGAAACGTGAGTGGAAGTCTTATGCACTTGGGCACATTTTGACGTCTCTATACGTCGGTCGTGATGCGAAGGAGAAATTGTCTATCACAAGTGGAGTTCGTCTCTCACCCTTCGGTAGGGTTCTTGCCGCAGCCGTTGTGTTGTGTTTTTGTTTGTACGTTTGTGATCCGCAATTCGTGCACTGACTTTATGAATGAAAGGCATTTACAAGTCAAGTTTGATCCGAAAGGAAAGCAAATGAGACGATTGCTGTTTGGTTGCAATGTCAAATGTATATTTTGAAAGTATTTATTGCAGATTCTACCGTTCAATATTCTGGTGGAGTGTATAAATTGTCGCTCCAGACATGATGTGATGAAGCAGAATTGCAAATTCCGAAAGTGTTGGGAATTGTTGAAAGCAAATTATTTAGACAAGCACTTTCGTCGAAATTTGCAATGAGTGGGGATATTGAAGGGATCAAGGTTGCTGGTGAAAATAAAACGTTTCTTGTTATGGATTCTGGTAGCGTCTTAAACGTTACTTTAAAAATCCCAAAAAATCCCATGGACATTGCGGTCAATGTCTTCTTCGTGTTATTATATCGCTAATGGGCGTTTCGTTTCGTTTTGCTACATATATCTTACCATAATATTGATGGAATATTTTTATAGATCTATTTTTTGGACATCAACTAGTCCTTCTTTGTCAATAAAATCCGTGAAATAATATTGAATTCAATTCACAATCCGAACAGATCTTATGCCGTTTACTTGGCAATGACGTGCAATGGAGGGAGCTTCGTTGTTAAATTACATCACACAGTTCTTGGTTGCAGAATGTGAGTCCGTCAGTTACCAACAGGAATTATTTAAAATTCTAAATAACTAATGATATTTAGCTTTAAGGGTGCAAATAATGCAGTTTTAAGGTTTTTTGTGTGAAGCTGCTGTTATTTTCATATTTTCTTTTAATAGTTACTTTTTCACTTTTACCTAATACATCATCTCTGTCTTATGTCCATTTTCCAAGTGTACATCCATCAAACTATGCAGACACAAACTGAATGATATATCATAACTTTTTTCTGACATGTGCATTTCTAATTTTTCTTTTCAGTTTCCCTTTGATCTCATCGCACTGGCGTTGCGGCGACAAGCAGAGTAGCAGCATCTCCATATCATCATGCCGTTTCCCATAAAAATCTTCAATTAGTTTTGACAGCCTAAAACCGGAAGGGAAACACATAATTAACTCAACAGAACGTGTACCCCCTAATAAGGAAATACAATTTTCCAAAAACAAAAAAAAAAAAACAAATTTTTTGAAGATGTGAGGTTATCTAAAAATTAAAAAAAAATACATATATATCCCAATAAATTTTTACTCTAACCTAATTCAACTGTGGTGAATAAAAAAAATTAAAATAAGAAAAAAAAATCCGCGTGATATTGACAAACTCTTTGCAATTTTCTCCGAAAGTGTGCTTTAAGATCGTCCTTCAAAATGGCTTATCGCAAGCCATCCGATTTGGATGGTTTCATAAACCTTATGCCAAAGGCAGATATGCGCGTTAAAGCTGTACTCGCTGAAGATCTGGTTACATTCTTGAGCGATGAGAACAATTCCATTGTGTGCATGGATTTGGGCCTACTCGTTGACGGATTGATGCCATGGTTGACTGGAAGTCATTTCAAGGTATGCACCTCCTATACAGGTTTTTTTTCCTTTTTTTCTCTCAGTTGTTTTTGGTTTTGTTATATCCACCCAGTTGAAGTATGAAGTGAAATTCATAATGTTATATGAAGCTGTTATTTGACAAGTCACTTCATTTCATGAAATATGAATTAAGCAAGGTTTGACTATTGTTTTTTTTTTCTTATTTGTACATACATACATATACTTCAGAGAAATTTGATAAACATTAAAAAATTATTTCTACCCGCTTACTGGTTTGTCGTGCTGTATGATTTGTGTAATTTGCTTTTGCTCTTTTTGAATGCCCTGGAACATATTGTCAGTGTAATCAACCCCTCTCTAGTTAAAACAACTACAGTCGCAGGACGTCACAATTCAACAAAGCCTTTTGGGGTTACCACGCCAATCAAAAGTTTCCCTCAAAAATTATTTAGATAGGCACGCTGTAGTTCTAATTTTTATCAGACATTTAAACAAGAGAGATTTTACAATTGAGAAAATTCTACAGTAATTTAATTTGTAATTAATTTGAGTAGAGTAAAATACGGTGAATGCATTTTTCAGGTTATATACATACATATGTCCGGATGATGTTTTTTTTTTTATTGTTGAACCTTCATGGTTTTCTGACATTTTGGAATTTCTGAGCTCTGATTCCGTGGGGTAGTGAAAAAATGCGTCAATTCACACGCTGAATGTCTCAGGTTTGATTCCGGAACCTATCATCTCTCATTTCTTTACGGCACCACTTCTTTCGAGTTGTAAACAATACTCAATGAGTATGAAAAGCATCTCGAATTTCGCCTTTCGGATTTATCAAAAAATGCTGATCCCTTCTACTTCTGATAGTACAATAGCACTCTCACATTTGTAGTAATTCCTTTGACTTTTACACACTAAAACGCTGAAATTAAATGTCATAAAATGATTTAAAAATTATAATGAAAAATAATAATGCAATTAAATAAGGTTTCAAATAAAATTTTAAACCGTTAAAACATTTTTGTGATTCCAATCACCTTTTTGTTATGATCATCCGAAAATGTGTTATTTTCAATAACTAAAGCAACCTGTCTTTGAACTTCTCATTTTAAATAAAGTTAATCATCGGCATCAAAATCGGCTCTTTCTGTTGTGGGAATTTTATTATTGTCGATTGTGAAAAGAAGGAACAACCACTTAATCCGTCTTATGTGAAGCGCGCATAATACCCACCAAGCAAAATAAAAAAATGGTAAATAAATTGTCACACATGGCGTATACGCGTTTAATTCATACTGAAACATTAACATTGATAATCAGCTTATTCTGTGAAGTTGTTCGATTATATTTCAACTCGTAGATAACTTAAGGCAAAAACTGACCGCAAAACCTAATGGAATGCGTGAACGTTTTCATTAACAGTTTTAAATCACACGCGTTCTTTTTAATCGTTCTCTGTTCTTTCTTCTATTTTTGTTTATCTTTTTGCATTGAAATGACATAATGTCAAATGAATAGACCTTATCGCATTGAGATAAAAAAAAATACAATTGTGGCAAAAAGTGTGTTTTGTAAACACAGTCAAAAGAGACAATCACACAGCATTTGATCGATGTGTGCAAGGTCGATTATTGATTGTTGTTCGGGTTTTCAATTTTGATTTGAATGGTAAGATTTTGATTGGATACATCTTTGTATACTATTTTTTGTGAAGTCTTTCTTAAGTTTTGAATTGACACATGTACACGTACATTTGACAACACATTGTTTAAAAAGGCGAATGGTTTGATTTGTTTTCGTAAAAAAATATTTGAAAGGTGTCAAAATAAGGGTTCACCCAAGCCATGCTGGAAAGCTTGTCGAAACTACAGTCTTTTTCATTCGTAATATCGATTGTTGATACATTTTGCATAGAAAAAGAAAAACTTTGAAATTAGTGAACGACTGCCAATGAAATAGAATTGATTGAATAGAACTGACTCCCTATGAAAGAAATACCCAGTTCACAGAAAAGTTGCGAAAACTGTAATAAAAAAGGAACATTTAATCACAAAATTCGTTTGTTTTTTTTTTTTTCTAATTTGAAAACATATGTTGCCGACTGCAATATGTCACATTAACTTATGTATATCATATATAAAAGACAGATTTATTCTTAGTGCTCATTGGTGTCACTTTAAGTGGGGTGGTATTTTCGTCGACTCTTAACCAGGGATTATTAAGCTGCACCACCCTTCTATCTCGCATTCCAGTCCACCCCTCTTAAATTAGTGACAATATTCAGAGAATTATCTGCATCATGAGAGAGGTTAAACTTTGCGACAGGAGAGTTGGCATTAAACAGCAAATTGGATGCATTTGTGAGAGAACAATAGAATGCAGGTTACGAGGCGTTCTTAAAGAAGTTGTAGTGCCATTCGGTCTTAAATTGACATTCATTTTGAGTGATTCGTTTCATCATAAACTTCGTAAAAAAAGGTTAGCATTCTATATGGTTCGCAGCCAAATTATTTTCATGCTTGGTGTCACAGCACAGAAACTTTTGCAAATAACAAGTCTGCAGTAAAACATTCACAAAAATGTATTACATTCAATCGAAATATAATCAGAAATTTGGTAAAATATTCCATAAGTGCCGTCTTAATCTTTAAATATGTTAAGTATATTATATTCATCCATATTCTATTAAATTGCAAAGCAGGCGAACGCACCACGTGGCTCCTTTATAACATTGACTGGCTCTATCATAACATTGACCTCTGGCAATTGGCAAACAAGTTGATATAATAGATCTTACACGTGGAACATGTTGTAGAGGGCAGAGGAAGGACGAAAATTATACGCATGTGATGTCTTTTCACTCCACGTAATTTCAGAAAAAATCTTGTTTGTGCAATGTCTTTCTACTTACGTACTTACGCTCAAATTCTGTAAATGACATAAAGTTGAGTAAAGTTCCCTGAGTAAAAGAAAATGTATACATATAAAAAGTGTGTAGCTCTTTTAGGTAGTCGAATCGTTATAAAAGCCAACAAAGGTTAGTATTCTACAATAGTTTGTTTTATCCGTAAAAACTCTTAACAAAAACCCCTTATATCTGTCGATAAATGCACTAGAATTTTCAAAGACGATTTTTTAAAAAGCCATCATCTAACGGTGCTGCCAGTTTCGTTTGACAATTTATATTAAAAGTTTCAGTTCGTCGACATGGCTGAGTAAAATATTATAAATTCCATTTGTTGCTATGCTTTTTGAATATTAAATATACCAATTGCAAGCATTTCCTGTTAAGGCACTGTAGGCTTGTTCTTTATGATTGTCTATCAAAATTATTTGTCTTTAAAGAGGGTTTTTTCTCAACAGAAAGATCTTCTATGGAAGTCGTTCTGGACCTAAGAAACTAGTGTATGCAGATAGACACAATGACCTTAATTTACAAATTTGAAATCCGATTATCTTCCGATTGAGTGTGCTATGGTTCTCCCAAGAAAGAAGCGAATCTGTTATTTAATTCTAAATCTGAACGGCAACGTTTCAAAAGCTTTTTCTTTTATACATTTATTACTGTCTTAGGTTTTCCCTGATTCAAGAGAGGTGGAGCATTGGGACATCAGGACTTGAACATAGACCTCCCACTCTAAAGTTTTACTTAATTCAACAACGGCTGAAGCAGTTCATTTTTATTAAGATTAAATGTTGTGTTTGGATCTTTTTACTTGAGTTAAGTAACTGGGGAAAAATGATTTCGACATCAAATGAGAATGATATCAATTAGTAGCGCAATCTTTAAAATAAACAGAGTCTTACCGATTTTTGAAATGACAGGCTAATGCATGTGGTCAAGCGGAATATGAACTAGCATACTTAACACACTAAACAAACAACGAACAATTCTGCAGCTAATGTAGGTGAATTAGCATTGGAAACCAACTAAAAGAAATTTACGTTGGATTAAGATAAGTTTTTCTGCAGGTAGTTCTAGAAAGTAGATAGGTATTAGGTTGTTCTACCTCTACGTATTATGCAAGTGCATCGACTCCTTCGCGGTAGGTGTAGGTTTGTAATCTTAAACTTAATTTTTACTCATCTCGCAATTTTTATGGTCTTAGGGTTTATGGTGAGAACAAATATCAAATACTAACTTCCTATGAAAAAACTTCTCAGATTTACTCATTTGGAGTCGATATTCAACAGTTTTTTTGTTTTTCTTTTTTTTCAATTAATACCAAAAATACTGTGAATGAAAACTTTCCGTATTCTCGTGTTTGATTTTTGGCGGATATCAAATTTTTGCATTCGTGTCTTTGAATTTCACGTATCTAACTCTAAGAGCGCTAGTTTTAAAGTTTTAAAATTCCACTCTATTTCTTTGTTTTAAATTTTTTAATTTAAGCCAGACTTTTTAAAACAAAACAAAAATGAGAACATACCATAATTCTGCGTTATAAAGATTTATTTCGATAATTAAGTGGAGAACCAATGAGCCCATAAAGTATATTCGACTTTCCCTAAATGAACGATCAGACCAATACACCTCGCTTGCAATGGCAACACATATAATCATTTTTGAATTAAATTAATCCATCCTATTAACAACCCACACATCCCTTGTGTTGACTCAAAACAAATTTATATCAAGAATTTCACAACTCCTTGTATGTTTGTTCAAAATTTGCATTCATTTCCCCTTAATTAGTTATATTTTTATGTGATAGCCAACGAAAGAGAACTGCATACACTTACCTAAGGAAAGCAATCCAGGCATATAGTATTTTTTCTTTTTGATTTGTCATGCTTTCGATTGTTGGTTGTTGGTCGGCAAAACAACTAACAAATGGTCGGAACATAGCCATTCGTGAAATGGCGCTGTAATTTTTTTTTTCAAATTAGAGAGAAAATAATGGATCCAGTCTCCGATGCGAGATGCACACCATATTAGGATACTTGTTCCCGTGTTCATTGGAGTATACCTACCAAGCGTTTCATTTGCATATCAAGTGTGACTGAGTTGGCTATTTTTTCACGGCTACTTCCCCTCCCTGCTTGGGTCCGTCTCTGCGATGGAAATTCCCAATCACGGCTAAGATCGTTTTTCGATCCACAATCTCAGTTCGAGATCAACTTTCTAACAGTTCACAGATTCGGGGTGGTGCAATTTCTGAATTCTATACCTTACAGTTTGTTGTTCACTTCGCGGTTCAGTGCGAGTGGTGGTGGATATTTACATTTTGTTTTGTTTTTGCTTGGTTACACACTTTGTTGCATAGTCTTCGAATGTGGGTCGATGAAACAAACAGCTATACTCTCCGTCGTCGTAGCTAAAGAAAGGAGATGCTCCGCGGCTACGCCCCAGAAGGAAGGACAGTCAGTCAACTGAAGTTCAATCGCCCGAACATCAGTTAAAGTGCGCTGCAGCAGCATCATTTAATATTCATAAAACATACGCATTCCAAAAGTAAGTTGAGGCGGGGAGTAAAGAAAACATCTTTGCTTAAGGAAAAAAACTGTGCGGCTGCCGACTGTGCGACAAGGGGTGACGGCGGCGGCGATTATGATGATGATGTCATTGTTTCATATTACTCCCCACGTTGGAGTATAATTTTCTTATAATTATTTTGCATATTCACTTCTTTTTTGCTTTCTGTGCATGACTTTGTGTGTCATAAAGCAATTTATTAACGTAAGTAAATACGCAAGCAGCGGTAGAAAATATAAATGAGTTGTGCGTGCAGCAGAGTCGCCGTCGAGCGACGTTACTGTCGCTGGTTTTGTTTGCTCTCTGTTTGATGCAACAGAAATAGACTGCTGGAGTTTATTTTTATCGAAATAGTGGTGGAAATGGCTGCGCGAGATGCGGTGCATACATATGCAAGTGTCCACAGTGGAGTTGACAAGGGCAATCGGTATTCTGCAGGGATTTTGTGTGATTTCCGTGACACATGAAGATACACACTCCTGGATTTGTTTTGATGTGCTTCAGGCGTTATGTACTGCATGCAGTAGAAAAATTAAACCCTTAACATTTATTTTTAAAAAGCTTTGACGAAGCATTTTCTTATATGAAGAATCACGATATATGTTTTGATGACCTTAAATGTCCCCCTGACAACTCACAGGAGTGCGTCAATTATTCATTCTACTCTCGTTTATCAACAGTCCGCATGCATATTTGATGTTGCCTTCCTATTGGCGTACCGTCGCGCCGTCGCTTGAGTATGACATCTAAATAGCCTTCTCACTGACTGTCCGTAGATGTCGTCTTTGTTTTCGTGATCAATCGCATGACACTACCATCTGTTGTAGAACGCGCATTTTAATTGGCTATCGATTGTTGAATTGATTCCCAACACACGAAAAAACTGCCGTCACCGCAGCCGATGCCACCCCGATAGTGGGTGTCGTCGAGACAGTGCCCTCTAACGCCGGTTCACGAGAACGGCTTCTTTCTTGTGATGCCATCGTCTGCTTGAGCTCACAATCACCCCCTTTCCATTCAGTAGCCAGCAAAACAATCGCGGAAAATTATGCTTCAGTGCCAATAAGTAGATTTAAGTTTTTCCACATCATTAAGCGACCACATATATGGGGGATTCCGGATTTTATTTTCGAACCTTTTCCGCCGAAAAGAATGCCCGCACTTACACTCGTGCAAATGTCGGACTTGGATCTTTCGCCACACCTCGAAAGCTGAATTGAGGAAGATTTAATAAAAATGCAAACAGAAGAGAGCGAAAACAAACAGAACGAAGCAACAGGCAGTCAGAGTGAGCTGAGCTGAGTATACACTGGAATGAGTTCATACCGGCGCGGGGCGATACAACTCTCATGTCAACTCTGAGATCATTCAATTAACTTGAATTCGAAAGCAGCAATAAGAGCAAATTTACAAAAAAGAAAAGAACGAACAAAATAAGAGAAGCATAAACTTAGAACGTATTGCGTTGCGTAGGTAATTGGTCATGATTGTGATGGCCATTGGCCAATTCTTATTTTCGTCTATGTCTTTGGTTTACTTGACGTTTACTCGGGAGCACGATCGTTAGAACGTGTCACTTTGAGGATGGATTCGTTGGCGGTTGCTTTCGTATTTCGTTTTGATTGGGAGAAGAAATGAAAATGCAAATCCTTGACCCCATAATATATTGAAACGAGTGGTCTTTTGTTTTGTTGCACAACAGCGTGCAAAATGAGAATGAACCAGAGGAAATAAATGTGAGTTGCAACCATAGATATTGTGAAGAATTTAGAACAAGAGAAATTGCCTCGGTTACATCATCATAAACATCGCCATCGACCCCGCAGTCTTGTGTTGAGCAGGCGAAGAATTGTGAATGGAAATTAACGTCAATCGGATTCTAGGTTGTTAACTGTGTAACGGGGTGGGCGAAATTAATGCAGACCTGGTTTTGACTAATCAAGAATTTTATGTGCTCAAATTTGGAATGCTCTAGTGAAGTGTTGATTTCTACGAGGAGTTTCATCTTCTCATTATGTCTGTTATTAGAGAAGCTACATGCATAAGTCGGTGGAACTCTATTTTACAAAATTCCATAACGATGATATTTTCTGTAATAGATGTTAACTTTGACTTGTAGATGTATTCTGAGATACGGATGAGTGACTTAAGAGGCGAGTTGTGACCTTAACGTATACGTAAATTAACATTTTTTCAGACGAAATCCGGACTATGCATTTAGTTGGGAGATATAAGTTAAAAATTTAAATCAATCATTCAAACATTTCCTAATTACGCTAAACGCCTACGTCTGCCTTTTAATGACTTATCTGTTAAAGACTGTTCGGCAGTAAATTGTTTTTTGTTTTGTTTCCTGAACATAAGGCGAAGAAATTGCTTTCTAACATAGAGTTACACTACCTTTTGAACAATGAGAAGAGTTCGATAATGAACACTCTTATAACCACAAAGTTCGATATGTTTATGCTGCGACGTCCAAAATCCGTTGATGACGTAACCGTAGAAGAATGTCATACCGAACTTTTACAACTTTTACGAACACTTAATATAAATCGATGTGGTCGCCGTGGCGTAGTGGTAAGTGTGTCGAACGCCGCGCAGAAAGTCTAGGTTCGATTCCCGGACGGGACACCCCGCATTTTTTCACGGTACCACCTCTTTCGAGTTGCTGACAACACTCAAAGAGTATCAATTGTCTATGAAAAGTTTCTCAAATTTCGCCGTTCGGAGTCGGCAAAAAACTGTAGGTCACTTCTACTCGTGAGAGAACAGTAGCACGCACAATACGAGTAGTTGTTGTAGAAGCGTGGCCCTGGTCCCCTGTGGGCTGTAGTGCCACTCAATTATTATTATTATAAAATAAATATATACATCTTGAGAGATACACCTATTGAGAAGGAAATTTCGAAGTCCAAGATCTTAATATACTTAACTTTAAAGAGGAAGCGGATACAATAATTCTTTATACATATTCCTATGTCGCGGTTTTTCATTTTTCGTCTTTGAAATCTAAGTTTTTCGACTTTTTAAATTTTTTTACTTTACTGCTCATCTGTCATTATTTGGTACTAGGCAATATCGTGCTTGGATTTTTTTTGGGTAACGTTATAGTTCATAGTGATTTGGCTCAATTTTCTCTAGTTGAAAGTGTTATACTACCATGAACGGGTTATGTATGAGATAGTTTATCCCCTAGACACCAGATTTTTTTTTTGTTAGATTTTCTGTTATGGTCAAAAAATCTTGCCAAGAATTCAGTGTAGTAGTTAACACAATTATTCGCTATACCAGAATTACTGTTAATTATGTTAGAACTTTTTCGAGCACATTACATAGGTCGCATTTGGTTTCCTAAAAGAGATGTAATATTTTGTATTATCTCTTATTGTATCTTCAGGTGATCATTCAGATTTGGTGAGTCATGGAGAAATATATGTCACAAGTCATTGATGATTCAGATATGCAAAATATCTAACTTATCATAAACTTGCAAATTCATGCATTGGCTCTTAAACAAAATCATACACAACACAAGCAGAAAATATGATAAAGAAGCTACATATGGAAATCCCCTTTAGATTCTGCCCTAATGGGTTGGTTTCTTGCTTCGATTAGAATTTAAAGGCTTTACTGTGTTCACAAAGCGTAATATTTTATGATTCCACATTGGTTTTGTATATAGGTCTTGGCTCAATAAATTCAGATGATAGAGTCAGAGTGTCATAAGTAAATGAGGTCAATTGTGGATCAAAAACTTTTCAGTTTGTTGAATGTTATCTTCATACAAAATCAACGTGAAGATACCCTCAGTTCATTCTTTTCATAAAAAATGCGTTTAGTTAGTTTATCAGGTAATGTACGAAATTGTTTTATTCCATTTTCTTCGAAGAATGTCTAAAATTTTGTTCCAGTCGTCTCTCCCGTTGGATCTGTATTTTTTCATTTTAATTGATTTTATTCGTCTATTGAAATTTGCATTGATTGTTCACGGTCATTGCACATTAATTTTAATTGGCGAACCTGAATGGAAGATGTGATCAGATGGATGGAATAAACTGAAATCGCTTTTAATATAAATAGGGTTAAAGAAATTTCAATACATGCTGGATGTCAGATATGTTTCCTATCAATGCGAACATCAGTTATCCACAAATTGTATGCCACATACGCATCGCAATTGAATTCTAATTTGTAAAATTCGTTTCTAAAAATATTTCACATCGCCCCTCCAGATATTTGGACACATTATAATTCTCCCCAAATGCTAAATCCTGACAAATCAACCATATTAAAATACCAAAAGTCGAAAGTCCAAATATAACATCAAACCAAGTGAATTCCTTAGTAATCCCCACTCACTCACAGACCGACATGGCCCAAAAACCATTTCATTTCACTTCCACGGATTTTCTCTTAGTGGTGCTTCCTCAAGAAAAGGGACGAAAAAGATCAGAAAAAGAAGCAAAATCCGTCCTCCACCAAATAGAAATGAAAACTTCACTGATGCACTTCCATTTCATTTAAGGGATAGAAATTCCCCCTCGCCCCTGCTCTGCTGAATGGTCATTTGGCCCACTACAGGTTTACTTATACATGTGTGTTACGAGTCTGCTTTCCGAAGAGGTTTTGCCTACACACACACATGAAAGCGAAATCCAGGGCAACTCATTCATTCCGTACACAACCTTCTATGTGCGGTAAGCATGCCATTTAAACAATAGATTAATAAATTAAGCTCTTGCTCTTCTTTTTCACTTCGCGACAGTCGTCCACTCATTTTGGCAGGATGTTATTGTTGTCGTGTTCCCTCGTTGTCGTGTCTCATCATAAAATGTTGAACTTCAACTTCTGTATCTTTTTTAATTAGAGAAAAAGAAACGTCGTCTGCTCGCTTCATCCACGTCAGTGAAACGAAGAAAAGATGGGAATAGAGATGACATGGGTGAAACGATACGGCACATCAGTGCCTCGTTGTTGAAACAAAAATACGGTGTCACATGGTCATTATGATGCTTCTTCTAATTTCAGCAGCAAACGTGCTAAATGGTACTCACTCATGCCTAGTGATATTTTGTTGAACCAGTTTGGATCTTTATCAATGGGAAGCAATAAACATTTCGATTATTGTTTTCTCCAGCACACGACTGGTGGAAGGGGAAGAAACAAAACGATTTGCACTGATATTATCGATCATGGAAGATGATACATCTGTTCTATATACAACACCGTCTCCACATGAAATTCGTTGAAACACAAGCTCCCGTCAAGTGAATCTCACAAAGTGCGAGACACTTACATACGTGCGGAGGGCAAAACGAAAAAGTTCAAGGGAAATGATGTCACCGCCCGAAAGTCAAGTAAAACATCAAAACATTAGGCAATTGTCTACAGTGTGACTGGCGATACAAGTTCATGCAGTGCCACATTAATTTTGTGTGTATGCGCATATTTTACTTGGACGTTGACTGCCATTGGACGCACATTTTTTTCACTGTCTCCTTCTGCAAGTATTTCATGTGCAGAGCAATGAAAATGGAAAATAATTCATCTTCAAAAATTATTGAATCACTTAAGAGGCCGTCTCCAAGATTTAAAGTGAAAGTGAACGAAGGCGAAGATGGGATGGGATGGATTGAATGCATGGATGGGGGGAATGGTTTCATCCATCCACCTTGAACTTTCCTCCCACTAGAGTAGGGAAAACTTGTTATGGATTGTAAATTTGAATTTTGTCGAGAAGATAAAAATTGGATTACTTAGAGCAGGTGTATTCGCGCTTATATTCTGTGTAACGACATTGACAAGCGGAATGTGAAATAACGATCCGACATTCCTTAAATTTGATTTTCAAAATTGAGCTTGTGATGCCATGTGGCGGTGAATTTAATGTGAAATATGACTAACGCTCTTAAGTCACCATGTCTCTGACTCAACAACACAAAACAAATGAGATTTTTAAAGAAGTGCAACAAGATAAGATTTTCAAAAGCACTGATATTTGTATGGAGCTAGGCATTGATCACAAAATTGTATTGAATCCATACAAGCTAGTTAGGTTAGCTTAGTTTCGATTCCCGGACTGAACACCTAGCATTTTTCACTGCATCACCTCTTTCGAGTTGCTGACAACACTCAAAAAGTACTAATTGCCTATGGAAAGCTTCTCAATTCACGTAGTTCATAGTCGTCAAAAAATTGTAGGTCTCTTATACTCGTGAGAGAACAGAAGCACGCACAACACGAGTAGAAAAAGAAGTTAAAGCCCCTGTGTTCTGTTCTATCGCCAAATTTATTTTTTATATTTTTAAAATAATACTTCTAGCGTAAAAGTATTCCCAACTACTTTTATTTGGAAAAAATTACCGGCTAAACGGGTCTTGCTTTTGTGGTTATTGCGCAACGCGGGGCTAAGGCCCCTCAACGAATATAAGTCAATAACCCTTATTTGTGAAATATTGCTTGAGAGAATGATTGTTGTTTTTTATGTGATTATGAACGAAAGCAGTTATAGAATGTGCCTGTAATGTCTTTATACGGATAACGTTTGCGGAAAGTTGATATACAATTTTCCTCTGGTATTCACAATATGTACGTTTTAAGGGGTTCAGTGGAAACCTTAAGTAGCCACTGGGAATTGTGTTCTCGATCAGTTGCGAATTTCTTATAATATTCCATAAGCAATTTAAAAAAACATGTTTACTTTCATTTACAGATAGCACAAAAATCATTGGAAGCCTTTACGGAATTGATCAAACGTTTGGGTCCGGACTTCAATGCATATACCGCAACCGTCCTGCCACATGTGATCGATCGTTTGGGCGACAGCAAAGATACAGTCCGCGAGAAGGCACAACTGCTGTTGCACAATTTAATGGAATTCAAAGTTCTCAGCCCGCAACAGTTAATAGATAAGCTAACACCATGTTTCAAACATAAAAACTCAAAAGTTCGCGAAGAGTTTTTACAAACCATTGTGAACACATTGAACGAGTGAGTTTCCAATACATGCCCGAGTTTGATAAAGAAATTTTAATGGTTTGTTTCTAGATATGGAACCTCACAGCTATCATTAAAATCATACATTCAGCCAATTGTGACACTTCTTGGTGACCCCACATCAACTGTCCGAGACGCTGCTAATCAGACACTAGTTGAAATCTACAAGCATGTTGGTAAGCTCGAATTTAAGACACATTTCATATAATTTGGGAAGAACCTAATAAATGAATTAATGCAGGTGATAGACTAAGAGCTGATTTGCGACGTAAAGAAGTTCCATCCACGAAAATGGCAATTTTAGAACAAAAATTTGACGAAGTAAAGGAAGAAGGTCTTTTACTGAAATCAGCCTTAAATCACAATGGACACGATGAGGCCGATAATGTAGCACCAGTACGACCTACTAAATTAGTTAAACGCACAGTTTCAGCAGCAGCAAAGAAACCAACAAACCTTGATGTGGGTTCTACTGGTAAGTTTTTGTTGAAATACTTAAATGCGTTAATGACTCATTTGTGATTTGGATTAAGGTGATGCTGGGGCTGTTACGTGGGATATATTCGAAGCATCCTTCGAGTTAGTGCCACAACTTACAATATTCCATCAACGAGATATGGACGATCAGTTTAAGACTATTAACGCATTGATTGGTGATAAAAATATGGACTGGGAGAAGCGTGTCGATGCAGTAAGTCTTGTGAATGCATCTTAAGATGGGATAACCTAACCACCATATTTAAAAAAAAATCTACTCGAACTATTTAACATGTCGAAAATGTTCTCTTTTTCCTCTTTTCAGCTGAAAAAGATCCGCTCTCTTCTAATGTTAAACTTTCATAATCAACCTACATTTCCAGCATACTTAAAAGATTTGTCAATATCATTCCTAGATATTTTAAAAGAGCTCCGTTCACAGGTGAGTCTTAAAGAAGACCAAGCTCTTAACGTATAAGACAACTTTTTGTTTCTCGTTAAAGGTGATTCGCGAGGCCTGCATAACTATTGCATACATGAGTAAAACTCTTCGAAATAAGTTGGATCAATTTTGCATTTACATTTTACAAGAGCTTATCAATCTAATTCAGAATTCAGCCAAAGTGATTGCGTCTGCAGGCACAATTGCTCTCAAATATGTGATTAAATACACGCATGTACCGAAACTTATAGCAATCATCACCACAACCCTGACCCAATCGAAATCGAAGGACATCCGGTCGACTCTGTGCGAAATTCTGGTGATGCTGTTCGAAGAGTGGCAAACCAAATCAATGGAAAAATATGCACCTACACTGCGGGATACGATAAAGAAATCTATCGCTGATGCAGACAACGACGCACGAAAGCATAGTAGGAGGTAATTAGATCCCAAAAATATTTCCAAGTTGAAAATGTTGAATGTTCGTTATTTTCAGAGCTTTCTGGTTGTTTCGTCGACACTTTCCCGATATGGCCGATCAAATCTACGCCACATTAGACAATGCCACACAGAGGGCGCTAGAAAGAGAACGTGATCTGCTATCAGGTACAAACGGTACAGGTTCAATGAATACAAGTCTACGTGGTAGTAATTCGAGTTTGAACTCAATGCCGGGAGTGGTTATAAGTATGTGTTCTAATCCGTTTGTTTGTCTATTGTCTTTTAGCCTTTCTATGCCTATGCCTAACGACTGCGTCCGAAATGTTAGAGTCTTAGCAGTTTGTGAATATTGTCATATTTTTCCACCTTCTCTTTCGCATTTGCTTTATGTTTTCATCACACTTTTCATTGTCACGTTATTTCAGAACGACGAACATCCACTGGACTAAGATCGCCTGCAACAGCGCCTTCAGGTAATACTTGACATACTCAATTAATTTTCAAGACTAACTGGAACTCTTTTGTACATTGCATTCGCTATTCCTTTTCTCTTTTAACTCTCTTGTTGTGCTTACACAATCGACTCGTGTGGATAATGTGGTAATTTTCGTTACCTACCAAATAAATGTTTGATGCAATTTTTTTATATATGGCTGCTATATGAATTGAAAAAAAATCACAAATTTGTTTGAATAACTACTTTATTACTTTTGCTGGCAAACAATTATTTAATTCATTTTATTCACTTAATCATTTTCTAAAGTTGACACAAGCATTAGCACGGAAAATCTTTCTCAGCCTAGATTGAATCGTGTGCCTTCGCTGCCGAGATCTTATCGCAATCGTAGTGGGATTCCAATCGCTCAGACATACATTCCTCCTAGAGGTGTTTTCTTATATATTATATTATTATATATTATTATCTTTTTTTTTTGTTAAGTCTGCTAAGTTAAAAAGTATTTTCCCCTAAACACCCAATGGATGGATCGCGTCAAAGTTGGGAATAGAATTCTTACAGATCATCTAGTTTTGGACTGATGCGGCTTTCTTGTGTAGCATAGCGTAAAAAAAAAATACTGCATAGCATTACACTAGCGTAAAATAACAGCTGCCCAGCTTTTACGGCTACTCAACCTTGTCAACAATGCTTAAAGTGACATAGTTGTAAAGCTAGCGAGAGAAAACCTCTGTCTCCACTTCGTCTCTACAACTTCTATTGTACAAATTAATCGTAATACTGTTGATCCTTGATGATTTTTCGGTTTAGTACGCCGAACGGTGTGTACATGAAGCTTGGATAGGATTGTTTCCATGTTCGATTCTTTCGTTATTCTTAGGATTTCTAAACTGATTTCAAAAACCTTCATGCCTCTGCGCAATGAGTCACGATTGGCAAGATAAAATTGTTATATTTTGTCAAATTGGTCTTAATTGTTTGTTGACGAAAAAACAGTAATTTTGCACTTGGTTCCACATGCAGTGAAGCCGAGGAAGTAGAAGTTCTTGACCACTTTGAAGTTTTTACAGTTTAACAGTGCTTCAAGTGTTGAATTGTGAATTAAGTCCAACAAGCTTATTCTTTGCATTTTTCCGATTTTATTAATATTCGAATTGTATACTGTATATGACCAAACCAGCTTTGGCGATAAACACAACATATCTATGTGAATATACATTTACTAGTTTTTCGCAGCAGAAGAAAATATTTTATTGGTAATATATTCAGGTTTCGTTATCGTTGAATAGAATTACCGCAGGATCAATATGAAAACTCAGAAAACGAGTTATCAGCATCTATTTGTTAGATTACAAATAAGTGGTTCAACGTCGTTTTCCTTTCATTTTGTTCATTTTTTATTTTTGTTTATTTTTATTTTGTTATCATCTTTAATTTTCAATCACTCGACATAAAATATTTTTGCAGCTGGTTTTAGAAGCGTTTCGGCCGTTGACACTGCTGCTGCGCAAAGAGCTAGAGCACGTGCGCAATACTCAAATTTAGCTAGATTAAAAGTAACATCTGGAACTGCCTCGCTGCGTAAGTTTGTCCTTTTCATACTTTTTCCTTTGCTTTTTACACCCATTTCAAATTATTTTATTTGTATTTGTCAAAATTTTATGTGAAACAGTAA
Organism: Eristalinus sepulchralis; assembly: GCA_944738645.1. Classification (NCBI taxonomy): domain Eukaryota; kingdom Metazoa; phylum Arthropoda; class Insecta; order Diptera; family Syrphidae; genus Eristalinus; species Eristalinus sepulchralis. The sequence goes on from OX122886.1 coordinate 59,983,941, forward strand.
AATGAAAAATCATTAACAACAATTTAGAACATTAAACTAACATTCGTGAAGTCTTTGCATGCGTTTGTTTGAGTTTTTCGTTTTGTTTTGTATTCCGTTTAGATTGACTTACAAAATTTATTACTAAACATTTTGAAATTATTTGATTGTGCAAGAACTAACAAAAATAACAAAATATTTTGCAAAAAAAAAAATATTAAAATATTGACTGCCTTGATGTAAGATGCAAGAAAATAATATTATCTAAACAAATGTTTGCATTTTCTCTCTTTTTTATTCTGATTTTGTTTGTTGTAACACGCAGAAGGGCATGTAGCCCAACAAGGTAATTAATTTGCATTATTCCATTCTTCTATATATTAGATTCAATAAATTGTATTTCATTTTGAAAAAAACATTAAAAACCATTGTGCAGTATTGATCAGTATTTTGTTTCGATAATTTCAATAAAACTGTTCGGATTGACATTTGAATTGACGTTTCGATGTTCTGAATTTGCTTGTAGCACGTGCGAAGAAAGTGGCAAGCTCGACGACAACTCCACAACATGCATCACCTGAACACAGACCGACGCCCCGCTCGAGAGCTGGTGTCTCACAATCACAACGTAAGTTCGAGACAATGCTGTAGACATTCTGTTTAATTAACATAGAATATATGCAAAATGAATGCATTCCGTAAAATTAGGGATATGGGCTCAATAAATGTTGTTTTGGGGAAACTTTCAATGGAAGAACTTGTATTTTCATTTGGTAAAATTGCCTTGTGTGTTTGTCTCCAGCAATTAACTACACTTTGAACAAAATTCCCTACAAGTTCTGGCCGAAGAAGATGTCAAAACCTTTTTTTTTACATTCCCAATATTCTGTGCGCACAACACTTACACTCAGAATTCTTAATAATCAACAGCTGCTTCCCGAAGTACATCTCCATCATCGAAACTCCGTGAAATGTATGGTTCATATTCGACGTACAAACCAACTGGAACTATACCCAAGAAAGCTTCAGGAATTCCACGTTCATTGGCAAACTCAAGAGAAACGAGTCCCACGCGAGTCCCAATGAAAAGAAGTGTGTATTCAACAAACAGTCCACGACGTCCTGACAGACCACCCATCAATCAAGGTCGGCCAGTATTAGCCCAAAAAATGTTACAACAAAGTCGAGAGGCAGAGAACGCCCTCGCAGATGCATTGGTAAGCTAACGAAAGTTTGCTTCATACCCCGGAAGCATAAATTCTTTTCTTTCTGTTATTTTTAGTCTCCGGATGATGCGGATTTATCATCAGACTACTCTCGGTTATCGCTCGGTCGCAAGGTGTCACGCGATGAATCTGATGAAAGTGAGGCATCCTCGGTATGTTCGGAGCGGAGCTTCGATTCATTTAGAAGGGGAAATGATGTTAGTTTGCTTTTATACATTTTTCGTTCGCCTTTTTCGTTTTGTTCTTCCCTATGCCGCCTAGATGCAAATACATTCAATCTATGTTCGAATTCACTACTTCTAGAGTTATTCCTGGAATGGATCTCGTAATCGTTTGGACAGCTTCCGTGCGCCAATTGAAGACATCGACACAATAATTCAATATTGTGCATCCACCCATTGGTCTGAACGAAAGGACGGTCTCATTAGTCTCACGCAATATCTATCGGATGGAAAAATTCTAACACCTCAGCAATTGCAATGCGTCCTGGACATGTTCCGTAAAATGTTCATGGACAATCACACAAAGGTGTACGCCCTCTTCCTGGACACAGTCAACGAACTGATTCTGGCGCACTCCAATGATTTGCACGATTGGCTCTTCATTCTTCTCACCCGTCTTTTCAATAAGCTAGGCACCGAACTGTTAGGTTCAATGCATGGAAAAATTTGGAAAACTCTTCAGCTTGTGCACGAGTATTTTCCCACAGACATTCAGATGAAGGATGTCTTTCGAATTCTTTCTGATTCGGCACAAACACCGCCAACGAAAACAAAAACGGCGATTTTGAAATTTTTAACAAATCTAGCGACGTCATATTGCACAGCTGGTGATTTTCCAAGCCAAGGACCGGTTGAGAAAGCCATTTTAAAAATTGTGCAATTGGCTGGCGACCAGAAGAGCGTTGAACTGAGGGGTCAGGCGAGGTTGTGTCTCATTGCATTGTACAATTGTAATACACCAAATGTAAGTTAACATCATCGGAATGATCTGTAGAATGACATTTAATATAAAATTTCAATTGACCTAGATGACAAGAATTTTATCCGGGTTACCAAAAACTTGTCAGGATTCAGCACGCACTATCATTCAATCACATTTAAAACGTAGCACATCGGGTAAGTTGAGTCTTATATTCTTACATACACATAAACGTTACTCGTAGTATCTATATGAACATAAATATTCTTCGGTTTCTTTTTTATTGTGCAAAAATTTCATTTACATATTTTGATTGATTTTCACTGTGTGCAATCTTCTGTGGGACATTTATTCTTACCGTTTTGAAGAACTTGTATTCAAATGTAAGGCGGGAATTAATTTTTTAATGAGAGCTGTTTCATTAGTCAGTGACGGTAGTTGAAGCTCGGATTTTACAATTTTTTATGTTTCTCTATCTAGCTCTGCTAGTTGCGTGCAGTGATCCATAGTTTTCTGAATTAAAATTTGGCAACAAAGTGCAGGTCCTAATGACGCCTTGATATGAAATTACGTTGAAAAAGAAACAATCTGCTTTGTTCCTCTATTTGCTGCTTTACTCTAGAAATCTTCATCAATTCTCAAACTTCATAGCAGGTTGCACACAATTAGTTGAAATTCTTTAGATAGCTTTCATGTTTTATGTTTATCTGATTTATTATTAATATTCATGTGATTTGTGTTCTCCTTTCTTACATATCATTTGTCATTATTGTCTATACTAAATATTGTACAGTAAACTAAAGCAAGTGCCGTCACACAACTCACAAACACAATACAAGACAAAAGTTGTGACTTATATTGTGCATTCAGATATAAATTTGCATTGCAATTAATCGTATTTCTGTTTTTTTTTGTCTTATGTTGATTTTCCTTTTTTTCGTCCATTTCTTTTTTTATAAATACAAACAAAAAGAAAAAGCCTTAAAGAGGATTGTTCTTCTTCGAAGGATTGGTACTTATATTTTTTATATAAATGTTGGCTCTCATGTTTTTAGTTGTATATATTTGGGTTGATCGAAAAGTTTGATTTAAGAACTGCATATTATTGACCTCTAAAGGTCAACACGCAAAGGTCCTCATTTGATCGTGCTAGGATCCTACATCTCCCGAATTTTGGGTAAAACATTTTTTCCCGATATATAACACCAATGGTGTGCACTGTTTTCCAAACACTAGAGGAAAGACATGTGTTTTTTATACCTTGGGGTCTAATAACAACGAAACGTTGAAAACTATATATCCACACAAGTGCGATAACGTGTGTTTAGAGAAAGCTAGTTATTGGCTTGTATTCGGGACGAAACGAAATAAATCAATATGTAAATTGACCATCAATTCCTTTTACACAGCATTTCGTAAAAATTGTGTATCGTATCACATGCGAAGACAGAAAAATAAATTCAATTTTTATGCTCATAATGAAGAGGGAAAGATTGTCTTGTAAATTACTAAAAATGATCACCCTTTCCAAGTCCACTGTAGCTTTATAAAGTATTTGCTAAATTAAGTCTTCAACTTCGTGCATATAAATCAATTTTTTTCAATCTAACTGATTCTACGTAAAATTAAAAAGAAAAACATTTCGGTTAACCCAATTTATGTAATCACAATATATATTCGTTTTTGTTGGCTTTGTTAGGTTGCTTGCTTTAAATTAGTTTTCAAATATTAAGGATAAAAATATTTTATATATACATTTATATAATTTATAGTATAACAGTTTCTCTTTCAAACACAATGTTTAGTACACTTTTTAGCATACTCATACGTTTCTCCTAAGCACAAAAATAGCACATTTGTTCCTCTTTAAAACGAATTTCATTTCTTAAAATGTAATTTTAACAAAAAAAAGTGTTTTGTTTTTTTTTTTTGTTAATTAGTTTTAAATTTTGTGGTTCTTTTCGGTGAATAAGTTGTGAATAAGAAAAGTTGTTAATTTGGTTGGTATTTCTTTTGCTTGTAAAATTCTTTCCCCATAGGAACAAATAGCCCATCATCGCCATTATCATGTTCGAGCCCAAAACCTTTGCTTAGTCCATCGCAAGGTCCAATTAGTTTACAAAATAATTCTAGTAAGTAAACGTTATTTCTTTTCCCTTTTTTCCTATTTTGTAATTACTTTTTGGTTTTTCAATTTATTTTTTATTTATTCTTTTACAATTTACTATACTATAAATAGTTACTTGTATTTAGATTTTATATTTCATATTTTGAGGCGTACATTTAAGTTTATTGATGGTGATGGTTGAAAGCTTGGTATATACAGTGTTGTGTTGTTTTTAGGTCCCAGATCTAGGCAGTCGTCCGTAGAGAACGCCGATCCGCTGAATAGTGAAGAAGTCTATAAGAGTCTACGTAAGACAACTGCGGAAATTCAAAATTACAGTTTCGAATCGAAACTTGATCGTGACACAAACAGCAAGGATTCGGGCATCAGTCAGATGGGTGATCATGGCAATGCAATGCACAGCGATTACAATGTGATTTCATCAAATGGACTTAATGGTCATTTAATGTATAAAAAAGAATTTCATTCTGAAGATGGGATTTATTGTAATATTTTTGTAGATTATTGGATAAGGAGGATTCGTGTAATGGTTCGAAGACTCAGTCAGCAACTACAACTGAATCGAATACACCAGAGAGCACAGTGCGTCTGGATGCAATGGATATGCAAAATCACAAAGTCTCCTCAGTACAGAGACATCATCAAAACTTCCAAATGGGAGAGAATGGTGAAATTATTCTAGAAAGTAAGTTGTTTCGGCTGTTAATAAAACTAAACTTACGCTTGTCAATTTTTTTTTTCTAATTGCAGATGGTTCCAAAGAAAGTGATATAATTAAGGCTGCCATAGTTTTAACCTTAGACACACATCCCGAAATAATACATCAAACCCTCGCCGATCTATCCGTGTGTATAAAGAGCGGTAACTGTGAGTTGCCAAACAAGAATTTCAAGTAAGCTCTCGATTTGATAAAATTTATAACATCGAATTAATTTTTGATTTTCGTTGTATAGAGCCATAATGAAGATGTTGTTGAGCTTGTTGGAGTCACCAGCTCCGGAGGTGATGACATCGGCGCTCCAAGTACTGGGCAAAATTGTTCGCAGTGTTGAAATGAAACCATACTGGAGCAACTTCCTCGAATTGATCCTCCTGAAAATCATCAACTGCTATCAAAATAGTAAAGAGGTTCGATGTAGTATACAAAATCTTCGCCATCATATTCTGATGATTTATTCTATTGCAGGCATCACGGGAAATTGATATAATAATACCTAGAATAGCTCCAGTTTTACCATTAAACATTTCAATAAATATTCTAAATCCAGTCATTGCGACTGGAGTATATCCATTAAACTTATGTGCGGTTAAGTTACTTACGGAATTGACCGAAAAACAAGGCAATGAACTGACCGACATTCATTTAGACAGTGTTATGCCTAATTTGGCGAGAGTGAGTAAAAAATTGGATTAATGAACAATCAGAAATCATTTACCTTATTTCGGTTGTTGACAGTTGACTGATGACTCCCAATCGATGGTGCGAAAGGCAGCCGTGTTTTGCATTGTTAAATTGTACATTGTTATGGGGGAGGATAAGGTCAAGCCGAAGTTTTCTCTATTGAATCCTAGTAAAATAAGGTAAATTTGAGTACACACAAAATTGTTTCGGTTTTAATGGGTGTTATTTTTTGATTTTTCAAGACTACTCAACGTCTACATTGAAAAAACTCGAGGTACGAAAACCTCATCATGATCGAATGCCAAGTGATTGTGGGCGAAAGGAAGACACTTCGCAAAACGCTTTCGACGACTCAGCGGTAAGATGATACTGAAAAATGGACCGATTCCAGAGTGAGGATCATTTCCCCCTTTCCACCTCCCACACGCCTCAAAACCGCTATACAATACAAGAAAGTAAAATCAAATAAAGAAATACATCTCCACATCAAATCATCTGGACTTTACAGACAGAGAGAAAGAGACCTCAAACGATGATTGACGTTTTATTTTAGATTGTTTTCCCTAAAAAAATTAAATTATTATTTATCAATATACCCCCCCCCCCCCACACTCTCTGACCCTTTACCTTTTAAATATCTAGTTTCCTCTCTAAAGAAAAAAAAATGTTCTGTAGTGTATGTTAGTAGCGTTTATATACATAATATATGTTGATGTAAAGTGTGTAAAGTAAAAGGGAAAGAACGTAAGGAAACAAAAACCATTAAATCATAACTATAAATACATTATTTCTTTTATATAAAATTGGCGTGTCGCTGTTAGTCATAAGAAGTGCAAACTAAATGAAAATAAAGAAATGTGGCATAAATGAAAGAAGAAGACCGAGAGAGAGAGAGAACAGGCGAATGTAAAACGATTAAAACCAACCCCCAGTCCCCCAGTGTATGTGTCTATCAGAATGCAAATCAACATACATTACTTTATTTCATTTAAAGATTAGACAAACAAATTGCAATTCTCTAATCATGGTATACATGTATGTACCATTTTTTTAGTGTTTAAGTACCTTCGACATCATTTCTTTTCAATTCGCATTGCGTTTGAATAGATTCATAGAATTTACATGAACATTTGAGTTCGTATTCTTCCTTTTTATTTTATGATACATAATGACTTTTTCACTTATTTGCTCACATTAGGTTTTGTCTCAATTTTTGTCAATAATTTTGCTCATTCATATAAACAAATGATGATTTTTTGTTCTAAATAAAAGATTAATCATAACGACGCCGAAGTGAGTTGAAAGAGAACAATCAGCTTCACTTTTGATGCATAACAACCTCGACCTATGAAGTAACTAATGTCCTTTTTTAATTTGTCATAAATCAATTTGTAATATTCATTTTATGTTTGTAACATTAGATTCCTTATTTGTATTTTATCTTATTTGTAATTTACCTTCAATATACTTTTTTTTCTACCTTAGTTGTATTACAAAACAAAAAAAAATATTTTAATTCATGAATAAAAAATATTTTACAATACATTAAACAAATTTTTATTTTGTTTTATTTCTATTACTCACTTTTGATTTTTTGTTTTCAGTTTCAGACCTTGATTTTAACCTTATTTAGGTTTTTCAGTTTTATTCTTACTATGTAATTACTTACATTAACGTAACCAATTATACTTAATACATTAGATCTGGGTAAAAAATGCGTCTGATATTTGTGTTATTTAATTAAAAGATACAACATACAACACCTGACTACGTTATGTAAGGGATTTTCGCAGGTTAGGGAAATAATAATAATTTCATAAAAAGTACAAAATTCGAACTGAAATCCTCAAACAAAATTTTGTTAAAGATTGACAAGAAAGTCATTTAGAAACATAGGTTCAGCCGCTTTTGGTGTTGTTTAAACACCGCTCAAAGGGTTGCAGTTTCCAACTTCATTCAAATTCTCGACAGACCAGAATTTGAATGAATTAATTACGCATTGTAAACAATCATTCATTCTAGGAGTTCTATCGATTACCTAAGACGTTAATCGATCTGTCATTCTGTACTGAACATAATCGACTTTGCCTTGTAACTAGCAACCGATTGCAATTATCGTGGCCAGTTTGAAAAAGGCACCCACCATTGCGTGCGGGGTTCGGTTATCACAACTATCTTTCAGCTCGCCATGAATTGGTCTGATTTATGAGTACCGCAATTAAAATGTGGATATATTTTCAAAACAACTATGGAAATTGTATGTACGTTGGCAGTAACATTTATTTTTACTGAACATGTTAATTCTTAAAACACTGTAATCGTATAATCCAATAAATGAACCTAATCGAATCATTGTACCTCTGCGGAAATACTGCAATTTCAAACTAACCATACATTTTAAATTAAATATGAGTAAATCATGGTTAGTACTTATAGTTATTTTTTACTCTTAATCCAAAAATCTTTTTCACAAAGTTGTTTTTTAATTTAATAGGTATACGAGTACGTTCTTTTCCTTCAGACGTGCCATTTTTACGACAAACTGAATTCATCTAAAACATATTTCTGGATGGACATTATTGGCTTGTTTCACACCAAATGACGATTTCTTGCTTTTTAAAATACTCCCATGCTCTATGCAATCTATTGTATTACCACATCGCGCGCCGTCGAAAGTCTTCATGGGTTTTCAATGATGTTTCGGTTCAGAAGGCTGAAGTATCCGAAACAAGGCTCTTAAAATTAATGTCTTAGTGTACGCGATATAGTTATAAATTAAACATTGTGTCATATTATGAATGGTGCGAAATGCCGACAACATGATTTCCGAAATTCCCACACGTAAAGCACAAGTACAATTTCATTTTGTAGAAGAAAAATTTGCATCCTTAGACGTTCTTAATTCCGAGAGAACTTGAAAACTTAATTTTCCCTTGTTGCTGTAAACTTTCTTAATTTTGTGCATTTCGGTGGATTTTAAATCCTTCGAATTCATTTTCGTAATGTGTTGGAACGTTATTATGTTGTTTAATCCTGAATTTAAATATATTTTGTTGTCATTGTAAATATGAGTAAATTAAGCGAAAGTAAGTAAAATTCCATTGTGTTTTCCGATTGCAATATTAATAATCTGTTGTACCCAATAAAATTAAGTTTCCAACAACAAACACAACAGTCAAAATAAGTGAGCTTTGAGTTGAGGATAATTTCAGAATTTAAAACCTCAATTAAATTTTATACTCGTATCACCCCTGTTTGTGGTTTATTTTAGATTACAGATTGACATACACTCGTCGGATATTAGACTAAATAATGTAAATTTTACTGTTTTTCTGCATGCAGTTTGGTTGGTAACTGATATTAAATTCTATTCTCCTTCATCCAAAAAGAAACATTTTCAGACCTACATCAGCCATAAATCTTAGATTAACGAATAACAATTTATTGGCAAAAAATTTTTAACCACGAATTTCTTTCTTGATATTGTCATTTTAATTTCATTCAGCTTATTTGCACTAACGATCGACAGGACAAATGTAATCAACTGATGTAACCACAAGTAAAATGTAACCTTCATATATGTGAACGAAATACAAACTTAAAGCAAATTTTAAACAAACCAAAAAAATAATGTAAAGTAGATAGATATAAGTTGGAATGAATACAAATGTAAAATATTTTGATAAAAGATAAAAACAAGAAACCATTGTGTAACCAAAAGAAGATACAAAAGGTTAGTCTTACATATACATATTATATATTTAAATGTTATAAACTTAACTATTAATTTAATATATATATTTGAAAATATATATAAAAGAAAATTTGCTTAGCATAATTTACATAAATATAAAAAAAGAAAACAGTTCGAAGGATCACCTTAAACAACGTCAATCAATCATAAACATAAGCCTGTGCAGCTTTTTAACACAAAATACCAAAAATAAATGTATTTCTTTTTCTTGGAGTTTAAATTCTAATTCTCTGTTATACATACGTTTGATATTGATGTAGATTTCTTTTGTTTCAGTTTTTGTTCGTCATGCAGGTTGCCTTTTAGCTTTTTATGTAATACATTCTTAATGGATAAAAAATCAATTGTTAAAATAAAAGTAATGAATTCTCCATACATGTCTGTCTATATGTAAGTCAAAAGAGAATTTAAGATTTCATTTGATTAATTTTACAAAACACATAACAGTGTTAATTACAAGATCTAATAAATCGGCAAAAAGCGAAAATATAAATAAAACCGAAATTATTATCAGCCAACTATTATTCTCTTATTAACTATGATCATTATTATGTACCAAATCAATTTCGCAACTATAAATTAAATCGACATTTAAATTACAAGTTTTTGTGTATTCTTGAATATCCTACAACGAGTCACTTCGCGATTGAATAACAATTCGAAAAATAGTGCACTCACGGCGAATAAATAACCCCAGAGCAGGATCAGGATGGCTCCTCGGGTGTCTACTAAGCTGGCAGTTATGAATTTTCCCCCGCCACCACTACACTTGGGCTTCTTCGTGTAGAACATGGCGTTTTCACGTTCTTGAAGACCGTGTTCATGAATTCGCATCATTCTACAAAAAAATCTTAAGTCCGATAAGCCGAGTAGTGTTTCATTTCTTTATTACCCAATCTTAAGCAACTCCTTGTACGACGAGTTTTTTTGGATTGCATACCAAGGATCGATAACTTGCAAATATTGAATTTCCTGCATGCCGCACTTTTCGTCTTCACGAAAGATCTCTCCGACTACCTTGTAGCCCACGCCGGTTTCCATGTGAAATGCAAACAGTCCTTGACGCAAGAGCTCAACTCCCTGCTCAAGAGGCATAAAATTCTCCGATCCATCCTTGTTAAGGATTTTCTGTTGGTAAATTTTCCTTCTGATTGGCTCAGTTGTATGCTGCAATTAAAATATATGCATTTGTAAAGGTACCTACGGTGGAGCATTTAAAAAGAGACAGGCCATTACATTCATGGTTTTCTTCTGTTAGTAACGAGTATTCCTTTCTAATGTCAAAAATAAGTAACCCTCGAAGGTTTAATCTCGACATGGAAAAAATGTTTTTGTAAAGGTTTTAGTTTCTTACAAAGGCTACATCAGAGTCAATATTGACACCTCGAAAGATTTGCACATACATATGTACATAATGCTAGATGAGTGTGATTCCCAGGTATGAATGTTCTTTTGTTGGAATCGTTTACTTATGCAAAGAAGTGTGGAGGCATAGTAACGCAATGTATTTTCGAATGTGTTGTAGTGCACATGGTGTATTGCTAACTGTGAGTTTGATTAAAGTCTTCAGGACTTCTTCGTATTTCCGAGGTGTTATCCTTTACTTTGCCCGCGATGTCACGATGTTGACGAATTGCCCAGTTTGTCAAAGAATGCCTCAAATAACTAATCCGAATATGGACAGCCTTTCTGTTTGCAGCAATCGCCATGGAGAGGCAGTTATTTCTCGACCATTCCCAATCACTTCCTAGATTTCGGAAATACGTACTCGATAGTAGTCTAGGCCATCAGGAATTAAATCAGATGCACTTGCTCTTTTAATTTCACTTAAAACGCAGCACATCCGCTCGGTGCTGGGAAATATGTAGGTCCCCACGAGCTAAGTTCACTGAGAGTGTTTCCACGTAATTGAAACAAATTAGCACAGTAAATTTAATTCCGGGAGACTTATTAGAAGAAAATTGCATTAAAACTAAGTCCCTTTAAGCGGAACTAAAACCCGTAGTGGAGGATTTATTTCCCATATACGCGCATATACGAGTTTTTTTTTGTTGCGAGGTATTTAACCTCAAACACAATCTGCATATGGGCAGAGGAATCGCTGCACACACTAAGTAACGCTTGTAGCGATGGCTGTCTAGGTTGCACTAAATGAAATCTGTAAGTAACTTTTACGTGTGCACTTTCAGAGACTGTTTTGGCATCCAATGGTTGAGCGGTGAAAAAAGCCACTCGCCCAGATTTCATGAATCCACTTACTTTATTAATTTTTTATTAGTAAAGGGATTTAAGCTAATATAGTTTGAAAAGTAAAAACAAGGAAAGGTAGCAACAAATAATTATTATAGTTTACAAATTTGTCAAGCGAAACAATCGAAACGCAGGGATTAGATGCACTTTGCTTGTTTTCTTTAATAAATCAACCCTTTCTTCTTCTTCGCCGGAAGCTCACCAAATTGGCCTAGATGTCTAAGTCGTCTTTAGACGAAAAACTTTCCCCTCGAAGTTATCCACTTTCAATGGAATCCATGTGTCTGCGCTATATAGCAGGACAAGTATGATCAAGATAACTCTCCGAATGTGCTCTTAAGCGATAACAAAAAGTCCACTTTTAAATTAATATGTCTTATTTTACATTATAAGTTAAACCTCACCATGAATCATTTCTTGTTTGGAATATATATAACGCATGAGTTCGAAGGAAGATCACCACTTAAAAAAAAAATCCTTTTCACTTATGACTAAAATGTGCTAAAATCACATAAAGTGTATTCAGGAATAGAATATATATTATACATAGACGTACTTTATGTTAGCAACTTTGTAGAACATTATACTTACCGTAAAGTAATACCGGTTGAATACAGTGTCATCTGCTCCAAGTCTTAGTCTAGAGTTTAACAAATCGTTAAGATTTTGAATTTTGTTTGATGGGGACTGCAATAAGGCGACAATATTTGCTGAATAGCTGAAAGAACGATCATAAAAATATTATAAAATATAAAACGATTTCATAAAAACCTAGTGTACAAAAACATAAGAACAAGAAATACAAGCAGCATTATAATTCTAGATGTCACACTTCGCGGTGAAACAGATGATCCTTGTTGACATGTCGCTCCAATTACTAAAACGAATGCATCCAATAGTGATGGATGAAGGACACCGGCGTCTGAAATGTCCTAAAAGAAATAAGAAATTTGTATACACCATTCAAATGCAATTGAACAAGTCTTACCCGATTGCCACGAATTTTAAACTCAAGCCAAGTTGAAAAGACCAAAGATAATGATGTGAAAACGATCACGGCAATTATAGAAAACCAAACTACCTGCGCAAAAAATACAAAGTGTAATGAGCTTTTTAACTAGAAATCACTAAAGAAGAGATGTCCAGGCTCTTTTTGTCTTTTCCCTACATTTTACCGTTAGGCATAGTAAAAGAATATTCCTTAGAGAAAATAATAACTGCAGATTAAAGGTTTCCATGGAATATGCCGGATTCCACATCTTTGACAATTTGGACAAAAGAGTTGTCAAATCGTTGAAATATTGATCTAAGGTTTAATAAATTTGTTCTTGTTCCGGTCTGTGACAGAACCAAATAAGCGATTTTTTCCCCCGGTTCGTTAGGTTTCCAAAATTAATTTGATTATCGAAACTGTGTTCGTCTGTTAACTTTTTCGGGGAAAATAAAAAGAACTTGAACATAGTTGAAAAAACATTCTTCCATTTGTATCACCTTATCAAATGGAAGTAGGAATACATTTTCCGTATACGACAACTTTGGTGATCGAAACACAAATTTAGATCGCGTTGGAGTTGGCATCGCTATGTATTCAATGAATTTGATCCTATCTGATGTAAAGAACAGTGCAGATGCGCCGATATCTGATCGATTATCGACCAAGTCACCAATCATTCCACTCCACTTTGAGTTTTCATCGATATAGCCCCAAGACTGAACATACGAATAGTCTATCTGTCCGTCAACATAGTCTGCCAATTGATTGGTTAAAACGTAGTTAACTTTGCTGAGGGTGTCAATCTGCTTGTTACTGTAAGTGAATTAAAAATGCTTACATTTATTCCATATCTATTACAAATACTTACTGTCCATCAGTCAGATGATAGACGGAATCACTGTTAGTTAAAACAAGACTTGCGCGCAAGACGGCCCCTCGTAAGTTTCGTCGCCGCTTTGATGTTATGCGACTACTTCGAAAGTCAACAATGGTGTAATTTCTGTAGAATCCAAAAAGCTCCAATACGAGACTTTGTTGCAAAGATGGTCTGTAAACTAAAATGATTGGAAAAGTCTATAAATTCTGCAAGCCTCTTAAACCTTGAAATCTTAACCATACTTTGTTTTATTAAGACACCTTGATGATCTTCTACCCTTGAAAAACAATAAATCTCACTGTTTGGTAAGGCAGCGAGTGTTTCGAATGTTCTCAAGATTCTCTCATCGGCTTCTACCTCAGATTGGGACCTGCAGTCCATTGTAATCCATCTGTAGCGATGCGTTAACTTCGTCCCAACCTATCATTATTGCGTGTAACCAGACAATTAACAGTCCCCAAAACCTTCTTACCCACCTCAGACAGAAGCTGCTGTGTTTCGCGGCATCCCAAGTCGACGATAATTAAATATTGATTTTCCTCAAGCACGTTTGGAAAATGCAAAACGCTGGCGTTCGCTATCGAGAGTTGGTAATTACGATTTCCGTTGTGCTGCTGGCTCGGTCGATTGAATCGTCTATGAAAATCCACGCGAATGTCTATTGTATTGGCGGGCAGGTTTGATTATGATCATTTCGCGAATGTAAATGCAATTTGAAAATTTTATTTTTAGACTTTGGAATAAACATTAATCCCACACCGCTCTCCGCAAGGCGGTATAAAAGGTGTGTGTATTCTTTTAAGAACGGATGTTGCTTAGACACACGTAAAAATCGTTTTAATCGAGCGTGTGTTCGTAAAATAAAACTTTCGAAATGAGCGACAATGATTTATAAACTCGGAGGAGTATAATTTGTCCAGAAAAAAAACAAATTTTAAAGTCTACATCAAAGTCGAGTCCGCCAGGGAAAGTCTAGCAAATTGTATTCTCTAGTCGTTGGCCTTTAAACTTATTTTAATATGTTTCAATTCTTTTCAGTAAAAGTTATTATGCATATTTAGTAAGACAAGAAGTATTTGAGTGAAGTGGGATAGGGGCTCAAAATACTTCACACTGTAATTTCTTATTTCATCAAAGGCTGATGGTTAGAACACACATGGCGAAGGTGTAGCGGATCACACCTTTGCCTTAATAATAATAATAATAATTGTAGTTGAATTTCACTGCAGCCTACAAGGGACCAGGGACTAGCTTCTACAACAAGTACTCGTGTTATGCGTGCTGTTGTTCTCTGACAAACAGAAGGGACCTACAGTTTTTTGCCGACTCCGTTCGGCGAGATTTGAGAATCTTTTCATAGACAATCGATACTCTGTGAGAGTTGTCAGCAACTCGGAAGAGATGGTGCCGTAAAAAAATGCAAAGTGTCCCGACCGGGAATTGAACCTAGACTTTCAGCGTGTGCGTCGACGCACTTACTCACTAGGCCACAGTTCCTCTCAGTTCCTCCCTAAAATAGTTTGAACCATTAACATTTAAGATCGACATTCGCTTGCTGCTCTCCTGTGAAAGAATTACGCTCAAGGTGGGAGGTTTCTTTAAAAGCTAAGTTAATTTGCAGTAACGCCATCATATTTATTGTTTTACATGTTCTGATTTCCCATTATTTTTTAACCATCATTTAATTGTCTGGTACACTTTCGTAAGTCTGCATCGTATACAGAACTTCAATGTTCAATAGTTTTAATGCATAGCTGGCACAGGTGTACAACGTTCTGAGGAGGTTTATTGGGGTCAAGAAATATCGGTTATCAATTATCATTTTAGTGCCCACATGACGGTGAAAGGAAAAAAAAAGATTAAATACGCAATCAAATCATTTCCATCGATCCAATTCAAGCAGAGAAAGTGTATTATTGAATGTACATGATCACCTAAGTCTAGATAACACAGGCCTCTAATTATCGCCAGTGCCAGCTCAAGTCATTTATTCGTCACACCTTTTCCGTTCTATGCATCTCACGGCATTCGGTTGTGGCGACGCTCCACACTCAATATGAAATGAAAACCCCTTAATCATCTTAGCTGAAAGAGTAGGATGAACAGTCTGTGCCATATCAATCGGCATGATACGTAAAACTCTGTCTCTGCCGGCAATTTGGGCTTAAGAAACAGCCACAAGGGGGCCTCGGATTTCCTAACATCCAGATGAACTTTTGGACTTTGGGACCATCCGGAAGATCCACAATTTAATCAGTTCATATGAGAACGCGTCAAAAGGACATTTGCAGCATGCATGCACCTTTGGTGAGTATAAGTCACCCATTGAATTCATGAAATCTCTGAACGTGAATGAATGCCGTCTCCAATATTTACCTTTACTTTGCGCCTGCGACTCCCAGGATTTAAATTTTGTACAATGTCAAGTTTTGTGACGGAACTTTGTTTGATTCGAACTTTTTGCTGACAGCTTGAATTTCGCCTAAAGTGACAATTTCTCACTTTCCGCCAAATGTTTACTTGTGCCTTATAAAATATTGATATCACATCAAATTCCAAAATAACTTTTGTTATTGGGTCAGTTGCGTAATAAACAGACTCATTCAAAAATGCATATACGAGTACAACGAATTTCTCAATTACTTACCATAATTCCAACAAGCCATTATTTGAACTCTTAGGGGTACATCCAAGTAATTCAAAAGACTTCGAATTGGATCCACAAAGCTTAGAGGATTTGGTGTGCCCAACCCAAATACAAGCGACAGAACAATTATAGAATCACTGAAAACTGAATACTTCATTTTGTCCACTACAAAAGTTCGCCTCCAAGAACCGCCTTTTATAGTCCGAAAAATCTCAAATTGAATAAAACGCCATTATTACCATCATTTTTGTGAACTTCTTTGGCAAATACAATTAAATTCAAAATTACAGAGTCGGCGGTGGTGGCATCATTACTTCCACCGCATTGTTGGCGCTACTCGTTATGCTTATTACTCCGCACGCAATGGCTGGTCCGACAGAGTTCTCTTCATTTTGAAACGCCACCGCTTCGGGCAGGGCCTGTAGCGACGATGAGAATACCTCTGCATTCAATGAATTATTGATGTCAATTGGCTTGCTGTGAATCACTATTGAGCGTCCAATGATTCCGTGAAATCCAAACAACGTGAGGTATGAACTCAAGAAGACACTTGAAATACTGCCGTCCTCCTTGGTGTCAACGTTACCGATCTACAAGGAAGATTTCACTGTCCTCAACTTACTGATATTAATTTTAGTGGATGCTTACAAAATTATTGGGAAAATGGCCTCCTGTTGACTTGCATCCCTGACTCACGTCACCGAAAGTGTGAATGTGCAAGGCATGTTTCCCCGCTGGCAAACCGGTAACATTTATAGTAAGCTTGACGAAATTGTTCGAAGGCCACTGACGAAAGGAGATGACTCCTGTGATGGGCGAGTCGGGAGCATCTGGAACTATATTTGCCGAAGCTTGCCACATTGGTTGGTTCTGGAATAGAAGAAGCTTCAATTCCACCCCGTATCAAACTTTGATGACTCACGATGCTGTAGTAGAGCGGGAGGGTTGGGTTGTAGGTTATGATAGGAACGGTGAGCCGTTCGTTTCTCTTCACTTTTCCATGAACAACTTTGACCACGTCTTCGGTGTTCTTTTGAGGAGTTTGCTGAATTCCCTGCTGCAACAACTCGAACAATCCACCTTCGCAGTGGCAAAGTGCAATTGTAACTGCCAGTGTAAGAGATACAAGTGAAACTTGGTTGTTCATTGCGGTGGATGGCTGCGTCTAATGCTGTCGATAGGCACCTGTTGACTGATCGGTGGTTTGGCATGTCTCGCACTAACCTGGTTTTAGTAGTTTCATGCCGATTGGTTTGAGTAATTACCCAGATGATGCCGGTTGATAAGCGGACGTCATGCCATGCTGTGTGTGACTATTTTACAATGACTCTTTATGAGGAGGTTGTCATTGGAATATTATTTAGGTCTGCGATTCTTGATTCTGAATAGATTCGTTGTATTTAATTGAACTGTTAATAGTCGAAAGTAAAGTTACATAAGAAGATGTGTGCTCTAATTCTAGCAAGCAAGAATTAGATAAGCAAGATAATGTGTTCGATGATAAAAGAGAAAAGGTTTAATTGATTGGCGAACTTACACACATGATTTTGCTAAGGTCAGGCAATTTTCTCATAGATTTTCTATGTGATGGAGGTTATATAAGCTTAGTACAAATAAAAATGACTGCGGAGGACGAGGACCTAATTTCTTTCATTAGTGGGTAGTATCATGTCAAAATAGATTTCATTTCGTACAACTTTGCTTATGAGAACAGTGGCACTACAGACCACAAGAAAGCCAGGGCCCAGCCTCTACAACAACTACTCGTGTTGGGCGTGCTACTGTTCTCGCACCGTGGTAGACGTACGCCAAAAATCATATTATGATTTATAATGGCGGAAGATTATCTTTCGCATAAGTTGAATGTTATTTTAATTTTGTTTTATTTCATTTCAAAATTTGATGCATTTGGAAAAAACCGTAGTTTATTTTTTTTATTAAATTAATTGATTGATAAATGCGATAAAGTAAACGTCCAAAATGTAATTTTCCCCGTTTTCAATAAGAGAGAATGAACCGATTTAAATTAGTAAACACATCCAGAACCCACTCATAAAGATGTTTTTGCTTTGCACGTTGGATCTTCCCTCAGAATTTACATATTGCAGATATATCCTTCATTAAGGATACACATAATTCCCACTTCAAAATAGTTGTATCTTCCTAACCCCATTGTTCATCCCCATTTCTCAGAGAATTTTGATTTTAAATTTCAAGAATTTGGTGTCCCACATTCGAAACACCGCCAACAGACGCGATGATGCCGTAATTATTAAAAATAGCTGTAAATAAATTTCCACTTGTCGCCCTCCATTAATACAAATCCACCCCTAAGGTGGTAAGAAATGTGTTTCAAAGATTTAAATCAACACAGCGCCATGAGGTGTAAGGCGAAATTAAAACAAAGTACACGCAGAGTTGTGCCACAGAAGCAAAAGGATTCTCTCTTCGTCTCCCCGGACTGCTGGCACATCCATGTCTTTGATGAATGATCCATCCTCGGCGAACAAATAGGCTTCTTATCCTAATGCAGACAAATTGAATTGTGTTTGTTGCAATTTCATTCCTCTGAAGAACAAGTCTTTAAGGCAAATTAGGCTTCGACGATTCTCAGGAGATTTGTCTCGTCAAATGTTTAACGTTTTGGTGGGGGTCACAAATTTTTTTTTTGATTACACTGTTTTTTTTTAAGCTGTATCACTTTTGTATTCAAATTGCAAGCGATTATTGAAAGGTGTTGTGGGAGTCGTGCGCATGCTGTACTTGTTGCTGTTTCTACTGTTAAGGCGTACGTTTCCTTCTGCACTATAAAATGGAGCTCGAAGATCAAGCGGGTTTCAGTTAAATTGGAATCTACCGAGAAGATGTTAAAAATACTCTTTAGTGTCCTGTGCACGTACCTAGTGAAATGGTGTTTCGCAATTGACTTTAAAGGTGTGAATCATATTAAGAAGTTTTCGTAATATATAAAGTTGAGATTAAACAATGTTGTATCAGTGAAAAAACAGCTTTCAGTTTCAGTGGGTAGCTTAGAACACTTTTTTAAAATGGAATTATCGTTTGTGCTCAAGTGCTCAAGATCTGATATTTGATAAATTATTTTTCTATTGCTGCAACCTTCAACTTAATGCCTTATCCACAAGAGAGAAGAAGTTTACCAATTGTTGTTTTTGAAAGCAATCCTCTGAAGAAATCTGTAACTAAAACAGCTTTCTCAATTTTTTGTAAAGGACATTATTATGCTTTAAAGAAATTTTAAAGGACATCACTATGCTTTAATGACTACAATTCCGAAATAGTCACAATTTTTGACTTCAAAACAAAAGTATTTTAACGGAAATGACAAAAGAGTCTGGTATTTTTTCTGTTAGTTTGATAATATATCTGTTTGGAAGACGGTAGTAAATTTTACCAGGTGCTTTTAATTGCACAAAATAAGTTTCTTGAAGTGCCTTTCTACTTGTGTGTTATTGGCTTATGGGAATGAGTCAGATTAAACGACTCTTCAAGCCAGAACTGTTTTGTCCATGCGTTCTACAAACACTAACCTATTGTACATTGAATCCGAAGACAGTTACTCAAGTGCAAGCCAAAGAAGTCTGCCCTTTAATCTTCTTCTCTAAACACCAGCAGTTGTAAAGTGCGTCGAGGAGGAGACCTCGAAATTCGACTAAAGAACTTTCCTCTTAAAGAGACTAAGGCTATTCTCATGGGCCTTCAATATTGTTCATATCTCTGAGGTATAAAGCATAAAGTGAGATGTTTAGTGTGTTGAAATCAGTTTAGTATTTCGAATAAGTTGGTAGTGATTGTGCACTTGATATCCATATTCTTGCCTTTTTTACTGCAGATGTGAGGTAGGCGAAGTCTGTGACATCTAGGTAACATCTGTCCATTTTGATGTTAGATTAAATAGAGAAAATACACTCAACCACAATTCAATGTAACAAAATATTTTAAAGCTTTAAAAAGGTCACCCGAGTTGTCGAGAATAGATGCTGCCAAATTTTTACAGCACGTCATTTTCTTCATATTGCTTACAAAATTGACCGGAAGAGCACCTAGGCTTCAAATGTACAAGACTATGAAGCAGGATAATGGTTCTACTAACGGAGGTCTGGCTTTTCGTCGTTTCAAACAGTTTGATATGTATCTGTTACCTAATAGGTAATACCTATTACTCCTGGGCATTGATTTACTGGGTCCGTTATTAGCGGACTGACGCTTAAGATGTTATTAGTGATTAGACTGATAATTAAATAATCTACTATTTAAATAACAGATGTCTGTAGTAACTTTTACCTCGAGATTCTTGTTTTCCTCGGACCAAAGTAAACTTTGTTAGAAATATATTATTTCGAACAAAACATCTTTGGTTAGTTTTGATTGATAGTTTCAGTTTTTTTTTACATGTGCGTTAATTATGGGCACCACAAAAAAGGAAAAAACCAATACTTGATAGTTTTTTCTCCAATAAATGTGAAAACGCAAGCCTCACTCACTGCTTAAAATGTAAATAATATTAATAGTTCTGATACTACAATAGAAAATCGTATACAGTTTTGCTTTCATTTATTATATTACTGTCGCTCTCGAAGGTGAATGTATCGATAAAATCATGGGAATCGTCGCCTTGAAGCTAAACCAAATATTGTTATTAGGGATACAAACAAAACGTCGTTCGCATCGATACATTTTTAAGGCGGATAGTATCTGGTGTGCAAAAGTGGGAAGGTCAACCAAAGTGCTCAAATTCTCAGTATAAATGTTAGCCAATCCAGTTTTTACCACTCAAAATATACACCAAGAGATTTTGATTTTGTGAATTGGCAGGAAATCGTGGTCTACGAGATTCACTCATATCATATCTTCATTCAGATCACTATCAATTACTGGATCGTCAGAAGTCAGCAACCGTGTTCAACCAGAATCGTACACAGGTTCGTATGAATCTTTTACTGTTTGGTTGGTCCGTATGCATCCATCTTACAGTCGGATGGTTATTGATTACCACTTGTCCCTGACCATGATGAACGTTTTTACTAATGAAAAGCTCCTTAATAAGATGAATCTTTCAGTTTTCAGCAGGAAGTAACACGAACTTTTACTCGTTATCGATTACCAGACATTATTACTTTGTGAATATGGCTTAGCATTTTGTACAAAAACAATGAATTCATTATTACCAATCGTAAAAAAAATTGTTTTGATTTGATTTTTGTAAAGTGACAATAAAATCAAAATTTAATTCTTTCATACTAACCATTTTCATCCAACTACAGTCTTTCTAAGCCCGGTACCAATATGATGTCGTTATCTGATTAGATATTACTTTCACATAGAATTTTATACTTCTTCATTTAAAATTGCTCTTAAAAGAAACGTTGATGTTCTAACTCTTATTAACTAAGCAAAATAAATGACGTATGGTGACATACACTAATATCATTTTTTTGATTTGAATTAAAAGTGCGTAAATCAATGATCAGCATTCAATTACAAGTGTGAATCACATTTTGTAGGTATAAAAAAGAGAGAGCAAAAGAGTTATAGTTTTTTTTTTTCATTTTATTTGAAAATTCCATCAGTAAATTTAAATTTTTTGCACTGTTTAAAAACACTATTATTTAAACTTTACCTTTATATATTAATCTGAGATTGTATTTATCTAGAAGTAAATGATATCACTACACAAATGGAACCTAGTTTCACATATTGCCTTGATGTTGCTCATATTTTGACAAGCTATATAAATTTGAACTGTTTCCACACGAAGTCATAAAAATATGACATTTCCAGCCATAAATCGATCAACCTCCATAGTTGCCAGAATTATTTATTAGTTCCACTGGCGTTCCCTTATAACCAGTTCGAAGACACACATCCTTGAGTTTAAAAGAAAACGTATTGAATATGACACAGAATGTTCAAACCGATTCACGCCTTTTCACACGCATAAATTACAACAACCAAGCAGACACAATTTCTCGTTATTTATAATCGCATTTATTTAGGAAAACAGAAAAAACTTTCATTTCAATACGTCTTATCAAGAAACTAACATCTAAGGTCATGAACACAAGCAAGTCAGCAGAGCAAACCTGTGTACAGAATAATTTACAGAAGCCATTAAAAGGCGACTATATTTAACCGATCGTAAAATGTGAGAATTTCATTCGACGCCGCCGACTTTTTACCGATAGCAATAGCAGAAGCTCTTCCTGCGGCACATACCCAACCAGTGGCCCAGTTTTTCACAATACTCCTGGCATCGGGGGTAATGAGGGCGATAGCGTGATACCTTGGAGCACAGTTCACGATCGTTGGTGGTGACACGAATCCTTATCGCAGCTACATGCGTCGCTTCGCCAGTTTGTTGCACCTCATCCAAGGCCGTGGTGTCTTGACTGAAGATGAGTAAGCCAATTGCGATTATCGCACATATACCGTAGATGCTGAAGAATCGCATTTTTCTGCGGAACGATTTTAAGTTTCGACAAGATACGTACGAGGAGCTGCGAATGCTTACGCTTCAATTACTAAAAGAATACTGAAGATTTTCTGCCCCAAGTAGTAGGAGACGGACGAGTTTCCACACCGAAGTACATTTTTTTAAGAGAAGGAGACAGAATTTGTTGCGGCAGATCAAGAATCAAAATCTGTGAGTGAGAGAGTTCCGTCGCATGTGGGGATCTTGTTTGTATTGAATCAAGAGAAACCAACTGAATAGGACGTATTTTGAATTTATGTTTGATTTAGTATTCCAACGACCTGTGCAGACTGACAGTTATTGGCCTAGATGAAAATACATCAAGAAGTACGTCATTGCACAATGTGAATACATTTTCAAAAACATTTACATCAGTAAGGAAACATGTCGAAAACGTATTTTTCAAAAATGAGGCTACATACACATCTGCTATAGTACCCGTGCCCCGAAGAAATAAACAAATAATTTCTGGGATCTTATACTTGCACTTCGCTGTAACTTATGAAATCTTGTCAAAAAGTGAAAGGTAGAATATGTTTATTCCTGACAAGACAAGCTCAATAACTGCAATAACATAAAATTAAGTAGTGGACATTCTGTTGTGATGTGAGTCTTTCCATGGTGACTTGCCAATCCATGCTGAACAAAAATAACAAAAGGGTTTGTCTGATGTGTCTATGTCTAAAAGAAACCTACTGAAAATCAAACCTTACGGTGAATCACTCTTTACTTTTTAAACATCAGATCAGAGCCTAGCTTTTTCAGCATTTTTTTTTTGTGTTATGCATGCTTTTGTTTTATCATGAGTAGAAGCAACATACAGTTCCTTGTCAGTACTCGTTGAGTGAGCAGCTCGAAAGATATACAAGTTGTTCAGTTCCAGAATTAAACCTGAGGTTTTTGACGTATGAGTCGAAGTCGAATTACATGTCATGGCGGCCTTTAATTTTTAAACTTAATTGAAATTATTTAACTTTAAAAGGCCAGTCCATGAAACACTTACACTCAAAGTGGCCAGAACACTTCTAAATTTCCTGTAAACATTCCAATGCTGTTGTTTGAGGAAACGTTTTCCCATGAATTTAATGATGAGTATGAACTTATAACATTTGTTCATTGATGTGACTGCATTATGGAGTTTGAAAGTGTTTTTCAAAAATTAAATGATTTGTTAAATTTATTATTTCCATTCTTTGTTCTTTATTTCCCAATAAAAATGTCAACAAAGTAGTATATTTTAAAATCTGATTAGTCACATCTGAGAAAAGGTTTTGCCATGTAATAAAAACTAAACGCATGTAAAATTAAGATACAGTAGACCAACAATTCTAAGGAGCTACCTATATGATTGCCATAAATTTGGTTAGTCTAAGTACAGAAGTAAATCAGTTGCGTCAAACTCACTTCAGTTTGAGATACTTTTTATAGCCATCTGCACTTAATCACTTCTAGGCGCTTCCCCTTCATAGATCAATCAGATAGTCAGCTTGAAAATCTAAATATAAACTGGAGAGGGCGAAAACATCATTACACTTTAAACAATTTCGCAAACTATGACTCACGAAGAGACTAGGTACGAGATCGACAATGAGTATGATTAGTAAAATTCAGTAACAAAAAGTAATGTTTTATAAATTTCATATTCCAATTAATTTACGGAAAATATTACCATGCAATGATCGGAGGCAAGTGAATCCAAGAACGCATATTGTTATTAACAAAACCATTGGCTCAAAGACTTCATTACTAACAGTTTCATGCAATCATTTTGAGTAATTCGGTTGCATTTCGGTCCAAAAAGCCAAATAGCTTACCATTAGGGAACTTTATTCACGTATTGCTTTCCTCCCTCCGAAGACTTTCGGTAAAGTTTTCTTTAATGTTAAAGTCTCAAAAAAAAAAGTAAGAAAAACATTTGGTCCTACAATGAATGTTTTAATGTTGGTAATTTCACATTAATTACCTCCGTTATCTCTCCTATGTTATCATTTTTACACCAATTCCCCAGTCGTTTCAACTGTATACATGCTTTTCCCTACGAACCGGGTTAGCTCCTTTGCAAACGGAAATGAAACTTCTTCTAAGTGGAATTCTGATTGCTGGTGGATTTTGGGATTAGGAATTTTCGCTTTTCAAATTTTTTTAGGAATCGTTTCAGCCATTTTACTATGGCTACCTTTTTTACATCATAAAACGGGTGAAATGAATTGAAATTGTCTTACACTGATATTAGTTTATACGTTTTCTTTCCGATGTACAAAGTAAACGGGACAAAATTATATTATTGAATGCAGCCTTTTGCCCTCGTGGTCGAGTTCTCACTTATTACCTTTACGGTACGGACCCCTAATCAATCTATCTGCTACTAAACTTCGGATTTGCAAATATTTTTCATGACCTAGTGTCATCGGACCCTGTTTTCATTCATGAAAATTACCGTCATATTAGTCGATAGAGATCAATTACTGGGATGGGGTAGGTCCGGCATATCTGTTCCTCTTACGTGATGTGTAAAGTTGATTTTCAAGTAAAAAATGAATTCCTGTCTATTTACGTATTTGTTATGAGTTACCATTCAATTATAAATTAATTCATATTTGTTTTCAATACCGCACTTAGACCTTGAAAAGATATCTTATAAATCCTTGGACGATTGGCTACAACAAGTGAATGAGCAATACCTTTTACTGAATCAGTTCTCAGCATCTTTTGCATGGGAACTTATGGTGGATTCCAATTCAAACCTTGTTGCTGAAGCATCAGAATTAGGCAAATATCGTGCGAAATGGCAAAACCAACGTTGTGCCGAAGCAAGGGGGATGTCCACTGATGGCATGACACAAGAACATCGGAGAATGATTTGGGTTCTGTGTCGAGGGCCGAAGTATACCGAATATCAGGGAGGGTATGTAAGAAACCTGTGTATTCTATTTGTAATTTTTAATTAATAATTTGTTCTATGCTTTTTTCTTCTATCCCTCTCAAATTAATAATTTCAGGGAGTTATCAAAGATTTTGAATAGAATTCAAAACATTTACACAGAAACAAAAGTCTGCCTACCGAAAGCTTTTGACGTTTGCGTAAATTACAATCGCATCTGGGAATACACCTATTTGCGGTCGCCAAATGACGATATTCTTGCACTGGATCTCACCAGAGTCATTCCAAAATTGTGAGTCAAGCCCGTTATTAGAGACCGTCGTTCAATACAGATTATTTTAAGGCACAGTACAGAACAGAATCCTTTGAACTACTTCGATGGAAACATTACGAACGACTACTATGTGTTTCGTGGAATTAGGGATATGTCTGAGAGTCAAAATGAATGGGAAATCGATGAAAAGATTCGAAGTTCGCAGTTGATTTGTCTGGACATTGAACATGATTTGGAGCGGATTATGTCTGGAAATCTTTCATCTCTTCAACGACCGGATTGCGCTATAGCGCAGGACGTAATCATGCTCTGGGCCTGGGAATCGTGGAGATTGGCTGTGGGCCCAAATATTGGCGAGGAATACCCGAGTGCTGTGTACATGATGAATGTTGGGGCACAAAATAATGGTAAAGTGAGTGTATATAACAATGGAAGAACATTTTTGACAAGACCTTTCAAGGCTACAACGATATAGGTGAGTGTTGGCGGGAGGAGCTTGAAATTCCAGATCTCGAGAAAGTGACTAAGCAGTTTTGGCACAAAATTAAGCCTTACTATCAGCTTCTACATGGGGTCTTGAGAAATGTTCTGCGAAAGAAGTTCGATCATCCTGGAATTTTAAAGAAATATGGCCCACTTCCAGCTCATTTATTAGGTAACCACATTTTAGCTCCACTAGCAACACTTGAAATGTATTTTGTTTAGGGAATATGTGGTCTCAGGACTGGAGCGCTTATCATAAACTCTTGTCACCCTTTTCGGAAGTGTACATAGACGACAACTTTCGACTGACCAACTGGAGCAACATCGATATGGTTGGAAATTTCTCCAATGCTTATGATCACAAACTGATTTCTGGTTTTCAGGTCATTAGAGCTGAAGACTTTTACTCCTCCATGGGACTGAATCCGATGACAAAGAAGTTCTGGGAAAATTCAAAGTTTGAGAAGACAAGCAATAGCACTAAATGCCATGGTAGCGCTGGTAATATGTTCACAGGCGACGACTTCCGGATGATTGTCTGTGCAGAACGTACTCTCAATGACTTTTACGTCATTGTCCATGAAATGGGACACATTGAATACTACATGCACTTGCTTAAGCAACCTGCACTCTTTCAAGACGCGACCAACTCGGCATTTGGTGAGGCTATTGGGGATGCTGTCTTTCTGGGAGTTCTCACACCACAACACTTAAATCGATTGGGCTTACTGAATGACAAGTTTCTTGCTCCAACGACAAAACTGAGTACGCGAGAAATGAGAGTTGTTCACGAATCTAAAGAAATGCCTGAGTTTGTTTTTGCACCGATATTCAATAAGAAACATGCTCCAAGGACGTTTATGGTTAATGGAAGACCTTATCCAGACTTTGATGTATTGAATTCCAAGATGGACGCACTTATGAATTTTAAAGATTCCAATGACAGATCGATCAATGCTTTTGACTTGTCGCACTTGTTGCGCATAGCTCTTGAGAAGATTCCGCATATTCCATTCGAATTCATCCTTGATCAGTGGAGATGGTCGTATTTTAGAGGGGACATATCGAAGGAGGATGCAAATGATTATTTTTGGAAGTTGAGTGCTACGGAGCAAGGCATTCATCCACCAAATGGGGTGAATCGACACGATATGTTTGATGTGGCTGCTAAGTATCATCTAGCTGATAACACTCCATATGTTAGGTAAGGATTTAGACACAATTTTTTTTATAAGATTTTATCTATCTCTGTACCTTTCTTTATCTCTTTCTCACACACTTCATCTTCTTCAGATATTTTCTCTCAAGTTCTCTGCAAGTACAAATTTTCAAAGGCCTCTGTGAAAAGACAATTTTTGGAAAGTTCAACACAGGACAGAAGCTTCCAATGCCACTGCATCGATGTGACATCTACGGATCAAAGAGGGCTGGACGAATTTTGAAGTAATTTGTCGAATTGAGTGCCAAATTCTATCTGAATGTGTACTTTTCTTTTCAGGAAAGCGCTTTCACTCGGCTCGTCGGTTCATTGGAGTGAAGTTCTGTTTATTTTGACCGGGAGTCGTGAACTCTCTGTTGAACCCCTACTCGAGTACTATCAACCGCTGTTTGTCTGGCTAGAAAAACTCACAATAGAGTACGACATACCTATTGGATGGTGAAATAAAACACAAGCGCATGTATCCCATTAAAACATGTTATTCACTTGTAAAATCGTTGCTGTTAATAAAAAAAATGTTAAAATATTTGTAGACGCTTGAGTTTATTCGCATATAATAAATAACTATGAAATATCAATAAATCTAAAATAAAACCGAAAGTAAAATGTACATTTTTACACGTCCGCCCGATGGCACGTCTAAATTCAACATTTTGTTTTTGATTTCTTTGTTTTTTACTACCCCAGTTCAAGAAGGTCTTTGGCCTTAATTGTCGCGAAGTATTTATTGGTCAGAAAGTCGAACTCTGGCTTCGAGTTAAGGGCACTTCGTATATCGTGTGGATCAAGACTTAAATTGTTTGGCGATCTAGACGGAAGAGAGTTTTGGGTAAGGAAAGAAATGAAATCAGTTTAAGTTGGTTTGACTTACTTTTCCTTGCTGTTTTTCATCTTAAATGCAATTGACCTTCGCACCACATCCTGTATAAACAGACGCAGAGTTTGAGCCATTACCGTCTGCGCTGTGGGATGAATCACATCTGAAAGCAAAACCAATTTTCTAGATCATTTCCAATTTTGTCAGTTTCAAAAGTTACCTCTTTGTATTTCCTCTGGTTGAAGGCGTATTCCTATCTCCTGACACATTCCATTCACCAGGGAAGCCTCTTTTTCTAACTTCTCGTCAATGGACAACCACATCTTCCCTTGGAAATTCTTAAGCGGCGACTGCTTTACAGATGTTCTCGTTTGAGTCTCATCATCCACTCCATCAACATCGATTATTGTCTCACTGACAGTGTGAGGAGTGTTCACGCGTTTCCACGCTTCCTCTACCCAATCGCAAATTCGATGATTCGGCGTCAAGGTCTGATACTGCAGTTGCTCCTTTTCTATTTCGTTTTTCACCAAATCCGTCAGACTAGTGTCCGGCTCGGTTTTGATATCGTTGATCAAGCCGATTTTCTTAATTACATTCTGATGCTCTGCCATTGTACTTATCACAGGAGTGTACGCATGATGGCGTGCGAATAACATGATTTCCTTCGTCGTCCACAAGTCCATGGACTTGAATTTCTGACACTGGCTGATGCTTGTTAAAATATATTTCGCTCGAAGGAACTGAAATAAATAACACTTTAACACATTCACGCATCAAGCAAATTTGTTACTCACCTCCAATGCCTTTAGTTTGATGGGAATCGTTCTCCTAAACTCGGTCCAAGTGGAAATAATAAACGGAAAAGCCATACGATAGTCGTTCTCCATCGCTGCGCTGTTGACCATTGGAAGTCTTCGCAGGAGAAACTCTACGGCGCTGCGCACGCTCTCAAAAGGCGTGCTCTGAAATTGTTGTTCCAGCTCTCGTCGATATTCACGCCGCTGCTTCTTCATCAATGCTATAACCGGCTTATGATTAACCTTAACCGGTATGAAGTTGCCCTTTTTCAACTCAGGTACCTTTGAAGGGATGAAATTCGCTGGATTCGGGAAATTTCTCAGTGTAATCGTGTTAGGCTGATGGAAGTTAGGGCGAATTTGATTAGGAGCTCTGGTGATTGTGACCGTGTTCGCCGGTGGCCGATCTGGATTAAGACGCGTCGTATAGTCGTGATCGGTAGCGATTGAGGTGTGATTAAAGACTTTGCTGGCATTGTTGCGTATGCAGTTCCCTAGGTTGTCGTTTTGCACAATTGGTTTGAGTAGACTAATCTGTGGCTTTAATAGCGATACCTGCTTCTTCTGTTGCTGTTTAAGTTTGGTTTGCAGAGGGTCTATTATGTAGACCTTCCCTTCTTTGTGAATCACTTGATTCTTGAGTGGGCCATTGGAGCGAATTATCGATGATGATCGGGGTGTTGCAATTCTGTCGGGCTCTGCCGTGGAACTTGATTGTATAGCAGGTGAAATGTTCTCGCACTTGAGGTTGGAGTGAAGAACTCCATTTGCACCGTTGGTTGCGTTTAGGGGTAATTTACTTAGCACTCGCGCGTTTTTGACGTTATCTCCATTTATTGGAACCAATTTCTTCAGCCCGTTAGTTGCCTGCTGTTTTTGATTCACCGCCTGAGATTGAACAGCGCCCTTAGGAGCTATGAGCATTTGTAACCATTTCACATTCCCCTCTTTGTCAATGAACTGAACTAATTTTTTTTCAAGTACTTGTGAGTTAGCCGTCAAATTTGCATTCGTTCCATTTGCAATTGGTTTCACTTGATTACCAACTAATGGATTATTCTGAGCGCTAACTTGAGGAGGTTTATCGGGTGGTCGCTGAGGAGTCATTACCGACGCCGGTTTCTGAAGAAAAGTATTCTTTTGGGGTGTATCTGAAAATTGTTTAAGTTCAACTTTCTTTTCTACTTGTGGATTGTTTTGTGAAGCAGCAGATGTAACAATGGGAGTCTGCGATGGTTCATCGTTCAGCCGCATAATTGAATCGGTGATCGATCGAACAGGGGGAAGACCAAGTGGTTTGCGAATTATTGGACTGTCGACAAGTGGAGAATCCATGAACGTTGGTTGAATCTTTTCTATGTCAGCACAGATTGCTGGAGATTCTATCTTATCAAGGAAATCGAACAGATTGTCATCTATTTCAGCTTTGGGATTCATAATTTCAGCTGCCTTCGTCGGAGAGAGGAGACTACTTGATTTCGTTACAGTTTCCGCAGGCCTAGGGGAATTTGGTGATGCCAACATAGATGGAATTGTTGGAATAATGTGATCCGTCCGCAACCAGATCTCAACTAAGGTCTCCGCACCTGCAAAGAAAAATTCATATGAAGGTATTGTGTTAGGATTGCATTTTGGACACATACCCATAGTTTGTAATCCACTTAGTGTCTTATCCAGCACTAAGTTGTGAACCAATTGAACGGGCTTTTGTTGGATCCTAGGATCAAAAAATAATTGTAATCGCACGGGAAACTCTCCCCATCCGCGTCGCGCCAATTGAAATGGAGGCGAACTAAAAGAAATAATAAATATACATCGAACACGCAACTATATTCAATTTGTACTAACTCAACATCTACCACGTCATTCGGGCGGTATGATTTGTGCAGAAAGAATCTAACTTTTGTGACAAACTTTTCAATTGGAATTGCGCTCTTTGCCTGTACGTAGATCAACCATTTATGTGATGAATTGTCTGACGGTTTTTCATCACCCACGTATTTTGATGTGTTGCCCACAACAATCATATGTTTTGTTTGATTGTTCAATCGTGCGGAATTTAACTTGGGAATGGGCTTATCTGCTTTTATTGGTTCAATGTGACGAGGCACCTTAATGGGACACTTTGTGTCTCGTGTTTCCAGCACTGACGAGGACGAAGCACTATCCACATCATTCCCATCAATCTTGGAATGGTCGATTACAATTCCACGTTGTTTTATCATTCGCTGAATGCGTTTTTCCTCCTTCTTGGTGCGAGACTTCTCTTTAATAGTTGTTTTAGCTGTTTTGGCCGCTTCACGCACTGTTGGACGGACGCGCAAGAGTTCATCATATGTTTTCGGCTTCTTACCAACAATCTTCTTTATGGCCGGATGGAGAGGCATCTGCGGACCTTCGGCTTCATTCTCGAAAAGAGACGGACCTCTTGCCGCTGCTGCCTCAACTTCACTGTATTGCAAATTTTGTTTACTATAGTATTCCGAGACAACATTGTATCGTATTTGATGCAGCAGCTCCTTCGCTTTTGCCAAATTTGCATCTATCTCCTCGAGTTGTTCTTCCCGAAACTGAACTTCCCGGTTGAACTCCCTTGTGATGATTTGCCTAATGCGGGCAATCTTTTCTTCAGAAAGTGTGGGATCATCTCGTAGCCTCTTACTGGCGTCATTTTGTGGATAGTCTGGATCATGATACTCCTCCAGTTTTCGTTTTTGAGACATTGTGACGACTCCCAAGGATGCTACACAATTGCACTTGAAGTTGGTGTGTGGTACTTGGCGCGCGGAATTTTAAATGCTTCAGACACGGTGTGGTTACCAACTGATTTTTTCGCTATAAATGGAGTGAATAAGAATACGGAACTGTTGGAGCATTATTTCTAAATGAGTAGACGCAGTAATTTGCGCAAATTTTATTAAATATTGCACAAAAACCATAACATTAGGAACTGGCTGTTTGACAATTGAAAATTTACTTTTTTGATGACATTCCGAATATGTCAAAAATTATACTCCCGTTTTTTCCAGGCAAATGAGACAGCTATATGGGCTTGTGTATGTCAATCGCCATTGCATTGGTGGGAGAAGACTAGGAACAGTTTTGAGGCGGTTTAACGTGTATTTAAATACGGATTGTTGTCAAACAAAATAAATGTGATGCCACTTTTTTTCTTACGATAAATGGTATATATGTTGGAAGCTATGGCTAGTGAATAATCATATCATACCACAAAAACTCAAACAAACAACTTCTTCAACAGAAGAAGTGGCAGAAGTGTGCTTCAAGAGATTTTTTTGAAGAAGAGTATCAATTGATGTGCATTGGAATTTGTTATAAATAATTGTTTGCCTTCACATATGAGGCACAATATAGGTAATCGCATGTAGTTATTAATATATCCTCAAATTGTTTATCTGTTGAAAATAATCCAACTATTATACAAGAGCTCTGACGATGATCAGTTCACGTTCAAAAAATGTCTGGTTCTTTAAATGAAAAACTCTCCTGTGTCAGGAAATTTACACGAACACCATTTAGCATATTTATGGTGAACACTGACTAGTTTATGGGTACCCGAACACACCTGCTTAGGGGCATGATGTTGACATTTGAAATTTTCTGCAAGAAAATCATTTCTGTCATTTTCACTAATAAACAAAAATTAATTTCTAAAATTAAAATGCCAGGAATGGAGATAAGCGAGTAAGATTTCCAAAAATGCGTTTCTATAATCTTAGAAAAATTAAAACCAATCTTTGTAGCATTAAAATTTTGCCAAAATCAATCGTTTGCGAAGACAGTCAGCTTCGTGGTGATATCACCATCTCCAGTGGGTGTGCAATCCATCCCAGTGCAACGATTATTGCCGAATCGGGGCCAATTATTTTGGGTGAAAACTGTATTGTTGAAGAGTATTCCACAATAATTCACCGAATCCCATCAGATCATCCACTTTTTGAAAAAGGAAAGACGCCAATTCTAACAATTGGCCCAAATAATGTCTTCGAAGTTGGATGCAGAGTTGAAGCATACAAAATTGGGGAGAAAAATGTATTTGAATGCAAGAGCTATGTATCACCATACGTGTCAGTTTCGAGTGGATGTATTATAGGAGCTGGTTGCAGTGTTCAAGCAAAACAGGATCTACCTGAGAACACAGTTATATACGGAAAAAGTTGTTTGCAACGTGAAGCCATTGAGAAGCAAGGAGTATGAACTTTAATCCCCTAAAGATTAAGATCATTAATCTCTTTTTCTTTCCAGTCTCAGACTCTACAAATTGATTTCCTGAGAAAAGTTCTTCCCAACTATCATCATTTGCGAAAGCCCAACTATGACCCTAAGAAGGCAAGAGCCCAAATCTAATCTGTGTTAACTCAAAACATCAAAATTAAACGTTAACTTTATTTGTATTAAAAGCGCCGATCTCTCTTTCAAATGTCTCAATTGTATGATCACAAAGTTTATCCAAGTCTTCTAAGCCCCTTTTCAGTATATCAATTGCTCTAGCGTGGCGGGCTTGAATTCGAAAATGAAGTTTATTTTCTGTCGGATGGGGAATGGTGTAGCCGCAGAAGTCAACATCAGGACTAATTAAAAGGAATTTAAAAAATGAATTAAAATACCAATTTCTTTGAAATGCATCATACACTTACTATCTGCTGATGATTGTTTTGAGCGCATTTCCCAGCGTGTGGCCTTCGTCTTCAAAGACGAATGTTCGGGCGCCCTCTCCACTATTCTCGTCACCAGCGAGCTATTTATTTAATTAAACTGATTATTTTAAACGATCAAATAGACAATATTAAAATACCTCTGCTAAAACACCCATATTTATTAGTCAGCTAGGAATCTCAAATCAACTGTCAAATATGTCAATTTCGGTATACTTTGTTTTTTTATTTCCTTAGCACATGTTCAATACAGCGTTGCCATATCCACCTTTTTTTCTGTTTAAGTTTTATTGCTTTGTGTTCGTATCCAAATGCAGGGTGAGTAAAATTGTATGGCCGACGTAATTAAAAGCTGTGAAGTAGAAAGAGTTTTTTTTTTATTATTTTTAAAGGGAATATGAACAATAATTATTATTATTATTAATGGAATTTCATACTCTTACACTGAGTTTATTTTCTACTATTAGTCACTAATCTGTGTCGAAAAATTAAATTTCTCTTAATACCAATGAAATTTGAATGCTCGGATGCATTTTTTTCCAAGTATATTCAGTTTCATATTTCAGCCATATTTGTTCATTGTGCGATCTAGATAAAATTACTGGGTTCAGGTATTTACACAAAGACCAAACTATCACTAAACTTTCCACATGTTTATTCCTTAAAGGCAAAGCATGTTGCTTACTCATTTCATTCTTACTCTTAGTAGCGTACCAGTCAAAAGATAAATCAACTTATATATTCGAAAATTACTAATTTGACGTTGGGACATCAGTTAAATACACAAATATCAGAAAAATTAAAAGCTTTTCCTCCAACTGTATGGCAAACCACGTAGAAACATAAGAAAAAATCCTTTAGCCTATAATAAAAACCTCTCTTTTATCTCAATTGTTCGTGTACCCAAAATTGTATAAAAAATATGTAAATTTATAATCAGACTTGCAACATACTATTTCCCTTACTTTTTTTTGTTTTAATTCTGATTCAAGAATTACTACTGTTTCATAAACAATTCTTTAATTTCCATGATGAATACTATCTGAGTGGATGCCATGGGGAAAAATAAAATGTAAATAAATTAAAGTCTTATATTTGATAAGGCATAGCCTCCAAAAAATTGCATGGTGATAAGTTTCCTCTAGCAACTTATTTCGAAAAATGTGGCATGCTTTTGCCAGAGTTGAACACGCATAGAAAGTCATGACCGCGGAAAACGAGAGCAAAAGGTGATCTCCCTCTGATCTCCGAAGACTACGTCAATTCTATGGGATCACCTGACCTCTTGACAACGCGAAAAAAAAGTTGTGCTAGTTTAATTATGATAAGATTCAATGTTACCTCATCGCTAGGCAGTCGAGCGATGGAAATTGTTATATCAACGCGGATTTATTTTCTTCTAAGCTCTCACCTTTTTCATAAAAAGATAACGTTTTTAAGACTTTTGTATTACTGATAATACACACATTGTCAACAACAACGCATTTTTATTTAGAATTTTTTCCAATATCACTTTGTAAAGTTTAAATTAGTTAGAATAGTGTCTCGCTGTAACAACACAAGTGTTTGCTATAGAGAACCATCCTGAGTTCGTTGTATTCTGTCTCGCCACTAAAAGAAGGGGAATTTGCAACTAAACTTCGACAGTTATTTTTATGCAGCTCTTTTATACAAGGGCAATTGGATAACCGATATTTTTACGTTCTCTTTCTACACAGGAGGGTGTTGTTGATTGAGCGAGCTAGTGAGTTAAGGGCTACAAATGTGAGTATTGCGATGTTCTTCGTGGTCATTAACGCAAGAACAGTCTAGTGTCGACTTGGTTACATTCGGTTTAGACTTATTCACCTAAAAAAACAAATTAAATCCTGTCACATTTCATTTTGAAAATGTAAAATTGAATTCCAAGCACTCTGAAAAATTGGGTGGTGGGATTCTTTACATTTTTGATTTTTTCGAAAACGTATTCATCGTGGTGTATTCCTTCCACATTTTTTGTGAATTTA
Source organism: Eristalinus sepulchralis (assembly GCA_944738645.1). NCBI lineage: Eukaryota > Metazoa > Arthropoda > Insecta > Diptera > Syrphidae > Eristalinus > Eristalinus sepulchralis. The sequence goes on from OX122886.1 coordinate 60,019,765, forward strand.
AGAACATTCCCGCCATAAGTACTTACAAACTCTTATATACATAAATAAAGTCTCCAAAATTTCTGAGGTTATCTACCTAAAAGCCTAACTGGCCCAATTTTCTTATAAAAAAACAAGTGTTAGGTTAGGTTGGCTGTCGTTGCAATAACCAAAAGTTCCAAGAATCCACAATTGGGCGATTATTTTGACTTTGAATATAATACATTAACAAGAAACGCACTATATAAAATTGTTAACGTACACAAATACGCTTATACTTTTCGTTTATTTACAAAAATACATTTTCCAGTTACTAAGCTATTAAAAAAATAAATGCACATTTTTCAGACAACGTCTAGTCTCCGTTAGGAATTTGAAACAGTTTCAGTATAATAGTTAGTTGTATTTCTCGTTCTTGAAGAAATCGTAAACAACAGAGAAGTCCTTGCCTCCCAAGCCATGACCTTTCAGTGTACGGTAGATGTTGTGTGCCATCGCACCCATTGGAATTGGAGTGTTGGAAGCGGTTGCAACTCCAGCGGCCAATCCCAAATCCTACAAAAAAAAAAACGGATTACAAGATTACTTAACGAAATTTCAAAATGAGAAAATTGATTAGCATACCTTGGTGATTAAATCAGTGGAGAAACCTCCAGCGTAATCGCTGTTTGCTGGTGCAGTTGGGATAACCCCGGGAACCGGGTTGTACACCTCAGATGACCAACACCGACCGGTCGACGAGTTGATAATATCGGAGAAGGTTTTTGGGTTTAGCCCGAGACGCACGGCCAAGTTCATTGCCTCAGAGAGACCAATCATCGAGATGCCTAACATCATGTTGTTGCACAATTTGGCGGCTTGTCCCATTCCATAGTCACCGCAATGTGTGATGCGCTTGCCCATGCATTCAAGAATTGGCTTTACTGTGTTGTACTCTTCTTCAGTGCCACCAACCATGAAGGTCAGAGTAGCTTGTGCAGCTCCGGGGACTCCGCCCGACACAGGGGCATCAAGAAAGCGGGCTCCCTTACCGCTGATGATCTTTTGCACAGCCTTCACCACATTGGGATCGATGGTTGAGGAGTCAATGAAGACGGTGTTCTTGTTGACGCCATCCTTGACGATTTCGTTGTAGGTGTTGAACACGATGTCGTTGTTAGGCAACATGGTGATAACGAAATCGGACTTTTGTGCCAATTCTGCGACGTTCGAGTAGACGGTGGCACCCTTGGCTTGCAGAGCATCGCATGCTGGCTTGGAGATGTCAAAAACATGCAATTTATGACCCTGCAAATAAAAGGAATAATGACATTTTTATGAAAAAAATATATCAAGAGTTAAAGGATTTGAAGATTAGATAATTATCGAGGTGCCTGAAAGTAATTGAAATCACGGAATAATCTAGTACTACCAAAATGGAAACTGAAAATGATAAGATAAAAGAATGGATTTTTCTGAGATAATATTGAAAGGTTCCATTATAAAGAACATTAAAGGAATAGATCTCCAGTAATTTTAAATAAGAAACCCATATCCTTCTTAGATATAAAGAAAGGAAAGAAAATAATCTCGTAATAGGCCGCTTTCAAAAGGTATCTCAGAGCTCTAAAGACTAATTCTAAATTTTCCTACTGCCTATTGGAACCCCTCTGACTCCAATTTTTTTCAAAAACTTTTTTTTTGTTCAAACTACAACTTGATTAAAAAGACCTCGGTTGCATTAAAAATTAAAATATTCTTTCTCATTGCGATTAAATTTTTGAATGACGCTAAGTCATGGCACAACTTTTTAAATAATCGTTTTTCTCAGATTTTGTATATGAGTGTTTTATTCACTATGAGTTACTTAAGGACTTCAAATGCCTACTTATACATGTTATACGTATTCAAAACATTCGACAAAACTAAAATATGGAGTGTATACTATATTGTCCATTCTAGGGCTTGCATGTCAAAATCTCATAGTAGATGCTAACGCATAGTGGTACGAACTCTAACTCGTTTTTAACTCTGTACCTATGTGTGCCCATCCATTCTTGATCATGTAAGGCGATATGTTTATACAAAAGCTATTTTTAGATTGATGGATTATGTTTTTAGATTTACTATAGAATCTGTTTCTAGTGTCCCCAAAACAAGAACTACTTAAGTACTTGCATAAGGAAAATGGGGGGAATTTTTCATTTCTGAATCGTCTCTAACATTAAGCTTTTAAGCCCTCTACGTAAATCTCGGGTCTCTATAGAATCCAAGTGAAAAATTACCTATGCCTGGGAATCAAGATATAATAAACAAGTTTCAAATGTTAACTACATATCATACTTCGTTTATAAAGTGTAGTCATTGGTGATATACTTGGCAGAATGTAGCATTTTTAAAACTTCGACAGCTGTCGTAGCAACTATTCATGTTGTGTGTGTGTCAAAATCAGTTAATGAGCTATTGGAAGCCCCCCATAAACGACGTCTGTAGGAGTTCAATTGGTCAAAAAGAAGCACCTTTTCGTCCTTCACAAAATTTTTAACCGTAAAGTCCACTCTCAAGACCGTTTTTTAGAAACCAAATCTTACTGATCTCGTAAATTGTAAAAATGTGTTAAGAAAACGCATTGAGGATATGGGTAATTTATTATCTGACGAATCACGGTTACATAAATTACACAAAATTTCATCTTTCAAGCTGATGTTGGATGGATGGAAATACGGGAATGAATTAGAAATTTGTATAAAAAGAAAAAAAAGATTTCATAAAAGCATCCTATACTGCCACTTCAATATAGACACAAATCAATTTGATATGTACCTACGTGAAAGTTAAACAATTTACTTTGTTGCACAATATCCTTTTTAAATCCTCACAAACAACATTTCTCCTCAACCAAAGTTATTAATTATGTAATAAAACGGATTAATCTCTCTGCGAACAATTGTGGCAGTTTATGCAAATAATGCGATAACAACTAGAAAGATAACCAACCAGATATAATATATTTATGTCAAGTTCTCTTTATATGCAATCCAATTCAATTACAATAGACTTTTCCTTTCGTATTTATATACATATATGTACATACACACACATCCCAAACGAACTCTGTGTCTCACAAATTCCAACCAAGAACTGCCGGAGTGGCGTGTGTGCTGACATTGGCATTGAACTTTTTTTTATCTTTTCTATAGTTTTGGCACTTTGAGTGTTTTCACTTTTTTCACCAAACTACAAATCTCTCAGGTCAGGAAAGAAACACACAGAATATGGTCTAGTTGTCTGAGTTACCAAAAAAGCTCAAAAATATGCACAACGTTTAAACCAGTAGACAAGTGAAACCTTACACACCCCCTTTTCTAATTATACATTCATTTACCCCAGTATTATGTAACTTCTCCGTCGATCACGTTCTCGCTTTCCGTCATTCGCTGTGTATGTATTGATCTACGCACTTAAAACAGCCAAACAAGCAATAAGTATATAATTGACATACGAGTAGAATACAATGGCCCTTACAACTGCCTTTAATTTGACTTCGTAATTTTGACCCACACTAGCATTAATCTAGTCCATTCTTTATATAATCAAGCCAATAGCCTTACATAATATATCACCGGGGCATATCTGCTCGACAAGTTATCACTTTAGTTTTCCAAAAGGTGGAATACATATAACGGCGTAAAAAATAATTATTTGCTCACCTTATTGATCAAGTGGCTGCTCATGTGTCCACCCATATTGCCGAGACCGATGAAACCGATGTTCTTTGATGCAGCTGCAGATGACATGCAGCGGACCATTGCGAATTCCAGGGTGTTAGCCAATTGCTTAGCATTGCGGGACATAAACATCACTCGGAGAGCCATCGTTATTCAAATTGAATGGGTATTCAAATTAAAAATACGTATTTAAGGTTTCCCTACGGAGAACTGGACTAAGGACTGGGAACTGCGGACAACCGAATGGTTTGGCGAATTCACACTGACTAGCAGAAGCGGTGTTAAACGCTTACCACGATGACCGATTAGAACTTGTAGATTCATTTATTCTCGTATGTGGCAAAAGCTACGTTGGCTGGAGTTAAAGGCGAAACCTGTTTGAGTATATTCGAAGACACATACTCGCATGTGCAAACGCGCATAGAATGTTGACGAGTGCGGGAGGAAGAACGCTTTAACTCATTGCCTCCATTGAACTTAACATAGGCTGGCTTGATTAGTTGTTTGTTTCATACAGCGTGCAATTCTGAGGCACAAAAGAAAGTTCACATAGAGATAAGAAAAACAGCTGGAATCCTATTGATAATTGTTCACACACGCGCCATAAAGTGCGTGGGCTAGTGGTGCGAAAACATAAGCTTTTTGGCCATTGTTTTTTTTTTAGATCTCTCACAAAATAGTAAGCTTTTACGAAATGTTTCGAATGTACTGAATAGTGTTAGTTTTCATTGCCACAGTTGCAGTAGCTGTTTTTCTTTTTACCAAAAGTATGCAACAAATAACTACAGATTTAAGATAATGTTAGTACATATTTTAGGTCTACTTTAATATTTTCGAAAACAAAAAAGTTTGGTTAAGAATAACACAATAGAACCCTTTTGCAGATCTCTTTATTTTTAAATCTTTTGTTTTAATTTTCTTTATTTATATATGACAAAGAGAAACTTAAATCCTTTGGCCAACTTTAACATATAGAAACGGCAATACATTACAACTGTTTTTAAAATCTACAACATAAAACTCCATAAAACATATATTTTCAGTCTATTGCTATAGTTAAAAAAAGGATTTTGTTTATAAATCAGAAGCTCTTTTCTGCTATAATTCTCCTAAATTTATTTTATTCCCCTGAAAATAAGTAGTCCCAAAGAAATAGCCATAAGCTTAAGCCAGGGATTTTTATTTTTTTAATTTTCAAAACATGATGCACGATCCTCAACGTCGCGTCGTTGGACTTTATAAAATTGCAACAAATTCACTTTTAGCTGTTAAGAAGAGAATGCGCACCATTGAAACTAATTAATATGTACATACATATGTATGTATGTTGACGTGAAATGTAGAATAGATATCAGTGACATTAGTGCAAACTAACCAAAACTAACCAAGGTAGAAGGAATGTGTATTGGATAGTTTGTCAAAACCGCTATCTTTTTAATTTGTGATATCATTCTGTGATCGTTTCTGATATATATTTAAGCTCTAATTGAAATATGAATTTTAATTATTTAATTTTATTCTTTTACCTTATTTTCATTCATATATTTTTCTTTTTTATTTAATTCTCGCTTAATTAGCTAGTTTACGTTCTATGTCTTATGGGTTAATCATACGTCGTAATGTCATGGTGCGGGTCAGTGTGGGCTTGACATCTGTCATTCTGTAGTTCAAAGCACAATATATCCTCCTATTAACACTTTTCCCAGGCACTTATTGCCGTTAGACAATTGTAGGCATTAATGTACTGATTGACATCCTTGACAACCTTGGGAAAAACGTTTTTCTTATTGTCGATAAATATATGAATGATTTAGCATTTATCGGTTTTTTTTTTGCTTTACTGGTGTAGGAAATTACAGATTATTACTTTTGTGCACCACTGTGCAACGTTAACATTACTTGAATAACTGCGATAAACTTTTGTGTAAGTTCGATCATCTGGCCAGGTCATTAACCGAGAACTCTCCACTAACTGTCAAGAGAAATTGTAAAGGGCTCGGAAAATAAAGAACGACACATGAAAACAGATTCTGACGTTTCGGTGTCTCTTCTCTTTAAATTTCTCCTTCTACACTGGTAATTTTTGTCACTGAAAAATTTTACAAAATCATAACGACAAAAAGGCGGAACTCACAGAAATTGAAATGGATAATCTAGCCAATAAAATGCGAATTTACTCTCTAAGAGGACTAGTTATGAAATAGACCTTAGGTCTACTTTAAGAAAATGCTGTAACTAATTTTGCAAGAAGTAAATACAATACAAAACGAGGCCAATCAATCACTATTATAAACACTGTATCCAAATCAAGAGTTTCCATTACTTAATCATTCCCAGGAATACGTCGTATAACACGTGCTCTGATACGTGTGTACGCGCGTGGACATTCCTCATAGACTGATCACAAAATCGCCTTCTTTGTAAATACCTTCATTGAATGTTGTAAATTGTCCCTCAGTCTTTTGTAACAGACTATTGAAAGGAAAATTAATTTGATTAAAAAAAAATATTTAAAAAGCCGAATGATACGTGTCAAAAAGAAACATTTTCCGAAACCGTGTTAAAAAAAGATCAATTTGCAGCTTAAGTCCAAAAGCGGCAACTTTAGTTGCTATGTCTAGGCAATGTGAGACACGAAATTATAATATACACCCGAAATCAACTTTCTACATTTTTCTGGGGGATATTACTAAATTTGATTTCGAATTATTTAATAATTAATAATAAATTAGCCGAGCTTCTTTGACAGCTACCTATGTTGTGTGTGACATTTTTCTCTCACAAAAAGAGGGTACCTACAGTTTGTAACCGACTCCGTATGGCAAAATTTGAGAAGATTTTCATTGACAATTTGCACTCTTTATACTCTGTCATCTAATCCGACGCACGGAGGCCACTAAAAAAATGTAACTTAACTTCAAAAGCGGCAACTGGTAATCTAACATAAGAAAGGTGGTCCCCTTTAATAGAACAATCAAACTCATAGCACGAGTAAGTCCTAAAAAAGTTAAGTCTTGTCCCTTTGTAACTCCCCCCACTTTTTTATATTAATTTTTAATACAATGGTCTACTGAGGAGGAAAAGGTCAGAGTTTATACAAGTTTCAAATTGGCAAGTGGAGGCTAAGCAATTAATGTGAAGAAATTAAAATAAACATTTACCTGCATATATGGTATTAATAAAACTCAAAGATTGAATATTCGAGGTAAACATATAGCATTGTGGTGCAATACGCTTAGCATTATATAAAAGAAATGATGTCCAGGTCCGCATTATAGAAACTTCCAACTAATAATAATTGAGTGGCACTACAGCCCACAACGGGCCAGGGCCTAGCTACTACAACAACTACTCGTGTTGTGCGTGCTACTGTTCTCTCACGAGTAGAAGAGGCCTACAGTTTTTTGCCGACTCCGAATGGCGAGATTTGAGAAGCTTTTCATAGACAATTGATACTCTTTGAATGTTGTTAGCAACTTGAAAGAGGTGCTGCCTTGAAAAAATGCGAGGTGTCCCGTCCGTGAATCGAACCTAGACTTTCTGCGCGGCAGTCGACGCACTTACCACTACGCCACGGCGAACACAGAAACATTCAACTAAAATAATAAAAAACAAATTGAAAATTAATTATATTAGAATCTGCTTAAGGGGTTCGTTAACTAACTAACTGGAACATTTTACTTGACTGCAACTTAGACTGCAAATTTGCTAAGGATGAGTTATATAAAGCGTATAACCTGAACAACTTTTCATTATTGCGGAAAAAGGAAACTACATGTTTCGTATAGTTTTATCATTAATCTTTATTTATTATAAGTGTTTCACTAGACATGAAAAAAAAACTATAAAACAATTGTCACACATTATATCATTCGTAATACGGATCATAAAATGTATTTAAAATTATTAGAAAAAGAAAATTTATTTCATCTGACTTCAATTTACACTCGAGAACAAATTAACTTTCGTGACTTTCGAATATTATACAAAGAGAGCAATTCCATGACAGTGTACTAATTCCAGACTGTCGACGGACAGCTCTCTTTATTTTCGTATTCGCATGCTTTTGTGCAGTTAATTCGTTTCATTAAACATATGTATTTTTCACAAGATTAGTTAGTCGGAAAACTGCATAAAATGATCCCTGATTCATATCAGCTTTAGCGCCAGTATCAGCAAGTATGTTGATTACTTCCGCTTGATTGTCATAAGCAAATAGTATGCGATCTACTCTACTGTAAAAAAGAAAAAAACAATAGTAAAAATATATTTTAATAATTTACTGCTCAAATGGCCTCACACCTTAACAAGAAGCTTGCATGCTACCGCACAAGTCTCAACAGGTACTCAGGCGCAATACGTTTAACCCATGTGGGCTTAAAATTCGCTCACTCCCCATGGATATACACAAAATACTTAATTCTATTTTCTTTTTTTTTTTCTCCTTCTCTCTCTCTCCCCCTCTTTATATGATTCTAGTTCTAGATCTTATTTGAATTTACCTTACCTCCCGATCTAAATATTTAAACAGAGTCCAACCGTATTGTGCACACAGATGACTGCCATCTCCGAAAGGCTTTTAAGACTTTACTTTCATCTACAGCACTGAATAGACAAAAAAAAACTCCTTTCTCTGTGCATCTGTACACCTCCTCTATTATATAACAAATTCTCTCGTGCGATCCGAGGTTGACTTAACCTCAATTCTCTGCCTACTGCTACAGATTACGATTTGAAGGGAATGAAAATACGTTCGTCTCAAACGCTCGCACTTGACTAGATACAATATGAATGTCTGGGACTAGAAAGCGAAAGAAAAACGCATGAAGTGCGGGTTTTACCAATTAACACTCGACAACTAAATGAATTTTATTTATCCAAAAGGAGGAATAAAGCCGACACGAAGAAGACGCCTTCAAGACTCTGTTGGCTTTTACGAATGTATCGGTTTTCAACTGTTTCATGGTTTGTTTGCGTATCTAATTTTTCTTTCCTACCAAATGCTTGGAAGGCATTCGAATTCAAGATTAACCTTATTCAGGGCGTTAATTGCATATGGACGAGTTTGATTAGAATTTCTTGTTCAAACTTTATATAAGACGAATGTTAAACTGTTGTCGGGATTTATTATTTAGCCTGTTTTTAATTACAGTTAGTGAGATATTCGAGGTATGATCATATTTCAGGCAGATTAAGCGAGGAATTAACTATTTGTACAAAAAGAGATATCTTATCGTGGAAATTGTGTGCTTATATTCGGATCACATGAAAAACACGTACATACATATGTGTGTATGTGACTTGACTAGGGTGAATGGAATTTTTTGTGTTTTTTTTTTCTCTTAAGAATATTCGTTATTAAGACATCAAGTATGTTGGGATTTTTTTTAAATATTGAAAGTTCGCAACATAGGCTACAAATTCTTAATGCTGTATTTCTCTCTTAAAGATATGCGTAATAACCACTATTTTGCAGATACATTATGCTTTATGTCGATCATATGTATATACAAATATCGATTAGATGAATGGTTTTTTTGTGAAATAGTTTTTAATACGTCAACAGTGAATACACTAAAATTATTAGTTTACTAACTAAATTAATGTGGACACTCGCCTCCCACTGTGAGTGATTACTCGTAACAACTTGGTAAAATTTGACAAATCCCAAAGCAGTTCATATTTATCTCCTTTGTGTCCAAAGTTTATGCTTCAAGATAAATTAAGACTAATTTCTTTTTACACACTTTGTTCTAAATTGAGAAGCCGCCAAACTTTTCAACATGGCTGCTAATCACATCTTTATATCTACCATAATGAATAATAATTAATTCATTACATATTTATTTGTCTATGTATCAGCCGGATTTCCTGAAGTTGAATTTCTCTGTGGTTCGATTTTTTTTAACTTTCTACAAAACAATTTCTTGTTTCAAGAAATTAGAGCCTCTATTTAAATTAAGAAAGTTGCATTGTATTAAAATACAAATTATGTTCAACATATCGCATGGTAGTAAATGTATTTAGCTTGAAAAGTGGAAATATTCTCAATACATGTGTAATATAATATTAAAACTACACCAGAGAGTAAGTTTGAGTTAATTACTTTGCATCCTCGATTGTTAACTGCATTAAACTTCTGAAACTAAGTCTTTACTCTTATAAAGGGATGTATTCCATAGGAGAACTATGTAGAATAATTTGTAACATAAGACAGCAATCACTTTCTTTGGGATATTTATCAATATGCTAGCCTGAGGTAGCAGTTTTTGATCTTTCGCAAGTGATAGTGGGAAACAGTAACTTTTTGCACACGTCGAAGGCACGCAGGAGCACACTGGCTTGATCTCCTTTTTTGTTTGCTTTACGTTTAAATATGGGTGTAGTTAATGTTTGCATCTCGAAAACGAATATCGAATAGTTATGACTGTAAAATTAAATGCACTTGAGTATTGCTTACTATGAAAAATAATATTGACAGCATTTGTAAGAATGTCCAGACAAATTGTGATTTTTTAAAAACATTTCTCCTTTGGTATTCTGCAGTTGCTATATGTATAAGAAACAACTTTTTACTCCGACATTACAAATAAGTCAATAAAAGTTAAAAAAAAAAAACATTCTCTCGTACATCTTTTTTGCCAAAATTAAAAGATTATTTCAATTTTACATTTACCGAAATATTAAATTTCATAACCTTTCATAATTTAATTCAAATTACAGTATGTAATGTAATTTGAATACCATAACCATAACTTTTAAGTTAAGTTTATTTTTTTATGAAAATGTTATAAGTGAATTATATCTTTAAAACAGTAAATTTATCCAATTTTTAAACAATAACCGACCGATAAGATTATCGCATAGCATTCCAGTGCATATTGATATTATCATTGCTTTATTTTTGAATGAAAAAGCTAACAATTGCGCAAATTATCTGACTTTTTCAACGTTTCGCTGCAAACCGCTATTATGACTGCCTACACATATGACAGCTGTCCATCACATGCTTGTCATATAGAAAAAAACTGTCAAAAATTGGCTACACAATTATGTGTACATTTACCAAAAGTTTTGTTAAAACAATATGCCATGGAGATTAATTGTGACACCAAGATATAAAATTCCACGTTTTTTTATGAGGACATCGTTTACCATTATAATTGGATTGTAGCTAAGGTCTACATACTATATGAGTGTATAACGAATTCGATATCAAATCTTAAATTAAAAAATTGAATTTATGAAATCGTACAGTCATGGTTCCACTATCCACTTGTAATAAACTACAATCTTATCGCACTCCCGAATCGATAGTGACAAATATACCTCTAAGAATATAGCAGATTATTAAATTTTATGTACGAACATATCACATGACGTGTTAAGATTGCACTCATTTTTGTCCATGTCACTACGTTCTTAGGTAATATCAACGTCTTAAAAATCATTTTACTTTTCCCAAAAAAGGAACACACAACACAAAATAAAATGTTCGTTTCTTCAAATCACAGAATCCTTGCTTGAAATCCTTTTTTCCACCTACGCACGATTTAAAACGAATAACTGATAAATGTGATGATTCGAAAAGCTCCGCACAGGTTGAACAAAAATTCACTTAATCATGTTTCAGAAGTGAAGTCCAAAAGCCGAGGTATTTCTTTATATACCCCTGAGTATAGTTCAGAGATAAAAATTACCTCTACCATATCTATATCAGAACTGTGGTAGTCAGTTTCTACACCGCTACTGATTGCATTTGTGTGGAACATTTTGTTTTTTCTTCTTTTTTTCAGCTACTCACACGTGTGAGATGTGAAGATCCAAAATGAGGAAAATGTTCTGTGTCCACGCTTGCTTTTGAGTTAAGAAATACTGTAGCATTTCAATTGAAGGTGTTCTTATTTGACTAAGGTATAAGAATAATCATCTTATCAAAACTGTTATTTTGTGATAAGAAAGCAAAATTTCAGTTCCATGAACCCGATATTGGGTAGAGGGTTGGTTATAATTCTGCTGCAATAAGTGACATACTTATGTATTCGATTATGGATATGTGTGTATGGGTTTTCTACCAATATAATAATTCTGAGTTCACAAAGAGTGATATTTCCCAACCGGTAACATTTTAGTCATGAGGTTTTCTTTAAAGTCTTACAGTGGCAGTATCTACTTCGAGTGTAGAGAGACAGTAAATTCAGCGTAATCATTTAAAAAATACCGCAATCCCAACCCCAGTTCGAATTTTTACATACACCTACAGTTGTTAAAAAATTATCCTGACTCAAACATCACCAAAATTAATAGATTTAATATTTTCTTCAGTTTTGTCTTGTATTTAGTACATGTGCTTACATGGTTTGCTTACAAAAAAGTATTTCTTAAAGCTTTTGAATGCTTAGAAATTTTATAAACCAAAGAAACATGAGGACCAAAAGTATTATTTCATATGTTTAAGGAGGGCAAGTGCGCTTTAGCAAACATGTTCAGGGCTTATCGCTATGATAAGGGCGTTTTGAGGTATTGACTGATAGAGTACTCCACATAACTGTGAATGAGTATCTTATCTACCAAGCGCCGCCTTGTTGACGGACAGAAAATTGGTTTTCATTCCACTCTCTTATTTTGTTGATTTTTAACTTCAAATTATTCGCGTAGGAGTACAAAAAATAGTAATTTACTGATGTCACAGAATGTCTTTTGGTTTAAACTTTGGTTTAATCGTGTATTAGGAGTAAGCTATACTTATATAGAAAATGTGATATTCCAGGAAAGACACGAAAAAACTACACTCCTTTGGAGGTTAAGTGCACTAGTACTTTGCCACCTAACACATTTTTTCTGTTTGGAGTTTAGATAAATACCGCAACAGTAGTGTTTTTTGTTTTAACCACAAATTTTTAGTATTTAATAAAAATAATGCGAATTTGGTAAAGTTTTTCTCAATGTTTCGCCATAAAAAAAAAAAAAAAAAAATTTGGAAGGTGGTAATACCATATTGCAAAATATTTGATAACCAAACCTACGGCTGTGGACAGCTGCAGTCTGTCCTGTATTTGTAGAGGTCAAGACCTATATATCGAAACGAAGTTAGGCAACATCTCTTGAACCCTTGGAGAGGGATAACTTTTTACGCTGATTGTTTTAACTTAGAGATAATAATACAAAGTTGTTCTAATTTGCTTTAAAGATAATGCTAATCTTTGAAAGGATTATCTCAGGCCAGTTTCCCAGTACCCATCATGTTTTTACTTAATTAACACAATGAATTATTAAAAAGCAAACAACAAGTTTGTTGCAGATTACTTGTTCTTCTTTCTGTTTTAAACGGGTCTACTAAAGGATCGGTACAAGTTGGCGTTTGCAGTTCGCATTTCATCTGTAATAGGATGCACACTTTGTCATAACGACTTACAAATTTATAGAATACAATACGAGTGTTCAAGTATTCGGTGTAAATCGATTTTAAGATGTTAAACTAAATTTATTTACAAGATGATATTAATGACAGAGCAATGTCCAGACCAGTTTGCTTAACATATTCAAAGACAAGCTGAGCAGTTATTTCTTAAATAGAAGACTATTTTATACGCTGTTTTCCATAACCTTAATCATCAAGACATCGCGTGGTTAAAATTTTCTTTTAGTTAAGCTATGTAAAAAAAAAATAGATAGCAATAATTAAAAATAATAAATAGGATAACGTTGCTAAGGTACCTTGCCCTCATCGTAAATTTTGTCTGAGGCTTAAAAAAGACGAAGAAATGTAAAGGACAAACAAAGTTTATTCTATTAATGCTGTAAAACTATATTTATACTTTCTCAAATTTAAAACACTCGGTGATAATTTCAAAATTTTTGTACCACTGTAATTTGTAAACTACTTGTAGTCTTAGGGCAACTTTAGTTAAGTTAAGTAAATTATGACCTCTCCAGGCACAGCTCTTAGCTCTCAAAAGTGTAACACGATACCTACATATATGATGCAGCTCATGCAGCTGCAGCTCGGAAAAAAATAGGATATCCTTCGTTGTGGTGAAGCAGCTTACTTGATTTCAAAGAGTGTGTGTTATGTCATTCCCAAATGGAACAGACATTTGAATGCCTTCGGGCAAAATCGTTTTGTTCCTCCTGACGCTTTTTCATACTCCATACTTTTATCTTCCATTATCCTAACCGTGGATCAGCCGCACCTGTAAATACAGATTGTGACCCGCTTAGCAGAGCCATCCCTACTCGTGACAGGGTAAAGAACGAAAAGAAGCCGAACTTTTTGGTGGTGGCACCAACACCAAGATAACAATTTAACTATTTTCTTTGAGGCGTTACTCTTCAAAAGACAAGGAGATATCAACAAATTAATTTTTAAAGGGTAAAAGTATCAGTGGTATAGATGGGTATAAACATTAATAATAAACTGAAATCAAAACCTGTCTTAAAATCTTAGGAAGTGCAAATATCAGCAAGTTTATAAAGTTCATAGGGCAGAAGCTTGGATTTCCTATTGAAATAAACAGAACATCATTCACACTGAAATTTTAACATGTATTCTACTCACGAACAAAGTGAAGAAGAAGAAAAGTTCTGATGATCACTTTTGAGTTTCTATGAATCCCAAAACAACAGTTAAATGTCCTTTTTTAAAGGAAGAAAAAATATTTGTAGTCAAGTACAATACATGAAAGTATTGGCCAAATTTAAGAGATAATTTTAAAGGTTCAGTAACAGGACCTTTAAGAAAAAGGTATGCCTGCATTTGAATGTATATGTACATATATACATACATCTGTAACGCAACAGTGGCTTTGTACTGAATCTCGTTGTTGGTACCCTTATCTTATTATATTTAAATTTTTATCTTTTGTTACGCAAACACATTCATCTTCACCTCGTTCATCCACTGAGTAATTCCCTGGCAAGCACGTATTCACAAGAGGTACCAAGACAATATCAGCCTCAAATGATGAGTAAACCCACCTTTAGTTTGATGATACGACAACAGCACTTAGACGCCCATTACACAAAGGCAAACTCATTTTTATCATCTCAAAATTTACAGTTTGTTGCATGAACTCCCTTCTATTGTACTAATCGACAACGATAAGGAAGACAAAACAAGAGAAGGATTGTAACTAAATATATGTATGCAATACGGGAGAGCTAATCATTTTACGACTTTAAGCCAGGGCACAGTTATTTGCCGTTAAACTGAAGGTGGCGGACTATCGTGCATCCTTGCCTTGCTGTTGACACGCTTTGTAAATACACTTTTCAAACACCCAATAACCACGTTGACGGGCCGCTGTATATTCAAATGATATAAAACGTTTCAGTCTGATGTTCTGCCTTCTAGAGCGGAGATAACTTGTTGCTGTTTGGACAAGATTAAGTGGAATGTACGATATCATCATCACGCAAAGAGGCACAGTAAAAAAATAAGTGTGTAATCTTAAGAGACAAGAAAACGCTGACGATAATCATATGATCGAAATGAGTATTCTGAATTTCATACAACACTTGGCAATTTCTTTTTGCTCGTGAATGTCAATTAAAAAATAAAGTATTTTCTTCAAACAGTGTTAGTATGTATTAGTCTAGTTTTAGCAGGATTTGGGCAACATGAAAAACTGACACAGATACATACATATGTATGATCATCCGCAACAAAATGTATGAAATGTCAAACGTTTAACTTAATACCATGTTAGTTAGAGATGTATTTTAACAGAGTCTAAGTACCACAACGGACTATTTTCAGGGATTTGCCACAGGATATTGTACACGACTTACAGTGGGTATGCAAATGCCTCTCTGTTTTTGTAGAAGCAATCCTGATTTGAAAAAGCTTTAAAGTTTCCAGTTCTAAGTTGGCATTCGACTAACATTCGACTCTTATTTCATGCGAGAAGAATAGCATGCGAAACGCAAGTGGTTGCAAAAGAAGCTTGGTCAATTTGCAATTGGTTGAAAAAGGAGCTTGGTCAATGCTCTTTCTGAACTTTAGCATAACCCAAGGCATTTCTGATATCCATGTATGTTTGTATGTATGTATGCTTTTTTAATTTAATCATTTTTTCTTCAAAAGTTGAGAGGCTTCTGCTTTATAGTCTGAGGTTGAGATTTTGTTGGTCTCTTCAGGCGGTTTTAAAAATATTCCTTAAACACATACCCAAAACAATTCACTCCTCTTACATATTAATCGAGTTCCAAGGCGTGAAGACACAAGGTAATTACCAGGATCAATATTTTACAAGAATGATCATCATCATCTTTTAGTGGGAAATTTGACACATAGCTTTCGTCGATATGCATACGTGTCCCCATGGTCAATTGATTCGCGATTCAATCATCTTGAGAGACGGTTTTCTTTTAGGTACCCGCTTTAATAAAAATAAGTTAGAATTCAAATTTTGTCTGATTTTATATTTTGAAAATAAAAAGATAAAACTTTATGTGAAAAATGCAAAAACGTTAAAATTGCTGAGATTTTTATCTGCAATACAAAAAAGCTTTTAAGCGATCCCATCAAAAGTGTCAAAGTCAAGAGTCTTCAGAAACTCCTCGATCTTTAGCTTTAGATCCTCATTGTCATTCACCTCGAGGGAGGCGAGCTCTTCATTCGTCATTGGTGATGTATTTTTGCCACGATCAAACCACTCCAGAATCGCAGATTTTTCGTAAGTGAAACCATCATCTGCCACCACAGGGTGTGTCATAATTTCATGAGTTATTGGGCAAATCAACTCCAGTGGGATGTCTATTTCACTGGCTGCCATGTTGAAGATTATCGATCGGAACCCGGCGATATGCGACTCCAACGTTAAACTGGCCGACAAATCCCAAACAATTACCGATCGGTCGTTGGACCCAGATGCTAAAATTGATGAATCCCCATTTATAGCCACACAGTTGACGTAGCGAGAGTGTTCTAGAAGCGTCTGAAGGCAGTTGCCTTGTAAATCCCAGACTTTGACGGCCTTATCCATGCCTGATGAGACAAGAAGTGTACCACGCAAGTTGAATCTGAAAAGATGAACATTAATGCCTTTCAAATTAAAAAAATAGCGTTCTTACCTAACACACGTTACAGAGCATCCATGCCCGGCAATCGTAAGCACACACTCGGCGTTCATAAAGCTCGAACTATATACCACTGAATTTCCAGACTCCCGCTCATTGGAGCCTGCTGGAATAAGGCGGGAATTTCTCAAATTTTCATTCGATTTCAAGGAATAAATTCTCCACAATTTGATGCACTGATCGTTGCCACAAGTTGCCGCCGTATGAATCGTAGTGTCGGGGTCGTTTGCTAGAAAAACATAATCTGCCTACAGATGAACTTAGCAACAGTAAGATACTTACGATCCGAATGTATAAGCCTACAAAAGTCTGCATAGACAACACCAAGATCATGAGCATGATCGATGCCGCAATCATAGTCGTTGTTTTGAGCTGTAAATAGAAAATGAGGATACACTAAGGCACACTAAGTTGCAAAAACCTACTTTCGCCGTCAGGTGTTATCAAAGTAAGTCTGATCATCCCGTTATTGCATGCTGTCAGGAGAATTTTAGAATCAGCAGAGAATGCTATGGCATATACTGTTTCTTCGTGATAATTTAGCGTCCTGAGAATAAAATGCCGTTAATTTGGCTCTTTATATGGAGGTACTAGCTTTGCTTCTGCACCTTACAGAAATAACACAAGGCCACTATGAACTCAAAGTTACTATGCGTAAAGGCGCAAACCTTTCCAATTTTTCATTGCTTTGTGTTAATTCCGTCAGATACAGAAACAAAACAGGTTTTTTATACATTACTTGACGAGTGATTTGTCTTGTCCCCAAATACAAACTGCCCCGCTATCGTCAGCGGAAGCAATGAAGGCACCGTTTGGGCTTCAAAATTAATAACAATATTACTTTTATGTATAATCCAAATACAAAACGTTTGGATACCTGAAGCAACAAGCTCTGACTGCCTCTCCATTAACCTGATACAAAGTATTCGTTTTCTGTCCCGTGGAAATATCCCAGAGAAGGACCGTTCCATCTACAGATGATGACGCGAGAACCCCTCCCTTGAATAAATAACAAGTTAAGATTTTGTTTTAAAAAATTAATAATAAATAATAATTGAAAAAATAATTTATTCACCCTCCTTTAAGTTGCATTCAATTATTCGTATTGAAAATAAGAGAATCACATAAACTGCCTTATCGACATAAGTTTCTTTGAGATTTGACATTTCTCTGACAAATTCAAATAAGTCGGCGAATTTGTTTGTTGTGTTCACATTCTTCCCAATTTCCTCTGGAGATTTGTTTATTTCTTTAATCGTTTAACGCTCAATAATGAATCACTTTGAGGAACTTGAGGCACTCGATCCGCGTAATACAACATTCAAAACGTCACGCATAGACACCCCAACGCCTCACAAAATTGCCGTACTACTTCTGGTACACCAGTACCTAAAGGTTTGGCAGATTTAATTTCACAAAAACTACCATAATTTTTAACTTCCCATTCACAGGCAAAACAATCTGCCTCTGAACTAGGGCTAATCTTCCCCGCACAGTCACGGCAGCGCTTCTGTATGCTCCTGCTCAAACTGATACAATATCCAGACATGACCTATAAGGACTTGCACAATATGCTGACGTCTAGTCGTTACAAAATCGATACCGTCCACCTGGAGGGTTTCGAAAAATGTATGAGTGACCTTAACACCCTGGGAATTGAAAGTCTCTTTGATTTATTCGAGATGCAAAATTTCGATAAAATTCTCTCAGACTCGATTGGTGTGAGCCAATATGGAATTGTTGGACTGTACATAAGGCGAGTGGCCGTCATTCTAGATCGCATGTCGTTCCCCGAAATGATGGCACTATATAAAAATATTTGCCTCTACTATGAGAAGGGTGAGTATGGGTTGATGAAACGGGACGGGTGACCACCAGGTTAGTTCTTTAGTGGTATGCTGAGTGGTGCAGTAAATTATGAACGAAGGACATGCAATTTTAATATGGCAAAACTATTGATTTCCTGCAACACGTTCGAACTCATTAAGTGCTATTGATTGCACTTTCTGTGAATTTTTAAAAACACTATTATTACTGCTATGGACGTAGTGACCTGTCAGCATTCGAGAGGGCCCTCAAGTGATTTAATGCATGCCCTCGAATATTTTACTTTACTTACAATCAATAAGTAATGCAAGTTTTTAATTTGCTAAAAATTAAAAATTTTGAGATCACTGAAAACCAAATCATAACGCTTTCATTCAAAAATCCCCTATTTGTTCACTAGCCTGTATTCCAGTAGATTTCAAAAGGAATTTTTTTTCAGGCGTTCGTATGATGGCCATTGGTCCTCGCAAGTCAAATCTCCTAGGTAACACTACAGGTAACGTAGATGAAGGTGATGAAACTCTCGAAGGTGAACAATCCATTCTCGACGCCGACGTAGCCCAACATAACCGCAATCCGCACAGCAAGTGGTCAGCGAAGCAAGCCGATCTCTTCATAACGCAACAGTGTAGTTTATTGGAGAACAATGAAATCCGTGCCCTGCCTCCCATTGAAATGCAGACAAAGCTTAATGAAATCATACAAGACAATCCACTAAACTCACAAGCTTTCTTTCTCACCTACATGAACTACCTCCGTTTAAGGGATTACTTTAGTTCTGTAGATGCATTGCATCGCTCCTTCGACAGAAGCCCAATGCAAATGATGAACGGCAACGAACAGAAAGGATTCCAATTCTTCAGCATAAATCTTGCGGTAATGCACGCCAACTTCGGTCACAGAGAAGAAGCGCTGGAATGTCTCAAAGAGTGCATAATGCTCGCGCAAGAGAGCGGTGACAAACGATGCTTGGACCTGGCCAATTCATGGTATTGCATTCTAAACAGCAATAAGATTGACCCTTTTGAGAAATGCTTGCCCGACTTACAAGACCCCAGCATGATACAAAGTCTCTCACTTAGCATACAGTTTGTGGTGAAAGTGGGCGCACAATGTGGTTACCTGCCGTTGGATCTCTTTGAGCTCCTACAAAAGAGTGATGAGCTAAACTGCAAAAACTCTCTACTCGAGTACTTTTCTGACTCCCTGGCTTTGCGATCCGCACTTTGGAACCTGTATGGACACAACGAGATGGCTTCCATGTACGCCCAACTCTTGCTCAAACTCAAGAAAACCTGGGTCTTTGGCGACGTGGGAAACAGTGAAAGTGTATGCATGGTACTCTGCTGCTTAGCGCTGTGGCTCAATATCCAAGGGGAATATGCCTTGTCATCCGTCGTGCTCCACCACACAAAAGAGAGATTTCCCAGAAATCCCTATTCGAACAGCTGGATGATTTGTGAGTGCCACATAATCATTCACCAATCGATTCTCCGATGCAAGTGGCAGGAGGCTTCTCGCGCCTGTTGTCAGCTCTACGTCTTTGATGAAAACGCAGCTATTCTTCAACGAGCTTCGGTGCTGGTCGCCAAGAGATATCTTACAACTGCCCGCACCATGTTGGATAAGTTACTTGCAGCAAAAGATCTCGACTGCTTAACACAAGTTCGCGCATTGATTCTCCTGGCCTATTCAATGATTTCGGAAGACAAGGTTCACTCCGAGGTGATAGGAACACTTAACAAAGCCTCCACGTTAGCCCTGCAATCATACCTGGAATACGAATGGGCTATAACAGACATGCTCTTCGCTCAAGTACTGTTACAAATGCAAATGCCACAAAAGGCGCTGCAATCGATAAAGAACGGCATGGAGAAAATCTTCGCGAATGGTGGACTGTACGATAGAGCAAAGGCTAACTTTGTCTACGTCAGGTGTTTGATTGCCACAGGGCTGACAAGCGAACAAAAGATCCAGAACATTGAAGAAAGCAAAGATCAAATAAACGAAGCAATCATATATTTCAAGAAACTCGAAGCACATGCGAAGGTATTAGATGTTTACAGCTACTTGGCGAGACAATACCACGAACTCGGAATGAAGAATGAAAGAAATAGATACGCTTGCCAGTTCAAGCACTATCACATGGAGTTTCCTATTCCTCAGGAATACCTTAATGTCTTCTTTTGAAAATTTTCAAAAATGTATTAAATTTGTAAATAATGTATTTATTTAGTTAAATAAATGTGTTTTTTTTAAACTTTTGTATTTGATTTGAACCGTGTTCTGATTCCAACAAAAGGTCGAGCCATCCCTAACCATTCCGCACAAATGACAACAGTCCTCAAATTTTACCAATTGCTTAAGGTATAGTACTATATTTAGATCGTTGAGAAAATGATTATTGTTGACATTCAACTAACATCAAAAGTTCGCAACATAACACTGGAATAAATGTTCTGTTCTAAGTTTTCAAGAAAGACTTTCGGGCAAAAACTTAGGTCTTATAAATAATAATAATGGGATGACACATAAACTCGCAACCAGACTCGCAAATCAAATACACAACCTCTTCACTTTGAATAATCTCAAAACTCGATGATGTCTCATCACAAAACCTAATCAATACACAAGACCAATTGAATTTGGCTCTCAACCATAATAATTTTCCCAACACACCCCGTTGCCAACGAATTACCGCTAATGACCGACGCCCAAGGAAAATAAAACATTACCATGATTACAAGAACTGTCAAGATGAAAATCAAACCAAAACATACACTTAACCCGAATTCGCGAGAAACAGTAATTCAAATCATCTGTTCCACACTCAAATACTGGAAGAGGTTCCCTCGTCTGTAATGAGTCCCTCAAATAAGCTGTAGAAAATCAGTCTCACCTTAGGGGATATTCGCACACTTGTTATCCCATATTTGTGACCCATTAAAGGGGATATGTTTGAGTTTTCCACAAAACCAGAGCCCGCTTCCCATTTCCAAATGCGAACCGTCTTATCACTGTTGAATCACACGTCAATTCATTTTCAAATCAAAGATTGTTGACAGAAAACAAACCTAGATCCAGTGACCAAAAGGACATTTCCCCAAAACTCAAGGCACGTAACATCTTTCGTATGAGCTTTCAACTCTTGCAGAACACTTGCATTTTTTGCTATAAACTTTGACATAGTGTAAATGTTGACTAAGAACTTAATACGACTTAAATTCTCAAAGAATTCCAACCGGAGAAGGCACAAATCGGTACTAAATGCATAAGAGTTGAAGGGATTTCAAACTGCGAAACAACCCACTAAACACATTCTCACAGAGAGACACACCGATTGAAACTAAAACAGCGGACAGGAGAGTTAAGCCTTTTCAATTCACAAAATTGACATAGTTCGAGTCATTGTCCAGCTAGGACGACACGACACGACGCCTTTTAGACGCAAAATGTACGGACAGAGAAAATCAATAAAGTCATTTTCGTTTGGGGTATTCAGGTTACAATTTCGCCAGTATTCTTTAACTTGAACCTGGACGAGTATGAATTTTTAATTGAAAACAACAAAGGTATGTCGCCTTTTTACGTGCCACCTGCTGATTCTCGTAAAAAATGAAGAAGAAAATAACCCAAGGAAAGTTAATCACATAAACAGAATCAGCTGACCGAAGGTTAAGGGAACCGTACTGTTATCTTATCTCCAGTCTTGGCGATGAGGGTTAATTTCCTTTCATAAGGGATACTAGCAGCAAGGATAATTTAAAGTTTTTTGACATCGGTAAAACATTGCAGCAAAAATTGTTTGCTTATTTTATTGATTTTAATAACAAATAAATAAATATAGAATACTATATTGGAACCCGTGTTTTGCTTAAGAAGTTTGATCCAGAAACCGATATAATTCTTTATTGGTTTCTAATTTGATTATCATTGTATGACTCAGTTGTCCACCTCAACGTCATTTTTCGAAAGTCCCTTAAATAAAACAGCTCTTAGTTTTAAGCAAATCTTATTAGGTTTAGTATAAGAACGTTTATTCTGTTATTCTTGCTATGAAGGTAACAACATCTTGCAAATTTCAAAGAATTTTCAAGAACCCAAATTTTGTATGTTAGGTAGATTAAAAAGTAAAAGTACTCTCTCAATATTCAATTCCAAAGCACATATTTATATAGTTGCCTTTAATGGCCGAGGCTAATTAGAAAAGTGAAAAGATAGCACTCTGAATGTAACTTACAGTAATTTGGCACCACCCAACATTAAAAAAAATAAACATCGCCAACTGTCACTAACTGTCAGACAGAAAAAATACATCAAAAGATGTCATTTCATTAGAAGTTCCATCCGTGGAGGTGTTTTTTTTTCACTAGACAATGGGTGCAGTTTCCCTTTCATAATTATTTCTTACTTCCTGTAACATGCAGAATGGTTGTAAATTTTGATAATCTTACACAAAATCAATACTATGCTAAATAACCAGTGAGATATTCTGTCTAAAACCTACGACCATGTTGAGCAACTGAAACAACAAAAAGAAGAATTGTGTGTGCCCGTGTCGGATTGCATTGAAAAAAGAAAAAAATATTTTTTTGTTTTTTGTGTTGTTGTCTTTAGGTTCGTAGATAAAGGCATATAGAAAAAAGACCAACGTAAATTTTGAGCTTAAGGTGTTGTGTAAATAAATACCTTAGGACCTTTCGCTTTCCCACCCCACGGCAATCAAAAAAATTGTCAAAATTGATAAAATCAAGGCAACGATGGCCGGAACACCGGCCAAGCAAAAATACACATTCACCAGCTACGTTAACTCATCGAAGGTAAAAATTCCAATATCATTTATATCTTGGATTAAGTATCATCATTGTGATCCACCCGAAAAAAAAAATTCGCGTGAGTCTATGCGGGTTCGATGTCTCGCGCGCGTTTGTACAATAATAATATATCGTAATGTGGGGATAAAGTAATTAAACATGCTCCCCCCTCTTCAACGGCCTAACTTCACAATCTGTAGTGTTAATACATTGGGGTAAATCTTTTTTAATTTGTTTTCGTTTTTCTTTTCTGCACAGGGCCTGAACGGATGTGAAACCATTGAAGATATTGAAAAATTGAAGCCAAAACTACTAGCAGGTGAGAATATTGCTGCCTAGAAATTGCATACAAGCAAGCTTACGATGTAATTACAGATGAGCTGGTGGTCGCATCCGCTGTCGTTTATATGTACCCGCCAACGTGTAAAATTTCCGACAGTAACATAAACGAGGCAATATTGGGTCTGCTCTCAGTGTCAAATTTTAAATTATCATTCATTGCGCACAACCCCGTTGAGGTAAGTGCAGTGCCACACAACATCATTTAATCAACTCGTTTTCCTGCACTAATTCTCTCATCTGATATTTAGCAACAAGGAGCATATCAGGAGAATTTGTTTCTGGGGAAAAACGATGTCACGCTTAACAACATCGATGTCGTCTATCAAATAGTTGATAAAAAGAAAAAATTGTTGGTGCCGGAGCAGAAGATAAGCTCGAGAATAGAAGCTCTTCACATAATATGCAAGGTAAGTGATTTCGAGAAAATTGATTTTCACTTCAACCTTGTTCCCGCATTTATTCGCTGTGCTTTGATGTTTATTTCGTTTAATCGTTTTTGCAGAATTTTCGTTTGCTGAAGTTCTCTTTCAAAAACACGGCCAAAGATCAGGGTAAAGTCATCGCCTCGGCACTCGCAAGGTTTGCCTACCCCTCTCGACATGACTTATCGTTTGCCTTTCGCTTCAAGTAAGTTCTATTTTTAGATTTTTGTATGGAAAGTGAATAAATTATTATCTTTCATTTTTTCGAATCAACTCTTAAGCAGAATTCCAAGGTAAAGCAAAGGTAGATGGTAGCAGAAGAATACAATAATTTGTTCTCTTAGTAATTGTTTATTGTCTGTTCATGCTCATTCATCGGATTATTAAAATCCTCCCTGTCCCACTCGCCAGTATATACGTACATTTTGCATAGACCATCCCCATTATGTACTTCCTTTTTTAATGAATAGATAGTATTGAGTCTTGTCTTAATAGAAAGAAAGCACCTTAAATTGTCTGTTGCCGCATTTAAAAGAATGAGCAACTCTGAATGATAGCATGCAGAATCTGTTTGAAAATTTCAAAGTAATGTCCATCGAGGTGAACATAAACCATTTCCCAGTGTAAACAATCAGCCATGATTGGCTTTAAGAATCCCTGTCATAATATCATCCGTTTCCCGTGTGTTCTTAACATATCACGAATATGTAACCTACAGTTTGGCGGACGAACCCTTTTTGATCAATTGTTGTAAATAGTTTCCAATTGGTATCGAACATAAACATTCCCACGATCCAACAATTCGGGGGGGTTATAACTATGATTTCTCTTCATTCACAGAGAACAATATTACAATACTGTAAAATCATCGGTTACAATGTACACCAGCAGAAATGATTGGACTCGGGAACTGATACGCTGCGGTGCAACAGAATGGCGTGTACTTTCTGCTGAATCAATACAAAATGGTAGTAGTCTTCCAATGAACTTTGTTATTCCAAAATGCTACACAGTCGAGAAATTCACGGAGAATTTCTCAGCGTTCTGCGATTCACGAAGCGCCTTTTGGGTATGTCCCCTTTCTTTAAGTCATAGCTAACTCTAAGCTCACTATTTTATTTCCTCTTTGCAGGTATACAGCTATGGCAATGCATCACTTGTGCGAATGGGTGAACTTAAACCAGAGCTGCAAGATACAACGATTGAAAACGTCACCCTGGAATTGATTCGAAAATGTGATCCCGAACGAAATCAACCCGTAATAATGAATCTATCTGCAGACCTGCCGAGTATTCAGGATATCCAACGGGGTTACTTGAAATTTCGGCAACTGTGCACACCTGACAGTCCGCGTCAGTTTCTTTTGCAAGAATCTAAGTACCTAACCTTTCTGGAAAAATCCGGTTGGCTCCTATACGTATCACACTGCCTAGAAAATGCGTCTAAAGCCGCACAACACTTACGAAAGGGCACGACCGTAGTGCTACAAGAGAACAACGGTCGGGATCTGTGTTGTGTGATATCTAGCCTAACGCAAATTCTACTAGACCCACTATTTCGGACTATCGACGGATTTCAGTCGTTAATTCAAAAAGAATGGGTTGCTCTCGAACACCCGTTTCTCGACCGACTGGGTCACATTTTTGTTGCTGAATCGGAAAAGGAATCACCGATTCTGCTTCTCTTCCTGGACTGTGTGTGGCAGCTATTACAACAGTTTCCTGAGGAATTTGAATTTAGTCAAACGTACTTGACGACTATCTGGGACTCGGCATTTCTTCCTATTTTTGACACATTCCAATTCAATACGGAAGCTGAACGATATCAAGCGACAAGGGTGAGTCAATTAATTAATCTCTTCATTGGAGTGTGATGTCTCATTTTCATATTTATCTAGGACTTGAAATTGGTTCTGCGACCTGTGTGGGACTGGAGCGAGCAGTTTGCCGACAAAGATAAGGTGTTTTTCACCAATCCCTTCTACCAAAAACGTCAAGAAACGTTGAGCCGGAAGTCGGTTGCAATACCACCAAATGCTATAATGCTGCCCGGTCTGCAGAAAGCTGGTTCAAGGGTCACCATCAATCCGAATTTGTTTTATACACAATCTACCATACCAAAGGTAAATCGATACATCCGGGAAATGTAAAAGAAAATGTGGGTACAATTCATTTTTTTAGGATCGCTTCCTGGAGCCACGATGCAGCATAAGTCAAATGGAAATATGGGAGCAATGCTATTACCGATGGATTCCTGTTCTCGAAATCAAATCTGGCGGTTTTCCACAAATCGAACTCTTCCATAGGCTCCTATTAAATAACATTGGAAAAATGCAACGTGCTCTTGAGACGCGAGACTTTGACGACCTTCCAGATACAACATGGACAACGACTGCGACAGCGACAGATAATAGTAGTACACCAACTCCAGCTGCATCTGCTACAACAAGCAGCAGCAATCAGGGGCAATCAGATGACAACGAAACTTCCTCTGCCATGGTACAGCTCAGAGACAAATCGAATAACACAACACCAACGAACAGCCCCACGCGGCTACAATATCTACCAACAATCACATCGTTCTTCCCCTTCAGCACGTACACCGGTGATTCGTCGCAGCTCACTGATATTCTTACAAACAGCAATGAACTCATCATGGAGGGATCAATTATGGAAAGGCTCTCCATCGCTCAGTTTCCAGATTAAAATTGAACGCTAATGCTAACCCCTTTCCAATTTCCACCCTTCTTATTCATCCGCTGGCATTAAGTATATTTTTGTTTCATTTTGCAAATTGCAAAATACCCGGAATTCCAAAATCCACACAAAAGAATAGACCTAAACGTTTCCGCGATTACGCATCCCCCCATTAGGCGAGATCAGACTTGAGAGATAGTATTATTTTTTTTTTTTGGTTTCATCACCACTTGTAAACGATGTTTAGAGTTATTTTATTTTTTATAAACAAATCAAATCCAATCAGAAGCATGTTATTTATAGAGTTTTGTCATAGGAGCAAGAAGCGAGAGTGCGACTAGAAACAGCCTTAATATACTGAGTAATGTTTTGTAAAACATTTATACACACACATATACATTATATATCGGTCTTTTTGAATAAACTATATATCTTAGATAGAAATTGTTATTTACACTCAAATCTTACGATGTGTCTTTTGTGTATGTACATGTTGATTTTTGTTTTACTTTTTTTTTTTAAGAGCTATTTGGAATTCGAAAATAAGTGAAACAATAACCGCCATAATTTTCAAGCCGAAGGAAATTAGTATGATAGGCATACATACACATACACTTTTTTATTTTATATAAATAACAGCTAAAAACACTCACGCGATGCACCTTTTATTATTTCATTATTATGTTTTTTTCTAAGTACATGCTCTGGAGATTTATTTAGCTGTTTTGATCGACTTACACCCGCTTATGTTTCTTTTTTCTACATTAAGAAGGACAAAGAAAGCAACATTTTTATACTTAAGAACAAAAGTAGTTTTCGGTTATACCATTTAAAATATTTAGGTATCAGAAAATGCATATTTTAATAGTGAAAAGAGAGAGAAACAAAATAAAAACATGTAGTGTAAGCGAAAAGGGAGCTGCAAGGTTTACAAAGAAACATTAAAATGTTACGTACAAGTTCTTATTACTATACTTTAATCCCTCTTATTTATTTGTTACTGTTGAAATAAAAATTTTAAATATAATTCATTAGAGGTATATTTTTTATTTCTTATCATAGAACGAATGTTGAAAAAGTGAGGAAGTGGCAGGAAGAGTTTGAGTTTGAGATTCTTAAGGGCAATTCTAAATCTTTTATATTAGAAAATTCCCGGATCGCTTCTCGCGAGTAACTCAAACTGCTATGAAGTTTCCAAAAACTTGTCGTCTCATGACTATCAGTGTGAATATCTTCTGCAGAAATAACTATAGAAGGAATGCTTTTATTACAAAATTCAAGAGCAAGGCGAATAATTCTCATTTATAGCAGTTAACAACACCGTACGAACGCTTCATCTTCTTTTTGTGTCAGTACAGTATTTGGCTCAGATCTTATTTACATGTATTGATGCTGCATTTCCTGTTGTATGTTTTGATTAAAAGTATAAAACTCCTTTCACGTCAGATCACTTCTATCTACTATCTAGCACAATTTCAAAACTTAAATACGTGATCCGCACAGCCAGCTTTTTCACCCAGGCTCTACCAACGGCCATAGTCTGAGTATACCTACCTGAACAACACTGCTCAAGTAAAAATAATAACTACCAAATAAAAATACGGTCAGATCAAGACCCTAGAATAGAGACATCGATAAATAAGTCCTAAACTTTAGGACCTACATCCTCAGTGAGAATACCCACTCCCATGCTAGATTGCATTTTGAGATAACTGACATTTTATTATTTCGCCCTTTAATTTCTGTCGGCATATTTTAACTGCAGCAAAAAACACAACACTGTGCATATTTTACCCTTGCAGTCAAACTGAAACAAAACAGTGTTATAGCAACGTATACCATAGTAAGTCAATAATTCACATACTCATGTTATTTCTTATCTGGAAAAGAGCGGAATCAAATCATTTTCAATTTAAAGGAAAACTCAAGGTTACCGTAAGCCATAGAGAACTCCATCCTTTTGTTTAATCAATTGTAATCACTCTCTAAACCATTCCCAAAAAGCTAAGAATAAAAAACAAGCAAATGACTTAAAAAACGAATTAAGTGAACCCATATACAATGTGCATATGTACATTTGAGTGCGTTATGTAAAATTTTTGTTTCAAAACCAAAGCATTTGTGTTTAGTGCGTCAATGGCTAAAAAAGAACAGACTTAACTTTAGTACCGTACAAATTAAATTGGAGATAATCGCAAGGGCTAGTCAAGCAATGAAAAAAAATATCATTGAGGTTTGTAGACGGCGACAAGAACTGAACTAAAGTCGGATTTCGTTCTGCTACAGGAATCAAGGAAATCTAAACTGTCCACCATATATCTAGATCTTGTTGGGAACGAAATCATCTTCGCTACACCCACTTAGTCATCAGTAGATATCTTCCACTGGGACTTTCCTCTGCGCGCCTTTTTCAGCTAATTTTAATTTCACTATATCGCCTTCAACACGTGCAAAAAACAGACTAAAATTCAAATCAATTTTATTTTTCTTTCATTTTGCACTTTATTGGAGGAAAACAGAAAAAAAAACAAAAATATATTTATAACCACATTTTATGTATATATCTATAGTTTATAAATAATTAACGTTAATTGTAAAAAAAGATAATTTTTACATGTATGCGCATATGTATATATGTATATAAAATAATATTTTTTTAAATTAAATTTCATTTTTGTCGCTTAAAACATTTCCTTTTTTCACTTTTTTTTTAAATTTTTTTTTTGAATATTTTCATGTTCCTTTGTTGAGATCTCATCACATAATCAAATAAAAAGTTAGTATCTTGATTATATATTTATTTTTTTGTAAATATTTTGGTCGTACCTACATCATGGTTGTACGTCATTGCAATGAATAGGGTTAATTATACTTTATTGTTTATCCTGTTAGGTATATAGACATAATAAAACGTTTTTCCTGTACAAATTCCGCGTGTATGACACACTTGTTCTTGTTCGAAGAACTTGGATTTCAAATCCGTGTAAAAATTTCAGCGATTATTATTTTCTTTTTAATTTTGTTTTTGTTTGTTTCTTGTATTTGATCATAGAATTTCATTTAATGTTAAAGGGGTACTCTCAAGGTTTTATTTTTGATCTTATATATTTAACTACGGTTTTCTTGTTTTACTTTTTTTTGTTATTTCTGTGAAACGTATATCTAGATTAAATTAACTAAAATACATATTAAATGCTTTAGCATCTCTAATCAGGGGGGAGGTAGGAAAACAATCGATACTTCTCCCGGATGTGCGGGCGGACATCTTCACGCTGCAAAAAAAATGAAGAAAAACGATGGTGTTAGAATTGCAGTTGATGTAATTGCACATTCTGCGTCTTACCATTTCGGCTAATCTCTCCAAAAACGGCAACACTTTAATGAGCTCGGAATCACTTTGATCCATGAACCAACTTTCAATCGGTATTCCATTCTCCAATTGATAGCTGAAGAGGAGAGTTAAGATATTGAAAATAATGCGAATAAGGCATTTAAAGATTAGATTGACAATTTCGAATACAAATAGTTGCTACGTAACATAAAAAAATTAAATTTCTTACCCAAATGCTTGTGGGGAATTGTCAATAATGATTGTTTTAGACAAATCCCTACCAAGTATGGTCAAGTCCTTGATGTAATTTCCATTAACGAACACGCAATGCTCTCGAAACAGGCGATATCTGAAAACGGAAAAATTGTTACTCTCTGGAGGATTAGCCTTTACACACAACTTACTTTATCCATTTCCTTTCGGGGTCCAATAAATTTAATAATTTGTCCGCATACACCCTCTTCGAAGCTGTGAACAAGATGACTTCGAAAATCTGTGACACCCTTTCGAGAAACTCGCGGAAATGAGGACGTGTCCTGACGAATACTGTGTACTTGCAATCCTAAAACCAAAATATAAACAAACTTTTCCAGGAACTGAGTCAAAGATTTTTAGACATACCTGAAATAGGACCGGAAACTTGAAGCTTGCATCGGACAACTCTTGCAAACTGCAATGCACCAAGGTCTCGTCCAAGTCCAATACCAGACTAAACTCCGGACTTGATCGTGTCTTCAGAGGCAATGCAGGACACTTTGCCCTCATTTCCATTGTGAGAGGTGGTAGATGTTTTATGAACATATACGGATCGAACGTATCCCACTGCATCTCCTCTTGACGAGTATCAGGAATCTCTTCAACCTCGGGGCACTCATCTTCTATAGTGCCCACATGCGACATTGACAGGGGAGTTGTGCATCCCTCTAAGGCGGCTGTGTACATAAGGTTTGTCATTGCAGCCGTTGTTGCATGCATGTCTTGTTGGTATGATGTGACATTGTGTATTAGAGTTTCAACTTCTATTGTGTTGCCATAAGCGTTGCAGGCGGAGGACGAAGACGAAGATGAAGAGGAAGTGGAAGATGACGAAGACCCATTACTGACCATTTCCCCTCCGTGGTTGATTTCATGATTGATATCCCTAACCGGAAGATTTATCGAGGAGAATATTGACGTTGGATTAGCCGGCAAGTTAGTCAAAGCTTTGAGGTTATCAATCGCCGTTTGCTGATAGTACGATGAGTGCGATGAAGACGAGTCCTGCTCGTAGCCCGTACAGGAAGTGTCGGAAAAGTGTCCACTCTCTGTGCAGTTAAGCAATGTGTGCGCTAAGACCGGGTTGTATGACAGTAGATCAATGGAGTAGTCAGAGTTTGTTAAAGTTACATTGGTCATTAGATTCGCCGTCGATGATGATGAAGTCGCTGTAAACGTTGAAGTATAGCTCGACGAGTGATTTGTGTAGCTGTGGTGATAGGACTCTGTTGTTGCGGCGGTCGTTGGGCAGGTCTTTTCGACATCGTCGTCAAACATAGATACCGAGATTAGATCCTGAGAACCACGCGAAAAATTGTAGAATCCAAAATTTGATGTTGTCGTCGTGTTATTTGATGCGCTCAGAAAGTGTGATGAAGTGGAAAAGTAGTTTTGCTCAAATGACGTTACGTTCGTCGGTGCTGCTGATGGTGTAAGGAATATTTGTGATTGCTGACTACACGATGTTGTCACTGTTGACGTCGGAGATTTAAAGTCTAAGTATGCAGCGCTGTTAAAACAGAATGAGGGCAGTACCGAATCATTGGGATTCACGGTGGAAACACAACACAGGAGATCTTCGGTGGTCGAATCGACTTCTGGGGAAGTCATCTCCAGCACCCTTATGGTGGACAATGATTGTTGCTCGTAGTCCGTTGTACTATCACATTCCGTAACGCTAGTGAGATTACTTTCGTCAGGCTGAGTGAGCGCTGTTTTTGTCAAAGGAAATTCCTGGGTTGTCGAAACCGGCTCGTCTACTTCATTTGTCGGAGACTCCGAAACTCCTGGCACTTCAGTCATTTCGGCTCTATTAACATCAGAGGCAGTATTGCATACAATCGAAGACGTCGTCGACACGTTGCAGCGGTCAACTTCAGCAAAGGCATCATCCTTCTGTATAGCTTTGTGTGGTAGCACTTCCGCAAGTGACGATGAAAGGGGCGCACTACTTGTTGTGATCGTTGAAGCTTCTGAAATATGTTCGGCAGTGCTAACTGTTGAACTCGAAAGTTGCTTCTCAACAGGCGGCCTCGAGGCAATTAGCTTCTTTCTGGTGCACATTCCACTGCCTTCGTAAAATGTCATGCGTATCGCTTCCTTCTTTCTCCATCTATTCTCTTTCTCTGTTGATTTTCTTCTTCTTCGAGCACTAAGCACTTTCTGCTGTTGGCTAATCACTCCGCCTAAGGACGAGGCCTTACGACTTATCTTACGTTGATCCGTAATTACGACACTTAAACTATCCGCCGCTGTGGTCGTAGTTAGTCGCTTCACAATTGTGGAAGTGGCCGAACTATTTTTATTGCACTTTGAATTTGTTATGACAGTGGGCGTTGTTGCCGAGGCCGATGGTGGATTTGTTTTATTGCGTGAACAGTTGTTATTATTGCTCGCATGATTGTTACTTTGAGTTATTTGTAGGCTTTTAATGCTTTTCGGTGTTGGTTTTAGACGTCGCGGTGAAATAAGAGCGACGGGCGCTGTTGTCGATCTCATACTAGATCGACGTAATCGTCGATCTCTTCTATCACTTCTTAGAAGCATCTTTTCAAAATGTTTTTAATCTAGGAAAGGGAAGAAAAACGATAAGACATGTTGTGTGTATGCGGTAGAGAAAATGAAAAAGCATCTTTTCTTTCTTGTCTCATTTAAATTCACATTTTTCAGATAAAATTTGCGAAAGTTCTAAGAAAACAAAAGCGAAATCAATTGTCTTACATCTATCAAGACCAAATGCCAATCTGTAATGTTAAAGCAAGACCACTGATAAGATAAACATTCTCAGTTCAAAAAAGTTGATAAGCCTTACTCGGTATGTAGAGGCGCATATATTTACGAGCAATTAAACATACTTGTAATCAAATTTAATTGCTAAAATCACAAAATTAGATTGGATATGGCCAGGAGGTCCAGAAGGCCCATTATTTCAGAACAGTGTCTATAGAAGAGTGGTCAACAAACAAGCTTTAGAAAAAAAACGTTTCTTTATATTTCAATTAGGCAAGCAGTTCGTCTTTCATTTTTGTATGCTCTTTCCTATGTGATTGACTGCTATTTTCCTTTCCATTGTCCCATTCTTTAGCGTTCAAAAAAATTTCGAATTCATATTGATTTATGCGAGACCAACTGATAGATTATCAAGGAATTAAGAACTCCGAAACTATGCTTCGTATTGTCGCCCTTATGAAGTAACATTCCTCTTTGTGACCTAATATTTTTCATACGACGTCCACATGTATGTACATATGCCACAAGTCCTCATTTCCCCCATGTCTTTGCCCGCTTGCAGTGTATCAATTTTTTGACACAGCAGTGTAAACTCCACTTCCGGAAAAAGTACACGCATTGCATTTTTATGTATATACAGACATGTGCCCAATCATATACACACATTTTCAACAAAACATACACACCCTGATATGGACATACATATGAATGTATGTATGTAAATCACCCACCTACATACATACATACATGTACCTCCCCATAGTGCCGTCCTCGCTATTTATCTCAGGTTCTACGCACTTAAATAAGACAAACGAGTAGGCATGTGTAAATATCTACACACAACGGAGGACTCCTGAAATGCATATATGAATCCGCATACGTACTATACATAAATCATATTCATTATGCTTAATTGATTTCTTAGGTCTGAAAACTAAAAGCAATTCTTATAATCATCACATCCCCCACACCCTAAAGACGTGTCGCATCATGTTCAACGAATCAACAATTAAACACAAGCGCACCTACACATTAATGAATACATTCATATGTATGGATGTCGATTTTTATTGGACATCGCGTATCACAATATGTCTCTCTCTACTCCACCACTAATCAGAAATTTAAACGAATTCGCTTAATTCAAACTTTAAAAATTCAGTACAGAAGATTGCATAATCACCAATGCCCCATCGAAAATACGCCCGAATGTGAGGTGTCGTGGGGTATGAGTATAAGGTGAAAATGCAATGTGAGTGTGTATGTATGTATGTGTTCGTACGTGCACACTCCTAGATGAACTTTCCATGTATCAGTCAAAGCCTACCAATTAAAACAAAAACCTCTGATACCGACACCGCTCTCTCTTTCATCGTTTTCCCTCCTTAGCAACATCCTTCAGAACGAACAAAAAGCCGAACAAACGAAGTCTTTGCACCGTTCGTCTTTGGTCGACAACCAACACAGCTTTCCCCTGCTCTGCTATTGCCCGCCCTCAGCAACGAACCTACTCGCCGCATTCCATATCAGACTAGAAGGACACCAAAAGTGTGTGTGCTCTCTAGTTCAATTTTCCGCCACCCTCGAATAAGAACCAAGAGAAAAACTATACATACATACATGTGTATACAACTGCATTATACATAAATGCATCCACAAGTCAAAGTGAAATGCGCGAAAAAATACAGTCCCTCCAAAAGCAGTACTCTTCAAAACTAGTTTTTCTTTTCTCTTCTTCTTCTTTTTTGCACTTGTTGTGCCATGCCGCCCCGATCACACAATTATAAACGCCGTAGAATAGTTTCAAAGCAGAAAGTGGCAAAAAGACATAAAAAATTGTGGATACAGAAAATTGTTTAAAAACATTTGACGTCATTAGCGCGGCAGCCGACAGAAGTACACAGCTCGAAGGAAAAGGCCCAACACCCGAGAAATGGAAAGCTTTCCACAAAGCAGAAAGACAAAAATAACCCCAAACAAACATCATCAACGGAGTAGTGTCAAAGCAGAAACAGCATAAAAACAACAACGGAGTACAGCTAAAATATACGAAGACATCACAGAAAGCATCGAGAAAAAGCGGGGATGTGCTGTATGCGTGTAGTGTCTGCCTCGCCGTCTAAAACACCCCCGCACACCGACCGCAGAAACCTATTGCTACTGTGTTTCTCTCGATGTTTCTTCGAAGATTTCTTTACAAGCACTGTATGAAGACGACAGTGTTGCCAGTAAAATTTCTGTAAAT
This sequence comes from Eristalinus sepulchralis, assembly GCA_944738645.1. Classification (NCBI taxonomy): domain Eukaryota; kingdom Metazoa; phylum Arthropoda; class Insecta; order Diptera; family Syrphidae; genus Eristalinus; species Eristalinus sepulchralis. Next base: position 60,055,193 of record OX122886.1, read on the forward strand.
ATCTTATAACTTTATTTCAACCAAAGCTTTCACTAAAATATGAAACGTTTTCAGTGTAATGAAGTCTAACTTATAACCGAGAATCATAAGGAATGAACAGAATCTTGTCATTCGTAATTCGTAAAAGTAACGTCTAACACGATAGATAGATTCAAAATTTGGTTCTTCCCTATTTTTGGAACCGTAGCGGGGTTTATAGTTCCTCCAGACTGAAAGTTAAAACATTAATTTCATAAAGTTTTGATACCACTATTATCTTCAAAAAGTGAAAATCTTTGCGAAGGCTTTACTAATTTCACAATCAACAAGTTTCAGACGATGACTCATGTTCATGCACACTAGTTGTACATATAAAACCTGATCTTGTGTCCTACTTCTTAAAATATAAAGTGTTCAATCATTTAGATTTTTTTTCGTCAATGTATAGTACTTAGTACTGTACAAGTTAAAAACGTAGATGTTATGATCCTGACAGTGTATATTATCATAGATATTCGACCTACTATTTCAATAAGCAACTATTATCGTAGTTTTCTGGTAACATTGTCCAAAACAGAATATACCACGAAAAATATGTCGAAATGAATAGATGATAAAAACACACGAAACATTGGCCACAGCAGGAAATTAAAAAGAAACAACTATCCATTCCTCCATCCTACAAGCTAACTATATCTATGCATGTACGCATATTGTCAAGCACATCTATTTATTTATACATATCTCTTTTTATATGTGTGTACAATTGTAACGAAAAATAAAGAATCAAAGGAAATGAACAAGCAAGACGAACATGATGGTGTAAAGAGAGAAAAAATCAAAAGTGGAATGTGAAATGATCAACATTTTTTCCCGCCTTAACTAAAGTATTTCAAAAAACTTCTTATAAAACTAACATTTTCAGAAAGAATTTACCTAATACATAATTATTTTTAAAAGTATATCTCAAAATATTGCGTGAAAATTTTTGTCACACACTTAGAGATGGAAATTACACGCAAAACACAGAACAGCGGTGAAAATCTCCGCATAACAATCATAAATTAACATTTCAATCATAAACTTACCGTGTGTTTAAAAGTTCTGCACCCTATTCACACTTTAGTAAAATTTTCACATTATTTTTTACAATTTTCACTTGTGAAATTAACAAGATTCTCCGGAACGAGATTGCGTCGGACTGAAAAACTCATTTGCTTTTGCACCCAATATGGCGGCGTTTTTTCCCCAATGGAATACTGAAAGAAATCGTGGTTCTTCTACATACAATTTCTGGGCGTATGTATGAGGGAGACAACCAGTGATGGCATTTTTTTTTTTTAATTCTACGATATTTACGTGATGCTATGTTTCCCGGCTGATGAAACAACAATCCCTTGCAATGTTTATGATACAATTTGTTTACTAAGCACTCGAATTTTCATATCAAATTCCTTAAATTTTATTATGAACATTTAAATATACACACTGCGAAGATGGAAGAAGAAAAATCAATTCAGAACATTGATCCAATAAGAAACTCTAGACTATCAACAGTTTCAATAGCTTGGTCTACATCTTTCCTTTGAATTGTTTTTTTCTTCGTCTGAGTTGTACAATGGAATGATTCTTGAGCCAGAGAAGCTATAAAAAGCTCAGTTGCTCGGGTAACACAGAACACGGCTTCATTTGATGCAATATGCAGGTCTGGATCGAGTTTCATTATATTCCTTATTCTAGCCAGGGGAAGATGGAATAGTTTTTCATCAATCGATTTATCTTGTTTCTCTGAAAATGTTACAAGACCAAACCATCAGCACAGTGATTTATATAAAATGTAAGTGAGTAAGTTACGTTTAGCAGTTTCGGCTTGTGGAGATGAACTTTCGTTTTCATTTAGTTCCTCATCGACTGCAGTCTCGGTTGCCTCCACCTCTTCTGTGACTTCCTCGATTTCATTGTCAAACTCTGGAACCACTTGTTCCGATAGACCTTCTTCAAAAAGATCTTCACTTGCCATTTCTTAAGAAGATTCACTTCTTGGTACAATTATTGCTTAATAAACATATAACATCACATTTTTAAAAGTAGAAAAAAGCGCGAAACTTCATCAAAACATGTCAAGATGATTGAAATCATGTACGTCAATAGACGTTTGCGATGTTTTTCTTAACAATGATGCCAATACCTTAACAAATTACGGAATATGATTATTTCTTAAAGATGTTATAAAATTCTATGTTTGATATAAAACCAACTCATTTTGTGACCAACATTTTGAAACCTATGTCCTAGATAGAACGAATGCTCATATTCAAGTCACATATTCCACGATCATTAAAATTAAATATATTAGTGTTTAGTTGAGTGCAGACAAAAAGTTAGGTTTGCAATGATCAGATGCGAGCGCTGGTAAGATTGATGTAAATGTGTTCATTAGCATTTCCAATTCGCTTTCAGTCCTTTTAGTCAGGATTGCGCTTAAATCTTAAGCAACAAATTTTATTCAATTTCTTATCAACTTCAAGAAAACAGTCATTTAGAGGACTGTGGAACTGGAAAAGTTCGTAAGCATAAGACGGTTGATGCATGCAATTACTTTGTATGAAGCGATAGAGTTAAAAAAAAAACTAATACTTCTTATTCCCATTTTTTTTTTTTCAATTTTCACTAACATTCATTCAAAACTGCATTTTATATATTGCAGACTGAATTAAGGATTCGTTTTTGTGAAAACATGAAACAAGGACCATTCTTCTGCTTTAGAATTTGGCATCACTTCTTATGAAGTTTTGACAGAAATCTTAGGTTATGATAGATTTGTTATGAAAATATTATAATTTAAAAGGAGAATTTCATAATATTTCAAAATCGTATGAAAACGATATCTTTATAATGATGATACGATATCCTCAGATGTGTCGGCAGTTATTTCAACCCAGGTTTGCATATTTATATCATTCAAAAGTCGTTATTTATTTTATGTAATTTTAGATTGCTATCACCCAATTTCATCCGACTTCTTAATGTGTCCTCCGGTAAAATGAAAAAGCAATCTGGCCAACAATTACCTGACGATGAAGAACTTGCCAATCGCGAACCGATTAAATTTTTTGGAAGCGGAGCAGCTACTTGGCGCGCTAAAGATACTCGTAGTGGTGGAGCCGACGAGGCCCTATGGTATCAGCCATATGTTATTTCTGGAAGTCTTGCAATATTTCTCCTCTACTTTTGCGTCCTAAGAGAAGAGAATGACATAGATCAGAAGCTGGAAGGGTCATTATTCGATCATCTAGAGGGTTTTGAAGAGCAACAGCTTGTCGTTAGTTATAAGTACAATAGGGAGAAAGGTCTTGAGACACGGGATATTGAAAAACGTCTACTTGAACTTGGAATAGATGTCAAAAAGCTTGAACAATGAACTCATTCGTTGATCAGAATTCCTACTGGCGTGTTTTATTATCGGTTAAGAAAGCTGTGGAAATAAAATTGGTTAAAAAAATACTCACTTTTTTTTTACACACATCAGCATAAGCGCATGATCTTACAGAACTGCAAGAAAAAATCAATAGAGGACGAAATAAAACCAACATGTTCCCTTTCGAGAAATCGAAATTTTTTTCTTTATTTGAGCGATTGCTGGGGAAATGACATCCTTTCTCACATAATGGAGACAAATTTCCCAGTCGAAGGGAGTTTTTTTAAAATTTTTTTCGTATCCTGTAATTCTAACCTTAACATTAATTATAAATACCGAAAAAAAGAAACACGACTTCTGACGTTATTATAGATGTATATGTTTTTAAAGTAAAAGAAAAAAACTTATGCTGCTTGCAGATATTATGTTGGTAAAAGACTTAAGCACGTTCACCGCGGATTCGCCGAGCCAACTGAATATCTTTTGGCATGATGGTGACACGCTTGGCATGAATTGCGCACAAGTTGGTATCTTCAAACAAACCGACCAAGTATGCTTCACTGGCTTCCTGGAGGGCACCAATGGCGGCGGACTGGAAACGCAAATCAGTTTTGAAATCCTGAGCGATTTCTCTCACCAAACGTTGGAATGGCAATTTACGGATCAACAACTCGGTGGATTTCTGGTAGCGACGGATTTCACGAAGAGCCACTGTACCTGGACGATAACGATGGGGCTTCTTAACTCCTCCAGTAGATGGTGCTGATTTACGGGCTGCCTTTGTAGCCAATTGTTTACGTGGAGCCTTACCTCCAGTGGACTTACGAGCTGTCTGCTTAGTACGAGCCATTCTTAAATAAATAAAAAAAATCAATTGTTAGACAAAATAAAAAAGCGCCAAAATATTTAGTTTACATCTATATCACAAGGCTATTAAAAGTCAAAAACAAGACCCGCTGGTTGATTGATAAAAAAAAGTACACAACAAAAAAAAACCTACGAGAAAACAAAGTGCGAAGAAAACAGGAATTAGTGTGAAAGACGGAGAAAACAACACCGAAAAAATAAAATGGCGGTCCACGATTCAGTGAAAAACTCGGGAAAAATATTGTTTTTCAACGCACGGCGAACAGGACAGTTCGCTTTAAAACTAGATACCTATATTAAACCGCAATGAGCTAATTGAAAATTCGTAGAAAACGCTCCGAAAGAATAATATACATATGATGTAAAATTTTAAAATTTATGATCGCATTGGGGCATCCCCCCATAAAGGTACAACCTGCAATCGCGGCCAAGGAGAAGAACCTCCGCCAGACAATGTAAAAATGGCCGCGCAAATGGCGTGCCTTTCCCGAAAAAATACTATACACACAAAAAATTTTAATCATAAAGCAGCCAGAGAAAATTATAATTCAGCTGCGATTTTATTTACAAAATTCTGGCAAGATGTTAATATTTTTCATTTAATGGAATATTTGGAAAACCTGGCGATATTTATAAAAGATATATTACAAATAATTAACTTACTTTTACTTGATGAAGTTTTTTAATAAATTTTTTCTCACAAAACACAAATAGAAATAATTCCCAAGTTAGTAAACACAGTCGAGGTGAATATGCTTCCTCTTCGGCCAAATGTTTCTAAACGAATGAAATGGAGTTTCAAACGAAGAGTAATCAAGGGAGAACTTCTGCTCTTGTTTTCGCGCTTTTTTCGTCGTGAGTGTTCCGATTTTGAGAAAGAGAGAGCGGGAGAGAATTCTCAGTAAAAAACATGTACAGTCTGAAATGAAGGTTTGGGATGTGTTCGAATAAATATGGATACAGTAAGAAAAGTAAATTGTTTAGGAAATGCATAGTTTTGTCATGTGAAAATGATATATTAAGTATAAAAAGTAATAAGTGCAATTATTCAGAAAAATGAGGATAAATATGAATAGGCTGATAGCCTTCGCTCAACTTCCACTTACTGATCTTTAGACAGGCTAGATAAGAGTTTTATATTCTCTTCGATGAATGCATAAGGCAATCATTTTCATGTATTGATGACTAACTTTGGGAAATACATACATATATTCGTGTTGTTCGTGATTGTTCAGATTTACGTCACCTTCATATAAACATGTTCTTTCATCAGAGTAGGTAGACATTAAATCTACCTAATTACGAATCTAATGAGTCACCTATGTAGCAATGTAGTTGTTGGCACATATGCGTTGGGCGGTATACAGTTTTGACAAAAACTTAATCATCATTTCCCTTGAGGAAAAGTTTTTAAAGTAATCACCTATCAACTAATAATTAGCATGAAAGTATACTCAATTATATTACTCAACTCTACTCATACCTTTCAAATAATAGTTACAAGTAATAAAAATTTTTTAATATCCAATATTCTCATATTAACATACATACATATATTGGTGATCGACGTAAAAGCCACCAAATTCTTCAATGGAGAAATGCACGGACCTACTTACTTGATAATACAATGAATACATTTGTATGTGGTTGCGACAATCGTATACAGATGTGTATGCCAGGTTTTATTTGGAAAACTTTTTTTCTAACCATTCCCTGGCAACTTTTAAAAACTGTGATCTGTATCTGTCTATTGTGATTGTTGTCGGTTTTATTCCACCCCATAAAATAAGAAAGTCAGTCACGGATTGTACGTGAACGTACCTAATTTTTGGCGCCTTTTAAAGCACATGTTGCGAATTTCAGCAGATCTACAATTGTTGAATGTTAGGTCATGCGAGAAAAGGTATGATTTACTGTCTCATAGATGTATATGTGTATACGTATATATACATATGTATGAATTTTTTTCAATGAAAAGAAATTGTGTGATACATCTGGGTATAAAAATGTGCAAACATGTACATACATATGTATGTAAGTTCACTCAGTTTGCTTCTGTCTGGTTCCTAAAATTTAAAGATTGAACTTATTAATCATCTAGCTATTGTAAACCTTTTCGTTGCAAAAAGTGGAAAACCAAATTCGGTGCAGAGAGATATGCTCGCCTTATGATCAACAACGCCAGCTTTATCTCATAATGAATTTATGTTTTCGTTCAAACACAAAACCATTTTAAATTCACTGTCTGCTGTGCGTCTGCCACACTTTAATACCTCCTGCTGGATATTTTGATTTAAGATGTAATTTAAGAAGTCAGCAATGCTCTTATATTTTGAGATTGAGGAGCATTTGGCGGTAGTTCGTTCAAGAGCGTAAAAAAATAATAAACAATAATTGTTCTTGTACTGTTAGAGAACTAATATGGTGTAAAGTTGTTTTCACACCGATGTATGTATGTATGTTTTGTTCGATGAGAACTTTTAATTAAAATTGTTTCAATATTTAAATTGCAGTACATGTTTAGAAATCGCAGATTTATGTTTCAACCGATGTCAAATGAATTAATTTGAATGAGAGTGTCTTCGCATTAATTTTAGCCCCGAACCCCACTCACATACTATTGACTTAAGATGTGTCTGATGGGTGCGATGCCGGCACGAGTGGTACATACATCAATACTTGTGAAGTGGTGAACTATGTTATGTATATACGAGCATTACCAACCTTAAGATCCGGGCCATTGCAGTACGTGAAATTTTTTGGTTGCCCGGAAACTTATTTCTATTAGTTGTATAAAATAACAAGCTCATCTACATGCGAATGTTACTCGCACTTGCCCAGTTTATTCTACTGATGGTTGCGTTGGTAAAATCTTCCTCCAATCGGATGAAAAAAATGTTTTCTAAAGAGATCTTTACGATTTTGAACTGAATATTCTTTACATTACTAGCGTAGATCGTGTCTATATACCAAAAAATGTTCAATCATTTGGCAAGTAAACATATTTTCGCCTGACCCCTACAGTCAATGCGCAACTGAATATGATACAAAATAATACACATTGCATTGAGGTCAAAACCACAAGGCGCTACCGCTTTATTGTGATTTGGGTATTATGCTCGCCCTCGCAAAATTTGTTTGAACCTCTCGCATCGCCCATGCTCAATCGATTTGCTCGTGAACGTGTAAGAGTATGAGTGCAATCGCATATTTGCTTCTACTGCAATAGGTCCTCGCGTTTCGTCAACTTTTTTGGGCTAAAGATATGTGGAGATGGTAGATGACAATGTCCCCACAATTTGAGGCTGCCCTTGAGAAAGGTAATTTGTTTTTTACCATGCTGCTTTTTGGCCGTCGCTCCACTCCCTATGTTTACTTCGAACACTAGATCTATCCACCAATTTATACATAAAAATGATTTCCTTTTGATCTAAGTGTTTTGCCATATGCATAGTGGCGCTACAGTCCGGGGTGGACCTGGGTCTCAACCAACATGCCTCTCCAGCCAGCACGATCTTTAGCCAGTTTCGCACTCCAATGTAAAAAAATAACACTCCTGATAACATCGAAAAGTTGATTCATCTCCCTTACCATTTTAAAAATACCCATGAGTTTTGGTTCGCGCAGATATTTTTATCCACCAGCGCATGCAGATCTTATAAAATGTTTTTTATTTCTTTTTAATGGTAGTAGGTCTGATTTTAGCGTGGACACATATTGTATAGTGTAATTTGAAGACTCAATCGATCGTTTAATTAAGCGTTCTGACGTTTATTTGGTATCATGAATCATGATGTTTGATGCATCACTGTTATGATATTTTGCAGATTCATACCTAATTTTGCAAATTCAAACTGTTTCACTTAAAATTGGAGTCAAGAGATTGCGGATTGGCATTTCTCAGATAGTAAGTTCAACCAAGTAGGGGCATAGGGAGTTAAATTTTTGCTTTTGTTATTATGTGTTTTTCTTTTGTTTCGTTTCTGCATACTTTGCATATAAGGATAACATGTTCTCAAGAAGTGGTAAAATTGAATTTGAATTTGAATTATTATGACATTCTGAACTGATTCAAGCAACAAACTTTCCCAGCCGCCTTTAACTGATCACACCAGTTGGTTAAGGTCCTTCTATACTCGTGTATACATATCATTTCAATTTAGCACGTTTTCTGCTGCATTGTCTATATGGAAGATTCAAGCATTGGAGGTTGAGGTTCATCAAAATTAGTTCTGTTTCAACAGTATAATGCTATTTTCTTTCCCCAATAGAACTAAGTAGTGCCTGCATTTCCCTTACAAGGTTATTATCTCCTACTTTTTTTTACTCTTTAAATGGTTATTGGAATTAACTTAATTCTATTTCTTTGCTAGATCCTGTTACTATTCATCATGTGAAAATCTAAGAAGAATTATAAGCGTCTTTCGCGTTGTAATTATTACGTTATGTTGGTTTTAATACGGCAATAGAATGCGGCATACTTAATTATGTAGATTATTCAGTTTTTCAATAACATCAATATGAGAAATTCATACAAAAATAATCTACGTTTGAGTGATGAGCGCAATTTTCAAACCACGCTCTTTAGAACCAGATATCTTCGGGTTAATCGTATATTTAAAAAAGTCTTAGACATACTCGTATAAACAAACATGATGGACATGCGCGATGTGTTATCTGCCATATAAAAGGCGTTTTTGGTAAATTTTTGAAAAACAAATATCCTTCATTTCAAACAAATAGTTACAATGGGGGCGCACGTCGCCATTTGAATTTTTTAACAAAATATTCTTATATGTATATGTCATATGTATTCAATCGAAAAAAGCGATCGCGCATTGGCTATTCTCAGATTGTAACATTGTAATTCTTATTCTCTAGTCAGTTGGGCGTTTAGCCGGTTAAAAATTATTTATTTGCGCACTTTATTGTGAGCTATTTATTGATCACACCAATTAATTTTTTATATAAATAATTAGTAACAACAACTAAATATTATTTTTGTAAATTGTTTTTCTGAATATGAAAGTATTTGAATGAGTGAGTGATAAGCAATCGTAAATAACTATAGGTCGACAACAAAAAGTTAATATGTAACAAAACTTGTCATATTTAAGTTTTCGGCAACGGTGATTCTCCACTAATCCGGAATGTTCCAGCAAAGATCATCCAAAATATTTCGTTCGTGATAGCCTTCTATACACTCTGGTACATTCTCGTAAGACACACTACTCATGAATGCTGATCTACTCCAATTGGTTTACCCATCATCTGTCACTAGATTAGTGAGAAAGAATTCAACTGTCAAATATTTTCGCCTGTGTCAATCCGTTCAGTTCGATTTTGCTGCCTGTGTCATTCGGTTCGGCATTTTTTCCCAATTTCGTAGTTCACTTAACGACGAAGAACAGAAAAAACTCACAAAAAAAGAAACTGCAAAGCATCAATTATCGATACAAAAGAAGTATTTTTTTTTCCGTGCTCTCAACAGTTCCCTTAAAAAAGTGTTGCGTGTGCTTTTGCATCATCCGTGGACAGTGCGAAAATGTTAAAAAACCTTCAACGGAGATTGAATCATCTGTAAAAAAGATCTTGTTAAAATTTTTGGTAAATATCTTCCCACCGAAAAGGAAAAAAAAAACGAAAAGAATTTTTTTCATATCAAACCTCTCCCTCTACAAGAGAGCGACATAAATTCCGCTTGCTCTTTCATTCTCGCCGTCTCAGTTGCTGTTTTTTTGGTTCTGTTTTCCCTTCGGTATTCGTCGTTGCCGCACGTTGGTTGACAGCGAGAGCAAAAGAGAAAGCGAGAAGTCGGAGTTTAGTAGAAAACGATGTTTTCTAAATCGAGTTTTCTTAAATTGTATCTTACGAGTGTTTGTGATTTTGTGCAGTGATTCGAAATTGAATGCTGATCTTTGTTTTCAGCAATAAGTTGGAAAAATATGTTTTATTATTCAGTTGTGGAATTGGAATGAAGTTAAGAAAGAAATTGGAGTTTGGAGAGGAAAAGTTTCTGCTCTGAAGGAGTAGACAAGGAAGGATTACACAGTACGTGCGATAGCACTAGAAGACGAAGCGAGATGAGCCGATGACAACCGGACTGAAGACAGAGAATTCGCTAACGTGAGTGCAAGAGTGTTCCACAGGGTGTGGAGGTTCTCTTAAATAAATCAGAAAAATGTTGATGTCTCCTATTTTGGATTTGGATGCATATTTGTGACTCGTTCGGGTGCAGGTTTTTTTTATATGGATATCCACATCAGAATAAAGCAAAATTAAAACAAGATACTGGTGATTACTTTGCAACTGGTAAGGCGAGAATCTTGATGTTTTCACGTATTCATAAGTAAACCTTCAACTCCGTTTTTTACCAAGGCGCAGTGAGACCTCTTAAGTAATTCTCTTAGCTCGCGCTTGTCACAATTTGCTTGTGGCAGAACGGATGACAGTCTCTCTTGGCATTTGTGCAAAGTTAATTTGTTTTATTGTAAAAAGGGCGTTTGAATTGTTTTGCTATATAATTATTGATAGATTTTTGCGTAATTAATGGCTGATGGTTTGTTTTACACTTAGTGTGATTAGTCACGTTACACACATCGATGTAGGTGTGTGGGGGAGGGTAAGTTCCTTTTTTGTCTGCCCACATGCCGTTTCCACAGAGCGAAGATGGTACACAAACAAGCAGAAAAACGATTTATTTGACAATTTTATTCGAATTAAGTCTAATTGAGCTCAATTGATATCACTCGCCGTGAGTGTAGTACACCTCTCCGTCTAACCCGGCCTTTGTACAGAACTTGTGCAGGAGTGTGAGTTCCATTCTAAAAAGTGAACTAGTTTTAATGGAAAACTACGCACGGCAGTGAACAGAGTACGATAAAATGACAATGAGACACGTTCCTATAGTTAATCTAAAAATACAGTTTTTTTCGCCTTATTCTTTCTTGTTCAATGTGTACAACAAGTCTTTGGTACGAATTGAGTCGTTATTTAGTCTTGCTACGATTGAATTGACCTAACGGTTGAGGGGTTGAGAAATGATAAAACAGACCTCAAGTTGATCTTCTAATGCGGATGACGAGCTTCCAATTAATCATAATGACCTTTCTCCAGCACTGTTATATGCTTACGAATGTAGAAGGTAGAAGGTCGAGCGAAAAGTAGAGTAACATAAAAATAAACTTTAACTTTTTGTCTAAGGATCAGGTTCCATATCCTTTATTGAATTGAATTTTTTATTTATTTTAAATCTTATATTGTGGTAAATTTTGAATTATGATATTTTATGAATAAGTGCTATCATTTTTGATATACATATATAGATATGTGTGTATGTTTATATGAACATTATCATTGTTTCTCCCAAACAAGGAAGAACGATATGAAATGGGCCCTTATCTTTGAAGTATTAATTTTTCATGAAGGTAGTAAAAGCATAACTTTTTACCTTTTTGGGAACTATGTATGTATGTACGAAATGAAATTAGTAAGTTAGTGTAGCATATTGTGTGACATTGACTACAAAGTGAATTTTATTTACAATTGATGTTACAAGCTCCGGTGTTACAATTCTTAAGATTCGAAATAGCGGTTCCAGATAGCCATCACAAAAAGTTCTTAGGCGAAAATAATGACTTGATTGTATTTTTAGTTTCAAAAAGAACAATTAAAGCTATCCAAACCAGTAATGGACGATACTTATTTTACTTGTTGTAAAAACTCAGAAATTGTACATCAAATTCAGAGGATCTCGAAATATAAAGGCAGAGAACGGAAGAGGGAAAGACCAAAAAATTAAGATACAACGAAAGAAAAAATAAATATTAAATAAATGAAAGACGGGGCGAAAAAGAAAACGAAAGAATATCCGTCTTCAAGAGATATATGTTGTTTAAAGTTTAATGCCCTTTTTATTAACATTGTGGACCATTGCAAGTTAAAATTTCTCAAGTGCACCATCGCCGTGGTTCTGTGGGTGAAGGAGATATATACTCTGTTAGGCATTTCTTAAATCTAGTCGGTACACTGTAATCTAGTCACAGTGACACATGAAGCTAACGCTGTAATCACATTTGTTGTGCAAAATGCATACGTTCTACCAAGCGCGAATGATGGTGACAGGCACAGTGAAGAGTGCCAATATGTAGGTAAGCATTTGAATAGCACCGATATAGCAATATAGCGACCAAAATCCAATCTAGATGCAACGAAGTACTGGCGAAAAAGGGGGAGAAAAAGAAAGATGACTGGTGTGTGCTATTTTTGTAAAAACTGCCTAGTTCGTCCCTTAGAGACAACTGGCCGCGCACCATGCACCGCCAACAAACGCTGGATGGCTAAAAAGACAACGATGCAGTTCTCCGTGGAACCTGACTGCACTTTCTGATGACGATAATCATGAAGACGATGACGATGATGATAATGTTGTTTATGATGATGATGAAAATGGTTATAGTATCAGCACTCCGTGTTGGGCTAAGCAATGATGATGCATTCACTGCATGTACATGGAGTTCCTCTCCTTCATACCTTTATTTAAAGTATTTTTATTTTTTTTTGTTTGCAATGCTGCCGTTTCCTCACATTTTATTTATAACCCCGCAATAAAGGCTTGTGACTAAACTCTTTGTTCCTGCTGCTTCATTTTTTTCTCTTCAAAGAAAGAGTGCCCTTCTCTGCTTCGGGACTGACAGGGATTCTGCATGAAACAGTTTCAATGTTAATCCGATAGTGAAGTTGAGTACACACATAGTTTCAGTTTGCATTGTCTCTATCGTGCGCAGCGCCGGCTTTCATGGAGCACTGACCTAGTTTATCTGTATTTCTAAAAAAGAGAGATAAAGGCCAATCAAATTCAAAAAGATGAAATTCAGGAAAAGACTTGTTCAATCGATGGACGCCGGCAACTGGCGACTTTCACTGTAGCATGTCCAATATGACCGGGCTTGTTGTTTTATTTCATTTTATTTTACCGGTCTTTTGCCGGCCGGTTTCTTCTTTCTTACTTCTTCGGTTGAAAGTTGTTAATTAATCAGCCTCGTGCAAGCTCTCTTTGGTAAGCGAGAAATGTAATTGTTTGATACTTTTTTTCTCCGGTGTGTGTTGAAGATATGTGGCATTTAATTTTTATTGGACTCCACTTTTGGCAATGGTGATGCAGTGATTCATTTTAATTTTGTAGTTGGCAAGTTCACAAATCCATATCAAGATTCTTTTGCTATAATTCATTGTTATCATGAGCATCGACAAAATTCTAATTATACCACGAATTAGGTTGTGTTGAGTGTAAGAGTCTGACGGTCTCGAGTATAACAACATGCCTGCAAATCATTAAAGTTTTCGCTAAGTTAATTAATGCAGCAATAATTATTATATTTGAATTGGCCTTTGGCAATGAACGGTTTTTTTTTCCTTTTCAACGAATGAGTGTCGTCGATTCGTATGTGAGTAATGGGCAAGGAATGTGATTGGAGCATTTACAGACAGTTAAATGGTAAGGCAGGAACCACTTGAAATGTAACTTGAGTAGCTTTGCATATCGGCAGTATACTGCTGATTAATGGAACGTGTTTGCTTGATAGTGATCTTATTGCGAATTTGGATCGCACATACATGATATGAAGTTTGGTTGTTCTTTTTGTTACATTTTTGCATTAGTATTTCGAATTTTGAAAACACTATCATTGGCAATTGCAAATCCTACTGTCATTCAATAAGCAGCATTTCAATAGATTAGACACTTTCTGAATTAAGCTGTTTTCATGATGATTCCATGATTTGTTTGATTGCATTGATCCGTCGTAAGAAAAGAACTAAAAACAAAACCGATATACGTTGAACATGTATGACACATGAATACAATCAATATTTTCGGTGCGAGTCATTATAAATAACAATTAGGCGTATCAAAGATCATGTTGTAGTATGCTGAGCCATAGAGTTAAAAACAAAGGTATGCTCTGTTATACCGAAGGACAGTTTCCTCGTAAGCCGTCTAGTTGGCGAAACGAATGTTTGTTCACTACAGAATCAAAATTTTAAAAAAAAGTGTGCTATTGTAACGCAAAAAAACCGACACCTACAAATTCTTTTATTGGCAAGTAAATGCAAGAGCTTTGTTGAAATACTTTGACCCTATCACAGTAATTCATTTTATGGAATTAATATGCGTTAAGTTGCTGGCTTACATGGATGACATTATCGTATTTAGTGGGGTATTGCGTAACATTGCTAGCATTGGACAGAAGTGGTTAAAATCCGTCTGGTGATCCCGGAGGGCCAAATGACGTTCATCACAAAGTGTTAGAGTTTAAGTTTTTTTGTATAAAACATCGGTTCCCTCATCACTCTTTTGGAAGCACTCATCAGCCATTTTTTTTGGAAGAAGAAGAGATATTTCCCACGGAAGTATGAAAACCCAAAGAATCTAAGAAACTGAGACGGAGAAGGCCTCAGAATTAAAGATTGAACAGAAATAAGGAAGAGCTGCAAATAGTTTGGAGCACTTGGGTGAAGAGGCACATTTGTCTTAGCAGAAGTGCAATTCAGTTTCAAAACTAAAAATCAAAAATCAGTTTATTGTTTTATTCCAAAAAAATGAAAAATTGTCAAATAATTGAGCGACATTTTCTATTTGGACAAAATTACTTCAGCATAGAAAAACTATTTTCCCAGAAAAAAACGCGACGAAATTCGTCGTGGACTCAATGTTTGTCGTTCACTACACTAATGTTTTTTCATTCCTCACTATAATCTGCTAAATATGAATGGATGGACACAAATATGTCACGAAATATATTTCACCTTTTGTTCAGCCTTGTTTTCCTCGGCGTATAATACGTGTATATGATAAACATCATAGGTATGTGTATTTAAAGAGTCACATTTCCACCACTTGAGAAAGAAAACAAACTTGGAAAGAAATATAGAATTCACCGCATGGATACAATCAAATGCTGAGATTTAAAAATACTGTGTCGGCAGCATTCTCACAAAAATTGAATTAATTGGTTTATTTTTCCCACATTTTGCGTTCGATATTCCCTACGCAAAATTTCTTTTATTGTGTCATCGGTTTTAATTTAATATAATGTGTATTCTGCAGAAAAGAAATTTCAGTGCGTTTTTCATTCAAAATGATCTCTTTAATCGTATGCGGCCTGGGTGGTTCAACATTGATAAGAGGAATTGAATTGAATTTAAATGCATTTTTATTTTTCATTCATTATTACTTAAATGCTAGACAAAAATACTTAAATCTAGCTTAATAATATAATCCATTGATCTTAAGTCTAACTTACTGACTCTTCACGAGTACTCTAAGCTAATCTATAACATTTTTCTGTTTGCCTCTCGGCCTCTTGTTTTATTTAAATTTATTGCTTAAAACTAATTACATTTTTTTTTTAATTCCTCCAAGAAAATTTTAAAAAACTTGGAATTATTGGTTTTATTTTTTCTTAACCTAACTTAAAAAATAAACACCGAAAAGAACTAAATTGCAAACCTATTCTACCTAAAACTAAACCCAAACTTGACTATATACAATTAAATTAACCTAAAACTTAACTCTACTTAACTTAACTATTTACATTAAGCTTAACTATGTCCGTAAAAGTATACGGACGCGTGCACCAAGGCGTATATGTTATTTATATGCCTTACATATATATCTCATACGCCGTGATGCACCTTTTTTTCATTTTTTATTTTTTGTTGTTTTTTTTTTATTGTTTTTATTTTTTAATTTTTTTGTATTTTTTTGCTTTTTAATATTTTTTTTGTATTTTTTTTTTTTTTGCTTTTTAATTTTTTTTGTATTTTTTTTTTATACTAAAATGCTTAAAAACTACCTTAACCTATGTGAGTTGGCCCGTTGGACTCAACTATCCCGTCTATTTGGTTGAGAAGTTAGCGGCATCGAACGCTGGTTCTGGTGTAACCACCAGTAAAAACGCCGTTCTTTGGCAGAAACTGCTCTGTCGCGGGCAGAAATCGCTCTACTGAACCGTAGGAGTTCCTCATGGCTGCGAGCAACGTCCGGCTCGTATTGGAGTTGCCTCTCGACTGTTCGGCGTGCGACATGGAAGATGATAGGGCAGCCTTCCCCATCTTGTATCAGGCCTTTAGCGTCCAAATAGAGGAAAGCTTCAGGCGGAATGAAGCCGTTAAGACGTACCCGTTCATGGTACATTTCATTTGGGTAGTGAGCCCCAAAGATCAGACTGTTGGTTGAAGCCATGCCTCGAGCAGTGTGACTTCGTATCAACTTAATAATAAAATTATCTATCCTTATAAGGTTTGCCTCGTTATACAGAACCTCGTTGGGGTAGAATTTCTTGTACTGGGATTCTGGTGTTCGATATAAACGGAGGCAGGCCCGAAGACACTGCCTCTCGAACACCCTCATCTTTTCCATCTGGGAAGGACTCACGTTGAACCACACAGGACAACCATACACCATAATTGGCCGGATGAGGGCCATGTAGCAGATGACCTTCACTCTGGTGTCAAGTTGACTGCTGTAAAACAGCCCTCTTGCCATAGCGAAGGCCTTCTTAGCCCTGGTCAGAGCTGTATCTATGTGGATACCACCATACAGATACTGGTCCAACCAGATGCCTAGATACCTGACAACACTTTTTACAGTTAATGGTCGTCCTTGTGGGTCAACTATGCCGAACTTGCGCCAGTTCATTTTCGTGTCCCTTGAGGCCCTGGACAACGGGGTTCTAAAAAGGATAGTTTCACACTTCTGGTAGTTGATTTTCAACTTCCAGTCGTCGCAAAATCGTTGAATTGTATCGAAGTCGCGTTGCAACAAGACATTTATTACCTCTACCTTCGGACCTGATCTGTACGCGATTAGATCATCGGCAAACGCTATGATGTTAGGCATAGAACCTATGAGATCGCTAGTGAATATACTGAACAAGATCGGCGAACCAACAGCTCCTTGTTGCAGCCCATTTTTTATATGGAACACTGTAGTTGAAATTTCGTTGCCATTTTTCACAACAAACTTCCTACCTGTGACCATGTCGTAGATCATATATAGCAATGTTTTATTGATGCCGAGCCTGACCAACTTAAGGAAGAGACCTTCTAACCATACGGTGTCGAACGCCTTCTCCATGTCGATCAGGCAGGCGCCTGTACACTGGGTTTTGTTTCTATTCCACTGTATGTCGGAAACCAATTTAGACGCGGCATGAATGGTGTCATGCCCCGCCCTGAAGCCAAATTGATTTTCCGGTATTATTTGTTTTACCTCAACCCATTCTTTGAGAGCTCTAATGACTATCTTCTCGAATACCTTGCTTATGCACGGAAGAAGACTTATAGACCGAAGATTTGTCGGGATGGAAGTGTCTTTGTCCCGTTTTGGAATTGGCTGTACCACAGCTGTTTTCCAATGCTTCGGGTAATATGCATTACTCAACGCATTGTTAAACAGTGTTGTGTATACATCCACCGCCTCAGAGGGTAGATGGCGCAGAACAATATTTGGTATCCCATCAATTCCCACTGACTTCTTATTCTTCAGTGAGTTGAAGATACCTTGGAGTTCATCTGTTGAAATAAGGATGGAGTTGTTTCCATCGTCGGCGACGGCATTATTTGCCAGAAGATCGTCACTGAATCTGGTAAAACCAGGATTCTCTGATCGCCATTGACTTATTTCGTTCCGAAGATAGAAGTGGTTCAGCAAGGCCCTGTTCTCCAGGTCGTGGTTCGGACTACGAGTCTCGTTGACCGTGTACACTTTCTGGAAAACAGCACCAATTGCATTAACCTTCTCCTGGGGATCTTCCACTACGAAGAAGTCGTTGTCAAGCACTGCCCCATCTGGATCGATGCCAACTGACGTAAGTAAGTTCGCGTTGTCTGTTGTTCTGTCAAGTCGAACGCACTGAATGTCATTATGATCTCTCCTCCGGAAGATTTTATTTACTTGCGGGAACATGCTCGGGTTGTTAGATCTTACAGCCCGAATCTTATTGCCCCAGTGCAAGCTTACAGCTAGACTGTAATTTTGTCTTATTAATTGTTGGAGTACTTTGATCTGTGACTTCAGAGAGCGAATCTCTGCACTCTGTGGATCTGTAAACCGCCTGTACAAGAGTTTTAGCCTTGACAGGAGTCTACTTTTTTGCACGTGAAGTGCGTCGATTTCAGAGTTCCGATAGATGTCGCCATAGTCGGTTTGTGACACCTTCGGAATCGTCCTATCCATTGTACGTTTAATGACCTCGTCCATTTGTGTGAGGTACCTGTCAACCTCTTCGTTCGTAAGGTTTCTGTTTGTAGGAGGATTGATCACACTCGAACTTATTTCTCTGGATAAGGCTCTAGAAAAACGTGGCCAGCGCACCTTATTATAATTATAAGGATGCGTTTGGACATATTCCTCTAGTTCCTCCAGCTCGTTCGGGAGCTGTATTACCGCGGCGAGACCACAGTGATCACTGTCATACTCGACCGTAGTTAAACAGTTCCTCGTGCGTCGCTCCACGTTAAGTATCGTCAGTCGTCTGTCGATTAGCATCACATCCAGATAGGACCCGCTTCGAGGAAAGGAGGGTCTATCGGTTGCAAGCAAATCTAACCTGAACTCGATATTGTTCTGTTCCATCCACTCTAAGAGGGCGTTTCCTCTCTCGTTTGGAACATTATTACCCCATTCACCGTGTTTGGCGTTCAAATCTCCGGCTAGAATATAGTAATTTTCTTCCGAATTTAAGCGGAGGCTAGTGAAAAGAGCCTCGAGCTCCGAGAGAAAGTTCGGGTTTTGAGGTTCGGATGCATAGACAGCGATTACAAACAGCTTCTTTCCACCTTGGAGAGAGATGCGTGCAATGGATGCTTCTAGCACACTAAATCTACGTACCACATTGCTATATACGACCTTATGACAAATGTTATTTTTAATCAAGAGAGCGACCCCACCACCTCGAGTGGATTGGGGTCGATCTCTTCTGATTATGTGGTAATTTTTGTACCTGAGAATGCGCGTCTGGTTTAGCTTAGTTTCGCTAGCCATCAGCACGTCAGGATTGTGGGTTTGCAACAAGTTGGAGAGCGTTAATTTTCGTTCAATCCTAATCAGCGAATTAACATTCACTGCTAGGATCTTAAAGGTTCTTACCTCGCGTGAGCCCATTATATCTGCGAGCGTTGGTTCACAGGCAGCTTAGAGAAGAGGAAATCTACTCTAGCCGTCTGCGCAAGGAAGCTGGTCTGTAATTCGACCATCTGTTTCTGCAAGGCAATCATCTGCGCTTGCATCGACTGGATGGAGGACATTACGTCCCTTATGGAGGGCTCTGCCTCGGGTTGCCTGGCCATTGGAGCCTGGGCAACCTTCGGCACTGTCCGCTGTGCCGGTTCTCTGCCTGACACCATTTGGGCGTAGGAGATAGCCGGCGTAACAGCAGTAGCTACAGCACGGGCCACTGGCCTGGCTGCTACCTTTTTCTCGTTCCTAACTTCTTTTACTCTCTGTCGGAGTTCTTTGATTCGTGGACACCCCAAATAGGTTGCAGGGTGTCCATTTCCTCCGCAGAGTACACATTTGAGGATCGCCTTATCCTCGACTTCGTCCGTGCCTAAAGGGCATTCCCCTTTATTGTGGCTGAAAGTGCATCGTGCGCAGCGGAACTCCATATTGCAGTTCTCCGCGACGTGCCCCAACCTTCTGCACCTCGCACATTGAAGTACGTGGTCAGTTTTGTTTAATCTCTCCCATTTCACACTAAGACCGCCTACGAAACGGATTTTTCGTAGGTTGTCAATTTTCGTGCCCTGGGATACCTGAACTAAGAAGAAGGGAAGTGCCTTCTTCTTCGCTTTCGCTGCCGCAGTGCTGAAAGGCTTAACCCCTATGAACTGGACCTCGTCGCTCTCAACTTGGCGCAGCTTGTTGAGGAGTACCTTCGGGTCGGTAGAGGGATTTATACCCTTGAGGAGCAAGGTCTGTGGCCTTTCTCCTCTGGGAGTGTACGTGTAGAAGTCAGCGTTCGATGCCGCTAACTTCTCTTTTAAGAATCTAAACCCGTCCATTGTTAGACAATGGACGGTGTGGATTTGGGGAGTCTTATACCTAATGTAAAAAGTCTTACTTTCTAAGGCCAACTCACATAGGGTCTCCAGTTCGTCGGTCCCCATGCCAAAGACGTTGATAGGTGGGCATCGTACTTTAGGTTTCTGTTGCTGTTGTTGCTGTTGCTGCTGTCGCTGCTGCTGTGGTTGTTGATGTTTTTGTTGCTGTTGGTTCTGCTGCTTTTGTTGTTTATGGTGTTGTTGCTGAGATAGTTGCTGTTGGGCTGCCTTTGATGTGGCAGACCGTGTCTGTTTTGGTTGCACTTGTTGTTTTTGCTGCTGGTGTTGTTGTCTCAGTCTTAACTCTTGCTGAGCTTTTTGCAACCGCTGCGCTGCCTTTGATGTTGAAGGCGATTCATGTTTTTCTTGTTGCCTTTCTTTTTGTTGCTGCCTTTTTTGTTTCAGCTTCAGAAGTTCCTCCTCCTGTTGTTTTTGCTTTGCTGCTTTCTCTGCAGCTTTCCTCGCCGTGGATTGCTCGTACAGGAACTTAATGTGGGCGTCGAGCTTTGCCCTTTCTTTATCCATATCTTGGAGTTTCTTCTCCTCCTCTTTTATTTGCTCCGCCTCATCATCGGCGTCTGATGTGGCGAGAACCTGGAACGAGTTGTCGCTCCCTCTATACGAATAACGACATTCGTTGCCCTCCGATTCGCATTGGAGGGCTTCGATGTCGATGTCTGCGGCCGTTGAAGGCGCCTTTGTTGGCGTGTTTTTTTTTGTCGACACCGATCCGCCCCTGTTCGGTGCAACTGCTTCCTCGTCTGACGTCATGGTTGTCGTCCGACGCTTTGTTAGTTTAGGCTGTGGCTGCAACCTCTTCCTCCTCTTGTTCGTTTCTGTAGTCCGGCTCGTGGGGCTAGCCACGCGGATGCTACCATCACTCGTAAAGTGGCCTGACATCCCAGCCACCGGTGTTTTAAAATCACCCGATTTGCTGGCTTCAGGCCGTTCGTCACTCTCCATCTCTCACACTAAGTGTCTTTTTTTTTTTTTTTTTTAATTAGAAAAAAAATAAAAACCGATTTCAGCACTCGGGATTTGAACCCGGGTTCCCTCGAGTCACTACCGCGTGCTCTACACCTAGGCCACCAATGCTCTTAATTTTTTTTGAACTTATTTCGCACTATAACAAACTATCTTTAACTTGCGAAGCCGAAACACGTCTGAACTCCGCGAAGGTCTGTGAACGACTGACATTGATAAGAGGACATTGATATCGTATGCACTTGCCTTAGCGGCTTGTTGCAGTAATTCTTGGAATTCTTTTTATAGAATTGAATGTGTGCTGTACGTATGTAATTATAATAAATAAATGCACAGGCTGAAGTCAGTTGACAATTGAACAATTCTCTGTTGGAAGTACATGTGATTGCTTTTGATTCCGTGAATACAGGGTGTTACGAAACATACGCGTTATTTATTTTATTTTGGCATTGGAAGACCCATTGCTTTTTTTGTTTTCAAGTTTATTATTATGCATAATAGCTTCCTAGAAGGAGCATACCTCAGGTACGCGAACAGACTTGTTACCCTCCTACTTTTTAAAGAACAATAGCACGCACAACACCATAAGCTGCTAAGTAGCTACGCCTTGTTGCCTATTCTGCAAATATGTTATGTACTATATTTTATATTTATTTGAAAAATATTTCCTGGGTTGTACAAATCCTTCACATCTGAATTTATCACATAAGTGTTAAATGTGCAACGGCTGTTTTAAATCTTTCACGAACGAAGAACGAAATTATTCTACATGAAATATATAAGCCGATTCAATTCCGATTCACAAGCACAAAATAATCAAACATGTGGGAGAATTGATATGTCCGTATGTTCTTGCAACTGTTTAAGGAGTCAGGACACCCTATAAAAAGTTGATGTGACTTGCCCGAGCTACTATTTATTGAAATATTAAGTTTATTTCATGTCGAGACTTTGAATTGTCGTGTTTTTATCGCATACGCACAATGAAATTATTCAGTTCCAGATAATTAATGGATTTTTCTGTTACTGCAGTCTAATATATACTATCTCTTGCAATCTTGCGACAATTTGAATGAAAAGGAGCTAGTTTTATTTTGACTGGAGTATGTGAAAGACAAGGAGTCTTGCGGGATTTTATAATGTCAGATCCATTATTGTAAACAAGGGAGTAGTGAAAATGTTGCAAAATGTGTTTCCTTGGATTGGTGTAAATTAACATTTTTCTGATTCACGGCGTAGTATGGGAATGCGCTTGAACTCTAGGTTGGGTCCCCAAATTGGACTGGTCGTTTGAAGTCGGTTTTAAAGCGCGGGCAAATGCTTACCAATCCTATTTTTTCTATTGCATTGCCTTAACTAATGACAAACTTGTGTAGTCCACGGGACTTGACTTGTTTACCAGAATAGTTTAAAGAATATCCTCTTTAAAGTGACTTTATTATGTGTTTCAATGCCGACCCAAAGGAGTACTCTTTTATATCTTGTGCATTCTGCATTCTTTGCTTTATGATTATTGGTCAATTTATTATCCGCTGCTGCAGGAATGAATAACAAATAAGTTTCCATCCAAAAGTCACTTTGAATGAATGATTACACACTCCTTAGACAGTTTGCGGAATAGTAGGCACAATACAATTGATCCAAAGCATCCTAATCGCTTTTACTTTTCTCCATCCACATTAGGTTGTCAAATAACGAAGACAGGCCACCTTCATCGGCATCGACTGCTCTCTGCGTAGTTATGCAAAAAGTAATCAATCAATTGTCAAATACTTTTGCTCATCATTTTGTCACTCACACAAAGCAAATCCTCAAAAGAATGAGTCCCGCCGGTCCGTCATGTCAAATGGCAGCTACAGCTGCAAGTTCCAGCAATCAGTTCCGTGTGCGATCCAATCCGGCAGTGAAAAAAATCGATACTCCCGAGTTTCAGTCAATCTTCACCGAAGAGTTGCACACTCTTATTGGGCTCTTTAAGAAGTACAACTATGAGTTGAGAATAGCTGGTGGGGCAGTCCGTGACATCCTTATGAACATCAAGCCGAAGGATGTCGATTTGGCAACGACCGCTACACCGGACCAGATGAAAGAAATGTTCACCAAGGAAGAGGTACGAATGATAAACTCTAAGGGTGAGAAGCATGGGACAATAACGCCCCGCATCAACAACAAGGAAAACTTTGAGGTCACCACTCTGCGGATTGATGTCATCACCGATGGTCGCCATGCTGAAGTTCAGTTCACCACAGACTGGCAACTGGACGCCAACCGTCGGGATTTAACAATCAATTCGATGTTCCTGGGGTTTGACGGCACTGTGTATGATTATTTCTTTGGCTACGAAGATCTGCAAAACCGCAAGGTTGTGTTTGTGGGTCAGGCTGATACCCGAATCAAGGAAGACTTCTTGCGGATATTACGGTATTTCAGATTCTATGGGAGGATTGCGCGGGACCCATGGAATCATGACGTAGGTGTTTTGCAGGCCATACGAGAAAACGTCGGTGGTTTAGCGAAGATCAGCGGCGAACGCATTTGGAGTGAATTCCAAAAAATCTTACAAGGTAATTTCGCCATGGAGCTAACCCTGGAGATGTTGAAATGTGGTTTGGCTCCGTATATTGGACTGCCAACTGAACCGGATGAAGAAGAGCTTCGGCAGCTTTTCGGAAGGATTGCAAGATTTAACGGGCCACACCATTCGATAATGTTCGTTGCTGGCCTGTTGCGCACCACCGACGATGCGATACGCCTTCATGAGCGCCTAAAGCTGTCGGCATTTGAGAGAGATTTGACACTTTTTATTGTACAAAATCGTGACTTGGTGGGCAAAAGCTTGACCACATTGAAGGACTATCAGATATTTTGCATGCAACCTTTTGCGAGGCGCGATTACGTAGAGGAACTACTCAAGTACTCTGGGAAATACGAGCTATACACAGAGTTAAAGGCATGGAAGTTGCCAGTGTTCCCGGTGAATGGCAACATGTTGAAGGAGAAAAATTGCCCGGTCGGAAAGAAGATGGGCCACATAATGTCAAAATTAAAGTTAATTTGGGCGGAGAACGACTTTAAAATGACCACTGAGAATCTTTTAGAGGTACACTTGCCAAAAATTCTGGAAGAGATGCCCCCCTCCCCACAGCCACACAAAAATAAGAAGCAGAAAACTAAGTAAAGCTTTCTAAGTACTAAATTCAATGATACTTAAACCTTTCACCAGTGTACTGAATTTGATTAAATAAAAGTTGAATGAATCATTTCCTTTTTCGACTTGCGTTTGTGATTTCTTATGAGAGTGTGTATGTGTGGGTTGATTTTAGGCAACACGAAGAATTGTATGCATGACGAAGGGGGTAAGTTTGGCAAACATTGCGGTATTAAATTTCAACAGAAACAACTTAGCGAGCTACTAATTTTTGACAATTTAAAATCAATAGCGAAATAACACTTTCGCCTTATGAATCCCAAAAATATGATATCATTTTTTCAGAAACTCGGAATTCCTTAAAAGCGGTATCGCATGCGCCGAGCGAGTGGACAATTTGACTCTTTTCTACGTGCAATGTATATGAACAAAAATGTTCTTCTCTTTTACCACTTTAAAATATGAATGTGTGATAAACGAACCATATATTAAAAAATGCTTTAACTTGCATTTGTTAGTGATACATAATAAAGATGCTCATTAACTCGAACCCTTTGTTGTTAAATACTGACATGATCCTAGCTCTTCCTTAAGTTTAATTAATTCATGTTTTGCATTTATTTATTTAAACAGCAGAATGAATGAATGTAGGGGACATTGCTCTGCAAATTTGAGACTACGAAGGCTTAGGAAGGAACTATGATTTAACAAAACAACGTTACAGTTAGGACATGCTCATTATGGATCGATGTCAGCTGTGTCAGTTTCCAACAGTGCCAATTCAAATCCTTAAAACCAGGTTTCAATCGCAGCGCTTTGTAACCTATCAATGCTTAGTTATCAACGCCTCTTCAGTTAACGGCTCCGTGCACATGTGAACAAACACCGAACTAAACATGTAAACAAATCGAAGAATCGATAATTAAAAAGCAATCTTAAATGCACGGGGAATAACAATAAAACAAAACGAGAATGCCACAAGAAAGCGTTTAATTTGTTTATTCTAAATTTAGATGCAATTTGCGGCGCGGTCCGGATAGGAACGGTGACAGCGTAGTCGGGTTGCGGGCGGAGAGGGTGGCTGTGTAAAGGCAGCTTTCAATGAAAACTTCTTAGAGGCAGGTCACGAAACCGTGAAAAATGTTCATAAAACAGCAAATCCACTATTCTGCCTCCGGCTTCTCGATTGTTTATTGCACTTCATCACTCCCACGTGGTTGTTCACCGAAAAAAGGGGTGGATTGGGGACGTCGTTACAGGGCGGCGAGAATCTCAAATCGTGCAAATTATACGTACATTCGTATGTAAGTATAACGTATTCATAAAATACGTCTTCGTGTATTTTTAATAATTAAAAGCGAAAGTTTTATTTACTGATCCGTGCGGCGATAGAAGCCGCTTATTGTTGTTTTATATAATAATGAGATTAGGCCAGCGGGGGGAGCGTGTGGGCAAAAGGCGTCAGTCATGTGGTCGGACGCGAAATACGGTGGCGCCAGCAACATTTGTTGCGAAACAAACTTAAATCATTAACCGGTCAGCGGCATGGGCAACGACAGGGGCTCGAGACACGAGCGAAAAATGTGCCGTATATGACACTGTGTGCACTACCACGCACTGTAGCCATTGATTTATTTGCATGCGGCTTGAGCATGGAGTTGGGCTGGCTGCATTTCAAAGGTATCCGATAGATAGGCAATATTGAGATGCAGACCAGCAGAATCGGGGCAGATCAAACAGACAGATATGAGGGAGCGTAGGAAGTGCCGTCGTAGCTGTGTCAGACAATTCGCCTTGGGGCAATCCTTTGAGAACACGTTCATTGTTTCGATTTGTCATTCGTTTTAAACAACAGGACTGAACAAGGTGTGGATTGTGTGTTGAATTTGAGGCTTTATAGTTTTTTTTTTGGATCGGCAAGATTAATGAGTACGTGTGACATGCAATTGTAGGGATGGTGACGTGAAATGGGCTATTTTTGTGAAAATATTAGAAAACAGGCAGTGATATAAAAAGGTTGCTTAATGGATTGTATAATCAGCATAAGAGGCTGCAGTATTTTTAGAATATTTATGTGGAGTCTTTTGAATCGCAGTTGACCGACCTGGTATTTGCAATCTAATCTTTCGGATTAGCAATAGAATTCTTTACGCGATTTTTCGTGTATGATGTTTTCGTATGTGGCTTGACTTAACTTAAGTTTCGAAACTAATCCAACAAAGCTTAGCTATTGTAAAGGTCGGATTCGACATTCTTGTGCGAAACCCATTTAGAACCATCACAAGAAATCGTCCTTGAATGTTTTTTTTTATTTTTTTATCTTCATATTTGTACAGACTTTATGTACAATTTTGTAAATATATGTATATATAGAATGTTTGAACATTTTTGTTGAAGGTACTCTACATCAAGCCACAAACTAAATTATTTGTTGTTAATAAGTTTTATTTTACTTAAAAAATAAATAAATAAATAAATAAGTACTGTGAATATATAAATCACAACAAATATATAATTTGAGTATAAAGGTGGCCTCCTTTTGTTTTTTTTTTATTTTATATTTTTCAGCTTTATATCAGACTTTAACCTATTTCTTTAATATATTCATGTTGTAAAATGTAAATGGTTGATATATTTGCTAATGCAGTGGAAAGAATATTCCACCAAATGTTTTCAATTCAACTTAATGCAACGCTGCTCCTTAACAGGCATTAAATCACATGCCGATTTTTGATAGGCAATTTTCATCCCAAATGTGTGTGAGATAATGGTACAAATACGTTTGCATTTAAATCCAAAATCTCCCTTCTTGAGACAGTCACTGAAGCTCAAATGTAATAGTAACTAATAATCAGAATTTCAGCTGCCAACGAAATATCCATAAACCATAAAATGTCGGCTCTTCGAAACTGCCTTCCCATCTTCCACCAGACTGCAATAGATTGAACATCCATAACTAGTGTCGTTACTTGCAATGTCAATGCTAATTGAGTCATAATCGCAAAGTGCGCATTTAACCTTTGAATGTTCGAAACTTTAAGTCAGATTTATTGTAATATGTGATTTATAATTTTTAATAATTTACTTATATGCTGTGAAATACCCATGTAATTTTGTGTTTTATTTCACGTTTATTTTTTATTTTGTACCATTTCGCGCGTAACCTGGTGTATGTATCGTTATATCAAAAGACAGTGCACAAGGGCTCTATGTTATCTCGTTTTTATCACACAACTATTAAAACTGTCTATTTTTTGGGGAAAGCAAAGTGTGTACTCAATAAACTTAAAGATTCGAAAGTATCTGATAAAAGTTGTACTAATCGTATCAAAACCGAGAAAGCGCTATTACAATTTGACCTTAAAGTAAATCAAGTCAACCTATCATACAATTTTAAACGATAGGAAATAAATTAACTCAAGGTTACACAAAGAATATATGCCTATGCATGTACACCCATAAGCCCTCTTCCTTTTCAATGTATCCATTCAAACTAATTTTCATAAGGCACATCCAACAATCTTCCGCAGTGGCCTTCCGCTATTTTCATTCAGCTCGTTAAATTATGCGTTTCTTACCACTGCTTAGGACTAGAGGCAGAATAAGAGTATCTATTCGCCCCTCTGCACACAGCCGTCACCAGTTCAAAAGAAACTCGATAAAATTCTTTAAAGTATGTCTATTCTCATCGTGGTTGGCAATGCACAACGATTTCTCCGGCAGGACATTTGCATGTTGCTCAGAGCTTGAAAACCGATTATACAAGGCAAACATCAATGACGATACTTTCCTGGCAAGTAAAAGTTTCATAAGCTTGTGAAGAGAGTTGTGAGGACGCAAGAGAGAGAGAAGAGTGTTCTTCAATTAGCTCTGTCCTGGTGTCTGCCCGTTAATGAAGCGCACTGTGTCGCACTGTTCTATTATTCCTCGTCCAGACAAAACGCCCACACCAATACAAAATCTTATCTTAATTAATAAGAAATCTTTTGTGTAATTTTGTGTTGTCGGTCTGTCGGGCACAGCGATTATGCCATGTTACTGATTGCAGTGGGAAGAGGCAAACCGACTGCACACAGGCTTAAGTGGAATCAGCAAAATTTGTCGAACAAACATAAAATAAATTTATGGAAAGATTTCGTCGTATCTTGTAGTCAGGCGAGATTAGGAAATGGATATACTATATAATCATTAACAGCATAACGGAATCACGTCCTCCGTCTCGCCAGCGCCTGAGTCCTTACGAGTAATCAATACTGCTGGGTGCCTATGGGTGGTTTCGGCCGGTGCAAGCCGCCTGAGGTGAGAGTAAAATATGCTAGAATCGACATTTTCCCCGCCCCGCCCAGTTGAATGAAACAATTACACCATCGATTGGGGAGAAGGGAACACACAAAAGGGGGATGATTAACAACGTTCACATTAGATGTTGTGAGCTTCACAGAAATTTACATAATAATCCAGAACTATGTCAAAGTTTCGGGTAAGTGACGTACATCGGCCGACCGAAAAATCGAGAGTGGCCCCATCGTAGTTTGACGGTTGGCCCAAAGGTAGTAAAAGAATGAACAAGAAATATTACATGACAGGCTATGAGAATATATAGAGCTCTAGCAACTAGTGATAGTGAAAAATTTTCGCATTTCGCGTGCTGTAAATCATTTAAGGGATTTCTACTCATTGGTCTGTAGTCTCGATAGGCGAGTGAATATAGGCAGGCATATGGTTAGTTCGTAAAACCTCAGCACGTGTTGACTATTAGACTTGGGTGAGACTCGGAGTTTTTCCTGGTGACTCAGTGTCACAAAGTGGTGGAAGGAGAGAGAGAGAGAGAGAGAGAGATAGACAAAGAGAGTGATACGGGTATGATGGGCGGTTGCTTGTTTGCTTTATTTGAAATTATTGAATTAATTATAAAATTAGCTTGGGTTTGCCGCTGCATCAGATGTCTGGCTGCGATTTTTAATTACTATGTCTGGCATGCTCGAGACTGCATTCTCTTCATGTGAATGCGACTGCATCAGGGTCAGTTCAGACGTAATTACATAGCATCCGTCAAGTTATGTGACGCTACTTAATCACTGTTTGATTTAATTCAGTTTTTCCTCCTGAACAATAGCCATTATCGAGTTAGGAATGACATTTGTATGCGTCGTGATTTTGTGTAAAGATAAATAATTTTTAAGGGTGATTGTTATTGGCCACTAAGAATAATGCCAGCAAATTTAGGTTGGCTGAATTTACATCGTTTGTGGAAATTTATTTCACAAGAAATATCTTCTATTTATACTGAGAGGAAACAAATTACCCAGCATAACTTTCTCAGCCTCGAAGGCAACCATGCAGGTATTATAAACGCATATTCGCTTTAAGACGTTTTTTTCACCGCTTTTCTACAATGCATACTATAGAAAAATAAGGAGTCAACATTGAATGAAATTGAAAGTGGCAGTTCTATATCGGAGGTGTCCAGTTTGAATTTTATTTGCGTCAAAAACTGATTTTTGAGGATATTTGTCAATAGTTGATAGCCCAGTTATTGTATACTCGTAAATTTCATACAAATCATTTGTCAAATTGATGAATTTTGGTGATATATTACGCATTCACAAAAACAAGACAGAACTCAGCTGTTCCTCCCGTACGGAATATTGTACACGCATTCTCAGTCCCGGTGCTCTAAAATTTAATAAAAGGACGCTGTCAAATGTTCCAAACAAGCTAGGGGAGAGGAATTTTCTGTGTGATTTTTGATATCGCCTTAAGTCAAACGATCGTTTGATACGCTAGTATGACTTCAATAAACAAAAGTTTGTTGAGTAAACATTTTTAATTTAATTTTCAAGATCTATTTCAGAGAACACATTCGGGGTTAATTGTATTTGATATTCGACTGAGCAAATATTTGAAGGAATATTTGATCACCAATCGACGTTAAAACAAAACCTAAGTGGAAAAAGAAAAACGAATAGGTAACCACTAAGTAATTAAAAAACTTTTAAGCTTTCAAAGCACAAAAAATATTTTTTTTTTCACTTTGTATTTTTGTTCCCTACTTATGCATACGTGTGTGTATTTGCACTTCACTTCAAATAGAGGGTGACGTTGATGTCAATATTGTATCTAGACGAAACGCGTGTGATACTCAATATCACTTTTATCTTAACCCAAAAAAACTAGACAGCATCACGAGAACAATACAATGTTTGGCTTATCTGTCTGAAGTTGAACGAGTTCAGAAGTGAACCGCTGTGAAACATAGTTAAAGGCGTTCAATAAACGAAAAGAGAAATTCTTTACCAATTTTTTTGCTCAAGTAACAAACACCGGAAAAAGAAGCCACGTTCGTGCTCTGAGAGTTTTTATAAAAGGTGATTTACACAAACATAGCCGTCAGGAAGCTAAAAGGGCGTGCGCATCAATATCAAATATTGTGAAGGGATGCAAGATGGTGCTACTTTAATCGTCGGTAATTTCCTATTCATGGAGTCAGATATCTGTTTTTCCTTTAAGCCCTGTACCTCCATTAAGTTGTTTAACTTAATTATTTTAAACAACAAATAGATCAAGGTCACAGTTGGAGATTAGGATAGGAAGACACCCAATATAGAACAAACATTAAAGTCATTCCCATGTATGCACAAACATATTTTAAACAAACCACCAAATGATAACTTAAGTTTTGTTTGTTCAAACACGTACAAAATGTTAAAATAGCAAAACCTGATGCCCCCAGCGCAAAAGAAGTCACATGTTTTCCAATGCAGACTATGGTTATTTATTCACCTTATTAACTTTTTTGAGAATTTTTTATACGCTCGTGCGTTATCGGCAAAAATTCCTACAGAAAAAAAAGAATATCTATTGTATATATTTATCTGCTGATCTGTGGATTTTACCCACAACGAATACATTTTGCCGCCGTCGCCACTGCTGTCCAAAGCCGAACGGTTGTGTGCGCAAGGTGGGACTGAAAGAATACATATTTCCTAGCCGGAGAGTAGGTGTCGTGAGCATGCTATCTAGAAACCAGTCGGCAGTCGGTGCTACAAGGGCGCGAGTGTATTGTGACCGCGTTTTCTTTTGTTTGTGGAAATTCCATAATAATCATTGACGTCGGTCGGTTTTGGTTTGACTGATAAACAAAACTTGACATTGTGTCGAGGTGTTCAATGTTTTTCTTTTTTTTGTGTGTTTTGTTACCTCATGTCTGCGTTTGTGCGTGAATCACAAATTCTGCTGAATGTCTCTGGCAGCGCAACAGTCTTCCGGGGCTTTACAGACTTATATTTTTCAAGGGGCATCCATCACACTTTTTTTGTGCAAATTTATTGAATTTCGAGAGCAATGACTTCAGCAAGTGTTACGTGTGTTAATGATTGTTTCTCAGACCTCCGCGAGCCACTTTGAAAATCGAGGGTGCTGCGTGTGCGAATTTTATTTTCGGTTGCTCTCTTTTTGCACTCACGCTGGCTTTTCAAAAGAGATTGTGGGGGAATTCTGAGAAAAGTTTGACGAAATCTTGTGAGCGAAGCGAATTTACGACAAATGAGCAAATGTGGCGATCAGCTGGATAGCTGACTGGCTGGCTGGCGGTTTGTTGTGATCGTAAATATGTGTTATGTGTTTTTTTTTTTTCATTTAATAGAATCTCCTGATTACGATGTTGATCTTTCGAAGTTGATGAATATAGAACGCAAACATTTACTTTTAAACTGTCTGCTACATCATTCTTGAATATCGAATGTCTTCCTCGTGACTACGCTCATATCGACAAGTTAATCGTTTAATTTTTTGAAGGGAATATAAGGTGTAGTAAAAATGATTTATTTTGCGAACATACAGACTTAATATTTTCATGCTCCCGCTTAGTATGCTATTGGAACTGCATACGCTGTCAAAGTAATCGCCCCCTATAAAAAATTTAAACGACAGCAGAAAGACGAAGTTTCGTTTTAAACATATGTCAGACAGTTATCTAGGGTGGATCAGCGTTGATAGAGAGAAGATGTCTCATATAATAGGTTGTACAGATCAGTTTGAAGGAATAATCGCAGTTTAGCGTTTCTATGGTCTTAAAATATCTCTACTTTCTTAAAGAGTGAGAGATATGAAACGCAATTTGCAGGAAAAAATTACAGAATTCGTCGCAAAATGTTTCCTATACAATATGAGTTTTTTTGCTTTAGAAGATTAGCCTTAACCTGGACAAACCGAAATATCATAGGTTAGTAATAGCGATTCTCATTTAAGTTGTCGTTCGCCTCAAAATTGACAAATTCTTACCTACCTCAAACTGTCGATATTGATGTCTTACGAGACAGTGTAGATGGTGGAGTGGCCTGGAGTTTTTCATTTTGTATTTAATTTGCCTAAGTTCTGTGTGAAAAATAGCGTCTGAGACAGTGTCAGCTATACATTTGCGTTGATTATTACCAGATTGGAATGGGCAACTCTGCCTAACTCAATTGACACATTTGTTTCAACCAGGGCAGAAAAAAACGACTACGGTACCTGAAGGAAAATATCGCAATGATTTTTTATCCCAAATCTCGATAACTTGTAGTGCTGCCAGTCACAACACATTTTGAAATGTTAAAATGGAGAGTGCTGCGTCACCGGTCGCATAGTCCAGGTATCATATTTACCGGAGACCACTTGCTATGATTAGGCTCTGGAGAACTAGCACTTAACTTCACTTGCAAATGGATTCCTTTGTCCTTTTTGTGTACTTAAAATGTTTCATTCTCATATCTGCTATCACGATCAAACAATATCATATCACTTGTCTTCGCGGAGTTTCCACATAATCATATTCGGATTGATTAGTTAGTTCCACTTTCTGTTATTCTTCACTTGGCATGACAGCAGGATTTATTCTATTTACAAGTTCTCGTGCAGATAATTCTTGATGGAAAATTAATTTGTAATTAGAAGAAAGGGGCTTTCCTGTTTCAAACTCTAAACTCATTTAACTACTTCTGGAAACTTCTTCGATCTATCAAATGCTTGATTAATAAGTACTTTTGATTAAATCCAACACTAATTTAAATTTTCTTTATTTTTAGAAATTACTTGAAGGTCATATACTGCTGTAAGGAGTGTTGGATAAAGAATCCCGCGATGCTCTAAAAAAGATAATAGTGAACCCCATGTGGATGCTAGAAAGTACCCTGTAAAAGATCTATTTACTAAAATAGAAATTAATTAGATTTTCTTGTGAAATAACATTTCGAAGATTTTTGTTCTCATCATTGTTATTGTTGTTATTGATCATTGCATTCTCTTGGCACTCACCATCATTCAACTCCAAAACTCCCAACATAACCGCCAAAAACTAAAGAAACCCATTTACACGCACACGCACACGGCATTCGTTCAGTGCTATCAGAATACGATAAAGGAAAGAAAGGAATTGTAAGTTTAATTAAACTTGTGGACTATACAATATCGGTTCGAGCATTCCTTCTGGTTTCGTACGAGCGTGTGTAATTCAACACACCCACCACCAATCACTACAATTCTAGTGTGTGTGGTCGGCGGCAATGCCGAATAGTCGATCCAGCGTCCAAGCTGATACACAATTCGATACATCACCTCGTGAAAGTGGCGACGATTCCGAAGATGAGAGTGAAATTCTCGAGGAAAGCCCTTGCGGTCGATGGCTTAAGCGACGCGAGGAAGTCGATCAGCGTGATGTGCCGGGCATCGATTGTGTTCACTTGGCGATGGATACCGAGGAAGGTGTAGAAGTTGTATGGAATGAAATGCAATTGTCTGAGCATCGGGATCTTAAAGAGCAAGAGGACCAGATGCGGCAGGTATTTGAAAATCTACTTCAACTGGATCACCAGAATATTGTGAAGTTTCATCGTTATTGGACTGATTTGAAAAGTGACAAACCTAGAGTAAGTTTAAATCAGTACGCCAGTTAATCAGCACTGAAATGTTTGAATCACTTTGCAGGTCATATTTATAACAGAGTATATGTCATCTGGTTCATTGAAACAGTTCCTGAAACGAACCAAACGAAATGCTAAACGACTGCCTCTTCAAGCATGGAGAAGATGGTGTACACAAATTCTATCAGCACTAAGGTAAGCTCAATTTATTTATTTATTCGTTTCACGGAAACAAGGAATGCTTCGCTCTGACAGTATCGTTATGAACTTAACAAAGGTCACATGATACAGCGAAGAGGACCTCGTTTCCATAGTTCCTGTACACAGGAAACTATAACTACCTTTACGCGATGTAAACTTCTCCGTTTTTTAATGAGAATGTTTTTTTGCGTCTGTTTCAGTTACTTGCATTCCTGTACGCCGCCAGTTATACATGGCAACTTAACCTGTGATACAATATTTATTCAACATAATGGCTTAGTTAAAATCGGTAGTGTAGTTCCCGATGCGATTCATTATAATGTGAAGATAAGCAAAGAGAACGCTGATAGCAGGCATCTGATGGCGCCCGAATATGAGCGAAGTAGGTTTCAACTATCAAAAAGATCCTATTGAATTTCCTCTTACCCTATGTTGTTTTGTTGAAGATTTAACGCCTGCCGTCGACATTTATTCCTTCGGTATGTGTGCGTTAGAAATGGCAGCTCTAGAAATCCAAGGAAGTAATGATTCAAGTTCAGTGAATGAAGAGAGCATCCTGCGTACCATCAATAGTCTGGAATATGAACTGCAAAGGGACTTAATATTTAAGTGCCTGAAAAGGAATCCAGACGAGCGTCCCAGTGCTCATGAACTACTATTTCATCCACTGTTATTTGAGGTGCATTCATTAAAATTGCTTGCCGCCCACTGTTTAGTCTTTTCACCCAAGAACCGAAGTGAGTCCCTTTTTCATGTCAACTCATTTTTGTCTTTATTTTCATCCAACACTTTTAAATCGGCACAGCACTTTTCTCTGAGACGATAATTGATGAAATGATGCAGCGGTGTAATCGACCGGATATTATATTGGCTAGGATTGCACGGAAATCGGGAGAGGAGATTTGCTATCGATTGGCTGAGGTGCCATCTGCGGATAAACTGGAGAAGTTCGTTGAGGATGTAAAGTAAGTGAAGAGATGCAATAATATTTATCAGTAGGCTCAGTGGAAAGGTAATTTGTGACATAAATCTATATTCGTTCAGTGAGTATCGAACGAATTGGGATTGAAACATACATAATTTGTTGTTTAGTTTAATCGACAAACGCAGAGTACTATCGAATTTAAACTTAAGAAGTTTCAACAGATTTCTTGCATCGGAATAATCTCGTCTCCTTTAAAAAGTAATTGTTTTGTTTGTCAGATTCGGAGTTTATCCATTGACTGCGTTCGGTGGAAAGAAACCCCCGCATTTTAGATCAAGGGCTGTATCACCAGAGACAGCGGATTCGGTGAAGTCAGTAACACCGGAACCTGTAGACGTTGAAACACGGCGGATTGTAAATATGATGTGCAGTGTGAAGGCGAAAGAGGGTAGTAAGGATTTATCGGTAAGAATTCTCACACACATGCATGCCTATCATAGATCCCATGAAGATGGAAATTTGTTCACAGATGACGATACTTCTCCGAATGGATGACAAAATGAATCGCCAATTAACGTGTCAAGTAACTGAAGACGACTCAGCTAGTGTGTTGACTAGTGAATTGGTACGGTTGGGTTTTGTACATCTTGTAAGTTAAAATTTAAATAAGAACAAAAGTTTTCCGAGTTTTTCATTTCAATGATTGAATACATTTTAGGAGGATCAGGAGAAAATCTGTGTTCTTTTAGAAGATACGTTACGGGGTAGTTTTGCTAGCCAGCAGCATCAAACCATAGAAATTAGTGCTTTAAATGAACCATCTAGTGATAGTGGGAATAAGAGTGTCTCATCAAATCCGACGGGTGAGTTTAAATTATAATATTCGGCAAAAGTCAACGCATTTGTAAAGCTTTTCAATTCTCTTGTACACTTGATACTACACCGAAGGAACATTTATGTTGGATTGTAAGGAAAGTGTATTCTTTTTTGGTTATGTTTTTTTCTCCGGAGTTAATTGGAATATGGGATTGCTCATGAATACATTTATTTATATAGGATGAAAAAGAAAATAGTGTGCAGAGGTATATATTCTTATTTTGAGTAGAAAAGAAATTGCATCCCTGGGTGTGCTCATTTATCAAGTTTCTGGAATCTTTGGATGTAGATAGCTGCTCAGCGTGTATCAGATTGTTATGTAAATATATGCGTGATGAGCTTCAATCAACTCAACAGAATGAGGTAGTTAACAGAACGAGATATGTTATCTAATGGGGAATAATATGTATATTTATCATGGATGATTGATTCATCTTTCGAACACACACGCGTATGTTCAGTAGTCAATTGACAAGAAATTGAAAATACTCTCCTTACAATCCAATGCACATACACATACATGTCTCACGCTCGATTCAAAATATATGTATCTTTAAAACAAACATATCACATTTCGTGGTAACACATATCATCATTGTTCTTTTTCACGTATTTATATGTATATCTTATTGTTCGCAATGCGATAAAGCAGCTTTCTCAGGAAAGCATTTGCTTTTTACAACGTCTGTTTAAACTGTGGCCAAATACAGATCTCTTTCGACTAGATCTTGCTTCTTAGCTTTGTGCAATCTTCACATAAATATATTATTAAAATTAATTAACCGGAGCTATGTGATGGAATAAAAAAAAATAAGCCAAAAAACAAAAGAATAATCTTTTTATCCAGCCAGAGCAGAAACGATAACAAATTTTGTTATTTCGTTTCAGAAGAGATTTGCTGAGAGGAAACTTGGAAACGGGACGATTTATCGTTGCGTTCCACTACGAAATTCCTTCAAGGTAACTATGTTTAGGGGTTGGTTGGTTAAAAGAGACGATCAAAGAATAAATAACAGACATATCATTGTCCTTTAGATACTCAATGTATAGTGAATCATAGTCTTTCTGAAAAGAAAATTGTATTAATTCTTGAAATAACAATTGATTTTCAGGATGTTGGAAAAAAGTGTTATTACTGTGGCAAAATAGTTTAGCAAGTAAGTTTTGCTAGCCTTATAAAGTTGCTTCACTTGCAATTCAAGTTATTGTCCCATTATTCGTTGAATCATACTTAGCTTTAGAGTAAATTTTTGAATGATGTTTTATGGTCTCGATTGTTCGTAATGTTATTTATAGGCTTGAATTTATTAAGAGGATGGGTTGACTATTTTACTGAAAACCATTCCGCAACAGCTTCAATTAGTTAATTCATTTTGATTTTAATGTTTCTTAACCCAAACTACAATTAGAGCATCATTGTACATTAAAACGTCTTCATAATGATCTACGCTCTACAGTTCGTCAGTTACCCATGTCGTTATTGTGCAATTAAATTTGTTGATGAAACAATAAATAAATTAAAATGCCCAAACGGCACACGACACGTGATGAAGAACTTAGCTGCGTCTCGTGCTTTGTGGGCTTATATCCTCTGACGAGATAAGTGAATATAGAGTTTTCATGCCAAATCCTAACGTGGAAAAAGTTAGTTCAACTTTTATTCGGCTCAGGATTCGGCCTCTTGGCGTAGAAGTAGAAGAAATACGAACGGATTATGTTAAAATGCCTATATATCAAATTTCTATTAAATAAAAATAAAAAAATTGAGGTGCACCAAAGTCCACAAGGCTCAGTAACTACTTGTGTTTGTTGAATTTTGTCAGCAAATCGAAAGAGGTGAAAAAAGCCGAAGTGTTCAATATCGAAATCGTTGCGTGTATGGCTCAGTGCGTCGAGCCATTACGCCACCGCGTATCCAATGAACAGGTTTTCGGAATGGTGGTGACGTCTACCACTGCACCATTCGAAACGCTATTAAAGACTTATGAAGCAATGTGCCCGTAAATCTGAAAATTAAAGTAATAAATAATGAAAAATGTTTTAATCGTTCTGGCCACAAAAGTTTGGGGAAAATCCCGATTTGGAATCTGTGATGTAAATAGATAAATATGTTTATATTCATTTTTTTTTTAAATTGCAATTAAATAATAATAATAACAGCATGTATTAAATGTTGTGAAAAAGAAAAACGAAACCATCTACGTGGAGATCGTAAATCGCACTTACCCAATTTATTTTGCCTTTGCAATGTGTACCTTCCATTTTCCGGTTAATTTGAGCTGGATTTAATACGAATATATAGTACGAACTCTCTGTTTACCATCTTACATAATGTACTTACGCGGCAAACATGTTAGTTAGGCACAAAGCACTTTGGCACAATTCAAACACTTATACTTAAGCTCCAATTCATGCGGAGAGACGTGCATTTTGTAACTTAAAAGATACTAACTACTAAAATCGTTTGCAATAGTCATAAATCAAACAATTTCGTGTTTTTTTTTTAATTTGACACGGCGTTAAACGCAAACGTAGTAATGCTTTCAGGGCCTTTGTGGGAAATTATTTTGATTTTTTTTTTAAATTTTAAAATCGTAGAAAATCTATTTTCCCGTTAGCAGTATCTGCACCAACTGAAGTGCTTAAAATACAACGTAAAACCAAGTAAACCCATTTAAAATATTTTAAGCTGAACATCTAATTGATTGCTGATTAAAACCCTTTCAACATTATTTGAATCGTATCTAAATGTTTGAATCATTTGTAGCTGTGTTTTATCATTCTTTTATTCTGTATATTGTCTTATATGTTGTATTTTTTTTGTGTCACTTTATATTTTGTTTTTGCAAAACTGAAAATATAACAAATGTGTACAATATGACAAGAGGGCAAAAGCAAGTGCAAGTTAATACCAATTTACACAAATTTTAATAAGTGTAAAATATCAAACCGTGCGTAAGGTAAAATTTGCTTTTTGAAACTTATGATTGTAGTAAACATTTGTTTACAGCGGCTGTTATATTCCCAACCCAACGTCGTCGTGAGCACATTTACCAACTGTGATGTTACAATAATTAGAAATGAAGGTAGATAAAGAAGTTGAACAAATTCAAATTGTTAGCTTTCATATCCGTAACACAAATTCGCGTTTTGAAAAATAATTATCTTAAGAGTGATATGCTCATTTTTCCGCAAACAACAATCCTGTCCTTAGAATTTGTAATGTGTGTGTATCTTTCGTTTTCCTGTGCCTTCCCCAATAGATAGTCATATAAGGCAATATAGTTACCTCAGTTTTGGTTAAGACATTGTGGTATGAAAATTGCATTAGTTTCATCCTATTTCTTGGGTTGCATTTGCTATTTTTCACCGTTCGTTTAATTCTTATTTACGATTTTAAGCGGCGATTTATCTAGAA
Source organism: Eristalinus sepulchralis (assembly GCA_944738645.1). Taxonomy (NCBI): domain Eukaryota; kingdom Metazoa; phylum Arthropoda; class Insecta; order Diptera; family Syrphidae; genus Eristalinus; species Eristalinus sepulchralis. Next base: position 60,095,012 of record OX122886.1, read on the forward strand.
GTTTTTATGTTTTGAAATGCTGACGTCTGATTTAAAAAAAAAAAGAAACTACATATGTACATAAAAATCAATTAAACACAATATACATACAATCTTACATCATTTCTTGACAGTTCAGTTTACAGTTTTATCTGTTGCAAAGTTTACCAAGCAATTATTACACATGACTACATACATGTCTTTAATTACATTTCCAGTAGTTGCCGAAAGAAATTGGTCTGTCGCTGATACAGAATCTCCCTCCAATCCAACTGCAGGTGTTTCAATCGCCGCCAGTAGTGATCAGTCTCCGCCTAGCTCAGGAGGGGCCATACCAACCGCAGTAACTTCATCAACGTCAGACAGTGGCGGTCAATCAGCTGAAAATCAAAATCTATTGCAAGATCAAGAAAGCAACACGCAAACTCCCCAACAACAACAAAATCAGCCACAACAGCATTCATCAGAAACAAGTAGTAACACTAAAGGACAACAATATACTCATCCAGTATCTTCAAATTTACCGTTTGCTGGTGATGCGGGTAATCAATTACAGCATCAGGAACCTCATCAACCACAATCACAACAACAATCGCAGCCACAGTCACATCCGCAAGATACACAACAATAGCAAATTATTTATATCTACGATAGCATTAATGTGAAGCAAACAGAGAAATTCATCAAATGAAAACAAACCACAAAACTATTCGCAGCTATGCCAGTGATTATTCTTGATAAGAAGTAAAAAATTAAAACTTAAATAAAAACAAACGCAAAATATATAATAAATAAATAAATCATTTAAACAAAGAGGAGGTAACAAAACATAAAGTAATAAATAATTAAACCAGAAGAGTACAGAGTATAATAAATACGACATACCTAAGCTAAGCATTCATCATTACAACTATCGATATGAGTACATATGTGTATAAATATAATTTTTCTTTATTATTTTACGAAATTGCAGAACAAACCAGGAAGGGACAACACAAAACACAAACCAATACACAAATGCAGAGTATGTCAAAAAATCTATTCATATTCCTACTTAATTTTCAGTTTGGCTTTCTAATTAAGTACTGAGGTATCTCTAGAGCGGTATAAGAGTGAGTAATACTTTCCGTCTAAATTCGTTTATCAGTCTTAAACAAAGTGTCAAATGTTGTCAAAATGGTTATTGACGATTGTAGCTTTTTGTTTGGCACATATAGAACACTATTATTTGTTTAAGCGAGCAAATACTTAAAATAGCAAATATGAGAGATGTAGAAAATATGCAGATTCTTCACTCATTTCATCCTAACGAAATTCTGCAGGCTTAATCGTAATTTTAACTCATATTTTTTACATACATTTTCTTACGGAATCCATATTTTATACCTAAATCTATATCCTTTGAGAAATTGTTTTGTTTCATCCTAGTGACGAAATGTTTTTTATTTTCAATGAACAAAAGGAGATACTTCAATCATCACCTTTTATATCAAAATAGAATGAGAAATAAAATTTGATTTCGATGGCGAAAGCGACTTAGGTTATTTATGGAATTAGAAAATAAAATTAAGTTCTCTGAGTCTCGGATAATGAGTATGGAAAAAAGAACAACCATTTCAAAAAGTCTTAAATTTACTTCAGCACTTAAATTATAAATTATTACTATTTTATATTATTAATATAATATTTGTCCAGGTCTATTACAAGGACTGTTCACGTCGAGCCAAATCTAGTCAGTTTATGCATAAATATTATTTGTGTACACAAAAATCGATAAAAACTTAAACTGTTACTGGTATTGGTACACGAACGTCTCATTTGGCGGCCCTCAAAAACGTTTAAATGAAAATGATTCGTTTCTGGTGCAAATCGCTAATCATTGTAACTTATAAATTGTTTGACTAGTATCTTCAATTGAAAAATCTCTTATAAAAACAAAACTTCCTTGTTTAAACTCAAATACTCAACCAGAGCTCGGTGGTTACCGAAGTCGCTTAAAGCAATTGTTATTATTGCATTAGAGTGCTTACGATATTGTGAAACATTTGCCGCTGGAATTTTCTGTCAACTTATTTAACTTGAAAATAACAAAGTTGGATGTGCTGAATAATTTTTTGACAAACCATATGTATAAACAAATGTATGTATATCTATATTTTTACAGGAAACAAAAATAAATCCGAAAGAAAATCACTTATAAGACATTTTCCCAATTTGATATCTGCACTCAAATTAGGACTTATTTTTTGTTTAAAATCACAAATATATATAAATGAAAAAAACAAAAAACAAATTTAAAATACAGATTTCTCTTTAAGAGAACAAAAAGCATGTAAGCATACAAATTCAAAAACTATAAACAATAGGATGAAATAAAACAAAATTAAAAATAATAATTACCACAAGGAAATATTAAAAAAAAAACCTAAAAAGAACACACTGTTAATCGTAATTTAGTAACGAAAAGTTATCCAAATTTAATTGTGCGCGCTGCGGATAAATGAGTATTTAATTAATTATGTAAAAGGAAAACAACAGAAAAATAGCCACTGAAATTAAACGTCTACAGATCTAATGATAGTAATAACCAATTAATGTTTAATAGGAATTTTTAGTAAAAGAATAAAAGGAGAAAAAGAAATATTATAATTATTATTCTCATAATAATTATACTATACACAGAAATATGAAAACAAACAATAATATTTAATCATTTTTATATGCTAATATATATAAAAATTAATTACAATATTATTTGGATTAGTAATGGCATTGTAGGCGACGAACGCTTTTGTGTTGGCAAGTCAGGAATGAAAGTGGGGAAGAAAGAAAAATGATTGTGAGTTCTTTTGAAGTTTACCTGGTTGTTAGAATCTATCAGATAAAAGATTCTTAACAACTTGTTTTTAAGGCCAAACAAATACTTTACTAAGTTGGATGCAGAAATATGGGAAAAAATGTATTTCCCATGTCGGAAATATCAAACACAAGATAACTACGATTTTTCCTGGATGATGTGTTCTTAAATTTGGTCGCAGTAATTGCGACTCAGTTGCGTTCTTGGGATTTATCGCGCACGACTTTATCTTTTTCGATTTACTGAAGAGAGTCTAGAAATTGCGGAAAGCATACAGAACAACTCTAGTTGCTGCGGAATTCCACCACCCTGTTGTTAGGTCCATAAAGAAGCTTGTCGTTAAGTTAATAACACTATGCTTAGTTCGCCTCGGATCCATTGTGATGTCACTTCAGATCAGAGGTGCAAATCGTTGGAACGAATACGCATATTTGATGATTGAGCTGCTTGAAATTTTGTGCATCAAACAACTTTCAAATGCGTTTTTCTAATATAAATGCAATAGATGGAGTAAATGGATGTTCTCGATTTTCTTCTAATCTCTATCCTATAGGTTCTGAAAATGTGGTGTTCCTATAAGGAAAAAGTAAAATTTGTCTGCATGAACACGAATGGGTTTGTGGTAATGACACAGAGCTTTGTAACCCACTTTAAATCAAACGATCGGTTACTGTTAATTTTCATTCGGATGCACTTGGTAGTAAGGCATTTACTTTAATCTATGGCTCCTTTTGTTCAGCCTTTACAAGTCCGAATGAAGTATATTGGCTGTAACCTAAGAGGGTAAATCCGTGTCAGGACAATTTAGAGGCACCGGTATCTTGCAGATTTCTTGTAATTTCGCACCGGCGTCTGTTATGATAGACTTTCAACTTAACAACTTTGGTGATATTTGCTGTAATAACTTAATGCGAACAGACTTAGTATTTATTATTGAGAATATTTTAATTCCAAACAATCACCTCAGTTATGATAGTACAACACGTCAATACTGCTCGCATTCACATCCAATTCTAAAAGAAATCTTGCAGTCATATTTCTGACCTTTTAATGATTCAAGTTTGGATATTAACCGTGTGCGCTTTATTTCGAGTTGATGTAAATTTTAGAATGAGGTCAGTAATAGCAAAACGCACGTTCCATCAATCCCTATAATCAATTCAATATGCGATAATAGTTGCGCGTTCCATTAAAATCCAATGTATGCTGTTATACTCTTAGAAAACCATGCATTTTTGAAGTCGCACCAAACCTACAGTGATTTTATGATGAGAATTTACGCATCCAGTTATTCCCGATGTTTTAGCATTTTTAACAAACGACAAAGGAAACTGTTTTGGCCAAAAACCAGCTGAATTTCAAAAACGAATTTCAACATTTCAAATAACGATCAATGATTGACACTTTAAAACAGCTTATCAATTTATCTATCACGTTTTCGTTTGATAAAGGGTAGCAAATGAAGAAGAAGGAGAGAAAGAGGGACGATACGAAATAAAAAGAGAACTTAACGAATTTTCTACCAAACGACTTCCAGTCATAATTAATTAAAAAAAGAAAGAAATGTTTAAATTAAACAAAATAATTTATCATCAATCTAGAAATAACAAGAAGTTATGAATGAAAAAGTGGAAAGAGAAAAAGAAAATAAAACGAAAAAACATTTAAAAATGATTTGTATATTTTTACTACGCATATTTTGTATTAATCGAGTCATATACCACGAACAGTTTTTTTTACATATTATATATATGAAAAACATATACTATTTTGTTATTTTAATATTATTCCTACAATCCTTTTATCTATTTGTTTCTTTTTTCTTCATAAACCTAGTGATTTATGTTAGTGACTGTATTTTATTATTATTTTATTTTTCACTTGGTTCTTTCTAGTATTTATACGCATACGTAAATTATCGTTTTTCGTGTCAGACATTTCTTGTTTCTGTGGCAATTATTCATTTTTACTATGATTATTATTATTGATATATGATATGATTTATAGAGAGTAGTAGACATAAAAGAGAAAGGATGATGATAAAGATGGAGAAGGAGAAAAATATTAATAGATAAGCATGTTGTAAGTATCGCAAAGAGGGAGACATATTTTATATTATGTGATGTTCTAGTGAGCTGAGTGATTTTATATTTATATAAAGAAAAGCAGGAAAGAGAAGAAGTACTTTTTTCCAAATTTATTTTTTATTTTGAGCTGAAACAAAGGAAGAAAACAAAAACAAAAAATGCAAATAAATTATCGCAAGAAAAGAGAAAGAAGAAAAAAAAACAAAAAGAAAACGTAAAACAAAATTCTGAACACAGTGTTTGTAAAACTAGTCGTAGGGCAAAATTATTGATATTAAAATTTTTGAAAGAATGATGAAAATACAAAAGAGAAGAAAACATAAACGCTATAACGGAAAAAGAAGATTTAAAAAATAAACAAAACCAATAAAGGATGCGAAACAAAAACGGAAACAGACTTTCATATTATTTTATTTTATTTATCTGTACAACGATACAATGACCTAGTTGGGTAGCTTTGGTGCAGTGGGTAAGTTTAAGTCGACTCTCATGCTGTTGGATGTTGTTAATGAACACCTTCTCAAATTTTTCCGTTCATAGTAAAACTAAATTATTTCCGTTTATAATACCTTACATATATACTCTTGTCTGCTTTAAAAGAAACAAAGTTAGCTATTTTTCTGACCCTGAATCTGACATCACTCAAAGAGTACTCATTGCCTATGAAGAGCTTCTCAAATCTCGCTGTTCGGAGTCGGCAAAATCTGTAGGTCCCTTCTACTCGTGAGAGAACAATAGCACGCACAACACGAATAGTTGTTGTAGTAGCTAGGCCCTGGTCCTTGTGGGCTGTAGTGCCAATCAATCAAGAGTATAACAATTTGTTATAGTCCCAAACTCAATGAGATTTGAGGATCGTTGAACACGGGTAACACTTAAAATTGTCTAAGAAATACTTCTCAGATTTCGTCGTCAAATTTACTTGTGATAGGCCAATATCATTTAAAAAAGCTAGGGCTTGGTTCCTTGTGAGCTGTACCACACAGTTATACGTTGAGGACTGCAGCACAACACGATTTATTTTATTTTATATAAATTTGGTAAAACGTGATTAGGTCTGCTCATATAAAACCAGTTCATACTATGAAGAACAGCATTTTTTTCCGTGACCAAGGAAGGGAAAGCTCTTCGAGAGATAAAGCAATTTCCCCAACCTATTATTTGTCTGTCTGTCTTTTTTTCCAATTCCAGCTTTTTTTAAAAGAACAGTTGCTTACAATACTTTCGTTACTGGTATCGACTTTTGGACAAAATTTAATACTATTTTACGTGCAACTTTAAAGATCTTTTTCCCTAACTTGTTTAGATTGAAACATGATTTTTCTCTTCAGCTGTACATTCAAATGGCAAAGGAGGCTGTAAAAAAGTTGGTAATGCAGATAAATACAAATTTAAATTATTTCGTTTCTTTTATTGAGTAAATAAATTGTTCAAAATCACTGTTGCGTGAACCTGTGCACAATAGATTTCCTATGGCTTTCTTTAAAAATACATAGATTTCTGTGTCAGAACCATTGATTTAAAAGTTTGGCGGATATTTCTGTTCAATGGCATTCGGAGAATTAACATATAATACTTTAAAATTTTTCTGACATTTGTGAATCTAATGGAATCTTAATAAAATACAATTGTTTGCGATGCCAGAAGTTGGCAAACTTTTCCTAACAACTAGAATAATTGTTTTTGATTTTGTTTTTTGGCTTTCTCCATTTGGTGCAAGAGCTTAAAAATCTGGAATACTGTGGTCCATGATACCTCGAAGGAATTTCGTCGATAATCTAAAGGGATGGAAAATTAAGTTTAATGTATTATTTTTAGATCTCAGTTTTGCTCACTTTTTAACCAAGTGGTCGTAGATAAACGATGGAATTATTGTTATTTTGATTGTTGTTCCCGGGGCTTCGCTAATGATCTTTGCGATTTCTTTGTCCTTCATTGCAACGACGGTTTGTCCATTAACTTCCAGCAGATTGTGATTAATGAGAACACCGTTACGGGCAGCTGAAGAATCTTTTACAATCGAATGGATTTTTCCGTTCTTGAAGCTGAATCCAACGCCACCCTTTGAGTCCTTAAGCAGTGTTATTGTTCGCTCAAATGGCCTGCAATAAAATAGGGCGATTGAACATTTTTTGGAGCGGAACAAGAACATCGGAAACAGTGTAGAATGTTTGTACAACAAATCAATTTGTATGCAAAGTATGATCCAATAATACTTGAAATAAATTTTGTTGTAAGAAGTTATAAGAATGAAAATGGGACTCACCTATCTCGAACAATAACTGATATGTTATTCTTTCCGGAAGCCTTAAGCATTTTATGAATTTTATCAACCGAATATCCACATACCAAAGTTCCGTTTAATTGTAAAATCTGATCACCGAATCTTAACCCAGCCAGCGCAGCAGGGCTATCTTTCACAACAATGCACACGAAAACGCCATTGTCAATAGATTGGACACGAAGTCCAACCTTGCCTTTGGCATCCTTGCACAAAATTAATTCTCTTATACTATGATTCACTTGGGCGACAGACGGAATTAGTGAAGATCCCGTCACTGGTGCAATAAGTCCATTATTCGTTGGAGTCGGTGCGATGCGAGTTCGTTCAACGGCAGTATCTGTTACTTCAGTCATGTATCTGAACAGAAAAAAATATGTTTTTAAGTAGTTAATACTAATTATAATAGTAATACATACTCTGGCATATTTTGCCTGATCATATCTTCAGTCAGTTCAAGGCCAAGAAAATTTCCCAAAGCCGGATACATCACCCCATTTTGACCTGAAGTTGCGGCAGTGTTTAATGGAGTTCCCGCTAAATCTTGTTGCTGGATTACTTCGTTCATCATGGTTCGTTGACTTTGAGCAAGTTTATCAACTTGCATGTCCTCAAGAGATGGGTACAGCGACATTTTTTGTTTTTAGCAGAGAATAAACTGAAAGTGTTTAAAGCTTATAATGAACTGCGAAAACCAAATGAGTAATGAAATGTTATCTCCCTGGGTACTCAACATTTATCTTCTCAACTAATTGTTCTACCGTGGTGATAGCTTAAGTTTTGCTGATAATTTCCCCTAGGAATGTACACATTCAAATTTATCAAATGCGTGAATCATTGTGTAGCTCTACACATGAAAATTTTTTGGTTGCCTTTGGTTGTGTTCACTCTTTAAGCACAAGAGTTTAAACCAACCATCTTGAGCTTCATCGTTCAGAGAGGGCATCCTGTCAATTAATGAAGGAACGGGAGCGTGGAAATAATCCCTTTTGGTATACAAGAAAGCACGTAATTTGCTTTAAAAATTAATTTGTTTGTAACAGTTAAGCTCATGATGCTGTCGTATGAGTCTGTAAATATGGCCTCAGAAATCGATTCAATGAATCATATAATTTACGATTCGCTAAATGAGATATCAGATAGATACGCAGATTTCGTAACAACATACATTCAAACATTCCAACTGTACATTTAACATGACTCACAAGTGTTTAGTTGTACATTCCCTGGATACCAAGCCAGTTTGTTTGAAATCACGTTCGTATTTTATTTGGAGTTTGCACCTTTATATAGGACAGAGTAGTCGTCTCCGACACTCAGAACCGTCCATTGAGTATGATTCGCTAAAAACAGGTTGTTATTATTACCGAAAACGTTAGTTGATGTTCCATCTATTGTATGTTGTTTCTAGACAACAAAAGCAGATTTATTTTACATGCAGACATATTAGATGTATTTTCCCTTAAAAAATTGTACAAATGGCTTTTAGCGTTCGACTACAAAGTAGTTCATAATAAGGTGTTTTCAAGAACTCTTGTTTTTCTGTTGTTTTACATAGCTTACTGTTTGTGAGATGCCATTACTTTCATAGTAAGAATAGTAAAATATACGAGTACTCGAACAACCTTATTGTTTGCCCTTAACTAAGAAAAAGACAAGAATACACCATCTCTCGCCTCTGCTCGTTATAACACGACACTACATAAATAAAATTAACAGATTGATTGAAATAAGGACCTTCGAATCTATCCAATTACCAACAAGAGAAGTTGTCTATGCGAGACCCATTTGCATACGAAAATAACTGAACTCGTTTTCAAAAGCTTCAAGACTGATAAGAACTCAGACAATAAAGAAATGGATGCTTTCAATTATGGAACTACTCCAATGCCCATTCTCCGGTCACCGACAACAAAACTAAACAAAAATTTCAATTGCAGCTGCATCTATAGTTCAGCTAAATTAATTTCACAACCCAACGCAGTCTTTATTTAGTCTTCCATTATCCCCTTCGTTGGTTTTAATAAGACTTCCCTGCAGTTTCTGGAATTTCGAGACACAAATGAATACTCGTTTTATACCCTGAGAACTTAACAAGATGATAGAGTTTTCAATTCCGATGAATTTAAACTAGATGTGTTCACATGCGGTTTAAGATGACTAAGTGGAAAGTCCCATTAACTTAAAAAAGTGATATTTGCTTGTTCTTGTGGGAAATGCACTTTTCTTGAACCTAATCAAAGATGCGGAAGAGTCCCTTGACCCACGAAATATGAGACAACAAAGGGACTGCCCATAAAATTGTTTTATCTTACCTGGTTGCAAAAGGCGTCGTCAAATATATGTGAAATATATCTTCACGAATAGAGAGTGTAAACCAAATTAAAATAAGTTTTTTATTTATAAAAATAAATGGAAAAGTTCAGCAGCACTTGTTAACTAATTTTAAAGTGAAGGGAAAACAACGTCACACTACAAGTAAGGTTGATTGGGAAATGAGTGGAGAAGTTTATTTTATCAGTGCGTTAAAAGTGCGATGAGAAAAGGGCAACAAATAATGTGAGTCACTCCCACTCGTTTGGAGCTAGGCAGTTGAAATAGAAGCAGCTGTGAAACAACAACATTTGGATGAAGGGGATACACTCACATAATCAAAACAAAAATAAACTGAAATTTTAAATGTCAAATTAATCGTGATGGTTCTTGTCAATGCTTATCTGGTTGATGTAAAATGTTCTTCATAGGGTGTGTGCTAGCGATGACATTGAAAATAAATTTGTGGAATGTATATTTAGGACTGGTTTTCATCAACCGTAAGGGCCCTTTCATATGAGCTCCTAACTGCGAAATTCGCGAATTATTACTGGTCTCCGCTAGCAAAACACTTTTTAAGAGGTATGCAATTTTTTTAAAAACCCAATAACCCTCATATAGGGAAGAACAAGCTTCATCTCTTAAATTGAACATTCTGCAATAATGGTAAGTCGTTTGGTGGACTCCTACAAATTTAAGGAAAAATGAATATTTACTTTTGGTATTGCTTCACTTGTGCGACCATGTAAACATTATGTTAAATTTCCGCGAAATACTGGTTTTGGACGTGTAGATCGCGGTCAGCTCAATGTGGATTATGAATTTATTTGACAGTTCGTGAAAAGAATATGCGTTTTTATTGTACTCAGATAGCTTTGATGATATCACTGGCATAATTAAACAAAACGCATAACAAATAATTTTAGTTTTGTATATTGAAATGATTTTGAAATAAATCCTTTGTGTACATGTTTACATTGGCTACCACCTTTTTAGAGTGAACAATGATGTAATTGTGGGGACTTATAACATCAGAAATTTACTTAGTAAAACTTAGATCAATTATATCTCTAGAACCGCTCAGAAACGTAGTAGGTTTGTTGAAACGATTTGACGACAGATCGGGATCTTGCGTTCTGCATTCTTGAGGAATGAATGAATGGTCTTATGATATTTGTGCTTGTGTGACACAATTAAATTTTGTTTTCACATGCAGTAAGGAATTATTACCAAAATTAAACAATTTAAAACAATACTTTTACATATTATTTATTCATCATTCTAGTCATAAATTACATATATAAGAATGTCTCTTACGTACAAGTGTTTAAATACTGCTAAAAATCAATGCAGCAACTTAAAAAGTTAAAATGGTTTGCCTTCCAAACTACAAGTCTGCCAAGCTGTAGTATGAGCGTTTATATTTGCAAGTTGGTCTTACAATCATGGACGTCAAACAAATCGTTTCAACAAGTCTACATGTCTGAACGGGACTAACATTAGGTGTCTTTTTTTATTATGCCCAAGAATTATTGATCTGTACGTATTGCAACAACAACAACACACAACTCTATTTCTAGTACCGTCCATTAGTTTCGTAAGTCAAAGTCGGTACACATACATATGTGCAATTCAATTTCAGCATTGCCTGATTAGCATATTAGCATCGACAATCCAGAGTATAACAATTTACTATTGGAATACATTTAATTCAAATAAATCCAAAACAATGCCGTGAACTAACAAGATTAGATTCAACAAATTAAGACTCTTTATGAAAATAGATTGGTGATAGGGTCATGTAATGTATGATGTTGATCTTGAGTCGGGCGCCAGTAATGTTTCAAAATGATTTTTTTAATTTATGGGATTTATTTCTTTCATGTTGAACATTGTTAGCCTATGACTATGAGATCGTAAGAGTTGTGTAAATTGATATTTTCCTTTTTGATGCGATCAGATACTGTTTCTCAGAACTGTTAATTAGTTTTTGATTTACTTTATTACCCTGGCACTGAACTAAGTCCTTCATCTAAGTTACACCTGCTGTGCGTGCAATTGTTCTCTCGCGAGTAGAAGGGACCTACAGTTTTTTGTCGACTTCCAACGCCGTGATTTGAGAAGCTTTTCTAGACAATTACGTACCCTTCGAGGGTTATCAGCAAATCGAAAGAGGTGGGGCCGCAAAAGGATGTGAGAACACCTCACACGTCCTGGAATCGAAGCTAGGCTTTCAGCGTGTGGGTCGACCCACTTACCCACTACGCCACAGTTTAAGTTATATTTAATGAATTAGAGACAATAACATTTGCGTTTCTTTAGAAGTAAAGTAAGATGGTATTTAATAAAAAAAAAAATACTTACAGCCTTAGTAAACAGCACACTTCCTTTTTCAATAGAAACCAATAAAACGCACCATTTCGTAAGTTTCGTTTTTATTAAAAACAAAATATATATCACAAAAAGAAATGAAAAAAAAAATTAAGTTTATGTATCGTTTCCTCCAAGGCAGTTAACTACTTCAAAATATCAATGTAAAAATTCGTTTAGCTAGGGGTGCGCAGTTTAAATAGTTGATACACGTCACTAGAACCGAACTTAAACTTATCTGCATCGCTCCATACTGAGATTTTGGACTATGTGCTAGTTCAGTGTACGTAAACTTCTAATAAATACGAGTCAATCTAGGGGAACAAGTCTTTCTTTTGTAGTAACAACAGCAAATCTTGAATACGAAGATATCACTACTAGTAGCTTTAAAAATGTAAATGTTCATGTTTTTTTTTTTTTCAAATCGTTCCTTAAATAAGCGAAAGTGAAAAGAAAACGATTTTAAAAGCACTGAGTGCTTGTAAGTAGAAAGAGTTTCATCACTTTAGGACGAATTTGGTCTTTCGGCGATCCTGAAAAAATCAAATGACATCGTATTAGTTTTTTCGCTAAAAAATCCTGAATATTTAAAGTTTGGCTGGAGGAATCAAAATTAAATTAATGTTAAAAATAATACTACAACACAACACATCTGAGAGCAGCATGCCTTTAAAAACAAAAATACATATTCCAAAGGCACACAAAAAAAAAACAAAACAATAAGTATTACGGAACAAAATTAATTACAAGAACATGCCTCTCTTTGCGCTTCGAAGCTGTTGTTGATCGGATTGCAGTAGTATTAACTTGGTTACTTGGATTCGCTGTTGTAACGGTTGCTGGGACGTCACTGCCGTCGCACGTTGGCGCCGATGATGGAGCTGTTGCTTCCACTATAACTGCTGACGGAGTTACAAGTCCGGTAATACTAATGAGGTGTTCATCGTCTTCACCAACATCATCCTCCTCATCTTCATTTGCCTTCGGTTGCATAAGCTTTACATGACCAACCCAAATTTTGTTTTAATTCCGGAGATTCGTACGAAATTTGTTTCAAAAGTTACCACATGGAAGTATACATTGAACATAGAGGGGAAATTGGAGATACATCATTTTACAAGTGTGAGAAATTATAATATATTTTCGGAATCTCTCTGAATGGTTATAAGTGAGATGGGGAGGATATATTTACATAAGAAATCAACGTCAACTGCAGTTGGTTAGAGATACATATAGTGTTAGTTAAATACGCGTGGAAACTAGCAATGAAACTGAAAGTGGTGAATAACATAAAAATAGATAGAGAAGTGACAGAGGTTTTGTGCATAGATCAAATTAAATTTCAGAGGGTTTCTAATACAACATTGCTTGGAATCAATTCGAAGTTTAACTCTGGTGGAGTGGTGAGATATGTGTGTGCATCAAACGGTAAGCTCAACGTCAGAATGACTAATGTAACTGAGATTGGTGTATGCGATTTTTAAAAAAATGGTATTTGGAGGAAAGGAACTTTTGCTTTTAGCTTAAATTTATTAAAGTTTCTCAAAATGAAACGTGCAGGGTTAAACTAAATTATAAAATTTTAAAATTCATAATTTTTCGAACTAAAATCAGTACATTTTCAAAATCTATTTCAATGATAGGTAAAACAGGTGTATCTGCTGGATATATAGTCTGTAAGAGTTTAGGGCGGTGCCTATATTGTAAGCGATATGTTGGCTCACAGGATAGTCAGCAATCACTATCTACAGAAGTTAGTTAGTTAGTTAGTTTTTAAAGCCCGCCAGGTTTTGGAGGAAATATTTTGCAACCGAACCCTGATTACTTGAGAAAATTAATAACACTCTCAAGAGAGCACTCCTCTTTTGTGAGAAATTTTAATTGCTTGTGTAGACGAACAAGATTTTGACATATTTGTAGCGATCGCGAACTAATTTTTTAGTTTTTGAATAAACATTTTCAAATTTAGAGACAGACAACAGAAACAAATTGCCTGATCCCTCGAAAAGCTTCCTCTTTTCAGTGAAACTGCAACACTTTAGCGTAGTAGAAAGTGAACAATTTTCAGACGCTGTCATAGCAACAATAGTAATAAAGTACACGAAAAGACCATCATAGGTGTGCGTAACCAGAACATATTCAAAGCACCCAAGCGAAATTGACATTAGTTTTATGGAGTTATACATGTATGAGCACCACAAAACGGGTCAGGCGTATAACAATAGGGCCCGTCATTGTTTTTGATATGTTAGATCTTGAAGGAAGTATTGTAAGATACAGGATTGACCTATGTTAATTAAAAAAGGTGCAAGAATGCAATGAAGCATTTGTGAAGAATTTTTTGCTGATAAAGTTATCGAATCAATGGTAAATAAAGATTGAATAAATTGTTACACTATAACATTCCCAGAAAAAAAAAATATTGTAGAATCTTAAAAATGTATTGCATTTCATGCTGCAATAAGAAAAGAAACCAAAAAATAAATTAAATAAGTGTATTATGGCTCTAAGGATCGAAAAAACAGAAACAGGCCGTCAATCAAACACATTCCTCTACAAATTAAATTTATGGACAGAAAGATAAAAAGTGAAAGATATACAGAGAGAGAGAGAGAGTTGAAGTGGAAGACGTTGCATAAGAAAAGGATAAAATGTGAATTATAATAAAATTAAAAAGAAAATAATATGAAAACCAACCTCATTGTATGACATCGGAAGAGGGCGTGCTTGCCTAAAATATCGGTCCAGCAAATTTGCATCCAAAGTAGCTGCTCCAGCATCGCATTTCTCATTTATGTTTGGTTGTACAGCCGCGGATGCCTTCTGTTCCATTTCTACTTGCTTTTCGGTTTTCGGGAAGGCTATTCGCGATGTTTCTGGCGTTGCGCCTACTGCATCCGATGGCACGAACGCGCTTCGATTGATACCAGAACTTGGAGCATGACGACGATTGTGAAACGATTGATAAAGCGGTGCGGCTGGGGGCAAGTGGCATGCCACCAACTCCGTCCCAAAAGTATCCATGAACACATTTGTTTGCGCGTTTGTATTTGCTGGCGATTGCGATTGCATTGACCGACTAGGGCCGGATCTCACGTCTGCAACTGGTGCTGGAGGAGGCAGTGTATTAAAAAAAGAATCAGTCCATATGTTGACTGCTTTGTTCCAGTCGTCAGTCTGTGCATTTGCAGATGGCACTTTGGTTGAAGATACGATTCTCTGATTCTTCGGCGAGGTAGGCGACAAACGAACGTAGTTGCTACATCGTGACCATCGCGAGGAATTCAGAGGGCTACAGTCTCTTGGTGAAACATTATCGGTATTGTTACGGCTAATTCGTTGCACCCGCCCCACGGGTGTTATAAGTGGGTACAGATCAGCGGATGGAAAGAGATCAGCCCATTCAAACTTTTGCTTTCTCATCTTCTGCGTTGGCTTCGTAGAATTGGAAGGACGACTGTTTGAGGGGCCGGCTGATGGGAGGAGATCATCAACATTTGTTGCACTCGGCTCAAGCCGCAACGAGTTCATTTGAGCAAAAAAATCTGGTAGATCACTGCCATTTGGGGTCTCATGCAGGTGCGGCATCGACGGTCTAAGTGCTGGCATATTGATCTGTGTGCGGGATGCGTCCGGGGATAAGTGAATTGTTTTTAACAACCGATCGAATCGCGAATAGGTATCCTGATGATTGGGTGGCAAGAGCGAATCACATGACGATCGATTTGGATTGAATGGTGATGGTGGTTGTTTGTTGATGGTGGTTATATGGTGTGGTAGTCGTTTCAACAGTTTTTTGTTTGTTTTACAGGGAGAAGGAATTGAATCATTCGAACGGGGGCACATAGAAATCAGAAACCAAAAACAAGGAAAGAAAAAAGATACAAAAAATAAAAATTTAAATTCATAAACAAAATTAAATAAAATGTATAAGATCTAAAAACTTAACTTCGTGATAAGTTTGATGAACAGCAAGAAATTAAACTGCTTAAGAAAAGTGTTTAGCACCCTATGAAATGTTTAGTGTGGTAGCAGAAAGAAAAAACTTTAGCCGAATAAAAGATGTCCACATATAGGTCTTTGCAAAAAAAAAAAAAAAAAAAAAAAACATCTAAAAGCGATTAGTTGTAGCCAAATGTTTTCCAAAAATGTGAGATAACAACGAATCGTTCCTCTTAGAGTTCATAAAATAAGGAGTAAAGAGTTGAGATCCATTCAGATGTACATATTTTGTTCATACCAAAAGGAATATAATTTATTCCATTCAAAGTCAACGGCACTTCAAATCCTTTTCTGTTAAAGCAGCGTACATACAACCACTTAATGCAAGTGAAAACTTCACTGCATCGAAGTACGAAACAGATTGTCGCAGATTTTATTTTATATGTTGATGGCTAATAATTTTATAGGGTAAGCCAAAAGTTAAGTAAGAATGCTTCAGTATGAGTGGAATGAACGTTTAGTCAAGCTTTCCGTTAATCAAATTAAAAAAACAACAAAAAAAACTCTCAATAAAAATCTATTTTATTTCACATTCAATCACCGCAGTTCAATTTATTTTGAATGCTTCGTTTTTCTGTACTTGGCGTCTTTCGATTTAAATATCTCCTCGTCCGGTTCTTCGCCCACTTCTTCTCTGTAATATTCCTCATCTCTGTCCGGTTCAACGTCATCCTTTTCGTTGGGCACATATGCCTTCTTTTTGATGTCGTCCTTCTTCTTCTTCTTTTCTTGATTCATCTTCTGTATTTTCTTGTTGTATTCCTTCTGTTTTTGCTTCTTCAGTACCCTCTTGCGAATCTCTTCAATTTCTTCTGGTGTTTTCGTCACAGAGTTGTGGTACAGCACCTCTCCGGTCAGCAGATCTTCTTCGATCTTTATCAATTCCATGGTCAACCTTGGACCAATTTCATGTAGTTTAATTGATGATTTGTTGTTCTCGCAATCAATTTTGGGATTGGCGTCTTTTATAGTTGTCGTCTCATCTTCATCCTCCATCTCCGAATCAGATGCTCCACCCGATTGCAGGAAGTAATCGGATATGTCCTCGCATTTAGACAAATTAGGAATGTTTCCCTGAACTATTTTCTTCACTCCCCTGTGTAAGCCGACGGGCACAATCTGTATGCTGTAGTGTCTCATCACTATCAAGTTGGTGGTGGGGTTATATGAGAACAATACGCACCGCCGTATATTTAGAATGTTAACTTGTGCCAGATTTATAGAGGGAAACATATTTTGCAAGGTTGCCGCCATCAATTTGATGTGTTTGCCATCTCCGGTGAAATTATTTAATATAACCAGGGGAGAATGTTGAAACATTTCATCGTTTATGTACTGTTTCTTGGAAGTTCCAAGTACGTCTCGTGCCAGTGCGAAATCATGCACCTTGAATGTGAGTGTTGGTCCTTTCGGCATTCGGATGATTTTGAAAGACAATTGTGTGGCACGTTTGTTGAACACTCCCATGTGGCTGATGCTGAAGAGACCACTTAAGCTAACAAAATCTTTGATACGATTCACTTTGCGTTCTTTTAAATTCGATGCTGTGAAAGGTTTCATCAGTCGACGGAAATCCAATGTTAAGTCCTGAATGTATGGACATGATAATCCTCGGTGTATGATAAATGAATGTGGAGCTTGTACTAATTCACTTGGTTCTTGCACTTCCGGTAACTTTCCCTTTTTGCCTTTTCCTTTTGACTTCTTTACCTTCGGCATTTTTTTAAACTTTAATTTCGATACAAACTGCAATATTTTCAGCAATTGCAATGCAATTGTCAAAAGAAACCTCGTGCCTACAAAAATATGTTTGACTTTTGACACAAGAGAGGGACAGATATATTTGGAATTTTGTAAACAGAAGTGCATATGGAACTGTTCGTTTATTCACCCGGGCAACACATAACGAGTAGTCTACATTCCTCTCACTTCAACTGATGAAATGCTTTCTGAGCAAATGAAAAAGCTCAAAGTCTATCTCTTCATTCATTCTCACACATAGATGTCGTGCAACTACCAGCTGATTTAGCCTTGTTTACTGTTTTTCAAACGATGCACATTACAACAGCAACAGCTGCTAGACAGAGAAATACGATTGTGTCAACAGTTCAACACAAAAAAATAATAAGGGGGAGTGATTTTCGCAAGATTTTTGCTTTTACGAGTTGATTAGTTAAATTGCTGGTGAGATGTTTGCATCGTTAGCAAATTGTGAAGAAAAAACAATCGAAATACATTTTTAGTCGTTACTGCAGTACGTGATTTCAGAGTTACAGCCTATAAATGCTCTCTCGGTGCAGTGGCCTAAGAGGACTACGACAAAATATTGTCTCCTTTGTACGACAGGCAAGGGAATCTCAGCTCCCCAACGCAGTGCGCATATCAAAAGCTAACAAGGTTTACAGAAACAAAAATGATATATAATTTATTCATAAGACATTCCGCCTATGAAGCTCTCTCGCCCTTTCTCTCTACTTCTGTACATGGAGTTTGACACAATTTTTGTGAATTCATTTGTGTAGGTAGTTGTGGACGAATCGTGTCGTGTTCGAGCAGTCATTCGAATTGCAGCAATCTTTGGACTTCCCATTGTATACAACGCAGCGTTAACTTCCAAATCAATACCACCACTTTCTTACGGAATGGACGATAGTTCTAGCTTAGAAAGTCTTCTCCAGAACGCCGATCAACTGTATGATGAGAATTTCTTCCAGGAAGTAATTGATTTACTGAATAAGTACAAGGTAAGCCAGTTTTGTGCATATGAAGGGCCTTGGCCTCATATATCGATTTTTCTTTGTTTGCAACTCCCACAAAGGAGCAAGATTTGCCTGAAATCCAATGGAGGAAAGCCAGAGCTATGTACACTCATGCAAAATCAATCAAGGACAAAAGCGAAAAGGAGAAGCAAATTACAAAATCATTTGAATTGATTAAAACTGCTCTCAACGCTGATCCCTCTAACTATGCTGTGCACAAATGGATGGCGATTATTTTGGATGCTGCCTCAGAACAGAAAGGTATTAAGGCGAGAATTCTGGAACTGGACAATATTAAGTTTCACATGCACGAAGCAATGCGTTTGAATCCTAACGATCCTACGATTTGGCACATGATGGGGGCATATGAGTATGGCCTGGCGGAATTGTCATGGATTCAGAGGAAGTTAGTTTCGACAATATTCGCCTCACCACCAACCGGATCTTTTGAGAAAGCCCTGGAGCACTTTGAAAAGGCAGAATCCCTCAAAGAAGGCTTCTACACGATGAATTGGCTGATGCTAGGCAAGTGTAACATTGCCCTCAATCATAATGAAAAGGCACGAAATTACCTACAAAAGGCTGCCAATTGTAGTGTATTGTAAGTCAATTGAAATTAGACATATCGCACTTGAACTTGATATTTGCGATTTATTTTCAGAAACGAAGACAATAAGAAGTGCAAAGAAGAGGCCGTAGCGTTGCTAAGAAAGCTCTAATCGCCTCCTGCATGACTGAGCACAGATCAGATTAGGTTTTAGCCAAGGGGACAATGTTCATTTTATTTTTTACTTGCTTGTAAATTTTTTTCAATAATAATAATGTTCGACAATTGTGAATTTAATTCTATGGCTATGACGCGCATTCTTTTTCCCTGTCAATGAACTGAATTCACTTTTGTTATGCTCTGTATTATAAAATGTGTGCTGTGTCTATTATTAGTGTCAATATAAATTGAGAGCAGTGGGGGACGGTACGTGGGCAAAGGTCAGTGTGATATGGAAATGAAGATTTGATTATTTCTCTGAATGAATAAATTTTGAATAGATGGGGGGACGCGTGTGATGTAATTTTGCTCGTTAATGGGCAAAGTTCGAGACGAATGCGATAAGTTTATTTATATCTGGAAGTTTTAATCTTTGGTAGGAATCACTTGAATGAAGTGAAGTGTTGACAATTTGAACGATGCTTCGGATATATCATTTCGTTTTCCATTAACTGACGTTCAAATGAAGTGAAAAATGTTTGCGAATCCTGTTTGCCGTATTGTCTTTCAATGTAAAGTTTAGGTTTAAATCCATTGAGGAAATGTGGACTAAGCATTATTGTGGGACTAAAGAACATATATTCATTGATATCCACATACTTTGACTGCTCGTAACTTTTTGCCTTGTCTCGTCTCGACAGAATCGTGCAACAACTCTGCAACGGAGCAAAATGTTGTTTCACACGATTTTCAATTACAAATTTAAGTATTTAGGCACTTTGCACATATGTATTCTACGCGATAATTGCAACGCAACCATCGCATCAATCATCAAATGAACAAAGGGGATTTCGTTGAACTAATACATTGTTTAATAGAATGAGTCAACAAAAAAAAAGGGCAGACGTCCCCTGTTGTACGGTAGACGGCGGAGTTCGAGGTGAATTGTGAACAAATGAAAAAAGGGAAAAAGACAAACTGGAGAACTGTAACTCGAGAGAAACGCTCATTTCTGAGAGATCATTATTCACCACTCGCATTTCTTGTAATTTAAAGCGATCACATTTAACGCCCGCTATCAGATGTATACAGCGGTCAGAACAACAAGCAAATTACTTTCAACTTTTTACATCACAGCATCACTATGAAATGACCTAGATTGAAGCACATGTTGCCGGTGCTCATGCACTGGAACCAAAATAGAATTTAATTTCTAAATCTGGATCTGGTAGACTCTAGAAGCAAATTATTTAATTTATATCTCGTGATGCGGGTTAACTTTTGGTTAAGCGGCAAATTGAACTGATACAGATCACATCAAGAGGATTAAATTGAATAATTTCATATGTTTTCGAGTGCAGATGAACTTTTATACTTATGCTCTGTTCAGAGGTATTTTGGTTTTCTTCATGTTGTTTTTCATGGCTTTGGCAGAGATAATACTAGGTTGTGAGAATTTTGTAAAAGCAAGGAACCAAAAAGCGCAGAAGAACTTGAAGATTATTTGAATGAATGTTTCTCAGATTGAGGGTGAAAGAAAAAACGTAGACTGGAAACCGTAAAGAAGGGAAAAAAGTGGCAGATTGCGGCGAAGATTCTATTGGAATAAGAAAGGAAGGCTGCACAAAAATTTTAAGCTTAAGCTAGGAAGAAGAAGCCAGATCAGATAGAAGAGACTGTGATGACCAATCTGGGATATTTTTAAAAAAGAGAATTATCGAATCGAGATAAGAGTCAATGGCAGTAGAAGACTATCGCGTAATATAATATATCTTGCCGTCTAGTGAATGTAACAGACTAGCCGGCTGACCAACTAACCATTGGTCAATGTGAAGAAATAGGAAATCCAATTTGTCCTTAGTCCCTTAGTCCAAGAATAGAAAATATTATTGTTACTAAGGCACCAATCGCAAACGAAACATGTTGAAGGTTTTGGCAAACGTGAAGAAAACTCCTGATGGAATTATTAACTTAACACTTGAAACATTTTTATGGTCATTGAAGCGTAAAAACATTGTTTTAGGAAAGGAATATTTGTACGAAAGTGAAAGTCCGTTGAGAAACTCTTCGACCGTAAAAACGTTTTCGATATGTTTGACAAATGCACTCCACATGTAAAAATTAGTAACCTTATTGGGTTTGTGGTCGCCGTGGCGCAGTGGTAAGTGCATCGACTGCGGCGCAGAAAGTCTGGGTTCGATTCCTGGACGGGACACCTAGCATTTTTTCACGGCACCACCTCTTTCGAGTTGCTGACAACACTCAAAGAGTATTAATTGTCTATGGAAAGCTTCTTAAATCTCGCCGTTCGGAATCGGCAAAAAACTGTAGGTCCCTTCTATTCGTGAAGAACAATAGCATGCACAACACGAGTAGTTGTTGTAGAAGCTAGGCCCTGGTCCGCTATGGGCTGTAGTGCCACTCAATTATTATTATTATTATTGGGTTTGAAGCCTTTTTATTATATATTAAACCGGGAAATAAATTACTTTCGCGAGTATAGCCCGAAGACACCGAAGGTCTAACGTTTGATATGCTGATTGCTCATTTCGCATTTTTCTACGCAGTTCAATTATCTCGTACACACAAAGTTAGAAACTTCGACGCCACTTCGAAATACGGAATATTTTCCTTTTCTTAATTCTTGGTATGACGCGTTTCTTCTTTTCTAAAACTCAGATTTGAGTTAGCATAGATTCAAGCTCATATACCTTCGTTTTTTGCGTTTTCATCGACTGCGCAAACAAAGAACCGTGCTTCAAACCAGTTATAAGACTTAAGAAACTTTTCAAACGATTTCGGTTTTATTCAGGAAAAAGTAGTAGTAGTAAATTTGGTTGCAAAATATTAAAATTTTTTTCTACGATCAATATACGAGTATTGCCAATTTTACTTAATATTCATTTACGACGTTGTTGGTAGTTAGCATTTTCTTTTAACTTAACAGTCATTTGTTTTGCTGCAATCAACATTTTTTTAATTTTTAAATCCATGTCTTGATATGCGTACTTAACCTGCAGTTCAAAATAAAAAAAAAATGAAGGCCCTGCTTTTTAAAGAAAAAAAAAAATACAAATTCAACTAAATGAACACATCTCTATTCAGATTGTGATCTACAACACTGAGAGGTGAGACAACAGAATCTCATCTTTGGGAAACACAGGGCTAACAAGTCTTATTCTCACTACAACCTTATCTAGGGCACACTCTAAAACAATAAATACATGCAAATAACGCTCAAGTCTATGCTAAATTTCCAATCAGTCTTTCACAAGCTTTCGAATAGCAAATCAATTAAAGCTGTTTCGGATAGCTCAGAATTCAACTCAAAAGCAACAAAAACAAGATCCATACTTAACACAAAAACAATGAATCAATTGAAATCATAAGTGAACGGAAACACAGAATCGAATGACAGGGGTAAATGAATGCACAGAAGAAATGATAAACAATATAAATTCAAAATCTGATTTAGCATTGTTTTCGGTTGGTTAGTGATACTTACATCGTTGTTCTCCCAGCGGTATGGTGGCGTGGAATCGCTTGGTTCTTTGGCGCTTGCTGGTTTAGTTTTGCAATATTCCTTCAACAATGAATCTAGCAGAAAGGAAAAAACAGAAAATAGTTAAATAGATGCAAATTGTATCGAGTGCTTTAAATAAAAATGTCTTAAGATAATTCGTCAGGCAATACGAAGTTTCTTATTTATTTCAAAATCAAATATACATAAGTTTCAAGAAATTGATGCATTTACACAAGAAAATATCACATGAAGTCACTTCGTCATAGCCGACAACTGTGCTTAAAAGGGAGTTGCAAATTACCTTCCGAATAACTTAATGGTATAGATGAATGCAGGATAATTGAGTCGTCCAGATAATCACGGTTAGAGTGGAACTTAGGCGACTCAAATATCGTGTCCAATACGTTCACTGGAAACACCTGCTGTTGATCAGTGCCTCGTGCGGCTATAAAGAAAGAAAACCATCAGAAACCGCTCAAATGTCGGTGGAATTTTGAGCAAGGTGACCACCTCCCTCAAATGCATCCACACTCAGGTGCATACCTGACACGGAATCAGCAGGATTTATATTTTCCGTTGGGCTACTGCTGTCTAAGACAGTCAAAGTAACGCGACGATTGTTTGAGGATCCGTTGGTGTTGCGCCTTGACGAGCTAGCACCACTGGGTGAGGACTGCTTTTCATTTGTAAGTGACATACCTTGAGCCATAGACAACTCGGCGTATTCGACGTCATTTTCCCCTGACGAAAAGTCATTTTCATCACAAAGTGTGTTATCGTCATGTGCGGTGAATGTGGTTGTACTGTTTCTGAAGCCTACACTGGATCCGGCTTGAATTGGTGAGCATGCGGGGTCTTCAACATCAGAATCGGATGCATCCGAGAGGATATTACTTCCAAGAAACGTCTTCTCCAATGTGGTCGAAGTGAGATCTGGCGAGGAATTTGAAAGAATATGGAATGAAGATTTTTCCGGAGCTGAAAAGAATGGATCATAATGAATGTGAGAGTTTTTCTACAGAAGAGAAGCAAACACTTACAGCTTAATGGCGTGGCGATGTTTATTTTATTCGCGTCACCGCCAGAAGTCTCCCGAGCTGAGGAGCTTAAATTAGAGGAACCATTAACCAAAGCCTCTAGCATACCGGAGAAGGTTGCATCAACTAAAGAAAGAAATGCTCACATAAAACGTCTCGTTGTTGAGTAACAACTTTTTGGACTCACCGCTTTTTTGAATATCACTGCGACTCTGTTTCTTCGTGGTTGAACAATCATTGCTCTCACTGGGTCGCAAAATGCTGCACTCAGACCTAACATCTCTCAGGAAATGTTTGTTGCGTGTATTGGAAGCAGTCGGCTTGGAATTGTTTGTTTCGCTCTCAGTTGCCGCTGTTGTTGATTTAGGCTTACTTGTATTCGGTTCTTGCGGTTTTTCCTTCTCATCCTCCAACTGAACTACTACTTGAGCTATTTCCTCGGTTGTACTCTTCTCACGCAGTGCTTTGTTCTCGGCAATAAGCTCCTTCTGCTTCTTTAAAAGCTGACTTATGTACCACTGCTGATCGCGGCAGCGTTGGAAATAAGTCGATGGTCGAACTTGGAATCTTAGTTCCAGGGTATCTTTGGCTAAATTCAAGTAACCCTCTGATGCCAGTAGATCCAAACGGAAGAAGCGGTTGTATCCCCAACACTCGCCCACTTCAAAGTCAGACACAAACTCCCGTTGAATAATTTTGCTTGAACTCTGATGGATCATTTGTACACGATACTCGTATTTGCTGGTTTCCGGAAATCCTGCGGCCAGTTCTAGAAACACGGACAGATATTCAGCGCGGACAGCCCCATTGCCGTTGGGGTAGACTTTCAGGCGCCATTGCAGACCGTTGCTCTCCAATGGCTCTGAGTATACAGGAGCACCCTTCAGTTGAAGTTGACTAAAACGTTTCATAAGAAAATTCCCTGTATCGTATTGTGGCACAATTTCGCTGTGAAAGTCAGCAGGAACTGGAGCAGTAATGTAGCTGGCCATCGGTTTGATGCGAACCTGGTGAATCATCTTCAGCAGATCTGACGATTTCATGATTAGCTGCGACTTTGAACATATTGTCATTTGTTGTTCGATTTCCTGAAGCAAATGCTCCAGTTGTTCCGTCTCCTGACTAAGTGAGTTCTTCTGCCGCATGAGAGTCACCAGTTTCACCTTCAATTGAGAGTCCAAACGTCCCACCATGAGCTCGACAGCATTTCGTATTTCGCGCACCTTTTCATCTTTTGCCTTGCGAACGGTTTCGACATTATGCTCAACACTTTGTACCAACATTATAAGTTCTGCAAGGCGCGTACGTAGCTGCGAGACTTCTTCTTTCACCTGCGTTATGTGAGTCTCATAAACTAGTTCTGTAAAGAGGGAAGAACATTTTTTTACACCGAAGCAAATACAAACCGTATTTGATCTTACCCAGCTGCTTAAAGGTGTGACCAGAGTGTGTACCACCCCATAGTGCGCATTGGTGACAAATGCAGCACTTGCATGTCCAGCAATAGACACTCAATTTCTCCTGATGGCTCGGACACAAGTCATGTTCCTTGCCCTGGATCAGACCATTCGTTGTTCGTATGTTTGAGCAGATTTGCTGAAGGTTTTCAATTTGCTGAGCGACATCCTCCAGCCAGCGACAATTCACCAAGTCTTTCACATGCAACGAGGCTCTGCAATGCGGACATTGACGGCGTTGTTCCGTCAACCAGCGTGAAATACACAAATAGCAGCAAAGTTTCGAACAATGCGGACATAGATGCGCATCCTGCAACTTTTCCATACAGATGAAGCAGCGAAATACATCGTTAAGGGACTGTGAGAAGAGAAAACGAAGAAAAACAGAGTGATTCAGTGTGAGAAATCTTTTTAGAGCAGAAGTCAAGGTAAGCATGCAGCCCGAGAGGTGTGACAAAAAGGTGCCGTCGCATGTCTTTCTTTTGTTTGGCACACAGCTTGACGAGTGGCCAACACCTAAAATAATTACGCGCTGCACGATGCGCCCGAATGAAAACTATTTTACTGGTCGGCGGCAATGAAACTGGTCGTGAGCATTTAAACTTTTGGTAAGATATTTTTGGCGCTTGATGTATTCGAAAAATAAATTACACTTGTTGCGTGTTTATTTTGAAATTTGGATGCGTGATTGATGTGCGTACGACAAGGTGTTTTTATCTTCAATTGCTTTGTATCAGATGATCGGCCTTTTGGCTTGAATAATTCGGATTACTATTGGGGGATGTTTGAGAAAAGCTACTCTCCATATGCAAAATTATGTTTTCGAACTGAGTTTTGCATCTTAGACCTCTTTCCGGCATTTAGTAAAGTATGTTAAGCTAACCTGGATAACGTTTTTTTGGAATGTCCGGCAGCTTTCTTTTTAATGAAGAGGTGTAAACTAGTAAGTTCGCCTAAAGCTTTTGGTTCCGTTATGTAGTAAGTATGCCTGACACTTGTCACAAAAAAGATCTAAATCTTTTAAACCTTTTCCACTTGTCTGCCGCTTAACAGAGTGAAGTGCAAATTTTTTATCTTCAATACTCCTGTAATCTTACTTGAAGTAAAACAGTTGTCAAATTCGGCCGTTCAAAGAGAGATACTACATTCCAATGTCAAGTGCATTTGTAAACATAAAGCATGCAGGCCTCTCTGATTGATGTATTAAGAGCTATTTCAAAACTCTAGTTCGTAAGACAATTACACGCTTATAACAATTAAAAAAGCAAATTAAATTTCAATGACACTTTCAGTCGATGCACCTCAAGAAAAAAGTTAATCTTGTTTGTAAAAGTTCAAGAGCCTATCAAACATTCAAGAGCGCATCTCCCTTGCAAATACACCGGTCATACACGGAAGACCTTGGCTACACTTCAGCAGATAAACAATTTCATTCTTCTTCTACATGCACAGCATTTTGTTTTCTTTTTTTTTGTACTCTTCCACCGGCAATAGGTGCGCGCGCACGTTTATAAATAATAAATAAGACAAAGAATCATTTTGTCTGGATGTCGTCTGGATATGGTCTGAACTGGTGATTAAAAGAAGAAACTTAATGGCCTGGGTGCTATTGACTGCAGCAGAACATTATTGCCTCCGATAATTATGTGTCAGACAGAATTCTAAATGTTGATGAGAGCAGCAAAACGGCTTGTTGGCGTGATGAAGCAAACATCACGTCTGTTGATAGATTATGGTGCGTCTTTTTAAGGCCATACTTGTGGCGCGAAGCGTAGCCTTGATATTATGCTAATGATATTTTTGTGTTTATACGAGGGATACTTCTACGTGTCTTAATTGATTTGTGCTCCTGCCTTAAAATTTTATGGGAGGGTTAGTGCATTTTTCTAAGCTTCGAAAGATGTCTTCTTTTCGAAACTTCCACTTGTCTGATCGAATAGTCATCAAGCACTGAACACCTGGGCATTTCTAAGAACAGATGTCAATGAATTCGCTTCCCACCCTCAAGAATTGCTCCTTCTGTGTTGACAGTACAACTGAGAGCGGAAAGCATTGACCTACTGATTTAATTTCCTTTGTGGCTCCGCCCGCCAAAAAAAGCTTTCATCCACTAAGCAATCCCTTTATAGAGTTATTCAGGAAGATGACACTTAAGATGTTGTATTTTTTTAAATTTCAGAGTGTATGAAACAATCACACATGTACAGAAAACAAAAAAAAACACTTTATTGAACTATCCAAAATGGACTATAAAACGATAAAGAACAAAATGGGAGTTCACTCACCTCTGGCAAAAGCTCCGCAGCACCTCCCGACGCAGTTACTGCTGTACCAACACCATTACTTCCTCCGCTACCACCACCACTCCCACCCACTGCGCCTGACGTTGATGCACCACTATTGTTCCCGACACCACCCGTCCCTACCATCTCCCACATGGAGCATTTAACCCGCTTTGACATTATTGTACTGGAAATTGAGGAGGTATCCCTTCCCTCAACAATTTGCACGATTATCGGTGAAAACTAAGTTCGATGCCTACTTTTGGTTTTGAATGATAACACTGTTCCTTGCTCCTCTTTGCGGGTTCTTTTGTTTTTGGTTATGTTTTGCTGCTCAATATTGCATCTTCTACTTTTTAATGAACAAAAAGAAGTTATGCTCATCCTCTACAACCCTTCCAGCTTTCATTCATTGAACCAAGTGAAAAAAAGATTTATAAACAAATGAAATCTGAAATACACAAACGGAAGAAAAAAAAATAACGAATCGATTTTTTAGTTTGCATCAATTAAATTACCAACAATCAATATAGATTTAGTGAAGATTCGTTTCCGTTATGCCTGTACGCAGTTCTCTCCAAAGGAACTTAATTTTCTTAACACAAATTTGTAAGGTGACACGGAAGAAAATTTTGCTTGCTGACAGCTTTTCCAATGAATTAGTTATTTAAATGAAATTATACACGAACCGAACTGTTTCTACTCACTAAGGATGAAGTGCTCTGTGGGATGTATGTTTGGGAAGTGAATTATTCTATTTCAACTTTTCTAATGTACGCAAAGTTGAAATCAATGAATAAACAATGTTTAAAATTGTGTAGGAGTTCTCCACTTCACCACAAACAAACGAACCACATAAGACATCAACACACCAAAAAGAACTGATGCACTTTTGAGACTGGAATGACAAGGACTCCGCAAAACCGCTACCGCTGCCTCAACCCAACGCAATCCGTCCAAAAACAGATTTTCTTCTTTTAATGTTGGTTTCGATTTCGATTTGCCTTTGTGTGTGCAAAAAGGACAAATCTCTGCGTAAGTGGCAGCAGATGAAACCTTCCAAATTTGCAGTGCAGTGTTGGTCTGACAGGTGACAGGTGGACTGGGTTTGTTCGATTTATATTGTTGATGCACTGGCATAGGGTTGTGTTTGATGTGTTTATCGGAAATGCAATTTTAGCTAATTGTGTGCCAATAGGAAACTGACAATAATTGGAAAAATAAAATTTCTTTCAGAAAACAAGAGTAAACGGGGGATCAGATAAAAAAAAGCACCCTCGCAGAAGACAATGAGGCACTGATTTAAGTCATTGGCAGCCTTGTAAAGTATAGGCGAATAGGTAGGACTACCCAATGTACGTATGTATTATGTACGATTATAATTTGAAGACTTATTTCAAACGAAAAAAAAAACACGTGCTCTTATAAAAAAGAAAAAACAGTAAGTCATCAATACTTTAATAACAAGATCTACATATACAATTGGCTCAGCAAATTCATAATATGGTACAAAAAGCTATTTGTGTGCATCACGATGGAATTCCATAATTCTTTCGATTAGCAATGGCTTTGCCATAGACTTGTTTCCTTTTATGTTGGTTGTCTTCATATAAGACAAGAGCTGGTCCTTCGAAAGATCACCAAGTTTATTCGTAGCAATAAGGCCATCGATTTGAGAAGAAGATAAATTTATTTCATGTACCTTTTGTTTTTTGGCAGGGCTGCCTTTTTCGCCTTCATTTAAATATGGACGTTTTGCACCTGATGCAATTTCTTCGACACCAAAAATTCTTGTAAAATCTTCTAAAAGCAACTCAATGCGTTCATCTTGTTTCTCGCCACTTGGCATTTGCAGCTTTCCACCCCCCTCTGTTTTAATGTTAAAAGCCAAGTCTAGTAGTTTACACTGAAGTTCATCCAGGGCTGGATTCTTGATTGTACTTGGGTTGTACTTCACCTTGAGTTTCTTTGTAATTTTTTTGAAAATAACTTCTCCGTCATCGGAGGGGGTTACATCGATGTTCCATTCTTTAAGGTTAAAGCGGCGATAGTCTCTTGCCAAAGGAAGAAAAACTACCTTGAAGCCGTCTCCGTTCATAAATGTTTGGGTACTTGCTTCACCTTTTTCATCTGACGACACCGGCACAAGAGCTACATACGAAGGTTTGCATTTTTTTCTCGGAATGAATACACACACAGCTAGTTTTTCTTTGACCAAACATCGCTGCCATAGCGCCGTGAAAAGTTTCGTTGATCCGTTTATGCGGCTTTCGTCTGGATAAAGGAACGCACAGGGTCTTATAAAATGTTCCCTTTCGACTGAAGTCATATCCTTGAAACCGATCAGTTTTAAAATCGGTTTAAAGGGATACTGAAGATTGAGCATGTCACTTTCGGAAACTTCAATCTCCTGATTGCCACAAGATAGTGCATATACTTTATCCTCCGAGCACAGTTCTCTCTTGTTTATGATTTCCCCGGTAATTGGGTTCTGCTTAACCACGAAATTTTCTATTTTCGCTGTAATAAGCGAATTATCCTCACGCTTAAGATGGACTTTTTTAGGGTAGACTGACTTTTGGAAATAATTGTAGTATTTCGTAGAGATCTCCAAATCGTTGCCTAAATTCCAATTCACGTGACCCAAGCACCGCTTATTAGCATCCAGTTTCAGTTTGCGATCCGCAATCATTTCGCGAGCCAGCTTTGGGTCGGGTGCCGAAAAACTGTCCATGTCAAGGTCTGCAATTGGAATATTTTTAAGCTGTTTGTATCACATCTGTGTTTACCTTTCACCAGAGAGAGAAACTCCTTATAAAATGGCTCAAAATCGAAGTCATCTCGCATGGGAATCAACGTGAAATCGACTGCTAACCCTTCTAGATCTGTTGCTTTCTGAATACCTTTTCGGAATTCATCGGTTTCTGTGGAATGAGGCATTTCTCGATCTGTGAAGTAAACAATCGTCTGGGTGGATAGCTTTACGCCGCATTGTTGGAACATATTGCTGCACAAGCGAATCATGTTGGCAAAACTGCCATGAGATACGCCGTAAGTAGTTTCAAAGTCGAAACAATTTTCTTCCATAAAGTTGAGGTAGTACTCAACAATGTCCTTATTCAATTGACGAAGGGGAAGGAACATAGAGCAATTTTTCGGCACCACGATATTTTTTAGAGCTTCAATTTCTTTTGGTTGCGGGGATTCCTTCGTGTTAGTAAATATTATTCCAATCAGATCTTTGTTATTGACAATCAGACCCGATAGGAGAGCATCACGTATTAACTTGATAGCACCCTGAAAATGATCATTTTCCTCTAACAAGAAAGCGTCCACGACAAAAATTATTGCTTCATGTCCTTTGATATCAAACCCGAACTCCTCGTCTTCCTCAGAATCAGAGATGCCATCATCGTTTGGTCGCCATTCTGCCATGTTGGTGGGCTTAATCACTCAATTTACTTTTTTTGCCGGGAATATAGATGCACAAATAACTACTTTGTGCAGAGATCTAACACTTGTTGCAAAATCACAAGCAAAAACTTGTTCATTCCTGATTACAAGCAGAGATCTTATTGGTTTCTGATTACAAGAAAATAATAAAATGTCAAGTTCAGGGGATGTTTGTTTTGAGATTTTATAAATGGATGAATGAACGTCAGCAATAGTTTTGCTGGACTGTAGGCACTATATAATTTTACTAGTTCTGTTATACATACATTTTATATACATTTATTAACAACCTTATTTCAACGTTGCCAGTTAATTTTGAAACACAATTTTGTGTCCTCTGAGGAGGACAGCAATGCTTTTCGAACTTAGTGCAATCTTGTTTCATTGAAACCAGTAGTAACCAAAATGTAAACATTTCTCCAATTAATATATTATTAAAAACCATAGCGCTTTATATTGGAGTAAAATAAAAAAGGGTATCGGATATTTTGAAGTTTGGCATCACCAAGCACTATGATACCGCGCCCTCTGGCAGTGAGTTGCGCATGATACTGTGGTGGTATTGTAAATTGACAGGAAAAAAAATAATAATAAACTGTCCGTCGTCCGGGCGAACGTAAACATCGCGTTGAACAGCAAGTGCTTTTCCGTTCTTGAATCCAAACAAATATCTTATTAGTCACTTGACGGAGTACCAAAAACATTAACAGTTAAATTGAACAAAATCTTAGCGAAGCTATGGCCTCATACAACGAAGAATTCAATCAGTATCGTATTTTTTTGGAAAACATCGCAAAATCGGTTGTTCCACAAGATTTAGAGGTGCCCATTAAGACTAGCCATCTAAGAAATCGAATTACGTTTCATTCTGATGCCGAAGGGGAAGTAATTTACTGGATTCTCAAATTTCTTGATGACAAGTGAATTTCTCATATACAACTGTGCATAGTGATAGAATTAATTGTTTTCCTTGCAGAAAGTGTCCCACGAAACTGATAGCGCCGATTGTTCGCAATGTTTTGCTTGAAATACAGGATGATCCACAGTACAAAGATCCAAGTAAATATAAATTATACACTGTTACGCAAACTGTATCTAATCATATATAATTTTTTTTTCAGGTGGTTGTCCTGATTTTAGAGGCTTGGTCACCACTGTATTGGAGGGATTTTGTATTCGCCTTTTAGATAATGTTGAATTGAATAAAATTCTCGACACAGCCACTTCACATTCCGCCCAGCAGCAACAAAACGATGACCTCTTGCCCATTCCAATTAGAACGGCGGCTGCATCACAAAATAAACGACGTACAATGGAAGATCGCAGTATATGCATTGATGAGTTTCATAAAGTCTACGCCATGAAGGTAAGTTGAAGTTAATAACTTCATCCACACCCTCGTTAATTGCGCTCGTAGAATTTTATGTTTACTTAAAGTTTTGATGATTCAGACATTGTATGGCATAGATATGAGATAAGTACTAAGCAGTGTGCGGCATACATTTCACCAAACAATGAGTCAATGTATTCGGTTGAGAGGGGGGGGGGGGGGGCAGTGTGTTGTTTTATTCTTATTTTGGCGCGCGACCTTGGGCTACTAATAAACTCGTAACAATATTACTTGAGTGGAGTTTGCGTTAGGAAAAAATTTTTGTATGGAAATTTTGACTTTCGATTGGTGATTTTTTCCCACCGCAAACCAGTTAGAAAGTCATAAATTTCTCGAAAGTGAGATGAGGGTTATTTTAAGCAAGCTACTTCAATGAGCAACTGCACAATGCGTCATTTGTATTCTCAGGAAGATGTGAACTGAGACCTTTTCTGATCTGCTATTGTACACGGCCGTGTATGTGAATAGCGGCTTGTTAATGGGTAATTTTCGTGTCGTTCTTAAGCCACTAACACTTAGTCATAGCACGGAGTGGATGTGTGCATTGTTACGCATATTAAACTCAACTGAGGTGCTATTTTATAGGTTGTTTCTTATAAGTTTATGCATACGACTGTTTTTGCGCCTTTTGCGTTAAATCGTGTCAAGTGGGCATCACTTAGCGAATTTTGTTGCGGAATTATAGTGCTGTTTTGTGTGCAGCATCTTATGTGATTTTTGCCGAATCTTGATATAGTTACGGACAATTTGATAACACAAAAGAGGGATGGTGGTGTTCTTAGTGGTTATTACATTCCCTAAAATAAGTTAGGCCAGCTATCGATGACTGAACTAGAGAAATGACCCGTCCTTGGCAGTCCCGCGCACACTATAATCAGTAATCGATAAAAGGATAATATACCGAAAGTTTGGTCTTTTTCTCCTTCTCGAATCTGAAGGCTGAGCCCAAGGACCCCCTTAAGTGAAAATTTCTTGTTCATTCGCTCAATTCGCCGAGCCGGTACTGATTTTGTACTATTCGGAATATATCCACGCTTAGATACATCTTACAAAGTTTACAAACTGTATCCTTTTCCATTTAACTTCCTTGCAGACAGCACTATTTGTATGTATATTCGATATGCAATTTTCCCTTTGAAGGAACCATGAAGCAGCTCTGCTTACTATACAGAGTTGAGTTCGTTTAATATGGTAATGCTTAATCAATAGTTTTTTACGAGTTAGTCGTCTTAATTTATTCAATATTGATAAAAATCTTTTTGGAATTCGTTAAAAATCGATTTTATCGATTTACAATATTTATTTCTTATTTGTTTTCATATCTTCTAGGATTCTCAAAAGCGAAGTTTCTATGGTGTTTTTGATGGTCACGGAGGTTATATCGCTGCCCAATATGCAGCAGCTCAACTGCCATTTTGTCTCTCCGAGTGTGAAGATATGCATGTCGCACAAATACATATGCTTTGTGAAGCATTTAAATATACAGATGAAAAATTCATATCAAAGCGCCTTAACAGTGGTACAACAGCCACCTGCACGCTCTACAGTCCAGAAGAGGGCCGTTTGTACATCGCTTGGGTTGGAGATTCGAAAGCAATGCTTGCCAAACAGCATGGAAAAATCATGCAACTTGTCACCCCGCACAGACCGGACCTAAAGGTACTTATACAACCAATAGTGCCCACGGAATGGAATTTAAAATGTTTTTTTTTATTACTTGTAGAAAGAAAGATATCGGATACGACAGCTGGGTGGTTCGTTTCAGATGATCAACGGGGAATATCGAGTGTGTGGATGTTTAAATATCACTCGAGCTATAGGTATGTACTGTAATCAATACCTCTGAGGATTTAGAACAATTAGTATGGTTTCGTTGTAGGTGATATTCAATATAAACGTCTTCTGATAAGTCATCCCGATTGTGTGGCCATTGATCTGGATAAAACAGAGGAGTTTCTCGTTTTAGCCACCGATGGACTGTGGGACTATGCCACGGACGTTGATGTTGCCAAGACAGTGTATGATTGTATCAAAGAAGATTGTGGTGAGTGCATAATAAATTTAGTCATGATTTATTAAGAAGTATGAGAGCATTGACAAGTTGTCTTGCCCTATGTTGTGGCACTAATTGCTCAAAACGAACCCTCTGTTATGTTCGCTGAGCTTCTCCGGTATTCCGAGAAAAGTGAAGACGTAAAAATAAGCAAGATGAATGTTCCTTCTAGTTTGCTATTTGAACGTCCCAGACCTCCTGCGCATGTGTAGACGTAAATACCCACTAACCCATAAACACGTTTTGCAATTTAGTTCGTTGGTGTGGCAAGGAAACGTTATATTGACTGAGTTCTTAATTTGAATACAAAAGATCGTCCAGGAGAAGCGTATAGTAAATGATGAAAAAACATAAATGCTGCCTTCACAAGTATATTCATCTAACTTAACTTGGTTTGTTCAAACCGCAATACAGCTGCGAAGGGGTCGACTATTAAGCTTTTAGTTGCGTAATGTTAAGTAATGTTAAATTCTAAAAGTCGACGTTTTTGCACTCGACGCCATTGCAAAATACAGATATAATAGAAAAATCGTTCGTCCGTATACAAAACATTTTTGTGCAATGGCATGTTAACCTAGAGTGTGTTAAACTGTCAGATTCGGGTTTGTAATTATTAAATAAATGATTCTTTTGGTGTTGTTAAGTACCACTACTATGCTATATAAACAACAGTTTTTGCTTCAAAAATATTGTTCTTAGAATGTGCCAACCTTCAAATAGCTTTAGCTAGCGAAAGTTGATTTGTTCAAAAGATCTCTTTCGTCTTTAAATTTCGCTGTTGCTTTGTAATACGAACCGAAATAATTTCCCAAATGGCACAGTCTTTAGAAAGTGGTTATACAGCCGCTCTAACCAGGTTAAAAAAATTTTATAGTGAAAAAATAGTAAAAAACGACCGGGTAAGTGAAAAACATTTGTCAGGGATTGCTTTACATTGCCAATGACACCGAATGTATTGTTAAAAGTGTTTTGGGGTTGTGAGTCCCATTATTTTTTGTATATTCACCCTGCTTATGGTATGTTATTATGGGGTGTCTCTAATTCGTTCTCGTTACCAAATTGAAGCCAGAAAATAATCATCGTTGAACACCGATTGGAAGTAGTAACGCCGCAGTGGTAATGATCCAGAGTCAACTACAGCACCCAAGGCGGATATAACATTTTAATCCTAAAGACCACCTGATGTACTCATTTTATGTTTAGTTTAGTTTAGTTTAAAAGGCATTTTTTTTTATTTTTTATCTAATGTACTCATTTTATGAATACTCCTTATATGCACTTTAAATCTGCGACATAATTTCCTTGATCTTTTTAAAAAGAGGTCGTTTGGCCATTTCACGTTGGTGGTACGCCCTCAACGGGAACTGCATATAAATTATTATAGTTGACGGTGCAAAATTGAAATCGTGTTTATCACTAAAAAGGTGTAGTTTTTTTAAGGGGTTCCAATTGAGACTGGAGGTCAATAAACTTCTACTATGGACACATCTTTGATCAGTAGCCAAACTGTCTTCGTAAACGTTTTCATAAACCGCATGAACTGTTGGAACATTACCACAATTGCGGTAAAGGAAATTATGATTTGAACATATTTCTAAAACATGAAAACTCATTTATCTTTCTAATTTTTCACAGATTTTTACCACTGACATTCTTTATTTACCATCCTTTTTTCCTTTGGCCTTCCACACTACAATTTTCGGTATACGACACTATCCACATGTTGGGTGGAGTTTACATAATTGACTCAAATTCATCAGGATCTCCTAAGTAGCCAGTCTAGGTTTTGAGCTTTGTGCGACCACTTCGTTCTGTGTTTGCCAAACAGTATTATGGCTGTTAATAAAGTTTATTTAAACTTCCTTTTACCCTTTCTAGAAAAACGAAACGAGAATAAACGAAAACACGTCAGAAATAGACAGCACAACACCACATTAAAAAAATGCTCACATCATAAAGGCTTGTTTTACAAAACTATTAAGACAAAGGCTTCAGTAGAGCTATTTGACGTCTTCAGGAGGCAGTCAAGAATTAGAAGAGTGACAAATTTGATTTTAAACTTCTGGCTTACTTTTATGTCTCCTTCACCCACATCGCCATTGTGACAAAAATATGCGTCCATATCCCAAGACGTGGCCAAAGATCTTTGTAATCTTGAGATTATAATCGTCAATCAGCGTTACGAAATGCCACGTAAACTCAACCTTCTCAAGGTCATATGCGTCCCTCAATTGATATAGAATATGCGAACCAATGGCACATCTACACCCCACTAAATAGAACAAAAGTAAAAAAAAAGTAGAAACAAGCGTTGATTTACCAAAGTGCCACACATCATCAATCCGATTTCAATTTATCTCCCTGCCGATGATGAATGCCTTAACAAAGGTCGCGTATATTACTTCCCTCCTCCGATAGCAAAACATGGAAATTTATGTTTCGTCAGTATTTAAAGTGTGAAAAGTGAAAGATTTGGCAAATTGCCGGGGGTTGTCTCTGAAGGAAAGCATAACGTCTCACACCCCTTTGTTCTGGCACCACACAATCTCCCTTTCAAATAATCTGTAGTTGAGTCGATTGCAATAACGATTTAATTGAGCAACCCATTCAATCCAGTAACATCGTTTGTGAGCCTGTGTGTGTGCGAAGAATATGCAACCCCTTTTTTTGACTGACTGACTGCCGAAATTGAAGGGGTGCGTAGTAATCCTGTTTGAGTAGGTGTGATTTATCCCTGCCGCGGGAGGTACACGAGGAGAGAGGATTTAAGTGCAAATCAACGTGTATATCGATGAGGTTAACAAAAAATCAACCCCTGAATGCCGAAAGAGAAGGAGGGAATTACATTCATTATGCATTCCAAAAAACCACTTAATTCCTTAAATTTAACATTTGTTATGACTCATGGGATATGCTTGGGAAAAAACCTATTCCAAGCTACCGCCACCGACCACCCATAAGTTTAGATTTCATTTCCAACAACCCTTATTCGAATGGGCCAACAGAACAGCGGAGAATGAGCAGGGCATACAAACCAAGAGAATTCTCTAACCCCTCCTTGGAGTATACAGTCGCAATGCACGCTGCTTCTGCTGTGTATCACGTCACGTCTTTACGCATGTCGTCGTCATAGGTCTCGCAGTGTGACGTGTGAGCAGACGAAATACGGAACACACCCCTATTTCACGCTGTTGCTAACGTATTGTTGTGTGGGACTCGTAGTAAAAACGCCGGCCGGCAGCATAGTACACGGGTCCATACAAAAGAGAATTGCCGATAAAGCAGTGGGGTTTTGTTGACAAGTGGGCTGATGGATGGGAATAGTGGACACGAAAAGCGCTCAAGAGAAAAGTCTGCACTTGAGCGTCTCTTGAGTGAAAATAAATTTCATGAAATAGAAAGCCATAAAGTGATATGGACGTCATGAGTCTCATGCACAATGTTCGAGCGAAGGTTATGTATTTTGCCTTTGCTACGAATTGTTAAGAAAATTCAATTACTTGTGTTTGCCTTCGCGGATAGAGGCTTGAGAGATGTTGCATGTACATCTCTTTCAATTTTTGTTTTTTTTTCATGCACTTTTACAATCAATCTAAAGACAAACATAAAGGCAGTTCCAACATTCTGCAAGTCCGATGAAAATAATACAGTTCTTGCCCACTCCGAACGGCGGCATGTACGATGCAATTAAATTTTTTCAAGGGTAGTCAGTTCGACACAAGCGATGTCCAACCACAAAAATTCCAGATGTTAGTGCCGGAAACAATTCCCGACTACTTTTGAAAATCTTAAAGTCGACAAGGCCACAAGAGCTCGAAGTTATCCATCTCACAATCTGTGACATTTTCTTCCTATAGTTGTAAGCAAATGAATAGATAAATTAATTTGATTTACGTAGAGGACGAATAAATGTGGACTAAGCACACATCCTTGTAGAACACCTGTTTAAGCTGTAAAACAAGGCCGACATTCCATACATATCTTATGAAAAAATTGCCCAATTTGCTTCTTATAAAGTAATAAGTGCGTTTGAAAGTTCTGGGGTCGATAACTTGTGTGGCAAAGAGTTCCTGTTAAGTGTATCAAAGGCTGCTTTAAAATCCACCAGAAAAGTCAATGTTGATCAAGTTGGCTTAATTTGATCAACAGTCAAATGCTGCACGTAAACCGGTTGGCAGATCCCTAAGGCAATTGCTGGTCTCCCAATAAGAGATTCCCGCGCAAGTGTAAAAAATTATTTCGCGACTAAAATTTTCCCGCGAAATTTACCACAAAATAATCATTTGTTTTATGAATGAATACTCGTTTTTAACAAGCAATCATGTTGTATATGCCTGTTTCTATAGTATAATGGCGAGTCTGCTATGTTCCTGGTCAAGGACTTTTTTCCCCCTAGCGGCGTCACCTTCAAATTATCATTTTATTCAAACATTACAAATAATTTTTTTGATCATGATGCTAAGATCCTCAACATCATCTAGGTGTGCACGTCTTCAATAGAGTGCTGATCTACATACCGGGACTTTTTTTTACCGAAAAAATCACATTGCTTCGAAACGTGCGATATATTTGCTTTATGGAGGGTGTCACGTTTAAAGGTATGTTTTGAGCAGGTTTTGACGTTGCTCTGATTTTGCTCGTAATGTGTTTTATTTTACCCTAGAACCAAGTACTCTAAACTTAGCAGCCCATAGTAAACTAATATATCCCACCAAATATGACACTGCTTCCATGAACGTTCAGCCTAGCGGCTACCACAAGTATTACCATTATTATTATTATCATTATTTACACTACACCACAAAAAAAAAGTTTCTTTGGTGTTCTTGAAATACTTGTTTAGACCAGAAGTAAAAGAACGAAAGAACTCTTGACTTCCGTTCAAACGATATTCAACGTCTTTGGATGGGGCACCTAAAACTTAAACTCATTCACATTGCGTTTTTAGTTAACAAATGGCTTGTGGCTTATTTTAGATTTTATTTTAGATTTTAGTGCATTTTTATTTTTTCTTTCTCTTTCATTTTTCTTACATGCTAGACAAAAATATTTAAAGCTAGCTTAATGATATAATCTACTGATCTTAATTCTAACTTACTGACTCTTCACGAGTACTCTAAGCTAATCTAGGATTCATGTTTTTGTCAGCCTTTCGGCCTCTTATAATATTTTAATGTATACCTTAAACCTATGCATAGCTTGTGGCATATTGTTTTGGTAGCATTACCTCCAATTCGGCATCTTTTAACTTTTCTGTCTGTCCTCCTCGCATTTTTCACGGCACCAGCTCCTCGAGTTGTTCACAGCACTCAGAGACTATTATTTTTTTATGAAAAGTTTCTCGAATCTCGCTGTTCGGAGTCGGCAAAAAATTGTAAGTCCCCTTTATTCGTGA
Organism: Eristalinus sepulchralis; assembly: GCA_944738645.1. Classification (NCBI taxonomy): domain Eukaryota; kingdom Metazoa; phylum Arthropoda; class Insecta; order Diptera; family Syrphidae; genus Eristalinus; species Eristalinus sepulchralis. The sequence continues at coordinate 60,134,956 of OX122886.1, forward strand.
GAGAACAATTGCAGGCACAACACTAGTAGTTGCTGCAGAAACTAGGGCCTGGTCCCTTGTGGGCTGCAGTGCCACTCAATTATTTCTATAATTATACGCGTTTTTGACAGACTGTTATTAGGAACCCCGAAATTCGCGTCCGTGCCGGGTATAGAGGGAGGCCATATAAAGGGGGTCGAAATGAACATGCATTATGCTCTTAAAATCGAGACCATAAGAGAGTTTTTATAAACACTTACAATATTTTTCCTATTCCGATGCAGATTTAGGGGTGAATATTTTTGAGTTCCTGTTTGGGCTTAGACCTTAAGTCTCTACAGCTATCCCTGGATTGAATCGCATTTTCTCAAAGTGACGCTTCTGTTTGAACTACTCTCTTATCCTAGGCAACATTTTAAACTGAAATACAAATTGTTTTCATTTCGTGGGCATGATTTATTAGGTGAATGTATACATAGATGTTTGTTTTCCCTCTTCGTGTATCCGGGATCCAGCCAGCAATTATTCCTTTGTTTTATGCGGTACCACTATCTGGAATACTGGTACCATCAACCAATACATCTCTTTAACTCACACAATCTCTTAAGCAAGTCTGTTGATATCTGCAGTACATATAAATTTACAATACAAATATAAATTTGCTACAATGTAGCAGCACTGTTGGAACGGAGACTGGTTGGTAAAACTGAGTTTCCAACTAGTTCCAACAAAACAATGCCTACAATATTCAATTATAATCAAATAGCAGCAGAAAAAGAAGTGAATTCGATTCTTTCGGTGAGGAACAAGAGGCAAGGGAACGTATGTATATTACCTGCACGCCATCACTAAATCATGCTCTTAAATGCGAAATCCCCAAAACACATGTCAAACCAAATTCCAGAAATCCTTAAAAGGCTATCCCCAGACCATTCAGTGCATTGTCTTTAAGCCCCAACACAGTACAACAGGACCCACATACGCATGTTAAATGGCATACCCAAATCTGGGCAGCGAGCAGGCAGAGGGTCTCGAAGACAGGGGTTCAAGATCTTGAAATTCAATGGTTCAACAGCCGATCGTGCAACAACCTCCGAAAAGTTGGTGTTATTGAACTCCAGCATACCACTTGAACCTCGAAGCCTGCCACAACAGAACGCACACAGCGAGAAGAGGGTAGTGCGAGAGACTATGTACGTAACGCTTGTGTGACTTGTGCGAAATTTTTTTTTTTGGCAAAAAAGGTCTCCGGGCATGTTACTTTCGCGCGACCTTATTCGCGCACTGACATAAGGTTTCTGGGGTCGGGAGATTGGAAGAGGAACGGAGTAAACCAAAAATGTGCAGCATAAGTGGTAAGCGATGACACGGTAGATTGGTGGAGAAGAAAGAGAGAGGACGAGAAAGAGAGAAAGGAGAGTTAATAACGAAACGATTCTGGAAATGGTCTTCGCACAGAGTCTCAACCTACTTTTTCCTCGATTGTGTTTCCGCTTCGACAGTTCGGCGGAACCAAGAGACCAAGAAAGAGTAAGATTTGGTTTCAACAACCACCGCCGCCACCATCATGGATGGATGGCACCAACGTCTACTTCGTCGCCGTCGTCGTCGTCATCGTTGTCGGTATATGCATGCATCGATTATTATTGGAGTGTCACCAGTGGCAGGCTCATGAATCTTAGCATTCGTGCCTCGCGTCTTCTTCTTCACAATTAAATTTCCGTGGCAACACGAATGGAAAATGTGTAACAGTAGAATTGGAACGGGAACAGCGCTTGCCGAAGAGGAGCTGATTTAATTAAGAAGAGATTCCGTGGTGAGTCAAGCGTTTATAGGTTCTCCCATGTACACCGCAAGTATTCACAGCTGAGGCATGCTTAATATTTTTGGACCGATCATGATTGCAGGTGTGTTCACGAAAAGCGGTAGACACCTGCCGCGGGCTTGTCTGATGGCGCACTGACATCATCCGTCTACCACTTGGTGGCTTGTCACAAAGGAAGCTTTATAGGTAATTGAAGGTGAAGTGAAACGACGGCGATTAATTCTTTCACCCTGTGCACGCGACTGTGCGGGCAATAGTCAAGCCAGAGGTTCAGCGGAATGGATGTGTCCTTGGAGACAGATTCGAGATGGGCGCTGGCGGTGTGCATTGTCTGCAACTGGATGGCTGATGCACTAATGAATGTTGTCAAAACGCATTTGTGGTTGACGCCCGGAGAGGGCCTGGTCGGGTAAATGACCTTAAAAGTGTGCGGAAGATGTTTTATATACATTAAATGTCTCTATGAGTCTAACCAGTTGACTGACCAGTGAGAAACCTCCAAAGTTATCTTATAAAAATTAACGAGTTGTAAATAGGAGGATGTTAAAACTTCACCAGCGTACAGTTCATTTCTATGCCTGGCATCTTAAACGTGAGGAGTACATAACTATTCCAGTATTTGCCGCAGTACGAAAATGTAGTCCTTTATGACCTCTTTTAGCATCCAAACAAGCTGAGAACGTTTTGTCGGTTAAGCTTGGACACAAGTGCTGCTAATGTGCTTACTGGGCAGATAGTAAGTGGTTACTACTCCCATCATGAGGCCTATGTCCGATTCGAGTGGTAAAAGCAGTTTTGTTTATGAGAAAGTCAGATTTCTTTCGAAACAAGACAGAAAGCATTTTTGGTCGATTAAGCAGATCGCGTCAATGTGTAGTTCTAGCTTCTTGGAGTTTAATGAGAGTGATTCCAAGATCTCTAATGCAGGCTGAGGATAAAGTCTTCCTTCGAGGACATACAATTCCACTTCAGCCAGTATAGTGCTTTACTTCAACTTGGAACACACAAGATGAATTGATACCGACCTATATTCAGGTGGCTTTGCGTAGGCGCGTTCTTGAAATCGCAGGTACAGAAGAAGTGTAAGATTGTTTTTCCAATCCTCCATAGATCTTCTAAATATCTAAGAGAGAGAGTTTAAACTTTTTGCAGCAAAGCCTTACAGTCCTGCATTCGAAATCGATAAAGATCAAGTTTTGGTCAAATTGCTTTTAATTTTCGGCAACTTTTGCCGGATTATATTAAAGTTAAATTTTTCATTGCTCTTGGCGATAGGTATGTCCAAATGCCAATTTTGTATAGGATGCTGGCCAGTCGTAGTAATGATTTGTTCTTAGACAAACCCCTTCAACTTCTTCAGTGAATGATTTGTGGAAGGAATTGACTTTCATTTGAGTTGAGGGGCTCAAAAACGGGGCTAATTGGAAGCTAAGTTACATTTTCTAAGTCATACCCAAGTCTGAAGATAAATCTACATTTAAAAACCGCAAAAACTAAGGAATTGGGGCATTGGGCGAACAAAAGTAACGAAAAGGGATTTAGTGACGTAGAAATTTCAAAATTCTTATGATAAACTTTTAAGGAAACAGAGTGTTATATTAGCTCTGCTAATGATCATAGTGAGCGCGAAAATTCAATTACCTCTCACAGATTACGCACACAGTCCCGGAGTGACGTGACTGACAGAAGGAACAGTTCTATTGCGGATTTTACAGATCCTTGGTTGTGTAGCAGAATGTTTGCGATTGACATTCAAGAAGGTTTGTGTTGCAAGAGGATTGCATTAGTCGGGGATAAAATAATCCTTCATATTATCGGCGAAGATAGATATTTTAAAAATGTGAACTACGAGGGCAGCGTCGTTAATGAATAAAATTATTATTTTCTCTGTAAACTGGCTACCGTCAGTATTCCAATACCATCGCATTGTTCATCGTACAAATTAGAGAGTCTCTATGATGAAGGTTAATCATAATGTGCAATAATTAATTTCCGTTTTGCAGTTTTGAAGTAAGAGAAACTCGAATGTCTCAAGAGTTGCTAAAAGTCAACAACGGGTGGAAACGAAGGTCTCCTTTACAGACAGCATATTGCACGTGAGCTCAAGCAATACTCCGAGTATAGCTGTAACTTCTGTTTCAATTACAAAACATGGATCAGACAGTCGAAGGAAAATACTACAACTAACGTCTTTAAAGTCTAAATCGATTTGATAGAGTCTTAGAATTTATGGATATCGTCAACGAAGAGGAGAGTTTGATACTTAAATTCCTGCTCTAAAATAATCTCTCACTTCGCATGATTTCTTTAGATCATATCTTCATACGTCTCACCTTCAGTTTTATTAATTTAACACATTTATATCCACTCCGTATTTTTAGTATCTGCGCCGTGTTCTCAAATAACCTTGTTTGATTCCCGCTTTAAGAAATTCAGAATAAAGTCGACGAAATCTTACAATTACAATATAGCAACAATAACGAACTTCGGTTATTTTATTTAATTCAACCAGGAAAAGGAAAGCTGTCGGCTATTCTATCCCAAGCATAAGATTGATGGATTCCACTACATCGCTCCGTAGATATGTGTTTTTGAAATATACTCCAATAAACCAAGTAGAACATGCAGTGCAAATGGCGCTTCCTTCTCCGCCATTAGATTAGATTTCCCGTCCTAGGCACTCTCATTTTTCCTCGCACACCACACCATAAACCAGCCGTGGATCTAACTATCGTCCGAAATCGAAATCCATTTGTCTAAGCACGCAGATACGTCCCGGTGTCGCCGGCGCGCTAGAGTTCGACACACGATAATCCTATGTCAGGAGCCCCCCATCAAGTGCATGAAGTCCATGGAGATCCCAAGGATAAATATAAATTTCGATCATTTATATAAGTTAGTCGACTCCTAGACCTAGCAGTGGCGTCGGTGGCGGCAGCTGTGCTGCGCCCAATCTTCCTCGCTAAAGAATGATGTGCGCTCGGATCAAGACTCTTGCATGTCATCAGTCTGACACTTTTGTGCGGTGCTGCCACCGCTGCACTCACGTCTGATCGGCGAACCGGCAGATCTTCTCCATGCGGCACTGGTGTATGGGATAATACCCAGAAAGGAGTGGCTTCACAACGCGCGAGACTGAGTGTGTGCCCGTGCCACGTCGACCAGAAAGCGGGGGCAAATGTGGCTATTTTTGGAGCTCAATATTAATTATTGCTCCGCGAAACCTTCTGCGCCTCTGTGCTGCGGGTCTTTGACTGGAAGCGACCGCCCTGTCCCTTGCCCTCCTCTAGTCAAGTCTATGAATAAGTATTTTGTGTGTGTTTTATCCTCTCAAACGCTGATACTGACAACGAAAACGACGAAGTCCACGGTGATGATGATCGTGAAACCAGTACTTAAAGTGGAGTATGCACATTCCGTATCCATGTACTTCGTCAACTTCAACTTCTTGTTCCTGCAGCCCCTCCTTCGCCGCTCGGCCGCCAAGGAATTCGTGCCTCGGATCTTGTACTCTCTTGGGGTGCATATAATTTATAACTCCTTGTCGGTGCTGCGTGTAGGTGTGCTGGTGTGTGCCATCTTGCCGGCGTTATTCGACTTTCCTGTGCACGATTAAAAATATCGGTTATATTGGCTACACGAGGCCTCCCCCCGGGCGCCTCCCGCTTTGCATCGTCTCTGTGGGGCAATGTAGACCTAGCAACAATGGAAATGTTGGTCCGGAGTTTGGGATTTGGCTAAGCTTTCTTGGCCGCTCTCACAATTGGCGTGTTGAATTCCGTTCTGGTGTAGCACGTACCGCAACACAATCGAACGAATGCATTCATCGGAGCATGTCGAACTAGACAAAAGCCGCATGCAGCTTGGGGAAAATGAATGAAAACTATAGAAAAAAAAAATTGTATCGAATCCGAATCGCAGATGTTATGTCTTTCTCCCTTGCTCCTGTTTTGTCTGCGTTTCCTCATCAAAGCCGTCATCGTTTTTATCATGGTTATAATCATCCGATATACCATCAAAATCATCCATCCGTTGAAATCTGCTTCAACTTTCTGGTCACTACCGCTGCCGTCGCAGTAGCCGCCACTGCCTACAGAAACGTAGAACACTACTTGCGATGTGCTCTCTTTGCCTATCTTCGGTGACGGCTGTGGTGGTGTTGTTGGGTGGAAACGAGAATTTTCGAGTAGAAATTGATTTCAGCTCAAACTGCCCAAAATAGGAATAATGCACTCTGACCAGGCAGAGTGCATTGGTTAAGTGTTGCCATTGATTAGTGATTATTGTGTATGAAATTGGAAATAAATTGGTAAACTTTACAATTTTTGTAAAATTTATTTTACATATGTTGAGAACGGATCGATTGTCCGGTATGTGGGAAAATGCGGATTAATTTCTCTCCCATGGAGATCTAGTGCTTGCGAGTATGTCATAATATTATACTTGGAGGAAACGGTGGCCACATTTGTTGTGTTACCATATGGGCAACCTTTGCAAACTTTACACGTTTATACCTAAGATTATATCTATCTGATCTGAGTTCTCGATTTACCAAAATATTTGATTCTGAACGTTAGCAAAAGCTCAGCGGCTTAGTCTAAAAATGTCTAAATGAGTTCGGAATGTTTGTTTGAAAGTTATATGAAAAAAAACCTGTCTAATTCGTTACACATGTAAGTGTGGAATCCATTTGAAGAAACTGGAGAAATTTGCGTATCTTTGGGCCTATTTTATGAGTAATGGGAGCAGCAATTCTTAGCTATCCTGCAAGGTATGTAAGTTTCTACCTGACAGACCAAGGAAGAGATGGTTGGACCAAATCTAAAACTCTCCAGGCTACGCTTGCGTATAGCTTCTAATAAGTCGATGGCGAGGTATCGATTGGCTGTATATAGCGCGTAAGTGCATTGCCCCCCCCAACCCCCACCCACCTCTTTAGTGGAATATGCGGCTCACAAAAAATGATGAGGATGACGATTACTTGTCCGGATCAATATTATTTTCTTTAAAATAAAACAAAATTTCCCTGTACAATTAATATTGAGTGAATACTTTCGTATCCAACTAGAAATTGTTTAAATATCTAAAATCTTTTCTTTTCTGCAGTCTTCAGATAAACCAGCACTAGATTTTAATTTTTTATGAATAAAGTTTCAGCCTTGATATGTTTATGCAAGACGTTTTCCTTAAATTTCCTTACTCAGCGGAAGTTTTACTCATCGCCAAAAATCATACTACTAGGCGACACCGTTTATTTATGGAACGATGAATTCCTTTATTGTTGCCAATCAACAGCTAGGTGACATAAAGCATCAATTGCTCATTCGAGTCAGAAAACTACTAACCTTGCGCCACAACAACACTCCTCCTCATCCGATTTCTGTTCACTCAATTTCCATCTCCATCCGTCGCCGTTCTCTACCACCAATACACTTGCACCCAATGCCGGTATAGCTATAGTAATCGAAATGCACAAAAAGAGAAAAAAATAACCAAATCAAAATCGGATGAAGAAGAGAAAATCAAAAAGGCAAACAACGAAAAAAATCAGCCGGCACTGGTCGTGGCACACCAACGAAATCGTAGCCTCTCGCACCACTCTTTTCGTGGTGACTCAGTGCAAAAGTATCTCAAACAAACGCATACATACGTCTCACATCCACCGGGCGGGTATGTGTGCCGGCGAACTCACTCAAAGCAAATTGAGTGAATCGCTTACACAGAAATCCCTCCTAGTGTACACAAGGAGATGGGAAAAGTTTCACATTTTGCACTGTGTACAGTCTGGTCTCGTTTCTGAAGTCGTAAAGCAGCCTTGCTGAATAAAGATTCGCTGAATTCACACCGAATACACCTTGCATTTTCAACAAAGGAATATAAAATAAATGAAAGAATTTTTCTAATAAGATTCATCACAAAATTTAAAAAAATCAAACAGTTGTGTTAAAAAAAAAATTAAATTAAAACCTGTGATCTTTGTGTACTTTGATTTTTTTTCTTTTTAAATAAAACAAAATTGTTTAAATTATTTAAATCATCAGAACACACAAAAAATTAAATAAATAAATTTAGCAGTGCTAAAATTAAATTTAAAATTGTTTACGTTTGAAAAGAAAAATTAATAATAATAAAAAAAGAAAAATAAAATAAAATTGTGATAAAAATAAATTAACTGGATTTCAACGTGTCTGCTTAGTGGAAAGCCAAACAAAAAATCATCCTCTCCATTGTCCTCTGATACAACCAACCAAACAAGAAAACAAAAATACAAAGTTTAATTGCTGTGCAAAACCTGAGAATAAATATAGAAGAGAGAAGAACACCAAAGGAGCTACCGAAATAATCTCCCGCAGGCTATTTCATTGTCTCTCCGTGCAGTGTATGTGATATATACTCGTGCTTGATACTAACACTCTTTGGGTATATCTTTATTTGCCACTGCTGGTGCTGGTGCTGCGCATCGTTTGTATCCATCCAGCAGTTTGAGCTCTTGAGAACAAAATCATCATCACCACCAACAAAAAGGCGCCTGTTTAGCTGTTGTGTGTGGCTCCCCAAACCAGCAACCGCGCCCTGTTAAAAGACAAGAGCAAACAACAGAGGAAAACACAAGAAAACAAATACAGCAAAAAAAAGGAGAGAGAACCCCTTTTGGTAAGTCGTTTCGTATTTCATCGTTAACGTCATAATCGTCGTCGCAGCCGTCTCGTGTTCATTGCTTCCCAATTGTCATTCTTTCATTTTTCGCACCCATCGTTATTTTCTTCTGCTTCTGCTGTTGGAGGAGACAACTCCCACACCCGCCCTTCCTCCCCACTATCCACCACCACCACCGCCACCACTCCCAGATGTGGGCGCAATATGTGCTACAGGAGTTCCGGCGTGAAAGGATCTCCTTTGGCAGACTTTTCGGGACTTCTTTTTTATTTCTTTCATTAAATTTAGTTTTATGCCTTTTTGACGATGAGGTTCTGGACTGCTTACACTTGCACGTGAGACTCGTTAACACCTGGATTTGGGTTTCCGGTTTTAAGGGCGCTGCTCGTTATTTGCGTTTGCCTTTGTAAAGATACACTATCTGGCCAGAGGCAAATTCAGGTGGAGCAAACCCTTGTGTATCGTGAACTGCACGAGTTGCATGTCACATCCAGAAATGTCGACTATATGCATGACAGGAAGAAAGAAAGAAAAAACTATAAAACCGGAAAACATGCACTGACCGCAATCGTTTTCATACAAAAATTTTGTCCGGTGCATGAAATGGGGAACAGAGGAGAGTCTGAAAGAAAGAATTCAATGATCCCCTTGGACGAAACATTCCCATGGGAGATTTGTTTTAGTCCACAAAATGGAAAAGAATTTATATCTTACTGATTGCATTTATATTCCCATCGGACGCTGTGTAAAATGACCAAAAGAATTTTGTCTTTATTTCATAATTAAGATTTGTGGAATTAATGTCTAGAGGAGAGGGTCTTTTTAATGCGAGAGCGATGATTTTAAGTAACATCAGGCCCAAATTTGTTTTTCATTTGAGGCTATAAGCTTGAAGCTTCAAGTTACTATATGAAATGTTTTTAAGAAACACACAAAAAAAAAACAAGTTTAAAGGTACTTATAACACAACACGGGTTAAAAAAAAACAGAAGAAAATAGAAAGATTTTGTCTTAAATAAGATAACGTCGTCCTTTGAATTGAGAAACTCTATTGAAAATCTCTTTCTTAAATTTGAGGGTAATAAGATTCTAGCTTTAAAAAAAATCCTCAAACAAAGAAGTTTGTCACGGCACATTTTCAATCTTTTTAATAGATGTGTCTATGAGTTTTTGAAAAGCTACTTTTATGTGTTAGTCAGGAAAGATTGAAGATGAATTCGTGGCTGCATTGCTCGATGAAGATCCATTATAAACGCAAAAAGAACTTGCAAATACACTTGGGGTCGCTTTAGGTTTGGTCCTTCTACTCAAAAAAAACCTCTTAAGCCCAGAGAGACTGCAAGATTTATTCGGCATACGCATGCATGTATGGACTTTTCGAAGAGCGTGCCTCTTGTTGTAAACTTGCAATCATTGTTTTGAAATAAATCATAAGTCGATTTTTTGTCAAAATTGTGGACACCAAAAAAATAACGCCCGCCTTTATCAAAAATATTGCCTCAAAAGAAGGTCCATCCCAAACTCTTTAGATTCAACGCATAAAACTCTCATTTGAACACAGAGGTTCTTACTTACTTTTGCCATGCTATTCCGCCCTTATAAGAATTACTCTGAATATTCTTAAATTCACTTAATATATTCCTATTTTATCTTAGAGTAGACTCTGATAATAAAAACAAAATACTCGCCTTATAAAATTCTTAGTATTTCTAAGAAAAATTACCTTACGTTAGTTGTACATAAAATCTGAGAACACATAATTTAAATTAAATGTAATATTGTGTAGCCAGAACTTTGTTCAGTCTTGATGAAATCGCCTAAAGATGTCAGGCCAATGTCAAAGAAAATTAATTGCAATAGAATTTATGCTGAAAATGTTTAAAACGTTGAAAATCTCAACAGAGTATACGGAATGTTGTGGAATTCAGTATTAAATATCCTTTTGATTTATACTTGTAGGACGTAGACATCCAACTTTTTACATAATAAAACAATTTGTGATTTTCTTAAAAATTGGAAAAATATTTGAATTCCTTTAAAAACGTGCTCCATCTGTCATGGAAACATTTTTCATTTTAGTCTAAAGACCAACAAACTTCTGGAGTTGAATCTATATTTTAGATTACATTCTTGTTGTTGATAATATTTGTCGGACTATACATATCATAATACACAGACACTTTTGACAAATTCCTCAACAAGAATGCTTAATTTTTTGCAACTTCTACCTCTCGGGTACGATCAAGATGTGCAGAAAGCGTGGATGGGTAATCCGGAATTTGGCGTTTTATGAATTCAGACCTGCGGGCAGTATGCATACCATACCATGAGTTTTAGCGTCACTCTTGTATACATCTATTGAGATTTCATAAAATATCTGCAGTGCGATACTCAATCAGACTTGAAAAATAAGTCAAACTATATGTTTGTATATGTACGAGTTGCACGCATAGTGTATAAATAAGTTTACGAATAGTTCCGTCTGTTGCCTTTAGCCTTCTTTGCATTAACATATTTATCTATTTTTGCACCTGTTGATGAACTTAATTACAGAAAACTTGTATGGAATTTGGATGAAAGATCTCGCAATAAGGATTTTTCTGCCTAAGCGACTCCATTTTGTTTGCCTACTACTTCTACTCATACTCATAGTTCCAAATCAACTTAGAGCTTCAGAAGGGAGGTACTCAATTGGTTTTTAAGCAAATGAAATGAATGAGTGGAACGATATCCTGATTCTTATTCGCTGTCCTGGAATCTGTTTCACAAAACTGTGTACGGTGACAGTGCTCAAGCAACTCAATCTTTGCCTGTGCTGCGTTTCTGGTCATAGACACATTCTGGAAGGTCGCAAGGCCGATAAACTAGCCAAACTCGTTGCAACTATGAACCATGTTCCTGTTCTCATTGCAGGAAAACAGTACTGTAGGTATTTCTTTTACCTCGTATAGGCTTAAACTACACTTGACGTGAATCTACAGCAGATGCAAAACTAAGGCGTGTACGTTACTTTAATTTTTAATTTTTGTTGTAGATTTAATTTGAACCATGAAATTTATGCACCAGGGTTGCCATATTAATTTTGAATAGAAATAAATGCAAAAAATGCAATCTCCTTGCATTAATAATTATTGGTAGTATGTAGTTATGCATATTTGAGTTTTAAAACCAGTTTTAAAACCCATGCGCAGATATAGACGTTCTTTTCTTCCATGGCGAAATCTTTTGATAAATTTCTACGCTATCGTTTGCTTCCAGAATTTTCAATTTACTTCACTCTCACTGGCGTTTCTCCATTATAAAATATTTAAATTAATGCACCATATGCTTAGAATACTTCACACACTCTCTTCATTCATCAGGCCTACCTACACATTGTGCTACGTTCTGGCGCAAAGTCTCCTCCTCTGTGAAGTCACGTTCATCATCCAGTATGCGAGTCCATTGTTTCCTTACGTTCACTTGAACCTTGCAATCCAAAAATATCTTACAATGCAATTTTTCCGCATTTCCCGGTGCCATTTTGAATTTTTTATAGTTTTCTCCATTAAATTCGATAAAACCTCGTTCCCAACTCATCTGTCATGCAAAACGATTTAATATTTCAATTTGAAAAACCAACCGAGAGGCAGTAGCGTAAGGGAGAAAGTACACGCCGTCGCGTCGTCGGATGCTGCCACAGTATCTGAATGAAACAGGCTTGGGAGCAGCAGTGGCGAAAAAACGAAACGAATTTAGCTTTATGCAAATTTTATTCGTTTCTGCCCGTGTTCGCTCGCTCGCAGATTCGCAGGGTTGTGTCTCACCCTTTCACTGGGAAGAAAATAAAATTCCGCTATTATCATTGTGCCGGGTTGCATACTATGCGGTAAATTCTGGGCATCCCATAGCAATCGTTGAGCTTTAATTGAATTTGGAAAATGGAAGAGACTGTCTATCAGGCTCGAAGGACCATGTTTTCATAAAAGTTATAACCAAGCAGTATCGTTAGCTTCATTTGGGGGCGCGAGGCACATGATGCGACTCACAATTTGGACAGCGAACGGAGATCCAAAAACAAGTTCCTTCTGTGAAGTGCCATCTTTGGCCAGAGCCTGATTGGGTGATGGCGCGGTTTTAACACACTGCCGCCGCAATTATTTCACTCCAGACTCAATCTTTAGCCTCCATCCCACGCTTCATTAAACCGAAGTAACAAAATGAGACTCTGCATGTGTAGTGTGCCCAACATCGATAATTTATTTGCGCAAGGAAAATGGGGACAAAGGTATCCAGGAGGTGGAATTGCAGCTGGAGTAGTGACAGACGCAAGATGAAGCCCAAAAGCCCATGAAAGGTAAATAATTGGCCTCATAAATAAAATTCGAGAAGCGAACAAAAAAAGGAAGAATGAGACATCCAGGGATGAAGGGGAAGTAATAGATGGGCTGGTGGCAAAGTGGGATAAGCAGTTTCTACCTTTGTTTGTCCTGCAATAACAGTGAGACGCGGTGGCAGGCTTAAGGGGTATTTTGTTTATTTGGATCAGGGGGAGATGTAATGTGCTTCTGGGATGTTTTAGTATGAAATAGAAGATGCCTTATGGGGGAGGAAGGTGATGGTGGCGGCTACGTGTTGAGCGTATTTTTTTCTACAGCGTGTAATTGAAGGGATGTGTGCCTGAATGATAGGGGAGGAGGTGGTGTGGCTTACATTAGGATTATTAAGAGTATGCAAAGCATGCTTGTTTCGAGTAAATACAGAAGTTAGTGAATGTGAAACTTCTTGTCCCTGCCAACGAGTGGCTTGGGAATTTGAAGTCTTAAGCGGCATTGTGTTGCTGTAGAAGTTGTGCAATTACCCGCCAGTAGTATAATGCGTGCTGGTGATTCGTTTTTATTCTCCTAATGACTATGTTTAAAAAAACAAACTGTAAAAAATTTAATTGAGTGTGTGGTAATGCAGAAAAATTCTTGCGTAGACAATGTTTCGTGCTCACGTTACAAGGCTATGAATTTCATTTTGAGCACTTTGAGGTGAACAACCAGAAGTATTTTATTTCTTGTGTTCTAGAGATTTTGTAAGTTTTAATACAACTCATGGTCAATTTTACTTAATGATCTCGTGTCTTCGGAGAATCTTTATTAAATTTTCTTAATGAGGGATGTTCTTTTTGCGTGATTTTGTAGATGAGGGTGGTTGGCCGTTCAAATAATACTATTAAGATTAATAAGTTTTCGTGCTGACCTTTATGCAGTTTTTGCTGAATAGAAATCGGATACCTGCCTTTAAAATAAAAACTCAATAACGTCATCATCGATAAAGCAAATTCAATTCTTGTCAAATATAAGCAACTTTGGATAAATTTATGAAATTACTTCCCAACAGAATATCCCCGACTTCCTTTCACAGCAACCGGCATATAGGGAAGCCAACCCACACCTCAGATGCGCGACTTCATCCATCGTTTCATGACTCACACAAAATGCACGGTTCGTGGCGAGGTGGCTAAGCGTAAATTTTATGATAAAAAAAAAATCCGAACTGATTCTCGGTTGGTGGAGCTGCTCTTGTGCAATTTTGACTTTATGACCAAATTGAAAATTTCCGCAATGATTTTGGAAAGTAAATACGCTGTGATGAAGGGAACGCGCGTTCTTGTGTGAACGATTATGTGCAACGTTTAAGGAGCCCTGCTTAAATCTTTCATAAAGTCTCCGCTGAATTATGGAGATTTTGTGGCCCCGGTTAGGAGTATGGATAACAAAGTGAATCGTAAAAATGTTGGCTTTTAATAAAATGTTTTATGAGTCTTAATCGGTTTTCAACCTTCTGGCAGTGGGTGGGTACTGTTCTCACTAAACGTTGCAAGATTTTATTTATGAGTTCCATACTTGTGAGATACAAAATGGGATAGTAAAAGCACGTTGTAAGATTGAAACACTGACAACAAGGAAGTTTACAATAAATTGAATTGCTGTGTGAAATAAGAGATAGGCAAAACATTGTCCCATTCGGAAAGAGTTGATAATTGAGTTGAGATCTAAATTGCGGCGCCGAACGCTCAACTTACTTAAGGGAAACTTGCAAACAAGTTGAAGACTACGTCAGCATTTTCTTTGAGATGAACGAAATGCACTTTAATACCATCGTTGATTAAGTATATTTTCGCGAAAGTGGTAAAAGGTGCTCAAAGCGTACGATTATTCGACCTCAGATCTTTCAGACTTAAACCTGGTTCATTGTATCATATGCCACACATCGAACGCCCAATCCAATCAAATGACATAAAATATTGAACGAATCTCCCGAATAGCTCTTCATCGATCTTGGCCGCAACCATGACTGTGTGTCATACAGCCAGACTGGCATGCCAGCCAGAATGAAAGCAAAAATTAACAACAAATCCAACGGACACACGGTCATTTTTCTCAAATGTATGACCAATGAAGTCGTGGGTGATGTGTGTGTTCCTCTCTAAAAACCGCATATAATTTGTTCTGATTCATGGTTAAACATTTTTGCGCACGATATTCATGCGCGAAGAAAATGACGTTCTTCCTCGAGAGAGAGAAACTTCGAAAAGGCATAGTTCGGTCGAATATTTCTCTTAAACTAGCGGTAAAATTTGTCTTTACTAGCTGACACATTTAAGATGTCATTTGTTTCTGTCACATAACATTTATTTCCTAAGTGCATTCCTTAGTAAGCCTCATTAAAGACCGTTGAGTAATTGCCGAACCTTGCAACGAAGCAAAGAAAGAAACTCCAGTTGACATACAGCCGCCGGCATGACTTTAAAACAACGCCCCGTAACCTTTTCTTCTTACATCACTCCACTGAAAGTTTTAATTGTCTGCCGCTCAGCTGTCATACCCCAGCTGTGCACTCATAGTTCACAAGAACCATTACGCTTGTGTGAACTCCCCTTTAAGAGCCTCCTTAACCTCACAATTGTGTCGACTCACAGTTTTTATTGATTCAATCTATCGCGTCGTCTGCTGCTTAATTAGAAAATATAATGTACGTGGATACATATGTACGTGCACTCTATGTATACATAGGAGGGCTGTAGGAAGGAATCCACTGCCGGAAGATGTCTCATAGTCCAAGTCATTAATCATCTAAAAATAAATTTAAACACGGAAAAAAAGAAACAAGAAGCAACAAAAATGGATGTCTTTCCGTTCGTTGGAAATGCAATTTATCAGAGTGCCATGTATTTGTCCGTGTGTCCAGACTCTTTTCAGCTTTTCCTGAAAAAATTTAACGCTGACGTCGGCGTCGCTGCCGCCGGCTGATCAAAAAAAAAAAACCGTCTATGCAATGTATAGACGCGGTATACTGGCGTTTACCGCTTCTAACGATAACCATTTGGCCTCAGGCGGTACCGAAATAAAATGCAAAATACTCGCTTCCAGAAGAAAACAATTTAGACGCGATCCATCTATTGGCAAATACATATGTCTTCAATCATCATCGGACTATTTATAAGCAATGAATTGTTTATACGAAGTCACATTCACACACATTTTGTGAGAGCATTCAAGAAGAGAGATAGAGAGTGTGCCGAATGGGCAAGTGATTCTGATTCATCATAAATTGTATTTTTTTTTATTTTTGCCGCAGACGCTGTGGTTGATGACGGAAGCTTGTACACTTGTGGACATTATTTCATCGGATCCAACTGACGTTTTACAAATTTCTTCAACACTGAAGGCGTATCACTCTTTTTGATAGACAGGAAATGAAATGTGGCTCATAGATTATTTCGTTAATGGGAAAAAGACCGAAGAATAATTGACGAAAATTTGGCCTCTAGTTAAGCTGATGGTGGTGGCAAGATTGATCCTTTACTGTTGACGCTTTTTTAAAAAATAGGTTAAGAAAATTGGATTTTTGTATTTTAATGAATGAGGCTTGACTTAACTCCTTTTGTGGTGTAAAAGCATTTGATTTCTGCTTCATTTTGCGGTGGACTAAAACCTGTGTAATTTAGCACAGTCTTGAGTATGGTGCCTTTCGTGTCTCATAAGCACACTGGCTTTTATATCGCTCTGTAATGATAAACAGAGTTCAACTTGAGACCACGTAAAATTGCTACATTCCTGGCGTAAATTTGTCGTCAAGTCACGTGTCAATAAGAACTATTACCAAAGCATGCTATGAGCGAAGGAACTTGTGAGTTCACTGGAACTCCTGCCACATGAACGCTATAGAATTCCTTCTGCCTACATAGTTAATGCGTACAAACGTGTAAACAAACATCTCTCAGGTGACAGATTTAGATCTCCCGTACGTATTTTATAGTTAGATTTAAATTCCTCATCACTCAACCGACATCCTTGTAAATCTTCCGCAAGTGAAGACTGTCTCTTCCCATCTCCTTCTCCCACAAAATGTCATTCTGTCATAATTTTGAATTGTTGACCTTTTTTTTCATACACGTACTCTGACACATTGAGAGAGTCAGATAAGCAAAAATTTGTGAAGCCGTCATGACACATACATTTGCTGCGAAAAGTGGAAAAAAATAACAAAACGCAAAAAATGAACCGCAACTTTTCTGACAGATGTGTTGTATGCATGCAAGAACTGACAATGAGTCATCCTTGGAAGGGAATATTTTATGAATCCATAATTACGTCCGCTACTGTACACATTGTGTATTTTTTTTCTCTGCGAGAACACATGATTTTCTTGAAAATATGATATCACGAGCTTAAGGACGGCATTTGAGGACAACAATTCTTAGATAATCAGGGGCAATGGTGGGTAGATGTGGGGCGTATACCTTTGTCCTGTGAGTGGGGAAATTTTTCCTCTTTAAACAATGCTGACAATGAAATGATGAGACGACGAGGACGATGATGATGATGGCAACATCCATCCATCCGGGGCGGTTTTGACTTGGGATTGCTTCAAGGGGAATCTCTTGTCTTCTGGTCTGTGCTGAAAAGTGCATACGTATGCATCATCTCATACACCGCATCTGACTAATAAGCACCTCGTTTGCGATTAAATTGAACAAAAAAAAAAACGTGAAAACGCAGAAGACAGAGGAGGTAAGTACCTCAAGCATTCATTTACCTTGAAGAGGAAACATTGAAGCGGCCAGAGCAGGAAACGCAGCAGAAGCACTCCGTCCGCGCAGTCTGTGTCGGTGAATATTATTATTTTCAATTTGCAAGCTGCTGTAGTTGTAGTGAACAGCAGGCACTTAGGCTATTTTCGATGATTGTTTCACGTTCATTGAGGAGCAAAATTAAACATTCAAGTAAATGTGTGTGCACGGGGAAATTTTGAGGGGAAATCGTAATCGTGTGTGGGCAGCAGAGTTGTAATTCTTGGCTACGCGTCCGACTACTTGACAGAGTCCTTGTGCGGGTGACGAAATAGGAATTTTCAAGGACAGTAGAGCTTTTAAGAAGGTTGACTCATTGGCAAAGATTTGTCATAGATTTGTGGGTGAATCTGTAGATTGTGAGCTTAAAGAACTTCCTCATGTTAAATTCATCATCAAGAGAATCTTATTTTTACTGAATGACTTGAACATGATGGCCATTGGTCATCGGTCTGAGGGTACGTTCATAATGAGCAAACACAGTTGTGGATTGGAAAGATATTTTTTTTAATTTAATTTGAAAAAAAAAAAACAGTTCTGTTTGACACAATCCTCTTTATGTGAATTTTGTGAACTCTCTTCCGACAACAGAAATCTAATTATCAAATGTGTTGCCACCTTCACGAACATGAAACAGTTTAAATGAAAATACACAAGAAACCCACAGATTATCTCACAACAAGAGACAGACACCAATGGCCAATTTTCCCCATGCCGTCAACTTGACTCAATTGAAAACAAATCCAAAAGCAGATTGAATTGCCAATCTGAAATCGAGAATCTCATGAATCCAATTACTTTGGTATAAGCTGTACTGGTCTAATTCGTTTTCAACAAATCACTTCACATTCGCCTGCAGTCACGATTTTCCTCAAACAACTCAGGCAAGCAGCAGACACAACCTCCACCCGGGGCAGGACCACTTCTCTTTAATCTGACTCTCACCACAATTCACGTAACACTCCTGACTCCAACCCACAGTCACCACCAGCAGAATTCATGATGCTTAGTAATGAGACGCTGAAGTAATAAAAGTAAAACGCTCATTTGTTTTACCGATCGGAGCAAAACGAAAAGAAACACCTAAACCACGCCACCCTCAGCGGTGGCAAAGGTCGAGAACATGAGGAAAAGCTTAGATGGTTTGTATATGTTCTCGGGGTCTGTGAGCGCCTGATTGCGTTTTTGGGGAAACAGCGTAACAGATAAAGTATCTTTCCTGCTGCTTCACACACGATTTCCTTGGGATGTCTTCATTTGGTGGCGACATGCAAATTTCAGCGATTTCAGATAAGTTTTGTGGGGTTTTCCCAGCAAATGGGGGTGTGCCCCGCCAAGCAAACTAGAAATTCAAACCGCAGCAAGTTAAGACATGCAGAACACACATGAAACGACCCTCAACGAGGTACTTAGCTAATTAGCCTGCATGATATAGATACCATCGCTACACACTCAAATTTCATGCATAACTAACATCAGCCGGATCCTTCATGTGTTTGCTTTCGACTCTTAATTGGGTTCCCCCCACAAGACGGGCGATACCTTGCTCGGCCTTGAGGAGCCTGCAACCCACCCCAGGCGACGCCATCACTGCCGTACCTCCGATGCCGACATAATTAGAAAATTAAAATTTTAAGAATTCAGTGTCACCTGGCTTTCACGGTCGAAGGAAGTGAATTTTAATACGCCTCCTGGCGCAATGCTTGAAAGGTTGACGATCCCATTATTATGCTTCAAATCCTCTTACTCTTTCTCGGCCTTTCTGAGATGTGAGAGGGTGTCCTTTTTAGAAATTCAATTGATGGCGCGCAGGGCATGTGTCAGACCACTTGAAGACGAGTTTCCGTGATCCTTAGACTGAGTGGCATGTAGCACGTCTTCATGTTCAAGTGTCGAGTTGTGTGGACACTAATTCCTTGTTGTTGTTGTTTTTAATGTCGTGAAAAGTATCCTTTTGAAGTTAAATCGCTCGCGTGTGAGATGAGATAATGTTCCGTGACATGCTAACGTCTGCAGTCTGCATGAAATATGAGAATGCAGCAAATTGATGAATTTATTTTTCTCAATGCTTTAAGATGTCGTTGAGGGGATCTTAAAGTGTCTTTCGTTGTTGTTTACGGTTTTGTTCAGTACAAGATAAATTGATAAATACATCGTCTAAAGTTTGAGCATGACAGGAAGATGGAAATAGTGAAAGTTTCTGTTTTTTCAAGGTTATTCGACTTATGCAAAAGTAACGCTTGGCCAGAAACAAAACAATTATACATTGTATTAAGAAAAACATATAGCTTTTCTACATACAGTTGAAAACTGAGAGATAACCAAACAAAGCAACTTGATCAATAAACAATAACAATACCGACGAGCAGCCGCTTCCACAGCACAACTACGAATCCGAATTCAAAGGTTTGTCCTTTTTCCTAAATACGATAAGTTCAGTATTTTGGGCGGCTGTGCTATGTGTGGGCCAACTTTGTCTTGTTGTGAAATTACCACGGCGTTCCTGTGTTTGTGAATACGGTTAATTTGGCTTTGAATAAACAGGACCATTTCTACTAAATACATATCTGCTCTGAAAAGTCGGTTATGCTGTTGATTTCGGCGAATGGTCTAATGGTCCATATGACTTTATGCATTCAGAATTTTCATAATTAGCCTATTTTTCAATGATGGGAAAAACGTTTGTTTTTGCTGTGTAGGAGCAGTTATTAAGCAAGATATTTTTATGGTTTGTTTTTATAAATACAAAATTTTTTGATTCGTGTTTTTTTTAACTCTTGCCATCAAGTTAGTTCCGAAACAGCGTTCTTGATAAAAAATTCATCATAAAAAACTCAAAACGCTCCTTGATTTATTCACAAAAGAACGCGCATTTGAAGCATTATTTCTAGAGTTGTACATAAAGGAGCAACTACACATTTTAAACCCCTTTCGGGTTTGCTGAAAACACTCAAGCAGTACTAATTGTCTATAAAAAAATGTTTCACACTTGCAGTTAGGGGTCGATAAAAAAACGTAATTCCACGATTAGTTGCTCTGGTACCTTGTGGACTGTATTGTTACTAAAGTAACACATTCCTTCAAAACTTAAATATAATACCCCTATCTGATCTGAACCTCCCAGGCACTCCCTGTACGTATCGAGGAGAATAACAGGGTGCAATACGAACAATTGGGAATAATAATAATGCGAAGTCAACAACGACGTAATATCGCGTCTTTATCACTTTTTTATCGCTATGTCACCACGAATTGCTTAAATGAATTAGTCAGCTGCATTCTTTTCATTGAAAAAAACTTTGCCAATACACGTTTTTCTAAGAGCCCATCCATTCACATTAAGCCCTCTTTTGGACGTACTGTTAAGTAAGAGACTCATTCTTTATCCGCACCACACGAATATGGAAAGTTCTTTCCAGCTCAACTTTCCCGCCTCATTACAGTCCACGGGGATTTGAAACCAATGTACACCGGCACCTCTCCTCTCACTATTTTTCTCTATACCTTCAGCCCGTTTTGTGACTTAATTCCGGTCAGTTAAGGGTAACAAATAATCGCTTTAGCGGGCGGCAATTATAAAAAAAGAAAAAAGTTGTAGTCTGTTTTGTAACGATAATCGCGCGACTCAGCAGTTAAAATAGTTGTGGACATAGTGTATTATCCCACTCACAGATTTATCCATTGGCAAAGCAGTTACATAAAGGTCTATGTTGAAATACACGTAGAACATTAAATGTGTATAACTCAAAAGTACGAAAAAGTGTAAACGCTAAAATTTTCTATTAACATTTTTGTTTTGAACTTAATATACCGAACAAATAACTTCTAAATTAGAAACTTATTTCAATTTAAAAGTTCGTCATTAAGTGAATCTTACACGTTGAGAAAATTCTGGATGTTCTTGTGAAATTTTACAAATTTCACACAAAATTTTTTGAAGTTTGTGACAAGTTCAACTTAAAGCCAACTCACATTTTATAATCCCTCTCAATTTTCTATTGTTACAGCCACAAACTAAAAGTAATCTCTGCAACATTTGAGATTTTCTTTTTTACAGCGGTTGTCAAATTGTGTTTTTTATTTTTGTAAACTTTGTACGAACTTCTCGTGCACTCGTGTAAGTGAGAAAAGTTTACCACCAAACTTGTCGGACTGTCAACTGTCATAAGCAGTACCACAACCATCAATCGAACACATTCGTTGATTATTCACTTCACAATCAGTTCACACCGAATGTGAATTCCTTTGACATTTAACTTGACTTTCCTTTGACAGTTGCTGTCGCAGCAAAATTCTAAACTCTAACGTCAGTATGTGAATGTACGCACAGACTGGCCCTGCACAGTTGTCGTTCCCTAAGTTTGACTTTTCCTTTTATTCTGCATTTTTCTCTCTTACTTTGTTTACATAAATTTCCATTTGATTACTCACTCTGGAGACTGAGCCGCACTAGAAAACAAGGTTATCCCTTCCTGAGTGTGGATGCACATACATATGCGGCTGTCACAGTCACATAGATCAGTCAGTGCCTCAGACTGTTATTCTTTCCCGTGGGTAATCAGACTTCAAGCGCATGGAAGAAGACATGTCATAACAAATTTTTTAGTTTTCTGCTACATACAGCTTGAGTTTCTTAGCGGTGGTGAGAGGCGGACGCGCCATCTTGACACTGTCAATGATTGAAAGGAGAATGGAGAGTATATGTTCACCTTCTTAGTTTGTCTCTCTAGTGACAGTACCTCCACTGAGGATATACCTTTATGGAAATGAGGCAAGCAGGCGACCGACGTTCGCGAGACTATTTCTTCTGAATCTTTGCTGCTTATGAATGAATCTGAAGGAGGAGTGGATGGTTGGCATTTGGTAGCGGAGAGAAGAGCATCTTGGCATCTTGTGGTTGTTGATTAAGGGACTCATTTGATGTGCTCGGTGGTTTATGGTGAATAAAACTGAGTAAAATGGGTGTCCTTTGACTTTGTGAATAGATTGACATCAGATACAGTTCGCTCGTGAAGGTACTTTGAAGACACATTTGAGGTCGTGTAATGGCTCTTGTTTCGCATCTCAGGGGATGGAATTGCTTTGGCCATTTACTTAAGTTAATCTTGACACTTTTACGATTCACTAAGGCTGCAATGCCGTTTGGAAAAGTGACAACAAGTGAGCGAAATGGAAGGCTACATTTATTGTAGTTTGGAGACGACATTTAACGATGTTTTGAGCGTAATACTTATCTCTTCACCCTTAGAGAGGTTGATCTTTGTCAGAAGTTGCTTTTTGAGTACCACTGTAGAGATTGATTCGTTTTATTGAGTTTTGTTGTTTTTTTCGTGTCCATTCCGATTTATGTATAGAATCGATTGCAAATGACTGTGAAATTGCAGATTGCAGCAAGCTTATCAAACGCTCGTTGGATTGAGTTTTTGTGCATAAAGATAGAATGGATAAATATATAAAAATTATGGCAAATTTTACAATATTTTAATAACGAGAAGAGATAGAAAAAATTTGCTGAATGTGTCGAAGTCTCACTGTTTATATGTATAAACTATCATTAAAAATGTACCGCTGTATGTTATTTACTAAGCCTTGCTTTCGAAACCGAAAAATGAACGATCTTATAGTTATACGTTCAGCACAAAGAACCGATTTTTAAAAATACACTACATACTGTTCGAAATAAATAAGAATAATAAATTCACAAAAACATTTAAAAAGGTACATAAATCTTTAGGAAAAAGGACACGATGATTTTAAATGATAATTTTTGGTAGGAATTTGGCATCATTTTTCCGCTATTAAATCCGTTTATGGCACGCATATCATGGGCATTTATTCAAGTTCTGCCTGCAATCTACAACACAATTAAATTTTATCAATTTCTTTCCTTTTTTACTAACTTTCATTTTAATAAGGAAAGTTCCCGTAACAATTGTTGCATGAATTTCAAGGAGCGCCACGAGAATTCCCCGTTTGAAGCTTCAACAAAATGCTTTCACTCAAGTGTCTGCATAGTTCTCATTAAATGAATTTCAATTGAAAATACGAAATTCCACTTGAACAAACGTACGGATGAAAAAAAAGGAACAGAAGTACAAAGGGAAAAATTCTCCTCAACTTTTAATCGTCCACCCAAACATTCTGCTGCATCCCAGGAACGTTCCAGAGCACAGTTAGGCAGAGTATCGTAAAAATGAAACGACAGAAAAAAAACTATTCAATTCGTACTCGTACAACTACTAGATACAACTTTCTCTCCTCCACATCAGGTGACTCGCTCCTGGGTAGTACACACTGCGCACATTCCCGGACGACACCACTACGGTATCTCTTCGAGTGTAATCCCACGCTCCTCTCTGTCTGTAGACTAGTAGGCATCCGCACAGCTGATGCCACTGCCGCCGTCGCACGCTCCATACGTTTGTAAATGCTGCCGGATGTGGGAGCAAGCAAAAAGCACAGTGTCTATGTCTCAGCCTTATGTACTCTCATTATGTATTTATCAGCCGATATGAATAATATAGATTTCAGTCGTGTACATGGCTCACCCTGTGGTGTCGTACGACACGGCATAGTAGGGGTGCTGTGTGTATGAGTTTTGCAACACAACACAAGTGCACTTTGGTGCGGGGTTCTGTGTGGGTGTAGAAGTCTGTGTCTGATGTCTCTTCGACAGGGTGGAAAAGTGCACACAAGTCGCCTTGGCAACAGCAGCGCAGAGCCGTCGGGGCCTTCAGCACACTGAAATCAGCTGTATTTCGCTCTCAGCGAAGGACTTCTTGTTCTTCTTCATCACCTCTCCACTCCACTGCCCTCAATTTGTCCCTTTATCGTCCGCCGTTCTCCTCCTGTGTCCCGCCTCGTCACCCCCTCCAACATTCGCAATGGTTGTACCGAAGGGATGATGGGAAAGGAAAAACATGAAATGAAGGAGAGAGCAGAAATGAAGAAAACGAACTGAAAAAAAGAATTAAACACACTTAAGTTGCTCTCCAGAGTTACACGACATGCTGACGATGACGACGACGAAGGTGAGAGGATGTGGGCAACGTAGGGCGGGGCAGGTTGGTTGGCTCTGCAGCGCAGCACACAACACGGCACTTGTGCTTAATAGTTATGCGCCCTTTATAATGCACATAAGTTGGATTTCAGCCTCTTCTTCCCTGTTTCACGCTCGACTTTTCGTTTTTTTTTCTGCAAATCCACGTTACCTACACTTGATTGTACATAAGATGCATGTTTCGTTGGCACGTTTCGTGGCAGTGGGATCCAGGGGGACGGCACAGCTGAAGTGTACGTACGTACGGCCCGAAGGATACTCGCTTTGCATTTGAGATTTCCTCGAGCAAAAGGCTCATTTGGCGTAGCCATGCGTGTGCCACTTTAAAGTGGCGCGCAAGTGGAACTCTTAAGAAGCACGGGTGCGGACCTGGACCTGGCACTTTCCGGTTTTTCTACATTTCGCGTGATGAGGTCATGGCTATGCGCCGAGGCGAATGAAACTATTTTTATTTCGTTTTCCTTCAAATGTCGCAGGCTTAAAATTTTAAAGGTGAAACTTTAATCAATCATTAGTGAGCGTGTATGCGGGCATATAACACGTTTCGGTAAGTTCAATGGTGTGGTGTGAATCGGGACAAAGGATGTGCTCTTCGTATGATGAATGGGCGAAAAATAATAATCATCCCGTGCGCCTAGACTCAGGATGGCTTTCAGTTGAATGGATTTATTCGGTCGAGAGGATGCGAATAAAGACGGAAATAGGAGACCTCGTAGGTGCATATTTGCAAATGTCCGGATTGGTATGTTTGGGGCATAATGTATATGCTCTGAAATTGAGGAAAGAAATAATAAATTCAACTAGGCGTGGTCTGGTGTTCAATTTGTATGATTCATAGAGGAGATGAAAGAATCGCACAGTGACATATTCTGTGCATAAAAATATAGTTTTGAACTTTTAGTCCAAAGTTTTGGTCCATACACATATTTGTGTCATTTGAAAATTTTTAGTTTAATGTCATGGACTCTAGTTTTATATCCCAGGATGCACTTGGATCGCACACTAAAAAATACATAACAGACTTAGGATTGATCGAGGTTGATGAGTGCGATGTCTTAACTTTTTTTTATTTATTTTTAAACAAAACCTTCATTATAGCCCAGTTTATTTTTTTTCTCCACGAAGAGGAATCGAATGTCTGGTCTTTCAAAAAGGGGACATAATTGAAACTCTTAGTTCAATTTTCAGAATCAGAATCGGTAATTAAATTATCGCTTGATTTGTAACGAAACCTTTTTAAATTGACAGAAACTAGGGGCAATCGCCAATTTGACATTTAAAAATTTCTTGAAAAGATTCTGTGTAAGGGAATTGATTTTACATTTATTTTGTCTCTTGCTGCCTTTTTATAACTTTCATTTGGTATCATTAAAATATGTCATTATCGGTAGTAAAACAAAACTAAAAACTGTACATTGAAGTTGATGGTGTTGTCGATAAATTTGCACCTCCATTGTTAATGTGTTCATCTGACTGGGTAAACAGTACCTAGCTACAGCATCTGCAATGACTGAGTTATAAAATATATGAAATCCCTCATGATTGATCAAATTCTGTTTAAACGATGAACATCTTTTCATTTTCACATTTAATTTCAAGTCATTTTAAAACGTAATTGTAGTGATTCCATGCTCCATACCGTCACTCGCTTACATTCTTGCTCAAAGCCCATTAAGCACTTGTCCTTTACTTAGCTCTTCAAAGAAATTTTCCCAGAATATCCCTGTACCCACTAATAAAATTTGAAAGTTTTTGTTAACCCTCAGTTTCTGTCAAATTAGTAACAGAAATGACAAAGGTTACGAGAGATAAATGGTCTCTTTCTCAAACGTTTTGTTTCGCTATGTCATCCAACTGCAACTGCCATCCCGCAGTTCTTCGAAAAGTTTTTCTCTCCCCTGAGCTTATTGATTACCCAAGAGTGCTTCAATGCGAATTTGTTGATACGCTTTTAGCTGAAATCTTTTGTGATGCATCTAAAAAAGGATTCTTTTAAACATATACCCTTACTTTTGTTAATTTCCTTCCGAACATCCACAAAATATACATAGCTTAGTGCTGAAAGCGAATAACATCCCTGGCACCCTAAACGAAAGACCGTCTGCCATTGTGGTTGTGAATTTCTGCCGAATTAAATACACTTGAACTTGGAATAAATTCGTTCCCTTTTCTCGGTTCAGAGTTTAAATTTAAATAACCTCGTTTTCGGCACGTGGGTCTCGTTTTACTTTCCACTCAAATGCCAGTTACGGTTCATTGCATATGGGAGCTCATCCGCATGTGTCTTCCCTTTCAATGTCTTCAATGAACCAGCAACAGGGCATAGGTACACGTCCTCTTTCTTCACTGCTTTGGATTTCCACGAAGCAAGACACAGATAAAAAAAAAAAGAGATCAACCACCAAACCGATGAAAAGACAAGAGGAGAACCGGAAATCACGTTCATTTTCACCATTACCCAGTGAACGGTTATTCTTTTCTTTTTCTTTCTTTTTTTCCGAATCCCCACCGGGGTTAATGTGTGCCTTCTTAATTGCGAATGTTCGATGAGAGAGCCCTGATGGCAGCCCAAGCGGATAATGAAGAAGAGCTTCGTTTTTGTGCTCCGCGTCAACCCCACACGTCCCGCATTCGTTCTACCTCATAAAATTTTCTAAAAATGGAAAAAGCACAGTCGTTGTGCGAAGATGAGGGAAAAATGCGTCTCGTCGGAGCAGTACGTTGTGAGAACGACACGAAATTGAGTTCAATTAAATTGGGCGGCTACGGGCGTCTTGTTCCACTCTCTCACCCACTGTCCACTCCGGGGGCCGTTTGTCACCGTGAGGTAAAGACCGGGCCGACCCGCCTCACTTAATGGGTGATTTGTGTTTTCTTCGATTCAATTTGTGGCCATCTCAATCGATTGCTGACAAAGCAAAAAAAAAAACACCAACGAAAAAAGCAGACACAAATTTCGAGTACGAATAAACAATTGCGAGGATTACGACGTGGCAGAAGCGACGCCTTAAAACGATCGTGGAAGTAATTTTAATTGGAAATTACGTAATGCAGTTCTTTGATTCCGATAAATACCATCGATGACCCCATCGGCCGCAACGGCGATGTCTTAAGGCCCCGGCGCATGCCATAAAAGCTATCTCTGCCCAATTATTGTTTTTTGATAAAGCCACCTCGGACGCCGCACACGCTGTGCGCGCCGGTTGAATGGTGCTGTTAATTTACGATTCATTATGTCATCGCATTAGAATTCGAAAGAAAAGACGATGGTGGAGCTATCTATGGATTGTTTTGGTCGAGTAACTGAGATCATAGCGAACGATGGGTTTCTTGACAGTTCTGACAGAGACTCGCTGGTTTTGGGCACTTACGGTTTGAATGAGTGAATGGTGAAAACAAAACATTTCTCTTTAAGTTTATGTTTGACTAATGAGGCATTTTTAGATCGTTTTGATTGCATTCACTTTGCGTGAAATTGTCTTTAAATTAATGATTTTAATGTCTTCATTTTTTGTATCGACAAAATTCTAATGTTTTCTAAATTTTGTTTTTTTTTTTACAGGTAAGCATCGTTATTGATTGTTAAGTTCTTTAAAAATTGTTTCTACACCTACGTAAGTACTCTTTGATTTGGAATAAGAAAGAAAAATGTTGCCTGTTAATGGCATTCATTCGAAGTTTCATTCTGAAATTAAAAATCTTGTTTCAAGTAATTTGCGTACATTCTAAAATAGGATGAAGTGATAACTCTTTACAAAACTTAAACATAAAATTGTTATGCGACTTCTGAAATTATTAATCATTTAGAATGGTTAAATTGTAACCGAGATCATGACGAATGATGGGTTTCTTGACCGTTCTGCCAGAGACACACTGGTTTTGGGGCACTTACGGAGTGAATGAGTGAACGATGAAAACAAAACGTGTTTGTTTGCGTTTATGGTTGATCAATGCGCCATTTTCTGCAA
This sequence comes from Eristalinus sepulchralis, assembly GCA_944738645.1. NCBI lineage: Eukaryota > Metazoa > Arthropoda > Insecta > Diptera > Syrphidae > Eristalinus > Eristalinus sepulchralis. The sequence continues at coordinate 60,163,548 of OX122886.1, forward strand.
AAGTTCACCAGTTCGAAACATGCGTCGAATAAAAGCATGGTTTATTCTTGTCGTGGCTTTAATTCTTTCGAGCTGTTGACTAAGCTTTTGGAATATTAGCCTATTACAACTAGAGTCAACACCATCCAATTTCGTTGCGTTTAACGAGCCAAAGACAAAATTCAAGACAAGTCACCGAAAAACTAGGAATATGAACACATAGCAATTGGTAAACTAAAAATATTGTTATATAAAAGAATATAACACATTAACCGAAGAGACTCCTGAGTGGTGTCCAACGTAAGCCACAATTTCCAAACCATTCTTACATATATCTAAAATGTGGAAAGACATTTGCAAAATCTTTATGCCAATGGAATTATTATTTTAAAAGGTACACACGTCTCAATATGTCATTTTTTATTATTTGAGATGCAATGACAATTAAAATTTGTTTCCTTTTTTAAAACCAGAAGATTGCGGATTTATCTTTAAGATACTTAGAGAGCGAACATCGTTAAGCCGGTGAATACAAGTAGAAAAGAGATCATCTACGCGTGCGCACCATTAGGCGATATTTTAACGGGACGTATTGTCGTCAAAAGGTAAAATAAAATAAGTTAAAGGTAATTAACACATTCTATGCGAATTCCCGTCTACAACTTGTTCCAAATTTCTTCTGTAGGTTAAAGTCGTTAAAATTGAATATTCTATTATGTGAATCTTGTCCAGTTATTCTGGTTAATAGCGGAGTTTGCTATTTAGTCGTCATTCTTAAGAATCGCAGATCGCAGATATGACATCGTATTCCATATGTGTAAAGGCAAGTTGCCGCTGCAAAGAAAAATATGAACGGGCATTAACAATTAACAATTAGAAGGCATTCGTATTATATTGAGTTTAGTAGAATTGAAGTCCACAAAAAGGCAGACCTACTTTTGCAATAGGACTTAGTTGTAGAGAAATCAGGGGCCTCGTTAAGTGATACCAGAGAATTCGGTAAAATGTTGATGTTAAATGTTGAAGTGACGTTAAAAGATAGTATAAAGACGGCCATGGCGGTCTAGGTTCCATTCCTGAACACACAAGAAAGCTCCTCCCATAGACGCACAGCCCGTGTACTGCAGAAGCAAGGCAATATAACTATCCGCCCACACCTTCCGTTGATTTGTCTCATGGATAACATCTCCTCAAAGAATCACATTTCGACAACAGCTACTGCTGATTCTTAAAGCTTCCACAATCAACCATAATTTGTTAGATAGAAATATTGTCTTCACAAATAATGTACTTTATGTTCCATTAAAATCATTCTGTTGACCCCCCACATGTCCAAGTTCACTGTTCATCCAAATTAAAGTTCCCCTGATTTATATGCAAACAATTTGAACAAACTTTGAAGGTTGCCGTCGAGTCTCCATTCAATTAGCAGTCATTACAAACATTGATCATACCACCACCACCACCCACACCCTTGTTCCAGCACAAAGAGAGCCCGAATACACATTCAAAGAGCAGTGGGGGCAAATCAAATATCTACACATCAGGCCATCTGCCTCGCAGGCCTTCGTGCCGAGTTCTTTTGCGCTCAGTGCTCCCGTTCGAATCATTCATTGTATCAGATTCAATTAGCCGAATTATATTCTGTCCGTAGACAGTAAACACGGCTCCGTACACTCGGCCGTCGTCCATCAAACGGCACGTAAAAGCCAATTTACTAGCCCACCTAGCAATTTTATCAAAGTTATCACGGCACAGCACCGCTGCACTGCAGCGTACAGCGCGGCATACATGACCAGACCTAAGCCAAAACGGAATGAATTCAATTTAAATTTTACGTTGCAGCGATGCACACAGATACATCATCGTCATCATCATCAGGGAGAGCACGATAGATGTAATGATGATGGTGCCACCCGGATGAACGAACGCTGGATCCCATTACACGCCGCATGCAACAAACACTCGTCCGCCCCCTGGACCGTCTTCGTGTGGTGCAAGACAAGGTGCAGCACGAGAGTCGGTGCCCACACCGCCCCAGACTGTGTTCGGACCATCATTTTCGATGTTTAACCTTAAATTGCATTCGCCAGTCCCCTCTTCGACAATACACTTGCCAAAACATTGGAAGGCAATTAAACCACTTCGTCGTCCATAGGTTAGAATACTCACAGAAAATCCATGAAAAATGCTTCAGCAGCAAAGGTGCAGGTCTCAGGCCTGCGAAGTGATTGCGGTGACTGTCAGTAACAGAAAACAATGTGATTGTTCAGTTTGGCGCAGTGCAATCTGCAGGCTGTTTGCGATTCGAGTCCAGATGTTGTCGGTGTAAATAATGAGATCAGGGCGCCTTTTGTGCCATGTTTAACGAGTGGGCATGGGAAAGTTCACCGTTGAGCTTTTCCATGGTCTGCCGCAGGGAAGTGATGTAAGTGCTGTACCTTCTCCTATCAATCGTTCGACCCTGAGTCAGTGTCAATTTGTCAACGGCTCCTCCGTAAAGGCAATCTATGCGTTCAATCTTGACAAATAGGAGTTTTATTCATTTATTGCGTGACGCACCAGCCAAAGGAGGTGCTTACTTTACAAGGCCAAGGTTATATGCGCATAAAAGAGAAACCCCACCAGACGAGGATGTGAATGCTGGCATCAGCTTGATGATGTGTCCGACAATAAGAGACGGGCTACGGCCTGATGAATGTCAACAACGGCGACAACGGAGATGTGTGCAAGCACGAGCGCCAAGTGGACGCATTTAGCCCTGATTTCTTCGCAGAAGTGAAAATAAAACAAATTTTTGTACTCTACGTCGTTCCCCTTAGCAATCGTCTACGAATTTATCAAACAATAAAATTTAGTGCGAGCCGCATTTGCATTTTATTATTTTTCCGTTTTATCGTCGCTGATTGTGGTGGAAGGCACAATTATTCGTGAAACGAAACGGTTTATTGACTGCTTAGACTTTCATAAGAGCCGACTGGGTATACCGAGCAGCAGCGTCTTTCGGATGCTGTTTGCGGTGAATGTGAATAAAAATGGAAAAGCAGCCGACAAGATACATACAATATTCAATGAAATACTTTTCGGCTCGAGCCATTCTATGGATATTTATGCAAATATTTGAATGAACACTCGTACTGTGTAGCAGTAAGAGATACGATTTTGTGGCAGTCATTGACAACGGATGTGCGCGAGTATGAAGCTGGGGGGAATTTACTTGATTATTGGTGGTGGGATGAGTCATAAAAATTCGTCGAGGTGAAGTTTACGTGGGGATGTGTTCGAGAAGAGTGAACTTTCGTGTTTTTCCCGAAGGCTGATGACCTGTTGTAAAGGCTAATTTTAAGAATTTGTCATCATTCGGTTTGACGTATACATGTGCCATTGTTGACAGTTTACGATGTTCGCATCTGTCAAGTGAAATTTTCAACAGGTTTATGAAGATACTGATTTGTACGTGTGTCAGAATGTGGTGGGCTGTAATTGACAAATGGGAAATGAATATTTTTCATTTGGAAATATGTAGAATAACTGCATTTTCTGTCTCTCTGGTGACAGTTTACAATACTGACACACATATCCCACATAGATTTTTAACAAACTAATTTTTGGCAGATGTTTGCTCGACAACTGACCGAAACTGACAATATGTGATGCCTATTTTTGCGTAGCGTCGCAAAACGAATGCATTTCTGAATTATTTATTTATTATAATTTTTTTTTTTTTTGAATAGAAATTGTAACTGACGTTCGTTATGACGTATAGGTGTCACTGAAGCCTTCAACTGCCAAAAAAACATTCAACAGAATTTCCCAACATGTCTGACAGACTGGCAGATATTTGTAGACAGCGAGTTATATCTTTTGACGCATTCATTGAGATGAATATTTTTGTGTGAAGATCTTTTTCAAAAAAATTCATATTCGTATGTCGTTGAAATTCTGTTTTTGGTGTTCTCAAAATTAAATAAAAATGGCTCTTGAACTTCAATACATTTTCGTGTCGTTTAGAACATTTGATGATAGACAAAGTTTATCCCTGTCATTCGCCATGAAAACCAGCACAAATCGGCATTTATCGTCGCAGAAAATTGTATGACATCACTGCGCCCATTGCTCTAATAGTGTTGATACGCAACCTCCCGTCAATTGTCACTAGTATTCCCCTTGTACACCATTTCACGCGCTTATTTGAATCACAGATAGCCCCTAAACAGATTACAATTTGTTAACGCTAAAAATGGATTGTAATTTAAGAGTCACCGCATTTTCAGGGTTAATGTCGGGAGTGTCACAGCAGACGTGCCACTCCTGTGCATACCTTTTACAGATATCTAATGCTACCACAACGCTGCCATATCTGAAAGTTAAATGACCCAAATAACTTGTGTCAACTGAGGACCCATCGACATATCGCTTCCCTGCACACAGAACAATTCGCATTTCCCGAACGCATACATATACGCCTTGAACTGCGTTAATTATTTCTTTAAATCCATCGACGGTTGACTGCGGTCTGTTGATGTTGGCTTTTGCGTTCTAGAATAAAGTATCTCACAGTCGGAATCCAAACAGAATCGAAATTGCTAGCGTAAACATTCACGCGCTCTCTCCCTCGGTCTCTGACATCATCACATTCGCAAACAGCAATGGAGTCTCCCCCATTCCTGTGGAGCCCCCTTTGTATCCATTTCATCTTTTTTCTGCTCGCGCAGTGATCATGTGATCTCGCAAATGTGACTCATAATGGTCTTCTGGCCGAAATTTGCGTTCTATCCCCAGTGGGAGACGCGCGCTTGAGTGGCGTTCAGCTGATAAGCAGGCTGGTTCTACGCATCGTCTGCTCTGTGATCCCAATTAACCTTGAGCCAGTAATTAGCAATCGCTTAAAGTTTTCTCTTTCGCGTTTTTTTTTTTTTTCATTTTTGCAGCGAACTCCTGCTCTGATACCACAGCCGTCGCTCGTTTCCACTGACCTCTTGACCATTTTGCACAAGTGCTGCTCCATACTTGCCGCTGTATGGGTGCTGACGACGGAGCATCTATGTCCACCTCACGGGTACAGTGTGTGCTCTGCTCTCGTCAGTTTTACATAGAGCATGTCTCTGTGTTTCTGCTCGTGTAATCTAATTTCACAGGGCTAATATCGAGGAAATCAGCGTTCTGCGTTTCCCCAGTGGTTTTTATGTGCTCCACACGCGTCAGCTGCTGGTATTGGTGGTGTTGTCCAGGTCCGTGGCAGCGCCGGTGTTGGTGGGGTAGGTTCCCCGAAGCTACAATATATAGTTGCACTTTGCATTTTGCGATAGTGGAGAACTATTTATAGGTTCTTGTGCAAAGCGTGGAAGAACTGTGAACGGCGAATGGCGAAGAGCGCAGAGCAAAGGAACTTGTCGCTGTGTCGGTGAATGCAATCGCTGCCGCCGTCAACCCTATTTCTGTATGCGCGCTGCGAGTGAGCTCTATAGCTCTGGTCGGAGCTTCGCGCGAGAGTTCTTTGACCCTAATGGCGAAGTTATAGTCGTACTTGGTGTGGCAATCGGCCGCAGGGGAAACTCTGATGTGGTAGTGACTCGGTGGAATATGCTGCTTTGACTGTATAAAATGTATAATTAGTTTGTGAATGCAAAGCAGCATCGTGTGGACGTGGAACGTTAATAAATTTATTACTTAGCCGTTTTTAGCCGCTGGATAGAGGCAAGCAAGGCTTGTTTTCTATTTGCTACTTCTGCTGCTGGGGCCACTTTTGATTATTGTTTATGGAGAAGTTTTCGCAAATTTGGTCGGACTACGTGGGTGGAAGGAACGCCGACTGTTCCTCTCCCCCCGGGGTGATGTTTGTCGTCTCCTAAACAGAGAATAACTTACGACAACGGAGTTGTGAATGAGTCATTAATAAATTGTATGCTCTGAGACTGTTGATCAATCTTCGTTGGACGACTGTAAGTCGTGTTTAAATGGGGACACTGAAGACAGGCGCTGGGAGATGGTGTGGAGATCTGCAAAATGGATGTGGCTTATAAAGGCATGAGGATTACGTAACAAAAGTGGAATTTAAAAGAAGAAAAAATTGTGGAAAATCGGGAGCAGTGTGTTTTAGAGCTACAGTTGAGTTCGGAGCAGATTTGGAAATCGTTCAATGAACAATTGTGTTTCATTTCATTTTATTTAAGATCAAAATTACAGCTTGCTGAGGTCTGTCTTTCGACATAGTACGATTTTGCGTACAGCTCTGACTAAAGTCTAAAATCAAATAAAAGTTTAGTTTTTGATGATGTCAACTATAAAATTATTTTCAAGTGTTTTGTTCAAAGCCATAGATTTGAGTGAGTCCAGTCTCTGCCGATCGATTTCAGTCTCAGTTTTATAAAGGAATTCCCCTATGCCACTCCTGACAATCTTCGTATCACTTCTAAGTCGTTGCTTTAATATATGTCCAGTTATCTAGGAAGTAGAAGATTATAATAAAAACAAATGCCAGACAAGTTTTGACGAAAAGTGTTCGTCGTATATGGAGTGACAGTTAAGCTTATTATAGTCTGTCTAAAATTTAGAGACTTCTTAAAATTCTAAAATCGAAATGAAATTGTTACTAAAAGCCTTTACGAAAGACATGAAACATGTTCGAAGGTGGACAGTTTACCTATGATCAATTTCCAAGACGCCTTATTCTCAAGAAATAACAGCGTATCTCAGTTTTCTTCGGATGAAAACTGTTTTGTTTTTCAGTAACCGATCCCCTTTAAGTAGTGGTAAGGATTAATTTAATTGCCAGAACCATGTTTCATTATTTTACAATAACCGTTATTTGCCGACTGTTGTTTTGTTTTTTTCTTGATCTCAATGCAAACGTGGTACAATTTGCAAAATCTTAATTGGGGAATGGTGCTTGTTGAATAATCGTAAAATCGATTCGTAACGGTGATCACTTCTGATAACCGCAATAAAACGGCAATAAAAAAAAGTCAAATCGCTATCGAAGCAGGTGAAGTGAAAAGAGAACGTGATGAGCAGTAAAGTGAGTCCTACTCTTCGCATTTAAGCCATGAACTCTTGGATATTATTTAAAGATGTTGTTTGTGATTGTAGCTTTGTGACTGGAATAAGGAACAGAATATACCTCTATAGTCTGAATTTTGGCGAAAAAAAAAGAATTGCAAAGAATTGAGGTAAAGCACTAAAAAAGTTGCTAAGGTATTTTGGAATAGGAAAGTTATTATTGATGTTACCTATAATAGAAGTGATTTTGTGTTAAAGTCTAAATTTTTATAAGAACCACATACTCAAATACACAAAATAGGGTGGCGCAACATACCAAAAGGGCTCAAGGTAAAGTTTCTTCAGCCATTTCTAGTGTCTTGCCTACTATTACTGTCATAGGCAATTATTAATCTTTGGCTGTCTGCAATTCGAGAGAGGTGGTGCCCTGAAAAAAGTAACAATTGTTCAACCCTGGAATCGAACATTGGGCATTCAAAGTAAAAAAAAAAATATTTGACGGCACTCTACATTACCATGCTTATTATCTTATTCTTCTTCTTCTCAGATCTTTGTCTCATATTGAACTTTAAACGCAACCTTCGTAATCTTCGTAATTAGAACTTCATTTATCGGAACTTTTGTATATTTTTAGTCATTACTGGCGATGATCACTCTAATGTTGCCCGTTTACTGAAGTGCAACCTTAACACATTTTGAAAAAAAGATATTTGAAGATATATCCCTCAACACTTCTAAGTTAAAAAAAGGGCGAAAATCACTATGAATGAGCTCATACATCTACCCGCCAAATAGAAATTCCTGCTGCTAAATTTAGTCATACAATGGTTCAATTTCCCAAATGTCAAAGTTGAGAAAAAATATCGCTTTAGCCCAAACTTCCATTATTCAACCTTCACTGCCAAAAAAAGATTAATAATTCAAAACTGCAAAAATTGTTAGTTTCACCAATCACCTCCTTCCATCTGCAGAAGACAGATATAAATATGACAGACCACATCATCTGTCATTCCAATTCAAACCTCATCCGTTGACAGCGTTATTCACTCACTCATTCACTCAACAAAATTTTCTGGCGATTTAAATTCTCAAAGTTTATCATCCCGTGTCATACTGGGGAAATTATCTAAATTTCATTTCAAACCTCACATCCAGCATTTAGACATTTTCAGTTCCCTTCAAGACTTAAATCCTCTGATATAATTTATTCAGTTCAAAACGCAAACAAACCCCAGTGAACAAAGCCAAAAGTTTCTGAATTCGTAATACCAGCCAAATCCAAGCCAAACGCTCTCAACCTACGGCTTTGCGGAGCACGGGCATTAGACTTCGGTTTTAATTCACTGAAATTACCATCTGTGCTGCCCTGTGCCAACAAAACAAAGACCGCTATCACATCACCCCTCGTTTTGCGGCTTGTTTATTCCTAAACTACGGACAGCGCGGGGGAAAGAACAAGAAGTGTCGTATCGATCCATTTACTGAAGGTATATACTTTCAAAAAAAGGAAAAAACAAAAAACGCTGAAACAGCCTTCTGCACATCCTCTCATCCGTCGTTACCGCCGCTCGTTGGTTAAACAACCTTGCACCACTTTCCAAGTGCGGCAGGCGAATGGCGGCTCTAGATACAGTTCTTTTTTTCTGTTGTCGTGGGCTACCACAACAGACAGGAATTCGGAATGCAAATGTTTCTGAAAATGGAAAAGCATAAATTCTCACATCCCGCCCAAACAAACAGCACTCCGACATGGGGCGAGGGGCGAGCGATGCTTGACAGAGAGCTGACGGTTGGCGGCGGCCGAATGGCCCAGATCTGAAGTGGTCTACAGTAGCAGCACATCGCTCTGCCACTACTAACAGCAGCAGTGTTCGCCAAATAATAATTCATTTGAATCCCCGACACACTTATCCGGAATGCAGATTCTTTGATTCACTGGAAGATCGGCTGCGCGGCTATGGCTGACGGGGGAACCCGGTGTCAATGGCGAATGGCTGCTTTTGTTGTGCTCTTGTAAGGCGCAGTGGTGTTTTCTTTGAAAAATGCGCCTCATTATTCTAGGCCTATTGAGGAACGCATGCCGGAGGTCGAAGAGTGGTTGGAGGGGGCAGGGGGAGCGAAGTAGAGGCAATAAATTTATCGCAACAAGTGATGCCATTTGGTTTGCAGGCCTCTTTTGTTGAAGCCAGCACTGATTTCCGCCACCAGTGCGCCGGGTGGTTGAAGTTCTATTGTGTTGTTCATTGGTTATTCAGGAAGGAAGGAGGACGGGAATTGGCAATTGGGTGGTGGAAGGAGGAGGACCGAGTGCTGCCAATTTGTTTTCAAATTAATAATTCTCGAGAGTGGTTTGTGGAGACGACCGCAAGCAGCAGTGGCAGCAGGATGGGATGAAGTCGACTTGATGGCGCTATCAAATTTATGACTTGACTTGGCTTTGTTAAGATAATTAAAAAATAATTAAGGTTCTGCCAAACATGGTTGAACAAATTCATTTCTTGATTGGGAGTGCATGCTGCACTGCTTGGAGAGATGTGATCTATTCACACCTTTCCAATTTCATTCTCAGATCCCGGGGGCAATTTGAAGGATTACTCAATTAGTTTCGTTTGTTGAGTTGTCTAATGAATTGATGGACTTTTAGCACTTGGTTTGTTGTGTGTGTGGGTTAACAGGAACTAAGAAAGAAATCGCATTCACCTTTGACACAGTTTGAAAACAAACGCTAGAGGCCTTAAACTGACCTTAGGCATTGGGTCAATTTGTCATTTTATTATGGCTTCATATAATGCTGGTTGTGTTAAAATGAATGATTCTATGCCAAATACATAACGTGATTTGCTGAAAGTGTGGATTTTCTACAATCATTCAAAAATGATGACGACTGATGCACATGCAAAGTTTAGAAAAGTGTGGGGAGATGCTGCTCAAGTGGAACAAGATGTCATGATCGGTTTCTAAGCCTTGCATACTTTAATTTCGGCATGGGCAGGACCCTGCCACACACAAGAAGTTCTCATTTCAGCATTAGACGTTATTTGGCATGCTTTGAATAATGTTCGAAAATAAGTTTGGGGTTGTTTTATGCTTTAAAGCCAAGGCATGTTAAGGGTGGTTTTTGACCTTTAAGCAGCGGCAAAGAAGAATGATTTCCTTCGTTATATATCGGAAAGGGTGATGAAAAATAAGTTTGTGGGAACAACCCAGCCATGCGTCTGTGGCATCGATTTAGACTTCAAGCTGTGTGAATTATTCTGTATTTGGTGAGGCTAAGATAAGTGTTTATTATTACAAAATCGTGACTGTGACACAATATTGACTTCAATTGACGCGAATAAGCAGAATACGTAGCGAAAAACGGCTGCAACAGAAGCAAGAACGTTAAAATTGTTATAACCGTTTTGACCTTTCTGGAAATGCTTAAACGGGTAGTCCTTTCCCCACCCGACATATTCCCGAGGTATTGCACCATCCGTCGACCTCATACGTGTTGGCAATTCCACTCATTTGATGACTTAACAAATGTCTTGATTTGTGTGGAAAACTTTGTTACAAAAACTTATTGTACGGGTGTTCGAGCCTCGCTAGATAAAAGGAAAAATGATGGGCACTACGTTAAATGATCAATTTGTAACAATTCTAGCAGAATAAATGGTAGCAGGAACTCATTTCTTTATTTTTCAACTTTACATCTCTTTAGGATTCTGTAGAACACGAATCAGGATTCAGGTTGTGAAGAGAAGTGGAAGTAGCATCATTTTGACATAGAATGTGAGCATGCGTTGTATGCATCGAATTTAAATGTGAGCATCTCATAACATTCCCAGAACATGTAAACCCCTTTTCCAAAGTGAAAAGTTTTCTATAAGAATAAAACCGCAATTTGAAAGAAGTAACAACCTTCCCTTCCTTCAATGACTCCATATCCATATCCATTATCCTTCCATTCCATTACAACCTCGTAACGAAATGCTTACCAAAGTGAAAAAAGTCCGTAATGTTGGTGTGAAACTTTATGAAAATGTTCCCTTAACATGCATTCAAGCAGTCCGAAAAAATTGTACACATTCCTACCATCACAAACATATTCAAAGAAGATACCTTCTCGACCCAACTTTAAAAAAAGTTGCTAGCCAACTTACTTGAATCTATGTAAATTAGGTCTATTTCCCCATCACGTAGGAACTTAAAGGGTCCTTCGGGAAATTTAGCATTTCATTGAGCACACATTGAGCATTTATTGAAACAAGTCACACTCTTGCTCTACACGTAAAAAGTTGCGTGAGAACGTGAGTCTATGGTCCCCTTAAAAGCGTCAGTGGATCCACTGACTCAAGTGAGTGTGACCCGTAATCTAACATAATCTTAGGTCAGGTGTCCGGTCCGCATTTCAATTGGAACTCGGCACACCCCAGACATTAACACCCACGCTTTCTCTAAATTTCAATAGCACACGCTGGGGGTGCATGCACGTGCAAATTTCCCCTGCGCCATCACAGGCGGCATCAAATATTGACAAAATAAATACGAATTCCAATTGGGATCAACAGAATCCGTCGGTGACGTGTAGGCACGTACAAGTGTTTGTCAGCTAATATGTAGAACAGAACTTCACCCCTCGTCCGTCCTGAATTCATGCACAGATCGAAATTAATATCACCCGAACCCGAAAGCAAACACCAGTTTGTTTGCGCCACACACTCTGTCCCACATGGTGGCCAACAACTAGAATGCGACATTTCATTATATCAATTAAAACAAATTAAATTGGATAGTCTTCCCAGCTAGCCAGAGCACGCAGAGAGCTCAGCCGCAGAAGCGCCAATCTATAAAAACGAACAATTAACGTACGAACACAATTTGCATGACACTGAGGTGACGGCCATAGGGACACAAACGCACCCTGGTATCGCGGAACGCTCTGGACGCAGTGCGCGGAAAACGATGATTAATTGGAATGCACCCAGCGTGCGCCACCCGGTCGGGGAATTCTCCCCTCTGCCAGAATTCACACCGTCCCATCAAATTTGGTATACTTACCGTGCCATGATTATGATTTAGTAGGCAGACGGGCGGTAAAACTGAGAGACTTGAAACGAAGGTGGGAAGAATACCAAGCACCGTGATGAGCAGTGACTCAGAGCCGGCTTAAATCGGGAGGGGAAAATATGCAAATCGACGATGAGATTAGCATTGCTAATAAAAAGACAGAAGCAGAAAGGCGAACTCAAGAAAAAACGAGTTCCATTCACCAGGCAGAAGCAGTTAAACTTTAGTCGCTTACTAACGGTCCCAAAAATGGTAACTTATTAGGAAATTAACGCGTGCCTTAACGACAGTCGAGAGGTTCGATTAAATGCGTGGAGGCATTTAGCGGTAAGTTCGACTGCACAGAGGGAATTTTGAAATTCATTGTGAACAGGCCCCAATTCACATTGTTGTTGACTGAGCGTCTTTGTCTCGCTGTCAAGGTGGGTTTTATTCGACAGAAAATTGAATGAAATGATAATTTTATCGTGCCAATGACTGTTCTGTTGAATGGACTGTGATGTCGTAGCCTTGAAATTAATTGTCTGACTGTCGAAAATGGAGCGTGATATTCTTGGGAATTGATTTAACGTCGAAAGGAAAATTTGTTTGTTTCTGATTATTGCATGCAGATAACCTCTTGGAAAGCATGTTTATTTGCAAATTTGATAGGATATCCTTCTGCTGCAACATTTTCATTTAACTCATATGTTCATGAGCTGCAGATATGCACAAAAGCAAATATTCAGATTGTGAATGAGTTGGATTTTTGATTTCAAAAACTTGAATTTCACCATATGCAGCCTGATTCAGACCAAAGAAATTTAATTAAACCTCCAAGCATTGGTTTGCGGCTCTTTAACGCTCGAACTGATACACTGGCACAAAGAGCAATTCATCGCATTCCAATTTTGTGATGGAAATCAATTAAAATTCAAATGCACCGAGGGAGCAACAATGGAATTAAACACGCTACACCACCCCATTGCCAAACAGAAGAAGAAGAAGAAGCGGCCACATTGCGTGAAGAACCATATGAATACCGCAAGACAAAACCACGCCTTTTTGGTGCGCCATCTGCAGCGTGGCGGCAGGATTGATTAATGTTTTGTGTCTGCAAGGCAAGTTAGTATCTCACATCAACTCACGCCTAAATTGAGTTAATTGTATAAATTATCCATAAGATGCGCTTCATTTCATCAAAACTCAACGAAAAACAACAAAAAAAAAAAACCAAATGATTCCGCAGAGCATTAATTAATTACCGCGTGCGCTACCGCTAACTATCAACTCCCAGCTTTCGGTCAATGGCCGTCATATGATGGGGCAGGGCAAGTGAAGAAATGAGAAATGTATCGTAAGTGATTTACATTTTTTTTTCAAATTTGGCCTTCGATCTCTATATGATGGCGATTGCATAGTTTTTGAATTTTCGCGCATCACTCCGCACTGTTGCGCCATGTTGAAAGTTTTGAAAGTACTGAAGAATGATGCTTAGCGGTAAATGGAAATCGTATCTCCCGACACAATATAATAAATGATTATATTAACTTCAACTTTCCTTTCTTTCGGTTGAGCTGGTTTTGAATTATTGTTGTTGTGTTTAGTTTTTGTGAATTTGAAAATTTAAATGATGTACGTGAATGGCTAGCTGGCTGACTTAAACGGTTAGCGCTTGATCCATACTATGGTCGGTAGGTTTATGTGGTCTTTGGCAAGTATTCACAATTTTATTAGCTCATTAATTCGTGGTTTCAAGTTGGATTTCTAATTTGCATGTAGCAACGAGATGCATGCAATCTGGTCTGTGAAGTTTGGTGCAGAGTGAACGCCTCAGTTTGATTGAAGCTGAATGCAATGAGGAAAAAGTGTTCGTTCAGAAAATCTGATATGTAAAGGGGGGTATGATTTTTTTTTTTATTTTTCTCTTTACATTGTATGTTGCTGCATTATCTGCATTACAGCATTTTCTTCATGTCTTTTGAGGGACAGTCTGCTACAATTTTCTGAAAATTTTTGTAGCTAAAGCTGCAATTATCTTTCATTTTTTGTTCTTGCTTTGTAATTTAGAAATAAAAAATCTAATTAAGGTTTTAGTTTTACTTACTTGTTTAGTCAGACTTACCGTCCAAGAAGGGTCTTAGCCTGAAGTAGGCTCTTCTCATTCTTGACGGTACAGAACACGCTGCTTCTAGTCATTAGGAAATCAAGCTGAATTGTTGTCTACACCAGAAAGTAGAACTTTTACTTCTTCGTGAACCAAGAGGTTGAGACTCAAAGACCGTTTTTGTCCGTTTGATATCACCGCAGTTCTGCTGCTGCAGAAGAAATCAACAATTTTGAGCATCACTGGCGGTGTCAATACGTGAGATACAGTAGACTAAATTTTGGATTTTCTTTAACCTATGGGGAAGATATGTCCTTACCTAACCTTGGTACAAACTAATGATCCCTAATCTTGCGACGCTTACTATAATCACTTTGATGTCTTCTAGAGCTTGGACTAAACTTCGTTTATTATCAGCTATTTAAAAACGAATAGCCTTAGCAAGATGTTACTTCCACATGCATTTTTTTTCGTTTTCAAATCCTCTACCCTTATCCAACTATTCGTAATAACATCAAATTCGCTAAAAAGTTTGTGTACTAGACTGCGTTTTAATTGAGCTCCCACAACACATTTCACTCTGTTTACATCTCAATCCCTCGAATTCAAGCAGTAGCATCAATGAAATTCAATTCCAAAGCACACTCTATGATTGTTCCAGAATCTTCCCAGGAGTGTATCTTTTTCCAACATAGCCGCCCTTCTCCTCTACAGTCTATTTATAGACTCAACTGTGAAAATTGATCAATTAAAACATTTTACCATCTCTGCCCTCAATCAGTCATCTCGGAGTTCATTTACAATGTACATGACGCAGACGTCAAAAATGTATATCTTCATCAAGTTGACACATAGAAAAGCAAACGCCAGATTCTGACTCCGCTCGCCAATCTTAATGGCTTCTGTCTATAAATTGATGGAATGGCAAACACACAAAGTGGTCCCGGTTACATTCCATAAACTCGCTGCTGCCATTCACCGGTCATGTCTATCGGGTTGTCAGAAACTGGATACGTCACATGCAAACACAGGATGTCTTTAATTTTCCCCCAAATCATGTGTCACGACTTGCAAACACCGACAAGCAACACCGAGAAACTGCGGTGATTGCTCGAAACAGCACACAAGGACCCAAACACATTATCATAATTAGATTTTACCGGAATTAAGTTGATTGGATCTGTCGTCTGATTTGCTGGCGTTGTAGTCCTGCATAAGGACCCTCAGCCGACACCGGCTGCCATGCGGCCGAGTACAAAGCGCACCCTATTGAGTTTTAATAATGTCGAACAAGTTTGTGTGCAGCCAGGTGGGTGGTTCACGAGGACCGCATTGTAGCGAGACGAAACATGCTCACTAGACTTTTAAATCTTTTTCATGACAGAGCGCCCTGCCCTGCACTGCAAAAGGTTACCTGCGATGGTGGTGTAACTGGGAAAACCCTTTGTAATGGAATTTCTTCGAAGCAGTTCTTGACTCCTACCTGCACCGACTGTGGCCAGTTCAATGGCTGGACTCATTGCCCGCCGAGCGGAAGGGAACACGCTTCTAATAGGATTTGAGGCTCTTATAATTCAAATGGATTCTATGACAGCGCGCAGACGGTGGAGGAAAGTGAGACACAGTGTTTGCGGTTCGTAAGAGAGGACAACAAAAAAAATCTGAGGAGAAGAAACGACACGACAGCAGCGTGGAAAATGAACTCGTCGTGCAATCCAAGGCAGCTCGCAACGCAACCCGCCACAGCGGCTGCAATCGATAAAATGGGCGGGAGGACACGAGGAAGAGAAACTTTACTGACAGCCGACAACGATGGGAAAATGTGAAAAAGAGCGAAAAAAAGGCGCAGCCATTCGTCTAGACATGAGAAAAGACTATTTGCACCCCCGAGGGGTGTGCGTCGGTGTGTACTTGAGAGCTAGCCACCGCCGCCGAAGCGTACTACACACCCTTGGGCCCTGGTGAGTGGGTGGAATGATTTTCCTTCTTCTTCTTCTTCTTCTTCCTTTATTGGCTTTTGTGATTAATTGAATTAATTTCATTGCCGGTGGCTGTTTGAAGTCACATGGATTCATTTCATGTGCAATTTAATCCTCTCAATCAGCTGTGAATGGTTGGCGATGGTGGTGGTTGGTGGGTTGGTGTTGGCGGAGGGTGTTGAGTCCATCAACTCCCGCTATAGGGCGGGGTGAGACAATTAAGAAAGGATACAAGGACGCAAACAAGTTCATTAAAACGGTATTGTGCTGACTTCTGTGGTAGCATTTGGAAATTAAAGATCTCGTCACAACGGAGACGGGCTGCGTCGCACAAGACGGTGGCAGCGGCGACGGCGGCAATCATTAAGATTTTATTCACGAAGCTTATGAGACAGTCAAAGTTGGTTGTATAATGTCTGATTTTATGCCCTTATTACGGAGCGGGAGCGGCAAAGTGTGAGCCTATGCAGGATGGAAGGCGTCATATTGAGACGACAGGCAGAGATTTTCATTAAGTGGGAGGTTTATGGTTTGAAGGCCGCACGTGAGAAGCGTAAATACTGGGTTTTATTAGGACTACGCTTGGTTAGCTAGGTTTCGTTGAATTAAGGTTAGAAAGCGGTTGAAAGGAAGAGGAATTTAAAGTGACATTTAATTATTTTAATGTGAATATGGATTATTTCAGGGAGTGTATGTTTTTGTTTTGCAGTCTGCTTACGGCTATGTAGGATGATGTTTAAGGAAGAGTGGAGTTCAAGATTTGGGCTTTTAAAATCCGTGGAAGTTGTAGCCCACTGAAACCAGTCTGTATCAAATATCAAGTTGCTTAAGTTAAGCAAAGATGTCAAGTTTTTTCATGGCCGTTTGCCTTTTGTGAGAAGGGCCTTAAGGCCACTCTTGGTTTGTGCCCACGGTTCACAAGAAATTGTCTACCAGTATTCCACGTCGAACTCTAGCTCCATTGCTTGTGTTGTGCAGAAAAAAAAACCTCTTCCCTTGGCTTCTGTATCTCGTACAACTGCCAGAAATCTCGTCTGTCATACGATTTCTGATTCAATTTAAAAAACTTCAAATTATGCCTCACAGATAATCTCTACTCGTCATCGCAGTGGGGTTCTTTGAAAGTCTTATTCACGTCAGGAGAATGTAAATGTTCGACTTGACGCAGAGGACATAAAAAATCAGTCCGCCAAGGATTATTTGTTTTTCGTTTTCCTTTTAAATTAATGGAATGCGACAGGAACACCCGCTGCGGCTGTTTGTAATAAACACATACCATCCATAAAAAATGCAATAAAAGCCTGATTACGACGAAGATAGATGCACTTAAAATAGTTTTAAAAACTGCCCTGACAGCTGACAGTCAACCCCATCACCACCAACGCAGCGAGAGCACTTGCATTCCGAAAACAGCTACAAGCATACAAGAGCGGAGCACGTAACGTACATGTGTCCAACTGATGTCATACGATTGCGGCTCAAAAATAAGGAAAAACACTGAACGCACTTGGATTTCGTGTGTTTTCTTTCGACGTGGAGTATGGTGGAGTCCCCATCTTTTTTGCGGAGTTTGGTACTTCTGTTTTTAGCCCTGCATGTGGTGTGAGGAACGTGTGTCGCACACAGGAGTCCCGACATGGCAACAAAGGAGTCGACGAAAACTGACGACCGAACGTGTGCCAACAACAGGGGTCAGCCGCACGAAGTGCTCTCCTCTCATCCGATCGAGGTCTCGCCGAGTGATGAAAGTACGCTGCACGACGACGCAATCATGGAGGGACGCTGTACAAAAAGAAATGCTTGGATGGAGTGCTAGTGGCATTTTCCATCATCATCCTCATGGTCACACAATATGAATTTCTCAGATTCCAATTGCATTGAAGAAGCGGGGCGGTATGCGAGAGACGAGGACATCCGACGAATTGTTTGGTTCCGACTGAGTAAACATCTGAATTTGATTGGGACAGATGAAACAAGGAGAATATCAAGGGAAAAAAAGGATCAAATGGGGACCTTCATTCCACACAATAACATGAAATCGATGTAGTCATTCGATACGCATCACTCCTGCCGAGGATAGGGACAACTGGAGTATGATTGTGTTGTTATTTCCGCGTCCTCTTTTTTGTCCAACTCTGGCATAGTCTTATCTCAAACGGGCTATGAACTGGAAAACCCGCATGTAATGCTGAATGGACTTGCAAAAGGGGATTATGACTGTTTAGACAAGGTGATGAGATCATAAGGGGTGGCGGACAAGTGAATCTCTTCACAAAATGCTTGGGTGACAAAAATCAATCAACCTTTGAGCAAATACATCATTGTGTCCTAAGAAGACAAAAGAGAAGGACATACATATATACTTCCTTATGTGTTTTTTTGAGGAGAATTTCTCGGATTCGCGTTTCGGTGCGGACAGCTTTAAGAATTTAAGGAAAAAGGGAAACTCTGAAACACAGTGATATGATGATTTTACTGATTACAAATTGATTAGTAAAAGTTTTTTAAAACTCTTAAAAATCACTGTAGTCAGACAAAAACTTGACGATACAAGTTTGTCATTGGTTTTTATTTTAGCTAAACGTGCCCAGCATGTCGTACAAATTAAAGCGCTCGGCATCAAGTCTGAAGGTATAGAAAAAAAAAGATACCGATGCACATTAGTTTCAAATGCTTGTGGACATAAATAGAAGGAACATTGCATATTCTTACGGGGTGACTAAAGAACGAGTCTCTAAACTTAACTGAACGTCCGAAAGACACCTTAAAGTTGAGTGGATGGGATTTCTATTGATTTTCTGTAGGTGATTAACGCAGCTCGTTAATTCATTTGAACATCTTCTGTTAACACAACGATAACGACACATTTCTTCGGTATTCTAAAGAGTCTATCAACTTACCAATAGTCTTGTATGAGTTTCTTCGCGCGTTAAGATTCAACATATTAGGTGAAGAAAGGATCTTTAGTGCACCAGACCATATGGGAACGTTGTACTTGCGATGAGCACAAATCGAATTGTAAATTAAGTAGAAAATTTCTTGCATCGTAGCATTATTTGCATTTACTACAAGCAGTCTAATCGCTTACATGAAAGTCATAAATTAAGAGTAGGAGAACAAGTATGTGATTGGCCGTCAATCTTGGCTTCAACATCATGTTCTAATTGTTTTCATATACGTATACGCAAGACAGGTCAACGAAAATAAATGATGTCTCTAGCCAACTCTGACCCAACTCAACTGTTATCTAGATTCAAGTGGAGAAGATAACAATCATTTGCCTTGAATGGAAAAACAATTATCGTCCCATAATCCTCTCTTTTTAAGTGACAGCTCTAAATAAAAAGCATGGCTGAGCAATGTGCCTATAGTTTTCTTGACCCAGGTGATTCGAAGACGTGGTTGCTAAGTATTCGGTCACTCTGAACCTATTTGACCAGGTCATGTCATTGTACACATAATTGAGGTTTTCATTTTGCCTTCTTTAGCTGCAGAGTCAACGGGACAGTTCGATTTTCTTTCAAAGACAAAAATAATCAAAAATGTCAAACCTTGAAATGGATATTGAGAGACTTCTTTCGTCAAAGTCTTTAATTCATTGTTCAGGCAATTCCCAGCTCGGAGTTGGACTAAAACTGTCACTTGTGTGATATAACTAAGGCGCACCACATTAGTGAGGCTGAAAGAGCCTCGCCCGAATTTCTTGAGAACTGTAGTGCTACCAAATTTATTTTTCATTTGTTTCTGGGCCGTACGGTAAAACTTGGATTATCAACATTTAGCCAGAGAACGGCAAGATGTTAAAGACGTTTTAATGAAAAATGCCAAGCTCTCAAAGAGACACCCAAGCATTATTGCGCGCTCTTAAAGCACACATAATTGTTGCTTTACATGCAATTTAAATGCTTGGTCAACATCACAGAATATTAATTTGTTTTCACATCCCTACTTAGCATAAGTAAGAAAACAAGCTAAAAGTGAATTTATAATGAGTTACGTCCTAAAGTGTAAGTTAAAATTCAATTTAAAACAACCCTCCAAGCACCACCGACTACCCACCCCCTCCATGTACCAAATCCCAACTCAACAAACAATTTTTTATTGTAATTTTCGCACCGAAAGAAAAGGAAAATATGTACACAAAAGAAAAGTGTGTGTTCTTCTTTAGAAATCTACTACGCTCTGGTGTCCAACAAAGTGTACGTTACAGCTCTCTTAAGTGCTGCTTTATCTAATGGCTGTGCCGTACCCGTGTTTTTTTTTTCTGCCAGCCAGTGTATTGTGAATGGGAACTCCCCTATCCCCAGGCCAGTCATTACTTTTGAGGGGCTTCGGCACATCCAACTGCGTGCTCCACGCTGTGGCTAATCTGTTTCTCCCGTACCCCACCGACCCAGAGGCGTGATATCTATTTGTTAACTTTGCCTCTGTCGGAAAATCCACAATCTGCCCTTTTTTCACCGGCAGAGATACACAATTTCCGTTTCCTTTATCCTTCTCAGCAGAAATACACTCGTAACAGTACAAAATTGAAATAAATGTCTGATTGTTTCA
This sequence comes from Eristalinus sepulchralis, assembly GCA_944738645.1. Lineage (NCBI taxonomy): Eukaryota > Metazoa > Arthropoda > Insecta > Diptera > Syrphidae > Eristalinus > Eristalinus sepulchralis. Next base: position 60,184,194 of record OX122886.1, read on the forward strand.
CCCAACACCGGTGGGGGAAGGGGGGTACTTTCCAGAAAAAGAACTCACATCGCTTTCGCACGCCAGCAACGCTGGAGAGTAATATTTTCGAACATGAAAATCGCATTAATATCGAATGTGCCGACAATTTCTCATGTGGTCGGAGTGTGTGGTGTTGACTGTCGATCTGTGAGAAATTGCGCATCTTTCTTATCCCCCCCGTCTTATACGAGTTATGAAAATATTGCCATTACCTCTTATTTCAGTCAATTGTAATGTTTGTTGCTCATAACATTCTGTTTTCTTCTATTTTCAGGTAAGGACGGATTTCAATTAAAAGCTCGTAACTTTAACTGTTCGTAAGTGGTGTTATAAACGTTCTACCCGTTTATCGTTAATGGGTTGCGTTTATGTTTTCGAATAATAATCTTTTAAAAGCCGACTGGGAGATGAGATAGGCGACGATTATGAAGAAGTTGTTATGGTTGGGAGTGATGGGAGGACGTTGGCCTGCTATTTAACAGACATTCATTGACGGTGTGTGAGAAAATTTGAAATTGGAAAAACTTATTTTGAGTGATCGTTAATTTTGAAGTTTCTTATCAGAGTTGAGCGGTGGGAGGTGGCGCTAAAGATTGTCAGTCGATTTTGATCTCAGAGTCTGTATCAAAGCAAGTTGAAATTAATGCATTCAGCTGTCAGATTGTCTGTTTTGAGTATCTTAGTCTGTCGGCGTTGAGACTGATTGAAAATGCCTGTTTAATCATACTTAATTATATGTTGAAGATAAAGGTATATAAGGGTAATGAAAGTCTGGGGATAGAAAAGAGATCTAAGACTAGTTCTGCCTTTATGTTGATGCTGCATTGATGGCATTCATTCATTTATTCCTCCTAGATTTCGCAAACAGTTCGACCGAGCGGTGTATGCAGTATAACTTTGATAATATCACCATCTTTTCGACCTTTTTCAAACTCTGTGAGTTCATAAAATAAATTAGGACATTCACTTGCGGTTCCGAAATAACCGAAAGGTGTCAAGCGGATGATGTCAGTATTAACAATGTTCAAGTTTAACCCCAAAAAGTCGATCATACATTCGATAACATTTAGTCCCTCCTCCTTCACTTAAAAAAATAGTTCAATGATCGGCAAACGTCTGCTAACGTTCCTGTTAGCGTGGCGTACAGTTAGTGCTAGCCAACAAATACATCCAGTCGGCTTGATGTATCGCCAATTGCGGAGACTGCAGAAGAAGTTAAAGAACTTTTGCACACTTCAGAGAACATCTGTATTTCCTCAAAAACAGCTCTAAAATCAGCATATTTTGGATTTATTCGTACAAGTCAGACGTCAAAGATGAATAGGCCGCCAAAAATGCAGCATTTATTCACCCGACTTCACTGCAAACGACGTAAAGCACACAAAAGCATCGAATATCGTCCTGAAATCCATCTGGCATGACGTTAAATGACAGAATGCTTCAACAATTTCCACGATTCACCCGCGGACTTCCATTCAGCGAGGTCCCTTCCATCTCCAGCGGCTGCAAAAGAGAAATTTTGAGTCGCAAAAAGATTGGCACAGCTCCAACAATATATCCATCTAAACTAAGTTATGATCCATCCTGCAGTCCATCCGTCACAAGTTCATAGACCAACACACTTACACACACACACACACTGCACGCAATAAAAGATACCCGAATAGTCACAGGAAATTTGCGAACCACTTAAATTAATTGACACAACCTGACTAACAACAAAACCAAGTACACCACAAGACACAGAATTCCGTCCAACACAGCGTCGGAATCTCTCCCCTTGAACTACTTGCACCAACTCCTTGAATCCATGCGCGTTCTTGGGGCGACTCGGGCGTCGAAAAGGGACCCGATTTAATGGTGATTAAATTATTTTTAGATTTTTCGCGTAGCCAAGAGAAGCGAGAGATTGGAGGAATGAGAGCAAAAAGCATCAAACTATCTGGGTGTGAGGATCTCCCTGCAAGCAGTCCGTGATAAATAGCTTGCTGGTACCACACACAGATCTTGTGAGTAATGGAGCCGTGTACACACGAGATCTTTGCTAAATTTGGTCCTCTAACCGAAGCGCAGAGAGTGTGTACTTTCAAGATGATTCTTGTGAACTCTAGAGATGGGAGGCGAACAGAGAGCGACAAGCACTTGCCACTTTATTATTTTCGGAGGCAAACGCGTTACTTGTGCGATAGCTAAAATTAAACCGGACGACGGTGGCGGCGGCGGCACTTGCTTTTCCAGGCGGAGATGTCATTGAACTGAGTCATTATACCTCCCACAGATGAATGGTGGGGAGTGTTTTTTCTGCATTGACTTGCAGCTATAAATGGGATGGCAGATGAGTGTGTCTCTTCGTCGAGTGGGTGCAAATCGATTTGATCCAATTTTAGCCAACTCGAGATCGTTTTGAGCAGTTTGTTGCGACAATAAAACATTTGATGTGTGGGATAAATTTATTGAGGGAGTTAAGACTGTTCATTTCTTGGAGCCGGTGAGGTCAATTTGCGTTTTTCGTAGTTTGAAACTGATTTTTCCGCTGCAACGCCTTCGTAAGAATTCTATCCCAAAGTTTCAATGTTTTTCTCTGTGCCGTTTCCAAATTGATACTCGCTTGGGTCTTATTAAGAACTTGCTGTATCTTGTCAGTGAAATTTTTGTGTCAGAGGGCAGAGACTTTTGCGAAGTTCTACGCCTAGGGCTATGGTTTGTCAAACACACGAACGCCGGCTTCAAGTCAAACAATCGTCACATGTGTCATTGCAAAGGCTGACAAATTTCTCGCCGCCGACAGGGATATGTATTTGAGCACGTGCGACAGAGCAGCCTGCACTGTTGTTTCGAAATGACAAAACCACACCCCAGAAAGAGAATGCTCAACACAGTCTACGAAAGAATATGTCGACGCATTCGGCGCAATTAAAGAAAGGGGAGGGGACCGTCGCCGATCATCGGATTATGAGTCCGTCGTTCCCGATCTTCCCGAAGAAATAAATTAAAATAATTAAGTTCTTCCAGACTGTAGCTGCACTCAATTAAATCAATTTGAAGAGACTCAGCCAATGGGTCGAAAAGATGAACGAAGGACAAACTGTTCTTTTCCCTGCCTCCCCACTTAATTACCCCAACTCTAATTGACAGATTTGATGAGCAAAAGCGAACGCATAATCCCGTTCTCCGTCCTGATCATGACAAACGCACGAACAGATGACGAGCATGTACGCCATTTGGTGGGCCTATCGAATTAACACAAACACCTCTGTCTCGAGCTCTGATTGACGGATGACAGTCGGAATGAGTGCCTTAAGTGGCATACTTCACTCCTGTTTTGACACCCCATTCCCCAGTCAAACAGCAGACGGTCCATGACATGAACTGCTGATGCACTCCGCCTTGCATGCGGGGCCGATGAAACATTTACGAGGGGCTTGGATAATTATTTAATTTTAAATGGGCTCACAAGGCGCACCACCAACCCTGGAAACATCTGGAAAAACTCAAAAACTGAATTTATTCAAGGCGATGAGTAAGGTTATGCGTCTCTGGTCGGGGGACTCTGTACGCATCAGCCGCGATTGTGATGACAGGGGGTGGGTGGAGGCGTAGCACGGGATAATCTGGTAAAAGAATTTGACATCGAAAAATGAAAATCCCATTTATATGGGATGTGTCAGAGGAGGAATGAGGAAAGTCTTCGGTCTGTCGAGAGTTGGGCGTGGAAACGGAGTGAGATCGCTTGTTTGTGTCTGTGTCAAGGAGAAGACGAAGAGTTGAATGTGCTTCCCAGACAGCCCAAGGCTATATTTCGGAGGCATCTCTCTGTTCGACTGCATGCTAGGTGGTCTCTTGAGACTGGACCGTAGGACGATAGAAATTGCTTTGCAACAAATTGATGGAATATCAATAAATACAAGCATATGCCTACACACACAATTTCGCATGGGAGACCATAAGCATATGGGAAACTTAATTTTCTCCTATTGAAAGAAAAAATTGAAATCCAATTTCATAGTTCAAACTGGACGTGGGCTATTCGTGGAATTCAATACTGTCTAATGGAATGTCTGGTCGACTGCAGGTTGGCAGTTTTTTTGCGTTTCACTTAACAAAGTTTTCAAGCATGGCTGACCTATGGTCAGAAAAATATTTGCCGCAGGCCTACTTTGTCTGTGATGGAAACGTTGTGCAGGATAACTTAGAGAAGTTTCTTTATGAAAGCGTATAAAGGATGACGGCAAATTAATGGCTTTGGTCAGCAGATAACTCAATGGGAACGTTCATCATCTCAATTATGCTAGCTAGTCGCATAGGTATGTCAAAGTCGTTTATTGGGAACAGTTATTTCGAGTTTGCATGCTTATTTACGCCATAATTTGAGCCTGTTATATAAACGGATTTAAATAGCAACGTATAGTTTCTGTCAAATGTTTTATATGGATGTGACCAGAAAGAAAGGTTTGTAATGACAAAATACGAAAGCAGTCGAATTTAATTGTTGAAAACGACTGGAACAATGAAAGTGAAGATTGACATTGATACCATAATTTGAATTCATGCAAATATAAGTTAAAGTGCCTTAAGAAAGTATGCGTTTCGCTACAGTTTTTTCGTTTTTAAATTTATGTAAACAAATACTATCCATAAGGGATCAGAGCCTTACTTTAATAACAATTCTTACTGTGTATGCCAGAGTTTTGTCAGAATTAAAGGGTATATAGTTTAATCGCGACACTGCGAAATTTGAGAAGCTTTATATTGTACTCTTTGAGTGTTGTCAGCAAATCGAAAGATGTTATGCTGTGAAAACGATGAGAGAAGTTCAGTTCCGGAATTATTCCAGAAATCTGGGAGACGACGTACTTATCCACAGTGCCATGGCGCGGCGACTACTGCTTTATCTACGAATCTAGTAAAAATGAGCGCCGTGGTATAAGGTCATAAAGGCAAGTGGTCACGTTACTCCAAATTCCGCATCTTAACTTTTAACTGATTCCGTAGCAGCTTGCTTTTGATTTACTCTAGGAATTTTTATTTGAGCACCTGTAGCACAAAGTCATCTCAGCTGTGAATACTCCAGCGTATATTGCTTTTAACCTTTGTATGTCTAATTTCACTAAATGCAAAACACGTGTGTTCACTTTGAAACTTTCTTCATTTCATGTCTATGAAACATCTGCTGTTTTCAATCTGTCATTCTGATGCTACCAATGCATAACAAAGAACCGTGAATCCATATTGCGAATTTGCTTCTAAACGATGGTGCTTTGTTGCGGCAGATTCACGATTTCTGAAAATGAAATTCACTGCATCCATTGCATCCACTACAGCAGGTGCATTCAAGTTTGTTGTGAAAGTTCGTTCGGTCGGTGCGCCCACTGTTTGCTAACACATGCCTGTTTGCGTAGTGTGCAATGGTGAATACATTCTGAAGAGAAGGCCCTGTATAATTTCTATTCGTTATTTATGAATTTCGAATGCACAAAAATTCCCTAATCGTAAAAAAATTCAATAAGCATTCTAGTTGTTGTTGTTCTGAGTTGTAATTTTAAATCTTGTAGACAAATGTACGAACATACTACCCATATACTCGTATACGCACCTATCTATAAAAAGGATGGCGCTACAGCAAACGAGGGGCCAAAGCTCTGCTTCTTCAGCAAGTATTTGTGTTATTAGTCTTTCACTAGGCCTACAGTTTTGTGGCAGTTCTAAACGCGAGTGTTTTCATAATTTTTCCAATTACCGAAGACAGTTAAGGCTGATGAATTTGAAAATCGAACTTTGGAACGTGAACTACGCTACACCGGCCACTGATGGTATGATTGTTAAACTCATAAATCCAAATCTAATCAATAGATATATAGACGTTTTAGGGATTATTTCATCATTTCTTAAGTGAACTTTGTGCATTTGGGCATATTTGCCAAGTTGACGGACTGTAGCCTTGTACTAAATTATTTAACAACAAAAAGAATTTGCACAATTTTTAAGGCGCTTAGCCAGCTTTCAGCGATGGTGTGCAATTTTTTGTATGTTTAAGGGAAGCGCAGGTTTAAGAGAAATATGACAAGACTATTTCGATACCATCACGTCACATCATTCCACTAGACATAACATCTTGGTTCTCCTTTCCCTTTGTTTTGTGTTAGTAGTAGGAAGATTTCTTAAAGAGTGACTTTACGCACACAGCTAATGAAAAAAGGATAAGTTTCAACTTCGCTTATATGCTTATAGTGAAGAATTTAAATGCTGCTTTATAGTACCTATAGAATAACATTTTATTTGCGTCTATGGGAGTGTATGATCCATTCCCTAGTGAGCTGCATTCTTGCAATCTGATGATGTGTAGTACACTATAATTAACCTCAAAATAAATCAAAACTAGAAAACTTTGCTCGAAATAAAATGTCTGCGAAACATGTCCATCTAACGGGCATCAGTTTATTTAACGATTTTCCACAAAGATCAAATCATAATTTTATTCCACCTTTTTTGCATCCCTCCTTCGCGCAAAGTTAAACCCTAATTGACTGCCCACCCGTGTGGATGACGACTTTAAATCACCCATTATCATCCGATGTCATCCGCCATTCTCCAGCTCTTCGTCCAACAATCAAAAATCAAAGCAACCCATAATTACGGCAAATTTTCTCCCAGGTGCCCCACTCAAGTCCTATAATCGATTAACAAATCACATCGCAAATCACATCTCATTAGCATTTTGCTTCGGTGAAAAAAAAACGAACGACCCAGAGAACAGCCTTAATGAAAGACTTCGAACCAATCGAATCTATAATTTTCCCTATTGATGCAATCCCAAGCCATCTATCTCCCTCCGTTTTGCGCCGACCTGCTGCAACAGCTCAACCGCAAGCGTCCCAAAAGAGATACGAAATCGATGACAACGCTGCGATGTAACAATTTTTTAAGTGCACCGCTGCGGCTTTAATCGAACTGAAAACCGCGCGCGCTAATGGCTTTCAAAGCCAAACTAGGTGCCACCTCAGTCAAAGCCAGAGTGCAGTCGACCGACACGATGAAATACGTGGTTCTAGGCACAAGAGACTAGGCTCCCTCGCAGCAACGGACGGCACACATGATGAACGATTACTTGCAACATCCGAGTGTGTGTGTTCCTGTGTGAGGGCACCCCTGCTTTGAAATCTCATTATGAAATGTTTCCTCATTGCCGCTGCGCTTGTATCCAAAACCACTAAGCTACAAGTATCTGCAAATACCCCAATCATGAGTTTGTAGGTTTTTCTGTGTGTTCTGCCGATGGGATCTCGTAATCTGGCCCCGGTCCCAGCCAGTGTGTGTGCAGATTTGAATCTGTTTCCCCCTCGGTTGTGTTTTTTGGCTCTCGGAGCCGGCTGTGGATTAAACGTGAAAAGATTACATGATTACATGACTCACCCGGGCCGGTAGTGTCGGTTGGTCTCTTATCCATTCTCCGGCTTTTGTGTTTTTTTTTTGCTCAAAAGTCGTCGTTCCATAAGACCGACAAGATAATTGCAGATGAACGACGGACTTTGCTCGCCACTTGGGCGAGTGCTGGTGTGGTGCGATTTGTGGTCATTGTGACTGGATAGGAAGCAGCAACAACAATCGAGATATGATTTCGTTTTTATGTCAGTTGTTCCGAGAGTCTGAATGGGCTGAGTGTGTGGCTGGGCCTGTGACCTTCGGGTGATCAAACTTTGCCTTTTAAAGTGCCGGCCGTTGGTCGTTGTTGACTTAGGCTCGGATGGTCCCACAAGATTTAACTGAGATAGACACTTTCAGACGGGAGTTACCATAATCTGGCGGGTGTTTTTTGGGACAATTGGTCATTAGGTTAAACTCCGATGGATGCCGGTCGTAAAAGGAAGGGATTTCCCTTGAAGCACTTGAGGTGAAGGGATTTCAAATGAAGTCTAGACACATTCAGACGATGGATCTGCGGCCAGACATGTGCTGTGGTGTGGTTTTCAGCAGAACTCCTGTAACATTCCTGTCGGAATTTTCTGGCGAACTGTGTACTGGGAAGGTAATTAAATCCTTCGTGCAGTTCACCTCCGAACAGCACAATTTCATATTTCACCAGACGCTGACGCAGGAATATGCGCAGTATGCGGGCAAATGACAGGTATCCGCTTCAAATTACTCCTAATTGAGTCGAAAAGCTTCCATCTCTGCATCCATCCCATCCATCATAACCACCACACAGAATAGGTAAAAACAAATGAAATATGTGTCTAATTGCCTAATCCATCCAATTTATCATCGATTGATTACATGGTTTGTCTGGGAACCAATTAAGCTTGTCCATTCAGTCGGTTCAGAGCAGATCATCGCACCGGTCCAATTGAATCAATTAATCTGAGCGCTTTGCCGTGACATACGTGGACTGGAGAGTGCTTTTATTTGTGTGGACTCTTCTTATTCAACATCCCAATTTGTTTACGCTGCCGCCGACCTGTAATCAGGATGGGGACGGGAGACGTGAAGCCATAGTCACAGTTGTCGGCGCAGTTGTGTCGCTACATATTAAATTAGTGCCGATTGCAGCTGCATTCCTCCTCCAGGTAAGGCTTGTGCATTTTTTTTGTTGCCAACAAATGGCCTCTAATTGCCAGTTGGCAGCAGAGTGCAGATTCGCCAGACCCTTGTCGTATTTGCCCGTGCAAAGCTTATGAATCAATTTTTACGACGGTTACATTACGCCTCCTAGAATCTCTACTGTTGCCGCCTCTGTCCTCAACGCCGCCCAGAGGACGTCAATTCATTTGTAACCAATTCTAGTTGACAAGTGGAAATTATGTAATTACCCCCGTTCAGCGCGAGGGCACAGTAGTCTCTCTCTTTCACTGTGGCTTGTCGTGGAATTAATCCCTAGACCATCATCAATCACTGGCGACAGTCAGAGATGAGGAGATTTTTCGTTTTTTTCCGTCTTGTGGAACCATATAATTGGATCCTGGCCTGGTTCAATGGAAAATCAAATCCAAAAAAGGAGGAAATGAATTTCTTTTCTTCTCTGCCATTTGTCGTTTCTTGCGGTGGTGATATAGATACATCGCGAGGAGCTCCTTTGGATAACCACAAGGGAATTGACGACAAATGCGAGGAGAATGTAATGAAAAATCATTCATTTCGAGATGAATGGAGAGTCACGATTGAGACATTCAATACCATTACAGTCTATGCAACAAGAATGCATTTTTTTCCATTTGCGTTTATGGGGAAGCATTTGAGTGAGGATAGAGTTGTTAACGTGGATGCATTGACGGCGTTATAGCGGATACCATACATTCGAAAGGAATGAGAAGCCAATTCATTAATTCAAACCAACTGCAGCTGCTGTTGTATTGTGGTTCAAGAGATGTTAAGGGGCAAGGAAATGAACGTATTAGTTATGAAGACTTTCGAATAAAATGCATACACAATTTTTATTAAGGTCGTAAATGGAACTTTGCACGTGCCTATATCCGTGAACAGTAAAAGTCTCCCCATTTGTAATGAATGCCAGTGGTCTGCTAACTCTTCAAATCGTTAGCCGTTAAATCCCTGCAGATTTTCTGAAGCGCTTTGAACAATCTGCGTACACATATCCAAGTCATGTATTAAACCTCGAATCAATCCTTAATTTCTCTTTTTCTGAAGCAAGCGGCTTGGTTTATGTTTTCTGAAAATTCTGCTTCTCCGCGCTGCTCTGCGTTAAATGCTTAATAAAACCATTCCTTTATGTGCTACGGAGGATAATTTACTAGTTATTATATTTGCTCACATGTCCAAGTCCACTTGCACATTCACATCGGCAACCCTTACCATTGGCAATCAACAAAGCTGTGATTGAAGTCATACAGAACCCCTTAATGTCAAAGATTAAAGTCATTCCATTCAGTTGCATGCCCCTCCCCACCACAGATCTCACGTGATGATAAACTTTCCTTCACCACTGTAATGTAATCTCGAGTCAACCTACTTTCCGTCTTACGTTTTCTATCTTCAATCTATTGAACGTCTAATGACTTATTTAGACATCGCAACCGCAAATGTTTTGTCTTCAATCACTGCAACCAGTTCCAGTTGTGGTGGGTTGCACATACACACACACACACTCTCTGTACACACGGCGCACTCAACTGGCGCTTTCTTGGATTCACCAGGTGACTGGAGATTGAAGTGTGATATGAAATGTGAAATGTGTGCGACGACGGCCGGCTGAGGTGATGTGCATTAGAAATTCAAATGATTAAAGATTGAATTATTCAGATAAGGCACCTTCCTCCGCAAACGTTTGGCTATCGACTCTTGTGCCTGGCGGTGTATACGTCTGTTGGGTATAGACAGCTCTAAAAATAGGCGCAAGGCGTCGTCGTTGCCGTCGTCTCCATTTCCGCGGCCAATCCGTCGATTAATCACGAGACAACATGGGTAGCTTGGCGAGAATCCTTTCTGCTGCTTTAGAGAGTATCGGTTTCAAGTTCAAAGAACCCACACGCGCGTGCGCTGGTACTGATGTCTCGTTCCCTCCTTCTACCCGTTCCAGGTGATTCAGAGCGCAAAAGAGTTGCGCATGCGCAATGTCTGTCTAATATTTTTAAATAACTTTGAGTTTAATTGTCTGGAACATTACTTGGTCGTCTGTGAGTGTGTGCTCTCGTTCAAATCAGATACACGTTGGCTCATAAAGGGCGGACGAGGACGGACTACCTGGCGAACGGTGGTAATCCCTCAATATTGCTGTGCAATAACTTCGTATGGAGATGATTGATGGCGGAGGACATGGGCGATGCAGAATCTAATTAATTTCGGATTACTGCCTTTCATTGTGGATCTCAATCAGTTTTGCACAATCGACTCGCCTTAAATGGCAGGCGGTCAGTGGTGAGTGGCTGGTCTTGATATGAATTTCAATTGGAACAGGGATCGGTCAAGCGGAATTTATTGAATAATATTAAATTTGGACTCCTTGCTCTTGGATTGGGTAAAAAAAGAAATTGAAAAGAAAACTGATTTGCAAGGGGGGAGGTGGTATAAGTTGTCTGGAGAGAAAGTACGTGACGAAGCACCATATATGTTTGGGATGTTAATCGACGTCCTATGGACTTGCATTTTTCCATTTAAGGTCGTCGATTCTCTCGCCATACGCCGGCAAATTTCAGCTTGATTTCTTTGACTAAAGTTGTTGTTGATAATTATTTTTAAAAGTGTGGGCATAATCGATTATAACTATCTTTAGGGAAAGAACGAACGTCTTATTGCATGAAAGTGTGATGTCAAGGACACGTGAGCAGTAATGAAGTGTTGTCGTTTTAAATCGATAGATTCTGTGGTTATATCTTTAAATCATTGTAGTAGGCAGTTAAAGAGCGGTAAAGAATTGATCACAGACAGAAAAGAAACCGATTTTACAACTATAGATATGAAGACCATCTTGTCGCCTTAAACGCGAAAGTAAGGAGGCTCTAAAGAGGCGCTAAACGTATATGTAGAAAGGAGCGATAAAAATCTACATCTCGAACAGAACGTTACAAACTACAGTAAAACTTTTTAAGGAAGTCCACTCGAATCCGAAGTGAATGAAAACAATTTCAGCTCCAAGATCAGTGTTGCTTTAAATTTAAGACAAAACTCTTATCTCTCAAACTAAGAAATAGGTATAGTTATGCTTTTTTTAATCCTGGATCAAATCTTATGAAATAGCTCTTGGTATTTTTAATAAAGAAGATGTGACTTGAACCGATGCTCTGTGTCATTACAGTTTTTAAAACTGCCTAGTCATGTAGAGCTTATATCAACACGTTAACAAGAGCCTAAGGAGACAACGCGAACACATGGCACTTACATTTTGTTCACAAGTGAAGCTAACTGAGATTCGCAGAACTATAATACCCACAAGTCACAAACTGTCCGCATTTGCTTTGAGGCAAAGAATTTTAAATGTAACCAAAGAATCAAACTTTGAGATGCGCAATTTTGAAACCGAAACCAATTGCTCATCCATTTCAGATCATTTTTCAGTCATCCCTGGCTGGACGCTGCTGTCAAATCTCCTTTCATCTTAGCAGTTTAATTTCGAGCGAATCAAACGACACTCAAGCAGATTCATTCAGCTTTCACCACCTGCCTTGAATTACATGCTCACTGAATCACGAAACCATTTCCCAAGGACCAACAAAAAAAAAAACGCTGTCCACGTCACTGAGTTTCCATAATTCGTTTTTTACAGGATTACACAATATTTCACCACGATATCGCTACTGCCTGGTGGCTGAACAATTCAATAACGAAACACACGCCCCACCTCAGCCACAACCCACAAGAGGCTATCTCTCACAGCATCCGTCACATCCTGGCCCTCACTGAGTCATGATTGATTCTTGAAGATCTCGGATCTACTCAGGAGGAGGGCGAGATAATCTGTAAAGTGATTTGGAATCCATTTCCCGAATAAAATCAGCGAACGAAATCCCTGTAGCAGCGTGTGTCCGTGCCGGATTGAAATCGAATGACGACAATTCTCGTGGAACCTCGTGAAAACTCGTGAAACCGCTTGACGGCACATTGGGCGAGTTGATAAAGTGTTAAATTGATACGAATGGCGGTTTCTTCGGCAATTTGTCACAATCACCCCTCACCTCGGCGATGTCAGTTGAAAGGAGACAAACTCGAAAGGCACTCAAGCAACTGGAAGATGAAAGGTTGTGTCGCGAATTAATGGATTAGTTTCTCTTTGAGTTGAGAGTGGCTGACTGTGCGAAAAGCCAGTTTCATTATCGTGGGAGTATCAAAGAAAACTTTCCACACCACAATGCGATAACTTGTGGCGGGCACTTGAATGCGGTCCTCACTCGACTAACGATATTCATCATCGCAAACCAATTATGTGGAGGCGTCTTGTGCTCAAAGTAGGTGCACACAGTGACATGCTCATTGCAATTCATGCTCTGCGCGAGCATGATGTCGACTGCGGCGAGTGCTATGTGCCTACACGCTAGCTGCACCAGGGAATCGTTGGAGGAGCAGAGAGCAGCATTCACATCGATTGCAGTCAAAATCAGGCACATCAAGATACAATGCCCACAGGCGCTGGGATTTCAATTTTGTATCTGCAGATTGATTTGTTGGCCGCAATACTGTCTGCCAACATTCTTGGGGCTTTTTTGTTAGTCGGTGCACTCGAATCTCCGCTGCGCCGAGTTCAATTGTGATATGGGCATGAATTGAGTCGAATTCAAATGGCGTCCGGACGAGGGGGAGCGGTCTTTTCCAAGTGAAGGGACGACAGGAAAATGCATGTTCCCGTGATGTGGATGTATTTTTTTTTGCACATAATAACAACATCTCTCCTCCAACCCGGCGAAAGCAGATGTATAGCGTAAATTTGAGGTTACATCGAAAACATCATGAATATACATATGTATGTACTTAGCAGATATCTGTGATTTCCGCTTCTTTTTTGTGCGCTGTTTTGTCTGAAATTCATTTTGAACTTGAAGCGCTATGAACTGGAAACTGAGATCCGTTCAGTTGAGTGCATTGCATTTGAATCGAAGCTCGCCGGGGTGTGGGAGGTGCGAGCGCGCTAGGAAATTTGTGTTAATGATGGGGTGGAAGGCAAGATGATGAGATTCTAGGTCCCATTGAGGGTTCAAGGAGACTTTCTTTTGAAATTTTAATAGACTATGTGGTCGAGAGCGGAAACAGGAAGCATTCGAATGGAGCTGTATTTTCAATTGTTTATTTGTTTTCGTTGTGTCCAAGGATGAATGCAAATTTTAATTGAAATGTGTCATGCAAAGAAAGGACTGAGTTTCGCGAGAAGCCATTGTTTGTTCAAGGATCAGAGTTGAGTCCTTGGACCTATAGTCCGATGACAGGTTTTTACAATGGCATTCAGTTTCAAGTGATGTAGACTACTTTATTGAAAGTAAAAAGTCTTGGTCGTTCCTCAATTTTCGATTTTGATTTATTTATTGTTTGGAGTGAATCTTTTTAAAAACCTCCCAAATGACACTTTCTATCAAAAATTGTACCATAGACATGATGGACGGATGAACCCATCGAACGCATGAGGTAGTGATGGTCTGCATTTCCACGGGGATTCCCTTTCCTATGACCTTAAACAGTTGGAATCTTTAATAAGATTCACTAGTTGCCTGATGCTCTATATTGTTTAGCTCGCTTCAATCGTCGAACAAGTATTCTCCCAAATAGGTTTTCTTTTTCTTGAGAGAAAGCGACAAAAGTGGAAGGAAGGACAAAAGTGGTTGTTTTAAAGACCTAGTCAATGGGACAATGTCCAGTGATGACACCAAAAATTGTTCTGAACGCTGATCTATCTTACCAAGAGCGCCCCCTGTTTGGTTTTGGGCAGATCAGCTTTCTTATACGTAAGGTTGTGGATGCGTACCATTTGTGTATCATTTCATGAATTGTCTTCAGCAGAAGAAGATGGCAAATGATATGAAAGAAAGAAATCCTAGACGACCGTGTAGCGAAGTTGTGCCGCTTCTACCGAGTTCATCATGCATTTCTCTTTTTCTTCTTTTACTGCCGCTACAGTCCGGGGTGCACCTGGGCCTTAACCAACATGCCTCTCCAGCCTCCAAATGCGCACTCCAAGTTGGTTAAAGTCGTTCTCCACTTGTGTGCGCCATCTCAGCTTAGGCCGTACTCTGTTGCGTTGTTCCAACGGCTCGGATTCAAAGACTTTTCGGGCCGGAGCAGTGGTGTCCATACACTCTACACGGTCTAGCCATCTTAAACGTTGTATCAGACGCATGCCGCCGTAAAGCCGATAGGGTTCGTCGTTCTCCTCCAGACGCCAGCGGCTCTATTACTCAATTGCCGCTTGAGCTCAAAAAAAAAGCAGCGATTGCCATCGGTTACTGATGTTGTTGTCCCTATATCGAAGTTTCTGCTGCCTAGTAGTACGCTCTGTCCGAGACGTTGATTTTGTGTATCCTTCCTCGGAACAGCATATACTTCGATGGGTGAATGGATGAGTATTTCTGATTCCTTAATTTATGAAATATTTTTGATTTATTTAAGATGTTGACTTATCTTGTGTTAACCCTAGTCATTGTGGCATTTAAAACTTTGGGCGGTAATTTGTTTCTTAAAGTGTCTCTGTACGATGGTGGACCAGTATTGCCAAAATGAAAATTTACTCTGAAAAGGGTTGGTCGCTTACAAAAAAGAGAGGTTTACGTCCAAGTCTTCCTTATGTTACATTTTAAAGAAGATTATGCTCATTTAGTGTATCACATTATGGATGCTCTTTCCACATAAATGATACACTACCAAATTAAAGAGAATTTCGCATCAACTAAACCACCACCCTTTATAAAAAAGAAAAAAAGAAACGAGGAATGACCGAAACTTTTCCCAAACGCCCCTTATACACATTCTCATGCACCATGCAAGTGTGTTTGTGTTAATTTCTCAGAAATCATACACGACTTGATAGAAATTAAACGCTTTTTGTCTAGACTGGCTGCCAGACACGGACGCATATAAAGATAACCACAAAATCTACACATAAGCTGACATCATTCACTTACATATATTTACGATTTTCAAGCAGTTTCGAAACAAATGACCGGAACATCCGCAGTTTCACCTTTACTCTCTCTACCTCTCTTCTCTTCTTGTGTTGTCGTTTCTTCGACACCAGCGCACAATTCTTGTTTATTGGATAATTCCACAAGTTTTTCCGAGTAAATATCGTGCCAAAAAACAATTTGTGTGCTTGCCCTAGGAACGACAGGCTTCCAAATGAAGTTTTGCCGATAAAACAGTCTTAATCTTCGCTTTCCTCCTTCGGAAATTCGTTTAATTACCCCGTGTCGAGTTGATCAATATTCCATGAATAGCTTCGCCGAAATGTCTGTAAATCTCCAGGACACCACGGCTAGACATGGAGTTCATTCTGCTTCCCTCCAGATACGACACCCGTCACCCTCTATCCCATCTGCAGCGCTAGACTGACCAGCAGGGGCGAGCAAATTGATTCCTTTGTCTACAACTTTACTCTTGCCACAGCATATCACAGTGAGACAGGAAGGGGAACGCTGAGTGAGCACGCAATCTCATAAAGGGAGATAATTGCAATAAATTTCTGGTGCGACACACCAGTTAGATGAGAATCCCCTTGGGAAGCAGCAGGCGAGAGGCGCCAAGGCTTTGGACAATCGACGATACCGTTCCAATACTTTATGGATTTCCAATGGGCGACTGGTAAGGGTTGCAGCGTTGCAACGTCATGTGAAAACCAACCCCTCAGACAAGAGTAAAGTTTATTAGTTTAGGTTGCGCAAACTGAATTCTTTTTGGCTTGTGCTGCATTTATTCACCCTAAAGGTGAAGCTGATACAACACCAGCACACACCCTCGCCAAGTGGCAGTCAAATGGCCTACCAACCTAAAACAACGGCGAGAGCAAAAGGAGAACAGAATTCCACCCCTACAGTCGAGGCATCAATTTCCCTTTTCTAGGGCACAATTGTGCTGGGTGCCGGGGCGCTGGCAACTGTCTCCGTTATCGCTGATGGTCAATGTCCTAGTTTTTGGAGAATTAGAAATGGAATTTCAATTTTAACTTAGTATCACCCCTGAGCGCCGGCAATCAACCAGCCAACCAACCAAGCACCACATACACAGGCAGTCGTCGCCGTCACATACACCCCCACCATCCGTCGTCTGCCATAACCATCGCACCGGTTTCCAGGGTGTGCACCCGCGCCGCAGTTGTGCTTCTAATTGCAAGTGGATATGATGTTCGGCAGTTGTTCTGTGCGCGTTTTGTGCCAAAAGAGAGTTTACATTCATTAACCGATCGTCCTGGAATTGTACAATAATCACAGAAAGTAATTGAATTTTAATTCAATTTAAATTGAAATTTAATTTATCGTATGTGTGTGTGTGTCAGTGTTGAAAGGCTCAGACGGAATCCCTGAATTGATGTAAGTTCCTGGGATATAAGTGCTTTCTTGTGTACAAAATAAGAAGACTTACACCGTTGCCACACTGCGAAGCCATAATTTATTCATGTAACGTGCTCCGGCAATGGGTGTGTTCAGTGTGCATAGGCCGTTGAGGAGTCGCCTTTAATTAAAGAAATTATTGAAAATTCACAAAAATTGCTAACCATATCCGTGATGACCTCAACGTTCAAGACATTTCCAAAAAAATATAACAGAAAGAGTAATCGGGGAATTATCGTGTCACCTTTTAATCGTGTTGCGATTGTGAATTCAAACTCGTCGTGCCGATATCTTTTTGCTTCGGGCGAAGGCGGATAGTTGGTTGTGGTTCTGCATTTTTGTCTGCACAAGTCATTGTCGTTTAGTCATTTCCTATACGTTTATGGTTTGTTTATGAATTCGTTGTGTTTCATGATTTCATTAATAGGGAATCAAAAACGATCCGATTGCTGAATGGTGGCTTTAGATAATTGTTTGTGGTAGCAAAATAATTTTACTTAGAGAAATATACTTTCGGAAGAAGGTTTATGTTGCTTTATATTTATTGATAACAGTTTTGAAGAAAGTAGTCGGAAAAATATTTCGGGAGCCCTAAAAATTGTTAATTTTGACTAATTAAATAGTAAGACCAAAAACGGCTTTCTTTCAAATATTCAAGTAAACACAGTATGGCTGCTAATATTTTTTCTAATTTTTGTTAAAATATGTTGTAAATTTGTCTTGTCTCTATTGTAGATTGATAGCTCCTCCTGAAATAGCGGTATTAAGATTGTTAACCCCTGGCCTTGTAGCACACAGGAAGAGATTGTGCTGGACCATGCTCCCAAACCCTCTTTTTATCTAATAATGTCAGGATGAGTGGGGAAGAAGGAAGAAACTGAATTTCGTAAGCTGTATTGAGTATATGCCCAGATATCGAATCTTCTGCGAACTGAAGAAGATACCTTATAAGATCATAGCATATAATCTTTAATTTCGTTAGATGCCCCAAAAAATCTACAGAAACCCCTTGAGCTGACACTAGTTTTTTAAGATATATGTAGATGCAATGCACTGTTGGTTGGTTGATTCGAAGGTAGAAGTGGATAAAAACCGCGTCTCTCTTAAGCCTTATTTATAAAGTACTTCACATATTTCGCTCACCAAAGTATCACGTCTAGCTAATGCGGTCTTCAATCACTTTCAGTGTAACTCCAAGTAGCAGCAATGTTTATGAACCTTCAATGATTTATTTGAAATGTCGGAAAAAGAATTCTCTTTATGTATAATGACCAAGACAATGACAGAGATGGTGACGAATGTTCTCCAATGCCTAACCATCATCACATAAATCGGTCATAAGATCCATTTATATTTCTTCACACTCCAGATGATTATGAACCGACAGACAAACCGGCCCCTACAGCAACTAGATAAGCTAGAAAAGCTACACAAGCTGGATGCTAGTTGGAATAGTTGCCAGCGTCGGTTCGAGATCAGCGCTCTCCTTGACGAGTACATTAGCTTCCTCATTGCCGGCTATGCCTCTGTGTCCTAATTCTCAGCATGAGTAATAGCGTTGTTTCCGGCGACAGCAAGCTGTGACTTGAGTTTTAAACTAAAGAATGCCTTAACGACTATCAATAGAAACTTAATATCATCTGGAGATGTTTACAATATTAAAATAATTTTGGGCCCTTCATTGGTTGCTAAGATACTCGCTTAAAACACTATGAATCTGATGATATGATAACATCTCTTCATACTAAATAAAACGTCATGTGACAAAATGAGGTTCATCCTAGTGTGCAGTTCAAGTATTCATATTATCCAAATGTTAAACTTACATTGCTAAATTCTTGCAAAAATTTTAAAAGCAACTTCTGTGTTATTCTGTAATCAAAAAATGCGATGTGCAATAATCAATTAAAGAATTGTTGTTATTTACACAGCGCCGTATCTTATAAATGTCTTTATCACCTGTTCATAAAGGGGTTTGGTTGCAAACGGTACACCCTTACGGAGTCCTTGAACATTGTAGGTAATCTGTTACTCAGTCACACCTTTGGATGGTTTAAATTCTTGAACGTACAATATTAAGGCAGAGGAGTATCGGTTCGGATCACTTCAAAGGAACTCAACAAACATACTCATATTTGTGCGATTAAGTTTATACGTCATTTATTGCTTTCCAATTGCTTTTCATTAGAGCTCAACAGGAATGTATATATATATATAATATAAGAACACAGTATACTCCATTTCTGCTGATATCCTATAAACTCCTTGTCGTTCGTTTTATTAGAGATTTGTAATCACTTCTAAAAGTTAAAAGGGACCTTGGAGGCTTAAATGATCTACAAGGTTTTTCATAAAGGGCTTCTTGTGTTGCTGGCCGATTGCATGGGGTACCTTGACTGTACGGGATGCTGTGTGGTTCATTTGCATAGACCTGCTTCCTTACCATAAAAAGATTATCTTGACCTTGAAACATTTTTTTTTAATTTGTCTTCTTTTCTAAAGACAACCTTTTTAATGTTCTATTTCATCTTCAAGATGAAGGTGCGCAGCCAATAAGGGGACACATTCATAATATTTCTTACTTTAATCCAATTTGCGTCTGTTGTAAAGATAATTTTCCCATCATATTGCCAGTCGAAAGCCATAAGTTTTGAATAGTTCTTTCGCTTTCTTCTTCATTCCCGATAATTGATTGATGCCAAAGACATTCTTACCGAATCTCAGAATTCGTATTTCATGATCATCTTCTTGAGTTACTGACAAACCTCAAACACGTTTAACTGCTCAGAAAAGATATTTCAAATTTCACTTGAACCAGAGACTTAAAGAATGGAAGTCTCTACAAAACCGAAGGGTTCAGTTTTTAGTTTTTCGCCATCAATTTTAGTTCTGTGACAACGAGGTCATCCTAAGACTTAAAGTGACTGTGAAATAATTTGTCTGTTGCCTTTCGTGAATCAGAACAAACTGTCTACTAAGTTCTTTCATTGAAAATTCTGTTACCTTAAACTAGCTACTGCATGTTGCCCCTAATCACAAATAACGCTATAATGTTCTAGACTGAAAGACCTGACACGCTCAGAAAAAGTTTGTTGATCATTAAGGCAAGAGACCGCACATAGCGATTCCTTACCTCTGTGACTTTAAATTACAATGTTACTCTATTCAGGCCAGACCATTCTGTCTTCACATTGAATATTCACGAAATCAACCGGTGGAGCGATGAATGAAAATGAATGCACGAAAGTCACGAACCCACAACATCTGCACGAGTGTGAAGTTGAAGAAACGAAATTTGGAAACACCTAAATCCTCTTCGTCATTATCTTAATTTCGAACATCACACAATTGTTGAATGTGAACCTAACGGAAAGCCCATATACCCAACCCCACCAGAAGTGATTAGTTAACCCACTTCCAGTTTTAATATTCAAATGATCAGTCATTGTGACAGCTGTGAGATGTTCGCGAATTTCAAGTCTCTTTGTTTAGCGCACTCGGTCGACTGTCTCACGCACCGCTGCCAAATTGCTCATTGAGTTGCCCATGTCATCAGCGCAGATAACTCCCAAAGATACAGACAGGGGCACATAAAAATCTTAGCAATTTTATAATTCGCGCGATCACAGGAAAATCACCCAAGAAGTTCATTAACCCAGCCCGGCTCTTGTGGCAATAATAATAGTTTCCACAAAAACAGAGCGGCACAATGGAGCCCGGCTCTCTCTTTCCCTCGTCTTCGGATGATGGCCCCACCAGCCGCGCCAGCCCCATCATGGCTGAACGGGAACAGCGCCAAAGCACGCAGTAGTTCTTCGTTTCCTACCGTCCCCCCGCGATTTTTTTCGTATTTTCTTCGCAATGAGAGCGCGAATAAGATTTCTTTCGCGAATCCATTTCACTTGGAGTTTTTCTTCTTCTGGTCTTTTGGTCTTCTGGCTATCTTCAGCTGCGCTCTGTGCTGCTGGCTCTTTTATTGTTGTGCCATTATAATATTATTAACATTGTGTTATGTGCTGCGGCTTGTCTTGTCTTGAATCGAGGCGGTTTCTTTTTCCCATCTGGTTTTACAGTTCGGTTGGTGGTTTCGTTTTTAATCGTCTGACTGAGCATGAAACGGAGCAACTGTCTTCTCTACTTAAATGCTGCCAAAGTCGAAAATTATATTTGAACGATGTTGTTTGTGTGAGACGATAATTACCTAGAGAGAGAGAGATATACAGTTTGCATAATTTTGATAATCACCGTAAAAGGGAAGGCCATTTGACTATCGCCATTCGGCGGCGAAATCATCGAACCGGCTTAAGATAAAATTGTTGCATTTGGAGCTGTATGGCAAATGTAGAGAGGAAATGGGCGATTTTATCTGATAAGGAAATCAGACGTAGTGTTAGATTTATGTTTTAAAATATTGCTCAGGGTCAAACTGCACATTATTTCCACAAGTTTGTTACATTTAGATTCAATGAGTCGCAGGTGATCGTATGAAAAAAATTTACAAATTTGCTCCTTAAATCGCATTTTTTAAATTAAATGCACATCTCTCAGTATAAAAGAGGAAACAAATAAAACTTGAGCCTACCCATCGAATGGAGGAAGTCTTAACCGCATATTGTCTATACAGGGGCGACGAAAGTTCCGGCAGAAATTCGAAATAAATTTTTCGTTTGTGCGCTTTTACTAATTATGGTGCAATTCCCTGCTTTGCTGAATGTTTACTGATTACAGGCCTCAACCAACATGCCTCTCCAGCCAGTACGATCTTTCGCCAGTTGAGCACTCCAAGTTGGTTGAGGTCATTCTCCACTTGTGTGCGCCACCTTAGCCTAGGCTGTCCTCTGTTGCGTTGTCCCAATGGTTCAGATTCTAAGACTTTTCGGGCTGGAGTAGTGGTGTCCATACGCTCTACATGGCCTAGTCATCTCCAGCGTTGTATCCGAAGACTCTCGACTAGACACATCTTAACACTTCTTAATTCTTCTCTTCTCCTCTAGATGTCATCAACACAAACAGGACCAAAAATCGCACGCAAAACTTTTTTCTCTAAAAGACTAAGGGCTTCCTAATTCGCCTTAGGAAACGTCTCTTGTATCACTACGAAATTGCGATTTGAGATTTAAGAGATTGTAAATACTTTTTTTTTATTATTTATTTTACAACAACTACTCATTTTGAGATAATTATTCATCTGCGCCCCTTCATCAAACACTACTCTACATACCCAGTGGGAGTATAACTCCTAACGCCAGTTTGTCTCTAAATTAATTTGCATTCTACTTCTCAATCCATCTGAAGCAAGAAGTGTCGCATGCTAATTGAATAATTCAAGGCCTTTCCCTGCGAACAATCAAGCTCTGTTGAGAGACGTCAACCGTTCTGTCAACATGTCACCAATTTACACTTAACCTGTCTGCACGACAGTGCTCCTTATTGATTCTGAAATTGATAAATCGTTTAATTTGTTTTGCCAGTAACAAATGACAGTTGCACATGGCCATTACAGGGCTATATGCAGATAAGTCCTTTCACTTGTTGCCTAAATATTATATATCGCTGTCCGCGTGTGTGCATTGGCATTTTGTCTCCCTCTTATCAGTTCAGCCACTTAGTCAGAAATGTATAATTTTAGATATTAATTAGCAAAGGCAATGAGAAAGTCAAAACAGTGCCACAGGAAAAAAAATAGAGAAGAAAGAGAAAATCGAAATAACCGCTATGTTATCTATTAACAAAAGCAATTTATCAGCAGCTACGTTGTGAACGTGCGAATTTGGTTTTTGCATTTGCAAAAGTTATCTCAGTTTCGATAACACCGCTGATAGCAGGTGTGTGCAATTTATTTGGTTCTTTATACTCGTAATTTATGGAAAGTTGGAAAATTAATATTAAATGTAGAATTTCATAAAATACACTACATATGTTTGCGGATTACATGGCAGTTGGCATTTGCTCTTAATCCGAACAGGATGTGTTCAATAAATCATTTCGGTGTATACATTCCATTTTGTTTTTATGCAATGAGTACAAAACAGTTGGCACTTCTTTTCGAACGGAAAATTGTTTTATTTCACACTAAATTTTTAATTTCCTTCAAAGAGAAAATTGGAAAAATTAATCCACGTGAATTTAAATGGAGCAAGATTTTTTTTATGTTTATTATTTTCGTTATGTTATCTATCTACATTTTATACACAACAACTAATAGATCATTAGAGAAAAAAGTCTCTAAAGGGTGCAATGATACAAAAAATTAATCTGAAATTTTATCAATAAAAGCTTCAACTCCAATCCCAAGTCTGGCATACCTCTTTGATAAATACCCAAAACGACACGGCAGTGTCTTAAAATGCCGGGTTAATCTAAAAGTCGCAAGCCATCAAAAAACTGTGCAATTTATGGTCTTTTGAAATCTATGGTTACAAAAG
Organism: Eristalinus sepulchralis; assembly: GCA_944738645.1. Lineage (NCBI taxonomy): Eukaryota > Metazoa > Arthropoda > Insecta > Diptera > Syrphidae > Eristalinus > Eristalinus sepulchralis. The sequence goes on from OX122886.1 coordinate 60,207,610, forward strand.
CAAAAAGATGAGAAACTAGTAAGTTATAGGAAATGAAGTTCCACTTGAGCATTGTCAGTAATGTAGGACTCAGATCAGTGAAATAGTTAGAGTGAGGACACGATTTTAAATGGGTTCATACGTGTTTTGTGGTCGCCGTGGAGTAGTGGTAAGTGTGTCGACCGCCGCGTAGAAAGTCTGGGTTCGATTCCCGAACGGGGCACCTCGCACTTTTTCACGGCACCACCTGTTTCGAGTTGTTGACAACACTCAAAGAGTATCAATTGTCTATGAAAAAGCTTTTCAAATCTGGTCGTTCGGAGTCGGCAAAAAACTGTAGTTCCCTTCTACTCGTGAGAGAACAGTAGCACGCACAACACGAGTAGTTGTTGTAGAAGCTAGGCCCTGGTCCGTTATGGGCTGTAGTGCCACTCAATTATTATTATATGTGTTTTGAAATGAGGTTGTACTTTGTCCTATCTCAAATATCCTATTTTGAATAGAAACTTTTGGTAAAAAAATAACGTCTCACAAAGTGTAGCATTCTCCCATCTTATTCCATGAAAAGTAACAAGAGTTGCCTTCAAACAAGTAATGCCCTCCTCATATTCATTCCTTAATTATTCTTCTTAAAATATGTACTTTAACTTGCAACAATGTCACAACCCAGGCAATTTTGTTGTCAAGGAATTAGGACTTCTGATACAAAATCTCACTCATTTATTAGTTCATTATTAATTTTAAGTGAAACTTAATTTTTTACTTACTCCTCATCCCGTTCAATAACACAGCGAGGTGAAGAAATTTATTTTTAAAAACAGTGACATAGTTCGACAACTTCTGCATATACAAATGTATGTTGGATGGCGATACAATCCACAAGAGACCAGAGTCTAACTTCATCAGCTAAACTACTCGTGTTATGTCTAATATTGTTTTTTGACAAGTAGGAGGAACTTACAGTTTATTACCGATTTCGAACGGCAGAATTTGAAAAGTGTTTTTTTGGGACAATTAATATTCTCTGAGAATTATCAGCGACCTGGGTACCGGGTCCTTTGGCGTGTGAATCGACGGCAGAACCAAAAAAACGCATTTTTAGTCAGTCTATGGGACATTTCTTTTACACATGACTCACATGAGAAGTAATTAAGAGATTAACTTCTTCTACTTACACTTGAGTCTTCTGCAAACTGATGTTAACAAAACGTCTCGTGGTAACGTCTGGTCTCAATTGACTAAACATAAAGAAACAATTTTTTAATGGTTTGCCACAAATGGATACTGCGTTGAGTACTGTGTCTTTTAGATCTTTCTTCCAGACCATTTCTCTGCTTCTATTCCGACTTAATTTATTTGAAAACATCGCAACGCCGCTTGGTTGTTTTTTCTTTCCTTAAATTTGTTAATGGCGTTCTATAAATTCTTTAAAGACATAAATATGCTCACAAAGTGTATAGCGCTCATGGGTCACAGTATAAAGTTGAAAACAGATCTTTCCCAACCAAAAAAAAATAGTTCCTACCCGCTGTGTAGTAGCACTCTTGTGAGCTATCATTCAATTCAAAACTTCCAACTTAGTTTCAAAAAAGTTCTTTAAAACTCCCATCCCCTTAACAGTTTAATTTGATCTTGAAATATGACTCAAGGAAAGCTTACCTTTGCATGAAATTCCTAACCTCCTCGAAAAATAAATTGAATGCTGTGTGCCAGTCTCTTTCTTTGCTTGCCATTAATTCCTATACCTTGCAGTTTTTATTCTCCCACACAATCCCGTTCACATATAATAGTTTTATAAATTTGTCAGAACTAAATCCTAACAAAGATTATATAAGCACCCGTCGGCGTCGATGTGTGCACATCCTACATCATCTCCACGTGCACTCCGAAAAGCTAATCCTCCCCCGGCAGCAATCTGTTTTCGAATTAAATTATAAGGGCTCGGAATTTTTGTACCCAATTAAGTGAACTCCTCCTTATGCACAGCCGTTTGCTTAGCGCCGGAGTAAGAGAGAGGGAGAGGATGGGAATATATTTGCAGTTTCCGGGCGAAAACTTTTCCTTCTAGTTGCCGTGCCCGTTCTGTTGATTTTCCATCCCAATAACTCCAATTTCATTTAAATAGTGAATAATTACTTAAGTTTCTTTAGTCGGCCGAAAAAGAGAAGATTCCAGACCTGAATTTAAACTTTTTTCGCAGCGAGCTAAGAACGACCGGGTAAATAATAGAGTAACTGTGCCTCCTCCTTCTCAACATGACAGTTAATAATAGTTTTTGGAAGTAGACCGACTTATCTCGACGCGGTTCAGCCCCCTCGTGTGTGCCCACATCAAGGAAGGAAAATTTCATTTTAATTAGTCGCCTTGTTTTTTTGGACATTTACGAGATTTTTAATCTTTTTCTTTTGAAAAAAAAAAAGTAAAAGTCACAGGCGCACTTAACAAATGACATGACATTTGTGACGTGCCGCAATTTATTCCCTGACGACAGTCATAGACATACGTCTTCTGTGTCGGGTTGGAGTGAATAAAATTTATAGGAATGCGCGCGGTGCTGACCTTAAGTGGTGGCGATGGCTAATTGTGCGACCCTTGCTTAATGGAAATGAGCTGTCATTGCATCGGCATTAAAATTATGGAGTAGACGTGCCTTGGTTTAGAGAATAGGCGCTAAGCGATGAGTGGTGAGTGATGAGCGATGAGGACATCTGTCTGCTTTCACTTGTGGCATTCACGAGTGTTGCTTCACCGGGCCAGTGATATCATTCGGGGTAAATTCGTGAAAATTGTTATTACTGATTTTATCGTGTCCTGTTTTGTGAGTTTTCTGACATGAAATTGAAGAGGCGTCATGCGAGTTTATGGCAGTAGTGTGACAGTGTCAAAAACAAGATTTACTGTAATTGTTCGTGATCGACGGTTAAATTGTTTCTACATGAAAGCAGTTGACAGTTTTGAACAATTTGGGAGTGGATTTATATTTTCCGTGATACCTTCATCATGCTTTTAGTTGAGATACATTTTGTTGTGTCATGGGCGTGATCATAAATGCTGAAATGTGACAGCTCTGCAAGATTAACATTCATAATTGCAAAAAAGGGATTTTTTTTCATGACAGCGGTTGACAATTGGGTTTATTAACTGTAACAGTCAAATATTGAATAAAAATGAGATATGTCTAATTTTCGTGACTGTACACGCCTGATTTATGTGAGCATATAAATTATGTTAGATTTAAGAACAGCTGTTGTTCTTAACTTATTCGCAAAGTTCTTCGAGTTAAGAAGATTAACGCGGTCATATGGCACCATTCCGGTGACGAGTGCACAATAATCTCACTTAGATTTAGCATGCTTTCAAGTCGGTCCCACATTCAAAACAATATCATTATCTGAAACGTATATCATCGACCCTCGTTTTGTGCCCAACAGCTTCCGAAATGGGCTCCCCTTGATTTCTTGAATCCAACCCGATAAACGCGTACACACCTGCAGGCCTGCGTAAGTCACAATTCCAGTTGCATTTCCCTGAACACTTTTCGACTGGTAATGCCCCGCAGTGGGGGCAATCAATCTTCTCGCGTATGTGATTTTTTTTTTGTTTGTTCTCCTGAGTACCTCTGCACCTACTTGACCTGTTTCCCTGTGTTCTAACCGGGTCCTCGTTAAGTCTGTTCGACATAAATTTTGCATTCCGCCAAACCCACACCTCCAATCGGCAATCCAAATGCGGGCTCCCACATGCCTGCAACACGCAGCGAACCCATGCAGCGGAAAAGAGTGGTTGAGCTCACGACATTATCGTAATCCCTTTCTCGTCTTGCCCCATCCTCCATCTACCATCGTCGACGTTGCGTTGTCGTCCGGCTCCGGCGATTACCTCATAAACGTTTAAGCCTTGCCGCGCCGGCCGGTCGCTTTCTCTTCACTCGCTCGATACTCGGTATCATGCCAGCGATTGCACTTTATTGCATTTGATTGCACCACACACATGTCTCCCAGGCAGACACAGTGGTGGGTACTTAGCCAGATCCATATCGGACGTCGACCAACAAGTCGGTCTTCATAACGCGCAGGGTGTACGTATGTGTCGGTCGGTTGGAACTTTTCCTGCTTTCTTATAAGAGTGCGTGGCGGCAGAGGAGAAATATTAAGACACTTTAATATGGCAACAGTGCGCAATTCCATGAAATTAGCACACAAGCGATGCGGCTGGGCCCCTCCGGAGCACAATTACCGAGTTCAAAATCCGACTCGAAGTTGTGCATAGGCCTTTCGCGCGGCTTGTGACATGCTTCGGAGGAGCTTCTTCACACTCTCCCTCCACGCTCTCTGATGCGATGGCGAAACCAAGCGCGGTGGTTCGATAGCACAACAAACAAATGGAAAAAGACAACAAACTGTTTTATGCTGTCACGCCCACAAATTGTGTTGCGGTTCGTTTTGACGTCTGCCACTCGTTGTCGAACACCAATTCATCGGCGGTCGTTCCTCGAGTAGGCACATGCCTCATCTTGGAGCGATGTGGAGCGTCGCGTCGGCAGCGGGCGACTGCAAATGCAATTTACATATGGAGGGCATGCATCGGTGAACACACCCCGAGTCCATCAATAAGTGTGTGCTATCTTCTGTAATTTAATTTGATTAGGAGGCCACCTTTGGAGCGTGCCCGTGTTGTCGGCGTTTGTGGGTTTAATCACCTGTAGCTGTTGGGCCAGATCGCGAGGCGATGATTCACGTGCAGTAGTGCCATTAAACTTGCGCTTATGGGATATGAACATGATGTTTGGTTGCAGTTTCGATAGCGGAATTCGTAAGCGACGAGTGGGTGCGCCCGCAGCCGCCGCCGTTGTGATGCCGGTTGAATGAAATCAAATGAGCTTTGAACTGGGAGAGCGATGCATGATGTGGTGACATGTGACATGGGCAGGCTGCGGCACCGTAGTGAAAAGGTGTCGAGTGATGATGTTAATTGCTACGTGACAGCTGATATTATGCACGTCGTTAGCCGTTAGTCATGTTATGAGTCAGCGAGTGGTGCTGCTGAGATGTAGGAAGTTTGTATGGGTAACCTTGAAGATGACAAATTGGAATGAATTAAAGTTGGTTTCGCGCTGCTGGTGAGAGGGATTAAACTTGATGAATGCGAAAGCGGTTTCAATTAATTTTGTTGTTGTATTTCGGAGGGTCATGGCGATTTTTTGGAATATGCAATGTGCATTTCAAGGGGTGTATTTCATTGACCGCAGTAAAAGTTGAACTCATTGGAAGGGGATTTTTTAGTTATTCACAACGGGCTCCATGTGTACATAGTGCCTGAATATGATTTTGTGTTAACGAATAAGTTTGTAGCGGTCTAAAAAAATAATTCTTTGATATCATATATTCGCTGCTGTCGTTTTATTTAACTTATTTCTTTCTCAATCAATTTGCAGATGAGCTTTCACTTTGAAGGAAAAAACACCATTATAGAAGTCAGTCATCTATAATGGTGTTTTTTTTTTTAATTTTTTCGTTTCGCGCAAATAGGATTGATACATAGAATGTGTTATTCTACTATTCAATTATTTTTTTAAATAAAAAAACAAAACATTTCTTGGCAATAATTAATTGATTGATTGGGCGACACTAGAGTCCACAAGGGATCGGGGTCTATTTTCTTGAACAACTGTTCGTGTTGTGCGTGTTTGTTCTTCTAGTGAACCTACACTTTGTGCCAACTCCGGATGGCGGCATTTTTAGAAACTTTTCATAGACAATTAGTACTCTCTGAGTGTTATCCGCAACTCGAAAGAGGTGGTGCAGGTTCAGGAAACCAACCTGGGACCTTGGACCTGAGTCGACGCACTCACCCACTACGTCACGGAAAAAATAAATTGTTGTCAAATATTAAGGAAGAGTGAAGAAAAACTAGACGTAATGACTTTTCCTACACCTACAATTCAACGACGAACCGGGGTTGGCTTGATATTTTCCGATATCCTCATACCCAAAAGTTTTATACCGTATTTGACTAAGGTCTTCACGCGTACGAATTCAGGTTATTTTTTCTTCAATTCTAGGGCCACATGATGAGTAATAAAATAAGTATAATGAGCGAAATTATTGGAATTTCCGGTCTGGCCATTCTTCTGCTTCTTGGCTTATCGAAATATTCCTCATCTAGTTGGTTGTTCGATATGAAGCGGAGCAGAAGTTTACAAGATGGCCCTAATGGAGCTTTTAGAGAGGGGCTTTGATGGCTTCACTCGTCGTGAAAATGTACGGTCTGGCAATGAATAATTGCACTAGTCCATGTATGTTGTTGCGATTCTTGAGTTAAGAGCTGTTTGCTCCTCGTGTAATTTCCTTCTAGCAATTTTGAGTGCATAATATCTTTTCATACTCCACCAAACTCAGATCGTGTATCTTTTATCAATAAATGGTTTCGACACCATTTTCCTCGTAAGGATTCAATATAAACTCGCTCGTCCACATATTGCTATTTGGCGGGTGGACTTCTCTCGACATTCGCAAGACTTTTAGGACCTAATTTATCTACAAAAGAGTTGCATAGGCTCACTCCAAATTGATGCCGAAGGAAGTTTAGTGCGATCCAGTGAGAAATATACTTTAAAGCATTTTCTTCGGAGCAGAAACCATGAAAGAATGATTACAAAGTTCATAATCGCCAAACGGCAATTGACAATCACAATATTAAAATCAGAATTTGGAGGTGGTGTTTTTTTTTATCGATTGTTAATTTTCCATAAAAGGAATTGATTACGATTTGTCCAATTAGCCATATCGAGCAATATAGGAGGCGCTATATTAGCACCTGAAAATTAATTTTAACGGATATTTGCCAAATTTGTTTGCCCCCCATGGATCTGAGTTGCTACAATAAAATTTTCCGAAAAGTGGGAAGATGCGCTTACGATGAACTCATCGTTTAATGGTCAACTTGCCGAATTAGTAAGCAACATAAAGCGCTTTCTGTTGATTAACTAATTCATAAGCTCCCAAATTGGGCTATTATGTATGTCCATTAAGCCACATCGTAACTCGCAATTGACCATCAACTGTTTGTTTCGTTTACGATGATCACACGCGAATTTCTTTACCATGGTTTTTATCTGTAATGTGTAAACTATAAAACAGGTTGTTTACTTAAGTGATGATGTTAGTCCATTCCACTTCAATGTCATGCAATGATTTAAATTTAGAAAAAACTACAAGGCGCTAAACTTTTCTCCTTCGACAGTTGGAGAATATATGCACTTATAATTTCATGTTTTTCTTTTTCTTTGCAGAAAATATCGATCAAATACCGAATCGTCTAATTCAATTAGCACAAGATAATAAATCGTCAGACAATATCCTAGTTATTGTAATCTTCTTCAAACAACCATCTCAAATTGCAAAGAACTGCGATAACCTTACAATAATGGAATCCCAATTCGATAACATTAAGGGAGTCGACTACTACAACCCGATAAACGTAAGTACTTGCACACATCCTACCCCGAGTCCTTCACTAACTCCCTCCAATTTATCTTTCAGTTGTATTCTTCCGACGAGAATAGTACGAGCAATTCACACGAAATTGATGCAAAACAAGTAAGCAAAGCGCATTTCATATAAGCAACTTGCCGCACACACATCCTCTAACCATGTTAGGTGATGAATCGATAAATCGCCACCCACCACATGTTTACCGGAAAGTGTGTACAGCAGAAGAATTTATTTATCGATCTGCAATTTTCACAAATAATCTCATTCCCTTCCAGATGCGATGGTCACCAAATGATAATCTAAACAACATTATCAACGAGGAAGTCAAACAGACGACCACGACCACAACCACAACAACAAGCACCACCAACAATGGGCAATTTGATGATAACTTCCTGTACTCTAGCGACAATATCGATTTAAATCAGAAAACCACTCTTTCGCCAAGCGACGACAATAATATGCACCATGCCTCGACGCTGGAAAATAACGGCGAAGAGCAGCAGCTAGTCGGCGCTAGTTTCGACAACAAAAACCAACATGAGCAACTCACCACCGATGAGTTTGACAACGAGCAGCAGAAAATCCTCGAAAAGAATCAACCCCACCACCAACAGCAGTTGGGGGACACTGATGCGGACTATGGTCCAGAGACATGCGTCGACGTTACCGATGACGTAGTCATGATGACAGAGAACTCTGCCGACACGAATAATTTACTCGAGCAGTCTGTGTTGAGTCATTCAAAGGACACACTTCCATCGTCGGACAACTGTAATCCATTCGATAATAAGAATACCTTGGACATGGAGGACGGCAACGAGTATCCAATGGGTAGCGGCGGTGTTGATGCCCAGCTGCATTTGGACGATGCGAACAAATCCACACCGTTGATGTCGCCAGAAGTGGAAGATTTGCCGTTAAGCTCCGAAGGTGGCATGCAATATACAAACGAGGGCTTCCAGCAGAGTCCATTGGACGAGGAGATCCCCGTGGGAATGGATAGTCACCAGGGTCAGGTTGAGTTCGATGAGGACTTTATGCCGAGGAACGGACACTTGTCGCCAGTTGAACAGCCAATCAATGAGGAGGAAAAACTATATGAAGCCCCGAGAATAGAAAAGGAACAGGACGCAGCTGAGAGTCTGCCCAAACTGGAGAGATTCGGAGACCTTGAAGAAGAAAATAAGACTGGAGAAGAAATAGTGCATCAAGAGACAGACTTGGATGAGGAGGAATACGCTGGTAAGCCAAGTGAATCGCCAGTGATGCAAAAAGATAGTTTGTACGAAAATGATGAGGCAGACTTCCGACTGAAGGACGAGGAGGAGATTTTGGAGAAACACGTTGAATCAGTTTTCGTTGAAAAGGAACATTTGGAGCCAGAAAGCGAGGTGCTGGATATGAACCAAAGAGACGAACTACAGCAGTCATTGCACAATCTTGAAGTTGACATTCTGGAGGAGAAACCAATACTGACTGGAAATATTCTCGACAACCTCTCGCCGCTTTCCACTGACGAGGATAAATTGAATGAATCTGCCGAGGAGAAGCAGGATCGGGAGGAATTTTCGGAAAAGAAAGACAAGGTGGAAGAAGATTCTGAAAAAGTGAGCGCATTGGAACAAAATGGTAGTAATATTGAACTTGAAGAAGAGGATTGCATACATTTGGAGGAGGATGTTCGGCCCAGTAATTATCTGGCAATGATGGAAAGACAGAAGTTAGAACGGGAACAACTCGAGAAGGAACAGGCTGAGAAGTTCGCTGAAGATGAGTTGGCTGGAGAAGGAAATTTCCAAGAGCAGAATCAGCAGTTCGGAGTCAGTGCAAAACTTGAGCCTCATCTCTTTGAAGAAGACGATAGATTAAGTGACAAAGTGGAGCAACTAGCAAGAGAAAAGGAATACGAGAAAGACGAGAGACTGAGTGAGATGGCACAGTGTGACGATGGTGAAGAATACAAGGAACACTCCATCGATGACAAATTCAACGACGATGAAGAAGAACTCGTTATGTGCAAAAAGGTTGATGAACATTTCGAACTGGAGGAGGGATCGTTCGAGGAAAAATTCGATCAAGAAGAGAAGGAGCAACTTCCAGTCGAGAAAGTTGACGTAGAGGATGACCTTCACAATGAGAAGTTCGACAGGGAAGAAAAAGAGGAGCATCTAGCTGAGAAGGTGGATGAATCAGAAAAAGAAGAGATTCCAGCTGAGAAAGTTGATGAGGAACCTGTAGATAAACTGGAAGAAGGTGAAGAAAAAGCTGATAAAGTGGAGAAAGAACTGTTTTCACTTGACAGTGCGTCTGAAAAACTTCAAGAACTTGTCACGGAGTTAGAAAAGCCTGCCAAGGAGCTTGTAGAGGAAATTTGCGAACAAGTCCAGCAAGTTTATACAGAGAACAATGAGTTGGCTGAGCTAGAAAATAAGTGCGAGACAGAGGCACAAGACAAAGCCGATGAGAATTTGGACAAACAAATTGAAGAGATTGAACAGAACGAGCACTATGACATGGACGACAGTATCACCACGGCAACTGAACAACTGGAGCAACAACGTCATTTGGATGACATTGACATAATGAGCCAACAGATTGATCGATTCGAGAAGGAAGATCAGGCACAAGAGAAGCTTCAGGAGCAATTCGATGATCAACTGCAAAGTGAACAGAATTTGTCTAATCTCAGCGATGAATCATTGGAAAAAGTAACAGAAGAAGAAAAAGAAAATGAGACACTCAATGAAAAACAAAATGACGAATTGGAACCAGAACAAACACAGGTGCCTGTTCAGGAAGACATCGTTTTAAGCAAGGAAATCGACAGTTTCCCAACAGATAACAAGTACCAAACTGAAGAACAACCGTCAAGCGAAGAACAGAGTCCCGTCTTGGATGAATCCACTGCTCAGCCAGAGAAACAATGCTTCGAGGAGCCCGAGAAAAGTTTAACAGAAGTGCTTTCTCAGCATATCGATGATTTGGTGCTAAAAGCCGAGGAGGCAATTTCAAGTGATACACTTTCAATTTCACCACAACCAGTGGAGGAAACCGAAAACAAACTTCTTGACGAATCTGTAGAGGAAATCGAGAAACAACTCGAAGAGGTGAACGAAAAGGTGCTGTCTAAGATCGAGAAACAAATTATGGACATGTCAGCTCCTTTGCCAAAACCACGTGTGAGCTTGGATAAACCGATACCTGGTTTCGAAGATAACGAACCCGAGGAACTTGTAGAGGTTGAAGAACCACTTATCGTCAAGGAACAAGTACCAATAAGTAAGTTTTGTTTGTGTTTTTTGTTGTAATTTTTGTATTTATTGGCTTGGTTTTTAATAAGATTTTTGCTTTTGATGTTCTGTGTGATATTTGAAACTTCTCTGTTCTTTGATTCATTGATCTGTTAGTTGCCTTTTAGAAGCAACAGAATATTGTTATTGTTCTGGGTGCATCTTTAGGCATTTTTAAACGTTTTTTCTTCCTTCTTCTTCTTAGTTCGAGTCAAGAATTTTTAAATTTACTTCACTTCCTCGATTACTTTGTGGAATTACGGCACTACAATTAAAATTCTCGACTTCCGGGCATTTTCATCATATTGATACTGATTACGATTCAAATGCGTAGACTTCTACATTCATTTGAAAAAGGAAAACACGTCGGTAGCTATAAGCTGGTGGAAAGACTTTGTGTTCTCCCCAAAGACCTGAAACTTTGTCTCTTCAAGATCATTGCAGTGTACACATAAAAGTTGTCAATTGTTGTTCCCTTTCTTGCTAGTGAATTTGCTTCATAGTTTCACGGCATACATACGGAGTGAGTTTTAATCAAGAAACCAACAGAAAGCCTAAAATACACCGCGAGTCCCGATAACCATCAGAAAAAGCAGTTGAAAGACTATAGACTTAAATCTCTGGGCAGTGAGCGTATTTTTTCAGTTTCATCTCAAAATATCTTCATAATGACACTACGATATGTGAAAATCAATTTATTCCCATTTTCGCCATGTGTCAAATTGCTTGTATGGATCGTAGAGTTAAAAAACAACAGATTTGTGAGAGGTTATTGTAAGTTATGATTTATTTTAGAGCACCACATAAAGATCACATTTCCACATTACACGCAAAGAAAGCGATCATTTCTATATCTCCCATTTGTCCGAATACATTCATCGTCTACTGTATTCAAATTTTTTTCGCCGCTGCCATTAGCACTGCTGCTGGTCCATTCACAACACAAGGCCGCTCATCACAAGCAAAATCCTATTTGCTGCCTCCCTCTTCTCTTCACTTCTGCCTCTCTCACTCACACATACCTGCATAAGAGCTGATCGAATAAAGTAAACAAAATTCTGCCGGTACAACATTGTAGTGGTGACATGTTGCGCATTTTGTTTGGCTTTTTAAAACTTTGCAAAAAGTAATGAATCACAATTGCACGGGTCTCACGTGATTCGTGGCAGCAAAATCCTTACTCCGATCTTGATGTCGAATACTTTGGAATTATTCCTCTTGCGACCGCGGAGATGGCTTGTGAAATTATTCATTTTGGCCGGCATTTCGACTTTGCACACGCACACACTCAAGGGGATATTTTCAGTGTCCAGTTTACGCTGGTGCATGTAGCGGGGAAATGGTCGGTGCATTGGAGGGATGGTGAGGTGATGATGTAATGCAATTTTCTTGCAATGAATCTCCTTATCAGAACACGCAGGGATGTTAGCGCGCGGTAAGAGATGAGAATTATGTCATTTCGGGCGTGCAGGGTGTGGCCTTTTAATCTGATTAAATCCAGTTCTTCTTGATGTTGACGTGTTTTATGGACACGAACGAATAATTATGAGGCATTTCTCTGTAAAACAACATTTGGAGCTAATTAGAAGGAGATTGCATGCGAGATTGTGCCAAAAATCTTGTGTGAGTGATGTCCCACTTTCATGTTAAAATTCCACTGAAATTTCTCCTCGGCCAAAGTTTTGATGAGAATATACCCAATTGAATGTCCAGTTATGGCTGTGTGTGTGTGTTTTTTTTTTTAACGAAGAACCAGAAATCAAATCAGTCAAATATGAAGGAACAGGGACACTGCATAATTAATCCCACACCAACAGGTCAGCCAGACGACGTCTGGTCTAGGAGTCATGACATGCTTAATTCCCGCTTGTTCGGAGAATGATTCTGTCCTCGTAAACAACATAATCACGTCATTGATAAATTGAATCATCCTGCAGTCATATGCTTGTCGCCCGTAAGTCATGACACTGACAACAAAAGAATTGCCCGTCGACGGTATGTCTGAGGTAGTCGGAATTTGGTGTCCTTGTCCCATGGCATTAATTGTGTGCTGAGATTGTATTGCCGCTTTTCTGCAAAAAGATGTATTAGATAAATTTATACATATTCCCATCGTAAGACACTTTGGCAATTTAAATTCAGTTTCTCAACACCATCCCTGCACTGTGCGCTTAATGTCTACTCATTCGACTCGCCGCTGTCAGCTCCTTTACGAGAAAAACTTCGCCGATGTGCATATGCGCTTACACCATCATCATCCCCTGCCGTCATTATTGGCACACACTCAACCGCACGCACACGTTCAAAAGCGAAAAACGTCTATTGTGAATTGTCATTTTTATCGGAATAGAAAATTTCTCGAATCAACACGCACACAATAGAAGGAAAACAACACACCGCACACACAGGAGAGCCCACCACCACTCCACTACACTGAAGCGAAAGCCATTTGAAATGTGTTCGCCGCAGCCGCCCTTCAACTGGCACAGCACTGTACGGCGTATGATATTCGCTCTCTGTCTCTAGTATGGTTTTTTGTGCCTCTGAGTAACGATTGACGGCAAAGTTTTTGTACATTGTGCTTCTTTAAAATAAGTATCGTCGGTAAACGAGTGTGGAATTAATTGCAATTTGTCCCGAAATCTAACAAAATAATTTCAATTGAACCCGTGTGCCGAAATAAAATTTGTTGCGTTGCGGAAAACCTGTGAGAACATCCAACAACCGAACCGAACATCGGAGAATATACACATATCCCCTCGACTGACTAAATTTACATTCACAGTTATGCAAAACGACAATTGTCAAATGGATAATTTTTTGCGTACGAAATTCGGTAATGCCCTCCTCCTGTATTCAAGCAAGAAATCATGATGTATCGACGACGATGATTTTAAAAAATAAAATTAAATTGGTGTTGGTTGAGTAGAAGTTGGTGAGAGATGGTGGGGTGCGATCAGAGTGCGAAACTGTGATTCGGTGGGACATAGATTCTTTTGTAGGAAATTTACATTTTTTTCTTTCATTTACTTCTAATTCCACACCTCGCCATTTAAATTTTGATTTCGTCTTGTCCCCTTTTTTTCTTTTGTATTTGGTTGGTCTCTGGTGAGACGAAGAGTCATCTCCCCTGCACCAGTGTTGCCATGAATTTGAAAGGAATGTGTTGTTCGGATACAAGAAGTCGATAATCAGTTGATATACCAGAAGAGAGAGGTCAATTGCCTCATCTGGGTTCAAGTTCGTCGATGATGAATAAAAGAACTGTTTATACGGCAGGGAATGTGATAAATAAATGATATCACCGGGTCATAAAGAGTTTTTAGCACAGTCTCCATATCCAATTGGCAACACTAGGATGTATGTCTCTTGCTTTTCAAAATTTCTTCACTGCACAAGAAGAGCAAATAAATATACATTTTTGCAAATTGTTGAGTTTTTTTCCGTTTCGAACCCTTATCGATAGATTTTCCCCACGGCACTTCCTCGTGTGCATCTCTGCATGTTCCACGAGAGGACACAACGTGTTAGCCTAATTGCTCGCTATGTCGCCGTGATGGCTGTTTTAAAAATACTATTCTTCATTTTTCGGTGAATAGCACATAATTTGAGAATTCCAAAAATAAAGAGAGACGAAATAACACGGAAAAGAAACCATTCTCGATGATGATGACAAAATTAGAAGCAATGAATTTGTGAGAGAAACTTAAATGCATCTTACATGCGCCCGTGAATACCCTAGAGGCGGCGTGGCGCGACCATTTGGTCTTTCGTCTGAATCCGTAACATAGGCGATTTTTTCTTATTGTACGATGTATAGGTACTACCTTAAACCATTCGGAGGTGCACTGCACTTGGCATAGACAAAGCTGAGAGTGTGGAACTCTTCAAGCATAACATGCTTAAGACAGAAAAGGGTCTCTCTGTCGTCGTTGTTTGGTGTCGACACCGACAAATAGGGGAAATATAAAGTAAAAAAAAAAAATCAGAGCAAACATGAACTGTGAAATCTTCTCTTCCCCCGATAGTTTTTTCCACATCTTTTCCGTGTTGTGTGTGCGTAGTGTAGTTTTTCATCGTCCCCTCTGAATGAATGAAGAGAGTTCTTTTTCAAGAACTAAAAGCAAAAAAAAAAGAATTGCCTCCTGCTGTGGGATATCCTCTCAATCTTGTTGCATGTTTCATTTCATTTCCTTTTCATTTCTATCGCGTTAACTTTCCGCAGTTAGTGAATGATTCATAAAGTAAAAGCGCCTGTTGAAGCGAGAAGACGACAAAAAAAAACCCATAACAGACTCTTTGGTACTCAAAAGTTTTACCCAAGTTAAGTTGAAAAAAAAAAAAGATAAATAAACTGAATTCAAATCGTACCACCGAAGGTATGTGGATCGTTGTTGGTTGTGTAGTAATGTTGTTTGTGATTCCATCTATGTGTTTGAAATTAGATAACTTTTCTTTGCACTAACACAGTAGTAACTAAGTTTTGTTGAATCTCGCACGACGGTGTTGTTTTTATATTGTATATTATTCTGTGACTAATCCGCGACAGAAAAAGAGACGTACGTATTAGATGTGGTCATTCATTGGAGTGTAGTTTGTAGTAGGTGTGTGAATACGCACATATTGCACCTTTGGGGCTCCTGCAAAGCCAAATGAATACACGGACTTTGTTGGGCACTCCGAATTAGTATTTCACATTAATTTCTTCCGGAATCTGTTTCTGTTGACAGTTTATTATATGCGGCTATGTTCGAAGAAGTTTCTATAATGGGTTTTCATTTAAAGGCTTTCAAAAGTTTTCCCTGGTTTAGTTTAAAGTATTGCATGCTTAGAGTTTCAATACATACTGGGATTCTATATTCAGTTCCATTTTAAAGGCAATTTAAATTCTTTTTTATTTTATGTGCTGATTTACATACGTGTGATACACATCTCACATCATCATCTCAAAATTCGAAGGGTATATACATACAGACACAGACACACTGTTTAAAATATCAAGACCCATATCATCTCTGAGGCAATATAAAATTTCTCCGTGGGTTAACTTAAATATTAAAATATTAAGACTTTAATGCACATAAAAGAACATTAAGAAACTTTTAGCTTGAATTGATACATTTGACTATCCTTCGGAGATTTTTCTGCTGTTGAACTACAGTTTATCTTGAGAAATTAAACTATAACACGTTCAGTTGCATTAATTGCTTAATCGTTGCACTGTTTGTCATTCGTACAGAATGCCTGTGTCGTTACTTCTTCGAAATAAACACATTATCACCGTTAATGTTTGTTTTCTCAAGGCAAGAAAAAAACAGAGAAGAAAACTCACTTAGCTTCTATAATCAGAAATCAGTTAGTAGGTCATGAGTGTACTCAACTATCGCGAGTGCAACGTGTGTTGCATTCAAAGTTTCTTTTTTTCGCAGCAAAGCTGTTTAACTTGTGATTTTCTGAATTAAGCAACTGCTGTCAAAGCAACAGCAACTATTAAGCGTAAAGAAATATTTTGTCTGTGTTATCAAGATGAAAACATGGGACATAGGGGTTTATTCTAAATTAATGTCTGTTTAAAGATTTCGACTGCAGCAAATATTTGATCTTAGATTTCATTCATTTTATTCGAATTAGACCGACAACTTAGTACTTATTTTACCAAGTATTCGCCTTAGACCTCCACTGTGAAGTCTTTCGGTGGCCGTTGCGGTTGTGGTAGCAGATACCGATTTTTGGTGTTGTTTGCGTTGATGCCATCTGGAGAAGAATATTTATTCATGAACGTTACAGGCTAAGCATTAACGCTGTTAGCTAGATTACATGGACATGAATCAACGTGGCAAAAATACCTGGAGAGATGGAGGTTCACCCAAGACACCGAAAATAATTTTGAGTTAACAGATTATATGGTCATTGCTTTAAGCAACATTTGATCTTCCAACATCTAGCCCACCTTTCTGGTGATGAGATCCTCTGAAGAGCAGACATTGAAATTGAATCCACCCGGATTCTCTGCGTATCCCCAGATAAAAATGAAATCATCACTCATAGTTCGACAAAGCTTCATTTGTGTGCATCGCAAATTCAGTGTGCAAATTGTTTAACGATTTGTGTCATCCCAAAAAGAATCTCTCACCATGTTTGCGTTTGCCATTTGCATCCGTCATAATCTTTGTTAGTAGAATCGCTCTGTAAGTATACAGTCATAAGCAAATTTAGAAACCCAAAGATACCGGCTGCTAATCAAAGAAGTATAATAATTTCTTATCGTTTAGTGAAACCAACGAAAGAATGTGACATTGTAGTTTCTTCGAAACTGTTTCGAGTGTCTATATCTTCCTTCACAGTATGACAAATAATTTCAGGCTTAGAACGGCGAATGATAAACACTTAAATTCTGTCTGCGATTCTTGAGCATTTTGTCTTATCAAAAAGAAATCTGTATTTTTTTAACGCCCTCCCCTTCCCCTGGTAGACGTGGTTTCCCATTAAACAAAAATAAGCGATTTTATTCGTTTCTTAATTGCACATGACAAACACGAATTTTCACACATCAGTTGGCACGTGTGAAAAACCTCCTTTAGTTGAGGCAATTTTTTTTATCTTTTGTTCACCTGTGAAGGAAAACCCCATTTTGTGGGAATAATTTATCTGATGGTACACTAACTACTGACCGAGTTGTAATAAATAATAGAGTCTCTGGTGAACATTGCAATAAATTAAAAGCTCATCCACTTGTAAGTTTCGGTATTCGTTTTGTACTGTCGGTGAGAGTGTAAGGAAGGAAGAAGGGTATGTTACTATGGTCACCTGTCATAAACATTTAACTGCAAATAAAACGAAAGCTTGGGAGAATAGGGGTGGGAAAATAAGGGTAATAAACAAAACAAAGGCTGAACAACTGAGTCACTGTGAGTTTTTATAAATGCTATCGCATGTTCCACAGCACGCTCGTGGATTGTACTTACCCACTCGTGTGGGGATTGCCATTTTTAAAGCGATTTAAAGTGGAGTTTGACTTGGGGTGCAGTGACTTCTCTTCGTGTTTGTTCGGATTTAACTTTTTGCTTTAGAGGGACTGTTGTTTCTTGGAAATGTGTTCAAATCTAAAACGTTATTCCAAGACTTACAAACAAAAAGTTCTTCCCTTCGTACCATATTTTCCCCCCAGGAAGTTGATATCTAGGGATGCATATGCAAAAATGATCTTGTTTTACTTTTTATGTCATTTGACACTTTATGATTTTACAAACAGAACTAAATTTGTATTGGCGTAAGGGCTGTTTCGAAAGGCAATGTGAAGTTAAAATGGTTAGCTCGAAAAATTGCAATTCATGTTCAAGTTAAAGGCGCTGACTTTGTTTGGCTTTGTTCTTCCTTTTACACTTCATATTATCCAAATTCGTTTCTTGTTATCCAAAATTCTGATTAATTTATATATAAGATTTGCCAAGACCAGGAAAAAGCTGGTTACCTCGAAGTTGCTGAAGTGACGATTCTTAAGACATGCGTACAGGCTCGAAATTGTTGAAGTCTGACGATTCGTAAGACATGCGTACTGCCTAGAAATTAGATGCCACAAAAAACAAAAAACAAAGAAAAATCCAGTCTAGTATGTCTGACAAAAATCTTGGAGCACTAAGACGCTTTTTAACAGGAGGTGGAATGTTCGATGTCACCGAGTAGCTGCTTCATTGCCGGAATCCATGCAGTACTACAGATTTTGTTCATTTGCCGCGGTTTGTGGCGTTAATCAGAGTTAATTTTTTCTCTCAATTTGAACATGCTTTAAATTAGTTAAAAACAAAACTTCATACCCCTTCATACATCCAAGTCGCAATAGAAGTTATAAGACTTCATCGTTCTAAAGTATACACTACTTCATGCGTGATTAGAATTAATGACAATCCTTAGCATTCGTGCGTAGGAATTACCACTTCAAGTAACTAGGTTAATCTACAATCTACAACAGACACCGAAATACTTAGAACCACTACTTCACGTGCTTCACTCGGTCTTACATTCCCGTTTTCAGTATCGATTAAGTGGATGATGTCATTTCATGGTGTACATGTACTGTAGAAAAAATGTCGAATTAACTGCCTTTGGAACATAATTAGTTGGCTGCAAGCCAACAATCAGTCAACTTTGTTGAAACCAATCTTCCAAACTTGCCCTAGATGCCATGATTATTCTCTATTTTCCTCTCCTCATTCTTTCCCTCATAATGCAAAAATTTAAAAATTTGTTACGTTAATCACGTCATCCCTCGTTGGTTGTGCCGGCTTGGGTGATATAGAAATCAAATATGTGCACATAAAAACGCCTGACCTCCTATTGTTCGAATGCACTTGAGAAGATCAAAATTACTGGCTGTGAATCTTTCTAATTTTTTTGCCGCTGTTGTTGTTTTCCATGGAAATCGCTCACATCATCAGCAGTAGTGTAGTGCTCTGGATTACACAACTTGGTGGCTGTGCGGGATGGAGAGCAGTTCGTTCCATATTCATCGTGACGACATTGTTAAAATGAAAAATGTGAACTCACTTGCATAATCACCATCATCTCGATGGCGAAAAATTTGCTGTGAATAAGTGCACTTACAGCGTGCAGCCGGTCTGCATCCCAATCTAAATTATATCTCTAATTATGCATCATTTGCCTAAGGAATCTTATCGGGCAGTACTTCGCCCTGAGCTAGCATGTTTATCTTAGTTAATTATCACTCTATTGATTTTGTGTATTTGCTGGTGGATACGTGGGGGGATCTTAGACTCGCCGCCTGCCGCCCTGTGGCAGCGACAAAGTTTATTGTGTGCGAATCTGAAGATTGAATGAAAAGAAAATGAAGTAGATTGAACAACACGTACAAATGGCGTCATCATCTGTTTTTGGTGCCACTGTGACTGATTGAAACGAACATTTTGTTTATGCCTGTTGATTAGGAGAGTGTGCTTAAAATTGAAATGCCCGCTGTGTAGTGGTTTAAACATGTTATTGATTTAAACTTGAAGAAGTCAGGAAGTTGAAAGTGAAACAGTGAATAATCATTCAGGAATTGAAGTTTAATATGTACCGTAGGAGAGTGTCGGAATGTGATTACTTTGAAAAGATCGTCATTGCGAGGTGTTTGTTCGTCTCCAACGTTGACAGACTTTTGGTTAACAGGGCAACTTCTTGTAGAATAGGAGAGAATGTGAGTAGTACGCATTAATAATGCGACTAGTTACTTCCGAAGCTAAGTTTGTAGCGCCACTATTGATTCAATGAGAGATAAGGTTTTCTACGTTGGTGTAAAGTATAATGTTTGGTAATTGTTTCACGTTGACCAGATAAACCCACAAGATCCACTCTATTAAGCCGCCTACATGTGGGTAAGGTACTTGAGCTGTAACTGCTAAGTAGATTAATCTAATTAATTCCAAGCACGATGCGACCACACGAGCATCGACTTGAGGCCCTTCGGCGGATCTATATGAACACAAGAATCATACGCATGGGTGAGGAATGTTGCTGGTAGCCCGAGCCGCGCCAATACCGCAATTCAAATAATCATCATATAAACGTACATATGTTAAGGCCAAGCCTTATTTTTCTAACTTGATTAAGTGGGACAGTACACTGAGAGCAAGTGTTGGGTAAAACTGTACTTAATCAACGGAAATGTTACTTTAAAATGCTAAGAAATTGAATCATCATAGAGATATATTTATCAGAAAGGCCGAATTGGAGTGGACTATTGCAGTTTGGCAGTACAAAGAGATTGATGTCGATGGTCATGCATCACCATTCAATCACTAGATTTGTTCTTGCACATAACTGCCACTTTATGGGAAGCTAAAGTCCTCAGCCGTCGGTGAACTGAACTTCTGCAGATTTTAAATTTGAAGAATAAAACGAACTAGTTCTATACACATCTGGTTCCGGAAACGCTTAGAGATTTAAAGTCGAATGTTTTTCATTCAAAATGTTTATACCCATTCTACAGCACCCACAAGAAACCCAAAATTCCATTCAAATAATTGATTTTCCCATAAGCA
The DNA here is from genome assembly GCA_944738645.1 of Eristalinus sepulchralis. Lineage (NCBI taxonomy): Eukaryota > Metazoa > Arthropoda > Insecta > Diptera > Syrphidae > Eristalinus > Eristalinus sepulchralis. The sequence goes on from OX122886.1 coordinate 60,228,412, forward strand.
TGGTGTTTAACTTGAATAGCTGATGCGTGTTGAGAATAGAAACGACGACGAAATTATTCATACCCAAACGATGTCTGTTGCATTTCCACAAAGCCGTTCCCAAGGTTGTACGTCACACAAAAAATCAAAGTGGTATGACAAAAAGAAACAACAAATTCGTTACAAGAAGTCCCTACTTTCATTCAGAATAAATCAACAGGCCCAGCCGCCAAACGCAAACTCAACTGTTGCTATCCAAACCACATTCTTCGACTACTTGAATTAAGGGCTAAAAATAACCGATGGAAACATTTTAGGAATACATAACTCAACTTCACGCGAAGTGACATTCTTTTACGAATATAAAGAGTCTGCCTACATAAGACCGCGTGTGCACATCGCACACTCACCGAATGTGCATGCATTTCAAAAAGAAAGCACATCTATTTTTCATTTTCATGCCATTGCGGCTGATTGGATTGTGTGCGTTGTCAGTGTTGGCTGCTGCCGCTACGCTTGCATTTGATTTGTCTAATTTGATTGCTCCAACGTTGGCCTCGCGGTTCGAATCGAATCGAATCAAAAAGACGAGGCGAGAATTTATAACCTTGCATTTGGTATTCAATGTGGGCGCAGACTAAATAGCCGTCCATTTGTGGAGAGACTTTATTGTTTGGATCGATTATAAAACTGTTATGTGCAGAATAGCAGCACTGGAGAATTGGGAGAGGTGATTATAGAGGCTGGTGCACAATATTGCATGATTGGAAAGCAAGTGAGGTATGTTTGAATGTGCTCGTTCCATGATAAACGATTTGCTAATCCGTTATGATAATCGATTTACAGAATATTCTTACTCATCGTCAGGCAGTGAATGTGCCGTGTTTTCACCTGTGTTTTCCTCTCTTTAATTACAATATCGGTTGCATTGTAATTTCCTACCACACGTACGGGTTGGGGGCTGATAAGCAGGTTGTGTTAAAAGTTCAGAGTTGGGGATGGGTCCTCACACTTATGTGTGTATATACCTCCTGTGCTACCCTATGTACATAGTTTGCAATTTGTTTTATCCCATTCCCCTTTTTGTTTCTGCCCCACACTTCCGAAACAATAATGACACTCCACTTAAAACAAATATCACACACATCACGTGTTATCGTGAGCAACATCCAGATAAGAGCACTTCGCGTTCGATTTGTTGCCCACTAATAAAAACAAAATGAGTGTGATCTCATTGAACAGCACTTCATAGAAAGTTCCTAACTGTTGTATCGGAGTGACTAATTAAAACAAACAAAGCTTTTGTTTTGAAACCGTTTTTGTCTTGGTATTTCTTTTCCACTATCCCATTTATCCTGTCAGCCAATTATAATTGTTTGCTTTGGCGCTCTATCCCTCTTACTTGCGAAAGTGGTTTTCCGAAGCACTGATTTTTGCTGGCAAAAAAATGCTAATTCAAATATTTTTTTGATTCTTCTTTGCAGAGCCTAGTGCCCTATCAGTCGCTTTACAAGAACCCTCAGTCGTACCGCCAACACATGAGAGCTGTGACGAATCTGAAGATGATGAGTGGAAGTACATGAAGGAAGGTCAAGGTGAAAAGCAAGTGTTAGGATTACAGGGTGATATCGTTGTGGAGGAAGACATACAGCAGCAATTGCAAGAGGAAATCGCAGAAAAACAACAGCAGCCAATAGAGGAAACAAAGACTTTGACAGAGGAAATCATCTCAAAGGCTTCCGATCACGTCGAGACGATCAAGGACACCTTTACTAGCTTGACTCAGAACATTGCAGATTTGGCTGAAAACGCCGCTTCGGCTACGGAATCTGTGGTAAGCAATTTTCACCTAAACCCAAAATCCGATCCCAGAAACAAAGAAGCCCCAAACAAAACTGTTCACAGATTTGTTTGCTATTTGCACAATTTTTTCTCCTGTCATTTTGTTTAGTTTCTGTTTTTTTTTTATTCAAAAATTTTGTTTTCGCCATTCGTTACATTTTCAAATATAGGTGGATAAAATCGGAGATACCTTTGAAAATCTAAATCTCTCACAGAGCTCAACACGCGAGAAGCTTGACAACATCGAAGACGACGAAGATATTTCGGCCAGTGAAATGAATTCCAAGCTCAATCCAGAAGCAAAGGAATTTATTCCGACTTTCTCCCCAACAGCGGCTGTAGATTTCACAAATGGCATGGTATTTGGTGCACCACCAGCAACAGCAATTCCACCACATTTCAAGGACGAACTCATCGCACAGAGTCCACGCAAGGGACGCGAATCGAACATGGAGAATATCAACATTCCCGCAGAGAACGAATTCGATGAAGAAATTGCCCATAAGCCCCACGGATTGCCTGGCGATGAGATTATCACTGAAAATGTTGAGAACGGTGGACTGTATCAGGAGATGAACTGGAAGGAGGCAATGCACGGTTCAGAGAAGGAAGAGGGTCCCTTAGTTGACAGTCCCCTGACAGAGGAGAGTCTCGAAGTTGTTGAGAATGTCTTGCAATATGGAAATGCACCAAACCTATGCGACTTTTCCGCCCCTGTTGGCTTGGAGAATGCCGGTATGAAGGAATCCATCTACATTGAAAACAACACTTCCCTACAATCGAACGAAGAGGATGTGTTGAACACCGTACAGGTTCTGCCGGTAGAGGGTGAAAGTCAGGAGAACTCTCTTGAGGTCGAACCCGCAAACAAGGAAGAGGTCGTCAGTCCCGCAAATGAAAGTGTTCCAGCCAATGACGTTGTCACAGAGAATGAGGTTCAAGAGATCCTCACCTTGACCGAAAATGATGAGAAGAAGGAGGAACAAGTTGAAGAAACCATTGAAAAGAAAATGGAAGACCTGCTGTTGAGTCACGACCGGGAGATCACCAAAGATGTCCCAGTTGATATTGAACAAGTGCCAATAAATGGCGTTGAAATGTCCCCGACTAAGGAGGAGGCAGAAACTTCACCAGCCGATTCCACCCCAATTATTGAATCAATTGCCCTTGGCACAGTAGCTGCAGTTGCAGTTGCAGCCACCACCACAGCGGTAAAGAAGGCGGAAGCCGAAAAAAATCAAAAGAATTTGAGCAAAACCTCTTCAGCCACAAAATCGAAAGTTCCTGATACAAAGAAGCCAGCTTCCGGTACAGCATCCAAGACAACCGGTACGTCTGCCCCTGCTAAGCGTTCGGTGACTGAGAAGGCTAAACCCAGTGCAACCTCTACCGTAGCTGCAAAGAAAACTACAACCACTACAACTACTGCTGCTCCACGTCCACGCACGGCACCATCAACAACCACAACTAAGCCAGTTGCAGAGAAGAAGACAACTACAACGACAACAAGCACAGCAAAATCGCGAATTGACAGCAAGCCTCCAACAACATTGGCTGCTCGCAAACCACTTACGAGCACTGCTACCAAGACTTCAGCAAGCAAGCTAGGAGAGGATGCTAAGTCCAGCAGTACTACAGTCAAGTCTTCTTTCAGTGGCAAACCCCTTGCGGGTTCAAAGTAAGTCTTGTTTGCATTCGTAGTCATTAAACTGTTTTCCTTAATCTCATGTGGACTGCTTTTCTCCCACAGAACATCGGTTGGATCAGCTAAACCAGCATCAGCAACCAGTTCGATTACAAAAACACGACCAGCTACAGCTTCCGCTGCGGCCACCACTAATGGTACCGCCACGAAGACAGCTGCTGCGAAACCAACAACATTGGCGCCCAAGAGTGCTGGCACTGCAAAACCATCACTAACATCCCCACGTGGCACATTGACATCAACACTCCGCAAGACTGAAGCTATAAAGGTAATTTCCATAAATTCCAAAAAATCACCCCCCTCAGAATCCGGTGATAATAATCCGTTTATGTGTTGTTAAGAAAAAGAATCTTTTCTGCAACGATTCCCCCGAATACGATTGTCATTTTGAGCAGTTTCTATTCAAGTAAATTCGTGTCGGCAAGAAAAAACACAAGAAAAGAAGAATGTTCAAGTGCAAACCAAGATCATGGGACAAGACTGTGTGACATAATTGGGTTTTATTGTAATTTTTGTTCACATAAATATAAAACCGAAGGTTTTATTGAAGTATTTTAAATAGACATTTTTTTTTTCCAATAGCGGTGCTTCATTTTGAGTAAATTTTAGTGGCATTGCAGTCAAAAGAAATGAAACCGCCGTTCAGCAACAAAATCAATCACGTGTGGACATCTCAGTTGTAAGGCCAAAGTAAAAACGAAAAAAATGTGAACTTTTAGTGCATACACATCTTAACAAAGCTAGGAGACAAAAGCCAAGACTTAGCAGATGTACGTCCTAACATGCAGCCGGTTGGGTATACGAAATTGTTACCCTACATTTTCGTTAGGCTTCAAGTAAATTCATAAATTCCTCTCCGGGGCTTACTTTGACTCATGCCAATTTTAGAGGCCGAGGATATACAGAATATACAATTTTCTATCAATCAAACCTAATATGAAAAATTTCGCACAATTGAACACTAATTATGAAAGCATTTTAAAATGCCTGACTTGATACTGTTTCTGTTTCATTTAGATAATGGTCATTCCTGAAGGTGATGAATTCAAAATAGTCACCGTTAACGAACATGAACGGAAAAAGCATAAAATAATTGAACCTGAACGGTTGTTTCGATCTCCTCCCAAAGAAACGATCAAACAAAAGCTTCAGAAACAGAGCCCAACACCAAAACGAAAATTTTGAAATTGAAAAACAAAGGTACAAACTGCACCATTTACTGGCACAACTAACAAGCAATGGTTTGCATATTCAATACGGCATGAATATGGGCAATGTCTAGAGAAGAGACGAAAAGTTCTTTTTGCTGCACACTTTTTGCTTGCACATAACTGTGTTGGTTTAACAGGATCATACGGTCTATATGTTTTATGGACCGTATCTACCACAACAAAATCAATGACTTACGCAAACTACATCTGTTTTTGATGTAACTAAAATGTTGCACTTAATTTTGAGGCTATGCCACACGGTATTTCAGATTGCACAAATACTTTAACTATTTCAAATTGCAAATGTATGTACATATGTTATCTTCAAATGGAAAGTTGCAAGAGATCCCCGTTAGTTAGAACTAACCCAACATCTAAACCAGGCAATTTCGTCCCTTTCATACACTCATTGTTAAGTTTTACCTCATCTCCGTTGTCCAGATGTGCTACCATTTTTCTTCCCCTTTACCACAGTTCGGGTTGAACCTGGATCTCAGCCAACATATCTCTTTATTAAGCACGGTCTTGTGATAGTCATTTCCAAATGTTTAGTCGTCTCGTTTACTTCTTCAGCTCTGTACGACGGCACCGGCTAGACTTTCCCTTACCGCGTGGTTTCACTAGGTTTAAGTTGACGACTTTCCGGGCCGAAGTATTCCATTCGCTGTATAAAACGTAGCCAACCAAAATGTCACTTAAACGCTGAAAATGCAAACGTGTCGTTTTGTGTTTCATCTAAAAATTTGTTATGCCTTTTTATTGGCTGTTGAAGGTTCAATTATTCTTGACTTTTTTGGTATGTAAGGAGCAACCTGTAACGACATTGCTAATAGGAACACAGGTTTACCAATTTTTTGCCTTCTGTGCTGCGGCAGATTTGTTATCAAGAGAAACCAAATACATACGGACTGTTATAATTCCATGAAACAAGTTTTATTTCATTCCAGATTATAACTAGATTTCTTAAATATAACAACTTAACCCAAATGTCACAAATCTAAGGTATCATGAGTGCTCCTCACGGTTTATATACTTACATAACAAACCACTTCATCACAAATAATTAACTAGTGATTTAATTTCTGACATTTAACGTTCTTTTTACGAATTTCAACCATCAGAGTCCAGTTAAGACCACAGCATCCACAACTACAGCACGTACCAGCCTCAGCACCAATGGCACCAAAACGACCACAACCACTCGAACAACGACCATTACTAAGACTGCATCATCAGTTTCAGCAACAGCGGCAAAAACCACAACAGGAACAACAACTACCACACGTCGATCGATCGCCAGCTCTGGTACAACATCAACAGTTGGCGCAACAACTCCAACATCAAAAACTCCCAACAACCTAGTCGCAAGAAAATCAACACCAATCAAGAAGACCACCAGCTCATCGACTCCAACAGCCCGCAAGAGTATTGGCTCAAAACTAAACGCATCCGCTACAAAACCAACCAAAGACACTACAACACCTAGACCAGTTACAATTCCACCTCAGCATCAAAACAATAATAATTCCATTGTTGAGGAGGCACCGAAATCCGAAGTTTCTGGTGTCGATCCATTGGTACAGAATGACATCGCCGATGTAGTCGTCCCCTTGGAGAATGGTGAACCAAAACTGAACGGAGTTGCAACCCCAGACGATCTGACATCACCAACAGCTCCCGTCGCAGCCCAGCCGCTACTGGAGATAGCTTAGGCAGTTGAGAGATAGTTTGTTGAATTCTGAAGTACTATGCCCGTGAAGTGGTGGAATATAAAAACGAGAAAAAGTAGTGTGAAAAGAAGATATGAGAAAAAAGAAAACAGTCCTTTATTTTATTATTAATTATTAATTTATTAATTTTTAGAGAGCTGATTGGTGTTTGAGTGGTGTGCGCCTACCACACACACACACACTGGCATACATACATAAATAACTTTTTTTTATATATATATAAATAGTTGGTAACATACGAGAATATCCAGTTCTGGTTTAAGATTTCAATCTCAGTCTGTTTCCTGTCAAAGAAGATTAATTTTTTCAGGAATCTCTAGGAAATGAAAAAAAAACTAAAAAAAAATACTTGAGCACTTACATCCTCACAAAAAAAACACACACACTCACACATAAATTACTATATCCACGAATTTAAATCATAAAATGAGTAGAAATGAAACAAAGAGAATTGAATAAAGAATCCTTCTTTCACCTTTCGTCTTAAGAGAAAAGGATAACATAAGAGAGGAGTAAAGTTTTGTAGTAAGCAACACCATAAGTAAAAGGAACCTTTTTATTTTCTGTCTTTTAAGTGAACACCACACAATCAAAAAAATTTGAAACGCGTCTAAGTTATTTGCACATTTTTTCTTGTTTACTTTTATCGTTTTTCTTTTATGCATTAAGCAGTAATTCGATTTGTTTTTCCTTCTCTGTCCGCTGTTGTGTCGTTGTATTATTATTTTTTAAATTTTTTTTCACATTTTTTTTCTCGTATTTAACTTTTGTGTTATTTATTATAATTAATTTAAAAAGAAAGAAAGAAAAAATTAAACTGATCTGTGTTTTCTTTATGCGCGCGCGTGCATGCACGTGAGTGAGGAAGGAATGAATGGTAAAGGGAGTATCCATTTAACAAGAAACAAAAACAAATTAAGAGAATATATATGTATTACACAACTATCAAATATACTTAAAGAAAACCAGAAAAAAAAAAACATAAAAGCAAGGAATTTAAAAAAGAAAACGTAAAAAAAAATTATTTAGATATTTGTATTTACATATGCTACCCCCAGTGCATGCTTTTGATTATTTTATAGACGAAGAAACAAGTAAATAAAATATACATATGTACTGAATAAACTATGATTAACAAGAAAAATGCTAATATTTTGTTCCTTTTTTTAAAAAGAGAAAACGAAAAACACGAATGTTTTTTTTTTGTATTTATTTTAAGGCTTTTTTGTAGGTAATCCCTAAACTTGATTTTGGTCTTCTGTTTAAATTTAAAAGCAAAACAAAAAAAAATTCAATGCACACTGCATTGTTTTGCCTCTCGTTGTCGAATGATGATATTTTCGATTAATTTGTGCCTCGTGTTAAAATGAAAAATTTCCATATTCTTACTTCTTTCCAAACGAAACAAAATTTACCAGAAAAGAATTGTATGGTTATATGCGTATAGATGTATGATGATGAGAATATTTCTACTATTGATTATGATTATTATTCTTAAGATAAAACAAACATGGCCTTTCCCCCTAGTGTATTTACTATCTTTTTTGCTTAAAGACTTTTGATTAGAGCTTTGAAGAAAACATAGAAAAACAAAAAGATATGTTGAGTTGAAAATTAAATGACATTTGTTGTGAGCTTTATGTGCATCAATTGAAGTAGAAGTGTCGCATGAATTTGAAACAATTATAAAATTGTAAAGAGAGATCAAATAAAAATAAAGTATTTAACCATTGCAAGCAATGAAAATGGTGGTGACAGAAAAAAAAAACAAACAAATGATGTACGCAACTTTGCAATAATTGAATGCGAATGAATTTGAATTTTACGTTTGTTTCTTCACACACCCAAACAACTCAGTTAGCTCACGCCGAAGCAAGTGAGTTTAGCTAGAAGTTGAAAAGATTGAAAAAATGTTTTAATCTTTCACATGTTCAAATCATTTATTCTGTGTAAACGAGAGTTAATTCAAATCACAAAACCCGCCCCCGGAAGAGAGGTGGAAAACAAGAAAATATGAGCTTTTTTGCACTCACACAACACTTTCTAAAACATACTTCTATTATAAATTACCTTGAAATACGATTATTATCAAATAAAAACTACAAAAAAGTTGATAAAAAATATATATATATGAAATAAATTTTTATATTTAAAAAAAGTAAAAAAAAAGTTAAAGTATTGTTTTTTTTTTCTTTTCTTACCTTCATTTTAGTTTTGATAAGTTGGAATGTGATGGGTTTGTTTGTTTGTTTCGGTTGTTTTTCTTTTGTCTTTTTTAAAAAGTGTTTGTTTCATTTGATTGGAGATGAACGAAGCAGTTGCTTAAGAGTCAATTTATGAGATGATTTCGTAATTTGGACGTTCGTTTCGAAAAGTTTGTTCAATGCATGCTGAAAATGATAATACATACAATTTAATCCGAGCATTTAAAAATGCACAAGAAAGCTCTTCAGATTAATTTAATTATGGAAGTAAAAATTAAATAAATCAACAACAAGAAAAGGAATTAATAATCAGAGGCAAAAGAAATTGCATGATAACAACGGGTAACTCGGTCGAATGTTTTTGTTTTACTTTTGTTGCATGGATTGTCTTAAAAAGTGCACTATGCTTGTAAACGTAAAACAAAGAGCATCTCATGTCATATGAGATTAATGTTTTTCTACATTACAAATCTATGTGGAATGCATCTAGATTTGAATGAACATAACTTTTCTGCTAATACGATCTATAGCCAGATGTCCCCAGTATGTGCACCATCTCAATCGAGATCGTCCTCTATTGCGTTGACATGAGTGTAATTTATCCAATTTTTTCCTCTAAGGAACTGAATATCTGACTGATCATTAATCACTTAAATTCTACAAGGCATTCGATATCGCTAAAGTGATATTCGGCCACTTGCCAGAGTAATATTCAATGTCCTCAACTTTTTATAGTTTCTTTAGAATGCATTGTTTTGACCTCTTGTCCTTCTTGCAAGATTCCTTCTGTACATGGTATTAACCAGTAAGTACTTTTTTTCCTTTACTGATGGCAGTCCAAAGAAATGTTAGGAGTATCTTCGTTCTTGCAGGACATATCAGAGAAAGATTACCTAAGTGGTCTTATGGATGTTGAGTTTTCGCCACCTTATAAATTTGACTAATAACTGTACAGACTTAGGAAGTATCATTCGCGTTTTCTCATACGGGCTCTTTCATTGCCAGCATAGACTTTAGGTGAGGTGACTCTGGTGTAAGCTGAAATTAAATTCAAAATAGACGACAGAGTTTTAACACTTCATATTGACATCGTTCTAAAATGTTGATGCCCTTGTATTATGATGTCTATAACTGTCATGGCAGTCAGCAGATAACCTCAATCATAACCTTGACTTTTGCTAACAGCACTACAATGATCTATTAAAGAGCAGTGAAAAAATTCCGGAGTAAGAACCACTATTTCATTCGTCTGTTTTCGAGATGCAGACATGTATGTACATCCAAGACATTGTATTGAATTCTGGCAATGCACATGTTCAATTCCAGTCTAGGATGGCTATCTTATTATGCAACTCGAAACACTCACAAAATTCAATTTACTCCGTTTATAAAATGAATCACAACGAAATGAAGAATTTCCGAGTATCCATTCCCCTGAAAGCTCTTCCTGGAATTGCTAACATTTCTTTAAGCTCATTGTAGCATACGCATATTCTGAGAATTCTACTCACTTTAAAACAAAACGATTTTATATTGGCATCAATTTGAGAGAAACCATAATGCTTGAAATGTTTTCCCCATGAACCAAAAAACAAATTTTATGGAGCTTATTTACATCTCGCATCTTCGACAAGCAACAGAAAACAGAAAAATTGTAAAAAAAATCTGTTACCAGAAGTACAGAAACGTGTGCTTTGTATTGCAAGTGTTCAGTACAGGATCCTACTTAGAAGCACACACAGAACAAAGGAATTTTTTTTAAGCTTATTTCTTTTTAAGACTAGTGTAAGGACTGCAAGTTGATCAGCACATGTGTATCCACCTTATGAAAGCATTTGGTCCTTAAAAATTATATATTAAACAATACTTGTCTTCCAAACGAGCTTCCAATAAGAACCATTTTAAAGCGAGCAAAAAGATTTGCCTTTATGATTTTCGGCCACATTTCAAATTTTTGAGAAAACTGCAATCGGTATTGTGAGACTACTTTGCGTGCTCTTTTTCATTGATTTTTTCAAACTTTTAAACTTTTAGCACTTCATCTTGGAAAGGGGAAAAAAGAAATCAAGTTTATGAAAGCTTAATTTAAACAATTTTTTTTTCACTGCAATCATATCGTTTATTGAGCGACTTGTTCAACACTCTTTCCGTAACAACCATATCACAAGTATATACTAACATCTACCTCCCATGGAATGTAACTTGATTTCTTGAATCGCTAACCGGATGCCCAGGTGAAGTTGCAGATTTGTTTTGAGTTTTTTGATCTTTTTCAATTCTTCTGTTTGTTTTTTTTTTTTACACAAACCCAACTAAATCGTTTCTTGACCTTATCCACGAGCTTATGATATGTGAGTCAGACGTCTTGTTTTAGATAAAGAAAAATTTAAATATACACAATTTTATTAAATTTAAATTTTAATCAAATAAATATGTATTTACACGATTGTTTGCTGACATCTGTTTTTGGCTTTTGTTCGAAATCTATTTAAATGCTTAGCAATTCTATTTGTTTCGATTTTCTTATGAACGCCCTATTGTTGAGATAGGCCATAAAACAATTAAATCAAATGAAACCATATTTATATACGTATGTTTATATTTAATTGACGAAACACAACAAAATGAATAATTATATGTGAAACGTATTTAAGTGAAATAATACATGTTAATTAAAATTATACAGAAATAATAAAACATGCAACAACAGAGTAGTAGGAATATTTTAAAACAAATTACAAACACCTAGAATCTTATAAAGTGTAGTGTTACAGTAGTAACAAAAAAATAATAATTTGAGACCAACACTATAAGCATTAAAAATTGATTAGTGGTCAATAATTTACATATACGATATGTAACAAAAACAAAAATACGTTTAATCAAAAAAATGGTACATGAATATTTAGGTCATACTTAAAACGAAAAAAACAAACAAAAAAAAAAACGATAAATTCGATATTATCAGTAAATCTAAATGCATTTTTCATACACACTTTGTATCAGAATATTTGGCTATTCAATATTTTATCAGTATCTGAAGGTGACGGACGACGAAGAAGAAACAAGAAGAATTGTTTATAAATGTTGAAAACTGTGTGCTGCTTCATTAGAAACGTATAAACGAAAGGAATAAAAAACACATTATTTTTATCTTAGTCATTTATTGAATTGTGAGTAGAGAGTAATGCAGATGGTAACCGAGTAGAATAAGTAATGAATTACGGTAGTTGATGGCTGATTAATTTGGCCATTATTAGACGGTAGAACGAACGTGAATTATTTGAAATACAAAGAAAAAGAGTATATTTGGGAAATAAAATAAGCGTACATGAAAAAAGCGAAATATAGAATTCTGAAAAACGAACAAAAAAAAAAAAACACTAAAAAATGGAAATACATAAGAATTAAAATATAGCACGTGACTATTATTAATGTGGGGAATTATTTATTTTCTACTGTTTTTATACCATACCGCATGAAACACATTACAAATGCAAACAAAATATTAACAAGAGGATTATAAATTATTAAACGATACAATTTAAATAAAAGTACATACAAGTGGTTTTGTGTATTTGTTTTGTGGTGGTGCCGTCGTTGTGCTGGAGTGCACGTCACTCAGGATTTTGCTTTATTAGTGACAATGAGTGAATTTATTTCTGAAACCCCCAAAATCATTTTTTCTGAAAAGTTGTTGGACCCCCTCGACAGGACACGCAAACATAATGGTATCAAAAATGTCGATAGAGGTTATTTTCTTATTATTATCAAAACCATATTTCGTAGACTTAAATGGTTCTGGCGAAAGCATCCGGTAAAACTTTTGACGGTCCTGGAAACTGAAGTTCTTGTAATTGGAATACCACCCAGGTATAGTAGGTATACATAATCGAACATAAACAAAAATGCAAAATACCGTAAAAACAAAAAGGCGCAAGGCAACTCCTTGCTAAACATCTAGGGCAAGTATGTTGAAATTCCTGATAGCTTCCCGAAAATATTCGAAACATAAAATTTTCAAAATGTGTAAACATCTAGGGCAAGTATGCTCCAATTCGAAAAAGGTTCCAGAAAATATTCGAAACGTAAAATTTTCAAAATGTTCTGTTCCTTGGATTTTGGGGTTTTCTGAAATCTGGCCCTCTACAGTCCAAACAGTATTCAAACATTTTAATTTAAAAATTACAAAACATTTTACAAACTATTGCGCCATCTGATCGCTAGGTCTTTTTAAAGTCTACATGATAAGTCCAGATCGTCAATTTCGCAACCTTAATAAGGATAGTACTAGAGGCCATAGGAGAACAGGGTCTAGCTAATCATGTTGTGCGTGCTATTTGCTATCTCACAAGTAGTTAGGAATCTAAGAAGCTTTTTACAGATAATGTAGTTACTCTCTGAGTGCTAACAGCTACTAGAAAGAACTGCTGACATGAGCAAATAGAAGATTAACCTTAACTTCAGTCATCGAAACTAGGACCTCTGATATTTGAGGCATTTATGCACTACGCCACTGCCAAGCGACCATGTATCTAAACAAACGTTACAAAAGTAGATATATATACATGTGTTACTCCTCTTGATATATACTGCTTTGAGCTAATTTTGGTCCACAATATATAACTTAACGTGCAAAGGAGCTCTCTTTAAACTTAACAATAATAATTGAGTGGCACCACAGCCCAGTTCCTTCAGCAAGTGTACCTGCTACTGTTTTCCTACGAGTAAAAGGTACATACAGCTCTTTGTCTACTCCGAACGGCAAGATTTGAGAAGCTTTTCATAGACAGTTAGTACTCTTTGAGTGTTGTCAGCAACTCGAAAGAGGTGGTGCCGTGAAAAATGCTAGGTGTACAGACCAGGAATCGAACCTGGACCTTTGGCATATGGGTGGGCGCACTTACCCACTACGCCATGCCGGCCACGTGTATACCATACTTGATCTCCTTTAAACGTAATTGGTAATGCGCTTAGGGAAACAAAAATCAACTTCAGCAATACACCGATTATAGCGTACAATCAATGTTGTTAAATTATACCTAATTTCGTTCACTTATTCACTTAGGAGAGAGCAAAGTGGATGGTTCTTTCTGTATGAAATTGGTTACTAACTGAAAGGACGTGTGTATAGTAGTAGGAAGTAAAGCATTAAAGATGTACTCATGATGACAACCGATAATAATAATAATTGAATGGCACTACAGCCCACAAGGGACCAGGGCCTAGTTTCTACAACAAACACTCGTGTAGTGCGTGCTACTGTTCTCTAACGTGTAGAAAGGACCTATAGTTTTTTGCCGACTCCGAACGGCGAGATTTTTGAGATGCATTTCATAGATAATTGATACTCTTTGAGTGCTGTTAGTAACTCGAAATAGGTGGTGCGAGTTGTCCCGTTCGGGAATCGAACTTAAACTTTTGCGCGGCAGTCGCCGCACTTACCACTACGCCACGGCGACTACTGATCCGATATTGACACGTAATTCAGCATTCATTAAGGTATGAGTATGCTTCAGGCTGCTTTTCGTTAGACTTTGGCAGGCAAAAAAAAAATATTCAAAAAATAAACACAGATAGTACAAATAATCCAAAATCTATGAAATTATGTTTTTATATGACCAAAATGTGGGTCTTTTGTCAAGCGACCACGATTACGAGAGAGTTAAAAAAAACTCCCTACCCTGCCCATTTTATCACAAGAGATTTCTGTGGGTAGTTTATCACAGTTCTGTGCGAATTCAAATTTTTTTCGTTATCGGTTGATCGCACGTTAAGTCGATGATCGGTCAAATTTCTGGGACTAAATGTCTTATGCCCAGCAAACCATAACAAAAAAATAAACATCCACAAATTTCATATATAATTTAAATTTTCAATAATTTCAATTTCAAAGTAAACATTTTCTATATGACAAGATTTCCACATTTGGTTCAAACGCGTCCCAGTATTTTCGTATGAATCTCGTACTCGAAATCTAGTACGGGTTCGATACGAATATTTTTAAATCTTCTTTGTGAACTCCTGAGAAAATCATAAATTTCCTCAGCCAGTCAGAGTTTAGTCGGAAAATTATGTAAACTACATTTAAAAATTGTGAATTTTTATCTGTGCCGGATTGACTTTGGCGATATTGCATTGCCACTCCTTAAAATGAGGCAGAACAGCTCTTATGATTCACTCAGTATTTGCAATTCGCTAGACCGTATGTAACTAATTAGTTTCTTGTTTTCAAATTAAACCGTGGTCGTCGTGGCGTGGTTGATGAATGTATTGACTCACACGCCTAAGGTCTTAGTTTCGATTAGACTACGAACACCTCGCATTTTTCACGGTACCACCTTTCCCGAGTGAAAATGAAATTGAAAAGCTTTTCAAATCTCGCAAAGTCCCCCCTTTACTCGTGAACAAACAGTTGTACTTACAACGCAACTAGTTGTTATAGAAGCTAGGTCCTGGTCCCTTGTGGGCTGTAGTGCAACTCAATTATTGTTATTATTTAAGCAAGATTTTTCATATATTATTATGATTCTATCCATAAATATCTAACAATATCAAAAGTTTCTTCGCTCTCAACAATATCATATACACATCACGAATCGAAAATATGCGTTCGCAGACCTCACAAACGTCGTTCTAACCAGAAACCAATTGGTCTTTTGTTCTAAAACATATGTTAAGCAAATCGTACCAATTTGACACCAAGATATCCTATCGTTACAAAACGCATCGTACTTTCATGAATGTAACGAGTGCATTGTGCTTTGACCCTAAAACGTTACTCATAAAGCTCTGTCGCCTGAAGTTAGTCACTTCTGCGAATATCTATCTTATCGTTTCGAAAAAGGGAAATCCTCGAGTATTTCAAACACATTGGGCCGGTAAACTAAGTGCACTTGTAAATCATGTTATCAAGCGTCGGATTAATGAAGAGAGTGTTTGCAGTGAACAGTTACGAATAGTCAGTGATCTGCGCCAAAATTGAAAGATCGGAATCCCAGGTTGGCGGCCGTTTCCAGGAAGGCGGTAAGTTCGTGGGGAAGAAAAAAGGCACAGCTTTTTTGAATATATATATATTTTTTTAATTCTACTGGTAAATTGGGAGAAACTTCTATTGTTTAGATTTTTTTGAGATTTTCTGTTTATTTTGCAATTTTTTTTAACTTTATCATCCTGCTTATTGGGTTTCATGTCTTCGAGCATCATATGTAGTAACACTTAAAATAACAAAATTAATCCGTAAACATACAATTTTCGTATTTTCTGTTCAAGCTTAGCCATTACAATCATCATTAAGTTTATAGAAATAATATTTAGTTTAAAAACGGAGGAAATTCCAAGAAAATAAAAAATATATATATGTGTGTGTATGTATAATGTACTGTTTTTAACTTTGCTGCGAGCGCGAGGGAAAAAAATAGACTACGGCAACGGCAGAGCGGAGTGTTCCTACAAATACTGATGCGGGTGGTGCTGCTGTTTTATGAAGGCCTTGTAGGCCTTCTTTGTCTCGGCATCCATTTCGGGGTCCACCTCCAATTCGGAGTCTGAATCGGCAGCGCCGTCGTTCAAGTCATTTCCTGATAGATTTGCGACGAGGAATGAACTTTCCTCTTCGGTCAGAATCTGGCCGTCGGGGCCATAGAACACTGGGTCGTCGGATAGGCGTACGCTATTCGAGTTGTTGAATGGCGGAATCACGGCTGCTGGTGGTTCTGACATGCGTCCCCATTTGTTCTTCTGTAAATTGAGGACGTTCTCAAGGATGCGGCTGGTGCTGACGTCCAGAGCGTTAACGCTGCTCAACTTTTGTATGATGCTGGTCATATCTTGGGGGCAGTCAAACTCTAAGTCGTAGCCAGCCAGCTTGAGCGAGAGGCATATGCATTTCATGTTCTCGGGAGTGGTTTTTCGCAATAGTTGGTTGATGCAGAACACTATGTTCTGGGCGATGTCTTTTATGCGGTTGCCGTCGTTTCGCAGTTGCATGTATAGCTCGGCGAGAAAGAGTGTGGTTCCACGGACCTTGGACTGTTCGTTCTGCATGTACTTAAGGATCTCATTGCGATGATATTCCAGTTTAAGGTTAAGCAACACTCGAAATGAGCTGTCCTCCCTAAGATCGATTAGATCGAGAAGGCCGTACAGCTTTGCTCCCATGTAACGAAAGTTCTGCTCCTCAATGGAGCGATTGAAAATCATCTCCATTGCGTTGCTGAGAATGTATTCGTTCGAGCCGAAACCCTCAAAGAAGGTCAAAGCACTAGAGGTGATTGAGTCAAAAGAACCAGGATTCTCATTTAGGCAGTTAATCAGTGATTCCACGTAGTTTACGGCAAAGGTTTCTTCCTCGGTTTGCTGGTTAGGATCTGTACTTGCGTTTGTCGAGTTCTGTTGGTTGGCTGGGGACTGTTGCGGCTGCTGCTGATTATTGACGTTCATGTTGTTGGAGTGACTAGAATGGCGTTGTTGTTGCTGACTTCCGTTGGAGAAACGCTGCTGCTGCTGTTGCTGCATATTATAGTGCTGATGATGGTGCTTGTAGTTGTTGCTACCGCCGCCACCACCTCCTTGTCCAGAGAATTGCTGATTCTGCATGTTGTTGTAGTGATGGGGCTGGGGATGTATCTGCTGCTGTTGCTGGTAGTGCTGCTGTTGGCTTCGATTTATTTGCAGGCGATCCTGCACCGAGTGAGTGGTTGGCGCGACATTACTATTCAGTCTCATTGAATTCATCTGATGAGGTAAATCTCTCATGGCAGCCCCCCCTGCTTGAGCATTCTGGTGATGATGATGGTGGTGGTGTTGCTGCTGTTGGTGGTGGTGATGGTGCTGATGGTGATGGTGCGATGGCTGATGGTGTGGCTGCTGCTGCTGCTGTGGATGATGCTGTTGGGGCTGCTGCTGTGCCTGCTGATGGAAATTACCCAGCTGTGGACCAAGATTATTTCCAATGTTATGTACTACCGCTGGATATCTTCGTGGTATGAACTCCGGAGCGTTTGCCGATAATTGCTTTGAAGGTGGAGCTGACATAATTTTCAATTACTTTCGCGAATGTCTGTGCTTTTTTCGATGGATTGAATTCTGCCGATTAGATTTTCCTTTAATTCTTTCCTTTTAAAAAGTGACACAATACCGAAATTCACGCTTTGCACACACAAAAAGTGAGCGAGGTGAATGTAAGAGAATTTCACGGGATTGGAACAATGGATGGAGGACGGAACCCTTTGACAATTGGAATGTAAAAATTTTTTTTTTCTTATTGCTCGCTTTGCGATTATTTCTAACCCCACTTCGTGGTAGTGCGCGAAAGTGTTGTGGCCGATTTCTTTTAGTGTTGTCTTTCTTGTACGTTGTTTTTTCTTCCCTTGAGATCTGGGAAAGTTGGAAAGTTGAAAGAGATTTTTAGCCCAAATGTGCTCTGAAATGGGCGAGTTCAGCGGTGACTGAAAGTTTTTATTTCTAAAGTTTGCTTTGTTGTTATAAGAAGTAACGTCTCAAACTATTTAATGGTCACGAGAACAAGTTGAATGCCTACATCGGGATGGTGGATGGATGGCTAGATGTTCCCGCTTATTAGCACTCGTTCAAAAGCCCAACAGAGCAGAGCTCTGTACACAGTAGCCAATAACTTTGTGTAGAATATATACGAACGGATGTTCAGACCAGGCTGAAGTGTTAGGATGCTCTGCGTCAACTTGTTCAACCAGATTAAAAACAATCAACAACCTTGCCCTGTATGCCAAAACCCTGCCTCAAAACGCGTAAAACCTGTAATGCAAGATAAGTCTCTATCGATTGTTGAAAAAACGGCAAAAAAAATGTGATCAACTTTTTTAGGAATGAATTATTTATCGTCAATCAACACATTCCTAGTTTCATATATCTTAGGAGACTTTCAGCAATATAGGTAATTGTCCGAAAATCCATTATCTTTCAAAATGAGAAATCCATATCAATTTTAATAGAAAGTGCTAACTTTCGTCTCGTGAACATACACAAAGCACAAAATCGAAAAAATATACGTTGAACACATTTCCAGTTTCCGAAATCAAAATAATCATAGAATTGGAGACAGAAAGAAATTCGAAAAAACACTGCATTTGACTCTCTCGCTCGTGTGCCATAATTTTGCGTTTTCTTTCAAATGTCATCCGCCGCTTCGACTCCGAAATCAGCTGAAACCTGTCAAGCATGATAGTGGTGTGAATAGTGGGCGAAAACATTTTCTTCTCGGCAAAGGAGGCGCAATCATGCAAGGGCAAAATTTATCAAAAAAATTTCTGTCGAAGTTAACGAAACGTAAAGTGTCGAAAACTGATAAACGCATCATGACTCCCGACTCGAATACCATTGTCGAACGATCAAGTGAATGGACCATCCTCTATTGGATGATGGCAACCATTTGTATGCCGATTGCGTTGCCGTTGATTGTGTTGAATTTATTAAAACGCGCTCGAGAAAGCAAATACAGAGATTGCTTACCTGGGAAGGTACATACATATGCGAATCCATGGGCCTCGTAAAAATTGATTTTATCGAAAGTGTGGTGTCTTTGCAGGTGGTGCTAATAACAGGTGCAAGTTCTGGTCTGGGGGAGGCCTTAGCTCATGTTTTCTATCGCGCAGGATGTAAGGTGATTCTGGCTGCACGACGCGTGGAGGAGCTGGAGAGAGTACGAAAGGCATTACTCAATTCAGAAGCCGTGAGTAATCGTTTGCTTTTGTTTGGGGTTCGAAGTTCGCTTCATATCACCTTATTGCAGCATGACGTCACATATCCACCAATCGTAATGCCGCTGGATTTGTCGGAATTGAATGAGATACCCAAGGTGACCGAGAAGATTTTGAAGATCCACGGAAAAGTAGACATACAGATAAATAATGGAGGAATCAGTGTGCGGTCCGATATCATGTCCTCTGCTGTTGATGTTGACCTTAAAGTCATGTTAGTTAACTACTTTGGCTCGGTGGCGTTGACCAAAGGTCGGTAATCAATAAGACACGCGCGGCGTTTATTACTTTGAAAATTTTAGAAAATCGAGTTTTTCCTTGCGAGTGTTTTAACACTTTTTTTCACCAATAACTTTAGTTAAGTGCTCAGAGTAGCGTCTGCTGACATGGATAAATCAGAGCAAACTAAGACGGGGAGATTAATTATATCATGTGGCTTCATTCGTGCTGTCGCTTCCGACAGTGGCGAGAAAAAGAATGAAACGTTTTGGTTGTGCCGTTGATTTAGCTACCGGGGCTTAAACATCTGTCTTAAGGCTTCGGTTTTATTTATCTGTCTTGAAAAATCGTGTTCTGTAAAGGTTCAGTGTCCTAAAATAGGGCGGAAACATAAGAAAAATAATAAATCATTTCAGAACGACTATTCTCCAAGCCATTTGAAACTGCTTGTCAAGACTGTAGTTCTTTTTCAACTCAAATCTGTCGTTTGAATCATTTTCAATGTAAACAAATAAACAATATCAATTTACAATTTCAGCCATACTGCCGTCCATGGTGAAGAGGAAGGAGGGGCACATTGTGTTCATTAGCAGTGTGCAAGGCAAATATGCGTTGCCTTATCGATCAGCGTATTCGGCATCCAAACATGCCGTGCAGGCATTTTCCGACTCCCTCCGATCTGAAGTGGCGCACAAAGGCTTGAAAGTGACCTGCATCAGTCCGGGTTACATTCAAACGAAGCTTTCCATGAATGCTCTTACCTCAACTGGGGAGTCGTACGGAAGTATGTTAGACATTTGTTTTCACCCCTTGAATTTGGTGCATGTGCATATGTATGTATTTTTCTTTTGTAGAAACGGATGACACAACTGCAAGTGGGACACCGCCTGACAAGATGGCGAAAGATATTCTCATAGCAGTTCTGCGAGAAGAAAAAGATGTTATATTGTCACAAGTTCCTGGTGTGGTGGCGTACTATCTGCGTGTTCTCTGTCCCCCTCTGTACTTTTGGGTGATGGCTAGACGAGGCCGCAAGTTGGAAGGTTCCGGGAAAAAGAATTCTTAATCAGTATTGTGCTTGTGTTTAATTTATCGGTTTGATACGTGTATGACGTATTTATTTCCCAATTCCAAAGAAAATAAACCTACTAATGTATTTTGTATGTAACAAATAATTTGAATTATTTTGGCTAACAACGTTTCTGGACTGCAGTGATCAGTCTCCCTAAGATGATATTTCGGAAATGAGGAACTGTTGTCTTGAAGCCAATAGGTAAGAAACTCATCTGACAGACTACGAAATTATCTTCGAAAATACAACGGATTCATTTTACTTATGATACTAGACTTTAAATTCTGAATTAAAATTATTTGGGTTTCACTTTGTATTTTCGAAACGTACACACTCTTTTTTGGGGGAACACTTACAAGTTGTAGATGTTTCGTAAACGGTTTGATTAACTTGATTCGGAATAGGAGATTTTGGATTTCATTGATGCAGGAAGCACCAGTGAACGATATTTGGTTGCAAGGATATTTGAAATTTAATTTCGCTGTTTGGTTTTTGGTCTTAACCTTCACAGTGCTTTCTGCTTGTCATGCGATAGTTCAGTGCGGTCACCAGAAACTAATTTCTGAGAAAGCTTAGTAAAATTGTTATAGGACCCGTACTTTAAAATATCTTTGCTAGAAATCACATAGAGATGGGTTTCGAAAATGGCTGACATCAATAAACTGATTTTCTCGCAACCTCGACATGAAAAAAAACCAGCAACTAAGAATGTATTATTGCCTATTCAGTTACTTGAAAAGCGTTTCATAAACAATAAGATTTCCTTGTGTTTTTTTGGCAACTTTATGAATGTTCGGTTTAGGGATCGATTCAGGACAACGCGGTTTAAAACCTAAGCACTACCCCAAGTCTCATAAAAGATTATTGCGAATGTACTTTAAGTTCTAGTGAAGGTTTCCAATAATTCCTAGTATTACAGTTTGTAATATGACTTTACCCAGAAATAAACTTTGCTTTTTGATTGAAGAGTTGGTATTCTATTTCAGTCAACAGTTTGATGAACAATTACAATGAGCAGTGTTCACTCAAACAAACAGTGTAAACCTTTGGAAAGAGCAATTGAATGCATTCATGGAGCTCTTTACTGACAATGCGGCACACTTAATTATCGTCCGCCCTACCTCTTCCATCCTATATACGCATAAGGTCCCGATGTTACCCATAAAAGTCAGATCATTCGCGTACACAAAAAACTCATCTATCCTTCGCAAAACACGGGTGGTTGGATTAATCGGATCAAAATTTCTCGAGATACCCAGCAAGAGTGATGTGGAATTTCTTGACCTCTATAAAATGTCCCTTTATTCTGCAGGAGCTAAAAAAGTGTCATTTTATGGAAAGTTGTCAAAGCACTATTGTACGCCGCGGTCGACAGCAGAATTTCATTTGAATTTGCAGCAATATTTGTGGACGCCTTTGATTCCTTACCCTTCGACTTTGTCCAATAAATCTTCCAGTCACCTACGAATACCCCGTTTTTCAGTGATACTCGATCTTAACTCGGGATTTATTTTCTTCAGAAACATACTTACACTCATATGACATACTTTTCCACACACTTTCTTGGTTAAAGCCCACAAAAAGGAAAAACAATTGTCCAATATTTATTCAACATATAATTCTCTAATTAGTCACTTTATTCTATTGGGTTAAGCATAGTGTTTGGACATATAAAACATTTATTTGGTATATCTCCGCTTTAGTGCTTTTTGTGCTTCTCCCTAACCTCATCGGCAATTTTTTGCCATCGCTCCAGGTTCTCCTGACACATGTCGAGCAATGGCTTTGCCTCCGGGATTAACCGATGCAACAGCGAATAGCAAGGAATACAAATGCCCATCAGGAAGCCAACCTGGGAGGTAGCCTGCTCTTCCGGTTGGTTTCGGTCCATCATGGGGATGGGTATGCGGCCAGCCGCACGTTCCGCATCACCCTGATCGTAGAACTCCTCAAAGATCACCTTCACCGTCTTCTCTTGGATGTCCCATGGCTTTGCTGATGCGGAGAGGTCACTGGCGGTCATAGCAATCGCCTGGATCAGCAGACGGTGCTCGTGGTTGCTCCACGTGAACTTCTCCTCCTCGATGAGTGTCTGCAGCTTCGTCTTGTAGGGGAAAAACAGAGCGAGATCTGTGGCCAAAATGCAGTGTTTGATCAGACCAAGCACTTGCTTGTATTCGGAGCTTGACAGCTTTGCGAATATGTTGTGTCCCTCCTAAGAACCGGCATCAGTATATGAATGTGCTGAGTGGATGAAGAGGGCTTACCTGTTGGAGGATGGTCACAGTTTGGTTGAAGTGGTGATGCTCCATAGTCGAGGTGCTGTAAATGCCAGCCAAAGGAGATTCAGTATCGAGCATGAACTTGTTGTTCTTCCCACGGTGGTCCAAGTCGTGGCACAGTGAGCCAATATATAGCGCCAGACACTAGGGATCAAAATCAGTTAAAAGTGATTTTACAAGAAATTCGAGGCACTTACCTCAATGGGCCTGAACACGTCCGACGTCTTCTTGACCAGGGAGTAGATGGTGTTCGCCACGGAAAACCCATGCGTCCAGTTGTGGTACGGCACCCGTCGGTAGTTCTTTTTTATGGTGAGCGTAAACTTTATCAAGCTCGTCTTGTCAAACCGCCGCAGTCCGAAGAGGTCGACAAACATGTGCGTGGCTAACCTGATTTTTTCCATGTCGTCGAAGGCAAACGGATTGAAGTAGTAGTTGTCCAGGTCTGGGGCGACTTCCGGGCTCTTGTCGGTCAGGAACTTCTGCACTTCCTCATCGGTGCTCGTGTTGTGATAGCTCAAGACCTCCAGTGCGACCTTGTACTTCTGCTCCGATCGACGGATTTTGTCGTAGAGCTTGGCGTGGTGTAGTGCCAGGCCACAGTAGACCGCAAACATCTCGAAAGCTTCCTCGTCTTCTTTGGTAAAGTGACCCGAGTGTTTGTTCACCATCTGCACGACGCCAATGATGGATCCTCGAATGAAGATTGGCATACAGAGGATGGTTTCGGTCTTGTAGCCGGTCTTCTGGTCGACCGATCGGTTGAACCTCGGGTCCGAATACACATCCTGGATATTTAGAATTTCTCCAGTTAGGGCTACGATACCTGCAATGCCTGTCCCAATGGGGAAGCGAATCTCGTCAGGTTTCTTGTCGTGATCCTGTCCGTTGACTTTGGCGTCAGTGCTGCCCACATCGAAAATTGTGGCATAGAGCTCCTTGCTCTTTGAATCCACTAGGAACAACGAGGCGCGATCTGCGTCGACTAGACGTTGAGCGAAATTCATTATTTTTGTGACTAGCATGTCCATACTGACCATATCTTGGAAAATGGACCTACAAACAGCGAAAGTTAGTCTCTGAGGTTACTTAGGCAAGAGTGGACTTACTTTACTACTGCCAGAAGGAAGTCATTAAGCTTTCGTTGCTTACTCATGTTCATGAAGAGGTGTGCATAATGCAAGGCTATACCTCCCCAGACCAAGTAGCTGCAGGATATTTCCTCATCCTCCTCATGGAAGGGAAAACCCTCTTCCTTCCGGAATAGCTCGACAACAGCTATTAGTTGACCGTCTGGCTGGGCAATAGCTTGACAGAGAATGTGGCCAACATCACCCTAGAGAAAATGAATTCATAAGCGATTTTCGCAACCCTTCGGTTATCTTACTTTCTTTGGTAGACCATCGGGAAACCGTGCATCCGGTATATCCTTCGACAGCCGGACAGCTTCCTTTGTTTTTGCCACATACAACGGTATACTTGCTTGGGAAGGGTTGATTTTTTGCAGCTTTGTTGTCCCCGACGAGCTTTGTCCCATGTAAACTGACATATTCTCGGGATCCCCCGACTCGGCTATGTAGAGAGTGAACCCGTCTGCATTTACTGCTGACGATATGCAGCTGGCCAATTCGAAGAGAACATGAGCTTTTGTTGGTCTCAGCTGCAGCGACTGTGTTAGGTCTTGAAGCATCTGACGCTTATCAGCATGCACACAAAATTTCCATCTTGAAAGGCTGGTCTTGCGGCCGTTTCGGCCAAGAGATTGTGTCGTTTTCCGGGCTCGCTGCGTGCGCCGTATCATCCAGCGCTCCAGCTGCTCCAGTTCGATGTCATCCATGACGTGTTTCTCCAAGAAATCCGGATGGTCCCTAAGGAATCGCTTGACTGTTGATACCGAGAGGCCTTTTCAAAGTGGTATTTCAAGGTTAGTCAAGAAAAAGAAAGAAGAGTGGATGGTATTTTCAGGATCTCATCTTACCATATTCGCTACAGTTGCTTTCATCTGATTCATCATGTGAACTTTCTTGTCCTGAAATGGGAAAGAAGAATTGATAGAACCAATTTTGAAAGACTAATATTAATAATAAAATAATTGAGTGGCGCTACAGTCCCCAATAATAATAAATTCAAATTCACGAGTAGAGGTTACCTACAAATCTTTACCGACTCCGAACGGCGGGATTTCAGAAGCCTTTCATAAACAATTAGTACTTTTTGAGTTTTGTTAGCAACATGAAAGAGGTGGGGCTGTGTAAAAATCCGAGGTGTTCGTCTGGAAATCGAATGTAGACCTTTGGCGTGTGGGTTGACGCACTTACCCACTACACCACTGCGCCCACTTGAAAGGCATGCTGACATGCTTTTATATTTCATGGGCAAATTGTATGATTCTGATAGAAACTCATAGCACCAGACTGCAAAATAAATAGTGTGAATTTCGAGTTATACTCACACATAAAAGGTTTCGTTATTCTTTTCAACAAAATTTGTTGAAGATAATTATGCAGTACTCAACCGAAAATTAAATGTAAGCATGAACATATGTTTCAGGTCAGTCATTCCGCACTTTAGACCCCATTAGTCCCCACTATGTACATACATTTTCTACGTAATCAAACATCAATTTGAAAAGAATAGCTACGTACTTTATCAAAATCGAAGAAGATTTCTATACTTAATTTTTTACTTATTCCAAATTTTGCTTTAAATCCATACTATTCATATGGAGTTTTAAGTGTTCCTACTAATGTTCGAAATTTCATGAAAGTTAGAGTTTCAGGAAGTGTAACGAACAGACGGACACACTGTAACTTTAAAGGTTTCATTTAAAAATTAAAAAAAAATATTAATTAACACGCTTAAATTATTAGCGATCACACCCGTTTCGGTGACCACTTTCGTTTGTTGATTTTCAGCTTTTTCGAATTTTAAGCGATTCGGCGTCTCAGCCCTTCGACATTTGGTCCGTCTGCTGCATACCTCCCTACTTGAGATCACTATATGACATTGAGCAGGTGGTATTCAGATAATGCAAACTTCCTCCATATTAGTTTTTTGATCGGAATTTAGGCATTTTGAGATTTTGACTTTTTGTGATTTTCGTCATTTTGGGACTTTGCACAGCTTTTGTCGTTCGGGATTTTGGGCATTTCGAGGTCTTAGTCTATCAATATCTTGGACATTTCGGGTTCTTGCATTTCTTGTATGTTTAGCTTTGATCTACAGTTAACTTCTAACTAACAGTTTTTCACCAACTCTTAAGTTTTATATATTCAAAGAACGTCTCTACGCATCAGCTCTCAAAGGAATATCTTTTTGTATTTTCGGGTAAACCTCAGTGACTCATAATCTCTTAAAGCTACTGGCTGAATAATGTTGTTTTAATTGTCTAAAAGTCTTTTCTGCCTTATCACCTACACTATGACAATTACTAGCCGATAACACCATATGCCAAAGGTAATTCTATTCAATTATCTAAATTAATCGTTTGCGATTAGGCGCACTCGAAGCAGAAGAAAGAAAACCCAGTTCAGAGCGGGAGATAATATATCAACCGATATCAGCACTCCGACATTTAAAGCGTGTTTGTAAATTGTAAAAAGTCACACCATCTGCCTTTGCATATGCCGTTTACATCACCCGTCCATATGCTATCCGAACAACAAACACGACCAACTGGGATAAACTGAGCGCACAGGTAAACTTGACTTATCGCCCACAGCCATTTAATGATATCACGTTTTTTTGCATGACGTCCGTTCGCAATATCTGCTGAAGTGGAATGCAAATGCAGTAAAAAGATGTTATCTGCCGGAGGGGGTTATCTAATATTTATCGACTCATTTGTCAGATAAAACACCGATTAAAGCTGTGGCAACAATTCAATTAGCATTATGGACAGAAATTCAAGTGACGAACTTTGAGATAGATTCTCATCCCATAATTGCCGGCGGGCTGATTGAATTCAGAGATGAAATGGCCTTTGGGGGATGATACGATTTTCGGTTTCCGTGATTTTTTAATTAGACTCGTACAACGCCTCTTGCAGTCTTCACTGGAAGTTAAGAAGCCAGAAGATTCAAACTGTGTGCAGTTGTACACTGACAGAAGGGCGTGCATCGTCTAATGGGTGGCCATTAGTTGAATTAATTAAAGTCTGATTGATGGACGGCCATAAGTCCAGACGATATGCAAATGAACAGCAGGCGCAAATAGTTATGCATGCCAGCAAACGTATGAAATCGCACTGATTTTGAAAATTCTTTCATGAAATTTATGCAACACTTTCGAATGAATAATTAAAACTCCGTGGGTGGGATCTACGCATTGAAATATGAACATAGAGCTGTTGGGTTAATGGCATTCTAAACGGTGCCGAATTTTGTTTCTATGTGAGTTCTAATCCGATTTGTGATAGATTGTTTTTTGTTAACGCATGGACAGAGCATATCCGGTGGATCTGCGTATGTGAAGCAGAGAATTTAAATAAGCATTCAATTATGCAACTATTGCAAGTGTGAAAAAAAAGGACTAAAAGGACATATTGATTGGACTCTTTAAGGAAGACGAAAAAGAGTAATTCATCCTGCAGTTTAATTTTCAATGGGTTTATTTTTTGACAGATGACGCGTAGTTCCTATCAAACTGTTTTATCATTTTTGTTCAGTACCGTGTGGCAAGTTAGTTGGAAGTAGTAGCGCAAGACAGTTCCTTTGCAACAACTCAAAATTAGCGTTCAATAAAAAATGTTTTTCGTGCGATTCTAGGAACCTACGGTACGCATAATTGACCTACTGAAACCACTATTACCGATACCGATCACGTTCAGCATGTATTGAAGAGAATGAAGCAACTATAGTTGAGAAAACGGTGGCGAATCGATTCTTTGGCCTATTCCAGGAAGAATGTTTGGCTTACCAGTAGGCCAGATTTCTCAATAGGCTAAATATTAATTTGCCATCAGCCCTTCCTAAAATTTTAATAAAGGTGTCAAACTAAACATGAAACGAAAATTATCCAGAAAAAATATTATTTGCATTTGTATGTATTTTTGTCAATGCGTTTATCGGTCACCGAGGGTAAGTGCGTCGACTCACTCGCCGAAGGTCTCAGATTCGATTCCCGGGCTGAACAGCTCGCATCCATCGCCTCGAGTTGCTAACAACACTCAAAAAATACTTATTGTCTATGAAAAGCCTTTCAAATCTTGTCGTTCGGTCTTGGAAAAGAACTGTAGGACCCCTCTGTTAGGAGAGAACAATAGTACATCCAACAAAGAGTAGTAACTGAAGAACAAGGCCTTGATCCCTTGTGCGATAGTCTCTCAATGCTCATCGCAATAATCAAAATATGAGCTATAATAAATTCTTACTTTTTAAATACTAACAACCGAATCTGTCAAAGTTTGGCAATAAGTTTCGAACGAACTACGATTTCATTATGTTATCTTATCAGCGCACCCCAAATGTATACAATTGTTTTGAAAAACAATTCTCAACTGCAGGCTCAACTAAAGCAGGCGGAACGACAGAAAAATTTTTAAAGATTTATAGAGCGTTATCGCATCAGAGAGAATTTATATTTATTTATGGCAACGTTGAACGTTGCATGTTTGTTAACACGCGATGAAGTTCGATAAGTAGTGGAAAATTTGGAAAGATTTTTCTCTCCAAATTGTTATTTAACCTTCAAAAAATTATGGGTTTTCAGTTTAGTTTCAATACGAATAAAACAAACTATTTTTATTTTAGCGCAGTGGATATATTTTTAAGATGAGCAAAAAAGAAAAAAACTGTTTTATCTTTGTCTCCATATGAATGTCTTTGAAAATACATAAAACGAAACCCATATGGTGCACATGTTCTTACTGAATAAATGTAAGGGACACTCACACCAGATGGGTTTCGTTTTATAATCCCGCGTAATAACCGACAAATAATATCTGTGATTTGTTAAATTAACGTAATGATCATGATCCATTTTTAAAAAATTGATAACTAGTGATGAAAAATTTGTTGTTTACAACAAAATGAAAGAAATTTTACCTAAGCAAAAAATGACTTGTTCAAAAATGTTCCCCAAGAAAAAAATTTGTATATCAAACCTCATAGCCATGAACCTTTGTATAAAGACGAGGCACATTCCAAACAAAAGCCTTGAAAGGCTTCTGGCGAAAGAAGGGAAATTGTAATTCTGTAACAGGAGGGGAGCGCTTACAAAAGGTCGGACAACGGCGGCGTCTAAATCTTCAATCCTGAATAAAGATGTCACCCAGTGAAGCTACATTATGCGATCAGACCAAAGCTTCAACAGAAATGCCAACAGTTCCAAGACATTAACCCTTCCGTGTTATAACATAAATCAAATAAAAGCGACACAGCTAAAAGTCTGTATGGCTGGGAGTCAACAACTCCTAAAGGCCACTGCTTGTGCATCGAATGAAGTGATATTTTTATTTTTCACAAATGCATTGTTCAATCAACCAATTCCATAAGCCACGTGGCGCCAGTCTGGCCAATTAAAAATCCCGTGCCACAATCAACACGTCATCACATGGATCATCAACTCATCACATTCCCTGACTGTGTTAATTACAGCACCAAACAAACCGAAACGCTGCCACAAACTCGTTTAAATTGATTGTTTAGCAAAATAATTCCAGCCACTCCACATCTGTTCGCAGTTCACATCATCTTCCCCTCCAATTAATCCGAACGATAAGTGATTATTTTAATTACAATTTCGGCATCCACTGAAACGTGTCAATCGCGATGTCCGCCATAAAATTACGCGAGGGCCTACAACAAACGCGTTGCCCACCCACACATAGGGGAGCAAAATATTCTGGCTGTTTGCATGCCAGACGCAATCGAATGTACTCACGTTGGCCACCCAACGTCAAAATTTTGACTTTGATTCAAGGACCTCAAAGGTCAAAGTTTTGGAGCAGCCCGACCGATCTGAAGGTTTATGCAATCGACCAATGAGGTCTCGAGATGCGATTCACTTAAAATGAGTCACTTAGTGCGCCCGAAGATGATGAATCGGCCACAACACGTGATGCTTTCGATAATTAGCGAGCTGATGTGAAATTTATTGCCTTGTGAAAAGTGTTCTAATTATTTTAATGCGTGGCGGCTACCAGCGTGAGTGCTTGCCCTGAGATTCAAGCGTATCATGAGATTCTGCTTTTCAGCATGTTGTTGATCGGTTTGTTTCCCCCCCCCCCACAAATGCTTATCAGATGTGAAGGCAAATAATGATCGAGAATTATGTTTGTTTATGAAATGAAATTCAAATCGTTGCCCGGAATGCTCGTCTATTTTGGGTAATACAGGTGGAAGTCTGTCCAGCAAAACGGTTTTCTTTGCATGCAGCCAACTTTGGGGGGGCCTTTGGAGCTATGAAGCCATTAGCTTAAAGTGCGTCGTACTTTTTCGTGTTCGAAACGCGCGTGATTTGACGAGAATTGCTTAGCGTTGCCTTTTCGGGATCGTCTGATGGGGAGTCGTATTGAGTTCCGAGTTTTTAAAGTTGCGTCATGGTGAGTTGGGGGTTAGTTAGTTTTTCTTTTTTGTTTGCAGCCCTGTAAGAAACGCAAACTGGCGGGTTGATTTGAGTCCGTCCTACGTGATGAAATAATGTTCTTAAAGGTGAGGAGTTTTTATTCCCATTTGCTTAAGCTTCAAAGCAACTGAATACGCCATTTGATGGCTTACGATTTTGAGGTTTTACGACTTTTAAATGTTTCGGAACAACCGAGTAAAGCATTGCGGTTACTTCAATAGGATTTCTAAGGGATGTACGACTATTACACAATCTGGTGAAATATTGAAAAAACAATAAAAGTCTCGTAAAATTAATTTTGCTGTAGGGAGCAGTCGTAGGCGACGATTGAAAGAGGTAAGTTGCAGACGCGCAACGAAAATATCTTGCGAACAGCGAAACGGATATGCCTAGGTACCTAGTTTTCAAACTTTCGAAACGTATAGTCATCTTCCGTAGTTTCTGAGGAGGCATTATAATAACGGACCATAACGGACCAGGGCCTTCTTCTTCTTGCTTCTACAACAACTACTCGTGTTGCGCATGCTATTGTTCTTCACGAGTAGAAGGGACCTACAGTTTTTTGCCGATTCCGAACGGCGAGATTTGAGAAGCTTTACATAGACAATTAATACTCTTTGAGTGTTGTCAGCAACTCGAAAGAGGTGGTGCCGTGAAAAAAATGCTAGGTGTCCCGTCCGGGGATCGAACCCAGACTTTTCTGCGCCGCAGTCGATGCACTTACCACTGCGCCACGGCGACCACATTATAAACACTTTTAATATTTTACAGAACGACGTGTAAACAGATATCAGTGCCAGTGGTGCCAACTTAAAAATAAAAAATTTGTCGCTATTGGAATCCCGCAACTTCAAATAAAGTCCGGTCTCCCGCTATTTCTTGACCTGCATGAGGAAACAGAAGAATGTACAACACAATTGGTTATTTTAGAAAATAGGCCAAGGTTCCTAGTGCTCAATAGCGCCACACAATTTAATTCCGGCACAATAACGAAGAGCTCTACCATGTAACACTTCCCAACTCCAGTACATGAACATACATGTGTCTGTCATGCAAATCATGCATCCCCACTATCTATTCAAT
Organism: Eristalinus sepulchralis; assembly: GCA_944738645.1. NCBI lineage: Eukaryota > Metazoa > Arthropoda > Insecta > Diptera > Syrphidae > Eristalinus > Eristalinus sepulchralis. The sequence continues at coordinate 60,260,041 of OX122886.1, forward strand.
TTAATCCAAAAGATTAAGTAATGGAAAAACAAATAAGCGACCTAAGCTATGGAGCTAATTACTCTAACTATCAGAGCTTCCTGAGCAGTGTTTACATTTAAGCCGTTTGATATTTAAAAGATTCAAACGATAAACTCTTAGGATTAGTTATCATAAAGCCAACCAGACAACGTCAGTTAACTGGATGATGGATTACGAAAATCAAAAACTTCACACACCCCGCCCGAAACTGATTTAGATAAGGAACAGTGGATATTTATGTGTGAGATAGAGACGCGGTAATAACCAAATAGTCTTTTGATTGCCAGCAATGATTAGTTTTATTGACGTCAATTAAGCGGGGCATAAGATAAGATAAATATTTGTGGCTTATATAAGTCGTGTAGTATTGAACATGTTTTAATTGCTTGTTATACTATGCAACTGTAGGTCTCTACTGACAAGCTGGAAATACTGAACTTATCTATCTCTCACTGAATTATGAATTGTTCTTCTTTTTTCGTCTGTTGAGGCCCACATCCGTAGTCTACGTGGGCCAACTAGCTATATCTATCCAGTTAACAAGTTTTCCGTCAGCTGTCTCTGGGAGCGTAGAACACGTTGTTTTTCTGCTCTAGCGCGCACCATCTGAGGCGAGGTTGTCCTCTGTAGTGTTGCCATAATATCTTGGAATTCAAAGACTTTATGGGACGGATGTATGTTGTCCGTTCATTTTATCAGGTTGTAATGTCCGATTTTTGACTTTGTTCTTAATTGGGAGCTGTGGAGGTAACATCTGTACAGCACAGAGAGAATACACCATTTGGTGTTGGTTTTATTAGATCCTGAAGATTTAAGTCTCCAAGTCCGTGGGAAACCGGAAAATTGACGAAACTAACGGTAAATGCAGAAATAACATAAACGGTAAGGTGCACTGTATACATGGGAGTATCATGTATATTTTGTATATGTATATTTTTTAAATAATAATAATAATAATAATAATTGAGTGGCACTACAGCCCATAACGGACCAGGGCCTAGCTTTACAACAACTACTCGTGTTGTGCATGCTTTTGTTCTTCACGAGTAGAAGGGACCTGCAGTTTTTTGCCGATTCCGAACGGCGAGCTGAAAAGCTTTCCATAGACAATTAATACTCTTTGAGTGTTGTTAGCAACTCGAAAGAGGTGGTGCCGTGAAAAAATGATAGGTGTCCCGTCCGGGAATCGAACCCAGACTTTTCTGCGCCGCAGTCGATGCACTTACCACTGCGCTACGGCGACCACATATTTTTTAAATAGTAAAAGTGAAAGAGTTCGACAAGTGGGTAGCCCACGAATTAAAAAAGCCCCGAAAACATTGTCGCTTGGAAACCTACCGAAATGCATCATTTTCGCATTGTATAATAACACGTGATAAAAAGTAAATTTTGTATGCCAACTTTTAAGGACTGTGTCTGAATTCAGATGAAATCCCAAACTTGGTTTTCACACAGAAAATATAATGGTGACAATCCGGTGGACATCGAAAAAATCAATTCACTTTCAATATCTTCAACCAAGAGAAGGTCATGCGTACCACAGACGTGAACACTACACGTCGATTTTCCACAGGTCTGTTAAGCTCCTCGCGTATGCCTATGAAATTTAAACCATCGGAAGAAATCAACGGTCTGTCGGTGGGGCTTTTGTAAGCATTGAGAAGGAAGCAGCTAAGGTTATGGTGACTTGGTTGGTATCGAAAAGATGAATTTACTTTCTATTTATTTTAAGCGGTAAAAGCATTCAATAAATAAAATTGATACAAAGCATACGAAATCAGCGAAAACTGGCTTTTGCATGACACATGTAACAGTGACAATAGGGATTCAAAATCCATCCCTATTCAACGTACTCTCCTAATAATTATCCAACGGACTTCAACACTTTGACATCATCAGCACATTGACATCATCATGAGTGCTTTGACATTATTTTGTTGGTAAAAGGCGTTTCGAAACTCAACCGAGATTACAGAAGCTATTGAAATTTGTTAAGCGTTTTATAAAAATGAATAATGGACTTTGAATCAGAGTGGAAGAAGATTTTAGATGTCAATAGCTCATATTTTCACTAAACATGTAACAAATTTGTAGTAATAAAAATTACAATTTTTACAAAAAAATATATATTTCGTGTAGTGCATATAGAACGGAATTCAAAGACTTTAGGGATAGCAGATGTGTATTCCATGTGTTCAAAATGTCCTTATTAACGATGAATTCTTAGAATTACAAGTTTTGTTGTTTTTATACAGCGTTCAAATGTGCATATCTTCACATAGATATGAGTTAAAAAGATACCCAGTCATCCAGATCAGTTCATTGAATTTTTTTTAAATTACAACAACAGTACACGATTCAACTTTCATTTACTTGAAGTTGGGGCGAAGCTGTAAATGTACCGCAGTCTGATGAATGAATTGACAGATCCTTTGAAATAATTTTGAGGTTCAGTTGAGAACTTTTTTGCTTCGAAGTACAGTTATGGAGCTGGAAACCCTCAAAGTGGAAAAATTGTTGTCCAAATTATAAAGTTTTGTCCAAAAATAAAGTTTAAGCAAATCATAAAGTATTGTATTTGTGGGAAACATAAAACATCAACGATGACGAATTTCGGAATTCCGAAAACACGGTTTGGAAAAGCCCATTCAGAATAGGTAACCTTTGGAATATGCATTCATAAAAAAAATTAAAGGTATAGTAAATATAAAGAGTAGTGCATTCATTTCATTTTCAAGCCATTGAAGTTCGCACAAACCAACAATTGGTATAGGGAGTGATCTTGAAGCTCTCGCTATGCGCGTTCAACGAAAGCATAATGTAGCGGAGAGAATATTGACGTTAATGGAATGTATTTTCTACGACGTGGATGAGACAAAAATCTTTCTCGCTTTGGGACGTTTTGACAAAGGGAAGGTTTTATTCGAAAGTTAATTCTTCCGTTACCTGCGAAATCTTTAATCTTGAATACATTTGTTTTAGGTCAGCAACAGAGACCCAATGTTATGTAGGTGGAATACAAATTACGGACAAAGGACTGACACTGATTTATCTGACAGACTCTTTTCTTTTGACATTGTATTTTTCTTTCACAGTAGGTATCATCTATCAAGGTATCTACTTGGCCATGCAAGATTGTTAGCCGCTCTTTACTTTTGTGCCTTGCTTTCCTAAATATTGTACAAGGCTTATAATGGGAAAGTTAAAATTTATGTCTTCTACACAAAAAAAACATTACTTACTGCTTTTAGTCTTCCAAATCTTGTTGAAATTATGCACAAAATTATTCCACATAATGACCAGAAAGTCAATCAATTTATCCGCAAGAATCAATTTCATTCATCCAAATTCAAAGCGAAAAATTCAATTACGCCCACAGAAAGTAGAAAAACAAAAGCAAACGTCCATAAACCATTCGCCTTGATAACGACTTCTATGTGCGCACTAAGAGCTATGCCGCCTTTCCGAATCGGCCAAATCCTCTCCGCGTGTACTTTACTTCCCTGTACCCGACGTTCACTGCACTCGATTAGAATAACAATCGCCGGGGCTAAGAGGACCGACAGAAGAAGAGAATATTGAACTTAACCCGACTGAAGTGGCTAGTGACGGTGCGCTGCTGTGGCGACGGCGGCTTGTGTGACAGTCCTCCACCACAGTGCACCGCGAAGTGAAAACAAATCAAAATAGAGGACCTGAATTCAAATATAGATGCGAATGTGACTGTAGCTGTATCTGCTGACGATATAGAAGCAAACTCAATTAAGAAACCGATTACAACACTGTCGTGGCGCTCTCGTTTTCATTTCACTTCACCTCACTCGCGAGCTCAAAAAACACCGTCAATCACTGTTCTTTTCACTGACACGAACCGAACGTACAGCGAGCGGCACTTGTCGATAGATACAAGTCGTCGTGTGTATCTGTTCTGCTCCACTGCAACATGAAGTGCTCGTACTTGTTGCCTAATGGCTGCGTATGTCGGCGCTTATCACGACACAACCTCCCTCCTTATCGGGCTGATTGACTTGCTTCTCGCAAAGTGAAGAGTGAAAATTGCGCGCGCGGAAGGCGTTCTTTTGTGTGCAACCATTCGCAGTTCCGCCGAGATAACACCTCATATCCGGTTCGCCGTGAAAATTCCATACAAACTTGGCGAAACACGTTCGCTGCCTTCCTTTCGATTTTGACTCGTTTTGCAATACTTCTGTACTTTGTTCTGTTTTTGTTTGTTTAAGGACCAGCGCGGATACGAGTCTCACTCGTGCACAGCGGCGCGCACAATTGAAATGAAATAAATGGCCAACGGCTAGCTTCCACACTTGCCAACGATCTGCGACTGAATGGTGGGGGCTTCAGAGCGCTGCTGGTGCCGGAGAGACAGAGACGCGTGTGTGCTTAGGAGCGCTCTGTCCGAATGGAAATTAACTGCCAGAGACTGTGAGACGATTATCGCGAGCAAGAGAACATATCCGAGCGTTAGACCGGCTTGAATGGAACTGAGCCAATATTGGCCGCGGGCCGGCCAGACGGCAGATGGGAGCATGCTACACGCTACAATTCATTGGGGAATTCTCAGGCGCTATGTGCAAAAAGAGTGATTACCTGCTGGCTAGCTGGGTGGTGGCTGGCGGCTGGTCAATGGTGGTGGCAAGCGACGGTTTCATTTTTGGTTGCGGTTTGGGATATTCGTTCGTCTCTCACATTCCGTTTTCGAATTTGTCGATTTGTGTGACACTAAGCAGTTTATTAGAATTCTCAAAAGTGCTGTGCACTGTGTGGGCGATGGAGATGCAACAAATTATCGGTTTGTGCTGTCAGTCGGTGACAATGATCCTTGCCTTATGTTCAGCAGACATGTCAAGGTCGTTTTACAAATGGAACCACTGCCTTTTGTGGCAAAAATGTGTGGGTGCTTTTTCGCAAGTTGCCAGATTGAGCTCGTATTTGTTGAATATAAACCCAGACCGAGGGTAGGGCGCCATTTTGTCGGTATTGTTTTCATATTTAAGAGGTGTACAGCAGGTCATTTAATATGGGCCGCGTATAACCTAACTTAACACCGTTCAGTTATTCAGAAAGGCGACATTGTCAATGACAAAAACAAATACGTGATTTATAGGATCAAGTGATAATGTTCGCATTAAGGAAATCACTCGTGAAGTTGCTGTTGTTTTTTAAAGTGTTTTTTTTTTGTTTAGGAAAGTGGCAATAATTCTTGTCGATAACTGAATATTCAAATTGCGGAGGGAAAACCTACCACTGAGCAAAGTTTCTGATTTCACTTGACCTCGTAGTGCATTAAATTTGAACGTGTCTTATCAGAAACCTCGGCAGTGAAGCTAAATTATGTGCTTGTCGAGCAATATCTTCCGTATACGTGGAGGGAGAAATGTGAGTCAGACATTGTCGATGAACTTAGATTTTTTCGCTTTTTATTAACAACCAATATATTCTGTTAACTGCAGCCGATTAGTAGAGTTGTTTCTCTTAAACTCCCTTAAGCTTTCTCTGCTATTTGTGATGAACATACATGTATATATGTGCAGTACGTACCTGCTCGACTTAGCACATCTTATAAAATACTTTTTGTGAAGGTCATAAGGAAATAATGATAAACATACATATAGAACGCACAGGCGTTCTTAATGTTAATGATAAACATACATATAGAACGCACAGAAATTACACAACAAATATTTTTCCCAGATGTTAACTTATAGGACCTTGCATATTTCAACGTGTTTTATTCAGTATTGCATAGGCAGCCTAAACAATTAGCTTAACCGAGACGTTTGATGTTATAAAAAAGGCGATGCATTGTCTTGTAACTTAATGAACATAATTCTCGAGAATATCGTGCGTACCACAGACGTTAGAATTAGACACACGACTTTCACAGGTCTGTTAAACTCCTCGCGGCCTGTCAGTGGGGCTTTTGTAAGCAAAGAGAGGGAAGCAGTTAAATTGGGTCTTGTGGTGAACGATGGTAAGACAAATTACATTCTGTCTACAAAAAGGGTTATCAATACCGACATCTTGTTCACCGTATCTGTAGTAAAATCTGGAATTAACATCGCCGCGGAGATAGGATGAATTATGTGCTTGGATAGCAACTTAAAGGAAAAGTCCTACCTCGAAGAACAAAACAAATCTTTTCATTCAACTCTGAGCTATGGAGAAGAAGCATGGACATTACCAAATGTAGACCAAGAAACTCTTGGCCGTTTTGAGACGTAAGTCCTTCGAATTGTATTCGGTCCCACTTACGAAGAAGAAGACGTTCCAACAACGAACTCTGGACTAGCCATTGTCTCGACTCAAACGGCTAGGTCATGCAGACAGAAAAAATTCTTCGAATATACATCGACTCCAACACCGCGGAATAAGGTAGTAAAGGAAGACTTCGCTTTCAATGGCGTAACCAGCTGGAGATGTATATAATCTGTAAGTGAGAAATTGGCGACGCCTAGCCCTTCTAATGGAAGTGAAATATTGACTGATACTAAAAGAGAGTAAGGTTATAGCTAAAAGTCTTGTAAGGTTATAAGCCTAGCCTTGGTAACATCGCTAATTTATTATCTATAAAGAAAATTAAGGAACAAAATAAGTTGCTATTGTGGGGTCAACGTATTTATATCAGAAAATCATTTGGCTTTGAAGACTTCGGTCGATTCTTCTCCACTGCAGTCATAGCCTTAAAGAAAATTACTAGAGATTTCCTTTAAAGACTTCTGTAGGACCTGCCTAGATAGGATGGGGAGAAAAGCATTCAACAACTTGTCTGTAACAGTCCCGGGCTCGCCTCGAGCAGGAACTATACGCCTTCTTCCACGACCTACTTAATAACCAAGACAGAGATCAACTCACTTATAAGCATTGTAGTGAAAACCGACTGCTATCATAATCTTGCATAATTTTAACCCTTTTCCAACTGGCAGTGTAATAAACCAATTTTGGCTAAAGGGCATATAGGTTATCTTTATTTACCTACGTGACTTCTCATAACGGTGACAAACATGCAGTAGAGTAAGAAACCACCACAAAATACATTTTAAAGTAAGCCAATTTAAAACAAAGTTGAAGAGGATTTATTTATAATTTTGTCCGATCAACCTAGTATAGGCAGTAGTAACATATAACAAAGGGTCTAAGTTTTTTTCTGTCACTTAATTACAAGGTGTCGTTATTGTCAAAATTAAGCACACAAATAAATTTTGCACTCTAAATTGGACTACTGTGTAGCTCTTAGAAGCAAATGCGACCTAAAATGAAGGTCTTTACTCCATTTTCGAACAAGTGCGAAGGAAATTTTAAGATTTTTATGTAAAAACAAGAATATATTGCTCAAGAAGGAATCTTTAGAAGGTTGGTCTTAAGAACCCTTAAAAATTAAGGTACAAAATTTACATAAGTTGAAGAGAAAGAAATAGGTTTAAAAAGCATATCTCAATTAAATTTATTTTTTGTGTCACAGTTTGAAAAACAGCTGCTGCGAAACCTTCGCGTTGACTAATTTAATACCTTCAAACAAATGACTTTGTCTATAATAGCCGCTCCTTGAGAAAAACCGGCTAAAACTTGCATTTTATAATCCTCCTCGATTCGATCGTTCGGTCGATAAGAGTCGAGTAAAAAATGCATTAAACGTATTTATAGGACTTAAGAGTGCCTTCACTTCAATCGTCAATTCAAACTCATCAATGCATTGGCTTTGTGAGGTCATAGCCTCACTGATGGAAAACATTTTTTTTTTGTGGAATTTTCTTCAAGTGGATTGAATGATTCATATCTGCGGAGTGTTGGAAAATCTGCTTTCATGTCAACGCTCGCTGTTCGCCTACATTAACCTGTCTGCATTTTGACAGTTTGAATCATTTTCCAACATAGCGTCGTGACACCTGCCAAATTGATCCCACTTGACATCTTCACTTCACCGAATTCCCTTAGGCACTTTCCACCGAACAACTCTGCGCTTAAAAAGCAACACTCGTCGCACAATGTAAAAGTGATACGAATACTGCAAAAACATGACACCCTGGGAACATAATCGTATGAAAGTAGTAAGCGGTACGTGCAGGTGATTATTCATGTCCGCTGACGCTGCCGCCCCTCACATGTGTGCACACCACACTCGCTGTGCACCGATGTACGTTCGAAGGCTTAAGCGCTTCTTTGTTTGTCGTTTCGAAGGCGCTAAGTGTTCGGCAAAAAAAAAAAAAAAAAACAGCAACATGTGAGACACAACGAATCCCATCACGTTCCGGCACTTTATAATTTCGAGCAAATTTGAAGCCAATTGCGATCGTCAAATATTTGAGTTCAGAGTGCTCGCACTCGCACTCGCACTCGCACTAACGACCGTCGATTATAACCAAATCGAACTGAAACTGGAGGCGGCGCACAGTGGGGTAGAATTGCCGAAAATTGGGAAAAAAAGTTCGAGTTGAAAGGTATGAGAACTGGGGTAAAAAAGGAAAATCTGTTTTCTTAAGTTACGTTTCTGCTTGTTTTTATTTTTCAAATGAAAACGTTTTTATTAATTTTTAATAACTGCAATTATTATTTGGACTTTCGCTTCATTGCCTGCGTCGTGTGAAGTCGGTTTTAAAATTTATAGAAAGCTTGTTATCGGTATACGCAGAGCTTACGGCTCTGTAGGCCGTGAGCTTGTAAGTAAAAGAAAATTCACAAAGTCCTAGCTCTCTGTCTTTCTTTCCCTCTTTAATACGATGATATTTGACAGATTTTTTCCACTATATTTGTATTTAAAAAATGATCACGAAAAGTTTTATTTCTAAAAAAAGACGAATGATTGATGATGATCACGGGCAATTTTAGTTTTATTTTTTTCGTGCTATCCCCACTGTACGATGGTTTAGCCGTTCCGGTAAACGGCCGGTATTTGCACAGCAGGTACGTACGAGTACTTCATGGACACACCACGTAGAGAGTCTAGTCAGTGTGTCTATAATTTCGTAGGAAAATAATCGTGACTGCGTTATCAAAGTGAGCTGCGTAAAGAAGTCGCTTCTGGTTGTTGTCGACGCCGTTGTCATCTGATATGTTCTGTTTCAGCGAATCAATATGCTGACAGATAATGCTTTGATTTATTGCCTTCCGAGGCCTATGTATGTAATGCCAAGGCGAAGGTAGTAATGTGACAAAATTTTAACGAATCTTCAATGAGCCGCAGATGGAAGAAGACACGACATTAAATGGCGGTCCCTGAAATAGGTAAAGTGACAGAGTTCGTTTTGGATATCTTGTGACATTGGTTTGAAGTAGGAGGGGGTGGGGGAATTTTGCGATTCATTGATGAGTGATGATTAATTACAGAAAGCAGTCGTTTACCTCATTCAACTGACATGCTGAAAACTTCGTTGCGTTCCGAGAGATTTATGAATCGTTTTTTAACTCGCTAGTCTGTAGTCTGCAGCGAGAATTTGTTTTGTTTGATGGATGGCATGTCCTTTGGCGTGGGATTGTTTGTTTTGTAATTTTTTTTGCATTCTTCTTGTGTCAGTTGATGACAAATGGGAATATCTTGTCAGGTTTGAAAGTTTTTTCGCAAATCGTCGACTATTTGTTGGTGAGTTAAGTGATGGCGATAATTTGAAAAAATTCATGTCAGGGTAAAGAATTTTTCGTTTCACTAACAACAGCTATCGGGGAGAATGCTTAAAGAATGGATGGGATGATGAGTTCGGGAAATTATTTCATGAAGTGATGACATAAAGTTAAAGCCGTTTTTTAGAGGCACTGTTGTGTTACTTTATGGAAATTGTTGGAGTGTGTTATAATTGACAGGCATAAATGTGGTAAATATCTCTAACAATATCAAATACATACATATATATCCTGCGTACAAAATGTACACTCGTGATGTATGTCTACTAAAACTTGTCATTTGTGAAGTGTTAACACTTCCAGAGGCTGTCTCTAGCCTGTTCAGCATTTGTATTCAGATTTTTGCTGGAAGTCAGTTGTTGTTTTTTATAAAAACCAAAACATCCAAGAGCTTTTATATTACCGTTCAGACCAGGACGAATTGGTGAATTTGAGTACATTGCAGACTTTAAGCGATATCAGTAGAAGAGTACGTTAGGAGGAGGTAGCAGAAAACTTAAAAATCGACGTTGGCAAGATCAGTTTTTCGAGGAACTCGCGTCTGTTAGAGCTCTGAGAGCAAGTTCGGTCTGCGGATGTTGTAGAATTGGAAAAAACACAAATGTGGATGAAGGTAATTTTTTTATACATTTCCAACGATTGACATCCTTAAAATTTTTTGTCAAACACAGCCAGTATGCAACTTCAATGTGAAGTACTTGATGCAATGTAATCCGCCTACCGAGAATGACGTAATATGTGTAATAATATGTGCAATATTTTATATTAGAGGAACCCATATTAGGAAACACTTCGCTTCGTTATATTATGGGTAAAATGGGTGTTCAATTAGAACCGACTTAAAAGATATCAACAAAAAGGCTTACTAAATCTTCTGAACTCAGCCATTGGTCGAATGTAAAAAAGCTGTCCGCGGTTTGGCCAAACAATAATAATTAACTGCGGTCAGTAGAAAAACATTTTGAACGATAATACAGCACCACCGACAGGCAGACAATCTACGAAACCCAAATTTTTCTTTACTCAAACCCATGTTTAGGTTGATATTCCAAAAATCAAACTATATTCTCCGTCATTATTTCCTGTCACAGATGGCTCCCACAACTCTAAAGTTTTGACGTGCAACTTCTCACATATAATCCACAAGCTATGCAAATCACTGACGTAAATTGCTGTAAAGAAAAAATATAAAAAAACGTTGCACGGGTTCACCTGTGGGCCATTCTCCAAATATATTCCGGAACTAGAATTCGTTGTTGTCCAATATAAGGAACAAATGCGTACAGAACGTGACGCAAGCACATTGTGATTGAATTTACGTTGTTCGTGGAAGTTCACCTTGTTTGAGAAACTAATGTGTGACTCGTTAAATGCTTACGTAAATACAAGTTTGAGTTCCTTATCGACTACAGAGTCCCGTTCAGAGTCTACAAAGTTGAACTGACCAAAATCGATCATTTATTGGGCAATTTACGTGCACAGTTATCTGTCGCAAGACTACGTCTAAGGTAAAGGTCTCCTGCAGCCATGTTTAAACTGCATAGGGTGCAGCTGACTGATTTCAATTCAATTAGTATGCATGTGGCGTGGGGGTGATAAAGTGAGACACATTCAAGTGATTGCTTGAAGTTACATTTGTTAATTTAAACGTCACATTACTTAAACAATTGGGCAGTAAAATATGTCACGCCCATTTGCACTTAAAGTCTGTTTGGAGTGCTGAAAGGAACGATTACGTGTTCTAATGTAATGTTAAGTTTCTGACTTTAGATTTATTCCTATTTTTTGTTTGAAATTTAAATAAAATAAATGGCATATCATGTGGTGGAAGTTTTTTTTATTATAAAAAGTGCATTTCATTAACACGTAAGGTATCATTTGTGATTAACAAGCCTCTATACGTAAAAAAAGTTCACAGTATACAATCTGAATGATAGGATATCCCGAAGAACGCCACAAATGTCGTTTGAATTCAAGCAATTCAAAATCCGCCGGTGTTTGATTCAAGCAATCCAAAAATGTTTCGACGTACAAATACTTATATATTTAAATGTGCGTATGAACACAATTAATCATCCTACCGTGTGTCAAACGTTTTATGACCATACCGAATCTATTCCCAAGGCATGCCAGAGTTCCGTGCCCGCAGAAATTCTAAGTCAAAAATGTGTATATGCGTTGAAATTATGCGTTTAGGAAATAAAATTAATGTGAGCAACTAAACTCACATTCGATTTAAAGGGTATGCTTCTGTCAAAAACTTAATGTAACACGTCGAATAATCCTTGTGCGATATCTTCGAAATTTGAATTCATTAATGAATCGATTTTGTTTAATGATCTCACAGAGATGTGCTTCTGAATCTCTACAATTAGCATGTTTTCATGGTATTCCGTTTTGGCCGAATAATGAATCTGAATGATAGGATTGTCCGAAGAAGTCATAATGCCCCAAACAATTTTTATTGAATGTTTTCATAGAACACAACACGATTTGTTTTTTTTTTTTTTCATATATTCAGGTGTAGAAGCTAGTTTTGGAAACAGCTTCTTTAAATTTGTAGCTTAAGGCCTCTGCCATGACACTCCGGATCAGAAACGTAAAAATTAAAATTCATTGTCATTTGAAAATATTAGGCGAATGAAGCTTACTTTTTTACCTCCACATGAGAGCCACCACCCGTTAGAGTTCGATACACAGTACGTTAATCGCCCGCAAATCACTTAAGAAGTTTTAATGTATTCGGATAAATTAAAAATAAATTGTGAAGTGGACAAAAACAACTTTTAAAGAAAACCACATCAAAGAAAAACACAAAACATGGTGAAAATTTTGTGTGTAAGCTGGCTAATTCATCAACTATACAGTTGTCTAGAATGTCCGTATGACCAAGAACCTAGCACATGCAAAGATTGAATTGCTCCTGCATTTCGTCTAGAAATACGCAGCAAACAATGCCCATCTTGGAGTTTAATAACACTGATTCCGAGGCTTTTTATATTGCCTGACTATCCATGAGTATAAATACATTCTTCGAGGATACACTATTCTACTTCTGCCTTAATTCGGCTTGTAACACACTGCAGCGGTAGGAGAGTCAGTAGATAGATTGAGACCTTAAAAGTAAATCCCACGTCCTATACTTTCTCTGGTTAGGGCCATCGGTGCAAATGCGTATGGGGTCTGCGAACGGGTTATATTGGATCAATCAAAAATCAACCTCTTGAAGCATAGTGATGAAGTTTTGCCGCAGTGTGAACTTTGGAGCTAAGTGATGCACCTTTATTTGGAGAAAATGTTGGAGTCTTCATAGGACTCCATTTATTGTACTAGTCACAGTCTGTTAAGGGTAAAGGCATACAGATGTTGTCGAATCTTCAAATGTTGTCTTACATTTTTAAAATATCATTAAATTTAGATTTCGACACTCATCTAGCAAGAAATTGTTATATGCACCAAACTGCAAGAGATTGCAATTCACAAGCAATCAATACAATAGTAGCCAGTAAACCTAATCCATCCATTTCATCCTTATTGATCTATCTATCAAATAAGCGTTTAAAAAAGTAAAAGAAACAAAAAACTTACCCATTTTAAATCCACTTGGTACACCGCTATCACTTCCCGAATCGCATTCCGTAGTAGTTTTCAGAAATCCACCCTTGAATCCCTGATAGTTACGTCTCATAGCTGCCAAGTACAGAAATAGAGCATCTTTTAATCAATCAAAACGTTGAACAGTACATATCCCCCAATCATGTTCATCGCATACTTACAATTCTTCTTCTTGGTACGTTTGTCAGCCGAATAGCGAAACATCTGTGGTGTCATTATCCAGTTCCATGTGCCAGCAATAAGAAAAGCGAAGAAAATCTCTTAAGTGTAATCCCTGAGGCAAAAAAAAAAACAAAACAACACTTTCAACCACCAACTGGGAGGACAACCTGTCGCCCTAAGTGTCCGCTGCCGGACTGACTTTTGAAAACAAATAAATTTCGCTTACGGTGCCCTTCAGGAGACAGCACACACAAATACGTAATTACAGACGGCCAAAGAACTGAAAGGACCGATTAATTACGAGGATATTGGACGAGTTTTCTGTTTTTCCATTGCTTTGTCCTTTTTACTGTGTCCTTTTGCGAAGTGAAGAAACACGTTAAAGTTAGCATTGATCATCACGAACAGTTTTTCACAATTAAAGTGACACGAAAGTGAATCGAGACAGAATTTATTCCGTTGAAGGGATAATCTCTCAAGGGTGAAGTAAAAAGAAAATGGAAGACATGGAGGTTTGCAATCGAAGACTGTAGATGGAAGGATGGGAACGAATAAACTGCAGGGTTCAGATGCCGATGGCCTAGTTTTCATATCTCACTTTGTCATTGCTCAATTCGTTTATCATTTTTGTTGTCACGCAATCCAATTCGCAGTGTCCTGCAGGGAGAGAGGGGGGTTTTATAGTTTCTTGCCTACAAGTGGCGTTACACTGAGGCACCAAACAGTGGTGGCGGCGTGGATATTTCAAAGTGTTTAGCGATATGCGGCTTTAGTGAGGTACCAACTGTTGCAGCTAATGTCTATGGATTGATTGAAGTATGATTTTTTTAAAAGAAGTTCGAGTTGAGTTGTATAAGAATCAAGTGATCAATAGGTTTGGATGACGCACCCTAGAATGGCTTTGGCAAACAAAATTAGGAGTTCTATAACATAACATCGATTAGAAGTATTCAGAAAATATTGAAACATATTCTAAGTCTCCGGCTTTGCTTTTTTTGCCATTAGATAGAGTTGGTGTCTCTATACTCGTGACTGGAAACACTAATCTGATTGTTTCATACGAATGCGTTTCTCAAAGTGTCATTTCAGGCTAAATCGTTGCTCGTTTTACTATTAATTTGAGTTCTCTGATTTGAATATGAGTGAAATATATAATATATATGTGACGTTATTTTAACAATAAAAAAGAGGAAAGCGCTAAAAAATCAAATCAAAAAATGTCTGTATTTCAGATTGAGAAAGCTGCAAAGGATCGTCTGACTCATGGTTTATCTGTTTGATCAACTATTAGAAGTGTTGAACCATCCTTTTCCGGTTCCCGTCATAAAAGGCTTCTAGGGATACGGAAAATAAACTCGTGACTGCTAACTGCAGAGATTATAGTGCGGTTGTTTGGTAGTTTGTTGGACCAGTTTCTGTATGGTAATATCCAAGCAGCTACAGCTCTGACGAAGCCCAAGGAAGCCTTCGCTATAGTAAGCAGATCGCTTTACAGCAGCAAACTTGACATGGATCTAATTCGGTCAGGCATGGTGTATGGCTGTACAGTAACGTGAATTCCTCCAGAAAGAAAAGATAAGGATGTTCGAGAGGCAATGTCTTTGTGCTTGTCTCAAAACATGTACATCTCTGTGTATAAGCAATTCTATCGCAAAGAGTCTTTGAATACGGAGGATAATCCAATTATAAATCTAAGTCGAAAGCACGTTGCATGATCCATGACTTCAACAAATTTGATCTATTTAGTTTATAACTTAATTCGAGCCAAAAGTGGTTTTCACGATTTAAAAGTGGTGATTTTGGCTTGTAAGATGAAGTTTTTTTATTAAGAACTGGAAGCATTACTTTACGGAGATTGTTGCCAAACAAATCCGCCATTTGAAAACGTTTTAAAACAGCTGGAATAAAACAATTTACGCCATCTCTTAGCAAACCGCACAAAGTAATTTACAAACCCAATATATTTGGAGCTTACTACCCCAACGATGCATAGGAAGAGACCGCACGTCGGAGAGGATTCATTTCACCTTGACCGAAAACAAAATTGTTGTTGAGTGTTGGAATTGTCCATATGAGCTGCTAGAGTGTGGCAACCTTGCACACAATTCGACCATTTGAATGAAACAAAATAAAAAACTCAGAATCAGACCAAAATTGGTCAACAAAGTGCGAGTTCTTCTCCATCTTGACATTCCTAGGCAACACACACCTCTGAGGAAGAGAAACAAATGATCGGAGCTAGTGGTATGGAAATTTTGATGCATTTACCGCATAGCCCAGACCACTTTTCTGATGGCAGAAAATTGGCCGAAAAAGGAGCCGCTGAAAATCACTATATCTATTGGATGTGTGTCAAAAGCCGTTGGCAGCCATAGACGTGATCTTTGACTGGTTTACAAGGAATGGACTATCAGTTAATCCTGTTAAAACGGAGGTTGGAGAAGGAGGAACTTGTTGTGCCTGACTCAACTAATAATTGAGTGGCACTACAGACCATAAGAGACCAGGGCCTCACTTCTACTCGTGTTGTGCATGCTACTGTTTTCTCACGAGTAGGAGGGACCTACAGCTTTTTGCCGATTTCGAACGACGATTTGAGAAACTTTTTATACACAATTTATACTCTTAATTTAAAATCAAGAACTCGACAGAGGTGATGGCGTAAAAAATTTGAGGTATTCCGTCTGGGAATAGCTTTAAAGAACGGTCAGCTTCGGCTGCACAAGGGATTTCCCTATCACACCTGATTCATTGCTTGATGTACTCCTAAACCTCCCACCTTCCTCAAATTTTCCACAAGGCTGGTCTAGCATTAGCCTGAATTTAAGCCAGGAGAGAATTGTGGACAAATCTTCACAGAAGGCTTCAAGCCCAATAGAGGATCGGGCGCTGGCGCCTTCTTGGAGAATGACAGCATCTGTTTACAACGGTTTTCTAAGCCCAAGGGAACAGCGAAGAATATGTGCCTGCGAGAGCAGACGACTTGTGCTTGAGACCTTGCTAAATTTTTAAATCACATCCAAAATAGGTTAGTAATGAAAGACATCTCGGAATTTGATAATAAGTTGGAAGGCGCTGCAATCCACAGGGGCCCATGGACAATTAATACTCATTGATTGGTAATCCGTTGAAAGAGCTGGTGCCCTGAAAAAATGCGTAGTGTTCAGTTTGGGAGTCGAACCTGGGGTGTTCACCGAGTCGACGCACTTATCAACTACGCCACGGCAGCCACCATAGGCAATTTCACGCAATGGGTACCAGAAAGAGCTTTGTCATTTGAATAGATGTAGTTTTTTGTGCAGTGTTGGGTCGAAGATATCTAAACGGACATATTTTTAAAATTCACCTTAAGTTCATAAGCAATAAGTAAATTGTTCGAGTTCAGGGGCAATAAGAATACATATAAGGAAACAAATTGTAACAGATTATAATGTGGAGTGATTTTTATGGTTTCGTTTTCAAAAATGAGTCGATCACAAAATTCATAAAAACCGTTGAAATGAGGTTCATCGGTCCGGTGGGTTCCCAATCGGTTTCTACACCGTCATATCGAAAAATATGCAAAATTCAGCGAGAGTTTGTTTCTGTGAGAATTCTCAATGTGGGTATGAAATATTAGCTCCAAATTCTTTTGACACCATTGACTAAAAAGGGGAAAAATATTGACAAAGAAATTATGATTACCTCATAGGCTTAAAAGCGAAAACTTGTAAATGTGTATGAAACCGGGTTTTTAAGCTTCACAGAAAATATCATCTTTTTGTGACTTCTCTTTTTTCTCTAATTAAAATTTGATAAACTTCAACTCATGGAACTGGCGTTGCCTGGACGATGGCCCTGAAAAACTCAAATGAAACAAAGTTTTTAATTGAATTCAGATTATCTTCGTCATTATTATTATTAATTGGCGTCGCTAGTTCGAATTTAAAAGAGAAGCAACACTCTAGAAAATAAAATAATTATGATTGGTTACCAATTTCAAAAGTTATTCTGTGTACATGCGTTATAGGACAACTGGACATCAGTTGCAAACAGATCTGTGAAGTCAAACGTAATTTTGCGAGTGGAAAGCAGACGCTAAAACGTTGAGCTATTGTGACTGCAAACTTTGCGTGTGCCCAACACATTCTTTAAAGCGAACGTTCTGAGATGCTTGCCTGGTTATACAAGCCCCTGATTGACGCTGCTCACCAACAACAAATAACCATTTTTACGCGTTATTAGATATTTGTATTTATAGGCGCCATATTCCTCGGCTTTTATCAAATTAATGGTCACCTCACCGACACCTCTACTGCGACAGACAAAATTGCTACAAGAGCGATGATGAGTTTAAGCGAACTAATCTCGCAGTGGACGCAGGAGAGGATCGAAATGGCGTTGGCTGTATTCGAAGTGTAATTAAACTGATTTCTAAGAGTTAATTAGCTCATTCAATAGCGTTTTATAGGGACACCTTCCTGGGTTTTATGACGCAAAACAACGCCATCGCTGGATGTAACTGGATGAGATAAACCGGAGACCGAGGGTGTAATTGATAGTAATTAGGTCGTAAAGGCAAAGGCAAGGAGGAGAAGAATAGAGGCGTGCTGCCTCTGTTTCTGTCAAGGTCGGATTGTGTTTTTACGGGAGGACACTGTAATAAAGTCTTCTGTAGGATTGCGTTCACTGGAATTTAGGTTAGTTGTTTATTAAGGTTCCGTGTGGGGTGTGGGGTGAATTTAAGTAGGACTTGTGGAATGTCTTCACCAAACACTGGACATATGGCATACGATTCACCAACAGACACTTGTGGATTCCTCCAGCCACACAATTAAATCAAAATCTCACGAAAACACCCGCAATGATTTCAAATTCCATTCAACCACATTCACAAACACACATGCAAATAAATTAAGAAGAAACTCATCACAGTCAGAACAATATGGTATTTCACACTCGCCACGAACTAAAATTTGAAACCCAACACACAGTTGACCTACTTCCCAGCGACACAAGTTGTAGTCCCAGCTGCATGGTTTCACTCGAAATTCAATTAAAATTGTAATCAAATGTGTGCGCACATACGTTCACGGGATCCAGGCAAAGAAAATTATTCAAAATTCCAACTGATAAGGACTGCTTTCGAGGCACACGTTACCAACAGGCAGGTGAAACTACTCCGACCAGCGTCGGAAGGCAACTGAGTTTTGTTTTGAATGCCGCTGTCCTGACACAATTGTCTCCGTAGACAGCGAGTGGAGTGGGCGGGGATGCGCCACTGAGATTTCACCCACTAAAGCTGGGGATAAGAAATGAGGGTGAAAGTCACAACACGAAGGATAACACAGCAGGAACAACAACACGATCAGTGTGTCATGGCTTGCCGACATACTTACACACTCATCTTCACGTACACGCGTCCCTCTGGCGTTCATCCTGTTGATGATTGCAGCGTGACGAGTATCCTAACAACTGCGCATCAATTCCAATTCGAGGAGGCGATGTGGGGGCACATTAAATGGAGGAACAAGACGTGTAAACCAGCACAGGACATTGAAGGCAAGCAGTCCCGCCGTTGTACGCAAAATGAGGAAAATAAATCCCAGTATCCTGAAGTAAAGTCCTTACTGTTTGCATTAAATAATTCAGGACGATGGCGATCGTGGGGAAAGGATATCTGGCTAGCTGGCTGACGGAGCGCAGCGATGGTGCGAGAAGAGAGCGTGTGGTATAATCAGTGAAACCGAACTCGTACTCACAGAAGGATGCTCCTGTAATCATCGAACAGAAAGGAAGCGGAGCACATTCGGATGTCGTGGGTGAAAGGACACACTTTAAATGAGCCATTACGGATGCGACAAAGTAATAAAACTTGTTGGCTTGCAATTCTTCGGGTGTGCTTGGCACATCCTGCGTGAAGCGTTTAAGGATGTTGGCTGACAGTGGCGGCATCAGCAGCAGCATTGATGGCGGTGTCGGCGGCGGTGGCGGTCGCGTGTAAGTAAGGAAATGTCGTCAAGCAATCACGGTTGTTTTCGGGAGTGGGTGGGGACTGAGAATTTGCACACTTGCTGCTCCTTTTTGTTAGTGTTCGGTGCTCACTGTTCGTTGTCATTATTATTCAAGGACTGCCGTAAGGAGTATTTGTGTGCTATTTTAACACTGAACGTTGTCATTACGCATTAGAAAGTTCAGCGGATACGAGGGTGGTGACGGCGGTGGTGGGGGGCGAATTGCTTTAGGCGTAGGTTGATGATGAATTTAAGGTCCAATCTGAGGTTGAAAGGGATGGCGACGTCTGTGTAAATTGAGGTGCTCCAATTTGACAGCTGTTAATGGAGAAAGGGTCGTTGAAGTGTAATCAGTCAGGTCTTGATTAGGTGGGAAAATTCAAGAGGATGTGATTGTGAGTAGCGAATCAGGAAATCTGATGTTCAGATGAAAGATAAGATAAGAGCAGTGTACGTTAGAGGATTGAAGGGTGAAGTGCGGTGGAAGGACTTATGTTTGTACCAATGCGACCGATGTTCAAACAGACAAAACAGGGAATAGACAAACGGGATGGAGACATTAGGAAGAGACAGGCTAGACTGTCTGACAGTGAAGGAGGATAAAACAGGCAAGATAGGCAGAAAAACGAATTAGGGAAAGGCGAGCGAACTGAAGAAGAGACACCGAAAGGGCGAGACAGACCAACATGGGAAGATAGGCAGACCAACAGGTAGATGGTCTACCTTTGCCGACATGACTGTTATGACACATCAATAGGAAATATGTGGTACTACCACATATTTCCTATTCCAGTGGTAGACTGGGAGGAATGACGCAGCAGGACCCGCCGAAAGTGACATTGCACAACAATGGGAATTTGGATAGGAGACTAGAGTGAATTACATAACAGACTTCCAGGAGTGACATGGCAGACTGGGTGAAATGAATTGAAGCACATCAACAGAATAGGTGTACTTCTGTTGGGATTTGAAATTTTATATTACATTCCTTCTGGGATTTCGATAGGGTCGAATATTTTAACTTCTAAGTTGGCACTACTGCTACGGACATCTGTGCCAAATTTCTTGTCAAAATATTCGCTAGTGTTTGAGATACTCGGCCTTGTGTAAAAAGCTTAAACTGACGTTTTCGTGTTTTCCTTGATGTCACAAGTTTTTAAGAATGCAGTTCCGGAAGATGATTACGCTGCAAGTTTTCAAAATTGAAAAAAAGAAAACGTTGGCATACGCGTGTTACTGCTTTTTAGGAAAATGAATAAAGAATTTTTTCATTTAAAAAAAAATCCAAATTCCAATAGTTCTTCAAACCTTCAGCTGCCTTCTTTAATCTCAACAACCCCCGAAGAATTCGTGAAAATGCATGAAAATTCGTCAGGAAACAAAAAAGGCTCCCTTTAAATAAACTGCACCAGATGTGATGGGCTTAAAGAAATTGAAGCATCCACATTCCTGTGCGGTTTAAGAGATGTTTTATTGAAATATGAGGTTTTATTACTTCCTCGCATGCGATGGGGGTGCTCCACCCCCATTCCAGCGTGCATACGCTGCAGAAAGCAATTTCACGGTTCAATGGTGTGGTGGCGTAAACCCAGGAGAATTATAGATCTGCACGCATCATCATCACAACAGGCACCATCAATTCGTTAATGGCATCAATGAGAAAGGATAGCAATTACCGTTGGTTTAATGCATCCTACACGGGCGTATTCTGAGTGAGCTCTTGGGGTGGGGCATGTACTTATTGCCTCGGGAGAGGCGTTAGTGAGATGACGCACTCAAAGGTGCAATCATCTTAAAAGCTTCATGTGAATAAAAGATATTTGACTAGAATTCCAGTCTTTCTACAACGGACTTAAGATGCTGAGTGCTTTGAGTATATTTGCTGAATGAGAAGAATTTTATTGAATGAAAAGTTCTTAACCATAGTCAAGGCGTGCTAATGAAAGATGTTTTTTAACAACTTTATCAAATCGGCTATTAGAACTTATCGGGAATGCAAACTTTTTGTGTGATTTCAGCTAAAAATATTTACGGTCATTCATTTTTCAGCTTCAAATTAGAACTTAATAAAACACATACAGCGGTACATTTTTGATTTTCATTTTAATACTTTGTAAAGATTGGCCATTAAGTGTGAAAAAACAATATCATTCAAATGGCTGCCTCAGAAAAACTCTTTTGAGGTAATTTGCTTATTCGTACAATTTCGGTAATTATAACCAGAACCGAGACATAAATTCATTAATGTTGGCTTCTAACGCGTCTAGTGTTACGATATTACTCTCGTTTTCCGGGCAGTTCTGCAGAAAAAAATTAAAGGCTGTCGCATGATTTTATTGGCCCATTGACGTCGCCAACACGTGAAATTCCGTAACGATGAAACTTCTCATATAGTCGAGCTAGAATTAACTTGTATTGTAGCCTACTGCTCGCTCTTGTTGAAACCACATATCGTTCAAATCACAATCTTCAAACTCTGACCAAAAAAAAGTCACCATATCTCTCAGAATTGTTTATAAAAATCCGCAGATTGGCATCTTTAAGAGAATGCGAACCAATGACCCCTTTCGACCATAGAGCACACCAAACACTCACTTTGTCTGAATACAACGTCATCCCTTTGATCACTTGTGGGTTTCCTGAGCATCATATGCAGTAAGGGAGAAGTGTATCTCGTCATAATAGAGAAACATGTGTTCCGCTTCCCTTATATATAGCTAATCTTTTCACCACATCTAAGCTAAAACTACAAATATGTAGACCCGATTCACTTGATGAATCAAGGGTGGTCTAATCGGCGACGTTTCAAAAGAATTATGATCATCGTATGACACTAAACGCTCTCGTCTGCTACTGTCGCTCAAAAAATTCGACATAAGCTTGGCAGTGAAAGCTAGAACAAGACTGCTGTCTGACTGGTAAGCACGCATGTAGACTACGTGCTTCTACAAATGATTTCTGTAGAAGCAAGAGGACAAAACAAGAGCGAACCAGAATCCTTCCTATGCTTGCTCTGCTCTTGTCAATTGTCTTCACAAACTCAGTGACAACACTCCCACTGATCTTTTTCCCTTCCTCATCTGTTTTAAATTGTTTTTATTGTTTATAAGTCCATCTTAAAAATAACACCAGTACCGAAATCAAACGCAGAATCACTCTTGCCAATCGCTGTTTCTTTGGGCTCAAGAAGCAATTGAGTAATAAAGCCCTCTCTGGAAGGACTAAGCTCGCTTTATATAACACCTTGATCAACCCAGTCCTACTTTATGGCGCGGAAACATGGACGTTACTAGCAGTGGATGAGGAAGCTCTAAGTCTAAGTTTTGCGTGCGATTTTTGGCCCTGTTTGCGTTGATGGCATCTGGAGGAGAAGATTTAACGACAAACTCGATGAGCTGCACAGCGACATGCGCCTAGTCAAGCGTCTCCGAATACAACGCTTAAGATGGCTAGGTTATGTAGAGCATATGGACATTACTGCTCCGTCCCGAAAAGTCTTCGAATCTGAGCCATTAGGACATGGCAACAGTGAACGGCCCAGGCTAAGGTGGCGGAGAAGGACCTTAACCAACTTGGAGTGCGCAAGTGGCGGCAGCAGGCGAAAGATCGTGCTGACTGGAGAGGCATGTTGGTTGAGGCCCAGGTCCAACCCGGACGGTAGCGTCACAAGAAGAAGAAGTAGTTCATCATAATGAACATAGCTATTGAATAGGATTGGTCTCATATGCAACTAAATTGTATACCCAAAGCCACCCTTACCTATCTTAAACCTGGCGGCCTGTAAGAAATTAATTCTCCTCAGGGAGAATAATGCCTCGTACACCAATTGTGGTCAGAGCTCACGAAAAAAATTTAATTTACAAGTAAAGAAGAAGTAAAGCAGTCAACTGAGTAGAGAGTACGTTCTGCCTAAGTGTTTCTACTCGCGCTTACGATATTACGGTCTTCGGATTGTAAACGGGCGAGTGCCTTAAGCCCAAATCACAACGACGCGTTCGCGCGGTCAGGATTTGATTCCCTTTTTATCGATCTTATTTGAAGCTATGCCAACGCGCGACTGCCTCAGTTTTTTCCAACTGACGATATAACGATCTTAAAATTTGCCATGGTTCCATTACAATTTGAAAGATATAATACATGCATATTCTACAGAAAGTGTTAAAGCAAGAACGAGAGAACGCGTCATTACATTTTGGGTATTTTATTGAGTTCTACGTTACAAAGATTTTCTGTATAGTTCACTCCTAATGTTCTGTAACTTGTACGTTACAAGTGTGACAAATAAAAATATCACAATAAGAGAAACCTCAATAAGCTCTTATTTAATTTGAATTCTTTCTGGCAGCAATTCCGATAGATATGTACATATTTTCTAAACTGGTTTATTCCATTTCCGTGGTGAAAATACCATCTACTGATTTCCCTTGAAAATTTACTCTTGCTCTAGTACGTTCTTCGTAATTGCTTTGGTTGCCCCAAAGAATCACTTAAATGAAACAAAAATGTGTTGATTGTCTTGATCTACTCTTTAATGAAATCTGAAAGTATCTGCAACATTTTTTAGTTTTACTTACTTTCCATAAATCACAAAAAGTGGTTATTCAATTTTGTAACAGATGAATTTCGAGAATTGTACCAGAAACAGAAACAGGCGCAATATTCACAATGACAAAAAATTCGTAGAGAGCTAACGTCAAACGTCATATTTAATTACACCTTATGTATTTATAAAGTAGGTTTACCAATAATTTAAGAATTTTCTTTTGGAGAAGCACAAATAGTACGCAGTTTTTGAAAATTGCACGAAAGTCGTTAAAAAATTTAACCTAGGTCAAAAATATTTTAAATAACGTCATTGCATCATTGTTCACCGTAAATAAAACCCAACAAGTTGATTTTCCGAACACTGCCCCAGTATGTGTGCGACTCACCACAGTTGTCAGTTTCATTTCAACAAGTTTCCCATGTCACGGATGTAAACAAATAACAGAATACGAACTGCATACAGTTCGTCGGAATACCTCCAATTGGAATCGTTTTGTGTAAATTAAGACTTTGTTAGGTTAACATAAATCTTTGCCGTTGCTAAAAGACTTTTCAACATTCCCTCCATAAAACTCGTCCATAGTTTGGCCAAGTGCAAACAGGAAGCGCAGTTTAAAATTGGCGGAATGTCTGCAGAAAATGAAGTTCTATCCGATATCCTCTTCAGCGTTGAAAATGAAGATTTACCACATATCCTGCTCAGTGTACAAAATGAATACCTGTCTGATATACGGCATACTGTGAATCATGAAGGAATCCTCGATGTTCAGCATGACCAACATAACTTTGAAAACGAAGAAGTGCGCGACATATCAGTTAACTTTGAAAATG
Organism: Eristalinus sepulchralis; assembly: GCA_944738645.1. Taxonomy (NCBI): domain Eukaryota; kingdom Metazoa; phylum Arthropoda; class Insecta; order Diptera; family Syrphidae; genus Eristalinus; species Eristalinus sepulchralis. The sequence continues at coordinate 60,284,838 of OX122886.1, forward strand.
GTGACATACACAACATCCCACACAACATTGAAAATGAAGACTTGCCCGAAATGCCACACGCCATTGAAAATGGGAACTTAGACGATTTCGCACGTGACACTGGAGATGAGAACTTAGCCGATGTCTCGTATGATGTTGAGGATGAGGACTTAGCCGATGTCTCGCATGAGGTTGAGGATGAGCAAGACTTAGACAATATCCCGCACAACGCTGAGAATGAGGAGAATCAGGAATTCGTTGAAATCCTGCACAACGTTGAGGACAATGTACACCATGAGGCCCCACCCAACATTCCACATAACTTTATGAATGGCAATTTAGCCGACTACCCACAGAACGAAGATGAGGACTTTGCCGATGAGCCACTTGAAATCTCTATTGAAGAGTAAGTTTGCCCCTTAAGTTGACTTCATGGATTCATATTTCACCGTACCTGCAGGGCGCCGATAAATGCCAGGAAACGAAGAAGACGAGAGTTACGAGCTCAGCGGGAAGCAGACTTTCCTTCGCCATCCAGCGATGAGGCACCGCCGAGAAAAGTTCGTCGCAGATTGCCCAGACGCAGGGAGCCATATGAAGAAGTCCAAAACGAAGTGCCAGTGGTTCAGGTGAATAGAAGGATGATGAACCGAAGGCTGTTCGACCGTGTGTGCGAGGACTTCGTAGAGACAGTGGTGCCCCGACTATCGGATTCTCAGGTGGGTTGTTGTGCGCTTTCTTCCTACTTCCACTTGTAAGTTAAGTCTCTTGTCATAGTTCAAAACAATCTTTCGAGTGAGTCGAAAAACTTGGAGGCAGCTGCAGGAATGTTTTTTCATCAGCGCAGAGGCCCAGAACCTTGTTCCTATGGACAAAAGATCCATCGTCCCCATGCAAGATTACATTCTGATGTTTCTTTGGTAAGAGTGGCATGCAAGAGCAGTCAATTCAATTTCAACTTCGCCTCATTTTCTAGGTTCATTGGCACTGGAAGGACGGTTGATGGGCTCAGCGAAACCTTCGATGTCGCACGTGACGATGCCATATTTGTTCTCGATGTTTGCCTTAATTTCTTCACCTTATATTCCCCAAACCTACTGCCCTTCCCAAAGACGCGACGTCATGCGAACCGTTACGCCGAAGTATTTTCTGAGGTAAAACAGTCTTCTGAGTGCCCCTCGTTCAACATGCATGCATACATTGCTCCTCCTCGCAGGTTTTTGACTTTCCGAACACAATAGGCTGCGTGACGATGCGTCACTTCCTAGTGAGGAACTCAACGCCGATCAGACCGCCAGTGTGGACGACGGTTCAAACGATAACTGACGCTCGAGGTCGTTTCCTGCACGTTCACATGGATTCCATGAAGATGCATCCCAGAGACATACTTGACCAATCTCAAATCGGAGAGACACTCTCGGAATTCTGCTCCGGAAAGTTTCACCTCATTGGTGACGAGAATCACTTCGTGAGGCATTGGCTCCTGACGCCGTTCGAGCATGCGGAGGCGACCAACGAGATTTTATTTAACGAGCGGCACAAAGCCGTTATGGACAGTGGGCACAGGGCTTGGAATATGGTCGTGGATCGATTCGCGCAACTCAGAAGCCAGTATCTGAGCGCAGAGTACGCACACGGCATTGTGAGGGCTTGCTGCATGGTACAGAATGTTTGCACGGATGAACGTGACTATTACAACTACTATGAACCGACCAGGTTGAACCAACCAATGGAGACACTCCGGCCTGTGAATGTTATCCATGATGACCCGGACTTGCGATCGCTTGGCCTTTTAAAACGACGACAGGCATCACATGATATGATTTGAGGCTTGTTTGCCGATATTCGCTTTTAACTGAATGCCGTTACTTGACCAAAGACTTGAATAGTTTGTTAAACAAATAAATATTGAGATATGTACCTGCATTTCGTGTGTATGCCTTTTTTTTGTGTTTGGAGTGGACCTGTATGTGGTGTTGCAGGGAAATCAGCTGTCGGATATAGCAACGTCTTGCTAATTTTCAAAAATTTTGAAGGAATGTCTTCATAGTGGGACATTGTTGTTTTACACGTCTTTTCCAAAAGTTTATTTGAAGGCCTTAGGAAAGGCATCGGAAATTTAAATTTTAATCCATGGAGAACTGGATTGGACTTATGGGCTTATAAGCAGCGCAACCTTTTAGCAGATAAACCAAAAACAAAGCTCAGGGCTTTTTCTGTCAAGGGACAGTGTTCCTTTTCGGACCAAACATTAAAATCAGGAACTAAGCTAACCGGAAAGGACTGCATTGAGTAGCGTCTAAGAGATACCCATGTGCTTTTTTATATCTTTAAGTATGTGATGTCTTAGAAGTCTCCCACTGAATTGTTCCAAAGGGTTTCTCCTTTTTTGTTGCTGCAAGGATCTCACTGCGGATCTCACTGCGCCGTGATTTTCAACCAATGTACACGTTTGTGTCCCTTCAAATTGTTCAAAGCGTGCCACCATAATTTTGGTTTCATTGGAGTTGCAATTAATCTCTTAATTCTTTCTGTAGTAGAGAACAAATTCAAGATTGTGGTTAGTTTTAGTATGTTTGGTCAATGCCTCTTACCTTTCTAAAGTCCACAAAGAGTTAATTTGTCGAATAAGCTGGAGAGTTTCAGAGAGCTGACCATGGAGTAGGTGTCGTCATACCTTGGCGAGTTATTGGTAAGTTAAACAGGACTAAAGTTCAGACGTACTCCATCCGAAGGCTTTTTACTTCACAACACACCTGTTAGCAAGATCCTCCCTTCTTCTTTCTTTTCTACCAAACCAGTGTTAGAGACACAATTTGTGGTGGATTTTGTTATACTCGTCTTTAAGTTAGAAGGAATGAGGGTCCCACTGTCCCATTGTACTCCATGTATACAGTTAGTGGGTAGATTTTGTTTGAAACTAAATTGTCCGAGGTGTCTAAAGTTGACTGTATGAAGAGAGTCTTTCTTCTCAGTAGTGATGGGCGCATTCGAATGATATCTCGAGTGATAATCGATTATTATAACATGTCGAAAACATCTCGATTCTCAAGCAATCACTCGAATGACTACTAATCTTTCGAGTGACTTTTTACAACTCGCATGGCTTCTAAATACTAACACAAGATAACTCTATTAATGTATCAACATCGCGAGGACGAGTAACAAAGAATTCTTGTTGAAAGCTACTGATCAGAAACATAAGTGGAATGAAAGAAAAACGCTAAAGAGAAGAACTCAAATATTACTCCACTACTCAGTTCATTTCTTCATTCTCAGTTTGTATATGCTCTTATGTATGTATGTATATCTTACCTGTAGGTATCCATGTATGTATGCATATTTAAAACAAATTTTGCACTATGCTTTTTTCTGGGTGAATTGTTAGTAGTTTGTAATTAGTTAGTAGTCACTCAAGTGGCTAGTAGTCATTCGAGTGATCATTCGATTATTAAAATATCTCGATTACTAAAGTCTCGATTCTTAAAATCATTCGATTATGCCCATCACTACTTCTCAGCACGCTTGTTTTACATGGGGAGATGCGGAATTATTTAGTTGTCTCTAGTTGCTTCACTAAATCTGCCAGATTCAGTTGAATCACATTGTGCTAGGTGTGAGTTGTTCATGTATAGACAGCTACAAGGAGGCTCTGCATTAAGGCTGAGTGCTATCCTATTGAAGCAAGCAGAGAAGTTTAAGTACCTCCATGCCTTTTTCACTTACATATGATCGGGAAGTAATGCTGATTTTTTTCTGGAGACTTGGTAAGGCCGAGTCAATTTCAAAAGAGTTTGCTTCCTGTAAGCGGATAAATTGTTTTGTCGAATCCGGGTAATTTCTAAGAGAATAAAATAGGAAATAGAGGACCATTCACTCCGTGTTTTCGAGTTAAGGGCTAAACTAAGTTTTCAGTTGATGTATCACATTATTAGTAGAATGTTTGTCATTTGCGATAAAACGAACAAAGCGATAAAAGTATTTAAGCATATTACAAAATTTTTGATTCACTTTTTGCGCACTACGCGCTTAGTCTGTTCGTCATGACCGGCGAACTATGCAAACAATAGGGCAAAATTGTGAAGAAATTTTAAGAAAGAATGAAAGTCCTGCTGATGTCGTAAGGCCTGTGCACCTCTGTATTGCACTGTCATTTGAATTTATCGATTTCCGAGTCGTACATCTCACTATGGCGTATTTTGCATTTCGATATGCTTTTGTATCCTTATAAAGTTCAACTAAAGCTAAAATTTAAGGATGCTTACGATTCACAACGCTTCTTTAGTTGTCTTGAAAAACAGACAATGTAAACAGTGATTTTTCGAACAAAATTTCCTTCAGTGATGAGGTACATTTTGCACTCATGTGCATGTAAATAAACAATACCTCTGCTTTTCGGGCTCAGAAAGTGATCGAAGAAATACCAAGACAAAGCTATATGATCGAGAGATCAGTTCTTAGCTTAGATATCATAGAATAATTGAAAGTTAGTCGTGGCTTACGAATAATTACGAATTTAGCCAGAAACGCAAGAACTACCAAAACGCCATGACTTTTGATTCTGTCAAGAAGATGACCGAACAAAGTAAACTCCTGTGCGTGCTATCACATCTATCACATCAAGTATAACGGTTTTTTGTTTACTGCGAACAACGAAATTTAACAAATCTGTTTATAGACAATAAATACTCTTCGAGTGAGCCACTCAAAAATGCGACACGTTCAATTCTGATATCCATCTACGGTCTAAAATAAAAATCTGCGAAGCATCCACCAGCACCAAGAAACAGAATTTCCAAAAAAATTGCATACAAGTGTGGCACGAGGTTAACGATAGATGCGAGTGACTATTAATTAAATTCCTATTTATAAATCCACATCCCTTAATCATCTTTCCAATTGCAAGCGCATCCACGAGCACTGGTTCGGTCATTCGCAAAGAGCACTTGTGCCGACAGCTGCACAGCTGACAGGAAAGCTCCACTCTAAGAGAACCCGATCGAATCTAACGCCCAAACAGTGCACTCTTCACAAAGAGCACAGTCCGCAGCCGAAGCAAGTCTCGTGAATCGGGCAAAAAGATATCAGATATCCGGCCCGAGGTGTCTTGCGCAGTGCCGCCGTGTTGATGGACAGGAGAATTCGCACAAAGAGGCAGGGGACTGGGTTTTCTTCAATGAAAACGTAATGAAGAAGATTTTTGAACTTTGATTTAATAAAAGCGCGTAGGCAATGGGTGTGGTGGTGGTGGGAGCTGTCCACAGTGGGCCGCTGTGGGCCGAGTGGAGGATTGCGAGCAATGTAAAGTGGTGGATCATAAGGTCATGTGTCGCTGGAATGACAGAGATGAGTTATGACCACCAGCATTCTCATCTTGTTTCCGAATTAATGAAGTGATTTGGGTTTTATGTCCCGAAATGATGGTGCTCTGGGATGATATCATCCCATATCTTAGGATCCTGTGACGTAATTGTTGAGTGGATCGATATGCGATGTGCTGTGCTGGGGCGAAGGGAAGACATGTTTTCCAGAGACTTTCGTCGTTTAAGTTAATTCGTGAGGTTGTTGTGTGTCAGTGGAACTGGCGTTGACCTCGTACTTGAATGGAGCTTTTGTGAATATTCTCTAAAGGACTAGTGCTCGTAGATTAATAGGGTGTAGCACATCAGCCACTTAATAATCGGATATGTGTAGGGATATGACCTCGTACCTTGGCATGAAATTATGTCAGTGACGCATTGAAGTTGAAGAAGATTCACGGATTTTGCAAGGTGTTTGTTTACTTATTTTTCTTTTTTGTCAGACTGTCTGTGGTTGCGTTGTAGTGAAACAATGTTATGCAATTAGTGTACTTGCTCAGTATAGAGTTTCCGTATCATGCTAAGAAATTCATGTGTAGTCCTGCGATCAGTTGAGAATTCCAACATTTGCACTGCTAGCCCCTGCGATCATGACACGATTCGACATGAAGACCTTTGAGATATAATAAAAACACCTTCTTACGAACGTTTGCAGCATTTTTGTAACAGCAAAATTCACTTTCCAGAGTAACATCTGCTGCACCGACGCAATGCGCTTAAGTTTGGTTACTTCTTCTTTTTCTTCTTTGGCGCTCCATTGTGGGGGAGGGACTGGGCCTTAAGCAACAAGCCTCTACAGCCAGTATGATCTTCCATCAGCTGCCTCCAATTGCCCACACCACGTTGGTTAAAGTCCTGCTACACTTGTGTGCACCATTTCGTTCAAGGACATCCTGCATTCCGGTGTCCTGTTGGTTCGGAATCGAGGACTCTTCGGCGGGAGCTATGGTATCCATTTGCTTAATATAAGCTGCCTATTTAACCAACTTGTGGTTGAATCTTCACGTCCAGACGCGACAACTTAAAAGGGACCAAAGATCGCACCCGGAACTTTTCTCTCAAAACGACCAAGGGCTTCCTCATCCATTTATCTTGGTTACTAACCGCTCCAAATAATGGATAACATTCCAAACGCATATTGCGCTTTGCTCACTTGGCTAGCTATACAAATACAAATCGGTACTGCCATCAAATGCAAAAATCTTTTGTCGGGCAGGATAAACATTTGGCGTAAGCTTTCTTACTTCATTTTGGTGAAGCTCAAGCACTCTGTGAGGTAGAAGCATATACTTTGTACGTCGCAGTTGAGGTGTTTTGATGCAGGTTTAAGTGCTTATTCTTTCTCTTTCTAGCTTACAAGAACTACTTGTAAAATGCAGACTTTCCGATCCTTACCTGTAATTTCGAACTGTTTAAATTTTTCGAAAACTTTTCTGCGTATTCCACGGTCCGATGTCACATTAAGCTAAGATTTTGAAATGCGAAAAATTTTGAAATTCCGCCAAAAACCTGGAAACCTATTATTGCCGAATGAATAAGACCCGCAGTAATCAAAATTACAAAGAGTCCATCTCGGTGTATCCGAAAAATCAATATTAATGTAATTGAAAGTCCCGCAAATCCGGCATACCAAAAAGTTTAATTCCTGGAATGGTCCAAATTCCAAGAAGTCAAAAACTTAAAAATAGCCCGATAGATGTAAGGTCTGGAATGACCTTAATATAAAAAGACCTATATTCGTTAATCTCCTAAGCGAAATGCTCGAATTCTAGAACCCGAAATCCCGAAATGTTTAAAATTTTTAACATCCAAAATGCTCGAAATCCTGTAAAAACAAAATCCCTAGTCGAAATTCCCCACACTTCTTCTGATTTTTGTTAGGTATTTACATACTTAGGTCTCGGAATTTTTGGAACTTTAGACTTTTGATTATGTCTCCAATCCTGTTCCAAATATTTTGTATATAAGTTGCAGAGGACATTTATTATATCATTCAGTTCTCTATGAAAATCAATTTCAACGCAGCTGACGGCACGATGGGCTTTGGTTTTAATTCAACAAGTCGGAAGAGCTCTGGAAACCAAACAGCAGAGCGAAGTGTCCTTGCCGAATCGTTTTGACTAGCATCAGTGGCCAATACTAATCAGACATTCCTGCGATCTTATAGCACTTTCCATGTGCGACGCTTTTAGTTGACCCAATTTCATACATCAATGGACCAAAATTGTTGCGTCTAATTGACGCTGCATTAACCAGGGAAATATGTAGTTGCTGCTCAAGCAAATCTTTGACGGAAATAGACCTCGCATTTCACCTCAGTCCCATGACTCATTCTTATCCATCGATCAAGCATCACTCGGAGGACTGTGCAAAGCCTAGGAGAACTCATCTCGCGGGCGCAAATACTGTCCACCTGCCTCGGCTAAAACAGGTGAAACGGTCACCTTGGCTAAGCTCCACCCAAACAACGGCCCGATACATTTTGTTTTCGCAATAAGAAAAGCTCCAAGTTCGCGACGATTTGCTGCCATGTGACTGAAGAGCAGCAGCTCGTAGTGCCGCGTCTCTTCGGGGCTTCGGTGCTCTTTCACCGAAAATGTGCATCAACAACTCGCAACCTCGTGTGCTCTCTTAAGCTCTTGCGTCGCCTTGCCAGCGCTCACAACTTGTTTAGTGGGTTCGATTAAAAGCCCATGGCGAGTGTTAAACACGTTCAGTGCAAAAGAGACACCGTCGTCGTCGGATAATATCACAAAAGTCGTGGCGAACTCACCAAACAAGTGGCAATTCGTTCCTCCGCCTCCGTGGAATTGTTGTTTTTACTCTCGCATCGCTCAGCGCTATTGTTATTGTTGTTTGTGATTTTTGTGCTCTGCAAAAGTGAATTGATTAATTGTGTATTGCAAATAAACAAATTCAGCGCGGCCACGACCGGATACGCGAGTATTTTGCATTCGTACGCGACGCATTTGCGAATATTTTTGCCAAATCGATAGTGCCAGCAGTGCGATAGTAAGTGCGGACCTTAGTGAATGAAGAGTCCTCGTCACCGTGGTCGGATTGCAGCGCCCTTGTTGCACAATAGTGTGCCTTCGCTGCCGTATCGATCTGCGAACTTATAAATACCCCATACGTCGTGGATTTCAGTGGGACTATCGCGGATTCGGGTTCGGCTCTGTGACACAAGATGTAAAAATAAAGCAAATAAACAAAACCACACGAGAGAAAGCTTGACAAAGCGAAAAAATACAACACAAAGGCGCAGGGGAGGTACTGAAAAGGAAAAGAACAACCAAATGAAAGAATAATCGGTCCGACTGAAAGGAGCTCCGCGTGAACCCGCACATCCGTTGACCCGTAGACTCGCTTACATTGCCTTTTGCGTGCGCTGTTGTGATTCTCTCTTTGGCATTTGCCATTTCGTATTTCTTGTGTTTCTTGGACTGTGCTGCGGGTTAAGAGAGATAGTGCGTCGCACCACCTGCTTGTCATGCACGTCGGGTGTGGGTGAATTATTGACAATCGACGGGCAATCCCTTCCGGTGCGGAACGGCGCTGTGAGTGCGTGCAGTCGACCTTGACCAGAGCGCGACTTTACATTTCGGGTTTCATTCACAAGTCCTGTGGCGGGTGGGGTTTGTTTATTTTGTATCCCCTAGTGACGTGATGAAGAACTCTGTACAGGTGCCACATCTCGTCCTTTAGACTATTGTATGCGGAAGCAACCACAATCTCACACACATCACAGGGAGAGAACCGAGAGAGAACGGAAGGACAAAAGGGCATTCAACAATTATCATCATCTCCACCACATCAGTAACCAACAACGCCAGCATCATCGTCATCGTCGCCATCGTCATTGCCTTCATCAACAGGACACTCCTTCGCAGAGAGGGGGACAAGTGAGTAATTTTACATATCACCCTTGCAGTCCATATCCTTTCGGCTCGGAGCTCATTTATTTATTTTCCCCTCCACCGCCGCCGCCAGCGGGTACTTCTGCTTATGAGAACTGAACGCTCCTCTCTTACATGCTGTGGCTGTGGCGTTCGAAAGGAGAAGCTTTTCAAAATTCTCGAAGGATACATGTTTACTTTTTGTTTCAAGGGTGGAATTACATACATCTTGCGTCGAGCTGCGAGAACCTTTGTGCGTTTGCATGTGTGCGAGAGGCAGGGAGGATGCTATGTGTTTTATGAAAATGTCAGACTCAAGCACACTTGACACACAGAGAGGTTAAGAATGACTGTTTATGCATTCTTACGTGTGTGATGAGATGTAAGCAAGAGTGCTCCAACCCCTCCGCAGCCACCCCATCACACGATCGATTGTAATTAGATTTTGACGAATTCCCATTCGGCCAGCTTGTGTTTTGACGTCCAGCTCGCTTTGAAGTTGTCAAAATGAATGAGTGCGTCAAGATGGTTGACGGCCCCGTGTGGGTGCCAAGTGATCTAGTGACATTTGACTGATTGCTTGCTTTGATTCCGTATTGGCTCGCTGACAGGTTGACATGGAGACTGTCAAGTAAATTAATTCGTCTGACAAATTGTGTCAATTTGCTGAAAAGTGTTTCACTTCAAAGGCATGTGTCTGCTTCAAGGATGATCAATTGATTCTCGACCAATCCATTTAAGTGGCCTTCCATGACAAGCCTGATTGCACCTAGTTAGCGGTAATTCAAGTGAATTACTCTTTTATTTTGACACACATCTGTCCCATTCCCTGCGGCGTGACTTCATGCCCTTGGTGGTGAAAACGTGACTCAATTTGACTAAAAGGTTAGACACAACTAATTGATATCTAATTGCCATCGTTGTGACGGCTCTTGTAATTTGTGAGCGCGTTCGTTTGTGAGCATCGTTTGTTTTATGACGAGCTGTTAAGGCGCCATCACACCCTCGCCCGTCGCCACACCGTTGCCGCAATCTTATCTGCAGGTGACAACAGGCAGTCTTTTAGAATATGTCGTTTATTTGAAAAAATAACAAGGTGCTTCGCATAAAATTTTATGTCTTCTCGAGTCGTATCATTCTATCATTAAGATAAATGGTTGATATGTGTTCAGAGCGGGTGCCTATTCCGCATGAAAGATGCTGGTGATTATTTTTCCAAGCTGCGCCGTTCATGTGTGGAGATTTGTTTTCGTCGTTATTTATAGGTGTTTGCGCTCTCGAAATAAATTTGGATTCGGATTTAAGTTTAATTGGTTTTCAATGGCATCGCGAAGGATTGGGGGCTTAGACGTTATTCCATTTGATGAATTTCACCTTCGCAGAACTTTCTCAAATTGCTTGTGCAATATTCACTGGGGTGGTCGTGAGTCAAGAGAAGGTTCGGAATGGCAGCGGTCGATCTAAATAACTTTTAGGAGTTCCTTTTTTTTGAAGGGGACTTAACGCACATGTGACCCTTATCACGGCAGATATTTCTGTAAAAAGGACATTTGAATTTCGTTAGGGTAATCTTCAAAGTGTTTGATCTAATTTTAGTGAAACTGTGGAAATGAGGAGAAGGTTCTTAGTAGTGGCATAGGTACTGGGATTGGCACTGTGTCTTGGACTGGTACCGAAACCGCGATTGATTCAGGACAAAAAATACCCTGAGCGCGAAAGGCATTTGACCGCCATTTTTGTGTCCCAGATAAGATTCCCGACCTGAGAACGGGTGTTGCTGATAACGCTCAAAGATTTCTGAATGAAATGTCTCTTTAATTTCGCTATTCCGAGTCGAGCAAAAATTGTCCTCGTAAGGATGAGTATTCGTAGTTGTAAAGAAAGCTAGGCTTTGATTAAGTGGAGACTGCGTGTCCACCCAATTTTTTTGTTAAGTTAGTGGAACCGGTTTAATGAGGCTAGCACCAGGGTTCAAGTTCTATTTGAGAAGACAGCACTTACCATATGTGTTTCATCTATGCGTTGACAACTTGCATAGCGACGAGTTATCCAGTGCCACGTCACTAAACTCGTCAGATTGTGTGGGATGACAATAGAGAACCATCGCTGCTCTGTCGATGTAGAGGACGAACGCGCTAATACTTTCAATGTCAAAAAAAGGTGTTAGACAAGGCGCTGCGCTCTCTGTTTAAACATTTTTTTTTAGAAGATAGTGCAAAACTCACAAGTAACACAAGAGGAGCGATCTTTTAAAAGTCTGCGGGATGTGATAGGATGAATACAGCGAGTCGTCAGAATCTACCTGAAATCGGCGAAAAAACAAAGTATGTCATCAAGGAAGGACGCACAGCATTTACATTTCGACAAAGTGTCACAATGGACAGTAAAAACTTCTAGTAACCGAAGTCAAACGCAGACTTACTTTTGCTTTTGGGCTCAAAAGGCAATAGAAGAACAAAACTTCTCTCGAAAGACCAAGTCGGTCTAATATAACACCTTGAACATTCTAGTCCTGCTGTGTGGCGCAGTAACTAGGACGTTATTAATGCCGGATAAAGGAAGCTCTTGTATTTTATGGGAAGGTTCTACATGCAGTTTTTGGTTCGGATGAGGACGATTGGATTTTTTTGAGGTTCTCTATATGTCTTAGTGGAATCTGGGGGACAAGACTCAAGACGAACTTTACAAATTGTACAACACACTGCACTGCGCACGCTACCGTCGTACACCAAGCGTTTACGGGTAAAACGGTAAAGATGGCTAGGTCTTCTAGAACTATGGATAAATCGGCTACGGCCCGAAGAGCTTTTAAATCCGGTTCAGTGGGATAAGTACCAACAAACCAATTTGGGCTTGAAGGGTGTGTTGGTTGAGGGACAGGTCCACGATGGAATGTACTGCCTCGAAGAAGAAAAAATTGGACGCTTAGGAATCATTTCATTTTATAAAGATCGCTTGTTTAATGAAATTCAGCAATTGGCGAGTTTTAAAATATCTGCTCCGCTGTTAGTTACCAGTATTCCGTAGAGATGTTTTGCCCTTTTTTATTTTCTCTTCATATTGTCTACGTTTTTGAGAATGCGAAGCTGGTCAAGGTTGTATCTTTTACTGAAATGATTCTTCTTGTGTAAAATGTCCATATCGTTTAAATTGTAATAATGTGTCATTAAGACCTCATTGACTGTCGCAAGAGCAGCTTTCTGTGCACAAATAGCAGAGAAAATGTATTGGGTGGCGCTACGGACGCGTGCTACTTCTCCTTCGCGTGTAGAGGGGACCTACAGTTTATTGTCGATAAATTTTTCAGCAACTATTTATTTTGTTGCCTCTCAGGAGTAGAAAAGACTTACAGTTTCAGACTGTGTGTTTACGCATTTTCTCACAACGCCACTGTCGCCGCAAGTTCTTCCAAAATTTCAAGGTTTCTTTAAAGACTGAGAAATATTTTATTTCCTTCAATTGCTGGCAAATATAATAATATACCAAATACGTCCAAAACTTGAGTATAGCCTTTCCATTTGGTCTTGTACTCAGAAGATCCTTCTGCATCTACTGGATATAATCCAAAAGCAACTGCTTCATAGGAGACATCAACTTAATGTTTCGTATCATGAATCTTGCACTATTTTATCGCTATTTCAAAAATAAATGCGGATCAGAATCAACTAGTTTCATATCTCTCCCTTCAAGAACTCACCCGCAACACTCTCCTTCATCATTGCCCCAGCTCAATGTGACCTGTTTAAAATGTCATTTAATTACTTCCTGTAAGGAAGCAAATAAGTGTTAATTGTTTCTTTCGCATTAAGTAAAGAGTTTCAAAGAGATCTCGCACGCATCTAATCGGTATCGTTAAACTGAGAAATATGTGACACCACAGAAAATTATCTCATCCACAGCTGATGGTTAATTGAACGCTGGAAGCGGGTTGTCATTAAATTTGGGTTTTATAATCATATGCATTAATTACTGTGAATTACCCTCTTCCAAATGCAATAAAATGTTTTCCACTTACTCAAGGCAAGAAGCTGACATAATTCCTGAGGATCGTGTGAATTTTTTTTTTTTTGTGAATCGCATGCATTTTGAATATTTTCGCGGTATTACGACTGCAATGGAGAACAATTTGCGTAAATACTGACGTTTATTTAAGATATCTTTTTTGCCTACTTATAATTCAACGTGGTCGCCGTGGTGTAGTTGTAAGTGCGTCGACCGCCGCGCAGAAAGTCTAGGTTAGATTCCCGGACGGGACACCTCGCATTTTTCACGGCACCACCTCTTTCGAGTTCGTGACAACACTCAAAGAGTATCAATTGTCTATGAAAAAGCTTTCCAAATCTCGCCGTTCGGAGTCAACAAAAAACTGTAGGTCCTGTGAGAGAACAGTAGCACGCACAACACGAGTAGTTGTTGTAGAAGCTCGGCCCTGGTCCCTTGTGGGCTCTAGTGCCACACAATTATTATTATTATAATCCAACCGTTTTCTTAGGAGGTGTAATGCAATGACCGAACAGAAAAAAGAAAAAGATTGCATTGAGCTTAATAATTCATTTCTTTTCCTTTTTTCCTTGACTTTCGGCTCTATATTGAAATTTAAAAATGATTTTATTGCCACTTAACTCGACATACTGAGGAAATTAAAAAGCATTGCGATTCAACTAAATAAAACATATTGTTTCTCAAACTACATGAGAGTAGTCTTTCAACGGATATTTGGAAAGGTGATTCACCTAAATATGTGGATGTCCCACACTGTCGCCGCACAAGATTCCATTTCAATCCTTCCAAACGAACAAGGTTAGGTTGGGTGGCAGCGGATGGTCGTTAGCAGGCCACCATACTTTAAGATGCAGTGCGGATAATCTCCTTTATTATCCTTAAAATAAGTGTGAGCTGGCTATTGAGGTTTCTCACACTGACAGTCGCACAGGAGGTGAGAAATGATTCCAAACTCTTCCTCCTCACAGCGGCTCTTGCAGAAGTCATTGTGACGAATGTCGGGCCGCAAGGCATCTATTCCAACAGCGTTGTCGGCTACTATACCACTTATTCTACTATAGTCGGTGGACGCGTTATGTCTAAATTCACTAGGGAAAATTGTGGCGAATGTGCTTTACTTTTAAGAAAAGTGGGGCTGTCGGACTATCTTATCTTTTGTTTGTTCAGTATGTGTGTATTTAAAAGGAGTTTGATGGAAGGCTTTCAAATGAGATTAATGAATTGATACCGCACCTGTCGCGATCATCGGCCTCGCATTTAAATGGATTTTAGCATATCCCGGCACCGTATATTAAAGTACTTGATTGTCTCGTTCAGAGATAGACGGCCTTTATGGCACGTGTTCGAATGAATGTTGTGGCCTTCAAGGGATATGATTGCATCCTGGCTGTCTTTTGAATACAGGATTGTTCTTCAGCCATGACAGTACGTCTTTGAGTGTCATAAGCTCTGCCTGAAAGGCGTTACAGTATGAAGGAAAATTAATGGAGAGACTGGGGTTAAGGTGTCTGGGGTTGATGCCAGATTCCACTCTTTGTCCCATTTGAAAAAAAAACAGAGTGAGTCTTCCAGGGACGAGTACAGTATCCCAGACCGAGAGAATTCTTTTTCAATTTGATGAATTTTTGGAGAGTGGGAGGATTTTTCATGGGAGGCGACTGAACTGTCTTGGGATACTGGAACGACCGTATCTTAGTTCGGGGCAAAGTCCAATAGATGTGAGTCTGATCTAGTGGAGGAGGGAAGAGGAGTAAATCTTATGGCGCTTAGGGTACTTCTTGGAGCTAACTGCACTCGAGTGAGTAGCTTGCAGAAATTACTTTTATCCAGACCATCCACTAGATTGCGATGTCGTAAAGCAACGTTAACTGAACTAATGCGGTGGAAAATCAATTTATCATGCGAGTCTAAAGCCCCCATTTACATCCAACTGCATTCTTGTAGCAATGCAGCGCTGTAGAGGCCTTTTGCTTGCATTTTTGAATGATTAGATACCGGCTTAATTTGCTATATAATCCAACTGAACAAGGAGCAGATAATATTACGAATTTTTTCTTAATCCACCAAAAGCAAGTTTGTAGGATATAAGCACATGGCCATAGAGTCGAAGATAGTAAGGGTAGAAAAGAATAAGGATGGTTTTAAACATCGGCAGTTAATAATAATAATAATTGAGTGGCACTACAGCCCATAACGGACCAGGGCCTAGCTTCTACTACAACTACTCGTGTTGTGCATGCTATTGTTCTTCACGAGTAGAAGGGACCTACAGTTTTTTGCCGATTCCGAACGGCGAGATTTGAGAAGCTTTCCATAGACAATTAATACTCCTTGAGTGTTGTCAGCAACTCGAAAGAGGTGGTGCCGTGAAAAAATGCGAGGTGTCCCGTCCGGGAATCGAACCCAGACTTTTCTGCGCCGCAGTCGATGCACTTACCACTGCGCTACGGCGACCACAAACATCGGCAGTTACTGAGATTTAATCCACGAACGTGGGATGTTGTGATCTTGGGAGTTGTACCCGAATACAAAGAACCTATGGTAAGTGTTTTGTTTCCATCCAACGACGGCCGTTTGAGCGGTCCATAGCAGATACGAACTTATTACAAATAGGAGTTAAGTAACGCCATCTATTGCAAAACCGCACACCTCTTATATATTTAGAACAGTACATTACAAATTCCCCATTTTGTCCCACTGTGTGACGGCGACCTTTTTTTGTTGCTCAAGTTTCGTTTTTCATAAGTAAACATTTTGTAAAACAGAAATCCACCTCATCGCATATAATGATTAGCTTCAAAGCTCGCCTTCAAACCCTTCATATCAAAGGATATCAAATCGAAAAAAAGAAAAATTGTCTCCCCCAAAGAACCCACAAACTTCCGCAATTTAACAGCTCTCCAAGTTCACAAAGATGAAAAGCCTAATCAAATCTTACATCTCCCATGGCCATTCGCCACTCCAAGAGCAGCTGGAACGTAAGAAATTTCCGTCAAAAGCAGATTTTTTTCCTTGAAAATACTTGGATGGGAAAATACATCCTCACATCCAAAGTAAATAGTTTCGCTGCCAATCGTCGTCACTCAGAGTCACGTTGGAGCCCAGCGCCCACTTGCAGACAAATATAAAACGAATTAAACTTTGTTTGCGAAAAGTTCCCTCCTCGGCCGAGGAAAAAAATTTAATATTCGACATTAAATCCCAAAAATTTGTCGTAAAACAGATTAATGACACAGAATGAAGCTTTTTGCGTCTCCCCGTACCTGCTCGTCGCGTTGCCGATCTGCTGGAATGCGATTTCAATATCGAGGAGACGTGAAGTCGTCGCTGCCGGGAAGGAATTCCCCCTAGAAATTCGCCATCACGCCGGCTCCATCCGAGATAAAGCCGTACGTGCATGCCCTCCTTAAACAATCATTTGCGGGATAAAAATACATTGTTTGTTCTATTTCGCTCGCGCCTGCCCGCTCCGCCGCCGGGTGGCCGTGGAAGATACAATCACTTTGATTTAGCCCACTCCGCGATGAGTGTTTACTGCGCGCCGCCGTCGGGACACCTGACCGCTGCTTGAAGGAAACACAACACGCCACAGTTTTCGTGGGCGGGGGGAGGAAGAAAATCAAAGTGCCAGTCAGGCGATGACTCTTTCGCGTAGCTCGCGCCGAGAGGGGTGTGGGTCGATGTTTTTTTGGCTAATTTTCAAGATTTTCCGTGTTGGCTGCCGGGGCATTTTTATTGTTGTCGTCGTTCTGCGCGCTGGAAATATAGTTTATTTTTTCTGCTAACGAATATTTCGGCACGATGACACTTTAATTTTAATAGTTCCTGTTTCCGTTAGCCGGATACAAATGGGTTTTTAATGAGTGCCCACCACACTCCCAGTTCTTGGAGGCGTTTACACCCCGCGTTGACATCTGGTAACGGGTGAAGCCGGTCGTAGCGCAGCACGCGTCCGTCTCCTTCTCTTAATTAGTTAATTGGAGGCATGAATTTGTTCAAATCTGACTGCGGAAATTTATTGAATAACAGAGAAGCAGCAGAAGTTTAGAAATCAACGTCCGTGCCTTCAAAGGCTGGCGAGCTCCTTTAATAGAGATTAATGGAGGCGACTCGGCAGGAGTGTTGGCCGGCCGTGTGGTGGCTAAATTTATTTGACATTTCAATTAACACAGATGAATAAATATGAGCTGCGATTCCGTCACCGCTAGAGGCATGGCAGCGGTGGCGGCGGCGCATGCACTGATTTGTGGGAAGACCTTGAGCGCTGTCCTAAACTATTCTCGTGCGGAGGTGGGACGTTTTAATTTTGTACTGTTTGACGTTTCGGTCGGCGATCTGTCAAAATAATTCACAATGTGGTGGGATTAAGAGATTTTATTTTCGACGGAATGCTTATGTTTTCAAATGCGAATTTGATGGCTGCTAATGCCATCTACTCTTTCGACACTTCAGTGTTTATAGTGAGAGCCAGACAGACAGTGAGGCTACATGATTTGGAGGAATTTGAAAATTTTTGAAGCGTCAGTATTTTAAATTCCATTCACGTGGACTGATGGGGAGACAGGCGTTTAACACAAGGTGACCCAATGATTGAAATGCTGGAGGTGCTTTTGTAAAGGGGACTTTTAAGCGATGTCTATGGAATTCCTGAGAAGCATCTCTTGAAGTGTGTCCGATGGGAATGGGATTTTGTCTGATGGGAATGGGATGAATGCACACATGACGAGTGGAATTTGTTTTCAAATGCGAGGTTTTAAGGGTCGTCGTTATGGTGTAAAATAACTATAGAGTGCTACTGCTCACATAATGAGTGATCACGTTTATCGATCGTATCATTTAAAGTCAATGAAGTGCAGATCTCTTAGTGACAGTTTCGTTTTTTTCGTTTCGGCAATTCATAATATTGTGGTCGCCGTGGCGTAGTTTAGGTTCGAATCCCGGACGGAACACCTCACATTTTTCACGGCACCACCTCTTTCGAGTTGCTGAGAACACTCGAAGAGTATCAATTGTCTATGAAAAAGCTTCTCAAATCTCGCCGTTCGGAGTCGGCAAAAGACTGTAGGTCCCTTCTACTTGTTAGAGGACAGTAGCATGTACAACACGAGTAGTTGTTGTAGAAGCTAGTCCCTTGTGGGCTGTAGTGCCACTCAATTATTAATCCAAACATCGTGCTTTTTTCTGTATCTAGCTGTCTTCAAATGGTTACTTACTATTTTGTGATGAATGCGTAGCTAGTTTTCTGGACATGTCCAAGATCCTTTGTGCTCATCTAGCTATGGCTACAATGAACAAGCTATGACTCAGAGCAACCATTCCCACTTCTTATAAAATTCAACCCCGTTCAGTGGCTGCCTTGACTGGCTTCGTGGGAGCGTGTTCTGTCATTCTAATTTCAGGCATCACATGGACCTTTTTGATGTTTTCGGGTTGAAGCTCACGAACGGTTTGAATGATACGTACCGCACATGATTGAACGTTTCCAAATTTTTGGCGTAATATTGCACTTCACAGTTCACCATAACAAAGAGCTCAAACTGGTCTCGGCATAGATGCCAATATGAAAATGGGCTTCGTCAAAAAGAAGATTTTTCGCCTTCCAAAATGGCTGTCTAAATTAATATACTTAGAACTTTAAGGCAATAACAAAGCGCGCCTTCCATTTGGCAGTAGACAAATTGAGATTCTTGTGAAGAATTCTCCTCAGTCTAGTGCATGAAATGTTGAGTTGTTGAGATCGATGGTGAGTTTATGTTCCTGAATTGAGTTTGACACTCTGGGCCACAATCTTATCTGTCCGCTCCGTACGGCAACAGAGGTCATTAACGCTGCCCATGGGCATACCTGCCTCAGGAACTTTATTCACAACTTAAGTACTGCAACCGCCTGTCTCATGTCGCTTGAAACTTGTTTCCACTTACTTTGGAAATAAGTTCTCAATATCTGTCAAAGCAGTTCAATCGTAAAGCGACTAATATTATTCCGCGGAAGTATGAAATTACTCTATTTCAAGATAAAGTTGCCAAATAGCTTGTGATTTTAAAGAAAAAAAGAAAATCACAAGATGTTCCAACCTTATATTCAATTAGCTTTACATCATTTCTTAATGAGTTCCAAGTGCATCTGATTTCAGAAATACTCTTTTGCAATCGATATTCGTACAACTAGTAAAAAAAAATATGTGATCACCCCTATCACTGAGTGCAACCACTGCTACAAAACAGATGTGATTGTGCTTCTAGTTGATTAAGTTACTCAAGTGCAACATCGTGTTACTTGATAGTCACTGCCTCGGTTCCTCTGTCTATGTTCTCTGCGTCACAACCCATCGATGTAACTCAACTCCGCATTTAGTTGCTAAATAAACGTTGAAGTTTTTCTTATGAAGCGCATATTACGGGCAACCCAAAGTTTCTCCAATGGTAAGTATTTCACACTAGAGAAGGTTTAAATTGCCGTTGTGACATTTGACATTGTTCACGCGACTGTGCCGTTCTTTACCTATAAAACCGACTCCAACTGATGAAGGTAATGCTCTTGGTGTAGTTATGCTCCCTGCAACATTATCATTATCATAAAAAAACTCTTCGTCTCGCCAAGAAGTAATCTGGAAACGATGGCGTTGGTTGTCTACACACCTATCTGCCGTGTTAATCCAGCCACAGAGCCTTTGTATCACTCCGAGATTAACGGCTCATAATAGTGTCCTGTCTGTTGAGAATTCCTTTTGATGGACTCATATGCAAATGGTGTGTTACATCTTACTGATAACGTGTATGAATATACAGTCATGAACGAATAAAAAGGTACACCATAGCAAATTAAGAAAAACAAAAAAAAAAAACAAACACTTATGAAACTCTACTCTATAGCCGATACTTGTGGATTGTCGGCTTTAGACATAAAATGTTTACTTTGGATTTTTGTTCTGTGCATCTGAATGATTGCTTGTTGTTTGAACCTGCTTGAAATTTTATTGCCTAATTATAATTTTTATTGATTGAAATGTTGCAACATTTGTAAAAACAAAATCGATTTGTTTGTTGTAAAGCAGGGTGTCGCACAACATTTTTAAGCATCTTGAATTGAGACCTTATAGGGTCTGTACTCAAAATTAACAAGATATGTTATGTGAGGACGAATTTGGAAAAGAATCAGTCGACGGAGAGCCATCGATGAAATAGATCCAGGTGAAGACAATAAAGAAAGAAATATTAAGTCAGAGATTTGCTGTTTTCTTTCCGTGATTGAGTTCGTCGTTGTCTCTCTTCTCACAGATAAGCCTGACCAGGTTTTCATTTTAAGAAGAAAATGGAGATAAAATTCTATCCGAAAATTGCGAAAATTATGTAAATGTTAAAGAATTATTCAAAAAAGACAAATATTGGCAACCTGGGAAGATTTATTATTCGCTCTCTTTTGGAAAAAGATTTTCGATTTTTGGGTGCAGGAACAAGATTTGGAGACTTTGGTAGCGGGCGTAAGGAGATCGACTTACACACCGACGTTTCTAGGTTTGATTTATGGACTGAACATCTCACATGTTGGTGGAGATCCTATCAAATAGTGGGAGCACAACATCATGCATTGCAGGAGTCGTTGCGAACGAATCCAGGCTCTTTGATCTTGTGGGCTGTGGTACCATTCAAATTATATCTTTTAACAAAATTTGGGCGTATTGACAATCAGCACTATCTGATGATTTGTCGCAATATTGCTTTTTTGTTTTGACTGCCCGTTGTGAGGATTGAAACTGATCCGAAGTTTTTGCCAGTGTCCAGTATTGGGGAGGGTTCTTATGGAGTAGTCGAAACTGAACCTCCATTTCTTATGTCAAGATCATTATCCGCCTTAGAGGGGTGTCGGTTGAAAAAGTAAAAGTGTGGGTTTGTAATGTACTTCATTATTGAGTTAAAATACTTCAAGAGATTGTACATACAATGAACAATGATAACTTATTTGTTTTTTTTCGGAAACACGCAAATTACATCAAGTCTGACGTTGCAGGAAAGTAAGTCGACTCACACGAAAGAGGTCCTAGGTTTGGATAGTGGACTGAACGTTAATTTCGCATATTTTTGCGGCACCTCTTTCACTAGTCAAAAAGTACTAATTGTCCAAATTCCCTGGTTCAGAGTCATTTACTACTCCCTGGCTTAAGTGAAATTATAATTGATCGGAGTCTGTAATAAAGTGTGTGCCTCATCTACTTATGAGAGAACTGAAGATCCTGAGCCCCGGTCACTCATGAACTCTAGGACCATTCATTTTATTTATTTTTAAGAAACAATTATATAGTGAACTAGTTCACTTATAAGACCTCGTTCTTAAACAAGCTCGTTCGTGAACTATGAAAGACTTATCAAATAAATCGTTACTGCATAGCTTAAGAGCCATTAGTAATTTCATATTGAAGTACATATTTCTTTTTCTCCAAGTCTTGAAAGTTTTCGAAGAGCTGTTGGACACTAACGGTATCAATTTTTTTTTCTTAACAGCCACGGTTTGACGTCAGATGTCTGTCCTAAAGAGAATTTCTAATTCTCTTTGGATATGGCGCTTCAGAAATATTGTTTTTGAAAACATTACATTTGACAGAAATTAGCACTTCACTCGTAGTACTCAATCTCAGATCAGAGTCATCTCGATACGCGTCATCGGTCTCTCTCATTCAATTAAAAAACAAAGCCAATTCACCATTCCTCAGTCCGGCCGCATTATTTATTTTGATTGTCTTCGAAATTAAAATGAGTTTGATGCGAGAAAACACGTTGGCACGTTAATAAATTTTCCCTAACTGCCCCATCTGTGAGCGAAAAGAAAAGACCTTGATTAGCGTTCGCTATCCAAACACATGCTATTTTAATGAAATAATACGTTTTGTTTACACAGCTCAAATCTATGGCGTCGAGGAATTCTTTCAATTTCTCACAATCCGCACGATTATGCGTTGATTTATTCTCAATTGAATGCTGTCCAAACTGACAGAATTTCTTGTGAAATCAAGGAAGAAAGGAGCGTAGAATTGAAAGGAATTTCTTGATTTTTCAACGAAAGTGTCAAGAAGAGGTATGGCATCGAAGGGCCCAAAAAACAACATGTTTCACATCTGCTCAATTATTCTTAGGAACAGTGTTGATGGCTGCACTGTGCAGCATATGCATGCTCTCCAGCTTGAGCCTGAGTTTCATTTCGTTTCATTTTTCTCTTCTCCTCCCTGACACATGAATCTTATATGAGACTACGAGAATGTCAATTTTCAAATTAGAGCCACATCAAACAGCCTCCTTCAAGTGTACATTTGGACTTGAATTCCCTTCGTTCATCCTCAGCACCAGTAACGGCTTAATTCGTTATTCATGAAGTTGGGCCTGATCAAAGGCCTGCATGTATTAATTCAAAATTTAAACCCTTCCATTCAGATGTCGTATTGTACAAGAATCTCTCTTCATGCTTCTCCTTTCTCTTGAATAACTCATGAACCGCCTTTGTCGCTACCGACGGAATAGTCCATTTCCACTCGCAGGCAAAATCAGAACAAAAAAATAGAAAAATCCTTAACAATTGGAGATCTCCTTAGAAATCACAATCTTCGTTCAGCCGTTCGTTTCGTTTCTAATTTCTTCCTCTGTCGCTCTGCCTCTTACACACACTCTCTCTCTTTCCTTCTGTGAAATTCAGTTTCTATTTTTGCATCTGCTTTGATTCGAATGATTCAATTATGCCTCCCACCCACTCCTTCGGGCCGTAGTAGCGGTCTCAGTCAAACTGAAGAAAACTCTTACACAACACTCCGTCGTAATTCAATTAATTGTACGCGCGGGTATTCATACGAAAAAATACACGCCGAGCCGCGAAGAAAAATCACGCTCCGCACACAGAGTCAGCCAGTTATGCGCGTGAACTGCTCTCATCGGGGCACACACGCACACACCGTCGCAGTGTGTTACTCAATTGTGAATGCGGCAGGCCGCACAAGCCTCCGCGGCCTCTTGGGCCCTCCCTGGCGACCTTTAAGCCGATTCCAATTGTTCGCTTGTGTGGCGCGGAGCATGCATCTGTCGCTTCGTATTCATTAATTGAGCCAAAGTATCTTTTCTTCTCTCCGACGACGTATCTGCGATACACTCAGTGTGCAGCGGTGCCCCGTCTACTGTCATCTTCTTGTCATCGTCGTCTTCATCGTCTTCTTCGTCGTCGTCGCTCTGGAGACGAGAGAGACCGTACGAGACCGATACGGCCGCAGCCCGGGAATCAATTAATGGCTCAATTGAATAGAGTCTGCATGATGTGATACTGTTCGGCAGCGTTGTTTGCTGTGGGCTTTGTTGGAGTTTGTGTTGTTTGCGCGCTCGCCGTCGCCGCAGCTGAGTCTTGAAGAGTCAAGTGGTGGGACGGAGTGCCGGGGACCGAACACGAGAGAGGAGTGATCGAGACTCAAGTGATGTGTTGTGGTGGACTGTGTGAATGCGATGTCTTGTGCATTGAGGCGTATACGTAACATTTTCGTGTGTATGGCACTTCTTGGTTGCATTGTGCTGCGGAGGGAATTGCGCAAACAATGGCGGAGACTTTGAGACGTTTAAGGTTAGGTTGGAATGGTTTTCTCGTGTTTTCTGGGAGGAGAAAGCCACTCGCACGACGGCTGACATTGTCACTGGGATTATAATGGATGGATTGAAGAGCCTAGAGCTGGTCCATTGTGGGACTGAGTGCCGGTGGGAGAAAGATGTTTGCGAGGAATGTTTTTTTTTTTTTTTAGAAAGCGCGAACCCAATTTGGGTTCAGGCAATTGTATGGCGCGGCAAATGTGGAACGCGTGCAGACAGTGGGATCAAGTTTCGCAGAGACTTCAATGTCAAGAGACAATTGAGTTCCCACAACTTCATTGTGTTTTTGTTGAGCTGCGAAGACGACCGACGGTGAGTGTGTTGCGGTTTCTATTTGCTATTTAACTTCAGCATTTCTCCTTTCTGTTCCTCGTCATTGGGGAGCAGAGGTTTTGCCAATTTCGAGTGCTTTCATCAGCGTTGGGTACGGCTTTGGGAAATGGAGGAAATTTTACACTCCATCCCGGGCCGGTTTAGCATAAAGGGAAAGTAGGAACTTCGGGATATTTATTGCATTGATTATTTCGTTTGGATTGGGAATGAAGAACATGGTAGGACTTCAGGTAGCTGGTGACTTGTTATCGTCTGTAATTCATAAAGAAACGATTCCATAGGCATTTATGATGTTGTCCAAGTTTGGTAGAATAGATTTTGGAACCTGCGCATGGACTAGGATATCAACATTCATAGCATTTCTAAATATATCCAATGTTAAGTTAATAGGACCATTTCTAGCATATTCTTTCATCATTTGGGATTCTTCGTATGAAGTGCAATAACTCCGATTTGAACGGTTGCAAACGAATTTCACGATATATGTTATCTGTTCATTATATACATTTGATGCACTTCGTAGCTACGTCCACATGTACCAAATACTAGCAAACCTTATGTTTTAGACTGACGACAACGTGAGTTGCATAAATTATCGCATTAATTCAGCAGAACAACAATTACTCACGAATATATGATAAGATATGTACACCCCATAGACATGTTAGGATGGAAAATGTATTCTATGATAAGAGGCATAAAATGTGATCTATCGTGAGGCTTGATTTTCAATTAGGTTTTTTCGAGAGATCACGTGTGATTCCTATCAAACTGTCCTATCAGTTTTGTTCGATAGCGTTCAGTAACGTATTGACTCACACCACAGGAGTGTTTCTAAATTGTTCAGCACTATTGCAAAAATCAACATTCTGTAAAAAATGTTTTGCATCTCGAGGAACGTACAGTGTGCATAATCAAAGCACTTAAACCCGCAAATTTGAGCCCTACATTACATTTGTGATTAATAATCGACCGCTTACACCTAATTCAGCACGCGGTGAAGAGACTATAGCAGCTGTAGCTGAGAGTATACCCGAGCACTATATTGAAGTTAACCAGAATCTTACAGTCAATGTGCTTCCTTAAATTTAAGTACATGGTCTCGATGAGCTCTGGTTTCAACAAGACAGTTCTATGAGCCATAAGCCGCGTGAAACAATTGGCTTATTGAGAAATCATATTAGAGAGCACTTAATTTTACGTTTGGCTACCTAAATGGTGCGTTTTGGACTATTTTCTCAGGATATATGTGAATTTTTAGTTCTTAAAGAAATAAGCAAGCTTAGATTTACGCCTTGGAAGCCAACTATACTGGTGCTATCGGCGATATTATCCCGATATACCAGTCACTTTGAATCAAAATTTGACTTTAACACCCATCTAATATGTAGTTATGGGCAAAATTTACATTTTATTATTTTCAATAAGTAAATGCCATAATGTATTCTTTTAACCGATAATGAAAATTGTAAGTTCACTTTCAAAATTATGTATTTTATTGTACATCCTAAATCAATCCTTATAATGAATCACCCTTTGGAATAAATTATTAGGATATTCATTCAAGATGTTTCGCTATTAGCGTTAAAAAAGATTGTCAAACAATAAATATTGCTTATTTGACGGAATCTGTTAAATGGTAAGTCGGTAGATGATATTTTGTCGGGCAGCGAACATCTGCTGTGTAAAGTGAAAGATTCATTTAAAACTACATTTAATTTTCTTTTCCATTTCTCATCAAAGTGATTAAACTGAAAAAATGCGGGTAACAATCGAATGCAAAAGATTTCATGGGTTATGCTTTGAATTCCATAAAACATACGTAGGTGTGTAACTAGAAAAAAGAACTTCTCCACATTCTCCTGAATTTTAACTTCAAATATATACACACCAATTCAAGCCCCAAGTGGTTTCCATTTCTTAGCGTTATCATCAGGCTGTTCAAAAACTCGTTCTTAAAGTCTATTATTAACCGAACCTCAAGTTCATTTCAAAAGACATGTCGGCTGATGCTCAATTTTAGGTATACGGTAGCCATTCTCATAAACATAAAAGACACTCAAAGAGTATCAATTGTCTATGAAAAGTTTCTCAAATTTCGCCTTTCGGAGTCAGCAAAAAACCCATAGGTCCCTTCTTCTCGTGAGAGAACGGTAGCACGCACAACACGAGTAGTTGTTGAAGAAGCTAGACCCTGGTCCCTTGTGGGCTGTATGTGCAATTTAATTATTATTATTATCAGTTAGAGTTACACAATAAACAATTAACCTATTGGATTCCCAAAAAAACTTTAAATACAATTTTCTGATATGTTTTGTTCACGTTTCTTGATGTTCCGTCGTTTACCACCAGGTCCACATTAGTTCGATACATCTCTTTGTGAGCAATATTTCGCCCAATGACGTTAATGCCGTCGACTTCAACTCTGACTTGACTGGATTGCAATTATAACCTTCCTCTGAGTTCCTTGGCCTTATCCAAATTTAGTGTCTATTCTTTAGTCATTGGCTTTTGACAAAGCGGTGCATCTCCTACCAGCCCATTAAGATAAATCTGGTCAAGTATAAACAACCATAAAACTTGACAAGTGATCCGAGAGAACAAAGTTTTATCAGAGTCCCTCAAAAACAGTTTCTCTCTTGTTCTTCCCTGAATCCAAACTTTATTAACTTTGCTAACGTACAAGAAGTAATTTTCCAAACTTTCCACCATTCACATCAACGAATCAAATCTCCTGAAGTTTCCAAAAATTATTCAAACGAACCTGAGGGCGCGCATTTAATCGCGACATCTGACAGGGTACAACCACCCGTCCCACAGCTAAAGTACATTTGTTCCACTTTAAGCTGTGACATTCAGCCAGCAAAAATGTAAGACAAGAGATAATCTCCTGTCGAAATCCATGCATCAGATCTCAACCGTGACCACAGGAATTCCTGCAAGTGGGACATCGCAGAAGAGTTTCTTTTCTTCTGCCAACCCACTATCATCGTCCCTTTAACGACTCCCAACACACAACCACAGACATCCGAAGGCACCGCAAATTGGTGTAAAATAGGTCATCCCGTGGCCTGGATCGGTTTTCTTCCCCTCCCCACCCTCCCCCAATGAATTGAATCACGATGTCGACGAACGACGGGCGAGGGAGAAGACAACGACAAATTCCTAGTGCAAGTTGGCATTTCAGAAAGGAGATCTCAGAACCCAAACTTCGAACTGAATTCCCGGTAAGCGGTGAAATTAAATCTAATCAGCGGTAATTTTTCCCTCCATTACAGAAAATTACCTTGGCATCAGAGTTTGCCTGAGGTCTGGCGGGAATCGAAGTTCTAGATGACGGTAATGACGCCTTGATGTGCACCTCCATCGCAGGCCAGGGCTGAGGTGGATGTGCATGTGCTCATTTCTAAATGGCAGGCGGAGGAGTGCAGAAACAAATAAGAAGCGGCTCACGAGTCACGACATCGTGTGTGTGTGGGCCAACGGATACATCTGGCAGCTGGCACTGAGGAATCCGATGTTAACTCCAGCGGATGACCTACTGCGGACCGAAGGTTGGCGTGCGGTGTGGGTCGTCCGGGGGCACTTAAGTTGGGCCCATTGTTACGTGAAAATTGACTTGGAGACTTATTATTTGAAGAGCTCCGACTGGTAATGGGCCGCAGATGGATGGAATGGAGGGTATTACCATCAGTTGTTGCCGCCAGTGAATGGCTCTCCGTTTGGAGTGGGTGCAGAGTGGATGGCCGGCGGTTCTGTGGCTGTGATTTCTTTTCAGTGGTCAGGCTTTGGATGATCTGGCCAAACAGAGGCACTTGCCTCCTTTGCGCATCGGCGGCATATTTGGAGCACAATCGATGAATTTTTGGGAAGTGGTGGCAGAAGGTTTCAATATCTGTATTTTCATGTACTCAGGGTGATCAAAGGACACACGCGCGCTTACGCACAGACACGGTCGAGGGGATAATATAGTTCAGAGCCTTGTTGATATGGCATTTATGGTCATTTGGATATAATTTGGTGTTGTTGGCAGGCGTTGGATGCCCTTCACATTCACTGTGATTTTGGATGTTCCCTGCCTGGGCGTAGGAGTTGCGCTACGTTGGGGATAATTTTCTTGATTGACGACCGGCGTTGTCGCGAAAATAAGAGTTTGTGTGCTAGGAATCAAATCGTAAGCCGCTAGAACATGTAGCAACGACTTACGCAGTATACTGACGCTGGTTGTCTTGTAGTAATGTAAGAAAGGTGGCACTATGGAAATAAATGTTGTTGGAACTGAGGCTGATTGCGAGTCTTTTACACGTGAAGAGTCGAACTATAGATCTTTGTATGCCGGCTCCTATGTCAGGTTGTTAAAGCTGAATGTCTTGGATTTCTTCTCACTGCTTGCGACTCGAACGCCGCGAAAATGAAAATTGGTGAGCCGGTGATCGGACCGTGGATCTCTAGTAAATTTGTCGGCAACCTGCCTAGTATATAGCATCTGTTTTCACTGGAGTCGTTTGTCAGTTATAACCCAGTCCAAGAAGACAATTTCTTTTAAAACACCTTTCTTAGCATTCGACTCAAGAGACGTCTTGCCGTGAAAATTTTAGAAGTGGTGAGGTATGAGCCGTGCCGATGACCATGCCAGTACGTTGAGCAAAGCTACTACAAAGTTGTTCTTCTTATTTATGATACATAGAGGGATGTATCAGCGGATGCCCTGGATTGGATGAAATTACAACTCACTAAATAAGTCACGGCAACACCTTGTTGTTGTAGTAAGTGTAAATAAGTTCATTCCGGATGCACGAACTTATTCAATCAGAATGTTTGTTCTTGGTGAGTCTGCATTCCTGCGCACAAATTGAAGTTATAATCCCACTTATGAACACGGCTTAAATGACATCCTGACAAAAAACAACAGTCACAAAGCCCTGCAAGTACCACATAATTTACGAGTGCCGCTTCCAATTTAATAAAACCCAGTTCATCAGTCATCCATCGTTTCTGTCAAATCAGATTTTTAATTGCTGCCCACCCGTACTTTGCAACAAAACCAGTGCGACTTTCCGAATCCCATTATCTCTGGTGTCACAATTCACAGGCCTGAAATCACCTCCTGGTTTAGTCCCCTCCCCCCACCACGTGGAAAGTGTACAGCGCGCCCACTGATGTCGAACGACAACACATCGATTATGGAAGTACACCAACCGATGCATTCGCTCTGCTACCCATCACTCGATCCGAGCTCATTTATTACCCAACGAACCATCACAATCTCACGTGTTCCACTCGACCACCAACAACGATGACCAGGTCGCCGTAGCGGCAGCAGAAGCAGCAGCAGCTGTCTAACAATAGAACCAGACTCCCGGGGGCCAGTGTCAGCAGAACGCGTCCGATTCTCCGAGTGCGATAGCGAACGGAGCCCCGATTAGGGCGAATTGGCTAATTAGTGACGAGAATCAATAATCATAGCGATGGCGGTATCTGATTTCGTGCCGTAGCAGGTGTCCGATGCGAGTGATGAATCGCTGGAGTACGGTGAAGGGTTCGCTGTAAGGACTGGTGGCGGGGGCTCACGCAATCCTTTCGCCATTAATTAATCGCCAACAAGTGTTGCTGACTTGAGCGGGGAGTTGCTGGTCGTTTTTATTGATTCTCGATTTGGTTGCCGGCGATGGCTGGAACTTTAGGTTGATTAATGGTGAATTTCTTGGAGTTCATCAAGAGCAGCCGGAGTGAGGGAAGCGGATGATGTGCGGTCCTTATTCAAGGGACTGGTTTGACAAAGTAAATGTGTTGAAAGATTCATGGAGATGCATAAGTGCTTCTCAATGGCGTGTGGATGGAGGTGGGGAGGGAATTAAATCACTAAAGAGCTTATGGCGGGATACTTGTCGTGACTGAAGTACAGTTGGCATCATCAAACTACGGAAATGCGAGTACACTTACCTGGCATTTCACAATTTAATTAGTGCTGAGAAGGAGGGCTATCTGCTCTGATTAATGCCCAGAAGAAAGTGCAATGTCCGACTTATTGATTTAGGTTCTCAGTCCAAGTGTTCCCATTGTAAGAGAATGGTGTTGTCTGCGAAATCAACTGTGTTGAAAAATGTCCTACATACTCGGGAAAACCGTTTTTTGGGGTAATTGATGTTTTTGAAAGTTTGAATTATAGAATATTCAAAATTTCCTTAAATTCCGTCCATTGTTTTGCCTTACTTTTGATCCTTGTGCGCCCAATATTGTCTCTCAGAGAACATTTCATCGCCACTTTCAATAACTCGCACTTTACTTTAAAGCGCCGAGGGAACAATGTTCGCTCGTCATAATTCGAGTTTTCCCACCTCGAAAGTCCTTAAGACATTCGTACTACCTGCCAATACATCGATGTATAACCTTCTTTAAAGATCCTGAGCTTAGATTCCTCTGCAACGACCGAAAAGTGTTCTGCCAAACAATAAGGCACATGAACTGGATCTCAAAGAACTCTATAAACGACAGACGACACACTCTATTGGAGAGAGCGCGTTTGTGCACAGCCTTAGGACCAGCTAGTAGCTGATGTTGGACACTACCTGTCCTGTCCAAATGGCCTGCGCCCAACAGTTGTTGGTTATGAGTGAGCTTAACTGACTCACCACGTAAAAAGAAGTAATTCACATTTGACCTCGGATACGAATTCCAACTCGGCCGCGAATGGATCCTCTGTTGACAATCCTTTCAAATAAACAAATGACAACGAAATTCAGTTCTGCAGGTTGCATGTAAGACAGTATTGTATCCGAAGAACTTGTGCAGGACTCTAGACTGCAACAGAGCAGCCATCTAGGAAGTGTGATAGAATGGACCTGACAATTGAGGATAAGGAAGGATGTTGTTCGTTGTTTGAGGAAGACTGTGGTTTTATGCCACAATCGTGTAAGGAAAAGTCTCATAACAATCTGTTTCAAGCCTAAATTCGGGAAAATTATCCTGTTTTGAAACCACACAGAGTTAGTTAGATGACGGAAGCAAGAATGACTTCTACGATCTCCTGGAGAGAATATACTACCAATTCTCCAGGTACGACAACTTGAAAGAGAAAGAGATTTCAACGCAAAGCTTTTTAAGGAAAGTCGTTGGTGCAGAAACTTCTCCGTCATCCTCTTAGATGACGAGGAAGTTGATCTTCTCCAGAGGCAAACTATGCTTGGGATTTTTGGTTCGGTTCATTGGCATTTGGCTGCTCCAAATTGGAGACAGTTGGCTAGAAACCATGCTAGCTGGAGAAATATGTTGAGTCAGGCTCAAGTTAACCCGACAAAGAAGAAGGGGCTATAAGGGAAATAAATGTCTGGAGCCATTTAACTTATCCTTTTTGTGGTCGGCGTGTTTAGCTTGTTCGCGCATCAACTCACACCCCGGAAGTCCTAGCAAAACAGCATGCACAACGCGCACGAACTGTGGAGACATCCAATTAATTTTATTTATTGAAAAGCAAGATATTTCTATAGCGGTCTAATAGATTGTAAGAAAAATTGAGTGGCGCTACAGCCCACAAGGGACCAGGGCCTAGCTTCTACAACAACTACTCGTGTTGTGCGTACCGACTTTTTGACGACTCCGACCGGCGAGATTTGAGAAACTTTTCATAGACTATTGATACTCTTTGAGAGTAATCACCAACTCGAGATGCACTTAGCACTACGCCACGGCGGTCTAATAGAGAAAATGACGAGATTCTTCTACTTAAATGTAGCCAAGAAAGGGAGAGTAGAAGGCTGTGAGCCACGAGAATTCATGCAAAACTTGTTTCTTTTTGACAGACAACTAAATTAGGTGCACGAAAGCAACTCTACGGCAGATTCTTATTCTTAAAGGTTCCAAAAAATTACTATGAAGGGCAGAATGAAAGCTCTAGAGGCACTGCCAAAGACATAAGAATGTGCTGATTTTTGCAATCCTTGATAGACGACTGCGGTGCACTAGAAGCTTCAAGCTTCTTCTTCCGTCAGACAGCTCTAAGACCGCCGGTGAATCGCGAAGCCTTAAGCAACACAACAGAACTTCACCTTACAGTAACGAGCATCTACAACAGTAGTCGAAAAATACCGGGAATCTATTTATAAATTAAACACTCATTTAATCAAAGTCGGCCTTCCAGTTTGCACTTGTGCCAACGTTTCTTTTCAATCCTCAAACCGTGCTGCGTGGTCGTTTTCAGGCAAAGCCCTCCCTGGTTCTTCGTTGTCAGTTGATTATCACCCTGGTCGTGCCTCATCTTCTACGCTTTCACGGTACGACTCTTAAAATGTGGTTTTCGCTAGAGTTTGCTGAACGAAGGCCACATTTCGATTGCAAAAGGATAATTTTTAGCTGTTTACAAAAAGAAGCGTATTTCAAACAATGATGAATTTGTTTGACGCAAAATTTGGCACAGATCAGAGTCCTAAAAAAATTAAATACAAATTGGTTTCATGCATTCAATGCGTTAGATTATCTAGTTTCTGTAGCGCTTCTCTTCCCCCGCGGTTTCCTAAATATTTCAAACAACACAGTTTGTTTCTTATCACCAGCCGCCTCACATGTTCGGCGAAAACAGTAATCAGTCTGCCTCTACATGGAATTCGTTCAAAATACTCCCATTGACGGGCAAAATATTGTCGCACCTAACTACGCCGCATTTTCGCCCACTTTATGCGTTTAATCACTTTTGTTTTCCGTTACATGTAACTGTTATCAACCAGATACAGGATACACAACACCAGGTGTCGTTCCGCTGACAACTCAGTCCCTTTCAATGCAATTTACAGTTCATTAGGTTGCACTAACAAAGCGATATCAG
Source organism: Eristalinus sepulchralis (assembly GCA_944738645.1). Classification (NCBI taxonomy): domain Eukaryota; kingdom Metazoa; phylum Arthropoda; class Insecta; order Diptera; family Syrphidae; genus Eristalinus; species Eristalinus sepulchralis. The sequence continues at coordinate 60,317,836 of OX122886.1, forward strand.
TCTCGTGTTTGATGAGTCCCAGCCATCTAATCAAATTCCAATTTCGCTATGCTGTGATAAAGTAATCTTATCAACCCATCCATTCTTTCAAAAAGCCCACAAAAAAGTCCCCTACCCTCGAAAAAAAGATAATTTTTGCTGTCAAACCTTCTCCTGCTCACCTGTCAGCTAACCAGCCAAGAATGCAGAAACAAGAAAATCTCTGACATAAGCTTTTCGAAGATTGTCCGCAGCAAGAAACTAAAAATCCAACAAGATGCAAATGTTCAAACCTCGCATCAACGGAGTTTTATCAATTCAAAGCAAACCGCCCCCTGTAATCGTGGGGCAGCGAAATGGCACTGCTGCTGACTTTATTGTCTTCTTATCACTTGTGACAATGTTATTTTGCCCACTTGTAGGGTGTTGTTCGTTTGAGAGTCGTAAACGACGGCAGAGAAGAACGACTCTCGGAGCACTTCGAGTGTCTCATAAACTTTGCAGGTTGCTAGACGTTTGAGTTACGAAGCTAAAATACACCGTTGCGTTGCCGTTGTTACTTCTTTGAAGGGCGGTAAAAGTTTTAATGGAAGTAATTGTCATATGCTCTGAGAATTTGCAATTTCCTCTCTGAGACATTGTGAATTGGAGCGTGTGTGTTGTAGTGCAGCATGTAAAAGTTGAAAAACCTAATAAAAAGTTTACACGCAAAGACGTCAAAACTTCCAAACGGCACCCGGTGCCGCCGCTCGCCGGTAACACTGTTTGGAAGGTCAACGGTCAGCACGGATGAGTGTGCTCCGTGGGAACAATTGTGTCGTGGGTTTCAACGCGCCCATTGTCCAGCTCACGCTTCACTTGTTCGCATGCTGTGATATTTTAAACCACCACTTCGGGTGGTTCTCCGTCATAGAAAATCCTAATTCGATGCGGTCGGGTTTTAAGATAAACATGAATTGAGACATTGTGTTGAGCAAATACAACAGACGCGATTAATGGTGTACTCCTGTTTGAAACCGAGCGATAACCCCACAAACAATGTCCTCTTTGAACGCGGATTATCGCTCTTCAGATGATCGATTGTATTCCTTGTGGTAGACAAACGGAGTGGTTTCGATGACTAGTAATAAAGAAAAGTTTATTGTTCATCGACGTTGACCACATACAGCGCATTAAGATAAGAACATCGAATGTTCAGTTGTGGTTTAGTGTGTTCTTGCCGGAGGCAGAAACAGCCGTAATTTTTACTTTGTGACGTAACTCATCACACAAAGCTGATAAGGTGTGGTGACTGTTCATAAAAAGTTATGGAATTACCCAGTTTCGAATGCAGTTGAAGGATGGAGCGAACAATACCGGAGGGCGCACCCCCGGTTATGTAGGAAATTTAGTTTAGTTTGCATTTACTGCACGTATATGAGAAAACGTTCTTTATGAATCACCCGTCAATCAGATTTATCACGTTAGACACTTCTTGTAGAGCATTCTCGCGAGGTCCAATTTTTGCATACTCTTTCCAACATTTCGGCTGGTATCTCACGAATAGATGTTTCAATTTTGTCTGGCAATTGAAGCGATCTTGTCTGTGTAGACATGGGCTTTAACATAGCCCCACAAAAAATAGTCAAAATGCGTCATGTCGCACGATCTAGGCAGCCAATGGACCGGTCCCGCGCAGCGTTTTCTGAATGAAAAATCTACTCTCCTGTGGTTGTTTAAGACTTTTGCTGTGTCTGTTAGTTTGTTCTTCGGTCCGCAGAACTTCTCCAAATCTAATTCGAACGCCCACTGTCAAATTTCGCTGCAAGTGAAGTTCATTATATCACAGAACTGGACAAAAGAGCGACGCGCGTGGTGTGTCGCGAAAGATTTGATGATAAACAACTCGTGGGTGGGGAAGCCGAGATGAACTGCAAACCACCCCCCATAACATCGTGAAAACAATTAATTGCAACTCACTACCATCCAGTATTGGACTTCTCACGCAGATCCCCACGCCATCGATTCTAACTCATCAGAAGCTATACCCAAGCACAAACAATCTTGACTTGTTGCAACCACCTCATCCTTTGTCTATCAAATGGAATCGCATTCAACGCACGCCTCGAAAGTCGTAACTCTGAAGACAATCGTACTACGTGACCAATCCATCGAAGAATAGCTCTTCCCGTTCCCATAAACACGTGTTCAATATTCAGTTCCTCACGTACTGTCGTCTTTCCCACCTTATCCGGGCGAATAATTCCCACAAATTTAATTCGCAATTTCGCTGAATTCTGCTGTGTACAGCGGTTGTTTCTGTAAGAAATGTCTTGTCATCCCTTGTAGAGAATCCTAAGTATGAGCTAGCTATTCGAAATTTTGTCATCTTAGAAGCAGCTTGTAAGCGGTTTACAACTAATAACAACTTTAGTGTGGATTTAGGAGTCCACCTTCTTCAGCAACCTTTTGAGTTCGCCTTGTTTCTGTCATGAATAGAGAGGAACATTCATTAAAGTGTTAAGGCCGAGATACCTCCTTGCAATGTATACCCCATTAGATTCGTTATGACTAAACGTCACCTCAGCTCTCATTTTTCAGTGTGGCACAGGGGGCAAGTTGGAAGGGTGATTAAATGTATGAAAAAAAAGGTTATTGGACCAAAACAAATTACACAGTGTTTAGTTACTGTAGTACTTTCCAAGTAAATTGCAATGATTGTAAGTATTCTTTTCCACTTAGCATCATGTTATATCAAATTAAGTGCAAACGCATTTCTTTGCAATAAGTCTGGTATGTTGAGACATCGCTTGATTTCCAAGAGGCAGAAAAACAGCAATTATTCGTCGAACGTATGTGATACTCATGAAAGGGAATCTTATTTCGGGTGATTCACATATGGATGACACAAATACAAAAAGTCGATACACTTTGAATATGATATTCTTATCTTACAGCACTACCAAGTTAACTATCTGTTGGATTGTATATTTAATTCAAAACCAGTAAGATGTAGATAGTTATTCTGGCCATAATAATAATAATTGAGCGGCACTACAGCCCACTAGGGACTAGGGCCTACTGTTCTCTCACGAGTAGAAGGGACCTACAGTTTTTTTCCGATTCCGAAAGGCGAGATTTTAGAAGCTTTTCATAGACAATTGATACTCTTTGAGTGTTGTTGGTAACTCGAAAGAGGTGGTGCCGTAAAAAAATGCGAGGTGTCCCGTCCGGCAATCGGACCTAGACCTTCTGCATGTGGGCCGACGCAATTATTCATGAAAAAATTCACAATTGCAAAGATTGACAGTTAATGCATACGACTATAAATCTCGACTTCCATCCAATGGGAATTAAGAATATGTAGTGTTGGACGATAGCACGCCAAAAAAGCTAACACCTTATTTCATAATGATGACACTGGCAGGTGATTGATGCTAGACATCTTGACACAAAGTCAACATCATGCCACAGAAAGAAATACGTCCCTTAAACGCTTGAAACAACTTGTTTCCCATAAATTGCTGGGCATGGATGACGGAATAATATAATGCGAACGATTCGATTCGGAAAAAAATCATGAGCTATAGCCCCAAGCCATCAAGAAGATCTTTGGAGATAGAGGCGAGAGACTGCGCTACAGTTGAAGCACTCAATTGAACCATGTTGTATTCAAGAATTTATGGAAATGTTTTCTTACTAACTTAACCATAAAACAGGGAAATCTACATTTTCGAAAATAAACTTTTGAAAAGAAAACTTATGCACCTTGTCGTCACTTGTCACTTTGAATGATGATGGAACTGAATAGAGTTATTTAAAATGTGGACCATTGGATAGAGGTATGCATGCAACCCAAGCCGTTTTGCTTTTGTCCGATATTTTATTTCACACATAATTGTCATACGTCCTTTGAGCAATAGAATTTTGCCTGAGGAATTGGTACTTTATTTACAATTATCAACAAGCGTACTCGTTGGACCACGCTTTGTAAATAATTTTCTAAAACAAAATGTATTTATTTTTTGCCCAAAGCAAAAAAAACCATACAAATACGCAAACATATGAAATTATGTAGACACTTCCGCCACTGTCACTTCAAACGGTGATGGAGCAGATTGAATCAATGATACGTCATTCTGTTTAAGAGCGATTAATTTTTTCCCTCCATTGTCATCTCCGCAAAAAACACTGAAATGAAATCTAGGGATTGAATATAGACCCCTGCCGTAGGATTCCAAGCACTACCTACCTCACGGCTGTCAAATCGTGAGCATCAATTTTAAGAATTCGCAAAAGTCGAAAAATAGCTTTAAATTGCACAATTAGGCACAAAATGGTGTAGAAAAGAAGACTGAGTTACTTTAAACGACACTTACGCTCAAATTGAATAAAAACAAAGAGTGCATAAAATATACACTACACTCCAAGGAGGAGCTTCTTTTTGTAATGTCCATTCCGTATCTTTCTGCTTCACCGGCACATACAAATACCACTTATCATCAAATTTATTTGCATGCTCGAATGCCCTTCAGTTGAGCAGCATTTGAATACAGACACAAATTCCTGCAGATCATCGAACACATGTGAGGGTGGTTTTATTACGTCCTTAAGACGTAAGCGCTCTTATTGCCTTTTGTTGAAACAATCTCAAAGAGAAAGAACGTTTGTACAGACAAAATCCCACTCCTAACGGCCTGAGTACATCAACAGCAGTCAATAATGCATGAGGACATAGCAAGCTTTGTTGAAGATGTACATACATCCGTCGTTAGTTTGATTGTGCAAGTGAATCATTCGTAAATCATCTCAGCAGCTCTTTCCGAAAGCGATGTGCAGTCAAGTGATCTGGAAGCCGGGAAGATTTATGCTTCCAGCCAAGGAATATTAATTCTCAAACTTTCCCAGCAAACAGTCAAGCAGAAGGAACATCTGATTAAATTAAACATCATGTGTGTCCCTTGGGAGCCGAACTGTCTTCAAGATGCAATTCGCGAAATTCCGCAAAACTTTTCCACTTAATTGTTCTGCGCACAAGAATACATTTCACCAGCAAATCCCATTCATCGTGGCCAATTTAATTTGCACCCGCAGTTGAAGTTCTCGTTCATTACACTCTTCAGCCGAGTTCGTTCTGTTGTAGAAGTTAAACTGCAATTGCCACTAGAGTGCAAAGAACTTTATCTTCCTGTCACCGGGCACACACCCGAACAACATTCTGGTTGGGGGGCAGAAAGAAAGAAAAACCAAACAATTCCGACATCACACGAACGTGTAAGCCCGGCAGACAGCTGAAGGATGCGACCGGAAAGTGTCATCCAACACGAGTCATGTTCCGAAACTTGCAGACTCCTCTCCGTCCACACATGTATCTTTCACAAATGTCATCATAAAAGCAGAATGAGATGGGCGGCAGGGATGGAAAGGCAGTAATCTTTGTTGCAATAAACTGGACGAGAATTTTAAATCTTTCCTCCCCCCGTCACAATGGCACGGCAGGGCAACCCTTTCAATAAAATATGAGACGACAAATAGGACAAGAGGAAACGCCGAAAAACACTTTGGGAAAATAAAAGTAAATTACTTCAAGTGCAGGCTTCCCGGGGTGCGCCCGTCTCCAGTCGGAAAGGGGCACAGGTGGAGTCGGCGTCTTTGTTTCCCCTCGAGTGTCCTCTTTGTCAGCAGGCGCAAAGTGCATTAATAAATAACCCGCCGAGAGCGCACCCTTCCGCCCAGCGGCAACCACTGGCTCACCCGCTCCAGCTCCAAGGGCCATATTCCACCATTCAGTACACGTGAGCGAGCCATCGTGCAAACAAGCGTCATTGTGCCGCACATTTGCCTCTCATAAACGGTTGTTAAGTGCACTGGGATAGCAGAAAGAACGTCGTTTCAGCCGCCCTCTCACAGACAGCCTCCCCGCACGTTACACAACTTCAGCCAACAGCGTCCCCCCTGCCAAGTGGGGGTTGTCCAAATCATAAAACAACTCGAACGGCCCACCCGTGAGGGGTGGAATTATGTTCAGATTTAAAATTGTCGCTTACACATCTGAAGCCCAGCTTAAGAGCACCACCTTGAGCGGTGATTTATGTCAATGGCGCGCGAGGGGATGATGTCATGACAGCCGCGTGGGATGGAAAGTGCTTTTGCCCGTTAAGACCTTCACTCTTTCATTCCGTGCCGTACGTGTTCTCTGGGACCGGGCATCAACCGAGAGAGCGGAGCGAACATGGAATAGGCGTGGCAAGGTGGAGGTAGTGAGGTGTACGCCGAGGTACACTCTTATAAACGGTTTGTCCTATTTTCATGGCCAAACGTTTTTGAAACTCCCCCCGCTCTTACAGCCCGCCATGTATGTGTTAAAATCGACGTCAGTTCCAGCGAGGCGTTGGCATACAAGTGAACGTTACATCGACTGATTACAATGCTCGTATTTAACAGAAGGTTCGAAACTTTTGCAATTAGTACCTCTTCGGACGGGTTGCTAAGTGAGACGTGGTAGGTGGAATTAATTGAGCAAACGAGGCGCAGGAAAATTCCTTAATTGAGTGCGTTCAGTTGGCTTCTGGGTCGCGCCGAGCGGTTCACTCCCTCCTCGGTCCACCCGTTCGCGTTACACAAGGTTGACTCATTATAAGAAAATTAATTAGAAACCTATTTCAGTTATTGCCGCTAACCGTTGGGGAATGGAAAAACGAGGGAAACTCCTTCAAATGACTTATTTGTCGCAGGAAACGTTTCCTCTGCAGTCCCACTCGCTCAAAGTTTGAACTAATAAGGACTCGGTTGGCAATTGAGGGCGCCGTCACGTGTGGGCGGTGAGGAAGAAAAAGAATTACATGAAATGACTGCAGTTGTGTTTTATTGTTGAATTCAAGGCGTTAACTGCGCCATCCATCCACCCACCCGCCATCCAGACGTACACGAGGACGTTATAATCATTTCCTAGTCGAGAGCGCACACACAATGCGAAAAAAGTTTCCCTGCACAGGCGAGTTCGTGAAGTTCATAAAGTTGACGACAGCATTTCCTCAGTGACGTCTGTCACAGTGACTGCGAATGACATTTGTTTGAGTGGATTGAAAGTTTTCTGCTTTTTACGAGAGCAGACAAGCTGTCACTAGACATTGTAAACGGCTGTCTATTTGCAGTTGTGTTTCCATTTTGCATCTGAGTGCAGTTGTCAACGTTGAGCGGATGTTGAACCCTTTCTTTTCTCTCAGGAACTAGTTCATCAATATCATCTTAATGACATTTCGTTTTGCTTGAGAAAGTTGAGACATTCGTTGGGAGTTACAAACTCACTGGTTAATGTGAAGTCAATCTTGTTCTTCTCAGTGACGTTTTGAAGTTTTCGTCCAGTGACGTTATCCGTATAAGTCAGCAACCCTACGAACTTACGGAAAATCGTGCCCCTTTTTGTGACTTGAGAGTTTCATAGGATCATCCCAAGAACGATTTTGAGAAAGAACACATCACAGCGTGTCCATCACCTCACACTGATCTCGATGAGCTCCTTACCAACCTCCACAGGTTGATGGGTTTGGTAGGCATGTTAACACTCGATATATCAGCATGCTGTCTTATGATAATAATAATTGAGAGGCACCACAACTCTCTACAGCAACTAGTAGTGTTGTGCGTGCCACTCTTCTCTGACGAGTGGAGGGGTCCTACAGTTCATTGCCGACTTCGAACGGCAAAGTTTAAGAAGCTTTTCATCGGCAATTAGTACTCCTTGAATGTTTTCCGCAACTCGGAAGAAGTGGTGCCATGAAATAATGCGAGATGTTCATTCCTAAAATCGAGGCTGGAACCCTTGACATGGGAGACGACGCATTTGTACGCCACTAAGACCACACTCGCTGTCATATACGGTCTTGAAATAGACAAATGAATGGTGTGTGTCTTTCTTTTCGCGATCGGTCTTAGTGTGAAGTCTAGATTTATCGTGGACTTTGCACATGGCCGGTCTCAGGTGTTCACACGAAATGGCAGAGGGGACGAACAAGTGTTGTGTGTGAGTCTGTATTTCTTGGCTCTTTTATAGGATGTGCCACAGTGTAAAAGTTTGAGCTTCTGTGGATATCTTTGATTTGAAACTACACTGGACCTAACAGTTTGTATAAGTAAGACTTTAAGAGTTATCAAAAACACGAGACCTGATCTTTTATACAGGGTAAGGACACTGGTCTCCTCCCTTCTGAACTAGTCAAGCGACTCAATAACTTCCGCTAGCTGGACATGCTTTCCTCTGACCATATCGCACAGATGAGGGAAATCTGTCCACTTCAGTTACATCTTTCGGTATAAGTTTTGATCTAAACTGCGCTCCATCTTAATTGAGTGCCAAATGCTGTCTGACTGCAGAAATAGTGCCCTCGTCGTCCCTCAATAGTCTCCTAATATAATTTCTGTCAATTCTCCCCATCCACTGCGACCCTACTATATGTTGCCCATTTCCTTCGGGCCGGAGTTTGTCTCAACTCAAAATCCTATACACACGGAACGATATTATCAATTTCTGAACCGAAATTTTGTGGCAGGAAACGTTTTTAATTACACACACTCCACGCTTGAGGAACTATCATTTCAGTTCAGAGTTAAGTTTGCTGATGGTACCCATCAAAGAAAAAGGTTGTAAGAGCGCCCTGTGCAGAGGATGAACGCTATGTCAACCTACAGATCCAATTATATTTGTATTTGAATGTTCCCTACTCCGCATATGTCGTCGTCGATTTGAAATCGTCCCCTGAGTCACCTCATCATGCACTTACCTGAGCTCATCACACAGACAAACCGGTGGCGGTGACACTCGTCAGTTCACAACTTCCGTCGGTTCGTCTATCCGCAGTCCAGCGGATGCCTCGAATCGGCAACAGTTACACGAAATGCGATGATGAGTCATGCCCACTGTTGGTAGTGGAGTCGACTGTGTGAGGCGAATAGAAATGAGGTTCAAGTATCGAGTTTGCAACGGCAAAAGGAAACATTTCATTTGCCGAAGGTCCTCCGGTGCTGCCAACGCCGCCGACTCCACCCGTCGCGCGCTGTACCCATGAGAAATTACTTGATTGCAGGCAACCTGGCAGCGCTCCAAAACAGCGTAACATCATTTCAATTTGGCTACTGGCTGGAGATTCACTAACACACCCGTGCACCGAGGCTTGGGTAACCCATTTTCATGTATTCCCCCTGCGTTTTAATGAATAAACTGTAGTCCCTTCGACACGGGGCTCTCTCTCTCTCTCTCTCGTACTCTCTGGGTCACCGCGTAGCGCATACTCATTTATTGGTGGAACCCTTGAGGACTTGCATAACTTTTGCTCGTGCAGAACAGCACAACAAGCAGCAACAGACCATCGCCATCACCATCACGGCGACGACGACAACGACACGAGGACCGTCGCCGTCGTCATTGTATCGCATCGGGCGGTGGGCAATAATTGTTTTATCGATTTTCTCGGCCTCCTCTCGTGCCGGCATACAGCGGTATTGGGTCAATGCCATGTTCGCCGAGCACTGAGTGCCTGAGTATTGACAAGCGAAGGGTTGCACCCGCTGCGCGCATCGACCCGCTTGTTGACTGGACGTCCAGTCACGTAAGAGGCAAACTTTTCGAGGGATGTTCCGTAACACAATGCCCCCAAGCAGTACACTCCCACCTCTAGTGGGCGCACTTGGAAAGGTGGTAGTGGGGCGCCACCCGCCCTAACGGCGAACAATGGGTTAATTATACTTTCGACATGATCCCATCAATCAGGCTCCTTGGCGAGCTCAGGGATTCGCAGATTCGTGCTCTCCCATTAATCATCTTCATCGTCGATATCACGGTTCTCCGCCCCGTCCACTGTCCCCGGCGCGAGACGGATCAGTTGATGCTCTGTGGTCACATCCTCCCCCACTGGCAAATGAGGCCAAACCTCATTTTCTGTGACAGTAATTAATGGAACCTGAGACCTGTCGATGCGTGAATTCTGTGTGTGCTACGTCCCCCCGGCTACGTCTTCTGCATACACCGGCGTGTGTTCGGTGTGTCGGGCTGCGAGGGCGGCGTTGAATTAGGTTTTAATTATGCTCTCGCCTGAATTATGATGTAAACGATGGCTTCGTACTTTCGTTCGTCCATTCCGTCATGCCATGCCGGATGAGCGGAATGTGGCAATGGGCTCATGGGGGTTGCTGGTACGTGAAAGGGTTTCCGTGGAACTGTCATGTCATTTGGTTAAATTACTGGGTGCTCCGGCAGTATGGTCGTGTGGAGAGATGTTTCCTACGCTCTGTGGCTTTGTCTCTTGGCTGTCAATTGTTTGATTTAGTTTTCAGAACTCGTCTCACAAGCTCTGGGAATTTCTTTTAATGAACACTTTCTGCTTCTCTCTCTTTTTTTAGATCTGTCATGTGGAAAATGGAACAATGGTGCGAAACGTGTACAAGGTTCTGCTTGTAAGGGAACTTCTTCTGTGGGTGGGCCTTAGAACCTCCGCCAGTTTAGAGGGGCTTTGGAGAGTCTGGTAAGAATTTTGCGTTTTCTTTCTAAGTCGACATTAGATCTGTTTTCAATTTTTTCGTTTTTCATCTTGTGCTCTTCTCTGCTCTTAGGACTCTTTGGGATCTTAGAGATCCTAACCACACCTGTGATCCTTGATTCGTTTCCTTGTGAAGTGAGAAGAAACCCCATACAGGGAAAAACCTTCGATTGGATGAAAGAAGTGAATGCCATCACCATCAATCACTTTAACGCCAATCCAACCTTCAATTGGTTCCAATGAGCACTTCCCGCGTCGTCCTAACCTGGCGCAAGTCTGCTTACACGTGTGCATTCTACCACCCACACACCAAATCACACTATTGCATAGAGATCCGAAAGACATCTGCCTGGCACTTGCATTGTTCCCCCAAGCCAAGAACGAAACCTCAAAAGTTTCGCACACCACCGCATCGTTTCGATGTTCGGTTCGGAGACGTGACAGCATTTTCCTGCACGTGATTCAGCTTTGGCGGGGTTGGAAGTGAATATTCTGAAGAAACGTAGTCGTTCGCCTTTCCTTTTCCTTTCCTTGACGTAAGCGACGTCGTTCCTCTATCAAGACATTGCCAAGGAGACGCCACATGCGTCGGTTTCCTTCTCGTTTTGTCTGCAATTCCTTGCTCTTCTTTGTTGTGCGGGTATATAATAAAGGTGATTTGAAATTCACTTTAAACCGCTGTTGTCCTCACAATAAACGAACGTATTGATTTTTTCTTGGCGGTTTACGGCAGCGGAAACTGAGAAATCGGCGACGCGAAGATTACACTGTGGTGGTGGTATTCTGGGACAACAAATATTGAATTTTGAGATAACAATATTGTTCCGTGTCTTTAGGAGTCCCTTGAAGTAGAAAATATTCCAATTTATTTCGGGTTTGCTTTGATCTCCTGCGAGACGACTGAAGGTGCTGCCCTGCAGGGTCGCATCCTGTGTGACAAATATTTGCTTTTGAAGCTTGAGGTTGGAATGGGAGGTACTGTGCTGATGCTGTGCGCATTAAAACTATGATATGGACAGCTGGAAATAGTACTGCAGTCAGTGAAGAGGGCTGCAGACATTGTTTTATGGTGACGGGAACATACCGTGTCAAGGATATAAGGATATGAGGGGAAAATTTCATGTAACTAATATAGAATTCGCAAAAATGGCAATTCTAACTCATGCTTAAATCATTTAATGTGCCCTCGTTGCAGAGCCGCTACTCGTATGTTCAAAATGAGATTAAGTTCAGGGTTTCCGCATTTGAAAATCGTGTTTTACGGCTTACAAGTGGGAAAGCTCAGTGACTGTTAGTCCCTGAAAAAGAATTGAAGATGTAAGTGTGTAGTCTCCACAGAACTTGTTTTAAGCGAGATGTCTGCAGGAGCAATATACGGGCCCACTGTAAAAGAATACAGGTGTAGAAAAAAGAAATAACAAATGTTTCTAACAGATGGAGTCAGAGATCTACATAGTCCGTTGAATACGTCATACGGGATTCACAGTGCAGTGGTGGTTTGGTAAAACATTTTTGGTGTGCATTTTGCCTACTTTAGGAAACCAATAATGCCACTTTTTGAAAGTGTGAAATATTTCCCGACAACTAGAAGTGCACTTCATTCTGGCAGTAAACTCAGACAAGTGAGAAATTACTGCCCTTCAGAAAAGTGTAGTTATTTCATTTCAGAAAAGTGAAGTTATTTCACAAATAAAAAGAGTGGAAATAGCTATTTCAGCTGTGATTGGAAACAACTTCACTTCTGTTTTCTAAGAAAGCTTGTAAAGAGTTCTTTTGAAATTGACGTGGGTGGAGAATGTACAAAGCGATGGTGCAGGTAATTAAAATTCACTGGTATTGGCTTCACTCAAAATTGAAGTTATTTTCCACCTTATGTAGGCAGTTATTTCACAAGATCTTTTATAATTTGAAAAGACCGTCTAAAAAAAACCTTTAAAAAAGATGTGGAAAAATATCAGGCATTAAATTTACTCTGGAAAAACTTGATACGAGTGGGAAAAAACTGCATTCTTAAAAAAAGAAGTTTTTTCACATCTAAGGAGGGTATTTGCTTCACCTTTTTGTGGGAAATAATTTTACTCGCAGTTTCTCTTTCAAGGTCTTGTTTTCTACAGAATTTAGAATTTTGAATTTTTGTCTAGATTGTCTTGTTTCTTAGAAATTTAAAAAGTCATATTCGGTTGTAACCGCTCAGCTTTGGTACAAATAAGTTTTGGAGTAGATGCGAGGGGGTCTACTTCGTTATTCTTGCGTCTCTTGACAATGAAATTCCATTCACTACACCCTCTAATGAACCTGGCTCCTCGGACTGGACTTAATGTATCAGATTTCACGTTCTAAATCAAAACAAAATAAATCACTTCTTGTTTCAATGACAAAAGTTGTCATGGTACGATTGCGACGATTCAGCTCAAGCAGTTGCCAGGCTAGAACTGAAAACTCAAAAGGTATTGCTAGGTGTTTTGTGGGATTGGTAAGAAATCAGCTATTTTCGAACGAGAAAACCTTTATTGGGCCGTTTAAAAAAACCTATTGAGTTCTGAAAGGGAGTTATATGGCTGCTTACTTTGAAAAACTTATTTATAAGTGAATTAAAAACAAAAAAAACAAAAAAAGAATTTTTATCTTACAGTTCTTAAAAAATGTCTAGTCTCTCTCGCTCTCACGCTTTGGTACCAAACTATACAATTGTTTTGCTGCTGCCAGGTGTGTTACAAGAACAATTGATCAAAAACGGACAATTTTGGAAAGGTTTCAGGCAACATCACGCACTCACACCGTAAGTGAATCTCTAGAAACACCACGAACTTGATAGTGGGCCCAAATCCCTATAGTCCGGACATGGAACCTCATACGGGTTTCTTGTTTCTGCCTATGATGAACACCTTTGCTAGTGATAGTGTTATTGGCCGTAAAATCATACACGCTCTCATCATTTAATGAAATACCATTGGATATTTCCTCACTGCATTGAGTTAAAGTAAACAAAAGGACATTTACGTAATTGCATCATGTTGTTTATGTACCATATTTTCACGAATTCCACAGTGCATTTTTTCCTCCACATACCCGCAATATCCACTTTGTAAATGTGAATGCAAACATAATGAAATGTTCAAGTGTCAGTATCAGTGAGCATTTATTTTATTTGGAAATATGGTGTTGACTTTTTTGCTCACGATGTCAAAAAATTCCTGAGTGATTTTTTTTTTTCTATAAAGGTACACATTTTTTTTAGGATCTGAATATCAGGATTTAACTTGAACTGACAGAGCTGTGAATCAAGGGAAGCCATGAAAAAATCCAATTAACTGGTTAAATGTGTGTAACAGTCACACATGTATGGTTTAGTTTTTTTTCAATAACATCTGATGCCAGTAGATTAAATATGCATTAAGCTATAAATTAGTAAGTAGATATATGTAGTATGTATACAGAACTCAAACATATTTGTTCACACTTCAAGTGTCGAGTTTCAATATGCGCAGACATATGCCTGTACCAACGTTTTCCACTCACAAACGTTATTTTTCTTTTTATTTTATTCCTCATAACAAACCCATCAAACATGGGCCATACTATGTCTGCCTGAATATGTGTTTAAAGATTGAAATTACAGACAAACATTGTTGATATGAACAAAGTCTACCATTTTGTCACTTTTAAAGTAAAATCGACCCGCTTTTCTGCGGCATTGAGTAAGGGACTACCACGGGTGCAGTACCATTTCTTCAGAGAGTATGACCAATCGACTGCCACTTGCGCCGTTTAATATGTTTCTGATAAACATGTTCTTTAAGATACGGTTCGTTCAGAAAATCATAAGTATGGTACCAGTTCACAAACGTCTGCATTCTTCTTGTGATAGTTTCTGTCACTTTCCAAGTCTTCTTCTTCTTCTTGTGGCGCTACAGTCCGGGGTGGACCTGGGCCTCAACCAACATGCCTCTCCAGCCAGCACGATCTTTCGCCAGCTGCCGCCAGTTGCGCACTCCAAGTTGTTTGAGGTCCTTCTCCACTTGTGTGCGCCACCTTATCCTGGGCCGTCCTCTGTTGCGTTGTCCCAATGGCTCAGGTTCGAAGACTTTTCGGGCCGGAGCAGTGGTGTCCATACGCTCTACATGGCCTAGCCATCTTAAGCGTTGTATCCGTAGATGCTTGACTAGGCTCATGCCGCTGTACAGCCCATACAGTTCGTGGTTGAATCTTCTCCTCCAGATGCCATCAACGCAAACAGGACCAAAAATCGCACGCAGAACTTTTCTCTCGAAGAGACCAAGGGCATCCTCATCCGCTTTTAGTAGTGTCCAAGTTTCCGCGCCATATAGTAGGACTGGGATGATCAAGGTGTTATATAAAGCAAGCTTAGTCGTTCAAGAGAGGGCTTTATTACTCAATTGCCTCTTGAGCCCAAGTGCTGCACCCAAATAGCATTGATTTTTTACCAAATGTTTTCATATAGATTTTCAAAATTGGCGTATTGTTGCGTTTTAATGCCCAACACAATTCCCATTCGTTTGTTTAAGCGGAAAGAAATCATTTTCCCTTAATATCTGCGATGTCTTTAAATATTACAATAAATGCATATTCAGGTGGCTACCATTTTGGAACACTCTCATTTGGGTTTTCAAAACTGTGTCGTCGTAGTTGAAGTTTTCGGTTTTTGACCAATTCCGGCTTCACTGATTAGGTCAGAATGCCCGCAATAGTTGCAATTTAAAGTTTTCTCAGTTTTTGCTCAGCAATCGTGTACATCGATGTAAAAACTTAAGGGGGAAGATAGTTTTTCCAATTTTGAAGCATTGTTAACCGAACCTTATGTGTATTTGGAAAAATCCAATCGTATCGCAAGTGAATCTGTAGAAACATCAAAAACTTATTTAGACTGTCCAAGTCCTTATGGACGGTCCAAGAACCTTATGTTCACTTTGAAGGATCTTTCAATTCATATTATATGGTGGTATGCGATGAAATTTCAACTGTACGTTCACGGGAGTCACACCCAAGTATGACTCAAAATTAAATGATCGCAAGGTCAAATGTACAAAATACAAATTTTTATGAAAATCGCTTACTAAGCAATTCATGAGATATGTGGAGTGCGACAGGCATGGCGGACGCTGAAACTATAAAATTTTTGTTCTTTGGAAATTTAAAAAAATGTTCAAACTGGTCGAAAGACACAACTGAAGTGCCTCTTCAAAATGTACAAAACAAACAATGCACTTTAAATAATCAAATTTTTAAAAGTGTGTCAACGAAAGAGAAGCGAACTAATTCCACCCGTCTCCCACACAGAATTCCTTTCTTAAGTTCCACTTCTCTGCATTTTCCTTTAATAATTCCTTATACTTAAAACTTCAGTATTTTGGATTTGTTTACAGGATCCTACAGCATTCCCAGATCTGTCAGTCGATTTATCACACGTTGGTTAATTCTCTACCAAATTTAATCGACCAAACTATGCTTCTGTTCTGATTGTGATTGTACTCATCTCTTGAGCCGAAATTTGATACACATTTCCTTGAGGTAAGCTCAGAAAATTAAGCCTTCATCCATACACTCACGACCATATTCGATCACAGCATTTCCTGCTCCCATTGACGCACACTTCAAGTTCCCATTCCAAAACGTGGAGTTACGCCTGAATTTCGCACCCTTTGGAACACTTCAACCCCTTTCGCTTTCTTTCTTCTGTTCTGCTCCTTCACTCTAACATCTGCACCATCTGTTGCCGCTACGCTTTGCATTGACTGGAATCGATTTTCAATTTTCCCTCCCTTTCCTTGTTCGAAAGTAATCTCAAAAGCCTCTTATGTACTTACATCGCATTTGCAGTGTAAGACAATGGGGGCTGGTTAGAATGGTGATTTGAGTCCCTAACCTTTTACCCTGTCCTTCAACGGAGTTTGTGTGATGGGCAGTAACCTGATATGGCGGCAGGAACCTGGTTTAAGGCCAATCCATCCCCATACATCGTCCACTCCCAATAGATTCCATTCCAAATGTCTAGCCAAAAGATGCACTTCAGAGTTCCTTCAACCCCCTTCACACAACACTCAATTTTCGTAAAAACACAAACAGCTCCAAATGAATGCAACCGCAGAGGCAGCCAATTAGCTGCCGACTCCATCGAGGATACACCATCGTCGGGACCATTTGTCTTCACTCCACTCTGCGCGTAGCTGCGAACTGGAAAGTGACCAGTGAACCAAAAGAGGAATCATAATGGTATTTCAAAGGAAAACCATTACACACACGCCGCAAACAGCTCTCAAAGCCCTCAAAGCCCTCTCAAAACCGAGCCCTCTCGCAGTGGACTGAATGCCTTCCCATTCTGTCGATCCTTTGGAATATTCAATCTCAGCACGAGAACCTTTTCTGCTCAGATTCACATTTGGATTCAATCCAATATCCTGCTGCAGACATGCAGCAATAAAATCTTTGCCTAACGTCATTAGGGCCACTTTGAACCCATCCAACTTTAAGCGCTCCACAGGAGCCTTAGGGAGAAGCGCTTGTGAATGACATCGCATTCCTCAAGTACAGCTCTCCTGGTGCTTGCTGTGGCTGTAGCGCATTGACGCATGGAATCGTTCCAATATCCCTGGCCTGCCTCCTCAGAGGCGCTGTCATTCGCAGAAATGTTTTAAGTTCACAGCACAGACCGCGATCCCCGGGTCGTCGAATGAGGAAGAGATTTGTCTCGAGACTACAGAGGTTCTCGTGAAATTTATGTAAATCATCCGAATCCCGGCCCCGCACTGCTCCTGCCCGCTCTTAAGTGTTTTCTGCCATTTTAACCGTGATTGAGGGTCGAAGTGGTGCAAAAAAAGAAAATAAAGTTGAGATGAATTTTGAGGTTATGTCGCATAAAGGACTTTCATCTCCGGGTGGATGCGTTTTAAAATATTCACAGCCACCGTCAAGGATCACACCTTCACACGTTTGCGAGCACTTCCGGAGATACAGGCATTTTCCCTGCGGGATGTACACATGTTTTATGTCCCTGACCACTGATGCCTCCTCCAGCCTCTTGCAGAGGCACTCGAACGTGAAGTTTCCACGGAGGAGGCAAAGGATTATCTCAGCATGACAGGTGGCTGAGGTGACACTCCTGTGTGCTGACATGCAAGATATTTAAATTTAGCAACCAATCTCGTCCATCGATTGTTTGGTTTTTGTTCCTCAGCTCTGGTGCGGATCATTTGATGTGGTTCTGGAATTAGAAACGCATGAGCGAGGGATGTGTTCAAAGGTCACAGTGCTTCTGGAATGGATGTTTTGTGTGAAGGATTGATGGAAGAAAGCATAAGGGGTGTGACGTGGATGATGGTGGAAGGGGGGGGGTGAGTGAGCACACGTAATACAGTCTTTCGGTTGGAATTTTCCATTCAGGTGACAGCTGTCAAAGGGGATGACTTCTTGTGAAGAAGATTCAATTTGGATGAGTGACGTTGTTAGAAATTCACGGGGAAGATGTTGCGCAATATTTCGCTGCTAAAAGCGGAGTTGGTCGATAAGGTGAATGTGGGGATTCAGTGGAGGTGAAGATGGAGATGGAGATGGTTTTGACAGTATTCAGTGACTAGAAAATTTGTTTGGCTACATTCGTCATGGAAAATCTAATCATTCGGTAGCTGCTTCCTTAAATTTTTGTAACAATTTAATTTAATGTAAATTTTGTGCAATGAATGAAACGGGATTTCGATGCTACTCTATGCAAGAGACTAGAATTGAATCAGATGTGCTATCTAGTGCGGGAATGACGAGGAACAATAAACTTTTTTTGACATAAAGTGGCAAAGTTTTGAGAAGACCTTTACAGACTGGTAGAAAGGTCCTATGAACTAGAGTGGCTTGGAAATGTTTGGCGCCCGATTAGTGGACTTTTCGCGAACAAGTTAGACATGGGCTACCTTGGCTTCTTTTGACTTCTTATTAATTCACGTCTCTTAGGTAAGAAGGTTGACGTACCTTGAAAGAAGTATACGTATGTGCCCATTATTCAATGGATATCTCCATCACAATAAAGGGAGTGAACCAGTAGGTGAGAAATTTGAAGAAAAGGTGCGGTTGCACAAGTAAGCAAGTAAAAAGCATTAAGATTATTAGAAGTTCTGTTTAAAGCTTTTCGTATATCCTCCACCGCCTAAAAATCTACACTTGTCAGTTGTCGATGAAATCCTACTCCAAACTTATGTCAGGGTTGCCAACATTGGATTTACCCGGCGCTTGGGATACGACGTGTCCTTGCAGGCTAGCTGATAAACTTGTGGAGGAACTGGACATTCAAAAGACATAAAGTATGGTGGAATGGTCTGGACTAACGCAGGATGAGAACCCGCACACCCTATTACGGAAATTGCTCCGAAACAGTGGATAAGCTCTTGAAAGCTGGCTTAGAAAAATAGTGAAATGCTTCAATTGCAAAGCAAACGCCTCTTAATAGTCGGAATCTAGTTCAAAATATAGGAAGATAATCGTGATTTTTAATTACGATACAAGTAAAGGAAAAGGAATGGTGATAGCAGATACGACTTCTATAATCCCAGAATTTATGTTCTATAGGCATTCCTGCTATAACACCAACATTCATGTGGAGCACCTTACTGCAAAGCTGCGATGAGAAGACATCTTTGTCAGAGTTTCCGAAAGCATAGACTACACTACTAGCTGTCTGAAACTGATTGATGAACCTTAGCTCGAAGGGAACGTGTTGGCGATTAACGTCAAGCACTCCTGTTTGTTGATTGATTTATATTCGAGCTTATCCAAATCTTAACACTGGGTCTCATAATTATCTTGTTGTAACTAGGATAAGAGGCTTTATGTCAAGAGAACATTGGAGTCAAAACATGACATGATGGTTTGACTTCGCAATACGCCTTGCTTATAAGACCGCCAAGAACTCTGCGGACCATATTTTCCGAGAGCTTTGAATATGCCGTCATTCACAAAAGAAAAAAAAACAAAAACAAACAAAGTGCATGATGGTTACAAGGCGTGATACCTGCAAGACACGATGCCTTCAAGGCATCTTAGAAAAAAAAAAAACTGTACATGAGCTCTTTATTTACTCAAGGTGGTTCTACAGTCTAGGTAGACCTGGACCACAAGCAACAAGCGTCTCCGCCTAGTCCGATCTTTTGCTATTTGCGTCCAGTTTCGCATGTAGTTGGTGGAGGATTCTTTCTACTTGCGTGTGCAACATAAATTGCGGCCTTTTTAGACTTTGCTGTCTATCGATAGTGGATCCGAAGACTTTCCGTTTTATATGCCCTACTCTTCTAGCTTGGTCAATACCGCTAAATAGCTCGTACAGTTTTTTGCCTTTTCCTCCAGTCATCATATTTGCCAACAAGACCGAAGATCACCAGAAGAATTTTCCTTTCGAAAAAGGCCTAGAGCAACCTCGTCCCCTTTAATCTAAATCCATTCATTTGCTCCCTACAGTAGGAATGGGACGATGAAGGCCTCATGGAGCGTTACGTTGGTGGGAGAGGGCTTTGTTTGTTAATTGCTTTCATAGTCCAAGGAAGTAGCGCTTCATACCAAGAGTTGTCCTTCGTTTCATTTCAGTTCTGGTGTCATTGTCTGAGCTTACAGCGGTTCCATGGTATACAATGTTTTTGACTGCATGCGCTAAATGTGATATTCAGTCCAAGACGCTTGTATTGGGTCTCCGTCCTCGGTGACAAAATACACTTGGTCTGGCCGTCATTAACCATTAAACCAATCTTCGTGGCCTCCGTCGCAACGCTAACGAAAGTGGCATGTGCGATAAGTTGGACGGACTTCTGAACGATAGAATGTACCTCTGGTGTTGGCATACGAGTTTTCATGTTGAAGAAGACGCCTTGTCTAGCTTTGATCTTGTAATTCTACACAAACGGATAAGTTTTGTAGGGATGCCAAAATCAGGCATTACTTTGTTTAGTTCGTTTAGATGCTATTATACGCGAAGTGATGAACAGCTGGAGAGCATCAGGACGGCATTAGGCATTTCACAGGACAGTAGATAAAATCTTGACACTAACATATGCTTAGGAGATGCCTTGTCGTACTTCAGAGTCTCCTTTTTTATAGATCAGGCAAACAATGCTATGGCTCCATTCATCACCTGCTTTCTTAGGACCATACTTGAAACCAAGTCATCGCCTGCTTCTTTGTAGAGATCGTGAGTTCTACGATCAGAAAAAATGTGAAAACTCCTACCTTCTCAGATACCCAGGGTAGGGGAAATTGAAAAACATGCATTCCAAAAAGTTTAAAAAAGGCATGAATTTTGAAACCCTTTTGGATTGACACGCCACCAATGGGAACATTCAATCAAATTCCACTCTCAGATTAGCCCCCTTATCTTAATCAGCCTATCACAATACTGTCCTCAAATCAACCGAAAACCTCATCACACTCCAACCAAGCGGTTACATAATCTACCCTCAAAACAACACCATTTGTCGCCACAAACTCACCCGTTTGCCTGATCGCATATCGCGCGCTGTTGCCACGTCCTTATCAGATTCCGCTACGCCCACAGACTCAATAAAATTAAACGCAGCTAAAATATAATTGTTATTGTGACCTGGCATACGATTAACTATCCGCCTGACGGATTCATATGTCACAACGTATGGACAACCCCTGAGTCGCCAAATTGCCACGAGCCCACCTTTCCAGCCCTTATGTGTGGCGGGCGAGCCGCCCATTGTGTGTCCTTTGTTTCGCGCGGCGGAAGGTGCCAAAGAGATCGGGTCGTAGATTGCATTCAGCTATCACATGGCGTCCTGGTCGTCGCTGTTTTGTTTGTTTTTTATCACAGATCCTAGCCACACATGACAGTTTGTGTGCAAACAAGTGAAGTTTCACTTAATTAGACGCCGCTATAGCCGCTGTCGCCGCCGACCCCGACGCAGTCGCCACCATCATCGACTTTGGCTAATGGGACCGCCTACCACAGTGTGCAGGTCTTGGCTGGTGGTGGCACTTAAGTTGGAAAATATTTGCGTGCCTCGAGGACACGCAACACAGCTGAGGGTGCTCACGTGCTCACTTCACCGACACCTCTGCCCGTCCTCCTTCCAGCGATCATCTGGATGACATTCAATTTCGTTTTTGAGTGGAAACGTGTACCTTAGTGAGACGTCATTAAATGTAAGCATCAATTGAAGGACTTGTCGGGCCAACTCGCCGCCTTGCTACTTCGCGTGTGGCTATCGCGCGAGGAAATCTCTCCAGCCAAGGGGGCCAGTCCTCTATCGATCGAGCCGAATGTACATCTCGTTCCTTTTAATTTTCAGCACCGTTATTATGAGTGTTCTCCCGCCCCTTCCAGGGGAATCAGAATGAAGATTCAATGGGAGCTTGTAATGGCAGCCATTATGAAACACGTGTGTGTAGGTGCAAACGACTGTGTTGTGTGTCGAAACTGCTTGCGGCATGTGGATAGCGTTTCCGGGCATTATACAGGACGATTAGAAAGACTCTGCTCAATGGCCTTGCTTGGCCGAACTGCTCTTCTATAGTTGGACAGCAGCAGCTGGAGGAAATTTGCGAGATGTTGTAAGTGGGTGGGGGGGGGGGGGCAGGGGGGAGGGGTGCACCCTTGTGTACATACAAAATAGGATTTCCATGGAAAGCTGAAATTATTGATGAATGCTTCTGGGGTATTATTCTCTTTGAATACGAGTAGTGAGCGTATCTCCCTAAGGCAAAGTTTGTCTATGGAGGAACTCGTGTTTTGTGAATTGTAAATCGTTTACGGGGGCAAGTCACGTCTGCTCCCGGGGAAGGTCCTCAATGATGAATGAATGCTCGAAGAGATTTAAGGTTAAACAAGCGAATTCTTGACGAAACGGAGCCAAGGTTGAGTTTTGTGAAATTAATTTTTGGGTCAGGACCTTTCCGGAGGATAAATTCTTTTTCTTTTTTTTTTCAATTGAAAGGACGTGTATACACGTGAACAAAGCTAGGAATTCATCCAAGGGGCATACTTTTCTTTGCGTTTGCTGACTGACCCACTCAGCAGCTCTGTTGTGAGAGGGTGCTCGCGAACTCTTATCTGCTCGCACAGTCAACAGACATTCACTTCGGAGTTCGGCTTCCTTTGACGTTTGTATCGCAAACATCGTCGTGGGCGATAAATTTTTATTTTACTTGCACAAGCTATTCGCACTCACTGATAAACGTTGTAACACCTCCACCGTCGCCGCCTGTTCGATAATTGGTGGCATAAACAGAAATGCGAACAACACAGAGCCAAAGTTTCGCTGGCGACCTTGAGGAGTCACGCCAATTACACCAGCCTTCACCACTTGCACTCATCTACTAAGTAATTAGTATCGTTTATCACTTTCGCCCCATCGCATTCCGGCGCGCTGTGTTCTACGTTTGAGTGCCAACTCAATTCTCGTTAATTAGGAACCCTTCTCCCCCTCGTCTAGTAGTAGCAACATCTAGAATATGTGCAGCGAAGTACTCGCCCTTCACAATCTAGTTATCGGCTCACTCGTCACGCTCACGTAGCCTGCCTGTGTCCCGAGCAAAAGGCTCACCTGGGGATGTGCGCCATCGTCATCGATTCGTACTGCTCTCTGTTTTGATTGAAAATCGCTTGGTTCCGGTCAGTAAAACGCTTACAGAACCGGTTTCAAAGTCAAATGAGCCCATCTACGGTGCGGGAAACCTGATTTGAGCAAAACAAGTTCCCCACACCGCATCGGGCATAAATTTACATCGCATCAATGCTAAGTGTTGCATAAAGCGATTCCCGCGACGCGTCACCTCGCAGTCGCCGCGAACTCGGTCAGCACGTCACTTGGGCTGTTACATAAATCACATGATTGGCAGCTGTTTGCCAGGGCCGACAAAACCCTCGGCCCCTGGCTGAGATGTCAAAAGGAATATTGACATCCATTAGCGAAGGAGACGGGTTTCGTGTTTCGTTCCTGCTCGTGGGTCATGCCATCATCAGAAATTGACATTTCTCCGGCACAGAACTGGGGTAATGGCGTGAATTGCTTTCAGGCTGCTCCTCAATTTCTCCCTTTTAATCGTGATTACACGTCAAGCGACGACGATGGTGTGTGCGCCTGACCGGGGAGTTGAGAGTGCAAAGTGGTTGTTGGCCTTTTTTTCGCAAAACAAAAACGCTTGACATTGATGGAATGAATGCGGAGAGGTGCTGGGCGGTAAATAAATCCACTGGTAGGCCGATTTACGTTCAAGCACGAGCTTCAACTGTGATCTTGAACTGCTTGGCATTGTGGACATAAATTTAAATCTCACAAAATATTCTCACAAACCGGTCTTGGGAGGTGAATAATTTGAAGCAACTTCACAAATATGATTTAACAGTCGCCATACTCGTATATAACGTTGCAAGTTTCATCGCTAGCACTGTTACTCACTGACACTTTGCGCTTTGACATTCAAAGCTCATAACTGGGAATGACGGCTATGACAATTATTATGTCTTAAAAGTTTACAACTATCATTGGATGCTGATTCATAGGGTAGTGGTGGTTTTGAGAAACCTTCACTGTGTTGTGTGTCATTTGATCTGAAATTTGGAAAAATTCCATATTTTGCTTTATTTGCCGAAAAATTCCAATTGACCAGGCAGTCGTCAGAGTGTTGGTTGTTAACATCATCTAATGGCGTGGAAGAACACAGATATTTCTACAAACTTCTCAGACCTTACTTAATAACTGTGCGTAGTTGGCGTGGAAAAAAATGTACGGCACGGGACTCAAAAGAAACGTAACTGATGTTGTGGTGGGCTAAGTTTTTATTGCACCGCATTCTGCGGCTAGTTTTGTATGGTGGCCCAATTCCCGAGTAAGTAAGGCGTCGTTGTTCCGAAAGCAAATTGCATTCGTTTTGTGTGACTTTGCTAGTGACTGTTGTTCTGTTCGCTGGTCGTTGTTGCAACAGTTGATTCTTGTGAACAGCGTGTGGTCGTTAAGTTTGCCTTGACCCTCGATAGAACTTGTGTTAAAAACTCTTGAAATATTCAAACGATCGGCACCTATGATACTATAAAGGGAAGTGTTTGAATATATTTTTTTATTCTGAAATTGATAACAAACCTCTCTCCGTTTATTGATTTAGGGTTCCAACTTTTGTAAATGATTACAAAATTCATCCTAAGAGATCAATAACAGAATTTTTCGCATCTATTTTAAGTGACTTCAGTCAGTCAGAGTTCAGTTAATGAATGTAAACTAAAGATCTGATAATGAGAAAGCTGTCTGTGAAATAGCTGCCTTGCTCTCAAACTTGTATAGCAACAAATTCATGATGGTCCGTACGACATAATCCGCCACAGCTCACACCATATTACCCTTTTCTATTTTTTATGGTTTCGTTTCAAAACAAGTAACCATTATAATATTGGGATGTCTGTCTAACCGCTTGTCTGTCACACTCTTCTCATATGTAAATTAAATGAAGCAAGCAATGTTTGATTTAAAGGGATTATTTAGTACCCTTTAGTGACCGGAATTAAGCCACAGCACGGGTCGAAGGTATAGAGGAAGAGATGGGAAGGAGGTACAGGTGCACATTGGTTTTAAATGCCTGTGGATTGTAACGAGGGGAAAAAGTTGAGCTGGGAATAGTATTCCAGATTCATGTGGTGTGGCTGAGGAACGAGTCTCTAAACTTAACTGTACGTCCAAAGGTGGGCTTAAGGGTGAACGGGTGAGCATTCCTAGCGAGGCGACTATTGCGGGTAAATTCTTGAAGGGGAGGAATGCAACTGGCTAACTCATTAGAGCAAACCATAATAGTGATAAAGACGCAACATTTCGTCGATTGACTTCACAGTATTAATATTACCACATGTTTATCGTTCACTGTTGATTTCTATGTAGTAGGTGCAGGGAGGTCTTAGAAGCTCCAGACCAGATAGAAGCGTTATACTTAAGTTTTGGGCGGTTGCAAGATCAAATCGGGTGAAATATTTCTTGCATCGCTTTAAGAAACCTAGAAATTTCACTGCATTTTTGGCGATCTCGAATATGTGATCGTTCCAACTAAGTGTTGAGTTGATACACATACCGAGGATGGAAAGTCGTTCGGTTTCAGCAATGCTAGAGCCAATCATGGATAATGACTGGTTATTTGGCGAGTGCTTGAGTGACAGTAGACAGCACTGGGTCTTGCAAGCATTAAATTCCACTCTATTCTTCTTACCCCAATCAATTATGCCGTCAAGATCGGAATTTAATGAGGTTAACATACGCTGCCGTTCCAAGTCTATGGCCGAAGAGGAGGGTCGAGAGAGAAAATATACGAGCGGGGTTAAATGAATAAATTTTATCGTAGCCCTACACTTCAGTCGACAGCTCCTTTAAAAATAATCTCTTCAGCAATATACCTAACAAGTTCGAGAAATCTCCAAAAAAGCTTTCAAACAGTTTTGGCGTTATCAAAACATTAAAATGCTTTTTTTAAAAATCCAAATTTTCAGTTTTTTAGAGTTCATCGGGTAAATTACTGAAAAGTCAATATCGTATGCGTTTACTGAAGAATGCTAAGATATTATAGATTTATGTTTTATGCACTGGAACCAACAAATGAGTACGAATGTGGGTGGACTCTCGCAAATTGATATCAATTCCTTAACGCACCATTGTAAAAAGTTAATTTTCGAAGTAGCGTGTTGGAAAATAAATAATTCCTTAGGCTTAAGAAATTTTGTGATATTTTTCTGGGCAAATGATATCAAGGAGTATTTTCCAATAGGCAATTGTCGATATTGCGGTCGCCGTGGCGTAGTGGGTAAGTGCGTCGACCCACACGCAGAAGGTCTAGGTTTGATTCTCTCCCGTTCGAGAAAAAACCTCGTATTTTTTTCACGGCACCACCTCTTTCGAGATGCTGAACTTCTTCTGCTAACCATCTTATTGGTCAGCTCAAAACTTGAAGTTATGGAGTTTTATACTCGTCTTGGGTATGAGTCAAGATTTGTGTCCGTATGTATTTACTGGTGCCGTCGTTTGATCTGGCTTCTCCACTCGAAACGCGACGTAAACTTGTACAATCATCAATTGTCCTTCTAAGTCTATATTAGCTTCTTTCAATGATAATAATAATAATAATTGAGTGGCACTACAGCCAACAAAGGACCAGGGCCGAGCTTCTACAACAACTACTCGTGTTGTGCGTGCTACTGTTTCTCTCGCGTATAGAAGGGACCTACAGTTTTTCGCCGACTCCGAACGGCCAGATTTGAGAAGCTTTTCATAGACAATTGATACACTTTGAGTGTTGTCAGCAGCTTAAAACAGGTGCCGGGAATCGAACCCAGATTTTCTGCGCGACGGTCGACGCATTTACCCACTACGCCACGGCGACCTTTCAATGATGCTGTTCGATTTATTTACATTTCTATACATGAAAATTGTTAGGGTTCAACGTGCAACGTGCCGTAATGAAAGGTGTTATCCACACCTCGGTGTGGAGACTCCTTCTCGCTCTCTTATAAGGCTCTTAAATGCTCCCAAGCCGCCGTATTTTGCAGATTTGGCCCTGTGTGGTTTCTTTTCCTTTCGAAACTTTAAAAGGTGTCACTCGTGCCGCAAAAATTTGAATCGAATGGAAAACATATTTTCAGACGGGTTAAAAAAGATGGGAAGGGACTGGGTCAAATGTCAAAGTGTTGAGAAACAAGTCGACACCTTTCCAAAGTGTTCCCTTATTCTGTTGTAAGCTAAGCACTTTTCGAACCGTCTTCGTATGACTGTAGTTTCCGTCTTATTCAGTCTTTGATAGAGGTGTATAGCAGGTGCAATGGCAGAGAGTTTAAGCGAAGCATTTCTTTAGGAGTTTTAGGGACGAAGAAGTAAAATCAGTTTTCACTTTAATAACGATGACTCATTAATTTGAAATCAAGGTTCTTTCTCATCAGCTTTTGGCGATGATACAGATCCCTGACCATAGATCATTTTTGTTTCCTTATTCGTATGCTGTCTCAGCAACATCTGTTCTGTCAAAGGTGAACCGAACCATGGCCACAACAAATATGCCTCTCTAGTTCACGCGGTCTTTCGTTCAGTTGCATCATACTCAATCAGGGACGTCATCGACTGTTGAAAATAATTAAACCAAGAGTTCCACATTTAAAAAAAAAAGTCCCATCGACAATCGCAAAATGGACCCCTGCGTCTAACTGTCAAGGAATAGATTTTCAATGAGATATTCTCTTCAAATTCCTAATCCTTATATGTGTCGTGACGAACGACCCGAAAGTCCTTAGATCAAGTAGAGTCATGAATCATTTACCTCCACTGGCACAGGATTACGTTTCCTATTCCCTATTCTTTTTCTTACATCAGCTCGATGGCTTATTCGGTTATAAGCGGATTATGGGTCCTTTTACAGCATCAAATCAGAATCTCGTTTCCTCTAGCTCCCACTCATTTGTGTCTTCGTCTGGACAGCGATTTTATCGAAATTACGACGTCTTTTCGCAACGCACACGTGTGCTGCATTCGTCACGTCGAAATGGGAATTTCAAGTGCTCCGCAAATCCCCATCACATCTCGCCGCGCCCGAGGAACTTTGAGCAACTTTTCCGGTCACTTATCATCCGTTAATTATCTCGTAGAGCTTTTGACAGGAGCCTACAATAAATCATTTCATAATCCTCCGCCTCCCACCAATGAATATTAATCAATTTCATCTCTCACTTTCACCGTCACATCCAGTGCCTTCTCTGACTTTCGTGTTTTTCTTCTCTTCTCTCCGTCTTTCAGATAAGCGTAGCGCAGACGACTTGAGGACGGGAGCCATCCCACCAGCAACCCTCACCATTACCACCGCCACCAATAGAGCCGCCCACCCCCTGCGAGCACGACGAGGAGGACGCCTTCATCCAGCAGCGCTGCGGTCGGGTTGGTGTCACACGTATTTTTAGACAAAACATCCGTGCGCCCGATCCCTGCGGGCCACAGTGGAATAAAATATTTATTTAACCAAAAACAAGGATAAAACGGAGTAAAATGGGGTTGCCGCCATCACCTCTGAGGCGAAGGAGCTGCCTGATTGTGACAACCGTTATTGTCTTGGTGCCTTTCACAGTGCTAGTGTTAATTGTCGGTCCAGGTGAGTTCCGGTCTTTATTTTCTTCATTTTAGTGTGCCCGCCCGCCTTCCGTCCCCTGCCATATGCCGGGCAGGATTCTATTTTCTTTTTTGGTTCGTTTGTTTTCGTTTTTTTTTTGTTTGCTTTGTTTAATTAATTAAACCGGTCAGCCTTGCGGGGGGGCTGGTAGGTGCGGCAGGGAGCAATGCTGTGCCAATAAAGAAGGTCATGCTCTGCTGTCCGGCGGCCAGGCGGGAGACAATGCTTCCGTCATCAGGCTGGGACTTGTCTGCGCTGGGACTAATCATTCATGTGGGTCCTGTGCGACCTAGGCGGATAATTTCATTTAAAATGCGAACTATCTTGCAGGTATCTACGCCCTTATTTGCCTTGTATGACAAACAAATTAAAATGAAATTGGATAATCATTTTCAATCTACTCACAAAGGACGACGAGGGGTGGTTCGTGTGTGGGATAGTTTTCCCGAGTGAACTATGCGCCACAACGGGGATGTGGGTGTGGGCGTAATACTGTTTGCTTGGAGTATGGAGGTTAAGTTAGACTTGCCTCCGCCTTTGTGCAGTGTAGTGTGCAGCTCATGTAATCCTTAAGAGGATTGGAACTAATTGGTGTTAGCTAAGCGCTGTCCTTTGAGGATGCAGTTATGTGAGAATGACGTTTTCCTGGGGATCGGTTAACGCGTAGGTGGACGTGTTTAAATGGAAATTCATTTAGTTGGGAACGGGTTTTTCTGGGAAACTCGTGTTTGGGAGTTTCACCGTTCGCCGGAAAATAGATGCTTTCTAAAGAAATCATGGTAAATGTTGTTGGCCACTACTGGGGATTACTCCTAATCCCCTAGTTAGATTTGCCACGACTATGATGTAAACTCTGGTTGTGTATCGTGCTCTCGCATTAATGCCTTAAAATCCGAAGGGGTTAGATTATTTGAGATTTTACGGACACGTTGCTGTGCTATACTCGTGCGCTTTGGATGATATGGCGCTAAATCGAGCTGAAACATTTTCAATCATTTACACCGTTCATACCTGGGCGTAGGACTTCCTTGTATAGACCCGGCATGAAGAACCAGATTTACACTAGTCTGGATTTGGAATATCTAGTCACATGCCCAAGTGACAACACCCATTGGTGTTATCCATTAGAAGACAACCTTGGCTTTTTCCAAGTTCATTTTCAGCGATGTACAGTTCTTGAATCCTACATAAATACAACGGCAGTCAAATAAGTACCCACCACCGGAAGGCTTTCTCAAGAGAGATTTGGTATCGTGTATTACACAGTCCTAGACATCTACTGTCATTTCAGTCGAATCGCACTCGTAATATAGTTTTGATTGTGTGTGGAAACGAGTGTGTCCGCAGATTTATGAAAAACGTACAACGAGTAATACAGATTCGATTTAAGTTTTTGAAAAGGAATCGCGCAGCAAAGACAAGGATGCACTTCGGAATCTCTTTTACTTCGATAGCGACCGTCAAAAATTGGTCAAATGAGTTTCAAGGTAGTTACACATCGGTTGTGTATGAGTCCCGCGCGTATGCCCAAAATATGGCACCACAAAGGATAGACGGCCAATTCTCCACGATCTCGTATTGACAGACCACAGTATGTGTGCGAGATCGCAGATCGCGGAAGACCACGTTGGTATTATCATAGATGAAGAAAACTCTCGGCGTGGTAAATGACGAGTATGTTTCTTCTTCTTCTTGTGGCGCTACAGTCCGGGGTGAACCTGGACCTCAACCAACATGCCTCTCCAGCCAGCACGATCTTTCGCCTGCTGCCGCCACTTGCGCACTCCAAGTTGGTTGAGGTCCTTCTCCACTTGTGTGCGCCACCTTAGCCTAGACCGTTCTCTGTTGCGTTGTCCCAATCGCTCAGATTCGAAGACTTTTTCGAAGACTTTTCGTATGAGTATGTTTACTACTCACAAAAATGGCAACCATGAGTCTACTCTAGAGCAGTGTTTGAGGTGTGATCTGAATGAGTTTCTTCGTTGTTTTACTACAGTTGACCAAACATGAATCCACTAGTAC
This sequence comes from Eristalinus sepulchralis, assembly GCA_944738645.1. Lineage (NCBI taxonomy): Eukaryota > Metazoa > Arthropoda > Insecta > Diptera > Syrphidae > Eristalinus > Eristalinus sepulchralis. The sequence continues at coordinate 60,348,480 of OX122886.1, forward strand.
ACACAGGAAAAAAAAGGAACAGTAAACTTCACCCGGTGAACGTTCTCCAAAGAAGACGAAGACTGACCTTTCAGCTGATGTCCATCAAAGTTTGACCTATATCTGGCCCCGTGCTCTTCCACCCTGACAACGTAACGTCTCATACCTCCGTCGTTGAAATAAATTATGAACGAGAAATTTCTTTGTTTCCGAATTTAAAAATGCAATTGGACCTACTTCGCAGACCTTCAGAAAACAAATACGAAGGAGTTGGAGCAACTTGACTTTGTGTATGTAGCTAGAAAGAAGTCGTTGTTAAAGAAGAAGCTAGCATTGTAAAATATTCGTTTATCGCTTGTAGGCTTAATACTTATTGTACCACCTTCTTATATATTCTAGACTAATAATCGAGATCAGTGGTTTCTTAACACACATTTTCAGGAAATAGTGAAAGAGTGGTATGACGAAAAATGAAGAAATCTTATCTTCAGTCGAGAACGTCACCATCCCGCATAGGTTTGGAGAAGTTAAAGAAAGGCAAGCCACTTTAGGCTGGTTGCCCGAGCTTTGGTGGGGTCATGCACTAGATCATTTTTAAGGTTCAGTGCAACACTAGGATGTTAAAAATACCAACTTCATCATCATTATTATAATTTCGATTGTTACGCAGATGGAACCTAAAGGGATCGCGGGGGCAATGCACGCTCGAGAGACCTCCAATCCGCTCGATCTTCCGCCATCGAATCAAACTCAGTAGAAGCAATTTCTAAACACAACCAGCTTGGTCTGCCGATCGGTGGACTATCTGATGTAGTCGCATACAAGGCACGCCTCAGAAGTCGTAATGAAGGAGACATTCGTACCATGTGGCCAAACTTAGGCAGCGTAGACCTTTCCGTTCGAAGAAGTTCAACTTTGAGTTCCCTCTTTACTGCCACGTTTCACTGCCTTTTCCCGCGAGTAACTCTCGCAACGGCAGCGAGAAATCTAATCTCAGGAGTTTGTATGCGCGATCTTATTCTTTCGGTTATTTCGTGACCATATGTGAAAGTTGGAATAAAAACTGAGTTATAAACTGATAACTTTGCCTTGATACCAAGCTCAGTCTTTTTAATTACTGACTTTGTTGCTTCAATTTAGTTCCACGTTTGGCCAATTCTACAAGAAAACTCAGTTTTGCTCCTCCCTTCACTCGTGAAAAGGACCCCGAAATACTTAAGACCCACATGCATCATCCACAAAAAGGCGATCATATATCTTTTAAGAACTTTCGACGTATATCCCTGCCGAACGTACGCCACTAACAGGATTATGTCCAGCATAGTGTACAGCAACTCTTTATCGAATTTAAAGCCGCATACGAAGGCATTCATCGCAAAGAATCCGATTTTTGGATCGCTATATAGTGTAGTTCCGATGCGATTTTTGGTCCTGTTTGCGTTGATGGCATCTGGAGGAGAAGATTCAACCACGAACTGTATGGGCTGTACGGCGGCATGAACCTAGTCAAGCGTCTACGGATACAACGCTTAAGGTGGCTAGGCCATGTAGAGCGGATGGACAACACTGCTCCGGCCCGAAGAGTCTTCGAATCCGAGCCACAGGGACAACGCAACAGAGGACGTCCTAGACTGAGATGGCGCACACAAGTGGAAAAGGACCTCAACCAACTTGGAGTGCGCAACTGGAGGCAGCTGGCAAGAGATCGTACTAGCTGGAGAGGCATGTTGGTTGAGGCCCAGGTCCACCCCGGACTGTAGCGCCATCCGAAGAAGAAGAAGAAGATATAGTGTAGTTCCATTGAAAATAATCCGCATTTGCAGTTGGCAAGAATATACCCTTTCGTATGATTTGTTAAATTTTTTACTAGACAACTTAGCTCAAGGTGTATATGTCGACATGTAGTTCAATTCAAGGATAGACGAAACGAAGGCGGCCTTACGGTGAATGAGGATAAAACTCCTGCTTGGATGATGATTGTTTTAATGGCTTCCAGATAGTTAGTACGGTTCCCCATAAAGGTTCAAATTGCAATATGATCTTAGGCCGCAAAGGTCGATTGGTCCAGGTATGGGCCGCATGGTTCAGGCTAGTGCGATATATGTTACGCTTTTGAAATTGATGGAGAGTTGATGTTTGATTTAGTCTTACATTCTCAGCCACAACAGCCAATTTTTCATCTTAGGGCCACTTATGAGCACGGGGGCCGGTCTGACCAACTTTTTCATCAAACTTGCTGTCGCGATTTGTGCTTCATTCCGATCAAATTCTGTTTTCGAAAAACGTTTCGTTTGAGCTACACAGCACTTACTTTCAAAGATGACAGTCATTTGTTCTGTACTGATTTCTGTGTCAAAATTTCGTGGCGGAAACAACTTTCAGTGTCAAGATAACGTCTGATTTAAAAAGAAGCACTTGATGCTAGAAAAGAAGAACACAATTTGCAGTGATGTCACCAAAGTTTAGAACTACTTATCTAACTAAGACAGGGATGTTGTATGTAGTCAGATTTAGATGCAAGTTTTTTTTTAAAAATATAAAACTCACCTTCCTTGGGTGACAGTGGCGCGCAGCGTTCTTTAAAACATCCTCTTTGAATTAGTGTCCGTCTTAGTTCATTTGATAAAACAAGGCTTTTTGACATATGTATGTGGTAAGGGTTGTTGGAAAATCATCTGAAATTAACTATTGAATTCGCTAAGATATATACATATTTTCAAATCATCCCACAAAAAACGCCCCTTCACCTCAATTAATTTCTTCCGCAAGTTTATTGTCACGTTACACAACGTTGTTTATTTTGACACCAGATCGAATGTCGTATAAATGCCCCTATTCCTTCTGCAAATAGTCCATTAAATACACGCCATTCGCTCTATTTACCTAACTCCCCACACATCGCCACCACAAGCACCCGTGCATGTGTCATGCTCTAATGCAAATATTCAAAGCAATTATCTCGCCAAAAATACTCCGTCATTGCTCTTCGATTTTCGTTCGCCCTCAGCCCCGATGAACAGTTATCCGGCCTCCCTGCCGCCCGAGATCAAATACGAATGCCGCACCCGAAACCTCTGCTAGGCCCAAAATTGATTAAAATCCGCAAACCGGAGCGGGGTAAATGGCTTTTTGTTTATTGCCCGCAAATGGCCGAACAATACGCGACCAAATATAAACATAAACCAATTTGAATTGTCCTACTTTGGCAGCTTCATTATGAGCCCAAGCGTGGACAACGAACACAAAGAATATAGACAAAAAAAGAAAACAAGAAACGATGACTTCCACCAACTATAAGCGGAAGCGGATCCTGGTAAACAAATGGCAGCCATATTCGCATTTTTATCCGCAAAAGAAACGTAGAAAAATCCTCTTTGCTTTTCGAAATTCCCATTCAGTCGGGACAAAGGACTCGAAAGGACAATTCAACCAAGAACACACTGGAAGGAAAATCCTTCCCTGGCGCAGTTCTTTTGTCCGCGCAACCGAAAAGGGCTGATGGCGGCAGGAGACGCTCGCCGCCGTCGAAAAGGATATTCTTGAAAGCAGCCGAGACAGACTGCGTGGATATTATGAATATTCGCGTTGACTGCGGGATTAAATTTCATTTCCCTCCCTCAAACCCCATGCCCCTTGTCCTCTTATCAGGGATAATCTAGGTTGGCTGGCTTGGGGTAGGGATACACCTTTAGAAAACGCCGCCACCCCTGTTGCCGTTTCGCTTGCAAGTGCAGATACTCTCCCGCACAAGGTAAGGGAATTTTGTCATTTTAAGTGCAAGTATCTCCACTAGGATACACTTTCTTTGAATTGTAAACCAGGGAACAGGAGTGCCTTCTAGGATCAATTTAGTGGCATTTTTTTTTTGTTGTTGCCTTATTATTCTTTCATTTGGCCGAGGGCTGTGTGCTTGCGTTTCGAATAAGGAAGGGGGGCCGTGGGGGTGGGATTTTTGAAAATGTGTTATGGTACGGCAATGAATTGCATAACGTCACGCTCGGGGCGGGGGGATGGTTGAAGGACTACTGCTTGCAAGTGGGTTCATTGACAAGAGAATTAAGTTCCCAGGTAAAGAGATTTTTCTTTAAAAAAATTTTTCCGAAAGCGGATTCAAGTCTATGTAACTTGTGAAGTGAGTGTGAATAGAGAACAGCTGGCGACCTGCCGAGGAGTTTTGGCCGCCTAATTGGGATGTCATCCTGTCGAAGGATCTTCTAAAGTTGATTAAAATCCGTCGATAAAGATTTTGGGAGTCATGCGTTAGTGTCCGAATTGGGAGATTCAAGTCCAAACGCTGTACTGGCACCAATCTGTACTCTTAAATAAGGGAGGGGGAATGATTTGAAGAAGTACATATAATGAGTTAAGGGGTAGAGGTACCGGCGTAAGAAATTAAATTGTTTTCTCGGCTACATTCTTCTGATACGGCTTCTCTGGGTGACTCTGACGCATACACTTTTGAAAAAAAAAAATCAAATCAAGAAAACATCAAATGGAGTGAAGACGCATGATGTCGGTGTTTTGTTCCCCATGACGTATGATGTCGATGTCCTGTTCCCAACAAGAAGATAAAGAGAAGCTTCATAAGCTTCCGACACTGCCTTTCGTTAACTGAAGCGCTACAAAATAACACAACGAATTCTTTCCTCAAGGACACACACTAACATTCTGCAATTTGAGATTTTCACGAAATCAGAAGGCCATTTCGCAAATTTGCTGCAAAAACAAACAAGACAAGTATCCAGTGTTCAAAAATCCCTGTATCCTCGAACTTTCTACAAGTGAAAGCGTTTCAAACCCTCCCCCTCCCCCACCCGACGGAAACCCAACCCCCCACCAACATTTCCCGAAAAGTTGAATAAACTTCATCCGCCATTTTGAAACAAAACAAAAAAGAATCGCATCTGTGGAACCAATTTTTGTTGGCAAACTCCTAAGACACGGCTTTAGACGGTTTTCTATGATCGAACGCCGGTCGGATCAACATCCAAATCCTTTTCAATCGAAATCCTGATAAGAATTGTAAAACAAATGTGCCCCCCGCCCAACCCGTCGCTTCACACAGAGGACAAAATTTCCAACTTATGGTGGGTCCTCCTTGCACGACTCCACCAACAACCCACCCAACTCCTTGCATTTCAAATTATCACATGGAAGCGTGTGTCTCTGATCCCCTCATCAGCCGCAAACTTCCAATCGAGAGAGAAGTCCTTGGGAGCTCGTCTGCAAGCAGGACTGATTCTCAATCGAAAAGCCATTCTATGTGTCGTCCAACCATCCTCTCACTCTCGCACTCACATGCCGAGCCCCAGCAAATGACATTTCTATCGGCGCACAAATCGGTATTTGACCAACCCGAAGGGTTTGGCTGCGATTTCAAAGGAATCTCCTGTTATCCTGTTGTGTGCAGAAAATCGTGTGCCATCGCCAGCAATCCCAGTTGATAAATGCGAGGAAGTATTCAATTGCGACCGCACTCGGGCGGTAGGGGGCGGTGCGTACTCGCTGGGGCCAACTTCACTTAATTGAAAACCTTTTGTGGTCGTCGGCAAACGAGTGCTTGCACGGGCTCCTAAATCAATCGAAAGCCCAGGCGCGTGGCAGCGGTGCAGGAAGCATGCAACCAAAGATCGAACGATTTGCAGCGGTCGTTGCAAATGAAAATTACCGGAAAGAAGTTGCTTTAAAATATTCACGTGTGAACGGGCTATGTTGCGCGAATGTCCTTGACGGCATGTGTACGCTGTAGGGGAACGTTTCTCGGAAACAGAGCACTGCGGAGGCATTTGTTAGTTTTCTCAGAAACCCTCTGCCTGCCCGCGTTTTTGCATGCTAATGCCGTAGGCTGGCAATTTATTTCTCCTAGGATCCATTATTTATGAATGAACTTGTGCCTTGGCGCAGCGCACAGCTGCTGCTGGTTTTCTTGGGCTCTGCCCTGGATGCTTGTGTGCAGGTTCGTGCGAGGGCTTGTGTAGTCGGGTACTGATAGTGGGTTTCGTTAATTGTTGGCAGGGATGTCGTGTCTTTATTGAGGTTGTTTACTGTCACGGGAACACGTTGTTTCTTAAGGCGTGGGCTTGGCTTTTTAGTGCAGCAATCAACGACTTAAGCGATCAATCATGGGTGGGAGTGAAGTTTTGTTTCGTGAGCGATTTAGAATTGAATGGGCTGTGAGAAGGGTTGGATTAGTTTGCGATGAGATGGGGGGTAGGGGATGTGGGGGCTAACAAATTGGCATTTCTTTGTTGTGACTGCTGTCAAGATGTAGGAAAAAGATATAAAACAAAGACCGCTGTCAACAATTTACGATCCTTTGTATATTGAAGAGGGATAAACTTATTCTCGAAAGAAGTTAATTAAAGGAACCTCTTGCTGGATATTCTTATGTTCAAATCAACGTGTCTTGGTGTTGTTCTCTTCGTGGACTGTTCATACAAAATTGTAGTTTTTCTTGTTCGTCAGCATTTTAAGAGCGGCATTGACTTCCGTAATGCCGGGCGGAAGTTGGGGATTTTCCCATGCTAACCACTCTCTACTGGATAAATCACTGTTCCCTACAGCCCGACCCGATATCTGGACGACATATTTAACCGAAAATCAAAGAACGACTTTTTCTGCTTGATTGGCAAACATTTTTACATGGTTGTGTAGAAATTCATACAAAAAGTGCACATTTCAGTGTCAAAAATCTAACACTGCTGAGGAATGTTTCGGATCTTTGAGGTAGGAAGGGTTAATGGCTCCTCTCAATACTATGTACTGGCACAGAGCCGACTTCCAACAGGTACTCAAGTAACTTTTCTTAATTCTGACATCAGTCTCTCCAATGCAAATTTTGTTTTCCCTCTGGAGGCAACTACACGACAACAACCATTGCTCCCCCTTCTCATTCATACATTTGCTCCAGTAAATGTTATTAGGTAGGGTTAGTCTTGCTGCGTGTTTCTCCATGATGCAGTGTTTAGTAAGGACTCTTATGAGGGCGGTCCAATAGGTAATAAGCCTCACCGTCCCATGGCGCCGCAATCGTAGCGAGGACTTACTATCGATTCGTACATTCTATCTCTCTCTCTCATAGACTCATAGATGTTTCAGCGGACTTAGAGCTTAGTTTTTACTGCGGGTGTGTCCGCAGATTTAGGAAAAAAAAGTGCAAAATGAGTTGGTGATTCGATTCTTGATATTGAAGATTAATAGCTTCGCGAAATCAAAGAGAGTTTGGATGCTATGTGAGGTGAGTCTTTTTCTTTGATAGCCAACTGTTAAATTCGTTAAGAGGTCTTAACAAAATGATAAATTCAAAACAGAAGTAAATGCACATCTTCTAGGAAATGTGGAGCGCTTTATTGGTAAGATTTCTGGTAGCGAGCACGGGTACCCCGGATCTACGAATATGTGTGCTTCACAGCGACGTGGATCACCGACCAGGAGGGTCCTATCGTATCGGATCAGGATATCTTTGATGCTTCATCAACATATTTCTGGTAGAATGCAATGAGCGCATTGGAAATGGCTTGACGGATGGCGTAGATTTGTGCTACCTGACAACCACTCGCACATGGATGTCAACTCCACTGAATTTTTTCCTTGTCAAGCAATAAAAGTGGTTCCTATTGCGGAATTTTTGGTTAAATGTTGTCCAAAGGGCAGCTATTTACTCGGACGAGACCACGACCACGCTTGCAGTGTGTGGGTTCACGTCTCTGTTGCACTTTGCGTGGCGATTCGGATGAAAAATTTGTCTCGTGGTTTAATGAGTTTTAATCTGGACAAACCGAAGACGTAAACCACTGAGAATAATGTGGCCATGATCCTCTATCTAACAGACCGCTGACCGAAGTGGGCATCTCAAAAATCGCTTACCCCATTAATGGATGTTCACAAAGTACCCCGTCTGCACAAAGATGAGAATGCTTCAGAGCCATGTTTGACTTTCTTTATGCGGCAAACGGGTTTCTGCATCGGAACGTAATCGTCGGAGTAACATGAATTCTCTTCTCACACCAAGGACCAAAAAACAGTCGAAAAAGTGGATGTCTCCCCGCGGACTGGCTCGAAAGCTGTGGTAAAGGTATATCTACTATTTTCTCCGGTTCACAAGTGTGTGTGATCTACATCGACTACCTGGAGAAGGACAAAACGGTCACAAAGCTCTAGTGCGCTCAATTATTCAGCCGATTCAGTTGAAAACTGCTGAAAAAAATGATCCCATTGGTGGAATGGAAAGGAAAAAATCAAAACAAAGGATCGGCTCATATCTTCGTCGTCAACATAGACGGAACGGGATGTCCACTCACAGTAATTTCCAGATTTGGCGTTAAACTCTTTTTCGTTTCCAAATGTAAAAAGGTCACTAACACGGAGACCTACATACGTTGCAGATTCCTAGGACGGTTTCTTTAGACAGGTTACAGAAGTTAGTCCATCGTTGGATCAAGGAGCAAGTATGTTCAAGAGTAAACCGCCATTTTTTAATATTTTTTTCATGTGTTCTTATCAGTTTCCACGTTTTTTTCCCAGTTCAGCTGAAGGTGGCATAGGTTTTTTGATCGTGGACAATCACGGTCACCGTGCATAGGGGCAGATTTTGAAATTTCTCTTCATCTCTCAATAGTTCTGCTGATTATTAGCTCTGACATTTTATTTTAAATTTTCATCGGTACTGCTACAACAGTACGATACGATAGAACAACGACAGTTGTTCCTGGTTACTTGATAATTCCCTGAAACGTCTCCTTGAAGAGGTGTCCATCACATCCTGACTTCAACCGTCTTAGTATTTGTTTAGGAGAAGAAACAACAGAGTCAAACCAAACTCAAAAATGTTGATATGAGTGATCTTATCGCTCCTTAAGTACCGATGTATGTAGATAAAGATGCTTCCGTCCTATATCGTACTCATTGGAAGGCGCCCTACAATAATCTGACAGTCTAAGTGGGTGTTTAATTCCGAGTACCTCACCCACACCTACTAAACTACATGTTTAAAAGACCGGTTATTCAAAAACTGTAAAAAGTTTTACAACTCAAATACAAATTTATTTATCATGAACATGTAAAACTACACAATTGTATAGTTCCGTTCGTTCGAAAGGCGCTTAAGTACTTCCACTGCAAATACAGCTGTCAACTCATCCAAATAAAATCGATGTCAAGTCCTTTGGCAACTCAGAAAAAATAAAATCCATCAGCGACTGTGAAAAATAGTCGTTAAACCTGTCAGTGGTTGCAAAGCAGTCATTTCCATACTCAGACCTCCTGCACTACCGTTTGTGTGCGTCAATGTCCTCTATTCGTATTCCGACACTTAATGATGACACTAAACACACATCCCACTCTCGCACCACTCCACAAAATGACAAGGTATCACACAAACAATGGCTTCCCGGCCGCACCCAATGACATCTGTCATATGCGTGTGAATTGGAGAGCATGACAATCCGACACTTGTGATGGTTTTCAGCGACAATGACTTACGTAACCCCACCCACCCGGGCCACATGTCAAAGTGCGAATAATTGCAAGAGGTAAACGTCGCGTTTTCCTGAAATATGCACACTTGACAATTTGTTCTTGCAGCGACGGCTTGTTAAGTGCGCCCTCAAACATTGTTTATCACGCCGATTAACCGTGCAACGTGTTAAACACTTAACACCCCCACCTGCAGGAGCAGCTCCTGCCTGTTGGCTCCAGGCTCCCGACTCCCGGCTCCTGTCGATGGGCAAATATTTCGGTCGAGCGTTCTGTTTACTTCCATCGACTGCATGTTAATTGCATCCGAAAGTGGTCCAATATCTCCGGCAGTTTCCTTCACGCTCCTCGGGGGCTGAGTGTCCTTCTGGATCTTATTAAACCGCTTTAGTTGCTTCATTTTGAATTGTTTATTGTTTTTTTCTTCATTTGCATTTATTTATAAATATGGGGCCCACCGATAGTTGGCGGGGCTGTCGAGAGGTTGGTCGGATATTGCGGAATCGCAATGCGCGTCTGTTTGCACACCGCTTGAAGTCCCATTCGCTGGCGTTCTTTCAGGAAAAAAAAATTGATGGAAATGGACGCGGTATTTTTTCCCCCCTTCAGCTCAGTTTTTTTTTTTCGCACAGCTGATTGGTGACTCTGGAATCGCCAGACCGGCTCCTGAATCGTTTTTTTCTGTGTTTTCAGCTGCCTCGGCTAGTGTTATTTTGAACGTGATGCATTCGGTCGTGTTTACCGATCAATATTCCACTGGGTATGGTATAAATTATAAGCAAATTTCCATTCATTCCTCTGACAGTGCATTTAAGGGTGGGTTGTGTATGGGACTGGGGGTGCCTACAATGAGGACGATATTAAAAATGAATGCAATCCTTGTTATCGTTGCCATCATCACGTGAAAGAGGTTAAGTGGAAATTTCTTCCCCCCACCAGACAGTGGGGTATAAAAATTTACGAGCTTTGGAGAAAATAAAATTTCGACGAGAGATGCATACGGTTTTCGATTTTTGAAAATTTTCATAAAGAACTTTATGTGAGGAGTTTTAATGAATGATTTGAAGAGGAAAATTAAAACCCTTAAGCATCTCTTATGGTGCATTTCTATTCATTGAACAGTAGAGATGGGCGAAACGCTTCATTTCAATGGCTGGCCACATCATTGGGCTTCAATTTCATTGAGGGTCTTAATGGACAGTTTCGATCAAGGCATCAGAGATTTAGAGCGCACAAATGCAGATAATTGTAGGAGTTCGTAGAATGCTTAAGCTGTTATGACAGTTAAATGCTTGCTGGCAAAGTTGCATTTGCGAGGATCTTATTCGTTGGTACGTTGGTCTTTTAATCGCTTTACCGAGAAACGTCACCTGGTATTCTTGGAACTAGCCAAATGATTAAAAAAATGGTGGTACTATTCTACGTCCAATTAGAAGTAGTGTTATCGAAAATCAAAATAGGAACACATCCTTACTATAAATGTGATGATTCAAACGTAGCCACTTTTCCGACACACATTTTCTTCAGTGATGTGGCACATTTCTCTGGGTATGTAAAAGAACACAATTGCAGCATAGAAAAAGGCACAAGAAATCGAAATGTGACGTTCCATCCAGACACACTATTTGCTTGATTTGCTCTAAGGTCAAAACGTGCCATCGATCGGTATTTTCTCGAAGATCGTAATATGCGGACGAATGCAGTCAGTTTGGAGTAATGTGGTCGAAAGCAAACGAATTTTTTTGCCTGGCGATTGAAGATTATTGAACGATATGCGATTTTAACAAGACTGGGCATTAAGCCGCACAACACAATCACTTTAGCATTTATTGCGTGAGAAGGCGATTGGCCATTAAGATCTTGTGATATGACACCGTTAGATTTGTTTTTCTTTGTGGCTTTGTAAAAGACCGTGTTCTAATTCCACGAATAATCCCTAAACTGTAGGCGAATGAAGAACCAACATTTCTCAAGTGATGGTTGAATTGTATGAAAAAGTGGTTTAAAATGATCTCAACATAATCGTTTGCTAGGAGTCTTTTCGAGGCGGCCATTTCAATGATTTTTTTTTACACTTCTATGCCACAAAGGAAGCCTCCTTCGAAAATATCGCACACACTCTTGCAATTGGATGCTTCTGCAAAACGAGTACGTTACATCTGTTCTTACGCCTGTGTTTTTTTGGTGAAATAAGCTACTATGTCTTTATCAAACATATTTTCATCTTAATAAATGATTAGTTCTCATAACACTGCTAGCAAATACTCCATAAAGTTGCGTGCACAGTTGAACCATGAGTTCCATTTTCCCACGAGTCGCAAGTAACACGAGACTAGGCGACCCAGTTCACCTAGTACCAAATTGAGTTCATGCTTGAGTTACAATCACTCCACCATGGTAGCGACCGAGGCCTTTTACATCTCAGCCGTTGTACGTGTCACAGCACCCGGTTGGAACGCAACTCCATAACCGCTTAGTCTGAGTCAGTAAAGTAAATATATGCTGCATCAGACCAGTCTGCTAGCACAGCCACCATTGCATGCACTCCCACAGTGTCGTCTACCGCTGAAGTAAAGTCTCACGGGCTCCTAACCTTCTGTGGCACCAGAATATAGATTCGGTTCACGTTGTCACTACCGGGTACAGCTCAACACGACTGTGGTAGCCGCCATCACTGATGCCGTGGGCACTAATTTTAGTGTTGCGGATGCGATTCATAATGTTCCACTTCAAAGATAGTACAGGAATGCAAGTCGTTCCTTAATTTGTTCGGCAGACTAAATTTGCTACTCAGACTTGCCTGAGTAGTGGGACTCCACGGGATCGTGGGAATCGCTGATGAACTCGCTAGGCAAGGCACAAGAGGCATTCATAGAACCGGACCCATCTTAGGACTGCTCCCATATAAAAGTTATTATAGCTAGTTTAAGTATTATACATCTAGATTTAATGCATATGAAACTCAAAATAAAAAAATAAATTTTAAACTAAAAAAAAGGACTGCTCGCATCTGTTGATAGGGCTCTCATCGATGGTTGGATCTCTCGACAGCACAACTAGAGACGGCATGAGTCTTCAGGCTGATGCAGGCTGACCAAGTTCAAGCTTCCAAACATCAACAAGAAATCCGCAGCTTTTCTGTTATCTCTACCCAGGAAGGACCTGCAGACGACTTGCTAGCGTCAATACGGGACACATTACCCTTCACTAAGCACTAAAGTGTGCTTCGGCTTAGTGATAACGCCTTATGCGACACCTGACTAACCAACGCTTTTGCTCGGATAAGGTGGGGACTGTTTGGCGACGATGTCGTCGGAGCTTAAAACCTAGGTTTTTTACCACAGAAGCTCTTGCTGGTAATTACACTAAATGTAGCTTACTGGCGGGTGCATTGAACCAATTTTCGAGTCTGAGCGATCCATTCCAAGTAAAAAAATAAGCTCAATGAAGTCCGTAGACCACCCAAAACACCCAAGGTACCCATGCCCCACGGTGTGGTGAATCGGTGCTTCGGAAATAAGTGAATGATTCGATTGAGTGAAAAAGTCAATATGAATTGTTCATCCAGATAGTTTCCATTTCTATTTTGCTCTTATTTACTTATCAGATAAGGATGAATGGAGGAACGGATGCTAATAAATTTTGCTTTCATTCAAAGCCAAAGACACTCTTTCATAGAAGTACGGAAAATCACTCAAATTTCGCTAAGGTTGGTGAAATTTGGGTGTCAGTTAAAGTTTCCTAATTTAATCTAATTGAATAATTTGCAAAAAATGTGCAAATCTAATATACAGCCGATTCGCTAATTTATTTGTTGTCTTTTCTAATCCGGTGTGTGCACTGACTGGGCATATATCACGGCGTTTACTGTTGAAGGAACGAACATGGGGAGGAGTAAGAACGCGCTTTGCTAAGCGTTTGTGGCTACCATGAAATTAACTGACCGGCCTAAAACTATCACTTGCCTCATAGCAAACAAGCTCGAATTGCAATGGAGCCAGCCAAAATGGGCTTAGTGGTGAATGAGGCCAAAACGAGGTATGTACATGCTGACGCAATGTTGCAATGGGGGAGTCTAAAATGGGCTTTGCGGTAAATGGCACCGTAGACAGAGTACACAACTATGACATCGAGGTAGTGAATGACAACCTCGGCTCCCAAGCTAATAGTATGAACAAGATAAGTACCGAAATTAAACGCAGAATAACTCTTGACAGTCAGCAGCACTTTGGGCTTAAGGGGCAAATGAGAGATAGAGCTCTTTCTTGAAGGACACTCGGAGTTCGGTTGTCTCGACCTGCAACCAACTTTAGACTGATTTAATTTCCAAACCGTTCATGACATCGCATGACTGTGAACTCTAATTTCTTGGTAGATCCCAAGAGCAGATGAGGAAGCTTTTCGAAAGAAGCTCTGCGTTTAATTTTTGATTCGGTTGGCGTTGATGGCAATAGAAGGGGCAGATTCAACGACATTATAGACCGTACGGCGGCATACACCAAGCCAAGCATCTACGGGTACTATGATTTAAATGGCTAAGAGAAAAAAAACAGTTCCCCAAGCCGAAATGTGTTCAAATCCCACTTGTTCGGGACAACGCAAATGAGGACACTCACGGAACTGAGGGCGCACACAAATAGAGAAACCACAACCGACTTGACGTGCGAAATTGAAGACTATTGGCTCAAGATCGTGCCAAGTGAAGAAGCTGGCCAAGATCACTCGCACCATTAGAAGATGAAGAAAGACACCTTTCAAATCACGAATTACGATCAAAGTAAAAACTCTTAAGAAAACAACATCTGAGACAGTAAGAACTGCACGCAGCTCAGGAAAATTATCATTTCTATTTATCGTGACACCAATAAGCGATAATACTGACCTCCTCGCCTGCACCTCATCAGTATTTTCAACCTGCAATCACCACCTACCAGCTAACAGAAGAAAATCCAAATATTTACTCTGCTCTACGCAGCTACTTGACCTTTAAAAATTCAAATGCGGAGAAATTTCCTATTTCCAGCATCGTTAGAGCCTGGCATAATTAATTTCAAAACACCGTCGCCGTCTCATCACCGGTCTCCGTGGATACAATTACAGCTAAGACCCGGTTGACTGAGAGATTACCCAAGTGCGCAAGCACCACCTACCCGCAGCGCAAACAAAATTCGGAGAGCCTCTCCGTTCCGTGAGTAACGCGCGCCTATTCCGACTGTTTACACAAACAGTTTGATGAAGTAAATATTTACCGTGGAATCCGAAGAGCCCGCTGCGTGTCTCACATCCGCACCAGTACCAACGCCTTCACTCTGCAATTAGAATGTATCCGCAATCAAGATCAATACCATTCGGTGGGCTGCCCACCTGGAATCCTCATCTACGGATGCCCGTTGAGTTCGACGATTTGGGTCTTGTAAACAGATCAAGAGCTCCCACCGACCCCTCTCACCCATGAACTGTGACACTGCAGGGCAGATTCCGATGTGAGTTGTTTTAGAAAAGAAAATAATCACTTTCCGGTGCAGATGCTGGGAGTAATTATATTCCAGAGCTGAGGCTGTTATGAAATAAAAGCAAACTAGTTTGTGAGATGTCCATGGACTGGACTGGTCTGTGAATAACAACTTAATGGGCGGCGATTGGGGCAAGTCGTACATCGTAAGCAACATTCAGCGCCATGACGCCGTCGTCATCGGTCTCAAGTGTAAATGGGGATTTTAATTGGATTCCGAATGAGAGCTGATTAATGTGGAAATTCTGCGGGACGACATCGAAATGAGGGTATCAAGAGACACGACAAATTCCCGGAATTCAAACTCCCAACAGGCTGCGGGATTGAGGCTGGGTGCATAGGGGAGTTAGATTCTGCCTGGGGGAAATCCAGATGAAGGTTTTCTCAATTTGAACTTATTTTGACGAGCAGAACTAATGGGGAAATCCTAGGAGAATGCATCAGGAACTAAGCCACATGATCAGGGACTACCAGTGGGAGTTATGACTTTTCGCACAGGAATATCATTTATCTTCTGCTAACAACTACTGTACACAACTTGAAGGTGTTGTAATTTGCGATGCTCTTGTTGACTCTGGGGATGAAGAGTTGGTTGTAGCTGTCACAGGTAATACGAAATACAAAAAACAAAACAACACAAGCACATTTTGTGCATGCAATCCCACTGAAATGTCACCATAATCTTTGAATCCTTCTGCCGAGAGAGATGTTATTCTTTGGTTTCTTTGACAGCTTAGCTGTCCTCTTGTTAACTTAGAAGAGGAATGATATTTGCCCTATAACTTTGTCTACTTGACAATAGATGAAGATTTATAATTTTGTGCGCTTCGGTGACCAGGTTGCACAAGGTTCTTCGAGGAACCAGCAACAGAACCAGGAACTAGGATAGACCAGCTGAAAGGTGATTGTCTTTCTGATGCCTATGGCGGCTGGAATGCTGCGTGGGCTTCTTGTTGTTAGATAGAATTTGTTGTCTCTCTTCTTCTTGTTCGGTACTCTTCTCTTGTTTATTGCTATTGAAATGAAATATGTGATATAATATATAATACGTTGTAAGATAATTTCTTTTAGCAACTGAGGGTCATATGAAAGGTAAAAGAACCGTTGTCCTGACATTGCATTAAGTGTCATAAATTCAACATTTTTTCAAACATAACAGTAAATACAGAAAACCTCATTCTTTAACGTCATCACTACAAATACCCTGAATGGTCACATAATTCAAACCCTTTCTGTTTGAAGGCAGGCAGCTTCGCTTTTTTCATTAACCAGACTCAAATGTATTGAACGCTTTCGGGTAATCTACCATGTCGTACAGTGGGTGAAGACATTGACCCAAACTTGGTTGCGACGAGGCATCCTATGGGGACTACACCAAAACTGTAATTCCCAAAAGGAAATTCGGTATGGAGGCATGCTGCACCACTGCATGCGCCCAGATAGGTCGTTGATATTTAACACTTAGTCCACCATTTTAAATGTGGACGGCAGAGCTTTGTATATAGATGGCCCATGAGGGACCAGATCTAGTTCCATCAGATTTTGATTTCTGAGAGTTGTCAGCAGCTCTAAAGCGTTTTTTGTGTTTGATGTTGAAAAAGACTGCACTGAAGTGCTCAGACTCGAAAACTGATCCATTGTACTAGCAGGCAGTAACCAACTGAAGGAAAACTTAGAAGCGCTTCTGTTATAGAGAGCCTAGGTTTCTACCTCTCACCGCGTCAGTGCCAAACAGACGCCACGTGATTCGAGCAAGGGCGTACATTGACAAAGAAAGTGCTCTGCAGAGTCTTCACACGCCACGGCGCTCCGGGTATGACTAGTTAATAATTTGGTGACACTACAGCCCACAAGGGACTAAGGCTTAGCTCCTTCGAATCCGAAGGGCGAAATTTAAGGTTTGTCAGAAACTCGAAAAAGGTGGTGCCGCGAACAAATCCGAGATGGTCAGTCCGGAAATCAAACTTGAGGCTTTCAGCGTGTGATTCGATGCTTTTATTTAGAAACTAGTTGACAGAAGATTGGACAAATAAACGGAGCTACTTGATTCTATCTTTAGAGCTCACTGTGGATGATGTCAAGAACTATTGTTCATATCTATCGGATAAAACTTAATCATAGCGTGGAATTTCTTTGAAAGTTCTGCCTGGTAAAAGGAAAAAAACATCATCCAAACAATTATCTCAGAGCTGTATACTTCTTAAAACAATTTGAGGGAAAAATTTGGTCTAGCTGACTTCCGCGTGGAATCAGGGGAAACCAAAAGTTCGCTTCACAACTTTGAAAAGGGAGGTTTTCATCTAGTTTTCAACAAATTCCAAAACCTCAAATATACATTGATTAGTATCTGTTTTTTAAAACCTTACTTCTCAATTCTCTCAGTCCACTGTTTAATGTTCATCTCCCTCAGAATCAACCAAAAACTGCTTGACTGTCACTAGACAGATAATTCAATCATGAATGACACACGATCACAGGAGTTGGGCTCTTGAGTCACTTCCTTTGCCACGTTCTGATTACCAGCACCGCTTAAGGGCATTGTGTATCACTTACACCACCTCATTATTCACCGAATTAAACTCCAAATTGGGCTCCAATTGAACAAACTGTAAGCGGACAGCTTAGTACTCGTCTCTACACATCTATATACGACTTCAAATATAACATTGCTCCTAGAGACTGAACCAATCAAAGACTTCCAAATGAGTGATGAAATCTGAAGCTGACGGCTAAGTCACAAAGTTAATTGATTTCTAAAATCAAAAGATTCAAATCGTTCATATCTCAGCCGTCTCCAAGCCAAGAATTCGACATATTCTTAGCCAACCTTACCAACCTGAGCTGGGATTAGTTCGGATACCCCGGATAAAGTTTACGAGTGAAGTGCTTTCGTTTAAGTCTGCGACGCCACCGTTAGCCTAAGCGAGAACTACTCTTCTCTTTTATAACTCCTGCTTGACATTCACAGTCCAGTGGATCAGAAGCAACATTTATGGGCTGCCAGAAAATGCTATATGCACGACAAATAACAAACCTTTCCAGTCGGTTTAGCTGACTGGAAAGGTTTATTATTTGTTGCACAAATTTATTCAGAATACCGTGCATTCCTTTTAAAAGTCACTTCTTTCTTTTAAATATATATAAAGGACTTGACATTCCAACGTTCTCACTAATGACAATAATTTCCCCAGCATCGCTTCCTTTATTGCAACCCCACAATGTCAACTCTGTAGGGTTGCAAACCGCTTACGCACATATCTAACGTTCGAATTTCTTTCAAAGTATCCCTTCTGGCGTTACGCTTCGAAAACGAATCTTCAATTTTATGGTGCACAATTATCCTTATGTGCTGCTTGAAGATTTGAAGTGAACTCTTACAAAGTTTTGCGGTCCTTGAAATTGAATCTTTCCAATTGTTTCTTCTTTGCCCGCCCTCCACATAACATCCCATCTAAGGGACATTTTTTGCAATCTGAGAAAACTCTTCAAATTCTTCGAATGTTTCTGGCCCACAATAGTCAGTGCAAAGTCTCAAAGTTCACACAGATCACTGACTGCGAGTGCTCATAAAAAAAGTTTATAAATACCGGAAAAATTTCGAAAACACTTCCAGTCACCCCAAAGTGCTTAGTGGCGCCCTCACTTGTTCTGCAAACACATCCTTATAATCAATTATGTGCGACTCCTCCCAAATGGCGAACACAACATCTGCTGTTGCGCTTCGCTGTTGTTCATCTTCAAAGCCTCTCCTGCGCCTCCCCCCCTCCTTCGTTGTGGAGCCTCTCGAAGGCCTTTAATTACCCGTCGGGCTCGTGAGCAAGAAATATTCAAAAGGAAACTTCGTAAAGCAGCTCGTTGGGTGGCAAATATTTCTCTTAACGCTTAAATGTGTCTATTCCTCTCTCGCTGGCGTTGAGAGGGTTGGAGGTCCTTCGAAACACCCGCCGGCTATCTGCAGCCGACACATCCGCTTATTAATGTCTGTTTACAGTGTCTTATCATAAATTCACTTCGAAGCAAAAGTCGAGTGCGGGGGGCATGCGTCCTCCTTATCACAACCATCGCCGGCGATAAGCGCGGAGGGGAATGTGCTAATTTCCATTCACAGGCACGTACATTTCATTAGCGACTATTCAAATGAACACACCCGCCAACAATAAGGCAAACAACGTAACGTGGCTGCAGGTTGCGGAGGGTGAGCTTATTCCTTGCTGTCGGCTGTAACTCATCAATGCCCGCTCCAGGCTTCGGGTTGAGTCGATTCGAGCACCGAGTCTGAGCTCATCAGTGTGCTCTGGCTGGATGTGCATGCTCGCAGCCGGGTATGGAGGACTGGCGATGGGGGCCCCGCCGACCGGGAAGAATATAAAAACTACGAGAGCAAGAGCAACACCCATGGCTTAAGAGTCGTAGCCTGTTGGTGCTTGATTGCTACCAGGCGACAGGCTTCCTTGTTCGAAACGCTTCCGACACGAGATTCTTCGTTCTTCCATTTCCTCGCAGTGATTGTGCGGCTGGCGCTGTGCTACTGCAGGAGGTGCGGGTGGGGCTGGGGGTGTGGGTCTGTGTAGGCGTTATTATTTGTGTTTTTTTTTCCTTCGTTTCGGAGGTTCACCAAGGATGAACGATTTGAATATGAGCTTCCGCCGCACAATAGTTGTTGGCAGTGGTATGCGGCTGTGTTATTGCTCCTCACTCGAGGAACTATTGCTTTCGTTTTCCTCCGCCGTCCCGGGGGGTTACAGTTTAAGTGCGATTGCGAATGGCTTCATGCATACAAATTCAATGATTAAATTCATGTGTGTCGGCGGAACATGTGTGTGAAGTGGCAGAGCAAGACAGAGACAATGACGACGACGGCGACGGCAGCGATGGCGACAGGATGGGCGAAGGCTGTATGAGTAGTGCGAACAAGGATTTAATTACAAATGAATACTGGTGTGTGGCGTTGACTTGATGAGAGAATTCCAATTGCGAAACGGCGGATTTTAAAGGATTTTTATGTTCAAGGAGGCGGACGCGAAAGAATGGGGCAGACATGTGAAGGCATATGCCTCTGTATGGAGGTTGACGATGTCCTTGGGCGTGTGCTGTGTGGTGAAAAAGAAAAAGAGGAATAAGAAGAAGTATTCTGCACAAATTGGTGTTTTATGTCACGAGAGGCTGGCTTTTGTTCGCTTTCGTTATTAAATCACAGTTTAACACGGTTATTGTTGGTTTGGGGGCTGCAACAATAAGGCACTTAGGATTTAAGTGGGAATCCAATTTAATTAGGCTGGGATGTGCGCTCTCCGGCATCTGGCAAGTGAGAAGTTGTTCACTTTTACTGTGATAGAGTGCTGTCGCATTACGTACACCTAGTCGAGACTTTGTGTGAAGGGTGAATACATTTGTGGTTTTAGCATTTAGGACGCGTGAGGTAAGAATATAAAGAAAATTTAATTAAGTTCGTTAAAACGTAAGGGGAACTAGTATTAGTCTAGACGAGACTATTCGACTTGGAGCGTGGGTTTTGAAGCGTCAGTTTTATATCCATGTTTAGGAACAGCTTCATCTTTCGTTCTTCGCATATATTGAGAGCTTGGCTTTAATTACAGCGGTTACCAGGGCTTTGGATGATGTTTGTCGAGCCCAAAATCAAACGGAGGTAGACAAAATTCTTAACTGTATACATCAAAGTCACTGCTCTCAATATTGATGATTCCTTAAGGTAGGTCATTTCGCTCTCTCTACCTTAATTGCTGCTGTTAAAGCTCCCTTGACAACATCATGCTAAAAATTCGCGACGATGTCAATGTTATCTGTAAAGGCCAGTTGTTGTGGAATATGTGTGAGTCTTAAGGCAGCACATTCAATCAAGATGCTCACATAGCCTCACCGCCCGATAACGTGTGGTAAAGGGTGATTCATCTCAAGGTTAGATCTTCACTAGGCTTCTTTTGACAGATCACGCGTGACTCTTCTCAAATTACATTGTCATTTCTGTTCAGCATCTGTTGGCAAGTTGCCATCGAAAGACTCACACTACACTGTATAACAAAAATCAGCTTTCTCTGAGAAATGTCTTTCTCCGATTCGAGAAACTTACGGTCGATCTAATGAATTCACAACTCGCAAATTTAAATCTCAGTTAACATTATTGGATGATTATCGATCGGTTAGGCAGCATCAGTTTTAGCGATGCACGCGAAGTCCATAGTTAAAAAATCTTATGACAGTGGTGATACGGATATGACCACATTGTCGTCCTTTTCCTCGAAAAGCAGAGAAACGAAAAACATAACCTAATTTTATACTTTACGCTTCCACAAATTTGATATGTAAATGCATTTAGCAAATCATATTGCTTAAGTGGCCCATAGAGTGGCTTCATTAGCAAGTTTATATAAGAATTATGATACCATTGCATACTTTCAGGCGAGATTATGGGAATTTAATAAAGAAATTTAAATTTCTTTTTATTTATTGTTTCCATAATGTTTTTCTGCTTACAATTAGACGCGGCATAAAGAATAAAGAATAAGCATTTGGACAAATCTAAATTTGAGTGATTCGCTTGTTTATTTGTACTAAAAATAACTAAATAAAAATTAGCGAAAAGTTTACTTTATTTGCTTATAACTCGATGGATATTGATTGATAGGACCCCATTGTATTGAAACTTTTTGGGTATTTGGCGGAACCTGAAAACATTCTCAAGCCATTTGGTTTAAGCTTCATAAGTAAAGCTCATCGGTATCGAAAAATCACTTAGAGTTGCGATCGTTTACAAATACTGGGAACATGCGAGTGAATGACCTTGGGTGACGTATAATTTCAGTATTGGGACATTTTGAGGCGAGTTTATATTTGAAATACTAAAAAAGAAATCAAATTGTGACTTGTGTTTAAAAGTGGCACCATTGTGATAACTCAAAGCGATCATTAGGATACTATTGCGATTATGCCTAATAGAATTCCGCATGACCAGAAGATAATATTGATGTTTGATAGGAATGGTTCCAGGTGATGTAACTGGATTTATGAATCACTTCATTCAAACTCACATCCGTAGCACTATTATTAGTGTATACGGAAACACTGATGGAACCAAAGTCCATTTGGTGGCGGAATGGCGGCAACCAGACCCAGGTTTTGAGGGAACACCACTAGTAATAACAGCTTGACCAGAGGCTACATATATTCTGGTGCCGCGGGAGGTTAGGAGCCCCCTTGTGGCAGTATCGTGGTGGCTGTGGTTCAATACCCATATCTCGGGCAGAGCCGTGGTTAGTGTACCGTGCTGACTGGACTGAATCAGGTCCCTACTAAATCAGCGTACTGCGACTAACACTGGCAGAGGTTTAAGAAAGGCCGCGCTCTATACCAAGGTGGAGTGATTGTTCCTCAAGCATGATCTCATTTGGTACTTGGGTAACTAAGACGTCTAGTCTTGCGTTATCTACGACTCTTGGGAAAATGGACCCTGTGATATAAGCCGTAAGGACGTAAAACCAAAACCCACATCTGTTTAAAAGGAATGGTGTAGAATGAGCTGCTGCATTTGAAGGAAAAGATCACAGGGGATGCATTATAGTCAAATAGGTGAAAAAAAGGGAAAAACATCTTGAAACGGTCACTTCATATTATGTTACAGCACGACAATGCTCGGCCAAATGTTGCAGGGGCAGTCAGAACGCACTAAGAAATATTGAAATGTAAAGACCTACCCAACTTGCCGCATTGTCCAAGCCTTGCGCCGTTCGATTAACACTTTATACATTGCCTGTCTGGCTAACCCTTCTCTTAATATGAAGATGAAACAGAACGATTGTTTTAATTGTGAAACTAACCGCTTGCCAGAAAAATAGAAAAAGGTGGCGTCCAACGTGCTAAATGGAGTGGCATACTGACTGAGGGGATTGATACACATTCTTTGAAGTTGTCTTCAAGGATTTATAAATTCCTAAAGCACTTCTTAAGTTGTGATATGTTTGCACACTTTTGCGCTCGATGCTAGACATTCGACTTAATTATTAAACACACTTTACAAGGATATGAAAGTTTCATTCTTTTTAGAATGCAAGTCATTCAAATGATTCCTAGAAAGAGTTCCGTAACGTCCAGTAAAAGAAAAATCATGCATTCGCTGGTAAACTCACTTTTCTTGGTTCTGTTTCAACATCCTCCATCAATTTCTCCATGTGACTTGCAGTTTGCTATTTTGATTGTCACTTCTTAAATCGAATTCACCAGTGACATGGCAGTTCTAAGCTCGATTGGTTTTCTTCGTCATCTTCGCCATCCACTGCAGTTCCATCGCATCGTGATTTCTGTTGAGTCCCTCGAAACTACTTAATATTCTTCATGCACTCTACGCCCCCATAGGTGCGAAAACATCCGTTTACGGCTCCCGCTAGCTCCTGCCTGCCTCCGAACCCCAGGAGGTTTCCTCTTTTTCGATTAACATTCCATGAATATTTAAGTTCACTCCCCGGTGCAGCATGAATCTCTTAATCCATGCGTGTTCATCCTCGGCAACTTTTCCGCGAACTGCTTAACTTCCACAAATACCACACATGCGAACCCAAATCTCATGCGCTCTCTCTTTCTCTTTCTACTTGCAGATCTCTCCACAGAGCAAACGCTGTCGCAGCGTTTAGCTGAATATCAAATGAGACTGCAGTACCTCGAGTCGATGTACCGGACGCGACAGGAGGACGTTGCGATACTCTCGCAGTATCTGGGTCTGTCCCAAAGCCCGACGACGAGCAGCAGCACAGGGTCGAGCGACAACACCTCCCACATACCATTCAACATGTCATCCATCTTGGAGGCGCTGAGCCCGGAGGCCAGACTCATTCTGAAAAACTCGACGCTCACGTCCAGGTTCCCATCAAGCTTACGAATGCCGACGGCTTTCCACTTTCTGCCGCACCTGCTCGACGACCCCATGTCGCTGAAGCCCTCGTTCCTGATGTCGAAGGGCCGATCCGGCGTCAGCGTCGTCCTCGGAGTTCCTACGGTCAAGCGCGAAAAGCAGTCCTACCTGATGAGCACCCTGCAGAATATCATCACGAACATGGACGAGGTCGAACAGAACGAGACGCTGATTGTCGTCTTCATCGGCGAGACGGACATGGAGTACATCACACTGACGGCGAAGCAGATCGAGGTGCGTTTCGGCGCCTACGTGGATAGCGGTCTCATCGACGTAGTGGCACCGTCCACGTCCTACTATCCGAACTTCGACAAACTTCGAATCACCCTCAACGACCCGCTGGAGCGAGTGAAGTGGCGGTCCAAGCAGAACCTGGACTTTGCCTTCCTCATGGCATATGCCCAGCCGAAGGGCACCTTCTATGTGCAGCTGGAGGACGACATCCTCGCGAAGCGCGGCTTCGTGACCATCATGAAGAAGTTCGCCATCGATAAGACCGCGGTGCGGGACAACTGGATCGTGCTCGACTTCTGCCAGCTGGGCTTCATCGGTAAGTTCTTGGACGACCTTCCCCCCGCCGAAATTCGCTAACGAAACAATTTCAGGAAAAATGTTCAAATCGGCGGAGCTCCCTTGGCTCATCACGTTCTTTCAAATGTTCTACAACGACAAAC
Source organism: Eristalinus sepulchralis (assembly GCA_944738645.1). Classification (NCBI taxonomy): domain Eukaryota; kingdom Metazoa; phylum Arthropoda; class Insecta; order Diptera; family Syrphidae; genus Eristalinus; species Eristalinus sepulchralis. Next base: position 60,373,039 of record OX122886.1, read on the forward strand.
CAGTTGACTGGCTGCTGGACCACCTCATCGACACAAAGGTGTGTAACTGGGACAAGGACCAAAAGCACTGCAAGATGGAGAAGGCTAAGTACTGGTTCCACTACAAGCCGTCGCTGTTCCAACACATCGGCACCACCTCCTCCCTCAAGGGCAAAGTGCAGAAGCTGAAGGACAAGCAGTTTGGCAAGATTCCCAGCTTCTACCCCCACCACAACCCACCGGCCTCGGTCAAGACAAACATCGCGCCCTACAAGAACTTCCATCTGAACCGCGCCTACCGGGGGGAGTCCTACTTCTGGGGTCTCCTGCCGCAGCCTGGGGACTTGGTGCAGTTTGTCTTCACACACCCGATCAGCCTGAAGCGGTAAGTCCTGGCCTGTGTTTGCGACGTCAACGCACTCATGTTTCTATCCCTGTTAAGGTACCTGTTCCGGAGTGGCAACAGCGAGCACCCCTCGGACAGGTTCTACAACACAACGGTGGAGGTGTTGCCCGACTCGTTGACGGAGACGTCGCCCATCTGGAGCACATACAACTCGACGGCGGACGGTTACTTGATAGTCGGCGGGTTCGATGCCTTCGGCCTGGCCGAGGGCGCCATTGATCCGAAAATCGGCACGATAAAAGAGATCCGGCTCCATGTGCACAGCGACAGCGAGAACTGGGCGCTGCTAAGCGAGGTAAGTGACGACGAGTGGGCGCTCTCCTCGAGTGACCCCATGGGATTTGGTTTTATACCTCGCACTGGAGAGCTTTTACGAGGGGCCTGCAAATCTGCGGATGGCAACAAAAGTTCGCCAATTTCAATTGATATCAACCCCCGTCGCGAGGGCGTCGCGCGGGCAATAAAAACTAAACGACTTTAGAGACGGAGCGAAACTTTTTCCAACTACTGCACGGATTCGCGTCGGCAGCAGGGCAAACTGTCGCGAATGATGGAAGGATTTCTGTGAGAATTAATGGTGCAAGGAGTCACATTAATTCGGTTTAGGGGTGAATTTAATTCAATGATTAATGCAGGCTCCTCTGTGTGCTCGGCGCGTCTGTGGGTGCGGTGGGGTTACCGCCGCTCAGCGGGGAGTTGATAAATTGGACGTCATAAATTCCGTAGTTCGGTAATAATCTGTGAAATGGCGCAAGTTGAGACTGGAAGATAATCGCTTTTAAACGTCTCAGGAGGAGAGGTTCACATCTTTTGCGCGATTGAGGGAATTGAGGGAATTTCGGGGAATTCAGTTTTATGGGATGGAGTTAAAATTTTCCCTACAATTTGTACTTGTAGGCGGTAGTTAGTTAACGGTTATTGAAAGTGGTGCAGAAAGTGAGAGGGTGTGAGGGAGAGGAATGGAAAAAAGAGGAAAACAAGGAGAGTAGATCTGAGAACGACTTTCTTAATAAACTGCCAGGGAACTATTTGTGACATTTACGAGCTTCTAGATTATTCTAATTCATTGTCCTGTGAATTTTATACAATCAGACAGAATGGGTTGGTCTTAAAGGAAAATTGCTTTTAGTGAACGGCCTACAGTACCGAACGAAGAAGTGTGCAAACGTTCACATCAATGGCAATTACCGTTGTTTTATCTCTTGTTACGGTGACTTATGTGTTCTTCTTTTTCAAATATTTGTTTTCATTGTGGGAACATACGATTTGTAGCTGCAGATGGTAATTGCTCCTCTGCTAGTGTGTTCAAATTTACGAGTATGTCATTGAGAAATTTAAAATGAACAAAAATTATGGATTTTTTGATTTATGTCAATCAGAAATAATTACTGTCTGGATGCAAAGAAGCAATAACTGCCGGTGGTAATACGGATTAATGCAGGATGTCATGTCGAAAACTTCGCAGATTTTGTCCAGATCACGCGAACAAGGAGCCATCAATCGCAAAATTGGCAGTTGTTTTCGTCGGTATACTACTCTCAGGTAATATCGCAAAATTGTAAATCAAGCGAAATTCCATCCCCTAAAGACTTCGATTGAAGCTCCTGACAGCGTCAATGAACACTTAGATGTCTACACAACGTTAGACGACGATTGAGGGAGGCGAAAAAAACATATATCAGTTCCATCAAGAGAAAGGGACGGCTGGATTTTGAGAAGTGGCGCATGCAGTGAACAAGCGAGCAATAAGCTTAAGTTTTTTTTTATTTATTCTCGTCAGATGGCGTTCAGTATGTTTGAAGGCTAGCGTCTAATCCTAGGTATCAAGTAATGATACCCACAAGGGACCAGGGACTTGCTTCTACAGCAGCTACTCGCCTTGTACGTGCTACTATTCTTCTCACGAGTAGAGGAGACAGTTTCTTACCGAGTCCAAACGGCGCAATTTAAGAAGCTTTTCATAAACAATTTGTACTTTTTGAATGTTGTCAGCAACTCGAAAGAGGTGACAAATGTGAGTGGTGCAATTCAGGAATCGAATCTGCTACCTTAGCCTGTCCACTTACTTACCCACTACGCCATGGCGAGCACAGAGACATCAAGTTCTTTCAATTAGACACCGGGGAGGGTTAATAATGGTGTGCGGTAGTGAATTTAAAATGTATTCTTAAAAAGGCTTTGTTAATGTTCATTCTCTCGTCAAGAAGTGAGTCAATTGTGGCACGTAAGATGAATGTTCAAATATATCAGAAAATACTAGAAAATAATATGCTTCAATATTTGCGTCGAATGTGCCTGAAGGCAGTACATTTCAAGACGCAATAGACTCGAAACACATCAGCCGATTGGCGAGAAACTTCTTAATAAAGTAGAATGTCATACTTTTTGAGCGCCCTATCATTTCTAACAAAGGGCACTCAACAAAGAAGAAAGTATTTTATGTGTTATAATAATAATAATTGAGTGGCACTACAGCCCACAAGGGACCAGGGCCAAGCTTCTGCAACAACTACTCGTGTTGTACGTGCTACTGTTCTTCACGAATAGAAGGGACCTACAGGTTTTTGCCGACCCCGATTTGAGAAACCTTTTCATAGACAACTGATACACTTTGAGTGTTGTCAGCAACTCGAAAGAGGTGGTGCCGTGAAAAAATGCTAGGTGTCGTCCCGTCCGGGGATCGAACCCAGACTTTCTGCGCGGCGGTCTACGCACTTACCTGCTACAGTTACTACGCCACTGTGACCACATTTTATTTGTTATATCTGATTTTTCTTAAATTAGTCAATAAATCCTTTAGTTTTGAAGTTTTATTAAATATTTGCATTTTTCTTGCTTCCATTTGCGAACATTTTCAAGATATTTAATCTCTTGCAATCCAAATATGCAAAATCGATTCTGCCTACATAGACAAAAAAAAAACAAACGATTTTAAGGATGTTTGCAAAATTTAAAACTAATACGATTTCAAACAGGAGAACTCTTCTTTAAGCCACGATTTAACTTCTCCGTTTGCATTTTTTTGCTCGGCACTGTGCTTTTATATCACGCCGTTGTGACCAATTTTAACTTTCTTCACCGAAAAATCAGAGACCTGCAACACTCTCCTTTCTTCTCATCAAATTAGAAACGGTTAAAATTGTCTATTCAATAGGAACTTTGCTGTAATAATCTTTTGCACAACTGCAATGAGGATTGTATGTGTTATTCGAAAGAAAACGAATTTTAATGAGCCGAGAGATAAATTCCTAATTTTTATAATAATTTTAAAAGTGTTGTATGTTAACCATTCAGTTTATTCTTCTATTTCTATTTCCCTGGCGTGCCTCTCCAGCTAGAACAATCTCTGTCCAGCTGCCGTCAGTTGGGCACTCCCATTCGGTTAAGGTCCTTCCGCACTTCGGTTCGCTATCTCAGCCTAGGCCGTCCTCTGTTCTTTTGTCGGATTCGAAGATTTTTCGGGCCGGAACGGTGGTGTCCATACGCTCTACATGACATAACCATCGTAAGCGTTGTAATCAAAAACGCTCGACCAGGCGCATGCCACCGTACAGCCTATAAACTTCATCGTTAAAATTTCTTCTCCAAATGTTATCAATACAAACAGGACCAAAAATCGCACACAATATTTTTCTCTCTAGGGCTTTCTCATTCGGTTTCAGTTTCCGTGCCGTAACAGAGGATTGGGATGGTGAAGTTGTTATACAAACCCAGCTTAGTTCTTCTCAAAGGATGATGCATGTACATAATTGGCAACTGCTGCTTCATGTAGACTCTGTCCTGCAGATTGAAAATCTTTTACAAAATCGCTTTTATTACATTTTCAACAGATAGAAGGCCTTCCTGACACCAAATAAAAGCAGTTTCCTTGAGAATTCAGGCTACAAGCTGTTGTGAAATTGAATTTGAACTAGAAGTATGTGGTTTAATTGCATTGTCCTTTCAATTCAGTTGAATCGTATTAAAATCCAAAAGTTCTTAGTAAATCTTCTTCTTTATGAGAAAATTCAATTTGGCCGTATCACAATCATTCTCTTCGCAGAGCCTTGCTGTGATCGTAATTATCTTGAATTTCCTCGGATTCCAAGGACAGAAGACATACAAATGTTTACCAATACCCGTGCCAGCATAAATTCCAATTCGTAGGTTTATACCCGAAACGAAGGGAAACGGCTTGGAATCTCTGGTAGTTACATCATCCCATCCACGGGCTACAAGCGCTTCAAGAACTTGAAAACCATCTAACGAAAGCAAACAAAACTGCCACCGCACCACGATGAATCAAGCCGAACAAGGAATGCAAGGATCCCCAAGCAAACACTGTCCTATCCGTAGAGTGCGAAACCCTGAGCGGAACGGAATATCTTGTGTTTGTTTTGACGAATGGCATGAGGACCGCTTTCGCTTCCGACACGGATGGCGACGACGATGACGACGACGATGATGATGGGACAACATTTAGCGCAGCCTCCGCGCCCAAGGGCGTCGAAAACAAGCTTCAGCACAGTTGCTGTGCCATTTCGGGTTGACTTAAAATTGTTCATCTCTCTCCCCATTGGTTTCCTCTATTCAAATGTCTGCAAGCATTCGCAACAAGTATTTTCAACTGAAGCGGAGCGGATAAGCAACTGACGGTACATGTGGTGTGTGTGTGTGTGTGTGTTTGAAAATGCTTTCTAATTCATTCGTCCCTCCGGGTGATTGCAATATTTGAGGTGGGTTTGTATGACGAAGTGAATACTTGGCATTGGCATCGGGCCCGGGTACTTGGGAACATGAAGAGCGTTAAGGCATCCTCTGGGAGCTGGCAAATAAAACGGGCACAGCGGAGGGGAGCGAAGAATTAAGCAATGTTAAGGAAAATCAATACACGAGCGGATAAGGCTCCAGGTGGGCTCCTCTTTGCGGGGATTATCTCAGTGGAAGTGCTGAGATGGGAGGATGTTTTTCCAACTTGCTGATGTTTGAGGAGGGCTTATCTACCAGGGGAACGGGCTTAAAAGGTGGAACTGGAGAAATTTTGAATTTCAATAAGCGCTCATGGTTTTGAAGATAACCGTTAGTGAGGGGGTGTAAGAAGGGGGGGGGGGGGGGGAACAGGAAAGATTTCAATAATTGCTCTAGGATTTGCAGATAATCACGAACGAATGAACATCAGTTGAAGGATGTAGGAAAATGTGTTGTTGTCGGTTTTATTCAAGAAAATCCTGGATGGAGTATGAAAGAAAAGGATTTGTTTGAGGAGCATTTTAGAGTGGGATGTTGCTTATCCTTGTGCCGGCACTCCTTGTGTCCTGATGGTTCTCTAGAAGTGGATCTTTTCCAAGAGTCTGTTCGAACAATTGCGCAGGGATGTAACTTTAGCTCTTCGAATTTTAGGTTATGAGTTGCAACAACACCTTGTATGATGTTCCTCGACTCTTCTCATTTCAGATCCACCTACAGGACTCGAGCAACAACAGCAGGTGACCACAGAAATCACACCATGGAAGATTCTCGCAAAAGGAATGAACCGTCTAAGAGCTTCGCCATACCCTAGGAATTTTTATTAGACACCTACAAAGTCTTAAGTGTAAACAGTGAACGAAACCCAAACATAACTAACAATAATCTAAATATTGTCAACATTTTTTGTTTGTTTTTGTAATTGTTCAAGGGAAGCAAAGGAATTTTGTTCCAGACAAAGCATGTGTATATTTTCTGAGTTCTAAGCATGAGCAGGCTTTTATATATATATATATACATATATAAACGTAAATGTAAAACATTTGTGCTAACACAACAACAGATAAAAACACTTTACACCCTAAGAGATGAAAACAAAATAAATAAATAAATGTTAAATAAACTGAATAACTGTGATAAATTATAAATGTTAATGAAACGAAACAAAAAAACAACAAAGCTGAAAAATGTTTTTATTAAAAATATGAAATAATGTGGTACTATATGTGTAGAGAAATTCAAAACAACCAAGTTAGTTAATAAATGTTGTAGAGAAATACATTTTTAGAGCAACCCCCCCGCAACACAAAAACTAAATAAAACGAATAAAATATGATATAAATATAGATGTTTATATTTTAACTTAAATTTTAGTTGCTCAATTTTTGTGTTTCAATTCAATTGAGGATTTATTATGTTAAACATGGAACGACTATGCAAAGGTGCCTGACTGATTTTCATCATTTAATTTATATTCTTATCATTTTTGTTTTTCTTTATAAATGTGTCCTAAGCTGTTTAAGTATGTTTTGTGTATATTTAGTGGATAAATCAAAATAATATCGATGTGGAGTTTGTTTTGTAAACGAAATCAAAAACAACAAAGCAAAATCTTGAAAATGAAACAAGGAAGTTATATTATTTTATTTTTTATCATAAAATAGAAACAATTGCCTAGACGTGTATTTTTTAATGAAAATAAATGTCAGCCAACATTTTAGAAAAACCAAAAAATATATAAATGTAACAAAACACTATTGAAATGTTTGTTTTCTTATTTCCTTTTTTTCCTCCCAAAAGGTGATGTTTTCAGATGAATCGTTGTAATCGAACCACACTTTCGAGAATGAGAGTGATTTTGATAAATATCAAGTCACTGCTTGGGCATCTCTTCAACAAAGGCAAAGAAGAGGGAGATGCCGGGTGTAGGTAGTCCAGCCTTACAAAGAGCCATCCTTTTGATAATCAAATTTGACTGTTACCTAAGTTTCGTTCTTTCTTTCGGGGTGGACCTGGGCCTCAATCAACACGCCTCTCAAGCTAGCACACCAAGCTCTCGCCAACTGCCTCCAGTTGAACGCTCCAAGTTGGTTGAGGTACTTCTCCACTTGTATGCGCCATCTCAGCCTAAGCCGTTGTCTGTTGTTTTGTCCCAATAGCTCGGATTCGAAGACTTTTAGGACCGAAGCAGCGGTGTCCATACGCTCTACACAGTCTAATCATCTTATGCATTGTATCCGAAGACGCTTGACTAAACTCATGCTGCCGTACAGCCTATAAAGTTCATCGTTGAATCTTCTCCTTCAGATGCCATTAACGCAAACAGGATAAATAATTGCACGCAGAAAACTAAGGGCTACCACATTCGCTTTTAGTAACGTCTGGTCTATAATTTAACCATGAATCGTCTTACAAACGAACAAGGCTTGCAAATTATTCAATTTTATTATCAAAATTCGTGCTCTGTCTGATCATTGTGTTCAGCAACGAACCTCAATTTTGGCTCAAAGGGTACGTAAATAAGCAGAATCGTGAATTTTGGAGTGAATATCAGCCAGAAGCATTGCAAGAGTTACCAATGCATGCAGAAAAAGTCACAGTTTGGTGCGGTTAATGGACCTGGTTGCATCATTGGACCGTACTTTTTCAAAGATGATGCGAATCGTAACCTAACTGTGAATGGTGAGCGCTATCGTGAGATGATATCGAACTTTTTTTTGCCCAAATTGCAAGAGCTTGACTTGCATGACATGTGGTTTCAACAAGATGGTCCCACATGCCACACAGCACGGGACCGGTGAAATGGCTGCCTAGATCGTGCGATTTAACACCTTTAGGCTCTATGGGGGGGGGGGGGGGGGGGCTATGTCAAAGCTCATGTCTATACAGACAAGCTTGCTTCGATTGACGCATTGGAAGACAATATTGAAGCATTTATTCGTGAGATACCGGCCGAAATGTTTGAAAGAGTATGCCAAAATTAGACTAAGGAGATGGACTATTTGAGCCGCAGTCAAGGTCAACATTTGCATGAAATAATCTTCAAACATTAAATTATATGGACCGTATTATCGATTCAAATACAGATTTCATGTTTTTTTCTGAATTTGATTTGTTTTTTTTAAACTTTAAATCACATTGAAATTGTAACTTTACTGGTGAATGACACACTTCTGCTAAAAAGCTAGCGGCGGTGGATGCTGGTGATGTTGTTACCGCCAGTAGAAATGTCTGTCTTTAGCACACTCTTTCCTATCTCGGACAGAGATGACTGTACTACCCCAGAAGAAATCCTTCCAGCTGTGGGTGACTTTAGCTTCGGACAGGAGTCGCCTGTCCACTCTCCGGCAAAACGCGTGATTGACAATAGGAGATCCTTCTTCATTTTCATTTTCATGCTTCTGACGAGATAAAGTCCTTCAGATGAACATTCGATTGGGGTAATAAGCCTCAACAATCAGACTATTGGTCAAAGTCAATCTTGAAACGGCCGAAGAAAGCAAGCTAGTGGCTCTGCAGTATTTTGGTCCGTTTTTGGCGAAGTGCTTGTTTGAGGTTGTTCAAATGTTGATATTTTTTTGTGCCAACCATCGCCTTCAAAGTACCCCAGACAGAGAAATTAAATGGCTTGTCATCCTAGAAACTTGCAATCCCTTGTGTCGTGATGTGATGTCTGGAACATTGTTTTTAAACCAATCTTAGTTGACACGCACTTTTTGAGACGAAGCCGAGTTTTGTTGAAATGTCTCTGTCGATTTTGACGCCACGATCTAAGACCATCAGCATCCGTGCTGCCTGCTTTCTGGTGCCAGTCTGAAGGTGTAAATATTCAAAGGACCTCTTTGGCAAGTGAACTCAGTCATTTTGCTTGCTAGCGTATTGCTCTGTAACAAATGGCGATTTTTCGGAAAATAAAACAAATTCGACAGCCCACCATTTTCGTGCAAGAGTAGCAAATTCTTTCGACCCTTCATTTCATTTTGTTGCGTTGTAAGATCGTGTGCCTCTTGGATTCAAATTGATGAGCTTGGGTCCAAGTAATTTTCCAGTATGTGTTGCATCCGTTCCAATGATATGTTGTACTCAGGAGACATTTTTCTTCCACTTCGTCGTAGATTTGGCTTAATTTCTGTTTCTGTTCTGATGTTTTTTGAGACAGTCGGAGGGTATACGCATTCGGTGTCGCAAGTCAGGTTTGAAACCGATAAATGTTTACCGACTACAATCGGGATCACCATACATATGTGCAGTTTGGCTACCTCGACCCAAAGGAACATGACAGCAAGAAAAACCTGGCGAGTTGCACTCACATATGGAAGGTTTCGTTTTTAAATTTAACACGCCGGTTTTGTTATAGTGCTTTTTGGACGGAAGAACGACGTTCAATAAAAAGGGTAATGAAAGGCCGGTTTACTCAAGCATTCTCAGTCAACTTCTAATCAGAACTATTAATTCCCTATTCCTAGACTAGAAGAAGTTGCTAGTTCCTAGAAGAATACCAAAACAAGGCTCGGAATGCAAAGTTTTTCCTCCTTGGATACGAGCAGAAACGATGAACACCAACCTCAATTCAATCGAAAACATGTGGCTCCGCCTTGAGACTGAACTTTACAAGGAAATATTGCTCCAATTGGGTAAAAATTACGTTCTGGCACACATCGGAGTGGAATTTAAAGTGACTGGATATCTTCTTGAGAGAACTAAAACAATTGACCATAAATATCGAAATTAGGGATATTATAGCTGCTTGGCCGCACGCAAAGACGCAAATATGTATGAAGTCGGACAGAGACGGTCTGCCCTGTCACAAACTATTACACTATGTAGGTTATCCGTCCTGTCATTTCTCTGTACAGGGACAGCTGCTATATGGGACGGCGGTACGCTAGTTGTAATATTGAACAAGTCGGTCCTTGAGCCCTTCACTTTCATACCACCCGGTAGCAGATAAAACAAGTCGTCCCTAAGTAAGCGAAAGTAAAAGGAGGTGAAGAGATAAGAGAGAAATGGGTTGTCGACAAACAGATAGGAGAAGAGATGAAAAAAAAGGATAGCTTGAAAGATTCTTCCGCACCTATGCTATCTTAACCTAAACCTTAACTACCCAACCCACCTCAAAAATAAGACTATCCTAGGCCTATCCTAACTTATAACTACGTAGCTTCGCTCTAAAACAAAACAATGCCCTCACCGGGCTGATTGGTGACCAAGATTCGTCATGAACTCAAGGTGCCTGTTATTGCAGACACAGCTTGCCATCCCATCGATCATCTCCAACACCTTTTTATAGTTCCCATGCCTGTTCCATAGGAGACAGTCCTTTGTTTATTCTGCTCGTTTTCGTTTCCTTCCTTTCTCCTGGTCGTCTGTTTTCTCCTATCTATCATTTTCCTGGTTACTTGCCTTCTCCTGTCCATCCTTTCTTACTCTATACGCGAACATATCTTCCATTCCAATGCAACCAGGAAAGGACTCACAAACGAATTTTTGTAAGTTGTCAGAATTTAAGAGTATTTCCGCACTCATGGTCGATTCAAAATCTGATTCCCAAATTCCCAACTTACAACCCAAGTGACGTAACCAGAAGTTGTGCTTTAAACGTTAAGTCAAAGCAAACAAAATGATTTAATCCCCAAAACTAGCTCAGCGAAATGGCACACCTAAGGATCATCAACTGTTCCAAGACTGATAAGAAAATCACTTCCGATTTTATAGTTCTCCAGCTCCGGAGCACAAGTGTTCCACAATCGCCATCTGTAAAAAAGTTTTTTTTTTTTACTTGCAATCTGGGCGGTTTCCCTATCGCTCAGCGTGTGATTTGCCATCGCCATCCCCCCGCGCTCTCAGGGACGCAAATAAAACGCCTTTCATCCCCCGTCACTGTTTTCAGTTAAACTTTTGTCGATTTCTTCTGGAAATACTCTCTCCGTTGGGGCATAACAAACGTACTCTCGCTCCCACCCTCGCGCCGCAAAACCATCTGCTCCCAAGATGACCGTCCTCCGATGGTTCTTTTCCCTTTTTGCGTTTTACAACCTTTTTTTATGTTCAATTTATTGCAATGCTCAGAGTTACGCGGTTGTCGCGTTTCAGCTGCGCTGAGGCGGAGAGGGTGCATGTGTGTAAAGTTCCTTTTCCAATTTATTCACTCTCACCAGCCATCAACTCTTGAACACTCTGACCGCCAGCACCAGTAATGATCCGTCGAATCGGAGCGATTGTTCAGCGCAGCTTTGGAGAATTTAATTAATCATTACTGGCAGCATTCCAGAAATCTCATCAAAGGTGCAACAATTTCGCCTTGCATTTGGATAAATGTATGTACGTGGTGGGTGGATGGTTTTAATTAAAATCCGCTTCGCCGGGGTATGTAATCGTGTTCGATTTTGTAGACCGCAATGAATTGAATGCCAGGGTGGATGTGGGTTCGATTTTTAATCATAAATCGCCTGCGGGAGCTAGGGAATTGCGGTAGGCTTACGGGAACTGTGTGTGGAGAGCAGGAAGGTTTTATTGGTTTTTCGCTCGTCAAAGTGTGGATGACTTATTCACCAGAAGCCACAGAACGACAAAGAGCTGCGTTTGGTCTCACTCCGGGCAAACGTTCCCATCCTTGTTTCGGTTACAGCGCCAGGCGTTCATCTTTATTTATTCAATTTGCTTTCTCAAATGGAAGGGAATACTCAACGATGTGTCATCATGTGACAGATGGGAGTTGACTACCCCAACTCTAGGCGTAGCGGAGACATGTACACTGCATAAACATTTTGTGGGTCATTTGCTTGTTGTTAAGAAATAAATCACCATTTCAGCGACTAAATGACCATTTCAGCTCAAGAATAACGGTGTATTAGCACAGGAACTGAATTGGAAGAAGTGCTGGCGCCGTCTCATTCCTGAACATTTATTACAAGGCTTAATGACTCACTCCTTGACAGTGGCGCTGCAAAAATATAGGATATAGCCTCTTTTAAGCACGTGCCTCAGTTCAGGGATTTCATGATCTACAAATACTTGCTCCAGAAACAAAAGCAACTGAAGGCCGGTACCATACTCTGCTCCTTCCAGCTTCTAGATGCAATGGCCAGCTGGCTAACAGGCTTTGGAGCTTCGACCAACAGGAAACGTCAAAACTATGAACAGGAACAACTTCAATTGCGTGTATATCGATGAAATCTTCCACATAGAGATATGTGGATGAATAAAGCTCTGCCCCATCACAATGCTGCCACCAAACTGAAACCAGAGTCCCATAACTAAGAAACAAAAACTCTTCTCACTCAATTTCAGTTGCAATCTTTATTTCAAAGCGAAAACCACCCTCGTTCGATGGACAACATCTCACTTCAAGCAGTCTCCGACCTTGTGACTCGCATAGATGATGACCCGCCAAACTGCAAACTGAATTTGGTAACAACTACATCTGCGGAAGGCATAAATTGTAAAAAGAGCTGTCGACAAACTCTGAGGAGTGCTGCCAGCGCACGTATCCACGTTCGATGAGCTCCTGCACAGACTTCGGTTTGCCAACAAAATGTGGATCCTGCAAAAAAAGAAGTCCATCTCCTTAGTTCCGCAGTACATCAAAATTATGTATAAACTTACAATGACTAGAAAATATGCCTGATTTCCACTGATATGCAAGCCAGCGATTCCCTTCGACGAAGCATCGACATCGCCACCCATCATCACAACTCCACCGCCGTCCTCAAAGTACTTCTTCAAAACATTTGCATACTTTTTCAAGTCCTCACGCTGCGGCACGTGCAGAATCTTGCACGGCACATCGTAGAGGCTGTCGATCACATAGAACACCTCCAGGGCACCAATCCAATCGTGGGAGCCAATAAAGTTCGCTGGTTTATCCCCAATGTCGACCAAAGTTTTCTGAATCTCGAGAATCGATGGAACTATGGATTGTCCGCCATTCATCTGCTTCTCCTCTATCCAGGAACACGCCGTCTGCAGGGTGCGATAGGCACAGCCCCAGCCGACGTCATTGTGACCGTCACAGTTGTAGTGAAAGTACTTAAATTTGCCACGGGTTAGGTACGTGCGGCCGTTTAACGTTGGCGGCTGCAAGTGCAGATGGACGTTCTCTAGCAATGGATATCTGAGGCTAAAGTGATGAATGTCATTTGGGATGAGTGGTTGCTTCGCAAAGCCGCGTTGGCTTTCAATTGTCGATTGGTGATGATGATGCTGCTCCTCTATGCAAACTTCCATACTCGAAAAAAGTTTCACAAATAATTTTAAATACTTTCGAATTGAGTGTCTTTTGTGGGGCGGTTTTCTGAACTACATTATATTCGGGCGCGGACCAGACCTCAAATAATATATTTCAGTGGATTTGGTGAATTTTGGCGATGCTGCTGACGAGTTTTGCTGAAAAATTTATTCCCAACCTTTACGAAATACACAAAGCGCACTATTCCACTTTTCTTATCGCTTGACAGATTTCTTGTACAGCGGCTGCTTGAAATATGTGGTTTTTTGTTTGTTTGTGTTAAGGGTGGGTGATCAGTGAAGCGTTGAAATTATTTGTTATGTTGAAAAACAAAAGGGAGAAGATTAAAGATGCGATTTTGCTTAAGGAGAATGTGAAGCGGGTAAATGATTCATTTGCTTCGTCCAGGAGCCTTACGTCTGTTGTTCTTAAAGGTTCTTATAAGTGGAGATCCACCTCCTTAATCATATCTGATGCAGAAAAGATCCTTCGGCAATATAGAGACGAGAGAATTTACACGTTTTTCGGTTTTTCTCTTCAAGCCTCAAAGAAGAATGACAGGCATAATTCCCTTTGAGTTGTCTTGTGTCTTGTGACCTAGATTTTTTGTGACTATTTCTAGTGGCAGCTTTAATACCAACTAATAGCTCAGTTGTGTTTCACAAGAAGCGAAGAGTTCTTAACCGACTATTGGAAAAATCATTTCTCACACATTAATTAGAGTGCCATTAGTCCGTTTGGGCACTCCGATTAGAGTCCATTTAAGAGTCGATTACCATTGACATTAACCAATCGATGATGGTGTCGAAAATTGACTGATAACCAACAAACGCAAATGCGTAAAATAAATCCACCGCTGCTCACTACTTTAGTTGCATTTGTAAAACTGGCGCCCAATCGAAGACCCAACATTAGATTTTGTGTGAAGAATGTCCAGTACTGTGCACTCGTGGCAAATTGGTACTAAGGTATCAAAGAAGGAAACTGTGTCACTTACCATCTTATTTATCAACAAAAGCAACCCAAGTAAAAGAAAAAAAAAATACCGTTATATACTTTAAATTTATTTATTTATTTCCTAAAATAAAATATATTTACAATATACTCTATAAATGTAGTTAATTTAAAAATAATGAAAATTTTCGATTTCGGGAAAATCAGAATCGTGCCAGGAATTCTTTCACATCCCATGCACCCTATGAGTTTTGTTCCTTAAATACTTTTACATCGATACGGGAATACCAAAGAAAATGTTACCCATGGTATATAACGTTACGCTAACACTTCATCTTCCGTGTCATCTGCTTAGCTTAAGTTACAGTTAGATGATTACTTGTCCTTTACCGTTTCATCAGCAGTAATGCGTCTGGAATAGTTGCGAGCTTAACGTACTCTATAGAATTAATTCTGTTAACTGTGTGTCGTCTTGCGGTTTGCTTGTGAGAAAATAGAAAAATCGTATCTGCGTCTGCGACTAAAAAACAATACGCTCCCGTGAGTCGTATGGTGGAGAGTGTGTGTGTGTGTGAATGATTATCTTTAATTATAATTTTAGGCGTTTGCTTTTGTTGTTAATTTTCTTTAAAATTTAGTAAAGCTAATAATATTTTTTTTTACTTAAATCTACTTTATCTAGAAAGAGTTAACAGATTGTGGAAGTTTATTAGGTTTTGAGGATAGATTTGGGGCTTGTTGGGACGTGCTCTTGAAGTCAGACAAAACGTGGTTCTGTGGGGAATTGAAATGAATTTCGTTGTCTATGCGTGAGGCAGTTGAACGTAAAGGAAGACTTTATGCGTCTCATAGAGAGAGAGAAAGAGCGAGGAAAGGGGATCTATTTGATAGAACGGTTATGTTTTAAATTTGCAAAGAAAGTTAATAAAAGAAGGAAGTGATTTATAGACGATATATCTTGCGGGAATATTGAGGTGGCGGGTGTCTGGAACAGAGTTTAAATTCTACTTCAGTGCTTGTCTTGACGCCAAGCGTGAGGAAATAGCGTTCGATTGAAATGAGGAGAAACGTTTTACGGAATAAGCGATATAATTCATTTTTTCGATGTTCACTGTATCCGATGCCGATTGGGTGTCGATTGCGAATTGTGCATGTGGCGGTATTATGGGACATAATTAATTTCAGCCATTTTCGAAAAGGACGGGAGTGAATAAGGAGACGCCCATGAAAATTTTAATAGAATGTTTCTGTTTGTAAGTCTTTGTGACAAGGAATACAAGTATTTTAACAAGAAATAGAAAGATGGAAAGTAGCTGTCAGTTGGGTCCGCCAATAGACTTGCTTGAAAAGTCAAAACTTTGAGACACCATCGTGTTCGATAAAAAAACACAATACCGTGTCCATCTTTCACTATAATCAAAGGTCAAGGAATGAGTTTCTCTGGCTGCAATGAACTAACAGTTATGGTGCGATATGAAAGATTTTAATACGTTCAGATACCCGGAGGGGTTTCCCTGTATTTGAGTGTAATTAAAGGAGTAAGTGACATTTGAGTATTGGATCCCTCTGGATGGACAGTATCAGAAGCGAATAAAGAATCCCGTAGTCTGATCGAGAGAAAAGTTCTGGTCCGAGGTGAGTTGCTGGTTTCTGGAGGATCGGATCTAACAATGAACTCTATAGACATGAGCCAACTCAACAGGTACACCGGAGCTAAGTCATATATAGCGTATGGAATGTCCATGCAACAGATGGCGAATACAAGTGCAGAACGACATCACTTAACTTGGCATACGAAATTGAAGGCTGCTGATTAAAGATAGTTCTAGATCTAGAGTGTTACCCTGAGGAAGAAAAGGGTTTCCGTGAGGAATGCGTAGCATCTAAAGTGAAATTTAAAACGGTGATGGGTGGTATTTTTAGAGCGCCGTAATTTATTGTTAGGGGCACAGAGAACCACCATTCACGCATTAAACCAAGCCAAGCGTCGTAGCAGATGTGACATTGAATTTATGTGCATTTCCTAGTGACAGTTGTTCCGCGTACTCGTCACTTTGACAATGGCTTATTTTTGTGAATAACACGAAGCTTTAAAGTTTTGCTTATTGCTACAAGCTGGCACAGAACGTCATGAAATGTTAGATATAGCCTACAAGGACTATCTTATTAGAAGAATTCAATCATTTGAGTTCCCCGTTTAAAAAATGATGAAATGTCGATTGCGAACACATCTTGCTTAGTCTGAGAGCAAACTTAGTTTTCAGCTTAGAAGTTTTGAAAACTTTATTCAAAAGCAGCGAAAAAGGGTTGAATTATACCAGTGGGACGTAGTACTTCTACCCATAAGAACGTCACTGCCCAGCTCTGTTTGTGCGCCACTCGACCTCTTCCCCTGTAATTTTTTTGTATTCATCGACATTAAAGGAAAGAATATTGCAGACATGCCGAAGTAAAGGAAAATAACGACGAAGGAGCTCATGAGCATCACTGAAGATAAATTTATAAGCAAAAAGTTTTGACAAAAAATGGGCAAATGTATTATTTCCGTTCAGTAGTACTTTGAAAAGTCTTCGGATCTGAACCATTTGGACAACGGAACAGAGGACGGCCTAGGCTAAGGTGGAAGTTCGAAGTTTTTTTTGATACAAAAGTTGAAGTTTAAAAAGTTGCCTGAAGTCGTAATTGCAATATGAGCTCAGTACTGCAACATAACTAATAAATTCACAAAAATTCGAACTCTTATAAATTAAAGAGACAACGCAAGCAACTGAATTTAAAATTTTTATAGATGACATTTTTGTCAGTTTGTGTTAAACAAAGCGGACTACTTCGTCCTGTTTCCTGCTTAAATTTGAATATATGCCAAAGGAGAAGATACTGGTACCAAATGACGCTTAGATTGTATCTATCTGCATAGACAGCGATGTTTAAAATTGAGGATCGAGCGCAAGCGCTACGACATTTAAGTCAAATACATGCATGAAAAGTGATTTTGCAAGTCGGAATAGAGCGACCAAGCGATGACATTTTGCAGACCGTAATACCGTTAGCGCGAGCTGAGATTTGAAACGCTTGAAAAATCGTTTTCTTTATTATATCTACATATATTTGAATTTTTCGTTTCGGGTAATGACAAAGTTCTCGTAAGATCCAAAGCCAAAGCCTGTCAAAAAATACGGTAATCTTGGCGAGTTTTCAGCATATCTCAGATTCTTTACACCACACGAGATCGAGACAAGAGCAATTACGTTGCGCAGATGTCAAAGTGTTCAAAAGTTTTGGAGAGATTCTGACAACCTGAGGAAATTTGTAAGTCTCCCGGAGGTTATTGTTTTTTGTGAGGAAGTACTAAATTTTATCTCACATCAAAAATAGGTCCATTCCAATTCATTTGTGCAGAGAAATTCGTATTTGATTAGTTTGGGTAAAAATCTCTCTTGGAGAGAGTAACTCTGCCGAATCTTGTGAAACGACTTTTCGTTGAAATTCGAAGAATTAACGAAACGACTACCAGAGATATGAAACGTCAGAAGTGTTTGTATTTCCAATTTGACAGTCATCTGCTGCTCACAGATTTTTCTTCGGCAGAAATTCGTAGGGAGGGGAAATATTTGACTCTATTATGAGCTCACTCTTCTACGAAAAAATCAGCAAATGGAACGTCTATCGACGGTTTTTCGGTGAATTTCGTCGGCATTTACAGCATTTTAGAGCTATTGGAGCAGACCTAATATTTTGACTCATAGGAAGTGAAGATGGGGTAGTTTTTTGGTACGCTAACAGCTACACTGAAAAAAGTTTAAGAAGAGTATCCTTTGAAATATTGACCTGCAAATTTAAAGCTAGGCAAACCATTATGAGAAGGGTATTCTTTTTGAAGACTTCACAAAAGATTCCTTTCCAAGTTCTATCCATTCCCAGTGTCGAATCTAGGCCACACTCAATTTCTTCGCTCATATTCACTAAAACAAACTGGCTCATCGCAATTCATGCACTTTAGTGCCCACTCCCAACGCTAATTTTTAAGTTTAGAGAAGGAGGAAAGGTTTAGATCTAGAGATATAGTGAGAAAGGAAAGGAAAGAGAAAAAAAAATCATCAAGAAACTCCTACATAAAAATGAATTTGCTTTTGAAAACTGTGCATTAACAAGTGCGTACAACAAGAAAATACCGACAGAAAGTAAAAGAATCAAAACGAACAATTTTCAAAAATAAATCTCGAATCTCATATCAAGTTGCTAACCTGTTTCTTTATATCACTTAATCGTAATCATAATCAATAATCTATTATTCGGTTCATTTGTTTGTTTTTTTGTTATTTGTTTAATGCAAGAAGTCTTATTAAAAATATATCTTTCTATATTTAATAACTTTAGTTTATCTATTGTGTTGTTGGGTTTTTGTTTTGTTTATTTTTGTTTTCGATTACATCCCAGCTATCTCTCGGTGCTTGCTTGGCGTCTGTTTCGAGCTGCACAAGTTTTAGGGACCATTGACCGTCCGTTGTTCCGTGATATGACAGTTTATAGTTTTTACAATTTACTTCGCTAGTTAAGTTGGGAACTGCTATTAACATTCTATTGCTTAGGTTCCTGTTATTGTTATTATCTCTTGTTCTCCTTTTCTTGAAGGTACAAACGCTGGCTAAGAGGTTTCGTGTATATCCAGCTTTCACCAACTGGTTTGAAGTACTGAAACGAAAAAGAGATGTCGTGGTGAGATGAGGTATTAGATAAATGGATGTAGTCAGAATCATGAAATCGAATGTCCTGAGAGTTTAAGATTCCGAGAAGTGAATAATTCTGAAGATGTAACAGACGACAACTACTTCAAAAGTGAAGGGCAAGGCGAACCAAGGGAAGCATCATCCATGCGGGACTTGTTGTTAAATGAAGATATCGTTCAAGAACGTGAATGATGCGGCAGGTGCTTAGCGATGTGAAAATGAACTCAAGATAAGTGGTATAACGCAGTTGCGGTGAAGGCCAAGTTTGCTTAAAGGTCAATAAAGAATGATGCAATAAAGAAACTGCCGTAAAGCGCACAAAACTTGAACAAAGTTGAAAGATGAATAGTTCCAGCAGAAAGATCATTTCTAAAATTAACGACAGTGATACCATCCTGGTCGTGTACACATAGAAGTTGACTTGCGACCGCATATGCATCATCACTCATTTAATCGATTCCACGGATTTACGGGGGAAGTTTGTAGGGCAAATCCATAATGTTCCGAACTTGCGATAGTAAACACGGCAACCATGATGAACACGTTTAATGAAGACAACATTTTTAGCAGGTAGTGCTTCTTCTTGTGTGGGAGGGCGATGGAGAACTCTTGCTTTAAGGTCCATTACGAATTCACCTAGAACTTTAATATGAAAATATGTTTAAGGCGGAGTGACACACTGTCAAATGATAACTTGGAAATCATTCTTGAGAAGAACGTGCGAGACTCGGAGGTCAACACATGAGACACGAACTTCCAAGAGTCTGTTAAGCTGCTGGCTTATGCAGCCAAACACAATGAACGTCTTATGAGACGTTTGTTGACAAGAAACGAAGGCGACTAGAAGTGAGAGTAAAACGAAGTGTTAGATGTCATCAAGGAATGACGCATAACATTGACATCAGCCAGAGCGCCACAATATGAAGAAAATTTTTCGAGATGGTCCACGACTTCGTCTCCCTCAGTTCGGCAACAAATGAGGACAACAAATAAGATTCGAAATCATGCAGACTTACTCATACTCTTGTTAATTGAGTAAAACTCTGGTCCTGAAAGCGGATTAGAAAGCTCACGGGTCTTTTCAATAGAAAAGTTTTTTGTGGGAATGTTTGGTCATGTTTGTATTATTGATGAGGTTCGCGAGGAGATGATTCAACGTCAAACTTTATACACTGAAGGGCGGTATGTGTCTAGTCGGGCGTGTACGGATACAACGCATAGGATACGGATAGACGGAATCAACTTGTAGAAAGTTGGCGAGCGACTATGCTTGATGAAGAGGCATATGCTCCACCTTGAGAACGCTGCTCAATAGAAGTGTCCTTGTATTTTGACAGGTTCATTCGAATTCTAATTCATTCCGATGCTTATGGCGACAAATCTTTCATTGCATTCGTCAGGTTAACTGTTTTGTAACGTATAGTGCTCCCCAGACAAATATGTTACATCTTCAGAATTTTGCGTTTTAGATGTTTGATTTCAATATTCTGATGGAAATGTGGAATTAAATTCGTATCTTAATATGCTTACCTTATTCTCCCAAGCTGTGTCAGTCTCCTTGCGAGCCTTTGCTTCATCACGCTGCTTCTGTTCCACTTGACATTTGGCATTTGTCGCTCGATCAATGTCGTTAAATCTACAAAAGATGCAAATGATAGACCAAAATGTACCACAAAAGAAATACGCTGTGAGCAGCAGCGACAAAGGATCAGACATCATCGATGCATTCATCATCAACAATCCAATGCAATCAAGTGTTTCGTCAATATTCTCTTAACTGATCCTTCCTCACTGCCACCAGCGAATAACTACAGTTTGAATTTAAAAAATGCAAGCAAGTAAATGAGTAGAAGAAAAAAATTGATCTTTACTTGAGACCGGCAGTGACTTCTTTCCAAATTCGTCTAGATTCGTATTCTTCCTGTTCAACGATTGGTCGAACTTGTTTCTTAAATATTGGAATTCGGTTTACGTCAACAAATACTTCAGTTTTCTAGAAAATTAAAACAATGTTTTGTTGTTTACACAATTTGGTACGATACGTGTGCGTTTTTCGAGTGTGTTCTTTTTTTTTGGTTTTTGTCTGTTTTACTGGCTGGCTGGCTGAATAGTGGACGTATGGGATTAGCGATACGATATTATACACGGACACATATTACAAGGATCAATTTAATTTTCTAGACAAACAAAGTAATACTGATACTGGCCACAAATATTTAAGAGAGAAGTACAATAATCGATAGGTAGCGCGATTCATCGGTACACAGGTACACATGTGGTGTGTGGAACTCTGTACCCGGTGGGGGAGAAGAGATTCTAACTAAAACGTGGGAGGTAGGAATTACAATAAGAACAACAACAACGACAACCAGAAAACCAAAAAAGAATGGACTTGTTGTAGTAGGGAATTAAGTGATATTACATTTTTCGTGGGATCATGCCACTTGGCTTCCATAAGACCACTCCACTCGCCGGCAATGGACACAAACGGCTTCTTTTCGTTGGGTGCGTATATCTGCAAGAGAATGGGGAGATTTTGTTGAGGGGAATCTCAAGATTTATGCATCCATTCTTACCTCGGCAGTTACTTTGTTTCGTTTCCCACCGTAGAAGGGCTTTGTGAGAAATTCAATGTCTGTGTGATAGCCGGTCTGTGGGCATTTTATCTCCACCGAACCACCCAATTCAATCCACGGCACGGTTAGTATAGATCTATAAATAGGCAGACAATGTTCATAAATTTCAAAGGAGATGAGTTACGCCGCAGTTTACCTTCCGTAGCCATTTGGGAACGTAAGGATGTACTCTTCGTTGAGGTCACACAATGTTACAATGCCCTGGCCGATGTTGTGCACTCCGATGGAGAGACCAAGAAATTTCGACTTTGTCCAGACGTGCGCGGCAAATGTTATCTTCTTATTGTAGTGCTCTGCATAGAACGCAGAAACTGAAAGGAGAAGGGGGAGAGGGGAAAAGTTATTTCGCCACGGTGGGAGGATAGGCTGGCGAACACTTACTTGGAGGGTGATGTGAAACTTGCTCGGCAATGAAGGTCAATTGGTTGCGTTTACACCAGGGTATCGGTCCATCGGAGACTTCCTCGGTGTCTGGTTTCTCACCTTAAATCAAGAAAATGGGGTTTAATAAGAGTGTGCTTAACGAAAGCCTACGTCTAGGAAAATGCTCGTTAAAATTGGATGATAACGATGCGACATAAATTTTAAATATCCAACAATATAGAAGCAGTTAAAAGCGAACCCCTTGGGGGATTTATGCGAGCGGGGAAAATATTTATTTTAGTGGCCATCGGGTTTATGATTTCTCTGAGGGGGGGAATGGTTATTAAGTGTTGTTTGGCTACTTCAATGCTCACGTTTGGGATTATCTTTTGAACATGCAATCCATCGAGTTCTTCTGTTTGGATTGGTTGTTTCGGGGAGAAGAGGGAACAGATTGCGAGTGAAAGTGTCGAGTTTAAAGTTCGTATTATTTGGTACAACTTAATTTATGTATCATTCAGCGCTCTGCAGTTCCTTCAGCAGTTGTCAAAGACGTGGAAAATAATGATAAAGGAGTGTGCACCACTCCTTTCAAGTTGCTCACCTAATTGTCAATGAAAAGCTGATCAAATTTTGCCGTTCGAAGTGGCCCTCTACGAGTGAGAGACAAAAGCACAAACAGCACGAGTAGTTGTGGAAGAAGCAAGGCTCTGGCTCCTTGTGGGCTGTAATGCCACTCACTTTATTTAAGTTAAGTGGTTCTGCGATTCCCAGATGAGCATCGAAACGGAAAGTTAGACAGCACTTCAGGCCTCGAAAGGTCAAGTGGTTATGCGGATGTAGGACAATATGTTAAAGCGGTCTAGCAGCATTTTGGTCTGCAGGTTAAGCTTAGTGCCTCTACTGGTAATCCTTAACCAAAAAAACCCTACTTTTAGAATGGATTCAAAGTCAGGATGTGGGACCAACACCACTCGTTGGATGTACACCCAATTTTAGGGACGAGGAGGAGGAAGGAATCCCTCTCTGGACGCAGAAAATCCTACTTGGGAGCATACGTTTTCGACGATTTAAATGCTGAACGTTATAAGCATGGGGCGGATCGTCAATTTTATAACAGGAAAGAAGACCCCTGGTCTGCGTGTCGTCACAAGAGGCCTACTCTGATCTAAGCGGAGTTGCAACTTGATTAGTTTGCCACTTCTACCTAGCGTCCTGCCCACACAATCATAAATGAGGGCGTCCATTATTTGCTTGGATTCGATTATTTTTAAAGCGGATACATGCTGTAGCGTCACAAGAAGAAAAAGAAGACATGCTGTTTTGCACCCTAAACAGACCGTTTTTGTATTTATGCTTCAGAATCCATTAAAGCAAACATCATCAAAATTCGTACACAGAACTCGCTTCTTGAAAAGACGACGCTTAGGGCAAGCGTTGTAATCTAATCTGTGGCTAAGCCGGTGATACCTAGCTGTGTTACTGGATGACAAGAAGTTAGTCAATATTTAACGCTATTGTTGTTTAACTCGTTTAAAATCATTCTCATCAGATCAACTTAAGGACCCAGTTCATTGACAACGATTTTCCATATGAATGATTGGATTAGGCACCCAGCAGAGTTGTGCTTCTATTAACCACTCTTAAGATCCTCGTGTCAAAGCATTCTATTCCACCCCGCACAGGAATTGGTGAACAAAGAAAGATTTTTCTTGTTACTTGATGCCATTTGATTAACGACATTGGCACGCATTATTCACGCAACATTTTTGGGAGTCAAATGAGCTCATAAAACATTTCGCAGCCGTAAGTTCATTTATCACAAGTGAAGTAAACGACTCCCCAAAGGGAAACGAAAAAAGGATAAGCGGACGGTGAAAGGGGAGAAATGAAATGATGAACCATGGCGTGATTATTGGGCATACAAGCGAAGAGTACAATTCTTGTTTTTTGCGCAATTTATGGTGCCGTGCACGGCTCATTTGTGTAGAAATCGTCTACACAAGGCAATCTTAAGTACAAACACGCAGAGAATGTTATATTTCCAGACAACCCAATGGGGGGACCAAGTAAAAATAGAACTGCTTCCCCTGGTTAGTACTTTCCTAATTAAAATGGAAAACTTTTCAAATGTAATTGGGGAGTCGTGTGAAGGATATCCTTGAGGATGTTTGCCTTGGTTTAAATGCTTTACCTGGAATGTCCCAATGGCACTGGAATATTTCTCCCAAAATCGGATTGTATGGCTTTTTGGCAACGGAACTTTTTCGTCCAGCGTGGTAGGCACTCATGTACCACCTGGTCACCTGCACAATTCGATCGCGGGGATCATCCATTTCAGCGATTCTGAAAAAAAAAAGAACAAGAACATAATGACTTTGAGAAGAGATTCAACAACGTCAGGAACTTACGCTAAAAATAAGTCAGGATGGGCAAAGTAATCGGCGTACATCTCCAGCAGCGAGCGCCTTTCCAAGATGAACGTCGGCAGCACCACCTTGGTCAGGTCCATTCCGATTTTGACTTGCGACAGTAAATGCGACACCATCGAGCCATGCGATTCCATCGAAATACTGGTGTCCTCTTCCTCCTCGTAGAGTGCATCATAATCAATACTGCCATCGGTATGAAGGGGGATGCCGCCACCGGTTCGCGTCTCTGTTCCGCTCTGACTGACTCGACGATCGTTTTGCGTCAGTGATTCCTTGTCAAATGACGACGCGGTGGAGTACTCTTCGCTTTCGGAAGGCGCCGGAAGTCCCGTGGAATTTGCATCGACCGCTGATGCGGTTGCCGTTTGCTGCGGTAAAGGCGGGGAACTTTCTTGTGTGGGCGATGTGTCTATGGAGAAGCCTCTCACCGCACTGAAATGGGATGGGATGTCAAAACTCGTTAGAACTTCTTAAATTGTCTAAGACTTGCTTAAGCATTAGGCAAACAATGTGTGTGTCACGCAAACATGGAATAATCAGGGAAGAGTGCTTCTAGCCAACCCTCGCTTGCCTCCCGTTTTATCACCCCCACTCCGCGCTCTTAAAGGGAATAACTGAGAAACCATATTCTGTTGTCGGTTGCCGTGGCATTTAAATTTTGAATTCAAAATCCCTATAAAAGTTCATAAAGTGCCTGGGGGAGCACTTTTGGGTATTCCCCCCATTCCCTGACCACCCCCAGCAGCCTGGTTGACTGTGACCCGATTGTTGTATTACACTGCGGCAGTTAAGTAAACAACAGTTTGCCCCAGCAGAAGGGTCGAAGTGCTTATTTCATTGTGTCCATGAGGGAAGCCCTTAATCAGATTCCATCAGCATCTCATATTTCTAAATTATTCTCATCTAGGAGGGGATGTTGTTTCCAAGGAGTTTGGGTAAAAGACAGCAGCCAATTCCATCGACTTATCTATTTCAAGGTCATTGAAGAAAGTGCCGTAGTCGTTTTGTGGTTGTCGAGGGTCTTTCCGGTTATAGGACAGGATCCGCAGTTGACGCATACGTGCTTTCAGTTGAATTCAAAAGGAGTACGGAACTACTTCTCAGTCGATGAAATTCCACTTTCAAAAGCCGAATACTATCAGAAAGGACTCATGACGAACTGTTATTTCCATATTTCACAGTGATTCAATGTGCTCTCGGTTGAATGCTAATCGGTAAGTGGGCGTCTTAAAGCCGATTCTGGGCTTTGCTTTAAAGAATTTATTGAGTTTGCTCTTGGGAAAAATGCTATCACTTATTGATCGAAAAAGGATTCGGAAATTGCCAGCATAAAGACGGATGCCTTAGCATGAGGGGGAGCAAAATGAAATTCTAAATTGCCCCCGCCGAAAGAAAAGTAATTTCCTGGAAGAGAGAAAGAGAGAGAACACGCTCTTTTCTGTTCTTTAAGAAACCCATACATGAGGCGTACATTATCCTTAATTTATGTGATTTTCTGTGGAGTTTAAGTTCTATAAAATAATTCAATCAGAATCTGTAACAAAAGGAATTAAGTCAACAGACAATAAATATTATAATAATTGAGTGGCGCTGCAGCCCACAAGGGACCAGGGCCTAGCTTCTGCATCTATTACTCGTGTGGTTCGTACTTCTACACCTACAATTTTATGCCAACTCCGAACAGAGAGTTTGAGAAGCTTTTCATAGACAATTGATACTCTTTGAGTGTTGTCAGCAACTCGAAAAAGGTGGTGCCGTAAAAGAAAACCCAACATGTTCGTCCCGGGAGCGAACCAACATATTTTTCAGCTTTTCGAAACACCATGAAACGTTTCTTCCGGAGTAGCCTTCAATTACCTTTCCGGTGTAGCTTTTCAATTCCCGGTTCATGTTGATAGTCGTCCTGAGAGTGCATCGTCTTTAATTCATTCTTAGCCTCAATTAAATATTTTTTATCACTCATAAGCTCTTGTTTGTTTCTGCAATCTCCTCGTATATCAAGATGTGGGTGTACATAGTCTTGAAGGCTACATTAACGTGGTCATATCGAGCGCATGCCCAAGGAAAAATTAACGAAGAACCCATAAAAATAAGGACTCTAGGAAATTTGGCGACTGAAAGCAGAGAGCTCGAAACCATCAAGTAGTGCTTTCAATTAATTTAGTTGGGTAGCACTATAGATAACGACGGACCAAGACCTAGATTTCGGAAACTGAAAACGTTTGAATAACATTTGAAGTAAGCAAATCTACTTTCTGCGTATTTTACCGCCATGCTTCCGTCTATACCTGCAAGCATAGATTTTTCATTTACCACAAGCCCACTTTTACACTTGTAAAGTTAAATAAAGTTTTTAAGGATCTCAACGTCCACAAACATTATAAAAAAAATACTTCCCATTTTTGGGGAAGATGTATTCTTTTATGCAGACTTAGACCTTGTCGTTTTCTATCTGTCCTACTCTTTAGGGCTTCCACTCTTTTACTTAACAAAAAACAAATATTTGAATCTTCTATCATTCATAGCATTAAGGTTTCCTTTATCTAAGGTCACGGAAACACTGATAAGCCGTCAGCTTATTGAATATAAAGAAAGAATTAAAGACCGGCAGTATGGCTGCTGATGCAGAAAATCTGGAAAAACGGTCTAAATTGGGACGATCCAGTTCCAGCTTATCTTCAAAGGGAATGCGAAGTTTTTAGGACAACATACATATCCCTTGATGGATCCACACAAGCAACACAAACAAAAGGATTCAATTGTACGGGTTCAGCGACGCTTCAGGCAAGCGTATGGAGCGGAGTGTATGCAAGAGTGCTTGATTCGGAAGACAGAAACTATATCCCTATGTCTAAAACAAGAATTGCCCCAGTTAAAACTCAGACGCTCCCACGGGTAGAATTACGTGGAGCGGTTATGTTAGCCAAGCTTTTGGAATTCACTGCCCGAATACTCAATTGGCAACACGTTTAGCAGTATTCGTGGACAGACTCCACAGTCACCCTAGCATGGATCGCCGCACCACCATCCAAGTGGGCCACTTTCGTGGGCCACCGGTAAGCTGAGATACAACGTCTAGTCAGTAGTCAGAAATTTGGAGGCATGTACCCAGCGAGATGAACCTCGCGGACATAGCGTCACGAGGAGTAAGACCATCTGCATTAGTTTCGAACAAATTCCGGCTCGAAGGACCAATGAAAATTTGTGATGAGACAAAATGGAACCAATCTTCGCGCAATGGAAGAAAAACCAACATTGTTGTGCTTGCTATTTCAGAGGCATTTAACAGCGTCTTGCATCAGACTGTCTTGTCAAGAATGTGAGTATCTTCTTCTATGAATTAAAAGCCACCTTTCTTACTCTTTGATTTTGTTTTGGATCCGCGTGTTTTGTCTGTCACACTCTTTTTCATTTTTACAAAATTATATCTTCTCCGCAATTTCTAATATAATTTACTTCTTCGCTGATGACAGGACCCTTCGTTGGCTTACGTTCTTCCCTTTCGGAAGAAAATTCATGATGGCTGCGTATGCAAAACACATTTAATTTTGACTGTGAGAGCATAATTAAATGGGATGAAAAAATAGCTTGGAGTTTAATGTATCCAAAATTCAATGCTGTCTGCTGTAATTCAAGCGTTCTCAAAATTATCAGGCATTGTCCAGAGATGGCATTGTAGTCGTTGAAGTCGACTTGACATTCCATCCACGGTATGTTTTGTTGTTTTGAAACGAAACCTTAAAAATGACTAGCATGTGAGACCTTTCTCCACATCATTCGCCAATTAGTCCTTATTTCGTATTAAATTAAGGACGCAGTATTTTTTCATCTTACTTCATCCTCTTCCTTCATTTCCCATTCCCTTCCCTTCCATTTACACAGGGGTCTTCATATTAAATAAATGTTTTTCGCCCACGTCGTCACAATTATCGTCTAAATTGACTTCATTCTCTTTCCCACACCATAAATGGAATCCTCGCCGCCTCCAAGAAATGCTGATTTAGACATTTTAAAGGACCCGCAATCCATTAGGGAGCAAATCTTTGCAAAGAAAAAATAAACAGACTGCCAATAAAGTAATACCGCTCAACAACAAGCCTGACCTTTCAAAAGAGAAAAAAAAAAACAAAAATGAATTCAATTCCAAAAGTCAAAAAATAAATTATGCCGCCCCATTTGACATTTAACAAAACAGCATAACGAACATAATCCCATGCAGGCAATTCGTTTCCAATGAAATTCAATTCGACGGGGAGGGGGCGCCATTTTTTTCCCCATTTCCCACACAGGTCCATAGCCCTCGCCCAGAGCGTAAGGGTAAATGGAGAGAAACCAAACTGTTATTGCCCGAATATTTTATTTTAAAATGTGCACAACTGCCAATTCCATTTGTCATTATTGGGACAGGCCTCCAAAGATCACAGTTCAAGGCCTTCCATATGTGGGGGAGGGGGAAAGAGTTGTGCCCGACTAGCTCCAGCATCAATTGAACACAATCATCACCAGTTTACTGGCCTTTAAAACGATACAATATGCAGGGGACACTTCGGTTTGGAGAATCGCAGCACAAAAAGCAGAAAAGGATCCACTCAAGTTCCTCCCGTCACCCACTCCATGTTGGTCTATTTCTGACACGAATTGTATGTCGAAGAATTTTTTCGCTGGATGTGTGTGCGTGTTTGGAATAAGAAATCAATATTTTACATTCAAATCCTTCGGGTTCGTTGGATCCATTCCCAGCCGCCTGCTGACAATGGAGGATGCCGGCTGTGTGCGATGACAGTGGCAGCCCAGTGTCTGTGTGCGCATTC
Source organism: Eristalinus sepulchralis (assembly GCA_944738645.1). Lineage (NCBI taxonomy): Eukaryota > Metazoa > Arthropoda > Insecta > Diptera > Syrphidae > Eristalinus > Eristalinus sepulchralis. The sequence continues at coordinate 60,402,299 of OX122886.1, forward strand.
TTTGCTCCTGTCTCCGCATGGTTGATTCAACGCACTCAATTATCAAAATGGGAGCAATCAAATTACCACATCTAGCAGGAAGTTTTCGGCAATGTCGCCCCCCCGCAGTGTGGCGTTGAAATGTGCATCGACCCAGGGAGAGTGCAAATTAGATTTCACCCTCCAAATCGAATTGTCGCACACAATCTATGTGACGTATGCGGTCTTGTGTAGTATGTAGTGCCTCTTCTGGGAGCACTCTCCGCTTAAAGCCGACCGGGCTTAAGAGCTTAAGATGCTTGATGATGTGATCTTCTCAATATCCGGCTGTCGAGGCGAAATTCGATACTCAATCACGAAAAATCAATCCAGAAGGACACACAAAGAAGACACCTGCGTCTCAGAGCTGTGCAGCACATCATTCCAATTAAGCTGGGGATGAAGATTCTAGTGCCCAAGGACACTGCGACGTTCATCTGCTGTTCTCCCCTCAAGTCATGCACGAGTAGATAAGGCGCGTTGAAAGGGTTAGCAGAGAGCGCGGGGGAAAGTCGATGAGAAGGAAAACACTTTTTTCTCTGTTCTCTGCCTTGAAAGACCTTCGTTCGCATTTCAATGCACAGTAAATAGTGAATGAAAGGGGCCGGAAAAAGATGCTCTGGATTTGAGTTACGGTGAACGGGAGGCGGTGGGCGCCTGCGAGGACCTGAGATAAGGTTTTAAGTTATTGGCGGACATTCTGTGGAGAGTTTCATGGAATTCAGTTAATAATTTTGCAGATTGTGGGGAAGTTTACGCCAACAGGCGCAATCACGTCATACGGCAATGGGAAACGGTGCGGTGAGCATTTTTTCTTGGCACTTGGTGTGCTTTGTGGTCATGAATTTTAAGCCGTCTGCTCTTTGCAGGGCTGGGAATTAATTCGTTTAAGATTTCCCTCTTAATGGATTTTAAAGTGGTCAACTGTAGGACTTAAGAAAGAAGAAGATTTGTGAGTCCTTAGAAATATGTACATGTATAAAATCGACTTGGATACACAACTGCAAAGAGTTGCTCGCGGAAAAGACCATGCTTGGCAAAATTTCCAGTTGCTTGGCTTCAGTAACCTTGCTTAAAACAGCTTGTCGTAGCGCCACCTCCAGAGCCTTCACTGTAGAAGGTTCTGTTCGATTTGTTTTAATCTGAAGGTAGTGATGCGTGGTCGTAGTTTTAATTCAATTGTTGATTCTCACAAACCTCTTCGTTATCGAAAAAAATAGCAGGAAGCCTCTCATTTCTTTTAAATGGCCTAAAAGGTTGACTTTTTTTTTTAAAAACTTCAGAGTTTTGAGTAATTTCTTCTTTCCAAGAAACTAAAAGTAAGGATGCACTTGAGACGACAGATTTAGATTCACTTGACAGTTTTACTCTATAGATAATTGTGATTTCTGAAGGTAATGAATTCAAAATAGTCACCGTCAACAAACAAGAACAAAAAATGCATAAGTATAATTGAACTTGAACGCTTGTTTCGATCTCCTGCAAGACATATAGTCAGACAAAAGCTTCATAAAGACAGTTCAACTCCATCAAAGGAAGTGTACGACACTTGTTCAAAAAATATTTGCCTCCCTCAAAGTGGTACCACTCAAATATAATACACTTGTGTCACAGTTTTTTCCAATCTTCGAAGCAGTTCACTGTTTGGTATAACCTTGAGTTCTCTCATTGATTCAGTTTGTATTTCCTCAAAGCGTTGAAAAACGCCATGCTTTTGGTCTTTTCAATCTTGGGAACAGGAAAAAGTCATCTAATGAATACACTGGCTTAGAGTCGCCGTTGACATCATTTAACAACTCGCTCATGCGAAATTTAGTTTTGTCAAAATTCAACAATTTTGCTTGCACACGCTTCATGACCAACATTTCCAAAAAATTGCATGGCATGAGCCAACCAATATGCCGACAACTTCCGCAACTTCTGTAATAGTGATTTGACAATTCTCCATAACAATTTTCATCACTTTCGCAACATTTTCATCGGTTGTAGATGTGCTGGGACGTCCAGGGCGAGCGTCGTCATTCACATCTTCTCAACCTTCTTTAAAAAGCTTGAACCACTTGCAAACATTTTCTTGACTCAAAGTACGCTCGCCGTATACCACTGTCAGCATTTCAGGTGATTTCAGCATTAAGTTCCATTTTTTAAACATAATTGAATACAAATTCTTTGATCAATTTGATTACCGAACACGCAAAATACGTCTAACTTGTATGCCTCTGACAAACAATTATAGCTGAAACTGTTCACATTTGTTCCAAACGAGTGTACCAACATAAAAATATAGGACAATCGATAATCGAACGTATATAGCCCGCGAAATTTTAAAATTCAACCATTTTTTTTAACAGACCTCTCAAACTGCACCATAGGTCAACAAAACTAACAAGTTATGATTTTAAAAAATTGAGAAAAAATTTTTGAAGCAATCGAAGCAAGTTTTTTTGAATTTTCTTCTCTTTATAGTCAAACATGGTTACTTTCAACAGAAAGTAAGTCCCCTCTTCCGTTTGTTCAGAGTTCCATATGAATTCAATCGACAGGTCTTTTATTAAATTTTTTAAACAAACTAAACGTTTCATCTTTTCATCCATAAAATTAGAAATTTATTTTCTAAACTACAGGTTTTTTTAAAAATTTCCACAATTCAATAAAATACTTACGACTATTTCCCTTCAACAGACAAACTATCGTTTTATGCTAATTGGATTGCCTTGTGAAACATGCAACTTGGAAAGCGCGTGTCGAGATCTGAGCAAGAAAAACAATGTACATCGCGCTCTTGTGCATTTCTGATGATGAAATTTTCATACAGATTAAAACAGAACTCAAGGTTTGCTTCAAGTTACAAGATATTAGCGTGTTGCTTCACTTAGAGCATGATGCTGTTCACGGTCATCAATGACTTTAGCATAGTCTGAAGATGTAAACAACTGAGAAAGTATGACGCAAAAGGAAACCGTTCTACACGTGAGTGGCGCTTTTTTTGCTGCTTCTTATAAGATAGCTGGTGCAGGTCAAAGTTTCTTTAGCCCACTTGTAACCGTGAAAGATTACAAACAAGTTTCAGATAACTGGCAATAATTTTGCGTTTTTAACGCCCATGGTTTTAGATGCCTGACAGACATTGACATGATTAATGCTGGTGCTTCTGACTAAGAAATAAAGTTACTATTTGATTTGATTTTAAGTTGAATCGAAGACGTTATTTTTTATTTTAATTGGATAAGTCACAAAGCGGATTTCATCTTAACGACTTTAGTTTAGGTTGGGTTGCCCAACCATCTATCTTCTTGGATCTTGCTCATTGTTGTTCCATATTGATTTCTTGTTCCAGAATCGGCCTGAATTTACAAAAATACCCCGATGAAGAATATACGTTCAATTTCGAGGTTCAGTTGATATCAAACTGTAGCTCCCCTTACTCATAAAAGAATAATGGCACGCACGATGTGAATGGTTACTGATGAAAGTAGACCCTCATCACTTGTATATTGTAGATTTAATCAATCGTGGTCTCTTTAGGTTTAAGACGCAATTGAGCTCCCACATAAAAGACAAGGCTGAATTTGTAAATCATCTTGAGCATCCAAGTCTTGTTCTTTGGACGCGAAAAAAAAATGGTCTGTGCACCATAACTGGTCTAAGTTAGAAAAATTCAACGACCAACTGTACACACGGTACCGCCCTTAAAAGGCTAGCTCTTGAAGACTGCATGGACAACATTGCACAACACCAGGAGAGTCTTTAAATCCGAGCCATTGAGTTACCGCAGCACAGGCAGTCCTCCATGGAGAGGAAACACATATGTGGAGAAGACATTTAAAGACCGTGCCAGATGAAGAAGCATGTTGATGTAAACCAAGGTCAGCAAGATGAAGTCTGGATGGGACATACATCCTTTTTTCAATTGATTACAATTATAAATAGAGTAGGGGAACCTTCTGAGTTGCGTATCAGCGTATCTTACAGCCGTTCCGTCCATTCCAACGAAGAGGATACGTAGCCACAGTTCGTATGTCTGAGACAGGTTACATCTGGGATGCACATTTGTAAAATAGTCTGCCTGAATTTGAAAATACAAGATTTCATACAGGAATTTATTCAAAAACTTTAATTCAACTTTAAACTTTAAGCGGGCTGTAGCCTCAAAAAAGAAAAAAAAAAAGAAAAACAAGTCTGAGACACTATCGTCTTTTAAAGACCGCAGTTTCTGCAGAAGTTGTTGCATTAAGGTGTTCAGACCGGGAATCGAACCTGGACTTTCGGCGTGTGAGTAGACTCACTTACCCACTACGCCACGGCTGGAAAACTACTTCAGGGATCAGTGTCGTTAATATAAAATTCTAGTCAATAAGTGTGTTTGAATTCGAATTTAGTCCATAGGCTGAATAAATGGTCCTTATGCACAGACGATGAAGAAGTCAAATTGAACGCAGGAAAAAGATTTGGAATCAGTTTGTTCACAACATTGAAAGCGTTGTAGTTGTAACAGCTGTTAACAAATCTGAGATTTCAGGTAAGATTCCAAGCGAGCTTCACTGTAGTTTTTTAGTTGTGTTGCAACGTTTGCCCCTTAACCATTTAATAGAAGTGAACGGCAATGGCAAGCTCGATTTGGGGCCAAAAATCCCAAAATGTCGAATATTGTAAAAAGCCCATGTCCCAAAACCTCAGTTGAATATGTTTGGGATGCGCAAATAGTTCCCCCATATTTGGAGTTACTGTAGGATTTGGGATATGCGTAGAATAGGAATATTGGCAGTTTCCACAAACTTAGTTTTTTACAGATCAGTCAAATTTTAAAGTTCAGAAATTTGGGCATTGGAAAGTCCTTCCGTTTCCGCTTTGTATTCTTACACATCTGTCCATTGAGCTGGTAATTTAGGACACTTATTCGGCTTACCATTTTCATATGAATGAAGTTGAGTCTATCCACAACAAAGTAGAGTTAGAATCGTATAGTCCCGCAAGCTACAAAGCTCAGTTTCTCAGTAAATATATAAGAAGCAGTGTCTAAATTTTTTTGCACGATGCGAGACGGGTAGCTTCAGAAATGCGCTAATTTGCTTGCTGTCAGACTATGTAGTATATACGGCAAAGTGGAATTTCTATCCTCTGCCATTATTTAAATTTTTTAAAGAAATGTTTGTATCTGTGTGCCGAAAAAATACGTCGTAAATTCGCACATGAAAATGTTGCTGCAGTTTGTCGACAGAATTAATCAAGTTTTAGGTGACAGATTTTAAATCTTGAATTAGCATTTCATTACGGTGATAGTCTCGTTCCGAGAATTTAACCTCAAATAATTTGGAGAGACAGCGCCTTGTAGTCAGATAGATATGACGTGCATTGATGTATAACTACGTCACAAGGTGACGACAACTTTAGCCGTATTTGTTTCTTCTGATGAATTCAGTGATAATAGTCACATAATCATGGCCTCAGGCCCATGTCCAATTCCAGTGTTTTTGTTGCCAAACATTAAACAGTTCAATGGCTTGCTAGGAAAAAAACATCATCAAAAGTCAACGCCAAAGTCCCAAAGTCTACACTGTTTTCTTTTTTATCGTTTGCATATCAAATCAGCAGCAACTCCCATCAAAAGCACATTTATTCTAAGTAATGACGCCTAACCGAAGTTCTTTCTCATCTCTCGAGCACATTTGTGTCTCAAACACCGATCGGGATACACCGCGGGCTAAACCTCCGCCGGTAGTGAGTAGACGCTAAGATCAGGTTTTCGAATCAGGTTCCCTCAAAAATAAATACTTACAAGTGATAAGGAAAAGAATTGTTGACTCGGAGCAAAGTTAGCGCGTGCAAAAGGGTTTGGAACACTTTCGAAAGGTGAGTGTTTAGTGAATCGTTTTGGAATTTGTCCCAATCAGTGACCCCATCAAAATATGAGTGTATGTGAGTGTGATAAAGAGAGAACATTCCTTAAATCCATCCTAAGGCGGTAATAAAATCTTGGTTAACCGGTTAAGATTGATGACCGAATTTAAGACTCACGCACAAAATATTCGAATGAACGGTGTAAGTGAATAGAACTTTGTTCTTTGGTGATTTTTTTCACTGCTTGTGATTTGTTCTTCTTCGAATAAAAAGGATTCGTTTATACTTTGGAAGCCGTAGTAGTGTTTTTTTCTTCCGTCATTTCGAATGTCATGTCATGCAGCATGAAGTCTGCTGCCATTCCTGCCCTGTACCGACAGTTGCTCTCGAGAATGTCAGTTCCAAACACTTGGTACGGCAGATGGGAGATCAAGTTTAAGATTTCAAATGACTTGTGGTTCCTGCTTGCTGCATGTATCGACGGCTTCATACATAACACAGCTCGCTGCCTGGAGAGTAAATTGAAAACTTGTATTGTCACGTCGCTATTTTTTGGAATTCTGCTTGTGCGGTCACTCAACTTGTAATGAATACATTTTTGGCGGCATTCAAAATCATGTACCAAATGAAATTTTTCAATCAGCGCCGGACGTGTTTTCGTGGGAATGTTTTAACATTCTGTTACTCTATCGGTGAGGTGAAATATTCCAAGGCTTATTGGTCTTATTCGTTTTTAAAAGTTAGAAAATGCCCCAATAAGCATATTTTGGTTTTAAAAATTAAATATCACGTACAGAGTTACATCCATAACTTTCAAAGAAAAACTTTATATAACAAATTTGTGTTCATTCCGTTTTGGGGATACATTAAAATGAGAAGTTAATGCTATAACAAAAGCAAAAGAGAAATGTACCTGCAGTCGGGTTTTCAGGCCACTCGCTGTCCCAAGTCAAACAGAACGCGTGTAAATAGTGCAAATCGACACTAGGTGGAGACAATGAATTCACTTTCGCAAACATTTTTCAGTTTTTCATTCTATTTATGAAGAAATGGGAAACATACAGATTCCATATGCTTTTCAATTAGGGTACATATTTCAAGTCAACAAAGTTAAATCCTCTTTTATGATATTTTTTAATTTTTTTAATTACATGCTGATGCCTAGGGTAAAAGATAAAAGCTTTTGATAAGAGCATAACCTACATATTTCAGCCGACATTTGGTGTAACACCTAAACTGAGACAATATCTGTGTTCCAAAGCATGATAATTTATTCCCCCCCACTGGGTATTAAAAGTTCACCGTGACAAGTGATAGAGAAGTTTGTCTTAGGGGGACCTTTGAAATGTTTGATAACTTAAATAAATTGTGAAGGCGTTCCTACATAGAACAAAGTACACAAGAGATTTTAAGTTAAAGACGTTCATGTCTTTTGACTTGTTTTCCCATTTAGAAAACTGATTGTTTAGCATGCAGCGGTATTGTTGTTTAACAAAAATAATCAAATATATTCATTTTGGCACATACAATCAAACATAGAAGGGATATTGATCTTCCACCGGATTAAGTGATTTGATTTGTTTTCATAGTGAATGGAAATTCCGGTTTCTAACAACACAAAGAGAGATTACCATCAAAATCGAATAACATAATTTAGTTTCTGAAGTTATTCAAAGACATTTCATTATTTGCATACTCAGACGAAAGTGACAAAGTGATATAAATAGTCAGTGAATTGAATTCATTAAATTTAGTATTTTGTGACCACCGTGACGTAGCGGGTATGTGCGTCGACTCACATGTCGAAGGTTCCAAGTTTGACTCACGCATTTCTCCCACGATATCACTTCCCTTGACAGCACTGAAGGAAAACAATTTGAAAATGTTCTCAAATTATGCAATTTAGAGTTGGTAATAAACTGTGTGTCGCCTCTAAATAATAATAATTGAGTGACACTACAGTCCACAAGGGACCAGGGCCTAGCTTCTACAACTACTCGTGTTGTTGTTCTCTCACAAGTAGGAGGGACCTACAGTTTTTTGCCGATTTCGAATGGCGAGATTTGAGAGCTTTTTATAGACAATGAGTACTCTTTGAGTGTGCCTTGCTTTAGTTTTCATAATGTCACTAGCTGGGGCAAACATTTGAGTCAAAAGAGGGTGCTGCTGTTGCCATTCGAGGCTCTAACTTACAGATCTTCAGAAAACGGATTTTTCAGATGGGTTGAAGATGTTGGAGCATAACTGCGTCAAGTTGGAGCATAACTGCGGATGTTGAAGCACAAAGCTCAAGTGCCACAGTATTACGTAAAATTTACTTCGCTATCGTGTTAAGGACTACCATAAAAAAGTGTCGTAGATATCACATTTTTTTGTATTTTTCTTTTAAATTTAAGTTGGTAGCGCTGGCATTCGGCAGTTGACAACCTAAGCTGTAATTTAAAGTGCCACAATAGTAGTGACATTTACACGATAATAACTCGCCTAAAATTATTAAAACTTTCTACAAAAAGTGATAATTTAAACGTAGCCACTTTTCACGTACTACATGATAATTTTAATCGAGCGACAAAGCAAACAATCGCTGAAATTGTGAATCAATTCGATTATAGCGGAAACTAATGTTGTACGGCTTAATGGAAGATCTGCAGTACTTAAGAAATTATTTGAGATAAAAAGGTACGTTTCGAGCACAAGGGATTCGGGAACATAACTTGGCAGCATTGCCTTAAGTCATTGAATACAAGTAGTCGTTGGTGACTTTATGGATATCATTTATGTTGCGTTAATCTGCTTTTCTGTACTTTGTATTTGACTTTTAAAAAGTGAAAGAACATCTGCTTTATGGCACCATAAAAGCAGAGGAAATTCTCAGAGTTAATGGTTGTAAAGGGAATTATTTCCAAAAATAGATTGTGTTGGTATCTATGTATATACTTGGAATTTATCTGTTCGTTCGACACAGAACACGTCTTTCAAAGGCTACATGGGGAATTTTTGATATACGAAGTCTGTTCAAAAAATAAGGCGAGCTTTTATTTTTTCAAAACAAAAAATTATTTATTTATCAATTTCTATTTTGTTCTTTTTCAAAAAAGAACAAAATCTAATCCTGGAAGCAGTTCTGATATGCTTCTGATATTCGGACCCTCGTCCCTTGTGGGCTGTTGTGCAACTTAATTATTATTATTAGTTCTGATATGCACTTTTCACAGGGGCCCTAATTTACGGTAGCTACGGCATGATTTCGTTGTTGTTTCTGGCCAAAAAATTATGAATAAGCAAAAGCAAATCTCAGCAATTTTGGAACTAATTTCGCTGCTACGAGTACATGCTTCATGCCCAAAATTTTCAAAACAATGCATGGCATGAGCCAACCGATATGCCGACATCTTCAACATCTTTTCTAATATTGATTCGGTGATTCTCCTTAACAATTTTTTTCACTTTCTCAACATTTCCATCGGTTCTTGATAAAGGTCCAGGTTGCTGGGTTGTCAAGGGCAAGCGTCGTCGTTTACATCTTCTCGACCTTCTTTGAAAAGCTTATACCACTTGTTAACATTTTTTTAACTCAAAGTGTACTCACCGTATGCCACTGTCAACAACTGAATTGAACAACAGAAAGAGAGTGTTCCATCATGAGCTTGTTAGGTTACATATCATTGTTGATCAAAGACAAGTTGACGACGCTTGGTTGGGAAGTTATGATGAAACCATAATAAAGCAGGAACGTTGCACCCTTCGGTTTCCCCAAAACTTTCTTGATAAAATCAAAAAAATCAATTCGGCAGGTTTGTCGCCTGCCACCAAGTTCTACACAAATTGAATTATTAAATTATATAGAAAATAGGAAGAGATCGAAGATAAAAAAAATACTTTGTATTTCAATTTACAATAGCGCAGATTTGAAAAATAATTATCGCGACTATTCGCAATGCTACGGCAACACAATATTTACTTAATCAAATTAACCGGCTACACTTAAAAATAATATTGTGCTTTGACGTTCATCAGATATGTTTTTCATAATTGAAGTGGAACTTAAAATGTCTAAAAGCAGCAAGTGAAATCCGCAAAGACACAGTCTAAAAACAAAAAAATTCAGTTGCTTCAGAACTTCATTGGTGGCCTTGGTAAAATCTGCTCAATCGCTAAACTTGCCCAGACCGGACGGATCCATTCAAATTCAATAGTTATTCTTTTCGATTGCAAAACGCGTGCAACTTTCAAACACTGCCGAATCTGATCATCTTCCATTTTTCTTTTCAGAACCCTTTTCACGGTAAAATGGAGACGGCTATCCCTAAACGAGGTACATTCTTCTCCGATGCCTTGGAGCAAGTAGGTAAGCATTGGAATCCCTCCACAGTCCCTTTTATTAATCCCACCTACTGCAGGATTTGGAAAGTTCAACGTTTTCCTCATCATCATGGGAGGCATAATTCTGGCGAACGTTGTTCTCGAAATCGGAGCTGTGGGCTTCATTCTGCCCCTGGTAGAGTGCGATCTCAAATTGAACCACTTTGACAAAGGATTGCTCTCCGCCATCTCATTCGTTGGAGTCATTATGAGCTCACACCTGTGGGGCTTTCTGGCCGACACCAAAGGCAGACGTGCCGTGATCATGCCCACGCTTCTCATCAGCTCGGTGGTTACCTTCCTGGCGAGTTTCTCCGATCGATTCTGGGTACTCCTCTTCCTTCGGTTCACCACGGGATTCTTGTATGTCACAAATGAAGGTCAAGTCCTTTGAAATTTAACACCATACGCTTTTTCCAGCACCGCCGCGGCATCATCCACAATCTTTGCCTACGTTGGCGAGTTTCACGTCCAACGAATCCGATCAAGAACTATACTGTCATCGTCGTTCACCCTCTCGGTGGCCGCAATACTTTGGCCGTTCATCGCCTGGGGCGTCATCAATCAGAGCTGGACGCTGCCAATAGAGTTCCTCGGGATTGTCTACAAGCCGTGGCGGTTGTTCATGGTTGTCTTCGGCATCCCGGGGTTCGTGTGCGCCATTGCTTTGATATTCTGTCCCGAGAGTCCACAATTTCTGCTAAGTGTCGGAAAGGAAAAGGAAGCCATTGAGGTCCTGAAGCGGATACACAAGTGGAATGGAGGTGAACAAGAGCTAGAGGTAATGCGCTTCCCATTCAGAAAACTTTGACTTCCCCTAATAGATTACAGAACTCGTCCCCGATGCGGATACTATAGTGCGGGACGTTAGCAAGTCGAGAGGAACAAACTTTTTCAGCGTCTTTTTACACACCATGTGGCAGCAGACTGTCCCGCTATTCCAGACCGGATTCATCAAGGGAACTCTGGTCATTTGTCTGATTGAGTTTCTGTATCACATAGCTCTCCACGGTTTCTTTGTGTGGTTCCCCTACATCGTGGACGCGGTTCTGGGCTTCAATGATCCGTCAGCGACGAACGAAACTTACATTTGCGATAAGCTCTACGCCAAACAAAACCATGCCTACAAAGTGGAGGGAGTAAGTGGCGAAGAGCGAAATTTCGGTTCAGTGCTTTATTCTGTGATCTATTGCAGACGGAGGAATGCGAGCAGGGTTTGGACAAGTCTACGTTCATCTACACAGCAGTCATGGAAGTGCTGTGCACCCTGGAATATGCTGTCATCCTGATCATCATCAACAGGGTGCGGAAAGTGACCATCACAAGTAAGGCTAGACTTAGATGCGGGAGATCTCCTAAAGACAAAATTTTGTTTCTTAGTCGCGATCTTCATTGCGTGCGGAGTGTGTGGGCTTGCCGCTATTCATGTACCCGTTCCGACAGTGGCCATTTGGCTGTATGCCTTAATGCTGATGGCCTCCAATGTGTACCACCTCCTGGCTGGAATCGTTGTTGAGCTCTATCCAACTCACCTAAGGTAAGGTAGGTCTGCAGGCAGATTCAATTGTCTAAGGAGGATTTATTTTTTGCTTTCAGGGGTATGGCGCTATCTATAGCACTCTTGGTGAGCAGAATAGGAGGCGTGGTGGGAGGCAACCTGGTAGGAGTGCTTCTGGAGTACAACTGCGAAATTGCATTCAGTTTATCGGGAGGTTATCTGATCGTGTGCGGTCTTTTGATGTTCCTTATACCGAGGCATCTACGACCGAAGAAGACGAACAGAATAGAACTTTGAAGTAATATTAACATACAGAGAGATAGGGAAATTTTTGTGTTTTTGTTTATTAAATAATTTAAATAACAAGTTGATGTATGTGTCTTAAACTACCAGGAATGTACAAGAGAACGCGAAATTGATCATAACTGCAGCAAAAGAGTGTCCAAAAGGGGAGGTTCTCCCACATTTACTTTGGTCTTTAGCCGTGGACAAGTTTTTAATTCTTTCCATCACAAGAACGATACCGGTCGATTCTCAGGAGGGATCAGAACAACTCGATGTAATGAAAAAAAGCATCACTACAGGTTGTAGGATGGTGAAGTATTGAAGGATTTTCGGAAATAATTCGAGTGCCCTTCACGAGGAAGACGCACAGCCACGAATGCATCGTGATCGACAATTAAGTTTCTAGCGTCTAAACTGGAGTGTATATATCAAGTCTGCCACAGAGCGTGCTATAAGGGCTCTATGGGGCAGCAGAAGCCTCTGCAACAGAATTCGGGGTTCCTCTTCCAAAATGTGACATTGATTGCACAAAATGATGGTTTAGTCCATTCTTCCCCGAGTTACTATGAACTCGTACAATGCCGGATATTTGTTAGGTAAGGCAGCACTGTTTCTTTAAGCTTCTTGAAATCCAACTGACTGGTCTAATGGTGTCTCCTCTCTAGGCCCAAACTGTCTAGTCTGATACACAGATGGACCAAAACTGGACTAAGGAGATTGAGCTGGGGTCTATGGGCCCAACACAAGGATCACTATATCGATGGAGTGAAGCTGTAGTTCACACCATCGAGGTCTTCAAATTTATAAAAGGCGCAATTATTCATAATTTTTCGGAAACTTAAGCACCACTTAAAGCTTTAAATTCCAACCACCTGCTTAAATAATATTCCTTGCCGAACGCAACAAAGTACACCGTGGCTAGGTCCCTGAAAACAAAATGTTAGCAATGAACAAGAAGATGCTAGGTTGACTCAAGTCTCAAACTTTTCTCTGACGTTAACAGGACAGCGCACGGCTACCATTTCAATAAATGATTGAGAGCAAAAACTCCGGCCAGAGCAATGGTCCAAGGAAAAGGTCCATTATCGCTTTAAGAAGACACTAAGCCAATGGGCTTCCTTATTCGCCAATACCGCCTGAAATACAGCATTCGCGAAATTATGAACCACGTCAGATGTAAAAAGCACCATAATTTCTTGGCGTACTATCGGCGTTTGCAATTACCCCTGCTCAAGTTCATATCATGAAGGGGAACCAACCAAACTACGAATAGCTAATGCATAGCCTGACAATACACCGCTTTCCTGAGACCGCCATCGTTGTGGGATATGATGTCGATGGAGCTGTAAACACTTAAAGGATACAGTCACAATGGAGCCTCGAGAAAGCGACCAGCTATGCTGTTTTCAAAGGAGACGTTTAGAAGGGCAGTCTTACTGAAATATCCACAACGATTATCTGTGCTATTAGCTGCGCCAAGCCAAAACAAAGACCCAGCCGTCTAGGTCTGGAGGATGATGAACCTCTCTTACACATTCTGTGTAATTACCCACCACATTATGGCCTTAGAAACGACTCCTCTTGAAAGATTTACAGACTTCAGTGGAACTTACAAATTTCACTACCAAGGACTTTCTCGCTTTTATTAGGGAAATCCCTCGTGGTTTGAGTTACAACATATCTACTTAGGTCGCAGTATTTTGCCTCTACGGGTTGTACAAGAGGAAAAAAATCCCTTATAGATATGCTTTCACATCGATTTATGCTGAACAATTTTTCAAAGTCATTACGAGTCTCTTGAATATATATTTCAATAGAACGCAAATGCAAATTGTGAAATTTGTATGATTAATGTTATCTTCTGTAGCCTAAAGATTCATTATTCGACTAATTCTCTTCAAAAATTACAAAGAGGGGAACATTGCCATCAATGCAGAAATGAAATGAAATGAAATCTCCACGCATAACTCATTTTTTATGGACAAAAGTAAAGGATTTGGACTTGAGCCAGGAAACATTCGTACTAGATGGAATTCAAGAATCATATATCGACTTTTTAAATCTTTCTTTTGCCTCCAGCAATCTGTGCAGAACTTGGAACCGGTTGAATTCTTTCTGTGAGGCACCGTGCAAATATCGATGCTTTCTGAATAGTTCAAGGACATGCGACTCTCTTGTCCTCCATAGAAATACATTTTCTAAACTCATTTACGGTTGGTTCTTCTGAGGTTAAAGAGAGAATGAAAGGAAATGGCATAACTATGTCAGAAACTGAGGATCAAATAATATGCACAAGCATGTACTCCACTCCATGCGTCGATGCGAAAAATGAGTTGGCGGTAGAAATCGACTTTTACAACGTAGCATGCATTTTAACTTTTTGTACAAACAAATGTGGCCACAACTATGAAGTGAATTGGCTGTGAAGTGAAAACGTTGCAGAAGAATACCTGAAACACGATGCTAGGAAACTGGAAAAACAACACTCTAAAACACAAAATGTGAAAAAAAAGAAAAAAAAAAATATTCACTGGCTTGTGGCTTGTGATTGAATGCATGAGCATATATGAAACTATATGAGAACTCAAATGTATGTCAGTATTGCAGTCCTCTCCACCACACCAGCAGCATCGAGGCGCCTAGGGAATGAAAGGAAAACTTTTTCTAACAAAATAAATTTGAAAGTTTGAAAATATATGGTGGTCTACATTTTTTAAGGTTTCGTTTCTATTTTAAGCCTTCATAGTTTCAGTGTGCCCGTTCTTTCGTACGTCAAGTCTGTCATACTATCTTTGGAAGCTCTAGAACTTATGAACCGATTTTAATGAAATTTCGGATAAGGATACGCTTCATCTAGCGGTGATTATGTTTATACGCACTTTTAGTTTTGGTTCTTAATCAGAGTGGCTCTTATAAATGTGAAGTTATAAGTTGCGTCAGACACCAGCGTATGAAATATTAATCGACGCGAACTTAAGCTTCAGTGGGCAATGTTTCATTTTGAAGGCCCGTGACAAAGAAAGATGGCTTCAAAAGTCTAAAAATGTTCCCCTAAAAAATTTAAAACAAAAGCTGTCGATGCTTGTCTGCTTCTGCATCGATGTAGCCAAAAAATTGAAATCAAAAGCTTTGTACTCCATGCAGACTTCCAACAAAAAATAGTTTCGATCACTCTGGATCAAATTTGTCGAAAACTGTGAAACATCAACGACAACAATTTTGGAAATTCCAAAAACGCAGTTTTTCGTCGTCTTTAGTCGATAAGACTAAAGAGAGTACTTGAAATGCATAATCATCGGAATATTCATAATTGTAAGAAATTATAGGTATTGGGAATATAAGAATGTGGTATGCTATATGATATAGTATGAATATGTTTTTCGCTGAAGCAGATTAAGCAATCAATCGATCTCTGTGACATGCCGTCTATTCTCTCGCAACCAAGCTACGTCCCGCGTACAAGTTCACGTTGTTAAGAATTGTGTATTTTAATTCAGGTTCTTATACAGAGTTCAGTTTTACAATATTTGGCTGATAAAAGTGAAGTAAGATCACATCCCAGAGTTCGGATTCAAGTATAAAAATTAAATAAGATCATATTCCAAATTTCGTAAATGGATTTTTTCCGATGTTTATCAATATCCAAGAAATTGTACCAAGAGGAAGAAATGATTGAAAAGACGGAATAACCACACTTGACACTCTATTTCTAACAAAATATTTTGATTTCTTCTGCTTATGCAGTTGAGAAAATACGTTGAAATACGTTTTTATACAAATATTGGTCAATACTCATGTGATTTTAATAACTAAGCTGTCGCTACAGCCACTACTAACAAATGAATTTTGTTTGAAAAATTAACAGGACGCATCTTTGGCAAAATGCTGGCACCGTGTGTTTAAATTTTATCGCTATTAAATTTAAGCTTCTTCATCTATGATTTATTTTAAACAATTTTTAAATTGGGATTTTTATGCCACCTAAGTCAAAGAATTGTGCTGATTTTACAGCTTTTATAACTCATCGTTCTCTTTCCAAGTGTAATAAGAGACCAAGATATTTTTTTTTTTTTGCAATTGATGCCATAGCGAAGGGGCAGTTAACAGAAATCTTGTTCAAAGATAGAGTTGTACAAGGTGGGCCACTTAGTCTGTTCTTTTTTAAACATTGGTTATTTTGACATTAACAGTTCTCGGTATCATACATCAGTGAACCCAAATATTTAAATCTACGTCGGAAAATATTGAAAACTTATTTCCAAAATGAGCGTTGCCTATTGTTCGTATTGATAAACCGCCCCGGAACTATGATTTGACCACATTAGCGTGATTAGGCGAACCCAGCGTGCTGTAAATGAAGCATTCCCTGAGATTGATGGGATCTGGTCGTAAGCGAGGAGAAGAACAAAGTAAATGCTGTCATCAAGAAAGAATCTAAAACATTAACTTCGCAGACAGAACGACACAATGGGGAGCAGAAACATCAAAGACTTTGCCTTCTACGAGCAACTACATCAGAGCAGAATTCCTCTTGACAATTTCTGCTCAGGAGGCAGTTGAGTAATAAGTAGCAAACTGCCTTCTAATTTGTCCTCCATTATGGAACAGAACTTGGGCATTATTAAAAGATGATTAGGCCTTTTGTCTTTTTGAGAGAACGTGCAATTTTTGATCCTGTTTGCTTTGATTTGATGGCATTTAGAGGAGAATATTCAACGGCAAACTTTAGACTCTATACAGCGGTATGTACCTATTTAAGTGTTTACGGATTCAATTTTTAAGATGGCTAGGTCATGTAGTGCGACTAGATAATACTGCATCGGCCTGAACAGTCTTCAAATTCGAGCCATTGGGCAACGCAACAAAGAACAACCACGACTGAGATGCTGAGCACAAGTGGAAAGGGACATCAACGAACTGGGTGTGGGAAGAATGTGCGGTGTAAAAAATATTCATATATTGAGCGCCACTACATCCCACAAGGAGGCAGGGTCTAGCTTCTTTAGCATCTACTCGTGTTGTGCGTGCTATTATTCTTTCACGAGAAGGGGGAGAGGACCTACAGTTTTTTTGCCGACTCCAAACGAACAGATTTGAGAAGCTTTTTTTTATAGACAATTGGTGCTCTTTGAGTGTTTTCAGCAGCTCCAAAGGGGCGGTGCCGTGACAAATTCGAGGGGTTCAGTCCGGGAATAGAACCTGAGACCCTCGGCATGTGAGTCGACACACTTACCCACTACGCCAAGGCAAGCACCCACGGTCTGTAGTGTCACTGGGAAATGAACAAGTGAAGAACCGATTCTGTATTAACAGCAGCCAAAGATTCAAGAATTAAAGGCTTGAAACCATCAAATGGTCTTTTTTGAAGTCGAACGGAAACGAACTCAATAGTGCGCCGAGGCAGCCACTTGAACGACCTTTTACAAATTTAATTAAAATGTTTGTACTAAGTACTGACGCCATTATGGCTTATACTTGGAAAAAATATAATGTTATTCATTTAAATATTTTTTTTGTATTCAAGCCACCCTCAATTAGTGCTCCGTTTCCCATTTGTTTTCCACGTTTTCTCAGAACACTCCCCATGGAGGTCCTCTTTCCGAAGTGACATTTGAAAACAATACAAGGCACTTTAAGCAATAATCATTGTGCGAGATAATGTCAGAATCCACAAAATTTGTATGCTTTCCAAAAGCATTTTTCACCCGCAAAACGAGTTCATTCCTCATAAAATATTACCTATCCAGCCACCTCAATTCCTGCGCGAGATCAGGAACACGGGAGGGAACAAACCTTCAGGCATGAAATTGAAACCTCCGCAAAACCACGCTTAAATTGGATTTCAACGAAAGTCATGTTCCATACAGAAGGCAATAAATCCCCAACGCATAATATGTAAATAATAAAGAAACGCACAATAAAAAGATTCCTTTAATCAAAAAATGACTCAACAAAGTCGCGAAGGAATACAAAAAATGTTTTCATAATTTCAAATTGAATTTACAGCGCCACCATCTGAAGTTTATTGCTCATAACTTAGCGCGTACGCGACAAGACATTAAAACTTAAAATCAGTTGGAACACAGTTAGATCCAAGGAGCTGGGGAAAAGCAATAAATCCCCAGCAACGATCAACCGGAACGGGCTGTTAAGAGTGGTAATGATTACGGTCCAGCGCTGAAGTTGCGCTGAAAGTCGCCAGCTGAAGACAAATTGCTGGGAAAACGAGAAATTAGACTGAACATTTATCAGTCGCTTCCCAGAACAGCGACGATGTGTCGATTCATTTCGGAACGCGGCGGACGCTCGTAAATGTCTTAAGGGCGGAGGATGCGCTGCCTGTGCAATTCAGCACCATGAGCATTAATTCAAGGGAAGCAGCAAAAGTGAACCACTCCCACTTAAGCAATTTGCATTCGCTGTGGATTTGCCTACAGGCAGCCTGTGCTCGTCCTTTCATCTTTGAATGCAGTAGAAGGCACCAACGGCCAATGCAGTTGGAAAACCGACAAAAAAGAGGTGCCTGCCGGACGAGAATATCATCTCACCCAAGTTTACACGGCGTATACGTAACCTTTTTTTTTTCAAGGAATCCCAGTTCAAGCGAAGGGAATTCAATTAAAGGCAATGAAACCCCCGCACTGGCAATCACAGATACACATGCAATGGAGGGTGTTTCCGACGATGATGCAACTGCACAAAAGCAAAGGAGCCAGCCCACCACTGTGGGCAATGTGCACACTGACAGAGTTTTAAGTTTGCAAGCAATTTCCTTTGAGTTCGGTCTCGCTCTGTAAAAGGACACCAGTCCCTTTTTCGACCCTTCCCGCATCCCATAGTGCTGTCAAATGTTGAGGAAAAAGTTCAAGTGATGCTCCTGGGAACTCAAATAGTTTCGCAAACGCAAACACACACGCAGCAGAGGTCGGGTTCGACGCAACCACCGCCACCCCCAACGCCTTTCGCTTAATATTCCATTTTCTCGCATTCCCTCTCATTCTAGCGTACACTTGCCATCACGACGCGCCATGATGCGAGTATGATCTGTGTGCGAACTATCTTGACTCGGATAACACCCCCACCCCCCTCCCGAAAGTGGGGGGTCATGAGCTAGAAAAGGAGGATTGTTTTCTTACCTAAAGCTAACTTTCCGCACAAACCATTTCTTCAACATTTTTGCTGCGATTAGGGATTAATTGGGGGCACACCAGATTGGATACAGCTGCTTGGGGCTGAAGCAAAACTCGAGTTGTCTCCGGCCGCTGGAATTAGATCATTGTCGTGGTCGTCGTCGTTTTTGTTGTGTGGTTGTGTCGCCTGTGTCGTCACCGCCTCACTCTCTTGGTTTTCGCTGAGGTAATCGGATTGTGTATTTTTTTTTCTTCTCTCCACTTCTCACTGGTTTGTAGTCCTGTGTCCTTTTTAATTGCACTTTTCACATGCCACTCGACGTGTAGAGAACTTATTTTCACATATTTATCGATAAAACAATAGAAACAGTGACGACGGAGGCGACGAGGGTTTGAACTCACGAAAAGCACTCACAACAACAGCAGCAGCACAAAACGCCACACCGCCGACGATTCTTCTTCTTCTGTGTGCGGAGGGCTGACTTAAATTATTCACTTCCTCGCACGGTTCACTTGCTCGGCATGAAGTGGAAAAAGTAAATAAATACCACACGAAGGCAGAGGCAAAACACGAACGAAATCAAAAAAACAATTGAGAACGGAAAAGTCACGGAAACGCACGAGCGACGGGGGGTGAGTGAGTGTGTGTGTGTGTGGGACGTGACGGAACCAATTCACACAAATGTGTCCTTAATTCCGGAAAAATTGCAGAAATTCTTGTGGAGAAGTTGTGCGCGACTACGAGAAGGATTTGTCGGTCGGTAGACGATTCTTCTCGGATGACGATTGACGACGACAATCCTCCGTGAGAGAGCGGACACAGAATGCCAGGATAGAGTGGCATTGTTTCTGACGTAGGGCAGCCCCATTTTGGTGGGGCATGGAGGGAGGGGAAGCGATGGTGTTGGTGTGTGGCAGGTCCGATACGGGAGAGAGACTGTGCCTTTAAGGATGTTCTCTTAGATGTTTGATTTCGTCTCTTTGGCAGGGTCAAAGAGCGACTTGACAGTTGGCTACACTGAACGAAATTTTATGATTGTTTTTAGTCATTTTGTTAATACGGAATATGGTTTCAGGAAGCTGTGTTTTTACCGTTAGGTGTGCTCAGATTACCAACATACACGTGAAATTAAAAATAAACTGAACAAAGTAGATGGAATTCAATTCGGACCAAATGTATATGTGTAACTTCCGAGGCGTGCCGTAGATGCAAGTCCATTAGGTAGGCGACCGCTCGGCAGACCCAGGTCGGGGTGGTTGGATCAAGTTCATAAACTCGCGTGTTTGCGCATGGAAATAGCTCCAGATGAGTTAGAGTCGATGTCGGAGGATCGAGCGGCCTGGAGGTCTCTCGTGCGTGCATTGCCCCCGCGATCCCTTTAGTGTGGAAAATGTGGGGTAAAGCAGAAGATGATGATGATGATAGTGACGTGCAAAGAAGCCCAGGCAACAGGAAACGAAGACAAAATGGAGGACGATGAGTTGGAAGTTTAATAACTTGCAAGATATAGATCCAATAACAAGTATAATCTTAGAGTCAACAGCTTGAATATTGCCTCAGTACCGCATTACAACTTACAAATATTTTTAACTTATACATGACGTCCCTAGGAGATGCAAGGGGTTACCATTTAAAATGACAACCTTAAGACCTAATTCTTCGAGCTATTGTGTACTTTGGATTTTCTTGTGAAACTCGTTTGTCTTTGGAAAATGAAGATGGAGAATGCTTGTTGCTCCGTCCGGGGCGGTTAAGATTTTACTGAGACCATTAATGCCATAAAAGGATTTTTTACAATTTCTTGAACATCATTCTCAATCAATCTTGTTCAACCCAAACTTCACACCACGGACACGATCTTCCAAAAATCTATGCAACTAGGCTCATGTGCCGAAGAAGAGGACATGGACATTGACATTGACATTATCAAAAGTACGCAACCGACTGTCAGAGGGACGCTTGAAGAGGTTAAGATAAATCTTGTGGCAATTATGGAAAGACAAAGTCTACGAAAAAGTGTTCACCCACACCGACGTCACAATAGACAGCTATTACTTGTAGTAGTAGTAGTGTAGAAGTAGTGAAGAACTTTGTCTAGTTAGGCTCGAAAGTTGGCGCAAGCATTGACACCGAGACAGAACAAAGGATTATCAGGCCAATTGCCGTGTTTTGAACTTGTTGAGGTCATTGAGTGTGGTCGCCGTGGCGTAGTGAATAAGTGCGTACAGCCACACGCAGAAGGCCTAAGTTCGATTCCCGGATGGGACACCTCGAATTATTTCGCGGCACCACCTCTTTCGAGTTCCTGACACAACAATTATCTATAAAGAGCTCCTCAAATCTCGCTGTTCGGAGTCGGCAAAAAAACTGTAGGTTCCTTCTACTCGTGAGAAACAGTAGCACGCACAAGACGAGTAGTTGTTGTAGAAGCTAGGGCCTGGTCCCTTGTGAAACTCAATTATTATTATTAAAGCCATTGAGGAATAAAGACCTAATATAAGACCGAGGAAAAGGCATGATCACTTAGTAACGCAAACGAGGAGGTTCTTCGTCGCTTCGAGAGGAAAGTTTGCCTGTATTCGAAGGAAGAGACTGAACGACGAACTGCATTGGTTGCAGCCATTTGATTTGGTCACACGAGTTCGAGTCTCTCGTTGCTGGAAACAAGACTGGATAAGATGGAGAGATAGTTAGGTTGAGGCTCAGTTTCAGCCCTTTGATAGAATTACTTGTTAGGATGAAAAAGTCTCCTTCGATCATTTTACAGGTCTTATAAAGATTTTAGAACAGACTCTTCAACGACATGATAACAATTCTCTCTGCACGCATGGTAATCCAAATGACCTAGAACTTCCATAACCACTTTTTCTCTATATGCCCCTTTCTATCAGAATGGAGTCTACTCTCATACTCAAAACCAGTGTCTACAAATTTAAAGCGTTCAAAGCTACGTGCCTGACAAGTTCTCTGTGAACCAGCTTAATAATTTTATTAACTGACAGATGACATGTTATTGTTATTGTGCCGAAATGCATTTTGTTTGCAGTGAACACCATGCATTTCCTGGTGAAAGGGAAATTGTCACTTTGAACTTCCCAACTGGTCGCGTGTGCAATACGACACCCTGCATGCGCGAGTTATGTGACACGCGAATCATATTCGTATGATACCCGATCAGACTGATTCAGCATTAAGACGTTCCTAGGCTGGAGGACGCCTACTCAGCTGCCTTAGCACGCCTAGTGGACGTGTCACGGGTACATAGGTGTAAAATTATAACTTATTTAAGTCAGGGACAGTTTTGTTCTTCACGCTATTGAATAAAGTCGACTTTATCTGAATGTTACTTTTTCTATTTGCGATCGAAGCCGAAGAAGTTTGGAAGAGGTGTCTGCTCTCTGTTCGCGGTGTTCTTTTTATGCTTTCCAAGACATGCTACATGTGGTTGGTGTTACATTATAGGCTTATTTACAAAACAAACAAACGAATTCTGTTTGATTAACAAATGCCAGACTCGAATTGACCCTCCATGTGATTTGTAAAATAGTTTTCAAGAGGTTTATTGACTTCAACTAACCTTGTGTTAAATAATTCATCTTATTTCTCGCTTATGTCGCTGTCAGTTCAACTATTTAAAACCACCACAGGAATGGACGAGAATATTAAATTGACTTTAAAATAATTAAAAGACAAGTGAGCCTTTGAGACATGCAGTGGATTTCAGTAAGGAGATGCCATATAATATGTTGTTGGTCGTTTCAAGCGAGAATTGAACAGCTTACGGAGCGAACTGATCAGTAGACGTCAACAAAACAGAATTCGAGGGCGGATCGATGAGGTCTCAGTCTAACTAGCTGATGGAACCACGTTGGCAAAATGATTTACTAATGTGTACGAATACACTACCTAGACAGCTAATGTAAAATGATTGGTCTTTGGGAGGCTTGGTTTTGTTTTAACCGGTTGTGGAAAGGGGCATTTCTGGGGATTCTATAAAAATGCTAATATTTAGGAAAGGAAATCGTGCAACCAAATCAAAGAACGCTTGGAGAATGTGTACCGTGACACTCGTCTTTTGATGGCGATCGTCAAGAAGTGGACATCGGTTTCTGATGAGCCATGTCCCAAATTCAAGGACAAGACAGGGGGTAACTTGTTGAAGGTAGACGAAATAGATGAGGCAGTAGGTAGATTGCATGGGTCATATACTGCGCGATGGCGTATTTGCTCTTTGAACGTGAACATTGTTTGATGCTTTTAGGGAGCAATGCAAATCAGGTTTTTTGTTGTTTCATGGACAAAAATTACAATACAAGATATTGTCGAAGATAACGACTTAGTTGATTATAATCAACAATTATAATATGAACATAAATAGAGAAAGAAAGATGGAGAGAGTATTGGATTTTCGTATCTGCCGTAAAAGCTTGCTGTCATGCGGTTCATACACTCAGATTCAGTGCATAACGCAAGTATAGACGCCTTGAGTTACACAGAGTAAAAGATGAGACACTGTCTTAAGGACGATCTCTACTCCTTGGTGTGAGACTTTTCGTTAATACAACAGCTGGTTGTATTAATAATAACAGTATTAATTGAGTGGCACTAAAGCCCACAAGGGACCAGGGCCTAGCTTCTACAACTACTCGTGTTGTGCGTGCCACTGCTCTCTCACGAGTAGAGGGGACCAACAGTTTTTTGCCGGCTCCGAAAAGCGAATTTGAGAAGCTTTTTTGATTCGAACCTGGACCTTCGGCGTGTGAGTCGAGGCACTTACAAACAACTCCTTACTTAGTCGATACTAAAATATCCACAACCGTCTGTGAAGATATGTTGAAGAATCTTTGTCAATCTAGTCGGCATGTTAATCATAGCCACTTTGACCGTGCTACCGAAACATTGTTTCAGGGATCACTGATGCCGCGTGGCAATACAATATAGTTTATTAAGCTCATTTAGTTCTATTTTGCTGTCACAACCAGTCATGTTCCGTAATACTTTGACCAGGTACCCCTATAGACTTTTGCTCTATCGGTGATTTCGCTCTTGATATGCAAATTAAAACAAAAACCGCAAACTTAATGAAAATTAACAATCCACAGCCAATGATGACCCTTTATTGATTAGCTACTGTCAACGGTTATCTCTGCAGCCTGAGTTAAATTCACTCTTCTGTGCATGCCCATAATTCTCAATTGTACGACACTCTGCTGCTCTTAACATCAATTCAGCGTCTCCAAGGATAAGTCCGCAATAAATTTTCGTATCCGACAGCGCAATAACAATGTGCAAGCATTCTCTTTCAGCGATGCACCAGAGATAGCGGTTCTACAGTTTGCACTCTCCTTGATTAAATTTGCCTGCAGTTGCCCGACTGGGCTAACCCTCATGTGATGCACTTAAGATAATAGCATCTAATATATTTCGTGTCTACTTCCTCCTACGAAGACAACGTTAAGTCCGCTTCAGCGTAGAATGTTTCATCAGAACTTAAAACTGCTGAACGTTCAGAAATCTCCATCAATTACTGCCGACTCCGAGTGCAGCAACTTTAAACACACGGGAATAGGATCGATTTGCAAAGAGCACAATTGAATGCGTGTTAAATTGGAATCTGGAATTCACTACGCCAGGAGTATGCATTTGGGGCACACTGCGAAAAATCGTTTCCAGACCCATCACGAAATTCTACCCCATTTCAACCTTCCCCCATCTGAACGAACTTCCATTTTCCTTCCCGTCACTTCTTACATAATCGGTTTTCAATTCCGTGATTCCATTTGAATTTCTATCAAAACATGCCCACACGTAACCTGGAACTCTGTTCAAATCAATGCAGTGACTTGAAGTCATTATCGCACGCAACGGTGAAACGCGTAGTATCCAAGCAGGAAAGCGTAATTAGATTGCGTCAGCACGGGCGAGCTCTGGACACTACTGTTCGTCACTACATTGAACCCATGGAAACGACACATGCTCGAGGAAAAAACAGTGACGACACATGCACTGGTCAAGTCGTGGTCGTGGATTTGCATTTACGAGCACGACGTCTTTGCCGCAGACTTCAGGGAATGTCGCTGCAAAGAGAGCGCAATCGAAAGTGTAATTTATGGAACGACATGCGCAGAGGCAACGTCCCACGTGCGGCGGTCGAAGAGAAGAACGACGTCGTCGTGATGTGCTCTCTAAGAGAGTTGTGTTTTTGTGGGGAATTGATTACATTCCGGCTGTGATTTTGGCCGGGGAGACTGAGGGGTTATCCCTCACGCGATGTTCTCCTACTTGCCACCAGGGAAATTTGCCGCAGATTCAACGGGTTATGTGACTTTGGGGCAGCAATCTATTTTTCTATTCAAAAGCTTGACTTGAGTGGGCTGGGCATATCATTAGCCAAAGTGGAACAAAAAGGGAAGTCTATCAGCGTCGACTGTTGAGAGGTGATATTTATGCATGACTTGTCCCAGAAGCGGATATTATGCTGTCAATTTAAAGTTTTCGTTCGGGCGAGTAAACACTTGCAAACAGTTTGATTTGTGAATCAATTAAAGGAGTGAAGTGAACATTCTCAAGGTCGTTTCGGTGCTAATAGATGAAAGACTGACTGAAAGAGGGGAATTGAATAAACTAGAGGAATAATGTGACTGTCACTGAGTCCATCAGGGGTAGCTCCAATAAATTTGTTCAACTTCTAATTTCTGAACAAATTCTTCTTCAATTTTTTATTACTTTAAAAAAGTGGTTAAAGCATGCCCAAGAAAAAAGTTTAAATAAATGCCATCCAGGACGAAGATTGATGAAAAGTGATTTATGTTGGTAATCGGAAACTTTACACATACTCCCATCTGTCATCCGCACAACGAAACGCCGGGAATTCGAAGTCTCAATTTCAAAAGAAGGATAAGCAGGCAACCAGCATTTACTTTGAAAATATCAGATTTAATTTCATATAAAATTACTTGTGCTAAACGATTTCAAAGGAACACCTTAGGGGTAAGGAATGTCATCCATGCTTGTTTTAAGAACTGTGAAATCTTTGGGAATTTGTTTAAAATACATTGCACCCTGAGCTACAAGGTTGACAATTTGTAAATCGCTGTTCATTAGAGAGAATTAATTGTCAAATTTGCGTTTTTGAATTTTTGAAAAAAGACAATCCGTGCAATATCGTGATTTCTGTCGACACTTACGACAGCCTCGTTTCTGACTGCTAGTGGTGGAATATATATATTTTCATCGTCTTATGTAAACGAGCAAATTGAGTGTTCGTCATAAACTCTATTCTCAGAAAATCGAAGTTAGTGTTTTTTTCTAACTTCGATCGTCTTTCTTGGACGTAGAACGACAATGTTGCCGTTGAATATATCACTCGCTGAGGCTTGACAACGCGTGACTCCTTTGTCATTTTTATTCAGTGTCGTTTAGAAAGTCATCGTGAAAAGGCGCACACCAAAAGAGTGTCTCCAAATTGTTCAATTGTATAACAAAAATCTGCGTTTTGTGTGAGAAATGTTTTTCTTGCGATTCAAGAAGCGCACAATCGACTTACTGAAGATGCAATTGCCAATACCATGCGCAAATTTGAGTCTTAGCTTACATATGTGGTGTGACGACATCCAATAGGTAGTGAAGGCAGTAATAGCTGAGTGTATGCGCAAAGACCGTGACATATCAATTTGTCTTCGTTCTCTGTAGCTTGC
Source organism: Eristalinus sepulchralis (assembly GCA_944738645.1). NCBI lineage: Eukaryota > Metazoa > Arthropoda > Insecta > Diptera > Syrphidae > Eristalinus > Eristalinus sepulchralis. The sequence goes on from OX122886.1 coordinate 60,429,128, forward strand.
TTTGGCGTATTTTGTGTGAGAATCTCGGCTTAAAAGCATAAAAAATATTACTTTTGCAAGTACTGGAGCCAGAAGACTTAAATTCGCATCAGTTTTTGGGAGAAGAGGCTCAAGGGAGAGAGAAATGGAGTACATTTCTGGTTCAATAGCAAAATTACGTTAATAAGCAAAATTACCTAACTTGCGCTGATGTATACAGAGAGCTTCCATTCAATTCATTAAAAACAACGGTATGGTGTGGTTTATGGGCTAATGGAAACATTGGTCTATATTTTTTCAAAAATGTGGCAAATCAGAATATTACGGTCATTTGTAACCGTTATCACGCCGTGTTATTAAGGTGATTCAAACAGGTGCTTTCATGAGCTCTGGTTTCACCAAGAATGCGCTACGAGCCATAAAGCGCGAATAAAAATTGAACATTTAATTTCACGATTTGCTACGGCTATTAATTGGCCGCCTAGATCGTATGATATTTCATTTTTCTATTTTCTCTAAGGATATTTGAAGTCTCAGGACAGGAAAAAGTCAGCTACGATCCACGATGAAAAGGAAACATTAGCCTTCTCAGCCGTCGATCAAAATTAGACCTTCCGAATGGACCAGCTAAAACTTAGTCGAAGCCAACATTAACTTGATATCATTTTCAAAAAGTAAATGACATGAATTCTTCTATTGGCCGATAATACAAATTCAAGGCTCAATTTCAACTTTATGAGTTTTATTTTACTTAAAGATGAGGATGAATCAACCATTATGTTAATTAATTTTTATGTTAAGTTAAAACTTACAATAACACTTTTTTTGTCTATTGGGACTATAACTTAATTCGTGCAGTTTGCTAAGAGATGGCGTAACTTGAATTATTCTATTGGAACATGCGTTGGAAAGCTACTCTCATTCTACGTCATTTCAGTATGACCTTCATTTGAAGCGAAAACAGCAACGATTTGTTTTCAATATGTCAAGCTTTGTGCCCAAAAAAAAGTGTTTTTGCAGCGAGCATTCATTTCTTCAATATGAAGAAATCTGCTGCCGAAAGTGGTGGTGGAAGTTTATGGTAAACATGCGCTAGCTTAGCGAACGTGCCAAAAGTGGTGTGCACGATTTAAAAGTGATGATTTTCGCTTGGAAGACAATGAACGTCCTGGGCAGCCGAAGAATTTTGAAGACGGAGAATTGGAAGCAATGCTCTATGGAAATTGTTGCCATCAAAAGAAAAGCTCGCAAAATATTTTGGAATACATTTCAAAACGTTTAAAAGCAGCTGGAATAATATAAGTTACGCCTTAGCGAACCGAACGAATTATGTTGTAGACCCAATATATTAACGTTAAACTGTTAATTATTTGCTCAATTTCCTACAAAAATACGTTTTCGAACTTCGCATTTCGATTTGACCGTGTTTCAGAATAACAGCGAATATTAGTATGTTGTGAACATGGATCATGTAACCTGCTGTTCAAAATTGATTGATCATTGCTAAGTTGTGTTTATATGAGAACACATCGTATATCAGTTTATTTTATGTATATGAGTGCATCAGGATATACCAGGTTTGGTAGCAAAATTACTGCGCCTTACGTTTTGTAGCTTCCAAATATCTATCTTAAGTTTAAGTAACGCTAAAGTCAGTATGTCTTGGTAGCTTTTCCTTTTGGAGAATTTTTGTTATCAGATTTGCTGTGACTTCAAAAGCACCTGCTCTTTTTTAGGCTTACAGCCGCCTGGGTAGCTATCATCATTTCGTAGATATCAATCAGCAACAGACGTAACATCGTACTCAGGGCAGCCGAAGGTAAAATTAGGATTCAGTGAAGCGCAGATCCTCAGTCTTCGAATCTGAGCCATTGGGACAACGCAACAGAGGACGGCCTAAGCTCAGGTGGCGCACACACGTGGAGAGGGACCTCAACCAACTTGGAGTGCGCAACTGGCGGCAGCTGGCGAAAGATCGTGCTGGCTAGAGAGGCAGCACGAACTTTTGGCAGTTGAGGCCTAGGTCCACGACGAACTGTAGCGCCACAAGAAGAAGAAGAGGAAGAAAAAGAAGCGCAGATCCCCGCCAATCTTTGGTGCTTATCACCAGGCCAATCAAGGACTGATTACCTCGGTACACAACAACAACAGCAACGCCGGCTTACTTCTTCCGTCCATTATGCTTGGTTTCCAGCTCAGCCTTCAGTCCAAAATCTAATTTCGAAAAAAAAGAACGATGCGGTAAGGAGAAAACGTTTTCAGTATATATGCGACAGAACGCCTCTCCACTACTCATCACCAGTAAAAGCTGGACTGTATATAAAAACGCGAAGAAAACACGTCTTTTCCGATTTGATTTGACAATAAATCACACAACTATCTTCAAACTACCACAAATAGCAATGTTCGCATTTCGAGTCAAATACCACACTGTGCCACGTAAACGACAAGAATTATGGTGAGATTCTATCTGATGCATTATCATATCGATAGACGTGGTGTGATGCATATCTGCGGCACCTTGAATCTTACTCTGCTATTAATCAAATCGATACGGAAGGGACAGACTTAACAAATACCTTTGCTGTAGAGAATGTAAAGCAGCCTGAGGGTGTGATAAACGACATAAAAATGACATCGAACGTGTGACTGAATTGAAGATTCTTATGGAGAGAATGGACGAGCAATGAAAACCACAAGCAAATAAACTTTATCCCTATCTGGAAAAAAGGAACAAAAAAACGAAGGTCTTCTAGATAACCTTATCGATTTCCCTCTGTCTCACTCGTAACTCCATGAGGAAATAGCGACTGTGCACTGCTATTAATCTAGACCGTGACACTTTGATTTAAATTTAACCATCAAACTAATAACCATTCACAGCAAATCAAACTTAACATGTAATCAAGCACGCAGCCACTAACTTGTGAGATGTTTTTTTTGCTCTGTGTGATCATCATTATGCACTTAACAACTTTTGCGTATAACAATTATTCACTTAACAATTAAGTTGCCATTTAAGTGCAACCTCTGCACACATGTTAGCACACACGACAAACAAGTTTTTGGCATTTTCTCTCAGACACTTACTAAAACGACATCAGGTCTGGTGATTCTTCTGCTGGCCTATTTATAAGATGCAAACTCAGATGCAGGCTTTTGAACAAATTCATTTCGCGTGATTCAGTCAATTGAACCGTTCCCGTTTCTCGTTTCGACAATTCGTCCGCGGCGACTCTCTTGCGCGTCTAACCAGCAAACAACAGAGCACAGCCCTCCACCATTCGGGCGGCTGGCGATGGCTGTCGTGTAATTAAATGCACTCACAATTGCCAGAGTCAATATTTTCTAATTTTAGAATTAATAAGAAACCCGGAGACGTGCCAGAGAGGCAGACATTTTGGTTTCTTTCTGCCACAGCGCACAGACCGCTGCTGTTGAGGGCTGTGCGGTTGCATCAAAACAACCGTCATATACTGCCCCGTCGAAACGACGCGCGATATTCTTATTTCAGGTCGAATTCGAACTCGGAGGCGAGTGCACGAGGATGAATGTTTACTTGTACTTACGCGCTCATGGGTGAACTGCCTTGACTGGTGAAGGGATCATCGTTGGCGTCGAAGAAGTCGTCTTCACCCTCGGAACTTGAATATGAGGTTTCGGGCACGACAAGCGAGAGAGCGGTATTGTTAACTAAAAATAAAGAGAAAGAAGAAGGAAATAAAAACATAATTTATTAGACAGGCGACTATGGGCAATAGGTTATTGTATTTGTTCTATTCTCAGGCATGAAAGGATTCCGCCTGCTGTGGGAACTTGCGTGGATGTCCTATTCTTAGCAGCGCAATATTTAGTTAAGCGAATGTTGCAAAGTCAGAGGAGAAATACGAAGAGTTGTGGTTTTTTAAGTGCTTTTTGCAGACATAATCCAATTTACCACTTTATGTTCATTGCACTTCTGTCATTTGTTTTAGGTATTTTAGTGAAATGCAGAGAAAAATCATTTACATCCTAAAAAGTCTTGTTAGTATCCCAAGGAATCACTTTAAACCATGCATTGCTTTTAAGAACGGGACTGGATATGGATATGAAAGCTATGGAGTGCTAATTACGAACGAAGGACAAAAAGCTAACAAGTTAGAGAGCGTCAGAAAATTTAAAACCATTTTGAAACAGACTACCGCTGGTCAAATTTTGTTGCCTTGAGACTTGTAGCTGTTCTATCCAGCCCAGTGCTTCTAATACCCATTTAGAAAATCTACAAGTAGAGATTTTGTGCGAAATAAAGAAGAACAGGAGGCATTCATCAATAAGGAATTACCGAGAAGAAAAATATCTGAAACACACGTAAGTATGAAACCCGTTTGCAAATGCACGTAAGTATGAAACCAATTTGTCCTAAAAATAAGTGGTAAAACATTCTGCAAACCGCCTAAAAGTGGCCTACAATTCATACTGAAACGACTATGACTCTAGAGTTTATACGACACAAGACACTTTCCTGACAACAACGTTGTACCTCTCATCTTTCACCACGACTTAAGGACTGAAGGAAACAAATCGGGCAAATGTGAGTTACACTCACACGTAGATGGTTTCGATTTTTATACAAGCATTTGCGGTTCAGTAAGTGTGACTGGAATATAAAACCCATCAGCAGGAGAATAAGAAATATTGGGTTGTACACTTATGTCGCACAACCAAATCATGCTGTGAAGCACCGTAGCGTTAGGTTGTATTGTAAGGCATATGAACATAACTTTTTATTGATGTTTTAACGTGCATGTCAAATACATTCTGTGCTTTATTTTAGATTTCTTAGCTTCATAGAATTAGTGGGAAGAAAGGGAAGCTTTTTAAAAATTGAAACTTAATAGATCTTTAAAGGTAATACGGTCCAAAATTTCATGCAGATCGCTTCATAATATTTTATTTTTTTGACTGCGTTGACTCTCCTAAGTTAAATTTTGATCAGTGTGCCATAAGTGTCTCCTTTTATGCATTTGTTCTTCACAACAATTCCTCTTAAGTTTTTGACTTTTTGGTTCAATTTTCTTGCTTTGCGCCATACAATTTATACATTATCTCCTATGGTAGAGATTCTGTTCTGTGGTTTTCTTTAATCAAAAATATTTGATCAAAATTTCAACAACATACCAGAAGAAAAATCTTCAGACCATAGCTTAACAGTATCTATGCTGGCGGACTTTGCCGGTCGTTGTGTTCCATTTGCCTTATCTATCAGATTTTTCTGAGTCTTATCGCATCGCAATTTTTTGGTTCCTGCATCTGTCAAACTGAGTTTCTTTTCAATTGTTGTTCGTGAGTAACGACAGTAACCTGGGAATTCTGTCGAAGAAATGTAGTTCTTTAAGACATCTTCGTCTTTTTCTAGAGCAGGCAAGCCCAATTCAACCATAAAACACAGAAATTTGACAACCGTTTAATTTCCGCGTCGTGATTTGAAGTTCTCGGGACATGTAAGGTTCTGCTGGCTGTATGGTATTTTAAACAAGTGTTTTTGACGAATTGTAACTGCACATCTCTCCTGTGGCATTCAATATCAAATTCTTTTTCGTTTCAAAGCAATGCACTTCACAACTTATGTATCGGGTGTTTTATTAAAATGGACATTCAGATCTTAACAAACAGAAATTGTTTTTTTAACATATGTAAAACAGTGAAAGAAAGCTCGTTACAATTCGAAAATCAAGGAGTACACAACATGTAATTTTCCTGTCCGTATCCTTAATCGGTACGATCGAACTTAATGAACCATTTCCTTTATATGTTTATGCTTATATGTCATCCTTTTCTCCGAGAGTAAGTACTGGTACTAACAACAAAACATATGCAGATAGATGTACTGTTTAATCGACTACAATAGCAAAAACCATATCTTTGACGTTTTCACTTCTGGTGTCCTTAAATGTATTCGCATGCAAAATTAGGTGCGACGTAGCCACGATTTAACTAAATTGCATCCCAAAAGTAAATATTCATGCACAAATAATGCTTGTTAGATCTTGGGCATCTACATCCAAATTTTGATAAACACAAAATGGACGGATGGAAAGACGTTTTGCGTTTGAAAACAAAAAATCGAAAATTTTAAAATTTCAACATTTTGTAGAGAGGTTTAAAAAATAATTGAATAAAATTAATCGACTGTCCAGGAATTGCCTTCGGACTTAAGTGTAACCAGCAATACAATTCCAAAAGCCATAGTCATTCGAAATACACCATCTAGAGACGTTGTCAAGTTCCTGAAAGGAAGGGAAACTCAAGACTATTATATGTATGTAATGGAGTGCAGTAGATAAGATTTGCTTAGCCCTAAAAGCCGTACAAAACGTTGTTGTGTTATATAAACGTGACTTTTGTCGGGTTATACTCAGTGGTATCACCTGGGGCTTGCTCATTACAAAACCGTCGCCATTAAAAGAGAAGAGCTACCGTACAAGGTACCCAAGCGCTTTTTGATATCGCTGCACGAGGTACTCTTCAAAAACAAGAATTGAAATAACGTGCAATATAGGTTTTTCTAATTTCTTCTAAAGTCCACAAGCACGCACTTTCTGAACGACCAAAATGAAACTAAGAGCCCATTTCGGCTTAATCAGTAACCGTGGACAATGTATTAATAGTAGTACATCACATTGGACACTGAAGCTATGTTCTTTTTGGACCGCATTCAACTAAGTAAAACCAAGCATCGAACCTACAATCGTCTCCTGTGGTACACCACATGGATTGAGAAGAGAGTTCCACAAGAAATTTTCACTTTGATCTTCTCAAAAATCATCCAAGTAGAAGCAAAGCGTAGGAACCAACAATTTAAACATATTTGACAATTCAAAAACTTGTGGACTGCCAGAAGGACAATCCGCTTTCAACTGATTTCATCGACAAGTCCAAACTGAGCTGTGGACTATGAAAATTGGATTGTTTTGAAGTAAGCCGATTGGAAAGAGAAACTTCTTGATTTGCTTCGATTTCTGACAGGAAAGAGAGTAATTGGATGAAATTTCGTACACCTTGAGAAATTCTTTGGCACGGGTATAATCTCATTTTTCAAACTTTAGCAAAAACCCTGGTTGTGCCAAATATGGTTAAATGTCGTTTATGGTAGAAAAGATAATTTTTACAATAAGAACTTGAAGTGGACCATGCCATTGACGGTGTTGCCTCAATTGAAAGCAAAGTCTCACCTACGTTTACCCGGTGAATGTAACAGAAAGCCAAAGATGGGAACGAAAAAAAGTTGTAGAATTCTGTCTAACTGACAAAATGTTAAGATTTTCTTAACTGTTTTCCTTATTTTTAAGCGAACTAAAACAATCCCTTTTCAAGTTTTTTGCCAGTCCATTTTAGAATCTACTGCCAAATCCCCTGTCTGGAGCCAAATTTTAAAGAAGACTGAAACTTGATGTGTTTTAATCAACAACTCACATCTAATCTACACAACTGACTCCTCATTCCTTCCATTTAGTTCAAACAGTTACCATAACCCTCTCGTCATAAGTGGAATTCCGTAAATGTGCCTGTGAACTGGATTTTAGATTGGAATTCTCATTACCACCGTATTCAATTTGTTGGACAAACAAACCGGTATTCTCTAATCAACGAAATCCAATTCAGTTTAAATGCGCGCACTTACACACGCACAGTGACCTACCGAAAATTCTCCAAATCCGACTAATTGCTATTCACTCGCTAATTCCCCCGAAAACATAACAAAACAAAGCGAATCATCCACGTTTCAACAGCCTCTCCAATCCAAATGAGCTGCCTACCCTTCATTAAAAGGACTTCACGTAACGCCCTTTTGAACGGTGCAGACGAAATCGTTCCACAGGCTTTTCACTGGTAATTGAAGCCATACCAAACGTTGACACACACACACACACACACACAAATACTCACCATCTGCAATCGATGTCCGTGTCTTTAGGCGATTCTGTTCGCCACATTCGGAGCCGAATTCAATGCCAGATTGGATAGAGGCCATGCCGGGCGGCGGTAGGGTTCCTGTGAGAATGATACCATTCAGATTAACAGAGCGCAGTGTCCCCACACACAGGTTACTTACCATCGTCATCCTCTACGTCATCGTCGTTGATGCTCTCGGTCTTTGTACTATTATTGCTACTAGTGACTGGGCCATTGTAGATCCCATTGATGGGGTGCGCCATATTTTTGGCTATTTGCAAGGTGACTATGGAGTGCTTAATGTGGTCTAGCATTTCCTGAAAATTGAAAGAGGAGAGTGTGTGAGTTTGATAACGGTAACTACGTAAAGGTGTTGGCATTTTGTTTTTTCAAGGGATTTGTGTTGATTCACGAGCCACCAAAGGATATTCTGTGAATGAGTACAGATGGAATGGAGCATTGGTGTGGATTATAAAAATCTGCCTATAGAAACTCAAAGCAAAAGTATTTGTGATGTGAAAGAAATTTGTTTGCTTTGCAACCTGCTAGGCAAATGATAACCAAACTGAAGTTAATCCAAGGTAAGCGATGAAATAAACTGAAGATGAAAAAGGAGCTGAGTAGAAAAATAAGACTGCGTTAGGAAAACGCTGACGAGCAATTCTTGAAACGAGGTATTTGTATGAAAGAGAAGGCAGTGGGAAGAAATTTAGGTTGGGAATTAGGTGAACTTGGTAACCGTAAATAAATTGAAAAAAGAACATTGTTCGACAATGATAGGGGTCAGAAGGAGCCGAAATTTCTGAAAGGCATGAAAACGGAATACCGGGAAGGGGGATTACTCAGTTTCCACGGATTTGTCATGTTTCTGATTTTTGCATTTTGGCTTTTCGGGATTATGGAGTTGGGGCCTATTTCCTTCGTGAAAAACGACATTAAGAGAAGTGTATGAAAATACAAAGTTCTTAAATGTTCTAAATAGAGCTAATAGTCCGGGTCCGATAAAGAGTAGACCTCACCACAGGATGGCGGCACTATGGCAAGGGAAATTTTCCATCTTGTAGTATACTCTCGATCAGTGATTCAAGATTTTCTTCAAGATTTAAAGCAAATCGCATCAAAAGCAAAGGTCCCTTGAATGCTGTGTACCGCGACTCGTCCCCTTAAACAGCTATCTTCAAAAATTGGTTTTATGAATTGTAGAGTGCTGGTACATCGTTTTCTGGAGTGCCATGCCCCGGTTAAGAAGAAGGATAAGGTGGCAGAAATCCGTGATCTGGCATTGACGGACGGGCGATTAAAGGTGCTTGTTATAGCCGAAAGAGTAAGCACCACCACCACCAAAAACTGCAGTGGTCTGCGCGATTGCTGCTGATTTTACTCACTCTGGACAAAATGCTCAATCGTGACACCAACTTTAAATCAAAACAGTGGACGGGCTCTGACCGGAAAGGCGGTGGACACCGATTTACAAGGTCACTTCCACTACCTGGAGTATGGCAAAACGGTCAAAGGACTATATTTGAAAGTACAGAAACAACGTTCTCATTCGGTGAAAAAAGTGCTCTTCCACCATGAAAACGCAGCGACTCACTCTGGCATCCATTTAGACTACGAACTGCTGCCTCATCTATTGTATTCCTCAAATTTGACCCGGTTCAACTTCTGTTTGCTTTTAAACTTCAAAAAGAGACATTCGTCAAGCAAAATTTTAGTCAAATGAGAGGTGTTATCGACACCATGAAGGTTAACTTTGTAGACCAACAGAAAATGGGTTACCATTTTTAAGTTTAAGTTGCAGCATCACAAGGTCACGTGGAAGAAAGAAGGAGAAGACTTTGCGTATCAAATAAATCGATTTTCCAAAATGTTTGTAGGCTTTTTTGCACAGTTCAGTTGGTATCTCCGCCATAAATGTTGGCTTTAGACCTCAGAGATTACTCCAGTAAACACGGTCTTTTGTGCAGCTCTACAGAAAATAATCTAACGGTGTCAAACCAAAATTGACGCCGTGGTAACATGAAGTTACACAACGAGGAAGATTCTCACAAAAAAAAAAAAAAATTATGATTGGCTGTGTTTTGTGACTTATTGCCTCGTCTCGTTGAAACCACTTATCGCCAAAGTCATAATATTTAATCGATGACCGAAAAAGAAATCCTTCGATCATATCACTCAGAATTTATTTAATCCTTCGCCCGTTGGCGTCTTTTAAAAAATACAGACTAATTACATCTTTCGCCCATAGAGCACATCAAACAGTCCTTTTGTTTGATTGCAACGACACGTCTTCGATGAATTTTGGGTTTTCTGTGCCCCATTAGCGGCAATTGTGTTCGTTTACAGACCCAACGAGTGAGAAATGCGCCTCATCACTGAAGGAAATTTTGTCCGAAAATTTGGTGTTTATGTTCAAGCACCGAATGAGCAATTCTACGGCATTGTGAGTGGTCAGCGTTAGCTTCAATTGTTGCGTAGGTTAAACTTTATAACGATGCAGATGCAAATCCAAAAGTAAACTACACCATCGTGAGGTGTACGTTCACGTTCACTTGCTACGAACGCCAGGAAATCGATAAATTCGGATAACTAGCAGCACTTGCGCTTACAGCAGCAATGTTTTCGACAGATCTTTATTATGGTGTAAGTCCAACAGTAACGCTTCCAAGCTCAATTTTATCGATAACTTGCAATGTCGGTCGTTTTTGACGACCAGAAACATTATGTAATGAGCAAAATGGCAACGTTTGAGTCACACTTTCAAGTAAGATTTTACTATTATAACCGGTTGTTGGATTTTTAAGCGATTCATTATCTCATATGGTGGTCGCCGTAGCGTTGTCGACTCATACGCGGAATATTCCAGGTTCAATTTCCGGATCGAATATCTCGATTTTTTTCATGGTCGCCGTGGGGTAGTGGCTAAGTACGTCGACCCACATAGAGAAGGTCTTAGTTCGATTCCCGGACGGGACATCTCGGATTTTTTTTACGGTCCCACCTCTATTGAGTTGCTGACACCACTCAAAGAGTAGCAACAGTCTGTGAAAAAGCTTCTCAAATCTCGCCGTTCGGAGTCGGCAAAAAACTGGAGGTCCCTTCTACTCGTGAGAGAACAGTAGCACGCACGACAAGAGTAGTTAAGTTAGGCCCTGCTCCGTTGTGGGCTGTAGTTCCACTCAACTAGTATTATTTTACTACCTATTTCGATTTGCTGGCAACACTTAAATTGTCTATGAAAAGATTCTCAAATCTCGCCGTTCAAAATCGACAAGAAATTGTACGTTCCCTCTATTTGTGAGAATGGCAGGCACAACACGAGTTGTTGCTAAAGAAGCTAGGCCTCGGTTCCTTTTAGTCTGCAGTGCCTGATTCATTTTTGGATTAGCTTAAGTGACAGACTGGATTTGGCACGTGTCAAATGGGAGCGCTTACAACTTGAACCCACGTAACGGGTGACCCTGTTATAGTATCGTTCTATTCTGATTTTTGTTCGTTTTCAGGAGCTTATTTTACACTAAACTTGTGGAAGTTAGTGGAAGGTCGAGCCGCTGCTATAAACGAGAAAAGAAACTATTCCTCGAAACAACAGAATGCCGTCCACAGGACATTAACTACATACAAACGTATCGGCTCGAGTATTGCAATGAAGTGATAGTAAATAGCTATAGCCTGTAGTATCAACCTTCATAAAATTGCATTCTTACAGCAATCTATACTTTGGACATATGCGCTCTAGGATCAGGAGGAGCTCTTAATATCTGCCGTCAACGACTACACTTAAATCAAAGTTACACTTTTGCAACACTTTAAAATCTGCCACGAAAAATATATATTTTCAGAAAAGAAAGCGAGAACTGAAACAAATCAAAAGTTACACAACACAAATTACCGTCTTCATAGCCCTCAATTCGTTCCCAACAGATTTCATCGCATAACTCTCTCACGATTTTTTTTCTGCTTAGATACAATTTCAGACTACATTAAACATTCGGCTACAATAACCCGCACGGCAAAGGAATGATGCCATCGACAGAGAACAAAAAAAAAAGTCAAGACGATTACGAACCGAGTCATGAAATATTTATCCTCCTCATACCACGCTAAGGTTACGTAAGCACTTGTATCCAATAATCAATTGAATTGCCTCAAGGACATCGCAACATCGGTTCAAGTTTGCCAGATACAAATCAACTCGCTGAGTGTGCACCTCAGGACACCTGTTAGCACAAAAAATCACTGCCCGCCTGAGTCTACCAGTCGTAAGAGACAAGCGCTTTACGACGGAAATATGTTCCGTTGCCAAGGATGCGGGTAAACAAAAAAAAATGTCTCACAAAGGGAAACGACACGTCAAATCCCTTGAATCCTTTGTGAGTGAACTTACATTTGCGTTATCCTGCAACGCCTTGCACTTTATCTTGTCGTCCGGATCAGCGAGCTCGGAGATTCTCTTCTCGATTTTCTGCAAAAGAAGGCATCGCATTTATTCACACTCTTCACCTCGCATAAGCACCATACTCACGTTCGTCTGTTCAATCATCAGCTGCAGGTATGCATCCGCCTCACTGATACGTCTGTCCAAAATTTCCAAGTGATTAGCTCTTTTGCTCAGGTCCTTGGTGTAGCCACCCATGTAGAAATTGCTTTGAGTGTCCCAGAGGCGGCCACGATTCGCATGACGTCGGATTGTGTCCTCGAGTCGCCTCACCCACTTCTCTCGCTCGTCACTGTGCTGTGCCTACAATGAAAGAAACACACAGAAATGTTTATACGCCCCAGTCACAGTCGTGTGTATCGAAATATGGCTAAACTAGGACAACGCACACAGTGCCAGCCGCTTTGTGTGCGGCTCGCTGTTGCCCGGCATCTATTAGCAAAACTTTCACAGGCGACGACATGACTCTCTGTCGGTTATAAAAACTCAGCCCCTTCCGCCTGCCGAAAAATGACAATTAGAGTGTGTGATGGGATAAAGGACATCTCGAAAGGGGAGAACGTCAAGCTAGGGACCGCATTGATAGCACCTTCAGTGCGGGAATATTGTAGTTCCGCGGATAGGGCGGCCCATCTGAAAATTGCCAAGAAAAGTTGAGGCAACACAAAGGAAAGGGAGGCGGTTACACCAGTCACCTTGCCGTGGTCGCACTCTGAATGGGATTCCCACAGGATACACACACAGCCAAACGCCTCCGGCTGGTGCATTGGATGTAATAAATTTTAAAGGAAATTACCGCAGCTCTGGGGTGACAGTGCGGAAGGATATCAATTCAAGGGGTCAACCGAAAAGAGGTTACGAAGTAAATCGCACAACCCAACCCGGCAACTGGGTGAATCTCTATCATTTCCGACGTAATCAGGTGGGCCTTGGGCGAGTTCACAACGTCAGTCAATTAAGTTTGCGTCAGCGATTGTTTCCCGAAAGCGGCAATTAAAAGTGGATTCGCTGTAAGCGCGTCGAATCCCCCAGAAAAAGAAAGCAAAGAAAAGTTTTGAAGTTTCGAATCCACCGAAATGAAAAATAATGAGTTCCCTCGCCCTCCAGTGGATGGATTGGCTTAAAAAGTTTTCAAACGCGCGGCAGGGAGTTCATCCCCATCCGCAGAGATGAAGTCTATGAGCTCTGTATTTGCAAGTCAAAACGATGTCGATTGACGGTGATTGGAGACTCGACACAGCTACACTTTGCTGGGTCGAACAGGAGAAGTTTAAGAGTATGCGTAGGGGGGCGGAGCACACGTGTCGCATTTTCACCGCCTGCCAACCGGTTGACTCAACTTGACGGAGAAGCCGATCGCGTTAATCTACTTATGAGGGCACCACTAATGCCAGAGTTAAAGCAATCACAAATCCTCTCGAATCCGTCCCGTTCCTGCTTTGTGAAATCAAAGTTCTTTGATGTACTTATTCGATTTCAATCACTAATGAATGAAACAATACTCTCCGAACGGGGAATCATCTGTTCAAGGCGAAGTGCTGCTCCCCTGAGTCCTGAGTGTTTCTTGGAAACACAACAGGGTCGTGAATATGATTACTCGTTGAAACTTTTTTTTTGTTCCCGACGGAAATTGGCATAATTAAGTGCTTGTCTTGAAATTTAATACGGTACTCAATTGAATTGTTCGACGAGATTTGCATAATCCTGAATTGTTTAAAGGACACCGTGACGAATGGATATAATTTCTTTTTTTTTTTAAATGCCAACACAGGACGCAGGATTTTTCAGAGGAACGTACAGTTGCTAACAAACGCTGGCGACATTGCCGTGATTGGTCGTACACAGTGAAATATCAGTGAACTGTTTGCTGGTATTGCAACGGAGACGGCCAAAATGGGTTTAGCCGCAAAACGAAGAACGATGCAGAACATCAATGACCGTTAATTGTAGACAGCCATCTCTTCGAGGTAATGAAAGACTTCGTCTGTCATGGCTTCCAAGTAATACGCACAAAAACAACATCAGTACTGAGATTAAAGACAGACCAACCTCTGCTTCATTGCTGTTCCATTTGTCTTTAGAGGCAATTTTGCAGTAGACCCATTTTCTTGAAGGACTCTTGATCATCCCTGATCTGATGGCGTTGGCAATCTCAAAAGCGGATATGAAAGCCGTTCGTCTTTTCTAGAGAAAGTTCTGCATTCAATCTTTGATGTGGTTTGCGTTGATAGCATCTGGAGGAGAATGTTCAATGACGAACTCTACAGGCTGTATGTCAGCATGCTTTTTTTGGGATACGTTTAAGGATGTGGTACTCTTCCGAAGATACGCATCCACACCCTCCACTCCACGGAAAAGCTGTTAGGTATTTGGGTTGGTTAGTGACTCACCCATAGCTCTGGAGGGAAGCCCTTTCTGTTCCAGTCTGTCTTAGTTTTGAATGAACTTTCACAAGGAATCAGTGATCTACAGATCTCATCATGTAAGGGGTGATGTTGCCAGCGTTTGGTAGGTTTACCAACTGGCAGCATGCCTCTAGGCAAGTGTCTGCGAATTCAACGTTAAGAACGGCTAAACCATGTAGAACGGATCGCCTGGAACACTACTGCAGTCCAGAAAGACTTCTAATCTGAACAACACAGTAGAAGATGTCCAGGGAACCCATGACGCACACTTGTAGAAAGGGACCCCAACCATCTTCCTTCTGTCTCTCTCTCTGTATCTCGCTCTGTCTCTCTCTTTCACCCTCTCACTCTCGTAGATCTTCAGACCTATTATGTCCATGGGTGATCACTTGCCCAATATATCAAGGCCTACGCGCCATCGTGTTTGCCAGAAATGTACTTCATCCCCCACCAATCCTTTTCATGTCGAGCTGATTCCTTCTCGAATGTTCCACTTCATGTGCTTCTTGATTGCCCAGCTTGTCTACTTGTTTCTTGTGTGAGTGGATTCCACTGCACTGCTTAACTTGCAATACCCTTTCGAAGTGTGTGTCTACTCTGCTGCCGTTACGACTTCGGTTTGGTTAGGTGAAGTTTTCTGTCCCCTTCTTTCTTTTCCTGTGATATTCATCGTTGGATATATGTAGGATTAGGCTAGAAGACACTTAAGATGTTTCGAACCAACTTGGAATGCAAAATTGGAGCCTGACTAAAGATCGTGCCTGTCGTTTGAGGTTCAGTTCTAATTCGGATTGTAGCTCTACAAGAAGGAGAAAGAGAGAGAGAGAGATAGGAAGGAATGGGGGAGGGAGAGAGAAAGTATCATTCACAGACAGGTATGTGGTCATATACAGGGCTGTTTGAAAAATGTTAGTTCAACTTTTTTTTCCGGCGCGGCTCTTGGAATTTATCTCTAGATTCCAGACCATAATCCCATTGAAAATATCTGGTCAATACTGAAGCTTAAGAGTTCAGAATCAATCGAAGTCTTAAGACATGTACTTATCCGGACCTAGAAGGGTTTACCTACAGTTTTTTGCCGAATCCGAACGGCGACCTACCAGAAGTTTCTTCTTTTTGCGTGCTGTCGGCAACTTGAAACAGGCGGCGCCATCAAAAAACGTCCGGAGACCGAATCCGAAACCTTTGGCCGACACATTACATCACGGCGACTATGAATTTGTTGAATAGGAGGAGCATATTCAAGGACACCCTTCAACAGCAAAATGTATTTGCATTTTTCCCCACAGCAACCAACGTTCTCAAAGAAAATCCAAACAACAATTACCTCAACTTAACGGAATACAGCTTTAATTCTAAATTCACATCCTCGCCGCTGCACCTGATTTAAAGTTTCCTACCCATGAACTCTGCTCTCAGTATTTAGTTCGCCAACCACTTGGGTGGTTGTGCTTGAAATTCCAGAACGCCACTCAAGCCACTCCATTCGCACTTCCCCGATGCATCTTTCTCCGTTCGGATGCACTAATCCCGACGAGTGCCTAGAGAAAGGCATTTATCCAATTTCTTATTTACATATCTCTCGCGCGCTACGTGCCGCAAACAATGGCTAAGGACGAGGGAGGCTCCCCAGTGTGCCCTTCACATGAATATGCACCATTGTGCGGGCTGGTGTGGTGGTTGTCATTCACGCCAAGTTTGTGTCGCTTTGAGATTCAGAAAGCAAAACAAAAGCAACGCGACGGGTCCCCCGTTATTAGTCCAAAGGATCGATTTCCTGTGACGGGGGCGAAGACGAAGACGCCTGTCTATGGGGGTTTTAAAATATTGATTTTGGGCCGTTGATTTCGAATGGACACCTCACACGGCGTGCTTTTCAATTTTTCCTGTCGAGTGTAAACCTCATTTCAGCTGAAAGGTCCACCAACACAAATGTCAAGGGCACTCTTCTTATTAAAGATTTATCCAAGAGATACTTCGGCACACATTGAGTGAGCAGACGACTGCTGCTTTTGATGAGTATCCTTTGGCGACATACGAGTATTTATTGTAAATGTACAAACAAATACTTCTTTCTGCAGACGCCGCTGATGGAGGGGAATGTATATGTCGGTGGCTTAGCTAAAATTTGTGAGTCATGCGGTGGCTATTGAACTTCGTGTTCTCCTTGCAGCACGTTGGTATCGCCCACAAGACAGAGGGCTGGGGTGGGGGCCCTTGGGGCTGTAGATTTTGGCCCTTGTCGCAGTCACGAGAAAACGGCCGCATAGTGGTTCACCTGCAAGCGAAGTTTTTGTCGTATTAGACCAGAATTTGACGACTGAGTGAGGGGGAGTGGCTATGACGTTTTGTGTTGAGAGCTGATCCAAGAAGCAGAGTCTCGCCTTGGATAACGGGAAAAAGGTAATATAGGGATTAATGTGCACTCTGAGGAGTTTTGTTTGACTTTCGCACTTCGACATTTGATCCTGCGTTTATTAAAAACTCCATTGAAAACAAAGTGGTAAGTTCCGAGAGAAGAGTGAGAGATAGAGAGAGAAGGAGGGAGAGCTGCCCTGGTGGTGGCACATTTTAAAAAAGTAATCTACGTTGTTGAAGATTAAGGAATAAACTGGACAAATGCAAGTTACACTCGCACATAAAAGGTTTCGTTTTTATTTTCACATTTGAGATAATAAAAGCAATACAAGTAAGAAAAAATATTCGATTTATTAAATATGTAACTGGAGAATGGTAAAGTTCCACCCAGCAACCATGAAACTGTGTCCCAAGCTTACTTATGCTGCGGCACCATTCGAAACTATTCCAATTGGCATGTGTAACATACATGCATACATTGTTCTTAGGAACCAACATGCGTATTATTTTCAGGTACAAACATATACATACCTTTGCAAAATACTTTTAAAAATAATTCGAACCATGAACAATGAGAGGACAACCAGAGAGTCGGACCGCAGAACCTGCGACGCAGACAGCTAAAGCAGAATCAATGTCGTCGAGATACATTGCCTGCGGTCTATTAAGTATTAAATTTCTAATTACGTGATAACTGCACGCCTGCTGCGACGTATCAATGGCTTGAATTGGGACCAAAAACCGTCGCCAACCAACTTATTTTTGGAACGACGAAGGTTTAGACGCGCTATGAATAGACATTTAATATGAAGGACAGCGTAAAACAAAGCACGGGTCTCTGTCAAATCTGCCATCTATCAAAAGACAATGCTTTAAGAATCCTTTTACGCCACTAAAATGAAGTGCGTCGACCCACACGCAGAAAGTCTAGGTTCGATTCCTGGAAAGAACACCTCTCATTTTTTCACGGTATCACCTCTTTGCTGACAACAATCAAAGAGTTTCAATTGTCAATGGAAAGCTTCTCAAATCTCGTCGTTCGGAGTCGGCAAAAAGTACGCACAATACGAGCAGTTGTTGTAGTAGCCTTGGTCCCTTGTGGGCTGGAGTGCCCCTTAATTAATTATTATTATTAAATTGAAATGTGTGAATCTGAAGGTGCCTGAGATATCGGGGTTGAAGGATTTAATTCACCCAATCCTGTCGAGATATTCACTGATCTCATCGTGGGTTGGAGATCGAAATGATCCTGGTCCCGACGGTACATCACATTATGCTTTGAAAATAACGATAAACGTCCAGTTAGATGTCTTCGTTACCATGCTTCGAAACAATGGAAACACTAACCTTTGGTAAACCATTTATATTCGATAGATGACACTATGAGCAAAACACTAGACCAAATAATTTGTAATAGACTGCAACCTATCGTTGAAGGCTGTGATGGGCTTGCGTTTTATCAGTATCAGACGCGATTTAATTCGTAATTGATAAAGACCAAAAAATTGACGGTTGACGATGAGAAGCTACTTAACCAATAAGTTTGACAATTCCAATGACGACGGGACAAAATTGTATTAAATAATCGGATCCCCAAGGATTAGTCTTTAGTCCTCTACTGTGGAATGTCATGTATGACAAAAGTGTACGAGTCAAGAACAACTTCATTCTAGATGTCATAGCAGTTGTCAAACAGCTCGAAGGAATCGGGTTGTGTTGAAACGAAACTTTAGCATTTTTCTGCTTTTTCGTTAGATGGGTTAAGACTTCGCTGACCATTAAACGGAATCTGTGTTAATGACAAGTACAAGGGTGCTAGCGATAAAAATCGAGGAACACAATATTGTTTCCAACCAATTTATGAAATTCCTGGAAGTGTTGATTGATAAGCATTTTACTTTCAAGCATCACATAACGTAGGGTTGCAAGAGTCCCTCAAAAGCGATACGCACTCTCTTCAGACTAATGGCGTACATCGGTGGTCCGATAAAAGGTAAACGGTTAATGCTTACAGAAGTAAACTCCTTTATACAACTTTTCGGGGCACAGAAAAATTCTGACTGCACGAATAAAAAGTCGCACATGAAGAACATCAAATCAGTGTATAGACATTATGCACTGAGAGTTAACAAGGCAATGAACAGGGCATGATGCAATATTGAAACTATCCTCTATTGTGCCCACTGATATCCTAGCCTTGAACTTTATGAGGCTTTATGACAACCGCGTGCAAGTCGGAATAGTCAATACTACCGTGAAAAAGCTCGATAGGACTAGAAGTATAGACTTTTGACAACAACAGTCGAAACGACTCCGACAACAAGGGAGTTGAACGTACTGGAAAGTTGGATTAATAGAAGACACGTTCAGCTTAGCCATTATTCTATAGGTTTCTAAACTTTTTGTGACTGCTATCGACAAGACTTATACAAACATAATTGTGATTCGAGTATACTCCGGCCTCGCTGCGTAAGCATTTAAAGAATGTGGAACACGTTTCCTTGTGCTCGGTATAAACAAATATGCATGCAGTGCATTACGATGCGCAGGTCTCTCTCTTTCTCTATTTCGCAGGACTGTATTCGGATTTTTTTACAATTTGACCAATTACTTGCAAAATCAATCGATTTTGACGATCAGAACCATGGTGTAATGTGTGAAAAATGTCGCTTGAGTCGCCACTGTTGTAGTAAGTTTTTTAAATAACTTTAACTGGCTGTTGAATTTAAACAATCCATTATCATTTATGGCAAATATTCAACTAATGTTGTGACCCTTGAAATGACAGCTGAGTTTAGCTGGAGTGAAATGCCTGAACTCCCAACTCGAAATTACAAAATGAATGACTCTGTACTTAGCGGTAGTCCCGCAGGAATATAGACGGAAAAATTCTCTGTGAGGTCGTTTTTGTCAATGAAATTCGACATATAGCACCAACTGTAGATTTTACTTCCTGTTTTTGGGTGTTTTCTTGGCAAAACGTTAAGAAGTTATATAGCAATGAAGTAATAACAAGGAGCTGGTTACTGAACTTAGACCTCGTGGACCAAAACGTACTTTTTAAGAGCAGAGAGTAGAGAGGCCTTTAGACCAGAATAATATCTTCCAGCTTCTTTAATAAACATAGCCCGGTGTTCAGATGTGAGAAGTCTTTAAAACGAAAAATACTTTTTTGAGACATGAGTCTACGGCAAGTCGGCGGGGAGTTATCTGTGGCAATATGTCAAACTCATGGACCATAAACTGTTCCCATTCCACATTATTTAAAAAAAATGGCCAACATGCGACCAAGCCGCCGCTACTTTAGCACATCCTGTGCCTGCTATCGTCCTACCAGATTTAGAAGAAGCCTACTATAGTCTTTTGCTTACTCCAAGCGATGAGATTTGATAAGTGTTTTATATGGAAGGAATGCTCTTTGACTCTTGGAAACTCCGACAATGGGTAATTAGAAATGCTAGAATGGCAGCGACAACACCGAAGAAGTGGTGTGAAGTCTCCTGCTTATGGGGCGTTTCTGCTAATGTTTCTTCAACAATTTCACTCACACTATCTGCTCATTTGTGAAAATATCACATCTTTCAGGTTGCTGGCATCGTTCAGAGAGTTGAACTGTCTCTAGAGAAAGTTTCTTACGCTCTTCGTTCGGTGTCGGTATTAAACTTTTACTCCTCTGCACTTGTAAGTATACAATAGTATGTACAACATGAGTGGTCAATGAAGAAGCTACACTTCGATTCTCACCATCCTATTTATGAAATTTTTAAAAGCGAAAATTACATAGATGCCACCCGACTTTAGTCATCTTCATTCACAGAGTTTGTAATCCACTCTGTGATGACATTGAAAAATAAATCTCTCACTCTATCTGTTAATTCACAGTAGTCCACAACAGACTGAGAGTGATAGAAGTTCACAGATGCACGTCCATCAAATCAATCATAACTGCTGACATGATCTTGCGTTAATCCTCACGAACTTCTCACTTTCACATAATTGAAGTTAAGACCACACGTTTCATCTCAAGTCCATGAACAAGTTCTTATCCGTTTAATTAAAGATATTATCCAGCAGATTCATGTTTCACGTTTGAGCCAGCCACATTAGTGTCATCATTACGAGCATAATTTACTTCTTAAACTTTTCTCATTACGAAGTGGGCAAACAATTGGAATTGGATTTACGGGAAGCGTCGCACCGACATCCGTGGCATCGGCAAACAGTTCGTGCCACTGCGTGTATCGATTAAATATTGAAAAGTAAACAACACTCACATGCATTAACTTCACGCAGTCTGCTCTCGACTGAGAGTGACATAAATTGAAGAAGAGTCAAAGAGCTATTTTTCGACGGCTGACGGAAGTTTCGACAACAATTGAGATTTTGTTTCAAGAATGTTTTGTAACTTTCTGCAAACAGACTGCACATGGATGCACAGTTTGTCCTTCCCCCCAAGGCAACGCCAAGTCAATCTGGAGCACTGTGGGTGGGATTAATTTTCTAAGGACAGAGACATGAGGCGATACACGGCTGGGGGGATAATTCCTCTCGGAAGTGTTTTTCTTTTATATCGTTGACAATCTGGCGCGATTAGATATCACATACTGTCGCCCCCCCTCCCTCCATTTCGTATTGACGGCGCAGTGAATCCCGGTTAATGTGAGGTTACTTGTGTGGCGCAGAAACGTTCGTCACGAAACCACTTTCCATGGAATTAAAGTTTTCCTCTAGCAGGAGAGCGTAAAAATTGAAAAGAAAAACGCACGTTCAGGATATGATTCATCCAGTAATTGAATTTGTTTCCCCCTTTGGTCGGCATGGCGTGTGACAACGAATTGGGGAAACAATGTGTCGTCCTTCGCTCGAAAACTTATGTTTTAGGGGTTGCTTCTGTTTTATAATGTCGAAATTGTGGGGCGTCTCTGCATTTAGAATGATGATTTGAGAAATTTCGCACCCGGGTGACCTAAGCTCAAAATTTAAGCAAGTTCGCATTGCTTTTAAGACATTACGCAACGATGAAGAACGCGTTTCGTGCATGGCTCCGCTTTTAACGACACTCCGCTGTCTGCTGTCAAGCTGTCGTTTATCTTCCGCTGACAACGCATTACCGAACCAAATTGCGCAAATGTAAATCTTGCGTGAATTTAAAACAGTTCTTGTGTGTGGCTACGCACAAAAGTCATCAGTGTGAGTACCGTTGATTGTAAAACGGGTGGACAGGTTTTACGGTACAATTAACGTTTGAGTTACTGCTGACAACTGCGCTTCCCTCGGGCAATCAGCAAAAATTCACAGGACTTGGAAAATTTGTCACCATCTTTGAAAGGGGATGTCAGTCATAGAAGAGCCTTCAACATGACAAATAGGAAAACGGTAAAAAAAAAACCGCATCCTAGAATGAGGACGCCCACAGAAAACATTGATGGGGTTCAATTCGGATGCAAGTGCTCTGTCAAGAAAACGAAATTGGTCGACATAAAGTGAAGAAAGCTAACAGACAGTTATGAAGCGTCATAACACCAAGAAGTCAAATAAATGGAATTTGGCGTTACGTCTTCAAATAAAAAAACCATAACCTTTCATTGGTCGTAGAATCGTTTTGAACGTAAAGAAATGAAAGCGCGACGCTTTCGCAAGAAAATTCTGATGCACCCATTTTACGTCTACATTACCGGGATCACTTTCGCAAGGCTGGTGTTATTTATATAAAACTGCATCTGCTACAGCATAAAATCTTGTGGTGCAGGCTGTGGGTGAATGGGGGTGGTCTCTGTAAGGACGGCCATACTCAATCCAAATTGAACCATTGAAATGCTTATAGGATTGAAGATCTGCTGTCGTTTCAAGAGTTGTTTGTAGCGGCAAACGCTGATGCTGGGAATTTAGGGAAAATAACGTCTGCAGACTATTAAGCAGTCAAGACAGCGATATAGAGACTGAATTCGTAGAAAACACTTGGAGGTGAAGATCTTTCCGCAGAATAGATGTGATCTGGTTAGCGGAATGCATCAATTTATGTACCTTATGTAAGGTAAGGTGGAGGAAAGCGTATCGGTGGCACAAGAAAGTAGTAGTAGTGCTTAAAACAGTTGTGAATAATCTGATAGGTTCTTATGACTTCTAGACCCAACAACTTAATTGAGTGGCACTACAGCCCACAACGGACCAGGACCTAGTTTCTACATCAACTACTTGTGCTGTGTGTGTTTCTGTTCTTTCATGAGTAGAAGGGACCTACAGTTTTTTGCCGACTTTTCATAGACAATTGATACTCTTTGATATTCTCAGCAACACGAAAGAGATGGTGCCGTGAAATAAGGCGAGACCCTCTGCGTGGCGGTTGCCGCACTTACCAATACGCCACGGCGACAACAGACCCCACAACTTTCTCGTCGATTTTAGCTTGCATATGGAGCAACACAGCGTCATGTTAATTTGGGCATAGCTACCAAACTCGTTAAAGTGTGCAGGATGAAGACGAATAACTCTTGTTCCTGCGCCCATATTTGGAACAAACTCAACTAGACCTTAAACGTCAAGAAAGGTTTAAACAAGGCGACCGACGTGTTGTCTTTTCTTTCTTTTCATTAAGCTCATTCGCCAACAGTAGAGACGAGTGAACTTTTAAGCCAGCTGCTGCTTGTGTGGAAGACATTAACGTTATTTGGCGAACAGAGGTAGTCGTTAATGAGAGGTTAACTGGCTTTAAAACGGGTGTAGCGTAAATGGGTCTGGCGGTAAGCGAAAGCAAAGTATATCAAGAAAGGATATACAACATCGATTTCCCAGATAGACCGACAAAGCAGAATGGACATAACGTATCTCGTGAGACAAAGTAAGAGGAGCAACAATATCGTCATCGAAGCGGGACGTAGAATCACTCTTGCTAATCGCACTTCCTTTACGTGCCGCAGCTCCTTTTATCAGCGCTCGCCTCTTGCACAGAAACTGGACGAGGAAGCGGTCTGTTGAAATCTACAGAACGCTTAGGTTGACTAGGCTATGCAGAATGTATGAAGAACTTAGCTCCAGAAGAGTTTTCATGATAGCTGCCGAACTTTTCTAATGGATATTTCTTTCTAAGCCAACAAACGCCTCATTTACACCTCACTGTGTTCACATCAAGCTTGATGTTGAAATAGTTACCGGAGAGCGCGCAGCTTTGCTAAATGAGTTCCTTACCAACTTCGATGGAGCGGCTAGAGTTTTCAATTTTCATCCTACATAATTTGACGAGTGTGACAGCAATGTCAAAGATTGGCTGTGTACTATAAAAGGCATCTCTATTCACACGTTCTTATATTGGTTGGAGAAAAAAGTGAGGAGCGTTTATATTTCAAAATTGCAGACGTTTCGGTATTTTGGGATTTTTGAGATTTTGGTCTATTTGACCATTTTTGTTCCAGCAGGCTCCAGTCCGAAATATACATTTACAAAACAGCTTTGGCAACACTTTCCACCTTCCTTCTACCGAACTCTGTTGCTGGGGGTTGGGTGTTGTTCATTTTTTGGTGCAAAAAAAACCACTTGTATTTTCTTTACTTGAAACTCACAGCAAATCCACAGATAGTGCTGAATGCCCCGTCTGGTTCATCGTTCAACGTCGTAGTCTCCTCAATCAAATGCTGAGAAAATTAAAAAAAATACAAGTTCAGCGAATATGCAAACATTTTCGAGTGACACCAGCCAAATTAAATGTTTGCAAATTCAAAACTATGAAGTAGCTTAATGAGAATGGGTTTTTGAACCCAACACACAAATAATTGAGGACTGAAAATTCGACAAATGATGTGTGAGAGACAGTCAAAGGACACGTGTTACTCGCCACTTACTTCCAATCAAAATTGTTATACACCAGAAGGAAGGAAACAAATGTTGAATGCATCACGCGTTATCATTCAAAATATGCGTGTTGACTGATGATGCGAAATGTGATTGATGGAATAATTCAAAAAATTGACGAAAATTAAATTTGTTTTCTTGTAGTAAGCAGCACTAAAAACAAGAGTCGCTCAGTAGACAATTTTGAAAAAAATATTCCCGAATACAGTACAGAGTTGTAATCACATCTTACCTGAAAGTGAAATGTTTTATGATCCACAGTTATTGTAAATGTGTTGTCCTCTTGATCGTCAATTCCTATGACAGCGTCTTTAAGTCGCACACAGCCGCGTCGCACCCCCTTCATCATTTTCTCCTTCGACTGAAAAGCATAAGAAATTGAAAAACAACAATTAAACTAAAATAGACATGGAATTTTAAAGCAATTTGATTGTGACCTGTGTTCCAAGTCGGGTTCGTTTACGCATAGAATCACGTAAACGTTGTGTTTTGCGCCCCACACACACGGGTAACTTGGCTCAAGTCACTGTGAAATGCACAATGTCTGCGCATTTCCAAGTACTACACAATTCCCTTTACGACTAATTAATTGAAATATTTGAAAATTTAAATAAAAGCTCGATTTCTTGAACGAGCATAG
Source organism: Eristalinus sepulchralis (assembly GCA_944738645.1). Lineage (NCBI taxonomy): Eukaryota > Metazoa > Arthropoda > Insecta > Diptera > Syrphidae > Eristalinus > Eristalinus sepulchralis. The sequence goes on from OX122886.1 coordinate 60,454,725, forward strand.
CCTAGACGGTGGCGTATATTTAATTTTTTTAGTCTAATTGTTGTGAGTGGGTACGAGACTGTCGCCAGGGAAGGAGGTCTTCGCGCAAAACACTCGACATTGGGACAGCAGTTATCCTTGTTGGTAGAGTGTGAGATCAAAATTTTCATTTTCGGTATTTTTTTTGTCTTGGAGGTTGTCGCAGTTGTAGAAGGGGTTTTGAAACAGTAACAAAATGTCTGCTCAAACAATTCTAAGTAACACGGGTCAGTTAAGGGATATTCGAAATGCCGAGAGTGTTGTAAAGTCCTAATCAATTTATTTCCTACTTTTAGATGGACTGCTGGGAGACAAATATGTAATAAAATCACCCTGGCCGATGATAGTTATCCTGCTGACCTACCTGCTGACTATTCTAAAAATCGGACCTAAGTAAGTGAAATTTAGTTTTTCTTTGAACCATCCTGCTTCGTCTTCAGTTAAAGCAAGTTCAAGCGTGTCTTTTCATTACAATTTTTGCATTTTCGAACAAAGTTCGGTTTGGGTGAACTCACGTTTGGTTGCTTGTGGAATTAATGAGTGCATTCGTTGAACTTGGCGACTTTTAGGTTGCGGTATCGGTGCAAGTAGATTTACGAAAATATGACCTGGAAGGTTCATTTTTTCTATTTCGCTGTCATTCATTCAAAAGTATGCACTTTTGAACTTTGTGCACAAAATTTACTCGCTCGACTTAAGCGAATCGAAGCAGAGGAAATCGTTTTAGCCAAGCGACTTGGAGACGCGGTTTTTCTTCATTGTGTACTGAATTTCTTGCGACAAAATTAATTCGGAATATGGAAGTGTGACTGACAAGACATACTGTACAATTTCATTTGTCGCCTAGGCAAACAAACAGGAAAGGCTTGAAAAATTATTCCATAATTTTTCCAAGCCACAAGCTCCACTTAAGCGGTCGCAGAAGCAATACACGATCTAATTTTCACCTCGTCCTGAATCTACCAAGTGATCGCCTACTTTATGAAATTGCTTAATTTCCTATCAAGGCGCACTTTGAAATTGATGATGGCGAGAACATTCGTGCCATGTGTCCAAAGCGTCGATAGAAACCACTCTTTCTTTTCGCAGACGCAGACGACCAACATTTAGTTCTTGGCGCTCGGTCCTGCTTGTAGTCCTACACAGGCGCTTAGCTCCAGCAATCTCGTTACAACAACGTCAATCTCGTTGTTGCAATCTTATTCCTTCGATCGTTACTATTGACCCTAGGCGAGAGTTAGAACATGTATCGATAACTTACATTTGGATTACCTTCCCTCTACTTGAAAAACATGGCTAGTTGTTGAAGAAGCAGCTGTAGTGCCACCCGTTTCGGGTTTGACACAAAGATTGGTTTTCGTACTTACGGAAATATTCCTCCTGTTGTCAATATTCCTCCTGTTGTTTCTCATGAAAAAACCCGCTTCATTTATAAGATATCTGCTCCTACTTCAATGGGACACTATTTACATGGCGGTGTATGCCTCAATCCCAATATTAACACATTCAGTCATAACCCTACCTAGGTCGAGCAGGAACTGTATCTAGTAAGAGTGAGGATACCTACTTTATCTCCAATAAGGAGACACTAAATAAAGCAGAGAATCAATCCCATTTATCTTTGGGGTTTGCTTTGAGCATTACGATCTTGTGCCTGTTTTAAAGTAACAGAACTACCGTTGTTATACAATTCTCGACTTTCACTTTTTTCCAACACACTCTGTCACTGGGACCTGCGATTCTATCCCTTCGGGCTTTGTTTTTTTCAAAAACTCTCTCATATTTTCCAAAATTTTGTCGATGGTTAGAGGCTCTAGATCGCGATTTCCTTGTGTTGTGTTGGCCTAAAGTGCTTCCTTCTCGGTCCTTCAATGTTTCTTATAAAATCATAGCTTGAAGTTGTGAAATCGAAGTCTGCCAACAGGATTTATAAAGTTAAAAAAGATCTATTGTGACATAGATTCAGAGACATGGACCATAATCCTGCACAAAGCAGACATCGTTCATATCTTAAACTTCAGTTAGTTTAAATGACTCTGGTATGCCTAACGTTGACCGATATCTTGTCCACATTTTCAGTGAAAATTGATACCACCACTTCACATTACACATCAAACTTCCATCACTCACTGTGAAACCATTGACTTTTCGACAATAAAGTGCGGGTCTTCAGCTTTCTTGATGAGACAAGTTTCGTTGTTAGTGTAGCTGCAGAGATAAAAAGTACCTCATCAGACAATAATTTTTCCCACAAAAGTATTGTCCAATGCAGGATGCTCTATGGAAAAGACTGGGCACAACAGTCCGCGGTGGACCTGGGTCTAAACCAACATGACTCTCCAGCTAACACAATTTCCTCTAGCTTCCTCTAATAGTGCACTCCTCTAATAGTTGGTTGATGTCCTTCTTAAATTGTGTGCAATTGTGGCCTTCCTCTGTGGTGTTCTCCCAATGGCTCGGTTTAAAGGCTTTTCGAGCCGGAGCGGTGGTGTCCATAGGCTCTACATAATCTAGCCATCATAAGCGTTCTATCTGAAGACGCTTGTCGCCATGCAGCCTCTAAAGTACGTCATTATATCTTCTCCCCCAGACGACAGTGCAAACAGGGGCAAACATTGTAGGCAGATCTATTCTCTCGAAAACAATTGATGTTGCCCAACGTTGCCCAAGCGTAAAGCGACTTTCATCTTTGGCAGAGTTATGACAGGGTTTACGCTTTAGCGGAATACGGCTGTCATTGATAAAATGTATGATTAAAAAAAAAAACAGACACCAGATGGCACATCCATCAATGTATTCCATTTTTTCAATGAAAAGTTACGAACCTCGCGAATAATCGAATGTGGGCATATTTTTGGAAAATTCCAAACACTCCACAATTTGAGTAGTTGTGTATTTCCCCGACAGAATTACTATTCAATGAAATTCCTCTAAGGATTTTTTCTAAAATCCATGGAAACGTATTGCTCTCAGTTTGAATTTCGAAGACATTTCCAAAAAACTGCCAAAGACATCCCTTCGAAATAAAAGAAATGCAAATTCAACAATTTGGTATCCAAACAGACTTCCTTTATAAAAACTCTCCACTTTCTTATGAAAGGAGTTGCCGAAGCACATATTCTCCAAATTATGAAGCATCTCCAAAAAAATCTTTGAAACCCTTTATGAGGGTAGGTTGCCAACGGTTCGCAGATTTTTTTGAAAACTCTTAGCATTGCGTAGTCAATAAATTTTTTCTACAATGATTGGGTTTTTGGGTAAAATGTGTTTTTTGACGCATTATAGTACAAAACTGACCTAAATTTTAAGTCAAATGTCTTTGAACACCCAAAAACACGATTTAAGGGTTGAGAGACAGCGGAAATTAATGAAAGTCCAGTTGAGGGATCAGACCTAGATGTCGGTAGGAAAGTGAACGCCCTAACTCACTATAACACGAAGACTACAAACATTTATTGACTGTATATTAAGATATCAGCTTTAACTCTTTCTGTTAGTTCTTTCTCCCAAAATATTGTAAATTTGGTTTAATTTTGATTTGAGATGTGTAAATGGGAGAAATCCATAAGGAGACAAGTCAAGTCGGATAAGACTCTTCCGATCCGAACATTTTGTCACTCTGTAAATTCAAGTACCAACTTCTTACTTCCTTTAACAATCTTAAAACTTGCCTAAGGACATCCCCTAATCTTAAGAAGATTCCTATCAACGAAAAGAGTGTGGTCGCCCCCTTCTTCTCCCTTTCATTTCCACTCAAATAAACATCACACAGTTGTATGTGAACCCATATCAACTTAACCACAGTTGAGCTCATTCGCTCATGAGATTGCTCTACACTTGGCGTTCAAAATTCTGATGAATTCCAGATAAGACGACTGATGTCGGATCTCCAAAGAAACGAAGCGTTTCCTGCCCAAGCGAGGCGCCCTTCTTTTCGCCATCTACACTTTCAAGGCAAAAAAAAAGAGAACTCATTTAAAATATCACAATGCAACCTAATTACAAGTTCAACTGTCACGGGTTTATTGAGTTCACATTCCTCATCAAATTCCTGAATTATTTAACACGAACTCCTATACATATTCGATTAGCGTTTATTCCGTCTCCAAAAGACGTCAAACGTTGCGCACGCATTTAAGGCTACTGCTGCGTCTTCATGTTTATTTTATGCAATGACCGCGTTCCTTAAGTTATTCCACGACTTGGGAATTCACGGCTGAGGGCATGGAACGAAAAACAAAACGAACCTGCACCAGAGCGAGTCGAGCAATCAAATCCTTTGCCTTGTCTCACCTCGCATATCGAATTTCACTTCTCTCGTTGAATATGTTTTATCCCAAGAGGGCATGTGGGCATGATTTAGCCTTTTTTTTGTCGAAGCGATTCAATGAACCCCCGCATAAATTAATTTATTAACGGTTAATTGAATAATGGCTCCCCCTGCTGCGGGGCGCATTTCTTTTTCAGTTACATGAAATCGAGACCGGCCTACCAGCTGAAGTCCTTCATAATTGTGTACAATGTGCTGCAAGTCTTTGCCTGTGTGTATTTAGTCTATAAGGTAAGTGAGGGGGCGGGGGGGGGCAGCTTTTTGGGATCGCGAGTGTCAATGTTATTTTTTGATTGCAGATGCTGATGGTTGGTGTACCTGTTTTGCATTTCTGGAAGTGCATTGATCTGATACCCGGGACAGAGCCCGCCCAGGAGTTCGGCCACATAAGCCACTTCACATTTTGGCTCAAGGTCACCGAGTTGAGTGAGACCGTGGTGTTTGTGCTGCGGAAGAAGCAGCGACAAGTCTCGTTCCTGCACGTCTTCCATCATTGTGCCACTCTCTCGCTGGTCTTCCTCTTCTTCAGAAGTTACAAGAGTAAGTTGAGTTTTTTTTTCTCTTCACAGTCCTCCCAAGATATCATCCCTTCATTTGATTCCCTTGATTTCATTTTTGTCTGTTCACACAACCTCCCCCACCCATAATCCCTGATTGCCGGTAACGTGCTCCATTAAATCGCCGCTTCCCGCCGGTGTCAGGATACATTCCTCCCGAAGCGGCAAATACCGGAATTAATTAATTGTGAGAATTCCTTGTGTAGATCATTCCACCGCAAGAGTTCCGTCAGACGTTAAAATTTATTTAACACGACGTACGAATAATTGTTTTCGCCGGAAAACACCGGTGGCGTCTTCTGCGAGCCATCAATCCGCAGCCCTCGTCCCCATTGTCAGGTGATAAAGTAAACGAAATCCCACTTAGCCAAATGCGAAGATGGCTGAGGGAAAATTCGGCAGCATTTCTTCGCCATCTTTATTCCCATCAGCAGGCTCTTTGTGGTTACACACAGTCCTCGGCGCTCGCACACATCTCGGAGGCTTCCATCCATTAAGGGGTTTATGGTTCAATTTTGTGGAGCGTTCAAACGAACATAAGACTGTGATTTCATCGCTCGCTGAAGGGGGCGACGTGCGCCTGCACGAGCGCCATAAACACTCGCTCGCAGCCGAAGCACGGTCTGCAAAGGAAAGCGCATGGTTTCGGATAAATTGGATTTTTAATTTTTAATTACATGTGGAGAACCGCCTGGGCACCCGACGATAAGGAGAAGCTCTTAGACGTTGCGTTTGCGTTGGTTCTGGCCTTGACGCGGAAATGATTAATCACGCAGTGACATATATTCCCTCGCAAAACATTTCTCAGCGATAAACGATTTGGCGGAGAGATAACGACGTCATTTGTTTCGGCCTGTCGTGATTAGGGGAAGTGCTGATTGAAATGTATGATTGGCTTTCAACTCGACTTTACGAGGTTACATGACCGGAGGACAACTAAGTTTGCATTGAAGCTACAAATTAAGAAGCTTCTCTAGACGGGGAGGTGCAATCCTTTTCTACTTCGTTGTGTCTTGGAATAGAAAACTTTGCCTGCACCAGCTATGATGTCAATCCGCTCCCCTTGAAAAGAGGATTTTACACGATCTTCTCGAGGAAGTGACACGGCAGCACTCTTTCAGCTTGACATTGACGGTCTCACTCAATTGGTTATCAACCTTAACGGAACAGTCAGAATTCTCCATCAACATTCAACGCCATTTAAAGAGTTTTTTTTAAGAATGTCCAGAATTAGACAAGGCACAGGGTAGTGCGTCTCTATCCACCCTGTCCACGAATAGGTGGTGAGGTCCGATCTGCACTCTTGAATCTTCTTCAATCCCAATCGTTGACTTCAATGGCCCGAATTCCCAGTCAAAACGAAAGGGTGAATCTTAGAAGCGATGTTTTGGTAGTTGACATGATTGGCGTGAGCAGTCTCCTTTCTTGTGCACCGGACATAATTTTGTCTGACGGTAGCTTGTATATGAGCTGATACATGCATCCAACCAGATCATCACCAGCTGCTTTAGCAAATTCAGATAATAGTTCATCAGCTCGAGCATCTTTCTTTGAATTCAACATCGACATCACTATCTTGTGTCCGTCTAAGTTGTGGGTACGCAGTTCTTGTTCATCTTTGTACAAAATGAGTTAAACATTCTGCCTGACACCAATATTGGGGCCTTGAATTGTTATCATGGACTGTGATGAATGTTCTACCAGTTGTCCGTTTTTGTCCCTTCGTTTCAAGGCTTACGTCTACCGAACAACTAACTTATCGCTTTTGAGCCTCACATCCGGTAATTACCTCCTTCTATCTATTCAAAAGGGCACTTCTCACTTCTCATACTCTTCCTTTCTGAGAAGCCGGTGCCCTTTCTTTACCATCAATTCATACAGCTCGCGAACATGTCTGGTCCTTGGACACAGAGTTGTCTTGTCGGTCTGCTGACATCGTCAAACTATAGGTTTCTTGTTGGTGTTGTCATGAAGCCTACCACATAAGTGACAGCTTCTTTGATGACTGTTTGGCAATGTTTGAAATTTTTTTCTATTGTAAGTGATTTGCAAGCAGACTCGGCAAAGTTTCTAGCAAACACGTATGATGCCAGCTTTCTAACGTCAAACCGTGTTGTTCCGACTTTCATCCTTAAAAAGGTTATACGAGTCTCACAGATCAACAATAGAGGCATTAGCGTGATTGAACGAACAGAGCAAGTCGTCCTTAAGGCGTTTGCTGGTTCTGACTAACATGAAAACAGCTAAGATCGGCTTGGCGGTAAATGAGACTAACGCAACGTATATGCTGCCTGGAAGGAATGACGCAGAACATCGAAGTTTCAGCCGCGGACCTTGTCTACTGCAACTCCGATGTGAATAAGGACAGCAACATTGTCAATCGCGGTTTCTTTGGACTCAAGTGGGCAACTGACTGATGGAACGGAGTCCCAAAATTCTAAACTCATTCTTTCGAAAGACCAAACTGTCGCCGAGACAGGAACGCCGTTGAAAGCGAATAATGAGGCTCTTGGTCTTTTCAAGCGGAAAAATTCTGCATACATTTTTCCTTTTCTTTGCGTTTATGTTGTCTGGAGAAGAGCGTCCAATGAAGGACTGCAAGATGACCGACGCCCAGTCAATTCCCTTTTTTAATTTAAGTCATTAACGTTGAGAGAACTGCCTCATATTCTTCACATATTTACTGATTTGACATCGGGCTACTCTTTATAAACTGTACATACAATCGTGTATGCACACAAAACTGGTTTTAGATCTGAAAGTGATTTTGCAAAAAAGGAAAACAAAAATTAAACCACTGCGTACGATGAGAATTTACAATTCAAAAATTTTGTGAATCAGCTTAGTGGGTCGGTCATGTGTAAAATTCATTTAACTCGTTAGTCCCGTCTGTATAATGGCGCTTTAATTGATTCTGAGTAATTACCGTGTTTTTTCTTAGGACGACATAATACTTTTTTTCATAGTTTATAAACGTTTATGGGATGCACATTCATGTGAGTCCGTGGTGTATTGTTGTGTTCTCTTGACCTGTCACCTGTCCTTGAACCGGCGTTTGGAACTTTGTATTGTACTTAGTTGCCGCATCTTCTCATTCTTCTTTTTCTTGTGGCGTTACATTCCGGGATGGACCTGGACCTCAATCAACATGCCACTCCAGTCAGCACGGTCTTTCACCAGCTGCCGCCAGTTGCACACTCCAAGTTGGTTGAGGTTCTTCTCCACTTGTGTGTGCCACCTTAGACTGGACCGTCCTCTGTTGCGTTGTCCCAATGACTCAGATTCGAAGACTTTTCGGGGCGGAGCAGTGGTGTCCATACGCTCTACATGGCCTAGCCGTTCTTAAGCGTTGTATCCGAAAACGCTTGAATAAGCTCATGCCGCTGTACAGCCCATACAGTTCGTGGTTGAATCTTCTCCTCCAGATGCCATCAACGCAAAAGGGACCAAAAATCGCACGCAAAACTTTTCTCTCGAAAACACTAAGGGCTTCCTCATCCGCGTTTAGAAACGTCCAGGTTTCCGCGCCATAATGTAGGACTTGGATGATCAATGTATTATATAAAACAAGTTCAGTCCTTCGAGAGAGGGCTTTATTACTCAATTGCGTCTTGAGCGCAAAGAAACGGCGATTGGCAAGAGTGGTTCTGCTTTTGATTTCAGCACTGGACTTAGTTTTCATATACATAAGTGATATTCAATTCATCTCCAAAACTTACAAATGTCACATGAATGCAGGTTCATTGTAGACGGCGCCTTGCTTTCTTTTTGATCGGTGTGTTTGAATTCAAAAATGGATTTCAACACGGTTCCAAATTGGTTTTTACTGTTGTTTTGAACGCTAACTTCACGCATTTCTCAGTTATACATACGAGTATTTTGGTTTATTTACTATCCCATCTTAATTGTGTGCCGTTTGAAATGAAAAAAATGTTTTCGGGAATAACTTCGTTGTACTTCATTTAAGCACAAAACTATAAAAATATAGAAATCAATTATAGGTATTTCGATTGACACCTAAGATAGCCGCGATGAATATTTTCCTACACTAATAATTATTGAGTGGCACTACAGCCCTCAAGAGACCAGAGCCTATCTTCTACAACAACACTAGCTATTTCGTTCAAATTAATTCCTGGAACTTATCCAGGTGATTTCAACCTTCTGTGATGCCAAATCACACATTTATGAATGTTATAGAAAAACAGTCACGAACTGTCAATGTTTTTTTTTCTCCATTCATTCACTCATTTATTGTCACTTAAAGTGGTGAATGGATACAAAATTAATTTTTGCAAGTAATAAAACTTAAAAGCATCAACTCGGTTTATATGCTGTCAATTTTATGGTGCCATTAAGCAGATCTTTATTGTACTTTTCAAATTCAAATACAAAGAGAAGCGAAGCAAAGCAACTCAACTTAAGAGATTGCCGTTTATTCAAAAATAATTTCTTTAACGCACTCTCAAATTCCTTATGGTTATGGTTAGTCGCCTTGCCAAGACAAAGAAAACATTTGATTCATTTGTGGTTGAGGTTAAGGACCATCTCGACGAGTTTTTCGATGCCATTCTAGTAGCGATTGTCCAGCCTCCTATCTAGATTGTCCTTGTCGATGGGGTTCTATCCGTCAAATATCTCCTTTCACGTGTTGCAGTTGGGCTCTGTTGAGCTTCTTATTGACCATATTATTCTTTTTCAACGTTGCACCATGCAAAAGAGATTTTAAAAATATTACAAAAGCCGCATTGACCACCTGTGCTGAAAATACCACAGTTATACTCTATTTTGCAAATTAGGTTGTTTCCGCTTGTCTAACTAAAGAAATTGAGTTCTACATCCCAAAATGAGAACCAAGGCCTAGCTTCTACAATAACTTTTCGTGTTGTTCATGCCACTGTTCTGTCACGACTAGAGAGGACCTCAAGTTTTTAAACGACTACGACACGGAAAGAATTTAAAGACCACCACCACAACAACCATGTACCTTCAAGCAATAATGTTTTCTTGCACGATTTTATCTAAAAATATTAACATCATATTCCAGGCAACACAATTCAAAAGCTTGCAGGGACATATTTTATGAAAATCCTTTTTTGTTGATTGTAATTCATTGCCTGTATTTTTTCTTGTTGTGTTGTTCTTTCATTTCTTGTACCAATCTTCTGTGTATCTACCAGTTTGCCGTGATGTTTGACGAGGACGTCCACCAAAATTAAATTTTTCATTTATTCGGTGGACAGTATGATTGTAAGCGCTTGCGGGCGCACATCGGTTAATAACAATGAAGGTCGTTGAAATAATGTCTTTGACAATTATTACAACATTCAATAATATTTATATTGAAAAATGAGATTCAATTGTTTTTTGTCAATGTGAACTTCGGTTTAAAACAAATTATCTCAACTATAGGATCAACTAGTGGTCGCCGTGGCGTAATGGTAAGTACGTCGACCGCCGCGCAGAAAGTCTAGGTTTGCTTCCCGGACGGGACACCTCTCATTTTTTACGGCACCACCTCTTTCGAGTTCCTGACAGCACTCAAAGAGTATCATTTGTCTATGAAAAGCTTCTCAAATCTCGCCGTTCGAAGGCGGCAAAAAACTGTAGGTCCCCTCTACTCGTGCGAGAACAGTAGCACGCACAGCACGAGTAGTTGTTGTAGAAGCTAGGCCCTGATCCCATGTGAGCTGTAGTGCCACGTAGTTATTAATTAATTTAAAGCAACTTCATATAGGGTCATACGAAATTCGCACAAATGTGCCGTTTAAAATATCGGTTTTTGGTGAATATCTGTGTTTTTGAAGAAGCAGCATTTTGAAATAATCTTGTATTTTACTTCATAACGTAGTTTCCTGAATTTTTTCTCGCTCTAATTATTAAAATATATACTGAAACAAACAAAATATATATCATTTGTAGTAAAAAGTATTCGACTTTGAATAAGTAAAAAAAAAACAGTCTTAAGTTTCGAAATGCTATAAAAAACATTCGCACATAGTTTTGATCACAGTCATATCAAAAATGTGTGAATGCGAACTTCGGGTTCGAACATAAAATGAGTGTACCCGATACTGTTGCAGTCTGTATTTACTCATCTGCCTAAGCCAGGAAACCTTTTTGAGGGATAGAGATAAATAGCCCGAAGTTCAGGAATTTTAATGACGGGGGAACATGGCAAAAATGTTAAATTCCTTTGAAAACGAAACCTTAAAAATTGTAATCGGTTGACTTTATCAAAAAATTCAAGAAATTAAAATTCAAGAATAAGAAAAAATATTACAAAGAATGTGCTTTCAACAGTTCAAAAGATCGTGAACCGTGAACCTAAGTTGCTTGAAATTTGTAACAAGACTTATTTAGCGCCTTTTACGACTCTCGAAACATGAATGGGAAAAACACGAAATCGCTGCGCCATAAACTCTTTATTGTTTCTTAAGATTTATTTGGTAGCAATGTCGTTTGCAATCATGCGAGTATTGCTTCGCGAATGAGTGTAATCATAAATGTAGGTTTATCGATAGCAACCCTAAAGCAAGTAATATATGACAAATCTTTAAACAACTTGGTTTTTGGTGAATTTTTTTTACAGGCATTGCTGATTCCCAAACCGCGAAGCGATAACGCAAAGAATGGTCGAGTGCCTTCAACTACTGAGTCAAATTCAACTTGTAGACGAATAATCTTTGTGCAGAATTCTCCTTAGATTCTCCGTGAGAACGACACCGAGTTGATGTTTTGTCAATTGAGTTTTACAATCTGATCCCAATCACATTCCCATTTATACACAATGTACAACGATGTCTACCAGCATACCAATCCCTTAAATAATTTGCACTTGCCGTTGCAACTTCTTTTAAAAAAACGCACTGCTACAAGTTCTCAAGACTGTCCAACGTTGTCCAAGCGTTAACCGTCAGTTTGTTTCGCGATCAAACAGGAACGCCTGTTAGCGTCAAAATAACCAATGATTTTCAAGAATAAAAGAACAACACTAGACCCACCAACCTGATTCGCAACAGTTATGAAAGATAGATGATAGAGCCCTACAAAACCTTAAATTTGTAGATTTATAAACATATTTTTTATAAGTGACACTAAAGGGATTGTTTAGTGCCCTTAAGTGACCAGAATTAAGTCACAGCACGGGCCAAAGGTGTAGGGGAAGAGAGGGAAAGGAGGTTGCATTCAAAAAAAACCTCCTCTTGCGAGTTGCCGACAAGACACAAAGGTACTCTTTTGGCAACTGTCAATGAAAAGCCTCTCAAATCTGGCCGTTCCGAACCGACATAGAACTGTAGGTCCCCTTTCCTCGTGAGAGAACAATAGCACACACAGCGCAAGTAGTCTTTCATCAGTTGCTTCGTGTTGAACACTTTAAAATGGTTTTGGTTGTTGTCTATTGTGATCTCCCGGAGCGTTTCTATAAACCGTAATTATAAGTTGTTTATCTAAATTATTCCTTCCTAAATTAAACCAACTAAAGGCTTTTTGGACTACACCAAACCCTACATTCAAAACAGTGAACAGCGTTCAAAAAAATTAGTCAACAGATATCGCTTATCTGCTTTAGACGATGTTGCAATCGACGCGATAGTCGTCTATTGTGCGGAATATTCCACAAGTTCTTTGTTATATTTTTACAATCACTCGGTATCTCTTTGAAAAGTTGTCAATAGGTGCGATTCGGATTATCCAATGTCGTTTATCATTAGTTGATTTGGAAGCTTTCATTTGTTTGCGGATTTTGTTAATAAATTTAAATGTCAATACAATTTCAGTACAAGCTTGTTTGTTTGTTCAGTGTTATCCCCGTTGTGGGGACCGATTTCAATGAGAATTTGGAACCTTTTTGGTGATGTTCCTACGAGTGACATGGGCTAACATAAATGGCGTGTTAACTTCGACTCTTATCGAATGATTTACTTTTTTGAGCAATTGTAAAAATCACCCCTCCTCTACTTTTCTATCACCTGCTTATTTGCAAACCTATAGCATGGAAGTAGAGATAAGTCTTCAGTTGATGAAATATCTTCAAACAATAAAAGTTCTCAATAACCGCAGCTCCTACATAAGTCAAACTTAACCTACATTCCGACTTCAACTCAAACTAAGTTCAACTTAACTTTGGTCGCGTGGTCACTTTAGTATAGTGGCTCATACGGAAACACGCCGAAGGCCCTATGTTTGATTTCTGGAATACACAGGGCTAGAAACCAAATCTAGACCTAGTTAGTCCAGAAATCAAATATACCTCTTTTCATAGCATCCCTTCTTTCGAGTTACTGCCAATACTCTTAGACCACTAATCGTTTACAAAAAGCTCGAATTTTGCCTATCGAAGTCGGTAATAAACTGTAGGTTTCTGTAGTTATATAGTAAAGTTCTGCAACTTGGAAAAGAAAAAGAGGAACAAAAGCTCTGATTACGCATCGAGCCAAGAAATTGGTTTCAAAATATTACATAAATGATGAACCATACATTTAATCGGCGGTAAGAGTGCCGACAATTTTGAGACTCATTTAAGGCGTTCTCCAGGCGTCTCTAGACGTCTGTAGACATTCTCTAGACGTCTCTAAACGTTCTCTAGACGTTCTCTAGACGTCTCTAGACGTTCTCTAGCGCCTCCAAAACTAGTTACATTCTGCAATCAACGTCAAAATGAATAATTAATTGAAAAAATCAACGTATATGTAAAATAGGTCTTTGTTAAGCCAAATATAAGCGCCGTTTTTACCCAAACTTATCGCCCTTTTTTGGATAAAGCCCATATTTCATCTGTGTAGAACTTCTGGGATTTTTGGGCGACAAATTGATTCACCTGCGTCTTGCAGAACTCTAAGAAATTTATACCTCTACCATTAAGAGAATTCAACAGATATCGAAACGTAGACGCATCAGATCTTTTAAGAGGCCAGGCTCTTTTAATCTTGCGCCGGGAAATAAAAAAGGACAAAACACATCCTCTGTTGATTAATTCTGGCCCGTTTTCTGTTGAATTATAAGTAAAAATAAATAAATTGTGTGGCACTACAGCACACACTGAACCAAGACCTAGGTTCTTCAGCAAGTACTCGTGTGCTTCGGATAGATCACAATTAGAGACGACATCTGGAGACACCGACCAAATTTGTAAATTTCGCGGCGAATAGTCGGCCAATCGAAGGAGGTAGTGCCGTAAAAATATGCGAAACCTTCAGTTACGGAATTGAATGAGGAATCGAATCTGGTAACCAACTTATTGTTCACCACGCCACGGCAGAGTAGTGATAACTGAAACACTTCCTTCAGTTGTTGACTGTTGTTAGCAGAAATAAGAATTCAGATAAAAGGTTTGTCACATACCGAAATGCATGTGTTAATGACTGAACAAAAGTCTCCACTATTTATTGTCCCAGGTTCGATTCCCGGACGAAACACCTCTAATTTTTCACGGCACTACCTCCTGCGGGTTGCCGACAACACTCAAGAGTACCAATTGTCAATCTCGTCGTTCGGAGTCGGCATAAAACTGTAGGTCCCCTCTCCTCGTGAGAGAATTGTAGTACGTACAAAACGAGTAGTTGTTGTCGAACTTAGGTCCTGATCCCTTGAGGCCACTCAATTATTATTTTATTAAAAAAAAATATTATTTACATATACAATTCTAATGGATTTCGTACTGTAAGAAGTAAGAAAACTAGAATGACATTCTGTTGACATTTATTTAACGCTGAAATAGTGTTTTAACTTAAGTCACTGAGCACCAGAAAAATAATCACCAGCAAAGGTTTAAATTTGCACTGTTTGCACAGAAGACCTGGAGTTTGTACCAAAAGTGAAGTTTTAACTCGCATTGAGAACCCCAGCTTGTTTTACAGACGAAAGTCACTAGGAATCTACTTACAACGTTAAATTTCTTTGAATGAATTGAATACTGATTCTTAAAGAGTCTCAATCTATGATTAAATGCCATACTCAAAAAAATGCCTACCTTCTAAATTTGATTAAATAATTGCGATCCCTTTTTTCAACAATGTGAATTGTCGACAATTCAGGAAAGGTCACCTTCTTTTAATTTGCCTATTTTACGAAACAGCACACCCCTTGCAACCGATAAAAGATAATTCTCCCTGTCGACTCGAAGGCAAGCGATTGCCGCAATAAACTACCGTCGCATAAATTCAAGTGATTATTATAAATTTCCTCTAAGAAAATAACCTCTCAAGAGTTGCAATAAAAACGCGCATCTGTCTTCTCTTTAATTTGCTCGTTGAATGGAAAGCTGCTCCTGAGGAGCAGTTTTCCTTGAAAATTCCTCTCAATTTCAGGCGTACACCCTCTTCCATTGACTGAGATTTGCATATGCAATGTACAACCGGCTGCGTTCCTTGAAAATTATCTCTCTATCGACTCACCCCTCCCTCCGAGGGTTATGCAGAGATACCCGCTTTTTCACGACCATTATCGTGTCACTAGAATTCGGCTTACACTGTGTTAACGTGAAGATTGTGATTGTATTTTTTTCTTTTTGTGGCTGTTTTGAAATTGAGAAATGAATAGTTTCATTCTGTATTCATTGTCATTCGTTTCATTTACATTATATTGATCTTCCGCCATTGCAAAAGTCGAAAGTAATGACATATTTAGAGGTTTCTTTTTGTGTGCTTATTTCAAAATGGAAGCCAGGTCATTCTTAGCTTGCTTCTCCTCTCAGACAATCTTTTCAACCGTCTGGGTAACCATCTTCTTGCCTGTCATATTATGAGGCTGATGTGGTCCAATCTAAGCCTTGAACGCTTGCTGTGCTTCATATGATTAGACAGATTAGCGACACTAGCTGGTGTTATAAATGGGCATTGTGCAAACATGCAAACAGACTAGCTTTTCCCCACAACGTCATCTATTGCAGTTTGCAGAGATGAGGAAAAAGAAAACAGCATCTCCCATCTCCTGTGTTCACGTGAAGTCTTCTCTAGACGCAGAAAAGGCCACTGTTGAGGTACTGATTGTTCACAGTGCTTACATAGCGGTAAAACGGACATTTCCACGATTTTATAGACGTTTGAACTTTCGGAAGGGGTTGCAATTTTGACACGAAATGACCAGAACTAAAAGGACTAAGCCAAAAGTGCAATTTACTCTCTATAACAGAATCAGTAGTACAGACATTATTCGTACATTCAACTGTCTTCATCCAAGAAAATCAGCAAAACTGTTTCCTTTCATATTTTCGTTTTCATAGGTAGAGTAAAGGAGAGTAAAGGGGATGGGCAGAGGGTCATGTCATGCTTGTTCAAAATATGGACCACATTTATTAGCAAAGGAGTTATTGTGGTGCTAGAATACAGTCGACGTCGGCTACAGACCTCTTCCGAAGAAGGCTCTTGCGTGATCTATTCAAAGCTTCCAGTTACTTTAAGTGGTCAACTGTCGCACCCTGAACCGACTCTGAACAATTGTAAAAATTCAGGCTGTAGACGGACCGGCAGAACAAGATTTGTTGTCCATGGGAGACGAACAGAATTCCGAAATACAAATTCTCAAAATGCCAAAAGTTCCAAAATGACGAAAAAAACGCCAAAATTGTAAAACTTCATATTTCTGCAAAAAGTTGACATGTTGGACCCGCATCCAGCACTCCATCACCAGAACTTAAGCCAAACCAAACAGCGAACCAACGTTGGACGATTTCAGGGGGGCAATATGCCCCCTCTCCACATCTGCTCTTCTGAAAGGTTACTTTTGAGGTTTCTTTTCTCGGGTTTTATGGGCATTTCGAGATTACAGGTTTTTATCCACAAACTATCGTCAATTGACACTTCCTCATATTTGAAATATTTATTCTTCAAAGCTGGGTCCATAAATACCCGAGTTTGGTTTCTTTTGGATGCGCTCTTGAATAACAACATGAGCCATTCAGAGACTACTGAAAAAGGCCAGTACAGCTTGCATGTTACAAATTCTGTTTTCGATTTTTTGGACATTGAATGCCTACAAACAGGGTTTGAGCGTTAAAGTCAAACTACTTGAAGACTCATGTTGGAATATGTCGTTAAACTATAATATTCCCCACAAGCGTCTATGAAGCTAGTTGTTCTTTAAAATGATTCTGAACAGACAGACGCTACAAATGAAATGCGTGCAGAGCTAATAACAACCATCCACGACATTTTGGCGCATATGCTGAGGGAAACATACTCCGCCACTCGTTAAATGTAAATCTGCGTCAGCTTCAGGAGACATGGAACTATTCCCACATCAATAAAGTTCAGGCTGTGTTCAACCTGTGTGAACATTAAGCAGGCCAACACACCAACCAAATCGTGCGGATTTAATATAGAACAGAGAACAGCTGCAAATAATAAATTAAACCATGATTGCGCAACTGGCGCTGTCACTCTGTCGTACCTGCGTTTCGATGCTTTTATTGACAAACCCAACTCCCTAATCTGCGAACAAATCACTCTATAAATTGACATTATCTCCCCACTGTTCCATGACGTAGCGGTAGATAGACAGATACATAATTTCCCCCCAGACAAACACTAACAGCCCACGTGCTCTGAGCAGCTTGTTAAACAAGGGATGTAATACAATACTCTAAGCGCTAAGCGGGTGAGGCTCATTAGGAATTACTGTCTTGCCACTGACATTGCATGCTTGCGGTCTCCCCTGCCATGCTCGAAACCAAACTGACACACCGCACGAATACTTCATAAACTTGAATTTTGCACTTTTCATTAGCGTCCCTTCCGTAAATGCCAACGCAAACGCCACGTACCGGCAATGCCTTGCTTCGCAGCTTATAAATAAACTCTGACTTAATCTGTCACAAAATTATAATTCTTATTGGCAGTAGAACACGCGCTCCCCCATGAATCATCTGCGCATAGCCATCCGTCCATCCACACCACCCATTCGGTTGTAAGTTTGTTAACAACATCTCTTTCCCATTGCAGCCAGCGCATCCCTGTTCCCGCTCTTGCTCAACTGCAACGTGCACATTGTCATGTATACCTACTACCTCATGGCCGCTGCGCTACCCGCTGAGGTTGTGGCCAAGCTAACGCCCGTCAAAAAGTCCATCACCACGATTCAAATCATCCAGTTCGTCCTGATTCTGGTTCAAGTATTCATCGGCTACGTTCGAGGCTGCAACATCCCCACCTGGTTCCTTGGCATGTACGTCCTCATCATCAGCATGTTCTTCTACATGTTCTACGACTTCTACAGAAAGAACTACAATTCAAAGAAGCAGAACGCCGCAGCGGAAGCGAGGAAGAAGCGCGAAGCGAATTGAGGTCAGCAGTCGCCGCCGCCGCCGCCGGCGTGTGTGCCTGGAACTAAGCTATTTGGTAAACACTCGTAGATGCTCGCTCGTGGAATTTGTGGAAATTAAAGAAAAACATCAAATCGGTTTTGTTTTAATTGTTAATGCGCCTGTGGCGACGCACAGCACGTCACCCCCAACTCCTGGGCTGTCCATATCACACAGCGAGCACCTGTCGCCGGGCGGTGATGGATTCCCAAAACACGTCCTGCGTGTGGGCGAGTTGCTGAACTCTTCCAAAATGCCATAAAAACCCTTTAACCAGCTCAGTAGGCGGCTGGTTACACACCTAACTGTCAGGATTGGGGATCACTGCGAGGTGGGTGAGCGCTCGCCGTCAAGCAGAAATCCCTTGACAGCGACAGGTGAACGCAATTTCTGCTTACGTCTCGTGCCAAGTTCCCGGCAACGATGACGTGAGCGAGAGTGTAGCGAGTCAACGTTTGTGTTGCTCTTGCGTAATGTCTTTTTTCAATTAAGTTAATTACAGCCGCGCGAGCGAGATAAACAAACCGCGCAACGACGCTGGGCAACAATCGAAAAAGAAATCTTTGCCCTTCGGAGTTGAGTTTGCTGCGGCGGCCCAGTTTGGTGGGAAGGCGATCACATCCGTGTGACCAGTCTACGCCAATCTAGTCAATTAAAATGGGGGGAATGGTTCTGTGTGTGAGCTCGTAAAAGGGGCCGGCGAAAGTGTGCGTCGCTCAACGCTGGATTCTAGTCCGACGTGACAGATGTGGAAGCAATTAACAGCGAACAGAGTGAAGTGTCTATCGAAAGAAGCGCGGTGTGTGGTGATTTACGAGATGGATTTTGAAAACACAATCGTCACGTTGTGGAGAATTCCATTCGGCGGAGCGAGGTTCGAAATGATTTCATCGAGCAAGCTGTGGGTACTTTTCCGCTTTAATAGCGACATTCGGCAATTAATTGTTTTTTGAACGAAATAATTGTATTCTGGATTTCTGTCAGGCGGGGATGGAGAGGTGGGGTGTCATACGATTTAGATGTAGGCATGAAGCGTTTGGTTTCTGTAAACTGTGTAAAAGTGCAGTCTTTAGCCAGTGAAGGTGAAGACCGGACGAGGGGAATAATTACGGAAAATTAAGAAAATTATCAAGGAGTAAGGCTAAGTATTAGGATCATTGTGGACAGGGGAGTTGTAGAGGTAGAAACACCAGCCAGACCTCTTCCGCAGTAAGTTGTAGAGTCTTGCAGATAGTTCTAGGCAAAGAAATGGTAAATGATCCGACCCCGAAGCAAAACGATTCAACATTTTCATCAGTTCAGGCCTTGGACGGGCAGACTATGTTTCGTTGTCAATTGGAGAGGGGGAGAGATGTGCTTTTTCGAACGAGAGGAAACCTGTTGTTGGTGAAATATGGTTTGCTTTAACATAAAAGTTCGTTAATCAAACTCAAAAACACAGGCCACCCAGAAAATTAAAAGGCTAATGCCCAAAAAAAGAGCTCTACGGTTTATTTCTGAATGATTTGTGCTGCAAACGCAACCTTAATTTAATCAACAAACTGTCATTCCCTCGATATTCAGCTCACATCGTGCTTACGCTCATCTTCTGTCGTTGATGTCAAATTGAATGTGATCAGCTATTTACAATGCGTTCTCGGATGACCGTGCAAGGCGCAAAAGACGACGAAGTTGACTGTCTCAATCATTTTGAAACGGAAATAAAATTTTTCAGAGAAATACGACTTACAAAATGTGTTCTAATAATATAAAGCTTAAGTTGTCGCCTTTCATACAATCTATAGTGTTGCAGAATTCATTCAATATCACTGGTGGAATCACACTTCAGAGTTATCTACCGATACGTAAGTATACATAGATGTCACCTTTTTTCATTGAAACCGAAGGCCTTTCGGAAGGAAAAGGCTTTCCGTCCTTGATGTGTGTAGCATGTCGTTCACAAAGTTGGAACGATCACATATTTGATGTCATGAAACGGTACAAAATGTCTAGGTACGTTAAAATGATGTAAGAAATATTTCATCCTCCTTCGTTCCTTGGCCGCACGTGGTCTGTTAAAGGACATAAAATTCGACGTGCAAACCGTAAAATCCTTGTCTTTGATTCGTTTACTGGAGCTGTTAACAGTTAAGCCGTTCGCCTAAGTTGTGCGAGGTAAACTTACGCACAGCCAACAACGGATGAACCAATTCCATTATTTCAACTCTCGGATAGAGGAGTACCGCGGCATACATGGGTTCGCCACCGTTGTGGTGATTTGCTCCAGAAGTTCCACGATGAGTTTGTATGTGAGCTTGCATACAGGCATGTTGACAACACTTTGACTTGAGGGCAATCAACGACGTTGCCCTGTGTGCACATACCCATGCCATCTTTACACAAATCTTGAGGAAAACACTCTACATCCGGACACTAAGTCGATCGACTCTTTAGAACACCAACCAAGAAAAGATGCTCAAATGAATTATCGAACTGCATTCCTACCCTTCGAAAATTCACCCACAAACTAGCTCGGAATGCCCATCAGTTCACCATAAAGCCCATATTTCAACATACAGTTGAGTTAAGAGATTCGTGAGCCGCACAAATCGATGTGTCCCCCGATTACAACCCACCAGGCATGTAAGACCAACGTGCATCGGTTCCTCTTTGCCCTCCTTTGTGGAGGAATTTCTTCATCCCGCCGGAGCAAATATTTCCCTACGGCAAATACGTTTCCTTACCCATTGTATTGCCGGACATTACATACAACGTGTTCGGGTTCGACATTCTTTTGTCTTAAGACAGGGCCTTTATTTAGGATACATTCAGTAATCAGTGAGCCCTTGTCCTTGTCTAAGTGAACGATTTTCTCAAGAGTTGGACCCGCCTAGGTTTGGAATACCACAGAACCAGTGGTCTAAGCAAAATTGAGTTTTCCTTTCATTAATTGGTATTGTAACAGTAGTGCAGTTAACACCTCAGGAAACCTAAAAAATGAAGAGGGAGAGTCGACAACCACTGATAAAGTGCCTTATTTACAGCGATGTGTTTACAAAGCGAACCATCCCTCAGGCACATCAATTCTTTCACTGCAGTTTTGCAGATTTTTACAACTCCACTGGGACTCATGACGTAACAGAGAGGAAGCGCAATTTATCGAACAGGCGGAAAGCGACGACAACCTCTAAGCGCTCAAACAAAGGAGTTCTTTTTTTTAAAGACCCTGGGGATGACAGCAGCAAGTGTATCAGCAGCGAGTGGAATTCCCTCAATAGGCACAATGACCAAAGAAAGTAACCAGGACAATGACGGAATCGTTTTCCACAATTACAATGGCAAGCGAAGCGCAGGGACGCAGAAATTTGAGATAAATGTTTCACAGGATGTTGTCAATCGTAATACAGGTTGCCATTTGGAATTCAACGGAGCCAATATACAAGAAATATGAACACAACACGGAGCTTTATACACATCCTTCAACTTAACACCACGCAAATGAGCTGTAAACACATTTACGAGGAACGTCATGCTGCATGCATGAGTTGTGGACGACGAGGTTTCCCATCGTGCTGCTATACACATCTACACACAATTCAGCGAGACCACCACGAGTCTCCTTTTCGGAAAACTCATCTGTTTCTGTCGAGTTTCGCTGCAAGTTGACGAGTTCTGAATTTTAAGTAGGATGACTTGAGGCACTTTGTACTTTCCGCGTTTTTTTGGCGACATTCGTGAAAAGTTAAACCAGCAGCTGAAGAACTCCACGAATTGTTGCAAGATGGAGGAGAAATATTTAAGCAGCTAAGACCTTCATCAGAGAATCCCGCTTACAAGATTTGAGACAAAGATTTAAGGTTAGGACGATACCGCATGGAAAAGTAATACAAAATAGATCCAAAGGAATGGTGCAGCAGCAGACATGTTCTCAAATACTCCATTACAGGACAGCTGTAGAGCATTAGTCACTTTCTGCAATCTTCCGAAACCAGGTTAGTAAACATACGGAATCCATCTGTTCAGAGTGATTCCAAATTACTCACAATTCCCCTCATTACCTATTTCCATTGGAAGTTGTTGTTCTCGTTCCCTACCGCAGAACCAGTTTCCACGCGAAACATTTTCCCAAATGGATCCACAATTCCACTCACGCGATGTGTGCAATAAGCGCAAATGGTCATAAAACGGAGGAAAGTATGTGTGAGGGTAGAATTTGAACATTTCGCGCGAGGATTTGATGTGCCTCTGGCGTCTTCGTTCTTTTGGCGGAGTGAGAAGCACAGAAAAGGATTCTGACAGGGAATATCAATAAAAACAGTCGCCAGGGGCACGTGAGAAAATTCATCCCCCAGCACCAGACAACAGAAAGCCCTTAACTCCAACGGAAGTCTTATATAATGGAGCGTAACTGCACCGGTAAATAACACATTGCTGAAAGTTCCTTGACCGCTACTGAATGAGCGTAAATCATTTAATGTGAACTGTCCCCTTAAGTGAGAGAGGGGCAAACAGAAACTTGTTGAGAATCGACAACCGCTCGCTCTATGCACACACCTTGAAACCTTGACAAATCAATTGTGACCGAGTTTTTCTGCAAACACAAAAAGCCCTCATGATGACTAACAGCAAAGCCCAGGCTACTTTCTCCACTTCAGCAACTGCCCGCTATCAGTTAGAGAGGTCAGTCCAAACCAAACCTATTTATAGAGCAGACCATTGCCGTATTACCATCCTAGGTTCACATCGTCAGTCCGCATGTACTGGCCCATAATTAATATTGTCATTGATTACCACTATCTGCACTCAGCAGATATCAGAGGAAAACACGAAGAATAAAATATTGTCGCTCCTATTTCATTTTTGTTATTATTCTCCCAGAAGCAACAACAAATAGGCCTGTAACGTCGGCAAGGCAGTGTGCTCGACACACCAGAAACGTCAAACAAGTGACAGCAGGCAATTGCATACAACTTATCCTCCCCCCCCCATTCAAGCGATGAGACATTTTTTTTTTCTCTTTATCCGACTGTGTCCATTTCAGGCCAGGGCCCGGTTAATGCACTTTTTGCCCGAGGAAATAATTGAAATAATTGCAAAAACATATACAAACACGCACCGTATAGTATGACAATAGACCGGCATTCTCGTCCAGTACAAAGAATCGATACTGCCAGCCTTTCATGACGTTTGTCCACTTGCTGAGGGTGCCCTCGAGAGTCCCAGTGCCAGCCATTGTATGAATGTGCTTCTCTCGCCACTAACTTGATGAATTAACTTCGATTTCTGCGTTTAATTATCTCACACACTCTGCACAAAAGATTGAATTACACTTGCGAGGAGCGTTCACTGGACGCGTCGGTTAGGGACACAGGGAAACGGATGTTTAACAACTACTGCGAAACCGAAAATAAACGAAAATAATGATTAAACGCGATTGAAGGAAACTGCTTCTTCTTCGCCACAATTTGTGTCGACACCGACCGACGACAGCACCGTAAATTTTCTCACTGCACTTTGCTTGAGCGGGCAGATATATCACATGAGATTTTCAGCTACATTTGCCATACCATTGCGGCTGACACATTGGGAACGATGGGGAAATGGTTCGCATAGTACTTCTCGACGGGTGTGTTTGATTTGGAAATCTTCAGAGTGAATAAGGTGACTGAAGGGGCTGTTTGAATTGTCATTTTGATGAAATTTGAGAGATACTCTTCGCTTTTTCGAAATTTTGAATGTTATTTTAGTTTTTTCTTAAAATCATGTTTACACAACTTTCTTAAGGTGCGGAGGGGTGCTTGTCTGTCAAGCCACGAGTAAGTTTTGTGTTATTAAACGGCCTTAACTGTTGTGTTACCACCTCATATTTACTAACGGTAAGCACTCAAAACTTAGCGGTTAAATTTAGTTAAAAAAGTTCCAGAAACTACTGCGAACATAAACTTACGCACGACCAACAACGGATGAACCAATCCCATTATTTCAACTCTCAGGTAGAGGAATACCGCGGCATACATGGGTTCGCGACTGTTGTGATGATTCGCTTCACAAGTTCTACGATGAGTTCATATGTCAGCTTGCATACAGCCATGTTGGCAACACATTGACTTGAGGGCAATCAACGACGTTGCCCTGTGTGCACATGCCCATGTCTCATCTTCACACCAATCTTGAGGAAAACACTCTCTGCACCCGGACACTGGAAAAAATCCAAAAACGGATAGGAGGCATCACTAAGTCGATCGACTCTTTAGAACACCAACCAAGAAAAGGTGCTCAAATGAATTATCGAACTGCATTCCTACCCTTCGAAAATTCACCCACAAACTAGCTCGGAATGCCCATCAGTTCACCATAAAGCCCACATTTCGACATACAGTTGAGTTAAGAGATTTGTGAGCCGCACAAATAGATGTCTCCCCCTACAACAACCCACCAGGCATGTAAGACCAACGTGCATCGGTTCCTCTTTGCCCTCCTTTGTGGAGGAATTTCTTCATCCCGCCGAAGCAAATATTTCCCTACGGCAAATACGTTTCCTTACCCATTGTATTGCCGGACATTACATACAACGTGTTCGGGTTCGACATTCTTTTGTCTTAAGACAGGGCCTTTATTTAGGATAGATTCAGTAATCAGTGAGCCCTTGTCCTTGTCTAGGTGAATGATTTTCTTAAGAGTTGGACTAGGTTTGGAATGCCACAGAACCAGTGGTCCAAGCAAAATTGAGTTTTCCTTTCATTAATTGGTATTGCAACTGTAGTGCAATTAACACCACAGGAAACCTAAAGACCTATGGAAAAATAAAGAGATAGGCTTTTGTAAGATTTTTTGATTTTCTGCAGTGACCCATACACACAAGATATTCGGAACGTTACGACGCTTCTGAGACTGTGCCTTGATGTGTTCTGTTAGTGTTCTTACTTGCACATAAGTAGGTTACCCGGTGTCTACTTAATTTCAGCAAGCATACATGTGCAGAAGTGCGCCATCATGCAGTGAAATCGTCACCGTGATGGTGATACTCGTTAACCAGCATTTTCCACTAGAGGGGTCACGGGGGAAATGCACGCACGAAAGACCTCCAGGACGGTCGATCCTTATCCCCTCGAGTTCATCTGGAGCTTTTCCCAAGCGCAAACAGGTGAGTTTATGGACTTGATCCAACCACCCCGAACTGGGCCTACCGACCGTTCGCCTAATTGATGGCATTGCATCTAAGGCACACACCTCGGAAGTCATCATGAAGGGGACATCCGTATTGCGTGGCCAACACAAAGGAACATAACTCTGTCCTTGGAAGTAGCTGCTGTCGAGTTTCTCAGACCATTCCGGCGAGCAACACCCGCAACGGCACGGAGAAATCTCTTCTCGGCAGAGAGCTCAGAGAACTTGTGAATGTCCAGATTGCTCAGCTCAAGAGTTTTATACTCAGGTCAGGGTGGTTTTGGTACTGACTGAGCGACATACAGCACATACACCAAGGCCACTGGATGTTATTCCATTCCTGCTTATAGTATAAGGTCCTTCTAACCAAAGCTTACTTAAGAGGATAAAGTAATCATCATAGCTCACACGGATGCGGGTGTCTTGAAACGCAGTTGAAACTAAGGGGCAAGAAAGGAAGAAATTGTAGATCTCCTTGTTTACTTCGGGTCAGATCTTGTCAATAAAAAAGGACCCCTCATCATTATGCGGATCTTTGAAGAGCTGGGGAGCCAACCAACCCAAAGACTCGTTACTCATTTGCGTTCCTCAGACTGATTCATAATCGAAGAACCTTAGTAGACTGATTCAAAAAATTCCTTTCATTAAATCGATGCTCGTTGGGGCGTGGTAAGGTTCCGCATTAAAGGTTTTCAATGAAATTACAAGCGCATGTGTGTACACATGAGTACGCGCCGCCTGCTTACGTCGCGCAAAATGCATGCATTTTCATGAATTCATATTCATACGAGTGCTCAAATGAAATAAAAACATCCTTCAAGTGTATTCGCCGAGAGAGCAGACATCAAAAATTTTAAAAACGAAAACAATTGGCGGCCCTACAGCCGACACGTTCAAACGATCATTAAGGGAAACGCCTCTCAAAAATCGATTTCAGTTGTTAATTACATTTTAATTAAGAAAAATTCAATGGCTACGCGTAGAAATGCATTTGTTGCACTCACACACAAGTGTCAGTGCACAAGTATAAAAAAACATACGCGAGACAGTGTTTTCCGGGTGCCTCGCACTTCCATCGCAGCAGTGTACACGTTTTCGAAACGAAAGAATTTCAATTGTCGCCACTTCGTTGCGATTTGAATAAAAGCTTGAATTCGTTAAACGTCTCTTGTAAATTTTGTATTGGGATCTACACTTTCACAACCACCTGCTGGACAGTCGGACTACCCTACAACTTTCGTCGGTAGCCATTTCAAGATCATTCAGTTGACGAATCTCGGGCGTATCGAAACGTTGGTCCGTTAATTGACTGGGGTGTGTGCAGTTAATTGTAATATCAGTTTTTGTTTTATAACCAGTGTTGTGAAAGTTTTGACACTTTTCTTCGGTTTTGTGTTGAACTCCTTTCTGCGACAGTGAAGTGAAGAACAATGGCGTCTGAAATGATTTTGGATAAATTCTTGGAATATAGCGGTTTGTGTTTTGAATGTGATTTGAAGTTGAGTGTATTTTTTTCAATTTCGATTTTGTGCAGATTTCAATATTAGTCCTGAAAATGATGCTGCTTATGTTTCCAAGGAGCTTGTGGCCCTTATTGGATTGTATCTCTTAATTGTGCTGAAACTTGGACCAAGGTGAGTGAAGAACGCCTATTTTCGTCCTTAATCGTTGTTTTCTGCGACCGGAAATGGTTTGTGTTGGAGTTCTATATTCAGAAGCAAGCACGGAGAAGCGAAAAATGTTTAAAGTTGAAAGTCAGAGTCCGCAACATTATAAAAAGGGGGTTTTGTTGTGTATCCTTGTGATTGTAGATTCTACGATTATTTGTCTCTGACAATTCTCTGAAAAGTGTGTGATTAAGAAGTTTTCATGACTTCCCCTATACGGGACAGACACCCGTGATTTTGTAGATCTTTAAGGCCAGTGAATGTCAGTCAGGTTCATCAAAAAATAAGGATCAATGTAAGATGCGATTCATTTTAGTTTCCTATCAGTGTTGTGTTTATAACTCGACGAAATCTAGACTTTCTGCGTGGCGGTCGAAGCACTAACTACTACGCCACAGCGACCACTTCTTTATAACTTCGTTTTTTTATAATTGGGAATCCGTGTAAGATGAAGGTTTTTTTTACGGAAGTGCCTTTAAGGACAAACTTGGCGTTTATTATTCCTTCAAAATGTGTGATGTACTCCTGAAATTTTTGATCGGACTAGAGCCAGAAGACCAGCTGTTCAATTTAGGCATTTAGCTCATTGCTCAGTTATTTCAGGCGGTACATAATGTGGATACCGTGTCGGGCCCGTGTGTAGATTTACACGCAAAAGTAAACTGAGAACTCGTGGACTGACAACTCGTTCATCTCGCATTTCTTCACTTCTTTCGGATTGTCGACAAAGTTTTAAGAAAAGGTACTAATAGTCAATCAATACCCATATTGAGACTAAAGCGGCGAGAAAATTCCTCCACAAGTGAGAGAGCAATAACAATTCTTCTTGCCTCTCTAGCCAGCACGATTTTTCGCCAGCTACCGCCAGTTGCGCACTCCAAGCTGGTTGAGGTCCTTCTCCTCGCTCTACGCTCTACATGGCCTAGCCATCTTAAGCACTTGACTAGGCGCATGCCGCTGTACAGCTCATAGAGTTCGTCGTTGAATCTTCTTCTCCAGATGCCATCAACGCAAACAGGAGCAACAATCGCACGCAACACTTTTTTCTTGAAAATACTAAGGGCTTCCTCATCCGCGCTTAATAACGTCCAGGTTTCGGCGCCATAATGTAGGACTGGAATGATCAAGGTGCTATGTAAGGCAAGCTTATTCCTTCGAGGGAGGGCTTTATTACTCAATTGCCTCTTGAGCCGAAAGAAACAGCGATTGGCAAGAGTGACTCTTCGTTTGATTTCGGTACTGGTGTTATTATTCTGTTTACCGCGGAGCCGAGGTAGACGAAGTTCTTGACTACGTCGAAGTTTCTGCTGCCTAGTGCGACGCTCTGTCCGAGACGCCGATGTTGTGTGTCCTTCCTTGATGACAGCATGTACTTCGTTTTGCCCTCATTTACCACCAGACCCATTTTAGCCGCTTTCGCTTCAACGCCAGCAAACGCCTCATTGACGGCGCGCTGTTTTTATCCAATCAAGTTAACGTCGTCGCCTTAAGCTAGCAATTGAACTGACTTTTGGAAGATCGTGCCTTTGGTGTTGACTTTTGAGTTACGCACGGTCTTCTCAAGGATGATTTTGAAGAAGTCACATGACAGTGCGTCGCTTTGTCTAAAACCTTTTTTGACATTGGAGGTCTCGGTGAGTTCGTACCCGACCTTGACGGAGCAGCGACAATTCTCCATCGTCATTCAAAGCAATCTGACGAGTTTCATAGGAATGCCAAAACTAGACATGACACTCTAAAGCTCGGTCTTAAAATCGACAAATAGGTGATGAGTGTCGATTTGCACTTCTTGGGTCTTTTCCAGGATCTGCCGTAGTGTCAAGATTTGGTCGATGGTGGATTTTCCTGGCCTAAAGCCACACTGGTATGGACCGACCAGGTTGTTGACTTTAGGCGTTCACACAGTACGTATGCGATACTTAGGAGGTCCCTTTTATGGAGTGGGCAAACAACGCTGAGGTTCCATTCATCGGGCATGTTTTCCTCCGACTATATTTTACAGATGAGTTGGTGCATGCCCCTTAACAAAGCCTTACCTGTGGCTCGGCCGGTAGGCCGTCAACTCCTTCAGCCTTGTTGAATTTCAGTTAAGATATGGCAATCCTCACTTTAGCCGGGTCGGGTGGACTGAATTGTTTATATTTATCGTCCCTTTCATTGGGGTTTAATGGTACGTTCTGCCTGACAGCAGGATTTGGTTCTTCGTCGCCGTTATACAGTCTGCGGAAATGGTTTCCCCTTCAGCATCAACTTTGACTCTACTACGATGTTCCCTTGATCATCCTTACAGGCTTCGGTTCGGACTCCTGAGTAGCTCTTGTCCTCCTCCAATCAGTTGATTGAAAAGTCTTTCAAGTCTAAACTTTGATGTTTTTTCTTTCATCAGGCTTTCTCTTGCGGCTGTCAGAAACAGAACAAAACAACAAAAACATTCAAAGAAAAGTAGTTTCAACTAAGCCATTTGTTACAACTTTTCATAGAAAGCAGACTTTCACAGTTTGCTCCGTTAGAGAATCGCTACCGTAATGCAAGATGATATTGACGAACGAACGAACGAAAAATAGTCTAAGATCTAAAAGCGCTGAAACGTTGGGCACCTCAATATATTTTTGAGAGCAAGAAATACTGAGAAATTATTTATGGATAAAATCTCCGTGTTCATTTTTCTAAATTAATTTCTTCTTCCTCAAATTAGTCCTATTCGGATGAAATACACGTTTTTTTCTAATTTTTGAAACATGTTGAAAATTCTTTGTTTTTGTTTCGGCTGCTATCGATTCAAAACGTTGTCCACCTAACGGTGTTTTTAGCTTTTCACATTGCATAGTCACGTGGTGCTGATTTTAGTGAGTACAGTGGTTACGGAACGGATATATGTCCAGCTTTTGCTGAAATGGTCACAACCATCAGTGAAACATTATTTCTCTACAAATCCGTTCTTTTCAACGCCCAGCATTACACAAACGACCGATGGCACCGGGGGATTCTTTTTTGAAAAATGGATGGTAAGAAGGAATTCAAAGTGCACCACAACAGTTCAAGAAAACTGTCAACATACGAGTAAGCCGGTTTTTGACTTGGGATTTCCAGTCTCGACTCACATTTGTCACGTTTTCTCGACGCGGGATGGAATGGCGCAAAGCAAAAGCGCGGCACAGGTAACACACGCCAATGGAAAAGGTCTTTAACCAATCCTTGGGGCAAATCTGGAGGCAGCTATCTTAAGATCGGCCTGTCTGGAGAAGGTTAAAAACTGAATACGGGGGTCCACCCGGACGTGTGGCACACAACGTATAATTTTCAGTTTTGTGTCTGTCTGTGGCATGAGACATGATTATTTCAATCACTTGAGGCTTGAGAAAGTACTTTTATGCACCAAGGTAACTACGGAAACAATAATCCACACGCCGGTTTTTGCTGATTTTTAACAAGTGCCGTTCACCAATATTTCCTTTAGTGGGAGCGGTTTGAATGGATTCTTCGTACGGAATAAAGAATTCGTTTAGTGACTGAGTGAAAAGGCAATTTTAGACCTTTGCACTCCGGTCTAAGATTATTTCCAACGATTTTGTCAGTACACAAACATTTGCCTATAGCATGGGATGGCATTCTTTGCCGTTATGCTCGAAAGTCATGAAATGTCCAGTGTCTCTGTGCACAAAAATCAACAGCCTTTGCCTTACTGATTCAGTCCCATGCCGAAGTGCACAGGTTCACTTCAGGTTCAGTCACTGTCCTACTTTCTCGCCCGGAAAAAAAGTGTCTCTTCAAAATAGCTTCAGATTCTTCACTCAACCAGTCCAGGGTCTGTGACGCCGCCAAAAATACGGCACTAAAGGTGAATGCAACATTTATGTCTTCCAAATAAACAGAACATTTTGAACCTGAGTAAACTCCCGTCACTAATGTATTCTGTTCCCACTTCACAATTCCGATTCACTATGGAATAACTTAGTTTCCGTTTCAGAGGTGCGTTCTTGCTCTTGCTCCAGTTGTCTGTGGTGGCATTCGTTCACCGCCCAAGTGCACACACTCATTGAAATGCAATTATTTGACCCGTCAATCTGCTCGCTCGAAAACAAAATTCATTTTAAGAACTAATATTTTCGTATTCATTGTAGTTTCATGAAGTCCCGACCGGCCTATAACCTCAAGACGTATATTGTCGTTTATAATATATTTCAAGTTATCGCGTGCACTTATTTAATATATAAGGTGAGTTCTGACTACTTCAACGTGGTGTGGAAAACCATTGTTCACGTTTTTTGTTGTCTTTTCTAGATATCTGCGTTTGAGTTGCCGACGCTGCACTTTTGGAAATGCCTTGAACCGGTACCGGGTAGTGACGCGGAGAAAGAGTTCAAGTGGATCTCGACATTTGTACTGTGGCTGAAGGCATCAGAGCTGACCGAGACTGTGGTGTTTGTGCTGCGAAAGAAACAGCGACAGGTTTCGTTCCTGCATGTCTTTCATCATTGCTCAACATTATTTTTGGCCTACCAAGTGGATAAGACGTACAAATGTAAATCTTTATACTCAGCCTTTAGGTCAATCTGACACTGAACTCAGTTATCTTTCAGTTCTTTTTATTAACCGATTCTGAAATCTGCCTTACGCTTAGAATTTTCAACATTGACTAACTGCTGTCTTTGATAAAAATGACAGACATTCGAAGTGGAGCCTAGAAGGAGCGAAAAAGGCAGCAGTTATTGCTGGCGGATGTCAATTCGACTAAAAAGCTGCTCTTTTATTATTTCCATTTTGTTTACTCTAACTGACTTGCACTGCTCATCATGGGCACATTTTCTTATCCTTCATTTAGTTTTAAATTGACCTACATACCTTTATTTTCTTCATCACTCACTCACTGATAGCTCGTCATTTCGGTTTTATCCTCCATTGTGGCTACACTTAGGGCATCACCCAACAATAACGTTCGGTTGACACGATCGATCCTTCTCCAGTTCTGTACCCTATGTCGTTGGAGTATGCTCTTCACTGTGTATTCCGAATTGCTCGGAATCAAAGAGGAAAACAGGATCAGGCTGTCTTCCACATAATTTCAATTGAGAATCTACACTTAACTAGATTCCGTCATGCATAGTGAACAATTTTTGTTCATTTCCTCATCTGTCATCAAAGCAGAAAGGGTCCAAAACCACAGTAACTTCCTTTCAATACTGTCTCTACCCCAACAGGATAGCTATGATGAGCGTACAGTAGGTAAATGCCTTGAAGTCTTTGAACTAGCTGCACATTCAGTGCTTATCGAAGAACCAGTAGAGATTTAAGGTGTCTCCATCTTTGCCTTTTATGTGGACACAGACGTAGAGCTGTTTACTTCATGGTCAACTCTCCAACTGTACGAACGGACGCATTGTGTAACGAACGCAAAGAAATTTCAGATCTGTCGTAGGAAGGGTTAATCAATAAAAATGATCCCAAAGTGTTATTTTGTTGAGATAGTACGAAATTTGGATCATCTTGGCGCCCAGAGTAGCAGCTTCCGAGTTGCCATTTGGAAGCCAAGTCTCCCTCTCTTCCTTTACAGTCTTAAACCCACTCTTTCCACATCTCCACCAGATGTACCTCATATTTGAATAAAATGTCTTTCTTTTCAGCTAGTGTATCATTCTATCCAGTTATCCTCAACTCAGCAGTTCACGTCTTCATGTATTGCTACTACCTAGCAGCAGCAGTCCTTCCAGCAACAATTGTTGCAAATCTGACACCAGTTAAGAAGGCAATCACGACGATACAATTGATTCAGTTTGGATTGATTTTGCTGCAAGTCGTTGTTGGACTGATGAACGGTTGCAAAGTGCCGACAGTCATCCTCTGCCTATATGTGGTCATCATATGCGCCTTCTGTTATATGTTCTATGACTTCTATCACAAAAACTATACTGCAAAGCAACAAAAAATGACACAGAACTGTGGCCAAGAATAGAAGTGACATAGAATCGGTGTAAACATTAGAACTTAGGCGTAGCATGTATGTAGTTTTAAAATGAAGTCTGTTTAAAGATTTGCAATAAAAGTCATACACAAAAGTTGTTGTCTGTATTATGAATTCTCTGCCTAGAATCAGAGACCAATATTCCTTATTGGTTTCTGCCTAGAATTAAGTGCAGGTGAGTACGTGTGCAACTTTTATAAGGGAATACAATGCTGTGGCAATAGGCATTCCAAAGGGTAAGCGTTGATTTATTTTCTATAGAAATGCAGCTATTAAGATCAATAGCAGATGGGACGGTTTTTGTCTCACTGTGCTGGCATCACCCATTGCAATTCCACAGCTAGACAGGAATAAACAAATCAAAGAAACAGTGTATCCCGCGAGAGTGCAACTTCTCTACACATAGAATACAATGTACGGGACAATCCCTTTTCGTTGTTTTTTTCTACTTTTATACACTTTCCTTTTTTTCAAGGAACATTGGGTCGGATGTGAGCATATATGCATAAGGTATGAAGTTCTTCCAGCGCTATGACCAACTTGGACATGGTGAACATTGTAGATCGTAGAATCGCATGCTGCATTTCACCCAATTATTAAGGCGTTTTGTTCCTGGAATCATTATGATCGTTGCCAAAATAGCCTTCAAAGCAACTTAAATCATATAACTTAAGCGACTTCTGATTTGGAGTAAATTGTTCACTTGTTCTGGACTGATGCGTTTCCTGGGTGGGGAGTTCCTTAAATATATCAAGAAAAACGCTTCGTATTGTGTCAAGTACTAAGTCATAACGTCATTCAAACTTTCCATCCATTGGGATCCTGTGTTCACATATAATTTTAATTTTTGGCTTAAATAGATTAAAATTGTCCAGCCATTGCCAAAGAAAATGTGTTTGCTCTCTTCTGCTTGAACATGACATTCGTTTTGAGTGTCATTTAAAAACAAAATGGAAAAGAAACACTCTCAGCAGATACGTTCGATTTAACGTAGAATGATTGAAGTGTTTAAAAATTTTAAGGAAAGAGAATAAAGGCTAAATCCGAATGCATATTCTTGCGTTGAACTTTTGCTTCAGAGAGAGCAACAATTATCATTTTCTCTGTATCTGGTTTGTCAAATTAATAATTTTTTCCTTTACATACATTAAATAAAGAGTCTTAACTTGTTCTATGAAAAAAAAAAATTAAGTCTTTGAGGATTTAGTAATATAAGAAAATTAAAAGGTAATAATGCTCCAGCTGAGCATCTTTAACTCCTGAAGAAATGTCATAAAGGTGACGCAACTAGACATTTTACTGTACTAAACGAATAGTTAGATCTCTTTCACAATCTTTGAAAATAGCGCAGAAGCAATCAACGAACCTTTTACCCACACACAGCAAATACTCCATTAATACTCAAGCTATCTGTCAAGAAGCATACGTTTTTTCTTCACTTTCGTTTGAGTGTGTTTTAGTTCAGCCGCTGTAGAAAAGAAATCCAAGCACGAAGTCGACCCTGACGCAGGCAATAGCGGATAGACAGAGATGAAGCTGGACCTGACACTGAACGCATAAATGTGCATTGGGCTTTAAGCTCGTATGACAAAACACAGGTGTGTGATAAATTACTTGCATTTTTGTCAAGATTTTTGGAAGCATACGCTCTCTTAAGCCTTAAGTAAATAGGATAAGCTATCCAATAAATAGTATGTTGAGGACCGTGTGTATACGCTGACACCGAGCTAAAGAAAGAAATCACTGTAAAGTCAAGTCATAAGGTAACGGCGTAACAGCAGTCGTACTTTGAGAAGTTTTGGTAAGCGTTTTAAAGATCGTACGAGAATACATGTCAACGCGCGTACCTCAGTTTGCCAACTCTGAATGAAACGCGCACGTTCAATAATTTTCATTTTCTGAAAAAGATTTCAAAATAATAATATTATTTGTTGTAATTAGAAGTTTTACATAAAAATTGATTGCTCACACTAATCGTTGTCACATGTCACGATAATTCGAATTCATTCTTAACTGTCAATTTAAACCGGACTTAGACACTACGATATAAGAAACGACAACGCTCGACAGCCCCATTTCGATTTGAAACATATTATAAGCGCACACTCTACTCAAAGCGTCAAATTCCGAGGGCAAAACCACGTCATTGCGATTGTGACTTTGACAACTGTGTTTACCCGCGGTTACGTTGTAATTTTTTTAAGTTTTATCATATTTTAAATA
Source organism: Eristalinus sepulchralis (assembly GCA_944738645.1). NCBI lineage: Eukaryota > Metazoa > Arthropoda > Insecta > Diptera > Syrphidae > Eristalinus > Eristalinus sepulchralis. Next base: position 60,489,925 of record OX122886.1, read on the forward strand.
GTTTTGTTAATTCACAGGTTGATGCCAAGAAGCATAAACAAGCGCATGTTACAAAGATGTTGAAAAGGGAACATAAAGTAAGAAACGTCAAATCGACATTTGAATGCTATTTCAGAGAGATGGTATGATAGCTTACAATTGTTGGCAGACGTGAATACCCTCAGTGAGGTAAAACACGGCAAAATATGGCTTTAAGCGGCCAGACATAACAGCACGAACGTTCTTTTACATTAAGACAAAATTGAAGGGCTTAAACTTAGAAGAGATCAAGTGTCATTTTTCGATGATCACGCTAATCGACAACTTAAATTGTTGTCTAATAGAGTAAACGTTTGACTTCCAATTCTTATAACTTTAGTGACAAAAACTTCACTTGTTTTAAACAAATCTGCCCTTTCCACTTATTGTCAGTCATAGTCAACAGCAGCTGTTCACCATTACCAATTTACAACTTCATTGGCAAGCAATGGTCATGAATATTTACGTACTCTGGCAATAAAAACATGGGCGCCGTAAATTCCATTAACCTGATTACTGAAGAAACTCTAGCCCTCTCCAATCCACACGCAATCAGATTCATAATTACTTACTGCCATCACTTCTGGTTAATGATGACTAGCAGAAATTGATGAACCCGCCGCCCATTTCTAGTTACTCCATCACGACGCATTCAGGGCGCTCATCCCACAAGGCATGCCACTGCACTTGACCACTCTCCTTGATTGTGAACTTAGATTCGGTGCCATTGTCAACCGGTGCGAGCGCAATAAATCATTGATTGCGGTTAGAACGATGCGCACAAGGGGCTTTGGAGATCAATTGCGCAGCCCTCGCCCATTCGGGACAATTTGTCAACAGATTCGTAGAACAGCGAACGCGACAAGAAATTTATTCATTTTTAATTTTCATTGTCAAAGCATCGCTTGTTTTCTCAAATTCTCTCCACCGAGTGTGAGTGCGCTTAAAAGTTTTTCTCATCGCCTGTTTGCTGACTGCCTTGAATACGAAATGAAGAAATGTGAATTGATATTCAAATCTCGTGGTGTCCTCTTTATATGCGATTTTATTTGGTTCTAAGCGGAGGCAATTTGAAGCAGGAATTTGTGTTTAGTTTGTGAAATCAAGTTGAAGGAGAACTTGATGTTTCAATGACAGCGGGTTACAGTAAACTGTATGACGGGACGGGGATATTGTGGAATTCGAAACAGGTGTATTTTCCGTTCGACGAAAGTCTATGAAGTTATTTGAAAACGCTATCTTTACTAAGCAAGCTTTGCGCAAAAGCAAAGCAAACTCTTTCTACTTGATTTTAATATTTGCGTGGTTTTGTCAACATTTGCGTGAACAAATATGCGCTGTGAAGCTTGAGAATTGCTTGAGGATGAGTTTTTGAATGTCATTGCTTTGGTTTGCAGAGACTGTACAAAGTTTGCGCTTGTCTTGTCAGTTTGACAATTCCTGAAGGTTCTGACGCTCAGCGTTTATCCCGGCATGCCGCTGCCAGTTGTCCAGATGAAGATCCCAAGCATGCGTGATCTCTCTACATTCATCTTTGTCCTGAATCATAAATGACAAATGAAAGAGGTTAGAAAGAGATGACCTTTTGGACTACAAAAACATCCACTTGTTGGTACAGCCTGTAGAGTTCGCAGCAGCGTTGAACAAGGAAGGAGATACACAGCTTCTTCGTCCGCACCGTGGGAGCCCATTTGACAGCGTTTTTTATAACATTTCCATTCCTTGGACAGCTGATTCGAGAGGAAAATTCACAGACAGGGTTTTTTATCCGAACTGAGAATACGTGTGAGGTACTCAATCGGCTTGTTACCTTCCTGCTCAAACTACTGTGTTGGTGTGGTGTGCTCTGCATCTCCTTCTTCATTCATCCCTGGTTCACAGTTGCGTTTTTCTTCTCTTACTTCTGTTCTTCTTACTTCCTCTTCACTTACTGGATTGTGTAAGCGCTGCTGAATTTTCCCCTTAGAAGCTCCAAGACTGCTGTCCTTTCGTTAAGGTAACAAGACTGCTAGGAGATAGCATTATTTTCGTGTTTATCATGCTTGGATACCTCGAAACAGCATCAGTAAAGGCCTGTTTTTGTTCTGTTCCGGGAACATAACCTTTATAGTTCCAGTGTGTCCGGCCGTCTATAATTTTCTAACTGACTTGCATCACTCTGATGCCACTATGAGACATCGCGCAGATGGGCGGCCGTGTATGTTACAGAAGAGGTTGAAGGGTAGATGACATCAAGGCCTTTCATTTGTTCGAGACGACAAATCTAATAACAGTGTGCACATAGCCTCGTTTATTTAATACCTGTATCCAGCGGTATTGGTTCTTTTCCATGACTACCTGTTATTCGAGATCATATACGCTTAGAAGCTGCCTATTCTGAAGGTAATTACCAGACCAGATGACAGCAGGAGACGTAAATTACTCTTCTCTTTTCGTGTTCAAGCCCGACTAGCGCTGCTTTTCCTTCCAATTTAAATAATTTTTTGAAGCACTTCCGTTGCACGCGGCATCTTCTTATACAAGCGTTTATAGGTGTCAAGCCCTTCCCGTTTGCTAAATATTCAGACAGTGGTCAAATGTTTGCTTGAGCAAAACTACTACAATTAACCTAAGCCCCATTAAAAATTAGGTCTTCAGGTTAATCCCAGCATTTGTAGTCACATGATAAACAATACTTTAACAAATGCTAATTAGTTTCGATGCCCGGGGTGGACGAAAGGCAGACGAAAGATTGTGAAAGCGAAGAATTGTGAGAAGAGAAGAACTAAAAATAATCCAAAACGTGGGGATGGTGCCATCGCTGACAAGTGGATGCGATTAAATATGTGTAAATGCAAATTCAACAAATCAGTTGATCTCCATCTCATCCCAAAATGGAGTGATCAGTCTGGTCGAGGGAGAAAAGTCGATGAATGAGTCACAGGTCAATCACCTCTAGATGCTAAGGAACTCTGAGTTAAATAATAAAGCAATTCTCAAAACTAACAGAACCAGCGTGAAAGTACGGTTTTATTGCCATTTAAGTAACGACTTGAGCAAGAGAAGACGAAGGTTGAATTTGCATAAGTTTCCCCATTTGGCGCTGAAGATTTCTCACATTTCAACTGATTAGCACAATTTTTAAGACACACGACTGGCCAGTGTTTCAGTGTTTCTCGCCGCAAATAAAAACTTAGATGGCATATCATGACGCGGCCCATTTTCGCCACGATGGGTGCTTGCCATGGCACTTCATCATTGCCACCGCTGGGTTTTGTGAAAATAGAAAAAAAACACTGTATTCGCACTAGGCCTCCTGACCCACATTGATGGGGACCAGTTCTTGTCAGATGGGAAGATGTCATGTGAATCTCCCATCAGTCATCACTGGGGGCTTACATTTCCGCATTGCCTACGTTAAGTTGATTGAAGGGAGTTAGCTTTTGGCAATAATCGTTTGTTTGATGAAGTGCAGACGACTGTTGTGATGAGTCAAGATGAAGACAGTGTTGACTGATTGCATTGACTGTCTACACACTGTCTATTAGGTTTGATTAGTAAGACTAATTGAATTTGAACAAAATCAGTGCATGTACATGGAATGTAATGATTTGCCAATCCGGGATTCAGTAAAGCTTTAATATTTCTTAAATTGAAAGAAATAGGGACCGATGTGGAATGTGATCTCCTCTATTCATTGTGAAGAATTTCTTTCCACAATCGAAGGAGTAGGAGGCTTAAGATAAGCACAAGATATGCGTAAATTGGAGACCCGTACTTTAGGATTCTTTCACCGTCTCTGGACGGCAAAACTTGAATTGAGTTCACCTAAGCAATTGTATTAGATCGGATTGGGTTTAGGTGGCTGTTCTCTTTCACCAACCCACTTAGTCCATGAGAGGGTCTTTTGTGATACCACTTACATATGTACACGGAAGTTTAACGCTTTCTCGTCCAGACTCCTTTAAAAACCCTATCCAATACCGTTGACTGAATTAGGCAGTCTGTTTCCTTTTGAAATCGGACTTTTCGTTGCCTGACGTTAGTTTGTTTAACCTGCTGCTGATATGACCGCCATCTGGTAGCTATCCATAGAATGCAATCCAATGTAAATATGTCATTTGATTACAATCTGATTAGGTCATTTGTCTTTGGCCAACATTGCATTCATACATCGCAAAAATCCAGTTCATTTACGCGTTTTTTTTTTTCGATGTACTCTTACTATGGAATTTGTAAACAATTATTTCAGATCTTGAGTCGAGTGAAATTGTGTTTTTTTCTGATGAGCTACCAATGACAGATTCATCCACTCGGATTTTGCTTCACTCAGATAACCCTTCTTTTTCTTTCATTTGCCAAAAAAAAATCCACACTTTGCTTACAAATTGAAAATGAGTACGCCGTATGGGGCCATTCGGAGGAAGCAGTTCGATTGACCAAAGCGACTAATATCTCACGGATAATACTACTATTGTTTGCTTCCAATCGTAGATGTCTTATTCCCGAAGATCTGAGACCTTGCATGTCCCCAAAGAAAATAGTCAAAACTTTTGATACCACACGATCTAGGCGGTCACAAAATTTTGCTATTCTTTTTCTTGTGGGGTGGACCTGGGCCACAACCAACATGTCTCTTCAGCTTGCATGATCTCTTGCCAGCTTCCTCCAGCTGTGCACTCCATGTTGGTTGAGATCCTTCTCCACTTGTGTGCGCCATCTTAGCCTAGGCCGTTCTCTGTTGTGTTGTCTTAGTGGCTCGGATTCGAAGACTTTTCTGGTCGGAGCAGTGGTATCCATGCGCTCTTCATGACCTAGCCATCTTAAGCGTTGTGTCCGAAGACATATGAGCATGTGAGCTTTTAATTTTCGTCGTTAAATCTTCTCCTCCTTCTCTTCTTTTTATACCAAAAAATAATATTTACATGAATACATTATTGACGCGCAGGTCAGCCTATGTCTTCCCATTACACAAAACCATAAGGGTACTAAATTATTTTAGAGGTTTTTCATTCGTCTTCTATCCGGCTTGGTCTCTCTAGTTCACTGAATTCTTTTTTGCGTACATGGCCGTTAACAGCGCAGAACGGATTGGAGTCTGTAAAGGGCTCTGCTGCTCTTTTCGGGACTCAGTGCCTACTCAAGTGGTATAGAAAAGCAGTTGAAATTTGGCCGCTGGCGGGCTCTTTCTATTGACTGCAATTGGCCTCTGTGATCGTTTCGATTTGGTTCCACATAACTATTTTCTTGGTTGTTACATGAAAGTTGCACTTTCAGCTGTCGAAGTCAACATTCTTGACGGTATTGTTGAAATAAAACCACACACAATGTGGCGTGTTGCTTACAGAATGAGTTGTCTTGCGTCCGGCCAGAAAATATTAAAGAGCTTACTTTTAAGGGCTATCGGGAGTCAGTTGATAGATGATGCAAGTGGCAAACTGAAGAATGTTAATCTCATTTACAGTCAAAGAGATTATTTTGATTTTATTTGTGGTCGCCGTGGCGTTATGGTACGTGCGTCGATCGCCACGCAAAAAGGCTTGGTTCCCTGACGTGACACCTCGCATTTTTCCACGACACCACCTCGTTCGAGTTGCTGGCAACACTCAACGAGTATCATTTGTTTATGAATCTCGCCGATATTGGCTTGCTGAACCGAAAAAGTTCCTCCTGGATACGAGCGACGGCCTGCTCATATGGAAGTCCCCTGACCACTGCTCAGCGCGCGACATGAGAGATGATAGGACATCCTTCCTTATCCTGGATAAGACCTTTCATATCTAAATAAAGGAATACTTTGGGCGGGATAAAGTTGTAAAGACGCTCCTTCTCATGGTACATAATGTTGGGATAACAAGTCCCACAGATCAGACTGTTGGTAGAAGTCATAGCTCGTGCAATATGACCTCGAATCAACTTAATAATAAGATAATTAGGTTTGTCTCGTTGTATAAGACCTCGTTGGGATTGAATTTCTTGTACTCGGACTCGAGTGTTTTATACAACGAAGGCACTGCCTTTCGAATACTCTCATATTTTGCTGGGAAGGACTTATGTTGAACCACATAGTACAACCATTCCCCATTATTGGCCGGATGAGGGTCATATAGAAATATACTTCACTCTGATGTCAAGTTAGCTGCTATAAAACGAACCTCTTGCCACGGGGAAGATTTTCTTAGCCTTCTTTAGCTGAATGCTTATCACCATAAAGGTACTGGCTTAACCATATGCCAAGATATTTTACAATACTACGTCTTTTACGGCTAAAAGATGTCGCCGTGGGTCAACTATACTTGTGTCGTGTGTCTCTTGCGGTCTTAGACAGCGGTGTTCTGAAAAGGATAGCTTCGCACTTCTGGTAGTTGATCTTCAACTTCTGGTCGTCGCAAGATCGTTGAATTTTGTTGAAGTCGCATTGATCCATTTATGCTTTCTGTATCTCTCAATTAATAAATGGATTGTATGCTAGACTCTGGACCAAAGCACTCCAACCAGTTCTTTCGAATATCCGTGCCAGTGCCAGAGAGTGCCAGTTAATCCATCATGACCAGAGGAGTCCGAAAACTAAATTACCACGAAAAAAACACTTGGGTGCCCACTCTCTAGTCATATATCCACATTAAGGATCGTGTGTTGAAATTGAGGGGCGTTACAGTCCAAAAAAGGGTCTAACTTCCTTAGCAACTAATCGTGTGTTGCTTGAATAGTGACACGATCTTCAGTTTATTGAAGGCTCTTAATTGAATTTAATATGCAATTAGCGCTATCTAGGTGTTGTAAGCAACTCGAAAGAGATGGTGTCCTGAAAAAAGAGAAGTAAACAGCCCAGCATTCCAGCCCATTTGGAATCTCCAGCGTGTGAGGTGACGAACTTAGGACACTACCACACATGATGTTCTAAGTGGTCATCCGCTCATTGTGTCACAGGCATACTTGAAACCTATAACCCCACCTATAATGACGTCTTTTCACGTAGTCATACCTAAAACAAATCTGCAGCAATCATTGAGCTATAAACTCACTCATTTACTAATCCGTCATCATCCCAAGGTTGACAAGAAAGAAGGAAATTGCGCTTAGAATCCAATCAAATTCATCAGTAAACACTGCCAATTTGCTTGACAAATAATCACCTCTCGCGAGCCGGAGCAATTCTCGCTCTAAAGTCAACTACTTCATTGGCTTAAGCCCCTCAAGAGTATTCTTCAAATTGCCGTGACAGACAGTGGCCTAAAGGGAACCCCCTCACAGCTGGAACTCTTTAATTGGCGAAAACATGTTTTTTCCCCTCTGCTTACCACAAACTCATTAGCCGCAGCCATTCTCCGGTCGGTATTGTAACGAGCAAGTGACACTCAAGACATTACAAGACTCAAGCACCGATCTCACTTTCTGTACGATTCCCAGCAACCGCCCAATGTCAGGCACACAGCGAGTAGTACGACGCAAACAATGACCTAACCAAAATAATGCAAAACCTACACTCGTGCTAAAATGTAAACAAACACAAACAGCTCTTGGTCATAAGTTCTTGCTTACGCTTCGATTGTACTGCTCAGCACTTAGCCAACATCGTCCGCTCAGGCATGCAATGAGCGTACGGTTTGTTGTTCTACCTCAAAACAGCCAATCTAATGGAAAAGGCAAACAGTCAATAAAGAAAGACACTCGGCGGGGGGACAGTGGGGAGGGTCGAACATCGAATTCGCGCAAACACAGCCCGCCTTAATCCGTTCCGATGTTGATGCTCTCATCGCGGAAACCGCTTCTCGCTTGGATTCAGTCACTAGACTGTTGACTGAAACAGATGTGACACCGCACTCGCTGTTCGAATGTAAAAAAGTGGATTCTAGGGAAAGCCCCGGAGTGTCTTTGCACAGGAAACGCAAACCCAACCAGAGCAAGCCACAAGGAGAAAGGCGCGACGCGGCGGAGAGAATGCTGAAAGCTGGAGTCGTTATCTCGATTCTGCGAAGTGGAAAGCCCACATTCGAAGTATCCGAACAAAGGCCCTCCCCGGGGCTCCGCTGGACATTCTCAGGACGGGATCTGTAATTGCGGGTAGTGCGCATTGTTAGACGTGCTGTTTACCTATTAGCCAGACGACGGCTGCGGCGGTGATTGGATTAACTGGCACTCTCACCGTTCGACAAACGAGTCATGAGGGGGACGGAGACAACAACGCGAAATTGGTGATCAAATTGGAAATGATCGAGCAAAGCGGGTACACCTCGAGTGCTTTGTTTAGGCCACGGTGGGCTTCAAGGCAAGGTCAGACGGTAGTGGTCGTGTTTCTCTCTCTCTCTCTCGGTCGCTCGTGAAGGGCTAGTTCAAAGATCGATGACCACGAGAGCTTGTTTGTTTTCTGGTTTGATTGACGACCGCGTACGCGTCGCGTCCACGAGTGCGATCGAGTTTGAAGTAAACGCCGTGGCAGGGAGTTAAGTGGTCGGACAATTAGGCACTGGATTAATTGCTGCGATTTACCGGCCCTTGCAGTGCGTGTGCTGATCGAGGAGATAAGTGCACAGTCTTGGGTGAGTGCTTGGAGTGGTTTGAGTGCCAAGAGGGGACGTCGACATTGAGGACTGAATCGGTTCAGTTTTGCAACAGCACAGATGGTGGTATATGGCAGAGAATGGAATGACGCTGGGCACGTGCTGTTGTTGCACAGAGAGAGCCTAGGTGCTTGGTGCAATGGACTCTTAAGTTATGCTGCTGACATTAGGATTGAGGTCATATTGGGAAAATTTACAGGAGAAATTAGCTGCCTCGGTGAATGATGTGTGTAAGTGATAATGTTGGAGAAGGCGTGACTATGACGAAAATTGGAGTCACAAAACTTAGGAGCTGAGGTCAAGTGGGAGGTCAAGTGGGAAGTGGGCAAGAAACCCAGAGTGCAAATTTCTCTACGTATAAGTGAGTTTGTTTGTGTTGGGCCTGTCGTTTCGAATTTTGGACCTTTAAAAATTTTTATGCTTGCGGTTTTTGGATTTTACAAGCAATTTGAAATTATGAGCATTCGAGGTCTTGGCTACAACTTGCTGAAGACGTACATACACATTCTTGAGGATATGAAATTTGTGTGGGTTTTTCATTTCGAAGGTTTTTGAAACAAAAAGGGACCAGAGCCTAGCTTCTACGACAACTAGTCGTGTTGTGCGTGCTACTGTTCTCTCACGAGTAGAATGGACCTACAGTTTTTTGCCGACTCCGAACGGCGAAATTTGAGAAGCTTATCATAGACGATTGATACTCTTTGAGTGTTGTTAGCACCTCGAAAGAGGTGGTGCCGTGAAAAACCTGCGAGGTGTTCCATCCGGGAATCGAATTTAGATATTCTGCGTGGTGGTTGACGTATGTATACTTACCCATTACGTCACGGCGACCACTACGTATTCGCAAGATAGGATAGGAAGATCAGGGATCACAACATTTCAACTCTTGTAGGCATCCCATTTGTGCGACGGAGACAAATCTTATATCCTGTTAGATAAATTTGAAAGTTGTACAAGAAGACCATTCGGGAACACCATTCGAAGTTACTAAATTGGTTAATCAATCTGGGTAATGTTTGTATTTGGGATAGGTTCAGAAAAAAATAAGTACTGTTTTGCCCTAATTTTATTTATAGACATAAGTTGTTAGATTGTTATGTAAAGTGTATAAAACCTGTTAGCTAAGGTGCTAACGTGAATCTTGATGCAAATACGTTTGATAGTAAGAAGACAAACAGGATCCAAAATATGAAGTCACGAAATACCCAGAATAATAATAATTGAATGGCACTATAGCCCACAAGGGACCAGGGACTGGCTTCTGCATCAACTAGTCGTGTGCGTGCTACCGAATGCACTGCCGACCTACCGAATGGCAAGATTTGAGAAGTTTTTCATAAACAGTTAGCAACTTAAGAGTGGTGCCGTGAAAAATACGAGGTGCTCCGACCGGGAATCGAACCTGCGTCCTTTGGTGTTTGAATCGGCGCACTTTCACACTGGCGACCACGAAACTTGACTATTCTGAAAATTGATTAAGGCCTTTTGGAATTTCGGTTATTTCTTAATTTTGACATAATATAAATTCAGCATCTGCTCCAAGTCATAAAGTGACAAGAAGGGGGTTACCGGAAGTGAAAACGATTTTTGATATTCTGGCTTTTCGGAATTTCGGGTTTTCCGGAATTTTTGCCTTTCGTAGTTTTGGACACTTCGGGAATTTAGCCTTTTCTGGTTTCATAATTACTTTGTTCATTTTATGGAATTTGAACATTCCTGAAATTTCGATATGGTCCTAAGACGTGTTAGAAAAAGCGCAAAAGATTGATTCAATTTGTTCTTTAAAATATGAAAAATACCTTTTTAAGCATACAAATTTAATTAAGAATCAATGGCGTTATTGGAACATAATAAATCTAAAATGAGTAAGTAATTTAACTATCTCTCTAGACTTCCTTATTCCTTTGAGTACCTAGCAAACTTTGCATACAACCCTTGGCATAACTGGCACTACTCTACTTTATTCAACGTTAATGCAAAATATCAATGCGGTGTAGAATAGGAAACAATTATCGAATTGTATCAAAAGTAAAATCGAGTAACGTAGTAGGCCCCAGACTGTGATGTTATACTTTGTTTTATAAAACCACAGAACTTGTTGACTCTAATAGGTATCTAACATTTAAGAAGTGAATTGAATTCTTATTAGCCACTTATATGACGTTTCAAAGATTGTCAATGACCGTACAAAAACAAGAACTTGACCTTCAAGCTGTCTTATGTCTGCCGAATTTTTTGCTAGTTCTTTGTTCTATGAACAACCGCAATAATGTGACTCACGTGAAATCTAAATCGATTTCGGCAAGAAATTCGTGTTTTCAGAAAGTCAATGGAATTGCCAAAAACAAACAAGTCCTATGGCCCCTGCGTAATCGAATGCTAACTCTTGTAAAACCAAGCGTCTGGCACAAAGCAATTTGAATTAATTCTAGCGTTAGTCAGGCGACTAATGACGCAGACTTTATTGGAGCTATCAAATCACAATAGCTTGATATTTATGACGCTGCAGGTGAGTTCGATGTCTTGCATCATGAAGTAGCCGGCCATTGCTCAAACATGCAATAATATATGGATGTCATTTGACTCAGTCAACGGTGATTCACATTTCTTTACTACTTTTCGTCGAAGCAGATTGATATCTTGTTGTGCATGAATAGTTGCGAAAGAAAACAAGTTTCTATTGGAATTTGAGTTATGTATTCTTAGTATGCTAAGATTTTTAGACATTTGACACTGGTCAAATGTCTTACGGTCTTAGTAGTATTAACAGACTTTTGACACTATTAGGGTTTTATGTACTGTCACAAGGAAACTCTTTGGGCTCTGTTTAGTCTATCTGGTACTTTGTCGAATATCAAAATAACTAGTTGACTATCGGAATTTTGTTTGTCGCCGTGGCGTAGTGGTAAGTGCGTCAACTGCCACGCAGAAAGTCTAGGTTCGATTCCTGGACGGGACACTTTGCATTTTTTCACGGCACCACCTCTTTCGAGTTGCTGACATCATTTGGCAAACGGTGTCGGAGAGAAATTATAATTTTACAAAAATTCAATTAAACAGATTTTCAAGAAGTGCGACCCATACGACTTCACCAACTACCGAGAAATCAGTCTCCTTTACGACGCGTACAAGATCTTCTCTCCTGTTTAGTGTGAACGCCTGAAACCATTCGAAAACAATCTGATGGGTACTTATCAGTGTGATTTCACGCCGGGGAAGTCCATCATACCAGATTTTTAGATTGTGTCAGATCCTAGAGGAAACCCAAGAAGTTCGCAGACACTCATGACAGTTTTTTAAGTCGCTTACAACAGCGTGCACACTGTGCCATTCCTAATATTGAAATGTTTTCCAATCTCGTCAGATTTTGTAGGATGATGATGGAGAACTCTGGCTGTCCCGACATGGTGGGGAGACAAGCTCATCGAGATCTTCAATGTCGAAAAAGGTTTTAGACAAGGCGGTGTTCGGTGTTAAGTGACTTTTTCGACTTTATGACATTACCGTTACGGAGGCAGCAAGCTGTCAATGAAGAGGTTGTTTCAATTGAAATATATGCTCCAACAATGGGTTCGGTGGTTAATAAGTGTATGCTGTCATCAATGACGCACGTACAACACCAACATTTTGGGCAGAGCGCCACAATGGCCGCCAAAAATTTTGAGACTGCAGAGGAATTAGTCTTGTTCGGCTTACTTTAAATATGAACTATAATGACGCTCACAAAATCAAGCGAATAGAGACTCATGCCAACCATTGTTTTCTTGGGCTAGAGGGATAATTCTGTAAAAAGCTTCTCTTTTGCAAGACTAGGTGGCGTTATATTTATAATAACTTTGTCAACCCTGCCCTGCTTTACGACGCATAAGCTTGAACGTTATAAAAACTGGGTAGAACATTTTCTCGAGAGGAATGTTATGGGTGCGAGTTTGGCTTTGGAGGTGATGATACAAGTACAACGAGGAACTCTATAGGCTGTACGGCGGTGGTGTGCGACAAGTCAAACAGCTACGGATACAATGCTTAAGATGGTTTGGCTTTTTAGAGGAGATAACTCTGTTCCGATAAAAGCGTCTGTGGATCTGAGTTATTGGGACAACGACAGACAGGAGAACCTCATTTTAGAGGGAAAGGTTTTTTCCCCACTTGAATCCACTTAAAAAAAAAACTTTTCCCGAACACTAAAAGTGAAGTAGTTCCTGTGTTTGTATATGGGAAATATACTCACCTTCTCACTAAACCCGGGGAAGGTGTCTGCTGAAGAACATGGTTCCCATATACATTTAAAAGGTGATAGTGGAATGCATCTTGTTCCCTAAAGGAGTAAAAATGAAGAAGTAGTTAGAGGGGGTTAGTTAAGGCCAAGGTTCACCCCGGACTGTAGCCCCAGTAAAAGAAGACGAAGAAATGATAGACAGACACAACCTCCTGCTGCTCGCAGTATTTGAAACATTTTCTTCTTTATATTCCATTCCTTGTGATAAGCTGAAAGCAAAGCTTTATTGTTTAACTGATTAAGAACTTCTCTTTGCCAGCGATTGTTCGAAATTCCTAGCAGTCTCCTCACCACAAACACTTTCATCTATAGCTATCAATGAACTTCGAATCGTATGACGCGAATTCCCTCGTTCCATAGACGGAGTCGTTTAGCAATAACACTGGCCCCCTGCGCCAGTCATTCAACTTTTGAAACACACGGCGGAGAAAATTTTATAAAAACAAAACACAGTCAAATCAAATCTGGTTGGATATGGATGTTGCTGCTTGGATACACAAGTTTACTTCCAACATTTCCTCCATGACACACTCTAGTGCACAGCACATTACATATTTCTTCATCAAAGCATAGAGTGAGTATACAGAAATCTCCCCCCGGTAGCGGATGACCTAAATGGGCTTGGGCAAAGGAGTGCTCAACTCTAATTAAGTCTGCTCTTTGCAGATATCACTTTTTAGTGAATCACTTTCAGTTGAACACGATGTTAAGAAACCTCAGATCAGGTTTCAGTTCTTACGCGAGTGTGTACAAATTAGGCATCACGAGGTGAAAACAGGCAGAGAGTTGCGCGAAACTTTTAAACGACCACCGGACCAGTTTTTGTTTTTTATGATTGACTGCAATTTTTTCGAACAATGCTTTCTGGCGGAGTATTTTTGGCAATAATTTGTTGGGTTTATGTATGATAAGATTTTGTAAGACATCAAACTGGTCTGAAGATACAATGATGTGTGGGATGGTGTCACAAAATCCTTTTGTAACCGTCTTTTATCGCGGCTTTCAACAAAGACCTCCTCGAGTAACTTAATGTTGATCTGAAATGTAAGCAAAATATGCTTTCTTTGTGCTATGCTAGTATATTTGCTTAAAGTTTTAAGTCCACATTGTGATTGTTTTTGTGGAAGACGCGTAAATGTGTTCTTCAATAGTCAGTCATGTTGTTTCCTGTGCGAGCGAAGTGGACCTACAGTTTGACGTCAGATTAGTAATAACATGATTTTGAGCTGGCAGCTGTACAGAGATGCTTTCTTGTTTTTATTCTCGGGTTGACGGATACTCATTGCTGTTTCCGTAAAACTAGATGATGTGACCGGATTTATGAATCACTTGATTCAAAATCCCATCCGTAGCACTATACTCAGTGTATACGGAATCACTGATGAAGCCAAAGTCCATTTGGTGGCGGAATGGTGGCTACCAGACCCATTTTTTGAGGGAACTTGACTGGTAGTGACAGCTTGACCAGAGGCTATATTCTCGTGCCACGGGAGGTCAGGAGCCCTGGAACTTCGGTTTTAGCCTGACCGTGCGGTAGGCCCTCTTCTGGGAGTATCGTGGTGGCTGTGGTTTAATACCCATTTCGCGGGCAGGGACGTGGTTAGTATACCGTTGAATCAAATTTTTTACCCTACTGATTCAGGCCAGGCGGTTACGGGACTTTCCCGGCTCAGTGTGAAGTTGCATTCTCAATCGGGTGCTGCGATCCATAGAGCGGCAGAGGGTTTAGAAAGGTCTCGCTCTTTATCAAGGTGGGATGATTGTTCCTTAAGCATTTGATACTTGGTAATTAGAGCGTCAGCTTCAGTGTTATCTACGACTCTTGGGCTCATGGATCTCGTGATATAAGCCGTAAGGCAGGTGATCACGTAAAACCAAATCCCACATCTGTTCCTGAACTGAACACCTCGTTATTTTTTACGACGACACCTCTTTCGAGTTGCTGACAAAGAGTACCAATTATCTACAAAAACGCTTCTCAAATCTGGCTGTTCTGAACCGGCAAAAACTGCCGACTGCAGGTCCCCTCCCTCTCGCGAGAGAACAATATCACACACAACACGAATAGTTGATGCAGAAGCAAGGCTCTGGAAAATTTCCCAAAATAGTGATAATTTTTGCCTTATTTACAAATTTTGTTTGTACACAATTTATTTTCAAAATTGAGTAAATATGATATTGGTGTACAAACACAATAGACAAGCGACTCTTGTTGAACAGGAGTTTGGTTAAATTTTGGTTCTCTCCTCAGCACTATCAGATGCTGTCGACAATGTCCACTACGGGCACTTATTTGGTTGTAAAACAATAACTGGCTATTGCTTGATAGGCGAATAGGTAAATAGACTGAGAGCATTCTTCAATGATTTTTGTACAAGCTGCAAAAATGGGGGAGGAACTTAAACCTATCTATCGGCTAAATGGTTTGTTGTAATTTATGGTGAACTCCCCCTGTATGACTGTTAAGCCAAGAACTTTTCGTGACTCTGTCAGTCATCACTGCTGCTATTCCGGCTTTGGTTTTGAATATATTCGGTGTTTGAAATATGCCGTAAATGAATTCTTATCAGACGATTCTGGTAAAATTTGACGGGACTTAAGCATTTGAAAAAGGTAACATCTACTCGTAAGGCTTCATGATATTGGAAGGAGAAATCAAACGAAATTTTCTTAGAACCCGCAACATTATAAGCCGGGCATGGGCCTGTACCCACGAGGCAACGACGTTGATCGCACTCACCATGGCGAGCTGCCAACATTATCCTCGCCCGTGTACAGGTTAAATTGCCATACAGCCTCCTCGTGGCGCCCCCTGGCCATCACACCATCCGTTGTATGGTGAACCGATGTATGCAGCGAATACCTCTGCCCGAGGTCTAAAAAATGGAACTGGCTTACCAGCCTGTGGGTTTTGCGTGAATCTAACTGTTCACCACGTTAAACAAATAGAGTTCAGAGACAGCAACATGCCTCGGATACGGACGAATCTAATGTTGACGACTCCAGCAAGCGATTAAAGGACAACGAGTTTGGGTTCTACACGTGGATTGCGAGGTCCCTTAACAGACCACCTGCAGTCGAAGAACTTGCAGAAGCCCTGGATTGCTACAAAGCAGATATCACTGCCATCCAGGAAGCGCGGTGGTATGAGCCGGGCAAAAGGAAGATGAAAAGCTGCGACACATACTACAGCGACTGCAACAGGGAGAGAAGGTAGCGCTTATTCGGATGGGGATTTGTGGCAGACTTAGTTCAGCGAACGCCTGGTGCATCAAGGCTTAGTTCGAGAACATCAGCCTGATTTGCACTTACGCTCCGACCGAGGAGAAGGATGACAAGAGCCCAGATCCACCCCGGACTGTAGCGCCAGTAAAAGAAGTTATAGTAGTAGTAATTTTAAAATCTTTCATCATTGTTTTATGGCTTCGTTTTCATAAAAGAAACCGCTAAAATGTTGGTTTGTTCGTTTGTCACTGTGCTCATATCTTCTACTTTTAAAAAGTAATTTTCATGAAATTCTTGAAACAGAAGCACTTACTTTACCAAAAATCTTGGACAAACGCAGGTTTGATATTGAGGATTAGTCAGGTCAGCCAGGTAAAATATAACAAATCTTATTGTATCGTTTGAGATAGAATTTAAAGTTTCTCTTTCAGTTTTAATTTTATTAATATGAGGCTCAGATGTTGGCAAAAATGTATTCCTCTAAGGCTTTCTACACCGATGTTTCTTGAAAATTGAGTAAATCAATCACAAGAATGAACTGGGGAAGTCACTTGTAAAGATTTCAATTTTTGACATTTTAACTCTGAATCTTACATTCATTTAAATTAACACTGTTGAAGTAAGTTTTAATTATTTTATTGCTTTGTTCGCCTGCTAAGTTATCCATTATTGTAAATTGAATTTCAAGTGACAGATGCTTTTGCATGTGTCAAATGTCGGTGCTACCAACTTGAAACCATGAAATAAATAACTCTGAGCTTAAATATATATTTGAACTGTTTTTGAAAATGACGAAACGAAACCAACTATGCGCGAGTGAAACTCACTTTTATCCAGTTTATTTCGAGCTACATTCGTTTTTTAGTTATACCATTGGCGTTGTATATGGTCTATAGAATCGCGTGTCTTACATTCTCTTGCAGTGTTTAGTACGTTCAGGAAAAAGGTTGATAAATATTAGACTGGGTTGGAGACTTAAGTTATCTAGGTCAGGGTCGACGCATTCTATACCACTACGGCCACATAGTGGAAGATGAACCCAAATGATTGAATTACAAAACCCTTTCATAATGATCATTGTTTTCTATGTTTACGTCTAACCAAAAAGTGTTCTAGATTTAAAGAAAATCAACGCAAATAACAAAGTTTTGCCTAAAATGCTAGCTTAAGACCAAAGTCATTGCATTTGATGTGGTCCTCTTTGAAAGACCATTTTATGGTTTCAAAACGTACCACGTACCAAATCTACAGCGTGGACCACACTGTGTGTTGAATTTATAAAACATCTGACCGAAATTGAAAGTATTTCAATTTCGAAACCACACCGCCTGAGTGATGAACTCCAAGCCAAAGCCAACCACGTACAACTTTCCAATAAACGTGTGACCCGCTTTTACGTTCTTAATGACATCACACTCACAAGTGATCAGATTTGGTCCCTTTCCTTGAATTTGCATAAGCCGCAAGCGAGCATAGGGAATAACTTAAGAGAGAAAGTCCAGCGCAGCACACAAAGAAGGCAATCACTGGAACCGAAGGCTGGCAAATTACAGTTTCCCACCGCTTCAGTGGGCCCGTGCACTCGGCGGCAATCCACTAGATTGCGGCACGTCCATCAATCTTGTCAGGAGAAAATAATCGCCTGCATATTGGAAAATGACTGCAGTCAAGTCGATACAAAGAATCGCGTCGTCACCGAAAGCCATTACAGTCGAGGAGATCAATCAAGGCTTGCGCAATCCGAAGGGCGTCGCGCTTAATGTCGTCGCGCAACAGCAAAGTGCAGTAATTTGCTCCATCATTACCTCTGTCACTTGGCACATATGTGCCGCGCACGGATGCCCTCACCCGAAGATGACTTATTTATCCACGAGATTGTAACAAAGAACCAGTTTCCCTCCACTTCGCAATGACCTAGGCTGTGTGCGAGACGAGATTGGCGCTGCCGCCGAGCGCTGTGCTATTATGTTACAACACAAGGCTCGTTGTGCACGCTATGCTCGATGATGAGGGGCAATCGCGTGGTGCAACAGAGCCCGTTCCCCGGGAGCTGGGCGCACGCTATGCGCCGCACCGATCAGAACCAGGTTAGTTGATTAGCGGAGTCATCAGTAAGTAGCCGCAGATAATGTATTCCAATACGCGCGGGGCAGCGACGGCGCTCGGGCAAGACACCAGGAAAACTGTGAAATATGCAAAAGAGTGGGTCACCACTGGCGTGCGCTGGTATTCGCCTCACGTTCATCCGCCGCCGATGCGGAGAATCACACCGCACCGAACACAGTCGAAAGCGGGCTGCGAAACAAAACAACGTCTGTGGACGCGGCAGTCACAATCTCAACATCGAGCGGTATGGACGTTACTGGCGGTAGCAGTAGTTGGCTGGACGGAAAGAAGATACTCCTCACGGGCGCGACCGGTTATCTCGGGAAAGTGATTTGCGAAAAACTGCTGCGCGAGTGTGTGGGCATTCGCAAAGTGTACATCCTCGTACGGGCGAGGGAGAAGGAGGATATCCACCAGAGAACCCGTCGGTTCAAAGATGATGTGGTGTTCGATCGTGTGAAGTCGCTCGAGCGCGGGGTGATGGACAGGGTGGTGCCCATCGAGGGGGACCTGTCAAAAGTGAATCTCGAGCTGCGCGACTTTGACCGGGACTTGCTTAAGAGTGAAGTGAATGTGGTGATTCATGCGGGGAGCAATAGTGATCTGTACGTGGGTCTGCGCGAGGCTGTGATCACAAACGTGCGGGGCACCAAGTACGTCCTGCAACTGGCAGAGTCTATGTCCAGGCTGGAGTCGTTCGTCTATGTATCGCATGTGTTCTCGAACTCGTATGAGCGGATCATCGGGGAGAGGATATACCCGCCGCGCTTCGAGCCGAACGACATGATCAGGATCCAGGAGCAGAGGAAGGACTTTGACTTAGAGCCGCAGATTCTGAGTGAATTTACGAATTTCTACTTGTTCTCCCACCACTTGGCCGAGAGCCTGGTGTCCCGCAGCAGGATACCTTCCGCGGTGGCCAGGCTCTCCACACTCAGTCCGTCCTTGGACGAGCCATACTCGGGATGGATTGACACCTCGAATCACCTGGACAACCTGATGATGTTCACGGCGAACGGATCAGTGCAGGCGCTCTACGGAAAGCCATCCACGCCGGTGGACATCATTCCCGTCGACCTGGCGGCAAAGGGAATCATCACAATCGCTCAGAAGAGATCGACGCAGCCGGCCAGCGGCGCACTTGTCTTCAATTTGACAGACTGTGGGATTAAAGAGATGTCCTGGACAACGCTGATTGATGCTCACAGGAAGGTTCGCTCGCCGACGCAACGATCCTCCTGGTCACCAGATAACTTTTTAATTTATTCGCAGATGAGCCTCGAGAATCCCCTGGAGTCTGTCTACTGGTACCCGGGCGCGAGGATATACTCCAACTACACGCTGTACGTGCTGACATTTGTTCTCTTCCAAATCATTCCCGCCATCGTCTACGACGCCATGTCGTTCCTCTGCACGGGGAAAGTGCACTTCGTCCGAACGCAATTGGAGCTGTTCCGTCAGCTGCAGACAGTGGAGCGATTCTTCCGCGGAGTTTGGATGTTTGACACCGAGAACGCCGATGAACTCTTTGACAAGCTCTCGTACACAGAGAAGTAAGTAGAGGCGCCTGAATTTGTGCCGCCGATAAATTACAGTCCTGTGTTCCCGTCTAGGCTGAAGTTCAAGTTCCGGACACAGCACTTCAACCTCGAAGAGTACGTGCGCAACTGGAACTACGGGCGCAGGGCGTATCTGCTGCAATGCGAGCAGAAGGCCAGCCGTCTGGCTCGGTGGAAGATGCAGGGATGCTACATCCTTGGTATTGTCCTCAAGACTGTCCTCGTCGCATTTCTCGGATACGAGCTGCTGAAGATGATCGGATGTGCGCCTTTCTTCGGAGCGAGTCAGAGCGGCGACAATGTGGAAACCGAGAGTGGGCGCTGTTCGCGGGTCAGGAGCCACCTCTTTGGCACTTTTCAGAAAATCTAACCGTTATGTGATGTCCTTACTTTATTTAAACCAAAAACTGTCTCCCATTTTTGTGAACTTAACTAGACCGTAAGATGAATGAATATATTGACGCATGTTTGAGCAAAACTTGACAGACTCGTCTCGCCACAAACTCGTCGTCGTCGTGCAATGAGACACCACGCAACATTTGCTAATCGGTTCTAACTCAAATGAGGCGACCGAAGGTGACGCTGACAGCTGAGCGCTTACATCACGCGAGCATCGTTGAGGCCCCCCATTAACATAATTCTCTATTCGTGAACTTCAATCAAGGTTAAGAACGCGGCCGATGTAATGGATAATTGATTAGTGGCGCGTTGTGTGTTGACGCTGCGACTGTGGGGTTCTGAAGTTCGAATTCAGTGGCAGTTTGTTGTTCTCCTTGAGATCGTCCACTTGAGTAGCCTGAAAGGTGTTTACAAGCTGTAACGTGTACACATGTTCTTTTGTCAGTGAGGTTCGCGAAGGTCATGCCCGTCTCGTTAGGGCTTAATTGGATTTTGTAGGACATGTTTGATTGATTTTCCGAGAACTTCTGCGATGGCTAATACCACACATCGGTGTTTGCTGCTGGTTTTTGTTTACTAGCCAATTCAGGTTTACGGCTGGTTTCTTGTGTTCTCATGACTCTTGCCGATGCGGTGTGAAAGAATTTTGTTCATCCACTTATCAGTCGTTCACCGTCGACCGCACCTCGGGGAGTTGTAAATGCGGATGTAAACAATGTCAGCTTGTTTCTTGTTTTCGATATTTACACTCACAGCGCATTCTGATCATGCAGAGACTGACGTTTTTCACGTCGACTCCAAGAGGGGTCACTGACTTACTTTTGGGATTTAATTGAATCTGAGACAATTACCACGACTTTGAGTTTTAATTGTGAGTGCGGAGAGCTAACAAAAAATTGTGATTGCGAAATGTGAACTGGGGGCAAAGTGAACACACCGTGCAATTAAGGCAATAACGCAATCGACTTGGTGGGAATGCAACAAAATGCAACGATGTGGTTGCTCTTGTTGGATGCGGGAAAAAAGTGTGCATTGTTAATTAACGGTGCACAATAAATAGGGCTAAATGAGGTTGCAATCATATAAAATAGTCACGTTGGAAGAAAATCTGAGGTACAGTGCTGTTCAAAAAATTTGGATGCACCTTTCATTTTTTTTTTCAAAATTTGTTTCGAGGAATTAAATTTAATATTTGCTCTATGCTGCAAGTGTCTTAAAAAGTTACAGCGCAGAGGGTATTTTTCACAACTCGAGGGTAAACTTTTGCAGTGACTTTTGAGGACCAGTTTAACTGATAGACTTCTGTAAGATGAATTCAGAGTTCTGTCTTTCGATTGAATTCGAAAAACTAACATTGTTCCATATCATTTGAGTTCAATTAAGGTCCTCATGAGCCTAGTAGAAACTCTTTTTGGACAATCCAGATTCAGTAAGCGAAACAGAATTAATTCTGTCGCTCAGATCCACCAAAGTCTTGACCCGATGCCGATATTTGTAGAAGAACAAAAAAAAAAACAACAATATTTCATTGGAATGGACTTTTTTTGGTCTTCCTGAGCTCTTCCTTTTGTTGGTATTCCTAATTTTAAAATGTTATGTCATAATTTAAACTGTACTAAATCTGTTAGATATTTTACATGTTGCCAAATTAAGACGCCACAGACACGGTATATAATTTTGCACTTCGAACTCAGTATTCCCCATTTCTTTCATTAAATCGTTTAGTTTCGTTTGGGACTGCTATCCCGGGCTAAATTAAATTCTCCTCCTGCGATTTTTGTGCAGTGTTTGAATGACATTTTGCTACCTAATGCAAAAAGACCGTAGCTCTCATAAATTCCAAGATCGTCTACAAAAGATCTATAGACGGACACACTTACAAGTGAAAATCCAAATTGATTAATTCTTATGGTCTAAAAGGCCAAATTCTGTCATGTAAGAGAAGCGGGCACAAAAGCTTTAAAATGTTGAATTAAGATTCGGTCACATCATGAGATCCGCTTACTGCCTTTTTTTAAAGTTAATGGACAATCAAAGGTACTGACAATTGAAGCTATTAACTAAGACATTTGTTTCGCCATTTGTTTCAGTTTGTCAACGTAAACACTTGACAGTGGCAAGATTAATGACTATGGAACGATAAATCATTGGTACGTTGTAAGTCATTGGAATAATAATAAATAAATAAAATGATTTGAACGTTAACATAATTTGTAGTGACTGTGGCGATCAGGGTAAGATCGCCGAGCCTCACATCTAATTAGTAGATTCCAAACATTTTTTAATCATGCATTGTCACTTCTTTCGATTTGCGAAAAGGTGCAAAGGATGTTAACTGCGTGGAAAAAGGCATCTCAAACCCGGCTCTTAGAGTCGGCTTAAAATCGTAGCCGGGTAGCACGCACGCACAAAACGTGAGTGCTTGCTTAAGATGCTGGGACCTGTTTCAAAATTTATTTATTACATCACTGGCTATACACTTCTAAATAAAACACATTTTGAATGTGCTCTAAACAATGGAGAAATTAAAAAGGTTCAGAAGCTTCGTTTTAGCGCTAAATAACAAAACACTGAATAAGTCCCGGGACATAAAGGGGCGCCACTAGCAAAAAAAAATATTAATATTAAATTAATAGTTTTTGTCAGTGGCGCCCCCTATATGTCCCGAGACTTATTGCGTGATCTGTTATCGTAAAAGCCTTAATTTAACTTTTCACCAAATGGCCTTATATATTTTTCAAGGTTAACATATAAAATGAATTTAATTTTCTGTTACTGGTTATTTTATTTAATTTGTGGCAACAATAATTCTGCGACCTCATTCATAACCGGTTACAAAGTGCAACAAAAAAGAAAGGTAAGAAAGCAACCAGTACTTTTCAAAAGCTCCGGAACACTGTTGCGAAACGAGTACAAAATTGCATTGCCAAAAAGATTGCACTGGGAAGGGGAAAGAGGAAGCTCCAGTCCAGATTGGTAATTTATCGGGAAACATTATTCTTTTGTGTATACTGCGAGTAAAACAAAAGAGTTGCTGAATGTGAGTAGACACGTCTGAAATCAAAGCCGGTTCATATGAATACGGGCTTGTATGCGCTTAAATTTTACCCAATTCTCTTTTTGTCTCAATAAATTTAGTTTCTGGCAACTCCTAAATAAAGTCTTCACTCAAACACAGATGTCGCAAGGAGTGATCATGCTTTATAAGTGTTGTGCGGGCAAGGGTTTCAGGGAACAGGCGATGGTGTAGTGTGGATAAAAAAATGTTTGTGCATGGCTGAGGGTGTACTTAAGCGTATAGGTACGAGCACAACATATTCCGCGACAGCATACGTATTTGGGTGTAACATGTATAAATATATGTATGTTTATGTTCGATTCTGTTGCCATTTTAACATTTTTCAGTTTTATTCAGTATTAGTATTATTCAGTATTCAGTTATTCAGTACTTATTTGAATGCCAAATGTAGACGTATTAGAAGACAAAACCTTCTACGTGTAAATGTAATGTACCCGCTGTTCAGCAAACTTACACAATAAACGACACAACCATACAACAGGAAATAGATCCAGGTTCGACCGTGGGGTTGTGTTCAAAATGATACCAAACATTTTGAAAAGTAAAATCCCAAAACAAGCATTTCAAAGGAGAATACAGTTGTCGCTGTGGTACAATATTTTGAGTGTGTGCCTTATTCAGATAATAAAAAATTTCAAAATATTAATTTTAAGCAGAATTGTAAAGTAAAATGATTTCGTCGTTTTGGCCATTTCGGGTGTCTGGCATCTAGGAGTTTTACATTTCGGGGTTTGTCCTCATCGACCCATTTGGAATAAATAATAATAATAATTGAGTACCACTACAGTCCACAAGAGACCAGGGCCTAGAGTCTACTAGCTTCTTGCCCCATTCATACGCTAATAGATAAAAAAATAAAATAGTTGTGGCTACAGGACAGGCGTCCAGGGCTTAGCTTTTTTAACAATTACTCCTATTATGTAGTTCCCTCAAGATGAGCTAACCTACAGTTTCTTGCCGAATCTGAACTGCGAGATTCGAGAAGGTGTTCATGGAGTGAGTGTTGTCAGTAACCTGGGGGACTTCAGCGATCACAAACTTTCATGTTTCACATATTTTTTTCATCTTCACTCTCCTCCCTTGACCTATCCATATTGAAATTTCCTGGATTGCAGAAACATCTTCCTTTAAGCGAACACTGTTCTTACATTCCAAGAGCATAGCCGCAATTGTTTTTTGCGTCGTGCAATCGTTGTATCCACTTTTCCGAGGCAGCTTAAATTTAAATTTCTACGTGGGAGGGTTTCTAGTTCTACACGCATCCATAATGAAATCACCGCATACAATTTTTCGCCTCACAAAGGGTGTTTTGAAGGCCGTACAGAATGTGCCGGCCACAAGGAGACTGTATGTCAACTTGATCTCTGCATCCACAAGGATCGTTGCTGATATTCCACCAAATTGGGACGATTAAACCCTACTCTGGCAATAAAAATAACAACCAGACGGCGTGTGTTCATAATTACCGCCGCAAAAAGTTGAATCGCATTTGCCACGAGGAACAGCTTGCAACTTTTGGATGAGTTCACTGAACTCACCTAACAGACAATTACCTCATTCGGCCAGTGTCTTGCCTCTGGCCTTTGTCTGCTTCGTATCCGTAAATTAAGAAATTTGCAATCAAATCCAATTCCAATCAGCGAAATTCTGGTTTTCTGACATAACTGTTTGCAACGACTTTTTCTGCTCGATGAGCATCGCCTCCGACCAGAGTCTGACTCACAAATAGAACAGATGTATGCTTCTCGGTTATTAGTTGAATTCATGTTTCCAATTTGGCGCCTTTTCGCTTTTCCCACTTGAACCACTTGCAAGTGCGTTTCCAACCAATTTACACAGCACGTCGTGCTTGGCTGTGCATCGGACTGGCTGTCAGTGTAAAGTGCCACAAGTGGCAGGCGGATGTCAAATGTTTTGATCGATGTTCGCTTGCGGCTTTTGTCTTAATCTCCTCCTCCATCTTTGTTGTTGTCGCGTCTTCTGCGGCTTTTCTGTCGCATTCCAAGAGAAGTACGTCGGGCGGGTGAAAATCGTACGTGCCTTTGGCTTTAATGGGTTTGTGCTCTTATGCGGAGATTTTGACGAATTTTCGCCAGCGTTTCATTAGGTATTCCGAAAATACTTTGAAAGTATGTTAATTCCGATGCGGATTAGCCAACGCCGCCATTCAAAGTGAAGATAAACAAAAACTTATGGACGCGCAGTGAGTGGCTGTGTCAACATCGCTTGGAGAAGGTCAAGTGGTGTGTATCGGATTTGGGTGGAGATGGGGGCTGGCTTCCGACTGTCGCACGAGTTGTTTGCATTCGCTTCGAATGCACTTGATCGCACGTTGAAGTGATTGCTGGCCGATTGATCTTCGCAGTGCGGTATCATGGAGTTGAAATTCAAATATTTGCGGCGGTCATTGAAGTTGAAGTCATGAAAGATGACTGCCGATTTCAATAATTAAAAGTTCACCGCTCGATCGCACTTTTATCGGTGGAGTTCCAAAGCATTCGCATTCGTTCAGCAACTCAGCACAATGACCTGCCCTGCTGCGTTGACAATTTCGTCTTCGTTTCTCTCTGCATTCTATAGGCATGTACGTTCGCAAGTCGCTTCCACGTCTGACCCATTTCGGGATTTTATATTGATCCACCTCACGTCGGCTGTGCCTGTCCCGCTGTTAACCTTAAACTGCACATAACCTGAGTGTCACAATTTAGTCAAACTGCTGCCGCTGCTTACATCGCCTGAGCAGAGGTCAATGTTGGTCAAGAAAGCATCAAAGCGAATGTAATGTCAGACAACAGTTGTTTCACTCAAGCACTGGTGATGATTCAAGTTTGTGCGTCTTCAGCAAAATTGCGGCCGATACGTTGACAAACAAAATGTTGTCGCCTCAGTGTGGAAACGTCTACACTCTGGACACTGCGGAGAAGGAACACCAATGACGCCGTTTGGCCTGTGAGTAAGTAAGTTGTGACTACTCGCGGCATAAAATGTCAATTGAAACGAATCTGTTTACGGACTTAATGGGATTAAATATTTCACGAGGTGATTCGTATTTTCGTCAGGTTTACAAAAGCAAAAATACCCGCTGTTAGAATGGATTTTCGGCCTTTGTTGTGAGTATTTGGCAAAGTGAAAGGTAATCTATCGGAGATGTCGCTTTTATTTGAAATCTGATTCACTGTGGGATTTCATTCGATCAAGCAAACTCACTGACTGACACTGATCTAAGACGATCGGCGATCTTTTAGACAAATTGAGTACGCTTGTAGGCCGGCAATAACTTATGAAGGTTGTAGTCTCAAAGGAAGCGACAGTGATATTGACTTCTGTTTGTTGGTCTCCAATTTGCTAGCCGTTACGGTTTCGTTTTTAGAAACGGAATAATTATACTTTTGGAATATCCGTCGGACTGTCCAACAGGCCATATCTCCTACAGTTATGACACAATTTACATAGAATAAGAAGCATTTAGCTTTACATGCAATGGGCGAGCGTTGGCACGCGGCAATCGATGTCACTACTTCGACAGATCCTATAGCAAGTGTCAAAACTCCCTCCCTAATGGTCGAAATCATGCTCTACAAGACACTTATCTCTTCACTATTGCAGGTCGTTGTGGAATGCTAGACGATAAGCGAAAGCGGCAGAGCGGATTCTTGGTTTCAAAAAATTCTGCGTCAGAGAGATGGTTATGTAAGGCGTGTAAAGAAAATACTTAATCGTGAATCCTACCAGCTATAGGGCGATGTGAATGTAGACGCTAAGGCAATGTATTATTGACTACAGTCACTCCGCCACGAGGTAACGAGATCTTAGCTTGTCTTCGAATCCCAGCCCTAAGGTTTGAGAAGGAGAGACGGGTTGGACGTGCAACAATGGTGGGTTCAAAACAGGTTGGGCTTGACGACTGGAGGGTAGGGTGATCGAGACCGTCAATGTTAAAAGGCTTCATGGAGCGCTGAGTGGTCACCGTGGCGTAGTTGGTAAGTGCTTCGACCCCCGCGCAGAAGGTCTAGGTTCGATTCCCAGACGAGACACCTCCCATTTTTTCAGGGCACCAACTCTTTCGAGTTGCTGAGAACACGCAAAGAGTACTATCTGTCTATGAAAAGCTTCACAAATCTCGCCGTTCGGAGTCGACAAAAATTGTAGGTCCCTTCCACTCGTGAGGAAACAGAAGCATGCACAACACGAGTAGTTGTCGTAGAGACTAAGCCCTGGTCCCATGTGTACCGCCACTCAATTATTATGAGTTCGCTGAGTTGATGGCGAAGGCACGTATGTTCATGGTCACAGAGTGAGAGGGTTAATACAGATCTAGGGTGAGATCTTAAAGCATTCTTTTCCACAGAACGAACGTTTATAGTTTCGGTGTGTTCGTCACACTCGCCATACCTCCTGAGTATCATAAAATTTCCGATATATGTATGTAGATGCATTCTACCTAGTGATCAATTTAAGGCCATAAATGATGGTGGTTCCCCTATACGTGAAATGACGCGTAAATGTTTAAATAACCTCGCTACCTCGCTCATATGAGATGACACCTCAATCGACAGATCTTTTGAAACGAACTAGCAGTTCAGTTGAGGACTTCTTGTTTGGAAGCACTGTTTCTGGGCAGAAATACGTTAGAGTCGGAAAATTGCTCTGTGGCATCGCGCCCCTTCATTTCATTTATCTAAGCGTAGTACATACATAGATTGCTTAAAACATTGACTTAGAAAACATAACCTTTTATGTTCGAGTGTACCTCCCCCTCTTTTCCATTCCAAATCACTCATTACACTCATTTAAACTGGTCTAATCAATATGACTCAAAATTATTGAGCTTCTTTCAAAATCATGCAGGTTAGCATATACATAGGCGCAAAATTAATAGTTGGATAATTTTAACTTTGAACAGATGACCTCAACGAATCGAATATTCCTCAAGGGTTTTGGTACATACAATCATATCTAAAATTATACAATATTCGTTTAAATACGACGAACTCCAATTTTTGGTCAATTTGCCTTACATCAGGTTTTTCATGCCCAGTGCTTTCACCTGGTTGATGTCTATGTTAACTTTAGCCCTAAGGTATGCTACTAATTTTCCCCTAGCTCATATAAACCCAAAATGCCTACATTTTAGGAATGATCTTACAAATTTCTTGCATCTTATGAGGAGATTATTAATTAAATATTTTACTCTTATTATTTTGCCTTTTGGAAGTTAATTGTTTTTTAATGTTCAACAGGTTGTTTCTAAAACATATTTGAAGTAAAGAATGTTTGCAGAGAGCGATTGTGTAAAACTAAAGTGCATAACCTAGCCTTCCATCAACGCATCAGTATTGCTATACGCTACAACATACGCAGGATCTACACACTTTTTTTTTTTCAAATGTATTTTTTTTATTGTATTTAGGATCCATACACTGCGGTTCAAAGATAGTACAGTACATTCATATTATATCATTAAGAATAACACACTTGTGCCAGCGTTTTTTTTCCAATCCTTAAAGCTGTTCTGATACTTTCTCTCAGCGATTCCTTTTGTATTTCCCCCATTGTCGCACAACGTCGTCCTTTTATGGGTCTCTTCAGTTGATGTCCTGGGGCGTCCAGATAGTGAGTGCACTGTATGAAACTCTCAAAATTTCAAGTGTTTTGAGCACTTAAATCCATTTTGCATGCATAATTGAATGCAAATACTTTGACCCATTTTTTCGAAAATAAGAAATCGCTGAGCACGCATAACACGTCTAACTTTTATGCCTCTCACAAAGAAAATATATAGAAAAAATAAAAAAAAAATCGAATGTACGTAGCGCGCGAATGTTGAAAATTCACCTCAGTTTTTGAATAGACCTCGTGCCTCCTGTCAGGAGCAAGAGCGATTACTCCCGAAAATGAAATAAATATGCGATTCGATTCAATGAATGCCGCTTGCTACTATTTCTTCTTCTTCTTTCCAGGGCGCTCTCGTCCGCGATGAACCTGGGCCTCAACCAAAATGCCTCCCCAGTAAGCAAATTCTCGTGCCATCTGTCTCCAGTTGCGCACTCCAAGTTGGTTGAAACCATCCAAATTTTTAGGGTTCAAACCAAATTTTCAACAAGAATCCGTTTTCGTCCTAATGGTTAAGTCTGTCAACTCAAAACGACAAAGCGCTTAAAACATTCGCAAAAGGAGCCAACCGCGTGCCGAGACGAGAGCTGACGCTAAGTAGACCTTAAAGTAAAACCTTTAAGTCAAAAATTGTACATGTGACACATAATCCAAGGAACTAATCAGAATTCTAAGTTTTATAAATTTTCTTGGAGGAATTTAAAAAAATATACATAGCTTTAAGCAATGAATTTCAAAACTATAAGAGACCGAAAGGCATGAAATTACAGTCCAAGATTAGCTTAGAGTACTCGTGAAGAGTCAGTAAGTAGTATTTTGAAATATGTTGCCACTAGGAAGGACTTTGAAGTACGTCCAATTTAGTTGCTGATCACCACCAATCACCGGTGTAAGAACCAATTGGAAAAGTAATGTGTCAAGAAGTCTAAATTTATTTTGAAACTTAAAACCAGTATCCGTGTATATTATCAATGGGTACGCAAGGTCAGGACAAACTCTCAATTTTTTGGCAAAAGGCGCTTCCCTTATAAAGCAGCATGCAGGAGTGCAGACAAATCTCTTCGTGTTGGACTCTATTTCACGAGGAATAACTGGATAAAATACATATCCTCATTCTCCCTAATTTCTGCTTGTGACATGCATATGATTCTCTATCTTCGCTGCTTAAAAATTTTCAATCTTTTCAAAAATTATTAAAACGATAGATGATTGATGCTAATTGCTCGATAAACTGAGATTTTGATGTTGTCATTCAAACACGCAGTAAAATTTGAAAATCTAAAATAAAATTCCAGAGCAATCCCTAGTTTTCTATACTTACTCCTGCACCTTCCGTAAGAAAGTCAGAAGTTATGAACTTTTAAGTCAAAAATTTAAAGCTGACACAATACAATTTAAGTGAATGAAAGCGATGCCAGAAGCTGAAGAGGAAAGTCCCAGAGTTGAGTTAAACTTTCAGCAAAGAAGATCTTCCTTAGACCAGCAGCACCTTAATTGCTTCTTTCAAAATCGATTGCAATTTAATTTACATTCTTATGGTCAAAGGGAGCTGTATTCTGTGGGGCATCATAAGATTCCATACCCTTACCTACGTGCGCTTGAGACCCTTTAATCCTCCTTTTCTACCTTTCTGACACTAGGATAGAATAAGGCATTTATAGAACGAAAGACCGAGGGCGAGGAGGTTGGATCAAGTCACTGAAATCGCCTTCAGATGAGCTAGAGCCGATGGCCGAGGATCGAACGACCTAGAGGTCCCTCGTGCATGCCTTGTCATTTCGACGCCTTTTGTTTTTTTTTGTTAAAGGTTGAGAAGCACTGCACCTGCAGCGCTCAAACTCGAAAACTGGTCCACTGGACTACCAAACAGTAACCTACAAGTAATTTGTTAGTCTTCCGAAGGAAAGAAAGGCTCCCTTCTGTGGTAGACAGTTTAGGTTTTCAGCTCCCACCAGGTTAGCACCAAACAACCAGCACCTTTTACAAGCGAAGGCGGGACATTGACAGAGAAAGTGCTCTGAACTGTGTCCACCAATACTAGGCCCAAGCAGACTTAAGTGCTTAGCAAATGTTTCCCGTGTGTACAACAAAAAGTCGTCTGCAATCTTTTCTATTTCAAAATAACAGAAAAGCCTTGGATTTCGTGCTGACGTTATACTCGGTCAGCCGGTGTTCTGGAGAGGCATGCCAACTCTGGTTGTGTTGTCGGAAAACCTTAACTGCGACGAAAATCCTAACCAGGGATGCGGGTAGTCCCAAGATTGGTTTGGGCCCTACGAATGTCTCTTTTGATCTTGCAGTTCGATCCCGTGGTATCCGGGGACCCAGACAAGTTTTAACGACTTAAGTCTGTCGACCAATGTAAGGGAAGACTTGCATTCTATTTAAGGAATGGTTAAAGGGTTGAGTAAGGCCTAAAGTGCTGCTTGACTGTCGCTGTAGACGCAGATACTTTGCCCCTTCTACCTATTCTTCACAAAATAGTTTATGGCCAATAGGATCGCAAAGGTTTCCGCCAAAAAGACCAACGCGAACCAACCTAAAGAGGTATGAAGTCGAATGTTGTCGTTTTCCACGAAAGCCCCAACTCCAGATCCTTTCATTATCCGTAAAAGTTCGAGTACATTCCCTTCCCGGCTCAGTTTCTGGCCAGGGCTAGTCCTGGACACAGGGAAAGTCGACTTTGAGCGACGCAACTGGATTGTTGGTGTCCATGAGACTAGCGTCAGTGCGCGAGGTTATCGAAGCTCCAATGCGAGTTGAACCAACTTTAGTGAAACATGCATTTCAACGAAAACGATGTTGACGACGACACAGTTAACGGAGCCAACTGAAAGCCTGCGACATATGTACCTTTCAAGCGACTACCCTCTCACACTCTAGCACCCGTCTTCAAAGAACTCAAATTAAAAATTCTGTAAAAAAAACCTTCATATTTATTTATTTATATACAAAAATCAACATTTAACTAAAATTGTTTGTTTTTGGTTGGACTGAAGAAAAAGAACACTTAAACAATAAATAGCACCACGTAACATAGAAAATGTGAAAGCGATTTACAAGCCTCAAAGATCGCCTGTTAGTGGCGCCGCAACCGTGTTGCTCGAGAAGAAGCCCGACAAGAACCACTTGTAGATTAGGTAGGCGAATCCAAAGGCCCACAGTGCCTTCCAGATCAGATCCACGCACCACATCCTGCAAAGAAACGCGAAGTGTGATCGCGGGATCGTGTAATGGATGCAATCAACTTACACTTTCATGTGCCTCTTGGCCGCCGGGATAGTGTCATCCGTTTCCTTAAGGATGTACCGCCTGGCGCAGAGTGTACAGTTGGTGAAGTACTCAACCAGATCCAAGTCGATTCGCTCAATGACATACTTCAGGCGCTCTGTAGTGTTCATCTGTTTCCGAAGCTCTTGCGCTTCTGTGTTGTCGAAGTCCCACACGTTATTGGCGTAGTACTCGAAGACCTCAAAGCCCTTGGTGATACGGTTCTGAACCCGACACAAGCTGGAACGAAATATGTATTTCAACAGGAGGCTTGTGTGATTCGGAAATGATGTCAACTTACACTGGTGGATACCGGAGAAGGATCAGAAGAGCATCCACGAATAAAGCCGGAATCCAGTGGAAGAGAATCATGCAAATGTAGTGGACGTAGTAGTTGGACTTCATGGAACCTCCGGGGTACCAGGCGACACCGTTGAGGGGCACGCGGTTCTCAATAACCCAGCGTCCCAGTTCAATAATCTCCGCCCAGGACACCTTGATCTCACTGGAGCTGGTCATGTGGGCGACCCGATTGGTGATCTTGCCTTGGCTGATGTTGCGCCAGCTAGCGACAAGGATGCCGTTCACTGCCACATCGACAGGGAGGAAGTCTCCGTATCCGGAGGAGTTGCAGTACATTGTGCGCAGGACGCCCTTGCCAGCGCCGATCAGCAGACCTGTCGGGCCGTTGATGTTGTCTGTCCAGCCGGGGATTGGCTCCTTCCAAATCGGGATTACAATTGACGGTCTCAGGATGACGGAGGGTAGCTCGTCGAAGGATTCCACGACTAAAGCCTCGGCCATGGATTTGGTGTATGCGTACGTGTTTGGAATGTCCCCGAGAATCCTTGAAAAATACGGAAAAGCATGAATAAGTGACGTTTGGTGGGGTGGGTAAACTCACTTCTTCTCGATCAAGTTGATCTCCTCATCCTTTAGCCACTCACAGGCTTTGATCACCTTGTGCGGGTCTGCTGGTGGATCGTAGGGTTTCTCCAAGAGCTTCTTGATGTGCAAGTGACAATAAGCAGTCGAGACGTAGGCGAAGAAGTCCAGTTTCTTGCAAGTCTTCGCCATGTCCAGCATCTGTTTGGTGCCCTTGGTGTTCATGAGAACAGCTTTTCTCAACGGTTCATCGAAACTGTGTGCAAAAGTTATTTATCACCTCAAGATCAATTGAAGTTGATTTTGCTTACCGAACTGTTGCTGCGCAATGGTATATGATGGAAACTTCATTGCGAATGATTTCCAGATCTTCGTCTGAGATTCCGAGTCCAGGAAGCATAACATCGCCGGCGATGGCGTACACCTGATTAAGGATTGTTGACTCACCACGCTGTTCCTTCACCAAATCGAAAAGCTGCAAAGGGATGAAAAATTCGAAAAATTCATAAGACCGTGAAGAAGTGAAGAAGTGAAGAAGTGAAGAAGTGAAGAAGTGAAGAAGTGAAGAAGTGAAGAAGTGAAGAAGTGAAGAAGTGAAGAAGTGAAGAAGTGAAGAAGTGAAGAAGTGAAGAAGTGAAGAAGTGAAGAAGTGAAGAAGTGAAGAAGTGAAGAAGTGAAGAAGTGAAGAAGTGAAGAAGTGAAGAAGTGAAGAAGTGAAGAAGTGAAGAAGTAAAGAAGTAAAGAAGTGAAGAAGTGAAGAAGTGAAGAAGTGAAGAAGTGAAGAAGTGAAGAAGTGAAGAAGTGAAGAAGTGAAGAAGTGAAGAAGTGAAGAAGTGAAGAAGTGAAGAAGTGAAGAAGTGAAGAAGTGAAGAAGTGAAGAAGTGAAGAAGTGAAGAAGTGAAGAAGTGAAGAAGTGAAGAAGTGAAGAAGTGAAGAAGTGAAGAAGTGAAGAAGTGAAGAAGTGAAGAAGTGAAGAAGTGAAGAAGTGAAGAAGTGAAGAAGTGAAGAAGTGAAGAAGTGAAGAAGTGAAGAAGTGAAGAAGTGAAGAAGTGAAGAAGTGAAGAAGTGAAGAAGTAAAGAAGTAAAGAAGTGAAGAAGTGAAGAAGTGAAGAAGTGAAGAAGTGAAGAAGTGAAGAAGTGAAGAAGTGAAGAAGTGAAGAAGTGAAGAAGTGAAGAAGTGAAGAAGTGAAGAAGTGAAGAAGTGAAGAAGTGAAGAAGTGAAGAAGTGAAGAAGTGAAGAAGTGGAGAAGTGAAGAAGTGAAGAAGTGAAGAAGTGAAGAAGTGAAGAAGTGAAGAAGTGAAGAAGTGAAGAAGTGAAGAAGTGAAGAAGTGAAGAAGTGAAGAAGTGAAGAAGTGGAGAAGTGAAGAAGTGAAGAAGTGAAGAAGTGAAGAAGTGAAGAGGTGAAGAAGTGAAGAAGTGAAGAAGTGAAGAAGTGAAGAAGTGAAGAAGTGAAGAAGTGAAGAAGTGAAGAAGTGAAGAAGTGAAGAAGTGAAGAAGTGAAGAAGTGAAGAAGTGAAGAAGTGAAGAAGTGAAGAAGTGAAGAAGTGAAGAAGTGAAGAAGTGAAGAAGTGAAGAAGTACAAGGTGAGCAAGGTGTCTCTCCTAAGTGGGAACTGCCGACAGTTAACGAGGAAATTTGAAAAATATATTTTTCGTAGGCAATTGCTACTCCCTCAGTGTTGTCAGGGGCTCGAGAGAAACAGAATGCGAGCTGAACGAATATTTGCACCACAGATCAAACATAGATTTCTAACGTAGGGATCGGTGCATTTCCCTAGCGTAGACACTATGGCAAAAATCAAGCAATCAAATCTCAAATATCAAAGGCGAAAAAAGTTCAGTCTATTCTGTATTTCGTTGAGGTTAATGCCCACGTCTGCGAAACATACTGCACCGTGTGACTAATAAACTACAATTAAGCCGTCGATTGAGCGGCGAATGAAGATAAGTGCTTCGGTTAATTATATTCCAGTCATGACGTCCGGACATCGGATAATTCCATAACAGAGAAAAGGTTCTATTAATAAAACAACACAGCAAATGGCAAAGGTGAGATTACTTACCTTCAGCGTCAGTCTATCTAGTAGTGAATAACAACATGTTGACCCTGTACTGACAATTTTTGAAATTCAAGGTTAGTCTTTTTTCAGGTACTCAGTTATGGAGTTTGTAAAGAAATCTCGTATGACTTCCCAAATATCGAAATAAATTTGACCTCGTCTTGTACGAAAAGACAACGTACTCTGATAGCCTTAAGTGTTAATCTTAGATAGCACGGCTGTGGGTACATTTAGCAGACGCTGCCTTATTGATCTCCATGCAAAAAGAGGAGGAATGAATTCTGTAGGAGCATATATCGATAACGATAGCTCCAGATTTTCCATCACAAACGCGAGATCAATTATTGTCGCGTCGTAACGAGTTGTATAAGCGTTTGTCACTGCCGTGTGTGTCAAGCAGAAATAATAGGTAGTGATCAAGTACTGTTTGAATCCGAGCCATTGGGACAATGCAACAGAGGACGGCCTAGGTTGAAATGGTACACACAAGTGGAGAAGGATCTCAACCAACTTGGAGTGTGCAATTGGAGGCAGCTGGCGAGAGATTGTGCTAGATGAAGAAGCATGTTGCTTGAGGACCAGTTCCACAGCGAACGGTAGCGCCAGTAAAAGAAGACATCTTCAAAAGGTTTTGGACCTTCCTAATCTCAACAGTAGAATTTTTGGCTGCGCTAAGCGCCAGGTCACAGGGATATTCGAGGAAATTGCAAGGGACTATGCTCAAATAGGGATTCGCCATTCGGCACGTGCAAGCTTGAAATGTGTGCAAAAGCGATACATTCAGTAAATCTCAGTTGGACAACGAACCAAGAGAGATATCTTTCCTCCCTCCTCAAGAGAAATCTGTCCATTTTAAGCAAAACATTTTTCTCGAAACGATTTCTTTATTTGCTCTTGATATTGTCCGGACTTCGGTGCCATTGGAATAATGAAGGCGTTACATTGGTCATTCGTCAGAGAGCGCTAGTACTCAATTTCCTCTTGAGCCCAACGAAACCACTCCACATTAATTGGCTTTATTCTCCCTTCGTTTAAGGCGATCACGGATTTGTGTCTTCGACGAGCAGCCGCGTAGCAAACAGTTTCTTCTTATTTTCTGCCTAACAATCCAGAATGGGAGTGAGTTCAAGGAAAGACCAACATCGGAGAGAGAACAGAAATGAGGTCGGAGGCGGCAGACACGCCGGTGTATTTGCGAGTATTTACAAAGTGCTCCCTACCACACACAAAAAATGGACGGTTCTAGCCATTGTTTGAAACGGTTGAAACGGTGAAAACGCAGAGTGTTTTCATCCTGTTCTAAGCCGTAAATTGGTATCGTGATATTAGGCCGTAAAGGTGCCTCTTGTGTTGACTTGTGATTTTTGGTTGATCTCCTCAAAAGCAACGTTGAAAAAGTCGCATCGCAGCGCGTCGCTTTCTTTACTTTCACGGGTCGGTTTTTTTGACACTAACGTACTTTGGCAAAGCAGTGAGAGTTCAATTCAAAACATGTATGTAAATTCTTTACTGACAACATCTTAAAAGAGATCCGACAGAAGCAGGCCCTGTAGTCATATTTATTTCGGTCCGCTTTATCAATCTTAGAAGTGGCAAGTTCGTGGCAGCCTAGAACTTGGTAAACAACATTCAAAACTGTATAGATAGACTAGATGCATATCATGCTCAAAACCGGAATATTTAACTCAAACCTAGGTGATAGTGAGGAACATTAAGAACAATGTTACAAGAGCTTAGAAGAGCGGCTTATTGCCCCTTCTTTGGAACACTTCTATCAGTCTATCAAACAAATCCTAGGATCTCTTGATGATTTGACTGGTATCATAATAAGAATTGAGACTACCGTCCACAAGGGACTGGGGCCTAGCTTCTACAACAGCTACTCGCGTTGTACGTGCTACTGTTCTCTCACGAGTAGGTGGGACTTACAGTTTTTTGCCGACTCCGAACGGTGAGTTTTAAGAAGCTTTTCATAGACAATTGAAAACATTCTTCCCGCATCTCCAGAGAATCAAAATTCCTTGGAGATAACTTCAACTTCAAAGTACATCAGCTGAAAAGGAACGCTGAAAAATTAATGATAAAATGTCTCAACATCCTCGAAATCTGTAAAAAGACATTCTACAGAAGATAGCGCCTAAAACCACACATCATCATAATCATGTTTCTACTCGGTCATCGTGTGGGTCATCCTTGTCTAAGGAAGCATTGCTTAGTGGAAAGTGGTTCACACCCAATCCCGCATTATTAATTTAAAAAAAGAGCCAGGCTATCCTAACTATAACTGGAGCACTCAACCCCCTAAATGGGACTGAAAACGATACTTTGTATTCACATAAAATATCAAGGAGCTAAATCAGCTCTTAGATTGCGAGAAAGCCTTATATCTCATTCCGAAAGTTTTGATCATTGAATCCGGCTCAAACCCTTCAATCGTAAGGACAACTGGACTTCAACAAACTATGAAGAACCTGAGAATGACACGACAAACAATTCTACCATCCTCTTAAATACAGAAGCGAATATTTTTTGCTTTGTTTTCGCACTGCTGCCTACCTACTATTCCTACAATCTTTCAAGCAAAAATCATTACAACGAGTAACACCGCATAGGCTGAGCTATAAATGGACCTTTCCGACATGGAAATCACTTCTTGAACAGCCTTGAAAGCATTGAAATCTTCAAAGTCTGCATAAGGGAATCTCAAGCCTCACAAAATAATCCCTTGCTGGGTCCGTTGACATTCCGGCATTATTTAAAATGAACAGGCACATCAACTAATGCGGACTGAATCAAGCTGATGCACAGGATTGACATGCAATGCCATGCATCCTCCCAAAAGCCCAGCCAAAGGCTTTAAAACTGTTGCAGTGCACAACTTCTGGAAACAAGGATGGAAGAAGGTGATCAACCCACCCCCCCCCCATTTTCCAACCTTCCTGTAAATTTTCCCATCTACTCACCGGATTGCTGAACATTTCCTTGATTCTCTCCTGCGGATCCTTCCCCTTCTTCGGTCTAATCAGCAGATACATCTTCTTTAGGTCAGGACACGCCCTGTCGGATTAACCAGCCATCATGAATGAGAAAACACAAAACGAAAATTAATACAAATATGATTTAAAGGACATCATGTCCCGGTGACATCAGTCGTAAGCCCTCGCCGTAAATAGCATTTGCCCACGTTCACGCAGCGGGCGCACAGTACACACGCCGGCGTCGGCCGCGGAACGCACGCAACAATGCCAGGCACATACCTGAGCAATTTTTCAACGAGGACTTTCCCAAGGAATCCAGTTCCGCCGGTGATAAATAGACATCGTCCAGCGAAGCATTTCGCAACCCTATCCTCCTCACCCTCGGGAATTTGGTCGGCGGATACCTGTGGGGCGTCGTCAAAGACAAACGTTGGTTTCGCCGCCATTATCGGTTGCGAGGGCGTCTGCTGCTCGACTGCGGTATCGCTGGTGTTCTCGGTGTTGTCTGCTGCTGAAACGAAACAAAAGGAAGAGAACTGGGTCAACAGGGTTCGAGTTAGAGGTGAAAAACAATCTGGGTTGACGATGCATGAACGGCGCCTAAGACGGCTGTCGTCAGCGCAGCCAGGTGTCGGGTGCCCCACCAGGCGCACTCTGTTGCAATGGACTTTGTAATTTGATTCCTGCTCGCGCCAAAGTGACGGAATGTAAGTCATTGGTGTTTGCACGGACCTGTTGGCGATCTGCGACAAGTGGTAATTTTCAGTGGCTGCAGTTGCTTGATTGGCGGGACGACAGTCCATCACCGGTTGTGAGCAGCGATCAATGGACGCCTCGGTGCGCCGGGGAATAGATGGCTAATTGGAACTAAGGCCAGACGGTGTCGAAACATGTTTGTGCGTTGCTGGACCGCTCCTTATGCAACCTGTGCCTTGATTGCACCTTTGAAGGGGAATGTTACACGATTGCGGAGTAATCGCTTTGAACTAGGAGCTCAATTGGCATCGCTTGGGCAATTGTACCTCGTTAAGGGAACTTGAATTGTGAGGCGTCGAGAAAGATCCGATGCGTGAACGGAGGGAATAAGGTTGCGCCGTTTTGTGGTGGTCTTTGCCAACTGGTCTGACGGGGTTCACTATCGGTGGTGAATGTTGTGGGAATTGTATAGGTTTGATGGAGTGGGGAGTCTACTTGCTTTTGATAATGCTTTCGTTTTCATTTTAGACACACAAGATTCGAGATCATTCTTATGATTAATAAGAAAAAAGATTTTGAAGTTGTTCAATTTGTCTTAGAGGGTCAAGACAAAAATCCAATCGTACCCCTCATATATACGCTGTCAATCGACGGATCTTTGGAAAAGAGCTTAAGGTTTCCTTTTTTTCAGTTGAAATCGAATCACCGTCATATAGCTCTTAAGCCACAAAGTTGAGTAAAAAATGCTTCTCTCTCGAGTTTCTACACCGATCTATAAAATTGAACAAATCCTCAAAATAGAGAACTGGCAAAAAATCTTTACAATTTTACTATAGGGGGCGTTAAGCAAATTAAATAATTAAAATGTGCCAAAGAAACGTGAAACACCTTCAGCTACCCAAGAGAGGATAAGTTTCTTAAGTGAAAGTGGTAAACGCTATCTAGAAATAGCCAATTAATTCGGGCGTTCTTTTTGTTGCGCTCTGAAAATGCTTCAAGTCACAGGAACAATAGCAAGAAAACATCTGCCAGGAAGACTGCGGAAGTTGAAAGGTAGAAGGTAAAGGGCGAGCAAAAAAAAACATTTATAAGTGCCCAGAATTAAGCTCAACATGCAGTAAAAATGTGATCGCGGTGGCCATGGGTAAGTGCCTCGACTCACATGCCGAAGGACCCAGGATCGATTCGCAGACTGAACACCTAGCACTTCTTCACGACCTTTTTGGAATTGCTTAGAACACTCAAGAGTGCTTATAAAATTAAATTTTATTAAATCTTGCTGTTGAGAGTCGGCAAAAACATGTAGGTTTCATCTACTTGCGAAAAAACAGTAGCACGTGCAACACGAGTAGTTGCTGAAGAAGGTAGGCTTTGGTCCCTTGTGGGCTGTAGTGTCACTCAATCAATCATTAAAGCTGGTCTAAGACAGCGCTCCGAAGTGGTTGTTTAAAAGGAAAAAGGTGTACACAGAAATCAAGTCATCCTTGTACGCCTCAGAAGATTGTTGTTGAAGTCTTGATACAAATGAATGCACTTTCCTGAATACAATTGAACATTTTATGATCAGAAAAACAATGTAATCATCTAAATCAGATGAGAACTAAAATGATTGAAAAGAAAATTGAATGACTTCTTCAGGCATTCATGGAGTTTGAAGTTTCTTCCTTGACGTATAGCTCGGCTTAACAAATGTTCGACTTTATGAAAACTGCTATCACGGAATGAAGTAGGCAACAACTCTGCTTTTCAAATACTGCTAAACGAGAAGGAGAAACATGGAAGGCCGATAGCAAACACTGTTAATCTTCTTCTTCTATTAGTAGGGCTACAGTCCGGTCTAGAGCTGGACCTCAACCAAGAAGCTTCTTAAGCTGGTACGGTCCTAAACCAGGAGCCTCCAATTTCGTACATCAAGGTGATCCATTACTACTTGTGTACGCATTGGGTGCGGAGCGTCCTCCGTTTGGTTGTCTCGTTCGGAATCGAAGAGCCTTTGGGCTGAAGGTGCGTTCTCCATGCGTTCGGCATAGCCATCTTAAGCGTTGTATCCATAAACTCTTAACTAGGCACAAACTTCCACACAGACTATAGCGTTCTTTGTTAAGCCGTCGCCAGATGCCCTCGACTCAAACATGACTCCATATGACAAAAAGACTCCCGATGGCAAAAAGGGCTTTCTCATCCTTTTAACAACATTCACGTTTCTGCTATCGAGCAGAACAGTGATAATCAATGTGTGTTTGTTAGGCTCTACTGCTCCTTTGCTTGTGAAGTCCTAGTCCAGTCTAAATGACTGATTAATTGATTGCTCACTGTGTCCAACCAATCACGTCAATGTCGTTCGCGTATACTAGCAACTGCACGGACATTTGGAGGATCACGTTTATTGTGTTGCCTAGTGAGTTTGTAAAACATTCTCAAGAAAACTTAATAAAAAAAATACATAAAAGATCGTCTTGTCTAAATCCTTTTTTCAAAACTAAAGGTCTCGGTGATTTCCTTTTCGACTTGGATGAGGCGGGGAGTATTCTCCATCGGATTACACAGTCTTCCGAGTTTGACAGGAGTATTACAACTAAGCATGACGTTGTATAGCTCGTCTCAATACACGCTGTCATATGCGGCCTTCAAATTGACCAAAAGATTGTGGGTGTCGATTTGTATTTCTAGGATCTGTTGTAATGTGAATATTTGGTCGATGGTGGACTTCGCTGTCTGAAAACCGCACTAATAAGGACGATAGAATTAGTTTATTGACTATTGGCTTCAGGAGGTCATATAGAACGACAGAAAACATCTTATATGCGATTTTTAGGAAACTTATCCCTCGGTAGTTAGCTCAGTTGAAGGGGTGTCCTTTTTGTGGATCTGACAAACGATTTTTAGATTCCACTCATTGGACATGTTTCCCTTCGACCA
Source organism: Eristalinus sepulchralis (assembly GCA_944738645.1). NCBI lineage: Eukaryota > Metazoa > Arthropoda > Insecta > Diptera > Syrphidae > Eristalinus > Eristalinus sepulchralis. Next base: position 60,531,548 of record OX122886.1, read on the forward strand.
TATCTTATAGACGTGTCAATGCATGTACCCAGCAAGTTCATCTCAAGTTGCATTCAAGAGTCCTATAGACTGCAACACAGGCTATGTTCGATTTTCGTTTTGATATCCCTGTCTTGACTCCATCTTGGTCGGAGAGATGGAGTCTCTTTCATCAGCGTCCATTATGTACGGTTTGTTGGACAGCGGTATTCCAGTCTACCTTTCTGCGCCTTAAAAAAAACCTTCGGAAGTGATCTCAACCGACTGTAACTCTACAATTTTTTCTTAATTTTCGTTCCAGCAGCAGTTTGTCAAAGTTAATACACGCTGCATAGTAGTTTTAGCTGTTGGCAAGACATTCGAATATTATTTCAATTCTTCGATCGTGCAATTTATATGCTCTTTCTTTTTTGAAAAATCGGTGCTCTTCTCCTTTCTCAAGTTCGTAGAGCTGACAAACCGCTCTCATCATTCCGCTCAGCATTACTTTATATGCTGCTTGCTTCGCTGAATGCAGCCGCACACAAATTTGGTTCCGTTACACTTTAATAGAGAAGAATCAAAAACAAAACCAAAATAGGAATAAACCACTCAACACCCATACTCAACCCAGCAAGAGGTTGCGCAATGGCCTTGAACTAGTCGTCAGTTGCCTTGTGCTTCATTTCTTTTCGCTCTTTCATCGATGTGAGTAGAAATTGGTCGAATTCAAATTGAGTGGCCCAGTCCCGCACAGTACCACGGAGCAAGCCCGTGGGCGATTCGTTTCAATGTCAGAATTTGAATTCCTCTGCGCCGAGATCGCACACAGATTTGCCAAATTCATCGATCTCAACCATCGGCTTGATCGAATGCCAAACAAATTTACAAAAGTGCCAATGATGTTACATAAGCCAGCGATCGAGCGAATCGAGTTAACCAGTTGAGGTCAATATTCTCGAAGTCATTGCCAAAACCAAATTAGGCACATGCGCGATTTTGGGACTTGGTAAATCGCACGACGAACTAGTATTTACGACGGTCGTTTTGTAATTCAAATCGAGATAGCAGCCCTAAAAGCACCACATTCCAACTTCCTCTCAAGACAATGGCGACCAGAATCGGGCGTGTTCTCAAATTCCGTCAGAACTTCCAAATCCAGTTTGGTGGTCACGTGTTGACGGAGCTACGCACCTTCAAGTTCAAGTCCTCAACTCCGCTGACCACCTAATCCGAACGGCAGAGGCGACATATCCGGCAGTTAACCTTCTAAGCCATAACTTCATATCTCATTGCACTCGGCCTTAAATACACACAAGCCCGAAATAGATGCCAAACTTCGGATCTCCGTCGACGCCCGAATGCGATAACCATCTACGGCGCTGGTGGTCACCTTCGGTCCACTAGCCCACATGTGAAGCGACAACCACAGGCTTGCTTTGTCATAACAAATTCACGGGTTTCGAAACGAGATTATGGCTAATGAGCAATTTGAATTTTAACGAAGCCCGAGCGCACTGCTGCGAAGTTTCGGATTATGTCAACGCGTCCGTCTCGAAAGAGCAGCCAGCAATTAAATTATGCTTTCCTCTACTCCGCCTCTGTTTCGTTTGCTTTGGGAAAGCAAACCTTCACCTTTTCTTTGCGCGCGTCCCAGAGTAGTGCAATACAGGTTTGGGCACTCGAAGCCCACATTTGCGTCTGGCTGTGTGCTCGGTAATCGGCGAACAATGAATAGAGCAATTATTTGACGAGTGTCGAGGTGCAGGGCCAAGCGATCTGTCACTGAAACATTACGTCTGGAGCTGGGAGTTAATTTGTTAATTACTCAACGAGCTTACTTAATGACGGGGGTTTGCGCCACGTGTTTTCTAGGCCTTTTGTTTTTCTCTTTCTCTGTGGCTCTTTGGGCAATGTTAGTGCAGCAAACAGGTTCTACGGTGACTTCCTTAGCGATCTCATTTATTTAACCAACTCTTTCGCAAAGGGCCTAAAACGGGTTCCTTTATGCGTAATGAGGGGAGTGGACGTTTCTGATGGTATGATGCTGTGATCGACGCTTGGCGTGAGCTTGTTTTTCTTTTCTCTTGACATTTTTTGCAGCTGTAAGTCTTAAAGAGGTGGGGGCTATGGAATTGTAGGACATTTGAGTACGCGCCTATCCTATTTTTATAAATGCAGGACTACTTCCCCTATACCAATGATTGGCAGATGGACCAAAGGGTCCTGAGTGGAAAAAAATGTCTACTGCTCATAGAAGACCCAAAAACAGCCCACGATCAGCCGGGATCTTCTGCAATCTTCTTTATCGGGCGTAGGTGGCGGCAATAAATGCGACAGTAACCCCCATCAAGGAACTCAACTTGACCAGCGAGATCATTAACCGACTGTAGAGTTAGGCCGTTACATCGGCTACACAAAATGATGTAATAGTCTAGACAGAACTTGAATGAGATATATACATAGTTCCGGTACACAAATGGGTACCGGGACACACTGAAATCCTAGGCAATGAGTGGGACGATGTGTTTCTAAGGTTGTGTATAACTTGACAAGATCAATGGTCCTACGAGTACATTACCCGCGCACTGCACCAGGTAACATAAGTACGATGATTTTAACTCCAACACTAGAGCAGAAATTGATTACCGATGGCGGGACATTGTGATAGCTTTCACATTGGGAGTCTACCGGCCGGTATCAAATACAAACTGAATCAATACAACTGAATCAAGCCAAACTGAAGTGAATGGAAATAAAAATTCTGATGGGAGTGCTTACGGAGCATTGTGCAATGGACATCCATGTGCGACTATTGCAGAAGCTGCACGACTAGAACGAAACGGAAACCCTTAGGTACTTCCACTGATAGGATCAGAAAGGCTGAACATTTTCAAACCTGTCTGAGCAGAGTGGACGTTTCATTGAAGCCGAGAACAAATTATGCGGGTGACGATGTAACTTTTGAAGCAGTATTCAATAGAATTTTAGGAAACTTCTCCAAAACGAGTTCAAAAAGAAAGATCGAAAGAGAGAGGTAAACGGTAAAGTTTTATAAAGGGTACAATCTAAAGTTATTTCTGACACAGATTTTTTGAAATATTGCCGTAGAGTATTATTTCCAGACACGGCTGTAGTACAATGTCAAGCAAAGTAAAATGCAAAACAGTCTTTAGCATCATTGCTAAAAGCTATCATTTAAAGGTTTTTTAAAAAACAAACTGATCTATGAAGGAGTAGTTGTAGATCGACATTTTAGGCTTGTTTCGGATGTTTCTACATCAAGTCTACATGCATGAGATGAAATTCCTTCATGGTGGTGAAGAAACATTACTTAAGACTTAAGTTCATACAGCCTGTTTTCGGGGGCGTACCCGAAATTCGGGAAAGCCCAAATACATAATAAGTCAAAGATCTCAAGACCTGCGAATCTTCAAATATTCAAAATGCAATAAAAGTCAAAAGGCCAAAGAAAATCTCCGAAGTCAAAAGTCGCAAATTGAAAAATGGGTGCTGTGAGTTGAACAAAAATACATAACTCACGTTTGTAAACACATAAAAATGTGTAACTTGAGATTCGAGAATCCAACAACTTCAAGAAATTTATGCAATGAAACCGAAAATCATAAAATTCGACTACAATCAACTACCTAACCAGCGTGCCACTCAAACAATTTTGAATTCGGCAGGAGGAAGAAACTGCCTCTCGGACAAGAACTACTGGTTCTCTAATTTTGTGAGGTGGATATGACATTCTGAGAAAAACGGTGAAAATAACGAAAAAACTATCTGTACACAGTACTCTTTTTTGACGGGATGCCAGTGGGTGAAAAGGAATACAACTTTTCCTATCAAGATTCGGCATTGTATATTTTTTTTGCTGAGCTGTTGATCTTGAAAACCGAATTTTGTCGGATAAATAAACTCGTTACAGGGTCATTGTTTTAACAGCACTCGCTACACAGTCCACAAGAGAACAGAGCCTAGCTTCTTCAGGAATTGAACCTGGAACCTTCGACTTGTGAGTGAACTCAATAGTGGTCAATAAGATAAGTGTATGAATAGTGGTGAAATTTGTTTATTAGTAATTAAAGTGAACTCTCTCTCTTAAATGTACAACCAAGGGATCAAGATTTTCTTCAACATAAGAGGGTGTCTGTAAGAAGTGTAAAAAAGTGTGATAATATTCTTAAAGGCTTTAGAGAACACTATTATGTGCAAGAAGTAATAAGTAAGTAATTTCTTCGCAGACCCTTCAAGATGTTAATTGCGTTGCACTGATCGGACACTCGCCTGGGTGAGGGAATAAAAGCGCAACACGGAAAAAGAGCACAGATAGGAAAACCGTTCCCCGTCATCAATGTACTTGGAGGACGTTATCAACAGCAAAACAAAAAAAAAGCAATGTTGACCTAGTTTAACAGTACAAAGAGCCTTTCTGAACTAAGTGCCTAATCAAGCCACCTCACCATACCTACATTGATTCATAAAATTCTTCACTATCCCTAAATCCCTGAGACGGGAGAATTTAAATTCGCATTAGATTTTACTTGGGTTCGAGTATACAAACATTTTGAACACAGATCAGACACAATGACTCGTTACCATCTGTGGTAGAGTCCTTTCTCGGTGTTGCTGATTTTTTCGTCCTGATGTTTTCATTGCTTTTGGAAAAACGGTTGCTTTGGGCAGGACAATTTTGAATTTTTAAAGATCAAATTCAATTTCTTTGTAAGCATTTAAACAAATATTCAAGCCGAGGGAAAAAATCACCAGAGCAATTTACAGAATTTTTTATAGGTGCTGTTTACATATCTTTTAAAAGAAAATTGTGAAGTGATCATTTAATAGACGATTGCTTCAGTGAAAAAGGACAATAAACACCAGGAAACGTGTCCAACTAATCATTGCCGACTAATTTGCCCATTAAGGGTGTCCAGTCAGAGGGAATTCACTGCATGAGAAGCAGTTCATTTTGATATTTCGTAAAGCAAAGTTCTGTCTTTGTACAAAAAGGCGGCGTCCATATTTTGCTTCGTCGTTGTTGTGAAATATAACTAATGACTGTAGTGCTATGTGATGTGTTCAGTGGACCAACGTTTTCTACTTTCTAAATGAAAGATGTTACCGCTGCAACGGTCAACAGCAAATCAAGAAAAGTAGAGCCATAGGGGATAAGAATGACATGCTCACCCTCTGAGTCTTCAATTCGCACTTTTCATAAATTTTTGAAAATTCTCATAATTTCTTTCTTAATTCAGTAAACATTAACCGTATGACAGTTTGGAATAATCTAACGTGAACAGGCACTATTTAAAAAAGCCTTGTTTTTTTTTTTAATTAACTTGAAGAAATTTAATTTCCGTAAAATGCTACTAAAACGTTATGAAATGGGAACATTTTCGAAGGGATTCATTGCGGAGGATGATAAATGAACTAAATTCACGAGAGTATCCATTGTAAAGATCAGGCTTCAAGGCCTAAATTGATGGAAAACTAGGTTACGGGGAGCGTTAAGTGGGGAAACGATTAATTCGATTCCTTAGCACTGACACTTTGAACAGAAGATTGATTTAACTTACAAAACGGGAGGGGAGTTATCTTTCATCATGACAATGCTAGGTTCCACACATCTCTGATGACTTAGAGGAAATTGATGGACCCTGGTTGGGAAGTTTTGATTTAACTATCGCTTAATCCAAGCCTTGCACCGTCTGATTACCATTTGTTTTAATCCCTGCCAAAGTCACTGGGTGGTTAAAATTTGGCTTTCCGAATAGTTGCTGAAAAAAAATTGTCATGTCTTTCTCTGATAAACCACAGAAGTTCTAAACAGAACATAGGCAAAAGGGACATACATGTAAGTAAAAATGGCCATTGATTCAAAATAGAATGCACCAAAACAAACGCGGAAAATTTATACAAGAGGTTTTTCCAGTTTTAGTGGTACCAGTGGAAAGTTTCACTTTTACCTTAACACGAGCGTGTAGACTTTATCGAAAAATAACTTTATAAACAGCTTCAGAAGCATTACGATTAGACAAGAAACATAACTTGTTGAACAGCGCTAACATCGCGCGAATGACCAACAAATTCAAAAATAACAAATTCAGCCAAAAATTCATTAAATCAAACAAACATTTAAAAAGGAAACTCATCAGCGATGCCTTGAACTGACACCCGACTGCGTCAACGCAATTCCAACCCATCCAAGTGGCCATGAAAAATCAAGTCACATGTTTTTATCTGCTAACAAAACCAATTTAACACGTTTTCCAACTTAGATCAATTTAGATCAATTCTCATGTTTTAACTGTGAAAACTGTTTTGATTGAGGATGTAAGTGCGGCCTGCCCAACGCCCAACCACAGCTTAGAATTTTCCAAACGTGTTCACATCGAAATTCAAATCTCCATCCGGATGCGCTTTAAAATTCGACCCATTGGACTCAAAACATAATCCGTCACATTCACGGTCACGATCACAGAGACCAACGTTCTATTCAGACTCGCAGCTGATTTGCAAACGGCCACTTCCATGACCTGCTTAACAGGTGTATGCCAAACCGCAAACTCCATGCCATCGAGGAAACGGAAGAGGTCTTTTCAGGTCGACTTGATGTCGAGGTTAATAAACCCCCTAACGGCTCGACAACCCGCTGACCCGCGATGCCGTTGACACTTTGTCTGCGCAGTAATCTGTCGCGGAACCTGTTCACGGTCAGAACTCTTCTGAAGCGTGTTCCACACGCCCGATCGGGTTTCTTAGCTGATTTGCAATTCAAGTGGATGTCTTCGCACAACACAAAGCTCGGCCGAACCAATAAAGCCCCCCACAGGTCACTTTGGACAACAATTAGCTCGCATTTGACAACGCAATAGATTTCAGCGCGCGGGACAAAATCACGTCTATTTAATCGGCAGCGTTTCGCAAGAGACCCGACCAACCAGCTCGCGCCAGGTGGTCTCAATCGCACATCCCCCCAGCGACGCCCAAAATACTCACTCATAGTGAAATCTTCTCGTATGCACTGCTAAGCTGCTGATGAATTGTGCGTCTCCTCTCGTTCCGGAGCCTAATTAAACCGCAAATTTCGCGTAAATCAAACGAGTGCGGACACTGAGTCTATTATTTCGAAAGAGTATCAACTGCACACACACTGTGACCCCAATCTGGCTTTCACTGAGCGAAAAACGGACCGAACTTATGCAACAGCATCCCAAAGAGGCAAAACGCTAACTGAAAGATACGCCAACGTGATAGCCGCAGATAAACGAGTTTCTTCTTCACCACCGCTCGTCGTGGTGACAATGTCTTTTACCATATTCCCCAAAACAACAGACCAGCGAGCGATCGCTTTTCCTACCAAATTATAAAAAAACTTCACCAAAAAACGTGTTCCTCTCCGGCGGCAACGGCGACGCTGATCGCCAGAGATCGATCGCATGCACGAATTCGAGTTCAGGCCGTCAGCGCACGCTGCTGCCAGCCGAGGTAAATAAAATGTTTCAACAAAAAGTCTACACTTACTGCGACCTGTCAACTGCTGCGGAGACTGCTGTACAGACTGTGGAGACTTTGCGATGCGATGCGTTTCGGCACAATTTCAATTCAAATGGACACCACTGAGGGAGGATTTCACTTAAGCTTTCACTTGAGCTGAGCTCTACACTTGGATCCTTTTCGCAAATTTGACACTGCACACGGAAGGATGACTTCTCGAGAACACTACTGCTGTTTGTTGTTCCCTCGATTTGCGTGTAATTACTGACTCGTGAGGCACTCGTTGTTGTGCCGACGACGAATTTCCGTTCGAATTGAATGACTACCGCAGACTGAATGAGTTGCCCGCTGCAAGGTAAGTACCGACTTGTTGCGAAGAGCTGTACTTACTGGCTGTAATGGAGGCTCAGCGGCGGCCAGCTGGGGTCACCCCTTCTCCGGGCTTACATGTAATCTGTTCGTTTGCCAAAATCATTAGTGACTAAGTGAGCTGAGCACGGGCTGTAATTTGAGTGGAATTTGCAAATTTTTCACTCAGGCCAATGATGGCGGTGGTGGTAGTGGTGGTGGTGGCGGTAGCGAACACGGTTCCGGTTGGATGGGGGCACATAGCATCGGCTTAGAAGCGGCTACCTATCTAGACAATGTTTTCGAGAGTGTGTACAAATCCGAGAGAGAGAGGTGTAATTGAGTGCAAGGTACTGTCGGTGCCTGTGGGGTAGGTAGGGCTGGAGAAAACACTTCACACCTCTGATCTGCGTCGGATTACGTCAGTTCGCTGTGACTTTGATCGAGATTGCTGATGATTTTGCAACGGATAGCCGGGATGGGGGTACTCGTACTTGATGTGACGCAAGCCATCCAGTGACCATGTGCAGACGCTTCAACGGCGGCGAACCAATTTCGACCGAAGATACGGCATTGGCTTGGATCGGCTGGTTCGCAGTAATGAAGTGGCGGCCGCCTTGAACTTGGATGTGTGTGATTATGTATCGTTTTTGCAAGACATTCTTCTGGCCATTGTGATGCCTTCGGTGGCGATGGATGGAGATCTGTGTGTGCGCTGAGGCAAGAGCTCGGTTAATGTGTTTTCAGCTACAACATGACCCTTGACGTAATAATGCAATCGAGTGTCGAGTGGGAAGGATTGTGTGGAGTGTGTGAAGGACGGTGTGATTGACCAAGAGACGACATTGGGCACGGCGCAGCGGTGGAGTGAGAGACAGTCTGTTTTGAATTGTCTTGAGAGACCAGACGGTGATTGGTTATTTCTTTCCTTCCTCATCAAATCGTTGTCCACTTCGGCCGTGTCAATCGACGATGAAGTGGCAGTAGAAAGAGTCAAAGAAATGATGGCGCCTGCACAAGGATCTTACCTCACTCCCAATTAAATCCTCAAAAACCAACCCCCACTCAGCGTCATTCTCCAGCCAATCATCATCATCATTAGGAGCATTTTAATTACTGCAACGACGACAGCAAAATGCCGCCTTATCTCACTTTTGAATTTTATTTCATTCCTGGAGATTAATAGGGAGTCACTTAAAAGTCCAACTGGCGCCGTCTTCTCCCAATTAGAGCACAAAATTACTCCTCCACACTGCGGCCACAGTTGGTTTGCAGGACTGGCGGCCGCACATTACGGTCACCGCCGAAATTTGATCCTGTTTGTCGCCAGTCGGCAGGCGAGAAGTGCCCTTCTGCGGCATCCTTTCCAGCGCAGAGTTCTTTGGTAATTATTATCCTGTTGCACTATCATTATTCTCAAGAAGTTTTACGCCATCAGCGCTGCTTAGGATCACAAATGTTTACGAAACAATGTGCGCCGCATGAAATGAGAGGCGAAGATGTGTCACGATGTTTATGGGAACTTGAAGGGAGAACACACTTCTGCTGAATGGAATGTGAAGTGTGCAACTATGTGTGTGCTGTTGGTGGATGCTGGGTGTGAAAAGAAATCCAATTGATTGGGTATTTCGTGTTTTGCTTGGAGAAGAGATTGTTTCTTAGTCCACTAATTGCTCAAATCATGCGCTGAGTGTTCTGATACATTTTTTAAATAATTTATTTTTTCAGGGTCAAGAAAACAAGTTGTTTGATCGGGTATCTAGAAAGGGAATCTTCTTCTTCTTCTTCTTGTGGCACAACAGTCCGAAACGGACCTAGGCCTCTACCAATATGCCTCAACCTAGATCTCACAAGCCTCGAATGAAAATTATGTGGAGAGTAAGATTTAACATTGCGTAAAAGTTCCGACCTCCCATTTTGTGTACAAGTCGGATAACATTTATCAGGTTTTAGACTGAAGAAACTCACGAAAGATCAGATCTTAACACTGCAGAAGTTTGTCGCTAAAAGACAAAAGAGTTACCAGAAGGCATCTCCCTTCTATTTGTCCACAAAAGACATTTGTGTGTTCAGTCTTAAAAAATTACGACTTTCTTTGCTTTTTCTTAGAATATGAGGTTTTTAAATATCCCCCTTCCGCTTTTTTGCTCTGGTCGATCGTCTGCTTCAAGCGGTCCAGGTGTTCGTAGAAGATGGTAGAATTAAGCGTCTGGCCATATGGGAGCAGCTCATAATTTATCCCCAATCCTACCAAACACACAGCAAAGCCTTCCTCGCCGTCAAGAACAGCTTGGCCACTGTTTGGGACGATTCACCGGTCTTCAACCACAACCATTTTCGCTTGATATTGTCGTATGTGATCCATTTTTCGTCGCCAGTCACCATCTGCTTCAAAAATGGGTCGAGTTCGTTCCGTTTAAGCAGCATATCGCAGGCGTTGATTCGGTCCAAAAGTTTTTCTTGCTTCAAATCATGCGGCACCCAAACGTCAAACTTTTCTTTTGTACCCAGCCTTCTGTAGGTGATTTAAAATGGTTTAGTGACTAACTCCCATCTTCTGGGCGATGTCACGAGATGCCACATGCCGGTCTTACTCGATGATTTCTATGATTCGATCGGATTCGTCGTCACAGGTCTTCCGCCGGTTGGCTTTTCCATGGTTTCGTTTTCACCGGCTCTGAATCGTCTAAACCATTCATCCGCGGTTCGAAGTGATAGAGTACGACAGATTTTGGAGAAAACCCAGGAGCAACAAATAGATACCCACCACGTTTTCATCGCTTTTAAGGCCGTGTATGATAGCATCTATAGAGACGAGCTATACAGCGCAATGTCTAGTTTTGGCATCTCTACCAAACTCGTCCGTTTGTGTAAGATGACGATAGGGAATGCACGCTTCTCCATCAAGGTCGGTAAAGACCTAACGGAGACTTTTGATGTCAAAAAAGGATTCAAACAAGGCGACGCGCTGTCATGCGACTTTTTCAACATCGTTCTTGAAAGAATTGTTCAAAACTTGAACGCCAACACCTGAAGAACAATCTTTCAAGTCCGCCCATCTACTCGCATATGCCGACGATATGCATTGACATTATCGGAAGAACGCAGCGTGATGTCAATGGCGCTTTTGTGGGTATTGCTGCGGAGGCCGCGAAGTTTGGCTAAACGACGGTAAGACCAAGTGTAGGCTGTCAACGAGAAAGAACACCCAACATCGACGTCTCGGTCAGAATGTCGCAGCAGACAGATATAACTGTGAGGAAGTAAACAACTCTGTCTACCTAGGCACGGCTATGAATTCTGACAATGACACAAGCGCTGAAATCAAATGAAGAAGAACTCCAGCCAATCACCGCTTCTTTGAGCTAAGAAAGCAATTTGTAAACAAAGCCCTCTCTCGAACAATCAAGGTGTAACGCTTTACAAGACCTTAATCGTCCGTGTTCTGCTATATGGCGCGGAGGCATGGACTTTGTCAAAAGCGGATAAAGCTGTTCTTGCTTGCTTCGAGAGAAAATTCTTCGTGTGATTTTCGATCCCGTCTGCATAGACGCATATAATGACGACCTTTACAGGCTATTGAGCGACATCGACTTAGCCAGAAGATTAGAGATCCAACGATTGAGATGGTTAGGTTATGTAGAGCGGATGGAAACCAATGCTCCGGCCCAAAAAGTCTTCGAATCCACCACTGGGGGACGGCGTAGTAGAGGAAGACTGCGACTCAGGTGGCTCAAGCAAGTGGAAAGGAACCTCAACCAACTATGCGTGCGAAACTGGAGAAAGCTAGCTACAGATCGAGCTGGCTGGAGACGCTTGTTGGTTGAGGCCCAGGTCCATCCCGGACTGTAGCGCCACCTTAAGTAAGTAAGTATGCAGTTAGCGTAAACGTTATAGTTACAATGGTGCTTCCATGAAGTTAGAATAAGTATCTGAATTTACGGGGTCTGTTCAAAAAGTAAGGTCAATTTTACAAATTTTCATTTGTTTCAAAAAATATTTATTAATTCGTCAATTTCGATTTTGTTTCCCTTAAAGTAGTCCTCTTCAGATATAATACACTTTGCCAACGTTTTTTTCCAATTTCCAAAATTTGGGGAATTAGGTCTGATATGCAATTTTTGGTATACCCTTGACCTCTCACAGCGAATCGGTTTGTATCTCCTAAATTGTCTCAGAACGCCATCCTTTCATGGGTCTCTTCAAACTTGGGAATAGGAAAAAGTCACAGAGGGCCTAGTCTACGGTGGCTAAGGCATGATTTCGTGGTTGTTTCTGGCCAAAAAATTACGAACAAGCTACATTTTAAGTCGAACTTCGCTGCCACATGCTTCGTGCCGAAAATATCCGAAAAAAAAATACATGGCATGAGCCAACCGATAAGCCAACACTTTCAACAACTTCTCTAATACTGACGATCTTCCAGGACAATTTGCTGCACTCTCTCAACATTTTTATCGGCTGTTGATGTTCTGGGTCGTCCAGGGCGAGCGTCGTCATTCACATCTTCTCGACCTTCTTTGAAAAGCTTGTACCACTTGCAAACACTTTTTTGACTCAAAGTACACTCACCGTATGCCACTGTTAACATCTCAAGTATTTTTGAGCACTTAAATCCATTTGTCACCCCAAATTAAATGCAAATTCTTTGATCCATCTTTTTGGACAGCAGGAAATCCCCAAACACGCAAAACACGTCTAACTTTTATGCCTCTTACAAACAAAATAAATATGCTATATAGATCACACTGTAAACATTCCTTCGAGACAAGTGTACCAACATAAGAAAATAAAAATAAATCAATAATTGAATGTGAGCAACGCACGAAATTTGAAAATTCTTCTTAATTTTTGAACAGACCTCGTATGTAGTGAATAACATCTAGGATTCCAAGGATTCTTCAGACAATGCTAGACAATCTTCTCTCCTCCCGTGCAATAGACTCTGATTATCTTTGCTTTGTGATGTTTTATCACAGCAACAAGTCATTAACAGATCACAAACTGAATCAACAGTTCCTTCTAACGATTCCCTTATGCACTCGTTCTATGCGTGGATTCATTCATCACTCACGAAGGTAACTATCCGCACAATAGCGAATGATTAAAAGAGTGCCAAGCAAGAGATCTGTGTGTTTTGATTCCTAGAGTGAAACGTATGGGCCTGCTCACGTACACACGATCTGTTCGTCGTGGTCGGCTTGGCTCGCATTTGCGATTAGTCATTGGAAACTCATCATCACGGGTAGCTGCTGGACTTGTGAGTAATCATCAGCCGGCGAACAATTATCATCCTCAACTGAATATGAACCGCCGACTGAAAGCGGGGGGAAAGCGTCATTAAACGGCAAAAAAAAACTCATTTGTACCCCGGATAATTATTACGCGAGATATCTCAGAGCTGCGCATAAACCAACGTAGATGTTGACCTGACCTCGGCCACAGGTTTCTTATTCATTTGGCTTGAGTGTTTGTTTTGCTGTGGATTTTTGATCCCATAACCCGATCGAAGACAGCGTCACGTCAAAGAAGTCAACCGATCATTTAAATGATTCTCGTTGCACACGCTCGCACGTCACTCAAACTCGCTGTCACCGACGGTGGTCTGATTTATTAAGCGAGGAGAGTGTCGTAAAATTATACGAGCTGCATCTATTGTACATCGGCGCGAAAGGCTGCCGCACTCGGTGTGGTCGAGAATTGCCTGCTAATTAAATCGCATTCTTGCAGCGCAATCCGATCTGATATCTACAATGAAACAGAGCAACAGGTAACTCATGCCCAGCTTATGAGTTGATGCACTTAAGCAAACAATAGTGAAACATTTTTATAGCGTCGCGGTTGTAGAGCTTGTTCCTTCCTCTCCCCTTTTCCACCAATTTGCGCTTGGATATGGAAAAGAAGTTCAGAATGCGTTGCATATGAAGGCACACTTCAATCTTATGAAAGTTCAGACATACACAATTTTATTGCCAAAAGTGAGTGTTTCGTCATAAAGCCGTCACTGGGATTTCCGACTCACGCACCAACGCTCTTTCATTTTCAAAGTAGTGTGTGGTTGGCAATGGATTCTGTGTACTTACTCCACGGTAAGCAAAACAAGTGTTGCCCATGACCCCTTTGATATCTGAACTCATTTTACCTTCTTTACGTTCGTTACTGAAAATCTATGATGTTGGGCATTTTTTTTTTTTTTGTTTCTAGTGTGATGCAAATTTCTTAAGGAGTTGTGGAGTAACTGGCACTCTTAAGTATGTGCAAACACGACTCCAATTTAGTTCGTCTTTGACTTGAAGTGTAGTGGTCTACATCGTGCAGAATAAGTAGGAAATTGCCATCACGCACTTTGCGTTTTCAATAGCCAATCTGCAAGCAGAGATGTCTCTTCTGTTAAAGAGTTTCCTCTATTTTGGACGTAGGGACCTCATTCATTTCAAGCCCATGTTAGGGTGATATGAAAGAGCAGTTCTTCTCTGTACTGCCATTTTTCTTTTCATTCCATTTCATCAGGATTGACATGTGTGTTTGAAACGGTTGTGGAAGGTGACTTTCTCCTTTGCTTTCTGCCTAGCACAGTTCTAAGAACAGATTTTCCTTATTGATCTTACTGAAAGATCATCACCACAAGGTTATGGAGAGCTTACTAAGCATAAACGCATGTATACAGTTTCATTCAGTGGCCGTTGAGGCCCATTATATAATCTAGTGCAGGTTGAGCAGCGCCTATCGCGAATCTACCAGGTCGCTGAAATGGTGAATAAACTCTGATTTCAAATGAATAAGTCGTTGTTCTTAAAGTGCTGTTCACTGGCAAAACTGGTTTGCATCGACTCTATTTCTTTTTCGTCCCAAAAACTCCATCGAAAGTCGATCTCCGTCCTTGCAACAATTGCCACCTATTAAAATGCTTACCTTGCCACCTTTCCCGCTGCTTTTTATAAGAGACTTCATTCTGTTAAAGTTGTACTCAAGTCATAAGCAATAGCAATTTGACACAGCTAGAGTGGGACTGTCACTGTTCACTTTCTAATGACGCAGATACCTGTTCAATGAATCTTTTGTCTTAGCTAAAGGAGAGAATGGATAACAGTGGTATTCAAATCTGTGCTTGAGCTTGAACAAGTACATGCCAGTTCATCTGTCGTTTCGCATCTTTTTTGCCGGATTATCCACGGATTCAGCAAAAAATAATTCTGTGGTATTTCAGGTTTTTAAGGTGCCTTCTGCTTTTTCTTCTTTTTGAGACGCTACAGTCCGGGGTCGACCTGGGCCTCAAACAGCATGCCTCTGCAGTCAGCACGGTCTTTCCCCAGCTGCGGCTAGTTGCGGACTCCAAGTTGGTTGAGGTCCTTCTCCACTTGTGTGCGCCACCTTAGCCTAGGCCGTCCTCTGTTGCGTTGTCCCAATGGCTCAGATTCGAAGACTTTTCGGGCCGGAGCAGTGGTGTCCATACGATCTATATGGCCTATTCATTCAGGAGACGGAGACGCTTGACTAGACGGATGTTGTAGTACAGCCCATAGAGTAAGTCTTTAAATCTTCTCCTTTAGATGCCATCATTGCAAACAGGACCCAAAATCGCCCGCAAAACTTTTCACTCTGAAAGACTAAGGGCTTCCTCATCCGCTTTTAGTAGTGTCCAAGTTTCCGCGCCATAAAGTAGGACTGGGATGATCAAGGTGTAGTAAAGCCAGCTTAGTCCTTCGAGAGAAGGCTTTATTACTCAACTGCCTCTTGAGCCCAAAGAAACAGCGATTGGCAAGAGTGATGCTGCGTTTGATTTCGGTACTGCTGTTGTTGTCCCTATTTACCGCGGAGCCGAGGTAGACAAAGTCGTTGACTACCTCGAAGTTTCTGCTGCCTAGTGAGACGTTCTGTCCGAGACGCCGATGTTGTGTGCCCTTCCTTGATGACAGCATGTACGTCGTTTTACCCTCATTAACCACCAGACCCATTTTAGCCGCTTCCGCTTCAATGCCAGCAAGCGCCTCATTGACGGCTCGCTGTGTTCGTCCAATCACGTCAATGTCGTTGGCGTAAGCTCGCAATTGAACTGACTTTTGGAAAATCGTGCGTCTGGTGTTGACTTGTGAGCTACGCACGGTCTTCTTAAGGATGGTGTTGAAGAAGTCACATAACAGTGCATCGCCTTGTCTAAATTCTTTATTGTTTCGGATAGGTTTCGGTTAGGTCTTTACCGACCTTGATGCGTGCATTCTTCATCGTCATCCTACACAAACGGACGAGTTTGATGGGAATGCCAAAACTAGACATAACACTGTACAGCTCGTCTCTATGCACATTGTCATATGCGGCTTTGAAACCGGCGAATAGGCGGTGAGTGTCGATTTGCACTTCTTGGGTCTTTTCCAGGATCTGCCGTAGAAGATATGGTCGATGGTGGACTTCCCTGACCTGAAACCATACTGATAAGGACCTATCAGCTTGTTAACGAACGGTTGCAGGCGTTCACACAATACGGTAGAGAGGATCTTGTACGCGATGCTAAGGAGACAATCCCTCGACAGGTGGCGCAGTGGAAGGAATCTCATTTCTTGCGCTGCCTTAGGCAGTCTTTGCAATACTTGAAATGGGATTTCAATGCTAGAGATTTTTATGTCACGAACGTTCATTTTTTGCATAATCGGTGAAACTTTCTTTAAGAGAAACATTTCTGTGTGAAAGGAAAACATTTAAGGAATCTAAGGACACACAAGTCTGCTTTAACGAGTCGAATTGGGCTTAGTTCTCTTTGAATTTGTATCATTTTTATTCTTTGACAAATAATTCTACATATTCGATAATTAGCTTTGAAAGGTGTTTTTTGTCTGTGGTGACAAGTTTCTCTAACTTCATACATATTTAAATTGTAAAGCATTTCTTACCGAAATAATACGACTTTTATAATAACTTTCATTACATACATAAAGTCCGGGATGGACCTAAGCCCCAACGCACAGAAGTGGAGAAGGGCCTCAACCAACTTGGAGAGAGCAACTGGAGGCAGCTGGCGCGAAATCATGCTAGCTGGAAAGGCATGTTGGTTGAGGTTCAGCTCCACCCTGGACTGTTGCGCCGTGTGTCTGCTTCTACACTGAAAAACCAATCTCAGTCGATGTCTCACCGATGAGCTGCTGTGATAAAAGCAAGGTGAGTTCCAACAAAGTACTCATCCTTCAAAGTACGCAAATGTTTAAGAGAAGAAAAAATACTACTCCCAAAAATAAGGCAAATACTTCACTACTACTACTTTACACAATACACACACAATTTCATTATTCTACATGTATCATGAAACGATTCATTAACAATTCATTATTCCAATTTTTTAGTTATTGCAAAAATTTGACATCTTGAAAAAAACTGTAGAACACATATTCACAATTTTTAGAAAGAGCCTGTACATATGTATGTGCGTTTTTTACATTCATTTCTCCTGTAGTGTCTTCAATTTTACGTCTTAATACAAAAATCCACCGCTTGATCAAATAGCAAGCACTCACGAAGTTATAACAACATGTTTCAATATATATCCCACATCTTATACAATTTTCTTTCTCGGGTCGATCTGGGGGATGGTTTTTAGTCATCAAGACAAGCAATGAGGCCTCAATACGATCTAAGCTTCACAGCTAACCGTCAACCTTAGCGTACAAAGGACCCGTTCTGTTGATCTATGTGAGTCGCAGCGTTACCCACAAGGGTCTCCTTTGTACTAGATTGTATCTATCTACCTCATTCCCAATAATCAGTAAGAAAAAATGTAGTCTCTGTGACACTCTCACTGAGCAAATTTATCAAACTGGCGCCCGGGCAAAGATACTTACACATAAGACAAGACTAGTTAACGTTCTGATGACACAACAAAACAACGTATCGTACTCCCAATTGTTGTGTGGGATTTCGGGTTCGGTGCAGTTCACATCGTTTTTACGTCGCACTTAAGTGCATGCCCTGAAGCTACAATTCATACAGAAAAGTTCACTCCCGAGCCCACTTCAAACTGTCGAACAATGCCCACATGCATACGTCTACCGACTACCGTTCACCTTTAAAAAAAAACTCTTCGCCGTAAGAATTCCTTGGCTAGGTTCCACTTACAAACTTATAAACGCCCTCAGATTTCCGATTGATTGCCAAAACTCCACAATCTATCATCGTCTGACTGCGTTCACAGTGGGCGTGAGAAAAATTCACTTTTCACGGTCAAAATGAAAAAAGAGGAAAATCGTGCACTCTCATTTAAAATCTCCACAAATGACTGCCACCATTCAAGTGCATCCCCTAACGACGCTCCCAAATGAACGGCACCCCAGGGCCGAGAAATGGCTTCAATTGAAAGGGGGGCAGCATTCAAACAAATTATCCAGTTCGCTGTTGGTTCTAGTTCCTCGTCTAAGCCGTCTGATGTAAGGCTAAGTGCCATTTCAACCCACACCCGGACCCAACTCAAACTAAATTATCTCCCTTATTATTAAATAATAACTTAACCGCATTTTTAAGCCATCAACACTTACGAGACAAGTATCCCAGAGTGTTGTCATCAGTGCACATTACGCTCTCAACACACACATACACACACACACACAAGCAAGCGCATTTGTTCCTCCAAACTATCATCCGTGCATCGTTATGCCCAAAAAAGCACAGGGATCCACCAGCAGAACGAAATTCTTTTCATACGCTCTCGGGCGAAAGACACAACACACTTCGCACTTGAATTTACCTCTCCGACGACGACGCCCACGGCAACGAAAAATGGAAAGCAACAGGACGGCGATGGGGGAATGGGGAAAAGGCCGCCACCAAGGATTCGAATTCCTGCGCAACATCACTGCTCGGCAACAAATTCTGTTGCAGCAACACGGGCCGCAAAGGACTCACCAGCCCCAAAAGGATGCTGGGAGAAGTTCTGCCGGTGCTGTGTGTGTATAAAAATGCGATGCTCGGCATCCGGTGGTCACAGAAGTGTTAAGACACTCGGCGAGCGAAGGACTATCGCATCCCTAGCAGGTCTGCGGTCTAAGCATCTAATCCGAAACCGAACAGAACCGAACCGAACCGAACCAAAGAACTCACAGGCGGCGATAAACATTCATTGGTTGTTAATTTGTGCGGATAATGGAGTGATTAAAAGTTAAGGACTAATTAAAGACCAGATTTCCAGAGTGTCAAGTCCTCGCGTCACCAGTTCAAACGGGACGACAGTGTAACCGCGCGCCGTGCTCCCCTATTGTCAATCGCGCTTCATTTGCAAATTGAAACAGAGTACACTTACGGGAAATCCTTCGGTAAGTTTGATGCGCGTACATTCGTACGTAAGTAAGTGCTGCTGCTGGGTGTGTGTGTGTGTTTTTGTGTTTTATTGATCATTTCCATAAGGCAGGTGGAAATGTGCCTTGTTATGGTGATGCATCCTGAATTAATGGGTTTTTGATTTTTAAGACAGTGTTTCATTTATGAAGTTGCGTGGGTGCCGTACCGTGCCGTGCCGTGTGATGAGATGGTGAATGGTGGCTTGGAAGCATCCCTGCGCAAGGGTTCCCATTAATTTCCTTCTGTCTGTCCGCCGTTTCTTTCTGTTGCTGGGTCATAATTCAAATATGAACGGTTTGCTGAGCGGTCTGTCAAGTGTGGATCGCGACAGCCTACCAACACTTCCGGACGGTGCGGTGGTTGTATCAATGAAGATTTATCGTCTCCTTCTAAGCAGTTAATCCTTGATGAAGTCTGGATTCCATTCATTACCATTCATTTTGAGCGATGTTTCACGGGTTATGATGGGATAAGGATTATTTTGGCGATGTTGACAAGGTTAGGCGGTGGAATGGGTGTGACCAAAGTTGACGGAACGATTAAGAGTGCAGAACGCATTTGTTAAATGGACTTTGAAAGAGTTGTCATTTTGGTGGAATTCACTTGAGAACATTGGTCTCTGATTGATTCTTTGGAAGTGTGTGAAGGAGTTTGTTCCCTATTCGAAAGAGTTGAGTGGAATTGTAAGACCTGTCTGCATTGAGACACATTTTTTTTGTGCGCGATTGAGTAATACCTGGAAGTTGGAAACGTTCATAGAATTTATTCTATTTTCCAATATTTTGTAATTTTTGTTTCCAATATTTCGCAATATTTTGTAATTTTTTTGATTAAATGACGTCGTTTAAGTGCTTCTTTTCTTAGTTGAAAAGCAGGGACAGCTGAATGTTTCTTCTCTCAAAAGCAGCACAATTTCATTACAACAGTTCTCAATGACCCTAGCCTCGAAATAAGGTCTGTGGATGGGTGTTGCTCAGGATGAGTATTCGAACACAAGACAAGGACTTAGCTATTTGAAGTTGTTTTTCAGATCATTTCGTTTTGATTTAACATATTCGAAATAGTACAAGCAGCCTTTCAATCAGTCCACTAATTTTGAAAATGGTTGGGACACCAGTAGGTTTTTTATGATAATTTCCAAAGTAACCAATCCGGTTCCAATGTAATTATAGCAACTATTGATTGCCTACAAATTAAAATTTAACAGTTTGGAGTTGACTAGGTGACTCTTGTGTCATGTATTATAAGTTAACGTGAGTTTCAACTGATTTATTAAATTAATGGGATTTGTTAGTTCGGTACTTGGCAGATATGAATTCCTTAATAAATTCTTAAAAGAACAGTGAATTTTTTCTATTATTTTAATTATATAATATTTTAAGTGTTCTCTTTTGTTTAAGGCTCAAGATTGATTTTATATTATTCTAAATAGATTAAAATAGATTAAAAATGTATTTGAAAATAAATGAAGCAAGGGAAGGCTTTGAAGGCATTCGAATTTAAGACTCATTGAAGCAACAAATGCACAAGAAGAATTTATTTCATGCCAATATAAAATTAGATCAAACATTTTTTTATTGATCTTTTATTCATTCACAAATTTATTAACTTGCTAGACAGACGATTGTGCGTGTTGGTTCCCTTAATGCCATTTCTAATAACATAAAGTCAGAGTTGGAATACCTTCAACTAATCCACTGATCTTAAATTTAACTTGCTGACCTCTCACAAGCGCTCTTATAAGGAGTGATTTTTTTAAAAGCTATAGGAAAGGTTTAAAAAAAACATCAAATTCAGAAAAATGCATAGATAGATATTATATCGTATATATCGCATTATATCTTTCTTATGAAACATTATTCAGTTTGTTAATAAGATGTTTGAAGAAAATAGAAACATATATAGAAACAAAAGCCTTCTATAACATTCAAAAAAATGCATGAAATTTTTATGTGAATCGATAGTACGGTCCATATAATTTAATGTTTGGAGATTATTTCATGCAAATGTTGACCTCAAATGGTCCATCCGCTTAGTCCAATTTTAGCATACGCTTTCCAACATTTCGGCCGGTATCTCACGTATAAATGCTTCAATGTTGTCTTTCAATGCGTTAATTGAAGAGGGCTTGTCTGTATAGACATGAGCTTTAACATAGCCCCACAAAAAATAGTCTAAAGGTGTTAAATCGCACGATCTAGGCGGCCAATTGGCCGGTCCCGAACGTGAAATAAAATGTTCACCGAACTCGCCTCTCAATACGTCCATTGTTGCGCGTGCTGTGTGGCATGTGGCATGTGGCATTGTCTTGTTGAAACCACATGTCATGCAGGTCAAGCTCGTGCATTTTGGAAAAAAAAGTTGGATATCATCTCACGGTAGATTCGCATCATCTTTAAAGAAGTACGGTCCAATGATGCCACCAGCCCATAAACCGCACCAAACTGTGACTTTTTCTGGGTGCATTGGTAGCTCTTGCAATGCTTCTTGGCTGATATTTACTCCAAAATCGAAAATTCTGCTTATTTACGTACCCATTGAGCCAAAAATGAGCTTCGTTGCTGAACACAATGATCAGACAGAACACACATTTTGATAATAAAATTCAATAATTTGCAAGCGTTGTTCGTTTGTAAGACCATTCATGGCTAAATTATAGACCAAACTGAAGATGTTTGACAGTGAAACAAAACACGAAACGGGCGTCAGCTGTTTAAACCTGTCAAACAGATAATAGCTAAAAAATCAACCTTTATTTAGATTGAACTCAAGAAAAACTTGGTTTCTCTCTTCGATTTAATTTTTTTTTAAATTGGCTCATTTCAAATAATTCATATTGAAAAATTAAGTATTAGAAAATGTTGGTGCGCTTGCAGAATTGTATTCAGATTAGACATTCAGATTTTGACTTGACATTTGGACATGAATAACGTTTAGTTATTTACTCCCAGTTTGTACCTAGAGACCTTTCTTTTAAGATCTCGTAAAAAATCTTTTTAAGGCTTTGAAACAGTACAAATGTGTAAGGGAAAAAGCATTATGATTTGAAGCAAATTGTAATTCTTATGGATTTTTATAACAAATTACAAACTCTACACACAGAAGTTGAAAAATGTATTGGTAGCGATACAGAAGTATGAGAATATATTTCTGCATTTGGCAATGTGCATGCACAATAGTTCTCTTTACAAAGAAGAACCCCGGAAGATGACACCAATCCATGTCGAAATATCGAGGCAAGCAAAACGAAATAAACATGTTTCATTGGAAAGCAAATTGGCCAAAAAAATCCAAGAGGAACTTATTTCTTATCTTGAACAGTAACTCAAATTCGTCAAATCTTAGTGATGGTAGTTCGCTTTCGGCTTTCATCGTTTTTAACGAATTATAACTCATATCGTGACCTAGCTGATCAGTCAATTTTTACGTTGAGTGGCATTTAGGATATTCTGGGAACATAGAAAAAACAGATTGTGTAATTATGAAACCATGGAGCACCATTGACATTTACTTGCATCATCTTACCTCAGCCTTAAATCACCACCATATCGATTATGTCTCCAGACCATAGACTACATATTAATAGTGTTCTTGAATTGCCTTAAACGTGCATACCTCTTCTCATTGAGTTTCATTTTTTAAAGAAAACATCTTCCTTCTGCTTATACAAGTCTCAAAATATGTTACCGCCTAGTTACTCAACATCATTATTGTTGCGACAGTATTTTTGTTGATTGTGTGAGACCAAAACAGTTCCACTGGTGATCTGATGACATATCTCACCGAAAAATGGAACCAATCCTTTGAACCCATCCATAATGGTTTCTGTGCTTTCAAATGGAGTTGACAGACTCTATCATCAGGCTCTCATGTCGAAAATGAGTGCTTTTGGCACCGATGCGTCTCTTCTTTTATGAATACAATACAAGTGGGTCTGGATGACCTCATGTCTGGTATGCACCATACTTATTTTGGTGGTACAGGGCTGTGTTTCGTCCCGGACACTCGTTTTCATTTTTATAAATAATCTAATATAATCCACACCTTCCCCGTAAGGTAGTGCCCTCAGCTTTTCATATTCGTTTCTGGGTTCACCTCCCTCCCCTTCGTGGACTTGGAATGGCTGCGCATGTTAAGCTTATTAAATTCCAAAAATTCACAGCGTTAACGAATGGGGTCAAAACACTAGGGAAGAGTGGAGGTATCAAGTGCTTCCAAATTAGTCAGCTCTTGTTCATCGTTGGAACTTGCGTCGTTGAAACCTAAAGACTTTACATACGGTGTATGCATCAACTTAACACTCAAATGGAGCAGTTTAGTTAGGAGACTCGTTAGTAAGCCACACCACACGAGTATGGAACAATTACCCGCTCTGTGAAAAGAGTAAGAGAAAACAGTCAAGTTACTGTTCCAACAACCGCATCTGGCATAAAATTACTCCACAGTCCAAAACATGGACCTGACATCCTCAGCAACTTCTCCTGTTGTGCGTGTTATTCTTCTCTCACTCCGAACGGCGAAGCTTTAAAAGTCTGTAGACGTGGGCCGAAAGGATGTGGTGCCCCTAAAAAACACAAGATATAAGAAAGTTCTGTTCAAGAATCGAACCTGGGACCTGTGTGAACTTAAGCTGACCACACCATTTAAAATTCTAGGATTTTAAGTATACATCAAGAATTGATTTTTTATTGTTCTAAATTCATTTAAATTAATTTCATTTCCTTCAAAGTAGCCCCAAGTATTGTAGTAATACAGTTTTCGTTCGTATTGAAATTTTAAAAGTCCTCTTTTAGTCTGTGTCTGTACCTTTATTCCGTCTTCTTCTTTATTTGATTGTTCCCGCTGAGCCTAATCTCCTAACGACCCTCTTTCAACATTTTGTACCACTTATAGACTCCAGCTTAGGCTAGAGACTGTTCACAGAAAAAAACCTTCTGCAAACATTTTCAATGTTTCGGTAGCAGAAATTTTTAAAAACGTCCACTTTTAACTATTTTCAAAAACACGCGTACCCCCACATTAGTCAATACTTGCACGTGAAATTTGACGCATATGACAGTGGCAGAAGTACCAACCGTAAAATAAAAAAGGACAATCTTCGCATTTTACAAATTTCTCAAAATTTGTCGCCCCCAATAGCTAAGAGGCATGAACTCATCTCTGGTACTTTATAAAAGCATGTTTTGTAAACCACTTACCACTTCATTGCATAGATTCAAAAAATATTTATTAAACATATTCCAGCAAGTTCAATCTAATTCGAAATCTTTTGCACTTTCTGAAGCCAACTTTAAAGTGTCTCATAAACAGTCAGAAAACTGTCTTCAGGGGATTTTTGATTTTTTCTTACCCTATACGGCACGTTAATTTTCATAAACTGCATCTCTCCTTCATCTAGACATTAAAAAAATTTAAGTTCAGTTCATTTGCTACAAACACTTGCCTAAGCCACAGTGTTCAGCGGCATTTTTGTTCCAAGCAAAAGTTGCAACGAACATTGTCCAATTTTCTCTTCCCTTTCTCCTATTCATTAGAGCGCTTTGAATACAGTTTCGCATGCACAAAACAAAACAAAACGAGTATCTGTGACATCCTTTTATGGCTGTCAAAGTACACTCCGCCGTACATATTTCACCTGTTGCAGCTACATCAATTTAAAGGATAATAGCGATTGCTAAAAGGGATTAAAACGAACATAACTTTCATTCGATTTTGATTTATCCACACTGGCATCGGGCTGACAATTGGATTACTCTACCGATATCGGAAACAATTTGAGGAAATTTACTGAAGCCTGGATCCCTGATTCACACGTTTATTTTGAATGTTGATGCCATTGACTTCCGTTGGATTATTTTATCAATATGTCGGTTATCCTCTATTGAATTAACAACAAACTCATTGACATGTAATTCTTTTTTGGTGTCTTTTCTTTTTTTAACTCTTGATAATTTAATTTCTTCTTTCACACAACTAAGAGATTGTAGGTGCTTCGGTTTTAGATATGAAGGAAATTCTTCGAGGCAGGATTACTGCACCTTTGAGAAACAACCACTTTGCTGATGTGATACTTATCCCTTTAAGACCTACACCTTGTAAGCGCTTGTGTCGCATTAACGACCTTAAGTTCCTGATGTCGCTCCACATCAGAAGAACCTTCTGTGAGGTCTGGGGTAAAGAGTGTGGAACCTCCCACTGCTGTGCCAGTTTATTTGGTTTCATTGAGTTTTCGGGCGATAGTAGCGGCATTGAGTTCAACAGGGATCTTTGAGTTAGAACGTCTCCAACCATTTTGATCATCTGCGAAAGGTTTAATGGACATAGCGTCAAGGAGATCAAAATTTAATATTTTCTTTTTACATTCACATTCAATTATCATCCTTTTTCTTCTTGAGTTGGGTGTTGCAGTTTGAAACTTTTCAGCTGGCATGTCCTCTGACATGGGGTCCTGTTGGTATGAAGGCAACATTTAGTCAGGAGAAGACGTTCTCATGAAAACTTTGTATATTCAATCACACTATTTCCTGCGACCTATGGTGAAAAACTACGACCCTTCGGGAAGCAAAAGCGAAATGGGCCATAAGCTTGTTAATGTCGAGTCACTTTAATCCATCAAAACACAAATTTTGTCCAAGATTGAAAATTTCTCCAAACGAGGCTGGACTTTGGATGGATATTTGCGGAATTTATTTTAACATAGTTCTCGAAAGTCGAAAATGCCGAAAACCTGTAACTTCAAGAATCTGAAATTTTGAAAATGCAAATATGTCGGAAATTCCAAAATGAAAAAAATCTAAATTTAGTTCGATCAAAGTCGACAAGTTCCCTCTCTACAAATTAACGAGTTACGCGGCGTGCAAAAGTTCCAAATGCTGTGCCATCTGCTTAAAACCACCACTCGTATACTAGGAATGAAACATTTCCAATTAAGCCCCATTACCACAAAATCCTCTTTCTAAAATCGTTTTGAAGTCGTTTACTAAATCCAACAGTTGAGATGGCTAGGTCATGTAGAGGTGATGGAAAACAATGCTCCGGCCCAAAAAGTCTCGGAATCTATCCCCATGGGACGGCGCAGTAGAGGAAGACCGCGACTCAGGTGGCGCACGCAAGTGGAAAGGACCTCAACCAACTATGCGTGCGAAACTGGAGACAGCTGGACTAAAGATCGAGCTGGCTGGAGACGCTTGTTGGTTAAGGCCCAGGTAAGACTGTAGCGTCACCTTAAGTAAGTAAGTAACGCTTTGCTGAACGAGACTAGAGTATATTTCTGTTCATAGAATGCCGCTCGGGAGTAGATTTAGCCCTTGTTAAATATAGCTTTCCAACTAGCAGGGAATTCCCACTAGACTTCCTCCCGTTTCGCGCTTTGTATTTCAAGAGAAGTCTCCATTGTCCCATTGCCGAATCCTCTAGATTTCGAAACTGATGTTGTTGACCGGGGAAGTGGCTTAAGACAGCCCTGACTCCTTCCATAATTTCGCTGCTTCTTGTGACACCCTATTTGATAAGTCGACGGTGTGCATCCTTGTACAATGATTTTCGCTCGCCTGGGGCCAGTACCATCTTTGCTCGCCTTCATAACGTCTGATTGACGGTCCGCTGTGTTGGAAGATTCACGTCTATGTTAGCTGGTTTCTGAAGGATTGTATGCAGATCTTGTGTGTTTGCACGATCTTCTCAAGATTGATGTTGACCCAGTTAAGTCAAAGCGCTTAAAATTGTCTTAAACTTTTTTTCTTTCAATGAACGTCTCGATGAGTTCGTTACAGACTTTGTTGTATCTACAACTGTTCTCCATCACAGTTCTGAAAAAATTGGTAAACTTCAAAACTGGATATACAAATTTAAGAAAGGTTAATGGGGCTACACACTCTATAGAGAACTAAGGCTTAGCTTAGATTCTTTGGCAGCTAACCGCGTTGTGGATTATTTCAAGTGTTAGGGGGACCTGCAGTTTATTGCTGCCTCCAACCGGGAAATATTTGGAAAAATACAATTGACAACATTTAAGAGTGGTGTGGTAGAAGAGGTGAACTTTCCAAGTTGCAGAGCCATCTAGGTCAGATTCGGGCCAATATGATTAGACCACTCAGATGGAGTATCCACTTCTCTATGACCTAAGAACAGTTGGAGTATTTCATAACATCTCAGATCGTATGAATGCTCTCACATGGACTTTTATGCGTCTAGAGAGTCCTGAACTCGGAGATAGGAGGAACTTCCCCCTTCCTTCTCATCCCTGCAGCTACGACAGAAGTCTTTAACTTAGTTTGACTGGGTGTGATTCAATGCGACGTTGCCCAGTGATTAAGACAGTGAGTGTGTCAAATCTGTCAGAGCTTGACGAGGTCCTAGGTTTGATTTAAACCGCATCAACTATGTTATACGTAAGGTTTTGCATTCAGACCATTTCGATAAATCTTATTCCAGACAAAAAGGAAGTGTACGGCATCAAGAGTAGAATTTCTGAAGGGCCATCAGCCAACCTGCAGGGTGGTTTCATACAATGCTCAATGGAATGACACTATTTTTTATTTATTTTGCAGTTTAATGCAGTTTCGACATTCTTAACACAGAAATAAAGGAAAAAGTTCCAATAATAATATCCCTTCCTTTTAATCAAGTACAAGGATCATAGAACTAAATCCTCCGCTAAGATGAACAACTTCCTGAGGAATTTTATTCACTCCACACCCGTTTGTATGCGCATTTTAAAACGCCTCCAGTTTAAAGCAACCGCCTTGTAACTACAACACGGGTCCACTTAATTTTACAAAACTGAATCATCCTTGGCCAGTAAACAACCTGGGACTTAAACAAATGATACTCATTTCCAGCAAGTCTCATATGCAACTTCATTCCCTTGATCTAAGCCCACACTTCACGTGACCTTTTCCCTATTCATTTCACATTCAAAATCAGAGAACTTTAAATAGACAACATCAATCGGCTCCAATTGACTTTTATCATTCCCAATTTTGATTGCTGCTCCACGATCCGGAACTCATCCTGCGAGTGCCCTTTGTCCATCAAAGTCGCCCAGCCATGTCGCCGATATCCTTCACAAAGCTAATTGCCTAAAATCGAGTTAAGCTCAACGGTAATCGATTACATTTTCAAACGGCCGCCCGCCAAGAGTCGGACGAAACAGAATTAAAATAACATTGTTTTCCGATTCACTCTGGTGGACTGCTGCTAATTGTTTTCTTTTCACACGACTGGCGGACCATCTCTGTCGACTGATGTCCTGTCTGAAGATGGAAACTCTTACGGCGTGATGGTAGCGTGACCCGACAACGTGGGCGGGCACAATCCCATTTCTAATCCAATCTGTCAAATCTGGGTTTGTTGGGAAAACTAGGCGGCCTCCAGGTGCTGCGTTATCCCTTCTGATTTCAAATCAAATTGACACCACGAGGCATCGATTTTTGAAGAATTGTGAGTTTGGGGGTTGGTGCAGTGAAGGTGAAATTTTAGTTTTAGGGGATTTTGTTGAATCTCTTACTTCAGTCTTGGACATGACATGCATTGTTCAATATGTACTAATCTACCTTATCTCAGTTGATATCCTTTCATCCCGTCCGGTAAGAGGGCATGTGTTACCTTGTGCCGAGGAGAACAGTTTTCTTCGCATACATTCGCACATTTCAGAACCAAAATCAGCCTTCTCTTACATCTCTCCCTTCTGCATCACGTGTTGTCGTTTCTGGGTGGATTCCGCTGAACTGGCAGACTCTCGCGCCTCTGCTTACATTTGAGATAATTGTCGAGAAACTAAGCCAGCCCACCGCCGCGGCAAAGTGAAGTGTGTCTGTCACTGGTCATTGAAATGCACATTTAAAGGAGCTCTGTGACGCTGTTGTACGCCAAGGGTACACACATACCTGCTCCAGTCTGATGTTTTGAATAACTTTTGTGTGCAGAGACTTCTAGAAGACGGCAGCATAAAACAAAGTTCTTAGCCCACATATACAAACATGAGTCTGCTACAGTAAATCGATGATAGAATGCATTGCGTCAGTGGACAATGGCAGAAAAGCAGTTGAGCAGAGTAGAGCCCTAAAACAAATGTTGAGTCTCGAAGCATGTGGAGATCGATGAAAATTTGAAAGAAGCCTTTTTCTTCTTGCTCTTGGAAGAAAAAGTTGAGCTCCTGATTGTTGTTTTCTGAAAAAAACAGAATGTGATAGTGAAGCTCTTGGACATTTGTTCTTCAGTTTGGGGGATGAGGACATTTAAGCTTGCCCAAATGAATTACTTCCAAGGCCTATGGGCTTCTACAGACCATGAAAAGCCCGTGTTTAACTTCACGACCTTTAGATAAATACACACAACCTTTATTTTAGACGGGAATAGATGGATTTCAGCGACGGCACCGCCATGATGGATCGAAGATAGAAGACAGCACGGGAGTGGAAGTCTTCTATGAAACACTAGACCTACTGTCATTTCCAATATCCAACCTGAAATTCTTGCCTTAAAAAAGCAGACCAGGCTGTGTGACAAATGTAGCTATCAACTTTTGTACAGCGAGTTTGACGGGATTGGAGGCATTGACACACTTCCATGACAGTTATCGACTGTATAAAGAAGAAAAAGTTAGAGACTGTATAGTACCAGACAGTGCCACAAAATTTTCCCATGCTGGGTCCCAGGAACATTTGACATGAATAGAATTTAAGAAGTTGATGAACTGACAAGGACCGTTTCACATTCAAGTACAGAATCAGCTAACAATGTTGTCCATACTCCAACACAATTTTTCCAACAGTACTGCCTCAATTAGGTGTCTACGTCATTAGCAAGTGACCTGCACATGGCCTAAGCAGAACATAGAGAGCATAAGTCCTTTAGAAAAACCAATAGGAAAAGTGTACGCATTCTTACAAGTGACGGCAAGAAGGCTAAACCTTCCGTCGGCCAACATCTGTATGAGTTTTAGGGACTAAGAACTGGAACACCTCCCTTGTCACTGCAAAGCTCTTCAAGAACGAGTGCCCATTCATTTGAAAGCAAGGTTCTGTGGTAAGCTTAGCGAAGCCTAAGATCTCATGGAGGTGATTTTGGTCAGCATATTATGCCCAACGGACAGCCTCTGCTAAACATGAATCCATATTCACGACTACTGGGTGTAAGTACTTGTTTAGGCATAAAACCCTTCTAATCATGTCTTACCTTGGGGCAGAGTTTATATACACTTTGAAATAAATATTTTTCATTGGAGGCATATTAGCACTACGAGTACATTGCAACACTCAGACTTAAGACTGATTCATTGATCTAGCATGTGGCAATCTTCATTTTTTTAGTCTAGCAGATATTTCTGTGACAGGGAGCCTACATCAGGATCTCTCACAACATCAGCGCCAAAAATCTGTCACCTGATTCGATCAATAGCATGGCAATGACAGACAAGGTGCTTTGCAGTGTTGTCGTCCTTTCCAAAGGCCTTCAAGAAGGTTTCATGGCTTAGTTGTACTAGGTTTACCATCCGTCACAATTGTTCCAGCAGAACTTGAACACCTTTGCGGTAACAATGTGTAGTCTCGAGGAACAACCTTCTTCTTAACGTCTTCATGAGAGCAGAAGTGCAGACTAGAAATTATAAGTGGCACAACATGTTCAATGCGGGTCAGGAAAGCGTTGAAGATGAGGCGTAGCCAAGACAACCATTAACATCATCTCATGAGCGAAGCTGTTAACCAGCCAAATAGTATGTGGAAGAAGATGCTGCAATATTTGGATAGTATGAAGGAAAAAATATGATTTCCCACTGGAGGGTAAAATTAGAATGCGCCTAAATCAATGTGGTCGCTGTGGTGTAGTAGATAAGTGCGTCGACCCACACGCAGAAAGTCTAGGTTCGATTCCCGGACGGGACACCGCACGATTTTTAACGGCACCAACTTCTTTCGACTTATAGACTACACTCAAAGAGTATCAAATGTCTATGAAAAGCTTTTCAAATCTCGCCGTTTGGAGACGGCGAAAAACTGCAGTTTCCTTCTACTCGCAAGAAAACAGTAGCACGCACGACACGAGTAATTGTTGTAGAAGCAAAGCCCGGTCCCTTGTGGGCTGTAGTGGCACTCAATTATTCTTAATTATAGATTTAATGTTTTCTCCTTAACTATACGTTTTGGAAGATCGACTTTTAGCCGGCTTTTTAATGGAAAGACTCCTTTGTGCGTTATTTTGTTTAAAGCATACCGCAAACTATTTGGAATCTTGATTCGATTCAGCCACATCAGTCTTCGAAAAGAAGAAAATCGCAACTTTCCGGAAATATGAATTAGTTAACACAAAAGTGTGCTTATTTGTTTGCTTGATGGAGAAGATCTTATGTAGGCTGAACACACGTTGCCTTCCAGTTCTTCCCTTGCTTTCAGCGATTTGAGAGATGGAAGCGGTTAAAATGAGACTCAACGCTCATGTCCTACCGCTTTGCTATTCGTCTTTGGTATGACTTTACCCCTTTAAAACTAAGGCAGTTCTCATTAAGCACAGTGAACTAAAAAATAATCTATATTCAGGTCTGCAGAAATCCATACAGCATAGTCTCAGACATCCATTGACTAAGTTGACAACATAGTAGTCTGTAAATGTCAACAGCAATTTGACTTTACAGCGTCGGCGGTTGCAATGCCAACTTTAAATGATTTACGCTCTTATTTCAGTTTTGATATGATAGAAACATGTTCCTGCAACATCCTCACATTTCACATGGCAGCTGCAGAGACCTTATCTTCGTAGATATATTTGCAGAGGGAGCTGCGATGGAGTCCTTTTATTTCAAACTTTCAACAAAGGTGCAGAAAGTACAAATTGTGCGCATAATTTTGGGGGATAGGGGGAACGATAATCACAGAAAGTTATTCAGAATAAATTGCAAGACACTGTTGACAGAGGGCCAAAATTAGCTCCTGCAAGGAACTACTCGTGTTGTGAGTGTCATTGTTTCTTTAGTTTAGCGAACCTACGGCTTATTGATGAATGGAATGGAGAAATTTGAAAAGCTTCTTATAGGCTAGAAGTACTCTTTCAGTACATCCATGATGGCTACGGAAGTTATTCAACGAATATATGATATTTTGTAGACACAGAACTGTTGTAACTGTTCTGATTTCTGAAAGATTTTGAATCCAATAATTTGACTTTCACGACAGAGTTGGAAGAGTCGTAGCATTCCCCTTATTTCCAAAAACCAGTTAAACAACTGTTTCGATGTTTCCATACTTGTCTTTTAAATTTTTTAGTCAGTATGGTGTCTGTTTCAACATAAGTGGTGGGATTCATAAGGAAAATACTGGACACATTCAAAAGATGACCTTGTTGCATTTGATAGTAGAAAGTCGTGCTTGCTTATCGCTGATTTATTAAACGTTTCTATTGTTCCCCTAACTTTCGTGGACTTTACTTTTTCTCTTCCATATCTCTACCTCAAAATATAACTCGTCTTCCGTTAAGGCCATACATCACCTTTAATAAGTTTACAACTTCTTCCTGTTTGGCGTTGAATGTTGAGCGATGATGGGGAGATTCCAGATTGTCGACAGCATTAAATTGAAACACTTCCTCCTTTTCATAAAGCGGTTTCGCTGACGCTGAATGTTTTCCAATCGACGGCCTGAAGGACGATGATTTTTCTCGGTGACCCGCGATGTCCTCATAATTGCTTGAGTAATAAAAATTACTTCAACTTTGTTGAGTTTCACTTACGCGTGCGAAAAGCTGGCGTCAAAAAGTGAATTTTATTTAAAGTGTCGTATTGAGGGTGGGTGTTAACAGATTGGTATTCACTTCTCCTTTCGTTTTGATTTCTTCATTTCTGGAACAATGTGGTTCCGAAAAAGCATTAGTGTAACAGTATATGTAGTCGGCTATATAAATCATCGCCACAGCCTATCCAGGGATAGTCTCTAACATAGTTCTTTGCCGAAGCAGAGTCTATAAAGCTTTTTGAACCAAATCACTGCGAATCATTACGAATGTTTTGTTTCCTTTGCTATGCATTTGTTGGTAGGAATATCCGACTACTGGCATCATCGAACTAAACCTCTTTAAAAATGATGATGCCCAGGCCACTATCGTCGCCATCGGGTCTAAGTCTACCTACATAAGTGATACGTTGTCGTTTTTGACCAATAATCGTTAAAGCCAGTATGTCTGAAACAATTTGCAGTGAAGTTTGCACCGAATGCAATATCTCGTTTTTTAATTTTTATTTGCATCGATGTAGACAAAGGAGAGGACATCAATTTTTTTTTAAATTTCGCAGCTTCATAGCTGCCTAGAGACAATTTGTATTCAAAAACTGGACAATAAACTTTTGAACAGATTCTGTGTACTCCACTTTTTACATGTGGGAGCCATCCCTATGGGTGTCTTAAATTTCCCGATTTAACAATTGCTTCCTAGGCAAATATATCTTATTTCAAAACTTAATATAAATCGCATCAATAACTAAATATATATGGGAGTATGACAGAAAAGACGAACAGAAGAACCATAAAACCCCCTTTACTCTGGAACGAAAGCAGCAATTACAATGGTGATCCTTTATTCCTTTGAAAAGGTAACATGCTTTTTTATAGCAAGAACTAGTTCATTACATAAGCAGTTTTCGTTAAAAATATTCGTCATCAAATTCAAATACATTTGTCGTTTAAGATAATTCCATCAAGCCAGGTTCTCCTGCTTGACTTAATATTGCCTGAATCTATTCTGTCGCCATTTAAATTATGACTACAGTATTATTCTGTCGGCTGTTCCTCTCCTAAGTGACCTCTTCAGGATTATGGAAAAATCTAACAGAAGAAATCCAACTCTCCTGAATTTGGGAAAACCAGAATTCAGATAAAGAAACTACAATCCACGGATTCTTGTCAAAAACACTGCTTCAGCTTTCGTTCATTGAGCCGGATGGGGTGACGCGGTTGTACAGCAGTGACTGGGTAAATCAAGTCACACTTGATCAGTTTTGTTTTGTCAAATTTTCATCTATCTGTTAATTGATGATCGTTGATTAGACAGAGGCGCGACTAGATGAAGAGCCTATGGTAAAGAGGGGATAAGCGTTCAAACTTGACATTGAAATGTAATTTACAAGCCCGAGGAATTTGTCAGCCTTGAATACTCGTAAGCGGTCAGTAAGTGTGAATGACAAAGGCATGTAAGATGGGTTACACGTTAAATTTGAAATCCCTTACATTTGCTTGACAAACTGGGCACATTGTTGGAGAAAATGTTAAGAAGTGAAAGACGATTTGATAACCTATTTTATAATTCGTGCTTAGGGATTCCCGAAATAAGTTAAGTCTCGGGCAGGTATGCAGGAAGGCAGGAAGAAAATGTACCAATGTAGATTTGTCTTAAACGTCTGTTGGTTGTAATGGGGAGGATTGATTTGTAACGAGCATTCTCAATTCTTGTGGCTGCGTTTTAAACACGTGTCTGGGTACTTAACGTTTAAAAGTTGACTTAACGGTGTACTTCACCTTACTAAGGGACAGGCTAGAAGTATACTGAAAAGAGTTTAGGAGCAAAACAGATGTAACAGCTTGCGCAGTTGTTTTGCCAGGGAAGAGAACAGAATTATAAGGCGAAAAACATCCGGGTCAGCGCATTACGAGTGCGAAAGTGGATACATCCCGCACTGAATTGACGCTTTCAAGTAACTAAGGATATTGCAGAATTTTTTACCTCCTCTTTTGGATATAGGGCAATTTTGGTAAATGCATTTGAGCTGTTTGTTGACGTTGGGTAATATAAATAAAATAACCTCGTCTCATTAAAAAACAGCAGTGACCAAAAGAGCCAGCAAAGAACACGTTTAGAAATTAGAAAATTAGAAGAAATGTTTACCACTGTTTTTGAAGGACGATGTGAAAATTTAAAGTCAGTCAGAAAACGTTTGGACATGCGACGAAATGAATTTCTTTTTAGAAATCAAATGCAGTGAATTAAATTAAATGCTTCCCACGCAACATATTATTTCTTAATTTGCATGAACAAATATTGCCATCTGTTCCAACATCTAACTTTGTTCATGTGACTGCCTCGGCTGGCTTTGTTGCTCAACTTTTCAAGACCTTGTTGATGATTTTAAGATGTAGCTTGTGATATTGGCTTTGAGTCCTTTACGGTTTCCCTAAAAGTGGTCACGTCATAGACCCGAAGGGGCTTTGTGACAGCGCCCATATGAATAATCACACCTTTTAGGAATTTGGATATATTGTATGGCCATTCTCCGTGGTCGCCCTGGTGTAGAGGGTAAGTGCATCAACGCACACGTTGAAGGTCTAGGTTCGATTCACGGACGGGAATCGCATTTTTTCACGACTCCACCTCTTTCGAGTTGCTGACAATACTTAAAGATTACAAATTGTATATGAAAAGCTTCTCAAATCTCAATGAAAAGCAACAATCTCTAGGTCCTTCCTGAGAGATCAATAGCACGCTAGGCCCTGGTCCCTTGTGGGCTCTAATGCCTTCCAATTATTATTATTATCCTTCATAAACCATTGGTCGTCCAAATTTATAAAAAAAAAATGCATCCACCCTAAGAAAAGGGCCAGTAATGCCATTATTTCTCTATCTAGACCATATTCGGACTCTGCTAGGAAACATAAGTTTCTGAACAATAACGTGGTGGTTTTTTAAACCACAGACGTATACTTTATGTTCTTTAACTTTGCTGCAGAGATGAAAATGAGCTTCGTCATAAAAGACGGTTTTTCCTTCGAAGTCGTTGTCCAATTTTAGCTGTTTTCAGTCCCGAAGTGGTAGCGTGCCTTAAATTGCTTAGTCAGTTTTTTTGCTTTACAAAATTGTAGGGAGCCAAAAAATTATAACATCACTGGATTTACTAAACAGTTCCAGCACCACAAAGAAATTAAATTTTTGGTCTCTAGCTTTTGGAAAAAATTCCAAAATACGGATGTTTCGTAAGTAATTAAGGAACATCAAAAGAAACCATTTTCTTCTACTTCTATTGGCGCTACGCTACAAGGTGGACTTGGGCCTCAACCCGTAAGTCTTTCCAGTTGGCATGCTCGAAACAGTAGAAAGAAAAGTCTGATCACTGTATAAGAACTTTTCGACATGAGAGTGAACATGTTCATTTCAAAACACTCGTTTTTCTCATGACATGCATTCGCCTTCTTCTTCATTCTACTAAACAAATGTCCACTTCCGTGTCGAGAGGACACAATAGCTTGTATGTTATGCATTCTTTCACCCCCGTAGATTTCCTCTAATAGAATTTTTTTTCTGTGAAACAGCTCCGGCTTTAAAAGTATTTGCAAAAAAAGTACGATTCGCCACTACTTTGTGGAATTCCTTCGTTTGTTACCTTACCGCTGATGTTCGCATTCAAATCCTTTGGAAAGATGTCACAAAGTCACAATACTACAATCCCCCAGCGTGAGAGGATGCGCTTACTGTCAATTATGACAGCGGTTGAATGTGAAATGCCACTACAACCTCTGACACAACATCAGATCATAAGCAGAAATGCACCTTAATCCACATGCACACATTTGAAGCCAGATGACAATTCGCAGCACTCGCTCGTCTTCATTAGGTGGCGATGGACCCACCTCCTGGTGCGCTCTTGGCATTCAAATCCCCATTAAAAATGCAGTAGATTCACGTCTCAGATAGCCATAAAGTGTAACGACCTCCGAAAAGCACTTATCCATAATCTCCTGCAGTTGTTGAAATCGCCCCACCTGGTGTCACCCAACATCTCCCTAGCCCCACGTGCTGGACATTTTCATGCTGGGTGGAAAAAGAAAACAAAAAGAAGCGACCACATCCTTTCGCCAAATTCCACTGAATAGCTCCTTCTAATCAACCAAAAGGGTCGACGACTCCTCATCAATCTCCAAGAACAAAACCCACACGCTCTCCATGCAGACCGCTTACATGTAAACACACTTTATGGCTTCCGCGCTGCCACACCACCTAAAGGTCACACGGATGACAGTCTTCTTTCACAACATCGCGGCGCACCGCCATTGCCACCCGTTGTCCACACAGAAACCACGATTTAATTGACTGAACTGGATGCTCAAAACCAACTGGCGGCGAGCGTTGGCATCCGGGCCGCACGCCTTGCGGCGAAGGGACTAATTAGCTTTGCCTGCGGAATCCGTGAGCTCTATTTGCAGTTAATGAATGTTTAACACCTTCGCAGACCGCCGAGCGGATGTTGCTGGTCGCCCAGCACACTTCCTCGTGTGCATTCGCGCACGTATTCGACATCTGTCTCAACAATCCCCCCAGCCATTGGGTGCGTTTAGACGGGGCGGGAGTATTGAAAATTATGAATTTATTTTTACCTCGTCGCTTCCCATTCCAGCTCTGAGTTTGGGCAGGTTTTGGGAAGGTTGCATTTGACGACGACAATGACGATGGGACTGGCAGCTCTCAGCTAGCGTTAATTAGCAGGGTCGTTCTGATGAATATGAGACAACTGAGCGAGTTGTCGCGTGTGGATTTAATGAGGTAATTATCTAGTTTCGAGGCACTAAGCCGGCGCGGCGGCCCACCTGTAGATGCGGGTATCTTCGGTGGTTGCTCCCTTGATACCTGATCCTCGGCCGGTGGGTGGCCTTAACAGCAGTTTGGGCGGGTAATTTCTCAAAACTATCAGAGGACGGCATCGTTTTGTAATATGCGATGTGATGCGACAAGATGGATTGCGGAGAGTGGGTGACGCTCGGGTGGCTGTGTCTGGAGGTGGCGAGAACTAATGAGCTGACAAGTGCTACTAGTATAACCCTCTGGTGGACTTAATATGTCTTCATTCTCGTTGTTTAAGTTGAGGATTATGCCTTTGGGACAAATTGATTGCAGCTTTAGACATGTCTGGAGCAGTGTACACTTTAAGGGAATCTCTGGTTTCTTGGAAAGATTCGTTGGAGAGTTCATTGATTGCTTGAGGTAAAGTTTTTGACTTTTGAATGAAAGTGGGTAACCAATGGGTGAGCATAAGATCTTCCCCTATTTTTTTAGAAGCTTAACGAAGGAAGCTTGCAAAATCTATGATGTTGTGCAAATTTTTTTCATGTCTGGTTTGGATAGCAAAAAGCTGGTTTTGTGTTGATGTAAGCAACGTTCCTAGGCCTAGAGCAAATCTGCTTGTTATGTACGTTTAGTTATGAAGAATTCGAGGGCGAGAATGATGATGCATCGAATTTGAATCAGCCTTATTATAACCCACTTCCCTTGCTTTTCTCACACTTTACTGAAGGTGAAGAAGCCCGTTAGCACGCCAACGAGTTATCGCTATTATAACAAAAAATGCTCTTATGAGTGAACCAGTTGCATTCCTCCCCTTCAAGTATTTACCCGCAATACTTGCCTCGCTAGGAATGCTCACCCGTTTACCCCTAAGCCCTCCTTCAGACGTACAGTTAAGTTTAGAGACTCGTTCTTCAGCCGCACCGCACTAATATGGAATGCTCTACCCAACTCAACTTTTTACCCTCATTACAATCTACTGGCATTTAAAACTACTGTGGACTGGTACCTCCTTTCCCTCTCTTCCTCTATACCTGGCCTGTGCTGTGACTTAATTCCGGTCACTTAAGGGTACTGAACAATCCCTTTAGCGCGCGCTAAAACAGTCTTCTGTGGTCTTTTCTGTCTAAAGACAACGAAGAAGTCGTGCATTTTATAGTGAAGTTTGGGAGCCATCTCTGCTTGTGCCGACGAGAGACCCATATGTCGATGGCAGAACTAACTAAGGCAGTAAAACGCTTGGTTCAGGTCCTATGAGTGGCTCGGCAATCTCGTTTCCTCTGATACCGTGTTGTCCCGGAAAGTACGCGAGTCTCAGGGAATTCAGTCTGCCGAACAAATTAAGGGAACACTTGCATTTCTGGACTCTCTTGGAAGCGGTTTGAAGTTTGACAACGGTCCAACCCATTCACCCTCTCTTCACATTATAGTTCATGGCCATAAGAATCGCAAAGGTTTCCGCTTGAAAACCGACGCAATAGGCAACATTCGGAGTAAGGCCTATTGAAGTCTGTTTAAGAATTGGGGCTACCAATTTTTTCATTTTTTTTAATTTGCTCCCAAATGTCTATAATTGCAATCTTAAGTTCAAAAACTGCCGTCCACCAGTATGCACCATCACCACGTGTGCAAGCAAGACTTGCTTATATGTCTCATAAGCATTTGATTGTGTTTAAGTCTGGGGAACATGCTGGCCCACAATTTTAGAAGAAGCTATCACTTGGATTGAAGCATTATCCTCTTACACTGACATGAGCCGTTGATCTAGTTCTTTAAGAAATGGTAAAAGAGTTTCCTTTGACATCTTTTGGTACTTCTTTGAGTTTATTGGGAAGTTTCACAAGCCACTACACCTTCTTCTCCCTGCTGTCGTTTGAAGAATGAAATGCCAGTGGTGTGCCCATTTTCGGCACTCTTAACATTTTTTCTCCATTCTTCATCAGAGGTCTAGTCTAGTCCAGAATGGCCAGTCTATGTTGTTTAGAAGTTGAAAGTGGTTGGGTCTTAATTTGCTTCGATTGCAGCCGACTGGATGCCTTTACAAATATTTGATCAGTGAACTTGGTGGGTCATATTCCAGAGCACGCTGCTATACTGCAGATACTGTTCCTGGACTTGGACAATTCCCTTAAAAAGTGCTTTTTCGGCCCATAAGAGAATGCCCATGAATGGCCTGTCTACTTTTTCGTGCCATGCAGAGACCCAAAATTCTTGAGATCTTAAGCGGGGCAATTGGAACGAATAAGCTGTCATGTAAGTTGTTGGTTCCTACCAAAAATTTAGCAACAATTGGGAACCCACTTGATCCGTGTAAATAATGCGCATCCCCTAGCACTTTTGCCCACTTGTGCTAAATGTTTAAGTCGAGAATAGACATCGATCTCCTCCATGTCGTTGACCTTCTTGAAGTTTTTCCGAAGGGTGACACCCAACTCAAGTCCTTAAGTGTTGTCTGTTGCGACGCCATAAGTCTAAGACCCCCACCGCACGCTGAATTGATAGATTTCAGGCAAAACCGACTTGATGGGAAGCCATGCCAAGGGGGAACGTCAATACGAGCTTAGAAACTCAATGCATGCATATTGCGCGCAGACCTCATGAGCAATGCGCCAAGAAAACTAACTTGGATCACAGTCGACTGAACACAAGGAGCCTCGCAGACGGGAATTGCAATCCAAATAGACATTCACCAATTCAGCCGCATCTCGAGTGACTTTTCTTCAACCACCACAAAGCGCTTTCAAATCTCAACTCATCTCCGACGACAGTCATTACATCACTCAACAACGGCCGCCGCCGCCGCTCTGCCCCTCCCACTCACATTACATACTTCAGTGACATTTCCAAGACACAACGCGCAAATATTGACCCCTGGCATGTTGCGCGCTTAATTGGTTTGTCCAAGCCCAACTTGTTTCCAAGTGCAAACAGAGGCAGAGGCGCTCTGCACAAGAGTGAGCGAGGCGGTAGCGCGGACTGAGTGACTCACACGCCCGTGCGTCGGCCAAGTTACGTTTTACTTTCGAATTAAGACAGGCGAACTTTCGTTAGTCTCCTCCCCCGGCTGCA
Source organism: Eristalinus sepulchralis (assembly GCA_944738645.1). Taxonomy (NCBI): domain Eukaryota; kingdom Metazoa; phylum Arthropoda; class Insecta; order Diptera; family Syrphidae; genus Eristalinus; species Eristalinus sepulchralis. The sequence continues at coordinate 60,572,273 of OX122886.1, forward strand.
CGGTGGCTTATCCGCGTCGGAACTCTGGGACGCATAACTCCACTTGACAAAATGGCAAATATTTGTCCACCTTCGATGCGCAATTGTTTACCCTGCGAAGAAGAGGCTTCCTTATTGCGCCCGGCGTGCACCAAGGAAGCCAAACGGGGCTTGCACATTGTGCTAACTTGTTGCGCGTCGTGACTCGACGGCCCTTTCGTGCTCTCAAATTTGATTAACGGCTGCTTATTTGTGCTTGGCTGGGAATTAGTTTTTGCAATTGCATCACCACGTGTGCGAATGGATGCATGAATGCAGAGCAGATAGCAGATTAAAAACAACCAACTGTAAGGGGATTTATGGTCGGCACTGGGCGACCGGGGGGAGGCACACTCGTCCTTCGCCCCGCCAGGTGTCGTCGGTGGTGGGAATATTGTGCGCGAAATTGAAATTAATTTTTTTTTTCGCTGGTTTCGCTGCGGTTTAGGTGTTGTTTTAAGAGTTCGGAAATAGAAATACAATATGCAATGGAATTAGTGGGAGATGGGTTTGGATGGAATGGTAAGAGGATTGAGGACGAAATGGGGGGATTAGTGACGTGTTGGTGAAATGCATTTCAGGCGGGTTTGATTGACCGGCTTGTGGTGGCTTAGAAAAGTGCAATCGGGCGGGAAGTGCTGAGCTCTGCTGACGTAAAAGCTTACGGATTGGATATGCATATGATTTGACTCTTTCACATTGCAACTTCATTTTATACCTCTTGGCTCGAATTTTTCTCCTCAAAAAGTGTTAAGTGGGACTTCACTTATTTAACTTCATCATTCGAAGGATGCAGAGATTCGTCTTATAAATTGAATCTTATAATCATTGGCTTAGGAACATCTGAGGAACATCAGACCCTCCGTTTAATTTTAACTCTGGACAAGTTTGAAGGAATTTCGAAGCTTTTCCCGAGACCGTGGCTTCTAACTCTAGGTCGACTCTCTGAATCACTTCCTCACGGAGCCCACATATTACACCTTACCTACACTTAAAGCACCTTGCTTGTCCACCAACGAAATAAAGTCTTTTGGAAGTTTACACTTCACAAATTTTCTGTAGTCTGTGGGAGGGAGATAAAATGTCATACGCAAAGACAGACATCAGAAACTAGGATCGGATATAGACAGTAGTCCCTTTAAATACGGTCAACTTCTTCTCCTTCTTCTTATTTTACTGGCGTTACAGTTCGGGGTGGACCTGGCAAAATGCCTCTCCAGCAAGCACGATCTCTCTCCAGCTGTCTCCAATTGCGCACTCCAAGTTGGTTTAAGTCCTTCTCCACTTTTGTGCGCCTAGGAAGTCCTCTGTTGCGTTATCCCAGTGGCTCGGATTCCGAAACTTTTCTGGCCGGAGCGGTGATGTCCATACGCTCTACATGATTTAGCCATCTTAAGCGAAGACGCTTCACCAGGTGCATGCCGCCGTTCAGCCTATACAGTTCGTCGTTGAATCTTATCATCCAGACGCCATGAACGCGAACAGGACCAATCGCAAGTAGAATTTTCTATCTGTTAATGAATGAATTTTGAAAAATAACGAGAATGCGAAAGAAGCGAAATAAGCGAAAAATTCAGTATATTTTTATGACATAATCTAGTGTTGATTGCTGCCTGGCTGACATCGAAATGGACGAGAAAAACAATTTTTTGAGCCAAGTAGCTTAAGCGTTATACAAAGTTTAGCATAGATTTAAGTGTTATACATTGACTAAGTAAGCGTTATACAGCGATTAAGTAATAGATTAGTTTTAATTTTAGTAAGAGATTACTAAGTTCAGCGGGTAACAAATATATATCAAATTTAAGAATTTAGATTAAGTTGAAATTCATAATTAAGAAAAATTGAAATTATCAGTTTGAATTATTCACACAAATTATTCCTAAACATCCCGCCGCCCCTGGAACATAGTTTCAGCCTAGGGGTAGAACTGCCAGCTTGTGTATTGGTCGAAGAAAACTACCACTTGCTGTCCTTAGTGTTACCACTCTGATTTGCCCGTCTTTACCAGGATGGAGATCGGTAACACGTCCTCTTAACCATTTGCCAGGGGGAAGGTTGGAGTCCTTGATGAGAACTAGATCACCAACTTTAACATCTTTTTGCTTCTGCTGCCACTTGGGTCGATTTTGCAAGGAGGTCAAATATTCCATGTGCCATCTCTTCCAATAACCCTGCACTCGAGCTTGAATGGAATTCCACAGCGATAAACGATCAGCTGACATGTCTAATGAAGGCTCTGGAATTGAAGAATATGGTTCACCTAAAAGAAAATGTGCAGGAGTTAGAATATCGAAATCGTTGTCAGAGAATGAACACAATGGTCGCGAGTTTAATATCGCTTCCACCTGTACTAAAAATGTATACAGCTGTTCGAAATTCAATTTATCTTCTCCAATGACCCTTCGAAGATGTTGTTTGACGGATTTAACACCCGCTTCCCACAACCCCCCAAAATGTGGAGCTGAGGGTGGTATAAACTGCCATTCTATACCCTCTCCGGCAAGTGTTTCCTCAATTATCGAATGATTATGTTCCATACGTAGAAAGGTATGTAGCTCTGTGAGTTTACGAGCTGCTCCATGAAAATTCGTTGCGTTGTCCGAGTACATGTGCGAGGGCTTTCCGCGTCTTCCAATGAAGCGACGAAGTGCGGCTAAGAACGCATCCGTTGTAAGATCGCTTACTAATTCAAGGTGTATGGCCTTAGTAACCATACACACAAACAATGATATATATCCCTTTGTTATGTAGGACTTCCTTCCGAATTTGGTCTTGATTGCGATTGGACCAGCGTAGTCACAACCGGTATGTGCAAAGGGTCGACACTGTTGAACTCGTTGAGCTGGTAGATCAGCCATAATTTGACTTGCGGTGACTTTTCTTTGCTTGAAGCAGGGTAAGCACTCGTACGTTATCTTCCGCAGCAAGTTTCTGCAGCCCAAAATCCAGTATTCCTGACGAATGAGTGCGAATAATGTTGATACTCCAGGATGTAAGAATCGTTGATGTGCATCGATTAAAATTAGCTTTGTGATACGGTGCTCTTTGGGAATTATGATTGGGTGTTTGGCATTGTAGCTTAGGCAGGCTTGCTCAATTCGTCCGCCCACACGAAGTATTCCCTCTTCATCTAAAAATGGGTTAAGATTAACAATTGGACATGATTTTTTAAATTTACCAAATTTCTTCAAATGTTGTAATGACGTTGCGAAATATGTTTGTTGTAGCCATCGGATGACGCTTAACTTTGCGTTGCGAAGTTCTTCTGCTCGCAGATGACTTGAGACATTCCGAGCAATTTTCCGCGTGTTTGCAATAAATCGAAGCAAAAATGCAACACTCCTCAGAAGCTTGTTCCACGACGAGAATGCTTTTGAAAGCTGTTCGAAAGGATGATCCAACGTAATCACGAGTAGAGATTGCTGCGAATGCTTTCTTTCTTCCTTAGTACAATCAGGATGTTCTTCAAATTTAGTAGTTATTGTCCAAGTTCTTGCATCTTGCGATAGCCAGGCAGGACCATGCCACCAAAGAGGGTGGTGTATAAGATTCGAAGGTGGTATTCCGCGTGAAGCGCAGTCAGCGGGATTGAATTCTGACCGAATGTGAAACCAGCAACTTCTAGGGATTGTATCCAAAATTTCTGAAGTGCGATTACCGACAAATGTATCCCAACGGCGACTTGGTGAGGACAGCCAAGACAATACTATAAGCGAATCCGTCCAGGCAAATACATTTGGAAATGTGACTTGAAGCGATTTCTGGACAGCGTCCAGCAGCCTGGCCAACATCAAAGCTGCACATAGTTCGAGTCGAGGGATGCTTAATCTCTTAAGTGGAGCTACACGAGTCTTAGCAGCCACAATTCTAGTTTCAAACTGGCCATTCGGGTGTTGGAAACGGGAGTAAATAACTGCAGCATATGCAGATTCGGACGCATCAGAGAATCCGTGTAGCTGTAGCGAACTTCGCGATAATCCAATGGATCGGGGAATAACCAAATCGGTTAGAGTTGATAATTCCTGCCTATATTGGCGCCATTTTGTTGCGATATTCTCCGGAACGTCCTCATCCCATTCTAACTTTCGATGCCACAGATCCTGGAATAGAATTTTAAGTGAAATAATCGAAGGTGCGAGAAATCCAAGTGGGTCAAATATACTTGCAACATCGCGCAAGATTTGACGTTTTGTTACGCGTTGAATAGGACTGAGGTTAATGCGAAAACTAAATTCATCTGATTTCGAATTCCAGAACAAACCCAATACCTTGATCCAAGGCTCACCATCAGTATCCATTGACTTCCAAGTAGTATCATCGATGAATTTGTTCGGCAAAACTGAAGGACAATTGCTTCGCCATTTGCTTAGCACGAATCCTCCTTTGTTAAGTAATTTAATTAAAGAGTCTCTTTTGATAATAGTTTCTTCGAGAGTATCTGCTCCTGAAGCGACGTCGTCCACATAAAAATCTGTGTTAATAACATCTGCTGCGATAGGAAATTCCTTCCGATGATCCTGTGCGAGTTGCTCCAGAACACGAATAGATTGAAAGGGTGCACATGAAGTAACATATGTTACGGTGCATAATTCATAATGTTCAATAGGGTCACTGGGTGACTTCCGCCATATTATACGCAGAAAGTCTCTGTCCGACTTCGACACCCAGATTTGGCGAAACATTTTGATTATATCTGCAGTAAAAACGAATTTGTGTTTTCGAAATCTCAAACTTACTGAAAATAGATTCCTTTGTATAGGGGGTCCTGTCATTAAAGCTTCATTTAGTGATTGTCCGTTACGATCCTTAAACGAGCCATCGAAAACAACTCGAATCTTTGTAGATGTGCTATCGGGTTTGAGAACGGCATGATGTGGTAGATAAAACACATTTTCCTTGTTGATCTCTGTGGAAGATAACCTTCGCATATGTCCCAAAGTCAAATACTCCTCGAGAAATTGAGTATAACCTCGCCGAAGGTTTTCATCTCTTTGGAATTTTTTCTCCATGGCCCTCAACCGAGTAATGGCGCCATTTAAGGTGCCTGAGAAACGAGGTAAGTTCCTAAAGGGAAGGTTGACGATGTACCGCCCGTCTTCATCTCGTTTATGAGTTTCTAAAAAATGTTGTTCCATCAGCTTTTCTTCCTGGGTCAACATTGATTTGGAATCGACGGTATCAATTGCCCAAAATGCTTGAAGAATAGAATCAACACTCACGAGACTATGATGCGATTCAATTTCGGGTATCTTCCGACTAAATGACAATGGTCCTGCGAGAACCCATCCGAATATTGTTTTGTGGGCGATAGGATAACCCTTCTCACTATATTTACTCTCTCCCTGCAGGATATCCCAAACTCTATCCGCACCTAACAACATATCCACTGTATTTGATTCATTGAAAGAAGTGTCTGCTAAATCTAATGTTTGTATATGATCCCAGTCATTAGTTCCGAACGAAAATGAAGGCAAGTCTGCAGTAACCTTGGGTAAAATAAATGCATCGACTGTTATTGTAGTTGGTTCAAAGCGAGAGGATATGCATAACTTCAGTAAGCCCTTTGACTTTCCTGCATTGGTTGTGCCAATTCCGTTGATAAATACATCTGCTTTCCGACGCTTCAATCCAAGCCGCTGTGCGCACTTTTCCGAAACGAAGGACACTTGTGAACCGCAGTCTAATAAGAACCTAACTGGTTGATATTGACCTCTGCAATCTAACACATTTCCGACGGCGGTTGGCAACAATGTGGGTGACAAACGTCGTTCCTTACTCACAGAGTGATTATTTATGACGCTATGTGACGTGCTTGGTAGCTGCTGAGAGAAATTGTTTTGTCCATGATGATTGTCAAATCCCCTTTGCGACGATGAAGAAATAGTAGGGTTTGAGTTTATCGAATCGTTCGGTATCGAATCAAGATGTACTAAGCTGTGATGCCGCGTGTTACACGTCCTACATCGAGACTTTGATTGACATCTAGCCGAGGGATGACCAGAATGAAGACAGTTGAAGCACAGTTTGTTTAATTTAACGAAGTCTCTTCTGGCCTGAATGGATAATCCAAGGAATTCTGCGCATTGATACAGTTGGTGCGCAGCAGAACATTTTGAACAATTCGCTGATGATGAATACGAAACGTGATGACTTTTAACATTCGAACCCCTTATCTTAGAGTCCCGAAAATTACTTCTACAAGCTTCCAATGCTTCGCAGCGTCGATCCAAGAATGTAAGGAAATATTCAATGGACGGCAAATCTTCCTCAACGCTATATTCTGCCCACGCCTGGCGTGTTTCTGAGTCTACCTTGTTGTGCAAAAGATATATAAGCCACGGATCCCTATCTTCAGAGTTGATCGACGAAAGACCTCTCACAGCAGCGTCAGCACCATCGGCTATCTTACGGAGAATAGAAACATTTGGTGCACTCAAAGATGGTAAATCCATGAACGATCGTATAAAATTATTTATGACATGACGCGGTCTATCATATCGCTTTTCGAGGCGTGCCCATGCTTGAGGGTATGTTGCATCTGATATGGGAATATGGCTCAACAAACTCAGAGCCTCTCCTCGAAGATGTGATACAAGAAGGTGAAATTTTTGAGTTGGCGAAAGATTTTTTCGATTTTGCACCGTTCCGACAAACATGTCTCGAAAACTGGGCCAATCGCGATAGCTGCCTGAAAATGGCTCAATCCTTATACTCGGTAGACACGTGTCTTGATTTGGTGGCGAAGAAGGAATTGATGAATTCAAGCGATCTGCTAAGATAGCCTGTTGTTTAGTTAAACGATCTACGGCTTCAACTTGAACATCAGATGGCTTTTGAGACGAACGGTCTCTTATAGCGGAAATTAGAATTGATTTTACCATGAGGTATTTCGATTCAAACTCCTCAAATTCCGGACCAGGATCAACATAATCTTCCTGATCTTCTAACTCGTATAAATCCTGTTGTGTTACTTTAAAATCTGCCCACAATTCATTTGCTTTCTCAAGGCGAACTTCAATAGCTTCTAATGTAACAGATTCTACTAATGTTTCCGTAAATGAAGCTAACCTGGTTAAAGAACCCTTAAGATGTCCACGTGTTCCACGAAGTTTAGATAATTTTACTTTAGCACTCATCATTAATTAATCAATCAATCAGTTATAGAAAATCCAATCAATTATCGAGATAATAGAAGTTCAAGACAGCGAAGAAATATTAATGTTAATCGAATAATAGAGCAGGTTGAATAAAATCGAAGATGCACACAATTCCCAAGCAATCACAAGCAATTTATTCCAAATATCTTATTAAATAAATATTCAATTGAAAATACCATAATCCAGTGTTCGATGAATCCACGAATGTCAAATGTCCAGCGAAGATTAGTTTTCTCAGGTTAACGAAACGAAACAATTTACTTTTGATTTAAAGATCCGGCTCGAATTTAAGACCAAAATGTTAATGAATGAATTTTGAAAAATAACGAGAATGCGAAAGAAGCGAAATAAGCGAAAAATTCAGTATATTTTTATGACATAATCTAGTGTTGATTGCTGCCTGGCTGACATCGAAATGGACGAGAAAAACAATTTTTTGAGCCAAGTAGCTTAAGCGTTATACAAAGTTTAGCATAGATTTAAGTGTTATACATTGACTAAGTAAGCGTTATACAGCGATTAAGTAATAGATTAGTTTTAATTTTAGTAAGAGATTACTAAGTTCAGCGGGTAACAAATATATATCAAATTTAAGAATTTAGATTAAGTTGAAATTCATAATTAAGAAAAATTGAAATTATCAGTTTGAATTATTCACACAAATTATTCCTAAACACTATCGAAATGACTAAGGGCTTCCTCATCCGCTTTTAGTAGCGTCCAGGTTTCTGCATCGTAAAGGAGGACTGGAATGATCAAACTGCTGTACAAAGCCAATATAGTCCTTCGAGAGAATACTCTTTTACTCGATTGTCTCTAGAGCCTATAAAAAAATCGAGGCACATCATAAAATCCTTGTCCACTCGCCATCGACTGTACGATAGAAACAGAGGTTCATAAAGCTCAGATCAAAAGAAGTCGGGGTGTGGTTATAAAGCGATAACACACGATTTCACAAAAACCCTGTATTGAGCGCACTCCTACTCCTGGGAAACCTTCTGTCGTGTGGTCTTACAAGACTGGTATTCAGTTCAGTTTTCTACGAAGATAAAAGAGGGACATACATTTAAGAGATAGAGTAGTTGCTGAGTCATTGTTAAGAACGCAAAGTAATCTGCTGTTTGCACTTGTCCACCAGTATACTCCCGTGGTCAATCGATCGATAAGCCACCTACAAAAGAAAAAAATTACCTTACCTATATATACCGTGATCAAAACCAGCAAAGGTATGTAATTCCCTCATAAGGAGGCTTAAGGACTCTAGGAATCACCGTCCCGATTTAATGTGAATAAAGAAGGAACTTAAAAACAAGTCAGAAGCCGACGTAAGAACTCAATGCAGACAATGCTTTCACATCCACAGATCGCTTTATTGCAACGGTCTCAGAGAGGTATGTAGCTTCATAGATACCGCCCTGGGCACTGTGCCACTGACGCACATGGATTTTATCAATTTATTTCACAAACAATTTACTGCAGATGCTATGGCTTACGCGAGCAGTAGACATCGGCTTTTGGCTGGTGGGGACCTAGTCCTTAAGGTTTCGGTCTTTCTGGACACATAAGTCGAAGAATAAAATATATGTGCCTCAGGCAAACAGGAAGACATTCGAGAAAATGAACTATGCTCCTATGAAAACAACATTATATAGTTGTAAGACAGTCGCAGAAAAATGTGAAAATTTATAAAATGACAACAAACACTGATTTTCAGTCCGATGACTTCACTTCACAGCTTTGTTACACTTATGCGGACGTTGGCCCAATTTAGTCTGCGAGGTAAGCTCATACACCCGGTTGCATATAACGTAACAACTCTGTCATCATTTCCTTCATCTCGCCTCGGAGATCAAAACCTTCTCCATTTCTAACGTTCTTGTCGTCGACACCATCGTCTGGAGCTGGTACTCGCGCTTGTTCGCCATGCTATTTGGCTATTTGGGTTCGCTGTGAAAACGATTTGTTTGGCCGCACCTTCCTTCCAATAACACCTTTGCAGCACCTTCCTTTCAATAACCTTTCTTCCCCTGCACCAAGGCTTCAATTATCAGAACCCCTTTGTGACAGCTGGCGTGTTTTTGTCAGACTTATTTTCTCTTGGCCTCTTCAAATTAAGCCTAAGTTGCGAAACATTGAGTCTTCTCTTTTAGCTCGCCTTAGCCTTTACGGTTCATGCTAAGATCTCGATTTTTTGGGTGCCCGTCTATTATCGCACATCGCAAAGTCCATCGTTTTTGTTGAAGTCATATTAGTTGTTAATTCATTCATTCATTATTTCATTCATTCACTCATCCATCCTCATTAACTCGCATATTCCACTAAAGGGATTGCGGCGACGATGCATGGACGAGAGACCTACAGACCGCTCAATCATCCGCCATCGACTTTAGCTCATCAGGAGCTATTCCCAAGCGTAACCGTGCCAGTTTGTGAACTTTTTCCAACCACCTTGCCCCGGGTCTGGCGAGCGGTCGCCTACCTGATGGAATTGCATCTAAGGTACACCTCGGAAGTCGTGATGAAGGGGACAACCGTACCACGTGGACAAAACCAACCAAACATAGCCCTCTCCGTCCAAAGCAGTAGCTGCTCAACATTGAGTCGCACCGTCGCATTTTTCAGTCTATCCCAGCGAGTAACTCCCGCAAAGGTACGAAGAAATCTCATCTCGGCAGCCTGTACTCGCGATCCTTTTCTTTCGGTCATTACCAAAATTCCATGACCATAGGTGAGAGTAGATGAGGAAAAGGAGGAAAAGACACTGAGGTGAAAACCGATAACTTGGCATAGATACCAAAATCGGCCTTCCTTAAAACTTATCTACCAAGCTGCTTCAAAACTGCTCCAACTTGGCCAATCCCACAAGAAATCTCAGTGTTGCTCCTTCACTCGTGGAAAGACCCCAAAATACGTTAACTTTAAGCACATTACTGCACCCAAAACTGCAGACTTTTGGCCACGAAAAATCCCCAAGATAACAACACTCCTGAGCATCAGATGTCTTTGAGATTGATGCAGACTGTTAATCTGTGTCAAGAAACACAAATCGAGTTAATCTTTGGCAAGTATGAAGACGGGAAAGAATGGTTACTTAAATGAAGCTTAGGGAACAATCTTCAAACCCCTCTTCAAAGGCAATTTTCTCCGCCCTTGCCCTCTCCACCAGCCGGCTCAGTTTAGTGGTAAACAGGAAAACCAGTTTGCCATTAATTTACGACGCCATCTGATCTCAAATTGCCACCACTTTGTTTTCGGCCAGCAGTTTTCACTCAAAAACTTCGGCAAAAGAAGAGAATCCACGGAACAACAACAGCCCCCCCTTCATTGTCTTCCGCATATGGGCTACTTGTCAAGCAACCTCTCAAAAAATCGATAAACATCAATTTGAATGAAATCTTGGGCGCCTATCGCACCAAAATTAGAGGGCATCACAAAACCTAAAGCGTTTGTTTTCACCCCACCCACGCTTCCGTTGGACTGACCTACATGCACATGAATGGAAAGTGAACTTCGAGTGGGCTGCTGTTACACACATCTCCTCACAGGTCTAGGTCATGGTGACATCGGGCATCGCAGCCCTTAATTACGGACTCAAAGGTCATGCAAAAGTGTGTTAGAACACCTCCCAAAAGTCCTCCACGTTGCTAGCGGCAACAGCATCGAGGTTAACATACTGCTTTCGAACGCAATTCCCTCTACCCCCAAAACCCAATCAGACACTCAGTCGTATCGGCAATATCGCATGCAAATGAGATCCAAGAATAAAATCGCACACCATTGTTGCCGTATCCAGGGCACCTGCGTGCATCCGCATCCATCCAGGCCCTGCCACTCAATTACGCCAAATAACTCACTTTCCGTATGCAAATAAGAACATCTCAAGTTTCGACATCAAACATTCGAATTAACTGGCGAGCAAAATGTTCGCGCTGATTTGGAAGCCGATACCGTTGCGTTACTCCATCCGGCGCGACGGCCTCCAATCGCGACTGTGTATCTCGTTCTTTATGCGAGCGCGTTCGCGCATCAATTAGTCGAAGATGGCGGGGAGGCAGACGTGGGCGAAAGTGACTGAGTGACAGGATATGTGTTCAAATGGATTGTATCTGATGTCATAAATGATGATTTTCAATCTGACATTTCGCAGACGCCAGGGGAGAAGGTGAGCGCGTCCTCAACACTGTGCGAGATGAACTTCGACGCTCTGCTCTACTGCTTGTGTGCTTTAATCCGTCTAATTGTCCGGAGTTGGGTGTATCTTTGAAGGTGGTGTTCTTACGGGATAATAGCTTCCTTTTTCCTCTACCTGGAGTGTAGGGTTTCTGCTTTATTCTTGTGCACAGTGGAAGATGCCATCGTCATCGCGGGGTGAGTTCTCGGTTTTGTTGCGGCATCCTGTGCGCTCCCTGCAACGGAAGGTCAGCAATTGCTGGTTTCCTTATTTCATTTCTGTGGCGGATTTCTTCGTCTTTCGATTTTTGTTCTAAGCAAAAAAAAACTAGAATCGTTGGGTTGCTTAAGAAGGAGAGAGGGGTTGAAAGCGATTTGCTGCACATTCTGCGATCTGCCTGTGAAATGACTTGATGGCTTCATAATGGAATGAGAGAAGTGCTTGAATTGACGGGTGCCGTAAATGACACACGTGACCAAGTTAATCGTCCACAATTTTCATCTTTTTTGAGGTCAATTCTTACTTTACACGAAATATCATGATACGGAGCTTTTTCTTCGCGTAGGGCTACAGTGCAGATGCCTCTGTCTGTAGTTGCTGTGGAGACTAGGTAGATGAAGTCCTTGATTATTTTTAAAGATTGTTTTTTGTAGTCTGTCCTTCCTTGATGGCAGCACATACTTGCCGCATTTACCGCCAGACCTAATTTGTCCGCCTCCGAACTGCTTCTGTGTCAGCAAATGCTTCAATGACTGCTCAAGTGTGTTCTCCCTCTCAAGTCAAGGTCGCTCGAGAAAGACAGCTTCTCAACGAAGTTTTGGAAGTTTGTGGCTCTAGTGTTGATTTACACATTTCGCACGATCTTCTCAAATCTGGAAATGAAATGATAGACTGTGACATGTGGCTTTGTCTGAAACCTTTATTGACATTGAACGCTTGGGTAAGTGCGTTATCAACCTTGATGGAGCAGCAATAGTTTACCATTTTCATCCTACACAACCTGACGACTTTGATGAAAATTTCGAAACCAATTATGGCACTGTATAGCTTGTCTCTATGCTAGTAATTATATGCCCTTGCAGTCGACAAGTAGGTGGTGCGTGTCGATTTACATTTCCTGGGTCTTTTACAGAGTTTTCAACTAAGATCTGGTCTCTTGTGGACTTCCCTCGCCTTAAGACAGTTCTTATGTGTACACATACAACTTGATGTTCAGGAGACTGATTTGTCGGTAGGTGGCGCACATTTAAATCGATAGATTCCACTTATTGGACATGCTTTCCAATAAGTGGTACATGCGCCCAATCGCATCGGAATGGTTCAGTTGGTAATTTAATTTCTTTTGACTTCAATCTCTATATCATTTATTGACCTGATCTAAGTCGTGGGAACAGATTTCTTGTCCACTTTCGTTCATATTGATTGAAACACTCTCTTCGACACCCCATCGACATTCAAGAGACTGCCGAAAGAACTTTGTGCCTCAGCATTGGTTGTGACTCTACTGGCAGTTGTCGATATTCACTTCATTTGGAAACTAATATCCTTTTGCACTCACACCTCTCTGCCTCGTTTGGCAAGCAACTCTCATGTTCCCTCTTTGCCATTCTAAGAAGCCGGTTCTCTTCTCCTCTATTCTACTGAAAGAGTGAGTACAACTCTTATCATTCCGTTTAGTGTTGCCGTGTTGGTCTCCTGTTTGTTTGCTTGCACAGAGTGGTTCAATGATTGCACGCTCATGGATCTCATGTAGGCTGGTATCGTATCGCTGGTACCTTTGCCGTCAACAAAATTCCATCATCGCTCTTTTGATTAAAATTTGAGTATTGGAACATAGAGCAGTCAGAGAAAGTGTCAAAATATTGAAGGCCTAGCAGGTGACTCTAACTCTATGTACATGTGGACACCCAGAAAGTTTATCGGAGTGATGCCGTCAAATCCAAAATTCTTCCGCAGTGTTTCGTACAGAATATCTGCAGGCAAATTCGGTCTCCTTACTTAGGCCGCAGGCCGCAAGACAGCAGACATTTCCGCTAAAGTGGGAGTGTTAGCTTCGGTATGCGCTCTAATTCCTGCTGTTAATTGTTTATCAGGCCTGCGGCCCCTGAAGGATCTGAACCTCAGCTATAGCTTCCACTCTATATGGTCCCGGGCCCGGGCTGCTTCTTGTTGTCAAGACCAAGCTCTTTAACGTCCGCCATCACTTGGTCTCCATACCGGTGGTTAGACCTTCTCGATACCGGAGCCTGGGGTTCCAAGACCCTCTTAGCTGGAGCTCTGTTGTCCATTCGCTCGATGTGGACGATCCACTGTAGTTGACGGATTTTTGCCTTTCAAACTGCATTCACATCTTGGTGAGGTTGCGATTGTGTCTTTCCTGCATTTGCCTTCCTCGCAGACAGAATTTTTCTTTTGCTTATCGTCCAGCACTCGGCTCCATATAGGAGTACGGTTACGTCTTGTAGAGTCTGGAGTTTCGACCCAAGCTGTTTTGATAAATCGAAATAACGCCGGTTGCCAAGGGTGATTCTGCACGGAATCTTCACTACTGTGTCGTTTGTGGAGTTCACTTTTGCCCCAAGGTGGACAAACTCTGATTCCTGCAGCCTCAAAAAAGTTCCTTACAAAATTTGACGCATCATTGTATAAGAATTCATATATTATAGACAGCTAGGCCATGTAGCGAGAATGGATCTGATTTCTGAACCAAAGAGTCATTGAATTTTCTCGGTTAAAAGGGGTGGAGAACCTCACATTTGATGTGAGAAATAAGTGGCAACTGAACAGATATTGTACTAGATGGAGAGGCGTGTTGGCGGAGGACCAGATCCATCCCGGACAGTAATACCCTGGAAAAAAGAAGTCATATTTCATTTCCTGACAAGACTTCAACTGTTGCGAATTCGGACTTATCTCTCTCTCTAAACAGAGATCAGTACAGTATCTTAGTCGGTCTTATTACAGACACTGTCTTGCTTTTACATCCCACAAGACCAAGACCTAGCTGCTCCAGCAAGTACTCTTATTGTGAATGCTTGAGAGAACTACAGATTATTGCCGAAAACTAAAGACAAAGTTTGGGAATGTTTCCATGGGCAATGTGTTACCAATAACTCGAAAGAGGTGATGCCGTGAAAAAATGCGAAATATTCAGTTTAGGAATTGAACGTAGAAAATCACCTGGCGACCTTCGCACTGTCGCCCACAGGAATAGAATAGAATAGTTTGACTGTTGCTGGAACAAGATTGACAACGTTTAATAAATCCATCTTCAACTCACTTAAAGACGGGATCTATTAACCACGTTTAATTCTTAAATTTTTGTTTTTGAAGTTTTTGAATAATTAAATAATAATAATAATTGAGTGGCACTACAGTCCACAAGGGACCAGGACCGAGCTTCTACAACAACTACTCGTGTTGTCCGTGTTACTGTTCTCTCACCAGTTGAAGGGACCTACAGTTTTTTGCCGATTCCGAACGGCAAGATTTGAGAAGAACCAATTTACTGTAACCAAGTTCTCTAGATGATGTGACTGGATTTATGAATCACTTGCTTCAAAATCGCATTCGTAGCACTATTATCAGTGTATACAGAATCACTGATTGAGCCAAAGTCCATTTGGTGGCATAATGGCGGCTACTAGACCCAGGTTTTGAGGAACCCTGACTGGTGGTGCCTATATTCTGGGGCCACGGGAGGTCATTTCAGTTTCAGCTTGACCGTGTGGTAGGCCCTCTTCGGGGAGTATCGTAGTGACTACTGATTTAGGCCAGGCGGTTAGGAGACTTTCCCGACTCGGTGTGGAGATGCATTCTCAACCAGGTGCTGCGATCCACAGAGCGGCAGAGGTTATAGAAAGGCCTTGCCCCATACAAAGGTGGGGTGATTGTCCCTCAAGCATGATCTCATTTAGTACTTGGGTAACTAGGCGTCTAGTCTTGCGTTATCTACGACTCTTAAGAAAATTAACAATGTTATGTACAATGCGCCGACCCAGTCTTCCTGGCGTCCCCAATCACCATTTCTCATAAAATGGCGTCCTCAGTTTCCATTTCCGTTTTCCCATGCGGGTATGTTTTGAGGCTTTGATCTCTCGAACAAAATTCACCAAACCAACGCCGAATGGTGCGTTCGTTCACCGCTATATTTTCATTTATGTTTGGTACCTGCCAGAGGCGTATCATATTCCAGTTTGAACTCGTAAGAGAAAAGACTTCGAATTTCAAGAACCGGTATCGTGATATATGTATTTAGAGAATTGAACAAACTTCACTCGCAGTGGTCATACATGCCACTTTTATATCATTGAATTGTACAGATGTTCACTCGACAGTTTCTACTTGAAGATTACCAGAAATATCTGAAATTTCATGTTAAACTTATAACATGATTGTAGGTCAAAAAGAAAACTCCTCTCAATCTGACCAAAGACGGTATCAAACTGTCACTGCAAGCGTATGTAAATATGTAAACAGTTTGCTATAGTCTCTGCAGATGTCTGATCACGTTTTATTAAGTAATGTAGTTTCCTGTCATCAAGCGGCCAACATGTTAGACTTAATCAATTGCGATTCGATGCCAACCAAATTTTTCTTTTCCTTTAAGAACATCTCAGATGGCTCTTCACGTCAAAGTTCGCGCTGGAATACCAACTCCAGAAAAAAAAAACATTTTTCAATGTATTCCTTAGAAGAAACACTCGATAGCATTTTTCTCATGTATTGTGAAACCCGTCGGATTTGAGAGCAAGATTTCAATTTCACAAAACCACTCCGCGATAGATTCGAGTTTAAGATCGCAAATCATCTCATTTTCCAGCCTGCCGAGTGTGTTCGACGCCGAAAAGCGTTGCTCCACCGCTGCACCATCACTGAATGTGCGCTCTCTCAATTAAAGATATTTCATTCCGTGTATCTCAGCCGCTCCGTCCAAGGTGAGAATATCGCAATACCCCTCCGCATACCACAGAGCTGAGGTAATCAAACAAAAACGCACAAAAAAACCACCGAGAACCTGACGTACTTTGAGCGCAATGCGCGTTGCGATACCAATCATAAAGTGCACCTCGTTTGATCCACCGCGGGCAGGGGGAGCAGTTTCTTGTGCGAAGTGAAACAGAAACGTATACCCTGCTGAATGATGGATTGCCCAGTGAGTGCGAACATGACCCATTGGCAGTCATTGTGTGTACAATGTCACCGCGATGCCCGTGACGCCTATGAATGGCCAGCCAACGCACGGCGAATCTGCCACAAATACATCACAAAGCTGACGTCTAATTAGCCATAAAAATGATTGAGACGGTAATTTCATAAAATGCACTACTTGCAGCGGCAACGGCTGTCTGTAGTGCGACACAGCCAAGTAAGCGGCAAATTCGCTAATAAGGCGTCAAATGACTGCGCTTACACCAGAGATACGAGCACATTGTGTTCTGGTGGAATTATGCTCATTTCGCGTTGCTTGAGTGTGACAGCGGAGATGATGCACGTGCAGTGCTCACTTCACAGTGCTGCGACAATGGGGGCCACGCTGTGATGGTGAATAATTAGGTGGAGCAGCATTATGTGAGGTCGTTGACTCCGAGTAAACACCAAGCAACGTCAAACGATGCATTTGAAGGTGGCTTTCACTCCCACTGTACCATCTAAACGCCGCCATGTCCAAAATCAAATTACTAACCACTACTCTGTTTTCCTTCTTTTTTTCAGAACACACCTTGAACACGTCCGACCAACGCAACGAACATGCTTCACCTCCTCGTCTTCCTTCTGTCACTCTACCAACTGAACACAGTCACATTCAGCGAATCGGTCGACACGTCAAACCCTCCCGTCAATCCCCTGACAAGCGATGACTTCGAATCAGACCTCCTGCCCGAATTCCCACCAGATAGCGCGGACTATGCAGGCGACGTCAAAGGCGACAGCGATGAGAACGAGATCGACTTCGACGAGCCCATGTCGGCCGTGAACATTGACTACATGAACAACGCCCTCATCCTTCAGTTCAAAAAACAACACGAGAACCAGCACCTGACGGACATGAACAAGAATCTGATGCGATTTGGCAGGGCGAGCAACAAGAACCCGATGCGCTTTGGCAAGCGACAAGTCGAAAGCATGCCCGAGCAAATGGCGTTGGACACATTCAGGCCGGGCACACGCTTCGAGCGGAGCAACGGCGTTGAGGGCATTCGCGATTCGAGGGGCGACAACTTCATGCGATTCGGTCGGTCTGTGGTTGGATCGTCGAAGAATTTAATGCGATTCGGACGCAGTCCATCGGACTTCATGAGGTTCGGTCGTTCTCCCTCAGACTTTATGCGATTTGGACGTTCACCCTCGAGCTTCATGCGTTTCGGGCGCTCGCCCTCAGATTTCATGCGATTCGGGCGCTCGCCCTCAGATTTCATGCGATTCGGCCGCTCACCGTCGGACTTTATGCGATTTGGGCGCTCACCGTCGGACTTTATGCGATTTGGGCGCTCACCGTCCGATTTTATGCGATTTGGACGCGCTCCATCGGATTTCATGCGTTTCGGACGCGCTCCCTCTGACTTTATGCGATTTGGACGTTCTCCCTCTGGTTTCATGCGATTCGGACGATCTAACAAGAATCTCATGCGCTTTGGCAGAAGCAGCGGAATGACGCGATTCGGACGTGGCGACAAGAACTTCATGCGATTCGGCAAATCCGACACCCAATCCGACATCGACAGGAACTTCATGCGCTTCGGCCGTCCAGACAGTTTCATGCGCTTCGGCCGAGCACCCTCCAACGATCCCAACACCAACTTTATGCGATTCGGCAAACGACAAAAGGACGACACGCACACCGGGAGCAGGAGCACCACCGAACAAAATGCCACACTGAAAGACGCAAAGACCCCCGCCCCAGCGGAGACGAGCACAGTCTCCCCATACCAAGAGCTCGACAACGATCTGGACTCCCTCGACATGATGTTCCTGAACGACCTCAACGACTCCATCGGCACCGATGAGAACTAAGACACCCCCCACCACGCACCATCCACCATCAGACACTCTAGGTTCCTACATACCCAGTAAACGAAACACAAAAACCCAAAAAAAAAAACATCACAAATATGTAAATACAAATTCTAACCAAAGAGGGGCGGCCGAAGCATCCGGCGCACGGCTGGAGTGGGCTTTTAAATGGGCTGGATTAAAAGTTCACTCCAACACGCGGCGCGAGCGGACGCCCAAGCTCATTCATTACTTTAGACAAATTGTATGTTTGTACATGTGAAACTACTTAATGTAAATTTTGTTAACAATATTCTGTATACGACAAGATCCACGCAAAGACACGGACTCTTCTAAATAAACAGTAAAATTAAAAACAAAAAAAACTATGTAAGAGATAAAAAATATTAATTATACAAATATCCATATGTACGAATACATTCAAATGCAAAATAAATGCACAAAGGAGTTTCTAAGTCGCGTTCGTTTCTTTTTGACAACTTTTCAGAGCGGGGTGTGTTCATTGATACTTCACGCGTATTTATTTGCTTTCTTTGACTTTGTGGAGCTCATTAATTTGATTTTCTGAGGCCGCAAATCAACCAGGCAACTTCTTTGTTTCTTGCCTTCTGCGACCTTTCCAGGCACGGTAACTGAAACTGTGTGAACGTCTGTCTGTTTGTATGTCCATCATCAAAGTATCAAAAAATGGAACAGGGGTATCAACTATCAGGTAAGTGGTGAAACGTTCTCTCTCGAAGATGAGTTCCCCTCTGACTTGAGGAATCTGAGGGAGTCAGATGTTGGCGTCAATTCCGTATATTCATCGAGATTCTAATTTTAACTGTGTTGCCCTGATCTAACCGAACATCACATGACATTTCAAATTAAGTGCGCAAATAGCCGAAGGTGATCAATCCATCCTGAGGGACATCGCATAAACAGTAGTGTTTTGTTCGTTGCTGTGTAGACAACTGTGCAAGCAAAACTTCTGACTGCTGCCAAAATCGCCACCAAGTTACACACGTTGTGGTTGTCTTTTCGCATTATTCTAGTTGTAATTGTGTGTATAGACTAATAACCGAAGAGGGGGCCCTAAAGCCCTCAAGTAAAAAAAAGACTTAATTTTTTTTAAATGCCCAAAACTCTCATAGGGTAGTTGAATGGAAAATTTGGCACCCGCACAAGCGAATCTAATCCCTCATCAAGCAGGGGGGTTTCAGGGGGCAGCATGTCTCACCATACCATAATGTGACGATTAAGGGTGATAGTTAAGGCATGGGGATGTGCTTGACATTTTGCAGTTTGACTGGCTTCGGAATGGCTGTACCTAACCTCTAACAACGCTTATACATAAAAGGCGTTACTAAAGCGGTGTAGGGACACAAGATCAGAAGTCAAAACGCGCCTACCAAACCTCAGATCACTCAATAAGTCCAGTGACATATAAATGGCGCCACTAACAAAATTTATTAATTTCTTTTTTTTTTTAGTAGCGCCCTCAATATGTCCCAGCACTTATTGAGTGATGTGTTAGTTACCCAATATTGCAAGGAAACGAGATTGCTAATGAACTTGCCAGGCAAGGTTCTAAAGAGGCGGTCGTTGGGTCTGTTGGGCCCGTTGGGGTTGGGCTTCCGTCGACGGTTGGGTCTCCCAACAGCACAGCCAGGAATGGCATGACTCTCCATGATGCAGGCTGACCAAGTGCATACTCCCGAACGCCAACAAGAAATCCGCGACTTTTCTGTTATCTCTGGACAGAAAAGAGTGCAGAAAACTTGTCGGCGTACTAACGGGGGCACTTTTGCTTCGCGAAGCACTTCAGTCTACTTGGGCTTAGCGAAGACACCCTCTGCGACGCCTGTGGCAAAGGTGAAGACACTTCAGAGCACTTTCTCTGTCAATGTCCGCCTTTGTTCGTATCAGGTAGCGGCTGGTCTTTCTTCGGAAAACCAGAAAACTACGAAGAACGAAGGTTATTGCCTGGTAGTACAATGGACTTGTTTTTGAGTCTGAGCGCTCCAGTGCGGTATTGCCAACTTCTAACAAAAAAAAAAAAAGAAACAAACAAAAAACCCAATATTGCAACTGACTGCAGGTATCTTTAAAGGACAGTGTTAGAGCAAGAAAGTGAAAGGACATCGGGTCTGTCGAAAATCTTTAAAAAAAATCGTGGACGGAGTGCAGACTCTTAAGTGCTTTCCATAAGGAGATAAATTAACAGATTGTAATGCAGATACAATCTTTATCCTGCCTTCAAATGCCGCCTGCGATTCCATAAAATGTTCAGTTTCCTTGAGTGGCATCACAGTCCGGCGTAGACCTGGGTCTCAACCAACATGGCTTTCATCTCATCTCATGTGGACGATCTCTTTCCAGCTGCTGTTGACGAAATCGTTTCAGTTGTTCTCTCTCAAGTTGTCTCCTATTTCGCACACCAAGGTCCTGCTTCTTGTGTTGCGGTTCCAAAATATAAACCAGATATGAGGTGGTGTCGCATTCTATGGTGAGAATATGGACACTCACTTGTACCGACTGTTGAACGAAGATGACGAAACACATACCGCTGTCGCGCAGAACGTTTTACTCGATCTTGACGACTATGAGCCTCCCAACCTAAGTCTAGAGACTAAGTCTAGAGACTAAAATCGATCAAAGCCACTGGAGTGCTTTGGCCGCATGCACTAGCTCATCTCAAGCATATGATCGGGGGAAAGCATGGTCGATGAGCGAAATCTCAGTGTTGGCTGCCTGTTCGACAAGAAAGGAGACAACTACAACTTTTAGTCAGTCTCCATCGCGTACAAGATCTTCTTTGCCGTTTTGAGTGAAGCCATGAAACTATTCGTGAACAATCTAGTGTCGCTATGAGGGTGGTTTCAGGCCAGTGGAGTCCATCCCTGGTATTGACTGCATACGTGTGCCGTGCGTTTCGCACAATGTTCTCAAAAATAATGTTGAAGAAGTCACAAGCCTTGTCTACAACCTAGCTTGCCATTAAAGGCCTCCGTGAGTTCTTTGTTAGGATCGATGGAGTAACGAGGGTTCTCTAATGTCATCCTACACAGCCTGACAAATTTGGTAGAAATGTTCAAATTGGACATGACACAGTATAGCTCAACCCTATGTACGCTGTCATATGCGGCTCTGAAATCGATGAAGAGGTGCTGGGTGTCGATTTTCACTTCTGGGGTTTTTTAGAGTCACAGTGTTAAAATCTAGTCTGTGGTGGCTTGTTCTGGCCTGAAAAAAAACTGCACACAACTGCCACTTAAAAAAATTTCAATTATGCGGTTGAGCGGATTTCTTGAATGAGCGTAGCACATGAATAAAGACAACATTTTCGGCAACTAGTCACACCTCTTAAACGGCTCCAAACTGCATACACATTCGCGAAAAAACAGCGTTTCAGCCGGTTCGTCTGGAAATGTTTAATTATAAGCCTGTTGGTTGATAGGTAATCTCAGCCCTATTCACCTGGAATTAATCTAGACCCTAGACCCATCGTCTATAAAGGAATTAGAAAAAAACAAGAGGCAGTACGTAAATCCCAGCCGTAAACTGGTTCTACCAGGGGTCAATACCGATAAGAAATCATGGAGTAAAGCACTTTCTAGCTTTTTGTTGCAATCAGAATGAACGAACAAGCTCTCAGATGCACTACTGTTCAAGTACTAACTGCAAGTTCATCAATCCAAACAGGTGTAAATAAAATTATTTGAAAACGCGCTCCTGACTCATAAAAACAAGTGACGCGGTGTCAAGGCACAATTACCACAATTGATTGCTACAATTCCAGCAATTAATTTCAATGGAAATATACCTGAACTAACAGCCACAATGATTGATGAGTCATGAGAGGTGCAGAGAGAGAAAGACAATGTTCGATAATTGGGGTTGTCTTAGCGATGATACGTGATGACTTTAAGGCCGTTTACGCGTTTCAAAACCTCATTCAACGTTCCAGGAAGCACAAGACGTAGGACATAAACGCAGGCAGGCCCGACGTGTGCTTAATCTTCATCTCACTGTAGTCATCAATTAAATCGTAAACAGCCAAACTGTGTGTCATTTAGATTCATACACATCACTGTTCGACTAGATCCTGTTTCATGAGCCGCCGCCTGTCATTGTCCTCCTCAAGTTTCGGACTGCAGTCAGTTTCACTGTGACCTGTGTGTATGCTGTCCCTAAGTCGCCATCTGAGGTGCGTATAAATTGCGAGTCTGTGACAAAAGTGCGAATTTAAATACACTCCTCAATTTTATGGCGCACTTTTATGCGTCGTCTGTTAACGTATATGATATTAAAAAAATACTGCGGCTGCATAAAACTTCAAGGAACCTGTTGTGAAGGAATGAGAACTAATTTATCCTCGCCCACCACTCGCGTATGGGTATGTTCTTGTCATTAACAGCGTTTGTGCTTGTGATGATTTTTTTCTCAGGATTTAAGGAACTTAAGATGTTTTCCTTCCTGTTCGAATTGTTGCCTACAGGATAGTTCAATGTTTTATTTCATCTTGCGGAGGCCCTTGACTGGTAGAAAGCAGATATCACCGCCATCCAGAAAGTGCGGTGGGATGGGCCGGGCAAATGGAAGATGAAGAACTGCGACACCTGCTACAGCGACTGCTACAGGGAGAGAAGGCAGCGCTTATTCGGATGCGGATTTGTTGTTCGAGGCAAACAGTCTTAAGATCCCGTAAACGACCACCTTATGACAATCCGCATCAAGGCTAAATTCGGGAACATCAGCCTGATTTGCCCCGACCGAGGAGAACGATGACAACAGCAACGCCGAATTCTATGATCTCCTAGAAAGAACATACGATCGATGACACCAAGATCGTTCTAGGAGATTTCAATGCTCAGCTGGGGAAAGAGGACATCTTTGCTGGCGTCATCAGAAACACAGCCTGCACGACACCACCTCCGGAAACGGACTTAGGCTGTTGGACTTCGCCGCGGGGCGGAACCTCTCTGTGAGCAGTACGCGATTCCCACATCTCAACATACATAAAGGAACCTGGCGATCCCCTGATCAATCAACCGTCAACCAGATTGATCACGTTGCGATCGACGTCAGACACTCCTCCAACATTCTCGATGTCCGAACATTCCGAGGCGCTAACATCGACTCGCATCATCACCTTGTTGTAGCCAAGGTAAGAACCCCGATATCGAGAGAACAACGGAGTCGAGATAGACCAAAGCGGTTTGACGCAACAGATTGCTGAGATCTTTGCCGATCGAGTCTCCCTGAAACTCTCACAAATTTCGACGCTGCCTGCACTGACAATAGAAGAAGAATGGAAACGTTGTCAAGAAGCCATCAAAGAAGCTGCCACTGATGTGCTGGGTTTCACGACACCACCTAGAAAGAACCCAGGCAGGCACATGCAGCTAAACAGGAGGCCTACCAGGCAACACTGCATCGGACAACGAGAGCTGTTCGTGAGCTATACGAACAGAAAAGAAGGGAAGAGAACCGGCTTCTCAGAAGGAAAAAAGAGAGAGCATGAGAAGCGCGCGGTCGAAAAGATGGAGAGATGTTATGGCAGGAATGAAGTTCGAAAGATGAAACAGCTATCCGGTGGAAATAATGTTCGGACCTTAGAATGCCGGGACGAAAACGGGGACCTAGTAGTAAATTCGCAATCGATGCTGAGAATCTGGAAAAATCGTTTCTGCAGACTTTTAAACGGCGATGGCGGGACGTGGACGATGAAAGGCAAGAATTCCGTCCCCCCGACTTAGACTTGGTCAAGATAGCAATATCGAGACTGAAGTCGAACAAAGCTGCTGGAGCGGATGGACTGCCCGCAGAACTGTTTAAAGCAGCTGGGGATGACCTGGTTGGGCACATGCACCACCTCAGCTCTAAGATATGGTCGGAGGAAAGCATGCCCGATGAGTGGAATCTCAGCGTCGTCTGTCCGGTCCACAAGAAAGGAGACCCCTTCGACTGCGCCAACTATCGAGGGATAAGTCTCCTTAATATCGCATACAAGATCCTCTCTGCCGTATTGTGTGAACGCCTGAAACCGTTTGTCAACAATCTGACTGGTCCTGTGTGGTTTCAGGCCAGGGAAGTCCACCATCGACCAAATCTTCACACTACGGCAGATCCTGGAAAAGACCCAAGAAATGCAAATCGACACTCACCACCTATTCGTCGATTTCAAGGCCGCGTATGACAGTGTGCATAGAGACGAGCTATACAGTGCCATGTCTAGTTTTGGCATTCCTATCAAACTCGTCAGATTATGTAGCATGAAAATGGAGAACTGCTTCGCCAAGGTCGGGAACGAACTCACCTTCAATGTCGAAGAAGGTTTTAGACAAGACGACGCGCTGTCATGTGACTTCTTTAACATCATTCTTGAGGGGATCGTGCGTAACTCACAAGTCAACACCAGAGGCACGATTTTCCAAATGTCAGTTCAATTGATAGCTTACGCCGATGACATTGAGGTGATTGGACGAACACAGCGAGCCGTCAATGACGCGTTTGCTGGCATTGAAGCGGAAGCGGCTAAAATGGGTCTGCCCTAAAATGAGGGTAAAACGAAGTACATATTGTCATCAAGGAAGGACACACAACATCGGCGTCTCGGACAGAGCGTCTCACTAGGCAGCAGAAACTTCGAGTCAAGTAGTAGTCAAGGACTTCGTCTACTTCGGAACCGCGGTAAATAGGGACAACAACACCAGTACCGAAATCAAACGAAGAGTCACTCTTGCCAATCGCTGTTTCTTTGGGCTCAAGAGGCAATTGAGTAATAAAGCCCTCTCTCGAAAGACTAAGCTTTCCTATATTACACCCTGTCCTGCTATATGACTCGGAAATCTGGACGCTACTTAAAGCGGATGAGGAAGCCCTTACTCTTTTCAAAAGAAACATTTTGGGTGCGATTTTTGGTCCTGTTTGCGTTGATGGCATCTGGTGGAGAAATATTCAACGACGAACTCTATGGGCTGTGCAGCGACATGCGCCTAGTCAAGCGTCTACGGATACAACACTTAAGATGGTGAGGCCATGTAAAGCATATGGACACCACTGCTCCGACCCGAAAAGTCTTCGAATCTGAGCCATTGGGACCACGCAACAGAGGACGGCCCAGGAAAAAGTGGCGCACACAAGTGGAGGAGGACCTCAACCAACTTGGAGTCCGCAACTGGCAGCAGCCGGCGAAAGATCGTGCTGAATGGAGAGCCATGTTGGTTGAGGCCCAGGTCCAACCCGGACATTTGATTCTGAATTTTAGCAAGTTGATGGAAGTCAGTACCGCTTTTCTTTGGACTTATGGATAAAAACATTTTCGGAAATATGTCAATACAACGGGTGCATGTAGTCCTATATGTATTTAGTTCAGAAACGATAAAATTTCATATAATTTGTCTTCAAAAAACTATTTTGCTCTTACTCCTCTAACTTTCAGTAGCGAAACGATATGAGACAAATCTGGGAAGCTTACGTCGACAAGCCACTTTAAATTGAATGTTCGATTGAAACTAGTTGTACTCTCGCCATCTCTCTATTCCAGATCTGTAGTAAAATTCCTGTAGTCGTAAGAACTCAGCTCACCAAAATAAAAAAAAAAGTCCGTCAAGAACACTGAAAAACAAACAACAACAGTTTCATCAAACAGTTTGACATTCACTGTCTTCAAATCAGTTCAGAGCCATCTGCCTCCGAAATTAAATATCACAACTGACACCTCAACTCAACAGGTTGGCGAACCACTAAGAAATCGAAACATTTTCCTCTCTGATAACAAAACAGCTGTTTCCTCCGTCGAACCAACGTCAAACGAAACAACTGACAGTTCTTGTATTTACGCGAGTTCGCCGTCAGCCTCACAAAGTGGAAATCACTTTTTCTCGCATATTCCTGTTTTGCTTTCCCTCGCGGCGGAGGAGTCATCCCAAAATTTCAGTTCAAATTCGGTTTTAGCTAGTCTGTTGATTTATTTTGTGTATGAGTGTTATCGCCATCGGCGGGTCAAGGTTTGTGCTCAACAGCTTTCACTGTGTGCATTGTTGCATCTCGATTTGCTTCGCCTCCGTCTGCTGCCGCTGATTCGAGTCCAGAGTCCAACTTTTCACCGAGAATTCGTGCTAAATTTGAATGAGTACATCTACAAAGTATCTGCGATCGGCCAGTTAATCGAATCCAAGCGAAATGGCGAGTCTTCTGAAGCTAGCAAGAGGTGAGTGCTTGACGAGGGAATGCCACCACAACGACCAGAATTGTTGATTCAATTTAAATTCATTAATTTCGGTTGTTACATAAGAAGTGGATTTTTTTGTTATCTTCGAAATTTGCACCCGCACTGCTGCGGAGGGGGATTAGTTGGCTGTATGCTCTCGGGGATCAGAGGCTAAAGTGCGTGGTGCGGCGATGGTGCTGTGACGTTCGCGACTTTGGTGTGATAAGCTTCTGACCCGAAATAGTTCACCTCTCTGTGTCTCAGGCTCTGGCCTCCGTAGATGTGATTGATTGATATTCAATACACCACTCATATGTGGCATGTGCGTTTATCTTCGATTCGGCGGCAGTTGTTTTGCTGGAAAACAGGTTTATGGCGATTTGTTTGAACTTTAGCTAACTGTGGGACTGCTCTCCTGAACTGAATTTCCTTACATAACGTACTTAGTGGGTACGTGAAGGTCTGCTGGCGCAAGTCAGTCCACGGATCAAAGTTCTCTGCAAAATCCGTCGTCGTATATCTGCGACGTGGATGCGTAGGTGTATATAATTTATCTATTTTGGGAGCGTGGGCTTTGGTGGCGTGTACCTATTTCAGTGTCAAGTGCATTTGAGAATGCTATGCAAGAACACAGGGCAGGTCAGGGTGCTGAATGGAATCTGAGCTAAGACAACATCTGGACTCATGAAGTTGGGGGGAGTGTAGTGGCTTATCTGGTTTGGGAAGTGTTGCATAATCGTGGATGGGGCATTTATCTTTGGCACGGGGTGGGATTAGTTTTAGTTTGATTGCTTATGACGCGCGGTTCAGGAGACAGAAAGAAGTTGCACTTTGATGGAGGAGTGGGGTAAGCGCGAGATCCTTGTTTTTGATTCGCACCTTCCCACGAGATGATTGTGCGTCTGCTGTTAATCTGTTTAACCAGTTCTGGATTTATCGAAGAACTGCGTCACGAGGCGGGCGTTGTAGAGAGATTCTGCGAAAGAAAAATTTCAGCCGAATGTTTATTGCAGAAGGGAAGAACAGGTGCTGCCACCGCAAGCATCTGTTGCTCCAGGAACTAACCCTGTCGTGCTCCACGACAAGAAGACTTTTTCGACCAGGACATACGTATGTAGCTCTTCAACTACGACGCAACTCTCCAATTAGACAAGAATTCAAGTTCCTTTCATATTTTTCTAAATCTTTGACCCCTGCAGAGATAATCTTTTCTAACCTCAAAACCTACGACAGGAATTCCACGACTCCTGCTGATGGGAAAGTGTTCTTGTGGCTCATCCCACTTACCTCGCCACCCGCAGATATCAAAAATCCCTCGTTATCCACAGTATCTGTCGCACGATGATGGCATACCTAGCCCCCGCTTATCTCAGGCAAACAAATTCCCCAATACTTTGATTGCTGCATTTTTATAACGCCGCAATCGGTGAGACCGTTCGCTGATAATAACGTTCAATTTCTCTGCCTGCTTCCAGTCAACAAGCTTATCACGTCGAGCGCAGTGAGATCGTTCTGTGATGCGAAGAAATATCCAAAGATCACCACCCACTACACCGTGTACCCTCGGGAGAAGGATGAGCGATGGAAGGGTAAGTACGGTTGGCAGGGATGATTCGTTTGCTCACTCTCACTCCTCTTTCAGATATCGAAATGGAGCGGTATGTCGACGAAGTGGACATCGTCATAGTCGGAGGAGGTCCAGCGGGCATGTCAGCGGCTATCAGAGCAAAGCAACTGGCTGCGGAGCAGGAGAAGGTAAATCATCACCAATCCCAAAGACTCTATATTCTCATCACCCACATCTTCCACTCTCTGCAGGAAATTCGAGTTTGTGTGGTGGAGAAAGCCGCCGAGATGGGTGGCCACATCCTCTCCGGAGCAGTAATCGATCCCATCTCCCTAGATGAGCTCATCCCCGAATGGAAGGACATGGGTGCCCCACTGAACACACCCGTGACAAAGGATACGTTCTCGCTGCTCACAGAGTCCGGGCGTGTTCCCATGCCAATCTTTAAGGGCTGGCCAATGGACAATCATGGCAACTATGTGGTGCGCCTGGGACATCTAGTCAAGTGGCTGAGCGAACAAGCCGAGGCTTTGGGTGTTGAAATCTATCCAGGCTGTGCAGCTGCGGAAGTCCTCTATCACGAGGACGGCAGTGTGAAGGGAATCGCCACCAATGACGTTGGCATTGCTAAGGACGGATCCCCGAAAGACACATTCGCTCGCGGTATGGAACTGCATGCCAAGACCACCTTCTTCGCTGAAGGTTGCCGTGGCCACCTAACGAAGCAGGTGATGAGCAAGTTCGGGCTCAACGAAGGCAGTGAGCCGCAAACTTACGGCATCGGCCTGAAAGAAGTCTGGGAAATTGAACCAGAGAAACATGTGTAAGCTAAAGCAATCCACCTCTCAGCATGCCTCTCACATGAAAATCTTCAATTTCAGACCTGGCTTGGTGGAGCACACCATCGGATGGCCACTGGACAAATTCACGTACGGCGGATCGTTCCTCTATCACCTCAACGAACCAACCCCCACAGTGGCAGTGGGTTTCGTTGTGGGATTGGACTACTCCAACCCATGGATCAGTCCCTTCCAGGAGTTCCAGCGGTTCAAGACGCATCCCAAAGTTCGTGAGGTCTTCGAAGGTGCCACGCGTATCGCGTATGGTGCTCGTGCCATCAATGAGGGCGGTCTGCAGTGTCTGCCAAAGAAGCTATCCTTCCCTGGTGGCTGTTTGATTGGCTGCAGTGCTGGTTTCTTGAATGTTCCCCGCATCAAGGGCAGTCACTACGCCATGAAGAGCGGTAAGTCAACACCTCTCCACAATGTGAATTGGTTTGTGTGAATTTGTCTCATTCCCCAGGCATGCTTGCTGCTGAAAGTGCTATGGAGAGCATATTCGGCGAAACCGCCCAAGAGACTGCCGGTATTGAACCGAAATCCTATCCCGACAAGTAAGTTCGACCACAGTCCACACCCAAGAACGTGCCCTAACAATTTCCTTCCAGAATCAAGGACTCATTCATTTGGAAGGATCTCAACAAAGTCCGCAACGTTCGCCCAAGCTTCCACAACCCTCTCGGCCTGTACGGTGGTCTGGTACTTAGTGGTTTCTCGATATTCATGGGCGGAAAGGAGCCATGGACTCTCTCCCACGGTGCTCCGGACAACACCCGCCTCAAGCTGGCCAGCGAAAGCACCCCGATAGTCTACCCCAAGCCCGATGGAAAGATCACTTTCGATCTCCTCTCATCAGTGGCGCTAACCGGCACTAACCACGAAGGCGATCAACCAGCTCATTTGACTTTGAAGGATGATCGCATTCCCGTTGATCACAACTTGGCCCTGTACGAGGGACCCGAGTCCCGATTCTGTCCCGCTGGAGTGTACGAGTACGTGCCAAACGACGAGGGCGGCAACATGCGCCTTCAGATCAACGCCCAGAACTGCATTCACTGTAAGACCTGTGATATCAAGGATCCCAAACAGAACATCAACTGGGTCGTGCCTGAGGGTGGTGGCGGCCCAGCCTACAATGGAATGTAAGGAACAGGCAGAGACGCACGTCGAGAGAGACAGAGAAAGAGAGAGAGAGAGTAGTTAATGAACCCGATTGCATTTCTTTTTGATCAGAATTTACCCCTACGTCCGCGGACGTTAAGTGAAAAAATGTTTTAATATTCTTTTTTACCAACTAAGCGAAAAATTGTATTTTTATATGAAATTAAAAACTTTGCCTATAAGAAACTACGTACGATGAAGTGTTCTCAATGTTTGTGACCAGGGTGGGCGTACACAATGGTCTCTGATCCAAGCAGCCTAAAGTTTCACTCGCCAAGTTGATTCGAATTGAAAGTCTCTTTGGGCTGGAGCAGTGCTATCCATCCGCTCTACACGAGTAAGCTATCTGAGGCGTTGTGTGGGTAGACGTTTGACGAGGCGCAGGCCGAAGTACAATCTAAGAGCCTTCACCAGATGCCATCGACTCAAATCAGACCGAGAATCGAACAGAGAGCTTTTCTGTTACCGATGGCTTCCTCACCCTGCATTGAGCAGGTCCGTGGTGATCAAGGTGTGGTGCAAGGCATAGTCTTTCCAGGGGGGGCTTCGTTTCTTAATATTGCCTCTTGAGCCCAGGGAAACGGCGGTTGGCAAGAGTGCTTTTATTCTGAATTTCTGATGCTGCTGTCCCGCTTTGCAGCAGTCCAGTTTATCTACAAGTTCCTTGACTGCGAGTGGTCTGCACATTGCACACTCCACGTACAAAACCGAAAATCGCAGTTCTTGGGTTCGTTTGCAGGGATTATCAGCAAGCATGTGATTTTTTACTTGATGTGGTGGTTAGCCTCCTAACGTGCAACTTACAACTGGTACACCAGGACAAAACCCTCTTAAAGCCACAGGCAAAGAGGGGTCGCTTCATACATCGGTTCAGCATACAACGGCTGTTGTGCTGGTTACCCAGGGGCACTACGAGGAGGTTGTACGGCAACTTCTCTTGTACACTAAGAGGGATAGCGTGTCATCTCCCAGCGCCATTAACAACGCTGCCCTTCGTACACAAGGTCATTTCTCCCCGATAGCACTCTCATCCGAGCCAAATTTCTGCCCGACGAGTAACTTTTTAAATTTTGGAAACAAAAAATCTGTGAAACGGGGTCAAATATGTAGAATGCTACCTTCTTAAACCAGTTTGATCAGTGTGATGACTCCGGTGTGAGTTGATCCGTTACCATGGTGGCAGATAAAATTTCTCTTTAACCAGGGCCCATGGAAACAATTTGGGCATTCCTAAGCCCTGTTATCATTTTGTCCTTCTCACACCCTGTGCAGAAAACGGTCGTCATTTTTTTTTTATCCTTTTCTGGGATGGGACGTTGGCAGGAACAGGTTCTCCCAAGTTGACAACTGTTCCTCAGTCTCTGGCTGTGGATAAGTGGCTATAAACCACGCGCTCAACCAACTATGCGTGCGAAACTGGAGACAGTTATCTAAAGATCGAGCTGGCTGGAGACGTTAGTTAGTTAAAGCCCAGGTCTACCCCGGATTGTAACGCCACCTTAAGTAAGTAAGTAAGTATTAACCGCTCTTGTGAGATGTCAACTGTCTCGCGCATCTTTAGAGTCAAACCCAGTAGATGAACAGAAACTAAACAAAAACAAACAGCGCTCTTGGTCATCAAAAGTCTACGTGCAACTTGTTTAACAAATTTCTCACCCTACCCTACCCAGCACCTTTCGTTCGGTGTACGATATTGCTTCTAAAAACAAGAACCAAATCACAAGTCTAGATGTGTTCCGGTACACGAAACAAACAACACAAACCAACACAAACTCTGTTCCCGCATACCGCAAAAATGGGTTTTACGTCAAATCAGCGCTTTCGAGAGAGAGTAAAATATTTCCCCACCCTGCCCGTTCTAGCCCTAGAAATTTTTGTGGGTAGGTTGTTGGTTTTCAATCAAATCAATTGATCTGTGTATCTCAAATGTATTGATGCTGCTTTTCCGAAAGGCCTTCAAATAGAGTTCTTTTAATACTGAAATGTGTTACAAATTTCGTTTGAGAGAAGAGTGGAACAATCGTTCCCAAATAATCCCCTACACACGTTCTGTTTTACTTAGATAAAGGCACAATTTCGATCTCCTATTACTCTTTTGGCATTTTTCTAAAACCCATGAAAACGCGAAATTTTGACAGTAACCGTTTACTGGGTATTTATTTCGTGGTTTCAATTTGATAGCGCTAGCATTTCACACCTTCCAAACTCAGCTGTCATTTGCAGTTTCACGAGATTAGTTAAATGTTTGTCATTTATGATAGTTGATCGCGTAGTTATAGATCAACTTGTTAACAATATTAAAACATCCTACAAAAGTGGTGATTCAAACGTAATAACCTTTCGCGCATTACGCAATGAATATGATTGTCATGATCGACTGACCACGCAAGCAATCGCTGAAATTGTGAAGATATTTGAGGAGACTGGAAGCGTTACCGATGTCATCAGACCTCCGCACCTTCATTATGGGTAGTCACTTGAAAATATTACTGGTGTAGGTGTAACATGTGGTCGCCGTGGCGTAGTGGGTAAGTGCGTCGACCCACAAGGTCTAGGTTCGATTCCCGGACGGGCCACCTCGCTTGGTTTCACGGCACCACCTCTTTCGAGGTGCTGACAACGCTCAAAAAGTACCAATTGTCTATAAAAAGCTTCTCAAATGTCGCCATTCGGAGTCGGTAAAAAACTGTAGGTCCCTTCTAGTCGTGAGAGAGCAATAGCACGAACAACACGAGTAGTTGTTGTCGAAGCTGGGCCCTGCTCCCTTTTGGGCTGTAGTGCCACTCAATTATTATAATTATTAGGTGTAACATAATGATGATCAGAATTTTTCCCATTTCCCGGGGTTTGCAGCAATTGAAAGTGTCGCACACTGAAGCCGTCATATATCACTGTTCTCCATCTTCATCCTTCTGGCAGCCTTCTGACCGCCTGCTGATCAATCACAACTCCACAGTTACCCTTCAAGGGTGTTCGAACAGGAGACAATGAGCACTGGTTTTTCGAACAGAATGTTCTTTCGTGAAGAGGACCATTTTTTACTCTGTGGACATGTAGACAAACAAAATTTGTCGGGCTCAACAAACCCACAACTGATCAAAGAGTTGCATTGAGACAAAATAAATCTTTGGGGTGCTCGTG
Source organism: Eristalinus sepulchralis (assembly GCA_944738645.1). Taxonomy (NCBI): domain Eukaryota; kingdom Metazoa; phylum Arthropoda; class Insecta; order Diptera; family Syrphidae; genus Eristalinus; species Eristalinus sepulchralis. Next base: position 60,605,541 of record OX122886.1, read on the forward strand.
CTCTAAGAAGGAAAGTTGTCCGTGGTTTATATTTCTTCGAAGATGCAAATGACGGGACGGTTACAGTCAATTTCTAGCGATGTGGTCGAACGATCATCAGACTCAAATTTTATCATGCTGACTGATAAAATTTGAGCCTGGGTGAGGACTATTATTTTCAGCAAGACAACGACCGGAAACAAACTGCTAAAATTATTTGTCTCTGGATACTCCCCGTACAAACCTTTTCGACAAGTTCGCGTGTCCAGGCTAAGCCTTCTTCGCTTACGGCGGAGAAATTTAGACGCTACTAAAAGAGGTTGTGGAAGTTCTTAGTCTTTTTGAGAAAAAAGTTCTGTGAGCGATTTTTGTTCCTGTTTGCTAAAATAATGTCTGGGGGAGAAGATTCAATGACGAACTCTTGTCTGGGCCTGATCAAGCGTCTTCAAGAGCGTATGGACACCACTGCTCTGGCCCGAAAAGTCATCATATCCGAGTCAATGGGACAATGCATCAGGGGAAGACCTGGGTTGAGATGGCGCACACAAGTGGAGAAGGACCTCAACCAACTTTGAGTGTCCAGTTGGAGGCAGTTGGTGAGAGGTCGCGAAGTTTCACATTTTGCTGACCACCAAGATCACCAAGATCACGCCATTTGACACTGTTAGATTGTTTTCTGTGGATCTACACAAAAGAACAAATTTGTGGCAATTTTCCCGAACTCTAGACGCTCAACATGACTTAAGTGTTGGCCGAAATATCGCTAAAAATGTGGGAAAATTTGGTTCAAGTAAGAATTTGGTTTGGAATCGAAAATATTAAAGAATCGTATGCTACGAATCTTTCGGACGGCCATTCCTCACACATAATGGCAAAGTTTAAACTTTAAGAGGAATTTGAATTTTCATCCAAAATGTACCTTTATTGGTGTTTTATAAATCTTTAACTTCGAAACCCAAAACAGTGATATTGTCTCTCGCTATAAATACCATAGAATAGGTGGAAAGATGGATAAATAATTAATAATTGAGTGGCACTACAGCCTACAAGGCACCAGAGCCTAGTTTCTCCAGGAACTACTCGTGTTGTGCGTGCTACTGTCCTCTCACAGGTCGAAGGGACTTACAGTTTCGTGCCGACTCCGAACGGTGTGATTTGGGAAACTTTTTATAGACAACACACTTTGATTGTGGTCAGCAACTCGCAAGGGGTGAAAAAATCCGTGGCATTCAGTTCCGGAATCGAACCTGGACCTTGGACCTCTGAGTTGACGCACTTACCCACTACGTCAGAGCGAACAAATAATATTTTCCATTTAATGTACACATTTTCTCCTTTATTTCAATTTATTTTTACATTTATATATATACTTTCTTTATATTTCATATATATGCTCTCTATTTAATATGAATCAGTGTATAATATATATTTAATACATATACATATATATATATTGTTTTTGTTTTTCATTTGTAATAATTGTTTTCTTTTCCCTTTAGTTTAATTTGAGACAGTTTTCCATTTTAGTTCAATATACATACAGGTTACTTTTTTTTTTTTTGGTTTTCATATTTTATACAAATAATTATCTTTATCTACAAAATTCTCTGATCAGATCAGATTCAGTGTTTGCTTTATTTTAAACAAATCAAATACACTTTTACAAACATTTGCACTAGGCTTAGATATATGTATTTTTGTTCATTTTTTTCGCTTAGTTTTCATGTGCAAATTCATAACTTATAGTTTCTTGTCATCGTATAAATGGATGTTATCTACTAATAAGCACTTTTCCTTAAATATTACTCTGTTTTGTCTTAATTGAACCATATTGATCAGAACACCAATTTGTACAAATATATTTTTTTTTCTCTTATTTTCTTTGTCTGTTTTCTTTTTCAATAAATTTTTATTCTTAAAATGTATGTATGCAGTTTATGAGTGTATATATAATCATCTCTCATCGCACCTGCGTTTTCTTTTTCTACAATTTTTGTTTAGCTATATGTTTTGCATCCACAGTGTAAATAAATGTTTTTTTGTTTAATTTTTATTTTCTTTGTGCATTCCATGCATTCTACCTTGTAAACATATATATATATATTCATTTTGTTTATAACTATTTGTATTTGTTTCATGTTTAAATTTTAGCTATAAATATTTTTCATTACCTATTCATCTTATTGTGTAAATATTACAGTTTCTCCTAACGTAATCATTTTTTGTTCAGTTTTTCTTTTTTTGTTTGTTTATTTTTTTAGCGTCTTAAGTTGTTTTTTTGTTACAAATTGCATATGGTCCCTTGTGACCTTTCCAAAGTACTTGTATACGACTTTGCGACAAAGTTTGTAGTTTACACATATTTCCCAATTGTTTTCATTTGTTTTTCATTCTTTTAAAGCGCACAGTATAACACTTAAGAAATGTTGTATAATAGTAGTGACAGGTACAAAACGCAACTTAACATCAATTTCACAGTATTCACAATAAATATTTCATTTTTTTTTTCTTTTCTTATTTTTGTGTTTTTTTTTATAAATATCTTTGAATCAACAACATACATATACGTACACTAAATTTTCTTAAATTTACTTTTCTTGTGCATTTCACACAGTTTTCACTTGTTTTTCTGGTTTTCCAAATTTGAATTAGTTTCAATGCGAAGTCTTGCAGGAATAGATGACCGTGACAAAGTGATTTCGCCACGCACTCGCATCTGAGATGTGTTGAAGTATTAAACTGACTGACTGTGCTTTGGGGCAGACACAATCAACTATGCCAATGTCAAATTGTCAAATCAATCAAATATATCAGATTTAACTAGAAGTTGGAAGTATACGATTCGGAGTAACAACAATTTCCAAATGGCGATGACTGAGTACAAACAAATCTGAAAACAATCTCAATTGACGTGACTAACCGAATACAACGACCTGTCAATAGGGTGACCGAAACGAATGCGTTTTAGAAGGTCCTAGCTGTAAAGAATGGCAAACAGATAAGTTATGATTAAGTAAGGGTGTAGCACACATCTTGGATGAACATAACGTTGGACAGAAGACATTTAAAAATATGTTAGGACTTTCAACATTGACGCTGTTTCTATAATTTCTTCATACTGCTAGTCAATATCGAACTTTACTACGGACTTACTTCAGCTAATCGCAGTTTCATCAACTAACCTAGCAACTAAGTGCTCAAGCGGCCAAACTTCTTCTTAAATAGGGATTTTGGTAACAACAAATGTACTTTAGAAAATGAGAACAACAATTTGGGCGGGCGAGTTTCTTTCCGCGCACTGACAAGCCCTCTCATTGAAACGATAAAACACGTCCCAAAGTTTTGCAAAATGCCGAACGCGCCTGGGCATCGAAAATATTGTTCTTATATGCGCCTGCGCGAAACTTTGTACAAAGAACATCGAAAGACAACGTGACCCCATCACCTAGAAAAGGGGCGAGAGGTTGAGCTGATTGATGGAAGTTAGGGAACGAACCCCGCAAGTGATTGAGGGCAGGAGGCCTGTGAAGGCTTCCTTTTTCCAATTTTGCCTGATAAATGCTGAATTTGTTTTTTTTTTCGATAAGTCGCCATTTGTTATCGAGGAATATTGCAACAAACAAAATGACCGAGTTTACTTGTCAGTGAGGTCCCTTGAAAACTAACACCCTCAGACTGCCAGTAGGCAGCACAGATGACGATGGTTTGGAGCGCCTAAACCGCCGATGATAGCCTTCCGCTTGTATTTTTGGCGACTGTGTACCCTTAAGCTGTCTTGAAGACAGTATTGAAGCCTTAAGCAAATAAAAATTTCAGTCGGAAACCGTGTACAGTTTAACAAGAGTCGGAACCATCTCATAAGGCGCACGTCAACCAAGAATAGTTCAAAAGCAATGTACGTTTCATTTCTTCGACACTTCGACTTTGGATTGCGAATTCTCCGGATGCAACTTCGTTGGATATCTCTGTTTGGGATATTTTGAAAGTGAAGGTTGGCACTAAAGAATATCAAGGTATGGACAACTTCAAACAAGGTCTTCGCTGATAATGGGCCAAAATAAAGCAGAACCCCTTGAGAGCAGCGTGCAAGGGTTTTTTAGGCCGTCTCAAGGCCATTATTCGTGCCAAATGTAGACACATTGAAAACTTGTGATACAAATTGAAAATTTATGTATTTTTCAACATTTTTTTCAAATTTAAGCCTTTCAGTCATTCACCATTTATATGCACGATTTGTGTCAGAAAAATAAGGTCAATTTTCACATTTCCATTATTATGTTGGTACACTTGTCTCGAACATGTGTTAACAGTTTCAGTTATTTAGCGAAAGACATAAAATTTAGACGTCGAAAAAAATGGATCAAAGAATTTGCATTCAATTAAATTTAGTGCTCCAAAACATGTTGACAATGGCATGCAGTAAGTGAGCTTTGAGTCCAAAAAATGTTTACAAGTAGTAGAAGCTTTTCAAAGAACGTCAAGAAGATGTGAATGATGGCTCTCACCCTGGACGCCGCAGCACATCAACAATCGATGAAAATGTTGAGGATGTGAAGGAAATTGTTATTGATAGTCGTAGAATCACTTTTAGAGAAGTTGCTGAAGGTGTCGGCATATCGGTTGGCTCAGGCTAAGCAATTTTTTTGGAAATTTTGGGCATGAAGCAATGTTCGGTTCAAAATTGCTGAATTTTGACGGAATTTGTTAGCCAAATACAACACCGTAAACATGCCATATCCATTGTATTCACCAGACCTGTCCCTTTCTTTTTCCTGTTCCCAAGATTGGAGAGATCCATGAAAGGACGATTGAGGGAATACAAACTTAATCACTGAACGAGTTCTACGGCATTCCAAAAAGTGCATATCAGAACTACTTCGGGATTGGACAAAACGCAGGCACAAGTATTTTATATCTGAGGGGGTCTACTTTGAAGAAGACAGAATAGAAATAGATAAATAGATGAATGAATAAATATTTTTTTAGAAAAATTCAAATTCTCATTACTTTTTGAACCGATCTCGTAAAGAGGCAGCTTTGTTAAAATTCTGCAAAAATTAAGGCCGGATAGTTGGTCGGTTGCTTTTGTAGTTGAATGATATAAAATAACCAGGAATTAAACATAAAATATTATAGTAATAAATATTAGTAAATTCAAAAGATGAAGCAAAGCTATATAACTGAATTTAAAATGGATTGGAACTGTCAAAGTACGAATTTATTGAGAGTTCACCCAATTGGGAATTTAATATCTGACTAGTTTCTACTAAAGTTATTGATAGTTCGCAAATGTCAGTTACCGACTGTATGTTATCTGGAAGGTTATTACCTGGCAGTACAATGGATCTGAGCACTCTAGTGCAATGTATCCTAACCTCCAACAAGAAAAAGGTAATTTGTGATAAAATTTGAAAAAGTATGGGTCGTTTTTTTTTTAAATATTCCACAAGCGTCAAAAACGAACATAACGCCGTAATGGAGATGGAACACATGTTCAACTTGTGTCGAAAAAGAAGACAACGCAACATTTCGAATTCGGCGTGGATGTTAATCAGGTCTTGGCTTCAGATCTACAAAATTTAAATCGTTAGAATCTGAATTTTAGTTTTTTTTTCCAATCCACAGAAGGAAGTATAAAATAATTCTGCCTCTTGTAAATTATAAACCAGTTCTAATTACAGCTTCTGGAGTTAAAGGAGTTCACAAAATGACAATGTGTATAGAAAACAAAAGCAAAATTTAAGAAGTTGAGTTGAAAAATATTTTCGAAAATTCCGTTTCGGTTTCAAATATTCCCAATGCAGACTTATAAATTGGATTTCTTTCTCCAAGGAAATCACTTCATTTCAGACATCTGACAAGAGGATTGTTTTTTTAGTTTATGCATCAAGTACATATTTAAAGCCATTCTTCATCCGGCGGATAACGATTTGGAAATCGTATCCTTTGCAGTATTTTACTATTTTTTCTCTTCCTATACCATGTATAAGTATGTATAATATCTTTGTCTACATAATTTAAATTCAGTTTTTGGTTTTTTCTTCCCTTTTTTTTCTCATGTACATGTATACATATATAATTATATTTTTCACATAAAATAGGCACTGTGTTTAAGGCATCTACAAAGTGGAGGTAATTAACATTTACATATATAATTTTTTTTCATTTGTTTTTTCTTTTTTGTTTTATATTTTATTTTAAACAAAACTCAATTTTTTGACATGAGAAAAAACATGTTTTCTACTGAGAACAAAAACCAAGACGAAACCCAGGAAGTGGAAGTTTTTGCAAACTAATTCAAAATCTCTCTATCTACGAGGTGAAAAAAAGGCAAACATTTTTTTTGTCCACTTAATATCAACATTTACATAAATATATTTGTTTAATTATATTTTTGGTTTTGTATCACTTTTAATTTAGTGGATACGTGATAAATATATTTTTTTTAATTTTTGTAGACAACTGGAAACCATTTTGTGCACAGCTATTGAAGGATGCATTTTATGTTCACTTACACTTATGTGTATATTTGTTTTTGTTTTTCTTACTTTTCCACTACACAACGATAGGAATTGACGTGTATTCAACAAAAGAAGAAAGAAATACCAGATTTTCTTTTTTGTGTGAATAGTGCATAACCTTAACAGTACACATTTTTAATTAACGTTTTAACTTGATATACATTTATTGAATTTTTTCAATGGCTTATTTACACAATGTTTCTATTCTACAATATATTTTCTACTCATAAGTTAGACGACTTTATTTTCTTCTGAAACTTTGAGAAATTATACATCGTTTTGGTCTGAAAAGAACGAGCCAAGTCTTATGAAGTTTTTCTTATGGGGGCTGACTTGGAAACCGGAACAGACTGAATAGGTCTACATAAACGGCAGTATTCATCACATCGATCATACAGTACAAACGTGTGGCAACCAAAAATCGCAATTTTTTGTGTTCATAGAAAAATCCCATTTATCAGTATGCGATATATTTCTAACTGAAATAAAAATAAAATACATAAATAATTGAACTTAATAAAAACTTAAATTAAATATAATTAATGAATTCCCGAAATTTAAATATCTCAACAAATTGAAATGTGAATGTTATTAACTCGAAAACATTCCTATACTGATATTTAGTAGTTCTTTATTAAAACATCTACTACAAAATAAATTGGAAATTAAATCAATTTTAAAATACATTGAAATTGATTTTACCAAAATCTAACGATAAGAAAAACAATTCTACAAAAATATAGGGACTGTGTCAAGAAATTTGAATAATTTTAACTTGCTTTCTATGTAGGCCTTCATCGACCTAAATGAGGGTTTTACAAAAGACACTGGAATCTCTTGTCACTTTTCATGTAAAGTTGTGTTTGACTCGTCTCTAGAGTGAATCTCCCTTTTTCTCAGCGTTTGCTCAGCGTTTCTAGAAAAACTAGATCAGCCTAAAGTTGCTTTTGCCAAGCATCTTTGACATAGTAGAACGGACAGAAGGATGCGACATCCCAAAATTTTAATTATCGCTTGTCAACATTTCATTCATTTTGTAGAGCACCTTAGCCCACGTAAAACCTTAATGCCACTGGTGTCCGCTCTCTACTCAAGAAGTAACCGAAACCATCGTAGGTTATAGCCCACCCCAGTTATAAAGCCGGTGGTACGAATATGATGGTTGGTGTGAGCAGAAAAGAACTGAAGGACCCAGAAGAACTAGAGCAGACAACGACTAATAGCGGGCTAGGCGAGGAGAGGGGTCTACGTCTAACTAATATTGTGAGGTAACCCTGTGAATGACCCCCAGGGGCTAGTAGGTATAGCATTGTAGGGCAGCATTTTCTTAACTTTCCAATACCGCTTTTAAATAATCCGCACATCTATTCAGGAGCTGAAGAAGGTCGCAGGTTCACATGGCTTGTCATTAACACTTTTTGAGGATGAGGGCAATGTTCTTAAAATTTTCGGAGGATGAAAACATGCTCGGTGGGTGAAATCCCAGCTTCATATACCCCATCCATAAATTCAAGAACTAACATGGTTTATCCCTACTGAATGCCGTCTATAAGATTCTGACCAAATCTCATTTCTTCTTCCACTTTAAAGTTGCATTTATGAATTTGGGTCGCTTTGAAAACCGATACGCGACGCTAGTAAGCTTGCGATGTACTGTGCGGTTCGATTTAAGGATCACAAAATCATTAGAAATCTGCTTGGGATTTTGAAAAGGAGCTGCGCTGTCTTGTGATTTATTCAATCTTGTACTGAAGAGGATAGTGCGAATCCTAATTACGTTAGTCATAGACGTCCGTCAAATCTTAATCTTGTGAGAAGTCACATCCAAGTCGAATCTTTATTCCACGATAAATTGAGTCGATCGTTGCGACGGATGGTTATTTAGGTTTCTTCTCAATATGAGATTTGTCTTGTCATTTCAATGCAACTGTTGCCATATTCGATCGTGGGATACAATTAACGTTCACTTCCGTGTCACGCTGTGCTGAACTAAAGGATTGGTTAGTATTCAGTTAGTATTCATATTCAGTTAAAACGTAAGTCCCTAGTGCAAATACCCTGACTTAATCATGTATCACGTCATAGGAGGATTGGTCACCTTAACTATATTTATTGACTCCTCCATTGCAATGGGGCTGTAGGTGGACGAGTTAAACTAACCCTGGAGCAAGACTATTCATCCAGTTCAAGTTGGGTTAATTTTGAAACAACTTTCATTCAAACTATAACCAGTAAGACCAAACTTTGTGGTGAAATTTGGGAACTGACTTAAATAACGCTTAAGACTGAAGTTGACAAGATTGTGTTTCTTCGGGCTGCTGCAGCTTATGGTGAGAAATGCGAATTTCAGTGCTGCACTGTGGCTTCTTCAAGTGAAAATAAATGTAATTCGATGATTCAATCGTGTGGAACGATTGGCTAGGCAAATGACTTGACAAAGACAAACGTGGTAAGCCAATGAAAAGAAAAAGATTTCAAAAGAAGGAAAATGAAATGAAAAGTTTCAATGCAACATAATTTATACCCATAACGATTGTCATTTAGTGACATGTCACTGCATGAATATGAGGAATTGGTGCTTTAGTTCCTTAAAATTCTTCTGACATCATATAATGACACAAATTATTTTACTAAGAACATATTTCTTCCTCGACACGTGCCATATTTTGCTATAACTAACGATGAGTCAGCAATTCGGTTAGAAATCATAGTTTGAACTATGTTCGCATAATAGGTAAAGGAAATCATAAAATGTTCAATAAACAAATAACAACAAACAATTATTCAGGAGAACCGAATACCTGTGAATGTGTTTCGATTTCAAAAATAGGAGTGTGGGCAGCCAAAATACGGAATTTCAGACTACCGACATAAAAGCAATACAAAATAGGGCGTCTCTAAACTTCTTCAAGCAACAAATAATAAACAAAATCAATGAATATATATTTTTCCTACACAAACAAAACAAATACAAATATAAATAAGAAACAAAAACAAAATCAACTAAAAGAGCAAATAAAAACAAAACAAAAGAAAAATTTTCTTAATAATTTGTTTATTTTCAGTATCGATCTGTTTTTTTTTAAATAAAAATGTTTTCTTAAAATATGACATAATCGTAACCATTTTTCATTTCTCATTTAAAAAATAATATTTTAATCCCTAGTATCTATGCAGAAAACAACTAAAAACAAAACATTTTAATTTTCTTGTTCATGTTCTTCCACGCAATCCCTTTAAATTATTGAGTATCAATAACAATTTAATTTTCTTCCTTCTGCTTCATTTAACTAATTTCCTCGCTCTCGTTCAACAAATCATAATCCAATTAATTGCAGAAATTAATATTAAATTTTTATATATAAAATCATTAAATATATATATTTTTTTGTATTTCCTTTTCGATGACGACCAGACACTTTGTTTATATATGTATATAATTAAAACTAAAAAAAAAATTAAATCATATTCAAAGAAAAAAAAAGTTAAAACGAACACAACTACTTCAGATTGCATCTAAGTTGAATTAAAATAATTAGAAAACAAAGGGTTCCCCAAAGGGGAAGATCCTTTTTTCGCTGGTGGACAAGTAGCCCATCCCTATCCTAGCAGATTTTTATGGCAAACAAACGGATTTGTTTCTTAAATGTACACTAGGTCTACGTATGTCTGTTATATTTGCATCCCGTATATTGCCCACCATTTATTTGATTTTGCTTGACTCGTTTTCTTTTCAATTTCCATTCTAGAAAATATCAAAAAAAAAAAAAACTGATTCATCTGTCCGGTACAATCTGGTCTAGGGTTGTACATCTCGACAGATAGACTTCTAAGTACGATTGCACAATTCTTGTTTTATGTTTAATATTTATGTTGTTGTTATGAGTTATTTACATAAGTTACGAGGGTAACTCGTAGTTGTTTGTTTTCATATCTTTCAGACCAAAGTTCAAAGTTGTTTTTTTCTTTTTTTTTAAGTTCTATCCAGTTTCACTAGATTATTTTAAGGCTTTTGCTTTTTCCAATTGAATTAATTGTTTTGTTTATTTATTGTGTTCCCAGCAAGAATATTTTGTAATGTATATATATATATATAGGTTGTTTGTATTAATATATTTATTTTGTGAATATTTTAATATGCACATGTTTCACGTGATGATCTACTTTAAAGAACACCAAACAAAAACTTGTCTCCTTAATTTGTTTTTTTTTTCAACGGCCTTAAAGTGTATGTTTTCCATTCACAGTGTGAAAGTGTGTCAATTTTGTAACTTTGTGGCGAAGAGGCGGGTTCTAAATCAATAATTTTGCAATAATTGGAAAAGGAGAAAAATAAGCTTGCTCTAGGACGCAGCTGAACTATAAAACTATACAAGATTTGAAAAAGAGTTTTTCTAAAACAACACAACTGACAGCTAGAGGCAGAGATTCCGGTAAAAAGAACAAGTTAATCTGAAGGAGCTACATTGTAGTGGAGATTTAAGGGAGAATGAGTCACACTTTAGCCAGCGAAATTATACTTTTCTATCTGCATGGCGGCCACATCATCGAAGCAACAAAAATCATGTCTATTATCATGCGATGTAGTTGTTAGATATTCAAGACGTTTCAATGTGTGGATATTGGGTAATGAAAAGTCTCTGAGTGTCATTAGAGGGAGTCGAGAGTGTCGAAAGTGACCTGTTGCCAGAAGAGGACATTGATTATGCATCTAAATATTGGATATGGTCAAGTACATTTTTTTCCCTTTTCGATTGAAAAAGAATACTTCCGATACTTAAAGAAGGAAAGTTGTACAAGCTCTACCAAGGCACAGTCACTTGTTGGCACTTATTTGGCCACCGAACATGCATGGAAACCAATTCACTACCAATGTGATTTTTTGAGTCTCAAACTGAACTTCTCGCAGAAAACCTGAACCTCCCATACAAAGTGATAGCAGATGGTGTTTCTTTTCAACTGAAAGCACCATATGCGGAACTCATAACAGATGGCCAAAAATGTGAAAGAACTGGCAGGTCTGTAGACTGAACAAATTTGCGTATCTTCTGTACTCCCAGTCTGGAGTGAACAATGAAAAACTGTATAAGAAATCGCCCTACGTAATACACAAACAACCTCGCCACAAGCAGCTAGTTCTTAAGGCTATAGGCGAAGCCCTATATGGAGGGTTCAGGACTGCTTACGAAGCCCTATACGGAGGGTTCATTTAATACGGTAACGAAAAGATTTGGGCTTCTTTCTCCAAACAAAACAGACTTTGTCTTTGCTGAAGCTGAAGCTATAAAGCACCAATTTTTAATCGCTTTAAACCGAAGTCTTGTTCGATGTTCTTCAGTCCTACGTCAACCATATTGAACGAAAATTTCTGTCGAGTCAACGAAGTCGCTAAAAGTAAGGACAAGGGTTCTGCTTTTTAACAAACGTGTGTTTTCTCAATGGACTTGACCACATTTTGCGTTTCATTTGGAAAAAAAGAAAGAAAAAAAGATGCGGTGACCGAATTTGACGTCAATCGTATTTTATTATTACAAACCGCACTTGTATTAAAATTTTGACAGAACCTCTGTGCCTACACATGTCATGATATTTTCTGGGACAATCGACTCAATGGATTGAGATTAGCTTCTCGGAGGAGAGACACGTTCGTCTGAAGTATACGTCTAGCCCCAAGCGATTCACGATAGTCTTTGTTGGAATTAATTTGAGAATATCAGGACTTTCTTGGACTTGGAAAAGAGGCATAAACACATAGACAAGATCACGCTGACGCTTAAAACAGCTGTAAGCTTCTGTAACTATTATAGGTGAAGAGGAACAAAATTGTAAAGTATGTTATAGAAAGAATCTCGAAAGCAGTGAAGCAACAAAATGTGGATAACATTTGTCCAGAGAACTGGACACTGGAGTTGATGAACATAACCAAGCGGTACTTAAATTCAATAAAAAAAGCAGCCCTGTTGTGCCCTGAAAGCTTAACGAATGAAACCGAATTTTCATGTTCTACATTTCAGTCGTGGATGTCTAATTTTTTTAAATGTTGGATGATGAGGAAAAACACAATCTTAACGTGTGGTTGTTACATTTTAACTTATTTTTACGAACAATTGTTTTTTTTACAAATATAACAAGTCCAATCAAAATGGTCAGATGTTGTAACAAGGGTACGTGGTCAAGTTGGCGAGCAGAGGTTACATATTTGTAGTTATGGTTGAATTTATTGATATTATGATGTGCATTTGTTAAGCAATAAACATCAGGGATTTCGTTACGAGTCTTTTCAGTTTCACTTTTGAAGTTCACTCCTTTTGAATTGGACTTGCACTTCAAAGTGAGAGGGAGCACACCTTATTGTTCAAATTGATTTCAAATTCATTACATTTTCGCAAATCTTAAGCAGACGTTGTTATTCGAAAGTAGGAGAATATTTAGTTCGGAAACAAAATACAAAATATTTGAGCAAAATTTAAGGTGATTTTAAAAAAAAGGGAAGTTCGTGTGTCATTCAATAATAACTTTCTATAAATTTAGAGGTTCTCCTAATTCAAGCAGCTAAAGAAACAAGTGTTACGCTAAAACCAAGATTTGGAAGTCACCCCAAAAAAACTCTGCAGAAGTAAGACTATCTTTCTATTTTGGGACCCTGGTGACAAGGGAATCCAAGGGAATGCGACTCCTCCTTTCCATCTCTTCCTCTATACCTTCGACCCGTGCTGTGACTTAATTCCGGTCACTTAAGGGTACTAAATAATCCCTTTAGCGCGCGCCAATTATAAGAAAAATAATCTTTTGATGAACTGAGCAAACTTATTATTTTTACCCCTGCAGATATATCAGCTTAAGTCAGATTAATTGTCACAGATTTCGACAAACAAGGGTCAAATAGGTCATAACTAACCGCGGCCTAAACCAAATTTAAGACATTGTAAATACATCCTCTCCCTACCCAGAGTACACCAAAGTGCTCTTATAGACATCGTCGCAGGACATTGTCAAATGGGTTATTAAGCTTGTAAAATCTCTGCTATTACACATTGGGCAGCAAAAATCTCTTCTATTGTAAATCTGTCGCACACTATCTACAGCCATCTGGGTTCCCTCTTTATTGATTCCCTAATCGAAATAGTGCCTGTCCAGTCATATTGTCTCTTAAATTTTCAAATATACCTTTTTCTTAAATAACGGTAATCCAATGAAGAAACAAATGAAATCCTGTTGAAGCATAACCACCACCTCTAATCTACTCCGCCCTTCAACCGCTATATTCAAGATAAAAATAGTGCGACACGGATATCACTACCACACTGTGTTGGAATACAATTCACCCTACTCTTATGTTCCCACAAAATCAGTTACTTCCTTCAAAAATATTTTTATTTTTGCTCTCATTCCATTATTTCGATTTTCCGTAATTTTGTTTTGTTTTTTTTTTTCATTTAACTTTAAGTTTAAGTTTAACATTAAAATCATTTGTGCATTTCTTCATTCATGTAAAATTTCATCAACAAGTCTTAAGTCCTTACATTTTAAAGCGGCAATTTTGTTTTTCTCTAAACTCTTAACCCTGCCTGTGTGTAGTTGATGTTTGCGTGCCTTCAAACTTGCATTTTTTTTTCTCTCAATTCCAAGTGTAGTTGGTAGGTTTTCATTTTGCTTTCTAACTTAATATTTAATGAGTAAGTTAAAGTTACATCTCTTAAATTATTTAGAAAATAAAGAGAACAGAATTAAATTAAAATGACTACGGGTCTTGAATTGATTTCGATCCTTGTGTCCACACAACGGATACGCAAAACTAAAGATATATATATGCATGTACGTCCTTGCTGAAAATTGCACTATTGTTAGAAAATGAAAGGAAAAACTAACAAAGAAACGAAAAAAGAGTAAAATTCACTGCTCTATGTACAGACTACGTTCTTTTTTTTTAAACTTTTGTTTAACCTACGATTAATGCTAAGTTTTAAATTATAACTATTTATATATATTTAAATTTACTGTTTAACATTAAATAGATATGACACGATTGATTTTTTTTCTTCTTGTTTTCTTTCTCATTCCACTGCGAATATATATATAATTGATTTTCGAATGTCAAAATATATATTTTTTTTATTTTTAAATTTAACACGTTCTTTTTTTTGTTTTTATTTATCTAGGTGTTTTTATTTTTGTGTAAGAGGTGTAAAAAATATTTTTTTTTTGTTTATGATTAGATTTGTATTTTTTTTTTGTTGTTTTCCTGTTCTAGTTAAAAATATGACTTTTGTTGTGTTGTAACCCTATGCTATTTTGAAACAATTACACCGTTTGTGTTTGGTGTGCTAGAACTATGATTACTACCGCTATGGCTACTGTTGTGATGCTGCTGTTGTTGTTGCTGAAGGAGATGTTGTTGCTGTTGTTGTTGCTGTTGTTGCTGTTGTTGCTGCTGATTATGGTGATGATGGAGGAGGTGTTGCTGTTGTTGCTGTTGCTGATGATGCTGCAATTGCTGATGCATGTGATTTGAATAGCTTCCAGCGCCATGCAAACGTCTCTGCTGCAACATAGTCTGAGCTTGGTATGGACTCAAGCCATGATATTGATTTGAATAGCTTGTGAAGTTCCCATGTAACGCTGAGTTATGTGGCAACGTTGACGGGGCTGACGACACGGACGACACTGACGTGGACGATGACGAGGATGACGACGACGACACAATTGTCTGATGCGACTGCTGATGGTGGTGCTGGCTGTTGCTGGTGCTGCCGCCGCTGCTTGTGAATCTATTGTTTGACGGCTATGTTGACCAGCCCTCTGAGATGCGAGGTCGTTTATGTGGCTGATTTGGTGAGTCATAGTCCGAGAGTTGACTGTTCAGGCGCAAGTCTGGCGATGGAACATTTGTCGGCGTCACAGAACCTGTGGTGAAAATTAGAAAATCTGTTAAAGTATTAGTTAGATCTTTACAGATTGTTTATAAATATGGAATTGGGAAGTTCGCATTTTTTTTTTTGTTATTTTTGAAATGTCTGTCTGTCTGGTTTGTTTGTTTGTTTGAATCAAAAAAATGGGTTGTTTCACGATGAATTTTGAACTTTACTCAAGCAAACACACACAGTCTATTTAGTACATTCTAGTATATATAGTTTTTGCTGTCGCATTCTTTTTATAGATATGTTGCAGGAAGCTTAAAAAAACAGTTAAATATTTAGAGAAAAAAAAAATTGTTAATCAAATATACTGCTTACAATTCAAAATACACAAAACAGATAAATTATAACAAATATCGCAAGGAGCACACAATAAGAAAAGGATTCACAAATGTTTCGTTTCTTTTTTTGTTTGTCATCGAATGAGTGAGGATTAGTTTGAAAAATTAAGAGGATGGTGAGGGGTTAGTCGATAGTTTAGTTTGGTTAGTCAAAAGATCAAAAATATACTTCATATTGAAATTTTTGAGTTTTCATTGTTTTTTTTTTTGGAATTTTGTTCAACAAAGATAATATTTCGCTTTTTGATTTTTTGTCTAGATCAAGTCGATTTCGTTTTGATTTGAGAGAAAAAAAAACAGAATGTATGTTTATGTGGAAAAAAATTATGAGATTGAGATTCTTTACTAGGATACTGAGACACGGATATACAAGTAAAATTAAAATCACAGTAAATTGATTTTTATTTTCGGTCAACTGTAAATATGTATTAATTATAATAAATAAATTAAAAAATAATAATTGTTAGCCAATTTACCGGCAAAATTCCAAAATCTAGAACTAGGACCCAGTTGGGAGCGACAATAGCCATCATATTTGTCTAGAACTATGTATTAGAAAATAAAAACAAATTTGTTTTTCAGTGTTATTTTTTTTTCATGTAGAGAAGTGGTGTATATCTTATTTACTCAACTTAATCTAGTTTCTTTTTCAATGGGGGTGGGGGGAGGCGCTTTTCTTTTTCTGAGGTTATGAAATAATAAATGTGGGTGGTTGTTTTGATTTATCCCTAGCTGATGAATTTTGTGGTCTATAGAATGGTTTAACTTAAGTTTTTTTGTAATTTTTGTTGCTGATTGTTTTGGAAAAAATATTTTCTTTTCTTTCGTTGGTTTTGAATTAAGAAGTGGCGTGACGATGCAAGTCAACTTGGGAGGGTTGTTCTTAAAATGTTAGACTACAGTACATGATTTTTAACGCTTTAGGCGAGCGGTAAGGGCATGTACAATACACCTCTAGCTAGAAGAGTCTTTCAGTTCAAGTCATTGGGACAACGTTCTCGCCTGAATGGAGCGCACATGTGGCTTAGGACCGTAACTAATTTGTGTTCGAAATGGTGTTCGAAATTGGTGGCAACTTGTGAAAGGGGCACGTAATTTGAGTTACAGATCCACCACGAACTACAGTGCCACTCTAAGTACAAGAAGAAGAACAACCTATTTTTTGGCGTCCAAGTTCGGTACTGTATTTCGTGCTTGCAATATTTACAATCACTGTTACTACAGGGCCAGACGTAAAATGTGTTTCTATACAAATGTTTATTCCGTCGTGGGAAAAAATGTCCTATGAACTTTTTAATTCCAAATTCTAAGATGGAAGAAAATAATTTCTTAAGCTTCAATCGCATCAGGAAACTACAGGATTTGGTGTACAATTGTATTTTATTATAGCAGTCAGACCGCTTTTTTGCGTTGATGGCATCTGGAGAAGAAGATTGAACGACGAACTCTATGGGCTGTACAGCGACATGTGCCTAGTCAAGCGTCTTTGGTTACAACGCTTTAGATGGCTAGACACTGCAGAGCGTATGGACACCACTGATCCGGCCCGAAAAGTCTTCAAATCTGAGCCATTGGGACAAGGCAACAGAGGACGGCCCAGGATAAGGTGGCGCACACAAGTGGAGAAGGACCTCAACCAACTTGGCGTGCGCAACTGGCGGCAGCTGGCGAAAGATCGTGCTGGCTGGAGAGGCATGTAGCGCCACAAGCAAAATAAGAAGAAGTCAGACCGCTATTGAAGTGTTTTGTTGGGATTGCGTTGTATTGATGGTCGTTATTAAATTAAAAGGTCTTTACTAAAATAAAGACGACCTCAGACTGCTGTGCGGAGGTAACAAAACATGAAACTTCCAACTATACTAGCTCCGATGCAAAAATGATTTAAACAGACAAAAACTTCTGCAGGAACTGTGGCGATGACAAAAAAAAGTTATGAAACATCTGTTGACAGTCTGCTCGAGCCCTGCTTAAGTTAGACTCAGAGTTATCAAGAATGCAGTAGGTGGTAGTAAGGAAATTGGTAAGGGAAACCCTTCCGAAAGACTTCACGTAACTCAGAATTTCTAAACCAAAAACTCAATAGATACAATAGCTCTGTGCTAGTGTGAGATTACACACAATTTGGCATTCAGTACAATTTACAGTGGATTGTGATTAGCCGCGTAGCTGCCAAAAATAAGTAAACTAAATTAGTTGTATCTTAAATAGGCGGGAATCAGAGAGTATACCAAGAGACAACACTTTCTGCTTCTGATGTGCATTCCGGTGAATTCGCTCACTCGCCACTTGGACAGCATTTTCTGTTCTAGTTGAACGCAGACGTAATGGGTTATTCCTTCAGAGTCTGCAAATGTTTCTTAGGAGTACGCTAAACAAAGACACGGCTTAGCCATAACGGCAGCAAGGTTATTTGTTTGAAATCTGGCCTACATTCCATTCCTTGTGGACACTTTTAAATTGTGGTCTCAAATGAATACTTATTGGAACACCATATGAGTATATATAAAAAAGGATCGCAAAGTAGTGTAGCAGTTGTGGGTTATTCATTTCTCAATTTCGAAACTCAATCTAAATAAAACACAAAGAACGTCACATACTTGATAAAAGTTTTAGTTCCTTATAAGGCTTGGACTTTGCCATTTGAAGAACCATTTCATTTCAATGTATTGACACTCTTCAAAAGTTTTTCGGCATTTTCTTAACTTAGGGAATTTGGTTTTGTATACCATGCAGGTGTCCAAGTTGACCATCCATGCATCCCTTTACTTGACTTCTGTTAAAAATTGTAATAGCATTTGAAAAAATCTCAGAGAAGAGGGTCATATAGCCTCAATGTGACTCTCCTGCCTGACGTCATTCTATTCTTTAAGCTTAGATACTTGAAAAAAACAGAGCTTCCTTGAAGTGTTAACACCAAATTTTTTTAGTCATTTCTGTGTGAGGGTTCCAGTTTCAGCTCATTGCTATGGGAAACCTTGATCCTGAGAGGATATGTACAAGGTCTAGTTGTCCATAAAATTATCTATCAACACAATTTTCCTCCTTTAAGTCTGTGGACAGTACCCATTGCAAGGGGACATTTTACCTCCTTGATACCCCCTTAGAACCACGTTCGGGTTAAGAGTTATGAGAGAAAAGATAATTAATTGACTTGGCAAGTTTGAAGGCAACATTTAAATTGCTCGGGTGCTTGAACTGATGGGTTGTCCATAAATCCTTTCGCTGTATGCGCCCGAATAAGTCCACAATGTGAAAAAAGGGACCCTTTGCTTCAATTCTGATTGATGTCGCCCTCGTACTCGATGGTTGATGGGAACATATTAACTGAAATGGGCAGTTTTTAAAATGGATATAATGCGGTGTGTTTCAGTATTAATGGCTAGCCGAGGCACTTTATATCCAAAAATGCCGTGATTTGGTGGACTTCAGCGCCTGAACTAATGTGTAATCGGAGAATACTAATTGACACAAGTGATGAAGGGAACGATTTCAAAATACAAAAATAAAGTAACTTGGAAGATTTAAGTAATCTAAATCCTAATTGAACTCAAAAACGCCACAGGATAGTGCGAGTAGCTACGCTCTTCGCTTCATTGACTTTAAAAAAACCCCCTTTGTTCTAACGTAGGTCCACATGAAGCAATTGGAAGTTCAGTTGAACTCATTTGAAACCAAAAGGTTTGGAGATGTGGGGTGCTTTGAACCGGCCCTACTTGATCAGACTGATCATAGCAGTGTTTTCGAAATGGCGGTTAAAAAAAACGATCGAAGCGAATATTGGGTGGCTCTATAGCCCACAAGGGATCAGGGTCTAGCTTCTAGAACAATATGGCGATATTTGTATGCAAATCAAGATTGATAGTCAAGCAGTTTCAAGGGTAATTTTCACAACGAAATTTTAGTCGAAGTTCCTTGCACGTTGTCGCGAAGAACACTCCCTCCAAGTTGATTTTTACGCTCTGCTACCCTGGCCTACGCAGCACCGCAAAGGCACGTCACAAAGCAAACGCTATGAACAATAATTTACATTTCATTAAAGTTTAGTAAAGTTTTCTAGTACAAAACGAACGCAAAAGGCTAAGTAGTTAATGTCATGCCACTAAATACTAGGAGTAGTAACTAGGAACAGCAAATTAGGAGATTCGTTTGTTCGTTTCCGAAAGTATCTCGAAAATCGACGAACGCGAAATCAAAAACAATACAAAAAAACGGAAAACTAGTAAAAATACTTTCAATTAATGGCCAGCAACTGAATTAGAAGAAAACAAAAATCACAAGTCTGCTGTTAGATTCGAAAGAGAAAACAACTCAAAGCCAGTGGGGGTGCACGTGAGAAATGGCAGTTACCTGGTGTCGGCGTCAGGTGGCCGGTCGACGATGGTCTGGATGCCGACATGACCAGATGCTGCTGTTGATGACTTAGTACGCTTAGGTTGGTCGCTGAATTGTGCCCGCCGTTGTTGCCGCCACTACTGCTGGTGCTGGGACCGCCACCTCCGCCCCCGCCAGCTATCACCGCTGCGGTGTTCATGGTTGTGATGGAGATGGCGCCACTCGATGACTGGCCCAGAAGGGAACTAGAGTGCTGCTGCTGTTGTTGCTGTTGTTGTTGCTGCTGCTGTTGCTGTTGTTGTTGCTGCTGCTGTTGCTGCTGCTGCTGCTGGCTAGAGGAGTGTCCTCCCCCCTGGCCCGATGATAAATCTCTGGGCGGCGACACTGGTTCGGACTTCACCTTTATTGATATAGGCGACGTGGCGGGTGGTGGGGTACTATTCGATACAGCTAAGTGTGATAAACTGAAAGAAGACGAGAGACGGCATGTTCAGTCATCTGTGTGACTGTCGAAGAGGGACTCTGGCACTTACCTAGTGTGTTGTACTAAGCTTTGAGGGGTGGTCCACGATGATGGCAGATTCATCACGTCCGAGGAACTCATTGAAAAATCTTGCGGAAACGAATAACTAGTAAGGGCTGGTATTGGAGTCTGTAGAGTCACAACTGGCGTGTTGAGTGATGTCTGGTTATGCCGTTGCTGAAATGAAAACAATAGAACGTGTTCAGAAAGATGTTCGGAGGTGCTGGGCGTGCATGCTTACGTCTGAATAGCCGATATCGTCCGGAGCTGACATGTTTTGAGCAATTGTTGGCGTTGGTATGACTACACGTAAATTGGAAGCTCGACCATTTTGCCCACCCGGTGATTGCTGCTTGTGTGCTATGTGGTGAGATGCTGTTGATTGAGACACAAGGAGATTCATTAATTCTTTCTGATCACACTGTACCATGGTGGTTCATGCAGAAATGTTTAGTTCAAATGTTAATGGTTCAAGGCGGGGATGGAGGTAGGGGAGAGGAATGCACGGAATGAAAACAACAAAGCTAAAAACAAAAAAATTCTTGGAACCAGAAAGAAAAATACAATTGATGACTTTTTTAAGTTTTATCTGAGAATTTGGGGAACTCCAACGGGAAATGCATGAACTTGTGGAATATTTTGTAAATTAATGATAAATTCAAATTTTAGGCCTTCGTTTGAAGACTCATCATCGAGTGCAATTAGATTAAATTGAACTTATAAAATTTGCTGTAATAGAGTGACTACCTTCCAACGATAGTCAGTTTGGAAAAAGTTCAGAAACCTGGCGTTGGATTTGCGTTCGGTTTTCATTATTAAATTTGTCGACTAGTGCTTCCCTTTTAGTTTTCTTTTCCGTTCCTAATTTGGAACCTGCTTAATTTTGTTCTATAAAAATTGATATAACGTCATCTTCATTTCGAAGTTTAGATATATTTTAATATAAACGTCCATGTTCATAAATGCTCACAAATCTGTTATCATGTGATCAGATCAACCGTCAAAATTTGGTACAACCGCCAAAATTTGGTTCAACAGCAAAAATTGGTACATCCGTTAAAATTTAGAACAATTGTCAAATTTTGGTACAACCGCCAAAATTTGGTTCAACAGCAAAAATTTGGTACAACAGCCAGAATTTAGTACAACAGTTCAAATTTGGTACAACCGCCAAAATTTTTTACAACAATTTGGTAAAACCGTTCAAATTTGGATAAGAGGAAAAATATTGGTACAGTCACCAAAATCTGGTGCAGTTGTAATCATCCCAATTGACTATCTTTTTTGTAGTTAAATCAAACATACCTGATAGAATATGATACAATGATCAAAATAGTATTTAGCAGGGGGATGAATCAAAATTTAGCACAGCGGGCAAATTTTGGTACATTCGTCGGAATATACTGGAGACGTTAAAATACAAATACTCAAATTCAGTACAGCGGTTCACATTTTGTACAGCTGTCAAAAATTTTGCACATTCCTAAAAGAAACGATCAAAAGTTGGTAACGCAGCGGCCAAAAATTTGGTAAAGCGATCAAAAAGTGCGAACGCCGTAACAATGTGTTCACCTGTTTGCCTATTAAGTATACACAGGAATTTTAAGATTACATCTTGTTTTACTTTCTGACATGTGTTCGGCACTATTTTTCTTTTTAAATCACACATTCGAAAACATAAGAGATTTTCGAACAAAAAAAGATTCCGAATTTCGAAAAAAAAAATAACATCGAGCCTAAATTTTTAAAGAAGGGATCGTTCAAATTTTTCGTTTCTTCGGACTTCTGACTAACTTTTTTATTTTTTTTTTGGACAGTATTAGCATGCAACCTAGAGGGAGAAACTACAATTCACTAAACCAACGAGCAAATTAAGGACAAGGGCAAATCTACTTTTAGTGTCTTAGCATGCGTTAGAAGTTGAAGACTCTCTTTCTCTCACTCTTTCTCTTTCCTTCTCAAACTTTCGTTCACAAAGCATAACTGATTAAAATTAAAAATTTTTTTTGTTTTGTAATTTTTTTTGCAGGAACAGGATTTGGGGAGGACAAAACTACCATGCTTACATTTATTATTACTTTGCCCACCTATACCAGGACTTGGCCCCGGACTTGGGGATCCACCAAGTGGTGAATGCGAATGAGGATAACCATTGGACATCTCCAGCATTGATGCGGATGGATATACTGTGAAGTTGAATAGAAACAAGTGCAAACAAAACAAAAATAAGACCATGTTCAGCATCAGCTTGCGCTTCTATCACAAACAAGTCCTCCTCCGTCGGGGATCAATGGCAGGAGCTGTTCACCCCCACAAATTGATCCCTTACTCAGAGGACAATAACTTCACATTATAATCAAAACAGAAATCTTTTCAATAATGGCATGTGAATGTATGTGAACAAGAACAAAAAAAAACAACAAAACATGATGAAAGAAAGAAGGAAAACTAACTTATCAATGACATCCCACCTGACTCCGTTTCCGAACTCGATGGTCTTGGGCTGATGTTCGTGTGCGACATCTGTGGGCTGGCTTGCAGCATGGCCCCTCCGTATCCTTCGGGCACCGGCATTGTCACTGGGAGCGAATAGTTGGAACTGGGCATGTTTCTGGCGCCGCCAGCCATCTGGCTGCGCTGCATCAATTGCTGAAAGTCCTCCTCGATCTTGTTGTATTTGGCTTCGGTCCTTGGGGTCAGGCTGTAGTCGGCTTCCTGTTCGGGCGAGTCCGGGGACATGACGCCGTTCTTATTTTCCTTCTTTATGAGTACCTGCAAGTGTCAGTGGACAGAGCTCACTACGTAATGGTGTGGGGTTACTTAAAGCTATGGCTCAGCGCGTTTTTCTCTTCAGAGACGGTGGTTAGTTGCAAAAAAAAAAAAAATAATTTGTGTCGGTCTGCACCGACTTTGGTAGGTTTTCTCAAATACTTAGAAGCAGCAATGTGAGGCTTTGAAAATCTGCAGATTGTCTTATTTAGTCTAGAAAATGAAGCTCTTTGAGACGCGGTTAAACAAAAAAGAAAAAGAAAATGAGTGGGGAGGGGGCTGATTAGTGGGAAGACTTGAGTTTCTGTTCACACATTTCCATGAAATAATCTTAAATCCCTTGCGTAAGAGGTTGGACACGGCAAAGCAGAACGATTGAATATGAGACACTCGGTAATTTGTTATGCAGGCGGTTCAGCAAGGTGAGGCAACGCACACGGGCGCCACAATCGACCAGAGTGAATGGTCTGTCATCGTGCCGACGGACGCTGGGGTCAAACAGTGTGGAACAACACTTAAGTAGACACATTATGAATGAGAAAGAAATTCAAAGCGAGACTGAAATTCGTTCGATAACATCGAGAAAAGTGCATAAATTGCGTAGGACTGAAGGGAAGGGGAAGGCGAAAAATTGACCATATTGAACCTTAAAAGTCGCCTCACCAAACACAGCATAACAGTTGGTTTACTCGTGTAGTGGCTGCAATAGCAAGAAATTAAGATCTAAGTTCAGTGTACATTTGTCAAGCCTTAAGGCCAGAATTATTTTATATTTTGACCAAATTTCTGAACTCCCCAATTTCGCATCGCGAAGAACTCTTTTGACACGTGTAGTTACTGCACAAGGGCAATGATTCAAAATAAAGAAGAAGATCAAATCTATGTGATTTAATTTGGCTTTGAATTCCAAGGGCAGGAGCCCAGAAGCTGAACATCGAATGTACCAAACAAATAAGTACCATTGTCAAAAATATGACCATCACAGCATCTCTTCTCTAAATTTTGTACATGGCGTGTTTTATTCATTAGTTTATAGCCAGCTCAGTAGTCTGTACCGTTAGGAATCGTGATGAAACTGGAATGATTTTAGTTTTTCGAAAAAAATCGAATAAAAAAACTCGCCAAAAATGTTCAGATCGGTACGCTCCAAATTTTGGTTTCGACGCAAAACCAAAAATTTCTAAGGTATTTGATCAAGTTGGTATGACGGTAGCATTCTATTGATTTGGGGAGATACGATTTCAGTTTCCGTTTGAGAGTGAAACTTGGATCTTCTGTTAAAATTTAATTTCAAATTTCAAAATTAAATTTCCATTTCAAATTTTAAATTTTGGCTTACTGTCAAAATGTCATTTCAGAATATTTTGAACAATTTAACATTTTAAGCATTACAGCCTAAATTTCTGATAATTTCAAAATTTTAGGCCCATTTCCAAACCTTTCTGTTTTAGTTTCAATTTGATGCTCTAGTTGTTTGAGTTTGGAATTTGCTACAGTCACTCACGGAATTTTGACTTTTCAGAATTTTTGGGAATCTGGCTTAGGGATTTCTTGAAATTTGCAATAAGAAGCATTTTGAACAACGCTTTGGGTACTTTTTAATTTTTGGAATTTTAAGATATGGGCCCTGTCCGAGATTGGAAGGTTGTCCGAATTTAAAATTTTGAAATTTAGGCCTTTAGGACATTGTCAATATCCAGCTTCGGTTTGGAATTGTTCAAGATCAGAAATTGTTCAAGATTCCGCGCCAATCTCAAATAAAATGAAGGTTGCGTTTGTCAAAACAGAAACTCAAAGTACAAATTAAAAAATAAAAACAAAAACAAAAAATATGAAAAAATAAAAAACAAAACAAAAAAAAAACCAAAAGAGTCGAAAAACTCTCTAGACATATTAATTCGCTTTTTTCATTTAACTGGTTTATATTTTCATTGCCAACACATTGCCGCTCAACATAATGTACCTCTATTATGTTCTTGTTGGTCAGGGACTCATGTGGCTCATTGTATTCGGTGTACTTGAGCAGTACTTTGTCCATGTCCGTGCTGGCATACTGATACAGTTTGTTGCTGGACGAGAAGATGATCAGTGCAATCTCGCAGTCGCACAGTACCGAAAGCTCGTATGCCTTTTTCATCACACCAAACTTGCGCTTGTTGAAGGTTACCTGAAACGACATAAACAAAAAAACCGTAATTTCATACGCACACATTTAGGGGAGACCACAAGGTCTCATTAGAAATGAAAGCACTCCGCTAAAGTTTACTAATTACATTCGAAAAGTAACAAATTTTCCATCCCGGTGCAATTGTTTGATGAAAAACCCTACCCCCTCTGCCTCCGCTAACCGAGTTGACCCAGGACACCTGACGAGCGGTTCCGTGGTGGTCGCCCTCCACCCCGAGGAGCCAGTCATGTGCAGTCGTTTCGGTTTGATTAGGAACGACAGAAAGCCGCAGTAGAGGCAACAGCAACGGAAACTTTCTCAATTAAGCCCACTATCGACCGATTGAATTGCAGCGCATGTGGAAGGCCTGGCATCGCGGAAGTGAAGCGACTCGGAGAGCGCTGTAATCGAATCCTTTCAATTGCGAGCTTGGGAGCCTCTCCAGCGGCGCTCTTGTGCGGCGAAAGTTTGTTACTTCACCTCGGCGGAATTTCATTCGATTTAGGTACGTCTGGCGCGGCTAGATGCACCCGCACAATGCTCACTTAGAGCCGGCTAATGAAATCAAATGGGCTATTCCACTTGAAAGCTTGGGCACTCCCAGTGCCGCTGACGTTGCACGGTGTCGATTTACTTGGGTGGTGGGCGGCGACTTCACTCAGAGGAAGTTCCCTGCCATCCGCACCATCCCCTACCGGCACTATGAAAAATTAAAGAAACGACTTTAAGAAGGCATGAAGTGTATCCTTGAGTGACGCGGTGTCCGTGTGACAGGTGGAGGAAGGTGACTGAATAATTTATTCGGAGATTTCGGTGGAAAAAACATTTTCCTATGCGAAGGCGTTATGGGCACTTTTTGGGCGGACTTAATTGGTAGTTTAATGCTCTAACGTGGCGCTGCAATTAGGGAAGGCGGTGCTAAGTGCGTGGATAGGAATAGATTGAATTCAATTACAGTGACATTTGACATACGGGAAAGTGATTTTAAAATTTAAAAAAAAAATTAAGTATTTCTGTGTGCTGAGGTGGGAGGAAGTGAGTCATCTTTGAAGTCGAAGTTAGGAAACTCTAAGTTTTCCCTTAAGAATGAGGTTGACTTCCTTCAGCAGAATACGGAAATTTTTGTAGGTAATTCTGGCTATTGGAAAGGGAAATACATTTTGTTCTTTCAAGAAATACCTTTTAAGTGAGTTACTGGCGCAGGGTTATGGAACTCCTACAATTCAGAGTGGATTGCTTATGGATACGAAAAAAAGTCAAAATAGATTCAAGGAAAGCTGACAGATTTAAGTTAATACGAAATGACTGAGAACACCTAGTGCTAATCATATCTGAAAAAGCCGATTTCAAGCGATGGCACCAAGAAAACGAGGTAGAGATGTTTGGGGAATAGTCAAAAATGTTAATAGAATTTGGATCACTCTTCTTTGACATGTGGACTGATTAGGACAGTCAATCGCGTTACTGGATGAAACATCTTAAAGGTTTGCTTATTTCAGAATCTTAATAAAATTAAGTCTGAATAGACTCAGCAATAAAATGGTCACAAAAGTTTTGTACCAAATTTTTGTTCGTCGACGTCAATATGACAATTTAAAATGAATAAATGTGGACTATTAAACATAAAAACTAGATTCATTACGTAGCCTCCGGAAACTGTGAAACTTTTAGATCAAAATTGTCCATGTCTTAATTTTTTTCAATTTGTTTAATAAAGTCAAAATTCTTGAATGGTTCGTCAAACTTATAAAGAATGGAATATGTTCGAACTTAAGAAAAATGATAAAAAGAGATTGACAACAGTTAACCAAAATTTTAGAAAATATTTTCTGACATTTTAATGGTGTGGCCTTATAAGTCTGCATAGGAGAAGAGCGATTTAAAAAATCCAAATCAACCTCAAAAGCTATCAGATAATCTCTTAAATAACATTTTGTGTCTCGCGCATATTTCTGGGTTGGTCGATGGACTGCGTACAAGGTAGGTACCAAATTTTGTTGTGCTACGTGTCAGCTTCTTACCCACATTAGCTCGTTGCCTTGCCAGCTTCAGCATCTTTAGCTCAATTTTAGTGAAAGTAGTTTATCATAGATTTCGCAATTTCTATCTACTCTCGGGATTTCGTCACATGTCTGCATGTTCTATACACAACCCACCAACTGCAGCGTCTTTCAGGCAGTGTTCGTTGTAATCAGAGGGATAAAAGACGATGTAATATCCAGGAAGGATATAAACAATTCCTCTGATAGTCAGGCTATAGTCAAATTATTTGTGATTATTCATATTTGAATATCCTGTCTGTCGCTTTCCTAACCAGTTCACTGTACAATTCAGGGTAATGGAGTTTCCGGCGCATTTGCCAGAAGCGGAACAACGACCAGGAAGAACAAGGACATACGGAACAACAACCTTGATCGCTCCTACAGGCAGAAGGAAGACACACCTAGAGGAACATATCATAGCCAAGCTGAGTATTTTACAGGCTTCGTCACTTCATTTCAAGCTATAGATAGCTCGAGGCTCAGTGGTTGATGATGTTTGATTGATGATGATGATATGTCAACTGCTACACAGCCAGCCACTCCGAACAGACTTAAACAAAGCGTAAAAATATTTTCAGTAATAAATAATAAAAATTGAGTGGCACTACAGCCCAAAGGAGACCAGGGCTTAGCTTCTGGAACGACTACTCGTGTTGTACGTGCTACTATCAAATCACGAGAAGAAGGGACCTACAGTTTTTTGCCGACTCCAAACGGCGAGATTTCTTTTTATAGACAATTGATACGCTTTGAGTATTGTCAGCAACTCGAAAGAGTTGGTGCCGTGAAAAGTTTCGAGGTGTCCCGTCCGGGAATGGAACCTAGACATAGCGGTCGAAGCACTTACCACTACGCCATGGCAACTACATTTTCAGTACTTTCAATAAATTTCACTAATGGTGAACGAAGCATAGACACCGTTTTACCAAAGAATTATAAAACGAACGCAAGGCATTGAATCAATTAAAAGTGCTTAACATTCCGAATGGTGCTGGTTTTGAAGTAAAATTATGACATCGGCAGAAGTTCTCGAAGACTTTCTGGCTCCAGCCATTTTAAAACTTCAGTGTTGCGTAGTAGATAAGTAAATCGGCCCCCAATGCGATATGTTAAGGTTCGCGTCCAAAACTCACATGCTTCATGGCTGCACTTCACTATAGTCACTGACAAGACTTAGGGAGTGTTAATTGTGTGCGAATAAACATTCAGCATATTAAGCTCTGCTGTGACCTTTTTCATCATTGTAGGAGGTGACCGAAAGAAAGAAAGACTTCACCGTAAAGCAAGTAGCACATTTTTGTAAATCGCCTACAGCATTATCATAATTTTTAGTGATTTTTATGTTCCACTGGCGGGGTTCGGAACAATGCACGCACATCAAGTATCCAAGAATATCGATCCTATGACATCGATACCGACTCACCAGGAGTCCGAGTGCCAAGTTTTTTGAGTTTGATCAAACCTATCATCAAGTCGAATGACCTGCATGAATTAATCGCCTTCAAGGCACGCGTCGGAAGTAGTCATGATGAGGAATGATCACTTCCTTTCAAAAAAAAAAAATATTTGCAACGCTCTTTCTTTACTTAGCCAGAATCAAAGGACAGACTTTGGTCTAACTTGTTTATACCCGTTTCTGAAGAATTTCATGTGATACCACAATAGTCGAAGTCCTGTACAATGTGAGCTTCAACTAAACAGTCTAAGCATTCACCACAGTCAATACCCAATCCAAGCCTAATCGTCAACTACAAAATTTAAGGTTCTTAAAAGACAAAATTTGTTTAAAAGTAGTTTCCAGCATTTGCACTTTCCTGTGTCCAACGTTAACTAAATGCACTCCTTCTTCTACGAGGTAGTTAGTGTGAACTCAAATCTGGCTCTAAAGTAAGAATCACATGTATTGAAAGCCATTGAATGTCCTATATTTTGTTTCTAAAAATTTATAAGCAGTCCGACTGCATTCTTTTTCCAGGGACACTTGTCGGGGTATGCTACAAAATTAAAACTTTTCTCGTCTCTTGAATTGAAAGCTTTTTAAAATGCCTTTAAAAACATTGTTTACAAAAAAATTCGTGTTGATTGAGTAAAACAATTGTATTCTCCTGAAAATCTGAGAAAACAAAATTTGACTTCTAAATGGACTGAATACAAAGTCAACAATAATCTCAACTATCACCGGAAATCATCTCTGCCGAGGGGCTACAGCTTAATCTGCTGTTCACAAATTGTTGCAACACACGTCTTAAAAGCAAACCCAAACAAATTCATCCCGGAAACTGTTCTCGAAACACAAACAAACGAAAGGATATCCTCGTTCTATCTGAATTCCCCTAAACTTCCCCGAAAAACTTTCTAGAATCACTTTCCTCCGCGGCAAACACAAAGGATATGAGTTGAGAAATCAATAAACAAGCACACACACTCACTCATCTCATGGAAATTATCAAAACAAAAAAAAAGGAAAAAAGATGGAAGTTAAAAAAAAAACTTCAACTTACCTGTCTGTTCCGTTCATCCGTGATCCGGGAAATTTGAATTTTTTTTCTACCCATGGCCGCAATTTTGACAAAAAAATTATCACCCCACGCACAGTATGTTAATGCTGCTGACGACGATACCACAAAATGAAAACCGGGGGGGAAAAAGGACGACGACGCGGCCAATAGTCCCGAAAAATGTGTGTAGTATGGCCAACCACCAGTTGAGCGTTACTGCAGCTCCCTTATGCTGCTGCCTTCGAAAGCCCGAGCGCCCGTTGAAAAAAGGAAAAACGTAAAACAAGCAAACAAAATGATTATCCTTGTGACGTCCTCTCAGTGGCGCTGTTTATGTATCTATGCGGTGAGCGGATGTAATCATTATCCTGATTATTGATTATTATCCAATGAACAAATAGACTGGGCGGTGTGTCCCTTTTCTCGGCTTGTTTGCCAGCAAATTGCCGTAAACAACAAACAGGGATAATAAAGGAGCTCCGCTGCTCTTTGTGTGGCTGCGACTCCCGTTGTGTGCGGCTGGATCCTGTTTTATGTTTATTAATCTCTGAATATTGTATTTTTTTTTTCTGCTCCACTCTTTCGACGTTGCGCTGACGGTGTGTGAGTGTGCAGAAGGAACACGAAGAGAGCAAAAAAAAAATTAGAAACGTTACTGTTTTGGACGGCTTTTCCTGATTACACAACAGCTTCCTGCTTGCGGGTGGCTGCCGGGTTTGCTGCTCCGTTGGCCCAGGAGTGTGCGATTCACCTGAAAGGAGACGAGAACGAGGAATGTATAATTTTTATGATCCAGAGCTGTTAAGGAGAGGGAATCGTATTAAATTTATGGCGTCTTAATTATTCAGTGAGTCATTCGGTTGAGTGAAGAGTGAACGGAACCGCGAGTGGGCGAATGGAAGATGAGCGTGGTACACCACTTCGATTGGCTGCCTGATTGGGTGATAAAGTTTAAGCCCATTTCTCTCTGTTATCATCGTAACTAACCAGTTTGGGGAGAGTAAGTGCAAACAGGTGCTTTCTTGCGCATTCATTGAGAGGATGGAAAGAGTTCGTTGGCCTTTTGTTATTTTGGAAGGACTCGCCTTTGGGGGAGCCGTGTACACTTTAAGACGGACATAAGGTGAAATGAAGAACACCGAGCAGGGAATGGTGACCCATTGCGTCGCTTGAGACCATCTGACTAGATTTCATGCGACAGAGCTGTGGACGTACGCAATTAATTGACATTTCCCGCTGAACTTGATTAATAATACACCACCAGTAGCAGCAGTAGCAGCAGCAGCAGCAGCAGTGGGAGTCTGCTACGTGATGTCGATGTTTGTGCGGGCGTGTGTAGAGGACAATTATCACGCATCGCAACCTTCCCAAAGAGACCGACGACAACAACAGTTAATTGGAAGCGATGTGCGGAGGCTCTAATGAGATTATGATATCCCTTGGAGATAAACATTCATTTGAGGACGTCGATACAGGTGACAGGCGTTAGGGATGCATGAGCAACGCGGTGACCATGGCTATCGTGTCCAAGACGAGTGACCAGAAGTTGGAGAGAGACTGGAGAATTCTGGGGATGTGAACAGTAAACAAGTGGTGTCCTGGAAATGAGAGTGTGAAGTGGAGAAGGACGGTGTTTGGATGAGGTGGTGATTCTCATTAAAGTTCAATGAGGGTACTTGAAGTGAAAAAAGTGGAATTTGGTCCTTCGAGCTGAATTGCAACCTCTGTGAAAATTGTCTTTAGGAATTGGAATTTGGTTTCACTTCCTTGACGCACTTGAGCCAACATACGAGTCTGAGATCCTTTAGACTTAACGCGTAACCCTTGTACTCACAGAGAATTGCTGATGTACCCCATTCGGAGTACTCACAATGCAAATACTTACCCAGGAGCAGTGAGGTAAGGGCAGGCAGTGGTCGTCGTGTTGGATGTGGAAACGTGAATTTGCGTGTTGAAGGTTTCGATTTCTGTATTGGACCACTTTTATCTTTCACAGCTTCTGCCCCTCACGAGCAAAAATTGTGTTTTTTTTTTTAATTTCGCCATTTGGAGCCGACATTAAACTGAAAGATAAGTTGGCAAAGCTGATGAGGATATTAAAGCTAAGATCTGCGTTCTTTTGGACTGTGTCCCAATTAATTCCCTTTACACGGCACTCATGTGAGGCGAAGAATGTAAAGGTATTTAGAGAAGGTGACACTTCCGCAGTAATTGAAAGGGGTAAGGGACATGTATATGTTTTGGCCTATTCCCTCACCAATCATTCTCCCTCATCAATCATAAACAATGAAAAGCCACCGAGAACCAGTCATCGAGTGAGCATGCTTTAAGGGTAAAATTATCCATATCCATTTCTGGATTATTGTCGTGGCTTAAGTGGAGTATCGTCGGATTATATCCTAAGCTCCACCAACGGTCAGGCAACACTCAATACTCTTGGAATCAGCCTCAATAAACTCCAAAGTGCTTATTGATTTTCGCAGGTTAGGTAATTCAATCTTTGCCTGTGCTGGATGCCTTGCCAGAGAGACAGTCCAAGCACTGAAAGAGACAGGCGCCAGTCAACTCTGCCTGAAACATGAACACTTTCTTAGGCACAATATATCCTTTGACACATTCATGCAGACGCGATCCACAAAGGGTTTGGTATTTCCAAAAAATATGGCCCGCTCTCAATACTAAATGATCCAGTCTGCTGTAACACAAAAGATAGAACGTATGTCTAGGTATGGAAGCATTAATTGCAGACTGTCTGATTGGCGAGCACACGGAGCTAGGTTTTCCGCCGAGTGATTTCTAAAGGTGTTGCATGGACGAGAAAGAACCAGAAACCGTCATACCCCACCTTTCTCATCGCCTTATAACGTTTTCTAACATTGCCAAATTACAGGGATGTCACATCGAACCCTCGATTGATATTTTAGGAGTTCGTTGCAAGAACCAAGTCACCTTAACCTAGCTACCAATCTTTCCAACCTCTATTTTGTTGTAAAATCCTCCTTTTCCATATAAAATCTAAAACTTGGAACGCCATCTTGGATTCGAAGCCTCTGTTATAGAAAAGGAAGGTCGCGCAGCAGGCGTGCTAAAAAGAATTTGTGAACGCAGTGAATAGGAACACAGCAGCTGACAAAAACAAAACTGCACCTAATTTAAAATATTTCCCCGACTAACTTCAAAAAATGTTGAAACTCAATTCAAATTATCAAATTCCCTTCATCCCATCCACATCCATGTCCACTTCATGAAAAAGTCCTGAAATCATCCCTCCCACCATCCACCGTGTCAAAAACATAAATAAAGTGACCATCGTGCTTGAACAGTCTCAGGATTCCATTAGGAGTTCCTTCAAAGTTCGACTGCTGACTGGCATTCAACTCTCAACAATACCACACTTGACTTCTAATAAGTTTCGCACCATGGGCGGCGACTTATTCACAAAACCAAAGCAACGTGCCCTTGCCAGCCAGTTCCACATTCAAAGTGAAATTCCCCAATGAGGAAGAATCCATGAAATTTCTTTGAAATCCAAAACATTCCAATCAAAATCGAACGTTTCTGTTCTGAAACCGCACCAACCACAGCACGAGCCACGCTTCCGCCCCCAACCCACCAAGCCGATAGAATGTCCTTTGATGTCACTCGGTGCTTCATTGAAAATCAGAAATTACCGTCTTTCGCCATTAATTTCTGTCTTCGCCACCCACAGCCTCCGCACTCACCTAACAGCCCACAGTGCTACACATGTTTCTCAATGTCAATTCAAATGAGCGTTCGGTTATTTGTTATACATGTCCTTTTGCATGTCCTTTGCGCCCTTTACTCGATCACCGCACACCCGCAGAGAGCGCTCACACGGTGTGTGTGTGTGTCACAACACCGACTGGGGAAACCCGCGCGCAGCAATTGCTTGTAAAGGACTCTGACTCTGTGTGTTTCCTCTTTTAATCGATATTTTATGAGTTCTTAATTTTCTTTTGTCAGTTATGTAACGGTGGTGGAGAGGAATGCTCGCCGCTGGCTAATAAGTTTTTCCCCGTCGTGTGACGTACGGCACCATCTTATCGATTTGCTTTTCGTGTGTTGTTCCCGGTGAACTCTTTCACTTTTAATTATTGATTGAGGTGGGCAGGGCACACCAGCCCAGCCGACTCGTCCTTGACAGAATGGAGACGAATTGAAGGGCCGCCCGCCCGTGTGCACTGCTTGAGGGTCGACGAAGAAAGGCATTCATTAAGTCGATTCTAAGTGTGTGCTTGATATGCTTGTGCTTAGGATAATGCATATCAATTTTTGCTATTGAACTGCTAATGAAGATGACTTAGACGGCTTTGAGTGGGAGGTGGGTGGCGGTGACGCCGTATCGGCTACTCTCCTCTTCACCCGGTGTGTAATCGGTGTCAATGCGGTGGTTAGGAGGGCTGAATGCATTAGGGAACGAAGTTTGAGATTCTTGACCCGGTTTGAAGAGGGGATTTCGTTGTTAAGACGATTCATCGATTAGCTGTTAACTTTAGTAAGCGTATGGAGTGTTTTTTTGTCTTCAGAAGTTGCAAATAGAAATCGGTAAGCGAGGGCTAAATTGAAAGGAAAGGTTGTCTTCGTTCCTGCAGTTCTTTCTAGTCTTAATATGGTTTTGTCTGTAAGTACATCTGGCAGTCACGACTTTGCTGGAACAAATATTCGCCATACTTGAAGAAGGAGCTCGTTTCGAGCGGTAGTCTTAAAAGTTTTTGTCTGTTTTAGGGTTGCCTAGGTGACGTATAGATCGTTTTTGATAGAAATTCAAGCTCTTTCCAGTGAATCTTAAGAATTTTGACAATCCACAAATGAATATTTTAAAGTGGTCAGAGACGCGGTGGCAACTAGGAACTACGGATCGACTTCTTAGCTGATTTTCAGTCGCTATTGAAACTAAATCATTAAAGCCGCATACAAGTTAGTAAAGACATTCTTGTTTAATTTAGAAGTTTCACTAAGGTTATGTAAGGAGCATGCAATTTGGTAGTTGAGGCGTTGTGAGCACGTTCGTGGGCACCAACGTTCAAGGTCTAAGTTCGATATACGAAACGTACTTCATTCTAGTTGCTGTACTCTTTACGGCTCCCATCTCTCTCAAATTGCTGACGACTCCCAATTCCGTGGTGCAAGTGGGTGCCGTGGAATAGTCGGTAAGTGCGTCGATTCACATGCTGAAAGCCATCGTGGCGTTATGGATAAGTGCGTCCACTCACACGATGAAGGTCGTAGGTTTGTTTTCGCATATTTTCATGGCACCAGGTCTTTCGAGATGCTGACAGTACTCAGAGAGTATGAATTGTCCATGGAAAGCTCTTCATTTTTCGCCGTTCGGAGTCGCTGAAAAACTTCCACTTGTGAAAGAACAAAAGCAGGTTTAGCATGAGTTCTCGTTAAAAGGACCGGGCCTTCAATTCTTGTGGCTGCAGTTTCAAATTAATTTTTTTCTTCATCACTCAGATATTCGCCAAAGCCCCACACGATTTAGAGACACCAGTCTATACATGATTCTGTTGCGTAGGGTTTGATACATACAGGTAACTGTGGAAAATCAAACGATTGCGGCTTACTGGCATATAAAGAGCAATTTCTATATGGGGACACCTTATGCAGGCGAACACCTTCTTTGGGATATCCTCCGTAAAGCGGACACTTCCGATTGGTAGACAACTCCTCTGGGCGAACAAAACTTATCTCGAATGATACTCGAAAGATTGCACTGAACATGGGAAAAGCGCCATGGGAAGAAGGATGAGAAGGGATCAATCCACACGACATAAGACGCAGCTTTACGGCACCTCCACAGTAAAACCTGTCATTGAATCGAACATCATGTGTGGCTTTTTCATTCCGCACGTTCATTGTGGTCTGCCAGACTGCCACACTGTCTATCTGGAAGCATTCCTTCCCTTTCATAAAAGAATTTAGCCTCGAAGTGTTCAAAAATTTGCAAAGGCTTATGGCGAATGTTAAGAGCGCTTGTTGCTCATGGTGGTTCCTGCTTCTTATGAACACTCACAAGAACTTGGTGGTTGAGGTGTGCCTTGAACATAGTGAAAGTCGGCGAATCTACGACATCAAGTCAATTGCAAAGCGAATCCATATTCGCTATAAATATTTAGTGGTCCTTTTGACATCTTCCTGTGGTCGCCGTGACGTAGTCGGTAAGTGCGTGAACTAACATGCCGAAGGTCCAGGTTCGGTTCCCAGACGGAACATCTCGCATTTTTCACGGAACCACACCTTTTGAGTTGCTGACAACTCTCAAAGAGTATCAATTGTCTATGAAAAGCTTCTCAAATCTCGCCGTTCGGAGTTGGCAAGAAACTGTAGGTCACTTCGTCTTGTGAGAGAACAGTAGCACGCAGAAAACGGGAATTTGTTCTAGAAGCTAGGCCCTGGTCCCCTGTGGGCTGAAGTGCCACTCAATTATTCTTGTTATTTGACATCTCCCAGCAGCAATCCAATGGAAAACAGGAGATTTTACAAGCTGCATACACTGAGGAGCGTCCCACGCAAGCTGTGTTCTGGACCTACGCAATCAAACAATGCCACTTTAGGCCTAAGAAACTTCACAACATCAAGCCAATAAAGGTATTCCCACTGTTGTGTAGTGTAAACGCGTCTCGACTCCTAAGTGGATAAGTCGATTAACCTTCATCTTCCATTCAGAATGGCTTCACCTATCTTAAGTTATCAGCCGTGCCGCGTGCGAACAGCAAAATGTTCATATTCTTAGACGATACTGTGCACATGTATGAAGCTGGGTATTGTTTGCCCCCTACAAACACTCCAAAGTCCAGTCAACAAGCTGCATAGCCAATGGTCTCTTAATTTGAGGAGGTCTTAGCCAATATCAGGGGATATGATGACTCTGTGATGGAATTAATAATGTCTGCGTCTGCGACCAGAGCTGTCATTTGAGTCAACTTGGTTTGATGAATGTCCGTTGATTGCTGATCGTTCTTGTCCTTTAGAGTCCTTGCATTTATTGAAAAGTCATTTTTCAGAAGCCATCGGATTAACGTAAGATTGGCGTAAACAGCCCCAGCTAGCACTCGTGACTGAGTAGCAAATATCTGACCTTACCAATGGTCGGTCTTGAACATTTACTTCTCGCCAAAAACAATGGACAAGTGCCACATGTCTGATGTTAAACTGCTCACCACTCTTCAATACCACAGTTCCAGCAACGATCCGGGTATCTAAAGATTTCAAAGAAATCCCACCGTCATATAACCTCGGCATTCATAATGACAATTTGTCAGCATCATCGTCTCCTTCACCCCGTGCACACGGCCTGACGCAATACAATATTCCAAACAGACTACTTGCCCGATCCAACAGCACAAAAGACGATTGAACTCCATTTTCGTTAATCATACCTCGACATTCAAGCGGCCAAATCCTCAGCACTGACGCAAGCCCCAGCCATATCCCCATAATGTACACAACACAACTGGAAAAAAAAATGAACGAAGAAGAGTGAACCCTCGATAAATATGCAAACAATGTGACAGCACGTGTCCTCGGATAAACCGTCCACGTGAACTCACAAAAAAGGAGCATAACCGCTGCACACACTAGACGACCGACGACATAGTCGTCGAGAATGGCAAACACTCGTCCCCCGTGGTCGTTGACAGTGGAACCTCCAGAGTGTCGGGTGAATTGGGGAGGACCGTAAACGTGAAAGTCCCCCCCCCCCAATCACATGCGACCCAAACTCCATTGGTTTCCATGGCGAAGTGTAAACACCGAAAAGAGCTTCACGGGACAGAAAATAGAGGGAAAGCGAAAAAATAAATGTTACGCATACGTCCCGATGTCCCAAATATAAAGAGACAGAAAAAAAAATCAATGTACGCCCGAGGATGAGCAGGCGGGCACAATGAAATGCGAGCCACCGTCGTGCACAGAGAGGGGGACAACAGGCGAGTCCTTTGCCTAGGCTTTTGACGACCTACGCAACGTACACGACAGTAACTTCCAGCACACACGCAATCCCGTCAGATCCCACACCAAGCCATTTCTTTCTCTCTCTTTGTGAAATACCATGCCTAGTGTTCTATTCAATTCCCGTCCTGTGATTAATAATAGAGCAGAGCGAGCGCTCGACTTGGGCACAACACAGAAACGAAAAAACAAAACAGTCCAAACGTGCTGTGGCAGGACTTCAGGGTCAGATGACTGCCAAGGGGACGGGGGCGATGGGTGGGGGAGTGTATATGAGCCATCTTCCACCCTTTGGGGCAACGCTAAGAATGGAATGTTTATGGAAACCGAAGTTTAATTGATTTTTCGTTTCCCCGCCAACGATCCTTGATCCTTTGTGAGCCATTTGCGCTGAGGTGATGATTGAATCGCTCCACGAATCAGACATATCAAACAACGCAGCGCACAGCCATAAATCAGAAGGCGATGGCGCACACGATATTAACCAGTTCAGGCCACGCCACCACCACCACCACCACCACCACCTCCACCCACCGTCTCATAATTGAAATAACCTTCACCTTGAATAGTACTCTCTGTTGTTGGTCGGTTGCTGCTTGTGTGTTTTTTTTCCTCGTTCTGTTATGCAAATCCACACACACACACACACATCGGCACACGCCCCGTCCACATATGAATGTGTGGGCAAGTCATTTGTCACACTTGCGATGGGGGTGTGGGGATTACACCGGATAACTGCACTCGAATATCCTTGGAAATAGCCAAACAAGGAAGAAAGAGACCGAATTCAGTTCAGTTTCAGTTTGTTTGTTTTGTGTGTGAATGCATGTGTGTGTGTGTGTGAGAGTGGGATGGGGGGGGGGGGGGGAAAGTAAATGTATGTGAACTGTGAGGGTGGTTAAAAATAAGCATAAATGTGCGATTAATCTAAATTTGTTTCCACTACTATCGTTTTGTCTATTTTAGGACATGTCCTTTTCAGACTCTTCCCACTTCTTCCTTGTCGTACAATCTGTCGGTGTACTCTGGTTTGCGTATGTCACGTGGCAGCGTCTGAATTGTGGGTACTGCCGACGAGCTGGTGTCCTTTTTCTTGCGAAAGGATTCAGGTTGTTTTTTTTTTTTTTTTGTCTTTATTTGCGTCCGCGAATGAGTTGTGGATTTGCAAAATTATTAATATTAATGCTGGTGACCCTTAAAAAGGATCTCCCATGGTGGGGATAATTGGTAATTTTGTTTTTTTTTTTCGTAAATTACTTTTTTCCACGTTTTTCTTTGGGGGTTTGCGAAAATGGGGGGCATTTGGGCTAATGGATGAGGGAAAGCTGCTGAAAATTTGTGTGGAATGAAGTGCGAAACGATGTAAAGAGTTGTGGTGCGAGTTTGGAACCATGTGGAACTCCAGTTTTTTTAAAATTGTGAAACAGAAAATTTGTTGACTGTTTCAAAATTATGATGGACGAGACTGAATGTGTCACTTATGTGGAATAAATCAATTTGTGTCAATTTCTAGATCCTTACCAGAAAAGGACCCTAGTTGGCAATTCTGTGACATCTTCAAAACTATAACTAGTTCAGGGACCTTGTGGCAGCAGCTTCAAAATTGTAACCAGATGAGGTCCGAGTTGGCAATCTCGTGGCTGCTTCCAAAGGATAATCACATCAGGTTCAAGTTTGCTACCTTGTGGAACAATTTAGTTTGTGTCAGCTAGAAGACTGTAAATAGATGAGGTCCAAGGCGAGAATCCTGTGGAACAACAAATTTTGTGGCAACTATGTGTAAGATTGTAAGCAGACGAGGTTCAAGTTGGAAATATTGTGGAGAAAAGAAACTTGCCTCAAAGCCTCAAGACAAGTCCGAGTTCGAAATCCTGCGGGATACCATTTTTTTAAAGATGGTCAACAAACGTTGTTCACAAGAAAAACAGGTCTCTTTAAGCCATAGCATGAGCCACTTTTAACAAAATTTCAACTTCATCAGCATTCCATCAAAGCAACCAAAGCCACCTCAATAGCAGACTCACACTCCTCTCACAAGTGATAACAAATGTTGTACCTGGAATTCATAACTTCTCGCATACCATTCAAAAGAACTTAATTGTTCCGAGAATGTTTTGTAATTTGTAAGGCTTGTCGGAGGCATCTCCATCCCCCCAAGAGACCCTGCAAAGAGAAACTTTTTCAACTCTCAAACCCACAGAGATGAAGCCAATGTTGTGACCGGAATTTCTCGTTAGTCTTAAAGTTACCCCGTGGAGGTCTTCATTTCACTAAAGTCTCATCCGTCTTCATGGTCACATGCGAATACCAAAAACCACGCGACATGTACATGCAACACCTTCCAATTGTCGCCCAAATCACACACAAACTTTTTTTTTTTTATCAAGAATGTGTCAAAGACATATCCCGAGTGAGTTGATAAGCGATGAAATTTCCGCGTGAAAGCGATAAATAGCCGCTAATGCAGCAAACACTGCTTGACGTTGCCACTATGCCAAGATAGAGTCAACCACTGTCAGCGCCTTCGGTTCGATTCGAAGAGCCCAAATGAAATCGGAAAGTGATTCAGACGCCGATGGTGAGGGCCCGGCTCTATTTTTGCCAAAGAAAGTCGAACCAAAAATACTCCAACGTGCTGTGTTCATTGTGTTTATCGCTAAATTTAGAAAGTCAGAAAATAGGCGAATGGTTTCGAAAAAAAAAAATGAAAAATTGAAAGGAATCATATTTTTGCCAGCGATGAGGCGCCAGGAAAAGAGTCAAGTGACCGATAGGCTTATAAATAGGTTTCACTTGCCACACGAGACCGGCAAGGTCGCTCACGCTGTGCAGCAGACAGTGCGGTAGAACTATAAATGGAATCGGAAGTGGAGTGTTAGAGATTGGGGGGGATTGGGAAGTTTGACTGGAGTTGAATTGTAAATGGGTTGACTTGTTATTCAGAGAATCTGAAAACAAGTTTCAGAAATTATTAAGCAAATTTAAAGGTTGTCTAGGTATAAGGGACTTTCTCCAGGGATCTGTGTGGAAAGTGATTGGGAACTTGACGGATAATTGATCCAAATGATTGGGGACTTGGCGGATAATTGATCCAACAAGATCCCAAGGGCTTTCCACACAGATCCATAGAGAAAGTCCCTCATTACGAAATATACAAAGAAGCTAGCATAGGATGGAAAGTCTGAGATAGGTTTTGAGTTTGTAACAGCAATATTTAGTTTCACAAGTGAAGTCGGCTTTTCATAAAAAAAGGCCTTGAACGACAGAGTTTGAACATTTCTACGATAGACCATTTGAAAAACTCGACATCTGCAATTGATTTTGACTCGTTTACGTTTATTTATAGTTAACCCTCTTTCGAAAACAGTGCACAATGTTTATCCCAGGATTGGGTTACTGAAATTTAAATAATTTTCTTGACGTTCTTAGGCTCGTGGCTCAGTGGGAAAAACACTTAAGAAAGCCAAAAAAATGGAAAATTGTTGATGGCTTTGTTCTCAATATAATTTAAGGTACGTCTTCCTGCATCATTCTTGAGAAGTTCGTTCCAAAATTACAAGTCAACATCAAAGACACGATCTTCAAAAAGTCCGTTCAACTGCTAGCTTACGCCGGCAACTTTGCCGTGATTGGCCGAACACAGCGAGCTGTTACTAAGGCGTTTGTTGGCATTGAAGCAGAAGCGGCTTAAATGGGTCTGGCGATAAATGAGGGCGAAGCAAAGTACATGCTGTCTCTAAGGAAAGACACACAACATTGACGTCTTGGACAGAGCGTAACACTGGCGGCAGAAAGGTAGTCGGCTCCGCGGTAAATACGGACAACATCATTACGGAAATCAAAAGCAGAATCACTTTTGCCAATCCCTGCTTCTTTTTGGCTCAAGAGGTAATTGGGTAATAGAGCTCTATCTTGAAGGATAAAACTGGCTTTGTAACATATAACAGCTTGACCATCCTAGATCTCTTTTACAGAGCAGAAACTTCTAGGCGAACTTACTAAAGGCGAATGAGGGAACCCTTAATCCTTTCGAGAGAACAATTTTGCGATTTTTAGTGCTGTCTGCGTTGATGGCATCTGGGGAAGAAGATTCAACGACGAACTTTATAGGCTGTAGGGCGACATGCGCCTAGTCAAGCGTCTTCGGATGCAACGCTCAAGAAGGCTAGGCCATGTAGAGTGTATAGACATAACTGCCCCGGCCTGAAAAGTTTTCGAATCCGTGCCATTGGGACAAAGCCACAGACGAGGGTCTAGGTTGTGATTACGCACACAAGTGGAGAAGGAACTCAACCAACTTGGAGTGCAAAATTGGGAACACTGGGGAGTAATCGTGTCAGCCGAAGAACCATGTTGGTTGAGGTCCAGGTTTATCCTTGACTCTAGCGCGGTGAAAAGATAAAGAAG
Source organism: Eristalinus sepulchralis (assembly GCA_944738645.1). Taxonomy (NCBI): domain Eukaryota; kingdom Metazoa; phylum Arthropoda; class Insecta; order Diptera; family Syrphidae; genus Eristalinus; species Eristalinus sepulchralis. The sequence goes on from OX122886.1 coordinate 60,648,009, forward strand.
ATGTTTGCCTGCCTGTCACACACTTCAAATCTCCCGTACTCATGAAGCAATTTTTATGAAATTTTGAAGCACTTGGTCTACACTCATTCATCAGTTTATATTTGAAAAATTATTTTTGGAGCATGATTGAAGGTAACTCACATATGAGTGCAGTGAGGACAACATTATAATCAAATTCTATCCGACTCCAAGATATGATCAAACGAAAGATCTGTTGCAACTAAGTTGACGTGCCAGACATTTTGTTTTTAAGTACCGTTACAAAGCAAGAAGGCGGTTGGTATACACCCCATCCTTCAGTTTCCACACCGATGTGCTTAAATACACAAAAAAGGAAATCTCGTGAAATTTTTTATTCTACCTGAAGTAAATTTTTGCGGAAACTCGGGCTCATGTCAAATGGCCAGCAATCGTAAAACTTTAAAGACAACAATTTTCCAAACTTTGGAAATGCAGTTTTGAGAAGCAATTTGAGATCATTTAGAAACGGTTACTGCCGAAAGATACAGTCAGTGAACAATTTGAAGATATCGCCGATATTTCAGAACATGTCTGAGTGTTAAAAGCAAGGGGTTCAGCAATTTTAGTGATTTGGCTTGTGACGTGGATTTGTGTGCGTATATTTGAATGTCAGTTAAATGAAGTGAGTCGCATGTGTGTTCTGGGATCGCTTGGATCGAAAAAGAAACCGAAACCCTTTGTGTTCGAGTGTAACTCTCTCTTGCCCAGATTGTTCCTGCTTTTGACACTGTGTGATTGTAAGTGGGAACTTTGCCACAGTGCTGTTGAAGGTTGATACATATACTTCCTAATAGCTTATGTATATCAATCTCAATCATTTATATACAATTTTTAAACCGACTTGACCTGCCACTGACCATCAAGCCAAACAAGTTAAAACCAAGTTCCTAAGTTCCACGGACAAAGTACTTCAAATTGTAAACAAAACAGTAAATAACAGCATTTATTTAAATTACAGAATCAATCGGAAATAAATAATTTGAATTCTTTTTTCAAAAGTTTCTGAATTCTGTAGCGCACAATACGAATCAAAAATGTTTCCTGTTTCCTATTCATTCTACCCCACTGTGCAACATCGCGATGCCTCACTTATCTAACCGAAATACAATCAAAACACTAATTGTCTTTACAAGCGCGTGGGAATTTGAGCAGGTGTAGAAAATCATTTTTTGTTCGGGATTACCTTAAAAATACAAATTTGATAATAATTGTGGAATTTTCATAAGTAATGCGCCACCGGACGTATCGGACACACGAGGGTGAATGTTGATATCCGTTCGATTGTACAATCTGTGTTTATTATTGAAGTTGTTTGAAAATATAGAAATCGTTTTTACACTCTTTCAGTTAAATACCCTGAGGAATCGATAGTTTGTGCTAGTTTTAGAAGGAACAAATCACTTCGTACAATCTAATCGCCTGGATTGGATAATCACAGGAACGAGTGGTGATTATCAAACAGTGAACATCAAAATTGTGATTGTCGTTCTTTTCTCACTTGTCACTGTTCGCAGTCAGTGCTTGGAACAATATGATCGTGGACAGATCAATCAGACGTGCGTCGGAACATTCACTTCCTATGGAAAATGGAGTGAAAAGCACGGACACAATCCGAATCCTGTATTGCATAATTCTAGGCGTGCTTCATGTCTACAAATACTGCCTGCTTTCCATTGAAAATTTTGAACTGCTACTTTCATAGCTAGTTCGTTGGTTTCGATCATTCACAATCACGACTGAAATTTCAGATCATGGTGAATAAAAAATCAAGATCACGTTGAAGGCTGCGATTTTAAAATAAGTTGAAGTCTACTTCTATTTTGTGTAAAACCTCATAAACGACATACTACAGCCTTGAAATCAATTAGAAAAAACGGACATCTCCAACTGTTAAAAATAAGAAACAAAAGGTTTCCTTCGACAATTTTGCAAACTGCTTTAAATAGTTGGATGTTGAAAGGAATATAAGGGCGGAACATGAGAAAGGAATGAATTAAAATTCACGCACTCGCGTCTATGTACATGTGAGAGAGTGCGTAAGTATCGCGACCTAGTCTGGAAGTCCAAAAAACTAAAATGTCTAAAATCTTGAAATGGCCAAATTCTGGCAAACTAGCATTAGCCCAAAATCTGCAATTAATCCCAAGCCCTTAAGCGACTTCAGGCAGATAATTTGACATGGCGGGGGCACTCCCATACTCCCGCACGTCAGCAAGAAATCCGCGGCTTTTCTGTTATCTCTAGACAGAAAAGAGTGCAGAAAACTAGTCGGCGTACAAACGGGACACTTTTCCTTCACTAAGCACCTAAGTCTACTTAGGCTTAGCAAGGACGCCTTCTGCGATGCCTGTGGTGAAGGTGTAGACACTTCAGAGCACTTTCTTTGTCAATGTCCCGCCTTCGCTTGTATCAGGTGGCGGCTGTTTGGCACCGATGTGCTTTTTATCACAGAAGCGCCTGCTGGTCTTTCTTCGGAAAACCAAACAACTACAATAAACGAAGATAATTGGTGGTGCACTGTACAAGTTCTTGAGTCTGAGCGCTCCAGTGCAGTGTATACAAACCTTCAAAAAAAAAGGTAAAAAGTTGTGCTTCTCGGGATTGTGTGTTTCACGATTTTGACTTTCCGGGACCGTGGTTGTTCGGGAGTTTGTGCAATTCTCAATGCGCGGACTAAGAGAATGCGAAATTCTATGAATACAATTACATAGCTATGCGTGATCTCCGATTAGGCCCATTTGAATCGGTGGAAGGGCAGACTTCTCAGGAACACCAACAGGGAAATTTGTTTGTGAATTTTGGATTCGCAGACATTTTAAGAATAACTCGCATAAAGCGTAGGGGATACCTTCATTTTCCAGTTCCTGCTGTACATGGACATGCCTGGAATTTCTCTTCAAATGCCTTAGTGAAAAAATTTAGGCTTGCAACAGGAGGTGTAGTTTTTTAAAGATTTCCCTTATTTTAACTGAACTGGCTAAATCGAAGGACTGCAATTCATGCCGTCGCAGACTATTGTTTCAAATGAATGTATAGCTCACAAATTTTGGTGCCCAAAACTGACAAGGACAAGGAGAAAATTCTATCTTGTTAAGCTCCGGCTTCGAAAAGAAACGAATCCCTAAGAAAACTCAGAGATATTTGTGTACGCCACCGCAACAGCTTCATAGCTACCGGATCTGGCATAACGTTTTATCTTTCCAGGAAGAACATTTGGCGTGGTATCACAATGTGTCAAAAATCCTGTTCTCTAACTCAACCCAGAGTATTTTTTAGAGTTTCGGGATTTCTTGTCCAAAGTTTGCACCTACAATGGAGTGGGGAGACCCCGATATCTGACTTCAAAGTCTATAGTTGGTTTCTCAGAACCTTTGTTATTTTTTGTGAAACTGTGAGCACAATGTCAAAAATTCAGTGCAGTCCCTTTTGATCGAAAAAAACTAAACCAGTCCGATTTCCACACACCAAAATCAAAATTGAAACAATTGACAATGGATACATGACGTCGTAACCTATTCCATTTCTATCTGTTTGGAATTCTATTTTCGGAATCTTCCAACCCACGGAGCAGATAGTCTACATCACCGACTTTTTCAGACTCAGATGGAATTCAAGTAAACAGGATGTCAGAAGGAAGAATACATTGACGAGCTAGTTCCGGGTAAACAGTTTCAAATTGAATGTAGATGATGTGCTTCGAAAAAAATAACGCACACACACGCGCACACAACAAGGCAGTGCAGCAGATGCGTGGGGATGAATCAAGTGGTTTACAGAGAGTGAAATTAACAAAAAGAAGAAAGATGAGATTTCACATCGACAAGCTACCTGGAGCGAGCAAAAGTTTGACGCCTTCAAACCTGCACGTCCGATGATAAAAGCCGCAGCGGCTATCAGCAACGATAACAAGTGCGGTTATCGAATTTTCGCGTTTATCGCCAGTGAAGTGACAGCTGGACGAATAGCTCTGATTTACCATTACACTCATGCATTCTCGGCCGATAGCTGCGAAAGTTGAAGGGCTATTTTCAAATGTCCAAATGGATTTATTTTGATGGAGTGGTGGATGTGATTTGTTGTATGAATCAGAGAGTGGGTGGATTGTGGGGGGGTTACGAAGTTGGTTTGTTCTTCTCGTGGAAACTGTTTAGATTTGAGACAATTCATGTCTTCTTCTTAATCTAAATCCGATCAGTAATTAAGATCACCCCTATGGGGGCGTAAAAACTCCCCGAAAAACACTAATCCCCAAATCCCAATCAGAACACAGCCGTACTTAACCTCAACAAATGGCTCCACTTTATGATTGACACTCAGTGCCGCAAAACCAATTGCAAGAATTTGATTTCCCATAACACACCCTCCCCCTCCCCACATGCAACAAATTCGGCTGTAAGCCATCAAAGCGAACCGTATCGTCGTCTCAAAAAAAATTGTCTCCTACTTTGCAGGGTAATAATATGACTTTTTGATGAGATACGAGAGAGAGATGGCTTACTGCCGCCACCGGATATGGAGGAGAGAAATTGCGAAATTGAAACGAACAAGTCTCTTGCACACACACACAAACACACAAGGACATCCCACAGGTTTATCTTATCGTGCAAACAAATTGCTTCTTCCATCTGTCGTCTATTCTTCGACGAGAAAGAAAAAATAAACGTGCCTCCTTACAAGGGGCTCCTTCGCCTCTCTCGCTCTCTGGTTGGAAGGACTTATTATTATATTGTTATCCCAATGACAGAATGAGAGTGTTTCAGGTTCAGGTACACTCGGATCGGGAGCGGGCGACAATCCTCGCCCCCATTGATAGAAAAGAAGCACTTTCTTTGATGAAAGTGCACAGGATGAGGCAAAGTCCTCTGGCTGACGATGGATTGTCTCCACACCGCCCTCAGCGTCGCTAAGTTCACAGCAAGTACGTCAACACCATGTGTAGGATGTCAGTGTATCAGGCCCGTATTGAATGATTTTCGATACCTCAAACGGGGCGGCGTGGCGCACACATGTACAGTCGGATATCGTCTGCTGTGTGCTCTGTGTGCCTTGGTGTGTGTATGCGACGCCAGGAAAAAGGAAATTTATATAATTTGATCGTCATTTAGTTTGATGATTGCCTTAATAATGAGAAATAATGGATAATTTAATTTAATTAGGAGCACTTGAGGGAGCACTGGCAGTTCCCAAAAAAGAATACATTATGGGGCATCGGCGCCTACGTAAACCGCTGCTGTTTGCATACGGGAACACGTTGTGTTTGTGCGGCTCGAAGGACCTACATTTTTTTTCTTCGTTTTCTATGAGTGTGTGTGTGTTTTGTGAAGGGACAAAGTCTACGCCCAGCAGGAAATCAAATTGAACTTATTGATTTAAGATGGAAATTTAATTTGGTCCAAAAAGGTCAGGTCGGATGAGCTGCAGGACGAACCGCCGGAGGACAACTGTCCCAGATAACGATGTCCATTGTCCCATCGACGCCGACAGACATTTCACAACACAAGTAGTTCAGATTTGCTGCCATGCCTCCATGATTGGTAATCATCAGCCCACTCAAAGCTTTGCGGCCCATTCAACCCCAAGCATGTGTCCGCAAGCGAGCTTCGCAGACATAATTGAAATCTATTGGCACTCGTAATTAGGGACACTCGATTGGGTAATGTAACGTCGTCCCAAAATTGCTGGTGTTCAATTTTAATTTGTTTAATTGCCTCGCCAAAAGGGATCGTCCTGGCGCGGCAGCGGCACTTCCACCCCTTCAGCCCCCAGGAGCGCGAGTGACGTTTGTGTGGCTTCCTGAAATGTATCCATCATTTTTTCTGTTTGTCTCTCACCCATTTTCCTTTCACTCTTAATGTTGTGTAATTTATTGATCCTCTGTTTGTTACACAAAATAAATCGGTTTTGAAATATTATTTCGCTTCGATGCGGTATAACAGAGGCGGCGTTGCTGCTGGTGGTGGTGGTGGGGTTGTTGTGCAAATTCGAAAACGAGTGTGCGTAGGCGAGAAAAATACATTTTCACTTGTTACGTGAAAATAATTGGTACTTATGGGATTACGGCGTTAAGAGGGTGCACTCATTGTGTGTGGGAGCAGGTACTGGTTGCTGCTGTTAAAATACCGAAAAATAAGCTTTGTACTTGGGAATCTTTGGAATCTTCTGTGCTGAACAGGAATTTCTGTACTTTTCGGTGAAATGAGAAGTTGTTTGTAGCTTCAAAATGGGGAACTTTTCGAGAGGTACTTCATACAAATTTGATTGCTTGTTAGTGGATTACTGATGAGGTGAGGGAGGTGAAGATGAAATTTCGACAACAAGAGATGGTCTGGGTAGACATGGACTGGCAGAGAATTCAATAATTCAGTCTCGTTCAAGGAACTCCCACTGGCACTTTCATGTGGTAAGACTATGGAGTCTAAAACGCTCAACCTGAGTTATGGCTGATCCCCGTAAGTTATTTTCATTGCCAAAAAGATTGGGATCTGCATCAGGACTTAACTATTTCTGGAAACGGCAAGTCAGCCAAGTAGGGGAATTGCCTATTTTTGTAGTCCAGACGACAAACTTGCCAATGCTCTAAACTCTAACAAGACGGAAGCAAGAAGGGCCGCAAGCTCATTTCCGGAGACCTATTCTGGATTAAGCCAGAAAAGAAAACATTTCTACGATTGCTTACATATGAAACGGATTCTTTCTTTAAGCAGTCTTAACTCTTTTTCAATTGCTAAAATGAAACAGGGAGGAAGACAATAAAGATGATTTCCGTAAAGGGGAACAGATGAACAAACATTCAGCTGTCACATTGAAGCCATTCTAGACCAGTTCAATGACACTAGCTATTAGTCAGAGTTACGTGAAGACAAGCTTCCCATTCCAACAAAAAATGCTGAAATTAGTTAGCCAGCTTCACTTCTCTTTTACAAAAATTGGCTTGAAATATGCCTCTGACTCGGAATGCCAATCAGTTTACCTTAAAGTTTTATTTAAGACTGGTTTAAGGGATGGTAGAGTACTCTTCCCAACTGAATTTTTCCCTCCCATTACAAGCCACAGTCATTTGAGACCAATGTCCATCGCAGCCTCATCTCCTTCTTATTCTCCTTACCTTCTGGGACTTGGTTCTCGCAATGTCTTTAACACGCGCTGACTTCGATTCATCAAGGTCTTTACGTTACGCTTTGCATTAAGATCGCGAGAACCCCCTAAATCCTCGTGAAATACAGGCCAACAAAAGGCCAACTTTAATCTTATCTGAGCAGGACTACAGACCCGCTAGGACCCCCTTTGCACTTCCTTCGCACACCACTTGCCAAATCTATCTTGAACTTATAGAGATTATATCAGGCTGAAGATGATTGCTTTTTCGTAGAACTTAGTGTCTCAATGAATCTTAATCCCGTTTCAGTCCTTCTTCTTCTACCACAAGCCATGCGTTTCTCAGGCCGTTTCGGTACCCAAAGATGTTCCTTGTTTTTAGCCAAATACCCTTGTTATCGTTTTCAGTTTTCAGAAAACATGAACTTCCACTGTGAACGACAGTCGATTGAGACCATCAAAGCCTGCAGACTGGATTCAGGAACAAGATTAATGAAAGCTTCTTCAATTCTATGACTCTCTTCCCACATTTCATCATCCAATCACGACCATCTCCAATCAGTGCACAGTCTTCAATTTCCACAAATTGCTCAGGCCACCACACTCACTTTTAATAACATTTCCCACTCAAAGCTGTTCCACATTCAAACGAACCAATTAGCTTCTTCCTCATCTCACAAAAGTGACAAAATGACGAGAAAAAGAAAAAATTGAGGACAAACTTGTCAATAGAGCAACCCACTCAGAGCAAAGCAGCCCCCCCCCCCCCCCAAAGGGAAATCGGCCACCATTGTGTTCATTCAGTGTTGACGCAAACAACACCAGAAACAACTTCTAATTCGCATCCTTTACACGTTCTCACACAATCCTCAACGATCTGCTTGCCTACATTTCGACAAGGTGAAATGTCACTAAGTGGGGGCGGCTGTTGGCAGGTTCGTCTTGCAGCCTCCTTTTGCGCATCAAATAGACCACAAAGCGCACGGCGAATGCAGGCCAAAAGCGTGTTGATATTGTGCCACAGGACATCTTCTGAGGACACACATCCGTTTTTTGTTTCCCCATTTCTCCGGCCCACACCGGATACAGTGGCAGCAGTGCCAACCCCAGTGACATGTGTCACTGAGTGATACCGCATCACACTTCACCCAAATCTTATCTCACCTAGATTTTGAAAGAAAAGCCCCCGCGTCCCACCCACCATCCGCTATCTGTCATCAGCCTTCTTTTTCACAAATTCTCACCCGACGAAACTGGGATCTTTGGTTTCGCCTCGTAACTAATGAGACAACTAAAATGGGACCAAAAGGGATAAGTGCATAATCGTGTGACATATGTCACACTCGATATACAAATTGACTAGAAGCTCAAGTGTCGCGTGTGGTCTCGTTTCCTAGTCCTTCCGGTCGGTGTTCGTGTGGGTGTCAGACTCCACGCAAACGAAGTCCCAATGCGCTATGTCAGAGGAAATGTCAAGAATGAGATTGCTCCTCCCTTCCCCACTTTCCGACGCATCACCCGCGCGACGGAAATAACTCTCCGAAGGGGATATTTCTGCTTCAAAAAAAAGGATACACTTTGTTCGTTTCTTTTCGTTCGCTTTGCAATATTTACCTTTATTCGGCTTTAGATGGTCCTTAGTGTAATGGAGAGTAGATTCTTCATAAATTTTTTACCTTGATGCTCCACGAGATTCTCCTGGATTCTGAAAGAAGGCACAAGAAAAAAACAGAAATGGGAAATGTCAATCTAGTACATTTTTCATCGTTCAAGGATTATAAATAGAATTTCCTAGGAGAATAGAAAGCACAGAAAAGGAGTCAACTGCGTCACTTAGCGTTTTATGGGAATTTTACTGCATGTGTGCACACACCCGGCTTTGTTGCTTTATTTGACAGCTCTCCTGTGTGTGTGCGCATCATTCCGCAGAAGTTGTGACAATGACAGTTGAGTGGAATGAGTGGACTGCTGGATTTGTGATTGGAAACAGGTGACTTGTTCGATTATTTATGGGGTTCAAGTGTATTTTATCCAGTTCTTCTAGAATTCAAATTGCAAAGGAATAACTCAATTGTTGTTTTGTTCCGTTTTTGGGATCAATTCAGATTTAAGTTCTCGAGGTGAGAAAAATACTTGACACGTGATTTTAGAATTTATTGTTTGCTTTGAATATTCTTCTTCCTTGCCCTTGCCACCTGATGACGCAATCTAAGTTGAATCGCCATTTTCTAATAAACGTTAATTTTGACAGCTGATAAAAAAATGTCAAAAAGTGTCAAATGTCACAGTAATTTCCGACTTTCCTTGACTTTACCTCAACAGTTACATGACATCCTTTTGACGCATACTTACAAATGTCAAGATTGTAGTCGCAACAAAGTTGTTTGACAGCTAATGATAAATAGCAAAATTTAGCGTTGTAGATGTCAAGTCGGCAGTCATTTTTCTGCAAGTCTACATTCTGCAAATTGAATTTGGACATCAAAATCGTGTCTCAACGTTCTACTAAGTATTTGCAAAACTAATGAGAAATGTCAAATTTAACATCACGTTTGGACAGAATCCAACTACATTGGAAGAACCGATCAGAAAGCTTCGAGATAAAGAAATAGATCCATTTTCAGTCTGGGGACACTCATTACGTCTGTACACATACAAAAATGTACTGTTTTTATTTTTTTTAATTTTGCAGACTGGGGGTGAAATTATGTCAAAAACTATGAAAGCAGCGAGGAAATAGACGAGCGAGACAGCAAACAGTAATCAAGTTTGACAGATTCAACGTCTGGCAGAGAATGGAAGACAATTGTCCGATCAAAACCTTGACAACGTAGTGAAACTTTTGATTCCCTCACAAGTCCTTTTGTTTGTTTGTCTACACCCTACATGAACAAGATTTTAGTGACACCCTATATGAACAAGATTTGTAGTGGCAACGGACTGTTTTTCTATTTTTTTAATAGACAATTGAGGTCCTTTACATCTCTCTGTTCAAAATTGCGATTTATAATTCATGAAATTGTCAACGTAAGCTTTTTCACAATCATGCGTTAGTCTGTCACTTTCATCAGAAATTCGATTTATTCATTTGTTCTCTTTTCCATGGAGGCTAGGCCTTGTGGCCTTAAGTTCGATTTACAAAAAACCAACAGTTTGTAGAATAACTTGCAAATTACAAAACAATTGCAAGTTACATTTGGGCGTGTTCGTAAAGTGGAGCCATTTATAAAAATGTTTTAAGTTGCCTTTGAAATTCTATGATCCTATCCTTAGACATCGTGTAACATTAGTCTATTTCCCTTCTGGCAAATGTGAGCTAAAGTGGATTCAGCCATAATTAATTCATTCACAGGGCTGTTATTTAAGACTATTTATTTTTTTTACGTAATAAAGGGTTAAATACAAAAAAAGAAGAATCTCCACCCACTCAACTTTGCATACGTCTCTCAAATTAAACCCCAGTCCTAGTCCCTTATTTGACAGACAGCACATTGTACTAAGCCCACGTTAGTCAGTTTGATCCTTCATTTCGCTTCACCGCCACCCACTTAACATCTACGACGCCACAGACCTAAGGTCAAAGGTTCCAGGGTCAAGAGAATCACAGAAAAAGAAACCGAAACTTTTATCTCTCACGTGGTGAACTCTTCCAACCCCTCCTGCCCCCAAAAAACACCCAAACCGGCTACCAACTTGTTAATATTTGATCCATGCTCATAAATTTGCCAACTTTACGCAACAAAAAACAAAGACAAGCACTTTCACTCTCGCCCTCATCACCGACACCGGACATTTCCTCTAATCCCAGGTACTTTGACCCGGTCGCAGCGGCAAGCAAACCAAAGCCACAAACACCCATTTGGGGAGCTTTAACCCCATCCCCCAATGTTTGCCGTGTTTTCAGTGCGCTTCTGCAAGAAAACTGGAAGTTGTAAAGCACCAGATTCAAGTTTTTCCGGTATCTCGACTTGTCACATCGCACTTGTCGTTCTGCGTTCAGCGGTCGCCGTTCGGCGTTCGGCATTCGCGCGATGCCATTAGGGAAATAAAAATGAGTTCAATATCCAAATAAAGGAATCGTTGTGTTCTTTTCTTTGGACCGCCCGCCCGTCCGACTGCCGGCGTGCCAGCCGTACATGTCATTGGCAAGTTGATCGTTCAACTTTGAACTCTTTTGGAGGCATTTTTGTTTTTCGGAGAGGGTTGCGGATTCGCGGTGGCGGTGGTGGTGGGGGCACGATTAAAATGCCTTTTTCGTCTTAATCCGGTTGAAATGAATTGCCTACACTTAACACATTAGCGGACGCCAGAGAGACAGTGCAAGATATCCAGCACAGCACACCATACCGCGGACCGCAGAACGCCCTGACAGGGTGTGCATAAATTAACGAACAAGAAAATCCCGGCTTGACAGCAGTGCCATAAATTCTGAGTGTCACAGTGTCATGTTTGAAGCTCGCTAGTGTTACGTCGTAGTGGGGATTGAATTGGATTGGATTGGGGAAGGGCCCCGGTTCCACACCAACTGCGATTCTTTTCTATTAGGCTCTTCTTTTGCGTTTTTTTTTCTTCTTTTCCTGCTTTCGATTATCGATCAAGCGAAAGTGGGGGCAAACGCGAATCTGGGACAGTCGCACAGTGACAGGATACTTGAGGGTTTAGATTGTTTATGCTAATTGCAATCAAATGTGGGGTACTAGCGAGTACGAGAGTGGCGCAGTGCTAGTGTGTATTTAGCCTTTCTGTGTCACAGGGGTGACCGTGACATTAGAATGGAGGAATTTTGGGGTGCGCTTCGGCAACTGAATATGAATAAGGAGCAGTGGTGGTAGGGGTGGTGGTGGCTCTAATTAATTTGCGCCGTTTTGTGTGGAAATAGGTTAGCAGGATTTTTGCCAGATAGGCGGCTGTTCATGCTTCCAACCACAACTACTGATTCCGTGGCAAACTGAGTCTGCGGTCAAATTCACTAGTCCGCCGAGTCACAATTCTATCGAACTTGCGCTGACGTACATCCATGCATCTACGCTTCCGGCAGAACTTGTCATAATTCTGCAGCCTGTACATTACATCAGACACTCGCACCAGCCAGAGCGATAATTTAGAGCATATCTCCAGAGCTCAGAGCATTGATCAAAGTGACAAATCAAACCGTACGCATTGTCCACCCAACCCTGCCGTGCTAATTCTTAACTCAATCCCAACACAACGCACGAGAGAAAACATACCAACCGCTCTTCACACATTCCTCTGGCAAATCGATTTGTCCGTCCGCCCGTCCGTAATCTATCCGCAATCAACCCAGACTCTGCCGCCGATATCTCACACCTAAGAGTGTAAACAAAGTCTTTAAAGTGGCCTCCGCAGGCGCACACTTCGCTGTGGAAAATTACGCCAAAAACAATCCGACAATGTAAATTCCGCACAATAGGAGTGTAAGCGTGGTAATTATATACGAAAAACAAGACGAGAACGAGAACGAAACAAAGGCGATAACTGCTATCGCCTTAGTTGTTCATCTCAACACAGACGCAGGCGGCGTTCAAGCGTGCGAGTATTCGACATCGACAAAGACATCGGCCATAATGTGATTTGCAATCTCGGTGAACCTTACAGAAAGGAGTCACACTACCAAGTTGAATGGCATCTGGATGCAAGTGTCAACGGAACGTAGGGCAGTCCAAGCTGTCCCTTTGCTTAGCACGCGCATCAGATGACGGTGATGGTGACGATGAGGTTGGTTGATGATCATCGTCAGTCTGATTGCCGACTTTGCGTAATTTCGGGGGTGATCCGAGTGTCGATACGTACGAGGAGATAAGTGTGATAAATGAATTTTTTTTTCTTGTTGTTATTTGATTATCTCTTGGTCGGGTTTTGGAATTAATATGCCGGAAAAACCCGCTGCGTGGCATGTGAATTGTGGCGACAGCGATACACATTGTCTGTGGTGACGTTTACGATGGAAATCTCAACACAATTAGTTGGCGATGGAGTGCTAGAGTTTGATTATCTCACAATTGGACATCGAATTTTTTTTATATATTGACAAAAAACTGACTACGTTTTTGGTGGAAAATAAAACAAATGACACACTGAAGAAAAAGTAACGTTGGCCGACAGATGTGGAATCTTAGATCCCGAAAATCCAAAATGTGTTTAGTGCCGGAAGTTCAAAGTCGTACAAAAATATTCGGAAAGTCCAAAAACACTAAGTTTTTGACAATCCACAAAACACACACAATTTCAAAAACAGTCGAAAATGTAGGAGGTAGTCTGAAAACAAACATAACTTCAAAACAATCGAAAATAGAGGAAACTTTGAATCCGAAATGAAGGGTCCGTAAAGTTTCTAGAAGTACTTAAAATGCCAAAGCCATAGAGCTCTGGAAGCCGAAATTTCTGAAAAGGCAAATATTTCGAAACTACAGAATCTCGAAGTGATGAAAATTTCGACAGTCCCAAATAATTTACAAATTTTAAGTAACGAGAAGCTAAAATGTCGGAAATCCAAAATATGGAAGAGACCATAAAGAGTATTTTTAGTATGCACCAACATTCAAATTGCCAAAAATGTATAGCCCCGGAAATCTAAGACCTCGAAGAGACCAATTTTTAGAAACTTCAAGATTCCGAAAAGGTACAATTTCTGTCCTTCCCGAAACAATAAAAACTTAGAAAAATTAAAAAATTGTTGTACCAAAATGTCTAAAGTCCTGAAACAAAAACAGAAATCACAGAATTGGATAACAACTTAACACGAGACCTAAACGACGGACTCGTTATGTCTCGGCCCATACTTGAAACCTTGCAGAAATCCCCAGATGATGCGTTGCGTATTCGGAATTGACTTTCTGGCATTTCGAAATTTTTAGGGTTTCTGGGATTTGAGATTTCTGATGTTGAGTTTCAAATCGAAGATTTGCCGAGAATGTAACGCACAACAAATGGGAATGGAAGGGTGCATTCGAAAATTCAAATACCTTGAGTTTTGAGATCCTACAATTTTTTAAAAATATGGAACCCAATTATGTACAGGGAACATGGTGGCCCAAATAAAACGTTCAAGTTAATTTATGAGTGTTTTGTAGGGCAGCAGGACAAAAACACCAGGGCTCTGAAAACTTTTAATTTCTTCGACAAGATCTGCCACTATTTGGTTTCAAACAACTGAAGAATGAGTCTTTCATGTCCAGTTGTCAGTTCTGTGTCATGTCCACTTACCAGTCCATCACACGGTTTTGTTCGAAAATTATGGGGCTTTCTTGTCGATTCAGAAGTGAACTATTTTCAAACAAAGGTTTGTAAGTCCAAAGGGGAAGTCTTCAGAACGTACCCAGTCCTGTTTCCACATTCAAATTGATTCTGTGATATTAATCATTTTCAGACTCGTCACAAGTAGATGCTTGCTGTGCTCTAGTATTCTAAAAATTTGTCGACATAACGTAGCTTAAAATATTTGATGCTTCTCTCCCCACAAGACTTTTGACAAGCTTCAAAATGTTGCATCCCTACTGAGTTAGGACTGCAAAAGAGGACATCAAAGTCGCCCAAAATGCATATTGCTTGTCACTAACTTTGAAAGAGATCCACCCGTACTTTGAAAATATTGCTCCATTCCAATATTTCATTCCACTGAAAGAATTCTGCTCGCTACCGAAATGATCCTACTCATTCGATCGGAACCACATCAACAACAAAAAAACACATTTCTTCTTTTCGAACAGAATGCTGCAAAAATGCGAAGATCACTTACATGATCATTTTTTTACGACTTCAGTTTCCGCGATGAGTCACCAGGGTTTGAGAGTAAGACTCACCATTTACGGTCATTTGTCACAAGAAACCAGAAGCTCTCCGCTTAATTACACAAAAAAAAACAATCAGTCGGCCTTTGGAAGAGACAAGTTGAAGGTTCGATTTACAGTCGAAATGGAGATTAAGGGACACAGCTGCAATGAACTGCCCTGAACCCTCGAGGACTCCCACCCGGCTTCATTCAGTTAAACTTTACACTCAAAAGTTCAAGCGCAAACCTCAGTCATCAGATAGACTCCAGCAGCAAATGCAATTTACATTTCAAATCAACACTAAAAAGAATATATGTATCTCCCCTATCGGCGCTTGTTACGGATGGTGTCTACAAGTTCGTATCTTTATCGCGATACCCCCATCGCAGCGCTACCGATTCCCACAATTAGTAATTTGTTACTAATTAATTATCACTCACACAGCGCCGATTTGTTTATGTTCTCCACATGTATCTCCTGATGATGATATCCGATAAGTTCACACAGAACACAGAGAATCAAACAAAAATCACGTGAAGGTAACCAATCAGCACCTATTCGTTGTGTAGAAATGTCATATCCCACAGATATATCTAATTATTGGATTTTAACTGATTCCAGATTGACACCTTCCCTCCTCACCTCTCCGCACCACCCCGATTGGGTGTCTATGCCGTGTGTCATTTGGGGTGGAGTCGAAGGGTTGCACCGGTGAAAGCAACCCCTCCTGGTCATTGTCATTCACACGCAGTAATTGCAATTAAATGCCGTCGATGTTGAATTTAATAATTAGCTGCACTTCGTGTCATCGTTAGTTAGTGGTGGGTGGGTGCGCATTAAAGGCGAAATTGAAATCAACCGTTTCGCCAACAACTGTCTCTGCGACAGCGCTCCTCATTAGCGGCGCGAGAAATTCAATTAAATCTGCCTGCTCTGATGGCCGAATGCAGTTTAATTTTAGATAAAACAAAAATTCGTTTCGCTCGCAAAGCCGAATTGCCGAATCTCTATTGAATTACTCCGCGACAGTTGTTGTCGTTTATCGTGTGTTGTTTGCGCGAATCTAATGAATGCGAATCTTGAATTGATAATCTCAGATAGCCGATTAGCCTTGAGCAGGCGTTGCCAGTACAGCCGGGCGCATTAATCGCTTAATTTGCACGAAGGTCTTATCTTCTTTACATTCTACACTTGAGATCGATAAGATGGGAGTTTTATTGATTCATTGTAGCTCTTGATTTTATTGACGTTATGTTGTTATCGATATCAAATCGAGCAGATATGCATGTCACCGAATTTTTGTATCTCGGATCTCGGGAATTTGGAACTCGTGTGACTGCTGAACCAAATTGTTTGTAAACAAAAAATCCTTTGTGGGTGATGGGGTATACTGGGGTTGGGGACAAGACCCTAAATTCCCACTTCTCCAATATTCCAAAATTCCGAAACACTAAATTTAAGAAATGTCCAAAATTCAAGAAAAGGCCAAAATCTTGGAAATGGAAAAGAGGGGCATTTTAAAGGACATGGCCGTCTTGTGGTCTGTGGTCTCTTTAGGTCTTGGAGTTAGTGCTAAATTTGGGTAATGGCAACTTTTCCCACATTAGTGTTTGACAAAACTGTCTCTTATAGATTTTGAGCATTTTGAAGCTCCCGCTTTTCAGGATTCTGAACATTTTGAAATGTTTACATTTTAGAATTTTGGATATTTCGAAATTCTGGCTTTTCCAAATTTTGAGCATCTGGCTTTTCAAGATTTTGTTAATTTTGGAATATTGACATTTTAGAATTTTGGACATTTCGGAATTCTGACTTTTCTCAATTTTTTGCATTTAGCCATTCTTGAAAATCTGTTTTTTTAGGATCGTGTACATTTTGAAATTTTCACATTTAAAAATATTGGGCATTTCGGAATTCTGGCTTTTTCTGATTTTCGAAAATCAAGCTTTTGAGGGACTTGTACACTTTGGAATTTTGACATTTTAGAATTTTGGGCTTTTCCTAATTTTGGGCATTTCACTATTTTCGAAAACCTAGCTTTTCAGGATCTTGAGCATTTTGAAATTTTTACACATCACAATTTTTTTCATTTCGGACATTTCTTAATTTTGGGCATTTTACAATTTTTGATAATCTGGCTTTTCAGGATCATGGACGTTTGAACATTTTAGGCACTTCGGAATTCCGGCTTGTCGTTACTTTCTGCATATTGGGATTCTAGATTTTAGAGGTTTTGGTATTTCGAGATTCTGGCTTTTTCGGACCTTTAAGCATTTTCGGGTATTTGACGATGGGCATTACAGAATTTTGGGCATTTTGACTTCTCGGCATTTTGGGCATTTCAAAAGGCTTGCTTTTCAAAATTTTGGCAATTTGGAAATTTTTCCATTTCGTAGATTTTTACATTTCGGAACTTTGGGCATTTTAAGACTTTTTTTTCAGGATTCTGTCCGTCTCCTGGATAATGGACGTCAAGCTTCTGCAATATTCTGTGCATCCATCTGCTCCTGGTCCCCGAAGAAGTTAGACCCTGCTCACTGGTGAACAGTAAGGCCGAGATAGACGATGTTCTTAAACACATTAAATGCGTCCATTAAAATCTCTCGGTTTCTGCCAAGATGATTCCATTTCCAACAAATTGCGTACAGAGGCCACCTTTGGACAGTAGTTCCAACTTCAAACAGTGATTTCAATAAAACGAAGTTATGCTGAAAGATCTACAAAGTTCAAGTCTCTCAAAATGTATGACTGCAAAATCAGCCCACATCTAGCGCAGAACTGCAATGCAACAGTGACTCACGAAAATTCCCATCAAAACTCCGTTCGAGACGGCACAAAGAATTGTGTAAAACTTGCCCGCATTACATGTGTGTGCTGTTGTCGAATCAGTTTTCCAACATGAACGCGTTTCTTTCACCTCCTAATCAGTGCTAGATAAAATAAGCAAGTCTTAGAACCTTATCGCGTAGCGAATGAATTAACAATCTGATTATGCATGCTTTCCGTCTGCGTGGAAGGCGTTGCTCGTTTCCTTCTGCTTTTCGTTTTCTGTATTTATTTTTCTATTCCCCGTCTGTGTCCCGTGCTTTTGTGTTTTTGCAACGGCGGCCGCAGCGATAGACCTTATCAATGAATGAAGAGTGAAAGTAAATAAAAATCAGCAAAACAATAAGGCACTCAGCGTTTTCTCCAGGAACACTATACGAAACGCGATTAGATTCACCAATAAATTAGCCGGGCATTCAGACGTTTGTCCTAAGTCGTTCTTTCTCTGTGTGGATTTGGCCAGCGGCGCACACACTCTCACGTGTATGACAAGTCTTTCGGCTGATAGAACACTCGTGCAAGAAGTCAAGGTTGTGAATTCTTTACCTTATCACATACGCGTGCTTATGTTGTGTGCGTGTGGTGTGGTGTGGTGTGTTGTGTTGTTAAACAATTTCACGGTATCAGAGCCTCTGAGTTGCTTATCATAATTAATTTATACACGATCGTTATATAGCTGACGGGGTGTAGAGCGAGAGCGCACTTTCGCAGACCCGGCAACGGCAGACCGAATTGAAATGTTTTCCTTCGGTAGTTTGGCGATTGAACAGATAGATCGGCCGAAGAGACCTCGTTTGTGCTTCGAGTGAGTCGAGATTACGGTTGGTTGCAAAAAGCTGGTTCTTTGTGAAATGGAAAAGAGTGACTCTCCGTGAGAAGGTGGCTTTTGGGGTTTTCTATGACGGGGAACGATGGAAAAGTCGGGAACTAAGCTAATAATCGGTCAGTGTTTGTTTTCAGATCATGATTCGATACGGGCACAATTGAGGAGAGCTTGAGTTTTATAAAGGAAGCCCAAACCCCGAGGCCACCCTCAGATACCACCTTGTCTGGTGTGCCATTGCCCCATTCGGTGCCAAATGTAAATGGTGGTACAATGTGGACGCCCTGTCCCGATGGGCTAAACTGAAACAAATTTTCAGCAATCCGGCAGTGACTTCATAAGCGATTACAGTCGCGGAGGTGGGGCGGCCTGCACGGACCAATGCGGAAACTCGGAACTCGGAAAGCAGTCGACAACAGCTGTCAGTATGTTCAGAAAAATTTAACATTAAGTTGTTCATCGAACGTGACGCATAATCTTTTTACACAAATCTTCGAAATTCTGAGTCAGATGCAAGCTTGTAATATTTAGACGATCGGCCTTGTAAGCTGTATGGACACACTCCTGGACTTTATGGCTCAAGTTAGAGAAGTTTCTCGGTTCCACAGTCTGGGGTGGACCTCGGCCTCAACCAACATGCCTCTCCAGCTAGCACGATCTCTTGCCAGGGTGCACTTCATGTTGGTTGAGGTTCTTCTCAACTTGTATGCTCCATCTCAATCTAGGCCGTCCTCTGATGCGTTGTCCCAATGGCTTTCATTCAAAGTCTTTTCGGAGCGAAACAGTGGTGCCTATACGCTCTATATGACTTAGCCATCTTAAGTGTTGTATCCGAAGACGCTTGACCAGGCCCATGCCGCCGAATAGCTCATAGGGCTCGTCGTTGAACCTTCTCCTACAGACGCCATCAACGCAAACGGGATCAAGAATCGCAACAGAACTCTTCTCTCAAAGAGACTAAGGGCTTCCTCATCCACTTTTAGTAGTGTAGTTTTTCCTGATAAAAATTGTTAATGAAAAGCTTCTCAAATTTTACTCCTTGGACCCGAATTAAACCGTAGATTCTTTCCACTCGTGATAGAAAAATGAAACCCACAGTATGGGTAATTGTTCAGGAAGCTAGGCCCTGGTCTCTCATGGATTGTAATGCCACTCAAATGGCCGATTTATGATTCTGAGTCATTGATTTTCGAACACCGACTTTAGGTAAATAAGACCTGTTCAGCATTTCAAACGGAAACTGTGACTCTTTTCAAAATTGGCTTCTGAATCCTATTCTAAACGTCCTCTGTGTGATGACTAGAAAATGAGTAAATTGTAAGAAACCCTTAACCTCTTCCAGTTTCCTTGGCAAATTTAATTTCAAAGTAATTCTAACTGATAACAAAAATCAAATCCATTTGGCTAACATTCTCCCAAAATCAGTCACAATCGTAAAGCTTCAGCTTCAGTTCAAAAATTTAACCAATTTCCCCTTCAAAATGTTCAAAACTCCATATCAAACAGAAGCCGACAGTCTGACACCCATTCCGAAAGTCCCCCCCGCCCACCAACACACAACAGCCGAGTCCACCAAGAGCACAACCTTTTGTCGAAACCTCACCACTCTCTCCACTGTGACTGCACAAATGTTATCTTAACCTCGCAAATTCTTTTGTTATTCAATTCAATTATCAATAAGATTACCATATGCGTTGCTTGTTTGAATAAAGTAATGTGAAGCGTTGCGGTTATCTTTTCTTATAATCCACCTTGGCAAACAGAGCTGAAACGGAATGCGAGGGAAAACAACCCGACGTCTTGGCACTACTGAAAGTTGCAGCAAAGTTCTGTGCGCTTTGTAATAGCCGATCGTGGGTTTTTTGTGTTTTTCCCCCGAAATCATGCCCCCGAATTTCACATCACATGGGTCAACACACTATCTGCGAGTCGATCGCAAAGTCAGTCAATTCGAAATGTCATACATATCTCTGTCGCTTGGGGTCAGTGAGAGGTGAGTGACGATTGACTGCGGTGACGTTCCAAGTTGATAACAAATAAATGCAAATTTTTCGGCCAGAATCGGTTGGCGGAGCTTGAATTTGAGGCTTGGATGTGTGTACGTGTGTGTGATGGGAGAGCTGGTAACAGGGTTGGTGTTTTTTTTTTTTGTTGCTTTTCGATGCGGAATTACTTGCAGTCTGTGGGTTGTAAGCAGGAAATTGCGGGTCACCTGTGGTCGCTGGAGGGCAACAGTTCGTCTTCGAAGAGGAATGGAAAAATAAATTTCTTATTATTTCTTTCCAAATCATTTACTAAAATTCAAAAGACTGTCGGAAAGCAATTTCGGTTGACGTTGGGCGCCAAGTACAAATATTTCATTTGAAGTATATCTAACATTGTATTTAAATTGGTACAGAATGAGCAACAACAAAGTATCAATCTAGCAAAGCCTTCAAAGAAGTAAGGCAACGAAGAACTGAAGTTTGGAGGTGTAGCCTACGTTGGGTGCCATGCTTTACTTCTTCGTTGGACGTAATTTAAAATTGATTAGCGTCTTCTTATTTGAAATGCAAAATACTGCCATTTCGTAATACCACAAATTTATGATTCCTTCAGAAAAGAAACTTTTTCGGAGTCGGTAGTAAACCGCAAGTCTGCATTACTCGTGAAATAGCACTTTCTGCTTGATAAGGAAGTTAGTGCTTATGGACCGTAACACCACTCTCCTGGATAGATAAAAAGTAAGACCGTTTCTTCCCTGAGTGACTTAGAACAGAAAAAGAACCGGTCAGCGAAGTTTATATAAAAAATTTCGACGACGATTGCTCATATTTTCTAATCAGTACAGAACGTTACAAACACAGTTTTACTTATGATTCGTGATAACCCAGCACATCTGAGTTTTCAGAAAGACGTTTATGAACTGACGCACATCCATATAAGATTTCTCAGAAGTTCAAAATTGAACTGTGCTCTGCTTGGACAAATTTAGGCCGATGATTTGTTTAGAAGTGTTATATTTGCGACTAGTCTCGGTTTTGGGGTCTTAACACATGCCAGGTAACGAAACAGAATCAGAGTTTGTAACAGACTCCTTCTGACAACTGTTTTCCTTTTGCAGACAAACAAAATGTTGCAGGAACTTTTCTGGGGTACTTTTACATTTATCAATTAAATTGGCTCTCCATTGACGTGGAGGGACAAGGAACCGTCAGGCATTCTGCTCTTATACAGCCTTACTGATACTCTCAATCAGAAAATTACATACTTGAAACTTTGCAAGGAAAAATTTAATTTTCCCACAGACTCATTGAAACATATCCCTCTTGATAATCACTGGGTCCAGTGGGGCAATGAAATAGGCCTAAAATTCCTAATTTATTAGTTAGTCACATTAACCTGTCTTTCGCCCTATAGAGAGGTTTTCTCGAATAAAATTAACGAATATTGTGTGGAAGTCGAAATTTGTTGAAAAATCTTTTGACCAAAATTTAGGCTTAAATTTGGCTGAATAGTATTTTTTGCTTTCATAAGTTTTTCAGCATTTGTTTGAACATTAAGAGTTTAAACTGTTTACAATGTCGGATTTAAAAACAAAATTAGGTGAACGATTTCAAATTCCGACGGTAATCCAAATTTGTAAAATTTCTGTCAAAATTTCTAGAAGTTGCTCTTTTTTTTATTCGTTTGTAATGACAACAAAAATCTTTTTTGATCGAAAGATAAATTTATATGATCGAATTTCCCTTACAATGAGAAAAACCCAAAATTCGGTATATGTCAGAAATCCTCCAAAGTCAATCAGAGAGTTGAAGAAAATTTATTTAAGGGAAAAGATGCAATATTTCAAACAAGAGAAAGGTTCTTAAAAATTAAATTTAAAGCGATTTGAAAAATCCGGTCTTGTTATGGTCGAAAAGTAATATTGGACGTTGTGAGGTCAGAAAAGTTTGAACAAAAGTAAAATACTTAAGCGGCTAGGAAAATTCTCCTCAGAAGTCTGTTCAGGTGAATGAAAAATATGTGCGTAAAGTCTGATCAAATGTATCACAGTTCAAAAAGTCTATTCAGACGTAATGAGGTACCAACAGCCTTTTCAACTGTAGCACGTTAAAAAAATCTACTCGAAAGTTGAAAAAAAAGTAGACCGATCTAAGCACAAACAAATTTGTTCAAACAAAGCGTGGACCATCCTTTTAATTTTTGAAGTAAAATTATCTGAAAAACTTAAATTTAATTTTAGATCTGTGATATGTATGGTGACTTCCATGGTGTACAATGATAGTTTAAGATTCCTCGTCATCGATCCATGCTCAATACGCTTTATTAGAGGGAATGGGAGGAGAAACAATTTTCTTTCCTGCTTTCAAACAAATTGAAAGGTCTGTTCAGAAAGTTTGAAAAAACCGGCTAAATTCTGGTCTTTCTAAACCAAATTTCGGTGGTTCGGGTCCATTATGTGACTTCAAAAAGTTGGAAATGTTATAAGCGTAAATCCTTTTCAGGACGCTGTTTACATATACACAAGTTTTGACAGTGACAGCCACAGAGTGATGTCTTTGTTGACGAATTTTACAGAATTGAGAGTAATTGTAACAAAATTGGAACCAATTTGAGATGATGGATGAAGATGAGCAAAAGTTACATTCTCATAATTGTATTCAGGATTTCCAGCAGGGCACTGCAGACATAGGGAACACCTAGAAGAACACTCAAAAGATTGTCTTTATGAAAAAACGAATAAGACTCCAGGACATGTACTTGAATCCTACAAAAAACGGACAATTAACGAATTTTTTGAATCCTCGATCCAGTCTTCAGAGACTTCGATCAGAATGATTTCTACAACAGCCTAGGCGAACTAGGTAAGATCATGAAACAAAACTGGTTTAGTCAGTCGGTTTGCTTAATCAAGGTGCACAAAGACTACAAAATCCTTTAGTGGAACCATTGTGATGCCACATGACTAGGTGACTGTCGCTTTTCCTAGCTATAAGAGAATGTTTGCAGGCGTTTGAAGAACAGATATCCATTTATAGGCGTTAAGAGATCGACGACAATGAGATTTGGCAACAATACCTTCAGTGTTCGGAGTGCTACATGCTCCGAAAACAATAATTTGGAAGTAAAAGTTCACGCAAAAAATGTTCAACAATCTGTCACCGGAGGTAGTGACGACAAGCGTCTAGTTTTCCAACCTCAGTATAAACGTCATGTTTTTGAAATTAAGGATTTGGAGCTCGTGTAGTTGGAACTTAACTTGACAAGCTGTAATGGTTCTTTATTGGGAAAAAAAAGTATTAGCTGCGTTGGCGGCCCTTTAGTCACTTGCTTTTCAAAATTATTGAGGATAGAAGACGGAAGCTCATGTGGCACTGAAACTCAGGATAACTGGGGAGCTTAACAAATCGGGCAGTCTTTGAAGACTAAGCCTTAATCCCCGTTGTTTACCGGCAAGTGCTGCGGTTTTTGACACTGAACTAGAAAATCATAAATTCCAAGGCAAAAGGTTTTTCCCTCAATAATTGCTTTAAATATTTACATTCAAATTGAATTCAAAAACTCCCCGAAACACCCATTCCCGTCGGCTTACCTCTGTTGTATTTCAAAATGTTGAGTTAGTATCCGTCAAGAGACTTTGAAAAATCATCAAAAAATTGTCTATAAAATGTATCCAAAGTTTTTTTGTTTTTTGCGGTTTGCGTATAAATATGGACGTTACCAGTTACATTAGCGGTACAAAATAGAAAAAGAAAAAAGAAAAAACAATTTCACTACCGTTGTTGTTCACACTTTTCAAATTCAACAACAAGTCTTCTCTTCTAAACATTTACGGGCAACACGAGTTGAGAGTTGTCACCTCTGCACGTCTGTCAACACCCGTAAGATTTAAACGACATTTTGACACTTTTTGCTGCCGCTGCCGCTGCTGCTGCTGTTGCCGTTGTTGTTGTTCGCTTCTGTCACTCTCAGACGGTCCACACGAATTGTTTATTGATAATCATTTCCACACAACGCGTCGCACACAATCCTTCGAGTGTTTTGTCGTTGGCTTAACCAACAAATTCATTTATCATCTTCTCCTATAACAATAAGCACTTTTTTTTCTTGTGAGCTGTAATTTATTTTATCAACAAGAGCGCGGGAGGCGGTGGCCGGCGAGAAGGCGAAACCGAAGGCAGAAAAGTTTGTTATCGCGATAGCACTGTTTCTTGAAATTCGACTTTCTTATTGTTTTCGTACGCGGGCGATAAGCGGTGCGCGCAGAACCTCCTCAGCTCACTTTCTGTTTCAGACAAAAAATAACCGCTGGAGCTCTCCGTTCTTGGACCTTTTTTTTTTTCAAATCCTTTCGCGCGCAAAGAAACAATTCACAGTAGGTGGACTGGGTGCACTTTCGGTTAGTTTTTGACGTTATCTGTCACAGGGGGTGGCGTGCTTGGTCCGATTTTGTACTTAATTCGCGCTGATATGAACACGTTCGATATGACGGCTGCTGTCACTCTGCGTGCGGGTTGTTGGGGACGTGCTGCATGTGATGGACCGAAACGAGGCGATTGTCTCTGGAAAACGTTCCGCAAATGAAAACACACTCAAGTCGCTTGTCGCTACAGACCGGAACGCAAAAGTAACGCAGAACGAAAAAACAGAACTGAGAAGCGAAACTATTGAAGAAACGAAAAAAACGAGAAGAAAATTCCTCAGAGCTCTGTCGGAAAGGTTTTCCTCATTCTCTTCGGGGGTATTTTGTGTTCAATTCTTCCGCCACGGCACGGTCGGTCAAGACGAGACGAGACGAGACGACAAACAGAGTGCGTATATGCATTCAAGAACGGAAACTTTCGGTATGGTTCTGAATGTTATTTAAACTTCGATTTGGACTCCCTAGCGTGTGCGATACTCGCTCGCACACAACAACAGTGGCCACAGTTGCCGGTGTGTGCGAGAGTGGTGCCGAAAAATCAGAGAAGACGAACGTTCGAAACACAGAAGACGACCGCTGCTGTGTCGTACATATGTGAACGTTTTTCAAAAACATACTTTCCTGTGGCCGCCTCGCGGTGGTGTTGGTGAGCTGCTGTCGTATCGAGTGTGCGCCTAGTGCACACACATACGCAGCTTGGCGAGCGAGTGGACGAGATAAGGGTGCAAAGGAGAGAGAGCCAGTGGTGCAGAAGTGGGAAAAGAATGAAATCGAAAGGAAACTCTTGTGGTGTTGTCGCCGCCACTGTGGTGGATACATGCACACAGGGCTGACTGGTGGCGAGCAGCAACAAGATGTTTTCGCGAGTGGAGTACCTCGGAACATATGTGCCCCCGTGTTGTCGACTGGTGTTGGTGTTGACTCATTGACACACACACCAACACACGCACAAGCGCTACCAGAACCGGAGCAGAACTTAGAAGTGAGCGAGTGAGCGAGCGCGCGAGGGAAGAAGCTTTCCGCGAGAAGCTTCGCTTGTAGGTGCTGGTGGTGTCAGATGATGAATCAGTGAGAGGGAGCATGCGCCCCTAGAGAATCATCATCATATTCTTCGAACGGCTGTGTGAGTGGTGTTTGCTTGTGTGTGTGGTGCGTTCGATTCGATTTTTCGAAGTTCGAAATATTTCTTTGGTATGTGTGAGTGTTGAAAGTTGATATGATGGGGTAAGGTTCTGTTGCTCTGTTGCTGTGGCTTTTTACGATGACGCGCTCATCGAACGCTGTCGGTGGAGCAAATGTCGCGGTAGTCGCCACTGTTGATTTTTTGGATTAAGCTCGAACGAGGGGCAATTAGACGAGGGCGCAAATCCTAGGTGAATTTAGGAACTGACGTACAGAATTGTACTGCGATGGCTGTAAGCGAGTTTGGACAATTTGAAAAAGGGCCTAAATTTAAGGAATCGTAGGTACAATATGCACTTAATGAATGCACGTACTTAAAAAATTTAGCAGTCAATCGAAGAGCTTTGTTCAAAAATACAGTCATAGGAGAATTTGGAAATTTTAGAACATTTGTGTTTTTTGAACATTTGTTTGTAAATTTTGAACGCACAACTGATCAAATGCAACCGATCACAAGATTTTAAGGCCGTAAACCGAGAGAATAGGAAATTAATTTTCTGACTGAGGTGATTTGGAGCAAGTTCAAAATTTGATAAATTTTGGATTAAAGATTTGAACAAAATCAATGGAAATCTCAACGTAAAGTACTGATTCTTGAACGAACAAATTTCTATCAAAATTATATCAAAAGTAGAATTCGAAATCTCGCGTCAAAAAATTTAATTAAAAATGGAATCGGAAATTTGAACACGATTTTTCAGAATTGGAATATTTGTGCCCGTTGCGACATCCAGGCTGTTCTTAAGGCCTTGCTCAAGAAATTAACCAATTCCACTATGGGACAGAAGTACAAGTCCTCTCTAAATTTGCAAGGCTTTTTGGCCTAAGTTTTGTTGGCTGTGTACCGGATCCCCACAAGATCGGAACTGCTCAGGCCTTTCGTCATGGCTTCCATCGATGGTTGGGCTTCTCCAGGATGTAGACAAATCGGGCACATGCTTCCCAAAATTTTGTAAGAGAGTCACGACTGACAGGCCTATTAACAGGCATGTTTTGCAAAGACGTCATTGTGCTGGGGATAAGTGAAGAAACCTTCTTAGACGCCTGTGGAAAAAAAGCGATGACACTAAAGCACTCCTTCCGCCATTATCGGACATTTACTCAAATCAGGTGGCGGGTATTTAACGCCAATGATGTTGGGTAATGAAAGGGATTCGTTTTTAAGTACTCCAATGCAGTGTTCTAAAACCTCCTACAATAGGAATCACTTTCGAACAGAAATTTCAACCAGAATTTAGAGCAACAATAAGACGAGACTATATTTAACTGAAGATAACTCAAGAATGTCGATCATTTGCGTGCCTTAATTTTACTTTTGATCAACATTTTTGAACAAAATTTAGTTTGTTCGAAGATATCAGGGTTTTCATTCGATAATGTTAACCATCTTCTTGAAACGCATTGTGAAATATCAATCATTTTTGAACTTTGATCAGAAAATGATGAAAATGAGAAAATGATTCACATATTCGAAAAGACCTATTCTGTTCAAAGTGGTTAACAAATCAGCTTTATGAGGGCTTCTGAACATTTTTGGATCACATTTTGACCTGCATCAAAAAAAGGGAGCCCGACTTTTGGTACACATTTAACAATTAGAAGCCTTCTAAAGGAATTTAGATTTAAATGTAATGTAAACTTATGTGTCTTAATACTTCCGACAATATTTGACGATGGATTAGAAATTTCGACCAAAATGTACACACTGTAAAAATCGGTGTCCTCCGTCCACAAGTTATTTGTTCAGAATTTTGAGCATTATATGGCCACATATTTGAAGATATCGTATTCATTTGATATTTTGGGCGTTTATTCGCATTTCGGCCCAGACAAGAGTACTATCCAAGTCATTTCATCCGATTTGTGGACATTTGCTTAAAACATGTTATTTCCGATGAGAACGAAATTGATTCAAAATTATGGGTTCGATAAGTTAAATGTCATCACTTTGATAAAGTTCAGAAATTCAAGACTCTAAATTTCTAAATCAATGTGACTCTAATTGTTTGATCAAAATTTTGGACCGATGTCTGTCTGTTCGCTACGTTAATTCGACTGACGTCAATAACCTATGTCTCACGAAACAAAACTCCTGCATGGTACCCTGAAAACCAAATAATTCTTGGAAACTAAAGAAATGTTCGAAATTATGTTTAAGCATCTCGCAAACAGCAAAGTGAACGCAATTTGCGTCAATTCTCTCAATCGCTCCAGCAAATCAGACCCCCCCTGTACAACACATCACAGTCCAGTAACAACTACCAAACTGACTCATGCTACGTTGCCGTCACACACCAGTGTCATTAACATCACCAAAAACCCTTGTCCGCAGTAATTGACAATTCCCATGATGACAAACAACGCAAAACGTCCAGGGGTCTTCTGCATCTCTGCAGCTCGGCAGCAGCCCACAAGATACGTCTCCACTTCTCAATGAAAAACCTCTGATCCCGAAACCAACGGAAAACAAAAACAAATCCAACAAAAACAAAAAAAAAATACAAGGCACCACACATGGTCTGAAAAACAAAAAATTCTTCGCCGCTCTCACCCGATTCCGACTCCCTGCCGAAGTGCAGCATTAAAGACTCCGTTGGTAACGATAAACACATGGAATTCACAGATCCCATTACGCATGCTCGCCGTACCTCTGCAGCAACTCATCGCCACCACCACCGCCACTGCCGATCCAGCGATCATCCATCCGCTCTCGAGTCGTAAACGTTTCGAAACAACGCTTCGAAACTCGGTAAGTCTCTCGACGAAAACTCATGTTTCGAGTGCGCATCGATACGCCACATAGGTACATGCCACGTCGGGCCGATCGATTTCCATATGTGTACCCCACGCATGTACCCGTACTTACAGCCGCCCGGCCGGCCAACACACATGTGAGCGCAGCGTTGCATCCCAAGGCGAGGATTTTTTGTGCGCGCTTCCTTCGCCGAGCATCGTCCGCAGCGTTGTCATAGTCGGTAGCCGACGGTGGTGGTTGTGCTGCATTTTATGGGTTTACAGTGCAGCCCGGTACCGTGATAATGGTTTTTGGCACAATATGGACCCGATGGTGAACACATGTGGGCGCGAGCGCAGGATACCAGTTGACTTTCCGAGAGATTCGTTTATTTTTTTTTCTTTTCTGAAAGTCGGGGAAGGGATCCGACCGAAGGATGTCTTTTGTTTGGTGGGACAATAGGTAAATAGGTAATTAGCTAATTGTGTCGCTGTTGCTTGGTGGCGGTGGTTTATTGTTTATGACCATGGCGCCGAGTTGGTTCACACAGAGATGAGTCGTCTTTTGGGAGAACGAATGTTTTGACTTGTAGAGTTGGGCTTAATAATTTTAAATACTTGGAGTTGAATGATTCGTCCAAAATTTACTATTTTCATTAAGCTCGTTTTAGGTCATGTATTATTAAGAGAGGTGTTCCTGTTCCTACGAGAAAACAATGCGATATGAACTTTGCACGATGCGGTTCAAGTTGCTTCTACTTATCCGTTTGACTGAAAAAACTTTTGCTATAGAGGCATTGCCTACCTACCTAACGTTGTGGTACCGGTGCTATGTCTAGTCATCGATTCGGCTTTCGACGGCATCACACAACAACTGAATTAATATCGGGTGATTCATCGTGAGGTTTGATTTGCAGGAGGTTCCTTTGACAGATAAGGCCTAACTCCTGTCAAATTGATCGCACCATTTTTGTTCAGTAGCGTTTGGCAAGTCGTAATCTAAAGTTTCACTCATTAATAGCGTTTACAAATTGCTCAGCTTTACTACGAAAGTCAGCTTTCTGTGAGAAGTGTTTTTTGATTTAAAATAAATTTAAATTGCCAATGCCGATCGGAAATTTGAGTCCAGCTGATATTAGTGAATAAATCTCGAGCGGTAAGGCTGCATGACGTATTGCAGAGACTGTAGCAGATTTGGCACAAGGAGACTGTAAACGATCATTTTGTCGTCGTTTTCAGCAGCTTCACCATGCAAACGGACAATGAATTATTATAATTGAATGGCTTCACAGCCCACAAGAGACCAGGGCCTAGCTTCTGCATCAACTACTCAGGACCTACAGCTTTTTGCCAACTCCGAACGGCGAGGTTTTAGAAGCCTTTTCATAGGCTTCATAGGTGTTCAGTCCTGGAATCGAAGCTGGACCTTCGGTGTGTAGGTCGACGCATTTACACGCAACGCCAGGGTGATCCAGTTTTGAAGTTTACGGACTATGCGCTTCTGCATATTTAAGAACTTGCCCTCAGTGAGTTTTGGAGTAACTAAGACGGTGGTACGAGGAGCATAAAACAATGGATATGGCGTGGAATATCGCCCCTTTTCAGTTTTTCTTTTAGAGATATGTGAATAACCAGGTCTTGAAGAGGTCAGCAACGATTGACACTTTGGAAGCCAAATTTACTCGTGTTATTTAAGAGATATCACTCGCTTTGCTCGCACGAATCACTCAAAATTGGACCTTCGAAAGAAAGCACCTCAGACGTAGTCGGAACGAGCACTTACGCACTTATTCTCAAAAAGGAAATGCCATGAGTTGTTCTTTCAACGGCTTTTACTTATTTAAAGTTCAACTTTAGATTTACGTGTTTTCTTTTACATTATCACCAAAGCTCACGATGAATCACCCTTTACAAAGATTAAAGAATAGAATGTCAGCATCCATTCACGAAAAAGATTACCGTGTAGTCTGTTTGGACATTGCCAAAGTTTCTTGACACGGTTTGGCAACATGGACGGTTCGGGAACAAGGACCGCTCTGTGAATTCAGAAATACGAGGGCTGTCTGATAAATAACCGACCTAACAATGATGCATGCGACTTTTTCAAAATTTGTTTATTTATTTTTCTACACAGTCTCCTTGTAACTCCACACACTTCTCCCAGCGATGCTCCCATCTCTGCAACCCTTCCAAATAGTACTTGGCATCTTTGTCTGCAAAATACGAGTTCACGAAAGAGATTGCCTCCTCATTTGACGAAAATCTCTGGCCGCCGAGCGCAGTTATGGTAGTCAAATTTGGGCACCCGCGAAGACGACAAACTAAGAAATAGTTCAAAGCCAGCATAACTAAAAATGTGACAACACCTCTGCATGCTCGTCCAATTCGGCCTGTGGAAGACATTTCTGTTATTCGCGATAGCTTCGCAGCAGAGCTGTCAAACTCGACTCATCATCCTGGGTTCACTATCGTGATATGACAACGGACTTCTTGTCGCCAGAAATTGAGAATATGGACCTGGACGATATATGCTTTCAACAGGGTGGTGTCACTTGCAACTCAGCTAACGAAACAATGACGCTGACAAATTCAATGGCCGTGTTGTCCCACGTCATGGCGGTGTGAATTGGCCGCCAAAATCATGTGACTCGAAGTCTTTAGGTTTCTTCCTTTGAAGATATTTTAAAGAAACACTTTAAGGATGAGCTAATTGGGTACATTCATGACATTGAACCTCAATCATGTCTCAAAGTCATTGGAAATATGGACAAACAAGAATCCATCCCTGCCACCGATGTGCATTCTGTTGATCCACATGCAAAACTATTTCAAACACATTGGACGGTATTGCAGGGTAACACTCAAGACAAAAACTTTATCTTAGTCGTATCCTCATCACATGCGACGCTTCATTGAATAGAGGTAAGCCACTGAAGCCGTTGTGAGCATTTGGTAGATATTTCGTTTCACACATAATTGTCATACATAGATCCTGACTTGTTTTACTCAAAGGGGTATAGATGAGTTTTAATTCAAGACGTTGGAGTTTTCGCCACCACATGCCCCCCATACCGCTCTTCGTCATCTTTTAATAGTGAGTAAGTGCGTCAACTGCTTAAGATGGCTGACCATGTACAGCGTATGGACACCACTGCTCCGGCCCGAAAAGCCTTCGAATCCTAGCCATTGGAACAACGCAACAGAGGACGGTCTATGCTGAGATGGAGCAAACAAGCAGAGAAGGATCTCAACCAACTTGAAGATCGTGTTAGCTGGAGGGGCCTGGTGGTTGAGGCCCAGGTCCACCCCTGACTGTAGTGACAGTGAACGAAGAAAAAGTGTATCAACTCCCACACCGAAGGCTTCAGACTCGATTCCGCGACTGAAGCCGCATTGTTTTTCACGGCACCGCCTCGTTCGAGTTACTGTAAAGGAGTTGTCTATAAAAAGCTTCTAAAATCTCGCCATTGGAGTCGCCAAAAGACTCTCTACTTTTGATAGCTCGCAAAACGCGAGTAGTTGCTGAAAACTAGTTTTTTGCCCCCAGTGGGCTGTAGTGTCACACAATTAATATTTCTTTCACTTCCGTATACTCCTGGCTGCCTGTTGTCTGACCTTATTCATTCACTAGTGCTCCTCGAGACGTGATATTCCTCCCTATTCAATCTTGCTCTGCAATTTCTCCTGTCTGTATCACGTCTTTGAACTGTGTGATGATTTGTATACTAATCTCAATAGTCTCACAGAGGGTTAAAGCTTTGATTCCCACACCCGAAGTCTAATTTCGATTCATGGACTAAACTGTAACCGGTACGGATGAAAATCTTCTCAAATTTTTGCTGTCAGTATTCAGCTGTAGGCCCTCTCTACTATTAAGAGAAAGCCTGATCTCCTCATGGGAACTGTAGAGTCAAACAATTAATTTAATTCTCAGTTCCAATCGTTCAATTATGTTTAACTCAAAATACAGAAATTTTAATTTTACTAGCTCTATGCACAAACACAACACCGTTGATGTCCAATGTCCAAAACTCTTCCTCCAAGTGAATTCTTTCTCCTCCTTCCTCCAGTAACTCTTCAATAACAATCGACCGGCAATTCGAAAGTCACCCAAAAACAATTTCCCCCTCGCAAAGAGTAAGCAATTAGCCTCTCAGCGGACACGTGTGTTGTCCGTTGAAAAACTCAACAACACCGTCAACACACATCAATCGATTCTCGAAAACCACAACTTACCAATTTACTGTTAATTGTCAGCTCCCTATGCAATCATCCCCCGGCTCAACCACCCCGAGCGGGTGTGGATTTTTCAACAACAACAAAAAAAAACACACAAACTCGCAACATAATGAGGCCCAAGTTCACCTTAATCCCAATTATAATCCTTTAATTATTCCCCTCAGCTCACGCCAGTGCACGCGGTGTGAAAGCGAGGGAAAATCATTAAAGGCGCCCACAAACTCGCTCGAAATTCATCTCAAACCGCTCAAAGGATAACCCAATCGGATGGCGAAACCACCGCACCAAAGCTACAGAGACCCACCCCTACGGCGTGGCGCAATGACCTTGAATCTGCCAGTCAGTCAGTTTTGACTTTCAAAGCATCCCAGCTAGCTGCCGCCACCGCACCATAGCGCCTAAACAACGCATTATCCTTTCTAATTATTTTTCAATCACAATATCACTCGAAATCGAATCCGTCCGCCTGTGGGTGAGTGGGCGAGCGATTGAAACAAAAGAAGACGAAAGACAAGGAAGGACACAAAACACAAAAAAAGAAAAAAAACATAAAAATTCAGTTAAAGGTTATTTCCAGTGACTGGGATGTGTTTGTCCTTTCGCCTTAATCAATTGAATTCGATATGAAGTCATCAATGGAGCGACCCGCTGCGGAAAGGAGGACACGAGTGTGCTCGGCTCGTACTCGTCCTGACAGTTTCACATTTCATTCATTGAAATAAATAAATAAACGGCATCCACCGCCCGCTACCCCCTGTGAAATGCGGGAAGCCATTTCTTTTCTCGTTCTCGTTCCATCCTCCACCACCGCTGCGCTGCCGCCGTCACGAGCACACGTCTCGACCTAACCCACTAGGAGTCACCTGTCTAAGGGCGGCTGGGACATAAGGACGAAAAAAAAAAAAACCGAAGCGAGCGGAAGAAAACTTTCCCAACACACACACACACACACGAACGCACGCCGAACAGACAAACACGCGCGCATGACGCTGTGGGGGAGGAAATCACTTCACTTAGTTGGAAATTTACTTTTGTTTTCATCTTTTATGAAACCTGTCCATTCGGGTACACATTGAGTGATCCCGGTCGAATGGGGACGACGACGACGAGGTTGTAGGTTGACAAGGACAACCGGGGCGGATGGAGTAGGCACTCGGCATCATCGTGGAGCATTTGAATTTTTTGTTGGCCTCCTTCCCCGCTTTCCTGGGATGAAATGTGATTTTCAACCAAAACCAGGCCGGATCAAGCCCCCTAGACCCGGAGGAATCAAAGAAAACTTTTTCTCCCCAGCCACCATGCCACCGTTCGAGCCCGCTTTGGCACACGAATGAATGACAGTTCGGTTGTTTGCTGTTGGCGGCTGCTGTCGTAAGTGGGCGGCGTATGGTCGACGTGGTGGAGGGGCGGCCGGTGGGCAGGAGCAACAAATATAACAGCGCAGCATCCACGTTTTCCTTCTAAAGATGGCACCAGTCCCCGCACACCCTTCGTCATTCACCGACCGGGACAGCGAATGCCTGGATATGGGCCCGGGCGGAGCGGAAATCCTTCTGCTCACGTGTAAGCACCAGAGGAGGATATAAAAAGAGCGCTCGAAACGGATTTCACCAGCAGCAGCAGCAACTCTCTGTCAGCTGTTCCTCGGTTGCACGCAGCAGAGCAGCGAGTCTGTGGAAACCCCGTACGTTTCATTGTGAAAACGGAGGGGGACCATCCTCGCCCACACACACACTACACATTCATTCCCATTGACGGTGAAAGGTGGCTCCGGATCGATATTTGTGAATTTAAAAGGATTCCTGCCCCTCCTCTGAGAGTGGGTGTGCTGTGAATGGAGTCCTGGAATTCTAGGAAGGACACGATGACAGGGAAGTGCTAATTAAAGGAATTCCTTCAAGTTTAAGGTGTCTAGAGGCAGCTTCCATGTCGATGACGAGTCATGTGAGACGTTGATAATCCGGCCATCCCCAGGTGGAATCAGAAAGTCTCCTCATAGTTTAGCACAGCACTCGGTTGTCAGGCCAATGGCAGTGCTGGAGTAGGAGTTGTAATCTGTACCAATTAACAACAAAGGCGTCTTCGCGTCTAAGGATTTCAGTTCAATTGAAAGAAGGTCTCCTCTGCGCAAGGCGGGGGACATGGTTTCATCGCGTGGGAGTTTCAAAGTTTCCAATCGTCGTGCCCGGGAAGTGGGAGCGTTTCTCAAAAATCGAATGACGCAAGGAGAAGGAAGAAATCAAAGAGGCGAACAAATGAGCCTTCGAAAAGCCTCATTAATGCGTGCCAGAGGTCGCAGTGGCACTTCGCAGGATGGGGTGAAGATTTGAAAGAAAACACGATGTGCGGTGGTATGACGAGAGGTCCTTTCGCATTCCCTTTGAGGTATTAAAAGAATGAAATGCAAGCGATTCTTGGGCTTCTTTCCTTCTCGATGGAAGCTCAATTCCACCAATTGGACGTGGAGGACTGGAGGAGTAAGGTTGGCGCTGAAGTTGGGACAGAATTCAAAAGAAACAGTTTTCAAGTACAAAGGATGGGCTTCAATGTTTCGGCTGTCTTTCTGCAGTATTGTTTGTTCTGGACAAGCTGTTCTAGTGGTGCGTAGGGTTTATACTAAGAAACGCACGGCTGTCTGCGAATGTCACAGGGACCCGCTCATTGTGTCACACAGCCACAAAATAAATCCGACATTGATGACAAGGGCAATGAAGGTGATGAGATGACAGATGAGCAAGGAAAGCAAAGAGAAAAGTTGTTTATGGAAGCAGAAGGAAAGTATAAAATTATCTTTCTCTCCATTGATTGGCGCTACAGTGCGGTGTGGCCCGGCAACCAAAATGACACTTCAGCTAGCACGTCCTCTCGTCAGTTGCCTCCAATTTTGCACACTGGGTTGATTGTAGAAATCTTGGAGTCGGGTTTCATCTGTTGTGTTGACCAAATGGCGTGGATTCTCAAGCTGGGTCTGTGTTTTCCATGAGCTCGAAATGGCCTAGCCTCCTTAAGCGTTGTATGCAGAGACGCTTGACTAGGGCATGAAACCGCACATCGATTCGTCGTTTAACCAGCTCTTGAAAGTGCCGTACACGCAAACATGAGAGAGAATCGGAAAGTCTTTCGAAACGAACAGAGGGTTTCCTTGAAGCAAGTTGGTAAGTTTTAGGTTACAGCCCCATAGAGCGGGACAGCGAAGATCAGGGTGCTGCTCAAAGCCAACTTGGTCTTGGAGAGAGAAATCTCTTTTCCTCAATCGCTTCTTAATTCCATAGAAAGATCAAATGGAAAGTTCGATTATACGTCTCATAACATTACAGTGGAGCCAAAGTAGACGAAGTACTTGACTACCTCAAAGGTTTTGCTTTCCCTTGTGACTGTCTGTGACATCGATGTTGTCCGTTCTCTCATGAGACTGCATACACCATGTTTAGCAACAGACGAATTTTGCCCGCTTCCATTTAAATTTAAACAAATGCTTAAATGCCGGCTCACTGTACTCTTCCAATCACGTCAAAGATGAGTTATCAAACCCATCAAAAGCGATTATAATTCATTATCCCACATATATCGCCTTTTTATTTCACGAAGGACGTTTGAAGTTTTAACTTGGTTTTTGGGGAGGTTTGAAAAAACTTTTATAAGACATTCAGGAAACGGTATTCACTTCTAAGCGTCACAAAACACACTGTCGATGATGACTAATGGAGCACCTCGTCATAAGAAGAATAACAACACAAGACGCAATGAACCGGTACCTGCCTAATAGATATGGAAAATGCGTTCGATACCGCTTGCCTAAAGGACCATTGCTTGAAGTTACTCAGAATAAGCATAGGTAAGTCATTGCTACAGTATATGAAGCTAGTTCAAAATGGGGGGTTTTCAAATAAGGATTTTACACCTTTTTTTGAACAAATTACTCGATTGTCCACTCTACCACGATGAAAACGTTGAGCTTACTGAATAAATTGACAGTGACAATTTGAAAATAAATGACAGAGTGCGTTCACAAATTAAATTCGAAGCTGTCAAGTCCTAATTGGCAAACATAATACATTGGGTAAGTGACATTTACGCTTGCATATATATGGTTTCGTTTTCTATTTAACTTTTTTATTTCTTCATATTGGAAGTACAAATTACTTTAGTCCAGCTTTTTTAGTTTAGTTTTCGTCTCTGTTTTTGATATTGATATCAGTTGGGCTCAGGTGTCTCTTTATTGAAAAAATGTAAAGAAAACATAACATCTCTCTGGCAATTTTTGATTACTCAATCCAATAGTTGAGCCATTCTTTGATATCTTCAAAAGACGCGAACCGTTGACCACCCCAAAAGTTGTGTATCCATCGAAAAATCCAGTAGTGGGAAACAGCAAGGTCTAGAGAATACGGCTGGTGGGGTGACACCTGCCATTTCAGCCTTTCAAGGTAGTTTTGTCTGCTACAGCCACGTGCGGCCGAACATTATCAGGTTGAAAAATTAACTTGTCATGCCTATCGGTTCCTTATAGCCATTTGTTAAACAATGCAAGGCTTCAATGCATAAGTTGCCATTGACAACGTTCCCCATCAATAGTTTCGCCTGGTTTAAGCAGCTCATAGTACACCACACCCATCTGGTCCCATTATATGCAGAGCATGACCTTTGAACACTGCATGGTTTTTCGTGGCTCAGATGTAGACGATGATAAAACGAGTTCACCAGGCTTTGCATATTATTTTCTGTTTTTGGGGTTTTTGTAGTATTAGTGTACACTTTTCATCTTCAGTCTCTATCCGGTGCAAAAATCGCTTCTTTTGGTTTTATTCAAGAAGCTGTTCCGAGGTAAAAAAATTGCTTTTCAACATCTCGGCCCTTCAATTCGTAAATTATACTAATTGAGCGGCATTACAGCCCACAGGGGATCAGGACCAAGCTTCTTCCGCAATAACTCGTCTTGTGCACGCTACTGTTCATGAGTAGAAGGTTCATGTAGTTTTTTGCCTACTCCAAACGACGAATACTCTTTAAGTGCTGTCAGCGGCACAAGTAGGTCCCATGAAAAAAGTAGTAAAAGGTGTTCTGTCCGGGAATCGAACCTAGAACCTTGACGACTGAGTCGACGCACTTAACCACTACGCCACGGTGTCCTAGTTTGAAATCTTATGGCATCTAATTTCCTTGCTGTTGAATAAATTCAAATTTTCTTTATCGAACGGAAATTATTTGCACCGAGTTCACTTTGCATTTGGCACGGATCTTGATTGATTCAGTAAAGACTCTAGATCCTCATTTTCAAACTTTTTGAACTGGCCAAGACGCTCTTTGTGTTCGACGCTAAACTCACCCGTTTTGAAGCTTCAAAGTGAAGGTTGCTGCATAGGTACTTGGCTGGAATGTGAAAAAACCGCCACGTAAAAGTGATTCTGAATTCGCACATAGGACACAAGACGGCAACGCAGACTTATGAGAACAATTTGCGAAGTTTAAGGAGACAAAGGTGTGTGCAGAATAACAGCTGGAAAGTGGTTTGCTCGGTTTCGAATATGCCATGCACTCTTTTCAAACAATCACTGAAAAGCTGATAAAATCACGTAAAACTTTGCCAATACTGACACATAAGGAAGTAGAAGTTGCTAAGGAACTAGGTATTCATCATTAGATATGATTGTGGCTTCAAACATCGAGCTAAATATGAATAAACAGCGAATCAATTCAATGACATAATTTTTCATTTGCGAGTCATTGCTAAAATAGAACGAAACCGAACTCATTCATAAGCGAGCTTCATATTTTTTTGAGCTGCTTGTGACGATCTCTAACCCCCTTGCGATTTGATTGAAGTTTTCCAAGAGAATGAAGTCTAAGGTATCACCTTTCACACAAGTTCGAGTATTGCCAGATGAAATTTATGTTCCTAGAGGCAACTCTACCGACAGTTCATCTTCAGACTTCCTTGAACACCTAAAAATAAGATGTCCTCCTCCCAGCCTACAGGTTCGACGAGGCGGGAAAAACCGAATCTACTGTCGGTGTTCCTGCCGCATCCTGTTTCCTCTTCCGCCAATGGCTGATGCAAAATAAATTGAATTCTGAGCTCTATACATGAGTGCGTTACGCATTCCCCCTTCAAGTTCTGCATCAATTGGAGCAACTGCCAATCAGTTTCCCCCATCCCCTTCAAATGGCTAGTTCCTCCACTAACAGTCCATTTCAGTCACAGAACACGAAACTTTTTAGCACTTAATGTCCTTTATCAGTTTTTTTTTTTCTCAGATTTCAGTCACCATTTCCTGGACTTGCCGTGGCCATAAACCATGCTTCTGACGTAAATGGATTTTTGTTGTCATTGTCTGACCGAGGCCATCAATAAAACCGCGGTTTCGGGGGTAGTTCTTGCGCAAGGTCAACGGGGAAGGCAACAGTGAACCACATAAATGCACATAAAAAGGGACAACTATCCCCCGAGTGGCACATCCGTAGAAACCGCTTCTTCCCTTCCTCTTCAGCCGCGTGCGGCGACGAATAGAGACATTGACTGGCAGTCGTAAAGATTTCGAATCTCAAGGTTGAGAGTTTTATCACCGTTTTTAGCAGTTTCGACGGCTGTTCGTTAATTTGCCTTGATTTGGGACAAAAAGCCGCAGTTTTGAACACACCTTCCCCCTCTGACACACACTACATCCCATCACCGCGAGTTTTCAGCGTTTTTCAATCGCTCAACACACTGAAAAGTTTTCCGAGGAATCCCTCCTGCGGACAAACCAAATTTCCCACCCTTAAGTGGCGCTCTCCTTTCAACGAGCTTTCCATTTTGCTGCTCTCAAACGCGCACCAGGCCCTTCCTTGCTTGGCGGTGAATGTCCCGTACTCAAGTGCTTGAACTTTCGATTTCCACATCCATCATCGCTTTGAAGACATCATCTTCTGAGAAGCCACCTCCTCAAAGCACGGGCAGGAGGAGAAAGTCCCCCGCAATGTTTGTGTAATGTAACTGGCACGTGGCAGCCGGTCGACCTCTGAACACCCCCCACACACAGACAGAAGACAGAGTGCACACTGCACTGGGCACATCCCGTGCGGAGCCATTGATCACCACCCAATTTCCCATGTGTCCTTTCGCGCCCATTTTTAACAGCGGCATGCATCAAGAACTGGCAGGAGTTTGTCAGAATTTGATATTCCGTACTGCCCCACCTGAACGGTGCTCGTCGTCGGCAGGCGCCACCTGCCAGTGGGCGGCCACCACACCCCTGCGAAGAGCAAAAATTACTTTTACGTAATTCCTTTTCCATTTCGTTCGATTCACTGTCAATTTTCTATTATTCCATCCCTCCGGCGCGGTGCGCTGCCATATCGCTTCGATCAAAGTCAGAGCCAACGAGCACTCCTCGCGGCGCACATTGCCGGCCCGCACGAACTGCGGAGCGAGTGGGCGCCGATGGAATGTCGGTCTACGGTACCACCCTTATCAAAATTCATTTTGATTGAGGATGTTACTTAGACACTCTTGTACCGACTAATCTGCTTTTGCGAGTTTCTAATGTGTGTATGATAAATTGACGGATATCAATCTTTTGATGTCGACTGTCAAAAAGGGAAAAGTTCTCTAAATGACAAGTGGAGTGCGGCGTCGACTGGTTTGGGGTTCGGGGCTCGGATGGGAAAACTTTTGAAGGATTCAGTTGAAGGAGGATCCATTCAGCTGTCTATTAATGCACGTCATTCACTGACACATATTCGCCCCTCCTGCGAGCTGCGAGCTGCGAGCTGCGAGGATGGGGTGAAGGACGTCGTCATCGTGTCCGGGATCGAAGGCTGGAATAATGACGACGGAAGAGAGATTTCCATGACATTAACATAGCTGATGCCAGGATGGTGGCATGACTGAGGTTGTCGGAAGACGAAACGATTTTTGGCCTGACTTTGGTGTGGAGCGGATGACCAGGGGCTGTGGTCTGCGGTGAACAATAGTTTTGTTTGGTGAAGAGACAGACATGCGAGGGAATTGTCGTTTGAAGGAGAGTTGTTGGACTTCTCTGAGTTACATGTAGCTTATAACTTTGGATAGAAGAACGGAAGAAGACAAGAAGAAATCACAAAAAAGTTACGAATTCGAAGTCACAGTATGCCATTAACTTTGCTTTGGACTAAAATTAAATCGATAACTAACATTTATACTCGCGCGACGAGGGTTTCGTTTTGGCTTTTCAAAATTTCAGCACCCTTTTTCGTGAGTTAAGTCATTTTCCGTTTTTCTTTTTCCGAGATCTTCGACTTTCGGAGTTTCAACTGATCTGGGTTCACAGCATTTTAGGACTCCTCGGGATTAAGGACATTTCAGGACTTTGACTCTTCTGAATTTCTGGCACTTGAGATCATTGCGTTCTTGGAATTCCTCTGCAGGAATTAAGAATTCCATAGCTTTGGCTTCCCGGAATTTCGGTCGTTTCAAGATATTGGCTTTTTACAAATATGGACGTTTCGTAACTTTGATTTTTGAAATTGAAATCATTTCGGGCATGCATATTTTTTGGACTTTTGACATTTCTGAAATTTAAGAAATTTGGCTCTTCGTGATTTTTGCGATTTCGGGATATCAGAAATTTGGTTTTATGGGCATTTTCTAAAGTATGATTTTGGGGACTTTGGTCCTTTAAGTGTTATGTCTTCTCGGGATTTCAGCACTCCAAAACATTGGGTCATTGGAATCTCCGACAGTTAAGAATGTACAGAATTTAATGGCTTGCCTCTTTGGAATATTGGCCGTTGTGGGAAAATAATTTTTCAGGATAATGAACATTTTGGAACTTTGGACTTTCAGAATTCAGGGCATTTCGAAATTTTTCTCCTCCGCGACTTTGAACATTTCGAGACTTAAACTTTTCTAGGTTGTCGTCATTTCAGAACAGTTTTTAGGAATCTGGGGCCTTTCGGGACTTTGGCCCTTTGGGATTTTGGACATTTCCCAAAGAGTGGAACTCTTAGTATTTTTTGACTTCACGGAATTTCGGGCATGAGAAAATAAGCTTCTCACGCTCTTGAGCATCTCAAAACATAAGCAGCTACGCTATTGTATCATTCTTAAAATTCCGCTCTTAGGATTTTTTGGTTATTAACTTATTTGGAGTTTAGGGCATAAGAAAGCAATTTCAAACCCTTCAAAACATGCGCTGATACAAATTTGTGACATTTTTAGAATTCTAGCATTTCAGAATTTTGGTTTTCCGAGGCTTTGGATAATTCGAGACATAAGCTTTCCTAGGTTTTCAGCATTTCTTGACTTTTGTTTTTGGAAATACAGGCCATTTCGAGATTTTGGATTCTGAGAACGTTAAATATAAGGTTGTCAAATATCTCCCTTCTGACTTTTTGTCTTTGAATTTTCCGGCTATTTACAAAGCGCTACAGAGCTCGTATCTGGCAATACTATACATAATTTGAAAGGTCTTATAACTTTATAACGTAACCTACAAAACGACGCTATGCATGATTAGTTTGGATATTGCGTACAACAGTTATAGACGTGTAAGCATGGAATTCACTAACGCCGAAATTAGCCATATTTTAAAGTTTTCCTTCGTTAAAGGCAAATCCGCTAGGGAAACTTTCCGTGAGATTAATGGTATTTTGGGGGATGGCACTCTATCACTTCGAACCGAACCTGTGACTACGAATACCGATCGAATCATGGAAATCATCGAGTTAGGCCAGCATGTGGCATCTCCTGACATCGACCAGGTGATGGAAGTTAGTCACCAAACGAATTTAAACCATCTGCAGAAGGCTGGATACAAAAAAGCTTGATGTTTGGGTGCTTCTGGACCGAATCAACGCCTGCGATATGCTGCTGAAACGGAACGAACTCGACCCATTTTTGAAGCGGATGGCGACTGGCGACGAAAAATGGATCACATAAGAAAATATCATGCGAAAACGGTAGTGGTTGAAGGCCGGTGAATCGTCCCAAACAGTGGCCAGGCCGGGATTGATGGCCAGGAAGGTTTTGCTGTGTGTTTGGTGGGATTGGAAGGGAATCATCCACTATGAGCTCCTCCCATATGGCCAGACGCTTAATTCTACCATCTACTGCGAACAACTGAACAGCTTGAAGCAGGCAATCAACCAGAATTGCTCAACAGGAAGGGTATAGTGTTCCACCAGGACAGGCTCAGATGGGAGGTTTTATTGCATCCACCATATAGCTCATTCATAGCGCCAAGTGATTACCACCTGTTCCTGTCCATGGCGAACGCCCTTGTTGGTGTGAAGTTGAACTCAAAAGAGGCTCGTGAAAAGTGGCTGCCCGAGTTCTTCTCAAATACGGAGGGGGGCTCCTGCGAGGGGGCTATTATGAAATTATCGTCTAGATGGAAACAGATTGTCGAACAAAATGGCGCATATTTGAACTAAATCCGATCACTGTAACACTTTTGATGTAGCATTGAATGAAGACCTTATATTATATTTCAAAATTTCGGATCTTCCGAATATTTAAACTTTGCTGATCTATGCTTCTCGTGATCTTGTACAGCTAAGTTTCAATGGGATTTTTGGCATTATGGTCAGTCGGGAATTTAAGGATTTTGGCTTTTTAGTCTGTTTTAGTCTTTTTTGGACTTAAGCTTTGCGTGGTTTTTGGGTTTTGGCGTGTTAGCTAAATACTTCGGTACATTGGCTTTTGGCTAATTCGGGCATTGGTATTTTTGGATTTTTGGGATTATGGGCAGTTGTGTTTGTGGAAATTTTAGGTTTTTTGATCACTCTAAGTTTTCTGCCTTTTCAAAATTTTGGGTATTTCGGGACTTTGAATTTCGAAATTGTATCCATCTTCATCATGCTTTAACCCGTTGTTGTTAATTTTGAACCCTTTCTTCAAATTTTTTATTGCCAACGTCCTCTTTCCTGATGAGTGTTGAACAGATAAGAAGACAATTTCAGAGCAGG
Source organism: Eristalinus sepulchralis (assembly GCA_944738645.1). NCBI lineage: Eukaryota > Metazoa > Arthropoda > Insecta > Diptera > Syrphidae > Eristalinus > Eristalinus sepulchralis. Next base: position 60,692,050 of record OX122886.1, read on the forward strand.
AAAGCTCCTTATTTTCTTTAGGCACACTTACAGACTGATCTTATGTTGCGTTACAGAAATGAACAGCCTCTAGTTTCTGCTACAGAACTTAAACTAATTTCCATAAAATTGAATATATATTTCCTTGGCACTCACCTTAACCCAATAGACGTGCTGATGCGATTCCAACGTCACCTGGAAGTAAACAAACGAAGAAAATGCCATCAGTTCTCAAAAAAAATCTCATCCGCATCATCTAAGACTAGTACAAAATCCAATTTATCAGAATCCTTCAACAAATTTCATTAAGACAGAACCTCTCTGGTCGCAGAACTGGGTTACATGCAGGCAACCTGTTCCGCCAGCGCGGAGACACAAAACCATTCATGCGATGATCCTTGCCACCGCGCAGCCAATGCCGTTTCCGCCGATTGCAAGTGACACGTAATTAAATTACTTTGTTACAATTCCGAGGCGGAGAGCAGCGCTCCGACAGCCAGCACATAAGTGTCCATTTGTCATTTGTAGGCACTTGCCGCAAGCAGAACCCCGTTACGATGCGAAAACAAGTGTCAAGGCATGTGCAATGATACAGTTTGACGCCCCAGCACACTGGTCGTGCAGTCCAACGCACAGAAGGATACCATAAATCTTCCCTCTCGTTAGGTCATGTGTGGTGGCGTTTTGTGAGGTGCGGTATGTGGGGCGGGTGGAGTGCATGCAAATCCTCTCCGGAGTGGTGTTGCAGTTTTTTTTTCTTGCGCCTCGACATGGGACACAGAAAACGTGTCCCCTGCCGCACCCATGAGGTCGGCCAGGGTCGCCCCAAGTGCGTTGCTGCTGCATTTGCCAGGGACCCAAGGCATTTTCTTTGTGCGATAAAAGACGAGAATCGCATACGGATTGGGCGGGCTCCGATGGATTTATGTGCTGATCCGTGCCATGCCGCGTTTGTCTTCAGAGCTGCGTCCTTTGTTCGCCAGAAAATCACTGCGGACGGCGTTGAAATTTGGCATACGGTCGATCAATCGTTGGGCAGGGCAGTCCGAAGCTGTCCGGGAGTCCTTCACTCGGGGCACTGACTAGGGTGGGGTATCTCTTCGAATGAACATACAGCTGACGTCCCCATTTAACGCCGAGATCTACCGTCGGCTTACCGTCCAACACCCACTCGTCAACTTTAGCTCCATTTCACAAAGCATCCCATCCCCCCAGCAATCTCCGCTTGTTCGTGTGAATTCGCCAGTGAAATCCAAATGTACACTTCAAACTCCCCCAGCCGCCGACCACATTAAGGTCATAATCCCACTCAAAGTGGACCCGGTTGCCAACAGCTGCGCAGCGTCCCTAGAAGAACTTCTTCCCCAAATCCACGCCGCATTGACCCCGCCGCGTCTGCACGGCTAATGTTCGGTTATTCCCCCTCGGGTTCGTGGCAGCGCCTGAATTCTTTCACGTCCCTGCACACAGTTATTGTCGCGTACATCCTAAGCCAGCCGTGTACCCGAACCGCATCCGATTCCCCATAAAATATGGTCTTGAGTGCTCATCCCTCCGCCCGCCGCCGCTGACGATGCCGCGCCGGTACGGCGGGGTGTCTTCTCCGAATCTATCGCACAGCACACCATTCGATTCGGTGCGATGAGGTGAACAAACCGTGGAGGCATCATCTTGACGTCGTCTTGAGTGCGCGCACCCTCCCCTCGCCCAGTGTTGAGTAATTAAAGCAACAGAGTAACGGAAGCAATTAGTAACCGAAATGAGAATCACCGAGGGTTGGGGTGGCGCGGCCGAGGTAGACGATTTTCCGCTCTCTGAACTGAAGAAAAGGATTACTGAAAGGATTCTTCATAAATTCTAATTACAGGGCAGAAGCGTGTGCGCGTGGGGAAGCGCGTCCATCCAGGACACTTCAAAGGACTCAATCGGGGGATAGTTTCGGTGTAATTGGATCAGAAAAGATCAAATGCGTTGTGCGTTGCTGCTCTCGAATGACAGCACACCCTGCTCGGCTTGGCCCTTGGCATCCTTTCTCCGGCCGTCCTTCACCGGAAATCCGCTGCCAAGGGAGTGCGGTACTCTGCTGTGCATTGCTTTTGTTTTTGTTTTTGTTTCTGTTTCACTTGAAAAACGCAACCACTACTTGAAGGAGATGATGCGTGCAACACGATGCAATTGGAGGACTGTTTACATACTGTGTGTGCTCATTTGAGATGGATATCGAACTGGGAACGCATCGACGAGTGCTCGTCGTCGTCGTCGTCTTCGTCGTCGCCGCCACTGCCGTCGCCTTCATTTGACCAGCTGTTGCTGAGTGTGAAGAATGATGATGCATCGCTGGCAAGTGATGGCAGCTGAGCGATGAGTGTGCGGCGAGAGAATGACTTTGCCGTCTGCAAATTTTTTGGAGGCATACTGATGAGCCTCTGAAGGAATTCTGTATTTTTAACTTGAAGCACAGTGGTTAGGAGAAGGAAAATTCATGCAGAGCAGTGTTGGTGTATCCCGCACAAAATTCCATTCAATTTCCGATGAGAACTGATTGGCTATTTCAATTATGGTCCGTTTTGAGGGCTCAAAGGATGGTCAGCCTAACAGACTTTCATGATTCAAAAGCATCCCTATTCCGAAACAAATGTTTCACACGAGGAATCACTTAGGTATCTTTCTTTGATGACGCTAGAGTCCGGTCTAGTTCTAGGTCACGAACAAAGAACTTCTACAGACAGTTGTCTCAAGTTGACCACACCAAGTTGATCGAAAAATGTACTTCCCGCCTTCTTCCAATCTCAAACGACGACATCATCCGTCGCATTATTCCAGTTACCCGCTTTTAAGTACCTTTTTGAACCACTGTGCTCTTCATATGCTCAACAAGTGTTGTATCCGGTGCTTGATTTTTTGTCGTCCGCCATAGCCTACGAAAATCGAGAGCAACATAGCCCTTTGATCCTGTTTAACCCAAACTATGTTTTCTCTTGGAAATACAAGGAGCCTCCCCGTGTACTTTCAATGGCGTCCAGGCTTCTGCACCAAAGAGCAGGACAGGGATCAAGAAGTTGTGCAAAGCCACGGGCCTCTTACTCAATTGACTCTTTAGCACAAACAAGCAACGATTGACTATAGAAATTCTGCGTTTGGCTTTCGTACTGTATGTGTTCGCATCCTAAACGGTATGGAACATTAGTGCGTCCTTCATGGACGGGAGCACATAGATATGTTCAGGTTCCTCGCTTAGTCCTCATTTCCCATAAGAGTCATTTTGACCACTTCCGCGTCAATGTCAGCCAAGGCGTCATTGACGGATCGGTGTATCAGTCGACTTCCGCCAATGTCTTCCGTGGTTTCAGCAGATAAAGGATCTTTTAGAAGATCGCACGTTGGGAGTTTATGTGTCTGCTTCGCATGATCTTCTCAAGAATGATGTTCAAAACCTAATCCACAGCACGTAGCCCTGTCTAAGTCTTAACTTGGCCAAGAATATGGGTCAAGGCTATTACAAAGAGGTTCAGGACTCATTCTCTAAGTCCTGGACTATCTTTTCGTAGGAAGAAGGGGGAAGGACTTGAATAAGAACAGTCCGTTGAAGAACATAGTTGAGGTCTTAGATGAAGAGTTGAACAAGGACTTAGACAAAGATTTGGATAATGACTTGGACAGGGCGATGGATAATGTCTTGGAATATAAATTGGTCAAATAAATGGACAAGGACAGCTGCAAGGAACATGGACTAGAACAAGGTGACTTAGACAGGAAGTTGGTTAAGGTCTTGGCTAACCACTTCGGTAAGGAGTTTATGGAGGCGTGGTCGCCGTGGCGTAGTGGCTAAGTGCGCCGACCTTATTAAGGAGTTTGCAAGGGATTTGGGAAAAAAACTTAGACAAGAAATTGGTCATAGACTTGGACTAAGAGTTGGATAATTTATTGAATAATTTGGATAATCAATTTCACAAGGACATGGACTAAGGACTCATCTTCTGGCATCCTTTTAGAAAGCTAATTAAAATTTTTAAATGATTCAAGAGTAGGGATCTTTTCACAACAACCCTCCTTAGGAAGCAGGTCCGAATTTTTGTTGGCTATAATTACTGTTCTTCTTGACTTCAAGAGAGTATTGAGACAGTAATATTCTTCCTTGGACGAGATGATCCAACGACAAGCTCGATGGTGGCATGTGGCTAGTAAAGGCTCTAGGATGGCAAGATCATACAAAGCGAATGGATAATACTTCTCCGGCCCAAAGAGTCTTCCAATCTGAGCCATTGGGACAATGCAATAGAGGATGACCTCCGTTGAGACGGGACGTCCAAGTTGAGAAGGACCTCAACCAAATTGGAGTGCGGAATTGCAGACAGACGACAAGAGACAGACTGGCAAGAGACACTTGCTGAAGAAAAATTTTGGTTGATGCCCATGTCCACCCTGAATTGTAATGCCACTCAAGGAAGAAGATAAAGAAGAAGAAACTCCGCTGTCCCCGTAAATGTGTGAGCTTCTGTTCATTTGATATTTTTTTGTTTTACTTGAACATGAACGCAGTCGTCATTAAGTTTACTTACTGCTCTTCAAACTCGCGGAATCTAGTGTGGTATTAGTATTAAAAAAACAGAAATATGAAGTCATGAGTCTAAGGACGAGCGTAATGCTTTGGCGATCGGAAGAGGCCATATTTGCATATCTGTGATATTTGCGTCAAGATCGGGAACGAACTCACCGAGACCTTCAATGTCAAAAAAGGTTTTAGACAAGGCGACGCACTGTGAGAAGATCGTGCGTAACTCACAGGTCAACACCAGAGGTACGATCTTCCAAAAGTCAGCTCAATTGCTAGCTTACGCCGACGACATTGACACGATTGGACGAACACAGCGAGCCGTCAATGGGGCGTTTCCTGGCATTGAAACGGAAGCGGCTTAAATGGGTCTGGTGGTTAATGAGGGCAAAACGAAGTACATGCTGTCATCAAGGAAGGACACACAACATCGGCGTCTCGGAAAGAGCGTCACACTAGGCAGCAGAAACTTCGAGGTAGTTAAGGACTTCGTCTACCTCGGTTCCGCAGTAAACAGGGACAATAACACCAGAACCGAAATCAAACGCAGAATCACTCTTGCCAATCGCTGTTTCTTTGCGCTCAAGAGGCAATTGAGTAATAAAGCCCTCTCTCGAAAAACTAAGCTTGCTTTATATAACACGTTGATCATCCCAGTCCTACTTTATGGCGTGGAAACTTGGACACAACTAAAAGCGAATGAAGATGCCTTTGGTCTCTTCGAGAGAAAAGTTCTGCGCGCGATTTTTGGTCCTGTTTGCGTTGATGGCATCTGGAGGAGAAGATTCAACCACGAACTGTATGGGCTGTACAGCAGCATGAGTCTAGTCAATCGTCTACGGATACAACGCTTAAGATGGCTAGGCCATGTAGAGTGTATGGACACCACTGATCCGGCCCGAAAAGTTTTCGAATCTGAGCCATTGGAACTACGTAACAGAGGACGGCCCAGGATAAGGTGGCGCACGCAAGTGGAGAAGGACTTCAACCAACTTGGAGTGCGCAACTGGCGGCAGCTGGCGAAAGATCGTGCTGGCTGGAGAGGCATGTTGGTTGAGGCCCAGGTCCACCCTGGACTGTAGCGCCATAAGAAGAAGAAGAAGAAGATATTTGCGAGCAATAGTTGTCAAAGTTCAGTATTCCGACACTTTTAGAGTGTTTCCTTATTTTTGGCATCGTTGAAACAGCCATGAAAGCCAAAGTCACATTATGTCCGCCTTCGAGGGTTGGGTAAGTGTATCGACTCACAGCTATTAGGACCTGGAGCGAATGTTGATCTCGCACTTTTTTACAGCACGATCTCTTTCTGATGATGAACGCATTCAGAGAGATTGCTACTTGCCAACGAAAATGCGTTCAAAGTTTCGCTGTTCAAATTCGAGAGCAAACTGTGTACTCAGAACACATTCCACACGAAAAATTGTAGGACCTGGTCTCTTGTAGACTGTGGCGCCAATCAATTTGTTTATTTAAAGTTCCACATTAGAGCCACTTTCTGAGAGAAAATTGCTGAATGGCCCTTAAAAATGTTGTTTTCCACGTCTCTCGCATGTCCTCATTTATCCAGAAATATCCAAATTGGACAACAAAGCGGTGTGAGCTCAGTTATCATTCAGCCCATTGAGGCGCATATCAACGTCTGCGACAATCAGACTTCCCATCAATCCCCAGGCGATTTCACCCTCGGACGGGCGTAGTGCGAATTCCTACGAATTCCTAATCCGACAGATTTCCTTCCATAAATTCGACAACCATGGCAACAAAATCTAGCACAAACAGCTTCTCGCAATATCATCCCGAAATCTGCGAAAACAAAATCACGGGAAACATCACATAAAACATCTTAAACGGTTGGCTACCCAAATCGACGAATATTTCCACGCCGCCCACCGCCATTCAATGAATTATACATTTCCCCCTCTCCATCTCTCTCCATCTCTCTCACTCTCTCTCTGTTTCTCTGGGGCGCTGGGTCTTAAATAAACAAAAGAATGTTTTATATTTCGTTAATGACATAATTAGACATCCTCCCACGGTGACGTAAATGAAACACACTGAGGCTGCGATGACAACGACTACGCCAGCACCGTCGTCGTGGTGTGGTGTGCGCTCTGTTGTCTGTTGAAATATTTTGTGATAATTTATGAAAATCACTTCGCAGCGCAAATCGACTAGAAACCTTTAATTTACGCAAGAAGGACTCGCCCGCCCGAGGAGAGAGAGCGCGAAACAGAAAGCCAACGACCAGAACGAAGTTCCCACTTGAATGTCAAGTGCAGCGACAAAGCGAACAGAGCTAAGCGCGCCGCTCAGCAACGAAAACAATTCACCATTGCGGTCGCTTTGAGGAGAGGCGGCATCACCCAAAAATACTCTTTCACGGCAAAAGGAAGCCCGCACTCTCAGTCGCGGCATCTACGTGCAGAAGATATATTTTCCGTCGATTTAAATTTAACAATTTTCAAATATAATTCTTCGGCGCATATATTTTTAAATCAGAGTCCTGCTAAACTTAGATTATACACTCGCCGAGGGTAATGTTTGTGTTTATCTTTTACAGAGGCGGGCGGCACGGGTGCACCCCTAAATAGACGCAGGAGTTTGTTGTGATTTAGCGCTGTTGTTGGATCTGTGTCCGAGCAGCTGTTTTGTGCGTGGACGAGGCACGAGTCGATGGCAACTCTGGAAGGATAATTACCGTTAGTTTAAAATCGATAAACCCATAAAGACTCTCTCGCCAGATTATGATTTATGCATGCGTGATGGTGCGGCGGAACGAGACGCGTGGGCGATGAGGTTGAAATATAAAATTTTGCTTTGGTTGAGCTTTTATTGCCGCTGGATGGGAACGGGGGCAGGCAACTGTTTGTCTGCTGCGAAGTAGAGAGAATAAATCTCTTGGCATTGAATTTGGGAATGGGCAAAGTGGGAAGTGGGGACGAAAGTGGTGCCAGCTGAGTTGGGGGGGTTTGGAGGCGAGGGTGCTTTAGAGCGCAAAAATGCCGTTAAATCATCCATCAACACTGAAGGAAACTGCGATCTGCGATCATGAGGTGGGTGTGTGGATGGCTGTTTTCAAGACAGGGATATGAAGTCAGACATGAAGGCAGTAAGTTATTTGTAGCGAATTTTAACGTCATCATCATCATCGTCGTCTTGAACCGGGGTGTTCCACTAAAGGGGTGACGGGGCAAAGCACGCACAGGAGACCCACGGGCCGCTCGATCCTTCGCCATCGACTCCCACTCATCACGAGCTATTCCCAAGTGCAGGCAGGCGAGTCTATGAATTTGATCCAACAACCTCGCCCTGGATCTGCCAAATCACATCCAAACCATGCCTAGGAAGTCGTGATGCCACCATCATCGTATGACTTCATTCGTACCACATTGCTTTCAATACTTTGATGGGGGAGTTTATTTCGTATGACCTAGTGGAAATTGGTGCGAATTCTTTCAACGGATAGCTGAATCTGGTTTGGCACAAATGGTGTAAAGCTGCTCCTTCCTTCTTTTAGCTTGTGAGGTGATCTAATCTGAATTTTGCAAAGAGCCATCAAGACTTGTATGATGATGTAAGCTACCATCATCAGTTTGCAATAAAACTTGGCTTGCAGCTTTCTCCACTTAAGTGACCTCCTACTAACTGTTATTCACTTTTGCCTCCCTCCCTCTCTCCCTAACTTTCACCCACCCAACTTAAATGGCCTGGTCTGGAGTTTCATCTTTATGCTCACTTCACCCTCTCATTGTTATTCAATGGTTGACTTCAGTGACCTATTGATGACTCCCTGCTCGATAATAATAATAATTGAGTGGTACTACAGCCCACAAGGGACCAGGGCCGAAGGGACCTACAGTTTTTTGCCGACTCTGAACTGCGAGATTTGAGAAGCTTTTCATAGACAATTGATACTTTTTATTTCTTGTCAGAAACTCGAAAGAGGTGGTGCCGTGAAAAAATGCGAGGCGTCTCGTCCGGGAATCGAACCTAGACTAGGCTTAGTAGTAAGTAAAACTCAGTACGACCTGGACTTGGCTGTCGACGTACTGACTACTACGCTACGGCGACCACACTCCCTGCTTTATATGATCCTTTATTTCCCAATTCCCAATGCGGTCACTTTTACGTGATAATAGCAAACACGACTCATAATACATTTAATTTAAGACTTGAATCTGGGCAAAGTTGTGCTCAGAGATCGAACATTTCCTTGTGTAACCTTCCAAAGCGTGCAGTTGCCACCTCATGGTCTAGAATTTGAACAACACACGCTTAAACATTGACATATGAAGACTGAAATTGCTTAACGTAAACACATCTATCCCCTGAAGAAGAGAAAATCTAGCATTAAAGTTGGAAATCTCCTTCGACCAGTTCATAAAAACTGTTCCTTGTTCCAACTATTGTTAAGTTGGACAACAGAGCACAGTTTTGCTGAATTTTTGGCGTAGGTTCCAGGCTTAAATATCATAAGTCTGTAACTCAACAATGGTCTAATAATTTTTCATTGATGAAAATTGTCAAAGGGGCGGCTGCACAATCCGCATGTCCATTTCAGAGCAACAACACCTGCGCTTATATCAAGTGAGAAGCACCTTCTGTTCAAAAGATTTCTTCAACACTAATCCAGCTAGTCTATGCAGCTTAGAACATCATCAAACACCTTTTTTTTAATAATAATGTCAATGGTCGCCGTGGCGTAGTGGGTAAGTGCGTCGACTCCCGCACAAAGGTCCCAGGTTCGTTTCCCGGTCTGAACACCTCGCATTTTTAACGACACAACTTCTTCGGAAAGAAGTTTTTAATGTTCCCAATGCTGCCCAACCAAAAACTGGTTCATTTCGTTGCGCTGAGGTGTGTAAGTGAAGTTCTGTCAAAAGTTTGAGTGGGAGTGAGACCTCGAAAGGAACCCATAAAAATGACAGAATTCGCACTGTGATTAAATGACTGTTAGGGACCTTGGAGCTATGAACATATCTTGCACTGAGGATTGGTCGGGAGTAATCTGCTTCCCTCCGGCGACAAAACTCTTAATTCTGGTCTATCTGAAGAAATTTACTCTAACGCAGCCAGCTGTGGATATGAGAGGATATGAGAGGATTTATGTTCTTGCAGGATAACGTCAAAGTTGGGCCGCAAACGCTAAGTTTGGAGATCCATCGTATGTGACGAATCTAGCTACATACTTACCACCTCTTTCTGGCAATGGCGAATGATTTTGTTGCTGAAACTTTCACCTCAAAAAACGTTTGTTAAACAGGACTCTCGAAGTCTTTCGCCAGCAGCGTCAAGGGAGTTTTTAGGGAGAAAGGACTCAGGACATTACCATCAAAATGGAGTCTATTTGTCTTGTTTTAGTTAATTCTTCAGCCCGGAACGTTTCTATGTCCACAAGCTCAGCGAGAGCTTCTCGTCAATTCTAGACTGGTTTTGGTCACAAAATCTTTTAATATATTTCCAAGCCGGCTTGAAAAAACTATTCAAATGTTGGCTGATGCCCGCGTTCATTTTAAATTTGCCGCAATTGAATCACAAAATATTCCAAATTGTGCTCCAACGTTGTTGACCGAGTAGCAAACAAAACAAGACATTTCTTCTTCTTCTAGTGCCGCTACAGTCCGGGATGGACCTGGGCCTCAACCAAAATGCCTCTCCAGCCAGCACGATCTTTCGCCAGCTGCCGCCAGTTGCGCACTCCAAGTTGGTTGAGGTCCTTCTCCACTTGTGTGCACCACTGTAGCCTGGGCCGTCCTCTGTTGCGTTGTCCTAATGTCTCAGATTCGAAGACTTTTCGGGCCGGAGCAGTGGTGTCCATACGCTCTAAATGGCCTAGTCATCTTAAGCATTGTTTCCGGAGATGCTTGACTAGGCGTTGAATCTTCTTCTCCAGATGCCACCAACGAAAATATGACCAAAATTCGCACGCAAAACTTTACTCTCGAAAAGACTAAGGGCTTCCTCATCCGGTTTTAGGACTGGGATGATCAATGTGTTATATAAAGCAAGCTTAGTCCTTCGAGCCTCTTGAGCCCAAAGAAACAGCGATTGGCAAGAGTGATTCTGCATTTGATTTCGGTACTGGTGTTATTGTCCCTGTTTACCGCGGAGCCGAGGTAGACGAAGTCCTTCACTACCTCGAAGTTTCTGCTGCCTAGTGTTACGCGCTGTCCCAGACGTCGATGTTGTGCAACAACATCACATTTGGCTGACTTAAACAAAGCTGGAGGAGATGTCCTTCTATGTCCGAAAACTTAAGATGGAGAAGACATGTGATTCTCAGAAGAGTGTCAAGATACGATATCTCGAAGGTTAGGCTGATGTGACTATCAATCTGGCCACAGCCCACATAGTCCATTGTCATACCACTTGACCGGATGATTGCCTCCCTGCTCTCTCCCTCTATGAATGAAGCCTATCCCTCTACCTTATACTGGCTTAGCCAGTTCTTTCGGTACTGTTTTTTTTTTTTAGATCTTTCTTACTCCAGCACCGGCTAGTTCGACGAGGTTGTTGTGGAAGTAGTTTTCGACAATAGGTGGACTTTAGAACACTCAAGTAAAGGGAAGATAGGCTTAGCATGAAGTGAATTGATCTCGGAAGCTCCCCGATGGCATGAGGCAGCAGAAGCTACTATTCGCTGTCTTAATCGAATTGTTGCAACATATAAGTGTATTACAAGGTATTGAACAACGGTCTCTTCCTAATCTTCAACTCAAACAAAAGTTATTTATTTGGACAACTAACCTCTTAATGTGGTTTTCCAACATACTGTGCCCAGGAAGTACGCCTGTAATCACACATATGTTACCTTTGCCTAGTCTCAAGTGGTCTTTTCTCCGTGAAAGAGTGAATGTTGGTCATAACTGCCTTGAAATTGTGCACGTATCTAGATCATTCCTTCTAATCTTTTGATAGCAAGTTGAAGGAATTTAGTTTTCACTACTTGAATTGGTGGCCAGAGTGCTGGCAGCAGATTCACCAACTTTTTTGCTCTTGCGTTGACCAGGATACTTGTATGCCGAGAATCAAAGACGTCAAAGTTGAGATGTTTGTGGATGCCGTTTCGAGAGCCCTAATAACCGCCTGACTGCCTACCATCTGTGGGCTCCATTAACAGAAAGCGAGCAGTGTCACGATGTCTCGAAAATATCATACATTGCGAATTGTCCGTATGATTGCCCTTAGAAAGGCAATGCCAATGGCCGGAAATTGCCTTCCTACTTAAAACAGAAATTCCTTGCATCAATAAAACCTGTTGAAAAATTATAGTTTTCTTTTTTAAGTTAAGATGACAGTTTTCCACTTCCACTCCATTTTCTGTCATCTGTCATCGCACCAACCCCCAAAGCGCCCACTAAAGGTCTTCCCCCCTCTTCTCATTATTTTTAGATCCTTTGACCCAACAGCGGCCAACAATCCCCGAGAGGAAGCACATAATTCTCTTCCAATTCAATCAAAACACAAGTGATCTTGTGTCGGAAACGAGAAGAAACGCCACTTTCGAGTGCGGATACAATTAAAAATATCCGCCCGTCGTCGATCGGTCTTGTCTTCAGCCCACCGAGGCGCACCGCCGCCGCCATCGCCACCGCCTCTCTACGCGTACGCAAAAAATAACTTTTTATTTTAAATTTTCACATGCACGGCTCTGGTATGTTTTTATTTAGTTTAAAATCTAAATTAAACCCCAATTGTATTGAAATAAAGTCTCGATATTTTTGGACAGCCGTTGGCGGGGGGGCGCCGATACACCGCGCCGCATAGAAGTTCAAAAGTCTAAAGCACCATCGCCGCCGCCGCCGCCGCCGCTTGCGGCATAGACAGCCAGGGAGATCCTACTTTTAGCGAGTGCCACAAGCCGCAAGACACTCAAAAATACTCAAAATCCAAAATTATCCTTTTATTTACGTTGTTTATATCCGAGAGTTCAATAATAACACTCCTGGTACGTGATACCATGTGCCTGGCGAGAGGTGAGCGCTGCTGCACGGCCAGCGATGACGCCTCGACGATCGTCCTCATCGCCATCATCGCCATCATCACCGCCGTAGTCTTGGGCGTACATAGGAAGTGCTGGGGAATTATGGAAAAGAAGACATTTTTTGTTTTAAGGGAACATCGGCTCCCCTCGATGAAAGAGGTGGACTCGTCAGAGTGCTGAGGTAGTCACGCGGTGTCCCATGGCCCGGGGGCACGGCATGCGGGCCGCTCTGACATGAATGTGAGTTTGCTGAGTTTTCCTTGAACGAAGAGATATTTTTCTTGACGATGTTCTAAATTAAGAACGCTGCACCACTACGAACACAGGCCCGCGGGCTGTCGCCCGGGTGGTGGGGGTCCGCCGTGGGTTGGCCGCCTGCCAGGCAATGCACGGTCTTTATGTATGCGTGCGCTGGTGCGGAGGTGTTCGTTCGAATGATCGCCTCCCATTGGCTAGGGTCTAGGTGATGCTCGACGATTCTGAACTCGATGGTATTTCGCTTCGGTTACGTGGCTGAAAAGTTTTCCGAGCTCTGTGTGCGCACAGGAGGCGGCGTTAGTGTATGGGTGAGTGATAGGATTACACAAGGTGATTTCTTGGTCTTTTTGGATACAATCTGAGATGAAATAAGAAAACAAACTGTGCGAGGAGTATGCGTGTGTGTGTGTGAGCATGTATACATAGTTTTGGTCGAATAGACAGATGCGCAGCACATTTCAAATTTGGTTCACAATTTATGTGACATCCGGCTGATTGAATGTGCACTGATGCAAATATTCATCAAGGGACATGTTTGACTGCAGGATTTATTGAAAAAGATCGAAGGAGCGACAATATTAGTTGGATTTAAGAAGATTTTCTGTGATCACTAAAGTGAAGGGAAGATAGGAATTAATTTCTGAATCTCCCCGACGACATGAGGAGGCAGAAGCTACTCTTCAGTGATTTTAATCGAGAATAAGGCATCCGTTTACTGACAGAAATTTGAAGAAGGGTTTATAAAAGAAGAAGGAAGAATTTCGAATTACAACGTATAAAGTATGGGGTCTAGCGCTCTCATGCAACAGGATCGGGTCACGCCTGTGTGCTAACGCTGGTTACTTTTCACTCATTGTCGTGTATGTTTCGACGATTTCCTCATACTATTAAACGGCACTTATAGCTGCTCCTGATTGGGGAAATGAAAAGTGATTTGGTCTTATCTCGATATGTATATCGATATGTTTCAGACCGCAACCTTTTCTAGGAGAAGACACAAAATCGTGGGTGTGCTTTCGATGCTCGTCTTCATCCAATTACTGCCCAGACCTTTTACGGGTGTCATATTAAAGTCACCACCATTTCACCACGTATGGTTTTGCAGAACAAGAACATTAGAATTTGAGAGAGAGAGAGAGAGATGTACAGATTTCTAAACGGCTTAAAATTCTAAAATTGCGTACTTCATAAAATAATAATAAGTGAGTGGCACTACAGCCCACAAAGGACCAGGGGCGAGCCTCTTGAACAACTACTCATGTTGTGCGTGCTACTGTTCCCTCACGGGTAGAAGGGACCTGCAGTTTTTGCCGACTCCGAACGGCGAGGTTTTGAGAAACTTTTTATAGACAATTGATACACTTTGAGTGTTGTGAGCAACTCGTAAGAGGTGGTGCCGTGACAAAATGCAAGGTGTCTCATACAGGAATCGATCCTTGACTTTCTGCGTGGCAGTGGACGCACTTACCACTACGCCACGGCGACCACTTCATAGGATACAACATCTTAAAATGGCTAAGACCTCCACAGAGGTTCCAAAAAGAGACCATCTTTTAGACGACTGGCTGTAAATGAAAATAAAATGAAACACCAACTCTAAGCATTCAAAGTCAGTTCAAAAAGCGGCCTATCCACAGTCAGAATTAGAGTATTTTCAACCGTTTTCAAAGTAAATAGCCCTATTTGAGATATATGATTAAACTTTGCTTAGCGGCCACCTCTCATAACGAATACCGCTTGTCCCCGTCAGGTATTCGTGCAGCTTCAAGGAAAATCGTGTTTAAAACTTCTCAAAGATGGTAGTGAGTGAGTGTCTGCAATGCAATGCTAAAGACTGCCCAACATGACCTAGACCTCTTCTGAAGGGAATACGAAGACTCTTAACAAGACGGATGCCGCCTTATAGCCTATGGAACTCGTTGTTGATTATTCTAACTGTGCTTACGTTTAGTATTCTCAACTCGATTCTTTTGGTTTTCACTTTGAGCGCTAAGATGAGTGCTTGAAAAAACCAGTCAAAAAAGAGGTCCTTCTGAAGAAGACCGACTTTAATCCCATACAATAAGGTTTGCGTATGTGAAAAAATCCTCGTTCGATCGATGTTGGCAATGAATTGAGAACAGAAGGATAAAGAGAAAAGTTTGAAGGAACAAACAGAAAACCTGAAAATTATACAGAATTTCGATAATTCTTCAACTGCACTCACCCTGTCCCCTGCTTAAAGAGATCGCCTCTATATATTTCTGCATCCCACTTTGAAACATGAAAGCGCGTCGGTTTTAGAGGAGCATTTGTTGTAGAAGTTAGACCCTGGCCTCTTGTGCGCTGTAGTGCCACTCAATAAGTATTATTTGTGCAGCCTGGTCCGACTAGTGGTTGAGCCGCCTTGAAAAGATCTATGCCAATTTTCAACTCTCATTGTATCTTAAGTTCGGGGAATAAGTTTTATTTAAGGAAAAAAAAAAATACTTAGCCACCCTCGGTGATAACGACCTACTGTCAACCTTCGGCGAATTTGATGGCGCTCATCACGTCACAAAGTATGTGACGGCCTCAAATTGGAACTCCTGCAGTGAAGCAAAAGTATAAAGCGTTGTCATCGCGGTATTTTCAGTCGAATAGCCCGATTAAGGCGGTATAGCTGGACGATGTCGATCCCTTTTCAGCATTCCCCTGAGCATATCATGGTTCTCTTTGGATAAATTGATCTTCTGAATTCACCTTACCTTATTCAAAATAACATCCGTAACACATTGTTAATTAAATCACTGATTTAACCAATTGAATGGAATCACTGATGAAACCAAAGACCATTTGGTGCGATGGCGGTTGCCTGACATAGGTGTTGAGGGATCCTGACTGGTAGTGGCAGTGTGACATGCGACTACATTCTAGTTCTGGGAAGTCAACAGTCTCTGTACATTTGTTTCAGTCAGACCGTGCGGCAGGCCTTCCTCATCTAACTTTTGTGGTGGTGATTTAGTGACTGATTTAGTGACTGTGCTGACTAGTAGCTACATAGGTATAGATCTCACTGTTCTAACCAGACCAGGCGTTATAAGGATTTTGCCGTCTTAGTATGTAATTGCATTCACCATAGGGTGTTGCGATCCAGAGAGCGAAAGAGGTCTTAGAAAGGATTTCCTCCCAACCAAGGTGGCGGGATTGTCCCTCAAGCATGATATCATTTGGTACTTGGGTAACTTCACCCAAGCTTCTTCCACATCTACTACTGAATAGAGGATCCCTGCAGATTTTTGCTGACACCGAACACTCTTTCAAAGTTGTCAGCATCTTGAATAAAGGTAGTTTGGTTCCAAAACGTTTTTTTTTTTCACAAAATTAAGCCAAAAAACCGATATACTATTCAAAGTAAAGATTATTGCAGGTTTTAGAACAGAAAGAGACGCAACTAAGGACGGCCTAGGCTAAGGTGGTGCACACAAGTGGAGAAGGACCTCAAAAAACTTGGAGTGCGCAACTTGTGGCAGTTGGCGAAAGATTGTGCTGGCTGGAGAGAAATGTTGGTTGAGGCTCAGGTCCACCTCGGACTGTAGCGCCACAAGAAGAAGAAGAAGACGCACAGAAGGAGAAAGGTCAGATAGAATAAAAGAACACAGTGAAACATGAACCACATCCATTACATAGTTTTGACTTAATTTGTCAAAGTTGATGTTTTCTTGGAGCTTCATTCACTCTCCCTCTCTCTGACAGTGATTATAATTATGAAAGCATCCGGACACATTGGTAAATGCTGCATTTCCCTTAAATCGTGCAGAAAAAGTCGTCTTTTGAAGCATATCTACCCGCTGAACAGAGTAAAGCCGTACTGAATCCAACTGAACACCTGTGTTGGCAATGTCAGGCCACATACCTCAGCTGCAATGGCGCTGCAAATGCGAGGGGTTAAATATATTCACCCAGCCTTCCCCTTTCGATTGTCATGCCAACCCTTACAGAAGAAAGCACTTAAGTAGAAGATTCATCACAAATGAAAACTCATGGTCACATCTTTGTCGCCTTTTGACGTCTGACGGACAAACTAGACAAACTAGACAAGTCATTTCTGAGTTTAGTCATTCTGAAAAATTTTCCAAAGCATTTTGAGCCGTAAACAGATTCGTATGTCCGTCTTTTGAAAAGCAAACAAAAGCTTTATCCCCTATGGTTGCTAATAAAAACATCACAGGGTTTACAACAGTCAGTAAACACTTTCAAAAATCGTCCATAAAACCAACATAACCTCAAGCATCCCAAAAACCCATTATCGTCGCACACCAACCGAACGTACAGTCAGCGTACAATTCAGCGCTTCGGAGATGATGTCACAAATACCACACCATGCCAGTCCTCATTCTATCCTCAAAAGCGAACAAAAACTACGCCATTCCTTGAAATTTGTTTAGATACCATCACCATCACCAATATCGACCCCATCCCCCACCCACCTATACAGCAAATGGATCAGTTTCAAAATTGAAAATCATTTACTGAAATCGTTCCCCAAGCGCATATGGACGGCTTGCCCCCAATAGCCAGCAATTTCCTCTCGACGTAATTCGATACAAAAATTTTCGAACAACGGTAAAAGCCAAACATTCTATGGATAAATCCCAAAGAAAAAAAAATTCTACAAAAGATCTCAAGTCGATTTCATGATCTCACTTGAAACACTGCAAATATCGGTTCACCCCCCCTCACCTCCGCACAGAGTCCCACCGACACAGGACGGCTTACGCTCTTGCCAGCCACACAGCCATTACACAGAAACTCATGCCCAATTAATTCGACATCCGCCATTTTGGAAACGCCAAACCGACTCTCCCCTGCACGTAACCGAAAAACCTAGACGCGCAACGGTATATAGCACCCAACGTTCGCCTGTTCGCCCGTTCGCTCGTTCGCCCGTTCTTGGCGAGCAATTGGCGTCAGCAATCAGCAGCCAGCAAGTAGCGGCGGCGCGGCACCATGTCCCCCCTGAGCCCCAGGTATACACTCGCACAGCGAATGCACGAGTATCTAGGAGCGGCCAAGCAAGTAAATAGAGTCACGACAGTGGATCCGCCGCACTGTCAATGTGTGCGCGCGGCTGGCGGCTTCTGGGGTGAATCCGACGAACCCCTGCACAACTGTGTGTTGTTATAAATTTTCACTAAATTGCGCCACAAACTCTCTGAAGGCAGCAGCACAGCCGCACAGCACGTAACGACTTGGAAAATGTTAAAAGATTTTCAAAGCTGAAAACAGCCAAATGAAAAAAAGACGTTTTTTTTTTGGTTGGTTTTTGACTTTCAATTTGGTATGACCGATCGTGCGGCGCGTCAGCAGAGACTCTCGGCTGCCATTTTAGTGTGCGGTGGTGTTTTTTTGTTTTTCCTTCGCGTTCTTGTTTTGTTGTTCGCTTTGTAGATCATTTGGCAGTTGGCCAACATCAGCGAAATAGTTAAAAAGATCAACACAGCCCGAAGAGGGACGAGATGGCAGCCGCGACAGCGAATAACACAGGACGCGACGATGGAAAACAACGCAATCAATTTTTTTTTTTTTTTTTTTTGAAAAATTCATTTCACTCGATTTTTTTTATGAAAAACGTTTCTTCTGAAAAATTCTTCTTCATCTGCTTCGTTATTTATTTCGCTAAACTTGACGTTTGTTCTTTTTTTCTTCAATTTGCGGCTTCTCATTATTTTCGAGAACATAAAATACCCGCTGACAGGATTTGATTAGAGTTTTTTTTTGTGCGAAATATGCACGGGGGTGGGCGTCATATTTTTCGCCACTACACAGTCTAATTGGACGGAAGTGGTAATGTCCAGGAGACGGCTAATCGAACACAGCGTTGAGGGGATGCAACGCAACATGCCAGGTTGACATGTGAACAAATGAAAAAGGTGTCAGTCAGGCAGACGGAGAGACTTTCTTCTGATTTTGTTGACGTCAAAATTTACTGAATGATCTAAGACTTTAAGAACTTCGAGAATGAACGAGCGCCAAAGTTAATTTTGAGTCTATGAATTCGATAGTTTCAGGTCGTATTTTAAGCTTGGATTATTTTTAAACCTGCAGCTCTCCATTAAACTTTCTCATTGGTACTGTGCAAAGGTCCTGGCAGTCAATCAGGTGGCCTGAATGAATACAAGATGAGGAATCTTTAATTTAAACATTAAGTCACAACTTTTAAGAAGAATTCATAGGACTTGGTTCACAAGGGATTGCTCCCCACTTGGCACCATTGCGTCGCTCACTCTCATACGCTGACGGCGACGGGTTCGATTCTTGGAATGAATCATTTCGCATTTTTTTGGCATTGCCAACTCCTTATTAATTCTCTACGAAAATCTTCTGGCTTTCTGAGTCTGCAAAAAACTGCGGGTCCCAGCGCTCGTAAAAAACAAGAGCACACACAACTCGAGTTGTTGTAAAGGAAGCTTAGACATAGTTCCTTGAGGGCTGTAGAGGCCATCCAATTTTTTATTTTGTTTAATTAATTTTTTCCTACGATCTGCTACAGGATCAAACGCAATTTAATGGCTTTGGTGCATGCTGCATTGTGTGCAGATGTGGGATTTTTTTAGTCTTACGGCTTATATGACGGGGTTATCATCAGAGCATTGAAAGTAATTTCCAAGCTGACAAAATCCAGAAGAATTACCATCTTGCTACTGATTCCCCAAGATGTACTTTTTCATGCCATACACTCCGTCTCCAGGCGGACACGATTGAAAACACGAATCATAGATGATTCTTAAGAGTAACTCCTCATATTGCCTCTTCTCTGGCTTAAACTATATTTTCAGAACTGACGGAGCTTAGGCCGATAAGGTAGATCGGCGTTAAGGACACAGATCGCCAATGCATTCACCGGGCACTTTGCAATAGACACGCTTTCCAGCAGCTGCCCATTACGTCTTCTGTCGATGAAAGGAAGAGTAAGAACTGAAAAGTTTCTTTCATCTCTTTGTTTGCTGCTTAGCCCTCTTCAAAGGAGGAAGGGCAGACAATCTATGTGAAATTAAGCAACTTCCTAAAGCTGTCAACACTTGACAATAGATGTTTCTTTCCTCATAGAGGACCTTTCAACATGTCTTCTTTCAGCTCTACTTACAGTCCGCCACTCCAAACTAACACAACATAAGCTTAGTGCGGCAGTTGTTCCCTTTATTGCATGAATTTGAGCTTTGTTTATTTTTCTTCCAAGCAATAAATTGTAGAAGGGAAACTCGTTTCGAAAAACTGCAAAATTCCCGCGTCGTGATAACGTGATGTGTGAAAAAAAAGATGGTGATGTGTACAATCAGTACGACTTCGATTCCAAAAGGTCCACCGATGATCTGATGTCATATCTTACGGGAAAGTAGGATAAGCCCTTGAACAATGAAGGAGAAAGGGAGATTGTTGTGTCTCATATTTATTATTTGAGAGAGTCAGGATCTCTTGTCGAAAATCTGTCCTTGTGGGATTGATGAGCTCTTCTTCTATAAATTAGAAGTGACCTTTCAAACCATTAAAATTAAGTTGGAATGGGTTGAAGTCTGATATTTTCCATATTAAAACTGGGGTTCCCCAGGGTTCTGTTCAGCCTCCGACACTCTTTCTTATTTTTATAAATTTTCTCTCGTCTACTTCTTCAAGTCAAATTCAGTCCTTCGCTTATGATAGTATGATATGACGATATTCGTTCCTTGGTTCACGTCCTTTCTCTTTGGCCGCAGCCCTGAAACAGCTGCGTGTGTGAGGCACATCAAATTGCGACGTTAACAGCACGATCAACTGGGGTAACACAAAATAGTCGGATTTTATACATCCGAAGACCAATTCTGTATACTATTCCTCAAATGTTTAGCTCCATGGATGGAACTTACGTTGCTAATACCGAAATACTTATTCATCTTGTTAGGAGAGAAGATATGTCAAGTTGAGAGGGACCCTGTTCAGGGATTTGATTGCGACCCAGCCATATGTAAATATCCATTTTGGATACCATGTTGTTCTTTATCTAAAAGAGGCCCTCCGTAGCATGAACATGAAATTTGCTGCAATATGGAGGACGGTTAAACGAGAGCTCCCCTGTTGAGATGTCGAACTCAAGATCGTCATTCGTCTTCGATCCATTGGTGAAAGAAGGCAGAGAATGGACCAGTGACTACGAACAAGATTCCCTGGGAATTCTGATTGAGAATTTTTTTCACGATGGCCAGTTCGAGTGGTGACCAAGTATGAAACTTTGAAGAACATCAAAAGACATATTTTTTAAGGGAATTATTTTATATTTGGCGCGCACTAAAGGGTACCCTTAGGTGACTGGGATTAAGTCACAGTACAGGCCGAAGGTGTAGAAAGAGAGAGGAAGAGGAGGTACCGCTGCACATTGGTCTTAAATGCCTATGGATTGTAAAGATGGGGAATTGTTGACCTGGATAGAATATTCCATATTTGTGTGGACCGACTAAAGAACGAGTCTCAGAACTAAAGTTTACGATCGAAAGTGTGTTAAAGGGTGATTAAATGCGATTAAATTCTTGAAGGGTAGCAATGCAGCATTTCTTTTTTAAAAAAGCGAAAAAAGTTTATAACGCAACATTACGTCGATATTTAAAACCAGTCAATTGAATTCGCGATCTTAAGGGCTTCAAACCAGATAGGAAAGTTATTCCCAAACACATACCGAATATGGAAATTCGTACGGTTTCCTCAACGCAAGAGCCATTAATGGATACTGGTTGGTTATCTTCACAGTAGACAGTAGTGAATTTTGGAACATACTCGAAATGTGTACTAATTCAGCACTTAGCCGAAACGATCACGATGCTGCGAAATATTTCGGTTTCTTAAAAATATGCAAGAAATATGTCATCCCCATGCCTCAAGCTTAAGTTCAACGCTCTTATCTGGACTGGTGCTCCAAAGCCATCTCTTCACATATAATGGACATAATCCAGCCAAATAAATAGAAAATTGCTTATTCGATCTATTCTCTGGAACATCTGAACAAAAAATGCCCTAATGACCCAACGCGGAGTACCCTCTCTGATCGGAATGCCCATCGGTTTACCCTGAAGCCCTTTCGGACGCACAGTTCAGTTTGGAGACTCGTTCTTTAGGCCCACCACAAGAATATGGAGTGCTCTTCCCGACTCTCTTCTCTCAGAGACAGTAGTGCCAACCTATGAAAAAGAGACATTCGACCCAATCCAAAAATTAGTAACTCCGGATAATTGGCAGTCAGCATAACCCCCGGAGCCTTCTGCCAAACTAAACAGAAGTCTCTAAGATTACTCTTCAAATTCAAAATTAAAAATACGGAACTGTAAAAACTAAAGACTAGTTTTGTCAAAGCCTTCAACTCCTTTACATTTCCCTTGTTCGTGCATTTAAGTGCCGCCGATAATGACTCCCCTAACAATCCCGAAAAGGAAACGCATGCTCGCCCAAGTGCATGCACTCAACGACTGAAAGGGTCGTCAGACTTATGAATTTCCCCCAAAAAGTCTTGTCGCCATCCATCATAACCGTGTTTGCTGCTCAGCGCTTCCATCATACATCACCTTTACGCGCCCCATTAAAAAGACGTCCTTTGATGAATGCCTCCCCCGTCGGTGGGAGCATCAGAGCGCCGAGATCGACGCGACGGGCGTAGGTGCAAGAACCACAAATGTCGCCCCATAAAATCGGAGCCATCGTGCCTCAAGTTAATTAATTTCATTGTACAACACAACACTCGCTGTGTACCTCTTCTTCAAAAATCAAATTTAGAAGACAACTTCTGCGACCGCCGCCACTGCAGTTCGGTTCCCTGCGGCCGCCCAACGAGTCCGGGAGACAAGAGGAAGTGATATAACACCAAGCAAGGAGCGACAAGATGAAAAGATACAATCACGGCGCAGAGCGGCGCGCCAGTTGCTAGACCAGAAAAACACGGAAAAGCCCGCCTCATTATTCTTGATGTCGACGGCAAGAGTCGAGCGGCAAATGGCCATGCTCGACACACTGGGGCCCTTTTGCCCACCCAACCGAGGACGCAGCCAGAGCACCCATCAACCTGGCCCCAGAGGCGAATGCACTTGGGCGAGAGATTAGGCACCGGGATTTCGATTCTGTTTACGTTCAGCCAGAGGCGGCGGGCTGGATTTCGAAACCCCAAGCATAACAAAGTGCCTCGCCTCAGGAGGAAGATTGCGGCGCGTCTCTCATACGGAATCATATTAATTGAAAACTAGCACGTGTCCTGTCTATATTTAGCCCCATCGGCCGACGGTTCTGCCGCGCCGAAGGAGGAGGAGGAGGAGGATGTTGGGATGGGGCGATACGCAGACAAGCATTGGTGGTCTGGTTACGCGTCATAACGAATGGAAAACAGAAGCATGCCAGCCACCAGATACGACAGCTTCGTTCAGAGTTTTCCCTTTTCAGTGACGAACTGTCTCACACACCTCGGCGTTCGCCGCCGCCGCCACTGCGCGCGAGTGTGTTCGCTCGGTCCACTGAGTCTGTTGGCGTCCAGCTTAATGATCTCCGATTACACTCCGGCTACGTGCATCTGCCCTTTTAAGGAGCCGCACGACGAATGCAAGTGCCAGCAGCGACATTGTTGCATCGTCGCCGACACCGCCATCGAGCTCGTGCCCATCATCGGCATCGTCATCGTCGCCCTCGTAGCGAATCGAAAGTTTTGACATCGAGTGGCAGGTGCTGGGACGTTTTAATGGCGCATCGGCAGCGCTGCCTGCACCATGGCCGATTCGATGAATTAGTGCGGCGTGAACGACAAGGGTCATCAGTACGCTCCGTCGACACTGGCGGACGAGGCAGATGGGTCATGGAGCGTTTGGCGAAGTGCATCTGCCAATGTTTGGCCCATTAGGCTCTCAGTTTGTCGAGGTTCACTGGCATTTGTCACTCGAGACGGACGCAAGACAGCAGGACGACTCTTGAAGGCTGGCGTTGAGAAATATGAGAAAACAAAAACAGACTCACCTCAGCGGTTGGCCAAAATTTTCTCTGCTCTGCTCGTCCAGCGATGCACTACCATCCCCGCAGCGTGCGGCAAAATTTTCATTCGACGGCGTCACGCGTCTTTTTCACTCAATTCCCTGTTGCAGTTGGAAGTGGGCCAGGAATCTGAAAAGAGCCAACAAACAACAGAACGTCCAATTAAATGATGACACAGGCAGAGTGGGGTAGTTGAGGCAAGTTGAGGGGTGGTGGAGGAACGTAGACTGACGGTCCCAGCTCTAAGGATTCGATTCGGAAACCACATTTTTTCGGGCCATTTACAGACACCCATGGCTCGGCTCGACGAGAAAACATTTTCATTCGATGTGGAAGAGAGTATGACGACAGCCAGCCCGGAGGTGGTGGATGCAGGCAGGCAGGCAACAGTGGTCTCTGGACGCCCACCACCTAGATTCGTGCCGCCGTCGCCGTCACCACCCGACTGCACCCGACTGTGTGGTTGTGTGTTTGCCTCGGATTATTGAGCAGATACGGGGGCGAAACGGGCCGACACGAGAAGGGGTGCACAATTTATGGATGACAACTGTTGATACCCCTGGAGTAGCGTGCGGCATCCGAAATTGAATTTTCTCCGGAGAGGAGCTCCGTCTCCTGAAGACGAAAACTAAAACAACGATAAATTGGATTTGCATTCCGCCCCACCCCCACGCGTTTCTCGTTTGGTGGTGGTTCGTATCAGCGACACGCGCCGCCTACGGACGCTCATTTGTGACGCCGCCGCCGCCGCCGACGGAGGGAGGTGAATGTTGGGGTGGAACGGAAGCACCCATTGGGGAGGTTGGGGATGTGGGATTTATTGAAATGCTGCTTCATCTTCTGAGGCACGGCAGAATGTGGGTGGGGGTGCGGGTGGAAGGCATCCATGCAATGCATTGCCTGAAGTGGTTTCAGATTTTCTCAATGCGCCGTGGCTTATGGTGTCTATGTGAACGGATTTACGAGTATTCGAGGACACGTTGAGAGGACGGCTGAAGTCACGAGTGGATGACGGGTTTTAAGAACGGATTACGCGATTCTTTAGAGAGTTCACGGGTGCTTTCACGCGACCAGATAGATTTCCGGGGGTTGCACACAGAGGGATATCATTTTGAAAAAGCCCAGTCATAGTACGACAGTCGTCAATCACTAGAGCTCTAGAGCTGCCTGCGCAATTGGGAACGCAGCCGCTAGGTATGATCTGAGAGACAGTAGACAGACGTCATCCGAGTAGATCTAGGCAAATGGAAATGTTGGGGCTGTTGAGAGCCTCAAACAGAGGGTCAAGCAGCATATACCATGTTTAAGGAGAGAGGACGCCGCCTTGCGGACAAACTCTGTTAAGCACCGGCTTTATGTATTCGCCCCTTTGGCGGAAAGGGTAAATACGTTTAGTCAATCATGCGGTCAAAATGTATTTAAATTGAGTGACGCTTTACTAACAAAAAGCATGTCCTAGCGTCTTCAGCAACTACTCGTGTTGCGCTTGCTCTTGTTCTCTCACGATTTAAAGCGGCCTACACTCAATTTTCGACTCCAAACACCGAAATTCGAGAAGTTTTTCAAAGACAATGAACGTTGACAGTAACACGAACAGAGGGTGGTATGAAAAAATGCGTAATGACCACTCTGTTCGGCTTTCGATGACGCAATATGCCAAGGGGGCCCTTTTTATAAACTGCACACAAAAATCACAAATACAAAAATTCGGCAAAAATGTTGCTTCTTAACTCAGTCAACACCATTTTGAGGGGAACTCCCCATTTCGGAAAATTCAAGCTGCAGGAAAATCACAGGTCGCGACAATATCATTGTGAGACACAGCGACACTAATAATAATAATAATTGAGTGGCACTACAGCCCATAACGGACCAGGGCCTAGCTTCTACAACAACTACTCGTGTTGTGCATGCTATTGTTCTTCACGAGTAGAAGGAACCTACAGTTTTTTGCCGATTCCGAACGGCAAGATTTGAGAAGCTTTCCATAGACAATTAATACTCTTTTGAGTGTTGTCAGCAACTCGAAAGAGGTGCTGCCGTGAAAATTGCTAGGTGTCCCGTCCGGGAATCGAACCCAGACTTTCTGCGCCGCAGTCGATGCACTTACCACTGCGCCACGGCGACCACGAAGCTTGTTTAAAGCATGATATTACTACTGTATTAAGAACAAGGACCAGCTTATGTTTATAAATTGAACGGCATGGCAAGATGCATTGTCCTGTTTGAAAGTAAATCTTCAAGTGTCCCCAAAGAATTCCAGCGCAAAAGAGCTCTAATTCATTTTCACTGTAGAGACATACGACTCTAGAAAGCCCCGCCAAACTTTTTCATCTTCAGGGAAGCTTCTCCAGAGAAGCATCTCCAGATCAGACCTTCAGTTTCGGGGGGCATCTGCAACACATTCAGATCTCAGTCGTGTTTTTTTTTTGGCTCTTATCGGACAAGAATTCTTCCATCTCGAATATGCAGCTTCAACTAGGTTTCGTCAGATAAAATAACATTGTCTCACTCACTTGAGTGCAGTTTAAGTGGCTCCGGGTCCAGAGCTATTGTTTTTCCTTGACTATTTTTTGGCTGGATTCTGGCTACATTTCTGTCCAAGTGTGTTTTAAGCCAATCCTTTGCAAGTCTTTTTCTCACTGATCTTTATGAAATTAATTTTCCATATTGTTTTTAAGATCTACATATGTATGTCTTGAACCGAAGATCTACAGAAGTCTTGCACCGATACTGACAGCTGTACAGGACCCAATAGGAGGTTCAGGTTTTAGGTCACTCTGAGCCTGCTGGTACCACCAATTTCACGATATTTGTCTTAAATTTCACGCCACAGGTTGTTGTGTAATTTTTAATTATTTTGAAGTGACAGACACAAAATATTTTGTGGCCAAGCATTGTGCTCATTGATCTTGACGAAATTATTTTTTCTATGACATTGCCTTAAACCGAATATCTACAGAAGTCTTGAACCAACGCCATTCTGGAACAAATTGGGGGCTGACTTCTTTGACCACTTTGAGCCTTTCCTTCTACTGGTAGACACAATTTTACGAAATTTTCTTAATTCCATGCCACAATTTATTGTGAAACTTTTTCCTTTTTTTAGAAAGTTACAAGAATTGTTAAATGGAGACACAAGTATTAGAACTTATTTCCATTCTTGTCTTTTGCGTTCATTTGTCACTCTTATTCAATTTTCAATTTTCACAAAAATATTTACATTTTGAGACTTCCTGAGACTTAAGACTGACTATAAAGCATATAAGCGCCGGCTCAACATTAAGGACTCTGCAGATGAGTGCATGTTTATTTTTCACATTTTAGAAATGTCCCACCTCACATTGGGGTATTAAGATCTGGGTGTCTTTAGTCTTCCTTTTTGGTATTTTGTCAGTTCAGCCTCGATGATGGACTGCATAACTACTGGAATAGAATTACTACTCGTATTTGGTGCATGTCGGGAGTAAAATCTTCTTATTCAGCATGTTTTGAGAACTCATCAAAATCCTGATGATTGAATTGGAATGGATTGCAGCTTCACGTAACTACTTCTTGAATAGTTTCACCAGTTGCAGGGGGATGATGCGCGCTTTTCTGAAGACTTTCTTGTTATTATTGTGATTTATCCTCACCCTGTCGATAGTGAGACCAGTCCAGATTCATAGTAACTTCCTATCGAAGATCTAGAGTTTTTCCATGCGAGTCTTGGAAATTCTGCACCAAACAGAGAAATCACACCCGTATGAGCTGCTTCTTTAGCCACAGCTTAGTTTTGTGGACAAGTCCGTTCTAACGTCGTGTCAATGGGAAGAAGTGATTGAAATGAAATCTGGTCTTTTGAAGAGTCAATTTGGAGTGAGGACTGAACTTGAGCCTCTCAGTAGAATTAACTCGCAGAACCTACGCCTTGTCTGCTGTTCTATTGTTTAGAACTACATTGATGTTTCGGCATTTTTCAACTCGGACTCCTCGTCGTGTGGGTCTCCACAGGCATGTGAGGACCAATTTGTTGATAAAGATCCGGATGCTCTACTGTTGGTAGTAGAAGTAGAGTTTCCCCGTTGGGGCTACCACCCCCGTGCTGCTATCTGTATTCTTTTTTATATTTTGTATATTTTTTAATTTTTGCATCTATCTGTAGTGAAGACGTGGAATAGATCAATGAGTTTTCCGTAAACAGATAACAGTATTAATAGATGTGATAACGGCCGTTGTGAGCAGTAGATGTTAAAAAGAATAGGTCCCAGTTGTCATCCCTTGGCAAAGCGTGTTTGTTGTTAATCTGCTCAATCTGTCTTCACATAGAAACTCCTGTAGTCGACCCCACTTTTTGAATGATTGTGATGGGGTTAGGGGGAAGTCTCATCAATCTGAGATGGCATATCTTATTAACAAAAAACACCGACTTTTATGCAAGGTATCATCGACATTTTTCAATAACAACAAGTAGATCTCGTGCATCTCAAGAACTGCACCCGAAAAGGACGGGAAAATGTCTGACCGAATTTGTTCGACCAGCAATGAATATCTCAGTCTAAAGCGATGGTATCTGTATGTGTTTGTGCATCCTTCAGAATATTTAAAAAAATTCCCTAATTTGACAAAAAATTCAATCATGGACATGATACCCTTGGCAAGGCGCTCAATTCAGCATTTCTATACGAATAATTATTGTGGAAAAATTGGAAACTTTAAGGTAATTTACGTCCCAAAGTGAATTGCCCACATTTGTGCGGCTTAAGGATATGGTTCTGATTGTTAGTTTTTTGAAGTCCCAAAAAATGTAAGTTAGCCAACACTCCAACTTCCCTAATTCACTACTATCTAGCACGACCATCAGAATATCGTCAATCTAAATGACAAACCAAATAAAGTCGTTCCAATTTATTGCTCCTCTGAACACAAAGCGACTTAAATTTTCAAAATTTTTACTTAACGAACCCTGAGGCAAGTTTATGGTCAAATATTCCCGCAGAAACCAAATACAGAATTCAGAATTTAAGGACTGTCTGCGTATAATCAGTCCGACGTCCCATTCCCAATCAATTATCAAATTATCAAAAGATTTCCATTTCATCACGTGAATTTGAAGAAAAAACACATAAAATCTCAACACAATTGGAAATCCATTTCGACTAGCACTTCAAAGCCGTCTGACACGAAAACGTCCTCAAACAAAGATCGGTATTTCCAATTTGACACACAATTGCCGTCAAGAATTCGCCAACTCAGGCGCATAAGGAGGAATTCGAAATTCAAAAATGTCCGACGACGCATCATTTTGGACACACAATTTCGACGACGAACGCCTTGCAGAGTCAGCGCTTAGTGGAATATATTTTCATGCCGTTGACTCACGGGACACTCTCGGCAACTGTTGCCGATCTTAATGACTACCAAGCGCGTTATAATGTCGCTTCGCAGTCCCCGCGCCCTCGTGTCCTCCATCCCGTCTCCTCGCGGCCCCCAAAATCGAATGTGTCTTCAGAAAGAAAAGACAAACAATTTTTGGCGACAGCCCAAAATGATGAACACTTTAAAGAAAATGTCGTCGTTCCACATTTCTTTTCTTCGTTTTCTCCTTCACTTCGCTGTGGTTGATTTTTCACCGACACGTAGCCAAATTAAATTAATTGCAGTTTTCATCCATCACGTCCTGCCCAGTCCCGGCCCGCGTGCCCGCCATTTTCTTCGACTTTTGATTGCGGTATGCTTTATGACATTAATTAAGTTTTTTTCTCGCCCAACCGCACCGAGGGTGTGAGGTGGTGGCGTTCAAGAGCAACTGCCTCTCCATCCCGCGGGCCGAGGCTCTGGAGCACTGTCGAGTCTTTTGATCTTTCCCAGGCTGTACCTTTGCACACATGGAACCAATTGATAAGTGGAAGAATTCTTCGATATTCGGCAGAGGGGGAACAGTCGCATTTTATTTTTTTTGAAGAGGAACCACTTGAAGCGGGACGGAAAATTTAGAAGAACTCACTGATGGACTGCCTACCTAACCGGTGGCTGTTGCAATATTCTGTTTTTCGGTTTTCGAGAAAACTGAGTGTACAGACGAACATGATCCAGATGGCAAACGTCAAAAAAGCAAAAAAAAAAAAATTATTCCGATGATAGGGAAAACAAATTATGGCCGGCTGAGGAGAGTGCTCTAAAAATAGATGAAATGGAGGGAAGAGCCAAGACGAGGTGTCTTGTGTGAAAAGGTAGTGTTTCATGTTATTGACCTGCATTTGAAGGGAACTGTCGACTGATGGGAGTCACTTTGCTTATGCAACGACACCTCGGCGCTGACGGATACAGGAAAGCGCGTTTCACGATCCTTGTCTGTCTTTCGAAATGTGTTGCAATTTCGTGTTCAGTCAAAGTCTGTCATCTTTTTGAAAATTGGCGACTGAAGACGTTTGTTGCTGCTGAGTTTTAGACGATCTCAGATGAACCCCATTTCACACAGCTTATGGATTCACTCAGAGTGGGGGGGGGGGTTGGCAAAGCGAAAATTGCGGAAACACTACTAAAGCGATGAGTTCAAAGGCATTCCAGATGGAGGTGCTTTAATTTGTCTGACATTAAGTTGCAATTAAATTTTCGCAAACGATTGTTTATTCAAATGGGCTGTGTTTATGTCTGTTGCTGTTCTTAATCTCAAGCGGGAAAGACTGATGTGGGAT
This sequence comes from Eristalinus sepulchralis, assembly GCA_944738645.1. NCBI lineage: Eukaryota > Metazoa > Arthropoda > Insecta > Diptera > Syrphidae > Eristalinus > Eristalinus sepulchralis. The sequence goes on from OX122886.1 coordinate 60,722,489, forward strand.
TTGGCTTTACGTGAGCACATGTCTTTACAACCTGGTATTACGGGGCTAATTTTTGAAAAAATCTTAAGTAACGCAACGCCTTAGTGACCCAAGTTCCAACGAAGTTCATGTTTTTGGGAAAGTTACTCCACCTTGGTGGCGAGAGAAGACTTTGTAATATGTCTGCCATTCTATGGACTACACAGCATCTTGTTGAAATCGATCCATGAGAGTCCCCATACCCGACGTTACAATGTCCTCAGCACAGCCTGCGATTTTGCGAATCAAACCACAGGTATTGCGACACTTTCACAAGGGACTCAAGCTGAAACAAAGACTCAGGAACTGCTGGCTCCAAAATTTAGCCTCTAGTCAAGCTGTCACTGCTAATCAGATTTACTCAACAACTGGGATTGATAGCCGCCATCGCATCAATTGGTCTTTGGATCGATTCAGACGCTTCTTCTGTGTGCATATAACTGTTGGCACATTTCTCAAGCATGAAATGGATATGTAGACTTCCACGCGGGAACACTATGTTCGAGCCCTGCACTCGACATCTTTAATTAAGACCAAAATCAAGTGAGAACTGTGTAATTGTTAATGGAAAACGTACCAAACTGAGGTATTTGAAGTTGGCATTTAACTGTTAGTCGCTTTCATTCTTAAGAGAAAAGTAGCACGTACAGTCTGAGTGGTTTTTGAAGAGGTTTGTGCCGTGGCAAACAAAAGTGCTTATTATTTCCCAGTATATGCTGTTGTCATGAGAGGACAGACAACATCGACGTGTCGAATAGAGCGTTACATTGCAGCAAACACTCGAAATTGGTAACTTCTTCGTCTAGGGAAAGCGACATTAGACTCAAGGACCAAGATGACAATCTGCAACACACTGATCTTCACTCTCCGGCTCCACAGAAACCCGAACAATATCAAAAAACGGATAAGGACACCCTTCAAATTTTTTAAGAGAAAGAGTGCGCTATAGAGCAGAGCAGAAGATTCAACAATGAGTAGGCTGTACCTTGGCATGCATCTAGTAGATCCTAGTGCACTTAGGGTGACCAGGTCCTGTAGAGCGAACAGAAAACATGAACTGAGCCTGAAGAGTCTTCGAATCCGTTGGGACAACCGATGATGTTCAACTCTAAGTTGAATAAAACAAGTGAAGAGGGACTTCAATTCACTTTGTCTTCAAATTGCCTGTATTGGCAACGGATGAGGAACATCTTAGTCTTTTCGAGAGAAAAGTTTCGCGTACGATTTTTGGTGTTTGCGTTGATGGCATATAGAGGAGAAGATTTAATGACAAACTCTATGGGCTGTATAGCAACATGCGCCTAATCAACCGTCTTCGGATACAACGGTTAAGATGGCTAGGCCATGTAAAGCATATGGACACCACTGCTCCGGCACAAAAAGTCTTCGAATCTGAGCCATTCGGACAACGCAACAGAGGACGTCCTATGCTAAGTTGGCGCACACAAGTAGAGAAGGAACTCAACCAAGTTGAAGTGCACAACTGGCGGCAGCTGACGAAAGATCGTGCTGGCTAGAGAGGCATGTTGGTTGAGGCTCAGTTCCACCACCAGGACAAGGCAATATTCTGGCATGCGGCTTCTTCAGCCTGCTCGACAACAACAGAGGTACAATCTGTCAGGAGTTCGTCCAACTTCTCGTAGATGCCGAAAATATGAATACAATCGAAAGAACGCAGCATGTCATTAAGACACTATTGAGACGAAATTCACGAAGATGGGGTTAATGGCTAACGAAGGCAAGACCCAGTAGTTTCTATTGACGTGAAAGAACCGACATCTTGGACAGAATGTCACAATAATCGCATAAAACCTTGAGGTAGTCAAACCGACCCGAAAAGTCCTCGAATCGAGGGACGACGCAGTAGAGGAAGACCGCGACTCAGACGACGCAAATGGAGACAACTAGCTCAAAATCAAGCTGGTTGGAGATGCTTTTTGGTTGAGGCCCAGGTCCACCCCGAACTGTAGCACCACCTTAAGTAAGTAAGTCAAAAACTTTATGTGCCTAGGAACCTCTATGAACCCGAATCGACGGATTTTTGCCTTCCGTATTACATCCATATCCTGGTACAGCTCGTAGAGTTCGCGGTTATGTCTTCTCCTCTATTCACCTTCCTCGCAGATGGGACCATAAATCCGACGTAGAATTTTTCTTTCGAAGGCACCAAGAATCTGCAGACTTGCTTATCGTCCAGCTTTCAGCTCCATAAAGCAGGACTGGCAGTATAAGGGTCTTGTAGAGCAAGACTTTGGTTCTTCGAATCAGGAGTTTTGACCCCAGTTGTTTCGACAAACCGAAGTAGCATCCCGAATTAATGATGCGTATCGATTTGAAACTCGCTGGTCTTCTCCAGGATTTGCCTTAGTGTGAATATTTGGTCTATAGTTGATTTCCGGGGCCGGAAGCCGCACTGGTACGTGCCGATAAGTGCGGTGCAAAGCGGCTTTAGACGTTCACACAGTACGCTGGATAGGATCTTGTAAGCGACGTTGAGCAGGGATATACCTCTGTAGTTGTTGCACGGGGTAGGATCGCCCTTTTTGTGGATGGGGCATATGGAGCTGATATTCCAGTCGTCGGACATGCTTTCGTCTTCCCATATTCGGCAGATGATCTGGTGCATGCTCCCTACCAGAACATTGCCACCAGCCTTAAAGAGCTCCGATGGTAAGCCATCTGAGCCTGCGGCTTTGTTGTTCTTCAGCCTTTTAATATCTATCCCGACTTCCTCAAGGTTAGGTGGGAGGACTATTTCATCGACTGGAATTCTGATTTCCTGATTCCCTACGACTCTCTCCTGGTCAGGCCCGTTAAGCAGCTGTTAAAAGTGCTGCTTGAACACATCCACTATTCCCTGCGGGTCGGTAACTAGATTATCCTCGCAATTTCGAAGAGCCTAGGTGCCTTTCCTAAAGCCTGAAGCCAGGCTTTTGGCTTTTTTATAAAAGGCTCCAACGAGGGATTACTCTGGCTAACCGCTGCTTCTTATGGATAAGAAAGCAATTAACAATCATAGCCGTCTTTCGAACGTCCAAGGCAACCCTCTATAAGGCCTCATCCGTGCCAATCCTGATATATAGTGCAGAAGCAAGGACTTTGTCAAAAGTGGACGAGGCTGCTCTGGGCTGTATCGAGAGATAATCTTAAATACCGTGGTGTTTCATTTATATTGAACTGTACGAGCTGTTCAGCGACATTGACATAGGCAGAAGAAGACTTAAGATCCACCTATGGAGATGGCTAGTTCATGTAGAGAGCAGTCACTTGAAAAAGTTCACATTCTGGTCAAATTTCTTTCTCCACATGGCGTCTTTGAGATGGATCAAAAGTGCGACTCATTGACGAAACTCCCAGTTCCACTTCTAACTCTTGCCTTCCTTCAGCAAGCACTTAAAATTCCAAAATCTTCCCGTTTCAATTAACCCCGACTACACTCTTCATTGGTCTGAGCCAACCTCCAACTGACCCCAAAGAAGGAAAGGGATGTCTGCGGACAAAAGAAAAAAATCGCCACGCCAGTAAAATTTTCTTAAATTCTTCCTGAAGAATCCTCTCTTTCTCTCTCTCTCTCAGAGTGTCATTCTACCCCCTGATCTGAAGCCTGACACCCTCCCTTCTCAGCCGCACCACGCCGTTAAAAGATAAACACAGAATTTAAGAAAAAACAAAAAACCAAAAAAAACTAACAAATTCCACATGCAAAGAAACAAGAAAAAACCAGCAGGAGATCCAATTCGAGTTCATAATCACGCCGTAATGGGATCACATGTGGCCGTACGCCACGGATGCGAGACTACACCAACTACAGACGTATACCCGTCCCAGGCGTTTACGTGTGTAGCCCAGCTCATCGCACAGCATGTGTTAAATGTGCAACCATGGGCCCATGTAAGGATTTCGCTTGCATCCCATTACACCCGTCAATCGGCTGCTGAGCTGCTGCTGGCTGAGTGCGAGCATCAACTTCCCAAGTGCGGCCGGGGGAGAGTGATTTCAAAAACAAAATGGAACCCATTTACTCTCGCACTCGCAGCCAGGCTGAGGGGAAAAGGTGGCACCGTCAAGAGGGTGTACCTGCCAATGACGACGTCGACGACGACGGCGGCGGTGGAACGGTTCTCTGACGGAGGCATGTACCAGCTGATGTTGATTTTTCGAAAATTGCTGTTTTCCGTCCCCGGCGCGCTGTGGGTGATTTTTGTGTTTTTGAAAAACTCCTTGGGGCGCTCCTGTGGAGTGGTGTGAGCGTGAGTAGAAAGGCTGCTCACAGAACGCCAAGAGGACGGGGGGTTGGTGATTCTTGCGGATTGTAATTAGTTGCGGACATGATTAAGGAGCTCGCAGGAGGAACTTGAGTTTGTTTTGCTTACGCGGATCTGTTGTGGGCAAGGTCGCCTGAATAGTTTATGAGCACCGCGGAGAGGCAATCACAAAATCATAGCCGGCGGTAGGAAAGGGAATCACTAATTAAGAAGCTTTGAATTGGGATTGGGTGGGGTTTTCAAGTTCGTGGAACTTACGCAAGGATGGCTAAATGAGTTTTGAGTGGTGGGAGAAGTGGCAAATTACGCCGCGATTGTGGGTCTACTTGTGGCCTACTATTCTAGTCAAGTAGTAGCAGAAGACGTAAAAATTCCTTGAACGGGTTTTGAAGGCAAATACTTCAGCTCCACTTCGCATTGTCTAAAGTGTGTCCCGTCAAAGCGCCCTCTCCCCCGCTAAGCGCGACAACCGCTTGCTAATGATCTCCCCCCTCCTCACGCCATCATTACAGCCACTTAGCGCCATGGTGTGTCAAACTGTCAACAAAGAGAAGCCGCAACCCTCGCCGGCATCCAGCGTATCAAACTAGCTCCGTCAAGTGATCAAGAAGCAATTATTAATTGTCTCGAGATCGCACTTAATAATTTCACGTCTCGTCTAGACGCCGCATCGTAAATCAACTTCTGCTGCGTTTGGGGCAAACAAAAACAACACAACGCTCCGCTCCAGGCCCCACGCATGACTAATCCGCCGATCATGTGCGTCAGAGCTCCTAGACACCCCCGCGACATCTCTCCCTCCAAGGAATTTCGTTGCGCGTCTCAATTCAAAGCGATATCGGATGCATCCCCGAAATTAAAGTTTAATGACTCAATGTGTTCGCACTCAGCGCTGCCAGAAGTCAAAACATTTCAACTTTCCCGAGCGAGAAGATTTATGAGCGCCCGCAGAGTGGGGGTTGCTGTTGCGTGAATCACCGTCGCTGATCCCCAGCAGTGATCATGATCCTCGCTCGAGGGCACGCTTAACCCAAAGGAGCCACAAAGTGACCCTTAAACTCGGTCATTTCCGATGCTAGGGTGGTGGCGGTGATCTTAGACCACCTCTGAGATTTGACGGGCAACGAAGCGAACTCACACTCCCCCCCCCCATATCGAATTTCAGGAAATTGCAAGTGACACACCACCAGGCGTGCGTGGAGAAGCAGCCGCCTGACGCATGGCGTTAAGGCGGAAAACGATCACCAAGAGACTGCCTCTCATCCGCGATGCGTGCCATAAAAGTTGTCATGCCTTTCCGGTCCGGCTAGTGGCTGTTTTTTTCTGGAGACAACTCCGGCCAAGTGAAAGTGACACTTTCAAAGTCGTTAAGGACGCACAGTCTCTGGGGCGGTGCTAGCAACAACGCACTCAAGGGTAATCCACGATGACATACGGTGGCGAGCAGCAACAACGAAGACATGTCGCTTGGCTTAAGCACTCGCTTCGAGGTGAAACGTGTAACACGAGGACTGCCTCTGATCTGTCTGTCGCCTGTCAGTGGATGTGCTCCATCTCGGTGCGCGCGTGTGCGGTTGTGTGTACCTCAGAGGCGATCTCCTGATTTTAATTATCTCGTCGCCGCAGTATGTTCAGCCATTCGCCGAGAATGTACCAATCCTGGCAGTGTTCCAAAAAAAATGTGGGGAATGATATATGGCCGACGACTGATTCATGCCGGGGACCGTGTTCAGCTCGGCGTAGCTGAACAGCGCTCGACGCGCTAGGTACGCGCCCATATCCATCTTCATAGTCAGATGTCAATGAAAGGCATTAGCATAAATTCACGTAAGCCCGACGGAGACCGTCATGTTTGAGTTTCTCCTCCGTCCCGTGTTCACATTCTCCCGCTGGCTGGCGATTGAGAAATCTCGACGACCTTTCGACACCGCAACGGGTAAGGAATTTTTTCAGTTTTTTCATTTTTTCAATGTTTTTGAAAACGGTGGAGTGGACCGTGTTTTCTGGGCTAGCCTTGAGTAGTTATTGAGCTGTCACCCTTTGGGGGTGGGGGGGGGGGGCTGAACTGGATTTGCGGGACAACAGAATTCTGTCCTGTGTGCGATAGCGTGTTGTGTGGGTGAAGGGGGCGGCTAGACTCATCGGTTGGGTGATTCAGTTGGCATGAGTGGATCGATCCACCTACGGGTTGCGATGATTTACGTAAGGCCAAGCTCGTAGAGCGTCCAACGCTGGTTGGTTCATCGCGCATTTGCTCGTAGGTGGGGGTGACTAATGAGCTTTTGTTTCGAGTGACTTAGACGCAGGACGGTAGCTCACTTGCACAAGTCATTCGCTCCTCGAGCTTGTCACTGATATCACGCTCTCCCATCCCTCCAAAGACACACGCCCCAGCAAAAACACACTCCACAGGCGAGCGTCACATTCTAGCATAAGTTTCCTTTCCCTCATAACTTACGCACAAAAACAGTTGACTGCTTAGTTAAAGTTCCACTTTGTGAGGCCACCCACACCGACCCCCTCCCCCTCCCCCAATCCGTTCCGCTCACAGAATCATTAAGAGACTGAACAGGCGAAAGAGCCTCTCATCGCAGTTAATTGCAGCGTCGTCGTCGTCGAGCGCTTAGGCGAAATTAATTAATTCTTTCGATCGAACTGCTCACGTCCCACCAGCATTATGTACACACACGGGGATTCGTTTCTTTAATTGCAAGGATTCTCCGGAGGCACCGTCGGTGCGCTGTCGGTTGTGAGGGTGGAATGTTATAATCAAATACGCACTCTTGACACACCGCACTCGCAGTGCGGAGGTGGGCTCTCTGACGGGAAAAGCAAATTTTCCGACATGGCAACCAAGCGAATCCTTTAAGCCCCTTCAACAGCAGCAGCAGATTCATTCAATCTCCTCCGCCACGCCGCCGCCGCGTCGTGGGTGTAGGCAGACAGAGTCCTAAGAAGCACGCAGCGCTACTAATCCTCTTTCGGAAGTGTGTTTACAACCTGTTTGAACGCCACCACCGGAAGACGAGTGCCTGCCGCCGCGTCGCGCCCCATCGCCTCAGCGCCAGGTCCTGAGGATAACGTGGTGTCTTAATACAATTTGGGGAATTATTGCCGTGAGGAGGCTCATTGAGCCGCATCACCATTACCATCACGTCGACGACGACATCAATGGCAGGCCCGTTTGGCCTTCCGCCTCCGGTCCCGGGAATCGGAGATCCTCTCAGGCATCCTCTCAAGTGGACTCTTCTTCCTTGGAATGTGTGCTTGGGCGTGTGCGTGCGCTCTGACGACGGGACCCAACGTCAACACACTAAATGGATCGACTAGGTGAAGTGCCTCAGTGAGTGGGTGGATGGATGGAGGAGGGGCATCGCCTGCTTTGGCTATTTGTCTGTGTGTGTGTATGTGTGTGTTCGAAGATAAAAAGGGATTTCAACTCAGTCGAGGACTGTGTCGCTATGGAAATTTTTTGCTTTGTTTCCCTTGAGCTCCTTCAACAGCTCTTCACAGTTTTCCAAAGGGAGGGGGGAAGGCTGACTACCTCTGCAGGTAATAAGGATGTTTCACTTTGCGTTGCTTTGCGAGGCTCTCCTGCTACTTGCCACGGACGGGGGCGGTATCTTTCCGGGATTTTTATTGAAAGCACATGTTTTCAAGTTTACTGTCCTTGGTTCGCATTTAAATTGTGCCGGATTCGATGGATGGTTTCCTCAGCTGCCTATTTTATTCCCTCTCCGTCCCCGACCTCCTGAAAGTTTTATTTGTCCTCTCACCCAGGGAGGGGATGAGATGGACCTAAAAAGGCAAACAAGTGCAAGGCAGATACGTTTCTCAATTTGGAAACGGTTAGATGTGAAGTGGTTGTGACCACGTTTGCTTATTGAAATCTCGTCAAGGGCTCGATTCGCTTTGATGGTCGTTTCTTGGTTTGTTCGGGGCGCACACGTGTCATAAAATTGAAGGAAATTACTGTTGCTGTCTCATAACGTGCGGTTTCAGATATATTGCGGAGTAATCGCGGAAATCTGCTGGAGGAGGAAGGAAGGCACTTTATTCCACTGAGAGAGCAATCAGAAGCAGGACTGAAAGATTGAATGGGACATTCTTTGAACTTCTCAGGAGGAAACGGACTTCAGACAAGATTGCCAGTTGAAGAGGCTTGTTTGGAATGTGAGTCCGATTTCAGGTTTGTTTATTTTTGGCAAAGGATTTCTTCAAAACTTTGTGAGAGTGATTAAAATTTTAGACTTGAGGTGTATTCGCGGAAGCAGTTTAATTTGAGAATTGAATTCGGACAGGGATTGTACTTCAATATATATGGAATACTAGGAATGATGTTCTGAAGTCTGTTAAAAAATCCTGTAAGGGCTAGGGTTGCTCAAGGAAGTTCCATCGTACTCCAGACATAGACAATAGGTTGTGTCTTGGTGCAGTTTAATTTTGTTAAGGTGGTATTTCTGACTGTAGGGAGCAGTAAAGAGTCCTTATTAAGCTAAGAGATTTGCGAAAGGAGTAAGGTTCCATCAATTATTTGAATTGCTTAAGACCTTTCCACTGGAACCACTCCCAATTTTTTAATCAGAGCTGTAGCCGTTGTCCCGTTCACGCTTCAGAAAGTTAAGTAGCTTGCGAGTTAGCTCTGTAGAATCTCTAGGGATCAGTGCCTACAACCGCTTTGTGTCCACCTACAATCATTGGAGACAATCAAAGCAGCATTCACCAGTTTAGGGCAAGCTTTCAGTTCTGTTTAGCTATTCAGAAAAATGAAAATAATAGCGCTTCTGAGACCATTGGCGAGGTTATGTCTGGCACAGATCTCGATGACATCGATTTCCCTTTTCAAACACCGACGAGAACTTGTCTTTGTTTTGGGTCCGACAACACCAGGTCCAACTACGCAGCCTGTGGCCTGTGTAGCAGACAATTTTACCCTTTAGTGGGAACTACAAACAGTGCCGCCCAAATATAACCACCGGCATTGAACAAAGCAATTCTATTGGAGATTGAATGAAGTAAAGGGCGATTCATCGTGAGGTTTGCTTTTGAATAGACTTTTTTGACAGATCACGACTGACTCCTATCAAACTGACTTGTCATTCTTGTTCAGTATTGTTTGGCAAGCCCATATGCAAGGACTCACATCTAGAGTCCTTCCGAACATTCGTCTGCGGCTTCGGCTTCGGCCGAAAAAGTGGCCTTCACTCGGACTCTACTCTCATCACAACGGTGTCTCCAAATTGCTTGGCTGCATTACGAAAATCAGAATTCTGTGAGAAATGTTTTTCGTGTGATTCGAGGAACTTTCACTGCGCTTTGTAAAACAACCTTATAAAAACAACATTGCCATTCTCAAATTTGGGCGTCAATTAACATTAGTGGATGATACTCGATAATACTTGTGAAGAGACTATAGCAGCTGTAGTTAGGGATGTAAGCGAGGACTATGAGGAATTGATTCTTCAATGATAATCCTTATCGCGCCATTTTGACAGACTACAAATGTGACTCTTGAAACGGCTCTGATTTCAACAAACAGCTCTACGAGCCATACAAAGCATGAAACGATGGATTTGCTGAGACATCAATTTGATAAGCATTTAAATTCGTCTTTTGCTGCGATAAATTGGCGCATTCATCGTGCGGAACCATACCTTTGAACTGAAGCACAGTCTCAAATCTTTTTTAAGCCAGTTACGATTGACGCCTTGGAAGCCAACATTACTCGACCTTCAGTTGGTTGCCGACTTCGAACTGCGAGATTTCAGAAGCTTTTCATAGACAATTGGTATTCTTTGAGTGTTGTCAGCAACTCGAAGGAGGTGGTGCCATGAAAAAATTCAAGATATCCCGTCTGGGAATTGAACCTAGACCTTCTGCGTGTGGGTCGACGCACTAACCCACTACGCCACGGCGACCAGTTAGCCTTGTGGCAATATCAATATTCCTATCCGTCACATTATACCAACACACACCAGGGAGGCACCATACTCTTGATCGTAGTGCGAAGATCCATCACGATCACAGAATGAGGCAGAATTTCGAAATTCCTCGTAGGTTGTGCTTTCGGCTGGATTGTTTGAGCCAGAATGCCCCACAGAAATGTTTGTCGAAAGTTCGCATCTGATAACACAATTAGCGATTTTTTCAGAATTTTAAGTAAATCAGTATAGAAACCGGGAAGGGGGACGCAAATGTTCCGAATTGGACTTCTCCCTACTCTGTAAGGATTCTTGAAAACGAAGAACTGAAAAATTCATACGTGAAATAAGGGAAACTTCATAAAATTCGCCTCAAAAACTTTGGAGACATGAAGACTGTAGCAGACAAGACGGACATTGGAAACGAAACCCTTAAAAAGTAATGCTTTCTACTTTGTGGTTGAAGAATCTAATTCCTCGTCGGCTGTTTTGGTTATTGGGGATCAAATGAAACAAGTTTATGTCATTCATGTTGTCCCGACGTTTCGAGGGGGGATGCTGTCATCTTAAGGGGATCTTTACTGAGACGATAGAATGAAAAGGAAGAAAAGGAATGGTTTCCATTATCTTTTTGTTGTCTCCCCATTTGACAACTTCAAAAAGTCTACTTTCCAACAAGCGATACCAATTTTTTAAGTAAAATATCTGAGAAAGGACAGCCATTCCTTAACATTTTCAAGAACATTACTGTATTAGATTAGCTTAGAGTACTCGTGAAGAGTCAGTAAGTTAGAATTAAGATCAGTAGATTTTATTTGTAAGCTAGTTTTAAGTATTTTTGTCTAGCATGTAAGAAAAATGAATTAAATAAAAATGCACTGAAATCTAAATCTAAATCTAAATCAAGAACATTAAGACCGAGAGAATGTGCTGGACATTCAGAAACTTTCACATTGTGGTTTGTGAACCGCTGTTTTACACGTGCTGCTATGTTCGACAGTTGGACATAACTGACATAACTCTCGAGGAGGCAGGTAAACTAAGAGTGGACTCCGTAACGTCCATACGAAAGCCGCGGTTTTCTTGTTATTCCTTAACAGAAAAGACTGAATCCCTGCGACGCTTCTGAATTGGATGAAGACACTGAAGCGCACCTCGGATTAGGTGGCACATTTTACACGCTGACGTGATAGAGAGCATTTCTTATAACAGTTTACTCTGAAGTCTAAGTAAATGTAGGTTGCTACTTGGCAGTACAATTAACCAGTTTTTGAATCTAAATTCTGCTGAGTAGTGTTTCAGAACTCTGAATCAAAAGATTCGCTATAGATTAGCCTATAGATAAAAAATTCAAATCTCGTCGACAGCTTTAAGCCTTGAGACGTTAAGTTTCGTCACAAAAAATAACTAAATTTGGTCCAGGTCATGAAAACACTTAGCAGCTCTCTTCAACCAGTTGTTAGCCGCTGTGTTGACTGACCTCAGTCAAATATACTGAATTTTTAGTTCACAGAATGACTGACTGCAATACGTTCTAGCACACTATAGTCGAAGCCATGTAACGCCACAGGGAAAACCTCTTAACCAGCTTGCGATAGATCGTATCATCTGCTGAGCTTTGTTGCTTCAGGCCCACGTCCACTTCGGACTGTAATGCCAGCCAAAAAAAAGAAGAAGCTATTACGCCAAAGTAGAAAGACCACGAAGCATTCAAATACCATGCAAACGCTTACCTCATCTGTTACCCAAAAGAAGTCATTTCCAAAGCTAAAGCCAACCAAAACCCCCCAACTCTCTCTGCCCGAAAACGATATCCATTCCTTAAATTGAGGCCACATTTTAGCCACAATCTGAAACGACTCCGCTATCGCCAATACAGCAACGGCTGCCTGACCATTTTGTTGTTCCTGGACGCCATACGTTTCAGACCTCGCGTGTGTGTTGTTTAGAGAATCTTCGTTACTTTCGAAAAGCAAACAAAAAGAAACACGAAAATCCGAGCTGAAAACAATTTCCCTGAACAATCTTTTTTACGACTCGGCCAGAGACTCAAGTGAGCGCACAGCTCCTCCGGCAGAGGCGAACAGCAGCATCTTCCTGTTGGTTGCTTGCCCGGAGATAGAAGTCTCATCACTATTTGGCTGGGTGCCAAGAAAATGCTCGCAACCATTCCACACAGACGTCCTTATCTCGCCTTCTTTCACACTCGACACGGGAAAACAAATTAAAAAAAAAGAAGAGAAAAAAAAGAACGAGCTCAGAAAACAACACAATGAACGCGGAGGAAAGTCAAATAAATAAATGGCGCGGAGGGGAATCGAGGGCGCGCGCAGGCTGTAATGAATTTCTTCTTGAATTTTCTCCCCAACCATTCGTTAACGTCCGACGACGATGTCTGACCGAAGGCGGTTGCCGAGAGTGTACATATGTGTGTCTGTTGGAAGCTTGACGGCGGGCGGGGGGGGGCGGTGATTTGAGATGTCCCTCGAGAGATGATTCTTCACGTGGTAGGTGAGATTTGCCCGTTGCCAGGGACGTCGATCGAGCATTTCCTGAGTATATTTTTCAGTATATAAATTTTGGAGAAGTGGCAGCCAAAGCGGGATATTCTACTTCTGATCTTGTCTTTTGAACGTAAGGCAATTTTCACAACTTTACTTCTTTCGAGTTGCCCGCAAGAATGCTTTTCGAAACACTTCTGAAATGTGGTATTCGTGTTCAATATCAAACTGTAGGTCCCCTGCACAATTACGCGAAGCCACTGAGAATGCCAGAAACTGGTCCTTAGTGAACGGTAACACAATCCATCAGCAGTTTTTGGGTATTAAAGATGAAGATAGTTAGCAATAGAATGGGCCTTAAATCCGCAACTTTTTGGTGAAATAGTTTTTGGGAAGAGCAAATAATTTTGTTCAGATGTGACCCTATGTTCGGCCGAACCCTGATGATCCTTTTGTAATTTAAGGTCTCACAGCTGTAATGTCATGAGAAGCCAGGAGTGAACAAGGCTTTTAAAGAAATCCTAGAGGTATAGGAGACAACTTCGGCAAACTCATTCAAAATGGCTAGCAGCGGAGTGGGGGTTGCTGTTGCGTGAATCACGGTCTCTGATCCCCAGCAGTGATCGTGATCCTCGCTCGAGGGCACGCTAAGCCCTAAGTGGCAACAAAGTGACCCTTAAACTCGTTCATTTCCGATGCTAGGGCGCGGTGATCTTAGACCACCCCTGAGATTTGAGGGGCAACAAAGCGAACTCACACCTACCCGTATCGAGTTTTAGGGAATTGCAAGTGACACACCACCAGGCGTGTGTGGAGAAGCAGCCGCCTGACACATGGCGTTAAGGCGGAAAACGATCACCAAGAGACTGCCTCTCATCCGCGATGCGTGCCATAAAAGTTGTCATGCCTTTCCGGTCCGGCTAGTGGCTGGTGAAGCTTGCGAATAACGATATACCACTTTTTATCAAAAATTTCAACACGACTAATAAAAAGATAAGCAGGCATGAATCTAGACCAAAACGTAAAGCTGGTTACAATTTTAACTTTGCAGCAGTAAACGCTCTTTGTTGGAAAACGAATCATACTGTAATCTAGACTGACTTTCTGACCAAACAGAACACTCGCTGCTTCATGAAGGTCGCAAACGTGCTCACAAGGACCTTCATTGTCAAAAAAAAGTGTCAAACGACGTGACATGTGAATTCTTTAATATCATACTTGAAAACATCGTCCTAAACTCAAATAGTTGGAGGCACCATCTTCTAATAGACCGTTCAAATTCTTGCTTACACCGGCGACAACGACTTGATGAACGATCACAGAAAACTGTCCATGGGGCGTTTGCTGACATTGAGTGCCGTAATGGGCAGCAAAAACTTTGAGGAAATCAAGGATTTCGTCTACCTCGGCTTTGAAGCAAACAGGAACAATAACACCGGCACCATGATCAAGCACAGAATCACTATTGTCAATCGCTGTTTCTGGCGCTTGAGACGCAACTGAGTACCATGAGCCATCTCCGACTTTATATAACACTTAGATCATCCCGGTCCTGCTCTATGACCCAGAGACACAGACTCCATTGAAAGTGGATGAAGCAGTTCTTTTCTCGTTTTGGGAGAAAAATTCTGCCTGCGAACTTGGGTTCTGTTTTGCCTTAGTGTTGTCCAAAGGAGAAGATTCAGACACAGACACAGGCTATGCAGCGACTTGCAACTAGTTAAGCGTCTTCGGATCCTACGGTTAAGATGGCACGCTTCGGAACAAAGACTCTTCGATTTCGAACCATTGGAAAAACGTAATAGAGGACACCGTCGCACGAAATGGCGCATACAAGTGGAAAGAGACCTCAATCAACTTAGCGTGTGCAACTGAAGGCTCAGGTCCATTCCCGGACTGAAGCGCTTAACAAAAAAGAAGAAGTGGATACTCCATATTTGTCAGGAAAAACCGTATATGCCGAGTTCAAAGAGCACAAATTGTAGCCTCTCTAAGAGGTTTTCAAATATCACATCCGTTGATCGTGTCTTGGAAATACGCGCCTTATTCCAAAGTAAAAATTTTCAAAAATCATCTCAAAAATACCAAAACCCCTTAAAGACGATATCCTGAAGAACATAGCTCCAGAAATGCATCTTGGGTCACTATATATGGGGCTCATGTTGGCCTCTTGTAAATTACCTTCTTGAGGTCTCTGCGTGAATTGAAAATGATAAATGACCTCACGAGTAGAGGGGACTCACAATTTATAGCCATCCGTGGTTTGAGTGCCGTGGTTTGAGAAGTTATTTTAAGGCAATCAGTGCTCTTTGCTTTTTTTTGTTATTAATTTGAAACAGAGGGTTCGGTCAAAATATGTTCATTCAAGGAATCAAACCTGGGCGTGTGGGTCGACGCACTTACGCAATAGGTCGCGGCAGGCTAATAAATTGAACCGTAACCGTTAAATTTTTCCCGGAGTTGCCATGTTTTCCTATTTAGGGGTTTTGACTTTTCCAGATTTTAGTCTTTTGTCATTTTTGTTTTTCGGACTCTGCCCATCTTCTGCGGGTACTAGGCGAAAGGTAGTGAAGGAGTGTAAGCTAGGGGATCCTTACGTCAAATATGCTGCTATAGGCAAGCACTGAGTTTTCCAAAAGGCTTGTCGAATCCTTCTTCTACTTGAGAGCCATCTGTATCCAAGGGGTCAAGAGACAGTTTCAAATTGCATTCTCTCGGGAAAAGGCAGTTGCATGTTGCATAGACGGAGGAAAGTAGCAGTTGCGAGAAAAACCAACAACAAACCTGAAAACAACGCATTGGTGTCGGAGTCTAAGTCGTGAGCAACGCAAAATTCCGTCAGATATTCAAGACATGCCTTCCAGAGGCAGATAACATCTAGGTAAAGAATGGGTTCGATTTATGGAACTTTGGCATATTCCTAGACCTAGACACGATATGAGTCTAAACACTCGAACTTCTCTGACCCTATAAAGTCTATGAACTTCTCCGTTTTCCGCTTTCTTCTTAGAGCGTTTCAGTCTTCTATTTCAAATAATTTCCTTGCAAATGGAACGAATGGTGTCGAAAGCAGAAGAGTTCACGGCAACAGGGCGTAAAATTAGGAAGCAGTACAAAAATATACCCGTCTTGGCTGGATTTAAAGAAGAGACACAGCAAACCGTACCGGCAGATGTGTTTAAAATTTAAGTCCCTTAAAGCCTTGCTCTGCGATAAGTCAACAGAAAGGGAAATTGTATCCCGTCATTGATTACACGGTCTAAGAGAGTTTTAGAAGGATAGTTTGAGAAACAATGTTGCCTTTCTAAATGACATGCACAAGATCGAGTTGAAAATACAGCAGACTGATTGAGCTCTTGAAAGGCTTTCTAAAGTGGAAATGATTCCCACAGCTACGTAGAAACAGAAACTTTTGAAAGTAGAGACAGTCTAAAACATCTTGTTCTTAAGGTTCCTTCTCCTGTGAGAATCCTGTTTCAAAGTATACCTTCAGTTTTGGCAACAAATAGATTCATCTGTGAGTGCACACAAGAAATCAGAGTCCTAGATGGCATTCTGAGCATCTTCTACACATCGAAGAAAGATGCTAAAAATTCCTCACATTCAACAGAAGCAAACAAATCATCACTCACAAATCCAACATCATCGTCCATCACTTACAATCTCAACAAATTTAAAATCTGCCTCTCATCCATCTGCATCCGAGTAGACGTACTTTCAGGCACACCGATCATCATTCATGGTTCACGTCTCCGCTAAGAATTATATTCACCACACGGAACAAGAAAATGTTTCTTAGCAACTTTTCGGTTCACACACAAGATGTCACTGCGACTGGAATTGAGGGAAAAGCTCAGCCTCATCCGTTTGTGAAGTTACTCCTCTCCACCAACTCCCGCACAAGATGTGAAGTCAAAAAGATTTCCTATCACATCACACACACACACGCCGACACACTGTAACGCAACTCACATCCACTCACACGCCCGTTCGCGGCGATGACGCGCGCACAAATGTGTCAAATCGACGCGGCCGATCTGTCAAAACAAACTAATTGCTGCTGCAATCAGCGATCGTCACTGAATGGAATCACCGCACAAATTATGAGATAAGACAGCGCACAGTCCAACCGACAGCGACAGTTAATCACAACGCGCCGACCAAACAATCGATGAGCAGAATAGAACGCAAAGCCGCACTAGAAGCACACAAAATCGCATATAAATTAAAAATAAACGCTCTCTGTAAAAATAGGAGGGAATATGTATTATATCTCGTCGCTGTTGTTGTTGTTGCTACTGCTGCTGCTGGTGGTGGCGGGTACTAGTAGAGCTGCTGCTTCTGGTGCTGCTACTGTTGTTGGTTATGAAGCGGTTTTAAATTTAGAGGCGGTGGGGTAGCGTGAGTAGCCCACACCTCGAAGTATCGTTCTTTTGTCGATTGAAAGGAAGCGCGGTGGCAAGATGTGATGTGATCATGGCACGGGGCGAGGGCAGGGGGGGAGGGGACAGTGGTGCTTACTTTCGGCGGCTATTAAAAGAGCCAAAAATCGAAAATTATTTTCAATTATCCGAAATATCCCAAAAAGAAATAGAGACGAATGAAAATTTTATCAAATCGACAATAGAAAGGGGTGAACGCAAGGCGATGAGGTGATCAATGGGATGGCTGAGGGAAGTGGAAAGGATGCAGTGGGAGATTGGGAGAAAAAGGATAAGAGAGAGAGAGAGGATTGAATAGTTTCTCAAAAGCTGCTATTGGAATGGTAAGGGCCGAAGAAGGACTTTAGAATTTTTTTCAAGGAGGAGACTAGGGACACTTGTCAGACATCAATTTTGAATTGGCTAAGTTGTCCTTTTAGATAAAAGATGTCTTCCTGAGGTGTCGAAATTTAAATTCAAGAATTTCAAAAGACTTGACACAGATTTGTGGAATGTACTGCAAAATTTTAATCCTTAAAGGATATTCGACAATGATGAAGGCCAGCAACAACTAAGGCCTCTATCAAAATGGTAAGGAGAGTAAGGAACAAAGAAGAATAAGGGATACTTTGGGAATATAATAGGCGATATAGTGACTTTCGTCATGTTTCGTTTAGTTTCGTTCACTATTCTTAACTAAAGTGGGACTGATGAAAATTACTCTTTTCATACGGAAAAGGCGAAAAATTAATTGACAAAAGTGTCTACACAGACAACTGCGACTGCTTCTTAAGCTAGATAGACTAAGGTGGAGACTTCTGACTACTTTTCGTTAGATTTTGACAGGTGAAGACATTTTTATAACTGGCTCATAATTCTTACAATCAGTGATCAAGCTGGGGAAACTTAGAAAATGAAGATCTTGCTAGCTATCTTGCAACGAAGAAGGAAACAATTTAAAAGATACCTTCAAACCGAAGACCCGGACGCAAAAAATTGGACGATTTGAAGCCCAAAGATTGGTTTGTCGACTCTGTTGGGTCTATGCCACTTAAATGGAGGCCTGCACCACTCTACCCTGACCCTTCAGACAAATTTTGAAGGCATACCAACAGAGGAAAAGGTTTAGAGGCCATTCAGACGAATATAATCTTATCCTTGAGCCATTAAAACACTCTGTCTGGCCAGTCCCAAGATTTGGGTTTATTTGGAACTGCTTTAGAACACAGGCTCGAGTTTCAATTAGATGGCATTGGAAGAATAAGCCCCCTGCTCAAAGATTGTCCGTTCCTGATGATGGGAGAAAGATGGACGAGATTTAAGCCAAAAATCCGAATACAGCTCCCACTTCCACCCACGGACAGACAAGGCAAGGAATCGGATAAGTAAACAGAAGAAAACAAACAATTTTTCAAGCGCAGGTGGACGGTCTTCTTTTTGCCATTCATCACAAAGAAGTGAAAAAATGAAAAATGAAAAATGAAAACGACAAACAGGCGTAAGGCGTACACAAGAATCCAAGACATTCCAGTTTTTCAGCAGGAAAACGACCAATACTGTTTAAAATCCAGTAGCCATGACGTAGCGGTCCCCTTGTACCTCGATTACAACGTAATTCCTACGGCTCTGCCTTTTGAGTTGCTGAAAACGTTGAAAAGTTTCTCAAAATTCGCCATTCAGAATCGGCATTAAACTGTAGGTTCTCTTCACTAGTGAGAGAACAAACGAAGGCTAGGCACGAGTGGTTGTTGAAGCGACTATGCTGTGGTCTCTTATGGACTGTTGCATGTAAAAGAGGTTCTGCTTGACAATCATTGAAGAGGAGGGAAAAAAACAAAATGCATCTGAAAAACTGAAAATTGAAAGTTCAAATATTTCCTCAAGAAATGTTGGTCATTAAGCAGCACTGTGAGTGGGTAGGAACATCCAGCATTTTACTAAGGTTTCTTGGTTTGACGTATAAGAGACCAAATTCTAAAGCTGAGTTTCTCAGTGTATTGTTGCAAAATCCTCCGACAAAAAGACGGATTCGCTACCAATCCATCCAAAGGACTCACGAATCACTTTCGTTTTACATTGAATTTGAAGTGTCGACTTGGTTACGCGACTTGTCTGAAGCGTAACCAAACAGCTGATGTCATCAGAACCGAAAAATGCACGAAAAATCGAATTTAGAACCACTGTCACTCATTTGTGACTGTTTTTCGAAAACAGAATCACTTTTGAACCACTGTTGAATACAGTCCCTCCGTCTCGCTACACCACTTAACCTCTGGCACAAGAGTGCAGAAAATGCCCTCCAAAGTGCATTTCTCAATCAGACACAACCAAGATGAAGTTCTTGTTATGAAATCGCGCCCAAATCACCAAAATCCCATCCACTAGACGCGAGGAATCCGAATTTCAACATCAAACCTTTCCACTGGTTAAACACAGTCGCAATCACTGCCAACTTCGCGTCGACTACACCTTTCACTAGACAGACCACCGGATCAAACTACCCTCGACACACATAAGCACAACACACATTTTTTTTATTCTTGGCAACCACTCACGTCCGTTATGTTGCAAAACCACAACAAATTCCTTTACACACTGCACGGTGACACAGAGAAACTATTTTCAAATTCAAATTCGAATTCCCAACGGTCGCTTGAGAGCGGCCGCGACAATTTTCACTCCACAGCGACATCGCACTCGTCGTCGTTGTCATCGCCTTTTATTGGTGTTGTTCTTGTTTGTGGAAACCGCGGCGCCGCAGTATTTCAACACACACCCGCACGTCACGATTTCGAAATGCCGATTGCCTAGACGCGGCGATTTGAGGTGAGCGCCTCGCAGGAACACGCCCGTATCCGTGCATCCTGAAGTTAACTGTCGATCGGCACAAGAATCAGCAGAAGACCAGCACCACCGCCGCAACCAGAAGCCGAAGGCAAAAAAAAGACTAACCAGCACCAGAAGCACCAGATCTCACAGACATTTTGTTGTACGGGAATAACAACTCGTTCATGATCTCAAAATAAGACTTTTATTTTCAGAATTCTAAGTTAAGAATCATTTTTCGTATTCATTTCGATTATCTTTGTGGCTCTCGATAGTTCGAGAGCCAGCGCGGCGGTGTACTCGTACCCGTACGCTCGAGCAAAACGGGCGAATTGAAAAACACAAGTATTCGAGTGCTTTTCAAGACGGCGCGGCTGGGGTGGATAATCCGTTGCCCTCAGGCGATGCTCGTTCGCTCCATGGACCACAAAAGGATGTTATTTTGGGAAACGCGCTCGCGCGCGCCTTCGCCACCACCACCACCAACACCCTCCTACGCGCACCGTACGCAGAGAGTGTCCTTTTTGCCGAATATGCAATTCTATTTTCGAATCCCGCTGCCGCCCTACCATCCAGGCCCTTCGCCGCGGCAAGGGAGTGCCGGCCGCCGCGCCCCGGACAAATTAATAAAAAATCTCAAACTCTCTTCGGGCGCGCACAGTCCGATTGAATCAACAATCGCTTCCTCTGGCATATCCTCTGCGGGCCTTTTATTTATAGGAGATCTAAATTTAGTGAAAATTTTTAAGTGAATTTCATTTTTACACAAATTTCTGATTTTTTTCTGTTTCTTCAATTTACGCGGCGAGTGCGATACAAGACGACGGCAACGGCGACGGCGATGGCCTCTCGGTCGATCGGTTCGACCTGCAGTGGGTGGGGGGAAGGGCGCGCGAATGATCTTGGATGCTGTGCTCGCAAGGTGCGTTCAAAACGCAGCCAGTTAGCGAAAGCGAAATCTTCGCATTAACGCAGAGGCGACGGTGACGGCGGCAGCGGCAGCAGACCAAGGAGAGATGCACGCGAGCTGCAGCTGAGAGTTGAATGCGACCGCCAAGAGGGATGAATGACGACGCACGGTGCTGCGAATGCGCGAGGGAGGATACTATTTATAAAATTCCGCTTCTGTTTATTGTCAATGTCCTGTTTAGATTTGGTTTGGTTCGCAATGCGCACTGGAGAGGCGTGCACTCACATGAGCACTGCCATCGGTGGTATTTTCAAATTTGCCGACAGGAAGCGATCGAGACACGAATGCGCCTTTGATGTGAGCAGAAGGAATGTGACACCTTTGATGAATTTCGATTTTCGATTTGTCCTTGTAACCTGCTGCGGTTTGATTTAGTGGCAAGACACGCGGAGATGACTTGCAGACGGAGTTTGACGGGGAAATGACTGGGAACATTAATGAGGGGAGCTTTCTTGTTTGGCAAAAAAACTGACTGAAAATTAATTCCGTCAAGTCCTGACATTCTCAAGTCCTTGCGTTTGGGTATTTTCTACTCAGATCACAAATCAATTAAAAGGATTTCAGGGAGCGACAGGGGTCGAGGCTTCTACTGGTGGGCGCAATCCACTCAAGATCCCGCAACGGTCGTCAGCCTCATGGCGTTGACTTTTGGTCCACTACTGCCAGCATACATTGAGGAAAAAGTGTGCCAATGACTCTGTGGACATTTATAGAAACGACCGATTAACTAAGCGCGCCTGCTTAGAGCCTGTCTGGCATTTTGAGGAATACGTAGAATTATAACTAGTTCAAGTATGAAGAAGAGAATAATAAAGAGTACTGGCCGGCCTATTGTAGAGTGGGTACTGCGTAGATTCACACGCTGAAAGTCTCAGAATCAATTCCTTGCCTCCGGACAGGCACCTTTTCCCTCTTTCGATTTGCCGACAGCATTCAAAGCGTACAGGGTGTGTCAAAAAATGGTTAATTCATGGCGAGGTTTGATTTGTAATATAAAATAAAGACATCAATTTTTAAAAGAAGTTAAAATTTCTACTTCCAATTAAAGGAAAAATGTATGGCATTTTCCTTTTTTTAAATAATATCATGTAAATATTGGCCACAACTACGTTTCACCATGGTCCATTCGGAAGGTCCAATCTTGAGGGACTCGTTCGAGCGTATCCACTGATGTCTCACAAACAACACAAGTAATGTTGACATCCAAAGAGTCAATCGTAGCTGGCATATGCCTAAAGTTGTAAGACCTTACATGTCCCCACAAATTTAGCCCAAGGGTGTGACATCGTTCAATCTAGGCAGCAAATTTCTCAAAGCAAAATGTAAAAGTAAGTGCTCCCCAAACCATTTCCCACCAAGTTCATTGTTTAAGGCTCTGTATGGCTCGTAGCGCCATGCGTCTATTCGAAACCAGAGCTCACCGAGACCATTCGCTTTAGTGTAAGGAAAACCGTTTACATGACGCCAATCGATTCGTCACGGAATTCGTGTACACTCTCAGCTACAGCTGCTATTGTCTGTTCCCTGTGTGCTGGATGTGGTTGAATAGGTCGAGTATCATCCACTAATTGTAACTAAATTTGTGAATTATAGTGGCAATAGTACTTTCAGCAGGTAGATTATGAGCACTTAAGGTTCCCCGAATCGCACCAAAAACCTTACTTAAAAAAAGTTCACTTTCTTAATACAAGTGAACTATTAAGAAACGCTTCTGAGTTGTGAATCTTTCCGTGATAACTTGCCAAATGGTACTGAACAAAAATGACAAGGTAGTTCGATAGTTTTCAGGCTTGACTTGTCAAAAAACGCCTATGGAAAATTAAACCTCACAACGAATTGTAAGATTTCACATTTCTTTAAAAAAAAAATTCAGTAAAATGAACAATAATAATTTTATCCAATCTGTTGCGACATTACTTGCACGAACAAAAATTCCACTCAATTATGAATTAAAACGTCATTTAAGTGGTTTCATCGGTAGGCTTCGCGGAAGTTTATTCTGTTCCCCTCAACCTCGAAGGCCTCGATGATGGTTTCGACCTGAAGCTCTCAGATAACTTACATGCTGTTGGCCTGAAGTGCTTAAATCATTTTCTGATTTCACGATTCAGGGTTCAGGGAGTCAAGGGAAAGCTTCAAGTCAGTTAATTGACATCGCAAAGACAACTAATATAAGGGTTCAAGAAGTTGGTGAGCAAACCATGGATTACACGAAGAGGTAAGTGACACGACTGCAAGAAACGTTACTAAAATTGAAGGCATGGACTTGGACTTCCTCTGTTACTTGCACGCTATGCCACAGCGGTCGGGCTTCAATATATGAAAGTCGGCAGATATGGCTCTCTAATGTCCACCATTCACCACTATGTTGTTCCCAGCCTCATGTTCGATAAAAAACGGTTCAGTGATGCCACCACCAATTCTCTGTGGATGCATTTGCTTTTCGATCACAGCGTGTTGATTTTTCGAGCTCCAGATGCGGATTGTTAACATAAACGGCGGGATGAAAATGCGTCTCTTCAGAAAAGATGATTTTTCGGCCAAAATCACTGTCCACTTCAAGCCCTTCTAGGAGCCTAGCCTTAAAGTGTCTATGAAGCGAGTGGTCCCGCACCTCCGATTGCTGAGTCATAAGGCTCTTGTAAGCGAATAATCCGACAACTTTATGCAAAATTCTCCTCAGGCTGGTGCGTCAAATGTTTAACTGTTGAGCTCGATGTCGAGTTGATGCTCGGCAATTCAGTCTCACAATCTCAGCCACATTTTCATCTGTGTGCGTCAAGTTTTCTCCACTCGCACACCAGCCTCATGAACTTGCATCGTATGGCGTTAGTCAGCGGCAGTCACTGCCACTTCAGCCAAAACTTTTTTCCAAAAAACGCGCTCTTTGGTCTGCAGAGCTCTCACCTTGGAAGTAATTTCTTAATTTTTCCAGTCATCGTCAAGGCGAGATAACTACATTCGATTCGGACTGCCATCTGTGACAAAGACAGCCCACCAGCCCACAGTCAATGGCTTCTCAAAGGCTTCTCAAATCGCGCCATTCAGAGTCAGCAATAAACTATAAGTCTCCTTTATACGTGAGAGAACACTAGCACGCACAACACGAAGCGTTGTGTTGAAGAAGCTAGGCCCCCTGATCCGTGGTGGACTGTAGCGCCATGCGCCTAAATTACGCCCACATTTCAACTGCAATTTATCATCCCATTACGCCTTGAAGAAAGCTCATTCAATCACAGCTTAAATTGCCCCCCATTTGCAGTCTTATCGGGACATTTTGGTCATAAGGCCACTTCCTTGTGCAATGCCTATGCGAAATCGCTGCAGCAACCGATAAGCCTGCATCGTGCTAGCTCCGCAGCAGCACCTTTGGCCCCGTTCACACGGGCTGCCGACTCCGTAAAAGCTGCAGTCATCGATAACGTCGGCAAAAAATATTTATTTTATTATAAAAACCAAAAAAAAACCGGCAAAGGAGCTCCAAGAAGCGCGGAGCATATTTGAAAATTGCGTGCCAGGCACCGAGGCAATAGCTTACAACAGTCACCAGTCCTCACCCCCACGCCACCGCTGCCACCGCCTGCCATCAGATTACGACACCGAACCAAGTTACTGCTTAGCATAAATATCCTTTTTTTTATTTGCAAAGTCCCGATAAGCGCCTTGCACCTGCAATAATTCTCCACCATGTGGGTGGGCGTTGGGCGGTAGGCCGGCCGTATCTGGACTAGTTTACGGCCGAGCACTGAGCGAATTCCGCCTTATCTCTGCCGCAGTACAGTCTGAAGGATATTGCAGAACTATTGAGAAGTTGTTAGCACATCCTGCGAGCACCGGTGCCACTGGCAATCGAGATTATTTCTCGAAATTAATGAGATTGCCTTCTTATCGGCCGTCGGATACGTCGACACCGCCCACACGGTTACAACACATTTCCACGCCAACGCGACAATGATGGCAAGGACACATGGCAGTTGTCACATTCCTGCCGTGCGTTCCTGAGCGCACTTTGAAATTCTAATTCGGTGCTTCATATGCTCTGTGCTAGACGTAATTAGTTGTTGCCAGGCTCGGAGCGGTAACAACGCCGCCGCCGCCATGGAATCAACCGGTAATTGATTCCTGTAAGCGAGCTTCAGGGAAGCAGAGGGAGGAGTTGGGAGAGGTGAAATGGCACCCATGCCACGCGGAGGTTGCCGCCGCTGGCACCGGTTTGTGTGTCCCACAAATTCACTGGTCACGGGCCATGGCTGAGGCTAAAGGATTCCGGCTCAGTAGTGCGAAACGATTTTCACCTCATTAAACCCCTAAGCAAGCGTTCTCCAAACGTACCCTAATCCTTAAACACTTCACTAGGGACGCACCTACAACGACGAACCGCCCCGTCCTCCCTCCCGTGGATACAGGCGCGTCATCTACCGGTTAAGTGAACTTTCTGTGTGCGCGGCGCAATGAGCAACTGAGGAATTATCCTTATTATCCTTCCGTATGCTCAGTCAGTCATCCGGCTATCCTGCCCATCCATCTATGTCGGCAGGCGGTGGCGTAGGCTGCCGGCTATCTGTAATCTAATTAACACAGTTCATTCCAGCGATATCCTTTCAATCAATTTGACGATGAGCACAGGGCGGCAATGCTCGCCACTGCTCATCGCACTCCTTGACCCACAGAGCCAGTGAGCGACTCCACGGCCCCACCGCCGCCACGGATGCGGACCTAACTTCATCAAAGTATCGAGGCCATGATTAGTTAATTAATCGATACACACATAACGCGCTCGCGAGTGAAGTTGATTCACATCCTTTTGATGCAGCGAACGATATCCTCTTTGTCCCGTTGCCATGTGTGTCAGTTGGCCGTGGGCTGGGCGGAGGGTGACTGCGGCACACGTGTGCATGTGGGGACCGCTGTGCTGTGGCTTGCATGTCCTGGATTTCGGGCTCTACGATTACCCGTTGTCCTGTCAGGCGAGCGATAGCGCGATGAATCGATTCACCGAATCGATATGTAGGCCATTGTGCGCGCGTTGGAAGGGATCACCGTATGTGATGTGTGTGGATGTGGCGGTGGCGGTGGCTCATTATTTCGTTCCCTGAATGTGAGTGGATTCCATGTGGGAGGAAGAATGCCAGGTTCCTGGAATTGAAATTTTCATTAACTTTTCCTGTTGTTGCAGGTCTAGTCAAATGTCAAGGCTCCCATGTGAAGAGGTATTTCTTTTTTTTTTGTTCCATCTCAACGCGAGCTTTATTTTTTAATGATTCCGTGGAAAATGACGGTAATGCTTCCTGAGGAGAGCGAGCGAGGCATTGTGCACTTGAACTTTTGCAGAGTCGTGTATCCAAGGAAGACTGTGTTTTTAATGGAATTTTTCGCCAGAGGAGGAGGGATGGGAATTGAAAATTGGACGAGTGGGGAGGGTGGAAGTTTAGGGGAGAGTTGTAGTCTTGTGTCTAGACCGATTCCAATGCCAGCTATTAACTCACACAAAGGCTACGCAAGTGTGGTGCTTTTCATTTGAGTTTGATTTTGTGACCTCACAGGAAATGCTTGTTGGAGCATTTATGATTCAGTTTCAGCTTGATTCAGTTTCCAAGGTAAAGGCTTGAGAGAAATGGAAACCAGAAAAAGAAATACTTCCGGATGGTATCACATTTCAATTGACAATTAGGCGGCCATAAGGGCAATCTGGCTCGATATCGCGACACAGCAACATCTTCGATGACAAGGAAGAAGATGTACTTGCAAAAAAGGTGCGCTATCCTTGGAATTAAATCAACTCTGGAAGACCTGCGCAAAAACGACCGACAACTGAATCTGGACTTGTGCTACCTATGTTGACACTCTGTTTAAAATGCGAGAGTACAAAATAGTTGACGCTTGGACGGACCATATCTAACGAAGTAGAGGCTACATTTTACTAGTTTTGTCCAGTGTTGTGTCGTTTTACAACTAAAGTTTCCCATAAACGGTTGTTTGGAACTTAATCATATTTTTAAGTGTAAGAAGAGCCCCATTGGAGCAGAGGGGAAAGGGGGAGGGAGTTTAAGCATCTCGGGATTTTTTTTAAAGTTACGCCAGGAGCAATACTGAGATACTCTGCAGGATGGGCCTTTTTAAATCAATTTTGAAGAAGCTTGCAACGTCTGTAATCCGGAAAGTAGAGCTTGCTTTCAAGGCCCGCTTTTGTGGTAATCAACTCAATATTTGCTTCAGCTTTCTACAAACGAAACCTTAAAAAAATGGGCATCTTTCGATGACTTTACCAGACGAGCTATGATATTGGGAACGAAGTCAAATAAAAGGACGAACGCGACGACACCATGCATGTTTTCACGGCACACCTCTTTCGAGTTGCAGACAACAATTGTCTATGAAGAGCTTCTCAAATCTCGACATTCTGAGTCGACTGTAGGTCTCTTCTACTCATGAGATAACAGTAGCACGCACAACAAGAGTAGTTGTTGTAGAAGCTAAGTTCCTTGTGGGCAGTAGTGCCACTCAATTAGATACACGTATGTACCTTAAGCATTTTTTTCCATCATGCCCGTTTCTTGCTGTCTATCTCCTTTCTCCTTTTTGAAAGCTTACATTCAAAAATCATCGTCTACTTAAAAAGTCTCTATCAGAAACACTTTTATTTGACAGGAGATAAAGTGTGTCCTCTCTGTGAACAACATTCTGCCATCTGTTTGATTCAAACTCATTTTCATTTGTTTGTTAACCTGAAGGACCTTTGGAAGGACTTATACTCCTCATGTTATAAGTCAGCGAGTAATAAGCTCTACGAGTGCGTGCTAACATTTCCATACCGTGGCAACCTATGCTTTGTTTTGAAGGTAGTGTTTCAGATTATCAAGCAACGAGTCCAATTATGTTATTGATTGCACGTGATTGCAAGTGAAGCAAGGATGTAAATTGCGTCAAATGCAATCACTGGTATTAATTTGAATGACCATTCATATATTTAAACTGATTTAAATTTGAAATTAAGTAAGAGAACGGTAATCGAAATCGCAAGGCTGCAGTCAACTTTATAAAATTTAAGATTTTCTTGTGTGTGACGGGCGGACCAAAATGCGCATATACGAGGGCTGTCTGATAAATAACCATGATGCACGCGACTTTTTCAAAAAAAAATGTTTTTTTTTTCGTCTACAGTTATCAATCGGCGCCAAAACTCGGTCTTATTGCCTCTAAACTGAGCCAACAGAGCGCTGGAAATGTTCATGAGCGCACGTTTGTGGTCTAGCGTAAGCAAACGCAGCACCCAACGCGCGGACAGCTTTCTCATGCCCAAATCTTGGTTTAATATATGGCAAACACGTTCTTTTGACATCTTCACAATCTCAGCTATTTCTCTAACTTTAATCCGGCGGTCGTCTAGTACCAATTGAAGAACTTTAGCGATGTTATCGTTAGTGGTTACAGTTTTTGGACGCCCAGGACGTTCATGATCTTCCAAGCTCCTGCGACCACGTTTAAATTCAGCTGCCCAAAATTTTACGGTGGTAAACGATGGTGCAGAGTCACCATACACAGAATCCAACTCATCTTTGATTTGTGAAGGCGTATTGCCTTTCGAAAATAAAAATTTAATTACAGCTCGATATTCAAAGTTTTCCATTTTGGGGGAATCACCGAAATACATTCACAAAAACGACTGTCAACAGATAATGGTGCAAGATAAATTTCTGAAATTTTGGCGAGTAGCTATGATAATATGCACAATTTGAAGTAGAAACTTTTTTTTCACTTGTGCCGCTAGCTTCACGTGGAGGTCGGTTATTTATCAGACAGCCCTCGTACTATTATGTGAAACGGGAGGTGACATATAATGCTGCATTTCTTGTTGCTGTTGAAATTTAAAATGATGAGTGGAAAAGAAGCGCTTATTCGATTCCGTTCCGGACATTTCGATGTAAGATACTTCAATCGCACTGGTTGATCTGTCATTGAAAAACTCAATGAAATTTTGATATAAACGTATAAGGAGCGCCACGGAATTTATCTAAAAATGGCGGAGGCAGTGAACGTAAACGTCAGTTCTTAACGAACTAGTCTGAAACTACCCAGGCTACTACTCCTAAATTAACGCGAAAAAGTTTAAGTGAATAGCAATCAGGTGCACGCTACTAGAACATAAGAAAATAAAATTGGTTTTCGTGTGAGAAAAAATTGTAAATAATCAGTAACGACTTCAAAACCTACATTGATGGTATAAGGTCACATTGGTTATTTGGTGGTAATGAAAACGAATTGTCTTTTCTTCTACGTCCATTTCGATTCAATACTCAATGAAGTGATCAAGAAAGAGGGACCAGAATTGGCCAGCAGGACTTGTATTTTGTCGTGAAAATTCCAGGCGACATGGCGTAACAAATTGCCGAAGCTTGCTTGGAAAGTATCACTCCATTTGCCATATAGCCCGTGCCTTCCAACCTCTAATTATTTTTTCTTTCGGTTTTTGTAAAACTCCTCCAAAGGGCCGCTGAGAATCACTTAGCTTAAAGAGGAGTGAAGTTTTACAATCGTTGAATTATAAGGCTACCCGGAAAATGACAAATGGTAAAAGATAATAATGCCCAATATGCACTAGATTTAATCTGATTAAAAATAAAGAAATTTTGTTTTCCAAAAATGTACCAAAATATCATAGTAAAAGTGGTGACCACTCTTCGCCAAAAATGTAAGCACAAGAAATATAAATCCACTTTTCCGACCGATTTGAAATATAATGGATAATTTTTTAGCTATTATCTTTTTGGCAACACTGGTTTAAACAGCTGACGCACGTTTCGTGTTTTGTTTCACTGTCAAACATCTTCAGTTTGGTCTATAATAAATACAAACGAACAACGTTTGCAAATTATTGAATTTTATTATCAAAATGCGTGCTCTGTTAAGAAAGTTCATTGCGCGCTTCTTTCATTTTATGGTCAGTTCATTCTTGGCCGAATGGGTGCGTAAATAAGCAGAATTATCGATTTTGGTGTGAACATCAGCCAGAAGGATTGCAAAAGCTAAAAATGCATCCAGAAAAAGTCACACTTTGATGCGGTTTATGAGCTGGTGGCATCATTGGACCGTACTTCTTCAGATGATTCGTGAGATGATTTCCAACTGGTTTTGCCCAAAATGCAAGAGCTTGACTTGCATGACATGTGGTTTCCACAAGACGGTGCCACATGCCACACAGCACACGCAACAATGGACTTATTGAGAGGCGAGTTTGGTGAACATTTTATTTCACGTTCGGGAGCGGTCAATTGGCCGCCTAGATCGTGCAATTTTAATGCATTTATACTATTTTTTGTGGGGCTATGTTAAAGCTCGTGTCTATTCAGACAAGCCCATTGGAAGACAACATTGAAGCATTTATTTATATAATTTAGATACCAGCCGAAATTTTGGAAAGAGTATGCCAAAATTGGACTAAGCACATGGACCATTTGGGGCGCAGTCAAGGTCAACATTTGCATTTAATAATCTTTGAACATTCAATAATATAGACCGTACTATCGATTCAAATAAAGATTTCATGTATTTTTCTGAATTTTTTTTAAACTTTCCTCGGACGCAGACAGTGGTTAAAAAAGAAAGCAAGAGACCTCTCTGTTATGTTGGCAGCTAGTGAAATGAAAGAGTTCAGACACTACAATTTTTAGGTCTGAGAACCTTTAAGCCCTTAGCTTCAGTTTATGCCAGTGAACAGTGCTTATAGAGCGAAAGAAGGAAAGCATTAAGATGGCACAATGTAATCGGTGCTCGACCACATCAATTAACAAATGGAGACGGTCGCTTTATGACAAAGAAGACATGGAAACACGTAAGAAAGCACCTTTGCGATACAAAGCAAGTGGATTACTTACAAAGTGCTCCTTGAAACCCGTCTCCGCTGTAAAAAAAAAAGATTGTCACACATAAATTGCACGGCTAGGCTTAAGTTCTGAGAAGAGCTAACAGTCTGGTTTTGCTACTGGCACTGAGAGCAAAACTCTCCAAAAACATCAAGTTAATCAAACCGTACCGAGGAAGTTGAACGGTGTGTCCTATCCGATAATTTTACTTCATAATTAAGAAAAGAAAACAATAAAAAACTGTTTTGTTTCAAATTCGAAATATTGAAAAAAAAGCCATAGAGGAAAATTCAAAACAAAAATGTGTCAGCTTTCATTTGACGCTCACTGTAACTCCGTCCGCCGTTTGCTATTTCATCCTTTTCTTTTCACCACTTTTCAGTGGTTAAGTGAAGCTGAAGCTAAGGTCTGATTACTCAAGCTTTACAATGGTAACGTGGTGAAAAGGACAGGATAAGCATTGAGCAAGCATTGAGCAAACAGATCGCAGCTTGAGTAGTCAAACCAAAGCTTCAGCAGTCAGACCGAAGCCTGATATCATTCAAAAAACCATTCGAACGATTTCATAATAGACTGATTGATTGACAATCATTTCGCCATATGTACTTTTCATCAAACAATTCCACCAGAATAGGCGAAAAGAGAATTGAAACTTTCAAGATGTTTCCTTTAGCTAAACCACTTCATCCAT
Organism: Eristalinus sepulchralis; assembly: GCA_944738645.1. Classification (NCBI taxonomy): domain Eukaryota; kingdom Metazoa; phylum Arthropoda; class Insecta; order Diptera; family Syrphidae; genus Eristalinus; species Eristalinus sepulchralis. Next base: position 60,753,962 of record OX122886.1, read on the forward strand.
GAAGACTGAAGATGTCTCAACATTTGCACTTCCCCTGCACCGCGATACTGTGCAAGATGGAGGACAACTGCATGACCTTGAAACTGTGATAAGACCCTAAGTCAGTATCGTTTCATCCCACATCAGCCAAGGTTTCAGCCTTGAAATACGTAGATTACAGCTGTTCTTGCTCTCTGACCACAACAGACGTCCAAACCCCAACATCCCACGACTTCAAACGTCGCCTACCGTCGATCAATCGCTTTCTTTCAGCGTCTCCCTCACATTAAACCACCCACCACTAGATATTATCACAATTGAAACGTAACCACAACTCGAAGGCGAAGCGAGTTAAACCAAAGCATTCGTGATCTCGAAGTGACGCAGTCTCCACAAATAGGTCACTGGGTTGGTTTGCCTGGCCCTGCCCAGCTCGAAATCCATCCAGTGGGGGGCGTACAGCAGCAAAAAGTAAAAGTGAACACTTCCTCGACAGTTTATCTCACACATGCCCCAAGCCACCCTTCTAACGTCAAAATGTGTGTAAAAGTGTCACGAGCTGGTGCATGCCCGTCCCCCCAGAGCAGATGAGGGAAAAACAAAAAAAAAAAAAAAAAAAACAGGTCGCCTGAGGGGAATACCGCACACTCGCTGCCGCACCGACACATCGCAGTGGAGGACTCCGAATCTGACAAGAGCGCAGTGCCTGTTACATGCACCCGAGTTCCGTCGGATTGTATCTATCGCAAGCGAATTCTGCTGCAGCTGCGAAGTCAGAGAATGGGTGGCGGTGCTCACTGCAAGGGTGTGTGGCGGTGGCAGAGTAGAAGGTTCCACACGATGAATGTCAAGTGCAACTGCAACAACAAAATGGAAAAGTTCATGAAACGTCCGGCCGGCGTGGCACACACAGCCCCCACCGCCCCATCAACAAGCCACCAGCGCCAGCTGGATATGCATCGGATTTTATGACGATAAGTGCAGCGCTGGCCGTGCACTGTACGTGCACACTTGCTGCAACGCGATTTGCATAATTCAAACAGCCGCGGGTCTGAGCACGGTGTTGTGGAGCCGGGCGCTGAAAGCCGGTGGGAGCAGCTTCTCCGAGGACGTCAGCGGCAGCAGCAGCATTGGCAGATTGTGGAAATTCGAGAAGTGGCTGATCCTTTTGTCTGCCGGTGCTTGCATAATCCCAGTCGGCAGTAGGACCCCCAATTGAATTAGCCACAGCGCCCCGCTCCTTGGCCAGACAGAAAACCACTTGGCATGTTCCATTTTTGGACACGCGTCACCGACACCGACATCGGCACCACCACCATCAGCGACCCATCTAACCGGTCGACTTATATTTCAGGTCTATATTTAGACAGCGCCTTCCGGAAGGGAGACCTTCGTTCGTGACAAGGATAGATTCGCGTTCGCTTTGCATTTCACAACACGGCCGGCGCGGTGCAGCTGAGTGCCACGCAAGGACTCGTCGAGTTTGCAGGACAGAACATTTGTTGCATTCGCAAATCGACGCGACTGCGACGGCGGCGGCGACGGCGGCGACGGCGGCGGGGGATGCGTTCATTATGAATGCAAATTAAATTGCATGATGTTGCATTCTTGCCGCCTCCCCGCCCCGAAGTGAAATATGCTGTGGAAAAATTTATCTGGATTTATGGTGGCTGTGTTTTAATGGGGTCGCAACTGAAACTCATGCATAATCAATTTGGCTCGAGGGCGATGATGGGAGGGAGGGAGCAGTGATGTCATAAGGTCACTGGGAGATGGGAAAGAAGGTGCTTGACTTTCATGGGAATGCAAGAGAGAGTCTGGAAATTATGTGCACTCCGTTGAGTATGCTGAGGCGATCGATTTAAAATATTTGAGGGGAAAATATGGCAAGGGGAAATGGGACTGTCTAGGGATCAGGCTTGAAAATCGCTGTAAGTCTGTGAAATGAGAGTCACTGTACAATGGTTTGGGAACACAGATGTCCCCGAAAGTCACAAGAAACATTAAAAACACAAGTTAAAGGAATTTGAGGGATCGTTTTGTAGAACTTCTGTAAAGGCCTATTGTCCAACAGTGAATCTAGACTTTCATCAAAGATTTATGCTCCACAACTGCACCAATCGACGGCCTTGAATAATAATTTTAATTGAGTGGCATTACGGTCCACAAGGGACCAGGGCCTAGCTTCTACAACAACTACTCGTGTTGTGCGTGCTACTGTTCTATCACGAGTGGAAGGGACTGACAGTTTATTGCCGACTCCGAATGGCGGGATTTGAGAAGTTTTTCATTGTGAGTGACTGACGGTGGATTTGGAAGTTATGCTCTTCATCGAAATTCTAAGGTTGCCCTTGAATCCGCCTTTTGCTTGACTGACATTTCAAAAATGTTTCAAAATAGAAACGCGATCATTTTCAGTGACCCGCAGGTTCCACTAAAGGTGTCGCTGGAGAAATGCACTCACGAGAGAGCACCAGGACCCTCTATCCTCCGCCACTCATTGGGGGATATTCTCAAGCGCAACTAAGCGAGTTTATGAATCCAATCACCTCGCCCTGGGTCTGCCGAGCGCTCGCCTACCTGAGATGGAATCGTTCGGATGTGACAAGTTGGGCTATTTAGTCCGACATACGCAGTCTGGCAGATGTTAAACTATTAATACTTCCAACCGTACCTTACCTGTCATCGTAGCATACTGAGACAGGTACAACTATCCCTTATTCCTGCATCCATTTCTTGTTTTCGTGGAACTAGATTCTTCGACCCAAGTTTCAACCACTCTAGCCGGCATAATCTTATACAAGTTGGTTCATCGTGCACCAACGAGGTTTGATACTCTTCGAGTGTTGTCAGCAGCTCGAAATCGAAATTGTCCGGGAATCGAACCTAGACCTTAGGCGTGTGAGTCGACGCACTTACCCACTACGCCACGGTGACCACTGACTGTCTCGAAAGAGTTCTTAAAATTTCTTGTTCTCCCCGCCCGTAAGAGAACAATGTCCTGATCCAATAGCCTAAAGTATTGGAGTCTTTCGCCATCAAAAAAGGGTCAAGTCGCAACTTAAATGCTTTAGCGGCAAACCTGCTTTAGAGCTCCTCGAACCCCAGAAAAGTGCTCATTACCCCAGATGTCCAGAGAAGTAGCAGAGAACAGAAATATACAAACGTTACGCTCAAATGAGAAGCGTGTTTAGCACAGAATTGGACGCTAGACGTCCTACATTTTGACGCGAATTTCATTCTAGTCCCACACATATTTTGTGCGTACCTGGAATGGTTGCCTGTTTGAAGGCTTTTCGAGATTAAGTTGATCAGTAAGTTAACCCACTCAAGAACAGGCATCTCACTGACTAAAGTAAGAATGTGGGTGGAAGAATAACGCATCAAACATCGCATTGCAAACGGTTTTCAAAAATATCTAGTGGACTCATGCCGGCATGAATATAAACGCAGGACATCACCAAATCATTCGAACTGCTGAAGGAGTCAGGAGAAGGAGTTGACGGAAAGTGGAAGAACTTCAAAACAGCCCGCTGGCAAAGGTCCTGAGGTCCGTACAGAAAATTGGATAGAATCTTACAACATTTTAGATTTGTTGCTGAAGTTTACGAAGATCTGGCTTCTCTTCTGCTTGACAAGCACTTCTATGCGTAAGGAATTATTATGATTCAGTGGACTGAGATACTCTTCTATTACGTCTAATTGGCGCGGTTTGCTAAGAGATGGCGTAACTTGCTTTATCCCTTCGGAACATGCATTGGAAGGCTTTTGTCAGTGTACGTCATTTCAGTTTATGTCATTCTTTGAAACGTAACAAACAATCATTTTTTTACTCAAATTTGTCGAACTTTGTGCCTGAAAAAGTGGTCTTGCGGCGGGTTCTTCGTCACTACTTTTACATGAAACTGCTAGAAAACTGCTGCCGAAAGTCATCGTGTTTTGATGGAAGTGTGTGGTAAACATGCGCTAGCTGAGCAAACGTGCCAAAAGAGGTTTGCACGATTTAAACGTGGTGACTTTGGCTTGGAAGACGATAAACGTCCTGGACAGCTAAAAAAGGTTGAAAACGAAGAACTGCAAGCAACCTTCATAGGAAGTTGCCAAGCACAGAAGAACTCGCAGAATCAGTCAGCCACTCAAGCAGGCATTTCAAAACCTTAAAAAGCAGCTGAATTAATACAAGTTGCGCCATCTCTTAGCAAACCGCACGAATTAAGTTGTAGATCCAATAAGAAAATCAATGGCATTGGCATTCGTGCAAAGAAAATTGTTTGAATCATCCTCAGTCTACGAAAACGGATCACAAGCACCATGAGATGTCTATGTGCAGGCAAACAACACGTGTAGAGCGGCGTCAGCGAGCCGAGCACATTTGTGCGGCCCAAATAACAACCAACAACAGAACAGCGCGTACACGACACTGCACCAATCAAGCGGGACCGATCGCCGGTACGTCCTTTCTGTGGTCTCTTTGTGCCGAGCGTTTGGTGGTTGGTTCTTCACTCTAATGTTGTCATCCGTGCAGTTTAGAGCAGATATTAAGGGCAACTTCATACAGTCCCTTTTTATTGTTTTTTTTTTTTGGAACTTTGCTTGTATTAGCGAAGCAGGATTTTAACAAAGAAGAACTCTTACAGCAAATGTACCTCCATTGATCAGAACTGCAATGCCATTTTATTTGAAACTGTCAGAATTGAGGCAAATTTGAAGTTCTGCTCCCGAATTCAGATTTCTTTGCCGCAACCGCAACCTTTTTTTGAACTAGCTTCATAGAAGACGAATTTTTATTATTGGGTTTTTCGAAAAAGAGTCGCTGGTCCCGCTTTTCTTCCTAATCCTGCGACTCTCTTAACCTCTTTAAAAATAGAAAATAAACTATGATGACAATGTTTCGAATTTTCAATCATTTTTAGAAGTAAATAACTTTTCAAGGAAAAAGCGATGTTAGCTATGTCTTCCCAAAACTTCAAGCTTAAGATGTCACCTTTCAAACATGCTATTGGAATGCCAGATAGGATTAATATCACGAGAGGAATTTCGTTTCAGAGCCACCTGACGTCAACTGCACCTTCTCCAGACTTCGTAAACAAGAATAAATCTCTCAACGGTTAAACCCTGAATACTCCTTAAAAGTTGTGGAAAGTGTGGGTGCTGTGACACTCAATTTATGAACATCAACTCGTCACCGATCTTAGCACCTAAACAAAAGAATTCTGTACAAGGATCTCGGATAACGATCAAATCATCTCTCCTGGTGAGGCACCTTTTTTTAAATAATTCCAAACTTCAAAAAATTTTAGTCTGCTTGGTTTTTATTCTCTTCCTCCGTGAACTGAAAGCCATTCTTGAAAGCTTTTCATAGACTTTCGACAACATCCAAGACAACATCACCACACATTTCAACAACGTTGACGCATTTAAGGCTTCGTTTCCTTTTTTTTTCCTCTAAAAAAATTGCATCTAAATTGACATTGAAAACGAATTAAAGTCACACCGTCCTTATTTTCCCACTTACAATCAATTTGTAGTTAAAAGTGTCAAAAAATGAGTTAACAGCTTCACATCGTTAGCCTTCACCACCAGATCCACGAAAGACCCCCAGTGCGATGACACTCCACCGGAACTAATACGACATAGTCCATTAGCAGCTTCAAGTGCACGCGTCATCCACCTCCAGCTCACGCTCCTCACCACCGGCAAAGTGCCTTCCACTTGATTTTCACTTTTTCGCATTACCGCGGTGCGTTTCCGTTCGACGGTTGTAAATTCCCCTCCCCCCGTGCACCGGCAGTGCCCGCGCAAGACATCAGCAATTGAAAAGGATGTCCTTGAAAATAAAACCACACCATCGCCATACGTGCATTCTCACAACATTCACGGCATGCCTAGCAATAATGTAATCAGTGAAAACGAAAATGACATAGCGCCCCGTCCGCCTGCAGCCTGTGGCGCGACAACAACCGCCGCTGCCGGCATGGGTCGTGGGGGACGGCTATTTCGTGTACTCCACCGTTGCAGAGGGAATTTGTATTCACCGGCGCAGCGAAGACCATTCTGAGAACATAAAGTGTGAGCTAAATGCCAAAGCAAAACGAGTTGCCTGTGATGCGGTTATGCTTGCTCCTGCGAGCCACTTGGATGATGGCAGCTCCTGTTGTTGGATGCGGTCACACCGCAGCAACGTGGCCTTCGCCACCACTGTCGCCCCGCCACTGATTCCAAGTGCATTATGCCGGTCCTGCAAGCGGTTCGCCTTTCGAGGGGGGACCGAGTCCATTTGATCTTGAAATTCTATGCAATCGCAGTCAATCACGCTGAGAAAGGCTTAGGGGCGACACTCACGGAATCAGTGATTAGTCCTTTGGTGGCAATTGGCTGCCGACTGTGAGCGCTGCGCACAGCTCCTCCGTGCATGTACGGCGTGTGATTAGTGATGACAGGTGAAATTATTTTGCATTTGCCTTTTGTTTGGTGGGTTTCTGTTTTTCTCCTTCATTTGCTGTAAACGATTGTAATTGTGGAAGGGAAGTCCAAAGGAGTCACATTTTCAGTGAAATTGATTGAAGCTTGCAAATTTGGCACGACACGCTTGCTTAGTCCTCGATGTATGCGACAAATACTGCATGAATGTCATTTGAGGTATTCTAAGAGGTGTACGGATTGCAAGAGAGTTTGTTGGGTTTGTGATGTGTTCCTTATTTTTTGTCCAGACCCAATGTTATTTTTTCATTTATGACTTGTTTTCGGCTCTCAACCAACATGCCGCCTCTTCTTTAAGTGGCATACCAGTTCGAAGTGGAACTGTCCCTCAACCCACATGTGTCTCCAGCTAGCACGGTCTGTCGACAGCTGCCAACATCTTTGCGCTTTTACTTGGTTAAGGTCCATATCCACTTGTGACATTCACCAGCTCAGACAATATTGTCCTCTGTCCTCTGGCGCTATCCCAATGACTCAGATTCAAAGAATCTTCGTCCCAGAGCTGTTTTAGCCATCTAAAGCCTTGTATCCGTAGACGCATGTGGCCGTATAGCCTATAGAGTTTGTCGTTAAATGTGCGTCTGCAGATGTCTTCTTCTTCTTTTTCTTTTACTAGCGCTACAGTCCTGGATGGACTTGGGACTCAACCAGCACGTCTTTCCTGCTAGCACGATTTCTCGCCAGTTTCCTCCAATTGTGCGCCCAATTTGGTTAAGGTCCTTCTCCACTTGTGTCCTTCAGTTGGCGTCAACGCAAAAAGGACCAAAAAACGCACGCAGAACTTTCCTCTCAAAAATTTAGTTATCCTTTTTTATTAACCTCAAAGTTCCTATGGAATAGCACAATACGGGGATGATCAACGTCAAGTTTGAGGGTGGACTTTGATATTTGATTACCTCTTGAGCTTAGAGCTTAGAGAGCAATTCTACTCATGTCTTCTGTTCCGATGTTGTTGTTCTTCTTTATTTTGGACTCAAGGTAGAAGAAGTCCTTGTCTACCTCCAAGGTTTTATATTCATTGTGACCCTCTGTCATGGGTGGCGTTGTGTTTCCCGCTCTTACCGCCAGACCCACTTTAGCAATGTCTACAAACGCTTTATTTAGGGCTCTCCGTGGTTTCCCAATTAAGTCATTGCCATTCGCCCAAGTCAGCAGCTGAACGAAATTTTGGATGGCATTCCTTCTGATATTGAATTGTGGCATTAACACAGTCTTCCCAAGAAGGATGTTGAAAAAGTCTAAAGTCTTGTCTAAAATCATTTTAGACATTGAAGGTGTCGAAGAGTACATTACTGACTTTAGCGGACCAGCGAGAGCTCTCTATTGTCATGCTACAAGCTCTGAGTTTCGTAGGAATGCCAAAAGTAGTAATTGCAAGGTATAGCTCGTCTCTAGGCACGCTGTCGTATACGGCCTTAAATCGACAAATGGATGGTGGGCGTCAATTTGTACTCCTTGGGTGTTTTCTAGGATATACAGATGTGTGAAAATCGAGTCAATAGTTAACTTCCCTAAATTGACGCCATTCTGATAAAAACCTTTCGGATTCTTAAAAAACGATTTTAGGTGTTTACACAAGGCGGTGATGGGGATGATTTCTTGTTGGTTGGCGCAGTCGTAAGGGTTTCTTTCTTGTGGACCTGGCAGACGACACCGAAATTCTACTCATCGGGAAGGTTTTTCTCTGTCCGTATTTTAAAGATAAGATGGTGCAAAAATTGGTCACGACAATGTACAGCCCAATCAGGCTTTCTTCACCTGCCGGAAAGAAATTTCTAGTCCGTCCGTTCCATCAGCTCTGTTCTAAATCAGTCCTTGACATTGCTTGACTTGACTTGACTTCGTTCAGGTTGGGGGAAGGGAATCGTTGCTCGTCGTCGATCAGATTGAGTAGAACATTCTGCCTGGCAGCAGAATTTGGTTCGTCTCCACGCTTTAACAGTTGACAGAAGTGTTTTTTTTTTTTTCAAATTTTTAGCATCGAATACGACTTCACTGCAAGTTGTCTGGTCTCGTCCCGGCGGCCATCAGTCCAAGGCTTTTGTCCACCAGATATGCACCAGATATTTTCGAGAAGGTAATTTACGAAATAAGAACAAGAACGCATTGAACCAAGTGTGCGACTCATGTCATACATGAAGTGTCAAATCTGGACTTTAACGTACCACTGTGGGCAGGAAATTCTGGGACTTAGAACAAGTACTTTTACTCTTAGCACTTAGTTGTCACTGGCATCTGTGATCACTGGTGTTTTGGGATACACGTTATTTCCTTTAATAAACAGCTAAAAAGTAGATTTTCATTTTTAGAATGTCTGACATTTTTGCTGCGGAAATGTTGAAAATGCTACAAATGACCTTTGGTGATTATTCCCTTTCGAAAACAATAGTTTCTGACATTCACAAATTGATAGAAATTGAGAAAGTACTGACGTCGGGGAACGAAAAGGACGACCGTCAACATTATGTGAATAACGAATTATAGGCTCTACTTAAAAACTGACTTCACAAAAAGGGAAGTGAAAAAAATTGGCACTAGTAATTTGCATCAGGCAGGGAATTCTTAAACGGGGATGAAATGAACAAGACTTAAGATGGCTAGGCCATGTAGAGCGTATGGACACCACCGCTACGTCCCGAAAAGTCTTCGAATCTGAACTGAACCGTTGGGACAACGCAACAGAGGACGGCCCAGTATAAGGTGGCTCACACAAGTGGAGAAGGACCTCAATCAGCTTGGAGTGCGCAACTGGCTGCAGCTGGCGAAAGACCGTGCTGGCTGGAGAGGCATGTTGGTTGAGGCCCAGGTCCACCCCAGACTGTAGCGCCACAACAATGAATGAAATGAATTAAGAAGAATGAGCAAGGAGTTCTTCAGTTATATTTTTTTTTTATCCCAACGCAGGACATTTTTTAAATAAATTAGACTTAAGGAGGAAGATGTGTGCTGTGATGGACAATTGAGGAACATTCCACTTCCAGATGAACTGTTTTTTAAGCCAAAAGTAGTTCTGATGAAACAAATTTGAAATCACGTGATTTCGCAGAACGGCAATAAATGTCTCGCTTTACAATGGGAAGGGCGGAGAAATTTAGTACACCCTGAAGGTCACGCTTATTTGCCATAAAGCCCCTATTTTTGACCTTCGTAGATTTTCTTTGATTCTTACTGTCTTATGTCTTTTTCGAGTACCTTTCACCAGTCAAGCTGCATTTACGTGCCTAAACGGTTTCACATTCCACTCTAAATTATCTCCCTGACTCTCAACGCGAGAGCCAAGTACGTTCACATTCATCTGATCTGAGTTCCGGTTCTGACAAGCTGGTTAGTCGTGACACGCCCATTTAGTATAATCGAACACCGCCTGCCCATACCAACAGCGAAACAACACATGGCTGAATTCATACCACACACAACCTTGGGATATCCCCTGTTAGGGAAGCTTGATCTCAATAAGCAAAGCAGGGCTTATTAGGATGTGAAAACTCCTTCACTCAATAGTTTCCTCCCATAAGTCAGATAAGCGAGTTCCAAGAAAATCATAAATTCACAACATGCATTCAAGAAACGTTACCCAACCATGACCTGTCCACACAAAGAAATGGCAAATAAACGGCCAAAATTGAATAGATTGCCTTCACCTTGAAGTCCAGCACGTTTAACACCTCACAAGTGTTGATTGTTTTAACGCCCCATCGGAGTTAGGTGTTAAGTGGTATGCGGTCTCCAACACTAACAAGGAGCACCCTTGGAAGATCGGCAAGCTCCTACCACCTCCGTTTACCCAGAGTTGCAGTTGCTCGTTGCAGTCAAACAACAAGCCAACATGCGATGACATGCGCAATTTCCTTTCCATGACCTCAGACTTTCCCCAGAAATCATTGAATCACGAGTACAAGACCATCAATCACAGCCGCAGCAAGCATATCGAAGCCAAACGCCGTACAAGTCAAGTACGATGAACCGAAACTCCATCAAAGAACTGACGCAGCCATGAACTTGCGGCAAGTCGACGGAAGGCCCTCGCCCGCATAGTGTTGCCTCATTCAGTCATTAACGTCTTTGCGGTTCCGAAATGATCGATTCACAGAAACAATTAATGCCAGTCCCCCCGCACTTATGAGCGGGGATATGCAAATGTCCTTCCTGAGCGACAGGAAGCGACGAGAACAGTAGCAGTGCTGTCGACTTCCACCACCACACAGCCTAATCGTGACATCTCTCGCTGTCCGAATTTCGTAAAACACGCTGTCCAACACAGCGCAGCTGCATGCATAATCATTGACCGGATCCGCGTCCTCCGCCAGCAGGAGTTCATACTGGCGGCGATCTAGATTTTTTTTTCGCTCTTTTGCCGGATAATTCGATGCAAATGCGCTCCAGTGGCGAGTTGAACTTTCGAGTACGTCCACCGACCCGCCGCTTCCACGGCCGACGATCGCGTCCTCTCGCTCTGGCTTAGAGGCCAAGAGCGCCGCTTCGGATTCCGGTTCTGAACTTGATTTCTGCGGGCGTGCATGTGTGTCTGTTGTGTTTGTTTGCCTTTCTATTGTTTGCAAACGACTATTGGTTCGGCGGCGGCGGCAGCGAGCGGGGCCGTCGACTTAAATTACCGACCAGATGATGTCATTCCGCGTGGCAGTGATGTCACATGCTTCGCGCTAAAAGATTCCAACACTGGTGGGGTGGGGGGGGTCTTGTTTTCGAAGAAACACCATGACTGCTGGTTCAGACCGCTCGCAGACTGTTTTCCCGTCTGCTCTCTCTGTCTCTCTCTCTCGGTGCCTACATGCTTTCTCGTCCGCGGTTATCTGCTCAATTAAATTCGAATAAATTTATTAAGTGTTTGTTTCGTTCCTCGTCCGAATCAATCCGCCCGGCGGGTGATGAGCGTGGGGGGGGAGGGGCGGATCACTGAGCCAGCAAAGTCTTGGCGAGATCATGGGACAATGAAGACACGTGAGGGTCTTGTTCGGGTGCGCTTTGGAATTGAGAATGATTTCTTCAATTGGGAGCGCACTTTGTGCGGGTTTTAATCTAATGGCTCTTCTGTTGGCCACTGGAGGCAATCAAATGAACGGTATTCACACTTACTTGGCTTAGCAGGCTGGTTGCATGATTAGGAGTCTCCGCGTTGTGTGTAGATGCCTAAAAGAAAATGGAAAGAATGCATATAAGAATGACTTCTAGGTTATGTGTGCTTTGAATTGTGCAGTCAATCAGTTTCATCTTAAGGAGGGGTGGAATGTACTTGCCCAGGGTGTTTCTTGAACAGATTTCTGAGCAAAGTTTGACTCAAAACCTTGCGGAACATGTGAAATGTGGTCAGGAATAAATTTGTTATACGATCCTGTCTGCAAGAAAGATGAAAACGAGGTAAAAACCACGCTTGGGTTGCAAAGCAAAGATCTGATCTTCGAACATATCAAACGACAAGAATGCTGCAGATTCAATTCCAATTCAAGGGTTCCTCGTATCCCAGCCTCTGAGTTTGAAAAAGGGAACTTGTGGCACACACCGAGACGGTGCTAATCACCAGTCGCAAGAAGGTGGAATATGCCAACTTCATAGTTGGAGATCAGAAAATTAGGCCCAAGGAGTGCGTGAAGCACCAAGGCGTTATGTTGGACAGAAGGCTCTCCTTTAGGAAACACGTAAGGTAAGCCAATAGCACTCTCTCAAATCCTTCCAAGTGTTTGTGGCCCGAAATCCTACTCCCACGTGTGAGGGAGTCACTTCAGTTCTTCTGTATACAGCTTCGATTTAGGCTAGAGGACTACCTTCAGGGCGACTAAAACGGATGATGACGTCAGCGCACAGATTCTGCGCGATACGGACTATCAGTGATTTCAGGACCATTTCTGATGAGACGACAGGAATGCTGCCCATAGACATTCTTGCAGCCGAGCTTATGAGAGTGTACCACCGAAGAACCACTGACCGGCAACGAACAGCATCCATAGCAATGTGGCAAGCCAGATGGGACGCCTCCGCAAAGGGTAGATGGACGCATATGTTCATCCTCGTCATACAGACCAGGGCATCAAGATCTGCAGAGGAGTGCAACTTCCAGCACTCTTTACAGTTCCTATCTGGAAACGGCATCTACAGAAAATATCTGCACAGTTTGGGGCACGGAAACTCATCGCTGTGCACGCAATGTCCAAGCCCCGAGGAGGACGCAGAGCACGCAGTTTTTTACTGCAGCCGCTTTGCGCAGGAGAGGCAGATTCAACACTTACCAAGCGCCGACAATCTGATCCCGAACTGAACTGGAATGAGGTATGCTCATTCATTGTGAAAATGTATTCAAAACTAAGAAGGATTGAAGAAGAAAGAGCTTCTCTCCAGAGCAGAGTGTAAGTTGGTAACCAACACGGCAGTTCCGGGGGGTGAGTGGTTGAAGTGCGCAGGTTGTGGATTAGAACGCAGACGTTTTTCCGTAATCGAGTGCTTGGGAATGCTGTATGCTGGCAGCTCAGCCTGCTAGTGTCTTCGGAAAATACCACTGCCTTGCGCAAATCCCAAAAACAAATTCAGGAAGGTGAATAAAGCCGAATTCACGAATAGCAGATGTAAGACAGTAAAGTGTTGATGACTTGAACCACTGTGCTCAGGGCCGGTGAAGATTGAAGGCAACAATCGAAGAGTTTCAGCTGATCACTGATCTGGCAAGGTTGATAGAAAGACGATCTATTTTCGGTAAGGACTACAAAAGTAGGGAAATATTCCAGAGGCAACATTTTGACGAGACTTTGATCAAGGCGTAGACAGACCACAGTAGTGATTCGGAAAAGACGGCAGTCCAACCTGAAGAAGTTCCTTTCATATGCCATATTCAAATTCGGGATCCCCGGAATACTAATCCGGTTGTATCGTACCACACTAACAAAAACGCGATGCACCGCGCAGTTTGGATCCGGAACCATTCCAAACCTGCGCCGGGTTTCGGCAAGGAGGTTCGCCGTCGTGTGACTTCTTCAAAATTATGTTGCAGAGGACAGTTCGGAGGGCAGGTGTAAACATGGAAAGCTCTACCTTCTACAAATTAGTTGCAAATGACATCTTTATGGACATTCGACACAGAATTGCCCTTGGCAACCGCTTTTATTTCGTTCTGTCGAAAAAAGTATAATCAAGCCTCCAAAGGACCAATATAATGCTCACTTATCCTACCCGTACTTCTATACGAACCAAGTTCTGGACGATGGCATGGCAGAGCAGATTCTCGGTACCTTCGGAAGGAAAATTATGCGTTAAATATATGGTCCTGTCTGTGTGGAAAGGTGAAAACACAACCGCGATCAACAATGGCTTAATTGAAAGATTTAAGACAACAATGGCTAGGCCACGAGAGAAGAAAGAACGACGTTCCATCTAAGCGGATCTTCGAATCCAAATCTCAGGGTCGGAGAAGAAGAGGAAGACCCTACCTCCGGCATAGAGATCAAGACGCGGACACTAGAGATCCTGGTCTTCACAACTAGAAATAGTGTGCCTGGGACCATCAGGAATTAAAGGCAGCTATAGCTCAGGCCCAGAACCTTCATGGAGAGTATGCCACAGTAATGCAGGAAAGAGGTGTTTCAGACAGACAAGGTGAATTTGTAATGATGCTAGTGACGTTAGGTGCTGACGAAGGAAACGACCAGATGCGGTTTCTATGGAGAAGTTACGAGCGGCAGTGCCCTTTGCATATGGTCCAAATGGTGTTCACGAAATTGAAAAATGTGGGTATTCTTCTCCCACTTTGTAGATAATCTCCATCTACTTCCGGTGTAACTTTTGATGCACATTTGCCTACTTTTGGTAGAAGCATATTTGCCTTCTGATTTGAGAGCCGGCACATTTTATTTTGACAACCAAGACGGAAAAGTTTAAAATCAGCGCTAAGTGAATATGTTTGATATATTGAAGATACTGAAAACTTTGAGCTCTCAACTTTCAGCAGCGGTATTAAACTGTAGATCCTTTGCATTTCTGAAATAGCAACGGCAACCATAGCATGCGCATCCAGCTGCTGACTCGCAGCGAAGTATTCAGTTGTCTATAACTTTCTAAGTCTTTATTTAAACAATAGTGACAGAATTGCTCATTTTAAGAATTCAAAGCAAATTGGCTTAATACCGAACAGCACACGATGAATCGTCGGTGAAACATTGGTCTAATTTATAGACATCCTGAAATAATAATTTTCGGTCGCGTTGGTTTATTGAGTTAAGAAGTGGACTTTGTTGAATTTTATAGGTCATTAAAAATATTTGATGAAAGTTATGTCGCATAATTCTATTAATAGTTTCATTAGTCCGAAAAAAATTCACACATTACAGTGTCACAGAGCCGTCAACAAGCAAAACTGAAGATCTTTTTAAAAGATTTCAAATCCATTTCGGTTACCAAATTTATCTTCCTTCACGTTGAGAGAATCAGAAGACGATGTGCATAAAAATGATAACTAAAAGTAACCAATTATTTTAAATAAAGGGAAAAAAATAAACTGAACTAAACGTACCGGAGGTCAATAAAGCGGTCTGTCTAATAAAACAGAGCTGTTTTATTTATAGAAACAAAACAAATTGTTGAAAAAGTGATGTTTTATTTCTCTACAAAGTCTTTTTCTGGCCCGTGGAGCCCCAAATTCTTTAAACCGTCTGAAATACATATTTTCTGAAGGTCTAGAAAATAGGCCTCCATGACAGTGGTATCAACGCTTAAGATGACTATGCCATGTAGAGCGTATGGACCCCACTGCTCCGGCCCGAAAAGTCTTCGAATCTAAGCCATTGGCACAACGCAACAGAGGATTGCCAAGGCTAAGGTGGCGCACACAAGTGGAGAAGGACCTCAACCAAGATGGAGTGCGTAACTGGCGGCAGTAAGCGAAAGATCGTGTTGACTGGAGAGGCATGTTGGTTGATGTCCAGGTTCACTCCGGACTGTAGCGCCACAAGAATAAGAAGAAGACAGTGATACCGCTTTCATTCGACAAAAATGTCTGTTAGACGAGTGATTTTTTTCAATTCTCGAAATAAAAAGAGTCATAGGAGAAATAAGGCAGATGGGACTATTTAAATCGTAGCCAAATTCGATGGATTTAGCAGTGTTGACAGTGGAGGTGTGAGTCGTTGCATATTCATAGTAGAAGAACATCCTTTTCCTTTGCCAAGTGGTTTTCTTCCGAAGAACGAATAGGCTCAATTATACTGACCAGAAGAGACCTGTGATCGCTGTCTTCCCTTTCCAGGTAGGCAATGTAAATCACACTTTGTGAGAACAGTAACCATCACATTTCCGATTGAAAGGACTAATGTTGCCTTGTTCGAAGGCAGTTTCCCACTGTCCACTATTGTGGTTGTTCCTTTATTTTTGGTGTACATGGAACGAAACCACACAGGAACGCCTTCGGATCACTGATCGGGAAAGGTTGATTGGAAGACGATCTCTCTTCCGTAAGGCGTACAAAAGTAGGGAAATGTTCCAGAGTCAACAATTTAACTAGACTTTGAACAAGGCGTAGACAGACCACAGTATTGATTCGGAAAAGAGGGCGCTTCAGTCCTCCCCCTGTGCAAATATCACCTTTGAATTGCGCTTGAACTGCGTCCAACACTGCTCTGAATTGGTCTCACGGTTAAGCTTGTTGCTCGGAATAGGCACAAACAACTTTCTTATGTACAATATTTCATGCAGGCTATTTTCTAAGATGACTTTTGCCCCAGCTGTCTCGTGAGCTTTTAGTCAACGATTTGCCAATATGAGATCTTGAATCTTGAAACCAATTTTTGACCAGTCACCAGAGACAGCATTCAAGCGTTTTTTGACAATTCCACAGCCCGAATTCTGAACTGCTCACCGCATTCCCTTCACAGACGCCATCGGCATATACGCTGATAGGTCGAAAACATAAGAAGGCGGAGGGTCCGACATCTATCACTGTAGAGTGTTCCAACTGAAAAAACGACTGTTTGTGGAGACCTGTTCTGGTTAAACTGAAATGTAGTACGAGATCTGTTCCTAAAATAAGGTGAATTTTCAAATTTCGCGGGCTACGAATATTCTTTAATCTTGTTATGTTGGTACACTCGTCTCGAACATAAGCTTCCAGTTGCGAGAGGCATACGTGTTAGACGTGTTTTGCGTGTTTGGCGATTTCCAGCTGTCGAAAAAAATGGATCAAAGAATTCGCATTCAATTTTGTGTGATAAATACAAGCTTTCCAATGAATGATGTGAATGACGATGCTCGCCCTGGACGCCCCAGCACATCAACTATCGATGAAAATGTTGAGAAAGTGAAGAGAACTGCTGTTGAGAGTCATCGAATCACTATTAGAGAAGTTGTTGAAGAGGTGGGCATATTGGTTGGCTCATGCCATGCAATTTTTTTGGAAATTTTGGGCATGAAGCGTGTCGCAACGAAGTTCGTTTCAAAGTTCCTGAATTTGCTGTTGCTTGCTCGTAATTTTTTGCCCAAACAAGAAACACCGTAATCATGTCTCAGCCACCGTATTCACAAGATTTGGCCCCTTGCGACTTTTTCGTGTTCTGAAGATCGAAGAGACGCATGATAGGAGGGCGGTTTGCTAGATGGAGGAGATACAAACTGAATCGCTGAGAGAGTTTAACATGAAAATCCACCTCGGATGATATCATCATTCTCAAGGACAGTCATTCAACTCCAAGGGGCAAGAAACTTAAAGCCCACAAAGCAAAGAAACTCAGCACACGTCCCTTAATTTCATCCCACTTCAAATGCATCGCGATGACCTGAAATCCGAAGTCCACCCACCCACCTCGGCAAACATCCTCCGCACGCTCTGCTCCTCCACACAGCCTAATCGAGCAGAAAAACAATCTGATTACCTTAATTAATCTAACAGAGATCTGTCCACTTAGCTGACACTAGCACCCTGTTGAACAGCAGGACTCACGATACATTATCCCTGACTGATTTACTTCGTAATCTTCAATTAAATACATCATCCGTCACCCGAAACAGTCGACCCCGACGCCCAACTGACCCCCAAGACAGCGGCCGCCGCGCTCATCTTAAGGTCACAACATAATTACCGTCAATTAAAGAGACAAAGAAGTCATCCATCCAGGGGCCGGCCGGTGCTCTTTGTCAAAACAAAACTTAATAACTTATTCATCAATTACGGCAGCGACTTGCTCCCAAGTGGCTCGTACGCCTAATGGCCACCATACTGCCCGCCGTGTATCCTTTATCCACTGCGCTGCGCCAATCTGCAACTTCCCCCACCGGACACGGTCGCTGACGCGCGTCGCACATATTTTGTTCTTGATGCAGGCAGCGCGCACATCCGCTGGAAATAGCCGAACTCCGGCCAGGAGGACCGTAAGAGGATATAAATATAAATCGAAATTGGAAATTACCGGTACCGCTGCTTGTTGGCCGCGGCGGGCAGGAGGCCAGCAACGAACGTAAAGCCTCTCAAGTGCCACGCAACGGTGGCGGCGGCGACGATGGAATTGTCATGCGTCGCCCGTCCTACGCTTCATTACCAAAATACTACTTCGGCATTTAATTGTTTTTAAATATTCATTGCAACGTGCCACGAGACTTCCTTTCCCACTACAGGCACACACCCACTCGCACTGAGCTCGGGCAACTTATGGATTATTATATCAAAATGCGAGACATGAGGACATAAGGACATCGGAAAGTACTTAGCGGCAGCCTTCGAATCGATCCGACCGCAGGTTTACTAGGAACTCGTCGCCGCTCGCCTTCACTGTTCGTACCGAAAGGATCAATCAAGTGCCAGTTAAACTCCGTTTTCGACTATTTTTAGCAGCATGGCCGGGGCGGAGGGGAGGACGCTGAACTCGTGCCCGAGGCGTAATTGTCGCCAGGAAGACAACAACCGTTGCCACGCTGTGGCTTAATGGTCAAGGACATCGGTGTGTCGCTATAAATACGGGAAGCGGGGTATTTTCGACACAGGCAGCGATATTTTTGAAAATTTCCCGCTCTTGTGGGTTGCCATTAGTGAAAGTGTCGAAGTTGCGCAATCACTGCCTCGTACACATGCTCCATAGGTCAAGGCTGACGCGGTTTGAGGGGGGCCCTCTTTTTGGGCGGGGGGAGGGGGTAACACGATTATTAGTTTTGTTTCATTAGAGCCGTTCTTTTGCTGTTGAATATGTAATTCACTTCCGCTAATTAATGGCTGCCGGCGTGGACACGCTGGCGTCTGGCGGATGGTAGATGGTGGATGGTGGCTGGTTTGTTGGCGGTTTACCGGCGTGCCTTATAGATCTAGCCTGTCAGAGTACATTAGAGCTAATTAGAGCGCCGAAGAGATATATGCCGAAGCTAAGTGTGGCACGAAAGGGGTAACAATTAACAGCGGATGGCGTGGAACCGACGTTGGCCGGTGGCTGGCGGCATCGATGACATGCCCCTGCTTGAGGCCGACTAATTGAGTTAAAGAGTATTAACGAGATTGGAAAGTGGTTTGCAGCATAAGCCTGTCATCTTGTTGGATGAACGTTATTTTGACAAATGGAAAAAGGGTTGGATGCAGATGAGTTTAGTGGACGCGAGAGCTCGGACGAACCGGCCCCTCTTGTAATGGACGAGGGTACTGACATCAATCGCTGCCGGGTCGGTGACTGACGATGAATTCATTTGTGAAGGGAATAGTTGATGGAATAGTGTGTCGTGTGGTTGAGATTGAGATTTGACTGTGACTGTGGTTAAGGGGTCACGTCAGAGATGGCAGATCAGCAGAGGTGGATGACAGATTTTCGAAATGTCAAATATTTTCATTTTGATTCGGTTGTAAGTGGCTGTCATTTCACTTTGAATTTGATAGACCTTTCAGCACAATGTGGGAATGGCGTCATTTAACTTTTTTGCTAACGAATGAAATTCGTTTCTTAATTTTGACATTCTTAACTAAAGGTTAAATTTGACAAAGACCTTGAAAGACTTTATGACAAAACTATTTTATTATGGAAGTCCCTTGCCCATGTTAAGTTTTCGAGAAAACACTACCGTGAATTTTTCGCTCGGTGTGTGGATCACAAACGGCGCCTGAATCCTGTTTGACATTTCATTGAAAAAAAAAAAAAACATGTTAAATTGAAATGGATATTTTTCCAATTTAGTATGCAATCTAAAATTTCAATAATTTAAGGCCCATCCTTTGACATACCAACAAATGCACATTTGTTCCTGTATTTCCTGAAATTCAAAAAAGTTCCAGTTCGTAGTTTCCAGCTCAAGTTAGAGACCCTTTAATCACAGTATAATGACAGACAATGTCACTTGATTTTTTAAACTGCTGAGTGTCACGCTTTTTACTTACTCAAAATGACCGTTAATAATAGAGCAAGTGGATTGCGTTAAGAAATTTGCTCAAGCCAAGTAATTGGGATCAATCTCAAAAGCATATTATATTGCCCATTAAAGTGGCGTTAATAGCTTTGATGAGCGAAAAAGATAATGGAACAGCTGCTGAACAACTGCCGCTGACTTGACACGGTACGTTTTGCAAGGCTTTGATTAAGTTTTTTAAAACGAAACGATAGATGAGTCATATTTTTGGATAAGATGAAGCAAGATTCTGTTATTTTGAAATTATGTCTTGGGACATTTTCGTTCCGTTTAACTATACAGTGCGGTTTATATTTATGATCGAGTCTTTAGACTTTTTACCCTCCACTTCGATGGACATGTTCAGTTCGTACAGTTCTTGTGAACAGAACCTCCAGTAGATATGAATATATCCTAAATTCAAAATATCTCCTGAATGATTTGCAGTCAAAGAATGATATTTGAGATTGATCGAAATTTATGGAAAATGGATTTTGAGCAAAATATCGAAATTGAAAAGCCCGAAATATTCAAATTTTCAGAAGCCAAGTTACGAAATGATCAAGATTCAAAAAAAAACCAAAATCCCGAAAAATTTAAATCGCGAAATGCCTAAATCTTGAAAAACGTCCTTTCGAGGGCTGTCCATGGATGCAAGATTTTGGGATTTTAGGCATTTCAAGATTTTGGGCATTTTAAGAATTTTAGACATTTCATTATTTAAACTTTATGGAATTTCAAGAATATCAGGATATTGGCCGTGTCTCAATTTGGGACATTTTAGGATTTTGGATTTTAACATTGGGTTCAGTCTCTGTAGGCAGAGTTACGCCCCGCGTTTCCAAGGATGTTGGACGTGTCGGAATTTGAGTCATTTTAGGATTTTGAACTTTAAGATTTTGTCCAGCCTCTTTAGGCAGAGTTACGTCCCGCATTTCCAAGGTTGACCGATTCTAAACTGAATATGAACGCATACTATGAGAAGTTACTATTTATTATTGAACATACTCCTTTTCTTGAAGTCTTTTTTTGCTTTCCAAAACCCTACTTCAGTTGAACACATGAAAAGTGTGGTATAGGCTGGTTTAAGCACAAAAAGTGAATTAGGAATCTACGCCTTGCAATAAACAGTATATGGAGCAGGTTCGAATTTAAGTGCTTCAAATGTTTGTGCTGGCCCAAAGTAGGGGTTGTCAAAGTTAAGGCCCTTAAAAAATATCGTACTAATAACTCCTTGGCGTCAGAGTAATGGCTGTGCTGAGTAACAGTAGGCTTTCATAATAAGCTACTGAAACACTTGTCTTTTCAAATTGTATTACTCTTCTTTTGTTTTTTGTAAAGTTACAATCGAAACGACTTGGACCTTAGCCAGTAAACATTTTCAGCTTTAACGACCCTCCGTATTTCGGGCTCACTGGACTGTTGTACAATTTATCAATCGAGAGCATACGTTCCGATGTTTCAATGTCTCATATTCAAACGCCTGTCTAAATTGACACAACCAAAGTGTTTTTTTATTTGAATTCCCTTGTATTTCCTTCCTTAAGGAGGGAAATCACAGACAGAAGCAAAAAGAAAAAGAGATGCTTAATCGACGGAAAACGAACAAAAGCACTACAATCCAAAATAGGCTAAGAGAGAAGCCTGAAGCTTGAAATATGGAAAGCAGGCGCCGAATTTTGCACAATGTGCAGCGAATCACATCGAACTGAACGCCTATAAGAAAGTAGATCTTAATTGAACACATTCTAGACTGAACTGAAAAGCAGAAGACAAATTTTATCGCCCGATTTGTTCTACAAATTATTTCAACAAACAAACAAAAGACAAATTCTTAGCCCAAATGACAGATCTCCAAGATGACATGTACCAAGTGAAAGTCTGTACCGCATTGCAAACACCCATTAAACGAGTTATTTATGCGATTTCTTCGAATGCAAATAGTTTGCGACCTTGAAACCACACATGCTTCCCAAAATCACAAAGCAACCGGTTGGAGATCCTAGTCTCATCTTCGGGGTCATTATGCAGAAGTAACATCTAAGATCCGAAGTTTGTGGCCGATAGAAACTTATCAGATTTCTGATTTGTGTTCACTTTCAAGTTCACTTTTGGCGGGGTTCAATGACTGACAGTGAATTTATGACGGTATAGACCATCTGCTGGATATTTGTTGTGATTGAGATTGTTTACCAAGAAGAGAGGGTGAACAGAACAAGACTAAAGAAAATTCTGACCTTCCAGATTCCTAATTAAGACATCCAAACATCCACGCCAATTGCTCCTCCCCCAAAGCACAAAGTCAATGGTCTTCGTCTTGTGAAAATTGTCTCCGAAATCATTGCACACGATGTCTAATCATAGCCGGCAATTCATGGCACGCAACAGGGCCCAGATTAAAGTCCAAGTGCCGTTCAAAAGAGAACGCACCCCATTCCGCCCGCAGTTTGCAATGAGTTCAATACATTCTACCGACCATCAGACACGCGAACAAATCCATTAGAGAGTCACTCGTTAAAGTAATTATTTCAACCAAACTTTGCAGCCAAGGTATCAGCCAAACACGAGACGCGGCTATCACCCACGGATCTACATAGTAAAACTTTCCAGAAATTTCCGGGCATTAATTGAAGACCACAATCGATGTACTCGTATCGACAGGCAATTTTTATGTCGAATTTATGATGTAAGACCCGATACACACGTTCTGTCAGTGACCACCGAACCACCGAACCACCGAACCGCC
This sequence comes from Eristalinus sepulchralis, assembly GCA_944738645.1. Lineage (NCBI taxonomy): Eukaryota > Metazoa > Arthropoda > Insecta > Diptera > Syrphidae > Eristalinus > Eristalinus sepulchralis. The sequence continues at coordinate 60,776,511 of OX122886.1, forward strand.
GAACGAGGGGACCATCGAAATTCTTCTTGTTTTTATTGTTAATCGTTTTTAAAGGCAATAAAAGTGCTTTTTATTCCGAAAACGCTTCCACAATGACCTTAACCGTCATTCCTTGACAGGTCGTCATTTGTCATCATTAAGTCTCCACTCATTGTGGATGCGCCTTAGTCATGACAATTTGCATCTTCAGTGTGCGGAGTTGTGCGCGTTTTGTGTGCGCTGCGTTTGCGACTTGCTTTGCATGATTTTCGTCATTCCCGCACTCCTCCTCGTCGTCGTGGGCACTTTTTCTCTTATGATTTATCAGATTCGTGATCGCCACATCGGAGGAATTCAATTAAATGCACAAGTTTTTGTGCGCCTCTGCCGCGGAAGGGGGTGGTGCACTTAGTGTGGGACCGTGGGCCCAGACTGGACAAGGTTATCGGTGCGATATCAAGAGGCGATCAAGCCTGTTTGCAGGGCGGCAGCTACGCCTTCCAATCAACGAAGCATTGAACTCGAGGCGCACACAGCCAGGACGGGCGACAGAGCCGATGTCATGATCAATCGCATTGCAACACACTAATTACGCAGACAGATACGACCGCGTGGATAATGTATCTGCTGAGCATAACTCAAGGCGGAGTACGAGGGCGAACATAAATTTGTCATCTGAAAGCGATTTTCGAGCTACTGGAATTCGCCGGATGGTGCATGGCGTGTTTGGCACATGTGCGGGGGAATAGGGTTTGCGCTCTGCTCATCGATGATTCATTGGTTTGTCTGTTTGGGGTGTAGGCACGTCTGAACATAGGAATTCGACGGACTCTGAGGGAATGCAATAAATTTGGTGATGTTTCACGTCAAACGCGCACAGGAATTACTTACGGAACGCCATAAATCACAGGTGTTCGGGATGACAGTGGAGAGTTACTCCTGCTTAGTCATGTTCGACAATCCTTCGTGGAATGTACTAGACACGGCGACGCGAGATTTTATTACTTTTTGAATGTTATCCTTGAGACTGTCGTGCCAAAAAATCACTTGTCTCCTGTAGAGACACGATTTCGTAAAAGTGTTTGAAACTTCTGGAGAGGCATTGACTTAATGGAACAAAGGTAGACGATTTTCTACGACACGCTTGAACTGTGTTGAAGGGGAAGTGAATAAATTTTCTTGAAGGTCGTTAAACGAAGAATGAAGAGAATTATATTTTTTGCGACACTTTCAGAGTATTCTCTCAAAGGAATAAGTGTAAAATGTTAACCCCATGAACTAACTTCATCCGACTCTAGACATGGGCTGTGAGGTGCTTTAAAAGGCCACGTGCAAACGATGAGCTTACGTAGAATCTGAAATGCTACACAGCAGACTTAACCGCAATTCAAGTAATGCGTTGAGACGGGTCAAGCAATAGAAGGATAATAATGATATCTACAAAAAAGATTGCTGCTTCTTCTTCTTTTTTTATTGGCGCTACAGTCCGGGGTGGACGTGGGCCTCAACCAACATACCTCTCCAGTAAGCACGATCTCCTCCTCGAAGTTGGTTGAGGTTGTTCTCTGTTGCGTTGTCCCAATGGCTCGGATTCAAAGACTTTTCGGGCCGAAGCAGTGGTATCCAAACGCTCCACATGTTCTAGCCATCTTAAGCGTTATATCCGTATACGCTTGACCAGGTGCATGCCGCCGTACAGTCTATAAAGTTCATTTTTGAATCTTCTTCTCCAGATGTCATTAACGCAAGCATGACCAAAAATTGCAAGGAGAATTTTTTTTGTCAAAAAAAACACTAAGGGCTTCCTGATCCGCTCTTTATAGCGTCCAAGTCTTCACACCGTAAAGGAGGACTGGGGTGATTAAGCTGTTGTACCAATCCAGGAGAGAGAGGGTTATATTACTCAAATGCTTCATAACCCCAAAAAACAGCGGCTGGCAAGACTGATTCTGCGTTTGATTTTCGTACTGATGTTGTTGTGTAGACGAAGTCGTTGACTACCTCGAAGTTGCTGCTGCCTAGTGGTTCGACAAATCGATTTTGCTCCAACATGCTGGAGCGAACAGACTGTAGGCAGAAATGTTTAAGGCAACTGAAAACAATCGGGTTTGTAAATATCATTGGAGAAAAGTATGTCCAATAATTGGAGTCTCAGTATATTTTGTAAATTTGTACAAGGCGAAACCACTCTTAAGCGGACAGACAGTGAACCAAAATGCGTACTTAAGAAAAATCGACAAAAAATGTAATTTTTCTGATTAATGCCAGTTGTGTTCACGTATGTAGTAATTTTTGAAAATATAGATTCAATATGACTTCGTGAGAGGTCCCCCCCAGTCGAATTCTACAGGAAATCTAGCCCAACTTTGGTCCTAACCTCTACAACGTACGAATTTAACAATAACTGATATTCATTTCGAAACTTCAGGTTGGTAACGCTGATATTTGACGTTTCTCAAATTCAGCTGTCGCTCAAAATGCCTCAATATTGGTTCCATATTTACCATTTGCGTGCCATCTTAACAATTAACAACTCAGTTCAAAATTTCTACAAAAGTCGGGAAGGAAACGAAGCCACTTTTGGCGCATTACGTGCCGATTATGGTCGTAATAATCAATAGACTATGCAAGCAATCGGTGAAATTGTGAACAAATTTGAAGAGAGTGGAATTGTCACTGGTGTCGTAGGGCCTAACAGTGCAAGTGTTACCGGTAATCCGAATTAATCCATTTTCCGGCGTTGGCAACAGTTGGATATGCGTCTTTATTCTTATTAAGTACAACTTGCGCAACAACTGAAGCTTGCTTTTCGGGTGTAAGAACAACAGAAGAAATTAGGTCCTGGTTCCTTGTGGGTTGGCTGTAGTGCCGATCAATTATTATAATTAACAACAGACAGTGAACCCTGATTTTCGGACAAAGTTTTCCTCAGCGATGAGGGACAATTTTCGTGGCGGCTAAGTAAAGGAGAACAAAATTGCCCCATATAAGAGTCAGAAAACCAACAAGTGATGAAAGCAGTGCCGTTGCATCCAAACAAAGCGACTGCTTGGTACGCTCTTAGCAGATGTACAGATGGCGTCAGTCAATTCGAAACGATATGGTCGAATGATAACCAAGTTTTTTGTTCTCGGCGATTATAGCTTGAACGATATATGACTCTAAAAAAACAAGCCAACACGCCCAATTATAGATTAACTACGTGAAAATTTTCCTGAATACGTTATTTCGCGATTTGGCAGCTTCATTCGGCCACCAAAATTGGCGATTTGACACAGCAATAATTTTTCCGAAGATCGCATTGGCCCTAAAAATCCCCGTACGTTAAGCAAAAAGAATAGTTACATTAATCAAAATTTAGCTGAGATATTGCCCGAAATATGGGAAGAAGTGGTCAGTCGAATCTTTACGAAACGTGATGTTGTCACAGGTTAATGACATATCATAAAATCACAAGTGAGAACATTGAACCTGGGACTTTCAGCGTGTGAGACGACGAACTGCCGCTACGGCTGCGCTTTCCTTTTTCGAAGAAGGAATATCTACATACTTCTACGTTGCCAATCACCATAAGGATGCACTTTCATTGTAGTGAAATTATTTTCCGTTGCTGCTCCCTGCAAAGCCACCAATTTTTTTGGGCATTGCTGAAATGACTTCAAAATTTATCACAAATGTGTATATATGCATCTAAAATTGCAGTAGGAACACATCGGACATCCGCACCAAGTATCAGTGGAATGCGATTCAAAGATTCCCCTGAAATGCCTTTAAGTCATTTTGCAGAATGCTACACAAATTATTTCCAAAGCATGAGTCCCCCTTCCAAGTAAAAAACACATCACACTCAATCTGGCTGTAATTTGAGATTAGAAAAGTGAACTCATCTCATATCCAAATCCCAACAAACGCCAATCGCCTAATCGCTAATCTCCACCTCAAGAGAGTCCCTCCCAAGCACATTCCTGAGCAACCCCAGCAGTCACTGCCCCAATTCTAATCCACCGCGTCGACGACGACCAGCAAAACAAAAAAAAAACAGAGCCGTCAGCCTGGAAAAACCAGCTCCAACCTACATGTACATCTTCTGCACTCGCTCCTCCATGACGAACCGACGCACCAATGACCGTCCTTGAGGGCAGGAATTGCACATACTTGCCAGCAGAGGTCAGTGCCGTTGCGCTCCTCACCGGCCTGCTTCGGATTTCCTTGTTCCATCGCCGGATTCCAGTTTCCCGTATCGGTTTTCTTTAAGACAACAACAAGAATCAGTGGTGGGGGGAGAGGGGAACCTCGCGAACATCAATTTACCACCTCTGCCGGTCTCTCCCGCACACTCGCTGCTGCGCCGACGAGGAGCACCAATTAAAGGCACAGCCACCACATATCAATAACTTGGCTTATGATTCAATTCAGCCCTTCTCCTGCGCTTTGTGCGTCTTCGGCTGGGTTTGTCGTCGTGTCGCGGTTGTCGTCGACACCGTCGCCATCGTCGTCACTGGGGTGACAATCTAGCAACGCTCGAGCTCGATGAAGACGGGCGCCACGAATATGTAGACTCCCCTCCTCGGTCGCGGTAACCCAAGAGCATCACCAAAAGCAATAATAATTATTGTAAACATCTCCTGAAGCGGACCCCTATCAGCGTTGAACAGAAGGAATTCGTGCCCTACGACGTGGGTGCAAGACAGGGACGGCTGGACGTGTGTGTGTGTCGCGCAGGGGGTTATCAGTAGCTGCGAGCCTCTCCCAGCTCGCTTTCGTTTCGTGTTCTCTTGTCGTTTGCTCGTCAGTCATCCTGCTCCGCACTGCAAGCCAACTGACCAGTTAAAGTTTTCTTTTTTATCTAGGATCCATCACCGCAACCACCACACAAGCAACGACAACAGAGCAGCAGCAGCAGCGTCATCAACGTCATCGCGGGTGGGAGGGTGACGAGAGAAGGTGTCGCGCAATGAAAGAAACATTAAAACAGAAATCGAAATGAAGCACACGCACACACCGGCACCCCATCAGTGTCGGTGGGAGAGGGATTGGGTGCGGAAAAAAAGAAGCAACGCGGATATTTGGATAGGGGGCTGGGCGAGGGGGAGGAAATAACAAAACAACTTGTAGCGACCTTGATAAACGTAAAGAACAAGCGATACATGGAATAGCTGGATTTTCTTAGAGACGCCTGCTATTCGCCGTCTATGTCTGTTTCGCTTTTCCTATGTTCGGTTCGTTCTTAGCCAGCGATGGTGGTTGTGACCAATGTGTGTGTGTTGGTGTGTGTGAGTAAGTGAGCGAGCAACAAGTGGTATCTGCTGGTGGCTGAGTGTGCCAATGAGCCTGTGTGTGTTTTCAGCTGCCAAAGGGGTGGTGGGAAGACATGGAAGCTTTAATTTGCAAAAGCTCTCCGGTGGAGACTTGGAGAGAGCGAACAGAACGCCAAAACCAGAGGGACGATGACGCAGAGGTAAAAACGTTCTGCAAAGACTTCTTGGAAATCTGACATTTCAAAGATACGACGAATGGGTCGTAAATGAAATTTACAGCATTATTGTGGGTTCCGGTGAATGGTACTGAAGCACAAACTACTTACAAGTGGGATAAATACACAAAACTTGTGAGATACCTCGGAATGAAGTAAATGTTGGTTTGGTTTGCTTGCAATCAGCTGAGATGTTGACAGCGCTTTGGTTGATTTATGACATCGGGTTTTAACTTGCATCTTTGAATAAGTAATTACAGTCTTAACTGAAACGTGGATATAGGATTTTTGGCTGTGCTGTGAGTTGAAAAAATGTACGAGTCGTTTGCGCATGTGACAAATAAAATTCATATTTATGAATGACTGAAGCCTTTGTGTACCTTGAGAACAAATTCTTAGGAAGAATAGGAAGGAATGGTCATTGATCTACACGATGATGCGTAAGACAGGGGATAAGCGATTCCTCAAGGACAGTGATTGCGTTAAAGTTTGTCTCATAGTCTCCGGTTAAGTGAGGAAATCTTTGCTCCCGACATGGACACATAAAAGCCGGTGGTTGTTAAGCAGTTTTAGTGAGAACACAGCCTAAGAATAAGAATAATTGTAATAATTGTGAAATGACTAAGGGAAAAAGATGGCCACTTAATTGTGTCCTTAGTCCACCTTTTGAAGGGGAAAAGCACACTTATCACTTATCCTGGGCCATTTCATCCTACATGCCCTTGAATGAGTTTTCTCCCTCTAGCACAAATACATCCTCCTCACACGATACTTAACAATAATAATAATTGAGTGGCACTTCATCCCACAAGGGACCAGGGCCTAGCTTCTACAAACAACTACTCCTGTTGTGCTTGCTACTGTTCTCTCACGTGTGGATGGGACCTGCAGTTTTTTGCCGACTCCGAACGGCGAGATTTGAGAAGCTTTTCATAGACAATTGATATTCTTTGAGTGCTGACTGCAACTCGAAAGAGGTGGTGCCATGAAAAAATTCAATGTGTCGTCAAGTTCATCCCTTTATTTGATTTCGTTCCTCAATATCATAGCTGGTCTGGTAAAGTCATCGGAAGATGTCGATGCGACATCCACGGCCCTGCATTTCATAATTTTTAAAGGTTTCGTTTCTAAAAAGTTAAAACAAATAATGAGCGTCCGGAAATCGAACCTAGACTTTCTGCGTGGCTGTCGACGCACTTACCACTACGCCACAGCGACCACACGATTCTTAGTTTCTCTATTTTTTTTTTTAAATAGTCTGTGAAAAAGCTGTGAAAATTTTAAAATAAACACGCTGTCAAATGAAGCCAAAGGTGGTTCCATGGTGTATTGTGAAAGCGCGTCGTCTCAGACGCAGAAGGTCACAAGTTCCATTGCTGGACCAAACGTTCACTTTGTCGCGTTGCAGACAACTCTCAAAGAGCACTTGTAGTCTTTGAAAAGATGATAGAATTTTGATAACTTTTTCGACGAGGTCAGTTCGATAGTATAAAGATTGATATAGAAAATGATCGGTTCGGTTTATCAAGAGTCAGCCGATAGATAAATCTCCTGAAATCTCTGAATCCTCATGCACGTCCTGATGGCCAAGACAGGCAGCCATCCTATGCAATGTGTTCTGTTCCCGTCATTAAATGCATGTTGGCTAGTTTTTTTACCGTGAGCACAGAATCGTCTAACAGAATCGTCTAAGCAGAAGGTCTAGATTCAATTCCCGGACTGTGGTCCTCGCTTTTTATTCACAGTACAACCTCATTCGAGTTCCCGACAACATTCAAAAAGTTGATGTTTATCTACAGAGTTCGGAGTCGGCAAAAAACACTAGATTCCTTCTACACGTGAGAGAACAGTAGCACGCACAACCGGAGAAGTTGTTGAAGAAGCTAGGCCCTGGTCCTTTGTGGACTGTAAAAATGCAGGCCTCTGACACTTAGAAGGAGAGGATTTGGTGTATTTATATGCACTCTACTTTTAATGAATTCAACAATAGGAGGAACTTAATTTTGAAAAAAAAGTTTCTGGTCTCCTAGCCCGACCTAAACTACTCAAACTGTAGACCTCTATTCGGCCTCTTTTCGTGGAAGAACAGTTCCACGCACAACACAAATAGTTGGGGAAACTTTTTGGCCCTGCTAACGCTTGTACGATGTAGCACCACCAAAGTTAAAGAACAAGGAACTTTGCTGCCTCTTTCCCATTTATGTCTGTGTGCGTTAAAGATGGTGATTCTAGCTTAACCCGATTGGCCTAGGTACCGATTTGATGGCACAGCTCTTAAAGTTGGACAAAAATTTGAATTTGGATCCATCATGCGGCTTTGGGGAACAAAATCAGTTCTTTGATATTCGATCTAGATATCAGCCCAAAAGATTCAAAGAAGGTTTAACCTAGAGTCCGTTACCTTTTCCTGGAAAGTGCTAGAGAGGAGAATAGCAAATGATTAAGTGGTTCTGATTCTGACGAGTAATTACAACTTCAACAGTATGTATTGTGATAAATCTCTAGTTTTGCTGCGGAACGGCCAGAATCCCGAACTGATCGTAGTAACTAAATCAATATTTGTGGGATGGATTGTTACTTCGTTATATGAAAGTTGTACTCCAGCCAAGTCGTCCTAGAGAAGAGTGTTCTAATTCGTGCCTTTATCAGAGCAAAGCGGCGTATGTTATGCCACGACAGGCGAGGTGTGGAAGGCAGGTCCTTGTTTGGTTAGTTCATCGGCTGGTTACTTCGTAGTTTATCAGCTTTCTCGATACCAAAAACGTTTACATGCCCTGGAACCATTTTGTGTATACTTCTTTCACGTTTTGATCTCTCACTTTCATGTGAACTAGGTGGCTTCAAGCCACATTTTTATCCAATACATATTCATCTGTCCCTTCCAATCATCCATTTTTCATCTGACTAACATCATTACCTCTCCTTAATTCTTAAAGAAAAATATTTGTCTTGGAAATGAAAGGATTTTCATCATTTTCCTAGTTCTCCTTTTGCTGAACTCATCACACATCCCACTGTCTCGCTGATAAATATTTTCAATTTTAACGTACAATCGTTGAAATAAACATCAAGCAAAAAACCAAACGAGGCTTCGAAGTCATAAACACTAGTCAAGTCCAATCTTCCATAACCTAGTCTTCATGTAAGTCCCTACTTTGAAAAACAAAAAAAAAATGTTTGCCATTCCCTCAAAACTCAAAAGCCACAATAGACTACACCTGGCAACACCCGGTCATCAAAATCGTTGTTTTTTTGTAATTTTTTGCGCAAAACTCGTTATCAACGCGAAAGGGAAACAGCATTACACGAAAAAAAACACAGCTCTCCAAAAATCTCCAGCCCGTGTCATTGCGTATGTATGCCGCACAAAAGCTCTGCTCACCCTCGCGCGGCCAAGTGTGCGTGACCAAATGCTTCCATGTCAAACATTTGAACAGATGGTCCAACAACTTTCGGTCATATGTTCGTGATCTCAGGTCTTACACATTTTCGTGTGTCTTTCTGCGAAATTCTGTTTTGTTGTTTTTCCCTCAGACCGACTTTGTGTGTCTACGAACCACGCGCACATCGTTTTACACCAGATCGAAGTCCGGATTAGGCAGACGCAAATGTATGTAACTCCCAAGACACCGTCTAGTCGTTCCGCTCACACACGCATTAGATTCGTGCGTGTGAATGTGCGGCGGGTAATTAAATTGTGTGGCGTATGTTTAACTTTTGGCGGAAAGTTCGGCATGAGCCTAGGGCAACCTAGACGACTGGGTAATGGGTTGATAGAACGCAAAGAACTCGAAGTGGTGTGCATAAATTTTGACAAACAGCGGAGTTTTCGTTGGAGTGCCACAGACCGACCGCACACCCTCATGCATTATTGAGGAGGTCCGGAGTCCGGTCAGCGACGGAACTAAATGCTTCTCTTTCAGTCAGAGTGTGTGTCCGCGAAATTGAAGACAGTTCTTCGTCAGTTTATAGACGACGACGACGACGACGCTGACTCGACGGGCAGATGAAGAGAATATAAAATTCAATTTTTCCAGTTGATTAGGAGCCAACTGGCGCCCTGGTATTCCGTCTGATACCGAATTCCGATCACATTCACAATCGATTAATTAATTCCGATCGACGTGTTCGCTTGTCAGCGGTGCGACGACGGCTGCGCTGCGTCGAGCACACCTTTTCGGGGCGTTCTTAAGGAGGGTGCGTTCTGGATAGAGATTTCCTGACTTGTGGCTAGCGCAGAGGTGTGGAGCGGTTAGAAATGTTTATTTCTGCTTTCTGGTTCTTGATGATGCGTCTAATGGAGGGCATGACGAGGGACGGTGTTGGTGACCTAGTGCTTAAGTGGCGATGGCGGGAGGGAGAGGAATTTTAACTGGTCGTAGAGTAATCTATCCCGAATTCAAATGATTAATGAGCTGTCACTCACATCTGCTTATGCTGTTGGGATTTTTTTTGCACCGAGTCCACTTGTCCCTACCTTAATTCTGAGTCCGCTCCTCTTTCCACTTTTTGTCTCCTTTTGACTTGTGCCGTGGAATCGAAATTCACACAAGCTATTGGGGAGACGGAAGGAGACGTTTGATAGAAGTATTGTGTCACATTCCTTAACGGTCTAGAATTATAATCAAATTCGCACTTTGTAGTCTGGTTTGACGAGAATAACTTTGAACTGTATGATACATTTCCTCTGGTCCTTCGAGCCGCATTTTTCGATTTTCCCTTTTCCCTTTCAACATCATGAGAACAAAGTGATTTTCCCACCACACAGATCCTTTGTCATTAGCAAGAGCAAGAAAACAAAGCAACACCCGGGATAGAAGCACAAGAAAACAGAAAATTCACAGGCATGCACGAGCAACTCATAAACAAGACGTCTTCCTGCAACCATTGAATTTGAAATGAACTTTAATTTAAGTGTCTCCTTTTGGTTGTTGAAACTCTTAAAATGTTCACTTGGACTACAAGTGGGAGTGCCATCAACACGACGGCACACAAGACCATGGCTTCGGGCGATACAAAGTTAGTTGACATCGAAGGGAACTTTATGCTGTTAAAGCAACGACTTCGACCTTGAAGATAACAAGCAAAGCCCGAAGGCGGTTATTTTGTTAAAGGAAACTTCTTTTGCTTTGTTTGTGAGTGAACAAGGAATAAGGCGTGAAGTTTGAGGTGTTCCGGGGAACGACTGAAGTAGTGTATTGATTTACTTTATGTGCACACTCTCCTTGGGCGCTGAGAAGTTTTAGAACTTTCCACCCGAATTATGTTCACAAATGGGTTTACAATAAAAAATTGCTAAGGCAATTTCAGAACATCGAATTCCCGTGTTCGACCTAACTGGATGCGGAAAATTGAAACGCGGATAAAACAAATTCGAAGGCAGGGAATAGAAATACGCCAAGGGCAGACTTGAACAATTCTCCAGCCATTACGAATACTTTCGTTCAAATTTGCAGCCGTGAAAGTAATTTCGTTGTTGTTTTCTACATTTAATCAACAAGTTGATGTGAATAAGCGAAGTCGAATCCGAATGTGACCCAGTTTGCCGCTATTATAACTATTTGAACTGTAAGAAGTGATAGAAAATTAAGATTCCTGATTCTTGACCTTGACGTCTGTTGCATATACTAAATAAATTTGCAGAATGAAACCACCCCTTCAATTATTTTAAGACAAGTGTACATGCTCTTGGATACAAGTTTGTTGAGAATTTGGATTGCACGAACTTTGCAAGCAAGACAGAAAATACTGACGCAGTTTACTATCCACGTTATGCAATCTAAAGGAAATGGAAAGAAAGTGTTTCAACGTTAATCTGTCATAAATTGAAATTAGATAGTCGGCTATAAAGGTCCCTTATACTAGTAAGAGACCCGTAGAACACACAATGCGAGAGGCTGCTGAAGAAGCAAGACCCTGGTCCTCTGTGGATTGTAGTAATATTTGTTTAAGTTTGCTCTCAATTGGCAGAAACAGTAAAATATGCAGTTTTGAAAACCCAATATCGATATTTATTTATTTATTGAATGTATTTATTCTAAAATATCGGAGACTTTAGATGAGTAGTTGGATACACAGACATTTAGATCGGTAGCATCAAATGTTATTGACAAAAAAGACACGAAACCATAAATGTGTGAGTACAGCGTAACTCTTTTTCAAAATAAGACGCAACTAAAGTTCCCAAAAATGAAGACGTCAATTGCAAGGCATAGGGTAGGGACCACTTACTTTTAGGTTGTGGGATGAGAAAACCAAAGTTTTCTTTTCTTTTAGAACGATTTTTCTGCAGTTTGTCAAAGGACTGTGAATATCTTATTACTTTTGATCCTTCGAAATGGAATATGCAGGAGGTATAAAGGATTACGAGTACTCTCAAAAACTACCCGCCTGAAACAGAAAAGCCCGCGGTCATTTATAAACAATGCTTTTCCTACCAAATTGACAGACAGAGGAGAAATTTTGGCTGCACATAAATACGAAGTGAAAACGAAACAGAGGCTTGCTCTCGCAGATACTCCAAAGAAAACTATGATATGCCTTTGGTATTACTGGGCGGGTTGGTTGGAAATGATTAAATGAAAGGCAACGATCAACAAGGCCACGCACTTTGGCTTCAGAAATTACACCTTAGAACAGCCTGCAAAGATTTTGAACGAAAAAGAACGATGAGGCGAATTTTCAATTCCGCGACTGCGCAAAAAAACAAAACGCCCGCATCTGGGCGATGGAAAAACTGCATGTTATGGTCGCGAATGCATCCACGAAGAGTCACAGTTTGGTAAGGATTGTGGAGTGATGACATCATTGGACAATTTTAATTCGAACATGATGCTGGGGACAATGTTCCATTAAATCGTGAGAGACACGTTCGCTGCCCAATTCTTACTGAAATTCAAAACATGGTTTTGAACGACCACCGGTTCCTGTATTAAAGCGCGCCACGCCACACAGCCTATGACACAATTGATCTTTTGCGCATAAATTTGTCAAATAGGGTTATAGGACCGATATAGGACGACTTAGTTTTGCGATTTGACCAGTTTGCACATTTTTTAAGGAAAGCGTATAGGAACAAAATTATGCCAACAATCCGACATTGATCCATGCACTTGACGCCCATAACATTAAAGCAATCCGTGAGCTACAGACCGATACCATCAACGAGGTCTTGGAGTGGAGTAGAGTGCAGGAACCGCTGCTGTCAATCCAGTTAAGGATGCTACTTGAACATCGTTGTATTTCGTAATCAGTGAGAATGTTGTTCTTACCAATAATGTCATAATATGGATTTTGTTTATAAGACATTTGGTCATCTGTCGGGCCCTTGTTGTTGTTCATTTATAGACAAAAGCTTTACACCTGTAAATTGTAGATATCGGGTAAATTATGATTGCATTGTGACGCTCGGAGTGGCAAATGAGATGTTTGACAACTTATTTCAAATACTATCACCGAAAAAGAAATCTCATTTATCATTGGGTCTATAACTTAATTCGTGCAGTTTGCTAAGAGATGGCGTAAATTTTATTCCATTTGAAAATGCGCTGGAAAGCTACTGTCATTGTACGTCGTTTCAGTATACATATGTCATATATTTGAAGTAAAAGCCACAATAATTGTTTTTCGCTAAAATGTGTCGCGCTTTATGGCTGAAATGTGTTTTTTTTTTGCGGGAGTTCTTCTTCATTGCTTTAACATGAAGAAAACTGATGCGAAAAGTCATCTTATTTTGATGGAAGAGTATTGTATTGAGTGAACATGCCAAAGTGGCTTGCATGTTTTAAAACTGGTGATTTTGGCTTGGAAGACGATAAACGTCCTGGGCAGAGAAAAAAAGTTTGAAGATGAAGAATTGGAAGCATTACTCTATGAAGATTGTTGTCAAACACAAGAAGAGCAAAATTAGTCAGTCACTCAAGCAGCCATTTCAAAATGTTTATAAGCAGCTGGAATGAAACAAGTTACGCTATCTCTTCGAAAACCGCACGCATTAAGTTATAGACAAAATAAGTCACCTAAATTTGGACCGGTTGCTTAAGATTGTAACAGAAGATAAATGCATAAATTTTAATGGTCTAATATTTATGAGAAATGTAGCTTAAAGTAACGTTTTGGAATGTACATGTTATCAAAGCAGGATATGAGCGAATAAGTCAGCTAACAATACATTTTAGCTTCGCAGCCATAATGGTTCTGCTGCCCTATTCCTTAGCAACGAACAGCTGAATCCTGTTTTCCTTTTAAAATATTTATTTTGAAATCATTTTAGGATATTTGTGGCTAACATCTCCAATTATGAAGCCACCTCTCCCATGTTACGCTTGAAAATTTACTTGCAGGATTTAAATACATTCACACCCCTAAACACTTTTCCCCCACGCAACCACGTCAAACTCTAAGTCCCTTAAAAAAGCATTGAAAACGTAAATTTCCACCTACTGGCTGTCTCCTAAAACCCATTGAAAGATCGCATTTCAAGTTCAGAAAGGTTAACGAGAAACAAACTGTAACACTGATACCATTCCCAACCGCCTTGATTCAATTCAAATTCGAATCTGATTAGGCACTCCGCACACAGAACTCACTGCCACCCCGAATTTAAATCCCTTCGACTGTTGTTATGTTTCGCCGAAGAATGTTGACTCTCGAGCAGCTTAAGGGCGCTTCATACATTTGCTCATTATCATAGCCAAACCCCCCGCGCCCAGAGCCCACTGTCAATAGTTCACTCCTGTGACTCCAATCGAGTGAGGCAAAAATTTGAAAAGCAAATAGCTCTGTACATTTACATAACTTGCCGGCGTGCGGTTGAGTACACATTTTCCATTTATTATGCGTAAACTAGTGGCGGAGGAGAGAAAATAAGCGAGTAGCACATGTTCCCAGAGGCCCCTGCCCGTGGCCCCCTCCGGAAACTGTCGGAAAATGAATTCAATAATCGCTGCCACAGAGCGGGAGCAAAAATGCGGGCTTCAACGAGAGCAAACATTAGGTGCTGCTTGCCAAACACACACTTCTATTTACTTGTAGTCACTTGTAGTTTCTTCTCTTTCTCTGTCTCTTCCTCCTTCCACTCTACCACGCGTGTGGAAAACACGCAAAATTGTATCGCTCTCTGCGGTGTGCGTTCGTCGTCGAGACGCCATCCCCGTTTTGATTGTGTTTGCAGCCCAATTCAATTTGTGATAAGAAACGGAATCAAGATGACGTTCAGAGTGTTGCCAGGAGCGCATCTGTGTTTGAGTAAGACGTCGACTCTGCTACTGATTGTTTATCGAAGGCACACACACTTGCTGAGCAAATATCGCAATGACTGCGAAGAGGATCGTGCGTTTCCTGAAGCCAAAAACTGCACTCGATGTAGCCCCTTGATTGAAGCACGGACTGCTGATTCACGGCCAGATTAATTGGCGCGCTTTTGTTTATTCGCAGAGGATTTCGATTTGATTGATAGTGGATTTGATGTGCTTAAGTGGAGATTTATTGGAGTCGCTTCACGACTTGGTGGAGTGTCAATGACTTGAAGCCACGAAAACATGATAAATCACTTATTCTGCATACGGACGACTTGGGAAGAGTTAAGCGACTCGACTTAGGCTATGAACTGCGACTTGGAAATCGTTTTCCTCCTCAAAGTGTACTTGACTAAAAGCAACGCGGAGCAGGTTTCAAGGACATTTTTTGTTTTTACTTCCGCTTCAACGCTGTCCTGTTCATAGGTTCAAATTTTGAAGTGATCATTCTTGAAAAAAAACAATAGTGTTAACATTTTCGAGTGATTTGTTTAAGTAAACCTTAGGGTATAAGTAAGCATTATTTATCTAAAGGGACTGAGTAAATAATTCCAGGTCCGCTGAATGAGCGTCAAGTTAAAATCTAGGATGTGGTGTAAGGGAAACACTTGATAAGTGGGTTTGTTAAGGTCCGCTGGAAAGATCTAAGTTTTTCCTAAGCGGAGACGGTATGACGACGCCAATTTAACGAGAAACGGTGTATGAAAAAAACAAAAAGGTGTGAGGTACTGCACATGAAAGGAAGTACTTTTCTGAACAGTAAGGCAAAACCTTTTTCAACGTGGGAAAGTTTAAAATATCGGCAACTCCATGAATTGGATGAGATCTAAGAATAACACCGTTTGTAAGTCTTAAGCACCAAAGTGTACCGAAACTGGATTTTGTATGACCACCCTTAAAGATGTAGTCAGTGGTGGAACGCAGATGAAAATCCGAAGCACACCCCCAAAATTGCTCTCTATACAACAAATTTGAAATTGTTAATATTATACATATACTTTTGCCACAATAAAAAATATAGAAAGGGATCTTTACAAAAAAGTTATTTTGGGGATAATCGGATGGACATCAACTAGTCTACTTTTAATTTATTCAAGCATCCGATTATATGACAACACCAAGTCCCGTACCTAACACGTAAAGGTGCAAAGTTGCTACAATTTTGAAATTACTCCTGACTCTCCTAATATTTCTCCAATGGATTACTCGCATTTCCGCAGTCTGGCAAAATGGGTGCCGAGACCGATTAGTTTTCATAGAAACCTTCAAAAACAAAATAAACAAAAACGTTTAGAATAATAGATCTTGAACCGTGACAGAAGGAGATTATTACTATTTTACAAAATTGGCATCGTTTATTTTTTTCCAAGAAAAACTTCAAAACGAAATGGTCGCGTACCACCAGCTCGCTGCTAAATGTAATACGAATGCAAGTACATTAAGTGTTCGCAGTTAGATGTTCATTTGGAGTAAAATTATCACGAAATATTTAAAAAATAATTAATCCCTTTAGCAGAAACTTTTTTTTTTTTTTGTTGAAGTGTTTTCGATAAAATCGTTTGACCAAAGTCTACACTTGAGGCCATACTAGATGTATGAAGCTTGTAAGTTCGATGGATTAATATTGATTAAGTAGCCAGGACTGAATATAGATTTAGGTTCGTTCAGAGAAATACCAGCTGCAAACGTTGTAAAGTGTCCATCTTTCGCCAAAAGTGTTCATCTTTTAATGCTATCTTCATATGTGCTGATCAATGGCATCATGAAAATCGGCGGAACCTTTCATTGAAGCGCTTGTAAGGATTTAACCAAACAGTTGTTATACTGTTGAGTTCCTTTTTTAGTCTCTATTCAAGTTGTTGCACAGTATTCAGCTTAATAGCAACAATTAAAGACTATAACGTTCCAAAGTGACCCTTATAGACCCTTACTAGCAGCGCCTTTAACGTCTTCAAATGGCTTAGGCACTCCTTTACGCCAGTAAGCGTGAAGCGTGAAGCGTAAAAGCGATGGAATCAATTACTATACATTGTGTCACATGGAATGTAAGCTTTTGGTGTTGTACGTCCGCTTCAAGTGTACAATTGTTACAATGCGAGAAGTCAGCACTTCCCACAAATGATGATATTTTGGGACAAAATTTGATTTTTTACCAAACCAACACCAAAACCATCAATGCGGTTCAAGGTGCTTACGTAATGTCTAAGTTTCAAGACATTTTTGACCAATTTGAACAGTACTTAACGTTGAAGCCGCATGACAGACAGAATTCCAAAATATTTAAAATCCCAAAATCCATAAAATCCTGAAATGCTAAGCACTCACGGTTTGTCAATAGGTCGCTTCAGTGGGTTGCGTATACGATTCCAAAATTTAAAAATGTCCAAAATCTCATGAAGAACGACATCTAGAATAATCTACAAAATCACCCTGAAAAGGCCAACAATTTCAAACCGCCTAAAATCCCAAAAAGATCAAAATCTGAAATCATACAACTTAAGAATTGGGTGAAAAATGTTTATGATGGAATCTGCACTATCCGAATTGAGGAGAACTTACTTCTAATCCTACAGCGGCCCTAAATTAGAGGACTACAGGGAACAGAAAGCTGTTAATCTACCTCACATCTCTCTTTCGGCATTTCGTTCTCGGGTTATATTTGGCTTTTCGTAATCTTCTGTATTTCGGGATTTGAAATTCTCGGGTTTTGAGAATTTTCTCCTAAGGCCGCTAGACACGTTTTTTAAAAAAATCGTGGTAGCCTTTAATAGCCAGAGTTGAGGAAATGTATGTGAAATGTGAATGTATTCTCAAGCAAATCATGGCCCAGTCCTTGTTGCATAAGCTGTGCTTTCTTTTCCAAGTCCATACTTAATTCGGTTTCAATTGTAAGGCGGGCGCTTATGAGTGATAAAAGAATGAGTGTGGATTTAAGTTCCTGAAGATAAGCGAACAAAATTAAGCCTGATTTTAATTCGTGCACAAAGTATGCACATGTTCCAGGAGTAAATAGGCCGCCTTTAAATCAACCCTGCGGTTTTTCACCCTGATCGCGCGTTTCTCCCGCTTAAACGACACTATTTAAAATTGCGTAAGATAAATTACAGCGTAAAATTATAAAAAGAACGCTCCGAGTGGAATTAATGTCCTTTTTGTCTGTCAATCTGTCACAGTTTTAGGGGCTGACTACAAATTTGCACCAGGCAGCACGACAGCATTTCCACGTACACGTCCCGTAGACTCCCAACTTAGCAGAAGCTTGTCAGTTTGCCTTTATGATCGTTTCGTAAAAAAAAAGTATGATCTGCTAGGATTCCACCGTTCCGTCATATATTGTTTCTTTTGTTTTAACAAGGCTTGACTTTCAAGGTAAAAAAAAATTAATTTCTTAGCGAATTATAGATTTCAGCCTCGTATAATTCGACAAATAGAACACAACACATATACAGTGAGCAAAATGCAATCTGATTGTTTGATTGTTCACAGAGTAAGCTTCCTTAATTGACTTCTTCCATCGCGTCGTTCTATTGAAAGGGACCCAAGCGACCTCTCAAATGTTTAATGCAACAAGTTGCTGATTGCTTCATTCTCCGAATCACTAACCTAACCCTTATCCATCTCCAGTGCAGTGTTTCCCTCAATTTACTCGACTTTAATGAACACGTTCGATTTTTCGCCGAAATCAAATCTTAGTCACTCGATGCAATCTTTCATCTGGCAATGCCCTGCAGGCGCTTGATTAACTTTGACACATTTTCACAAGTTGGTGTCGTTCTGCATTGCCCCGTATGACTAGTCTGTAGGGGGCGACTCACCCTACTCTCACACCCTCCCTCCACCCTTCACCGCAGACGCTTGCTTACGACTAATCAGTCCGCCGTCGCACCATTCTGTTTAATTGATTTTCATTCCTCCCTTCACAAGTTTTGCTCTCAAATTGATTCATATGTCCCGTCCACGAATCTGGTGCAACCCTGTGTGCTGGATGAGAGGTGGGGGGTGGGGGCCCTCACTCACTTAAGGTGGAAACGCATTCAAATGAGCGCAGAAAAAAAGAAAGGAGCAACAACAAAAGGAAAAGCATCCATCATTACAGCGAAACACACTAAAATTGCACGAGTACAAGTATCTACCAGATAATGGTAATAATTCTACAAACCTGATTTATTTGCATTAAGTTCTGTTGCTGTTGTTGGGTAGTGTAGTGTGTCTGCTCGGCGTGTTGTCTTATTTTGCGCTCAATAGTATTCCTCTTGGTTCTGTTGTGTTCCTTATCTGCTCTGTGCGGCGTGTGTGTGTTTAATTTTCTCCGCGCCGCTGCCACCGCTCTGCTATGCGCTCGCTCAATAAAAAAGAAGTATCTGCAGTCAGTTAAGGGGGTAATATCCTTTTTTGCGCTGTTTTTGTGTTTCTGCTGTGCATGAACTCGCTATCTCCCTGTTAATGAGGAGGTTGATGATGATGATGATGATGATGTTGTTGTTGTTGTTGCGTCTGCTGCTGCAAATGATTCTCGTCGCTCGGACTTTGCTGTGTCGTGTTGTTGCAATGATTGCGTACTTGAAGATTACTTTATTTTTTTTTTATTAATTTCGTTCAATTGGCCGAGGAAACACTCTCACATTCATATAAATACACAAGCACACACGCGCGCTGTCGCCGCTCTCTCCCTCTGGGTAGTGCCGTCCTCTTCTCGGGGATTAATCTCTTTATGGACCACTTGTTAGGTTGGTTGGGTGCTAGTGGCTAGAACATACTAGATACCGATTGATCTCTGGGGGGGAAAAAAAATTCAAGCGAAGCCCACGAAACAACAAAACAAGAAAAACGAAACGACATGCATCCAGGCAGGAATGCCTGTGTCAGGAGGAGAGTATGTACTTGTTGGAACGACCGCACGAACAGGGCGAACGAACGAAAACGCAAGTGATTTGGGAGCTAGGACCTTGTATCTAGTGGCGAGCGGGGTGCGCACAAATGTGCATATTTCACTGCTGTTTGTATTTACACTGTTATCAGCACTTTTTATCACACTGCCCCTCTCCCTCAAGGGTTTTCCCGAATTTTCCGCATGCCGTTGGGGTGCGCGCTGCTGTTCCACTCAGTGGATCGAGACGGATATCACATGGGAGTCGCGGAATTCACTGGAATTTCGTTTCTCCTCTTTTTTTTTTCGGTTCAGAGAATCTTCTCAAGCCACAGGACAAGTGGTTGCGCTGGGAATGGGGAGCTCACACTCGCGGAACTCGTACGGACAACGTTGCATATGGTTGGAAAAACGTCACAGATACAATTGTGCCAGCGTGCGTGACGGATGAATTGGCTGTTTCTCGGTTTGTTGGAATTTTTCTTCGCGTTTTCACTCCCCTGAAGGTGGATACAACGTAAATCGATTGAATTTCACGATTTTTTCCGGACTGCGAATTGTTGAAAATGACAACGACGTTGGCGACTACATCGACGACAACGACAACGACGACGACGACGACAACAGCGACATAACTTGTACCATGGCCTTCATGTCACATTTCGCTCTCTCGCTCTGACCAGCGCCGATTCGCATTCCCAGCGACACCTTCCTTCCCTGTCTGCTGGCTGCTTGCTTGTCGTCGTTCTCCACACAGCTCCACCGTGTGGAGAGCACAGAGCAAAAGCAAAAACGACCAAAAAACAGCGATTTCTTTGCAGTGGGCGCCGATATGGATGTGTATGGAGGTATCTATGTCTCGCGAGCAGATGCGTGTATGTGGGGGCCGTGTGTATGCTGGGTGTGTGCACGGGTTTCTCTGACCGCGGCACTCATACGGTGGCACACATCGAAAGCGAAACTTCGGAGGTGTCAGTGCCAGAGTGAAGACAATATAAACAGAGAATAAAGTTGGGGGGAAAAGCGATGAGGTTGATGCGAAAACTTGGAGAGGTTCGCGGGAGCTTTTCTGTGGTGTGTTGTGGAGAGTGAGAGACGAGATTGGCGCGCGATGTGAGAGTCGTCGGCAAGCAGATGTCCTTTTTTCTGATTTCTGATCACCCAGGCGAATACGTAATATTTTACGAATTGCTCGCCTCATCTGAGACGGTGGATTGATTCTATTCGTAGCACTGCGCCTTGGTTGGTGGTGGGGCTGTGTTGACGAGGTGTAGAGTTTTTTTTGTGTTCTCGGATACTTTGGGTGTAATGGAATCAGTGATGAATCCGACAAATTGAAAAGGAATCGTTCTTTAAACGGCTTTCGAGTTTTAGTGGGCGGATTGTTGGAACGAAACTTTGAACAGGCAGCAGTTTCTTTGCGCCGTCTAATTGAATCCGCTGTCTAATCTGGTACTCGCCAGCTCTGGTGGTTGAATTCCTTGCAAGGATGGTTGCTTATGACCTATTTTTAGATAAATTACTTCATTTTATAGTACAGCATAGTGAGAGTGAGAGAAAGGGGAGAGATAGAGAGAAACAGAAGTCACAAGGTTTTCCTGCATAAATTAAGCTGTTGAGTCTCAACGCCTTCCCTTGTTTGCATAAAAAATTACAACAAGTGGAGGCCTTGAGGCATTACGATTCGAAAATGATTTGCCAAAAAATAAATAGATTGGATGAAGCTCTATGCTCTAGTTCCTTTAGCGGCTATTCGCGTTGTGTATGCTATTATTCTGTCACAAGTGGAAGGGACCCACAGTTTACTGTCGACTCCATATCCGAACCGAACCTAGTCAAGGCACTTTTAAGGGTTTGGTTGGGAAAATGTGTACTAGCCACACTCTGGCAGCTTTTGGGAAGTGTGATATTACTAACTCTGGACGTTACTAAAAGCGGACGATGAAGCCCTTAGTTTTGCGTGCGAAATTGGCCCTATTTGCGTTGATGGCATCTGGAAGAGAAAATTTAAAAACGAACTCTGTGGGCTGTATAGCGAAATACGCCTACTCAAGCGTCTTCTGATAAAACGCCTAAGTTGGCTAGGCCATGAAGAGTGTATGGACACCACTGCTCCAGCCCGAAAAGTCGTTGAACCTGAGCCATTGGGACAACGTAACAAAGGACGGCCTAGGTTAAGGTGGCGCACACAAGTGGAGAAGAACCTCAACCAACTTGGAGTGCGCAACTGGCGGCAGCTGGCGAAAGATCGTGCTGGCTGGAGAGGCATGTTGGTTAAGGCCCATGTCCACCCCGGACTGTAGCGCCATAAGAAGAAGAAGATATTGCTTACTATCCAAAACGATTGCTGTCTGTTGTCTCGCTCTTCTTCTTTTTGGCTACTTTCACTTAAGATGAGGAAACCACTGACACTTGTATGACAACGGATCATATACCTACGTCATACAGAAACCTTGTACAGATTTTTATGTCAAACGTCTCTTTTTACTAGAGTGATAGGATGGACGTATTTTCCTTTTACAGAGGGCTATTGCAATTGGGATACCTTTCAGAGTTTACAGATTGTGTTCCTAAAAACTGTGCTGTCCAAATGTTCAAATCAATGAAAAGGTAAATTTCAGCAAGTTTTTGCTTTGTTGGTTTATTTTATTAATTTTTTTTTTCTTGTCTGAAAGAGAGCGACTTGTCCCGAAGACCACTTTCGAAAATTCCTCCTTCAGGGTGAGGATCGGCCTTAATCTTACTCGTCCTGCCCACTTGAAGTGACCGCGGATAAGTTAAGTGAAAAATTTCGGTTCTTCCTTGCCTCATCCGTTACACATAGCCTTGTGGTCGCCTTCCTTGTGTCTCCCTTAAGTTCCCTCAGGTTCCACTTGAGTTTTGAGACCGATAGCCGACGGCTTTTCAGATTTGGGCTTCTTCAAAGTGGTAGAACAGTGGCTGAATCTACGAGTACGTACTGGCTTCTCTGCCTATTGTGTAGCTATCCCTTAACGCCTGGCGGGTTTCTGTCATGGCACAAGCCATGATCTCTACCGACATCTCTACCTTTCCTCCTGGAGATTGCCCTCCTAGCATTGTTTTGTTATTTGAGAAGATCTTGTTGGACAGTCTCATTAAGGTCTTGACGGTATCCGGGGTAGAATATGTTTTCTCCGGCGGACTGGCAGTTGAAGAGACCTTCTTTGCAGGTGACAATGCTAAAACTGGTATCAAAGTAGCGACTGCAAAAATTTTAATTGGGAAATTGACGACTGAATATGTTTGGACACGAAGTTCTTTTCCACAGCTGACCCTCATAAGTTTTGCACAGCTGAAAAATGGCCTACCAGTGGCAAGTTGTATGTGGGGTTAATGTCGTCACCTCGTAAAATCAGTGATGAGACAACCACGTCCTTCGGGATCTTCTGTTGACAGCCCTTGCAAACGAATGAAGGAAAACGATTTTCGGTTTTGCAGCTGGAGTCTTGGTTCCATTAACAGACCACGTGCAGACGACGAACTTACGGAGACTCTGGGCTTCTACAAGGCTGAACTTACTACGAAAGTAGTCGAGTCGAAACATAACAGTAAGATTTGACAACGGCTACGATCGCAACAGGTCGCTAGGAAATTTGCCGACGGATTCTTTCTCGATGTTCGAACTCTCGGAATGTTTGACCCTGCTTGTACTTGGTAAAGAAGGGAGGAGCGCCGTCGTCTAGGAGGAAACACAAGATCAGTTCGTAAACTCTACTAAGAAGAGAAAAACAGCGACACTAAAAAGAGGAGAAAAGTTGAAAGAGCATGAGAAGCGCAAGGAGATGGAGAGCTGCTTTGCCAGGAACGAAGTCCGCAAATTTTAACAAATGGCAAAACAGATGTTTGTAATTGCCGTGGCTTAGTGGGTCAGTGAGTGGCACTACAGCTTATAACGGACCAAGGCCTAGCTTCTACAACAACTACTCGTTCTTCACGAGTATAAGGGACCTACAGTTTTTTGCCGATTCCGAACGGCGAGATTTGAGAAGCTTTCCACAGACAATTAATACTCTTTGAGTGTTCAGCAATTCGAAAGAGGTGGTGCCGTGAAAAAATGCGAGGTGTCCCGTTCGGGAATCGAACCCAGACTTTCTGCGTGTGAGTCGATGCACTTACCACTGCGCCACGGCGAAATGGATATTCAGCGGAAATAGGCCACGGACCAAGAACTGGGGGGACGAAACCGGACAACTTGAAGTGAAGGCCCATTCGATGCTGAGGTTGTGGGAAAATCACTTTGGCGGACTGTTAATAAGCAATGAGGATTCAAACAGCTCTATCTGGCAGAATGTTCCACTCGATCTGAACGATGATGAGCAAGAATTTCGTTTCCCCGACTTAGACTAAGTCAAGATAGCGACATCAAAACTGAAGTGGAATAAGGCTGCTGAAAGTTATGGGCTATCCGCAGAACTCTTTGAGGCAGCTGGAGATGACCTGTTTGGGCGGATGGAGAAGCTCATCTGTAAGATATTGCCGGGGGAAGAGATCCACGGTAAGTGGAATCCATCCGCTCCACAAGAGAGGAGGTGCCTACAAGAGCACACTTCCGAGGAACCAGTCTCCTCAGGATCGCGTACAGGCATCCAATAATATGATAGGTCCTTTCAGTGTGGTTTAAGGTCAGAATAGACCAGAATTCCACACTGCGGTAGATTCTGGAAAAGACTAAAGAGGTACCACACACACCTATTTGAGGACTTTAAAGCCGCATACAACAGCCTCCCTAGCGATGAGTTATACAGTGCCGGGTCCTATTTTGCCATTCTTACCAAATTCGTCAAATGGTGGAGAACTCTCGCTGCTCCAGCAAGGTCGTTATTGAACTCCTCGAGACCTTCAATATCAAAAAACTTTGTAGACATGGCTGTTTTGTGACTTTTTCAATATCCTTCTTGAGAAGATCATGCAAAACTCACACGTCAATACCAGAGACATGACATCTTTACAGAGTCAGCTTATCTGCCAACTTAGACGGATGAAGTTGATGTGATTGGACGAACACAGAGAACCATCAATAAAACTTTTGCTGGCATTGAAGCGGCTTAAATGGGTCTAGAGGTAAACAAGGGAATCACAATATCAACCTGTCGAATAGAGTGTAACGATGGGCAGTGAAAAAATTTGAGGTAGTCAAGTGCTTTGTCTGCCTCGGGTGTGGAGTAAATAAGACAACCACATCGGTACCGAAATCAAGCATAGAATCGATTTCCCAACCGCTGTTTTCTCTGACTCAAGAGGCTCTCTCTCGAAGATCTAGTTGGACCTAAGCCATCTCCGGCCTGGTCTATGCCGTAGAAACTTGGACGCTAATAAAGCGGATGAGGAAGCCAACCGTTTTCTTTTAGAGAGGAAAGTTCTACATGCGCCTGTTTGTGTTAATGGCATCTGGAAGAAATGATTCAACGATGAACTCTCTAGGCTGTACGGCAGCATGCGAATAAATGTCACTGTTACGGATCGAAGAATCATTGGGACAGGAACAAAGGACGACCTCGTCTGAGATGGCACACAGAAGTGGACTTCAACTAACTTGGAGGGCGAAAGTGGAGGCAGCTGACAAAAGATCGTGCCAGCTGAAGAGACATGGTGGGTTAACGGCCACGTCCACTAGAGACTGCGATGGCAGTCAAAGAAATGGGGGATAGCTTTGGAAACACATCATTGTCGAAGATATTATTCCCCGGTCTTAAGTCCTGAAAGGTAGCATATGATGATGAGCATGCCCTTGACAGCGAATGACTTACGAAACCTTTTAGCGTTGCAAATGATGATTGTGAGGGCACCGCTGCGTTTAAACTGTATCCTGTGGAACTGGAGCATTCCTTACCCATTAAGGCGCCTATTCAACTGATACAATCATGTGCATCTCGAGATTCAACTTTATATTAGAATTCGTGTCAAAGACTAGATACATCCTTCCCTTCTGGAGCTGTTGATCGTTGATGAGCTGATGAGATACATACATGTCCAAAGTTTATGCGATAGAAAGGACTGTAGAAGTTTGTCATTCGTTAGCCTACAGGTTGTAGGTGCGCTCGGACAAAATGATCATGGCTATGCTGTTGATTATCCAAGAACAGTCCAAGGTGAATGCACAGGAAGATCACACTGAAAAGCTTAGAGGATTCTTTTCTACACAATGAATGAGCCAAAACAGGTGAATGAAGTTTTTAAAATGAAGGTGCCTGTCTTGTATTCGGTCATCTGCACTGTAGACCTCGAGAGATACTCTCATTTTCGAGTATAAACCGACAACACCATCTCAGGTAACATCATCTGAAAATGTATCTGAAAAGCAGAATCTTTGAACGCAGACGAACGCGGACAAGGTTGTTAGCCGCTCGAAGCAGCTGAAAATCGTAAGAGCTGCATTCTCAATCGATGTTGGTTTTTCTGTTGTTGCATCCGTACACGTAGAGATGAAGGAAGTCAAGAAAAAAAGCAAATCTGCTCGAAGACTCGTTCTGATGCGACTTAATTTGCGTCTACAGACGAACAAGAACGCAGTGAGTCCACAGATAACATTGTTGACACAAATCGTGACCACGTTTGAGACCGACTGGAGGAGGGATCTTTTGACCTTTCGAGTTGATTCGTTGAACTTAATGTGGATAGCTACGAAAATTCAATTGAATGTGTACACACGCTGCAAGTTCTTGTTCACGAGACAAAACACCTGTTCTTCCTTCAAAAATATGTTTCTTTATTCAACAACCTTAGACACTATCTTAGACTAGATTCACATCCTTCCTACAACATGGGGAAGTTCGCCTTGAACGCGTCAAACTCAGCTCTGTCCAGTGGTTTGAGATCGGTTCCCGAGAACTTCTTTGAGAACTCGAGATCTCGGTGCTTGTTCACCAAAACCTTCTGCTCGGATCGCAATTTGTTGATTTCCACCTCGATTGTCTGTTGATCTGGAAGAACTCGCGTCAATCAGCACCCGATACACACAGCACCACATCACAGCTTACCCTTCTTCAGCAGCTTCAGTGCGGTCTCGCGGTCGACCTTTATCAGGTTCGAGCCTATGGTTATCCAGAATTTCTTCTCGTCCGGAGTGCTTTTCTCGATTTCCCGGATGGCTTCCCTGTTGGCCTGACGGCGCTTGTCCAGCTGGACAATTTCCTGTTTGTTCATGAGAATCACATCGGCCACCTTTTCAGTTTCGAACACGATCTCAACGGATTTCTCCTCGTCTGACTTGAACATCTTGTCGGTGAGATCTGCAAGGAGAGCAGAAGGGGGATATTTATTCAAGTGCTTTGCGCAGTCTTCGTTCGCGCTTCCAGTCGCGCAGTTTTTCTCGACGAATGTCGTTTCGATTCTTGCTTCTCGGTGGAGGGACGTATTTAATTGCTCGTGCATCGTATGCCTTGAAATGGGTGACTTTTGCGGAGTCCTGTTTTGTGCCCAAGCCGGTTCTTTGCCTCCGGATCACTGTTTTCACTGGAAACAGGCGGCCACTGTTGGTGGGTCCCAAGCCGCTCTCCTTGTCCCATCCTTGCTTAAGCATGATTCTCAGCCCGCGGTTTTTGGACGAGATGCTAAACCGACTAACGGATGTCTGCTTGATGCTCTTCAAATTGAACTGGTGGACAGTGGAGGTGATGTGGTCACGCAGTGATGTTTCTCTGAAGCTTTGTGCACAGATGTCGCAGTGAAATTCTTCCTGGACAGCTTCCTCATCTACATCTGAATCAGATTCCATGCCATTGTCTGGCGGATCAAGGAGGAGTTGCTGTATGTGAGAAAAATTCTTCTTTTTCGCAAGGGACATGGCGGTGTTTCCACTTCGATCATGGACATTGATGTCCGCCCCCAAGTCAATGAGTGTTCGGACTGCCTCAGTTGCACCTTCGCAGGCGGCCATCATCAGGGCTGACCATCCATATGAATCTGTGGAATTTATGTCACCGTCCTTGAGGTCGAACTGCTGAATAGTGCTGGCGTCGTTTGTCATTGCTGCTCTGAAGAGTTTATTTTTGTCGAACTTCGCTTTCGGCTGTGCAGGCAATGGAACAGTGGAATTCTTCTGTGTTGGTTGAGCTTTTGGTGTAGATTCTGGAGTGCTGAGTACTTCTTCGTAGAACTCTTTAGCTTCCTCAGCTGTCACGTTCCCCACTTTATAGGTTTTCCCACGCGACGATGATGACGCTTCCTCATGGCAGGATCCTTCTGTTACAAAACGCTTAAGGGGAATGTGGAGGGTGGCGAGTGCCTTCCAATTTGGGTGCATTTTGTTTTTTACTAACCTAGTTTAGAGAGCTAACAAGTATTCGCAAAATGAAACAAAACAGAAATTCCCTTAAGTGACATTTGACACTTCATTTTGAAAACAATTAAATTGGTTGCCTTCAGAGAGGAATTCAGTTCTTCCATACAGCGGCTCAACGGACGGTGAAGGAACTTAAGTCAATTTTACGGCATTGTCTGGATATGTGGATTGCATTCATGATTTAAAAAAAACAACTTTAATAATAGCTTGCTTATGCCTCATTTATGCATAACAATAAGTGTATGTAACATCACATAAATGCGGGGACCAAATCGTCGCAATATGGAAAAAAATCTACTCCATTCTGCCTGAATGACGACTGACACTTGGCAACACCCTTCCCACTGCATATGGAAAATGCCGCGATGGCTGTTTGATTGTTGTCTTTTGTATTCCTGAAAGAAATATTCTTAATATTGTACAAAAACCCACGGAAAATATTGCGAACAATCCTTGAAAGTGTCTACTTGCGCGTATCCAGTTTCAAACAAATCGATTATCGCGTCGTTTTGCAACAAGTTAAAACTTAAATGAAGCACTAGCGCACACAGTGGCACACTAGAAAACAAAGCAAATCTCACCAAGTTAAACGACAGGATGTACTGGCCAAAGCTTCTGGTAGCCCTGCAGTTATTTTTGGTCAATTGCCTGATCGAATCAGCCTCCGATGAGGTAAGTACTCGGAGCGGGTCCCTTAGGGAACATATGTTTGAAAATTTTTATTGATTTTTTGTTCGCTCCCACAAACCGTGGGCAATCAGCAAGTAACAGGTGAACACATCGTTGAGTGGGTTTCAACCCCTAAACGGGCTGTGTGTAGGCGGATGGAAAGTGTGCTGCCATATTGATGATGTGTATTGATTCGTGCGTTTGTTTCTCCTTTTCAGAGTCTTCAGAGATATCTGCCCATGGGCGAGGATGAGAGTCTGAGTGTTAACCAGCGCATTCAGCAGATCTTGCAAAGCGGAAATCCCTCGGAAATCGTGTGGAAGCAACCGAAGTTGAAGGTGGAAAAAATCGACGTTAAGGCGGAAATTGATAAGTTAAACTCAAGTAGGTCGTGACGTCCGTCATCGTTGCAAATTAACCATCCTCCCTCCTTAGCGTACGTCTACCAATCAGAGTGGCCAGACGCAGCAATAAAACTTGGTGCCGTGACGGCTGTGTCGTTCGACAAAGACGGAAACGTGGTTATCTTCCATAGAGTTGACAGAATCTGGCAACAGACGACCTTCGATGACCACAATGTGTACACAGAAAAGTACCGAGGACCGATTAAGCAGAGCACTATCCTGGCATTGGACAAGACGACCGGAAAGGTCGTCTACGACTGGGGAAAGAATATGTAAGTCCGCAAACCGTCCGCATTAGTGTCGCTCAATGATTTGTCTCTTCGAAGTTTCTACATGCCACACGGCCTGACAATCGATGGG
Source organism: Eristalinus sepulchralis (assembly GCA_944738645.1). Taxonomy (NCBI): domain Eukaryota; kingdom Metazoa; phylum Arthropoda; class Insecta; order Diptera; family Syrphidae; genus Eristalinus; species Eristalinus sepulchralis. The sequence goes on from OX122886.1 coordinate 60,805,861, forward strand.
GAAGATAACGTTTGGGTGACTGATGTGGCCCTCCATCAAGTGATGAAATTCGCACCAAAGGGAGGCTCTGGTAAGCCGCTCCTTGTGCTGGGGACGGAATTCTCGCCCGGAAACACTGACACCAAGTTCTGCAAGCCTACCTCAGTGGCTGTTCTCTCCAATGGTGACTTCTTCGTGGCTGATGGGTACTGCAACGCCCGGATCATGAAGTTCTCAGCGTCGGGGGAGAAAATTCTTCAGTGGGGTCAGAACTCTTTCTCAGGTATGTCCCAGTGAGTTTGATTATCGATTCGGCGGCTAAACCTTCACTTTTCAGGAGAAGCCCATGAAATAGCGCCAAGAAACTTCTTCGCGATTCCCCACGCCCTGACCCTGGTGCCAGAACTGGGGCTAATTTGCACGGCAGACCGTGAGAACGGTCGTGTGCAGTGCTTCTTCTCTAACAACGGCACATTCCACTCGCAGTATCACAGCCAAATCGTTGGCGATCGCCTCTTCAGCATGGACTATACACCGGCCGAAGGTAAGCGCTGCCTCACATCTACAGGCGATTCCCTAACCCTATGCAACCCATAGGCGGACAACTGGTCGTTGTTAACGGCCCCAACGAGGGCTTTGGCCACCCGGACCACTACAACGAAGTCCGCGGCTACATCATCAACATGAAGTCGAAGCAAGTGGTCAGCAAATTCGGACCCAATGACCTGCAATTTTCGAACCCCCACGATGTGGCCGTCACCACCGATGGCAATGAAATCTACGTTGCCGAGCTGAACCCGACAAAAATCCACAAGTTCATGCACAAAAAAGTCGCTCGCTCCGTACCGATGTCAGCCGCAAAACCGACTGCCACCAGCGTCGAAGCAAGTCGCAACGAGCGCGAGGAAACCGAGTCTCTAAGGAAAACTCCACCCGGATCCACAGCTCTTTTAGTTGCGGCCCTAATGGTCATCTTCGCTCTGCTTACCTTCGCGATGGCGCTCCTCATCTCACGTCGACGCAAGCGAGGTAACTCTGATCTCCCCTCGGGTACTCCATGTGATTTAGTGTATAAGCGTCTGGTCTCCTCCAATCACAGTGAATGTTGAGTGCAACGTCCCCCGATCCTCCCCCCCCCCTTACCACTCGCTGCTTTCGTAGACTAAGCAAATTGAAAAGGCATAACCTTCAATTTTGGATTTTCTTTTTTTTTTTTTGATTCCCTGATTGTGCCCTCTTCCGTGTGTATATACCTCCGCTCCTTTGTCTGATACTCGAATATTTTTACATCACTCTTTTTTTACACGTTTAGGACTTATGTTTGATGTTTGTTTAATTTTTTGTAATAAATCTTTTTTCTCTTTTGCACAAATTTTGTTTGTTTTTATTTGTTGTTGTTTTTGCTTCGTGTCAAGTTGATTTTGGTTCTTCTACGTGTTTATGTTTTGTTCCTGTGAGCTGGCATTACTTGTCGCCATGTGTGTACTTTTGTGTGACCTGTTGTAGCTCGTGCACAGCAAATGTGTCTTAAAGACGAAATGTGTCCCTTTTCCGAACAGTTCCTTTCACAAAGTTGATGTCCATTGGATTTGTAAGGTCCTGAGTAAGAGGCGGTTTTCTTTCTTAGGCTGGCACTACAGTGCAGAGGGGGCATGGGTCTCAACCAACAAGACAGCTCCAGACGGCCAGCTTAGACAGCCTCTCACCAGCTGCATCCAATTTCACAAATCAAAAAGTTGGTTAAAGTCCTTTCCCATATGTGGCGTCATCTCAGATGAGGACTGTATTGGGTTAAGGTCCTTTTACATTTGCCTGCGCCATCAGCCTTTCTTTGTTGCGTCACCCTAATGTCATGGATTCAAAGACTCTTCGAGCTGGAGCTGTGTTTTCCTTGTGCTCTGAATGGCTGAACCATCTTGCGCCTATTGACTTTGTCATTGAATCTTCTCCAAAGACCACCTACGCAAATAGGAACAGCTTAGAAGGAAGGTCTTGATCTTTACTTTCTTACTACTACTGTTTACTTCTTTACTACTGTTGTTTGCACAATGTACTGCAGAACCGATTATGAAGATGAAGCCTTGTCCATGTGATAGTTCTTGTTGTCTGTTGGAATGCTCTCTCCCAGACTTCGATGTTGTGCGTTCTTCCTTGATGGTGGCGTATACTTTGTCTACCATCTGCCGCCTAAACCGCTACCGTTGCAATAACAGTTAACCCGTCATTGACGGCTGGCTGTGTTCGTCCAATTATGTCATCCACGTAAGGTAGCAGTTGAAGATCCGCCAAAGACAGCATGTCATACTTTCTAACGGGATTAAGAGCGAGAATTCGAATTAGGTTTCTTGTGCACGAGAGGCACCTAACATACAAGACTAGAGAACTGTTTCCCATGGTCGTCCAAAGACCACGTTTGAGTTTGGTTTGGTACAAACCTGTTTTTCTTGCATGACTTTGGCACTCATGCAGATTCTAAACCTCAGTTAGGAGAGCATCTTTGACTGCGTTGGACACGCTGCTTTCAGTCATCGAGACCAAGCACTGACTTGGTCTGTAGACAGGAGATTCAATCTTCCCCTCCCTCTTGAAGGCACAAATTCCTGGTAGCTGATCCTGGTAGCTGGGGGGTTATTATCCATTCGCCAGATGTGGCCATGTCAGGGTAGATCTATCAGCTGCATCTGCACCGGCCACTCAAACGGAATCACGAGACACATTCTACGCGAAAGTTTGCATAGGAAGGCACAAAGGAGCTGCTCTGCTGTTTTGAATATCTTCCAGGATTCGGCTGCGTGATTCTGGAAAGATAGGCCCCTAATTTCAGTCGTTCGAATCAACAGTTTTGACGTTTTCTTGACGAGTCTACGTCAGATCTCCACTCAGTGTTGCTTGTGAAGTGCATATTCATCCTAATGTAGACAACCTCCTGAAGGGCCAATGCGCCCATCTGGCAAAATCGAAAGAATCCCTTACAGTCTTGCCACAGTCATTTCTTTCTCTTTCTCTTGACTCTCAAAATTAGATGTTTCCCCTCCCGTTGTTGTAAAATGTCAGATTTACGTCATACACTGCCGTGCCATTGATTCTGAACAGGACTTTCTTTCTCAAGCAATCTCTCTAGTTGCTGCCAACATCAAAATAAAGTTTCTCAGCTCGAAGTAAACCACACACTGGAAGAGATCGTTGAGCAAGCAAGGCTCTTGTTCCTAGTGGCTGGTAGCATCTCACAATTTAAAAAATCTTCCCTACTTCCAGGCTGTTTTCCATTTGGGGTAAAAAATCGCCGACACGCATGGGATTTCCCATCGAAACCGGAAGGCTTTAAACTTGGCGGTCTGTTGGACCATCGTAAGAGAGGATTCGAGAAACTCGACCAGAACGCCAGTGACGAAGAACCAGATGTGACGACAAACATGTTGGCCAGCGCACAATTCGCTTAAGGAACGTTCAAATCCGATCTCCTCCACTCGCAACGAAGTCATTCCATTCGCTCGTCTCCAAACAATCGCAACAACAACAACAACTACCAATAAACTGGACTTCAAGCTTTTTGTAAATAATTTATTTTATCCAACAGAACCCTAGGAAAGTAATAAAACGAAAGACAACAAGGTTTGGGCTATTCTTTGATCTTGATTGCACTCGTGATGTGGTTGCGCGGAGAGAGGTGTGGGTCAAATATGGCAGAAATTTGCACTGAACAACCTGGAAAGAGGGTGGGGGGTGAAACGGTGGAAATATGTGGAGAGGCTGCTCACCTCTCTCCTTCAGGTAGAGTATTCTGTCGTAAAGAATGACGCTTTCAACGAGTGGAGCGAACAACAACCGCATCGAGTAGAAAATCACAATTCTCTTCCACTGTTCCAGGTCCTGGTGTGTGGCCTCAGAGAACACATCCTCCTTGGGGATGACAATGTTTAAGCCTTTGGTTGCTGTTCTTACGTAGCTGAAACAGACACTCCCTCGGTATGGGCGAACACAGGCACTTAGTGGTACTCACTCTTCAAAATCCATGCCCTTCGCGTGCTTCACGCTCCTGAGCCCAACGTGCTTCAATTCCGGCCAGTACTTCATGAGGATCTTCTCTGTAATTGCCCGAAACGAATGCACTTTCAAGTTTTCGTAATTTCCACTCTCCAGTCGATCACAGTACACTTCCAGTGCATGGCACGCAATCTCTCGGGACTCGTAGCTCAGATGGGAGGAAGCAGACTCCTCATCACTTAGGAAATCACTGAGGGGGTAGCCTGGCTTCATGAGCCCCTGACCAGTGGAGAGCTTCATGTAGCAACAGCCAACGAAGTTTAGGAACTTTGCTTCTTTGCACGAAAGGAACAGGTCTATGAGGATAGCACCGAGATCTCCGCAAGGATGGAGTCCAATTATTCCAAACGAAAATGGAGCGCCGTCTGCAATGCCCATTGCGTGCTTCAACTGGACAAGGAATTCATCGGCAGTGACCAGCTTCGTTAGCTGCAGGGTAATATGAACTGGACGGCGAAAATGTTGCTTCTCTTCGGGCCTCAAGTGCTTGGAGGCTGTGATTTCAAGTTGAGAGTCTATGCATCTGGGAAGATGACGGTTTTATCTGAGGCAGATGGGGAAGGTGAAAACTTACCTCGCTTGGTCATTAAGGGCACTTTGCATTTCAAGGCAACACACTTGTACGCCATACTCATAGCCAAGAAGTCTGGCAAGATGACCCAATCCAGCACCAAAATCAACAACGAAATCCACCGACGTAGCCAAGACGCTTTCATAGCAAACACTCGCCATCCGGTCAATCTCATGACGTTTCTTTGGCTTTACACATTTCGTGAAGATGTTTCGCAGTTTTGGATGCACCAGCAGGGACTTGACGTTTGGGGCAACAGATGGGGAGCCTTTCACTTCCCTTGAAACGCATAGTGTCTTCATCAAGGCATTCAAACAGAGGATGGATAAGGGACGCACTGACGAGCATTGTGGGTCACCTCGAATGATGTTGGCCAGCTCTTCGGGTTCCAACGTAGCCAAGTGGCTTCTCCAGGCATTTGGCAACTTTGACCAATGGTCATCGACGTAAAAATCCTGAAAAGACAATGTTGTGTGATTTCGGTTGTGCTGTGGATCTGAGTTGGACGTGGTACCAAGACGTAAGCGTCAATCAGCCAGGAATACTTCTTTATGATACTGAGCGAAATTTTCAAAATTTCTTGCAAATGTTTTGAACTCTGTTTAAATTCCAATCTGTCACTCATCTTTTTGGTGTGACAAATGACAAGTGGAGAGAGTTGGTGGAGACCTTCAATGGTACTGCCATTCAGAAGGAATCAATGTGACCAAGCGGGTCAGTTTTGGTCATTCTTTCATACTTTCTGGAATCCGAGCCACTAGATCCTGTGCAGGGACCTCATCGTCCCTGATCCTGGGAACTCAAATTGAGAGAAATAAAATGTACCATAAGAAAACAAACGGATCAAGGACCAGGTGCTTATGGTCTGGGTGCTTAAAAATGACTTTGTAGCCTTAAATTAAAATTTAAAAACTTTGAACGCTCATATCTTAATATTTCACTTTGCATTTAGAAATTTTGAAAATTGTAAAAAGTTGCGTGAAATGTGTTTGACAACACAAATAGCAGCTCATCTAAGCCAACAACCTTCGGCCTACCGTACAGCGGTTCACATCTGCTGTTAACCAAACAGCTGATCGAATAATGACATTTCTCAAAACAACACATCACCCAAAGATTTGTTTTCTTGTTTTGTTTTTTTTCAATGTTATTAGTACCTGTTCAGCAATTATCAAATGGAAATAAATAACAAGAAATTTTAAATCATCAGCGATTTGCAACCACGTACAATAAGATAACCGCAACCATAGTGGCATGTGAAGAGTGTGATAATTGATCAGAAACAAAGGTCGAAAGAGTTAGAAAGCGCTAAGTGGTCATTCAAGCACATAAACGTGCCCAGTATTTCAAACACAAAACTCAGTCGCACTCGCGCCTTTGAACTGAAGCCACACAATCCATTGGTGGATAGAATTTATGACTGATTTCTCTCAGTGAAGTGGAGAGGCGTAAATAAGAAAAATCTCCGGTCATGTCATCGTCAGTGGTACAAAAAATCAATCCCGATATTCAGAAGGAACGAGACAATGCATCCTTTCGTCCAGAGGAGTTCACCCTTTGGTGGGTTGGCGGAGAGAAGAAGTACAAAGAAAAGAAAGCACTTGGTATGTAGCGCGTCCAGCTTATGAAGCTGATCTTTGTTCTGTGACATAGTGTGTGGTCGTGGTGTCAGAGATTTATGACAGGGTCAGCGAAATGGGTTAATCGCCCATTGGGTGATTAGTAGAGTTATAAATCGTAGTCAAGTGAGTGCACCTTTAGCAGGAAGTGTGTACGTGTGTGTGTTGCCAACGTTTCACAGTATGTAAACATGTTGCATCACAAATGTACGATGTACCAATGATAGCCTACGTTTACTACCTTCATACCTTACCGTCATTCATGAGTATATGTCGCAATGTCACATTCAATGGCAAACCTACAGCTTTAGAGAGCAATTATAATTTCGTTGAAGCGACTAACAGCAAAAAGTTGATATCACCTATATCTAGAAATGTATATCTCTGTTTACATACAGAGATTGGATTATAGATATGTCCAGAACTGGTTTATCATCTTGCACAGTCACTACAGAAAATAATCTTTTCGGTTGTGTCTCTCTCATGAAGCGTTATGAGCGTCAGGGGGCGATGAGCACGTTGCTTCGTGTCCTCATTCTCTATCAAATGTTGATAATTAGAGAGGACTACGTCCGGTTTGTAATGCTCAGTAATTAGAAGAAAAAAAAACGTTTGGGAGCTTTGTGAGTAAGATAACAAAGCACGCTTGTACGTTTGTCATAGGGCAATTTTTTTGTGATTTAGTGTCGACGCCACTTGGCTGTTGACGCTTCCGACGTTTTTTAACCTTTTTTTAATGGTTTATGATGACGTTGGGATGTTAAGCTCTTGGTTGACCCCATGGGATGGAGCTGGGTCTAGCTTCTACTACTCTTGTTGTATGTGCCTGTCCTTTCACGACACGAGTAGGGAGCTTATTGCAGACCACAAACGGCAAAATTAATGCAGGTTGGGTGTTGTCAAAAACTAGAGGGATGATGCCGTGAAAAAATGCAAGATTTTTGGTACAGGAATCGAACCTGGGACGAACGTTGTGTCAGTCGACGTACTACTGCCACTTCGCAACGGTGTTTGCATCAATTCAGTTTACTGATGATCTTAAACCGAACCAAAATTAGGTTAGGTCAAGCAAAATTTCATTTCTCTCCAACACTTACATTGTCTCTGCTCCACTTAGCGTCGAATCAGCAACGTTCACCCATTTCCTAGTCTTGCAACTCCAACCTGAAAGTTAAAGTTCCCTCCACACAGATCCTTTCTTGACCTTCATTTCCACGTTTCACTTACAGAAAAACTATTCCTGGAGGATCCAGAGTTAACAGACAAGATTCCCATATCCTACTTGTCACACAAGGAGCTGTACGAAGAAGGAGTTCGTAAAGCAACGCTGGTCAGCAAAAAGATTCGAAAGTTGCGCGACGAAGGCTCTGATGGCATCGATTCTTACAGGTACACCTCATATCTTGTCTCCATTCCAGAATTTCATGTTTTCTTTGAATTTTTAGTGCCCTCTTGGGTGGTTCTCTTGGCTCAGCACTGATCAAGGAGGGCAATCCACTGACTCTGCACTATGTGATGTTTGTTCCAACGATAATGGGACAGGGAACCGTTGAACAGCAGGTTGAATGGCTGACCAAAGCGTGGGATTGTGACATCATTGGCACATACGCTCAAACTGAGATGGGACACGGAACATTCTTGCGTGGTCTCGAGACGCGAGCGGATTATGATCCGAAAACTGAGGAATTCATCCTGAACTCGCCCTCAATCACTGCATACAAATGGTGGCCTGGAGGATGTAAGAGACAGAGACAGTGGATTCAATTCCCTTTAAACATCTTGCTTCCTTTCAGTGGGACACACAGCAAACTATGCCATAGTTATGGCACAGCTCTACACAAAAGGCAAATGTCATGGAATTCAGCCGTTCGTTGTCCAGCTGCGTGACGAAAACACGCACATGCCTCTGCCGGGTATCGACATCGGTGAAATCGGCACAAAACTCGGCATGAAGAGTGTGAACAACGGTTATCTTGGCTTTAAGAACGTCCGCATTCCCCGCGTGCGCATGCTGATGAAGAACTCTCAAGTGCTCCCCGATGGCACCTACGTTGCACCGAAGTCGTCGTTATTGACTTACGGGACAATGATGTTTGTGCGGGTTGCACTCCTCCGTGATACCGCTATGACCTTATGCAAAGCCAGTACGATCGCTACCAGATACTCCGCCGTGAGGAGACAGAGTCCCATCGATCCCAAGTGAGTGATTCTTTTCGATGAGTTCCGTCGTCAAGCTGACTCAAGTTTTCTTGCAGTGAACCAGAACCACAGATTATGGACCACGTAACGCAGCAACTCAAGTTGTTCCCCCAAATCGCGAAGGCCGTCGCCTTCAGACTGACTGGCGACTACATCTGGACGATGTACAACAATGTCACAGGCGAGCTGGAGCAGGGGAAACTTGAAAGATTGCCCGAAATGCATGCGATGTCATGCTGCCTCAAGGCGATCTGCAGTGCTGATGCTGCTGCTGGAGTGGAGATCTGCCGTCTGGCGTGCGGTGGCCATGGCTACATGGACGCTTCAAACTTTCCCACAATTTACGGCATGGCCACGGCAGTGTGCACATACGAGGGGGAGAACACCGTAATGTTGCTTCAGACTGCGAGGTACCTGGTTAAGGTGTACGGGCAGGCTTTGAATGGCGGAGATCTCGTTCCTACGGTTCAATACATCAAGGAGGCTATTCAGGACAAGGTCTTTGTCAATTATGACGGATCCCTGTGGTCGATTGTCAAGGCATTCCAATTTGTTGCTGCAAAGTAAGGTTTTGATTGAGAATTGCGATGGAAGACTAACGTTGGATTGATTTCTAGCAAAGTCCGCATTGCCTATGAACGAATGGAGCAACGAAAATTGCAGGGATACAGTCAAGAGAAGGCAGCAAATCTGGCGGGCATCGAACTCACTCAGGCAGCTGATGTGAGTTTCTTTGACTTTCCCCTGGTAACGAGTATGAGATCTCTTCTTCTTCCAGCTTCATGGACGAGCTTTCTTAGCCCTTTCCGCCATCACTGAGATCGAGAGGTCTTGCAAGGATGTCTCGCCATCCCTTGCAAAGGTCTTAATGGACATCCTGGAACTGTACCTCTTGGATTCATGTCTCAATCGCATTGGAGACTTCCTATTGGTAAGGCATTCCATCTGCTAACCACTCTGACTCAAATTTTACTTTCGGCTTTAGTTTATCAATTTAACCGAGAAGGATGTTGGTGAGTTGGAGATCCGTCGAGAGGCCTGCTTGGCTAGAATCCGTCCAAATGCAGTTGCCATTGTGGACAGTTTCGATCTGCACGATCGCATGCTGGACTCAACTCTCGGTGCCTACGACGGCAATGTGTACGAAAAGATGTTCGAAGTGGCGAAGAAGAGTCCGCTTAACCAGGAACCGGTGAATAAATCCTTCGGAATGTACCTGAAACCCTTCATGAAGGCAAAGCTGTAGAAACGATTGTTGCAATCTGCAGATGATGCTGTGAACGCTGTGCAGTCTTATGTATTCTCTAACGAAATTATATACTTAAGTTGAATGTTATACTCTGTATATTTTGTACCGTTTAATAAAGATGTCAATTATGTTTTATTTTTACTACATAACATTAGTACCTCTGTCGTATTTATTCCAAGAGATTAAATTTGGGTAGAAACACCGCGATTTGTTTCGATAAGTGATAAGCTTCACTTGTTGACAAGAAATTGTGTAGCTTGGGCGATTGGTCCCACAAGAAACAACAGTTGGGAAAACAAAACTGATTAGATAGGGTGCACACCTTGACACCAGTTTAAAAAATTACGGCTGTTATTGAATGTCGACATTTCTCAGTACATTTACAAGGCAAGAAGCAACGTCTTCTTATGAGTCGAGGTGCATGATGATGACAGTGCGGTGAGTTTTCCTAGAATGGTTGCCAATACAGACGACCAACTTGAACTTTCTTAGGCTTATGTGTATCAATCGGAGATAGTAGCTGGAAGAGCTACTATCTCTAGCTCTAAGAGTAGATAGTTGAAACAACTAGCTCCGAAGAGCTAGTTGTTTCAAAATATAAATTCGGTGGCGCAACAGTCCACGATCAATCTTCTTTAAGAACTAATTTTGGCCTCTCCAGAGATAAGCATTCCTTCATCTCCAGCGTGTTCCCTCAGCAGTCTATAAACAAGTGTAACCACAATAGCTAAAGTGGTTTGGCAGCACTATAAAAGATTGAATCGAATGTACGGAAAATGTGCAGGACACGAGACTGCTTGACGAACGTTGTGAGTGATCGGCAGTGTCCTCCTTTTAAGGTAAGGGAAAGATTTTTTTTTATATAAAACCGGAAAAAGGAAAAGTTCGTAAAACAATTAATACTTCCTGACTGTTGTCACAACTCAAATGGCCGTCCAAATGAAAAAATAGCTAAAGTACAATTAAAGCCTTCGAACCTAGGACTGAAGTTAAGAAATCGATGCACGGCCACATAGCCGCTAAGCACTTAACGCGACTGTGGCGAATGAAACTTGATGACATTGTGACATCTTTTCCAAGTCCGCAAACAAGATTTTGTGCGCTTTTGTGGTGAGGTTCCACGCGCTTATTAGGAGGTTCCACGCACGAGATATCGTTGCCTTCCAACATTAACGGTCGTGAACATGACTAAACTGTCTTATGTCCCCCAAGACATGGTCCTTCTTCAGTCCAGGAGACTTGGATTCGAAGACTCTATTTGCTGGAGCATTAGTGTTAATGGCTGTCTCAGTCGATAGATTTTTGCCTTCCATACTACATCCACATCTTGGTACGGATCGTAGAGTTCGCGGTTACGTCTTCTTCTCCATTCGCCTTCCTCACGAACAGGACCCCAAGTCGCACGTAAATTTTTTCTTTCAAAGGCTCCAAGAATTAGAACTGCAGTTTGTTAAAGTTTTCGGCTCCATACGTCAGGACTGGAGGAGTAAGTGCTTTGCGGAGCATAATTTTAGACCGGGGATTTGGGATTTTGGAACCCAGTGGTTTCAACAAGCCGAAGTAACACCGAATACCAGAAGCGATTCTACGTTAGATCTTCAGTTAGATTTCATTCGCGGAGTTAACGTTTCCCCTGAGAGATGTAGGCAACCTCCTTTGCTACCTCAATAATTTAGGTGTGGGTAGTGATGATGAGCCAGGTGGTCAGTGATCAATCGATCAACACTTCTTGGAACGATCACATATTCGAGATCGCCAAAAATGCAGCGAAATGTCTAGGTTTCTTGAGGCGACCCCTTTTGATCTTCTTCTTCTTCTTCTTGTGGCGCTTCAATCCGGGGTGGACCTGAGCCTCAACCAACATGCCTCCACTTTTGATCTGGCAACAATATACAAGGTTTACATCCGTCAAAAACTTGAGTATAACGCTCCTATCTGGTCTGGAGCTCCTAAGACTTATCTACCATACCTTCCGCCCGTGATGTGACTTTAGCGCGAACCAATTACAAAAAGAAAACATATTTCCTCCTGCCGTCATTTACCTCAAGACAAACTCGTTTCGCTTGTTCTTTAATCGCCGTGGGAGCTCTAAAAGCGGAAGGTTGGAAACACGCGATGTTTTCGACGTCATCTGCGTATCCCAATAGTCGGACTGACTTGCAGAACATAGTGCCTTTCGCGTTAACAGTAGCCCGCCGCACTATCTTCTTCAGTACTAGATTGAAGGAAGCACACGACAGCGCGTCCCTTCGCAAAAATTCAGTGAAAGTTTAAAATGGCTCGAAAGTCCCTGAGTCGAATTGCACGGCGCATAGTGTATGTGTAAGCGTGGTACTAGACAACCGGATCAGTTTCCCTGGAAACCCGAAAAGTGGTGAAAATTTGGTCTGCACTCGTTTTGCCGGAATCGAAGTCACACTGGTACGTGCCGATTCTTCTTTTTCTTCTTCAGATGGCGCTACAGTCCGGGGTGGACCTGGGCCTCAACCAGCATGCCTCTTCAGCTAGCACGATCTTTTGCCAGCTGCTTCCAATTGCGCACTCCAAGTTGGTTGAGGTCCTTTTCCACTTGTGTGCGCCATCTCAGTGTAGGACGTCCTCTGTTGCTTTGTCCCTGTGGTTCGGATTCAAACGTACGTGCCGATTAGTGCAGTGCAAAATGACCTTAGACACAGTACGCTGAACAGGATTTTATACACGACATTAAATAATAATAATTGAGTGGCACTACAGCCCACAAGGGCCAGGGCCTAGTTGGTAGCTGACTCCGAACGGTGAGATTTGGGAAGCTTTTCATAGACAATTGCTACTGTCTGTGTTTTGTCAGCAACTCGAAAGAGGAGGTGCCGCGAAATGCAGGGTGTCCCGTTCGAGAATCGAACCTAGACCTTCTGCGTGGCATTATACGCGACATTGCGCATTGCTAAATATACCGCTATAGTTGTTGCAAAAGGTAGGGTCGCCTTTTTTGTCGATGGGACACCTTTTCCATTTCTGATATTTGTGCATGTCGCAAGAACTCAAACGATGAATCTTTATTGAGTTTTTAAAGAGTTTATGTGAATCGACACCCATAACCTCACCACAACAAATAATTTGCCTTATCCTCACAAATACGTTCATAGGAACGAATTTTTCGCCATCATACAGAGTTTACGTGAATTTTGTCTTACTTTCCTATTGCAAGCTGGTCGATTGACTCATTTGAAGCCTTTTTATGTTCTTTTGTGAAAAATAAGCACTTGGCTGACTGACTATTTACTTGAATTCATTTAACAAAACCAGCCACATGGTCTTTGAGTTGGCTGTAGGTAAACATGAAATTGTGGTGGGCTTAGAGGTAATACATTGTGGAACCACTTTCAAAAATCTCCCAACTCCACTTTCCACTTTCGTATAAATATCGAACCACGATGCAACTATCTTTCGGAATTTTATGCAAATTTCTTTACAAATGTTTTACATATGTAAAGTGATAAGCGGATGCACCAACTAAATTTTTAGTAAGAAAGTGAAACTTCAACAAGTTAAATCGACAAGCCACTCTAACTTTAGTAGCTCGATCTTGGTGTCTAAGCATCTACAGTTTCATTCACATGCCCCACTTCAGTGAGGCTCACACTCGTAGACGTGGATTTTTTCCGTGGCTAAACTCGAATATGCTTCCAGGTGGAGCGTTATTGTGCACTGTACAAATGCTTCAGTCATAATGCTTCAATTCAATTGAACGCTTCAATGAAAAGCATCAATTAAATTTTCATTTACACTTTACAAAAAAATTTTACAAAGTATGCTTCATTTGACGTCTAAAATGATCGTTTTTAAATTGAAGACTGGTCCTTTTCATGGCCATTTCATTTTGCCCATATCTTACAATTGCCAGGGAAAGTCTTTGAGTGGATGGCGGAGTTAGACACCACTCCTCGTATCGAAATAAGAGGTTTGTTTAAAACATAAGGAGAGTTTTCATTCCTCTTAAGAACTATTAATTTTTGAATTAATTTATATTTTGTTCTGGAAGTAGTTCACCTCATATATGTTTAAATACATTTCTAAAGGCGTTTTTCCCAATCCTCGAAGCAGATCTGATATGCACTGCTTGATATGCCCTTAAGCCCTCTTAGTGATTCGGTTTGTATCTCCTGAATTGTCGCAAAACGCCCTCCTATCAGGGGTCTCTTCAATCTTGGGTACAGGAAAAAGACGCATGGGACCAAATCTGCTGAATACGGTGGCTGAGGCATGATGTGAACGGTGTTTCGTTTTTGGTCAAAAAATTTTGAACAAGCATGAGCAAATTCAGCAATTTTGGAACGAACTTAGCTTTCCGAAAAAAATTGCATGGCATGAGCCGATATGCCGACATCTTCAGCAACGTCTCTAATACCGACTCTCCATAACAATTTTCTTCACTCTTTCAACATTTTCATCGGTTGTTGATGTGCTGGGGCGTTCAGCGCGAGTATCTTCATTCACATGTCCCCGACCTTCTTTGAAAAGCTTGTACCACTTGCACAGAGTACACTCACCGTATGCCACTGTCAACATTTCAAGTGGTTTTGAGCACTTAATTCATTTTTCAAACAAAATTGAATGCAAATTCTATGATCAATTTTTTTAGGCAGCAGGAAATCATTGAACCACCGCAAAACACGTCCAATTTTTATGCCTCTTACAACTGTACGCATATGTCCGAGGCGAGTGTACCAACATAACAAAAAAAAAAACGTTAATCGAATTAACATATCCCGCGAAATTTGAAAGATCACCATATTTTTTTAACGGACCTCGTAAAGCATATAAAATTGTCTTTCCCATCGTTGTTCTAGAGGCGCCCCGACTTTGCTAAGCCCAGCTCTGCTAAATGGCGAAGGTATTCGCGCAATTAAGGGAAGAGAGCGTGGTTTGAACTCTATGGGCTGAACGAAGGCAAGCTTCTAGTGAAGCGTTTACGGATACAACACTAATCACATGAAAACACTGCTCTGGTCTGATGAGCAATTGGGGCAATGCTACACTAACCTTTTTTTTGAGAGTGGAGAAGAATCCAAAACTGGAAATTGAATACAGTTGACAAAAGATCGCCCTCGTGCGTGGAGGAGTGCGTTCACTTACGTGTTGGAAGTTCCAGGTTCAATTCCCGTACTGTGCACCTCGCTTTTTATTCACGGCACAACCTTGTTCGAGTTGCTGACAACATTCAAGGGGTTGCAGTTTCACAAATCTCGCCGCTCGGAGTCGGCAAAAAACTTTAGGTCGCCTCTACCCGTGAGTTAACATAGGCACGCACAAAACGAGTACTTCCTAAAGAAGCTAGGCTGCAGTCAACCGTAGTGCGACTCACTTATTATTAATTATTGGTAGAAGTTGGTGAAGGAGTGACTGTTGCATGAGATTCAGCTGCAGTCCACACAAAAAACTAGAAAAAAAGACCAAGACAGAATGAACGATTTGCATGCTGATCTGTCCTAGACTTCATTTCCAGGAAGAAAAATTCGATCGAGTATGGCACACAACTCTGGTCATAAACATGCTGCATCACGGCTCTGAGGTCGTGAGTGACTCTGACTGATTTGGGTACACTCCATGTCAACAAGTGCACATACCGATGGATTTCACACCTATCTGACTGCGTATCAACTGTCGCAACTCACAGCTTCAATGTATTCCCCAATCTTTTGAGTTTTCAAATGAACTTTGTTTACCTGCCTATCGGTGGTGTATTTTTAAGTTGGTAATCTTATCATTACCATTCGTTAAAACAGCCCATAAGCATTTGCTTTGCAAAGAAAGTGTTCAATTCGTTCTTCCCCCTCGCCACTCCCACCCACGAGCCAGAGAGCTTTCAACTTGAAATTTTGGAAAGCTCTCAACACTCTTCATTGCACTTCAGAAACGCTTCTTCAGTCATCGACTGATCGTGTCGCCGAAAAGGTTCATTCCAATCCCTGGCGGTATTTTTGGAAATTTCTCTGTGTTAGCTGTTGTTGTTATATTCTGTTAGAATGCCGGGAACAGTGTCAAAGATCAATCCGGACATCGCTAAGGAGCGCAAGACGGCGACTTTTGATGTGGAAGAGTTCGCCGTCTGGTGGAATGGGGGGGCCGACAAGCTGAAAACAAACCGAGAAATAGGTAAGCGACCGGATTGATAAGCTTTGTGGGACCTTGAAAATTCGGCTGGTACAAACAGTCGTACTGAATTGTTTGTTCACTGAGTGATAAAGTTTAACTGTTTATTGCTTTGACCGCTGCCGGGGGTAAGCGTTTTCTTGTGTCTTGTGAATTTGGGGGGGGGGGGGGGTAGACAGAAGTGCATATCTGAACTCCACATCCTACTTGCAGTTAACGAAATCGTCAATGACCCGGAGCTGGAGGACAAGGTGCCACTGTGCTACTTGTCCTTCCAAGAGCAGTACGATGAGGCAGTTCGCAAGGGCACCATTTTGGCCAGGAAATTAAAACAGATCCAAGCTAGGCGCAATCCTGGTGGCAATGACATCTATCCGTAAGTATCATCAACGCATGCCCCACAGTCTCAGCTCTAAGCGCTTCTTTTCAGAACAATGTTGAACAGCATTGGTTCGGCACTTGTTCCAGTTGGAACCTCCCTCCTTGTGCACTATGCAATGTTTGTGCCAGCGATTGAGAAGCAAGGCACACCCGAGCAGATTGCAAAGTGGTATCCCCGGGCGGCAAACGCGAGCATCTTGGGAACATACGCTCAGACCGAGCTGGGACACGGAACCTTCATTCGGGGCTTGGAAACCCGTGCCGACTATGATCCCAAGACCGAGGAGTTCGTTTTGAACTCTCCCACCATTACGGCCTACAAGTGGTGGCCAGGAGGATGTAAGCACCGCACAGTCATCACCTTGTCGTGTTGGTAATAGTTTCGCTTTCAGTGGGACACTCGGTGAACCACGCCGTCGTCATGGCCCAGCTGTACGTGAAGGGAAAGAACCACGGAGTTCAGATGTTTATGATCCAGCTGCGTGATGAGGAAACACATATGCCATTGCCAGGCATACACATAGGAGAGATCGGCAACAAACTCGGCTTCCAGGGCATCAACAACGGCTACCTGGGCTTCAAGAACTTCCGCATCCCACGGACCAACATGCTCATGAAGAACGCCCAAGTCCATCCCGACGGAACCTTTGTGAGCTCACCCTCGGTGTTGACTTACGGAACAATGGTGTACGTCAGAGTGCTGGTGGCCTATGAAGCTTGTCAGTTCATAAGCTTGGGCGCAACAATTGCAACACGTTACTCCGCAGTGCGTCGTCAGAGTGTCATCAATCCCAAGTATGTTTCACCACACATCGAGCCTTCGAGCAGAATGCAAAGTTGTTTCTTTTAGTGAACGAGAAGTTCAAATTATCGACCATGTAACCCAGCAACTCAAAGTGTTCCCAGAGATCAGCAAAGCCATTGTACTGAAGCTAGCGGCGGAGTACGCCTACAACCTCTACAACGACGTCAACAAGGAGATCAACGACGGAAACCTCGACCGTCTGGCAGAGATTCATGCGCTCTCAACCTGCCTCAAGTCCTTGTCCACAACAGATGCTGCTGCTGGGATTGAGACTCTTCGCCTGGCATGTGGGGGACATGGGTACATGCTGTCCTCAAATATGCCAGGACTTTACGCCTTTGCTACAGCGGCTGTCACATATGATGGAGAGAACACCGTCATGTTGCTGCAGACTTCGAGGTTCCTCATGAAGTCCTGGGCTATGGCTGTGAAGGGAGTGCCCTTGCCACCAACTGTCGCGTATTTGGGTGAAGCTCTGACCTCCATTCGATTCCCCAAGTGGGATGGTTCCTTGGAGTGCATGGTTAAGGCGCTTCAATTCGCTGCTGCAAAGTAAGTGCAACACTTGGAATGAATGATTGATCCTTAGGGTCTGTGTTTCTTAGCAAAATCCGCATCGCCTTCAATCACCTACAGGAGAGGAAGAAGCAGGGAAAGACCCCAGAGGAGGCGACCAACGCAACGTCCATTGAATTGGCACAAGCAGCAGATGTAAGAGTGACACACGTCTGGGTGTTGAAGCGAACTCATTCAAACATTTTTTTCAGCTCCATGGTCGCACTTTCTTGGCTAGCATCGCGTGGAGAAAGCTCGCCGTTGAGACCAACAGCCGTTCTCCTAAACTAAACGCAGTCCTGCGTGATGTTGCAGAGTTGTATATAATCACTGCCTGCATGAGGAACATGAAGGACATCCTCAGGGTAAGCATGAACCAAACAAATCACAGGAATCCAATCTTACACATTCCCCTCTAGTTCATCCACCTCACAGAAGAGGATCTGACCGGAATGCAGTCGGCATTGGAGCAGGTCCTCACTCGTCTTCGGCCAAATGCAGTCGCAATTGTGGACGGATTCGATTTCCACGACAAGATGCTGAACTCTGTTTTGGGATCGTACGACGGCAACGCATACGAACGGATCTTCGAGGCTGCCCAGAAGAGTCCCATGAATCAGATCCCCGTTCAGAAGTCGTTCGAGAAATATTTAAAGCCATTCATGAGATCAAATATGTAAAATGTTCTTCTGTTTGTTATTTTTTATTCAAGATGTTTTAATCTAATAAATTGTTGTGTTGAATGTTGAATGTAACGAGCGAGTAGATCATTTTTCTTTTGGCATAGCTTGAGCTGTTGTAAGCAGTTTTCATTGGATCTTATTTTTGTAGCTCCACGTTCTGCCATAAGGAGTGTACACAGATAAAATTTCCGATCCAGTAAGCACAATTGTCGCGTAAGAAGGTTCCGTTCGCTTTTTGCGATTTTTTTTTGTCACAATTGTCTTTTATCCTCGTTGTTGCAATGCCTGATTTTCGTGACAGCACGTAGCATAAAATCCTTGCTGGCATAAAACAAAAACCTTTTGAAGGAGGTGAAGTGTTTGACTCATCTTTTGGCTTGTGATGAAGTCGCTGTATAGAAAAACAGAAGACGGTCGTAGAAATATGAAAACGAGTGCCTTGGTGTCAAATGTTTGTCTGTGAGTTTTTGTAAAATACCTACATCCCGAAGACTCACAAATCTTAAAGCCGCAAATAGTAAAAATAGGAATTCCGGAAAAGCTGAAATTCTGAAAAAAAAATATTTCAGGAGCATAGATAAAATAATAATTTCCTGCAACCACTCTGCTTTGCTTCACTCTTTGCGGAATCGCGTTATAGAATATAAAGCCCTGTTATGGCGTAGAACTCCACTAGCATTGACGGCAAGGAGGGCTTATATAAAGTTTTCATTGTTTCGTTTTTGAAAACCCCACATTTTAGGACAATTGTTTAAGATTTTTATTGATTTTGAGCATTCGGTATTCTGGGTCATTTGGATTCCTGGCAGTCAACCTTGGTTCCGTCACCGTTTTTGCTAATTGATTGCCACTCGGCAACAACCTTTATTCGCTTCTGTATCGATTTACAGATAGAGGTTCGGTCCGTGAGTTTTTCTATATTCACTCGTGTGGGATCAACACATCCAGGTTTATTCAAATGGTTCTGAACAGTGTTTTTGTGAAAGCGTCAGGTCAAGTTAAATCGAAAGAGTTCTCCCTTGGTATTTCCATGGGATTTCCATAATTTTATAAATATTTTTGACAATTAGCCGGTCAGAGAGTGGTCCAACTTTAACATCAAAATGACCGAAACGGAATCTTCGAAGCAATAATTGCTCATATTTGGCTATTACAGTACTCCTATCAGAACCATAAACACTTTTCACATTTTCAGCCGCTTGAATAGCATTCTTGCCTTTATCGAGAAAAAAAACAGCGGCCACAGCCAAACAGTCCACCATCCAAGGGACATCAACAGTGGAAGTCCTCTGCAGTGTCTTCAACTTCTCTGAAGGCCTCGTATAGGGTAACCATCACTAAGCCCAACCACACTTAAGTGTTTTGTGAATGCAAAAGTGTCTCGTTTGTACGCCAACAAGTTGTCTATAGTCTTTCCTATATAGAGATAACAGAATAGCTGAAGATTTCTAGTTGATGATTGGAAGCACGCACTTGGTCAGCCTGCATTTTGGAGAGTCATGCTATGTCTGGTTGTGCTTTCGGGAGACCCAATCGTCGACGGAAGCCTCAACCAAGGACGCGGGCATTACAAAAGTGGGTCATATGAATGTCTTTTCAAATCATTGCCTAGCAAATTCATCGGCAATCTCGTTTTCGGAAAAAAATTTCTTGATGGTAAGAATTGGGCCGGCCGAAGAGACGCTGAAAATTAATTGGCTAAGATTTTCGACTGTGTACCTCTCTATATCAAATTCTGAAACCAATATCTGTCAAATTAAGTTGGGTGAACAAGCTTGACATTAACGTGATACTCACAATTTATATGGTGCACTCTTGTTGGACCACCATTTCTAAAGCTCCCGAAAAATGAAATAAGATTTTTTTTTTCAAAAATGTACCAAGAATCTTGGCGCACCATACACCTAGAAGTCGCTCACAGTTGTAGTCAATACTTTCAAGGTTTATCTTAATGAAGCAAGAGAACAACAACTCCATAAAAGTTATCCTCTCGCGTTGGTTTTTATCTAAAGTTTTTAACCATAGTCAATTAATAACTCTGTTCCAGACCGCCTTTTGAATGCACCATTGTCCATACACACACAAGATAAGATTAATAGTTCCTAAGCACTTCAACACACACTTATAGATAAACTAAATCAAGCTCCTCGCGCCACCACCTATCTCCACTCACTATCAAAATGATCCTTAAGAACTGATTGTGTCTGGATAGTCATTATTCGCATTGTAAAACTTATTTTTGCTGCACATTGCCCCCTAAGCATTTGATTTCTTTCGTGATAACAAAAAGCACTACTGATACGAATGTCAGTGTTGGTCGCCAAAAAAGCTCATAGACATGTTATTTTTTCGCCAACTTCGTACGCAGTCGGCCACACGCACTAGGAGTAGGCATAAACCGGAAAGTGGATCGTGATCGCTAACTCGTAGACAGTGTTTTTTTTTTAAGTGCATTCTTGTGAACTAGAAACGTGACCGTAAATATGCCAGTGACGAACAAAAAGAACAATCCCGACATCGAGAAAGAACGTCAAACCGCGACATTTGACGTCGAAGAGTTCGCTGCCTGGTGGCACAACGGCACAGACAAGTTGAAAGAGAAACGCGAAATCGGTGAGTGTGAATAGACAGACTTTTCAAATCAAATAAAGTCTGTCTGCAAAGCAATGTGCGTTCATGTGGAGCTTCTGCTGTTTCATGTTTGTTTGGGAAGACTTGTAAATGAAATACCTTCTGGCACGGACTTTGGACCGTGAGTGTGAGAAGATTGATAGATTAAACTTGAGTTCATTTCTGTTTATATTAGGAACCAGATAATCGTGAAATATTGCCTGATTAAGTTTGATTAAGTCCCACTGTTGCTAGAAGCTTTATTCAAAAGTTCTTTGCAACGAAAAAAAAAAACTCTGTAAACAAAAGAATTTGTTTTTGTATTTAGTTCTTGAGACTCATAAAGATAGGTTTGTAAGAACTGCTTGATAATTTGACTTTGAATGCCAAAAATTATTTTTTTTACTCAATTCCTGACCAGGCTCAATATTTGAATATTTTTGAAAACTCATCGCAATGTCTGTCAATTATATTTTTTAATTAATTTTTACATTTACTACAGAACTTCAAGATCACTACAAAAATGACTTGTGTAGAAGTGTAAAAAAAATGTTCAGACCTAAACAAACGATTTCATATTTTTTGTTATTTCAAAAATCAGTTAAAATCATTAAAGGCACTGAGGAGTTCTGCTATTACCCGTGGCGTAAGGAAAACAGGGTGTGTTTGGTAGTTTTGAGAGAGACCTATGTGAGGTCAGTATGCCAGTTGGAAGTCTTAACCAATGGTAACAAAGCTTGGGAGTAGATAAACAAACATATCTGATTTTTGAAATAATCTTTAACATTTCTCAATTTTTCTGTGTTTCTGAAAGGTTTGATTCTCATGAGTAATGCATTCACTACTCAATATTTTCTCTTGAATCTGCAGCTGTCCACTTTCTACAACTTTTCAGTTTTTCATAAATAAAATGCGGCCAAGGAATGTTATCACACATTAAGACGGTTTTATCAAACTTTTAATCACATCTTGTCTTCCTTACATCATTGATTAAGAAATGAGACGTCTGAGGTACGAGTACAATACGAGCAGATGCTGATAAGGTTTGGCTTGGGACTGGACTTAATTTTGCGTTCCATAGTAGTTACCACAGTAGTCCAAACATATATCTACACTTACTTATGGTTTCGTTTTCAAAACCGAAACCTTTACGATTTCAACAAGTCCGCTGCATTAAATTGCAATCATATACATTTCAACAAAGGAAGCAATGTTTGAGTAACAATTGGGGCGTGAATTACGTATACATAGGGTGAGATCAAAAGAAAAAAAAAAAACAAATTTCATCGTTCCTCCATAAATAAAGCGAAGGATTTTTGAATTTTATACTCTAAATTCATCTCCAATCAAAGTTGGTATACACCAGGGGAGTGTCTTAAGTCCTTCGTAGTTCATTTATGTCCATAATTTTCTGCTTGAAGGAAAAGTGATTTACTAAAAGTGCATCAGTTATTCATTGCTGACGATGAAGCCATCATAATTGATGAACAAACTTCCCTGCAGCTCGCACTTGATGTGTGGGTGGATGTTCTGGAATTGCTTGGGTACCACATTTGTCAGAAATCAGTTGTCCTTTCTCTGATATACTCAGGCCTATCCCAGACATTTGAATTTGCATCAAAAAGTACTTTCCTTCAAATATTTGGAATCTATGATTAACAGCGAAAACTGTGATGACAATATCAACCATCGCGTAAGCGTAGAGTGGATGAAGTGACAGGAAAACTCAGCCCCTAGGCTGAAAGAAGGTCCTACACAGCAGTTTTACATCCGGCGCTCATGTGAGGTTCAAATCTTGGATGGCGAACAAAAGGTCTGACAGCAAATGAACGGCAACCGAGATGATGATGATGATGAGATGTTGCTTAGTATAACAGCTGGAGAGTAACAAGACTCGGTAAAATAAGAAGTTCAAAGAAGAAGAGAAAACCTTCACGTCAAAGAACCCATCTCTAAGAAAGTTGAGTACCACCGACTCAGTTGGTATTGTCATGTTCAAAAGAGAGATCTTTCGAACCCCTTTAAAAAGGCAATGTCAATAAACGTACTTCACAAGTGCGAAAGGGAGGCAACACCAACATTTGATGGGCAGATCAAGTGGGATGGCTATGATCCACATTATTCGGATCATGACCTCGTCGAATAAAAGAAGGAAGAAGAAAGACTTTAAATGGAGCTCTACTGCAGCCCCTTCAGTTTCTGTCAATTCTTTATTTCGGACAATCTGGCGCAAGCAGACCAAAGCCTATAAAACATCAGCATGCAATTTTAAAAAAAAGTGGAAAAATTTGTTTCAAGGACATCAGGGAAATGCCAGTATCAAAATATACATTTATTGAAAAATGTCAAGATAAGCAATAATTGAGTGGCACTACAGCCCACAAGGGTCCAGGGCCTACCTTCTACATCAAGTACTCGTGTTGTGTGTGCTACTGTTCTCTCCCGAGTAGAAGGGACCTACAGTTTTTAGCCATCTCCTACTGTCGAAATTTGAGAAGCTTTTCATAGACAATTGATACTCTTTGAGTGTGGCCTGCAACTCGAAAGAAGTGGCGCCTTAAAATCATGCGGGAAACGAACCTAGACGTTCGGCTTGTGGATCGATGCACTTATCCACTACGCCACGTCGACCACAAGATTTATATTGTACACACATTATATTTAAATGTGTGAAAGTTCGTGACTACGCGAATAATCCATAGGGCAAATTTTCACGTTTCCTTAATTTCAAATGCATATCTTTTACAAATCAAAGACGATAGTAATGCACTTTTGAACTTTATTATAACTGCCCAGAGCGTAAATGCAATACGATTAAAAAACAAAAGTAATACTCTTTTCAGTCACTTTCAGTTCACTCTCAGCTCTGCTACAAATTTTAGGAATGAACACGACGCAGTGATTGGCAATGCAGTGGCAGCCAACGCAACAATGTGAGTCATTGTGAATCAGAGGTTACTGTCTTCTCGAATATTCATCGTAAACTTACCGATGCCGTTGAATTGTTGCAGGGGTTCTAATTGACATACCATTGTTATTGCACTGTGAAATCAATGGAAGCTGTAAGCTTTACAGTCTGCGGGAGTCACATTTATGCGTCAAAAAACAATTTCATTGATTTTGTGCAACATTTTTTGAACTGTCAGAGCTTAACGTTATCGGCTTCTTCTTCTTCTTCTTTGGATGGCGCTACAGTCCGGGGTGGACCTGGGCCTCAACTAACATGCCTCTCCAGCTAGCACGATCTCTTGCCAGTTGCTTCCAATTGCGCACTCCAAGTTGGTTGAGGTCCTTCTCCACTTGTGTGCGCCACCTTATCCTGGGCCATCCTCTGTTGCGTTGTCCCTGTGGTTCGGATTCGAAGACTCTTCGGGCCGGAGCAGTGTTGTCCATCCGCTCTACATGACCTAGCCACCTTAAGCGTTGTATCCGTAGACGCTCGACTAGGCTCATGCCGCCGTACAGCGCATACAGTTCGTGGTCGAATCTTCTCCTACAGATGCCATCAACGCAAACAGGACAAAAATCGCACGTTATAGGCTACAAAAAGACAAATACGAATACACACGTAGATAAGCAGATATCTTTATTGAAGAAAAATATTTCTTCTAAATTTACATTACCCAATTTGCACGCAATTTATGACACAAGCTCAACTTCGTCATAAATGTGTTTAATTTGGCGCACTTTTAAAAATTGTTTTTTTTTCTTCAGAAAATGCTGTCTACAGTGATCCTGAATTGGACGACGATGTTCCCATCACTTACTTGTCCTACCAAGACATGTACGACCGCACAGTTCAGAAGGTGACCTTGATGGCGAAGAAACTAAAGAAAATCCAAGATGAACGCGATCCTGGAGGCTCATACATCTTTCCGTGAGTACCCGTACATCTGTGCCTGCATCACAGTGCATTTATACTCACACAAACTACATCCGACAGCGGTATGATGGCGGGCACTCTAAGTGCTGCCTTGAACCCTCAAGGCACCCCCTTGGTGGTTCACTATGGAATGTTCGTCTCCACAATCCTGGGACAGGGGACACCAGAGCAAGTCGACAAGTGGATTCCCAGAGCACTGAAGCTGAACATCCTGGGCACATATGCCCAAACCGAGCTGGGACACGGAACATTTTTGCGAGGCTTGGAGACACGAGCTGATTATGATCCGAAGACTGAGGAGTTTGTGCTGCACTCACCCACTATCAGTGCCTACAAATGGTGGCCGGGAGGATGTAAGTTGTGGCTCCTGGACAAAAGTAACAGAATTCAAATTCATGTCTTTCCGTATAGTGGGCCACACGGCAAACTACGGCGTTGTGGCAGCTCAGATGTACATCGACGGAAAGTCGCGCGGCATTCAAATGTTCGTTGTTCAGTTGAGGGATGAGGAGACTCACATGCCACTGCCCGGCATCATAGTGGGAGACATTGGGAACAAGATGAACTTCCAGACCGTGAACAATGGGTACCTGGGCTTCGTGAACCACCGCATTCCACGCACCAACATGCTGATGAAGAACGCCCAGGTTAACCCTGACGGAACCTTCAAAAAGTCTCCCGCCTCAGTTCTGACCTACTTCACCATGGTGCAAGTGCGTGTCATGCTGGTCACCGGCTCGTACATGGCTCTCACGCGTGCAGCAACTATCACTGCGCGTTACTCAGCCGTACGTCGGCAAGGACTCATCAATCCGGGGTATGTTCGACAGACAGCGCGACCCATATCGCATTTACACTCGTTTCCCTTGCAGAGAGCCAGAGCAGCAGATCATCGAGCACGTCACCCAGCAGATGAAAGTTTTTCCCCAGATGGCCAGGGCTATGGCCATAAAGCTTAGTGGGAATTTTCTGTATTCGATGTTGGCAGAGATCCAGCAGGATCTTGTGAACGGCGAGCTGGGGCGGTTGCCTGAGATGCACGCTTTGACAAGCTGCCTTAAGGCGGTCACAACGAGGGACTCTGCAGAGGGCATTGAAACCCTCCGACTAGCGTGCGGCGGACACGGTTACATGCTCGCATCGAATTTGCCACTCATCTACGGTGGCTTCACTGCCTCTGTGACATTCGAGGGCGAGTACACAGTGCTGCTGCTTCAAACTGCCAGGTATCTGATGAAGGTGTGGAAGGCTGCCCTAAATGGGCAGCACATAGAGCCGACTGTGGCTTATCTAGGAGATGTGGTAAAGGAGAAGAAGTTTGGCAAGTGGGATGGGTCGTGGCAGTGCATAGTAAAGGCAATGAAATATGTTGCAGCCAAGTAAGTCGATTGCCAAATTGGGTGCAGATTTGTTTGAATTTGTTTGACTTGCAGCAAAGTAAGGATCGCCTACGAGCACTTAGAGGAGAAGAAGAAACGATACACCCCGGAGGAGGCAGCGAATCTAACTTCAATCGAGATGGCAGCGGCAGCTGAGGTAAGATAGGTTTTGTTTTTCTAAGAGTAAGCTAAGTCCAGCCCTTTTCAGATGCACGCCCGCTTTTTCCTTGCCAAGACAGCTCTGGAGCAGATCGAAGTCACTGTAGTCTCAGACCAGCTAAAAGCAGTCTTAACAGACCTTCTGGAGTTGTACCTGGTGAGCGTTGCACTGGAGAGAATGGGTGACATCCTCTGGGTAAGAGAGTACTCTGATGCTGAGAAAAGAAAAATTGCTAATGTTTTCAGTCTACAGTTCATTCATGTAACCGAAGACGAAATCAGCGCCTTGCAGACACGTCTGGAGAACGCCCTGGCTAGGATCCGACCGAATGCTGTCGCAATTGTGGATGGATACGATTTCCACGATCGGTTGCTGGGGTCCGTGCTGGGAGCTTACGATGGAAACGTGTACGAGAGAATATTCGAATCGGCACAAAAGAGTCCGATGAACAAGATCCCTGTGCAGAAGTCCTTCGAGCAGTATTTGAAACCGTTCATGCGGTCCAATTTATAAGTTACCTGCTTCTGTATTGTGCTTTTTTGTTAGAGTTATTAAATATTCTGTTGCTTTTTTTAATGAACAAGTGTACAGAGTTGCAAATTTATTTAAAAACGCTTAATGTTATCAGTGGGTGAAATCGCGGTATTGAGCGTGAGTGGTCAACGATGTGGAGGTAGATATGCTCACTAATAGATTCACTTAGACTGTGGATGTATATTGTTCCATCATCAAACCGACCTCCGACCGCTACTCATAGAGACATTTTGATTTTTAGATGAAAAACCTTGACTTTACTTGCTTCTTTAAATTGGAGAACTCTCAGGGTTTCTTTCGTTGTGGACGTGACTGTTTTACACCTACAGAGGAGGTTTGAGGGTGATTCCTTCACCTCTTCATCTGAAAATATGCTTTAATAGTCGTTATATGGAAAGCTTAGTCTTGATTAGAGTTAATTAGTTACGTTTGCCCAAGTTGAAGGTGGCTGCAGTTTTCCCCATGCCCATTCTTGCCCACGATTGCTTTGCATATATGCAGGCGCTTAGGTTTCTCAATCTCTCACAAGCCTTGCTGATCACAAGCTAAAGGGTGATTTTTTACAAGCTATAGTAAAGTTTTTCAAAGAAAAAACACATAAAAATCAGAAAAATGCATGAAACCTTTATTTGAATCGGTGACCTTGACTGCGCCTTCAGTGTTGTTGCGGGCTGGTCTGTATAGACATGAGCTTTAACATAGCACCACAAAAAATAGTCTAAAGGCGTTTAATCGCACGATCTAGGCGGCCAATTGACCAGTCCCGAACGTGTTTTGATTTGTTATTTGTCTGTATTGGCTCCTGTTAAAGAATGGAAAATCAAAACGAACATTTTCATCATATTTTGCTTTTCTATCTTCGGAAAGTAAAAAAACGCATCGCTGATTCACAATAAGTTATGTGGTGGTGACGAAGAAGAACGGCAGTGTCAAAATTTGTTTTGCCAAATTTTGTTCTGGTGTTTTTTCACTCAAAGATGAAAACCGCACTGGTCGTCCAGTTAAAGTTGATGACGACCAAATCAAAGCAAAAATCGATTGGGATCGTTGCAGTAGAAGACGTGAGATTGCAGAGAAGCTTCATGTATCACATACATGCACTGAACAAACTCCGTACAAGAGTTCTATATGAACTGAAAGAAAATCATTTAACACATTTATTCGAACCTTGCAGAGCTCTTTGTACGAGAGCACGGTTAAATTAATGTCAAATCGTACCTGGCTCAGTATTTTGCTGATGAAAACCAAAAGTTTTATGAACGTGAAATATGGCAAAGGGTCATTTGGTAACAAACTACAGAATAAAATAAAATAAAATAAAATAAAAAAATTATATATTATTTTCTATGAAAAATCCGTAATTAGTGAGTTGTCAACCCTATGTATTCCTTGGACCTTCAAGCTATTCCACTTGTGTTTAGATTTTAGATTTCAATGCATTTTTATTAACGTAGTTCATTTTTCTTACATGCTAGACAAAAATACGTAAAACTAGCTTACAAATACAATCTACTGATCTTAATTCTAACCGACTGACTCTTCACGGGTACTCTAAGATAATCTAGGACATTTTTCTGTTTGCCTCTCGGCCTATTCTACCTAAAACTAAACTTAGACTTAACACTATAAGCAATTAAATGAGCCTAAGACTTAACTGTACTTAATTATAAACATTAAACTTAACTATGTCCGTAAAGCTATACGGACGCGTGCACCAGGGCGTATATGTTATTTATATTCTTTACATATACATATATCTAATACACCGTGATGCACCTTTTTTTCTATTTTTGTGTTTTGTTGTTTTTTTTGTATGTTTTTATTCCACTTATGTAAATCCCTTCATATTCAATTAAACGAAACATTGAATCTATTATATTCGCCTGCCTCGTTTGTTTTATTTTCCTGCTTTACATTGAAGTAAGTTGCATTAACTTCGCTCAATACGTTTCCCTTTATAAGCTCTCACCAATAACTGAAAACAAGAAATCAAAAAATTTTGTTTTGTTGTCTTATTAGGAAAGCATAAATTTCGAAATAACTAAACTCAGCTGATTTCATATTATCACATTCATTTTATACTGGGCGTTACATTGAAGCATTTGAGAAAACCAGTTCTTGTTACAATAAACTGTGTACATAACAAGCGCGGCTACCTATAGGTGTGTTGTGTACTTATTTACAGAAAATACATGCGCACGTATTTATGCATTATGACATATGTTTATAGATAGTGAAAAGCTGCTTCCATAATTAAAGATTACCCACGCGTCGATAATGGGAGAATCTTAAGTTTGCTTCTCTTCAGCAGCGAACAAAAGAGAATAGAACGATAAAGATATGAATTTGAAGAGAGAACATTTTGCGCTCTCAGAAGAGATCTCGCTTACATAGGGTGCGAGTAAAATAACGATTTCAATTTCAATAAAAGTCAACACGGAATTTTTATTCAAGGGAAGTTGTATTTGCTCTGGTTGATTGTTACGATTCATAACTTTAAGTTATTAAAAGACGTACACAACGTTATTTTTAAAAGCGCTTTTAAGACACTTGCTCAATTAATATGTGACATTTTAAAATTTAATTTTATCAATTAAACTGAACTTGTCCATAATTCCAAGACTGTTAATATTAGACATGACTTCTGGGAACTAAATTATTTGATTGCGTTTTAAGTTACAACTAATAAAGTCACTAAATAAATCTAGGTTTCGGAAAAAATCTGTTTTTACGGATATCTTTTATTTATTTTCCCGAGCAACTTTTATTCCCAAGTAAGTTTAATTTTGCTTAATTCAATCAAAAATGTTGTTATCGAGAACACATAATAATCGAGTGGTACTACAGCTCACAAGGGACCCGGACCTAGCTTCTACAACAACTATTCGTGTTGTGCATGCTACTGTTTTCTCACGAGTAGAGGGATCTACAGTTTTTTTCCGACTCCGAACGGCGAGATTTGAGCTTTTTCATAGACAATTGATAGCGTGTGTGTGTTGTCAGCAACTCGAAAGAGGTGGTGCCGTGAAAAATGCGATGTGTCCCGTCCAGGAATCGAATGTAGATTTTCTGCGTGGCGGATCACTACGCCATGGCGACCACAATCGTAAAAACAGACTACCTTCAAATCCATTAAAAATATGCAGCCAAACCTTTTCTCTTGCGCCTTAGAAATAGAGTGAACCGATTTCTGCTTTGTGTTCACTATAGAGTTTCAGAATTCTTCAAGTTGCTAACTTACGTACATATATGAAATTCAACAAAAGAGGCTGGATATCAACTATCAGTAAAGCGGGAAAATACTGAAAAGATAGCCATCTCAGAGCCAACTGACGTGGTGGTGGACAGCTTTTAAAAAACTCGATATGACGTTTGTTTGGAAAGAGTATTTTCTGTTTTTGTTTTTCAGATGGCAAGTAAAGGGTGATTGTTTTAGCTTTTATCATTTCAGCAATACTGGATTAAGCAGCTTACGCAGGTTTCGTGTTTTGTTTCACTGTCAAACACCTTCAGTTTGATCTGTAATTTAACCATGAATCGTCTTACAAACGAACAACCCTTGCAAATTATTGAATTTGATTATCAAAATGTGTGCTCTGTTAAGAAATTTCATCGCGCTCAATATTGTGTTTAGCGACGAAGCTCATTTTTGGCTCAATCGGTACGTAAATAAGCAGAATTGTCGATTTTGGAGTGAATATCAGCCAGAAGCATTGCAAGAGCTAGTTTGTCACAGTTTGATGCGGTTTATGGGCTGGTGGCATCATTGGACCGTACGTTTTCAAAGATGATGCGAATCGTAAAGTCACTGTGAATGGTGAGCGCTACCGTGAGATGATATCCAACTCTTTTTTGCCCAAAATTCAAGAGCTTGACTTGCATGACATGTGGTTTCAACAAGACGGTGCCACATGCCACACAGCACGCGCAACAATGGACTGATTGAGATGCGAGTTCGGTGAACATTTTATTTCACGTTCGGGACGGGTCAATTGGCCGCCTAGATTATGCGATTTAACGCCTTTAGACGATTTTTGTGGGGCTATGTTAAAGCTCATGTCTATATAGACAAGCCCTCTTGTACGCATTGGAAGACAACATTGAAGCATTTATTCGTGAGATACCGGCCGAAATGTTGGAAAGAGTATGCCAAAATTGGACTGAGCGGATGGACCATTTGAGGCGCAGTTAAGGTCAACATTTGCATTAAATTATCTTCAAACATTAAATTATATGAACCGTACGTAAAATTTTATGCATTTTTCTGCATTTTATGTGTTTTTGTTTTTGAAAAACTTTTCTATAGCTCTAAAAAAATCACCCTTAAGTAAAATAAAACACCTTCGTTTAGTATCGTCTATGGAAAAGGTCAACATTAACCTATAGTTCCGAATTGATTTGAGGATGCAGAGAATCTGCAGTCTGCGGTGAACCAACACTAAGTCTACAGAATTTTTTTCTCACTTGTGTTCCCCTTCTTATTTGCAAGCGTCCTCTGTCCGTTGATTGATTGCTTTGATTTAAACATAATCTTCTGCAGAACAGCCTCCAGGCTTCGTAAATCTAATTGTCTTCATGCAAGTTAATGTAATGTAGGTTAATATTGTAAGGCCAACCGACATCTTACATGGATGCTCTTCTCCACTTCGAGGTATTGTCCAGCACAGAAGGAAAGAAATAAAGTACGACGTAGGCATCCCGAAAATGGAATTATGTTTATAAAAACCCAAAAGGCAAATCGTTGATTGATGACTCCAATTCAATGGGGTCATTAACTCTGTATTTTTGTCGTCTTTATGTACTTTGGCATGTGAGCCTAAACTCTTTCGAGAAGCCTTACTTTCTTCTTCTTCTTCTTCTTGTGGCCCTACAGTCCGGGATGGACCTGGGCATCAACCAACATGCCTCTCCAGCCAGCACGATCTTTCGCCAGCTACCGCCAACTGCGCACTCCAAGTTGGTTGAGGTCCTTCTCCACTTGTGTGCACCCACCTTATCCTGGGCCATCCTCTGTTGCGTTGTCCCAATGGCTCAGATTCGAAGACTTTTCGGGCCGGAGCAGTGGTGTCCATACGCTCTACATGGCCTAGCCGTCTTAAGCGTTGTATCCGTAGACGCTTGACTAGGCTCATGACGCTGTACAGCCCATAGAGTTCACCTCCAGATGCCATGAACGCAAACAGGACCAAAAATCGCACGCAGAACTTTTCTCTCGAAGAGACCAAGGGCATCCTCATCCGCTTTTAGTAGTGTCCAAGTTTCCGCGCCATAAAGTAGTACTGGGATGCCTAACTTTGGTCAACTATTGAAGTTCCTTCCTTTATTATTCCGCCGAAGGATTATAGGCGGTTGGTGTACTCTAAATATTAAATGTCCATTCAGTTGTCATTATTATCGTTTTGGGAAAAGTTTGGGGTTGGGATTTTATACTTAAATTTTCATTTGCATTTAACCAGTGCCCAGATACTTAAGATAATCACACAGTATCCATTGTCA
Source organism: Eristalinus sepulchralis (assembly GCA_944738645.1). Classification (NCBI taxonomy): domain Eukaryota; kingdom Metazoa; phylum Arthropoda; class Insecta; order Diptera; family Syrphidae; genus Eristalinus; species Eristalinus sepulchralis. The sequence goes on from OX122886.1 coordinate 60,838,140, forward strand.
GCAACATATAAATATCCGGTTCAGTTTAGTGTCTGTTTTTTTTTTTTTGGATTCCTTCCGATCATGACGTACTTATACACTTGTCTAGCTCGTTTATCGCTCTTTTTTTCATATGTTCCATGAAAACTGTTTCGATCCCAGCTAGATAGATCGATTTTATTCAACATCGTTGTTCCTTTGCTCACGAATAAACATTTTGCTTGTCAATCAGACTGATGTTTCACCGCCTACCAGGGCTCGACAGGGCCGTTTAACGAGTCGTATCTTAGTTTGTCTCTATCTCATTACCTCGATTACTCCCGGTGCCCTGGAAGCGCCAATTTGACAAGAAACTAAAGATGAAAGAATGATGCGAGAATGAAATGTGTCGACTTACTGCAATGCTTTGTGCTGTCTCCCGAATCAATTTCGTTCCGCCCGTATTCACCATTGAATGCTGATTATCAAGTTAAAAATGTACTATTGTCCACCAGTCGCGTCCAAACAGGTGCTACATTCGTTAACAAAATAACACTGCTGCCCCGTGCGTCATAGTCTCGAGATTTTTCTCCGTCCGACATATTTTTGTTCCAAACCTTGAATAAGTCATTCGCCAGATAGAAATTTGATGCGAAGTCGGCTTATTTTGAAGACCTGTAGAGACTGTTTTTTTTTTCAAATATGTTAAGAAATTCGCTGGTTCAAGCGCATCGAGCTGATCCAGCGGCTACTTTGTAGAATCGCCTTCCTGTATCTCAGACACGTTATACCCGTTCGCATAATCCTAAAAACACAACAACATCACCCTGTAGCAAGATTTTCAGTTTATTAACTCGTTCGCGGCAGTTCATGCTCAGTCGTAATTCATTTGATAGCACACTCGCACAATCAACGCAGAAAGCTTCTGCTTCGCATTCGCAGTGCGAAAAAAGTCCAGAAATAGCCAAGTGCGAAACATAGTTGGGTTAAGCGCGATATTTAAGACGTCTTAGGAGTGAAATGCAATCAGTCCGCAGCTGTCTGTTTCAAAGCGTACACAAGTTCACGCGAGCAATGTCCTATTCGGTGCCTAAAGCGGTCAATCCAGATATCGCGAAGGAGCGCAAATCTGCCAAATTCAAGAGTGAAGAATTCGCCGTGTGGTGGCATGGTGGCGCTAAGAAGCTTCAGGAGAAGCGAGAGATGGGTAAGAAGAAGTGAAGAGAAGAGAACTGTTGAGAATGAAGAGAGGCAGTGCAAATGAACTGCCTGTTGTGTTAAGATTACTTATCTGCGGGTGATTTGCGAATTTGCGTGTGGTATCATGTTTTTAAACAAACGTTCAGATAAGGCACCTGATTGTCCGGACTACTGTACGAAGTCTCAATACAAATTTCATTGATGGGGAGAGCGAAAGGTGGAAAGAGGTATGTAAATGACTTTGACAACCCCAAGCGACCTCAACCGGCAAAAAATTAACATTACACCGATCAGCCAGAAGTTAGTATTTGAACGTTGAAATATTGATGCAGAAGAAGATAGCGGGTGGAACATATGCGAGACAATCTAATTACGAATGATTTAGATAATTGGTTGGGGGCAAACATTGCGTAGAGGAATTTTCCGTTGTCTCTGGTGAATTTATAATTCAGCTTTTAATTACTGATACCTAGGAATATGAAGTAGACTTTGAACAAATGGGCAATGTTAGGAAAATAAGAATGTTGGTGAGGCTATGAGCCAAGCAGAACAACGATCACAGCTTGACTGACAACATAGAATTTGTTATTTTTCTGGATAAGGCTAATGAGTGTAGGCCTTTTTGAACAGAGCCATCTATGGTTACATGTCCTACAATAGCACCGGCCCAATCGTAAAACAATACTTTTTGAGGGTTTTAAACGATATTTTTCCGAAAGCAGTAAAAGTGCGAGTAAGTGATCAGAATCTAGTCGTAGCACAGGCCAAAAGTTAAAAGGGACGAAGGGTGAGGCGGTACTGGTGCCCATTGACTTCTAATGGCTGTGAAGAATCCGGAAATGCCTAATATACCGCAAACGCAAAATACTCAAAGTTCCGAGAAGACAAAATCCTGAAATGCCAAAAAGGAATTTTGGGAAACAATGAGTAATCCTTAATTCAAATAATGTCCACATCTCCCGTATTAATTCTTAGAGTCATGTCAAGTTTTATGATTTTGGTCTTTTCCAATTTTTTTTCAGTTTTCGACAGTTTATGTTTTTTCGGGGTCTTGTAGTCGTGGCGTAGTAGACAAGAACGTCGATCGCACGCCGAAGATGGTTTTTGGTCCGATTCATTGACTGAAGATTTCACATTTTTTCATCGCGCTACCCCTTTCCAGTTGCTGTTAATGAAAAGCTTCTTAAATATCTCCGTTTAGTGTCGGCAATAAACCGTGGGTCCTATTTACTCGTGATTGAGCAGCAATAAGTTAGGTTTTGGTTCCATGTAGTTCGTGGTGCCACTCATCTTCCTTTAATGGCGTTACAGTCCGGGGCAAACCTGGTCCTCAACCAACATGCTTCTCCATCTAACACGATCCGTTTTTAGTAGCATCCAAGTTTTCGCGCCGTAACGGAGAACTGGGATGATGAAGCTACTGTAACAGCCTGTTTAGTTTTTCAAGACTGGGCTCTATTACTCAATTGCCGCTTAAGCCCAAAGAAGCAGCGATTGCCAAAAGTGATTCTGCGTTTGATTTAGGTTCTGTTGTTGTCCCTATTTACCGCGGAGCCGAGGTACACGAAGTCCTTGACTATCTCGCAGTTTCTGCTGCCTAGTGTGACGCTCTGTCCGAGACGTCGATGTTGTGCGTCCTTCCTTGATATACTTCGTCTTGCCCTCATTTATCGCCAAGCCCCTTCCGCTGCAATGTCAACAAACGCCTCATTAACACCTTTTTGCGTCCAATCACGTCAAAGTCTTCGGCGTAAGGAAGCAGTTTAACGGACTTTTAGAAGATTGTTCCTCTGGTATTGATTTGTGAGTTTCGCACGATCTTTTCAGGAATGATGGTGAAGGAGTAACATGCCAGCATATCTGCTTATCTTTTTTGAAATTGAAGGTCTCGGCTAGTTCGCCACCGACCTTACCGGAGCACCGAAAATTCTCCATTGTCATTATACACAATCTGACAAGTTTGGTAGGAATGCCAAAACTAGACTTGTCACTGTATAGCTCGTCTCTATGCACACTGGCATATGTGGGCTTAAAATCGAAGAATTGTGCAATGATTCGTGTCGATCTGTACTTCTTGGGTCTTTTCCAGGATCTGCCGTAGCGCCACTCAAAAGAAAAACGGAAAAACCGAGCCTTTGGATGCATTAAATTCGTTTCGAGTTCACGGCCAAAGAAGGGATGTGTTACAAGAAACAAATATGAATATGTGCTGCCATCAGCGAAAAAATTGAATTGGATAGCAGGACCCATCCAAAACAACAAGAGGTCATTTAGATAAATGAGAAATAGCGTCGCGTACCCTAGAATATCAGACTTGGACCCATCCAAAACAACTTACACGGTTTCTAATTCCTCGAGGAAGAAAAACATCACCACCACAAAACATACCCAAAAGAGCTAAAGTCCGTCACGTGCCTTAAAATATCCATTGTGTAAAGATTAGTTCCATTCTTCGGTTAGATATGCCATTACCAGTGAACTTGTTGCCACAGAAGCTGTGCTTCCGGTCACTTAGAAGCTTTTAGGAGTCAAGATATCTTATAAGTTGACGGTTCCACAGCTTTTCCAGGGCCATAGAGAGAAGGGACGTAAGTGTTGTAAGTCGATAGGAGTTGGATGACGAAGTTACGCCCTTTTTAGGGATTGGCACAGACAGTCGTGAGTTTGCTAATTGTGCCCGGTCGTAAATTGGCTGAACGGCTTCTTCTCTTTCGAATTGCTGACAGAGCTCATAGTTGTCTCTCTCTTTTGCTCTTGCAGTCGGTATTGAACTGTAAGTCATCTATATTCGTGAAAAGGAAGTTGCACGCATAGAAGGAGTAGTTGTTGAAAAAGTTGGGAGCTGGGTGAGTGTGAACTGAAATGTCACTCACTTCACATTTACAATTGTTCTATAAAAGCTGCTAGTGGACAAGTGTACCCTAATTTTCCACAATTATCAAGCAAATTTACCCTGGATGAAGTTAAGACCAAATTTTTCAATACCCATTTAAATTATGCTTTGTTTCACAAGTTGCGGACAAATTCCTGAGTTGTCAAAAATTCCATAAATCGAAATGCCCAAAAACGAAAAAAAAAAAAAAATAACTAAAATCACAAAAAATTTGATCCCATAAATGTCATTCTAAAAGAAAAAAATTCAAAGGTTAGGTTATGCGTGCCTTCTGCAGTCCGCCTGTTCTGCCTCGCTATGTCATCCTAAATTTGGATACTGAGAACTTCCATCATATTCATTTTCAGGATTTTTGGCATCTCGAGTTTTCGACATTTTGGAAATGCGATCAATTTTCAATTTGAGCTCTTCGGCACTCTTGAAATTTCTAAATCTTGCATTTCAGGATTCCATTAGTCTTCTCCGTTTCACACGTATTAATATGAACGCACTCCCTCAGGTTGCGTGGATGTCCTTTTTCTTTCTTTCATTTCATTGGTTTACCCCGCCCTAACCCTCCTTATGTGACTTTTTGCAGTTCGCCTTATTTTGGAAGACCCCGAACTACAAGATGAATATCCCTCCACGTACTTATCCTACCAGGACATGTACGACAATTCAATCAGAAAAATTTATTTGTTCGCCAAGAAGTTGAGAAAGCTACAGGCAGAGCGCAACCCCGGGGGAACTGATATATTTCCGTAAGTATGCTGCCCCCCCCCCTCCCTCTTTTTCATTTGTCTCACGAATCTTCTTCTCAAAGGGCATACATGCACGGACGTTTATCGCGAGTGATTCACGATCAAGGCAGTCCCATTGATCTTCATTTGTACGTCTTCGTTCCCGCCCTGAAGGGGCACGGCACCCCGGAACAAGTTGCGAAGTGGGTGCCACGCGCTATGAACTTCGAAATCCTCGGCACCTATGTTCAAACCGAGATGGGGCATGGCACATATCTGCGCGGCTTGGAGACGCGCGCTGACTACGATCCCAAGACGGAGGAATTTGTCTTGTCTTCACCGACATTGTCGTCCTTCAAGTGGTGGCCTGGAGGATGTAAGTGCTCCTTGTCTCATGTGTAGGCGATGATCCAGACTCTGCTTTCAGTGGGACACACGGTCAACTACGCAGTCGTCATGGCGCAGTTGTACATCAACAACAAGTCGCACGGCGTTCAAATGTTCATGGTGCAGCTTCGCGACGAGGAAACGCACATGCCTCTGCCCGGGATCACCATTGGCGATATTGGCAACAAGATGGGAATGCAGACTGTGAACAACGGTTACTTGGGCTTCAAGGATGTCCGCATTCCCCGCATGAACATGCTGATGAGGAACAACCAGGTGCTGCCGGATGGCACGTTTAAAAAGGCCCCAGTCTCTGTGCTGACCTACCTGACCATGGTGGAGGTGCGGGTTTCGTTGGTGAAGCAGTCTGCTGATCTGCTGTCCTGGGCGTCCACAATTGCAACACGCTACTCAGCTGTGCGTCGCCAGAGTGTCATTAATCCTGGGTAAGTCATGAGGCCCTCACAAGATCTGTATCTTCATTCTGAACCTCTTGGCAGTGAGCCGGAGCACCAGATAATGGACCACGTGACGCAGCAATTGAAACTCTTCCCGGCAATCGCCAAGTCCGTTGTATTGAAGCTGAGCTCTGACTTCGTGTGTGAAATGTTTGACGTGGTCACTGCGGAAATTGCACAGCACAAGTACGATCGTCTGCCGGAGATGCATGCTTTGGCCTGCTGCCTGAAGGCGATCTCAACCGAGGAGGCTAGGCAGTCAGTCGACATACTTCGCTTGGCCTGTGGAGGCCACGGCTACATGTTGGCATCGGGCTTGCCGATGGTTTACACCACTGCTGCCCCAGCACCGACTTATGAGGGCGAGAACACTGTACTCTTCCTCCAGACTGCCCGTTTCCTCATGAAGTCGTGGGCAAGTGCTCTCAGCGGTGGACCTTTGACGCCGACTGTTAAGTATCTTGGAGAGGCCTTAAAATCGTCGAAGGATTTCAAGTGGGATGCATCGCTTAAGGGCATGGTCAGGGCACTGCAGTTTGTCGCAGCCAAGTAAGTGGCTTTTTGTTTAAAGGTTTCAGTCTCTCAGGGAATGATTTTGTTGCAGTAAGACTCGCGTGGCCTTCCACCACTTGGAGGAGAGGAAGAAGCAAATGACGAAAGAGGAAGCTTCAAATGCGACCGCAATTGAGCTTGTTCAAGCCGCAGAGGTTGGTTGAAGAGAAAAGTTTCCCTACAGGCATCTTATACACCCTCTTCCTAGGCCCATGGACTGAGCTTCTTAGCGGCGACAGCAGTAGAACAAATTATAGAGCGACCATCGCACAACTCTGGACAACTGACGAGTGTGCTGAGGGATCTCCTGGAGCTGTACTTGGTGAACGTGTGCTTGCAGAACACTGGTTCTATGTTGCGGGTGAGAAACACACAATCTCAAAAAAAATTCACTTTTATGGAAAACCCCTCCTGTTGCAGTTCATTTCTTTGACGGAGTCTGACCTAACCGATCTTCAACTTCGATTAGAGACTGTCTTGGCCAGGATTAGACCGAATGCTGTGGCCATTGTCGATGGATTTGACTACCACGACAAAGAGTTGAGGTCAGCTTTGGGTGCCTACGATGGCAATGTGTACGAGAGGATGTTTGAGATGGCGCAGCAGAGTCCAATGAACAAGATTCCGGTGCAGAAATCATTCCAGCAGTACCTGAAACCGTTTATGAAGGCAAATCTATAAAACGGCTGTTTTGGGCTAGATTTCAGAATAAAGCGAGCAGATACAGTTTTGAATGCTAAGCATAAGTTACGACTTAAGTCTGAAGGGTGAATCTGTGGTCTCTCAGTTTACATACGGGAACTGAGTATGGTCAGTGGAAATAGCGGTACACCTTCAGAACCAAATTTAAATAAACTCCGTAGCTGTGAGGTACACTTACACCTACATTGGTATGTTTCTTTTCAACTAGAATATGTTGAAGTTATAAGGTGACAAATCGAAGGCACCTGGCTTGGATTTTGTAATAAGGACTAGACAACTTTATTAAAAACTCCAGTCATTTGAGGTATTTCAAAAAATTCATGATCGGCTTGAAGTACATTTAAAACATATGCGAATGGAACTCGATTTCGTTTATATGGTCATCATGGACACCTTTACTGCGGCCGATTCGTTGGCCGCTCCAATTTTTAACGAGTCGGCCCAAAATTTCGACCAAACGATCGCCATATCGCATTTAATGTTGGCTCTGAGCTCTTCCAACGTCGTCGGCATAAGCCACTGACTTACGTAGCCCAATAGAAAATAGTCCAACGGCGATAAACGGTACGAACGAAGCTGCCAATCGACTGGTCCATTGTTTAAGATAACACGCTCACCATACTAACTCTTAATAAATCGATTATAGCGTGTGCTGTGTAGCTTGTGGCACCATCCTGTTGAATCCACATGTCGTCCAAGTCTATACCTAAAATGTCGACCCAAAAAAAATGGTAATCATGGCGCGATAATGCTGACCATTGACAGTAACGTGAATATGGACCAATGACGCCGCCCTGTGTGCAAATCGCGCCAAACAGTGATTTATTGTGGACAAATAAAATCAAGCACATATGAATTTTCACCCGACCAATAACGTAAATTTAGCTTGAAACGAAACCATTGAGTCGAAAATGTGCTTCGTCAAAAAAGATGATTTTGTGATAAAATTCATCACCTTGCCGCATCTTCTCCAGAACAAAATCGGAGAACGTGTGTCGCTTTAAATATCATCCATCGGCTTCAATTCTTGAGTCAGCTTTATCTGGTATAGGTTTAAACCAAGATCCTTACGCAATACACGCCCCAATGTGGTCTAAACGATGCCCAATTCTTGAGAGAAGTGTGGAATTGATTGATTTTGATCGTTTGCAAAGGATGTCTTTATTTTTGTTGGTGGTTGTGATACACAGTACTGGAGCGCTCAGACTGAAAAGCTGGTCCATTGTACACCCAGGCAGTAACCTTCGTTTACTGTAGATTTCTGGTGATAAATGGCTTAAGTTTCTGTGATAAAGAGCTTGTGTTTTCAGCTCCCACCATATTGGCGCCAAACAGCCGCCACCTGATACGGGCAAAAGCAAAACATTGACAGAGAGAGTGCTCCGAAGTGTCTTCACCTGCGTATGTATCATGATCAAAATGTTGAGTTAACTGAATGAATTCAAGGTGACAGTTTGAAGATTAGTGTGTACATTCACAAATTGAATTCAAAGTTGTCAAGTGTCTATTGGAAAAATCCTTTTTAAGGAGTTACAAATTGTCGACACATGGCATTAAATATGATCACTGACAATATTAGTTCTTAGTTTTCTTTCAGGACTTGAGCTTCCGCCAGCTCTTGCCAATTTTGCACTCCAAATTGGTTTCTACTTGTTTGCATCATCATAATGGTTCTGACTCAAGGACTCTTCGGCCCAGATTAGAGCTACCAATCCACTGTACATAATTTAATTATCGAAAGCGTTCAATCCGCTGACGCTTGACTTGCCTAGGGGACGAAAATAGGACTTAAAATCGCACCCAGAACTTTCATTTCGAAAACATTTGCTTATCTGCTTTGAATGCAGCCTAAGTTTTTGCGGCATATAGCAGGACACAGTGATCAAGGCGTTAAGAAGAAATGGCGTTTATTGAGTAATTTTGCAATTGACCTCTGTACCGACGTTGTTACCTTAAATGCGGTGCCGAGGTACTCCAAGTCCTTATCTACCTTCAAAGTTGTTGCTGTCCATTGTGAAGATATGGTCGACGAGTGGAATCTCAGCGTCGTTTGTCCGCTCCAGAAGAAAGGAGACCCCTTCGACTGCGCCAACTATAGAAGCTTCAGGATCCTCATCAACGCGTACAAGATCCTCTCTGCCGTATGGTGTGAACGCTTGTAACCGTTCTTCAACAACCTGATAGGTCCTTATCAGTGCGGTTTCAGACCACGGAAGCCCACCATCGACCAAATCTTCACACTAAAGCAGATCCTAAAAAAGACCTAAAGTCGATTTTAAGCCCTCATATGACAGCGTGCATAGAGACGAGCTATACAGTGCAATGTCTAGTTTTGGCATTCCTACCAAATTCTTCAGATTGTGTAGGATTACGATGGAGAACTCTCGCTGCTCCGTCAAGATCGGGAACGAACTCACCAAGACCTTCAATTTCAAAAAAGGTTTAAGACTAGGTGACGCGTTGTCATGTGACTTTTTCAATATCATCCTTGAGAAGATCGTGCGTAACTTACAAGTCAACACCAGAGGCACGATATTCAAAAGTCTGTTGAATTGCTAGCTTACGCCGACGATATTGACGTGATTGGACAAACACAGTGAGCCGTCAAAGACGCGTTTGCTGGCATTGAAGCGGTAGCGGCTAAAATGGGTTTGGTGATAAATCGGAGGGCAAGACGAAGTATATGCTGTCATCAAGAAAGGACGCACAACATCGACGTCTTTGACAGATTGTCACACTAGGCAGCAGAAACTGCGAAATAGTCAAGGACTTCGTCTACCTCGGCTCCGCTGTAAATAGATACTGAAATCAAACGAAGTATCACTCTTGCCAATCGTTGCTTCGTTGGGATCAAGAGGCAATTTAGTAATAGAGCCCTCTCTCGAAGGACTAAGCTTGCTTTATATAACAGCTTGATAATCCCAGTCCTCCTTAACGTCGCGGAATCTTGGACGCCGCGGATCATCCCAGTCCTCCTTTATGGCGGGAAACTGAAAGCGGATGAGGAAGCCCTTAGTTTCTTCGAGAGAAAAGTTTTACGTGCGATTTTTGGTCCTGTTTGCGTTGATGGCGGCTGGAGGAGAAGATTCAACGACGAACTTTATAACGACACCTGCCTGGTTAGATGTCTTCGGAAACAACGCTTAAGATGACTAGGCCATGTAAAGCGTATGGACACCGGCGCTCCAGCCCGAAAAGTCTTCGAATCCAAGCAATTGGGACAATGCAACAGAGGACGACATAGGTTGAGGTGGGTGCACACAAGTGAAGAAGGACCTCAACCAACTTGAAGGGCGCAGCTATGGGCAGCGTTGTTGTCGAGGCCCAGATACAGTCTAGACTGTAGAAGGAAAAGGTGTGACAAGGGAGGCTGAAAGATGAAGAAAACTCTTCCCAAAAATATCCATCAGCAGCAAATAAAACAGCATTCACATATTTTTCACTTAATTCCTAAAGAGTTTCATTTTTATTATTTTACTTTCTTCATTCTTATGCTGTTTCTCCTTTTTCAGTTTATTACAATTTATCATTAAATACAAAGCATGATTAGAAAAGAAAAGGAAAACAATCGAAAACCTACACAAAATATACTCGCGTAACATAACTAGTTCGTGTATCTCTGCGAAATCGTGTGTATGCGTGATCCTCACTTGCATTCCATGTTTCCACATCTTTGCGAAATTCCATCATTTTTTTGTTAATTAAACGATACGATAATTAAAAAAATATATATATAAACTGTTGTTTCACTTTCTTCATTTGCATGTAGGTGTGTATTTGTTTTGTTTTTGTGTAGAAAAAATGTTTAAAAAAAAACATGACTTGTAAATGTTTAATAATGGACAATCTTCTGATACATTCCGCGCATGATTCAATTGTTGAAACAAAGAAGAAGGGGAAAGGCGATTAATTTAAGAGGCTGCCATTCACTAAAAAAAAACTGATTGTAGTATAGCACAACGAAAGAAATTAAGACAAATATATAAAAAAAAAATTATACAATTTTATGTGTTACATTACAATTATTAATAATATTAATTAACTAGAAACTAAAAATAGTTCTGTTTTTTTTTCCTTCTCTTTGTTAGATTTACGTGTGTGTGTGTGGGGGGGGGGGGGGTTATTTAGTCGTTCTGCGTTCATCGGCTTGTTAACAAAACTGTTTTTTTTTATAGATAAATATAAAAAAGAGATACACAAAGTTGTTGCTGATTTTTTTGTTTGTTTTTGTTTTTGTCAGTTTTCTTATAGTTCTGAAAAACAATTTCACCATTTTAATTATACGAGTGTGTGTACGTATAAATTACTGCAGTTGTTACATTAAATTAGTTCACTGAAAGTGAATGCATCCTTTGTCTGGGGTGAAAAGGATGCGACACTTGCATCTTAAATACAATTTACTTTTTTTTTTCATGACGGTGTTTCGTTAAAGTTTATTTACGACTAAACCAAGAGAGATTTTTTTTTTGTTTTTTGCTTTGTTTTCCTTGTAACTTATCATTAAATCTAATTTTTGTCTCATTTTTAATGTTTTTCTCATTTTTCATTTTTTCTTCTTATTTTCCAATTACAGTTAATTTTAATATTATATAAATTTTATTCTTATACTTTTAGTTACCTATTTTAACTGCTCAGTTGAATGTTTTTTCGTTCAAACATATACATATATATTTTTGTTTTTGTTTTTTTTTCTTCATTTCCAAAAACTTTGATGTGTGTTGTTTTATTTTTTTGTTTTTGAGAGAGTGTCGAGGGGGGGGGGGGGGGGCGGAGACTAATTTGGACAGAATGTGGAGGTTACTTCGGAAACTATTTAAACTATGAGTAGGCGCTACTAACGGCTAAACTTAACAACGAATAGAACAAGCGAACTAGTCAAACAAAATTCCACTTGAAGGAAAGGAAAGGAAAACATTGAATGTGATAAACTATATCCTTGTAACGATAAATGCTTTGTCTATGTGTTTGCGGTTTGTTTCTGCAAGAACTGCTTTCCATCTTGGTAGAGGGTGGTGAACGTTTTCTTCTTCTATACAAAATAGTAATTAACATTTTCATTTTTAGAGCGCACAACATTCGAGAGCGTGTGTTCGACTGTGTGGCTGTGTGTTAGTGAAGGTGATGTGTATTATTTTTGTTTATTCAGTTTTCTTTTGCCTAATTAACGGTTCTCTGTTATTATTGTTACTTCATTTTCACACTTATACATATATTTTTGTTTTCTTTATATATTTGATCAAAAAGACGATTGGTTTTTATATCCTATATTCCCACCCATTGAGAGATGGAAAGGACGAAAGTACATAATTTCCTTTTGTTTCTTTCCATTTTTGTTTTCTTTATACTTTGTTGTTGTAGGATTTTTACAACTTTTTCTTCTATTCTTCTTTTCTTCCCAGTTTTATTCTGATTTCATCTGATTATTAATTGGTTTCTGTTTTATTTTTGTGGGCAGTTGATTTATTTTTTATTTTTGAAAACGCTTTAGTGCTTAGGAATCTCTCAGGCATAGAACTCTCGATTGTTCCCATTTTTCGCGTACGAGTTGACGGCGGGTGATCGCTTTGGTTCGTCGAGCGCATAGGAACCCTCGTCCTTTTTCCTCATTCGATAAACGATGAACATAACCACTAAGATGGCGCATAATAGACCAACGACAGCGCCACCAATAACAGCTGAAAATAAACCAAAGCAAAGGTGAGTGAGTGTCTCATTAAATGTACAAACATTGTTTTTTTCATTCATCTGGAGATGGGCAGGCGAGGGTTTCTTGGAGGTGTGATGTTTTTTTCTAATTTGCAACTGAAAAACATTTCATTCCTGGAATTGAGGGCACACACCCCACACACATCAGCAGAAAAAACAAAATATAGACATCAGTAGGGTAACCTTGACAATGACTTCAGGAAAGTAACCTTGACGCAAGCTTTAAAAGTCCAAAAAGTAATGAATAATAAAATAATAAGCGAAGACACACGCGTAACCTCTGTCAACACAGTGCTTCACTCTCACCTCCTGTTCTGTGGAAAAACGTGTAAAGAAACCAAAGATGGGGTGTCGTTCAAAACGAGGGACGCTTCTGTCGACTGAGACACTGGTTTGGGTTTCATTTGTCTCTGCAGTAGACATCGGCGGAGGGGTTAATGAGAAAAGTCTGGTAATTGTGTTTAAAGGTTCAGTTGTTGCAAATCAACTCTGAACACATAAAATCCTGATATATTGCAGCAAGTTACGCGAGCACGCACAATTCTACGTTAATGATACTTTGCAGAGTAAAGTTGGTAGCTGTTCTCTGGTTTGGTTTTTCTCATTTTGGCACACAAATCAAATTCTCCATTTAGAGGACAAGCCACACGCGAACCTTTTAACATGTTGCGGAATGTGTCTGCGTCTTCTGCAGTCGTTCAAAACTGGTAAAAGAGGAACGCATGATGTTCCATTTAATCTGGGCAATGGTGAACGAAAATCCCCTTCAACTCAGACAGGGTAAAGGGACCAATCCTAAAGTTAATGCGAACCAATGCTGAGGAATTGTCCATCTTTAAGGGAACTAAGAATGAACTGGGTATATGCTCGAGCACAGCTTTGTGAATTTAAGACTCGAAAGCACATGCTTAGCACGTCTTTAGTTTTGTTTGTTATTACAGCACTTACCGTTTATAGCAAGTAATACGAAAAATTATAAATTGGATGACACTTCACATACACAAGGGACCTTTAGCCTATATGCCACGGCGACCACCTGCATATACGCTCCTGTCAGCCACTGCTCTTAGAGCAAAGTTAATCTCAACAAAAATTAGTCAACAGCTCACAGAAAAGAATAAAGAACTAAAATCAGGAAGCCACGTGTGAATATTGAGAGGGTGTCAAGTTGAGTTACTTTTGACTGGTGACTTTAGGGAGCTTCCATTGCTGCAAAGAATTGTAACAAATTGTCAGAGAACTTTAACGTCAAGGGCAATATTTTGCAAAAGTTCCTGGTAACGTGATTTTCACGGTTACGTAGTGAATCGTCAGGCTCCTCTTAGAAGTAATCAACGGCCGAACCGCTACAGGCAACGATGAGCTAAAAACTAACTGTATACATACGTGCAAGACCCTAAGCAAACGTCTGTGGATACGAGTAAGTTCTATAGGCAGTCTAAGTAGTTTAAAAATGTACACGCAGCATTCGGTCGACGATTAAATATCAGCGCTGTTCTGTAGTGACATTCCTCTTTCTTTAGAACTGACTCTTTTGATTGGTGAACGACAAGTACCGACTATTTGATTGCCAGTTTGGCAGCCTTTTACTAGCCCTTAGCCTTAAAGAATCAAAAAAATATATTAGACGTCCAAAATCTGTTTCATCCTTGAGAAGATCGTACGTAACTCACAAGTCAACACCAGAGGCACGATCTTCCAAGAGTCAGTTCAATTGATAGCTTACGCCGACGACATTGACGTGATTGGACGCAGAAAGGTGTTAATGAGGCGTTAGTTGACTTTGAAGCGGAAGTGACTAAAAAGGGCTTGGCGATAAATGAAGGCAAGACGAAGTATATGCTGTCATCAAGGAAGGACGCACAACATCGACGTCTCGGACAGAGCGTCACACTAGGCAGCAGAAACTTCGAGGTAATCAAGGACTTCCTTTACCTCGGCTCAGCGGTAAATAGGGACAACAACAGCAGTACCGAAATCAAACGCAGAATCACTTTTGACAATCGCTGCTTCTTTGGGCTTAAGCGGCAATTGAGTAATAGAGCCCCCTCTCGAAGAATTAAGGTGGATTTGTACAACAGCTTGATCATCCCAAACCTGCTTAACGTCGCGGAAACTTGGACGCCGTGGATCGTCCCAATCCTCCTTTGCCGTGGGAAACTGAAAGCGGATGAGGAAGTCCTTAGTATTTTCGAGAGAAAAGTTTTACGTGCAATTTTTGGTCTTGTTTGCGTTGATGGCATCTGGAGGAGAAGATTTAACGACGAACTCTATGGGGTGTACAGCGCCTAGTCAAGCGTCTTCGGACACACCGCTTATGATGGACGAAGAAGGATGAAGGAGGACTTAAAACTAACTTATGCTTAGTTTGCAATGGTCAGAGTTTAATTTAGGGTCGACTTCGGTAAAGATGTTCCTTCTTCCCTTTCATAAAATCAGCCAACGTGTGTTTCGAAAGAACTTTACGGGTTAATAATAATAAAATAATTGAGTAGCACTACAGTCCACAAGGGACCAGGGCCTAGCTTCGTACAACAACCACTCGTGTTGTGCGTGCTACTGTTCTCTCAAAAGGGGAGAAGGGACCTACAGATTTTGGTGATTCCGAAAGGCGAGATTTGAGAAGCTTTTCATTGACCATTGGTACTAATTGAGTGTAGTCAACAACTCGAAAGAGGTGGAGCCGTGAAAAATTTGAGGAGTTCCGTTCAGGAATCGAACCTTCGGCGTCTGAGTCCACGCACATAACCACTATGCCACTATGTCAGAGTCGGATCGACTTTGGTGAAGATGTTTTTTCTTTCCTTCATAAAATCTTCCAATGTGTGTTTTGAAGAACATAAAGGGTTGTGCTACTTAAATTAGAAATCGACAAGTGGAAAGCTTATAATAGTGTTGGCAACTGAAGACATATGTAACCAGTGTCCAGATCAACTAGAGATGAGTGATTGATTTAGACCCAAGTTCAGCTTGGCGTCACAAGGAGTGGAGGATGAAGAAGTTGCCCTCAAATTCTTTCTGTGAACGATCCTAGAGAGATTTGCATTTCATTTTGCAAACTAACGACGTTTCCATTAGTTAGCAAGTTCCACTATTAAGGGAAGTAAAACTGGATTAGTTTACTGAAGATAATAGAAACTATCTGTTGGGATTTCGTACGACTGAGAACCAACAAATGACGCTGCTCTTAGTCCTAGAATGTTGAAATGTTTCGGAATCCCAAGAAAAAACCACGCTGTTTCTGTATTATGATGTACTTGTGACATTGTGCCTGGTCACTGCATTGGAAAAGACTAGTCTGAAGGCTCTTATCAGATTCTTTAGAAAACCACCGGCTCAACTCCACTTTCTAGAGCGGTCTGTTTGGAGCGCTTTGGACAAGAGTTAGGCTCAATAACATGGCTCGGTGAAATTGTTCCAATAATACATTGCCACATTGCAATGTTCTGGTCGTGCGTCAGAAGTGAAGCTTCAATGCGGGCAAAAGCAAACTCTCCACGTTCACATCCATGCAAAGATTTAAAAATGTTTTTTTTAAACAATAAGAGAATTATTCATAATCTCCGTCTATCTCTGCCACTAAACCTTACCGCCCAGAATCAAAAATGATTCAAATCTCATGATCCCGTTGAACACGACTGAGGGTGCTGCAATCAAAGGCATGTCGGTCGGATACCGGGATCACAACAATCATAAATAATTCAATAAGCTATGCCATGCATTCAATAAATCAAAACGTAAACCGCTCTATCGGGAAGATTAAATCGGCAGTGTATTAATTATGAACTGCAAATGTTGTTGCAATGCCAATCCAGGGCAAACAGGGGAATTTCACGACGACAGGCTGTGGAGAGAATGATAAATTCTCGATGGACTGGACTGCATTTCAATGCTGCTGGATTGCTGTAATACATAATTCATCCTCTTATAAGATGAAGGACACTGCACAACCTTGGTGCCACTCGCTTGGAATCCAAACCAAATTGAACATGGTTCTTGAGAGATGTGAATGTTTGCCAGAAATCTAGTGCTCAGCATGAATAATCGAAGAAACGAGCCAAATTTTGAATGAATTTTCACCAAGGCATCCACTTCGATACAGTCCAATAGAATGGTTTCCATATGACTTCAAAGATACGAAGACCACAGCAAATATTTCTCCATTCGCTCGTTTCAGGGGAATGCGGAACTTTCCGAATCCTGAATCAGGCCTCATTAAAGAACAAGAACATCTCGAATTTGCTTGCGTTTGGAATTTCTAATTACACGAAACAACAAGGGCGGTGATTTGTTGCAGAAACTCAAAACCCTGGGGGGAACGGGCTCGACGCCAACACACATGGCATGGCACACAGTGAGTTCCTCCCCTGCCGATACCACTCCACTAGCCCACCTCAGGATGATGATAAATTTGAAAATCTATAAGTACGAGAATGAAGTTAATTATGCATCTTAAGGAACGTACGTCACAACACGCATTTGAAGTCAGCGCCGCACACAAGTGTGGGGGCGGCCCTCCTCGCCATGCACTTACCTGCCAAAATTCCCGGTTGAGCAAAGAAGCTCGTCGTTCTGTCATCCTCGTTCGTGTTCATTATTAACACTTCGTTACCAGTTGTGTGCTCAATCTTAGTGTCTGTTGGCAGATTATTGATGTTTGTTGTGTCCAACTCGTTACCCTGATTGGTGTTTTCTCCAACTGGCAAAAAAAAAGGAAAATGCGTTTAAATTCGGCTTCAATTATGATGGCTGCGCTGAAGTGAGATGTGATGTGGATAGAGAGTTAGGGTGATGGGTGTGTTGGGTCTGACACCTTAGTAAGTAGGAGATGCATGCGGTACTATCACTAGATACAATTATTAACTCATGCGTGGCGTACACATGCCGTTGTGTTCAGTCAATCTCGAGATGAAAGGCGAGCTCGCTCGTATACAAACCAATTTATTCCGTGAACTGCTACTGTGGTGCGGGGTGAATGCTTTGCGTGCCATAACCCATCGATTGGAAAATTGAAATTCTTCTCCAGGACGACGGAGGAGTGCTGCGATAAATTGTCTGGCGCGGGTGAGGTGGCAAATGAAATGCAGAAACATTTTCTACATCATCGTCTCAGAAGGACACCTCAAATCGATTCCCAAGGACAAGCCCCCCCCCCCTTTGGAAGATACCATTTACAAGGACAGACCAGCCCCCTCCCCCCAGGACAGGGACTTATTAAAACATTTCCAAGTCATTTAGTTAACATGCCCCGTTGTCGGTGGCGGAGTGGAGAGCGGAGATTGGAGAGCGGAGACTTGACCCTTCCTTCCGCAACACACATTCACACCCAGAAAGGACATGTCCTCGAAAGATTAACTTACTGATATTTTTAACAGTCACCGGATCTTTCCCCCGCCAGTGTGAATGTGCCGGCTATGCTAATAGCTGGCAGCAATTTTTATCAAGGATAAACCTATTTGAGCAAGAGTTTTGGCTTTGTTGCCCATTGACGAGATGGCGGAGGCCACGAATCCTCGTGGTGGTGATTCTTATCTTTGGTTGTTGCTCGTCGACGGCAACATGGTAATTCCATTAGTAGTTAGCCGGTTAGGCTTGGGGAGAGTTCGCAGTTCGCTTTTGTTATCTCTCCTCGTCTCAAGAATGAAAACAAAAGGACCATCTTGTGGAAATAATGAAGCAATAAGGATGAGACTTTATGAGTTTTCCAGTTTCTTGCTGTTGTCACTGTCGTTGTGTTTACACAATGCAAAATGTTGGGTGTTGCTCAATCCGGGGAGGTCACAAAAGGGACATCCTCCGATGTACTTGAGTGACATCAAAGTGAGGACGACGAGGAGGAGTTGAATGGTCGGATGGACCGGTCGTTGTTGTCTTTAGTCCGGACAAATCGGATTTCTGTTGCTTGCTCGGGTGACTTTGCCCTCTGACGTCGTCGATGGGACGTTTCGTTGAATGGCAAAGGGGGGCGCGCGCTCGCAAAATGTGATTTCAGTTTTACGAGATTCGGTTAATTGTTGTACGTGTTGCTGGCGCTGTTGTGGGCGTCGCTGTTGCCATCGTTGTTTACTGTCGGAATGAGACGGCGGTGGTAATTAAGGAACCGACTTTTATTTGGAACCAGTCAGTCTAGTGAGGGATTTATAGGATTTGAAGGAAATCCGAGGGAATGTGTTTCTTATCGTCACCCGAGCGAACTTTGCGGATTCATGGGGGGGCCTGCTGGGAACGATTTGCGATGATTATAGTTGATCTTATGTTAAAATGGGTGTGTACACGTAAAGAGGAGGCCATCTATTCGGATGTTGGTCGTACGATAAGGAGCAAATTACATGGAAAACAAGTTCAGTTTGTTGAGATTATTTCACTGGGAGATCTAGAAACTGTCGGCCGCTGGGGCGACTGAGGCAGCTTCTCCAGTAATTGGAGTATCGTTAATTGCTTTGGAACAGTGAGAGACGGGGTTGATAAGATTAACGGCCAGACACATCTTTTTGCACTTGTTCTTGGTTGCACAGCTCGTTGTAAGAGAAAAGAAGAGGGGTGGTCAATCGCTTTGCCTTTGGGGGTGGACTGAAAAATGAAAAATAACTTGATAGTCCCAGTCCTGCTGTATGGCATAGAAAACTCCAAGTACAGACTAGATGCATCTTGGTTGCTTCGAGAGGAAAATCCTTCGAATTATATTCGCTTCTGTTTGAGAAGAAGGAGTTTGGGGGAGATTTTGTCTTCGTCAGCCTGTGCTGTGACTTAATTCCTGTCACTAAAGGGTCCCAAATAATCCATTAAGCGCGCACCAATTATAAAAAAAGCTAGGTCATGTAGCCAGACACTAATGCTTCGGCTTCGAAAGTACTCAAGTTCAACCCCGGGGACAGAGAGGTCGAGAAAAACTTTGCCTCCGATAAAGAATGAAAATGGACCATAATCAGCTAGCTAGCTGGACCGACGTTGAAGAGACATGTTAACTGAGAAAAACAGGCGGAGAGTAGCGCCAGTCAAGGAAGAAGATGAACACGTCTCAGTCATTTTCTTACACCTTGTCTTTATAATTGAAAAAAGCAAAATTACTATTTTGGATGAAAAGGAACTGTAATTGGTTTGAACTTATATGTACAACGTTCGCATGCCAAGAAGACTAAAAGTTAAAAACAAATCCAGCAGAAGAAGTAGCACAAGTGGACTCTTCTTACAATTAATAAAGATGCTATGTAGATCACCTTCCGATATGACAGTCAAGAGGTCTTGGAAGGCATTGAAAACCCGTCTTCTTCTTAAATTTTTTTAAGGATTTCATAAAGCAGCCCATCACGTAGTAGGTCCCTGGCGAATTCATTATTAATAGAAATGAAAAGGTAGATGACCAGGTGTTGTTCAAGCTCAAAAGCACAGATTTGACTGACAGTGTCATCTAAGCAAAAGGTTCATTGAGCAAATAGCTGGTCAGCTGCGTTATAGTCCATGACGACCTAAACAGAACCACATCTCTTATACCAAACAACAGAAAAAGTATACGCAGTTTAACGAGGACTCTTGTTGGTACGGTACGATTAGTGTTTTGACACAAAAATAAAACCGTCCCACAAACGATTTCTGTACGAGTTGTAGGGCCGAAGAAGAAATAGAAGCAGTTGAACACAGTTGAGCAGTGATAAGCTCAACGGTGGTTCAGCTTAAGAACGACGGCTCATTGACTGTAAGCAAGGTTCTTCCATGAGCTCAGCGAAGGTTGATTTTACTAATCTCAAGAAATGTATATATACACAGATCAAGGCCTTCGCAGCGGCATCCGATGCTTAGATTTTAACCTTACAGGGAATACACAGAAGGCCTTCACGACCACTGGATTTAATTGCAGAAGGCGCTTCTAATATAATTTTACTTAGTAGTCTCATACTTGGTCTCGCACAATAATTTCAATTTACAATTGCTACGAAACACTCGGCGGCGGGGAACGAGGTCTTGTCGTCTTCATCATCAGGCAATATTTTAATTCAAGCGCGAAGGACGGGCATATTCATAGTGCAGAGGCATCATTCATTTTGTGGTTTCAATTTCGTAGCCCTGGTTTTTGAGACCAATCAAAATCAACTGTCATTTAA
This sequence comes from Eristalinus sepulchralis, assembly GCA_944738645.1. NCBI lineage: Eukaryota > Metazoa > Arthropoda > Insecta > Diptera > Syrphidae > Eristalinus > Eristalinus sepulchralis. Next base: position 60,858,814 of record OX122886.1, read on the forward strand.
AGTGTCACTCTATTAGTTCGGTGTTTGCCATTTATGATAATGGATCACTGAACAATCAAGCGACGCGTTAACACTTTCAAAACATTCAACAAAAGCAACATTTCGTGCATTTCGCAATTGATCGCCATAATCAATCGACTACTCAAGCAATCGATACAATTGTGCAGAAATTTGAAGGGAGAGGCAAGAGGAAGTCTTAAGGCCTGTGAACCTTCGTAAGGTGCGATCGATTCAAAAGTGTATTGTAGATGATCCGATTTTATCGAACCTAGACCTTCTGCGTGTGGGTCGCTCACTTGCCCACAACGCCACTGCGACCACACACACCATACTATGGCTTATTTTGCCTCTAGATTTCCATTTCCATCCTTATAAAGTTCGCCATAACTGAAGCCATCTAATCATTCACAACGCCGTAGATGCCAGACTTTGGGTGTTTGTGGAACAACGATGTTTTAAACAATATTTTCTTCATCGGCGTGAGAAACGTGGCGAAAATGTAAACGAACAAAATTGAGGCGCTCAGAAAGGTCACAAATGATAGAAGAGGTGCTGTTCTATCCAGACAAAGTGACTTTCTGCTGTGCTGAATAGTTGAAAGATGTTGTTTTTATCCTGGTATTTTTTTAAAGATGCCAATAGTCGGAAGGTTACTGTCAATTCGGAGCGATGCCTTGGAACCATAACCGATTTTTTTTGTCCGGCGATTGAAGGTTATGAGTGGAATCATTGGGTGACATTTAGTTGCAACAAGCCGGGTCAACAAACCCTCCAATAGGACTTATTATGGTTTTATTGCGTGAAAAGCTTCCCGGTCGCGGAATTTAACATTTTGGTGACGTTTTTGCATTCTACGCATCTTCTTGAATAATATTGTTTTTCACAGTTAATGGCAGTGTCAAAGCTTTATAAGGGACTTAGTTTCATTAGAAAATCGACCAATATGTGTGTTTTAGTTAGCTTTACTTTCGAAAGGGAAAAATGAATTACCCATTATTTAATTTTTTCATGTTCGACATGCATTAAAGAAAAAACCCATCTTAAAGAGGCCTCTTACTTTCCGATGTCTCTCTGCATTTTTGAACAACTCTCTGGTATCAAAAATTTTCTTGCAGTAGTCACACAGCATTCTCTTGGATCAACACTATGCCTGTCTGAAGCCACCCTTTGTCAGTTTTATTTCAAAGCAACGTATTTTAGCAACGCGTGCTTGGCAGGATCGAAAGAGCTATTCCCTAGAAGTTTTTCAAGCTTTACGAAGGACACTTTACAAATGGAACGCCAATGCTCCTTAAAATTGTAAAACCATCAAAGTTCTTATCACAGACATTTTTTTGGTTGGAGTGTATGAATCAAAACTCAGCCTCGTTGGTTCCAATTATCTACCACATCAATCCCCTCCCCTAAATTTTCCTGTGAACTTTAACTTTCTTCGAAGGAAACGACACTCTTACAAAACAAAATTCCCAATTTCGTCAACCATCCAAAACTTTTTCTCCCAGCCTGTCAGTCTTCATTTTCGCACATCAGATACGAGCACGGACACACCAGCGCCTTGTCGCTTGTCTTAATGACAATCTCTGGCCATCCCATTCCGCGCACTCTGCCCACAAATACAATTACTCGTCGACCTCATTATTCCGGCCGAACATGAGCCAAACAAAAGTATCACATTGTCCGACGAAATTTGCTTAACAATTTTGACAATCTCCACGAGAGAACGATGTCCTTCCAGGAGCTGACGAGGAACTCAATACGCCTTTCAGCGACAAACTTTTGTTCGCCTCGACATAACCTCCATTCGACTTGAAGATCCTCTCATTTCGATTCATATGGAGAGTGATTAAGTTTCCGTCCAAAAGGGCGAGCAGCCGAGTGGGGATTAAAACTCTAGGACATTCAAAATATTTTCAAAAATCCTGTGAATAGACAAACATGGCAGAAGCACCTCCCGCAGGGCGGAGGGGATGAAGGAACAAAGATTTATTTTGGATTCAAGCCAGAGTTCAGTGATGAGCAACCGTTTTGCCTCCATCCACAGGCCAGCAACACAACTCCACCACACATCCACAGGGTGCGGGATGGCCTTCTGGAGAGGATTATTGTGAGAAAATGCTGTTCTGCAGAAGATGGGGGAGATTTCCCCCCATTGGCATACGTGCAGAGCCCCTCTTAGCGTATCGGAACCAGTCAACCGGCAGCCGACTGAGAGGAGCGAGACTCTGACAGGATAATGCACTTTTCCCAGATGCACAAAAGGTAATCCGCCTGAATAGGCAAAGTATTCCATGTTGTTTATGGGTGTGTGTATGCTGCACGTCGGCACAGCCAGCATCAGATGGTGTCCTTGCTTGGCCACCGCTGAGGGGAGGCGAACAGTCGTAGCAGCAGTCATATTTGTTGACGATGGACGGATGGACATCGGAGTATTTTGTGTTTGTTTGTTCGCTTCCAGTGGTTAAATGCGATTTTGCTCCATCAAGCGGATGGATAAAGAAAACAGGCGCACACCGAGACAAGGGTGTCCGTACATCCTCACATCGTGCGCCAACAGAAGCGGCTGCAGAATGAATTCGAGTACGCGTTGCGCAACAGACGAACGAGAGAGAGAACACAAACACACAAATCCACTTAAGGATATTCATTAATTCTGATATTTGTCCCAGTAACCCACCAGGCGATGAAGGGGCAATTTTTTTTTCTTTTGTGTCGTCGTGTAGAGCCTCACTTCCCACCCATTAATCAGCCACTCCCTGGAATTCGGTAGTTATCTGCGTTGTTCCATTTGAACGCTCTTTTCAGTCGAAGGACGTGCACACAAACACGCGTACGCACGCCTTCGTTTCAAACTCGATAATTCACTTTATAGGCTTGTCAATACAGATTTCGTCATCCCCCCTTTGCCGAGCACGCCCGCAGCGGTGGGAGCTTGTCTTATGCCCTGTTCCATATCTTCAGACTTGTTTTGTGAAAATTAAATCAGCACGCACTAGCTTTGAAAAGTTTATCCGCCACCCCACTGGATGAACCTCAGAGATACATGGAAATTACGAACGAAGACAGGACGAGGCGATAGGCAAGGATGCGAGACGCAATAAATGAGCACAAAATTCACTCAATTGGAAATTGGATGTAATCACATAATCGATAGACACGCACCTACGTCGGTTGTGAAAGCCGGACGTGAGTCGAAAGAAATGCGAGTCCTTGCTTGTCGGACTGAATCAGGCCTTGGCCAATCCTTTTCCCCATGACCTTACGCTCGTCCTCTCGGCCACAGTCAATCAGAGCGAGATGCGATCTGGAATCGTGTTCATGTACATTAATTTCCGGTGATGATTGTATCCACACCAGGTTGGGGTGTCCCTTCCCCCCTCAGCCAGAGCCGGTGGGATAGGAATTAAATTTCACAGTTTTCAGCAGATGCATATGAGTGGCAAAGAGATTACGGCTTTGGTCAGGTGAGCGGTTTTGTCCGTCGGCTGTTGCTGGCTTGTGGTGGTGAAGAGATGACTGCCTGGTGGTGGGTGCGTGAATTTAATTAGATTCACTCACTCAGTCTGGCGAGGTTAAAGTTTTCGACAAAAAGTTTTGAAACTTTGTTGCGTTTGTTGGTCGGGATTGAAGTGTCAAAAATTACATGAAAGTGTGCTGTGCAACGGTTAATGGCGGTGAGTGGCACTTTGCTGGAAGTTCTCCTTTGCTAGCTTATCGATGGTTCAGGAAGGTGCAGCAGAAAAGTGGTTGAATCTCCAGACAAATGCAAGAAATTGTTAAAGTTCACCTGGTTCACCAGTTGATGACAGTTTAAAGGATTTCAAACGTTCCTTGTGGTAGCTGTTTGGCGAAAATACGAAAATTCACTTTAATGAGAGGAGCGAGGAATTCTTTTTGCAGGTTTCCACTTGACGCAGTATGAAAGACTGTTCTTTCTCAGTCTCAGACCCCCCATCTGTCGTTGGCCTTCATAAGCAGAAAAGAACACAAAACTTGCAGCTTCAAGCATTGAAAATCCACGAGGATGACTGTATGTTTAAACTGACTGGTGGCCCGATTTTGGTCACGGAGATAGGCACGACATTCACTTTGCTCTCTTGGAATGACATGAAACATTTGGTTTCTGATGCCTTCTGTAGACTCGTGGTCAATCATTCACTCCATCAATGGATGAATTGTGACATGTGACAAGGATTTATGGTCACGACAGGGTGGAGAAATGATGCGTACCCCCCAACGGACATTCAGCCGAGGGAGTTGGTTGGTTGGTTTTGACTTCACTTAATACTTAAACCCAAAAGTTTGTTCGGATTGACGGTAGTGAATCAATACCTTTCATCGTGGGTCTTGGGCCTTGCCCAGGGTGCGTCTTTTCTCCTTTCCTTGGACTGGATGTTGCAGTGCAGCCGAGCCGAGGAATATTTCATATTTGAAGATTTCAGGTTGAGACATCTTTTTTCATAGATGACTTAGTTGTCATGGGCGATATGGGCATGTGCACACGAGGTAACGTCGTTGGTCGCATTCAACATGGCGAGCTGCCAACACTATCTACATGCACATGTCAAGTTGACATACAGCCTCCTCGTGGCGCCCCCTGGATAGCCATCACAACATCCGTTGTGTGCAATGAACCAATGTATGCAGGGAACCTCTCTGCCCGAGGGTTAAATAATGGGCCTGGCCTGCCAGTCTGTAGGATGTGCGAGAGGATTACTCCCTAACCACATAAAAGAACCAAGTTCAGAGACAGCAACATGCCTTGGATATGGACAAATCTACTGTTGAGAGGCTTGTTGGTTGAGGCCCAGGTCCACCCCGGATTGAAGCGCCACAAGAAGAAGAAGAAGAAGAAAAAGAAGAAGACTTAGTTGTCATCACATTCTTTTAGACGGAACTCCAGCGCACATTCGACAGAATTGCTCCTGTATGTCCCGATGCTGGAATGAATGTGAATGTGGACAGCGTCTGTTCACTATGGTTTCTATCTCTCTATATGTTAGTGGAGTCCCATTGACATAAGTGAAGAGAAGTTCAACGATCTCGGGGTCGAGTGGTAGGGGGAGCAACACTGAGTATTCTTGTAGGATTGGGCAAGCTGAATGAATTTTAAAGCAGTTTGGAAGATCAGTACTGAGGAAGGACGGGTTTAATGTCCAAGTCAAGTTGTGGGTTTAAGCTCAGTGTCTTAAGCTCAGTTCTTTTAGTCTTCATGATTATAGGTTTTTAACTTCATGATTATAGGTGAGAGTTGGAGTCACCTATAATCATGAAGTTTGGGTAATGACTAAAAGAATAAGATTGATGAGATTTGTTCCGGCAGTTATTTGCCTATATAGAGTGAAAATGGTAACAATGCGGGTGGAATTAACTGCTAAGCAACTTCTTTTTCTTCTTCCGACCGAAGGGGCTATTCTTCGATGGTTTGTCAACATGATACGGATATCTCCTTCATCGCGTCTTCAAGGGTGTACCATAGATGCGATTCCATCAGGTAATCGAACCCTCGACCGACCCAAGGCGAGGTAGTTGGATCAAGTTCATATGCTCGCCAAGTTGCGCATGGGAATAGCTTCCGATGAGTTAGAGTCGATGACCAAAGATCGGGCTTCCTGGAGGTCTCGATTTTCCGCCCTCCCTCTGGTGCATGCGGATCAACGAAAATGACGATTTTTGGTCCTGTTTGTTTTCATGGCATCTGGAGGAGAATGTTCAACGACGAACTTGAGTGGGCAGCGTGCGCCTGGCCAAGCATCTTCAGATACAAGGCTTAAGATGGCTAGGCCATGTAGGGCGTATGGACATCACCGCAACAGAGGACGGCCTAGGTTGAGATGACGCATAAAAGTGGAGGAGGTCCTCAACCAACTTAGAGTGTGTAATTGGAGGCAACTGGCGAGAGAACGTGACAACTGGAGAGACATATTGGTTGAGGCCCAGGACCACTTCGAACTGTAGCGCCATGAAAAAAAGAAGAGGATCGTCTTCATACTTACGAAAAAGAAATCAGAGCAATTAATGAGCGCACGGTTGGGTGAAGAGCTGCAGTCTCTCCGCTTCATACTGTAGTACCTTTCATGCAGAGATTGTAGCAATGAAAGAGGTCATGTCATGGCTGAGGAACAATGCTATAACCAAAAGGAATTCAATCATCTGGTCAAACAGTCAGGCTTCAATCAAATATTTGGAGGACAAAACTTACTTCCAAAAATATCTACTACGTATCCATGTCCTTTCTATTTAGGAAGGAAATTGCCGATTTTTTTCAACACCAAATCTAGGGGAACTAAAATAATAATAATTGAATGGCACATACAGCCCACAAGGGACCAGAGCCTAGCTTCTACAACAACTACTCGTGTTGTGCGTGCTACTGATCTCAGACAAGTACAAGGGATACAGTTCTTTGCCGACTCCGAACGGCGAGGTTTGAGAGACTTTTTATAGACAAATGATACTCTTTGAGTGTTGTCAGCACCTCGAAAGAGGTGGTGCCGTGAAAAAAAATTCGAGGTGTCCCGTCTGGGAATCGAAACTAGACCTTCAGCGTGTTTGTCGACGCACTTGCCCACCACGCCACGGTGACCACAAATCTAGGGGAACTGCAGGACACAAAAATTTGTCAGCCGTGATAACAAATCCTTAATATCGCCCGAAGGTGGCACACCTTCCATTTTGTACAAAAAAAACTCACACATTGAGCAAATAAGACAAAATGGGCAGAGACCCCACTTGTCTTACAACCAAAACAAGTTGGCTACAGTTCAATTCGAAACGCTCTCTTTGACTCGTCACTTTTGAGGTGTCTCTACGGAGGTGCCACAACAGGCTACTGAGCTGTTTGAATAGGTGCTTTCATTCTCGGCATTGCTCATAAAAGGCGCGAGGAAGAGGTTGAAACCATTTCTCACCCTCTCTGCTACTATCAAGCTCGTACTACACATAAATAGAAGCACCTAGGGAAGTACTTCCTTGTTAACTTAGGTGAAACGTTTGTGTCTGATATTTCATTAGCTACGTAGCTAGCTCACAATGATTTAGAAGGATACTAAGGAAAATTATTTGCGCGGCACCCCAATGGGCCCAATGGCGGCCTCAGTGTTGTTGCCCAGCTGTCCTTACCCACCCTTTCCTAACGTATACACACTTTCCACTTGATAACAAATATGTTGTGTAAGTCTCAAGTAAGTTTTCGAGTTCGGCAGGGACACGCAACCCAAAGTTGAAAGATTGTCTTAGCCACACCCCTTTAGAGTTCAACAAACGTTCTGCCATATGAATTAGCAAAACACTGTGATTCTGTTATAATTTCATTCTTGCAGATGTTCTTAATCACTTAAATTTGCCAAATGTGGTGACCGCCCCCAGCAGTTTGAGTATTCATTCTCAAAGTGGCATATTCACGTGAACACCCCCGTTTACACTATTTACGCCATTAACTTATTATTCATTGTCCTTTCCGCCATCCAGCAGCGAAACTAATCGAGACTTATTCACGCAGATCCTTGGGCCCAACTAAATTAACACCACATATGTCGGTTATTCGCAGCATTATCACCAGCAGCGCCATCTTTTACGGGTGACTCGTTAATTCTTACGACAAATAGTGATGTTTCTTTCCTTGATAGCGCCAGCATTCCACCCCAAGAAACTTCCCTCTTTCCACGCCCCAAATCCCGGCAAAGCACAGCCGTTGCTCAATTTTTCATCCTTCCACCATAATCATTACCCTTTTGCGTAATAACCCTAAACCAAGGTGTATCCTTTTTCCCACCTCATATCCGCTGACGCCGCCGCCCCCGCCATATCAGGTGTGAACACAATACTCCCCGCCTCTGTGAGTGTATATGGAGGGGCGGGGAAAAATCTAATTTATCCTCAACAGCCGAAACAGGACACTTTCCTGCTTGTGCCAGAGGATGCGAGGACTAATTTCGGAGTAGACACAGCGAATTCGTCTTCGGAGCGACATGTGTGCAAATATTTACACCCGTCCTCCAGTCCCGTCAGCGAGGGCATGGGGAATCTTATGACAAAGACGGATCCACGGTCGAATATACGGTATGCTTTTTTAATATCCAGCCATCCATTTGCCCCCGTGAGCCACCAGATTGCCGCTTTTTTTTTGCAACACATTTCCCTGGCAATGTTGGAGCCCGTTGCTCTAGGATATAAATTCGTCGAACAACAAGCGAATTCATTATGAACGCGAGGAATGCGCAAAAGGTCCCCCCTCCTCACAGCCCCACTGTCTTCGTGCCTCTGCTGCCGTCCTAATTATATGTACTCCGCGCGCTCCTGGGCTCCGTCGTCGGCGTCGAGGGCTTGTGCTCTTTTTGATTTTCAAAATTCATACTTCGCTTGGCGTTCTGCAAGGATGAAGGAGAATTGTATTTCAAGGCACCGGCAAACAGAAATTGTTTCCTCTTCTGCTAGTTAAAATTTCAGTGCTCTTTGTTCTCCGCCGACAGGATGCGGAGAATTTATTTGCTTGCACACTTTGTTTGAGCGGGGTGCGCGCCACTGGACCTCTGGGAGCCTGCTCTCTAACTCTGGTAATTGCATTGCAAATTAGGTTTGCCCAGCGAACTGCTGCAACAGTTCGTGGTTGCGGTGGGATTGCTTTAAAGTTTCACTTTAATCAGGAGTCACTGATCCCAGGGCATAATGCGTCGCTCTAATCAATTTGCACTTGACACACATTCCCGAGGATGTCGTCTGCCGAACCGTAGTTGTCGTTTGGCGTTCGTCTTTTTTTTGTGGTGTGTTGGCAAAAACAAAAACTAGAACATCCTTTCAAAGGAAACACCAACTGATTTCTAGTTTTTTTTTTTGTATCGACTTGTCTATCGTCCTCCACTGCTTGCTAGGAGTAGCAGGCGAGTGTGTGTGCATGTGGTGGCTTTCTTTGTAGAACGTTTTTGTGTTCTGGATTTAATGGGTCATGGTTTTGCGAGCTGACACAATGTTCGAAGGACAGAACAGAGGACGAGGAGCTGACGTTCGGTTTATTAAATTATACACAGATAGATGGAGGGTGAACAAAGGGTGTCTGAGCGCCCTTTTCTCCAAGTGGAGGTGTTTGCAGAATTTGAAGTTTGAGGCGACTGCTGATGAATGACGAGCGGGTGGCATGAGGTGCGGCAACTTTGTTGGGTGAATTTATGGCATTCGACTGTTCGAGAATTTGTCGGCTGATTCCACTTTGAAGATGAAGAATTGAGTCGTAATTTCTCAAAAGAATTTTTTTTTTGTGAAAATCGTAAGTTTCTACAGGGAAGTTGGCAACACTGAGAGGTGAATTGTATCAGCAAAAACTCAGCATGAACACAAACCACATGCTTCATTCGAGTAGATCAGTGGGTGCATTCAGCAACAGAGGGAAATGAGATTTTCAAGAATTCATGTAATAACATCTCTCAGTTCGTAAATATCGTCGAACTTGGATAATTTGCAATTTAAAGAATACCAAAGCGTCATTTTCGATAGGTTTAGGGTTTTAAGGGGAACTCGTAATTTGTTTTAAAACTTAAAAGAATCCAGCATAACAAATCCAACAAATTGCTTCACTCAAAACGGGGCATCGGAGCTAATTTAATATGATATAACATGAATTTATGTGGTGAACCACTGTCATGCCGCATGACTTATAAAAGCGCTTTGCAGAGTCTTAAGAACGTGTTTTCGTTCTACAAAAAAAAAACCCTGTGCCACTAAAGGCCCCAAGGAACCACAGTCTAGCTTCTTCATCAACTACTCGTGTTGTGAGCGCTGTTGTTCTTTCACGAGAAGAAGAAACCTACAGTTTACTGCCGACTCCGAATGGAGAAGTTTCAGAAGCTTCTCATTCACAATAGGTAGTCTTTGAGTATTATCAGCAACTGCAAGGAGGTGTTACTCGTACTATGACAAAGTAGTCCAGAACTCGTACCTAGAGAACTTTGGCGTTAGTTTAATTTAAAAAAATTATTTTTTTTTTATTTTGAGTTTCATTTGCATTAAATCTAGATATAAAATACTTAAACTAGCTATAATAACTTTTATTTTAATTAAAACTATCTTACTGGCTCCATGCGAGCACTCTAAGTTAATCTATGAATTTTTTATAATTGCCTTTCAGCTTCTGTGAGAACTTTGGCGTGTGAGTCGCCGCATTAACTCACTTCGTCACGACGGCAGCGCAATATGAACAACAAACAATTTTTTGCCAGGATAATCTGTCAGGATAATTGATGTACAGATGGTTAAATGTGACATGTGACCACCAACTATAAGGTAAGGTCTATTGTACGGTGTTTATGCCATTCGGAAGGTAACTCTTACAGACACTCACACACACTACTTCACTGTTCCGAAATCCGCCAAATCGTTGGCATTCGGATGGCCTACAGTGAATAAATGCCCTTTTTCAATGTAAAAGAGTAAACTGGCCAATTTTAAGTTGCACTCACGCAAAGCAGGTTTCGTTATTTTCTTGCAGCTGTCTTTGTCTTGTGGTATTCACGAAGAATATGCTTTCAAGTCAAAAGTGGAAGTGCCTACTTCATTAAAGAATGTCACTCTGACGCACACTAGATAACAAAGTTAGCTGGAAACCTAATATTTAAGAACGCATTCAAAAATCTAATACAGCACTGTATCGCTACAAGATTGCGGTTTGATATAAGTGGGAACCGTATGATACACTGGCTTTTAGCTGCAGTATTGCGTTTGTTGTAGAAGCTTGACCCTGTTCCCTTGTGGGCTGTTGTGGCCCTCATTTATTATTATTATTATTATTTTGGCCGATGTTGGACATGGTGGATGGTGGACAGCCCTAGATAAAAGCAAACATTGTAATTTACTTAGCCGGCTGTAAAAGATGAGCCAGCTTCTACACAAATTCGTAGAACCCTGAAAAGTCCCACTTCCGCGATACTGAACGCACTGGTTTTCCTTCCGCTCCTAGAGCTTCTAGGACAGGAAATTGCACCCAGTACGGCACTCGGATTCGTGTCCACTGGCCTATGGTCCGGACGGAAGAACGATTAGTCTAAAGGATGAATGATTTCAACGCCAACTTATGCTGCAGTATTTTGGCCCATTACAAGCGAAGGCCTAGTTTGAGGTGGTCCAAATTTGGGTATTTTTTTGGTACAACCTTTGCCTTTAAAATGTGGTCGCCGTGAAGTAGTGCGTTGACTCACACGCAGAAGGTCTAGGTTCGATTCCCGGACGGGACACATCGCAATCTTTTCACGGCAACACATCTTTCGAATTGCAAAGAGTATCAATTGTCCAGAAAGGCCTCTCAAATCTCTCCGTTTGGAGTCGGCAAAAAATGGTTGGTCCCTTCAAATCGTGAGAGAAAAATAGCACGTACAACACGAGTAGTTGTTGTAGAACCTAGGCCCTGGCCCCTTATGGCCTGTAGTGCCACTCAATCATTTCTATTGTTATTTCCCTTCAAAATACCTCAGACATAGAAATCCAACAGATTTGCATCCGGAGAATTTAAAATCCATTGAGTCGAGGAAATAAAGTGTGGAACATTGTCTTTGAGCCAATCTTGGTTGACGCGCGCTTTGTGAGACGATCTTGTTGAAATATCAAACGTTTCCTTGTTTGCCCAAGGCTTCAATACTGCCTCTCAGTTAGTTTCACTGTATAAGGTCGCCTTAATTCTGAGGCCAAGGTCCAAAAATACGAGTGATCAGAGACCATTGGCGGATATGGTGGCCCAAAGCATCACCTACGGTGCTGCCTGCGTTTTGATAGCCATCCAAAGATGTAAAGTGTCGAATCGCCTCTCTGACAAGTAAACTCGGTCATTTTGTTTGTTGACACAAATGTCGTCTCATCGGAGAAAAAAATTCATTTCGGCAACTCACTCATCACTTTTGTGGAAGCATGGCAACTCCTTCGCTCTTTTGACTCTAATTTTTTTCTGTTGCAGTGTAAGATCGTTTGCTCTTTGGAACTGAAATGGTTTGAGCTAAGGTTCATGGTTCAGTAGGTGTCAAATCCGTTTCAACGATTTGTTGAGCTGAAGAGCCCTTTCTTCCGCGTTACTGCGGATTTTACTCAATTCCTTGAACTTTCCGAAACATTTCCGCCGATGTTTCTGATTTTTTATGACCACATCTATGACGTCTTGCAACGCAGTCAGAATCACTGTAAAGAACTATGAGGTGAGATTGAGGTACTGGAGGCCTCTAACCACTTGTGGTTTTTCAGTCAGAAATAAAGCAATCGCACATCACGTTTGAATTCCATCGCAGATAAACATTTTTTCCAACACAACTGAGACGCAAATCTTGTAAACAATAAAATCATTTGTCATGTGTCAGAATTTTAGTTTGCTGTCATGAACGATTTGGTAGTTATCGAAATCTAAAGTTGGTTACAATTCGAATCTCTGCAGGTGTCTGTAGCGCAACTTATTTTGACTTCAAAAATTAAGGATTCTCGTTACGAGCAAGGAAATAACGCCATTTAATGGCAGAGCTCTAACCAATTCCAAACTCTTACAATGCTCCTTTTTCTTGAGAAAGGTGGACAGTGAAATTTTGCATTAAAAACTGGAAATGGGTCGACAAAGCGACGAGCAGTCTTCCTAATAATTTTCGATTAAAAAAGGGAATCCTTGAGACAGCTTCAGGGAGACTCAATTTGAAATGAAATGAGAAATTTGACGGCAAATGAGAAAATTGTTCTTTGTTATTCTCAAACTGAAACCATCTCGTCGGAGCTGACCTCAAATCTGACATTTAGCGCAGACACAGCAGTTAAAGTCCTGCACCCACGCAACAGATCATTAGTCCCCTGACAAGAGAAGTCTCCTCTCCCCTCCAGAGACTGTCAAATAAAAGCCGCTTCTCAGACAAAGTCCTCTTCTGCATACTTAATTTCCCTCCGCCCCCCGATTCCCAAACATTCATCAAACAGCGCACGTACACAATTCACTTTCCGAAATTCTCCCACAAAGACGTCTGTCAAAGTGTCTGACACCGTAATCCAAACAAGTCGTTCTTTGCTTCTCCATCAGTCCCCCACGCAGTCTCCAATAGATAAAAAAGAAAACTGTTGCTAGAGTGGCAGAATTCATTCGAATTTTGATTTCCAGACAGACTTAGAGCTTCGGCTGCTTCCTTCGGCCACGTTTCGAATTCAAAGGAACAATTAAAAGTAATCTACTTGTCAGTCCCCCGCACAACCACTCATGAATAACCGAATACCTCGAAAGTGTAGAAGAAAATCCAATTAAAATTGTTTTTCAATCCTTTGCCGGGGCAATAAAATGTTACGTATACGCCGCAGTGAGTGCACAGTCCCTGTCATTGTCTCTTCATTTCTGTTTCATCCCCAAGCCCGCCGCTGACGGCTCGGCTCATCGAAGTTTATCCAATTTTAATTATAAAATGCAAATGAGTCCCACTCAGCCCATACCGCCGCCGTCGCGTCGGCAGGAATTAAGAAGAAAATGCGGAGAAGTTTGAAAACACGAGTCTGTGTCGACTGAGACCGGAAATAATGACGTCCTTATTGATTTCAGCGAAACGTGCGCCGACTGAAGTTATGCTCGTGCGGCGGGTCGACGGGGAATTCTCTCACGTGCCCAGATCCACTTCATGAAGTCAGTTTGGACGTGCAACCGCAGGCAGTGCGCATCACACCTGCACCTGCTCCGGGAAAGACATCTTCAAGGAGCAGGCTATTGATGTAATTGAATTACAAAACACAAGACAACACGAGGAGCTGCCTGCTTCTGTCCAGCTCGGCAGCCCGAAGACCTGAGATGAATATCACACCTGAAGTGTAGTTAACTGGATCCATATCCCCACCTTCGGATACGGTTGTGCCTGTGCATGTGGTGGAGTGTGGAGAGCTGATGCGAGCGCTTCGACCGCACAAGTGTGCATATGTTTCAGATGAATAATTGACTGGGAGCTTATTGTGGTCTGAATTGAATTTCCATAACTTTGCCTTCAGGCTATTCTGTAGTTACACTCAACCGCAGACACAAAGCTGGACTGCTGGCAAGGCAGAGGACGTTGCTCTGCACTGTGGCCTAGATGCGAGTCCGAGGTGGAAGGCAGCATGCATCGGCTCATGATGACATAACGAGAGATTGAAAGGAGCGGAGTATGGCGATGCATTCAATCCGGATACAAAGAGTGTAAGTTTGGAACGATCCGCACAATGGCTGTGTGCCGTCCATCTAATGATTTGTTCGGATGGACTAACATCTCCTTAATGAAACCTTCGACCGCATTCTCTGGCGATTAGTTTTGAATCTGCACAGTTTTCGTTCAGTATAGTACGTTCTTGTTTGAAGGGGGGGGGGGGGGGTTAAATGAGCATATCGTGTGTAATGTCTGAGCATGACCTGGATTAGCACTGAAAGCCCAACGACTATCCTTCCTATTTTGAAATTTGACACTGTTTTGAAATGTCATGGGATTCACACATCCTGAATGTGGTAATGTGGGTTGCTGGTGTGGAGCCTAAACGTCCTTTGTTCTCTACCTTGTTTGTCGGAGTTGGTTTAATGTTGGCTTTGGACAAAATAGGCATTTTCTGCTTGGGAACAGACAATTTCATTGAAATTAACAGATAATGCGTGTGCTGGATGCAGTTGTCCTTGGGCTTTGTTCCTTGAACGTGCTGGTCACCTTGTTCGGGGGGACTTATGTGGCACTCAGCAGTCACCTCAAAATCCCAGAAATTCGGAAGGAGCAACGTGCAAACATGGGTTTAATTAATTCAATTTTTTTTCTTAAATCGAGGCATACTTTCAGGCTCAATTAAAAGTGTAACTTGTTGGAAACACGGATATTTTGCAGTTCTTCGGGTCCATTGTTTCGTTAAACACAGCAACAACTTGCAGCTCGACACGACAGCCCCCTTTCCCTAACTCCACCTCCAGCGAACGAGCGAAGCCAAACGAAGTAAACAAAAATCAACAAACTTCGCACACATTTCAGAGTTACTTTACCTCTTGCATGGCTGTACTCGTCGGTGCCTCTCAGACGATAATCAGGAAGTAAACACATCACAAGCGGAAAACCTTTTCTCGCATCACTGCCCAACGATAAGCTCCACTGCACCTCAGACGCCACGGAAAATTCTCGGAACGCGATGACACAGTTTCAGCTTCTGGCCACAACTCGAAAAAACATCAAAGCTCCCCGAGCAGACACAAAAGCTCCATCTAGCCATTTTGCTGCTCGTCGTCTCGCTCACAATTTGCAAATGAAATAAACCGACGCACCGCCTTTGACGACGGAAACCAGCACTTCCGCATTTTCTTTTCATATTTACATACTCCAGTCTGCTGCTGCTGCTGCTGCTGCTCCTGCACCCGTCTTGTCTCGTTTGTCATCTTCGGGGACTTTGCTCCTCCTCGAGTTACAACTCGCATCACTCAGCCAGACTCACACACACACACACACCTACAGTGAGCTCATCCCTTTCAATTTTAATTAAGCAAACGAGTAGTGTGCACTGATATAATCTCAAAAAATCGGATTAACGTTTGCATGTGCATGTGAAGGAGATGGCGTCGCTACCAATTAGTTGTGCACAGTGTCAGCAAACCCTCCAGACGAGCTTAGAAACACACCGCCCACGGCTCGGTCGAAGGATATCCCAATTAGTCGGCATCACAAATACAGAGCGTGGGCGGAGGTGGCGACGGCGGGTACACCATCCAACTGCGAGTTAAATTCCATATAGGACTCGTCTTAATCCTTGCGGGATGAATTATAGTTTAAAATCTCGCTTGGAGTGGGAATCCTTTTGTGCATCAATGGTAAGCAGGCGAAAAAAAAACATCCCAGCACAGCAGCAACATAAACGAGCATTTTTTGATGGAGCGGCGACGGCGACGGCGACGGAGGCGGAGGCGGCGGTGCCCTTTCACCGGTAGCGGTGGCGGCAAGGACGGATGAAAAGTTTCTCCCTTCATCATTGCGCCCCGGAATTAAACGAAAAACTTTTCAGTCAACAATTTGGAGGGCTTCATTTGGCTCTCTTTATTTTTTTATAATTTTCCGCTCCCGCCAGAGTCCAAAGATTAAAAATGGTCTGCCTCGCGACGGCCCGTCATGCCAGGCGCAGTAACGGGCTTTAATGGGATAAAGTGTAATTGAGTGCCCATTTTCCTTTGCACGGACGCGGCGGCGGCGGCGGAGGTGGCGGCTTTCTGTGTGTTTTTCCGCAGACCCACGGCCCCAAAAGGGATCTAGACGTTAATGGAATGGAAAAATGCTACAATTGGATATTTACACATTCCGCGAAGAAAAAAAATTCATCACTCCGTGCGCCTTGGGTGGACCGAGGCTGCATTGTAATTAATTTGGATGAGCTTACGGGGCGTGGAGCGTTGCATTCGCATACGCGCCTTGCATTGTTTTAATCCAAAACCGGGCAGCGGCGGCGGTGTGGACTGTAGAGTGCCCTTAATTAATAATGTCTTTCCGTTGGTATTGATTCAGTGTGTTTGGTTGTACGCGACTCCGTCGCAGGAGGGCGGTTCATTGTCGGAGAAGCGCAAACTATTTACACTCGCCATTGTGCGGAGCAGTGTTTAACCGGAGTCGAGGAGAATGCACTCGAGTGAATGATTAACAAGGCGAGGTCCTTTTCCCAACCGCGGCGGGACACACCATCAATATTCATCACCGGCACACAAGCGGAAAAAGTGGCCCTGAGTCAAACATGAACTCAAATTCGTGTTACTTTGCGATGCGTGTCTCTGAGTAGGTCGCTGTGGAGAATCTCACTGCTGCAAGCCGGATTCTAATTAATTCCGTGAACGGTTTGACTCGTCCATCATCGGAGGTCGCCCGGACTCCTGGAACGGTGGCCCGTATGGGGAGGTCGTTTGCGAAAAAGCATTTCCTTTGAATTCGCTTGCGTAGGGGGGGTCTGTCCTCAAAAACAGTTTGGTCTTCGTTGTCATTGAGCTGCCGGTTGATAGGTGGGCTCCTGTCCTCAAAGGACCAATAATGGAGATTGGAACCATGGCATCGGTGGTGATTTTCTTGCTCTGTGCAGTGTTTTGACTGAGGAGACGTATCGTCGACAGTCCGTTTCACTTATTTTTCGATCAGATGGTGCATCGTATGGACGAGTGGCTAAATTGGAAATGAGAAGGTTGGCTTTAGTGCGACTCCGGAGCACTTTGCGAACTTGAATGGAAATTCTTGGGAGTCCTCGGATGACTCGTTTTGATGAGGCGTAAAAATGCTCTCAAGAGCCCCGAAGAGAGAGTTATCGTTTTTGAGCGACTGATTAAAAAAGTTTATACACGCAACGTGATTGGCAATCATTTTGGCAGTTTCGTAAGTCGTTTTGAAGTGCGGCAGGATGAATTATTCCGTCTTTGACGACACAGAAATCATGAATTTAGCAAATGAATTCTTTGGGTTGAAATGCGGGTGTAAAAGTGGATATTTTATGATAATTTTGGGACTTCTACAACCGCAGCCCTAAATGAACGTTTCAAATGACTGCGGTTTTACAACACCCCTATGTAAAGCGTTTACTGCAGTTTTGCCCTTCTAGGTGAACTTAAGTTTGGTTGAGGTTACGATGCTGACAGTCTCGCTAAAAGTCTTGCAATCTTCTTCTCTTTGGTGGTTTTAACATTTATGTCAAGTGAATTTTCATTGTAAAAGGGTATACAGCCAGGAGGAGGCAAGATTGGAAACTTTTAAATACTCTGAAGTACATTTTCTGACTTCGCGACGTTATGCCCACCCAACAAAAACAACTCATAAAAATTTGGAAAAATTCTGATTGACAATTCATAATCTTGTGTGGTGAACTACTTGGACAAAGCGTCTTATTGGACAGGAAACGTTTGGAGGTGACCAATGGCTTCGTGTACCTCGACTCCGTAGGAAAAAGCAAGAACAACATCTGTACCTTGATCACTTTTGTCATGTTCTATGGCACAGAAAAGAAAAGAAAGCATCTGGAGAAGATACAACGAAGACCAAAATCGGCTCTACGGCGAGATGAGTCTAGTCAGTCGTCTATGGATTCAACGCTTAAGATCGTTAGGTCAGAGAGGGGATGGGTAATACTCCTTCATCCCGAAGAGCCTTCGAGTCCAAACCTCGGACAGTGCAACAGAGGACGACCTTATCTGAGTTGAAGCACACACGTGGAGAAGGACCTATATTAACTTGGGGTGCGAAATTAGTAGATAAAAGTAGTAGTCGCCTATAGCTGGCGAGAGACCGCACACACTAGAGAGGCATGACGGTTGAGGCCCAGCCCTACCGCGGACTGTAAGGTCACATAAAAGAAGCATGTGTTGACGGTTCATATTCATACTTCTTTACCTTACGAGTTCAAACGGGGACATCATGCGTTTGTGGGAAACAAGAACATAACTGATGCATTTTGTGATATAGCGATAAACAAACGCATCAGACTGAAGAAGAGAACTGCGTAGGAAAGAGGAAACGGTAATTGATGATGTCATTTCATGAGAAACGGTGGGTGGAGACGCAATAAAAACCGTTGTGGGTCATTGACATACAGCACTGTGCAAAATAATACCAGCATGTTCGACTTTGTCACTATTTTGCTAATAACTTCTCCCTGCCGTCATGCAAACACATCATATTTACGGCACAACGTCCTTATTTTTTTAGTAATAAAACCCATAAGCCAGATGAGAAAAAGTGCATTCTGAACTTAGAAGAGGCCCGTTATTCAGAATGACACCGAATTTCGGATTGTGCAAAATAATAGCTTCTTCTTTTTCTCTTTCTTGTGGCGCTACAGTCCAGGGTGGACATGGGCCTCAACCAACATGCCTCTCCGGTCAGCACGATATAACGCCAGCTGCTGCCAGTTGCGCACTCCAAGCTGGTTGAGATCCTTATCCACTTGTGTGTGAGACCTTAGTCTAAGCCGTCCTTTGTTGCGTTGTCCCAATAAAATAGATTTGAAGACATTTCGGGCCGGAGCAGTGGTGCCCATGCGCTCAACATGGTCTAACCAAAATATAGCATCACGTGTAAAAACTCATAAATATGAAATAAACGTCAATGGAATAGTGAAGTTTGTTTGTTTTTATTTTTGTTATTGGGTCAGTACTTGATCGTATAAGCTTTATTTTTAAGTACAGCGGCAGAACGTCGTGGCATGCACTCGATTAAGGCCTGATATCGCTGAACAGGGATATTCTTCCACGCAACCCATTGCTGGGTTGGTTTTTAATTTTTGGGTCTAGCTTCATATACAGCTTTCTTTACATCTGTCCAAAGGTTTTCAATGGGATTCAGGTCCGGAGACTGAGGTAGCCACTCCATAACTTGAAGTCCATTGCTTTGGAAAAATCCTTTGGCCAGTTTTTTCGTATGCTCGGGGTCATTGTCTTGCTGTAGACTCCATCTAAGCGGCATATTCCACTCTGGGTATGGTTGCATGGTTTCTCTCATTATGCTGACGTAAACTCCGGCTGTCATCATCGGTTTTATCCAAGAAAAAAAAAGACCAGTGCCAAAATAGGAAATTAATTTTTGCCCCACCGTGCTTTACAGTCTTAATAGTACACTCCGGTTAAAACTCATGGTCTTTTCGCCTGCGAACAAATGTTCTGGTCCCAAGAGTACCAAGTAAAACTATTTTGGCTTCGTCCGTCCATAATATATTGAGCCATTTAGAAGGTTCCCAGTTCAGGTGTTCTTTCGCAAATTTGGTTGGCTTTAGTAGGTTGACTTTTGACAGTAGTCGTACTTCTCTGGGACTTTCTTCTTTACCAGCCTTCTTCTTATTGTTGATGTCGCTGCGGGTAAATTTAACTCCTATTTTATTTCCCTAGCGTTCATAACGTTCAACTCCCCTCCAAGCTAGGGTTTCATCCAGAAAAGGTTTTGGTTGTGAAGATGGATCCAATTTACCAGGGAAAGAGATAAATTAAGTTGAAAACGGTGAGGAAATGGACAGTCGGCTTCTAATATTCATCAAATGGATCTCTTTATTCTGTTCTCAGTCTGTCGTCATATTGTTTCGAAACCGAGCAGAGGACATATTATTAGTGTCCTTGTGAACCACTGCCCACAAGGGACCAGGGCCACTACCCGTGTTGTGCGTGCTACTGTTCTCTCACGAGTTGAAGGGACCTTCAGTTTTTTGCCGACTCCGAACGGCGAGATTTGAGAATCTGTTTCATAGCAGTTCGATTGTCTCGAAAAAGGTGATGCCGTAAAAAATGCGTGGTGTCCCGTGCGGGAATCGAACAGAGGACATATTAGCAAGACCTTTTTGAAAAAGATGGTGAAGGGTATAAATGCCGATGGCACATGCTTTGATAAGATGTATAAAGTGTTGAAATGGATTAACCAACAAAATTAAACTTGGTATCAACAACTTCTTTAGTTTGGGCTTGTCGACGTCAGTGAAAACAGAAACATATCATTTGGGACAGACACTGAAAAAAAACGTTTTAAACGCTTGTTGATGGTTGAAAATATAGGAAAACAAAATCTGTTTTGTTGTAGTCTTCCTTACTGGTCAATGCCCGTCTCTAACTGCCAACGAAGTAAAGAAATGACTTTTGTGAGCTATTCATCACTCGCTTTGGAGCGGTCAATAGGAAACTTAGTTTTCTCGTGTCCACAGGCTATGATGAGAAGGCGTAAAATTTCTCGACTACATAAAAACCTAGTTTCAGTTTCAAGACACCAACATTTCCCCCCGAAAATATTCAAATCTACAGGCCGAAAAGTACCATTTAAAATAGACAATTAATTGCATCGATAAAACCCAATTGTGTCCACGCCAATTTCAAGCTCCGTCAAAAACTTAATAAATCTTAAGTCATTGCAGAGCCTCTCCATCAATCCCAACAAATGCACGTCCTTTTGGTGTAAAGTAGAAATAAGATTTTTTGCGTATGGCGACGTTAATCTTCGCGTAATACATGAAAAGTGGCTACGTTCGAGTCACCTTTTTGTAGCAAGTTTTAATCATTTTAACGCGTTTCTTATTGTTAAGCAATCAATTATTATAAATGCCAAACATTCGCCTCATATTGTGACACTTCAAATGACAGTCCAGTTTAGCTGCTGTCAAATGCAGGTGACACCAACTTAAAACCACCAAATGAATGACTCTGTATTTCAATTGCAAAAGTCATCTTTTCGGAGAAACACCAAATGCCCACTTTGACTTTCCTATTGATCATATTTCATGCGTCGACACCTAACCATCAAATAAGTGTTTTTTTTTGTTAAAATACAAAATTTAAATTTCAAATAATTAAATACAAATTAATTTCCGTCAATTTGTTTGCCATTTCCTTCGACAGCAAAAAAAAATCACAAATGTATACTTACCAGTTGACATCCCTGGCTGATGCATGATTTAAAGTACAACGAAACTCGTGCATACTTTGCGGCACTAAACAATTATTTACCTTTCATACTCTGACTGACCGAACGTTGAAAGCATGCTACGCAAGGGTTTATTTGTTAAATACAAATAGCCACTACATTCCAAAAAAAAAAGTATTCATTTCTGTACTGTTTAAACAAAACAAAGCAATATACACGAATATATATATATAAATGTGAGGTCAGTTAATGGGAGGGAAAACAAAACAAAAACCAACCGAAACCGAACCAAAATTTTAATTAAAAAATTATTATTTCAAGGGATCGCTGCACAAAACGAGAGGTTAATACAACAGCATCACCACTTCCGTCTTTAGTCAATGTGAGGGGGCACACATTTGGGGATAGCGGGACAACGGGGCAGAACAAAATTGAAAATCAAATGTGTAACTGAAAAAAATGCGGTCAACTAGACTCTTGGTATTAGCAACACGCAAAGCATTGAAGCGTTTGGCGCGTCGAATGCACATCTGAATGACATGTGATGAACGTTCTGATTTGTCTCTGAGGTTAAATTAGAAAACAAACTGCACAACAACGATTAGCATTCCAAAAAGATGATTTGAATGAGAATTTTGAAAAACGAACCAAAAAAAATCATTAGAAGAAAGAAAAACAAACAAAAACGTAAATCAAAACCAATTGAGTGTTGAAGTCGGTTACACACAACATCGCAAACGAGTGTCTAACAGATTAGATGTCGCTACAGCCGGTGTCTGATGACGTGGCGTGGCAAATTTTGAGTTTTGTGAGAGTGATGAATGAAATTAAAACGAAAAACAAAAAACAATGAATGCAACATCGAGGGGAAGAAGGGCACATTGTGATGATTCAGATACCGAAGTGATTTCGTAACAAATTCTTCAAAACAGAGCATTGCTACGATTTTGAGTGTCGTTTGCTTTTGACGGATGCTTTTGTACTTTGTACTGATGATCGCAATGTGGACGGACGGGTTGTGGTTGTGTTCGGTTACGGATTTTTAAACTTGATCGGCATACATTCATGTCTGTTGTATATTCAAGGCGATTTTGTTTGTTTTGTTTTTTTGTTTTGGTTAAGTCTAAAATAATTACGGTTGCTGTATCGTTCTTCGTAGCAGCATGCAACTCACTCTTTTCATATCTCTTCGCACTTACAATCGATTTACTCTCATACATTATGTCTAGGTGTTAGTATAAAAATAATATGGGGTTTAGTAAAATGTAAATATTTGTAGATACGAATTGTTTGATGTATATAATTTATAAGAGATTTTTTTCGGTGGAAAGGAAACATAAAATAATGGGTAGAAAAATTTTGTGGCATCTTGGGATAGAAATCAAAAAAATTACCCTACTAGGACCTAGATTTTTTTTTCAATTGGGTCACAGTTTTTGATGACAACCTTACGGTGAAATAAGCAAATTTTCAGTTGGAGATCATTCAAGTCAATCATTGGCCCTATTCTGCGTTGATGGTTTTTGAAAAGAACACTTTACCCCTTTCCGTGCGGATTGTACAGCGACATGGATTTGACTACGGATTTAACGCCTAACCCAACGCAAGCCCACAAAAATCCCCTGAACAACACTGTTTCAGTCCGAAGAGCCTTCAAATCCGCAAAAAGTTGGACACCCACGGAACCTATGACGCACACAAGTCAAGAAGGATCTCAACCTCAACTTGGCGTGGTAAATTGGAGGCAGTTTCTTAAAGATCGTGCCAGCTGAAAAGGCTTGTTGATTGAGGCCGAGGTCTACTCCGGCTTGTAACACCAGATGAAAAAGAAGATCATTGAAACCGAAAAATTAGATAAAGAAAATATTTACGACCCCTCCAGGTTCATTCATTGTGCTAACTTTGGCCTTGAAATAAAAGAACTTTGTTTCACAGTTCAAGTGCTGCTAGTGAAAACTTGGCATCATTGGAACATAATCTGCAAGTGATTCGTAAGGGATACAAAGTAAGGCCCCAGACAGACTTTTTTTGTCGGTTAAGGATACAAAACTGATTATCAGAATACAGATGCAGGCAAATGTCACGAACGAATTTTGAAATCGGGGTGAGTACAACATGTTCTATTGCAAGACCCCGCACATTTTGTATGGCCTCGTCGTCTATCGTTCTTTGTACAAAACAAACTAAAGGACTTACACAAGACAAGACTTGCCTAATAATAAACCCGCTTCAGGGAGTTAGGATGTCGGTAGAATTTGGTCAAATTCAAATTTTTGTAAATTTCGAATTTTGGTGCTTTGAAAAATTTTGTATCGATTTTCACAGATTTTTCAACACTGTCGCCGGGTCAGATAGAAGGTAAAATTTACATAAACGAACTTAAAGGACATGACTACACAATATATATTCATATTCAGATGATTTTCAGGAGTCATCGGAGTGTCTGCAAAAGCTGTGTAACAAGTGCACGCTAAAAGCTCAATAAAGCAGGAAATGCCAGCCCACTTTGTTTGACTGTGGAATGAGACACCAAAACTGGAAATGCCCTAAATCTCGAAAAACGGAAAATCAAGCGTAAACAAGGAAGTCCAAAAATAAATTTGCACAGGGTATGTATGTATATGATGAAGTGCTTTTTGGAACAAACAGCCCAAAATCTCCCAAACTTGTATGTCCTCCACACAAGGCTACACACAGGAGGTTGGCAATGGAGAAGCCTTTTACTGCAGTTTTTCGGTAAGCGACGCTGTTGGCCCAAACTTTTCCGTTTACAGCATGGATACGGCTGGTCAGCAAAATCACTGAAAGCTGTTTGAGCTGCAGATCAAATTTGTTGTGGTAGGAACTGAAATATATCATGACTGACCTGTTCCAGTCCACCTACACCAAGATGGAACAAAATGTGACAATTGACGAACTGCATGAATTTGAAAAGGGGGAGAGAGGAGAGGGTCATGGCCATTTGACCAACGCCAACCAGCAACTCAATCAGTTCCTTTGGAAACAGTTGAGATTAAGAATATTTTTCAACAATATATCGGCTGTAGTGGGAAACTGCCCCAACTGCTGCATGCCGAAAGTCCTAGGTTCCATTCTTGAACAGTTCATTTCCATGTGCTGACGTAACTCAAAATATATTTATTGCATCCCAAATTTTGCCGTTCAGATTCGGCAATGAACTATAGGTCCCTTTCCTCTTGAGAGAGCAGTAACATGCACAACAACAGCAGTTGCTGAAGAAGTTAGGCCCTAGACTCTTCTTCCTTGCTATTTCAGATCGTCCGTCTAGGCCACGAAATTGTGGCCTGTACGGCAATCAGATACAAATCTATTGGGCTGTGGTCCGAAATGCCGTTCTAGTATCCGCGAAAAGTTCAACTGTCTCCTACGAAATGCTGACCTCACCCTCGTTTTCTCATTCAGGGTACAGGAAAGTTAGGGAATTTCTTCCCACATCGCTGGAAGACCCACTTGTTTCACTTACGCAATGGTCAAAGATGGATGATCAGGTGAACGCTGCTGTCTGCTCAAGAGACTTAAACATTTGTCTCTCATTCAATCACCTTCACACACACATAATGTAGCGTCAATTATGGCACTATCATGGCTGAGGAACAATGCTGTATCCAAAGGGAATAAAATAATGCGTTCAGATAGCCAGGTTGCAACTCCAAGAGGCCACAACTTTCATTCAAACACCTCCATCAATTGAAGCCTATCTCTCGACGAGAAAGCCAAGTATTTCAATGTTCTCCTGATGCGGGTACTGGGACACAGCGAAATGCACTGGAACTGGGAGGATAAGGTTGTCAGGCGTGGATCTTCTTCTTGTGGCGCTACCGTCCGGGGTGGAACTGGGCCTTAACCAACATGCCTCTTCAGCTAGCAAGATCTCTCGCCAGCTTTCTCCAAGTTGGTTGACATCCTCCCCCACTTGTCCTCGCCACCTTAGCCTAGGCCGTCCTCTGTTGCGCTGTCTCAATGGCTCAGATTCGAAGGCTTTTCGGGCCGGAGCAGTGGTGGCCATGTGCTATATATGGCTACATGGCCAAGCCATTTTAAGCGTTGTATCGAAAAACGCTTGACCAGTCCCATGTCGCTGTACAGCCCATAGAGTTCGTCGGTAATACTTCTCCTCCAGATGACATCAACGCATACAGACCAAAAAACGCACGCAAAACTTTTCTCTCGAAAAGACTAAGGGCTTCCTTATCCGCTATTAGTAACATCCCGGTTACCGCGCCATTAGGCGTGGTTCCAAATCCTAAGTCTTACTCGAATGTGACATGCCTTCTATCCCCGAAACGACCAAGGAAGAACTGTGAAGGTTTTACCCGCTAACTCGCAAGGAACTTTTTTTTTTAAATAGAACAAATTATCCGCACAAATGGCTCAACCAGATAAAAGTTTCTCAAGATTGTAAAATCGCACTTCTTCTCCTCCACGATGAAAATGTGTGCAACTCCTAAATTTTTCAAACGCAGCGCTTAAAATTGCTCTCGAAGAGAAAACGACTTTTCCTTTCGAATTTCCCATCAGACATAATGTCGAATGCAAGGATGTGAGGAGATGGCATCAAAGTTCTTCATCATTCAGCAATCAAGGTTTCCTTTTGTTCCTTCCAAGAATCCGAAGCACTCGCAAATATGCATACACCTCCGCACACGCACACAGAAAACTTTTCAAATTGAAACTCTTTAAGAGGTCAAATCTTCGTTGCGAAAACAACTTCTCAAAAAAAAAAATGATTCCCTGAAAATCGTTCACGTTCTCTCACCTCATCCCCTCCCACCATCTCCCACCCAAATTTCGCAAAACGCTGAACACGTTCATTTCATTCAACCCAATTACATGCATTTAACCATCCCGCTGCTCGACGTCGCCCACCCAATCAACGGAATCCACTAAACCGAGGCAGAGGAGCGAGAGAAAGCACTAAAACTTTGGTAATTTTCCAAACACAAACAACTCCAGCAACGGGCAAAAGACAAATTATTTCCCTCAGAAGGATGCAGTCTTGACGACTGACTCTGTCTGCACTGCGCCGCACCCGCCCACTCGCGATTGCCATCCGAACTAAATGTCGAGTGGAACTTTTTTCATAACTCCATAATAATGTAAACAGAAGAAGACGCCGAACCGAACCGCGGGGATTGCCAAAGACCGACGGTGGCGGCGAAACCCGCCCTGGAATTCCTCAACTGTTCTTGGGGAAATTACTTTTTCAAGGAGTCACCACCGACAGGCGGGACGGGTGACTCCTTGCCGGAATGCTCATACTTTTGTGTTTTTGATGATGGAAAACTTTTGAATTGAAGTTGAACGCTGACGCAGATGGATTTCGGTTCGCTACACATCCAGCCCCCAGCCCCCTTGCCGCGTGGCCATGATTGAGTCTCATACTCATTATTTATTGATTTGAAGTGGAAAAGAAACTCGGGGAAGAAGTATTAATTGTGGCTGAACTAAGGGCTGCCAAATGAGTCCTGATTGGACGAGAACTACGAAAAGTTTGGCGGTTGATTAGGAAGTGGGAGGCTGGGGGGAGTGCGCAATTGTCTGTCTATGTGAGTGACTAATTGGAAAGTTAGTGAGGAAGGTTTGCAAATTTTGGGAAAATATTCTGATGAGGCTGGTTTTCTGAGATGATATGCGACTTTTGCCGGATTTCGTCGGATAACAGTCAAGGTAAGACCTTGGGAATTAAACACCAAAGTCGTTCAAAGCTATTTGGCTTAAAATCGGGTGAAAATTTTGGCACTTATGCACCACATACAACGGATGGTGAATTTTGCATTGTCGCCCCTAAAAATATGCAACATTTGGGATCGAACCTATGACTCGTATGAAGAAGTTGACACAGTAGCCTATTACACCAAGGCAGCCACTAGGTTTCTGGTCATGGTATGAAAATAACACTATCAACGATCTGTCTGGGCTGAGCAGGGGCTTTCCTTAGCTCGGTTTAGCTCTTGATGCACTCCTCAATCTCACTCCACTTGATATCCACATTATGAGATGCGCAATCAAGGCCATCTCGCGACTAAAAAGAATTGGTTGGATCAACTCGCACTGGAGCAGAAACTGAGCAAGGAAGGGAATGTACTCGGATTTTCACGGATGGCTGGCTTGAAGACGTGGAAAGTGACAACATTAAATTTCACACTTCTTTAGGTAATTTTTGGTCGGTCTTCCATGCGAAAACTTTACTTTGAAGAATAGGTGCAAGATCCAACGTATCTGCGTCTGGAGCAACAGCCAAGCTGTGCCTATAGAGCTTCCTCAACGCTCTATCCACTTCCAAGGTAGTGCAGGAATGCATGTCTTCCCTATAATTTAGTTGACAGACTAAAGACTTGTCGGGATCCCGGAACACCACAGGACCATGGGAAACGAGATTACCGATGAGCCTGCTAGGCAAGGATTTAAAAAGGCATCCATAGGTCTCGAACCTACCTTGGGACTGCCAGCGTCCCTGGTTAGGGCATCCGTCGACGGTTGGGTCTCTCGACAGCACAACCAGAGATGACATCACTCGCCAGTATGTAGGCACACCAAGTGCATGCTTCGCAAACGTCAGCAAGATAGGAAAGACTGCAGAGGAATTGTTGACGTACAAACGGGACACTTCACCTTCGCTAAACACTTAAGTGTGCTTGGGCTTAGTGATGAGAAGATGAAGATACTGAAGAGCACTTTCTGTGTCAATGTCCCGCGCTTTTGCACTGATTAGGTGGTGGCTGTTTGGCGATGATGTGGTGGGAGCTAAAAGCCTGGTCTGTTTATCATAGTAGCACTTCCTGGTTTACAGAAATTAAAGGAAATGAAGGTTACTGCGTTGTAGCACAAACTAGTCGGTTTAGGTGGCGTATACGTAACAAAATCTGGAGAAACCACTCTAGATTTTGTTACTTATACGCCACCTTAATCGACACCTTAACCGGTTTAGGTGGCGTATACGTAACAAAATTAGAGTGGTATCTCTAACCGACTTCGGAAATCATTGCTGATTTTTGCGCGTAAAAATGTTTGTCTATGCGGTCGATAAATTTTCTGCATGAAAATTAAGACTCTGTGGGGTCATCATCAATGGGACCTTGAATTTAGGACACAAGAAATTATCAAAGACAAAATCTGTTGTACCGACTCATGAAAAGAGAAAAGATTTCGGTCCTGTACATGGAAAGGTGGTAGAGAAGGGACGGTTGGCTTTTAGAGATATGACAAAGGAAGTTCTCCACAGAAGACCATGAACCACAGGAACCATCTCTCCCCACTTACCTTCGACCCGTGTCTTGAGCTAAGACACCTACGAGTACTCAGAAAACTTTGGATTTCATAGGACCCAGAGGGCATGATGCACTGAAAAGTGTTCGAACGTCATAACCTCTGCATAATCCATATGAAACGCCTGCAAGATCTTATTCGTCTCAAAATGATCCCATGGACAAGGCCAAAGCATATTTTTTTAGATCATAGTTTTTCACGGCAACGTCAGACCTCAGGAAGCAACCCTAGAGTCAGAGTTATCAAATTCGCACTCTAAGACCTCTAATTGAAGGTCTTTCAGCATCCAACGTGTGGGCGTTGCACTCTCAGATTATCATTTTCTTTGTTTCCTGTTAGACAATGTGCAAGCTAGAACTTTCGAGGATCTTTAAACGTGCCATGATTCCAGGATGGGCGATTCTTAATAGATTGGTGCCGCAAATTAATCGATGATGACAACTGTGTCTAAAACTTTTACGGCGTGAAGTAGTGTATTCCTGGACTGAACGTTCTTCCCGCTTCTCCTTTAAGTTCCCAGTAATAATCAAGATGAAAAAAAAACCGCTACACACTCATTGGCGGACGTAAGGCTTTCGTTGAAAGTGGAACCTGTTGGACGGGGCTTAAGTCCCCGGATATCAACAACTCCATTATCACAGCAGGGTCTTCAAAACAAAATAGTAGTCCTTGAGTACGAATTGTTTTGCTCAACACTGTAAAGTGAACACTTCTCATAACTGCTTGTCCATATCGTTTTTGTAAGGTTGCTCACTCAACTGTGTGAGTGCTCCGAAAAGCTCTAGTTGTCAGAGTATAACAACTGTGTACCTGAGACAGTCAGACAGAGGGTGGCGATAAAGCTTCCTTCCTCCTGACGTGCACCCTGCAAAACATTTCTCTGTCAACTTATGTAGTTTTCAAAGCTGAAAATAAAATTCCCTATCCCAAAGATGCCGTCAAAAATGTCGCATGCGATGAAATCTTAAAACTAAAACAAGGGGAAAAAGGAAACTCATAGAAACTAAAGATCGAAGAACAGAAAATAGTGGAGGAGAAAAGAAAAAACATAAAACATAACCACTGACGTCGTGTTTTCTCGATGTGTCCATCACCATTGGGATCGGTAACATCCGTGTATATGTCAGTCTTATCGCTTCCATCATTGTCGTCCTCCTCATTCTCGTCGCCGCCGTCCACATTCGTCTCATGCAGATCGGTCTTGTCGTCAGTGTCATCGATGTCGCTCTCGCCATAATCATCGTTATCATCGCCACCATTGTCCGTGTCGTGATCATCGTCACCGTGGTCATTCTTTGAGCCGCCGGCACCACCACGACCGCGATCTTCATCATCGTCATCTGTATCATCAGTATCGGTATCATGACCATCACCCGAGCCGGCAAATACACCGCCAAAATCGAAATCAGAATCACGTCCGGGCGTGTGCTTGCCCGATTTCGATGTGGACGATGTTGTCGACCCGGCTGTGGACGATGTGGAATGTGGTGTGTTGTGTGATGTCGTTGATGAGATGCTTGCATCTTTACCAATTGTGTTAATGCCTGAATTACTGCTGCTGCCGCTGTTGCTATTGCTGTTGCTACTACCGACGGCACTATTGCTATTACTGTAATTGATTCTACTGTTGAAATCGTTGTTGTTGTTGTTGATGTTACCGTTGTTGTTGTTATTATTATTTGACGACGACGACGTTCCAGATGTGTACTGAGTTTGAATATTATTGTGCTGATGATGGCCACCAAGAGCTGAATCTTCATCATCTGGTCCAATGCCAGAACCGGAATAATCAGGCTCTTTCTCTAGATCATCATGAATCTGAAAA
Source organism: Eristalinus sepulchralis (assembly GCA_944738645.1). Classification (NCBI taxonomy): domain Eukaryota; kingdom Metazoa; phylum Arthropoda; class Insecta; order Diptera; family Syrphidae; genus Eristalinus; species Eristalinus sepulchralis. The sequence continues at coordinate 60,889,261 of OX122886.1, forward strand.
AAAATGAGAAAAACGAATGTTATTTGTTTCTATGAGAATCAAAAAGAAAAATGAGAGAAAAAGAGAGGCGGGGGAGTATGGCTGAAACGTGTGCAATTTGAGGAAGTGGATTTCGTTGAACAACGACGTTGGAGCTGTTAACAAGCTTATGTTTATGGTCCGCTATGTGTGAAGCTATAAAATTTGTTGGGGGATGGTCATTGTGGAGGGGCAATAAGTGGGCGAGTTTGCTTAACACGACACGTGCTGGTGCGCCGATTGTTATGGGATTGTTTTAGAATCCCTTCGCACTTCAGTTTATTTAAAATCGATGTACGAGTCTCAAATCAAATTTTTGTATAAGATCAAACTCAATCTCAGGAACAAAAAGAAAATTATTTCTAACCTCATCACAATCACTCACTTTCACCTGTGGGAACAGATGGAATTAACAATGCAAAGCATTCAAGAAGTAGAGTTGTACAGGGCTCGCGATTGGTATTATCGTTGTTCAAACCTTGCACCTAAGATCAACCGTCAACGGCAAATGGAGAAACTCTACGTCTCCCGCAAAAAATTGGGGCAAGCAGATTAGAAATCGGTGAACGCTTCATCTCACGGAACGATTCAGTCAATATGCTTCAATTTTGTTCATAGATTAAATGAAAGATTTCCGTGTAAGGTTAAATTTTTGATGAATTTGAGAAAATTGTGCTTTAATTTTTGTATGCAATCAAATGAGTGGCCGTCGTGGCGTAGTGGATTCCTGAAATGAACGTCCTTTCAAGTTGCCGCTAATAGTAAAAAAAAACTAATTGTCTATGAAAAACCTTTCAAATTTCGCCGTTTAGAATCGGCAATTAATTCTCTACAGGTGAGAGAAAATAAGCAGAGGCAGCAGAAATGAGTTATTCAAAACGTTAGACCCTGGAACTTTGTTGAACGTACAGCTATGTACAGTTAGTTTATTTTTCTATTATGCTATTTCATGGAGTTGAAGTATTCAATGAAGCGTTAATTAAAATTGAAGCGTTCCATGAAACTGAAGCGCTCAATGAAACAGAAAAGTTTAATGAATGGAGTGGAAGTGTTCAATGAAAATGAAACGTTCAATGAAATTGGAAAGCTTCATAAAATTAAAGTGTTTACAGCAATTGTAGCCTGTGTGTGACTAAAATTAAGCATTCGCCCATGACTACCTCAGGTTAGGAAAGACAAATTGACCGTCATGTGCCTGTGTGAACTGAATTTAAATACCGAAACGAATGAGTCAGTGCGGTTTCAGGCCAGGGAAGTCCACCACTAACCGCACTACGGCGTATCCTGGAAAAGACCCTAGAAGTGCAAATCGACACGCACCACCTATTTGTCGATTTGAAGCCGCATATGACAGCGTGCATAGAGACGTACTATACAATGTCGTTTTTAGTTTTGACTTTCTTACCAAACACAGTAGACTGTGTAAGATGACGATGGGAAACTCCTACTGCTCCATCAAGATCGATAACGAATTCACCACGACTTTTAATATCAGAAGAAATTTTACACAAAGCGATGCGCTGTCATGTGACTTTTTACAACTTCATTCTAGAGAAGATGGTGCGTTGCTTACAAGTCATCACCAGAGCCACGATTTTCCAGAAGTCCGTTCAACTGATAGCTTATGCCGACGACATTGACGTGATTGAACGAACACAGCCAGCTGGTAATGTGGATTTTGTTGGCATTGAAGTGGAGGCGGCTAAAATGAATTTGCCGATAAATGAGGATAGGACGAACTATATGCTGTCATCGAGGAAGGACACGCAACATCGACGTTTTGGACAGATCGTACCCCTAGGCAGCAGAAACTTCGAGGTAGTCAAGGATTTCTTGTACCTCGACTCCGGAGTAAATAGGGACAATAGCTCTAGTACCGACATCAAACGCAGAATCACTCTTGGCAATCGCTCTCTCGATGGACTAAGCTTACTCTATATAACACCTTGATCATTCGAGTCCTACTCTTTGGCGCGGAAACCTGGACGCTACTAAAAGCGGATGAGGAAGGCCTTAGTCTTATCGAAAGAAAAGTTTTGCGTGCGATTTTTGGTCCTGTTTGCGTTGACGGCATCTGGAGGAGAAGATTTAACGACGAACTCTATGGGCTGTACGGCGACATGCGCCTGGTCAAGCGTCTTCAGATACAATGCTTAAGATAGTTACGCCATGTTGAGCGTATGGACAACACTGCTCCGACCCGAAAAGTCTTCGAATCTGAGCCATTGGGACAACACAACAGATGACGGTCTAGTCTAAGGTGGCGTACACAAGTGGAGAAGGACCTGAACCTACTTGAAGTGCTCAACTGGAGGCAGATGGAGAGAGATTGTGCTACATGGTGATGCATATTGATTGAGGGCCCACTCTGGATTGTAGAGCCACAAGAAAATGAAGACGAAGAAGAAGAAATAGAGGAAGAAACACGAATGAAACACCATGGACAACAAGAGTCCAGAAAAAGTGTTTTCGAGGGAAGTTAAGCCCACTTTTTAAAGTTACTCGACTTCCTCTTATCCACGACGAGAGATGAGAGGAAGAGCAGACGTATGAGACAACGAAAGGGGGACCAGAGGACGGATGACATACTAGAAAATGAACGGGAGACAAAAGAACAAGCGAATGAAGAACATAATAAAATGACCAAGAACCTGGAGAATAGACGCCATAATCAGATTGGTGTTATACAGACGGCTAATGCGAACTTTTATATCATACCGTGTCCAAAACTCACGACCAGTGAATCAATGAAAGCAATTGAAAATTAAAGAAGAAGTACGCGTCATCCCATTGGAACAAAAGAAACTTGAACTCATCCAAACTCAATCATTGGAAACTTGAGGGGATAAATCAACATCTAACCTGATGCGTGTTCTCTGATTCCTTAAAAACAATATTCCCCTTTTATTTGCCTCACGATCCGAAGATGCCATAAAGCTTCACCGCATTGCAGCGTTATGCTGATCCCTTGGGCGGTTTGAATGAGGAAACTGTGCCAATTTGGCGGAGGAAATGACACAATTTCACCATCAAAACACGCCCGCACTCTCATTCGGTATTGGCACAGAAAAGAAGTTGAAATTGAACCACGGAATGTTGCCACATTCTCCCAGAGCGCCCAAGCGCTCGCTGAAGTGATTCCTTTTTGATACCGCGAATGACAAACGACTTGACATTAAGCGACGCCCGTTCATAATAGAGAAGAGAAGCGACAAATTCGACAAATGATATCTGCTTGTCGTTATCCCTTTGCACTGCAACAATGTCATCTGGGCATTTCGTCTTTCTCGCCGCCGTGCATCAGCCGGCAATTTCTTTCTTCACGCCACTTGCAACAAGTCCACAAAAAGTTGTGCAATGGAGTCAAACGGCGCACGAAGCACAAACTGTTGCTGTTGTCAACAGCATCAAATATTGTCAACATGCCCTTTAGGGCCCTTTCAACCCCACTCCATCCAAAATCTCAATTCACGCAGTTAACGTCACCCCCCACTTCCAGCCAACAAGGTAAACAGGGAGAATCCCATTAAGTGTATTAAAATTTATTGAAATTGCAATTTCGAAGGTATTCCCTGGCAAGGTAACCAATTTCAGGAGAGATTCCACCCCGAAGAGGGGTGAGATGGCATTATGGCGCAGCATTATGACGCCACGTAGCAGAGTGCCGACCAGGACAGCATCCCAGTTGCTCCGACTCTCGACCTTCTGCTGACATGTGTATCCAAGACGACGACAGAGACGACTCCAGGATCATGTCCATAAAACGTTTTCATGCAAAGCACACAACTACCCCCAGTTACCCCTCCACCCCCCACTTATTTTATTTTTCTAGTCGTCTCCTCTTGTGCCTTTCCAAACTGATACCACACAAAACCCTAGGCATTCCATTCAGCCGTTTGAAGCTAATGTTGCCGCCACGCTGCTCATCCTGTACGGCTCGGCAGGGGGCGACTGCCTAGTTGGCTCGCCGACTTTTGATATGCGCCGCAGAGTGGGTGGGGAAAGCGAGCACTAGGATGCGAAGATGAAAATGAAAAGCGCCTCCCCGGGTGGATGGCGTTAAGCAATTTAAAATGGTGATACCTATGTTGTCGTTAATATTTAATTACGAATAACAATGGGCTTAGGGGTGTCCCGCTGTGGCGGCGCGGCCTGAGCTCCCCGCTTTGTTTTAATATCCCGACTAGCTGGGAAATAATTATTAAAATCCGTGGAATTTGTTATGAGTTATGGGTCGGAACGGCTTCACGCAGACTGAAAGTTGATTTTTTTTCTTGTGTGCTTTGTGCTCTGAAAATGGTGTGTGCTTTTAGGAGCGCATGCAGATGCTGACGGAAATGAGGACTTTCATTGAATTTGTAACACGTCCCCAGAACGAGGGCAGTGTGTCAGGTTATAACTAATCAAAGCCATTGTTTGCTGGGAGCATATTTAGCTTGATCGTCACTTGTTTTTGGTGCACAATGGGATCGAATTATGGGCGCCGATTCATTTTATTCGTTTTACATGCCTGCTATTGTTTTGCAAGGCAATAGGGGCTATTCTGTTGGTTTTCGTGTAGTACTTGAAGTTTGACGTTGTTAACATAACGTGAATTAAATTTGAAAAGTAGGAATGCATACCTACACCAAATACTTTGTGTGAAAAAGCAGGGGGTTTCTCCGAGGTCCGCAAGGGGACTTTTCGTGTTGTGTGTACCATTGTTCGATCGAAACGGAACGGCGACATTTCAGAAGTTGTTTTTTACAGACCATTACAGATCATCACTCATTGAGTGTCTTCAGATACTAGAGGAATCTAACGTGGGACGCATATTAGTCAAATGATATTATTTCTCAAACTTTCCCAACGTTGTCTCTTCACACCACATGATGTGACTAGATTTATGACTTACATGATTCCGAATCACATCCGTAACACTATAGTGTTAGTGTCAACGGAATCACTGACGGACGTAATGACCATTTGGTGCTATGGCAGCTACCAGAGCTAGGTGGACTTGTATTCAAAGCTTGACGAGAGGCTACATACTCTGGTGTCATGGAAGGTTCGTGCGGTGTCCTGAGGAGTGCTACTATGTTGACTAGAGTGATAAAGTTTATTCACGCTTCTGATCAGTTTTGATGACTTTTTCGGGTTTTTCGGAGTGAAGTTGCATTTGCAACAGGTTCTATGAACAACCTCACCCCCTAGCAAGATGGAGTGATTGCGCCTCAAACATGAGCTCAGTAGGAACAGGGGCCAAAGAAGCATCTAGTCCTGCGTTACTTCCAACTCTTGGGAAAATGAACCCAGACGGTAAAGGCAAATGATAACATAAAATCCGAAACCTCTAAACCCCACCTCTATTACAGCGCACGACAAGCATCCGACCGAGAAAACTCACTCAAACTCGCAACAGCTAACAGAAGCCTGAAACGAGAAGTGCAGTAGTCTAGTAGGGGAATAAAGTCGATGCTGAGAAAAGGGAATCAACAATGACAACGACGGGCAACATTCCGCTGTCATTCTGTAAGTCCCGGGACATATAGGGGGCGCCACTTACAAAAAAAATGTTAATACTAAACGAATAATTTTTGTCAGTGGCGCCCCCCATATGTCCCGGGACTGCTATGTAGGCGATGATGTACAATAATGCCGCCCATCCAGACTCTGTGAAGTAGTAGTCAAAGAACAGACCGGACTCCAGCAACATCAACACCTGGACCCAACATCAAACTTTGAGGTGGCAAGGAACTAAGAACTAAGTTCTGCTGTATATTCAGGAAATTGAAGCCAATCATCACCGACCACTGTGTCTTAGGGCAAAGGCGGATGTAAGGTATTCTCTCCAAGAAGCCAGCCTGGCAACACTTTGGTAGACGCAATCCTCCTGCATTGCACAGAAGCGTGGTCAGCTACTAAGATTGTTGATCGATCCAACCTCCCTTAGATTTTGTTTTCCAAAAACTAGTTCGGGGAAGGACGGTGAGCTCTACAGGGTGTATGAAGACATCTTCCTTCCTAAAGGAATTCGAATTGTTTAATCTTAGATTGGGTACAGAATACCGAAATCCAATTTCCTAAAAGGTCAAAGATCCAAAATGCCCAATATCCCATTGAACACAATTCCAGAAACAAAACCCGGAGAAATATACTTCGAAGGAATAGGTATGGAGGGGGCATAATGCTCCTTGGTATACCGTCTATTTTTTAAGTTCAGATAACTTCCGTTTCTTTCATATTTATCTTCGGAGAGTTGTCAAGTTTTATGATATCAGGATTTTGGGCTTTTTTGACATATCAGATTTTGGACCAATTAGGGACCTTGGACATTTAGAGATTTCGGGCATTTAGAGGTTTTGGAAATTCGGGTTTTAGGCGTTTCGGTATATTGGACTTTTCGGGGATCTTTCCGTCTTCCTTTCGGCTCCCATGGTAAGGTCATTTGGAGCGATTGAAGTTCAAAACATTTTGGCAGAGAAAGATTTCTACTTTTGCCTGCAGCTAATACATCACTCAATAAGTCCTGAGACGTATGGGGGGCGCCACTAACTAAAAAAAAAAAGAATGTTTTTTGTTAGTGGCGCCCCCTATATTTCCCAGGACTTATTGAGTTGTTTAATATGTTAGAATGCTACGTAATATTTTTTTCAAGGGAGAGGAAAAAGAAAGCGCCTTACCACATCCTTAGTTAGATGGACGCCAATTCATTCCATCCTAACCTGGATCTCTCCTTTGGAAAGGTATAAAGAGAATATCCAGAGTCTTACTTTGATGGAATTCACAATAAATGTACGTTGAATTATTTTATTTGTGGAGGGATAATTATTTTTCTGAGTGGAGGGAACATACAGTTAAATGCCGATTCCGAACGGCAAGTGTCAGAAGTATTTTCTCGAGAGATAGAACTCTCAGAACAGTGTCAACATCTCGTTATTTTGGGCATCGAATATGGACTTAAGTTCTTGGAGTTGACGCACTTTGTGATTAAGCCACGACTGCCAACGAAAGGCAAAAATACCAAAACACGTCTAGGTCCGAATTTTCGACAATGTAACAAAATATTTCTGCATTAAGATGATTTTTCAATGAAACCACTTTGCCCACACCCTAGTTTGAGAAAGAATGGAAGTGAAGAGGGTTGAAGGGGTGTGTTTGTACCCATCATGCATATGGGTCGTTTGTTTGGGTTGATTTTTCCCTCTGATGTATTGAAGGTTTCATGACGTTTACTCGCGAAAATGAATGATTCAGTGTCAAATCAGTTAAGTTTTAACTATCTAACGCCATTCTAGCTAATTTGACTCTCAAATTCACTGCTTTTTCCTAACTTATCCCCGTCATTGTGTCTTAGTGTCTGTTTGAAATCGACTTTGACGTGTCATGTATGCAAACCTAGTCACCGCTCCTCACCACCTTCCTTTCACAGCAGGGAACATCAAATCCTCATCCTTGAAAAACGAATCAAGATTTGCTAATCAAATATTTAAGGGTCAACAATGGGAAATACGGAAATCTTTTGCCTGCAATTCACATTCTTGAATCCGAATCTCTTCACGAAAATCTCCTCAATTCATTTGGTTCTCTCCTCACGAGCGAGCCAGAAAACGCAATTTCACTTTAATATCCCTCCTCTCAAGTCCTCCACAGGATCGCATTACCTAATTGAAGAGCGAAAAACGATGAAGACCAAGACCGAGGACCGAAGACAACACAACATTCCTTGCATACCAATGTTTCAGTGATTACCCCTGGGTCCCAAATCGATAAACCCAGACCCAACCGCCCCGCCGCAGCCATCAAAACCAATCATGACGGGCAGCGGCGGCGGCGGGAAGCGTGGCAAAGCACCAACAACAAAGCCATCACAGAGACTTTTAATTATTTTTCAAGCACCCCCACCCCCCTCCTCTCCGCCAAGTCGGGAGTGGCATCCCATTTCGTCGTTCGCCTCGCCCGAAACGAGGGGAAAAGAAAATAAAACGCGCGATGATTCCCGCCCACCAGACACGAGAAAGGATGAAAAATTTAATCCTAATTAGTGTCGACAAAGGGGATCAAAAGAAGGACGGCGGAGTGGCGGAGGTGCCTGAAACGAGGGTAATCCTTAATAAGGATCATCCGAATCAGAGCTGGATACCAAATTGATTGCGAAAAAATAATGAGAATCATTTCAGCGTGCATGCGACCTACTAAACTGCGCCTAGAAGGGCGAATTGATATCCAGCAAAAACGGGAATTAATCGCGCCCACCGAGACACCTCCGCCCGCTCGAAGCGGCTCTCATTACCTGAGAGGAAATCATTTCAATAGAACGACCATCTCGGTTTCCCGTTTCGGCTGGCACAATACACATTTAATATTCTTGAAGCGCCGGCGGACGAGGAGGCTACATGTACAGGTCCTTTGAAAGGTATTCTGTGTGCAGCTTGACATCGTTTTGTGCCGTTGTTCGCGCTTTCTTGCGGGGGCTCGTCCTTCACTCGCAGTGCTCACCTATTAAAAACAAAAGCACACCCCCCTGCGACCACACACACACACACAACAGTCCCACCGCATTGTGCTCGCTCTGTGTGCGTGACAACAGACACAGCGAGCGCAACCACGCTCACGGCGGTGTGGTTTGGTTTACCTTTGTTTTTGGGGGAAACGAAAGCAGTTCCCGTGAATCGAACTGAAGTAAAAATTAATCCTCGCAAGGATTTCAGTGATTCCCCCCCAACACTGAGCGGTGCACACGTCCTTCGTCGTTGTCGTTTTCCATCATCTGGGCCACGACGAGGAGCAGGTTCGACATTATCTTACAAGATGTTTTGTGTGCACGCCCTGACGTTGTGATTGTTTGCCACCGAGAGCTTTTGTTCTTCTCCGTGTACCTGTGACGGATGGAGGGAGGGAGGGAGGGAGGGAGGGAGGGAGGGAGGGAGGGAGGGAGGGAGGGAGGGAGGGAGGGAGGGAGGGAGGGAGGGAGGGAGAGAGGTTGTGCAAAAGTGGATTAAGTGGAATGTGTTTGATTCCGCTCTTATTGCGCCCCTAATCGACTCTCATTCGATTTTATTGTCGAATTGAATTCGACGCCAATTTGTTGGAAACTGATTTTGGTCGGAAAGTCATTTACATGTCCCTTCCCGAATCTGCTCCTCCTCCTCCACCACCGCTCCTCAGCGGAGATTTGATTTTTGGAAGTCATAAAAAGTTCGCGAATCAGTGGGGCGCTTTTATTTACTTCCGCCTGACGACGATTTAAAGCGAGTTTTAATGTTCTTGCGAATTGCTGAAAGATCGAGGGTTCAGGAAATCCCTCACCTACCCCCTCCTCCCCACCGGGGGATTTGATGGTGTTTTTAGTGCTGGCGCGCAAGGGATTAACATGATTTAACTAACAAAACGGGTGGATACGTGGAATGGGGATGCATCCCTTCACCGCCTCACCGCCGAAGGGTTTGTTGTTTTGTCGGGGATCAGCAGCAAGCAGGTCGTAAAATATTCTCGAAAATTGTTCCCGGAATTGGGGTAACTCAATTCGGATATTCATCGCGGTTTTATGAGGCTGAGAAGATGCGGTCGGGATTGACTGCCGCGGTGGCTGGCCCACAATAACCCGGGGTGAGATATGATCTGGTGCGAAGCCATTTGTGGACTCTAAAACGAAGTGAAAAGGACAATTGACCTGGTGAAGTGTGCCCCCCGGGGGGGTTTGAGAGTGCTTCTGGATTGCTGAATATTTGACAATTATTTACTTGGGAGTCCACCAGGACTCCTTTGAAGAGCACACACTTGGGGAAGTGGGCAAGCGAAGAACTTTGTGGGTTTCGAAGTTCGTCACATAACTCGAGAACATGTGTCGAAGGGAGGGTGGTTGAGGTTGTCCCAGGAGGACGGGAAGTTGGTTGTTTGTTCAGTTGAAAGGATTCGCTTTGGACTTTTGGTGTCGCATGATTTTTAGCGGTGAGTGGATGTATTTTCGAGAGGTTGTCAAAAAAAATGTGGAATGTGGCAGATGTCAGCACTTCGAGTCTAAAGAGGTGAATTTTAGCAGTAAGGGGCCACTTGGACATTTCTTCTTTTCTTGAGTAGTGAAGCAGCTTTATTTTAGATTGGGAAGGTCACAATATTGTGGAAGTCACTAACAGAGAGGGGAGTACACGAAAATGAGCCCGTGGATTAAAAACCTAAAACACTGTATGGCTCTGCTCTGCGGCGGATAAAATGCGAACTACAGAGGCTAGCAGTCACATATCTGCATCGCAGGAGTGAGAGAATGACAATCTACAAGATAACTTGACATTCCACAGCTACAAACTGGCACAAAGGCCGAAATTGCCAGTCAAGCCTTAACTTTACAGGTAACATATACACATTCCCATAGAAACCCTGATCTTAATGAGAAGAAACTGTAACAAACCAATTTTCGCAAATCTCTCCTGAAGTGAATCTTTCATCACCAAAATGGTTGGTTAAGTAGAAGAAGGAGACATTGTGTGGAACATCAAACGAGGGGACAACATTTGAGAGTTCAAAATGAGTGATCTTAAGGCAGCCTAGTAGAGAAGAATGGAGGAACAACCTCTGTATGATGGAGACCAGAAATAAGGAAAGAAGGCTGCAACTGGTGTAACAGGGCAAAGATACACATTCCTCCCTGCAACGAGTCAACAACCTTTCAAAGATTCTGTTCGCAATTAATGAAACAGCACACTTCTTCTTAAAGTGTCCTTTCGAGGTGACCCTGGGTCTCAAACAGCATACCACTCCACATAGCAGGGCCTGTCCTTAGTTGCTTTTAATTTTGCACTCCAAGCTTGTTGATGTCCTTCTTCATGTATCTTAGACGAAGTTGTTTCTTGATCACAGAAGGGGGAAGATCTATATGGTCAGGATCCAAGTGTCTCTCCTAGACATGACCCTTATCCTTCAATTGAATGCAATAAACAATTTCTTCCTCTTTTGCTCGGATTGCGCAATGGCTCGGATTCAAAAGACTCTTTGAGCCGTAGCTGTCATATCTATCCGCTCTACATGGCTTTGCCATTTTAAGCATTCCCATGGAGGTTTTATTCGGCGCATGCCACTGTAGTCTGTAGAATTCATCACCGATGCTTCACCTACAAATGCCATCAAACAGGATCAAACCGCGCATCTTAAACTTTTCGTTTAAAAAAGGTCTCCCCCATCCGCTATTGACTACGTCCAGGTTTCTACGCCTTAGAGCAGGATAGGGATAATCAAGGTGTTATGTAAAGACAGCTTAATCATTGAAGATAGCGCTCTGTTACTCCTCTTTAGACCAAAGAAACAACTGTTGGCAAGAGTTTTTCTGCGTTGAAGCTCGATACTGATGTAGCCCATACTGGTTACTTAGGAGCCTTTGGTGACGTTCGGGTTAAGTGCTCGAGGTTCTGCGTTCTACTTCGTTTTGCTCTAGTTCATCATCATTAAACCCACATGGGACGACTTAATGGCAGAAAACGCTTCGCTGACGGCTCGCTATATGCGACCAATCAAGTCAATCTAGTACGCGTATTCGAGCAATTGTAAATATTTTTTAGTCGTTCCCCTTGTGCCTCTTGTGAAACAGCTAGGAGGATAATAAATACTCAAAAAAGTCTGTGGCACAGAAATACAATCCATGAAGTGCCAAAAACGTTGAAATAAAACTGATATAAGAGTGGTGTGTGCTGCACTAACAGGACGCGGAATACGAAATTGTCATCTCAACAGAATGGGTCTCAATGGCATGGAAATCTGTAGGCACATAATGACAGCCTCTCTAAGGCTTGCACAGAAAGGACTTAAAATATTGAATAAACGAAATACAAGAGGAAAATACTTCCCGTCCAGGGATGCCTTAAAATACGTAAAAGCAACTCTCAAATCCAAGTCCAAAAGAAGGGGCTAAGATAGCAGCTGTAATAAGGTGCTTGCGACTTCCCTTGAAACACCCCATTGCTTCTCAGGAAATAAGAATCACAGAAAATTACGGAAACTTGGATACTCGTAAGGATGCTTTTGGAAAAACTAAAGAGTCTGGCGTGGTTTTCCGTTTCAAAATTTGTGAAATGTCAATTGACGAGAATCTCGATTCGATTTAATTATCAGTCTACAGCTCGCACCGATGAAAGTGCGGGAAACATTCGCAACGTCTTCCTGGAATATCGACGAAAGGCTATTAAAGTTATTGTGAAGCTCCTTGCGTTCCGTGACTTTTACTTTACTTGAGAATGAAAAGGATGTCTGTAGAATTCGAATACTGGATGTTGCCCTCTGTCCCATCCACCTTACTCATGCAGCCTTTCACAGCAGTGCGACATTTTTTTTTTAATTTCGCTGAATGATGAGAATTGCAAAGCTTTTTAAAGGCAGTCCTTGAATATTGTCAATAACTCGAAAGAGGTGGTGTCGTGAAAAATGAGAGGATAGAATCGAACCTGGGACCTTGGCATGTGAGTGGACGCACTTACTCACTACGCTAGTTTAAAGCTAGCCATTTCTCTCCTCTTTTCATTCAAGAAAATCAAGGAATGAAAAGAAAGTGCTTCGCATGTGACGCCAAAACAAAATCACAAATCTGTTCTACACTTCTAAATTCAGTTCTTGCCATTCTGTCAAGTCAATGCTGACAAGCACTTGCGGCTGGAGAAATCTATTGACATACAACAGGGAACAAGGATGCGCATCCTACCTAGTTGTCAAACAGATCTAACTCTGCCATTCATCATTGATGACCCATGTCACACTGTTTATCAATTGTCAAGACCAAGTTCTCTAGCATCCGTGATTCCCTTGATGTCCCTCGGATCGGTCTTCCTCTTCTTCTAAAACATGAAGGGGTTAAAACAAATTCTTAGCTGGAGTGGTGCAGCCCATGCACTCGATGTTGCCGAGTCATGGAGTCCTATTGTACGCCACCCGCGGGCTTTTAACGCACCCACTTAACTTTGCTTTCATTTCCCTCAAGTTCAAAGATGACGGCGTCTTTTCTTCTTTTTCTTCTGGAGTCGCTTAGCATTTGGCTTTGTATGATTTATGTCCTTTACCCTAGGAATTTGGCGACCAGCTGCTTGGACAACACAAACGACATCAATTTCCAAAGCTAGCGGCGGCGGATCTCCACTAAGCCGTCTTTGGGAAGAGTTCACATTTGCCATAATATAGACAAGCTCCTAAACCTAGACAGCCATCCTAAACATCCATCCTATCCATCCTAGACAAGGATCAAGGATGGCACTGCCGCAAAACCTTCTGTCCGAGATGATATATGAGGGCTTACTTTCTACCTGATAGCAGAGACTTTTTTTCGTCCTCCACCTTTCAAGCAGCTGGTTCCGCATGTTCTTCAAAGTCTCTAACAGCTTCTTGACGATCCGCAGGAATCTCGGTGACGACCGACATGGTGTTAGTGAGCTCCAATTGTTGTCATAGCACAACAGGTCACTACCGTCGTTTGTAGCGTATCCAACTAGATTCTGATCAATTTAAGAAATAATGTCAAAAACAATTCCCTCTGACTCTAAATTTCTCGTCGTCCAAACTCGGACCTCTGTTTGTGAAATTATTGAAATTACCAAATCTACCCCACTCCCACCTTGATTAGTCAAAGTTCCAGAGAAACCTCAAGGGTGTCTGAGGATAAGCAAAATTCTCGAACTCTCCGCAACCAGGGCCACACGTCCTTCAACTCAAGAGGACATGTGTTTCTCAAAACTTTTAAGTGTTCACGTCTGGACAGCTCAGATAAGAGGCACAACGTTTCTGCTTGAAAGTGAAAGATTTTCAATTTGAATCCCTTGTCTCCCTCAAGCGGGCGGTCGACCTTGAGCTACCACCTTCAATTGAAACCCCATTTGAAATTCCCAGACCAATACGGCCGCACAGCAAACTTTTCTCGTACGTAATACGACGACGCACCAACAGGGATGACAAACAGTGCCGGAGAAACGGGTCAGGCGAATGCCACCCAAATTGACACTCACATGTGCACCGCACGCTGTTGGCCGGGGGCCGGGTGACGGGTGACGGGCGGGCGGCGGTAAATTTAATGAAAACTCGAGAAATCTCGAGGACTTTCTGAAACTCTAAGCAGTCTCCTAATTTCCGACACTTTATCTTTGCTTGGTCGGAAGCGAGCAAACTAAACGAGAACTAGACCACCACGAGCACGCAGCAAAAAAAAAAGTTCATCTTCCGCACCCCTCCCCGGCTGATTCCCGCTCTGCGAAAGCCGGATGTCTGCCCGACAGGGGATGGGGAGTGGAGGCCATGAAACTCAATTAAGGAGGAATTCTGGGAAAAACACGAGGGACGAAGGAGGACGCTGACATAATGAGCTTGATTTTTTGGCACAGCACATCCTGGCAGTTTTGGGGAGGGGGCAAATCCAGTGGCCTCCGGAGGAGCGTGAAGCGGAAAAATAAGCACACTGGTGGCCAGTGCCTGAGACGACGAAGATAATTATTTTGTGCCATGTGTGTCCACGATAAACCGACACGACATCCTTTCCGAAGTGCGGTGTCTGTTTGTGAAACAATTATGAAGCTGTGTATCCTCTGCCGGCTGGGTGAAGGACATCTCGTCGTCGTCGTCGTCGACCGCTCCCGCAAGGTAATCTTCAATTTCAATGCTCGTGTCTGCTCCGGTGGGACGAGAGGACGGTGAAGAGGAGAAGCCTTGAGGAGATTTCAAAGGATGCCTTAAATTAGTTTTTGTCTGCAGGTTTCTGTTTTCTTTTTTCTTACAAGTACCTCCTTGGGGGGATCGTCCTGCACAAAGGACGATGGAAATTCACTTCAGGGGTACTCTCTCGGCTGACAGGGAGCGGGGTGCGTGGGTGGAGGAGGACCATCGTCGGCATGTGGACCTGTCATTTCGTCAAGTAAATCAATCTGCTTTTAAATCCTTTTTTCCCCGAAAAGCAAAGCAGCAGTCCTGTCCTTGCATAAATTTCTCACAAGCCATGCCTGTCTAACTGTCGTTGTCCTGATGCTCCGTGAGAGTGTATCCGTGTGTGTCTGTCAAGCGCTAAACAGAATGGAAAATGAAATGCATTCTATTTATGGGGTATCCTTCTGGAAATTGATTCCTTTTTTGTGCGATTCACCACCCCGCCCCACGGCGGTCTGCGAAGAAGTGCTCCCGCCACTCTCCGCCGGGTGATTGACGAATGGGGAACTGTCAGTTGTTTGCAGCTTTGCCAATACAATTTGTATCCGTCCCCTGTATGGAGAATTCCATTTAACTTCTGTCCTTGGAGTGCCACAAGGACGACGGTGACGACACAGAAGACGATGACAACGACTGTGAGTGAGAATGCGCAACAACCCTTTGCCGGCTGGACGTCCTTTGGCATTGAAAAGAGAAGAATGGAAATGTGTCTTGACATTCTTTACTTTTGAAGGAGTTTTGCGTTTGAGTTGCAGTTTCAGTTTGAGAAGTTCCCCTCGGGCAGTGTGCAGGGAGTAGTCGGCTCCTTCTTTGGATCTTTGAATGGCCGCGGCACATTGCATTAGCTCTGGCAAAATGGATATAAAATTCACTTCAGTGGTTGTCTATTAGAATACACTTCTCCGAGGATAATGGATGGTATTTGAGTTCATTGAAGTGAACTCAAGCGGAGGTTAGCTGCTGGAACAAATGAGATACTGGCGGTTTGCGTCAGGCAGTTATTTCGCCACTCCAGATGGCGTAGCTTGAAGGACAGTCCAGCGAAGATGGTGCAAGTTAAGAATTTTTTTTTTAGTTTCCTTTTTCAGCTCGGTTCATCGCCCCAAGGCATGGATGGGAGTTCGCGTTTTAATCGCGTTTCTTTGTGGAATTTCAGTGTGAGACCAACTCAACTCAATTGTTCCTTTCCTCTTGCTTCACAGCTGATAAAACAGTTATGGCGAATAAAACAGAAAGCAAAGAATTTTGAATTCATAGAGCGATAACGGTGCGATAACTTCACGTCGATGCACTTAACTTGGAGACAAAAGCAGAGAGAATTTATAACTACTTCCAGAGACTGTTCAATTGGAAGAAGTTTGATGCTTTCAAGAAGTTCAGTAAATTGTGAAATATGGATTTTTCAATTTGCCCCCAAAGCGCAATGGGTAAGTGCGGCGACTCCTACGTCACTGTTCTTGTTTCGATTTTCGACTTTTATTCATTTTTTATACGTTTTGCGGCTGCGCCTCTGTCAACTGTAGCGTTCGTTTTTTTGAACGCAGTTTCTTTCGAGCGTCAACGTGAAATAGAATTGAAGCAGTGTTATTCAGAAAATTTTCAGGTGTCGACATAGAAGCAATTCTCATCCCGAACAACCATCCAACGAAAATCCAACACCTTCAACAAGAAGAGTTTGACAAGATGTCCTCATGGCGTTGTAGATCATTTGTTGGTCACAATAATTAATTGATGATTGAGTGGCACTACAGCCCACAAGGGGCTAGCTTCTAAAGTAACTACTCGTGTTCTGCGTGCTACTGCTGTCTCACGGGTAATGTGGACTAACCGTTTTTTGCCGACTCCGAACGGCGAGATTTGAGAAGCTTTTCGTAGACTGTCAGTACTACAAGAGTGTTGTCAGCAATTCGAAAGAGGTGGTGCCGTAAAACATTCGAGGTGTTCCGTCCTGAATCGAACTTAGACCTTTGGCGTGTGGATCGACGCACTTATCCACTATGCCACGGCGACCGGCGTTGGTGAAAATAATGGTCAGGGAAAAGCGCGGAATTAAGCCTTATATGAACAGTCTTTGCAAGAGAATGAGAAATATTAAATTTCAAAACATCTTAGAAACCTTTAGAGCGTTCACTTATCCCACGCTAGTGCTACGTTTTCACTTGTTATTGGATTAGTAAGTGCTGGCTTAAGTGCTGGCTTCACTGCTGGCTTTAGTGGGTGTTTAAAAAAATGTCGGTTCGAAATTGTCTCTAAAATGTAGCAGCTCCGGTAAAATCAATTGCATCTGGCAACCCCATAGTTTTTTTCAAATGCAAATAATTGCTACATCTTGGGCTTAGCATTAGCATAGCACAAGTTATCAGCGCAGAGAAATAAGTAAAACTTTCAAATTCAAGTTTTGCGATTGCACTTGTAATTGTGAAATAAAACCGAGTCGACGTTATTTGGCTTTAAGTGGTGCTGGAGATAAAATTCCGTAGTGCCCAAGATCTTATAAATCACAAAAAACGAAGCCCCGAACAAAACATTCAAGGACGGCGCATGCTGCCCTCCTGCCCACATGAAATTAGACCCTTGTAGGGTCTGGAGCTAAATTCAGTGAAGACCAACGTATCCCAAATTATTTTTTTAACAGAATCCTCAAGTTATATGTTTTTGCTTTTCGTGATTTTCGGCTTTTCGTGACTCTGTTTCATTTTGTAATTTTAGGTTTTTAAGGATTTTGGAAATGTTTAGATTTTGGACATTTTGTGTTTTTGGCTTCTTGTGATTTTGGATATGACGATTATTTGCTTCTCTTCTGACAACTGAATGATTTTACTTTTCTTTTTACATCACAAAACAATTTTTCATCTGTGTCGTGCGATTCAACGTGAGGTTTCATTTTCAATATCCATTTTTGACAGATTAAATTTAACTTCTGTAAAACTACTGTGCAATTTTTGTTGAGTTTCGTTTGGCAACTTATCATTCAAAGACTCACGACACAACGTCCATAAATTGTTCAGCTATTTTACGAAAATCTGTAAGAGCTGTTGTGCAATTAAAGAAACGGTGCGCATATCCGTCTCACTAAAAACACTTTACAAGTTTGAATCCCGAATTTACAGTTTTAGTAATGAGACTATAGCACCTGTAGTTGAGAGCGTACGCGAAGACCAATATGAGGCAAACCAAAATGTTACCGTCAATGTCTACAGTACCGCTGCTTGTTAATGCACTATGTGCTTTTCAAAATTTAAGCATATGGGCTCTGTTCTACAAGAAGCGCTTATAACCATAACGCGCGTGAAACAATGAACGTATTGGGAAGAGTCGAAACGGTGAACTTTTCCCGGCGAAATTGCTTCGAAGAACCTGTCAGCCGAAAGAGTGAAGGTTTGACACTCATGGTCACAGGGACTTCATAACGCAAGTTTGTTGGTCTGGTTCGACAGAGAAAGAAGCCATATTTGAGAAAGAAAAAAATTGCTCTTCCACTACGGCAACACACAAGTGCAAACGTCCACTGTCGAATTTGTTGGTGTGGTCAAATTTGGCTTCCAACTGCTGCCCCATCCATTTGGGCCACTGGATGATATCAGATGTCAACAAAAATACCAAAACTCAACCCATTCTACGCGCGATGAGATGAAAAAATAAATATTCATTGCGAATCCCACCAACCAACAAACCAGAGTGTCGGAATAATTCATCACTTTCCTCCACAATGGCACGCCACACTTGTCTCCTTAGATTTCGCCTCGCTCTTCATAAACAAAGTGCTCCTCCAAGAGGTTTCCCAGAAAAATAACAAAATTATCACTTGAAAGCAAAACACATAAAGAACCTCAATCAATCAGACAGAGGGTCGCAACCCCGACCACGCCACAAGATAAGTGCGAAACGATAACACACACCGCCGCCATGCGAGAGGATCTACACACGAATTTGAATTTATGAATCAATTATTAGCATCTGCCTCATATCCGCCTCCACACCACCACTCACCAACACACGCCCATAAATCCTGCCGCACACCCAAACGCACGCGCGCACAGGATTGATCGAAGCTTCAGCTTTTTATCATAATTTCAAGGAAATATACATAATCCTGCCACTGGAAGGGAAGAAATGAAAATAAATAAATACGAAGGGAAAAAAACACGTGAAACATCCTCACAGTGTTTATTTAAATGTTATCCTTAATGGCATCGTAATCCCCCCCAACCCCACACACACCCATCCACCCACCCATTTGGCACCCATCACCAACAACAATTAAAGTGGAAGTATAACTTTTCGTTGGCACTCAATCCTTCTTTAATATTCACCTCATGCATACATCATCCTTTTCGTCCTCTCAAAACAGTGCAAAAAGGAAGAAAAAAAATGAAAAACCGAGCACGCTTCTAACTGTAAACCGGTTGAGCGGAGCGCAACGACTTTCGAAAAGCTGGAGCGAAGCGCGATAGCTGGCAACGCTGGCTCATGTCGATAGCTTCCACCGCCGTCGACGTCATGGAAATAGTCACTTAATCCAGCCATTAAATTGTTGCCTAAATAATTAATCCCTTGTCTGTCAGTGCTCATGAATATTAATAAAAAACGTTAGCTGCAACAAATACAGAGGTACGCCATCCTTCCACCCCTCCGCCATCCGCCCATCCGCATGGTGGAGCTCAGTTTTCTGCCCCTTAATTGCTCTAGTGGCAAACGCACGTTTCGCAAATTATCCAAGAGCTCATTACAAACAGAACGACCAAGGGACTGACTGAAGCTGAAGTGTAACGAGAACGAACGAACGACCGAGGACGGTTACGAAGGAGCGAGAAAAAATGTAAATTTCGACTTCAGCTCTCGATTGAGTGTGCGGCAACGGAATGTAATATCCTTTCACGCAAAAGTGTTACTCACCCTCCCCCAGGAATGCGCAGAGAAGCAGGCGTCCCCACCGACGACAACGGGGGGCCGCTGATGGCTGAGCCCCGTGTGAAAGCCATTAAAGTCGAGTAGTTCGTTCTCGAGTGTTTGTATTTAATTTGAGATTCACACAGATCCCTCCCTCCATCCCTCACCCCAGCAGCCAACCACATGTGTGTGCGGCGCAGGGATAACAGACAAATGTCACTCAAGAACACATCCCTTCAGGTGGAAAATGTTTATGGAAATGCGGCGACGTCGGTGATGGCTGAATAATTATTTAGCACATCTAATAGATGACATGGCGGCTGCGGCTGGGAGGATGGGACACGAGTTGAGGGTGCGGTTGGCTTCCATTTCAGGACATATCACAAATAATCGGATATCCTTGAAGATAAGAAAGCAGCCGCTCAGCGGGAACACATTGTTTGCTCCTTGAAATGAGGTAAACACGTTAAGTATTCAAATTGTGGGCGCGCACAACAATGGGGACCGCGAATCTTTGTTGTGGCGCTGCGGTGGGTGGTTTCGGTTATCCATTTAGGAAAATTGAAAAAATAACAAAATGTCAAGAACTCTTCTGTTTTTAGCAGAAGCCGCCAACAAGTCGGAGGCGGGAGGCTGAATCCTTTGCCAGGGAAACCACGTGTCTTTGTGATTGTTGCTCGTGTCATATCGGGGCTCTCGTCATCGCCCTCGTGGTCATGATCGTCGTCATCTCGAGCAACGTGATGCTCATCGTTGCGCTTGTCGGCATTGTCCCCGTCATGCTCAACATGTCGTCCTGCTTGTCCTCAATGATGTGGTCGTGCTTGTCGTCATCCTAAGCAGTGTGATGTTCGTAGTAATCCTCAACAGTATGGTGCTCGTTTTAATGTTCCGCGTCATGCTCGTCGTCATGCTCATCATCATGCTCTTCGTCATGCTCATTGTTGTGGTCGTCGGCAATACCGCTGTCCTCGTTTCTGACGCTACAACCCCCTTCCTCATCGTTGTGGTGCTCGCTGACGTGACCGCCGTCATCCTCCTCATCATACATCGTCACCGTCCTTCTTGGCGCCATTCTTCCAATCATCATCCGTCAAACTCCTTGTCGTCATCTTCCTCTTGGTCTTTGTTCTCATCGCCTTTATCGTCTTTGAGGTTTCGGCACACACCGAGCCGACCGCGGGAAGCTGCCTTCATTTTTTAAATTTTCCATTATTGGTTGTAGGCCGTAAATGCCAAGTTGAAGGTCAGGGTTCGAAGTGGGTGAACGGAATTCTGGCGGCAAGAAAATGCGATTCGTTTGATGTTCTGCTTGACGAGGTTCTGCGCCGATTGAAACGGGATTCCGGTGCTCAGTCAGTGGTTTCGTGGAATTCTTTGAGACGGACTTCAAAAATGATCATCGAGAGGAGTACCTCAAACTGTCTATTTACAAGCAGACAGCGTCAGACAGAGTCCTGTTGGGGAAGAGGGCTTCAAGAGCAAAACAGAGAATCCTGTGTCAAAGCTGAAGACATTAGGAACAGGAAAGGACATCATTTCGGTCTTAAGAGTTTCGAAACTTTATCTGTCCTTTGACAGCGTCTAAGACAAGCAGTTCCCTTCAGTTCTTGAGACATTCCACTCAGTTTTTGGAGCGTTTAATGCAAGTGAGGAGGGTTGGATAGGATTGTCTTTGGAAAGTCCACTATTGATGAGATCAGCACACGGCGACAGATCCTGGAACAGACACAGGAGGTGCATACAGAGAGCAGCCAACACCAGGTCGAATATGACGGCAAGTACAGACATCAGTTAAATGGCGCCATGTCTAGTCGTGACGAAATCTTTAAAAGGTAAGTATGGTCCAGAGATCAGCGGGGATCTCTATCTTGTGAACTCTTATTCCACTCGCTTTGCTGCTCTGAATGCTCTGTTATATCGATCTACCATCGAAATCTAGAGGAAGATGATAGC
Source organism: Eristalinus sepulchralis (assembly GCA_944738645.1). Classification (NCBI taxonomy): domain Eukaryota; kingdom Metazoa; phylum Arthropoda; class Insecta; order Diptera; family Syrphidae; genus Eristalinus; species Eristalinus sepulchralis. The sequence goes on from OX122886.1 coordinate 60,910,768, forward strand.
TACCCGGCGGCTTTTAAGTTGAGGGAGAGCAGCCAAACAGAGGACTGCGGTATAAGGACATAGCTACAATCCAGGTGATCTGAAAATTTACAAAGATAACTGCGGGCAGGAGAAGGCAGGAGGGAACAAGAGGTTTTGCCTTCCCACCTAGTAAATTGTTGACATTCCGAGCTCCAGACAATTACAGAAAATTATTACTCCCGGGCATAAGCTGAAGGTTTTCATGTTAATGGAGTCGTAGGTGCTCGATCCAGCGCGCTATACATGACAGTTCAGTGGGCATTAAGGCTTTTAAGCGGAATTGACAAAATCTTTGATGATTCCTTAGGGTTCTCTTAGGGAGAAAGCTAGACCGAGCTACCAAACTAGTGGTTGCCGTGGCGTATTGGTTAAGTGCGGCGACCCACACGCAGAAGGTCTAGGTTCGATTTCCGGACGGAACACACCGCATTTTTTCACGGCACCACCTCTTTCGAGTTGCTGACAAATCAACACTCAAAGAGTTGTGGAGCTTCTCAAATCTCGCCGTTCGGAGTCGGCGAAAAACTGTAGGTCCCTTTCACTCGTGAAAAAACAGTAGCACGCACAACACGAGTGGTTCTTGTTGAAGCTAGGCCCTGGACCCTTGTGGAGTGTAGTGCACAATTATTACCACCACGTAGTAAGCCATCCTGGCAGAAAGCACCCTACCCCGTGGTACTGGAAACAAAATTGCTTAAGGATGCCATCGACAGAGCTGACCCCTGATGGAACAAACCCGAAACGCGCAGTATTTCAAGGCAGTTATGATCAAAATTCAGGCTTTCACCGATCAAAGACCCCTTTGACTAGACAAAAGTGACGGATTACAAACATTGTAAGTGGGCACTGTCTGATGGAGAACCATGGGCAAGAAGTTCTGTGACCTTTGAAGATGGACGTATCCACTGACCAAGGAATGGTTGAATCAGATTACTTCACTCAAATGTTCTTTGAAGAAGGCAAAGATTTGCCTATCGGTCGAGAAATTTATGGCCACTGTGTTCTGAGATTCACCAAGTGTCGGTGTTCATTTCAGGGAAAGGAAAAAAACGTTGTTGTTCTATTTTCATTTAAAACTCAAACACACACAGCAAAACATAACAACAAAAAAATATTCAATGCCCGGCTTTGATTCTCCCCTTTGTAGTTAACAGCTCTCTCCGGGGGTGCGTTTCTATGCTACAGCTTTGTGATCGAATATCTAGGAAAGAGCAAGTCGATCACAGGATCTACGATCTTACGCTGAATTAGAAAAAAAAACGGAACAATTTGGAGATGAACAATTGGTGGCTCCCAAGTCCGACTTATATAGTCTATAAGCTACTGCTCCATCCACAGTTTTCTTTGAATTTGGTCGTGTGTGACTTCTTTTTGTTTCCAAGCTTGAAATAATCACTTTTCGGGCAGAAATTTGAGTCATGTGAGTGCGTTTTTGGCGCTGCCTTCAAAGAACTTATTTGTCAGATGCGTTAAAGAAGGTGGGTTAAGTATGTCGAGCAGAAGTCTGTCCTTCACTACCCTAGAATTTGCTCAGTTCTTGCAACAGTTAAGGAGACTACGACCAGGAACTGCTTCTACAACCGTCTGGACGAACAAAAGTTAGGGTAGGACTGATGAAAAAAGTTTGAAAACGAGGTTTCATTCATACAGGTACCAAGCAAACTGGGACAGTCATCCGGTCAAGCGGCATTCTAGTGGTCACACTCTTGAATTAGTGGGCTTCAGCAATCTTGGTCAGGCAGCCACGTCAATCTAACCCGACACTGTCAGAAATCCGAAACTGCTTGAAATTCTAACAGTACAAGATTGGGGGACTTTAATGGGGCAAGATGCCCTCGTTTTAGAGACTTTGGCTTGACTTCCTACTTTGAGCAATGATCGGTTTTTAGACTTCGTGATTTCATCATCCACTCCAGGGGGTCTTCAAGATCATGATGAATTTCTTGTCCAGACTGTCCGGACTGTGTATACTGAAGAACATGGGGTTCGTAATAAAACGACACTTCTACCGTGAACTTGACGGGATTTCCTGGAAGTATTTTGAATCTTCTTGGGGCGATGCTTGGTTTCATGATTTCTTTTGTCTCCACATCATCTACAGACTTGGTGTATTCACCAAACCGTCTACTTTGAAAATCTTGGCAGACTTCTCGACAGAAAAGCCCGAAATTCCATCGCAGTCAACACATTCCTCTAACGTTCGACCTTCATCGCTTTTCAAACCTCTGCAGAAGAGATTTTGTCATGTCCCCGTCTTATAAGTACTCAAAATAGGATTTTGCGAGAATATTTAGGACAGTTCCAGTTCTTCCCTTTGGAATAAAAATTTTCGCAAAACCCCTGAACCGAAATCCAAATTTCGCGTTCTCCCCACGTTCCTTAGTCAACTTCATTACCTCTCCTCACCTCTCGTGGAAGAATCAGACAAACTACAGGCGAACTCCCTAAATACCCGCAAAACTTTGTTAACCCGGTATTATCAGTCGAAAAAACACGACGAAAAGAGAATGCCACAAGTCAAGTGCATGTTTTCTGCTAGCTACAGAAAAGATCATCATTCCCCCTCTTACACAGCGCGCGTCACGAAGGCGAAGGAGAAGCACTCCATTTTCAGGAAAATAAGGAAGACACAGTCAAAGAGGAACACAAACCAACAACATCACAGTGAAGTACGTCCTTTACGTCCCCGTTACTGGGGCACTACACACCAAATATCCTTCTTAAACAAACTCCTTGAGTTGAGGACACAGTAAACGAAGCGAACGCCACTCCCTGGGCTAGCAGTTAATGGGGAAGCCATTTCTATGGCTAGCATTTCCCCCCCAAGGTATAATTAATGTTCCCCTTGTGTGTGTGTACGAGTGTATTGAGTACCTTGTTTCTGTTCCAAGTTTAACCACGTGTCCGCCATTAAAGAGGAAATAATTTCCCATTCAACGTTTCCGTTCCTTTCCGTTCCTTGCCCATTGGAATTCTCAAACATCTCTTAGCCCCTCATCCCTCACGCCACGCCGTGTCGCCACTTTAAATGAATTGCGTCGAGACCAGTGGGGATGGGGTGCGCCCAGCCCCAAGGTAAACAAAGTACCATATCCTAGTGATAAAGATCCAGAAGGACATGACTACGACTCCGGGAGCAGCGCCACTTCCCATTCGACTGACTTTTAACTCTCCCTGCTCGTCCCCTTCCCCAATGCCAGGGTGGAGGATAAATAGTTTTAAGTTTGTCTACATCTTCCTGGCGGAACAGCCACGAACGGCTGCGATGATGGACCCGAGCCCGTACCCGGACACCAGGACGCGCACCGGGATCACGATGGCCAGGCCGCAGGAAACCTTGTGTTTATTTAGTGTGGTGCAACTTTCACTAATTAGGCCACCAATTTATGCATGCAATCCAAGGAAATGTGGGGGTCGTGTGACGATGGGGCGCAAGGACAAAGCGGCGATTATCGAGTGCAGTTTGAGGGGCGGGGGGGATGTTTTCATTTCTTTCTGCCAGCGATCTCATTATAATTCTGATGGAGCACATTGACTTAGGCCGGAGAATGGCAGCCGCAAGGACACACAACTATGAAACTAATTTTCCCACAAATTAAGCTTGCACCCACACACACACATTCACACACGGGGTGCAAAGCCACCGATGTGATCCTTAGAGCATCCTTAGCCAGGCAGGCAGTCAGGGTGGAGAGGCGATGGGGGAGTGACAACTTCAAGTTTTTGAAAGATGTCTTCTTACTCGCACCCCCTCCCTCCTCCCACACCGTGTTGTGTATGTTTTAATAACGAGAGAAGTGTGGGCGCGGAGGGTTATGCACAAGTGCTTGTCTGACGTCATTAAAATTCATACGCGGCCTACATTCAAAAGAGGCGGGTGCGGGCTGAGTTTGAGGGCCATCCCCGGTTTCGGGGGCGCTACCGTTCGAGCTCTTGCCTTGTTTCTCATTTCTTCTTCTTTCCTCTTATGAAATATGCAAAAGGATGGAGGAGTGTGTGGACAGAGGGCGCACAGCACCCTGGCCCCCGCCACCAAAGAGCCTTGAAATTTAATGCAAGCAGCGTGCAAGATGTCATGGAGAGGATAACAAAGTTCACGAAACGAAGACACATTGGCAAAAGTTTTTTCTCTTCAGCTATCCTTCAGATGCTTGCTTCTCCTTGTCCTTTCTCTCGCTCGCCATGCAGCACACGCCTAATGGATTTGATAAGTGGAAACTTTTCTATTGAAGGAGCTCAGCAGCGTACACAGCCACAGATACAGTTCCAACTTCTGTGAGACGGAAAGTAGGTTGGCCCAAAATGAGACCTCTCACATGTGACTCAATAGTTGGGCATCCATGAGAGAGCGAGTGGGGCGACTGTTGGCGAAGAGGATGCGAGCACTAAGGGGAGTTTGTCATGAGGGACTTTGGCCTGTGATAATGAGGACATGCTGAGGCTGTGTTATCGCAGAAATTCATGCTGCGGATGAGGAGCTGGGTGGCGTGCATTATGAAAGTTCCATTGACTACGTGCACAGCCGGGACCACGAAAGGAACATCATTATGTAGGCTGGCTTTTCATTTCGTAGAGATCCTCAATTACCTATGACATGAGTGAGAGAGAGGGAAACTTGCCCCGGCTCTGGAGGTTCTATCCTTTTGGGAGCTTGTTACATGGGAAATGTATTTTTCAGACATTTTCCACAAGAATCCTTGAGCAGGTCGCCGGAAAGATGCATGCAAAGGTGTTCTGTTGACTTTGTGTAAGGCCGGGGGGATTTGGTGCCGATTTGAAAACGTCACATGCAATTATTGCTTCTTGACATGGTTGAGAAGTTCTGCTTGCGAATGTCTTTTGGTCTGTCTGAATGTGTTTTCTCTGTGCTCTGCGAGACTTAGAAGGCTTGGGAAATGTTTTGAAATTTTGTGTCACTCAAGTGGCTAATGGGACCATAGGGGATCTGCATCTTTTCACTTTCACATTGAAAGGGGTGGCTAAAGGGGAAACAGAGATAAAAATTAAGCCAGCAACCGAAAATCAGGTAAACTAGGGTGGGGAGAATGTTTTTTCGGAGTCTTTGGACTTGTTCCTTTGCAAGATCCAAGCGACCCATATTTTCACTTCACGTATGAATGCCGCCTGCTTTCGTATCTTGAAAAGACAACAAATCAAATTTCCAAGGTACGTTCCAGGCCTGAAAGAGATGATTTGCGTGAAGCTGGCACGTACATGAGGTTACGTTAGATTCTTCCTTTAGGCGCGGAGTTCTGGATTACATTGTCGGTCGTTGTGACATTGTCCAACACAGTGACTGTATAACGAATCAAAAAAATCCGTGGACATGGAACAATGCTAGGCTTACGTTGTTATCAACGGATTTATGGTGGTGGCTTGAGTTGCGTGAAATATTACAGCTCAGGACATTACACTCGATTTTCGTCATCATCATCATTTTTGAACTGCGTGTTCCACTAAAGGGATCGTGAGGGGCAATGCATGCACAAGAGACCTCTAGGCCGGTCGAGCCTCCACCATCAACTCTGAATCCTTACGGGCTATTTCCAAACGTAACCAGACGAGTTTTTGGATCTGATCCAACCACCTTGATCTACCTAGAGGTCGCATACCTGATGGAATCGCATCTTAGGCACGCCGCGAAAGGGGACATCTGCACCATGTGGGCAAACCATAGAAACTAACTTCTTTCTGTCCTAAGAAGTAGCTGCTAGCTGCTGAATTCTGAGTTCACCCCATACTCTTGCGTTCCGCGGCGAATTACTCTCGCAACAGCGCGAAGAAATCTCATCTCAGCTGCTTGTAGTCACGATCATATTCATGACCATAGGTGAGAGTTGGAACCAACATTGAGCTTAAGACCCACAACTCACCAAATAAGGCATAAATATCGACATTGGGAGTGTAAAGGCTGCGTTCGGGATGTTGTGCACTATTTGGCGGAATAACTCAGAAACCTTAAAGGCCGAGGTACGAATATTCTCGGTATAAGGTTGCAGCACATGAAAAGTGGAAAATCATAAGGAAACTGCAGTCTTTGACGCATGGTTTCCTGTCCTATCTTATGAAGAACCTCGCAGAAGAACGATTCAGGAAACGATTGACAGTCAAGAAGCAGTGAATTGAACGCACTCTTCGAGAAGGTAACGACTGTATGGGAAGTTAAGAAATGCAGCGGCACCCAGTCAGACAAGATGATAGAAGAGCGACTGTGAAGCACTTGGCGTGTAACGGTCGATGAGGATTGGGTGCGAAGTGGAAAGAGGTGAAGGTGGCTGAAGGTAGCCGAGGTCTTAAATCCCACAGGGAACAGGTCTAAGTACTTGAGACTTTAAGAGAGAGTGCGAGAGAGAGAGAGAGAGAGAGAGAGAGAGAGAGAAAGAGGCCGATACAGACCCAAATTTCTTCATCGGCCAGACCCTCTTTAGCCGCTTTCGATGCCAACAATACACCCCTCATTAACAGCTCGCTGGCTTCATCTACTCACGTCGCTGTCACCCGTGATAGCCATCAGGTGAACGAATTTTTGAAAGATCATGCTTCTGGTCTTTGTAAAAGTCCCTTGAGAGGGTTCGGCTTTTTCTTGTCCCTTTCTCGCATTTAAGGTCCCGGTGAGTTTGTTACTGACCCTGAGGGAGCAGCATCGAGTTCTTTAACGCCATCGCAAACCATTTCATAAGTTTGACAGGGTTCTGCAAACTGGCCATGGACACTGTATCACTCGTATCCATGCACGCTGTCATTTGTGGCGTTGAAAGCGACGATCAGGTGGTGGGTATCGATTAGCACTTCTTGGATCTTTTACTATGTGTGCCGAAGTGTGAAGATTTTAGATTTGCCTGAAACCTCAGTGGGTCTGTTCATTATCAGGCGTTCATAACAAACCGAAACTGACGAATCTTGCAGGCTATGTTAAGAGGACTGATGTCTCGGTAGTTGACGCAACCAAAGGGCCACGAAGTAGGACGGAGAAACGACACTGAGAGTTACGCACCTAGTTTTTGTTCTCAATATCGACGCTCAAAAAACTTCTTTGAGAGAAAGAATTCAAGCTCAATGGTCGAAAGCATCGCGATTTTGGTTAAGAACGAATCTATTCCCGCAGGAACCATTGAACAAATTTCGCCTTAAACTGTTGCAGACGTTCTTTGAAGGGAGAAGAACATATGCCCCAAGAAAAAACCCTGCAGGTTTGATTTTACTATTTTCCAGGAAGGAAAGGATAAGGGAAAGTGACCATGGAAAGCAAAAGTCCCATCTCTCGCTTTGCTTAATTAAAGAAACTCTTCAGATTTCCACCAAATCCTTTTGACTCATCAAACTGCCCAAAGTTCGTGTTAAACGTCAGCCTGTGCTCGATGATACCGTGTTTAAAAGTAGACCAAGAGAGCACTTTCTTCCTTACATAGACTCCAATTCATTGCAATGCACTCTACACCCAGACCTGAATGAAACCGAAAGACCTTCCCCCATTCTATCTGAATAGTCCTCTAAGTTCACCCTTCATTTCAAGGATGCAGGGCAGAAATAAAACGAAAGAAACAGCAAAATTCTCAAGAATCCATTGAATTCAGGGTTTCCTCTTCATTCGTTAATCATTTTCCTAACCCAGCACCGCAGCAATCAGAATCGCATTGAATCTCATTTCGAGTTAACTGCCTCCAGCGCGCAATCCATTATAAAAGTCGCACTCAATTAAAAGCAAATGAAAGCCTCAGCTCTAATGAAGTGCCAGGCACGTCCTCGTACACACGCGCATCCCCAACAGGCGACGGGAACTACATCCACGTGGTTTGTTTAAAGCTCACTTCAAATTCAATTTGTTCGATAATTTCTTTCAAGGACCATAATCGACATTGCCACTCCCATCGAATGGATCTCCCGCCATCGTACATTTGTCGTCATGAGCACTTTGCCCGGAGAGTTTATGCACATGACATTATGGCGTTCATAACCATGTTTCACATGATGTGTGGGTTTGCAGGAGGGCGCCTCCACCCCCAGAGTCATTATCCTTGCAACAGTGAAAAAGAATGCATCGCCACCACCACCGACAGAAAACTGGAACTTTTCGGCTACGAAAAGGGCCACCAAACCGTATCTGGCGGAACGATAATTCCCGAGCAACAGTTACGGGCTCACAATACATTAACCCTTGGCCCGATTAAGGCTCGCAAACAGCAGCAGAGTACCCAGGAGGGCAAATAAAGTGCATAAATGCACGCTTAAGCCCGATAAACACCACAAGCACCTAGTGCTGTTTGTCTTGCAGTGCCACACAAGACCCGCCTCCTTTCCATGTGTGTGTGTGCCTGCCTGCCTGCGGCTGGGTCTTCTTCAAAGGACGGCTTGTGAGAGCAGTATCCTGGCATTCCGACAAAATAAACTAGAAGGCAATAAATTTCAGCACCTCCGCTGCAGCTGGTGCCCTTGTTTGCAGGGGTTGCAAGGCACTTAAGCTCTTTCGTGTTTACGACGGGAACAAATGTCCCCGCCCCAGCCACCGCCACCGCCACCGCCAACGCCTCTCCACCTATTAAACACAAACCGTAATCAATGGTGGTTACACCAAGAGTGTAAACACGTCCCCACTCCACCGGCAGCGACGCCGTCATAATTAACGAATACGTCTCCCCACCCACATCCGCCCCCACCCCTACTCGCGCCATCTAATTTGCCTAATTGTGTCGGTTTTTGCCTCCGAAGTCCTTAATTATGCCAAAGAGAACGATTCTGTGTGTCGTGGCGGATCAAATGACTGGGGAATTGTCTGTTGTCCGACGACGACGACGATGACTTCTCTTTGTGCGGCGATTAAGGACTCCTGCTTTGTTTATGCGCCGGCACCGCCCTCTCAATCGTCTTAGTGGCTTAATTGAAAGGATCTCCCGTCCCCCGGACCGTGTGCGGAGTGGGTGGGGTGGCCGTATCGACGACTCGCCGGAGAATTGTGCTTTTGCAATAAAAATATCGATTACGGGCGCCTTGTGGTGTGGAAAATTGTTTTGTCCGATGAATATTTGATTTGCGAGGACAATAGGCGAGCAGAACACTTCAAGGAACTTCGTGGCACTCTCTCCCTCTGTCTCTCATGAATGAGTGAATTTTTCCAAATTGAACAAGAAGTGGATCCGTTTCATGAGCATTTCCATGGAAAACACTTGGGCAGGGGATGGTGAATCGCCTTGGAAACGTTTAACAAATCAAATTTTGGTCAGGGAAGAGATGAAATGAAATGCTAATGTCACTGAGTTTCGACTTAATCAAAAGACATCTGGACGGCATGGACCATTGAGTCGTGAGGTTTTGAGCAGCGTCTCCCAACGAGAGCACATAAATTATGAAATCACTTTTCATTCGTATTTATGAGAGAGTCCTTAGCGTGTCCGATTGTTGGAAATTCCGAGAAGTAGGACTGACCTTACTAGAGCTTGCTCGGCGGAGCGGAGGGTGAAAAGGATGAAAGGTCAGGGATTTTCATTGGAAGACGTGGGTGGCGAGAGTCAAGGATGCAGTTTTTCTTTTTAGCCGTGGAGGAAGGCATCCTCCACGTGTGTCCTGCATAAATTGGTCCTTGAATTAAAATGGGAGAACAGGATGATTAAATAAGGACATTTTACATAATTTTTGAAAGGGAAGTGGGATGTTTTGAACTACAGACATTTGCTGGAATTTTGCCGCATTTCGCCAGAAATTCCAATTGCTTCCATTCATTATCCTGCATCGCTCGGTGTCCTGTGTAAACATGAATTCCGAAGAAAAAATCTAATGAAAATCATGTGACATGGCGCATAGCTTTCGCATCATTTCCCAGATTTTCGAGAAGCCAATGAGAGATCCAAGCCACGGGCCTTACTCAACTTTGACCCTCAGCCCCCCGCTCAAGAAGGATGCCAAATGCTGCTGTGCAAGAGATACTCCCACAGAAAATGTTTCCTCTGCGAATTCCATTTCCCAACTGGAATGTTAACTGAAACACGCCTCATCCAGCGAACGGAAGACATATTGCCTTCCGTTCGCCTCGCTCCGATTCAGTCAGCTGACAGGGCATATTTCACGCTCCCTCGAGCGTCCATAGTTCCACCAACGATAACAAAATATAAGCCGCACGTGTCCTTCCCCTTCGCTCTTATTCCCCCCCTCAAAAGGGTTTCTCGCACAGGGCCGCACAGTCCCCACGCACAAGGCACAAATTTAATATCCCACCACGACCATGAATCATGCCGCCGCAGTCCACTCATCAAGGAAAAATATGAAAATCCTTCCTGATCCTCAATTAAAACTACACATCCAATCAATGGAGGCGACATCGAGGAAACCCATGAATTCGCACAAGATTGCGTCTTCCCTCTCCGTGTTGGTGATAACTTTTCTAATTTCGCTCCAAAAACCGGGCCCCATCCATTAGGGGTGTCTTCGCAAACAGACATTCCAACAGATAAAATATCACCGTTCGTGTAGTTTCAGCCTGATGGGCTCTCCTGAAAAAGGATAAATACAGAAAGCATCACGTACGATTGTCGTCGTTTCACTTTGTCAAAGGACTGCGGTGTGTGTGTGTGCGTTTGCGTGTGTTTTTCCTTTCGTCCGAAAATTGAAAGAACTGACATTCTCCCCAAAAAAAAAACATACCTCCAGGACCTGCTCAGCACACACACACACACACACATACATACACACATGCAGCAATCGATGTCACACTGGGCAGTGGGGTAATTGAAATTGATATAACGAAACCAATTTCAACATTCCGAAAGTATTTGTGGCGAGGGCCGAACACCCCCATCGCTAAATGACGAATCCAAGGACACACACTGCCAATTGAAAGGCATGAGTCGGGAAAAATTTCAATTTCCTATGCGATTGAACGGACGGGCGAACCTTCGCTGGAGGAAGAGAAAAAAAAGAAAAAATACAATTCATGTGTATGTTGGAATAGAATTTCAGGTCCCCTCTCAGGCCTCGTGGGCACATCCTTCAGGGGGTTAGAATTTTATTTTCCATCGACCCTCTCCTCCCGACGACCTTTGCTGGCCAATAAAACGAACAAAATGGACGATTTCCCTCAAAGCCGCCCGAAGGTTGAAGCATGTACGTACCATCCTGCAAAGGATTCATCATCTGTATTCAATTTGTCGTCAGCGTGAGCATGGGAAAGGCTGATGTGTGTGTGTGTGTGTGTGAGCGTGTTTCTTTGCTTCATGTCAAGAAAAATATTGACTTTGAAGTTATACTGCACTGTCCCACCCCCTCCCCACTCATTGGCTTGTGCAGAGGAAGAAACATCGCGGGAGGTGGTGTGGGACTCGGTGAGTTGTTTGTGAGTGCACAATGCTGGTGCAGTGAAAACTGGCTTTGTTTGCCAAATGAAGCAGGAAGGAAGTGTGTTACTGGTGCGCTGATACACTGCAGTGAATTGAGCTGCATAAACGCGACGACAGATATTCGTGGCAATTCACGGCGGGCTTGAACGTGGGTGCCTGGGGGGAGCGAGAGCTAGTTGGGCAGGTTAGGCGGCAGGCTTTAAGGACATTTCATGAATATTTCAAGATCCTGTACTGGTGGACTCTTGAGAGTGGTTTGAGGTGTGGGAACATTTGGGAGATGCCTAGAAGAAACAGTGCTTCGGACGCATTTGCTTTGCGAAGAGTTCGATGGAGGAATGACTAAGCGAGGCTCAAATGAACTCGTTTGAGAGCTGTTTCTCCGAAAGAGACTTACGTAAGGTGGCGCCGCAGTCCGGGGTGAACCTGGGCCTCACTCCAAAAGAGACACGATAATTTTTTTTGTTGATTTGCGTACTATTTCGGAATATTCGTGAAACTGAAGTTTTAATCTACAAGTGACAAAAATTGAATTCTCGAGAGCGAATCATAGGTGCTCTGACTGAGTCTCCAGAATGTCCTCCAGAATCCTCGGCACCTCCAAGCAGAACGCACAGGGAACGACTTATCTTACAAACTTACAAACGAGTCACTACACCTTCTGCAAGCACCCGCGTGTGCGACGGCCGAGCGACGAAGACATTTGCGACGCCTGTGGGGAGGATGAAGAAAGTGTGGAGCACTTCCACTGTCACTATGTCACCTTTGGCCGTCTAAAGTGGCAAATTGTTGGCGCTGACGAGATGAGAGTTGATAATGTAGCGCTTGTCGTTATTCCTTCGAAGGACAAAAAAAGTTCTGTGAATGAAGGTCGTTGTCAGGCAGTTCAATGGAGCAGTTTTTGAGTCTCAGTGCTCCAGTGTAGTGCTGCACAAAGCATCCGGAAACGTCTCCATAAGCTTCACACATTGGTTCGGGTGTCTAGGACGCTCTCTTATGAGGAAGCAGATTTCTTAGAGCTGACATATGATCATGACCTGAGGTCGTAGAAGCATTGTTGGTATTCCTTGGGAACACCAAGAAAATCTGAGCGCAACAGTACAGAAGCCAAACAGTCACAACAAACGACGCCACACTGTCACTGAAATATTTCGAAAACCCCAACATCTCGTCGACTGTTCAATGACTAGAATGAGAGAATCCTCTTTCAAAGATAAGTTTTCAACCCCAAAATCCACTTATAAATTGAATTCCCTCCCACATTGCGGATAGTCTCTCAGAGAGCACCCATTCGCGATCGAATTTCTCAAAAACGCCTGTCAAAAGCATGATTAACGAATTTTTACAATATCCGCCATAAAGCTTCAGCTCAATCGGCAAGTACACGCCATTCATCATTCGACAGTAAGCCCTTCAAAAAATGTAAACATTTCACACCGAATGGCCGTTCACAGATGATGCCGCCTCTTAAACGCGCCCCACGACCTCCCAGTAAATCACCCGCGCGCTTAAAATTTCGAAACACTTCATAAAATCTGTTTATTCATGACAAAGTTTTAATAAAAAAAAAAAGTAAATTTACAATCTGCCCCCCTGGTGCGTGCGAAAAATGGGAAAAAAGCTGAAACTCAGGACAACATCGGCAGGAGAGGAATTAAGAGCCTCATCTGTTGGATGCCAGGACAACGCCCGCCACCCGTTCCCAAAGATGAGTGAAAATTTATCTGTTGCACGATGTTTGAAATAATTCCCGGAAATACCGCGGACGCGCACTGCACACCAAACACTGCGGTTCACGGGCGTAGGCCTCGTCCGTTTAATTCATTTAGACACACTCGGTGCAGGGATGTGAAGGACAGCGAAATATCAATTTTCCAGGCAGTCAACTGAAATACTTTTAATTAAACCGGAACCCCAACCAGTGACCCGCTTCGGTGCGAACAAAAGCGAACGAGTGTTCCGCAGGATTGGGGGCAACAGCCGCTGCAGCAGTTGATGAGGAGTAATCGATTGCCGACGCTTACCGATGAGCGATGCCTGCCCTTGGGTGGGGAATTGAAGACATCCCTCGGAAATTAATTTTCGGCGAGAGAAGTTATCATTAAAGTTTATCCTCACTTAGGTTGGATTTGGATTGAATCCGTCATGCTGCGAGGCTGTGGTATGTCAGCAACATTTGTGCTGTGATGGAGTTGTGGACAGTTTTCGGGCGCCACAGAAAATGGACAATCTGCTGCGGCTGCGGATGACATCCACGTGAGACAATAAAACTGTCATTCGCCAGCTTATTAGGTGTCCTTTCGGTTCTCTCGATTTGCTGTGCTGCAGTGAAGCACACCCCAACCCCCCGGAACGGTGGCTTTCTATGTTAATTTGCAGGCGAGATGGACACACCAGCCGAGGGGTGGGAAATTTATAGGCGGACGAAACGGCACAACAGCCAAGCCCGACCATAAATTTCAGTCCATCATCCCCGAAGATGAATGGTGATTAGGAATAAATTTACTTTGGCGGGCAGTTTAATGCGAAGTGGGAGTGGGAGCGACTGAACTGGACGTTATGGCCGCGCCATGAGAAAGTTATGGTTTACTGCCTCAGATGTGGGTCACAGCGAGGGGATGGGCTGGAAACTTTGGTCGTTTGTTGTGAGTCTTTTCAAGCAAACGGGGTACTTAGCAACTTTTGCACACACATGTGTCACAGGATTCAAGGTGGAGTTCAGGTGGATTTTGCTTGCTTTGGAGTTGAAAAGTCTCTTTCTAAATGATCAATAAAATGACAGGGAATGAGCGCTCGATTGCAACATGGAGACGAGCTTCTTAGCATCAGGAAAAAGGTCTGAAGCTCTTAGCTTTTTAAAAATTTCCATCAAAGACCTGCAATTTATTCAAACTATCCAAAGGTTTCCAATAGTTTTGTTGAAATTAATGGCACACCTGCCAGGCACCCGAACGTGATTAACATAAACAGACTAAAAGCAGTCAAACTTCACTCTCAACATAAATGTTCCCTTTAAGAGGCTTAACACGTTCAACCAGTCCCTTCGCAAACAATGATAAATGATTCCCTAATCCCTATGCGATCCCAACGAACTCTTAATCTCACCCAGTAACGTCCTCACCCGCCACACATAAGCGATTCCTATCGCATCGCCGCCGTCCTGATCCAAATGTACACATCGCTCATCATCGCCTACACCCGCAACACAACAACAGGTGATATAGAGCGCCTCTCATGCCATACCCCACCATCAATAACCGGCTCAGCAAACACAGTTCCTGTCGGATCCCAAATGATGTCTACATCCGGCCTAAAGGCAAAATTACAAGATAATCGTTCATCAATCATGGAAATTAACTTTTTAGAGTGCGCACAGTGCGTTACTAATTTGTTTACCCATTACACGAGCGTCCCCACCCCCACCCACCACACACGCAGCCCTCTTAATGATCCAAAAATATCGGCTCTTGCACCAGCAGCAGCCCCACTGGGCCGGGATGACGGCATAACAACGGGAAATGGAATCATCATAAGCCAGCAGTGTTACACACGATTTATTACGAATTTATCTATCGGGGAAACAGAAAAAAGGATTAAAACCTAATTAATCATATCTGCGGGATGTGCCTGCCCACATTCACGCCCGCCAGCGATTATCTAATCATTCCCATCCCCACCATCATCTGCGGCAGAGAGGAGCTCATATCCTGGATGACTGTTACATCATTAGAATAATGTACGTCAGCGGTGGCCCAGAGGGAAGGACATCGCAAAAAATCCGGTTGAAAGCAATCCCCCCCCCCACGCCGCCACACGTTCACGTACATTTATGCAAGTTGTAGTTTTTATCATATTTCTCGTGAGAGATTCAGTTCAGGTGACGGGACCAAACGACTTAAATGAAACCAGGTCCCCCCGCCCACTGCCCATTTTTTGTGGTCAATTCTAGTGCGACAATGCAGCCTGCAGAACTCATTCACAACACTGCGCGCAATCCATTTCCTCATTTCCTTCTGCTTCTCCGACGCTGACTCTCCCCCTCCCCCCACCCCTCCATTTGGATCCCTTAAATGTATGCCCACATCACCGAAGGACACCAAAACCAAGCGCGACCAAGAAGACAATGCTGTCGACTGTGATGATGAGGAGGAGGGGGAGGAGGAGGAAGAGGTGCAGAAGGAGGATGATGGCGACAACGAGAACGACAACGGTTGAAAAGAATAATGTGTTCATCGTAGAATTTATTTTGAAAAAAAAAAACCGTGACAGAATGAGATCAGGATGCGGTTGCAGTTTCCCAAGGCAAGCGAATACCATTTAAAACGCCTTCCTTGAGGGTGTTGCGGCCAGGGGGGAAAGAGGCTTGGCTTGAACGAAGAAAAGAAAAACAAAACTCTAGACAGCGTTTAAAATTTATTAATTTACACGGCGAAGGATTATTTTAACGTCACTTTGTAGGTCAGCCCACCTTGCTTCGTTTGGGCGCGCTCATTAATTTTTCAAAGAATTTCAAATAGTAGTTGTGCGCTCCCGGTGAGAGGGGGGGGGGGGGGGGCATTATCATTTTCCGCAATTTATATTATGAGCAGTGAAATGATTTACATACCTCGCCTCGGCCGCCAGATCCTTCGAGACTCTCATCATCGATGTATATCTCATCCCTAGGTGTTCCACTACTCGATGATGCTACGGGCGATGAGGGTGACGGCGATGGTTGAACAGTCTTCTGAAAAGAAAAGGAGAAACAGAGAGAGGGAGACGATTAAAAAAACGAAATGATTTTTAATGCGATTTAGAAATGAAAAATGAGGTTACACTGGTGTGAGGTCACTTCTGAAGGACTTTTAAGTTGATTGTTTTTTTTTTCTTGTGCTCCAACAAAATGGTTGCGAAAATGGTGAAAAGAAAGAGAGAGAGTGAGAGAGTGGGTGGAGGGACCTTGTTTCCTTTAAGTAGGATCACAATTAGCGAATGCCAGGTCAAAATATGGTTTGATTGATTTCTTTTCCAACAAACCCTTGACAGTAATTTATTCCTTTCGACAGGGCTACGGGCAACTTAATGAATGAGAGGAAAGGTCAAGCCGTGGACAAGTGTAACGAGGACCGAACCCTCGTCCGGGTGCGGAGTGTTGACAAATGTCACGAAATTGAGTTTGGCAAGAGACTGAGGTCATGTCAATATTCTAAATTGTTTCCCTCCTCCCCCTTTCGTCACGAAGGACACTTGTGTTCATCAAAGATGCTGTCAAATGGATTTTATTTTTTTTACTGTTTGTGAGCTTGACTTAACAGCTTGAAGAGAAAACTCACTTTCGTGGACTTTTTGCAGTTCACAACTGCTTCATTTACATATATGCAATTTTTAGCGGATTCATGTTCATGTATTTTATTGTTTTAACAATTAAAGCAAGGATAACAAATTTATGACACTGTCTAGAGCTTTAATTCAAGTAAACATTTATGCGCTCTTCACTTTTATTCTTCCCCTAAGCGAACATTTTCGCGTATTGAAGGTTTCGTTTGTGCAACGTACGATCATCGAGGAGAATTTTGAAAGTTACTGACAAATAGAACCAAAACAAAATACGGGGTTCAAAACAATAATAGCAGAATCAATGACTTAAGCCCTGCATATGAGCAATAAATCACTATTGGTGATTGAGAAATTAAGAATTAGAATATCAAAATATATCGAGATTTCCATTCTTTTCTTACCATCATTATTCGCAAATAACAACGATAACAAAAAAATCACTATTACCACCAGAATCACCATGAAAGCAACAAAATCGCTGCTTGCTGCCAGAATCACTGTGAAAAGAGTGATTGGTGCTCTCAAAACAAAATCTACCGTTGTCAAAATTACAGTGAAAGGAGTGTCGAAACATCGAATCCTTCGCGTTACGTTGCGGTTAGAGAAATGGATGTTTGTGTAGAAAGGGAGATGGCATGTATAATCCATTCGAGCGTATCTAAAATGGTGATAATCACCTACTCCCTACATTTGCGGCCTGTGACAGTCGGCCTTCTTTGAAACTTACATATGTCACGACTGTTTACGTTTTTGTCACTTCGGAGATGTGACAATTCACTAATTCACTCCGGTACTCTCTTTTTGCAATAAAAATATTCTTTGAAAGTTTGGAAAATGCCTCAAGAAGTCACAATCTTGAGAAACATTGAACTAGACGGAGGAGTCCAGCGGAAGAAACCATGCATTTCTAGTCTTAATCGCCTGAAATGCATTTAGTTCGAAAAACACTAATCAAACACCGTTTTGGGATATTAGTCACCCTTAGTGACAAGAGCGAGAGTTTGAGATTTGGTTCAAACAAAGGACTAATGTCTAGAACTTAATTTGGACGGCAAAGTGGGGGGCAAAAAGGTGCATTTCGGCTACGGATTCGGAAAGTCAACAATGAATAATAAGGATCCTAGGATGTAATAATTAGCTCTGATGACTTCTTCCTCTTCTTCTTCTAGTGGCGCTACAGTACGGGGCTCAACCAGCACACCTCTCTTGTCAGCACGATCTTTCGCCAGTTGCGCACTCCAAGTTGCTTGAGGTCCTTCTCCACTTGTGTGCGCCACCTTAGCCTAGGTCGTACTCTGTTGCGTTGTCCCAATGGCTCAGATTCAAAGACTTCTCGGGCAGGAGCAGTGGTGTCCATACGCTCTACATGGCCTAGCCATCTTAATCGTTGTATCCGAAGCAGTGAACTATAAACGGTATTTTTGTGCTTTAAATATATTTTTTTGTGACTTGTGACATAGTGTTATTGAACTTTTGAAAAACGGTTTAGTGGTATACCAATTTTTGCCTCTCACTGCAAGTCGCAACAAAATCACTTCGAAAAGCGTACTTTCAATTAAAATCAGTGTCAGGCGAATCCAACCCGTTTGATGCATTTGCAAGTATAGTATAAATCTAGGCGCATTTCTTGCTTCAAATTCTACTGGTTTGACTTAGTTCCATTGCATATGCTCTATAGCTCTGTTGACAAATGTCAGAAAATTAAGTTAAGCGAGAGTCTCAGGCTACGTCAATGCGGGAAATTTCCTTCTTTGAATCGAAGTAAGTCAACTTTCACGCATTATTTCTAGTTTTGCTTGTTAAGAACGACTCTTAAGCATGAAATAAGAATTTTGTGTATCGTAGTGATTTTCTCTGCCACTGGGCAAGTCACAATTGGGCAACCCTAGTTTCGCGATCTGTCAACTGCCAGCTCTATCGTGAAGTGTGACATTTTTGATGTTATACGTACTCAGAACGTTTTGACATACGAGCGCTATTTGTGTTGTTTACAGTAACTTAGAAGATTCATTTCGCCCAAAAAATGGAATTATATCGTGCAAATTTTTGTGCGATTATTTTCTACAACTTTCGACGTGGATTTTTTCAAAAACAGTGCATCGATGAACTTAATTCAATTTTTGGCGATGAAGCTCCATCAAGGACCAGTGTTTATCGATAGTATGCTGAATTCAACCGAGGTCGTAGTTCACTCCAAGACGAATTTCGTGAAGGTCGTCCAAAATCAGTTGTTGTTCCGGAAAACATTGATGCTGTGCGCCAACTGATATTGCAAAATCGTCATATGACATATAGTGAGATTGAGACAACCTTAGGCATTAGTGGGCCCAGCATACATTGAATATTGCATGAACATTTGACCGTCAAAAAAATTTGTCCGCGTCCACAATTTGTCGATTGGTCGAAAGAAATGCTCCAAAAATACGATCGCGGTGCTGGGAAACACGTCTATGCCATCGTGACAGGTGAAGAATCGTGGATTTACGCGTATGAGCCCGAAAGTAAACAGCAGTCGACTGTGTGAGTGTTTCAAAATTAACCAAAGCCAACAAAAGTTGCTCGCGCACGAAGCACTTGCAAGCTAATGGTCGCCTGTTTTTTTTAAAAAACTGGACATGTCGCAACCGTATCACTAGAACAACGCAGAACAGTCAATTCTGAGTGTTACACAACCATTTGTTTGCCAGTTGTCTTCCAAGAAATCAGGAAAACCAACCGCCGAAGACGGATCACTCTTTACCAAGACAATGCGAGCTCTCACACATCGGCTCAAACAACTGCATTTTTGAGCACTCACGAATACATTAAATAGACGTCAGTCTATGGCAGAGCTAAAACATACTCCCAAAAGCGCAGATACTTTCCGATTGTCTAATTGTCGACCTCAAGGCCGTCAGCGTAGATAGTGACGATAGTTGCACGAGTGATGCACTCGAATTCTGGAATTAATGCCAAATGACATTGATTCGCGCTACACCATCAACGTCGGTAAGATACCCGTCAAGGCCTTCAATGCCAAAGATTTGCTGAGGTAGTGTGAAGCTCTATTAATAATTGAGTGGCACTATAGTCCACAAGGGAACAGGGCCTAACTTCTGCAACAACTACTCATGTTGTGCGTGCTTCCACTCTCATGAGTGGAAGGGACCTACAGTTTTTTGCCGACTCCGAACGGCGAGATTTGAGAAGCCTTTCCTAGACAATTGATTGATCTTTGAGTGTTGTCAACGTGCGTGATTGTGTGAAGGCAGCGAACTGTCTAAGCCAATATGGGATCGTAAGTCAACCAAGACTTCCATCAATCTAAAAAAGCGAAATGATAGGTGCCAGCTATTGGAACCCAAACACCTCACAAGGGCCCATGAGTTATGGGCAAACCATCTGTCAAATGGCTGATGAGCATAAACAGGTGAAACCCTAAACTCCGAGTCAAATTGTTAAAATTTCATTAAAATGACAAAATACAGTTCGAAACCACCTTGTCCGCAAAATCATTTGATGTCAGACAAGCCTCCGGCTTCATCAAAACAAAACCTCGAACAAGCTCTTCCACTCGACAAAATATTCCAATCTGGTGTCCGCTATTTAGAAACCTCGAATTTCTCATCAGCGGACCTCGCCACAGAGTCGCACTAGGTGCGCGCATCGCAGTCCCGTAATTATGCCCGCAACCACTATCAACTTTTCACCGTGTGCACCTCAGAAACTCAGTCGGTGGCGTCAACGCGCGAATCACATTTGCATCCGGTGCCATCGCCGACCACACGGGTGGATAAACCACCACCCCTAGCAGGCCATTTTGATTTATTACCTCCGCCGTGGTTCATTATTCTTGTATTCCCCGAGTTTATCGGGCCCCACCCAAATTCGCTCAATTTCTGATCCATTAACTAATTAAATGATTTTCACACAAGCCCCCCCTCCCCCCACCTCAACACACAGACACTTTATAAACATCTGGAAAATGTGTTTCACTCCCCCAGAATCTGCGCGCCATATGCGTCCGACATCCAGGTTCGCGGAATCGATGCCACACAGTAGTGCTGTCCATCTCCGCTCCGGTCGAGCGAACGCACAACATGCCTCACAAGCTCAGCGGTGGCCGACCGACATTTGCGTCAAAATGAAGAAATTTATGCAAATTGGCGAATTCAAATGAGGCTCATGTTTGCAAGGTCCTTCGAGATACGCCTCCCCACGGCCTCGTCCATGGCGCTGCTGGTGACCGCCCCTCCCTCCACCGCACACACGGGGTCGTTTTCAAAATATTTCGTGTTTAAATTTATTTTAATGCGGCAGTTGTTCCGGCAGCAAACCGCTACTACATCGCAACAGCCGCCATTAGGACACAAATTTCATTCGATATTTGCGATGCGATTTCGCCACCGTTCGTGCCGCGGCGATGCTAGGCGCCACAAAACGCGTGTTGCGTTCCATTTGCGTCGAGGAGAGGGCCTCAGCCGTACCTCAGCCTGATGAAGTTAATAAAATTTTAATATCAATTTTCCAACGAGCCAGGCGTGCGTAAATCAGAAGGGGGCCTACTGCCCCCTCCACCCAGTGTGGAGTGGGGTGCTAAATAAAAGTCGAACACTCGTATCCTGTTACAGTTTATTGATTTTGATAAATGGGAGTTTATGGCCCTCCCTTGCCCGGGAGCTGGGATCCACTTTCTTTCGGGGGGTGGCTGGTGGTGTCGGTTTCGCTTTCAAATTTGCGACACTCAAGCCGCACACACTCGCGCGTGTTGTTGGGTGGCTGTTGTTTGCATGTTTGGGGATGTTTGAAACTCTTGTGGTAAATTCGATTTGTATCCGCACCCATCCAAAGGGGAAATTCAAGGGAGGGCGGTGAGGGTGGGGTGGGATAATGTGTCTCTTCTGTTTGGTATTGATGAGTCGTTTCATAATTCTGGAAGATTCTCGCACCAGGCAGCCGCGGGCATGGAATCCGCTCTGCCGGAATGGGTTGCTGCCGTAGAATGTGTGCCATCCGACCCACCCCGAAGGTCATGTGTGGATTTTTGGGGGGGAGGGAGACGGGGCAGCCACACACAACGACCTTGTAATTGTGTTCCTTTTGATTCATGTTTGCGGAGGATTATGTGTAATCAGTTGGAGGTGGAAGAAATCTGAGCCGCAGGCATGTGAAATCGTGCATGATTTGCATGTGTGTTGCCTGGGAGGGTGGGGGGAAAATCGATTTCGGTCTTAACAGGTTCGTGTGAATGATCAAAGGTTGAGCGCGCCCGAAACGAGCATCCTAATACGGTTTTCTTGGCGCGAACGATGTGGCAAATGTGAAGTAGGGAACCCTTCCTCCGGTACGGCTCTTGTTTATGGGCTCGTTTGGGTTTCTACTTTATTTGAGATTATATCGATGACGGTGAGGGGGAGGAGGACGTTGGGCCCTTCCAACTGGCGGAGCACAAAAGCCGAAGAGGAAAAGTCGAGGGCCATTAGCCCATGATGGGTGAGTTTCGTTGCGGTAATGCCTTCGAACTCCATTTCTCGCAAGCCAACTCAAATTGGTGGGGGATGCTTTCAGGGTGAAGGAGTGCGTTGTTTGGTGAGGAATCAATAAATTAAAGGCGACTATGGGCTGAGTGATGGGGATTTAGACACGGAAGTAAGTCGAAAGGGGTATGGGGTGGCAGGAGCAAAAAGGAACGTCTGGATGGCATTTGGTTTCGGATTTAGAGCTGATGAACCACCTCACGAAATGAGGCTGAAAAAAGGAGATGTACCGAATGGTTAATTGAATGATCGAAAATAAAAGAGGGTTTTCATACGAATGGGTCAAATATGGTCTGTAGTTTGTTGCATACTCTACGCGTTATTGTTTCCCAAGGCGTCACTTCTATCCCCAGCTCTGGCTTGGCACTGAGGTTTGTGCTGAGTTTGTGACTGTAAGTGCAAACCTTGAGGATGTAGCCTTCATTCAAAGCTGGCCCTTCAATGTTTCTTGACCAAACTGACTTGTCAGTCAGTTAACATACACCAAAGGAACGCGAGATTTGTCCAAAATACTGTCGCCGGCAGCGGTTGAGATGAAGCAATCCTGGAGAGCTTAAGACAGTTGAGACCTCACCGCAAAAGAACTAGGGTTTTCACAGAGACTGCAACTTAAAGAATGTTAGTCTAAGTTTGCGTTCACACTGAAGCTAGGCTTAGCTAGGAGTAGATGACTCAATAACGCATTGACTGCCGCATGGAAATGTGAAGGAGTGAACACCGCAGTTTAAGACTTTATTAAGAACGCTGTGAATTGCAGACAGAACGAGTGCGTAAGACACAAAATTATTAAAATTTGGGAACGCGATTAGACACTGGGATCACTACCTGTCAGTGAATACTAACTGTGGCATTAGTTAAGGCATTTCAACAAACGCGATGCACCGTGCAATTTGGTTCGAGAACCTCTGAACTATTCCAAACTTGCACCGGATTTCGTCAAGGAGGTGCGCTTACGTGTGACTTCTTCAATATTGTGAGAGAATAGTGCGGAGGGCAGTTGTAAGCACAGAAGGCACTATATTCTACCAATCGGGGTAATTGTTGGGATATGATGAGTTCCCGGTAAGCCGTTGCAGAAGCGTTTGTTAATGAAGAGTAGGCGAGACGTGCTGGTCCTAGAGTGAACGAGGATAAAACAAAGTGTCGACGGCATAGAATCGATCAGTCGAAGAATACTTCGGTCGGAGTGTGACAATTGACAGCTAAAACTTTGAGGTAGTGAAGGAGCTTGTGTACCTTGGGACAAACCTGAACTCCACAAACGACACATAAGTCGAGATTCGGCACTGGATCACCCTTGGCAACCGGTGTTATTTCTGTTTGTCAAAATATGCTAGGCTCGAAACTCCTGACTCGAACCCCGTCCAGAGACAAGTGCTGGACAATAAGCAAAACAGGCAGAGCAGATTCTTGGTTCCTTTGAAAGAACAATTTTTCGAGGAATATATGAAGGAGGGCGAATGGCTCAAACCCTCCATGGGTCGCAAGCCGGATACATGTACCATTTCAGCACTACAGTCCATAGGGGACCAAGCAACAACTCTCTCAGCAACACGCGACGTGTTGTGTGTGCTATCGTTCTATCAGAAGAAAAAGGAACAGCTTTCGATTGCTGAAATTTGCGAAAATTTTTATAGACAATCTCTCTCTCTCTCTAAGTATTGGCATCAAGAATTCTATGAACTCGTATGGACACCACTGCTCCAGCCCGAAAAGTCTTCGAATCTGAGCCATTTGGACAACGCAACAGAGGACAGCCTAGGCTAAGGTGGCGCACACAAGTGGAGAAGGACCTCAACCAACTTGGAATGCGCAACTGGCTAGAGATGGAGCTGGTTGAAGAGGCATGTTGGTTGGGGCCCAGAAACACCCCGGATTGTAACGCCACAAGAAGAAGAAGAAGTATTGACAGTACATCGGAAGATGTGAAAACGTAAAAAAGGGAGGTTTTCAGTGCCGGAATCGATCATGGGATGACGCATAACTACGACGGCTTGTACCTTGTTCGAGGTAAAAGCTGCCACAAAGACAGACTCGTAATGTCGCATCTTTATTTAGCGAAACAAAAAACAGACGCTTGTGTATATTGCGTTGCTCATATATGATGTACTCAATAGAATAGCACACTTTTCGGGCAGATCACACGATCAGATGGCGCCACCTTTAGTACAACACGCTGCAGTAGTGATTAAAAATAAAATTTCATCTGAAGATAATTGCCTACATCTGTTTTGTTTTCCAAAAAGTCCTGAATTCTGTGGTAATATTTCAAAAGATGTGGGATTTGGCTTACGGCTTATATACGCAAGACTAGACGCCTTAGTTACCCAAGTACAAGATGAGATCATGCTTGAGGACAATCATCACAACTTGGTATGGAGCGAGACCCTTCTTAAACCTCTGCCGTTCTCTGAGTCGTAGTAGTCGTAGCGGTTGAGAATGCAAGTCCAAACTGAGCCGGGAAAGTCCCTTAACCGCCTGGCCTGAATCAGCAGGGTGAAAAATTTGATTCAGACCAATCACCACGGTATCAACCGAACCACAGCTTTGCCAGCTATATGGGTATTAAACCACAGCCCCCACGATAATCCCACAAGGGGGCCTACTACTGCATGATCAGGCTAAAACCGAAGTTCCAGAGGCTCCTGACATTCCGTGGCACCAGAATATAGCCTCTTGTCATGTGGTTCAGTCAGGTTCCCTCAAAAGCTGGGTCTGGTGGTCGCCATCAAATGGACTTTGGCTCCATCAGTGATTCCGTATACACCAATGACTGATGATAATACTACGGATGTGATTTTGAATCAAGTGATTCATAAACCCAGTCACATCATCTGGAATATTTCTAAAGAGTCAAATCAACAGTCCAAAAAGCGAAACTTGGAAATCTAGTAAAACTACGCAAAGTTCACATCCAAAAATTATTAAGAGCCAAACATCTTTAAACGCTTAAAACTTTGAGAATAGAAAGTTCTAAAAAAAAATATGTAAATAAGTGGAAAATAATTATTTCAAAAACTTCCGAAAAACTCAACACTTTCATAACATGCGAAGGAAATAAGATCCCATAACCTTGAGATGTATAAAATACGGAAAACCTTAAATTTCGAGAAGGCCCAAATCGAAAAAAAATGCAAAAATGTAAACGTTGCGATTCCGAAAAGTCTAAAATCAAAAATTTATAAAATTCTGTCTTCTCAGTTCTAAAATATCCCATTTTCTGATATGTTTAAAAAAATTTTAAACTCCAAAAATTCAAAATCCTGAAACACTAATATTTTGAAAAACCCAAAAATTCAAAAAATAAATGAACTTAAACAATTTTGAAAAGCTGAAAAGTTTGAGCAGCCTATTTTCGAAAGACATCACCTCGAAAACAATGTCCGACCTATAAATGTGACACCCTCTCTTAAGCTCTTCCCTAATTTGGGGTGGAATCACAAGGTTTGACTGACTAGGCACACAAGTCCCAAAATTTGTATTGCATTTACGATTTGGATTTAGAGTTTAATGGTTTTAGGGCTTTGAATTCATTCCGACAGCATCGACATACACTGTGAAGGAACTTGTGCCCTAGATGGAGGTGTTAAGCATGACCGACTGAAGAATATTTCGTTCTCCTCTGGAGGTGACATGAATTAATTGAAAAGAAAAAGTACTGGACGATTTTCTAAAGTCACCAATAAGGCAATGATAAAATTCTGTCAGACACACGGGGTAGAATAACCGAAAAATTGTGGTCCTTAGACCCCTATGAACGTACGAAAACTGCGGCAGACTTCCTTGTCCAGAGAGGTTCACCGCACCCATAGCTCTCAACATCGACCTGTCCTTATTGGAAAGCATAGATCCGCTCAAAACCGCTTCTTTGGAACAGGAAAATCCCCCCTTTCCAAGTACAGGGGCACGTAAAACGCAAAATCCCAGATTAGTTTTGTACTACCTTGCTCTGGCGGATTTCAGGGGAATCTTCAAAGCCCGCATAAAAATTCACAAGAATAAATCTGAAGCTCTCTAAAATCCCCTCCCCTCCTGCACGTTACGATCCTCTAACAATGAGTCCCATCACAAAAGTGCAAATCCCCCCCACAGCAGGATGCCCGACATTCACAATCTCCTTCAATACCGCACATCCGATTTGAAAATATCGCAAAAGCATCAACGAATTCATGCAAGTTCAAATTCCCTTTCGCCAATGCACCTAATTCGCCGAGGACCTAGGGGCGCGCATGGAAAACATATTTTTTCGGTTTCTTTTTTTGAGGATATGCAGAACAAATCAAAAGTCCATTGAAATTCCGATACACGCCGCCCCACCCCCATTGCAATGAGCTGTCGCGGGGCGCCAATGTCGCTGGCATCAGCGTGACGTGATTCATAAGGTATGCCTCGAGTGAGATACATATTTTCGAATGCAAATGAAAATATTCGCTTTATCGGGAATAGAATTCACCGCACACACGAGTGGCGTGGGCTGTGGGAGGAATTGTATTTTTTTCCGATTTCTGTTTTAATTTTCACATTTTTGCCCGGCGGGAGTGATTTGTGTGTAAAAAGGACACTTTCTGCCGAGCCAGACCGTCGCTTGATGATGAGCACACACGAAGTGTGTACACATCATCGGATGCCAGATGCAGCAGGGTGCGACCGCGGTGGGGGAGGCGACAGACACACAGAAAGAACTGTTAATTTAAATTTTCGAATTGATCAGAGGAATTTTGTGGGACAAATAAAAAAAACCGTGCCAGAGGAGAGATGGAAAAACGCCGGGAAAACTAACTGATTTGCATTTTAATTAATTTTCAGAAGAGTGGGGGGATACGAACAGCTGATGGGTGGATGAGTCCTCGTTTGGGGGCTGTGACGCTGGTGTAAATTTCGGATCAAATTAGTGAATGCAGACATGTGACTGAAAGATTTGCTCGTGTTTGTGGAATGTCTGTGGAACGTTAACTTGACTGCATTTGTGGTTGAGGTCGGTGGAGAAGGCAGGTGGCAGTGAAGTCTTGACATTGACTGCGGGAGATGAATTTAAAATTTGCGAGGAAATCATTGAGAATTGATATGAATTCGCAACAGTTTACTAAGAGCTGTCTTATTTGGCACACTTCGAAAATTTGGTACAATCCATGAATTTCTGGTGACAAACTTGAGGTATCACACAATGTGATGATTTTAAGAATAGCCTTGAAGTGCAGCGTTCTGGAAGTACGAGCTGTAAGATACTTGCAATTTTGAAGACATTTTGGACTGGGCGGTAATTTAGTACAAGTCGCAAAATTTTTACAAATTTATCGATTTTGGAAATATCTTGACGTTCAGATTTTTGGAGACCCACGTAAAAGGTCATCTGCTATTTTGGAACCTTGTACATTTTTTGGAACCATGCATATTTTTGGACAAGGTTCAAAAACATGGGCATGGTTTGGATCACTTCAAAATATAAATCAAAACAACGAGTCAACTTCAGACTTCGAAGTATTTCGTGAGACCTCTGTAGTTAGTCAAATGTCGGTTTGGAACCTTGCTGACATGTTGACAGATTTCGAAAATTTGGTACAATCTGCACCTTTCTGTGATTCACCTCAAGACAGCGCACAATTTAATCATTTCAACGAACGAGCGGAAGCTCAGATCTTTGCAATTGTAGTCACGAAACCACCTTTTGGACTTTTCGAACGTTTTGGAACTTTATGAGAATTTGATCTAATTTTTGAGTCAACTTGAGAAAATTTATGGAATCTTATGATTTTGAAAAAAGTTCGATTGCACCCTGTAACTGCAAGTTAAATATAGCCGAAATTGTGGACTAAGACCCTTGTCGGGTTTTGGAAAGAGTTCCAAAAATTTGACCTTATTCTAAACTTTCGAAGATTGACAAGATGCAAAGGGAATCAATTAGGAAAGGTGTTGACGGTTTTGTTCACTGTGACATTTTGGTCCAATTCTAGTCTTTTTGGAGATTTTTGAGGAGTCATCGCTAATTTTTTTGATTTTGGATGGTTTGGGTCCAAGGACCGTCAGTCGATTAGATACTGTTCCCTCATGTTAACACATTTCAAAAATTGTTCAAAAACTTAACTCCAGAATTTCAACAGTTCAAGATGTTCTGTGTGTTGGATTGGACTAAAAATATTTGGAACCCACTTATGCGCCTTAAAATTTGAGTTCACATTGTCTCTTTACAAATTTGGAAAACTCTTCTGCATCACAAGCACCGTGTTTCAAAATTTCTTCAACTCTTCACGTAAGTCAACTGCGAATTTGTGACACTTCCGTGCACTCCTCCTTACACCTGGTTGAAATCCAAATTGCGACTATAATCCCCCCCACAACCCTGAACATCCTCCACTGACACCCACTCCTATCCCACCCATGACAACTCCACTTGTTTATTGTGTGCCCCCCCCCACGAACCCCTTTCAATTGAATCTGTAACATCATTGATCAGCAAGACGCTCCCTTCACTCCCTCGCGAAGGACTCTTGAAATTTTGACAAGAACACGCCTCACAGCGCAGCGCATAAGAAACTTTAAATAATTTCATTTTGGCTCGATGCAAAAGCCCTTCTTATCCTCGCAACAATAACGACGTCGTCGTCTTGCGCGAATAATAAAATGCGCTTCGCTCGTTCTGCAAAAGACTCGACAGCATGACATAACCGCTCAATCCGAACACCTCTCCACTGC
The DNA here is from genome assembly GCA_944738645.1 of Eristalinus sepulchralis. Classification (NCBI taxonomy): domain Eukaryota; kingdom Metazoa; phylum Arthropoda; class Insecta; order Diptera; family Syrphidae; genus Eristalinus; species Eristalinus sepulchralis. The sequence continues at coordinate 60,939,635 of OX122886.1, forward strand.
CGCTCCCATTCCGCACTTTTTTGGTGCCAACTCCTCCCGACTTAAAACAGTGGATGACGATTTGCTTCCCTGATGCTGCTGCTTGCACCGATGAATGCATTTACAACACTTGTCCTTGTGACAGCTGCTTGGCGCGGTAGTGGTGGAGCGGCCGCCCCGCCCCGCCCTGCACTGCGGGTGAATTTATAGTTCCACCAGCGGAATGATGTTCCCCAGCAGTGGAGAAGATATTTCATATTTTGTTTTTTTTTCGCCTATTCATCGGGAAGGGGGGGGAGCGGAAAAGGCACACACGGAGTCGTGTTCGAAAGGATTTTCGAGGGATTTCAAGTCGTCTGCACACACACACAGCTGGAGCAAAAGAAAAAAAATAAAATTAATGATGCTAGCGCAACGCATGAATGCAAACACTCACTCCCGGTGACGATGAAACTTTCATTATTGTCCTTAGCACTCCGCCAGCGGGTGGGTGCGGGACCATGACGAACGTGACTGTCATATCTGTCGCGGCATTGTTTTGCTGCAAATTCACAAAAATTCTTGACGGTATTTTAGTTTTAAATCGATGCGACCCAACGCTCGCCACCGCCGTCAACGTCACCGTCACCTCTGACACCCGATGTATGGTGCAGTGAGTCCCGCGTTGGGCGCCATGCCAACGATTGGATGGCAAAGACCCGCGGGGTGCACGCTTCAGAGTCGGTAGCATTCTTCAAATCGTCTGACATGTAAAAAGCATTTTTCGAGTGGCACCCTATCCGGATGTCACTTGCAGGTAAGCGCACACGCACACGCCCGGGAAGCCGGCAAAAACACACACTCTTTCGCCGGGGTTTTGTATTTTCACTTTTCGAGTGCTTTCTAGTTAATGGCAGGCATTATGGAGTCATTTCCTGTGCCCGTCATCGTCGCCGTCGTCGTCATCGCCGCCGGAGGAGTCATCGTTCGATGTGCTGTACAGCTGCTGCGGTGGGCGAACGAGCAAGCGAGCGAGCGAGCGTAATGGAAGTGCGTCCTAATGACTTCAATACGGATCGAGAGCCGCGAAGGCTTTAATCTTTTGTGCGAAATGCAGTGCTCTCTCATGGGCTTTTGCGACCACTTGACAGTTTGAACTTGATAAGGCAGCATTCGATTCGAAAAATGGCAGCGATGCGAAACGATGACATGAATGTGCATTTGAGCGATGACGTGAGGATTTCTGCAAATGGAATGGGAACGATGCTGGAGGGGAGAGTTGGAGTGAGTCAGAGGAAAAGGGGAATGGTGAAAATGGAGTTTTAGGCGAAGGGAAGGGCGCGTTGCTAATGACTTTGGGAATACATGGCACTGAATCGTGAAACCGACAAAGGGTGGAGGAAGAGTAAAAGGGGTCAAAGGACCCCTGGAGACTGGAGAATGTTTGTGGATTTGGTTTGGGTTTAGACACATGTTGGAGCCTACCTCTTCTGCTAAGTGAATCAAAATGATTGGATGCAGTTTTCCTCGAAACAGAAGGAAGGTGAGGTTAAGATCATGAGTGACAGATTTGTGACCCTCATGTTCTGCTTAAGGAGTCGTGGGGGGTAATTACGCACGAGAAACCTTCATGTCGCTCAATCCTCCACCATCCCTAACTCTAATTGAGCTCTAACTCATCTAGAGTTCCAAGCGAAACCAGCCGAGTTTATGGACAAACCACAACTTCTTGAGGGTCTGCCGAGTGATCGCGTACCTGATGGAATCGAATCTAAGGCAGGCTCTGGAAGTCGTCTTCGAAGGGGACATCCACAGCATGTAACCAAACCATAGAAGCACAGCCCTTTCCGTCCGAAAAGGTACCTGCTCAACATTGAGTTCCCTCCGCACTGTCGCGTTTCTCAGCCTCTCCCAGCGCGTAGCTCCCGGAACAGCATTGATAAATCTCATCTGGACGCAGGAAGGTCCTGGAATCTGAGCAAACCAATGGTTTGCACAATCTGCACAGTGTTCCAAAGTAACGTTCCCATTCCCAAACCATCTCTGAAGTTACTCCCAGCTGGATGTCCACACATATCATCTTTATCGTGTTGCACATCCACGTCCGGACGGTGGTCAGAAAGGATTGAAAACATCCCAAAAATCACTGAACATCGAGAGGGAGGATGGTGCAAGGTCATACGTCATCTACGCCACCACCACTTGCAGATGTTGTGCACCGTATGCGACAGATCCATCTCACAAGCCATGTCCAGCGTCCTTAACATCATCCTCCCGCGCATCTTCAACGCCAACGACACCAAGCCTCTGAAGTGGTTTTTGTGTTGTTCTTCCTCCAGCCTCTGTTCTGCCTGAGGGCCCCGAAGGACGGGGGAAATTTACTCTTTTCCTTTCTGCCGCTACTCTGACCGGACATTGAAGTGTTGTGGCTGACCACACAGAAACTGCCACATTTCGGTGTTTCTGACATCACTTGACATCCACCGTTTGCCAGTGCAAACAACACAGAGCCAAATGACACTGCCACCCTCTCCTGTCCACGCCGCGCGCGGACAGAACAAAAAAGAGGCGAGCGCAAACTTCAAAGTGAGATAAATCATCTTTTTCCGTCGTAGCTCGGTGTGGAAAAGAGCGAAAGGACCGCGCTCCACTCTCCACTCGACACCCCGAGAATTGTGGTGATGGCGATGGTTATGCCTGCTCTGCAGGGCCAACGCCGTGAAGGACAAAACACAGTCAGTGCAGCACACAGTCAGACAGCGGCCGCCCGTCTAACGATTCACCCAATCCGTGGTGTATTTCGAGACGGGTCCGTATTTTTCATTCAGCCACTCACAGTCCTCCTTGCAACCCCTTGCAAGCCATTACCGGGATTGACTTTTTGCAGTGCCCATCCGGCGCGGATGGCGGATGCCAGCTATTTTGTCATACTGCACCGTTCCAGGCGCTTCTGACGGTGGCTCAGTTTCGGAACTCCACTCCTGATGGAGAGCACGCGCTGCTGGGTCAGCGTGTGCATAAGCGCCCGTATTTGTGTGGGATATTATTATTTTTATTAGGCGGTGCGGTGGTGCTCTGTGAATGAGCTCTTTGTGTGTTATTAGATTTTATGAGGATGTGGAGCAGCACTGCGGACCCTCTGCCGCACACACAGCACAACCCCAGCTGGACATATGGAAATGATGAATCCTGCAGAGTGCATTTCAACTATTAATGTGTACCGAAGCCTCGCTCGGGCGGAGCGGATATGTAGGTTGGTCCAATGACATACTACGGAAAAGTGGATATAATTCGCAAAAAAGGATCGTGAAAGGAAATGACTGTTTTTTTCTTTGCTGCCCACGTCCGATACAATCTCTGTGCAAAAAGGACGACGGGTGGGTGCATGAGGCAAGGGCCGCTTTGAAGAGGGCCATTCAAGTGCACTCGGGGAAAATTGGGTTGCTTGTTCGTTAGTGTGCAGTTTTTTTTGTGAACACAGGCAGCGACGGCATTGAGGGGACAGGGGGTGGGAGGATATGGAAAGTTATTTCAACGTCATTTTGTCAAGAGCGAATTTGGGTGCATTTGTTTCGCTCTGGAGTGACGAATGAGGGGGGTAATTAGAGCGGTTTTAGGGAATTTTCGGGTAATGGGGGAGGTTTCGAATGGTTTCTAAGGGGGGAAAACTTGAAACAATTTTCACTAGTAGCAGAGAGGATGCCCGTAGGAAATTCTGTTACTTAGAGAAGGGGTTGCTTGGTTTCTGTGCAGCCTGTCAAGTGTGTTTGGGAGTGAACGACCTCTAGGCGAAATTCACTTCTTTTTGGAAATGGAACTTAAAGGGCTTCGGTTGGGAGTTTGAATCGTGAAGGGGATGCTGAAAATCTCATGAGAATCAAATATTTAAGATGTTGCCGAATTCAACACAAAGATGTAGAATTTCTGGAATTAATGGGTCTGGTGGTAAATGAGGGAAAAACGAAGTACATGCTGTCATCAAGGAAGGACACACAACATCGGCGTCTCGGACTGAGCGTCACACTAGGCAGCAGAAACTTCGTGGTAGTCAGGGACTTCGTCTACCTCGGCTCCGCGGTAAATAGGGACAATAACACCAGTACCAAAATCAAACGCAGAATCACTCTTGCCAATCGCTGTTTCTTTTGGCTCAAGAGGCAATTGAGTAATAAAGCCCTCTCTCGAAAGACTAAGCTTGCTTTATATAACACCTTGATCATCCCAGTCCTACTTTATGGCGCGGAAACATGGACACTTCTAAAAGCGGATTAGGATGCCCTGGAGTAGAAGATTCAACCACGAACTGTATGGGCTATACGGCGGCATGAGCCTAGTCAAGCGTCTACGGATACAACGCTTAAGATGGCTAGGCCATGTAGAACGTATGAAAACCACTGCTCCGGGCCGAAAAGTCTTCGAATCTAAGCCATTGGGACAACGCAACAGAGGACTGCCCAGGATAAGGTGGCGCACACAAGTGGAGAAGGATCTCAACCAACTTGGAGTGCGCAACTGGCGGCAGCTGGCGAAAGATCGTGCTGGCTGTAGAGGCATGTTGATTGAGGCCCAGGTCCACCCCGGACTGTAGCGCCAGAAGAAGAAGAAGATGTAGAATTTCTGGTACTTTTCATAAATGTTCAGACTTTCGAGATTTTTTGGGTTCAGGACTGTTTACTGTTGGTTGCGTGGCATATTTTGCAAACCATTGGTAGAAGACTCGAAGACTAAGACACGTAGAGGACGATAACACTTACAGACGACACCGATCTGTGGTCTTGTTGATGAAAGCAGAAACAATTTGGGTTGGGTTAGGAACAGCGAAATGCAGAGTAAATGAATGGTTGCTGCCATTGTCGGCCACAAGAATTCAACGTCAACAGCTTCCAAATGTTGTCTACTTCTAGCACTAATCAAAAGAATGATCGAAATGGTGAAGGGGCCTTTTGGTTGGGATACCCTCCACTGGATCACTCAGAGACTCAAAAGCTGGTCCAGCACTAACAGGCAGTGACCTTCGTTTACTGTAGTTCACTGGTTTTCCGAAGAAAGACCAGCAGGCGCTTCTGAGACAAAGATCCTGAGTGTTCAGCTCCCACCACATCGACGCCAAACAGCCGCCACCTGATACGAGCAAAGGCTGGACATTGACAGAGAAAGTGCTTTGAAGTGTCTTCACCTTCGCCACAGGCGTCGCAGAGGGTGGCTTCACTTAGCCCAAGTAGACTTCGGTGCTTAGCGAAGGAAAAGTGTCCCGTTCGTACGCCGACAAGTTTTCTGCACTCGTTTTTGTCCAGAGATAACAGAAAAGTCGCGGATTTCTTGCTGACGTTCCGGAGTATGCACTGAGTCAGTCTGCATCCTAGAGAGTCATGCCATCTCTGGTTGTGCTGTTGGGAGATCCAACCGTCGACGGAAGCCCTAACCAAGGAAGCGGGTAGTCCCAAGGTGGGTTCGGACCCAACGAATGCCTCTTTAGAACCTTGCCCGGCTTGTTCATCAGAAACCTCCATTCCCTGGCCTTTCACTTCCTCTCTAGTTCCACGTAGGTCAAACAAAATATTCAAATCTAAGCAAGTTTGTTTCAAAAATGTGTTTTTTTGCAAATTTTCCGCCACAAATTCATAAATTTTGAATACCGTTTTGGGTCAACTTTCAGAGACAAACTCAAATTCCAGCGCCAGTCATTCAATTTTCCCTGCTTGTGCAGACAAACAACTCCTCGGCACACATGAATATTCATACGAACGCACCGCAGTGAACTAAATTTCGCATCACCCGCAGACCAGTTCATACAGTCACCTCTTAACGGCCGCTCATCGGCCATTCCGTCAGGAGTTACACACCAGAAATCTCCTCGCTTCAGGCACAACTAATAAATTTTAAACCCAAAAGCCCGTATCGCTCGTCAGCAGGAGAGCAACTCCTCACGCATTGACACACCTGACACACGTTGCTGGGAGTGTTTAGGGAGCGGCCGGCCCTCCACTGCGGAGGCACAATAGACAACAATCCTGCAAGCCACACTCCACCGCAACCACTTTTCGATTTAAAAGGATCAAATCCCATCGGAGGACCCGGTGCCTCGGAGCAGTCACTCCCCCATGCATCAGCCATGTCACCTTACTTATCCTAATTGTATTATTTATTAGCCCCGCTCGTATCAGAATGCCGAATGTTGGCAGCGCTGTGCTGGCGCATCCTTTAGCTGGCTATGGCGCACACGCACGCAGGACGGCCACGGCGTTCTTTGGCATCGCAACCAGAGTTATGGTAATCCCCGGCATAACGGGCGTCCAGGGATATCGGCAGGTACGGACGTCGCAGTTGTGTAAATATGAATTTATTGCGTGGCCCAGTAAAGCAGCGTCACGCCACCATCCTCCATCATCATCAGCATCATCATCACTGCCATCGCCACAGCCGGCAGGAGCAGTCCCGCTGCCAGCATAGTGAACAATGGCTCTGCAGAGATGACTTGATGCTAATGAGGTTGATGGCGATAATTTTTTATGTCACTTAGGAGGTGTATATCGCCTGCACCTGTACCCACAGGAGGCTGCGAACGACTGGCCAACAGTGGCGGCTCAGACAATGGCAATGGCATATGTGCGCTATTTGAGATTTATTAAGTCCCTAGCGGGAGGAGGGGGAGGAGTAGAGAGTAATGGCGGTTCACACGGGCGTGTGCACGGAGGGAAGGGTTGCGGAGAATTTCAAGATTGCATCGTATACCCCTGTAATTCGTGCTGTTTATGACCGCTTTTATATTGAGCCGTTGCCTTAAACTGTGATTGTCATTAAATTCGGTGCGTCTGGCGGGCGGAGGTGAATATTTTGATTAATCTTTGACACACTGAGTGCAGTGGTGTGGAGTGGAGTTAATTTCGCAGTTTCAGGAGGGAGTTTTATTACTCTTGTACCTCAGATTAAGGCTTTTACCTCTTTAGTCCATTTCGTATTCCCTGTTAATCGGGTGTCTTTACGACAGGAATTACCTTCACAGGCAAACACTGGGTGCCCTCAAAAAGACTGACTGGAAATTGAGAGCATATCTTGTTCTGCTAGATGTCAGAAATCTATTTCTGAACTTAGGACCCATTTAAAAGGAACTAGAAATTTGAAAATTTTAAGAGTGTTGATGCATGTGCGGCGCTCTGATTTTCCAAAAACCGTGTACTTAGGCATTGAATGCCAGTAAACATTTTCACAGAATTCTGTACTAGTGCCGGAAGTGTTGTCGGCATAAGTAAGTTAGCCTGCACTTCTTGTTGTGTACAATTATGGTCAAACGAGATTTTGTATCGCACGGAGCTGCATTTTGAAGGGGAAATGCATCGTGAGGTTTGATTTGTAATTCCTAATAAAGCCCATAAATTTTAAAGAGAACTTAAAATTTGTGCTACCGTCTAAAAGAACATTTCATGGCATTTATTTTTCTAAAATGTTGTCATGTAAATGTTGTCCATTGGTCCATTCAGAGGGTCCAACTTTGGGCGACTCATTCGAGCTTAGAAACTGGTGTCTCGTGGATGACTCGAGTAATGTTAGCTTCCAAAGCATCAATCGTGGCTGGCTTATTTTTGAAGACCTGGAACTAAACACATCCCCAGAGAACACATTCGCCACCATTCGACGCCACGCGCTGTATGACTCGTGACACCGTCTTGTCCAAACCAGAGTTTACAAAGACCATGTGTGAGAATTTCAGGAGTCACAGAGTTCGTTAATATGGTGAGATAACTGTTACAATTGATGACAACATTTGAACTTGCCAGATTTTGGAAGATATTTCGACCAAACACACCAAACCCTCTTCGGAATGGATGCAATCGTAGCTCTTGGTACTCTTCGTGTTGCTGAACAGTCCCCAAATACGACAATTTTGTCTATTAACGTATCCATTGAGCCAGGAATGTGCTTCATCACTGAACGAAATTTCACGATAGAACACAGAACTTTCATTGAGTTGATCCTGAGGCCATTCTCTGAAAAATGACGCAAGTTCTGTCTTCAATTCTTGCACAAGTTGCATTTTGCATACTTTTAGGCGGAGATGCTCACGTCAAATACGTTAAATTGGCGAAAACGCAAAGCGAATCGCTTCGTCATGGTCTTTACGTTCAATTCCAACTTCAGTTGACTGACTCTACTTTCAGAGTACGGGATGTGGTCTAACTGGTCCACTAATGTAGACTGGGACTCATGTGGACTGTACAGCGATATGCGCAACTGGCGGTAGCTGGCAAAAGATCGTGCTGGCTGGGGAGGCATGTTGGTTGAGGCCCAGGTCCACCCCGGACTGTAGCGCCATAAGAAGAAGAAGTTCCTCAAATCGAACGAAAAACATTTCTCACAGAAACATTCATTTTCGTATAACAGCTGAACAATTTTGAAACGCTGTTGTGATGCGAGTCGTTCCACTAAGCCTTGCAAAGGATATTGAACAAAACTGGCACAGCAGGTTGATAGGACTCACGCGTGACCTGCCGCAAGTCACTGTTGTTGAAGTTTGACGTAGGAAACGACATTTGACCAGACTTTAAGTGTCTGTCGTAAATGGGAACTTATCTAAGCCTACCCTCTAAAGTGAATAGAAAGTATTTGGAATTTTAGAAGTTTCACTATCATCTCACTGGGCAAGGAGACTATGCTCCTATTCGCTAAGGGACGTTCAACAAGAATCGATTCTGATCAAATTTTTATGTGACTCCCTAAAACTTAAGCTCAGAATCAGTTTTAGAAACGACGCGACTTTTTCCCCCCCTGAAGTGAACTACGACAACCCCCTCATATGTGTTCAAACTCAAGACACACACCATCCTTTATGCAGTTGAGGGCGTAATTTCCATGTCATTGAGTTTCAAACAAACGAACCGCGCGCGCTTTTATGACCATCAAATTTCGAACCCCACTTTATGGCCTTTAAAACTCTACGTGCCACTTAAATCTTTAGTCCGACACATTGAAGTCGCCTCGCGCAGTGTGCCACCACGGAGCCTCAGTCTCGAGAGGATCCCACGCCAGGGTCCTTCATAAATTTTCTAGATCCATCCGTCCTCTCTGCAGCGTCCCTAATTTTACATATTCCCCAGAGTCTGCCAATCAGCCAGCCCAACCTGAAACCATCTATCAGGTGCAAATTAAAAACACGAGTTGGGGCCATAAAAAATGAGAAATAACGCTCGTAAAATGCACGGACGACTTTCAGCAATAACAACGTCTTACGTCCTCTTCCATCTCCCTCGCCACCAAAACGCCATCCGACAGCAGGCAGCAAGCAGCAAGCAGCAGCCATCAGCCATCAACCATCCGTCCCGACTGCAATGACGTTAAAGTTTCATTCTTATCTCCATCACACGGACCGCTCACACCTCGGCAGCAGTGTGTGCCTGCCTCATCATTTCGCCATCTACTGGGAAGTGTCCTTCCGGCGTTTATCATCACAACACTGGTCCTGGCATTATCACCAACCCACCACGCGTCGCTCCATGTGAGGCGGAGGAACCATATTTTCGCCCTTTTTTCCTTCTCCACGAATTCCAGGGGACGCACAAGGATAAGGGAATTCTCGGCGTGCGTGTTTCCCTTATCCTGGACAATAAACAGGATACTAGGCGGGCACGTAATAAAAACATAAACATACACAACCAAGACGGCGGCAGGAAGGAAAAGGAAAAACTTCTCGCAATGATAACAGACGCAGAATATGAATGAAAGCCAGGGAGGGGAGCACATCCAGGACGAATCAAAGAGCAAGCAAAAAAGAAAGAACTAAGATGAAGTTTGTTTCTGCTTCTTTGCATTCCTCACAGCGAAACCTTACGCGACAGAGACGACCACTCGAAGGCGGGAGCGGCAGCAAGCGTGTGTGTGCCTGGGAAGGAGGACATTACTTTTTCCCTTCATGCATGCAGGCACATCCTTGAGCAGGAGCAGAGCTGAAGGATAGACGGGACTCATTTGTATGAATGAAGAGCAGGAAATTAAATTAAAATCCTTGCAACCACACAGACATACCCCGCCCCACTCCCGAACGGCGTTGGTCGTCACGAAATCCGAGGTTCCTCTTCCTAATTGGAAAACGCTGACGGGAAGGGAGTGAAGGAAAGGGGCGAAAGGACGCTGTCGCTCCGGGAAGGATTTCAATTAAAATGAGATCGTTCGGCAATGATGGTGATTACCTTTTGCTTATCCCCTCAGCCAAACGCTGGCTCCAGTGGTTGGTTGTGTGTCACACGAAATAACTTCTCACAAGGATACACTCGCGAGGACACTGCGAAATACTGCGAAACACTGCGAAATTCTGCGGAGCACTGAGAGCACTTGATACAGCTGAGCTCTGCCCGAACCGATCAGTTTCAATCACAATCACAAACTGCTGCGAGACTCCGATTGAGTCCTGGCATTTATTTTGGTCCTGCAGTGATAATCGTCGCACCAATCCAGCCAGATGGGTTGTAGGGAGAGAGGGAGAGAGAGAGAGATGCCCGACGACTTGAGAGAGCGCAAAGCTTTCCCTCTTGCGCAGGACTTCGGCCTCCAACTTTGACTCGGTTGGGGCAGGCAACTCAGAGAGCGAGTGTCACACGCACACACACACTCACACTCAGATTCGCGAAGGAGAGGAGAATTGGGGTATTATCCTTGTCACAAATTTTTTTTGTGCTTTTCTCTATGTCGGTCAGTTACCTGAATTCACTTTAGGCACCCACCTCCCCCCTCGGTATACGTCATAGGAGCGACTCTCCTTGAACGGTTGCCAGCAACACTGGCGAAAAAAATCGCAAGTCCCCTCGTGGGAAAGGATAATTCGCTCCTCCTGCAGTGGCATGCAATAAATCGTGAATCCTCGGTTGACCCCGTTTCTCTCGATTGGGGACAGCTGATGATGATGACACAGGGGCTGCTGGGACACCCTCTTACGTACTTGTTTATGCAACATCGCCATGGCACATGACGTCAACGCAAAAGGGGTTGATGGGGTGTCCTGCGTTGGAGATGGTTCATCGTAAGCGCACTCATCGGGCGGTGCAGAGGCATTCAAGGTCAGCGTCGTTGTTGTGTTCGCTTAACACTTCGCCGGGAATTAGCAGCAGCAACACGACGCCGTGTGCAGTGCCGTGCTCCCCAGCGAGGGGGTGAGTTCCAAAGGGGTGTGGTTTATTATGAGTTTTTACCCAAGGCATTGCACCGTGTGCACATGCTCGGTGAGAGATGCTGTGCTGTGAATTGTGGTCCGTCGTCGAGCGGAGCTTTCGATGGGAAAATAGAAATCAATTTTTTTTTGTGTGTGTTCTTGTCGTCCCCCTGGGGGGTGGGGTGACAGGCACTGAGATTCAACTGTCGGACGATGGCAGAGCGTGGGATTGAGTGATTGTGTCGTGGCATCGTGACCTGTGATACCAATTTGGAAGTTGATGTGATACAAGATCAAAGGAAGGTTAATCCACGCGATTCCGGTGACATTCACATCGCTCTCGGATTGGGTTTGGGTGGCAACAACTGTGGGGCGGGCGGGGGGCAGAAGCTTAGGATAAGTGCTTGTAATGGTGATGCTGGATGTTGATTCAATTATGACGGACACAAGTACATGATGCGATGGCGGATAGCTCATTGTGCGGGATTAATGATAGTTAAGCGGGCGAGGGTTGGTTTTGGCTTGCTGGAAGTTCTTGGTGAAAGATGGAACTGTAGGTGGACTGCGTGATCTTTTTGCAAGATATGGCTTTTGAGAAACGAATGAACTCAAGTTGAAATTCTACAAGTCCTTGTCACAAACTGTAGTGCGGAGTTGAGAGAGCAGAATGAAAGGGATGTCACAGAAGAGCACGAAAAGGTAATCCCAAAGGTATACACCTCAAAGTACAGAGATCGGTGGCAGGAAATAAGACGTAAGGATTTGCGTGTAGCAAAGGATCTTTTAAATTTTCTGAGACCCCTTCACATCCCTTTGCTAAGGAAGAAGAATCATCGGTAAGGTAGTGCGACCTGAAACTCCGCTTTGCATTTGAGTAACCCGAAAAGTTTTAAATTCACCAACGAAAAGCTCAAAATGAGCACGTTATCATCACTGATGGCGCTGATGGTTGCCCCAAGTGACACTTTTGGGAACTCATTCTGGTATTTCATTTGTTGCGCTTAAAAAAGCTTTAGACGGAATTTTTCGTCCTTATTCAAAGTTCCTTTTCGCATTGTTATACTTTGAAGATTTTCACACATTTAGAAGCTGATAGATTACAGTGTGAGTCGTCGTTAAGTTTCTTTGAGTCCACTGAGAAGTCCCCAAGCCGGTCATTCCATTTGCCAACTTCTACCATAAAACTTTCACCAATGAGCTTTCAAGAAACTTAAAAGTCCGTCTCTTATAATTTGGAAATACACAAGTGAAAAACCAAAGAAAGTCGGGGGTGTTAAAATAACTTGAGGCACAGTTTCGTCGAATTCCCACCATTCGTTAAATAATTTATCGAAAAAAAGCTTTTTGGTAGAAGCCAGTCGAATCCAGGACTCGTACCCATAGATCAAAATTATGTTAAAAAACAGGCACCAATTTTTTTTCAAAAACTTTTCGTAGTCCTTATTACTTAACGACACAAAAGCTCCTTTCAAAGTTCACATTTGAGCTTCTCAGAAAAATTGTAAGCTTTGTTCTAAAAAGCTGTTAAGTAACATAATGTTTCAATCAATTTCTCCCAGATGTCTCTGCCACAAATTTCTCCCTTCCAAAAAGCTCAAAAAGCTCAAAAGCTTTTTTTTGTTCCCATTCTTCACCACCGTTAATCAAACGAGAGTGATTACCATTAGGGTTCACGAGAATTTCAAGGATACTCCACACACTCTCTCTCCCTCCCTCACTTACATAGAAACTTCCTCGATTAATGCCCACGTCCACGGACACAGAAAAGTGCAAGTCCTACTTAGAACGATTATGGGTATCTCTCATCAGTCAGTGGGTTTATGGGTTTCGTGTTTATGGCCCTATGATTTATGACTTATGGATTGTGGTCCATCGAGGTGGTTCGTGGATGGGAGGGTTGGCCGGCAAAAAGAAAAGAAAATAGGTGAAAAACCGAGGCAATCAGTTAATGTGGCGCCAAATAGTTTATGCGATAGGAGCGCATCGTTTCGATGGGAATTAAGAGCATTTAGGGTCGTCAATGTGATGGAAGTCTCTGCGGGGCTGCCGATTGATCGGGGAGCGCTTTTATGAGGGGGGTGGAATTAATGGTGATGGAATCATCCATCAAAGTGAGCCGTTGAAGAATGGACTTGTGACACATATAAACAAATTTGTCAGACTTTCTGTGGAATTAACTGTGAAATCAATCTTGTGTCCAATATCGGCAACATTTGGAGAAAAATCGAGCAAACTATGTAGACACAGTTCTATGAGTCGAAGTGTAAAAATGGTGGTTTCAACTTAAGTCACGCGATAAGTATGCTTATGGACTACTCTGTTCAAAGTGAGGTGAAGAGGAGCTGGACATTTTATTCCCAATTCTTTGGGTAGAAGACAGAGAACAAACGTGATTTTTTTATAAATGGCGGTTGTTAAAGGGATTATTTAGTACCCTTAGGTGACCGGAATTAAGTCACAGCACGGGTGCAAGGTATAGAGGAAGAGATGGAAAGGAGGCACCGGTGCACATTGGTTTTAAATGCCTGTGGATTGTGATGAGGGGGAAAAGTTGAGCTGACTGAAATTCTGTTCTTTACAACAGCGGCTGAATACTTGGAATTCCTTATAAGCACAAACAGAGTCCATAGTGTTTAAGTGGCCACTTCTAACCTTGTTGCAGTTGCGCCTCAACACTGTTCCCGATCAGTCCAGTTAGATTTAAATTGGAAAATTCCATGAATGGTTTTGTGCTGAAAAGCGTACTCTAAGGAGTAATTCAAAACCGTGCCCTATAAGCAGGATAATACGCTATCGTCCTTTGACTACCTAAGTCCTTTAGAGTTAACCTAACATCATTTTTATACAAAACTCTGGATAGACTTATTGATGTTCACATTAGAAAAGAGTTGGACTTAACTAATATTCTAAACTCTAAACAGTTTGCATACAGGAAACGTAGATCTCCTGCAGGTGCCAGTCATCTCCTACTGGTGCCCGTCATCTCCTACTGGTGCCCGTCATCTCCTACTGGTGCCCGTCATCTCCTACAAATGCCCTACACGAGTCACTAAATACAAAAGAAACCGCCCTGTTTCCCTATCTGGACACGAAAGGTACATTCAAACACGCTGGCTATGCTTTGTTTACAGGGAAGATCAAAGACAAAGGTTTCAAAGAACCGCCTAACAAATGGATTAGCGCCATCCTGAAAAGTCATTCTATCACCACCTCCTGTAGAGTCGGTATCTTTAAATGCAGCAACCGACCCAGAGGTCATTCTAGACAAGCGTCTTCCATGGTATTCCTATACACAGTTTGCCACAGAACGCACTACAATTCCTAACCAGCAGAAGGCTCTAAGGCGGTATTTGGGGTCTGTCTGCCACTATGACACATTGGTTGAACCCAATCATGATGATCGTCGGCTACGCTGCCAGAAAATCTGCAGCAACTTACGGCAAGCTAATTGCAAAGGCTGTAGAGTGTAGCTTGTCTTTATCAGGACAGCCAGGTAGCCTATAAATCTGCAGACAGATATAAGTTCAGCCAGGTCACTCTAGGGATGGCCTTCAAATATTTAATTTAAGCCACAAGGGAGACACGCTTTGTACAACGCTGTTTGTAACACTGTTTCGATAATCTCTTTGAGGCGAATTCTTGAAACTGACCCATCGGTGCTTCCACTCTAGGCCAGAACTGTCTAGTTTGGTATCCTACTTCTATCTTTTGGTGGTTGGACCTGGGCCTCAACCAACTTGCCCCTCCCTGAAGTATAATCTATCGCCGTCTGCCTCCTGTTGCTTGAAATTCTTCACCACTTGTGTGCGCCGCCTCAAATCCGGCCATCCTCTGTTGCGCTGACCCAATGATTCGATTTGAAGAACCTTTTGGGCCGGGGCAGTAGTGTCTGTACGCTCCACATGACCCACCCATCTTAAGCGTTGTATTCGAAAACGCTTGACCAAGCGCATGTCGCTGTACAGCCTATGAAGTTCGTCGTTGAATCTACTCCTCAAGACGCCATCAACGCAAACAGGACCAAAAATCGCTCGCAAAACTTTTCTCTCGAAAAGACTAAGAGTTCCCTCATCCCCCTTCAGTTGCATCCAAGTTTTCACATCGTAAAGCTGCCCTCAGATGATCAAGCTGTTATACAAAGCCAAAGGAGTCCTTCGAGAGAGAGGGGTTCTATTACACAATTGCATCTAGAGCCCAAAGAAGCACCGATTGATAAGAGTGGTTCTGCGTTTGATTTCAGTACTGATGTTGTTGTTCCTAGACGAATCCCTTGACTACCTCGAGGCGTCTGCTGACCAGTGTGACACTCTGTTCGAGGCGTCGGTGTTGTGTGTCTTTCTATACCGCCAGACATATTTTAGATGCTTCCGCTTCTGTGTCAGAAAACGCCTCATTGACGGCTCGCTGTGTTCATCCAGTCACGTCAATATCGTCCAACGTTAGCTACCAGTTAAACGGACTTTTGGAGGACCGTGCCTCTGACTTGTGAGTTACGCCAAATTTTCTCAAAAGTGATGCTGAAACTTTGGTACCCAGATGGCTGAGAATTGCACTGAGGCGTCGGAGCTAGGGTTATTGAACCAAATGGCTGGCATCAATCAGTACAACCTCTTCAAAAGTATCAAAGACCTTTTTGGAAAGCGAAACAGATTTTAAAGCTGTTCAATCCCTTTTTAAAAGTGAAACAGTACCACTTGACTGGATTTCTGGACGCAATGGGATTGTAAGCAATGAAAAAGCAAATGAACTCGCTGTAGCAGGTTACCAAGCCACGCTCATATGTCGCAGATCCTTAAAAACGGGGTGTATACCAGAAAGTATTTTTTATCGAGTACCCTCTGTGGTTGGCAGAGGAAAGTTAAGTTAACTTGTTTCATGTATGATTGTCACAACTGGTTGCATCGCCGCTCAAGAAATGTCGGGACCTCACAAAGGCTTTATTTCCACATTTCCGTTTAAAACGTCAGCAAGAGCAGAGACGAAGGCATTCTCTGATACATTTAAGACAACAAAACCGGGATAATTTTTAAGTTCAATGCACGTCCCTTACCTCGGAAAATGTAACCTCCTATCGAATCACCCGTCATTCCGCTCCAGAAAAGGTACTTGGGGAAGAAAAAATATGACCAACCCTTCTGAGGTGAGACTGAGTCTCTGGAACAATTGGCTTATCAGAAGACTGATCACCTCTTCAACTTAAAGCCCCCCAATATGCCACAGAGTTGAATTTAGACGAAAGACCACTGTAAATCCATTCTCCCGCACAACCCTACGTGACAGTGACTCAGGATCCCGCAGAACCCGGTAAATCCCCTCCTAATGAAAGCAAAACACTTTCAACATTCCAAGTCCTTCTCGCAGATGTTGTTGAATCATGCGAATCTACCCTCGCCACACCCTCGCCTCACCAACAATCCTTCATCACTAACCGTGCGGAATAAAGAAAAAATGAGCCCAACTACTTAAAATCATCAACAGGATCTCCGGAGCAGCAGGTCCCAGCAACAGCAACAACAAACACTTCTCAAGCGACATTAACTCCTCGTCGTTGACGACGCTGCCACCTACTAGGGCACCCGCCTCCGCCCAGTTGCCAAGTGTGAACACAAGGATCTTCATGTTGTTGCCTGCCACAAAATCCCCTTCCCTGGGAGATGAAGGAGCCACGCAAGACCTTCGCAAGGATGCGGAGAGAAACACAGAGAGAGAAAAAAAAAGATAAATTTCCCGTCATAATGAGAAAAGAAATGCGAGCTCGCTCCTTCCCGGGTGAAAATTACAATTTTTCACCAGTTAACCAAGACTAATGTCGCCAGCACCCAGCCGTCCGCCTCTCGAGTGATGGACACTCGGCAGGGGACTGAAAAGATTCTTTTCCCGTCTACCGACTTCCGTGAGTCTACTAAATTTTAATTTTCCTCGAGTTAATTGGTTAGGACATGGAGCGTAGCGTCCTTCTCAGTCGGTCCAAGAGAGCTCTTGGCGTCGTCTTCGTCGTCGTTTCGCAAGGAGCGGCAGCACTGAGATGAGAGGCATAGGAGCGGCTGGAGCATAAAGGAAATTAAAAATTCAAGACAATTCCCCGGATCATATTGGTGGATGGCCGGAAGGGATAATTGCGTTTGCTTCGAGACGACACGGCGACGGCGGGGACCGAGAGAGATCTTGGATCGGGGAAGGCTTAATTTTTTTGTTTTGTTTTGCCGCTTTACGTCGCCTCTGCCTACAGTTTCTGTGTGAGCTCTGCTGCTGTTGAATGTTGTGACAAATTGTTTACGAAAGGGGTGGTGGGGTGGTGGGGTGGTGGGGCGGGTGGCAGGCAGTTGACTGAAGGAACTTTCTAATTGAGTTGGGAGAATGTTTATGATTTATATCCCTTTTTGGAGCGCACTAACACGAGATGTGCAACCACAGGAACCACCCCACCACCCTAAGAAAGCGATAATTTAATAGAGAGCAACGTAAGTCCCAGCCGTAATTGTAAGTGGTAAGTTGCGGATCAGCGAAGGAGACGCAGAGGGTGATAAGTGAAACCAGAACCGAGACAACCCCAGGGAGGGTCGACGGATGGACGGTGAAGAGGACTGGGGAAATGTTGCCCGTGCTCAGTTTTTTTTTTTTTGTCATTCTGTCGAGCTTCCTTCACTTATAGCTCTTATCCTGTCAATCTGTATGCCATATCTGCCCTCATTATCGCACAGGGTGGGGTGAGGGAAGGACCGGAGGACCTATTTCTTATCCTTATCGTCCACAGAGTTTTGGGTTTTAGTTTTCTTTTTCTTTTTCTGAGTGAGTGATGATGGGTAGTTGGGACGGTAATGACTTTCAAAAATTGAATATAATCTAAATGTGGGTGTAACGACTCAATTCGGTGTCTCGGTGACATTGTGCATCGAAGGGGGTGTGTGGTTGAAGTCTTTGAAGAGTATTCCACACACAGCCTGAGTTGGACTACATCCTTCTCCTTATGGAATGGGAATGAAGATGTTTTCAGTGTCTGTACAAATCAAGGAGCCCCTTAAACGCACATAAATGGAATTAGACGAAATGACACTCTCTGAGCTTCGTTGGAAAATCGAAGCAAAAATAATTGCCAATTAAGGGACGTTCGAAACAGCCCTTCAAATGGGACAGGAAGCGGTTTTGTCTACACTATGGCACATGCACATTGATGTTATTCTGAAGGACTCTCTTATTCAGTAAGAACTTCAGTTGATAGCAAGTTTTAATGAAATGAATTTGTTGCGTTGAAATTCATTTAGACAGCAACCACACCACATATCACATCGAATCCTTTTGTATGTGAGCTCTTTGAGGAAGGCGTTAGGTGTTGTTGGGTGTTAGTTATCAATAAATTGCCTTTAAAGCAGAAGAAAAATTAATTCAATCGATTGATGTTCGATTCAAACTGCAACCACCGTCGATTCAGTTCGATTCAAACTGCAACCACGCAACTTATTCGATGGAACCTACTGTGTCTTGCCTCTTTCTCCGTAAATAGAGTCCAAGACACAATGAAACCAAGCAAACTAGCTGCTGGCGCACTTCGCACTTCGATCCTGTGTCTTTTAAGGTCGTGTAAAACTGCAACCTCGCAACATATTTGAACGAGTCCCGAAGAATCTCTGAGGGGAAGGAGTAAAGGATTTTGTCTTAAAAAAATGTTCTCAAAAATACAGGCAAGCAAGTCAAGTTGTATCACTCCGATCTTGTTTAGTTATGTTCGTGTCCAACTGCAACCACGGAAAAGGCTTCAACGAGGAGTAGTGCAGGACATTTTGTATGAATCCCCGTAAATAGCACATTAGACGCAGAAAAACAAGGTAAACTAGTCAGAGATGCAATATCACATCGATCTTGATCGGTTAAGTTTGGTTCAAACTGCAACCACACAGACCTTGTCACTAAGCAGGACATTTCCTTAACTACACTAAATGGTGTCTTAAATTTTGAAAAAGCCGACAACCAAGTCAAGTTGCATCACCCCGACCTTGTTCAGTTAAGTTCGTTTCGAACTGCAACCACGCAACATGTTTGACTAAGTCAACATTTATCCAAAAGTCAGCAACAGGACGCAGTAAAATACGTTTTTTTATTTCCAGGAAAATAATAGACAGGCTGAGAAAAGCCAAATATACCAGGTTCGACTTATACTTTGAGAAAAGTTCAAATCAAACTGCAACCGCAAAATTTATACAAATTTAGTTGTTCTATGGGGTATAGCAAGGTTAATGAAGCGTTCCTATTCCAAATAATGTGACCCAGGACTTTGAAAAACCGAACAAACTCATTTGAGTTATACGATCAGTCCGATCGTGTTTTGATAAGTTCAATACAACCATGCAACATGATCGACTCAATCTTTAACGAAATGAGATTGCCGATGAACCAGCTAGGCAAGGTTCGAAAAAGGCATTCCTAGGGGCCGAACCCATCTTCGGACTACCCGCTTCCTGGATTAAAGCTTTCGTCGACGGTTGGGTCTCCCAACAGCACAACCAGAGATGCCATGACTCTCCACGATGCAGGCTGATAAAGTGCATGCTCTCAAACTTCAGCAAGAAATTTGCGGATTTTCTGTTATCTCTAGACAGAAGAGAGTGCAGAAATCTTGTCGACGTACCAACGGAACACTTTTCTTTCGCTAGGCACCTAAATCTATTTGCGCTTAGTGATGACGCCTTTTGGGAGGCGTGTGGAAAAGGGGAAGACACTTCAGAGCCCTTTCTCTGTCAATATCCCACCTTTGCTCGTATTCTGTGGCGACTGTTTGGAGCTGATGTGGTGGGAGCTGAACACTTAGCGTCTTTATCACAGAGGCGCCTGCTGGTCTTTCTTCGGAAAACCAGAAAACTTCAGTAAACGAAGGTTACTGCGTGGTGGTACAATAGGCCAGTTTTTTAGTTTGAGTGATGCAGTGCAGGGTATCCCAACCTCCAACAAAAACAAAAAAATCTTTAATTTGCCGAAAAGAGCTTGTGAGGAGGTGAAGTGAAGAATATTTTGTTTTGTTTCGAATGGACCGACTCTTGGACTGAGGAAGGAGAGACAATTTGGTAGGAGCTGAGGTCCTACTCTGATCCTCTTCAGTCGAGTTCGATTCAAACCATTCATACCCGATCGATTTCATTTTGCTTAAAGACTTGTGAAAACCGTCACGCAAGCACCGAAGAACACTTAAAGTCACAGAGTTGGCGGCAAGCTTCATCATATTGATCCTAATCGCAAGAACTTTTGAATCGAAGCATCGTTCTTTTCTAACCAGAAGGGACAGAAGCAGAGGGCGCCCTCTTTCCACTCAAAACCTTCATATAAGCACCATCTTCCAGACAGGCACTAAAACGCACTCCATCGCATGTTTAATGTCCAACGCTCCCCACTGATCGCCCGCAATTAAGCCAATCAAGTCCCCAGCTCCATTGCGCTCGCAGTTGACAGTTAATTTAACTCCCCCCCCCCCCAAGCGCCGCGGCAACGACACCCATAGCGGCTGCGTGCCTCAAGCCTTTTTCAGCTAATTCCGCTACACAAAAAGACCAGCAATTGAAAGGACTAACTGCCCGAGCACGGCGGCGGCGAAATTATTTTGAATTAATTTCCCATTACCAGGACAATGCAGAGTGCTCGCCGCCATTGCCATTGTCGCATCCGGCCGCTGGCCGCTACAGGAGATATTTTCAGCTAAATACCCGCTCGAGTGCTGCCAAATAAATTGGATTTTTTGTGTGTTCGGCTACTCTCTCCCTCCGGCCGGGCGAAGTGAATTAATTTGAATTCCATCGAATTACAACCGTTGAATGCGACTGTCCGCTGGTTGGGCCTTAATTGCGTCGCTCTTGTTTTCCGGCGAGTACACAACAGGCCGAACAGGACTTCCTTCTGTGGCCAATTTAAGACTGCACAGGCAGCGGGGCGGGAATTGCATCCGCGACGCGTGTAAATGCGGTCAAACAGTATCCAGCGGATCAGCTTAATGTGACAGCGAAACGGCGTCACGATGACAGTGTCGGGGAGAGAGTGCAATTCAATTAGTCCTGCGAGATGGAAAATCCAGCCGAAGGATTAAGCACGCATGACAATTCCTTTTTGAATTCCCACGGCGGCGGCCGATATCTGTAATTGGCTGGCCTTTGGTGGGCTGCCTTATCGGAGCGCCTCAGTCCCAGGCCGCCGCGACGATGACTGTGACGCTGATAATGACGTTATTGAGGACTTCAGAGATTACGTTGCTCGCGGTGGGGCGCACACGAAGATCGAAATAAGGTCCCGTCTTGTCGTGAGTTATGGCCTCATACGTCTCTCGCAGGCGGCGGTGGGAGGGCATACTTACGGCCGTCGTCGTTAGCAATTAATCACACTTAAAACCTGATAGCCCGATAAGAGTTCCTCGACGTGTACGTACCTGAAACGAGAAGAGGGGAGAGGACGTGCTTTAGAAATCGATTCTTCATTATTACGGCATGAGGTGTGTACAGAGCGCCTCAGGAATGGAGACCATTTGCCCGCGGAGCACGACGGCACTCAACCCTAATGGAGGCGTGCTAACTGCTAGGCAGCCGCGGCGGAAGCAATGATAATTTACGATTCCACAGGCAGACTCCCAGCAGATGGCATTGCCTTTCTCTCCCAACCTGTCGTTGGTATTTTGGTGGCAAATTAAAATGTATTACACGGTAAGAGGCTGAAAATTGAATTTCATTTGTGAGGGATGGCTTGGGAGGGAGGTGGAGTGCGATGGGATCCACTTTGTCGCTGGTGAGAACAAAAGGAACGTGCTGCACGTTGAGGAGATAAAAGCAAAGACCCGCCCCTCGCAGAGGAGATCAAAGGAATGTTGCCTTTAGTTGGCATGCGAGATGCACGCGGAGACGACTTTCGGGTTGGAAATCCACGCTTTAGTCCACTACGCCCCTCCAGACTGAATCGAAAGCAGATCCCTACAACCATCTGAGGTGAGGCACAACAAGTTTAGACGAAGGGGAAATCATAACTCAAGCTTTGGCCGCGATTTACGTTCAAGCTGCAGCCACCACGATACACTCACAAAGGAGCCAAAAATCAGGCTCAAACATTGTGTCAGAGTTCTCTGATCTCCCGTGGCGTAAGAATGTAGGGACATGGTAGGTCGCTATAGCACCACATGGACTTTGGCTCCATCAGGTCTTCCTCTAGCACGAGAAACAGATACACCACGAATTTGATGTTCAATCAGAAGTTTTCGAATCCAGTCACACAATCTGGGACAAACCTGATCATTGACAATTGATTCAGCGGCTAATTTCACAAGATCCAAGGCCGTCCCATCGCACCGAACAGCCACCGTTTCACTCCACATCCAAAACTGATGCTTAACCCTTGCAGCATTCAATTCTCAGCAAACAAACCCCCCAAGCTTGCCTTCGCATCCTGCTTTTCCCCGACACACACACATTCCTTGATTCCTCATTGCTCACTCCCCGTAATGCTGTCACCAAGTCGACGGTTTGTTTTTCTTGTTCCAAATGACGCGATCATCCCCCCCCGTACGAGGAATTTCCGCTGAACCCAGGCAAATGCCGTGACGCATTAATTTTCATCAGCTTAACGCACTCGGAGCTGTCGAAGCACCTTGTGCCTGCGAACTGCCAAAAATCCTCCTGGAGAATTCCTGGAAATTCAACCCGAAATCCTCTGCAGCCCAGATGAACCCCACATGAAACTCTGGTACCTCACCGGGGACCTGTCAAGCGCACACGCCTTATACCCACGCACCGACTCCAGGTCTGTGTCAGCGAAAATATTACGCATACGCCAGCGTGTCCCCATTTCACCCAGGAGAACCCTCACTGACGGGGACATGTGTTATCGCAGGCAGATGGAAGCTTTTCTCAGAATCGGGCACACTGACGTGCGGAATTTGTGCACAACAAGCGTGTAAGCGGGACGTCCTAATAGGTCATACCTTGGGCTCCTCCGCCACCGCCTCCGCCTCCACGCCTCAATCTATCACAGATCCGTTCAAAAACAAATGACATAATCTTCTCCGGATATCTCCAAACAACCGCAGACGGCCCACTCGCTCGCCCACTCCACACCCGGGCCACGCCACGGTTTACAAGGAATTTTTGTGAAATCCCAGCAGAATCTCCGGAACGTGCTCTCGTCGCATTTAGATAAACGACGACATTATGCCATATCACAGATCTATCACACGAGCGCCTCTGTCGGTGTACCCGTTCGCACACGATTTATTCTTTTCCGCCCCACCCCACGCCCTCAGTCATATGCTGCACAACAACGTAAATGAAATATTGTGCAATGATTAACCACATCGTTGGCATGGTTCAAGTGGATGTTTCCCTCTTGTACAGGGAGATGTGCTCCATCGTTCATTGTCGTGTGCGCTCATGTGTGTGAATGCACTGCTGCTGCAGCGCTGGCAGTGGAAAGAAACGCCACCCGAAGAAACGGCGGTGGACATTTATCACAGGGTCTGTCCCTCCCCGCTCTGCTGCGCCCCTTATTGGATTTGACTCTATTTGTATCCTCTGTCGGTGGACCGCATATGACAATGCGGTGCTGCAGGGTGTGTGGGGGTTGCTCAGCATCTCGGTCATTCCTACGAGGCGTAGAGTTCGCATAAAAACCAATCGGAAAGTGCAAGGAGTGTCCTCAATGTCTTAGTCCTCAATGCGGTTATTCCGAGTGAATGATTTCGATTGCGAGAGTACTTCGGCATTCGGGATCTGCCAATGGAGTCCTTTACTTTTCCTCATATAGAAGCCGAAAGGCGGGTTTTGTCCACTCGACCGTGCCGCAGACAAGCGGCGGCGACCCAGTTTCTTTCGACTGGAGGATTTTTTTTTGCGCTTTGTGTGTGGACTGCAGCAGAACGAATGATGACTTGTTGATATGCGACGGCGGACGGAGGAAGTGCGCTCCGACTGAGCGATAACGAATTTTATGGACACTTGTTCGGAAGATTCCCCCTCGCTGTGTTTGTCAGTCCCTGCTGATGGATGTGGAAAGCATCGCCGACCCACCCTCATCGCACGACGGTTGACTTGCTCTCAGGCTGAGCCAAAAGGACGAGGGGATTACTTCAGCACAGGGGTTGACGTCGTTTCTGCAAGTGGAGCACATAAAGGCAGCCAGTAAGTGGGCGATTTGAGGGAAGATTCTTAGGAGGAGGGCAAACTTGCAAAAAGTGCACTCTCGGTGTTGACAAACCGACCGACAAATGGAGATGAGAGAGTGACTGACTACTGTTGCTGCATATGGAGAGCAGCAAGGGGGTGCTGTGTGTTGGAATGACGGGACAATGATTTACAAAGTAGTCAAGGAAGTTGTAGGTGAGAGGTGCAACATGCTTTCGTATCAGAAAATTACTGAAACGAATCTTTGAGGATAAATTTACCCGACAGATGTATGTGCACATACCAGGTGAAGTGTTAAATGGATTCAGAGCAAAGCCATGCAATGGAATCAAAATGGAAGACGGCGCATTGGGGCATGTGACAGGAGACAACAAAGTCATGGGAGGCATCCAGCTCGACAACTCTTTTACTTTTCCCATTTTACTGCCTACGCAATAAGACGGAGAGTACTTTGGGTCTGAAGCCATCAAACGTCTTTTCCGCATTTGCAACATGTCGGGAGAAGTATCACTTAACATTGACTGTAAGGTTTTCTTTCGATAGAGTCAAATGACCAAGGATGGATTGGCGTTCCAAAATAGAGGCAAATGATACAATTGCTCAAACAAAGGAGGTGGTCAATTTAAAGAACTCTTCGTCCATCCTGCCGTCGCTATGAGATCCCCCCCCTGACTGCACTGGTTCCAGTTTGGAGGATAAATTTGAGGTGACTGTTTCAGTAAACAGTCAATCATGTTGACAGAGCACTCTATTCCCTGCGAAAATACGACTGTTGTTGGTGAGACAGTGGGACAAACGAGTGCCCTTACGCCTCATACCGCAGCTTTACTTAGATCGACAGACCACGTCCATTGTGTCCTAAGTTCAGCCGTGAACTAAATTATTATTGTGGGACTTGTGATGTTCCACCTAATTTTTGTTAAATCTGTGACAGTAGGCTCCGTGTAGGCCTAAAAGAAGTCTACTTTTCGTTGACTAGAATTTTGCAGCGTGACCTGGTCCCAGACTAAATTCAATCGACGCAACAGCTGAAAATTTCCTCAAATGACAGGTGTAAATGAATCATTGAAAATTTTATGTGCGCCGCGCTAATAAAAGCCCTGATGGGCATTCGAAGTATATTTCACTGAATGTTTCATAAGTCCGTTCATTGAGAAGCTTATGCAGAAGATATCAACGTGATCACCGAACAAAGCGAATAGACACTGATGCGTTATCTGGCATTGAAATGGGAAAGGCTAAGATGGGTCTGCGGAGGAGCATACGGAGCATAAGGAGCACACGTTGTCATCAAGAAAAAACGTACAACATTGACGCCTCATACAGAGCGTCACAATAGCCATTCAAGGACATCGTCTACCTCGGCTCCACAGTTAGAACATCAGTAAAGAAGTCAAGCGTATGTCTGTTTCTGTTGGCTCAATAATTCTGTAAAAACGACGCTTTTTTAAAAGCTGTTTGAGAAAGTTCCCCGTTTTTCCTGTTTGTGTTGTGGGTATCTGCAGAAACAACGATAGGCATTCGAAAAGCCTCCTGAAACAATGGCTTGGTAAGCACACATCCGGCCCCAATTATCCTCAAATTCCAGGACAATGCAACAAACGACATTCTTTTGTGAAGTGATGCATACAGGCGGGGAAGGACCTATTTCAGATGGAAGACAGATGGCGACAGACTGGTGGACCATTGAAAAAAGACTGGCGAAGGAAGGTACTACCTGCATTCATGCTGATTGAGGTCCTCCTAGAATTGAAACGCTATCTAAAGACTTTCCAAAGAAATACAAAAATTCGATGATATTTGACGCACACTTTCATTCAGTAAAAGGATAAGGATGACGCACACTTTCATTCAGTTACGGACTGCGCTTTGAAGCAGACCTTAAAATTTGCATTGGCAGACAGTCGTTTGCCACGTCATCATGAGAAATGTTGGCTAATAAGCAACTCTGACTAAGTTCACTTGTGTTCAATTGGCTATTTTGTTATTCAAGCGAACACGGTCAACACTGAACGACCAATCATTCAAATTGAATGACAGTGTGATGAACATTGTCAGATTTAATTTCTTCCAAAATGGCGAGTCAGCAGCACGGTTGTATGCTAAAAATTTCGAAATCAGGAAGATACCGAGAGCCAAGATTTCCATAATGCATCAAATCTTAAAAAGCTCAAAATCCCGAAATGTCCAAGATCCCGAATGCCCAAAATCTTGAAATGTCCAAGATTCGGAAAGTAAGAAATTCCAAAATGCACAAACCCCTGAACAGCAAAAAAATCCGAAATGACCAAGATTCCGAAAATCAAAAATTCCAAAAAGCACCAAATCTTAAAAAGCCCGAAATCCCGAAATATCCAAGATCGAAATTCCAAAGTGTTCAAAATCCTGAAATAACTAAAATCTCGAAATGCCCAATCACCCAAACTGGAAATTTTCAAGATCCTGAAAGTCAAAAATTCCAAAAATATACAAACATTTTAAAATATTTCATTTAAAACATTTGAAATAATCCCAAAATCTCAAAGTTCGAAAATCGAAAATTCGTGCTGAGATCCAAAGTCAATAATTCCAAAATGTACAAAATTTTGAAAAACCCAATATCACGAAACAAGGAAACGCCCAAGATCAAAATTTCAAAGATCCTGAAAAGTCCAAATGCCGAAATGGCCACAATCTCAAAATATTTAAGATCCCGAAAGCCCTTAATTTTAAAATCACACAATCCCTAAATGCCCAAAGTCTTGAATTGACCAAAATCTTAGAAAGCCCAAAATATCAAAATGCTCAACTCTGAAATTCCAAAATACATAAAATCTTGAAATGGCGAAAACTCCGAAATGCCCATGATCCCGCAAGTCCAAAACGTAAAAAATCTTGTAAAGCCAAAAATCCCCTAATGCCAAAAAGGCCGAAATGTCCAAAATCTTGATATGTCAGAGATCCCGAAAGTCGAAAAGCTGTGAAATCACAAAATGCCCAAGAACAAAAATTCCAAAACTCTAAAAATCCTGAAATGCCCAACATCCCAAAATGTCCGCCCGATCTCAAGTGCACCAGGCCGCGGGGTCTGTGTCCCGATGCGTTTTAGCGCAGACTTTGTTTTCCGAAGATCCTGGTGCTATTGCTAGAAAACGCATCCTGCTTGTTGCCATCCTTATCTTCCCAAGCCATCCTTCCCAAGCCATCCTTCTCACCTCTCAAGCCAATTTGACTTTAATGTGAATTACCAGGAGAAGCTCGCTCCATAATAGTTTCTTCCCTGTCCTTCCCGTGTTTCTTCTTCTGTCTCCTTCCCTAAGCCTTCCTTGTTCTACAAATCTGCAGCATTGTAATTATGAAGTAGTGGTCCCTGTTTCTCATCCTCCATATGTCTGGCCGACAAAAAAACTAAATAAAGAAGAGAAGGTTTGACAAGAGTCTCCCGATAAAAGAAAGGATCAAGGAAAGACAAGTTCAATCAGAGATATACCCTGAAGGCTTCAGCCAACCGCATCGTATGTGCCCACACAACGATCTACAATGTTCAAAAGAGCCTTCGCATCTGATATCCTTCCCCTTTCAATGGCATTCCCAAACACACACCCACAAACGAAAACATTGAATTTTGACAAAAGTCACGTTCCTCTGGCGACTGGACGTACAATTTACACGTCCCTCGATGTGGACGCAAATTACTTGCTTGCTTCTCACAGATTTCTGAGCCCAAACTCCACAAAGGACATACAATTAAGCAAAATTCATTTCAAACAGCAAAGCAAGCCTGAAACAACATCCCACTGAAGGATATCACAACTGAAAGCAATACTCTTCGGAGTTCATCGATTGAATTCAATTTACTCCCCGCCGCCGCAACACTCCCCATGCAACAATTTTCGGCTCTTTGATAGTGAATATTCACAGCGGGCTTGCCTTCGTGTGTGTGTCCTTAGCCTCGTTCGGTTGGCCAACATCGATGGACGCACCAACTTTCTGTGTGTGCCTGCCTGCGTTTTAATGCATTCGACAAGGGGTGCCACCTCGTGTCATTCGGGCAATTTTCATGTAAAAGCGTACTCCATGCTCCATAAATTCAATCAAGACCAACACACGCACACACGTGCACGCAGTCTGAAAAGGACCCCAAACTTGGAATGACCTTCTCACTCAATGAATGGCCACAGAACCATTTTATCGCCGAACATCATGGAAAATTTAATTTTCTACCCTTGTCCTCGAACCAACCAAAAAGTGTGGATGATGGGGTGAAGGGGAGAGGAGAGAGCAAGTACGCAACCGAATGGGATTTAATTATTTTCAAATCCCATACTAGAAGGTCGACGAAAACGACAAGGACGACTACGAGTTGCTCTTGACCAGCTGTTACTTTGGTCCTTGCAAAGCTGGCATTTCTTAATTTAAATTGGACCTCCTTGATTGAAGTTTGACCGAAAATCAAATTTGATTCCGCAGCCACGAAGCGCTTTCAGCGACACACGTCCACCCCACCCCACCCCACTGCAACCGCAAGGACATTGTGCGACGAACAATGAAAGTGCCGCGCACACACGCACGTCGCCCGAACAATAAAAAGAATACGAAACCAAATTAACTTCCTCCACCAGGGAGAACATGAGTAACACATTATGGCGGCAGCGGCGACGTCGGGCGGTTGATGCTTTGTCGCGGCGAAAGGAGATACGCACATTTATGCGACGACCGCCACCGCACTTGGAACACGGGCCAAGGAAACGCAAACATCCTTCCCTGCTGCGAATGTCATAATGAATGGCTCTCGGTGTCGTATATTAATGGCGAGGACATTCGTTAGCTAACGACGTTGAATAAGGGATATGGCCTCCAGTGTATCACCTCCTCACCTCCTCGCCTGCCTCCACCTGGCAATTTGTTTTCGGAGGTAAACCTCTTAAGTCGTATATGCTCATCGTTTACGTCGTTATCCTTTCCGAACAGAAGGAACTTATTTTCACTGTTATTTCTGTTTTCCTTTTTTTTTCTCTCTGCCTTTCGTGTTTCTCTGGTTTAGCCCTACCTCCGCCTCGGTGAAGCGTCTGCTTATGTATCGGCCTATTCAAAATGGTTGCACAGATGGTGGGTGGGTGGGAGGTGGAGGGTGGCCGCTGTTTCCTTTCGCCTGAGTTGCTCCTTTATTGCATGGAGGAGGATGGTTTGCAAAGCATTATGCTTATCTGTCGGGGGAAGTGCTCTTCGCCGAGGGGATGTTTCTTATTTCCCTTCCTAAAGATGAGAAATGAGCGTCTTGTCAAGAGTACACCGCCACTGACGCGCAGCTAATGTGCGGTCTGCTATTGCAAACATCTCCACATCTGTACAGGATAACGGCTTAGCAACTGGATGTCAGATGTCGACACCTTAAAGTGTACGCAGCACTGTGTTTGCTTAAAGCTGCCATTTGTCTTTAAAGGCGCCCGATAGTTCAGCTGCAGAGCCGATTTCAGGGTACACATGTCCGCCACATACAAGCACTTCCTACTTTCATTCTTGAAAGTTCAAACGTTCAAGTCGTCTGCTCGTTTTAAAGCCACTTCACAGCGATCACACAAACTATCGCCACCACCACCACCAGCACCACTCAACCATCCCTCTGGCCAATTGAATACAGTTCAACTAACGGAACACCTTCAACCATTGTCGAGATAATAAAGTGAACAATGGCTTGCCAATTTTCAGCCCATTCACCACCCCACCCCACCGCACTCCTCTCGAGCGCTACACGCAGAGGCAGCAAATTTGCCTGGGAATGAAGCTCGTTTCGTTTGCATGGACGGATGGGTGGCTCGGACGACGGACGACGGGACTGTAAGGCTGACCGAGAATCTCACTTCAAAAGAATCCCTAATAAAACTAATTAGATTCCTACAGCTTTGTGCGTCTAAACCGAGTTGGGGCGCCGATCCGATCCGTTGTCGGCTCCCTTCGGAATTAATTTAAGTAACGCGGGACTCACGTGAGCTACGCCAACCAACCCACCCACCCACCAACATGAGCTGATAAATAAATTAAATGCTGTTCGCATTTTTAATCCAGATGCGGTTTCCGGGAGGGGAGGGGGAGGGGGGGGTTGAATGCAGGCGAGTAAAAACGCGTACGTACCGAAATGAGGAACATTCACCTAATTACGGCCAACTGACGGGGATATGGATTTGAGAAGAGAAAAAACCCCGCGCCACCCACCACTCCACTCATTCACTTCTCGTCGTCTGGTGGATAATAATGATGGCGGCGGCCCGGTGGATCGCAGGGGACTACATCAACTCAAACGGAATATTCTGGGACTCATGTTGAAATTATACCGCGACTGCCTGCCGGAGGCGACGGCGTATTTGTGTTCGTGGGGAGTGGTTGCCGGTGTGGGCGCTCATGTTTTCGGAACCGGGTCGTTATCATTTTTGGAGGTGTTCCAGGAAAGCCTGGATTGCAGATAAATAATGCAGGAGCATCGCATTAGAGGATTCCAAACTGGTGGGGAAGCAACATGAGCTGTGTGGGGTTTGGGGCGAAGGGCGTGCCGGATTCGGATACACATTCGTGCCGGGAATCTCTGTAATCCGGCAGGTGGTGGCACATAATTCCAGCGTGGACAGGGGTTCGCCGCTGAATGTGTTCTGATTTTGAGTGAAATTGAATGGAATTTAGAGGGTTTTGGAGAAATCTCCCATCTTCAGATTTCCATACCTCACTCAATTTGTCTTTCATTACGTCTAAGATCCGCCAGGTCATGGAAAGGTTAAACGAAAGTTCTAACCTTTTGGGTCTATTTGAAAGAATTTGACGTCGACTTCAAGGGGATACTCATAGTCGCCCACCAGAACCAGGACGTCCTGCCTCCAAATACAAGCATCCAAGGCATTCCCTATATTCATCGTCCTTTCTCTCCCCCTCTAAATCCGTCTGATTTCGCTTATCTTCGAAGGTCCTGGCAGCTGCTCTCAAGAAAGCCTTGCGCAGATAGGGTTTCGTCAGAGAATTGTTCTGATTCCGGTTTTACTTAAAAAAAAAAATCCCCCCCTTCGATTGTTGTGCTGGACATGGTTGCAGAGGACAAGAGATGACGTCGGCCAACAGGTCCTTCAATTTCACACTTCTGGACCGGTAGAATATCCGGCAAAGTTCTCTCCTTCCCACTTCCTCGAAGTTCCTCTTTCTGTGTTTTCTGTTTCATCTTCTTCTGTTTTGTCTCTATTTTTCCTTTTCCATTGTATCCCCTTACTAGTCAGCCTTCCACTGTCTTCTTTAGAGTCTCTCCCTCTCCCCTTTTTCCCATTCTATGCCCTTTTCTTCCTCTTTTCACTTACTTCTTTCTCCATATGTCTTTACGTTTTCGTAAAAATGGCCCACCGATCCTTTTTTACGCGGCTACCTCACTCTCTATTTTTCTTTCTCTCTCCCTTTCTTTCAATTTAATGATTCTATGTCTTTTTCTGTCCCTTTTTTTCCTTTAAACATTCTCCATCTGTCTCTGTCTCTCTGTATTTCTTCACAATTCGCCCCTCGACCTCTTTCATCATCACTGAATCTCTCTCTCTCTCTCTTTCGCTTCATCTCTCTCTATCTGTATCTTTCTTTCCTTTATCCCGTTCTATGTTTCCTTATCCCTTTTTCCCTTTAATTTTTCTTCATCTGTCTGTCTCTCTCTCTCTCTCTATTTCCCTAAAATTCGCCAGTCGATCAATTTTTTAAGTCGCTCCCGCCATCCTTCCTCTCTCTCTCTTTCTTAAATTTAACAGAAGACCCTAAACTGCTCTAAATCCTAGCTGATACCAAAACCTTATCGTCCTCCCATCACCGGTAACGCTCGCACGAAATTGTTCACCGTCACGTGTCGCTATCTTCGCCCCCCCCCACTCCGCAGTCCCCTCGACGGACTGTAAATTCTTGGAAAATCTAAATGCCATCCCACCAGAAGTAGTCTGATGGTAGTCCTGTTCAATCTCCAATTGCTCCGCCAACACACACACACAAACCGCACGCTACCCAATTTACAATAATCCCAGCCAGCCACTGATCAAGGGACTTCATGTGGGTGGCGACCATCCTAGGGGCGGTATTCCAGAGGAGCACACAGCCGCAAAGTGATACAACAAATGCCAGAACGAATTTTACTTTTCAATCTGCGACTGGGACGATGACAGCTATGCTCCCGTAACGGGATTGTTTTTATTTTCCACACCACACACATGCCACAGTCATGATAAAGTCCTTGTGTGCGCGACGGTGACTGTGCTTGTTCTCCCTTTTATCGCCGCTGAAGCTTCTGATACACATTTTGACACATTTCCTCCCTGCACAACCACTTCCTGGCCCCATTTCGGATACAGCGTGTTTCTTTGTTTAGCTTTCAAAAACCTTCCAGGAGACAGGACAGTTCAATATCAAGATTCTGCTGAAAACTGTCGGGGTATATGGGGGCGGGCGAGTGTAGGAGAAATGGTTTTGTCAGCTCATTGCTGGTTTGTGTGACAAGTTATTTGTCTCCTGCCTCAGCCAGGGAAAAGGAATTACGTTGATAATACGGTTGGTGGTGGGGGTGGGGGGGAGGGAGTCCTTTTTTGAGATTTACATGTCGGCAGGGCTATCAGTGTGGCTCCCCACCCCTCGTGGTCGTCCTTTTGCGCTTTATTCAATTTTGTGGTGAGTTCCGGTTTTTTTTTTTCGCTTCTGTGTCCTTAAAGGCCCGAACGAATCGAACGGACTTCGGTTATTGAAAGTTCGTTAATCAATCGATTTATGGCAATTATCCCTTGTGCTCCAGCTGGAGTGGTGTGGCGTGGCGTGGCGATCAAAGTTCGTGGTACGTGAGCCAACCGCCACCTGATGTGGTGACGACACCGCTCCGTGCATTTGTATCAATCATCTCGTTGCGGATGCCAATCACGTCCCACCAGCAGCTAAGTAGAATAAATTATCCGGAGGACGGCGTTCGAGGCGATGGAAAATAAAAAAGACCACGCTCTGCCCGGCACGCTTAATGGAATCCAGAAAATGAATGGCAAGAAAACTCGCAAAACAGGATCCGGTGCTGGGTGGCTGGCGTTCGTCCCACATTCCCCAGCAAATGAACTGGAACCGGTCACAGTGGGGAGGCAGGAATGTGTGTCGAAACAGGAAGCGAATCGCTTTGATGAAGGAAGTCTTTTGGCTTGAAATTGGAGACACCGCAGTCCTTCGTGGGCATTGATCTGTTCGACAAAGGCACTGATGAAGACATTTACGTCGTGATGGGAATGCGGGAGTTCCTGAGACTGAATGAAAGTTCCCCCCTCAACGATGGGATCTTCCATCAACTGTCACTCAGACCTCTCACAATGGATCCTTGTCAAGGAGTGTGCAGTCGACTGAAAGAAAATCATGTCACTGCAGTCAATTTTGAAAGCCTTTCTCCCACCTGTCGTGTGTCCCAGCCATCAGTCACTCTGGGGCACTGCCGTTCAGAGGCACAAACAACCCAATTACGTGGAGGACTCTGCCTTCGGTTCGATGCGGAGGATATTTGCGACGCCATTAACATTAATCGGCGCGGCAATTCAATAGGACTTCTTGGCCCGAGTCGACGCTGCTCCGAAGTTCCCTAATCGCTATTACAGCGAGCCATGGGAGGGTCCTGCGCCTGAATGAATCGTACCCGCAACACACCCGACAGCCAAGAC
Organism: Eristalinus sepulchralis; assembly: GCA_944738645.1. Classification (NCBI taxonomy): domain Eukaryota; kingdom Metazoa; phylum Arthropoda; class Insecta; order Diptera; family Syrphidae; genus Eristalinus; species Eristalinus sepulchralis. Next base: position 60,973,531 of record OX122886.1, read on the forward strand.
ATCAGAGTTCAAAGCACCGCTCCCCACTGACCCAGTCAGAGCCCTTATGCCTCACTCGACGGTGTTTATCCAAGGAATATCGATTCCGGTCGTTGTGCAACACGGAACACAGCAATGCAGTCAATTCCAAGCTTCATTTGGCAGTGCTTAGTCTGAAGTGCCAGCAGGGCGAAGGGTGCCGTTGCTGCTCAACTGACAAATTGACTGCACATATGTGTATGCTCATAGCTGCGCATCCTCTGCACCTGGAAGAGGCAGGATGCGCAGCGTCTAATTGCTGCTCCGCCGGAACTGTCATAACTAAAATTCGGCAATCATCGCCACAATTAAAGCATCTGCAGCCAGGTAGGCCGTGGTGGTGCATCAATTCAGACAGAATTACCTCCAGACACTCACAGAATGAGATTCGAATTTTCCGAATACTTTGCTGTAATGGACTGGACAGCAGCAGAATCCGCACTCATCAGGACCACCGCCAAATGTCCGACTGCAACGCAGGCGGGGTTGGGATGCAGCAGGTGACATGCTAGATTAATTTCGAACATTCGTGTCAATGACGAACCCCTCATGTGAAGTTTGATTAAGACCGACGTGGGCGCAGCTTTCAATTGAGGTAATGAATTTGAAATTCAATTTGGCCGTAGCAGGCCGGCAATCGATGCTGGGTGCAACAACCTCACTCCCAGATTTGTGTTCGTGTGTCGTCTGGGCATCGTAAATTAATTTGAAGGCAGACGAGGGAGGACTCCGTTTCGTTTTTCTTTTACCGAAGTGGGGTCTGTTTGCGTAGCTTGTGGGTGCTTTAAGTGGGTTTTGAATGTGCAATCAAGCGCACACATCCGTGCCGAGTTGGTGCATTTGGGACGTGTTTAGGAAGCAATACACTGGTGCATACTTCTGAGGGAGGATTTTCCGCTGTCTCAAGTTTGCTTTTTTGATGCCACTACAGCAGAGAGAGATGCACCTGGAAATAGGCTACAGCATGATGATGAACCATATCTTCTGAGTGCACTGTCATTCATTTTTCGCTTTCGAAAGTAAAACTTCGTAGATCACACATATCGATAAATTTTTGAAGACAATTTAATTTTTTTGGATGGTTTGGAAATTACCATACAATACTATATAGATGGCCGCCTCGGGAATGCATTTATTTTGAAGGAATTTTAAAAAACTTTTTCGAGTGGTGTTTCGGCCATAAAATTAGTACTGCTGTTTTTTAATACATCTAGAGTTCAGGGATTACTCGAGAAAAAACGATCTTATTACGATCCTCATCGGAAAAAAGGGACAGAAGTGTCAAATTACATGATCTTAGTGTTTTTCACGTCGCCAAAAAGTGAAATAATGTTACCAGAAAACTTCTCAAGCTGTCATTGGTCGTGTTGTGTGTCTTGTTGGCTCGTCTTGTTTCAAACACTTATCATCCAAGTCAAGCCTGGGCCAAAGCAATCGGTTACTATTAGACTACGAGTATATTGTACCAAATAGACTGTTTTTGTCCACTAACTACACAGATCAATGACATTTTCCGACCATAGAAATCATCACTTTGCCTGAATGCACCGTCACCTGTTTAATCACTTGTGGGAAGCCCCATATGAAGCCATTGTCCAACTGAAAAATGTGTCTCATCACTGAATCATCCCTTTTGCTTGGTTTCAACACCCAAGAACTGTATCTACTGCGTTGTGAACGATCTCCAAAAAGAAGATACTCTGTAGTGGGATCTTCAGTAACATTTGCACGTAAAGCTGCAATATGTTCGATTGACCGTGTATTGTAGGCCTTACGACATCAGTAACGCTTCCGCTCTCTTAAAACTCTTTCACATTTTTTCCGAACACTACGTAGTCGGTCCGTTATAACGACCACAATCATCGCGTCATGGTTGAAAATTGGCTAGGATTGAATCATCACTTTTGAATTAAATTTTAGTCATTTTAGCTCGTCTCTCGAATGTTGAAAGAAATGCATTGTCGTAAATGGCAAACATTTAACTGATATTGTGACACTTCAAGTCACAGCTAAGTTTGGCTGGTGTCAAGTGCAAGGGCCACCATTTTGAAACCGTAAAATGCATGTCCTTGTACATGTAACAAGTATTCATAAAAAAAGTTATGTCGATTGTGTCGTAACACATATTTAGAATACAAACCGTTCCATGTAGGAGGTCCACACGCTGAAGGTCCCAGGTTCAATTCCCGAACTCGTGACACACCATAAGTACAGACAACAGGAGTAATTGCTGAAGAAGCTAGACTCTGCTCCTGTGTGGACTTTAGTGCCACTTAATTATTATTATTTAAGTTCCATATACAGGGTTAAGATCAAGCTGCTGCTTAAATAAATTAAAAGGGTCAGATTCTGACTAACTGGGTGGAGGCTCCCTCTGACGCAGATTTATATCCAGAATTCTTCTATTTACTTTTTCCGGCACAGTTCGTGGGATTGATGAGTTCCACCATTATCCTTCATTTTCTTTTTAAAAGTCTGTTTTTATTGAATAAGGGGTCCTTTAGCTTGAAATAGAATGATGAGTGAAAAAGAAAGTGACTAATTCGGAGTGCAAATCTAATATTTTTTTTCTGTTGCATCTCAATTTGACAACGCGTAAATATTATTCAACAAACAGCGACATGGTGTTAAATTAGGGGTACCAGCAGAAATATTGACTCAGAGAAGTCAAAAAACCGACTTCAATGGAAGATGCGTCTTTGGTGCTGTCCTGACGTCGGATCGATTCAAGACTCCGATGGATGTCCTCTATCGAGCTGCAGGATCGTCTATTTCAGTGATGAAAATGCACGTTAAACCAACGTGTATTCAACTTCCCAAAATATTCAGAGAAAGACACAGACAGATTCTTTCCCGATGAGAACCAAAGGAACGACTGAGCTCTAAACGTATTTTACGGTTGCCCCCTCCAAAAAACTCAAGGTACAATGAACTGGGGATTGCAAACGACTGGAGATGAAGAAGTATTGACGAATGTTTCTACAACCAAAGGTCAATGAAAAAGTTCACCTCCTTTTTGTAGAAAATGCTCTCCAGACCCCTGCGCTGGAGATCTTTGGTGACACTTTCAGATGTCGCTTTTTGGTGATGTTCTTTGTTATCCAGCCAAAATTTTAAGTATAAACTTCTTTATTTGGATATCCTTGTTTTCATCTTTTACTGGCGCTACAGTTAGGAATGGATCTGAGCCTCAACTAACATGCCTCTCCAGCTAGCACGATCTAACGCCACCTTCCTCCAAATATGCAATCCAAGGTAGTTGACGGCCTTTGCCACTTATGTGCGCCATCTCAACTTAGATCATCGACTGTTGCGTTGTGCTAATGACTCGCATTGAAAGACTTTTCGGAATGGAGCAGTGGTGTCCATACGATCTACATGGCCCAGCAATCTTAAGCGTTATATCCGAAGACGATTGAACAGGCACCCTATAAAGTTCGGCGTTGAATATTCTTCTCGTCATCAACACAAACCGGATCAAACTTTTCTCTCGAAAAGACTAAGGGCTTCCTCATTTGCTTTAAGTAGCATGCAAGTTTCCGCCTCGTAAAGGAGGACCCGGGGTCAACTGAAGACCCAAAAAATTAAGTTACCCGGACCTAGAACAACATTCCTGCCTTCACATCACGAAAATACCTTTCTAAAGCAATCTCTCCGATGGGCAGATGTTGTAAATGCCATTGGAGGTTTAACAAAGTACAATGTTTTTGAGAAGAAATAAATATCAAAGTGATTGCAATGTTAGAACTTTTCTTCGACCATCCCTTAAGATACCTACGTCAATCCAAATGTATCTAGAAACGATTGATACCGCAAAGGAAATTCAAGTCTCAACTTATTTGGATTTCGAACTTTTAGCGTGCTCAAAACGATTTCCACTAGACTTTCCAACTCCACGGCAAGTACTTTTCTTACACCACTGCTACCACTGAACGATTTAATGGAAGAGAGAGAGAGACTAAGTTTTCGGCAAGATTGGCATAAATAACACAGAGATCTGCAGCCATTGCGGCCAGGAGAAAGAAACTGTGTAGCATTTTCAAGCAGTCTGTCAGAGTCTTGTCTTAGGCAGACTTAGGAGAAACAAAGAACTAATAGTATCAGGGAAGGATTCTTGAAAAATCATCTCGAAAAGTTGTGAAGTATAACAAACATACAAGGCTACCACTCAAACCAAACTTACTATGGATACTTGTATCAGAAAACACACCCCAATGCCTGGGCATTCAACGCTGCCTAAAGTTGACCAAACCTGCACTTAAATTTAAATTTTGCTGAAAAAGAAAAAATATTACGTATACGCCACCGTCTGCTAAATTTTGAAGCAACTTCTTTCATCCGCTTTACGTACTCAGACACAACCTTCGCCTTGAATTCAATTTTGTCCATCGCCCCTAAACCTTCACCTACAAATGCTTGTATCGCATCATGTCCTTACTCTTCCTCTGAATATGTGACAGTGGTCGGTAGTGTTCAGTGCTTATCATCCACATGTCACCAACCATTGCCCAAGGGGGCTGACATTTAAAGATCAACGGAATCAGGTTATTAGCCGTACTTACCCGGATTCCAAAGAACCCCCCGCTTCCGTGAAATTTCACAAATTTGCCAAGTAATATCTCTCAATTTCGAGAAGGAAATTCCAGGGGAGCGATTCACTCAAAACGTGTCTAATCCCACCGCCCATGTAAGTTGAGTTATCAAGTACCTGCGAGAGGAATTACTCCTGGCAGAGGCTGAAGGATCAAATAATAATGTCAAGTTGGGCATAATGTGTCCTCTTCCCTGGGAATGAAATGGAGTGAGAACACTCTTCGAGGAATCCATCAAACTAAGACTCCTCCAATTTCAACATCAAAGTAATCGAATTACGGGCGATTCTGCGAATTAATGGCCCAGAGAAGGTACACAATGCTCATTAACTTCCCGCTGGAAAAGTAACTCACGACAGAGTGGGCTTCGCTCCATCCAAATAGCTGAGACTTCGTCGAGTGCACACAGCGTAAGCACTTCCCCCAGACACAAGTGGTTTCTCAACCATCCGGGACGCTGCAATTGAAAGTTTCATTTTTCTTCTTTTCACTCACAATCTTCGACATCCTCCGAGGCAGAGGCTGCTCCTTCAAAGCACTTACTGGAGCTGGCAAATTTATTTTATTTTCAGGCGGTAAGCCTCCTCACACACAAAGGGGTATTTTTTTCTGAGGAGCGAGAGAGTCTCAAAGACCTGCCGTTCCTTGGTAGAGCATTATCCTTACGGGGACATAATTCGAGGTAATTAATTGCCATTAGTGCGTTCCTTGCAACAGCCCAAAACTGAAATAAATTTTCCCCACAACTGAGGGGAGGTGTGTGCCCCAACGGAGCAGGTCTCCGAGAGGAACCCTCAAGTGGAAGGCACAGAAAATTGTCTGATAATTATAGTCCGTGCTGTGCACGCAGGATATTGAACCAATTACGCATCACAAAGTGATACTCCGGGCCATTGCATATATTTTCGCTTATTTACGTTTCCCTCTGCAACAACAAAAAAAAAATCTCGAAATTATGTTTCCCGGACGAGAGTCAAACGAAAATGAGAAAATTAACGCTGGCCATCCGGACGTATGCGCACAGCTTTGGTCCACTGGTCACTTCTGACAGGCGGCTCTGTGGACTTAAGGGTTTAAAAACAGCGCCGAAGCCCTTCCAATAAATGATAAGTGAGCGTAATTTTGAGAAATTATGGCGTGGGTCGGGAAAAAATTGTCAACTTTCATGAGAGAGAGGAAAAACAAACGAAAATATTGCGTATTCGCCCGAGGCACTCACACACACACTCATGTGTGTGGATTCGACGGGGGAATGCGCCATACGGAGTCGGTGGCAGTGTGCGGAGATTACAGCATTTTAATGAAAATCAACATAAATTCCCGCAGAACACGACGGCGGCTGTCTGTCAACAATGCCTTCCTATGCTGCCTGGAATTGAGGACATGTGCTGCGGAATGAGGTGAATGCTGAGGAACAGATGGTGCGAGGAGAAACTTAATTATCCTGGTATTTGAGAGGATTTGTAAAAAAAAAATGCAAATGGGTTATGATGGGGATTGGAGTCAAAATAAGGGGATAAGCCATTCTTGCTCTTAGGAGACACAATTCAAAGGTTGACTTCGAAGGATTTCTGGCTCTAGTCGTGGAACCGAAGGCAGGACCTAGGTCTGCCTTTGAATAAAGGACATGCGAATGTTGGCAAATAGATTGTCCCATAAGGTGGTACTGTGTTTAAAGTGTCTGTCAGAACTTGCGTCCTCTTAGGAGACTTCGAATACTCTTAAGTGATCAGAATGAGGACACAACACAGGCCGAAGATGTAGAGGAGGAACCGATGCACATTGGTCTGTTTGATTTTAAGGAGAAGGAAGCTTAAAGTCATTCTTAAAACTCGTTCTATAAACTGATCAATACGCTTGAAAGTGGCTTTAATAGCGAACTGATGGGCAGTCCGAGCGAAGCATGTCTTGCTGGCGAACTTTTAAGCTATAAGACAGCAGTTAACAAATTTATTTAAGCACTTTTTTGGCTAGTTCATCAGCAATCTCGTTTCCCGTGATGTCCCGTACCCTAAGAGCGTTTTACTCAAGTTTGCTTTTGTAGCCAAATTAGAGTGAAATATTTTTTAACGTTCTCTTAAGAAACCTAGACATTGCACAGCATTTCTGGCGACATCAAACATTTGAATGTTTCAACGAAGTCTAGGTGATCGCCTTGGCGTAGTAGTCAAGTGCTTCGATCCACACGAGGTCCTTCGTGTGGACCTCGTGTGGATCGAAGCACTTGTCGGGAGAATTGACTCCCGGACATTTTTCACGGCACCACCTCTTTCGAGTTGCTGACAACACTCAAAGAGTATTACTTGTCTATGGAAAGCTTCTCAAATCTCGCCGTTCGGAATCGGCAAAAAACTGTAGGTCCCTTCTACTTGTGAAGAACAATAGCATGCACAACACGAGTAGTTGTTTTAGAAGGTAGGCCCTGGTCTTGTGGCTGTAGTGCCACTCAAGTATTATTATTATTAAGAAAGTCTAGAGGAACGACACATCGAGGATGAAAAGTCTTTCCAATTCAAGTCTTATGTCCTATCAATGCGCACACCATTGCATTTTGGATTCATTCAATTTTACTCTTTTGTTTTGTCCCCATTTGATAATGATGCCAGTGTCGTAATTTAAGGTTTTTATCATACACAGCCATTTCAAGAGGTGAACGAAGGTGTGAAGTTGAGATTACTTCAATGAGCGAAGAAGTGGATTGTTTTAAAAGTAGCAGACAACAGATCATTTACAAAAATGACGACGAGTGCTGGCGACAAGGAAGTACCCTGGGGAACACCATCTTCAATCTGGTGGATATCAGACATATCCATGACTAAGCTTTTCTTCAAATAAGGCTAAGCAGGAAAAAACGATAATTTCCACTAGTTGGTCATATGAAAAGTCTGCGCGGGTTTTTTGCGTACAATTTTGATATAAAAAAAACCTTGTTGACAGCCAAATCAGCCAATGCAGAACTTCTTTGTTTTATTAGTGAAGAATTTGATCAAATGATTTTCAGCAGCACCTCCGTCGTACAATTTTTCACCATCAACAGGGTGCAAGAGTGCATAGTTCCGGGTTATACGGTGGACCTATCACAGCTTCCAAAGAAAAAGGAAAAAGAAGAAAAGAAAGAAAGAAGAGAAGAAATTGTTGCAGATCATCAAATCTGTGTGTGTTCTTGCCATGATGTTGGTGGCCATGTCTGGCTGATCTTTCTTGATTGTCCATAATAGCCAATTCTCCTAATCATCCACCAAACACTTAACTTGACTTTGTTTGCAGTGAATCCAGTCTTTTATCTGGTTTGTGTTTGCTCACTGACTTTTGACCATAATCGCTCTTCTTTCAAGCATTTTTTAACTCCTAAGACAATAGTTACATTTTAGCACAGCTGCAGTAAATTTAATTTCGAAACAAACTTCGAACTTCCGCTGTAAGCCTCCTGCTCGTTTTTTAGTAGTTTTGTGTCTCAGAAATCCTCTTACAATTTCCGCGCAGGTTTAGTTGCCTCAGTTGGAATAAATAATCGATTTTTTGAGGGACAGACCGACTAGATCTGTCTTTTGCATTCAAAGTCACTATGCCAAAGGAGCACATGTGTTCAGACGTGATTTGCCTTACAGTGACTTCTGCACCGCCTATAAGGATGAGAAATTATTCCCCGCTTGACTGTCAAGACATTGTAAAAGAAGGTAGACACACCTAGGAAACGACTTCTTCAACAATATAGTCGGACTCGGCCATCCTCGTAGAAATGCTTATTGCCTCAAATGTGCCACAATGGACCCAAATGTGGCCTTAGTGTATTTGAATGTGAAAGGTGTAGTGAAATATCTTGGCGATAGATCGAAGCTTATAAAGCCTTCACCACAAAAAGAGGATTAATTTACAGCAGCAAACTTGACACCAAGATGATGGTGGTTTGTTACATGTCCCGCGTCTGGCCAATCATAATATATTGTCATGCTTGGTTCAAGGCAAGTCCTCAATAATAATAATTGAGTGACACTACAGCCCACAGGGGACCAGAGCCTAGCTTCTACAACAACTACTCGTGTTGTGTGTGCTACTGTTGTCGCACAAGCCGAAGGGACCTAAAATGTTTTGCCATTTCCAAACGGCGAGATTTGAGAAGCTTCTCATAGACAATCGATACTCCTTGAGTGTTGTCAGCAATCCGAAAGAAATGGTGCCGTGAAAAAAAATGCGAGGTATCCCGTCCGGGAATCGATTCTAGACCTTCTGCGTGTGCGTTGACGCACTTACCCACTATGCTACGGTGACCACAACGTGAGTCCTTGCCATATGGAAAACATGAGGGTATTGGAAGATGTTTGCGTTGATGGCGTCTGGAAGAGAAGATTCAACGATGAACTTTATGGGCTATACAGTGACATGCGCCTAGTCAAGCGTCTTCGGATATAACGCTTAGATGGCTAGGCCATGTAGAGCGTATGGACACCACTGCTCCGGCCAGAAAAGTCTTTGAATCCGAGCCATTGGGACAACGTAAGAGAAGACGGCCTAGGCTAAGGTGACGCACACATGCGGAGAAGGACCTCAACCAACTTGAAGTGCGCGATTGGAGGCAGCTGGCGAGAGATCGTGTTTGCTGGAGAGACATGTTGGTTGAGACCCAGGTGCAACTCCAGACTGTAGCGCCAGTAAAAGAAGGAGAAGAAATCCCACAACACAAATTATTGTTGCCTGTGATTGACGTTGTTTTAGTGAATACAGCATATTTGACTTATAGTCAAATCTACACATCGACAGATGACCTCGTCTATAGCGTTTAAATTCCTTCCTCCACAGCAATGTCCTCCAAAAAAATTCCACTCAATTCAATTCGTATCCCAAAGACCCCCTTCAACCTTTAACTTGGCCTAACCTCGTTACGATAGGATAGTAAAACATTTGTTCACAGTGAACCGAAGCAAATTCCGTTTTCTTTCTAAACGCATTACGTCTGTCATGCCAACATCCAATTTCTCGCCGTCATCCAGCCACCACCCAAGACATCCGTTAAGGTTTCCTCATTAGGACCTCTCAACTTTCTCCATCACCGCCTCTGTGCGCACAAGAAAAAAAATGCCAAAAGAAGAAGAAGCAAATGAAAAGAAGAAAAAAACTTCCAAGAGAACAGCAGCAAGAAAGGAAAACTACGAGCGACGAAGAAAAATCGCTGCACGACAAGGATGAACAGTGTGACACGAAGCGACGATTACGTCCAGGACAACAACAGGCAAGCGAATGTTGGTTCCTTCGTCGTTGTCGCCTCCCTCGCCCGATGTGGCGTGTGTCCTCGTTATTTCTTAGTTAATTTCTTTTTCCATTAATTATTTCTAAATTTGCACTTTTCCTCCCGCCTCCCCGTCTCGCCAGCCCCGCAGAGCATTCGCTCACACTTTAGCCATTATTTCTGGCCATCGCCATAAATTAAACACAAAATGAAAGGAGAGGAGCTGGAGGAGGGGGAAGCACGAAGCCAACATCCTTTTTCTCCACTTAATTAACATAAATCGGCGACCGCATACAATTATACACGATCCACAAAGTGTTATGGCAGCCCGGGAAACTCCCACCAGCAGCGCCAAGGAACGCACGAAAAACTGAAGTCATTCCCCTAGATTTTTCTTCACTCCGCCGCCGCCGCCACCACCACCGTCACCGCTGCCAACGGTTTAAAGGTTTCTTTCTCGACTTGACATGGCATCCTTGCCGAGTGAGCTCACTTCAACTGGGTCACAGCTCACCCCCCTCCCCACCAACTATAGTTTGTCCGACAGCTGTGCTGCAGGAGGCGCTGGTGACGCTGGGGCTGGTGATGCCAGAGTGGTGCAAGTGGTGGTGATTATTGTGAGATTCGGTTCGAGAAAATAGGAGCACACAGCCATTTATACAATTAATTTATGCAAATGAGCAAGGATTTGCCTTCCTCCGGTCCTGCCACCGCCGTCGTTGCCGTCCTCGTCGGTCTGGTCGCTCGTCAGGACTTGCTTATTAATTTTTTCATCCCTTCTCTTTCTTGCCCTGCATTTGTCGCTCATTTATTTTAAATTTGCAGAGACGAGTAATTTTCCTAATTGCACCGGGGGGGCACTGGCGGTTCGCGGGGAGGAAGCATCGCCCGGCACCTGCTGCACCGATTTCACTCCACTTGTTGATACCCGTTGCAGCTTGCCTGGATGTCATCTAGCTCTAATTAGATAATCACTCAGCAGCATGGACTCTCACACACTCCTGCGGGGATGAGAAGACAAACCCTGACAGCCAGCAAATTTTTGATTTATGTGCGACAGCAGTCTGACAATTATGGTGCGCCGCACACGTCAAATAAAATGTTACGAGGGTGTTGGGGGAGGGGAAGGTGGCGGACGCCAGACAGCATGTGGAACATAAACTTTATTAATTTACTGTTGCGAATTATTTCATTATCATCACTCGCATAATTCTGCTTTCAGTTAATGCGTGCGGATTAAGGCTGCTGTGCTGTGGGAGGCGCATGTACACCCATACGCGCCGTGAGCAGCCGGTCGGAGGGAGGGGCCGGTATTTATGAGGCTTGTACATTTTTTTTGCACTGATCCTGAATTACGACCGCAGTAAAGCTCGGACATATGTAAAACGTCCGCCACGTTGGACACTAATTAAATGCACTTTGTGAGGATGAACATGATGAACTCAACTGGACTTTTGGAGCTGTCTGATCGGAAGGTGGGTGAGTTTGAGGTTGGTCTCTTTGCTTGACCTTTACCAAGGGATCAGTGCATTCCTTCTTTGAGGTGGGGGACAGAGAGGGGGTGGTCAGAGAGCATAAACGACGGTTTATTCAAATAAGAACTATTCCTAAGTCTCATTCTGTTCAGTCGGTCCACAATTTATAAGCTGTACCGGATACACAGTTTTTCTAGAAGTTGTTCAAAATTGTTTCAAAATTCCATTGTAACCCAACGAAAGAAGAAAGGGGAATTTTTTTCAGGTTGGTACTTACCATGGTCGCTGTGGCGTAGTGGGTAAGTGCGTCGACCACACACGACCCACACGCAGAAGGTCAAGGTTCGATTCTAGGACGGGACACCACCTCTTTCGAGTCGCTGACAACACTCAGAGTACTATTTGTCTAGAAAAAGTTTTTCAAATCTCGCCGTTCGGAGTCGGCAAAAAAAACTGTAGATCCCTTCTACTCGGTAAAGACCAGTAGCACGCACAACGCGAGTAGTTGTTGTAGAAGCTAGGCCCTGGCCCCATGTGGGCTGTAGTGCCACTCAATTGTTCTTATTACTTGTCTTGGCTTTGAGCTAGTTACAACCATTTTGGGCCGAAGGTGCAGCTCAACAAATCGGTGGAAGGAGTGAACTGTTACGCTAAGAAAAGTTTTCTAGGTTTTTTGAATCTGAGGCGCGCAAGTGCTGGAAGGGTGTGTATCCAATGTAAAGCGGCTTCTGCTTCCTTCTCGGTCATACAGCTTCTGCAGAAATCAATCCCGAGAACGCCCTAATCTCATATCATGCCCGCCGATCAGACATTGAAAAATTATTAGCCCACAACCAGGTTAATAGGCAGTCAAAGGATGGCGTTGTCGTTTTCCTGGCTAATAACTCAGCTCTGCAGTTCCCTAGCATGTCTTTCTGACATGGCTCCCAGTACAGGCTAAGAGGCATTTGCTCAGCCATCTCATCTGGACATGTTCGGCAATCATTGACAATTTCACAATTTGATGAGGTTGATGGCTCTGGGGGAGAAGATCTAACAACGAATTCTATGGGCTCTACAGCGACATGCATCTAGTCAAGCGTCTTCGGATACAACGCTTAAGATGGCTTGGCCATGTAGAGCGTATGGACACCACTGCTCCGGCCCGAAAGGCCTTCGAATCTGAGCAATTGGGACAACGCAACAGAGGACGACCTAGGCTAAGGTGGCGCACACAAGTGGAGAAGGACATCAACTAGCTTGGAGTGCGCAACTGGCGGAAGCTGGCGATAGCTGGCTGACTGGAGAGGCATGTTGTTTGAGGCCCAGGTCCGCCCCGCGCTGTAGCGCCAAATGAAGAAGAAGAAAAGGCAAATCATCACGAAAAACATAGCCAGCGAGAGCGCCAACTTACACTACGGTGATGCCTGGATTATTTTCAAAGCACAGCCTTCCTCTAGTCATTGAAAACACTCAGATAGTACTGCTAAATTCCACTCGAAATCTTGACAGAAAGTAAATGTTCTACCAGGGAATAACAGGAGTCCCTTAACGCTTGAGCAACGTTGAGAAACATTCAAAAGCATTTGCGAAAGTTAGTGCTGTGTAGACCCACTGACGCGTCTTTTTTTTTGGAAAAAGATTTGTGCAAAAAGTTCGTGAGGTTGGAGTGCTAGTGGACAACCCTCGCGTCCACTGTCGTCGTGTGCACAGATCAGAAGGTTGCCAGTTCACGAACATCCACTTGCCATCGATCTAAAGAGCTCATCTAAGCACACACTAGCCTTAGGAGGATCCTGCACAAGGATAACGAACTAATCGTTTACAAGATCCAAAAGACTCAGCAATTAAAGGGGCGTGCCCTTCCATTCGTTATTGCATCAAAATTTTGGCCTTAACACCGATTTTGGTCAAAACTTCATCTCTTCTGACGAGACAAGTTTTTTTTTTATCCCAGCGGCTCCATGATAATAATAATTGAGGGGAACTACATTCCACAGGGGACCAGGGCCTAGCTTCTACAACAACTACTCGTGTTGTGCGTGCTATTATTCTTTCACGAGTAAATGGGACCTACAGTTGGTTGCCGACTCCGAACAACGGGATTTGAAAAGCTTTTCATAGACAATTAATACTGTGAGTGTTGTTAGCCGCTCGAAAGAAATGGTGCGGTAAAAAAATGTCCGGACATCGACCCTAGACCTTTGGCGTGTGGGTCGCCGCACTTACCCAATACGCCACGGTGACCAACGGCTCCATGAACAAACTAAATTGTCGCAACTGGGTCTCCAAAGACTCGGAGGTTATTTCTGAAAAGCCAGTATAGGTTGACAGTGTAGTACGGACTGTGGAGTGGAAGCATTATTTCTCGTCGAAAATGGGGCTGGGAACAACGTTTTGGTTAACGGTGGGCATTACAGACCCATGTAAACCATTTTTTTTTAGTGGAGAACCGATGACGGGCTTGTCATCATCCCAAAACCGATCTTTAAAGCACCATATTCCCAAATCGTGTTTCCAGCCGTCTTAGAGATGTCAATCGGCTGCATCGGAACCGCGACTGGATCACGTAGTAAGACGAACGGTGGACAAGCGTCTGCTCTACGAGAGCAATGTACGAAGCGTAAGGCCGGGTGATCTCCGCTTCAGCACATCCATCCCTTTTCGCGACATCAAAGATCGGGAAAAGGATAGGCAATTTTATTGGTGGCTAGAGCCACATCTGGTGTGGTGGCCCAGCTGCCGTCAGCTGAAACAGAAATTGGTCCCCCTACGGACAACTTACATATAGTATAAGTTAGATTAAGATTAAGTTAGTGTAGTATATATAGGCCAATACAAAAAAAAAAAAAAAAAAAAAATTTGTGGTAGTTAGGTTAAGTTTGTTTAGTTAGGTTAGATAATAATAATTTAAAAATAATTTTACTAGATTGCTAAGTTTTTTCAGAACATTTTCTTAGTATTAAGTATCACATAATTTAGTTCTTTACTTGAACATACCTACAAAAACTGAAAGGCTGAAAGGCAATTATAAAAAATTCATAGATTAACTTAGAGTGCTCGCATGGAGCCAGTAAGATAGTTTTAATTAAAATAAAAGTTATTATAGCTAGTTTAAGTATTTTATATCTAGATTTAATGCAAATGAAACTCAAAATAAAAAAAATTAATTTTTAAACTTAAACTTAAACCTCGACTGGACTACTTTTTACTTTGCTTTTGTAAAGGTCCCTGAAGGATTGATTTTATTTCAACAATCCCAGAAAAGGATGGAAGCACTGAAAGCCAGTAGTGTGCAAACAATCCGTGAGTTGCAGCCAATTTTACTGATTTTTGAAAAGGAAATTTGTATCTGGTCTCCTGTGTTTAGGTAGTCTTGAAAAACTTTCATCAATTTCTCACTCCAACACGGTGTACCTAAGAGCTCAGTTCTGGCAACGTCCTTCATTAACTCTAAAAACGTATCCAACTGAACACATATTGGAACGCCTTTCTTAAGGCGAATACGAGGGGCCACCCCCAGTACGTTTCTTCATACAGAATGACATGTTGGCACCGAGAATCCACAATGTAAGATGTGTGTGCACCGTTCTCGCTCGTTTAAATCATCCTTATCGGATGATCCGATGCAAGGTTCGTTGTCGCAGTCCAAAAGATTAGGTAGACGCACGTTGTGTCAATGTCGAATACGCATTCATCTGCGAAACAAACAGTCGACCCCTCCCCTCACAATCAAATGCAGAAGAGAGAGGAGCTCACCCTGTGACATCTCAAATGCATCACTTTCAGGGAGACCATCATCTCCACTCTTCATAAAAATAAAACGTCCTGTTGCGCATCTGAAACTCCAACTTCCTCAAGCACTTAGCCCTTCTGTTCATGCTCAACGTCCGCATTGAAGACTCATCTCTTACCTGAAAGTAGAAAAGCAAAAAAGGACGACGTTAGAAATCAATTTCAAGTGCCAAAGTCGAAATAGAAAATCTGTCAAAACTTCCACCCCGCCCGAGGGTGTCCTTCTCCACCCGTAAAATCCACTTGAGCACTTTAAGAGACATCCCTCCTCTGTTGCACTCAAGTGCCCCACACAAACTTTTTCCCTTTCAAATCCATTTCTACTAGGACTCTGAAAAGGATTTCTTGCAGACAAACAATCGGCAAAGCGTTAACAAACGACTGTCGTTCGTCGTCGGGGCAGTGAGCCGCTCAGTCAGAAGTGCAAAACGGAAGCGAAGGGTTATTGTCCCAGTGCCGCGACTGCCGTTGTCGCCGTGAGACACAGAAACTGTCACATTGGATCACTGGGGCCTGCAAAGCCTTCGCAACAGCCAAGCATTCGAAACTTGATTTGAATATATTATCCGCTTTGTGTACGCAAAAACTGAAGATTCACCCCCGCTTCCCGCGGGTAGACGTCAGGGAGCAAAAAAACAGAAGACAACTGGAAAACAATATCCTCCCACTGTCACAGGACCCCGCCTCCGCGCCAAGGGTGCGAGGCAAAGTTTTCGCAGAGAAAAACAATAAACATCCAGCAGTCACGATGAGCTACAAGCTGGCACGAGAATTGCGCGCTTCCTTCCAAGGATATGCAAAGCAAAAAAAACCCCACTGATGTTTGCTGACTGACATCTCAACGCCGCTGCTGGCGAGTAATTTGATTCCCTTTCCGGCTGAATGTGCTGCGGGCGGAGGGAGCCCACCGACCGAACCAGTCAATCCTCAACTTCGCCTAAGCTACTTGTGATGCCAAAGATGTCATTGTCCGCATGGTGTAAGCTTGCCAGAGGAACATAAACAATTTCAGTTGGGATGTCCTTTTCGGTGCTTTCCTTTTTGTTGTCTTTTTCTCTTCTGCTCCTGCAGTGAAGTGCAATATTTGCCAGGACTACACACGTAGAGGGGTGGTTGGTCGACGAGTAAGTGTGTGTGCACTAGAGGAATGCACAACTGCTTAGATAAACTTTTTGCTCGAGTGAGTGGGGGGTGGTCGGAATGAATTTTTGAAGACACAACTGCCACGCTGAGAACAATCATCTTTGAGAGGGGTCATTGTTGTGTCTGAGTGGTAAGGGTTGGGGGGGAGCGCTGAATTTGATTTCAGACACGACCCCAATGGGTCTGTCAAGGCGATTGTTACGGGAAATGATAACAATGAGCCAACTAAGGGCGATTACAATAAATAAAATATCGACCCGACTGTCTTCTGTGAAAGGATATCGCAATCAGGAGTGCTATTGAAGAAGTTTTGAGTGCCACTTGGGATGTTGCAGGGGAGCAACACTAAAGTGGGTGAAAGTGGAGAGCTCCTCGCTTCGGGGGATAGTTTTAATTAAACGATATTTGTGGGAATTTCTCGAGGGGGACTTCAAAATTCTCGAGAAAAGTTGCTGGCTGCACTGTTGAGGGACGTAATCGAAGTTTTGTCAATGAAAGGGTGGGGCCGGAACGTTTCTCCTTTATTACCAGTCAATTTATATTAATGGGTTGTAATGTTTTTCTGAAAGGGAGTAGACAAATTTGTGTATTATGTTGAGGGTCACCGTGCCCCCTCATACCTATTTCACATTTCAATAATTTCAGACAAAAAATAGTGGAAGGACTTACGGAGGGATAAATAGAAGAACCCAACAATACATAAATCCAAAAAGGAAAATTTAATTGATGTCATCCCTTCCAAGACCCCCTTTTTTTAATATCCCTTTTTTCACACCACAGGTTTTTGCTATGTATGCAGATATCATGAAATGTCCTAAATTTCTATCATTGAATGTGCTTTTAGCCTCAACGTGTTCCTCAGTAAGGGGGTTTGAAGGGGGTAGACTGTACCCATACAAAAGATATACTCTACCGGGTCAAGGAAAGGAAATTATTTTTTGAAATTAGATATTTGGCACAACTAGAACATTTCACATCAAGGTGTCCTCTACCACTGAAATAAAAACAGCACCCCACAATCAAGGAAAGATCCCAAAAATTGCAAAAAATTTAGTTGTTTGCAGGCATTTTAACAAATTTTGCAAATTTGGATCAAATCTGTATCCACATTTAAAGCTTAGACCGATTTCAATTAGGAGGGTCACATGGGGACAGTGTGACCCCCTCCCAAAAAACATATTCTAACGTTAATACAATTCAGTTTTATTTAACAGAGTCAAGTGAGTGGATGAATGGACTGTCATTTTGACCAAATTTTCAAAAATTTTCAAAAAACTTTTGAAAAATCCTAATTGTCATCATCCACCCACTTAAGATCCACGTAAAATGCAAGAATTATGACAAGTGACCGCGACAAGGGGTGTTTTTTGTGAGGGGGCACCATGCCCCCCCCCCCCCTCTCCCCCTTTAACGTTTACAGATGTTGAATGTGTAATTTTGAATCTCCAGTTTTTAAACCTGAACTTGTTGCTGCAAAATCAAGACACCGTACACAACTCCACTCGCACATTGATGACACCCTGCCCAAATCCACATCAACACAAAAACTGATTAAGGACTTGAAGTCGACGCTTCATGACCATCTTCACTTAGCTCCTCCATCGATTTCAATGAACGTGACAATGTATCCTATCAGAGCACGTCAAAGCGCTTCTCCTCGCAAAGAGCTGCTCTCTGTGGCTGGCCGAGAACTTATGATCCACAGTGTAAGTGGCCGGCATGAGCAAACATAAAATCCATTCCCCCATTCTCTCTGCAAACAGTCAGCCGGGCATTTCCATTTCAATTCCACTCAGGGCGCCCTAAGAATCATGTTTCTGTTTAAATGAGCATATGCTGAACCATTTTCCGTCCAGGCGGCCATTACATTCCCTCGTTGCCCGCCTGCCACCTCAGCATCCACCCTCCGCTGTGGAGTCACGTACGCCGTCTCCATCCACTTTAAGGGGAAGTTATCAACCTGCTTAGCAGCATAACCACACCGAAACTACAGAAGACTAGCCGAACCCCACCCCCTCCGCCACCGACCCACCGGAGGAATTTTCCATTTCACTATGACCGTGCCGAACGAGATTTGCATTCCTCGGTCTGGCGGCGGATATTTGGCAGAAAATATTTTTGTTATTAAAAATACCAGGTGCGTCAGGACAACTCGGAATTGCTCTCCTTTCGCCCCACGGACCACCGCCTCCCGCCCCGCACCGAGTGAGTAGTGCATGTGGTGTGAGAAGTTCATCATCTTATCACACATTTTCCCTCCTTCCACTCAACCGCTCCCCTAACTGCGGCATGACAACGCGGCAACGTCTGCTCCGCGGTGTGGCATACATTTCCTAGTCACTTGCTCCTTGGCAAGGATTACTACAAAGTCTAAGTGGATTTCCCGTGCCGTGCCGCCTTTCATTCAACCGCTCCATCTTGTGGAGGCGCACAAGGACGAAGAGGAGCGCTCAAGGAACACGGTTCATTTTCGAGCAAAGTAAATGTGCAGCGTCTGCACCCTTTGTGCTTGTCGCGCGCATACGTACCTCGAGTATCTTCCCCGAGTCGTCCCATCGGGGAGTAGACTATTCTGCCTCCATCCTGCGCCTGCCATTCGCTTTCCCATTAATAGCTAAACGTGCGTGAAAGTCGGTTAAACCGGTTAAATCCCCGCCACCACCCACAATTTCTATTTATTCCGACGCCCGCTCAAACGAGCATTCACTCATTCTCTCGCTCGCTTTCATCACTACAACCTGCGAGTGCAGTGCCAGGGTTAGGATTTGCATACCAAATGTGTTTCGGGAGTTTTTTTTGTTAGTTCTCGGTAAATTAGAAACAATACTTTGTTTGGGTGGGCGTGACAAAGCCCCCTCACCAACGGCGGAAATTGAATGGGGATGGGATGGCGGCTAAAAGCGAATGTGTGTCGGGAGAGCGATTGCGGAACCCGTTTGTTGTTTTGGCGGATATCTTTCATCCCAGGGATTTGCACTTTAATGCTGGGAATCAAAAACAGTTTGCAACAAATTTGTGCTGAAGCTGATTTGGGAGGTCGATTTTATGAGTGCAGAAGTGGGGATTTTTGTTGCGGGGGAAAATTGAAGAAGTGTTACGATTTTCTGGAGTGTGGGAGTGCGGGTGTTCACTTCTAGGAAAGTTGACAGTTTGAAGAATTCGTTGATTTCACACACATTCTCGCCCTTTGTACAGAAAAGAAGGATTTTTCCCATTCCCTTGTGAGTCATATAGACTTCTGGGAAAGAATGGAGCGAGCTTGCTGTTGCAAAGAATTTCATCAAACGAGAGATCCTGCAAGTGACAATGGATGGATGCATAACTGGCAATGAACGTGGAAAAGGGAAAGGTGGTGTCAATCAAACGCAGACCATTAAATTGACCCATCTGTGAAGAAAGTTTCTACATGAGGACAAGCCGTGCTGTTGCACAAAGTTCAACCCTAGAGTCAGAATGCTTGCGACATTTCCCGGAGTCAGAAATGTTGGAGGGAAAAAATTAATTCGGTCCATTTTCAAAAGATGGCGACACCTGCAAGTTGTGGCTGATCTTGGAAGGGATATCGTACTTCATTGGAAAGGTGTAACATTTGTCAACAATAATGAGAGTTTACCAGCAACTGCTTTAGACAACAACGTTGTTTTTTGCCTCTGCGAAGATGTCTGAATCTGTCTTCTGATAAATAAACAGCATTTGTGGGAAGTTTTGATTTTCTTTTCTTTTTTTGTAAGAAAGGTGCAGCTGAAGCCCTTCGAATGATTGAAGAAGTTTGTGGTGAATACGCTTAATCATCCAGAGAGGTTTCAACGCTTCAAAATTGGTGAAGACAAAGAGCGTCGAAGACAAAGAGCTTCCTCGGCAGTCCAAAAAGTTTAAAGATGAGGAATTGGAGGCTTTACTGGATCAGGATCCGTTCTAAAGACACAAATTGAACAGGCAGATTTGTTGGTGCTGACTCAGCAAACAATTTCCGTTGGATTAGAGAAAATTGGATTTATTTGAAAGCCAGATAACTGGAGTTGAAACTGAGAGATGTCAAAAGGCGCTCTTTCACCACGGAACTGCTTGTTAAAAGACATCAAAGAAAGACTTTTTTTGCCGCGGGTCGTAATAGTAGATGAAATGAGAATATACTACGATAACCCCTTTCAGAAAAAACACGGGTGAACCCGTTTCATCGTCTACATCGACCTGGACCCGTTCCATCGTCTACGAGTACATCAACGCCAAAGAAAAAAATCCACGATTCAAAGGGATGCTCTTCTTATGGTGGACCCAGACGTATGTGGTGTTCTGTGAAATGCTAAAACCAGGCGAAACCATTGATGGAAAACGTTATCGACTACAATTAATGCATTTGAGCCGTGAATTGCGTGAAAAATGAGTACAAACAACCGAAAGGCATGACAAGGTGATTTCTCAACATGCCAACGCTGGACCCCATGTGACTGTGGAGGTCAAAAACTACCAGAAAACGCTGAAATGTGAAGTCTTACCCCATCCGCCGTATTCTTTAGACCTTGCTTCTTCCGACTACTTGCTTTTTCGACGGATGCAAAATCATTTGAAGGGCCGTCGGTTGGAATCTTTTGAAGAAATCGAAGAATGGCTCAATTATTGGATCGGTGCCATAGATGACTAAATTTTTGTAGATGATATAAGATCACCAGAGAGATGGCAAAAACAGTAGTTTCTGAAGGACGAAGCTTTGAGTACATTTCCTCAATGAAAAAAAAAAGTTTTTTTGTACTCAAAAATCAGACAGAATTGATTTGTCCTCTTAGACCCTTATGCTTGCAGAGGCTGTGCCGGTGAAGATGAACAAGCGGTCGCTCCATATAACGAAAGACAAATAAAATTCTAAAGTCCCACAATACCCCTAAGATTCAAAACTCATAAGCAGCGAATCCCGCGGCGGAAAACGGACAGAGTTTCAAAATCCCTAAATGACCAAAAACTTGAAGTGTCAAAATCTCAAAATACCTACATTGTCCTGTATCAATTTTGTATCATCCGAATTAAGCACGGGGGCACAGCATTCCCCTCCAATTACACGCTCCCACGAAAAGTAGCTTCCGGGACTTCTTTTCATATTTTTGGCCTTTCGGGTATTTCGGCAGCAGATTTTGTCAGCAACTTTTGCTACAGGAACTCATTGCAGGGGGATTGGAGGGGGATATAAATGGGCAGGAAGACCCACCTCCCTTATTTTTAAGTTATTTTTTTAGTTTAAAGACATGACTTTGGAGTTCTGAATTTCGTTCGCAGCTCAGGACAGTAAAAACTAAGAAGATCCTTACAACACCCTTAAGCCCTCTCTACAAGTCTTCAAATCTTAACAAACAAACAAAAATACTAGACGGACTCTTGTTATTGTTAACCGATTAGGAGGACGAGAGTGACTCAGTTGCGTCGCTTCTACTTAAGCATCCTGTAGATATGGTTTTTGGCGAAGCAATTGCAATATGACAAGTGAGTCAAGAAACAAGTACAAGAAGGATCATTAAAAACAAAGCAGGCATTTTGAAATTCATTCAATGGTTCGGAAGATGACACGGTATGTTTTTCTCAATCTTGTGTCGAGTGGTACTTGCTTTTGTTATCCCACTCTTGCCGCTGATGTAAATTCAAATTTTTAAAAGCTTCCCATAGAGTGTCTTCTGCAACTTGCATCCGTTGAAAATTCAACTGACCCGATAGTCAACGACAGCTAGATCCACAAGGAACACCAAAAACCAGCCCAATGTACACGCTGAGTCATGACAAAGTGGATATTTCGGATGCCCCCAATCCAGAACAGCCGCGAAGGACATTCGAACGACAATATGTTTTATAATGCCATCGATTGTGTAAAAGATGTCCTCGAGCGTTTTGTGTGAACACCAGAAATCGTTGGAAAACATTCTAAGAGGTCCTCATCTAGGCGGATTGAAGCCAGGCTGATCTACCATGGACCAGATCTTCAAAAGGCGGCAGATCTTGGAAGACATTCAAGAAGTTGAAATTGACATCCACCACCAACAGGGTATATGGAGACATGCGTAGTTTCAACGTTTTAACCAAACGTCGCCAAGCGTCATCTTCAACAACACTACAATGCGTCGAGTTGCTCCTCCATACGTGGGTTTGATAGACAACATCGATGCGCAGCACAGACGGGCAAGCAAGGGTACTGAAATATTCCCCGTCCTTGTCCATGCACATGCAAAGAAAGCTGCTCCCTCTAAAGTCAGAAATATGGTGAACGGTGCAGCGATCAGGTCTGACCAAGTTTAAGCCAAGCCAAGGACTTTTCAACGAACACAGTTCTAGGTACATCCATGAAAAAGCGGTCTTCCTCAATAATCTGTGCGTCATCATAGCCATACCGCAGAAGTCAATGTTTCCTTGTACGAATATGCAGGGTTACCCTTTAAATGTTCAACTGCTTATGTCAGGCAGCATGAAACGGATGCACATTTGGCAAAAGCCAAAAACAACCCCAACTTTGACTGCTTCCCGACTAAACCTTAGCCTGACCCTACACCAGTACTTGGCAGAACCAACTCCGTTCACACTCACCTGTAGAGCATCTTCTAAATAAACAATTTTCCACAGGAATTCTCCGCCCAGGCCTTAAGGAACCGATGAAGCGCAATGCCAGGCCCTTCAAACTTGAATTTCCCATTAACTCGCCACTCCACCTTCGCTGTACGTTTACCATTTTCAAAAACCCGTTGCTGAAATTTCCCCCTCCCTCCGATGAGGATCAATGGAAATTGGAAACACAAAACCAAAGTGCTGCAATCCACCATCACCACGACGACTTCAACAGCCCCTCTCGGGTCAGTTGTCCTTTTTTTGTTCTTTTTTGCCTCGTCAGGCGCAAATAATTGAACAAAACTCCAATGAAAGCCTGAACACGTTCCATTGGAATGAAATAATCCAGCTAGGCGCATCCTTTGACGGTGCGTCTCCTGTCAGGAGCGGGGGGAGGGGGGTGTGTCTCTCGTTGCCATCGAGAGATGGGAGACCAGCCAGCCAGCCAGTCAGCACTCTCCTCTGAATGTTTATAAACAATTCCGAAGATAAACAAATTATACACGTCCGCATCCAGGCTGAAATTGTATTTTTAATAGCACACCCACCCCGCTCATCCACACCCCCCAACCCTGCGACTCTCGTTTGCATAACAATCAAAAATCGATTCCCAAATCGATCCGGCATCCGGGTTTGTTTGGGTTGATGATTAAAAACGAATTAAGCGAGCGTCCAGGACACGGGCGGGGCACGGGGCGCTAGGTGCATCCGGGAGGTGATGACGGATGAATGGAGAGGCGAGCGGCTCCGCTGGAATTCCATTAGGTTAACCAAATTTTTGCGCCGGACTTGGCGGGGGCACGGCCACCTCTCGTCGCTTCGCCCATTTCCCTGCCGGTCATATCCTCGTTAAAATCAATTAAATTGAAAAGTTTCAATTGGATTGCACGAAGAATGGGTTTTGTTGCGATGAATCCGAGCGTTGCCGGGACTGCTCTTCGTTTGATTTCCCCTCTTCTTTTTTTTTCCCTTTTTTGTTCGCCCCTGTTGTTTTGGTGAGTTCGTTTTAATGATCTTCCTTTGTTCTTGAATCGGAACAGAGACGCGCTAGGGCAAGGGGGGACAGGGCGAGGGGGTGACAAAAAAAAAAAAAAAGGAAAAATTGAACAGGAAACGATTGACAACAAAGAGAACTAAAATCCCAGGATGCATCCGCATTGGGCGAGAGATAAAGGGGATTCAGGTCACCGGGGGCGCCCAAGGCACAAAATATCCATTGATTGCGATGTAATCAAGTGAAATTGAATGGGACACTGAGTCGGTGTGGTTGCATGAGGCGGGGAAGACAGCCAGCTCCGCACAGGAACCTCGTCAAACTTGTCCTTATTGTTTTATTAATTACGTCAGCACCCGCCTGCGATCCTTGGCACCTGGGGATTGCTGTGAAGTGCAAGTGCCGCAGTGCTTTCAACGAGTGGGAATTGATTTCCACTGAATGGCCACGCTGCCAGGTGTTTCAGCTGCTTTCGGGATTTCGATGCCTTCGATTCTTGCTGTGCACCACACCGTCGCCACTTCGTCGTCGCTGGGGATCACGCAGTGCGGAGAAGTTGTAGTGGCTTGGAGGTTGAGGCTGGAGGGAAGGAGGTGGTTTATCTTTGCCGCGAAATGAGATAATTAATGACTGTCACCGAGTGGGGGGCTGCCTCTTGACTTGGCATTCATTGTCTGCGCCCTGGGATCGGTTTGGTCACTTTGACAGGTCATTACTGTAAAGACGGTTTTAAGTGTTTCTGATGCAAACACAGTTAAGTGACGGAAGAAAACCATTTTTTTCGTAAACTGATTGTAAGCCGCTTAACCGAGTTCTTAAGGGACTGGAAAAGGATGTTGCGTTCATAGTTGTTGCTTTGTCCTCCCGTCTTTGGCACACACCTTCGGGCTCCACGATATGACAGTAGAACGATGCGAGGAATAACGAGAGGCTATCATACCAGTCCCCTTAGAGACCGGGAACGGAAGCACGCTAAAGGGAGACCAACGTCCCACTTCTATGTGCTGTGTTGTTTCAGGCACAATAGGGAACCGATCATAAGACCAAAACACACTCACTTCTATGGTGTGTTACAGTGGAGTAGTGAAGCTATAAAGGATTGCTGATCTGTCCAATACAAGTTGAGCTTTACACTTATCTCTGAGTCCTTTAGAGAGGACTCAAGTTACTCCCATGACAGACCGGAAAAGTCACATAGCTCTTCATCTTCACGCTTACTACTATCAAGAAAGTCAGAGATCCAACCAACTTCACACAGTAATCGTTTCATTAAGAGCTGTAGATTGTGTAGAGAGGAAGGGGAAGTGGAAGGACACCTAATCTGCTATAATACCAGATTGAAACATCGGAGCTTATGTCTTTTTACCGCTCTTTAGGCTCTGATAGACATCTAGCTGAGGGAGATCATACACAAATTGGAAGGGAGGCGATGAAGAAATAGGTCTTACGTCTTACACAATGGGCCCGACCTGTTTCGTAGACCTGTGAGCCACGACTGTTTCTACTTACCTAGTCACAGTCAACAGCTGTCTCTGCGTGTCTACTATGCCTGTCTATTCTATCTCATTGCACTATTCTTAGAAGCACAAGGGGAAGAAGTGCGCCATGAAATCACAGCCTTGTGAATTTAGGGAGCGGGATTGACAGACAAATTGCCCTCCACAGTATTCTGTTTCTTATGTACATGAATAAGGCGTAGTGTTTGAAATCCTAGAGCTAGTAGGTTTGCTAATCTTGATTTTCATTCATCACCCACTTATCGCAGCTCTACTGTCACTTTCTGAAATGCCACATTCCAAAATCGGCATTAAACTGTAGGTCCCCTCCACATGTCAGAGAGTGGTGCGAAATCACTTCTAAAATGGTGACCACATCTGTCCTGAAAGTGGCCACCAAGTAGAATAAACTGACAAAATCCACGATCCCATATTAGAAGACTGGCAATTGAATTGCCGAGAGATAGTTCACACAGTAGGCAGTTCAACTAACCCTGTGAATATGAGCAAACCATCTGCATAATAGATTCCGCTATTGATTACTCGAAACGTTAATCGTGGATCCACTACAGATCAGTACTTGAAGCTACTTAGGCGTAGTACGAAGCACTTCCTGCATCTTTTCATCAGGGGCAATGAAAAAAGGGATCGACTGGTATACACCGGAGGACAGAATTTCGAAAAACAGTCGAAACTGTGCTCGTCACTTTGTCAAGATGCCCTGAGGAATAGAACCCCACCACACTCTAATGACGCAATGTGTTAATTTTTGGTTGAATAGGTTGGTCGCCGTGGCGTTTTGGTAAGTGCGTTGAGCGCTGCGCAGAGAGTCTATGTTTGATTCCCGGACGGGACACCTCGCATTTTTCATGGCACCACTTTTTTCGAGTTGCTGACAACACTCAAGGAGCATCAATAGTCTATTTAAAGCTTCTCAAATCTCGTCGTTCGGAGTGGGCAAAAACTGTAGGTCCCTTGTACTTGCGAGAGAATAGTAGGACGCACAACACGAGTAGTTGTTGCAGAAGCTCTGGTCCCTTGTGGGCTGTAGTGCCACTCAATTATCATTATTATTAGGGATTTTCCTGAGGATCACTTTAACCTGTTTATCACCGACAATATTCCTGTGACTGACTGACAGTCACCAGGTACTTTAAAACTCTCAAGCTGTGTTAGACTAGGTCATGTGGAACGTACGGACAACACTTTTCGACCCGCAAAATCTTCGAATCTGTGCCATTAGGACAACGCAGGAGATGGCGATCCGGATTCAAAGTGGGCGCACAAATAGACAGGGTGTACACCATGGGAAGCTGCTGGTAAAAGACTGGGTGTACCTGGCCTGTGATACCAAAAGTTGAAAGAAGAAATCAACGTTTCACTTGAATCTATAAACATGAACAGACCACACCTGATTCATATTATTGAACTCACGTTTTCTAAAACGAGTCCTTTTAGAACTACAATGAGGGTCTGAGAAAAAAATGTACCACTGTCTTCAACACAAGTTCTTGTTGATGGCATGCGATCAGAAGAACCTTTTCTTTCCGGCAGTCAGCAGAAGCAACAGCTGCCCAGTTGTCACTAGCAACTGCACACCAGCTTGGGGGGGATCAACTCCAGACGCAATTGATGACGGCAAGCCAACAGATTCTTCTTCTTCTTCTTCTTGTGGCGCTACAGTCCGGGGCAGACCCGGGCCTCAACCAACATGCCTCTCCAGCCAGCACGTTCCTTAGCCAGCTGCCGCCAGATTGGACGATAAGAAATTTTAAAGACCAAGGAGGAACTGAAGCACCTAGTCTAGCCTTCTCGTATGCGCAATTCATGTTGCGAAAAGTACGTGATTACAAAAGGCTATACACGACGTTGACTTAAGACCATCCCAAGGCCACGCTCCTTTTATTCCTTCCAACCACAAAGTGTCATTACCCAAAGCAGATCAATATCCAAAGTTGGAGGGTGTACAACAACGCAAAACTCCATTCCATTCCCACATCTGTTTAGATAGTTTAGATATCAACTTCAAATTAATTAAGATTCCATCAGATCATCCATGCCGCCCGCCAACCAGAATCCACTTAGTGATTGAATCACTCCAGAACGCGGTGGCTCCAATCAAGACCCAGCTGGGACGAGCACAAGGGGCCACTTGGCCTTCATCCCGGAGAGCGACGAAATGACAACTACTACAACCGCTGACTCGAGCTTTGATGGGAGCATTAAATTACCCACTTAGTGCCTGTCATTTGCCATAATCTAATCAGCGCGCCCAGCCAACGTCGACGTACCTAATTTCCGTAGCTTTTTACGAACAGACAAAACAACATCCACCCCCCGCCCCCGTGCCACCCACCCAATCTGATGCTTCATCTCCACGGAACGTCACAAGGAACAACAAAAGGCAAGGCACTGTCAGCAGTAGGAAGCGCTGTGACGACGCTCGTCATGGCGTCGCTTAAATCATGATGACAATGGAAGCGCCACCCCCGACTTCCCATCATTGCAAGGTGAGACAAAAGGAAGAGAAAAATTAGGTGCACCACTCAAGACGAGGCAAGCAATCTTTCAACCGCCCCCCCCCCCTCCCCCACACATCGGCACTATTCAGAACAACAAGACGAAGAAATCCCCCCCGTCTAGACCTCGCCTCGCCTGACAACTTGTTGATTTTTTCTTTTTGTTTCACGCTCCCCACTGCATTCACTCGCACACAAAGAGCGCAAAACGTTGTCCCGAGGCTATGCAACGGCGACGGATAAAGGACCTCAGTCAGAGTTATTAATTCTTAATAAAGGCCGTTACTCTTGCATTGCAACGACCCCTGCGCTCGCGGCGGATGAGTAGCGGACGACGGCCACTGTGAACTTGTTGCAGGGGAGACCAGAGCGCCCTTGGTGTCACGTCGGGGACATAAGCCAGCCAGGAATTAGCCATCAACGGCGATGGGAAATGGTTTGCAGAAGATCCGCACCGCATTACCACTCCTTGCGCTAATTCAGGGCGGCGTTGTTGACGGCTTTTCCATGAAAGTCGTATTCGACAAATGCCGCCCGGTGGGTGGACGGACGTGCACTCCTATGTCCCACCCACTCACATGACACGGATCTGCATTCGTTCTCGATTGTAGCCGACTCTGTGTGGTCGGAAGATGAGACGGGCGACGATAACAAACCGCAGGATCCAAAAATAGTGCAATCCCATCAGTGTGTCCCTATTTTGCAATGAATGCACCGCTAGGATGTTGTTGGAGTTTTTATTAGGTTCCACTCCCACCACTCCACACTGCCACTGCCAGGAGCGCTCTGTGTTCACATGTCTTCAACCCCTCCTCCGTCACACACATGTCGGAAGTGAGGAGACAGAGAAGGGACCCCATTGTGCGCTCTGATTCACCGCTTAATTAGCTTAAAACCAGTAACTACCGAAACCTGCTCCGACCAACCAACCACCACCACCACCACCACACCACAACGAGCGAGCACTAAGCATAATTGCAGAATCGTTGCATGTAATTAACATTTCTTTAATTATCCCTCGCGAAACTAATTTCTCCATCGGCGCTCCGTTAGCATAATCGAAAACAGTTAGTTTCCGTCGGAAACTTTCGCCAAGCACAAGGCGAAGTCCAAAACGCAAAAGAATCCCTGACGGAACGCATAAACTTTGCCTACTGGGGCTCGATGAAGACGAAGCAAAAAAAAAAAAAAACTGTGCCACCCACTTGGAAACTGCCAGGATGTATGCCAGCGAAATGTTTCTTGAATGACCAGTGCAAAGAAATAAATTTGCGAGGATACTTAGCACTTAACGGTTGTTGTCTAGAAACGACTGCTGTTATTTTTTTTTGGAAATTCCAAAGTTTCTTTAGATTTATGGGCTCCCTTAGAAGTTGGTTTGTTTGCGGGGAATCTCTGTTATTTTGAATGTGAAATTGGAGGGGGCAAGGGGGTGGGGGTGTTATTTTCAAGATGGTGATAAAGGAAAGGACTTGATTTTATTTTCGAAAAAAGTCCGAGAGGGGGGATATTCTTCAGTCAAATTGAACAATAAAAAAAAAATGGTGTACCACAAGGTTGCTTGCTTACACCGATTCATTGTGTAGACTATGAAGATGGAGTCGTAGGACACTTGATTTTGTTGATAACAATAGTGTCATTGACGAAATTTTCATAAAAATAATCATGAAGTGCCACAAGGATACATGCTAATACCGATCATCTTCAAAGATGCACCATAAATTTCGAAAAAATGAAGCAATGATGAAAGCCTGCTCCAATTTGTTTATTTATTGACATTGGTATATTTGTCCTCTCTGCAGCGGATGGACTGTAAGCAGAAATGTTTAAAGCAGCTGGTGATGACCAGGTTGGGCACATACACCAGCTCATCTTTAAGATAAGATGAGTGGAATCTCAGCATCGTCTGTCCGATCCACAAGATAGGAGACCCCTTCGACTGCGCCTACTATTGAGGGCATAGTCTCCTTAACATCGCGTACAAGATTCTCTCTGCCGTATTGTGTGAACGCCTGAAACTGTTCGTCAACAACCTGATAGGTCCTTATCAGTGTGGTTTCAGGCCAGGAAAGTCGTCAATCGACCAAATCTTCAAACGCAGATCCTGAGAAAAACGCAAGAAGTGCAAATCGACACTCACCACCTCACCACCTATTCGTCGATTTTAAGGCCGCATATGACAGGGTGCATAGAGACGAGTTATACAGTGCCATGTAGAATGACGATGGAGAACTCTTCCTACTCCGTCAAGCTTGGGAACCGTCTCACCGATAGCTTCAATGTCAAAAACGGTTTTAAACAAGGCGACGCTCGGTCATCTGACTTCTAAAATATCTTTCTTGAGAAGATCGTGCGTAACTCACAAGTCAAAACCAGAGGCACGATCTTCCAAAACTCCGTTCAAAGGCTAGCTTACGTCGACGACATTCACGTAATTGGAAGAACATAGCGAGCCGTCAGTAAGGTGTTTGCTGGCATTGAAGCAGAAGCGGCTAAAATGGGTTTGGTGATAAGTGAGGGCCAGGCGAAGTATATGCTGACATCGACGAAGGACGCACAACATCGACGTCTCGGACAGAGCGTCACACTAGGCAGCAGAAACTTCGAGGTAGTCAAGGACTTCGTCTAGCTCGGCTCCGCGGTAAATAGGGACAACAACAGAACCGAAATCAAACGCAGAATCAGTTTTGGCAATCGCTGCTTCTTTGGGCTCGAAGGGCAATTGAGTAATTAAACCCGCTCTCCAAGTCCTACTTTATGACGCGGAAACCTGGACATTACTAAAAGCGGATGCAGAAGCCATTAGTCTTTTGGAGAGAAAACTTTTGCGTGTTGAAATTTGCTCCTGTTTGCGTTGATGGCATCTGAAGGAGAAGATTTAACGACGAACTCTATGGTACGGCGGCATGCTCCTAGCCAAGCGTCTTTGGATACAACGTTTACGATGGCTAGGCCATGTAGTGCGTATGGACACTTGTACTCCGGTCAGAAAAGTCTTCGAATCTCAGCCATTGGGACAACGCAACAGAGGACGGCCCAGGATAAGGTGGCGCATACAAGGACCTCAACCAACTTGGAGTGCGCAAATGCCGGCAGCTGGCGATAGATCGTGCTGGCTGGGGAGCCATGTTGGTTGAGGCCCAGGTCCACCTCGGACTGTAGCGACGCAAGAAGAAGAAGAAGACGAAAAAGAAGAAGAAGAAAAAGAAGAAGTCTTCCCCCGTTCTCATGGAACACAATTTTAGATTTATGACACCAAAAAAATAAAGCTCTTTTCATCATTGTCATCAAAGCAGATCTCAGGTCCCTGCATCCTCCCCCATGACATCAAATCCTTAGGACCCACAACCAAGTGAAACCATGTAAGAAGTTAGTTTAACCGCCTTATCTCGAGGCAACCAAGTGTTCATCTTCCTGATAAAATCGTATCTCAGAGGCACCTCAGAAGTCATGTTGATGCGAACATTCGTACCAAGTGACAAAATCATTGGAGCATAGTCCTTTCCGTTTGAAGAAGCAGTTGCTTTATGTTCCGAGTTAGTCCAGACGAAGGAATCTCATCTCGACAGCTTGATTTCACGAACTTAATCATTCGGTCATAATCTTAACTTTGTGGCCATAGGTGGATTTCACTTTCTACGGTTTGTCACGTCAACTCAGCTTCAAGGTCAACAGCTTTGCAATCCTAAGCCAATTCGAAAGAGGTGGAGTCGTGAATCCTCTCCAGGGATTGAATCTATACATTTGACGTAGTAGGTGACGCTCAGCCGGGAAAATCAGAAAAGGACCTCATTCCAAATGAATTTAAGAGAAAAAATCAAGGAAGGACCAACATCCTAACATGTTTCTGCGCAGCCTCTGACAATTATTGTTCTTTGGTTGTCTTTAAAATGTTGCCCCCTCATTACAATCCACAGGCAGTGGCAAATGTGCACCGGTACCCTCCTCTCTCCCTGTCTTCCACTATACCTTTACCACGGGCTGTGACTTAATCGCGGTCACTTATAGGCAACAAATAAGCCCTTTAGCTCGAGCCAATTATAAAAGAAAATTTCCTGTTTGAAACTGCAGAAAAGTTAAATATCCAGTGTGCCCCCAAACCCTTCACCATTCACTGTTCCACCATTTTACCAACAAATGAGGCAACAATTAAAAAAAATCTCACACCAAAGCTGTGACTAAGGCGAAGGCTAACAAAAGATGCCACAAAACATCCCAATTCATCAAAAACCAGCTGGTCTAGGCGCCCTGTAAATCACGCCGCACACCTCCACTTGCCGCGAGTCGCCAGCCACCTGCTCTCTTGAAAATGTCCCTCCTCCCTCTCTCTCTTTCTCTATCTCTCTCCGCAATTGCAGCATTCAAACGAATTAGAATTCATTTGCTTTACACTCCCGGCGACACGTCTCCACTCACGTAGCTATCGTCACCCGATGGATTCGACACCCTCACAGCACACTCTCTCTCTCTCTCTTTCCAGTGAAGTAACACCTCTCCCACTGGACAGACGTACCGTGAATAGCTTCTACAGAAATTGATATGTCCAGCAGCAGTGCAACCCTCCCACCCAAACCCTAAACCGTGCTGTAAATAATCTGCTGCGGCGTCGGATTTCCGGATTTTCTATTCCAAAAGCGTATTGCCCAGGTCCGATCAGAAAACGCCACTCACACGCGTTCACGTCAGCAAACATCGCGTCCTCCGCGTCGGTGACAGCTGGTTGCAGGTTTGAAAAATCGAACCTCATATATCCCTCCCGCCCAGCGCTGAACAAATCAACAGGAGCGCTACTCCGCGCCGGCCACTTGTGGGGCGACGGACATGGCAGATTTATGATATCCCCTTCTGCACCGACTGACGGGAAACTCTTGTTTGTGAGCCTCATAATGACAAAAGGATTTCCCGCCGACCCACATCTTCGACAATCGCAGCGGGCGCTGGATATGTGTCATTCGCAGATACACATCTGCTAGGGCGAGGGATAACGGTATTTCATAATTTCTGTTGATTTCTGATGATTTAGTCGGGTGGGGTGCGGGCGACCGGGCCTCAGGGCTTAAGGGGAAAAGTTTTGCCATTCGCTTGGTGAGATATTCAATTTGCGTGGGGCTGCCATTAATCCCCCGGCTTGGAGATGGGTCGACTGTGAGCTAATTATTCCCCCAAACGCATTCGAATGGCTGGTGATTTTTGTAATCTTCCTGGGGTGGGAGTATTGAGGGGGTGTGCCATAGCTGGAGGAGACAGGCATGTTTTTCTACGCAAATAGAGTGTGGTTTGATCTCTGGGCGAATTAAGTTTCGTCTGGCGATGAGTGTGACCTTCAGACGTGTTATCGGCACGTTTTCAGACGAAATTTACCAAATTTTAAAAAGTGCGTTTAAAAGGGTGTTAGAACTGTTTCATGTGATTGGCTGAAAGGATAAGTATCGACAGGTGGTCAAAACTGCGAAGTGTTCATTTTGGGAATCGAATCTGGAACTTCCGACATGAACTTCGCTTCCAGCCTGACTATGCGGTAGGTGAGAGTATCGTGGTGGCTGTGGCTGTTTAAATCCCAATAACTTGGACAGAGTCGTAGTTAGTGTACTGTGCTGACTGGTCTAGTTAAGCTAGCCATAAGTAGGCCAGGCGGTTAAAAGACTTTCCCGGCTCTATCTGGAGTTGCATTCTCAACTACGACCCAGAGAGCGTCAGAGGTTTTAGAAGGGCTTCGCTTCAATCCAAGGTGTGGTGATTGTCACCCAAGCATGACCTCATTTGTTACTTGAGTAACTTAGACGTCCAATCTTGTGGTATCTACGTCTCTTCGGAAAACGGCCCTCGTGATATAAGCCGTAAAGGCAGGTGATCACGTAAAACTAAATTTCATATCTGCAGTTATCGTCTGCTCTGCACTTTTCACCCATCCTGTACTTCTCGTCCACCCTGTGGTGCTTATCAATCCTGTACTCTTCGTCTGCTCTGTACTTTTCGTTCACCCTGTACTTTTCAACTCTACTTCTAGTCCCCTTTATACCTCTCCCCCACTCGGTACTTCTCACACACTCTGTGTTTCTCGTGCATCCTGTATTTCTTGTCCACGGTGGTCTTCTTACCCAACCTGTGCATTTCGTTCACCCTGTGCTTCTCTATCAGCCTGTCCATCTCGTCCGCTCTGTGCTTCTCGTTCATCCTATACTTCTTGTTCACTTTGTACCTCTCGTCAACCCTGTGCTGCTTGACAATCCTGAACTACTCGTCTACTCTGTAATTTTGTTTCACCCTGTACTTCTCTTCTACTCTGTAATTTTGGTTCACCTTGTACTTCTCCTCAACTCTACTTCTAGTCCCCTTTATACCTCTCCCCCACTCATTACTTCTCACCCACCCTGTACTTCTCGTCCACTCTGAGCTTCTCGTTCACCCTGTACTACTCACTCACACTGTGCTTCTCGTTTACTCTCTACTGCTTGTCCACTCTGCGCTTCTCGTTTATCCTGTATTTCTTGTCCACGGCGTACTTCTCACCCACCCTGTACTTTTCGTTCACCCTGTCATCCTAAAACCAGTGTCAGCAAGGCAAATTTTTAATTAGTTGTCTAACCCTTAGCGGAAGCGCTACAGTTTTCCACGTGCTTTAGACCGCCTAGCTTCTGCAGCTGCCGCACGAGTTCTACAACTTAGACGGAACAAGTTTGAGAACATTTTCAAAGACCCGCAGTTGACCCGCTTTGTCACCTCTCGTCCTGTCGGTCGAGCAGTCGCTCCGTCAGTCGGGGAGGATCAAGGTTTGATCCCTCATCCTTCAAATCTCCACTTTCTTAACTTGCCTACTGCACTCAGGGGTCATTGACGAAGTCAGCATTGAACTGTTGGTCCGCTCCACTCATGGCCGAACCATATCATACACAACACGTAATGGCGACAACCCCTGACAGTCTTATGAGCAATCTACTGACTTGATAAGTCCTTTGAACCCTGTTCCACCACATTGACACGCCACCGTCAAACATCACAAGAACCTGCAGTTTCCCCACAACAAACGTCACAAACGTCCCATAACAAGTCATTACCCCCACTCAGTGAAGAGTGCGCCTCCTGCCGACACAGCACCCCAGACAGGACCAAAAACCTCAACCAATAACCGTTCGATAAATGCTCGCATTATCCCTTCATTGACTCGTTGATTGTCAATTCAAAAGGATGCGTCGTTTCATCATTCTGCGGCTGCGAAGGACTACTCTGAGTCCTCCCGCCGCTGCTGCCGTCATCACCGCCATTGGGGGCATCCGACGTGGAAAATTGAAATGAACCCCAAACACGGCAACGTCATCGCTTCTCAGGTGGCCCTGCATGGTAATTAGGAAATTCGCCGCCCTCCCCCAGCGTCGTCCCAGCGTCGACGTAATCATACACGGAAGTGGAAACTACCCGCACTCGTCCGTATCCACCATCGGGCCATTAAATAAAATGCTTACCCTCTGTGGGTGGGAGGGGGTAGGTAGTCCCGACTACACACAGCCAGCCAGCGCGGCCAGGGCTGGGACTGCGGGGGACTACACTAATATTCATTTATGTTTGCGGGGCGAGCACCGCACTCAGCATGTGTGCGGATGTGAAGCGACTTGGAAAAATCCTCTTGATCCAATCTTCCATTAGTTGCTGGAAGGGAGCTCGGCTGGCTGCTTGGCTGCATGGCTGTGGAGAGCGACTGGATGGGCGGATGCTGGCAAGCAGCAGCCGGCAGCTTTTCAGTGTCAGCCGGAGTGACGACGGGCGGTGGGGTTGGGGGAGCGAAAAATGGCTGCCGAGTAATCCGGGTCGACCATTCCGATACAAGGATAAATATTGATGGCTTACATCATGGAAAGGATATCACCAGGACTTGCGATGACTTTATTATTACCATCCAACATTCGCCACAAAATTGGCCGAGCTACGAGCGTGACGACGGGGATGACGCAGCACTGACTGCGAGATGGTGTGGAACGAAGAGGGGGCGGAGAGGCACACCAGCATGCGAAGGTCCGACTGTCTAAATCCGTTTGGCTGCTTCGTTAAATCGGACTGCAGCGATGCGGAGAGGCGGGTTGAAACGCATTAGCTTTTGAATGGACCATTCGACTAAATCCTTTGGTTGCTCTCCTCGTTTGGCTCGTCGGTTGGATTGTGAGGGCGTGTGTCCGTGTGTGTGTGTGTCGACTTCCCAGTAACAGATGATGATGATGATGAGGATGACGACGATGATGTGGAGTGTTGTGCTCCTGCTGTGAGCCGGAATGGCACTCGGTTGATGGTTGACGCGCAGTACACTGGCCGAGGCAGTCGGGCTAGACAAAAACCGAGATGGGAATCTCTTAATCGAAATGGACTCAAGTGATGAGCAGACGATCCATTGAATCGCATTAAATGCAAACCGACTGAAGGAGAGCACGGATCCGTCGTTGGTTTCGTACATCCCTTGGATGACGCCAAGAACAATGCCGATGACGGAGCGATAAGGAGGACGACATGAATGGCGACGTTGATGCCTGAGAAAACGTGGCACATCCTTTGTTCGGATGTTCATTCATCCCGATCGCAGGAGTGTGCTCCACCGCAAGCCACCAGACTAACTGCAGCCAAGGGAGAGGTATATTTTCGCAAATCTGTCCACAGAACACGGGCCGCCTCTGCAATAATTGGTCACCGGAAATTGAATTTTCGCAGCGTCCTTCCCCCAGATATCACCCAGAAACTGGGTTAAGTGACGGATTCCTCAGAAATCCCCCTCCCCCCCCCCCACAACGGCCTCATTATCTGATTAATTTCACTTAGGTTAGCGTCTGAGTGTCAAGATAAAATGCATTAAATTTTAAAACCGAGTCCTTAAGCGCACCTCAAGAACGTCTCTCTCTTCCACACACCCACCTACCTGGACGGTCTGGCAGCCACGGAATCGTAATTTCCATTGTGCCCCATTGAAAGCAGTCCCCGTGAACAGCAGAGTACACTTGCTCACTCCTGCTCGCCACCGACCTCCATGTGGACCGTACGTGGCAACCAGGAGCCAACACGAAAGCCAATTAAGTGTTGACACAAACAATTCACCAAAGGATAATTAAAAGTTCTAGACACACACACACACACATGCACCCAAAGGGAGGTTTGTGTCTTGAAATGCTGCGATGTGTATGGCGGGTCCTAGCGCACCTACAACACAACAAACTAGCGGCCACTAGTGTGTGTTTTGCAGCGAACAACACACACACAAAGGCTTCCTAGTGCGTCCTATGTACGTCCTGCATATTTCATTCGTTTAATTGTTTGACGTGCAATTAGTCGGAGTGCAGTTGGAGAACGTGTTTGATTTGCCATTTCAAGTTTTTAAGCCGTCATGTGGGTGTATGTGGTGGGAGGCGGCGAGGGGGGAGGACTAATGCCGCGAGCGTCGATGCGATGTGGCACAAGGTTCTCCAAACTTAAGGCCTTCTATTGTTTTGATTGGACACTAAAACATTGTGTGGATGTTCTTCATTCCATTTTGAAGAGACTGACTGAATCAGGAGGCCAGATTGTGAAGTCTAGTGAGTGGGTTAGAGACAAGCATATTCTCAATCGACGGCTTTTCTTCGTACTACGTACGTCCCAATCTACGGAAAGACAGAAGCTGTTCTCGTGAGCTCAGATTGAAGAAAACGCTGCACCATCTAAACGAAACCCATGATTTCACGATGAGTGCAAGCAGACGTACGCCGCACAAGGCCTACAAGGTGACGCAGCATCGATAGACGACAACTGTGCGCCAGCTCTACGAGCAGAGAAAAAGGAAAGAGTATTAGTTTCTCCCATGGAAAACGAGAAAACCGCATTCAGGGATAGAAGGATGTTATGGGAACAACGTTGTCCAACTGAAGTTCGCTGGACCAAATCTGGGTAACTTGTAGATGAGTTCCAGTTGACGCTGAGAGCTTGAACAAATTATTTCTGCAGTCTGTAAGATGGCACTAACGACCCAATTCGACGAAGATGGACAGGAATCCCGTCCCCTGACTTGGACGACGTCAAGACAGCAATTCGCAGACTAAAGTCGACCAAAGCTAACAGAGCTAACGTAACACGTGCTAAGGCAGCTGGAAATGATCTGGTAAAGCGCATGCTTCTGTTCTACATGGTCAGAGGAAAGAATGTCCAGTGTGTCTTCTGTGAAATTCCCAAGAAAGGAGAATGAGAAACATTGTCCACAAGATCCTCTTTACCATTTTGTGTGAAGGTCTGACAGGCTTCTTAAGCAATATCGCAGCTCCCCCTCAATGTGACTCCCGATGACGGAAGTCCTCGATAGGAGAAGTTTTCACACTTCTGCTGATTCTGCACAAACCCAAGAGGATGCAGATCGACATGTACTGCCAAGGCATATGAAAGCGTGCATAGAGATGAGCTATACAATGCAATATCTAATTTTGGCATTCCTACCAAACTCGTCAGATTGTGTAGGATGAGGATGGAGAAATTTCCCTGTTCCGACAAGGTCGACAGCGAACTCTGTGAGACCTTCAATGTCAAAAGAGGGGTTTTAGACAAGGCGCGGCACGCTCATGTGACTCTTTTAACATCAACCTTGAGATGATCGTGGACTCACAAGTCAACACAAGAGGCATGACCTTCCAAAAGTTCGTTCAACTGCTCCATAGGGAATGGAAGGACACAGCGAGCTGTCAATGAGGCGTTTGTTTGCATTGAAGCGGAAGCGGCTAAGATGGGTCTGGTGGTTTATGAGGGTAAAACGAAGTACATGCTTTCATCGGGGAAGGACACACAACATCGACGTCTCGGACAGAGCGTACCACTAGGCAGCATAAACTTCGAGGTAGTAAAGGGCTTCGTCTACGTCGGCTCTGCGGTAAATGGGGACAACAACATCAGTACTGAAATCGAACGCAGAACCACTTTTGCCAATCGCTGCTTCTTTGGGCTAAAGAGGCAAGTGAGTAATGGAGCCCTTTCTCTCGAAGGACTTAACTGGCTTTGTACAGCAGCTTAATCATCACAGTCCTCCTTTACGGCGCTGAAGTTTGGATGTAACTCAGGGGGATGAGGAATCCCTTAGTCTTTTCGAGCAAGAAGTTAGTTCTGCGTGCGATTTTTGGTTCTGTTTTGCGTTGATGGCGTCTGGAGGAGAAGACTCAACGACGAAC
This sequence comes from Eristalinus sepulchralis, assembly GCA_944738645.1. Classification (NCBI taxonomy): domain Eukaryota; kingdom Metazoa; phylum Arthropoda; class Insecta; order Diptera; family Syrphidae; genus Eristalinus; species Eristalinus sepulchralis. The sequence continues at coordinate 61,012,504 of OX122886.1, forward strand.
TGTATGAACTGTACGGCTGCATACGCCTGCTCAAGCGTCTTCAAATACAACGCTTAAGATGACTAGGCAATGTAGAGCGTATGAACACCACCGCTGCGGCCAGAAAAGTCTTCGAATCCCAGCCATTGTGACAACGCAACAGAGGACGACCTAGACTAAGGTGGCGCACACGAGTGGAGAAGGACCTCAATCAACTTGAAGTGGCAGTTGGAGACAGCTAGCGACAGATTGTGCAAGCTGGAGGGGCATGTTGGTTAGGCCCAGGTCCACCCCGGACTTAGTGGATGGGCAATGAAAAGAATAAGATTATCACACGATCACCGATGTCTGGCCATGATTGATGGTTTTCAGCGAATGATGGGCGACTTGTTCGGTGGTTGGAGGAGGCCGCGGGTAACTCAATCTTCGACTTATAGGGCCAAAGAATATGTTAAAACTCTTCCTTAAAGAGTTCGAGCTTTCTTTTCTGCATTTTCATCCAGATGACGGATTGTCAAAGCAGGCGCATACAGATCCTGAGGTGTCATCTGAACTACACGGCAGATTGGTGCATTTTGGAAAATACCAATACTTCGGATTTGTCCACGTTCACCTCCATTTCAGCATCAGTACATACGGTCACCAGCCTGTCGAGCGTGTCCTGGAGTCCACAAAGTTGTGAACCATCTGCGAAAAGAAGCTGACCTACCCTCAGCTCTCCCAATGTGAACCGTTCCTTGCATCGGCTGTGCAACAACATCCAGTTCAGACTCAGCCTTGGCGAAGCCCACGGTGAAAGGAATTGATTTACTACCGTTTACCCGAACTTAGCTGCTACAGTAGGTGCAAAGAGATTGAGTGACACTCAACACTGGACCATCAGTCCTATACTCCTGTAGAACAGGAACAGAGTTCACCTCGAAGGACTTGGTCATATGCCTTTTCTAAATCTACAAAACACCTGTAGATAGGTTCTACATGCTCTCAAGCCTTCTCAATGGTCATTCTCGAAGTGAAAAGTTGGTCGTTTGTACTGCTGAAACGAAAACCTCACTTTTCATCCTCCAATCAGCCATAGCTCTACAACGGGCCTTCGACACTTTAGCATAGTAATTGAAGAAGTCTCTCTTGCCCCTCTTTTGAAAAAGAGGAGCAATCACTCCAGTCTTCCAAACTCTTGGTAAGTCGTCCCATTTCCAGGCCACAAAACTCTCTCTTTCCTCATGGCCTTAAGGATTTCGGGTTGCATTTCATCCACATCGGCGGACTTTTAGCAATTCAATCGCCAAAATGACTTCCTCTACCATTGGACTATTCTCTGCCCCACTTAAGACAACAGGTCTGTTATCTTCAGTGCCCTGTTCGTGATTGAGCAGCTCTGCAAAGTGTCTGCTCCGCCATGTAGAAACCAGTGCGTACAGGGACCAAAGGGCAACAGACAACTTCGCGGTAGAATTTCAGGACAGATTTCTGTTTGTTTCAGTTTGGAAAGCAGTGGAACTTGAGCCCATCCTAGGGTTGGGTACAAAGACTTCACTTTTATCTCTAGACTATATTTCAATCCGTCTACATGTCACACTAGACTTTTGCTGTCTGGATTTGCAGCACCATTTGTCTACATCACAAGGCCTTGCAACGTTGCCTCCTCATAATGTCCGGCATTCCACAGAGCTTGAAGGTAATTAGTTGAGTCAAATGAGGACACAAACTTTAACTTGTATTCCAACTACAATTTTGTTACATGACTAGCGGCTGTCTTTCTACTGTACTGTGTAAGCTCAAACTAGAACAAGTGCGCGCAACATATTTTATAACGAAACAGACAATTCTCTGTAACTTTCAAGCATAGCACAAACTTGGTGTACTTGTGACAAGAAAAAAAAAACGAAACCTTCCCTACGCGAGTGAAGTTTCCTCTTGTCTTTAGGTCTAGGATTAGTTTTCTCCTTAAATACTTCACATACTTTGAGATGCTCCGCTCTTTCTTCAACCAGAGACTGACACAGTAACGGTAATATTTTGATTTGACAGGAGATAGATTTTTACATACATGCATACAAGCCACTCAAGGACTGCTGACGAACGAATGAGTGCAAAGGTGAATACAGTTTCAAATCGCTCCCCCCTCCGCGTTGAACGATCGATCCACAACTCACATATATTTCAATTTAAACCATTTCACCATCCACTGCGGCCTTGGCAAATCCGCATCCCCATTGCGTTGCATTCACTTACCTGAAAAGAGAGAGAAAATGAAAAAAAAGACATTAAATTAGGACCTCAGTCAGGACGCTCTTTTGCATCAATAATAGAAAACCGCAGAAAAAATTCAATTTCGCATTCGAAAGATAACAATGCGAGGAGGATCCCCAAAAGGGCGTCCGTCGCCCCCCGCCCGCGCAGAGGAAAATTCAAAAATTCGAAAGGAAAAAATCCATCTCACGATTTCAATTTAACTTATTTGATATTCGGTTGCACCACAATGTAGTCTCGCGCCCGATTTCCGCAGAAGTGGGTGCCGCGGGGAGATGCATCGTCTTTCAACTCACCCGCAGACGAACAGTGAGGATGCAGCTGAGGCAGCAGCAGCAGCAACAACGGCATTCATCACCACTCTGCATGCAATTGACGGAAAAATAGCTGCGTCGCACCGGCATGGGAAACGGAAAAATACGAATTTAAGAGATACCCTCCAACCCCCACATCCGTCCGGCCACCTCTGCACTATCAGGCACCAGGAGATATTGAATTACAACTGCGACGACGACGACGTCGACGGTGGATTGTTCACGCCTCAAGTGATAAAGGACGGAGGAGCACCACAGCTTTGAAAGGAACCAAAGACCCCCAACGCCGTAGCCTGCCGAAAGAAGAAGAATGAGTTCAATTCCATGGAACGAAAAAGCTCATCGTCGCAGCAACATTGTACCGCCGTGCCGTCGTCGCCGCCACAGTTGTCAGAAGACGTGGGGGAGCCAATGCATTACAGAGCTTCAATTGAATTTTCAAATCTGATGCTCGCTGCTTTAGGAGTTCACCTCGTCCCCCGATTTGATATATTGGCCCGGCGTCCGGGATCTCGCGCATCGATCCATCCCATCCGACCCCTCGCTGCGCATTATCCTTGGGCGAGGATCTCGCCCACAAATTGAGGTGACAACATCAACAAGGGCTAAGAACGCAATAAATATGCAGGCTGCACCCACACACGCAGCGGAACCGGGTATTTGCATGCAAACTAAGCGATGATCCCTGCACGTGGCAGCAACCCGGGCAAAGTAATCTCCTGCTCTGCTGCAGCACGACATAATCGAATTTTGGGCGGCGGGGCGAATGGTGAATGCGGGCGTGTCGTGCAGTGACTTAAAAATTAAGGGACTACCGACAGGAACTGCCAGCTCACAAGCAAGCCCGCCCGACGCCTTTAAGATCTTGATCCGCCCGTCCTCCAGGGGCGAAACGCCCTGGCACCGAATTGAATCTTGTTACCTATCAAAGGGATTACGGTAATGGTAATAACGGCAACAACACTCAAGTACAATGTGTACTAAACGAGGATTAGGGGTATAAAATGCACGTATGAATACTTGAGCGCGCCATGAAATCGATATGTGGGCGGCGGTGGGGACCTGGTGCCGATCCTGGTGGTGCTGGTGGTGCTGGTGATGATGATGATGATATCGCAATAAAGGATACGTGTGTGCACGGTGGAATGGAGTTAATATTAGCTAAAGTCGTTAGAGCATAAACTGGAAAATTGTGTATAAATACATGTAGCGAGCGCTTTTTTTTGGTTCCAACGTCCCCCCCCCCCTCCCTTCTTCACCACACCCTTTAACGAAACTACAGGAGCTGGGTGGGTGGGGAGTTGGAACATGAAACAACGGGTCCTTGGAGGTAATTTATGGGATTAAAGTTTCCGAAGCGGGGAGGGATTAGTTTAATCTTTTGAACATTTAATTGCTTTCCACCCCTACCATCAGAACGCAGAGAAGAGGGACCGAGGGGGGGGGGGCTGTTACTGGGGTTCGTCAGGTAGTGTTTTCTGTTCCGAAGTCGAAGAACACGGTTACGCTGACAGAGGTGAAGTAGACACGGTCGAGAACCGGAGGGAGCACGTGAGCGAAGGAGCTACAAATTTCTTCGTAGTTTGAGGGACTTGTTAATGCCACTTAGTCCTCAGTCGGCAGAGGGGGATGGTGGTGGTGGTGGTTAGAAGCTACTTGCGAAATAGTTTGTGGCAAGTGTCTGCGCGGTAAAATTATTTGTTAAGTACGCCCTAATGAGAGTGAAGCGATGGAGGGACAGGGCTTGTGTGGATCAGACTGGCATTCAGCGGGGTGAACGGTTTTGACGTCAACGATTGACAGAGACTTGATGGTGTTCTGCTGTGAAAGAATTTGCATACAAATTTGTTTAAAAAAAAACACTGCAACATAATTAGTCGCTTTCTGATGCGTTCCGATGCTGCTAAGAAGGAATGAAGGAGAAGAGAAAAAAAGTGAGTTGGACTTGCGTGGCGAGGGTTTCGTTTCACAAATAATGTTTAGCAGATGTGATGCAGAGTGGACGCTTCGATTTTGATGCTGCTAAGAAGGAGTGAACGAGAAGAGAAAAAAAAGTGAACTTGACTTGCGTGGCGAAGGTTTCGTTTCGCAAATAATTTTTAGCAGATGTGATGCAGAGTGGACGCTTCGATTTTGATGCTGCTAAGAAGGAGTGAACGAGAAGAGAAAAAAAGTGAGTTTGACTTGCGTGGCGAAGGTTTCGTTTCACAAATAATTTTTAGCAGATGTGATGCAGAGTGGATGCTTTGATTTTGATTTTGATGCTGCTAAAAAGGAATGAAGGAGAAGAGAAAAAAAAATGAGTTTGACTTGCGTGGCGAAGGTTTCGTTTCGCAAATAATTTTTAGCAGATGTGATGCATAGTGGATTCGTCGAACAGTTTGCTCTCTAAGGCGGACACATTAACTGTCGTAAATGCGGGAAGGAATTGAACTGTCATTTGGATGAATTACTGGACAAGAAATCAGTTCCGAAGGACATGTCCCTTCTCACAGTATACACAAGATCCCCTCTGTCGTCGGTTACGTATTCACGAGCTTAAAGTCCATAAACAGATGGTGGTCCTGAATTTTCTGAAAATTTTAAAATTAAGTCAATGGCTAAACGCGCACCAATCAGGTTGTTGGCCCCAGACTTCAGGCGCTATAACCGCAAAAATACCTGGCCTGAGTTAGGTGGTTTCCTGTTTCCAAACCATACTGAGATTTGAGCCGTCACACACTTATCCACCACCTTTCCACAGTTCGGCAGGCAGTACATCGGCACCGGCCGCCTTGTTGGATTTTAAAACACATTGTTTCTCAAATTTTTTGGCAAGACTCTTCTCACGAGTCTCTCGTATTCCACAATCTTCAAACTTCCTTTCACCAGTTATCGGCACAAAGGAAGAAGCACCGATTAATTCACCTCTGCTTGGCTAAAGAATAGAACCCACAGTACAGGACACTCAATGCACGTTACTCGAAGCATAAATCTCTTTGAATGAGGATGGTATGCCATAATGCCTCAGCTCCTGGCCATGGCTCTTGTAGCAGATAAATCCAAGACACCAGATGGGATTTGATTTCCACGAAGGGCTCCCAACCCACTACGCCTTGTCAATTAATCGACTCTCAGTCCACCCCAAGATCAAGGAGGAGGAGCATGTCCACTCTGTCTCTCTCACACACAAATCTGAGCGCCTCCTCCACCATCCCTTCGGTCAATAAAGTGTGATAATATTCTCCAAGACGGACTTAATCATTTTAATTGAAGCGTATGTGCTCGTTGAGGCGGCCTGCAAGCACTTTGGCATGCTGTTACTTCCTGCCATGACCCCACTACTCTCAAGACACGCACTCACCAGAGCGCACACACCAAAATCCCCATCATCCCCCCAGACAAACCTCAAAACCAACACAACTCCGGGATTAATACCCTCACGCTGTGTGTTGTGCGATGATCATCATCAACTCCAGTCCCTGGTGTTGGCGTTGGCGTTGTCGTTGTTGTTATTTGGGAGACTGAGGGCGGTGAATGCATGTGTGATGTCTGTCTTACGTAGTAATCCTTGGAACACACACTGGGCAGAGGGTGATAGGCCGGGGAAAAAACTTTCTCTGTACCGTCATCGGAGCACACACACAAATGCCACCCTCTGGACAGATGAACATTTATGGGCGAGGATATAAACTGCAGGATCCTTCGGGTGTGTTCGCACAGATATGCGATGGTAATGCCAGGGGTGGTCGAAATAATTTATCCAAACGCAGTCCTCTGTACATGCGCTCGTGTAAAAGGATGGTGGGGACGGGTAAGAAGGGGAGGTCGTGATGAATCTGTTGTCGCCCGGTCGGGATATCTGGTGAACCTTCACCTAGAAGATAATATAAGCGGATTAAGTTTGGCCTGTCTTCGCCGCCGCATCCGCCAAAGGAGACGTCACGGTCGCTGCTGTTGTCGCCCTTTGACGGCGGTTGATGGGATTTCGCAAATTGATGAATTGCTGCCGTGCCCACGCGTCTGCGGCGAACGCCCAATGGATAGATTTGTGTTTAATTTTAATCATGAGATTAATGTTGGGTTTCGGCGCGAACTCCCTGTCCCTTCAAGGGAGGCATTAGCCTGCGTAAACATTGTACGCCAGCGCAACAGGGGGAAGATGCATGCGAGTGGCGGTGATTTATTGGAGAATTGAGTGGAACCCTGGAGAGTTCTTGAGGTGAGTGCACAGGATGGGCGTGGGCAGAGACGACTATGGTGGTCAGGACGCACCGGAGTACCACCTTGCTGCATTGTCTGACCATCTAGAGTTGTGTGCTTCGAATTAGGATCCAATGTCACTAGCTACAGCTTCTTCTGCTTCTTTTCGATGCATTGCCGGGTGTTGTCCCACATGAATGTGGCCTCATTTTGAGAGATGATTCTTCCCCAAAAAATTTAGGGCGTCACACGTTTTAAACACTTCACACAAGGCCACCCTTAGCCTGCTAAGTTTAAGAGCCGCCGCAAACTAAACGAAAATTGATGGAAATCTCGCTCGACATGATTGCGACCGTTCCCATTGTATCGGGTTATCCCCAACCGGGTGGAAGTGAAAGAAGATTAAAGCCTTCCCGCCTCCACCTCATGTATGATTAAAACCTCACAATTTAATCGCAGGAAAGAGGGGGAAGAGAGATAGTCCTGGTTTTCATTTCCAACACGGAGCCATTCATTGCTGGTTTTCGAACAACATTGCCAATTAGAAAAGGGAAGGACCAATAATTGTTTTCTAGACTTTCTTCCGCTCGCCCCACCAACGTCAACGTCAGCGTCAGCATCCGCTTGCATTAGCGGCCACCAGAAGAAGCAACCGAGCACATAGACTCGTTCACTTATGTTTGACTTAACCAACCGGCGATGCTAAGCGATTCTCGGCAGAAAACTTGTCGAAGAGTGAGCGAGGGTGGGGGATGGTGAATCTGAAAAATGGAACACAGAGTTCCACATAAAGATCCTAAACTCTGCTGTTCTCTGTCGAAATCTCTAAAAAAGAACCTGCTACACCCCACTTCTGGAGTCTGAAGTTCACCATGTCGCTCGTTCTCTGCCTGTGTGACTGGCTGACTCAGACATAGACAAGGTGGGGAGCCGCTCGCTTGGCAAAGAATTGAATTACACAACCACCAGAGAGAGTGCAAAGAAAAACTACAATCGACAACAATTCTGGATCCCCACTCGAGCAAACGAGAGTGGTGCTGTTTTCCTAGACGGAGGCATAAACATTCTGCACCGCCACACCCGCATTAGTTTTGAGCGTACAGGGGGGGGGAGTCACTCAACAGGAAGAGTATCCTTGGCAAAATACAGGACGAAGAAGAAGCAGACAAAAAAAAGAGACGAAGAAAAATTAGGCCACCACACCATTAGTAATTTTGCTGTGAAACTGAGAAGACGGCCACACACACATCCATGCACACGCAAGCCTTTCTTCAAACTCCTTCGAGTTCGATTTCACTCCATTTGTGAATGGCCACAATCACTTTGGTGCAACTTTTGTTTCCGTTTCGCCTTACCCAGCGAATGCTGGCATTTACTTTAATTAAACAAAACTGTAAGCGGGCAGCAGCACACATCCTTTGGATGGCACGGATTCCGGTTTTACGTTTGCTCGACTCGTCTCGTCCTCGTTGCCGTTGACGTCCTCGGTGTGGTAACAGAATTTGATTTACTTTCGGGATAGCCCCCATCGTCGTGATGGGGAGTTTTGATTACTTTAGAGGAGCGACGTCGGCGTGGCGCTGGCGGAGGAAGATGGAGACTGACCGGCGGCGTTGAAGGCGGCAACGTGGTGGTGGACGGTGAAGGACACGCTTTCTCGTGAATCGAATTTAAAGTTTTAAACAGTTTTGACGTTAAGTATAATGGAGTTTGGTGGAGTGGTTGATGCTGAAGATGGGGGCGTGTGGGGGAGGAAAAGCATAGAGATGGTATTTTAAGAGAGATTGTGTGCTGCCCAAGTTTGATGGCGTTGAGTGCTAATTTTTTCATTTGTTTACCAATCCTTTCTAGGAAGACATCTAAAGATGTGGCTTTTGGATGACGTTCACAATTTTGGTTGCTATGAAAGGCGACCACTACAACTGGCTAAGCCACATTGTGGGAACCTAAGAGGGTTTTCGAATCTCAGCCTCGATGTTCAAAAGGGAACGGAAGACTGAAACTCGGTTGTGAACGTGAAGGCATCGTGACTACAGAAGAGCTAAGTCTGTTGAGCTGAGTGGAAGCAGGGTGTCTAGGAATTTCAAGGATGCCATAGACTAAGGTAAGGATTACTTGTGGGATAAATACCTGCTTAACAGAGTTGCTTGCATCGTCAGTTACGATAAGTACTTCACATCATAAGATAAACCTTCTGTGGGAATGTGACCAACATTGGGTTCCTCCTCCATGTTGCAAAAAAAAAAGTAAAATTGTTGGTCCTTCGAGCCGGACTGTCATAAGAATGATTAAAGGTCTACATTGGGAAGTAGGACTGAAGGACATGTTCAGTAACTATGAGATAGAATTTTTACCCAAATTCATTTCGCTTCCGTCGTTGGCATCATTGTCGTGAAAGGTAATGTAAGGTATGAGTAGCGAGTAGTTTAGACGCTCCACCCAAACATTCAATTTACTTCATCCTCAGAGATTTATAGACATCGCACATCCACAGATTGTTTTTAGTTTAGTTTAGTTTAAAAGGCATTTTTTTTATTGTTTATCTAATAGTATCTTAAAACTAGGTATAAAACGCTTAACCTAGGCACGACAGAATCGAAATCTTATAACTACTTACTGGCTCTATGCGGGTAATATATTTGTTTTTGCCTTTCGGCGTCAATGCTAGTTATTTTTTTAAAATTAATAAAAACTATTATTTATTTTTTTAAAACTAAGAAAACGTTTTTTTTTAAAAACTTAGCTATCTATGGAATTTTCTACAAAAAAAAAAAAAAAAAAAAAAAAAAAAAAAAAAAAAAAAAAAAAAAAAAAAAAAAAATCTTAATCTACCTTAATATATCCTATTCTAACTTAAATATACTTACGACTAACCTTTTTTTTTTTTTTTTTTTTTATCCACAGATTGTCCTGTGCACAGTATGGTAGGATACAATAAAGACAAAAATTCGTCGTGTTTTCTAAATAAAAACCGAAAAATGGCGTCCGTCCTTACTAAAGGGTGATTTTTTAGCTATTATCTTTTTGGCAACACTGGTTTAAACAGCTGCCGCACGTTTCGTGTTTTGTTTCACTGTCAAAAATCTTCAGTTTGGTTTTTAACCATGAATCGTCTACAAACGAACAACGATTGCAAATTTTTGAATATTATTATCAAAATGCGTGCTCTGTCAAGAAAGTTCATCGCGCGCTTCTTCCATTTCGGGCTATTGTGCCTAAATTTTGCACCAAATTTACATTGTTGGACATTAAATCACCAACACGCTTACGTAGAGTGCGAACTGAAGAAAATATCGCAGCTGTATCGGCCAGTGTTAATGATGACCATCGATTCGTCGCCGTTCGCAGCCAGTGGCCCTCTGTTACTCAACAACGTGGAAAATTTCGCGGAAGGATTGAGGTGTGATGCCATTCAAATGACAGCTGGTACAAGAATTGAAGCCGAACGACCTACCGCAACCAAGAATTTTTGGTAAATAGGCTCTTGGAAAGTTGGCCAAAGGTCCAATTTTTTACAGAAAAGCTCGTTTTTGACTCAATGGGTACGCAGAATTGTCGATTTTGGAGTAAATATCCCCCAAAAGCATTACAAGAGCTGCCAACGCATCCAGAAAAAGTCACAGTTTGGTGCGGTTTATGGGCTGGTGCCATCAATGGACCGTACTTCTTCAAAGATGATGCGAATCGTAAAGTCAGTGTGAATGGTGAACGCTACCGTGAGATGATATCCAACTTTTTTCTGCCCAAAATGCAAGAGCTTGACTTGCATGACATGTGGGTTCAACAAGACGGTGCCACATGCCACACAGCACGCGCAACAATGGACTTATAGAGAGGCGAGTTCGGTGAACATTTTATTTCACGTTCGGGACCGATCAATTGGCCGCTTAGATAATGCGATTTAACGCCTTAGACTCTTTTTGTGGGGCTATGTTAAAGCTCATGTCTAGACAAACAAGCCCGCTTCAACTGACGCATTGGAAGACATGATTGGAGCATTTATTCGTGAGATACCGACGGAAATGTTGGAAATTCGTACTAATCGGATTGACCATTTGAGGTGCAGTCAAGGTCAACGTTATGAACCGTACTATCGATTCTATCTGGAAGACATGTTAGAGCTCTATGAATTATAGTATTATCATGACAGGGCAAAAAGTAGACAAACTCTCTCGAAAGTTTTGCCGGATGTCATGTGACCAATCAACCTGTCAATCAGTATATCTGCCTGAGTCTAATCGTTGGATGGGTGAAGCCGGGTGGCCACATGGGAAACTTCGAGGTTACCGAAATTGTATACCGTTCTAAGTCCGTCTCCAATTCATGCATTTGTCCAAATTTTAGTCCTATTCTTTTATCGATCCTATCCAACTCTATATTCAAATTCGTGTTTAATTTCACGTTCAAGGGAATGATTCAATTGTAGCCACCGTGGCGTAAGTGGGTAAGTGCGTCGACACACACGCACTTCCCAGACGGAACACCTCACATTTTGTAGGGCACCGCCTCTGTTGAGTTGCTGACAACAGTCTTCTTCTTCTTCTTATGGCGCTACAGTCCGGGGTGGCGCTACAACCAACATGCCTCTCCAGCCAGCACGATCTTTCGCCAGCTGCCGCCAGTTGCGCACTCCAAGTTGGTTGAGGTCCTTCTCCACTTGTGTGTGCCACCTTAGCTGACAACAGTCAAAGAGTATCAATTGCCTATGAAAAAGCATCTCAAATCTCGCCGTTCGGAGTGGGCAACCAACTGTACATCCCTTCCATTCGTGAGAGACCAGAAGCACGCACAACACGAGTAATTTTTCTAGAAGCTCGGCCCTGGTTTCTGTGGACTGTAGTGACACTCAATTATTCAAGTCCCTTTCCAGATTGTTGTCCAACTCTGCGGTAAATTTCATATCCAAATACATGTCAATGTCCTGATCCAATGTCGTGTCCAAGCCTCTGTACAAGTCTTGACGTCATTAAATATCGCGACAACGCAGAGGAGTAAGAAAAAAGATTCCCATTTACGTTTAATTAGTTCTCAATTTCTTATAAACTATTTGGTTCTTTTTCCATAAACGTTGCAATCCAGGCTAAGAATAGTTTCGAGTCAATATGCCACCCCAGTTAGCTCGGTCTTGTCCCGGGAGTAATTTTGAATATCTAATTGATTGAAGACTCCTTCTAGATGAGTTACCCCACTAATTTCAAATTCGTTTGGTCAGATAAGTGCCGTTGAGGGTGCGGCGTCTTCCTCTGAACTCCACTGAGAGCCAAATACATTCCATGTCGTTTAAAATGAAATGTACTTAAATGAGTTTCCTAGTATCGCGATGTGGTGTTGGTGCATCATTTCCTACACTCGATGTGCCAGAGTGGTTTCCCGTATTTGGAAGATTCTCTTCAGCATGCGACATCAATGCTTCGCGAATGTACAGGCCAGTTGAACTGGTGTTTTGTAGTGCTAGGTAAGTTACTAGTTAGCCCTAGTCAGTCTCTTTACGAAATCAATGTCAGATCTTAGAGATGCTCTTCGTTCAATTGCCCTATGTTATTTCCCAAGACTTCTGCTCGTCGTACGTACGTCGTAATCTTATACATGTCTACTGCGCGCTTTTGTTCATCACCAGGAAGTTGGCTGAACTCCTTCGTGGAAAGGGTTGTCTTGTCTTTGCCAACCGCAAAGTCGACCATAGTCGCTTTTTTTCGATATTTGCAAATGCCCTACTGGGGTGTCATTTGAGACTAAATTGATTTCAGAGGCATACTGAAGCAGATGCGCAGACTTGTCGAACGTTATGCCTCTGGGACCTGTGTGTGGCACTAACTCGCGTTATCCAAACCTGTTTTCACATCAAAGCACTCGATAGCACGTTTACCTGCCGACCCAAAAGAAATGAAGGGCATTCTTCATTGTTATCCTGCATAAAAGGAAGTGTTGCGCCAGAAAATAACCGTGTTCTATTCAGAGCGTGTGCCTATGTCGTCATTTACCATCAAATAGAAGCCGATAATCCGACTAGAAACCCCGAGACTCTTTCTAAAGTTACTGCCACTGCTTAGGTATTTCATGACATGCACCGAGACACTTTCTAGATCTAGAAATGACTGTATGCCTGCACCTCACCAAGTTACCTTCTCCAGCTTCAATAGGCAGCCATTAGGGCAACTAGGTCTGAAGCCATCTCACCTCAAATACATTTTTTTCTAACCAAGTCTTGTTTCGTCCTTCGAGCCGCATTTTGTCAAATTTCCATTTAAATCGACAATCCATGCACAAAATTTCCCCATATCCTTCGACTTTCCGCCATTTACAACACAGCCAGAGGCCAGTTCAATATGTCACTCTGGTCAGCAGGGTCTCACGTTATCCCTCGCTGTCTCTTATAAATTTCAAGCTACGTCCCCATGCAAATTCTTGTGACCAAGCTCCCACACCGATTAAGCACCTATCTCACTCAGAGGACACACATCATCCCACCCCTTAGCTCCGCCCGTTGTAAAACCCCTTGTTGTCACAATATGTCAACTTCAGACCGCCGCCCCCATCGTCCACAACTCAAGTGTCAGTTTATCAAATGAAAAGCGGAACCCATTCATAATAAAACGCACTTTCCCCATACATTCCAGTGAAAATAAATTTCCATCCCGGCTCCACAAATGATGCGACAAGGATGGATAGCATCCTTAAATTTTATTATGCGCAGCAAATTTCAATGAACACACACAACAGCGGGGAAAAAAGGGGGAGATGCCACCCTCCCTCTCTCTGGCACATCAACCGCCGACACTCGGACACACTCTCCTCGTGTAACACAAAATATCCGGCGTGGCAGTGTCCGTCCCCAGCACCCCTCCCCCGCACACTTTCAGGACGATTGTTGACTGGCCGGCGGAAACATCCGAAAACATTGCATAATAATTCTTAGTCAACATAACACCATGGGCGGCGGGAGTGTCCTTGTTGGCAGCGTCCCGACCATCGGCCCACCCCAACATTCCTTACATTGCCCACCCGGCTATTTGGACATTAGTAACAAAAATATTTGACTTTATTAGGGACTCGCTGGCTGAGAGAAATGTGAGGGGGGGGGGGGGGAGAAACCGCCCCACACATACATGCGATGGTTCTGGAGCCACGGACGCCTGCGGTGGCGGCAGACGAGAAGCCATCCGCCGGGAGCTGTTTGACTGAATTCGATTCTTGGGGCTAGCTTGGCAAAAACAATACACAAACCGGTGCTCAGCAAACCGGAAAAGGGTAGTTTGTAGGCCATCATCGCACAACGGTACACGGCAGCAACTGCCACTGCCGCCCGTCGCCATCGCGCCACCGACAAGAAGGAAAACTTTGAAATTTCAAAAAATTCCGCATCACTAAGCAGCGTTGCTGTTGTTGTTGTTGTTGTCCTCGTAGTCATCATCATCATCATCCTGCTACTCCTCGTCGTCGTCCTCGTCATAGCGGTCGCCGTCGTTGCTGCCAGCGGCGGCAAGGACACTCGAAGGACAACACACAGGGTTATGGCTGCGACAACAGCAAGACAAGAAAAAATAAAATCGGAATTTCCTCAATAGTTTCGGTCCTTCCGGACTTGTTAGGCGCTGTGTGGAATTTTACCTCAATGCGGACGCAAAATTGGACAGAGGCATGTCCACCTTTGATGCAGCAGCAATCGATTGATTAAAAGCGAGTTGTTGTGACTTTATGTGGCTTGTCGCAGCGTCTGCATGAGGTTCAGATGATGTGGTGACAGCAAGGAGTGGCATTTGTAAGAGTTGCTGCTGTAAAGTGACATCGGTCAGACACGAATTTGAAGGTTACTGGAGTCAAGAGATGAAGTTTTACAAGCGCCAGAAGGAGACTGTTACCTTGTCAGTGAATTATGCTTTTAATGGAAAGCGGTGCGGGGAGATAGAAAAAATGTTCGCAAACAACAAACTTCGATCGAGCAAATTGGGCCTTTGCTTTTTGCAGAAAATTCTTTGAAGAATGTAGACTCTCGTGATAGAAAGAAAAGGGACTTTTTGCCAATGCAAGACCCGGGGTCAGACTGACCCCTGAGACCCTCTTTTGTAGGAAAAACTGATGAAAAGACGTGAATAAACCCTTACCTACGCTAAAATTGTGAAAGGACATCACCAACGGCAGCTAGGAAAGATTTTCATGAGCATATCACTCGAATTCAAGTCTTGCGTCAGAGTTTATCAAAGGGGGGTCTGCCTCACCCCTATCCACTTCTTAGGGACAAAAGCTGGTTCAACAATGCAATAAGCGATGCAGTCATTAAAAGCGATTACTTTCTTCCCAGAAAACAGCAGCGTTAAGAGGGTTGAAACAAAATTGCAGAAAGTTTCGAATTTTGCCCCTAAATGGGGTTCAAATTCACCCCTGAACCCTCTTTTCTAGTGCAACATGACTTGAAAAGGCGTCACAGCATGAAGAAACAGTGTGTTATGTCATTAGATGAAAAATTATCAAAGGGGTCCATCTTCCCCCAACCCCCCACCTGCAGAAAATCAAAGACAAAATGAAAAACAGTTGACGAAATCAATGCAAATCCCGACGACAGTCCAATCAGCTTGGCGTTCACCGTCAAATTCGAACGGGTTGCGAATAGACCCCCCCCTATGGGGTCTGCAGAAATTTCCCCAGTTTCTTTGGAGCCAGAACCCACCCCGGGCCATGGAGATACCCCTTTGTGCAATCACCTCCCAAACAGACAGACCCCGCTTGAGTCAACGGACAGAAGGGTGAGCTGTGGTGGTGGGAGGACACATTGAAAACACTCCTCGTGAATTGCAAAGTCAAGCAGGGTCCTGTTTGACATCAATTGATTCCTCCCCAGCAGCTCCCATCGAGGAACGAATGTTAATTCCTTTTGCAGTCCAAATAATACCCTCCAGGAGATGGATGCTCTCGTCGGGCACCGCAAACCGCCACCAACAACCCCCCCAAAACAGAAGCTTCGGCTAAATTAAACATCTATCTGTCCTTATTCCGGAAATTCAACAAATGCTTCACACCCGTCACCCCGCACACACAAACGACAACTGACGCCGCCACAAAGGCACAGAGAGACTGCACACCATCGGCACAGGTACCTGGCCCGCTCAGCACACTGCGTAATGCCCAGCTTACATTTCGTCCTGTCTGCCACTTGTTAAACTTGAAAAATGACTCCCGACACATGCATCTTTTCGCTGTGTGTCTATCCCTTAAAGTGCTACCTTGTATCGCACAATTATTAATTGCTTCTGCAGCTCCAGCAGCGGCACCCAAGCGCACCACCAACCGCTGTCCGTCTGTGCGCTTCTGTTTAGCCACTTCACATGAGAATAGCTTCTTCATCGGTGCATCCAACCGTCAGCGGCACCGGCGGGAGGAAGCAGCACCCGTAACAGCGCCAGGCAAATGAAGACCTGACCTGGAAGGAAGGAGGACTTGATATATTGAGTGAGAGGGAGACGAGGTCTAGTGGTCGGTGGTTGTGCTGCGCTGTGGATCACATGTCAGAACCTGGTAATTCATTATGCATTCGCTTCATCATCTAGCGGTGATGGCGCTCGTGGTGATGGTTCATTTTTTATGCGAGCGCCGCCGTCCTGTGGACCCCTCTGAAGGGAGGCAGAACAATTGAAAGGGGTTGGCGAGCGCGTTGTGACGCTTCTTTCCGGTTTTTTTTTTTGCGCCTTTCCTTTTGACGCGGCCCAAAAGTGTGCACAATTTGGTCGTAAAATGAATTTGTGCCCAACATAAATTTCATTCCTCCCCCCCGCCCACTCCCCCCACACCAACCACCCGCGTTACGGGTGTCATTCAGGCTGACCCGGTCTGTCGGACGAGACCTGAATTAAAGCCTGCCGATGGCGTTGGGAAGAGGGATCTGCTTGACTTCTGACTGAGTAGTGACAGGCCAGCAGTGGATCATAAATGTTCTTCTCGCGTCCCTCAAGAATAAATGGCGCCCGAACGTGGCTTATTTATTCACTTTTGCGAGCGGGATTTTTTTTTTAATTTTTTTTACGCGAAGGACCCTGGTTCCTTTGTCGCCTTCGCAGTGAAATGTTTTAATGGACATCAAATGCAGATGTGCAGAGGAGCCCACCGGGCGGAGGCGACGAAGGTCACCGGAAATGGACGGGCACGTGGAAGTGTAAGTAACAGTTTCGCATCGTTGGGTCTTGGGACTAATGTTTCGATGCTGTTATGGGCGTCAAAGCGGGTAGCGTGCAAGCCTTTTGCTGAGGCATTTCTGAGTAATGAGAGTCGAGGCGGGCCTAATGAGGTTTTCTTGGCTGATGACGGTCTGGAAATAATTTAAACGCGATTCGTTCGTGGTTCGTATCATTTTATGGAGGGCCTTTGGAGGGTTTCTCCGCCGAATTAAGAAATGGTTGTAATGAGCAGTTAGTTGCAGTCGCCAAAATTTCTGACATTCGTCTTGCTTGAAGTCGCCTTATGGATAGCTCTAAGCTGTGTTTTCATTTGTCAAGTGTTTAGTTCACAAATTGTGATATTTTTAGGCGCTCTTAGGAGGAACTGAGGGCCTACACCACACGGTTTTTGGGCCATCTGTTTAATTTCTCCCCAGTTCTCACTTTCCCCTATCTCAGGCCAAATTATCATAGACTTCCCAATTTTTTCTGTTTCGCTTGGGTGTGCCACTCTGGGGCTTGACGACGTATGCTGTTGTTTGGTCGTCTCAGTCTTTTCGTACGACCTCCGTAGGAGATTGGTATATGGTTGTGGAGAGACATTTGCTTTTCTTCCGCTGGTGATGAGAATATTGCCCAGGAGTCCTTCATCCATTTCCACAAAGTTCACCCACTATTGTTGTACGCCACCAGCGATCCATCATTTTTGGTGATTGAGGGACAGGCGGAACGCACTGATGTGGTGATAGAAGAAAATGTTTGCCATCGACCAAAATTACAGCCGTCATAAACCATTGTAGACAAACGATCAAGGACATTCTAATGTATCCGTCGCAGAATGAGTCTGGAAAACCGATGCGATTTTTCTAAACAGCTAGCATCAAATGCCCCCTCCACGAAGGACCACGCTCACGGTCTACACGATGCTGGGAGGATGTCTTGTAATATGCAGTCGAAGGCTGGACTATAAGCGAAACGGTAGAACAGACTTACGGTGCCCGAGGAGGAGAGTGAATTTACAGCCGCGAACTACATACATATACCGCTGAACTCAGATGGGGATGTAGTCCGGAAGGCAAGATTCTGTCGCCTTCACTTGTTTGGAAGAATCAAGCGCATAGCCAGGTCTTCGGATCTTAGAGAGGCTGTTTTAACGCCAATTTTGTTTATTTTTGCAGCCTCTCGTTGTACTGGGCAGATCTGGAAGTTGTAACTTTGTGTCTAAAGACAGCGAAAGGGGAAGCCAATAGAGAGGGGGAGCGAGAGAAAGTGGCAGAGGAGGAGGGAGATAAAGAGAGAGAGAGAGTGAAAGAGATACAAAGGTAGAAGAAGAGAGAGAAAGACACTGAGAGAGAGAAAGACAGAGAGAAAGACACTGAGAGAGAGAAAGACAGAGAGAGATAGATAGAGAGAGACAAGGTTTGAGGAAGAATCAACTACACTAAGTGCCTTTGGTGGTCGCCGTGGCGTAGTGGGTAAGTGCGTCGACCCACACGCAGAGGGTCTAGGTACGATTCCCGGACGGAACAGGGCAGCACCTCTTTCGAGTTGCTGACAACACTCCTAGAGTACTAATGAAATGAAAATCGTCTTAAATCCCGCCGTTCGGAGTCGGCATCCCTTATGTTTGTGAGACGACAGTAGCACACACAGCAAGTGTATTTATTTAAGAAGCTAGGGACTGGTTCCTTTTGGGTTATAGTGCCACTCACTCGGTATTATTTAGTAACTTTAGCTACGTCTACAAGGAAAGTCCAATTTATGAGCTGGCGTTCTTTTCCAGTCATCCGTTTAAAGTTTGTATCCCCTTTCACCCGCCTTAGGAATCTACGAAAACAGCAAATTAGCTCCAATCAAAAGACAGACAATTAATATATTTGTTGTGCCAATGCATTTCACAACTTTGAATAAGAGACTATTCCGAACTAGATGCGGCTCAATGTTCGCCCGCCGCGGCAGATCCCAGGAGAAGAAGGAGTTCGTGCTTGTGCCAGGCAATCCATTTGTCATCTAAACAGATCCAGTAGTCTTTGAAGCAATGCCCGGTTTCCTAGCACCAGGCAACGGCCTCTGTTGACTTGTACTGTGATTTTTGAACAGTTGAGCGATATCAAAATTTGTTGTTACTTTGACCTTACGGGATGCCAGATCCCAGATGGCAATGTCTGTCTAACCAAGGGGTTCATTTATCAGCATCTACCGAGTAAATATTGGTAGGCCTATTTCCTACAGGAAAAACTCAGATTGATGTGTCCCACAAATCGCTGGCAGTTTGACAAGTCCCTACAATTCCCTGGAATGTCTTTGAGTCCTAACGCCCAACACAGCTGAGTCTGGAACTGTTTGGAGAGATTTGCGATAGTCGTCTGTATATTTGGAAAACTTCCTGAATGGGCCATTTAGTTTTTTGGTTTTATGAGTTTATCTGTCACGGCCATAGGTGACAGAAATCTGTATCAGAACTTTAACAGAACAAGGTGAGTCGTTTATTGTAAAAGTGTCGATACTATGGGCATCACGTTAAATTAGGAATTAGTTGGAATCATATGGAAATCAATTGCAAGGTCGACTTCAAAAGCAGCCTGAACAAACGTCGCTCCTGATAAAAGTCACTCCCCACATTAGGCGCTTTGCAAAATCAACTTGAAACTCGATCAGCAAATTGAATCCCAAAACAAAAACAGTGGTGACACCTCTCCTTTGCAACTATGAGTCTGGTGTCCATAAAGTGCACCTTTAAAGTAAACTTAAATTTCTGAGCTCTTTCGCACTTGATGAAGAATGGTAACGCGCTCCACACAAGCTAGACCCGAACCACCCCAAGCTATCCATCATTCCAAAAGGACATAATTACACTCGGAAAAATGAGACACCCACGCATGCACACACACACACACCATTCTCATTGGGCAAGGCGACACACATCAATCGTGATGATGCGCAGCGAGCTAATTGAATGATTTATGCCTTCATTAAGCCTACATCTCCGCCTCCCTCTCACACTCCACCCAACAAAAGTCAACAACAACAGTTATGAAAATAATTTAAAATTTTCATGACGCTCGCCCACCGCATATTAACGCGCTTTAACCGACATAATGGTTCCTGGAATTGGATCTGAGCTTCACGATGTCAATATTGGCCATTAGTCCCTAAATACCAATGATCATCAATAATTGCTTGCGCAGTGCCGCATCATAAAAGGCGGCACAACAGAATAAAACAACTTCCTCCCGCCCCACATCCCCGTCCTTTTCGCAGATATTAAACCAGTTATTTTCCAGTAATAGCTTGTTTAATTGGATTTTTCATATTTTTTCCGTGGAACGCGCGCCGCTGTTCTCATCTGCGAAACATTGCACATTTTTGATTTTTCCCCAACAACAGTGAAACAAATAAAAACATCAAAAGGCGTGGGGTGGGGGGGGAGTCATCTTCCGCCACACACCGATGCAAGGACAACGGCAGCGGTGGGACACTGGCAAAAGTGAAAAAATGCACGCAATAACCGAGCGATGTGATGAGGCGGCAAATGGATGCGACGAGCGTGGGCGAGCAGCACGGCTGATTGCACACGCCTGGGCGCGCACGTACAAAAAGCGAAACCTTTGATTGACAAATGAGAGTAATTAATAATTAATATCCTTTGGAGAAATTAATTTTTAATAATTAAGCAGGTATCACTGGAATGTTATGGCGATTGTCAGCCGGTGCACGCAACAACGCCTCCGCACGTCACGCGGAGGGACGCCGAGAAGCAATTACTCATGCACGCACCATAAAACAAGTGTAAATGTGGTCGACTGTCATGGTCGCGGTCGCGGTCGGGTGAACGAGCTTGGAATTGTGTGTGAGTGGGGGGGGGTCAAGGTCATATGGACAAATTTGTCAGAAGGTCTGTATCCCTCCCAGAATCATCTTTGCCCATGCAGATGTGGAACTTCAGAACCTCTTCAACATCAATCCAGGAAAGTGTCCAATAGGAGTCTTTCTCTGTTCAGCATCACTCGATGATGAAGGCTTTGTCACGTCAGCCTTAAAATCAAGTCCAGCTTCATCTTAAGCCGACTCAGTTCCCCGATCATATCCTACCTAAGCTGCAGTATCGATGTCAGCCTGCACTTCAGCCCCGATCTGCTTCAACGTAAACTTCAACTCAAGCCTCGGCTCCATCGCCTTCTTCAGCTTTAACATCAGTCTCAGGATTAGATTCAGTTTCAGGGCCGACCTCAATTTTAGTCGAAACTTTAGACCATTCTTTAGCATCAACATCAGCTTCAACCTCAGTCTCAACATTAGATTCAGTTTTAGGGTCAACTTCAACTTCAGTCGCAGCTTAAGTCCCTTACTCAGCCTCGGCATCGACTTCAGCACCAGTCTCAACTTCACTTCTAGTTTAAGGGCCGACCTCAATTTCAGTCGCAACTTTAGACCCTTCTTCGACGTCAGACTTAAATTCAGTTTCAAAATCAGCTTCAACCTGTGTTTCGGCTTTAAATTCCATCTCCACATCAAGCATCAAGTTCCAATATAAGCCTCAGCTTCGACTTTAGCTCCTGAGCCGTATCAGCAATCTCAGACTCGTCATCAACTTTAATTTCATCAGTCCCAACATCAAACTCAGTCTCAGGGTTAAGCTCAACTTCAGGCTTTAGCCCCTTCCTCAGCATCAGCACCAGTTGTACCTCAATCACTCCATCAAAGACAGCTTCAACGTCAGACTTAACTTAACATCAACTTCAACCTGTGGTTCGGCTTCAAATTGAAAGTTAGCCTCACCACCAGCTACACCTTCAGCTTCAAGTTCATATCTCGGCATCGGCTTGAACCTAACTTCCCACGTCACCGTCAACTTCAACGTTTTCTCCAACTTCAGCTTCAACCTCAACTTTAACCGTAGCTTCATCCCTTTCTTCAACATTTCAGTTCCAATATAAGCCTCAGCTTCGACTTTAGCTTCTAGCCTTCTCAGGCTCGTCATCAACTTCAATCTCATCCTCATCTGTAGTTCCAGTCTGATCCTCAACATCAACTTCAGTTTCAAAGTCATCCTCAGCTTCAGCATCAACCCCAGCTTCAGACGCAGGTTTATTCTCGTCTTTTGGATCTGTGTCCTTCAGGATCTCCAACATCAACTTTAACCTGGGCTTCGTCAGATGGGGGTCAGGCGTCAGCCTTAGCATTAGCGTTAACTCAGCTTCAAAACTGGCCTTTGATCGAGCCTCAGAATCAGTTCTACACGCGCTTGCACTTCCAGTCCCAGCCCCATCTCCTCGTATCCCAAGAACCTCACAGCAACAGCAGCTTAAACTCCACCCCCTACCAGCATAAATTTCCCCTTAGTACTCGCATTAGGTCCAGATTTACCATAATCCTCCCTGTCGCCTAGATAACTGCCCTAATGTTGCAGCATTAACCGAACTTCGAGGCACTCATAGACGTCCATTCCTGCAACCCCTCCCCCTCCCCTCCCCACCCCATCACCATTCTCCGCCAAGGGACACTTGCTGTTGCGTGGCAGTCATAGTTTATTCAAAACAAAATCACCATCATCCGGCTCACAGGGCCGCCCGGGTGATGCGCTTCAGCCATCTGGCACTCGCTCAACTGTCATTTGTCAAACTTTTCCCCCGGCTCGCTCTCGTGTCGCAGCGCTTATTCATCAAATCCCAGCCAACGTCAAAGGACACCCACTGGCATCCCGAAGGTCCTAAATTCACTCTGCTCGTGTTCGCATGACTGCATGTGTGGGTGCCCGAATGTGTGCCGACGAGTCAGTGAGTGCGGATGCTCACATCAACTTCCGAGCGGCACCGAAACGTCACACAGCGCTTTGTTCTCGAGTTGTCACTGAAAAATTTGATTTTTCAAGTTTCACTCCAGCAAACTTTGATGGGCTGCGACGGGCACAGCCGCCAGCACACAGGGACCGTTCCGCCTGCCTCGACGCAAACAAAAGGCTTTCCACACGCCACACGAGTATCCGGGTTCATTCGAATATGCTATCAGAGCCAGTCTTCCCAACCCCCGGGGCGGCGGAGAGACACTCCTCGCCAGTCGACTCCCGCTGATAGCGTGTGTTGCTGCTGCTGCTGCTGGTGGTTTCTCGGTGCCGACTGTTTTTGATTTTTTGCTCGCCTCTCCGCCGCCGCCGCCGCGAGTGGTGACTGCAACCGGGAGGCGGAAAAAACAGGACTCCGTCAGAACCCATTTCCCATCTGAAAAACACACGACACAAATGGGTTGTGCTCACTAGCGCTCCGGCCCACTCCTCTCCCTCATTTTTTCCTGTTTTTGGCCGGGATCCCTGGGAGCGCGGTTCATGCCCCAGCTGCAACCTCCCTACCGCTGTCATCTACTAATACTCGCCGCCGCGGCGGTGGTGTACCCGTTTGTATCCTGTCATGTTCCGCAGTGGGGTGGGCGAGGCGCTGGGCTAGTGTGTCCCACATGTAAAGCGAGCGATGACTGGGGAGAAGTTTTATGGAGTAGCGCACCACACTGCACGGGGAGACCTCATTGGAGGGTAGCAAGCAACTCGCGCGCATTTCGCTTTACTGCACTTTGACAATGTAATCGCAGTGAACTGGTGGCAGGAACCAGCAGCGAAGCGGTGGCAGCTGCCACAAGCTCTCCCCGCTGAAGCTTATCAAGTTGGCAAATTCAGTTAGGCAGCGGCTGGAATGGTTAGGGTATCGCCTCCGCCTCCGCCTCTGCCCTGTCACAGGTTCTTTTGCTGTGATCCTTTGGCATAATTTATAGGGTCTTGTCTAAGGGGATTCCACTCTCGTCCTCTGGCGTTATCCTTTCTTTCGCGAGTTCTACTTCGTTCTCTTTGTAATTAACTGGCGGTCGCACGCCACTGTTGGGTTCGTCCCTCCCCATGTGTGACTGTGTTAGTGAGCCCCGCTGACAGATCCCTAATTGGCAGGAGAGGGACGAAGAGAAAATCTTTCTGCGCCCCTAATTGAGTTTCTTGTTTTTCCATTATTTTTAGGTATCTCCGGCGTCCCCGGCTCGCCAAGGACAACTCCGGCCGGCCGGCCCAGTGGGAGGAGGTAATCCTCAATTTGTAGCATACACTCCAGAGATGTGTAATCATTGCAAAGTCTTTAGGGGATTTTCATTCATTTATTCTCGGGCGGCAACAAGTTGCCGGAACGCTGTGGTTAGTCGCTCTGGGTGTGTGTCTTTGAGCGTTGTACCCGAGAGTTCATCACTTGCCGACGTTCCTCCTTTGACGGCAATGTGGGGGGTTTAGCAAGGAATTTTTGTGCTTCTTCTCTGTTTGGAGTGCGCCGCCAACCATGCTTCTGTTGGCGCTGCTGCTGATGGCAGACATGCGTGATAAGCCGGACAGTGGCAGGTTCATTTTTCATGTGAGCACTAGTTGGTGGGTGGGTGTTGCGGAG
The DNA here is from genome assembly GCA_944738645.1 of Eristalinus sepulchralis. Lineage (NCBI taxonomy): Eukaryota > Metazoa > Arthropoda > Insecta > Diptera > Syrphidae > Eristalinus > Eristalinus sepulchralis. The sequence continues at coordinate 61,036,789 of OX122886.1, forward strand.
ATGGCGAGGGAGAGCTTGGTGCTTGGGGGTTAATCTGTTAATGAATGAAATCGGGTTCTGTTGACAATTTTGTCTGGGGAAATCACTGATTTCAAAGTGAGTTCCCAAAAGCCTGTGACAGCGTGTCTGTTTGTACGTGCAGAGATTTGCTCTGCTTTTGACCAGCGCTGGACTGGAAATAGGATGAACGATTGCATCTGTTTGCTTTTGATCAGCTTGCGTTAGCACGGCAGAGATTTGAATGAGTGAAGAGGGCATATTTCAAGGATGTTATGGAGGTGCAGCATGCGTGTCAGAAGACCGCTATGTTAGCTTCATCAACAAAGTTGTTATTTTCCACCCATGCAAAGGCTGATAAGCGCTTCATGACAAAATTGGTGATTACCTGAAGAAACTTTCGAAGTTAATGCAAAAGTTCAGAATTAAAGGGTATTGTACCCGAAGCCAAATTTGGAAATTCTTGAAAATGACTCTCTGCGTATAGAAGGGCTTGAATTGCACGTAGGGAAGAACTTATGCAAAATGGTCAAATGAAAGATAGACGCGAATGGGAGTTTGATAGCAATCTATTTGAAAGTGTATGCAGACGTCTCCTAATCGGAGGAAGGTGCAGAGATGAATACCTTCCGTGCAATACGGCAGGTCGCAAGACGCTGTCCCCTTACCGCCCTCTGTGCAACTAGCAGTCGGAACATCTGTTTGGATCTACAGAGACAGTCAAGGAGGCCACCAAGGATCTAGAATCGCCTTCAATAAAATCAGAGATAGTAAAACATTGCTGACTGTCCTTGAGGGAGATAGGGATCAGATGTAATCTCACCCTGTGCTGGGGGCGTCGACATAGGGGTACGCTAGGCAACGAAAGGACCAATGAATTAGCCAGGTAACCTCAGACACGTGAACAATGACACCCTTCATAATCTGTGTTCCCACCTAAATCCACTTGGCCAGCTAGTGAAAGAGGGGAATAAGACAGTTGCAGAACACCAAAGATGATTAGTTCCAAATTGCTGCTCCAAAAAAATAAAAAACCGTAACTGGACGTAGATAGGACTAAGATGAGAAGGAGTCAACACTGCCTCCTTGAAATTTACGATAGCTGGTGGCATTTCATATAAGGACTTCGAAGTTATAAAGGATGATTCATCGTGAGGTCTTATTTTCAATAGGCGTCTTTTGACAGATCACGTATGACTTGTATCAAACTGCTCAGCCATTTTTGCTCAGTGTCGTTTGGCAAGTCATAGGAAGAAAGGACTCAATCCACAAAAGCCTCTCTATATTGTCCGTATGGCGATAATCAGTATTCTGTGAAAAATGTATATCACACGATTCGAACAACTTACAATCGACATACTGAACCAACTATCAGCGAAATCATTCGCAAATTTGAATCCTAGTTCACTACGAAGAAGTGGATGATACTCGATCGGTTAAACCACATCCAGTCCAATTAAACTTCAGTGCTTAGCGAAGGTGAAGTGCAGACGTCTGCAGTCTTTTCTGTCTAGAGATAACAGATATGACGCGGTTTCTAGCCATCGGGCAGACGCGGGCAGTCCCAAGGTGAATGCGGGCCTTATTAACGCTTCTTTTGCTGCTCGTCTAGCAAATTCAGCGGCAATCTCGTCTCCGTACTGATCCCTTATTGTCCAGAGGCTCAGAAAAGTCTTAGTGAATTTAGTCTGCTGACAAAATTAAGGGAAGACTTGCATTTCTGTACTATTTTGAAAGTTGATAGAGGGCTGAGTAAGACCTTGGACACAGCTTGGCAGTCGCTACAGACGCAGATGCCTAGCCCCTTCCACCTATTCTTCACAACATAGTTCATGGCCATTAGGATCGGAAAAATTACCGCCTGACCATGGATCGCAAAAATGTTCACCTGCAAGACCGACACGAAATCGGCTAACCTTACCTGGCTAATCTTGCCTAGCTAACCCTGTTGATGTAAATCGAAGCTTCCACCTCACCCAAGCTTCTACGGACAAAAGACATAGCTTTGACGATTTTGAAAAATATACTGACCACCTTAAGCAAACTTTTTCAATATTTGTTCACTCACAAGTTCTACGTTTTTAAGGTTTCGTTTCAAAAATCACAAATATAACAAGGCACAGATGATTTATATTTTAATTTGGCACGAAATTTACTTCAAGTTAGTCTCAACCAACGACTGCCGTGGACAGTCTAATGTGGAAGTCCAATTTTCGATGACGTTTTCCAACATTTGTGGCCGTGTATCAATTGGGTCAGTCGTTTCGGGGAAGACGGGTGAATTCAAATATTTCTACAGAAAATTGTAAAGCGATATTAACTCGCACGATTTTGGGCCAAAATTCAATTAAATCAATTGTGGCACGAGCTGTGTGACATGTTGCCCACTCTTGTTGAAGCCACAGCTTTTGCACATCATGATTGATCAATTGATGAACGAAAACTCATGGCTCTTTCGTTTATCAGACATTCTGGCCAGGCAACATTTTTACAGAAGTACGCACCAATCATTTCACCAACGCATAAAGCCCACCAAACTGTCTGTTTTTGTTGATGTAACGGTGTCTCAACAGACACTTGAGGATTATTATAAGTCCAAATATGGACATTTTTACTTACTGACGTATCCAAGAGTGAGATTCATCGCTAAACAAAGCTCGCTTATGAAAATTGGGACCAAATGCAGTCTTGTTTGGCCCAATTTCCTCATTTTGGAAGCGTGCAGGCGTCAGTCTATAACGTTGAAATGCCAAACCAAATATAAAGCACTTGACAGCTGACAAAATACCCGCCCAGTAGCCAACTTAGTGTTCTATATATCGCTCTCGAAGATAGACGCCCGTTCGCTGAATGTTCCATTATACCTACTTTACGAATGTTCCAATTTTTTATCGGGACTGTCGTCATGTGTACATACCTGCAAAACGAAAGAAAAATTTAATTTAAATATTGCTCAGTTTTGTTCTTTTTAAAAATTAAAAAATACACAGTACATGGACAAAACTCAAAAATTGACTTTATTCGCCTATTCCGAGTGATTTGCTTTATGAACTAATTCCCAGCAGGAAAGAACTCAATAAAAAGTGTGTAAGATGAAGACAGGATAGACTGTGTCCACCCTCCCTGCCAATAATAGATTCCCAACATTCACCATGGCACACAGTGCGTCAACAAAAAAAAAAAAAAAAAAAAAAACAAAATTCAAAACTTTCCCAAAACTGATTTTGAAACCAGGAATATTTTTCAAAATGCTCATCAGCAAAATCGCCGCAACAGTGAGGCGCCACTCCAAGAGCAGTGCTTCACGCAGTTTAACCGTAATCCAGTTATCCTCCTTTCGTGACTGTCGATAGAGTATGGATTCACTGACAGACGAGGCAAGGAAGCATTTGAATCAATGGACTTCCTACACGCCATTAGACACTCTGCCTGCAATATGTTTCCTTTTTCAAAAAGTAGGTCAAGCCCATTGCGAACACTGCCCACTGCTTTAAGCCACATCCAACTTTTTTTTTTTTTGAATCCCAAATAAATCACATTAACGAAAATCCTTCATAATAACAACATTTCCCGAATGCGAATATGAGACGGACACTTCGCACGGGTCTGTGGGAAAAAAACGACTGCTTTGGTCTCCAACGGCAACAAACAATTATTTGACTTTCTTCTACTCCTACACACATTTGAGTGCCTCTAAAGGATCCGGTCGCCAGAAACTCGGCATTTAATTCCACTTCATACTGTCCAGGACTCTGCAGCGAAATTAGTCCGACTGCCAGCACCAACCCTGACCACCCATCCAATTGGCGACGAAAAATAAGCTCAAAACACAATTACGTGGACAGAGAGTCCTTTCCGAGGAAAAAACGCCGACCACTGCTCTCGGTCTGCCAATTGACATCAACATCAGCTTCGTTCACGGAAATTTTCGAGCTCTTCGAGGAGCGAAATTAGGAGTTCGTGGTTGAAACTTCTGCACTTTGCTAACCGCTTTCAGATATTTTCTTCGCCCCCCCCCCCCCTCTCACGGTCTACGATAGCCAACCAACTTCGTTTTGAGGAAAAAAAAAAAAACTTTTAAAAAGTTCCCTCAAAGGAGGCAGCGAAAGAGAGGGCGCGCAAACGAAATTCCTTCGCACAAAAGGAATTTTAACACACAATCGAGAAGCACGGAAAAAAGAAGCGAAACGAAACAGCAGACATAAGTATGCCTTCTCTGCCGTTTTTCCAATAGCATTCCCCCCGTCTGCCAGCCAGCCCGGCCGATTACTTTGAACAACACAAGATCGGCCAGCCAGTCAGCTTTGTGACTACAAGCGCCCGTTGCCACCCACTTAATCGACTGCGCGGCAATGCAATATTTGCATTTTCTTCAACTTTGCTTGCAACTTAAAATTCCCTGTTCCGTTATTTTTCATGGTAATTGGGGCAATTTCGTATACAGTTTACAGCCTCCCCGCCCGAAGATGTGGGCGGGGCCGCACAACACAACATCCACGGGCAACAGACAACAGACGACGGCACGGGACTCGCCGTCATCTTATGCCCTTAAGGGAAGTAACAAGAAATTACCCTCGAAAGGATAATGAGATCTTAGGTTTGGGGGGCAAGGAGAAGGGAGGCGAGCAGTCAGTTCTTAAAGCTGCATTTTAGAGCAGGACCCACCACCATCCACCCACCAGGCACACCCGTCAAATGGCGCGCATTGCGATAAGGATCTCACCACAGGGTTGTCGTTCCCGTTTTCTTCACTTTCATCACTCGTTTGGACTGTGTTTTTCTTTTTTTTTGCCTCCTTTCCACTCGGTTTCGCATTTCCTATGGAGGAGCAAAATAATGAGCAACACCAGCTAATGCCAGAGACACGCAGCCATCTGATGAGAAAATGAAAGTGGATGGCGTGTCGTTTTGTTGCTGATGGGGGGGTTGGTTGGTTGGCTGAAGGTGCAAAACGACAGACAGAGGTGCAGCAGTGTGACAAAGGCGGAGGTTTCAGTGCTTAGGGAGCATCATCCATTCTCGGTGGAGCTTTTGTCACTTTTTAGGACATTAGGGCGGTTGGCATGGCGTCGAATTAATAGGACGTGGGCGCTTGTTTTGATTTCACTTTTACTTTGGATGTGTGTGGGGACTTTTTTTTTCCTTTCGCATTTTACAGTGCTACAAGATACTCTCATTAGAGGAGCGTTTGTGTTTAGGGCAAGGAGGGCACAGGAATATTGTGTGTACTCGCCCCGGAGGGTTGACAAAGGATCTGGAGGGAGGGCGAACAAAGCTGAAAATGGTTTTCGGAGGATTGAAACCCGAGGTTGAGACGTGAGATGGGTGGCTTTGAGGGAGAGCATTGTAACATCCCTCTTAGAGAATTGGAGGGTACAAGGATTCGCAGAGGGTATCTGTTACTTTTTTGTGGCACTTCAGAAATGTTGCACCAGGTCAAAAGAACTCGTTTATGAGGAGACCCTTCCCAGGGTTATTGTGCTTTGAAACTTATTCTGGGAACGGTGGTCCTTGAGTGATGCCAAACTAAGTGAAAGGCATGTGGGTGTCATTTTCGTCCTTTTTTTTTGCCATCAGCAGTGCCGGAGTTTTAAACTCAGACAAAATTCAGGGTTATAAACCCTAAAGCCGGCGTCAGACAGACAAGATCCGCGGGAGGTCGTTACTCATTGCTTACACACTACAGACTTAAAAAAGCCACAGTTGAACTTACAAAATTCAAAAGTGCTTATGAGGTATGGCAAGGCATGTATATCCCAACTGGAATTGCACCGTGTACCAAAATTCAAAATCTGTGCAACTAGAGGTTCAAAAACAGCCCAATACAGACCAAGAGATCAAAATACAATTTACGGCTCTTCATCCAGAGAATCCTAGTTCTGGAATGATATAACTGCGAAAACCTGTTGAACGAACAGAAAATGGAAGTCGAAAATCTCCATATGTTCAAAATCTTAAAATCACGAGACTTGACGATCTCTGTAAAAAAAAAAAAAAAACAACTAACGTGGAACGAGTTGCGACACACTTGAGGACTTGAGGAGTCAACGACAGCGCAACGATACCGACGACAATGATGACTGTGTTCATAATCAGAGCATTGATTGCGGTGCTTCCAACATCCCCCAAGCCCTACGCCCGCGCTCAAACGAAAGGAATCTAGCACCTACTAGAAATCAAAAATACAAAATGTCATAAGACCTAAACCCTCTCACATCCCCAAAATTCAACAACTTCGAAGTGGAAAAGTCCAAGGAGTCCAGCAACTGTAAGATTTAAAATCGAATCGAAGGAAATCGGCACAAACATTTCAAAATCGGTTATCTGAATTTTTTAAGGCCCAAAAATTGTTTAAAATTTTGAAAATCCGAGGTCGAAAAACCCCAGTGTGCCCGATTTTTTGACTTCAAAAGTCCAACAATCTCGAAAGTTCTAATTTCAAAACGTCTAGATTACAAGAACGCAAAGTACCGAAAGCCTAAAAACAAATAAGGCTTCAATGAGTTCAAAAAGTTCAAACAAAAATTCAAAAGTAGCAAAATACTAAAAACCGCAAGAGTCAAAAAAGCATATAACCCCGTTCTTCCGAAATCGCAAAACCATGAAACAAATCTGAAGAATCCACATTTACAAACCCCAAAAACTTCACGTTCTCCAAGTTCCACAAATGCTATGGTACGAGTTTCAGTATTTTCCTTTTCCCTGAAGTCCAAAATGCTCTAAATTCAAAAATATCCTTGTAAGTTAAAATTTTCAAAAACTTCCAATACCGAGGAATTTCATAAAACTTTGAGCCTCATAAGAATTCGCTTAACTTACAACGATATCCTAAAATATTCTGAAGATGTAAAAGTTCAGAAAGTCCAAACTACTAGAAGCCATATGTTTTTAAGCCCACGAAGGCCTAAATTCCATGAGGTCAAAATACGGATGATCTAAACTTTGAGAGGGTGGTTGTCCCGACATCAGGAAGTCCTAAAACATTGAAGGAAAAATGTTTTGAAGATCTCGAAGCCGAAAATTCTGAAACTTTAAACGCACAAAACTCTAAAACAGGGAATTTCTAAAAAGTCAAAAATTTTAAGGGCCGAAAATTCGCACTCCGAAAACCATCTCGGACCAGAGGCTGTCGAGGGACTGGCAAGCGAGTCCTCTTTGGGGAGTTTTGCCTCACATAAACTTGAAAGCCTAACACGCTATTCCTACTCCGAAGTCGTCTCCAAACCCAAACCCGTCACTTCATCCCAGCGCACAAGCAGTAATCTCACCAACAGTTCACCGCCTACCCTTGTGCCCGATTTACAAAAGTCTACCAGACTTCTTTGAACGGCCCCTCCCTTTCAAGAAACCCATTCCCACTTGTCATCTCAATCCTTATCGATTGATTTCGAAAATATCTCTTAAGCCGCTTAAAGGACAACACGATTCGACCAACTGTAAGTTTCGTGGACAATGCTACTCCGCAATGCACACACGAACAAGAACAATACCCCGAAGAGCCATCTGCTGAAGCAAGATTTCGTGCGGGTTTCATTTCAATTGTTTCTCATCTCCCCGACAAAGAGAAAAAAAAACAACCCATCCTCCCCCTCAGTGAAATCGATCCCTTTTTACAAAGTCCTCACCACCGTCTGTCAGTCCTTGGAACAACAGAAAAACAGAGCACACCCTTTGAATTACTTCCCGTGCGCGCAACAAGCCGTGCATCGCACAGGTAACGCCAGCAGCGGCTCCCATTGAAAAACTTACGCCATCTCCCTACACTCTTCCAAAAGTCGCTAATTCCAAACACAAAAACGTTATAAAACCCAGCCAAACTTTGTTTCATCCGCCACCACCCACCCCAATTCGCTCAACCAATCCACAAGGCGCCTAAGTGCATGCGACTGAAACGATGTATGCTCATCCGGATTCGCTTCAAGTGCACACTCACACGGCATGGGCGGGAGATGAAAAGGGGTGGCTTCAAGGGTTTTCATCAAAAGTAACCACACACAATCTTCGCCATGCCTTGAGGGCAGAGAGGAGTGAGAGCGCCTGAAAAGAACTTTCCACAGGATCAGCAGCGACAGTCTTTGTTTCGTGGCGGCGGCGGCGGCTGCGGAGAAAAAACACCAGAGAAGAACTTTTCGGATTGCGTTGCGGTGCACCATCATCTTTGCAATCCACCACCACGGCACGCAACTGTCAGAAAGTTTTCCCCTCTACCCTATGCCGCCTTTGATCTGACAAAGTTTTCCATCCGCCGGATGCCATTTGTCAAAATAATTTCCTTTCAACTCGCGGGGGGCGTGTATCGAACGAAACCCAATTATCATAATATGTGGCGGTGCTTGAGTGGATATTAACACTCGCTCTCCCTCTCACACACGTATAACGACCCATAAATACACTTTGCATTCACAATAGTTAATTATTTTGTTTTAATTAAAATTTACAACTGAGATTGCGATACACCCCCGCCCACTTGAGGAGTCGACGACAGCGCAACGATGCCGACGATGATGAGGATGACGGTAAGGACGTGGTTCGACAAAAGCGACAATGATGACGTTGTTCATAATCAGAGCACTGATGGCGGTGCTTCCAACATCCCTCCACCACCCACGCTCGCGCTCAAGCGAAAGGAATTTCGGGTTCATTTTCAAATGAGGATTCACTTTGGTTTCGAGGGCTGCACAACGACGCTTCAGACGCTGTACGTGACTAATGAGATTTTGTGGGCGCACCTTGATCTCTCTCTCTCTCTCCCCCACTCTCCCCCTCTCCACCGGCAATAAAGACAAAGTAATCAAGTGGTGACAACAACTAATCAATTTCAATGACTCTCCGGCAGGGCGCGCGTGGGCGGCAAGAGGGATAAAAACAGTCGGACCCATCCCCGCCGGGTGCGCTGGATAAACAACAATAAGAGCAGCACCATCAGGACACTTCAAGCATTGTTCCGTGCGCAAGAGGGGGGCGAGTAGAGATCATGCTGAGAAATTTAATATCGCCACCGGAATTGGCGGAGGTGGAAAGTGTTCAGGTGCCGGAGAGTTTGTTGTCTAAGAAAGTGGTTATGGCTTCCGAGACAAAGTTCGCCACCTGCAATGAGACACCATGACTACCGCCCGACGTCGACGCTCCTCTTCGGCAACCGACACCAGAGTACCGAAGCGTCGAAGTTGTTGCTTTCAATTTAAACTTTGTGTGCGCTGAGATGTGGCCGTAAACGAAATTGTATATTGATTTCGAAGTGTAATTGAAGTTTGGATTGAGCTGTCCTGCCGACCACCCCCTCCCCCTCACGTCTCTTGTCTTTTAGCGCTCCCTCGCGGGGTACGGTGTGTGCGAGTTGAACGTTTTAATGAAGCTGCTAATCAGTCGGGGAAACCAGCACTCGACGGTGGAAGGGGCGCACGCATAATTCGATTAAGAGTCAGGAGGCCACAAGCCGTCTCGATCTTAAGTCGGGATAATTAAAAAGTCAATGGGGAGCTAGGAGTTGAATAAAGTTTGTTATTGAGGGGAGATGGAGAGAGTTTTCAATACTGGTCGATGCGTCCCAACTGGAGCACCAAAATGCAAAGGACGAGAGACAATTTACACACCTGGCTGGTGCACAGAAGTGGAGAGGGCAACAGAAGCTGTTTGAAAAGAAAAGAACTTAAGCAAATTTGTTGTGAGAGAAGAACTCTTTCAACTGAAAGACTGTTGGATCTTGGACAGGTAGTGGAAGAAAACAAAATTTCAAAATGTCTGTAGTCAAGTGGCAAATTCCATAGATTCCCAACCCCTAAGACTCTAAAGAAACAAGATCAGCAATTCCTAATATTCTTACGGCCTAGGACCCACCACATAAGTCATATGATCCTTAAGCAACGTTCTAAGATTTGGAAGCCCATTAATTCACTTTCGTAGCATATCCTAAGCCTAACTCAAGTTTTAAGCCAAGTTCTGGGATTCCCCAGTCATATTCTAAAACGGCCCAGTGAATGAGGGCTTCCAGGAGCCCTTATTTATAAGTCTCCAAATATTAGCCAGAGTTCTTAGTTTCAGACATCCTAAGTCGAGTTCTAAAATCTTCAATTCATAAGATAAGTTCTAGGACTTCGATTCAGCCCAATCCCAATATCCCAAATTTCACAATTTCACAATTTCCCAAAAGCTCATATAAGTCCTGTGATACAAAATTTTAAGAGCAAGTTCTAAGACAACGAATTGTTGAGCCAAGTCGAACCGTTTCAGTACAGGGTCCAAGTCTTCTAGATTTCCAGGTCCTTAACCAAAAATTCAAGTCAATTCTATTGCTCATGGTTAAAGGCAAGATTGACGATCACCAGGCCCCTTCCAGGATGGAGTTGGAGTCTAATGTGCAGCTGGGCCTCAGTCACATGCCACTTTAACTATCGCGGTCCTAGTTCAGAACCCCGCAGCTTTCATACACCCATCTGATTGAGGTTTCTGTACAGAGGGTTACGGCAACAGAGGCGACGTCTTCCACTACATCATTGTTGCCGAAGCCTTAGCGTCCGTTTTTTCTACATAACCTAGCCACCTGGTTCGAGACAATCGCATTCCTTTGACTCGTAGAATTCGTCGTTCCTCGGAACTCTTCCTTCGAAAACAGGGCTGAATATGATTCAAATGATTTTGCTTTCAAAGGGGAAGCTACCCAAGACTTCTTCTATAGTCTCACAACCTCAGTCCTTAGTTCTCCGGCGAAATCCTAAGATCTCACGTCTTAGGATGAGTTCTAAAATCAAGTCCTAAATTCTCCAAATGCAAGTCAGTGGTAAGTCAAGTTGTAAACTAAGTCCCAGGATCTCCAAATTCTTGAAAATCTGTCCTCAAATATCCCGCAGAAGTGCTTCTTACTCTTCAGCAAGATAGACAGTTGGTGGAGGTAACTTTTGGCGTCAAGATTATCGAAATGGCCCAAATTCTGAAAACTACTCGTATTGTGCGTACTACTCTTCTCTCACGAGGAGAAGGAACCTACAATTTCTTACCGACTTCGAACAGCGAAATTTGAGATTTTCCTCGACAAATGATACTCTTTGAGTGTCGAAAGCAGCTCGAGAGAGTTGGTGCCGTGAAAGAATGCGAGGTGTCCCGTCAGGGAATCGAACCTAGACTTTCTGCGCGTGGATCGACGCACTTACCCACTTACGCCACGGCGACATATTGCTCTTCCTAAAACCGCCATTCTCGGATTCAGTCTTAGACTAGTCCATGGGCGTAAGACTTAGAAGCAAATCCTGCAGTTCTTCTGGTTAGGCTTTCGAATTTTTCCTGTTTTTTGAAGTCTTGTCCTTAAAATCTGTACCCGACCCATCTACCAACATGTCTAGATTTTCCAGAAAACTGCATAGACACCTTGCGGAAAATCACTAGAAGCATTTGAAGAAGCTTGTCATTTATCCAACATTCAGTGCTGACCTCCAAAGGGGGGCAATATACTCCCTCGTATTTTAAGGACTTTCTGAACAAATATTTTTAAACACAAAATTACAGACTTTAAAAGTGGGAAGTGGAAATATTAATCATAGGGATATCACAGCTAAATCCTCTCTGCATGGTCTCATACGGCATCCCCCAGCTCCACAGGCTTTACCCCCAAATCCCAAGCAACGTGACATCAGGCTGCCAAAACTCAACCGCAACACAAGCCATGAGAGCAGACATAATTGATCTTAGCCAAAGCCCTCAGCCTCAGTCTTAACACCTCATAAATCCTATCGGTAAGCGGCATTTGTCACAGCAAGCACACACGTCATCGACTCACCACACACACACGCATCCTGTCCAACCGCACAGTAGCCACATACACGTCCACTCCCGCATCGGCAATTTACACCTCTATTCATCGGATTGACATCGCTAACCACCACGATGACGACGGATCCGCAGAAATCACTAATTCTGCCGCACTCACAGGCGACGACGGTGGCAGCGGAATCCGAAAACCCATCCAACGCCAACACAATCGTCTACGGCAGCAGTTAAACTTAACGTCCCGAGACTTACCCACCACCGCCGCTGTCGTTAATTCCAGGCCCACAATCAGAGACCCGTTTATGGGCATTCACCTTCTAATTACTGCAATTAAATTCAAACGACCGCCTCCTCCCCGCCTCCGCCTCGGCAGGCAACAGCCTTTCATCGCTGTGCCAAAACCTCTCCAGGATGACTTTAATTGAATGGCCACTCTCAATGTCATCGACGTGGGGACGGGTCAGTGCCGATGACAGCTGTCTGGCCCTTCGCCCACTCGCTGGAATTAGTTTTTTCCGCCCCTACCCCGAGCACTTTGTTTTAATTTTTTTTTTTGTCCGTCTCGCACACAAGTTATAGGTTCCATTACACGTCGCATCGCAGTGAGTGCTTCGTCCGGAAGCGATGGTGGCGACGGTGTTAAATTGACAGCGAACCGGAAGTGTGCGTGTGCACAGGGCGAGTGTATCAATCGTTTAGTGGGCAATTAAAAATATGTTGACGTTCGCGCTATCGCCATCATGGCATGGTAGCGCGGCAATGAGAGCGACGCAGTGGCGACGACGGCACTCAATTTTTGCAAAATCACATTTTTTATGAGTTTTTTGTTGGATTTCCTGCGCGCTCGCATTTGGACGGGTAAAGTGCGACGTACAGCGAGGGTTTGGCGTTAAACTTTGAAGTGGCGGACGTAATGGAGTTTGCCCGTGGGCTTCGTGTCGCGGCGAGCGCCAAAAAAATCTGCTGAATGACAAATGAAAGTCAATGAGAATTGTAATGCAAGTCAAATTGATCCATTGACGTATCCGGTGCGGTGCAGTGCGGGGAGCGGCCACGACACACTGTTCTGGTGTCGAAAAGTGCACACAAGTGAAATTTGATTTGGATTGTTGCGTGATTTTAGGCGAAACTTTTCAATTACATCCGGTGCTCGGGTTTCGAATAACGGCTCGTCAAATTGCGGAGTGCTTTGTTTTGCGAATTGTGAGTTGGGGATTTTTTTTTTTTGTGAGTTTGACAAGAATCTGGGGAAAGTGAGTGGGCTCCATGGAAGGGGGCTTTCCGACGATTGGAAGCTGCATAAGGTACTCAATCCTGTCGAAGAATGGTTGGTCCTGGCACAGTCGTGCATTGAGCATAAATTTTGTCTATATTTCCCAGAAGCTTAATTCCAATTGAGAAGCTGAAGCGAAATCTAATTTACCTCCAAGCTGCCCACAGACCATGCTGAATGGTCGATGCTTTGATTTACATCCAAAACAACACAAGGCTGCGTCCAACAACACGCTGAAGTCAAAAAGTAGACAAAAGTCCGTGCCTATATCCAATACACCCACCAAATTTATTTATTTATTGCTTAATACAAGCAAAGTGCCCCTCCTGGGCCCCATTGTAATTCAAACTCCACTTATCTCATCCAATGAACCAAATTAAAATCATTTTCAGATTTGTTTACGTTCCACTTCATCTGCACAACATCCCTACCACCACTGCTTTTGAGCGAAAAAATTTCAGCAGCAGTCCCGAGCACAGCTATCGATACCAAGAACATTTGGTTTTCCCCCTGTGACTCGTTGTCCTTTGTAATGATAATTGCGCGAAGGTCCTTTTCTCTGCAAACACAGAGGGCGTCGCCTACAGATTCTGTGAAATTTCGAAGGACACCGAATAGATTTCTAGGAAAAAATTCCCATCTTAGTGGTTGCGTGCCACCATAGGTTTGAGGATGATACAAGCAAGGATTTAAAACGATTTATTACTCCAGGGGGAAATGTATTTTGATAGAAATGGATGGATCTGATGGATGGTTCCAATGAATTCCCCCGAGCTGAATTTCAATACATTTCGTTTTGATTTCATTAAATTCCTCCGAGTTGAAAAGTTAATATTATGGAAGTCCTTATAGTCCTTGGAGTTTTTTTTAATTACGCTTTTTCTCAGTAAATTACAAACAAAATGTCATTGGAAGCATGATCAAGAAATCAGTTAAGGGTGAATTTCATTTGCGTGGATAAGGTTTCGTGTGGTTTATGTTTAAAATTTCAAAGATGGGTAGAGGTCAAAACCTTTTTTTTCTGGTTCTTCGATAAGAAGAAATCTAATAACTTTCAACGTCAATTGTAGAATGCAGAGATTTTTTTTTTTTATTTTTGAAAATTTGGTGACATTCGGTATTTGTACAAAAAGTTTCAAATAGTGTTGGATGCCACTTTAAAAGGAACAATACATTAAATTAAAAATTAAGTGGGGTATTTAACAAAAAAAAATATAATTTTACAATAAAATACAGTCTATACAATAAATAGAAGCTGAATTTATATGAAAAATTTTTTGAAACAAAGTAAAAAGAGACTAAGACAATATATTAGAAGTAAGAGAGTCTAAACTATTATAGTCTTGAGAGAAGAGCCATTTTTTTACATTCTTTAAAAAACAATTGGACATATGGTTGCATCTGATATCTTCGGGCAGGATATTAAATAAACGAATACTTATAATTGAATAAAAATTTCTATAAGCTGTGGTTCGGTAGTTTGGTACTTGTAAGTCGATTGGTATTTAGTGGCTAAGAAATTTAGTTAAGCCACATTGGCTTCAGAATTTGGGAGGACCACAGCATACCCGATGTTTGGGATATCAATGTCCCATCCACAAAAAAGGTAATCATACATTTTGCAACACCTATAGCGGTACATCTCTACTCATCGTCGCCTACAATATCCTGTCCAGCGTACTGTATGAACGTCTAAAGCCAGTTTTCATAGCACTAGATCGCACAAATCGGCTGATGACCAAATTTCCAATCCAGCGAGACACCACCGAGTTTCAAATCGATACACACCACATCTTCGTCAATTTTAAAGCCGCATACGACAGTATTCATGGTCTTGGACAAATTCGGAGTCCCGGAGACAACTGATTTGGTTGTGTCGCACCACATAAACGACTTGCCATGCCGCTCGGCTTAAGGACTTCCAAACCATTCAAAACTTTCACAGTATTCCTACAAGGAGACGGGCTGTTTGTCTACTTCGGGACAAACGTGAACTCCACAAGTGCTCCATCTCCACTACGAAGATCCGACGTAGGATCGACCCTTGCAACTAGTGTTACTTCAATTTGTCGAAATAACTGAGTTCAAAACTCTTCCTCCACCAGTTCTGCAATATGGAGTCAAAAGCTGGACAGTTAGTCGAACTGTAGAGCTGATTCTATGTGCCTTCAAAGGAAAATTCTACGTCGTGTGTATGGTCCTGTCTGAGAGGAGAGGAGAAGACACAGCCGCTTCATCTATCAGGCGTGCCGAGATTAAGATGTAGTTCAGAAGGCAAAAATCCATCGACTGCACTGGTGCGGTCACATCGAGCACATGAATACTGAAGCTCTAGCAAAGAGGGTCCTCCAATCTGAGCCTCCTCCTTTGAGGAGGAGAGAATGACCAAATCACTGATAGGAAAACTAAATTATTGCCGATAGAAGACCAATCGCCTTGATGAATCGAAGAAGCGTGCCCATGGCCAGAAACAATGAAAGACAGCAATATGTCAGACTTCACCCCCCGACATCCCTCGACAGCCTGTAAAAGCCTGTAAAAGATGTCGAGGGATGTTGGGGGAGGTAAGTACAGACGAGGTAAGTACAGACGATTCATTCTACAGCCACAGGAGGTCTAGAAAAAAGGAATGGAGAGTCAGCACGGCTGCTATGGCAAACAGCCTCCGACTCCGAGGTCATTTGAATTGTTTTAAAAATGGCAGTCTCCCATTTTTCATTGCGGCAAGTGTAGTATCCCCTTCCCTATAAAATCAACTTCTAAACTCACCACTTCAAGGACCGTGACAAATTGTCCTTGCCAAGTGCAAGATTCATTCTGCGAATCGACGCACACACCCTCTACTAAATGAAATCCCCAAAATGGGGGATTCATTTAGTAGAGGGGTAGATGGGGAAAAAATTCAATAAAAAATGACAAGTACGCCTGGGACGACTGACTGTGGTCTGTCCAAATGACGAATGTGCAACAAATGCCCCCACAAATAATCCCTCAATTCCAAGCAGCTCTTGATGTAAACAAAAAACCAACCATTGGCCACACCCCTCCCCCGATGGGCTTGAATTCATGAAGATCGATCGACTCTATCTCAACGGATGTTGAGTGCGAATTAATCAGCCACAGTATCATTTCGCATGAGTTGCAGAGACAAGACAACACTTAATTCCAAACACAAAAAAAAAAAAACACAACTGCCCTCCAGTGCTGTGCCTGACTCGGCTCCGATACGCCACTGAACATCACTCACTTTAGCTCGCTGGTTAAGATTCATTTCAGATCATTTACATTCCCTTAGGCGCGCACACTCTTCGACAACACACGCCATTTGCCAAGGACAATTCCTTCAGCATCTTCGCCCACGTATGCTTCAAACACAACCAGACCCCATGACGAAGAATCGAAATTATTAATGGAAACGCCCCTCCGCCCACTTCCCCACCACCCACAATAACTCCTGTTAATCTGCCACGAAATTACACTGCTGACATGAATATTTGCTGAAATATCAGTCATCCTTATCGTCCGACCTTCCCATTCGCAAGAAGCACAATCCGCACCAAAAGGCCCCGCGCCTCCTGCAGCATGCATCGTCATGAATCTTCCTGTTGCTCATTTAATCGATTGATGGCTTTTTCTTTCACCCCCGTCCCCCACTCACATGCGCGCACAGACAGCGCGATGAAGAGATAAGGCGTCCCTCGCCACCACCACCACCGCCCCCCCGTACCGTGCACTCTACAGTGCCAATATTCAATCCTTTTAAGTGTCTTCGTATCTTATGTTCGATTACACATGGCGTGCTTACATGCTTTGAAACAATGAAAGCCGGATTACTAGCGGGGAAGAGGGTGCAGGCAGACGGGAGAGACGAGGAAACGAAAAACTGCAAGCTGATCAGCTTCTCTGTGTGTGTTGTGTGGATTTTTTGACGCACAGACACCCTTCGAAATGGATATCCTTGGAAACTTTAATCCACTGCGACTCCCCTCCTTTCGTCCTTTCTCCAAAAAACCCCTCTGCAAGGAGCACAAAGTAGGAAGTTCATTTTATTTCGGCTGCAGACGTAGGAGTGAACCCCAAAAGAAACTTGGATCGTCTTCGTCCTGGTAAATCTCTCTTGAGATTGATCCTTTCGCATCCGGTCTTACCGTCACCCAGTGGAGGAGGAGCGCAGCCCGGATAAACTTTATGAAACTCAATTCAAGTTTTCTCCGAGCGCCGGCTGCTCGTCCCGCGATAAGGATTCATCATTAATGGCCACGCAGCATTTGCAGTTCGAATACATATCATCAATAAAAATTTATTTGTGATAAGGATACCTTCAGCCGGGCCCCGGCTTTCTGTTTCATTGATGAGGCGCAAGGGTGCCCTGCACGGAGGAGGGAGCATTTTTCAAGAGCTCTCAAGGCGCGAGGAAGCGTAACTGAGATGGGAAAAGAAGGAAGTGAGCGTAAATTTTTAATAGAAGACCATCCACGGTGTCCCCCCATCCCCCCCCCCCTCTCTCCAAAAGGAGCAGTCTTTCATTAGACACCCAAGGCGGCAATGATAAATCTCGCTTCTCCGCGAGGACCGTGAGAAGAGTGCAGAGCTACCTACAAAGGCTTTCAGCGCCGGCAGGATATCCCGGTGACTTCTTCGCCTCGTGGCACTTCAAATTGATTTAAATCAATATTCATCCGTCCTCGGCGTCGTTGCCGTTCGCAGGCTAGATGCAAACGAAGGAATGAATTAGGGATTGCGACCCTCCTCGCCCCCGCCAAGGAATGTGATTTATTCCAGCGGATTCCTTCGCCTTTAATTTAAAGTGTAATCTTAAAGGGCATCCGCCGGCGAAGGTCCTTCGATTCTTCCCTTACGTGACCTCATTTCGCCCGAACAATCCTTATGGCCTGTGCGCTTAGTGTGCTCCTCTTGCAGCACATTTCTGGAGGAGCACTCGTTCCCTCACTTCGTTGCTGTGTGCTCGGCATCGACACCCCTTCCGCCCCCGGGACGTGTGTGATATTGTTTTATTGCCCTGACCGCATACACCGGCAATTTATTTGGGACCTCCCTCCGGCCACCCCTGACACACCAATCACCAGAATCTCAAGGAACAAATGGAAATTTAGTCAAAGGATTACTCCGCCGCTCAAGGTTGCGTCTGCCGTTTTTTCCCCCGCATCTCCTGCGACAGGGAGGTGTGTGCGTCTCGATAATACCATCGTCGGCAATTAGTCTTCTTAAAATAGACATCACAGCTATATTTGGGAGATGCCTCCGCCGCCCCCACCCACAGGACGCATTTGAAATGCCGACGAGCACGAAGGGAGAACCGAAGAAAACGACGAGAAACAACAATAGCACCACGGCAGCGAGGGGGCAAAGCGAGGAGAACGAAAGAAAGGACGTTCTATTGGGAATACAAGTCAGTTGGGCAGACAGGATATGGAGGGGTAGTTAAGGGCACGTGATGTGAATATTTCCGGTCCCCAGAGCCGATCAATTCGGGTGTTTCTGCTTCTTCTCCATCCACCTTTGTTCGTCTCTCACTCGTATCTCTCCCGATCTACGTTCGTGTTCTTCGAATTCGAGGAAGTCACCGTCGACGAGCGGTGGAGGGGGAAGGGGGTGCGGCATTTTTTTCCAATTCTCAGAAATGCAAATGGGTGGATGTCATATCCATGTCCCTGTCATAATTTTCAAGACTAATTGTAAATGGATTTGTGAGGGTGAGGGATGATTCTTAACTGATGGACAGCTTGGCAGGACATTCATCTTGGGAGTTCGGCGAGTGTGTGCCTCTCCGCATAAGCAATGACGTGGATGAAGGAAGAACTGATTGGTTTAAAAATTACTCTGACTCTTGTAGGTGTGTGTGTGTGTGGACTTTGGATTTCATGGGTTTATCTCTGTTTGGGGAATTCCAGGGAAGATGTGTGGTTCCGTGAAGGTAAGCAAATCAGTGAAGAAATTCATTTTTCTATTTTTAAGGGATGATCCCGGCCGTTGGAAATGAGGAAGTTCACACCATTGGTCAAGATTTTCTTGGGAAAAGGGGGAAATGGTGGTCGGCTTCCTGAAAATGCATTAGAAAGTCCTGTGCAGTTTAAGATCTTGAATATGAAAGATTCACCACCCCTGGAGGGCCACTTGTAGCAAAAGTAGATAAAATGAACGACTAGTCTGCTTGGTGCGTGTATAAACAAAAAAACACCTCTCCATCAGAACCTAGCCAGTTTGCTTCCTTAAGGAATGTGTTATTTTTTCATACTCTAACAATAGTTAGTTGGTCTAGGCTGTTCGGGAAGTAGTTTCTAATTCTAGTCCTCCCAAGTGTTGCAAGAATGGGCAGGTTTGAAGGTATGTGATCAACGGTCGCGTCTTTATAGTCGACTTGGCAACGCCAACAGAAGTTACTGTATACGACACCTTTCCGTCTTGCAATGGCTCCCATCAGAAAGAGAAGTTCGCCTGCAAGCAGCCTGTGATGTAAGCACTGTTTCGAGGCCACGGAAGCAACTTCACCTAGCCTTGATACGAACATTAGGTTGATGTATAAATGCGACAAGAGTTAACGACAAAGAACCTTATGGACGAATTTTCCATTTACGATGCTTTCCTGAATCGCAACGTTGCTGATTTTTTTTTTGAAGCAGATGGTCACTTTTGGCTAAATATTGATCGATAAGCGGATAAAAGCCCAAAAATATGAATTCAGAAAAGTAAAATATTACGGCTATGGAGCAGCTTATCCCTTGCCCGAATCTCCTCCAAAATGTTTGTTTCGCGATTTTTCTCCAGCATTGGGTTTTCAAAACTTTGGACGTGTCCTTTTTTTGACATTTCGGGAATAGGGGATTGAGATTTTAGGCATTTCGAAATTTTGGCCATTTCGGGATATTTTCCTTTCAAGATTTTAGGCATATCGGACCTCTTGGGATTTGAGACATTTCTTCGTTTTGTCCTTTTGGGGTGATGTAAAGTAAATTTTTGGATTTTAGGCATTTTTGGATTTCGGCCTCCTTGGGATGAGCCCCAAGGCTTTGGTTCAAATTTCAGAACTTCGCGTAAATCAGGATTTCGATATTTCCGTGATTTTGCACATTTCGGAATACTGTCCTTTCATGATTTTGTGAATTTGGGGCATTTCAGTTTTTTGCTATTTTGAAGGTTTTGTGAAGTTTTAGATTTTGGGCATATCAGAATTTTGGTCTTTTCGAGGTTTTGTGATTATCTGGATTTTGGAGATTTTTTGATGTTGACCTTGAATTGTAGGCATTTTTGGATGTTGGTCTTTTCGATGTGTTGGGAATTTTTAGATTTTGAAATTCTCAGAATTTTGACTTTTTGTGGTCTTATGATGTTTTAGATTTGATTTCGGAATTCTGTGACGATCGGGATTTTAAGTTTTCTTACTACGGAGTTTCAGAAATTTGGGCATTGCTAGATTTTGGTCATTTCGGGATTATGTCCCTAACCCATGTTCACCCATGAGTAAACACAAACGATGACCTAGCCAGAATAGACGCCGAGATCTTGTCGGGTGTGGGCAGTGTGATTGATATAGAGATGCTCTCCTACGGAAAAATTCACAAATTGGACATGTATTGTCAACATTGTCAATCGACCCTTCAACAACAGGCCACATATTGATAGCGCTCTAAGAGTTTGGTTGGTCTGGTTCTAGATCCACGAAGTGATTACCACTAGTTCCTGACCATCCATCAAACTCTCTCTTATTTCGTCAATAGGACGAGGGTTTTTACAATAGAGTGGCGTTAACATCAAAATGTAACAAGGCATTGCAACAAAATGACGCACACTTTACAGCTAAAAACTGTATTGCTGTAGTTGACAAAGAACCAACGCTTGGCTTCTTCAGGAACTACTCCTGTTATGCGTGCAAGTATTCTTCACGGAATGGAGTGGACCTACGGTTTGCAACCGACTCTGAGTTTAGCGTTAAGTGTTGTCAGCAACTCGTTGGACGTGGTGAACGAGAAAATGCGAGATAAATGTTAAGTTCAGGTGCCGGACTGGGGACAACTCCTATGAATAAGTCCCTGGGCTATAAGTCTATGCACTCATTCATTACACCAGCGTTGCCATGAAGACTAATCTTAGAGAGACCTCAATAAATTCATATTTCTTGTCTCTTTTAAGGAAATGTATGGGAAGTTGGATATTCGATCAGTCTTTTCATGTGGTTCACGTGAATTCAAAGATACGCCTGTTTGCAAAGACTTCTTGCACCGAACTCAAAATGACACTCGACACTATGACTTTACGAACGAATCCGGGATGAAAAAAAATATCGCTGTGAACTGTAAGACCGTCGAATGAAAGCCTCATGCCTTCAAAAACATTTCAAAAAAAAATTCCAAACCTCAAAGAAACGGATATTGTTTCAGAACTTCCTGCCTGACGCATTCGCATTTGAAAACTATTGCGCCGTTAGATGAAATCGCAAAATTTAGATTGCAATCAGCAGAAATATAAAATTTCATCACACTCGTGAACGCTTTTCTTAATCACACGGCAGTCAATCACCACCGATTTCGGCGGGGATTTGCCTGCGAATTCCGCCCGAAATCGTTTTCCACTTGCCATCACGATTATGAGGTACTTTCCCTCTGCCCCTCCTCCATTCACACGCTAATTACACGAGCTTCACATCGCCCAATTAAGCGTGACCCGAATCGCGCGCTACCGACGACGTCCTGCGCACCCTTGGGAATTCTTATCTAAATTCGCGGCGAACCCCGCAACAAATCCCATCCCGTCCCCGGCCAATCTCATCGCCATTCCTTTCGGTTTTATTACCCCATTCCGGTGCAGCGCAGTCCCCCGGAAACCATCTCCTGATCGCTTAATACCCGACGAGTACGTAAATTCCCCGTTTAATTGAGTTATTACGAACTAAATCCGAATTTTACGACCAACAAACGTATTAACTCACAGTTAGAAGTCATTAGTTTGCCTCCGAGGGAGCCCCCTGCCCCGGACGGAATCTAAACAAAGCGTTGAGACCGACTCACCCTTCGGCGGGCAGGGCGATCGACTGCATGTTCAAAGAGCCAACACACACGCCCGAGGTGTCAGAAGATATCCCCCAGACGCGGTGGTGTTGTTTTTTTCTTCTGGAAAACTATTTTCGAAAATCCACCGTCGCCCCAGATGATTTCTTCCGAGAACAAAGCGGCAGTGGCGGCTGCGGCTGCCAGAATGGAGAAAGTTCTTCTCGTTAAAGAAATGTTCGTCTAATGGACGCGAGATAATAAATTCATCCAAACACGACGCCAGATCTCGGAAGGGCTCCATCAGCCGCAGCGCGCTCTCTTTGAACGAGGTTGCAAATTGAAAAGCCACAGAGGAGCGTGTGTGGGCCGCCTATCCGCATATCGACAGCAAGCAACGACAACGGCGCCCGACAACAGACCCTCTTCGAATTTCGATTTTGGATTCGTGTTCAGGTGAATGGACACCGTCGTCAAGTGATCAGCGGCAATGCAGCCGTGAAGTCGACGCTGACGGTGACGGCATCATCGTCGACGACGGGTTTTGTTTTCTTTTGAGACTGTGGGCGCCGCGCCGCCGTGCTGCGTGGTTGGCGTGCCCCAGAAACCGAATCCGGTCCGTGAACCGACCCGCAGAGGAAACCTGATAATCCAACAGCGATAGCTGTTAATTATCGGCTATTTATACGAAGCAACCATTGGGGAGTCATCGCAGCGGTGACGCCCACTACACGTGCACGTAGCGCCTCGAGTGCCGCACACAGCGGGCCCACTCCCGCGCAGCCAGGCCAGATGCGCCGCGACGGCAGAGACAAATCGGAGCGCACTTGCCGCGGCGACAAACAAAGGGATTTAAACAAATAAAGCAAAACAATCTCGGGATTGGATTGTTTTTTAATTGAAATTGAGAAGCGTCCGCCGAGGGGTTCGAGGACGCCATTCATTTTGCGCGCCTTTCGCCCCCAAAGTGGGCAATTTAATGCGATCGCGTCGAGCGAGCTCATTCTTTCGTTTTATGGCCTGCGGAGGCGGCTAATGCGACGACGACGACGACGGCGACCGAAAAACCCTTTTGTGTGTGTCCAAAAATAAACTCATTCGTGCGAGTGGCGCGCGAAGGGGTGTGCAGCACTTAAGTGGAGCCGTTAAATCTGGACGGCTCTCGGAGGGTCGGGTCGACTAGACGAAAATGGGCAACAAATTTCAGTTCTATCGTTGTGGGATATTTTATTGGATAATGCTCCCTCCTTCCTATCTGGCGGTCGGTTGTAAAAGATACAGCAGCAGCAGTGAATTGTGCTGGGCTCAAGTTAAAGGCGTAACTGTTTAATCAAACGACAAGTCTTCAATGAACGTGAGAAGCTCGCGCCGTGGTGGCGTTGCGTGCGCGTCTGTGGAATCAAGTGCTAGGATCAGATGGCAGAGATGTGATTTTGAGGTGATTCCTTTGGTTGGTGAGAAGTTTTTTTTTATGACGCATTTCTTATTTTATTGGGATTCTTTTCTGAAGGTTTTTCTGGAGGGCGCGTGCTGATGGGAAGGTAAGGCGTATCTGTCAGAGCACGGGCTGGCACTTGAGATCTGGGATGACAATAAAATGCGCACTTATCAAGGAGGTGCATCTTAGGGAATTCCGGCGGGTTGACGCGTAGTTGTGTGATAAGTACGCAATCACGCGGCGACGGCGTATCGTCGTCGTTGACTCAATAAGACCGGCGAGGACGTTTGCACAAAATGGGAATTGACGTCTTAAGGCGAAGTGTACTTGAAGGGGGCTGACAAATTGATAGATCGAACTGGTGGGAATTCAGTTACAACGAGGAGGGTTGAGTCAGGCAACGCACAATTGGTTGCGACTTAAAATGACGACTTATTTGAAGAAAAGTTTAATTTCGAAAACTGTACTCGCTTGGACGAAGGGAAATGGGTTTCAGGACTCAATTTCTTTATGAGGGCACAAAGACTCTTTATAATGGTCTGCGTCTAGTTTTTCAAATTCTTTGAACCATGATGTTGCTAGTCACAGGTTATGTGGTCATCATGCTACAGCTTCAGAGCCCTGTAACTGTGACTTGGCCTGTCACACTGACTTCAAAAATCACTTGTAATCGAATCTGTTACAAAAGAGGAATGCAGTGTTCACTTCATATGCTTCCCCTATCCACGAAGGAACAGACCAGTGACCCGCCCATATGCAGCGGCGGATCAGTGGTGCAGGGAAGGAAGCGACGAAAGAAGCGAGGCAAGGAGAGATACTCAGAAGAGAAGGGAATCTTCAGCAGAAAGTCGTGAATTTAGATTTGGCTATGACTTCGATTCCAATGAAGGTGGGATCGAGAATGTTTTGAGTGACAAGGCTCTTCTTCCTTCTCGCTGAGTATGTTGGAATAAACTCAAGTTTGGCGTGTTTCTAGAATAATGAACGGCCAAGAAGCAGACGTCTTAAAGCAATTTAAGACGGCGGAGTGTGTGTGTCTTTTCAATGCCATCGCTGTGGAATTTAAAGAGACCAAAGGCCAATATCAAGACACACACAATATTCGTAAGAAGGTGCTTCCCATCGACAATTGCATCCATCATTGATCCTGGTCACATTGCGGGCCCAAGCTTTAGATGGGACTTCGGTGTGTTCAAGATGTAGATGAGTTTTTACGAACGACTGTTGCGACTTCATACGACATCCAGCACCAACGTCACTTGCATATTCATACTTCAAGGTCTAATTATTTTATTTTGCCAGACAAAGATGCATCAGTGGTCGCATTGGCGTAGTGGGTAAGTGTACCCACACGCAGAGGTCTAGGTTCGATTCCCGGACGGGACTCCTCGCAATTTTTACTGCACAACCTCTTTCGAGTTTCTGACAATACTCAAAGAGTGCCAATTGTCTATAAAAAGCTTCTCAAATCTCGCCGTTCGGAGTCGTCAAAAAATGAAGGTCCAGATCTCTGCGTGTGGGTCGACGCATTTACCCACTACGCCACGACGACCACTGAAATATGTTTGTCTGGCAAAATAAAATAATTCGACCTTGAAGTATGAATATGGAAGTGCCATTGATGCTGGATGAAGTCGCAACAGTCGTTCGTTAAACTCATCTACACCCTGCCCTGAAAACACGCCGTGGACGCTCAACGATGCTGAACGCTCTGGTAGGCCAATTGACGTGGTTACATTTGAAGACGTCAAAAAAGTACACAAAATCGTTTTGGAAAAGCGCAAAGTGAAATTGCGTGAGATAGCTGACACTTTAAAGGTATCAGAAGGCAGTGTGTAAAATTTTTTTTTCACGAATATTTCTATGAGAGTGCTGTTTTGCAGCGTTTTCTCACAATGGACCAAAACCAACAAGGTATCGATGATTCCGACAGCTGTTTGGAGGTGTTTCGCCAAAATAAACAAGACTTTTTGCATCGGTTTGTTCCAATGGATGAAACATGGATCCACCACTACACTCCAGAGTCAAATCGGCAGTCAGCGGAGTGCACAGCAGCCGATGAACCACGCCCAAAGCGTCCAAAAACACAAAGGTCGGCTGGCAAGGTAATGACACCCGTATTTCGGGATGCGCGCGGAATTTTATTCATAGGTTATCTTGAGAAAGGCAAAAGGACTAAAAGCGAATACTACTTGCCATTCTTGGTGCATTTAAAGGAAGAAATTGCAAAAAACGGTCCCATCTGACGAAGAAACAATTCTCTTCCATCCAAGACAGTGTCCCGTGTCAAAAGTCGTCGGCTACCATGATCAAACATCACGAATTTGGCTTAGAATTGCTTCCGCACCCACCGAAAAGAGATAGAAATCGCTGGGAGCAAGATCTGGAGAATAGATCTAGTCCCCAGCGACTTCTACCACTTTCCAGGCCTCAAAAAGACGCTCACCGTGAAAAATATGGCTCGAGACAGGAGGTGATCGCCGAAACTGGAGCCTATTTTGAGGCCAAGGGTAAACCATTCTATAAAAAAGGTGTCGAAATGCTAGATCGGCGTTGGACTGATTGTGTCACTCTTGAAGGAAACTATGGTGATGGATAAAGTCGAATTTTTGCTAGAATGTGTTTTTTATTGGTTTGTCCCGGGATCGTACTCAGAATGTCCATCAGGTCGCCCTAAAACCCTCTTTCGGACATTTGTGCTAAGAGGTTCGTTCCTTAGCCGCACCACACGAATAATAGAATGCTGTTCCCAACTCAGTTCCTCCTAACTCTCCTTTTTCTTCTAGTGGCGCTACAGTCCGGGGTGGACCTGGGCCGCAACCAACATGCCTCTCCAGCCAACACGATATTTCTTTAGTTGCCTCCAGCTGCACACTCCAAGTTGGTTGAGGTTCTTCTCCACTTGTGTGCGCCACCTTAGCCAAGGCCGTCCTCTGTTGCTTTGTCCCAATGGCTCAACTTCGAAGACCCCTGACTCTCCCCTTTCACTCATTACTCTCGCTTTCTTCCTGTACATCTTTTGTTCGTGCTGTGGCTTGATTCATATCAGTCTACACAATAATGACAATTCGGACATGTTTCGAAATCAAGTTTAAAGTAATTGGTAAGATCACGTCCAAAGTCTCAGCTCTTGCAATGACCTAAAGTACTGACCCACATAGTCTAGACTCACTTTTTCGTCAAACCCAAAGAAACGTCCAAACTATCCATTGCAAAACATACTCCCTATACACATCGTATGCCACAACAGTCATAAACAAACCCAATCCAAAACTTCTGTGCGAAATTCTAAACCCTGAGAACCATACGTTTGCGATCCTTTCACAAGTCGTCAGCCAAATCCGACAAAGACAGTTCGACAGTTCATGTCATTGACAGTAGATCCCCCCCTCCCCCCTGTGGATTAGTCCACAATTACAGTCATTCATTGCGTCACCCCAAAACTCAGATCAGAACATAAAAAGGAATCAGGGGCAAACTCAATGAGCACATACATACGCTCCAACCCAAGGACATCATTGACCTTTCCCGCTCCAAAGGCGAGCTCTGGTAGACAAGGGCTTCGTTTGTCTCCTGGGGCGAAGGTTCTTCACTTCTCCCCGGGAAAGAAAACATTCCTCCTTGACCCGCCATCCTTTCAGTAAAGTGAAGGATCCCTTTCAAGCGACGCAACAAAAGATGCCGCAAATCAAAGAAAAAAGCCTCCCGTCGGATGATCCCAAATGGGACTGCTCTAAATCCATATTCAAAATTTACATTATCTTCAGCCATCCATCAGTAATGAACCGGCCATTCATTGGCTTAAAGTGCGAAGGACGTCGGATGTGTCGATGCGCAGGGAGATGGATGGTGTGCGGAACCCTCGTCGTCGCCCATCAACGCCCCAGCCACATTCCTGGCATGAATACTTAATTCCGTTCATGCACACCACACTCACACATTGAAGCCAGCCAGCAGCAGCACATCGAATGGAGAGTAAGAACGCGCAGGATGAATCAAATTGAATTGAGGATAACACTGTCCGAGTGGTTGCTCCTCCGGTCGAGTATGCGGAATTCAATTCCTCAAAGCAGTGCCATACAACGAGGGCAGGGCTGAGTAGGGCAGAAAAGAAATCGTAAAGAACCAGGCGGGGGAGGGCGGGCAGAGATACGCAATTATTATCACAATGATGTTCGTGATGGTTGCGGTGCTCGCGTGTCTGTAAAGTTTAACGAGTTTTCGAAACGAATTTTCAGAAGATAGCCAAGAAGAAAAGAACTCCGAGGAGGAAGGATGCTTTTTGGTTTTGCATTCATTCAACGAGTCCCACCCTGCACCCTGTTCGCTATTCAGGGCATTCAGGAGTAAGTCTCGTCTGCTGGACATGATAAGAAAAGAATCACAATCTGAGAATCAGGACGACCGTTGGCTTCGTTGTTGCTCTCTTGGTGCGGGGTCCAGGGGTGCGGTGCGCCCTTCTGGAAATGATATCTTCCGTTCCGCCCCCGTACCGAAGAGGTTCTGCAAGGAAGATAACAAGGAACGACTGTGTACATGGATTTTATGCTGCTGCCCAGCAGCAGTCAGTAGTGTGCTCTTCTATTGAAGAGGTGCCTGAAAACAGTTTCACTTCACCCCAAACTGGGCTTGCATTTAATTCTCTATTCTCTGCTTCTCTCTCCCACTCCCCGCAGCCTGAATCCTGCATGTGATGGCTTGTGCTGCAAGCAGAAGGGCAGACGCCATGTGAGCGTTGAAAAAGCGAATGTTTGTGATAGTCATTGGTGATGTGGAGGAGGGCCACAGCCTAATAAGGATTCTCAGCACGCCAAGGCGACGGAAGCGACGACGACGACTACGACGGGTGCACTCCGTTTGTGGAGCTTTAAAGTTTGTGCTTAATTATTGGAGGCACTTTTGCGGCGAAATTCCGAAGGGCTAGGCGAAGATGGAAGTTTCCAATTAATGTTTTCATCATCCGCCGTAATTGCGTTGGAGAGGCAAAATCCTGGCGTCCTTTGAGAAGGATGTGTGTGTGTGTGAGTCGAGGCGGTGCGACAATTCGAATGATGGTGGGGGGGGGGAGAGGGAGAGAGAGAGAATTCGGTGATTCACAGAGAAGTCTGTGAATTCGGTGAAATTTAAGCGATTTCAGGGTTTTGCCTAAATTCTTATTGAATCGGACTTGTATTCGGAAAAAATGCGGACAAGGGACGGTCACAAAATAAGAATTGCAGTGTGTCGCCGCTTTTTCACGTCTACCTGCCCGTTCTACGTGTCATCGATGACGACTTCATTAGATGTCAAGAGACAGAAAAGTACAGACATTACGTTGGTGTTCTTTTACAGACATTACGTTGATGTCCTTAAGGATAACGTTGCGATAATATCAGTGCTTGCAGATATTAAAAATCACCAAAAGACTTTCACCTTGTTGCAGTTTCTCTCGAAATTAGTGCAACATTGTAGTCGTGTTTTATTCAGAAGTGCATACACAGCATATGACGCCTGTGTTTAATAACATCGACTGGTACGCAACAGACGACTTTTGAATCAAAGAAAATCTTCACATAAGATCAGTCTCCTTAACTTCGTGCACAAGATATCCGTTGCCGCTTTGTGTGATCGCCTGAAACCGTTCGTGAAGAATATAATAGGTTCTTTCAGGTCAGAGAAGTCCGCTATATATCAGATTTTTACACTGTGGAAGATTCTGGAGAAGATCGAGGAGTTCCAAATCGCCAAACCGACACCCACAACCATTGCACATGAGTGGGTGCGTTATACAATGCCATGTCTAGTTTTTACATTTCTGTCAAACTCGTCAAATTTTGTAGGATGGCCATGAAGAACTGCCACTGCTCCGTCAAGGTCGTTTGTGAACTCACCGAGACCTTTGATGTCCAGAAATGTTTCAGGCTAGGGTACTCGCTGTCAAGTGACGTTTACTACATCGTGCAAAGCTCACACGTAAACAGAAGATGCACGATATTCCCTAAGTCCATGCAGCTGCTGGCTTACTCGAACGACAGTGACTTAATTGAGCGAACAGAGCGGGTCGCCAATGAGGCATTTGTTGCAATTGAAAAGAAAGGCTCCTAAATTGGTCTGGCTGCAAACGAGGACAAGAAATGGTAAAGACAGTCTTCACTTAAAAACGCAGAACATCGACGCCTTGATCAGAGCATCACAATAATGGGTGGCAAGAAATTTAAGGAAGTCAAGGACTTGGTCTGAAGACGGCAGTACCGGAATCAAACATGTGATCATTCTGCCAGTCGCTGCCACTTTGGACTGAAGATGTAAATTAAGTACTGGAACCGTTTCCTGAAGGACCAAGCTAGCTTTGTAAAAAAACTTAATCATCCCAGTCGTGCTCTATGGTGCAGACGTGGACCTTATTTTAAGTGAGATGAGAAAGACCTTTTTTTTCAAAGGGAAGTTCTGCATGCTTGTTTGTTTGGTAGATGATGGCATTCAACAGGAAATATTCAACTACAAGATCTATAGGGTGCAAGGTGACATGCGCCTCGTCAAACAGTTGCCAATACAACGCTCAAAATTGTAAGACAATGTAGAGTTAATGGAAAACGAAGTTTTAGCCCGAAGAGTTTTCGAATCGAATTTGAATAGTCAGAATCAGGTAGCAAGCAGCGGGACAAGTACGAGTTACACTCGCGCATTCAAGGTTTCGTTTTTCATTGCGGTTGCATTTATTTTGAAAATAACTACGAGCAACAAACTAATTATTTAACAAGAGTATATTGAAATAATCGTACAACAAGTCCTCTTGAGAATAAAATGGGCACCGACTTATTTATATAAAAGGAAGAAAGCACTAATTTGAGCTTTGATTGAATATCACTTCGAATTAATCTATGTATTTAGCAAGTGTCTCTACTCCCATCGGCCGAACCAGATTTAAATTTAAATATATCTCCACATCATATCCTTGCCCGCAGCATACAAGATCAAGCAGGATCACTTTTGGGTTCAAAATAAGGTAAATGTGCTTAATACGACTCTGGTTCGTATGGACTCTTCAATTGGGTCCAGAATGCTTGAAACAACTTTCATTGATATAACCCCTCAAATGCAATACTGGGTATAGTTACTTGTTTAGCCATTTTTACATTACCTAACGATCGCTACATCAATGTACAAATGTGGACATTCAAATATTGAAATGGAGACACTTGACATTTTTAGAGAATTCATGGAATTTTCAACTAAAAAAGAGAGGGAGTGACAGACAGTCAGTTCGCCTGACACACCGAAATTTTAAGGGATAAGTATTTTTGGTTTTGAAAACGAAACCTTAAAAATGTCTTTGTAAATATGGGGGAATTTTGGGTTTTAACCATTCTTTTGCCTAACATGGTAAATTTAATTTGTTTAATTTTGTGTCCGGGCTATGAAATTGTTGCTTGCATCAGATTTAATTCAGTTTCCACATTCACTTGATTATTTTACGTCGAATTCAAAGGTAACCGATGTTTAGAGTCCCTGCCAACAGTCAGTAGTTCTCGAATTTAAAAGAAATTCACGTAAAACTTGGTTGCATTTCCCACTAACTTCAAAGTTTTCCACATTCCTCTCTACGCACTCACATAAGTCGGGGATAAAAATAAAATAAGACCTCTGTTTGCACACAAGAATAATTTTATTTAAGCCATGCAATGCCCCTGGTTCCTACTCATTCCTGTACATTGTCATTAAAAATGTTCAAGGAACACACTTGAAAAGAAAAACCACACAAAACTTCTCAACCAGTTCATTACAATTCAAATCCACATCCCAACCCCCCCTCCACCCGACCGATCTGACTTCCTTTGAACATCACGCAGGAGCACATACGGTTCTGAGCAGTCATAGAGGCAATTATTAATAATTTCCCAGGAAAAGTTAAGCTCCTTCCCCCTTAATCACGGTATGGAATGCAAACCACCACGGGCCGGGGAAACCACATCTTTTGTCCACCCTCTTAAGGCTCTTGTCACTTACTAGCCAATTTCCAAGAACATTCTCTCGGTTGTGCGCCGCAAGTGTGTGCAAGGAATATCCGAACGACAATGCAGCTTAAGCAAAGAAACACAGAAACTTCTCCGTTCTTCCTTTTAATTGAAACACTAAGCAGCTATCTTGAGCGTCTCCTTGACGAGTCCACATCAAGTGCTCATGCGGCTCTAACCCAATCCCTCCCTTTCAAGTTGTCCCCTGGCTTTGTTTCTGTTTGTTTTCCTGCAGCTGTGTGTCACCCTGTGTCCACAGACACACACGCATCGATCCAAATACAAGTGTCATGGAAAACTCAATTAAAGGATTTCCAATTTCCGAATTTATCATTTCATCGGCTCTCAGACGGACGTTGTGTGGCAGCTGGGGAAAATCAATAATGCCCCCAGTGTCGTTGTCGATCGTCCCTTGGCCACACCTCGTAGGCGCATTACAATGCGGGGCGACAATAACGGCATCTGACGTCTTATCCGATGACTGCAACATGCTTTCAATTTGATTCTCTATCGCACTACCATCCGTTTACATCCCCTCTGCCTAGTGAGATGCTTGAACCGTGTTCTCCCATCTTGTCCGCTTCCATCATTCCATCCAGGTGCAATGTGTCTGCCGGAGATAAACAAGACAAACAGCAGCAGCATGACGGAGGGGCACGACAGCCACTCAAAAGTAAATCATCTCAAGCTCCGTGCAGCGGCGGGGTATTTAGGGAAAAATCGATTATCGGTAAATGGAGCAGAAATAATTGCATACTTGCAGGGGCGATTGTGCCATCGCTCACCTCCTAATGTGGTGGTGGCGGTGGAACCGAACCCCGGGGTACGTGGCGGTCAGCGCAGCGCTGTGCCATTTGTATCGCAGACTAAAAAGACTCCACTGTTGCTAATGAGTTTTTCGCACTTTTCCACTGCAGTCTAGGGCGAAAGTTGGACCGAGTCCCGCCCCGTAAGTGAATTTCAATTCAACGCCCCGGTGTCTGGGTGCCTCCCGGTGAAAGGATAATAGTTTCGGCAGAATGAATTGCCCGACACACCGACACATCGGGCGTTGTAATAAAACGGATTGCAGATGAGTTCAGCTGAGACACAGGGGACTGTATTTGCGCCCGCACACCACCCCGTGTGCGGCAGCATCTGGTGTGCGGTCGCGCAAAGTTGGCAATAGCGAATCATTATCGCACGGCATTAATTAGCGCACTTGATACTGGCAAATGGACCGCATTTCTAGCACCTAGCAACAGTGCTGCCCCCCTCCCCCCTGTCTGGAACGCCCCCCCGGGGGTCATCTGTTGTTATTTGTTTTTAGAGCGAGAGTGTCGTGTTTGGGGAGGCGACTTTTAACTGGAAGTTTATGCGCTGTCGTTGCTCGTGTTGAGGGGTGGCCACCGACTGGTAGCTCTGCGAACACTTGTGGGGGTCACATACGGTGTGTGTCGTCGAGTGAGAGTTACACGACCACGGCTGCATGGGGCTCTGTTTCGATTTGAATCTGTGTGACAGGGAATTATTCGTCGACCCTCGGTAGTAGGGGCGAAGCAGCTTAGCAGCGAAGTGATGCTCGCTCAAGTTAACAATTTGGGACTATTAGTGTTGAAA
Source organism: Eristalinus sepulchralis (assembly GCA_944738645.1). Taxonomy (NCBI): domain Eukaryota; kingdom Metazoa; phylum Arthropoda; class Insecta; order Diptera; family Syrphidae; genus Eristalinus; species Eristalinus sepulchralis. Next base: position 61,069,852 of record OX122886.1, read on the forward strand.
AGTTTGCTGCCGTTTGGGAGTGTCAATTACTCGAGGACCAGTGAAAATGTGTGTGTAGGGGAGGGAGGCGGCAAGAGATTCGTTATATGGATGTATTGACGAAAAATGACATGAATTTGCTGACGTTTGAGAGCATGCACTTGGTCAGCCTGCATCCTGGAGATTCATGCGTCTCTGGTTGTACTGTCAGGAAATTCAAAAGTTGACGGTAGCTCTAACATAGGACGCGGGTAGACCCAAGGTGGTTTCGGGCCTCTTTTGATAGTTGCCTAGAAAGTTCATAAGTTCATCGGAAATCTTGTTTCCCATGATCCCGTGGTGTCCCGGGATCCAGACAAGTCTTTTCGAATTTAGTCTGCATACCTGTATTATCTCGGAAGTGGTTAAAGTGTTAAGTAAGGCCTTTAGCACGAATTGACTGTCACTACAGGCACAGATTCTTAGCCTCTTCCATCTATTCATTACAATATAGTTTGTGGCCCGACGATCGACGTAAAATTACCTAAAGACGTATGAAGCTTAATTTTGTCGTTTTCGACAAATTCTCAAGCTCCATCGTCTTGGAGTCCTCCGTGAAAGTCGGAGTACATTCCCTTCCCGGATCAGTTTCTGATCAGAGCCAGTCCTGAACACGGTGAAAGTGAACTTTGTATGAACGACGCAACTGGATTGTTGGTAACCCCTCTCCCTTCACACATAGAACTACAGTAATTGAATTAGAATCACCACTTCTTGAAGAATTATTTGTCATTGCCCTCCTTACGCTAGCAAAAGGTTTTCCTCTTAACTTGTCTCCTTCTTCAACTCCTTTCGCTAACTTTCTTGGGTATCGTCTCAGCAGGTCGGAGGGTCACAGTCTTAAGCAATATTTACTTCGCGTCCTGCATATCGCCCAGTAAGGACGATAACAACGTCATCATATTCAATAATCTTCATCACATTGACAAGCTTCCGTGTGAGATAAAGTAGAAGAATGAGTTGTTTCGAATTTGAACACCAGACGTTGCAGTAATCCATCGCGGCTGAAGTGGGAGAGTGTTTCGTCGCACTCGCTGAAGGATGCAGCTTGGATTCCTGGACTGTTCGTGGCACAACCTTTTTCGAATTGCTGGCAACAGTCAACGAATACTAATTGAAGATAAAAAGCTTCTCAAGCCTCGCCGTTCGGATTTGGCGTAGGTCTCATCTGCTAACAAGAGAAAAGAAGTACGCACAACACGAACAATTGCTGAAGGAGCGAAGCATTCCTCCTTCGAAGGCTGTAGTGCCAAACAAAGACTTTTACCACTGATCAATCATTTCAAGATTTTGACTCTTTAGACATTTTCCTCAATAAGTTCAAAAAAAAGCAGGGTTTAGCTCTGACAGCAATCAATCGTGTTATGTGTGCTACTGGACTCTCCTGAGTGGAGGGATCTAAAAGTTCAATACCGACTCCGTCCAGCAAGTAATAGTAATGGCATCCAGTGAAGGATTTACGAAAACCCGTTGTAGAAGCTGTGATAGGATGGAACCTAAACCCTCTTATACGATTCGACGCACTTCCATCTACGTCGCGACCACCTCTCACGTCTTAAAAAGAAAAACAAAATATTGTTCCTTCACCGAAATTCTAGCCCACTTTATCATAAGGTTATGTTTTCCATGAAGGTGAACACGAATGGTTTGAGGAGGACTTAAATGTAATTGAAACTCACTTGTCAAAAATGTTACCTTGAAAAGGGTCCACCACGTCTGAGTCATTTTGAAGGCAACACAAACGGCCCGCTGTCTGTATCCAGGCAAGGTCATAGTCAAAGGTGAAGGTGGGGTGCAGTCCTGCAGGGCAGACATCTCCCCCACCCGAGGATAACATTCACGTCTCAGTGTAAAATCATTTTCCATGAAATATGACTGAACACAAATTCATGCCGCGAAATGGATTAAGGTCGCCATCAGACAGATTGTGGGAATCACCATAGAATCTCTCTCCTTCGACCAAACATTGATCCATTCATGTACGCAGACAGCAAACCATGTCTCGTAGAGCTTCATTGTGTGTGCCACCGTCGTTTTTTTTTTTATTCTGGAATCCTCTTTCAATGAGGTCCCTTACTGCGTAAATGAATCTCATCCTCATCTTGCGCACGACTTCTAATCCTGATGCTTGTCTGTCATGGCATTCAGAAAACATCTTCATCGCGCGTATCAACAACCTGATGAGCCTCATTCTCTGAATTCTTCATTGTTTCCCCAATTTGCCGTAAGTCCATCCTCCTCGTGTGCCCCTCTGCCTACCAGGCAACGCAACAGGATCCATCACTCCTTTCCACCGAATTATGTGTGCTTCTGGGAATTTCATATTGTGTGTGTGTGTGTGTGTGTGTGCAATGCAAACCATGCTCTCCAAGCAGACAGCACTCAATGTTTTCGCATTTCTGCCGCCACTCGCATCACTCGCTGTCATCTGGGATCATTTAACAGAACGCACATTTGAGCGTCATCTGAGTCGGGCTTCTTTTCAAGACAGTGGTGGTGGCTTCTCCCATTTTTTTCTTTTTCTGTGGATTCAAGGAACCGCTCCTTCATCAAGCTGTGGTTGAGTCGGAGGAAGCAGCCTGGAAGGGATTACCGCACAGCAAGGGGCGGGAGTGTTTTTCTTTGCGAAGTTTGAATCTTGCCGAAGCCCGACTTCACCCCCATCGGAGCTTTTTTCGAATGTGTTTCACATTTCATGGCTTTATTGGGGGGACACGACATTTCCCCACGCACTACGAAGTTCGCATCTCGTCGGTGGATTTACCATCCCCCTGAGGTGTCGCAGTCTTGAGTTGAAAGGGAATACCGAGGACTTGTGGGCTTTCGTTCGATTCGAAGATACTTTTTCTTTGCTCGGTCGACCGAAGAAGGCGCAAGTACTGGGGCAATTTGAGGCGTTTAGCGGGGTGGTGGGTTCGACTTATTTTTCCACGTTTTCCCTCAACTTGAATGGGCATATAAAATGACACGAGAATTCAGGTCTGGGGTGACAGAAATCAGGTGTCGGCGCTTTACTCCGCGATGATGTCATCAAATCAAAATTCGAATAAATCTGTTTGCTTGGGGAACGGAAATGTCTCCGTGAAGCGCGACGACAGGAAGGACTCATTTTCGGGAATTCAAGAAGGAAGGACAAATGTACAGAGTATGCGTAATTTTTGGTGCGGGCGAAAATGTATGGCAAAGGCTGGCGATTGACGCGGTGAACTGTGGCGACTTCGGACAAATGATTCAATTAGAGGTTTCCTTTTATATTTTATAAATTTCAAATAATTTTCAGACCTTTTAGAGAATATTTCATTTTGGAATGAAGCTTAAGTGCTGTCATTTGGTCATGTGCCAAAAAGTTGAATCAGAGTGATGTAAAGCTGCTTCCTACAGTAGACTTTTCTTTAGCAACAATCAGATCTTCAAAAATCTTGACATGATGAACTTCTTCTTCACGCTGGCAGCACGCTTAAATACGAGAGTCAGACGCCCTGACGTCATAAAAACACGAATAAATGACGAGCTGGGCTTCTACTGTTTAATGTGCCTCAACTTTTGTCATCCTGCATACGGTTGATATCCAGTGGGCAAGGATTTTATGATGGACACACAGCATGTTGTTTTGGACGCGACGGAGTTAGTCAAAAGTGTTGCCAGGAACTCGGTAATCTCTTCTCGTTACAATATATTGTACCGATGTAGATGCCATCCGCACTCCTAGTTCTACCTACTCCGAGTACGCTTCTAGATTCAAAGTTCACATTCCACGTCCGTGGCCATATCGCAAGGTTCAAGACATCGTGGTACCCGCGCCATTGTGTCTTACTTGCTACATTCGTTTTAATTGGAAATCATTTGAAGGGTCGCGCGATACTCCTTGACAGGCTCCAGTGGGTTTGTCACACAGACATGATCGTTCCGAACGACAACAAGACTTCGCAACAAACAAAGAAGCGTACAAGACGCTCAAAAAGGGATCAATCAATTTCTAAACCTGTCTGTTCTCTGTGCGGAATTCCGGGCAGTAGTACCAAAGTACGTCGCGATGGTTTCTAGGAGTTTCCAAAACTTCTCAAACAAGTTGTTTTCTACACTAAGTAGTGCCACTGGAACTCTCGAACAACCCAAACCAATTCAAAGTTATTTAAATTTTGACGGACAAACCGAAATTTTCGTCCTTTCCAAGAAGACAAAACACACCAGCCAAACAACCGAATATTTTCACATTCCCTCTCAAAACAAACAGGAAACACAAAATGACACTGGCAACAATTTTCAATTTCATGCACTTTGCATTCCGAACTCTTAATCCTGTCGAGATAATTCGCTCTTTCATTGCAAAACCAAATTTCATCAAGAGGACTCAACTCATAAGCCACCTGACTGACTCTTAGGCATGCATCCACTATGAATGCCATTCACCACATAATACCCGCTACCCACAAGTATTCATTCATCCCCACATCCGATGGATGATCGCCAGTGACATCAATCAAGGACAATGCCCCCCGTACATGGACAGAAATTTTCAAACAGAAAATTCCCAAAAACGACATTATTTTGTGCAAACTTCAACATCAACAGTTTCGGCAGGATGCTTGTGCCCGCATCCTGTTTTTCGACCCGGAAATCATTTCAATTTTCTTCCAATTCCTGAATCAATGAAACACTCCATCGAACTGAAAATATTGTCAGTGATGCATGTGTGAGAGAGTGTTACTCGTTTACCGTTATTCGAGAGTGAATTTTCCAAAACTCATAGCCACAAACATGATTTATTAATTAGTTCCATCATGCACAGGCGAGCCACTCGATTCAACGGTCAATGATTTCACTCACTCCTCACCATCCACGCCCTCACTGAGGCGCTGGGGTGTGCTTTCGGTTTGTGAAAGTTTAGGTTTAAGGTTTAGAATTCGATGTCGATACATCCCGCCTGCTTTGTGTGATCATTCCGATCAGCAAAATTTGAAATAAGTTTACGCCTACTAGAGTTCCAATCACATTTTGTTCTTCTGTTTGTTAAATTTCATCCACAAGGAGAAGGCACAGAGCCTCAGGGGGTTTATTTCCGCCCGTAGGCAATATGCAAGCCGCAACAGACAATGGTCTTGGGAAGTCTTTCAACAGCCAAGGTATATCAGGGTTTGAGCGATTTCCACTTCGTCGGGAACCCTCTGAGGCGTAAGGATTGCAGAACTAAGTCGCTTTCAATAATATTCCAATTTGTGGTGAAATACGTTTTCATTTCGAGATGAATGCAAAAGAGCATACAATCCGTACGAAATGCCTTGGAGGACACTATTCAAAAGATTCTCCTTCAAGGCTCTTAAAGCAATTTCGAGAAGGAAGGATTTCGGGAGGAAAGCCTTGGGAAGTTGGAATAGCTTTGAGGGAATGAATAAATCAGATGGCGAAGGAGTTCAGTTGGGCCCTTAACTCTTCAGCAGTGTGGAGGAGACCTACAGTTTAATTAAGAGTCTGAACGTCGAAAGGAAACAGACATCGATATCGGGAATTAGCTTCTTCATGTTCTTGATGATTGGATCAGAATTAGTTCCACTTTCGTGTGGTTGCAATTTTGAACAGTTGCAGGGAGATGACGCGCTCTCCGTCGTAGACCTACTTCTTGCGGTAGTGTTTGACCTGGTCTTAGACGAAGGGGAGAACGCTGCAAGTTGGTTCGTTCTGTTTTGAAAAATGCTGTAGGAAAGTCTTGTACTATGACGCGCCGTAGTATCTGTTTGTGGAGTAACAGCTTCGTCTTCTGGTCGCTCCTATCTCTCGTGGCAACAGTGGATAGATGCGATGGAAAGAGGAACTGACGTGCCACCTGTAGATAGATACGATGGAAAGGGAAACTGACATTTTGTTACGATTTCACGCAATCTGAAACCAGACTAGCACATTGATTTTCCCAAGTCTGACATCAGTCAGATGAGTCCACCTCACAGACATTTTCAGTTGAGAAAAGACTCCTTGAATGCAGACTTAGGAAGAAGGGACAGATGTCCACAAAATTTAGCCAGAGACTTTCTATAGTTCCCAGCATTTCAAACTGCACAATTAATAAGCAAAATTCCGCAGAAAACGTACCTCAAAGTATCACTTGCACTTAATGCCCCAAATTTTCCCCCTAATCTTCTGAAGGACTTAAAGACCTCTTCCCTTTAAGCCAGTTTTTCACAATAGTAGCGAAATCATTAATCGAATTCTCATCCATAAAAAATCAGAATGGAATATAAAACCAGATTCCTTTCCCACCGATAGTCATTCCCACACCCTCCAAACGGGTTTCGGGCGGAAAACATACCACCACCAGAATGCCCATAGTATGGCCCGAAATTCCTCAACAGTATCAACATCTTAACTTTATCAGTGCCGCGATGCGCACGGCCTTCAGACAGAGGAACGAACACCCACACTGACAGTCATGAAAAATTGATACCACATCGGATCCTTTGAAGTTTACAAATCAAACACAAATCAAATAACCAAACGGACTTCCACAGGATCCCACATTCGAGATGCCCACACACGCGCCGGCATTGCCCGCCCCGCCGTTCGTTCAGTGCTTTCTCGGAGGATAATCCGAAAAGGAAAAAAAGATTAGACTCTCCTTGTGTTCGCATATTTGCTGGATCCCTCTACACATCCCCCACGCACGGCTCATTCGCTTGCTTTCCCATTCAAATGCTTCCAGAGTAAATAAACCGACAAGCAAGTAGTTCCAATGTTGTTATTCAATGAGCAAATGGAAGAAGGAAGTGCCCACCCGACAGCGCCAACACACTTTAAGTATCCCCCTCCCCCCCGCCCCGTCGTCCGCTCAGATGGATCAAGGAGAATCTACATATTCGCCTATCCTTGATTTTACGATCCGAAGTGGGTCCCAAGAGCGAGAATATCTGGGTTATAAAAAAGACAAGCACAGAGCGCGCGCATACACACGCCGCCGGCGTCGGATCTTAACCCTACAGCACGGTGATATGAATAATGAATTCCCGCATAAGTGTGCACTGCGAAGAGTGTTTGTAACCCACTTGGTGGGACGCCGGGCCCCCACTTCGAGCGCCCAGCGAATTCCGACTTCCGCTCTCCGGCCTGGGTCGAGCCAAAACATTTCAATCAAGCGAGGCGACGGCGACGCTCCCCACGCATCCGTGGATCGAGAGTATCGTGAATCGGAATCAGCGTCTTCCCTCCGACCAAACAAACAAGCGACCAAAAAAAAAACAACAACTACAAATCAGCGGTATCCGATTTCACTGCGAAAGATACCCGCGCGGCGATAGTGGTTCTGGTCGTCGAATTGTCGCGCAGCGGGCAGCCCGCGACGACCTTGTTTCGGTGTCTTCTCCGCGGCGCAGGACGGGCCTGGGGAGAGTTCACTTGGATTCCGAAGTGTTTTCGCGTTTTTGCTCTCCACTGCGCTCTTATCCGTCATGTAGGAGTATCTGGAGAACTATTAGATTGTTTATTGACAACAACGACGACGACGACGACGGCAGCGATGACAGGCAGTGATGGGTGTGTTCGACGTGATGGGGAATACTCGAGACTGAAAAGAAACGAGCTTCGCAGCGAGCACTGTGAGTGCAAACATTAGAATTTGCGTCGTAAATTTGCCTCCGCATTGTTGGGGTTCGTGGCAATTCAAGCGGAATGGCCAGGTCGAGACTATCGCGAAAGAGGATCTGCTGAGTGCGGAGAGTGTAGTGCTTGGGAAGCTATCCATCCATTCTGAGAAGACAATGGTTGATCCAAATAAAGAGATACGACAACTCCAAGTCGCATAAAAAGCGACGACATTGTCGATTGATTTCTTCCGGGATATTGTTTTTCGGTGACAAACAAGTTGGACGCCCTTTTGTTCGGAAATATCACGAAAATCGCGTGACGAGGGAACTTTCTTTTGAAGCAGTGAATTGACGGAGGGGAACAATTGTCAACTTGAGCAAACACATTTGCCAGGATGATTTGTAGATGAAAACATAAGTCAAAGACGAATCGTCACGAGAAGAAAATATCTGTAGGCGATTACCGTCACAAACGCAAATCGAATGACAGCGCTCCTGCATTTTCAGACAACAGAAGTTGAACAGTCGTATGCAATTGGGGAAATGGCTGTTTGCAAAATTTGTAAAGAATACTTGGGTGTGGCAAAGTGTTGCAAAAGGCGTCACGTCACATGACGGAATGGTGTCCACCGAAGGAAGTCACGTTTTCTCGAAGTAAAAACGCAAGAAGTCACGAACTAAATCACTGGGGTTCCGAAAAATCATTTACATCGGTCACCAAAATATTTTCGCTTTCGTTTCGTCACAAAAAAACGTAACGCCTTAAAAACAATATTTACTCTGTGACGCAAGTGACGAAAATGATGGAAGTTACGAAAGTGACAAAAGTTACGATAGTCACAAAAGTTATTAAAGTGACGAAAGTAACGAACGTGACGGGCGTTACAAAAGTGACGGAAGTCACGAAAGTTGTGAAAGTAACGAAAGTTACGAAAGTGACGGGAATTACGAAAGTGACGGGAGTTTTAAAACTGAAGGGAGTAACGAAAGTGACGGTAGTTACGAAAGCGACGGGAGTTACGAAAGTGACGGGAGTTACGAAAGTGACGGGAGTTACGAAAGTGACGGGAGTTACGAAAGTGAAGGGAGTTACGAAAGTGACGGGAGTTACAAAAGTGACGGGAGTTACAAAAGTGACGGGAGTTACGAAAATGACGGGAGTTACGAAAGTGACGGGAGTTACGAACGTGAGGGGAGTTACGAAAGTGATGGAGAAAGTAACGAATATTGAGAGGGACGTTATTAAAGTGACGAAGGTTGCGAGATTGACGAGAGTAAAAGCGATACATGTTGCAAATGAAAAAAACAAACTGACAAAGCTGGCAAATGTTTCTCAGACTTGGGGAACAAATTAAGAATGTCAATACATCGTCGTATAGCGTAAATAATGGCTGAGGGGTAATCTAAAAGACCATCACGCACTGTGGGCTTTCCCATTCAAGACGCAAATCAATTCTTTCAATGGACATTGAATTCACAAATCGCCTGCAGTAATTTAATTCAGTTAATAACAAATTCGAACCCCTCAATGGGAGCACTTCTCCGTCTTGACCTTGAGACAATCTCTAATCGTGGACGTATGACGCCGTCTCTCCACCGCTGCCAAATATTCTCCACAATTGCAGAGACTCGATAATTCCACTTCAGAGCGCCTCATCGTCTCACATTCGTATATTTAAGCTGAACACACTTCGAGGCGCTTAACGGCAATTAGTATGCAGAGGTTAGAAGCACTTAAATTTAAACTGCACCCACAGCCGAGACGAGCACTTGGTACCTGCGTGGCAGCGCAGCGCTGCTCTGCCAATTCTTTTACGCAGCCCGCGGACCACACAATCCAGCGGCGAAAGCTGAGCACTCTCCCCCACCCCACGCGGTGACCTTACAGAGAACGTTAATTCCTGTTCGTCTCCGCCGGTGTAAGTCATTCCTTTCTGCCTCGCACTAATATGAGAGACTTAATTAAAATTCCTAGTTGCCTCCGGCACCTATTCGCTCCCTCCTCACACTCCCCCACGCCATAGCACAGCACACCTCACACCGCATCGGGTGCACGGCGCGGTGTGTGTATGCGCGCAGTCAGCGGAAGACGTGCCTCGCATTTGTGAGCACAGGGAAGCGCATCTATGGGATAACGAACAAATTTATGAAAAGCCCGCTCAATCGATTGCTCTCGCATCGCGCACGTACCCCCCCCCCCCCCACCCCCCCGGCGCATCATCATTCCTGGGTGGGGGCTGCGATGGCAACGCCACAGTGGTGGTAGTGTTTGCGCCTCAAGAATTCACAGAACTTTCACAATAGCATTAGGCAAGTCAATAGAAAAACACACCAAAGCGGGCGGTGGGTGGTGCACGGGGAAGGGAAGTGGAGAAAAAAACTAAAAAATAGAGAAAAACTGCACTGCAACGTTAGAGCCAATTTCCGGTTTCTAACGTTTCACTAGAATGATTTATGCAGACACACACCCACCCACAATATCCTCTCAGCTCACTCACGATGTGTGTCAGAACACGGGCTCCAGGTACGCGTAAGTCGCTGGAGGGTGCAAAGTGTGGTCGGGGTTCGCTTCCTTGTTTCAGTTCATAAAGATATTTTTCCCTTTCACACCGTCGACGGTGGCTGATGCCTGGTGGGGGTTGAAAGGGCGCACGTGGGAATCGATGATCGATAAAACTGCTTAAAGGGAAAGCGTAAAAATGGGATCAAGCGAAAGCAGGCGAGTGAGAAATTTAATTGGAAAAATCGGCTTAGTACCTGTAGTCGGCGACACAGTTTGGACGGAGCAGCATAGACTCCGGGAGAGGAATTCGACGCCATGTCGTGGATGGTCTGCAAACGAGCTCGTTAACGAGTTACATGGCTTCATGAGTCGAAATGGATTTTTGGTTTGATTTTTTTTTTCTGTTCATTACATGTCTGTAAGGGTGTTTCAAAGGGGTTGGCTGTCCGTGGCCTCTTGGAGGTAGGGGCAACAGGAAGTGGGTCTTGCTGATGTAAAGGATGTGTGATTGAACGCGGAATGACCTAAAAAATGTTAGTAACCGAGTGGACCAAGACGTGTCACGAAAAAGTGTGACGGTGAAATAAATTTAGGAAACCTGCGCGGACAAATTCGGAGACTTTAACCGGACTGATTTTTCTGAATCGAAAAGAAACTTTGGTGGTTTGTTTACGAGATTTGATTGGAAGTAAGGAACAAAATTTTGTGACGATCGTCACAAGAAAATGTTACTATATTACAAACTACAATAAGGGATGTTTAGAATGGGGGTCACTGAGGCATCATGCTACTGAGGCATCATGCGGAATTTATAAGACTGCTCAAGGAGAAAATTAAATGAGCCACCGTCACATAGACACCGTTAACGAAAACACAGGCAAAGCAGGTCATCTATATTGATTGACACGTCGTTTCACAACCGCAATGAAACACTTCAACCATTTTATAAGTTCCGCCAGCCTGTGCCTTAATTCCAAAACAAACTATTCAAAAAGCGTCACGAGAAAAATGTGACGTTAAAGCAAGTTTACAAATGTGTATTGGTTACACTTATGCTCCGGGGCTGAGAAGTTCGTCTCGTTTACATAAATATGGCATAGTCCTGTAAACAACTCAAATGAATGACAATCTTTTCAGAATCGTCACGAAATTTTGAGCCTCGTCACAAAGATACATAGGTTTCGTATCAGAAGACAATTATTTTCATTCCATTGGTAATTTTCTGCTTTTCTCAAAGGGTTTCCACAAGAAGCGTCACGAAAAAATGGCATGCTTATGACATGTGACGTGGCCTTGTTTGACAACTTTAGTGAGCATTTACAGGATGATACAGAGAGTGCGTTGCTGGAAGTAATATAGACCATCATCAAGTCAGTCACGAAATGTGACCAAATTTCACTTTCCCATACATTATTGTTTACATCTAGGAGCACTTTCTTTCGTCACATCATTTCTTAATTTCATCAAAATCAGAGAGTAAGAAGCATCACGAAAAAACATGGCAAATTTTGACCAAAGCCAAAAGGAAGACCGCAGCACTCTTCGATAGAAAATTTTGCAGTGACAACCTTAGCATGGGTATGAAACGTCGTGACGTGAAAATCGTAACGAAAAAAAAACTCATACATTTTAAACAATGTCCATTAAGTCCAACATCGAGATTCGTTACATCGTTCTCTCGTCGTTTCGTTACTTTTGTTCGTTTTTAACTTTCGGAGGCGTCACGAAACAGATGTGACGGCACAACAAGTTTTACACATAAGTGTTAACTTAACTTTTACTCTGAAATTAAGGATGTTCCATTGACGAATATTCTATGGAATCTAATGAATCACGTTTTTCTAGTTTAACGTCACATTTTCTACTCCCGTTAGAGTGCTGAATAATATCAGCGCTATAAAGCGATTACTTATATGTATAAATTCAACAGCTGCTACAGAAAACATAAAGTCACGGAAACAATGACCTCAGAAGTTTAAACTACACACCGTCACGTAAAAACAATTTATGTCAGAAATAGACTGCGAATGCAACACAAAGGGATCACATTCCCAACTGTTTTTGTCTTTTACCAGCCAAGAACACCAAATGGTTAAAAGGGTAGTAGAACAGAGGATTTTTAATTGCGTCCGTCACGAAAATCGAAACGTGACGAATTATGAAAAATTGGGAAATGTTTAAAGTTTCGATAAAATTTTCTGAAACTCACATTTTCGAATTGCCAACGAGCCCGTCTCGAAGCGAAAAATTAGGCATTCGAACACCAAGATGGCGGCGCAACATAGAACATCCCCATTAGAGTGCAAAAGTTTGAAAAAAAATTCAATTTTTCCACAGAAACTGAATCCATACTCAAACAGACAAAAAAAAAGCCGTCAGCCATCACAGTACACCATCCACGTCATTCAGACAAGTCCTCCTCCCATCATTCTGCAGCATCCAGCAACTCAATTCCATATAAGTGGCAACACTGCTGGCAGGAAATCAGATGTCACTTCATACTTGTCTCACCGCTTTCCGGCGGCTCTGGCTCGCCCCTCATCCGTCGTCCCAATGCTCGATTTCTTTTCTCAATTACCAGCCATTCCTGCGAATGAACCCGATCGATATGGGAAGCTCTCGGTTGAGAAATGCATTCACAGATGTGAACGGGTATCCGTGCGGTCTATGCCCGAGGCGAGTACATATGTGCTTTTGGTTTTGCGGGGAAAACGAGGTTAAACCGCTCGGATTTCATTTCGTTGCCATTTATAGGCTGACACCTTTCAACAGTAGTCACGCCAGTGGCAGCATCGTCTCCACAGCCGGGCGCTGTTGAAGCATTGTCCCCTCTCCGGTTCGAGATTAATTAATGCAATCACTAAATGAAGCTGAATGATGTTGCGACGGCGGCAGCGGGCTGCGGCTCATCACGAATCGCATCGAACGCCGAGCGACATCCGACAGACGATAATGATGAGGCTATCGGCACCGAGGATGTCCAGCTCGCTAATGACACCTCTTGCTCTTGCGGCTAGGAGGTACACGTCGCACCGGCTCTGGAACCGGTCCGCAATTGCATTTCCCATCTGCAGTGCCGCCGCCTAATTGGGCGCGCACGCAGCCTTCGAACGAGGCCCGGCAAGGCGGAATAAAATATTTACGTGTGCATTCCGCAGACACGCACGGCGGGGCGAGAGGGCAGCCGGGTGACATTCAACGTTTACTCAGCGGCCAGCTGTGTGCGCCAAAAACGAAGACGAAATAAATTGGTCCTTAAAAACCAGCAGACACAATCCCTGCTCCTCGTGCTCGCTTTTTATTAAACATCGTCCGGGCGACGATACAGATGTGACATCTGTGTGCGGAGCGAGACCCGGGATCGGGATTGACGACTGGCGGAATCAGCCATTAGGGAAGGAAAATTTACTTTAAATTGCACAAATCCAACCAAGGAGACGACGCACAAGGAAACGAAGACGTCTCCGACTATGTCATCCTTTCCAGTTCTTCTCTCCTTTCCTTCGTCCTCTCCCCCCGTCCCCACCTCCTTACACGTCTCTTCCTGACATGAGATAAAATATGAGATGATGATGTCTGATGATGATAAATGGCAGACAGGTGAGGGTGGGCCTGCTGCCACCCCCCGGCAGGATAGTCCTTATCCCCACTCGGTCTCACCTGTTTTGATTTTAAATATTTGCTTTCAATTTGTAATATGAAATGTGTCCTTGCGCTGCTGTGCTGATGCTGCCAGGACATCGGTAGGATGCTGGGAACAGGCAATTTTATTATGGCGATGGAAATTAAATGTCAGACTGTGGTGAGAGTTGAAATAAATTGCCAGGCGCTGGGTGGTGGCGAGTTGAATGGCCATTCGGTGACGAGAACGTTGCCCGTGCGACTGGCTGGTTGCTAAGGAGCAGACTAAGGTGAGACGGTTAATTAAATTTCACTTCACAACTGAGGTATGAGGTGCTATGTGGGAATGGCACGCAATTGTTCTCGTTCCAGGATCGGTTGGTTGTTTCGCTTAGAAGTTGGTCGGCTCTGGGTTTTATACTTCATGTCACGGATGAGAAGTGGGGGGCCGCAGAAATGAATTGTCGCACTATTTGTGATGGTGACGGACATGGTAATGCGGCCCTGGGAAAATTTTAGACGACATTTTTCGCGCAGGATCTGGGACATTTGTGTTGGGAGTGGTGTTCTCTTATCTGATTCTCAAATGGGCGGAAGATGAAATGGAGAGAAATGAGATTTCCCTTACATTCTCAGACAGCTTGTTAATGGCATAAGTGGCAGCGTTTATATTGCCCAAGTGTAGCGGGTCAATGTTGACCTTCCGTGGCACAAGAACAGCTTGTGTTGTCGCCACTAAAAAAAGGTATAATTTATTCTTAACAGATTGTTGTTGAATGAAGATGGTAACAAGACGAATTGGTTGATCAGTGTAAATATCAGGTCATCGAGGGCCAACAGAGAGGTCTACGAGGCAATTTTAGAGATCCTTAGCAAGGAGAGGGCGAAAGCTCTTTGTGCTAAGGAATGGTCTGAAATGGAAAAATCGACAGCGCTAAACTGTGCAGGCACTCTACTAAGGCCAGGGAGAAATTAAAAACCGAGGCCACATCTAGGCAACAACAATGAGAGCCATTAGGCCGTTTACAAAGATGAAGTCGCTACTGAGCCTAACTGATGGGTAGAAAGACGACCATTGCTCACGCTAAACGATGCAAGACGTTCGGGTATACCACACGGCTACTTTTCTTGAAGATGCATGAATGAGGAGAAAAGACCATTGTACATTGGTATTGGCATTGGTATGGGCTAGGCTTAGACTGGCAAAAGCATTCATCCTGGACCTGAAGGTTCTGATTAATATCGAGCTGAGCGACATCAAGGTAATGCAGGAGATTGCAGAAGGAACTCGTAGCTTCCCGGATAATTGGCACAATGAACCCGATCTGTTGGACTAAGTGAGCCTTAGCAATAGCTGCAAGGACACCCAATCTAACTATCAATACCATCGTCTTTGAAGATACATCCATATAAAGGTAGTCGACTCATCACCATCAGCTGACAACGGACAAAGAAGTTCCAAGAAGCTCAGCATGCGAATTTTTTACCTTCTTGCATTGTTGACACATGGAGAAGAAGATTAACTCAATGAACTGTATGATGGCATGCACCCGGTGAAGCGTTTGCGGATACAACGCGATAAAGCGAGGAATAAGGAACCCTGCTTCCGCCCGAAGAAACACTGAATCTGAGACAACGGCCGTCTCAGACAACGTCGTCTCAGACAACGTCGAACGGAAGATTCGATGAGTATGCATTGCGAACGAAAAGCTTCTCAATTCTTGCTGTTCGGAGTCCATAATAAACTCTAGGTCTCCCCATCTGGTGAAAGAACGCACAACACGAGAATTTGCTGAAAAAATTAGTTTCTTGCACCAAGTTAATTTCTTTTCTCGAAAGACCGTGCTAGGGGGGCATGTTGCTTAAGGCCCAGGTACGATCCGATCTGTAACCATACCAAGACGACTAATTTTGGCCTTTATTTGTCCACATTGTTCCTACTTTATGGCGCGGGGACCTGGACGCTACTAAAAGCGGATGAGGAAGCCCTTAGTATTTTCGAGAGAAAAGTTTTGCGTGCGACTTTTGGTCCTGTTTGCGTTGATGGCATCTGGAGAAGAAGATTTAACGACGAACTCTATGGGTTGTACAGCGACGTGGGCTAGCCATCTAGAGCGTATAGACACCACCGCTCCGGCCCGAAAAGTCTTCGAATCTTAGCCATTGAGACAACGCAACAGAGGACGACCTAGGCTAAGGTGGCGCACACAAGTGGAGAACGACCTCAACCAACTTGGGCGGCGCAACTGGCGGCAGCTGGCGAAAGATGGTGCTGGCTGGAGAGGCATATTGGTTGAGGCCCAGGTCGACCTAGGACTGTAGCACCACAAGAAGAAGAGAAGAGTTGTCCAGATTGTGGTCTACTGCTGCTGATCATTGTGGCTTGGCGAGCAATATCAACATTTAAAGTTTGCCTGCCATTCAATTTGTATGTCCCTCCACTTTCTATCACTGACGGCAATGATTTGCTTCTACATACATATAGTTCATAGCACAGTGGACCTAATGAGCAGCATATGCACCAGATGACCGTCAGTTGTCACGTCGTTTGGACAAGCCGCGGAATAATTGCGGACAACGGACTTTGAAAATGTTGCCATGACTCAATTTATTGGCAGAACGATTGACAAATACTCTGTCCTGACAGATACAAAAGCCTTTTGGCTCTACAACTGATTAAACCATTCAAAAATATTCATTTTCCGGCTTGATAGCTCAGTTTTCTTTTTTTAAAGCCCACCAATGCTCACCACTTCTCTTCAAAAACTTTGCCATCATCTGCCGTTTGAACTTGACTTTCGCCTTGGCAACCAGCTTCGATAAAAGCCATGTCACGTCAGCAGTAGAGCACAATAAACGGCTCTAATGGCTATCCTCACACCGAAACACCACAACCCCTCATCGGTGGCTTTTAAACTTCAGCAGCACCCAATCCCGAAAAACTACTCGAACTCCGTCACAATTAGTGGTTTGCCGTATAGCCCTCATGGGAGCCCCTGCAAAGTTGCACGTCCTTCAAAATCTCTCACTTAAACACAATTCAATCCCCCCCCCCTCCCCACCGACACCTTTCCACAGTCACCCTTCCCGCACTTAAGAGCGAACGCCATGATAGCACCGAGCAGTGATTTTCGAAGGGAGAAAAATCCAATTTGAGCGTGTAAAAAATGTACAAAATGTCCTTCTCAATGGGAGACAAGCACATCAGGACGCCGACACATAATCTAAAGCCAACTCAAAAGGATAGCAATCTCGTTTCCCCATCCAGGGCCTCATCCCGGCAGCCACCCAAAGTCAAGAGAGACGAGAGGACTTTATCTTTGACTGCTCGGTTACTTTATCAAAACTGTATAATCAGAGCCCTTAATGTCCGGTCTTGTTACCCGCCCACACTCACACACACACACACAGGTTGTCCGTGCCAAGGACAAACACAATCAATCCGATGTAGGACATGGAGAGGCAAGTAAATTGCCTAGGAAATTGCACAACCAACGCTACGACACAATATGCAAATGTTTCTCTACGTCTGTAAACCACCCCCTCCCCCAGCAACCCCCAGTCAAGCAGTCACCACTCATAGCGGGGCTTCCCTTTCATGTTTTCTGAAAATTTCTTTGGGTTCACCTTCTGCTTAGACCTTTTGTCTCAGTGCCTGCCTGCCCATCAGCTCTTCTCTCTCGCACAACCCACAACCGCCACTCGTCGTCGTCGTTGTAATTGAATAAAGCACGAGGGGAGCGTGGTGAGAAACACAAAGAGCCGCGGTGGCGTGACAGTCAAATGAACAGAAAGTTGAAAGCCTTTTTCGATTCCCTCCCAACCCGCTCTGCGACGTCCGCCCGTGCTGCGTGAACTGTGCGCACCTCTGCGGGAATCCGCCGAGGAAAAGGGGAGAGGATCAGAGTTTTCCGATCGAACGGAGAAGGTCATTAGAAAGCGTTCACTTAAAGCTCGGGCGGACATTGGAGACGTTCCCTCTTTCAAGGACTCAACCCTCGGACCCCGTTGAGTTGCGGAAAAGTAGACGTGAACGACAACAAATAGCGGTAATTAATTTAAATCCCACACAGCTTAGGCGGCAGTTCCACAATGTGTCCACACCGTAGGACCACCAATATGGCGACCAGGCACGAGTAAGCAATCGAACGAACGCCCACGGAGGAGCAGACTGGAAGTAGGGCAGGCACACTGAAGGGTGTCTTGGTTAATCGCCATTTAAAATGAATTAATCAAACTCTCCCCGCCCCCCTTGGGCGGTCGCAAGGAGTCACACGTTGAAGATTACCAGCGTGGGTGTGCGTTCGGTTGGCGGCGTGGAGGACTGCTGTTGTTGGCGAAACACGAAGTTCATGGGCCATGACGAACACATTTCGCAATAAGTGGTGCTGCCCACATTTTTAGCGTCGCAGCATCCCCCTGACAGTTGGATAATTATTCTCTCGTGTAATTGATTGACTCGGAGGAACGATACCATCAGAGACACCCCCATCAACTGGGGAATTAGGTTAGATTTGCGTTTTAACTGCTGTCGCGCTGAGGGCGGCGGGTTAGGAGTGAGTCGAAATGATTTGGGCGATGGTCTCTGAAGGGGGTGGTTGGATTTGAAAGAAGTTTCAATATGATGTTGAATTGATGGAAATTTGGGTGGAAAGGGGAAAAAGAAGGGGACAAACAGCGCAACCCTGTTGCACGTCGTGGTATTTTAAAGAGATGTGAAGGATTTCATTCTCTTTTGGGAGATTTATCAATTTGATGTTTTCAATGATGGCTGGAGGGGAGGGGTGTTGGTCAGACTAAGGCACTTTGGTGAATCCTTAAAGCTACTGTTGTGATAAATGTGAAGTGAGTGGGCCTTCGTGAATCAAATCTGCCCCAACCCTGTTACATGATCGAGTACGACACGTCGACCATTTGTACAGAAACCTCGTCCATGGTATATGTTACGCACATGTTTTGCAAAACCACAACTCACTCTCTCGTAAGCAAGCAATCCCTGGCGTCAAGAGTCCATTAAAAATCCTTCAGATTCATCATGTACATACCTGAAAAGAGATAAAACGAAAAGGGCTTATTAGTCAAGTCATCCTAGGGAGTATTTTCTTAGGAGATTAGCAAAGGGAAAATCTACTTTAAAGGCGCTCCAATGATGGCTCCTCAGCAGAGCTGCAACTACATCCAATCCCATCACCTTCCCAGTGGAATTTCAAGACCTTCACTCTGTGTCGGACCCAAATCCTATTTTAACCTCAAATTCCCCACCCCAGAGGCGATTACATACCCCAATTCAATCTCTTCAGTGAATTATGTTTATACACATCCACAAGAGCTGTACGGACCTCCGTCGAGTGACCACCAGCTTCTCTTGCTCTTGCAGCTTAACCAAACACACGCACACCCACACCCACAGCAGCGTTCGTTCGTTGGTTCAAACAGAAATCATATTCCCATGCGCTGTTCCACATACTCGAAGCGATAGGGGCAAACATACCGTGGACCCTTTGGCGCTGGACGCCCCTGCATGTGTACATGCGAAAATTACTTTTTATCTTGATCCAGGAAAAAAAAAACACAACCACACTCGCTCCCACACATCCTCTCATACACGCACGTAAACAAACCAGAAACCAAAGACCGAATCCAATCCACGGCATTCCCTGTGGACTGCCACAGGATACCCATCGTGGGCCCGCACTCGCTTGCGTAACCCCAAAACGAACGCATTTCCATTTAAATCACACACACACGCGCACGGCCATGTGTGGGTTGGTGTGTAATTTCTGATTGCAACGGTATTTTATTCAATATTTATCTCAATATTTCACCGCTGGATTGCGGGCTTGTAGACAATTCCATTAATTTCCAAAAGAATGAGTCCTGCGGCACCCGAACCTGACTGTGTCCACACCGAGGAATTGAATTGAGGACCCCGGTTACGGGTGTAGTTTAGTCACACAGTCATCAACCTCATGCGTCAACCCATCTCCCTCCCTACAGAGCACACATATGTGGGCCGATGTAAAAGCCATTTCAAAAACAGATTCAAACACTTTGATGGCACACAGGCATATCCCCATCGTTCTGAATCCCTGCTAGCTAGCAGGTTCCGTTCCCTAAATGGTTTAACAATATCATTTTTGTGTACTCATCTGTGCCAACTGAAGTGATACACAGAACGATACAGAGGAGCGGCACACACAGAACGACACAAGTAGCCATCAAAGCCCCGGCCATTAGAACAATTCCACAATAAATTCATGAACGTACATATTTCTCCGAACCGGATACCCACAGGATCCGTCGGTCTAAAACAATGGCATTACGAGGTGCCTCACTCACTCACACACACACCAAATAATATCATTTCGTTATCCTTTTCCAGATGAAACTGACAAAAATAAAATAGAACGGTCCTGCTGCCGCCAGTAGGTGTGTCGATTAAGTATAATTTTTTTTTTTGCCATCCCCTCCCCTCACCCAAGCGGAAAAGTTTTGTTGGTGAATCGGCGGGTGTGTGTGGCTGTGTGTTTTGGGGAGCAACCAATTTGTTTAGTGCTGTGTGTTCAATTCTGTTGCTGGCAAGGGGGTGGGGGGGGACGTCATTGTGTCGTGTCGATATCCTGTGCGGGTGCTGTGGGTGCGTGGCGTGTGCTTTTCAAAATTCATATTACATATTCAAATTCACTTCTCACCCAGACACTGGGGGGGGTTCGGTTTGAATTTTAGAAATTTGTTGGCCAATGTTTGCCAAACGGATCTACCTGCCTGCCCGCCTGCGTTCTGGTATGCTTCCTTTTTCTCGTTTTTGGCGCTTTTTTGTTGTTTTTCTAGCGCCGAAAAAAATGAATTTCGTATGCATGATTCAATTTTGGTAAATAAATTGAGTTTTTGTTCCCCCCTACAACACCGAGACAACAACAGCGGCGGAAGCGCCAATTTGGTAATAGAAAGCAACTGAATCGAAGGCATCGATGGGGCAGAGCGCACGCTTTGCATTGCAAAGTGTTGTGGCTTAAATATGCGGCCGAGCGCTATCGCCATAAACTTATTATGTGATTAATTTCGAACAACAACAAAAAAAAAATACAGATTTCGATATTGGATGCGAACATGTTTCAGCATTATCCGGCTGACCCTGCCAGGGGCGCCATTTCCATATTCATCAAGACTGAATCGAGCGGAAGGGTGCAGCCGCAGCAGCATCGCTATCATCATCTCCTGGCCAATTCAGCGGAATCAACGTGTGCATCAGCGGAACAATAGACGTCGACGCCAGAGCGGATTTTCTGACACGATACCTATTGACACTGAAAAACCGTTCCATCAGTGAAGTCTCCCTCTCAACTGGGACTGCGGAAAATGCATTCCAATCAAATGCTCAAATGATTCGCCTGCTTTGAGTGGAGGGGGCAGTGGTATACGCATCGCGTCCACTTATGACGGTCTTGTTCAGCGGTGCCACATGAATTGCAGTGGATACTTAACAGAAGTTTCAATGACGTGTTGCAATGGGTTTTGGTTTAGGGCGAATTCGTGTCTGAATGCAGTCGCAAATGACGAACAAATTACTTCAGTCAGAGTGGAATGCAGACAGTGGGAAGTTCTTGGAACACTGCCAGCCAGGGATTCTAATTCAGTGAACGTTGCAGGAGTGTGGCAAAGTTGTGTGTGTTTTCTGCGGGCGGCGAATTCGAATTGCAATCAGCTTTGACAAACTTTTCGAATAAGCAGAAGGATTGTAAAATTAGATTAATTTACAAATTACTGTGAACTCTATCCTAGTGACGATTTCGAACAGGTGTGACTGTAAAGCCCATAGGTGGGTGGTTCTATTTAACGGGAATGGACGTTTTTTCTTTGTCATTTCTTTTGCTTCAATCACTTCCTAAATACCCCTTCTGGTATATTCTTCGGTTCCTTCTTTGTTTCGTGTTGGCTCTTTTTTGTGTCGACGTAGCGATCTTTGGGCATAGTGCAAAGTCAAGTGCAGACGGTGGCTATTCAATTTATTCCTGAGCCCCAAATGCTCACTCAAAATGGTTTTTACAGTTTATTTCGTTTCCAAATGATGAATACACAAATCACATGTTTTAAAGTCACATCCATATCACTAAAGTTAGCGTCAACGGAATCACTGATGGACCCAAAGACCATTTCATGAGATGGTGGCTACCAGACCTGTGTAGACGTCATAGCTTGACCCGAAGCTATATTCTGATGCCACGGGAAATCAATCAAACATTGTGGGAAAATCGTAGTGCCTCTGCTTTACTTTATCGCGGACAGAGCCGACGTAAGCGTCAGACTGTGCTGACTGGTCTTATTCAAATTGCTCACTCTACTTATTAAAACCAGGCTCATATGTGAACATCCCCCGTTCGGAGTGAAGTTGCACTGCAATAGGATACTACGACTCATATGTTAGAATGGCAGAAGTGTAAGAGAGACCTTGCTGCCTTTCAAAGTGAGGCGTTTCTGGACAACAAAACCAGTCACACAATTCCCCCTATATGTCAACACACGATTTAAACATTTTTTCTATCTCCATCTCCATCTCCATCTCCATCTCCATCTCCATCTCCATCTCCATCTCCATCTCCATCTCCATCTCCATCTCCATCTCCATCTCCATCTCCATCTCCATCTCCATCTCCATCTCCATCTCCATCTCCATCTCCATCTCCATCTCCATCTCCATCTATGAATCACGCTGTTTTCGCGAAGGTCATTTGGCATGGTTTAGTGGATTTTAATAGGGATTGTGTGACATAAGTACAGGAGTACGTTTGAAGGATATCTTTCGGTGTATTTGTGAAATTGACGTTATGTCCAAATTTGGATCCTCTCCCACTCGAGACACATGTTTTGCCTTTAAAAAAATGATTGCATTTTTTGGCAAACATTTTTATTCAGACATTTTTTCACAATGAACAGTTCATTTCGTACAACTTTTAATTGCCGCATTTTACTAACTAACGCCTTGATTAAGAGTCTGCAAACAATTAAACACATTAACGACGGCAATATCCGACAAATTTGATGACCGGAAAGTGCCGAGCAACGCCATTGCTCTCATAGACTGCGTGTCTATGTGGGAGACGACGCAAAACCAGACGCAAAAATGTGCCAAGTGCTACATTCTTATGACAATTCAGTCGAATAAAAATTCTTATAAAGCCATGACGACTTGTCAAACTATTCCAAGGCCGTCAACTCATTGACAGACTTTTTAATGATTCATTTTGTTTTTCTTTGCTTTCCAAAATATAAATGTTTATTAGTGTGGGACGGACCTGGGGCTCAACCTTTATCTCTCTTCTCTGGTCCTTTAGTTGATTGAGGTCGTCTTCCACGCGTGGGCGCCATCTTTTACCAGGACGTTTCAATGTTTGTTTAAGCAAATGGAAATAAAGCGCCTCAAAGAAGCAAGGAGCAGATTGGTGGGTGCAAGAGCTAAAAC
The DNA here is from genome assembly GCA_944738645.1 of Eristalinus sepulchralis. Lineage (NCBI taxonomy): Eukaryota > Metazoa > Arthropoda > Insecta > Diptera > Syrphidae > Eristalinus > Eristalinus sepulchralis. The sequence goes on from OX122886.1 coordinate 61,093,022, forward strand.
CGACGAGATGTTGATGCTGAAGACCTCTTTCACGAATGAAGGAGACCCACAGTTTAGTATCAACTAGAGGTTAAGGAGTGCTCCCTACACAGCACTATTGACAACTTCAATGTGATTCTCGATATTCGATAGCTCGTCCTTGCTAGACCACAACCCACTCCCCAGAAGCAGATAATACTCTCGAAATGAAGCATCCAGGATGGAGTATGTTTTCTCCCCAATATGAACCCCTCAGCCACCCCAAAATAAAGCACATCTTCTGTCAAGCAAAAATCACCAAAAACCCGGACACTAAATGCACGGTTATTAATTTTCCTCCCCCCAAAAAAAAAGCGATTGAACGGATGGGGAAAGGGAAAAGAAATCACTACCGCACCCAATTTGTAGTATCCCTCCTCCCTGGCCAAATTAGCAGGACTCGCAACATCAAAGGTCGGTCCTTCGACGCAGACAGTGGGCGGAGATGCCAACCTCGTCGAGAATGTCGCTAGGATTCCTTAAATCAATTTAAAAAGCTTTTAATAGAAAAACATCTCCCCGGGGCACTTTGAATAATATTATTATAATTTCTTTTAACCTTGTTCCATCATCATCATCATCAGCTCGATCGAAGATGCCTGCCAGTTGACGTCATGGCCACAAACCACCAGCAGCACCACCACCGAAAAAGGAAGAAGACTTTAGGAACAACATTTGTGTGTCCCCGCTTTTCATTATCCCTCCCCCGGGGGTTGCAGTGATCGCACCACTTCGACACGGCAATTTCTGGTGTGTAACTTTATGACATTCCGAGTCGATTGTATGCGTGTGTGTGTCACAAATCACGGGGAGAACGGTGAAGGAGCGAATGGCGCGGCGAATCGATGGAATCCTTTCATTCACCCACCACACGCCACCCTTCGGTGAGCTGTTCCGCCACGCTGTCTCCCATAATCTGCGACAGACAAACGCGCGCGCCACATGACTGGGATCGTCTTGTCTGCCTCTGCGGGTAGAGTGTGGCACCGAGAGAGAGAGAGAGAGAGAGAGAGAGAGACAGGTCTTTGTCGGCAAACGAGGTGTGGTTTGTTACTTTTGCTCTATCCATCGAATTCCACCTCCCCCGCCCACCGGCCAACATCTGCAACAACTTGGTATTTTGCTGACAGCACTTTTAATTTAATACCGTTACAGCTGGAATCCTTAAGAGGGCGACGGCGAAAATAGACAGACAAGACGAGGAAAAATTCGTATCTCCTTCCCCTCATCGCCGTCATCGTCATCAACATCATCATCATCATGGTATTTCATCCACCTCCACCTCCACCTCCCACTCCATCGCCACCCACTCAGTGACTTCCTCGGGCGAGGTATGCGTGTGTATCGGATTTTTTCCGCCTAGCGCCCGGGCGGGTGACTTAGATTCAGCGCTCTCCGGTTGAATGCTAAATGACGAACAAGATAAGGAAAAAGTTACGGCCTATCATTAGGCAACGGGTGGCGGATGGCGGTTGGCGAATGGTGGGCGGCTGTTTAAGATTATGTCTGCGTGTGCAGGTTGATTGATGCGGAAGCTCTTTAAAATTCGTCGCACACCACTACACGTCATAAGTGATACACTGCCAATAATGATTCGTCAACTTTCCCTTTTAATTAAACATTTAAGCGAGAACGAGTAGACGTCTTGAGCGCGAGCTCCGATCCGAAGATCCACCCAGTCATCCTCCGGATAACCGAGGATGGATTTATGGCGCAAGATGATGTCAGATTTATGGGCTTCCTCTGCGGTGGCGTTGGCAGCGGTATTGGTGTAACTTGGAGCCCAAGTCGTCGGGGTGCGCGTGGAAATTTTCGGTTTAGTTCGTAACCTTCATCTCGCACAATTCGCGCAAATCTCTCCCTCGTCGGTTACTCGTTTTTTATGTCGCACATGCCAAACCCTCCGCTACCGCCGTCGCCGCCGCCGCATCGTCTCCGCGTGCCAGAGGGCATATGTTAATGAGTTTTCCTTTGGTTAATCGTAAAAAGTGCCGAAGCCTCCCCTGCACCGCCCCCAACGAGGCGGCGGCATCAACCAAAATTGATTCCGGCTTAATGCGGTGGGTTAATTGGGATTGTGGGGGTGGGGGGGTGGGACTCATACGCACAAGCATTTTGATGCCGTAACCGTGATGTGCACAAGTCAGGGGACATGACCCCACCCCGAAAAGGGGTTGGTCGGGCGGTTTGGTGTCACGTTCGCAGCGAATCTTCATTCTTCGCATTTTTCGCAACTCTACCGCCCCCCCTCCCCCGCAAGTGTTTGTCTTCAGCAGCTTTGCACCATTAAGCTGTTGATGATAATATGACAATGACGAGCAGAGTCCTGGAGGAGGGCCGTTCGTTGACGTTTTACGAGTCGAAAATGACTTTTCAAAATGTCAATTCTACTCCGGCGCACATTTATAATTAATCAGCGTTCGTTTGCCTGTCAAGTTTTTGCCAACTGTGTTGTACATGTGCGGGTGTATGAGTGTATAGGGGAGGTGGGGGGTATTGCTTTGGTTAAATTAAACATGCATGCGGACAAATGTCGGATAAATGAGTCCTTATGGAGTGTTTAGGAACTTCCGCAATGGGACTGCGACATGAGGCTGAGCAGTGTTTTGTGCACGAAACTCATGGTTTATTGATGGGCGCTGCAGGAAGTCATTACCAAGGTGTCGAGAAGCCGCAAAGTGCTGTCGATGTAATGTGGGAATTCATCTGTCTGCTGAGTTTCAAGGAAATCAATCAGACGTTGGTTTGGGTGGGTGGCCGGGTGCTTTGCATTGATGGGAAACACAAATATGACAAGGACCCTCTTTAATGTGAAAAAATTTGTTTCAAGGACTTTGTCGTTCATCTAAGGGAATATTTGTGAACGTCCCTTGTGATGCGTATTTAAATTTTTAAAAAGAACAAAAAGGAGTACCGGGAATGAAAGGACAGATCACGCATTGGGCAGAGAGGAAATTTCTTGGAAGGCGTAAGCCGAGGCAAGGAAGATGAGGAAGAGTGAAAGGTTTGTCTGTTAGAGAGGACCCAGATTAAATGTCAAAAACTGTATGATAGGCCTTTTGCTCAATCTCAAATTGCATGGATACCAGCGGCAACTAATTTCGAAAGGACTCCGCCACGTTTCGTTTCAAATTCGTAATCTGACTGAAACTCAATGAGACAAAGGGGACGAGGAAAAGATGTATTGATCGTCTTTTCAATGCCTAGAAAGATGCCAACGGAATTGTGTATCAAGCGTTGTCTTAGTAAAGAGGTCCATGAAATGGAAAGGGATGCACCTCAGTGGCATAGCGGGCGGGTACTTCTCCCCTACTCATCAGGTCCTGTGTTTGATCCTTCAATACCAATACGACGCGAGTGGTTGATGAAAAAGCTGACAGGACAAAAGGAGACACAGTAATGCAGTTTTGGCAAAAAAGTTCGTCCATAGCATACCATTTACGAGCACGATGAATTTCAGCGTCGTTTGTCCGGTCCATAAGAAAGGAGACCCCTTAGACTGCGCCAACTATTAAGGGATCAGTCTCCTTAACATCGCATACAAGATCCTCTCCACAGTATTGTGGGAACGCCTAAAACCGTTTGTCAACAACCTGATAGGTCCCTCTCAGTGTGGTTTCAGGCCAGGGAAGTCCACCATCGACCAAATCTTCACACTACGGCAGATCATGGAAAAGACCCAAGAAGTGCAAGCCGACACTCAAAACCTATTCGTCGATTTCAAGGCCTCATATGACAGTGTAAATAGAGACGAGCTATACAGTGCCATGTCTAGTTTTGGCATTCCTACCAAACTCGTCAGATTGTGTAGGATGGCGATGGAGACCTTTCGCTGCTTCGTCAAGGTCGGGAACTAACTCACCGAGACCTTCAATGTCAAAAAAGGTTTTAGACAAGGCGACGCACTGTCATGTGACTTTTTTAAAATCATCCTTGAGTAGATCGTGCGTAACTCACAGGTCAACACCAGAGGTACGATCTTCCAAAAGTCAGCTCAATTGCTAGCTTACGCCGACGACATGGACGTTATTGGGCGAACACAGCGAGCCGCCAGTGAGGCGTTTGCTGGCATTGAAGCGAAAGCGGCCCAAGGCAGCTTGGCGAAATGAGTGCAAGACGAAGTATATGCTGTCATCGCGGAAGGACATACAACACCGTCATCTCGGACAGGGAGTCACACTAGGCAGCAGCAACTTCAAGGCAGTCGAGGACTTCGTCTACCTCGGCTCCGCGGTAAACAGGGACAATAATACCAGTACCCAAATCAAACGCAGAATCAATCTTGCCAATCGCTGTTTCTTTGGGCTCAAGAAGAATGTGAGTTAAAGAGCCCTCTCTCAGAGGACTGAATTGGCTTTGTACAATAGCTTAATCAGCCCAGTCCTCCTTTACGGCGGGAAACTAAACGCGGATGAGGAAGCCCTTAGTCGTTTGGAGAGAAAAGTTTTGGGTGTTGAATTTTACTCCTGTTTGCGTTGACGGCATCTGGAGGAGAAGATTTAACGAAGAACTCTATGGTCTGTACAACGACATGCGCCTAGTCAAGCATCTTCGGATACAATGCTTAAGATGGCTAGGTCATGTAGAACGCATGGGCAACACTGCTCCGTCGCGAAAACTCTTCGAATTTGAGCTATTGAGAAACGCAACAGAGCACGACGTAGGCTAAGGTGACGCACACAAGTGGAGAAGGACCTGAACCAACTTGGAGTGCGCAATTGGAGGCAGCTGGCGAAAGATCGTTCTGGCTGGAGAGGCAGGTTGCTTGAGGACAAGGTCCACCCAGGACTATAGCGCCACAAGAACAAGAAGAAGAAGCGCCTGGCAATCGCATAGTAGGTACAATTCTACTCGTCTCAGCCCTGTAGCGGTGCGTGGTAGCCTACAAGATGATGACCTCTGGTGATAGTAGCTCCTACACCACTGTTCTCTAATAAGTGAGAACACTCTAAAACCGACATTTTTCTTCGAAAAAACAATAGTTTTGATCAGTCTTAAGCTCTATAATGAAAAATTTGTGGTGCGATGGCGGGATAGCCTTCACACCCCTCTTGTTGGGATGAGGCTTCAAGTTAAGTTTCTTTATTTGATGTGTCTTTCCCTCTTAGCCTCTCAGTCCGGGATTGGGAGATCGAATTGTGTCTACTTAGAATAAACAATCACCCCAAAGTCTCAAAACAATCGCCTATGCCGTCAATTCAGTCTTCTGATCGTTTGCAGTCAGTCACGGCCATTGACCATTATTGCCATTTTATTAAATTTTCATCGCACTCAATGAATCACTTAATGGTTACATTTCTTTCATGCCAACAACTTACCTACAACGACGCCAGGCTACCACCAAAGGAACACACTCAAGTCACCCCATAGCGCCGCAAAGCAGTCATCAAAACTGCAAACCAAATTGATATTGATGCAGAAACACTTCCAACTTCGCTTCCAACCGTCGCTTCCCCCCAGTCCCCCTCCTTCGTTAAACGTCAAATATGACAAAAAATTAAAAGTTTGTCGGTGGATTTTAATTTTGCAAAAAGAGCCACTGCAGATGCACCAGTGGTAAACCACAAAGGATGCTTCATTGATTAAATAGAAGAGCACAGGGTGGAAGTGGGAGAAGAATGCAAAAAAAAAACATGTCAAATCCATGACTACAGTCCACCTTGTACCGGTTTCCTGTCCAATAAGCATCCCCCAACGAATAAATGGGATTGTCCCAAAATGTCAAGGATCAGAAAACACACACACACACACACATACATGAACGAGAAAAAATCCATCTCCTGACTGGGAAAATATTTGACACCCCTTAGCATCGAATGCTCGCTCCACAGGTCACTCGGGAGCGTCAAGAGTGCCTACAAAAAAAAGTCACACCCGATCCATTCAGAAAATTCACCCAACCGCCTTTCCGCCCCGCCCTCGAACAAAGAATTTGCCTCTCATATGCACAGACCGGAGGGGGATGAGTGCAAATTATTTGTGTGCACCAGACAATAACAAAATAAATCATTTTCCATGAAAGTGCCAATGGCATGCCGACTTTACTGACATGCCGGACGACACACAGGGGGGTTGGAGGAGGAGGGGCGAAAGAGAGAAAAAAAAGGGCAAAAATTAAATAAAGACAGCATCGCTCGCCCATTCGTGTCCTTGAAGTGAACAGTGAATACGACATTCAGGGGGAGCGATGGGCGGACTTAATGTCAAACTGACCCCTGTGCGGCGGGGACAAACCCCTCTCAGACATCCCTGGAGGGGGACAACACTCGGTTCAACTCATTTCATGCAACTTATGCACTCCGAGAGTGCCGCACTCGCCCCGAGGTGAAATTTTTGCATTTCATTTGGTCGTCGTTGTCGTGGTTGTCGTCCTGCGGTGAACGGAGTTGAAGAACGACACAATGAACTTGAAAGGATCAGTCATCAGGCAAGTACACAATGCGGGTGGGTGTTGGAATTTATGGCGCCCCCCAAGCGGCGCATTAAAAAGTCCCTCGCCCGGCATAGACAAGGTCATAAAATGTCGATTAAGAGATTTATTGCTCCTCTTTTTTTTCCTCGAAGGATATTCACATGAAATTCATGAGAGTACTGCAAATAAATCGTAATCCGCAGGTGTGGTCGGGTGGTCCTGTGGTTGACTGTGTGTGTGTGGGTGGCAAAGGCTACAAAACCGGCAGCAGTAATATCTAATATCCTGTGGAATAGAGTCTTTAAAAATATATTAGCACAAAGGATAAACAAAAGGGAGAGTGTACGACGAGTCGGTGTCGCTGTCGTTGTCGTTGTCGTTACAAAGGGAACAACAAACGAGCCCGGCCCTGATCTCATATGGAAATAAATTTGAATTCCAAATTGAAAAACTCAGCCAAACGGTGGAATGGCGGGTGCGCCGCCGGAAGGGGGATACGCGCGCCACTGAGGGCAACAGGAATAAATTAGCATAGCGTCAGGGTGGTGTACACCGACAGAGGTGTGTTTTTTTTTTTTTTTTGGCGGGTGTTGTGGGCGGTCGGATAGAGAGGAAGAGAGAGAGAGAGACATTTGTTTGTTTACTTGCTGTCTTGTATCCTGGCGGGTTTCGCCCTTATTACTCGATGTCCCTGCTCTCCTGCATACAGGAGAGTCAGCGAGTTCCACCTAAAGCGCGATTTTTTTTTTTTTGTCTCTCAATGCGTACTGGTGATGTTGTTTATGGAGAGATCTCGTTTATGGGAACTCATTTCTTTTATTTATTTATTTGTTCCTCCTCTTTGGCATTTTGTTGTTGTTGGTTTTCAGTTGTTTAGTTGCTGTTATCCACTGTGCTTCGTTGCCAGGGGCATCCTGTGCAGTCCAACGTTGGCGTATTTGCCTTAAGTGGCGGTGGTGGAGTTGACGTGGGCGGGTCTCGAAGTGTTCCGAAAAATAAGGATAATTTGGGGAGATTGACATAAATTAATCTTAAGCCGGGATGTGTAGTAAGAATGCGAATTTTCGAGTAAAATATGCAATAAGTCAAGGGTGACGGGGGTGGGGCGGATGGATGCCGAATTGGGAATGATAAAAATTATTTAGATGCGAAGAGGGTTGGGGTGGCTGATTTGAATCGCAAAAGAATCCTGTTTACTTTGAGTTAAGAGATTTAACGCAAGACGAGCACCCTTGTGAAGAGGGTCCTTAATGGATTGCTTACTGGCCACAGATCGCCAACCATCCACCACCACCGTCGCACCCACCATCGGCACCAACAGCAGCACCGGCATCATCGTCGGCTTCCGGTTTCGGTTGCTGATGAATGTCCTGTCATTTGGTATTGATTTATGCAGAAGGTAGTGCCTTTGCAGGGATGTTGACTTCTTGCCGTGATTAGGTTGAGTGATGGGGCGGTAGGGGGAGCGCCTTGTTTGACCCGATAAGCACCGAACATAAGTTATCCGAGAAACGGGCCATGAGAGTAAACAGAAACAACAAAATGCCGGCGATAAGTCATGGATGGTTTCGAATTTGGCAGTAACAAGGACAACGAAATAAATCTTCTTGTTTTGGCGGAAAATTCGATACAGTGGGGAGGAGTGGGGTTTTTCTGTGGCAAACATCTTATCTGACAAGCCGTGTATGTGGCCCAAAATCTTGGGCAAAATCGTTATCTAAACATTGAAGGGGTCAATTTTGATATGCAGCCCTCAAACTTTGACGGAAATTCCCGCAAACATTGTTGAGGGCAGAACCAATTTCCGCCACACACCGACAATCGCGCTGCAGTGCAGCGACCAGCTGAATGACAATTCATCAGCGGTCCGGAGGCCATGAAATTTGTAGCTTTCATTAGCCAAACGCTCGCCACCACAACCTGATCACATTAGTCAACATAACCTCAAACTCCAACAAATCGCGGTGCGTTCACGGATAAGCCCCTGCGGCCGCCGTTTGAACACAATAAATACTCGCATTCGCAGAGCGACGGATCAGCAGAGTTTCAAACAAATGCGAACCACCCTCCGAAAACCCCGTGTGGTTTTTCTTTAAAATCGCTTCCCACACACGCCCATGCACACACCACAAACAGAATCTGGTCGAAAAAGTCAATTATCTCGCGAATAATGGCTTTAATCACCTGTAATCCAACGTGCACCGTTACAATGGCACATCGAGTCCGGGACCGACTGTACCCCGCTCCCGAGCAATAGCAAGCGCAGGGCCGCACTTAATTCTCAATTTCCAATAATTTATCCCAAATGTGGGCTCCTTGTATTTCTCTCCCCCCATGGCCTCGTATTCCCGTATCCTGGCATGATAAACACCCAGGATTAAATGAAATATATTTATGTTTGTCTGTATTAATATTTACGTGGTCACGACGACAACGGCAACGCCAACGACGACGACGACGACGGCTATGGCGATGGCGATTCACAGAAGAGGCGTTTCGGTGTGTCTCCGGAGCGCAGTCAATCGGACGGATTTACGGCCAAAACAAAAAATCCATAAAAAATTAAAAAAAAAAAGAAAAACGCCTGTAAATGGGCTGGCGTTTGCGAAGCAGAATGAGAATCCCGTCCAAGAGGGAGGGGATTAATAATTTCTGAAATATTCTTTATCGTTTATTGTCCGAAAGTGGGAGCGTATTAAGCCCGGTTTTCTTCCCTTCGTGCAGTGCTGCTTTTCCAACAACAACACACGACACGGGGTGTAAAAAGACGACGCAGTGCTCTGGTTGAGTGGTTGTTTGTTCATTAAAGTTGAATGATAGTCACGGTGATCAATTGCGGGGAAAAATCAACGAATACAAGGTGTCCAGTGATAGCTCTTGACTCTGGAGTTCACTGATCTGCTGCATCAATAAGAAAATGAAGGAAACACGTGAACGGGGAACAGGGAGCATCATTTTCAAGTCTGTTTGTGGTGTAATGTGTGGAGAGTTGAATGCGAGGGTCAGGGCTGTGTTGACAGTCTTTAAGAGGGAAATTTAATCGGTTTTGGGTGCTGAAAAGGAGAACAAGTTAAGTTTTCGAACAACTTTGTTGGTCGAGCAAGTAGTACGTCACATGGCGTTTAATAGAGTTACCACTACGCTACGGTGTCATTATAAAGGGTGTCCCAACAAGAACGCAAGATTTAAATTTGGCGCCATTCGAATTTTCATTGTTTGACATTTGAACAATTATTCTTGTTTGTTAGTAGAAGGTATAAGGTTAATAAAAATGAAGCGCTGCACGAATGAACCACGCATTCTCATTGTGAAATTGTTTTACCAAAATGGTTAAAGTTTTGCGGCTGCAGTTCGCAAATTGCATTGGGTTACAATAATGCTCGAAAGGAGTCAACTGAAACTGGGTTTGTAATTGATGTAAGGACAACAACGCGTCTTCGACCAGGTCGATCGAATGAAAATATCGCAGCAGTACGTGATGATGTCCCCCAAACTCCATCCACCTCAATGCGACACCAAGCTCAGCACATTGGTGTTTCCAAATCTACTATGCAGCGAATTTTGACGAAAGATTTGCATCTTCAGGCATACGAAGTTCAATTGAGTCAGGAACTGAAGCCAGCTGACCATGCACAGCGAATTGGAGAGACAACATGAAAATGCTGATTTTGCCGATAAAATCATCTTTAGTGACGAGGCCCATTTCCATCTTGATGGCTTCGTCAATAGGCAGACTTGTCACATTTGAGGAGAGGAAACTACTCGAGTGATTCACGAGAAGCAAATGCATCCTCAACGTGTCACTGTGTGGTGTGGATTTTGGGCTGGAGGAATCATTGGACCTTTTCTTATGAAAATGAGTCAGGTCAAGTGCAATGATGTTCGGTATCGTGAAATGATAACCAATTTTTTCGTGCCTAGAATTTAATGTGGAGGGAATGTGGTTTCAACAAGACGGCGCCACATCTCATATAGCCAGAGAAACAATTCAATTGCTGCATCAGTCATATCCCGGTCGGGTTATTTCGCGTTTTGGAGACCAGAATTGACCGCCTAGATCGTGCGATTTAACACCATTGGACTTTTTTTCTTTGGGGATTTTTGAAGTCGATGGTTTATGCGAATAATAAATAAGTGGTCGCCGTGGCGCAGTGCATCGACTGCGGCGCAGAAAGTCTGGGTTCGATTCCCGGACGGGACACCTAGCATTTTTTTACGGCACCACCTCTTTCGAGTTGCTGACAACACTCAAAGAGTATTAATTGTCTATGGAAAGCTTCTTAAATCTCGCCGTTCGGAATCGGCAAAAAACTGAAAGTCCCTTCTACTCGTGAAGAACAATAGCATGCACAACACGAGTAGTTGTTGTAGAAGCTAGGCCCTTATCCGTTATTATTATTATTTATGCGAATAAGCCGACGACAACTCAAGCCTTAAAAGAGGAAATTGTACGCTGCATGCATGAAATACCACAGCATTTATGCAAAATGGTCATTGAAAATTTCATTAAAAGATCGAGTGTGTGCCAGCAAGGCCGCGGCAGCCATCTGGCCGATGTGTTATTCCACACATAACCTCATCCTGTCTACTTTACGATATGATAACGAATTGCAGATTTTTTTTAAATATCTTGCGTTCTTGTTAAGGCACCCATTACCGACTTTTTTTCGAGAGAGAAAGGTCCTTTGATCACTATTCAAGATACCTGAAAGGCTGAGAATTCATTCTAAATCGAAAAGAAATCAGAAAGTCAGACAAAGCTTTCTGTGGAGTCTTCCAGTGAGGACTTTGAAGCATTCAAAGTTGGCAGCATCCAATCCAATATCTTCACAGTTCAGTGTTTGCCATTGTTCGGCTTTTGAACAATTCGAAGGCAACCCCAATTTTGATGGAAGAATCAACTTCCTACCTTGCCTGAAGATATGGTCCCTTTTCACCAGGATAAATATTTTTTTGTGGTTTTCTTACGTTGTGAATCGAAGCTAATAGGCCACTAACTACATTACTCATCTCGTCGCCGATATTCAGCCTTACAACACCTCCAACCTCCTACAACAGCTACTCTTGCTACTGTTCTCTTACGAGTAGAAGGAATCTACAGCTTTTTGACGATCCCGAATGGCGAGATTTAAAAGGCTTTTCATAGACAATCTTTGACCGTTGTCAGCAACTCGAAAGAAGTAGTGCCGTGAAAATTTGTGAGGTGTCCCGTCCGGGATTCGAACCTAGACTTTCGGCTTGTGGGTCGACGCACTTACTCACTACGCCATGGTGACCACAAGACCTTTCTCAAGTTATACAATATTTACATGCATCCAGTTTGTTTTGATGACATATGGAAGGAGGAGATGATTCAATGACGATCTTTGTAGACTATAAGCCGGCAATCACCTAAATGCGCGTCTTCCACAAACTTCGCTTAAAATGCCTATACCATTTAGAACCTATGGAAACACAGCACCAGCCCGAATAGACTTCGAATCTTACCGATTGAGCGACAGCAACAGAGTCCAAGTTTTCAAACATAAGGCGAGGCTGACCTCAGTCCACTTTTTTTTTGTTTTTGTTAGAGGTTGGTATACAACGCACTGGACCGCTCAGACTCAAAAACTTGCCCATTCGTTTTTCAAATAAGGACCAGCAGGCGCTTCTGTGATAAAGAGGGACATTGACAGAATGTGCTCAAGTGCTCTGAAGTGCCTTCACCTTCGCCACAGGCGTCGCAGAGGTTGTCTTCGCTAAGTCCAAGTAGACTTAGGTGCTTAGCGAAGGAAAAGTGTCCTGTTTGTACGCCGAAAAATTTTCTGCACTCTTTTCTATCCAAACTTTTAAACCTTTACCCTGGAGAGTCAGTCCACTTAGTGTATGAAAATGGAGGCAGTTGGCTAGACAATGGGACAGCTGGAGGGGCACGTCGGTTGAAACTCAGATTATCTCGTAGCACCAAACAAAGAAAAAGTAAGTGACTAAGTAGAAAGTCAAAATTATGTATTCAAAAGGAACCTATACAACTATCCACTTCGATGATGCATTGGGTTTAAAATTTTACAAAATTTCATGAGAGAGATGAAAAGACGAAGCTTGTGCTTGTCCCGCTTCACAACCAAACTAAGAAGAATCCAGCCTTGTCTCAGAATATCACAATCATTGAATAAATCTGGCATTCCATATTTGGTTCGGTTCTGCGTCTAACGTCTTACAATCGTCTAATTATTTTTGTGAAATTCTCATGAAAGCTAGCTGAGTTAATGAACATTCGCTTCGCACTTCAAAAGGATTTTATTTCACCGCCAAATAAAATTTTACTTCAGCAGATAATCTCTCCTCAATCACAGACGCAATCTCCAGGAAAACAAAACCAGTTGCAGGCAACATTTCACAACAAAGTCACCGCAGTTGGCCAAACAGGATGACAGCTTGCTCTTCCTAGGTTACATCTCACAACGAAATCGTTTTATTGTTTCAAACAAATTGACTTCTCCAAAACCCTCAAAACTTTTTGCCCGTCATAAAAATGTGCCAAAACGACAAAGCGAACGAACGAAATAGCATCCACAACCGAAGTTGTCAACCTTGACGACGTCGACCATAAACCAGCAGTCGACGAGAGACAATATCTGCAATAGAGTTTACAACTGCTGCGGGCGGAAAAAATAGAAAAAAAGCAGCAAACGAATGGCAGATGATTACGCAAATTGTAGAAATTGATGCGCAGCACATTCTCTAGGAATGTTCTTGGGAGGCTTTCATGCACCAGATGGCCAGAGCGATTGAAACGCAGACGGAAGCGGTACGCGGGGTGAGGAAAGATTTAAGAAGTCGATTGCTGCATTTTTTAAATAGTTCTGGTGGCCGTGATGTGTTTTGAACCTGTTTCCGATGTCACTGTCGAGAAACTGGTGGCAGACTCGTTAACTCGTCAACGACACAGATGCGACGCGATATGAGCTGGAGTGCAGTTTTGAGCCCAGCCACACGCCCCGCAGACTCATAAATTCACAAGCCGTTCCCCTTCACAGCCGGATAAACGATCAATGAATTCCCGGGACGGAACCGAATTCTACACACGGCACGGAGGTCTAAGAAGCTACACGGGAATTCTTGTCGAACAACTTACGAGGCGACCTTGTGGGCTGCCTAATGACGACATCCACTAGGTTAATTCTTTCACTGAATGTCAATGATGCCTTATGCGCGCATTCCTCCATTACCAATTCAAATCGAAGCGAAAGACCCGTTTGCTGCCGCTCGCTTGGCAGCCCGATTTTGCCCCGTCCGCCCGTCCGATCTCTCTCTCGAACGAAATCGAAATGCAAATAACCTCAAAACTTCACAAAATGCAAATAAACCAGAATAATCCGAAAATGCTAACTCCCCAGTTTCCGCTGTCGCGGCACAGCCCGCGTACGCCGCCGTCGTCACATGGTGGAGCGGGAAGACTCTAAAAATAACCTATGCCGCCACCAGCCGTGCCACTATCAGCCATTCCCGTCCCGTCAGACCACCGAGCACACAGATATTTGAACCGATTGGCTGTTGTCTCTCTTCGCTCGTTGGACTTCAAATGGCTGTGCTTCACCGCACGGTCGGCGATCGAATGCGTGTGGACCCACGAGATCCCCGCACACACACACACCCACCGCGGACGATCTCCATTAAGTGAATGGAAATTTTGTTTACCAATTTGGTTCTATTTCCTTCTTCGTCCGCCTGCTTAGGGTTCACTGAGGGGAGAGGGGCGGAAGCAGCGGAGAAAGAGAAAATAATCGACGTGAATGATGACTTCGCTGGATAGTAGACATTCCAATACGCCGTGCGCCGATGAATGAAGTGAACTCCCGCTCGGACAGCGTTCTCGGCCAAACATGGCGATAACTGTCCGTGTCCACCGTCGCCGTCACCATAATGAGCGCGAAGAGATACGGACTTATTGCGAATTTGGCCAAATTGAATAGCAAGCTCGTGTCGGGACTTCAAAGGAAAGCCATCCATTAGCGAGAGAGGACTGACGATACGCAAACATGCCCACGGTCAAAGCACATTCAACCGCTGTCGCGGAATTTATGGCGAGCCACGCGACGGAATTAGGCAGGCCGAACTGCCGGAGACATCCAAAACTGGAAAAGCAAAATTATTCTTTCCTCCGCCCAACGGGGTGGGGACAACGTCAAGTAAATACACAGTCCTGACCGAAATGTCCAGCCGGAGCTTCGAGGAGAAGGCTGCGCTGCCCGCAGCCTCAACTCATAATTGAGGTTAATTCGCTGAAAATACGTTTTCATTTAAAAACGAAAATCTCTAATTACGCCGCAAGTCGCGAGACAGCCTTAATTGAAATCACTTTGAATGGCCATTCCAGGCGGCCGGAGAGGGCACGCCGGCCAGTTAAGCGTTGGAGGCGCGGATTCATGGAAAACTTGGATTGGAAATTGAAATTAATTAAAGGTATGAGTGTCTCCTTGAAGGGGACACTGCATCGGGGGGAGGGTCCGATGCGGAGGCTGTTCTACAATGTGTGACCGCGAAGTAGCAGCAACCGACTCAATCTGTTTTCGATTTAATCTTGATTGGAAGTTTATGCGTGCAATTTAAATGGGGACGGGTCCTCGAAGCCGACGTATGATGTCCCTGAAGCTAACAAGCTCGTTTAATGATGGGGAGGTCGGGGTTGGGGTCTTCCTTGAGAGTTCATTTCAACTTGGCATTTATCACGATTTGAAGGCTATAGCCGCGGAATACCTCACAAGCTGCAGCTGTTTGGCGTTTAATCATTTTATGAGTTCGATGGAATTTGATGATGTGTCTGTTTGCTGAAGTCAGAGGAGAATGGTTTCAACTGCGCTTGAGTTTTCTTATGTGTCGATGATTGTAGTGAGTGAACTTGCCATGTAGACACTAATAGAAAACTGTACTCTAGCTAACGTACAAGTTAGGCTCCCCTAATTCTTTAAATTTATTTGCCGCTGGCAGCCAGAAGAGACTGGCTTCTGTTTAACACCATTTTTATGGTTTCGTTTTCATAAACGAGAGCAACATAATTTCAGTCTTGATTCTCACACCTCCCTATCTATTACATTTATGAAGCGATATGCACGAAATTGGAAAAGGGTGAAACGTCAGCATGAGATTTCCGAAAACCAAAACAGGCAGTTTTGAAAAGCTTTCCGAGTTTATTAAGAAAACGAAGTTCATATCGAAATAGGCTCTTATTAAAAAAAAAAAAAACCTAAAAGTTGGCAGATTTGTATTTAAGTTTTCAGAGGAAGCCAGAACACTTTGTAAGTGGTGTCTCGTACGTTGATATCCACCCCTGAATGCACTCTTACTCTCTGCCTTAGGATAGATCGCTTTTAATGACTGCCATGACTCCATGTGTATGGTGTAAGTATTTGTACGTTCATAAGTATAAGTGGCGGGTATGGCTACGTATATACACAAATATGGATTCAGTACATTTAAACTTTGTGCTGTTGGAAAAAAGAAGAAAACGAAACCATGTGTGAGTAAAACTCGCAAGTACCCATTAGAACCCCTGGCTTCATCGACGTTGTTGTCAAAGATGTTCAAACAACTTTATACCACACAATAGCCCCTTAACATCGAAAAATAAATTCACGGCTTACCCACACATTATAACCACAATTAGGTCTTTGTCTTTTGAGTTCTGTTTCTCAACAGAGATATGCTTTGCAAACTGTCATTATATGTTTGGTGGTTTTGTTGGGTTTTCACTGACGAACGTATTAACTGAACTTTAATTGTAGTATCTGATGATTCATCGCGAGGTGCGATTTTCAATATATATTTTCTGACAGATTATGTGTGACTCCTGTCAAACTGCTTTTTCCTTTTGTTCAGTATCGTATGGCAAGTCATCATAGAAACGATCAAACCACAAAAGCGTCTCCAAGGTCTTCAACTGTATTAGGAACAATTTTTATGGCGCAGAAACCTGGACGTTACTTAAAGCGGATGAGAAACCCTTAGTCTTTGGGTTCGATTTTTAGTTGTGTTTGCGTTGATGGCATTTGGAGAAGAAGTTTTTACGACGAACATGCGCCTGGTCAAGCGTCTTCGGATACAACGCTTAAGATAGTTAGGCCATGTAGAGCGTATGGACACCACTGCTCCAGCCCGAAAAGTCTTCGAATTTGAGCCATTGGGACAAGGAAACATAGGACGGCCAAGGCTAAGATGGCGCACACAAGGGAAGAAGGACCTCAAGCAACTTGGAGTGTGCAACTGGAGGCAACTAGCGAAAGATCGTGCTGGCTGGAGAGGCATGTTGGGTAAGGCCCAGACCCACCCCGGACTGTAGAGCCACAAAAAGAAGAATTAAGAAAAATATGCGTTCTTAAGAAAATGTTTTTCGTGCGAATCAAGGAACTTACGGCGCACCTTCTAAAAACTGACTCCCAGTTTACATTTGTGGATGATACTCGAATGGTTAGACGACATCCACTGAAACACTATAGCAGCTGTGGCTCAGAGTGTACACAACGATCGATTCCAACCACCAACGGTTTGTCGTCATTTCCACCCTGTATACCTTCTGAAATTCAAGCGCGTGGTGTCCGTGATTTCTGGTTTCTACACTTTGGTGAGGAACTAATTTTGCTGTAAATTGGCCGCCTAGATCGTACCATTTCACACATTTGAACTTTTCTTTTTGGAGACTTCCGAAGTATGTCAACAACGAGTGACGCTTTGCTATTCAACATTAGTAGTGTAAACCTCGGGATACAAGTCGCTATGGTCGAACAAATTTGCCAGATTTAGACCTCCCAAATGGACCACGTCAGACGTAGTCCTTGTCAACATTGACATGACGTCATTTTCAAATAATAAATGCCATGAACTGTTTCTTTATCCAATAACAAAATTTTCTTACATTATAAATTGTACCTCACCATGAATCACCCTTTTTATGAAACAGCTATCTCAACCACCGGCATGGCAAACTTCCGAGTCCGTCGTCTCATACCTTGGAGTGCTAGGTCCGATTCAAGAACTACTGCCTATATCAACACTTCTCTTCGTTTGCAGAAAATTATCAGGGGATAGTGAAGGACATCACAAAACTAACCACCACCCAACTAATTCTTATACCCTCACCGAGCCTGATAAGACAGATTTGCCATTAACCATCACTGAACTTTATGCCAATGAAATGCCTGCAAGAGGACTAATTGCAGAAATAGGGAGGAAAAAGTAAGCGGTTCCCATCGTCTCTGTTCTTGTGTAGCCCTCTCTAGGCAAAGAAAGTCCCGCTTGCGGTCAAACTTGTTCGAATTGAGTGAACTGAACTGAGCGAAACCCACATTCGTAAAAAAATACCTCTAATTGATTATAGGTTGAAGGAAAGGAGTAGGTTTACATTAACCTAAGCGTTGCTTAAACTCCACAGTTCGTCACTTCTGCCTGCCACCATGTTAGACGGCAACATTTCACAACCCAAGATGCGAGTCGAATCTCTAACTCATTGCTGCGGCGTCATGACCTTTCATCACGCCGATAAATAGCCTCTGCGTGTCAATGTGTCCACCACCACGTAACACCCATTTGCATTCCCTTCCATCCATGTTCATTACCTCAGACTACCTGTCCCCTTGTCCAATTGCAGGAAAGAACAAAACTAATAACCACTGACCGGCAGCAAACATGACGTATGCGACCAAAAAACTGATTTAATGAGCGCCTTATTTTGCCCCCTTCCCCACGGAGCGCTCTTCATTGTACCTCAACGACGCACATGATGTTCCATCGTGACACGTTCTCTGCCAGCGTAGTCACATTCACTGGCTCGATATTTCCATTTCGTTCTTTGATCCCTCACAATTTTTTTTTTATGTTCGTGTTACATGAGACAACTTCCGACGAACATCACGATTCACGGTTTCCTGTCGTTTCTTGTTATGAAATTTCACATAATTACATGTCGTTCAAAATCCTATCTTCGCCTCGTTAGCATTCATTTGTGCGTGTGTGTGCGATGGCTGTGGCTCATTATGACTTCTCGTTGCTTAGTCACTCATCCTCACTCGGGGGTTTTCTTCTTCTATTCTGCTTTTGATGTTCTCTTCAGTGCACAGCGAATAGGAGGTGGACACCAATGGCAGCGTCACGACTGCAGGTTATTGGGAAACGCTGTCAATGACCTAGAATTGAAATTGTAAAGTGTTTCAAGACCTAGATGAAAGATCTTGTTTTGTCATTCGACAACTTCTCTTCTTAATTTTTGTAACTAATAGGTTTTCTCTCCTTCTTCCGCTCTCTCAATCTTTTGCTCCGTTGCATATAACTTTGTCCCCAATACATAATCTTAACGACTTATGACTCAAGACACTGTTCTTTTAGGCTCTCGCTGATTAAGCCCACATTCTCCCAAGTCGTAAAAACCCACTGCTTCATATCTCACGACTGCAACTCGTTTTTTTCTTTAAGCTCCTTCCACCGCCTTTCAGCCTCCATTGCCATCGCCGGAGACCATTGCACTCGGTGAATGTTTCCGCTCCTCATGACGTTCCCCCTTATTGCGTTCTCCGTTTGTTTTGCACGACTTATCGAATCGCCAGCTTCCTTTCATCAATTTTAAGGCGATGCACACACTCTTTATGCCACTTCCCGCCACACTCGCCTTGACATCAATGGACTATCACAGAACGCATTCGCGAGTGCTGCTGTTCCTATTACGGTGACACAGCTCCCACACTCTGCAAAGCAATTAGTCAGACCAAGGCCAACGACTTTCGCTGAATCAGAAGAGGCTTCGAACTACTTTCTGCACATTCTAAGGAAGACTCTGGGTGTGTGCCTTTGTCCGTCAGCCCCACGCTCGCAGTGTCTGATATGACATCGCCGCCCCCAACACTCCATGGATTTCGAAAGATCGCGACCGAAATTCCGCTACTGATCGTTTGGAATTTTAATACAGAACAGAAATCTCGACCAGGTCGCACTCCAAATGCATGTGGGTGTCGCCCAGCTTCTGTGTGTCAAGTGGAATCCATTGCGTGCTTTCTCTGGATTTTTAATTTCCATCTCCCTCGTCGTCAAGGTGGCTTGTCCTGACACGGAATCCTATATAACCCCAACTGCAGTCCACATTAAGTTTTGAGTGGCGAGGCGGCCGTTCGTCGTCGCGTCTGCATGAGTGTTGCAATTTAGAATTCCAAAGGGAATGTCATCTAGTTGACAGCTGCGACAGCCCAGCAACAGAATTAGTGGACGATTTTAATGAAACTGTCCCGCCCCGCACACAAAGCAACAAAAAAAATCAATTTACTCATACGTGATGGAATTAAGTTGAGTTGAGTTTTCTTTTTCATTTTTCGATGTGACAACACGCGACTGTGAAGGGAGCCCGAGGACGGGCAACGGAGACGCATAATTGGAGCGATGGGTGGCGCAGTAATAGGCATGCTTTTGACGCCCGAACTGGGGGGTTAATTGATTTTTATTCGCAGATTGTTCCGAATTTGTTATTTATGTTGACGCTGCGATGACGGGAGGTGGAATGGCAAATGTTTATTCCCATCAGCACACTGTTTGCGCTGAGGTCATTGGTTGTTGTTTGCTTTGAGCGCGCCACCAGTGACAGATACACATGGCCGGCCAGGGTAAATATACGTAATCAGTGGCCCGCCCCCCCCGTAGCATGTCAACAATTCCTCAGAGGAATCAAACGCGGAATGTTGATCCTGCAATCTAGTGAATTTATGTAATTTTTTTTTTCGTCGTTGTTGTTGTTTTATGTTTTTCTTTACTTTCAGCAAGCCAAATTGAGGTTGTTGCCCGAGGGTAGATGAGATTAAATTGAAGCATTACAGACAAAAATGATTCAGTAAATTACAAGGATTTAAACAATTTTATTTGTACTAAAAATCTGGAATACAACAACGACAGGGGGCGGCTGGAAAAATGTAAATGTTACTTTTATGATGCTTTTTGCCATCAAAGAAGGTTTCGATTTGAAGTCCATCCAAATTTAATTTTTTGGCCTTACCTCCCCTTTAGAGAAGATGTTAATGGTATGCCAGCTCAGTGCTGCATGCATCCTTACAAAGCATAAGCAACGGGGCCTACCAACGACCATTGCTGCTTTAAGTATTAAGCCAATCTAACCTACTTTAAGTTAAAGATTAATATAAAAATTTAATGGTCGAAATTCTGGTACCGAATTAGAATTCTCTGTGTACTGCATAATTTCTGATCCAAAAATGCACCAAATAAGACACTTTAATTGTTCATGCTCGTTGGGAAGAAAGCACACCAGGCCCTTGTGATCCAATTTTTACAAAATTTTTAAGTAATTGTACTAAATTTGTAGCGGCTTGTACGAAATGTTTAGGGAGTTGTACTGAATGTGTAGGAAATATACTAAATTGTTTAAGAAAATTGAACCAAATTGTGATGCAAATGGACTAAATTGTCAGAAAACTGTACTAAATTTTCAGTGAACTCTACAAGTTGTACAAGTTGTAGAAAATTGTACCAAATTTTCAGGAAACTGGACTAAATCGCCAGAAAACTGAACTGTTATGGAATTGTACTTAATTTGTCGGAAATTATGATGGGTGTTTAAAAAAATTTTAAGAGAAGGCAACGCACTGTCATGTGACTTCTTTAACATCATCCTTGAGAAGATCGTGCGGAACTCACAAGTCAACATCAGAGCCACGCTCTTCCAAAAGTCAGTTAAATTACTAGCTTACGCCGACGACATTAACGTGATTGGACGAACACAGCCAGCCGTCAATGAGGCGTTTGCTGGCATTGAAGCGGAAGTGGCTGAAGTGGGTCTGGTGGTTAATGAGGGCAAAAACGAAGTACATGCTGTCATCAAGGAAAGAAACACAACATCGACGTCTCGGATAGAGCGCCACACTAGACAGCAGAAACTTCGAGGTAGTCAAGGACTTCGTCTAACTCGGCTCAGCAGTAAATAGGGACAACATAGTCAGTACGGAAATCAAACACAGAATCACTCTTGCCAACCGCTGATTCTTTGGGCTTAAGAGGCAATTGAGTAATAAAGACCTCTCTCGAAGGACTAAGCTTGTTCCACCCTGACTGTAGCGCCACAAGAGGAATTAGAAGTTTAAACAATTGCTCTAGATGGAAAATGTACTAATTTTTCGAGCGCACGTATGATTGTACTAAATTTATAGAAGAAAGTATCAAATTTTGAGGAAAGTGAACATATTTAAGGAAGCATACTTGATCTTCAGGGAAAGGAAGTATATTAAATATTGGGAATTATATTCAAGTTGTAGGGTAGTTGTGCAAATTTTTTAGGGAATTGTGTAACTTTTGTTGGGAATTGTATATAATCTGTAGGTAATTGTACTAGATATTTGGGAAATCGCAATTATAGTAAATTTGTACTTAAATGATAACAATTCAGTTTAGTATTTCTAAAGGAATTGTACAAAATTTCAAAGGGATTTGCTCGTTGTTGGAACTTGTATTACATTTTTAGAAAATTGTGCTAAATCTAAGACCAAATCTGCGTTATTTTTGGGAACATTTTCTTTATTTATCTGCTCTGTGCAAAAATTTGTGGTCGCCGTGGCGTAGTGGATAAGTGCGTCGACTGACGCGCAGAAAGTCTAGGTTCAATTCCCGGACGGGACAGCTCGCATTTTTTCACGGCACCACCTCTTTCGAGTTGCTGACAAAACTCAAAGAGTATCAATTGTCTATGAAAAGCTTCTCAAATTTCGCCGTTCGGAACCGGCAAAAAACTGTAGGTCTCTTCTACTCGTGAGAGAACAGTAGCACGCACAACACGAGTAGTTGTTGTAGAAGCTAGGTACTGGTCCCTTGTGGGCTGTTGCGCCATTAAATTATTATTATTATTATTATGTGCAAAAATTTACAAGAATTTTCAAAACAAAATTAGAGAATTGTACGAAATAAAAACAGACAATGTTTGTTAAATTTTTCTACGAACTTAGCCTATCTATTTTTGTGCTTGAATTTAAAATCTAAAATTTTCGCAAACGTTTTCATTTCTGCATCAATTTTAG
The DNA here is from genome assembly GCA_944738645.1 of Eristalinus sepulchralis. Classification (NCBI taxonomy): domain Eukaryota; kingdom Metazoa; phylum Arthropoda; class Insecta; order Diptera; family Syrphidae; genus Eristalinus; species Eristalinus sepulchralis. The sequence continues at coordinate 61,115,483 of OX122886.1, forward strand.
AAGAAGCGCAACTGAAGATGATGGAATTTGCATTCCTTAGTATTTTGAATCCCAATTGACAGCTACAACTTTGAGGTAGTTAAGGAACGTAAACTCCAACGTGAACTCCTCAAACTACACCTTAGTGAATATTCGGCTCACAATCACCCTTTGAAACCGGTGATATTTCGGTTTGTCAAAACAGCAGAAGGACAGCAGATATTGCTCTACAAGACGCTAATCCTACCCGTACTCTTGAACGGAGCCGAGTGCTGGAAGATAAACAAAACGGCGGCGCAGATTCTTGTTTCCTTTGAAAGAAACTTTCTGCGACGAATATACATATATGTAGTCCTGTCTGCAAGGAACGCGAATGGAGGAGAAGACACAACCGCGAACTTTATGTTCTGTACCAAGATGTGGATGTAGTTCGTTATACGCAAAAATATGTCGTTTACAGTATCTCTGCCACATTGAGCGAATGGACAACAACACTTCCGGTAGGGGGGTCTTCGAATCCCAGCCTTCGGGTTATAGAAAGTGAGGTAGGCCGAACCTCGGGTATAGAGACCAAGTGACTGCGGATGTTAGAGAGCTATATCTTAACAACTGGAAGCAGCGTGCCCGGGACCGTCATGAATGGAAGGCAGCTATAGCTGAAGCGCAGACCCTTCATGGGTCGCTGGCCTGATTCATACATTACAAACTATTTTTGAACAAAAGGCGAAAATGCATTCTTTTCCACTTGTAAACAACTGCTCACGGCCAATAGAAACTATGTTGCGGAGATCTGTGACCAGTGATGAAAAATCACAGTTTCAGTCGTGCGTAATATAGTAACATCATCCATTGCTTCGTCTTTTTTGTTAAACAGTACTCTCTACCATCCCTCACTTTGTACGAAAAAAAATGACACCAGGTTCTTTGAGTCCTGCGCAAGACCTGCAACATCACTCTTTTGTAACAATTCCTCATTTTTGTCATTTTTGCCCTTTTCCTTCACACCATATATTTCCCATAACAACTACTCATTACTCTTCTAACACATCTCCCGCTCGTCACTCGATACTCGCTCGTTTACTGCTCATTGTGATTTGCCATGGCTCGTCAATACCGATTGACACTTGACGTCACTGGTAATGTGAACTTCACAGCGACGAGAGAATGGACTCCTCCACACTCGTTGCAACTTGTCATTCGTTAGTCATTGTGATTTATCATATCTCAGACCCTTCGGTATCCTTGTCATGCTCTTCATTACTCATCGTGAATCCTGTTTACGATCTTTAAAGAAAGAACATTTCAGCACGAGTGAGAAATTCTTGCCATTTCGCCATCGTGGCGCGGATGAACAAAATTCTTGTCTGTTATATATTGGAAGGGAGGGCGGAGAGAGAATACCACGTTCGAAGTGAACTTGAAAAATTTCATAGAACCGAAAAGTCACTTCCTGTTGCTTTTGCGTTCTAATCACAGACCTTAATTTGCGAGCGACAGACGCAAGCTTTGTATGAATAGCCTCATTGTACCCCTCAGCAAATCAGATAACACGATTGAAAAATCCACACACGCCAACTTCCTAGGTGACAATAGAACACTATCACTTGACCTTGCTTCAATGAGTTCCTTGTGCTCCCTGCTCACTGTTTGCATGCACTCGCCCCGCCACTCGTTACTGTTCAAACATCTTCCCCATGAAATGTGCTTACAACACACATTTAATCGGCCCACATAAGCGCTTCGGAAAACTTCTATTTGACATCCCCACAGCCCACGGCCATGGGGGACAGAAAGAGAGAGCGAGCGAGAGAAAAGCGCGCAACAACTGAACGCCCGAATGCACCCCAGAAGAATCAACAGAACCTCTACTGCTCTTTCATCGCTGCCCCACTCTCCTATCCTCGGCGTCCTCGACACCAGTCCCTTGTACTTCCAGTTTTTTTTTTTGAAAATAACTTAAATCAAACTCAACTCACTCACGACCCTAACTTTTTACGTATTTAGCCTCGTTTGCTCACCGAATGCAGTCCACTTCAGTGGGCATGGGCGACATGGCTTCGCTGCCATGGCTTCCCACATCTCTCCCCCCGACCCCTGCATCCCCTGTTCTATTGAAATCAGGGCGATAGCGACTTCGCTGTTGCATTTGACTTTAAGTTGACCCAATTACGTTTCGCTTGATGGAAGAACACTACATCCAGCGACGACAAGCATCTACGACGTTGACGATGTCTATGAATCTGTCACCATGTGTAATACACATACACACCACACCATAATACTGGCTAAATAGTATTCTCCACTACCCACCCAAGCGTCCCAAGCCACCCTCTCTCCGTTCTCTCACGATATTTCACCCTGCTGAGATTGAGCACACACAACGATGTGGTGGATGGATGCGTCTTTTGCGGAAGAATTAAAGAAATTGCACTCATATCACACATGAGGGTGAATCAAGAGGGTAGTTCCTCCATGTCGGTCGTCAATCTAGGTGAATCAGTTTAGCAACAACCGCTGGACTCAAAACAAAAAGACGCAAAATACAATGAAATAGAAGATGAAAAAAAAAACTGCCAACCCAGGCGACCCAGCGCTGAGAGAGAGTATTTTATTGTTTCAGCGGATTACAGAGGGACAGGGCGGAGCAAAAACAAAATCCAACAGCGCACCACCCACAAACTACTGCGTGAAATAGTTTCTCAAACATGGGAATTGGATTTCAAACCAACAAGCAGCGGCGGCGGCGGCGACGAGGTATTTCATTTTTATTCACATTTTTGTGTGGATCCTCTGCCCCCTCCTCAACTTCGTGCCGAAACCAAAGCTAAAGCTGTTTGTAGCGCGCCCCCCCCCCCCCCCCACCCCTGTGGAGCTGCTCTGTGCATGCACAGCTCTTGGTGTGGATTTTGGGTTTTCTGTCATGCCACCGCTAAATACCATCAAGGCTTTGATAAGAGGATTGCTCGTCCATTAAAAAAAATAAAAACAAAAAAAAATAAGCAAACAGTGGCTTGTTGGGATTTGATGACTTTTCGCAGAGGTTGCGGGATGTGAAGGGCGACCGGAGGAGATCATGGAGGTTCCAAAGGGGAATTCTGCATTCTTATGTCTGGTGATCTGGGCGGCGATGACTAAGTAGGTGAGGGTTGCAGCTTAGGGGTTGGCAGGGTGAAGATGAATTAAGTGGGTACCTCAGAGCTCGGGTGGTGACATTGACATAGATTAAGTGTTGCCCTTGTAGCAAAGAGAGAGAGGGAAAGAGTGAGAGAGAGAGTATGTAGAGTTGTAGAGGATAACTGAGGGATTGCAGTTCAGGACTAATTGATTTACATCATTGCGGTGCATATAGCATAAGTATGCCGAATTAATTGGGGACGAGTTTACTTTTCACATACGGAACGAATTTAAGGAGTCACGATTTATTTTTACGCTGCAGAGCATGTCATTGAAGGTTGAAAATTTCTGAATTTCATCACGTAGTCCTTGCTTAGTAAAAGAAAAACACGCGATCCAAATGTGTCCAAAATCCAAAAGTACAATATTATCTAAAATTTTAAAAATTTTATAAACATGTTTGAAAATCTAGTACAAATCAAAACCCAATGAAATCAAAATTAACGCATAACTTAGGAAAAAAAAAACAAAATACAGAATGACTAAAATACAAAATGTCCAAAATACGAAAAGTCCAAAATGCAAAAATACCCAAATTCGGAAAAGAAATAAAAATGGGTAAACCCCAAAATCGAAAAATAAGAACAAACTGAATATCAACATTTCGCAAAGTCTAAATTTATAAAACTCTACAGGTCAGAAAATTACAAAACGTAGACAAAACCAAAATGCAAAGAATATCAGAATCCGAAAGAACAAATTTGAAAAGAATGAAAAATCCAGGAAAAAAAACATTTTCGAGAATAAGGCCTAAGGCTTCAAAAGGCCTAAAAACAAAACACTAGCCATAGCTGCAAAAAAGATCAAGATTCAAATATGAACGAAACCCGGAAAAGATCATTGTCCAGAAAGAACCAAAATCAAGAAAAATTTATAGCCAGAAAGGATCACAATCCAGAAAAGAAAAAAGATCAAAAAGGGCCGAAATTCAGTAAACGCCTGAAAAGTGAAATAATCGGTAAAGGACAAAAATTTAGAAAACGCTTAAAAAAGTGAAAAAAATCGATAAAGTACAGAAATTTAGAAAACGCCTATGAAGTGACAAAATTGATACGCAAGACCAAAACGCAGAAAAGTACAAGTGCACAAAGAACGGAATCCGAAAAACAAATTCTCGAAAAGTCAAAAATTTAAACAAGTTAAGAAGCAGATATATCAAAGCTTCAGTGAAGAATAGTATGTACACAAGACCAAAATCATAAAAAAACAAAATTCCGTCTGGTACAGAAAGAGGCTACAAAATTCAGAAAATCCAAAATCCAAAAAAAAAATCCAAAATTTTGCTAAAGAAAACCCCAGAATTTCTAAGAATATATTAAACAGAAAAAATCCTTAGAACGGTACACTTTACCAAATTCTATGCCTTTCAAAGTTGTTTTTGGTTTGATATTCTGATCTTTCGGAACCATTTCCGTTTTTTACATCCCTAACAAATTAGGAATTTCTGGTATTCTAAAATTTGTAGTTTTATGAATTTCCCTCAATTGAGGTCTTCTGGAATTAGGATGGTTGCTAAACTAAAGTATTCGCATTTTTAAGGCCTAAATTGTTCATTTGATAAATTCTGTAGATCCTCTGCGAATAGTGTATAGCCAGGTGTGGATAGCTTTTCAAAAGTCTGTGTTTAGGAGGCCCTGTCACGCCGGCATCCTGGTGAACATTAATTTGACACAACGTGACAAACCTGTTTAAAGAAATGCTTAACTGGCTACACACTTTTGAATAAAACACAACGTGGAGTGCAAACCATTAAATGCTACTGAATACAGCACTAAGTACGATAAGAACCCGATGGGTTTCAAATCAACACTCCTGAATAAATACATCCGTTATTAAGAAAAATAAAAATAGACATTTCCTATCCCAAAAATAGATAAAACGTCCTCTTCCTGTACAGCACGGACACGAAAACGCCCGCACGATCAATCCAACACTTCAAAATCATCCGTTAAATATTTTACACCTTTAATCTGACTCAGCTTTCACCACATCAAAGTAAAATTCCTTACTGACAGTTGAACTCATGCCCTCGGGCTGTTTCGAATTAAATTCTGTCCGTGACATGATTACTTTGACAACCGACATAATTTTCACCTCAATGAATAATTCAGTCTTCTATTAACACCCACTGACGATAGTTCATTTGAATGCGCCCCCGCCCCCGCCCCCTTCGATTAAGGAGCAACACTTCATCGCATTGACCCTCAACCAGAGGACAGCCGATGTCAGGGAACAAGATGTTCCCGCTCGAGAGGACTTTTGTTTACAAACTCAAGCTGTCGCCCAATGTCTACCTCCCTCAATTTACACAAAGCTCAATACATAATATTTGCCCACACACACACACACACACTAACAGGCTTTCCAACAAAATCAAGTCATATGCCAGCCTGTCAATTACTGCGAAATTGGCCCCCATAATTGACACTATAATCATCTGCAACAACAGCAGCCATGGCTGCTGCAGTACCGACCCAGCAGCAGTTGCAATATATTCCCACATGGCTCAGTCAAATGTCATGCCATATCAAAATCGATATACACCCCTCCCACTCTCACTCCCCCTCCAGCCGTTATACCAACTCCCAGCCCGTCACTTAAGTATGCCTAGGTTGAAACTTTTCTTGGTTATTGCCCGCAGTGTGGCTCCGATTGCATATGCAATGCGAGCAGAACGAAGTTCGGCAAATTACCTTCGGTTGCACCGCACCAGCCACCCCCACTACCCCACACCCCGGCAGCCACCAGCATCACATGGTAATATTGGCATTTTAAAATGACAATAATCCACAGTCTGTGTTAACAACCCCTAATCCAAGGACTTACTGCCAGGAAGTGGGTTTTTACGTCTTCGAATCAGTTTCTTTCGCCCCCCCCCCTGCCAGCCGGAGCAGGGTCCTTGCCCTCGTTCTGCACTTACACTCGCTGCCATTGATTGGGGGGCGAAGTAATATGAAAAGGAAGAGGAAACAAACAGGCGGCAGGGAAGCAGCGAGAAAAAAAAACACTCAAAACCGGAAGAGCAGCAGAAAGGATATGAAAGCGAGCAGCGCTTCAGCTTGCATTTGCAGGGCAAAAATTGAAATCCGTTTATGCTGCGACTTACATACAGACGTCTGATCCGCACTACTCCCCACCCCACACGGGGTAAATGGGATGAAACAACGTCTCCGTTTCACCGCCCTCCCTGCGAGGATAATCGATATTTCAGCCGCCAATGACATCGACGACGACGATGACGACTGAGTAAGCGTGCCCGTGCTGGTGCCGGTGTCTGCGGCTGTATCTGTGACTGTGTGTGTGCGTGTGTGCGATGACATAGCACTCCTGCAATGGGATTAGGGACACTTTTGCATTCGCATTTCAGTTTCCATCAGCAGCGGTAGATTTTTCGATTTTTATGGCTGCGGCGAGAGAAGGCGGCTTTGCGTCGACTTTTTCATTTCTTTCTTTGCATTTATTTTTTTTTATTCATTAGGGCCTGCCGGGGGGCACTCAACGCGATGCCTTTGCACTTAGAATTACACCCGAATTTACGTCGCTATGATTTTATGGGTGTTTTATGTGGAATTGATTTCCAGAGCTTGGGGATGAAGTTCGATGGGCGGCACAGCGGTGTGGGTGAGTTTTGGCAGTGGTACGCTTTTCTTAATTAAAATTCAACGCTTTTTATTGTTGTGTGTGTGTGTGTTGGGCGGCGTTCCCCTGTGCCCACCATACATGCAGAGTCAATAAATGAAAATTCCTATAAATTCCGGAACTGACAGGAGTGATTGGGAGGAATGGGAGGTGAGACCTGGTTGAACAGTCCCATGAGTGTGTCGACAACGTCCTATCGCTCTCATGACTTTGCTGAATATGTTATACACTGAGTATCTGGTAGCACTGAAATTCAATAGAATGTGAGAGGGGGGGGGGTGGATTGGGTGATGCAACCTGTGCCACTTGGTTTTTTTTGTTCTGTTCAGGGCGACACTAGAACATTCATCAAGCTCAAAATAGAGTTCTCTGGGCATATACCCAACGGGAGGCACTTAATTAACTATGCTCTGACCTAAAATTTGACAAAGGGATGTTAAATAAAGTACGAAAGGGCTTTAATGGGTGGAATTTTGGGCCGCTTTCTTGCTGATCCAAAGTTAATCATAGGTCGGATCGTTGGATATTAAAATGTTCCAGGAATGCCTATGTATGATTTAGGATAGTAAATAAACTTGGCAAATACGGGTTATACTCACGCGTAAATGGTTTCGTTTATTTTTTTTTTTGTTTTTTTTTTATCAATATTTGATGCAAGCAAATTAAATTTGTACTAAAGTACAATTTAACAGAAACTTACAAACAACCAAACAATCCTACATTTCTCATAGGGGAGACGGACATAATTTGGAAATCCCGGAATTATCAACACGCTGAAACGCCCACAATCCCCATAAACACAGTCCCGAGAAGGAAATTCAAAAAGACACTTTAGAGAGCATCTGGATGTTTGGATGTTTGAATTTTAAATTCGCATGTTTTACCGTTTCACAACATTTTACCCAAGAACGTCAAAACAACCTGAATAAGAATTAAACGTTTAACGGAACCATAAAATCGGATAAGAACTTTCACAAAAAAATGCCAAAATTGTTCAAAAATGCAAATTTCGATGACAGAAACCCATGTTTTGAAAAAGTGTCCATCATTTTCAAATCAAATTAACTGAAAATAATTTAAATTTTTTTTATATTCGAAATTTACGACAAATCAATGGTTAAATGAAAGCTACCAAAAATTCTTAAGACTTCTAAAAATGTTGAAAAATATTGCAGAAAAATTATTGAAAAAACAAGGTTTGAAAACTGTTCGAAAAAGCTCCGTAAATGTACCAAAACTTATCAAAAATTATTCAAAATTCATTAAATATGTTCCAAAATTTATCGAAAATGTCCCAAAATCTGCCGAAAATGTCCCAAAATTCATCGATGGAGTAGACAAAATCTCCCACTTTTCACAATCACTGTCGCGACGAAAAAAAGAAATTTGATGAAAGCCATCAAACATTTTAGATCAAAAGTAATTTCTGTCACACGCACCCCAAATCTTCACCCAAGGTGGCAACAATTTGAAAAAAAAAACCGTATTGGGGTGGACCTTCATTGAAGGTTTTATATGCTGTTCATAGAATTGATAGTCCTATAAAAAGCGCACAACAAAGACGCCGTAAAATTTCAAAACGAATCTCAGTTGTTGTTAAGCGGGTTTAACAACGCCAACAAACACCGCATCCCCACCTCAGTACACCACAAGCTAACTTCCCATCAAAAGCCCGAGAATCTAATTAACACATATTTTGATGGGAAAAACCCAATCTCTTCTGCCCCCCCCCCCTCCAGTGACCTAGATTTAATTCTGAAAATCCCAAACATCTCCTCCCGAACATATTAACAAATTTCCAATTAAAACCAAGTGTACAGCTCTGGCAATATTTTTCTCTGCCACACGTGTACGGGCAAACGGAGGCGGTGGCGATGGCGATGGCGATGGCTGAATGGTGACCCCAACTGCCGTCCAAGTGGAAGTAACACAAGACCAGGCCTTGGAATGCAAACAAAGTGAAAAACAAAACAGAGCAAGCCACGAGGAACGAAAGGACGACCAGCGCCAAAATAACATATCCCCCCCCCCTCCCCTCCCATCTGCCGCCTGTTTATTTGTTACTCTCGGAGGCAAATGTTCAAACAAATGGTGATGTCTGCTGCTCGTGTGCCCGTGCGCCTGTGTGCGGGTGTGTGGGGGGCGAGTCTGCTGCTTTCTTTTTTAATGATGAAATGAATATCCCTTCAGCAAACACACGCCGTAGCAATGGGAGAGACAAAAACGAAGCCTGACGCCCCTCAAAGAGAAAAAAAATCACTGAAGGTCTACCTGTGTAAAAACTAAATACTCGTCGTCCTCGTCGCGTCATCGTTGTGGGTTGAACGCTCCCTCCCCCGTGTGCGGATCGGGTATCCTGCGAGTGTCCATGACTGGCGCGTTCAACATATTGCGAAAATTTCCTCTTTTCTTTGTGTCCTTTATCACGGCGCACACGGAAAATGGAAAACGAACAAAAAAAACGGATAATTACACATTAAGCAAACAGAGGCAAGTGCAAGAGATGACAGCAAAGAGGGGCCTTCACATGCGATTCGCCCCCATACGGGAGAGGAGGGCGCTCGGATACCCACCTCCCCACACGGGCAACTTTGTAAAGTCTCATTTCATTTAAGTGCAAGGATATTTAGGCGAAAGTTCGCGGGCGACGTTAATACGAAAAAGTTGTGATAAGAGTTTTCTCATCTTTCCCCGTGTTTTTTCTTTTTTTTTTGCGGTTACTCTCATATCCGTCGCATTCGCTTCCTGCACGTCATCTGGCGGGATTCTGCCTCAATTCTGACTGGATTCAGTGCTGAGTGGGAGAAAATGCAAATGGCTGGCGGGTTGGCGTGCTGACAACACGACGCGTCCCGCTGGATTAGGCGTAATGAAAGTTTGGTGTTTCCGGTAAAAGGATGCTGCATGCAGATGGGAAAGAAATCACAAGGACTGCTGCTCTGCGGCGACTCTAATGCGCTCAGAGTGTGAAATGTTGCCACCGACTCCATGTGGTTTCGGTGTCTGTTCGGTCTGTTTGTTTGTCCTCCATTTGCATTGAAATGGAGATGGGACGAGGGTATAGCCTGGATACGCGTCTGGAACTGTTTGTTTGGTGCCTTTGTTTTCTGATCTGGTCAGCGGAGGTTTCTTGGCATTTTCACGTCACGAGTCCACGGGGCTTGCAAATGAGGTTGTAAAAACTTAATTGAAGGAACATTTGGTTTTGTAAGGGAAGCGTGTGTGGAATGGGGCCGAGCTAAAATGGAGGGGATCATACAGGGGTTGTGTATTCTGGTGGAAGTGGACATGATGCGGACTAAATCGGCATACAGCTGCTTAGCTCAAGGAGGAATAGAAGGAGCACACGTAAAAAGGTCCGTGACCATACTCCAAACTCCAATACTTGACAGAATTTCAAAAAATGATGGATCCATCCGACAGTGTGAAATGCAATTGCAATGCAATCAATTTCACACTCATGCAAGGATACATCAGCGACGTGAGTTAATGACAATTTCTCGTTGAAGGGGAAAGCAAACGCAGATCGCTCATAAACGGGTTATTGACTGTTTTCCGAAGGATTTCGACGATTAAACAGACGTGCAGTGAAGCGTCATATAATTAAGCAAACCTGGGAATGTGATTTTCGTCACAACTGTCTGCTGAATGACCACACTTCGTTGGGCACACGCACACGGAGGCATTGACGCACTAACCACGGTGCGCACGTTTTCAGTTGAATTAACAGAAAAGGTCTGTCAACCTGGATGTAACAAAGTACCAATCAATCACGTCTAATTTAGTTCCATTGCCTTTCAATTCAGGTTTTGAAAAACGTTCAATTTGAAGGCATCGCTCATTGCCAAAGGAAATGCGTGTGTCAGCTTCCAATAAGGAGCGTTCAAGGAAAGTCCGTTCAGAAGACGTTAATGTGAATTTTTTTGATCAAACCCCTGTCTTCATGTTGTTGCAATTTTCGTGCGTAGTGCTGAGTGATTTGTAGCCGAAGGAATCCAGAAAGTTCAAACAAAGCCTCGGAAGCAATGATAAGACCGGTCCTTCGGCTCACATCCAGTTCACCTTGTTGAAGCGTGAACGTTAGGAAACCTGGTTTGGATGACTTGAATCAGCGTGGCCAGATTCGTCAGGAATTGAGAACTTTGCCAGCTACTGCTAGGCATCCACTCAAAAAACAAGAAAAGCTTTCGTTGCTTTTACGTCGCACTCTAGGGGTTTGAAATGCCCACACAGCTCACAACATTCATCCATCACGCTCTTTGTTAAATGAATTTGCTTTAAAATTGCCAAACACATCGCCCACACCAAACCGAGAACAACATTTTATGCGCGACAACAAACCCCCAATCCGCGCTGCTTATGAGCCATTTCCTCCCCTTTCGATGTGAAAATCGAATGTCCTCATTTCCGAATGCAAAGGGAAAACGCTAATTAGGGGCACAATTGTCATGCTGTGGAGACCACCCCTTCTCCCAGCCACCGTCCATCAGCGGGGCACCTAAATACCCGTCCGTCGTATCGATTTTCGATTAAAACTTCTCTTTATGACTTTCCGAACAACAATCATCAGAGCAGTCGCCAAAAATCGCCACCCTCCACCGCCCACTGTCATTTATTCGCTTCACCTACTTCTGTATTGAGGGCACAGAATATCCGACCAGTCATCAACGGATTCCGTCCGCCCCCCCATCCACACCTGATGCCAAGCGAGGACACCCGAAAATTGATGCCACGCGTTGGCCCAGAAGTTTTCGATTCAAACTGAACTCCTCCTCCACCTTCCCACCGCCCCTATTGTGTTAGTCAAATCGAAATTCGATTTCGAACTCAAAAGTACAAAAGTATTTCGAAAAGACACTTTTTGAGAAACTTTTTCCCAACTACCCTCCTGCCACTCACTTAGTTTTCCTTTTGACATTAAAGTTTAATTTTGAACGAAGCGCGGAACGGTGGACAAACTTTAAGACACGAGCAAGGGATACGCGCACAGAATGTGTCCTGACGCTGTGCACTGTCACTCTGACACGAAAATTACAATTTCACCTCGTTTTCCATTTGATAAGCGCTCGCGATGCCATTTGGTTCTCTTTCAACTGCAACTTCACGTCCAGACACTGAAATGCGCGGAGATTCGTGAAGATTGGTGGACAGCGCTAGCGAAATACAATAAATAACAAAAGTTAACTTTTAAAGACGACGGCGACGACGACGGGCAAACTTTCAGCACAACACAGAGAGCGCAGCACAGCAAGTGACGGAAACATGAAATGAGGCAAAGTAAACTTTTTATAACTCCATTCCGTTGAAATTGCCGCCCTGCAGGGAAACAAGAGTCTCCATCAAATCACTATCGAATGGAAGGGTCTTGTTCGACCGCAAGAGACTCTTCGCTGCCGCACAGCCGTCGTCTACGTCGTCATCGTCGTTGCCATTCAATCAACGAGCAAAGGTCGTGATTTTAATCTACATGCAGCCAGTGGCAGCAGGATAACAAGACGCTGCCGACAACGCCATTCCAATTGCAAAAGTTGCGAGAAATACATAAATCCTAACTATCGGCTGTTGTCCTCCATGCCGGGTGGGGATTTCAGCGTTCAACTGAGATGTGGCGGGGACCAGGGAAGAAATATATTGAGCGCGCATCCTTGGGGAGAAAGGGAGTTGCTGGTGCTTTATCGACTAATAGCTGCCTTATACTTCCGGGTGGAGGGTCGGATGGAGGAGCATTAAGATCTGTCACTCGCTTCTGTCATGGGAGCGAACTGGCAACATTCACAACATTTGCTTGGGGCGGAGTAAGCTGTGAGAGAACACATGAAATGTGTTGAAAAGCGAAATTACGACATTAGAGAAATAAATAAATAAATCATGAAAAACTCGTCGTCGTTGACTGGTGTGGACGGTTGCGGAAGGGTGCTCTATCCTGTTACCAGTTGTAAGTTTGTCGAGAGCAAGAGACTCTCAATACACGGGTGGTACATTTGAATGGGTTGTGTTGTCCGTTTTAAGCGATCACCTCCTGTAGAAAATGAACTTAAAAAACTGAGTTTAAGGAAGGACTTCAACTAGAAACTGGAGACAGATTCGTTGGTGTGTGGCTTCGAAGTAACAAGGCGCTATTCATAGGGGAGACGGATGAAAATGATGTTGGGACCTTCCTTTATGAGTTCCTTAAGGGTAAGCAATTGTTAAGAACGAGAGTCCTTAAAAAGAAAAACGAACATTTTGGAAGTGGGAAGGGATTCATTTTTCAACAGTCATCTTTAAGCTTGACACACTCCAACCAGTGATGCTCCAACTTTTTAACTTGTCAAAAAATATGTTTTCTGAAGGTCTGCAAGGTAGGCCTTCTTTTCGGCAAAAACTTCCTTATTCGACTGAAATCCCTGTCGGCTAATGACCACTTCAAGCTTGGATATAAGGACAAGTTCATCGGGGCCAAGTTAGGTGAAAGCAGTGGATTGGAGAGTAATTCAAAAAAAGACGCACATTGGAGACAGCTTACACAGAGCACGGTATGAACAGCCGAGGCTTGGAGGTAGTGACAAATTTTGTGCACCTCGGCTTATTGGTAAATCAGTTCCGACAGCAACAGTTCCGACAGCAAACGATGTTTCTTCTGGCTTAAGGGGTGATCCCTCTCCGAAAAGGCTTTAAACAAGGATTGATCGTACTAGTCCTTCTTTATGTCGCAGTGACACAAATGTTGTTGAAAGCAGAACTTAGAATAGTCTCTTAATCTTTTCGAGAAGGACATTGTGCTTGCTGTGAATCCCTCTTAGATTGAAAATCTCTGTATGGGAACAGTCTGTGCGGCGACGCACGCTTCGGGCCCCTAGTCTAAGTTGAGCGCGGTACTGCACTGTCATTGAGACAAAGCAACAGGCTAAATGCTCACCAATGAAGACACACTCTCAAGTGAAACAGGACTTCAACCGGAGACAGCTGGCACAAGATCGTACTAGCCAAGGATACATATAGTTTGAGGGTCAGGTCCAATTCTGAATTTCTCTCCAGAAAAGGTGCCCATCAGTAGTTGAGGCTTAGGTAAAGTTTAGACATCTTCATGAGAAAATGCGACCACGTCCCTGCCGTCCTTAATATCCTTTTTTTTCGTTTCGTTTTTTGCTTTTTGATTATATCCTGATGGAGAGTTTTTTTTGGTTTTCCCTCCGAACTCTTATTGTTTCAAGTGAAAATTTACTCCACCCAGTGACAGTTGGCAAGAGATCAAAATAGCTACGGAACGATTGTGGCTAAAGGTCAGATCCCATTCGGAATTCTCGCCAGAGATGTGCACAGAAGTGGTAGGCTCACGCCGGACCTTAGCACCTTTCTACGAAAGATGAACGAATTGCTCACATCTCTCTAATGTTTTTCAACTTGGCAATATTTTGAATTTAACCGAAATGAGAATCGAGGCAACTGTGGAACTCAATCAGACATCCTTTACTCCTTCGCTGGATTGAGAACACAAAACCAATTCAGCAACTAAACGGTTGTTTCAACATTTAAAGACTGTTAGTGGCCGTCATAGCGAAGAGGATAGGAGCACCTAACCCTCCACGAAAAGCACCAATCTCAAATCCCACGCTAGTGACACATTTCTTCACTTGACTCACCCCTCACGAACTTTCTAGCAGCGCCAAGTTAGTGCCTGTCTCCCAATTTTCAGTTGGCCTCCGTTAAATTAAATGGAATATGAGCAAGCCATTTTGATTGCTAATTGGCTTCTAAACCCCCCTCTCCCTTTGCAAGAAGCACCCGTTTGTACTTATTTAAAAAAAAAAATCCTTGAGTCACATCTTTCTGATGAATTCTTTTCAACGCCCAAACAGAATTTGCGTGGTCCCCTCAAATCAACGTCTTTTGTCAAAAGTTTCACTTCCCAAACTGCTTAACTTTCCATGGCCAAATATTACCATTCCCCAAGGGTAATTAAACCCCCCACCCCCCACAAACAACTTAACTCCAAGTCAAGGGCAGTTGCCTGACGCCCAGCCCCCCAACTGACGGGGGACAACAGTTTTCTTGTTGATCGACTGTCCAATAATTTGATTTCCTACTCATTCCCTGCACCAGTGCTTATCAGCACACATCTTCTTGCGAACATCTTCTTGCGAACATCTTCAGTGCCAATAAAATCCTTTACGACGGCTCGCCAAGCCAGCACTTCGTCATCGATCGAACGCAATGAAACCTAGGCCTCTGCAATGATAGCCGATAAGGAGGAGTCGTCTTATTTACCATTGTCGTCGCCGCCGCCGCTGAGATGAATCATCGTCGTACATCGCATTTCATCTGCAGTCCTTCAAAAAGCTCCGTCAGTGACAGTGGCGCCTGTTGTGGCGACCCCCGCCCAAACTAAAAGTATTACAATTCATTGATTCCTCATCTGTATTATCCGCAAAATCAAACCATTCCCATTCCCATTGCCGAGAGCAGGGAAAACTTTTATCACTTGAATGCGGAGAGAAGACATTTTCCGCCACCCCCTTGCAACGGGGGACGGCGGCAAATAGGGATTCTTTAATGGAACAGAAAATCAATCTCGTTTCACATTTCAAATAAACAAACTCCACAAATTTTATTATCTTGCTGATTGTCAACGTGCCCCCCTCGTCCGTTCCGCTTTGTCGCGTCGTCGTCCTTCTTCGCTCGATATCGTAGAGAGCGTGTGGGAGTGTGTGTGCAAACAGGGGTCCCATCCCTTCAGCACAAGCCGACACACACTCACTGGGAGACCATTAAGAGCAGGAGGACAAGGATTCATTACATTTTTCCATAGTGAAATATCTCCTCTGTGTGTTCTTACTGTCACTTGTCCTCCTCACCCCTACCCCTACCCCCTGTGTTCGTGTCATGTGACATATGGGACAATATATGAGTTTGTATTTGTCCCGAGTATTGGGCCCCAGCGATGTGCGGGAGAGTGATTATGTGTGTGTGTGTGTGTTTGTGTGTGGGGGAGGCGGAAGGACCTCTGTAAAAAGTGGAAATATTCCAAGGGACGAACATATCTTCGACTACATTCCAAATTTTGTCCCTCCCCCCACCCCATCACCATCTCCATCGACTCCTGCTTCAAGTGATCTTTATCGTCCCTGCCGTCCTAAATATCCTTTTTTTCGTTTTGTTTCTTTGCTTTTTGATTATATCCTGATGGAGGGTTTTTTTTGTTTTCCCTCCGAACTCTTATTGTTTTAACACACACAAACCCACAAGACAACTCAAAAAGGACAACGCCGGCAAAGATGGAATTCATTGTCGACTTAAGAATGGTACTTACACCGAAAAAGGATTAACAACAACAAAACTGAAGAAGACGAAGAATAACCAAAGAGTGCTCGGGCAACGGGCGGAGAACAACCAGAAGAACAACACAGATGGCTGGTTGATGTTTCATTTTTTGGCGGCAACAGCAACGGCAGCGATCCTTGTTGTTGTCCCACAGACGAAACGAAACGAAAAGAAGGGATAATTGATTGTCCTTGCCTATTGTCTGCCACCGTAATAAATTCAAAACAATTTTTCGGTGAAAACAAAATGAAATTTCCCGAATTCCGAGCAATAACCCTTTTCCCAGAACGAAGATGATTTTAAGGAGCTTCCCCCACCGCTCTGCGGTGTGAGTCGTGTTTTCTCTCACTTGTGATTGAATCCTGATGCTCGCCCATGCCACACATCCGGGCCCGAATGTAATCATCTCTGCGCACATCTCTTAGCCACACAGATTTTCAGCTTTCCAAGCTGCTGGCGGGCGTGTCTGCGCTTCATTGGGTATCAATTTGCTGATGGAACCGCAGAAGAAATAGACAGACCACAGATGTGCACTCACGCTACGACAGCATGTGTAGTGCAAAAATATGCGGAGAGATGATGAAGTTCAACAAGAGAATGAAAAGACGACGATGACGACAGCCGTGTCGAAGAAGTTTGTTAACATTGCGTGTATCCTTTGAAAATTACTGCAGGCATTCTTTTGCACCGACGTACATAATTTTCATTTTCTCGCCCTGGCCGAAGGGGGGGGGAGGATGGGATAGGGGATGTGGATGAGGTAGGAAGTGTGCTGAAGTGTGCTGGAAAAGCTCTTGCAGCAGACACAATCAACCGGAAATAACTTGAACCACCCACCACGCGGTAGCGCCCAACCAAAGCAAACCAACTCAATGTCTATTCATTCCCCTGTCTACTTGTGCACACAAAAGGACCTCCTTCAAACACAATCGTTGTGTAGGTGTACAATGATGTGCCACCAACCGCTTCTCCGCCGCCACCGCATTCATCGCCTCTTCCGCACTTGAAGACGACTGCTGGTCGTGGTGGCGGTGGTGGTGGTGGTGGTTAATGAACTTCTCTTCGCCTCGGCTCGGTCTTGGTCTTCGTTCATCGTTTTCTTTTCCATTTGGTAACATCTCGGTGCGGTTTCAAAGAATCCTTGAATGGGCTTTCTGTGTCCACTCCTGTTCGACGTGCTAATGTACGATGCCTTCACCCACCCCTCCCTACACTCGGTCTTTTCTTTCGTTTTTTGTCGTAAAATATTTGAAGTTTGGAGTCTCCACACTCGGCGACAGGACTCAACTGCGACCCCTACGACACGGGACCATCGGCTGGGTGGGGGGGGAGTTAATGAACACACATTTAAATTGGAAAAGTTTAATGGCCAAGACAGTGACATTAAATGACAGACAATGGCCGAAAAGAGTGCAAGGTGCACTCAGGACGACGGACGTTTGTTATACATTTCATTTGTCGGCTGATTTTGATGAGATACCGAGCACAGGACGAACCGGGGCAACCGGGGCAACGAAGGAACTGCTAAAAATAATTTAAGTAATGTAATTAAATGGCATTTGTCGGAGTGGTTCAGTTATTTCATTGTCCTTACGACAAAAGAAAAAGGTCACACACACACACACGCAAAGCAATTATGTTCGCCGTCAGGGTGGGCGGGTGGCGGACAACCGAAAAAAGGTCATGAATACAAAAGTGATGGAGCTGGTGCCGGTTCTTAAGCCGGGGACATTGTGTGTGAGGAATGTAACACACGTGTGCAGAGGTAGGTGGATGACATGGCAAGGACATGACCGGAGGGAGGTCTCTTAAAAAATGCACACCCGTCAAGGATTTCAAATGAAAAGTGAACATTTTCGGAGAAGTGTACGCGCTAGTGTCGGAACTGAGGTATGCAGCAGCGGACAAGTGACAAGAAGTTGTTTCAATGTTAAGTGTCATAGACTGGTTGTGGGGGAGAGGGGGTGGGGGGTGTGAAGTAAAGGGTGACGCATGAAGTGTGATAAAAGCATAAGAGGTCTGATCAAAAAATAAGATGAATTTTCAAATTTCGAGGGCTACGTGCGTTCGATTGTGGAACTTTTTATTTTGTTGTGTTGGTACACTCGTCTCGAGCATATGTTTACAGTTTCAGGTGTGCAGCACATTTATTTTGTTTTGAGAGGCATGAAAGTTTGCGTGTGCAGAGATTTCCTGCTTTCGAAAAAAATGGAACAAACAATTTGCGTTCAATTTTGTGGGAAAATGGAGCTAAGTTCTCAAAACACTTGAAATATAGACCGTGGCATAGGGAAAGTGTACTCTGAGTCAGAAAAAAGTGCTTACAAGGAGTGCAGGCTTTTCAAAGATGGTCGAGAAGATGTGAATGACAACGCTCGCCCTGGACGCCCCAGTACATCAGCAAGTGATGAACATGCCCAACTTACCAACGGTGGAGAAGTCCTTCATCGAAATGGGTGAAATGACGGAAGCTGCGGATGAGAAACACGCTCTACTTTCGAAACGCCCCTCAATGGAACACAACCACATCACTGCCCTGTCCATCACAGCGCAAAGCCAACTGCCCCTGCTGCCGTTGAACACCTCATCCGAGACCTACGACAGTGGACACGACTCATGCCATGCAATTTTTTCGGCCATGAAGCGTGTGTCAGCGAAGTTCACCCCAAAATTGCAGAATTTCTTCTGCTTGTTCGCAATTTTTTGGCCAAACGCAACAACTCAATCATGCCTCAGCCAATGCATTCACCAGATTTGGCCTCCAGCGAATTTTTCCTGTTCCCAAAATTAAAGAGACCCACGAAAGGAAGCCGTTTTGCGACGATTAGGAAGATACCAACCGAATTGCCAAGAGAGCTTAAAGGCATGCCAAAGGTGCATGTCAGCGCTGCTTCGAGGATTAGAGAAAACACTGGCACAAGTGTATTATCTCTGAGACATAAGCTAGTTCCTCTACCCGTTGGTCTATTGTCTCCCAACAAAAGAAAGGAATTGACAGCCCTTACAGCGCTTCCCCCAAAATTCCAAAATTCCACCGCCAGTCCTCACTCTCTTTTAATTAAAGCAAACAAACAAATGAACGGTTATGGAATTTCATAATTTATTTGTTTCTCGGTTTTAGGTTGCACTCGCTGTTGCGTTGTCAAACGCTCAACAATCAACACCATCAGCACGACGCAGCGGCTAATTATACTAATTGAATCATATCGCTGAGTCCAGTGAATTCCAGCTGACTGACGAAACACAAGACTTTGATGTGAACTCAATGGGCGAAGGCTTGAAAATGGGACTGAACTAATGGCCTAATATGCGGCGTGGTCACGTACACGAAAATATGTGACAAAGTGTGCATTTGACGAATGCCAAAGTTTGGTAACTGGAGGGAGACGGGACTCTAGGTTGTGTTCATGGTGATGATTTAAATTTACATTTCCTAGTAAGGGTGCACACCTCCACAAATTTTGAACACATCACTCCAGTTCTCAGCCAAAGGAGGGCTGAGAATGTAACTGCTTTGGTTACTTTTCTTAAATGGGATTTCTTTATAGTCCTTCCCATCTTTGACAAGGCTTGGGCAGTCGCTCAGTAGGTGTTCCGTAGTTTCGTAAGTATTGTCACAGTGGCGACAGATTTCTATATTCGAGTGGCAATTAATTTTGGACCACTAGAAAGTATCAAATACTCTTTGCGATGCCTGTGGAAAGGCCGAGGGCTCTGCAGAGTGATAACACTGTCATTGTCAAGCTTATAATCAGATCAAATGGATGGGTGATGCTGACGTGATGAAAGCTGTGATGTAGGCTCCTTGTGAACCAAGTGCTTGCTTCTGAAGGAATACCACTAAATTACATTGAATGTAGTCTGCTTGGCGTCTTCAGATAAAACGCTTAAGATGGCTAGGACATGTAGAGCGTATGGACACCACTGCTCCAGCCCGAAAAGTCTTCGAATCTGAGCCATTGAGACAACGCAACAGAGGACGGCTAAGGTGGCGCACACTAGAGGAAAATGACGTCAACCAGCTTGGAGTGCGCAACAGGCGGCAGCTCGTGCTGGCTGGAGAGACATGTTGGTTGAGGCCCAGGTCCACCCCGGACTGTAGCGCCACAAGAAGAAGAAGAGGAGGTAATCTGCTTGGCAGTACAGTGGATCAGTATTTGAGTCTGAGTGGTTCAGTGCAGAGTTACAAAAAAAATCTCCTGGTATATCAAATTTTTAATTTTTTTGATTTTTACTCCACAATTTGGTTCAGGCATCACACAAAAGTTAAATAAAGGCAACGGGTCAGGCTTGACCTTAACTTTTGTATATTCCTTGAAGTCCTTGCCCGATCATTAATAACAATAATTGAGTGGCACTACAGCCCATAAGGGACTAGGACCTAACTTCTACAACAACTACTGTTGTGCGTGCTATTGTTCTCTCACGAGTAGAAGGGACCTACAGTTGCCGACTCCGGACGGCGAGATTTAAGAAGTTGTCAGTTGATACTCTTTGAGTATTTTCAGCAACTTGAAAGAGGCGGTGCCGCGAAAAAATGCGAGGTTTCCCGTCCGGGAATCGAACCTTTGTCGTGTGGGTCGATGCGTCGCCACGTCGACCACTTGCTCGATCATTGCATGGTATTATAAACACCTTCGACCGATCGAGTAGCCGTCATAGTTTGTAACAATCATAGGATCGATTCCTTGACTCAATGTTCAGGGAAACACTTAAGGAGTGCTAATGATATATGAAAAGTTTAACAGCTTCGGAGTCGACAATAAACTGTAGGTCCCCTTAACTCGTCTAGAATAATCTTACGCACAAAACGAGAGATTCGAGATGAAGGTAGCCTCTGGTCTCTGTAGACTGAAAACTATCCAATTCATTTTATATGGCTTCTCCTTCAGGCATTTTTAGCATTCCTGAAATGGAACATCTTAACTCTAGATGTTAAATCTATTGGATACAAGAAAATTAATCTGATACAGCCAAAAATAGCCGCGGATCCTTAACCTACATAAATGAGGTATTCAATACAGTTCAGCTTCTCAATGAACCAATGACCCACCATATTGGGACTCTTATAACCTTATGCATCCCTGTTGTGTACTTGATCATAGAGTTTTTGTTAAAAAGTTTCAATAAGGTTTATAAATCTGGGCCCTGGTTCCTTCAGCACTCTTGCCACTTGCCAGCTGTACACACACTCTTCCCGCAGCCCAAGCCACACTCTCCAACCAATTGTAAATAAAAGATAAAAGTTCATATAACCTGAATCATCAAATTGTTCCTACACTACTTTTTTTTATAATTGGTGCGCGCTTATTTCCTTAAGTGACCGGAATTAAGTCACAGCACGGATCGAAGGTATACAGGAAGAGATGGAAAGGAGTTACCGGTGCACACTGGTTCCAAATGTCTGTGGATTGGAATGAGGGGAAAAAGTTCAGCTCTGGAAAGAACATTCCATATTCGTGTGGGCCAGCTGAGGAACGAGTCTCTAAACTTAATTGTACGTCCTAAGGAGGGCTTAAAAGTGAACGGGTGGGCATTCCTAGCGAGGCGTGTATTGCGGGTAAAACCTTAAAGGGGAGGAATGCATCTGGCTAATTCATTAGACCATTTTTTGTTATAATAGCGATAAAATAGTGATAAAGACGAAGTCGATTGACTTCGCAGCATTAGTATTACCAATAAGTTTTATCGCTCGCTGTTAAATTCTATCTAGTAGGTGCAGCGAGACCTTAGGAGCTCCAGACCAGATAAAAGTTTTGGACGGATGAAAACCTTATACATTGTTGTCAGATCAAAAGGGGTGAAATATCTCTTGCATCGCTTTAAGAAACCAAGACATTTCGCTGCGTTTTTGGCGATCTCGAATATATGATCGTTCCACCTATGTGTTGAATTGATACACATACCGAGGATGGAAACACGTTCGCTTTCAGCAACGCTAGAGCTTGCCAACAAAAGGAGAAAGTTGAAAATTCAGGTAGTAATTCGACTGTGACAAAGTATGTGCTGACATCAAGGAATGAGGCACAACATCGATGTCGACGTCGCAATTGATAGAAAAAAACGTTAAGGTAGTCAAGGACTTCGTCCATCTAATGACAATCACTCTTGCCAAGAGGCAATTGAGTAACAAGGCTCTCTCCAGAAAGAACATGCTGACTTTCTTTAACACCTTGACAATCCCTGTTCAGTTTTATGGCGGAGAAGCTTGGACGTTATTAAAACAAGGTTGAGGTGGCCCTTGATCGTCTGGAGATGACAGTTCTACGGGCGATCTTTGGGCCTGTTTTGATTGAAGGCATCTGGAGACGAAATACAACTACGAACTCTACGGCGGCAAGCACCTAGTCTACGAATACATTGCTTAAGATGACTAGGTCCCGTAGAGCGAATGGATAACAGTGCTTCGACCTAGAGAGTTGTGAATCAGAGCCATTGGGACAAAACAACAGAGACCGACGACGTCTGGGATGGCACACACAAATGGACAATGACCTGACCTAAATTGGAGACAGACAGGCAAGAGACCGTGCTTGCTAGAGCGGAATGTTACTTGTGACTGAGGTGCACCCCGGACTATAATGCCACTTAACTCAAGTCCCAACTGTTCAAAGATCGGTTTCACAGTGTCACACGGCGGAAAGACTAAAGGAAAGCCCACATTGACTTTAGCATCATAAGGCTGTAAGAAAGAATAGGAAATTCTTATTTTTTCTACAAGTAAAACCTTGATTGAGATGGCCCTGATTACTTTAGAGGTATTCCTGTCGTCACGCCAAAAAGAGAGTAATTTGTGTGACCCAGGGGGAGAAATAACAAGGTCCCTTGTTTGTTGTAATGCCACCCAATCAGTTTTATTCCTACAAAAGGCCGTTGCATCTCCGCACAAAGGTTATTCTGAGAAACTCCAGAGAGCGACTTGAGAAGGTTGTGCATCAATATGACTTGAGCACAAACAAGGGCAGTGTTGTTCACGATTTCTTCTTATCCATTGAGGAGTTGGGTTCATCACACTTCAGTCCACAAGAGGGAAGCAGCAGGTCCAGATTATTCAATAGCTACTCGTCTTGTGTGTGCTATTGTTCTCTTACGAGGAGAGGAGACAGCTATACTAAAGACAGCCATACAACAACAACTCACGTCTCTTAAGGATTCGAGAAGAAGACGATTCAAGCCAGGCATTGGGTCTATGTTATTATTATTATTTCCCATTTCGAGAAATGTGTATACGCGTCAGTCCCATAAGAAGCAAGTTTCCATCATTTCAAAAATTGTAGATACAGAACTCAAACTTTGTTAATTTTCTTCAAAAAATTTGAAGAAGCGTCATCTTTTTTTTTTGGCAGACTTTCAACAACACACCGATCAGACACTCACTGCCATGACGGGAAGCAGACAGTTTCGCGAATTTCCAATCGCGTGGAGTCTGTGAAACTTTTCCAGATGTCTGAACAGAAGACACTCCTTCGCCGCAACGCGAGCAAACAAAACAACATTTTTTTTCCTTCTGCAACCCTTTGACGTTGCTGCTCGTTAGTTCCGTTCGACTTACGCTATGAATTGCAAAACTTCTGCCAACACATACCTGCAACGAGAAGATAAAAAATGAAATGTTAGCGCGAACATCGTCAAGATATTTCATCAAAATAAATATTTTAAGTGGAAAAAAAAACATCGTTAACTCAGTCATAGCCAACACACATCACAATAAAAACACATTTCATGAGCAATTTACGAACAAACCCATAAATTCCTCCACCATCACCACACGCGCGAATTTATGAGCCATGGGCGATTAACGAATCCTCAAAATTGCTGCCCCTCCTCCTGGTCTCCATCACTTCCAACAGAAGACCAATTGCAGGCAGGAACTTGGCGCGGGAAACTTAAGCCATGTCTTAGACCTTGCATCAGCAGCCAGAAAGAACAGAGACGGCAGCCTCACGAAGACGCCATTCAATTCCCCATGGAATATCTTGGCTTGCAAACGTAATAACTTCCGGTGGCGATTACACCAGACAACCCATTAATGCACCAGCGCCACGACCACGACCACGGCGGCCACCACCACCATCATCATCATCATCATCATCGCCACCATTACGGGCGCTGTCCAGGGGCGCCCCACGAAGAGGTGGCGAAAGAGGTGAGCGAAATAGAAGAGAAACCAGGCAGGCGGCAGAGTAGCTCGAATTAAACTGAGCGAACCATTGACCATGAAATTTTCATTCAACAATCCAATTCAAACAAATGACACAACACGCTCGCAGCAACTCGAGCCCATGCGGCCGCGACAACGAGAGTGGCGGCGCGGGCGTATGCAGAGTAGCCGACCGCAAATTAAGCCACTTAATCACCATCATGCGCTGCTGCCGACGCATTTCGATTTGTTTACGCTTCTTTTCATTGAAATCCACCCCACTACCCTCCTCGATCTTCCGACGCTAACAGCACTGCAGACCATCCGTCCGTCCGCCTCGGGCACACAATAGGAGTCACTAGACCGTGGCAGACTAGTGCAGTGACATTGTTTTGTGCGACACGCCAAGTTTTTCTTTCAACCGAAGGAGGACACTACACAGCCACTGTCAACCTCAATCGATTGGTTTGCCTCCACACCACCCCCTATCCTTTCGCTCTCTTGAAGCGGCTGAGGGCTCCTTTGTATAATTTATAGCGAGGCGAGAACGCACGCAGGTCCTTTATTACACAAAGACAAGCCGTGAGCCGTAAGCTGTAAGTGGTGTGTCGTGCTCGAGTAAAAAGTCGAGTGGGTGTACACTTTGTGTGTGAACCACGCACACCGGTGAGGTCCTGCAAAGAGTTACATTCCCATTCAGGGCATCCCCTTTCGTGTTCGATCCAGCGAGGGCTTAGAAATTATTAATTTTCCCCTTTGAAGACCCCGCCACTTCTACCCGCCCCCGTCACACACGACGGCGTCCGAAAAAAAAAGGAAATTCCCTCGATTGGGAAACTCCCTTACAACACTCCTCACACACAGGCGCTTTGCAATAAACCCGTTTGCCATGGAAATTGCGCCCCAAGGTCAATCGGAGACGTAAATTACAGCGAAGCGAGTGCCAACCCGCCCACTCACGACCTACACACGCACACTCTCCATATGGCGCCCACCGGCACTAGGAGCAGGAGCAGGAGCAGCAGCGGCACAAAGGGATAATACCGACTTTTAATTGATCGGACAATTGTCTGGCCAAACGGCTGGGGCTGCCTGTCCGGCAAGCCGACTAAGGGTAGGTAGTCACAATCCTTCTGCAGGCACACACACAGGACATGTGGATGGCGCAATAAATAACCGCCGACCTCTGAGGAGGCCCATTCGCAGCAGGCACGCACACAAGGGGATACAAATTAAATGCTTCTGGATCGGATGTGCGCCAGTTGTTTGCCTCCGCCCGACGATGTAGCTTTTTCCGACCATGTCAGCATCCATCTGATTGAACAACATCCTAATTATATGAAAATTAGACGCAACCAGAAGGATACACACTCGCTCTCTCGCTTCCGCCCCATCCTTACTCGTCCGAGCCTCTACCGCATGTCACACGTGAAGGACCGAATTAATTGCCGCATAAATGACGTCTTTTGTGCGCAGGGTGGGGGGCGGCAATAAAATCAAGATCCCTCGACATGCGAATCCGGGCGTTGGAGGGGGCCGGCGGCCCTCAAGAGAGTGTCCTGTGATTTATTTTTCCTCGGTTTTTAATTCCTCCCCGAAGTCGAAATAAGTGAAACCCACAATTAGAGCCAAAATTATTATATTTTCAAAACGACAGCCTTCATGGACGCAATTAAGCACGCTCCTGCACATATCCCAACACGCCCTGCGAGCGGTGAGTCGCATGTGCGTCAAGGCAAATGAAACGATTCGGTTTTGAGAGCCCCCCGCACCACAACTCTGGCGAAAAGTCGTTAACTAAAACCCGAACATAATTGATTTTAGTACAGGGCCATAAAGCCGGTTGCGCCGCACAAGCAAACAACTAAAAACCTCTAAGTTGAAGGGAGGGGGAGGCGACCAGGCGTATGACAAGCCTTTTGAATCTGTGTCAGCCGGTGTCTTCCGTGGAGAGGCATAAAACAAAGGAAAGACAAAGCGCCACCGTTGTCACGGTATCTACTCAATGAGCGCCACCGCTGCCCCTGAGCCGGGCAGATCCCAATGCTTTGTCACATGTTTCTCGTGGTTTACGACTCGCACCCTGAAAGTCGTAACGCGTGCGACGCGCCGAATGTTTTCGACTCTATTTGTGAAAAGTGAAAGTAATGCACGGCCCATTATTGTTATCTCGGCGAGCACAGTCGCGAAGGACCGGAGCGCTAAAGAGCACGCCACCACCAGATGAACTATTAATACGGCAATTATTAATAATTAAGGAGAAATGTTTGGCTGTTACCTTTTTATGACCGCGTCAGTTGCAAAATTGAATTTTGTCATTTGTACAGTAGCGTGACGTGTATGCCGGGGACATAAGCTGGCCCCCACCTAAGCCGAGTGACTTAATGAGGAGCTAAACCGGAGGAGTACCTGCGAAGAGGAGATTGTGTCCACATTTTTGGATTTATGACTTAAGTAAGCAATAGCCCTGAAGCACTAGTTTCTCCCCTGACAATTCCCGGCAGGGTTTTTGTGAATTTTAAGCAGGTTCACTATTTGTGGTTCAGTTTTTTTTTTTTTTGTTTATGTTTTATCAGTTGTTGCGTGATGTGGGGGTAAAGCGTTGACCCTACAGAACACTATCTATGAGAGGCACTGATATTTGTGCGTCCGATTATACTGTGATAGTTTGAGAAGAAGAATTTGTCTCACGGAAGGTGCCGTGGAATGTGAGTGAGGTTTTATGTAACGACGGGATTTGGCTAGGAGCACACATGCGCCTTGCATGACGCGACCACTCAGTCGAAAAAAGTAGAATACAAAGCTTTCTTTAATGCGGACTCTTCTTCTTCTTGTGGCGGGGGACTGACTTCTACAGTCCGCGATGGACCTGGGCCTCAGCCCCTTAATGCGAACGTTAAGCAATAATCCGAATTACCCAAAAGGCAGAAAATGTCAAAAATTCAGAAGAAAAAAAAATTCAGTTATAATACTTGAAAGCCTAAATTCTGAAATCGAAGTCCCAAAAAGAGTAAGTAAGTAAGGAGTGAGTAAGTACAGGAGTCATTCGGCCCACCTGTAACCCCCTGCTTGCTATAGAATTTGGAGTATGTGCTGAATCTGAATTTTGACATTTTCAGACATTTGACATTTGAAAATTGTGGACTAGGCGATTTTGTTCGTTTTCCTTGTTCCACATTTTGCACATTGTGCGAAGCTAGCGTAAGTCACGGCAATAGCGCCGCACCTACAAGCTGTCAATTTTTATGTTTTATTCCAAATATTGAATAAAAGTCAGAACTCTCAATGCAAGTACAGATAACGATTCTCATTTTAAGGAACTTGGTGTTCATGGTCGCTTTTCAAATTAATGGAAATCGGAATGTGCTTAAAGGACTGTGGTCTCAATTTGGAATACAAATTGTAGAAAGAATTCCAGAAATTCAAAATTCTAAAAATTGTATTCCCAAAATGGAGTTCCCAAACAGCATTTCAGGGAAGTTGCGTGTAATGTAACGTTCAAATACCGCAGAATTTGGAGCATGTATGGAAATTTGTGAGTGTAGTAATCGGGTTTCAAGGATTTTTACACGTTTTCTAAAGACAGGCATAGGACCTTTAAGCATTTTCGATTTTGAAATTGGATATCAGAATGGGAATAGGGCAACAAGAAATTTTAAGGGCTTTCCTGAGTTAAGACTTGACACTTCGTAAATATTGAATGTTCGAAAAGGTGTCGAAAACAAATTTCTTATAATGGATGGCTCCAAAGAGTAATGTAATCTCCGCTGACACTTAGTGTATTTGGTTATAAGATGAATTCTGTGAACGATGGCGTATATTTTGGCACAGCCCGACTCGCTGGAAACCTTAGGTTTCCCAAGGTTTTTGGTACATTTTTGAAATAAAAATTTGCTTATATAAAACCAAATCTAATCAAGTATTATCTTTGACCTTCTGCTACGTTTCGGTTAGCTTTATAAACCAAAGCGATGTAGAGCTCTGTGGATCATAACCGAAAAAATTGTCCAAGTCTTCTTTAAGTCGGCCATTTTTTTACATTTAGTGCGTCGACTCACAGAAGAGTCAGTTCAGTTCGATTCCCGAACTGAACACCTCGAATTTTTCACGGCACCACTTCTTCCGAATTGCTAACAACGCTCAAAGAGTATCAACCAACTTTGAAAAGCTTCTTAAATCTCGCCGTCCTAAGTCGGCAAAAAACCGCAGGTCACTTCTGCTCGTGAGAGAACAGTAGCAAGCACAACGCTAGTAATTGTTGTAGAAGCTAGGCCCTGGCCCCTGTGGGCTGTAGTGCCACTCAATTATTATTATTTTTTTACATTCAAGAGATTTTTTGCCGAGATCGATACAAATGGAAATCAGGTGGTACCAGACACAGGCTACACGGTTGATAAATCAAAACCTCCCAACAAAGTTCCCTTAACTTGTTTCCGGTCATCAAAACGTGTGTGGCCTACCATTGTCATGATCAAAGACTGGCTCTCTCTCTTCATTGCTTTATTCAACCTGACGAATCGTTCCCTGTAGAGAACCGAATTGACACTTTCGCCACGTTTTAGCAAGTTATAATATCAATTTTCTCAACATAACCTTGTTTCCTCTCAATCCAGGTTTTAAAGTGGCCGGTCGCCAGCCTTTGAGTTTGATATTCTAGCATCTAGTCCATTCTTCAACGAAACCTAACAATTGAGGGTTGTCCAGTGAAGTTGATTCACGTAACACCCAAACGTCGACCTCCCTAAGTAGCCTGCTTGTTTCAAATGATTTACTGGTAGTGTCCGCGCCGGTCCTACCCATCTAATCCAAAATTGTATCGACTTATTCAATAACAGACTGACCACTGTGAAGTCCATTTTTAACACCATAATTTTCGGAAGGAACAAGTCACTCCTGCGCCCTCGTTTCACTCATAGCATTCTGAACTTAAGAGACATAAAACGTTCGGCATGTTTTTGAATTTTGTACTTTTTCCTTTTTTTAAGTAAGGAAAGCATCGCATAGCGTATTTCTTCGCACGTTTCACTCAACAACGATTTACGCCACCGCCTTCGTGAGAAGTGTTGCCTGACATTTAACCTTTCAAACACAAAAAGATGTTTGAACAACAACACCACTTGTGACAAGCAAACTTCTTCTTCTTCCTCAGATGGCGCTACAGTTCGGGGTGGACCTGAGCCTCAACCAGCATGCCTCTCCAGCTAGCACGATCTTTTGCCAGCTGCTTCCAATTGCGCACTCCAAGTTGGTTGAGGTCCTTTTCCACTTGTGTGCGCCATCTCAGTCTGGGACGTCCTCTGTTGCGTTGTTCCTGTGGTTCGGATTCGAAGACAAGCAAACGCGCGGTGGTAATTCAAATGCAAAATAAGAGAATACTGTTGGGAATAAGCTCTCAGCGTATGATGGTCGCGCAAAAATGTGATTTTTGTAATGTCATCCATATCAGAGCCTTCCACCGATAATTTGTTTACTGATTTTTTTCGAACATTCGCATATTAAAATAATCAGTCCCCAAAATAAAAAACCCCACGAATAAGCATCGCTAATGGTGGGCAATTGAGATTCCAAACGATTCACCAGAAAATTTTCAAATTACTGCCTCCAAAGGCGCGCATTCATTCACCACCCAAAATTATGACGATCATTCAAGAAGAAATAAAAACAAAAACGAATCTTCTTCGCCAAAAAAAACAACACCCCCGAAATCAAAATTAGCTGAGCTTCTTGAAGTCTCCAGAAAAAGAAGCAAACACGAAAAAATTAAACCACTTGAAGAGAAATCATTTTACTGTCACTCTCCTTAATCTGAACAAATCTATTTCGAACGAATTGCTTTCATGTGTCCTCCCATTCCACGGAGCCCTACTCCTCCCTCCGCCCCACCTTTTTGCCAGATCAACAAAGACCCGTGAAGAATGTCAAACGGGTGCAAGGAGGAGCCAAGGAAGAGCAGAGACGAGCAGAGGAAAGCCATAGAGCAAACAGAACTCAAATGTAAGCACGTGGTCCGGACTAATTTATTCTAATTCATAATAAAAATTCAAATGAAAGCGAAATTTCACACAACCTCTCCCCTCCCATCTAGGCAAATGAACGTCGACATCTGAAGCCGGTGCCGCTCCAGTGTGCCAAAGCCAGCCAGCCACCAACCACCAAACCGCCAGCCAACCAACCTGCCTTTCCAAAATCGTTTGATATATGAATTCCCTCACCCTGGCAAACAAAAACACTGACGAGAAGAAGAAAAAAAAACACAATTTCCACCTCATTCCATTCCCCGCTTTGAATTCTGACAGCTGGGCAGATCGTGTTGGGCGTGTGGGGCGTGTGGGGCGTGAGGGGGAGGAAACAAAGAGATTTCGTCATCCAAATTGTGGGTCAAAGTCATAAGAGTCAGCGATTTGTTCTTCCCCGAATTACACACACCTTGCCGGCAGCCACCCGCACATCCATTCCACCTTCTGCTCCTCATCCTTCCCCCTCCAACACATGCAGCAGGCAAAGCATATCCCATCGAATGAATATTGTGTGTATCCTGGCAGGAAGACATTCCGGCTTCCTCTCATATTCCACTTTTGGATTTTTATTTCCCTTCAAGGGAGAGGCAGCTTCCACCTTTCAGCCCCCCCCCCGCGCTTACGCCCACACCACAGTGCCGCTGTGATTAAGATGACGGTAAAAGGAGCGCAAAGGAAAGGTTTCCGCTTTTCCTATGTGTTTTTTGTTTCATGAAAATGAGATGAATGAACGGAGCAATAAAAGAAAGGACCCCACGATTCCACACTGTCCTTGTTTAGAAAACAAAAACCAGCCAACAGAAATGGGTTACATTCTAAATTCTGTGCTCGAGATTGTGCCACATGCTCCCCGACCTGATGGGTTCATAGGTCAGAGTGGGATTTGCGTGGCACTCGGAAACCGGGTTGTGAGTCCTGAGTTAGAGCTCCCTCTCGATAACAAGAAAACGAATTAAAGATGCCTCTCGGGCAAGGGTCTAGCTTTTTTATTGCATTTCCTGCTCCCGAAGTGTACACACAATCATTGTCGCTACACGACGGAGTCTTGTTTACCTGTGGATGGAGTTTCGGGAGCGGACTCTGACTTGCTGGCTGTTGGAACGCCCCCATGGTACACTTAGCCGATGCTTACCTTGCCTTGTCCTCTGAAGAAGGTGAAAAAGTTTTCATTTACTGTGAGCTGTGCGAAGGTTAAGAGGTTTACGAATGTGTGTATTGGAGTGTGGGTGTGTGTGCCTTCGGTGGTCTTCGTTGTGCTTCACTTTTCGTCGCCTGAGGCACGTGCAGTTTAATTTTTCACAATAAAGAGTGTTGCCAATGAGGTGGCTTGTTTTTTTTTTTTTTTCTTTTCTTTTCAATTGTTTTTAAGTCGTGTCACTTTGGGTTGGGTTGGGATTTACTGACGGATTTTCGAAAACGAATTGCTGAAGAAATGAAATGCAGTTTCTGTGCTTTACTTCGAGAACGACCACATTTTGAGTCAAGTTAAACTCTTGAATTTTTGCTTACTTACTGCAATAAGAAGTGAAACAAATTTGGATTGAATGGGGTAAAGCTTACTTTCAATTTCTCAATTTTTATTCCGTGACATGGCACCAGTGAGCTTTGAATGTAGAAACGAAAATTAGGGCTTTGAGAGTTCACAATAGTTTCTTACTTTACAAAACTTTAGAATTGTGTCCAAACAGATGGTCTTTTCATTCATGAAACATTGACAGAAGTGTCGTGAACTCGAAAAAAGGGCAAGCGCCGCATTCAAATAATCAACCAATATTGCTTTGCGCATGAATCGAAGGTAGGTGTTTAGGCATTTACATCAAACGCGAACAACGAAGTTAGCACTATGCAAAAAAAATGCTAAGGAATCCAAAACTGGAATACATAAGAAACTACTACATAGAACTTAAAAATACTCCAACCATTTATAATCGTTGAAACAGAAGGAAGCATGCCTGTCCTGCCAGCTTGACTCACAATTGTGTTTGTAATTGTACATACGAAACCATTCACAAAATATCAAACATTTTCCTATCGACCATATAACAGATAGAAGCACAGGCGTTCTGTATCAGCCACTGCCAAAGTAAAAAAAAAACCCTAAAATCAAAGGAGTGCAAAAATTATCAAAATTCTTATATTATCACGTCCAAACGTCCAAAATCATAAAAAACGATGATGTGAAGTTCAAAATCATGAAGAGCGCACAATCATGAATAGACCAAAATTATGAAAAGCCCAAATTCATGAAAAGTCCAAAGACATACAAAACTCCAAAAATATAAAAAGACCTAATATCATACAAAGTCTAAAGTCATGAAAAGCCCAAACCTAAAACAACTCCAGCACCATGCATTCCCCGAAAATCGGGCTTAAAATGCCTAAAACCAGAAGACTAAAATCTTGAGAGTCCAACTTTTATGACTTTATGAGAAACCTAATGATCAGAATGGTATATACCCAAAATCTTAATAGGCCTAAAATCATAAAAGGACAATCAAAATAGGTCATAATAGGCCCAAGATCATTGACATTCACAATCACAACATTTTAAGACGACCAACATTCTTCGATCCTCAAAATTCTAAAAACCAAAAAATCTCTTAAGGTGGCCAAAAATCGTGAGACGGTAAAAATCGTAAATTGCCAAACATTTCAAAAAGACAAAAATCTTGACAGGCCCTTTGTGTGGAAGATTCCCAAAATGACAAAAGTCTTAAAAGGCTCTTAATCTTGCATTCTTCAAAAATTACAAAAGTAGAACCCCAAAATTCTAAAAAAAAAAACTGAAAACCTTAAAAATCGGAAGTAGTTCTAAGAAGCCCAAACTCGTAAAAAATCAGCCTTTGTACTTTTACGATTTTTGGCTTCTTAAGATTTTTTTCCGATTTTTAAGGTTCCTGAACCCTAAGGCTCTGGAAAATATCAGAAGCCTGAAGTTCGGTTGTAAGGCTAACAAATGTGTTTGTTCATTGTTTTACTAGAACTTAATGTCCGTATTTTACAAGCCCATTATACGCCTCTTATTCCCTTTTCGATCAGGACACATTTGTCATGTGCAGGTGAACGTCTTCTCATCTCCCATCATCACTCTCACATTCATACATCACTCACATCTCTTTTGTGTCTTTCAAATTTTTGTTTTTGAAGTCCCATAAACAAATTAAACGCAGTTGTGACAGTTGTCTCACGCAGTATAGACGTTCGTCCATAATGATCAAGTGCTCCAACTCCCCTACTCACTCCACAAAACTAAAGGTACAGTAAGCAAATTTCTACATTACTCAAACCCCACCGACGAATCTTCACATAGAACAAAGGCGACGTCTATTTCTCTAATCTCCCCCGGATTCAACGAACAAAATCGCATGACTTTCCCATAAATTGAATTACAAAAGCTCTTCCAAGGCTAGCAGCAAAAAAGACATCTCCTTCCGTCGTCATCTGATGGTGCTCTGTGCCCTCCATGACCTTAACGACATTCACAAATCTGTTTACCACTCAAAAACACGCTGATGGCAACACTTATCTACTTATGAAACTTTAAGGTGCACAAACAGTCCAACCCCATGCACACACACACACGCTCCCCGATTACATTTTAATACGTTTGTAAAATATGCAAACAGTTTATGTACGACATAGCGAAGCCTCTGACAAAATCGCAACGTAATACCTCTGGGAAAACGGGCGCGGGGGCGTGAGGCGGCCGGCACGATAGGGCGATGGTTGGTGAACTCGAGCCCACCTCTTCACATCTTCGCCCCCCCGGGCAGGTTCGTCGCACAACATCTCATTTTTGCAGCTCCCACACACATAAAAGATGCATTGCAACGAGGGAGCACTCATCCACTGTGCGCCCCGCTGTTGTTGGCACATGAAAGAGTCGAGGAGTCTTCGCTCATCGCTCCCTACGTGGCCCGTACCTAAGTCTTTCCATTCGTAAATATGTCATAAGCACACACATGAACCCAAAACACCGGAAAACAAAAAACCAGCAATCGGCTGTGCGGCTGGGCTGGTTGCCTTCCTCGCCGGGTGCCAACAAGTCAGGCCGGCAGAGAGAGCAGGGCCGGCAGCTCCGCCGGGTGGGCAGATGAATACAGGCTCGGCATTATGCCTGCCCCACGTGCACTGACGGGACGGGATTAAAATTTTGTAATTTCTGTGCCTGCCTGTGGTACGAATCCGGCGAAACACACAAAGAAAGCTCATCTTGTTCCATTTCCATTGGAGAAATTAAAAACTAACCTCAATCAGACGCCCGACCTGGCCAGGAGCAGGCTGCTGCGAGAAGACAAAGCAGCCGCCACCACTAGCACACTTTTCACCTGTCTCGTTGAATCCCTCAGCAGCGCCCAAAGCCCACGACTCTGCGGATGAGGACACAGTTGTTGGCCCGCTTTTCAAACCGACTTGACAGATCATGGGTGTACTCGTGGGCAATCACCCCGCTCTCCTGGGCAAGGCGTTGAATTAAAAAGCGATTAGGTGACGTTGAACCGAGCGTCCGAATGTCCGCTACTCTCTTTTCCCGATCCACTCGCCGGACAACATGCTTTTGCGGCACTTTGTCGGGTTTAATGACCGATTTAAGGTTCTCATCCGATTGCCCGTACCCGCGCTCAGGTAGCCATTAAGCAGCGACTCGCTCGGGGGATTTGAAGGAAAGTACCGCCGAAGGTTTTGCCTTCGATTGAAATCGTTAATTGAATTAAGACCGCGGACACAAACGGAGGCGGCTGCGGTCAGCGGCCAGCGGCCAACACAAAATCGCAGAAACGCAAGCAAAGGGAAGGGAAGGCAAACAGAAAGAGAGAGGGTCTCTGGCGAAAGATTATTAGAGGGCTACCGCGCAGAGGAAGTGACTTATCATTCAATCCCATCGAGGGTACACAACGTCATCGGGGCTTAGGTAGTTCAATCGCCACGCCACACACCGTCGCCGTGTGTGCCCGCGCTGACTTATGGCTTCCATCTGCGACCGAGACGAATGGAGTTTCGAGAGTGCGTCCGCGAGGAGACGCTTCCACGAACGATGACAAATAACAAATGACAAATGACTTCGTTGTGGTGTGTGTCTGTGTGCACACACACGTTATGTAACGGCAAATTCAAATGTCAGTCCTAATCAAACGCATCTGAGCGACAGACACGCGGTGAAAGCGACACGAAAACACTGCTCGCCTGTGTGTGTGTGACAGACATCGTTCTAAAACTGTCAATCTAATGACTGAATCCATTTTGTTTGCAGCAGATTTAATCAACGACTTGTTGCTCGCTCGGACGCCGCCATTGGCATCGCGACGACTTGACTTTGCCGGGCAGTCACTTAAGTGCCACTTATCCGACGGCCAGACTTTAAATTATTCATAATTCAGATGAGTAAGCGAATCGAAATTCGGCAAGATTTCCAGGCGTGGAACTGCTGGCGATAGCGGTGATATGTTGGCCTGCAATTAACCCAAGATCCACTTATCTGCGCGCTTAAAAGCGAAACGTTGTTTTGACTTCGAATTAATGACGGGGGGTGCACATGAATTCGTCTATCTGTCCGGCGATAACACCAAAATCCGTTGCCCTCATTTATCTCGAAAAATTGTAATTCAATGCGGAGAGCAATACATTTTAATGAGTTCACAGACTTCAGTAAATCACTCAATAATTACAATTTCTGCGTTCACGTGCACGTTTTCCAATGATCCCAGATAGCTGCCAAGTGAGCATCGCACTTCCCCATACGGTACGTGCGTCGTTGTTCTATTAATCGGCGACCTTTGCCTTGGGGTTTTTTTTTATTTCGGCTCCAAAAGTGTGTTTAATTATTAACGAAGCACATTTTTTACCACCCCTGAACTCCAAAACCGTCTGAGAACACCGCCTCCTAGAAGCAGTTTTGAAAAACCCATGCAAGTGTCACGCAATGCCTTGTCGTCCTTGGGGGTTTCAAAATAAACCCAGTGGGAGGCGACAATCGGCAGGTAACGCCTGGTCGTCGATTGTTGGAGGTTGTTGGAGGACAATGCGCGTGTAGGACATGTTTGAATTGCCTTGTGGAAGGAACTCTGAAAGTGGAGTGTGGAAAGAAAGGAACACAACAGCCATAAGGAAGACATTTTAATTGAAACTTTGCTTCGTGTCAGAGGGAGGGGGGGTTATTTTCAAAGGTTACAAAGTTGCGTGCTTCACTAACGTGAAAGAAAACCTTATGGTCTCTTATCGGATATGACTTTTGAATCGCCATTTCTTCTCTAGCCCTTGAGGATAAGACGAGACATTTGGTTATTTATTTTTTTAAGCATAACTTCGCCTCACGGCACGATAGTGCCACTATCACAGTCGAACAGCTTGACTTCACCTGGCGAACGTGCTTAAAGAAAGAATACAAAGTCTGTCCAAGACGGCCAAAGAAAGTCAAAATGTGTGATCTACATCGAATATCGGAAGAAGGAGACAGGGCTTTAATAATAATGAGTGGCACTACGTCCAGCAAGGGACCAGGGTGTAGCTTCTACAACAACTACTCGTATTGTGCCTGCTAATAGAAGAGACGAACATTTTTCTGCCGACTCCGAATGGCGCAATTTGAGAAGCGTTCCATAGACAATTGATGCCGTGAAAAAATTTGAGGTGTCCCGTCCGGAAATCAAACCTAGACCTTCTGCGTGTGGGTCGACGCACTTACCCACTACGTCACGGCGACCACATACAGGACTTTACCGTGCCGAATAATTGGACCGATTCGAAGACAAATTGTAGCGGGTTTCCTCCACTGCACCGTCCATCAGAGATAGACTGGACGACTTTCCGAAGAGCAGAATTGGTGTGCATCCGTTGTATATGACCAAGACATCGTACAGCTCGTACGCTGAACTCTTTGTTGAATTTTCTCCAATCATTTTCATCTCTAACCAACCAAGAGCAGCCTCGTTTGCTTTTGACATAGTCCATGACTCTGCGTCTTATGATTCATCGTGAGGTTTGATTTATAATGTAAAATAAAATACACATATTTGAAAGTTAACTTAAAATTTATGTTATCGGTTAAAAGAACAAATCATGGCATTTACTTTTAGAAAATGATATCATGTAAATATTGGCCATGACTGTGTATGGCGTGTCCATTCGGAATGTTAAATTTTGTTTGACTCGCTCAACTATGTTAGACTATGACTATGCCTCGATATGTCAGAAGCAAAGTACTTGCTGTTTACTCGGATTCGTTTATGTTTGAAGTTGACATCAACACGACTTCGATTCGCCTTGGACTTGCCGAAAACTTCGGCTGCGGAAGAACGGAAAAACGCAGCGTGATGTCAATGGCGCTTTTGTGGGTATTGCAACGGAGACCGCGAAGATGGGTTTAGCGGTAAACGAGGGTATGACCAAGTATATGCTGTCAACAAGAAAGGACACCCAACACCGACGTCTCGGTCAGAACGTCACAGCAGACAGATATAACGTTCAGGCAATCAAAAACCTTGTCTGCCTAGGCACCGCTATCAATCCAGACAATGACACCAGCGCTGAAATCAAACGAAGAATAACTCTTGCCAATCGCTGCTTCTTTGGGCTAAGAAAGCAATTGGTAAACAAAGCCCTCTCTCGAACAACCAAGATAACGCTTTACAAGACCTTAATCGTCCCAGTCATGTTATAAGGCGCGGAGGCATGGACTTTGTCAAAAGCGAATGAATCTGCTCTTGGTTGCTTTGAGAGGAAAATTCTTTGTGTGATTTTTTGCCCCGTCTGCATAGATGGTAAGTAGAGGAGGAGATATAATACGGGCTGTTCAGTGACAACGACAAAGCTAGAAGAGTGAAGATCCAACGATTGAGATGGCTAGGGTCATACAGAGCTGATGGAAACCAATGCTACGCCCCAAAAAGTCTTTGAATCCACCCCTGAGGGACGGCGCGGTAGAGGAAGACAGCAACTCAGGTGGCGCTAGCAAGTGGAAAGAGACCTCAACGAACTATGCGTGAGAAACTGGAGACAACTAGCTAGAGATCGAGCTGGTTGGAGACGCTTGTTTGTTTAGGCCCAGGTCCACCCCGACTGTAGCGCAACCTTAAGTAAGTTAGTTAGTAACTAATTATGCTGGGAATTCGAATTCAGTATGATTTCCAAAATTGAGTGAAACTACAACAGCTCACAAGGATCCAGAACTACCTTCTTCAGCGTTTTGTGCGTTCTATCGTAGAGGGGGGCCAAAGTTTTTTGTCAACTCCGAACAACAAGATTTGAGAAGTTTTTCATAAACAACTAGAGTGTTCTCAGCAACTCTAAAGAGCTGGTGTCGAGATATCCAGTTCCAAATCAAACTGTGATCTTCACCCTATGAGTCGATGGACGTACGTACCCACTATGCTAAGGCGGCCACAGTCAGTCTTATAGGGGTTTAAAAAAATATTAACAAGAACAAGCTTACGGGAAGTTCAACGACACAATATTCAGGTTACTCAGTACGGAGGCATTTTCGCTTACATGGAGTTACTGCAAAAAGACAATTATTGACAAAGTTTGTTGTTCTGATAACCATAAGCATGTTCAAAAATTATCATGCTTCATAACAGAGGATCGCTGAGATGGGCATCAAGAAATATATGCCCTCGCACGGCATAGCTGACTTATTCGTAATACAACTGGCGTCCAACTGTGATTCAACGCACGTCACATTGCCTGTGAACTAAACATCAATTCGTCGCTAAAGCAACTTTCTACGTTCGAACTGAAAATATTGCAGCGGACAAACAACATCTACGTTGTCCACTGACGTCGCATAGGAATCATGTGGTACCTACGAACGATATTTGAATCTGGTCTGGCCTGTGCTTCCTGTCTCTTAACAAGATAACCAGCTTTTGTGTGAGTACCAAGACTCCCAGCCAATGAAATCAGAAAAACTTTTGTGCATTCTACTCACAGTCATCTATCCAGCAGTCTTTCACCTTCGCCAGTCAAAAGGACAATTACTGATCGTATGTTAAAGGTCCAACTTATTAGACCATCGGAAGACGAAACCTAAATATGCCGGTCTAATAAATGAACAGATCAGAAACTAAAGATAGACGTTGTAATACGCAAGCCCTTGGGTCTTGGTAAGGATTTAGACTTAAGGTCATCAATCAAAGCTGCCGGGCCGAGGATAGTAAGTTTTCGAAGCCCTCTTCATACCGAGAAAAGCTTCTGCCGGAACTGGTACGATATCAACCTCAGTTCACTTTCTCCCTCTTAAAAAAGTCCCAATACCGCTTAACTCAGCCTAAGTGTAGAATGAATTCGCTACACCATTCCGTTCTCCTTCGAACCTCATCGAAATTATTTAAACTTTCTCAAACAATTCCATTAGCAGCTCTTAAACTATTCGTAGCACCTAAAAGATGACTAAACACGGACAATGATTAGAAATCGCCAAGCAAATCAGTTAACCACCGACCGCCGTACGAAACACAAAACCCAACTGGCCACTGCAACGCGAAGCCTTAAATAAATTGCTTCACCACACCACCACCTAAGCTCCCTTCACATGCCTGTCCAGAACATGTTGCTGATGCTCAAGACAGATTGAGTTTATGAGCATCTGACCACCACCGTAACGTGCAGAGTTTTCCTTGTTTGTTAACTTCACAGTCCAGCAGCGTTTTCCTTATCCAATTTAGTTGCCACCCGCTCGTACATCTTCCACACTCCGGAACTCCACGTTCACGTGTACCTTCATTTACCGTTCACTCACTAACCAAATAACCAACTCCAAGTCCAACTTCAATTCATTGCAAAAGCTATAAATTTCATTTCAAGCTTCCGTAGCGCCCTTTAGCACAAGGCTCCGCGTTCCCGGGCATGTATCCTTTATTTTTTTTTAAACGTTCATTCAAACACTCCTCATACTTCATCTTTTCTTCGAGAGCAACACCAACAAAAAAACCAAAAAAAAGTTTGAGAGCACGACACAAAAAAATAACCAACAGCCATGAGCACAAACTGACCAAACTTTCTGACCATGACTGTGCCACCCGCAGCCCACCCTCGTATAGAAGACAAAATGAAAAATGAATTACAACACCAACCTCTGGACCCGAGGACATTCACTAGCATCGAACACAGCTCCTGCGGCCCCCTCCAGGACAACGCTCCGAATAAAGGCGAAAACTTCTCGCCGAGTGGAAAGTGGCCCACCTCCCAGCACACACAGCAATGCAACCGCAGACACCTACGCAGCGCGCTCAGATCCATTCGATTCAATACCAGAGGACATGCCGGTAAACTACACACGATACTTCTCCTCCTCCCCCCGAACACACCCACAGACCAGGCAAAAAAGGACTCGTCGAATCACATCAATCAAGTTCTCATGCAAAATAATGTCCGCCGAGGTGGAAAAACGTGAAAAATAATCGATGGCTACTTGCTGCCGGAGTTTATTATTATTTTACAGCGCCCACCCTCCCCCTAAACTCCCCCGCCCATCGATGACGGCGGAAAACCGTGGCAAAAACGTAAACGATTGCATAACAATATCCATTGCAGGGCGTAATTTATACATTGCAATCAGTCGGCGTGTGTTTTTCAACGGTGTTTGTCCGTGCTCTCGGTGCACAGCAATTTACATTCGGATGCGGGCTCCGTCCCATGAATTCACAAGTAGCCCGGCATTTATCCGACCGGCCGGCTGGAGCTTTTCCAGACCGCATGCACCAGCCAGATCACTGATGCTTGTATTTTTCCAACGAATTGCATCTTTGTTATCTTAATT
This sequence comes from Eristalinus sepulchralis, assembly GCA_944738645.1. Classification (NCBI taxonomy): domain Eukaryota; kingdom Metazoa; phylum Arthropoda; class Insecta; order Diptera; family Syrphidae; genus Eristalinus; species Eristalinus sepulchralis. The sequence goes on from OX122886.1 coordinate 61,156,485, forward strand.
AATCGGCTGCATTTGTGCGAAGTGAGGGGAGGGGACGAGCTCTTAATGGCCGCTCGGCCATTCAAGCAGCTGTCAAATGAGCCATTCTTCTTCTCGAGCTGTGTGAGCAAAGTGAACTGGAATACAATTGCCGGCTATTGTGCGACGAGGAAGCATCAGATCTTTGTCTCTGCAATCAGAGATGGAGATTAAAAGTGGCTAGGCGGCAGTTAATGCGATGGCGATAAATTGAATTTTATTCTGTGCTTACACGGAAATCAATAAAACCAGACCGGTCTTCGGATGGAGAGAGTGTCACAGGGACGCTCCGTTGATTCGGATCTTTCAGAGAGTCCACAGAAGTTTTCGTTGACGTTGATCTTTACACGTGATTAACAGCGATGCAGCAGTGTGGTGTATCGACATGAAAACAATTCAGAACACAGCCCCATGACGGAACACACCCCAAAGAATGACAGAGATGTCCAAGCGGCTCATACGCTTGCCGGGTTTACAAAGCAAGCACACAAAAAAACGATTACACTTGAGCAAACTAAAAAAAGTTAAATCAATTCAGAATGTCACGCATTCTCCATCATACACAGTTACAGAACAAGAAATTGTTCCGTTGAAACAACGGCGACATCATGCATGGCATTGTCAGGGCCGAAGAATTTAAATAATTCCCTGAGAGAACACAAACACTTGTGACGATTAAGTGTCTTTATGGAATCCGCGGCGAAGTGCTGCGGAGCCGAATGCGAGCTTAATTCGTTGTGTACTCCTCTTGTAATGTATGCAGATTTAAATTGAATTAAAGCCGGAGGAACGAAGCTCCGTGGGAGATTCGCGGAAGAGAGCGCTTGCGTAAGTAATTGTTGCGGAAGATGGACGCAAATTGTCATGTTCTTGAAGGCGGACTTTGACAGCGGAAAGTGCAAAGCTCGCGATGGTTTTCTTTTGTGAATTGTTGAGGGTGATTGATGTGCTTGGTGTGGACACCGTGAGGCATTTGGTGTGGGCGTCGCATCACACGTCTTTATCCATAAATAGAGATTGTGATGTAAGTTTCGTCAAAAGTTGCAAATTAATAAGATGGCCATTTTGATAAACGGTTAAGCAAGCTCCTTAACCCTAACTAGGTTTTCTCATGTATCTTCACAAATGCCATAAATCAGCACAAAACTACGAACAATACATTGCGCATAAATTTTGCGTCTTGGAAAATGAAAATGGCCGCCTTGTCATTTCTTTGCATGACAATGTTTTTGAATATTTTTATACCTCTCCATTGCTTAAAGAAATTGTCCTTAAAAAGTTAAAAATTATGGTTAAATTAAGTACACAACTGAATATAGAAAATTTTGAAGGAAATAATAACTGAATTATTTATGACAATAGTTCGGAGAGCCAGAGAAAAGTTTCAATACATGAAATAGGGTGGGATAAGGTCATTAAATTTTTGTTAGCTTTTGAATATTCGTATGCTTCCACCTTTAATACTTCATTCAGACACAATGACGTCACGCTGTGATATTTTAAAACTGCCCAGCGCAACATGTTCATATAAGAATCTCGCCAGTAAAACAGAACTTACAGACAAAAAAACTATTACAATTAAATCCGGGGTAAACAACTACAAATCATAGAACAAATTTGAAAAAAACAAAAATGGCCGCCGTTCATCTTCTTTCATTACTTGAACACCAACCGCAATTGAGATCATTCAATGAGAGAGTGAATTGTATCCCGAGAGGGGGTAAACTAAGAGGGCATTAACCACAAGTGAAGAAACGGATTGAATTGTGAGTTGGGCAATCAAATTGATGCGGGTTAGTGTCATCGTGTGACCCAGAGAATGACGTTTTTTCTGGGTGACGGATGATATGCTTAATCGTTCTGTCAATTGGGAATGTTTTCTCCTCCATTCAAAGATGCTCAAACTGTATGAAGATTGAATGGTTTAGGGTGACGTTTGCAGTTTGGTTAATTTGTGGTGTACTCGTGAAATATGTATTCCCAATTTGACAAGGATTTTGTGGCCAAGCGAATTTGTGTTTGTTGATTGAGTGTTTTTATTGGGGAATATTCATCTTCGTTTACCAGCTTTTTTTTGTGTTAAACGCAACGGATTTGTATGACTCTTGGCGACGACATGTCATGCAAATAAAAAGTTTTCTGTTTAAAGCCACGAAGTAAAGCTTCCAGTGAAGTTGCTGTCCGCTTTACATTTGATTAGTTTCGGCAATTCCATAGTAATCTGAACAACCGCTGTCTTTGCGCAGAAGTTGTGCTGATAGAATACAAAGTCGCTTGCAAAAACAATTACAATCCTTTCATTCTTTTAAAAAAGGGAGCGACGCACAGGGACATGTCATTCAGGTGAATTGACTATCTAGTAGATAAATTCGGTGCAGATATAAAATTTGGGCATTTCAAAATCTTGGCTTTTTACATTTCCTCTTCTTTTTTTGTGGCGCTACAGTCCGGGGTGGACCTGAGCATCAACCAACATACCTCCCCAGCCAGCACGATCTATCGCCAGCTGCCCAATCCAAGTTGGTTGAGGTCCTTCTTTACTTGTGTGCGCCACCTTAGCCTAGGTCGTCCTCTGTTGCGTTGTCCCAATGGTTCAGATTCGAAGACTTTTCGGGCCGGAGCAGTGGTGTCCATAAGCTCTACATGGCCTAGCCATTTTAAGCGTTGTATCCCAAGACCCTTGACTAGGCGCATGTCGCTCTACAGTTCATCATTAAATCTTCTCCTTCATATGCCATCAACGCAAGCAGAAGCAAAATTCAATACGCAAAACTTTTCTCTCGAAAAGCGCTTCCTCATCTGCGCCATGGAGTAGGACTGGAATGATCAGTTCTTCTATATAAAGCAAGCTTCCAGAGAGAGGCCTCTTTTACTCAATTGCCTCTTGAGACCAAAGAAACAGCGTTTAGCAAGAGTGATTCTGCGTTTGATTTCGGTGTTGTTGTCCCTATTTACAGCGAAGGCGAGGAAGACGAAGTCCTTGACTACCTTGAAGTTTCTGCTGCCTTGTGTGACGCTGTGTCCGAGACGTCGATGTTGTGCATACTTCTTTGTGACTGCACGTACTTCGTTTTGCCCTCACTAACCACCACACCCATTTTAGTCGCTTCTGCTTCAATGCCATCAAATGCCTCATTGACGTCGTCGGTGTAAGCTAGCTATTGAACTGACTTTTGGAAGATCGTGCCTCTGGTGTTGACTTGTGAGTTACGAACCATCTTCTCGAGGATGATCTTAAAGAAGTCACATGACAGTCCGTCGATTTGTCTAAAACCTTTTTTGGAATTGAAGGTCTTGGTGAGTTCGTTCCCGACCTTGACGGAACAGCGAGAGTTCTCCATCGTCATCCTACACGATCTGACGAGTTTAGTAGGAATGCTAAAACTAGACATGGCCGTGTATAGCTCTTCTCTATGCACACTGTCATATGCGGCCTTGAAATCGACAAATAAGTGGTGAGTGTCGATTTGCACTTCTTGGGTCTTTTCCTGGCCTGAACCCACACTGATAAGGACCTATAAGGTTGTTGACGAATGGTTGTAGGGGTTCCCACAATACGGCAAAAAGAATTTTGTACGCGATGTTAAGGAGACTAATCCCTCATTGGCGCAGTTGAAGGGGTCTCCTTCCTTGTGGACCGGACAGACCGCGCTGAGATACCACTCATCGGGCATGCTTTCCTCCGATCATGTCTTACAGATGAGCTGGTGCATGTGCCCAACCAGGTCATCTCCAGCTGCTTTAAACAGTTCTGCGGACAGTCCATCCGCTCCAGTCCGAATACGATCATTAGGAGATTTTATAGCTGAATTGAATTTAATTTGTATTTTGAAATAGATAGATAGATAGAATAGAATAGATAGATTTTGCTGCTACTCGACAACGTGTCGGTTCTCCCTTTGGTCTATCTGTGGCCAGCTTTTAAAAAAAAACGTTGGACAGCAAACTATTGGAGAACATTCTTTCAAAACGCATCCATACTTCGCTCTTTCAACGTCATTAAGTGCCCACAGAGTTAAACAATCGCCACATGCTACATCTAGTCCACAAATGAGCTTCCTTCCAATACAACCACTGATTCAAAAGACTGATCCAAGGCGAATGTGAACGCATTTTTATATTTAAATTAATGTCAAATGTCTCAAACATACGTCTCTCGAACAATCTTAAAGCCAATATGTTGCTTGAACCGGTTCGCATTGACATATCCATGTACAACAGATTTCACGAGATGTTTGGCACGTAGTCATTGTCATTTGAGTGGAGGCATCATCAAACGAGGCAAGTAAAGCACAAACAATTAAAATTCAATTTGCAAATATTTATGAAACCTCGCTGCAAATAAATAGAGGATTAATCTTATTGAAACACAAAGTCTAATTTATCTTTGGAGGAGCGCGTTTGAATAATTTGCATGCCAAAGAATAAGCTAGAACAGGCTTTCGACAATATTCAACTAATTATGAAAACATTGTCTATGCTAAGCTTGACTTACTGACACAAAGTTCAAACGCGTGCACCGTCACAGCGTAAATTGCAGAATCTTATCATAAAAGAAGTTCTTCCCCTTTCCCAGATGTTTCAGTTTTAATTTCTCTTGACATTTCAAATGAACCACGGAATTCCAGACAAGTTTGTCGAAACCTCGATGACGTTAGCCCAAATTATAGTACGCTCCAAGACGAACCACCAGTCACCGCACGCATAATTCAATTCCTTCAATCCAAGTGGTTCCGGTCCGGAGTGAAGTGAATTTACTTGTTTCGTGGCGAAATAAATCATCACGTTGCGTGCTCAGCTGAAGAACAGTTTATCATACCCGAACGGCAACCCTGTCTAGATTAATTACGAGCGACTAACACTTGATTTACGCCATTCGTTGCGTTAAGATATCTCAATTAAGGCTCACGTATTTCCTGCATTTTTCACAATTTTTTCTTTTGCCTTCGTCCACCCCCTCAATGAACAAAATATTGGTCTCACCGAGTGGTCTTTTTTCAGACAAAAAAAAACTTTCCATTTGTTCAAATGTAATAAACATTCCATTCAAGAGGGGCAGCAACAAACAAGTTTTATTATTTAAAAACATTCACTGCCGTGTGTTTTTGCCAGTTGGAGAGATTTTTTAATTGAACTTGCGAGTGAGTCTGACGAATTTTCTCGTAAACAAGACGAGCCGAATGTTATTCATCGTGTTTGTTTCCGAAGAAAACCTCATTTAAGTGCGAATCGGTACACATTTGAATTCTCAGAAAGAAGTAAACACATTTTTTGATCAGATCAGAATTGAGTGGGAAGTCAGAGAATGCGATTGTTTTCAATAAAGTCTCGAATGAAAGGGGAAATTCTTTTCCATTAAAATCAATTGTGAATTGAATTTGCTTTGACTGTGAACTGCAAATATGTAAATGGGGACTGTTGACAGAACGTCAGAAAAAAAAGAATTGCGACCGACTAGACGGGTGGTAAACGTCAAAAAATGAAAAAGAACAAAAACCGTCGAATGGTACTTGAAGCTTCTAAAGATTGCGAAACGTCAAAAGCTGGTGAAAAATGTCAAAAATTGATGAAAATATTGGAATATGAAGAGTAACAAAGATTACAAAAAATAAAGAATTTTATCTGAGTACATAAATGCAATGAAAAACATCAAAAGATGGCGACAAACGTCAAATGATTATAAAAACGTCAAAAGAGGCCGGTAAACGTCACAAAAACATGATAAACGTCAAAAGAACATGACAAATGTCAAAAAATGACGACAATAGTCAAAAGGTGATGACGACAAACTTAAAAAGAAGATGACAAACGACAAAAGATGCTGACGGACGCGTCAAAAGATAGTGAAAAATGCTAATGATAGATGTGCCAAAAATGCGATTTTTCATTAATGTATCTGAATACATACACACATGCAGTGAAAACTATCAAAAGATATCGACAAACATCAAAAGATGGCGACAAACGTCAAAAGAGTCAGGTAAACGTCACAAAAACATGATAAACGTCAAAAGAACATGACAAACGCCAAAAGAACATGACAAATGTCAAAAAATGACGACAATAGTCAAAAGGTGATGACGACAAACTTAAAAAGAAGATGACAAACGACAAAAGATGCTGACGGACGCGTCAAAAGATAGTGAAAAATGCTAATGATAGATGTGCCAAAAATGCGATTTTTCATTAATGTATCTGAATACATACACACATGCAGTGAAAACTATCAAAAGATATCGACAAACATCAAAAGATGGCGACAAACGTCAAAAGAGTCAGGTAAACGTCACAAAAACATGATAAACGTCAAAAGAACATGACAAACGCCAAAAGAACATGACAAATGTCAAAAGATGACGACAATAGTCAAAAGGTGATGATGAAAATCTTAAAAAGAAGAAGACAAACGACATAAGATGCTGACAAACGCGTCAAACGATAGTGAGAAAAAAAATGCGATTTTGAAGAATCAATATCAAACATCAAGCATTGAGCGAAATAGTGATGTACTTCACAAACTAACAAAGAACAACAAAAAATGATAAGAAAAGTCGGCAAGCAAACGTCAAAAGATGAGAAAGAAAACACGTCTGTTAGGGTATACTGACAAATTCTCTGATTTTAAGGGGGGAGGATGAAATTCTATCAAAATAAACGTGTCCAAAGGTCAAGAGATGACGGGTAGCGTCAACGGATGAAAAACGTCAAAAAAAACGTCGAGACCTGTCGAAGAATATAAACAAAAAGCGATAAGCCCGGAAAATAATCAATTCACACAACAATAGACGATAAGAAACGATGACGAAAAGTGTCAAAAGATAAGAAATTTGACAAAAAAAAATAGTTAGCGAAAAAAAAATAAGAACAGCTACAAAGAATGATAAGACTCGTTACAAAAGTGTTGCAAAACACAAAAAGGTGTCAAACTACGATGACAAATGTAACAAGATGACAAGGAAGACTTTTAGGGAAAGTTAAGTTAAAAAATGTGACCTTCCAATTTGGCGCTAAAAACACTGATTATTGAAAATATTGCACATTGTTTACAATTCTTCCAGTATGTTAAGTGCAACGGTAACTTTAATGATCTCTACATTATAAATGCGAACATTTGAGTAGATGTTGAAAAGAGAGCACGTCTCTTGGAAAACCAAATTTGATCCCTTCGAGGTAAGCTTTTCAAAAGCATATATGTCACAGCATAGAATCACTGATTTCACATTGTGAACTTATTTATATTCCACCGTGAAAAAAACGCCTAACCACGTAATTACGTCAAAAGATGATGAGAGCAGTCACAGCACCAATCACAGCAAACCCCACCGCGTAGCAACGCAGTTCGTTTGAGCGTCAATGCTAATTGCATTGACCCTCCATCCACGACTGGTGGCAATCGCAAAAAGCACCAGTGGGCAGATTTAAATTGAAAGTATTCGATATTTTCGCACTTGTATGGCTGTTCTACCAATAATGGTAGAAATTAGTCATAGGTAATTATCGCAGCGTAAAATCGATTCAATTGATGTGCTTCAAAAGCGCACTTTAATCGCAAAGCCATGCGCGCACAATGACGCACGCAATGTGCGATTAAAGCAGCCAGGCGTTCAATGATTTAAAAACTACCACGTTCGCGCTGACATCATTCGTTGGCCTTCAGTGTGCAGGCAAACTCTCAGACTACGCCTAAAGCACCATTTGATCCCGAAACCTTAACAGGCCAATAAAGATTTGCCAGGATTTCCAACTTATTCACCGCATCAAATCTGGTCGTCAAAGAAATCTGCTCATCACGCCCCATCGAATTGTCAATTCAATTCCATTCTGCTGACATGTGAGGCACAACTCGGATGACATATCAATCGAAATATTCCCCAAACATTTCTTCCAATAAATTTCGTTTCGAATCCTTGTGATTACGGTGATGGCATCGCATACATCCACTTGTCATTAGATTACTGAGAACCGGCTGTGCGAATTTCTCGTATCGTTTCGAGCGCCAGCCCTCCTAACGAGCACGACGACGATGATTGCCAATACTCTCACTTGTCATTAGATTATTACAATCGTTGGCGAGAGCGCCCCCCCTCCTCCCGCCGCGCACAGGACGTTCGTTCCAATTCTCCTCTCCCTCCCGCTCCACTCCGCGTTCACCTTGTTCCGTGCGCACGAAAAATTTTGTTATCGCGCGCCACAAAATCAAGGACTTTGGTTCGGTAATCGTTCATTCGAAAGTAAGGACAACAAGGAAGTTTCTGACGATAAAATTGGTGGCGACGAGGGCTGTGTTGTTGTTGGTGTGTACTGTGTGACAGGAGATATGTCAGCTTAGGGAGCGATGTCTACTCTTGCGTACAATTGCAGAACAATAACTCGATTTATCCATCAGAACCACGGCCGCCGCCGTCATCACACGTTCGCGCTGTATTTGCATATAAAATTATATGTCCTCCTCCTCGACTCATATATGCAATAAACGTTTATAGTAAGCGATAAAATTAAATTGTCGACAAGAATGTCAGACTCGATGCTTTTTTCGGCTTCTGCCGGTGTCATGTTGTGATACGCAAGCAGCGCGCCGCACATGTCACGACTTTTCGGTCGGTCTCGCATGTGTGTGCGTCTATCGGCCTCGCCATCAAGGTCATCAGGGTTGAATAGGTTCCACGATGGTGGGGGGGGGGGGGGGGGGGGGGGGGGGCATGGCGCAGATGAGCCCCAGAAGGGGACGCAAATTGGTGAGATCGAAGTAATAGCATGTCAAGGAGATCTCCAGGCATATGCTATCTTTACGCTGGTTCACGGCTCATTGGCGACCCGGTTTTCATTTCTCACCACCGCACGCCCGCCCGCCCAACCATGTTGCCAAGGTGTGATGGGATTTGCCAATGCGCCAATTTCTTTTTTGCCAAAGCAGTTTAACGAGCTCCGGGGGAGGCTCTGTGCCGTTGCCTCCTTTAAAATTAAAGAACACTCCACACCCGGGGAGCCACTTGAGGCGTGGAGGCATTAATGCGAAGACGTACTTTTTCGACTACAACACTGGCATCGACATAAAACCCATTGGAGTGGATATTTTATAGGTTCCATGGGGTTATGTGAGAGATGAGCGCCACCGCGTACCACAGCTCCCGAAATGACAAAGCATCGCGTTCTCGTATTGGAAAGTCTCCGCTGAGGCGATTGTATATTAAAACACTTTCCAAATGAAAATGTGGAAGTTGCCTTCGAGCGATGTGCTTAGTGAGTCCTTATCAGCCTTGAAGGATAAATCTTTGCCGATACATTGTGTTTTTATCCTATCGCCGACTTTATTGCTGTGAACGCGGGATTACGCAACCGTTGGGAGGGCGCTGGTGCGAGGGCTCAGGATATTAGCTGTCAACAAGTTTTTTTTAGTATCGCCCCTTAGCGTTTTTCTGTTTTTCGCGTTTATCTTGAGGGCATAGATTTAAGGGCGCTTTTAAAGAATATTGCCGTCGCATGGGGACTTCGAAATGTGATTTCTTTGGGGAAATAATTACCAGTTGTGTGTGAGTGCATTGGAATGCCTGATGGTTGGAGTTGGAGTTGGGTGACAACTCTGCAATGACGAAGTTTTACGAGCTGTCAAAGTGTGTTTTAAATTTATGGCAGCGTTACATTTTAAACGTATTGATGAGTATTGCTTTGTCGTTGTGTGTGCTATTTGGTACGAGAATGTACATACTTAGATGTAGATACCTGTGCTAAAGTGCTCCTAAATGAAAAGCTGCCGAAATGTAGACCTGCGAAAGACGGTGCTCAACCGCCTTGTATAATTTGTTTGAATATTAAGCGACGACACGTTTTAGATGTAGGCTACTTTGAGCAAACTGTGTTGCGTATCCAAAAGCGACCCAAAATTTTTGGCAGAATCCTTGCTCTTCGTAGATCATGATTCAGACTGATGCTTTAACTAAAGTCTTAAGCAGGCTAATCTGTAAAAGAATTAAATTAGAGTCATTGCAAGCAGGTAGGCAGACAAGGGTGGCTTTAAGGAAACTCTTTGCGGCAGTATTGGCTCATTTCCCAGTTCAGTGGGATAACATATAAACTCTTTGCAGTCATGTTGATGTTTCTACAAGGCTGAATAGTTTGAGGATGGAAGCTTTACTGGATTTCCGAAGGCAAATGCACCAGAGGATATGTAAATACTCCGTCCTTTTGGCGAGCAACTTCAGAGCAGGAATACATTTTCTTGTCATTCTTCGTTTAGATGACACATACAGACGTCGTGGAATGCAAAGCCCAGTCTTCTGGTCACGTGTCGCAATCAGACTGTGGTATGCGTTGGCAAGACCTAGTCTTTGAACTGTTAAGAAAGCTCAAATCTTTTGAAAAGGGCTAGATCAGTTCAACAGTAGCCACTGTTGGCTCATGTGTGGACTGAGTTTGTGGTGAATTTGAACGATTGTCGTCTTGTTATTTCCTGGAGTGTCTTTGCGTTCGGGCACCCAGCATAGGAGAATTTTTTAACTTGGATAACTCATCGAGAGATGTCCAACAATCGATTAGGGTTTTCTGAATTTCAGAAAACTGTAACCGACTTTCGGTTATACTAATTGACTGACACTCAAGCCCGCGAGGGACCACGACTTAGCTTCTTCAGCAACTATTTATGTTGCACGTGCTTCTGTTTTCTCATGAGTAAAGGGGACCATTAGTAGAGAGTCACCGCATCGTAGTGGGTAAGTGCGTCAACCCACCTTTTTCGAGCTGCTGACAACACTCAAAGAGTATCAATTGTCTATGAAAAAGATTCTCAAATCTCGCCGTTCGAAGTCGGTAAAAACCATAGGACCCTTCCACTCAACACGAGACGTTGGTGTAGAAGCTAGACCCTGGTCCCTTGTGGGCTGTAGTGCCACTCAATAATAAAAGAGGCGACCTACAATTTTCCGCCGTCTCCAAACGGCGGATTTTGAGATGTTTTACATAGACAAGAAGTCCCTTTGAGTAAAGCGAGCAACTCGAAAGAGGTGATGCCGTGAAGAATTAGAGGTGTTCATTGAAAATGGGATCTTGGCGCAACGGCATACCACCCACTATCCGTGAAGATGCAAATATCTGGAGCGTAATCATGATAGTGAAAATGTGCCAGGACTAGCCAATGTTTTCTTACGCGACTTTTTTCGGGGTCACTTTTTGTCGGGGCTGTATTTTAATGTATTTGATAATCTCATCATCGTCATAACCTTTAAGCCGTATGTTCCACTTAAGAAGTCGTATGTTCCACTCAGAGGGTAGTGCACAAACGGAAGCCCTCCAGGTTACTCGATCCTCCGCCGTCGACTCTTACTCATCAGTCGATATTCCCAAGTGCAACCAGGCGAGTTTATGGATTTGATCCAACCACTTCGTCCTGGGTCTGCCGAGAGGTCGCCTACCTGATGGTATTATATCTAAAGCTCGCCTCTGAAGTCGTGATGAAGAGCCATTTGTACCACGAGGCCACACCGACGAAACAAATCCCTTTCCATCCCATGAAGTACCTGCTCAATCTTTCGCCTAAAGAAGTTTCCAAATCTCCGAAATAAAAAGCTATTGATCGCAGAGATCTATCGATCGATCATGAAGATTGAAGACTTCAGCATAAAAGGAGTTTATTTTAGTAAGTATGACAAGCTTTTTTGCCAAAAATTCTAATTTTTCGTGTTTGTAGATCTGTTTTATTGATAAATGCAGTGTCAATAACTTTGGTTTCGAAAATAAAGCTCAATAAAGTTCACACAGAGAGACATTTTTGGTAAAAATTTCAATTCTTTATACTGTTTAGAATTTGCCATTTACTCTGAAAAACAACAACGTTCAAATGGCCGCCCCCAAAAGACCCGTAGAATGCGATTCCTTTGAGGCATTTTTAACAAGGAAAAAATAGCAAAGAGGCTGAAAGGCAGTCAAGTATTTTTTTTTAACTAGGTTTATTTAGAGCACCTTCATAGGGTTAGTAAGTTAGATGTAAGGAATTGAATTATTAAGTTAGTTTTGGGAAAATTTGTCTAGCATGCATATGTCTAGCAAATTTGAATAACAAAATGGCATTTTTAATAGAATTTTCACACATTTCGGGAGGTATCTCGGACATAACTTAAGTAATGTTGGTTTGTCTAGAGTTCGGAAATATTCGCTTAGACATAATCTTTTGCGTGAACCAACATTAGAAAATTTCAAGTTATCAAATTGGATGATCTTTGTGTCTAATTAACGTTGCCAAATAGTGAAATTGCGCCACCAAAAAATTTCTAACGAAATAAAAGAATAATTGGCGATGTAATGAGCATTGCTACCCGTATTGTTGAAGCCACATATCATCCAAGTGACAACCTTTAATAGAAGAAAAAATAAGAATCGATTATCGTTCGACCACATCGCCCCAAATTGTCGAGTAACCTCTACCAAATGGCATCACCGAAAAAAATGCAGACCAATGTCACCTATCGACCATAGAGCAAAGCAAACAGTCATTTCGTGCTGGATGCAACGGTATCTCATCGATTATTTGTGGGTTTTCTAAGCCCCATATGCGACAATTTTGTTTGTTTACCTTATCGCTGTGTGTTGTTCGCAATATCTGCGATTTTTGTCTGTTGTACCAGCACTCAAAAAGCGTATCTAGGGATTTGTGAATGTTCAACAGGCTTCAGTTGTTGACTTAAGTTGGATTTTATGGGAATGGAGATGCAAATCCGAATGAAAAATGTGTCATCGTGAAGTTCAAATACAATGAACGCCGGGAAATCGATAAATTCATTTAAACACTCGTAAGAAACCGCAAAGTGACATAAACAAGAGCGTCCAAAAACATCATAGAGCTACTTTACTGAATTCCTGGTCTCAAATGCATCGTTCTACATCATTTTTGTCCCCAACAAAGACATTGTGTCTCATTTTATTTGCATTTGATTCTGTGTAGATGCAACTTTCTGCAGAGAATACTTTAAGTCAAACAATGCATGTTTGACTTGAAAACAATCTGCGAAATATCCCATCTTTATTTTTACATCTACAGAATGAAACAAGTTCCCTGAAATATAACCAGCGCCATGCTTCATGGAAATCTTATCGCATTGCTCTGCTCATATCTCAGGCAACGGAGCTGTGTGAAGGGACCGTCATTTTTCTTTGATATAAATTTTCCCCACTACGCAGTTTCAATGCCCTTACACAGAGTCCCGACTACGAGTCTATCAATTTGTATGCAAAACTTGTCATTGAATGATTCACGCCAGTTCCTTGGCACTGACTCACTGCCACATCAGAGACAATTCTCAAAATGCCTGTGCATTCCATTGTACACTCGTCAAGATGTGTGCAATTATTCGACGAACATACTTACACTCGCCAATCATAACCCACAACAACACTTCCAACATCTAACACGACCCTCTCAATCAAGACATCTGCCAGCTTCACGGCTGATGCTCCACCACAGACTCTGTCGCCGCCGCCGCCACCGTTTGCCCCAATCACCTGTTTTTCCAATTTAAAATCAAAATAAATGAGAACACTCAATCAGATCAGCCCTGGCATCAATTTCCGCCCAAATGGGTGACGTTTCCATCAACCGCTCACCCACAAGCGAGCCCGGTGCGCTCTGTGCTTCTACACTTAAATTGATTCCACACGGCAATCACTGACTGGCGCGGAGCGGCGGTGAGTACCTTCCCCGAAGCCCACATTGGGTGATTCATCATGGCATGGCAGCGCGGTCGTGTGGGTTTCGGCTCTTTATTTAATCTCTAATGAGGAGGTTTCTGTTGCAGACACCTTTTTAATTGCTGCGCAGGGGTATCCCATTTTGATTATTGTTTAGGTGTGGCCGCCCACCACCCGGCGACGCCTCTGTCTGATGTGAGCCCTCCACACCCGCGACGGTGTACATCCTTCACTCGAACTGGGTTCGGTGGGATAATTAAAAATCCACAGACAGCCAGATGGAACTAATTCGTCCAAAACGCAGCCCCCTCCCACAGAGGCAACGAACTCGGGCCCAGGCGAAATTGCCTTTGTTCCGTCTATTGCTGGCCCGGGGCACTGTTGAAATCCATTCTTGCAACTAATTTCGCACGCCACAGTTTAACCCCGAGACCAGGAGCGTGTGCATCATCGGGAGCTGAAAACCGATGCTCCCGCTGCAAACGTACGGCAGATTGCTTTGTGCCACTGCTGCCGATTTGACAGCAGCAATGGAGCGACTCATCCACGTCTTGAGAACTTTTGATTTCTTTGTGCGCTCCAAACGCCGTCCTAGTTTCGAGTGTGTGAAGAAAGGAAATATAGAAATGAATCAAAGCGTGACGCAGACCGGCACAAAGCATGCAAAATGTGGAAACATCAGGGAGGACGACGACTGCAATCAGCGTGTGCTGATGATGTAAACGCTGTGCGTGTGGAGCGCTCTGCTCGGCCTTTGCTCCTTCAGTGCACAAGGGGAATCGTCATTAGTCGCTCGGTGGAATCGCCTCCCATTCTCAGTCCACGTACAGAAGTCTGTGTTGTTATCACGTGTTCTGCTTTGCATTAGAAGCGGTGGTGCGGTTGGCAGTGGTTCTGTTTATAGTGGGCTGCGGTCGATTCTTGTTTGCCGTCTCGCGCGTTTAGGCCAGTCAATGTACTCGCTCGCGATGGTTGGCCACAGTGCCACTGCACACGGGTTACAGGTGAAACGTGCAAATGGTCTGCACCCTTTTGAGCACTCGCTACTTTTGGTCTTGAGAGAGTGAATTTCGAGGAAAGAGCTGCTGTGTGGTGGGCTTTGCGTGTGCAGCATGTGCAGTGGCGCGGAGGCAAACTCGACCACGATTCTCATTCTCGTTGTATACTTTACGTTTTGCAGTTTCCTGCTTTCCCAAAACAAAAACTGCCGGCGATAAATGTTTCCCCTGATCCAGTCAACGGCGACAAAAGTAAATCAATGAAAGTCGAACCTCTCCTCCAACTCTGTCTTCGAAAACCATTCTGTAAGCGTAAAATTCGATATCCCAGTCATTCGATCGGCAAGATCAACAAAACCGCCCTCGAGGCAAGTCCCCAAATTGATTACTCAGTGAACGCTGAAATGTTGAAAATTCTTCTCAATTTACTGCAAGCCAACGCACACCAGTCGTGACACTTGAAACGTTGGCGGCACCGACAATCAGCGTCTACATTCCGTGCTGCCCACAGAAACGCGTCCACTGCCCGTCGTTCACTCACACAAACACACACTCGCAGTGACAACCAGTCGACGGTTTTCTCCCGGCTGTCACCTGCACTTTGCAGCAATTAACCCCAAACCAAGTCGAATTCAAAAACCGAAAAAGACGAAAATAAATGATTAGCTGCTGTCAGATGGCACGCTACCCACTGCCTTCGGTATCCGCCTGTGGTATACCACACGTTCAAAAATATTACTCAATGGTAGAAAAATCAGGCAAAAAAATAAAGAACTGAGACAGACAGACAGAAGGTGCGGCAGCAGCGCTACTCAGCCGCCTCTGACGCCTTCACTGTGCCGCCACCATCGCCCACTGCCATGCCGGTGCAACCGCAAATTGAATTTCAAATTTCCACAAAAATGAATCCGCAGCCAAGTCCGGGGCATGCATCAGCAACAACAAAAAAAAATCGGATCACATGGAAAGTCAATCGGAGGTCACTGACATGGAAAATGCATTTTCCTCGAAGGAATTTCCATGTGTGCCGCCGCCGACGCCGATGCCGTCACCGCCAACGTCAATGTAACAAATATTTTTGTACGTTGACACGTTGGCGGAAGTGCACTCTCTTCATCTGTCAGAATCTGACACCGGAATACAGTTACACGCGTAAGTACGCAATCAAGTTCAACAATGTGTGTCTTTCACGCGCATCGGAATTAAGTTCTCTTGTTTCGATAAGCCCGCCGAAGAACTGTCGTCATCGTCGGCGCAAACACACTCATATTGATAAGACGGACAAATTGTCAATGTAAACAGAGTGTAAGCGTGAAATTCAACCAAAAAGCATTCGGCATCCCGCTCGCTCTAAGGGACTGCACGTCGATCGTGCACCCACCTACATACGGTTTCGTCGCTTTTTTTGTTCCTCGTGGGTCTCTCTTTCCGCCCTTTCTTGCTTTTCTTTGATTATTTACGATTATGTGTTGTTTTCACCTATTTTTCAAAAGAATTAAACGCACTCAACGACCGACGACGAGAGCGCTGTAAATGGAGTTTCCTCAAGTCTCGATTTTCTTCTTTTACCCAATGTATAATTTGTGACTGCTTTTTCTTCGGTTTTCCTTCTGTGCGTGTCGATGATTGGCGTGGTGTTGGGCTTGTAAAGTGGTACAAACATTCATACACACATCGCCATCAGTCGAAGTCGTCTTCTTGACGGGGCGACACAACACCGTTCAACTGAAGAAAATCCCCGTGAAACATGGCAACAAGGCTGATTCGAATGGAAAATGGAATATTGAGTGAGTTTGCCGCCGAACACATTCCATGAAGTGGCTGGAAGACGCAAATATGTCCAGACCAGACGATGAATGTCGCCCAGATGTAGGAGAAAATCTGTTTTTTCCCCGAATTCTGGGATTTAATTGTGATTTCGAAACAGATTACCGACTGTATGCGGGTGAAAAAAAATGCAGGAAAGCCCGTAGACGAGATGAAATACGGCGCGGCTGCAAGGAACAGGTAAATGAGAATGTGAATGGGAGGGAGTAGCAGGGCTGCACTACAGTTTTGTGTTTTTTTTTTTGTGTTTGCGTCTGCTGGCGGAGGATGTGAGAGTGTAGGTGTGAGTGGAGTATGGATTTATTTGCTCGAAATGTGTTTGCAAATAAACAAGTTTTTCCAGGGACGTTCGAGAGGCTTCAAAAATTTGGTGGTGATACATGGTTTTCCTTTGGAGGAAGGACTAAAATATATTTAAGGCACGTTTAATAGTTTATAGAAAATGCCTTGGAAATTGGAAACAACTACGAAACAACTTCAACTACTACCTGTGACGCATGACGAAAATGACGTTAATTTACCCTGAAATTTAAAACATTTAGTTTGGTTTCTTAAAAGCGAGACTTGAGATAAATAAAGGGGCAGTTAAATTTGCCTGTCCCGCGGCCTATTCCGATCAAGAAGGAATTCAGGACACATAGCCTTTGGAATGTTTGAACATTATGATCTAAATGTGAAACAGACCACTTGGGACGATGTTTTCTTAGAGGAAAGCTTAACCAACTTTAGTCTATAGTTGGTTTTGCAAATAACGACCTTGGATTAATCCACTTCTTTTGAGCTCTTGTAGAGAATAAGATCACAGTTCCTGTCAACCATTGATATCGTTCTTCTTTATTGCTTCCTTATTGAAATTGATGTAAAAAGCGTTTTCGTCCACTTAGCCCTAGGTGAAACTCTGTTTTGCTTAAAATCCCTGTAGGATAGGATTCGGTGAATGCAAACTTTATGTATATGCGTTTTTCGCAAAAGTTTATAACTTCATAATATCGGGCGTTGGAGTTTTTTGGAATTTTGATTTTTTGGAGATTAACTATTTTAAGGAAGCTGGTTTTCATCATTCTTGTTTTTGTTGATATTCTTTAAAGTTTAGTTTAAAATTGAGTATGATTACAATAAATTGAAGTAAAACCAAGCACTTGCATCTTGGCGCAGATTTAACCTCTTCAATAAAGAAACATAAATTTCGTTGCCTACAGTCTGCAACGGACCAAGAATTTTGGTCTCACAAGCAGAGCAGTCCTTTAAGCCCAGATCTAACTACCTCATGGCGCCGCATCGCGTCATTTTTACTGAAAAATAAGAAACACCGGTTTATATTCCTTTCCTGTGCCACAGATTCGTCCTACCGCAAATGCTTTAAAAACGTATTCTTAGTTAGACATGGTTGAAAATTACTCGCGGTGCTACAAATGTCAATCATGAGTATTGGAGCATTTACATGATTGACATTTAAGGATATACAGGGATTGTTCGCGTTCTCAAATACCAGTCCGGATCACAGCAAGTCTGTCCAAACCCTTTTCGTTCACACAAAAATATCGCGATTCTCGCAAATAAGATCGTTTGTGGAGGTCTCACTAATTTCTTCACGCAGTCAGGTTTCGCTAATCCAAATTTTTCCTATGCATACTCTGATATACTTTGCAATTTACAGTATGTGTCCTGGGAAATTAAATTACTGACTGTTGTTTCACTTTTTCATCCTTAAATTGGAATTGTTGTGAAAATTGTTTTAAAACTTTAAAGAAGAGGCACTGTGTCAAAACGCAAGCATGACGTTATGTTTTGGATCATTTATGTACTAACGAGTATTATCTATGTCCGTCCAGAGAATGTCCACATAAAGAGATTTTTTTTATTTTTATTTTTTATTTTTACTCCACAGATTTATGTAGATTGCAAAGTGATCACGCGTGTAAGGTCTGAAAATGATTCGCAATCAAAAAGCTACCGGTTCCACCATATTTAAAAAGTATATAAAAAATATTTTAATAAATAAATGTGATTAACGCGTGTGTTAAAGCAGGTAGGAAAATCGAGCTTCCAAAACTGCACGTTTGTATCAACCATTCAGACCCCGACCTATTCTTCAGAACGTTTCCCGTAACTTCTTACTAAGTTTTGCTGCCCTCTTTTGGTCTAATAGCTCGACAGAAACCGTGAGTGGATTATCGTCCAGAGCAACATTTGATTTAATTCAGCGCAAAATAATCGCTCGTGGACTTTACTTCGTGCAGCGACAGACGAATCGACTACCATGTCTGAACACAGAGGAAATGAATGAGTGTTCTGTTTAAGAAAGAACCGCCGTTGCCTAACGAAATAAATTTAGATATATTCAATCTTCTTGTGAAATATTTCTCTTTCAAAACACTTTAACATGCAAAACAGAGATCTAAATCAAAGCAACAGTTCTCAAATTCAATTTACATCTATTTAGATGCACGGCCGTTTCCGTTTCATCATACAGAATTCCAAATGCCTATCAATAATTTCGAGATTTCACTCCCTCAATGCCTCTGCAACAAAACATATCAAAACATCTCTCCTTCCCTTAAAACGTATATGATTTATTCAATATAGTCAGGGCCTCCAATGCCATCCCTGAGCAATTACCTTCCACCCAGCTTAAATACATTCACTCTCTTCCAGCGGAGTAAAACCGACTGTCCATGACAGTGAGAGTAAGCGAGATGGCGTACATGCCGTCAAAATGCGTGCGACCGAGCAGAGCAATGCACTGGAATATGCGTGTGAACAAGGTTAACACACACACACCCACACAGGGCACACGATGTTTGAGTAAAATCACAGAAATCTCTGTGCAACACACATTCAATTGACAAAAAAAAAATAAAAAAAAACACATACAAACAATCCGAGGCGAGACATGAGAATCAAAATGAACCCCAGGACCCATCCTGTGAAATCATCCCACACCCCCCCCCCCAAAATCCACTATGAAATGCAAAACTCACCTCATCAACTGCACTGGCGGCGGCAACGAAAACACCGAGCAGCACAAATGTCAACATCCACTTGGTCATTGTCGCTGCTGTCACTCCTCCGCGGAGGCCCCTTCTGCTGATAATCCTTTTACTGGGTGGCATTCTGACGCAGCTCCTGCTAAATTCCTTTGTTGCGTACAAATCTAAACACAATTTTCTCTCACAGCCACTGAATATTACGCTCGAACGTAACTGGATTTTCTTAATTTTGATTTAATTTTCTCTCTTGCTCTTCTCTCACTCACGTTATCTATGGCCTTTGGTGGCTCGATTCACTTTAACACGGCACCGTAATTAATGCTGTTACACACCCCACTAAACACCGAAAAAACACGGAAAGTAAACGAGAAAATAAGGAAATGCGGGCGGCGACGAGGACGAACTCGTAGGCGGCAGGGAAATCACAACGAGAGCCAAATGAAACGCCACAGGATGCGGTTTGCGTGCAATGCGTTCAACTGATCGCGAACTGGGGAGCGCTGTGATGTACGTGATGTACGGAGCGGACAATTTCACGCAAAATCACTTGTTTTCTTCACTCGCTGCGACTAAGACGCCCCAAGACTCCATGGACGAACAACAATGTGCGGAAAATGCGGAAATCGTTGAACAGTGAGTTGGGAATTATGATTTTTTCCTGCACGCATGCACACACACACTGATAAACAAAACACGGGGCCAAATAAAAATATCCACAAAACTCACTACTAGCCACACACAACGAACGCGAAAATTCTTCTCGACTGCGACTGAAGTGTACCTCTGCTTATGCCATCAAACGTCTACGATGTCGCAAGCACTCAAGACTTCTACTCGAATGGAAGCGAACTGATTGTCAGCTTACTGTTCGTGGAAGTGTGTGGCATCGCTTTGTGAGTGTGTGTGTGTCAGAGTGAGTTTTTGAGTCGTCCAGTCGAGCAGTGGAATTCGTGGAAGTGACAACACGCATGTGTGGATTTGCGTGAAAAAACCCAATTTCTAGTGGAGTGAGTGATATCAACTCAATTCGTCTGCCGTGCCATGCCTGGACTCGACTACAGGGATGTTCGAGGGAATGTTTAAGGAAACAAGCATTTCATTTGGAAAAAAAATTTAATGCAAACATATCAAAGCTTGAATTTGCCGTCGGTGGCCAGTTTTAACCCAACAAACGCCGCGTTCTCACAAGCCAGGTAATTGTTGTCGTCGAATTGACAAATGAATTTCGGGATGTCGTTAAACGTTCCGAAGCTGGTGAAATTCCAGGAGGGAATTTTAATGTCCAGCTGCTTTATTAGTTGCTCTGCACAGTCTGAGAGATCTTTTGAGATCTTCAACTGGATCGTGGGATTCCCTTCAACGTTCTCGATTCCCAATGGACTTGCGCTACAATTTGAGTGACTGAGACTCTCTGTGTCTTTATCTAGCTCTGAGGATTTCTTTCGTCTCATTGAACGCGATTTAGAGATCCTACCACCGACCTGATGGGGTGTGAGACTTCGTACTTTGACTAGGGTTCTTGGGTTTTTCCCACTGAAGACTACATCAGAGTACGAAATACCTGGTTGAAATGTAGAAGATGGACAAGCTGCCTTTTCTGTTTCATTACTTTTCAACAATGAACCACAGTTTACAGAACCTCGTCGACATGCCTTTCGTTTCCAATTTCCTGACTTAATCTTGGTTTCGACGTTAGGTTTTGTTACGTCCAGTGTGTCTTTTATGCCGGATACTTCCTGAAATACAGACATGAAAAGAAGAGCAGATCAGGTCTGAAGATAATCGAACCAGTTTAGGGCTTTTGTTTTGGTGATCCGTTGAAACGCGAAACCGATTTCGCTTTGACTTGCTGTTTACTTTTAAGGGCTTCATTTTGCTGTTCATAAAGAAAAGAAATTAATGATTGCATTTGGGGATATTGGATCGAATCTCAAAGCGTACTTAAAATTTTTGGAAACAGCTAAACCACTGACCATCGTGAGGTGAATTGTAATTTGAACGGAAAATTTGTCGAGTACAATTTTTTCCTCAAAACTGACTTAAAAACTTAAGAAGAAGAGATTTTGATTTTTAAGTGAGACGAAACACTTAAATTCATAATCGATCTTTTGCAGGGTCATTCATTTCGTATTTTCAAGTTGGTTGCGCTGGCATCAGCGTTTTTTGTATGTATGCGAAGACTACTTGTATGTTTGCCAATTACAACACTTCACTATAACAAATTTTGCATTTCGATTTATATCTTTATCCTTGATCTTCCTTTGGGTGTTCGAAAAACAAACAATTGACACCGATTGCTCGAACAATACCTCAGTGCTGAAGTACATTTCTCACTGGAGGTATGCACAGTTTGGTTTGCTCTGTGATCAAAAGATGCAATTGGTCTGTATTCCTTCAAAAAGCCAAAAATGGTTACAGTCAAGATATGGTTTAATGTTAACCGATTTTTTATGGCCGGCGATCAAGGATTATAACTTGGACGAAATGCGGTTTCAACACGACGGGGTACAAGGCACCACAAAACGATCAATGATGAGTTTGTTGCTTGAAAAGTTTTCTAGTCGCGTAATTTTACGTTTTGGCGAAGTAATGTGATACCAATAGGAGACTAGGCCCGTTAGATTTATCGCACATTATGTTTACGTGAATAATCGCCAAACTCAAGACGCATCTTAAACCAACTTTACTTAAGTAATGGCTTAGTAATAATAATAATCAAGTGGCACTATAGCCCACAAGGGACCAGGGCTTATCTTCTACAACAACAATTCGTCTTGGGCGTGCTACTGTTCCGTCACGAGTAGAAGGGACCTACAGTTTTTTCCGACTCCGAACGTCGAGATTTGAGAAGCTTTTCAAAGACAATTGATACTCTTCGAGTGTTATCAGCAATCCGAAAGAGGTGGTGCCATGGAAAAATTCGAAGTGTCCCGTCCGGGAATTCAACCTAGACCTTCTCCGTGTGGGCCGACGCACTTAGTCACTACGCCATGGCGGTCACAAGCAATGGTTTAGATCCGTAAAAAAATATTGCTCAACCGTTAAAACGCCTGACTGGTTCGAGAGGAGTTAAAGGTAAGTCGGGTCTTCCTATGTCGGGTTTACGATGTTATTATCTGACAAAGTGTTAAAGGGCGGGCGACCGTGTCATTATTATTTATTCTTCTTTTACTACTTGTGGTGCTACAGTGGACCTGAGCCTCAACCAATATTCCTCTCCAGCCAGAACGATCTTTCGCTAGCTGCCGCCTGTTGCGCACTCCAAGTTGGTTGAGGTCCTTCTCCACTTGTGTCCGCCACCATAGCCTAGGCCGTCCTCTGTTGCGTTGTTCCAATGGCTCGGATTCGAAGAGTTTTCGGGACGAAACAGTGCTGTCCATACGCTTTATACGGACATATAGCCTTACTTACTTACTTAAGGTGGCGCTACAGTCCGGGGTGGACCTGGGCCTCAACCAACAAACGTCTCCAACCAGCTCGATCTTTAGCTAGCTGTCTCCAGTTTCGCACGCGTAGTTGGTTGAGGTCCCTTTCCACTTGAGTGCGCCACCTGAATCGCGGTCTTCCTCTACTGCACCGTCCCTCGGAGGTGGAATCGAAGACTTTTCGGGCCGGAGCATTGGTTTCCATCCGCTCTACATGACCTAGCCATCTCAATCGTTGGATCTTTACTCTTTTGGCTAAGTCGGTGTCGCTGAACAGCCCGTATAGTTCGTCATTAAATCTCCTCCTCTACTCACCATCTATGCAGATGGGACCGGATTTACCTCTCGAAGCAACCTAGAGCAGCTTCATCCGCTTTTGACAAAGTTCATGCCTCCGCGCCATATAGTAGAACTGAGACGACTAAGGTCTTGTAAAGCGTTACCTTGGTTGTTCGAGAGAGGGCTTTGCTTACCAATTGCTTTCTTAGCCCAAACAAGCAGCGATTGGCAAGAGTTATTTTTCGTTTGATTTCAGCGCTGGTGTCATTGTCTGAATTGATAGCGGTGCCTAACATGACCTAGACATGTGATTATTATTTACCTCTCACATTTTAGACCCAAAAGTTTCTATCCAAGGCTTAGTATTTATTTTTGTTTAATCATACTTTACAACTTTTGATTTCTTATTCTCTTACACGGTTGTTGAATGAAATTGAATCCTACATCGTTTCAGCCTTGATTTGACTTTTTCAGATTAACACTAGTTCTCAAAAGGAATAACATAAAAACTACGAATTTGTCTTTTGTAGTAACGAATTTATTAAGGCGTGGTGGGTGCGTCGATACCTATTCCTGTACTATATCAAATTGCGTTTCTCCGCAACCTCCACCGCCCGTCATTTATATAATTCTATTACAAAGATGACATGAAAACTGTTTTTCAAATTTTTACCAAACGCGGCCGATTTGTTTGAAAATTGTGATGGAACAAGGACACGGCTTATGCACCTCTGTCTAGTCTGTCTAGTGTCAAATCTACAAAGCACCTAAAGTTTTCTTCATATTCGCAAAATGTTCGGAATTTCTTACAGAAAAGAGACCCCTTCGAATACGTCATTAATTTCCCCACCCTCCTTATTTTCGAGAAACGGCCACCGTACCATAGCCGATAAATACGTCAGCTCTATGTGAGAGATTCGGCTCCGAATTTCGAGCTTTGCCTTGGACATTGGAAGCGTCAATAAAAAGAATTGATTTGCTGATTATTTTCAACGCACAAAACACACTCTAATCAAATGATGGAAGAGTCTATAACATAACATAACTGACTCTAATGTTAACTTTTCCGCAAATCGGTTAACAATCGAAATTCGTAGCTGCGTGACAGACACTGTCTCAGGCTCAGTGCACATGATAATATTTTAAATGGATGGCTCCAGCGCCAATGCCTCAGTGTTCTCGCAATTATCCAACGCATAAGTGCAGTTAATTTCTGTTCGAATGATGAATATTTTCCACTCGACTCACAAGATAAGATCTGTGGAAATCACGCTTGCGCTCATTAATATTTGTTAACAAAATTATGGGTATGAACAAAAACATGTGCACTAGGAAATATAGAGCACGAGAGCTAGCTTTTGCGAAATTTGTAGTGTACACCAACAGGATTTGGACATGTCGGACGATGTCCTATCGTAATATCGGTGTGTTCAGATCCGTGTGTCGATGGTGTTCCTTTGTACGAGTGACATATTTGTAGTGACCACAGACTGGTTAGGTTGTACTAGAACAGTCCCATAAAATATCAAAATTCATTAAATTGAGAGGTAATTTGTATGAAACTTAACGATGGATCAAGTATCGGAAAATCTCTGGGATATACAACTTTATCTCAAATTTAGAGATTAGTGGCGTATCGTGAATTTGTCAAATTTTGCATCTTACGATTTTGAAACTCTCTCGACTAAGAGCATGTTGTGATATAATATTTTTCAGATTTCAGGTCTTTGCAACCAAGCATAACAACATATCACATGCAAAGTTGTGTCGTCCTACTGTGGCTATGGTTGGGGGAAGGTTTTCTTTTCTTTTTTTCTTTTTAACGGTTTATCGTTTTGCACTTACAGAAGTCTATACCTTAACGGAATGTTTACGGAATGAGAATCAAAATTTCTTTTTCAGAAACAAAACCTTAAAAAACTTCTTCTTGTAGGCTTCAATCGACATGCCTCTCCAGCCAGCACGATCTTTCGCTAACTGCAGCCAGTTGCGCACTCCAAGTTGGTTGAGGTACTTCTTCACTTGTGCGTGCCACCTTAACCTAGGCCGTCCTCTGTTGCGTTGTCTAAATGGCTCAGATTCAGAAAAATTTTCGGACCGGAGCAGTGGTGTCCACACGCTCTACATGGCCTAGCCATCTTAAGCGTTGTATCCGAAGACGCTTCATTAGGCGCATGTCGCTGTGTAACCTAAAAAAACACTTTCTCAGAAAACAAAAAACATGCTTCAATGGCAAAGCTGTCAAGCTTTCTTTTTGTATACTCTTCACACAAAAAAAAAAAACGTTCCTGAACTTGGAAGTTAATGCATATTTTCTAGAACTTTTACTTTTTTCCTAAAAATATTTCTAGTTCCGGCAATTTGTACAATGTCGCATTTCTTATTCCGTAACCTTATAAAGACGACGCATCAATTAATTCGGTAAATAAACCCATCTTGGGCGTCTCATATCTGATTATCATTGATTCTGTTTTTGACCATTATTGACAGGTCTACCATTCCACGAAATTCGAATTTGCACACATTTGGAATTATTCCTGGTTGCGGATTATGTAAACTTCAGGGGATAAAAGAGGAGTATTATTTTTGGCGTCAGGTATGTTCTGTTAACTATGTATTTGTGGTTTCAGTCTTGAGAGAATATTTTGGCGCATATGTATGTTTGTTAGTTTGTTTTGGCTTTAATTTATTTTTTTACTATAGAATACGGACCCTTCGATGTCAGAAATCTGTCTACAAAAGTGCAGTAATAAGCTACATTGGTCAATCGATCACGACGCGTCTTTCATAGTCATCATTCAAATCTGTATTTATAATTTTACATATAAAAAACTCTCGACTAGCAAGCGAACTGTCAGGGCACAATACAGGAACTTTATGCCCCTTTTCACAAGACAAATGTGTACTGAGTTATGACTTAAATTTATATACAAAGCTGCGAAAAGCGAGACAATACCGATGCTTCATCTATTCTTGTTACAATATGGTTCATAAAGTTCACATTTGAACGAGACTCTCTGGCAATTTGTATTTTTGTGCACACCATAAGTTTGCGCCAAGGAGCATCACTCAATAAGCCCCCGGATAGGGGGCGCCACTAACAAAACAAAAATTAATGTTAAATGAATATTGCTTGTTAGTGGCGCCCCCTATATGGGACTTATTGAGTGATTTATTATATTTCACACAAATACGCAAGAGTTGTCAAAACTTGAAATCATATTTCAGGGCCCGATATAGTTTCAAATTTAACACAGCTTTGCGTAACGCACTAATGTGCTTTACTTAACCCATTCTCTTTGAATCGTTTATGCTTTTATCTTACTCGCTGTACAGCAAATCAGGTTGGTTCCTTCCTTTTTGTGACGCAATAATGTGGATCTAATCTAACGTAAGCGCATCCGCTGTCACTAGACTTCTGTTTTAAGGTGCGAATAAAACATGGAAACACTCTCTGATAGAAATGATGGACCAACGATGACGGACTAACGATGACGGACCAACGATGACGGACCAACGATGACGGACCAACGATGACGGACCAACGATATGACAGATACATAATCCAGCATAGAAATAAATCGCAAGCGAACCTTCAAAACGCGAAACATATTCTTAGAATTTTGGAAATGTTTTATTGGTCGAAGAATGTGGTCGCCGTGGCGTTGTTGGTAAGTGCGTCGACCCACGCGCAAAAGGTTTAGGTTCGATTCCCGGACGGGAGACCTCGCATTTTTTCATGGCACCACTTCTTTTAAATTGCTTACATTCCAAAGAGTATCAATTGTCTTTGAAAATCTTCCCAAATATCGTCGTTCGGAATCGGTAAAAGACTGTAGGTCCCTTCTACTCGTGAGAGAACAGTGGCACGCACAACACGAGGAGTTATTTTTGAAGTTAGGCGCTGGTCCCTTGTGGGCTATATTACAACTCAACTATTATTATTATTTTTTATTGGTCGGAGAATGTTTCCCTTGCGTAGATCACTTTCATTTTGCTTTCCACTTTCGGTTCCAAGCAAAACGATAATTGGCTGCCATTCATTTTGGGATGCGATGTAAAACAGTCAAGAAAATTTTGTACTCAACACAAACACAGCAAATTACAGTTTCCCTTAAAGACGATAATCTCAATCCCTGCAATCTTATATTTTCAGGAACACAAACTGTTCGAAAATCTAAAAAATTTCCCAAAGACTCAGTCTGGATCCGTAGAAAACCAGTCAAACATCGATGTCACATATCCTCCTTCGTGTACGTGTTCCGTTAAACATAAAAATCTCAGCGAAGAGGCGTACTTCTTAAATGAAGTAAATCAAGTCAAACATTTGCTTTCGTGAATGTATACACAGTTATTCTAATTATTTCAGCACTGTGATTGCTTAAAGACACTGCGGGCAAAATTTGAAAACCAAAAAGAGGATTAAACAAACGTATCCATTCGGAACTCAAATTCAACAGTAACCCGAACCACCAAGAGCATCCAAGGCAAGAACCATTATCGAAATCAGCTGTTCCTGTCAATCTCAACTGAATGCCTCTGGCTGTTCAGAGAAAAAGAGAACTTTCTTATCTTTGTGGGGGAGGAATTTGTCTTATTCTGTGAATAGCCACTTCGAGCATTCTTCTTCCATTAAAAATATACGCATATTCTGAACAAATTTAAGAAACATTGTTAAGTCTCAATTATGTTCTTTGCTCGTCGTGTCGGTAATTTGTATCCAAAGATCGTTCGGTAAGCTCCCCTTGTTGACCTACATCCAAACCCAATTGCCGGTTGATTGCATAACACCCTCGTAAAACTTTGTTATTATTATTGTTATGATTCACCTATCCTCAAATATATATATACCCCAACCGTACTGTGCTTCAACTTAGTCTGTTCTCAGTCCTTAATTGTGCTTGATTTGCTTTTCGCAGTCACGTAAGAATGTCTCAAGTCGGTGAACTGGGTAGTGGTGCCGGTAAGGGTGGTGGTGGTGGCGGTACTATCCGCGAAGCTGGCGGGTCTTTTGGTAAAATGGAAGCTGCCAGAGAAGAGGAGTTCTTCTATAAACAGGTTAGCTCTTAAATATTCCCATTTGTGCAAGTCAATGAAAACCGTATTCTTTGTCCTCCTTGATTTGCAGCAAAAGGAACAGCTGAAGAACCTCAAGAACAAACCTCAGCAAGAAGCACCCAAGAAGTGATAACGCCATCATGTGGGGACCCGTGAAAACGTTTACTTTCATCGTTATTCGAATGTTTACTAAAGACTGTTTTGATTCATTAGATGAGGTGATTCATTTATTTAAATTAAATATCTTCAAATTACTAAAGTGATGCGTTGTCTTATTCAATAATGCGGTGCATCACCCAAATGTAATGTAATTCTTGTGAAATTGTGGGCAATATTTACATTAGCTTCTATTCGTCGTCACTGTTCGCCGAATGGGGTATATGTTTACAGAATCGAGCATTTATTGATTCACTTACTGGCTGATGCAAGTTGTTTGTGGTTTTGGTTGATTCACTTATCTATTCGCGTTCATCGTAAGGTGGGTTATCTTTAGCCATTCGTTAAATTGGTACTTTGAGTTGTTAAGAAATCACTATGTGTAGAGACCGTGAGAAATGATTTTGTTCCTGTTATTTAAATTTAAGGAGATGTTGTTGTTCTCTGGTCGCTGTAGCGTAGTGGTATGTGCGTCGACCGCCACGCAGAAAGTCTTATGTTCGATTCCCGGACGGGACACCTCGCACTTTTTTACGGCACCACCTCTTTCGAGTTCTTGACAACACTCAAAGAGTTTCAATTGTCTAGGAAAAGCTTCTCTAATCTTGCCGTTCGGAGTTGGAACTGTGTGAATCCCTTCTTCTCGTGACAGAACAGGGATAAGTCGATAGGAGAAGTGCATACGCAGTTAGAAAAAGAGCTAAAACAACAAGCAACTTGAGAGACATGTTGAATAATGTCCATTATGGACTGTAGCACCAGAATCTATTATTTGTTTTGTCAAAATCGTTGGAGTAGAAGAAGATCTGTATCATAACAAAGTCTCTGTAGCCAACACAACACAACTGTTTTCACTTCTTTTTTTATGGCGCGACAA
Organism: Eristalinus sepulchralis; assembly: GCA_944738645.1. NCBI lineage: Eukaryota > Metazoa > Arthropoda > Insecta > Diptera > Syrphidae > Eristalinus > Eristalinus sepulchralis. The sequence goes on from OX122886.1 coordinate 61,185,787, forward strand.
TATGGGGTATGACTGGGCCTGAGCTAACTAGACTGTGGCACGATCTCTCGCCAGTTCCCTTAGTTACGCACTCCAAGTTGGTTAAGCTCCTTCTCCACTTGTGTGCGCCATCTCAACCTCAGCCATTCTCTGTTGCGTTGTCCCAATAGCTCGGATTCGAAGACTTTTTTCGTTGGAGCAATGAAATCCATACGTTCTTACAGCCCACAAAGCGGGTCGTTGAATCTTCTTCTTCAGATAATATCAATGCAAACAGGACCCAAAATCGTAGGCAGAATTTTTCTCTCAAATAGACAAACGGTTTCCTCATAAGCTTTTAGTAACGGTCAAGTTCCAGCGCCCAAAAGGACGACTGGGATGAACAAGCTGTTAAACAAAGCCAGTTGAGTTCTTCGAGAAAAGATTTATTACTCTATTGCCTCTTGAGCCCAGAGAAGCAGCGATTGGTAAAAGTGATTATGCGTTTGTTTTCGATGTTCTTGTCCCTATTTACCGCGGAGTCGAGGTTACCGAAGTCCTTGACTACATCGATGTTTCTGCTGCCAATTGGTACAGTCTGTCCGAGACGTCGGTGTTGTGTGTCCGTCGTTAATGACAGCATATACTTCATTTTGCCCTCACGTATCGCTAATTCCATTTTAGCCGCTTCCGCTTCAATGCGAACAAACGCTTCATTAACGGCTCGCTGTGTTAAATGGACTTTTGTAGGATCGTGCCTCTAGTGTTGAGTGTTGATTTGTGAGTTACGCACGATCTTCCCAAGAATGATGTAAAAGAAGTCACATGGCAGCACGTCGTCTTGTCTAATGCTCTAATTGACATTGAAAGTCCTGGTGAGAAAGGTGAGTTCCTTACCGACCTTGACGGAGCAGCGAGAATTCTCCATTGTCATCCTACACAATCTGACGAGTTTGGTAGGAATGTTTCCACTTGCTCACTTTAAAACGGTTGAAGTTCAACGGCACTCAGTTCCAAACGCAATGCATGGCTTTGGACCTGAGCTGAAGATGAATATTTCACTAGTTTTTGATTCATGATGTCGTATGGGCCGTCATTCTTCACCCAAAGTCGACAGATTTCTTAAAGATTTGCCAACATTGATTTCATGGTATTGGTAACAAGGGTCAGAACAAAATGAAAAACACTCTCAAATGAATCGCACCAGAGTTAAGAAGACAATAATCAGATGCAACTACGAAGAATGCAGTATCTGAGAAAAGCCAATTTTTGTAATGAACTTCAATTACAATTGTATTTTCTCAAAATGCCACAGAAATTAGAGCTAAAACATAAGTCGCCACAATCCTCTTTGCCTAAAGAAATGTTCAAACAAAACGTGCAAGTCATTGTTCCACTCTACGCAAATGACACGAAAGATTTGCTTCGACTGCACATTAGAAGGCCTCTGAATTGATTGCGTTGGCAAAACATGCCAATTACCAACTAGGCCCTGTCATCATCGCTGAAAGTACCGCAGGAACAGGAGGGATTGATCTGTTCCTTGTACCAGGCATTTAGAGGCTAGAACAAGGAACGGTCTAGATTATGGAATGGGTTTATACGATATTCTCGATCGATACTTTGATAAATATCCAAAATGAGAATTAAATGAGACTGGCAGTGAGGACGCCTTAATGGCGATGGGATTCAATGAACAAATCATTTCCGAAGATGAGCATCCGATCGAGGCACATGATATCAAACTAGATTACATCGTCACTACAGCTAGCATTTACCGCTCAAAATAAACCGTTTTTTTTCTCCCTTTCACATTCATTTGAATCTCGACGCTGATAACACTGACTTGAACTTGTTATTTTCCCACAGCTTATCATGTTGTTGACGATTGAGTTCTGACATCTGCTAGTTGTCATCGAGTAGCGAAAGCACAGTTTGTCCAAGCGGTGAGAAAATTCGGTATTTTCATTAATTTTGAAAATGAGCAATCTTGGAAATCCTCTGAAAATTGCTCTTCGAAAGAGAATCAAGAACGATGTCATAAAGGCTATGTCCCCAGAGTCTCGAAAGGAACAATCCGAAGCTATAGCGAAGAGGGTAAGTGCTGATTTCATGTCCATTCGTTTCCAACTGCATCCAACCTACCTCAGGTCATCACATCGGAACCCTTTAGGAATGCCACCGCGATCAGTGTTTACCTGAGCACCCCAACGGAAGTGGACACAACAAATATTTTGATGGAGATGTTTAGGCAGGGAAAACAGGTAAATCCCTCATGAATCAAGCTCTCATGCACAGCTCAAGTCTTCCCCTTCAAGGTATTTGTTCCCAGCTATAGTGGAGATGTCATGGAGATGATCAAACTTATCAACATGGACGACTTTCAATCCCTTCCCCTCACAAAGTGGAACATAAAGCAACCGCAAGTGACGACCGATCGGGTGAATGCACTTGACGTCGGCGGAATAGACCTCTTCCTCACGCCTGGCGTCGCTTTCACCACTCAAGGTGGTCGAATGGGTCACGGAATGGGATACTATGACAAATACTTCAAGCGACACTTTGAGGCATTTCCGGAACGACGCTTCGGGAAAACCCTCACCATGGGCCTTGCGTTCCGAGAACAAATCATCGCCCCGGAGACATTGCACTTGGACGACCACGATGTCAAGTTAAACTACATTGTCACGGCGGATGATATTTATCGAAATGAACATTTATTTTGAGTAAGGCTCACAAGTCCTGCGTTTGTCTTCTATCGCAAATACGTTCTGATTCGGCCACGTCCCCTGGAGCGCTGTCCTCCGAAGTGAGACGTGGAATAGTGCGGATCACTGCTGAAATGTGGCGTGACTACAGGCTCCGAGGTAGCTGTTCGGAAGTGCTGCGGCGGTGGCGGGGCTAGAGATGCATCCCAAGGGGATGGAGAAGCGGTCCTATGGGATTTTGATTTTCTTTAGAGGAAGGAATTGAATTCTAGGTTCAAGCGTATTCTCACCTGTATGGTCCGCTTCCAGAGTTCGATATGCGTGAACCGCGATTCCGTCCCACCCGCGAGCCGCGCATGAGAGATGGGATTTTGTTGTATCCAGTCGGTCCTGTGGGTTGTGCTCCGCACGTCTCAAGTGCAAGGAAGTCGTCAACGTGAAGGGAGGGGGGCCGCGATGTGTTTGGCGGACGCGAACGGAACAAATCCCCACGTGATGGCGGTGCCCGTGTGAATCCTCGCCCCCGGACTGGAGTAATGTAGATTTTCTTCTCGGGGCGTCCGGTTGTTGGCTCGACCTCGACGCGGCGTGTACGGAAGCATGGCGCTGTGGGAGTACGTTCGCGGTTGGACTGCGGCGAAGCCGAGAGGTGAAGGACCCGCTTGCAGTCAGACGAAAGATTAGTTTCACTCGGCAGGCATGTAGAGATGAGTTCCCCAATGTCGGAGGTTACCCGCTCGCACAGGTCTAGCTGCTCCTTGGTGAGGTTGTCGATTCGAAGTGGGTCTAGCCAGTACTGAACGCGCAACTGAGTGTCATCTGTCGTCTCGAACACGGTGAAGATGGGTCGCGCTGCGTATTGTGTTACGATTCCTTCTGTTTGTGGGAGATGTGGTTCGTTGATCGAGTCTGGTGACGAATTATCCACCTCTGGCGGCTCACAAGTCTCCAAATCAGTGACAATCTTCGAGACGTCTGCCATCAAAGACTCGTTGGGTGCTTCCATTTTTTCCAGAAGAGCCTGAATGCGCTTGAGTATGTGCGGCTCTTCGCTGTCCTTCTTGTAGCCCAACAGCGTACCGAGTTCATGTGAACTTAGCTTCAAAGTCCTGTTGGGGATGGTTGAGTCGGGGGTGGTGGTGTCGATATGCGTGAGTGCACGAATGAATAAAACAATGGTTTCCAGCAAGCTTATGATCGTTTCGCTGTCCTCCACCTCAGCCACTTTGCCTAGCCACGCCTGCAACTCCGTCCGTTTGGACATCAATACTTGCCGCAAATGAAAGAACGTGATGCTAAATGGGGAGAGAACGTTAGTCAAATGATCAGATGTGATAGAACGGTTCACTTACTCGTGCTCAGTTAAAATGATCAAGTTCCTGGAGGCTACAACAGCAACCGTCGCTTTCGGTTCGGAGTTCAAGAGATTTGTAAGAACAGCTTCGATTATCTTGGGAATAAGTTCCCTAGGCGGCAGGGCAGATGCCAAATTGAGTTCCGGTTGCGATGTGGAATACGGCGAAATTAGAGATATTTCCGAGTCCAGAAAATTCTCCAGGATTCTGTGTACAGACACCTGACACTTTGCAGTCTGTTCGGTGACATTCTCGTTGTTCGTCAGTACTCCGTTGAACAGTTCCCACAGCTTCCCGGATAGAATCGACAAAGCTGAACTTTTCACCGAAGCGTACGAGGTCAGTTGGGCGAAGAAGTGGAGGAGTCTTGGCAGACCCGCACCATTGGGCCCGTCATTGGTCAGCATGTCTGTCAGGGTCTTCGAGACGAGGAGCGTCATGTTGGGAGCAAGGTCAGCAAGCTGCAGGCACACTCGAGTCAGCAGGTCGGACAATTGCGGAAACGATGTCGGTGCGATTGTCTCAATCATTTGCGAGAGTCTGTCGCTCTCTGGGTGCAGGTGCGCTGACCAAAGCTTGCGCTCGGTAAGCAGGCGCTGCATCTGAGAATGCTTGAGCTCGCCACTTATTGGCAGAGGCAGCGGTAGGGGAAGAAGCTCGGCCAGTACCTGAAGGCCGGGGATAAAAGTTGACGGTCCAGAGAGGATGGCTTTAACCACCTCCCGGATCATCTGTGTCCACAAACTCTTGTGCAGCGAATCTTCGTCCTCTTCGTTGGGCTGCGTGTACGCTAGCAGGATTTTAATGATCTCAGTTTTGATGATGTGTGCCTCTTCGAAGGCCTGGCTTGTGCCGGGGATGTAGTGCATCAGGAAGTACGTTTTCATGAGATGCTCAATCGGAGTCAGGTCCTTGTACTCTACATCTCTGCACTGTATACCGAACGTGAGCATTTCTCGCAGAACCTGCAGCGTTGGCAGAACGATTTGGCAACAATGGACGCCCTGAATTGTCATCAACGCTGGAGCATGCAGCCCCGGCTGCTCGAAGTATTGACAGAGCTTCTCAAGGATATGAAGCAGTGTCTGCACACCGTCGGCTGAGTAAAACTGCAGGGCCACGAAACGATGTTTTAGCTCCTTTGTCTCTGCACTGGCTACCGTTCGTCCTCCACCAATGCATAAGTGCCTTAAGATACGCAGGCCCATGATGAGATCTCCGGGGAAGGTGGTGATGTACTCAAGACTGCGTGTGATAACCTCAACCAGGGGACTTATGTCGTCGTAGGCGAAGATGTTTATGGCTTCCAGTGGCTTGAGGTAGACATACATTTCCTGCAGCACCGCGGACACAGATGGCTCAAAGTTTTCATGGTTCTTGGCCAGTTCCAGGATCGTGGCTCCATGCTCTATGAGGTAGTCCAAGCTGTCGCAGTGCCTCACACAGCAGTCAACCATATCCACAGCATAACTGAGCACAGGGGACTTGTATTTGATGCCGGGACTTTGTTGACGTCGCTCCTTCTCGATAAGCTTCATGATTGGATCGAGGTAATTATTCAATCCAATCGCCTGGACCGTGTGCACACGGCCGGGGTTGCTACACGTCTGGCTGTACAGTTCATGGAGGTGGGTTGCAAGAAAATCTGCAACTTCGGGTACCGTGGGGGTGTAGATCAGCGCGTCGATGTGGTAGCGGGTCTGCACTTTAAATGCCAACTCCATACCCAACCGTTGTAACTGCGTTAACTCAGCCACTTGCGCCTTCTTGCTCTCATCCTCTTCGAGTTCCTCTTCTTCGGCAACCTGCTCCTCCGTGTCAGACACCGGGGTGTCGTCCAAAATGCAGTTTATCAGCGCCTGCGTGGCCTCGAAGCAATCATCCACAAAGTAGTCGATGCCGAAGTGGGTTTTGAGGATCGCTTCCATCAGTTCCATCGTTTTCGTAATCACAGAAGCTGGCACGATATTTCTGTTGCTCATTATGAGGAGAATGGATTCGCAGAGCGAATGAGTTGTGAAGTACGACTGGATCATGCTGCCCCAACTTTTGACGGCCGCCGTGTCGTACACTATCTCGAACTTCTTGGAAACCGGCAGAAACCTTTTGGGCTGGTGGTAGCTGAGGGCGTCAGCTCCCAACGCAGAAATTACCTCGCTCATCGCGAACTCCATGTCGACATAATGCTGATCGGAGTAGTAGTCAGCGAGGACGAACTGCTTCGTGACTACTTCACGAATTGTCTCGAGAGCCTCATAAAGATTCATTTTCTTAACAATCGACTTCAGTGCGAACTTGGTGCGGGTAAGCTGGGTTTGCAGGAGGTTTGTAAGTAAGTGCTGGTAGCCGTTCACGTTTCCGTTGTTTGCGAAGTGCCTGACGCCTTCTTTCGTATCCAGAAGCGAGTAGACTGATTTCAGGATCATCAACTTTATGGAGAGGGCCATGTACTCCTGTTGGTAGAGTGAAAATAGCTGCACAAACGGATCCAACTTTTCAGCGATTAAGAGGTGGTTGAGAAGGTCCTTGCTTGCGGCTAGCAGTTCGGTGAGCCGAACGCCCAGCTTTATGTGGCGAATCTTAAAGGCCGGTTGTGGTTGTGAGCAAGCGCATTCGAAGCTCAATGCGATTCGCAACAGCTTGCCGGCAAATTCAAGGTTTTCCGTCTGTTTGTGGAAGAAAGTGTGGAGAATAAAGTTTCTGCGCCTGACACTTTGGTGCACATGTGTCAGATGGTTTATCATCTGCTCGGATATAAGAACAAAACTCTCCTTCTCGTCCACACTGCACTCCTGGAAACCTTCTATTCCACACACTTTCGACTGCACTTTGAGTTTGTGCAACGTAAGGGAGAGGTTCTCCAAGTCCTTTGCGTAGAGCTCAGTAAGATTCACTTCGAATTTGTTTAGAGGCATTTTCATAGGATCGAATACTTTGATGGCTCGCTCAAATGTTGCGGCTTCGATGTCTATCTCGTCCATCTCTTGCGCGTCGTCGTCGTCACCCAGAATTTCGTCATCGCTGAGAATTGGTTCGAATTGTTCTTCATCCTCCTCGAGGGACGGCTGCGGGTCGACTGGCAGCTTTGCTTTGAAGTCATCCGTCTCCAAGGCATCAGGAGACCGTGGTCGGATTGGCGAATCAAGGGGTGGTGTACGAGGCCACTTTGAGGACGCATCTCCCCCGCTCGACCGTGTTCGACGTCCAGAATGGCGGTACTCTGGACTTCTAGACCATTCACGGGCCTTCTGACGAACATACCCATCCCTCTCATTGCTCTCCGAATGGGTGCGAATTCTGGAATTTGCACTTCGATCTGACGAATGGGAGGCTTTCCTTATGCGGGCATCCGTTTTGTACAATCCCGCTTCATCTGGTTCTTGAAATCCACCAACAGATGGGCTCTTGACTAGTTCAAACTGCTCCACCTCCATCGAACCTGGCTCAAAGGGAAGGTTTTCAGGATGCCAGTCTGCCTTGTCGACCTTCACGGGCTCCTCATCGGCGATCAAGCAGACTTCATCCGGCACCGGGGGCTCACTTGGTTCTCGAGGGGGACTGGCTATTTGGTCTGCGACTGTAGTGTTTGTGAGGGTGCCATAAACAGCCAAAGTTATGGTGCTGTACCATCCCCGTAGAACCAGACCATCAGTTGGAATCTTTTCATGATTACACTCCAAGTGAATACAATCGTTTTGATTATATTCCAAGCTACCAAGATTTTCGAAAGTTGAAGCTCCTGGCATACCCAGGTCATTTACAAAGAACTCGATTCCGAATTTTGATGGATTTGTGGCGCCTAGGCGCACGCCACCTGGGAAGTCTGCCTGTACTCTTGCCCCAAGTGGAATTATCCGGACTTGAGTAATGTAGACTGGTTTTGGAAACTGCACCAGGTCCAAGTTGATATCCTGAAGGATAAGGGGTCATGGAAATTGAATTTTATTTAAAGCAACAATTTTACAAACTCACCGAATTCACTTCATGAGAGAATGTATCGAAGAATAACAACTCAGCCGCGTCTTCGATTTCTGTCATTTTTAGTTCCAATGTTGAGCGATGGAAAAATTAAATAAATAAGGACCAATTTCGTCCCGAATTGTCGATATTTAGCAAATTATTTTGTTTTTTCTCCTGTTTGACCGAATTGCTCAATTGACGGGGCCGCCAATGCAACGAGAGCATTTTTCAATTTTTTCGACTGTCAAAGTGATGAGCATATGACTGTTCTCTTCTTTCACGTTTTGTTTATGCGCCGAAAGCCGGCAATGATCTCTTTCTTGCATATTTTGTTTTTATGTATTTGACGTTCTGGCACGATGCTGCCAAGTCAACAAGAAGTACAAGTATTTGTAGTTTTCAGTGTTTATATGAAGTTTTTTTAAGGTTGCAAATTTTAACAATAGAGGCGGAGAAAGTTGAAAGCAGCTTATAAAATTACATGCATTTGGATTCCAATAAAACATAGTGTTTAAAATTTCCGTTACTATTAACCATCTGAGGTAGTAGATGACTGTTTTAGGTCAAACTTTACTCGACGAACTTTAGAAGAAAGATATTGGTTCGATCCCCGGACGGGACACCTCGCATTTTTCACGGCACCACATCTTTCGAGCTGCTGACAACACTTAAAGAGAATCGATTGTTTATGAAAAGCCGTTCGAAGTCGGTAAAAAACTGTAGGTCCCTTCAAATCGTGAGAGAACAGTAGCACGAACAACACGAGTAGCTGTTGTAGGAGCTACACCCTGATCCCTTGTGGGCTGTAGTGCCACTCAATCACGAGTATTATTAATTTTCTAAGAGTCGTGAATACGTCTTGTCTTCCTTGGTATTTATCTGTCCGTAAATATATGCCCCTTGGTTGGTGCGCAATTTATGTCAAATGGAATATTGTGGATGTCATTATATTAGGCACCAGGAAGCTTTACTGTTAATTATCATTGATTCGTATATTTCGGCTGAACTGATTTCAGTCTTATTGTCCGTGATGGATGCAGTTTCTGCATGTGGTTTATAATTTAAGTTGACACCAGCGGAAACGATGCTTCGTGCATAACATGGTAGCCGTTAATTAAATTAAAACGGTTTTTTCACCACATGGAATGAGTTTTGCTACCGAGCTCAAACGACATCATTAAAATTTCTGTAAATCAGGTCATGATGCGATTCTTAATAGACTGGTCTGAAATTGTTATCAAAACCTTCTGGTCTAAAAATGCCATGAGCCTTTTAAGACTGCCGCTTTCCGATGAAATTCGGTTCACATGAGGCTCCACTTTAATAAGGTTAGATGTCTTTTGTGCCACCATATGGATTAAGCTAAAAAACATCCATGGACTTATTACGTCTTGTAGGAACATGAGCAGGACATGGAAGAGCAGCTGTTTACGATTCCCCGACAATCTCATCAAATACAAATCATCCTGGTTAGGCCACAGTTTGCGCTGACTCGCCAAATGCTGCTACGACTGTTTTTCGTTTGACATAAAATCTGTTCTGCATAACCAGTCACCATGTGCTTCAAAAACATTGAATTTTGCTGTCATTCAGGATCATAAGGGACGTTATGACACGCAGATATGTTGCACGATTTGTTTGACAAAAGTGCTTGATGGGCCAAATTCTAAATTTAGGTTGTACGATTATATGACAAGTCTACGGACTTGTACATAGTTTGGTAGTTTGGACCCTATGAATAGGTTGATCCACTTGTGCAAGTAGTAAGAACTGAACGCTCTTGGTGGAACTTTTAGTTTTATTTTTGATTGGGATTTCATATCCAAGTGAAATGATGATTAAATAAACTACAAAATAATGTTTTTATTTATTTAATTGTTGTAATAATTCCCTAATGCACAGAAGAGTCAAAATTTACGGTTTATCGAAGAAATAAAATTATTTCACGCAAGCAATAAGATCATGCGTTGCCATGTTCATACCTTGGAGTTCAAATGGGAAATGGAGTCTGCCAAGCATGTGGTATACATGTTTCTGAAGGCAATACGATGACTTACCGCCAAGCAAATCGCTTCAACAAATCGTGTGTGTTTGACCGACCCTATTATGAAACTTGCGTGCTTCAAACATGTGTGAATTTTGACGGCAAGTGTTTGGAATGCCAAAAGAATTACATCAAATGAAGATACCGACAAAATTTCCTGCAGTTTGTCTGCGGATGACAATTTCCTAGTCGATATGCGGGGAAAGCATTTCGAATTATTTTTTCCCTTGATTCTCGTCGTACTTATTTCATGGCATACAAAAAGTTCTGTCAGGGTGAAATATGCCCGGTTAAAGCACGAGTATGTAACAATGGTGAATGGAACTACGCTAAGCATAAACACAATTCACATTTTCAAACATCCAGACACCCTTAACGCCATTCAGTTTAGTGCTGAGAAAAAAAAAGGCAAAATTAAGGTCTTCTGAAGCTATCTGTTCCGACTGGTATGTTCTTTCTCGATATTTGAAGAACATTCACCTGCGTAGTCGTCTCAATTCCCGTGAAGGTTACTTTTGAGTGTACAATCGCTTTAGCTGTGTTCAGAACAGTTTTCCTAGCACTAAGAAAACTGGTTAAATAAAGTCACCACCAACTTGTTGAATTGATTCCATTAGTGCGCAATTATCTCAATTTCCTCATATCCACGCGCACGTTTTTTTACACCTGAGTTCAATGTTATACTGTTATACACTTTCTACAACAAAAAAAGAAATAACTTCTTAACGAAAGCCATGTACATTCGTTTAGTAACCCACATGTGGTGAAATATATTCGTTGTCACAACAAAACGTGTTCTTCAACAATTGATTAGAAATGACACAGCTATACTTATACTTACTCTGTACCAGAAACCAATAATGAATTGGTCTCTGCCCTGTACCTTAATTGGTAATCGTCCAATATTCCCTATAGACGTTTAAACATGTTTCTCCTTTAATAATTCGCTCTTTAAAAAAGTTATAACAAACATTGAAAATAAATTCTAAGAGATGTCGCCCCCTGTCATAGCTATCGCAACAATCAAAAGTGAACGATTTTCCTTATAAACGACGAAAACAAAACAAGTGCGTGGTAGAACTTTTTAGAATGAACTTTCCACCACTTTCCGCAGATGTCAAAATGCCTCAAAAGCAAGCTCAAATTGAATTGAATCGAGTTGGACGTCATTCGTTATCGAAGGTGGGTGTGAGAGAGTTGGTCTCTGGCCAATAACTTTCTCTTTTATTTCAGACGAAATTGTCTTTTTTTTTTAAGATTTATAGCCAATCAACAACTATCATCTGTTTTTTGTTTATTCTCAGGGAAAAACATAAAAAACCGCATTTACAATGTTCGCACTGCGTCGTTCTACATCACGCCTGTACCCAGCATGCACACAGTGAGTATCATAAAACATGTAACAGTTGAATACGTCGAAGAGAATTCCAGATAACACTCCATGTCCATCCATCTTGATTTTTTTGTTGTGAACACCGGCGACTGTTACGCAATAAATGCTTCTAATCGATTCCAGTTTTATTAAAGTTCGACTTTGTCTTTTATCGTAGATATGCCAAAATGAGCCAATTGGGTGATTTGGGCAGTGGTGCCGGTAAAGGAGGTGGTGGTGGCGGTTCAATCCGCGAGGCTGGAGGAGCATTCGGCAAACTGGAGGCAGCACGTGAGGAAGAGTACTTCTACAAGAAGGTAGAAAAACAAATCTAGACTTTTGGTGTTCATGTTTTTAATTTTGTGCATTTAGCAAAGGGAGCAACTTGAAAAACTGAAGAACGACCAAATCCACCAGATAGAATTTCATCATCAGCAAATCAAGGAACACGAGGAAGCCATTCAGCGTCACAAGTTATTCCTCGAGAAAGCGGCCAAGTAATGGGTCAGTTTTCCGCACAATAACGTAGACTGCTAGCTATATCTTGCACTGATTCGAACGCATAACTGACCGTCTATGTACATACTTTCAGGAACATATTCGTATACAGAAAATCAAATTTTCTTTTATACATATAGTTTTTGTTTACCTCTGTGAATTTTGCAACTTTTGCACTCCACGCGAATGCCGATTCCACTCAGAAACGTAGATGAAGTCTTGAATATATTAACAAACAAAAAATGGTTGTTTATTTTTGGACAAGAACCGCTGCGGAAATAATTTTACTTAACTGATTGCGCTGGTATTATTTTTTTTGGCAAGGATGACTGCATTGATATTGGAACCAACAAGACATGGATGGACAAGTATTTTTGAATGTCAGCACAGTTTTGTTTTTTTTTTTTTAAATGCCTGGGCTGATTGATTACCAAGGACATGTCTGGTGTTTTCGTTTTTGTTCTAGAATCCACGGAAATACGTTTTGTATTCGTCTTACATAATCCTTGGCTTTGGGGTGTGTTAGTCATCGAATTGAAGACGTTCGAAGAGAAACTGGTAAACAAGGTCTGTGAATTTAATTTTATTTGACGGAATTGGAATTTAAATTGTTTATCACGCTCTCTTAATTGTGGATAATTGAAGTGATTGTTCCTCGCTTTGTTTCCTTCAAACTTTGGACAGTTCTGGAACAATGTGTTTTATTCATTTGTTGACATTTTAATTTGTTTACTCGAAATTTTGGTTACTTTTGCATATAGAACAAAAATACCATTTTTACTCATAACATGAAAAACAAACAAAAGCAGATGTAGGAAGTGATGCAGTTGTTTAACGTCATTTGTCAAATAGTAGGATTGTTTTGGGGGAATCAAACTCAATGCGCTTTAAATTTCTTGGTGCAATTTTCTATATTTCCTTTTTTTCCAAACATTTAAGAATCATTTCGTTTCTGTACATCTCTCTTGCTACTTGTTTTTCCTGCCGAACTAATTTTTCAAAGAGGGCTTTCAACTGTTCTTGTCGCTGTAAGACGGGAGAAATGCCTCCAGAATTGGCATTTTATCAAAATTCTCAATGATGGAGATTTTTGTTACCTTTTTTATGAAGTATGCATTTTCTTTTGTTTTGCCTAATTCCGAAATATCTGTCTGACAATATTGACGATGAGGGCTTTTGAATACAAGACATCCATGCCGTTTGAGCATAATTTTGTCTGGAGGAGATTGAATAATACGTGCTGCAAAATTTGACTTTTTTTCTAAAGTGAACATTTAGAGCGAGTGTACAGTTGAAATTCAGAAATTAAATAAATGTCTGCAGGAATATATGTATTTCGCAAAAGAGAGGAAAAACTCATGTTCATGTAAGTGGAAAGTGCAGATGGTGAACAGACGAGACGAGAAAGAATTTGGAATGTCTTTATAAATAGAGGAGTTGTGGTAGATTGGTGGAAAAGGGCTAATTAATTTGGATACTCGATGATAAGTATGAACATTGGTGTGTACTTACACCATTCGGCCACCAACTTGGAAATAGATATGTTTGGAACGATACGGCAAAAGTCAACAAAGAGCAAGTAGTTTACTCCGTCATTCTTAGTTCTTAATACGCAATATTTTTTTACGATGTTCGTACACAGACGATAACAAAAAAATAAAAAAGTAAAACGAACAGTATGTGTTTCTTTTAGATAAATGTGTATGCACGATGAAAGCAAAACCAAAAAAATTAAGTGAAAAATTAAAAATAAGTGGATGCCAGCAAGTTGATGGAAATATTTTGAGTTCTGACTGCATTCCTAGTGGAAATATTATAATGTGCAGTGCACACTGCAGTGTGTGCGTACCTAATAATTAAAACTGTCAATATGACGTCATGTCGCGAAGAAAATAGTTCTACACAAAATTTAACTTCATACTTGTGCTCTGTCAATTACCTGGTTGAAGATGGTATTCAATACCCAGCACTGTCTGATTGCAACAGACAGAAATCACTATCGCTGTTCTGATGGCGCTAATCGGGGTAGCCGATAAGGCCTTACCCTGATATGCTCTTGCGCCGTGAAGAATTTCTTGTTTGTGCGAAGGGTAGATGGGATCGAGGCTTTTTTTGTGTGTAGCGTGGTGAACGATTTTCATAAGGGTCTGGAATTTATGACTGTGATCACACATGAAGGAATAACATCGTTTTTCCTGGCTGTGATCGATGCGCATTTTTTGTGCAAGTATGGTGTAAGAGTTAGAGTCGGTCACTGATTGCGACATTGATGAATGATATTGAGGTGTTGTTTGTTTACGCCTTGTGTGGATGAGTTAGAGATTCATTTTAATTGGTGCGCAGTACTGTGTGAGCGACGTTGTTGAAGCGCAATTCATAGGGGGAGGGAGTTTGCTTTGTGTAATTTCTTGTTAGTGCTTGGAGTTCATGTTTAAAATAAAGAAACGTTTTAATCTGAATGTTGCCTACGTAAATTTTGGGGGATCAATTCATTTCTCTTTGATATTAAAATGTTAAATGCCTGCAGTTGAAAATACGCACATCTTTTGAGGCAACAGATGTGGAAAGAATGTATACATATGCTTCGTGAATGTGCTGCTTCGTCCAGAGAGGCATATTTTATCTGTTGCTGTGAAGTTCCTCTTCAACTAAATATGATCTATGAACGAGCTGCATATGTAAATATGTTTGTATTTTGTCTTTGAATCATTTGTTGAGTACTTGACGAGTCTGAGCAGGTGTTCTGTTAAGGATTGCTGGAACTGGTTGTGGTCAGCTATGATCGTAATGCACTAACTACTTCCTTCTCTTACTTTCCGTTCGGTGCCTTAAGGTCTAGTAGTGCGGACATCTGCCAATCCGTCATTCATGTAAACTTACCGATTTGAAGCTGTTTTACCAGCATGCACACAACGTATGTATGTACTGATCATGTAAGTATTACATTTTCACCTAGAAAATTTTGCGGGAAAATGTCAATTTATTAGGTATAAGAATGATTATAGTGCACTCTTACATGATCTGAGATGGTTGCTGTGGCGTAGTGGGTATTATTCTCTCATGAGTAAAAGGGACTTGCAGTTTCTTGCCGACTCCGAACAGCGAGATTTGAGAAGTTTGTAATAGACAATTGATAGTTTTTGAGTGTTGTCAGCAACTTGAAAGAGGTGGAGCCGTGAAAAAATGCGAAGTGTCCCGTGAGGGAATCGAACCTAGACTTTCAGCGTGGCTATTAACGCACTTACCACTACGCCACGGTGACCACTTCTTCCATTACCTAGATTATATTATTGTTCTCAACGAGCGGACAAAGTTTTTGTAACGGGAACCGACCACTCGACATCATACACATGACTCCTTGTCTGTGGCTCAAACTCTGTCACATAAAACCCCAAAAAACAGTCCGTGAATAAGCCCAAATCTTGTTAGTGTACAAATAGCGATTTCTTCTAAAAGAAAGCGGTTGTGAGAGAATCATAAATTCCCCCAGCCAGTCAGGGGTAGATTTGAAAAATTGTTCTCAACTTTTCTCTGGCATCTCTTGAGGACTGTGAGTTCTGTCTCATTTTTCTCCTTTTTCGCTATTTCCACACTTTTTTACAATGTTTAATCCCACTGCCAAAACTGGGGGAATCAGCCAAGCCTTGAAGGTGAACAGATCACGAGCTTAGGGCTTGTACAGTGTCCTTCGAGTTTCCTCTAAGAAGGCTGCCAAGATAAGCAAGGTAAACAAGATAAGCATTTCTTCATTCCTTCCCTAATTTCTGTCTTGTTCCAGAAAGCGGCCAAGTAATGGGTCAGTTTTCCGCACAACAACGTAGACTGCTAGCTATACCTTGCACTAATTCGAACAAATAACTGACCGTCTATGTAAGGTGTTTGTGCTTTTCTTCATGGATTTTTTTTGATCTAAAAGCAGCATTTAAAATTATGAAAACCATGTGTAGAAAACCTCCTGTGTAACGCCTATCTAAATCACTTCTGGGATTAAATATGGAATGTCAATGATTTCTGATAAAAAAAAAGTTCGACCTCGATTTCGTTTACAGTCAAATGACCACTATGAAATTAGAAAACAAGAAACCAAGACCAGATCAAACCGCTTTTCGAGTCATACATACGAAGTATTGTTCAAGGGACTGGATTAAAATTCAGAAACTCTGACTAACTTTCGTCAAATTATGGAGAACGGAACGGATTCAGTCTTGTTGTGCACTCCAAACACATAGACAAACCAATCCCACTTTTTTCGCTTTACACAGTCAATCCCAACCAAAAGCGTCAAGGTCCGTGGATCAATTCAAATAAATAGACAATTCGGTTTTTTTTATTAAATTCTAATCAACAGTGAGATTTTTATTGTTCATTTGTTCATTTCCTTAATGTTTAAAACTATTCATATACGTTTTTATTTTTTGTTGCTCTCTTTCATTCAAGATTTGTTGTTTTTCGTTAGTCCAGTCTATAGATTACATTATTTCTCTTCTGTTAAAAAAAAACCCGCAAAACGAACGAATCAAAGAAAATAAAAGATTCCATACAAAACAATAGGTTTGACTATACATAAGAAATAACTAAAAAAAAAACAAAATCTGCATTTTAAGTAATCAGCCGTACGCATGCACTAGGGACCTCATATGCAGACACGAGTCTACGAATTCAATCACTGTTAATGTACAAGAGTAAAAAAAAAAGAATAGAAGGGGCAATTCAAGTATTACATGGGACGCGCATAACAAATAAATAAACAATTTCTCCTTCCTCGTATAATTAATCCTCAATAAGTCACTACTGCTAAGTACAAAAATATGTGTTCTTTCCGTCTTGTTATTTTGTCAGAAATTCACTTTGTGTTTTACACGCCTGGTGTATATGCGTTAAATATAATCATTTTCCTACTCTAGTTAAACATTACAATACGACATTATGTACGAACAAAAAAAAAAAAAACAGTTTTAAACAGAAATTATATCTTGAGGTAGGAAACTTTAAACACGTCTCGGTACGTGTTACAAACTATGAAAACAAAACAAGAAATACCGAACGGAACAGAGTTCTGATGAAATTCAATGTTAAAAGAAACGATGAACCGATCGAACGACACGCTCAAATACTGCATTTGAATAGGAATGTGGTTGCAAAGCTTAACTCTACACAAAAAGACTCGATATACAAAATACAAAAAGAAACGAAGATAATATTGAGTCAGATTTGGGGTGAGGGAAGGGATCATTTAGCTCATTCTCTTGTTGGCGAATTCCTGTAGCTTCTGCAGGGCCATGGTTTTGTTAATTTCCACTATGTCACGCGTGTACTTGGCGGCTTGCAGTTGCACCTCGAGGATTTTCATGCGGAGGAAATGTTCTTTACACTGCATCTCCATGAAGGCTTTCAGCTCCGGGGTTGAGTTCTCACTGTCCGACAGGGTGCGGGGCCTTTTGGCTGGTGGCCCCTCTGAAGTGGGGAAGCTGGTCGGTACAGGTGGCGGCGGTGGAAACTGTCCTGTACGGAGTGCATTCAATGCCTCCAGAGTCGCTGAGATGTTATTCATATTGAATTGTGGTGTGAAATTCAATTGGTCATGTGGGAAATGGTTTTCCAGTGGAGGATGCGGCAAGGGAGGACTGCGTAGTCCTCGATCTTGTGCGGGTTCATCCTGTTCATTTGATGGGGTGGATGAGAGTCTGTCGCCAATGTGGTGCGGTTCGTTGAATGTGTCATTTTGCTCTTCGTCTTTGATGTCAACATCACATAACTCCTGTGGTGGGGTCCGACTGCTGTTGGTTGAGAAGAGAAAATTTGCAAAAAATTCTTGAAAATCGATCGAATTTCGTCACTTACTCTTCGAGATCGTTGTCCACTTCGTTCTCGTCGTTTTCCTTGTATTCAAAGTCCTCCTCGAGTGCCAATGGCATTTTTGAATAGTCCACGCCGTCTAAGGTTTCGCTTTTGCATGCTTTCTTCGCCTCCTGCATGAAGTCCCATATTTCGAATGTGAAACTAGATGGCTTCTTCCGATCGGCTATATCTGGTCCGAATCTTGCTAATCTGTTATTGTAGTCCATGATTTCATTTCTTGTACATGCTGTTGTGATGAAAGGAAACGAATTTAGTGAAAGCATTTGTTATGAGAATGTTCCGGTGGGGTACCTTTCATGCGTCGCCATTGTTCCTTGAGTCTATTGCATGTTCTATCTGGACCAAAGGCATTTGAGAATTTCTGATGGATTATCTTCCAGGCTTTGTTCTTCACCGCTGTCAGTCCTGCATCCAATCTTTTGTTCTCAATAATACGCATATCCTTACGACACAAATCAAGGAGAAACTTCTTTTCCTGGTGGTTCCAGTTCTGTGTGCGTTCTCGTTTTTTGTACATATTCATGGTGGGATTATTTATGTATTGCTGCATGTCTGTAACTAGATTAAGGTTTCTATTTTATGACTGTTCCAGCTGGGGAGTGTGTGACTAGCTTACCACATTTGACATCCGGGTTATCAAATATGTGATTGCCGTTTTGCCAATTGGCTGCGATCTTCATAAATGCCTCCAGGTCGTTGGCTGTATACGATTTGTTAACCTAAAATTAAAGATGGAAATTAGAGATTTGTGAAATTTTGAATGATGAATAATAAGTGAAAGAGATAAGATGGTATGTACGAGTATATGCAGGCAGATCCTTTGTTTTCTCCGAAAATTCTCTGTTAATGCGTTGTTGGATGCATTTTGTCATGGCCTACTGCCGAAGGAGATTAATATATTTAATAGAACTTGTGACAGTTAAAAAAGCACAAAGGTGCACGACGTTTTAAAGCCGGCGGTAAGTGCAGTGAGTCACAAAAATAGGAACGCTTTGACAACCACACCTAAAACACAAAACTTTTTAAAAGTAACCGGAACTCAACGAAGAGACAGGGAACAATTTCTTTTTAGTCAGGCTTGAAAAAAATGTAAAACGCGGTCGAAGTATTTTTGCTCGTCATGAGATAATAATAAATAATTGAGTCTCACTACAGCCCACAAGGGACCAGGGCCTAGCTTCTACAGCAACTACTCGTGTTGTGCGTGCTACTGTTCTGCCGTTCCCGTCCGGCAATGGAACCTAGACTTTCTGCATGGCGGTCGACGCACTTACCACAACGCAATGGCGACCACTATCTCGTCATGAGATAGCAGACGTAAAATCAAGGAGGAATAAATAAGCTCTCGAACCAGGATGTAAAGTGGGTTTCGTTTCTTTAAATAAAGCCAAAAAGGCACCACGGGCACATGGTACGGATGTCCCCTTTAATACATTTTCAGAAGTGCGCCTTAGATATGATTCAATCAAGTAGGTGACCACTTGGTACACCCAGGGCGAGTTGGTTGCATCAAGTCCATACAGTTGCTTAGTTGCGATCTCGATGGTAAGTTCGCATAATTTGTGTGTGAAATGGGCCACGTTATTCTAAAACAGGGACCGACGACGCCACCAGTCCATAATTCACCTACTAAACTGTGCTTTTTTTCAGACTGCATTGAAGAGTCCTTGATCGATACCTTCCTAATTTCAAGAGTAGAACATGGCTTCAAAGCTAAAGACACTTCTTCGATGGAAGTAAGGTTCCAATTGCTCCAGAATCCATTAAGCGAACACATTTCCATGCCTCATGTCGTCTAAAGTGAGCTCCTGGTTCAATTGAAGTTTTTTTGGACAAGGACAGAAGTCACGATGCGAAATTCCACTCGCAGATTATGAGTTCCCTTGTCCCGGGACATCACGCGGTCACTGGAAACGAGATTGCTGATGAACTAGCGAGGCAAGGTTCTAAAGAGGCATTCGTTGGGCCCGAACCCACCCTGGGACTACCGACTTCCTTGGTTAGGGCTTCCGTCGACGGTTGGGTCTCTCAACAGCACAAGAGTGGACAGAAAAGAGTAACTTGTCGGTGTACAAACGGGACACTTTTCCTTCGCTGCTAAGCAACTAAGTCTACTTGCCTTTGGCGAAGACAATCCTGCGACGCATGTGTCCAAGGTGAAGACACTTCAGAGCACTTTCTCTGTCAATGTCCCGCCTTTGCTCGTATCAGGTGGGCGCTGTTTAGCGCCGATGTGGTGGGAGCTGAAACATTTAGCTCTCTATCAGAAGCGTCTGCTGATCTTTATTCGAAAAATCAGAAAACTGCAGTAAACGAAGGTTAGTTTTTGATTCTGAGCCCTCTAGTGCAGTGTATACCAACCTCCAAAAATCAAGGGTTCCCTTGAATTAAGGAGATTATTTGATTGACTGATGAATCAGCGGACTTTAAATTATTCAGCACTCTGTAATTAGCACTCACGGTGGAAAGCTTATGTCGTCGCAAAATTGGTGAAGGAACGGAACACTATTTTTAATTTTAACAATTGGGCATGTTGCTGAACGCTTTATCCGTCTCCATGTTGATAACCAATTTCAACATTGTGACCGTGTGAAATCTCTACTGGCAGATGTACATATATATTAAGACTCCACCTAAGATTTTTGATGCAGTAATTGACCAAAACAAACGTTTGAAGTCTTTTCTCATTCGGCTGCTTTTGCCAATATCTTTCAATTCACTAATACCTTGCTCAGGCTGACATCACAGCTGTTTTTGGATCATATTATGGGTTCAAGTACCCTATCCTTATCTTTAAAAATATAATTCCACATTGTATTATAATTCTTTCAAATCGATGACAATATATAGAGGTTTGTGGTGCCCTGGAATACGTTTCCCTGTTGTTGGTCACTGCACCAAGACAACTCCATTCTTGGTTGGCTCCTGCATTTGCATTTTAATTCGTGCTCCGACCATCCAACTACTTTACACTCCAGAGGTTTCGAACAGAGCAAATTGAAACTGGAACACTTGTAACTCTTACATCATGCACGTGATGCTTATAAGATGTATATTTACAAAACTTCAGGTGTAACCACTCGCTATTGAGTGCAAGAGCTTAGTCCGGATCTTATACTGCACTTCTCCGGATCTTATACTGCACACCGATACAGTTCACAGATCGAACTCATTCGCAGCTGAATCTCTTCCACAAACATATCCCCTCAGACAATGATACTCTTATCACTAAGACCCAATACGATTGGCACTTCAATCAACGGTAAAGCCCTAAGAAAACTTTCTCGAACATCTCTCTCCCGCCTGTAATCTATGGTTTCAGTGGAATATTCCACAACCAGATCTCGGCATTCTAAAGCCACGATTCGTTCGTGTGTGCACTCTCAATTCGTGTTATGACCCCACTTGAAGAAAAAATAAGATCCCAAATAACGAAACGTGATATATCAAACATCGCACAGATTATCTATCTTCCAACCGAGCTTCGTCGTCCACAAAAGACACAAAAGCATTTCACAGCCGCCGTACCACCTCTTTCTGACAGCATTCAAATGACCCAAGTACACCCCGGACACACCGGTTCAATTGTCTATAATGACTAATGTAATTAAATATTTCTGAAAGAGGCAGTTACTTTTTCGAAATCAAAGCCATCCAGCCCGAGATGCGGCCCGAAGAACGCCGAGAATATGATTAACAATTTAACTGACACAAAGTCAACGGCTGCCAGTACACCTCCACCTTTTGTTCTCCATTTCTTTTTTTTTTATTAAATTTTTGATCTATTCGCTTCAGCCCCAGATAGACAGACTGAAGAAATTCCTACGGTCATGTCACTGAACTATCTCTCTAATGTACGCCACATGCATACCCCGCAAATGTAGATACAATAACTAAACCATTTGTCGGCACAGACCCGAAAATGAACGAACAACCAGCCAGCCATCAACTGTAGGTAGATAGATCCGATGGCTTGGCCCGCCGAGAAAACCCCAATTGAAATAAGTTTTTCTTATCCAGAGGAGAGGAGAAATATCAAGAAAAAAAGATACGAGCAGAGACGAAGAAAGAAGCCACTTATAAAAGTGGATGCGTATGATTCCATACTTTATGGTTCGATGACATTACTTTTTGAAGAGATACACAATTTCGTGAGTAGTTGATGTGAAAAAGACGAGGCGACTCGTCGGCACACGGGGCAGCTGGGGCGGCACAGACGAGGCTAACAAAATAGGAGTGTGAAGTCAGTTCACCATGAGTAATGAGCAATCATCATCATCATCATCTGCACCGTCGTCGTCGTTGTCGCAGTCAACGTAGACGCTGGCTGATGTCGTTGGCTCCGATATTATGTCGCTTTTTTCTTTCGTAAATCGACTAACAATTCGCTCAGGTTCAATAAACACACACCCGCGCATATGTATCAAATTATGTACATAAATATATGGAAGGAAAACAAAATATGAGGTACCAAACCCGGCTTTTTGAGACTTAGTCCGTCATGTCGGCATGTACGCGTCTTCATTGTTTTGGCTTACCCGCTTCCAGCAATAGTGTACGATCGGTTTTATGGACACAAATTGCCCCAAAAGAAAGGGGCAGCCAGTGAATGTATGCTGCTCAAGGGGATTATGATTCAAGTGGTGTTTCTTGGAATTTTTAATAGTCCATGTGTAAGTCACGGCGAAGGCGTGGTCGTTCGTACGTAATTATCTTCTGCCAAATCTGTTTTATTTTCTTTCAGAATAATGTACTTCTTGACAAAAAAAAAAAAAATGAAAAAAAGGTGAATCCTATCAATCACCAGCGTGCGCGTAGGCACTGGAATGTTCTACATTTTTCATCGAAACACTTACTCTATGCTTTAATTTATATTTGTTTAAAGTCGAGTGAGGAGATCAGTTGGGAACAGACTGTTCGTTTTACGGAAACAAAACTGATGTGAACTGAAAGAAAACTTACCCTTTAAATGTATTCACGCAGGAAGTTATTAATTGTCGTCCTACTTGTACAAAGAAGTTCACTTTCTTTGACCTCTCCATACTTCCTACTACGCCTATTTAATGAACTTGAATACGTCTCGGTTAATCAACATTCATGTTTTCAGGTTATGGAACTCCCTTCCCAGAAAAAGGAGCAATTAAATGCCACAACATTTAAAATATACACATTTGTACTCTTTGGCGCTTCCAACTTCGCTTTTTCCTATGTATCCCTTCCTCTTACGATTAATTTGAGGTTATGTGCAATTTCATGCGATTTTTCATCATAACCACAAAACTGTCCTGTAAGTCTTATTTGTATACTAAAATACAACTGATTAAAATTGAGTTAAGACTCATGTTTAACTGACGAACTCTTCCTTTAATCGGAGGTTCGACTTGTTCCGCTTTGTAGGGCAATCTGATCTTAAGTTTCGATAAATGATAATTAATTTGACATTCATAGGTACCTGTTCCCGTACTTGTAACAAGCAAAGCAAAACATTGCAAAAGGATTGTCAGTTTTGGTACCTAAAATGTTTGCTCCAAGCGCAGGAAATGCTTAGTTTTGTATTATTAGTGACAGGAACGGGCATAGATGAATAGCGGTGTCAAATTTCCACGTTATTAAACGTATGAATTTTCACAGTAACGCCATAGATATCTAAATTGAGTGGCGCTACACTCCACAGGTTCTTCATCATATATACGTGTTGTGCATGAAGTTGTTCACTTACGAGTAAAAGTGGCCCAGAGTTAATTACCCACTTCAAACGCCAAAATTTAAAAAAAATTTAAACAAAGAAGTCAAGCTTACTGGTCTGAGCGTGTAAGTCTTACCAACTATAGCACGGCGGCTACAGTAACAGTAAAGTAAATTCTCCCACCCTCAAACCTCTTTATGAATTTGATACCTCAGCAAATCAGTAAATAATATCAACTGTGTCTCAAAATCCTTAAGAAAGGACTTACGAAAAGTTTTTCTTTTCTACACTTCCTTAGCGGCACGATGTTGTTAACCAAGGATATGGTTCAGAAGGAGGTCATAGTCGGAAACAAAACCCAATCTTTTGGAAATTTAAATTTTGCAGTAGAAAACTGCTGCATTATAAAACTTGCAAAGATCCTGCTCCTGAGATCCTGAAAACGGCTGTATTATAAATTTGGTAAGATCCTCAGAAAATGCAATATAGTCGCCACAACAATTTCTTTCTCACCAAAATGCGAATAGATTTGTGGTGGAAAAGCACTTTGAGTTCGTACGCATTCACTATTTTATTTAGAAATTCATTTTTCAGTATAATGAAGGTAGAACCTATGCTTCTGGCGTTCGTTAGCTCTCTGAATAGGGAATGAGGCAAATCTAAGAGTTTTTGGCATAGAATATTTTTGATATTTATTATTTTTTCTACTTCTCAAATCGCGACAAATGCAAAATGTTGGCCAAATATCGGACTGGCTATAAACCATACCCAGGGTTGGGGTTTAAATCACAGAATGTACGGAGTTCAAGGATTAAACTCGTACTGTGAAATGGATGAAAAACACTAGATCTTAGGTTTAAACCAAAAGTGGAGCTAGGAGAATTAGGCACCATTGTCAGATATTTAAGTACTTAACAGCTCCATACTGCGTACCTACAAGTTTCCACCTCTAAAATATTTCCAGAAATACGATAACTTTTGTTGTATTTGCTCCCGTAATGTTTATTTAGTTAGTTAAATCAGTTTTTAGTATAATGCAACCAAAAACAGCAAACTGTATGCATCTGGCCATAGGTGTGCTTGCTGCTTTTAAATCTGTCATTTCAACCTAACCTAAATAAATAAAATGAAACATAGAGAAGAGGGTTCTTCGAAAGCGTCCTCATATCCTTTTCGGGATCTGTACCTACTCTCTCGTTCAGGAGAGATTTTAACAAACGAATTTCTTGCGTTATTAGATTTAATACGAATTTCGTTGCAAAATCTCCACTCTTGGACATTATTTCAAAACCACAAATTTACATGCCGCCTGTGCCCACCGAGCAGAGGAAATCCTTACCCCAAGTCTCAAGCCCTTCTGAAGCTCTCCCTCTCACACAACACACATAGGTCACATTGAAAACACATTCGATTTGAAATTTACAAAAAACATGTCCCTTGTGGAGGAAAATTTCATTGTACTCAGAAAATCGATTTATTCCGAATTCCATACGTGTAGGAATATCGATAAACTTTCAATAAATCCCTACATCTCCCCCGCCCCCCCGCCAACCAACCATCACACTCTTGAATAACTCTAAAATAGAAACATGAAGCATACGGGCCAACTCACAACTCACACCACTGCCCATAGGGTGTTGAATAAATCGTTATAGAAATCTTAAATCTTCGTTTCGTTGTCTGCGTTATTTCCAAATCGAGATTCGTAGAGTTGGTTGACTTTTAGTAAACACATTGCGATAGAGTACTTAACTTCATGCCTAACTAACAAAGAAACGAGCGTACACAAAGAGACAGCTGGGGTGAAAGAGAGAAACGAATAGAGAGGGAGTGAGAGGCGAGATAGATAAAGAAAACTCGTTAACTTATTACATTTTATTTTGATTTCATATTTCTTCTTTGTACGTTTTCATTTAAATTAAGAACAGCCACACGAACCCAACCCAACCCACCTAAATCGATCCAACGATGATGAGTAGACTAGAAGTACAAACACATAAACATAGTGTGGAGTACTTAAAAAGAGGCACAATCATCTGAAGCACTCTTCCCTGCACCCCCCCCACCCGCCCACCACACTACACAATTTGACTTTTGAGACCGAAATTCTTAGGCACGACTTTGGTATATTAGTATTTCCCTTACAAAGATTTTATTATTACACCCAAACACAGACACATTGGGACGACACACACACATGCCTACATGCATGGGGGGAGCGGGGGAGCGGATTTGCTCTTTTGTATCCACTGGGATTGATTGTTCGGCGGTTAATGTGGTTAAAGTCAATGTACAATATTTAAATCGACGAGATGTGGAGTGAATTTTAAAATTCTGAAAGTCCTCCCTGCTGCCGATGCGTGTGTTTGCGAGGAGAGACGTGGCCGAGCAACAACAACTTTTATACGTAATTAATATTAAAACCGCCATCAATTATGAACATTATATTTTTTCAGTTGCCTCATATGGATAAATTACAGTCGGATGGCGGTAGGAACACAGCGAGATGAAATCATATTTTTTGTATTAGTATCCACATGCGAATTCATTGGGGAAGATGTGATCTTGTCGCTCTTTAGCTTTGTATTTTAAGATTTCTTAACACAACATTTGGCTTTTGCAGCCCTGGATGCATTGATGGCAATTGGGGAGAGAAGTTGCAACAATAGACTGCATCGACGGAGGAGTTATGTAGAGCGTGCATGGTAGCGGAAGTAACACAGGAGACTACGCCACCAATCGAGATTTGTGTTATTCGGTAAAGACATTGGATTTGGCGTGTCCAACTGATGAAAAACATTCCCTCTGGTGGGAGAGATATTTTGATCGACGTCCAAGTTCAGCCCGGTGTGTCAAAAAAACCTTTTTCTTTGTTTCGATATCCACCGCGGTCATCGATTTTTCAGTCACAGAAACTAAATCTCTGATTTTGCTGGATGTGTGAAAATAAATTTCACTTCGTGTCAAAAGAACAACAGAGAGAGCTCTCAAAATGCACTTCAAAGTCGACACTACTGTTGTTGCTTTTTGTAATTGTTTATGTCACAGGTGGTGTGTAAACTACAAAATAACGATTAGATTGCGCAACTTTTAGGTGTCACCGTATTTCAAGGATGTATTGCAAAAGAGTGCGAAAAATTAT
This sequence comes from Eristalinus sepulchralis, assembly GCA_944738645.1. NCBI lineage: Eukaryota > Metazoa > Arthropoda > Insecta > Diptera > Syrphidae > Eristalinus > Eristalinus sepulchralis. Next base: position 61,212,369 of record OX122886.1, read on the forward strand.
TTTAAGCATAAGTAAGGAGAGAGACAGAGAGAATATCTTCTTCTTCTTGTGCACTACAGTCCAGGGTGAACCTGGGCCTTAACCAACATTCCTCCCCAGCCAGCACGATCTTTCGCCAGCTGCCACCAGTTGGGCACTCCCAGTTGGTTGAGGTCCTTCTCTACTTGTGTGCGCCACCTTAGTCTTAGCCTTAGGCTGTCCTCTGTTGCGTTGTCCCAATGGCTCAGATTGGAATGCTTGTCGGCCCGGAGCAGTGGTGTCCATACGCTCTATATAGCCAAGCCATAAGCGTTGTATCAGAAGACGTCTAACCAGGCGCATGTCGCCGTACAGCTTCGTCGTTGAATCTTCTCCTCCAGCCACCATCAACGCAAATAGAACGAAAGATCGCACGCAGAACTTTTCTCTCGCTTCTCTCTCATCCGCTTTGAGTAACGTTCAGGTTTCCGCGCCACAGAGTAGGACTGGGATGACCTAGGTGTTATATAAAGCAAGCTTAGTCCTTCGAGAGAGCGCTTTATTATTCAATTGCCTCTTGAGCAGAAAGGAACAGCGATTAGCAAGAGTGATTCTGGGTTTGATTGTACTGACGTTGTTGTCTTATGTAGATTCGGTATAGTAAATGGCAGTGGGACGAAATTCCACAATTAAGTTATGACTAACATGGGTTGAGCATTCGACTATGGCTGGCTGACACTGTTTTTTTTATTTCAATTTGGCTTGAAAGCCTTAACAGAATGGCTTTGGTTAATGTTTGTAAGGAGGCTAAAGGAAGCAGTGAATGGATCGCCAGCACGATTGGGGAAGATTTATTTTTTGCAAAGGGCTGAAGCAAGGACAAGCGTGTACTTAGCAAATAGTTGGCAAAACCCAAGAAATGATTTAAAACGACATTCGAAGATGGACTCGCATTCCACAAAGGAAATTGCAGCGGCAAGTTTAAATATAGGGACAGAACAGAGTTTTTGGAGTTAGTTTTCTTTAGGACGGTTTCCTAAATGTAAAAGGAAAAAATCATCGCTTATGATGTGGCCCCGACAATTGAAGCATGGGTTGCTCTTCGATAGTTTAAATTGCTAGATACAATTTTGACAAATTTTTACTATACCATAAACTTATACAAAAATTGACTTTTAAAAATTTGTTGATCATCAGGTAGATGTTGAGCTATTTGTTGTGCCATCCACCAGAAAGAAAGACAAAAGATGCTAAAAACTTGTTCATTCCCTAAACGGTCATATACTGGGGTTGAGTTAAATGTTTAAATTTTTTTTTAACTTTGTTTCTCTCTGCTGGTCTGTTTGTTGTTTAGAAAACGCAAAAAACGCAAAACGATAATTCTAACATTTTAGGTTCTGTCCCATTAACTCAATTGTAAATTCTGCAGCTCGTGAGAGAACAATAGTTTATACCTCTACCTCGTACGATTTTTCTCTCATGAGTATAACCACCAGTTACAAAAAAAAACAGTAACCCTTTCTTTCGAAATCTTTAAACGCTGACAACACAAAAATTCTATTTCCCCCCTAAGTGAGGCAACTGACAAAGGATTAAAAATCACATTCTGATTGTCAACCTGACGCCTTGTGGCGGCGAAGAGATAACATTTTCAAACATAAGCAGACATTACAATAAAAATTCTTCAGTACAGAAATTATAATTATTTATAACTTTATGTTAAATGCATGCGTTCATAAGAATTAATCCTTCCAAACATACATGAAATGCAATCGTCTTTTATTATCGAAATAGTGGTTAAGTCGTAAACTAGATTTGAAAAGATAACATCACTCGTACAGAGGTTATATTTTCATGCATCACCACAACACACACTCATTCCTGCTGAACCATCAAAGCCCTCTATTTGAATGTCTTCCCTGTCACCACAGAAAACCAAATATTAACGTTAGTTGAAGGGTTTCCATATCATCTTATCACATGCACATTATAGTGCCTGTTTAAAGAAGGAAACCCCCCGCAGATAAACTCTTCAGTCCTTCCGAAAATCATCCCTTCACATTCAAAAGAAAATAAACACGAAAACTCACACTCCTTCCTCAGTGAGTGCACCCCTGATCCTCTAACTTTAAGCACACAACAGCGAGACAACTCATAAAGAAGGGAAAAGAAAACAGGAACCGATGTGCAGGAAAATGAAGACATAACAAATATTACCATCATTTGCACATCACCTCCACCTCAACTCCGACCGACCGAGAAACATTAACGAACCGAATAAACTGCGATAAGCAATCACCGACCGACAACCATCCGCGATGACGATCAAGATCACAAAATGTCGATCGCACTGTCGCGATCCGATCCCCAGGGCAGCGCGGGAGATCGTTTTGTGAAATGAATAGATCCGATTGAGACTAACTGACGTTTAATGTGCCATAAAGAAAACGCGGACCCAGGGAAAATATGAAAAAATAAAGAACGTCTAAGAGAGCCATGATTAATACGAATTTATGCAGCCGATCGCTGCTGCTGGAGGGCAGCAGGGCCCCCATCGGCGAAAGGAGACACGAATGAAGAGCAAACACTGCGAGTGGGAGTGTGTGCGATCATGAGTGCGATTAGCAGAAACATGTATTCAGGTCATCATTAGAATACAATACATTTCATTTACCCGACAGATACAATATATATTGATGAATTTAACATGCTCGCTTCGGCATAAACGCGCGTATAACACCTCATGGGTACTGCATTATCAATTGAGTGCTTGTGTGATGTCTTTAATAAAACACCTTTTTGAAAGTCAAATAATTCATTGCTCTGAGTGAGAGGTGGAATCTTAAGAGAATTGATGTGAAATAGGCAACATAGGCGTGGCAGATTCGGTGGCGGACACTTTTTATTAAGTACCTTTCAAATTGTTGAATGATGTGAACTCTTTTTGAAAATATAAATAAAAAAATAAAAAACGCTTTTGAAGAGAAGAAATATTCAGATTGTTTTATTGTAAAAAAATATCATACAAAAAACAAAAATCCTGTTTAATATCGCAGCCTTTAAATATAACTTACAGGCTTTAAGAAATTTTATGATTGCTTATAATTTCTTTTTTTTTTCATTTTAAAAGATGGCAGAGAGTATGAGGACTATAGCGCTACAATAAGAAAAAGAAGAGGGCATTAAATACGCGCTTTTGTCGTTTTTTATAAAAATCATAACTGATCAGACAGAGACAGAGGACAGGGAGTGAAATTTGCTTCTAGGGTAGGGTTGCCATTCATCCGACATCCCGATGATCTACTTAATAACTTGGCAAATGCCTATAGCTTCGAAATTCGAATTCTTTGTGAAGTATACTCCACGGGTCTAAATTCACTGACATACATACAAGATTTACTCCCAAACTTTCTTGTAAAAAAACAATAAGAATGAGCAAAATCAGACATCAGTGATGTGAAGCTCACTGACAATGTGAGAAAATTTCTTCAAGAGATTCTCAAGTCTTAAATGTTATCTAGTACAATGGCTTAGCCATTAGTGCATGGTTTTAAAACAATAAATCCCGATTTAAGAACTGAAATAAAAGAAAAATTTAAGAGTACTTGGTAAAGTTTAACAACGATTTTATCAATTATTATACATTTAGAAATTGTCATCACAATTGAATCATTCCAGTGGAATAATTAAAGAAAGCTTTCACAGTGCAATTATATATATCATTTAATACGAAAGCGAAAGGTGGGTATTTATTAACAGCGATCACTGTTCTTCTGAATTTATCCACTCAAAGGACATTATTGCAAGAGACACAAAAAGTGAGGAATGGAAAACGAAATATTACAGTGAAAGATGGGTGAAGATTTTTGACACTGAAACGTCACACCAACTTTATAAATTCAAGACGACTTGTCATTACCTTTTCAGTATTCCCGGGATTAACTGTAAGTCGTGGAATCTCTTGGCAGCCGACACGGTGGAAGCTATTCTTTAGTGTAGATTTAATTTAACATAACTTTCGTAGAATTTTATGAATTCGTTTCAAGTGGAATTGTTTGATAAATATAAAAATGAATACTTTTGGTTCATGCAATTAATAAATTAAATATTTTCCAAATGCCGTTAGTTTCTGCTTAACTACCTGTACGCCTAAATGTCCCAAAATTAAGTTTCGGAAAAATATGGCAACAAGTAAAGTAAATCCAAGTCCCCGTGGCGTAGTTGGTAAGTGCGTAGACCCACGCGCCGAAGGTCTAGGTTCAATTCACGAACGGAACATTTCGCATTTTTCCACAGCACCACCTCTTTCGAGTTGTTGACAAAGCCTCTCAATTCCCGCTGTTCGGAGTCGGCAAAAAACTGTAGGTCCCTTCTACTCGTGCTAGAACAGCAGCACGCACAACACGAGTAGTTGTTGTAGAAGCTAGGCCCTGGTCCCTTGTGGGCTTGCTATTAATTTCCAAATTGCCCTTACTTTCTGTTTAACAGCCTGACACCAAAATATCCCGATGAGGTTTGGTCTACTATTCTCAGGGGACTTATTTAGTCCCAGAATTCAAATCCTTATTAGACAGCGTTTTGTGTGACGAATAAATCTGGCTGATTTGGCTACAACGTGATATGTACATACTTTGAAAGAGGGACTCTATTCGTTTCAGTCTTTCAATTATCTACAAAAATTTTAAACCGATACATCAAAGAGGTCTGCCATGTAAATTAGACCAACAAGGGTCTTCAGCTGGGACGATCTTTAGCCAGCAGACGCCAATATCGCACGGAAATTCGATTGAGGTCCTTCTCTACTTGTGAGTGCCATCGGTACCGAGAGCGTCCTCTATTCCATTATCCCAATGGCTTGAATTCGAAGACTCTTCAGGTTGAACATGTGTTTCCGTAGATGCTCGACTTAGAGCATGCCTCCGTAAAGTCTATGCATTTCGTCGCAGATTCTTCTCAGCGTGCAGAACGCAGAACTTTTCCCTTGAAGAGACTAAGCGTTTCCTCATATGGCTTTGACTATAAATGCTTCCTCGCCACACGGCGGCATACGGATGATCAATGTGTTATATAGAGACCGGACTCTGGTACACCATTGCCCCCAAAGCCTAAGGAGACAGGGGTTTGCAAGGGTTATTCCGCCTTTTGTGTTCGTTCTTTTTACTTGGGAGCCGGGGGAGACGAAGTCCTTTATTACTCAAAAGTTATACGGTGAGGACCTGAACGTGTCTTCGATGTGGTGTACTCTTTCTCGTTGACTTCGCTTTGTCCCCGTTCACCGCTTAATCCATTTTAACCGCTTCCGTTATTGAGCATGATGCCTGTAACTTATTTCTGTGAAATAATTGCTGCGTTGAATGACTTGCACACGAGAAGAGTATCTGAGTCATTACTGAGCAAAAATTTATGTGATGCGCCAAGTATTCGTTAACCAAATACTGATATCAACATGAGCAATGTATGACAGGGAGAAACGGAGGCATCTCGAGAGACAAGGCGAAAGAATAGACAAAACAACTTTGGCTAGCAAAACTGAAAAATATGTTAATTGAGCCTAAGATCACACTTGAGCCTCCACTTTAAAGCAGCCGAAATCTAACACATTTAATATCGTCACGCATTACGTGACCTCCGATGGTAAATTTGTTCACACTCCAAGAATCACATGATTTTCCACCTAATTACCAATTGTGCCCTCGGACTCATTAGCCGGTCTTAGTTTAAACAAATCGACCGCAAATTAATGCTAAAGTCAGATATAATCACATCGACTTGGCACCTAAAAGAAGCAATCACTAAATGACTTAGCCTCCCCCTTCCCCTCACCGCACCGGCACACATCCACACCTCAAACGCAAAGTAAACCTTAACACATAGTCACAAGGAAGTCTCGCTTACTCACTCTTGATTAGTAAATAATTCCACTGCAAAGCAAGCAAATAACAATCGAATAATTAATGAACAAACTAAGATAGGAAATGTGTGAACCCCACTTCCTGCAGTCGAGCAACAACAGCCGAAACGTAACACCTTAGCAGAAAGCAGCCGACGATATTACGATTGTGAGTTGTGACACACCAAATTAAAAGTAACATAATCCCGCACGGCATTGTACTTAACTTACTAGAGTAAACTAAGATAAGAGCAGCAGCAGCAGACGACGACGACGACGACGACTGCTACGATGAATTTAAGTACAAATACTAAAAGCAACAACAACAAACATAAATAGACAAACACACAGTCAGACCAGCCGCAGATTGTGAGTCATTTTCGTGAATTTCACGTTCAATTAGACACTAAAATGGGGCTCCACAATCGCGGCTGCCGCTGTCGCCGGCACCATCATCCGCACCCCCGCTCCATGCTATTCCACTTCTTATACGACGTGTTCGTCTAATAGATACAAGACGTAGGTACACGCAGAACGGCGCGTCCAGGTGTGCGCTTTTCTTTTGAATTCGGGCACCGAAGAATGAGTTACTAGTTTTCAAGCACACCCAGCCGGCGTCGACCCAACGACAACGACGTTGTTCGCCCTGTTGTGCTGTGGAGGTCGGCGGGCACTCAAGTGGCCCGCGAAGGAATAAGAATTTGATTGTTTGATGGAGGTATGTGGATATCTGGGGACCGCTTGTGAAGAGAGCGAATCAATGCAAATGTGACCGAGGCGGAGGAGTGTTCGTCAACTAGGGGAAGTTTCGGCTTAGTATAGTTTTTTGCTGATGGCGCTTAGTGGTGTTTTTTTCCAAGCCGGGATTCAAAGAAGAGCGCCAGTCATGCCTGAGCAGATATGGAGAGGATGCTGACGCATGTCGGTGGTAATCGGGGTTGCGACTTCAAGTGAAGAAATGCGGATTTGCATAGTAATGAGGATGTTTATTTAGAAAGTTTCAGTTTACCCGTCAGCCCGTGAACGACGTCACGATATGAGTGTTCTGTTCGGGGGCTGATACCACAGTGCGAACATTTGCAGACATTTGCAAGTCTGGAAGCGATAGCTGGGGGATCGTCATGAGAGGAATGTCGGTAGTTCATTCGAATCGGAGATGATTAACACTGAAATAATTTCTGCATTTCTTCAAGTGAGAAGGCGGCACGGAAGTGTTTCTTTTTTTTAAATCTGACCGCATTGAAAAAGGAAAAGAACAATTGTGTATGTTTGTCGCTCAGAGACGAAGTGGGTTAAGCTCCAAGAAGTGATTTTGATCACTCTTGATGAAATTACGCATTAAAGGGATGTCTGAATGATGCGTAGGAAAATCTACGGAAAGGAAAGGAAATCTACAAGCACGCTGGTCATCTATTTGCATGCTCAGTAAACCATGAAGTTCCAGTAAGGACATTTCTATGATACTGAGATTTTTCAAAACATGTTGGAAAGTATTTTCATAGGCCTAAGCTCTTTTAGTTTCTGCAGGGTAATCTGTGATGTCTGGCTTTGTCACAATAGCTTACCAGTTTACCAATTGTGGCCGTTTAAGATGAAAACTTGTCTTGCAACTTGTTAGCTAGTAACAGTAGTGAACAGAGTCAATCTTATGACCAGGCTGAAGAAGTACAGAAGTGGATAATTCCCCTTTAATCCTGTCAGAAACCCAGCATTACTTTCCTTCCCCGTTGATCCACTCTTCACCACCAAACGATTCCCTTTGGAAAGGGATTGATTTCGTTCTATTTTAGCAGTGAATGGTAAATTTCTTTTTTCACGATGAATTAAAAAAATGTTTGTGTATCTTTGGTATCTTTGGTTACTACGGGCTGGAGCTGAGCCGCAACTAGCAGCCATCTCTAGCTCACACAAACTTATGCTAACTGCCACTAGTTTCGCACACAGAGTTTGTTGGGATTCCTTTTCACTAGCGCGCGCCACCTGCGCTGCGGTCTTCCTCTATAGCGCTGTTTCTCAGCGATAAAGTCGAATACTTTTCGAACCAAATCAATGGTGTCCATCCGCTCTGTATGGTCAAGTCATCTCAATCATTTGATCCTTCTGACTAAACCAGTACCGCCGAACCGTACAGTTCATTGTTAAATCTTCTCCTCCTCTCTATCGATGCAGACGAGACCGCGAAGATCACCAGAACGATTGTCCTCTCGAAATAGCCAAGAACAATGTCGTCTCTTTTTAAAAAAGTCACAAGCTTCATGTCTCTGCGCCATACAGCCGCACTGGTACAGTTAAGGACCTCTTAAGGATTATTTAGATTTTTCAAGAGAAGACTTTGTTTTTCAATTGATTTCTGAGCCCAATGAAGTAGCGGCTAGCAAGAGTTAAACTTCCTTTTATTTCAGTGCTGGTGTCGTTGTGCATATTTAGTGGCCACTAGGCATACAAAGTCGTTGACAGCCTCAAAGTTGTATACTTCCGTTGCGACATTCTTTCCAAGACGTCGCTATTGGGTGTATTTTCTCGTGGAAAAGATAACATACACCTGGCATTGTTTTCATTAATCTTTAAGCCCATCTTTGTGGCCACTGTCGCAATACTCACATTAGTGTCATTGGCATCACACCTCGTTGTTCCGATTATATCGGCTTCGTCCGCCTATGCAAGTCGTTGACAGGCATCTCAAAGTTTGACCCCTGTTCTTAGTGATTAAGTACGCTGTTGAAGTAGTCGCATGGCAGTGCATCACACTGTCTGAATCCTTTTTTGATATCAAAGGTCTCGGTTAGGTCCTTTGTCGTACAAGCGGACGAGTTTGGTGAGGGTGCCAAAACTAGACATTGCTCTGAATAGTTCGTCTCTATAGATCCTAGAGGACTTAAAATTAATGAGCATGTCTGGGTATCGATATATTGCTTCCAGGATTTCCAGGATTTCCAGGATTTGCAGTAATTTGAATATTTGGTTAATGGTGGATTTTCCTGGCTGGTTTTGACCGACCAGGTTGTTGACAAACGGCATTAGATTTTTGTGCCACCAGCTTTCTTAAAATGGTTGCTAACTGTTTGGCAATAAATTTCTGTATCCCTAACAATGTCCACGCGGTTTATTTGCCGACCTTGCTCAAGTTATTCTATGACTTCATCGAAGTTCTTAGTGATTGGTTGACCAGAGCGAGGTCTATCTTTTACAATGATAAATGAGATAAGCTCTTCCCTGGTGTTTTTTTTTTTACTCCCAGCACCATATACACAAAATTCAGCAGCTTTTACAACAAAAAGGCAAAATCTATCCATAAGTATGAGTAAGTACATGGATTCCTATTTTTGACATGTAGGCGTAATCCCTAGGCTGAACATTTATTGGGTTCCCATATTTTCACAAGCCTCTCCACAAGTTGCAAGCAAGGTTTTTGAAGAGTTTTATTTGTTCAGTGAGTTTTTCTCAAATTTCCTGTTTCGAATCGGAACTAAACTGTGAGCGCACACAATGCGGGTCGTTGGTAGAGAAGGTATTTTCTGCTCTCTCTTGGTTCGCAGTGGCTTACAATTTATTTAATTACGTATAAGTTTGAAACACAAATATACAAAAATTATTCATTGAAGAAATTATTTATTTCATGGCACCCCCTATATGTCCCGGGAGTCATTGACTTGTGTGTTATGAGTATCAACATGTACATATGTATAGTATTAAGTAAAAAGCTTGATTTATTTGTACGAACGCTTCAAGTATAATCCATCCCCTATGTTACCGTCCCATCCTCTCAAATCAATAACACCCTCTTTTATATTATTAGTCTTACATCCTTTTTTCAAACCTTGTCGGACATCCTTGTCTTAAAAATAGGAAGCATCCCTGTTTAAAGCAACAATTAGACGATGACTTGCCAACTAGTAAAAGTCCACATTAAGGGTGGCTACGCTTAGTTCTAAAGTTAGAAAGTGGTAACATGAATTTAATTTTTTTCGGTTGTAAACAGTAAATCATTAGTAATGCAATGACATTGAAATTATCCCTAAGACTACTTTATCTATTTGTCCAGTTAGTTTGAGTCATTTTGTTAAGGAAAACAATTTAAGCATCGAATCTTTACCGCGAAATTGAATCGAAAACCAAACACAAAAAAGAAGATAAAAAAGAACTGGTTCTCAATAAAAGCAAACCAAAAATGTTTCATCTACAAAAAATAAAATTTTCTGCAGAATAAATCATAAAAAAAGCTAAACTTCAGTCAGCTTTGGTCGAACACTCACTCAATGAACTCATTTTTCGAAACACTTGCAGTTGTTCAATGTTTGATCTAGAAATTCAAACTAAATGATCGCGGCCTAAGGTTAATGACTTCAGATGTTCAAATACATTAATAACGAGCACCGATTATTCAAGTGAAACTCATACAAGTAGTATGTGCAATAAAAGAAAATAAATGATCTAGGCAAAGCAAACAACCTTCGCTTACACCCGTGCACAGTAAGCAATCTCTAAACTATCTTAGATGAACTACAAACAGATACAGTCTGACATCATCAGGAGAACAATTCAGATGCCAATAATAGAACTTTTGCAATCGTTTCAATTAAGAATTTAATAAACAATTTAATCACACGAACACAACCTATCCCTGATGATTTAGTCCGGACGGACTCGATTTATGTCGAAAGTATGCGTAAGGCCGATCGAGAATCCAAAAGAATACATTTCTCCTTATGCGGGCAGGAGTTCAGCCCTTTGAGTGGAGCCCGATTAGGAAGACAAAACCCTCCCAACTTCGGAGAAATCCCAGGAGTTTAATTGAATTCTTTAACCCCAGTCTGGTGTGTTGGCGTTCGCTTCATTCCAATTAAAATTGTTTCCTAATAACCAAAATTGAAATGGGGATTAAGAAATTCCCCATTTATGGGCCCTAAGTGCACCACGGCACATCCATTAATCTCCAAATACACCGACGAGGCAACACAGGCAACGGCCGAGCTGCCAGCCCAATTTCAACGGCGATATCTTCGGCTCGATCTTATTAATAACAACGAACAGATGCGCACACAACATTCAATTGTATCTAAACTATTTTCTCGATAATTACCAAGAATAAGTATCTCTCTCTGCTCCACACACAAATATGGGAATGAATTAAGCGGCGCACACAGCTGCAGCCAGACCCGCACACACCCAACCAGTCGCACCAAAATACACGACAAATAAGTGACTAAATCCGTCTGTGTCTCAAGGCAAAAAGATTAAATCGGAGACACACTCCGTGCGGCTCGGCTCGGCTCGGTAGGGAATCGCAAGCAACAGTGTGCTCAGAATTTCGAAGACAGCACAATCGAATTAAAACAAAAATCATGTTCACTTATCCCATGTGCCACACCCACCACCATCGCCATCATCATCATCAACATCGACGCCGCCCGATCGATGTGATCAGTCATCACAACAGATACACTTTTGGGAAATTAATCCTCCGTCAGTCCCCAGTGGACGCGAGCGCGACGAGAAACCGCTTCCAAGTAGAAAAAGGGGTTCAGCCGTGGCCGTGGCCGCCGCCGCCGCCGCCGCCACCCGTCACCCGTTCAGCACCGGGACCGGGAACCCATCTCAAAGCGAAGAGAGGGCCCTCATTCGCCCGATTCGGAGGAATTTATATCGGTTCGCTCGCCGTATTATAATTTTATTTCCTATTTTATTTTCTCATGCTTGAATTGCTGAATAATTTTTATGGTGACTAATTGCGATCGGTTGTCAATTGGTTAGCATGCTGCAGACCAATAAATTAGTGGCAAGCGAGCGCTAGCGATGAATGGTTTTTATTATTGTACGTTCCCTGCTGCCAAAGCCGGGGCCGTGCAATGCAGAGCATGCATGTCGGACCCGCATTTTGAGCAAATGTTCGATTGGGCGATTGTATCTTTTGGGACCCCTGTGTGAAGGGCGCCGAACTACCGATTCCTAGTCAATGTGGGTTAATTTAGGATGCTTTTAAACACTTAACCGATGGAGACCGCCTAATTGACGTTCGTTCGTATGTTCTTGACTTGGAATTTGTTATTCGGAATTGATGGCTCTGGCAACGGTATAGGGATGGAAACCGTGTTCGTTCTTCTCAACCGAAGGGGGTTTCGACAGCCGTCACATGACTGAGTTAACGAATTTCGTGCAATTGATATTACAACGAACTTTTACAAAATGGAATGGTTGAAGATTGTTTATTGAGTTGTGCTTAATTTGTTTATTGGACTTGTGAAAGACAAATGACGCTTTCACAATGCGGGCAGATCGGTTGAAAGCCTTTACATCTCTTACATCGAATTTTGTGGGTCATTAGACTGAGGCATTTATTATTTTGGGAACTATTTTGAAAGTTTAGCTTTTTTGTTTGGACTTAATGTAGAAGGTAGGATTTGACTATGAAGGAGAGGAAATGAAACGAGGGTTTTGAGAAGAGCCGTCAACTGAATTCTTTTAAACCATCATCATTTCTGGAACAGTCCTAAAAAGCCTCCACAAAGAAACATGTTTAAATGGAAACCAGGGCCTGTTTTGAAGGTTTGCTGGTAAGTAAAATCCCTCAAATCGTGAGACAAAAATAAAGGGTTTCTGAGAAGTCTAGGCTCTGGCTGTAGCGCCATGCAGCAGTAAAACGTAACCTCTGCTGCTGCGAACTATCTTAAGGCATGAAGCTTACACAGTAGGCGATATTTTTTTGTAGCGAACATGGATATCAAAATAAAAAATAGTCAGAACGAAGGCAAATGAACAGCGGAAGTATGTTGCATAAACTTGTTAAGGGTATAGAATTGTTTGCTTCTACGCTTATCACAGTAGGTCTAGACAATTAGCCAAATTTAACATATTTCTAGTTGAACAAATGCTTTTTTTATTAACTTCATTTTAATTTTTTAACGCTTTGTAGAAAATTATTCAAAATTTTTCATTGGTTTTCTTATCCCTCTGCGTAAGGATGAAAGGTTTATCATTACTTCGCGTGTCAAATGCATTAAATACTGAATTGGAGCAAAAAAACGAAAAGAAATTAAATAGACCTTATACAGTGAATCAGAAAACTTTTGTTTTCTTTTTGAGAAGACGACAAAAGGTCATTTAATTAAAAAAAAAAAAAAACACATAGTCTGTCTGGTCTTTACTTTACAATTCGTATATAAGGGTCGCTAATGTAATGATTCAAGCCATCTAATACTTTTTTAAAATCTCCCTAAATTGCATGTAAGAGTAAGTTATGTAACAAGCTATAAGAAAAATAAGAAATTGTCACCTCAATTAAACGAATTCCGTGAATTGATATTCATTACATTACGAATTCTATCGAAAACTCATTTTCAAGTCTATTATACTTATTCTTGGACAAGCTTTGAAAAGACAAAACTTTCTACTCCCTCTCTTGACAACCATCAGAAAGCATCACGCCACCATTGCCGCTTTCGGATTCAAAAATCATCCCCAACATGAATCTGTGTCTGCCCTTGTGTTTTTTTTGTGTTGTTCAAGCACATTTCTTGCCGTTTAGATTTTTTTACATGAATGTATGGGCTGAAATTTTCTGGAAAGATATGTCGACAGGTCGAGGTTTGAGTATCCTCAAGGTCCAAGGTGGACCTGGGTCTCAAACAACAAATCTTTATAGCAAGTACGACCTCGCCAGATGCCTCCACTTTCAGAGCGCTAGTTGGTTAAGGTTCTTCTCCACTTGTGTATGGTCGTTTTTCACTTGTGTATTACCATGTCTTATAGCCCGAGGAGTGTTATCTATCCGTTAAATAAGACACAGCCATCTCAAGTCTCAACCAGGCACATGCCACCGTAAAGCCTGTCGAGGTCTTTCTTAAATCATCTCCTGCAGATGCAATCAACGCAAACAGTACCAAATATCGCATGTAGAGCGTTCCTCGTTCCTCTCCTCCGCTTTTAAAAACGAGTCAATTGCTTTTGAGCTCATAGGAGCAGCGGTTGGCATGCTTGATTTCGATACTAATTGTTGTTTCTACTGTCTATCTACTTTCTAGCAAAACCACCGCCAGGGAAACAGGCTTGGAATAATTAGCGGGGAAAGACGACCCTGTTGAGCTTGACTTAATCGTACTCTCGGTACTGTTTGTTACCGATAATTGTTTCGATTTTGCGAAGACTTTTCTTTCTTAAAATTAAATTTTTCAATGCTTTTGCACAAAAGGAATTTCGGGACCAAGATTTTATGAATACTTTTTTTTTTTGTTTAAATTATAATTTATCACTTTACTTTCCTTAAAGGGAATTTCAGGACCACGTAAAATATTGGTGGTTCTTTAAACCGCTTGCCTATTGGTAACTAACTTGCTTACTGCACTTAAAATTCAATTTCAAATACTTTTTCTAAGTAGAGAACGTAACCATTAATGCGCGAGTTGTGACTCGTTTAAATGGAACAGCTGCTAAAGAGCTGAATTTTAGTTAAGTTAAGATTCAGTCCAAATTGAAATAAGTTATTAAATTACTTGAAACTCTAAGAAACAAAACAATAAGAAGGACACCCTTCACATAGTTTGTTTCAGAGAAATGACAATACATTCAATCAAATTTAGTTTTACGTTTGCCATAAAATACTGTGTGATGTAAATTGATTTTCATTTCAGCAGTCTCCTCAAGGAATTAGCAAAATTTTTGAGGGTATATATTCGAAGGTGGTTTGTCGTAAATATCCACCCCAAATGCACACACACATCTCATATTTCATTCGGTACAGGGAGTCAATAATTTCTTCTTCGATCAACCGTAACGATTGTTATAGGCTATGCCAACATTTATGGGGTGTCGATTCATTTTTAGTTTATTTTTTTCAAAATATGAAAAATGGGGTTTCTGAAATGACAGAATGTGATTGAAGACATATACCACATACAGGTAAAGTAAATGGGGTCGTATCGGCTTGGAAAACATTTCATACACAACAGGGAGTTGTTATTGAACAGTTTTAGGGGACTTCACCGATCACCACCCGGTTGATGACATGGAATAAAACACGATTTTAAATTATTTACTTGATGTGAGCATTGTCTGTTGTTTTTTTTAACAAATTCTTAAAAGGTTCCATCGTCGCAAAACAACCTCGTACACAAAAGTCAAGCCATTTGCAACCCTTGGGTGCAGTCTTATTGACAGATTTGTGAGTGCAGTCTTTTTGAACGATATTTAGATCAAATTTTTCTTTTCGTATTGATAATTGGGTATACTTTCGTTCCTGAAAGAATGTCGTCAATCTGTCTAGACGTAGCATTATGGAACTTAGGAGTCAGTTGATACTATCAAGTATGCAAAATAAAGAAGACTAAAGCACTTGCATAATAGAATAATGCATATTGCAGCGGTATGTGCCTTCTTTGAATGATGGAACGAAAAGAACGCCAGTTTTAAGAGTAGCAACACATTTCGAAAAACTTTGTAATTTTCCCTAAGGTAATATTTTTTCGGCACATAACATGACACACCCCATACCCTACACAACAAACCGACAGCAAGCACCATACAGATAAGTTAAAATGTATGCAATGCTTTTCAAGGAATTTAAAACTTCAACCGAAAACACGAAACATCATCGCTGAGACACAACTTCATACCTGATAAAATATCTATATGATAGCACTTTTTATTTGAGACCCCCAAATGTGATAACCAACTTCGGCATTCATTCCCACCCATCTAACCAAGCAACGACAAAGCAAACATTTGATACATCTTTCGAGCAGGAAGCAAACATATTCTAAATGGCCTCTCGAATGTCAGAATATACATAAATCCCAAATCAAAGCTATGTACCCACAACCTCACCTATTCGCTCGCCAGGTATGTCACGCAATATCATTCTCAATTACCGTCATACGAAATTCGAATAAATTCATTTCATAACTAAATTAGTCACTGTCGTGTACATTAGATCTGTTTTTGTTCGCCTTGTCGCTCACATCCACCGCCAATAAGGCGAAACTTTAAAAGGTCATAACTAATTTAGTCGCAGATGTGTCATTTACTAAATTATTTAGTGACAATCATTTCGAATCGTCCCCGCCTCACCTGGCCAACATTGCACGGTGCCTAAAAATACAATTCTCAATTATTCCTCACGGCTTGTTGGGAGCACCCGCTCTCGTTTAGCCCGAAATTATAATTAAACCCCAATGCATCAGATTTAATTAATTTATTAATAAGCAGCGATGCTCTTTTCCGATTGCCAACTATTTCGACTTCAACTAAATCACATTCTGTGCGGGACACCTAGTTCAATGCAACTTTCTGGCGCATACCAAGCAGCCAGCCAGAGCCTTGGTGTGCTTTGCAAATAAATCAAGTGGATAAACAGATTTTATGTGTGAATTGTTGTTTTACCATTTTGACGGTGTGTTCCGTTTCTGCTGAGGTGACAGGAATATCCCTTTGGGGGCAAGTCTCCGCTCGGGGGCAATATCCGCGGTGCCCTCTTCCCTTGGTCTGGATGGATTTGTTGATTTCGTCAAGTGTTCGTGAACCAATTTGAAAATCGTGTTTTTCTGTTTTGTTTTCTAGAAAACCGTACACATGTTATTTTCCTTGAAACCGATCAACTTTTGCGTTACTTTGCTCCCGTGTCGAACGCAGTACTGAGGTGCAGTTTGTTTATTCCACAGCACCGATTTGAATTTGTTTTTAAGTATCACAGCAATTGTATTTGTTACATAAACACAACAAAATGTAAACAATGAAAATCACGAGAAACCGAGGATTGTTTGGCGAATGGAAAAACTAATCAATCTATGCAAGGAGAAAATAAATTTTTATTTCAAATTTGCCGCCAACCCGCACACACCGCTGTCGCAGCCGCTCTCGCTCCCGTTTGTGTGTTTTAGAACGAATAACTTAAACTAAACTAATCGTAACGAGCGATTAACCGAAAGAAAAACACATAACAGAATGAAACCGAAGAGCAGTGTCGATGGCTCGTCGTTGTCGTTTTCGTCGTAGTCGTAGTCGTCGTTGTCGTTGCTGTTCGTAGCTGCCGCTGTCTCGGTCGTGTGTCGTGAAGCGAAAGAAGAGAGATGCCGCGTCTCGCTCACACCCTGTTTCGTACTTACGTACTCCGGAGGGTAAGTCCTTGTTTGCTTGTTCTGTTTTGTGCATGTGTTTTGTTGTGAGTACTAAATGTTCATTTCTCCTCGATTGTAGCACTTAGGTTAGGACTGCCGTACTAGATTTGGTTTTCCGAGTGCGGAGGTGCGATGAAAACAACCACACCGACTACGACGACGACTACGACGAACCGAATGAGAGAAAAAAAAGAAAGAAGTGACAGAGAAAGACGAAAAGGAAGAAAGGGAGAGGGTGAGCCTAGTCGAGAAG
The DNA here is from genome assembly GCA_944738645.1 of Eristalinus sepulchralis. Lineage (NCBI taxonomy): Eukaryota > Metazoa > Arthropoda > Insecta > Diptera > Syrphidae > Eristalinus > Eristalinus sepulchralis. Next base: position 61,229,575 of record OX122886.1, read on the forward strand.
AACAGATAATACATGTAAATAATAATAATTGCTGGGGCTAATCCCATTGCTAGTACGTTTCCATTTTTTGATTCTTTTGAATTCGGTGTCGGTTTGCTTTCTGGTATTTCCCTTTTGGATGCAGTAGTTGGCCTCTCTTTCTTGTGTGTAAGTTTGAAATTGGAAGATTTTTCTTGAGTGTATGCGGCTATTTAGGGTAGAGAGGTTTGTACTCTTAGTGCAGAGATGCGAAGGGGTATGTTTAAATTGTATCTTGTGTTCGCTGCTGTTGAGGTTCTGGCCTACTGCACTAAAAGTCCTTTTTTCTCTTGAAATTCTCCTAGAATGCATCATGCATCACGTGTGTGGGAGGCTGGCATATTGGCAGCCGGTTGTTAACGTAACCGTGGTGTTGCCTAGTTGCCACAAGAATGGAATTGGCGAAAATATGAGTCGGGCTTTATGACTTCTATAAAAGAGATTATTTCAACGTACAGCATTTTCTTTTAAGAAAAACATATTAACATGTTTTCAGGAACAACCGAAACAATGCGATTCTGGAAAGAAGGAAATTGGATCAATTACGCAACATGGGGTACGTAGAATCCTGTCGCAAACCCTATTTAGTTCAGATCTCTGTCCTAGAATGTGAAAAAAACCTGACAACTACACACATTTTCGCAATTTATTACATTTACTGACATCCTTTACCTTAAAAAACAAATTAGAAATTCCACATCTGATGAAATGAAACTGATTTAAAACGTTAACACTTGTTAACATAGCTTTTTAGACAGGAAGGAACACGGAATTTTCTACATCCTCATCTTTGGTTTAATCAATTGCCCTTGTGACCAACGCACAAGATACGTACTTATCGAATTGATCCGCCTGAACGGGTTGAATCTTTTTTTTATTTCAGCAATTTTACGTAGTTTTTAAAACGACTACCTTCATGTTGGTCAACTCAAGCCAGCCATTTAGTTGTCGTTTGTAATATACAGCTCATGTACTATGTTCTGTCTCATATTTTTCTACTGTAGATCAGCCTAATCAGCCTTCATTTAGAGCACAAGACTAAGCTTCGAATTACGAAGGCCGTATGAAGGGCATCTAGTGTAATGTAAGTTAAGCGTTTTGAGACAGAACAAATCTAAAAGACCTTACAATGAACCCCTTTTTTGTGGGCGCTTCTTGGCAGTGGGTAAGTGCGTCGACTAAAAAAAACCAGAGATTCTAGGTTCGATTCTTAAACTGTAAGTTAATCCCGCATTATGGTAGTACATCCTTCGGGTTGCTGATAACACTCAAATAACAATTTTTCAAGGAAGACTTCTTGCATTTCACTGTCGGCAATAAACTGTGGAGCCCTTCTTCTCTTGAAACAGCAGTATCAAAATATGAGTAGGTGGTAAAGGACTAACGCCCTGTCCCTTATTGTGAACTGTAGCGTTATCCAGCTTGAAGTATTTCTATTAACTTCATGCAGGGAGACAACCTAACAATAGGTTACTCTCCGATTGAGTTGGTAAACAGAAGTTTCCTAGAATTCGAAGTGAAATTGAACGCCAATTAAATTCTGTCTGAGAAAATACATAATAGGGCTTTCTTCGTCTGAAATTTTGAAAACAGTTTTGAACAAGCAACTGATTCTTCTGACTTTTTATATATTGGTTGTTTTTTGCAGCTGGCAGCGCTCAACTTTTCTATAAGAAAAGTTAATATAATAAAAAATAAAATTAAAATATAATCAAAATGTTTAACTTATTTTTAAACGTTAATAAATTATCCAGGAACAATGCGGTTTTAGTTATGTCTTGTGTGGTCGCCGTGGGGTAAGTGCGTCGACCGCCACGCAAAAAGTCTAGGTTCGAATCCCGGACGTGACACCTCGCATTTTTTCACGGCACCACCTCTTTCGAGTTGCTGACAATACTCAAAGAGTATCAATTGTCTATGAAAAGCTTCTCAAATCTTGCCGTTCAGAGTCGGCAAAAACTGTAGGTCCCTTCTACTGGTGAGAGAACAGTAGCACGCACAACACTACTAGTTGTTGTAGAAGCTAGGCCCTGGGCTGTAGTGCCACTCAATTATTATTATTATTAGTTATGGCTTGAGATAAGTATCAGCTCTAATACATGTCATAGTATTATCAGTTGAAGTTAACTTTACAAGACGTATTACAGTTTACAGTTGTTCCATGCCAACTTTATGCAATTTAGAAATTTATCACCGCAGTCGATGTTTTGAAAACAGTCAGATACAAAACATTCATTGGGAATTTGAAATGCGCTGTTTAAAATCATGAGGAAAAGTCGAACGACTTCACATCCTCAATAAAATACAATACATGAATCATTTGGAAAAAAAATCAAAACCTCACAAATATAGACTACCTTCTTAGAACTTGTATCCACAGACTTTAAGAATCCACAAATTTTTCACATACTTATGAAACGGAACTTTAATTCACAGAGTAAAATTTAAATTAAGCATTCAAATATGGGATTCTTAAGCGATAAACAAAATCGGCTTTAGAACGGTTGTTAGTTAGTGATAACTTTGCTTGGGTATGAAAGCAGACGCAGGAGATGCGTTAATTGACTAGTGAATTTTTCCTACTATTAGAAATAATTGAAGTTGACCAATTTTCCATTTTGTCGAACAACTTCATATTGGATTGTTTTATGATTTCCTTTAATCTGCACAGCCCTGATTCTTTCGTAATCAAATAAAATCAAATCTTAAGGCCTCCTTTGAAATTTTAGAAGCAACTTTAAAGTTCAAAGACGAATGGGGAAGTGAAAAATAAATATCAATCATCTATAGTCCTTTTAAATTAAAAATCTGAACATAAGAGCAATCTCAATCGGTGCACCCTCAAACAACTCAATTTAAAGGAATACGAATGAAACAGGTTTTGCATTTAATGGAGCACTGTTAAGCGTCAGCCCCACTTCGATTTCTCATAAATTCCCCATTCCCGTTTATGTAAATACCTATACAAATATATGCATATTACATTCCCAAAAACCCATCACGGCAACACCATTGCTTCAGTAGCTCAATGCCTGCCTTTTATTACCTTTTCATATCAAAATAAACTAACACAGTCGCAAACGATGTAAGAAAGTGTAATAAAAAATCAGTAGATTCATATTTATCTCTTCCTCCCACTCCAGAGTTATGTCTTTTGTGTGCTATGCCACTTCCAAAGGAACATCAAGAAATATGAATAGAATAACAAAAGGAACTCACACCAATACACTCAGATCGTAGAACGAAATTCAAGCAACGAGGCGTTGAGAAACGTATCGACGCGAGTGACGAAGGGAGAAGACCAATATTTCTCAGAGAATAACTTCGCACACAAACACACACATTTACGTCTGCAATCACAATCAGTAAGTAACCGAAAAAAATGAGAAATAATATTCTCTCCGTCAATGGAAAAGAATTAAAATCGAAATCGGCATCGCCCAAGATAATTGAAAGGAAACAAGTACTGCTGGATGACACGCTTGAGAAGAAGAGGAGCAAGAGAAAGGAATATGTGAGGTGAAGTGCTGTGAGAATTTTAAATAGGGTTACCAGCTGTTGTGTAGCGATTCAACATGAAATTATTTATTTCACCATGGCTGTGTTTAGTTGAGAGCCTCGTTCAATAGGAGTTTAGCGTTATCTTTTAAGGGCTGTTTACATGCTTAGGTCTCTAGACATAAGTTCTAAGACGGTCAGCCCATCTAAGGGGGAAAAAATGCTCGGAATTGGGTGTCAGAAGGGGATTCGAGCATATTGATGGTTTCGGTTTTAGATTAGGTCGTTCTTTTCGAATCCACGTTGTAACAAAAACAAAAAAAAATTTGTATCTGATACCAACTGATGCTTATACGTACATGAAGCTGTTCTTTGTATGATCCCAATCATTTTTTTCTTATCTAGAAATTAAAAAAATTACGAGACTACCAAATCTCGGGGATATTTTTTTTAACAAAATCAGACACCAGCAAGATGAAAAATGAAAGAACAGAGCAGAATAAGAGGTCTCGTCGATGATATTTTTGAAAGGAAATTTGCTCTGATGAAATCTGGAAGCTCAATTGGCTTTGCGACGGCATGCACATTCACAAGTGTCTTCCGATGCCTCGTATGGACATCACACCTCTAGTGCGAAGAGTATTGTCATCTGAGCCATTTGGACAATACAACAGAGGACAGCTTTGTTTTCACATACGCGCAACCTCAGCCACCTAGCTGTGTGTAACTAGAGGGAGTTGCCGAGAGTCCAAATTGTGAAGTAAAAAATCTCCCGCACGGGATGACTAAACAGCACTGGTCTACGTGTTGGAGAACGCGAAATTAAGCTTTTTCATACACAATTAGTTCATTTTGAATGTTGTCAGAGACCTTAAGATTTAAAGCCGTGTAAAATCAAAGATGAATAATAACTCCAAAAACGTTGTGTGTAGGGGTCCACTTGCCCCATTCTCAACGCGTTTACTATTTGATCAAAAGTCGCATTAAGCAGTCAAAACTTGAAAATTTTTCCTTCATTAGGTTTCGATTTAAAGCATATTTTCTAGCTTCATAGACAGTGCCTTAGATTTAGAGTTTATTTCCTACCTTTTTTAAATTTGTTAAGCACTTCGGCCTTAGATGAATCTGAACCTTAACCGCTACATATCTCTAGTTAACACAGTCCTTCGACAGATGTCTCTAGCAGTGGACTACACGAAGGATTTTTAATTCACCTTGTGTGCAGCATATAAAACGAGAAAGTTATTTATTGCGTTGATTCAATGGCTCAGGTTTTAATTTTTCTTAGCCAAAATGTTGTCTATAGGTTAACTATCCTAATCGTTCGTATTCGTATATTCGACGCCTGACGAAGCGCATTCCGCCTCACGTCATGTACAGTTCCCTGTTGAATGTAAAGGATGAATTTTTAGCTATTATCTTTTTGGCAACACACAGCTGACGCAGAAAAAGTTACAGTTTGATGCGGTTTATGGGCTGGTGGCATCATTGGACCGTGCATCTTTAAAGATGATGCGGATCGTAACGTAACTGTGAATTGTGATCGCTACCCTGAGATGACATGCAACTTTTTTTTGCCCAAAATGCAAAAGCTTGACTTGCATGACATGTGGTTTCAACAAGATGGTGCCACGTGCTACACAGCACGCGCAACAATGGACTTATTGAGAGGCGAGTTCGGTGAACATTTTTGATGCATTGGAAGACAGCATTGAAGCATTTATTAGTGAGATGTTGTTGGAAAGAGTATGCCAAAATTGGACTAAGCGGATGGACCATTTGAGGCGCAGTCAAGGACAACATTTTCATCTTTAAACATTAAGTTATATGGACCGTACTATCGATTCAAATAAGGATTTCATGAATTTTTCTGAATTTTATGTGTTTTTTTTTTTGAAAAATTTTCCTATAGCTTATAAAAAATTACCCTTTATTCCGCCTGATGCCAACAACACTATAATAGCACCCGCTTTTGATATCATCTATACCTCTCCGACATAAAGCAGGACTGGGATGATCAGAGTGTTATAAAAAAGCCAGTACGGTCCTTTCAAAAGAGGCCCTTTTGAGCCTAAAGAAACAGTGATTGTTGAGACGTCACATTACAAAGCGTTGCGTTCTGTAAGGACATATTGAAGGTCTGTATCAGTTGCAGTACCAACCACAATTTGTACTGCTTGAGTCTCTTGGGAATTGTCAAAACGTTGCGGGTTCGATTTTCTAAAAATTCATACACGACGTAAATAAAAACGAAGCAAATAATAAATTGTCTTTTGCTGCATTTTTCTCAAAGTTAAAATATTTACTTGGAACCCTGGCAACCCTGTTCCCGTAATACTGCATCGGAAATGAGAAGATTCATAAATCGTTGTGATAAAAGAAAACGACAAATATGATGACAGACAAATGTTCACAGGAACGAAAGAAGAAAGTGAATTCAAAAATCTATGACTACGAAGAAAATTTTTGATACGCAAGCGTATAACTTCAAAATATATACCAAACCTACAACAAAAATTCAACCACATACATAGGCATGAATATTTGGCTTAACACTTGCCATTCAGTAACTCGATTATATTCGTTGTCACCTCAGAAGAGTTACGCAACAAAACCCGAATGTAAGATTTTCAAGATTTATCAAATCATTCAGGAACCCCCTGCGTTACGAAATTAGCTCTCTTCAACTACGACCTAATGAACGCAAGGATCCAGTCATGAGGTGAAGGGTTCAACGGAAACAAAGAGAAAACCCCTTCTTTGAGGGTATGAGACTATCTATATGTACCTATGCACGTGTGGATGAAAGAAATCTCATCCTAATATCATTTACCGCAACCTTTGAGACGCAGAAGACTCTCCCATCGCCAGATGAACCAAGAATCAACACTCACCGTCACCGTGATCATCAGCGTAGTCGTCAACAAAAACACGAAAACACGACGACAACGAAGCCTGTCTGTCAGACAGAAACGGAAACTCGAAAAACGAGTGCCAATAAAAAGGTAAAAATTATAAAACAAATTCCATAAGCATAACCACTACCGTTCCGACGAGTCCCCTCCCGTTCGTTCATTCAGGCCATACAAACACCATGCAGTAGACAGGCTTCTCCACTTGCACACACAGCCCTTACCGGGTATTCCTTCTCCCTGACGCTTTCAATAAAATTCTTATCCATTCCACGTTTATTGCTACGCTAAAAGGAAATTCGTTAGGATTAAAAGGGGAAGAACGTACTCGTAATAAGAGGGAACCGATGATGATTGTGATTATAGTTATTATTACAATTCCATAAAACCATCTACTATACGTTTTTGTGTGTTTCCTCCTCTGCTCCGCTCTGGCTGTGCAGCTGTGTGAGTGTAATTCGAAAGGATATTGTTGGGATGGGTGTGTGTGTGTGTGTGCAGGGCATTTGCTGGCACTTACTTCGGCTTCACTTATTCAAACCGAAAAGGGACGACTAAAATTTTAAAAGTTTCGTAATTTCGAATGTGAGTCCTTTTATTCCGCCCCGATCGGGGGTGATACACGGATGCCTGTGTATGTGCTGGGACACAGTATCTAAGTACGAAAGGGATGAATTGATTTGATGAGGCAAATGTCCTCGCACTAGCTGGAGCCAGCGCAGGGAATGCGATGTTACAACATTCTTGGGATGAATGCCCAAAAGAGGGGCAGGGGACTCTCAAGGTTTATTGATTTTTGGAAAATATTCCTCAATATTTCCCCCCCCCCCCCCCAACAAGATATCAACTGAAATCGATTCGGTGTGTGGATGTGAGCGCAGATTGATGACGCCCCATTGAAAGGGTTTTCGTTGCTCGGAAAGTGGACGCGTGGGCCTAAATCGTGGTGTAATTTATTGCATCCGGTGACGAGTCAAAGGTTGTGTGATTGGAATTGTAAGCGAGAGAAAATCATAAGTCACAAGTTCACCAGGAGCAGGAATTTTGATCTCGACACTTCTTAACAGAAAAAATCCCTGGGATTACATAACGGGTGCAAACTTTGGGGTGATGATGCTGACCCCGACCCGGGTTCTTGGGTTACCCTTGAGGAGGATTTCAAAAGGCATTCATTCCGGCATGGGAAGCAGTCTCCTTTGTGCGATGGGATGAGGATAGGAAGGGCTATGCAACAATTCAGTGTGAATCTCTGATAAATTTAATTTATCATGGGCCCTGTCAAATTAATGCGGAGGTTTTCTGAGAGAACGTAAATTGCAATTTTAGGAGTTGGTTTCTGCTTGTATTCTCTACGATTGGTTGGGTTTGTAACTTTCTATCAAATCAAGGGATAAATTGTTTCTTAAAATTCGTCCTCAATGTGTTTATGGAGAAAATTTTCAATTCGTTGTGTGCTGCGTGCGAGAATAAGTACCGCAGATAAACGTTTGGAAAAACTGTCTTATGTCTCTTTCTTGTGACATTATAACTGCTCTGTTTACTGCCAATGATTATTTCCCTTAAAATTTGGGATTTCGAATTTTGCATCAAAAGCGCTTTTTGCAAATTCCATTAGTTTTTGCAATGCATGCAAAAGACATAACAGACCTAAATTTCTGATTCACATTACCGCTTTGGCGCATAGTGTTTGCCGAAATGCCTATTGTTTCGAAAGTTGCTATGTTTTTTTTCCAAACCATGCTTTCATTGATCGAATCAATTTTCGCTGTTTTATTTTTCAAAGTTTAGAGGTCTGCAATTAATGATTTGAAAACAATTTCAAAACATTTAAATTTTTTTGAGTACTCTTGTTACGGTTCTTGCATTTTAAAAAGCGAAACGAATGAACGAAATGTTTTTGAAATTCAACCCATACAAAGAACTCACACACAGGGACTGAACTACATATACATGCATACATAACTGTCAAAACGCACTAGCATTTTCAGCATGATGAGAATATGACTGAGTTGAAGTTGCGAGAATGTTTTGCTTACGTACACTTTGTTTTACTTACTTCCTTAGGTCTCCGACGAGACGCATAGAATCTGTCGTGGAAACCTACGTTCAATCTAGAAATACTGGAAAGAGGCTTGTCGCCTCAATCCATTGACCCATAATTTATTGTTAACGTAAGAAATAGAAAACGAATTAAATTTTAGATTTGCAGAATTGACAAAAAATTACATAAAACAAACATAAAATTGTAATGCAACGAATTTCAAAGAAAACATCTTTAAAGGGACCAAAATGTAATTATCCTTTACGGTAGATTCCAATCCAGGGTTATATACGTCATCTCCATTTTTTTCATAAGACCTCATAAGTGTCATTTCCATTTTCCCCATAAGATCTTATGAGCTTTACATTCTTTGATCCACAAAACGTAACGCGACGGATACTATTAGTTGGAGCCTTTACAACTTTTAGGGAGAGGCTTTTTGCATTTATTGTTAAATACACGTCAAACCGCAGAACGACGCGTTGAATTGTCACTGTGTTGTAAATTGAGTGGATGTACCAAGGAATCCACTCATTTCCACAAATGCAATTTATTGTCACAGAAGTATGTATATGGAAATGTATTGTTTACACCCTTTCTTTCGCTCGCCTTAATAATCTATTAGTTCTATTGAGTTAAACTTGTGACAGCTGTCGTTGATTAGAGTGTAAGTTAGTCGACTAAAACACCGGACTTTCTATGTTTAAACGCTTTTTCATTATTTTGTTGCGACACCACAACTTCTGAGTTTCTGATCATTCTCAAGCTCAATGAAAAGCTTTTAAAATTTTCGCGTTCAGTGTTGGCAGTAGATTGTAGGACCCTCGAGAGACAAGAATAGCACAGCATGAGGTGTTCCTGAAGAAGCCTGGCCCTTGGTCCCTTGTGGACTCTATAGACCTGTACAATGGAATGTTTTTTTTTTTTTTTAATGTGAAGGCAGTTTATAGAGATTTACCCATTTGTGAGATTTACCCATTTGTACCTCATTCCGTTAATGAAGTTTTTTTTTCCTATCTGAAGAGTCTAGGCCTTGGTTTCTTGTGGGCTGTAGTGCCACTCAATTATTGTTTTCTTATTTGGACACTGTCACTTAAAGCTCCAGATGCTCACGGAGGATTTTTAAATCGCAGGATTCATCACACCCGTCACACTATAAATAGTGTAAACCGAATTTCTGATGACCCCAAAGACCATTTGGCACTATGACGGCTGCCAGACCCAAGTGTTGAGCGAACCTGATTGGGTGTGATAGTTTGACTGTATTCTGGTGCCATGGGAGTTAAGGAGCCCAGCTTGATCGTGTTGGTAATCAGTGTCATGGTGGTTGTGGTTTATTACATATTTCTGATCAAACCAGGAGGTAAAGCTCAGTGCCAAGTTGTATTGCAGCCCGGTGCTGCGACCCATAGACCGGCAGAGGCGTCTATGGACCTCGTTCCCCACCAAGTGGAGTGTTTGTTTATTAGACATGAATTCAGTTGAAACTTGTGTAACTTGTACTTACGATTCTTAGGAAAATTGACACCTTAATATAAGGCTGTAAAGATAGGTGATTGCTTAAAACTAAATCTCACATCACTGTCACTTTGGATTCGTTTTCCCTCGATCGAGTGATGCATGGATGTATTTAACTACGAAAGCGATGAATTGATGAGGCAAGATCCTCGTATTTACTGAAACCCACACATTTTTGTTTGTTAAACATTCGAGAATTGCAGGTAGTACGCTGGCCAAATAGGATTATTTCTTTAATGCCTTCGACCTATTCAAGGAAAGATCGACTGTCTCTGGCATATTGTCTTCAGTTGTTCGGACTAAGTTGAATTCAAGATCTTTCTTTTTCAGCGAACAGTGCTAAGTGGCGAACAGCTGACGCAAAACCGTCAATCTATTAAAAATATTGCAGTTCGTACCTCTGTCTAGACCTGTCAATAAAACTTTGACTTTGGTCTGTGCCTGAGTACCTGAGTTTAAGTTGCATTCTGTCTGTGATGATAGTGGCTCAATTAATAGCTACACTGGTTGTTTAGTCTTCCTTCCTGTGTATGGGAGGACCACCTTTTTTAACCAATGTTGTCTCAAGGTTGGGTGGTGGGTGGTAATGAGTGAGTCAATGCAATTTTACTTCCAGATTACAAAATCATCTGGTTATCTCCTTATGTCCGACATTTACATTTTTTATAATCATCATCAAAATCGTTCGTTAACAGATAACAAGAGTTTGCTCTGCCCTTTCGTGAATAGTCCTCGAAAGTCCCCGTAACTAAATTTGCAGAGAAGAATCTCGTACAGTATCGCTCTAAGATTTTTGCTAGACACAAAGAAATAACACGAGCTGTCAAGATTGACTTAAGATTGAACACTTCCTGGAGTTCGGAATAAAAGATACCCTTTACTTGTGGCTTTTTCAGTAAAATGTGGACTAGGTTCTATAAGTTTCGGGAAAGTCTTGAATAAAGATTGAAGTTCTGGCCACTACATTGAACTAACAGGGATATGCATCTATCCTCAATCAATCATTTGTAAGGAAGGAAAACTGTTGACATGCTCCTTTGATGCCCTCATGGATACAGAACACAGTAGTTTTATACAGGCGACACAAGTGGACAATCATTTAGAAGAAAGAACATAGCTCTTTATGCTCACTGAAGACCCAAGATGATTAACATATGTGTGTGAGATTAATGTAACCTAAGGAAATCAAGGAATGACGCATTTATTAAAAGGACAAGTGGACAGCTCTTAAGAATCAAACAATTTTGTGGTGTTTCTTTTTTCTGTAACTGAGTGCAACGACGCACAGAGATGTCATCGAAGATTTAACACTTGAAAAACGAGAATTGACACACCCGACTTTCGGTTGCTCATCCGACTTGATTATAACTCTGATGCGGTTAACATCGATCTCGCCAAACGCGTGGGTGGTGAAATACTCTGCAACCGGTTCCCGTCAGCGTGGTCCCCTCCTGCAGCATAATTAATTAGCTCAATTCTCGAAGGATTCAAATTCTTATCCTCGAACAATCGCCACCACACAATCCATTCGTCTTTGATTAATGTTCATCGGCGCACCGTTGATGGGTTTTTATGAAATTCTCTTTCAGACTGCATTCCTCAAACGCACTCCGAAATCCATCATCCTTCCATCAAAGCCCGCCTGGACACGTAAAAACGTAAAAACAATTTTCAAATCTTTCAATCTCCCTCCTAGAACACCGAAACTATCAATAGCTAGGTATCTCGTATTTAAATTTCCAATTTCGGGGATTCGACTTCCTTCTTAACACCGCATCGCAGTGAGAGTGTGTCTGTGCGTGGAAATCATTCCTACAAATTTGACATGACGATCCACTCATTCCCATGTGCATTCGTCTTATCTTTTCTTCTTAACTAATTCCTATTTACAATTTCTAGGTACACATACTAAGGCTAGAACGTTCTGAGTTCTGTATTGTCATGGACGTTTCTTTTTTTCTCTCGTTTCATGTCGACTTATAATACCACGTATACAACAGGTAGATACAATGGAGAGAGATCGAAAATTTCAACAGAAACTCGGTCTACCTAGAGACACCCGAGCGCTGAGAACTGAACTCGGAGAGCTAACACTTGTGTGAATGTGCCTTGTAAAAATAATACAAATCCGAGGAGAGGCGGGCGAAGATAAAAAATCCATTATTATGCTTAGCATAAGGTTTCCACCATGGCGACGACGACGACGACTACGGCCGTGGTGTTGGTGGTGCCACTAAGGAGACCGTGTTAAATACAAATGGGAGACAAAACAAAATCTAGAAAAAGAAACGTGTGTTTATACAAATATTTGAGAGCCTTAAACGAAACGAAAACCGTCCAAGTCGAGTTTAGAAATGAGCGACACACGGGGCGGGAAAAAAAAGCAATAACACGGACCAGTGAAACGGGAGAAACGGTGACTAAACGAATCCACCTGGGAATTTGGGTAGGACCACCGTCGATTGGTATCGGGTTGGTTTTTTGCGATAAATCAAGGTGTGCAGTTCGCCCGCTGATATTGTTTTTTGACTTTCGAGTTTCTGCTTCGCTCTGACAGATTCATATTAATTTATGATCCGCTGCCGTGTGACAAATTTTCTAAGTATTTATTTTCAGTTGGGATTGTGGTCGAAGGACGAGTACCGAGATTGCTGTTGACCCCGGTGGATAAATACTGAGTCCTGTGCCACAACGCGATTGACTTTTTATCCGCGACTGCACTTCTGCAGTGTGAAACTTGACACTGAGGTCAGAGAATTCGAAATGCAGTTGTCTCTTCCCGGGCAGGGTGGTATCCTGGGCACAGGAAACGATGCGTGACAAACGTACTTACACGCTGGAGAAGCGGAGGATTATCCTTATTCTTTGTAGCAGAGGATTATTGTTTTTTACTTTTATTGGATGGATGCAGCTGAGGGCATGAATCACGCCTTTTAAACTTTTCACCAGTCCTTCTAGCAGCGTAGATCGAATTTTATGTTTTCACAGGAATTGGATTTCACTCAAGTGGAAGAAAATTGATTGATGTTCAAGACTTAAGTCACTCTTGCTCAGATGCAGCTGGGTTTTAATCCGTACTTTCAAAGATAAGATCAAACATATCTTTTATCTTATCGTTTGTTGGAAATTGTCTTTCTCTAGCTATATTGGATGTTTGTTCATACATTATGTATCCACATCACAAATGTACATATAAATTCTAGTAGCTATGACTTGTGAGGGCTAATTCATCGGGAATGAGTGATGTTTGAAGTAAAGGGTAATATTGCTTAAGCATTTCAATGAGATATTCATTTTTTAAAGCTGCACATTAATCTTTTCGAGCATTTCGAGCAATTGGGGTAGAGAGTGTATGAGCCAAAGCAGATAACATTGCATCACGCGGGTAAACATTAGTGCCACTATAAAAACGAGGAGGGTTACGGACGCAAACCCACATCATAAAATTCGCTTAATATTTAAATATTGCCGAAGTCATATTTTCTTTTCTTTTATCTTCCATCACAGCATGTCATTACTTTGGTTATGTGTGGATGACTCACCCTCAATTTAATAAAGTTACCACCACGTCCACGTCCTAGCGCGTAGGACTAGTTTATTTTTATTTGTTGTTTTAAATGTGCAATGTGCTAAGGGGATGTTCAGCGTTTTTTGAACAATGAAATTGTATGGTTCCTATTTGATTTTGGTTTGTTTTGTCTCGCTACTTTGGTAATCCCAGACTACCTACATGATGTAGGAAAACACGGTTTACTTGATAGTTTTTGCTGGTCGTGTCGTAAGTATGTCAAGTATGCCAGTTTGCAACACCATGAGCAAATGTTTTGAAATATACTGTAGCTCAAGCACAGAATGGATCTCTTATTTTGGAGAGTGACTAAAATAATGTAACAATGTTAAGTTTAAAAACAGCGAAAAAGTTCTCAAACGGGGAAACATTTAACAAACAGAGAATGGTTAAGGAACAATTTTTCGAATAAACTCTGACATCCTGTGAAAATGTACGACTCTCTCATAAGCAAGTGCCGTATTGTGAGAGAACTTTCTATTTCGTAGCCTACACGAACAATTCGTGGACATGTTTGTAGTGATAATGGACTGTTTTTTGTGAGTGCGAATAAACGTTACGCCATATATTTGTCGAAATTTCCCTCTACTGCATACGTTATAATTCATTGGCAGTCGTTAACCACTTTTTAAATTTTGCACCAGATTCAAATTACATTAGAAAAACATTATTAAAAACTGTCATAGAATGGTATACATCACAAATGAAATATCACTATCAAACACATCTTGTTTTTCTTGCACCATGAAGTATGCTTACAAAGTATGTTTTGAATGGCGCTTACTGACAAAATATCACTGCGTTTCAACAATAAAAATAAAATTGAATCATTGTAACCCTAGCAAACTTTTCACTCAGTTTTGTTAAGTTCCATTATTTCTTAGGCCTTCTGATGGATATGAAGGGTTTCAAAAATGTATTTAACAAATAGTCGTTATATGGAAGTATTAATTACATCTGACAATACGAGGTCTGGTCAAAAGTAAGGCGAATTTTCAAATTTCGCGGGATTACATTAGATTATCAAGTTTATTTTATTTTGTCATGTTGTTACACTCATCTCGAACAAATTTTTACAGCTTCGCCTGGATAGCATATTTATTTTGTTTGAGAGACATAAAAAAGGAGACAAACTACAGTCTCCCAAGTATCGCATACAAATCTTATCTGCCGTACTGTGTGAACACCTATAGCCATTGGTCAACAACCTGGTCGCTCCATACCAGTGTGGTTTTTGGCCAGGAAAGTCCACCATCGACCAAAAATTCACACTACGGCAGATTTTGGCGAAAACCCAAGAGCAACAAATCGATACTCACCACCTTTTCATCGATTTTAATTCCGCGTATGATAGCATCTATAGATACAAGCTATACAGAGCAATGTCTAGTCTTGGCATCCCTACCAAACTCGTTAGTTTGTGAAGGATGACGATGGAGAATACACGCTGCTCCATCAAGGTCGGTAAAGACCTAACCGAGGCGACGCGCTGTCATGTGACTTTTTCAACATCGTTCTTGAAAGAATTGTTCAAAATTTGAACCCGAACACCAGAGGAACAATCTTTCAGAAGTCCGTCCAACTACTCGCATATGCCGATGATATTCACGTTATCGCAAGAACGGAGTGTGATGTCAATGGCGCTTTTGTGGGTATTGAAACGGAGACCGCAAAGATGGGTTTAGCGGTAACCGAGGGTAAGACCAAGTATATGCTGTCAAGGAGAAAGGACACCCAACAAGGAGGTCTCGGTCAGAACGTCACAGCAGACAGATATAATTTTGAGGCAATCAAAAACCTTATACCTCTATAAATTCAGACAATGACACCAGCGCTAAAATCAAGCAAATCAGGCCAATCGCTGCTTCTTTGGGCTAAGAAAGCAATTGTTAAACAAAACCCTCTCTCGAACAACCAAGGTAACGTTTTAATCGTCCCAGTCGTGCTATATGGCGTGGAGGCATGGACTTTGTCAAAAGCGGATGAAGCTGCTCTTGCTTGCTTTGAGAGTGAAAAGGGACCTCAACCAAATATGCGTCCGAAACTGGAGACAGATAGTTAAAGATCGAGCTGGCAGGAGACCCTTGTTGGTTGAGGCCCAGGTCCACCCCGGACTGAAGCCCAACCTTAAGTAAGTGAGACAGAAAAGTTAGACGTGTTTTGTGTATTCGGCGATTTCCTAATGTCGGAAGAAATACATCAAAGACTTTGCATTCAATTTTGTGTGAAAAATGAAAATTAGTACTCGAAAACACTTGAAATGTTGACAGTGTCATACGGTGAGTGTACTCTGAGTCAAAAAAATGTTTACAATTGGTACAAGCTTTTCAAAGAAGGTCGAGAAGGCGTGAATGACGACGCTCGTCCTGGGCATACTGCATTTTTCGTGAAAGCCGACGTTTTATACTTGTTGGAAATATTACTGAATTCGCATTTTTCCGTAAGAAATTATTTACGTCTAGGAAGGAGTCAAAATTTGGATCATTTTTATAATATTTTGCTTAGAAAGCATACTATTGTCGTTCGTGACCTACTTTCATTATTCTTCCATTTAATTTAATCATATTTTTAATTGTGTAGCCCTACAGCTCACAAGGGACCAGGGCCTAGCAACCGTATTAACTACTCGTGTTGTGCGTGCTACTATTCTTCCGCGAGTAGAAGGGACCTACAGCACAGTATTCAATTCCGAACGTTAAGATTTAAGAAGGTTTTCATAGACAATTGATACTCCTTGAATGGCGTCAGCAGCTCGAAAGAGTTAATGCCGCAAAAAAAGTAAGCTATTCAGTCCGGGAATCAATCCTGGACCTTCGGCATTTGCGTCGACGCATTTGGGGCAATACGGCGCCATTTTATTCTTTTTCATTCCATGTAATTTTGCCTATGAAATTCTCAATATTTATTCAAGTGGTAACAAAACATCAAGTTTATTTGTGTATCCAGGTGTCTTTAAATGATTGATAAGTGTTTGGAGATGAACGCCCTGTTCCCTTCCAAAGTTCACACTACCTTCGTGTTTTGTGTTGTTGCTTTCTTCTCATTTAATTCTTATAATGAGAAAAAGGAAAGACAGAGAAGACATAGTTTTAAACAATTTTTTCGTAAAAGTATATCTAGCAATTTTCAACCTAGACAGCCCTGTGGTATAGGCCTGGGCACATACAGTCCCTCGTTCGCGTCTCTCGTCTATATTAGATTATTTTTGAGAAATTGCCCAATTCTATTATTTGTCTTACTCTCTGATTTTTAGGTCTTAGGTTTTCATATTAAATATACTTTTAGTACTTCAGGAATCTATGGAATCTTTTTTTTTTTGGCACTTATAATAAAATCAGTTTGAAAGAAACAAAAAAAAAAAAACAAATAACATTGAAGAAGACTTTGTCAGTTGTAATGTTGTCAATTTATGATATCTAATTTATTTTCATCTGTTATGTTAACAACAACAGAACACTGAGCATGCCTTTTTGAAACCACTGAAAAACTGCCAAAGCTAGTAATCCTACCTTCGTCTAATAACTCCAAAAATCGCATTCTGCCGCCTTATTTTGCTTTTGGGCTCACAGTGCTTGAATTGAAAACTGATCATTGAAGTGCCAATCCTGAAAATATCTCCTTAATTTGCAGGGTAAAAACTTTAAGAGATCTGATTTTAGTGGGTACACCTACTCTACTAATCCAACATCTACTTTCTTCACGAAAAGCAATTGTCAATGCTTAAGATTGTTGATGAGAATAGAAGATCATCTCCTGATAAGTAAAGGGTGATTTTTTAGCTATTATCTTTTTGGCAACAATGGTTTAAACAGCTGACGCACGTTTCGTGTTTCGTTTTACTGCCAAACATCTTCAGTTTTGTCTGTAATTTAACCATGAATCGTCTTACAAAAAAAACAACGCTTGCAAAGTATTGAATTTTATTATAAAAATGCGTGCTCGCGCGCTTCTTCCATTTGATAGTCAGTTCGTTTTTGGCTCAATGGGTACGTACATAAGCAGAATTGTCAATTTTGGAGTGAATATCAGCCAGAAGCGTTGCAAGAGCTACCAATGTATCCGGCTACAGTTTGATGTTATTGTTTATGGGCTGGTGGCATCATTGGACCGCACTTCTTCAAAGATGATGCGAATCGTAACGTAACTGTGAATGGTGAGCGCTAGATGATCCAATATTTTTTTCGCCCAAAATGTAAGAGCTTGACTTGCATGACATCTGCATCGCGCAACAATGGACTTATTGAGAGGCGAGTTCGGTGAACATTTTGTTTCACGTTCAAGACCGGTCAATTGGCCGCCCAGATCGTGCGATTTAACGCCTTTAAACTATTTTTGTTGGGCTATGTTAAAGTTCATGTCTATACGGACAAGCCCGCTTCAATTGACGCATTGGAAGACAACATTGAAGCATTTATTCGTGAGATACCGGCCGACATGTTGGAAAGAGTATGCCAAAATTGGACTTAGGACAAATAGGAATGACCAAATAAAACCGCGATGATTTTGCGGAAAAATTAATAAAGTTGAGACCTGAATTATCCGTCCAAGTCCTTCAGCGATCAAACGTAGAGGGTTACAGGGGGCAGCATGGCCATGATATCTTCATCCAGAAAACGTATTTTGTTACATTTTCTCTGAATATGGCATTTAGAGAGCTTAAATTAATTTTGAAAATGCGAAGCACTGTTATTTTATATGAGACATATGTGCCATAGAAAAAACTAAATTTTGGAGTACACGAAAACGATCTAGTATCATGGATGTTCATCTTATTTTGCAGGTATTTAAGTTTCTGAATTCAATCTGATTCCCAATCCACTCACAGTTTCAATATTAAATGGTAACGTTTTCGAAAAACAAAAAAATATCTGCGTACGAGTATCTATTCTTTTGTTCACTGTGAACGTAATTGAAAGACACTGCTCTCCAATTGGAAGAAACATTTAACTCCGCACCAACAAGCGATACAACGTTTCGCTCAGTTTCTAGAAAAGTAGTGAGAGTAGTCACAAATTCGCTGCTAATGGGTGTCGTATCCATTATCTCTTCATCAGTCGTTGTTATCGTGATTAAGTAGCAGAAAGGCAATTGTGGTTCTCAGATTTCTTTTTAATAAAGTACCTGCGTATCTTCTTTGAAATAACATCATATAATATTTCGAAATTCAAAGCAATGTAAAATTACTCTCCAAATACAAAAGACACAAAAACGAACGCTCAACACAACCCTTTTCGGTTACAGCACTTCAAAAGAGAGCCAATATTGATTTCGATAGATTCAAATGAGTGCCAATAAGCAGAAGGGAAGTGGTAAATTTAACAGCCTAATCTACTGCAATGCAATAATTCACCGTTTTCGTTCTAAATCTTCATTTCTCCTATTGGCACGACGGCAAAAAGTTTCCTCCAGTCACGTAGCAAACCAAATTCTATGTGGGCACCGAGCGAGGAGAAACTACGTGCGTCCGCCATAAATAATGCACATCCTGCCGCTTTACAAAGAATTATCATCGGTGCCCATTGAGTAAATCTTCGTTTTATTGTATCTATCTTTTGCATTATTTACACAAGGTAATTCGGAAAGCAACCCTCGCGACCCGATCTTGTTTACCTGATAAACAACATCCGAAGGGATGAAGCAAATGCGCTCGTTTTAATTATCCTCTTCCTCCGAGCAAGCTGAGACGTTAAACGTTGGCCTAAGTGCAATTGCTAGCTCTAGTTTTTTTGTTCGTCACATCCACTGCCATCAAGGACGACACCGATGTGAAGGTAAGGATCTTATTTCTTTGAGTAATTTAGTTTTTGTACTTGGCCTAGGCAGCTGCGCTCGATGTGATTTTATTTAGTTCCCCTTAGGGAGAGCGCTGCTCTTGTTATTATAATCCTTCCCACCGAAGCCGATTCAAGAGCAGAGGCTCAGCAGGCAGGTAGCGTAGAGCGTGTGATTCTGCGATGTGCTGTGCTCCGTGACAAATGTAATCTAAATTCCTATTCATTGCGCCCTGCTCATTTGAAAGTCGACGCTAACTGGTACGAACTTTTTTTTTGCACACACTCCGCAGTGCGACAGGACGAGGACTTCTCACAGTAATTAGATGCACGGACAGGGGTTACACAGTTAATCAATCTAACAGCGTCTACCTGTTGGGGACCGACCGTAACCGACGGACGTCGGAACGCATATGTTGCGAAACCACAATCAGCAGCACATGCACCGTGCCACACAATTACACACTCCATCAAGAGGCGAAAGGACACACGGCTCTCGGTGCGCGAAGATGGATGACAGATGGCAGGCGATTAAAGCCACCAACAAAAACAATGAGGAACAGGTGTCGGGATGTACACACAAGCACACACATCGCCGTGTTTATGTCCTCAACGGGATCTGTGTCTGCCCTCCACACATGATGAGGAGAACGAACAACGGTGGCTGTGGCGGTGGTGGCGGCGGTGGCGACGGCGACGTGTTGCAGAAGAAGCACCCTCGTTGTCGGACTCGCTTCTTCCTTTCTTCGGTTTCCCCATTCACAGTGTCGGTCGTCGGTATCCGGTGGCAACCTGCGTGGAATTCCCTCACTCCCATGACGGGATGGATGTGTCGCGCGTCGTCGTGGTGTATACAGCAGCGCGGTGGTTGGGTTACACACAGCATGACCACCATCAACACAGTAGACGGTAGGTGACTGGGTGAAGTCACTTTTGATTTAGCTCCTGTGGCAGACCCTTGTGTTTGGATTTGCTTTTCGGGTGAGTTGGTAGCGTGTCTGGCGGCGAAATATGGGTCAGGACTTGAGCCATTAAAGAGGTCACTGTGGTTGGATGAGTTGTGAAGAGCGGGGGGAAATGAAGCACGTTTTCTGAGGGCCGTTGTTCATTCGCGGAAGGTCGTCGGATCTTGTGACGGGCAATAAAAGTCAAGGAAATGTTCGTGTGCTTTAAGAAATATGGATTTTTGGAGAAGTTCTCTGATCCACTGTACGTACATATGTATATGTGTATGTACATACGTTAATTTGTACACACAAAAGTCGAGCAATGTAACCGTTTAATATACTTTAATAATTTAAGGTATTTTCAAGGACATTGTACTTGAAATTTCATAAATTGAAGTACAGTGAGGTTTTGGTGGAGTCTTTAAAAGCGTGGCTTGACATTTTGAAAAAAGGGAAAAATGCATAGCAATGGACTTCCTGCCTGAGAACGAATGGGGATCGTGGCGGAGTACTAAAGGTTTCCTGGGCACTCGATTCTACTTTATCGGCTCTTATTCTTTATAAGACTTTAGGCGATACTAGGTACAAAATTTAGATCAGATTAGGTTTTAAAAATTGCCTTGTTGTGGATTCACTTCGACTCTGGAGCCCATTGTGTTGGGTTAGTCTTGGTTCCACTAGACAAAGTGAGTTAAATTGCTCCCACCGTTCGTTACTAGTCTGAAACTGTTGCCAAATTGTGACAGAGTGTCCCATATGCACTGAATTTACACAAGTGCATTATTTTGAAAAGGATTTGATAAGGGAACTGTTCAGTTTAAAAATGCAATTATATTATATTTCATTATTATATTACATTATATTATGTTTGTGTAGAGTGAAACACTACATTATCTATCATTGTATGTTGACACATGAAATATGTACTAAAATGTTAACGAAACTTTTTCTATATATTATGTCAGTTGACAGAGGAAAACTCTCTCCTTCTTATATTGGATTTGGCTCAAATAAAGTATATCTTATAACGTTGCACTTTTACTCTTTTCTATTACTTACTGGACACAAAATGAACAGGATCAAAGAAATATTTAACTCCTTCTTCTTCTTCTTGTGGCGCTACAGTCCGGGATGGACCTGAGCCTCAACTAACATTCACAGCACGATTTTTCGCCAGTTACGCACTGCAAGTTTATTAAGGTCCTTCTCCACTTGTGTGCGCCACCTTTGCCTAGGCCGTCCTCTGATACGTTGTCCCAATGGTTCAGATTCGTAGACTTTTCGGACCGCAGCAGTGGTGTCCATACGCTCTACATAGCTTAGCCATTTAAAGCGTTGTAACCGAAGACTCTTGATTAGGCGCATGTCACTGTATAGCCCATAGAGTTCGTCGTTAAATCTTCTACTCCAGATGCCATCAACGCAAACAGAAACAAAAATCGCACGCAAAACTTTTCTCTCGAAAAGACTAAGGGCTTCCTCCTCCGCTTTTAAAAGCGTCCAAGCTTCCGCGCCATAAAGTAGGACTGGGATGATCAATGTGTTTTTATAAAACAAGCTTTGTCATTTGAGAGAGGGCTCTATTACTCAATTGCCTCTCGAGCCTAAAGAAACAGCGATTGGCAAGATTCGGTTTCGGTACTGGTGTTTTTGTCCCTATTTACCGCGGAGCCGAGGTAGACGAAGTCCTTGACTACCTCGAAGTTTCTGCTGCCTAGTGTGACGCTCTGTTCGAGACGTCGATGTTGTGTGTCCTTCCTTGAAGACAGCATGTACTTTGTTCTGCCCTCATTAACCACCAGACCCATTTCAGCCGCTTCTGCTTCAAATGCCAGCAAACGCCTCATTGACTGCTCGATTTTGATTTTATTCCATTTTAACGTAATGATCTATGTACCTTTAACATATCACCCCATAAGATATGAACGAGGTGGGTGTGGTATCGGGAAATGCTCAAAATTCCAAAATTGTCAAAGTTCTTACCACAATCCCGAAATGTACGTGAGAGCATACTGCCCCTCTGATATCCTCCCGTTGAGTGTCGCTTTAGTGCTTGGAGTAGTTGTGGATAATGAAGTAAACATTCAATATGATTATTTTTCACGCACTTGGGAAGTTTTTTCTGAATTCGGAATTTTCGCCAATTCGGTAGCTTTGCTTCCGGCTACGTCCGTTTCTCGTCCGTTCTCCTTTCAATGCGTATTGTAGGAAACTCCAAAATCCAGATATTGTGTGATGATCAAACGCAGTATTGCCAGTTATTCTTAAAATTCTTAGCACCAGAACAATGTTTGGGAATAATTGAATTTACCGAAATACGTAACACACCACACAATAAGTCCCGCAACATATATGTAGGGGGCGCCACTAACAAAAATTATTCATTTAATATAAATTTTTTTTGTTAGTGGCGCCTTCTATATGTTTCGGGACTTAGCGAGTGATGTGTTATTCTGCGGGAATGATTTTTTTGTGACATTCAATTGTCAATGGATTGTTGACACTCCAAATTCAGCTTGGCATGTGGTTCCTTGATGCGCTTGCATGCAACAAAGTGTACGAATTAACGAGTCAATTGAACATAATCTTGGTTCAAATATGTTAAGTATATAGTGAACTCTCTGTTGCAGGATGGCTTAGCCACGGGGGCAGCTTTGATTAGGTGGAAGAGGAGGACGGCACGCTTGTGGTTGCTCGGCTTAGCTCTTCGGACGGCGTGGTTCCTGTTCCCATTACACGCACATCACCCATTGCACACGAAAAAATTGTGCCTAAGCTAGCTTAGTGAAGATAGAAGGGAAGAGGAAGAAAAGGTGGTGTAGAAAAAAAAACCGGAGAACCAAGGAGCCATAGTTCTTTGTCCATATAGAACAGAGATCTTAAATTTAAAATAAAATGGCCGACACGATTAATTATTTACAGCTATGTTTGACTTTCATATCAAGCCCCACAACTTAAAATGGAACAAAGAGAGTTATTATTGATCGACTTCTGTAGGTATCTTAACAGCTCTAAGACTCTCCGTGACTCTAATAAAAACGATCGGCCATAAACGAGTTATTTTTGAAAATTAAGTGCTGTTTGGCCATATCTGTCAGCCCTAGGGATATTAAATACAACCGCAAATTGATAGACCCTTCTCTCAATCCAAAGCCTGTCCAATGGAACTCCCTACCATCAAAGTTAAATTTATCCATTCGACAAATGCGTCATCAAGATAGAAAAAACCGTCTTGCATCACAGACGATTAAGTCAATAAAATTAATTTAGGTCACGCAAGTACCAGAATATCTTAAAATTCACGTACATTTGTGGGAGTCTCCACAGAGGAGCACCAGAAAAAAAAAATCATCATAATCATGGCTAACGATTGATTTTTTCCCATAACCAGCCACGAGACTTTCCACAGCCACACAATGAATCTTAATTTCCTTTTCTGAATCTATTTAAAAACGAAGAATTTTCAATTACACACCCAGGAATTTGAATACAAACGAGCATATCTACGAGTACATGTCTACACACGCCTCAAGCACATACTAAGCAATATCTAGCAAAGTAATTCGAAGACCAAGCCAAACGAATAACAAATAAAATTAAATAAGACCATTCATACGTATGTATGTATATCACTTCACTACTAATTACTGTTGTAACCAACCGAGGCTTACGAAATGAAGAGATAAAAATGTATCTATCTACGTAAACGAACACACAGCCGCACAGCCGGAGCGAGGGGCGAACAGCACAGAAAACTCATTGTTCGGCAGTGACAATGGTAAGCCACTAAAGGTGTTCTACCTGAACTCCAGAATAAGCACAAGCACACAATAGTTGCGCATAGTCACCGAATGTACATAGGTACCCGACTTCGGATACATTGTCTCCAACCACGTTCGCCGGCTGATATACCCCCCAATAACTACTTAGATAAGTCTTTCAAATATGGAATTTTATGCATTGATTTAGAATTGTAAATACCGACGATGGCGACTCGAGCCAAGGTACAGTCGCACAACAAAGCCGCCTAAATGGAGTACAGACACAGCGATTCGTTGTTTGTCGACCATGTGTTTATCCGAGTACATGCCTAAGTAGGCAGACACATGTGGAGCAGCTTTAATTAAGAACTTACTCCGCTCCTCCGGACCGACACTCGGTTGTGTTTTTTTTGTTTTTTAGTTGGAAGCTAGCATAATTGATTTATTTTCTCAGTAATTACGCGCTGGTGTGGGTGAGGTTCGAAGTTGCTCTCGTTAGACGGGCGGCTTAAACTTCACCGGTACCGGTGTGACAAGGTGTGCTTAGCCTAATATTTTAGTGGGAGGGCGGCGGCCTGCTGGGGCAAAATTTCTTTTAGTCGCCTACTTAGTACGCTGCGCTCTGCTGTCGTCTTACTTCCAGGCACAAAATAAAGACGAACAACTTTAATTTCCTTTACGTTCGCCAATTCACGGTTGGGCGTGTTTCTTCTTACATCTGTCCAACTTAATATGCGTACGATTTATGATAAATGAATAAATTGAGCGCTGCCGCGCAAGCAATTGGAGGTAATTAGGCGTTGCCTGGGTTAAATGAACTCTGCATGCGTACAAAGACTTTAGAGATTATAATTCCACTTATTGAGGGAATGGCTTTACTTAATTTAGAGAATGACGTAAGAGTTCTCTGTCTGTCGTTCAATTAAAAAACTTTTAAGGTGGAGTTGCTGTGCGGAGTTGTATTCCTTAGAATTCGAATAGTATCATCTCTCTCTTTCGCTTTTTGTTTTTTTTTTGTCAAATGACAAGGGGATCGTCGTCGTTAAAGAAGCTTACAGTCTTGAGTGATGGACGTGTCGTATGAATTGATGTGCAACATGACTGTTTGAAAAAGTTATTAGCATTAACTTATTGCCTTGTGGCCCACTTAACGGCTTGTCATTGCGCGGAAAATATTTTATGAAATCCGTGGAAATATTTTAGAACTAGTATTTGTCCTCGATTTATAATCAAAAATATATCTTTCGTCCAAGAGGAACTTTTTCTGCACACTAAGCACTCTGCAGACACATGCTAGCCGAATATGACACGTGTGATTGATGTGATACGAAGTTCGCTGAGCTCTCGTCAATTCTCCTTAATTACGACAAATGTTGTTCAACTTGTCACTCTAACGTTGAGCAATTCGAATTCTAATTTCGTTTGAGTCATGTAGTCTTAAGTCAGAGAGTTCATTACCCTAATACCTTTATGAAGAAGTTAAGTGGCTTGGAGGTGAGGAATTTGACAGTGACTGCACAATCTGCACATCTTTAAATTTTGTTTCTAATTTTGCTTAGGTTAAGTATTTGGAAATGGAGTTTGTTCATAATGCGACATTTCTTCGATTCAGACACTTTAAAGGTTCCGTTTATATTTTTTTTAATTTCTTCGGTGGCATCGATTTTTTAGCATTTTTGTGCGTGGGTGAAAATCTTTCATTCACTCCTGCTTGGGAAAAGAAACTTTACTCTTTAAACCTATAATACTCTTTCCTGACGGTCTAGCTTCCACTCCTTGACTGATGTTTTACTCATTTTAATGTCCCTTTTGACAAAAGTGTGCCTTTACCGCGTGTATTTTATGATGCCCGAATGTGGAATACTCCAAATTTTTTTTGATTATTTGATTTAAAATATTAAAAGATTCGAACTGATTCTCATCTAAATCTATAATTTTGAGCAATTGTGGACAAGTTTATTTTTTGAGAATTGCTAAAACAAAGCTTGGAAGATAGTGCTTCAATATAAGGGGAAAACATTTGTCACTTAATTGAGAGAGGTGCTACCCTCGCAGCGATCAGTAGCAAATCAATATGAAGCTGACATATTTACGCCGACAATTCACTCTAATTCGCGTGTTCGGTGGATTTTTCGGTCCCTTTTAAACACACAGATGGACTTCTGTCATCGTAAAATACACGCAGTGGAATCATGTAAGTGTAATAAGAGATCTTCAGTTTACTTGTTAGGTTGTTCCTATTTTGTGATATTCTTTTTACAAAGAGATGGTTATAAATAAAAATAAATTGAGTGGCGCTATATCCCACAAGGGATCATCGTTTTGCTTCTTTAGCAGCTACTCGCGCTGTGCGTGATGGTAGATGCAGATGCAAACCTACAGTTTATTGTCGACTTTGAACAGCGAAATTCAAATGACACATACTCGTAGTTCTCTGTGAATGTTGTTAGCAACTATCAAAAGGGTGCCGTAAAAAAATGCCAGATAAACAGTTCAGAAGTCGAATGTGGGACTTTTGGCGTGTGAATCGATGCACATACCCATTACGTAACAGTTCCACATGTTTCGTGAAATTCCTTTCCTTTTAATGTTGTGTGATGTTCAAATCCTGTATGAAATCAAAATAATTCGCAGTACACAAATGACTGGCAGGCTTAACTGACAAATCCGAATGCTCGAATGAAATACTAATTTATTATAAATGAATTAGTTAGTGCTACAGATCACAGGGGTAAGAGTCAAGCTTCTTAACCAGCCGCTATGCGCCCTCTTAGTTTTCCACGACTGTTGGCGACACACAGTTTAATGCTGGCATCAATTGGCAATATTTGAGAAGTTTTTATCACAGACATTTAATATCAGTGCATGAGTTTTGCCAGCTGCTCGGAATAGGTGAAGCCTTAAAATAATGCAGATGAAAAAAAATCTAGTTCAGGGTTTGGATTTTCTCCTCGATCTCTGGAGTAGAACTCAACGAACTTCAGAAACAGAGAGAAAAGAAAAAAATTAATAAATTGTACGAACGAACCATTAAGTAAGTCAATTGTATATTTTCACTTCATAAGCTTGATGAACCTAATGAGACTCAAGGTTTAGTCTAAAATATAAAACAGAGGTGAACCTATCATCTAAACCTTCACACGATCAATGTTACCTTCCCAACTGACTCTGATCGATAATAATCTCACCTCAATCTTACTCGAATTCATCTTCGAGAAGAAATTCTCAACCAGCATACCGTCGGAGGCTGCTGAGGCTACGAGTCTTCACAGAAGTTAATAGAAGAAGATGTTATTGGTATCCACACTAGGAAGTGAATCTTTTCCTAAAGCATTGTTGTGTATTTCAAGATGAAATGAAAGGATGCACTCTCTTCGCCACTGAACAGCATTTACACTGATAGCCAGACGACTATCATCCCTTATGTGTGAAGAGATGGCCAAGACTTTACAACATTCACCTCATATGCGCGCCAGGACACTGTGACATTGTAAAGCCGATGTGCTCTCGAGAATCTCCATCGCCTCCCTTCTCAATCTTCCAGGAGTTCTAATTTTCGTGCCGTATGCCACAACTAAGCATCTTCTTCAGGTGGACACGTATGAATCGAATGCATTGACAAACCCATCGGGATCAAATTAAACCTTTAGCGCTGGTTATGCTAAGTCAAATAAGGCAGATCCGCGATCAGACCACTCCTTGGTTTCATCACTGGACATTGGCGGCAACGTAAACAGCGACTTTTGTTGTAGCTACAGGGATAAGGAGGTGGCACGGGGATGAGTGGGGCCTTCTCTGTTGTTTGACGATCTTTTTTTTATCGATAGTGAAAAACATGTTCTTCTTTTTTGACTGGCGCTACAGTTCGGGGTGTACCTGGGGCTGAACCAACATGCCTCTCCAGCTAACAAGATCTCTCCCCAGCTTCCTCGAATTTCACAAAAGTTGAGGTCCTCCTCCACTTGAGTGCGCCATCTCAACCTATGCGGTTCTTTGATTTTTCGAAGATTTTTCGGGACAGAACAGTGCTGTCCATACGCTCTTCATGGCCTTGCCATCTTCAGGTTTGTATCCAAAGACGCTTGACCAGGCGCATGCTGCCCTACAGCCTATAAAGTTTGTCGTTAAATCTTCTCCTCGAGAAGCCATCAACGGAAACAAGACAAAAAATCGCGCTCAGAACTTTCCGCTCGAAAAGACTAAGGGCTTCCTCATCCGCTTTAAGAAGAGATCAAGTTTCCCCGCCGTAAAGGAGGACTGAGGTGATCAAGCTGTTTTACAAAACCAGTTTAGTCCTTCGAAAGAGGGCTCTATTCCTCAATTGCCTCTTGAGCCCAAAGAAACAGCAATTGGCAAGAGTGATTCCGCGTTTGATTTCGGTACTGATGTTGTTGTCCCTATTCCTCGCGAGGTAAACCATCTTATGATAACTCGAATATGTAAAAATAAATTTGAAATCAGTTGACACCTATTATAAGGTTACGTGAATGGGAACAGTTGAGAAGACACTGTCAGTGACCAATCAGTCACAAATCAAAATCAAGAGACGTCTTATCAACTGACAATTCGCTGACAATGACTGAGAATTCGCGAAAGTGCGATTTGTTTCTTTTTTTTAAAAAGCATTCGACCGCCGTATTCAACTTGATGAAGTTTGCCCCAATTAAACTTTCTGGATTAAAAATATGTTTCCAGGACAAACGTCACTATGTACATTGACGTTCCCTCACTTGGGAAATTTAGAAATCCTTACAAAGGCGTTTTTAAAAGTCTTAAAGAAAGAATCAAAAATCAATACAAAGGATGATGAACAAAAATAACGACGAAAGCTAACGAAGAATACGAAATACAAGCTCGACTGTGAAATATGACAGATCTCAATCATCCTGTTTTGCATAAGCAGCAGTGAAGCTCTCCGAACATCAATTTAATATTCAATAGCGCAGTCAATCAGAAGACACTCTTAAGTATCGAGTCCATTAGCTTTATGCGTCTTCTTGAGAAGAATTACCAAACATCTCCTCAACGGGGGAATTTTTTTCTCACACACCTCGTCAACCATAATAATTTGATATTTAAACGGCCAAAAACGCTGCAGAGAAAGTATGCGTCAATAACGTAAGATCCGAAGCCTACATGCGCGCATGTATGTGAAAGTTTATTTCGAGATTAACACCTCGATGTGCTAGAGCTAGAGAAAATGAAGTCATTCGTTAGTATGCACGTACACAGCCATCAGCAGTTAATTCTCTTGAATTATTAGATGAATGACACAGCATTCGGATAGATACCGGAGTGCAGAAGTTTTGGTCTATCCATCCCCCGAAAGACGGTTCGTGAATTGTTTCCCCAATTGCTAATGGATGGTTAACAGTGTGAATGCCTGCGAGTGTAGGTTCACGTCCTGAGAGTGAGACATGTAGATTTAGTTCAAGAGTTATGATTTTTTGACTGTGATGCGGTTACTCGATGGAATATGAAATTTAAGATGTCTGTCGATTGGCTTTCGTCATTTGACTCATTTCGTCATCTGAGACGGATAAAAATGAGTGTCATCCAGATCAAAGGCAACTAGATAATTTCCCTTTCGCAATTCATTTCACTTGAAGCAGACTTGATTTGCAGGACTGCTGCAGAGTATTCTGTTTGGTTTTTAAATTGCCTCGCAGGATGGGAGGGCGACCATAAAGGTCAACCCTCGTCATCTTTCACGATTTTTTGATAGCTGTCTCAGGGACGGTTGCGTGCGTCATACGCACTTGAGGCCACAAATTGCGTAGTCTTCATTCGCCGAGAAGAGAGGCACTGAATAAATCAGTGAAGTCGGACGTCAGCGACGGGGATGAAAGTGGTGAGTGAAGAACCATTTGCTTGATTTCTTTTCCACTAATTGTAAATTTATCGACTCTTCCGATCGTTTTACTTTTAACAACACTCAACGGCCATTAAGAAGGTCTCTCGGAAGCAGAATACATCAAAGGACCTTTATTGCAATGGTCAAAGGGAGGTCGTATGCGTGTATTCAGTGAATTCATCTCCTTGATGGATTTGTCATAGAACCGCATAAAATTCATTTAAAACGAAGGAAACATTGGGATTCTAATCTTTCGCAGAAGAAAAGATAAGTCGAACCTTTTGTTGAAGGGAAATGCGAAATCTATGTGTGTATGTGCGTCCTCCGCCTATTACCTCGACCTCAGACCACAGCATGAACGCCTGCTTTTACAACTTCACAATGTACTGTGTATGTATGCATGGATATCCAGAAAAAATCTAGGAATTATAAAATCCAGGAACAAATAAAGCCATCCCAAAGAAATCTCAAGTAGATCCCGGCTATGCTGGAGAGGACCATTGAAAAACCCTTCTGCTGGCATTAGATAAAAGGATTAAGAGAAGAAGTAACTTCGAAATGAGAAGAACAAAAAAAAAAAAAACTCCACACAAAGGCAAGAAATTCGAATTCGTCACTCAGAAGGAGTGAAAATAGGGTGGCAACCGACGGCATGGCATTGGGCGGGGATGCCAAGGCATCACCACCATAACGATCCCACATAAAAATTCTTTTAATTCCTCTTTTCCCTTTATTCAAAACAGAAGTAAAAAGAAACAAAAAAAAACTCTGAATTACATCATTAAACCGACAAAAGTACGTACCTTGGGCGGGGGTTGGTATGGCAGTGACTACGCATTTTCCACCATAAAACGCACAGATACTTAAATTGTCTCTCCTCCGCCTCGCTTACCGCTCCTTATGCGGTTGTATGTGTGTGTGTGTGTGTGCGAGTGCAGCCCTAAATCAACACCGCATCCAAACGCACCACGCACAATATAACCAAATCTAAATCCAAACAGTGACGGAAAACTTATTTCATTTGGGGAAAATCAAAATCAAAATTAAAATCAAAATTCAACGAATCCATCCCGAGCAGACATGTAGCTGCTGCTGCTGCTATTCATCCGTCTATTCATCTATCTATCCATCAGGCGAGCACTCGAGAAAGAGAAATTTTATTTACAGGCGGTCGACCCACTTGATGGGGTCTTCGGCGGGATGGGACGAGGTAAAAGGCCAACTGATCCGATCCGAATAAATAAATGTATCTGTTAGATTCATCAATAGATTCGTACTTGGCTCTTGATTATATTAATATTGAGCGGGAGCGGGAATTCAAATTGAAAGGGATGGAACAGCAGTTCAGCAGACAGCCGTCAACTGAGGCGCAGAGTGTGATAGTGTGACGGAACGTGTGTCAGATACGCGTTGGTCTTTGTTCGGGCTGAAGCGCGGTGGCTCGTAATATCTAATATCTCACGCTGGATTGCAGGCGGCCCGACCAACAGCCAACAGAGAGTGAGGATAAAATTTGAAATTGAAAGAAAAGAAATCATTTATTCACTCACGGTTGTCTGTCGGTTTGACTGTCTGCTTGTACATCAACTTTGTCGTAAATATGCTTATACGTACGGAACGGATAATACATCTAATTCCCTCCCATTCCGCGCCACCGATGTCTCTTGCTTTTATATTACTTTTATATTTTTCATCTTCCACTCCTTCCTTCGCACAATCGCTGGGATGTGGCCCGACATTCGGCTAGTGGTTTATACATACCTGCTTTTGTGTCTGACATGCTCGTATACTAGAGCCGGAGTGATGTCAGTTTTTTAATGAATTTTAATCACACTTCCATGAGGCGAAATAAAATAAAAGACACGAAGTATCTTTTCTTGCAGATAATGAGTGTTCTTTGTGTCTGTGACAGGCGATATTCGGGTTGGGATACATTTTGTTGTGAGGAGTCTCACGGCAGCGACGGTGTGATACGTAAATGCTTTTTCACTTCATCAGCAGTATTGACATTCGATTGGTTGAATCATTTTTGGAAATTGAGTTTTAATCTTTTCGAAAGTGGCAATAGGTACAGTGACTTCGGAGAAAGGGATATTTTCTGGGTTTATGAGGGAAAGGATCAAAATTGTTTGGAATTACCCAAAACGATCCATCCGCAAGAATGTTTTACAGGATGAACCGATTCTTTTAAAAGAAAGCGATTCTTTGAAGCATGATTTCTGTACCCACGATAAGGCTGAGAATGCCACAGGTTTTCCTAAATGGAAATAAACCGTCTGTCAGGTTATGGACATGGTTTACAATGCGACGTCCTCGCTGAAGGATGACGAAGGAGATGAAAATGAAATAAGCAAAATTCATTTCGGGAACATCTAGATTATGACAAATTCGTTGCCTGCCTGATTTTCGATTATTCAGAATGTTAAATTTATATTTCTCAGGAGTTATCGATGAGAATATATATGCATGTATCTTCAAAAATATGCAAAAACGATGCAACCATGTTGCAAACCATGCAAACGATAAAATGTCATGTTTTGAGAGAATAATTGTCAACTTAATATGTTGAAGATGTTGCCTCTGCACATACAGTTTCACGGGATATCAAAATAAGTTCGATTTAGAGGGGTTTTTCGAAAAATTCAAGCTAGAGGAATTAGTATTTGTTTCGTTTAAACGCCTTTATTTTATTCAAAAGAGTATACGTGAAGGTGAAAGACACAGAAAATTACATTAAACAAAATTTTGGATTGAGTCTTTAAAATTGGAGAATGAAGCCTTTTAAAAAAGGACTCAATTTTAAAAAGGCATTGTGGACCTCATCCGGTACAACATCTGACATTTCAATTGCGTTTTCAATGCAATTCTTTCCCGAGAGTTCAATTTTAGTTTTTTGGCTTCATCTTCTTCCAAATATGCATTTGGTACTTCTCTTACACAGTAGAGCAGAAATTTCCTACAATCACCTTTTTTGGTTTCCTAAGTTTTCAGGATCTTCCTTAGTACACGGCGCATATAACAGGTTGTCAAATATCCCTTTCGCCTATTTGTCTTTTGAATTTTCCGACTATGTACAAAGCACTACAGAGCTCGTATCAATAGATCATCTTGACATAACCTACAAAACGATGCTTTGCATGATTAGTTTGGATATTGCGTTCAATAGTTATAGAAGTGTAAACATGGAGATCACTAACGCCGAAATTCGCGCTATTTTCAAGTTTTCCTTCGTTAAAGGCAAATTCGCTAGAGAAACGTTCCGTGAGATTAATGGTGTTTTGGAGGATGGTACTCTATCACTTCGAACCGCGGAGGAATGGAATGGCATTGCACGAAGAGCAAAAAAGCGGAAGGGGTATTTATAGATATTTGACAACCTTATACGTGTACTTTTGAATTTAGTATAACACCCTCGTCCATTGGCTTGGTTATATTAGGAGAGAAATATTCAAGTTTTATGAACCTTAATTTAGCCTTCAACTCTTTTCGGTGAGCTGGGCAGTTATCGATAATGAACAATACCTTGCGCTTTGACATTCAAAATTTTGCATCAACATTCAAAAACTTCAAAAGATACAAGTTGGAAAAAGAAATTGTTTGTTTATTTTTTTGAAAAAAAAAAATAGATTTTGAAAAACTCATAAGTAAGTGAGTGCCACTACAGCCCAAAAGGGACCAGGGCCTAGCTTCTAGGGCCAACTACACGTGCTGTACGTGCTATTGTTCTCTCAAGAGTAGATGGGACCTACAGTTTTTTGCCGCCTCTGAACGGCAAGATTTGAGAAGCTTTTCGTAGACAATTGATACCCTTCGAGTGTTGTCGACAACTCGAAAGATCCGTGAAAAAATGAGAGATGTCCCGCCCGGGAAACAAACCTAGCCCTTCTGCATGGGGGTCGACACACTTACCCACTACGCCACGGTGACCAGAATTCTTCGACTGTATATGAAAAGCATTACGATATGAAAAAAAATTTGGCTGCTCACCTTGAAAATCCACTTCGTTGAGTATTTTTGGTACATTTTCGTTGTGTTATCAGCATATTTTAGAAGAAAACAATCAAACTGTTGCAGAACACGCAAGGAGTGGGCAGGCGTTTAAGAGCCCAACCTCTTCAAAGTAATGGCTTCTTCACTCACAGATGTGAATTTTCGTTCTGTTAGACTTAAATGGAACTGCAATTGAAGTCGAGTTTAACAAACAAAAGCCTTGAGACCGTGACGGCAGAAATAATGTTTGAGATCCAATAAGATGCGTTGATGCTGGAGAGTGTATACTGAATGTTTTAACAAGTATTGCGTTTCTTCAGCGTCACATTGAGAAAAAGTTTTAAAACGAGATTCATTTTAATCGCTTCTGTTTCAATGCCAGCAAATGCCGCGTTCCTTCCCGTGTGACGTGATAAGACACCTCAATACCATCCGAGTAAGCCAGCAGCTGATCAAACTTTTGGCAGACCAAGCGTCTGGTGTTGAATTGTGAGCTTCGCAAGATCATCTCAAGAATGATGTTGAAAATGTCACATTACAGAGAATCTCTTTGTCTGGAATCTTCTTTGACATCGAAGTTCGTGTTGACTGACCGAAGTAGCTATAGTTCTCCATCATTATCCTACACTAACTGACGAGTTTGGTAAGAAAACCAAAATTAGAGATGAGCATCAACTGTATAGCTCGTCTCTATGCACGCTGTCATATATGCCCTGAAAATCAACAAATGGGAGGTGGCTATAATTGGCTCTTGGCGCTTCTCGATGATCTGCCGCAGTTTGAAAATGTGTTCTATTATAGACTTTCCTGATTTGGAATCATGCTGATAATGACTTATTAGGTTGTTTACGAATGGTATCACGCATTCACATAAAACAGCTGAGAAGATCTTGTACGCGGTGCTAAGGAGACTGATCCCACCGTTTGCTGTCTGGTGGACCGAGTAAACGACATCGATGTTCAACTTAGCGGATATGATTTCCTCCGATCATGTCTTACCCATGAACTGGTACATGCGCCCATGCAGATTATCGATATTATCCACAAGTGCTTTAAAGAACTCTGTGCATATTCCGTCAACTCAAAAAGCTTTGTTTGACTTTGGTCTTGGTGTTGCAACCGTGACTTCGTCTATGTCAGGACTCTGAAATTCATTTTAAAGTGTCAAGATTCAGTTACAACATTCAGGTTGACAGCAGTGTTTGGGTAGTCAGTGCCTTCTAAAAGTCTGCAGATATGATTTTTCCCCTCTACTAAAAGTTGTTCGGTTTCGATAAACTACAAATGTCATAGCACCTCTTCATCTACTACTTCTACCGTTTCTTATGCTCCTTCTTGTAACAAACAGAAGCCAGTGCTCTATATATGTACATCCCTGTGTTGCTAAAATAGAATGAGTGCTTTTCCCATTAAGCGGTTTCGAAAAAAATTCAGGGATGTATTTGCAATTTGTTAAGGTAATGTAACAAGTTACACCCCAGCAGATAGACTGAACTCACTCGGTAAATATAGAAAATTCTTTAAATGCGCGAAGGAATGTGATTAATCACATACATAAATGAGTACTTGTTAAATTTTTCACCTCAACGAAATTAAGCGTACACATCAATTGGGAAATCATGTACAGATTGGAACATCTATCTCGCACGTCGATAGTGTAAACATTTCTTCACTCTAAGATTCCATAAAAACCTCTAGTGTGTGCATCACACGAATTTAGTACCAGCTATGAACACATGGCTTCTGATTTCTCAGAACGTCGTACTTCTAAGAAATGATATGACAATGGTGCATTCTAATGACTCACCGAATGGTGAAGTGTTTCCGGTGTTTGCTCAAACGTGTTGCCCCAACAATCCGTATGATTGTTTTGTGAAACAACATCTGCACCCCGACTGGAGCATGGACGCAATCAGAGAATGACTGTGTGAAACAAAACAAATATCCAATAGATTTTTTTATTTTGAGTTGTTATCGTTTTTTAAGAATCTATCATAAATAAAGTTCAGCATCAATACTGATCGTGTTTAATTTAAAATGAGGTGTTTTATAGGGTTACAGTTAGAGGACTGCATTTTTTACTTATGCTGAAATGAACTTAAAATTTGTATCAATTCCATTCACCGTTGCCTTGGGCTTCACCAAGATGCGTCTAGTCACCTTTACTTTTAATTATATATCTAAGCTAGATGTTACAGCGGAGCCGAGGCGAGGAATGTTTTATGTTGGGAGATTTCAGGATATCATCTTCTTTCTGGCAGTTGACTTAGTTGTTGTCACATTTTCATAGGTTTAAGATAGGATAAACGTGGACAAGTCCGAAGTTGGGGTCATTTCCAAAAAGCCTGTTCAATGCAACCCACATGTTAGTGGAGTCCCATTGAAACAAGTGGAGAAGTATACATAAGTATAACGGCGTCTTTTCACGATTGATGGGAGAAGCAACACTGAACTTTCTTGTAGGAGTGGCCAAACTGGATCAATTTCAAAGCAGTTGGGTAGATCAGTAGTAGGGGGAACTGAGCTTGGTGTCAAAAATCAAAACTCAGGTTTTGTAACAA
This sequence comes from Eristalinus sepulchralis, assembly GCA_944738645.1. Taxonomy (NCBI): domain Eukaryota; kingdom Metazoa; phylum Arthropoda; class Insecta; order Diptera; family Syrphidae; genus Eristalinus; species Eristalinus sepulchralis. The sequence goes on from OX122886.1 coordinate 61,266,014, forward strand.
CTTTCACTTAAGTTTAGGATATCCGAAAGGATAAAGTGGTGAATACAGGCATCCGAGGTGCGATTTTTCCCTACTGTTGCGGGAGTTACTTACCGGTATAGGCTGAGACCCGCGACAGCGCGGGCGGAACTTAGTGTTGAGCAGCTACTTCTTCGGACGAAAAGATCTATGTTTCGTTGGTTTGGCCAAGTAGTACAAATGTCTCTTGCATCACAACTTCCAAGGCGTACAGTAGGTGCAGTTCCATCAGGTGGGCGACCGCACGGCAGACCCAGGGCGAGATGTTTGGATCAAGTTCAGAAACTCGTCTGTTCGCGCTTGGGATTAGCTCCTGATAAGTTATGGTCCATTGGGGAGGTTCAAGCGGCTTGGAAATCTCTCGCCCGTGCCTTGTCCCCGCAACACCTTTCGTGGAACGCAGGTTAAAGAAGATGATGATGATTATCGGTTAAGAGAAAATTTCTTGGAATTTGTTTTTTAAAAGACATGGAAATTGTGCTCTATTCTGAAGGTCCAATTTTGGGTGAGAACAGCGTTAGGTATCTGTATATAACTTGAGTTATGTTGGCCTCCAAAGCGTAGGGGCTGGCTTATTACTTTTGCCTTGAAATTTTAACTCTGCAACTTCCAATCCAATCCAATTTGCTAGGGAAATTGTAGAAAATGTGAAATCCGTAACAAATCCTTCGATTCACGAGTTGTAGCTGTAGCACCGCCTCGTTGTAACCAGAGCTTTCAGCGACCATGTGCTCTTTGTCCGTTAACGTGACCCAGAGTTGCAGAGAATGATGAAGAATCGATTCGCCATGGTCTCTGGGCACACTTTAAGCTACAGCTGCTATACTTTTTTACCAAGTGCTGGATGTGGTCTACCCGGCCAAGTATCATTTACTGAAGTAAACTGCGACTCAGATTTGCAGATGGTATTGTCAATATTGGTTTCAGTAGGTCGATTATGCGCACCGTTCCTTAAAATCTTACGAACAACATTTCTCACAGAATTCTGATTTTCGTAATATGGCTGAACAATTTGAAGGCTTGATTGCGATGTAAGGCTTTGCCAAATGATAATAAATACAAATTCAAAGGCATTTTGATGGTAGTCGCATGATTTGTCATTAAAAATCTATTGAAAATTAAGCCACACGATGAATCGCTCTTTACTTTGAAAATTTACTAATTGACAGCACATTGTGGGGCGCCATTTCTTGTTTTCAACAATCATAAAAAGGATGCTGGAAAATATGGTTGGACAAAGTAGAAAACGAACAAAAAATTAAATTGGACAGACGCAGACGTGATTCACATTTTAGCAGTCATCAATTTGAAAAACTCGCGGACGGATCAATAAATAAGGAAGGCGATTGTCAACGCAAAGAATGGAAAGCACATTACGAAAATTGATTTACATTGTCGAAAGTCAAAGCAAAATAAAAATTGTACAATGGAAACCTTTAAATTTCCATGCTACTAACTTTGAAAAGAGAATTGAAATCGATATAACAAACACAGTCACTTCTTGTGCAAGATATCCTAAATGAGGGTGGTATTCAAAGCGCCAGAGCTTGATAGATAGTAACTATAACAAAATTAATTACATATCCCAGAGATAAAAAATCGCCTAGATCCTTGTCTCCCAGACAAAGACCATCCCCCGTTTTGATTTTCGCAATAATCTCGAAAAAGGGTTCAAGTGGAATTTATTTTTAAATCATTACGTGGGCATTGTCGGCGTCATATTTCATTTTGTATCTCACAGCCGATTCCAGAGGTCGGTCATATAATTATGATATTCTGTGGAGGCTGAAACGCAGAGGGGTTAACCCAGATCTCGCCCAAATCCCATCCACAGACAGTAGACACAGGCAGAAGTTCCGTGGGTGCGGGGTTAAAATTTGAAGCTTTGACAGTCCTTTGAATTCCCGTATTGAAGGGGTGGTCCGGCCGAGAGAATGAAATCAAAATCCGAAGGGATAATGAAACGAACATGTGATGAATGGGGTGTTAGCATTTCAGAGTTGCTAATTTAAATTATACAGCCCGATGATGGCCAACCATCGTCAACGGCGGGGAAGAGGGTTGTCACGGACGCATTATTAAGGACGAAAGGGTGAAGGACTATTGTTGAACATGGGTGTCGACTGAAAGTGAAGGACGTTATGGATTTTTGGAAAAAAAAAATAACTCAAAAATATGAAGTGCAGAAGATTTATGAAATGTGAGTGTCATGACATCGCCTTGGCGCAGAGACTGTCAAAAGCGACACGAAGTGTGTATCGAATCGGTATCTAGGACTTGGGGGTTATAGAATTCATAAGAGGAGATTAGTTCGTTTTACATGTTTGCGTTTATATTTTTCATTGTAATTAGTCATGTTCTTGCATTCGATATGGATGTCGGCTTAGCGGTACGCAGTTTTTAAACATCTGTTGGATAGGGCTGTTCCTAGTGTTTGTTGTGAGGGGTGGTAATGTTTTGATCAACATACTCACCCTGAGTACCTGAGTGTGGTGGAAGTTACTTTTTTATTTAACACTCTTTTTGGTACACAGGATCATATTCAGCAATCTTTTCGTGATTAGTGTTGAATTTCCAAAAGTAGCCCGTTGCATGTCGGTCTTCATTCATTGTGAGGTGCTGGAGAACATTCTGTCGTTATTTTTCACCCAACCATCTGCATGCTCAAGGAAAGGAAACTCACTTAATTGTATTTCTTCTGCTTTTAAATGTTTTATAGAACCGGGCACCTAAAAATTGTCTATACGAGGCTATTCAAATGAACGTTGAACGTCTTACATTTGCCCAGTGGTCGGGCGGAATATTTGTATGTTTTCCAGGTTCAATAAACGGTGTGAATTGATTATCTACAAACTATATAGTATTTATATTTTATGCATGCATGCATGATGAGTATTCGTTGATCCGCCTGAACAGAAAAATAAATGGAGCGTGGTTTGTTCTTCTTGGGTAGGTGGTGCCGGGCGAAAGAATTTCAATTTCAAACTTAACCTGTCTTTGGTTTATGAAACTTGGTAGACGATTGCCAGTTCACGTAGAACTAGAGACGCTTCCTTGTCTAGAGAGATTTTTATTTCCTCTTTCTTTCAACTGTGGTCTATCCGCTGTCGTATCTGATAATAATACAGTGACCAATGTTGGCGCTAGTGAGTGTTTTGATCTAAGTCTTATAAGGCCTAGCGTTCAGAATTTCATTTGGTCATACTAGCCCAATGTCATCATTTATGCACAACACAATTGTGGTCACGTCGCCTCAAACGCTTCGAGTCCCAGGTTCTATCTTTGGACTGAACATTTCAATTTTTTTTTTCACTGCAGCATCTTTTCGAGTCGCTGACGAAACTTTAAGAACTGAAGAATTTGTCAGTGACGTATAACATAAGGGGTGAGCAACGAGGCAATGCCGCTTATACCCGTAAGCAAAATAAACAAAATAAAAAGCACAAATCAACGAAAATCTACGAAAGTCTGTTTCCGTATGCCAAAATTGCTCGTCTTATGTTAAACGAGAACACCCTCAAGAAAGTAAACAATTTCGCCAAACTTGCAGTTTTGTCAATTCCGAAACTGAACTCAAATTCTGTTCGTTCGGTCAATGATATATGTATGAAGCAGATGATTGCCTATCTTTGAGGGATTTTTACCCCCACTTCTTGAAAGTGAGGAAGTGTGAAGTTTGATGCAGAATGTACGGGGCCCACCTAATGTCACAGTGTGATGGCATTCACATGGGGTAAGTCTTGTGGAACTTTTTAAGATGCATGAGGCGCATAAGGCTTGTTAAACGAGCTTTTGAAGCTGTGACTGATACCTTGCTGTTAGAACAGACGACAAGATCTCTTTTACATACCAGGTTAAACCTAATCTAGGATCGTGCTTATTTATTATTAGAACTTGACACAGAGTGTAGTGTATAGGGAGATCTTGCGATAAACCCAGATTAAAATTGGAGGGTTGAAAAAAATTAAACAGAATCCAGTCGGCGGTACAAACATATACCTTTGACGTAGGAGTCGAAACTCAAACCACAACAGCAAACATATCCTCTTTTTCGCTTGGTATGGTTTATGTTCCGATAGACAAATTAGAACCTGTTTGATTAAAGACATCGGCTGGTTAAGTTCCAATGATCTTGTTCAATTTATACGTCTTCATGTAGACATTAAACAATTTAAGCGCAAGGTTTTTCATTCCACACAGTTCACGGTCTGATATATCAACTGAGAATTACGTTCGGTTGGAAGCTAACATTTTGAGTGACTAGATTGTATAATTCGAGAACTCAAAGTACTTGTGTACGCAGAAACGCTAGTGTCAAATGCAGAATTACTGACCAACGGAGATCTATTGTAGACAATCATGGATTCTTTGAACCCAGTAGTCAATTATGCAACAACACCTTCTCTCGAAGGATCGACTAGAGAATACACTGGCTATCCCAGTGACTATCCCAGGACCAAGATCAAGAACAAACTTACTTTTACCAATCGCAGTTTTTCGGACTTCATGAGGTATTTGAGGAGCAGAGGAAACTCCTGAAAGAAAAGCTGACTTTGTGTAGCACACTGATAAACTCCGTCTTACTGTTGAAAGCGCATGAGAAAGCCCTTCGATTCGCCCATATTTGAATTCGTAGTGTCTGGGAGACAAGACTAAACGATGAACTCTTAATGCGATATGCACTCAGTTAACCATTTTTAATTATAACGCTTAAGGTGAATTGGGCAAGTGATCTAAAAACTAGTTAGAAACTCTGCATCGCAACAGTGGACATCCTCGATGGTCCACTCTAGAGGTAAGGGACCCAATTTAACAAAATGAGGCAAATGAAAAAAAAGGTATATTCTGTTGTTCCGAGCATTTAGTGGCAAGCATAGAAGAATCACCCTAGTTCTGACACAGGGACATGGAGGTTATTGAAAGTGATTCAAGAAATTCTTGATCTTTTTGAATGAAATGATATGCTTGTGATATTTCATTCGTTTTCTATATTTGCCTTGCGAATCCAGAGGCATCATTATCTTCGTCTTTGCACTCAGTTTATTTGATACAATTGAATGGCACTACAGCCCAAGGAACCTGGGCCAGCTTCTACAACAATTATTCGTGTTGTGCGTGCTACTGTTCTCTCACGGGTAGAAGGGACCTACAGTTTTTTGCCATTCCGAACTCTTTGAGTGTTGTCTGCATCTCCGAACTCTTTGAGTGTTGTCTGCATCTCGAAAGAGGTGGTGCCATGAAAAATGCGAGGTGTCAGGTTTGGGAATTGAACCTAGACTTTCTACGTGGCGGTCGACGCACTACTATTTGATACAGTAAATCTTTTTATTTTGCCTTCACTTGAGTATGAATGAAATTTGAATTGCTGAAGTTGGCTTCAGCTTTTTTTTGGTGATATAAAATAATACTTCAAAAACAAACCGTCAGTGGTATTGTGTTTATTGGGTATGAACTGATATGTCCACATATCTCTGGGTCGGAGTTTTTCTGAATCTGTGGTTCAATGAAGTTGCAAGTGTGTGGACAAGAACCTAAACAGTCTTGGTTTAAGCAGATGAACGCTGTCATCGAGAAATCGTATGGAATGAAAAAGTTTGTTAGCTGTGTCTCAAGTCCTCGTCGGAAAGAAACCCTGTACGAGTTTGCTTTAATAAATACGCAATTAATTTAACGTATGTTGAAGCTAATAATAATAATAATTGAGTGGCACAACAATTCCACTTCCACAACAATTATTCGTGTTCTCTCTTCTGTTCGACCAGATTTGAAAAGCTTTTCATAGACAATTGATACTCTCGGAGTGTTGTCAGCAACTCGAAAGAGGTGATGCCATTAAAAAATGCTAGTTGTGCCGTCAGGGAATCGAACCTGGGACCTACGCCACGACGAACCTAGGGGCTACAAAAGACTGTTAAGGAACCACTAACAAAAATGGAATGCATTTGTTCAGTGTACTTTGGAAAATTACGCCTCAAGGTGTTAGGATACATTGTCTTATAAAACTTGTTTAGTTCAAGTTTTTACCCTCCGACTAGTGCTCCTAGAAAGATTGTCAGGTTCATCTTGACCCCTAGATGTGCTCATCAAATTTTGACACAGCTAAAATATTTACTAATATAAACAAATACCGTGAAAAAAAATTCCTTAAAGAACACAAATGTTTGCAGTCTTACATTGCCATCGCCGAATTCCGGATATGCTGGGATGTTTTTCAGTAGGTTCTCCGATTTGCATGTTACAGTGCCTGCTTTCCTCTCAACCTGGTTGATGTCCTCATCGTTCTTTCTTTCCATGAACTTGCAATTTTTCATAAGTCAACTGAATTTTATTTAATAATTACTTTGCCATGGAATAGCTGATCTTGCACTTAACATAATTTTCTTTAACTTTCTGATGGAAAACAACTATAGATAAGATATGTAAACAATTTATAAAACAAATTCAAAACAACACAAACGATTTTTTGTTTAACTGTCAGCAAACATTGCCATGACCCTCAACTGTCAGTGATGTGTCTGGAAATGAACCCCGTTATAATGACAACTGACAGATTATTCAGTTTGTTCGATTAGTTCTTTTTGTCGGGCAAACACCATAGACATGCCTCCACAGACAGCTTCAGCATCTCTTTGTCTTTGAAGCGTGCACCAAGTATTTTATTATTGAAATCATCAGTCCGTAAATCACAAGACCAACCTCGGACATATACTATGCAAATATTTCAAGCACTCATGTACAATAATTCAAATCAGTTTATGCAACGTGACATCATACTTCAGCCCGGAACAGGCAGGCAATCCACCCACACCCACACTCAGTGGCCAGTTCCAACTCTCTAACTGTTCATGTTTCATAACAGCGTTCAAACGAAAAATACCCATGCTATTGTGGCTGGACAACGGGGTGTACATACATGCAGCCATACTTACTCGTCAGTTACAGCCACTTACAAATCTTCATATTAATTCTGTGCTCACTGTGCTGTGGTTCATGTTTCGTCCGCTCCGCGGTGGTACCACGAACCGCTTCGCAGACAATGAAACCAATTACCAAAGCATATCGTATGCAAATTTCAACGGAAGGCGCACTATCACGCCACGTCTTAAACGTGACTAATCTAAGCTAATTAACTGTTACAAATAACAGCGGTTGTGCACTAATTTTCGCTGCGGGCTCAACTTGACTCCTGAGACGCCCTCCGGCGGGCGCTTGGTCGGGTGGCGATTGGAGGGAGGGACTCGCGCCCACCCGAGCTGCCGCGGGGTATGTGAATGAAATGTCTGCCCGGGCTAATTAATAAGCGAATCGTACTGAACTCATGACTGTTGACTCATGGCATTGTTAGGAATGTGGAAAACGGTGGAAAAGTACACAGGCGAAAATATGAAAAACAATCGGGCAAATCTGTGCTGTCTGTCTGCTATTTGCTCACAATCGGATGCTGTTTGTTGTTGTAACCCAATTCTGAGTGGGGTGGGTGGCTACTAGCGCGAGCAGTGCGCGGGGCAAATATTTTGATGCAGCCCGTTTATCTGACGCATTTTGTTGTTGTTTTTGTAATTCAAAGCGCTCTCTCGAGATAGATTTTCAGTCTTCACCTTCACTCTCCGTCCGCAGTTGTCGAACAATGCAATAAACACGTGCACAAGTGCTCTCTGGGGCTCTTGGTTGTTCGTTGTTGGCTGTGGGCTGTCAGAAAACGCCGGTTCAACACATTGCCATTCCTCGGCGGTATCAACAACACTTGTGTGGATTGTTTTCGTTTTGTTTTGATTTTATCGTTTGGCAAACTGGGGAGTGAACGAACGGATAGCAAAGCAAATACGTAGTAAAGAGACACCGAAAGGGACAGATGGAGCAAGTGAGAGAGGTCACCAAAGAGAGAGAGAGAGTAGTGAATGTGAGATTGTGGGGGTCTTGTGCAAGTAGTGTTGTGGTAGCGTTCGGTTTGGTACGAATTTCTAGTACTTAATCAATAATAATGTATGATGCAATGTCCTGCAACGGTGGCGGATATTCTTTAAGTTTTGGTGAAATTAGTCGTCAAAACTACAGAAAAATGTATGACTATCCCAACGAACAGCCGGAAATATGTGTTTAGTGTGCTAGGACGATCCGATAAGTGCTTAGTTTACAAGAGAAAAACGAATATTTTGGCGAATTGTAAAAACAAAATGCGTTTGACCCATCGACCGTTTAAAAAACAAAACCTTTTCTGGAAGTGCAAAGTAGGCTTCGTAGCGATGATTCACTCCTCATTGGACAATTTTTTTTTGCCCGGCTAGTGATTTTTTTTCAAGTTTGGCAAACAAAAATAAAGTTTCGCTAAGTAATACGACAGATGGTGCAATAGTTTGTAGACTTATTCAATCAATTTGGCTGTTCGATGGCGATAGCGTATCCGAAGTGCACTTCTTTCTTCGATTTGGCGTCCAATCCGTATCCGTTTTGTTCTTCTGCAAGTGGTTGCTATTGACCACATCTTGTAAGCGCCAAGATATGGTTTCTAAAATACACGGACAAGACCACTTCCACACGTTTTCAAATAAAATTACAAGCCTGCTAAACTACGTCTACGAGAATGCACTACATGAAAGAAAGGTTTCCTTACGATAGTGGGCATCGAGTGGCAAGGTAAATAACTTTTCCTACCGCCCTCATATATTGCTTTCCTATTTTAGAACAGAAAAGATTGAAATGCATCACAGACTTTAAAATTATGGCAAAGCTGTGTGATTCACTTTTCGTCGCCCCTAATCGTCCGCTTCGAAAAGTGTCTGATTTCCCTAAGCTTTACAAAAGGATAGTAGACGCGAATTTCGGTTCATGCAAGCTTCCATTGTTAAAAACCGAGTTTCTTTGTGTATGAAGCCTTCTTTTAATGGTTAACAACTGTTTTGTGATGAATGCCTAGTTCATCTTTGTTAACTCGCATGTACTATTAAAGAGACCTCCAGGCCGCTCGATCCTCTACCAACGACTCAAACTGATCAGGAGCTATTCCCAAACCCAACCAGGCTAGTTTATGGACTTCATCCAACCACCTAAACCTGATTCTGCCGAGCGGTTGTCTACCTTAGGGTATTGCTTCATCCATCTCTGGTTAAAAAGGAAAAGGCGCATTTTACAGACGTTTTTAAAATGACCATAGCTTCGGACTTGTCTGTGTTGATCTTCGTTCCGGCATAAGCACGTACGACACAAGACTATCGATTTTGCGTTGGAATTCCTACCGGAAGGATGTGAAGCCAACTAAGTCATCTGCAAAAAGAAGATTACTTACCCTCAAATCTCCTAATGGAAAACATTCCTTGCGCTGCAATATCCACTTTAGATATCTAACGAAAGGGAGATGTGATAAGACGCATCCTTTGCGAAGCCCAAGGGAATTGATGTGCTATTGTTTAGCTGAACAAGGTTGCATCAGTAGGTGGAAAGAGATGGAATACTCCTGTAGAGAACTGCAGAGTTTACCTCGAGGAACTCGTTCGTATGCCTTTTCCAAATGCAGATCGGCTTAGCATACTCCCAAGCTTTCTTTAGTACCAAAGAATGCCTAGCTCCCTTCCTAGCTCTGAGCCGCTTATGTGCTGGCCTTGCTAAATTGTTTTCAAAACTTTTGTTTTTCGTTGACAAGTGTAAGGTGCATCTTTTATTTCAGAAATATTAATAACAAATACCACAACCACTCGTGTTGTGTGTGCTTATGATCTCTCACAAATAGAAGGGACCCACAGTTTTTTTGTCCGACTCCGAAGAGAAGCTTTTCATGACAATCAGTTCTTTTGATTGTTGTCAGCAACTCGGAAGAAGTGGTGCCGTGCACAAACGCGAGGTGTTCTGTCCGAGAATCGAACCTAGACCTTCGGCGTGTGGGTCGACGCACTTTCCCACTACGGCACGGTGACCACATTTTTACTAATTTTTTTCATAATTTGCAAGCGAAATCTAGCAAATCACTTCGCTGCTGTTTTTCTACTTATAGCATCGCCATAATAGCAACCAAATCAATTTTAGTAGCTTGCGACGTTTCTTTCCTATTCTAAAATAGAAGAGCAGGATATGATGCTAAGTTCAGAATTTTTACTTTCAGTTTATTTGGTTTATAAAATAACCGAATGAGCGAATATTGCATGAAAGTGGCAGCATAGCAGTAAAGAAGATAAAACACAAGCAATATTGATAAATGTTTTAAAAAAATATTTCAAACTTGTATTTAGCACTAAATATAACCACATTCGATAAAATTATATTATGCACTTTTAAAGTAGAAAAATTAAGACATCTTTACGTGGCCGGTTTTTGGTACATTTACCCTATATTAATTCACTTCGAATCAGACATAAGTAATTTCAAAAATGGCCATAGATTTGGTTTCTGTTTTTAAACTTACTTTTCTCATAAAGGCCATTTTTGATTGAAAAATTCAAATAGTGACCACTCATTAAATTTTTTCCAGAATGTCTGGATACTTGCAATGGCAATACTCAACTCGCGACTAAAGAGCAATTACTCTCCTTTTCAGTGCGCGTATCCAAGAAAAAAAAACAAACAACCGCCGTCATCGAAACGATTACAACACAAATGCAACGCGTAGAAGGAGACTGTCGTTGCTCCCTGTCACCGTCATATGGGGTCGGTCTCATTCATCCAAATTCTTTCATTCATCAGAAGTCCTCACACCATAGCCGGCCGCGCCACAATAGCGACAGCCTCGCGGAGTTTTCCCTTGGAAACGGTTCTGATGAATCGCATTGTACACACACTGGCACCCGATATCAATCGAGTTCGTTAGGCTTGCCTTAGCAAATACAAAATATTGCTTAACTAAATACTTATTTCAATTCACAGTCCCCAATGTATTCACCCCAATCAAAACGCGGACAAGTACTTTAAATTCCGAAAATAGATATTGTGCCACTGCCACTTCCACTTCTAATTCCACTTACCACGTCTTCTAGATGTGTCGCCCTTGTGCGGAAGGGGGTTGCTGATGTCGCGTTGTCGTCGGGGTCGTTCTGCTGACGATTTGTTTTACAACCGAATATTTTGATTGCGGCGACAGCTGGCACCTTGACTGATTGCCGGTTAAATGCAAACACTTCACCACACAAACGTATCCAGAGCACAGCGCAGGGGGGTTCAGATCAATTTAAATCCGAGTACAGCCGTTCTAGTAGCAGTCGTCTGGTCTCGACTAGTAAGTCGTACACACTAAATTCAGAGAGTTCGTCTCCTTCGATTTGCGATTTTACTCAGAAGATACAAATGAACGTGTGTAATCGTTGTCGACAACCGACAATGTTGGGAAGAAAACTTCGAGATACATTCTGCATTCGTTCGTTTGTGTTTACAGTCTGTCCGGTGGGCGGCGGGTGGCAGGAGGCGGGAGAGGAGAGTCAGTGGCACTGCCACTCAAGTGTATGTATGCGAAGACTTAGTGTAAAGATACAAGTAACTAAAACTTAAACGAATGCACATTTGGATATTAGATACTCTATTCTGGTGCTCTCTCTCTGCTTTATCATGGATGGTATGGAACCAATCGACGACGCTCCGACTCCGACTGCACTCGTCCGCCCGATTTACTTTATTATCTCTTTTCTTTCATTATGCTCGTCTTCGGTTCTTTTTGGGCTCTTTGTTGGCTGTATCCTATTTCTTGGATACTTGCACACTACGGCTTGCCCGTGTGTGCAAGCCCGGAGCTCCCCTGCCCTGCAGTCAGCTTATGAATTTTAGTCTTCCAAGCGTTTTTCGGCATGCAATGGTACTGCAATTGATTTGGGGGCTTGAATTGAAATTCTCAGGTTTGCTGCTGGCAGGGTGGAATTGTGGGGCAGGGATTTATGTGCATCGTTCGGGGGCTATTGGGGATATTGATTTAGTGTTGTTTGTGTGTGACCTTTTTTTGGAACAACTTCTCAGGGGGAGATCACTTTTTGGGGTTAGAATTCACATTTTGCCACGTTGACGTGCAGATATGGATAAGTTTGCAACTAGCATAAATTTAAGAAGACAGCATTTACTGTCATTCCCTGCACATAGGGACACACCCATGCGTGCATCCGAGGCTTGGTAGCTGGGGTGTGATGGATGACATGGAAAGTTATGTATTAAAGAATTTTGAATTTTCCTATGTACTGAGTGCAGCTCTTTGCCCCTGAAGGAGGGTAGGATGTGGTATGTGTATAAGTAAATAGTTCAAATAATTGGCAGGACACTCAGCACTTACTTTATGCAACACTTCATCTTATGCATACATATGTAGGTAGGAATATTTGTATAACTGAAAAACTTTTGCAGGAAAAGAAAACCGAATATTTAGGTTGTGCTGCCACTTGACCACCACCCGAAACCACCATCCGCTGGATTACTGACCGCGAAACTTGTTCTTTGTAGGATGGATTGGCAATGGGACCGAGAAGATTCTACCGTTTAGGATACCTTCATACTCGTATATTGAAACTAACCGCGATGTTTCGAGGTTTTTTAAACAACCTTCCCTTTACCTTCCAGATGTTTTAAAGTTCTATGTTAAATTTTTGCGATATTGAAAAACTCGCAGTATCACCCAGGATCTATGAGTGAAAAGACAAAACCTGTACTCAAATCAACAGAATTGAGGCGCGATATCTTGTAAAAATGTCAAAAATGTGATTACCAACAATGGTCTATATGTAAATACGGTACACATTAATTTTCGGAGTCTTTTGAAGGACAAAGTGAGTTTTTGAAGTGAGATTTCGTTTGCCATAATGTGAATTAGATTTCATAATACGAAAGTGTGAAACGCTTGAGTGACTTATTTTTTCATACGGGGTACGATGGGGTTTTACAAAAAAACGGCGGGGTTGTGGGTTAATAAAAATTAAGGGTTGTTAAAAATCTTATATAACTTTACTTTAATACTTCACATCATTGGCTGACCACAAGAATGGAGAACCCTTTGACAGCGCCAACTACCGAGGGATCGCTTAACATCGTCTACAAGATTCTCTCTGCTGTATAGTATGAACGCCTGAAACCGTTCGTCAACAACGTGATAGGTTCTTATCATTGTGGTTTCAGGCCAGGAAAGTCCACTATCGACCAAATCTTCACAGTATGGGCAGATCCTTGAAGGACCCAAAAAGTGTAAATCGAAACTCACTACCTATTCGTCGATTCTAAGGCCGTATATGACAGTGTGCATAGAGGCGAGCTATGCAGTGCCATGTCTAGTTTTGGCATTCCTATCAAACTCGTCAGATTATGTAGGATGACGATTGAGAACTCTCGCTGCTCCGCCAAGGTCGGGAACGAACTCACCGAGACCTTCAATGTCAAAAAAATTTTAGACAAGCCGACGCACTGTCATGTGCGTTCTTTATCATCATCCTTGAGAAGATCGTGCGTAACTCACAATTCAACACCAGAGGCATGATCTTCCAAAAGTTAGCAAGCTTACGCTGACAACATTAAAGTGATTGGACGAACACAGCGAGGCGTCAATGAATCGTTTACTGGCATTGAAGCGGAAGCGGCTAAATTGGGTCTGTTGGCAATTGATGGAAAAACGAAGTACATGCTGTCATCAAGGAAGGACACACAACACCTACATCCCGGACAGAGCGTCACACTTGGCAGCAGAAACTTTGAGGTAGTAAGGGACTTCGTCTACCTCGGCTCCGCGGTAAATAGGCACAACAACACCAGTACCGATATCAAACGCAGAATCACTCTTGCCAATCGCTGCTTCTTTGAGCTCAAGAGGCAATTAGGTAATAGAGCCCTCTCTCGAAGGACAAAGCTTATTTTTATAACACCTTTATCATCCCAGTCCTACTTTATGGCGCGGGAACCTTATGTTACTAAAAGTGGATGAGAGTCTTTCCGAGAGAAAAGTTTTGCGTGCGATTTTTGGTCCTGTTTGCCTTGATGGCATCTGGAGAAGAAAATTTAATGACGAACTCTATGGGCTATACAGCGATATGTGCCTTGTCAAGCGTCTTCGGGTATAACGCTTAAGATGGCTACTGTAGAGCGTATGGACACCACTGATCCGGCCCGAAAAGTCTTCGAATCTGAGCCATTGGGACAACACAACAGAAGACGGCCCAGACTAAGGTGGCGCACCCAAGTGGAGAAGGAGCTCAACCTACTTTGGAAGCGCAACTGGCGGCAGCTGGCAATAGATCGTGCTGGTTGAAGAGGCATGTTCGTTGAGGCTTAGGTCTACCCCGGACTGTAGCCCCATAAGAATAAGAAGAAGATCATTGGCTGACCAGAGAGTTCTTGGGTAAGAACTTCGACAAAGGTTTAGACAAGGACTTGAATTGCAACTTTGCAATTGACAAGAACTTGAACAAGGATCTTAGTGAACAACTGACGTCAACAAAACTTAAAAATACGTTTTGAAGTTGAGTGGTTCATTGTCCTTATTGGAACTTGGATTTCGTCAGTCCTCCGAACTGACTGCAATCAAGCGCTCATTGGTTCCTTCGACAAAAAACGGACCAATGACACCTTTCAACCGCCACTTGGCCTGGATTTCACGACATCTCATCGATCACTTGTCGGGTTTATGTGTTTACATTCTCAACGAGTGAAAAATGTACCTCGTCACTGCAGAAAATATTGTTCGAAACAACCATGATGCGGAAGAAGGAATTGTATATGGTCAGCAGGCTTCAATTGTTGACTTAGTTAAACTTATAAGCAGGCTTGGTGCGGTGTATGACACATTCAACTGTCGCGATCGTCTAGAAAAGCGGATCAGCAACACTTGTACTAGCAGCAGCAATATATTCGGCTCACCATAATTCACGGTGATGCACAGGCCTTACAACCTCAGGAACGCTTCCACTTTCTTCAAAATTTTTTCACATTCTTACCGGTTCCTTGCGTAGTCTGTCGATTATCGATACCCATTCTCATTGTATAATCCGCGCAATGTGGCTACACTTGAATAACCATTTTGCAGGAAGTTTCAATTTGCGCAACGCTTAGTTAACAATCGAACAAGATCAATTATTGTAAATAGCAAGTATTTAGCTAATAGTGCAACACTTCAAATGATAGCTGAGTTGGACAGGTGTTAAATGCCGGCGTTAAAAACTTGAAACCACGAAATGAACGATCCTCTACAATATCGTTATTTCTGTCAGAATGGAAACTACCAGTATTTTAAGCTAAGTTTAATATTAAACTGTGACTAACTAAATGAGACTGAGTGGAAGTAGGAAGTGGATGTACTCACATTTTAATTCCTGGCAAAAGACGGAAACCCAAAGGCTAATCTCACTAACAACTCGTTATCCATGATTCATAGTTCCTAGAGGTTGAAGTATTTAATTCAATCACAGTTACTAAGCGAGTTTCCTGAGAAACCACCTTCAAAACAAACAAGCAAAGAAAAAAACCCCTCTGTTGCGAAAAGACTTCAACACATGCTTAGCATGGTTTCGGAACGCTTACGTCAAGGCTTTAAATTCTTTGTGAGTCGAAGAACGACGTGACAAATAGGCCTACCAAACTACCCCCAGTTAAGTTCATTAAGTTTGCTTTATTGAATTTAAAAATATCGCATGCTTTGCGTGGCGTCACACGTCACTCGATTGCGTATCAGAAATACTTACATGCGTCTATGGGCCCATGTGCCCATGAGTACACATCTATTGGCCCAGCGAGCGACCCCTTTTATTGTACAAAATTTTCATCTAATGAATTAAAATTAAATTCTATTCTATCCAAGCGATACAGATGAATAGGCGAGCGAGTTTCTTCACACACGAGTACATATCGTAATGTGTATCCATGCACGGCACTTGGTAGAGAGAGAGTATCTAAGCCATTAAGATGCTTACGTACGGCGCGGCGCGGCGTGGCGCGCTCGTCTTCGTACACACTATGGAACCAAAAGTGCGATAGAATTTAGAATAGGCGCGCAATTGAGACAGACAATACAACCCTTCGCTCCTCGCAGAAGCAGTGCCGAGCTGCTGAGACATTTCCAAGCCACGTACACACAACGCCTGTAGCTGTAGCTCTAGCTGTGCCCGCGAACGATTCTTGATTCCTTCGCGTACTCTCGGATACGTTTGCGTGGCATTATAATTCTTTTGATTGCTATAATTTATATTTATTACATGCGCGTACACATTTTGATTTGTATTAAATTTTTTTGTTATTGCTGTGCTCGATGTGTTTGGGATTCTCGTTTTTCTTTGGTCTCTGTTTGTAGTGTTTCGGGTTTTATTTTGGAATATCGGGTTGGGGTGCGGTAGCGCTTTGCTGTGCTGTGCGGCTGGCTTCGTGTGTGGTGGTGGCGCGAGTGAATGAACTGAAAATGTTGTTCTGGCAGATTTCAAACGGGCGACGTTGTGTGAAATATTGAGAAATGCTTTTTGATCGGTGAACACATCCCTGTGTTGCAATTAGATTCACTTTCTACGCGAAGCTGCCTAGTGGGAAAATATTTAGGAGACACGTTGCACGTTGCGGTGGCAGCGGTTGGGGGTGCTTTGTAGAGCAGCACTATTTCTGGGCGGAAACGTTGCACTATTAATTTCGTGAAATGATCTAGAATCATTATCCACGGTCTGGGTGCGACTATCATTTGTCATATCAAATCTTATTGATTGTGGAATTTTAATTTATTATTTTAGAGCGAGCGCACAAAGAGAAAATTGCAGAAAATTTTGAGATTTCCTGCTTTCGTTTTTGCTTGAAGGATGAGGTCAGTGTGTAAGAAAATGTTGAGGGTAATTAATTCTAGCTATTTTGTGGATATCGGGTCTGCATTTTAAATGGAACTAAGAGTATTTTTTTAGCCACCAAGTCAAAATCTCTGTAGTCCGATTCGGAACACGAGTGGCGTACTTTCTTTTAAATGATGGTCAGTTCTGCACTTAAAGAAGAAATACAATAAGATATTTTGTGGGCACTGCAGTTAAAAATTATAAGCACATCTTGGTGAAAAATAAAAAAACGGTTCCGAAATCTTTTTTCATTCGGAATTGACATTAAACTGTAGGTCTCTCATACTCGTTAGAAAATTAAAATTCGCACATCCCGATTGCTGATGAATCAAGGTTGGTTGTCGCTGAAATTTTGAGAAAATCGTTGAAACAGAAATATTCGCAACTATCAGTCTTGCCAGCGAAAATGTCGATTTCCTATTTCTCTTAAGATTTGATTAATAGGAAACTTTTGGCACTTATTATGCCAACACTTACTAGGTATTCACTGTGCTTTGATTTACAAACCTATTTATTGTCGAGTGTTCCAGGACTATCAAAAATGTAAAGTCCTAACAGCATTCTTTTGGATTTATACTAGTAAGCGATTGACATTAATTTTTGGTTAGTCTGGTGCAATCGAGTAATTCAATTCAGGTTGTGGGAGTGAACATCACATTTTGGAACGTGTGTGCCATTTTGTCTATGGACAATGGAATATTCGAAAATTATGGAATATTGACAATTTAACGAAATAAATACTTGTACCAGGCGATTTTTACATTATTATTTAAAAAACAAACTAAAAGAAGAAACAAGTTAAGCCTTCAAGGTATCGCAAGTTTGTGGACCCAATTTGTTCTCATTTCCGTTTGCACGACTTGATTTCCGTGCTGAAAACTTTCAGACGTTTTTCGGGCTTCGACAAATCGTCCCTATTTTTGATTTTATCATAATTGAAGAAAAGCTGGTCACACAAGTCGGGCGCATTGCGTGGAACAAGTGGAATTCCATATTAGAGGTTCAAGGTTTGTTTTGTTTTTTTTTTGCTACATATGGTCGAACATTGTCGTTCAGAGAAATCAGTTTTCTAATGTCTTGCTATGGTTTCTTTCCATTTTTTGTTCAATAAGTTGTGATAATTTTATTCGATGACAGCAGCTTATAATAGACGGCAGCCAGCTGGTCCCACCAAATAAAGAACACAATCTCTTGACCGTAAAAAGTTCGACCGGCATAGCCGCGGTTGTCGTACGATAGTATATTCGTTCAATTCGATATCGTATTGGATCTATTTCTTATCAAAGCTCATGTGCTCAAGCACTATTTGTCCAAGATTCCTACGGCACCTTATGTCTTACTTTTCGAATAGTTGCAATTTTTTTAACTATCGATAATGCTTTCTTGAGTGATCCTATTTGTATTTGTAAATTTTTCTTGTATTTGCAATGAATTATATCATATTGAAACTTTCTGGTCGACACATTCTTGGTCCTTCTTCGTTAAAATAACCTATTTTAAACGGTGCCAAGACAGATTTCACACTTCTGCAACGCAAAAACATCACTTTTTGTGCTAAATGAATGAAAAAGAATTGCTATGTCACATACTGATTCTGAAACTAAAATGTAGTAGCTTTTCTGTGAAACAGCATTCACTAAACAGTAATCAAGATACGCCATCCATGTACGTACGCGTAGTGCAAAAGGTGCCAAAAAGAAGGATTTTTCAATAGGTTCGTATTAAGAAACTATGCCGCAAACCTAGCTCAGATTCCTTTCGGTCGGCAGTGTTTCTGAATTTTTACGAAGTTGCTGATTTAAGAAACTTCCACACTTGACGTTGAAACTAATATACACATAAATTATAACAAGGGGCAACATTTTCGTCATTTTTTTCCATTAAATTTATTAAATGTCTAGCACACAACGATGTCACGCTGTATCCACACTTTGTATTGCTTACACCATTTGTTTAAAATGTTTTTTTTGTTCGTAATTTGGATTTCTAAAATATGGGCCCTAGTGACTATAGCAACCACTTGCATTGTGCGTGTAAGTGTTATGTCACTAGTTAAGGGAAAAATGTTTTTAATATCGATAATGCACCATGTTATTTGAAATGCATTCACCAGAAGGTTATGTTAAAGTCAAGGGGTAACATAAGTTAGTAGAGAATAGGCAGCACGGACTATTAGTCCGTCATATGTTGTCTGACAGCGTTTTTCCCACAATACTTTAAAACCAATTGTGATACACAAATTCACCCCTCTTGCCGGAACTTTTTCAACAGCCTAAAAAAGTGTAGAAATACGTTTATACATTAATCATGAGATTAAATTACTTTTTCGGAGTCTGGCAATAGAAAGGAATTGATGAGACATGTTTTGCTTTTCCTGTTTTCAAATAAGACATTTTTTGCAGGATGGTCTATTTATTGGTACACTAACAATCTTGTCTGAAAGTCAATGTCAGAGCTCAGAGGAACGGAATGAGTCACTTTACGCTTGATCGATTGCAAAGTGTTGTTTAGTCTATGTTTTTGAAAAGAAGTTTCAGCCGAAATTAGGCACCCACCGCGGTTGCTGTACGCAAGTTTGTGCATGCATTTTGCGGGACTCTTATGCTAGTGGACAACACGTATGTTTCCGTCGTCGTACCGCATAGATGAGAATGTGATCAGTTAATTCACGAATATCGAATATTGAAATCAACAGCAAAAATGTCGGATTTTTGCTTACGAGGTCCGCGTGACAATCCGTATCATTATCCCTCCGCAGGTTGGACCTTAGAGAAGCTTGAATGGGCAACGATTTTGAACAAACAGCTTCTCTGACAATGCGCATTTTCATCTGCGGCTCACCCGCTAACGTCAGGAAGATGTATCTATAGAAAGTGATAGTTTTGTGTGGTTTGTAGAGTGTTGAGATTGGACGATCATTCAGCGTCTTACATTTCGATTATCAGCGGACGATACAGAACTCTGTTAATTGATTGGAATTAAAAACATTATTTGAAAAACCAGAATGGCGTGCAGTGCCACAAAGCGTATGCCACTATCGATCTTCTGTGCACCAAATTCGCTAATCGTGAATTTCTTGGAATTAATTTGGTGGGGAGAGATGTTAGAGCAAACCTCTCTTAACTTGCGGTTGCATTGTCAACAATTGGTACGTTTGAAGGTAGAGATCGCAAGGAAGTAGCCAGCTTTAGACAAACGTAGCGGTCCTGTGTGTCAACAGGACAGCTATAGGCCAGAATCTCTGCGAGTTTGATTTAGAGTTTAACTTCACGAGAGACATGAGAAACAAGACTTTTAATCAGACCGTCTTTACTGCATCTTTACTGTCATAAATAGATCTTTAAATATTGTGCAAGAATAATGAATTTCTTATCATCTACCAAACCTCATTTTTGCAGTTTACTCAACTAAAAATTTTTTACACTAAAATTAGTCATAACATTTCGTATCCTTTAAGGAGTCTCCCTAAAATGTCAACATCATAAATAACATAAATTCAATGATAACGACAACGAGTTTGTACAAAACCCTCACAAAGGAAGTTCAAATTTAAAATTGACAACACAAAACAAGTATTAACAATTTTCTTTTAATAATAACCAGTTCGTTTAACATATTTTCTTATAAATAAATACGCTAGGGTGTGGAAAACAACAATTAGACTTATCAGTCCCATACAGTCTATGAAGAACGTATTGTCGCCCGTCCTGAAGGATTTCCTTTCCAGTACTTCGACTCCAGTTTGCACACAGGGATGTTGAAGGTTCTCCGGACACGCTGAAAGTATACAAGTTAAATTTCTGGAACGAAAGATCATCCTTCTGACTCACTAATAGACGGAACTTGAATCCAAAAATCGTACATTAGAGCTTCGTTCGCGTAAAAGAACATCGAGAGGTACTTGATGAAGGGAATTGAGTCGACATTGTAGTACACGCCGCCAAATATAAGAAACAGCATGTCGAAGGGAGACGCCATTTCCGAAGCCAGTTTCTCCTTCTCAAAGATACTCGATATGAAGATGCCATAAGCAGTTCCGGCTGTGCCTGCAATGCTCAGTGCGAGACCCATGTTCAAGAACAATATCCAACCTCTTGTGTAACCCACTGAGACGTAGATTACCGCTAGAAATAGGTAGCATTTGAAGAACGACACCGGAACGCTGAAGAGTGCTGTAGCCACATAGAAAGCCGAGAGACTGTAAGTCCCTTCGCCAACTTCCCGCCGAATGATCGGAAGCGATGACGGAAAAACATACATTACCCCGTACGAGGCGGAGAAAATGACTTCAGTGGTGAAGAGGAATATGGAACCGGCTATGTCCTGAATGGAGTGCTGATTCAGTTCCGATACTCCGGAGTACATCACTGCTATTGTCACTGATGTCACCTGAAATCATTTAATGTCACACAAGTAAACATCACGAAATGCTGTCGGACTTACCATGTAAAAAGCCAGACTTGTCAGCCCTTCCTTCAGATTTCTCTTCTCCTCGGTGATGAAACGTTGAAGCAGTAGGTAAACCTGGAAGATCCATGAGATTTTCTCGCTGAAACGAATTATTTTCAGTTTTCGTGGACTGAGATATTTTCGGAGTGCTCACAAGTTTATTATTTTTTCCATGTACTCGTAGCTGTAAGTCTTGCGCAGCAGCCAGCTGCCAGTGTACAATCCTGAAGATTCTACATCGAATTTCAGTTTGACCTCGTTGCAAGTGTCGTTGACGTTTTCACTGTGCGTGTCTGCAATGGCTTTTACATAAAAATCCGCTGGATTGCAATTCTTTGGAAAATTAAATCCTAATCTGTAAAAATAAGAGAACAGTAAAATGTATAAGAAAAATTTAACAAATGTAGTTTACTAACTTGAGGACTGTTCTTGAACAAACAAGGGGCAATAAATATCAAATGAAGAAATGATAAAAAATGTCTTTTCTGTGTTTATGTATAATACAGCGAACAAAAAAAAACTGAGACATATTGGAATTGAGTTTAGGTTGAAATATAAGTTTGTCAAATATCTTTTTTGCTCTTCATTCAATGCTTCATAAAAAGTGTTACAGTGATCGGATTTAGTTCAAATATGCGCCGTTTTGTTCGATAATCTGTTTCCATCTAGACGGCAACTTCATAATACCCCCCTCGTAGAAGCCCCCCTCCTTATTTGCGGAGAACTCTGACAGCCACTTTTCACAAGCCTCTTTTGAGTTCAACTTCACACCACCAAGGGCGTTCGCCATGGAAAGGAAAAGATAGTAATCACTTGGCGCTATATCCGGGCTATATGGTGGATGCGATAAAACCTCCCATCCGAGCTCCCGAAGCTTCTGACGAGTCATCAACGGTGACTGTGGTCTGGCGTTGTCCTGGTGGAACACTACACCCTTCCTGTTGGCCAATTCTGGACGCTTCTGGTCGATCGCCTGTTTCAAGCGGTCCACTTGTTCGCAGTAGATTGTAGAATTAAGAGTCTGGCCATATAGGAGCAGCTCATAGTGGATGATTCCCTTTCAATCAAACCAAACACAAAGCAAGACCCTCCTGGCCCTCAATCCCGGCTTGGCCACTGTTCGGGAGGATTCACCGGCCCTCAACCAAGGCCCTTTTCGCTTGATATTTACGTATGTGATAGATTTTTCGTCGCCAGTCACCATCCGCTTCAAAAATGGGTCGAGTTCGTTCCGTTTCAGCAGCATATCGCAGGCGTTGATTCGGTTCAGAAGGTTTTTCTGCGTCAAATCATGCGGCATCCAAACATGAAGCTTTTTTTGTATCCAGCAGAAAAGGGGTAAAATTACAGAAGTTCATCCGCAAACAGTACGCATAAAGAAGGTTACAAAGCCCGCACACCTTGTAAAAAACCGATTTTATCGGAAAGAAATAAAAGGAACGACTGAAATATGCCATGAAGTACGTGCAAAAAACGGATGAGTTTTGGAACCAGGTGATATATTGCGATGAATCCAAATTCAACATTTTCGATTGTGGAGAAGACACGGAACTGCTTTGGATCCAAAAAATGTTACTCCCACAGTTACACATGGTGGTGGGAATATAATGGTTTGGGGTGCAATTGCAGGAAATGGAGATGGTTCCCTTCATATAATTGGATATGTCGATATTCTAAAACATTATACTCATGAAACCGAAGGAAAATTGGGTGTAATACTCCTGAATGATAATGATTCAAAACACACAGCTGGTATAACGAAAGATTGATTGATTTGGAATACCAAAAAAATATAACAACATCCTCTCCAAAGTCCGGATCTGAATCCCATAGAGCATCTTTGGGCTGTTCTGGAAAAAGAGGTGCGAAAAAGAACAATTTACTCAAAAGAAGAGGTAAAGACAGCTTTACTTGAAGAATGGCAACAAATTCCAGTATCTGTGACAAGAAGCCTGGTCGGATCGATGGAGAAAAGATTGCAAGATGTTTTAAAAGCAAAATGGCAGTACACATAGTATTAAATTTAATTATTATTGTCATGTTTGGTCACTGTCCCACGATCGAGGGAAAATATCGCTGCAGTACGTGATGATGTCGCTCAAGCTCCATCCACCTCAATTCGACACCGAGCTCAGCAAATTGGTGTTTCCAAATCCACTATGCAGTCGAGACGAAAGATTTGCATCTTCATACATACAAAGCAAATGCATCCTCAACGAGTCACACTGTGGTGTGAATTTTGGGCTGGAGGAATCATTGGACCTTTTTTTTTATGAAAATGAGTCAGGTCAAGCGCAAACAGTCAATGGTGTTCGGTATCTTGAAATGATAACCAATTTTTTGTGCCTAGAATTGAAGAAATTAATGTGGAGGGGATGTGGTTTCAACAAGACGGCGCCACATCTCATATCATTGTCATGTATTCATTGTAGTCACTTCCCGGTCATGTTACTTCGCGTTTTGGAGACCAGAATTTGCCGCCTAGATCATGCAATTTAACACCATTGGAATTTTTTCTTTGGGGTTTTTTGAAGTCGATGGTTTATGCGAATAAGCCGACGACGACTCAAGCTTTAAAAGAGGAAATTGGATGTTGCATTATGGAAATACCGCAGCATTTATGCAAAACGGTCATTGAAAATTTCATTAAAAGATCGCATATGTGCCAGCAAAGCTGTGGCGGCTATCTGGCCGATGTATTATTCCACACATAACCTCATCCTGTCTACTTTATGATATAATATAGAATTCAATTTCAGTTTGCGTTCTTATTGGGACACCCTTTATATTGAATGACGTTAAATTTCACAAGGGACTAAGCTCTAGCAACTTCAAATGATCGAGCTGAGTGTGCGATTGTTTCCCTCGTTATCGAGGGGGTTCGCAGTCTCCGAACATAGAAATTTGTAAAGTTCACAAAAATTGACATCTCTTTGGAAAGGTTTAACCGTAAAAAGCAGACGTAGACAATTGTCCAGCTCGGAGTTGGAGCATGATACTCATAAAACATGCCGTATTGTCTACCACAAAATATTAGGCACTGTAATGCTTACAAGAACTACATGTTATCTCAGCAGTGAGACGACGCCATGGTGAAGCGGCATTATGGATAAGTGGATCGACTAACACGCTGAAGGTCCCAGGTTTGGTAGCAGTCGCAATTTTTTCACGGCACCACCTCTTTCGAATTGCTGACATAAAACACTCAAAGAGGACATACTACTACTTGCCAGAGAAAATCTGATATCTTGGCGTTTGGAGATGAGAGAACAGAACAGAACTGATGAAGGCGGGTACTGGTTGACTCTTTTGCCTTGTGGGTGCATATGTTCTTATGGTTCCTAGAATACTAGACATACTTCTTGTGTTAGTACACTCAAAACACCATGAAAGTGTCAAGTAGACGGATTGATTGTGTCTGCATTTCTTAGTTCAGTCGTACGTGTTATTGACAATCTTTTTATGGCAAAAACTTTTGGAACTGCGATCTAAATAAATAATTCTTTTACGGGATAAGCTTTATTCTGTTATTCGTTGCAATTCGTGTGTGCAAGACTTATCACTAAAGAGAGTATTTTTGTAATGTCACAATTTGTAAATCTTACTCGGAAGATAGTACGCGGTCAATGTTTTCTTGGTTCAAAATATATTTGGTTTCATTTTTGTCGTTTGCACTTGCATTGTCAATGTTGCGGATTTTCTTAAAGTCTGTTTGTAGAAAAATGAGGCGTGTTTTAAGAGTTTTTTGCCTCTTTTAAAGGAAGACCTTTTTGCCATTCTTCAACAAAATCATTGCCATTGTTCTACGCGCAATGCATTTCCAGACGGCGTCAAAACAGCCAGTTGAAAGGTTGATGGTTATTTATGGTCACGTTCTTTATGCGAGATTTCACCTCACAGACACACTACTGTTTATTATTGATAACGTGTGAATTTTACAACCGGGTCATACACGTCCCTAAGTAGCAGCCGGTACTCTCATCCATCGCTCACCCTAGCTAGCTGCTCAGATTTGTGACAAACTGAGTTCCTCTTAGACAAACAATCCCACCTCATTTTGAATAAACAAACATTCGTCTTATCGAAATCCCAGGGAACCGCGATAAGCGCTAACATTGTTGTACACCTCCAAAATCTACCCAACTGCCTGTTTATCAGGGGCAAACGCTCACGTAGTAAAAATATCACACGGAACCAAAAAATATGATGAAACTCACTTTAAGAAGAACTGAAAGGCATCATCCGTGGTTCCTTGATAGAGTATTCGACCAGAGTCCATAAGGATCACATGTGTAAACAGCTCGAAGATATCCGAAGTGGGCTGATGTATGGAACAAATGACGCTTTTACTCAACTTGTCGTTAGACGCCTCTTCAATGTTGTACTCGAGGGAGGACGGCATAATTTCCATCTCAATTGAGGACTCCATGTCGGCCTTCTTTAGACTGTTAATGGACGGAGATTTGGAATTCACAGGCGTTGGCTTCTGACAGAGTCGCCGAAGGGTTTTCACAACTGTGTACGCGCTAAAGCTGTCCAAGCCGGTAGTGGGTTCATCGCAGAACAAGAAAGGTGGATCTGTAATGAGCTGAGACAAAAAGGATTCACACCTTCACCGAGCCCTAGAATGCAATTGACTAACCTCTTCGGCAAGACTGAGCCGCTTGCGTTCACCCCCTGACAAGTGCTTAATCTGTGTGTTTCTGGAGCCTGATAATCCGACAGTCCTCAGCAGCTCATTGACCCTCTGAAGCTTTTGCGTCTGACTCGACTTTCGATGCATTTTGAAATGAGACTAGAAAATATCGCTTTAATCCACACGTCACTTGGGCCAAGTCATTCGTCCAGTTACCATGAAGTACAAGTGCTCGAACGCAGTGAAGGTCTTCACGGTGATGTCGAATTGTGGGAGGAAGCTGGAAATCCGTGTCATTTCCGACCTTCCAATGGCAACACCGTTGAGTACCACGTCCCCTGTTAGATTGCCTCGCAGGCGCTGCGAAATCGCTGCCAGAAGTGTAGTTTTGCCCGAACCACTGGATCCTAGAACCGCAACAAGGTCACCTGAATTCATGCATCCGTTCACTGCACAGAAAACAAAAGAAGACAATCAACGCGCCGCACTCTAGCACACTCTCCACTCCAACGCACCATTGTGAAGAATATTGATGTTGTCGGACTTCTTGCACGATTGCCAAAATTTAAAATTATTCTCCTCGTTACGCGGCACAGAGAAGCAAATGTTTTTCCACTCGAGGCACAACTCAGGTTCGGACTGCATTATATTCTGTGTTTTTGCTTTTTTGCTCACCGTCCGTTACCCGTCAAACTCGTACGAGAAGTAGAACACGAATGCGCAACACCCACCACAGATGTCAACCAAGATGCAAGATTATATTGTCCCAACCTAGGCGAGATCACTTATCTTATAAAGAGACTTGGAGATCTCTTATCTGTGAGTAACCTCACTCCAGTGTTGTGTATTTACTAATTCGAGCAGCAACTAACACGACTAGAGGTTGCACATAGCGAAGGTGCTGGCACTACGAGCGACGTCTGCTCCGGCAATGAGCACTCCAACCCCATCAAGCCACTCGAAAGGTACTTATGCATCATTGGGGAGTACGGAAAGTATCTATCAAATGTCAGTGAATCGGGGTGGCTTCCCAACAAGCAGATAGGCTATGTAAATGATGAACGAGTAGATGGTCTCAGGTATGCATGGTTTGGTGAACGAGTGTGATGAAAGTGAATCCAAGAGACTTCACGTGTTTGTTCAGTTTTATGCACTTACAAGGCTTTGGTTATCGTGACTTGGTGATCACTGATGGAGCTATCCGGAGTTTGCACACCTGCTATCATTTGAAGAGTTTTTGGGAATATCAGAGTGTGTAGCTCATTGCACTGGAGACGAGCTAAGTAGATTGAATGCACGGGGGAAGACTGGTTAGGGAGATGGAACTACGCACTCCTTTCGGTGCTAATGCGATTTAAACTAGCGGTCGGTTGGGTATATTCGTACCGATTGTCTTACTGTTCCCTTCGCATAGACCTATAGACTGTTGAATATCTTTTGAGGTGTGAACGTCAAAACTTGGGTCGAATTCGACTATAGAGATGATGGATGAGGGAAGTAGACTAATTTAGTCGAATGAACAAGTTCATTGGTGGCACATTGTCGCACAGCGAAACTGCTCGCGTCACTTTATCGACTTTAGTACTAAATAGGTGGACACAAATTAAATATGCTTAAAAGGCGTTTTATTCGTACGTTATTTTCCCCCTTATAACTTCTTTTTGGGCTCCGCATTACATCTTACTCTGTTGGTTGCAGCTGCCTTTATTCAAGATTCAAGCGAGGTTGTATTTTTCTAGTTTCACGAGTGTGCATCATCTCGGGATGCTCTTGGGGCAATTTCTGCATCTTTTGACTTAAGGGTTCCATTCTAACAACATTCCTGGGACTACTTTCGGTTTCTTTTCCGGATGATATGTCCAATCGGGCGTGGGGTAGTGGGTAAGTGCGTCGACTCACACGCAGAAGGTCGCGTTTGATTCTCATACGGGACACCTCGCATATTTTCAAGACAACACCCTTTTGAGTTGCTGAGAACACTCAAACAAAAAAATGTCTATGAGCTTTTTAAATCGCGCCATTCGGAGTCGGCAAAAAACTGTGGGTCCCTTCTCGTGAGTGAACAGTAGCACGCACAACACGAGCAATTGTTATAGAAACTAGGCCCTTAACCCGTGTCTGTTGTAGTGCCACTCAATTATTAGTATGTCCGATACCTTTCCATGTCATGACAAGAAATGAAGAACCCAGTACGATTATTAAAACTTGTATTTTCATCACTTGCACTTTAATCAGATGAAAAAATTACTTGTCAAGAACTGACATAAAGTGTGTGTCTAAGCAATTGCAAGTTCGACCTCATTTGTTTTAAAACTTTAAGAAGGTTTTTTGAATTTCAATACTTACTCTAGTTGTTTTCTTTTATTACAGACACACCTACCAAAGGTCAATCCTGTTTCTTCTTATTGCTGCATTTTATGTTTTTTTGGCAATTAGGAAACCCTGTCCTTAAGACACCATTGCGGTGTTGTTTCAAAGAAAGACTTATAGAGGCTATCAGAAGAATCGTTTAAGTTCAATCGAGACCGTAATTGTGCAGCTTGTGTGAATGGAAATGGTTTTGTGACAGGCTGTAAAATTCAGTTTTCTGATAGAGATGTAATTTCTGTGACCTAACGGGTTTAAGTTGTCGTAAGGAACGTGAGTTGACTTGTACGTTTGACTGGACAAAATATCGTTTGTACATCACTGCTTCGGTTGTTTTATGACAGAACTTAAATAGGTGTAATTGTTCGGAAAAAACAAAACTTCTGACAAAGTTTGTGATTTGGAGAAGAGGTTGAATTGTAAATTCCGTTTATACGTGAGAGTAAAAAAGCACGCTATCCACTGTTCCGAAAGCAACTGCTATTTAATCTTTTCAGGACACATTTTTAAAGGATTTTGAAATTCCGGTGTACATAATAAGGCGCAAGCAGGAAAATCAAGGAAAGCACACTTTTTTTTTAACAACAGAACTTATTCATAGATTTGATTGAATTTGTTTTATTTTAATATAATCTTACACAAAATGTCTCAAATTTCGTGAGAATCGTTTTTTGGCGGTCTACACTCGACTTAGCCTCTATTTAATTGGCAATACAATTCCAATCACGTTGTCAAGCTGGGGCCAATTTACGACAATCGTGCTTTTCAATGAAGGAGGTATGTTCTAGGGTTTTGTGGGGCATAAAATAGTGTAATGAATGAACTCATTACGCTTGCTTTGCTAACACTATGCCTTGCAACTGAATATTTACCAATACCTGTAACTGTTACGTTGGTCATCTTGGCTTACAGAGGGAAGCGGAAGAAAAGCGTGACCCTGCTTATTTTTGTGCAGAATCAGTCAGTGAGTTCACTGAAATAATCAAAAATAAATGTTTTTAAGAGCTTAGTGCCTGAGTTATGCAAGGGTTAGGAAAATTCAGGAATAGAATGTAATGGTCCCTCAATATTCATTTTGTATCTAGTAAAGAAATAGCAGCTAATAAGTCTTCGAATCTGATCCATTGGGACAACGCAACAGAGGACAACCTAAGCTAAGGTGCCGCACACAACTGGAGAAGGATCTCAACCAACTTGGAGTGCGCAGCTGGAGGTAGCTAGCAAAAGATCGTGCTCGATGGAATGGCATATTGGTTTAGGCCCAGATTCACCCTGGACTGTAGCGCCACAGGGAAGGAAGAAGAAAGCCTGATACGTCGATGTTGCCACGCTTCTGTTCATCTGCAATTTCGTATCTGTAAGGCTTCTGAAAATATGTGATTATAGTGTTCTGATTGAAAGACCGATTCCGAACGTTAACATTTGAGAAACCTTTCATAGTAATTTAGAGCTGGTGAGATAAAAGAAACGAGATAAGTTCAATTCAGAAATCGAACTGAAACACCGGGCATGTGAGTCGGACTTTAAGCCCGGGTGCACACAGCCCGTATGCGTAAGGAGTGTTTCGTTTCACAAAAAAGAGAGTGATCATTCTAACGTATGATATATAGAAAATTGAAATTTGAATTGAAAAAGCTTTTCACCGATTAACTGTCTCACTCGCTCTCATAAGAGCAGATCATATTCGGCGATGACGGATGGTATGTAACGAGTGTTTTTTTTTAGAGATATGGAAGTATATAAGTAAGTAAAATAGGACTATTTTTGCTTATGGCCATTTTCGAAAATGTTTTGGGTTTGGATTTGCACTTCAACATGAATAGACTGCCGCTTGAGCAACGGTTTAAATTGTGGAAATTAGTGTTGAACAAGATTGTCGTTGATCACAATTTTCACAAGTGAATTTTGATTAGCGATGAAAGTCATTGTTGTTTGAATGGATACGTCAATACACAAAACTGCCGTATTTGGAGTGATTTTTAAGGGCAAATCACAACGACGGGGTTGAGCGGTCGAAGTTTCACAGGCTCTGGTACGCTTTTAATTGATTTTTCGAGAATTTTATAACAAAGCCGAAATAAAACTCGGGTGTTTGATGAAGAAAAGGTGAACAAAATTTTGATTATTTGATTTAGAGTAGCATTTCAGAGATGAAAACGGAATATATTATTCCAGGTATAATTTCAGCTAAACAACTTATTATCTATAAAGTAACACGTCTTAATTTCATAGAATGGATCTTTCTTTAATAGATTCACTTGACTTGGAAAGAATATATGGATTACTCACTAACTATTGTTCTGAAATATGCATAAGTCGCCTAAGCCCGGCGGAGTAGAGAGTAGCTCTAGTAAAAACTTTCTGTTCGAGCTAACGATATAACGGTCTGTGAAAGACCTCCGCGCGACCGCTCCATTTCGGTTTGCACAAGGATTTTACATGTATCCTACTGCAAATGTCAAAAACCCGAACGCGCGACCGCGTCGTTGTGGTTTAGGTGTAGTCCTTAAGCCTATGCCACCTCTACAAAATCTGATTGTTTGGTATACTTTGTGGGTTGGTGGAATAATTTGTCCGCACTCCTTCGCCGACGAAATTTCTTAACAGAGCACGCATTATGATAATAAAATTCAATAATTTGCAAGGGTTGTTCGTTCGTAAGACGATTCATGGTTAAATTATAGACCAAACTGAAGGTGTTTGGCAGTGAAACAAAACACGAAACGTGCGTCAGCTGTTTACACCAGTGTTGCCAAAAAGATAATAGCTAAAAAATCACCCTTTAGCTTGAGCTACTAATGATTTATTGGAAGAAACCATTAGTAACCGCATAGTTTCACGTTTTTGTGGGGATATTTGAAGTCGCTAGTCATATGTCAGAAATGCTTCATCACTTGGAGGACAACCTTCGCTGCGTAATTGACGATACACGGCCACAAATGTAGGGAAAAGTCATCAAAAATTGAACCTCCTGATTAGACTACATCGAATGAAGTTACTTTCGTGTCAATTTAAAAAAAAATCATCTTTGCTTTATATCTTTTCAATGTTCTATACCTAAAAAAGACCCTTTATTTTACTCACTACGCCACTGCAGTGAACAACAGACATTGGTTTCTTGTAAATAAAAAGAAAACCATGTGCAACGACTCTATCGACAAACTATCGACTTGTTCATTCGATTGATTTTGCGCTGCTTCTCTACAGAAATGTCACTTGTGACTGCCTGCAAAACAACCAAACCTACTTTTCTTTGAACTAAATATTTTCAAAAATTTCTAAAGGAAAAACCTATGCAGACAAGTTAAAGCCCAACACATAACGAATACATTTTCTTGCAGACACACACGGCATTTATTACAATTCCTAATTGACACCGTTAACAAGCACGCACATGGCAAGCAGGCAATTAGCAAGTGTAGACGCAGCTTGTTTTCGTAACACTGATACATTATTTAAAATCGTCTGGGGCACGTGGTTTTAGCACAGCAGATACATATACTGCAGCGTCTTGGGTTACAGCTATTGAATATCACACACATCATCAAGGCTAAGAGTATGGACTATGAATAGGAGAAACCACGAAGAACATGAATTGATTGGGACGCCAGTGTGGGGGTGAGCGCTTAGCTGCCGTATTATTCCAAGTATGTGAATGGTGGTAAAGAATGTTCAATCATCGGTGCATCCATCCTTCTAGGTGGGCGAGGTTGCTTGGGGATGATATTCACACGATTTCTTGCTGTGAGTCTGGTCAAGACTCGTTGAAATGGAATCCACAGGAAGCGGCAGCCGTGACGAATTCCACTCCAAATGCCTTCGATTACATTGTAAATGAGGACGTTGCAGATTTGCACGATTGAGAGGACACTGAAGCCAAGGAAAAGTGCTAGAGTTCCACCAAATGAAACTGAAATGGGAAAAATTGTTTACATATGTGGGGGAGGCTGCATGGGCTGTGTACCTAAGAGGTCTTCGAAGCCGAATAGGACGTCACGTCGCATGCGAACCTTTGGAGGACTTACTTCCCAGCGGAACGTGGAAGTGATCACGTCTGCCTTGTTCTTCTCCTTTCCGCCCCTACAAAGAAAGTGCGTTTCACGCGAAGTGCAGGAGGTTTGCAACGTCTTACCATGATCGGCGTTTGAAGGACTGAAGAGTGTACTCCAGTTCCGTGCAGGTACTGGGGCAGTTGCAGATGTGCAATGCCCACACGGGCCATTTGAAATCAAGAAGACACTCAAATCCACTTGGGTTGCAGCTTGGACCTTCTAAAAAACGGTGGAAACCAATGCACTGTGCATGACTCTCAGAACGCATGCAGGTCTTACCAACATAGGGATAGAAGAATGGCACACAGTTGCACATTTCCAGAGCCATCACAGCTCGGCAGCGAGCAAGGCATAGAGTTTTCGTGTAGATCTGAAAGTGGATGGGGATCTGTTGATTGTTGTTGGTAATGGTTGGAGCACTTACGGGAAATGTTGAGGTCTCCTCGTCGGGGAAGATGCATTTCCGCTGTTTGGGAGACAGTTCTCGAAGCTTTTCGCTTGCTCTGAAATGGAAGTTGTCAAAGTTTCATCTGTTTTAGGGGACTTGTACTTACACCGTCTCTGTGACTTTGTAGTAGGCGATGACCTCGTCACTCTTTCGCAGGGAAATGATGTTGCCATTGCTTGCTGAGACTTCATAAGCTGAGTGGACGTCGATCTATAAGGAGAGGTAAGGAGATTAAGCCTACATTGTTGAAAGTTCAGAACTAGAAAATAATTGAAATCTCAATTCTCAACATTCCGGGAAACAAAAAATTTTAACCAAACAGGGTCTAAGAGGCTCCAATTGCCGAAATTCACAGTCAGACAGGTCTAAAATTTGCAAACTGGACGACCCAAAAATATTTTCTGTTACAAATTTTAAAAGCTCTGAATTGTAATCGTTTGTGTTTTGCGGTTTTTGAATTTTTTTGTCGGAAGTTCAAGTTTTCTGAACTTTTTTTGAGTTTTCAAATAATTTTCTGCCTTTGGGCATTTCGGGACTTGGATGCTAAACTTTGATGTTTTTTCGATTTTCCGGGTTTGTTGCTTGAAGAGTTTCGAGTTTTGGACTTTGAAAAATTTTTTCGGACTCCCGGAATATGGAGATTTTGCAATTTTCAGGATTTTGGATCCAAACTATTCTGCGATTTGTCAAGATATCGGGATTCGAGATTTTCGGGATTTTTGAGATCTTGGCGTTTTTGGAATTTGAGACTTTCTGGAATTTTTGATACTTCTAAATAAAAGGGCTTAATATTTTTGGACATCTCTGCACTTAAGTCTATCAGCAAGTTCCTATTTCTTTCAATACATACCGTTCCGGTGCTCTCGAAAATATCCATTTTGATGAAGCACTGTTGTTTCCCAAACTCACAAACCAACGGCTCATCGAACTCTTCAATAGGATCAATCCTGAAAAGAGAAACATTTCAGACAACCCAAGCAACGTTATGACGCGTGAACAAACCCTTCTGCCTTGTTCATCAGTATCGCCGAGATAGGAGAGTTGATTGCATAGCAACGGCCTCGCTCCGTCATCACGGGGTTCACACTGATCTTGAACCATGGATTGAAGCTGACCAGCAGCTGCTCGAATGGTCTGTCTATTGCACTGATGGCCTCCCCCAAATCCACATCTTCGAATCGGTCATCCTCGGCGAATCGGACCAAGTCAACGTAGTTGCTTGCGGTGGCGTTGACAATCGCGTAAAGGAATTCCATAAAGTAGAAGTACTCTTCGTCCACAATCGAGACGTTCCATTTAGCCTGAATGTACTCGTTGGCCTTGAAGGAATCCAGGTGGTCGTAGTAGCAGAGTGTGACTGCTGGCATTGTGCCCCGCCATCCTCGGTAGTCACGATCTAATTGGACAACGGTCGGTGAAACTATGTAGCGCTGGAGTTGCTTGGAGCTCAGGAGGTATGCGAGAAAAATTGACCAAAGGATCAGAGATAGCCAGAGGAGCCTTAGAAGGGAGGAATTGAGTGTGACAGAGTTTGGTGTGTGTTGCTTTAAGGACTCACCTTTCGGTCCAATGGATTGCTCTGTTGGCGATGAGTCTCAGGGCTAGAATTCCTGTAGCTTCTCCAATCTCCTCCAAGACAATGCGACCCTTGGCAAGTAGTCTGTTCGAAATGAATTTAAATCCGTTCCAAATCCCCAAGAAGACCGTCCTGAGGGCACGTCCAAGTTGAACCTTCATAGCGAATGACTGAATTGACGAAAGCTTGCCAACCCATCAGCGCTTCGGAGATCCATTAAGATGACAAGCGGGTGATTGTGGTGCGTATCCTCCTCCTCCTCCTCCTACCATTCGCCTGTCATTTAGGGACGAACAATTGAAGTCACATAATGGACACAAAGGTATCGTTAATTGAACAATGCGCGAGGGAGTCAGAGGACGGTTGGTTTTTTGTGTGGGGTTATTGCTTCGAAGTTGGCTTTGTGTGGTGGCGCAAAGAAGGTGTCTTTCCCTTTGTTCTCGACCAACGGTTTTTATAAATCGGTTCGGTGTGTCTAGTGCGGTTATGATGGAAGGGAAAGGTTGGATGGGTGGGAGGGAGACTAAATTGGAGACGTTAGAGCTGTGCTGTGGATGTTGGTGAGAGCTTCAAAGGTGACGTCATATTGAATCAGGAATATCACCAGAACTGAGATATGTTCGAGAAGCTAAAAAGAGGATTGCTTAGATTGATTGGGACTTGGCGATGATTCAAGGTGTTTACAGGCCTCACGAAGGACATGTTTAGATCCACCATGCCGCAGAGGACATGGGCCCTGGAGTCGACCATAAGTTGGAGGAGGAATCTTCTCAGCTAGTTAGAAAGAAACGGGGTCACAGAGATAGAATTTCCCTAACTAGGTGCTTACCGTAAGTTTCAACCTTTCATTGTAAGGATGAATGTCATTTAACTCCAAGATGATTTTGTCCTTCTAAAGATGAAATAGAATGAAATAAGGAGGAAGAAAGGGAAGGCAATCTCACCTCCGCAACGATCTCATGATTGTAGTACAGGATCAGAAACATCTTGGCGACGTGCATGGCGACCCAGATAACGGAATACATTGTCCAGGCGACGTTTATCTCCGTCTTCTGGTCGACGTACTTGTAGATCAGGAAGATGTTGATGCTTATGTTGATGAAGGAGCCGAAGTAGATCATGAGGATCGAGTAGGCGAATGCGGTGTTTACCTCCTTTGTGAAGGCATCCAAGGCCGAGAGAATCCCGCGCAACCGATTGACCACATTCCAGGATTCGTTTTCACTGGAAATTTCTGACCTGTACTGATTCTTGAAGTTTTGCAGACTCTTCACCACTGAGCTGCATCTCAAGCGGATGACGTACATCAGGGTGTAGTACTGACACATCGACAGACCCATGATGAGATTTGGCACTAGGTACACTGTCATGCTGCGGAGGAAACTGATTGCTTCCTCGCCGCTGTAGAAGAAGTCAACGGCAGCAGTTGCAGCGGCGTAAGCCATCAGAAGGCACAGGTGTGAGATGGAGAACTTTCTCAAGATTCCGTAGCACGGGATGACACCGAAAGCCAGCAGTTTGCAGTCAATGGCCACAATACTTTGAATGCATTTGTAGAATTTCGACTTCCTGTAGTTGCAGGCTACAATGATGAGGAGGATGTGAATGAGGTACACCAGATACTCGCTGAAGTAGAGGGGTTTCTGGACAGTCGGGAGGGATATATTGAAGGTGGTGTACTCGGTGTAGATAGACGATGATAGGCAGAGATACACCACGAAGCACCATGCGTAGTGAACGCCGTGAAGTATCCGAATCCTCCATCGACCGCGCAGGGGTTCGAAGTAGTGCACTCCCACTGGTGCAACGCAGAAAACTTGAAAAACGATGAGAAATGGTTGGAGGACGTTGTAGAGCTTCAGTTCTAACTTGAAGGCTAGATTGTAGGTTTTCTTTGGATAGTCCATGACGGAAACTGCCGCGGCACTGAAAGACAGCGCTTCAGTTTGAAGGAAATTAATGACCTTGCGCTTATTGATTTCAGAGTGACACTGACATATGAACGGGGGACGAAAATTATGAAAAGGGGACAAGAACTGTGGGCAGGGGACGTCTCCACTTAAAATACACTTTTCGCGTCTTTTGTTGTGTTGGCCGGGGCTCTACCAGTTAGAGAGACTTCTCCGAGGTCGACCTGAATCAAAAATATGACGTAGATTGACAAGGCGCTCAACACCTAATAGAGTGTAAACAAAAATCAGATCGAGCGGGGAAAGCAATGATTGACAAGTTACCCCTCCGACAAATGCCATGTCCAGCCTAATCATTCCGCATGCTACCTGGACGTTCTTCCTCACCAGCAATTGCAGCAGGAACTCATTGATTGCGTCCTGGCACGCCATGTCCTCAGACTCCAAGTCATTCAGAACAGATCCAGTCCTGGCCTTCTGGAAGAAAGAAGTTTACATCGGGAAGAATGAAACTTACTCCATATGTCAACCTCTTCCAACAGTTCACTGTTCACGTAGAGAATGAAGATCAGCTTTAGGGAATGCAGGACAATCCAGAGGAGAGTGTAGACCATGAGCGCCAGAAATGTCTTCACTCCTTGATCAGTCACCTTGTACAGCACAAAGATGTGGATGCTTAGGGCGAGCAGACATGAAAGGAAATTCGCAGTCAACGTCAATCCAAAGACAGCGTTCACGTCTCCCACTAGAGTGTCCAGTTTGGCGAAAACATCTCTCAAATCCCGCAGTACGGCTGCAGTGTTCAGCCGCGACAGATGACGACTTCTGACAACCTCAACGAGGAGTGTAAACGGTGCAGCTGGGCAGCTCCTGTCCTCGATTAGTCCCTCCAATGCCGCATTGAGGTCACGGCTTCGAAACGTCGTGAGCTTCGTGAGAAGGCAGTATTGGCCGATGACCAGGATGATGATCATATTTGGGAGAATGTACACAGTGCTGCTGCGGAAGAATATGCGGTAGTTCTTCGCGTTGAGGTAGTGGAACACGAAGACAGCTCCAAAGAAGAGTCCTCCAAGAATGGCGACCGCTCTGAGTTCATTCTGGATACTGTGATGGGCGGACTGACGGTTCTTGTAGGCTTGAGTTCTACTTTCGAGCTCTTGCAGTCGTCGAGGGAATGTTTTGTAGCAGTCCTTATGGACGTAGGAAGTTATGATGGCAAGAAGGACGAGACCGTTGTTGGCGACGTATTCACTCAGGTAGAGGGCTTTCTGGATGGTGGACATGTTGGTCCTAAGAAGTTCTTCTTGGGAACATGTTGCAACGAAGATGGATGTGAGAACGATGACACAGGATGCATAGTGGAGTTTCTTGTATCGTTCTACTGGTGCGGCACAGAACAATTGACAAATTAGCAGCAGGACTTTGAAAATTTTAGCTTTTTGTTTGGGCGGAGGAGGATGAGGTTTTTTTAAGTGCTTTACTGGAGAAACTGTGATTACCATTTCGAGTGAATTCAGGTGACGGACTGTGGCTAAGAATCTGTACGTTCCGTGAGGGGCATTTAATTAATTAACGAACGGGTGAATGATAAATGATTTGACGATTAATGATTGTGCGGGGGTGCTTTGTTTTACTTTATTTGGATGCAGAAGGGCTATGGGTGCAATTATATCAAGAGATTGAGGCTTAACAAGACTGCTGAGCGGACAAACTGTGTGCAGAATTGCTTCCAGCATCGAGAGATAATCTGTTAAGGTGCATGTATTAACTTCTGTGCCATCCTAAAATGACAAAAGACCGATAAAGTTGCTTTGCTTTACCTACATAATTCTCTCTTTGGGCACACAAGGTGAATTCAATAACATCCAAGTCCACAAAACAACAGAGAATCGCAAACGCGTATTTTTCAATTTTTATGTTCATTAAAAGAAAGCAACACATTCTAATTGAACGCACCCCAATTTGCAATCATATGTTATGCAATTCGAGAGTCGTTCGCATCTGTCACAATTTCACCGAACTTCATAACCTACTCCGACTCGGAGAAAAATATTTTTTTCCAATTTTCTTCAAATAAAGTGAAAAATATGAAAAAAGAGAAAGCCGCCAGTAAACTGTTCACATTCTTCACCACCCCGACTGGTAGAAAAGTAGTCACATTCGCGGCTGGGGTGACAACGATTGGCCTGTGTGTTGGAAACTATGCGCCGCATACCTTCCTGCTGCACAAATATCAGGAATTTGTGCAGTGCTACAAGTAAGGATATGAACTTCGCACTGAATGCCTTAAATCACGAAGATATCGTTGTAGAGATGGCATTCCAAGACCCGTGCCCGATAGGGTACTGACGAGATTTGAGAAAGCTCTTGACATTCTTGATGTTCCGCAGTACGAAAGAAAAATCATCAAACCCTTCACTGTCTTTGGATTTGATTTATTTTTGGCCGGTATGTGCAGAATGTTCATTAGCCATCCAGTTGTTTATTGAATCTCTTTGAAGGTTCCACAAAGAGCAAATACGGTGGATGTTTGGGTATTCCCATCAACTATTCCTACACAAAGAAGGACGACATAAATCGCGGTGACATTGTGTTCCGCAACGAACCCATCAAGTGGCGCTCTGAGAATGGACAACTTCTCGAGGAAGCGATAGTTTTGACTGAGGACGAGCAAATCTTTGGCATGTGTAAGACCATCATGTTGATGAGGACGAACAGGGTCGTTCTGAATTCGGTCTTCCCCAGCATTTCGTTTTTCATGGTCTACACAATCGGCAACTATCTCAACCAGAGGATGAACCTATATGCACGAGCGCTATCGGTAAGAAGAGACAACCGCCCAGGCTTGATGTCAATCCAATGATTTGAATTTTCTTCAGCTTCGTTTGGTGATGTACGGCATTTTGGGATTGTTCGGCATCGGAAGCTGGTCATTCATGAAGGACTACAATCAAGTCATGTACGAGACAGAAATCGACAAGCAACTGTGTGAATTGGGACCGCAGTTCGTTGAAGCCGGCATGAGTTACTACGACAAACTCCTGAAGAAGAACATGGCTCTGCGCTCCCTGATCGGCGATGACACATACACTGCTAAGGGCAACGAGAATTTCTTCCTGCGGCAGAAGTCTCTACCCCTCACACTGCACAAGGCATTCTTTGAGGAACAATGGAAAGCGCTGAAGGGAGAAAAGGAATCAGAAATCGCCCAGTAGATGGTTAGCCTTAAGTCTTTTATTAGGATGAAAATAAAAATGTTAAAATGCTGGACGCGTTGTTTTCCTAAGCTCGCCCCAGTGGAATGATGAAGCTTATATAGTCACCGAAAGCGCCCCACTCGGCTCGTTGGGTTTGGAATATTGTTATCCATGTTATGATTGCCGCCAGCCACAGTGTCGCCCCTATGCCCGAGTATATCACAACTGAAAAGAGAAATTCAACCGACTGCGAAGTTTTTGATTTTCGGAACTTACGTCGTCTGATTTCGGCTTGCTCCTTGTAGGGTGGCTTCTTAAATGCCTCACCGAAGAACCAGCAGAAGTTGATCGCCCAAACAAAGGGCAGAAATGCGAATCCAACTGAAAAGTGGACAATTCTTTGAAGAAGAATTTTTGCAGTTGATTGCAGGAATTACCTTTAAAGTACCATTGGCAGAGTTTTAGTTTCTGTTCTGGCATGACTCTGTTGAGATCCATTTTGAATTTATTTTGTTGTAATTGCTATGGTTAGGATGGAGATATTAAATAAAAGAAATCTCTGTTTGTCGAGGGAAAACACAACAATCAGCAAACGATGACAAATGAATTTGACAGCTGACTTGACGGCCGTCGACTCTCGAAATGAGAAATTGTACCAGAGTCAATGCATTCGAAAAGTGTTGCATATTTTTTGGAGTTGTGGGTCTTGGTTATGCTAGAGCTCCACCACAGACAATCATATACAATTGTCTGGGCCTCAGATGTTGGTGTGAATCCTCGGTGTGTAACAACATTGCAACACAGCAGCCAATAGATAGCGCCGGAAACATATCGACCTTGGAGCTCGTCATTCTTCACGATTCTACGGGCCTCTACTGTGCATCCGGCATTGACAGGAATCATGTGAGTTTTGACGGCATGGGAGGTCTTGGAGTGTCGGTGATGACGTCTCGAAGCGATCTGAAGACAGATTGCGGAGGATGGCTCAGAAACCAGTTTGGCGGGACAATGTATTCAAATGCCACCATGACCAGTTGTCTCTTCAAAGTCGGCGCCAGCCGTCAGATCTTGATTGATGGCTAATCTGTCTTCATAAATCGTCATCGAACTTTCGAATGCCCGACGCCGACGCTAAACAGTTGTTTCTGGCCAGCACGACGGAGACAGCGGGTACGGCACGTTTCGCAATGGGAAGACGTCCTTTTCACAAAAATGCCACTTTCCACCGGCTGAGGAGGCTAACCTGCTGGGACGCCGGTGAATGTGCGTCCGTCGGGCTGACATCTTGACAAGGACAAGCTCCAGCTTGCACATCGATTGCGCGCACTGCTGTAATTGTTCTTCGATCGCGCTTTGAATGGAACCGCCGCCGCCACCATCAACTGCAATGGCAAACCAAACTGTTGCCGCCGATTTGCGTGCCAAGCCTCCAGTTTGCAGCGGCACCCACGATCACCGACGCGCGCACCAGCTTAGCATTCACTGCGACGTTTCCTCCCATCAATATTCCTGCGCGCTCTCGATTTGTATTCATCCCTCCGATGCAGCCATCCGTGCGTCCGTCCGTCTGTTTGCCGCGCGGGCCGATTGCCTGTCCAGTCATGCGTCCTTCTGGGCCTCCTCAATGGATCAGTGAATCGGAAGCGCATAATGGAATATGACAAGTTGTGCGTTGCCAGGTTGATGGACTAGCTCCGAGCCGTGCCGAATCCATTGCCTCGTTGTAAGCCATCAGAAATGAGTAATGTTCGACTGCCGTTCATTCGAAGCGCACGTCGCCGGAATGCTAATTGTCCTTGCCTTCGTGGAGGATCGTGTAAGCGCGAGGGCTCTGGAGATTGATACGATCGCACTTTGGTCTCGGCTAGCGATCGCCGATGGGCGAGAGGTGGCTTTCCACTGAATCGTGTGTGAACCGCAAAAGGCTTCGATTCTACGAAATTTCGACGCGCCGAGAGATGTCCAGTGGGCTTGGACCGAGGCGGCTAGGTGCGAGATTGAGGGTTCGATTGTGCGGCTGGGGTTCGTGTTGAAACTGCGAAATCACGGTGGCGGCTGATAGCGCTGTGGTGCAGATCGAAGTGGCCTTTGCGGCAGGAAAGGCAAGTCTATGGGGGTCAAGGATAAGATGGACTTCGTGCTTGTTAGTTGTTTAGTTTGCGGCAGGGACATAGGGGCTACTTACAGTGAACTAACGAAGCCCCTGTCACATCATGATCTTTCTCTCAAATGGGTGGACGCACTGAAGCTGAAATGACATCATCAGAAGGGTGGCCTTTGATTACCGGATCTTGGAATTTCCACTGGAATCAGGATCCCTACAAATGCACTTGAGACAGCAAATAGTTGGGGATCCCTCAGAGCCCCTGCTGGTGTCCGAGGCTAGGTAGGTCTCTTTTCTTCTCTTTTCAGGCTTCCTTCTCATTTTTTTGTAAGCGTTGGCGTTTCACGATCGGAATATGAGCCGTGAGTTACTCAAACCTAGCCTCCAGGATCACTTTGGCTTTATACCGTAGATTTGGCGATCTCTTCTTCTCACACCCCAAGCTTGGGATTCAAAAAGCCTCTTGGTTGCAACGTCGTATTCATTTGAAAAATGTGATCGAGTCGCACTACTTTGCCTTCCGGGCTACAAACACAAGTTGGTACATCATTTGCCCTCATCATGAACAGGAACGTATATCCTCCGCAAAAGGTGAAGAGCATGATCTTGGAGGAATTTTGAGCCACTGGACGATCATAGATTGCCAAGGTCAATTATTAGAGCGACGTTTGCAGAGTCCTTGTTGGTCCCGATGTGGATCAAATTTTCAAATTTGTAGCTCCAAGTTGTACCTGTCAACAGTGGCCGTTTCTTCGAGATGACTTAAGGCTGCCTAATTTT
The DNA here is from genome assembly GCA_944738645.1 of Eristalinus sepulchralis. Lineage (NCBI taxonomy): Eukaryota > Metazoa > Arthropoda > Insecta > Diptera > Syrphidae > Eristalinus > Eristalinus sepulchralis. Next base: position 61,308,296 of record OX122886.1, read on the forward strand.
TACCGGACCGCATATAACTTGTTTTACCGTCATTAACCTTAAGACAACGTTTATCTGGTTTTCAAAAGTCTCAAAAAGATGACAACCCTTTGGTTAAATCCTTACAAACGCCTGAATAAACGGTTCCGCCTATTTTCATTATCCCAGTGATCAGCACACATGATGACTTAAAAATGGTTTAATTCATGGATAGCATTAAAAGACGATCACCTTTAGGAGAACGATATTCAAGTTCTACCAGAAAGACATGAACAATTCGCAGCTGTTTTCTCTCCACTGTTGAGAAACTTAAATAAAAAGGACTCTACCCTTGAAGCTGGCTATTTCTTCTTCTAGTGGCGCTACAGTCCAGGGTGAACCTGAGCCTCAACCAACATGCGTCTTCAGCCAGCACGATCTTCCGCTAGTTGCCGCCAGTTGCGCACTTCAAGTTGGTTGAGGTCCTTTTGCACTTGTGTGCGTCATCTTAGCCTAAACGTCCTCTGTTGCGTTTTCCCAATGGCTCAGATTTGAAGACTTTTCAGAACGGAGCAGTGGTGTCCATACGATCTACATGGTCTAGCCATTTAAAGCGTTGTATCTGAAGACGCTTGACCAGGCGCATGTCGTTGTAAAGCCCAAAGAGTTTGTTGTTAAATCTTCTCCTCCAGGTGCCATCAACGCAAAAGGGACCAAAAAAGAACCAAAAACTTTTCTCTCGAAAAGACTAAGGGTTTTCTCATCCGCATTTAGTAACGTCCAGGTTTTCGCACCATAAAGTAGGACTAAAAGCTTAGTTCTTCGAGAGAGGACTTTATCATACAATTGCCTCTTGAGCCCAAAGAAACAGCGATTGGCAAGAGTGATTCTGCGTTTGATTTCGGTACAGGTGTTGTTGTCTGAGGTGGACGAAGTCCTTGACTACCACGAAGTTTCTGCTGCCTAGTGTGACGCTCTATCCCAGACGTCGATGTTGTGCGTCCTTCTTTGATGACAGCATATACTTCCTTTTGCCCTCATTAACCACCAGACCCATTTTAGACGCTTCTGCTTCAATGCCAGCAAACGCGTCATTGACGGCTCACTGTGTTCGCCCAATCACGTTAATGTCATCAACGTAAGCAAGCAATTGAAATGACTTTTGGAAGATCGTGCCTCTGGTGTTGACTTGTGAGTGATGCACGATCTTCTCAAGGATAATGTTTAAGAAGTCACGTCAGGCAACGTCGTTGATCGCACTGAACATGGCGAGCTGCCAAAACTCTCCTCGTCCGTGCACAGGTCAAGTTGACATACAGCCTCCTTCTGGCGCCCCCTGGATAGCCATCACAACATCCGTTGTATGCAGCGAACCGCTCTGCCCGAGGGTTAGATAATGGGTCTGTAGGTTGTGCGTGAGGCTAACTCGCTCACTTCATAAACAACTAGTTCAGAGACAGCAACATGCATCGGAGATGGCTATTTAGTCAGGATCAATCTAACGGCCATCCAAGCTACAACGTTAACTTTTTCCCTGGAACTCATTTTACCGGACTACGAGAAAGGTAATAACCCAATGGAGAGTGTCTTACGGGCTCGCAGGCCGTTGGGAACGAGAAATGGTATCGATGACAGCTGCGTAGCATGGCAGTTAGGAGTATACCTCAAGAAGCACCTGTCGTCCGCACAATTCTCTGAAATCACATGACAGAGTATCTGCTGGCAGAAGTCGGATGGAAGTCTTAAATGTTTCTAATAACCTTGAACCAAACTACACCTAATATTGGAAATTTCTTGGCGTCGAGTGAGTCAATTTTCCCGGGGTCGTAAAATCGGCCATCCAACCAAGAAGTTCTTTGCGTTGAATGTTGTCGAACATGGCCTTGAAGTCGAAGAAGATGATTGCCTCAGTGTGAAGGTTTGGTCTGTAGTCGATCTGCCAGGCCGGATGTCGCTGTTGTAGGTAACGATTTATGAGCTAATGGATGGAGAGCAACTTGAAGGGGACGTTTCGATTCGAAACACATTCCTCTACAGTTCTTGCACGGCGGAGAATGGTCCTATTTTGTGCATGGGATTATCTTGATCGCCTTTGATTGGCGCTACAGTGCAGGGTGGATCTGGGCCTCAATAAACAATCCTCTCCGGCCAGCACAATCTTTCGTTGAGCACACCAAGTTAGTTGTGGTCTTATTCTACTTATGTGCGTCATTTCGTTCAAAGATACGTTGCCCAGTGGTTCGGAAGTGAAGGCGCTTCCTGCCTGAGCGCTGGTGTCCATTCGCTCTACGAAGATATATTAAGCGTTGGATCCAAACACACTTAACTAGGTAAATGCCGCTGTACAGCCCATACAGTTCGTGGTTAAAACGTCCCCTCCAGATGCAGTCTCTCTTTTTCAATACGACCAAGGACGTTTTCCTTCACATTCTATAGAGTCCATGCTACAGGGCAGTTCAGGAAGAGGATGTGAGAGGATTTCTTTTCAAACTTTCCAAAATTCAATGATATTTTCATTTTTTAAAGAAAATTTTAAAAGTGTGTTAGGTCTTTGCTTCTGTTGGGTAATTCATCGTGGGGTTGAATTTTCAAAAGGCCTTTCTTGATAGGTAAAGCATGACTCCTATCGATTTAGTCTCTCCCTCTCGTATCGTTTGGCAAGTCATCAATGAAAGACTCACATCACAATATACGAAGTTTGCCTTTTATATTTCGGGATTGGGCAACCCTAGTGTTGCAATCTGGCAGTTGCCAGCTCTATCGTAAAGCTTCACATTTTTGAGGTTATACTTACACAGAACGTTTTAACATACGAGCGCTATTTGTCTTGTTTACAGTAACAAGAATTAAATCTTGAAAATTTTCGTGCGATTATTTTTTACAACTTTCGACGTGGATTAACTCAACAACAGTGCATCGATGAACTTAATTCAATGAAGCTCCATCAAGGACCAGTGTTTATCTATTGTATGGTGAATTTAACCGAGGTCGTAGTTCACTCTAAGACGAATTTCGTGAAAGTCATCCAAAATCAGTTGTTGTTCCGGATCATGGTTGATGCTGTTCGCCAACTGATATTGCAAGATCGTCACGTAACCTATCGTGAGATTGAGAAAACCTTAGGCAATAGTGGGACCAGCATACATTCAATATTGCATGAACATTTGACCGTCAAACAAATTTGTTCGCGTTGGATCCCACGCTCGTGTCGATTGGTCGAAAGAAATGCTATCGAGCGGTGCTTCGAAACACGTCTATGATATCGTGACAGGTGATGAATAGTGGATTTACGCGTATGAGCCCGAAAGTAAACAGCAGTTGACTCTATTGGTGTTTCAAAATGAGCCAAATCCAACAAAAGTTGCTCGCGCACGAAGCATTTCCAAGCACATGGTCGCCTGTTTTTTCGGAAAAACTGGACATGTCGCAACCGTACCACTAGAACGACTCAGAACAGCCAATTCTGAGTGGTACACAACCATTTGTTTGCCAGTTGTCTTCTAAGATATCAGGAAAACCAACCGCCGAAGACGGATCACTCTTCACTAAGGCAATGCCAGCTCTCAAATATCGGCTCAAACACTGCAAAACTGCAGTTTTGAGCACTCAATACATCGATTTGATGAGTCATCTGCCGTATAGTCCAGACCTGGCACCGAATGACTTCTTTTTATTCCCGTACGTAAGAAATAAAATGAGAGGCCAACGTTTTTCGACACCTGAAAAAGCGGTTGATGCGTTCAGAATGCATGCTTTAGAGATACCTCAATCAGAGTGGCAAAAGTGCCTCGACAATTGGGTGCAAAAGGGGAATATTTTGAAAAACAATAGAGCAACTTTCGATGATTAAGATTTGTTTTTGTTCTCTAATCCCGAAATATAATAGGCAGCCCTCGTACGAGGGTTCGGTGCAGGAGCTTAATAACAATAACAGTAGAGTGGCACTATAGCCCATAAAAGATCAGGGCTTAGCTTCTATAAAAACTACTCTTGTTCTGCTTGCTCCTGTTCTCTCACGAGCAGAAGGGACCTACACTTTTTTTCTGAACGGATATATTTGAGAAGCTTTTCATAGACAATTAGAATTCTTTGAGTCTTGTCAGTAACTCGAAAGAGGTGGTGCCGTGAAAAAAATGCAGCGTGTGCCGTCCGGAAATCGAACCTAGACCTTCTGCGTGTGGGTCGACACACTTTCCCACTATCTACTATCTATCTACTAACACTTCAATTGCCAAAACCGTTCACAAAATTTGAGTTCCTGTTTACATAAGTCGATGATACTTGACTGATTTGACGGCATCCATCACTTAGTGAAGAGACTGTATCAGTTGAAGCATAGGGTGTAGGCGAAGACCGTGACAATTCAATTTGCCATCTTCCCCAGCAGCTTGACCATGTTTAAGGACAATGCGCTTCTCTGAATTCCAGAACATGGTCTCGGTGAGCTCAGGTTTCAACAGGACCCCACTACGAGCCGTACAGCGCGTGAAACAATGGACTTGTTGAGAAATTATTTTGGAGAGCATTTAATTTCACATTTTGATGCTAACTACTGGCCGCCTAGGTCCTGCGATATCACACCTTTGGACTATTTTCTTTGGGGATATGTGAAGTCTTAGGTCTCCCGGATTGACTTGGTTATGATTGACCCTTTGGAATCAAACATTACTCGTTTCATCCGCGAGATTCCAGTCGCTAACCTGATACGAGTCACCCCAAACAGGAACCTCATTCTTCATCCCCTACACCTACTTTGTAAACAATCCTCATCGCAAGAGCCACAAACTCAAAATGCCCAACCAAGCAATTATCTTCGTTGCCTGCCTCATGCACCGAGTGACAAAGAAAATTCGTCGACCTGTCGTCGAACACACCGCCACCACTGTTCGTCTGCATAAAACAACCAACCCACTGGAGGTTACATCCACCACCGAACGCGCCAATGTTAGCGATGAAAACCCGACACGTCCAATGTCATTAAAATCATTAACACGTTCCCATATCTAAAATACCAGAGCTTCCGCGGAGACCATTTTACCATTCAGAAAAGTATTTTTCCAAGGAAAAGCCAAACCCCCTCCCTGCCGGCCGCACCGTGCCACTGTCAACGCGACTCGCATAGTGTTTGCGCGAATTCATGCGGAGAAACGGTCTGACGAACGACTGCCGACCGATATTCCTCAGAGCCAGCCAGTGCCCGGACAGACTGAAACGAATCTCGAAACATCTCTACTACCGCAGGAGACCCGGCAGTGGCGGAGTCGAGACGAATGGCTGGCTGGTTGGCTGGCGCGCTGTAGCCAGTGCACGACCCCATTTAAGCAGAAAGTTATTTGTTGTTGGACGAGGCTGGCTGGATGCGCGTTCCCCTAGATACCGCTTAACATACGCATCACAAGTGAACAGCATTCGCTGATGATGTTACACGATGGAGTACGCGCATTGTTCGCAGATGTACAACAGTCCATCGGCGGAGCAGGTGAGGTGCCCGCTCCTCCGCGGCCCATCCAGTGATTGACAATGCGACGATGGGCCATTTGTCTGGGGGTCTGGAGGCGAGGACGGGCGGCCAGCCAACCTTGTTTAGGTTGAAGAACTGCCTGCCCGGCGATGAGAAACGAAAGTGATTTCTCATTAAGAGGTGCGAGGTTGTGTGAACGTCGGCGGGGCACTGGAGGCCGGTCCGACCGAACGAGTGCCATATCGGACCGGATAAACATTCCACGCCTGTTCCCGATCCTGTGTGCGGATGAATTTTTATTTGCCAGCAGCGACAAGCTGCGACCATGCTAGGCATGGTGTTATCAATGCGGCGACATCGGCTCGGATTCCGATTGAAACATCGATTAAATCGTTCGAGATGGAGATGCTGATGTCGGTGCTGACGGACGGGGTGGGGACGGGGGCAGTCGCGACACAGAGTGTGGCATTTGAACTATTTTCGAGGGGCCTTGCAAGTCCGTGCACTCGTTATAAATGCTTTCCCGAAAAAGTTATGACTCTACAATTAGTTTGTAATTAGTGCGGCCAGTCTCATGGAACTGCGTTGCGTGTTCGAGCGCAATTTCATTGGCCCTCGGTCGGATGGCACATGTTGGCGGATGACTGCACGTAGGCAAATTTCACACGGCACAGGGGTTGGTATTTCGGAACCATGCGCTGGAATCTTGGCTGGTTGTTGCGAATTAGAGTGGGGATTCCTCTTGAGGCGGTACATGGAACTCCGTGTCGGATGCATTCCTAGGTGTTCGAGGCGGACACGATCCGGTGTCACAGAAGAACCACCGGCATAGCTTGACGGGATCTTCAAAGGCAGAGGGTTGCTCCGGAGTGTTTTCTGAGAATGGAAATCCGCCCTAAGAGGCATGGAGTTAGTTTGTAGCGTGTTTGAGTTAGATTGTTTTTTCTCTGTAATGTTTGTGGCTTTCTAGACTGATTTGGTAGTGAAGACAGATTGCTTCAGCAGCGCAAAGGAAGAAGGAGAGAACTTGCGACTCGCAACCAGAAATGGTTGCAATTGCAGAAAATCAGTTTTTTATGAAAATTGAGTCGGTTTCCAAGTATTTCAGGGCCTAGAGCGAACAAACTCCATGACGTTTGGACAGTCATCTCCACGGTGGACAAACTTGGGTTCTACCGGCGTTGGTTGACTGAGTAGTGTCAAATCGTTTTCGTAAAATTGGCAAGGCGCACTAAATGTGGCCTCCATGTAAAACAACTTGCAACTGCATTCAAAATTTGCCTTAGTGTTGACAGTTGCTCCTTCATGAGTTTTCAGTTTCAATCGATTTACGTGCATACCCAGCCATTCGCAAACTTCTATCAAATCACCGCAACATCGGTTTATGCGCAGTCTATGGTTGAGAACTGCTAGATTCGTTGGCCTCGTTGGCCTCCTTGGATAATGAAAGGGGAATTGCGAGAGTGATGAGCTTGTCAGGGGCGCTATCAAATCTTCAGTCCCACCCGAAGGTGACATGCCTTCCACGCATTTCGCTACAGTCAAACGCATTCTTAAAGAACACAAATTTAGTGAGCGAACATTTAACGACGACTTAAGAGCCCTACGTGTCTCATAACCAAAACAATTTAGGCACAGCTCAATTCTAAACCCTCATTCTGTCTCATCAGCTTAGGCAAAGTGTGTCTATGGCCCATTATAACCGGCCACTGCGCTGATAGAGTACATGCCTCCAGCTTAGGCAAACCTTTCCATGACTTTTGCAGTAGCTGTAGTCGTTCTAAGATTTATACGTTTTAGAGATTGCGCCAGGAAGGCAGACAGGCTGCGGTCATACAGCCGTCCTGCAAGTCCCCTCTTTGGCCACAGATAAGATTTTGAGTAAGCACAACAAAAATAATAACTTGAACATTCATGGCGCTACAGTCCGGGGTGGACCTGGTCCTCAACCTCCAATCCTTTCCAGCTGGCAATCCAATCCTCTCCCGTCAGCTACCTTCAGTTGTGCACTCCAAGTTGGTTGAGGTCCTTTTCAACTTGTGTGCGTTATTTGTGGGGCATATCCTGCATGAAATATTGGGCATGAGAAAGCTGTCCATGCGATGAATGTCGCGTTTGATCACTCCGTGCAACAATGGCAACCCTTAGACCACAGGGACACTGTTTAATTGCATTTTCATTTCGAGACCTTACACAAAGTATAGATCCACTGCAACACACCAGAGACGTTACTCAGCTAGTGTGCTTCAAAGATTGTGAAAACTGAGCCACCAACCTCAATGGGAATGGCCAGATTTTTCTGGGATTCACAATTTGTGTTTCTCATCGACTATCTGCAGAAGATGAAAACTGTCATAGGGCCCTTCTACATCGAATTGCAGAAAAAAATGGCCCAATTCGTGAAGAAAAATATGCTATTTCACCGAAACACCGACCCAGACCCCATGCCACTACCAAGTTATTCCAATTAGGGTACGAACTGCAGTCGCATTCAGCTTGGCCCTGATTTTGTTCCCTCGTTGGGCGGAGATTTGAATCGAAAGAACAGATCGTGGCCGCTCCGCTATGCAGAACTTTAAGGGAAACGAATAAGAACTGGCATAAGTTCGGTATTTTGGTTAGCGTAGTGGGATTTGGTTTTACGGCTTATATCACGGGGTCCACTTTCCCAAGACTCGAAGATAACGCAAGACTAGACGCCTTACCTTACCCTAGTACCAAATGAGATCATGCTTGAGGGACAATAATCGCACCTTGGTATAGTGCGAGGCCTTTCTAAGACCTCTCTATGGGTCGCAGCACCCGGTTGAGAATGTAACACTGAGCCGGGAAAGTCCCCTAACCGCCTCGTTTGAATCAGTAGGGTGAACAAACTGATTCAGACCAGTCAGCACGGTACACTAACCACGGCTATGCCTGTGATATGGGTATTAAGCCACATCCACCACGATACTCCCACAAGGGGGCCTGCCGCACGATCAAGCTGAAACCGAAGTTCCAGGGGCTTCTCACCTCCCGTGGGACAAGAATATAGTCTCTGGTCAAGCCGTCACCACCAGTCAGGCCCCTCAAAACCTGGGTCTGGTAGCCGCCATTCCGCCACCAAATGGACTTTGGTTTCATCTGTGGTTCCAAGAGCACTAATAATAGTGCTACGGATGTGAATATAAAATCCAGTCACATCATCCCAGCATCTGCGCTCAAATAGTTCTATTCCAACGAGATCTTGTAAAACGAAGTAAACGTGTATGGGGTGGCGCTACAGTCCAGGGTGGACCTGGTCCACAAGCAACGTACCTCTCCGGCCAGGACGATCTATCGCCAGCTGCCGCCAGTTGCGCACTGGTTGAGGTACTTCTCCACTTGTGTGCGCTACCTTAGCCTGGGCCATCCTCTGTTGCGTTGTCCCAATGGCTTAGATTCGAAGACTTTTCAGGCCGGAGCAGTGGTGTCCATACGATTTGGCCTAGCTATCTTAAGCGTTGTATCCGAAGACGCCTGAAGGCGCATGTCGCTGTAGAGTCCATAGAGTTCGTCGTTAAATCTTCTCCTCCAGATGCAATCAAAGCAAACAGGACCAAAAATCGCACGGATAGTTTTATTATTAAGCTAATTCGTGCCCTCTGACAATGGTCTCATATTTGGAGCCCTCTATCCAAGTCACGCATATCATGAGGGCGCGCACCCGAAAGTGGTTTCAGTCCACCGAAACCGTTCTTGTAGCGTGACCGGATTGGTTTAATCCAGAATGCGGAGGGATGTGAGAGGGAATGTGGAAAGGCGACTCACCTATGTGGCAGATAAAGCAAGTGCTAGCCTGATTGATCTCCGTTTCAGCACATCCCCTGCTAGTCCGGTTGTTCTCCGGTCCTCATTTAGGACGGCACGAATTGTGAAAAAGAAAGGGTATTCTATTGGTGACTAAAGCTGCATCAAGGGTCACCAGCGGTCGTCGGTCGTCATTGCCCTTGTAGACACACAATCTTAAGTAATTTCTATCACGCTCTTAATGCACAAAAATCTCTTTATGTTTGGCACATAAAATTTGGCTAGAGTACTCTCCTTTGTCCTCTGTTCTCAGTTCACCTGAGATCTACGAGTCTGTCCTCAATTCCGAAAGTCTACCATCAGATTTGTCATCTTTCATTCCTCTGCAGAAGTTGAAATTGTGTCTCTCACTTCTCTTAAGGACACACACCTTTGGCGAAGGACGCACTCGTTTGTATAAGAACGGTGAATTTCCCACACAAACCAGTGGACACAATTATTTCTGAATATCTTCAACATTGACGAAATATCTTGTGAACCTAGTCCACCCATATCTATTTTCAATCTCCTATGACCCGATCACAATGATTGTTTATGTTTTCGTCGCTTGTTCTGTCTGATGGGCTTTCACAGCATGCGATGTTTTTAGTTTCCGTTGTCTCCATTTCGATTTTCCAAGGGACAAAATTCCCTCATATCTCATTATGTAGGGGACTTAATAGCGGAGTTATGTTCGATTATTTATATTTTGTTTCCAATTTGGTTTCTTCGGTTTCCTTCTTTCTGAAACTAAATCCAATGAGGGGGACGTCATCGGTTAGTGATGGAGGCTTGGGAGTTGCGTTCGTAAATTGACACCGTTATTGTTAGTTGCAGGACCGTGTGAAAAGTTGCCGTCCAAAAAAAATTCTTTGGGATCTACGAATCTTGTCATAAGCACCCCTTTGTTGAGCCAGGCAGTACGTCTTACCAATATTGATTCGAATCGAAGTCACAATCAGGAATTTGAATGTGTCCCTAGCGTTTCGAGATTTTTGAAACTTTTAACGAAATTTGACAGATGCGGCATCCTTCTCAAGTTCAAGATGTTATTGTGACACTGCCTTCTGGGTTAGATCACTTACCAGTGACTTTGCGAACGACCGTTTGGCCGACATTGTGTTTTTTTCCCCGCACCCAACGCGATGTCAACAATTTCATAAGCGTTTCTAATTCACGCTTCCTGCTCACAACCAGCTGTTCGAGGTGGGAATTCACTTCGGCTGCGGAGTGCATGTGCGCAACAGAACGTTGATGGACAACGGCGACAGGGCAATGGGACAGAAAGACAGAGAGACGGACATCGAATGACTTTTGGCACTGCGTCCCGGCAACGTTCGCCGCGGCGATGATCGCCGATGACGATAAGATTCCGCTGCCGCTGGCAGAGTCGGAGGCTCGCACGCTCGCAAAAGGAATAGAACTGGCCTCCAATAACTAGGAGCGAATACTTTGCCATACTCGGCGGAGCACAGAACATGTCGTCGGGGGAATTTAGTCGCTTGTCCCTGGCATTTTTAAATAAATAATAAAAATGAGCGATAATTATCTTTCTCTCTCTCTGTTGCAGCGGTGCGTGGTGGATGGCGGATGGCGAACAGTGGACGATGCATGCAGCATGGAGCATGGAGCATGGTGCGTGGAGTGCGGTTGTCAACCGCGGAGCAGAACTATAAAAATTGTGTATCGAGAGAAGGAAACGCGCTCCAACTTCAACCGCGGTCTGCCTCTACACGCGCAAAAACATCCCGACCAGCGTCTGTGATGGCTAACGACTACAATGCGCTGGCCACGCTGGCCGGTGGTGGTGGTGGCGGCGACGACGGAAACATTTTCCAATTTATGAAATCTATATTTCTCAGAAGTTAATTATAATACCGGCAAATGAAGTGCATACTGAGTATTTGTGGCATTTGGATCGGAATATGATGGCTGAGCGATTGTTGTCGTGGTCGCGGTCGCTGACGCGGCTACAGAGGCCAGTCGCAGACGACGCTGGTCCACGATTGCTTTGTTCTGGCCAGTGAGGCTGCACGAATGCGGCGTGATACGTGTTCCCATGTTGTGCGACTTGTCTGCTGGCTTTCCCCGCTTTTTGCCCGAGACGCCCGAGAGTGTTATTTCCTGTGAAATGATGTTCTGCATGCAGTGACATATTTAGAACAAGAAGCGGCAGAGCGATTTGCCATTTAGGACGTTTATTGCCATTTAGGAGTGCGCTTGTGTTTGTCCAGTGTTTCCGCAATTGTGGCGCGAATGGAGGAGCACATGACTTGCAGCTAAGTGGCAACTTCAAAGGAAACTGCTGTGATTTTATTTAGCGGCGGGACATCAAACAGGAATTCTGCTCCATTGTGGTCAGTGACTTGACAGAGGAGCAGCTTGGATTAGAAAGCTGAGACAGGATTCGCTCATCGATGTACATGAAGGTGAATGCAATGGGTACGAGATGTTGCTGGCGAACGACAATTTGACGAGGTGTCTCCAGCTATTGACGTGCTTCGCAATGTTGTCACATTCTGCTTTTAAATTGATTCTGTCCCCTCTGGTAAATCTGTGAGAACGTTTTCCGTCACTAAACTCATATTTGTGGTGTTCAGACGCTTGAGTTAGCTTGTCACTTCATTTATTAGCGGCGACAATATAATTTAAGGTTATGTTTAGCTTAATCTGAGAACAAGGTTTGTTGATATCCAAAGGGGAAATTAAGGAGATGGAGCTTTGTAACGCACCACTCAATAAGTCCCGGGACAAATAGGGGGTGCCACTTATAAAAAAAAACTATATTAAGTGAATAATTTTTGTTAGTGGCACATAGGGGATATGTCACGGGAGTAATTGAGAGATCTGTCATATATAGAAAGTTGGGAAACATCTGTCAAGTATTCATAATCCTAACTAAGGAGCAATATACTCATCAATTTTTTAAACAGATTCGAGCTGTAGGCCTCAAGGGATAAGCTGGTGGCCTTCGTAGTTAAGAAATCCAACGTTGAAATTGTGGGTCTTGCAACGGCCTTTTACTGACAAATAGAGACTCAGGACTAAAGCTAAGTCGTGCAAATTTGGGCCTTCTGTCAGTAAGATTTCTGATTGATACTTTCTGATCTGATTTTAAATCGAATCTTTCCATAAATTTGTTGTTTGAGCTTTCTTGATATGGCCTATAGGAGTGAGGAGCACTGAGAAGACCACCAGGTGATGCAACATTGACAGTCAGACGCCTATGAGGGCAATCTCTTATGTAGAAATCAAGTCACAACTAGGCGCAAGCTATCGGAAGGAGCTCATGACTTTATGCTCACAGTATCACTGTATGCTGGATGCCAGGGCGCAAGACAATATCGGCAATGAGAGAGCTTCAAAAAAGGGTGCAGACATCGACTTGACCGACGCAGGTTATCCCAGGGATCGAGCTAGTTATCGCAGACCAGTCGTTAATACGAGGGTTGCCTTTTATATTTCGGGATTAGAGAACAAAAACAAATATTAGTCGTCGAAAGTAGCTTTATTGTTCTTTAAAATATTCCCCATTAAGATCTATACACTTTTGCAAGCGCTTGAACTGAAGCACTTTTGCCACTCTGATTGAGATATCTCCAAAGCATGCATTCTGAACGCATCAACCGCTTCTTCTGGTGTCAAAAAACTTTGACCTCTCATATTATTTTTAACGTACGGGGATAAAAAGAAGTCATTCGGTGCCAGGTCAGGATTATACGGCAGATGACTCATCAAATCGATGTTTTGAGTGCTCAAAACTGCAGTTTTGCAGTGTTTGAGCCGATGTGTGAGAGCTGGCATTGCCTTAGTGAAGAGTGATCCGTCTTCGACGGTTGCTTTTCTTGATTTCTTGGAAGACAACTGGCAAACAAATGGTTGTGTACCACTCAGAATTGGCTGTTCTGCGTTGTTCTAGTGGTACGGTTGCGACATGTCCAGTTTTTCCGAAAAAACAGGCGACCATTGGAAATGCTTCGTGCGCGAGCAACTTTTGTTGGATTTGGCTCATTTTAAAACACTCATACAGTCGACTGCTCTTTACTTTCGGGTTCGTACGCATAAATTCACGATTCATCACCCGTCATAGACGTGTTTCGAAGCACCGCGATCGTGTTTTTGGTTCATGGGGTGTAATAAGGGTTATCATCATATTTCATGTCTGTGTGGAACCCTATGTGTGCGAATTAAATGGAAACAGACTCACATTTTATTCTCTTTGTTCTTGGCGAAAGTGGAAATGAATTTCACACTAAAGACCGCCCAATTTGTTTTAAGCAGCTCCCATCAAACATGGGAACTATGTTCACTTTGCTAGAGATCCTTAGTGCACTTAGTTCCTTGAATCTCGCGACACCAGGACTAGCCAAGTTCCTTTATGGGGGCAATATCATACGAGAACAAACTGATTCACTTTCGAAACAGATTCACGCTTTGAATTTCTCAATCTTTGGATTAAAGTTTTCCCAGGCTCCAATGCAAGCCACTGTGATGCATGTCAGGATTATCGTCATCCCGAACAGATTTGCAAAAATAACAATAGGACCTTGGTCGGCTGATTTTTAACAGTATTTGTCAAAGGAAAACTTACGTTCCATTGGATAAAGGGACATCTGGCGGCACTTTATTCCGCTGAGCGGTTTCTTTTCTACACCCAAATACACCTCGCGGCAGCATTTGGTCGACTCAAACGCCGAAAGTCTATGTTCGATTCCCAGACGGAACACCTCTCATTTTGCACTGCGCCATCTCTCTCAAGTAGCTGACAACACTCAGTACTCTAGTCGGCAACAAACTGTAGGTCCCTTCTACTCGTGAGAAAACAGTAGCAAGCAACACCACGTGTAGTTGTTAAAGAAGCTAGGCCCTGGTCCCTTATGGACAGTCATGCTCTCAACTATTATTATTAAATTATTGCAGCTACAGGGCTTCGCTTTGAATGGGTGCGTTACTTGCAATTTGATAAATCACTTGCAAGAACCGGGCTATGTACACAATAGCGGTGAGCTAAGAAGTACCCCATCCACAGCTTTCGGTGTATTTTTTCATTCGCCTAGAATCTACTTTGGAGACAGATTGTGGACAGGCGCAGTGACTAGGCTTAAATCACTTCACTTGTGAAAAGGTTTTTAGAACATTCCGAATTCAACAACTTTTTCATATTCTTCTCATGAATAGTGACCTCATCCTACCCGAACTCATCTTCAATGAAACTTTCTTAGCCAGCAATCCCTCGAGCGTTGACTGGGGTTTCAACTCCCAGTTACTGGATCGATCAGAGTGTTTTTTCTTAGCCGGGTCAAAGATGAACGGGGGTATAGGGGTTGATATCCATTTCGGAGAGCGCAATTTGAACCTTTCTCTCCTGCACACTGTAGTATATGCCAAGCTGAAACCATGGCGATCTAGGAGACTTTGCCCTGGCTATGGGACAAGGTGATATCCACAAGAGATAACAAGATCACAATCAAATTTCAAAACATGGTCGCTTTGAATACCAGGACATCCCTACTCTGTCGCCTGTCTCTTAGCTAGATTTCGAAGACAGCTTCTCCGCGTAATTGCATTGTAAAAGGGCTTAACAGAGGTGGGACCATCTCGTTGCTGGTGTCTCGCGAGGTGCATTTCCTTCCATGCGCCTAAACATGATCACCGGGACACGATTGAAAGCATATATCGTAGATGGTCCGAAAGAGCAACTGGGTCTATAGCCACACTTGTCTGTCCGAAACCAAATTTCGGACCCTAAGCAAGCTTAAGCAGATTTAGTAAATCCGCGAACACTGGCCACACATGTCAGTAGATTGGAACTTCTCACAATGACTTCTGTCGCAGCTGCAGGGGCGAGGAACAAGAAGAAGTCATTGCGAAGCCCTCCTGAGCGATCAATGTGAAATATGTAAGTGTCAGCAAACTCACTTTCTAATGGACAATTCTCAATAAGTTTAGGTTTTTATGCTCATAGGGAGCCTCTGTTCTATGTGGGCTTACGGCGGGCCTACGTTGACTAAAGTGGGGTGGACCATCAGTAACTACGGCTTTTCCCCCTGTGTAGTTTTCAATTTTGAAAAAAACCATAACATTTCCCTTAGAAGGACACAACACAATATAGAACCACAAGGTCAACTGTTAGTAGGAAGCTTGAAACAATTACTGAAAGCTTAAGAGAACTCACATAATAATCAGCTCTTAAGTCTCGATATCGAAATCTTGACAGTTAAACAGATTTCCTATCGAAAACATTTAAAATTTCAAATAAATTTCAAAGTCCCACGCGATCTGACACCCACAACTGCTAACTTGGCCAGATCGATGGACACAAACTGCATCCACTTAAATCCATAATTCAGTTCCTCTCAAAGCACCGATTCATGTTTCGCTGAAATACGACGCTAATTACCGTCTCATAAATTCAACGACCGGCCTGAAATGCGTCCGCGGGGGAAGAGTGGCTAATCATGAACCGTGAATAGCTGAAGGCTTTCAATTGCCCCGTCTGGTCTGGAGATAAGCTCGCCTGTGGTTTCATCATGCCTCAGAGGGGCATAAACAAAGTTTATGCAAACACAACCTAGACTTATGATCAATTATCTGCCCGTAATCCGTGTCTCCTGTGGAGCGCACTCAGACGCGCACCACAATCATCAACAAGTTCTCTCAGCCTGCGCCAAAAGCCCAGAGACGTCTATATCCTCCCTACTGCGTGCAAGCGCTGCAGTAGCGCAAAAGGAGAAACACGTGTATGGCCATCAAGCTAACTGTGACCAAAGTGTCAGACGGCGGAAAATTTATTCAATGATTTCGTCCAGAAGTCGTTAAACAGTTGATAGACACCACTGGCCCGAAAGTAGCCGCCGCTGCTTATGCGTTGCGCACTCTATCGCAGCCTACCAATCACACGCGACATTCGCCGCGAGTGCAAAAAAAAAAAAACTTATCGCAACCATAAGCGCGTTGCTAATGACGCTCGTACATTGCGACTAATCTAGATTTAGCTGTCACATGTAAATTACAGCCAAACATATGCGCACACCGTTGTAATGAGCGTCTGACGCCGATTCATTGCGCTCGGGGGGCTGCGCTCTCTCTACACCCGGATCGGCCTCGCCGCCATTTATTTGGGGGCTACACATTCCTCGCCGTTTATTAATAATTCCAGCTGCAGGGCTTCGCGTTGAATGGGTGGCCGTTCCTTTTGATTTGGCCTGCGCGCCGTGTCCGCAGCGCAACTGGTTTCGACAATTGAGTCATTCGCCGCTTAAATAATCGATTCCTATTCACTACACAGTTGTTGACGCTGGCCTCTATCAATCGGGCAATTTGAAATGTCAAATGCTGTGAAGGTTGTCCATTGAGACTCGCCGACCCTCCGAACTGGCTGGCCAGCCGGACGCGGCGCGTGAAGTGTGAGTCAATTCAAAATGGAGACCCCGTAGATACCCAAATTTATCACCGCCTAATAAATACGTTAAGCTTATTGGAAAATGCTAATCTGCGCATTATGGCGGTGCGCGGGGCCTCCAAGTCCCGCCCCTGTCTAACACCCATTTCGCCAAAACGCTACGAGTCACGGGGGCCTCTTAGTCCCGTAATTGCCTAATAACCAGCAAATCTCCGTAAAGCACAATAACCGCGCGCGGACCACACTGCGTGCCAGGGGCGACCGCGAGACGAGACGAGCCGATTGCGCGACATCCAGCTCTACACTACACACTCGCGAGCACCTATTGTCAGCCGCGACACGGGGCAAATAAAAAACTTGACGAATAACTTGTATTTATCATTCCACGGTGGATCGTCATCTGCGACTGGCGGCCGGCGCGGCCGCTATAAAATGTTGAATTAATGCGATCTTCCCGGGTATTTGCATTTGAGGCAGCGACCGGGCCGTGTGGGCTCCCTAAATGGCCCCGATGTCGGATGCGGCAAGCAGGACAGGGTGACTGAGCCCTCGGCTTCATTAATCAGCCGTTTAGACCATTATCATTGAAATCGATCGGGACGGGGAAAAATACTCCAAAATAGAAGTAATTTGTTGCTTTGTTTTGAAAGGCAGACACACATCGGGTTTTGATAGTTATGATGGACCCCTTCTCGGTTATTAGGCATTTAGCCATATTTAGATCGGCCGATTGGACGGGATCTGCATGGATGGATGGAGACCTCTCAATCGGCGCTGTGGCGACCGGCTGTAGAGAATATGACACCTAGAGTGTTGGCTGTGGATCATGGAGACATATCATGAATTTGTAATTTTTTAGGGTGTGTGTTGGTGTCTCTTGGGGTGAGATTGTGAGTGGGCATTGGAAAACGTGTCTGCGCTCTGTCCCTAATAAGACACTGATGAATTCGTGAGGAGGCCATTATTTGGTTGAACTTCTAACGAATGTTGGTGTGATCCTAGAGAGGATTCGACAAAATTCAGGACAAGTGGAGCAAAGAAATGTATTTGCTCCTTCAAACACGTTGCGGACACACTGGCGAATTTTGTTCAAATCACAGATTTTCTCACACTGAGTGCTACAATACGCAAACAGAACTTAGGACGAGATGTGACGCATATCGTGAATGTTATGGGGGAGCGATGTTCAGTAAGCACAACCTCCATGGGCTGTACAGCGACATGCGCCTAGTCAAGCGTCTCCGGATACAACGCTTAAGATGGCTAGGCCATGTAGAGCGTATGAGCACCACTGCTCCGGCCCGAAAAGTCTTTGAATCTGAGCCATTGGGACAATACAACAGACGACGGCCCAGGATAAGGTGGCGCACACAAGTGGAGAAAGACCTCAACCAATTTGGAGTGCGAAAGTGGCGAAAGATCATACTGGCTGAAGAGGCATGTTGGTTGAGGCCCAGGTCCACCTCGTTCTGTTGCGTCACTAAAAGAAGATGTTCAATAAGAACTGATCCTTCTAGGTCTCAAAATAATTTGTGAGAAGAGTGTATCCAATTCAAGCTTAGAACGCAGGCAATTGATATCATTAAAAGTCGTCAAGGCTTAGCACCACAGGGCCCCCACACCCAGAGTCGGAATAACGCTGACTACGCCTTGGGCGTTACACTGAGCAACAAATAAGTTTCCGCCTTAAGTCTCGCTCCTCGCTCACCTCTACACAGCCGTCGCTTGAAAGCAAGTCCACAGTGAGTTGTCCACAGTGTCACCATGATATTCCCACAGTGGGTCCGACCGCTCGGTCAGGCTGTAACTATGTTTTAGGTGCGCCTGACCTCCTGTGGTATCAGAATATAGCTTCCGGTTGAGCTGCGTATCTAGGTTACTGCAGGTTGGGTTCCCTAACATTCAGGACCGGTGGCCTACAACCCTATCCAACGTCACGTTGCCACAATGACAAGAGTCATTCTAAATGAACAGTTAAAAACAAAAGTTGTCCTGCCTTGACGTCTACTAAACACTTCCCTAACAAGGTTTCTAATGTTGTCTGTACTTTGTCTAGCCTGGAATATTCAACTCACATTGTAAGTCCCGATGAGGTCCCGAATGTCATTGTACAATCCACGAACACACCTCTTACTCACCTTACGACAATTTGGACCAAAACGAGTTTAAGAAACAATATCCTGTAAGCAAGAAGCTAAGATGCATGCTGAGGTGAAGTCAGCCTAAGAATTTCATGACTGACACGTCTTGGAATAAAAATTTGACACGTCCTGGAATGAAAAAAAAATGTTTTTGAGAATTCAGGAAAGACCTTTTTAGAGAAGTGTCTGGACAAGGAGTTCTTTGCTCTCGTTAAAATCCACACCCTTCCTTAAGATTGTAATTCACTGTAAACAATTCAACAAACATACCTTCAGAATGATGTGCTCTGGTCTGAGTTGGGCCTGGGCCTGGGCCTCAACCAAACCTAGCTGCCTCAAGCTTGGCACGCATAGTTCATCACTTTTCATTTGCGAGCGCCACCTGAATCCTGGTCTTCCTTGCCGTTCCACGCGATTGGATTCGCAGACTTTTCGGGCCGGAGCATTGGTTTCTATCCGCTCTTTATGACCTACCCTCTTATATTATTGGAAGTGTAGACTTCTGGTTATGTCAAGCTTCAAATATTCTATGACGGCGAAAGTGAAGATTGCCCTAAGAAATTTTATCTTGACACAATCTCACTTTCGACAAAGTTCATGCCTCTTCGCCGTATAGGAGGACTAGTACGATTGAGGCCTTGTAGAGGGCTACTTTGGTTGCTTAAAAGGGAACTTTGTTTGTCAATTGATTTTTCCCCGCGGTCAGCAAAAGTCATCGCTTAATTTTAGAGTTGGTGTCGTGCATGAGTTTACAGTGGTTCTAAGGTATATAAAGTCGGAATGCAACAGAGTCATATGCGACCATTGTGACATTCTGTCAAAGATATGGGTAGTGGGTGGGTGGGTGTCGTTTTTCGTTGTCTGCATTAGTGGGTAAGCTCATCTTAATCATTGCCTTACAAAAGTGCAATAAGACGGACTTCCGAAACCGTTTAGCGATGGCAAACGAGTTTTTAAAAATTCTTACAAAAACGATGTTGAAAAAATCGTATAAGAGCACATCGCTTTGTTTCATTCCTCTTTTCGATATCAAAGGGCTGAGTTCGATCTTTACCGACATTGATGGAGCAGGGTGCGTACTCCTCGAACTTCAACTTCTTCTAGAGAACGAAAGTTAACCGATAAACTTTTTCTTGAGCAGTAGCTTTTTGCAAAATTTTTATGATTCTGCATGTGCTGTTCTTAGCAGAAGCAATTTTGTTTGTCTTAAAAAAAATTTTAGATTAAGAAGCAATTTTTGGAAAGGATAGAGCCTTGATTTACCAAGTGGATATATAGAAATGTATCTAAAAATACATTCTAAGTGTCCCAATTTTACCTCAGCGTATAGTTCATGGATGCACGAGAAATTTAAAGTGAACACTTTTGCACTTCTATTCCAGTCAGTTATTTGCTGTATGACTTATTCGATCATCCGATTAGGTAAACGACCTTAGAACTCATTTGCACATGAATTATATAAATTCTCTGTTAACTAAGAAGCGCTGCTTAATAAACGGATCACCACACTCGTGATTGTTTCTTTCCTTTCTTTGAACTCACCTACACTTCCAATTTGGTAAAAGATTGGTTGTCAAGAAGTAGAATTCAAGCTGGAGAGTGATCTCCCCAATTCCTCAGAATGAGCCCTATGTATGAACTCTTTGACATCATGAAACGTTGTGGTGGAAGTCGTCCCAAGTCAATAGAGAGTATATTGTGATGTTCATAAGACCGTGTGGGAACTCATACCAACATCTATATCAATAAATTTATTTGAGTCCATGCTCCTTTGATGAACTTGCCCATGACAAAGATCAGAGGATATATTCTTACGACCCGAACCAGTGTTAGCATTATGCGCTTCCTTAGTTAAGACTTCAACTATTGGTTGGGCCTCCAGGGAGTATACATCATGCGTACACTATGGAGAGAGGTGCGTCCTGATGTAAACCAAGCACATGTTCCCAAAACGCCTTTAAGAAAATTCCCAGCATTTTTAACGTTGCTTGCCTGAAAAGACAGCAGAAGAATAACTGGCGTCAAACATCTGAAATTGCTAGGACTAAGAAATGAAACCCTCTGTGACGCCTGCCGAGAGGACAATGACACTACAGAGTTATCTATAAGAAGGTGGCAGATATTTGTTGCTAATGTAGTAAGAGCTGATGTCACAGAATTTACTACAGGTGCTAATCCGAAAAGCCAAATGTCTGTAGGTGGTTGACCACTTTTAGATTTTGTATTCTCCAGTGCAGAAGTCGAATTAAAAAAATGTTTAAATTGATAATAGGAAGCTCATCTTATTTTTCGCAAAGATATCAAGGTCGACAAGAATTCTGGCCACCTTGACTTACATGGTCAACGCAACAATTCTCTTGATTGACAATACGAGATTTCGACAGCTTTACTTTTGAAGGCCGCATAGTGTCATACATGATCGTTAATGTTGACAGCATAAGCAATACTCAAGTCTACCGTAAATCCTAGCGCCATTTAAAAGAAAAAGAAGCTGAGAAGTTCATCAGTAAATACACGGAATCCATACCGTTAAGCAGTCGAACGGCACAAAATTAACGCACCACCACAGAGTTTAGCACCCAAAGCCAGCGCAGAAACCGAGAAGCAAACCACACTCGTTGCGACACACCAAACATCACAGCCTTCAAGTCCATTACACACGTCCTGTTAAGTGACACTAACTACTTGAGAGTTTGCACTCGGCGCGTAATGTATAGTGCAAACAGGATTTCTGTCCGGTTGCGCCTTTTGAAAGGAGCGGACTGAACCGCATTTCTGCTAATTAACCGCAAATTAGCACACTTGCCTACAGGGCTGAGCGCATTCGCCGCAGAGCACTGCCAATACGTGCCATTTCAGAAATTAACACATCACTGGATGTGTTCGTGCATCCCATGAGTCACCTCGTTGTCTCGATGTCGGCCGGGGATCGATAAGTCGTATCGGCTGCGATGCAAATGCAAACGCCGAGCGTTAAGTGAATTGTAATCCGCGACAAAGGAGCGCAGTTGACAGACGGCTGTATCGGGTTTCACAGAGTTCCCCCTCTCGGTGACTTACGTCGCAGGAGCCGCGTAGAACAATGGACACATCGTGAAGGTGGCGGTTTTCTTGTTGAGTGATTTGGAGCGATCGGCGCTGCTTATTCCTCGGGTCTGCGGTGACCGCAAAAATCAATTTCAGTCTCGGATTTCCGACAAACGCCCTCGGAAATGTGTGACTGGTGTTTGGACATGATATGTCGCTGCGGTTGCGGAAGAGGCAAGCATCTGCAAGATTTATTCGATTGCGTAGCTGTGACAAGCAAACCGCAATCAATTTATTTGCCTACTAGTGCATGGGCTTGGTGTAGGCTTTCGAGGGAATTGTTAGCCGCTTGGCTCTCAACGAGCGTCTTTATTTCTCGAGTTGGCTGGGGACGCGATCCATTAGCGGGTACCCTTCAATTTGTGTCAATTTGCATTTGTGGTCATAAAGACTGATTGAAAGCGACGGGAGCACTTATGCGTTGGTTGCAAGCACTTGGAGATTCAGGAACCGTGACTGAATGGAGTGCGTGTGTTCTTGACGTGATTTTTGCAAGAGTTCTGAATTGTCTAAGGTACCTCCGTTAACGACCATCGCGTCTACTGTCAAGTATCCAGCCACCAGAGTTCGGGATCCTTCAATTCTAGAACGTAATCCGGTTCCAGTTTTATGTGAATCCCAGTAAGCACGCACTGAGCAAATAAAGTCCACACAATATGCAATTTACAGGCCGATCCTATCATCCGCCGCAGCCATTACTCTTAACTCAATTTAGAGGACCACATTTAAAATTAGCTCCACAGCGCCCTGCCCACACGCAGACGCAAACCGCTGGCCGTCGCGCTTGCGGCTATAAAAACAACAATGCTCACCGCAAACGGACAATGAGACCAGCCTACTCATCCCAGATAATTGTTGCAAGCCCATCATTCGTTGGCCAATCTCGTGCACGGCTGCCCTCACGGAGCGCCTTCTCGTGCAGTCATACCTCACGCCATCAATAAAACGTCACCAGATTCTAATTTTATTGCACTTCAGCAATTATCTCTACTAACAGCAACTAGAGCTATCCTTGGCGCGGCATCACGTAGGTGGTGGCGTGATGGTCGAACTCCGGGCCAAGCAGGCAATCTCCGCCGCATTGCCCCGGCCATGGGCACATCCTCGGAAAGTGCTACATAAATTCACCATTAAGGTTCCTACACATCCTCTATGCCTATAATTTTCCGCCGTTGACATTTATCACTTCGCGCGCGGCGCCGAAGAGGGGGAGGGCGCGGCGACGCACGGGCGGCCGAGGAATTGTCCAGAAAATTTATGAAAAAGTTCAATCCCTGGGCCGTTGACCATTGCAGTCGGCTCGAAATTTAACTAGAACTGGTATACGCTCGCGTACTCGTATAGAGAGACATCACGGGACCTGTGTATGTGGATCGCATCATCATTGTCAGCTGCATCCCCCTCTGACGGGGAGTTTTAAATAAAAATTTTCATGTGGCACCAGGAGATATGTTCCGACATAAATTTCGTCGGCGAAATTTCCCTTGGCCGGCCGACGAAGACGCGGACGAGGACGATGGTGGCGAGGGAAGCGAGGTTGGGCCATGTGGAGGGGGAAATGAGACCGCATATTGCGATTAACCGCGCGCACATGCGTGTGCGCGACGAGCACTTGAGCAGTGCTTATTGAGCTGAGTGATAAATTTCATTTGATGTCACGTCATTTAATGGCTGCGGTGCAACTCATAAGTGAAAAGTTGAAAGCGAAGGCGCAGTGAAGGCAATGACGGCGACTCGGCAAGGCCTTGGCGATGGCTGCAACTGTGGCGCGGGAATGCAGACAGCGCAATGGAGCAGCAGTGGCGGCGACAACGTGATGATATCGTTTGGGTTCTTTTTTGCGCAGACACCCGGTTGTCATCGATTAAATTGGATTTGATTGTGAAGCTTAGAGACGATCTGTGTGATCTGTGCGTTCTGTTCGGAACAAAGTATGCGTACTAGTAATGAGAGCGCAGAGGTGGATTACAGAGGCAACGAAGGGTGCGTGTACGAAGCAACTAAACTTTATTTGCTGGACGTTAAGGCGGAGGAATCATGCAGTTTCAGAGGTGGGAAAATTGTCTAAGAAATCTTAAGAGATTCTTGATTGACGGAATAGGCACACAACTCTGGCTATGCACTTCGTCCTTAGATTCTACCAATACAACATCGGCAAAGGAATGAACATCTTCATAGAGTAAATTTTTCGTTTCAAGTTTGTGATATTGTTTTCAGACTTACTGCATTCAATGGGTCTTAAGAGGCAAAGAGTTTTGTAAAAGTTGAGTTGTGAACAGAGACCAATTACATTGGACAAACATTGATAGGCCAGGATTCATCTTTCCACCCTTCCAAAAGTGTTCTTTGCGCGATGACGGAGCCGTGCATTTTGTACACCGCCCACTTTTGACAGTCGGCTTAGAAGTGAAATATGCAAAGCTGTATACCCAGGAACGGTCTTAGGATATGACACCTTCAATATAAATACAATACATCCAGAGATTATGGTTTCTGTGGAGAACGTCTGAATGCCATTCGTGAATAATCTGAGGAGTCCTTACCAGTGTGGTTTCAAGCCTGTGAATTCCACAAATAGTCACACTGCGGTGGGTGTATGGAAAGACCAAAAAAATGCTGATCGAAGCCTTGTTGTTCGTGTTGACTTGTTCGTCGATTCCAAAGTCGCATACTACGCGGTGTATAGAGGCGATCTATATAGCGTCATGTTTCAATTTGGCATTCTGTTCCAGCTCGTCAAACTGTAAGAGGAGTCGACTTACCGCCACTGTCGGTACTGAGCTCCCCGGGGCCTTTTATATCAAACAACGGTTTTCGATAAGGAAACTGACAATATCATCCTCGAGTAGATCGAGAAAACGGCGTTGCTGGCTGGTGTAGATGACATTGACGTCACAACACACACCAAGTCTGTCTCGCGTCTGGCGGAAAACGAGGACAAAACGAGGTATATGGATGCACAACATCGACGTCTTGGACACAGCGTCACAAAGTGCCGAACAAAGCTTGAGGTAATCAAGGACTGCGCCTACCTACATGGACAATAACATCATTATCCAAATCATAAGTTGAACCAATTCTGCTAATCGCTTTTCCTTTGTGGATAATAATAATAATTGAGTGGAACTACAGCCCACAAGGGACCAGGGACTAGCTAACAGCTACTCATGTTGTGCATGCTACTCTGTTATCTAACGAGTAGAAGGGACCTACAGTTGTGTGCCGACTCCGAACGGCAAAATTTGGGAAGCTTTGAGCTTTATGAGTGTTATCGAACTAGGTGGCTCCGTGAAGAAATGCGAGGTGCCCTGTCCGTTAATCGAACTTAGACCTTCTGCTTGTGGGTCGACACACTTACCCACTTACCCGCTGGATGCACAATAACGATATTTCGGATAAAGCATCAAAATGGGCACCAAAGCCTTTCAGGTAATCATGGACTTCATTAATCTAAGCACTGTACCAAACAAAGCTTAGAGTCAAACTTGACAATTACAATTTCATTGTTCTCAATAGGTAATGGAGTAAAGGAAGAAGGGACACGCAAGCTCTGTATAATACACATTATACATAACCTGTTCTACGGTATAGAAATCTGGACGTAACTGCAAGCGGATAAGAAAGTCTCTTTTGCTATTCTAGAGAGAAGTCCTGTGTGCGATTATTGGTTTTGTTCATGACATTTAGAGGAGAACATTCAACCACGAACTCTATCGGCTGTACGGCGTCATACGCCTAGTATGACCATGTAAGTAGGCCATGTAGATGCGTATGAAAGACAAAACTTTAGTCCGAAGAGCCTTCGAATCAGAGCAATTGGGACAAGAAAATAGAGGATGTCCTCGTTTGGGCTGGCGCACATACAGTGTAAGTGGCCATAACTCAATTAACTTGGTCAGAAACATTGGCCGCAATTAGCGAAGAAAGTTTCAGGTGGAGGACTTGTTTGTTAAGGTCCAGGTCCACCCCCAGATTGTGAATATTGCCGTCGTTCGATTTTATTTTTGTTAATAAATTTTGAGTTTTACAAAAAATTATCGATAAGACCGCACGGACAGAGCGTCACACTAGGCAGCAGAAACTTTGAATTAGTCAAGGACTTCGTCTACCTTGGTTCCGCGGCAAATACTGGTGTAGGTACAATACCAGTTCCGGAATCAAACGTAGAATCATCACTCTTGCCAATCGCTGTTTCTTTGGTCTCAGAAGGCAATTGAGGAATAAAGCCCTCTCTCGAAGGACTTGCTTGTTTGCTTTATATAACAGCAGTCCTACTTTATGGTGCGGATACCAGTACGTTACTATAAGCGGATGAGGAAGATGGGCTTCCTTTCGAGTCTTTTCGAGAGAAAAGTTTTGCGTGCGATTTTTGTCCTGTTTGCGTTGGAAAGACTTAAAGACAAACTCCATGGGCTGTACAGCGACATGCGCCTAGTCAAGCGTCTTTAGATACAATGCTTAAGATGGCTAGGCCATGTAAAGAGTATGGACACCACCGCTCCGGCCCGAAAAGTCTTCGAATCTGAGCCATTGAGACAACGCAAAAGAGGACGGCCCAGGCTAAGGTGGCACACAGAAGTGGAGAAGGACCTCAACCAACTTGGAGTGCGCAATTGGCGGCAGCTGGCGAAAGATCGCGCTGGCTGGAGGGGCATTTTGGTTGAGGCCCAGGTCCACTTAGAACTGTAGCCTGTTAAGTAAGTCAAGTCGAAATTTCGACTGCAGGTGAAAAATTAAATAAGTATGCTCTGGTACTCAACCCCCTGACACTCAGCTTGGTTTCAAGTTTGCCAAATTCAGTGAAAGTAATATTCTTTTTTTTATATCTTGCCTGGGAGTTGTAAGCGCCCGCGGAATTCGTGGATTTTGGTGTATGCAGCGTATGGAGCTCGTTTTCCTTTGGTTGGTTGGTTGGTTGAAATCTGAAAACAATCCTCAAAACAAGTAATTGTCAGTGACTTCAGCCATCACATAAATAAAAATTGTTTGCGCAGCTGGAAATTCGATTGCCGCATGGCAGGTAGATGCTCCACAGCCGTCCTTGTGCATCGTTGTATTAAGCAATCGTTTAGTCATTTAGAGAAATAGCTTCTCGAGGTCAATTATCTCATATTATAAATTGGCGTTTTTATGCAGCGGTATCTTGAAAATTACAAGGCCTTCCTCCCTACGCTGAGAAAGCCAAGTCTTTCAATTCATATCTCTCTTCCGCATTTAGTCGCAAAGAGCTCTTTAAGCTTTTAGTTTTACGAGAAATGTATCTAAATGACACCTCAAGTGGATATGGTCGCTTTCCATGCGCAAATATTCATTCTATTGCTCTTAGGAAGCCCGTTAAAAAACCTTTCAGAAGCCTTATCTAAACTGCTACTTCAGTGCTCGCATCTCAGCTGCTGCCGCTGAGCTATTCCACAGTGATCTTGCAAGCATAGATCCAATTATCATTCCACAGCCATCGGGTGCCCTCCTCTCCATAAACCGCTCGCGGCGAAGTGATCTCATTAAACCATAACAATGATTAACCAACTAATATCGTGGCGAGTGTGTCCCGTCATCCGCAGCATTCCCATCATCTGCACATTAGCCACCAGCTCTGCGCGCTCCGCTCCCAGACGGAATCAGCACCGTGAACGACAACAATTAAAAGTAATTTGTGGCCATCGCCATAGATCAGGCCATCTTTGGCCTCTCCGCGCTGGACATGCTCCAAATTGGCCTAGGTCTAGGCTATTGTGGCGCGCTTTATGAGTTTCATATTCCGTCCAGCAGCACGGTGTCCAAGCCAATAAATCTCGATGCTAATTGTTCAACTTTTTGCATCGCAACCGAACAGAGTCGCCGTCAGAGTCACTGAATCGGAATACGAAAGCGCACGCTGGGCATGTGCGCTTGATGGATGACAGCAGGCCCCGGCGTGCGGATGCATTTTGTCTAATAGCCTACGCCGTGGACTCTCCATTCAGCATCGGAATATAATTAAATGGAAACTGATTTTGAGTTTTACAGGCATTCCACTGGACACCAGCGAGCGCGCCACTAAACTGGGTTATAAATTCGATCCGCCACCGCCGTGGCAACTGCTCTGCCTTGGAAAATGTCCTACGATAATTGTTGGACGATAAAAATTAATTTAACAATCCAATAGTGCGAGGTGCCGCTTGGTGATGGGGGTGACGGGGCGGTGGCCGGCTGGTGGCTGGTGGCAGGCCGGTGTCGCCATGTGAGGAAATTAGATGCCAGAAGGAGTTAAAAGTAAATTTTTCAATTAATTCGCTTGGCATGTTTATGTTTGGCTGCGGATCGTTAACGGTTATGGGAAATTAATGCAGGCGGCAGGGAAAAGCGGGGCCGTCATGTGTATCTGCGCTGCGTCGATCGAGGGCAGTGGGTGGTGGAGGCTGCTGCGGATCAATCGAACTGGAACGAATGGCGGTGCAGCGGTGTTGGGTTACAAATGGTGTATATTTGCAAAACAAATTCGGTTAGTAATTTATTGGGCACTTGCGGTGGGGCCTTATGGATATTGGAGTGCATTTTGATGGGTTTCGACAGAGGCCCACGCATCCAGGCCTTTCCCGGGGGACGCAGCAACACCCTGTGCGGCGAGCGTTCTGGCACAATTAAATGCGCATTCATCGAAAGGACTGCTGATTTAACGAGCTGCTTGAAATACGACCGCCAGCAAAGCACAGCCCCCCAAGCTCGGATTTTATCGGGTGTTCGAGACTCGTTGTTGGTATTAGCACGCAGTATCTCTATGTCTCCCGGCTCGATGCATGATTTATGGGAAAATGTTGTCAAGTCATTTGTGCGGCGACTATTTGGTGGTGGGTTTTTTTTGCCATCGAATTCATCAGAGCCGAATGTGATTAGCGATCTACCCCGGGGCGGGCTTGTCGGCTGCATTGAGGAAAAAATATTGAAATTACGAAAAAACAAGAGGAAAACCCGACTGGCGTCAGAGTCTGAGTTTCAGAAGTCATGTGGCTTAATATGAGCGGTTGCTGTCAGGGGGATTGTGAAACTGAGTAGATTCAGGCTAAAATGACACAAGTTATGACTCTCAGCGGTTAGCGATGATCTATGAGCGAACAGTTGCTGCAAATCTTGTTGGTGATTGCAACGCCTCAAGGCCTGCTGGTTACTTGTTGAAAGAAGGACGCACGGGAGAGTGACGAATTGCCGATTGCTGGTGATGTTCCAAGTCGTGATGGTTGGGAAAGTGCAAGCTTCGTTTGTGCGCGGATTTTTCATCTTTATGAGTCTACAGGAGACAGAAAGTTTTCAGAATTAATCGAGGACTGACCTAAAACTAAAAAGAAGTCGGATGCCAATGACTCGCCAAACTTTGATGAAAAGCGTTTTGCTTTCAGTTCAATTCGAGGTGGCTCATCTGTGGAATCGTTGCCTACAATCCTCCTGCATCTATGGTCTGAGCGGGGCTTCAGTTAGTTGTAATATTTGTGCGGTTCAGTTGTAAATTAAAAAAGGTTTCTTACGTGGTGTAGTGGGTAAGTGCGTCAACTCATACGCCGAAGGTCTAGGTTCGATTCCCGGACGGAACACCTCTCCTATTTTCACGATACCACCTCTTTCGAGTTGCTGACAACACTTAAAGAGTTCAAATTGTCTATTAAAAGCTTCAAAAATCTCGTCGTCGGATTTGGCACAAAACTGTGTGTCCCATCTACTCGCGAGAGAACAGTAGCACGCACAACACAAGTAGTTGGCAGGCCTTGTGGGCTGTAGTGCCACTCAATTGTTGTTATTATTCTAACCTTAGGCACATACACCTTTGTATGCAAAAAGTTCCATTCTTCTAAATTCATTTCACCTCCCACTCAAAAAGACATCCCTTCTTTTCCAATTTTTTAAACGTACGTCAAGCTCCTCCTTCGTTTCGATTAGTCTTTCATTTGTCAATTCGAAGTACAAAGAATACCCAGAAGTCAAATAGTTTGTTGTCAAACAAATACGCTGATTGTGAGCGATAAGGGTCAGGTTTTTGGGGAAACGATTCTGAATGACAAGTTTAGTGTGAGAAGGTGCCTCGTTATGTAAAAGCCAAGAAGTGCCTCTCCTCAAATCCAATATTGGGTATATTAGCACCCAAATAGCATTCGTTGTTAGCAGTTTCCTCCCTTGGGAGGAATTCATGAACATAACCTTGAATTTGGCTTTTCTTTGATGGGATTTTCTGTCTCAGCTTAACTTTTGTCACAGCATTCATCCGATTGATTGGCTTTCTTCAAGTCTCATCGCCATCTCGCAATTATTTCGACTCAAAAGTCAGAAAGCATTGTTTTTTTCTATGAAATTTTCAGCCAAAAATCGGATCGGTCTTACTGATCCTACCGATATTCCCACAAGGTCAGTTATGTAGGTGTTGGACGATTAGTCGATGATTTTAAGTTCTTCTTCTTTATCGTTTATGTAAATTGTCGTCCTGGTCGTTCTTCATCTTTAACTTCTTCTCGTCCTTCATGGGTTACTTATAAATTCTTGTTTTGGACAGAACTTTACTACTTTCTACGACCTTCTACGGAAAATTCACTTTTAGCTGTTTATAAAAGAACCCGCACATACTATTACTTTGAGTTGAAATTTGGCACAGATGTCAGAGGCAGTAGTGCTCTCTTATCATTTATGCCTGTCAGAAAGAAATAGAAACAAACGGCGTTTTCTCAGAAACGAGGTTTTGAACTCAGATAGTGCAAAATTGAAAAGAAGTCACCTGCCTTTACCCTTGATTTCGAGAGTGTGGAAAAGCAAAACGTTTTCGTGGAAAACAATGTTTAATTTAAAACTAATTTTTAGCACACTTTGGACTGTTATTCGGCCATAACTTGAGTAGTGTGGGTTTTGGAGATTATTCGAGCAAAGACTGTCTTTTGTGTAGGCCCACAGAAAATCATACGCTGTCAAATCGCATGATCCTGTCAAATTCTGTATTCTGTGAAGATCTCTGTGGTCAATTGACTTTTTCAAAATGTGAAATTACGCGCCTAGGAAACGTTTCACTCAAAAAAGACTTAAACTGTGCTGTTATGTAGCTTGTCGTCCAAAAAGTTTGAAACGGTTATTTTCCCACTTTGCTTCGAATTGACTGTATTTGTCCGCCCATTGACATCGTCGAAAAAACAGGGACCACTGATCATAGAGCATACATTCATACATATAGTCATTTTGTCTCGAAACCGGCATCTCTTCGATCCCTTCTGGGTGCATCTTTTTGGAAATAGCTCATGATGAGTCACAGTCGATGGCAGAGGATGGAACGGCCTGGAGGTCTCTCGTGTGTGCATTACTCCTGCGACCTCTTTAGTGGAACATGTAACCAAAAAGATGAAGAAGACACATTCAATTCCTGGTGGAAATCGATAAAATTCTGATCATCAGCAACGCTTGAACTTACAGCAGCAATATTTTTCACTAACCGTACTTTATGACGATGCACAGGCCTTGACTGAGTGTGACTTAAAATTTTCGCCAACATTTTACCGGTTGCTTGTGTAGTCGATCCATTCAACGACGCCGACAAAAATGTTGGCCAGAACAAGAGTGGCGAAATTTGTGAATATTCAACTAAGAGTATTTGAAATTAAAATTTTTTTAACGTGGTGATAGTTTAATATTTTTATCATAAATGGCTGTTTCTCAGCTTATATTATGACACATCAAATGATGGCTGCGATGAGCAGTTGCCAAATGCAAGCGCTTTCAAATTGAACTAATGAAATGAATCACCGTGTATACAACTTCTGTCAAAGTTATTCACTGTTTCGTCTCATTAAAATTCTTCCTGTTCATCACTTGTGTTGTTTCGAGGTGTTAAAACTTATTTTTCCCTTAATTTATCGTTAGAATCTTTAAGTCGTTCATTGAAAGAATGTTAGACGGTATGTCAAGCAGACTAAACTGTTGGCATAGGTAAGCCCATAGTCCCTCCTGCTTGGAATAACCTTAGACACTCTGTTTTAATCTCAACTTAGTTCGGAAAATGACTTTTTAGTCTGTTATTATGCAGAAACGAGTGGAAAGTTCTGCCCAATCGTGGTAATTTTATCTTTCTCCCTGTTGAGTAGCACGTTTAAATTATTTTTTTTTTTTTTAAATTTTCATCACCAACTGCCATTATTCCAACTCAAGAACCTGCAAAATGACCCCAAAAGCAATTTGTACGAACCCCAAGTGCCGTAACGTTTCAAGCAATGTCTTTCAAAACACACTCGTAAGTATTGCACGGGCACACATTCCAATTCAAGCGCGTCATAACTTCCCGGCAACCAACAATTGCCCACACACCCCCACACCCCCACACCGCCATGCAAACGCAAAGCACTTGCAACGTAAGTTCATTCCAATCCTAAAGAACCTTTCTTGGAATCGCATTTGAAACGCTCCATTGATGACGATGTCTCAGCACCGCGTAGAACTCCTAACTCAACGCCTTATCGGGAATAACTCGCCCGTTGCGTGCACCTACTACCTGTGAAGCGTCCACCACCACCATTAGTGTGGTGTAGGGGCAGCCCCTCCCAGCCGCCAGCAATAACAATGTTCACAAATGAATGCGGGACAGGGTCGTAACGTCTGCGACTTCATTAGGCACCCAGGTAGTCGCACTTCCATCTTACGCTTTATGGTCGCCTCATTCCGCGGCGAGCGGAAACGCATAATATGCGAGGTGTTAAAACTACCATTTTGCCATTTTTCCCCATTTCCCTGTTCTGCCATTTCGCCTGCCATTCCTAGCCGGTCCTGCTCCCCGCTGCTGGTGGCGATGGCGACAAATGACTTCTAACAGCAAATCGAGGCGTCGATGAGTTTTGTTTTTTTGTCCAGCACACGTACGCGCAGTGAGACATTCCCATTAAGACCGACACCTAGCCCGCTCCTTGGCTGGTCGGCGCGTTAAGTTATTAATCATAAAGAATCACTGTTGACGCGTTGTCAGCGATTTGAAGTGCCAGTCCGGGTGGATGGACTAGGAGCAGGATGGCTGCGTAATTGCGTTTCCTAGGTGCGATCGGGCTTCGATTTCTAAATTAGAGAAGTCAGCTCACGTCATCCGATCAGTCACTGTCTGCGGGCGGAGCTGAGCAGCACGCACGCACGCATGACGGTTTGGGTGTGAATCCGTCTCGACTATCAGCTATCCCCTATCGGCTATCAGCTGGATGTCATCTGCCCCAATGTTGTGTAGGACATGGTGTTTCCCTGGCGGGGCGTGTGGTGATTGTTGGAGGAGAACAAACGGTGTGCTTGCAGTTATTAATATCTCCTGTCGAATCCTTTATCTTTTCATAAATAAAAGTGACGTTATCTGGCCGAGTGCATCAGTGAGGGAGGTTTACTCACTGCGCGATGATGACAGTGGATAGCGTGTGCTGGGGTGTTAGAATGAATATTGATGAGGGCGTCGTTACGGTGCTGGTGGGGGGCGGGTTGATGGCTTCTCAGCCTAGTTATGACCTTAATTATTTATTTATTTAAATTCTTGGTGATCTCCAGAGCATTTATTGTTTGAACGGACGTCATAAAAGTGTGGAGAATTTTACGAGGGACATAAAACTTTGTCACCGGCTTTAACCTGAGGCTGATGTGTTTTCCAAAGGTACTGGGATGTATGTATTGGAATCGGAAAGAGGTGATCCTTAAGGTCGTACCACTTTAGTTTGAAGTGAGAGTGAGATTGTTCTTGAGTGTTTCTTGGCGTTCATCAAGATGGGTATGTTTGAGATAACTGCGATCTTGTATCGATCTTCTGGAAGTGCAACATTAATACTGAAAGTATATTTGTCAAGCGAGATTGTTGAGGCCCCGTGGTCGCTTATTTACAATGAACCCAGACCACTAAGAATCTATTCTTATCTAGTCACGCAAAGCCATGAAAGCTCTAACAAATAGATTAGACATCATGCAACTTTGCCGACTATCTCTGTATCCCTGGGTATAAGGACACTCCACATACAAACTTGAGGGCGAGTTTGTTCTGGAATAGATCCAAGCAGTTCACAGCTTCTCCCTTAAACTAATTATTTGTAATTGCTTTTGGTTCAACTAGCTTATGACAAACAAGAACCAAGATGGTTCCTTAAGCCCGATAAGACAAAGTTTCTTCTTCTGCTCTAAGTGACCCTGGGACCACACCCTCTCCTAACTCATCTTGGAGAAAGTACTCTTAACCTTCACACCGGAAAAGTCGGTCTGGGACTCTGTACCCATTTCCTCCGGAAGATGCATTCTGTATTTTTTCGATTGTCCCAAAGATAAAGAATGGGGCGGAGGCTGACGTCTATAGCAGAGACCTAAGGCTTTGTTCCTTTTTTAATCTACTTTCATGCTGTAGCAGCTTTCAGGCAGATATTATAGTAATCAAAGAGGCACTGTGAGAGCTCATTGTTCCTGAGCTCTCACAATGCGTCTTTGATTGAAAGGAAATGAAGGCTTTGTTGAAAACGAATGTAATCATATGTTTGATGGCTGCAACCAGATCTCTTGCAGGTCAGAAATTCTATCAATACACCTCCCCTTAGTGCCGCTTGTCTCATAATGAAGTGGTCAAGTACTTCAACATTCACTGGTGCCGGGCAATAATGAAATCCAATGCGAGGCCAATGAGTTTACAGGCGCGGTACCAAAACCAAAATCTCGCCCGTAAGTGACAAGCCTTTCATTATTCCCGCTACTGTGAAACACCTAATCAAAACTAACACGTTGAGCGAACAAAACAAATGATGATAAATTTAGCCACAGTTCATTGCCAAACGCTCTCTATGCCTCCGCAACTATAAAGCGCGTTTGCAGACCATAATATGATAACAGGCCACTACGCTATTGGAGTACAGGCATTTTCCATACTGACTTCTGAAGGAGCTGCAGGGATAAGGAAGAAGTTAAAATCATTTCTTATCTCCTCTGCCACTCCTAAGCACTTGCAAAAATAAGAAAGGAACACTGAAGAAAGTATTTCTTTTGCGATCAAGATGAATTCATTGTGTGTTACACCTCAATAGCTACAGAGCTAGCTCATGCTGGTCTTAAGCTTGTTAAGGAAGACTAAACGCCCGACATCACTAGTGGCTCAAAGGCGGACTAACTGTAGTTGCCCATTAAGAACCAGCCTCTCCAACCTAACCTAACCAAACAAAACCTTAAGTGGCCATAGGTGGTGGTGGACCTGGACACCAATGTGTCTTTCTAGCCGTTGCCTTCAGTTGTGCACTCTAAGTTGGTTGAAGCCCTTCTGTACTTGTGTCACAATCATAGACAAGGACGTGTTTAAGGATCGGATTCAGAAACTCTTTTTTATGTTGTTCATGCGCTCTACATAGCTTAGTCAACTTTAACGTTGTATCCGTAGACGCTTAGCTAGGTCACCGTACAGGCTATGATGCTCATCATCGTATCTCCTTCTTCAGAAGTCATCACACTGATAGTTGCTTGACTGATCAGAGGGGACGCCTTTACGAATGCTGAGGTAAGGGAACCTTCTCCGTCTCTTCAAAAAGTCCACCAGGCTGTATCCGTTCTCAAGAGTGTTGTCATTCGGGCTGTGTTTTTCGATAACTCTAATAAAGATGTCATCCTTGCCGGCTTTGCGTTGTGCTCTAGAACGATCTTGGTGGCATAGCTTGGGAATTGATGGTAAGTCCTGTCCAGGAGATCATGAAAGTCATCTTTAACCATCGTTGAGGCGTAAGCGCAGATTAGGCTCACATTGCCGAT
The DNA here is from genome assembly GCA_944738645.1 of Eristalinus sepulchralis. Taxonomy (NCBI): domain Eukaryota; kingdom Metazoa; phylum Arthropoda; class Insecta; order Diptera; family Syrphidae; genus Eristalinus; species Eristalinus sepulchralis. The sequence continues at coordinate 61,343,883 of OX122886.1, forward strand.
GACAGCCTTGATGCATTTTTTATGAGGCACTTGCTTAGGTATTTAAAGCTTAAGACCTCTTGCCTAAATTTTCCTTCAACAACAAACTTGCATCCAAAGAAGTGCTGCCCTTGCTCTATGGTTGCAATCGTGGAAGAAAATGTCACAGTTTCTCATCCTCTTTTTGGCTGGCTCACCCATCGTAGCTCCTGAATGATGCGTAGTAGGCATTTGAGGCCTACCGGCGGTACGTTAAGGGATGGAGGTTTAACGTGCCGGAACGAAACTAGTTATCCATTATGCGTCTGCATGGTTTGCAACATTAAAGCCGTTCTCCGCTGAGGATAGTTGGAGTCTCGTAAGGAAGCTTACAATTGGAATGACAAGGTCTTAGAATAAAGGACATTTGCTGCATACATTCTTTAACCATCCAACTGCTTTTGTGATCGCAAGGCTGTATGTCTACTTCACTTGAGGACTTACAGTAATTGCTGTTAAAACTGAAGGCGCATGAGTCCACAGGTGACCGGGCTAAGCTTCTTCTTAGTGGGGTTTATTGGCGACTCCGAACACCGTAATTTGACAATTATTTTGTGATTTGTTAGCAACTCAAAATCCAGAGTAGTGAAAAAAGATGCAAGACATGGACGCTCAGACCACGTAAATTGTGTCATCACAACAGCCGCACAAGAACACTAATAGTTCTGTTGGCGGCGGCATCTCAACTTTTCCTTCCTAGCCTTCAGTTTAGGAATTTAACTAGCAACACACTGCCTCCCAGAAAACAGGAGCGACCACCCCGCCTTGCTGTCCGCCATCAAATCGTTGCCCTATGTACAAAAGCCTCTGTCTCCATAATAAAATACACATCTAAGTAAAATTTGTTGCATATGAACGAAACCTTAAAAATGCAAAAACTTACTTCTTCAAAATAAAGTTGTTTCGTTGACTCCTCGGCAATTGAAAACGAATAAAAATCAGTTGACAACTCTCTAGCGCCTTTCTAATGTTCCCTCAAACACAATTATCTGCAGCGTTCCAGAGCTAACTGCCACTTGATTAATACAATCGTCCAAATAATTAGAAAACCTGCTTGACGGCGATTAGTGTCCCACTGCGGCTGAATCCGATGCAATCAGTGCTCGGCCAGCTTCATAATGACCCGCTTCACACACTCCTGCCGCCATCAGTTGGTTTTTTTTCCGGCTCGGATAATTGCAGCGGAAAGTGTTACGCCGCCATCGGAGAAGTCGATTTGCCACAATTTTTGTAGCTCCCCCCACACCCAGGGGAACAGCGAAGTCGGAAAAGTCTCGTCGCGATTGAATTTTATCTCCCATTCACCGGTGTCAGCGGCAGCACCTTCTCAACGACGCACGAGGGGGCACGTCGCGTCGACGTCGTGACGCATAAAAACTCCTCAACAAGCGTAATGAAAATTCCGCTGGTCTAAATTACACGGGAAACTGAGGACGTGTGTCAATTTGGGGAATTTTCCATGTGCCCCATCGAACGTTGCTCCTCTTTTGCGTCCTCTACGTCCCCCGCGTGTGTGTGTCCTTAATTAACATCTTACAATGTCTGCGATGTAAGAATGGTGGGAGGGGGGAGGAGGGGACTATGTCGAAATTCTGTCGCGCCAGAACTTCATGTTTAATTTCTTTTTGCACGTCTGAGTGATCTGGAAAGGGACTGCAGTGACTGTGAACGGATTTGTGGAATTCGTCATTGGCTGGCGAAATGTGACGAGAAACCGCTTTATTTCTCGCAAAGGCCGCCGTCAGTCGGCTGTCGCAGCAGACCGGTGACAACGCGCCATGGTGATGTGGATGATGCGGATGACGCTGACGAGCCTTGAACTCCTTGGAGCGACATTGTTTACACAAGTTTGTGACATGCATGCGGCGTGCATGTCAGACATTTATTGACCACTTTTGGCCTGTTTGTGGAGTGAGTTTGTGTGGAAGGGGGGGAGGGAGAGGGAGAGAGAGGCATCCACTGTATTTTGGATTAAGGAATTATTTCTGTTGACATGGAATATGCGTCATTGTGTGGCAGAAACTGCTGAGGAGGTTCGGTTGCGATTTGTGAGTGAGTGGGGTTATAATGCTGTTGACCCCAGGCGACATGTGTGCGCAGTTTTATGGGATTAGCGGAGATAATGAAGCAACAACTCAACGAAATGTGTACCCGGAAGAAAGAGTTTTTTTTAGTGCCATGCTGCTGTTACGCGTGGACTAAATCACGGGGAAGGCATTTATCACCTGAGTAGACAGGGTAGACCTCTTCTTGAATATTTAAGAGCCTCCTGCAACCACAATCTACCGCTGTCTGGTTACAAGCACTCGCACCAAACTGGATGACAGCCCCCATCATTGTGTCGTTCAATAGTCTGTCGTTCCTTCAAAATCATTGCCTCTCCAACGTCTGTCAATAGTCTCCTCAAGCAGCTCCATTCGCTCGGTTTGAAGGCTGATCTAAACTAGATCACATTGATTTATCACAGAATCTGATATGTGGCGGTTTTCATGTTTGCTTTCCCTTTAATATGCTCCTACCCAACTAACACCCGCATCTGTGGCTCTTGCTCGCTTCGACCAACATTGCAACCCATGCGAGAAGGTACGAACGCGCTACCAGCCCAACGCCCAACTACCCCCCACGTGGGCTTATCTTACACAACATCTTCCATTACAAGCATGCAGGAAAAAATAAACGAACATGCTCGTATCAACTCACTCACGCGTAAGATCAAATCATTCAGAGTTTCGCAATGAAACCGAACCGCGTTTCCAAGACTCTTGTTTACACATCCAGCGTACAACACGAACAACTGTCGGAACTGAAAACCCCCCATCACACGGGCTGACCACAATTTAGTGTAACGTTTCAATTACCGCAACGAGTGCGTATCCATTTCCTCGCGCTGACAACTCAAGCAACTCCGCCGAGCGATGTTTGTTCAACAATGTTGCCGATTGCCTTGTGTTGGACGGGAGCACTTCGCTCTAGTAAACAAGTAAGTAAGCAGCAGCAGCGGCGGTGGCGCGCATCCACCAGTATGGGCGCGAAAGTGAAAATTGTAACTCATTCAACACCAGTGGCAAGAGGAGTTTCAGGAGTGTAGAGTTTCGAGTGTGTAACCTTTTAGGTGGGTAACACGTCCACCCACCCACCGTCATGCGTTGCGTTGCACGGCGAAACAAATGAATTCCTGATCACTTAACAGAGACGGTTACAAATTGGTGCCGGGAAAGGCGATGCCTCCTAAATTTATGCCGAGTCTGGTCCAAATAGGAGTGAGCTGCGCACAGGCACTCCATCCAACACACGGCGGAGACATAAATCCCCACGAAGCACGGCGAGCAGGCGGAATGACCACTCGCCGGCGACGGTGAGCATGCGCGTTTGCCGGACACTGGTTCCTTAATGTCGTACAGCCCGCACACACGGGGGACGCGGGCGCGCATCGTGGATGTGTCTAGGACGAGCGAGAGCGGATATTATGCATATGTTAACATAGTCTGGACAAGATTACAATTTTATTTGTACGGAGTGTGGCGGGGTGGAGAGCGAGAGCCCGACCAGGGCTAGAGGTTCCCATATGGTGTTGTGTGTCTCCATATCGTTTTCCATGCAAACATGGCTGGGGTCGCAGAGGAGGCGCAATGCTCGGTCGTAAAGTTCTTCTGACTCTTCTGACCAAGGAGAGTTGTGAAGCATGTTTTAGTTTAGTTAGTTGAAAGGTGTGCGTGTGTGCTAGGAATTGGGGTCTGATGTGAGTGCAAGCGGGGTCTGAAAGGTCATGCAAAGGGTAGGTGATTGGCAACCCCAAAGACGTATGTCTAGCACATTGCAGTAATTTTCTATTTCTGTGGGAATGTCCTGCTGAAAGTTAAACAAAATATAGCGAGATGACAAGATTCACAGATAAATAAGGCTTTCCAAAGAGAATTCATTCCATATTAAATTAAGGGGCTGAAGTCAGCTCTCAAGACATAGTATCGCCAAATGTTTTCCTTTAAGACAACCGGATTACTGTGTTGTCTTTCAGGCACAAACTTTAGGAAACGTGCTGCTGATTAGTCGTCAAGGAGTGCGATAAGGAGCTAGGGAGTCGTCCTTATGCCGATAGACAAGCTGTAATATAACTGCTCGAATCTCCACTAATAAGATCTAACTTTCTACGACTCTACCTTTAAAGGAGATATCGAAACAGTGAAGCGCTAAATTGTGTTGGGTTCCTGGTCAAAGAGGTATACCAGGAAACTGTGAAATAGACGAACTAGCCGGAAGAGGATCAACGGTCACAAGACATAACGTGTTCCACGTAGCTAGGGAATTGGAACAATGAAAATTGAAATCTAGGAAATAGCAGGTCCTGTGAGAGAAATCACAGCTATCTTCGTTATAGCATAACAAATTTATGCAACCTAGTAGGTGTCTTTACAGGTCACGTCACAGCATTGGGGTTGCCGTGTAATAACTTTTTTACACTTGGAAGAAGAAGAGGAGTAAGCTCCGACACATCTTCTCTGCTGGAGACCAAGTGCAAAAAAATGTTTTGGTCTCCTGTAGCACAAAACTCAGAGGGAAATTTACTTTAATGGAGTGTAAGACATATCCCAAGTGGATGTCAACCTTGTTAAACTCTTCATTAAGAAAATGAAATGGTGCAGGATTTAAGGATGAAAACTGGCTCAGTAACATCTTGGAATTTACCTTATCTACCTACAAACTGAAGGCGTTTATTTGAAACTGCTGAGCATATTTTTTCTCAACTGTATCCCACCAATGGTTGTCAATCTTTTCCTTACCATACACACACATACCGTTCTTCCATCTGATCGTGTACTCTACTTGAAACGGTGAATTTCCAAATTTTTATCAGTACAACCTCACGCTCTCTTCAGTCTGAAAAATAAAGTCGGCATAGACTTAACAAGCGGTTGTTGTTTTTTTCCTTCTGTCCATTCAGTCCTCCTACAAAACTATCGTCAAATTCGATCAGAAAACCGCTGACTACTAGTCAGTGGTGTCCTTAAATAAATTTAAATACTTTGCAAGAGGCAGATGCATCTGAAAAAGTAAAAAACTATACAAACAAGGAGACTATTAGTAATCTTTCAGTGTGGTCAGCGACTCAAAAGATGTGGCGTTGTGACGAATATAATAGATATCAATTTTGGAATCAAGTTTGAGATTCTGGGCTTACCACTGGCGCTACTGTTGGCAATGTTGTGATAATTCTGTGCACTAATTTCTGCTGTTTTCCGGCAGTACACAAGCAAAACTCAATCACTGTCAATTTTGTGACATTTTCGTTTAAATCTGTCACTACGGGACAGACCGAGTGTATCATAAACAATTGTGATCGTAAGCATAAATCGTAACTCCAGCTTGGACCCTATACCGCAAGAGATTTGATTTGAAGTCTGTCTAGGCTAACACAGTTAATTAATTAGGAGTCCTCAGATCTGAGGATCTCTAACAATAATTTAATTGTGAATCTGAAAATTCCATTATTAACTATGACCTACTGTGGACTATCTTCTTTTACGAATTTTTGATGTCTGGAAACGCTTGACTTATGGTCTTTACTTATTTTATGCTTTTCTCACATCTTGTCTCCAGCGTATTTGGTGGTAACATACACTTTTCGATCACCTCAAATTTCTACCTTATTTCTACAGTCCGGTTGGACTTGGGCCTCAACCAATATGCCTCTCCAGCCAGCACAATCTTTCGCCAGATGCCTCCAGTTGCGCACTCCAAGTTGGTAAAAGTTAATTGCGACAACCCCAAGATGAAAAAAAATCTGTGCAAAGCCTGTTCCATTATCATCAACACGTCATTCTCTGAATATTGTGAGATCAGACGGATGTGGTGTACCATGAGCTGCTAAGACCTGGCGAAACCATTGATGGGAAACAATGTCTAATACAACGTATTCGAGCCGTGCATTGTGTGAAAATGACCAAAAACTACCGAAAGGCGTGTCAGGGTGAACCATGTTCATCATGATCATGTTGTTGGGCCTCAACTCGGCCCCACGTGGAAGTGGCCATAAACTACCTGTAAATTCTGAAATGGGAAGTCTAACTCCAAACGACGAATTTTCCAGCCCTTGCCTCTTTCGAATACTAGGTTTTTATATGACGATTAACCCTAAGCTCGGGTCTTTTGAAGAAATCTAAGAATGGCTCAATGATTGGATCGATGCCAGAGAAGACTCGTTTTTTTAGAAATGGTATTCGAAAATAACCACAGAGATGGGAAAAAATAGTCGCTTTCGACAGACAATGCTTTGAAAAGTGTATTTTTTTACGTTTTTTCAGAGGAAGACGAAGTTTCGAATCCCATTTCGACTGCTGGTATACTGTTTCTCTCGTCATATCCGTGTCCATCAAATTGTTAGTTTGAGTACAATCTGCATGGCTTAAGTGTAGGTCTTCAAATGTAGGAATCTACCTGTGAGCTTGAAGTCAGTTTTGACACTGTCTGAGGGCAATTCATTTCCAGAAAGCGTCATATTCGTGTGGAGGAAACAAATTCAAATCGGAACTTGCACTTGAATTTGTAGGCACTTGTCGTCAAAATCGTCTTACGAGAGAGGGTCTTAGCAAGGTGGTGAATAAACTTGACTTCATTGTTGACTTCACCGCTTTCCCTTAGAGTGTGTAGAAGAAACGGAGGCACGAACCTGACCTTTTGCCACAATGGGCCAAATTTCGCATCTTAGACTTGCACAGAATTCAGTTAAGTCAGTCAAAATAGGAAAAGGACGTTCGCAAGTCTGTGCGAATAAGTCACCAAACAAGCCCGTCCCCTTGACTAGTCGTCCATTTCTTAACTTTCTGTCACATTCTTACCACACTCAGTCCCCTACATTCAGTTCCGCTCTCGTGAATAATCCACTGACTCCTCAACGGTTAAGAAATGATTTTATGTTATCGGTTCGTGCTTGCGCGTCAATGATTTGAATAAGCCAATGACCGGCTTCCATCAAACCGCGTCCCTCCGAGACGACAGTGACTTTCGCTTCCACGCCAGTGTAGCCAAGGTCCCAAATTACTTCCCGTATCACTATCCGCATCATGACTGAGTACATGAGTGCCCGGACATGCGCGGCTTGACACTAAAGCTCCCAAAAGCCAGTTCGCCAGCACTCCGCGGATCCATTAATCATAACATTAACTGTGTCAACCGCATCTGGGATAAATGGCAAATTCCTTACTGTAATCCACCGAATCATGCCAATCATTAATTCACGTTTTATCATCTTGATCCCTTCACCTGCAATCGGACGAATGTCGTCCAAAGTCGAATTCCGCGGCCAAGCGCGTCGCATCGCAGCAGCAGCACTTTTTTTCGCCATCTCCTCTGTCCATTTGCCAATTCATCCGGAGGGCATCTGAACGCTGCGTCTGTGTGTGTGTGTTTGTCTCAATGCCCATCCACAGCAAGGCAAGACTTTGTCCCAAAAGCGAAGCTCCCCGCGAGATCTCTAGCCGTTGCGTGTGTTTGTTAGCATTCCCGTTGCCAAGAGAGCATGGCATACCACGCTACGTTGCGGCAGTCGGCGCGCGATGTGGTGCGCACACGTTATTCCAGAAAATGCGTGCAACATCAATAAATTTGTTTGCAATCAAATCAAATGAAGTGATTTATGTGAAAGTCGCCCACAAAACAGCTTTTCAGGCACTTAGCCGTCCGGCGGCGGCGGTGCGGCCACGAAGGGGGTGTTTACCTTCGGGGCAGCAGCCAGGAAAGTGTGGAAAGGTGAGCAGATCTGTGCCGCACACTCGGTTGCCGTCCCATCGTGACGGTGGCTATGATCTGCGCCAGATGAGTGCTTGTACATGAGCATAACCACCGCACAGAGACGGCCGGCAGACTGGTGGGAGGAGATCGCGTATGGACTTAACGGCAAGATGAGGATTGAGGCTTGCTTGTTTGACAGGTGTCAACACGTTGTTTGGAAAGCGGTGCCGTTGACTTATGCGCGCAGATTGACTGCCTCTTAGGAGTGGGTCGCCTTCGACAGGTCCTCCGAGACTTTTATGGGAACGCTGTTATTTTTAGAACAGCTTCGACACTTCGCTCGACCAATAGCCGTTTTGATTTACAGATCTGATCACGCCTATGTTGGCTGGGGAGCTTGTTGTAATGTCCAGGAGCTGATCAAATAAATTTTGCAAGAACTCGGTCAATTCAGTGACAGCTAGCTGTGTCGCTGTATGTCGCGCTCCACGAATGGGTGCAGTCGGCTTCCATTGTTTGGAAAACGGCGGCGAGCAGGCGTGTGGCTTCACACCTCCAAAACGACACCCATTACCGTGTTGCCAGCTTTGTCCAACCGCAATGAAATCTTCCTTCGCACTCAATTCTCCGCAGGAGGCCGCCGCTACCGCCAATTACGTCCGTCGCAGCGCAAACGTCCATCTCCATTACACCACCGTCCGTCGGGGAGTTATGCAAATTTCCTCTCAAATTTAATCGGCAAAACGGTGAATTTGCATTTTACAAAGTATGTCTCCTCCTCCCCAGCAGCACTCCGCGAACCGGTCAAGCCAAACGAATCGAAACGAAACGGATGTGTGGGCGCCACGCCACGCCGCCGCCACCGCCACCGCCACCGCCAAGCCGGTTCTCTGCCGATAATTTATTCGAATTCTTATGAAAATTTCCATAAATTGGCGAAAAGTCCCACCGAGGCACGCCAATAGGAACGGACGATGGTCACTGCTGGCCAACTGGGTGTGTTCCGCACCACCCCAGCTCGCACCATAAATATCTCAATTCCCGATTTGAATCAATCACAACATCACATCAAACCACCACAGCGGCCTTATCGCGACGACAAGATCTATTGTGTTCACCTCATTCTGGATTTTATATCTCATAAATTCACATCGACGCGGTCCGCGAACGGGAATCGGCCGCGTGTGTGCGTGTATTGGATTTCGTTCGTGGCAATAAACGCGTCTTAATGAGTCGATAATTAATTCGGAGACAATCCCAGCACAGCCACGCCGCGCCGCCATCAGCCGGGGCACCAACCATCCAGCGCGCAGCAGCTGTCAAGTGTCAAAGGCTACTGTCAAGCTGACAGCTCTGTCCAGGCGGGGAGCACCGACGGACCCACTCTGACGGACGAGCTGTGATGGAAAAATTAGTCGAGAAGATTTATATCGGTATTGGATTTTTATTGGCTGACAAACAACAGCACGTACTGACGGCTAGGTGAGGCGGTGCGATGGCTGTGGCGGAGGATAAGGGACTCATCGGATTATTGTCGAGCTGATAATGAGGCCTCATAAAAGGCGAATAGATCACTAGCGCGAGTGAGCGACACAATGAAGAGGTTTCTTTGGGGGCATTTGCATTCGAAATCGAATAACAAAACAATTAACGACGAGGATTCAGTTCCAAAGTAGACCATAAAAGCTAATTTTATGGGCGTTCTTCGGGCGAGGAGTGGACGTGGCCCTCTAATGTGGGATTCTGGAGTTTTATTGCACACTTTGGGAGATCGCTGATAGCTCAGGGAATGACAGTTGTTTCGGGAACAGGGACTTATTAGTGAAGCGTAATAGATGTCCGATCTGATTAGGAGCACGTTGTTCCTAGATAAGGGGCGGGTATCTGGTGTAAGTTGGTTAATTATGTACGACACATGGAGAGGCGCGATCTGTGAATGGAGGCATGATGACTCATGCGGTGGGGAACACCTCGAACACCTCTGTGGTTGACAGATGTTCTGGGGAGCTGATGCGAGTGGATAGCAGTTTCATTTTTTTTGGTTGGCTTTCTCACGGCATCTGGTTTAATGTGTTGTCCCGGTAGACATAGGGTCTTGGAAATTTAAGCTCGGGTGACATTTTCATTTCTAGACACTGCCTAGGTGTTTTAGTTTCAGAACTGAGACCAGGTTTGGGAAATCTCAAAAATATTTGTATGGATGCATAAACTATGGAAGACAAATTTAAAGTCGCACCTTTGTCTAATAGTTAGAAGAGGGAGTCTTCAAGAAATCTCGAATTTTGTTTACCACCACAGGGTCCACCACTAAGTCACGTTGATCAATAGGCTCGAGGTCGAACAATGGTTGTACGTACCTTTACTTCCAAAAGATGAGTTTCCTCCCTTACGGCGGCAATAGGGTTTCGTTAACAAGTCAAGTTTCTGCGTCTAAAATTTGACGAGTACAAAATTCTCAACGGCTGTAGATAATTTTTGAATGTCAATGGAGGCAACATCCTCCACCACCGTAGACAGTGATTGTCAAGACCAAACTTACGTCAAGGGAGGATGTCGGTTGCGGTTAAGATCCTGAACACCAAAAATCTCAAAAAATCTCGAAATCGACGTAAGTTTCCCTTTACACCCATTTTGCATCTAAATTTTAGGTATGTTGGTCTAAGGATAGTGAAAGCCCTATCAAAATGCAATGACTGTGACAAATCAACTGGTGGGCAGTGCTGTCGACGCTTTCAAGAAGAAAGCTTGGAAAGTGCTAAGGGATGCAGTTCTGAATGGACATTGCTCCCGCCTTGAAGAACAAAGAAATCCACATAACCCGTTGCCGGGCAACAAGGCACATCGTCAATGGAGATTTGATCGTTTGGGAAATCCAAGTTTTGCAAAAGAATCATCCTTGTAGGCTATCTTAAAAGTTTGTGAGCGAGTTCGCAGCAGTTGCTCTCAGGTACATATTAACGGCCGTGTTTCACAGAAAAACATTCAATGCAAAACCGACAAGCACACCAAGCAACTGTGATATTACACAAAACGAATAGAATCTTCTTAAAAATCGACGTATGGCTGACTAATGCGGAAGCGCAGCGCAGTTCCGTCACAACATCAGTTTCGTTTCTTTGGGCATCCGTTCAAAAAGCTGTTGATCCGGTAATTAAAGAGAAACAAGTAAATAAGGACAAATTGACTCTTCAAGCACCAAATTAAAAAAAAAATGCCGCCATTGAGAGGGTTTCGGATTGTTTTCACCTTGGATCGCTCTTGAAAACCAAACCTATTTCTTTAAAGAAGTTAAGCAAAAGAAATGCCCAAACAAAATGCCTAGGTACTCTAAGGTTGCCCTGAAATCTACAAAATGCTATAAATTGAAATAACCATTAGTTTCTATTCAACACCACCTGTACTTTCTCCTTCATTCGAAGGAGTTCCTAAAAGTTCATAAAACTTGTCCTTAAATTTCCTTTAAGTAGCAATATTCCAGAGCACTGCACTGCACTGCAGCTGTTGAATTATTTTAATAATAATTGAATGGCACTACAGCCCATAGGGAGCAGGGCCTAGGCCTACCTTCCACAATAACTACTCGTGTTTTGCGTGCTACTGTTCTCACGAGTAGAAGGGACCTACAGTCTTTTGCCGATTCTAAACGGCGAGATTTGAGAAGCTTCGCATAGACAATTGATGATGTTTGTGTGTTGTCAGCAACTCGAAAGAGGTATTGCCATGAAAAGGTGTCGCGTCCGGGAATCAAACCTAAACTTTCTGCGTGGCGGTCGACGCACTTAACACTACTCATTTAATTTGCATTAGAAGTAATTTTTAACTGTCCCAAGGTTCTTTCAACTACTCCCGTTGCAAGAATATAATGGCGTCGGTAAGATTGTTCAGATGCAGTTAAGTAGATGCCTATTCTAAATGGTGTCATCAATATTCTACCATCTACCATCTATATCTACCATCGCCGAGTATGAAGTCCTCAAGTCTCCTTTTAATTCTTGACCCGAGCATATCAGCTGTCAAGGGATTGTTCTGGAATATGAGATAATATTACTAATTAAAAATTATACCGATGACATCTGAATTAAGGTGTTGGGATCCTTTGAACGTTGCTCCAATCAATACCATAATAAGAGATTCCGTGGCGCTACAGGCCATGGCGGCGCTACCGGCCATTGCGCTTCAGGGCATGGCGCTATAGACAGAAGTGGACCTGAGTTTCAACCAACATGCCTCTCCAGCTAGCACGATTTCTTGCCAGCTCGGAACTTGTATCAGCATCCAGTTGCGCAGTCCAAGTCGGTTGTGGTCCTTTTCCACTTGTGTAAGTCCTCTCAACCGAGTCCACAGTCCCGTTGTCCCAATGGCTCGGATTTGAAGATTTTTCGGGTCGGAGCAGTCATACGCTCTACTTGGCCCAGCCACCTTAAGCGTTGTATCGGAAGAAGGAAGTTCGTCGTTAAATCTTTTCGTCAAGGCGCCAATAACGCAAACAGAAACAAAAATCGCACGCAGAACTTCTTTTCTCGAGAAGACTAAGGTTCCGCTTATAGTAACGTGTAAGTTTCTGCACCGTAAAGGAGGACTAGGATGATCAAGGTGTTATATAAAGCAAGCTTAGTCCTTCAAAAGAGGGCTCTGTGACTCAATTGCCTTTTGAGCCCACAGAAGCAGCGATTGGCAAGAGTGATTCTGCGTTTGATTTCGGTACTGGTGTTAATGTCCCTATTTACCGCGGAGCCGAGGTAGACGAAGTCCTCGACTACCTCGAAGTTTCTGCTGCCTAGTGTGACGCTCTGTCCGAGACGTTGATGTTGTGCGTCCTTCTTCGATGACAGCATATACTTCGACTTGCCCTCATTTATCGCCAAAGCCGTTTTAACCGCTTCCGCTTCAATGCCAACAAATGCATCATTTACGGCTCACTGTGTTCGTCACTTCAATGTTTTCGGCGTAAGTTAGCAGTCGGACGGACTTTTAAAAAATCCTGCCTCTGCTGCTGGCTTGTTGGTTACGCACGATCTTCTCAAGAATGATAATGAAATGATGATGAATGATGTTACATGACAGTGCATTGCTTTGTCTAAAACCCTTCTAACCTTGAATGTCTCTGTGAGATCGTTACTGATCTTTGCGGAGCAGCGAAAATTCTCCGTTGTTATTCTACACAATCTGACGAGTTTGGTAGGAGAACCAAGACTAGACATGGCACTGTATAGTTCGTCTCTATGCACGTGGTCATATGGGGCGTTCAAATCGACGGACAAGCGAGGCTCATAATATAAACTAGAAATTCCACTCTTCTTTAAAACCTAAGTGCCATTGGCGTTAGCTTACCCTGTCGCTAGAATCGTTATAATCATTGGATAAGGATTTCTTTTTATCCTCCTCGTGTCAAAGAAGACCTCATAGCGCCTCAGTTTTGTCACAAACACCGCAATTAGCTAATTTCTCGCATCCACCCAATCCAATTCTTTAAAGCAACTTGTATTTTCAGAAGGAAAACTACCTCCCTCTAAGTTTAAGTAGAAATAAAACTGCTTTCCCAGAATATTCAAGTTTCTTCAAATGCTCCCTCAATCCCCATATCCCACGAAACATCTTCCAATTCGATCGTGTCCCTGTAGTGAAATCCAATCCGCACCCAACGTCATGCCGACACCAACGCCAACCAATGCCCGTCGACCGTCAAGGGGCCGATTCAAATCGCTAGGCCAATTAAGCCATTACAACATAGCTCAGGCAATTAATGCACATTCATGCGTTGTCGTGTCGCCCGTTCGCTCACACCTGAGCGGTGTTGCACACAAGCTAATTGAAATCATTACACTCGTAAAAATGCTAATTCAATTAGCCGTCAAGGCGCGTCGAGAAGGATACACGGACAACGCCGAACAAAACCGCAGCAAACCTGGGAACGAGCGCTTGGAAAACGGGTATCTTCATCAGCATCGTCCTCCTCATCATTATCGTCGTCGTCGTCGTCGTCGTCGCCGTCGCCAAGGTAGTCGTTGTTGGTGCCGGCATCCCACATCTGCGCTAGCGTGTCGTACATCCGAGCCACACTGTTGCCGGTGACCCACAACAAGTTCCGAACGATATTGATTCAGCGCACATGCAAGGAGATATCCATCGGGGATGCCAGCCATATGCCGGCCGCAGCCAGCACCCGGCCTGACCAAGGCACGACCCAACACGCTGTATGCAAATGTTCGACAGTTTAACATGCATGTCGATCTGAGCGGGGGGCACCCGTCGACCGCATGGCCTGACTCTTGCTCTGTGCCGCCCGCCGACGACACCCGGGCGGCAACTACCAGAGGTCGCTTACAAATTTTCGTATGTCTCTGCGGTCGTCCTTATCGGGAGGGGATCTTAATTTGTGACCAAGGAAGCTAGCTGCCCTCGCCCCAGCCTAGCTGGGCAGGGTAATAAAAACGAAATCAGAGATGGACGCATTTCCTGTCCGGCCGGCCGCGGAGGAGGTGTGAAAATCAAGCGGCGTCGCACTACGCATCAGGACCGTCCACGCCGCGGATGCATCGACCACCTCGGTCACCCCTTGTGGTCGATGCATCTAAACATTTTTATGGTAATTACCGGAGTATCGATGTCCCTGATCGCTTTATTACACACAATCCGCAAACTTGCACTCGAACTGGGGTGGGTCCTGGCCGCGACGTCGTTGTCGTCGTCGGCGGCTGGCAATGAGCATGGGAGTGCCGAGGAGAGGAGACTCCTTGGCATGGCCTGTTGCCTGTTGCCTGCTGCCGGCTAGCGGGCGACTCTCGACGCTCGCCGCTCACACCGCTAGATGCATGCAACGAGATGAGAATCGCTTCTAAGTTATTAGTGGGTGTAAACCTGTGAATTTACGAGTTGATGTAATAGTATCGGCAGAAGTTATCGGGCGCTGCACGATGTGCGATGGTCACCGATTGGCATCTGTGCGCTCTGCTTAGAGGAGGCGCTAAAGGAGGGCGGCTGGCCGGTGGGCTGGTGGGATTGCTGCAAAATGGAATGGATGGAGCGGTATGGCTTGGCTTGGCGTAGGGAGGTGGCACTGAAAAGGTTGTTACCTTGCTGTTCGGGGCAGTTCGGTGGGAGATTAGATTTTAATCGGCTCCGTGAAATATGCGCAGCTTATTGAGCATTCTGTTGAGGGGGTGTATCGTGGCAAGTGACCGTCACGCCTTCTTGCCCAGATTGATAGCTGAGTTAAGGGAAATTGATTAGGCTTCTTGAGGAAATTGAAAAGGATGCCAAGGCGCCGAAGAATTGAATTTTAGAGTTGATTGTGGGATTGTTTGCAACCAAATTGTTGGCAATTCCTGGCCCGAATTTGAGGTGCAAGGGACTTGACAGAACTGTCTGACTTCTTCGTGTCCTTTCGTTTCAAAGACTCATGGCCAGAGAATGGCAAGAAAGTATGTAGTAGACGGCATACTCAGTTTGAGGTTAGAGTGGACTGGAAACCATCCCCCTCTCACTACAAAATCAAACGAGTCCGCAATCATTGCCGAGTTCTGAGGACTTTATTCAAAGAAATTCAGAACATTTCGACCAAGAAGTCCTAGGCATACTTCACGTTAAATGCAGCGGTAACGTTCAGAATGCTTGTGTTGTTGTTGGCCTCGAAGATGTGCAGCTTGATCATAAAGTCTCCACTGGGGAAGGTCGTGGGGTAGAAGGACAGGTCTAGAGGATACCGCCGAACGGAGATGTTGCCCTAAGAGAAAAAAAAATCAATCCCAACTCGCTCGAGTCCCGACAGCACCGCCTCACCTTGCTGGGACAAGTGTCAGGGAAGCTCCCGTAGTTCCTCCACATCGGCATCATGCGACTGACGACATTGGAGCGCTCAGTCTTGTCCAAAACCTTGCACAGATCCTCCGTTGAGTCGATGAGAAAGTTCTTGTACGTGACACCTTCCCTCCTAAACAGGGTGAACCTTATCTGGGGAAGACGAAAAGAGCTCTTTAGCCGCTCCACCGCACATCCACACAGAGCCTACCATGAGATTGTCCAGCTCCTCGGGGAAGGTGCAGTCAAAGTTGATGACCTGCATTTTCTTGCGTATCGTCTCCACGGAACAGGCTAAGTTCGCCGAGTACACTTCGTTCCCAGTGCAGACTATGGATTCTATTCGAATCGGAATGGCGGCCATCTGAAAGCGACCAAGAACTTGTCACGTCGCCTCGGAAATATTCCTCCGGCACTTACCGTTCCTGCGACGCTGATAAAGGCGGCAAGCACAAGTCCAAGCCAATCCATGTTTGGCGGCGGAATGATCAAAACCGTCAGGACTGCGACCTCGACTAGCGCAAATGGATTTTTAAAAGGCGGCCGCGTGCGGCAATTATTTCTCAATCAAACCGAAAGTTCGTTCCGATTCGCGAGCTCTGCGGCTCTTTGGGCCGCTAATTTGAATCGACGAGGTGGATCTTGATTGAAAGCCGTCACTAATGGGGACGCCGGCGCACGGAAGTCATTTGAAATGACAAATTGATTATTGGACGCGATTCTTACTGCCAGTCCCAACTCACGTTACGGTTTTGTTACATCACCGGCGCTGGTCTTTGAACGTGCGCGGTGCGTCGTCGTCCGAACCGCATTTCAAAAGCGGTACGTGTACGCACAAGAAGACGATGGAGAAGCAGTAGAAGCAGTGGAAGAAGAAGAAGGCATTCCTCCACGCCGAAGGTCTGTTATCTTTGGTGGATTCTTTGGCAAGAGCACACACAGCCTGTAGGACAGCAGATACCGACTGGTGATGAGACGGGGAGGGAGAAACACGAAACAAGAGCGGTCTCCAAGGCAGTACCACATGGGACATTGGTGAATTTCTAATTCTTCCCCCCTCACTGCCATCACTGCCATCACCGTCCTCACCGTGATCGTCGTCGCAGTGTCGCGTTTTCCCTGTTCCTCGTGGCACCGTGCTTCGTCGCAAAGATACATTAACATTAAGTGTGGGTTACTGATAAGAGAAGAGGTTCCACGTCCCCATCCGCATCCACATTCACACATCGACGTCGGTGCATTTACGGTTGCGTCGCGTTCGCCGCGTGCGTGTCTCCTCTCCCGGAGGCTTTTAAATTGTCTTGAATGGATCTTCCTGGAGAGCTGGTTACTCTTCGTCAAGTTTTTGCTTTTAGATTTGCATTTTGGTTGTCGTTCTTGTTGTTGTTGTTGTTGTCTTATTTTCGCGGTTAGGTTTTATTGCTCGAGGAAGATGAGCGCAAAAAGGCGAGGATGAGATGCGGTCTTTTTCGCTAAATCGAAGTGTATTTGCGACAACGACGCGAGATTGAGGCAATTATGTGTCAGTTCTACAATGAAGCTGGTGAGAGAATGTGATCGAAATTTTGAAAATCCAAAAATCATGCAACCATTCGTGAATAACAGCAAAATGTCGAAAGCCTAATATTCCGTCCTACAGGATGATGAAAATATCGATACGCGAAAAGTTCAAAATTCTAAGATCCAAAATTCAGAAAGTCCAAAATTCGAGAATCCATACCGCTAAATGGGTTAAGGCCCAGAATCTTTAAACAGCTAATAATGTGGAAGACTGCCGTTTGGAAAAGTCCATGCGACTTAAACTCAGTAAGTTTTAGGCTTCGGAATTTGGTGCTTTTGCCAATTTTAGACGACTTTGAGAGAGGTATGGAGGGATTTTCGACTTTATGCAGAGCTCGGAGCTTAAACTTTTCTGAATGTTGGATATTTTAGAATTCTGTTCTGCTACTGTTACTCAGTACTCAGCTGTTATAATTATTGACTGCTTTTGGACAAATTTTGGAACCGAAAACGTTAATCTTGACAGTAAGGGGTTTCGCTGTCGAATGGTGTAGAAGTCTTCAACACGGACTTAACATATAAGAGGTCTTAGACCATTACTTGCATGAAGACTTCTACAAAGAAGAGTGCAAGAAATTGGACAAAGATTTGGACAGCGACCTGGATAAAGTCTGGGAGATTACTTTGACAAGCAGGCTTAAGAGAACTTGGCAAAAATAATTGACAGAGACTTAGGCAAGGACTTGGACGAGAATTCGGACACGAATTCGTAAAAGGACATTGACTAGGACTGGGGAAGGGAGTTGAATGGGGACTTAGACAGAAACTTGGATAAGGTTTGGACGAGGTCTTAGTCAGAGACTTGAAGAAGAATTTAAACAAGGACTTCGACGAACAATGAAATAAATTTTCGTGTTAAGTTCTGGACAAGGATAATAATAATAATTGAGTGGCACTAAAGCCCACAAGGGTTCAGGGTTAGTTTCTACGACAACTACTCGTGTTGTGCGTGCACTGCTCTCTCGCGAGTAGAAGGGACCTACAGTTTTGTATCGACTCCGAGCGGCGAGATTTGAAAAGCTTTTCATAGACAATTGGTACTCTTTGAGTGTTGACAGAGGTGGTGCCGTGAAAAAATGCGAGGTGTCCCGCCCGGGAATCAAACCTAGACCTTCTGCGTGTGGGTGGACGCATTTTTCCACTACGCCACGGCGACCACAAGGAACGAGACAAACAATTGGACAAGAATGTTGACAGGGACTTGAGCAAAGATTTCAGCGAAACCTTTGAGAGAGACTCGTACGCTGACTTGGACAAGGAACAGAATAATAACTTGGCCAGTCAGACTCCAGAAATTGAAGCGATCCATCAATTTTTGAAATATTCAGCTTTCATAAGCAATTTGCCTTTGGGCTTTTTGACTTCTTCAGATCTTAGGGTTTTTTTTTAACATTCGGGCAGTTTATGTTAATTGCAGTCATTAGTGCCGATTTTAAATATTGATTGGGACACATTTTTGAAATGAAAACTTAGACGCAGAAATGTGAATTCTGCAAACTTTGGAGTTCACAAATTTTCGGTTTCAATTTTTGGATCTACTTGTTTTTAGAGATTTTGGCTATCGAAGACTTTCGCGTTTCTGAGCTTTTTGAAATTTTCTACTCTTGGGTCTTTCATTTTCTCCGTTCTCGTGCTTGAAGTCTCGATTGTGTTTTTGAAGTACTTAATACCTTGAATTTTTGAACCAGAAATTTTAGGCCCCAAACTTGTTAGACGAAAAATAAGATTTAGATCTTGAAAACATTTTCAGAGTTTGTGGTTTTTCGTCGGCTTAGGTTAATTTATTTTAAGTCCTTATGAAACCTTCTAATTGTGAACTTATAAACTTAAATATTTGAGTCCTTATACTTTTGAAATCTGTGTTGGTTATCCAATTGCCTTGTTACACAAATTTTAGTACATCAACAATCAGTTCCCTCAAAACTATCACAAGTACTTCTTGTCTTCTCTCAAAAAAAAAATTTGAAGAGTAAAGTTCTTTTGGCACTTGTAAATCACACACAAATGCGCGCATCCTTTTCCTCATTTTGGAATTAAAACTTTTATTGATGAAATGAAAGCCGGATAAGAAGTGCAGCAGCGAGCACAACAGCAGCCACAGCAGCAGCCGCATCCACATCGACTCTGTGTGGCATTTGCTAAAGTTCCATCATAAACCCTCTCTTTCCCCCCACACCCATCATAGCAGACCACAGCAAGGTATCAGTGCCCACTCTTTACGAGTACATATATCAAGTAGGTACACTCATATCTCAAGGAGGCCACAGGAATAAAATAAAAACGAAAATAAAGGGGAACTGTAAAAAGGGCCCAACCGACTCTCAACTGATAAGAGAGACGTCATTGCTGTTGCTCGGGTTCTTATTATAATTAAAGTATCCCCCCCCCCACCTCCTCAAACGCTGCACCAACCAAGCAACCTGCCCAGTGAGGTGCGGCAAGACGAGGCAGACAACACTGCCGCAGAGTGGTGGTACTGGTGGTGGTGGATGATGGTGGTTGTGACTCGTATGCAAATGGATTTGTATCATGTGGTGTTGCAGGTCCATTAAATCATCAAAAGCGAGGTGTGCGCTCGAGGACGAACCACATACGTACGGGGATAAGTGTAAACAAATAAATATAGGCAAGGGAGATGCGGACAGAAATTAATTGTCAGTCCTTATCGGGAATTATTAATAATTTTGCCTGTGAGTAGCCATAAGAGCCAATGAAATATTTTGCGATAATTAACAGTAATTGGTCATGTGACGTCAGTGGTAAGTGGTTTTACGATGACAATTGTTGACAGAGGAAGATTTGAAATTTGGAAGGGTACTGTGTCTGACGTTCTGTTCTGCTGGGAGAGGTGAAGGTTGAGAAGGTGAAGGCGTTTGTTAGAATAGCGGTGGACAAAACGTATACACATAGTCAGAAAAGTTTTCGTGAACGCGTTAGTATTTTTTTTTTTAAATTGTGACAACCTGATAATTTTCTATTTCTTACCAGGTTTGGGTCATTATCTAGTTGGAGTGTCGGAAGTTATTGCCAATACTCAACAATTGAGCAGTGGATTGGGGTTTGTTCTGGCGAATATTCAAGTGCAGGAATTTATTCATCGGTGAATGAACGAAAAAGGCGATTTATGGAAATTCCTAGAATTTGTGTAAAAGGAAAGCAGCAGAGCATATTCCTTTGCAGTGGTGCCATTTATTAATTCCTGTTAAAATTGAAGTTTAGCTCCGTTGTACGGAGAATTTTTTGACTGCATGTATGGGGCTGATACCGAAATGTAAGTCGTCATACGAATCGCTAAAAATTCAAAAACTGGATGGAAACAAGAAAGATAAACGTGATTTTCAAATCGATTAGATATATTGAATTAGCAAAAAACTGTAGGTCCCTTCTACTCGTGAAAAAAGAGTAGCACGCGAACAGTAGAAGCTAGGCTCTGGTCCCTTGTGGGCTGTAGTGCCACTCAATTATTATTATTGCCATTCATACTCTTTACATAGCTGAGTTAAAAAAAATCATTGATGTCCTTTAAGTTCTCTTGATGCCCATTGAACTCACTTTGGTCGCGTTTTTTTTAAATGGCGCGCGCTAAAGGGATTATTTAGTACCCTCAAGTGACCGGAATTAAGTCACAGCACGGGCCGGAGGTACAGAGGAAGAGATGGAAAGGAGGTAGAGGTGCACATTGGTTTTAAATCCCTGCCGATTGTAATGAGGGGGAGGAGCATTCGATATTCGTGTGGTGCGGCTAAAGAACGGGTCTCTAAACTTAATTGTACGTCCGAAGGTGGGCTTAATGGTGAACGGGTGGGCATTCCCAGCGAGGCGTGTATTATGGGTAGATTCTTGAAGGGGACGAATGCAACTGGCTAATTCATTAGAGTATTTTTTGTTATAATAGCAATAAAATAGTGATAAAGACTCAACATTTCGTGTATGTTTTAGCTAGTCGATTGGCTTCACAACATTAGTTCTACCAATAAGTTTTATCGCTCGCTGTTGAATTCTGTCTAGTAGGTGCATGGAGGTTTTAGGAGTTTCTGGCCAGATAGGAGCGTTATTCTCAAGTTTTGGGCAGATGTAGGTCTTATATATTGTTGCCAGATCAAAAGGGGTGTAACCTTTCTAGCATCGCTTTAAGAAGCCTAGACATTTCGCCATATTTTTGGCGATCTCGAATATGTGACCGTTCTAAATAAGTGTTGCGTTGATACACATGCCGAGGATGGAAAACCGTTCGGTTTCAGCAATGCTAGAGCCAATCATAGACAATGGCTAGTTATTTTGGGAACACTTGAATGGCAATAGAAAGCATTGGGTCTTGGAAGCTTTAAATTTCACTCTATTCTTCTTACCGTTGCCGTCAAGATCAGAATTTAATGAGCTTGACATACGCTGACTTTCCATGCTTATGGCCGAAGAAGAGGATTGGATTCGAAGTGGCAGAAAAGAGGTCATTTATAAAAATGAGGAAGAGTGTTGAAGACAAAACGGAGCCCTGGGGAACATCAGCGTTAATATGGTGACTATCAGATTTGAACCCATCCAATACGACTTGTATTGAACGGTTCAAAATGTATTTTCTAATCCATTGAAGGAGAGCCTGATGCCAAGAGAGCCTGATGCCAAGAGAGCCTGATGCCAGTCTCTGTCAAATGCCTTTGAAATATCAAGTGCAACAATTTTGCTTTCGCCTACATTATGCAAAGATTGGTTCCATCCAGCCATCAAATCGCCAGTGGACCTGTTGCTGCGGAAGTCGTACTGCCGGTCATTAAGAAGCTTCCGGGTTTCAAGATATTTTTTAAGCTGACGGTTTATCTGCGTTTCCATGACCTTAGAAAGTAGGAACGTAAGCGCTATGAGTCGGTAGGAGGTGGGCGATGATGGTTCACCATTTTTATGGACGAGCTGGAAAAATGTTGCATTCCGCTTACTCGGGAAGAGTCCTAAGGAGTAGGACAGATGGAAAAGCTTACGCAGTGGTTTTGCCAGCGTAGAAGAACATATCTTTAGAAGAACAGGGGGTGTTTCATCCCGGCCAGCGGATTTGTGTATGTTCAGATCTTTAAGTACTCTTGCAACTGTATGAGTGCAATGGGAATGGATTTGTCCCATGGAGAATTACGTACAGACGGACACGGCGCACAATCTGGTAGCGTTGGGCTGGCTACAAAGTGTTCAGCTAGCAGATTCGTTTTGTCTAAAGACGAGGCGGTATTCTTTAGGTATTTACGAAAGACCAAAAGTTTTTGCTAAGTTTGGGGCAATGCAGAACTTTTTTGCCTCAAATTTTGATCGTAAGAGTACACGTCTTATTTATGCATTGCAGTGTAAATCGTTTCCGGTTTTTCTCAGAAGGATTGGCTTTAAATATCCGGAAGCTTATTTCTCTAAACCTGATAGGCACCATGCAGCTTGAGTCATACCACACATCTGTCATGGGTTTGATACTCTTCACTCTGTGAGGAATAAGGGATTCCAAGCCCAATAAGATAATGTTTGTAATCGTATCAGCAGCGGCATCCACGTCTCTATGGAGGATGTATAGTGCCCGATTAAAATCCCTTAAGAAATTGTTTAGGCCGCTCCAGTTGGCTTTTCCATAGTGCCATACTGTTCGCTTAGGGTTCTCTAACTGATAGGGGCGAGTACGGAAAATTGGCTGATACGGCACGTTGGTCTGGCGAACCTAGAGGCGACAGTACGTCAATTGAATATTTCTTAGGGTGAGACCTGAGAAACAAGTCCTTCTTCTTAAGAATGAAGCCGAGAAAGTCACATAAATGTCTATTGCCTTGTCATTGCAGCATACTACGCCAGTGAACATTTTTTTTTAGACCCAGGAGTCAAGGCGTACCCCTTGCCTTATATCTTCGTGATTTTGAGAAGACACGAAATTCAAATTCTATCTTAAACGTCACGAAGTTTGTCTGATTCAAGCCACAAAAGCGAAGACAAACATTTCTATGAACTTTTCAATTGGCAGTGCCTCCCCAAAAGCGAATTTAAAGTGTGACCACAAGATTGTTTGTAAATAGGCTCCACAGCAAGCAGACAACGGCACCAAACTTAGCACTTCCGCCCGAAAATTGATCGTAAGTGTCACTAAGTTCTAATGCAACGTTGCACCCATTTTCATTTAAAACAGTTAATTACGTAAACGAGTGTTTTGTTTCCTAAAAGTTCATACATTTATTCCCACCAACTTGCACAACTCAGCAGCGTGCTCCTCCATTAATACAACAACTTCACTTCCGATGGACAGTGGCTGATAAGTGGAAGACCTTAATCGGCGCCTGATTGCCACGCTGCAAGTTCATCCCACTTCCAGCGCGTCCATCATTGCGCGTACGAGCTGACCGCCCAGACTGCTCTTTGGCCGATCATCATTTGTTGTGCACACCGAACGTCTTCCCCCCGGCCAACAGTTCCACGGATCGAAGTGATATTTAGCGGCGGCCACCGGATCGCCAGCTCAAGTAGGTGTTCCATAGTGCTGATAAATGGGCGGGATTAGAATCTCGGAATCACAGAATTTATGTAAATGCATGCTACAGATATAAATATCATATTTATGGTCGTCTATTTACATTTTCCAAATCATAATGCTACGACACAAGAATGGCACTGGCAGCGGCGGCCCTGGCCATGGCACTGTGGCTGTGGCTGTGGCATTGATATCGGTACTGACCACAGTCCACTCACACCTGTCCAGCGCCGCTGCTGTCGCCGGTGTCGTCGTCGCCGCTGTCTCCCTCCCTCTCTCTCTGCGTCTGTTTCAGCGGCTGATGCTGATGTTTTGTTTAACCAAACGTAATGGATACGGTCTCGCGCGCACGATGAGTGTGGTCCGGGCGGCTCTGAGTGGTGTTCGAGAGATGAAGATGAGGTCTCCTCATGTGTTGTCTCTGCGTGTCTCTCTATGATGACATCAAGTGGTGGTGGACGCAGCACTTGGCTCCGTTCCATACCCAAAATGGTCAACAATGAAGATCAAAATAATTTCACATTAATTCCATCGGGATGTATCAATTCGACAGAGCGTTCGGAGTTCGAATTTCTTCATCTTCGATCTAGCACTCGTTTCGAGCTCCCCCCTCTCGTCGCCCCGCCCCGCGCAGAGACCGACCATTGATGGACACCCGGTGGATGACAACGAGGCAAGCAACGACACCAGACAGGCCGAGGTGTCAGTGAATTGCCGGATTTGGAGTGAATATTAATCGTTTAATTAGAGATGGACCGCTCTCGGGGTCCGATAAAAGTATTCAGTCCAGCAATGCCCCGCCACCCAGGTCGATGAAGCGGTGCTCTCTGGGCTGGCCTTTCGGAAGCCAGAGGGCAGCGCACGGGGCGAGGGTTGGCGTGCCTTCGATTGCGATAAATCAATATTAGATGAGAATGTTTATCGACAGTTCGGGCGCATATTTAGCACTCGAGGTGTGTGGCCATTTGCATAAATTCTGTCGGAATGTCGTAGATTTTGTTGGTGAAGTGAAGGTTGCGTGTCGAGCACGGACCGCTGAGCTTCTCGTGGGCATGTGCGGTCAAGTGTTTGACTTGGGCTGAGTGAGAGATTAGGCGTTGCGACCCAATATCCGCCGCATTCCGACATGAATTAAGTCACTTTCAAATTTCTGGTAATCCGGTCCAACGTAGGGCGGCCAAAATGTTGATTGGTCGTGGTCATGGAGAATTATCATTTAAATGTTCAAAATGAGTCAATTAAGCGGCTATTGTGGGATGGGTTACGATGTAAGTTAGGCTGGGTTAAGTGGAACTAGTGATACTGGCTGGGGGTAGGGGGGATTACCCTGTAAGTTCTAAGATTGCTCTTTCGACAAGTTCTGGGAATGCAGTTGAAGATGATCATGGCATCCAAGTTGCAAGTTGTAACTGGTGAAATTTGCAAGGAGATCTTGGAAATGTTGCGCTGACAATATTGGCGGCTTAACCCTAAGCGTAACTTAGCAATGGACAAGCCAAAGCTTGTCAAGACTACTGGCGGGTATGGAGTCTCTTTCCAAAGAAATGCAAGTGTGGCTTGGAAAGGGGTATGCACGGTGGTTGAAATTTATAATCGTTTGATCGGTCAGATGAGTCAATTATGGAGAAAAAAGTCTCCCAACCATCGCATGTTAATTTAATTTCGTAAGCACTTCGACTTACTTGCTTTCTTAAGGTGGCGCTACAGTACGGGGTCTACCTGGGCGTCAACCAACAATCGTCTCCAGCCAGCTCGGTCTTAAGCTAGCTGTCTCCAGTTTCGCATGCAAAGTGGGTTGAGGTTTCTTTCCACTTGCGTGCTCCACCTGAGTCGCGGTCTTCTTCTTCTGCGCCGTTCCCCGGGGCACTGGTTTCCATCCACTCTCTAAGGCTCTACATGCCTTAGCCACCTCAATCGTTGGATCTTCACTCTTCTGGCTAAGTCGATGTCGCTGAACAGCCCGCCTAGCTCGTCATTATATCTCTTCCTCCCCTAACCATCTATGCAGACGGGACCGAAAATCGAAGAATTTTCCTCTCAAAGCAACAAAGAGCAGCTTCACCCGCTTTTGAAAAAGTCCATGCCTCCGCGTCATTTATCAGGATTGGGACGATTAAGGTCCTGTAAAGCGTTACCTTGGTTGTTCGAAAGAGGGCTTTGTTTACCAATTGCTTTCTTGGCCCAAAGAAGCAGCGATTGGCAAGAGTTGTTCTTCGTTTGATTTCAGCGCTGGTGTCATTGTCTGAACTGACACCACTTCGACATTTCAAAAAGAAAATTCCCACTTCTAGTGATTTCTTTGTACAGATATTCATTTGCAAGGGTGACTTGGGCATTGCCAGCAATTCAGTTTCAATCTGAACAGACGCTGCTTGCACCATTGAGGTCTTAAATTGCTTTTCATTCAAGATGGGATTGCTATTCAAGGATCACACCTTGTCATCATGTATAAACCATCATTATATATAACTGAATTTGAAGCAACTTGAGGTTCAATTCTTGGTCCCATACTGTTCAATAACTTTATGTCCGATTTATCAATACCAACTGATGATACAGCACTGTTCTCATCCCACATCTTAGGACACTATAACTTCGTTACAGAATTAGTTTGACATTTTTCAAAATTTCTGTATTAAAAGCAAAATAATGTTAAATGCTGACAAGTCTCAGGCTATGTGGTTTACTAGACGCAGAAAACATCAGTTTCTACTCCAATCAAACCTGTAATTGAACTCGATCAATATTGAAGGGTTTGAAAACTGCAAGTACTTAGAAGTAACTTTTGATAAAAAACTGGCTTTTGAAAAAAACACAGACTTAGCGTTAAAGTTGTTTGTGGCGAGTCTTGCTTAATGCTTGAAATACTTTTCCTCTCTTGCAGACAAACGTTCGTTCACTGGATGGACAAAATCAGAAAAAGAAATTGAAAAAAGATGTGCTGTCTTGTGATTTCGACATTAGCAGGATACCCGCCAATGACTCGTTTGCTGGTATTGAAGCGGAAGTGGCTAAAATGGGTCTGGTGGTCAATGTGGGCAAAACGAAGTAAATGTTGTCATCAAGGAAGGACGCACAACATCAACGTCTCGGACAGAGCGTCTCACCAGGCAGCAAAAACTTCGAGGTGGTCAAGGACTTGGTCTACCTCGGCTCCGCGGTAAATAGGGACAACAACGTCAGTACCGAACTCAAACGCAGAATCACTCTTGCCACTCGCTGTTTCTTTGGGCTCAAGATGCAATTGGGTAGCAGAGCCCTCTCTAGAAAAACTAAGCTTGCTTAATATAACACCTTGATCATCCCAGTTCTGCTCTATGACGAGCAAACCTGGACGCTAGGATGCCCTTAGTCTATTCGAGAGAAAAGTTTTGTTTGCGGTTTTTGGTCCTGTTTGCGGTGGTGGCATCTGAAGAAGAAGATTTAACGACGAACTCTATGGACTGTGCAACGACATAAGCCTAATCAAGTGTCTTCGGATGGCTAGGCCATGTAAGGCATATAAACACCTCCGGCCTTAAAAGTCTTGGAATTCCAGCCTTGTCTTGTAGTAGTTGGCTAGGCCAGGCAGAGCGTATGGACACCACTGCTCTGCCCCGAAAAGTCTTTGAAACTGAGCCATTGGGACAACGCAACAGAGGACGGCCTAGGCTAAGATTGCGCACACAAGTGGAGAAGGATCGCAACCAACTTAGATTGCGCAACTGGCGAAAAATCGTGCTGACTACTGCACATAAAAATAGTATATTCTACAAGTTTCTGCAAGTGATGGCGTATGCCAATGAAATTCACATCATCGGAAGAATGTATCGATCTCTCGGTGGAAAAAATGCGACTATAGGGCCTGCAGTAAATGGGAGTAAGAACTAATAGGTCCACCAAAACCGACCTCTTGGACAAATCTTCAAGCTCAGATCGGGTAATGCAGAAGAAGGGTAATCTACATGCATGAGCAACTTAAACTTCTAAGTTAACAATAAGATCTTGGCAAAACTGTCCCCTAGAAACAAACTTCACAGCCACAGTCTTGGCCGACGCAGAAGAATGGACAACATCAAATCATCGAACTTCATGGCCGCTTAAAAGGGGATATACTTTGATTTATTTCCATTCAGGAAGTTGGAAGAAGTGGTCGCCATGGCATAGTGGTAAGTGCGTCGATCGCCACGCAGAAGGTTTAGGTTCGATTCCCGGAGGGGACACCTCGCATTTTTTCACGGCACCACCTTTTTCGAGTTACTGACAATACTCAAAGCGTATCAATTGTCTATGAAATGTTTCTCAAATCTTGCCGTTCGAAGTCGTCAAAAAACTGAAAGGCCCTTCTACCCCTGAGAGAACAGTAGCACACACAACACGAGTAGTTTTTGTAGAAGTTAAGTCCTGGTCCCTTGTGGGCTGTGGTGCCACGCAATTACTATTCAGTTGGGAAGAGAAGACTAATAAGAAGATAGTCCAGGATCGGATGGACACAATTAGAATGAGCGAATAGTGTCCCTCATACAAAAAAGTTTTTTTCCAGGCGTATATAATTTGGTTTCCAGTAGAGCTAAGACTTGTTCTTTTTCTTTAGTTGGCGCAAGAGAAACGGCCGCATCCGAGACTTAACTATCATGCTTCCTTAGGTCGCATGTTCTTTTGCCAGGTTACTACAACTTCGCAAGCCTAGTTGACTAGCCTCTATCAACTTGTGTGGTCCATTTAAGATGCAGATGTACGCTCTTGCAATGTCCCAATGTCACGGATGCAAGCATTTGAATTGTTCCATTCGTTACAGGCTGGAGATTTCTTTCACTAAATGCTTTCTTTTCCACGTCCATATTTCTACGACATTGAGTAGGACGGCGTGTTGGACAAAGCCAGCATGGTCTTTGATTATCGGGGTTTCCAACACTGACTCTCGGGAGAAGTCCTCGTTAAAACCGAATTATACTCGCCCACCATTTGGTTCATTTCAAAGTGCTAAGGATACCTTCTACGAGATCAGGAAATTTGAAATTAAAAGTAATTTGTGTGTGATCCTGTCTCCGGATCCCCAGTTTTTTTCTATTCTCTTCGCGCTAGTTATTTGATAGTTTCCCTTAAGAAAAATACGATAAAGTTCAACAAAGGGCGGTTAAGTTCGGCTGTTAAATGTAAGGACTCTGGTAATTTTACTTGCAGTACCTTAGCTTGTGTAAACGGTGGCATGTTCAGCTCCATTTTGTTCGAAGACTTTAACTTTGTTCAAGAATTAACGTCTGAAATTGAGTGCAAATTTTAACCATTCTGGTAATATTGTGCTTTTGTGTTGTGAAGGGAAATTTTGTATAAAGTCCGTCTCGGTCTCCAAATCGTTCATGTTTTAGGCAAAAAGTTCTGAGACGCACGCAAAAGCTGATATATTTAGTCTTCCGGTTCGGTCCACCACAAGCCCAAGCCCAAGAGACTGACTGAATAAATTCACAACAATCTTAAGTTAGTAGATGCTTCCAGGAACTATTATCACCACGGGTGCAGTGATCCGATTCTGTATGCCGCCGTCAAACTTTACGAGCTCTCTTTACGTCCCCGCTGGAGATGATCAATGCATATCCGTTTCTCACAAGCTGAGCCAGGCCACCGTCATCATCCGCAACACCATCACCGCTGCCGCTGCCACCCTCAGCTGAGCAGCTTGTCACCAGGGACGCTGTAAAAGGTGCCCCCATAGCTGTGTGTGAACCAAGGAATGCCGTCCACTTCCCGAAACGCTCTGGGGCACTTGTTGCCACATTGCGGCATCGTTCCTTTCGTCATCGACGCTCTGATTTATTAACAAAATTACACCGAACCATTGTGTTTGAATGAACACACGCATGTGGGCATGCGAGCACCACTGCGCATCCGTGTGTTTGTGAGTGTCAAGAAGGAAAAGTAAGAGGACCCACAGTGGAAGGAGCGCATGCAAAATTTTTGAGAAAGCTCCCATCGGACGGCCGCACTCAGCCTTTGTGTGCGACGCTTGTGTGTCAGCAAAAGCGGTCACTCTCGCGCTTGCTCCGGCCTCGGCATCACCATGCCGCCACCGCCACCGCCTTTGCCTTGACCGGAGCGCGGAGTGCATACTGTTTACGTATCTGCAAACAGCAACGTTTTCAAATTAACCAACCGACGACGAAGGCTGAGATGATATATGCCCGGACCCGACATTACCATAATGACAATGTACAACATCTCGAACGGATGACGGACGTATGGTCCGCACGCACACCGTGCGCTTATTTACGACCAATTATAAATCTAAACGCTGCATTTTATGGTGGGCACTGGACACTGGGCGCACTCACCTCCGCGCACCCTGCCCGATGCACACCGGTGTGTGCGAGCATGGCTCACGAGTCTGCGACACAAAGGCTCTCCGCGCCGAGGAGAGCCAATTTTGCGACAGTTTCGTCATTTTTAGCGCGCAGTTGGCAGTTGAGAGAGCGACGCGAGAGTCACCGTGTGACGGTGCTCGGGACTGGCACGGAAGTAAGATCTGTGAGATGTACGACGGTGACATTAACGGTACTTAAGGAATAGTGTT
This sequence comes from Eristalinus sepulchralis, assembly GCA_944738645.1. Lineage (NCBI taxonomy): Eukaryota > Metazoa > Arthropoda > Insecta > Diptera > Syrphidae > Eristalinus > Eristalinus sepulchralis. The sequence continues at coordinate 61,374,014 of OX122886.1, forward strand.
GAGCCTGCTGCAAACATTGATGTAAGCCGTGTGCGCTAATTAATTATCGGCATGCTGCGAGTTTCGGTCGGCTTGCTGACACGGACTTGTGATCGCAGGCCAGCGGCGATTGAAGCGGCTGAGTCACGAAAGTTGATCCAGTTCTCTGTCGGCACTCCGGCGGAGCCCGATGTGACAGTTTGATTCGGCGTGTAAGTGGAAGAGATCTTAATTTGTGATACAAGCCGAGCACAGCTGCTTATGAGAAATGCGGGCAATTTTGGCATCAACTGCCTTTGATGAGTTCGAAGCGCCTGACATGGGGCACAAACGCCGCTGCCGACATTCACCCAGCAAACATAATCTATTACGAGGCGGTTAGCCGCCTTTCACTGAGGTGTGTAGATTCGGATGATAACCTTGTTTCGGACACGGACTTTCCATGGGATCGATTTGATTGATGATTCAGCATGACTTTCGTATTTGAGTGATTCCGACGATTAGTCATTCGGGGCTGGGGCACGAGGAGGACCGCGCTTGATGTATGACACTTGTTCCTGTTCGAAATATGAATTTGTTGCCCGGTAGGATGGATGTTAAACATGTAATTATAAATCTGGGCGACTGTGGGATGGGAGTCTTCTGCAGTGGTGGGCCTCGTGGGCGAAAAATATTTTCGTGTGGTCTGCGCTCTTTAATTTGGGGACAAATAGGAAATTTGGAATTTTTACGTGATCTGTGGGCTCTTACCACGGAGCCCAATTTTCTGTTGCCTAAGTTTTTATTAAACTGACTCCATGCCTAAGGAACAAGCACCTCCGTGGTAGCGAGCGAGGACTTTCTTACACCTCTGCCGCTGTTTGGCCTACCACAGTCGGTTGCAATTCCACTCCAGGCCCATTTGACCTGAACCAGTGGAGTGAACAATCTGATTCAGATCAGTTCATATATCTTGGTTCTGTCTGTAGTTTTCCATGTTTTACAGACACTCATGGTGTCTCCGATACACAGAGGCGCCTACCGCACTCTCATCTTAAAGCATACCTCTGACCTCTCGAAACACCAGGATATGGCGTCGGATCAAGCTGTCACTATTAGTCAAACCCTGGATCTGATAGCCGCCATCACACGATATGGTCTTTGTAGTCAGTATTGCCTCCGTTGACGGATGTGATCTTAAATCTTGTGATTCATAAATGCAGTCACATCATCTGGACAATTTCTGAACAGCACATACTGCTCATTGGCGTGAATGTTGAATGAATTCAAAATTTATAAATTTGCCTCAAACTCAACTTTAAGTAAGTAGCTACCTTAGCCCTTATCTATCGGATATAGTGTTGACATAAGTAAGAATGGCGCCCGACGAAAGTACATTCGTGCGCTTAACTTGGGGTGGCACTTTTTCAAAATAAATCGAAATTAAAATGTCGTGTAGCTGTCGTGTAATTTCTTCAGTCTTATTGTGTGGAGTGAGAAGAGGAAGCGTTAACACAGAATATATTAAAATTGTGTTCTCTATTAACGCTTGCCCATCGCACTCAGTCTGGTTGCTGCAGAAGTTTTACTGAAAGAGTAGGTGAAGCGAGTTGGTGTTAAGGAGAACGAGGACAAAACAAAATATGTCCTTCATTCAAAACAGTTCTGAAAATTGAAAATCGAACCACGGAGGAATGGTTTCAACGATTCAGAGCCGGTGAATCGTTGCAAACAGTGGCAAAGCCGGGATTGACGACCAGGAAGGTTATGCTGTGTGTGTGATGGGATTGGAAGGGAATCATCCCATATGGCACACATTGGTGAATATTTCTGTACCGTAACGACACGCATGTCTAAGGAGTATGCCCTAGCAAGTATTGTTCGCAATACGTTTTAAAGCGTGATTTTTTAGCTATTATCTTTTTGGCAACACTGGTTTAAGTAGCTGACGCACGTTTCGTGTTTTGTTTCACTGTCAAACATCTTCAGTGTGGTGTATAATTTAACCACGAATCGTTTAACAAACGAACAACGCTTGCAAATTATTGAATTTTCTTATCAAAATGCGTGCTCTGTTAAGAAAGTTCATCGCGCGCTTCTTCCATGTTATGGTCAGTTTAACCGACCCACTGAAGCAGCTATTCGGGCTATTGTACCTAAATTTCGCACCAAATTTGCATTGTTGGACATTAAACCACCAACACGCTTACGTAGAGTGTGAACCGAAGAAAATATCGCTGCTGTATCGGCCAGTGTCAATGATGACCATCAATTATCGACCCGTCGCCGTTCGCAGCACTTGGGCCTCTGTTACTCAACAACGTGGAAAATTTTGTGGAAGGATTTAGGTGTGAAGCCTTTCAAAAGACAACTGGTGGAAGAATTGAAGCCGAACGACCTACTGCAACGTAAAATTTTTGGTGAATGGACTCTTGGAAAGTTGGCAGAAAATCCACTTTTTTACCGAAAAACTGTGTTCAGCAACGAAGCTAGTTTTTGGCTCAATTGGTACGTAAATAAGGTGATTTGTCGATTTTGGAGTAAATATCAGCCAAGGGCTACCAATGCATCCAGAAAAAGACACAGTTTGGTGCGGTTTATGAGCTGGAGGCATCACTGGTACCGTACTTCTTCAAAGATGATGCGAATCGTAACGTAACTGTGAATGGTGAGCGCTACCGTGAGATGATATCCAACTTTTTTTTGCCCAAAATGTAAGAGCTTGACTTAAATGACATGTGGCTTTAACAAGACGGTGTCATATGCCACACACGACGCGCAACAATGGACTTATTGAGAGACGAGTTCGGTGAACATTTTATTTCACGTTCCGGTCAATTGGCCGTCCATATCGTGCAATTTAACTCCTTAAGACTGTTTTTTTGTGGGGCTATGTCTATACAGACCAGCCCGCTTCAGTTGATGCATTGAAAGACAACATTGAAGCATTTATTTGTGAGATACCGGCCAAAATGTTGGAAAGAGTATGCAAAAATTGGACTAAGCGGATGGACCATCTGAGGCGCATTCAAGGTCAACATTTGCATGAAATAATCTTCAAACATTAAATTATTTGGACTGTACTATCGATTCAAATAAAGATTTCATTCATTTTTCTGAATTTTATGTGTTTTTTTTAAACTTTTAAAAAATCACCTTTATAAGAAGAAATTGTGGATAAGAGGTGGCTTAATGTTAATTGAGTGCTTCATGACGTGGGTTTTTTGCCCGTCTTAAGACCGTAGCCACAACACAATAACTTCTGAAATTGAAAATCAACAAACGACATCAATATTTTGTTAAGTCCCCTTCCATAATAGCCCCCGAACCCTCGCCTTTGCATACCATGAAATCAACTTGTCACGACTGTTTCTGATGACTTCATCGTCGTCAACATTGCAGACCACCCTCCCCAACTGAATTTATTGCCTCCAATCTTGCAGTGATTTTAAAATTCAGTCTTTCATCACCGTCGCAGACTCTACTTTACAGGCATGCCTCAACTGACCTCGTACATTGTTGCACAAGTCCAAAATTTATAACCCGCAAGTCAGCGTCTAACTTACAGCCCAGCGATCCAATCCATCACTAATTGGCAATCGTCGGACATCCACATTCTTCTACTTTGTGTGTTTTCATATCAAAGAGAATTTATGCTAATTGATTACCATCAGTATCTGTCAAGTCTACAGACCGCCACACACACGCGTGCAGACACAATTCGCCTTGTAAGTGAGTACAATGAGATCGTACAGCGTTTCGTTGGCGCATTGTTTCGATTGGCAGTTTGGCGCAGACGGAGAGCCCACCTCGGACGTGTTGGTCTGTCTGTTGGCTTGACGGCGCATGAAAGCTGATCCAAACATAATTAGATCAAATTAATCGAAGTCAAGATGGAGAGCGATAGTTTCGGCCAATTGAAGGGGTCAACCATGTGTGAGGTGTCAGTGTGGGGGGACTGAAAAATTGGTGTGATTCGTTACGGTGGTTAATTCGGTTGAGTTGAGACAAAAGCCCCAGTCGTGGAATGTCGAAAGTGTTTAGTCAGTTGGAATGACTAATGATCGGTCGGTTTGGATTTCTTCGTGATACGAAGCGCAAGTGCCATCAGTCAGTCGGGGGGAATACATTTTAAAGGTGCAGCCGTAATAAACGCGCTGAGACCATAATATTCAAATGGGTATTTAAATTTATGAAACGACAAGCGGTTCTGATCAAAGCCGCCTTGGTTTGCCGGAATTTAAGTTTGCAAATAGAGGCCATAAACACTGAAAGCAGAATTTGGTTGCCTAAGAGAGTGGGAATTCGTCATTTTAAGAAATTGTAAAATTCCTTGGCATAGGGCCTTTTGAAATCCAGCTTTCAGTTTTCGGGTGGTTCATCGTGAGGTTTGCTTTTTAATTGACCTTTTCTGACAGAGCAGGCGCGATTTCTATCAAACTTCTTTGTCAATTTGATCAGTGTCATTTGGCTAGTCATTTGACAGGCTCAGACCAAAGCTGTGTTTCTAAATTGTTCAGTTATATCATGAAGCTTTCTGTGAGGAATATTTCTCGTCAAAATTGAGGAACTTACGGTACGCATAATTGAGCAGCTGATGCCAACAGTTTAAATTAGTGAATAATTTGTTCTTGTTGGAAGTTGGGAAACACTTCACGCTTAGACTCGAAAACTGGTCCATTATACAACTAAGCAGTAGCCTACATTTAATGTAATTTCTTGGTCTTCCAGAGGAAAACCAGCAAGCGCTTCTGTGATAAGAGCCTAAGTTTTCAGCTCGCACCACACCACAGTCAAACACGCGCCATCTCATCCGAGCATAAGCGGGAAATTGACAGAAGAAATGTTCTGTCTTCACCTTCTCTACAGGCGTCTCATAGCATCATCGCTTAGGCCAAGCACACTTAAGTACTTAGCGAAGGTGAAGCGTCTCCTATTTAGAGATAACAGAAAAGCCGCGGATTTCTGTCTGACGTTTGGGAGCATGGTCAGCCGGCATCTTGGACAGTCCTGTGATCTCTGGTTGTGCTGTCGGGAGACACAACGGTCCACGGAAGCCCTAATCAGGAACGTGGTCAGTCCCAAGATGAGTTCGGGCGCTATGAATGCCTATTCTGATCCTTACCTAGCAAGTTCATCGGTAATCTCGTTTCTCATGAAACCCTGAGTGTCTCGGGACCCAGAGAAGTTTTAGCACGAAGACGTGCATTCTTGTAGTGTCTTAAGAGTGGTAAGAGGGTTGATTAAGGCAGAACTCGGCTGCGGTTGGATTCAAAAATACCTTGTTCCTTCCACCTTTTCTTCACAATATAGTTCGTAACCATTAGGAAATCAAAATTTTACGTCTGGAAGACCGACGCGAAGTTACCTAAAGAGGTGGATGATAGTCGACCAGTCGATCAGACCAGCCGACATTCAGCACGTTTTGAAGAAACTACAGCAGTTGTAGGTGAGAGTGTAGCCGAAATGTAGCCTGACGAATTGATTCTTCGTGGTTCTCAGCAGCTGGGATATGTTAAAGGACTTCATGAAAACTCAAAGACATGGTCTGGGTGGCTTAAATAAATCGGGGCTACAAGCTATACAGCTCGTGAAATAATGGATTTGTCGACAAATAATGTCAGTGATCATCTAGTGTTTGGTTTTGTTACGATATATTGGCCTGAACCGTGCCTTAGATCGTTTGATATCAAGCCTTTGAACATTTCTCTTTGGGGTATGTAAAGCCAAGTCTTCCGGAATAAGCCAGCTATGATGGATGCGACAATATTACTGTCTTAAGAAAAGGTCTGAAGGAAGGCTTAAGGATAAGGACCTCGAGGAATACGTGTATTGATGATTAATTCTTGAAGTTGAGAAATGCAGTAGACAGTTTATTTGGGCAGTTTTTGTTGATATAGCGATGAGAAAGTGATACAAAGTGACATTTTGACGGTGTTGAGTATTGTAACTTAATTTGAGGGAGTCACTTCCGTGAACTATAACCTTTCGCAACATTTTTGGTGATATGTAATCTTTCCAAATAAGTATTGAGTTGATAGACCTGCCGAGGATGGAAAGGCTTCCGGTTTCAGAAACGCAACCTTTTCGATGAAAGAGCCTGACGTCAGACTCTGGGAGTGAGATTTCAAGCGCAAACATCTTGCTTCATTGTAAAGGGTTTTTTTTGAAGGCGTAGTACTTTTAAATTGTTAGTCGTCGTGGCGTAGTAGGTAAGTGCGTCGACCGCCACGAACAAGGTCTAGGTTCGATTCCCGGACGGAACACCTCGCATTTCTTTCACAGCACCACCTCTTTCGAGTTGCTGACAACACACAAAGAGCATCAATTGTTTATGCGAAGCTTCTCAAATCTCGCCGTTCGGAGTCGGCAAAAAGTCGTAGGTCCCTTATACTCGTGAGAGAACAGTAGCACGCACAACACGAGTAGTTGCTGCAGTCGAAGCTAGTCCCTGGTCCCTTGTGGGCTGTAAATTGAATATAAGAAGCATATTCTTTTCTACTTTTTTTCGAAAGATAATCCTCCGGCACTATGATTTAAATGTGATTTTTGGCATATTACCGCCACAGCTGTTTCGGCCGTAGTCTGATCTGTAACACGGCGAATGTTATCCTCCAAGTAATCAATTGTTTCGGACTTATCGTCGTGAACTAGGGAATTCGGACATCCCCACAGAAAAAAGGAGACTTCAAATGGCGATTTGAGATCAATTCACGGGTCCACAACGTGAAACTATGCGTCTTCCAAACATTTTCTTCATCAAATCAATTGCGGCACGATCTATGTGACATATTGCGAGATCTTGTTGAAACCACTGCCCCTGCACACCACGGTTGCTGAATCGATTGACGAAAAAGTCAGTTAACATGGTTGTATAGCGGTCACCAGTGATTGTAATCTTGTGGCCATCATCGTTCTTTCAGAAGTACGGACCAATTATTCCGCCAACTCATACAGCACACTAAACAGTCAGTTCTTGTGGATGCAACTCTCAACCTGCGCTTGAGGATTATCATCACTCCAAATATGGGAATTTTGCGTTTTGATGAATTCAGTCAACCCAAAAGTGAGCTTCATCGCTAAAAAAAATTCGCTTACGCAAATCGGAATCAACGGCAATCTTTGTTTTGGGCATATTCACCGAAACTACGCCTTGCTAGGTGATCCTGAAAATGTGAAATGTCAAAACGAACTAGTGAAGTGACTGCCAGTTAAAATAGTTCGGCCTTCTTCGAACTTCGAACTTCTTCTTCTTCTTCTTGTGGCTCTACAGTCTGGAGTGGACCTGGGCCTCAACCAACATGCCTCTCCAGCCAGCACGGTCTTTCGTCAGCTGCCGCCAGTTGCGCACTCCAAGTTGGCTGAGGTCCTTCTCCACTTGTGTGCGCCACCTTAGCCTACGCCGTCCTCTGTTGTCCCAATGGCTCAGATTCGAAGACTTTTAGGGCCGGAGCAGTGGTGTCCATACGCTCTACATGACCTAGCAATCTTAAGCGTTGTATAGTGTGGCCAACTTAAAGCTCTAAAAAGCACCCTATGTAAGTATTGGGTGTAGTTTTAGTTTAGATCATATCACTGGGACACATTCTGCTACAGAACTCTCAAATCGGGTCATTTAGAAGCTTCTAAGATTCAAGACTCTTCACAAGTTGACGCTTAGAAAGAAGGTCCATTAGTGTCATGGGCCGTAATGAGGTAACTGACGATGATTTGCCTTATTTACGGGCTGGACAAATGCTGTCTTCTAACTAACTCCAGAAAGAAGAGTATATCTTCAGAAGAGCATGCGCTTTACTAACTTAGCCAACGGGCTTGTACACGGTGAAATGTTTTAAGACTCTTGTAACGTTAGAAGTGCGAAATTGCATTTTTTCCATGAAATTTGTACTCTGGAAGTGCTGGAGGAGGTAAAGTTGAATCTGGAAGCGTTGACCTGGCTGCACAGTGTGCAACAAGCAGAATAATTTTGTCTACAGAGCTCATAGATTTCATACAAATTCTTGTGGGATATCATTTGCGTACAGCAACTACAAGAGAGGGCCAAGTACACTTCCTTGTGGAACACCTGGATTCGTAGCTTCAGAAAAAAGCGTTTCCATTTATGGGCCGCACGGTGTGTATCGTTGCAGTGGACGTTTAATTTGCAGTCATCCAGAGGAGGTATTTTCTCGACGGACTAAAGAAGTTAGGTTAAGTGTGACGAGGTGAAAAAGGAAGAACAATGTTTTAAAACAAATCGCCGACTTATCAAATGCTTGCTTTTCCTCTAAAGTACTAGGACTCATCGTACGCTTGAAACAAATTCTTGAGTTGCTTCTAAATAGATTCGTTGGAAATGCATGTAAATTCTGCGAGGACCTATTTTCCAAAAGAAAAAATTCTCTTCTTCCAAATAGCTATTCTCGACAAATTGAAAACATCTTCATAAAGTGGGAATGGATTGAAATACTTCCTCTATCAGCTCATAAGTTTCATTTTCGTCAATCACTTTGGCCTCGCAAGAAACTGTTATTGACCCCTCAGGCCGCCGAGATGCCGTTCGATTTCACATCACGCCGTCTATCTCGCTCATGAATAGTCATCTATGTAAATCGCCGTGTGTATTTAGCTGTTCCTCATACAAATTGAATACTTCACTCAGAAACTGGACCACTCCGTGCATCCCCCCCCCCCTTGGAAGCGTCGAACCAATTAGCCCTGTCAAAGCATAAGGTTCCGTCCATTAGGCCCATCTTGCCGGTGTAAACAATTCGCTTTAAGTGTGTCATTTGAATACGTAACGATAAACCGAGTGTCGCACCACTTCCCACTTCCTCGGGTTCGATAAGCCGCGAAGCGCGCGGCAGAGCCGTCGGGAGGTGTCGAGATGTGTCGCGTGAAGCACACCGGCATTGTTTCGTAATTAGCTCGGCCAGATAAAGCCTCCCACGTCTGCCCTGCATTCGTCACTGAACTCGGTCATTGAAGTCATGTTCGCCCAAATCGATTGGAGCGGCTCTTGGAACCGAATTCCAAGAGGCAGAGACAGTGAGAAAGAGGAAAACGAAAACACCGCTGCACCTTGGCGTAGGCTTATCCGCCCAGAGGCCGGCGCGTTTAATTTATATCGCGAACGCATTTCTTAAAATCCTTCAATCGCTGTCTGATCAATCATTCGCGCAGAGTGATTATTCGGCAACGACGGAGTTATTACACGCAGAAATTGATGGCCGGCCGGGCTGGGGCGGCGGAGGGAACGGCTGCGATCGGCTGCATCGCCAGAAGGACTTAATCGTTCGCCGGAGTGAGCGAGCAGCTGAGGACGCAAGGGACTTCTGAGGATCTCCTTCGCCGGATTGTTTCTTGCTGATTCCAATCTCTGAATCAGCGATAAGTTTGATGTATTCGTCTTTTTCTGTGTCCGATCCGAGGGCATCGGGGAAGCGAATCAAAAACTTTGAGGTGTTCGTCGTTTTTTTCCCTTGGCCCTGGTATCTGGCCGTCTGATCGCGGAGTCACCGTTGGACAGCTGTAATTTAGTTAAACATGACGTGGAAGTGTTCATTGTTAGGTCGAGGTGTCCTCTGTGAAGGGCTTGTGTTTGATTAAGCTGACAGTAAGCTGAGCATTTAAGGTGGATCGCGATGGAAGGACACTGATTATGCAGTGGGACGTGAGAGATTAGGCGGAGGACATTGTCAGTGGCGAGGTGGACAGTAACATGAGGTAGACAGGAGTCTGGGTGTAGGTTGGCAGTTGGTGGATCATTTGCTGCAATTCGAGTTGTCTTTGCAAGCGAGATCTGAAGGTCGTTTCGTGTGTCTTGAGTCGATTGAACGGAACTGGAGAAACTTGACAACCTCTCATCAATGTCCCTCTGTGCTCCGATGATGACTCTCCCTGAAGTGGTCTCGCCTTCCATTCGCCACAGAAGCAAACAATGATCCGACATATTTTTAATTAATTCCGCGGCAAACACGCCCCCACTTCGGCGTCCTGTTGGCAATAATCCGACATTCCGTAAATACGCACCAACAGCCGGGGTTCACTGACCGCTCAGCCCATTCAATCGCGCGAAACTACCGAGTGGAGCGTTTAATGCAAACAACTACCAGCGCCGCCGAAGCTTCAGCTCGACATGCGAAATGCGTTCCATTGTCAGAAGTGGCAATGAATCAGCACCAAGGCACAGAACTGTCCGCCTGACAGACACTCGTCTGTCTGGGGTCGGGCGATAAGCAAAAAGTACGCCTGAGCCAGCGACAGCCGCGGAGATTGAGAGCACGGCGTAGGCATCCATTTAGCCGGGTAATAAAATTTGTTTTAACATTAGACCATAACTCACTGGGCCAGCCAGCGGGCGCACGTTCCACGCCACACGGCGGAGGACGATGGAGGGCGGCACCTAGGCGTGACGGCGAGTCGATGAGAAAGTGACCACAGGCTGCTGGTATTGTTGTTTGTGACAGACAGACGGGCGTGTGGCACTGCGAAACGCACAGAGCAGAATTCGCGCGCGCTGCCCCGGACACCGATACATTCGGAGATTTATTGTTCGAATGTGTCGCGCATAGATCACTGGACGGCCGGGCGCACCGCAAATGGAGCAGACTCCGCGCAATCTGTCTGCTGCGTGTGGCAGCACGCCCACGACATGCAAAACAATTCTCGGTGCAGATAAAAGTTAATTCAAATCCTTCAACACGCCGTTGCGGCCCACTCGCGGAAAGGGCCACGGGATAGAGTGCCGCGATCGCAGCCGTCTCCAGCCGCCATCACTGCATCCGTGCAGCAAAAAACGCTGCCACGGAGCGCAGTTCTCCGCCAGCAATTTAGTTCAAATAACTGCTCACTGTGTGACAAGTTTATACCTCTCCTCATCGTTCGCGAACGACGGCCAGCAAAAACTGGCAGAATCCCAATAAACCCGTCCGCGGGTTATTATGTAATGCGCTGCTGGCTGCTGGCTGCTGATGGTGATGCGTGCGTCGCAGTCGGCAAAAAGCTGCTTTGCTCATTGCTGTCGTGGAGCAAGTGACAAAGGCCCATCATCATCACCGTCATTCACCGGAGACGACGACGACGACGACAACGACGACGTCGAAGACGATCGACTTGTCAAACCCCATCATCGAAGTGAAGTCAACAAGCCTCGGCGGCTGGTAGACATGCCAGAGCAAGGAACTTTTATGTTCGCCACGAACCGAGAATGTGATGCGGAGTGATGATGTTCTTCAGCTGGTCACCAGAAATCGATGCTGCCGGTGGATGGATAACAGAGATATCTTGTGATTTCAGGGCATGCGCACTTGCCGGTGACTATTTGGGTCAAATTGAGGTGTTTCGGGTGGCTGTTGTGAGATGGCGTGATGGATAGATTTGAAGGGATGCTAAGCAGGAGTGATTGCTTCTAGATTGCAGCAGTGAGGCCTAGAAAGAGAGAGAAAAGTTTTGCGTGCGATTTTTGATCCTGTTTGCATTGGTGGCATCTGGGGGAGAAGATTTAACGACGAACTCTATGGGCTCTACAGCGACATGCGCCTAGTCAAGCGTCTCCGGATACAATGCTTAAGATGGCTAGGTTTTGTATGGACACCACCGCTCCGGCGTAAAATGTCTTGGAATTTCAGCCTTGTCTTTGAGTTGGCTAAGCTATGTAGAGCGGATGGACACCACTGCTCCGGCCCGAAAAGTCTTCGAATCTGAGCCATTGGGCAACGCAACAGAGGACGGCCCAGGATAAGGTGGCGCACACAAGTGGAGAAGGACCTCAACCAACTTGGAGTGCGCAACTAGCGGCAGCTGGCGAATGACCGTGCTGGCTGGAGGGGCATGTTGATTGAGGCCCGGGTCCACTCCGGACTGTAGTGCCACAAGAAGAAAAAGTAAAGCCTAGAAAAAGTTCACGGCTGGTTTTTGAAGGTTTTAGACAGAAGACTTTGAATTCAAACCATTGCCAGGAGGCAGCTGAGAATCTCGGGCAGGTGTGGGTACAAAAAGACATCAACCAGCTGAATGTGCCCAAGAGGAGAGATAGAGAAATAGTGATGGCTGACGAGGCTTGTATGAGGATCCCGACTATCGCGTCACACGATAAAAATCACATTGCTTAGTGGTCATGATATAAGCTTCCAGGAGAGTTGCTCAACGTAGCCAAGTCAAAGCTGAAGGGAATCGGCTCATTATCAGATTCCCCTCCCACGACGGGAAACCAATTGAGGTTGTCCATAAATTTTTCTATCTTGGCAGTAGTTTGTGGAAGGATCGAGGTGCAGAAGCCGGTTAGACAAGCTTAGTCCTCACTTGTCAATGTCTGGAGTTCCAACCAGATCTTCGGATATTCAGATCCAATGGACAATTCGTACTCCTGTATGAAACCGAGACGGGAACTACCATGCCTCGCAAGCTTCAGGTCTGCGTCATTAATTGCTTGAAACGAATCCTGAAGGTCTTCTGTCTGGTATGTATAAGGAACGGAGAATGGGCGAGTAGGGCTTCATAAAATCCTTTGACGGGAGAGATTCAACATTAAGCGTGGAATGGGATAAGTCCCACCTTACGGGCATCGCAATGATGACCCTTATGTAAACCTCAAAAGACGTGCACAGTCGGAGTCGACTAGGCTTAACTGGGACTGGGACTAGAAGGAACATCGATCAGACGGTAGCATCTGACAAGAAGAAAGTAGGACAACCCTAGGCTGAGTTGCATAGACAACTTTCGCAGAGTCGCATAATGCAACACTGTAACGAGCAACGAGGGGATCCATTTCTCTGATTTGGTCACTCGGCGTGCATCTCAGCGTCCAATGCGTGTCTTATATGCGATCCTTTGGACCGAATCCAGAAAACTCCCCTATTTGAATTAGAGTCCATGCTGTGGGTCTCTACATGTTGCCTGCTTGTGTTCCCACTTTGTAGGTGTGCCTTGCTCTATACCAAAGACACATTCAGAAGCTAGTTTCAGGGACAACGCCAAGCAACACTTTGAAATCTGCAAGATTAGATGACGTAATGAGAACTCCTTCAGCATGTGAAGTTTGAACTGATGCATATCCATACTAAGTCAAGATTTAAACAAAGAAAAGACCAACTAGACAGATACAAACTGCGTTGCAAATGCAAATGCCATTGGTTCCGTGTTCCAATCCAAAGCAAGGCCAGCACGCTCTAAATCGATCGCAATCTTCGTTCTTCGCTCTTGCTCCCATTCATATCGACAACAATCAAATCAGCCCAGGACACGTGTTCTCAAATTCGCCTCCAGGGGGTTGCGCCGCCACCTCTCGGCGCTCGGTAAACATTTCGACAACTCCAGCACTCACGTCAGACCCGATTCAAGCTCGCGTCTGATGAATACCCTCTCGAGTGCTCCGCAAAGAGCTGCCTTCAAAAGTCATCGAAATCAAATCCACTCAAGATTGATTTCACGTAATTGATTCGGGCGATTCTGGGCCGGTTCACGACGCCTAGGCTGCTTCATTGTTCGGAGCCCGGGTCAAGCGATAACAGTCGTTCGCACAATGGGAATCAAAACAAACGATTGAAGGCGAATTGAATTAATTAATTGCCCGCCAATACCGCGGCCGGAATGTCTCGCCCTCCGCCGCGCCGACCGCAAGTGGGCATTTCATATAAGTCACCACCAGGCCGTATGAGGCATAACTCTGAACGAGATTCGCGCGGCGGAGACGAAGTACCCCGTCCCCGAGAAGTGGTTAATTATACGCCGCCGATCGTGCGAAGCTGGAGGTGGGCTAGTGCGTGGCGGAGTTGAGTTGGAAAAGATGATCGGGCATCGCGCATCGAGCTCCTGCGAAGTGTGAGAATGATTTAAGCCGACTCATAGCAAATCGATGCAAATTAGTTGACAAACGGGGAATGTTTTGACATCTGCTTGGCTTTCGATAATTAATTGGCTATGAAATCAGTTTGTGTTCCCTCTCGTCGACAAGGGAATGGCACAGGTAGGGCGTTTTAAATGAATTTGATGGCTAATTGGATTCTGGGTATATACGAGAGAGAGAGAGGGCGGCCAAATCCACAATCAGTCTGCAGTCCTCACAGGGCAATCGCCTTTCAAAATGGACACCAATCCCGGTCCGTTCTAATTATGGACACAATAAACAAAAGCGGAGGACAAAGGCAACGCCATCGTATACAATCCAAATGCCAGGGCGAGCACATCCCATTATGGCACAAAATCATAGTGCAGCCGGACAATGATGGCCAGTCGGCGGACCAGCACGCCATTCTTCGCTGAGAAATGAGAAAACAATTTTCACTCATGTAACGTGGACGCGTCTGCGCATCATACGGCACCGTACCGTACCGTACCGACACCGCTGCCGCGGCCACTGCCACAGATTCCCAAGCCAGCGATCGGTTCTGTTCGGCTTTTCAGGTTAAGGACATTATGGAAATTGTCCCCTGCGGGTCCAGATGGCCATTACTCAGTTATATCAGAGCCACCGCCCAATCGATCAGCCGACGACTTAATGCGACTCCCTTCACAAAAGACCAGAGGTACCCGCATCGAGGATGCAGCGTGGCAACGCACCACAACAGGTTCAATGCGCAAGTAGTCTCCGGGCGTTTGCGATGCTATCATCAGGGCTGGTCCCGGGAATTTTATATGTGCTCCCTCGTCGTTGCGCCGCCCGTCCATTCGACGGACGGCTCAGAGATCGACCTCAGGAAATCATCGGCGGCAGCAGCAGCAGCGGCGCAAGAAGCGAAGAAAAACAAAAAAAAAAAAAAAAAAACGCGAAAAATTCTTATCGCAGCCGCGGAGTTTATGAATGGTGGCGCGGCGGTAACATTGGCGGCCGGCCGGCGGTAGGGTCGGCAATAATAACATCCGCAGCTCCGTACTGATGATGCGAATTGTATCACAAGTCATTACGGAGATTACGTGGGACACGCCCATTTCTTGCACTGTTGCGCCGCAGCGGCTGACTGACGTGAAGTGCCGCGAATTTATGCGTACTCAAGTCGCGGGCTCCGTCTGCCCTGCAATTCCAAAATTTACGTTTACGACTGCTTACGGATAGGTAGGTGGGTCGCCCCTTCTGCGAGTCTCGCCGGATTATGCGCTGATCTGATGATGGAGCGACGGTGAAGGCGCATCCAGTGTGTGGGGTGCATGAGAGCGCGTCATAAGGTAGAGGCGAAGTTATGACACAACGCGCAATTGGGGAGTTTTTGTGTGCGTTGGCAGGGGGATAGAGATAAAAGTAGTGCATCGCGGTGTTTAGATGCCGCCCGTGATAGTGCGAGTGCGAGTGGCGAGTGCGCACCCCACAGAGAGCTTAACTATTTTCGAGTGCCATAGGAGCGGACCCACCGCATCGGCGGCGCTGTTATTTATTTGGGTGTAAGCACTTGTGGCATAATTTAATTGAGATTAACGGATATGCGCCCCTCGGCGGCGGAGCTGTGTATTTAAATGGTCTCGGTGTCGGAGCAGCCGCATACCGCCGAGTGCCTGGGGCGATGCGATTCAGCTCGGCCAGCCAAAACCAACAGTTCAATAAATTCGATCGTAATGCGGTATTTACGAGCGCTGATAGGCGGACCGGGAGGACACGCATGCAAATTGGAGAGTTCATGGTGCCCTGGTGGTTGCAATGGCAGGATATCAAATAGAGAACGAGCTGAACGAGCTGTGGCGGTGTTAGCATGGCGCACTTTGGTGTTAGGAACTGTCGCTAAATGAAGGCGTTGTAAGCATGCGTGTTGTTGGTGGGGACGGATCTTAAGTTTCCTTGATCTGTGACAATTTGGAAATTGGCCAATAGTGGTGAGTGTTGGTTGCAAAGCATTTTTTTCATGTTTTCTGCAAGAAGGAGCTGTAAGAACAGTCGACGAAGAAATTATAGAGTTTTCCTTCTGACGGCCACCACCGATTTAGCTTGGATGGATGACTTGGATGTCATACCGGCGACTAATGTTCTGCAAAAGAAGGCATCTCAAAGACCCCTCAAGAATGATGTTAAAGAAGTCGCATGACAGCGCGTCGCCTTGTCTAAATCCTTTTTTGACATCGAAAGTCTCCGTGAGTTCGCTACCGACCTTGGCGAGCAGCGAGAGATCTCCATCGTCATCCTACACAATCTGACGAGTTTGGTAGGGATGCCAAAACTAGACATTGCACTGTATAGCTCGTCTCTATGCACACTGTCATACGCGGCCTTGAAATCGACGAATAGGTGGTGAGTGTCGATTTGCATTTCTTGGGTCTTTTCCAGGATCTGCCGCAGTGTGAAGATCTGGTCGATTGTGGACTTCTCTGGCCTGAAACCCCACTGATAAGGACCTATCAGGTTGTTGACGAACGGTTTCAGGCGCTCACACAATACGGCAGAGAGAATCTTATATGCGATATTAAGGAGACTGATCCCTCGATAGTTGGCGCAGTCGAAGGGGTCTCCTTTCTTGTGGACCGGACATACGATGCTGAGATTCCACTTGTCGGGCATGCTTTCCTCCGACCATATGTCACAGATGTGTTGGTGCATGCACCCAACCAGCTCATCTCCAGCCGTTTTGAGCAGCAACCTGCGTCATATACTGCATGAAATACTGGGCACGAAAAAGCTGTCTGAGCCATTTGTAGTACTTTTGCTTTTGCTTCCGAGAACAAGTGCAACCATGTTGATAACACTTTGTTACCTTCGACAAAGCATAGATAAACAGTTGAGACCAAGAAACATTCGAAAGGAGGGAGATCTTGTCCTGCCAATGTGATTCAAAAAATGCGAAGATTGTCCTTTTGGCCACTAAGTGACTGGGATTCACAAGGTGTTCTGTTCATCGAATATCTGGAGAACGGTCATAGAAATTATCACGGTAGTGTACTCTGTCGAATGATTGGGACAACTCGATACCATAAAGCTGAAAAAACAATCCCGTATGGGTGGGAAAATAGTGTTCTTTCTCCATGAGGAGGGCTCATGCCTTTCTTTGGTCTTTCTGTGGTCTTTCGTATTTCCCGTGTGACAAACCTTTGTTAACACATTTGAAAATGTCACTCGCCGGACAGAAATTTGACTCAAATGAGGAGAATATCACCGTCACGGAGGCCGATTCAGCAGTTATCAAAAAAAGAAGTAATTTATTTTTATTTTATATATTTATTATACTATATCATTAAATAAATCTTTAAATAAAGAAGTTCCAGCACCACTTGGGCTGCTTAATGTGAATTTTCATATTTTCGATTATCGCTTTTTTATTTTGTTATGTTGGTACACGCATCTCGAACATTTGTTTGCAATTCGAGCTATACAGCATACTCGTATTTACTAAGTTCGACGTGTTTTGCGTGTTCGACGGTTTCCTACTATAGAAAAATGGATCAATTAATTTGCATTCAATTTTGTGTGAAAAATGTTGAAAGTTGCACTGAGAAAGTTACTCTGAGTAAAAAATGGTTACAACTGGTATAAGCTTTTTAAAGAAGGTCGAGAAGATGTGAACGTGGAGAACGCTTCAGCACATCAACAAATGATGAAAATGTTGAGAAAGTGAAGAAAACTGTTACGGCGAATCGTTGAGCCACTATTAGATGTCGGCCTATTAGTTGGCTCGATTTTTTGGAAATTTTGGGCCTGAAGCGTGTGGCAGAGAAATTCGTTCCAAAATTGTATTCACCAGACTTCGTCTTCTGCGAATTTTTCCTGTTCCCAAGAGTGGAGAGACCCATGAAGGGACGGCGTTTTGGGACGATTGAAGAGACATGTAACAAACCGAATTACAACACAATAAAACATAAGGGACCAGGGCCTAGCATCTGTATCAAGTCAACGTGTTGTGTACGATGGCGAGAATTGAGACACTTTTCATAGGCAATTAGTACTCTTTGAGTATTGTCAGTAACTGAAAAAAAGGTAGTGTTTAGTCTGGAAATAGAACCCGAAGCTTCGGCAAGTGAGCTTCTAGAGTTAGTCGCTTAATTTTCTCCTCCAGTTGCCATCAACGAACCGGATCAAAAATCGCACGTAGATGATTTATTATTTGATTGATTGCTCCTTGAGTCCAAAGAAACAGCGGTTATCCTACACTTTATTTCGTTAATGGTTTTGTCCTTATTAACAACGAAACCGAGGTAGGTACATCAAAGTAAGACATGGCACAGAATGGTTAGCCTCTATGAACAGTTAAAGCCGACAACTAGGTAGAGGGTATCGCCTTGTCCTTCTTTCGCATTTTCTTCGATCCTTGAAGTCATTATTAGTGAAGATTAAAACGCATATTCTGTTCCCTATTCATGCTTTTAGCCTACAATGTGAATGTTCTCAAAGATATGCTCTAGTTGGCATGTTTTTCCGCTAATGTCCGTCAGTCAATTCTGCTGATGGCTTGTTTCTAAGCAGTTGTTGACCAGTGCTGTTTTGCTGGGTTCCTTTTATTTGACTTATGCCCACCAAGTCTTTGTCATAGGCTCTGTTTCGTTGAACTACACATATTACAGAACTAACTGATTTGGTTTACGACGTCCGTGATTTTCGATTATTTCGTGTTTGGCTTGGGCTTAGTATCCAATGAAGCAAGGATGGGACTCAAAAATTCATGTGGCTGAACATGTTTTTCTACCCAAACCGCATTCATAGACCACTTGATGCAGGTTCTAGTATGAGCTCACGGCACCACCTTTCTCAAGTTACTGATAATACCCAAAGTAAAAAATTTCGCCATTCATTGTCGGCAAAGGAGCTTAGCCCTGGTCTCGTGTCCACTGTACAGCCATCGAACTCATTCAATTCTATGACTTCTATATCTTCAGTCTCTTCTCTTCTCAATTCTCCGCCCAACCCTCGGACCCCCTGCTCAATCCCCGCTCAGAGTATAATTCAAATCAATTCCATCACAAAGTATTGTATTCACAGACACTCCTCTCATAATGTGGAGCAAATTACGTAACCCCTGTCACACTGAAGTACCTCCAACAAATTGGACAACTTGAACACCTCTCACTTCCAGGAAACTCCATCCTCCACCACCACCACCACAGCCGCCGCCGCCACTATCACCTGCTCAAAGCTTCCTAAGGCCACATTCAAAGCGAGCGCATACTTCACCTTCGAAGCAGCCAAGCCCATAAAAATCTCTCTCCCGGACTCGAGCATGCCAATCTGCGACCGAACAATGCCGCCAGAGGGAGAGAGTGAGATTATATCCGCCGAGACTGTCATTAGAAAATGTTGGCCCTTGGGCGAGCTTTGTTTGTTTATTAGAATCATTTCGACGAAAGACACTCACACTGGCTGCGATAACGTGCTCCAAGAGGTCTCCCTACGTTCGCATATGGAACGCCGTCATCGGCTGAAAGTCATCGGCGGAGTCACAAATCACCAATTACCCGATGGCCATCGGAGGTCCATTGTACACGTCGGTCGACAGAGAGCATGTTCGGGGTCGGTGTCGCTGTCACAGAGCGACAATGAATGTTCGAAGCCCGCCACTGACAATCGCCAGAGATGATCTACTGCGGCTGAGAGGTGAGTGGTGGCGGGAGGTGATGTGTGCTTATGATTTGATTTCTATTGCCGTCGGGGGCGTTGGGGTTCTTCTTGCCGTGTACTCAAGCTTGTGCGCTATCAACGCGAACCGATCTGTAACATTGAACAACTGCGTGACATTTTTTCTTTCGAAAATCGGATTCCGAATGACAACAGCTCTAGGACGCCTTGCCCAACTTTAAGTGGGTTATCGCTGAGATCTGGCGCTCCAATCGAAACAGTCTGTAGCTGTGATCACAACTGACAGAGCCAGCAATCTTTGCACGCGAGGAGATGCCAGCAACACTGCAGATCATTTCTCTTTTCTCCTGACCAGCGCAAAACACGAGACTCCGTGCTTCGATGGAACTTCCGGCTCAATCGAGACCCCCCTTTGGATCCCTGGCTGTGCGCCATAAACTCTCCTCGCCGAAATATGGGTTCCCGTTTGGAAAGGCATGTCAAACCATAAGACTCCCCGACGATCTACGATCGTGTACGCACTCCGTTTTCACTCCCCGTCCCCATTCTCCTGTCGACACCACTCATGTTTGTAAAACGATCCCACCCAATCGATGGTTATCCTGTCAAAATCCTCAATGTTCCCTTTCAAAGGGACTTTCTCCGGCCGTCACATCGCGCATCCTTCTGCGATTGCATTCGGCTGATTTCAGTCACGACGCGACGCAACATACCACCGCGACGCCGCATAGTTGTGTTGAACCGCCAAACTTGCCAAGAGGCCGACAGTCCGCCGCACCATACAAGCCGAGTGGCCGGTCCAGGCTCATGATGATTCGTTTGTCTTCCTGGCTGCGGCTGCGACTGCGTCTGCGAATGCTGCGGCCGCTGCTGCTGGCGATGGGTAATTTATGTCATGTTTGTACAAAATGACTTTAATTTGCCATGACCGGGCCTCTCGGGGCCGTGGCCCCTGTTCATCATCTTCGCCGTTCGTGCGGGCTAACATGTGTGTTCCCGGCGAGGCGGCAACAAAGTCCACACTGCCACCGCACGCCTGCTGACTACCACTCGCCAGGATTGCCATTTCTCCGTAAGTTATTGACAATAACTCCGACCTGGTTTGGGGCCGAGTTCATTCGCATCCAAGTGGACATAAATTGAGACTCATATCGGAGATCAATGGAAATATGGGGCGTCGCACACGCCGCTCGGGCGCGATCCATTTGGCTTAAGTTGTGTGTGCGGTACCGATCGCAATTGTCTGCGCTCCACCTCGTGTGCCCGCAGAGAGGCGTTGATGTACAAACGACTGTCAAGTCACTTCGGAGCGGATAGGCTGTCGCAGCGATTCCATCTGGTTGTCGGATGCTTATGCGCCGTCCCACTGAGCCGTAAACATGCCACTTGGAAGCGTTTGTCCGCCTGTTTGTGTGTGTCAACCGGCCGGGCATCATCCAACTCGGCTAACTTACGTGTGACCGTTAAAAGTCGATTTGACGCTCTGTCCGAGGGGTGCAAGCTGTGCTGCCTCAGCGAGCCCCGCGACTCGTTAATCGTTCATTAATTGGACGGTGATCAAAGTGGCAGTGAACTGCTGGCTGATGCGCGCTCGTACGCTCTTATTCGGTCCTTCGCGCGTCATCATTCGGTCATCCGCTCCCGTCAGCATTTGGTCCTTGAGCAGGTTTTACGCGGCTTTAAGTGCGAAATTAAAAGTAAAACAAGCGATTAACATAAATTAAGCGGACACGTATTGTTGGTCCGGCCGGGGCCAGCACTGATGACTCCATTTACACGGGGAGTGCTCGTGACAGTCGCCGGATGACACATCCACAGGGATGCACTTGAGAGGGATTAAGGCGCAAGTAAGTGGCAGCTGTTTCTGCTGCGGCATTGGATTACCGATCGGAGACGCTCGAAATTTGTGCAACTAATTGGACAGGAGTGTAATGCGATCCTTGGATGCATTCGAACCGATTTGATGAATTCATTAAGTCACCTTCAGAGGAGGCTGTTGTCAGCCAGGATGCAAGTCATCGTTCTTATTGGAAATTCCGGCAGAAAGTCAAAGATGAACTACTGAATGAGGACTGACGGTATGTACGGCACAGACGCTTAAGAGCATTCCATGTAGAAGTCATGTCGAGCAATGGAGGAGTAACTTTCGCAGAGTGGGTAAGTGAGACACAATACGATTCAATGTCTGTAAAGTGGCTACCTTGACTTTAACAAGATGGTTTCGGTAGCTTGAATGCTGTTGGCCTAAAGTGCTTGGGTTGCTCCCGAATTGGTGGCATAGCATCGATCGTTCACGGTTCCCCACAAAAAAAAGTCCAATAGCGGTTGGAAGTCTGCAATTGAAATCGCCAAGACGGCTGCTTAGACGATTTATGGGTGTGGTCTGCAAAAGAGTGATTGTAGCATGGACTGTGCGACAGGAGAAGCTGTGTGACAGGAGCTGTGTTTCAAGAGCTATGGGACAGAAGCTGAGTGGCACGACGTGATCCAGAGGTCGTCCATATCCTTGGCGGCAATATCAGTCCATAAACAGGGCTCTGTAACACCCATCGTTGGGCGAAACGTAAACGAAACAAAGTGTTCCTAAATTTTTGATTCATTGGCTTCTCGACAGGAAGGGGTGCGGGTATTCCGAGCCGCAGAGAGTTTTTTTTTTAAACGTAGGCGCCGTGATAAAAATGTGATGAAATTAGAAAAGATGATCTTTTCCCCTAAAATCGTTGCTCACTTGAAGCTGCTCTGAGGCCCAAACTGCGAAGCGCCTTCAAAAGCAGAGTCCGTGGGACCTTGTAAATCAATAATCTGAGATCTTTGTTAGAAGAATTCGGGCTACAATAAGAAAGATTGAGCTGCTTGATGTTCGTGACGACCCATGTTCTCATCTGTGTGCAACGTTCAATGGGGGAGAACGTGAGTGTTATCCAATAGCAACCAGCCTCATGAACTTGTTGCACCTACTTGCGTACAGGAATCGTGACGTGTGCTTCATTTCGGCCAAAACTACTTCTCAAAAAATGGACAGTGTTGTGTTACACAGCAGTAAGCATTTGAAAATAGGTTTTGAACATTTCCGAACGTAGCTTTCAGCTTTTCTGTCAAACTTTCGAGCAGGAAACAGCTGCAAGTTTCAAAATAAACATTTTTTTTTAAAGCACAGGAAAACACAAGACTGCCAACCCTGAACAGAGTGGCGCCGAAGACGTCAGTGATGCAGGGGTCAAAGTAAGGCTGGTCCAACCATAATGCACCTTAAAGTCAAGTTTTTTCAGTCAACCTTAGTTTGCCATTTCTTCGTTTCAGTGCTTGACGGATTCAAGCATGGAGACGTAGACAACTGAGGGTGAGGTTGCTAAAGGCTTTTAAGAAAATGGGCGTTCAAATTATGAGTGTTCAAAGTAATTTTTTTTGATTAGCATTTTTGGTCACAAATTTGTATGTGATGACAATCCACGAGTGATTCAAAAATATTGAAAAACCGATGCATCTCTATAGTGTAACTGTTTGAAGCGATTTTGGGGCCTGGCGACGTCATTGGGCCGTAAATCATCGAAAATTAGGCTTACTAGGCAGCTATCGTGAACGGTGTTCGCTTTAGCGAGATGAAAATCAGTTTCTGGCAACAAGAAATTTAAGACTTGGACGACATGTTCTTCCAACAGGATATTGCCACTTGTCACACCGCCAACGAAACACGAACTCTTTTGCGCGAGGAATTCAATGGCCGTTTTATGTTATGTCGTGGCGAAGTTAATTGGCCGCCACGTTCATACGATTTGAAACAGTTGGACGTGGGGATATTTGAAAAGAAGTGTTGGCCAATAAGACCTATAGCATGGGATAATTTTGCGCATTACCGACATTCAACGTAAAATTAGGCTCAGAGTCAATATGAGCCATCGGATAGAGGTATGTCACCTAAGCCATGGTGGACATTTGGCCAATATTTCATTTTACACAAAATTGTCATCGTTGCTGTTTTAATTTTAATTAATATCGCGCGTTTTCGTTGGACCGTGGGACCAAGGGACCGTATGTGGATAAAACAATTTCCGTGCGACTTACATTCACACGTAGAGGGCTTCGTTTGTTTGAAAAGCACTTCCTTTACAAAAGCATGCAAATCACGCATCTCGCAGGAAGATAAGGCCTTGTGCAGCTCTTCCTGGCGATGCAAAGGAATGAGTTGTGTTCCTAACGCCGAAATTCGCGCTATTTTAAAGTTTTACTTCGTTAAAGACAAATCCGCTAGAGAAACATTCCGTAAGATTAATGGTGTCTTGGGGGATGGTACTCCATCACTTCGAACCACGGAGGAATGGTTTCGACGATTTATAAGCCAGCCAGCGGAAGACGTGTGACGACGAAAATAGATCGAATCATGGAAATCATCGACTTAGACCGAAATGTAGCATCTCGTGACATAGCCCAGGAGACGGGAGTTAGTCACCAAACCTTTTTAAACCATCTGCAGAAGGCTGGATACAAAAAAAAAGCTTGATGTTTGGGTGCCGCATGATTTGATGGACCGAATCAACGCCTGCGATATGCTGCTGAAACGGAACGAACTCTACCCATTTTTGAAGCGGATGGTGACAGGCGACGAAAAATGGATCTCATACGATAATATCAAGCAAAATTGGTGGTGGTTGGAGGCCGGTGAATCGTCCCAAACAGTAGTGTGAAGTTGAACTCAAAAGAGGCTTGTGAAAAGTGGCTGTCCGAGTTCTTCGGAAATAAGAAACGGGGCTTCTACGAGGGGGGTATTATGAAGTTGCCGTCTAGATGAAAAAAAAGACAGATTATCGAACAAAACCGCGCAAAGCAAGCACAGCAAGCGTCCTGCACGGCAATCAAACATAGCTTTCAAACTGAGGTTACACCCTAGGTTGCAACTTGTTTGGAACATATAAATCAGTTAAGCTACTGGTTGAGGTTGGTTGGTTGAAGAACCATTTCGCAGTCCCTTTAGCCTGAATTGTATGTCGAGTATGTCAGACCTTGTACCTTACTTAGAGCTCGAGACGTTGTATTTGTGATCTTTAGTAACAAGCGTCTTTCCGCAACTCCTGCAATTCCAATTGGATATCTTAAATATCAAACAAGATAGAATGAGGCAACTTTTCTCTTTCCACTTGCCAGATTATTGAACTTCGTCTTAACGAATAATCACAAGCAGAACGCATTGTCAGTCTCACATCCAAAAATTAGCAGGAACTGCATTCTTTGACCTCAGAGCTGCGAGTTCTATTTTCCCCATTACACCATCGAGGTTATAGTGCGACAAACCATATAAGTGCACGCAAAAGCAACCGACAATCGTACCATTTCAAGGATCAATTGGAGAAAGTCGGCCAAACAGAAAATCATCACGCATGAATACATAGTTGCCGCTGCATTGGGTGCTCCTTTCCCGGTTGCCTACGCAGGGAGCAGCTGCAGCGATTCACACACACAAGGGGGAAAGATACTTGCAGCCGAAACAGCGTTCCTGACATCAACACACTCTTGGTGCCGCCGCCGCCACCGCCAGAGGAATGATGCTGGTGGCTAGTGGCATGGCGGTGGTGGCGGCTGGCGCACAGTTCTTTATGGAACCACCGAGACGACTTTATAAAACGAGCCCGTGCGCGCATACTACGAGATTCCTTCCACGCCACAAGCCGAGGTCACTAGAGCTTCCCGCTGCGAATTAATCGTTTTCAATCGAGCGTTGGGGCTGCGAACCATATTTTACTGTCCGATTAATATTTCGAATCGATTTGGTTTTGGGAATGCACCGCGAGGAGCAGTACACTTGTGCCTGCCCAGTGCAGCAGCCGCCCGGACTGCGGCCATGGGCAGGGCCCCACCATTGTGTTGGGTCGCTTCACGCTTTGACCGCATTCGCGGGAATCTATCTCCCCAGCAGACATTTCTTTGGCTCCCCCCTCCCATGCGTGTGTTTGAACAGAGCGCCAAGGGTTTCCCGGAGCAGGGTGCACCCAGAAATTGAGGTGTTACTCGAAACCTCGCATGTTCGCCAGCACTCGCATCCGCCTCGTGGAATTATTTAATGGACTGTAAATTAAGGCAACACTTCGTATGTCTTTTGGGAGAGCGAGTTCCCACAATTAGGCGGAGAGGGACTGACAAACAATGGCGGCCGAGTCTATCGCCACCGGATAGCTGAGGCCAATTATCTTGTCCGGCGCAGTTATCTGAGCCGGTGGATCTGGAAATTTCGCACACTCCCTCGACGTGCACAAGAGTTTATTAGCATTCAGAGCGTGTTGAGCGGCAGAATGCATTCTGCAGGTGCAGTCGGGCTCATTAACTGACAGACAATGTTGGAAAAATGCAGAAATTATACGGCCCGACCAATGGGGACTGCCGCAGATAATGAGCGGCAGATTGTGTGCTGCCGCTGAGGGGACCACGTACGACAGCGGAGGATTCCATGGAAAAACGGGGAGCTCCGAGAATGCAATAAACGCACCAATAAAGTTTAGATATGAACGAACGGGGATGGACTCCAAAGGGTTCGGTGGATGTGTGCGTAATTCATTGGATGGGGCGGTCATAAGTTTGGGATGATGAGACAAGTCGCAACTATTTGCTTATGAATGGTCGTAAGGGGTGACGTTTATGTGGTTGGGGCTTGGTCTGCGAAAGTGTCTCTCAACTGTGCTGATATTTACTTATACGATTTTACTGGACGTTATCAACCTAAGGGATAGTTTGTGGAGCTCATTTCATAAATCTGTGGTACCTGGTTGTGGACGAGTATCATTTAGTGCCATCTATGCGTTTATGCGCTGATATATGTCATGGTTTGTATTCAAATAAGAGAAGTCTGTGTATTCAGGTGGAGAAGCATTTAAGTGGAATGCTAAATAATCACCGTTATATTTGTGTCCGATTTTGCTGTCAGCTATGAGGTTGCATTAATCAGATCTCAGTTATGACAGAACGATAGTGATTTCTATGTTTAACATCATTTTTAATGTTTATACCAGTTTTATACCAATTGAATTTCGATAGCTTTTTATTTAAATGTTTGTTGTAACAGTATGCATTTAGGAATTTTAGGTAATGAAAAAAATAACTATTTCCTAGCATTTTATACCAATTTATACCAATTTATATCACTTTTATACCAATGAAAAAATATAGTCTTCCGTAAGCTTGTATAGTCGCTGACGTAACTTTTTTAAAAAGGTGTCGAAGAACCAAGTAATCGATTGATTAATGCTGTCCGTTCTATCACCGTCTCCTCAGGAGGAGTGTCGGAGATCTCTCACCGTTATTTCAGACCTTAGTCGCCGACAAGCTATGAACAGATCTTCATAGTTCAAGCTAAATCACCCGTAGGTACCGCAGATAAACTGTCGATTCTCGTTAGAAGACTGTAAGATGGTGTAATGCTTATGGATTATCGGTGAGACTGTTGTAGTGGCCTTTACGAGGAAGCCTCAAAACAACCTCGAACTCATAGTGATGAATAATAACACAAGAGCTTGTTTTTGTGAAGTCAAACCGAAAGGTCTTAGGTCCTAAACAAGGGCCTGAACTGCAACCTACATGTGTATTAAGTCACAGGGGGCCAGCAGGATGCTCTATCGCGATGACGGCTCAAATCCCGCTGTTAGGCAGAATGTTTCTCCCCATTTGGAAGATGATAGGCAAGAATTCAGTCCCCCCGATTTAGACGAGATCAAGATAGCAATATCGAGACTGAAGTCGAACAAAGCTGCTGAAGCGGATGGACTGTCCGCAGAACTGTTAAAAGAAGCTGGGCACATGCACCAGCTCATCTGTAAGATATGGTTGGAGGAAAGCATGCCCGTTGAGTGGAGTCTCAGCGTCGTCTGTCCGGTCCACAAGAAAGGAGAATCCTTCGATTGCGCCGACTATCGAGGGATAGTCTCCTCGATTTCGCGTACAAGATCCTCTCAACTGTATTGTGTGAACGCCTGAAACCGTTCGAAACAACCTGATAGGTAGTTTCAGCCCAGGGAAATCCACACGACGGCAGATCCTGAAATAGACCCAAGAAGTACAAATCGACACTCACCACCTATTTGTCAATTTCAAGGCCGCATATGACAATGTGCATAGAGACGAGGTATACAGTGCCATATCTAGTTTTGGCATTCGTACCAAACTCGTCAGATTGTGTAGGATGACGATAAACAGCTCTCGCTGCTTCGTCAAGGTCGGGAGCGAACTCACCGAGACCTTCAATGTCAAAAAAGGTTTTAGACAAGGTGACTCAATGTCATGTGACTTCTTTAACATCATCCTTGAGAAGATCGTGCGTAACTCACAGGTTAACACCAGAGGTACGATCTTCCAAAAGTCAGCTCAATTGCTAGCTTACGCTGACGAGATTGACGTCATCAAGGAAGAACACACAAAACCGACGTCTCGGACAGAGCGTCACACTAGGCAGCAGAAATCTTAAGGAAGTAAAGGACTTCGACTCGGCGGTAAATAGGGACAACAACACCAGTACTGAAATCAAACGCAGAATCACTCTTGCCAATCGCTGTTTCTTTGGGCTGAAGAGGCAAATGAGGAATCAAGCCCTCTCTCGAAGGTCTAAGCTTGCTTTATATAACACCTTGATCATCCCAGTCCTACTTTATGGCGCGGAAACCTGGACGTTACTAAGAGCAGATAAGAAAGGCCTAAGTCTTTTCTAGAGAAAAGTTTTGCGTGCGATTGTTGGTCCTGCTTGCGTTGATGGCATCTGAAGGAGAAGATTTAACAACGAACTCTATTGGTTGTACAGCGACATGCGCCTGGTCAAGCGTCTTCTGATACAACGCTTAAGATGGCTAGGCTATCAAGCGCGTATGGAAACAGTGATGGATCGTGCTGGCTGGAGAGGCATGTTTTTTGAGGCCCAGGTCCACCCGGACTGTAGCGCCACAAGTAGAAGAAAAAAATGAAGAAGAAGGATGCTCTACCGCAGAACTTGGGGTCTCTCTGCCAAAATGACACACTGGTCATGGCTGCAATCCCTTGTTGGCCAACAATTTTTCCAGAAATCACTATTGCCATGTGCTTTAGCCTTACTGTAGCGCTAGACGCCATTATTGGGCTAACACTCCTGCCCATCTTCATCAGGAAGTCAGCTACCAGACAGGTTGTAGTTCGGGTTGTTGACTTCGTGGGTCACCTCAAATCGGTTAGGCAGCACTGTTTCGTTTAGCTATTTGGATCGAGGTGACTGGTCCAATGATGTTCCCACTATAGGCCAAAACTGTCTAGTCAGATACACAGACGTGTTGGAACAGGACAGGACAGTGGAGTTGGAAGTTAAAAATTCCAGTTCGAAGGACTTACTCACTTTTATTATGGAAGCTGCCCGCATTTTCAATTAACGCCAACTGAAGTCGCGGTGTCAATACTTTCGCTTCACGGTTGTTCAAAGGAAAAAGAAACAAAAACAGGCAGAGCAATATTTCAAGACAATCCGCACACGACTAGAAAATCACTTAAACTGGTGAATACCAAAATAGAGTTCCGACAATCTTCGAGGGTCGCCAAAATGATCAGAAGCTTTATCGTCGTCTTCTCCCAGAAACTCCAAGGTAAGTCGTCAGAAAAAAGTGAAAATGTTAAATTGACCCATCATCACGGGAACTTAGCAAAGCGGGACCCTACCGATCAGAAGCTCCCCACCACGAGGGAAACAAAAAAAAAGTTTCAATCAAAAATAAAAACACACGTCGGCTGGAATTTCAATAATTTAGAAATTTGTAAAGCTCTCCAAGGGACCGAAGTCGAAAGACAACGGAAATGTTCGCCTTGCCCAGTGGTCGGTGCGTAAAGCAGACCGAACAAACGCAGACAGGCGCTCCGGTGGCGGTGGCGGCGCGGCGGGCCGAGGAACGGACCCAAGGAAGCTGAGTTTAATTTATATGGACACTTCGATTTATTGCGCCAGCTGGAGATTGGGAGGTTGTGTCGTGCGGCTTCCGCTGCTCTGTGGCAAGTTGTCTCTTTATGCGTGATGATTAATTTGTTTGATAGATGGCCGCGCTGTTATTTATAGGTCTATGTAGGCTTTTGTTGCTGGATGACGTCGGCTAACAATGTCCGTTGGGTGTGTTTTGTTGCTGTTACTGTTCCCAGGGAGCGATGATTCAGTCGAGGAATAGGCAAAAAGACGACGCTCTTGGCGGGGGGAGACAGGAATTCAGATATCAGCCCTAATACACATGACTTATGGGGTTATTCGATCGCCTTGTGATATTTGAGACTGAAGCTGAAGCTAATTCGTCATATGAAATGATGAGGGAGAAATTGGGCATTTATCATTTGCCGGCTGTTGCGGTTGGGCAAAATGTGTTCAGATGCGACATCTGACAGTCTGACAAGCCGTAAGCCAGCTCCGCTATGAGAGAATTCATAAATTATGCGAGGGGCTATCATTTAAATCTATTCGGCTTTGTTTTGGAGAATATTGGAGATTGTTGTCCAGTAGACTTGAATGTTGAGAATGTGAAACTTTGGACGCATGACGATCTTAACTTAAATTTGAGTAAATGGTCGAGGAGAGAGGTTGTTGGAAATGGTAAAGTAGACATAATTGAACACAGGTAACAACAACTGGCAATGTTGAGCCTCCGTATGATCCGCAGATGAGCAAAAAATCCACACCAGGGAATTGGAAAATTTCTTGAACCATCTGTGATCATTTTGAATAACAAAATCGCAACAACAGGGTAGTTGGAGCTGGGAAAAATAAATGGTCACAGGGGAAACTGTCCTGAACAGAGATCTGTGGCAAGAAATGTCAGGTCTAGGAACAAAATCACTGGATGTTGGTAAGTTCATCGTAAAAGGCCTCGTGTTGTGCATGCTACTGTTCTATCACGAGTAGAAGGGACCTGAATAATGAGATTTGAGAAGGTTTTCCAAAACAATTGATACTCTTTGAATGTTGTCAGCAACTCGAGAGAGATGGTGCCGTGAAAAATTTCAGGTATTCCGTCCGGTTAATCAAAGCTAAAACCTCGGCGTGTAAGTCGACGCAATTACCCACTACACCACGGCGCCCACAATCAGTCACTCTCGCCACAAAATCAATTGTTTCAAGCACATTGTGTTCAGTACAGCAGTCAGCGTTGTCAACAACATCTACCGAAGAACTGAAATTTTTTAAGGCACCACTTCTCTGGAGTTGCTGACAACACTTAAAGTGTACTAAATGCCTATGAAAACCTCGCAACCATGTTACACAAAAAAATGCGTCGCAACAAAATTAGTTCGAAACATACGAGTAGTTCATCAATCAGTTCCAATTAGAATCTGAGTGTGAAGCAGAGCCACAGACATAAACCTAACCATGTGTTGCATAGATGTAGGCGTTTTTCATGTTTAAAATGTTGACTCTTTGTCTGAGGTCCTTCGAGTAATTTACCTCGCCACGTTCTCCATTCAGAAATCACGATAACTTCTTAGATTTTTTGAAAAACCACCATCATGCTTATACCAGAGGCCATGAAGTTTCGGGTAAGTTCATCTGTAGGGGCATGTTAGAGACGTCGGTGAAGGACATGTGAAATGACACATAGAAGAGTTTAGAACCCAAGTTAGATCTGATGCATACGACCGAATCGGTAGTTTTGCTTAAAATTATCTTGAGGTAATTTAAAACAAGGATACAAGAACTTTTCGGGACGGCGCAGTGCCATCCATCGGCTCTATATGACCTAGCCATATCAAGCGTTTGTTTTCATAGAGGCTTGGCTCGGCGCATGTTGCAATACAGTCTGCTAAGATCGTCGTTGAATATTCTTCTCCAGTTGCAATCCAAGCGGAGAGGAGCAAAACTCGCAAGTAGAACTTTTTTGTTCGAATCATTAGGATCCACTTTGAATCCACTTGGGCTTTTCCAAAATGGATTTGTTTAGAGTATGTACTCTTGATTTCTGTGAACGAAGCTGGGATACATTTTCAAAAACCTGTTGTGGTCATTATTACAGCAATTAGACCGAATGTTGAAAACTTGCAGTAGAGCGCAGTTGATTCGCTCTGCAGACTGTTAAATGGCCACGACAACCCCAAATACTGGTGTCAAGCTGAATTTTCCATTCAATTAGGACGCCGATGGGCAATAGTTCCGTCAATTGGATTTGCGGAAGTCCACAATAGATCAAAGTGGCAATGTTGGGACTGAACTCAAACAAATCTTCTTAATTTAATAAACTATTCACAGAGGTCTCTAGATCTGCGAGAGATAATCTGGTTGAGTGCATCCATCAGCTCTTCTATCACATGTGGTTTAAGAAAAGTGTAAGTGGAAGTTCACTGGTCTGCTCAGTCCACATGAAGGGAAACCCCCTCGACTGCACCAACTGACGAAGAATAAGTCTTTCGAATACAAAATCCTCTCTTCCATTTGGTGTGGGCGCCTGAAACCATTTGCAAAAGTTCCTAGAGGGTGTTTTAGGCCAGGCAAGTGAACCATACATCACATTCTTAAATTGCTGAAGATCCTAGAAAAGACCCAAGAAGTGCAAATATAATCAGCTTTCACCACCTTTTTGTTGATTTTAAGACAGCATACTACAGCGCGCATAAATATGGGCTACACAGCGCCATGTCTTGACATTCCCGGTTAACTGGTCAAAGGATGTCAAGCATGACCATGGAGAGCTCCGTTGCTCCATGGTTAAGAACTTACCAAGAGGCCACGCACTCTCATGTGACTTCTTCAATATCCTTTTTGAGAAAAAAAACTCTCTACTGAACATCAGTGGGACGATTTTCGAAAAGTCTGTTCCAACCTCCTGCACGTGATTGATGGATTGTGAGTCAATGAGACGTTTTTTGGGTCTGACACAGAAGTGCTTAGGTCTGGCGGTAAACGGTGTCATCAAGGAAGAACGTTGTCATGTCGGGTAGTACGCCACAAAAAAGAGCAGAAATTAAAGTCTTCGTCAGTCTCGGCATCCCTTTTTCAAAGTCCTAACACCTTGAACATCCACACCCTACTCTATGGCTCCGAAGCTTGGATGCTATTAAAAGTGGGTGAGGAACCAACTTTTGAGAGAAAAGCTCTACGTGCGATTTGGGGCGTTTTTAGATTGATGCCATCTCGAGGAGGAGATTCAACGATGAACTCTACAGGATCCATTGAGTCAACGCAACAGAGGACGTCCTCGGCTGAGATGGCGGGAACAAGTGTAGAGGGACCGTAATCAACTTGATGTACGAAATTCAAGGAAGCTTGTGACAACACGGCAAGGCATTTTGGTTGAACTCCGAGTCCACCTCGGACTGTAATTCAAACCCGTCTCCTGATTGGAGAAGCAATCTGTTGCATCGTCTTAATCTCCACGGATCAATTTCCACTCATTACTTGACTGTAGCACACTTAGTTACAGCGCTTTTTGTCTAGAGATAACAAAAAGGCAGGGGATGTCTTACAAATGCTAGGGAGCTTGGTTCGCCTTCACCCTGGTGAACCATTCCACCTTCGGGTTTGTTTTCGAAAGGCCTAACGCCTGAGAATATCTCCTCCTGTCCTTGTCTGATAAGTTCACCGGTGATCTCATTTTCTGCGACCTTATGGTGATCCAGAACACAAAAAATTATTAAAAACAAACAAGCACGTCCCAGTGTTGGCTTCAAGGTGATGAAACTGCCCTTAGACGCAGGTACACTTAGTTGTCGACTTTGTTGAGCTCTCTATTCCAAATGAAGGCCAAGGAAGCACTTTGATACCACAATTCATCAAAGGCATACTTTTCCTTTGAAACATGTACGCTTTCAAAGCACTTTCATATTCCAGACTTCACCTCAACTCACCACACTACGACTAGCTAAAAACTGCCCAGAAAAAAAAAACTCGTCCCACAACAATTTAACTCCACTCATCTAAGCAGTGCAGCCCACGTAGGCAAGAACTCTTGCAGCAGCAGCAGCGGGAGGAACAGGATCAACGGCAGCCTGGTATCTCCAGCTTGATGGATCGTTCTGTCTTCTAATGAAATTGTTGATTCCCACTTGGCCCCGGGCAAGCTCATCTTCATTAGCTAATAATAAATTTGTCGTCGTCCAGCGCCGAGCTCCGTCCTTCTCGCAGAACCTCGTCGGGCTAAGAACAAAATGACGTTTATGAATAAATGATATGTTTGTTAATTGAGCCAACCCCCAGCTACCATTGTGCGGCGATCTAACCACATCCCAGAGCGCTCTCTCCGACCAATCTAAACGAAATGCGGCACAAACACTTTTTTGCATACCCACTGCGAACAGCCCCCTTTTCCATTTTTCCATTTTTTTTTCTCTCAACCGCCACAAGAAGCCGGAGCTCACTCAGGTGGAATAACAACATCTGCCCCAGCCTGTCGTCCGTCTGTCGTTTGGCGTGTTCCTCTTCTTCTTGGTGCGCTGCGCACTAAACCAATCCAACACGTCACACATCTTCATATTTTACAGTAACAACAACGACACCGATGAAGACGGAGACTGAGACGGAGACGACAACGGCGACGACGACGACGACGAAGACGCCGATGATGATGATGAGGATGATGATGACGCTGGCGATGGATACTTGTTGAGCGACCACCACCAAAGGAATTTGTTGCTGAAACATGTTACTCCCGTCAAGCGTGGTGTGGCAAAAACGAATCCTTACCACAAACAGGAGGTGGCGCGTCAGAAATTGTGCAAATTACTGCCACAGATACGAACGGACGGACGGCCGGACGGACGGTGTGGAACAAAGAGGAGCAACAAACAAAAAGCAAGTATTATGGGCGGTGGCAAAATAGTGATAATTATCTTTTTGTTTAGCCCCCTCTCTCGGGCATCGGCGTGCGGGTAATTTCATACCCAGCCGGCACAGAACGACAATTGGCGGAGGCCAGGGCCAGGCCGCACGGCCAACCACAACTATCAGGCTTGTCCTTACATGTGTATGACGCGCAATCAAACGGTTGTAATCAACTACTGGAAGTAATTTCTTCCACAGCGCTCTGTGGCCCGGTCTTCTATCCTCGACCATCGTCATCCATCCCGAGCGACTCTGGCTGGCAGCCAACCAGTGACGGTCTCCCTCTGGATGGCCATGACGATGAGTGACCATGTGAGGCACAGAAGCCGACGGTGAAGACGATGGTGATCATGACGACGTCGCAAACGAAGATGAAGACGAAGGAGGAGACGAAGGCAACGACGATGACGGTTCTGCGCCGAGAACCAGCCGGTGCGAGAGTGTGCGAGCAATTTAGCATTTCTCCTCCATTGTCATCGTGGTCGTCCGGCCGTCCGTCAAGGATCGTCGTCGGCAGCGAGCGCTGTGTAAGCTGGAATGTGTACATGTGTCCCAACATGAGAGTGAGCAGCGAGAGAAGCCAACTGGCTAAGTGCTGGCGATCCACCTTAATCATTCATATAATTTTGATCGGTCTTCATCTTCCTGCTGCTGGTGGCGTGGTCGTTGTTGTTGCTCGTGGTGGTGGCGGATGGTGTTTGGTTGTGGCCTCTTTTTTCGCTTGCGCTTGTGGGTTTTGAGAAATTGGTGTCAGACCACTGTTGTGACAACCATTTTGCAGGAACACGCTGTGGCCCCTTGTGTACACCGCCTCTATGGGGAGCAACTTGCGCGGGGGGTGGCGCGGTGTGTGGAGGAGTCGCAGCAGCTGAGAGATGGATACCGGCGGCAGCGGTGCAGATTGTCCTTGGACGTTCATCATCATCATGATCGTGTACATCATCATCGTTGTGGTAGCCGTGGCCGTCTCCGCCGCTGTCGTTGTTCCTGTGTTCGGGTAGATTTTGTAGCTGCGCCGCGTCAAAGCCCAGCCGTGGTTCTGATGTAGAACTGATGTCAGTGTGATGTGCTTTTGGCTTCTGGTGGTTTTGGTGTCTGTCTCTCTCTGGCACTCGTGGTGTCCCCTTTGGCCTACCTTTGTGTGTGCGGCTGCCTGTCGACTCACCCCGCGCCGGAGCCACCGTCCGTGGCGTCCTGTCAGGATTAGTTTATTTTTGCATATTTCAGTGCATGATGGGATGTGACAATCAGTCTTCTTGTATTTTCGTTTAGGTCGCCAGTTGTTGGCATACCCATTGTGGTTCGGTTTCTTCGGCGTTCAAATTTTTTTCTTTTCAGTTTTTCTGCGCGCTCCTTCGTGGATTCAGGAGTTCCCTCTCGGATGCATGTCCAGCATGGTGGAACGACATTTCACACTATTGGGTTTCGCCGATGGTGGTGGCTGTTTGGGCTTTGTTGGTGCGAAGGGGTGTGGGAGCGGTGGGGAGGACTTTCGGATGTTTGGTTAGTGGTGTTGCTTGCAACACGGGGGCTGCCGAAACAAGTCATCGAATTTCAATATTCTCTTGGGGGAGGAAGCAAGGAAAACAGCGGACAGCCCGCGTTGCTTATGTTCGGTGTTTTATGGAATTCTTCGGGGTCTTTCCATCGTCGACCGGTGCCTTTCACGGGAATTGTCCTATGATGATGGACTTGGGTATGTGGAATTTGTACTTGTCAACTGAAGATGGTGTCATATGCCTTGAGGTTTTTTTCTTATTTGATGTCGTTCAACTGAATGAATTTAAGTTGCAAGCAAAGAAAAATGACAAATGTAGTATTCGAAGCATAGCCTGCTGTTGGATACAACTGTTTCTCATTTTCTGATTTCAGCCAAGTTTCGATAAAATTTTTGACTTCATCAGAATTGGAGACGTGTTGGTCAGTCAGCCGATGTTGCATTGAAGGTAATAAACAGTAAGAAGAAGGCACAAGCTGTGGGTAATATGGCAGGACTTTCAATTTCAGTTTTTCGAAGTATTTTTAAGGGATCTCGAAACATGCGTCCAAGCGTTGTCATCTCTTGTGTCCTATTGCTCATCATTTTCCTTTCATGTTCGACTCCAATTCATCAATTTTCGTTGGCAGTCGTCGCATCGCAATCGTTTCCTTCATACCACACCCCACCCAGATGATCCCACTCAAAACACAATATAACACTCTGTCAATAAATAGTAGCCATTGTCTTGGATTATCATGTGTACCCACTTACCACTTGCAGTCAGAGCATGTCTCATATGCAGATCAGATCAGATTGTCCCTTAACAGCACTGAAGCAGCACGTCTGATATGCAGATCGCTTTCGACGTCTCTTAACGTCAATCCTCACGGCACCCAAAGTCATACCTTCCGCGGTTTAAAAAAATCACAAAAAAGTTAGTTGAGCGATACAAAGTACATCTTCGAGTTCTCCTTGCATTTGTGATGAATCTTTATCGAGGAGTGCCTGCAATACCCCCCACTGCAAACTCTTTTGGCTGTTGGGGACGTTCTAGTTTGACACGTCACAATTATCGATTCTGACACGTTCCCTCAGCAAGAATATGGTCAGCATAAGCTTTTACCGAATTGCGCTGGCGTTCATCTGGTTTTCCCTTCATATTGAAAAAGGAAGGTTTAAGTCGCTGAGAAAACATTTTATTTTGCAAAAGGCTGCACATACTGAGTGCATGTTGAGTAATGTCCCTTCTGAACATGACAGTAGGTTTTCAACGATGATGTTCGAATAAGTGAATCGTTTTTTTTGAGGAGTTTTAAATTTAGCATATTCTATTTTTTTTAAATTCAGCCCAGGAAATTTTCAAAACTTGGGCATGCACACTTTCTTATTGTTACCTGACCTAAGCTTAACCTAACTCAAAACTAATATTTATGTAAAATTTACCTTACTCCAAACTTAAAAGTACTTAAATATTTACACTAAGCTTAAGCTATGTCTGTAACATGATACTGACGCTTGCAGCGTGCAGGACGTATATGGAATAAGTGATTCACTGGAATATGTAGTGACCAAGTTGAACCATTACCAGTACCAAAATCAAACGCAGAATCACTCAAGAGACAATTGAGTAATATAGCCTTTTTTTTCAAAAGACCTGTCTTTATAAAGGGTGTCCCAACAAGACCGCAAGATTTACATTTTAAATAAAACGCAGATATTTAAAAAAAAATCGTGAATTCTTTATTACATCGTGAAGTTGACAGGTTGAGGTTATGTGTGGAATAACACACGGCCAGATGCCCGCCGCGGCTTTGCTGGCACATACGCGATCTTTTTATGAAATTTTCAATTACCGTTGCATAACTACTGCGGTATTTCATTAATGCAGCGTCCAATATCCTCTTTTAAGACTTGAGTCGTAGTCGGCTTATTCACATAAACCATCGACTTCAAAAAAGCCCAAAGAAAAATGTCCAATGGTGTTAAATCGCACGATCTAGGCGGCCAATTCTTGTCTCAAAAACGCGAAATAACACGACCGGGAAATGACTGATGCAGCAATTGAATTGTTTCTCTGGCTGTATGAGATGTGGCGCAGTCTTGTTGAAACCACATCCCCTCCACATTCATTTTTTCAATTCTAGACACGAAAAAATTGGTTATCATTTCACGACACCCAACACCATTAACTGTTTGCGCCTGACCGGACTCATTTTCATAAAAAAGGTCCAATGATTCCTGCAGCCCAAAATCCACACCACACAGTGACACGTTGAGGATGCATTTGCTTTTCGGGAATTACTCGAAGATTTTCCTCGCCCCAAATGCGATAATTCTGCGTATTGACGAAGCCGTCAAGATGGGAATGGGCTGCTTCACTAAGGATGATTTAATCGGCAAAATCAGCACTTTCATGTTGTCTCTCCAATACGCAATAAACGAACACCCTTCGCTGTGCATGGTCAGCTGGCTTCAGTTCCTGAGTCAATTGAACTTTGTATGCAGGAAGATGCAAATCTTTCGTCAAACTTCGCTGCAAAGTGGATTTGGAAACACCAAATGAATGGAGTTTGAGCGACATCACCACGTACTGCTGCGATATTTTCGGTCGATGGACCTGGTCGAAGGCGCGTTGTTGTTTTTAAATCAGTTACAGACCCAGTTTCTGCAAATTTTTCCATTAATCGCTTTACAGTTGACTCTTTTGGAGCATTATTGTAACCCCAAATTGATCGCAATTTGCGAACTGTAGCCGAATAACTTCCACCATTTTGGTAAAACAATTTCACAATGAGAATGCGTTGTTCATTCATGTAGCGCTCTCTTTTTATTAACCTTATACCTTCTACTAACAATCAATAATACTAGTTCAAATGTCAAACAATGACAATTCGAATGGCGCCAAATTTAAATCTTGCGTTCTTGTTGGGACACCCTTTATAACAGCTTGAATATCCCAGTCCTACTCTATATGACGGTAACCTGGACGCTACTAATAGCGGATGAGGAACCCCTTAGTTTTGCGTGCCCCTTGTAGAGCGTATGGACGGACATGCTCCAGATCATGGTTCTGGTGTTGACTTCTGTGTTTCGCACGATCTTCTTAAGAAGGGTGTTAAAAAATCCACATGACAGCGCATTATTTTGCCTAAGCCCTTCTCTGATATTGAAGCTCTCAATGAGTTCGTTGCCGGTCTTTTGAGTTCTCTCTCATCATTCTACTGTACCTGTCGAGTTCGGTGGGAATGCCAAAATTAAGCATGGCACTGTGAAGATTGCCGTGGTCCCCGTGGTTTAGTGCGACAACCCACACGCAGAAAGTATAGTTTCGATTCCCGGCCGGGACACCTCATATTTTTTCACGGCACCACCTCTTTCGAGTGGCGGACAGCACTCAAAGAGTATCAATTGTCTATAAAAAGTTTTTCAAATATCGCCGTTCGGAGTCGGCAAAAACATGTAGGTCCCTTCTACTCGTGAGAGAGAGATCGTCTTTACGTACGCTGTCGTATGCGGCCTTTAAATCGACAAATAGTGGGTGTCAATATAGTCTTCCTAGACCTTCTACAGGACCTACCAATATGTGAAAATCTGATCTATTGTGAACATCATTTGTCTAATCACCCAAAACTGAGGAGAGGATCTTGTACACAATGCTCAGTAGATGTATTCTTTGAAAGCTGGCACAGTCGTAGGGGCTTCCTTTCTCGTGTACCGGGCAATCGATACTCTTCCACTCCTTGGGAATGATTTTCTTTAAGAATACTAACAATATTTCACAGTTTACTGATGGATTCGCCTAACAACATCATCTCCAGCTAAATAAAAGGGTTCTGTGGATAGTCCGTCAGTTTCGTTTGACTCCAGTTTCGGTATTGCCTTCGTCTAGGTCGGGGGACGTGATGCCTGCTCATGATTATCCAGATTGAGGGGAAAATTCTCCTGTATCGCGGTATTTGAGTTTGCAGTCGGCGGACGTCGTTTATTTCAAATTCTCACCACAGAATGCGACTCTATTGCAAGTTGTCCGGTTTCGTCCGGGGATGTATGTCGATTGTAAAGCGGCACAAATGAAATGCTTTCACCACTTCCCTGTACAGCTTAACACATCCGTAATCACGGCAACTTATCTTCAAGACTGAATAGTCGTGCAACAAAAATCGAGCCCAGAAACCCTAACCTTACTGTGAGAACAAATAGAAACTCGAGCTTAAAATAAAGAGGGATCTGTGGAATGGAAGAAAATGCGATTATTCCCTATTTTTGAGCTGTGCATACATCTGCCCTTAGGGCTCATCCTACAGTATTGCGAGGGCAAGAGTTTATTCCTCAGTCTTGTCCGAATGGTATGAAAGGAAAGCACTTATCAAATGTTAATGAAACACTTTTCCAATTCTCTGCTGACCAGTAGCCCGCCATTTCAAAATCTGGTTCCCTTTCTCAAACCCTACTGCCAGGCTGTTGAATCCTTCTCATAGAAAGCTCCAATCGTACACCTGTCACTAGGCAGATTTTTGAAACAACTAGCGAAACAAAGTTGCATGTTGACAACGAAGAGGGAAATTCAAAAAATCCGATGCCAATGAAAAATCTGACTTTCGTCATATGTAAGCTAGTCCCACAACGATGAACTGAATTCCATTGTGTAGGTTTTGCTCGTGTCGTCTGCCAGATGTCGTCTTCTTTGTGACGCCTCTGACAACTCATCGACAACTCATGTCTTGTCATTTATTACACCAGCACTATTGACATCACATCCGTGATTCGACATGTGAATGAATCCATTTCTTTAAAGCTCTCTACATCCATCTCCACATCCGTAGGCGTAGGGGATCAGTTTTGTTTTCACACCTTTCCGATTCGCACACACCTTGTTTTTCGGCGTTTTAACGACTTTACACGAACACTCGCCACGTTATGTCCCACTCTCCGATATCCATCAAATTGTCACCTAAACTCAAAACGAATGAATTAAGTCCCGGGAATCAATCAAAAAGATACGACGCAGAGTGCAATAAAAATTCCGAAAGTTCAGACACTTCGTGTATCGCTCGCGCCTCTCCCCAGACCACTTGTTATGTGTGTGCTTCAATTTTTATTAATTTCTTTTATGGGACATTTGATTCTTAACACCTTCCTTTTTTATTGTGTTCATTAAAAAAAAAAAAAGAACGCGCAGGCCGGTCCGTTCTTCTTAGATTTCAGAAATTTCACAAAAGCCATTCCCTCCGCAACACCGCTCCGGATGGTTTGCATGTCCAGTACACATGTAGCCGCCATTTTAGATTTGTCCTCAAGCAGCCATATTTGTGAATATTTTGATCCCAGGCGGCGTTGATGTGGCTCCTGTGAGGCGTGAAATGAAATTTCGGTCGAGGGAGTAGCTCGCAAGGGACACCATACCGGGATGGTATCCTTTGGCGTGTCAGAAGTGCCAAAAAACAACGGGTGTGTAGGAGCAGCGGCAAACACGTTTCCACTCACATAGACACGGTACCGAGTGTCAGACACCACGCTGTGCTGCCATGCGATATCCTTAACCTCAGCAGCACAGAGTCGCCTGTCCTGTCAGTTGATCGTCCATTTTGAACGCAGCGTCTCCAATTGATGAGTAATTTGGGGTTGCATCACGGTACTTGCATTCGCCCGTTGGAAACGGGGCGGAGCATACGAGGCGAAGTGCAGAAGTGTTACACACATTGCGCTCGCGTACATGTGGCGTGGTTCTCATGCGGACACCGGGGCAAGATTCAAAACCCGCCGCAGTGCCGTCGCCGTAGAAAGCAGAAGCACAGTAATCGTGCAGGAAGAGAGCAGCAAAAATGAAATGCAACGCAGTGAACGCAGGATGGGCAGAAAGCGGCAGAAAGCGGCAGAAAGCGGCAGAAAACGGCACGACGGACGAG
This sequence comes from Eristalinus sepulchralis, assembly GCA_944738645.1. Lineage (NCBI taxonomy): Eukaryota > Metazoa > Arthropoda > Insecta > Diptera > Syrphidae > Eristalinus > Eristalinus sepulchralis. The sequence goes on from OX122886.1 coordinate 61,415,599, forward strand.
AGAAAACTGCCGGGAAGATGTGCCTCCGGAAACCAGAAAAACCGCAGCACTCCTGATAATCATGTGGTAACCATGTCGAACGTTGATGAATCCAACTGAGATACGCCGCCGAGGGAAAAGTGCGCGCTCTGCCTCGCAGGCATGGTGGCTGCAGATAGCGGTGCGCAACAGCGAATGAGATGTGCACCATCGAGTGGCGGTGTTACGCAGGTCTTGTCGCTGGGATCAACGACAACATTCAGATTTTATATGCAAACCGAGATGCAGGACAGTCACTGCCACTGGTTGCTGGGGCAGCGCCAGCATGGTGCGCCCGTTGTTAGGGCGCGCGCTTCGATATGGCGGCCCGCGGATGGATGGACCAATCCACCGTGAGATGTCGTGTTTTGTCAATCGATTGCTGGACGAAAACGTTTCTGTTCTGTTTTTCATTTTAGCTTGGGAAAGTTTTTCACCAGTACACTGGAGAGGAGTGGAGTGCGTCTGGCAATGTAGGAAGTTGGGTTTTGGTGATGAGGGGATACATGTTTGCGGACGGAGGAAATATTGGAAGTTTCAGTCGGACGGATGGGGTAGAAGGTTGAGAAGCCAAAACTGCCTAAATGGATTTAATTGGATGGGCCAGCACCAGCTTTAGTCTGAAACCGAAGGAAAGCACGTCAAATATGTTACATTACAGTATAGCTTGTCAGAAGACATCCTTGACTGTGGCATGGAGAGTTTCTTTTATGTCGGTTTATGTGATTACATGAAGTTTTCCGGTGGGTTTCTTATTAGTATGTTGTACAGAAAGGAAGTTATAGACGCCATTTTGATCACGCGGAATATCTTGAAAAAGACGCAAGATGATTGATGTGGAAACCGATCCACTATTGTCAAGTTTTATACCGTTCTGCGTTGGAGACACTGTGCGCGGCTTCAGGATGGAGGCACCTTTTTGTTGGGAGTGCATATGGCGGCGGGAATAAAGACTATGCTAGTTCTGAAATGCCTATTTGTCACTCCTATGAAGAATCTTCGTTTTCCTGTCAACTTATTGCAGTTGACAGACCTTAGTATTAAAAAGAATTTTATGGGCATCTCTAGATGCAAGATCTTCCAAAGACTTGCTTATTGTTGGACACGAGAAAGCTGTCGGCGATGGATACCTCGTTTGATTACTTCGAACAACAAGCTCAACAGTGAGACCACTTCAGCGCTGTACTTGATTCGATTTAAGTGTTGTACAATTCCACGGAGAAACATAAAGTAGGCACAGTAAGACCAAAGAACAATCGAAAAAGACTAGCTTTCGGTGCTTACTTAAGCAATTCCTGATATTGGACTGAAGGCATCTTAAGTATGTTAGGCTAAATAAGAGGGCAATGTGAATATATCTTGTTGAATTTGAATTTAAGTGCATTTTTATTACTTTATTCTTCATTATTCAACTTCTTATCTATTTACAAGCTTAAACTATGTCAGTACGGATGCGTGTATCAGGGGTCTATATGTTATTTATTTATATGCTTTACATATTTATCTAATATGCCATGGTGTTCCTTTTTTTCTTTTATTTTTATTTTTTATTTTTATTTTTGTATTCCTTTTTATTTTTTTTTTTTTCTTATTGTTAAGAACTACCTTAACCTATAAGTTGTCCCTATAGACTCAACTACCCCGTCAATTCATACTAGAAGTTAGCGGCATCGAATACTGGTTCTGGTTCCGTTCTTTGGCAGAAACTGCTCTGTCGCGGGCAGAAATCGCTCTACTCAACTATAGAAGATCCTCGTGGCTGCGAGTGACGTCCGGCTCGTATTAAAGTTGCCTTTTTACTTTTCGGCGTGCGACGTGGATGATAATAGGGCAGGCTTCTCTATTTTGTGTCAAGCCTTTAGCGTCCAAATAGAGGAAAGCTTCAGGCGGAATGAAGCCGTATAGACCAACCTGTTTATGGTACATTTCATTTGTGTAGTAAGCCCCAATGATAAGACTGTTGGTTGAAGCCATGCCTCAAGCAGTGTGACTCCCCATCAGCTTAATAATAAAATTATCTGTCCGTTGGGGTCGAATTTCTTGTACTGGGATTCTGGTGTTAGATATAAACACAGACAGTGCCTCTCAAGCCATCTCACTTTGGCATCAAGTTGACTGCTGTTAAACAGCCCCTTTGGCCGTAGCGAAGACATTCTTAGCCCTGGTCAGAGCTGCGTCTATGTGGATAATCCCATACAGGTACAGATCCAACCAGATGCCTAGATATCTTACTACACTTTTCAAAGACAATTGATGTCCCAGTGGGTCAACTATGCCGAACTTGCGCCAATTCATTTTCGTGTCCCTTAAGGCCCAGGACGGCGGGGTACTGAAAAGGATAGTTTCACACTTCTGGTAGTTTATTTTCAACTTCCAGTCGTCGCAAGATCGTTGAATTGTATCAAAGTCGCTCTGCAGGAAATATGTATATCTTGTCATTGAGGAAGGATACACTGCATTGAAGGGACAACTAAAAATATTAAAACCAGGCAGGGTGCTTAATCAGGAGCTAATTACGAGTAAAAATGACATCTCTCGAATGACCTCTGTATTTTGATTTTTAACTCGCTTTATCTATCGGATAGTGTTAACGTTCACATCACCATCGAAGTACTTTAAGTTGCCAGCATAACATTTTATCATGATACAGAAGTGTAGCCTTGCCACTGATGGATATGTCGTCTCGACTTCAAGTTCTTCCGAAATAATTCACTGCTCGGTGTTCACACTAATCAAGGCCTCTAGAAAATATTGGAGTAGGCGACCTGAAGGCCGCTCTCCCTCTCGCTTTCTCTCTCAAACTTTGTGATAATAAAATCGCTAAATTTCTTTTCAAAACTGATTGAGGTATCGGTCTTTTTTATGGCGTGAATGCCAAGTTTATAAATGTTATCTAACTCTGCTCAGAGAAGAAGGTAAAATTTTGCTTACATGATATATGGCATATATCATGTAAGTTTACGGAGGTTCCCCCTTCTGATTATTTATGACTATAACGCTGTGTCATAAAATGCAAAACAGATGCAGTTTTTGTGGACAGAGTTCACTCCATCAATAGAAATTTCGTTTCTTGACATTGCCACTATGTCAAAATCGGGCATAGAAATGTTGCGCAACTTAAACTTTTTGTGGGGCATAAGATGGGTTAGTTTATGGCCAAATCCAATCATAAAAGAAGACAACTGAGCTTAGCATGAAATATTATAACTTTCTGTTTATATGACACTTATCTTATACGCATGGCGCAGAAGTTGTACAGCGCATATAGTTCATCGTAAAATCTTCTCCTTCAGATGCCATCAACGCCAACAGGACCAAAAATCGCACGGAGAACTTTCCTCTCGAAGAGACCAAGGGCATTCCCCTCCGCTTTTAGCAGTGTCCAAGTTTCCGCGCCATAAAGTAGGACTGGGATGATCAAGGTGTTATATAAAGCAAGCTTAGTCTGAGAGAGGGCTTTGTTACTCAATTGCCTCTTGAACCCAAAGAAACAGCGATTGGCAAGAGTGATTCTGCGTTTGATTTCGGTACTGGTATTGTTGTCCCTATTTACCGCGTAGCCGAGGAAGAAGAAGTCCTTGACTACCTCGAAGTTTCTGCTGCCTAGTGTGACGCTCTATCCAAGACGCCGATGTTGTGTGTCCTTCCTTGATGACAGCCTTATTCAATATAGCTCTACAAAAAAAAGGGCTAGGCGCTTTCAGTTTTATTAACTGATTGAAACCCATTTCCAGCAGTAAATCCCTTAAGAACAAAGGTCTTCATCGACCATGTTATTCTTCTGTATTAAATTCGAAGGCCCTCAGCCTGGAAAGCCTTCTAGCCACCTAGCCAAAAATTCAAAGTCGTTTGACATGGTCGATGCCAGCGTCACGTTCGTAGAGTTTACCCTTCAAACCTCCTAATCCAACTTTTTATTGGCAAAGAGGTCGAGTATTAGTCGAAAGAATTTATTCTTGAAGCAATAAATGACCTCTTCGTGTGTATTTGTACATTGCCATGACTCTCCGCTCTCATCGTGACCACCGTAGCAGAGTGCGTCGATTCGTACGCAGCAGGTACTAATTTTCATTCTGGGAATGAACATCTCTCATATTTTTTCACGGTACCACCTATTTCGAGTTGCTGACAACATTCGAAGAGTGTAGATGAAGAATCTAATTCAGTTCCGAGGCTGCAAAGACCTGCATGTCGATGTACTTATGATAGGACAGTGTAACGTGTGACACTCTACTGCTTTGTCCCTTTTCTGAGCAACGCCACATGACTAGGACTTACAAGGCTCAAGGAATGGTTCTCTTTTTGGCGTGCAGACCAAAAAGAGAGCTGTTGGCAAGAGTGGTCCAGCGTACTTATGGTGTATCCTTTCTGTTTTTAAGACCGTCATTTTTTCGTAACAAAACTGCAAACACACATGTTTCAATGACAATCCGGTATGTACGTCCACACGAATTTTATTCGCGTCTGGAAGCGTTTTAGAGAAAATTGTCTGTAGGTGGTTCAATTCTTCTTTTTTTAAACCAAATCGAGTAAAGAGCGTGACCTTACTCATTCAGTCAAGACCTACAAAGTTTTTTTAACGTAGGCACACGTCTTTTGATGAGCTATGCCTAGGTGACATGAAAACGGCTACCACTGAGGATGAAATATACAAAAACCTCGTATTGGCAAACCAGCCATGAAGGAGCAGGAGATGGGTAAGACCATTTGCATCTTTCAAGATCCGCTGTGTCATATAATAATAATAATCGAGCACTGCAGCCCACAAGGGACCAGAGGCTAGCTTCTAGAACAACTGAAAAAATGCGAGGTATCCAGAAATCGAACCTAGACCTTCGGCGTGTGGGTCGACGCACTGACCACGGTGACCATTGTGATGTCATATGTGCTCATATGTGCTATTTCATATACTAAATGAAGTTTTGGGCATGAGAAAGCTCTCTGTGCTATAGGTACCTTGTTTCCTTGCTTCGGACAACAAGCCCAACGGCAGCACTTGATACAGTTTAAATGCAATTCGAAGGAGAAACATGAAGTCCATACAGCAGAGGTTAAAGAACATATACTGCAATGGTCAAAATGACGGAGTTTTGGAGTGCCAAGGACATACTATGTGTTGTAGCAAGATCTCCTTAGACGTTCATTCGAAGACCAGATCTTCAACCGGAGAACATGCTCTAAGGAAGGCGACTGCGGGCCTATTTGTCAGAAAGGGTATGAAATTCGTGACATCACTTGCGCGGATTTCAAGTCATGCTAGCTTCCTTTCTGACCACTAGGACTGTCGTTGCTATCTTCAGAGCATGTATTGTATATATGCCTTGTTTTAGCTTATCACAGCCTTGTGGAATATTTTCCCAATTGACTGTAGCCGCTTAAGAAAGGTAACTTCACTAAGTGCTCACCATTCCCTATCACAAATCATAGAGTCCTCACATTCTTTCCATATTTGTGTACAACTGCAATAAATCTCTTTCCTCCCTCCACCAGCACCTGGATCACACTAGTGACAAAGACTTCCCCCAAAGGGAAACCTAAGCCGCTTGAAACCTGCAATTCATCAGAAACCTTCCCCTCATGACCTTAAATTGTGGTGACTCTCTCTCCCAGAAACTTTCGCGAAAATTTCACCAAAGTCCATCGTTCAAGATCAATCTCTGCACACATTCCAGAAGATCTCCCAAATTCCTTCAAAGCAATCGCGACGGTCAAACAACTTGCGCCGACCTGTTAGTTTGTTGATTTAGATAAGAATTTAGTACCGAATCGCAGTTTGATGATCCCGAGAGTATCTTAACAAGCCGGTTATCTAGCGAATTAATCAAAGCAGATACAATAAAAGCTGGCAGGTCCATTGCTACGCCGCAACGTATTCCGGTTTTGCATAGTTTTGCGGCGATTTTTGACGCTGATCTAAGATATTCCATTTTCATGGTGCTTATTTGCTCGATACTTTGGACCGAGTCACATATGTGTTATTAGCGGTAAATGCCTGACGAAACCGATTAGCGCCACAATTTGCAAAGAACAGGAGGTACCCAGGCACATTTAGATCGGCGACAGGGATATCAGCTGGAGATCAAAGACCGAACCGCGGGTTTGTCTACGAATTCATCACATGACATCAGCGTGACGTCCACAACATCCCTTTGTCCCTAGTCAAAATCCATCCCGTCCACCACATCCAGTCGCCCTGGTAAATTGAGATAAGATTCCCGCAGATGAACTCCGCAACCCGTGGCTCGCAAAAACATACTGATGTCTAAATTTCACGAGACCTATGCCGAGCTCCAATCTAGATCCCCCCACAAATCATAACAATCGACGCTTTTGCCATTTTCTTGCTTATCGACCGACGTTGGGACGGCTCCCCCTGCGGATGCATATCCGAGGAGGATGTGAACGGCGCTGCATGCGTGCAGATGATTCGGTCATCAGGTCGCTATAATTAATTTAATAGCTCTCAGCTTGACCGAACACAAAAACGACACACGGGGAAGCGGCGGCAGTGGCGATGGTGGTGGCGGCGGTCAAAACAAGGATCCAGCAACGGATTGGGATCTCTACTGTGGCCTGAGACGAGCAGGCCGCAGTGATTGATGGAAATTGCTGATCTGTCATGTTTGGGGCCCGTCGGTCTGCCGGTGAGCTGGAGTGCCGATGCGGACAAACTGGCGGGCGGAAAACCAATTTGGTTTGCTGGCATTTTCGGGTGATGTGGCTTTTTGCGTGAAAGTGCTCGGGGTTGGCATTTGGCAGCGTTAGACAATGCGGCCATCCGATCGGAGGCGATAGCACGCGAGGCGATCTACCGCTCAGTTCACTTTACATCCTAGAGGCAAATTCATGGATTGATGGACCCATATCACGAATTCGTTTTTTTTGCCAGCGCCGCAGTAGATGCAGACCGTCCGTAAGGCATAGCAGAACTGTCATGTCAATGAAGTGTTAAATGCGCCACACACAGTCGAGTATTCACCCGGTACTTACAAGCCATTTGGGGGAATTATTTTTGACATTTGATGTCAAACAAAGACACATGGCTGTCATGCCATCATTGTGCTTGTCGGTCATATCGGAGTCTGGCATCGCAGTCCTTTCGCAGGAACCATGTTTACAAGACGGCTAATGACGACAAGATAACCGCTTCAGCGCCGCAACATTTGAAACAATTAAGAACTTACACGGACAGCTCGCCTGCATATTGAGACATTCAGAGGCACGGGGACGAAAATTATGACACAGCTGCGCAGAAAGATGACAAATGCTGTTCGCGGAGATACAAGTACAACGGCAGCATATTAAGGAGTTCTTAGAAAGGAATCGGGAGCAACGACTCCACCGCCGCCGGCCATTTTGACGAGGGCCCGGTGCTGCATTCGGCGAGAGCCGAGTGCGCAGCTGGTATGGAAGCGATAATTTTGTAGGATTTTGAAAAATGTTCAGGGAACTGGTTCCGGCGGGCGTTAGTCGAACCAATAATTCACAAGTAGAGTGGAGAGGAAACATGATTCGTTAATTGAAAGAGTTCGATTGATCGGGAATGTTGGATCATTTGATTAGAGTGCTGGAGGAATCGTGCTGCAGCCGAGTGCTATTTACTGGTTGGGCTGCTGTGTGCGGCGGTACATAGGCGGGGTTTATCTGGGATTAGTTCCGGTTTGGGTGGACCATGGGCAAGTATGTATGTACAGCCGAAGGTACATATCAAGTAGCGAAGGAGCTAATTCGTCTATTCCACGGGCAGTGATCTATGTTCGAGATGGACGACGGGGAAATGTGAATATTGAGAAAGATTCACTTCACAAGGGTCAAGAATCAGAATCTTAAGAGACAATGATGTGTGGGCTCCATTTATTTACATGGAATGTTGCAAGTGGTGGTGCAACAGGTTTGGTTTCGTGGGGCATTTCTAACTCTTGAGTCACGTTCTTATATAAAATTTGCTGCTTCACTAAATTCTCAATGACTCAGACTCTGAGTTGTTGAAAATATGCTTTCTTTATTCAATGAAAGCCGGAAGAAGGAATGTGTATGATGAAAGGTCATATGCTCGCAGTCGTGACTATCTAGTCTTATTTTTCATAAAACGGAGCATAAACATAAACATCAAAGCAGTTTAAAAAATTTAACTTATTTATATGTTTTCTTAGAAACTGCCCTTTTCTTTTAGGTATGAAATGTTTTTTTGAAATGTTTTTTTGAAGTGAACATAAATTTTTGGAAAAACTATGGAAGGGTACTACAGAGTTCGCTAGTCAACTCTTTTGTTTTACCTTTCTTTTTATTCCTTACTTTGACCTGTCGGCCATTTTGTTTGAATTTCTTTGTTCATGTTTGTAGAACAAGAAGTGATATATTTAACAAATTTTAAACTTACAGCCGGGTCACCCGAAGAATTTGATGCTGCCCAGCACTTTACATTCTCTAAATGCAGCGTTTTTGGCGATAAACTGAAGTTTTTCTTTTTAAATGAGAATAAGACTGCAAAAAGAAAGAGAAGTATACAAATTATTGTACTTAGAAGTCTTATGACAAGTAAGTGTAATGTCAAATAGGGCTTGTGAAGCACTGAATTGAGAACAGCACTCCATATTCGTATGCCGTCACTAAGGAGTAGGTCTCTTAACTCAACTGCAGTTTCAAAAAGGGCTAAGGGTTAAAATAATGCGCAACAGGAGTGAGGCGTGCTTCAATTCTGGATGGTGCAAATGCAAGTATGTAGTTGATGTGAGCATCTCTTGTTAAAATTGCGATGAAAGCGGAATAGGGAAGGAACTTACTAGCAGATAGTCAACGACTATTTTAAAAATTGAGTTGCACTACAGCTAACAGGAGACTAGGGCCTACTTTCTGTATCAACTACTCCTGTTATGCCTCTGATGGTTCTATTTTTTACCGCCGGCAAGATTTGAGAAGCTTGAGTATTGTCAGCAACTCGAAAGAGGTGGTGCCGTGAGAAATGCGACTTGTTCCATCCGGAAATCAAACCAAGGGCACTCGGCGTGTGAGACGTCGTACTTACCCACTGCACCACGGTGACTATATAACATAATACCATCAATCGTAAGTTAAGTTTTGTGCGCGGCGGAGTCGAAAAAAAGCACGATTTAATTTTTTTCCGGTCGACAACCGTCCAGTTTATTGATAAAAATCAGACTCAAAACTTAAAATTTAGTTGACAAATATTTATACCTAATCTGTTGCTGACACAATTGTTGCGTTGGTGACCTGTGGACGTCTTCTGCTGACACGGTGTCTGGTGCTTGCAGTTGGCGGATGTCGTGTCTCGAATTTCGGCAAGGTGTGGGAATGGTTTAGTTCTATGCGTCTGCTATCGGTTATGTTGACGTTGCACTTGATCGGTGGGACTAACATATTCCGTGTTAACACGTATACTATACGAAATGATCACTTGAGATCCTAAGATTTCATCGGCTATGCCTAGGAGCATCCAGATACCTCATACTGAATCTGCCACATCTAAACTACGTCTCGGGAGAAGTGAATGGGGGATATTCTTGTCACGTGACCAAACCATCGAATCATGGCCCTCTCCCTTTGAAGAAGCAACCATTTCTTTCTTATCCCGACGAGACTCTCAAACAACAGAAGAAGAAATTTCTTCTTATTGGCTTGCACTCGCGACTTTATTGCTTCATCATTGAATAGCACAACCCCCGTGGGCTGTATTGTGGTGGGTAGAGTGCAACATTGTTAGGGCTTGCAAATTAATTTTGCTTTCATGCTTACTGCTTGAACTTGGCAATAGAAGCACACTTCTTTTCATACATACATGAACTAAGATAAGAAGGAGACATGCCTCGGATGCTGCGCAATCTGTTGCACTTGGCCACCATTCGAAGCCAGGCCTAATTGAAGGCAGAATGGGGCCTAAACTGTTCGACCACAACAGGGATGGTTAGAAACCTCATGTGCCAAATAAAATTTAAATGCTTCCTTTAATTCGTCTCCCTTGTTACATTTTATGGGATAATGAATTTCCAATTCTTACTTTCATTATACAATTAACAAGGATGAAAGGAGCAGATGGACATGCCGCAAGACTAGGCAGATGTAAACACAGAAGGAGAAGAAAACATCCTTCCACCTCCTCTGTACCTGTGTAGCTTTTTCATCCATAAGGAAATAAATCCTCTGAGCACACTACATGAAAGAACTAAGTGATGTTTAGGAAATTGATTTCAAGAAAATGTGGAACTTCTTCGAAAGATCATGTTTAGCCAGCAGCACAAGGGACGCTCTGGGTCTACGTTTATCCGTTTTAAATATTGAAAGTCACACCACCCGCCTACATTCTATAATAGAGCTTGCTTACAACGTCTACCTAAATGATTCGGCCTCCTCTTTAAGAGGTGAACTCAGCACAAGAACTAATACGTTTTCTGTATCCCATCTTTGAACCACCAAGTTGAAAATTAACAGCCATAGAAACATTGAACCACGTACAGGGTTCCCGAATTTTTTACAAGTTCTCTCCCAGAATTTTAGATTGTAGTGCATTTACAATTTGTTTCTCTCGCTTACATCATAAGAACTCAAAGTTAACACGAAATGAACGAAAGTACTTAACAAACCGCTCAAAGAGTGCCGTGAGAATATCATCAATCTCCAGAGATGTCTCGGAAATGGAGGAGAGCGTTCTGATCGGTGTTTTTTTCAGGCTCACTACACTATTCTTGAGTAAATTCACTATGAGCACTGGAGTAAGTATTTCTTGGGCCACTGTACATTAGGTTCAACGCCTAAGATGGCTTGGTCCTGTAGAGCGAATGGACAATAGCGCCTACTTACATACTTGAGGTGGCGCTACAGTTCGGGGTGGACCTGGGCCTCAACCAACAAGCGTCTTCAACCAGCTCGATCCTTAGCTAGCTGTCTCCCGTTTCGCACGCATAGATGGTTGAGGTCCCTTTCCACTTGCGTGCGCCACCTAAGTCGCAGTCTTCCTCTACTGCCCCATCCCTCGGAGGTGGATCCGAAGACTTTTCCGGCCCGAACTTTGTTTTTCATCCGTTCAACATGACATAACCATCTCAATCGTTGGATCTTCACTCTTCTGCCTAAATCGATGTCGCTGAACAGCCCGTATAGTTCGTCATTATATCTCCTCCTCCACTCACCATATATGCAGACGGAACCGAAAATCAAACGAAGAATTATCCTTTCGAAGCAACCAAGAGCAGCTTCATCCGCTTTTGACAAAGTCCATGCCTCCCCGCCATATAGCAGAATTCGGACGATTGGTTCGTTCTGCCTGACAGCGGGATTTGGTTCTTCATCAACGTTACACAATCTGCAGAAATTGTTTCTCCACATCCTTAGCATCGACTGTGACTCTACTACTATGTTCCCCTGATCGTCCTTACAGGCTTCGGTTCGGACTTTATAACCTTGACTGATTAACTTTTCCCTTTGGTAAGACTTCCTTACCTCATTCCTGCAGTAATATTCCTCTATTCAAGGAGATCGCGCGCATAGCATGCCCTGTCCTTTTTCTCCTGAGAAGCCGGTGTTCCGTATTGTGTGAGCGCCTGAAACCGTTTGCCAACAACCTGATTTGTCAATTTCAGTGTGGTTTCAGGCCAGGAAAGTCCACCATCGACCAAATCTTCACACCACGGCAGATCCTGGAAAAAACCCAAGAAATGCAAATCGACACTCTCCACCTATTCCTCGATTTCAAGGACGCATATACAGTTGGCCCGAAAAGTCTTCGAATCGGAGCCATTGGGACAACGCAACAGAGGGCGGCCCGGGCTAAGGTGGTGCACACAAGTGGAGAAGGACCTCAACCAACTTGGAGTGCGCAACTGGCGGCAGCTGGCGAAAGATCGTGCTGGCTGGAGAGGTATGTTGGTTTAGGTCCAGGTCCACCCCGGACTGTAGCGCCACAAGAAGAAGAAGAAGAAGTCGGTGTTCGTCTCTCGTTTTCAGCTCGTAGAGCTTCCGAGTAGCTCTTGTCCTTCTTTGCAGTGCCGCTTTGTATGCTTCTTGCTTTGTTGAATTCGCCTGCCGACACTCGTTGTCACACCAGGGGTTTCGTTGTGATGGTGGATTGAAACCCAGCACATCAGATGTAGCATCCCTGATGGCTTTTTGGCAATGCTGCGTAGGATTTCTTAAGGGGTTTAGGGAGACACGATCGGAAAATGATTTGGCTATCTTTGGCTGGCGGCTGCGATTGTGGCCGGCTGAAGTTGAACTTCCTCATAGTTTGTCCTTGTCTTGGCGGTGTGCGGGATATCCGCAACCTTACCTTGGCTACAACAAAGTGGTGGTCCGAGTCAATGTTGGCGCCTCAAAACGTTCGGACATCTATAACACATGAGGAGTGCTTTGCGTCGATCGCAATATGTTCAATCTGATGGACAGTAGATTGATCAGGAGCCCGCCATGTTCCTTTCTGAAAATCGAGATGTAGGAATCTTGTACTGGCTACTACAACATTTCGCTCCGCAGCAAAGTCAATCAGCCTAAATCCATTATCAGATGTGGTATCGTGTAGGCTGTGCTTCCCGACCGTACTAGTCTTCCTAGCTTTGCTTTAAAATTGCCATTGGGCATTGCTCATACGTATTGTGAAGGAGCTCATAGAACCTGTCTTTGGAAAGGACAACAGCACACTATCCCAAAAAATTCTTCAACTCCGACGCTGTTGGTGCCCACGGACCTGATGGTCCACACATTTCTAAAAGGACCATAGACTGACCGAAGATCGAGGCGACCGGAGAGCGGACTGTGGCGCCTTATGAAGAAAAAGAGAAAGAGCAGATATATTAGGTGACGGGACGTGGTCTTCCTCGAAGTAGAAATTATTTCTCATGTACTCCCCACATACGTCCCGTAGAAATAAACTTCTACAACAATTGACAGTCTCTCTGCGAGTCCTCATCTGAAACCCCTCTCTACATCATCAAAAGCTCCAAGACCCATGTTGCTGCAGAATGGACCCAAGGGACCTCCTCAGTCTTACATACCTACGCACCTACCTCCCTACACATCATTCAATCCATTGATGTCGTCTTCTGGTCGCACCTTCATCCGTCTCACTCATATCGCACGCACATGAAGGTGGCAGCCAGGTGGCGATGACTGATTCTCCAGCAATGCGGAGCCGAACAATGCAAAAACAATGAAAAAACAACACCCTTTTAATAGTCCTTGGAATTTTTCTTTCGAGCCCCTCCGTTTGTTGGCCTCGCTACGGACAGGCGTTATGCTCTTCTTAGAGAAGCGGTTGGTGTTTGGCATACCAATTACCGCGGCGCAGCAGTCAGTACGGCACTGTCCACTTCCTCCGGCGTAACGCGTTCGTTCGCCGAACGCACACAGCCAGCCGGCACTTAGTACCCAGCGGTCGTGTCCACCACCCAGGTTATCACTCGATCAACAGCATACCGAGGCTCTCGAGGCATTTTACAATAATTTCCCTCATTAAGTCAGTCGACTGGTTGTTCCGAGAGGTGTAAGATACACATCGATGACAAGTGACTTAATTAATTAATTAATCGATCTGCCTCCCGTAGCTGGTCCCGCTCTCGGTGTCTGCCATTACGCAACGGCCAGCGCCTACAATGTCGGCTTTCGCTGGTGCGCGGCATTCCGCTGGTACACGCTTTTGGTGGGAAAATCTCGGCTATCTCCGCTTTAGTGCCGATTTATGCGCAGCCGATAGTGTTTTGGAGAAAAACAAGAAAAAAAAACAGAAACGCTCGTAAGCAACGAATCATGCTCGTCGGCAGGCGGCTGCGTCAGATAACGCGCGAGCGAAACTCGAAATTTATCGCCGCTCGATAGCGGCGGGGAGTGTGCGGTGGAGAGCGTCACCACTCATAATTCGAGCCGGCAACGAGTCTATTCACCGGATGACTGCGATTGTCCACTGTCCGTCGTAATTAAGTGGGTAATTAGTGGTAAGTTATTGGATTCAATAGAAGCCATACGCGATAAGATTACTCTCGGCTCGCGGTGCTGCTGCGGCCTTCGTTGACGTCGCCGTGTGGCGTGGCCGAGTTGTCGACCGATCAGTCGACCGGTGCATAGATCTGTGGGGCGCTCCACTTGACTGGTGAATGATGAGTGTGCTGCTGCCGTTGAGTGGAGTGGCGATCTGGAAGTAGGTTAGCAATTGAAGCGGCCTTGCAATCGTGGCGCGGCGACAAAAAATTATGATTTGTGGCCGTTGCGATAACGCTGACAGCGGTATTGCATCATTGAGATTAGCAAAATGGCTGTCGACCGAGCCGGCACTTTGACTTTCACTTATGTAACCAGATACAGGATGTGGGCGAATCGGTTTGTGTCTAGAATGTTGCGATAAGTCCAACTGATAAATGATGTGGCTGTCAGGGTGTTGCCCTGAAACGGGCAGAAGGGGTCTGACCTTGCGAAGTGTGTTTTGTTTCACTCGGAGGTGCCTTTAAACTTGTCCTTTGATGGGTGGGGTTCTGTTGGGACAATCCATGATAGGCGAGCGCCACTTGTTCTGACAGTACAGCGATACTGCTAGTGGTTTGACTTGACACGCAGGAGTTCTAAGTTCGGATTGTTGATGGTCAAGTTTAGACATAACAGTGGAGATGCCAATTCCAAGTGAAACTAGTCCGCCCTAGACACTACATACCGCCACATCTGAAAGCAAAGCCACTCCAAATGCAAGAATCCACCTCAAAGTGAGGGCTGCATTCATGGCAATTCACTCCCCCCGAGGCACAGCTATGAAATGGGTCAGCGGCATATTGGACAGCATCACGCATATCCACAGGACCACCAATTCGAAAATCGGTGCAGCACAAGCCAGATACCCGCTCCTCCCGTCCACCTTCGTTTCCCACACAGCTGTCAGCCATAACCCGCCAACTGGGCTCAGCCAAATTGAAAGGAATGTTTGTTAGGTGTCGGCGACGTGAGTTTTTGGCATCTGTTCATGGTCACAAATGTCCACGACCGAACAATAAACTAACGCCCAGGAAGTTGTAAGGAAGAGTGATCTCCGTTAGCGACCCTGGCGCACACCACAACCGGACAGACCAGATCCCACCTCGCTACTAGCGAGCGACAAGCTGGTACCACGTGCAATGCATCGGATTCCGCCTTAGATCACTTCTTAGATACACTCCGCTGCGGGGGGATATTTGGCGAACATTTCGGCAAAACCAGCAAACGACGGACATGGTGACAAAACGTGAGCCTGAGAGATTTGTTGGGCGCCCAGCGATTTAATTGGAAGAACTCCTTTGATACTAAGCGGATTGACTTGGAGCTCATGTCCTGCAAGACGGAACGAATCCAATTAACAGGAATGGAACGAAAAAAGCAGGCACTCGGCTCGGAACCAAAGCGTGGTGGGGTGTCGTGTAGAACACGAATTGGGTATGTTGCGACGGAGTCGTGCAACATTGTTGCAAGTTCCCGTGGCGATGCGGCCGTACGGAGTGCGCGTATAAATTATCGCTGCATTGTCCGTGAATTTGCGTTTGCTCGGGGGGTTTCAATTATATATTATAAAATATTTTTCATCGCACTAAGTACTGGGCCGTGGTGCGGTGGGCGGGGACCAAGCGGCGCGATTGTATCGCGTATGACGGGGTGTCGTAAGTCACAATGAAGTTGTTTTGGGTGGGAGAGGCATTGTTCGCGAGACGGTGAGCGTATTTAAAACCGAGTCAAACTACCCGAGCAGGAACGGTGTGGATGAAAAAGAGGTGTTTCGGGGGTTGGTCAGAGTGCAGTGGGCAATGCATGAGCGGGGAGACAGGATCTTTTGTTTCTGTTTCCTCAACAAGAATCATCTCGGGAGGCTCCTCCGTTTGGTCAGCTCTCGCATCTGATCACATCGGAATCGAATGGATTTTAAACTCATCGAAGTAGTTCTGCAATTGTCAAGACTGAGAGAATGAAGAATTACCTTCATTTCGTAGCCCTCAGTCTCAAAAAACGTGAAAACTCTTTAAGTACCGCCGGTGAGAGCCCATATGACCATAAATTGATTTGAAGATGATTTCCTTGGATCATGTGGGACACAAACTCCATTGCAACGTCTTCTTCTTCTTGTGGCGGTACAGTCCGAACTTGGACCTCAACCAACATCCCTCTCCAGCCAGCACGACCTTTCGCTAGCTGCCTCCAGTTGCGTACTCGAAGTTGGTTGAGATCCTTCTTCACTTGTGTCCACCACCTTAGCCTAGGCGGTCCTCTGTTGCGTTGTCCCAATCGCTCGGTCTTAACATTGCAGTGTCGAAACTCAGCATTCTATCTCCTCCATCTTTCATCTCACCCATCCAGTGCTTCCCGAACTGTCCCTCGAGGGTCAGGTAATAATCTTTTCTCACGCGCGAGAGATCTCACACCGCCAGCCGTCACTTCCAATAAACCACTCATGACTCACACACCATCTGTGGAATGCAATTTCTTTCGAGTACCTCACAGAACACAAAACAAAAAAAAAACAGAAACAAACACATTTCAAGGACTAATGCCATTAGTTTCAATCACGGCCATGTACAACGGTGGCGGTCTTCTTTCTACTCAACACCCCTCACGTCTATTTACAAGGTAAGCCCACAAGGATGCATTCCTCACGGTAGCCTCCGCATACACAGCGAACCACATAAATCCACCTCCCCCACCCCTCTCACCACACAGGGTCATATATATTCTCGAGAGGCCGCAGTCAAGAGTGAAGTGTTACGCAATAAAACCCAAATCGTAACATCACACCTCGGTCCACACACAATTGCTCCAATTTAGCCGGACAATTCCCGCCTCTCGAGATGGCAAGCGGGCCCGACGGAAACGATGACCAAGCTCCACATACCGGCAGCAGCTCGCAGCACGCATTTTATTATTTTTTTCTATTACTGACCACTCGCTAATTGAAACCTAGTGTTGGGTTCAAGTGGCGGAAAACAACTTAACACCTCCGGCGGGAGCTCAGAGCCGGCCGTGGATGGCCGTGTTTACCCTACACCCGAACGTACTAATTGCGCATTGATATCCTTTTAAGCGAGCCAGCATTGTCTCATTGCCGGGTGTGAAGTCGTAATCTCGGTGCCTTTGTGTTCTTTTCAAATTCTCGAGTGCTGGCGGCCTTTGAGCGCGCCCGTCCTCCGGCTTGGCGTTAATCGAATCGAAGTGTGAAGCCCGCACCTTGGTTGCTAGCCGCCGCCGCTGCCACCGCCGACTCATCCGATTGGACAGTGCACCCTGATCTAGCCTATGCGGGGCAAACGTGTTGCGTTCGTGGCAAGTGTGAACATTGGGCGGGTCTTGCATCAGAGCCATTTTGGGAGCATGACGCGGACTCTCGGAATTACAGGCCCAGCGTGGACCGCAATTAGCAATCACTGCGCGGACGAAGATGTCTATCGCGGACGCAACTGGGTGGACGGGCAACTTGCTCGTCGGCAGGCCATCCCCTTTCAAGTCGATTTGTGCGCCGAGATTATCGCGCGTTTGGGAGGTTGTTCGCGCAATGTAACCGCCGTGCAGTGCCGTGCCAAGCCAACAGCCACAGATTGATGCGCCATAGATAAAATTTACGTTCGCAGAGCTTCAACGCTCGCATAAACTCACCAAACAACGAATGTCCATATTGATGTTTTATCGAATGGGCCGCCGCCAACAACAACAAAAGGACGTGGACACGAGCAAGCCGATGCGACGCGCCGGCACATACAAATTGAAGTAGCCATACTCAGGGACGCACGGATCAAGTACCCCCGAAGGGCAACTGCGACGGCGCGCTGCTGGTGCGCACAGCGCCGAGTGAGAGAGGACGCTAGACCTTTGGTGTCCTAATCAAAAGGCCCCGATAAAAATCGTTACCACAAATTACGCGCACAAGACGCACCGCGTCTCCCCATGCCCGAGTATGAGTCGGGGAGTGCCGGGGGTTGAAGAAGGGCAGGGCACCGAGGTGGTGGATGCAAATGCTCCTTGAAGAGTGGTTTATCCCCGGAGAACTTTCGACCGGATGAATATCAATAATCGCTAATAACAATAATCAGGTTGTTGCGTTCGCGTACGGTCGAGTACAGACTGACGGGACGCGGACGACAAAGATGTTGCTGCTGCTGCTGGTTGGGCTTCTGCTCCATTCTGTATGCGCTGGGTCTCTCCTTGAGACGAGCACTATGCAAGGCTGGTATGGGGCGCGTATCTGTTTTTAAGACGCCCTCCGGTGAAAATTACCACGAAGACAATTTACATCGTTGTTGCAATTTCAGCGATTGATGTGTTCGATGTGCCGGACGTAAAGTTGCCCGTTGCTGGACAGAAGTGGTAAGAGAGAGAGAGAGCGAGAGAGACAAAATGGTGGCTTCCGAGTGGACAACAATCGTTGAATCTAGGAGGAAGTAAGACGATAAGAAGAGTAATTACGGGCAGATTGTTGTTTATGATCCGCTTCGCAGAAGGCACTTGGCCTAGGTGCCGCGGTTAATTTGAATAAAGTCTCCGGTGCCGGAGTGGTTTAATTCCATCTACGGAATCTGGCCAAATTGCCGGGGTTATCTTTATTTAATGTAGTCCTCCTCATCCGCTTTGGTATGAGCGATTACTATAATCCTACGGATGGAGAATATTAGCCCGGAGTGGGGGTTAAATATAGCAAGTTAGTCTCTAAGAGTCCCACGAGATGGATGGTCAGCGCTGGGTGGACTATAGATAAATCTTGCTCTAGTGTGTTGACTGGATGCCAGCGCATATGAGAGTAGGATGCTGCTAACTGTTGATGTTGATAGCCAGTGCCTGCAGATGATTTAAGTGAATTCGGAGCGGAGATTGAAGGCAGTGACGACGATGAAATTTGTTTTCCTTTCAGATAGAATTTGTCGCGCGCCTTATTTCTCATTAAATTGAATGCGATTTGTTTATTTTTAGAAGAAACTTCCACTAATTACCAATTCTTTACACAAGAACATCGATAACATCGTTTGGAAAAACACTTGTCCTCGTCGACTGTTCGACTTTATGTTGCAATAATCATCAATTACACAACAAGTCCTCACTCTTATGAGCAAGAGGTGGCGCCGCCGACAAAATTAAACCTTTAATCGCTGCCATTACGATTGTCTTCCTCGAATCACTCAGCAAAGAACATCTACCGTCGATTCAAATGCAAATGCAAGCCGCTCTGAAACACACACAACCAGGGCGCAATCGGCTGGTTAATCGCAACTACGTGCCTAAAACCACATTTGTGCTCCACCGCTGCCAACTGGATGCAACTATTGAACACGTTTAACCATTATCAGAACATACACTACGAATACCAATTAGCCCGCATTCGGGGTGAGATCTCATCAACAAAACAAGCAAAGCCGAACGAAAAACAAAAGAGTTGAACAGCGAACTTTATCCCGACAGAGACGAATCTAGGAAGCAAAGCTGATGTAGTGGGTTCTATTAAACTGAAACTGTACACGTCGTACCACAATCGCCAGTAATGTGAGTTTTAGAAAAATCGTAATAAATCGCTTCTCTTGGCTCATTAAGGAGCAAAAAGAAAATCTCAATGATTAGTCGAACGGCAACTCTAACTGCCGGCCAGTCGGTAATCGTCCCTCCTGAGGATTCGCACTCACTCTTGGCGGGGTCCCCGTGGTGAGTGATGGTGGTGGCACCTTGATGCCTGCGCAACTCATTTTCGCCGCCTAAAACAAACAAACACTCAGCGCACAAAACCGACAGACGATTCCTCATTCGCTCTCTGTCTCTCTCTCTCTCCGGGCAACAGCGTAGTAAACCTTAACCTCCAGTCATGCAAATTAAATTGGTCAAGGAAGCACGGAACAACGCAGCCAAGACAGGCCAAAGGAACACTCACAACACTCAACAGGCTCACAAGCCAGGCATTTTCTCGAGTAATTAGGCAAAAAAGTTCGCACACACAGAAAGAGCCAGTGGTGGCAGTTCGAGCTGGGAAAGGCGCTTCTAAGTCGCTTCTGTCGTCGTAGGCAACCTCGCCAAAGCCAAGCTAAAGGTGCAGCCTTGCTGTCTCCCTCTGACGCATGTGCCCGCCGCACACATTCTCTATCACATATGTCGGGTAACATTGAATTTCACACTTGCCTCCTGGCTTATGATAATAAATTGCAAAATTACATCCTCTGCGAGTGGCCTGCGAGTAGTAGACAACGACGACGACTGCTACGGCAACGAGCACCGGCACACCGGCCACAGCGACCAGCCCCATAAGAAACGGATGAGAAAGCAAAGGCAGGGGTTCAAACAAAGTAATAATTTTGTAATTTTTATGACGTTTGTCGTGTTAAATAAATATCCAACAATTTTTGAGGAGTGTTTACGCTCTGCTGCAGCGGTATGGGATACGCTTAATGTGACACGGGCGGTGGCGGTGGCGGCGGCAACAGCGAGAATGGCTAAATAATCTTGCCCGGTCGGGACGAGGCTATCCGCCATTCCGCCATGGGAAACCGCGGAGGAAAATGTGGATTAGTTTGTCTAACTGTCCATCAGGTTGGCGATATTATGCGAATTCCTGCGGACGCGAACGGCACCCAATAAAATTCCGTGACATGCACCAAACGAGAGCTTATCTCTTCGCACTGAGCGATGGCTAGACAAGAATTCAGGCTATCTGGACGGAACAGTGAATCAGGTGCACTAGTGTGGGGCTGAAAGATGGCCGGTGAATGCTTAAAAAGCCGGTAAGTCGTGTGCAGAGTTTTATTTCAGTCCACCGACCGGCGCTGAAGGAGCTCTGCCACACCTCGCAGGTAATTGTGCAACAACTGGTGACAATCTTCTACGGTGTCGTAAAAGGCTTAGATCATAAAAATTGAGAGGAGAGCACAAGATGACAATCCTGCGCCTGGAAACGAGAAACTGAACCTAGCTGGTCCGGTGGTCGTCGTAAAATCAAATCACCGCTCTTTGAGACTAATTATGTAACGCTGGCGTCAGATTTAACTGCAACTCCAACAAGTATAATAAAGTTGGGGCTTTATGGTAGTGCCTTGGCATCGATGATCGTGTGGGTTTTGGGGGGTGAAAACCACCTAAACCACCCCTCATGCCGCGTTCTATCCGATAAGCGGCCACAAATGTTGACAAATGGCATCGAAAATTGGACCTCCATGCTAGCCAGCTGCGGCGATCATATGCCGGAAGACGTATTTAAGCCAAAGCGACCTACACGAAAATTAAGCACTTTTGTGCTGCATCAGAGACCATTCCCATCTTGCAACATTCCGTGACCCCAATTGAGAGAACTCGGCTACCATTGCAGTGCGCAGTGTCCCCGCAGGCCTTGGCACACGGCAACCAATTTGCAAAAGATTTGACACACAGGATGACCCAACATTACTGCGCACTGCACTCCGCCTCTAGGCGAGACATTACATTTATAGCCTCGTAAAAATCGTAAAAATCCCTCAAAGTGGTATTCGATTATTCCCTGGAATGCAGTTGATCCCCCACCATTGCCGCCACTGCAGGGAAAAGCGGCAGCACCTCCGCGCACAATCAGTTTCGGCGCAAACAAATAACACCACACCTCTCTCCGGAGACGGAGACCCAAGGCGGCTGGAGACATCCTCCTGGAGCTGCCGATACCGGTGGTGCCATTGCTGGTGGCTGTGCATATCCTCCAGTAAATTATAAACAAATTTCCTATGTATCCCCGCTGTCACATTAGTGCGAACAAATGCCGGTGCGAAATTAAGTCCCTCCACCGCCGCCACATACGGCCGGGCAGCCATAAAGCCGAGATTTATGTAATTGGACGGTTTCTATTCTGTACAAACTCTCTGATTTTATTGACGCTCCGATATAGGTTACGCTGACAATAAACTGCTCTACGAGGCGGCGGACACTTCTGCGCTCGCATCGTTCGCACTTCAGAATTGTCGTCGCGAGTCGCACTGCTGCCAGCGGGGGAGGGTGAAATCGATTCCGGCACATAAAATCCCCAAGCAGGTAAGGGACGGCTGACGCTTAGGCCCGCGCAACGCATATAAACTGGAAAGGAGAGGCTCCGCAGACGCGTGTTGGGTCCGAGTGCGAGGATGATATTTAGTTGTCGACCCTGGTGTTGGGCTGGTGTTGCATTTGTCTGTTTGGCTGTCTGTCCATCGGGGTTTGCTTGTTTTACGAGAATCTTAACCAGAAAGTGCGCAATAATTTTCCAATTTTATTTTTGTCAATGAAGAAGACGTTTTATGCGTTATCTCTTAGATTTTTATATCCTTAGGCTTGGGTATGTCATCGTTGCGATGGTTGCGCTGGTGTTGCGGTTAACACAGATCATGGCGGCGCTGGGTGCGCGAAATTCAGTAAAAATACATTTTATCGATCGTCAATGTCCGGCAACAGTCGTACAGATAGGTGGCCAAATTGAAGGAGACGTGTAAACTATGCTTCGGAAGTAGGACAACGTATCTAACCATGTTGCAGTAAATCAAGAATCGCGACGGTGATTTAGGAGGGTCTTGTGAGCAGCTGCGTGTAGACCACCCACTGTGGGGTGGTGGCGTGTGAATGTGTAGTCCTATGAATTTCCCGAACATTAAGCTTCGATTGTGAAGCTGTCTGAAATTTTATTCTATGCGGCAATGATGAAAGAAGACGTAAAGGACACACGTGGACTGGACTGCCGAGTGGGGTGTAAATTTTCCATTTGAGAGACAGATGCCACAAGGCAAACATTTTGATTCATTGAGACTCAGGGCCGCATCGGGATCTAGCGCTTACTTTGGGAGAAGAAGAATTTTATTACTATGGGTGGCTGTAAAAATTCGGTTATTTTTAAGGTGCTTGCTTAAATAGCGAAAAAGTCTTTACGGCCAACACGAAAAAGTGGTCAGTGCCAACAACAGTTGGTGCCAACGGCGAAGTTTAGCGCGAGTCCCAATCAAGAAACTGCCAGTTGCCACCAATGTCTCCAACTGAGTGGTTTCCTATATGTGTCTGTCATTTGCACCAAAATTTTGCCGAAAGTGCAACTTTCGTGTCCATCCGTCTGTCAGTCTACGTTTGTCACACCCTCCACATCAATCGTATGGCTAAAATTTTGGACACAGATGCCTTCGGTCTATTAAACATTTCTCATATTTCAGAACTTAATTTTGGGGGCGTTATTAGGGGCGGCTTCCTTGTATATTGTTGAAGTCGTAAATTTCCTTACCACTGGTGGAGGGAAAGTAGACTACTTTTGTTGAAGTTTTCTGTGCAACTCGCTCTTTATTTCTTATTCCCACCTTATGTACCTTAAAATTGCTAACTATACAAAAATATTCTTAATCTAACTCACACACACACACATGTGTCCAATGATTTCCTTCAACACGTTCGCCCGTGTGTAATGTAACACCTTTTTTTGTTTCCAGTCGCGTCGCTACTTCTTCTTCTACTTGTGGCAGTCCGGGCTGGACCTGGGCCTCAATCAAGATGCCAGCAAGATCTTTCGCTAGCTGTCTCAAGCAGTGTACTCCAAGTTGGTTGAGGTCCTTGTACACATGTTTGCGCCATCTTAGCCTACGCCTTCCTCTTTTGCGTTGTCCCATTCGCTCGGATTCGAAGAATTTTCGGGCCGGAGCAGTGGTGTCCATACGCTCTTCATGGCCTAGCTATCTGACGCTTGACCAGGCGCATGTACAGCCCATAGAGTTCGTCGTTAAATCTTCTCCTCCAGAGGCCATCAATGCAAACAGGACCAAAAATCGCACGGAAAACTTTTCTCTCAAAAAGACTGAGGCCTTCCTCATCGGCTTTCGTTAACGTCCAGGTTTCCGCCTTATAGAGGAGGACTGGGATGGTCAATTTGTTGTACAAAGCCAGCTTTGTCCGTTGAGAGAGGGTCCAAGGACCCAATTGCCTCCTAAGCCCAAAGAAACAGCGATTGGCAAGAGTGATTCTGCGTTTGCTTTCGGTACTTGTTTCCCATATGACATTTTTTCTTAAACGTTTTCTAGATTCTGTTGACACGTTATTGTTTTGTAGGTAGCCGTACAATGCGGATATTTTTTGTCCCTCTTTCCTCAGTGCCTATACCGGTAAACCTTACATTTTTTAAAGGGGCCCCCTATTTGTAAACGAAGCGATCTTTAAAGATCCTTTTTGGCATTCTGCCTCAGTTAGTGCAGCCGTAATTGGCCAAAACTGTAAAACATCCTTTTCCATATTCTGAAAACGCAGTTTTAAAAATCCTAATGAGTGCATTCAGATTGAGTATCCTTTGAAATATGAAAAACATGAAAGATTTCGCCGATATAAGCTATAGATATATAGAGAGACGAATAATACGAATCTTTGTAGCAGTACAGTCAACACCGAGGCTTGCTTACGCAGAATGAAAGAAACGAGGAGAGATCCCGCTGGATGTGTGTGTTGTGCACTAACATTATTGAACGTGGCGAACTGTGATGTTAATGAAGGGCTTCAATATTCTCTCTATCAAATAAATGTAAAAAACTTTAATTTGTCTAAGATCACCAAACCATGTTGAGTGCGATCAACGACAGTGCCTCGTGTGCACTGGCCTATACCCCTCGAGAGAGACCTGTAATTTCAAAAAATGGTTTAGACAAGGTGACGCGCTGTGATGTGACTTCTTTAACATCATCTTTGAAAAGATCGTGCGTAAGTCACAAGTCAACACCAGAGGCACGATCTTCCAAAAGTCCGTTCATCTGCTAGCTTGTGCCCACGACGTCAATGAGGCGTTTGTTGGCATTGAAGCAGATTTGGCTAAAATGGGTCTGGTGGTTTATGAGGACGATATACATGCTGTCATCAAGGAAGGACACACAACAGCGACGTCTTGGACAGAGCGTACCACTTACACTTCGAGGTAGTCAAGGACTTCGTCTACCTCGGCTCCGCGGTAAATAGGGACAACAACATCAGTACTCAAATCAAACGCAATATCACTCTTGCCAATCGCTGTTTCTTTGGGCAATTGAGTAATAGAGCCCTCTCTCGAAGGACTAAAATGGTTTTAAACAACAGATTTATCATTCAACTCCTCCTTCATGGACAGACATTGAACGGTACTTAAGGCGGATGAGGAAGCCCTAAGTATGTTTGAGAGAAAAGTTCTGCGTGCGATTTTTGGTCCTGTTTGCATTGATGGCATCTGGAGGAGAAGATTCAACGATGAATTTTTTCGGCTGTACAGGGGGAATGTGTCTGGTAAAGCGTCTTCGGATACCAAGCCGAATATTGCTAGAGCATAAAGAGCGTATGAACACCACTGCTTCTGCCTGAAAAGTTTTCGAATTCGAGTCATGGGGACAACGCAACATAGGACGGCCTAGTTTGAGATGTCGTACACAAGTGGAGAAGGACCTCAATCAACATGGAGTGCACAATTGAAGGCAGTTGGCGAGAGATCGCGCTACCTGGAGCCACATATTAGTTGAGGCCCAGGAAGAAGAAGATTAACAAACCTAGCTTAGACTAGACTTCATTTTATGCCAGCCATGGGAATGATGACACCCTTCCGATGAAGCGAAATACCTGGGTATTATCTAAGGAAGAGAAAAAAAACTTTTTTTTGGAAAAAAATCCATTGCAACGAAAGCTTCCACAAAGGTGTCAGTCTTCTGGCAGTGTAATGGAGTCATAGGTTAGACCTGGGGCCCATCTTCCTCTGGACCTCTCTTTTCCTTTGAATCAATCCTTGATGAATTTGGATCGATGATATACTTCCGTAATTTATGGCGTTCCTTTTTTTATCCATTTTGAATTGTCTGTTCCCTTTTTTCCACAAAGTTATGAAATCACTATGAATAAGCCGAGACAACAAAATGAGTATCATTGAACTAGACATACTAGAAGTACCTCCAAGTTGCAGTCTATACATTACAAGCAGAGAACAATTAAACATGCTACAGCTCAATGCCTACGATACACACAAAGAGTACGCATTGCGTTACTTAAACAAATGTATTCACCTAGCGGTCCCACGAGATTGACAAGTGAAGCGAGAAGCGACATGGGTCCAAAAATGCCACGAACATGCGCCGGAGTCGAATATTTAACCAAAAACAACGAGGAGCGTGTCTGCTCGAAAGTTGCTAGGAGTCCAACGACAAATTCGACGAATCGGATAAGTGCGAGTTACACTCACACGTTGATGGTCCCTTATCCTTTTTCCGCTTGAAAATGATTCTAAGTAAAGTAAGTGTTAAAAAAAGGCGAGTCGACTAAATTGCATTTCCTCAAAATAAAGAAAGTCAGCGGAGCGAAATTAATTGCTCAAGAAAGGCATTATCTGGGGTACTCCTTCAAGCAAGAGATGTAGAAGTTATCAAGAAGGCAAATCGTCGATTCTCCTAAATTGCTCATCTTGAGACTGTAAAAAAAGAATTATTGGGGGGAACTTGAAAGCCCAGAATAGAGATCAAGTGTCGTGGACTCTGTAGGGCGTCGCCTTAAAATAACCAGATGGTACCAAATTGTCAAGAATAGATTCACACCACTTGCTCTTGCACAGATCTGTAATGGTTCGCTGACCTGAAATATATTTGAACCATATTACGCAGCATTGATGTATGGTGCAGATCTAAGTAAGTCCCTTCCCATCGATACTCTTTCTCTCTTATCGACAGACATCTCCTTCGAAGTCGCAAACAGATCTGCAAACCAACACGAAACCAATAGATATCAATATTGACACAAATCAGGCAGGTTGTTGGACAGGTTCAATTAATCGGTCAACACGCGGTGGGCGTGCAGTCGGCCAAGACACCGTCGAGACCACATACAATAACCTCTCGCTGCTTTTGGACACAAAAGAGAAACTCAACGCACGCGGAATCCTTTTGGGAAACTCGCCACCACGCATACATATCTGCCAACATCTCTATTTCTGTCTGCACGCAGAAACAAGAGGGAAGCGATCAAAACAAGACGCCCCGACCGAAAGACAACTCTCTTGGCTGCCACCTCGCACCGCCCGACCGAAGTGGAGAAACTGCAACCATCATCACACCATCATCATCAATTCCCACATTACAATGGCACGGCAGTGCTGAGGAGAGGCCCCGTTATGCGGCAACTCCATCGGGACAACGCACCAGCCGACCAACCGGCCAGCCGACCACACATCCCATATACACCGCACCGACCACGACAACATAAATAATTTGATCTACAAAATAGTACAAGTTCAAAGACATAAATTACATAATATTAGGTTAACTCGCATCACACTAAACGCTCGCAGTGCGCAGACGGAGACGCGGTCGCGGGTAACAGCGGCAACCACGGCGGTGCACACAGAACAGGGGAGTGAAGCGGCAGCAGCCTCTGACATCTAAGCCCATGATCAGATGCTGGTTGGCAAGGCGGCCGCCGTGATCGTCTCGCCACGCCATCGCGCATCGTGCACCAGGTTCGTTTTTGTGCGTATCTGCTGGTGGCGGATGCTGCCGGACTGTGTGTCTGTGGCGCGCACAGTAGTAGCCGGTTAGCTGGGGAGATCATAGATCAGAATTTCCCGCCGAAGATAGACGACTGTGAGTCAACCTGGTCAAATCCATCCGCCACACAATTGAATTCCACAACAAATATTTATCCGCAAGTCTGTCGGATGCCGCAGAAGGCGAAAACGGCGGAGGAAGGAGTAGCCGGAGCGAGAGGACGAACCGGAGGACGAACCATTAAATTTCCCAATTAAGAAGCACTTAAAGACATCATGCAAGGATAAGCTGTCAGAAGAGATTTTCGTTTTCCTCGGAGCACTTGGCGCTGTCAAATTGTGCCCTACCTCTGCGGAATACTGAATGAAAAGCGAGCTAGTGCGCGCGGCCTGCAAAAAAACTCATCCTCCGTCGGCGCGATGATGATGCAGGGCGGTGTACAGAATTGGGTGGGGGGGGGGGACACAATAGCCAACAGGTCGTCTGGCGAGGGATTGTGGTTCTTTTGACAAAAGGAGTGAGTTGCCATTCGCTGATGCGTCTGGTGCCTCCTGATCACCTCTGGTAACGCGCCAGATGGAGGGCGGCTGCCGGGTACCTGGGCATTTCGTGATACGTTTGCGCTGTCTCTGAGAGGCGATTGCATCGCTTGTTTTTTTTTCCTTGTGCTCACGTCGTTCGCTCTTGTAAATTTCACTCTCGTGAACGAGGTGTAAGGGAGGGGGTAGGGGGCCTGCCCCTTCTAACCAGAGGTTGTTGGTTCGATTGTCCTACTTAGTGCGCGCAGAGTGTAGTATTGTGACGGTCTTTAGAAAACCCGACAATGAGGTGTGAAGCGCACTAGTGGTGGAGGTGGGAGGAGGAAGGAGCTGTGGGCACTTTTCATGGGAAAGGGATTTCTTGAAGTGTTCTCGAGTGCGTTTGATGGTTCTGGTGGTTCCGATGGTTCTGTGGTCCGCCGCGCCGCTTCCGAGGTGTGAACGTTGTTGATTCCTACAAGAGTTTGCAGTTTATTGTTAATTGATGCCGGTGCGTGAGAGAGAGTGTCCTGTCGTTGAACCACGTGAATTGGGGATTGCTCATGGGCTAGACAAACATCATGACTATCCGGAAGAGTGCAATAGTTGGATGAATAAATTGGTTTGCTGTACAGTCCACTAAGGAGCAGGGAAGAGCTCAGGAACAACTAACATGGAACTCAATGGTTTTGCAGGACGATAATTCTCGTCGTTTTTTGGCAAATCAAGGGATGTTGAACATTGAGAAGTTTGAAATATGAAAGAGAGTTCAGGATCTCTAACCTGGGGCAGGACTCAACGCATAAGCCGAGACGGCCTCAAGAGAAAGCCTTGCATTACGGGACGCACGAGATTCAGATTCTCAATTGAAGACGGTAGAGCGATACGGGGACGAAGTTGAGCTGCATATGTTCAGACACTTCTGCCGGGTAGTCTTTCTCTCTTTCATCTATTTTCTAATGAGTTCACTATAAGCGGTGCTCATGCTTACGGGGTGTTTCTTATGTTTAGGCATTGCCCGTACATAATTTCTCTACTTTCAGATATATCGACTAGCAGAGGCCGTGTAGGTTTGAAGTGAACATTTAAAGACATATCCTGTCTTGTAGATAAATTACCTATCTGGGACTTGCCATCAGTTAAAGTATGCCGTACAGCGTCTTTGTGATGTCATTTCACGGAAACCAGCCCTTCGTCTTGCTACTTCATTGGCGCCCTTCATTGGCTTACATTGCGTGGAATGTCCTTTGGTCAAATAAAACTACATGTGGCCGAAAAAATCGACCATTCCTAATTTTGTCAATTGACAGTAAGTGGGGAGTTCGGACAACACTAC
Source organism: Eristalinus sepulchralis (assembly GCA_944738645.1). Lineage (NCBI taxonomy): Eukaryota > Metazoa > Arthropoda > Insecta > Diptera > Syrphidae > Eristalinus > Eristalinus sepulchralis. The sequence goes on from OX122886.1 coordinate 61,444,884, forward strand.
AATAGACTTATTGTCGCAATGTGAACTTTTCAGTCGAAGAACCATTCGCCATTTTAAGGCTCTACCGGCTCTTTTTCTTTACTTGTTGCCTCGACAACTTTACCAAAGTAAAGGATGAACATAAAAAATGTCAAATGGTGTTAAATCGCACGATCCAGGCGGTCAATTCTGGTCTCAAAAACGCGAAATAACACGACCGGGAAATGACTGATGCAGCAATTGAATTGTTTCTCTAGTTGTATGAGATGTGGCGCCGTCTTGTTGAAACCACATCCCCTCCACATTCATTTCTTCAATTCTGAGCACGAAAAAATTGGTTATCATTTCACGACACCGAACACCAAAGACTGTTTGCGCTTGACTTGACTCATTTTCATAAAAAAAAGGTCCAATGATTCCTCCAGCCCAAAATTCACACCACACAGTGACACGTTGATGATGAATTTGCTTCTCGTGGATCACTCGAGGAGTTTCCTCGCCCCAAATGCAAAAATTCTGCCTATTGACTAAGCCATCAAGATGGAAATGGGCCTCGTCACTAAAGATGATTTAATCGTCAAAATCAGCATTTTCATGTTGTCTCTCCAATACTCATTTAACGAACTCCCTTCGCTGTGCATGGTCAGCTGGCTTCAGTTCTTGAGTCAATTGAACTTTGTATGCATGATCTTTAGTCAAAATTTGCTGCATAGTGGATTTGGAAACACCAAATGAATGGAGTTTGAGCGACATCATCACGTACTGCTGCGATATTTTCGGTTGATCGACCTGGTTGAAGGCGCGTTGGTGTCTTTACATCAGTTACAGACCCAGTTTCAGCAAATTTTTCCATTAGTCGCTTTATAGTTGACTCTTTTGGAGCATTATTGTAACCCCAAATGGATCGCAATATTCTAATAACAAACAATAATAATTGTTCAAATGTCAAACAATGATAATTCGAATGGCGCCAAATTTAAATCTTGCGTTCTTGTTGGGACACCCTTTATTAAGCATCGAGCTCTGAAGACATCAATCGGAAGTATGTTCCAAATGTCCAACTGCTGCATCATCGTATTTCACCTCTTGGAGAATTGAGGTTTCAATCAACACATTCGTTCCAAAAACAGAAGTGAACTAATTACACATCATTGGGGGAATCCTGTTTTTCTTCAATTCGCATGATATTTCTTTAAAGCAACCATTTTTTTTTTTTGTTGGACGTTGGTAAACACTGGTCTGGAGCGCTCAAAATCCAAAACTTGTCCACTGTACCACCAGGCAGTAACCTCATTTAATATAATCTCTTGGACTTCCGAGGGAAATCAGCAATCGCTTCTGTGATAGGTTTTCATCTCCCACCACGTCAGCGCCAAACAACCGCCACCTGATCGAAGCAGAGGCCAGACAATGACAGAATATGGAATGTTCTTTCCAGCTCAATATTTCCCTGTCATTACAATCCACGGACATTTAAAACCAATGTGCATCGGTAATTCCTCTCCCTCTCTTCCTCTTTACCTTCGGCCCGTGCTGGGACTTAAATCCGGGCACTTAAGGGTAGTAGCAGCCCCTTTAACGCGCGCCAACTATAAAAAGGGACCTTCAGCATAGGCATTGCATAGGATGCCATCACTTACCCCAAGCAAACTTAAGTGCCTAGCGAAGGTCAAGTTTCTCCCTTGTACACCAACAAGTCGTCTGCAGTCTTTCCTGTCAAGACGCAATAGAAAAGCCGCGGATTTCTTGCTGACGTTTCCAATGCTCCTTCGAAAACCCATGTTTGACGTGTTTGCTTGGCATGATCTTTTGCCAGATGCCTCTGGTAGTTAATATGTTTAAGTCCTTCTCCTGTTCTTCTCCACTTACTCAACTGCAATCTAGGACTTTGCTACAAAGGCTCAGATTTAAAGTTTCTTTAAGTAAGTAGTGGTTTGTCCATTTCCTTGACATTACTTAGCATTCCCAAGCTTGACACAGTGCATGCATTCAGGCACCCAAATCTTCTTCTTCAGACCAGACTTTCAATGCAAGCAGAACCAAAAATTGGAAACAAATACGTGCCCTCCAAGCAAAAAAAAATCGAATAATACTCCACTCTTTTTCAACTGCGTTCATGTCCCTCCGCTTAGCAGTTCAATCAAGCTTAGCAGGCAATCGAGTCCTCATGAATCAAAAAATCAAGAAAACAACGGTTGGCAAGCGCGATTCCTTGTTTGGTCTGATGTTGTCCCTGATTACTCCGAAGTGTCTGAGCCAGTCAAAGTTGTTGCTTTCATTTGCATTATTTCGTAAGGACGCCAAATTTGACACTCTTCGGGTCAATTCAGTAAACATATCGTTGGCTGCTTAATGTGTTCGTTCAGTCACGTCAATTTAAGTCAGAAGTTAAAAGGACTTTTTTGTTGGTCGCCGTGGCATAGTGGCAAGTGCGTCGACCGCCACGCAGAAAGTCTAGGTTCGATTCCCAGACGGGACACCTCGTATTTTTTTTAAGGCATCACCTCTTTCGTGTTGCTAACAACAGTCAAAGAGTATCACTTGTCTATGAAGAGCTTCTCAAATCTCGCCGTTGGGACTCGGCAAAAGACTGTAGGTCCCTTCTACTCATGAGGGAACAACACGAGTAGCTGTTGTAGAAGCTAGGCCCTGGTCCCTTGTGGGCTGTAGTGCCACTCAAATATTATTTACTATTTTGAACAGACTTTTGGTATTGCGTGCACCTAGTGGTGCCGTATGGCCTTCGTAGAATATTTTCAAGAATGATGGTCACTTTTTTTGCATTCCAGGTCTCGGTGACCTTAAAACTAGGACTGAGACCACATGGTATTACATAGATGGTGATTCATTATGCGGTTTGATTTAAATCCATCCTTCGTTGGCAGTCAATATGCAACAATCTGCGGTCCTTGGTCTGTTTTTTGGACCTGCATTGTTGGGAAGCCCTAATCTTTTATGCTCTTCAGTATTATAAGACCTCACTAATAATTATCTTTCAGAGCGTTCACCAATCGTTGCTGAAACTCTTACAAAACTGCAAAATTTTGGCTGCGTTATGGAGACTGCTTCCTCGGTAATTAATCGAATCAAAGACTTCACTTTCTTGCCTCTTAAACCTTTCAGAAATATAAGTACTTGCCGCGGTACATTGAAGTGTAACTGAATGAACTTTGCTGGAACAGAGTTGTAGTCATGGTTGCGAGTCACTAGATGTGTGTTCGAAAAATTTGGAGCCTAGTATTCCTTCAGAAGGATCAACGAAACTATGTCACCCTGGAGATCAATAAATTTCGTTTTTCTCTGACTAGCTGCGCTGCTTGTAACCTTCACATTGTCGACTCTCTCTTCCACCAATCCTTCCCCATGGTTATGCAAGCAAGGTTGGGCTAACGCATCCTTGAGTCCATGTTGGGGTTGGAATACCAAATCGCCAGTTTTTCTCAGAAATCTTCTATGAATGTTCAAGGCCTTAGAAAGCCGCCAGATACCACCAGAAACGTAACCTAATCCTACCTCAAAGAAAAGGTGGTTGCGTCCTAGCCTCCATCTGTTCTGATACCCCAGACATCCAAATGTTTATCTCTCCTTTTCAAACCCTTTTTCATGGGTCACGAAAACACTTGTTAAAGCTAAACGGAGTAAAGCCTTGCGGAACCTCAGTTGAATCCCTTTCCGCACAAATTTTGAATCCTAATCCACCCAGTCCCACCAGAGACCACCAGATAGGCATACAAAACACTCAGCCCTCAAGAAACCTTCAGCTATCCCAAAAACAAAGTGACTCAGCAGTCGACACAGATGGCCGCCACGTCTTAATCCCCCCGTCAGACCTGTTGCCCGTCCAACACCCTAAAACAACGGCCTACACCCTCGAACCCCCGCCATTAAAGGAGCCGTCACAGATCACCCGAATCTGTCGGCCAGCGACAAAGCGAAACGCAGCCAACCGGCCCAGCGCAATATGCAAATCCCAGAAAGGCGGGCAGTGCGTAACACAGAACAGGGTTTCCTGCATCATAACTCAGACTTGAGCTCATAAAATCCAATAAAACATTCGGAACACCTCTGCAGGGGCAGACCTCGGCTAGACCCTGTTAACAAATACGTTGCTCGCGCAGTCGCAGACCTCACATGCCATTGTGTGTCGCCGTTGGTGCAGCGACACGCCGCGCCGCCGCCGGCGCATACGAAACTGTATCGCGGGGAATATGAGTCCCGAAATTTATTTCTGTTGCTGGGCCGTGATTTCTGCGTAGCGTCGATTCGGGTGCGTATACCTTTCATTAGGTTGCGACGGCCCGCGGCAGCGACAGCGGAACCGTGTGACACGACGGACACACGTGGAATATGACATAAGAGTCTGCGCAGTGCTGCGCCAGCCGCCGCCGTCGTGCGGTTGTTTGTTACATGTTCGCGCTGAACAATGGACCGCCCACGAGTGTGAGTTGGTGGCGGAGTTGCAGTGGATGGACGTTTGAAAGAGAAAACTGAATGCCTCTTCGAATGATGATAAATGATGTAATCCGCTAGTCTTGCGGGACAGCTGGGGCTTCCACATGGGGGCGAGTCTGACTCCGTCGATGTCGCTAACAAGGGCCCATGTGCACGCACTTTCATTTCATTTACAAAGTTCCCTTAACGAGGTATTCTTGTCAAGAGTTCACCTTGTGCCTGCAGTTTCCTGGCTTCCTTCCTTGTTCCCCTTTCACCTCTGAGGCTAGTGTTCGTATGTTCCATCACACCGGAGACAGATTGAGACATTGAGTCAGTGACTGCCGGCGATACTCAGTGTAAAGCCATGTCCTGCAGGACACGCACCCTGACCCCATAGGATGTTTGTCCACACCCACCGCCGCTGCGCGGAGGAATTTTTATTACGGATGCACAATAAAAATACCCCAGATGCCAGATGGCGGCCCTGTCGCATAGGTAGGAGGGCCGGCGCGGCGCAAACAAATTGCCCCCAGAATTATCCTGTCGGCTGGTCGCGCGCTGTTCTCCCATTTTACATAACTTCCCCGGTAATGTGGTCAACGGGGATATGGTTTATTGCCCCAGAAGACAATGCATCAATGGCTATTAGCTTCAGCGGGTCTTTATTGCATGCACCAACGGCGACGGACAACCCAGAAACCCCAACCGACGACGGCGATGGCAATTACGGCAATTTGCCGCGCGTGGACGGCCCCCGACAGGCCCTGCAGCCGGAGCGGGCGCGGGCGCGGAACGCGGCTTCTAGTCAAAATTGTCGCAAGAGATTGAAATACCTTCCAGTCTGGGGGTCTGTCATAGGCCTAAGCCGAAAACAGAGCAACAGATCCGCACACACACACACACACGCAAACTGCGCTCCTGGCCCAGTTGGTCGGTCCGGGCTTTGGTTATATCATTGTTGTCCCTCTTTCCGTGCGGCAGGCATGTGCTTGCCACGTCCCCGGCCTCGCTGCGTGCGGAGCCTTCAAAGTTTGTTAACAATTTTGTACTCGGTGTCAGAGATTGAAGTGGCAGCCGGCAACGGTTCGAGTGTGTGTGGTGCAGCAATGCGCCGTGGAACGGGAACTTTACGTCGTTGTCGTTGCTTGACGGGATCTGGGTGCAATGGCTGCCCGATGCCGATGACGACGACCACGTCGTGGCTCTGTGTGGGACTCGGGATTATTTGTCGGTTCGTGTGGTGTGCAGTGTGGTGAGTGGCAGAGTGAGTGACTAGGACGCCAGTCGGTAGTGTCGGCAATTTGGCAGAAGAGGGAACAATGTGCCACCACGCTATTGTGCGAGAGTACCGAGTGAAAGTGGAGACTTTGTTGTCTGGATGTCGAGTAACGAGGTAGCCAGTTGGCTGCTGAAAGGCGCCATCGACAAAGTTTTAATGGTGGGTGAGGGGTGGAGGAAGGGTTTGGTGACGTGAAAGTGAAACTGACATAGTCGAAGGGTGTGTCGAAAGACTCAGTTGTCTGGGATTAAAGGAAACTCTCTTTCTATCTTGTTGGTGGGAATGGGAGTTCCTACGTGGAGATTTGTTGCGTGATTTGGGATGCAGTTGAGTGTGAATGATTGGAATTTAAGGGGATACAGGGACACTTTGGCAGGAGGGCTGTATACTCCATTTAAGGCTATTAGCCCTTGGAACTAAGGTAGAGGATTCTATTTGGTGTAAGCAGCTGCTTCTACATTTTAGATGAAGATCTACATTTTTTTCCAGCCACCAAGTGCACTTATCAAATGGGATGACTCATTTGTTGATAATATCTCAATCGTCAGTCTGTTGTCCTTGAGTTAGGATAGTGCTCTGGAAACTTTGCCCTCAGACTGGATGCCATCTCGAATCTCACTCCGTTTAAACTCCCCAAAATGTCGGTTAACATTGCCTCGAATTTTAAGAAGAAAAGGATGAATGAGGTTTTTCGTTGATGTGCGTCGTAATTTGATACACAATCCTTTTGCATTGTATCATCTTTAAGAATGCAGCAGCGCCATTTGCGTGCAACTGGAGGATGCCGTGTTGTACTTCTTATTCTTCTTCTTCTTCGGATGGCGCTACAGTCGGACCTGGGCCTCAACCAACATGCCTCTCCAGCTAGCACGATCTCTTACCACCTGCTTCCAATTGCGCACTCCAAGTCCCTTGAGGTTCTTTTCCACTTGTGTGCGCCATCTCAGTCTAGGACGTCCTATCTTTCTTTGTCCCAATGGCTCAGATTCGAAGATCTTTAAAGTCGGAGCTGTGGTGTCCATACGCTCTACATGGCCTAGCCATCTTAAGCCTTGTATCCGAACACGCTTGACTAGGGGCATGTTGCTGTACAGCCCATAGAGTTCGTCGTTAAATCTTTTCCTTCAGATGTCGTCAACGTAAACAGGACCAAAAATCGCACGCAGAACTTTTCTCTCGGAAAGATTAACGCTTTAAGTAACGTCCAGGTTTCCGCGCCATAAAGTAGGACTGGGATGATCAAGGTGTTGTACAAAGCCAGTTTAGTCCTTCGATTGGCAAGAATGCCTGAATTTGATTTCGGTACTGGTGTTGTTGTCCCTGTTTACCGCGGAGCCGAGGTGGGTGAAGTCCTCGAAATGTCTGCTGCCCATAGTGACGCTCTGTCCGAGACGTCGATGTTGTGCGGTCTTCTTTGATGACAGCATATACTTCGTTTTGCCCTCATTTACCACCAGACCCATTCTAGCCGCTTCCGCTTCGATGCTAGCAAACGCCTCATTGACGGCTCGCTGAGTTCGGCCGATGACGTCAATGTCATCCGCATAAGCTAGCAGTTGAACGGACTTGTGGAAGATCGTGCCTCTGATGTTGACGTGTGATTTACGCACGATCCCCTCAAGAATGATATTAAAGAAGTCACATGACAGTGCGTCACCTTGTCTAAGACCTTGTTTGACATTGAAGGTCTCGGTGAGTCCGTTCCCGACCTTGACGGAGCAGCGAGAGTTCTCCATCCTCATCCTACACGATCTGACGAGTTTGGTACGAATGCAAAAACTGTACATGGAACTGTATACCTCGTCTCTATGCACGCGGTCATATGTGGCGTTCAAATCGACCAATAGGTGGTAAGTGTTGATTTGCAGTTCTTGGGACTTCTCCAGGATCTGCCGTAGTGTGAAGAGTTGGTTTATGGAGGACTTCCTTGGCCTGAAACAACACTGATAAGGACCTATCAGGTTGTTGACAAACGGTTTCTGGCGGTCACACAATACGGCAGAGAGGATCTTGTATGCGATGTTAAGGAGACTGATCCCTCGGTAGTTGGCGCAGTCGAAGGGGTCTCCTTTTTTGTTGACCGGACATATGATGCTGAAATTCCACTCGTCGGGCATGCTTTTCTCCGACCATAGTTTACAGATGAGCTGGTGCATGCACCCAACCAGCTCATCCCCAGCCGCTTTGAACAGCTCTGCAGATAGTCTGTCCACTCCATCAGCTATATTCGACTTCAGTCTCGATATTGCTATCTTGACCTCGTCTAAGTCGGGGGGACGGAGTTCTTGTCCATCGTCGTCCAAATTGAGAGGAACATTCTTCCTAACAGCGGGATTTGTGTCGTCATCACCGTTTAGGAGTCTGCAGAAATTATTCGTGTACTTACCGCTGTAAGAAGTCTACAGTCAACAAGCGTGGTAATGAAACCAGACCTTTGAAGATGATAAGAGCGGATGGACTTCTCCTTTTTTTGCACATTTTGGCTGCTTTTACCAAAGGGAGGTAATGGAACGCACCTTCAGCATCACGCTGATATTCTTTTCCTAATCATTCTAGCGATCGAAAATATCACTGACTAGTCATTGAAAGCACCCGCAATAGCGAGGAAAACACATAGAAGCACTTCCCTGCACATTGTACCTCCAACACAGCGAAGGACATAATCGAGTGCCTCGAGAAAATGTATTTTGAAGGGTTGATCGGTATGTTGTCCCCCTTATCACTGACACCCGTTCGTCAGTTCCAACTAAACGAATCACTTGAATGATTTGATCTCCTCTAGATGTTGTCCCATGAATCATCATTCAAAAGCTCACTAGCAAGTAATGATTCTCTTTTGTCCCCAAGACGTTTCTCCACGTTTGAAGTGATGTCATTTATAATCTGTCTCAACAACTTGAGCGATTTCAGTTCACGACTTGCGACAAGATGGCCTTGATTGCATCTTAACCGCTGGAGTATGTGGTCACATCCTCGTTTGTCAAGTCGAGGGGTTTGATGGGGATTGCAGTGCTGTCAGTCATCGTTACCATCACTGGAAAGGTACAGACGTCAGAGTTTAATACCCGACATTTTTTAAAAGTTTGCAGAAAACCTCATGCGGTAGTTTTGAATCATCTGTGAACAGAGCTATTTCCTTACCTTCGCTGACATAAGTCTGCCGGTTGCAAAATGCTTTGTTTCATTGCCCAGTTTCTGATCACTTAACTGGTCTAGGAGTCAGTTTAGTGATCGGAGCTAGAAGCTAGATTTATGAGAAGGATTCGGAACAGTCTGATGCAGCATCAGTGAGTAGTTCTGTAGTCAACACTCTAGTGTCCAACAAATTCGTTCCTTAATTTGTGCTACTTCACACAATTTTGATTGACTGGCCGTTGAACCTAAAATACTGCAGAGAGAGGGTTCAGTGATATGTTTTGTATTTCAAAGCGTTTGCGGTGGTTCCAGGAGGGTGTCGTCTGAAATTTAAAGATTAGATGACATCAGAGTAAAAATCCGAGGAGTAGATGTCTAAATGCCTTAATGGCCAACAATCAAAGTTTTTATCACCGCCACGACGACGGGGAGGGGTAACAATTTCGGACGGTTTCCTGGTGCAACACAGCGCTGTGCTCAATTCGCTCCGGCGAGCCCCCACTTCATTAATGTTTCCCTCTTTCACTCACTGTTTCGGGAGCGTCCGCGGTCCATCCCTCGGCTCTTGCCGTATGAGAACCGCATAGCTCAGACTTAAAAAAAAAATCCATCCATCCACAAATATCAATTCCATCACAAAATTCACCCAAAACTCCACTTGCTTAACCAGCTTTCGATGCAAAGTGAATTTCTGAACCAACAGCGCATCAGCCTCAAGTATTTGTTCAGCTACCAATGTGCCTCGAAGTTCGGTCTGCTTCGCTGGCAGCTAAGAGAAATTTGCACACAAACACTTGACTGCCACAATTCCACCACCGCGTTACACAACCCACACTCGAGCATCGCACAATCAGCCGCTAACAAAGATATCATTCGTGAGTTGATTTCCGCTTCGATTATCCAACGGTGGCCGAGCCCCGCACACAAAACGCCTCTGAACTGAAGCACGGCAACTCGACGCGCACTCCTAACCCAAATAGCCCCGGTGGATGGCCCATCGAGACGGAACTCCCGAATTTGGCACCCGCCCCCCTGCGCGTCCTCGCCGCAGAGATATGCAAATCTCCTGATTAAAGCAAACAGTCTGGTGCGGCGGCGGCGATGACCACTCGAGAGAAATGCTGCAATTCAGCGTCCTCGACGGGCCCCTCGTGCGTTGGTTTCGCGATTTCTCAAAATATCCCAACTCGAGAGCTCGAGTTCACCTTGCGCACCCCGTTCCTCTGCCGTCCACCATCATCGATCGTTTGTTTTGTCAAAACGCCATATCGATGGCGCATACCGAGGCAATTTACTCCAGCCACGAGCTGCCCCCCAAAACGCCGCCTCCATCCCGAGTACACGTCTCGAAGAGGAGATACACATAATTGTGGGTAACACTGGTGTTGATTACTTTCCAGTGGATACTCTGTTTCTATCGGACTCACAATCGCTGCCAAAGTTTGCGCAGCCGTTGGGCGGGAGCGGTAGCGGGCGCCAGGGGAGACCGCCGACAGCCTCTGTGTTTGCTCGGTTCGAGTGACTAATGACGCTTCTGGGCACGATATGAGTTCGTGCCTGCGCCTCCCCACCGCCTGCGCACTCGTAGATACAAGATAATTGCGCATTGCCGGCCGTCACAGACGTGTCTCTGTCTCGCGGTGCGTTGCCCTGCAAATATTTCCCGAGCCTGGCGCCATTATGGTCAACACGCCACACAAAAGGCGCTGCAGACCGGCTGCACCGGAACAAAAGCAATGCGCACACTGTGCAGATACAGGTGATGGATCCTGATCCCTGGTTGACTCAGCGCGCCAATCATTCGTTGCCGCACTCATCGGGGTGACACTATGAGTAAGTTTCGGTTTATGGTTCGGGCGAATAAAGTTGATTCATTGCAGTTATCGGGCGGCCTTAATGGCCGGCAATCAATGCGTTTATCACCGCGGCGACGACGGCGGGGAGGGGTGACAATTTCGGACGTTTTCCTGGTGCGACGCGGGTGTGCGCTGTGCGCTGTGTGCTGTGCTCTGTGGGTATTGTCAATTAGCGAAGACTTATTCCGCTCCGGTGAGCCGCCACTTAATGAATGTTACCCTCTTTCACTCACTGTCTCGGGCGCGTCCGCGGTCCGTCCCCGGGCTTTTTGTTCCCGCCGTGTGGGGACCACGGCTTTATCAGTAATTTATCGGGGGTAGTATATTTTGGCATGGTCGTGTGGTTCCTTTTTTGATATCTCTCGTCTTAGTTGTCGAAACAAAATCGGCTGTTAAGTGGTCGTTATTGGTCGGGACGGGTGTAAGGCCTGGCCATCCTGTGTATGCGGCCGACAAATTTGGCAAGCCTTCGATGTGTGCTGCACAAATCAATTCGTTTTTAATGGAGCGCAGGCATGGTTATCTCGCCGAGGCGGGGCGGCGGGCGAGTGGCCGAGGGAAGCAGATGTGATGAAACCATAAGGAAGATACCGAATGCAAGTGGTGCTAATTGATTTTTGATGTCCCTTTGTGAGATGGCGAAAAAACGAAAAACGAGCAGAAATGCCGGGAAAAGAGGACGACTGCGATAGCATGTGAATCTTTGGCAAATTCGGTTACCGTTCGGTTGAGAAGTCGCCGAGAGATTGGAGAGTTATTGGCTTGCAAGTGTCGTTTGAGTGCCGACCGTGCGCGCTATATGACGTGGCCGATGAGGTGCTACATAGGTGCTCATAATTCCCGGAACTGAAGGTGTAGGTTGTTTGTGTGCTTGTTAGCTTCATCATCTTGAAACTCTTTCTATTTGGATGGGAATGAAATAGATTTGTGAAAGGACGGGCTGACAGAATTCTCTGCTCCTTGAAAGCGACGTATGGCTCGTAAATTGGATTAATTTGAATTGAAAAAAGACTTCAAGCATTCAAGCTGATGAGCAGATTTGAACGTCAAAACAAGAAGTGGCGGAGGGTAGACCTTATTTCGGAGTACAAAAGAATGTTGCAGTTGAAGGTTTTTCAGCAACATACCGAACGTTGTACGCGAACCTCCGGCGGGCTACACGACCCCCAGGGCGACTCTCGCAAGGTGTCTTTCTTTTCCTTGGTCCACACGATTATCCCCTGTCACATTACCAAGATTTCCTTGCATTACTTAGATTATCACAAATCGCACAACTTACCTCTGCTTCTTCTCTCTCTAGTAAGATATTAGAATTGGCACTGAAACAGGGGACTATTTGTAGGTCCCAATTTGGGGGCCATTTCATTGACTCTAGAATTCTGGCGACCCAATTTGTGGGCTGGGTACAAATTGGCACCGTCCTCAGAATTTTAGAATGTCCGGGTTCAATGAAATGACTGAACACCCGCTGTACACGTCAGACTCCTTATATACTCGTACAACGTTGCTTCAACGTGTTTTAAGAGGTGGCGGTTTTCGAACCCTCAACACCAGAGGCACGATCTTCCAACGCCGACGACATTGACGTGATTGGACAAACATAGCGAGCTGTCAATGATGCGATTGCTGGCATTGAAACCGAGGCGGCTAAAATGGGTCTGGTGGTTAATGAGGGCAAAACGAAGTACATGCTGTCATCAAGGAAGGACACACAACATCGGCGTCTCGGACAGAGCGTCACACTAGGCAGCAGAAACTTCGAGGTAGTCAAGGACTTCGTCTACCTCGGCTCCGCGGTAAATAGGGACAACAACATCAGTACCGAAATCAAACGCAGAATCACTCTTGCCAATCGCTGTTTCTTTGGGCTCCAGAGGCAATTGAGTAATAAAGCCCTCTCTCGAAGGACTAAGCTTGCTTTATATAACACCTTGATCATCCCAGTGATACTTTATGACGCGGAGACCTGGACACTACTAAAAGCGGATGAGGAAGCCCTTAGTCTCTTCGAGAGAAAAGTTCTGCGTGCGATTTTTGGTCCTGCTTGCGTTGATGGCATCTGGAGGAGAAGATTCAACCACGAACAGCGAACAGGATGTTCAGCGGCATGAGCCTAGTCAAGCGTCTTCGGATACAATGCTTAAGATGGGTAGGCCATGTAGAGCGTATAGACACCACTGCACCGGCCCCAAAAGTCTTCGAATCTGAGCCATTGGGACAATGCAACAGAGGACGGCTTAGGCGAAGGTAGCGTACACAAGTATAGAAGGACCTCAACCAACTTGGAGTGCGCAACTGGCGGCAGCTGGCGAAAGATCGTGCTGGGTGGAGAGGCATGTTGATTGAGGCCCAGGTCCACCCCGGACTGTAGCGCCACAAGAAGAAGGAGAGGAAGAAGGTTTTCGAACCACGATTTCTTCTTAATTTTACAAAAACCTTTAAGTCGTTTTGCCTCAATAAGAATTCAAACTCTAATTCATAGGTTTGACTGAATTGTGCGAGTTGTCACTGTCAACTGGTGGAGGCTATGTGAGGAGAAGTTATCATCTCGAACCTAACTTTTACAAAGATTCAGTTCAAATCCCAGTCCAAGCTCTTATGCAATTCCTTTGTCCAAAACATCGTCAAATTTTCGGTCTATTTTCGTGTCCAACTTTCTGTCGAAATCTTTGTCAAAGTTCATATTTAAGTTTATGCCTTTCCGAAGTCCATCCCCAGGTGCCTGTTCATGTTCTTGTTCAGCTCGTTGTCGAAGTCCATGTCCATATTCATATCGAGATCTGTTAATTGTGTTCCTCCAAGTGTTTGTCGCTGTAATTTGTCCAAGTTGTTGTTTAATTTCTTCTCCCAATCTTGGCCCAAATAGTTGTCCAATTTTCATCTTTGACCAAGTTCTTATTCAAATTCCTTGTCCAATCGGGAGTCCAAGTCCTTTTCCAGAATATAGTTTAATTTCCTTTCAAAATTCTGGTCCAAGTTCCTATCGAAGTCCTGGTTTAATTTCTTGCTCAAGTTCCTCCGCAAGTCCTTGCCAAAGTTTGTTGTTTATCTCACTTTCTTTATTCCTATAAAAGTTCTTGTACAAATTCATGTCAAAATTTCATTTAAATTCCTTGTCGGTATCATTGTCAAACTACTTGCCCAGTTTCTTGACCAAGTCCATTCCTTGTTCAAATCCATTTTTGACCAAATACTGGTCCAAGTCCCTGCCAATGTCCTGTACATTTGGTGCTAAAATATTTCTTATCCAAGTACCTCTACAAGTCCTTGTCCAATTTGCTATTTTATGTTCACGTCCTTTGTCAAGGTCTTCTCAAAATTACATTTCAATTCTTTGTTCAATTTCTTGTCCAAATCGCAGTCGACGCTTTTTTGCTCTAGAACAGTGGAATGTAGCATCGCACCCCACAATCCTCGCTTTTAATTCACCCTTATCTCTGCATTGTAAGCAATAATTTTATGAGCACTTTTGTGCACCACTGTTCTGTCTGCTAAAATATGTTCGAACAACTGATCAGGTGAATGATCCCGAAAAACTCTACACACAATTTATATAAGTAATTTATAAAATACGCAGAAGAGGAAAAAAAAAGAGACAGTGGATTCAAGGCCAAGTTGCGTTTTCGTTATCCTCCTACAGTATACTACCCCCAGCACAATGGAATCACCACCCCTCTCCTCTATCTCATCCTATATAAAAGCAAACTCAGTCAAACTGTTTCTCGTTTCATGCAATTCAATTCACACCATACCAGAAGAAGTATCAGCTAGGACTGCCATGAAAGGGTGAAAAGGGTTCAAAGAAATGCACAGCTTCGACACCATGTTGAACATCCTCGGCTTGTCAGCTGTACATTAAGGCTTTGCTTCTTGAATTCGCGAGGTCACTGCCTTCGTTAATCCATGTAATATAATGTCTTCAACATAATTCTGAAGAAGTTGAAATTCTATGCTGAGCTTCCTTACCACTTAAAAAGGGTCCAAATGAAGGGCGCTTTCAGTCATTATCACCAACAAGTTGTTTGTAGCAATTTACCGTCAGTCAGCTCTAAGATTTAATACCTCTTTTCCTCCTTCTTCTTCTTCTTGTGGCGCTACAGTCCGGGAAGGACCTGAGCCTCAAACAACATGCCTCACCAGCCAGTACGACCTTTCGCCAGCTGCCGCCAGTTGCGCACACCAAGTTGGTTGAGGTCCTTCTCCACTTGTGTGCGCCACCTTATCCTGGGCCGTCCTCTGTTGCGTTGTCCCAATGGCTCAGATTCGAAGACTTTTCGGGCCGGTGCAGTGGTGTCTATACGCTCTACATGGCATACCCATCTTAAGCGTTGTATCCGAAGACGCTTGACGTAAGCGACATGCGCTTACGCTGCACCGCCCATAGAGTTTGTCGTTCTCCAGATGCCATCAACGCAAAGAGGACCATAAATCGCACGCAAAACTTTTCTCTCGAAAGGACTAAGGGCTTCCTAATCCACTTTTAGTAGTGTCCACGCCATAAAGTAGGACTGGGATGATCAGGGTGTTAGATAAAGCAAGCTTAGTCCTTCGAGAAGGGACTTTATTACTTAATTGCCTCTTGAGCCCAAAGAAACAGGGATTGGCAAAAGTGATTCTGCGTTTGATTTCGGTACTGGTGTTATTGTCTCTGTTTAATGCGGAGCCGAGGTAGACGAAGACCTTGACAAACTCGAAGTTTCTGCTGCCTAGTGTGACGCTCTATCCGAGACGTCGATGTTTTGCGTCCTTCTTTGATGACAGCATGTACTTCCTTCTGCCCTCATTAACCACCAGACCCATTCTAGCCGCCTTCGCTTCAGCCCATTGTTGTTAATTTTCTCCTACAGGATGAAGAGCAGTGGATGGATTCACTTCAACTTTTAACAACGCACTAAGGATCGCTTCCTTCCTAGAAAAGGTTTCCTTCTCTCAACTGTTTTGCATAATAATTAGAGCTCTAAGTCTTGGTCATCACACTAAGGTCTCAGCCGGAATCAAACTTAATGGAATGTACTTATACGTCTGTCCTCGACGACACGTCGACATAATCCTCAGGATATGAGAAATCGTAACTTTGTCAATTTACTACGCATACCGCCGCATCCTCTTCCTCTCAATAAGTAACTGCAGTGCTGACTTATCTTTACAACCTGCGAACGCGTGGAAACACTTCTATAAATTAGAACGTGTTTTACGATTTCACCTTCCAGTCCAGCGTGCTGGCGTCCAGTCCAAGTGCTTAACCCCCTGTGCTTCAAAACAAGCAGCTATTCCCAACACACATTGTATGCTAAGTACGTCTTCAATGGGATATGACAAATAGCTCAGAAATCTGACATCGAACGATCCGTTGAGGCGACGAGTTCCGCTGCTCCACAGCAATGGGCATCTTATCTGCAGGACCATATTTTCCAATTTACGGTTTCTCAAATTCCTCCTCCCAGTTGATTCCTCTCCGGGAGTGCATTAATCATGGACAACGAGAACGCAGGCAACGCCACCGCCACCACCACCACCACCGTCATTGCAGATAGGATGCGCTCTCGAATTAATCATGGAATTATAGCCGACCCGCGATGCGGTGCACTTCCGTCTCACACCTGCGAACACTTAACTTGATTTCCAATCTAATAAATTAAGTCGCCGCGGAATTGTCCCATTTCACCGCGAAGCCTGATTGAAGTAACCAGAGTGCGCCGCGGCGCCGTGCCGCCTGCCGCTCCCCTTGCGCGAATCTCTCTCGCTGCTGACTTAATCCACTTTTGCACCACACCTCGCCTAAGGATGGGAAAGTGCTGCAGCACTTTCATCCGCCACGGGACCGGGCGCAGTTGCAGTTGAAGTTGCAACCACTGATTGAACAGCGCCCGCAGCCGCAATTGGTTTGCATAGTGGCGCGGAATTTAATTTCAAATCGAAGCCAGTTTCGCGTCGAGAACTAGACCAAAAGTGCGCTCCGGAGGTATCCGCGCGCAGCCCTGATTGATGATCGCTCGGAATCGCACATTGCCCGGCGATGTGGGCGGCTGGCGGGAGTCCGGTTTGCGTACGCGTACCGGGTGCCTTCTACGCCGACCAGGGTCAAATGCTGTTTGCATTGCTCACTGGGGCACCGCCAGTAGTTGGGTTGGCGGCGGTGGGCACCTAGACCCTGGTCGCGGAGTAATTAAATCTGCTCCATGCGGCCGAGTGTAACTGGAGCTTCGATTCGTGCTGCCTTGTTGGCAACGCTGTGCACGGGATGGTGTTTATGGTTTGTGAGTGATGAAAGCTATCGGGCGGGTTAGCGGGCAGCGTCGGAGGATAGTATTTCATGAGGCAGAAGTGGGCCAACATATTGGCGATTTGTTTCACGCATGTGATTATGTTGCGTGCGCTCCGGCCGGAAAACATTTGTTAACAACTGGCAAGCGCGGCGGTGGCGAGGCGCCGCAGGGAGGGAGAGGGACTTGGCGGCCTCCAACTAGTGCTCGCACATTACGACTCTCATTGATCGCGGGGCCGGTTGCATGCTGGATGGAGTTTCAATTCGAGCCGCGATTTAGTTCATCGGCGTAACTCACGGTGTCAATCGGCTGGAAATTGACTTTCTGACTGAGCGTGTTGTCAGTGCGTCCGAGGGGGGGGGGGATATTTACTGCTAATTCGAAAAATGCGCCCCAAGTGGGTCAGTGTGGGTATTTGATATGCGGACGCAGACAGACAGAAGGACGGAGCATGGGTTGGGTTCGGAAGCAGTCCTCCGCGACTGTCTCGGTTGCCACGTAACTCAGGTGGGACTATCAAGGTGGGTAACGTCTTAACTGAGTGCGCCCTTTGGGCGGGCAGAGACTGCGAATTCCAGTTGGTCGTCGGAACGAGGTAGTAATTGACGTAGTAAAACGCTAATTACTTCGGGTCAGGGAAAAGTGGGTCATGTTGTGTTGGGATTGGTTGAACTTGTTGGGAGCGGAGATCATAACTTATTTGAATGTTGATTTACATGACGGTAAGTTAGGTTGGGAGCGGAAAGTGATTTGTTCCCGAATGGACGGATAGTTAGCAAGTGCTTAAGAGTTGTCTGGTTATGAGTCCAAGGTAAAGGAGCCACTTCGTGTTAACGAAGGTAGCAGCGGTAACTGGAGTGAGAACGAAATGGGGAATAATGTTAGTCTTGACGTTGACGCCAAGCTCCCCATAAGAAGGGGCACGGGACTTGCGCAAGCCTTGGTTCATTTAACACATTTTCTTCAAAGTATGTTTGTCTTCTGCGCTAAGAGTGAAATGGTTGTGGACTCGGTTTGAAGAGATGCCAATGGAAATGGGCAATTTAGACTCTCCTTGTTAACTACCGCTTCCGCTGGGTTATTACTCTGATCGAAAGAGGTTTTTTAATAACTGCAGGTCGATGCTTATTGGCTTTTCTATATTGGGCACGTAGATCAATTCTATTTTAAATTTCCGCTGTTCCAGTCTTTGCTCACAGTCCAGAATCGGTTAAGTTTGGGGGGGAGGGAGCCTAAATCAACACGCCATTTTATTAAGTAGTATGGTGCTGAGTTAAGAAACTGTCAATTTATTTGTCCATTAGGACCACATGGGTGTCAGAAGGACGAAAATAGTGGTTTGAGCCATTTAATTCCATTTTGTTTAATTAAGACTATACCAATCTATATCTCATCAAGTTCTTCGTTCTGTCTTCCTCACCAGTTACCTTTACTGAATAATTATTCAAATCAAGTCTGTTTGGGGTAATTGTTCATGGTTTTGCGCCATTCATTGCATTCCACTCCGTCCGACGAGCTGAGCCGAGCAACCACAAGCGTGCCGCCGTCCTCCTCCTTCTAATCGAACCTACCCTTGTGGCTAGACCAAGTGCAAGAAAATGGCGCCCAACGTGGGGCCCGAACTGCCTTACTGCAGAAAGAAGGGCTTAGTCGGACTTTTTTTTTTTTGGGAAGATCGCGAAGGGAACTTTTGTCAAGAGGCATACATTTCTGTCTACTGGACAGAAGAGAATTAATCTGTTTACAGAATGCAGATTCATTGTTGGCGTAGGAATGACCACAACCAAAGACATAAGCCGTCTAATCAACCGTTCAGAGTGGCAAACCATAAGAATAGTCAGCAGATTTCGTGGATGTCACCCGCTCCTAGACAGTGCTGGAGCAAAATTTTCATTTTTTCGAAATGCTCGGTGACTATTCATTTTTCGAAAGCGGTTTTTCTAATGCAGCTCTTGGTTCGGTGTGGGCAGTTATTAAAAAATCTGATGTAAGTGTGAGCAAATGTTGGCTTTGCTTAAAGCTTATGTCTCCAAGTCTCCGAGTAAACAAGTGTCCGAGTAAATTACAACTTTGATATACCCGTCAATCCTTCAATCTGTCTGTCTATTACACACTTCAAATCACCTGCATTTCGGAAAGATTTTGAAAGAAATTTCGAAACTAGCAAGCAACCCAACCAAATGTAAGATTGGGGAACATCTTGAGGAGGCTTCGGAACGTACAAATTCTGGAGAAAAACGTTTCATCGTAACAGCATACGTATGATATCATATTTTATCACTCAACAAATCAAAAACAAAACAAAAAATATTGAAGTTTTGCTTTGAGATTATTGTTGCGAAGGTGGGAAAAGGATGTCGAGCTAAAAGGAGAAACTGTGTCGAAACTTGAAATGAATTCCGATCCTCGACTTAATTTGCTTAACGTTAATTTTAACGTATTCGAGATAAACAATAACTCAACAATTTTAATTTTAGTGAACATTTCTTTTCTTTGTTAAAAAAAAAAAACGAAACCATGCGTGAGTGTAACTCGCACTTCGCCTGTTTATTTTGAATTTACCCTTTATGAAAATTATAGCTTTTGTCCACCACCTGTTTACATTTCAATGGACGGAGACCTTAATCTCGGCCGTGGAGCCGTCGCTTTGAGCTGGATCTAAGTGTTGGAACCTCATCATTAAAATGCCAAAAATGTTTCAACTAGGCGCTTATTCCCCACTTCAAAATCAATACTGTCGCTATATTGTAGTTTGTCAACATCGACCCACCCTCAAAATGCCTTCAAACTCCATTCGACTTCTCCAGAGGTCCCACAATTTTATGACACATTGCCAACCAACCCAAGAGCCGTGCAAACTCAATTGGCCACTGATCAGAGCACCACCAAATGTCAGCCCTGCATGCAGAGTGAACCCCATTGGCAAATGCACACTTACTGCGGCGGCGCGATAAACCATTTATCGGCGCAGTTCATCTACTCTCTCAATAGATAAAATCGTTGCCCCCAGTCTAAACTGTTCCGACCTCTGATCCTTTCACAAATTTTTGAACACCACTCCGGCTGCCTGAGTATTCCGGTGGCATGAAGAAGCAAATTCGTTCGATCCGCGGAGTATCGATATTTTTCAATAAACTTTCCCCGAGTGCCGGCTCTTCCGGGCGTCGCGTCTCACTGCAACCGCCGCCGCTGCAGTCTGCAGCGGTTGTGAGAAAAAATTCGGCAAAAAATCCATTATTGCCGACTAAATTAATTGGATATTTAAAAAAATAATAAACGGAGAGCACGGCTTTGGTTGCAAAACAGAGCGACTCGGATCGGGTGGCGGTGCAGCATCGCGAACAAAAGGCGCGCACTCAGTGCGACCACAGCGGCGGGGAACAGACGAAATCACTCACCACATGAATCTCTCTTGGGCTTATTTATTCAAGACAAGGTGGAGGCGGACGCGACGACAGAGGCGGCGCGGCGGCAGCAGCGTTAGACAGGAGCTGGCAGTTACCTCCTGCCAGGCAGTCAACGAGCTCTCGAAGTACCGAGTCACGAATTTGAATATAAAATAAAAATCAGCGTGGTGACTTATTAAGAAATAAAAATAAGGAGTAACGAGACGCCGAGGTAGAACAGCATCGACAATAGATCAACCCACATAGAGAATGAGAAATAAAATCTCGGCGATCGATAGGGAATCTGGGTCAAGACATTTCGAGGCATTGTGCCGTGGTCGCGCACCGAGACAGTGAAGCCATCGACACGCCGCCGCCGTCGACGTAGCACGGCACATAGTGCTGTGCAGTGCCGCGGATGAAGACAGATTTGCAGGGAATCTGGGAAATTGCAGCGGAATTCTGATGAAAAGCAAACGAGCCACTTAATTTGGTCTGGTGATGAATTGCGAGCGGGCGGCGACTTTGCGGGAGTCGACGGCGGTGAGGCGTATGTGCATCATTTTTGTTGATTAAGACGTTCAAATGCCATGCTAGGTGGGCGTGAAATCCCTAAGTGTTACAGCGGAGGCTTACGCAAGAGGCTGGCTCGCAATGGATGTATTGGCAAAATTTTTTGACACATCTACTCTAGAAATGAATGAAATGAATGAAATGAATGAAATGAATGAAATGAATGAAATGAATGAAATGAATGAAATGAATGAAATGAATGAAATGAATGAAATGAATGAAATGAATGAAATGAATGAAATGAATGAAATGAATGAAATGAATGAAATGAATGAAATGAATGAAATGAATGAAATGAATGAAATGAATGAAATGAATGAAATGAATGAAATGAATGAAATGAATGAAATGAATGAAATGAATGAAATGAATGAAATGAATGAAATGAATGAAATGAATGAAATGAATGAAATGAATGAAATGAATGAAATGAATGAAATGAATGAAATGAATGAAATGAATGAAATGAATGAAATGAATGAAATGAATGAAATGAATGAAATGAATGAAATGAATGAAATGAATGAAATGAATGAAATGAATGAAATGAATGAAATGAATGAAATGAATGAAATGAATGAAATGAATGAAATGAATGAAATGAATGAAATGAATGAAATGAATGAAATGAATGAAATGAATGAAATGAATGAAATGAATGAAATGAATGAAATGAATGAAATGAATGAAATGAATGAAATGAATGAAATGAATGAAATGAATGAAATGAATGAAATGAATGAAATGAATGAAATGAATGAAATGAATGAAATGAATGAAATGAATGAAATGAATGAAATGAATGAAATGAATGAAATGAATGAAATGAATGAAATGAATGAAATGAATGAAATGAATGAAATGAATGAAATGAATGAAATGAATGAAATGAATGAAATGAATGAAATGAATGAAATGAATGAAATGAATGAAATGAATGAAATGAATGAAATGAATGAAATGAATGAAATGAATGAAATGAATGAAATGAATGAAATGAATGAAATGAATGAAATGAATGAAATGAATGAAATGAATGAAATGAATGAAATGAATGAAATGAATGAAATGAATGAAATGAATGAAATGAATGAAATGAATGAAATGAATGAAATGAATGAAATGAATGAAATGAATGAAATGAATGAAATGAATGAAATGAATGAAATGAATGAAATGAATGAAATGAATGAAATGAATGAAATGAATGAAATGAATGAAATGAATGAAATGAATGAAATGAATGAAATGAATGAAATGAATGAAATGAATGAAATGAATGAAATGAATGAAATGAATGAAATGAATGAAATGAATGAAATGAATGAAATGAATGAAATGAATGAAATGAATGAAATGAATGAAATGAATGAAATGAATGAAATGAATGAAATGAATGAAATGAATGAAATGAATGAAATGAATGAAATGAAT
Source organism: Eristalinus sepulchralis (assembly GCA_944738645.1). Classification (NCBI taxonomy): domain Eukaryota; kingdom Metazoa; phylum Arthropoda; class Insecta; order Diptera; family Syrphidae; genus Eristalinus; species Eristalinus sepulchralis. Next base: position 61,467,226 of record OX122886.1, read on the forward strand.
GAAATGAATGAAATGTTTTACATGTTTTTCGTGTTTAACGGACAACTCAAAATTGTTCGTTCAAGCTTCACATGGCATTCCTACACCAAAACCAAACTCAGCAGCCACTGGGAACAATAAATCTTCGGCTCTTGCTGCAACCGCGCCTCGCAACCTTCTGTGAACCGCATGTCTCCTGTGCAATTTGTCACATGTCCGTCACTCCGCCTCCTCAGTGGACGCCATCGAAGGCGAAACGTACTCCAATTTTGTTGCCTCTCATCTGTCATTAGTAAGCCCTGCGTGTGCCGATGCAGCGCCATCCTGGGCGAGGGGCCCACTGCGCGGAGCCGTTGATTTGGAAAAATTTACGCTTTAGCTATGTGCCTTGCATTCAAAACATCTTAATCAAGCGGTTTCGTCAGATTTCTGCTCCATTTGTGGGCGCCGCCACTTCTGCGGCCCATAAAAGCTCACATTTCTGCAAGGCACGTCGCAATTAATTATCACATTAACAAGCGATCGACCTTGCGTATCGCATGGATCGCTCGCAGCTAACCGCTTGGAAAGATCTTTCAAAATTGTATTTGCCCATATGCGGCGACGAGCGTGATGCTGCGACGTTGTGGTGACGGTGGAGTACCTGCATGACCTCAGCGCCAGGGAGTCGATGCGAGAGGCGCGTTGGCGGCAGCGGACAATGCCACAACTCTGCTCCAGTCGCCCTGCGCCCGATCTGGATACGCCAATTAATTAAGCAATTAAGCAGTTGGCGCACCGGCCCAGACGCGGAGTAAGCAAATATCGCGATTTGTATCGCACGACTCCACCGCTGCCGACGCGCAGTGACGATATTTTCTTTTTATCGAGAATCGGGAATCGCGCTATTGATTTGCTCGCGCGCCGGAGAGTCACCACGTACACGTCTTGACACTCGCCTAGCCAGGTGAGGAGTGGAAGATGGCGAAGATACACCGCGAGAGATGCAAACGAGCATTGAGCAGCGCCCACCGATCACCGATCACCGAAGGCAGAGGACGGAGGATCGCGGCCTGAAGACCTGAAGATCAGCTGAAGTGAAGTGAGCGAGAGGACGAGGTGTATGCACCACTACGTGGTTGTAGATACAATGTGAAGATTGAGATGTCGCAGCTCCTGTACGCCGCCGCCGCACGGTGTCGCTCTGGTGTCGCGCACGGAGTCAGCGGTGTCTGCGCCGATGCACCCCGGGTAACATATGCGAAATTGAAATGAGTGTCGCTTTGCGGGGGTATTTTAATTTACCTCGCCTCGTGCTGGGTGTGGTTGGAAGTGGAGACTCTGTAAGGGTCCTTGGCTTGAGACACATTCTACACTTGGGCGTACGGTCTGTGGTTTTCTTTTGTCGCGGTTGCCGTTTCTGTTGCACTTCTTCGTTAATTGTTATTGCCGGGGAAGCCATTCGAATATGTGATGTACGCAGAAGACGAATCGCTCCTCAATTATGCAAAGAAATGACACTAGCGGTATGGAAATATGGTTTGAAGAGACTTGAGTTGGTGGTGGTTCTTGTTCCTGCGACGATGACGACGACGGCAGCGGTTACGACAACGGCCACAGCGACGGCAATGGCAATGGCGACGACCCACCAACTTTTGAGGCGAGTGCAGCTCGACGTCGAAGTGCTGCGGACACGTCACCGAGCGGTTGATGGATTGAAAGGAAATGTAACCGTGGGTTATTTATGGCTCTTGAAGAGTTTCATAAATTTCCGTTTTCTCGTTGTTGTGGGTTAGATCTTGAATTTTAAGATGGCCTGGCAGGCAGCGAGAATGGTTATTGGATGACGGATAATGGGTGATTGACGCCCTGTTCAATGGTGGCTGGTGAGTTCAAGAAACGCAGGAGTGTTACTCTTTCTGTCTGACGGTCCATAAGGAAGTTCTTTCTTAATTTATGTCACGACGCATGAGTGTCATAAATGAACAGTATTCTTTTTTTTTTAGTTTTTTCCCATTTTCTGTGCCGGTAACGAGATTACTTGCTGTCTGGGGTGTTCTAGGGAGAGGATTTTGGGTTGTTGTGTGAGAAAGCACTTTTGTAGATTTGTGTGTGATTTGTTTTCTTTCAGGAGGTCCTTGGGAGCTTTGAAATATGCGACGGATGAGTTTATCCATTTCGCTAGACACGGCTAGACAGTTTCGCTTTCATGCACTGAGCTAATTGAGGTCCCTTTTTAGCCAGAATCTTCTTCGAAGCCTATATCTTCTTTATCCTCGTAGTGCTGTGGTGTTCTGTCCATTCGCTCATCATACGAATTTATTTGTTTGGATCGACGTCACACTTCAGCTCTTCGCAATCGCTTCTGATCTTTTTCTTCAAGATGCATGGGTGAGACCGACTATAGCTTGAAGAATTTTTCTCTGCTAGGGAATGGAGTTGGCTCACATTTGATTATTTCATGACTAACGACTTACCACAGCTCCTGCTGCATTTCAAAAGAAACACGGTCCTTCTTTGTTCAAAGATACAGTCACTCGAAAGGTCGAACATATGCCTGGTTGTGAGAGCAATAAGCAACATTGTCAGCGCCAAGGGCTTCTTTTGAATGATGTCTGAATCAGTTGCATGGACGAAGAGGAACCAGATACCGTCCAACACTTGCAGGTTTAGTTTCAGAAATGTATTTAGGAAACTCACTCCAGGCCTTAGCAATTTCACGCTCTCTAGAACTTCCTTACAACAAGTTTAGAACGCACACGGGACTTAGATTTTGATTCTATCCAGCTACTCCTGTTCCGTGTGCTGCTCTTCTCTCACTAGTCCTAAACCGACCAGAGTTCAGGAAATGTTCATTCAGTGCTGTCAGTAAACAAACGTGGAAAATGTGAGATGTGCAGTCCATTCAATCTGAGACTCTCGGTGCGACGGTCACACTTTACATGTTCATTGGCTTTAAATGATTATAGGTACATGCCACAGAATCCTGGTAAGGCAGCATAATACTTCAGTATAGAACTCTTTGGACCTACATTCCTGAGTCAGGATGACTATTGCTCTTGCCGCTGAGTGAAGTAAGTTGGAAGAAGATAAGGTCGCAAGGCCGTAACCCAAAAGGCAGCAACATTTCTTCGCAGTTCGACTGAAAGGTACATTCTGATACTACTCCAAATCATTGGAGTATGAATATTGTCTCAACCCGATGGTTCTTTTGACCCCCTTGTGGAAGTATCATGGTACATGTGTCTTTAACCAGCAACAAATGAGGGGGAAGTCTGGGTGCAAATGTTTTCTGACCTGGTTCACTCAAGTGAGTCACTCGTACCCTACGCCATATCAGCTCATATAATAATTTTTATTGTTTGGCACTCCAGCAAACAAGGGACTAGAAACTCAGAAACTACTAGTGTTATGCATGCTATTGATCTCTCACGAGAAGAGGGGACCTACCGTCTTTTTTCGACTCCGAACGACGAGGATTGAGAAGCTTTTCATAGACAATTGGTACTCTTTGAGTGTTGTCATCAACTCGAAAGAGATGGTGCCACGTAAAATTCTTGCGTGTGTCGACTCACTTATCCAGTACGCCACGGCGTCCACTCAGCTGTGAAAAATTCGTTTTCAATTCGAGCTGTAGTTGCATTCAAACGGATGATGTAATCCACACCAGGGATCAGAGAAAGCCATAATTTCGAACCAGGGAGGAGTGACGGTCTCTCAAGGTAGAATCTCAACTGGGTCTCCAAAAGAGTTGGTCAGTGTTTTTATGGCTCGTTGTGCATTAACTGGAGGAGGTAAAGGAAATGAAAATACAGGTAGGTACCTTCCTACCTTGGTCCACCATCAGTTAATATATCAATGCCAACGAACCGCATTTTGTACTAAGGTCTATATAGGTATCCAAAAAGTCGACGAACCAACAAGAAAATGGTTCAGTTTGCTACATCCTTAAATGGATTGTACCAGAGAAGTGGAGCATTCGAAGGCAGTTTTGACCGAAAACCTCATTAGACTAGGTAAAAGTGACGTACATACATCTCATAATAAGCGTCCCTACTAGACACTTTCTGAGGGCGTACCAGTTTTTGATTGGCCTTACCATACAATGGCTACTGTAGGCGTTTGCCAGTACGAGGATGAGGAGGAGACCCAAGGTTGTTCACTACCATGGAACCTGCGGATCTCTTGCAGTAACTTGAAAGACTGCGATCGGAAACCACGTCAACGACAGCCGATACTTACGAGGTGACGTAAGAGTAGGGAAGAACTATAATTCAGAGGCCTAAGACATTACGACCTCAAGTTGGGCTTCTTGCACACAGGAACTAGACTGTGCGGGAAAACGGCAATCAACCGGTGCAAGCAGTTGCGCACTCTAAGTTAGTTGAGGTCGTTCTTTAGTTGTGTGCGCCACCTTAGTCTGGGCCGTCCTCTGTTGTGTTGTTCCAATGGCTCAGAGTGGAAGACTTTTCGGGCCGGAGAAGTGGTGTCTATACGCTCTACATGGCCTACCCAACTCAAATACACACATTCTTAGAATCCGTGGCAAAGAAGCAGACACAACAAGTGACTTGTATGTATCATGCCTGCGATTCATGAAGTGTATCAGCCTTACTTTTAGCTGCTTTAGATTCCTGACAATCCCGGGCACGCTACTTCCAGCTGTCAAGCCCAAGCTCTCTAGCGTCCACAATCACTTGGTCTCTTAACCGGAGGTTCGGCCTTCCTTTTCTTCTCGAGACCGGAGGCTGGGATTCGAAGACTCTCTTAGCTGGAGCGTTGTTGTTCATTCGCCCCGATGTAGCCGAGCTACTGATGTCGACGTATTTTTGCCTTTCGAACTACATCCACCTCTTGGTATAACACATAGAGTTGACGGTTGTGTCTTCTCCTCCATTCGCTTTCGTCGCGGACAGGATCATATATTCGTCGCAGAATTTTTCTTTCAAACTAACCAAGAAACTGCTCTGCTCTTTTGCTTATAGTCCTGCACTTCCTTATAAAAGTATGGGTAGGACTAGCGTCTTGTAGGGCAGTATCATAGTCCTTTGAGTCAAAAGTTTTGACCCTTGTTGTTTTGACAAACCGAAAACACACCGACAACCAATGACTCACTTCAATTAAATCCTATGCGCCCACCCATTTCACTTTCACATTTAAAATGCAGGAGACGCACGCTCCTTTCTGTTGACAACTTGGTCGACAGAGTAGCAGATTTAATTGCAATCTACTCCCCCTACAATCCTATTCATCACAATCTTCTAAAAGCATGCGCTGCCTTCTCCCAATAAAGAATCTGAACCTAACTTCCTAAAATTGACCGAACGCGTGGCCATAATCAAAGACCCAAACTGACATACCATTCCACCAAATAGTCGTCAATCTCCTTCTCCACTTCAATCTATCAAGGACGTCAGTCCACGCATCCACGGTCAATTTACATAAACATCACTTGTGTTAACTGCAACGGTCGCCCATCAATTGATTCGTCAATCTGTCGCGGCTGCCCCGCACGCCCACAGGAACCAACACACCGTCTCAGCTGCAAGTCCCTTGCCTCCTCACATAGAAGTAAAAACAAGTGATTTCATCTCCTAATGGATAGCTTGATGATAATCAGGCCAAGCGCAGAGACCATCATCACCAGTGAAAAGGATCACCCAACAGAGGAGTGTGTTCGGCGAAGGACACAAAAAATCGCACAAAAACAAACTCGGCCGCGCCAGTAGAGATCTTCGCAGTGACGGCGCGGCGGAAAGCCGACTGCAAAAAAATGACAGTAAACCAGTTTTGCTTTTCGTCCATGACCAGTTGTAGTCACAATCGCCTGCGTCATCGCCAACCAGCACCACCGCCGTCGCCGTCGCCGCCGCCGCCGACTGAGTCATCGCGGAGACGAGCTAAGGACATTCCACCATCGGTACTCACACTGATGTTTATCCTTTTTGTTTCTCAGGGACTTTTCACGCTTCTTTAACGATTCGCTGGTAACGAAACAAAAAACACTCTCAACAAGCTCGGAGGTACAATCTTTATGCGCTTCAACTTCGGCGCTGATAACGCACGCGATAGAATCTCCTTTTTGTGGAAACATTCTCTCAAGGCACCACGACAGCCGGACACTGGACAGCAGCAACGGCAGCAGCACTCGCAGCACCGGCATCAGGACCGATGGCAACAGCAGCCGCGGCAACAGAAAGCATTCACCAAGTGGCGAGGTGGCGAGGTGGCGAAGTGGCGACTATTGTCGCGATCGTCACCGAGCTGCACAGCCGATGATGAGGTTGCTGTCTACCGCGTCTATTTTTGAGCCTACTTTGGGTTATGTACCTATTGCCCTGTTCAATATGGGGAATGACGCAACGATAATTGGTCCTACGACGACGGCGGCGGCGTCGGATCGTGGCCGTCGTGGTTATCTCCTCCTCTCCCTGTCCCCGCCAGGTATGTGCGCGGGACGTTGTTTATTATTTTTTCTCTTCGCTTCCTTTCAGTGCTTCCTCTCGGTGGGCAGTTGATGTGTGATTCAGGATTATTACCGTGGGGACAGGCGCGTCGTACCGTCAGAGGGGTGAAAAGCACGCGCACACTAGCTGTCAGTTGCTGGGGGAAATTTGAAAGGGTGACTCGCCGGTATTTCGCCGCCGGTTTGAGCGGATCCCGGATTTTATGGGAAAAATCTATTAGATCCTCTTTCAGGAAACGGAAAGTCGGTGGCGGCGGCAGCAGTGGCCGTTGATAAGCGACGGGATTCCAACGAGGAGTGGCAATCGCCTTACTGGAATGTCGTCCTATCCGTCCCTATCCAATGAGGCAGGCAGGCAGGCAGGAAACGCATGCATTTTGAGGAGACACTCATTGAAACGGTTTATGCTTCGCGTCAGCGGCGGCTAGGTGTTCCATTTAGGGCTCATAAAATATCGATACATATCGGCCCATTAATCAACAGTCATTTTGTGTCCATTAAAACAACGAGAGCGAGGCGGTAAGACACACACTCTGACGACCGGTGCCCGTGAGGAACATCGGATTTAATGATTCCACTTTGCACTCGCTCGTCTGTGCGATGATCGCAGCTCCTCAGCATGGTTCGTTTAATTGCTGTGCTGTGCTGTGCCCTCCCCATGGCTTGTCGGCCGGAGCAACCTGAATCGTAGTCGTGTACAACATCTAGTCAACTACCTGTGTTGGGAGAGGAGGAAGCTCGGCCAAGCAGGTCTCACACCGGGTCTACGGGAGGAATTTGTGGAACGCGTCGACAGCCGTCGCACAATGACTGTCGAAAATTGTGAACCAATAAACGACAGTTTACCTGCTTGAGGTGGCATTCTTTCCCAGAAGAGGTCTGATTGGGACGTCGATGATTTACGGTTTCGTCTGTGTGTTGGCGGGGGTGGACAGCGGGTAGCTGATTGCTATTGTTGATTGACATTTTCGATGTTTGATTGCGTCAGTGGGGGAGGAAAGTTGAAAGGAAAACCTGCTGTGAGACGATAACAACTCGGAGAATTTTGTGTCATTGTTTGAGGGTTCTTAAGGAAGTTTGTTGCGTTGATTGGCCATGAATGGCGTTTATGAATGGTTGAGTGCGTTTCGGGGAAAATTCAGGAAAAGTTGTCAATTTTTGAAGAATTTCCAAAGTGATGTCTATCGACCTGTCTGACGGGCTAGCGGTACTAAATTCCATCGTATCAAGCATATTCGCGGAAATGGTATAATAAAATTTATTTTACAACATGATGTGAAAACGTGTCCCATTGCGTGACCGGGCGGGTTCTATTTGAAACGGGACCGTGCAGCGCCAGTGTTTCCCTACAGTCGGGTCACCTTGCCCCAGATAGCGCGAAGGCGGGTCTTCCTCTCTGGATGTTGGGACACACACTTCCTGGCCTGTGCTTTGTATACATTCACGCATCGCTTGCCAACATAGAAACTACCGTGTTCCTTCTTGCGGTAACCCTCCATCTTCAGAATAGTCTAGTTCTCGTGTTGATTCCTCAGACCAAGACGGCCTTGGAAAAGAGACGTCCATGTCGCTTCAATGGGCAAACATATTTTGAATCTTTGTCTGCCACCTTCTCAGCCTTGGCTGGCTGTGGTGCCTTGGTAAATGCTGCGACTGGTTTAGCTGTGTCAACCATTGTGACCGGCGAAATATAATGTTGAGTTTCTCTGGCCTTACTCGTACCCAGGTTAGGGATACCTTGGTTCCATGTTTGCGCCTTTCCAACTGTTCTTAAAGTGTACTGTGTCCCATATTGCGTTTGTGCCGCGTTACGAGTTCCCCCTGTAAGCCAGTCTTCTTCTTCTTCTGATAATATGGATTGTTCTCTCTTGAAGTGCTTGGCCACTGTAGCATCAACGTGGACGATGCTCGAGGCATCGAGTTCTTGGTTTCCAGCAGCTTTTTTCGATTTCTGTGACAACATTTTATCTACGGTCTCAAATGTCTCTTGTGGCCAAGTGCCCTACAATAACTCTGTAGGTGTTCTGCGATTCCTTAGAATTCTTCAAGGAATATTCAGGAATCTTCTCATTCTAAGCCTAGCTTCTTCAAGTGTTTCCTTTGTCCTTAATTCCCTGTATGTGACGCTGTAAGGTTGAGTGAAGGTAGCTTAGGGAGCACACTTAAACAGTCTTAGACAGGTCCATTGTGTCAAATGTGATCATTGAAATTTGAGATGTCTCCATAAGAAGTTAAGTCCGCTTTGAGTGTCATCACGTGCAAGAAGAAAATGTCGTGCGTGATGAATTTTTATTCCAGGAATGGGATCTAGGACCACCGTCGTGTGAGTGGACGTACTTACCTAATACTTCAACGAGATCATGCTCCCGTGGATTAGCCTTTGCAAGGACGAGGAGCACCCAGTACATCAGAAAATTTAAGAAAACGTAAGGTTTTATAGTGGAGGCTGTGTTTCTTGCGCGTCTCATAAATGTCATACACTCCACTCCAAACTGTCCCATCAGTTCAAGCCACAAAAATGTCTCACACCTCGCCAAAAGCAACAGGATACACCTCCCTTTTGTCTCCAGAAAAAAAAAATACAATTCTTACATTGCTCTTGTCGCTCTTCGTGTCCTAAAAGAGATGAAGGGATGAAAGTTATGTGAAAAAAACAAGAACAACAAATTTGAGACAAAGTTCTGCGTGAATGTGTCCATTTTCCACGCAGTAGGAAATACCCTAAATTCGTCGCATCCCAAGCTCACTACATTGGTGAACCTTTGTCCCTTCTAAGAGATATGTATCCCTCACTATCGCATTAGGCACAACGTCTGTACATCATCTTAGCTGTGACATTGCAGCAGGTATTTAGGGAGAGAAAATGAGAAACGTAAATTTAAAGACAAAGTGGGGCTAAGTTCGGAGGAGAAGGACTTTGAAGGATCTTTTTTGTTTTGTTTATTTGAAGGAGTACACCTCTGCATTAATTTGGCTTATTCTTGTTGATTTGGGAGTTTTGTTCAGTCCATAGTTCTTTACTTATGACGTACAGAGTCCCGCAAATGGGAATACTGAATTAACTAATTCCGAAAAGCCCGAATTCATCAAACTCAACATTTTTTTGTGTAATTCTAAATGAGAGAAGGTGGTCGCCGTGTTGAGTGAGTAAGTGCATCGACCCACACGCAGAAAGTCTGGGTTCGATTCCCTGATGGGACACCTAGCATTTTTCAGGACATCACCTCTTTCGAGTTGCTGACGACGATCACAGCGTATTGATTGTCTATGAAAAGTTTCTCAAATCTTGATGCTCGGAGTCGGCAAAAAACTGTAGGTCCCTTCTACTTGTGAGACGACAGCACGAGTAGTTGTTATAGACGCTAGATCATGGTCCCTTGTGGGCTGTAGTGCCACTCAATTGGTAATATGAAATGAGAGAATTTGCCATTGTCTGAACTGAGTACCTACTCTGAAGTCTTCAGCGACCAGAAGCAAAACTGGTCGATAAGCAAATCTGCAGAGCTGATTGTTGGTGCCTTCGAAAGAAAAATTCTACATCGGCTGTATGATCCCGTCTGCGATGAAGGTGAATGGAGGAGAAGACATAACCGTGAACTCTACGAATTGTACCAGGATGTGTATGTAGTGCGGGAGGCAAACATCGAACGCATGGACAGCAACGCTCCAGCGAAGAGGGTCTTCGAATCTGAGCCTCCTAGTTCGAGAAGAAGAGGACGACCAAACCTCCGGTATAGAGACCAAGTCATCGCGGACGTAAGACAGCTTGGCCTTGATGACCGGAAGCAGCGTAGCCCAGGACCGTCAGCGATGGAAGGCAGCAATTGCTCAGGCTCTGACCCTGGGTCGCCGGCCAGGGCGTTTGGTGCATGTGGACACAGCGGAGAATTATCGAGCCCAAATCGGTGCATATATTTTCGAAGCATACACGAGAAATGAACTGACTTCTCCTGGGAGTAGGATTCTGCGTGCATAACCGGCAATATTTGCAAGCATTCGAGAGAGTGTTCTTTGTACAAGTGATGCCTTCTTATCGGCATACCTAACATGTGTCCTAAGGGAACGTCTGTTATCCAAATTAACCTTTAGGTACTTCACGCACTCCTGATCCTGTGAACCTGATCTCCAACTACAAAGTTGGCATATTCCAGCTTCTTGAGACTGCTGATTAGCACAGCCTCCGTTTTGTGACCGCTACCCTCAGACCGGAATCTTTTTACATCCAAGGTGTTAAACATAAGTCTCCTACTCGCTAAGTAGTCCAGGACTATCTTCATCAATTAAGCGGGTGTACCCATGGCGAAGTGCAACCAGCTCGCTGAAAAAAAAAACAACGCAGCCTCACTTTTAAACCCATTCCCTGAAGTTACACAAGAGTACGCTCTATGACTTGCATTCCTTGTCTTAGGGCCGAACTTTAAAATGAAAGGCAAACGAAAAAAAACTTAAGCATGACCAGTGTCAATCACCCACAACCGCCCCACTTTCGGCATCAGGTCCGAACCCACGAAAACCGTCAATTACACATGACACGTTGTCCACGGGATCATAAAGTACTTCTTAACGCGAAATCTCGCCGCTGCAATAAATTTGCCCCGTTATTCGCATTTTCAGTTTTATTAGCTACTTAGCCGCAGTGGCGGCGTCGGCGTCGTCGTCGGCGGCACAAGAGCTCTCCTAGCGCGAATGAGGAAGTACGTAGTCCGCTGCAGATACTCGTATCTGGCGGAACAAGATTTGTGTAAAACATAAATTTGAAGATCGTTGTTACGTTTGGTGTGCGTGTGTGTGTGTGCGTGAGTTCTAACCTACGTCATATCTCAAAATCTGTTGCCAATAAAATATTCCCGGAGAGCGCGGCGTTGTTTGCGGAACCCCTATGTGTGTGTGGGACAAGTAGGAGCCCACACGTTGGGCTGACTCTCCTTCAGATCCCGATCCAGATCTCTCGCTCTCACTCCGTGGTGTAGCAGAATTGTAAAATTCCAACAAATCAATCCGTCACAATGGCGGACGGTGTGGTACGGTCAGTTGGGCTTCGATCTAACGTGCCAAAGACAGAATCTTTGTTTGCCGCGCGGAGGTGGTGCTGTGACGGCAGCAGTGGGATCCAGTGAGTGAGAGAAATGGTGGTGAAAAATATATCTTAATCAGAGCGAGCGAGAATGCGCCCTAGACCCGAGTGTCTTTTTGCTTGAGATGCGGGGAGAGATCTTAAATCACTGGCGAGTAAGTCGTCTTATGCGATGGATGGTGTGTGCAAGTCAACTGCAGTAGGGCCAGGCATTATGATTTACGGCGAGCATGAATGCTGTCAAAAATCCCTCGATAGCCGCGATTCCTTTCACCCACGATGGCGACCGTCTGCTGCTAGGAATCAAATGTGCGCAACGGAGCCAGGAGGAGAGGCTTGGGGCGACTTTAAATGACTTCAAGGGGAACCTGGGGGAGGCCGGGAACTCAGAGGGCGACTCTGAAGCCGTTCAAGGGACTCCAGGGGACTCGAAGGCACTGCGAGACACTTCGAATCGCTACAAGGGATCCCGAGGAAAATCGACGCGATGAGGGTGAAATGATGGTTGGTGCTTGTGGGAAAGAAATTGTATGTCTGAGCGGAATTTTGATGTATTTGCATCAAGTGAACTTGTGAGGAGGATCACGGGCGTATGGAGGCGTACGGAGGTAGCGTGAAGCTATTCACAACACGCTGTGTTCTGATTTTAGTGACCGGGCGTATTTCCCTGCGCACATATGCAAACTGATGCACAGGATGGGCATACATTGAGTGGGGATTAGGAATGAAGTCAGTTTCCATTGAAGGGGTACAACATCGGAGTCATGAGAAAAACGCTGCAGGATGTACCTGAAGTGGAGTAACTCCCTGCACCCTTATCCTCATTCTCGTAGATTTTGAAATATTTTTAATTGGCTTTTGGTTCAAAATTGATCAAATCGAAGGTGCTAAAAGTTGATTCGGCAATTTATCGCTCATCATTTGATGGCTTTCTGTCCATCATTCAATTGCCATTTATGCCATTGGCCACACTTCACAGTAAGATCTCCACTAGAGGTTACCTCACCACACCAAGATGACCATCGACAATCATTGAACTCATTTAACGTTGAAATTTATTTCAAAAATTAATTTCTGCACCAAGCAGAAAAGAAAAACGCACGTAGGCCACTTCAAGTTCATGCCACGCTCCCGAAGCCAATCACCTTCAAATCGGCCCTCTTACGTGCGACAGACCAATCAGAATCGTCAATATCACTCCGGCAATTAGCATATTCCTCCATCTGGCGAGCCCCGCCACTCAATCGCCGGCCGCGAATTTCCACTTATGCTACACCTGACCAGCATAGACGATCGCTCAGTAGATCTCTGCCTAAATTAGACCGCAACTCCGCAGCACCACTCAGACATACAGACTCGTCTCGTGCGCCACACGAAACGCGACGACGATGGTGTGAGATGTTGATGAAGATGAGAGTTTACGCCTCGATTCTGATTTGACAGACAGAGAGTGACATTGCATGTGTGTCTTGACTCTATCACGTTTTCAGTTTTCTCTCGTCTGGCGTGTTCGCCTGCTGTTGCTGTTGCTGTTGCTGTGGTTTTTGTGTGTTGTGCCACCTCGTGAGTGTACTGTTACTGTTTTTCTTCTCCGAGAAAATCCATGCCACGGTGAAGATGAAAAGTAGACACACACGACAAGTGAAGAGACAGATCGAACCCACCAATGGATGGATGGAAGGAAGAGAAGAGCCGATAATGAAAATCAAGTTTGTCGCTCAACTCTTTTGTTTTGATCCAAGACTGAAATAACAATAAATTTCGATATTGTTGGTATTATGACAGCCGGGAAACTGTCCATTGATATATACATGTGTGTGTGTGTGTGTGCATGCGTGAGTGTGCGTCTCATTGTCATAATTTATAATTCACTTTGATTACAAGTTATGAGTGTTCGTCGAGATGTGGTCATAGATATAGGCTTCTTCAGTGCTGCTGTTGCTGGTCCATCTTGTTCCCGAATGTGATACGCAGCCGCAGCTGTACGTGACAAAGGCACAGAGACAGAGAGAGAGATGAGGAGGAAATGTATTCATTTTGATTCGTTTGTGTTTAATGAGTAACACAATACTGGCTCGGGAGTGATGTGAGAGCATCTATGGATACATTCTTGGGATGGATATGATGATCTTCCTCTCTCAGTCTCTTTTGGGGGGGATTTGCTGCGGCTGCGTGCCTCTTGAGGGCTACCTTTCCCACATCGGGTGCATTGTGTGTGGAGATGTCTCCTTTTCATTCAATGTTTTGGCGATTATACTTTGAAGTAACTTAATTAAATGACGGTTTTCGGTGAGGGGCCGCCACTTGAATGGGGGTTTAAAGAAGAGTCAGCTGCGTTGTGCAGGGAGGCAGCGCGTTGATTGTTGATGCATAATTTAGATTTGTCGCCGTCAGAGGGGGGCGGGGGAGGAAGGATCAATCGACGGTCGACAGGATGTCGTTCGTTGGGATTTGGTTTGATGTCTCACTGGGCGCAGACAAAGGATTTGTCTTTGTCGGAAGGAAGATTAGGCGCATAAATTGAGCTTATCAGTGAGTGGGATGGGCCCTGTGGTGAGGTCTTCCCTTTGATATTGTAATTGGCTTCGAAAATGTGCATGTGGCAGCGCATTCCAAATGGCTTATGTCCTTTTATCTGAACCACCGTGTCATCGTTGTCTGTCATGCAAGCAGCTGTCGAGCTGTGATCAATCGCGCAACAGTTTGCATCAACTTTTGTAACAATTTCGCAATTTCCTGTGCCTTGCTGGTGTGCCAGCTCCCTTCTGCCAAAAGCAAAACGAAAATGATTGCTCCCCCAGCATAGATGTTGTCACTGCCCATACGAGGCGCACCAGACACAACATTTGCGTTACTTAAGCGGAAATGCAATTCATTAGCGGTTTGTGGGTTAATGACAGCCATCTGTGGAGCGACAGCACACGCTCATGGTGCTCGAAAACGTTCAAAATTATTTAGATCTGCTCGTGTTCGATGCCAAAGTGAGTCACTTCATCTGCTCTGACACCCGATATGTGAAGAGTTGCTCCAAAACAGATACTGGGCAGACATGGTAAAGGTCTTGAAATTACGCGCACTAAGGCTAATTGATGACCAAGAGAGGTGAGCGCTGTGTGCACATGTCGGATGGGTTGGGAAACATTTCACTTCTCTCTCTTTCGCGGTTTCACCATTTTGGGGCGGAGAGGTGGCGACACACTCCTTGTTCGATTCTTGGCCACCGGATGTTACGCATATGGCGTTGAGAGGTTTTCGTTTGACTTGTATGAAGGTTGTCTTTGGTGTTCTAGTGAACTCGATTACGTCGATCTAACCAGTTTAGGGATGTTCAAGGTGCGCTGGAGTTGCAATAGAATGAGCAAGTGTGAAGGTCTCTATTGGAACGGAAAGACCAAAGTAAGCAGACGGTTGTTTTTTGTTCTACTTAGCTTAGCCTTGAGCGAGCAATATCTGCACTTGCTCAGCTTGAAAATGACTCGAATAGAGATATGACCCAGATCCTTTGATGGTGGGTACTCATCCACTTGTCAAACCAAGGGATTGCATTACTGGCCGCGATAGAGGACATTTTTGAGCGCCGCGAACCTTTAGCTTACCTTTGTGTCCTACTTGCACGACGCGATCTTTAACGGCATACTTTTAAGATAAGTGGCGCCCAACGTGTGACTCTCGACCGGATTCTTTTCTTTTCTTTCTTTCGCGAGGGAGTTTTGAGTAAATTCGCTCAATTGGCTTCCACTTTTGTAAGCCGTTCTTAACGACTTTGAGGCAATGAGGAAGATGTACCGTTAAGGCATAGTCTGCAGGTAAAGCATGGTTAGCGACTAAGGTTATCCATATGGAGGGTCAGTCAGGGTTTTCTTGGGACATTGAGAATATGCGTTGCTGGGACAGATACGTTTCGAGATCTCTTTTGTGACAATGGCAAATATTTTGTAGGTGTCAGACATTTTGTGTGGAAAAGTTTGTCCATCAGCAAAGACCATAAATTGCGGCTTGGTATGCTGCTGAATTGACAGAATTTCAACAAATTCCCCGATAGGCAACCCGTCTCGAATCTTGAAGTCTTGAATCATTAATGCACTGAACTGAACACAAACCGGCAGAGAGCATCACTTATCTGCTTTCGAAGCGCTTCCTCGTCAGTTGACGCATTCGAAAAAGTGGCGTTTTCCTTTAGACAAATGTTCAACGTCTTATCTATTTTCTCATCGCAACTTCCCGAAGGAATCACTTGATTTGTGTTCACTCCCAGCTCAGGACAGTTCCCCCATTTGGAGAATTTATTAAATTTTCCCTTGCGATCAATCACAGACTAGCGCTTCCAAACGTCATGTAGACACAGTCATATGCAACTTAATCCTGCCAGCGACTCGCACTGACAGCGACCTTTCCCGAATTCGAATCCAATCCCACCAC
The DNA here is from genome assembly GCA_944738645.1 of Eristalinus sepulchralis. Classification (NCBI taxonomy): domain Eukaryota; kingdom Metazoa; phylum Arthropoda; class Insecta; order Diptera; family Syrphidae; genus Eristalinus; species Eristalinus sepulchralis. Next base: position 61,483,143 of record OX122886.1, read on the forward strand.
TGCAGGCAACGCAATCCTCTCGACGGCAGCGGCGGCGGTGGCGGTGTCGGTGCCGGCAGTATCGGCGTCGGCTCTCAAGTGCAGTCACAAGAAAAATGACCCAACATGATCACTTTCTTGTTCGCTACGTGGCCTTCCATTGAAAAAGATTTAATTTTAAACGGCTCCCATTGTGGCTTCGACCCGGCGAGTAAAAAATCGGTGGTCAATCCTTCACGTGCTCCCACAAACACACACACACACGTAAATGACATCACCCCGGCGCGCGAAGATCCCTCAAAGAAACTCAAAACCGAACGTGCGTGGACCACTCTCGCACTCCTTCGGTCCGCGACGCATGATTAACAATCAATCAAGTTCACCTCGGAGTCATTGTTCTCCAGATAAAAGTTTGTCGTTAATTTTACATAGATACGCGCTCGGGTGTAATTTCAGAAACGCTAGGAAACGCCGCACCGGCACACGACAGGTGACAAAGGCGCGGGGGACCGTTTGGCGCATTAATCATGGCCGCGGACAATGGAATTCCAAACTGGAGCCTAGTCGCGTCGATATTTGGAGGAGTTCGGGGCGGCCTGTCTGCGGCAAATATCTGCGTGCGTAACATGTGCCAAAGTGAGATATGCTCCGGCACAGAGAGACGCCGCTGCTGCTGCTGCTGCATGGCGGCACGCAGAGCACCTCGCGAGGATTGGAATTATTTATGACAGACGATTTGGTAATCCGACAACGGACCTCGTTCCCCGTTCTGGTGATGTATCTTAAGTGCAGTCTGCCATCTCCTCTCGCACGTACACACATAATGGTACCTGTAAATAGATTAAACTGGCTTCACTTGCTGCGCTGCGTCCCGCGTCCCTTTATCTGTGCATCTATCCATCCATCTGTGGATATCTGTGTGCGTCTGTCTGCAGCCGCGCTGGAACCGTCTGTTCATTTGTCTAGTCTGGTGGACAAAATTGAAATTCTTCTTCTTCCCGTCGCTGTCGATGCGTTCGTTTTTCTTTTGTCCCTCCTGCCTTGAGTGTTTCTTCTCCCTGCACACTCTCTGCCGTCTTCCTGCATGCATATGCATGGCAGTCTGGGGTATCTGCGGTGCTCCTTAATGACTCTGATGGGTACGCGGAGTCGAAGTTGGACGTACCGAGTCCCGGTCTGAGTCCAGGTCGGAGTAGCTCTCAATGAAAGGAGGTAAAGTGAAAAGTTATCACATATTTAAGAACCGAATTACTTTCTTTTCTTTTTGGCTGCACAACGGGGCAGATAGGGCGGCACGCGGGGGGAGACGTTGTCCGCCGCGGTTCGATGCGGCTCGTCCGACACACGGCTTATTCGTCATGTGCGTGCGTGTGTGTGGACGGCACTGCTATCGGTGATTTGAAGGGCTTGACATTGGATCTGGTTTTCTGTTAGGTTTGGGAGAGGTTACCCGCCACCTCGCTCCGCGACCCCGTGAAGCTATTTTTTTCTCTCTTTCTAGGTTAACACCAGTTTAATTTATTGTGTGTTGTGCTGCTATGCTTTGATAGGCGTTCGGGTTTATTTTTGAAGCATTAACAGCTAAGTTAGGGATTTTTAATCAGTGAATTACTATGGCGTAGAAGATCGATTTAATTTCTTATAAATTGGTTTATTCGTCAGAATGTTCGCCGTGCCCGTGGAAAGGGCACACGGGTTTCTGGGTTGTGAAATTTGATTCCGGAGGGGGCATAGTGCGTGATTTATGCCACAACTGACGCTATGTTTCGATTGGCAGTCATTAGCTCGGCCACAAGCTCGTTGAAGGACACATCTTCGGACCGAATTTGCTCACAATAGTGGGCCATGTTATTAGTGGTCCTTAATATTAGGCGCCATTAGAAATTCTAAGGGTCCATCAAGCAAGTCCTTACTATTGCAATCATGTCCAAGTCCTTACCTTTCCACTTGCGGCAAGCCCTGATCGCTGGCTTGTGACATCAATCAAAATTTTTTAATTTTTCCATCACTTACCGTCAGCGCAACAAGAGACAACACGTACTAAGCTGACATTCCATGACAAACTGAAGACACAAGAGTTTCTAAAATTTTGTCAAAAGCAACCACACAACAGGTTGACACACAAACTCGTCCACCACTCAGCACACGTCCAGACGGCGCTCATTAATTGAAATTGCACGCTTCCCTCACCAAGCCGCAGATCTTCATAAATAACCGAACCTGCCCGAGTGCAGAAATAAATCTCATTTAAATACCAACCGCAACTCAGAAACCGCCACAATGGCAAACGCAAATTAATCGAGTATTAATTACAAGTGATCGCCTTCACCTTGAGGGCCCGCAGTGGTGCTGTTGGCAACAAATCTCACGCCCACACTCTGCCACATGCCATGCGCCTGCACACAGTCGCTCGCACGCTAGCTGGCCATTGTCAGCCTTTCAAGGTATTTGTTTTTGCATACGCGTCGACTGACTGCCGCCCCAATCCGACGGAAATCGATATTTGCAGTGCTCCGGATTGGGTTCACTTCTGCCAGCGAAACTCGATAATTATGCAAATCGGATTTATGAATGAATTAGCCCGGCTGCCACTGCTCTCGGAACAGTTTTAATTGTTTACGGAGATCAGACTACACTGGAGGTGTTTGAATCGGGGCGAATTGGCGCCAGTCAGCTGTAGAAATATTGCGGAATGTCACCGCCACCAACGCTCATTCGCCCAGTCTGCCGTATGCACAGCAGCCGTGTCAATAAAACGACGACTGCAGCTCTCACTTTAATGCGTTTTGGGCATCGGTGGGATGGGAGGCTGCTAATCCAACCGCGCACCGCTGTGGTAGCGGTGAAGTGTTTCCATCACACGCCTGACTGGAATGTGTTTTTTTGGAACGAACACATGACTCAGCTCTCGGCATAATTAGCCGAATCTGATGTTTATTCAAATTTCTCACCGTGCGTCGCTGCGCTTCTCCGGGCGCGTGTGATTTATTACGTGCGAGAAACTTAGCGTAGCCTACCAGCCGCTGCCATCAGCAGCGGTCCCCAATCGATGACCGAGACCACCGTAGATCTGCATTAAACAGTTTCTTAGGTTCTCGTGGTGTCATACCAGTTTGGACGTGGTCCGTCTGTGTGCCCGCATGCCTGTGTGTTCTCGAGGGAGACGGAGAGGAAATTTCTCAATCTCAGACTAGCCGGGCAGCCAGCCAGCTAGCTGGCGATATAATTTATTGACGAATGAAGCCAAAGATGGAGATGGAGTCTGAGTCGAGGTACTTATTAGTGGGGCTTAATAAATTATGAAGTTTATTTGGTTTGAGGGAAACTTCAAATGTTCGGTTCGATTTCACATCAACTGTGACCGTTCGGTTCTCCAGTTGTCTGTTTGTTTTTCTCTCTGTCTTTCTTTTTGTGATTTTTTCTGTGTTCCCGGTGCTTGGGTGAAGTGCATACACATGGACTAGGAAGCGATCCGTGATGTCAAACAGGAAAAAGCGCTTAAATGCAGATTTATTTGACAGTTTACGCGATTGGGATGGGATGGTTAATCGGCGTGGAGTGAGTAAAGTTAAGTTTAAATGGCATTTATATGACAAGTCACCAGAATGCCATAGGCTTGTCCAAATTATTACTTGAGCTACGTCATTCCAGATTGAGCTTTACGGTTGAATAAATGAGCATGAAATGATGTTTCGTTTAAATAATACGCTCTTGGGTGACAGTAATCATTCAATTTCGATCTATTTAGCATCTTTTAGGCGAACAGCAACACTTGAGAGGGGAGACGGGAAGAATTTTGAAATAAGAACAGCCGAAATGGTCTAAAGTGGAATGGTTTGTATTGATTTTTCATCCAATTGCAACCTTGACGACAATTTAGTTTCCTGAATATGAAAGAGTTGGGTTGAAAACTTTTTGTTTCTTCTGCCCTTGGGCAAGGAGCACCTCACTTTAGATAAGTACTCAGCTCAGGAACCCATTTGAGGTGGAGTTTCGAGAGACGCAGAATGAGCATTATATCGAGTTCATTAACTGTGGACTATAAGAACTGTCACTTATGACACTTGTGTAGGCAAAACATGAATTTCATAAGATTCTGATGTCGGTGTTGCATGTTCACGTAATGACAACAATCAGGAAATACAGCAGTCGTTAAAAATTCATTTAGAATGGGTTGTAGTCACCTGTAATTGCGAAAAAGACAGGGGGCTCATGACAAATATCTCGCCTGACGAAGAAGTGGTTTCAGGAGAAACAACACAAACCTTTTACTAAAGGGTGATTTTTTAGATATTATCTTTTCGGCAATACTGGTTTAAACAGCTGACGCACGTTTCGTGTTTTGTTTCACAGTCAAACATCTTCAGTTTGGTCTATAATTTAACCATGAATCGTCTTACAAACGAACAACGCTTGCAAATTATTAAATTTTATTATCAAAATGCATGCTCTGTTAAGAAAGTTTATCGCGCGCTTCTTTCACTTAATGGTCAGTTCACTTTGACTCAATTTGTACGTAAGTAAGCAGAATTGTCGATTTTGGAGTGAAGATCAGGCAGAAGGATTGCAAAGGCTACCAGCTAAATGGACAAATCTGATATATTATTCATACGCCATATCAATCAGAAGTTAAGTCTTTTCTAAGCAGTCGGATGTATGAATAAATTTTTAACTCTCGAGGGATGTCGCATTGTGGGTAATTTTCCACTTGAACAATGCAGTAAATTTGAAGGAGCTCTGACATGTTACCGATTTTTCGTTCTAAATTCATTCGCAACACGTAATTCTTGACATTTGTAGGAGGTCAGATATTTCGCCGACTTTTCCTTCTGGATTTTGTCATATCACTTAAAAATTCCATAACTTCAAAGTCAAATAGAATTAGAATAAAGAAATTTTATGTTTGAGCTTTCACCGGTCCGCAAATTCGGAGCTTATAGATGAAGGTAGCTCGACACTATAAATGGGAATTTTCGGGTGAAAAATAATCACTGTCATGGCAAATAACAAAAGTTCGGTACGTGTCAGCAGTGTTTTTTGCTACACAGGCAACTGAGGTATGTTGAGTTGCAAATGTTTATTTTTTTTCCTTACCAGGCACCACCTCTTTCGTGTTTCTGAAAGAGTATTAGTTGCCTACGGAAAGCTTCTACAAATCTGGCCGTTTCGATAACGAATAAATGGCATCCTCTTTTGAAGGAACAATACTAAGCAGATTATGAGGAAGAAGCTGAAGAAGCGAGGGCTCTCGTCGACTACAAGGGCGTCTTATTTTTTCATTTATTTTTACTGAGCGGATCAACAGTTGAGCAGTACTGATGGCGCCAATAAAGTGCCAGCTAACAACATATCTTAACAACGCATTCATTTGTTGAACCCATGGCCTTTTACATCAGTATATAAGAAAACGAAATTACTAATGAATTATTAAAGTATCCCTTCACCGTCTATAACAACAGACATTTCACCTCAATCAAAGTTATTCGAGCTATACACTTCATACATTTTCTAAACGAGTATCAGTTATGAAATATGAAAACAAAACGAAAGTCATGAGAGAGAGCTTATCGATTCTAATTGTAATTTGCGCTTGAGAATCCTTTCTTTTCCAAAGTGCAGCGTAACACTTATACGCATCATCACATGATATCACTATATAGAAACATAGTATGAATGTAAACTTGAATTGGATACATAGGAATAAATCAGCTTGGACTTAGGTACAATAATCCATTCTTCCGACGTTTTTTTTCTTGACTTGTGACTATATTCCTCCACAATTCATGCTCTATAAGGTAAGTACGTAATTTTTTATTCTGTGGTATTCCAATGGACAGCTATGTTCTACTGACAGTTCACTCATTCCCAATTACATAAACTAAGCAGCGGCCTTAATACTTAATTACATGGATTAAATTGATTCTACTCGTCTTAAGGACCGCATACGTATAACAATCTGCAACTTCTTTATTATCCATTTCAGAGAATTCTTAGTCGCCGTGGCGTAGTAGGTAAGTGCGTCGACCCGCACGCAGAAGGTCTAGGTTCGACTCCCGAACCTTTGGTTTTGTTTATTTAAAGGAGTACATTACATACTGCATTAATTTGGCTTGTTCTTGTTGTCATGGGTGTTTAGTTGAGTCAATAGCTCTTTACTTAGGACGTACAGAGTCTGAAAAGCCCGAATTCATCAAACTCTAAAATTATTTGTGCAATTCTGCAAAACACTGTAGTTCCCTCCTATTCATGAGAGAGTAGTAGCATGCACAGCACGAGTAGTTAATGTAGAACCTAGGCCCTAGTCCCTTGTGGGGTGTAGTGTCACTCAATTATTACTGTTAATTAGAGAATTTTAAGATCAGGCGCTACACAATATAAACTTTCTACATTCAAACTGAAATAAGCTCATAAGAAGGTGTTTCAAACATAGACGATATTTAACACATCGGCACAATCAAATTAGGCTCTGGGCATGTCCATGACCTACCACTCCTAAATTTGCTGAATTCTCTTATTTTGTCAAATTGTCCAAGTCTACCTAATAGTTAGTCTCCGTTTCAGACTGTCCCCCTGCTTTACTTTCTGACTCTGATTTATTTGATCCTGCAAGCTCGGTCGCTGCTTTAGCTTCAATACTTGCCTCAGTTGCTATTCCTACCTATGTTTCTGTAGCGGCCTAACATTTTGCCTATGTCTCTACCTTTGTCTCGGTCTTTGTCCCTGCGTCAGCCATCGCCTTCTACTCTAATTTTAAGTCATATTCAGTGTTTTTTTGAAACTTTTGAACAGCATGAATATCATAAGCATTAGCTTTGAATAAGTAAAAAAACCTTGAAGAAGTCCAAACCCTAACACTTGTGTTTCCAGTTCCGGTCGTTGCATTTTGCTACTTGTTGTTCAATTAATCAGTCCAAGACCCTTTTATTAAAAAAGTGACAGCTTTCGAAAAAAGGAAATTTCCTCCGGTCCATCTATTTTTAATCAAAAGCTTACTCTGGATGGGATTTCTGTAAAAATGGAGTTATGTCAAACTTGATAGAGATTTGTAGAATACATATACGACTTTGTGTCTATAATTCGGTTGTGCTACCGATGGAACGCAAGTCACGGCATGAGCCGAAAACAAGAAATATCTGACGTGACAAGCTTAAGTAGTTTAGCTTTCCTTTTCATACGCATTCATATGATTTCCAAGTACTTCCTCGCCTAATTTATTTAAGAAAAAGCCTTCGCCCTGCACACGAAAACTTACTTAAAACAAAACTTAACATTCACACACCCAAAGGCAATGACTGAGCAATCAAATGTAAATCCTGAAGCCACTGCTGTTAATGGTCACAAATAAATCTTCAGACAACAGCAACTCTATCTTCCCTCCTATTGTTACCAACCACCATTTACCAACCACCTACATCCGAAACAGAACTATGGGGGCCACTCTAACAACACTCTGCTTGTTTTCACTCCCCAAACGAACTTCCGTTCTCGCTATCGAAAAACAAACTCCGTTCAGCCCGCTTCCAAAATAGAATCCCCTTCGCTGCAACCACCCAGACATAAACAATTCTTTGTCCCTCCGCCGTCGACCCCAAAATTTATTACCAAATAAATTCCAAAATTACACAACTTCTCAATAAGATTCCTCTTCGCCCTGTCCCAACCGGCGACCACGAATCCACGGCGGAAAGACAAAAATGTCATTTAAAAGCAAAACTAAATTATTTTTTTTTGACGGCACACTCCCCAGTGGATACGTACCTGCAAGGAACACACATAACATGGTGTCTCGGGGTGCTGTTGATGCTGTTGCGGTGCGGTTACCCATGCGATAACAATAAATTCCATTCTTAACTGCTACGCTTGTATTAATGTGAAAATAATGCGCCGAATAAATGTTTCAACGTGTATTCTGTGAAATGTAAATGGCGCGTGAAAATAAGATACGCTCCACCCAGATCTATCTGTATGGCCGTCTAATTGAAACATCCTTTCACAGGTGACATCACAAATAGACGCTCATTCATCTGAAATGCGACACCGTCGGCGAGCGGCAACCGCCGATGCCATCGATGACAAATCACCACAAAAGCAAAACATAATAAGGCCGGTTGGATTTTGTTTTCTGTTCAAATGTGTTTTTTAATGGATTTCGGATTTTTTTTTCTCGGGTTTTGTTCATCCTCTTTTACATAAAAATAATTACATACATCATCTAAAATATATTAAAAAGAAATATTTTAATAGTATATCACATTGATTTACATATGTACACGTATTGAATGTTTATGCTAATTAAAATATTATTACTTACAATAATAATATTAAATTAAGTTCCATATGTTTGTTTACATGCCATCAACCAGCAGCGGGGTACGTTATACAATTAATACTTAGAGAACATCGTGTGAAGTGCGGCCGGCAACAGAGATGCTAAATTAGTGACTGTATTTACAAATTAAATTTACGCTTGTATTTTAACATATTTCTTTAATTATTTTTGGCTCCGTACAAGACATTTTCTTTCGCTTGCTTCATTCTTCGCTTCTAGTTTGAGTGGTGTTTTTTTTCTTTTAATTTTAAATACAATTAAAGTAAATCAATAGACATTGAGATTGAGATTGACACATATTTCTACTGTACACGCCTTGAATTATTTACATGCATAATTTCTGATCAGTCCGTGGTTTATGGTATTTTTTTTTGTTCCTCTCTTAACAATCCTACGTTGAGGGAGATGGATGATGGAGAGCTTATCGGGGGAACGGGGCTGGATGCGTGTCCAGAGAAGCGGTAATGACATATCTTTTACGGAGCTACTTGGCAACTTCTACACTGGTTGGGGTCAGAAGTGAAATGCTGACAAGGTCTTAAAAGACATTTATGTGGCTTTTCCTCACATGTCGGATGTCGTTTGACTGGTAAATAAATCATTTCGACAGTCATTCAGTGATTCATTAGTTGGTGATTGCATTATACCTCGTCTCGGCGGGGATGTGAAAGTTAGATGACACTTTGTGAGTGTTGGACGATGTGGGTTCAAGGCTGTGCCCGATGTGATGTCGAAAATATGTGTAATTTGTGATTTATGACATCTGCTGCAGGTGTTTATGCGCTTATTGCATACGAATTATGGAGTTTTTCTCACTTCTCTGTTAAGAGCAACTGACCCTGGACAATACTAGGGGCGGTTTTCTGCAATAAAAATCATGTGTGCTTTCTTGCAGGTGTCTGTTAGATGTTGGTAACCAATTTTTTCTAGGCACAAAGGAGGTGTTGGGCTTTGAATTGGTGGTGCCCATTGTGTTTGAAAAAATGTGTGTCTCTTGTAAAACTTTCCTTTCGGGTGGATCTTTCATTCGTAACCATCTAACGGTTTCAAAAATAGTTGATTTCCACGAATTCCCCATGTCCCCATCACATGGGCAAACTTGAATCAAAAGAGTTGGTGTGCGAACTTTTTATCCACACAGAAAATTTCGACCATTTCTCTCCAAAATATGTGAAATACACAATCATTATTTGTGTACATTGCATCGGTCACTCACATTCAACCAAAACCCACATGCTAGAGCAACCCAATGACGAACTGTCAAAAGTGGTACTCCACCATAAGGAATGCCATCGTAGCTTTCAACTCGACTTCAATTCAAACAAAGGAGAAAATCTCTATTTATTCTAAATCATTCGATATTCAGGGATTTTATCTAAGCTATCTGCTTACTCGTGGAACCAAACTAATGATGACCTACTGCCTTCAACCAATTTTCTTCGTTCCGTCATTAATCATTTCCCACCAGAGATTGGTGTCAAAGTACTCAAAAATTCCTCCGGTCGGCATTTTATTCCACCAACCATCCCAAAAAAAACCAAAAACACATTAGTCGTGAAAGTGGTTTATCCAACGGTGGCCTACTTCAGAACTGTGAAAAGTGAGTAATGTCATTATCACCGCTTGCCGTAGAACTAATACGACAGACACGTAGTTATTTCATAAATGACTTGTGTGCGTTGTCGCTGCCTCCATCCACCCACACCACTGTGTCGAGAAGCTCTCGCCACTCCATCACACTCACGGGAGAATCTATTTTCAACAATAACAGCGCATCGCTTGTGCATCTTATCACTACGCTACGTAAAACTATAATTTCATACTGTATCCTACGACCTGCCTGAATCATTATCTGTCTGAGAATAGATCTCTGCACTTTTGTACTTGCCCTAGTACTCGATCGATGCGATCGATTAGTATTTTTATGGATTTATCCGGCAGCGATGGCAGCACGTCTCGTATTTGATGACTCGTCGAACGCTCGAACAGCTCCTGCAGCCGCTTTCCGGGACCGTATTCGCGGAGGCTTTTCAACGCCTCAATGGTGGGCCGTCGGAAGACGCACAAATTGTCCAGCAGCAGGCCGTGATATGCCTCGTACTTCTTCAGCAGCCGGTAGCCGTGCAGGAGACCGGATTCGTTGTCGAGGAACACCAGCAACTGGGAGTTCGTCTGGCGGGCCAAATTGTGTGCGGGCGCGGCCATGATGTCGGCGTTCCACTGGTAGTTGTACAAATTGTTGACCACGCGATCCAGATTCGCGATCAAGTAATCGAAGACGATGAGGTCGGACCACTGCGCCAGCTCGATTAATCGATTCAGCACTGTCGCATTCAAATGCAATTCGTCTCTGTCAGGCGCTGCTTGATAGGATGGATCAGATGGAGCCGGTGCGCCAGCAGCAGCCGCGGCGGCAGCAGCAGCTGATTGTGATTGATTAAGACGAGAGGACCAGTTGTTGTATTTGTTGTTTGCGATGTTGGATGGGACAGCAGCACCCAACCGCTTGAGTAATCCTTTTTGATTTGCATCTTGATCGGTTGCGGACGACGCTGAGGACGATGGTGATGATGATGTTGAGGTGGACGCGGTTGTGGTGGTGCCCAGCGTGATATTCCATACGTCGTATTTATTCAAATGACGTTCGAGTGGCTGGAAAGGTTGTGGAATGCCGGCCGGTTCGAGGTCAGGTAGCCATTTTGTGAGGACCACTGGCCGCATGGACTTCCACTGGGAGTTTGTGATGTCCTGGAGGGCGTTTGACCACGTTGGCGAGTCAAGATCGATTACAGAGGCCGCACTGGGTGCGAGGTTTGTTAGATTGAGCAGTTGGCCGAGGTAAAAGCTAAACAGTTCACCTTGGATTTGATCGGTGTTCTGTCGATAGCGTGCGCACGCTCGAGTGCCATCGGCGAACACCACGAGACGGTTTTGCATGCGCCCACAGCCGGTTTCAAGTCGCGTCACTATCCCACTGTGAACATAGTTGTTCCACGATGTTGCGTCCTGCTTTGAGAAGCCCTTCGGCAGAGCGTTCTCCACTAGACTCCCCCAATAGATGTCGCTGTCGACAATGCCGCCATTGCGGTTACTCTGTGCGTTGCGAACGATCTGCTCGGCAATGGGCAGGAAACTGATGGATGCGTCACTGGGGTTCACGTGACCGTCACTGGGTAGCATTTGCTCGATTACCGACGGCTTTGACAACCGCTTCTCGGGTCCCTTCCGGAAGAGTCCGTCACTCGTTCGCTGCACACGGAACTCCTTTATGCTCCCGTCACTGGCATCCAGCTTCTTGACGATCATGGCATCCTCTGAGAGCTTATCCTGCTCCAAGTGGAATGCATTTCGGAAGACCTCCTCGGCGGGCAGGTCCTTCTCCTTGATGAAGGACACTGAAAAGGGGTTCTCTCCAGTCGATGGGGCTGTGGTGGGCGGTTGTATCAGCTCCTGGCCGTGCAGCTCGTAGATCGTGGGAAAGTCTGATGGTGGGTGGAGGGGCAGGACTGTTCTGTTTGAGGTTGCGGCCGCTGCGACTGGCTCCACGCCAAGAGCAGCACCGGCCATGAAAACCCCGGAGATACCGGACATCATGGGCATGAAGACGCCCAGAGTGAGGCCCAGAATGAACGCCGCCAGTATGCTGAGTAGACACGCCTGCCGTTGAAATATCCGCCGACGACGCAGAGACACTTGCATCGTGTCCTCGTCCTCTGACTGGCCCTTGGATCCCTGATTGTCTGCGACAATTGGCAGCTTGATGGTGCTGATCGATGAGTCCCGGCTGCTACTGCTGTCCAATATCTGCTGGTAGTGATCAAAGTAGTTTGTAAGTGATGTGTGACTTTTGTTATCCGCTTTTCGACCGAATTCGATTGACTTGATGTCGTACATGGTTTCCGTCCAAGATCGAAGTCAAGATTTGTTCACTAAACGAGGTCTTATCCTCTGCGTGTGTGTGTGTGTGTGTCTTTCTCACTGTGTTGTTGCAGTCTCTACGTGGGTATCCTTGAGATGCGAGATGACCTCACCGTAACATTGTCCTCGCGCACAACTCACAGCACGACTGACTACCATTCACAAAGGAAATCGAAAACATTTCCACTTTCGCGAGTCGAGCACTATTCTTTGCCGGTTGGTTGACTGTAATTTTTTATCTGTATCCTTGCAGGTATTTCCGCGCGGAGCTCACTTTTTAATTTACTCTGTGGCAAGTACGCGCGCGTCCGCGTTCTTATCGATCTATTTTGTGCACGATCACTGGTAAGGCACTATTTTTCTTTTATTTCCCAGTGGGCCCAGTCAACAGGGCTGGGGGATTATTTTTCAATAAATTGATTGCCTTTTCGCGATAACACCGCACCACCACCACAGATGTTGCACAATGTGAAGAGATACACCACCGGTCCGCGCCGCACAGAGGGGTGGGTCGTGGGTGAGTGAGGTTGCTTTTTGAGAGGAGAACAAGGAATTAACGTGATTTTCGATTTTGACTTTTTTCGTCGCGTCGTCGTCTTCGTATGGTTGCTGTTGTTTTAATCCACAAGGAGGCTACGGAACGGATGTAGCTGGTGCGATGTCGACGGCGCGATGATGACGATGACTTCTATGATCGTCCACTGTTAACACGGCTAAATTGCCAGCCGGTGTAAATCCGCACTCTGCTCTCGGCTTTACACTTCACGCGCGAATTCAATTCACTGACGTCCGTTCGTTTTGTGTGTGTTTTTGTTTTAGCACAAGGATATGGCGAGGATTGGATAACTGAAAAAAAAAAACGCAGGGTCACGAGCACTGCTCCGGCACTTCCGTACGGGAACACGATCGTATGCTTAATGAACTTGTCTTCGGCCTTTATGACACTTTAAATATAAACACCGCCCGTGACACTCTCGACAAATCGAAGTGGATCTTTACCGGCTTTGTTTCGCTCGAACAGCAGTATGTCACGCCGACACGATGTCTCACTTGCTTGACGAATCACGGATGAATTTGCATAAATTTTCGACTCAGATGCGAGATGAGGAAAATCCCATTTACGCGTGCACTTTGTCTTAAGGATGCCCCGACAATGTATGGAACAGAAAAAATAAAAACAAATTGGGTGACTTTTTTGGTCGAGAGCCAAACGTGAAACCGTACCGAACTCTCTGAGGTGTTGCTACAGACTGAATTGAATACTTCGATGCATGTCGTAGATACTCAGTGTGGTGTGCAGAATGCGAGGATTGGAATCCAGCGTTGTATGGGTGTGTTGAGAACCAGTCTTTCGTGAATTTGACTTTTGTTGGTGTGAATTTATTATGATTTTCTTGTTTCTCTTTTTTTTTTCTTCGCAGCGACGTTGTTTTTTCTCGTTTTGCTTTTGGTCTGGATTGACGGTGAGTAAAAAGAGAGACAGAAAGATGAAATGAGAGAAAATAAAAGAAAAGAATGAAGTAGTCTGCTGTTTGAATAAAATGAGAAGGTGCAAAAAATTAAAAGGCTGACACTATGAAGTGGTTGTTAGCTCTCACTTGCGCACTATGGCGATGAGAATTGTGTTGCGTGTAGTGGTGGTAATGGTTGGTGTGGTGAAATATGAGAATTTTCGTTTCATTTCAATTAGAATAAGTGCATTCTTGGGGGAAGATGAGACTGACTTGTGGATGAATTTGTGGGGAGATACTTTTTCACATTACGAACGATCGTAAATATGTGTGGAAGTCATTTGGGATTTTGTTATCTAATTCTTGTTCTCTCTGACTGCTTTCGGACTGTGAAAAAGAATGAGCTCGATTGCTTGCAGACTCTCTTTTGTCTTTTGTCTTCTCTTTGGTAGTTGTTTCTGATGTTGTGAGCGAGAGCCCCTGGAGTGTTGAACGCCACTGAAAGTCAAAAGTGCAATATAAATTCCATTTCGTAAGATTTAAGTGATGCCGTTGTTGTGGTGCTGCGTGGGGAGGTGGCTTGGACTTAGTTTTGAAGTGAGTTTAAACTAAATGCTATCGATGTAAGGTTTTGCAGATATTTGCTAAGATTGTGTGAAAAAAAGAGCTTCTTGATAATCAGCTGGTCGTTACCTTGTTCCTCCATATTAATACCTAAACTCGATAGGAGCGAGAAACATGATTCATGGCAATTGACCTCTTGAATGTTCTTGAAAGAAGTAAACGACTTTACACAGTTGAACAAAAGAGTTGGTGTGCGAACTAGAAGGATGTGCTTTGTGATCTGAGTGAGAATGTTCAAATTTGATGTCTGGAAGTCCACTCTTTAACCAAATCCTGGTGTATCTTAAATGCTCGTTTTGTATAACGTGCTATGCAAGCTATACGTAGGAACGACAATTTCAGGGGAAAGCCCCTATTTCGAGGCAGATAACGTTGACAGTTGAATGTAGAGACTTGAAAATTGTTTGTTCAACATGGAAACAAACCGACCCAGTACGTCTTAATGGGGAATGGGATTGGAATGAGTCTGTATGGGGAAAGAGACTCAAATATTAATCTCATTCGCCACCCAAACACTTCCTTTCCCTTGTATCTGAAGTGTTTGGCAATGGTCACGACTTCGTGGAAAAGGAAATCCAAATTTGTTCCATCAGTGTTGCAATCGCATATTTTCACAGGGGATGTGATGTGCCGAGAACGCAAGTCATCCCTTTCCCAATGGAAATGAAGGAGTTGGTGTGCAAACTAGAACGAATATGGACATCCTGAAGAACGTTCATGAAGGAAAACACAAATTCGTTGCAGTTGAGTAGAAGCAGAGGCCAATTTCTTTCATCGAATTGATTGACAACATCATCAAACATTGGCAACACTCACACCGCTTCCTCCATTAACAAACAACATCAAAAGAATGTCACCTACACTTGTTAATTAATAATAATATGATCTCGGTACCTCCTTTTTGTTTTCATTGGTGAGTGCTTGGTGGTGTCTGTGAGTTGCTGCATTTTGTTTCTTTCATTTCTTTCCCCCAAGAAGAGAGATGCGCTCTTCTGCAAAGGCAGCCGATTCAAAATTGCTCTCCCTCTCTCGCCTGCTGTCACTTTATCTCTTTATTTCTCAACTCACCATGTGCTCTCTCTCTCCACTGTCGCACACGTCTACTCTCTTCATACAACACAGCCTAGCCTTGCCCGCGCTACAATTACCCTTTTGTGTACGAGTATGCCTTAACCATTCAAATCTACTCATATACACACAGACATTGTGTTCTGCCTCATCGTCGTCGTCGTCTGTTTTCTTAACCTTTTTTGCCTTCCTTTTCCTCGTCGTCTTTTTTGTTGTTGGTCCTCTGGTTATGATAGTGTGCTCAAGTGTCGCGCACATTTTGTTTGCCTAGAGCCAACACGCACACACGCTTCGCTATGTGTGCGCGCGCACGTTAAACGAGCATTTTCTATGTCAACATTGTCATTTTTCCATTGAATTTCAAGAATTTCAGTCTTGGCGACTTGTTCTTCTTCGTCCTCCTGCTGTTGCTGGTGCTGGTGCTGCCGAGGCTCACATTCTGGTGGCGGCGGCGGCAGCGGCGGCGGCGATGGCAGCGGCAGTGGTGTTGTTGATGGTGCTGGTGTTGCTGTTGCTTTCATCTCATTTAATATTTCATGGTTTTCTCATGAATTTTCTAAGTGGATGTGTGTTTAAGAAGCAACATTTTCATTTCTTTGCCTTTTTTTACTTGGTTCTCGTTTCCTTTGGCCCCCACTTCGCGGCTCTCCTTGGACGAACACACAAAAAAGGATAATTCTCTCCTTCTATGCCGTGCAGTGCAGCTCTGCTCTGCTCTCCGCGTTCAAGGAGAGCTCGTAGCTCGAACTCATATCTCAGTTCGCCGCCGCTGCCGTCGTCTGTTCCCCATCGATGGATTGGTGAGCTGATCTGAGCAGAAATGTGGTTTATGTTCGTTTATGGCTCGCTTGGCCTCCGCAGTCAAAAGGCCACAAGGAATCGCGGGGAGACAACATTGCCGGACAAAATGCTTAGAGGTGTTCCTTTTTTTTGTTCGCCTATCCGCGCACACGCACACATGCAACGGTCCTTAGGAATTATTAAGAAATAAATGTAAATGACGGAGGGGCTGCGCGCGAGGCAGGGGAGCGGCCCCATCCTCGGCGGCCAGCTGAGGAAATTATATTCTCAGATCGGACAACATATTTCTCGTGTGTTTGACGACGTTAGAAAAATGTGTTTGTTTAGTGTTTGTCGCTGGACGGTGGTTTCTGTTGCAGTGTTTTTTTTTCTGCTTTTTGCCTTGTCGTCTGTGTTGTGGTCGTTCCCCATTTTTGCTGCTCTGTTTTTGTTTTCATTTTTGATATTTCTCCTCCTCGCCTTGCTTTTAAGTGGAATTCGGCGTGGAGTGGCAGAGGGGCAGCGGTGTTGTGGAGTGTTTCTGTTTAGCTTTTGGCTGTTGGCGTTGTATCTTTGTCGTCTGCCAGCTAGACGACTGACCGTGAGAGCGAAGAGAGCCGACTGTGCGGTCACGGTGTGGTGTTGACTTTTTCCCTGTGTAATATTTAATTTATTTTAGATTTACCGGTAAATTTGTTCTGGTCACGGCTGTCTTTACTTTCTTTCTTCGATTCTTGGTTCGCTTCAATTTGGGCTAATATATACGTCAGTGGAACAAAAGGTGAATGCTGAATGGAACAGCATGTATCCATTGTCTTGCGAAACAATAAATCACCAGATTGTTCTATAATCATTCATTCATAAGTGGAGGAAGAGGAAATTGGTCATCTCGGGGAGAAGCTTCTCACAGATCGGGGGAACCCTCTCGATTAATTAAGCACATTCCCCCGGGCCAGTTGGGGGACTTAATGATACCTCGGGATGGAAATTAATTTAAATAATATTTAACCAAAGCGTGTGCAGGGATAAATTCCACAACGAAGGCGAGCAGCAAATGGTTTCTGGGGGGATTCTCTGATTCATTTGTCTTCCTTCTGGCTAATAGCATATTTTTTCTGAACAAAAACAAATGAAACCCGTTGAGGATGTGGCTACTGCATGATTCTGTGTGTGAAGATCATGGCGTGAAGATCATGGCTTGAATTTTGTTTTCGTATGCTAGTTTTGAAATAAATATATTGTATAGTATAAGTTGACGGCAGCGAAAACTGTAAGGGGACTTTTTTACACTGTTCTTTAAAGTAGTAGAAAATTGAAACTTTGTTAACTTCAGGGAAGAACTTAACTCGGGACTTCGACTTTAACTCATAAAGTATCTGCCAAAAAAATGTCTGTTGTTTATTGTGCCTACACAGGAAAGGGGTTTAAAAGTTTAACCAAACAACAGCCCTATAGCCACACTGCCCGCTGTAAAGCATTACGCGCATCCGAGTATGAGAAGGAAGTCGACTTGAGTGAAACAATTGACAAACTATCACATAAATTTATTTCGTTCAAGCTTCCTCCTCATGGTTACCCACTGACCTACGTTTTCATTCAATTTAGATGAAAATCTTATTTTGATCAATTAGCTTCAAAACTTTAGGGACTACATTGGGTGGTCCCCAGGTTGGTCACCTTCATCCTCTGTTCTTCATACTCACCATACAGAACGTAGTCCACTTCATGGAGCGCTCTCCTACTTCCAAATATGCCGATGATAAGAAAATCTTTAATTACGTCTCTTCCCTTCAACGTGGACTTTGATAGGTTTTTATGTCTTGTGTGATCCTTTTACCACTTGTCGGCAACTACCAATCTATCTATATACGTTACCTTCACCGTATCTGGCCCATTAAGTGCCATCTGGACCTGGTCCAAATTTTTCGCATGGAGGCTACCTGACCTGACCTCAAAAACAGTTTAAAACTTACTAATTTTGAATCTTAAGAGACACACTGTGACTGTAGATCTACTCTTTTTGCAACTGTCTACTTGTTACATGGGCGGCCTCCACTATTAAAACTCATCCCCAATAGCACCAATTCGTACTGTACTACTATCTGTTGCCAAGACTCAAATCTCTTGCATAAGTTCACATTGAAGTAATTACGGTCCTTAGTCTCCTGCTTTTATAACGCTATGCTCAGTCTACTTTCATTCGCCAAGAATATTTCTTTGGAATAACTCTTTGCATAGTTCTCCTTTCTAAGTATATCCGCTGATAAGATTGTCAGTTCTCTTGTAAATATCGGGTGATTCCGTGTGACGTTGGATTTCCAATAGGCTGTTTTGACAGATCTAGTGTGACTATATATCAAAGTGCTTTAACTTTTTTGTCCAATATCATGTGGCAAGTCATCATGGAAAGACTGACTCCACGAAAGTGTCTCCAGATTGCTTTACTATGAAAATCGTCGAAAATCATTCTTAGAAAAATATTTTTCGTGCAATTCGGGAAATTTGAGCCCTAGTTTAGGGTAGATGAGAGTATACGCGAAGATGGTACAAATCGATCTGTTTTCGTTCTCACCAATTTGGGCATGTCAACGGACCTTGTACTTTCTGATATTCAGGCACATGGTCTCGTAGATGTCTGGTCTCGACAACTAAAAGCCAGACAGGAAGTAGAACAGGTGTTGCTACTATAAATTGGCTGCATAGATCTTCTCATAATAAACCTTCCAACTATTTTCTATGAGAGTATGTTAAGTCTCCCGATTCCTTTTGATGAGTGACCAAAATGTGTGTGGCCTTGCATTGTCACGATGGAATACAACACCCACCCACCCCGAGTTTTAGTACGTAGCACAGTTGTTCTAAGCGATTTTCAATACATGTATGTGATACATGAAGCAATCTCAGGTGTTGTACTGTGAATTCAACTAAAGCCATTAATGAGTGAAATCCACTATTACTTAGTTGCCCACCCAACTTATACAGAGTGGAACATCTAATGTGCTTTTTTTAAACTACAGTATAGTCTAAGAAACTTCGCTCTAATTGGGTGTGACATTCATGAGCTCGGTACATTCGCAAAGGGACAACTTCGAGAAGGGCACTGACAGCTGTTTGTCGCTTGAAGTCTAGACAGAAAAACCAAATTCGCTTGAACAGCATTGGAAAATCTGGAAAACGTATTTTTAAAGTGAGTGTTGGTGAAATGGTGGGTTTTTTTTAAAAGAAATTGTTTGCGAAGTGAAACACCCACCGTAATGCAAGTTCTGTTCGGCAGACTTTTATTCTAGTTTGTTACACCTACGGTCTACGTTGTCGTATGGAGCTCATAGACAAGAAAGTTGTGAAGGAGGAGATATCACGTGTCAACATGGACATTACTAAAAGCGGATGAGGAAGCCCTTAGTCTTTTCGAGGGAAAAGTTTTGCGTGTGATTTTTGGTCTTGTTTGCGTTGATGGCATCTAGACGAAAAGATTAAACGACGAACTCTATGGGCTGTACAGCAACATGTGCCTAGATGTAGAACGTATGGACACCTTTGCTCCGGCCCGAAAAGCCTTCGAATCTGAGCTATTGGGACAACGCAACAGAGGACGGCCCAGGCTAAGGTGGCGCACACAAGTGGAGAAAGACCTCAACCAACCTGGAGTGCGCAACTGGCGGCAGCTGGCGAAAGATCGTGCTGGCTGGAGATGCATGTTGGTTGAGGCCCAGGTCCACCCCGGACTATAGCGCCACAAGAAGACCGTGTTAATCGATATTTTCATCAAAATGAAATTGAAGACATGAATTTGAATAAACTCTGGTTAACGCAAGATAGCGCACTAAGCCAAATAGCTCATATGACAAAAAGTCTTCTGTGCGCAATATTCCGTTTCAAGCGTGGTCTGAGTGATGACAATCAGAACCCGAATGGCGATTCGACGTTTCTGGACTTTTTTCGTGAGGAACTGTGAGGGACAAACGTTCATCTGGAAACTTATTATGCACTCAAGGGCGAGACCATTCAAGCAGTCCGTTTTTTATTTAGTGAAGAATTTTGTGTTCTGATCAAGTATTCAAAATTGGAAAATCTCCACATTCACTTTAACATCATCTTCTCCTTCTTCTTGTTGCACTACAGTCTGGCGTGGACCTGGGCCTCAACCAAAGTTATTCACTTTAACTTGGTTTGCAATATTTTCTTTTTCCCAAGGCTTATGATCCTCTTAACTTGTATTCAATTTCGAAATGAACGCATTTCTACTAGGCTCTTGAACATCATGGTAAGTACCACTTATATACGAGATTACGAAATTATCACAACTAAGCGTCCTTCGAGCCTTTTGAACTACAAAATGGTTACAAAATGATGTATTTGCATTTGTCCCTCAAAATCTTTTCTCTTTTCTTTGAAACATGTTTCGTATTACAGACAAATTTGAAGACAGACTAAAAAAGGGATTTGTCCCTCCCAGTAGATCTCCTAGAACAATGCCCAACAACTTGAAACCAACCCAGTGCACTACCAAAATCCCATCGCAACCTTCTTTGGCAAACCATTCTCCAAGCATCCCAGTTCTAGTGTAGTTCCTAATTCGCAAAACCCATCTTTCATTCATTGTTGGGATTAGGGTGATTTCAGGAATGACAAAATTCCTAAATAGATAGCCATTCAGTTGAGTATATTTGCCACGTACAGCCTAATCCATCTGCTGTTCTCCTCAAGAGTGCGAACCCAAGTGCCACTGCTTCACTGGAAAGGTGTCAAAATCTAATGAAATATAACACTTGCCTTCCGGAATCCGTCCGCCCTAACAAAGCCACTCTCCCTAGACGCCTCCGCTTCTGTTCTGTTCCCAACGGACATTCAGTACCCTCCTCGCTTTCTGCGAAGACCCAATATTGATTCGAATCAATGGGACGCATTGAAACATGAGTCTGAGAATTATCAGGAAGCTGATAATCAGATCCACGTGCACAATGGAGGGTGTTGTCTCGGGAGATGAACGCCACTCTATGCGGCCGTTTGTCAACTCTCACGAAACAGAAGCTGCGCAGGGAACTGCATGTTTGCGCAGAATGTCTGTTTGCCCATTCCTTCGAGTCTCATTCCGGAGAGGCTTGCCCGTGGATTTTTTTCCTCCACTCTCGCATGTCCTGTCTTTGTCCACTGCAACGCACGACCTCCGTTTTCGGCTGCAGGTTGTTTTGGGTTTTTCGTTGGGTTTTGTTTTTCGCCGTTTTTTTTTTGCGATGGTTGTTGCTGCCGTGTATCTTCCGCCACAGAAAATTCGTAAATTGCAGGCCATTTGTGCTGGCTGCTGATTCGAGTGTAGCGCTCGCTGGTAGCGCGCCGAAGAGTTACTTCGCAATGGAGCGGCGGCGGCGGCGGCGGCTGGCGATGCCTCTGCGCTATGTTATGACGATGACGATGACGATGATGACAAACAAGGATTCCAGAGTCAGAAAGCCTGCATTCTTTTGGATAATTAAAACCACTTAAGATGGAATTTTGAATCAAAATCATCATCATCGTCGTCATCATCATCGTGGAGATGCGCGTCTCGGTTGTCCTCATCATCTTCGTCGTCATCATCGCCTCTGCGCCGCCGTTATGTGGGGGGACGGACGTGTGGATTGTTCTTGCTCTTGTTCGTCTTGTCGCTGTTGCCATTGCTTCGGGTTGTGATCTTTGTTATGTAAGTGAGTTCTTGAAACTCCTCGTCGCGATCGTCATCATCGCCATCGCCTCGTGGCCGTCGTCATCATCGCGCTATGTCATGCGTTTTGAGGTTTTTTGGAAATTGTTTTATTTTCGCTGTCGCCGTCCGTGTACGAACACGGCCGTCGATAGACGGATCCATCATAATTACACGACTATATGTTGGTCAATTAAAAATCAAGCAGAGGGTTGGTATTCATTTCTTTTTGCTTAACCTCGACGTCTGCTTCCTTGTCTCTTAATTTCGGTGAGCGCACGGCGCACAGTGCTGCGTCTCCGGATAAAGGATAATGACACAAAAATGTTACGTTGATTAAAAGGGAGCAAGTACCGAGCAATGTGCGCGCATGCATACCAATAGTACAGAGCTCACTCCACCCATACGGGCACTGCCGGGAGCTCGGTGAGCTGCTTCCACTGTTGACGCTACTGGTGGTGTCTGCGTTGAGTTAATGAATCCAAAGGGCTGGGGTGTCTTTTTGTGGCCTGCGATCTGGAACACCAAAATATGCACGGAATGGAGCAGTTGTTATGCGTTTTTAGACGTCAAAGCCGTCCAATGTCAATGGATGGGCGCAGCGGATGGCTCTCATCAGGCGAACGGTTTTTGCTGGCCCCGGCTCCTCACAGAGAACAATTAAAGTTAAGCAACAAAAAGCTAAATAAATTAATGCATGGATGCTGGCGCTGGCCTCTCTGTGGAATATTCGATTCAGTTCGCTCGATTTCTTTCCCCGGCCTTAGTTGCATCACCACGGCGGCGGCGGCAAAAAATAGAAATTACTTCGCGCTACAGTTAAGGACGGTCGACCGGCCGGCTGAATTGACGTGAGCAGTCGGTGGGGAGAGGAGGAGGCCTCCGAAATGATTAGCTTCTTTACAAAGTGGAATTTAATCGATGGACTTTAGGGTGGGACCCTGAGCTGCGAGTGCCCGGTTTCGCTTTAATGATAGTATTGGTTTAGGGTATGGATCGCAGTCGATCGCCGAGGCGCTCAATGTGCAAATGTCTGCGCACGGAATTTTGAATCCTTTCGCAGCACCGAACTGGTGGCGGTTTTTGCGAGCAGCGGAGGGACGTGTTTTTGTGCTTCTAATATGGGAAAGGAGGAATTATTTAAATTTCGGCAGAAAGTGGATGTTTTAACGGTTCATCTGAGTCGGTGAGTTACCAAATGTATGCGGCTGCAGTATTTGAAAAATGCGCGTGGTTTTTGAGATTCCAAGAAATTGCTGTATAAGGGATGATGACGTGGATGGATGATGAAGTTTCGCTTGATTTCCTGCATGAGGACTGCGATGTGTGAGAAAATCATGTTCCCACTGGGGTATGGATTTTCGTGTTCTTGCAATTTCTCTTTTTCAGGAAAGTTGCCAAACAGGCCGAGGAATTTTTCTTCGTTTCAACTCATTGAGTGGGAAATTTCTTTTTCCCATCTTCGTTCTCCTCCTCGAGTTCCATCAAGCTTATGCATAGGCGAACTTCAAACAGTGCCGCAGACATTGACAAACTAGAGGACCACCGGGAAGAGGCAAAAATAGCCCACGGAAGACCACCGAAAGTTAGTTTCAGCAAAGATAACTTATCACGTCTCATTTGGCAACAGCGTCTATTCCCCTCTCACACAACGATGGTATCGCAATACTTAGTGCGTATAAAGACCCGAATTAGTTCCACACTCGACTCGTGGAGACAGATAACGAGGCCTATCCCGCTGTCTGGGTGTAGCCATGGGTTCTCCCTGCGGGTCTGTTAAATCCTCCAACAAGAAAAAAAAAAAACATCTGTCCAAGAGTCCCATTAGAAGAGTCATTCATTTACGTCCCTCAGGTAGGCGACCAAAGCATTACCATTGTCAACGTGTACTGAATGGAATTTCGTAATCGGCTTACGCACAATGCCAGCAGTAGTTCCCAGTGGTAGCGCAAACATCCTTCATATCCGAAATCGACAAATCAACGTCTCGTAATGGCCATGACGCACATAAAGATCCTTCACTGGCCTCCATTATACGGTTAAGTGATTTATCACCTTTGCTTACCCCCGTCGCCAGTTGGAATTCATAGAGTTCATTCGACGAACAAGTAGGCGACTGCAACTCTAGCAACCAAGTCTGTGATGTGAAGAATAGCTCTTCGGTGGTGGAGGATTCTAGGGAAAAGATTGTTTTCTCAAATTTGTTGACGCAACCAGGACTATTGCAACAGTTGCACATTTATGCCTAGTGCGCGGATTCGCAGAACCACCAACTCACTCCTTGCATTCACTTGCCACTTGGCACCACTCGAAGCCATCAGTTGAATGATCCTTTGAAATAATTAACAGAATGGAGGAGGAAAAGGAGCGCTACTCTAATCTTTGGCAATGTCGGCTCACCCGGATACCCCAGACACGCTCATGACACATCGCGCTTAAGTAGTCACGATCACTTAAAGTGCTCAAGCCATCCGGCATGGAGAATCAAAATAAATCAGAATGAAATGTCATTGTTTGCACTTTTTGATTTCGATTCGATTTTGAGTGCCACGAGCATCATGCAGCGCTGCGCCACCCAGCGGTGGTATCATCCGGATGGGTGCGGACTTGATGTTGGATATGCTGTGAAGTGGCCTACGGCAACAGAGGTGGTACTGTGGCTCTTTTGTCTATTCAGGGTTAGAATGATGAGAGATGTTGATGTGGATAATTGTTTCATCATGATAATCATCGTCAGCGAGCGTCGAGGCGCACTACCAATCTCGTTTAAGTTAATCAAAACATTATCGTCTCCAGTAGGGAGTGAGGGGGCTTAGAGGAACATGATGGAAAGTGAAGTGTAATGTTGTGAAATGGAGGTGCGGTGGAATTTGAGTGGGGGTTCTAGACCCTTTCTGGGAAGTCTGATGCATGAGCTATCTGGGAGGGCAAATGGTGGACGATGGGATGTGCTTACAAGTGAGAGTAGATATTGTTGGCCTCATATATGCGACCACAGCGAAAGAAATGAGGGAAATTTTCGAATGATATCAAGGTTCGCACACCAACTCTTTCATATTACAGATTGTGATCCCCTGCCACCATCCCACAGATTAAGTCATCAATTGACACACTGACATACATACTCACCGCCACCATTCCACATCATCAGTACAGTGTTCGCATTCGGTTTCGCCAACTTTGACATGCATTTCGCGATAACTCAATATTCTCCCTTTTGTTTATTGGTTTGTCCCTACCTCTCCGCCTGCGTTCCACACTTCTTTGTCGATCTCGCGGGCACTGGCACAACCCATCTCCCTGCACTGAAGACGACCAACACTTACACTTGTGCATACACCGACCCCGAACGGAGAGACGTCTTGCTAGCGTATAATTTCCATAGGTGTAACATATCATTATGAATTTCATATTCGATATGTGTTTATTATACGCGGTTGCGCTGCTCGTGCAGCAGCGCCCATTGTAGGCTAAAACACTTCGAACGTGCCCGTGTTGATTTATTATTTTATAAACTGTTGGTAATGTGCAATTTTTCGCGCTCCTTATTGAACTAAACTACTGTTAAGCGTGTGCTCGCGATGACGCGCAAGCGGCATACCGCTCTGCGGTGCGCTTCAAATTGAAAGTGATTTTCAGGGTTCTGTTTTGCGGTAAGACTCTGCGATATCTGCATCTCTCCTTCGATCCGGCCTCATGCGCTGTGCGCGCGCTTTCAGTTCCCTTTCCTTGTGGTGGGACGCTGGCAAAAAATTAAATCGTTGATTTATATTTGCAAACATTTATCTGATCAATTTACTTATAAATGTGGTTTTGCGTGCCATTATCCTTTCGTTTCTGAGTTCATCTGTTTTCGCTTTCGACAAGGAGTGAGTGAGGACTGTGCGCGCAGTCGGATGGAAATAAATCAGGAAGAATGCACCAAGGGTTTCAATCTCACGAAATGCGAAAACATGTCAGTGTGGATTCGGTGCAAAGTGAAAATGACCGATGTGATCGGCAGCGGGAGGCAAAACGCACACGGTAGATTCTCTTGGCATCTTGCCAGCGCATCTCTCTGAGCATTGGGTCGCGGAAAAGACAAAGCATTCTTACTTTGGGGAACGGTCTCTCAAATTTAAATCGAGTTGTGTCGTGTGGCTTTTCAGCCGACTCTGAGGGTCGAGAGTTATTTGACGTCTGCATGCAACGAACAGTCATCTCCTTCGTTGGTCCAATTTCTGAAGGAAGAATTCGTCATTTGCTGATATGATTTGGGCCACGTTAGCCTGTGTCACATCAGGCATCCACTCTTTACACAAGCATCGTGCACACATTCAAATTCCATCCATTCAGCCGTGCACACTGGCAAATTGTCCATCTTCCGCCGTGGACAGTAGCCGATAGGAGAAAATGGAGACTTGACGGTTTAACTGATTGCCTAACGGAATACGGTAAGCTGAAATAAGTCATAATTAACCGCCGGATAGAAGAGCGCACCACGATAAAAGATGATCAACGGCACCAGCAGCATCAACACTGGCACCGGCTCTAGCCGGGCCCGCCAAACACGACGGATGCACAGCCCAGTACTTACCGGCTCGCGGCATGCGCTGTGCACACACCTCTCGCTGCCGAATGACACACCAGCGCTGGGCAGAGATGAAGAAGTCAGGGATGTGGCGACGGCTTCACCTATTCCCAGGCTATGCATTTATCACTGATAACCGAGACCCGAGTGCCGGATGCCGAGTGCGGGAGCTCTGTCCAATTGGGAGGGCAACACATTACGGTTCTTTTCTTCAATTTCGTGGTGAAGAATCAAGAATGACTGGTTAATTGCACAGGCTATCGCCAAGCTGACAGTAATTATAATTCATCCTCCGCGATTGATTCTGTGACGTCTTCAGGAATTCCACGAAGAGACCACAGTCGCTCCGTGCCCATTCCGACACACTCGTAAATAATTTAAATTTTCCGTATCTATCATCGCTCATCGCAGGGCAGCGCAGAGCGCTCGGTCTATAAATATTTGGGCAGCTTTTGATGAGCCGTAAAATTTGGCAAACCCTACTTTGATTAATTAACGGAAAGCAAACGTATGTTCGCCCCACTGCCAAGCAGGGCACACACACACACACTCGGCCCGGAATTACCATAAGCCATAAAAAACGCATTTGTTTAGACGTGGCCGTCGCCTATCTCCCATCGCCGACCACATCGACTCCGGGCCCCGATGAATAATGCATTGGACCGGGACACTTCGGCGTGATTTTGGTGAATTGAATTGACTGATAATTTGGTTGTAGATATTTGCATTTCATAAAACTTGATTACAAGACATAAATCAATTTTCTCAGTATCGGCGGAGCAGCGTGTTTTATGGCTGCACCGCACCAGCCTGTTGTTTAACATGTGTTGTCTGTGGGCGGCTTTGATGGGCCTGTGACAATATCGCCGGGGGAAGACGGTGTGAGAAAATTAGCCCTCGGTGTGTATCGGACACATTCCGGCTGGCCGGTCGTGTGAGATCTTCCCCGATCTTCGGATGATGGAAAGTGATTTGAGATGATCGACAGTTACCACATTTTGTTGCTGTGCAGAGAGCGATGTCGTGCTCTTGCTGCGCGTAGGCTGTGTCCTGTGTGCGATTGGGCAATTTGATACTTTCGGTTTGATGCTATCTGTGATGTCAAACTATCGATTCGATTGGGATTGTCTGTCTTCCAGTGATTTATTCAGCTCATTATCATTATGTAGTACTAGCTTTGGTGATCACTTCCTTTAGCTAATGGCGTGATTTTATGGAATAATGTCGAAATAAAAAAACAAGAATCAATCCTTTTTCATTCATTCACGAATACCATTAGCCGGACTGTTTTAATGATTTGTTTCAGGGTTGGAGCACATCGTTCGTAAAGAGGCCTCGAAGTAAGTACAGCAGAGATAGGAGTATATTTTTGAGCATGGCCCTTTAAGACATACACTATGAGGCATGACCGAATGTCAGTTTGCAGTGCGTGTAAGGTTATATTCTGAGTGACATAGGACCGTATGTTAGAGCTGTTTGTTTTTTGAGCTTGGGATACACAGCGTTGGAGCGCTCAGACTCAAAAGCTAGTCCATTGTACTAGTAGGCAGTAACCTTCGTTTTCTGTATTTTCCTGCGTTTTCAAAAAAGACCAGCAGGCACTTCTGTGACAAAGAGCTTAAGTTTTCAGCTTCCACCACATCGCCGCCAAACAGCTGCCACCTGATACAAGCAAAGGCGGGACATTAACAGAGAAAGTGCTCTGAGGTGTCGTCACCTTCTCTATATGGGTCGCAAAGGGTGTCTTCATTAAGCCCAAGTAGACTTAGGTGCTTAGCGAAGGAAAAGTGTCCCGTCGGTGTACAACGACAAGTTTTCTGCACTCTTTTCTGACCAGAGAAGGAGTTTACACTTGGAAAGCCTGCATGCTGAAGATTCATGCCATCTCTGGTTGTGCTGTTGGGAGACCCAGCCCTCGACGGAAGCCCTAACTAAGGAAGCTGGTAGTCCGAATGTGGGTTCTTGCCTGGCTAGTTCATAAGCAATCGCGTTTCCCGTGATGTCCCGGGACCCAAACAAGTCTTAGCGAATTCAGTCTGTCGACCAAGTTAAGGAAGGACTTGCATTCTTGGACTATTTTGGAAGTGGTTAAAGGTTGAGTAAGGCCTTAAGAACAGCTTGTCTGTCGCTGCAGACGCAGATACTTCGCCCCTTCCACCAATTCTTCCTAATATAGTTGGCGGCCATTAGGATCGCAAAAGTTTCCGCCTGGAAGACCGATGCGAAATTACCTAAAGAGGTGTGAACTATAATGTTGTCTTCTTCGTCGAAAGCACCAGCCCCAGAACCCTCAGTCGTCTTGGTGCCGTCGGTGAAAATCCGACTACATTCCCTTCCCGGTTCAGATTCTGTCCAGAACCAGTCCTGGACGCAGGGAAAGTCGACTTTATACAAGCGACGCAGCAGGATCGTTAGTGAATGTGCATCAGACGGCATGTCCATGAGACTTGTGTCAAAAGAGATGCTGTGCCCGAGGTCATAAAAGCTGCAGTGCGATTTAAGCCAAAGAGCGTTTCTTTCTTAGTCGGGAGATGGCCTTGATTGTATAGCTCATGACGTGGACGTCAAGGAAAGGGAGATTTATCAATGCATCAAGAGCCGAGCAAAGCATGCTGGGGAAGGCCCCTGTGTAGCCGAGACAAACCGTTCTTGGTGAAAGCAGTAGTTACGTATTTCAGCCAAAGCTCGTTTCACCAAATGACCGATGCATGAGGAAAGAAGAGGACTTATCATTGCACAGATCTTTTTGGTGACATGCCCCAGGTTTTCCCAAAAAAACTCCCTTACACTGCCAAAAAACTGACAGCGCCTTGGGGGTTTTCGTCTCATTGTGTCTCCCTTAAAGAAGATTTTTATCCAGGATAACATGGAGAGCTAAAACATTTTAGTACTGGTCGATTTAGTAAGGTTCCTCTTTCTCGTGAAGAGAACAACTTCGAGGATTGACTCAAAGCCCGTTCCTAATACAACAGCTGGCTGAAGAGGCATGATGGGTGAGGCCCAGGTCCACCCCAATCTATTCCCTGGATATCCCTGAACATTTTTAGCCATTTCGCTTTAGACAGAAGTAGAGGACTTCAAGTCAACAACTGCTCTATCCACATCCTTTTCTCGGTTTCCTAAGCACTCATTTAAATATGGAAGAACTCGTGAATAGTGATAAAATGTGTCAAATAATTTTGCAGATGACCCTAAAGTTTACCGCAAATTGAACACCATATAACAAATCCCACATAAATTAGTCCCGGGACATTTAAAGTGATCTGTTACCACTGTCTGTAAGCAAATTGTTTAAAAACAAAATTTATTCAAATCTGCATTCCAAATCTTGAACATGCCTTATCCTCTCTAGCCAAAATTCCCATCTCCAATTAGACCTTGAGTACACATACCTGCACTGCCCCTCCCCCAGCACGTGTATGCGACAACATCCGCAATGATTTCATTTTCATAATTAATTGCACCCATTAACGCTCTGCTCCGCCCGCCTCCACAGCTACAGCCACAGCCACAACCCGAAACCACAGCCAGACGGAGAATTCCCATCAAAATAAGAATCCAGCTCACCTTCAAAATTGTGCCGCTGTCAAGTTCCGTAAATTATGTTTGACTCCTCACCATGTCTCGCCCAGCCACTCGCAGACACTCGCAGATTTGTCGGATGAAATCGAAAATGATCCCGTCCGGGGAACACAAATAAAGTTCTCAAATATCCGCCGAGTGTGCGCCTCCCTGCTCGTCCAGGAACCGTGTCATCATCGTCACCAGCCGGTGGGACCAGTGCAGCAAATCGAATTCGATGAGAAACCAATAAATTATGCTCAGGATCATTTAACCATTGTCCTCCACCTTCACCTTTCGAAAATCTGAATACGACATCGAGAGCCGCAGAACCCAATCACAACAACAATCAAAGTGCAATTCATCGCTGATCCGGACTCGCCGGACACGTCCATCGCCTATGACGGCGACCACCAATTCATGATTTCCATTTCACTTTTGTTTGGTCCTTTTTGGCGGGTTTCTGTCGCTTCCCGCCACCGCACCGCGGACAGCGTGTCGGCGCGGACTCGGACACTCGGAATTCAACTTCATTTTCAATCTACACGAACAACAACGAGCCGAGGAGAGCGCTCCGAAGATCCATATCGCCGTGGACAAAACGATACACGCGAGGTACACACCAGCCGGTCTCCACGCCAGACCCCCGCAACCCTGGCTCCGACCCCGACCCGCGGCCCCGACTCCCGGCCTCGGTCTTGGCCGACTTTAATTATGGTGTACGAAAATAATCACGGGATATTTATTATTTTAAAAGGGTAATACGTTTTTCGGGTCGGGAACCCAAACAACACTTAGTGTCTCATGTCCCCTCTCGGGAGGCGGCCGGGGCGCGGAATTCCTTTATTCTTCCCTCCTCCGAAGGAGTGCAGTAAGGGGCGCTGCTCATATGAATCGCAAGGCGGTAGCATTAGTCAGGCGTGAGTTTTGCCACTTGCTCTTGAGGTCTTGTGTCTTGTTGCGATGATGGGCATTGGTCCTGCGCCTGCGACTGCTGATGGTGGCCGTGAGTTTTGTTTATTTGGCAAGGAGGCGTGACGGAGATGTGCAGCACGGGTAATTGATATTTCTCGGGATGATGGAATTGGATTGGGTTCGAGGGCGATGGGAGTGCATTCATCTTCGCCGGATTTACTGATGTCACTCAAGCTGACTTAACTTCCTTGACAATCAGACGTCTTTTGAACAGAAAACAGTTTGTTTCTGGAGTGGACCTTGAGGCACTTAGAGGTCACACCCAGTACACAACGATTCACGCCGCCTATGCGAACTCATTATCACCCACCCACGACGCACGCCGCCTTCTATCAATCAACTCGCTTCACAGAGTGCCTGACACTTGCAAACACCTACCCACCTCCGCCGGAGACGAGCCATCAATCATCCGCACATCAATACACCTAATTGACCAACAATGCCATAATCCCGCACGAAAATTGCATCATCATCGGTCGCACGCTCTCCGCACCCAGTTCGAGCGGCAGACCTGAACCCTGACATTCAGATGACACCCAGACACGGACAGCTTAGACGCGTACGCCCCCCCAAAAATGCAGCAAAACATCTCGGCGACAGCAAAATCTGGTCACCGTCACAGCGTCTTATCCCAGGAGTGACGGGGCAGGGGGCACTCAAATCCCATCTCCAGCCGCAAAATTCACATAACTCCGAGCAGCTTGACATTGAGAACCAGAATCACTGGGTCATTAATCAACGAATTACCCGTCGCGCTCGATTGTGACTAAGGATTCCGAGAACCAGATCCGATTTGTTTGTCGCTGCGCTGCGCTGCTCCTCTTCACTGTCGTCCGCCAGCCGTGATCGGCGATCCGCGCGATCTGCGCGATCTGCGCGATCCGTTTGCGCTTGCGTGTCCAAGCTTTGCTTGTTGTTTTGTTTAACTTGTGATTTCGTTTATTATTATTGCACACTCCTACGACTAGCGGAGTGCGAACCCGAATGGCTGCCATAATCCGCGTCCAGCCGCGCTCAGACTCGTCCGGGCCGCGATCAACCGCCCTGCTTATACCTGCGAGTGTCCGTCGCTGAATTTGGCATAAAATTAATGGATTATGGATCCGGAGGGAGATTTGCGCAGGCAGGCAGCACCCTCCGGCCTTTGAGTTGCATCCGCACTCCTAATGGATTTCGCCGAGATTGTCGCGTCCGGCGACGACTATGACTCAATTAAGTTGGTATTTCTGGTGCGCCGCCGACGCTGTGCCGCGCCATGCGGACACTCTCCAACACGGATGAGACCGAGCTGATGGCATCGCCAAACTATTTATCGATCTACGAGTGAGTGAGGGAAGTGGCTACATCGGTGTGAAGTGTGTCACTTCGGTGACGCGACATATCTCATTATTGCGCCGTTAAGATAAATGAAACGCGCCGCCCAGGAAACTGTCCATAAACCATCCCAAATCAGTCGGTGTCGTGGTAAAACAAAGACATCACGGCATATTTGTCGGAGGCAAACTCTTCTCCGAACTTTGATGCCCCACCTTTGGTGGCGCGGCTGCGTGCCTTATCACCCACAGTCGCAGTGCGGACCAGTGTGGGCTCTGTTATCTCGTGTGTGCGCCTAGGCTATGTGAACCTCCGACAGCACGACGACGCACACGACACATTTCGGCTTGTTTGCGCGCACAACAAAGTAAAGCAGATCGGCGATTGTTTGCCCCAGAACGACAGAGTCCTTTGCGGATCATTTGTCGCACAGCGAGCAGGCGTCTTTCATGTTCTGTTGACTCAGCAAATGGCACTATGGGTTATTAGGGCCTAGCCGTGTCGAGCACTTACCGGG
The DNA here is from genome assembly GCA_944738645.1 of Eristalinus sepulchralis. Lineage (NCBI taxonomy): Eukaryota > Metazoa > Arthropoda > Insecta > Diptera > Syrphidae > Eristalinus > Eristalinus sepulchralis. The sequence goes on from OX122886.1 coordinate 61,515,909, forward strand.
GTTCCGATGAAGATGCTCTATGATGTTCCCGATTCTGGGACCTTTCCCTCTTCCTGTGAATTGTTTGCGGATGATCTGAGGACAGGGTCGATTCAATGAAATTGGATTGGATTCCTGCTGACACCGTGCTGGCGAGATATTCTGCTCTTTGCGTTCACTTCCTATGAGGATGAGGTAACAAAGGTATTATTTATGAGGCTGCGGGGACAAATGAATTCCTTTTATCAATGAGCAAACATAATGAGGCCTGTGGAATGTGTGAGTACGTGATTGCGGAGCAGTTTCGATTGAATGCGGCCCACACACAAGGTGGGTAGATGTTGACAGTGGATGTTGGTAGGGGATGGAGTGAGTCCTTGTGACACTCTCGTTTTGATCTCATTCAAGCAGATGTCGCCTGGATGAGGCATAAACGAGGAAATCATTTCCTAGAAGCTTGTAGTTGAAAATAAGAGTGATGGTTTTTTTTTCTGAATTCGTTATAAATTACTGAAATGGTACAGAGTTCTGAATTCAGCCTTTTCACTATTTAAATTGAAATTAAGGAACACTTTTGTTTTGTAGCATTTCTTATTCTTTTGAAGAGACCATCAACGTCCACCATGGTTCCTCTGGACAAAGAACGTCCAAAATGGGCAATTTTCCTTGTCTCTGACGCATAGGACAGACTAAGTTGTCCGAAGGCATAGGTTTTGACTTGAAGGACCACCACCGTTTGCGGCTTTTTCCACATCAGAAGAAAAAGTTGTTCAGATAGCAAAATATCAATGGGGACAAAGGATCGCAGGAGAAAGGAGATCACACTTTCAAATCGCTCTGCCAAAATTCCAATTTGTCTACAGCGGTGTGTCATGCAGTGTTGTCTTTGAATTCCACACCAGGGGTATCTGTGCCATGCAATTAGCCAAGGTCCTTGCACAGAGGCATATGAATAGACCGATGGAGTCCCCATCTAAGTGCATAGTGCGTTGTACCTAGTATTCGAGTATCCAGCCTCACCGCTCAGTTGAGTCACTATGTCATAGCGTAGTTCATTCTCCTTTTCGAATACTTTCAGACGAATCCGACACGTAGTTTCGTTTTGTTCTGGTGTGTTCTGGATTTGAAAAAAATTGTATGAGCAATATCGGTTCGTGGTTGAAGAGTTTCTCAACGAAATCAGAGAGGTCTTGGCGTCCATCAATAAAAAAAAAAAGATTTTATGGACAGACGTCATGACATAGTCACACTTGGGCTTTGATTTGGGAGAAACGGAAAACGAGAAAAACGGAAAACGATAAGACGCTGAGGGTAATATAGCAAAAATCCAGAATCCTATATCAAAGGACGATTGAAAATAGCTGAGACAATGTACATTTCGGAAGACGGCGTGAGCCACATTTGGCAGAAAATATTGGACTCCCCGTTTGCATACTCTAGACAGAAACGAATCAGTGTGACTATGTACTTCAGATGCTTAAGTTTCTGAATTATTTCGTGTCCGTCGACGAGGAATGGTTCCACATTCCCAAGGCATGATCAACATCTAAAACTAATTTCTAATAATTGAGCTGTACTACAAGGAACCAGAGCCTAGCTTCTACAAAAACGACTCGTGCTGTGCGTGCTACTGTGTCCTTCACGAGTATAAGGGACAAACAGTTTTTTACCGACTCTGAACGGCGAGATTTAAGAAGCTTTTCTTGGACAAATGATACTTTTTAAGTGTTGTCAGCGACTGGAAAGAGGTGGTGCCGTGAAAAAATGGTGCCCCATCCGAGAATCGAACCTAGACTTCCAGCGTGTGGGTCGACACACAAACCCACTTCCCTACGGCGACCTCCTGATCATGATCAACATCTATCACCCAAAAAAGGGAAAAAACAATTAAGAGAAAACCGTCTTTAATGCACCAGCTAAAGCCTGCAGCATCGATACGGCAAAAGTAAAAAGTGCCCCACCCGCCCCACCCGCCATATTCTCCAGATTTGGCTCAGTCTAACCTCTTTTGCGTTCCACAAAAATATCACTCTTCTGGCAGAAATTTGTAAAGGATGTGAGTGTTATGATCGCTTAGGAGGCCTATTTTGTAGACCTTCAGAAAATAGAATTTTCAGATGGGTTAGAGACTATTTTGAGAAGTAGTTTGCCACTCTCGCTAAACGTTAGATTTTTTTTCTTATGGGCCCACCGTCTTGTGCTGGGCTTTTGTTAATGTTTTGGGTGTACCCTTTAATTCGGATTTGGGCATCATCCCTCAATATGATTTTGTCGATGTCGATGGAAGTTTTCAACCCACTCAACGTTGACTTTCTGGATAAGATGAAAATCGTACGGGTGCGGACCCAACATGGGATGCTAAATTCGACAGGAATTTGTATGTGAAAGGAGGACTTTGCTTAAGCGCGGCAGATCTTTTAAATGAAGCTTATGGTCATAAGTGACTTCTCTAACTTCATCCTGAACGGAAAAATGCAATCCTTACGCGAAGGCAACTTCTGCACACTCTTACGAAAAAGAATTTCGGAATTTCTTACATTTCCTTGACCTAGGAGTCTTGGTTTCAAAGTTTGGGCACTTTGAAGGGCTCGATGAGAAGACTCTGTTTTTACACTCAGTGCACAAGTTCAAGTGCAATAGGCTGTTTTTTTTTTCCTCTCCACTTGAGTAGTATTTTGGAGATTTAGTTTCCCTTTCATATTCCCTCTTAGACGTTGGCATGAATTCCTCTGAAGGGAAGGACTTGTTTGAAGTTCTGTTCCAACTGCATGCGTCACTTCAGTCTACTCTCTGTTGCCTTGCCTTGGTTACTTTACTTACTTTACCTGCGTTGTTGTTCCATTTACCCGTGTACCCAAGGAAGATGGGGTCTCTTACAAGGTTAAGGGCTTTGCTCCCTTTGTGATACTTTGACGGATAAGTCGATCTTTCACATATTTTCTTGATGATAGCATGTATTTGTTCCTTCAAACCCATTTTAGTTACTTTGGCTTCAATGTCAGCCAAGACCTTTCTGACGGCTCGTCATATTCGTCCAATCACGCCAATGTCATCCCCATAAGCTGTAAGTGGGCACAGTCGGATATTTTTATGCTAGTGCCTCTTGAGTTTACTTAAGAGTGCAATTCTAAGCAGCGATGTTGGAAAGAGTCACATGACGAATTACATATGTATGCCCAAAGGCTTTCCAACCGTGCCTCTTAACAATTTGGTTGCATGAATTCGAAACTTCTTACGCAAACAATTTCAGATCAGATTACAACACACTTCCGCACTTGTCATTGACTACCCGTCACAGATAAAAGCCTTCACCCATTCTCGCCCTCTCCGTCCTTCAAAATGTGCCACGAGAAGATCTCCCCGTCGATAGGCCAAGTCCGTAAGTGCAAACACACCGAAAAGGGAAAGCACCACTTCCTTGTGGCCACCTAGGTTTTTTATTTATTTTTTAAAATTTTATGCTTCATGATCGCAAACTGCAGCTCGGCGCCCAGCACAAAGTCCTGCGCGTTTCTCACCTCGGCCAACACACGATAGTCCGACGCTGGCATAAATCCCGGGGCGAAGCTTAAGCTTATCGGCAGCTTAGTAGCTGTCACGTTACCCTGCAAGAGATAGCACAAGACTCCCGTCAATCTCGTCGCGCTCTGGAAACTCTACACAACTCAACCTCGAACGGACACTTGAATCCCTTGAAGTACTTCGTGATATTCTCGAACACTCTGGTTATGACCTCCCCCCGAACTGACCTGCTCGCAATGTCGCACATGTTCGCCTTCCCGTGGACAAGTGTTTGGGAACGTCCGCCCTTTACGCTCTGCAGATTCAGCTCCACCTGCGGGCGAGAAAATAAACTCAGTTAGTTCCGCGACTGCTCCACCGGCTGGAGTCATTCAAAACCGCGAGACAATACAGTGATGTTGTGCAGTGGACGCGGTAAGAAGCAGCCACAGTTTATCATGGGCACCCTGTGACGTGACACGTCGCTGCTGCAGGTCATGCTTGGACAGAGCTCCTCGCTGTGAGTGCATTTGAACGATCGAACGGCGATGAAGATACCCCACTGGAAAAATTGGCGAAAATCGCTCGGTTATCGGTTATGAAACGTGTTAGGTGCGCGCTCTTACACTCTCTCCGACAGGCAGCAGCAGGACGAGGAGGAGAACACGAACAACCGACAAGACCGGAGGCCCCATGGCATAGTTATGATCTGAATTTTCGGACGAGGAATGGTTTGAGCGATTCGCCGGCTTAGGCACTCTCATGCAGCACTAGTCGGCGTTGGCCGTGTTCGTGCATCTCGAAACCGCGATAAAACCAATTTGGGATAATATTTGTTGGCCATAATTTGGTAGATAGAATCAATTAATTTGGCAATTTTATGTTGAGTCATGGCATATTGGATGTAACGGCAGTGGGGCAGGCGGTGGTGGACGGGTGGGTGTTGGAGGGGTTGGCTCGATTGACGGGTTCGATTAGACGGAAAGCAGAAATTGTTTGGTTCGCAGTACAACTTGGGCATCTCTGTTTTATGTTAAGGCATGCTGAATGAGTGTGTCAACGCTTAAGTTCAAAGGCCTAAACAGAAGATTCACGTCCGCGTTGAAATTCAGGGGTGGATACCCAAGTCCGAAGAGAGCATGGTTCAGGTTGAGCCCATCCAGCACTCTGGTTTCACTAAACCTAATGAAGCCTGAGGGTGTTCTCAAAAATTTTAGGACATATGTGTAATGCCCTCCCGAACTGTGCTCTTGGAATTATAGATTTTTTGGAACTTTCGTGCATTTTCGGGAGTTTTGATTTTTTGGAACAAGTTGGATTGTCATCCAATGCCTCTGAATATGCAGATTTTGAATGTTTGAACCAAATTTTGAAATTTTGCAATTTTTGATATCTTTTATATTGTTGGCTTGAGCTTCTGAGGCTTAAAATTTTTTCGAATTTTAGGCTTTCCCGAATTTAAACTCTCTGGGTCCTCTGCGCAGTTTTAACATTTTCAACCTTAAGGACCTTAAATTCACAGATTTGCAGGCTTTTCGTAAAAAGTTTCGAAGTTTTGAATTTAGAAAACATTTGTGGTTTCGAAACTCATTAATTTGGTACTCAATTCTGGAGCACTGCGCATATACGAATTTAGGCCTTAACAAATTTTTTACTTCTTAACTGTTTTAAACGTTCGTGAAAATGAGAGTTCTAAGATCGTTTGGCTATCCAAATAATTTGTGTTTCTTCTTTATGAATTTTTGAACTCTTGTGGGTTTAGGCCTACAGAATCATTTTATTTTCTTAAGTTCGGGCCTTTTTATGATTTTGGGCATCTTGTGCCTTGAATCTAATTTTCCGATTTCTTGTTTTCGGGATTATGAGTTTCAGAATCTCCGGTCTACTTTGAATATCAGGGTATTCTGAATTAAGGGCTTACGAAATTTTTGGACATTCTGGGTTGCGAGTCCCTGCCTCGGAGTTCCTTCCTTGGGGCCACTTCAATTTTTTCTTATTTCGAGACTTATTCATACAATCTTGATTTCTTGAAACTGAATGTTGTTGTACCGTAGATTATAGGACCCTGGGACTTAACGGTGTTTGGGATTTTGGCTTATTTCGCCAATGGGCGATTTAGGATTTTGTTTTCTTTTTTAAGTGTAAATCCTTTTAAACTTTGGCATGTCCTAGCGTAGCTTCTTGTGATTTTAGGCACTTTCGGTTTTTGAGCTCTTATAATTTGGCATGTTGGACCTATACTTTTAGCTTTTTTTGAATGAAACTTTTTAAAATATTTTTTTTTTAATCTTTCGCCCTTTTGTAATTTTTGATGGTCTTGGGCCATGAATTCTCGAAGTAAAGTTCAGTCCTTTCTGAATAATGGACTTTACGAAATTTTGAGACTATCAGGATTTTGGTAAAAGTTTAAACCTGTAAGGCTTCGATATTCTGTGACTCCCTAGAAGTTTCGGAAATTTTGAGATTTCTTCATTTTAACTTTAAAATTTCTGGGATTTCGTAAGTCTGGTCTTCTGTCTATTTCGATCTAATACTTACTCTTAACTTTAAGGAATAATTTTTGGTTTGTGAATTTCATTCTCTCAGGAAATTAGTCTTCGCATGTCTCTCTAAATCACGTCCAAATTGATATCCCGTCTCCATTATCCCTTTTCTCACTGGAGAAGCTTCCTCGCACGTCTGTTTTCTCACTAGAGAAGCTTCCTCGCACGTCTGTAAACAAAAGATCTCCACAATCATCACATGACCAGGCCGAAATAGAATCCAGAACCAAGGCCCCCCTCAGGGCTAATGGGAACCACCACCAATATCAACATCATCCATCCTCACAGAACACTTACTGCTTCCCCCCTCCGCTGTACTTCAGTGCCAGTACACGTCCATCAACATTCCACGTCCAAAAATAAAACCCAGTTCGAATCATTTATCTAAGAAATATTGACATTAATTGCACTAATTAGTACTCATGACGGTTGTCAAGATACCAGTTTAATCCTAAGACAACACGAGAAGATTAATTAGTCCACTCGAACAATCATGCACACAGCGAGTTTTGAAAAATCGTATCCCCACCGCCGCCGTCGTTGCCCCCACAGAAAAGGGCGCGCAAAGAGGACAGCGCCCGCCCTTGCCACAGCCCCCGGCATTGTTCCTTCCCATCGACATCCGACACGTATCTCAAGTACCCCACACTGAGTCGCGGCAATTTATCTCCCGGAGACATGCCAGCTCGCGCACTGCAGACCCGAAAAGCGAGAAAAAAATCGAAAAATCGAAAAGCCAACCAACTCCCTCGGTTAGCTGTGATTAATTTTCGAGAAATGTTAATTTCGAAAGAAAAATCTACAATTTTTGGTTTTCATTTCCACTCGGCGTTGGGGCGTCTGGTGGCGGAGTAGCTGCTGCGTCCACAGTCGGGGCATGTTCGAATTAATTCTTGCGGCCCTCCGTTTCGCTTTCAATTATCGGAGCGGACGGCAGTGGCTGTGACGACTGGGCTCCAGGAAGCATCGGCAACGGCGGCGGCGGCGGCAGTGTTAAATTTGACCAGCAAACTCATTCATGCAGTAGGCGGCCAGCGATGGCGCAGCCGACAACCAAGGGTCACTTGGGAGAAAAATGATCTTTTGACAGTTGAACGACTTCGGAACTCCTTCACAACTGTCGCAGTCGTCGGAGGTCGGAAATAAATTTCCCTCCGTCTTAGACGGACGGGGGCGCATTGTTTTAGGTGCCTCTCGCCAAATCCGATAAGACGAATCGCAAAGGTTCCCGCTCACACGCCGACACGGGAGGGCGTGGAGCCGCACATCAATTGCGGGACTTAAGTGATCCGGGCCGCTTTTCGTTTCGTGTCTGAATTGAAATCGAATCAATCGGAGAGCTACTTAACGCGGGTCGTTGAATGGTATCAATGTCGGTCGAGACGTGATGGCTGTGATCGTTTGAAGTGCGTACGTGATGTGAATTGATGGCTGGGAGCGGGTTAGCTGGGTCTTGAGATGTCGTATCCCACGCATGTGATGGATATTTCTCGAGGTGAGAGGTTGTTGGCGAGTCGAGTGCGGCTCTCATTAATGTCGGCGGCGGCGGTGGCGGCGGCGATGATGTGGCCGGCTGTGTTGGTGGCCCTGATCTAATTGTTGGTTGTGGGGGCGTAAATGAGCTTTTCGGATTTCCTTTTATGAGATTTAATTGAGAACTGCTACCGAATTTGAAGTGTCATTGCTGAAACAGATGCGACTTAATGTGGAATACAGAAGCAAGCAAAAAGTGGAATAACCGGTTGACTTAAGACGTTGGCTCATTGGTGACGTCTCAAGAGTTGAAATCGGGCTATTCCAAGAATCACGCAAAGGTTTGGAGACACCGGAGGGACTGGACTTCGGTCAGCCAGTCGAGTAGTTTCCAAAAATGTCCCGATGTTTGAGACTCTCAAAGGAGACTTCAACTATTCCGATGAATGAACGAAAGAAATGACCATTATCGCGATACGTGATCTGTGCAGAGTGAAGCGTCATAGGTGTGATGGCTGGTGCCTTAAATTACCCGGACATCAAGGAGAAGAGGACGACCATTTGTGACTACATTCTCCAATTGGTACACTAATAGCAAGAAGCTGAAGAGCAGTCCTGGGAGGAGTGCGTCGGGAAGTTGGAAAAGGACGGGATTGGATACAAAAATACCACTCACGTGCTCGAGTTAAAGAAAGTCCAAATTTTCAAATGAGTCAAATCCCAAGTTGTATTTCTCTCAAATGGGGCGAGGTAAGGCTCATCATCTCTATCTCAAGCTGGGCCCTAAGGCTGACAGATCAGGAGCTCTGAACTGGACAGAAAATTGCACAATGGTTTCGAGGTTAACTTTCTCAGGTGAATTGTTTAAAGCTGACAAAACGGCTCTTGTAGATGAATTCTGTCCAGGAATGCTTTAGGCAGAAAAGAGATGTGAGACACTGGGGTGGTGGTCGTTATTCGAAAAAGGAGAACAAGAAGGTGCTCCAAGTACAGAGGCATATCCTTTATGAGTCAAACTTTGATGACTGTTTTAAGGAGCTGAAGTTTCGTGTGAGAGCTGAAGGAGCTGAAGTTTCGTGTGAGAACCATATCGTAGTGGGTAAGTGTGTCAACCCACACGCATAAGGTCTAGGTTCGATTCCCGGACGGGACACCTCGCATTTTCTCATGGCATCGCCTCCTTCGAGTTGCTGACAACACTCAAAGACGCACAACTCGAGTAGTTGTTGTAGAAACTCGGCACTGGTCCTTTGTGGGCTGTAGTGCCACCGAATTATTATTAATTATTACGTAAAAGAATGATACATGATAAAGTATAGTCCAAAATGGCATATGGCCATGTTCTTCGAGGTTAAGTTTTAAATGTTCCAAAGGATGATGGTCTGGTGTTGTGCGCCATTCGAAGTTTTTATGCAAACTGAAGAAGCTTTGCTCAAAGTAAAGGTTGGCATTAACCGTTTTTTTTCTTATTGTATGTCACTGTTTTTCATCTTATGTATGTGAAGCGAAGATTACTTTAGATTTTAGAACTGAGTGTAGGTCGCGGCCCTGACTGTGCTACGTTTGTCATGAGGTTGAACGTGGACTAACCTGAGGCTATGGTTACCTAAAGAACGCTCGCCGTCTACTTCTCCACGCTAATGCAGTCCCCTTTAAATGGCCTGGATGCCTTAGCATTTCGAGTGATGAAAGAAATTATGCTAGACCTGTAAGTTTTTGGGACGGTAGGTAACGGGGAACACTGAGTTTGGAGTAAGAATAGTTATGGGTCTCGAACTCAGCCGTCTTTTCAAATGCCATTAAACTGACCTAAGAACTACGATCGCGGATCTAAACCGAAAGGGCCCTTGAAAAGCAAACTCTGATTCTACGGTTCGTTAACATTGCGCGAATGTCGTCATTACCACAGCTTCCGAGCTCTATCGCGAATGTGACTTTGTGAGTTTGAAAAATTCCCCTAGTTGTACTAAGTCATAGCTACTGAACCTAAACCCGATGGTAGAGCAGTCTGCAGATATCAGAGCGTGAATTTCCCCTCCGAACGATTGATATTTTGAAATGTCAGGAATTTTGACTTTTCGACCTTCCGCTTTCATTGGAATTTCGGATGAAACCAAATTTTGGATATTCAGTTTTAAGTTCCCTTCTACGTTAAAGGTATTTTCGAAAATATGGGCTTACAAAGTAACAACATTTTTGGAACTTTTTGTATTGGAATTCCCAACTTAAGGATTTCGGGCCTTTTGGTGACTAACGACTTTTCATCATTTTTTAGATGTTTTTCAAATGATGGCACTTTAGCATATCTGCTGCTTTTTGACATTTTAAGTTCATTGTCATTTTCATTTCATTATATTTCTGCTTCACCATGACCTCGGGAGCATCGCATTTTTGGATCAAATGACCCAAAAACTTTAAGAGTTTGGAGTTTTTTTTAATTTTGAAGTTCTCAAAACTTTACACTTTTCTGAAAATGGCGGTCTCTGTTTGCTCGGCTTCCAGGACCATTTTAAGATTTTCGCAGCTCTTTACATATAAGGCCTTAGTTCGATATTTGGATTAAAGTTTTTCCTATTTTTCGGTTTTTCGGAACTTCGGGATTTTGAACTTTGCGGGTTTTTAAAATATACGGGATATCTGATTTCCTTTATCTTGGAGATCTTGAGGGCCAGGTGCACCCCACACTGTTGCACTTTTAAAGAAGACGAAGCAGTCTCGGAATTTGGGATCTTGTAGTTTTTTAAGATTTAAAAGTGTTTGAGATTTTCGGTTTTTGCAGAGTTCTCAAAGAGTTTTAGGATTGCTATTTGAAGTCTTCAAAACATTAAACATTCCTAGAGGTTGCTGAACATTCTAGTCACATTTTTTAGAATTCACATTTTTGCGTTATCTGGTTTGTCCAAAAATTACTTCAAATGTCATGATTTTAGTCAGCCTCCCCATAGTTCACACGGTAATCTCCATTCTCATCGTCAAACCAAAGATCTCCAAGAACTCCACTTAAAGACCCTCCCCATGACAGCATCATCATATTTAGCCGATTAATTACGCGTCTCTCTCCCGCAAAACCCCCATGTGTCTGCGCTCCTCTCGTGATCCCCCCATTTGACGGTAATTAATTTAGTAACTTGACGATTGGGCATAGCTTATACCCAACCACGGCGCATACTCTACACGTCGCCGCTCACATGTGGCATAAATTTAACGATTGACAGTTTTATTTAGGAATACGTCCACGACGGCCACGGCGGCGGACCGCTTACATCGAACGGTCGATCGTATTTATAGGACGCCATCTCCATCTCCATTGAAACCAACACCATCTACTTCACCACCAACACCACCATCGCCATCACGCCGTCACACTCTTCACATTTTAATGGACACCTCCCGTGCAGGGAGAACATGCTTTGCGCAAATTATATGACGCACAGTCGGAAAAGCAATCAAATTTATTTGACTCAACCCGTCGCACCGCCGCCGTCGCCGCTGCCCCTCGGCCCGATGGATACGGAGACCAGTGCAAGACAAAATGTCACCCGAAGCAGATAGCGCATGTCCTGGCCGACTGAGATGGACATACACGCATACACCCAGCTGCACACATCCTTGCTGGCAAATCGTCCATCGGTTAAACGTGCGGATAAAGCCCCCCTGAGACTGGGAATATTTAACACTTTGCAATTCATTTGATACCGAGTGGTCAGACTGCGACTGGGGATGAGGCTGGGGTTTTGGGGGTGCGTGAGATAGCACTTAACTACCGCGGAAGCATGGTTTCGTTTATAAATTAAATGTCTCCTGCAAGAGGGGAGCGGTAGTGGGCGGAGGGAGAGGGGGTGTGTGTGTGAAAGAAATGGGATTCCTTCTCCAGAGGAAGCGGTCTCTATTTGGTGGACAAAACCGCAGGTGGCTCAAGGCGCACTGCGTGCGAGTCTAGATATGAAGAGGATACTTAACAAATGGACGGTGTCACCTATTTCACGGGGAGAATGCTGGAATTTGAGGAGAAACTCGCTGCGGCTGTGAGAGATTTTGAAGAAATGACGTCGCCAGTAAGTGGTTGCTAAGCGATTGCGTGAGTTATTTCCGAGGAACCGTGCCATGAGCGTGCATTAGATTGATAAGGGTCCCACTTTGCATTCGGATGCGCACAGACATGGCTGGCTGTAATGGAGAAATGCGCACCGGTGCCGTTTGGGGGAATTTATGACCGCGTTCTGAAGGATTTTGCTTCTGGGTATGATCTGGGTGAAAGATGGTCGTAAATTTGTCGATGGAGGTGAGGTCGTAGTGGAGTGCTAAAATTTGTTAAGCAGTGTGGGATTATGTTCTGCGAGGGGGTAAGAGGGGGAGGCTGAGAGGGAGCTAGAGGGAAGTTAATTTGAAGGCCCTGAGGTTGGGCCGCGATTAACTTAAGAACCCGTCGACTACTATGAATTTGAAACTTTAAGTGATCTGAACTTTTTGAGGTCCAAACAGTGGTTGGTAGTAGTTGAAAGTTAGCCAACAATGGGGACCCAACATGTGTGGATACAAGTACCAGCATCGAAAACACACCACGGAAGTAGGGAACCGAGATCAACAAAGAGGTAAACCTTAAGATGCTAAGCCTTGTGCCAAATCAGGGCAACTGCTATTCCTTTGGGAGACATTACCACCCGTTGCAGTTTGCATCAACTAGGATAAAGATGAAAGAGTCTCTTAACTTCATCGATTGTGGAAGCGAAGGTCAATTCTTCTGGATTTTTGACTTGGGCGACCGTCTTGACATCGATTCTCGTTCTCTTTCAGCCACCAATTTCACCAAGAAGCCGTTTTATTAGTTAACAGGATTGGGTCACCAAGCCGGATCTACTTGACCTTAGCAGAGCTTTCACTTCAACCTACAAGCCTCGAAAAGTGCAAATGACAGACGATCACTAGTAGAAATCTGTTCGAAACCCACTCACTGTCCTCTCCTCGCTAATCATCAAACTCCAGACCGTCTCGCGCACATACTCACTAACTCAGTATGCCATCAAACAATTAGTTCTCTATTAAATTATTAATTTTGTGTAAACACAACGCTAACACCTCATCATCATTGCTCGGCCCATCAGCAACGCCGTCCTCATCATCATCATCACCACCGTCATCGCCATCACAATCGCCACCGCCATTGCTATTGCCATTGCCACCACTATCACTACTGCGTCGTCGCCGCTGCCGCCACCGTCTTCGTAGTCGTCGTTCCCCCGCCCCCCACACACAACGGCACGCTCGCACGCTCACCACTCACCACTCACCACTCACTCACCCGACTCCACTTCCATCATCCAATCACGCGTCGTAATCTTAATAAAATGATCTCATAAAACAGGGACGTGCTCATCGTCTTTTCACGTCCTCATCAGCGGCCGTTCCACCTCTTTCAATTAAACCGAACTTAGGCGTTCTCAACTTAACAAACTATTGCCGCATGCAATCAGTCCTCACAGAGCGCCTCAGCGTCCTCAGCCGATCGCCGGCCGACTCTGTGCAAATAGCTGCACAGCGGACTCCCTCCTCTGACGACCTCATTACGACGCACGCCCATAATCAGGCGGGCAGCCGCGATCGTCAGTGACCACATTATACCACCGAAAGTGGCCAATTTCATGGCCATCAAACACAGAGATTCCCAAATTAAATATCAATTGGAGGGCCGCCTAATTTTCGGGCGACATAATTACAGGCCCGGGACCGGGACCTGATGCCGCGATCGCATCACCTTCGGTTCGTGTGCGTGGCACTGTTCGCTGAATTCGTTTCCTCGGGTGTCGGAACAAGAGTCATGACGACTGAGTCGTGTGAGTCGTGCCACCGTGTCTCCGCGGCGGCTGCGCTGGTGTTGGCAGTGCGCTCCACTAATTTGGTAATAACTGTTTAGGGGCAATGATATCCACAAACCAAATAGACGGCGGCTGTGTCCAATTTTCGACGCCCGCCGCATACGGGGGCTGATGCTTGTGTGGCGGTGCTGGCGCTAACCCATTATTATATTGGATGAAATAATCATAAAGGCATTACCCCGGCGCTGTGCTCCTCTTCTCGGGAGGTGTGCACGTCGTCGTAGTCATCGTCGTCGGTGGGATGTGGTGGAAGTGCAGACACGACTGGAGGAAGCTCTTGCTCACCGCTGCCGACGCCACCATCGCCATCGCCATCGCCGTCGTCATCGTCGTCGTGGTCGTTGTTGTCGTAAATTAGGGGTTCCGTGCACAGCGGATAATTGAAGATGTTCTCGGGTTAATACGAAAATGATGAATTTACAGCACAGTCGTAAAAAAGCGAGCGAGTGAGCCTCTTCCGGATGACTGCGGCCCCGGTGGGAATCATGGGGTGGATACTGAATTTAGCCAGTGATTGTGGATGGTAATGGGATCCACAATTGGCTGGCGGACTAAGAGGTGCTACCAACACTGGAGTGGTCTGCACTACGCCGTTTATTGTTTTATGATGGTGGAGGAGCGAGGATTGTGATTTGGGTGCGTCTGGAGTGGAAGCGATTGCCGTTTTTGTATCCCAGACTGGGATTAGTTATATATCTTACCTTTTAGTCCTTTTTCTATGTTTGCCGTTCATTGGACTGACTGCCTAAAGAACTTCGAAGACAGAGTGTACGTGATTTGTTATAGAGTAGCGTGTAAGTCGCAAATTTGCCGTCAAGTGAACAATTTTGAAGTAAGGTCATGGTGAAGTGAAATGGAGACAGGTTTCTATCATTGTCAACGTTTCCTCACAGATGATGCTCCTGAGGTCCTTGGATCATTTTGCCAAAAAGCAAATGAAGTTAGAATCACGGTTAAGGTATCACGACAATTCATATGGCTTGAGGAAATAAAGGAAATTGACTGAAGGGGGAACTAGGACCCAGTGCTCTTAGCAATCAACTGTGTTTTACGTATTATAGTTTTCTCCAGAATGGAGGAGAACCATTGTTCAATTCCGACCTAAGACGCTGAGTTTTAAACGCTATTCGTGGACTGCTAGTACTCTTTAATCACTCAGTGGGATGGATCTTCTTCTTTTTCTTCTTGTGGCGCTGCAGTCCGAGGTGGAACTGGGCGTCAACAATGATAACATGTGCTGGCTGGAGAGGCATGTGGGTTGAGTGGGATGGATCTGGGACAAATGAAAGCGGGATTCAAGGATAAAGCACTCGCTTTAAGAAAGGAAGTCAAGTTTATGTAGCTGCATCCACCTATTGAAATCAACTTTGGAACAAAATTCAGAAAAAACCGAAATTTCAGAAAACATTATGCCAAAACTGAAATTCGAATAGTCGTCTTGGAGGATAAGATATATGGTAGGCATGTTCCCCTTTAATCTTCTGGTCTGCATGATTTGTAGAAAGCGCGAAGTATGGATAATGTCATCTTCCATTTATTGAATTTTAAGATTTCTGAACTTTCACTTTTCAGAGTTCAATCTTGAAATTCCTGGAATATCTGGATTTTTGATATCGACATTCTGCCTGCAGCCACTCAAATCAGAACTTAAAATGTTAGGTGTTCACGAATAATTGTGACACACAAGGCTTATGAGTGGCACTACAGCTTACAAGGGACCAGGGCCTAGATTCTGCAACAACTACTCGTGTTGTGCGTGCTACTGTTCTCTCACGAGTAGAAGGAACCTTCAGTTTTTTTCCGACTCCGAACGGTGAAATTTTAGAAGCTTTTTCATAGACAATTGATACTCTTTGAGTGGTGTCAGCAACTTGAAAGAGGTGGTGCCGTGAAAAAATTCGACATGTCGCGTCCGGGAATCGAATGAGACCTTCTGCCTGTGGATCGACGCACTTACCCACAATGCCACGGTGACCACGTGAATTACCAGATGTTACAATAAAATTCTTAAACATTATCATACATCGAGTGTATTGAAAACTTATAGAAATATTCGATCATACTAGATTATCTTCACTCTCCGCACACATTAGTTGTCGTATCTTACTTAAAAATAAACAAATAACACCACTGAAGTGGTTGCTGAGCTCCCTGTCCCTGTATTCCTTGTGCAAATTTCAAAGTGAAATTTGTCCTCCCTACCAAGTTTGGTTTCGAAGCCATTCTTGAACCAATCCCTTTAATTATCATTTGTATCAAAGATGTAGCCTATATGGCCAAGTTACAAGTCACAAGCGGAAAAGAAATGTCGCCTGCTAACCCATCTCCATCGGATACTAACCAATAAAATATTCAAGGACCTCCCATTCCAGCGGTTGTTGGGTGGCATTACCGACTTGTGCAAGATGTCTACCATTGCTTTCGAAATGTATGTCTTGGCCTGACAATGGTGAGTTTCTTATGGAATTTCCTTCTCAGAGCTTTGTGGTTTTGTTACTTGCAGCTCCTTGTTCACCACGGTAACTCCTTTTTGTCTTTTCTTATTCTTTTGTGTGGCTTGTGGAATTTTCTTTTTTTTTTCTCTTATGGTGACCCTACGCAAAGTCAGTTAAGAAAGTCATTCAACTTTAAAGAACACCACTTAAGTTCTAGCCTTCACAAGGGAATACAGGAGATCCTCTTGTCACATCTCTTTATTTTCATTATAACTTTAGATTAAAACTTTAGATTCCACACACCACATACCTCTATATAATGGCACCATTCCCCACCACCTTGGCTCCAGGTCTCGAAACCCATACAGACCCTTTGATCTTAACCTAGTTACGATCACTCTAAAAATCAATTTGAGTAACTTTAAGGTTGTTCCTCTGGTTGTGTTTCTCAACACAGCGTTTTCAGATTTTCTAAATTGCAGGTCAAACCATGGCTTAACAACGATTTTCGACAGAGTGGGAACACAAGGTTCCATCGGATTTTTTTTTATAATTGGTGCACGCTAAAGAGATTATTTAGTACCCTTAAGTGAGCAGAATTAAGTCACAGCGCGGGCCGAAGGTATAGACGAAAATAGTATTAGTTGATCCGCAGTAGGATCCGACCAACTGGGACACGAATGAGTCCTTTCGTATGTGTATGTACCTTCAAATATGTTGTTTTTGTTTCCTTAAGTTTATTCGTTTATCACCCATCCAAATGTTAAAATGCAGACACAATAATTGTAAACTTTTGATTTCCAAACAACTCCACAGCCACTCTAACACCAATTCCATGCTTCTCCTCCACCCGTTCGCACACCACTTTAAAGGCCTTCAGCATTCCCGTAGCATTAACGACGGATACAGTTCTGATGAAAAATTGGGAGCTGATCAATAAATTCCGCCTGGATGGTCGGTAAAAGTGGAAAGGTCTTAATCTTAGCATCTTAGCAAAATAAAATTGTACCAAGACAAAACCTGTCCTCTATGTCTGTAGAATGACGGAAGCTCCTTGAGTAACCCAAGATTAGTTAACAGACTTCAGAACATCATTCCTATTATTTCCTATATTTTGAAATAAAATCCCTCTCCGAATTCAATTCTCAAATTAAACTGTTTCCGCGAATTCACCTCAAGTCTGGTTTAGAGGAATTGAATCACTTTCACAAGGTTTTGAAGAAATCCTTTGCCAAAAATAAATAAATCTGAAATCTGACTCACATTCCAAACAAGCCTCTTGAACGACTTCAAGTTCAAAGCCTCTGAGAAGTTCAAAGAATGTCTATCATTCAATCTTTCAGTTCTACTTGTGCTTGCTCTCTCAATGGAATAAAGTGTCTTCCCTTTTCAGCCCTTCACGACAGCGCCACGATCTTCGGCGAAATGCTTTCCTTTCATTTTGCCTTTCCTTTAGGGAAAGCAGACTCGAGAGAAATAACGGATGAGATATAGGGTTCATCCCAGGATTGCTAAAAAATTGTCGGATTGTGTAAGGAATCATGCGCAACCACTTCCAGCGCAGTCTCTTGCGCTGGTCAAAAGTTCCTTCAGTGATATGTTGTCGATGTTTCAGAACATTTTCGAGTATTTTTCCACAATTTTCTTCAGCTCAAAAAACATGAGGCAAGTCGAAAGAAAAGTCTTAAAAGTCAAGGATTGGCTTTCTGTCTTCGGAATGGTGCTCTGCCAAATACAAGAAACCGGCTAAAAATAACATGTTAGTACCTTCTGTCTACGCAGTAATTTGTTGGACCTTCAGAGACATTTACGTGTTGCAAGAGGCAGACAAAAAGTTCTGTAAAGCAAAATCCTAGAAAGAAACGTCCCAATAAGCTAAAATACAGCAGTTGCTGAAGAATCTTGTCCCCGTTCCACTTTGGACTGCAGTGCCCCTCAAATTACTTACTACTTCCCTGTTGCAATACACCCGCAAAAGATTGCTAGAGGATTTCAAGAAAATAGGACAGTGTACTAATTTTTCGATTTCAGTACTATCTTGTAAATATATGGGAACTACGAATGTGACTCGAAGGATCCCTATAGGTAAGTGAGTTCAATTTGCGTGACTTCGGCTAAAACATTAACTCGGCATGTGCCATAAGCTTCACCGTTTTACAATTGACTTCAGTTTATTCACACTCAAGTGGTTACCCGTTGGTGTTTTCCATGGCTCATTAGCATTTAACAAGACACGACATGAGTTCAGAACATGAACGATTTGTCTTTTAATGTGAATGAACAGCACTTATCTATTCGAACTATCGAATGTAAATTAGTAATCGACTAACGTGACAGCTTGTCCTTAGTTACAAGACACATTACTTGCTCTCAGATGTAACTAAGCCAAAAAACACAATCCTTTCCCGAAAAAAAATGTGAACGCATAATCCCTCGTCTTATATCAAGTTTTTCAGGTTTTTAACAAAATCTGCATTCAACTTTCTAAGAAATAAAATCGTTAAGCGACAGCAACAATGTCAAAGAACAGCCTAATCTTCCACCACCGGAAACACCATCTCTGCCCCTGAGTCATCACGGGCAATCATTGCAATGGTTTCCGCCGATAATTGGCATCATTTGTCAAATTTGGTTGCAACTTTAAAACCTGATAAACGCCACCGAACCACCAACAAACACGACTCTAACAAGCGAACACCAGCCGAACAAAGAGAGCAGCGCAAAAACGGAGCCAGCAAAAACGGAAAACAAACATCTCCACAACTCCGTAAGCACCTTTTTCACGGCAATAAAAATTAACTCGAACAGAATTCCAGATCCGTAAATGGTATAAATGGACACATTTAATGGACATTTTAACATTTGCCAAAAGCAATTTACTTTTTAATTGATAATTTTTTTGGTTGGTTCTCTGGTTTGTCAGTGTCCTTGTGATCCTTCGTCGTTCGTCGGCGTGTCGGTTCTTTACTTATGTGTTTATTGATGCTGCGACGCAACGTTATCGGGCCGCACTCGGGTGTGCGTAGTGCATCCAAAATGGTTTTCAATGAATTTTCGCTTAAATATGCACGGGAAACGGGAAAGGACAAATGAAAAAAGGAAGCGAAGGAATCAGACTTTTGTCAAATGAGGAATGAGATTAGTGATGATACCATGCAGGAATTTTAAAAGTTTCCAGCTCCGAAAATGATCAGGAGACAAATACAGCGGAGGCAGCTGAGAAAAGAAGGAGCAGAGGAGAGAGACTGAAAAATCATGCTCCGTGTATGAGGGAACTGCAAATTAATCGCCCAAAATATTTGTATCTGCAAAATGCTTTCAGCACCGCCGATTGATTTATTCCCTGAATCCCATAATGTGACAATTTGGTTATCGCTTACGCGGCCAGAAGCGGCGGTGTGCGGGAGTTGGTGAGTGCAAGCATGATGGATACTTTTTCGGGATATCTTCGTATACCCGCTCCCGATGCGGAGTGTGTGCACTGCTGCCTTTAGGCTCGGGACTGATGCAGCTTATCATTTAATGCAAATTGAGGTAACTCCGCCGTATGGGATGTAAGTCGATGCTTAAGTAAGCATGCCGGTGGAGAATTTCGTAAAATTCGACCGATAAGAGTGTATCCACTGAGTTGGATTGAACCCGAAACGTCATTTGGTAACGCTTCGGTGCAGTGGGAGTGATTTTTTTTTTTAAGAAATCATAAAGTTCGCACCCCAACTCTTTTGTCTCATGCACCCGATTACAGTCGATCTGATGGAATAATTCCAAAGAAACCCACTGCCGCATCTTCATTTTCAGATCTCTCCAATGGACATGATGAATGACAGCACCTCATGGCTTGAGTTGCCATCACAACAATGTGATTGCCCTCCCAGGCCATCATTACTGCTCACAAAACAGTCGAATTCTTCACATTCTCCGCTTTGTTTGTTTTGGAAAATCATTTTAATTAATTACCGTCTCATTTGACAGCGTTTGTACAAGCAATAAATAATACAATAATTGAATAAATCATTCCCAGCTCCCGCTAGAGTGCACCCATACGCCCTTCTTCTCACACAAAACGCCGCAGCAGCCGAACGAAGGGAGAGAGTGAAAAGCGATTACTTGCACCCAAGGCACTTACGTTCAACCAACAATTTGCTTAGGAAAATGATTTAGGAACATTGTCGTGAAGCGGACAACAAAAACTTTACGCGAGTACCATCCGACTGATGATCATGATGATGTTGTCGGTGAGTGCGTCTCTTCCCCTATTTCTTCACTCGGTGGTGGTGGCACTAGGCACCGAGAGTTAGAATTTACATGAGGATTTCCCGCGTGCGATGCTCCTTGTATATCCCCTCCTCACATTTGTTGCCAACTAAACGCTGGTAGGTTACATGTACTTAATTGTTGATACCACTGGCACATGTGTACACATATGCTCCAACAACGGCAGCCGGGGTATCGTTGGGCTATCTACATGTCCATAGTTTTGCATAAAAATCCCTGACATCATGTTTTCTTGTTTCCTCGGCATTAATCGGCTTGTAGCATGCAAGCTGGCGACTGATGGAAGTAGCCGGTCGCGATTCCTGATTAAACTACACTCACACGCTCCGGCTCTGCGCGATCTCTGGGGACGCGTTGCGCCGAATGAAGGAGAGAAAAAGAAATTGGAAAGACCGCTCAAAAGAGGGGGAGTTCTTAAGCAAATATGCCGGGCTTTGATTTTCCTCATTTTTGCGCGGTCTATGACTGGCGTTCCTTGGATGCGGCCAGTTGATTGGACGGTGGGGATAGCATCGTGCGTACGGGACTATCCTCAGCCACAGCTATTGGCGCTTAGTGCTGCTGCTGACACGACATGCCAGGAAGTGAAATGACCACTTTCGCGTAATTAGTTAGAAGAAACAAATTCTCCGTCCGCTTGATCGATAGACGAGTCATAATTTTCTGATCGTGTCATTAATAATTCGCAGCGAATTAAAACGGAGCCACTTCGCAGTGGACTGCCGCCCGCGCTCAGCCTGTCGGGCACATTGTATTTTCGCCAACCAGTTCAAGCGGCGCACAGATGGGGGAAGTGGCCCGGCCCGCTATCAACTGACATATGAGACCACAATTACAATTGAATTAGATTAATTTTTGTTGTATTGTTTCCAAGCAGCGCTCTCATTGATTGTGGGATCAAACCCGCGTATGATTTGCGGTTTCTGATAAACACGTTCACCTGGAGTGCTGCTGGCTGTCTGGCTGGCTGGAGGTGTACGAGCAAGTGTGTGAGCGGTCACCTCAATTGGTACTGGTACTCGTATGCGATGACTATCGGAATGAATAATT
Organism: Eristalinus sepulchralis; assembly: GCA_944738645.1. Lineage (NCBI taxonomy): Eukaryota > Metazoa > Arthropoda > Insecta > Diptera > Syrphidae > Eristalinus > Eristalinus sepulchralis. The sequence continues at coordinate 61,537,038 of OX122886.1, forward strand.
GAAACTGGAATGTTCGAACCACAGACACAGATCTGGAGCGTTTTGGAGAAATTAAGTCATTGTTCGGCGGACAGCGCGCATGAAACAAGTCATTTATTTGAAGCTGATTTGACGGCCGCAATGAATTATTCACACAGGAATTCAGGTTGTTTTTGTGTTGAGATGACGGCGGCTTTGCTGTTCTTTTGTTGCCTCGGCCAAAGCTGATCACTTGGCGATCGGCTATTAGGCGCCAAAGAGGTGCTTGGGCGAATAGACTCGTGAATACATCATCAAACGTCCGATGAAGCACGTATTTTGTGCAAAAGATTGATTGCCACTTAGGCGCTGACAAAGATTGCGTGTAGAGGAGTCAAGGTCAGCGACGAGAGTGAAGGTACTTCACGGGGCCGCGGGTTCTTGCCGCTCAATTTGTCATACAAATCGAATCGCTTCTCAATTTCCGGCCGCGTCGCATAAATAAATCCCGTCACTTGATCCTTGCGAGAAAATCCATTCAAATATTAAATTGCCCCCATTTATATCCGGCGAGCGCCCCATGTGTAAGCGCTTTGTAACGCAGATGTCAGCGTTACCGTTGTTAGCAGTGCCAAACGAAAGTAAACTGTTCCCAGTAATTGCATGACCTCAGCTCGCACAGGAGTCCTGCGGAGAAGGCGATATCTCTGCCATGTTTGGCGAGCAGCTCGGCCCGGACCCGTTGATCAGCGCATCCCAATTTCACTGACAAGTACTAGTAGCCGTGTATTAATCATCAATCCCCCGAAATTAAATCCCACAAGGAACTCCCCAAATCCCATCTCGTCTGACCCAATTTCCCTTTGATTACATCCAAATCGATGCTCCCCCTCCCGGTGGTGGTGGCCCAACGGGAACCGAACAAAGGGCAGGACCAGAACGCAGCACTTACTCGGTCGTAAATTTCTGCCCGTATGTGCGCACGGACAGTAATGGTCATTTTTATGAAAATAATTGGTTTTCCCTGAGCTAACATCATCGGGATGTGTACCCACATCCGAGCGCGGCACGATCAGGGTGAGGTGAGTCCACCTCCACCCGGCCGATGCGACTGCGCGCAGATGCGCCCAAAACCCAATTGAATATCATCTTCGGTAAACACGAAATCAATAAATAAGCTGCGCAAACAGCAATCTTCCTGCTGGATCGTTGGCAACTTCATCCGTGCGCACACTAATTTCGGCGCGCCTGCCCGGGCCCAGCAACTCGCGGCCACGCTGTGTGCACATTCCAATGCCCATAATTTACTTCTTTATTATTTTGACATTTTATTTATATACGAATCAATAATTCCGCGATCGCCGCCACTCACACACGGACGCGCGCGCTCTGATTCGGGAACGCCGAACGCGGAGCGCCGAGCATGGAACGGAACTGTCTGCGGCGGTGGCGGACGCGAGCTTGACCGGACTTGCTTGTGGCATTTGTTAGCGATTTGTTAGCGTCATACGAAACGTTCTGTGCGCACGCGGACGGGTGTGGATTTGAAGTCGAAATCGGGAGTGAAACAGGACTTTGCTCGCACGGCTATCGGGCGAAGGTGGATGGATTCCTGGAAGTTCGTCGTGATAGTGTCAGGTGAACATGGGACTTGTGTAACTCTGATCGGTTGTGGTTAAATTAAAGGTGAGCGAACGCGAAAAACGAAGCGGACGGAAAAAGTGGCGGTGGGCTCCTGAAAAATTGAGCAATTTCTCTCGAGCATAGAGTGGGCAGCCCCCTGCGAGAGCGTGTGACGTGGTACACTTTGTCAGGGGAAATTGAAAAACGTCGTTCGCTTTTGGAGAAATTTGTTAAGGAAGTGGAACGAGAAAGCAGCAACTCAGTGAAATGGGCACAGACACGACTTTAGGCATATCATATCATACAGGGACTAAAAAGTGTGTTTTTGTGACAAATGATGCCAGACATACATCAGCAGGGTCTTATCACTTCCTGAATGGAATTGTCGTCTTTCCTCCGTGTTAGCTGTGCAAGTGGAAAAGTCGTCAGGTCACAGGTGGGATCCAGCTCAAAATTTGATCTCAGAAGGGCATTCTATGCGACTAAGGGTGCTTTCTCATAGCTCACTGCTGTTACGTGGTGAGTGTCAGGATCTCAGGCATATCCGACAATTGATAGGTCAGGCCTATAACTTAAGACCTGGGGAAGAGGGTGATCACGGAATAAATTGAGTAGCCATAAAGCGGTTATTGTGATGGCTATCCTATACTTTACTTGCACAGTGGCAGTGTCATGGCTGAAATTTCGCTTGGTTAATTGCGACGAATGATGTCGCTCTGTGTGCACAAGCCCACAAGTTCTAACTACAGGTCTAGGGGTAAACGAGGTAAGTACTAAGAAAACCCAGCCGCTGTCTCTTTGCTGTCAATGGACAATTGAGGTACGAAGCGCATTCCAATCAGAGAGACCAAGCAGTCTGTCTACAACTCATGTTATAGTGCAGAATCTGGAACCTTATTAAAAACGGATAAGGAAGTCCCCGGTCTTGTCAAGAGTGTCGTAAGCAAGCGACACGTCAAAGAGAGACTAAAATTTGCAAATGACCACCCACAATCGGCAGGGCAAGAGGGAAATAAACGTCTTATGGGGTGCCAAAACAAAGATTAATTAAATGCTGATGGCCACAAATATGTGAAGAACTAAATTTTGGTTCAGTAGACCAAATAAAAGAAAATATGGACAGGCATGAATATATTGAACTCCTTCAAATTGTGAAGTTGCCCTATACCGAGGAGAACATGATTCGAAAAAGCACAGAGGCTCCTTAAGAATCTTAACACGACTGCAGTGTCTTAGCTTGCCCAATCAGCCGATATAAAACTGACTAAGAACTAAAGGTAAGAACTCAAGAATGCAGTTGGCAAACATCACATTAGCTACGTTACACAGAATTGTGTGAATTCTGTATTATATCGCAAAGTAGACAGGACGAGGCTATGTGTGGAATAACACATCGGCCAGATGGCCGCCGCGGCTTTGCTGGACTTTTAGTATCGGTCCCGAGCTGCAGAGACTGGTGTCGATGGCGCTACCAGAAGAAGAGGAGTTTACTGATGGACTGCACCCTTTCTCTGGCGGAGATCAGCTCGCTAAATTGAAGAAAATCCCCTTTGCTATGAGCTTCGACCGGTTCGAATTTGAGTCGCCTGTGTTCAACGTACGACGTGAAAGATGATTGGACATCCTTCTGCATTCTGAATCAGCTCTTGAATCTAGACTTCAAGAAAAATATTGCACTTTGGTTAAAATAATTCCGTTTTGAAGAACGTTCTTCATAAAAAAAATCTATTCCGGAATGTTATTATGAGAGAGGCATGAACTGCAAACATAAACTAACACTAGACCAGGCATGTCATCCACAGAGCGCGAGAGTGTAAGTGCTTACGGATACTGGCACAGATTTGCGTCTTTGGATTTAAATTTCTAATGGTTTCGGACAGTTTAACATATTCCAGTTATACGTAGGGTGATTCATCCTGAGGTTTGCTTTGCTATGTAAAATAAAACACATAGACTTGAAAGTGAATTTAACATTAAACATTTCTTACAGAACTGTGATTTTCGTATAAAAGCTGAACAATTTCGAGGTGCTAATGTTATGGCCGTCGTGGCGTAGTGGGTAAGTGCGTTGACCCACACGGAGAAGGTCTAGGTTCCATTCACGGACGGGACACTTCGCATTTTTTCAAGGTACCACCTCATAACGATGGTGTGAGTGTTTGCACGATAACTTGCCCAGGAATACTAAATAAAATTGATATGGCGGTTTGATAGGAGTCACACATAATATTTCAGGAAAAGCATTTTAAAAATTAAACCTCAAGTTGAATCACCCTATACCTGAACATTAAGTGGTAAGATGCATATTAAAAAGTTCCGTTACTTGTACAAGCTAAAATGACGAAATCATTCGTGTTCAAGTGTAGCTCCCACTCCCCAGTATATCACAAGCTGTTCAAAGACTAAGGCTGTACCATCGGCGAACGCAAATCTAATCTGTTTTTCAGTGAGCTCAAGAAATTCATACCCATGAATTATTGCTTTCTATTTAATTATTTTGTCACACATTAAAGGCGACAAGGGCCTTAACTACTCGTGTTGTGGGTGCTATTGTGCTATCATTGAAAGCAGGGAGGACCTCGTCTATTTACAACATTTTGAAATATTTTTATTTACAATACTCTATGAGTGTCGCCAGCAATTCGGAGAGCTCCGAAATTGTACCTGGGACCTTCACAGTGTGAGTGGACGCATTTCCAAAAATTTTTCGAAAACGAGGAGACCATGTCTTGCTTCCTAGATATATGACAAATTCTTACCATCCTCTTAGTCTTATTTTACATATCTTTTAAATCATATTTAGCTCCACCTTTTCAACCACCCAGAACTTGAGAAAGGAGCTTCTCTTCTTTCTTCAGACCGGGCAAATGGACATCGAACGCTGAAGGAAAATTACTAAAGCCACATTTGCCACAGTAATGTGTCTTTTTGCATGAAATGTTCTTTTCATTTGATTGAAGTACAAATTTTCTAGACGCTAAGCATTCCAAATTTTCGAAAAGTGGCCCAAATCTAATATTCTCAGCTACAGCACCTGCCCCTTATGTTCTGATGCCCAAACTCTTCACGCATTCTCCCAAATTGACACTTCAGCACAGTTATGAATTTCATCATTCGCAACGCACACTCAACTAAAGATGAATATTTGACTGTTGCACAGAAATATATTTTACAACCCAATGGCCAGCATTCCCCTCACTGACCACAGTTTTGCTCCTTTTCAAGCCGAAACATCTGCCTCCCATCCAAGCACCGTCAAGGTCAGCTCAAATATTTCTTATGAAAACGAGCAAAAAATGCCACATTCGACTTCCTTCGCGCTCCACTTAACCAAACTAATCGTTCGCGCCTATTAATCCACTAATCTAATTGATTACGCCACACTACCATTGGCGATATGTTAAATTTACCAGCACCATCCGATGTGTGTACCTTGCCGCATGCACATGTGTCCACTTAAAAAGCAGTCTATTTTAGATTCTCTATCTGCGCGTACACACAGCGCCCACCATCATCTAACATCTGCACACGAGAGCCACCTGAAGAAGAAGACATCATCTCCCGACTTCCTCTTGCGCTCTCTGTCTCGATCCGTGTACGCCTTTTTGTGCTTCGAGTCCCTTCCACCGGCCACCACACAGCCCACCACTGTGTTTTTATTGCTCCCGATCGTCCTCTGGAGGCCCAGTCGCATTTGCATTTTGCTGCAGCAGCAGAGTCATCTTCCACCGCACTCCACCTCGCCACACCGTGAAGCACAAGCACAGGGAAGAGGAGCGCGCCAAGCAGGTACCGACCAGCACCATGCCGACTATTCCACAGCTCCAGCACTGCTCCCTGTGCGCGGATAACGTGTGCCCATGAAATATCTACTAGAGCACCGATGGAAATCAGTTGGCATTGGCCGCGGTGCGGCGAGCGCATCCAGCCGCACTGGGATGGATTCCCATAAAAGTTGTCAATGGTGGAACTCCATAAACAATTTCGCAATATTAAATTACAAAACACCTCTCGGACACAAACTGAATGTTGAATTGATTTACAAAACGCTGGACGTGCCATGGCCGGGTGATGCGCCGAGCCTGAGCCCGCAACCGCGCTGGCTCTCGGTCCGGTGGTGGCGGACGGTTGCAGCAGGAGTGGTGCGGAGCAATAAAATAAGATATGTGCGACCACACGGCGCAGGGTGTGGAAATGAATTTGGTCCTTGGACATTTATGATAATCTCTTCGTTCGCGAAGCCGCGCGCCGTGCGGATTCTTGGCATAGTCGCGTTGCCTTGTTGTCTCTCCGTCTCGCTCTTAGCGCGACGGTGCTGCCTGCGAGACTTACAAGGATAGTTCCCACTATCGGGGGATTAAATTAAACACCGAACGATATGTGTGACAATGGCAGCTAGATGGTGAATTTATGACAGAGTCCACCAACTGATGTTAATTGGTGCAAAGCAGGGAGCGATTGGAGTCTTTGGGGTGCGGGGGTTTTGCCTTGTGGTTTGTTTACACGGAAAAGGTGTCCAATCAGGCAGCTGTTAAGATAGGTTCGATCCCATTCAAATATTTTGATGGCCGGGGGTAAAGATGTTCACTCTGTGATCACAGTGATTCACCCTTTCCTATTTGGTGCGTCTTGCGCTGAAAGATGGCAATCGGTGGGAAGGTTGGAAGCAGGTCATCCAGAGTGACAAGGTTCGACTCAAACTGGACCTATTAAGAATTGGTTTATATTTATGAGGGGAGAGAGTGTGTGTTGATGGGGACTGATGAAGAAGTCATACGGCTCGGATGGAAATTACTTCGTCCCTTATATTGCCCAGAGAGGTGATGAAGTCATGGTGGAATCATGGACACATAGATTGAGATCCAGCAGGGATACACTTTCCAAGTTATGGGTGCTTGTGAGGAGAAAGACAGACCAACAGGCAGGGACTAATTTTGGACTTAGCCTAGGTGTACATCTGCACCAGTTACGAGCTAAATGAAAACTATTTCTGATTCTTCTCAAATGACTTGAAAGAATATCTCATGTGACAAGATTCATCGTGTGAAAGCGCAGTGAATGATCAAATTGGGTCAGAGCGGCTTTGAGTCAGAATGCACTTTCCCACATCTCACAGTGGCATGTCCTCTATCTACCGCAGCTTAATCACTTCTCTGCACGTGCAACACGGTCACTTCCTGGTCGCAGCATTTATCAATCGGCCTTTCGCCAAACTTTCACTCCGGAAAAGCCCCCTTCCCAACTAATCCACTAACAGAACCTTGCTGCGCTATCAAACAGCCCAGGAATCCGATCAAGAACTGAGTGGAGAACAAAGTAACTTTCGACTTTCGGAGCCAAAGCCGAAGTCAAAGCGCAGACGCCTGTCACTTCGTTTTTGAAAATCCCCCCGAAGACGAAAAAGTTGGGTAGCGAACTTGACGCCTCAAATAAATCATCACAAAATCCCCCCCAGTTCATCATGTTGTTCCACCCAAAAATTATTAATCGCTAAGGTGCTGGCTCTCCCCCTGGGAGGAGGCATTTCTAGCAGACAGCAAAGCCATCCGCTATCCAGTAGCTATTCCCGTTGATTAATGTGATCCGATGAAATATGTGAAAACGAGCCCATTTGTGAATGTTCTGCTGAATCGAACACACTCTGCCGCGCTGCACACATACGACCGCGTGTGTTCGACTATTATTGTCACTAATTAGTTGTACAAACATTTTTGCCAAGATTAACATGATTTAGCCATAACAGCGAACTAGGCTAGTTACCGGAGTAATAGCATGCAAGCACTGTGCCTGTGGCAGCGTGATCGTGTTCATGCATACACACTTCGCGCGGTGACATTTCAAGCAAGATTAAAGGAATAAATCATTTTCTGTGGACGTGGTCGCGCCAAATGGAAATAAATTCTCGGACACTGGTGCCGCCGGCCAGTGTAGGTGCAGAATCTCAATTTGAACTCGACACTCTTCGATACCCCAGCTCTCCATCAGTTCAATCATTGCCACGGCAGGCGCATTACCTGCGTCGATTCAATAATAAGGGCGATAGCGAACGTGAGCCCTTTGGTAGGGAGTGCCACTGCAGAATGGAAACAGTTGTTTCAGCGAACCCAACCGATGTCCTTCTGACAAACGACCGACATTTCACCTGTCAAATGCGGCAGCCGTGACACGGCACGGCGCTTTGACGCCAGATAACTATAGAAACAATTATAATCTTGTTCGTGCCATAATTGGTGCCCAGGAATGCTGCAAGTCGCGACATTTGACACTTGAATCGACGCCATATAGGTGAGCGGTGGTTGAGACTTGCGTCCAATGTCTTGCAACTAGGTCAGGATCAAGAGCAACACGATCAAACGTTCGCATACGACCACACCACCACCACCACCACCAAACAGTGGCTATGTAATTTTCTTTCCATTTTCCACTGCCACTAATTAATTACGCGCTAAATTTAAATTACGATTCTTGCACCTACACGTCTGAGGCCGAATGGCGACTCTATCCGGGCACAACGTGGTCTCAATCCGGCGGCGCAGCAACTGCAGAAATAAGATTTATTGGCATTTTCCGCTGCCAGTCGTCCACGTCGTCGCCAGATATCTGCATTTCAGAACACTCACGAACGGCGAGGTGGCTCCTCGGCGCATTTTCTAATGTTGACACAAAAATTATCACATTTTAGCTGACTTGAAACAGCACCAGGACCGAGGAAACACACAAAGAACACCTTTTAACGCCATTTTAATGTTTGCATGTTAATTTGTTAAGGCCAGCGTGAGATGGCAGCCGAAGTGGGCTCAGTCCGAGTGGTAGGAGTTCAACTCCCCCTCCCGCTTGGACCGCTGTTGGCGACGACTAATATGCCTCCACTATCGGTAACGGAGCGACACACAACAGACACTCGCCGAACGCAATAAATCGTGAGATTTACTTGCATTTGCAGCGGGCCGCCACCACTACCACCGCCACGTTAGCCGTCGTCGGTTATGCGGCTGCCGCTCTTACTGCTATCTTTCCTCTCGGCTTTTAAGTGCACGGCAGTCAAGGTCTGTGGAAATGGTTTGTTTGTGTATGGAGAACTTTCAGGCTTAATGTAGCTGATGGCGATTTTTCGTTCACGTATGAAGTGTGATTGAGGTGAATATTCTGCACGATGAAGATGCAGTCTGAGGCGATTCGGCACGGGTTGTACTGAATCGACTTAGCGAAGAGATTTGTTTGCGTCCGACCAAGGTCAGCCGGTAATATACCAAATCAACGCCTACGAAATGCTGTGGGTTGTGATTACGACTGGATATCTGTTCTCTGATTATCGAAGGAGATGCGGGGCAAAGTTGGATGTGGGAGGATGAATGAGGTTTTGATCGTGTGGTGAAAGCAAACGTCTGCAGTGCCGGAGGCGGGCCTTCAACATTTTGCGTCTAAAATAGGATCTTAACCAGTTATTTCTGTTTAATTTCTAATCCCGATTATGCGTGCTTTGCAGGCATGACAAAGGTGTTAAACAAAGTCAATCAGTGGGAGTCTAAAGAACGAGAGATAGGAAAGAGCGACCCATTCTTTGACTGCTTCAAAGTTTTTACTGCGCTTTGTGAATGTCTGCTGTCTCAAACGTACGCCCCAAATATTACATCACTGAACCACCACCAAACCGCATCTAAAATCACAAAAGTCTACTCACAAATTATGGTACTCCAAGCAACGCAAAAGCAATAAATGCAACAACAAGAACTCTCTTCATTTTTGCTTCTCTACTTTCCTCCGCGTATGTCTGTGTGTAATTTTGGAATTCCCGCCAATGTCCCAGGGGCTGAATTTTGCTCTTCAAACAACGCAAGCATCACACAATACAACAACAAATAACTTAACCAATCCATCGATGGGAGGGAAGTGGAAGAGGGAAGATGCGGTCTAAACGATCGATACCTTCTTCTTTCAATCGCACCAAACGCCAAACAACTCCCAACGATATCTCTCTTCAATATCCACCTTGCGCGCACGCGATCACTGAAAATGTAAAAGCCAAACCGCAGCCGCAGTCGCCGTAGAAGAACAGAGCAGAGCACCGAGAGGACAACCGGACAGTGGAGGAAGCAAAGATGAGAGCGAGATGATGCAGAGAACAGACGATGAACAAGGCAAGGAGGTGGATCTGGATGACCATTCACTGATGCACTCTCATGCAAATTTCACTGCAAAACATTATAATTTCATACACTAAAACGAAGAGCCAGCCGAGAGCCGAGAACACGAAGTAAAAGACGAAGGTTCTCTCCCAAAAGGACGAACAAAACACAAATATGTCTGTTCTCTCCGTACCCCGTTCTGACCGTCTGGTCTGCATGCGGCTGATGCTTCCTGCTGTTTTTCTGGTTCGGCTCTCATGGCTTACTACGGACAGAATGGAATTCCAATTTTGATACACTTCCACCTAAATATAGATCACCATTTTAGTCGGGATTTTTTGAGGACCTAAGCGCATACTGTAAGGTAGCGTGGAGGAGAATGCGCTTGCACTCACCGGCAGCGGCGGCGACGGCGGTGGTGTCGAGCGAGGAGATCCTGATTTTTGTTACGCTGCCGCGACTTCTGCCGCCGGTGGCCGCGTTTGGCTATAAATAAATCAGATATGTGTTTGCATGGGCATGCAGATGACGCTAGGCCATCATTAAGATCTAGTTCGGTTATGGTAAACACGCTGCTTTTTGGATTTTGTTTCGCTCGTGAAATGGAAACAATCATTCTCCGCCGCATTGCCTCCAGTCAGTTGGCAATCGAAACAATTGATCATGTCAAATTATCAAGTCTAGGACCTTTTGTAGCTAGTGGTCAATTGTGTGCGCGCGCTTAAATTGCAATGATTGATTTTGTAATGAACTCGCTGAACGGCAGCGAGGGCAGGTAATGACTAACTGATGAGGAAGCAAAATGTAAGTTCGCTACCCAACTCTTTTGTCTCTTATTGTGGTAATTTATTGCAAGTTTGTTGGTTGAGGTGGAATTACTTTGGTGTGTTGCTATATTGTAGAAGTAGAAAAGTGTGCAATTTTTTGTTTTGATATGCCGATACTTACTACCACAAATAGGGGGCAAAAAAGTGGGTGTGGTGCTTGAAGTCCTAGGAAAAAAGTTTCTTTTACCGCTGATCTGCACTCAAACACATTTTGTATCATTGGTAACGACTGTTAGGAGTAAGTAAATGCAGTGATAAATGCAGTGACTTCTGCAGCAGCTAGACAACAGCTGACCGATGAATGAAAAAAACGAAGTACTTTTCAAATAATTCTTTCGAATTTATTTCAAAATGACACGAAGCCAACAACACCCAAACTCCATAAAGAGCCAATTTCAAATCATTGTAGAGATAAGCCTGATGTCACAACACCATCTGGCACCATTCGTTTCGTAGCACCTCCCCACTTGTCGTGTTTATCTATCAAATCTCCAACTTACACGTCCACAAAGCTGATCTTCTACACTCCCAAAAGAGCCCTCCGCGCGCGACTGAATCGTTTCCAAAATTTTATTTAAGAAAATAAATTAATCGCCCATTAGATACAAATGGTGTTCTATTATATTCTTAATTAAAGATATTTCATCGGCGGGACTTCTTCACAACACCCTGTGTCAACAAGAAACACCCGAGCCATGGGGCAGCATAAGAAGCCCACGAAGGAACGAATAAACAAAAGTGTTTCCAAGTCAATCAAAACAGGTCTCGAACCGATTTCGAATTTGAGTACTTCCACTCATCATCGCGCCAAGTGAGCCAGCCCATAGATACACGGCCATCGAAAGCTTTTCAAACGAAATTTCAATTCTTTTCTTTTTCTCCCCTCCCTCTCGGTCTCTCTGTTTTCAATCCCCTAGAGAGTCGGCTAAAGAAAATATCGGTGCATACTCGTACTGAAAATGAAAAGATATTGACGAAATAGAAGTGCTGACAGTGGTATCGTTGGTGGTGGTGGTGTCATAAGTGCTTCACAAGAGGAGGACGCAGTGGAGGTGGCGGACAAAAAGAACAACAGTGGGTACCCAACCCAAAGATCGATTCAGGCCATGTGTGAGAAATGGAAACAATTGTCGGTGGTGGTGCGATTGATTCCCGGAAAAAAAGGCAGCGCTCACCTAGGAGCGAGCGAGAAGGAAAGTGCGGCCAGCTAGGAATCACATTCTCCGGTTTCTAGTTCGTCAAGTGTTTACCCAAATGACTCGAAGAATTAATTCCATGCGTGTGTGTGTGTGTGTGCGTGTGATTGGAAATGTGCTGACAGTGAGGGGACCAGAAGGGCAATAATCGAAAGCAGTACTTACCTCTTCTGCGGGTATTCTTAGTGGAATAGCTCAAATGTGCCAAGGGTGTGACCCATCGTCCATTGTGGTGGTTCTGGTGGCAAGACACTGTTGACTCGAATTGTAACACTTTGTTTTGTTTTCCTTAACGAAGCGATGCCGAGTCACTATCAAAATATTTAATTTCGAACAATTACAATCGTTTCGATCGTTTTCCTCTTCCTCTCCACGATGTGGGTGGGGGTGGAGACGGAGGGAGCAGTGTCGGCGAAAGTACTCGCATATTTGTTTGGTGGTTGACGGGAATAGATTCAATTAGAATTATCCATGTGATAGAAAGTAAGTGATACGGACACGGTTGTGGGGGACGTGTGCCTTGAGTGAGGGGGTGCTCTTAGCTCTTTGCTGTGGGTCCGTTTCGATGCAAATAGACTTCGTGGGCATTTAAGACTTTACGACTGACTTCATGTCACGAAAATGTTGCCCAAGAGGGGTGAGTCCATGGAACGAAGCAGCCTGTGTGGGACTTAGCCAACTTTGAGAAGGCAAGAGAAAGTATGCAGGAGAAGATTGATTGACTATCAAGATTGTTTAACGATCGTTGTTTGGCAATCAACATTAAATGACAAAAATGATGCGCGACTCTACTTCGATTAAGCCAAGATATCCTGTGCTGTCGGCAATGCGTTTTTCAAAGTAGAAATCAAAATATATTAGCGTTCCTCGTATAATATCACACTGATGGGGTAATCTCACGTTGTTCACAAACATCTTTATTCGTTTCTCAAAAACGCAGAAGGGGTCTATCTACATGACAATAAGGAGATTGCACTCCTTGTCCTTTGCAACTAATCCACGTGGTAGAAAGGAAAAAATAATAATACGGCTCTTATTTGAAAATTTGGTTGATTTGCTATTGGGACATCCGCTCCTTACAGCCTTTTGACTTTATTTCTAGGACAATCAAAATATAGCTTAGAGCGTATACTACAATTTAGTACTGACTTTGTTAAAATATATTGTTTTAGAGTGAAAAGCTATCTTCTTTGATTTCTTGTCCTTAAGTTTAATTTTTTAAGGCATACCAGGAAGTTCGGTTTCGCTACAGGAACCATGATCTAACTTCTTCAGTTAGTACTTGTGATGTGAGTGCTATCAAAATCTGGTATAAATGGTGAGTTCCTTTGCAATCTTTGTTTCGAATTAACTAATAAAGGATGATTTTTTAACGCTATGGAAAAGTTTTTCAAATAGAATTCAAAAAAATGTATGAAATCTTTATTTGAATCGATAGTACGGTCCATATAATTTAATGTTTCAATATTCTTTCATGCAAATGTTGACCATGACTGCGCCTCAAATGGTTCATCCACTTAGTCCAATTTTGACATACTCTTTGCAACATGTCGACTGGTATCTCACGAATAAATGCTTCAATGTTGTCTTCCAATGCGTCAATTGAAGTAGACTTGTCTGTACAGACATGAGTTTTAACACAGCCCCACAAAAAAATATTCTAAAGACATTAAATCGCACGACCTAGGCGGCCAATTGACCGGTCCCGAACGTGAAATAAAATGTTCACCAAACTCGCCTCTCAATTAGTCCATTGTTGCGTGTGCTGTGTAGCATGTGGCACAGTCTTGTTGAAACCACATTTCATGCAAGTCAAGCTCTAGCACTTTGGGCAAAAATAAGTTGGATATCATCTCACGGTAGCGCTTACCATTCACAGTTACGTTAGGATTCGCATCATCTCTGAAGAAGTATGGTCCAATGATGCCACCAGCCCATAAACCGCACCAAACTGTGACTTTCTCTGGATGCATTTGTAGCTCTTGCAATGCTTCTAGTGGATATTTACTCCAAAGTCGACAATTCTGCTTATTTACGTACCCATTGAGCCAAAAAAAATGAGCTTCGTCGCTGAGCCTAATTTTTCCGTAAAAAAGTGGACCTTTGGCTAACTTTCCAAGAGTCCATTCAAATATGTTACATTGCTGTAGGTCGTTCGGCTTCAATTCTTGCACCAGCTGTATTTTGAAAGGCATCACACCTAAAACCTTCCGCAAAATTTTCCACGTTGTGGAGTAACAGAGGCCCACTGGCTGCGAACGGCGACGAATCGATGGTCATCATTAATATATTTTCCTCAGTTCGCAATCTACGTAAGCATGTTGGTGGTTTAATGTTCAACAATGTAAATTTGGTGCAAAATTTAGGCACAATAGCCAGAATAGCTGCTTCAGTGGGTCGGTAAAACTGACCATAAAATCGAAGAAACGGGCGATGAACTTTCTTAACAGAGCACGCATTTTGATAATAAAATTCAACAACTGGCAAGCTTTGTTCGTTTGTCAGACGATTGTTAAATTATAGACCAAACTAAAGACGTTTGACAGTGAAACAAAACACGAAACGTGCGTCAGCTGTATAGACCAGTGTTGCCAAAAAGATAATAGCTAAAAAATCCCCCTTTATAAGCCGTGAACCCACCATAATGTATGACGCTAAGTGAAAGTCACATATTAATATGAAGTTTTTTTGCCCAACTTAATTCAAAATTTTTTTGTGTCAGTATTTGACAAATTCAATCTTGAAAAGGTATACATTTGGTCAGCGCATTAAGTTTGTAGAAGCCATTTTCGAAAGAGTGGGGCTCAAATCAAAATGCATTTCGTGCACAAGCAGAATTGTCACAGTTGGGCAAATGAGAATTAACGAATGCTTGTTAAAAAGTCGCATGCATCCAAAAGGCGAGACTGCTTGGTACGGTTTATAGGCTGGCAGCGTCAGATAGTACATGTACGAAAATGATTTCGACCAAGATGTTACCGTAAATGGTGTTCGATTTGGCGAAATGATAACATTCTTGTTTCTAGAAATTGTGGATATGGACATTTATGATATGTACTTGAACTGAAATGAGACATTAATGGATTGTGCCACTTGCCATACAGCCAACTTAACAATAACTCCTTGGACCCGATTTGCACCTCCTCGACCACATATTTCGTCCGAGTTCCACAGGCATTTAAAATCAATGTGTACGGGTACTTCCTTTCCTTCTCTTCCTTTTTACGGCCCGTCCAGTGACTTGATTCCGGTCACTAAAGGGAACTAAACAATCCCTGTAGCGAGCGTCAATTATAAAAAAATATTGACTCAAACTTAATGCAGTTGCGGCTACCCTCACCGTACTAACTCTTAAAGTAATACTGTTGAAACCAAATATTGTCAAAGTCCATATACTCCAATTCGGGAAAACGCTCACCTCATGTATGGACCAATAACGCCGCCAGCATACAAAACCTCATTAAAAAGTTTTTTTTTTTGAAGGAGAGTTCTTATTGACGAACCCATTGAGCTCATTTCTGAGCTTCATCACTGAAGAAGATTTTGCGATGAAATGCAATATTTTGGTGCGTCAATCATCAAACAGCGATCGGTTTCAATCAACAAGACTTGTTTTTGAAAAAAAAAAAGAAAATATACTCGAGAATCCGAAAATTTTGATATGACTTTGTACACAATAATTTTTGGGCAACATTCTGAAGACAGTCTCAGTGGGTCCGTTATTAAATTTTTGAGTCAGATTGATCTTGTGTTGGTGCAAACCAAGATCCCGACGCGAAATACGCCAGAATGTGTTCTGTGCGGTGCCCAATTCTTGAGAACATCGTAGACTTGACTGATTTCGATCGGCTGCTAAGTACACCAGAATGGCACTGATATTTTCGACACTTCGATAAGCCCGTTCTCTCACTGTAACTGCAACATCACACAACGAATATGTGGACTCAAATTTTTGCACTAAATGTTCCATTGCTTGTCTACTTGGGCAGGAGTTACGACCGAAAATTTGAGTTGAAGCTTATAATGTCATCGACTCCAAATTTCGGTTGAAAATGTTTGTAATTTACAGACATTGCTCAAAGAACAACGATTTCTTAGCAGACCATAAGAGGCCATGGTGTAACTTCTTCAGGAAAACTCGGAATGGCCAGATTTGAGAAGCTGTTCACAGACAATTAGTAGCCTTTGGGTGTTGTCAGCAACTCGAAAGAGGTTGTGCCGTGAGAAATGAAAGTTGTTCCGTCCGGGATTCGTACATGCATCTTCGGCATATGGGTCGATGCAATTTCCCACTACTCACGGAATCTTAGCTTACTGAATAGGTAAGTGAAAGACAGCGTTCACATTGCCCGTAGCGTGAACATAAAGCACACTTTGGTTAGTGTTGCAAAAAATTCATCTGAGCGACACCCCAGCCATTCTACTCTCATTAATTTCGATTCATAGATCACAACCAGGCGTACGCTGAAATTTACAAATTTACCCCATCTTCGGATTGTTTTAATTTTTCGAAATGCTTGTGTGAATATTCGTAAGCCTTCCGCCAGAAAGTCCAAGTGTAAATCAATTAAGGGTTAAAAAAATTCAAAGTTTCAATCATCAAAGAAAGAGCACCCACAATTGAAAAACAAAATCCAACACACATCTGCCACGCCCGTAAATACTTTCAATTCAAAAATGTCAAATTCGTTTAAGACCAAACAAAGACGACGCCTTCGGCCCTCAGCTCTCACCCCCACACATATCCCGCAAGCCGTCTTAAAGTCAACACAAATCGAAAAGAGATGCGTCATCGAGATGCATTTAGCATCATAATCTAATCCCTCCAAACAATCCCATCGATAATTGAAAAGCCGGGAATTCGTCTTGTCTGCCGCGTAATGATGTGGGTACACGGTGAGTACCATGATACCATTCGAACAGTCGTCGCCGCCGCCGCCGCCACTGCCGGGCCAATACAAATGTGGGTCAACTGCATTTGGTAGCTAGCGAGGCCGCACCTCGAAGATAACCCTCGTCTCGGGTTCCTTCATCATCACGCCGCCGTCGCGCTATTATGATCTTTCATTTTGGGGACGGGTCCCTTCGTAACTCCACAACAATGGGCTCCCGAATAGAGAGCAGAAAAAAATCTCTTAATACCCGACGTCAGTCGGGAAAGTAGCGAAATCACATCATCAGCATCGCCGCCGAGGTGTGTGCGCGACGTGGCAGCGTAGGTGGACAGGAGGGCTCCTCGGTCCCTGTGTCCCACATGATCTGAGCCGCCTCGCTGGGAGACGAGCCGGCTCAAAGGTGTGACACTATGGATCGAGAGTGACGGCTGCGCATTATAATTCTGCAGATAACTGCTGCAAATGGAGCTCTCCCCCCACCCACTCCATATGAATACGAATGTCAGCGAAGCACCGCGAGTGATAGACAAATCCATTATGGCATTTCTCCCGGTTCACCTGGACCGACTGACTTTCTGAAGACGATTACGCGGAGGTGTGGCGCCGCGAAGAAGATGCAGCAGGAAGTCGATGGCATAGATTAGCCAGCCGCGAGATGACTCAGACCAGGGGAGCACTCGTATCGGTGCTGTCGCAGCAGCATGAGCTCCGAATAAAGTGAAGGGTCACGATTCGTTATGATCAGAGATTGACAGGTGTTTCCAATGACATTACTCGCCGGCGTGTGTGCAGCGCATTCGCCGCAGGTGATGTCGGGGTATGTCGCGGTCCCATGTCGCGCTTTTGTTGCCGGATAGTGCCTGGTAATGGTGGCCGACAATGGCTTTATTAGATCACTTGCGATATGCGACCGTGTGTCGTGTGGCCTTTCTCTTTCGGTTGTGTCATTGGAGCCGGGCAAATCTTCCTTGGTCAGATGTGAGAGCTGTTCAACCAGTTGGAAGTCTCTCCAGCGGTCAGTTTGCGAGGTGAGAGTGAAAGCAGAAGAACGAATCGTTAGGATCCACTTGCTAAGATATTCTACTCTCTCCGCATTCGAGGCTAATTGCGAAAGGATGGCACTATACGGTGCAGCGGTGCAAGATTTGGAAACTTAGTATGTCTGTGGGATTGAAAGCTGTGGCCAGAAGCAGTTCTGGTGCTGGAGGCATGTGTGTCGTAACACTATTGTGAGAGAATTTGATTTCGCAGAACCGTTCAGATAGTGCAAACAAATGAAGTCGTGCAGAGCAAATCACGGCGCCAGTACCTCGTTAGTGGCGTTTAATTAGGCTTTGCTTAAGGCCATGATTCTGAGTTGAGCCATAAATATAAAAAGGCATTTCGTTCGTGAAAAGGTCAAATGCAGCTTTATTGTATTTAATGGCCATACTCGGTCGGATCAGATTGAATCATTGTTTCTTCGTTGAATTCTGTCAGAATTGATAGTCAGGTTCTAAGTGCAACGTGGAAGGTAAAAGCTATTGTTCGGGACTAGTTCGGTAACACACCCGATGTAGACTTTTAAGCAGACGCTGTTCTTATTGTTTGTGGTAGTGGTACAGCGGAAGTGTCTAGATGTTTTCCCATCTAGAGGAGTGTTTGAAAGAGGCTCACGACTAATATGCACGAGTGTCACTCACTTTGAACCATATTCTTTTGACTTAAGTAGGGAATGCAGTGGCTGAGAAAATGAGAGACGAACAATATAAGCTACGTGTTAAATAGTTCGCTTATTTTTACTGACAATCAAATCAAACGCAAGGTTTGTTTTCACGGCTCCTCTCAAAAGTTATTCCAAAAATTGTTCCAGGTTTCGCAGATAACATAAGTCAGATGGGAGTTTTGCAATTTATCTTTGGTTCTGCGTGACGTCGTGATCTCGGAGAGTAAATTTATGGGAAGTCAATAGCATCAACACCTTCTACAATAGGCCCATTAGAAGTAATGTGACAGAAACAACGGGTTTCAAATGGAGCTTGTTGGTGTACAAAATTTTTAACGAAAGTTGGATTTTTGTGGACTTTGGTAGTAAAGCATCTCTTAAGGTTTTTCATAGCAATAATATAAAGCTGAAAATTATTCCTGAGAACAGTTTCCCTATTTTGGAATCGACGATATTAAGGAAACAAAGAACGCGATAAACGCGACAAAATGAACCACATCGTGCCAATTGTTAAAGGAGCTGCAGTGCTGTAGGGGTTCAAGAAAATCATGGAATACTGAAACGGACAATATCTGTTGTTTGACAGACTTCCATATCTGCTACATTTATGAAGTCATTTGCACAAACTTTTTGAAATAAGATGCACTTCAGCTAATATGCAATATTTAAATACAACATTCCAACTTCGAGAAACACTTGAGACACACAGGCGCATATATGCACATAAATCGATTCAAATATTTTCATAATAATTTAAAACTCTTTTCCAGCTTTTGGAGATGACGATCTGTCAAGTTAAAACCAAAAAATCTACGCCTGCACCCCCTCACATTTCCCGCATTCTCCTAAATGTATTTAGGAAACCATTTTATATCTGTAGAAAAATTCTCCATCAAAAATATTGGTATTTTCATTACGACAGCTCGGTGCCAGTTAATGTAACGAACTGGCAAAGTCGCTTACACTGAAAGAAATAAAAGAAACTTTTACGGCAGGCCTTATATGTGTGCCTTATATGTGTGTAAGACTAATTTCATCTAGATACAATTTAGGATAAATTGATGTAATTTCGCCAAATTCATGCTGTCTCTATGCTTAAACCAATCCTCTGTCAGATGCCTTTCAGCTATATAAGAACATTTGGAGTCCGGGCAACATTGAGCTTGCTGTCGTATGTTGCAGTCTGCCAGATTAGAGAGAGCTTTGCAAATCCCAACACAGAGAGGAGACCTTGACAAAGACTTACCCATGTCATTATAAATATCCTTGTCCTAGTTTCAAACAAAGTTCCTGCAGTTCACTGTATAATCTTAGTTCTTACTTAAATTTTTAGAAATATAGATGTTGAATTAGTTTTCCTACTTGGCCACTTTCTCCTTCCTTTCATGTCATCATTTTCACTTTGAGAGCGACTCAAAAAAGCATACTCGGAATTCTCCTATTAGCGCCAGTGATATTTTTTGAAAATATTGTGTGCAGCTTTATCCATTTGTGCAACATTTGGGCTTGTAATTGGCGTAAAGGGGTATGGTAGAATGGTGAAGGTATGAGGTATAGATGTGCCTGTGCCTAGCTAACTCACGCAGTTGTACTTATAGCGAATCATGTCGTTTGAATAAATGCTTTTTCATCGAAAACGTGTTTCAATGTTTCACGTGTCCGAGTGAGCCAAATTCAAGTTTCCATTTTGCATGCAAATTAAGAAAATCATTTATTTTCATGCATTATGGAATTTTTCTTCTTCTTCTTCTTCTTGTGGTGCTACAGTCCGGTGTGAACCTGGGCCTCAACCAACGTGCTTCTTCAGCCAGCACGATCTTTCGCTAGCTGTCCCAGTTACGCACTCCAAGTTGGTTGAGGTCCTTCTCCACTTGTGTGCGCCACCTTAGCCTGGGTCGTCCTCTGTTGCATTGTCCCAATGTCTCAGATTCGAAAACTTTTCGGGCTGGGGCAGCGGTGTCCATACGCCCTACATGGCGTAGCCAATAAGCTTACTTACTTAAAATTATGAAATACAACGTCGTTCAAGTGACTGCCTAAACTGGCTTTGGAGGTCCCACAAATGAGCCCAAGGGGGTGAACTCACACCTTAGAGGCGGCCACTAAAACACAAAGTGTCCGTCTAACAAACAGTTGCTCCATCCTACTTTGCCGTCGACTTGAACGTCACTGTAATAACTATATGCAGTACCCTGCCTTCTGCTTCTATGCTTGTACAAAAAATTTTCAAAGTATACAGAATATCGTGAATCAGTGACACACGAATATACCAGTCCAATTAGACGGCTTCATTTTCAAAGATTTCTTTGAGAGTTCTTTTCGGGCAGCGATCGGTTAAAATCAGCGCAGGAGGACGTGGAAGATTGATACAATCGTCAAATCTGACGGTGTTCTCATGGCTAACATCAAGAGCTCTCCCTTGTGCTTTGCCAATTGAAGTAAGCACTTAAGTGAAAGGAAGTGAGGTGCAGAAGCTTGCCCAGAATGCACCTCATATTGCTGAAGTGAGAAATGCTGGGAATAAAATTTGATTGACAAGACGTTTTGGAAATAAATTCAGATATTCCTTAATACTGTTCAAGCGTTAAGCCACTCATTTCAATACAAGGCTTAAATGTTTAAAGGCCTCAGTGTCACAATTACCGATGATTAAGACGATTAGATGCCTCAATGTGTATGTGACTTCATGGCTCCCGTGACGACTCAATATAAACAGCTCAGGTTATGATCACCGGCTGCCAGTGCCAAAAATTTCCTGATTTAATCAAAACTAAAAAATTAAAAATTAAGCAACTCACAGCTACGAACAGAAAGAGCTTCCACATTCGCAAGCAAGATTCGTCACACAACAAAAGAGACTAAATATAACAACGCCACTAAGTTGCCACCCGTCCTAAGGCCCCACCCAAGTTCACCTCAGACTGACTGCACTTCTTCCCACGATCATCAAGAGCGAGACAATGTTGCTTCATCATAATACGCATTCGATTGTTTCAAGGCCAGAGAACATCCAACTTCCCCTTCGTGTCCTATTAGAACGGAAAGTCAATCATGGCCCGCTCCTAATTAGTTTTCAAGATTCTATGATATGCCTACAAGCTTAGGTCTCAAGCACACCTTTGTAAGTCCCTCTAGACCGCTGCTGGAGTCGCGTAAGTCTCAGAAAATGCATACTTTCAAAATTCCTTTGTAAGCGCATGTCAGTGGACTGATGAACCCGCAAATTCCTCCTCTCCGGAGCCCTGTGTGTAACTCCATACATGACATGGCGGGCCATTCGTGTTCATTTCGCATCTTTTTTGTGTTGCTTTGTCTTCCTCCCTAAACAAAGCATGTAAAGATGGTACTCGTGTGAAAAATGCGTCAAATCAACAATCCGTGCAGTTGACGCCGCTGCCGCCGCCGACACCGCCACCGAGCACAACAACAGCCACGACAACGTGTTTAGTTTCCGCCATTCGTCGTTCTGCATTAATTCTCATCGCGCGTCTACGCCATGACATCCACATCCAAGTCTGTTGCCATAAAGCCACCACAGACATTGCCGCTCCCCCCCTGCCGACGCAGCACCGCCCTCGCCGCCGACACAACCAAGATGATGAAGTACAAGAAAAAATCTGTTTAAATAATGTCTTCACACTTCTGTGGTCAACAAAACAGAATTTCGGACAAAAAACTGGACAAATTGGACCACAGTAGGACGAGGCATCGCAGACAAAAGGAAGCTCGACGAATGAAACAAGTGATCGAGGCAAGGACTACGGAGTGCCCAAGAACCCGAAAAAAAAACAAACGAAAAAGGGCTCAGGCGGCAGTGTGCGGAATTCGCACAGCAGGATGCCACCACGCAGTTTACCATTGCTCCGAAGGTTAACCGGTAAAATATCCACCCGACAGCTCCCCCGCGCCTAGGCTCCGTCTCCCGTCCCGGCATGACGCGACGCCGTGAAATGAAATGTCCCCAGTGCCATGTCTCCTATCCTGTCACACAATGAATGGAATTGGTTCAGTTTTGCGGCGGCTCGGCGGTATGCTGTTGTGTCGTTGGTGAGGTCTTTTTCTTTTTCTGTGTCGCAGCTTGACGCTTGTGACGGAGAGAGTGTGTTGTTTATTCTCGAGATGTCAAAGTTGTCCTCCGATGTCCACTGACACGGGGAGCACAGAGACCCGCAAAATAGTGCTCTGCATGTCCATTAGTCACCGGCAACCATCCAAACACTGATGTAACTGTGTGACACGCAGAGCGCCAGATTGTGCGGCACGGCGGAGAGAGGAGGGCTCGCTCCTAGAGCCTTCATTGGTCGGGTGGCTGAAGCGACTCATCCGCTCTTAGATCTAATCACTTGTGGTGTTAAGTTCGAGGAGGCGAATGCAATTCGATTGTTTCCAGGCGAATTAACGCAATCGGTTCTTTCTTGCAAAATGGAATGTAAAATGGACGGCTACAGCGGCTGTCGGTGGCTAAGGTGGGAGCGGTGTGGCGGTGGCGGCGATGCCAGCCAGAGCGGTTGCGGTAGCGGTGGCTGTGGCGATGGCGATGGCGATGGCGATGGCGATGGCGATGGCGATGGCGGTGTCGGTGGCGGTTACTGATGTGCTTGCTGTGGGACAATTATAAACAATTCATTTGGCACGAATGTTGTTCCAGGGTCTGCCTGGATAGGGGTCTCCTGTTGATCCGGCCGTCGGCCGTTTGTTACCTGAACGCAGCAAGGACATATGGCGGACGGGGGGAGAGCGCTCTCTCAACCGCAAGAGACGTCATGATCGTTATTCCTTTGAAAAGTCTCTTGTCCCTCCTTTGTGGTGGTTTATTTTCGCCAGTCCTTAGCTGGACGGCTTTGTTAGGAGGGAATTCACTTTTTTTTTGTGTTCTGCGTGCACCCATATCCGGTTCACACCTCGAATGAGCCGCGCAGGGGATTGTTTCACACTTTTGCAGTGGCTGGAGGGGCGGGCGGCAAGGGCTGTCGGCGAATGTAATTTGAATTTTGATGGAAGAACAGACGGGCAGACTCTGATGCTGTGGGGAAAGTTGATGTGGCTTGACATGTCCCTCGGTCGGAGATCAGTGCTGCAGCTGCAGAATTTCACACTTCGACTGAGATTTGATTCGACAGTGGAGTGGCGCATGGACATTGGAAATAGGCCGAGAATTGAAATGGGCTTATGGAGCTGCTGAAGGGTTGGGGTGTGAGAAAACAAGGAAAGAATGGGTAGTTTGACAAAATCCTGGCAGTGAGCTATTAAAGGCCAGACAACAATTCATATCGAGGATCGGTGCCTGAGATGTTGCCGCTCATACTATGGGAAGCCGGGAAAACTTCGACGTTCACATCACAACGTTAAAAGGAAGGAAGACCACGACGTACACACCAAGCTGAAGTTCGTAACCACTTGGGCCTTCGATCTTCTTAATCTTGTCAAATGTGGAGGCCTGCTAAGAGTCTCCGCAAAGACATTGCCTGCAGATTTCCCATTCGCGCCGTTGTGGACAAGCTTCATAAATACGTCAAGCTTGTCACTGTCAGTTCGTGCGAAACTGTTCATGAAGACAAAGATTGTGCTAGACTCTAGTTCATCTTTCTAAACCTTCAAGTCAGCTCGATACGTAAAAATTAATGAATGAAGCAACAAACATGAACACAAGAAAGAATCCTACGTTCACTCTCTGTCAGTTTTCAGACCTCATTCTCATCTTCTTTGCCTTTCATCCCGAAAACTTACTCAAAACTTACAGCCGAGCACCACGAGAATCCCTCCCATGACACTGATCTGTCTCGAGATTCCATCACATCTCCGTCCAATAGAGACACCAACCTACGACCGGTTTGAGTAAACAATTTCCAACATCCTCCCATCAACTGCCTCACACTTGGTCTCTCATATTCCGCCACCAGCTACCGCATTTGACATCGCTAAGCACCTCAGCGTCAAAGAGATTATGCCACCCGGAAAAGCTGCACTTCTCCGCATCTAGCAGCGCCGCACTATCTTCATCAGCCAGGCCTGTCTCTCCTTCCGTCAAGTGTCGCCCCATAGATCGCAACGACTCGCACGCTTTTCCAGGCATCCACATCAATTAAGTCATTTGCAAATCAAGCTAGACATTCATCTAATTTGACAGTTCCATGTTCGACACTGAAATCAATTTGTAATTACAAAGTAGGTATATGTGTTGTGCGGGTCTCCCCGGCTTAGCCGGTGCCTGTGTCAATGCGACGACCATCATTGATTGCCGATCTACAACAACGAACAGCGTCACCGATGTTATTGCCGCTTATTTGCAGGGAGCCAGTGCGGGGACGCAGTCACCTCAAAGTCATTGCAACGGCGGCAGCAGCACCAGCACCAGCAGTCTCCTTAGTGTCGTTAGAGTGAATTTCGCCAGCCCCAGAGCCGAGTCCTCCGTTCCCCCTCCCTCCGCCGGCCCGTCAAGCGATCCCGATTCGTACTCGATGGGTATAATGTCGTGACATTACCAACCCACCTTCCCGCCGATCGCCCTGCATTCGGGGCTCTCCGCGCTCGCAGATCTCGACTGAAACCACCTCATGGTGATTCGATACAAATCTGACATTTTTTCGAATTGGTAATTAAACTTTAGCCATCGCAAGGACGCGGCAGCGGTGTTGCGCGGCGATGGGGTAGCTGCTCCTCGCTGCGCACCGCGCACCATCGGGGCGAAAGACAAGCAGAGGCACAGAGCGAGAGAGAGAAAAGGCGTAAAAGGAAAAGATGCAAATGCGGCTCGAAGTGCACGGCGAGGCGGATATGGTCCACCAGTTGTCTGGTTGCGGCTCAATCCAACAGAAGGTGTATGCGAGCCGAAATCGCGTTCGCACTCCGCAGGAAAGCACCGAAGAAAAATGAGAATATCGACAAGCGCAGGAAAGCAGAGAGAGAGGAGAGCCGAAAAGACGTGAAAGCGCCTCTCATGTTCAGTCGTCGTGTCGTGATTCTGATCGATTAGGAGTCGGCACTCAAAAGTTAATGCGCGCAATTTGGAAGACTGAATCTGATTTGGTGTCTTCGGAGGGAAATTAATTGCACTTCGTTTAAATGATCAATTAAGATGGCTCCGGAGAGCGCAGCGGAGACGGCCGCAGGCGGCGGGCGGGCAACGGGCAACGCAATGCCGGCATTTGAAGCAATTTAAGCAAATTTTATTGTGAGCTCCACTGATCGCAATCGAAAAATGACAATTACTCGAGGCTCGAGGTCCCAAGGTAAGTCGTCTTTCTCTTCGAACGGAAAGTTTACTTTGGCGGCGATTGTGTGCTGCTGCGGAAGAAACTCTGCAAGCAAACGGTTATGACTTTCGCTGCAGGAACTTTTAAAGGTAATGACCTTCTTTTAGCTCAGGCAGCTACCTTCTGTTAGGAACGGGCTTCACCCTTGACTTTCAGAGGTTCGGAGTTGGTTTCTAGCAGCCTATGGTCTTCTATATGTTCTCGCTGTCATCATCAAATATTGGACAGTATGTGCGGGAACAACGTCTTGAAAAAATGCGTCACAATGGGCGGCGACAACATTGAAGTATCCAGGGATACCTAGCCTACGTAGTTATAAGGACCAACAGCAGTGCCGAAATAAAGCGTAGAATAACGCCTTCCAAGCGACGTTTCTTTGGGTTCAAGAAGATATTGCCAAATAAAGTCTTTTCTCGAAGCACCAAGCTGGCTTAGTCATTGCTGCCTTTCTTCATGGAGGAGAACCATTTCAGCCAATCGCTGTCTCTTTAGGAGCAAGAACCAACTAAGAAACAAAGCAAAGCTTCCCCTCGGAAGACTAAGCTGGCTCTCTCAAACATCCTGTTCATACCAGTTCGGCCCCTAACGAACTAAGACTTTTTTAAGCGAATGAGGAAGACCTTGGCTTTTGGAGAGAAAAGTTTTACGTAGGGATTTTGGTTCTGTGTGTGTTGATCGTGCCTGGAGCACACGATTCCACGACGACCGCTGCAGACTGTACGGCGTCACCTTAAGATCTACAGACATTTAGAATAGCGTAGTAGATTGCAGCTCCAGTCCTAAGACTCTTCGAATCCTAGGCATTACGTCAAAGGAATAGGGGACATCTTCGTCTAAAATGGAGAAGGTTCTCAACTACCTTTGGAGTTGAAAAGGTCCTCGTCATGCGAAGTTGCGGGGGAAAATTGAGAAAGACAATAGTTGTTGCGGAGGCATGTTAATTAAGGCCCAGGTCAATGCCGAAATGCGGCGCCAACTCAAGTAGAATTCGAAGAAATACGAATTTAACGAAAGGAATACAAATGCAATGTGGGCTGATCGCTGAAAGTGACCAACGCAGCTTAGCCCACACGAGCTTCTGTTCGTCTACAAGGGTGGAAGCATTTTGGGGAATAAGCTGCGGTTGGAATTAGAGCGAGAAACTTGGATCGAGGCTGATAAGCGAACCACCATCGAAAGGGTCCAGCTACCGCATAAAGCAAGGAACGGCTCAAAGCACCAACAACCGATGTCATATCACAACGAGGACCTCGTTCTCATAGAAAACGAATCTACTGCCATCGAAGAGTCAAGGAAATTGGAACCCCGGCATCGCGGGTCATCAAGTTGTTGCCTAACGACATGCCTAACGCAACCAACGAAAGCTGATCACCGTCATGGCATCAGACAAACGCAAGCCCGGGCGTGAGTTTCCCGAAAAAGGTTCTACTGGTGACGAGGAGGATTGCTTCGATCTCGACGACGAGTTCAAGTATAAAGTGGCTAAGCGGCAACGTTATGGTTACTTACTTAAGGTGGCGCTACAGGGAGGGGTGGACCTGAATCTCAACCAACAACCTTTCGACTTGCGTGCGCCACTTGAGTCGCTGCCTTCTTTTACTGTGTCGTCCCTCGGAGGTGGATTCGAAGACTTTTTGGGCCGGAGCAATGGTTTTCATCCGCTCTACATGACCTAGCCATCTCAATCGTTAAACCTTCACTCATCTGGCTAAGTCGATGTCGCTGAACAGCCGAACTGAACACCTCCACTCACCATCTATGCAGAGGGGACCGAAAATCACACGAAGAATTTTCCTCTCGAAGTAACCAAGAGTAGCTTTATCCGCTTTTAACAAAGTCCATGCCTCCGCGCCATACAGCAGGTTTGGGACGATTAAAGTCTTGTAAAGCGTTACCTTGGTTGTTCGAGAGAGGACTTTGTTTATCAATTGCTTTCTTAGCCCAAAGAAGCAACGATTGGCAAGAGTTATCCTTCGTTTGAATTCAGCCATGGTGTCATTGTCTGACTTGAAAGCGGTGCGTAGGTAGACAAAGTTTTAGACCACTTCAAAGTTATGTCTGTCTGCTGTGACGTTCTGCCCGTGGCGTCGTTGTTAGGTGTCCTTTCTCGTTGACAGCATACACTTGGTCTTACCCTCGGTTAGCGCTAAACCCATTTTCGCAGCGTCCGTTGCAATACCCACAAAAGCGCCATTGTCATCAGGCTGCCTTCTTCCAGTAATGTCAATGTCGTCGGCATATGCGAGTAGTTGGACGGACTTCTGAAAGATTGTTCCTCTGTTGTTGGTGTTCGAGTTTTGAACAATACTTTCAAGGACGATGTTGAAAATGTCGCATGACCGCGCGTCGCCTTGTCAGAATCCTTTCCTGACCGCGCGTCGCCTTGTCAGAATCCTTTCCTGACCTCAAAGGTCTTGATTAGGTCTTTACCGACCTTTGATGGAGCAGCGTGCATTCTCCATCGCCAACCTGCACAATCGGACGAGTTTGGTAGGGATGCCAAGACTACATAGGCAATGTTGTCATTGCAGTATTTGAAAACAACCGAGGTGGTTCGTAAAATACATCACAGCGGGAACGGAGGGCAATATATGAAAAGAACGTCATTTAAGTCCATTCGCGGCACTTTCATTCAGGCATATCATCGATTGTTTCGTCTCTATCAGGAGTGTTTTCTGTGTAAATAATGACAAGAACTCGACTGATACGTCTGTTGTCAATGTAAAACTGCTTAGATGATGAATGACGAACATTTGAGGAATATTTGCCCTCTTAATTAGCAATGCATGAGGCACTGTTAAACTAGCTACACCCTGGTTGCTTGCGAGCTGAGGACCACCGCGTTTTCTTTCGGAAGGAATTCCTATAAGTTTTGGAGCTGAGAATAGCTTAGTGCATCACAGATGAGCAGAGACTCTAAATTCAGACAATTGGACCCACCGAAAGTGTAAATAGCTTTCTTCTAGCGTACAGTAACCCACATTGAATGAGCCGCATTCAGGAACACAAAGCGTCCACAACCCACTCATAGTTCTCGTGGATATTGTACCCCGCAATACAGTCTGTTTTCCTATTTCCTACAAATTCTCCTTTTTATTACGCAATGTTCAAAAAATTATGCAATCGTCCCTATAGACATATCATGTCCTTGATGGTTACTCATAAAATACCGGAGTCTAAATTTCTTCATCTTTCCATGGCGCTTCAGTCGGCGGTGGATGTGGGCCTCAACCAACATGGCTCTTCGGCAAGCACGATCTCTTGCTAGCAGCTCCAGCTGCGCACTCCAAGTTGATTGAGGTCCTTCTCTATTTGTGTGAATCATCTCAACCCAGGCCGCCCTCTGTAACGTTGCTCTAATAGCTCGGATTCGAAGACTGTTCGGCCCGGAGTAGTGGTGGGCATACGCCCTACATGACCTAGCCACCTTAAGCGTTGGATCCGGAGACGCCTGACTTGGTGTATGCCGCCGCACCGCCCACAAAGTTCGTCGTTGAGCCTTCTCCTTCAGACGCCTTCATCGCAAATAGGACTAAAAATCGCACTCAAAACTTTTCTCTCGAAAAGATTAAAGGCTTCCTCATGCGCTCTTAGTGACGTCCAGGTTTGAGTGCCATTAAAGAGGACTAGGATGACCAAACTGTTGTTTAGTCCTTCGGGAGAGAGCTCCATTTCTCAGTTGCCTCTTGAGGCCAATGAAGCAGTGATTGGCAAGAGTTATTCTGCCTTTGATTTTACTATCAATGATGTTGTCCCTATTTAGCGCGAAGCCGACGGATACTTTACTTCTGATGCCTAGTAGTACGCTCTGTCCGGAACGTCAATTATGTATGTATGTCCTTCCATGATGATAGCAGACACTTCTTCTCGTCCTAATTTATCGCCAGACCCATTTTTGTTGCTTTCCCTTCAATGCAAACAAACGCCTAATTCACAGCTCGATGTGATCGTCCAATGACGTCAGTGTCGCTCGTTAAACGGACTTTTTTCAAATATCGCACCTCTGGTGAAGTCTAAACTCTTCTTAAAAATACTGCTGCAACTTTTTCGCTCCTGCACCTTGAGATTATTGCGACGTCCTTCTGACTGATCACATTATCTAAATTTAGCTTCCATCCCATTGCCGAGCTCCCTCCGATTGCCACACAAAGGCGTTGAACCGTCATTTTTCATAAGAACACACCATTCACCCATTCATAATGAGGCAACAACGTTGCAGCGCACATTCCAAAATCCGATCCGTCTCCCGCTCGGCCACTCCGCCTCCGACAGCAGCACTGTCCTTCCCAGACGCAACTGTGCGAGCCAACACCATGCAAAGTAAGAGAATTATGAAACGCTATGTGTTGCGAAATATGGTGGCTGAAATCCCTTTTCCGATACACACACCCGAACACTAGGCAAGCAGTCCTCTCGTTTTCATTTGCGGGACCGGTTTACACCGGATCCGAGAGAGTTCGGTAAACAAACCAAAGGCCCCTCCGCAGGATTGCGCTGTGTGTGCACAATGGGAATCCACTGTGATGGCGCGCAGAAGGAGGGAAGGGGCGATACCGCCACCTCCGTCAGACTGTCAGCGGTCGGACGCAAGAAGTCCGAAGAAACAAGCTGAATACAAGGCATGTCACGTCAGTTTTGAAAGGAGAACAAAAAAAACCGACACCACTCCTCCTCTCGCCCAGACTCCGCAGCAAGGAAATAGAAACCGAAAGGACACAATAGGAGCGACTGACACTGAATGCTTGATTTGGTTCGTATTCAAATTTTTCACGCTATCCCATCCTCCCAGGATACAGCGGATCACATTTCAAAGGAACCATGGGAATGTGCTCCCAAACCTGCGGATGCATCCTAGAAAAGTTGTCCAAACCATGTTGCAAGCCTAGTCTAGCCACTGTTCCACACGGTGTCCTTATTTGTGTGTTAGACTCATCGGAACGGGGGAACACGGTGACAGAGATGAGAAGGGTGTGGAGAATGTGTGGAGAGTGAGAGTGTCCATTCGCCTGGTGGTAGCGCGCCGTTCTCAGCTTCTGAAAGCCGATACGTCTGCCGTGTCGTCCCTTTTTCTAACTCATTGCCTTCCCAGGGGTGTGTGTAGTGTGTACCCTTCCCAGACGTTCACTTTCCCCTCGACTGACCTGCTGCTGCTGCTGCTGCTGCCTCCATTAAACAGTGTCCACATCAGACAGACACCATCTCGGACTAGAGTTCGGTTTCGTAATTCCACGAAAAGGTGTTGAACAGTGATGTACCGACAGTGAGCACCGCATAAATATCAGTTTCACACTGTCGCCCGTCCCCCGTCCGTCTGACTCACCACCACTGACCCCCAAACCGATACAACACCATTCACCGAGATTCTTGGGAAATCCTCGAGCCCCCTACCAAATCGATTCGGCATTCCAGCGTAATTTATGTCAAATCACTTTCAAATCAGTCAAACGCGACTTTTATTACGATGTCCCAGAGGACGACCGACATGCGGCTGCAAGTCGTGCAACCCGCGTCCAACCGCGGCCGCTCTGACATAAATTGCGTACACACTCGCCTTGCGCATGGTCTGATTTGACAAGTGTCTCGTTGCTTATTAAATAATAAAACGCTTATGGTGCGCCTCGGCAGCAACAGCGGCGGCGGTGGGAAAGGCCGCCACGACTCGAAAATGGACAAATTTCCAACTCGACGCGCCGCTTGTAGGCTGGACCGCGCTGCCAATGGTGACAGAGTGCGCAACGGCGGCGGCGTGCAGGTGAAAAATAAAAAAAACGTCTCAGCCGATCTCGGCCACTTCACAGGCGACCACGACGACGACGACGACGTCAGCGACGTTGGGTAAACATGGGCCACTGCCGCAATTAGCAGCGAAGCGTGTTGGCAGATTTGTCCTGCTAACACTTGTTGATGGTAATTTTGGCAGTGCTTGGCAGGCCGTTTGCGCACCACTAACGTCAGCCGCTAAGTGCTTGCCGGTGTACCTGACGCTACGTTACGGCGCTCACTTGATGACTTTATTTGCCGTGGCGGTGGCAGCGGCGATGAAGGATTATGACAGAATTCATAATCTGAACAGGTCTGAATTTGGGAACAACTTTTAAGAGCAACTTTGTGACACCGACCGTACGGATTTTTTTCCTGCGGCACAGAATTTTCGCCTTCCCGCCTTCACACGCCTCTTCGGGTTCGTTCCGTGAACGCAAAGTTTTTGGTCAAGATGGGTCTGAAAATGACCGACAATGATAGTGTAACGGAGCAACCGCCCACATCCTGTTCACTCCTCCCGGACTCCGCCCCCGCGCGGTGTCACAATTAATGGAAACTTTCAAGATCACCTCATATTCATTAGGCGATGTTCCCACCGACGACCACGGTCCCAACAATGCAATCACGGCTGCCGCGGCTGCCTCTGCCACGTCCGCGGGAAGTGAGTAATGCGCTAAATTGCACGGCATACAAAACAGCGCACAACGACTGCCGCAAGAATGCGCCTGTATCGGTGGCCAAATGGGCGAAGGTAATTCAATTGGTGGAAATAAATGTCCTGCAGTTCCTTCGCATTTACCAAACGCCACTTACTAATTATTCCTAATTAATTAATTAAATTGACTTGTCCCGGCGCGGCGGGCGAGGCCGAAGCGATGGCGAGCGGGGCCCGGACCTATCTGGCCTCTAAGTGGCCTGTTGGTGGATCTTCGCGCGCATCGACGGAGTCGACCCTTTGCGCAGTGGTCGCGTCGCACCAGCCGCTGCTGCATGGCTGCCGTGGCGGAGGTAATCATTTAGCGGATTGGAGCATTCGGTAAATTTCTGTAATCTATTTGAGTATAATCTTCGATCATTTCCTTCTTCGCGTTCTGCTTCGTCCTCGCGCCGGACTGTGTGTGTGTGTGTGTCTAGGGAGAATCTGTGCGGCGGCCGTTTCCCTACATGAGTGCAAAGCCGAGGTCTCCATCTATGTTCGCCAGGTGAGATGGCAGCCAGCGATACTTACGCCTTCGGACGGGGACATTCAAATCGATTGGAATAATTAAAGGTGTCGTACTTGCAGTCTGCCGCCGCGGCGGTGGGAGCACCGGAAGATCTGGCCATGCGCGTGGCGTGGTGGCGGTAGTTAGCCGACCTCTGCGCGCAGATCGATCTGTAGATCGTGTATCTATGTTGTCCCAGTATGCTGGGACCTCTTGTCGCACACCGATTGCATCGCATTGATGCTGTGTGTTGGGAGATTTAATGATAATGAGATTCTACGTACCGGCCGGCAACCAAAGTCGATGGCCTTCGATAAGGCGGATGCCAGCTGGTCAACTGGGAAGGTGACACTCCTTCTGCTGCACCTGCTGCATGAGATTGGGAATTTCAAAAATTCGCTGCGATTGTAAGCCGGGGCCATACCCGAATCTGGAGTGGACCACCCGCAGGTGGAACATGTTCGATTGCCACAAGTGATAAATTTTCACCATGAATTAGCTGCTCGAACAGCGACTTCCAAAAGCAGACGCCGACTGGCCATTTGAAGAGCACTCGAGCACTCGGGCACTGCCGCATTAACATTCCGCCGGCATGCATAGATCATCTTGATCTGGAAAAGCTCAGTGCGAGCAGAAAACTCGCCTGCCACGGCCCATACATGGCTGGGGGAGCGGCGGCATCAACACCCTACCAACTCTAGCTGCGAACTTATTCGATTGTGCGCCGAGTGCACTTGTCATAAGCAATTGCAGCCGCTGCTGTCTGTCTCCGGCCATCCCTGTCACAGTCGTGTTCCTCGCCCGTAAAGAGCCCCTTTGGAGACATGTGCCCGCACCGCCACACACTGGTATGGTCTGCTGCATTGCGAATTGCTTGCATATTTCAATAGGCTGTGAAATTCTTTTACGGGCCTTTTGGAAGTGGTCCGCGGTAGGTGCTTGGCTCGCTTGGTCTCGATGGGTGGCTTCTGGTGAGAGGTGGACAACCTTCAGGTTCTCAGTGTTGACTAGTCAGACAGAAGAAGTTGATCGGAACATGAATGGCGGGCAGTTTTGACAAATCAAGGAAACAGCGACTGATAGCCTTAGACGGAACCATCTCTGAGAGATAAGCTTAGATTGAGTGCGGCCAGCATACTTCTGACGAACATAAGCCTCTTCCTAATAAGCCATTCCATCGTGTGTAAATGACCCAAAGATTGGTACTCCCCTCCGTGCAAAACTGTATCCACTTCAGCTTTTGACCCCCAACGCAGCGCATATTCCACGCTTGTTACGCAACCGCTTTGAGCCACTTTTCGTCAAATGAATCTTCCGCCTCCTTCCCCTCCCCCTCCCCCTCCCACCGATCCTTTTGACATACTAATGAGGCGTACCAAACGAACCCCAAAAACGACGCACAGGACTTCGAGGCATGGAAACGAGAACAGCGTTAATGAAAAATTATTTCAATTAACCGCGCTCGTTGATATTTCAAAGGTCTCACCATGCGTCGCCTTCTCATTCAATCTCCGGCGCGGAACCGCCAAGGAACCACACGCCGAAAAACCTCCGAGTGATTAACTCAGTTGTCAAAAAGTATAATCCCCCCAAAAGGCTTTTGTGGCAGTTACATGCCCTCGACCAGCGCAGAAGCTGTCGCCCCACACCGCCTCGGCCCCTCATCATCCATTGCGGTGCAGTTAAGTCCTTCTGCGAGCTGGCGCGGCCAAGAGTGACATAAGTGAGTGCCATCGCCGCTTGGTCTTCGTGTTCCTGCCACACAACTTTCCCACCACAGTGCTGTCCCTTGCACTTTTGCCGGTCCCGCTGCTGTGTGCACTGCCGTTGCCACAGCCAGCCTCAGCCCCGGCCGGGCGAGTCCATGTTGATGCAACAAAAAGTTACAAATCGATGGAATTCATGAGTGCTCACGTTATTCCTTCCCCCACCCGAAAATCCATTTGTGTGTGGTGTGTGGCTTGTGGTGTGCCGCGCGGTTCGCTGGTCCCTTAAGATTGATTTAGATAACCGCATCCGAAAAGTTGATCCTGCGCAACACAAAACCGGGCACGTACCTCACTAATAATGCCACCATGCCATAATCAGCCATACCGACACATCCCCGACGACGACGACAACGACTACAACGACGAACTACTCGGAATCCGTGCCGGGGAGCGCTGCTTTCCTCTTGTCTTGTTGTCCGTTCCTCCCGCGGCCGGCCCCTGACTAATGATCTGCATTCTGTTTCGAATGGGATTTTTTGACAGTTGTTTTGGTCATTCTTTGACATTGCATTGTTGTGTCCTTTCGGTTGGGATGCTTGATAAATTCACTCGGTGCGGTGCGATTTGGGAATACTCCCCATGCTCCGGGGGACTGGGCGTACGTGTGTATGTGTGCGTTCGGGAGATGGAAGTGACACTTGATTCTTGGTGGGGGGAGGGAGGGTTTTTTGTTATGTTAATTTTGACAAATATCCGAGGGATGATGGTGGGAGTCAAGTGAGTTGGAGGAGGACCAAGCTGAAACCAATTAGATTGAGAGGATAAATCGGAATCATATGTCAAAACGATGAAATCGGATAGATAAGGTGTCAAAATGATGAGAAGGATTGAGTTTCGGCTTCGGGTGTGCTTCTCAGGTTCTGCGTGATGTGCTCGATCATGTTCAGTCTGAACGGTGGTTGGAGCATGTGCATGAGTCACCTGCAGTGAGGGTGTGGAACTCTAGCTCTGCGACAAATGTGTGGCAGACGAATTTGTCTGCAAACAAAAGCGCAATCAAGGAAGTAAAATTGTTTCGCTGCGGGAACTCTTCATAATCGGGGACTTTTTCCTGGGACTGCTATCGTGGTGGACGGAATATGATTTAACTTGTCAAATGAGCTGTCCGAAGAGACTTTCCTGATTTATACAGCGTTTCATGTATCCAGAGTTGAGTAGTTCCTACTCAACTATTTGGGAAGGGAATCAGCTTTCATATTTCAGCTAACATGTTTGTTCTTATTAAAATTTCATTTAGGGGGATTTTAGTGAGATTTCGTCTTCCAGAAGCGTATCGCCGTGTCCTAGCATTGTATCGTTGTACTTCTTTCTTTATTTCTGAATGAGAATAAAACTGACATGAAACAAGAACCGCCAGTCTAAGGAGAACACTAACCAACACCATTTACTGAAACACATGTCTGGAATGGAGCCATTTAGTACCGTGTACATGAACTTTCTTTAAGTATAAAAAGTACCCCAGAATTAGTCCTTTTTCAAAAAGGAGCCGTTCCATGGTCTTTCCCGCAAAGGAACTATTTTGCGGGAACGAGTAATTAACTGCACGTCCGACAATAGTTTGAAGGGTGAACGTGTGAACATTCCTAAACTCTTGAAGGGGAAGAATGCAGCTGGCTGACTACTTTGAGAATTTCTTGTTAAAAAAGCGATAAAAGAGCGGATAAGACGCAACGTTACGTCGATGTTCTAGCGAGTCAATTGACTTTGCATGATAATTATTTGCAATAAGCTTTATCGCTCGTTGTTTTGATCCTATCCTGTCTTGTGGACTGCAGACCAGCTAGGAGCGTTGTTCTTTAGCTTTAGAAGAATATTCGCCTTGTCGTTCCAACTTAGAGGTTTCAAACACGCATGAGCCCTTTATGGATATAAGCTTGTTATATTAAGTTTTTATGACGCTTAAGTAACAGTTGGCAGCACTGGTTTTTGAAAACATTAAATTTCTCACTATTCTTTTCCCCCAATCGATTATGGTGTCAAAACCAGATTCTTATAAGCTTAACATACGCTGTCGTTTCAAGTCTATGGCCGAAAAGGAGGGGCGACTGGCAAGGAATGAATACGAAAAGCTAAGGGTATTGTCGTCAGCGAAGGAGTGAATTGGATTACAAGTGACAGGGAAGAGCAAGAGTGTCGGAGTCAAAATGTATACCTGGCGAACACCAGAATAAATATGGTGAATATCAAACTTGAACCAATCCAATACAACATGTATTGAACGGTTCGAAAGGAATTATCTAATACATTGATGACGAGGTTTATCGACACCATAAGCACGGATTTTTGACAAGAGAGCCTGATGTCGGACTTTGAAATATTAATTTTGACAATCTTTCTTTCTCCGTGCAAATATTGGTTTAACTTTTCGGTGGAGTATGGCATCAGATCATCAGTGGACTTGTTGCTGCCCTAGCTGTATTGCCGATCATAAAGAAGCTTCGGAGATTCAAGCTGACGGTTTAAAAATTAGAGAGAAGGGACATTATTGCTACGGGTCGGTAAGAGGTAAGTAACGAAGAATCGCCCTAGGAATTGCTGCAAATACAACAACACGATGACTTAAGCATCAAAATTACTTCAAAAATCATATTTGTAAATTAGAATTTCTGTGAAAAGCACTACCGTAGGCTCAAACGGAATCATATGACTCTAGATACTGCACAACTGTTTATATATCACAGAGCAAACATAATTATACTACCTCTAAGTCTTCTTCTTCTTTTAACGTCGATGGTACTAAAAGAGGATGAGGACGCCCTTAGTTTTTTGGGAAAAAAGTTCTCCGTGCGATTTTCGATCCGTTTTGATGGCGTTGATGTCGTGTGGAGAAGAAAATTCAACGACAAGACTGTGCGGCGGCAATCATCTGATCATGCACTTAAGAGTGACTAGGTCATGTAGAGCGTATAAACACCACCGCTCCGGCCTGAAAAGTCTTCGAATCCGAGCCATTGGGACAACGAAACAGAGGACGTCCTAGGTTGAGATGGTAAACACAAGTGGGAAAGGATGTTTACAGACTTCCAGTGCGCAACTGGAGGCAGCTGGTGAGAGATCGGGCTGTTGGTTGAGGCCCAGTTTCATCCCGGACTGTAGCCTCAGGACTACAAAGCAGTTGTTTGCTCCGCGTTACAAAAGCGCCTGTTGGTCTTTCTTCGGAAAACCTAGAAAACTATAGTACATGAAGGTTACTGCCTGGTACTACAATGGACAAGTTTTTGAGTCTGAACGCTCCGGTGCAATGTTTCCCAATGTTTCTTCCAACAAAAGAAAAAAACTTATTTCACTAAGTTTCTTTTTAATACCCAAAACAGCCCTTAAAACTAACATTTCATCGGCCAAATCGGCCAACAGAGTCATGAAAAGGTGAATTTTTTCGAATACTCGCTATGCAGAGAAGC
This sequence comes from Eristalinus sepulchralis, assembly GCA_944738645.1. Lineage (NCBI taxonomy): Eukaryota > Metazoa > Arthropoda > Insecta > Diptera > Syrphidae > Eristalinus > Eristalinus sepulchralis. Next base: position 61,574,759 of record OX122886.1, read on the forward strand.
CGCTCCGGGGATTTGAATGACGTTAGTTTCAAATAGGAGTCACTTTACTCCACAGCGTAACTTGCCCACTAACGAAACCAATCTAAGAAGTTCCAAGACTCAGCCAAACTTTTATCATTCACCTACTCACATCCGAGTCGTCAATGCTTACCCATTTAAATCTTCCTTGAAACAACAGAATTTTCTCACCTCCTCTTCAGCGCACTCACGCTCTCAACCACACTTTTCGACGAACAGGACGTCTCATTTAAATTCTTCTCGCTGCATAGCAGGCATTCCGTGTAAACTTCGGCTCAGAAGACCCGAAAAGTGTTCGCGAGGTATGCAAATACCTTCTCGACCTGCAACAGCAGCACTCAAGTCGCTGATCTGATTCCCTGCGCGTCCTCCGCCGCCGCTGGCATGCCCTACAATGTACTCTGCTTACTCATGCGGCCGATTTAATGGTCCGCGGACGACATTCAGCGAAGAATTCGCATGGAACAAAAGGGATTTGTGTTTCTGCCACCGCTGCCCCAACGCATCCGATGACGACGAGAGCGAGCGAAAACGATGACGATGACAACGAAGACGACGACGACGATGATCGCGACGACCAGGCCCGTAAGTGGAGTCCACACAATTTGTTTGCACCTTTTGGACAAATTTGTTTATTGTGCGCAGGGACGGAGTGAGATGGGATTCCGGAGAGGATTTGTCTCACTTTGTCTTGACAGTGTGCCGTCAGGGAACGCAATAAACTGTCAAATGGAACCGGAAGTTGACGTGTGACATTTGTCGTGCCCACCACCGTCGCAGTCCGGCTTTGATTCCCTCCGCCCGGCACACAATTTATTGCCCCATTGAGTAATTTTCGGCCCATAACTCCGCATGAACGTCCGTTAATTCGTCTACGTGACTTTCGCCGGACGAATTTTTGTGCAGTTCCTGGCGGGAACGTCGTCGCTCTCTCACATCCTGTACCGACGACGCATAGGCGATCGGTATCTCTGTCCCACCAGCCGTCACCATTTCTCTTGGATGACAGAAATGAAAATTTATCGGGACTTTTCCTAGTACGTAGGGCTAGTGAGAAAGGATGCCTTCGGTGTGCCTCAGGTAATGAGTGTCACATGACGTCCGTTGATAAAGCCCAGAGTTATGACCTCTTAACACACATGCACACGCAGCCGAAAAACGAGCCGAGGATCAGTTGTGTCTCTCGGCGTTTTTTGTTTTCTGCTTTTGTGTTCGATATCAACGCCAGATGATGCCGAAAGGACAAACAGAGAGAGGGAGAGAGAGGCACACACAAATGGATCGCTATCGCTGTGGCACTGCGTTCCATTTATTTTGGGGTGCGTTTTAATGGACACGATCAATGAGCGACATATCTACCTGTCCTCCTGTCTGTGCGTTCCGAGCCGTCCTTCGGGCCTCGGAGGTTCTCTGGAAGGGAGAGAATAAATTTGGTGGAATGCTGTTCGCCCTCCTCATCCTCCTCCTCCCGAGAGGAGACGCTGTTTTAATTGTCTTTGTTACGATTGCGCTATCGAGGTGACTCATCTGTCTAGGAATCCCGGGAATTGAGGGATTATTTTGTCTCGCTATCAGCTATCACGGTTCTGGTTGGGTTTTTGTTGGCATGTTGTTTCGTATGGCAGGGGTAGTTGCCGGAGAGAAATTGGAGGACATTTTTCTTTATTGGTCGAGTGGGACCACCCGAAGGCGACAGTGGGAAAGGATTATTTTCTTAGGACTCGTTAGCTGAACGCTTGTTGACACAGGGTGCTTCGGTTGAACTTGAAAAATAACTCAACCTGTGAGTCGACGTCAACAATAGGTTCTAGAGATGACCGTACAAGCGATCTTGTGCGATATTTTCATGTTCGCTTACTGAATCAGTAGCAATCCACTTTCTATGAAAATTTTCCATCGCCGCATATTGAAGATAGTGCGGCGGGCCAAGGTAAACACGGAAGGCACTATCTTCCACAAAACAGTCCAGCTGTTGGGATATGCGGACGACATCGATATCATTGCGCGTTCCCAACGTGCCGTGGCTTTTGCGGCAATTGAAGAAGAGGCGAAGCGAGCTGGTCTTAAGATCAACGAGGGGAAAACAAAGTAAATGCTGTCGACTAAGAAACGTTCCGTCTACCTCGGGGCATTTATGATCCCGTCTGCGAGGAAGGTGAATGGAAGAGAAGACATAACCGCGAACTCTACGAGCTGTACCAGGATGTGGATGTAGTCCGGAAGGCAAAAATCCATCGACCACACTGGCTTGGCCACATCGAACGCATGGACAGCAACGCTCCAGCGAAGAGGGTCTTCGAATCTGAGCCTCCTGGTTCGAGAAAAAGAGGACGACCGAACCTCCGGTATAGAGATCAAGTCATCGCGGACGTAAGACAGCTTGGCCTTGATGACTGAAAGCAGCGTGCCCAGAACCGTCAGCGATGGAAGGCAGCAATTGCTCAGGTTCTGACCCTTCATGGGTCGCCGGCCTGATAAGTAAGTAAGTAAGTAAGGAAAGTGAAGAGATCTCTGCTGGTCCCTTACTGATTTTGCATATATGGAGAGATCGTCTAGTTGACTCTGTTGAAGGGATTTGTGACGATGCTCTAGTGAGTATGTTCCAGAGACCCCTGCTGGTCTTGCTGGCTAGTGGTCAGCAATGATTTCTAAGCGACATTAGTTCTGGCGATCCTTAACGATGTCTGCAAATGATCTCTGACGATTTTTCCAGCACTGTCTCGTGACTTGGCATCTGACGATGAATTAGTGAGGTCCATTCAAGCGAATTTTAGAGATCATCTGGGGCCGTGTGTTCAAGCAATCTCTGACGATCTCTTTTGACGACCCTTCAAGCGAGATATGACCATCTGTTGCATCCTTCTTTAACGATCTTCTCTCGCGGTCCCTATAAGGGATCTCTTACTATTCTCAATGGATGTCCTTTCCAGCATTATTATTCTAGTGCCGGCCTTACAAGTGATCTCTTCCAATACTCTAGAGCATCCATTCCGACGTTCCCTGGCGCTGTTCTGGCCAGGAACTTTTATCTGATTTTTAAAGATCCTCTAGCGTAGTCCGGGCAAACGATTCTGAACGATCCTCCAGTGCCGTTCGTTTACATGATTTCTGACAATCTTCTTGTGACCTCAATCGGTTCAAGTAATTGTTATGTGTCACCCATTAAAATGACTTTGGGCGACTGTCAATGTTCGTCCACTTCAGCGTCGTTTAATAACATTTTTAAACGGCTTCACTAGAAGCGATCTCTAACAAACTTCTAAGGACGATCCTTAAAGACGTCCCTTTAACCGATCCCGTCAACTGATCTCGGAAGATAGTTTTTGGACGTCCATTCTAGCATTCTCCAGCGATCCTCTATTAGGCCACACTTACGCGCTATCTAGCGATCTCTGAGGATCCTCAAGGCAACACAGATCGGGCCGATCTCAGACCAAATTTCGATTTCGTACATTCGACAAGGTCCTCAAGCGGCCTCCGATCAAGGAATCCTAAGCAACTCTCTAGCAACACTCGTTTAAGCGATTTGTGTCACTTCTTAGCTCGAGTTTTCTTTGACGTTCCTCCAAATGATCACCGATCTCTGACGATCGTACGATTCAAACAGATGAGTGAAAGGGAAAAAACCAAGTGTCAGATGGCAGTTAAGTGAGTCATTCAAAACAGCGTCTCCTCACGGCAGCTTCTGACACATCTTTGTCCTCCTCCGATCGGTTTTATTTTCCTACTCGACGATCAATGAATGATCACATTCCCCACTCCCACCTGACGACGCGTTTTATGGCATGAGTAGGCAGACCACAAAGTTAAACGCTCATCAATTAATCGAGAACATTAAAGCGCTAACGCCCATTTCACGCACACTCACGCTCCACCTCATCATGGCTCCCCCGCCCCACTCATTCCCCGCCCAAATCAACAGCTACGTGTCACAGCTACCCGGTGTCGTGTTTTACAATTTATAGGTTAACAGCATATAATTCCAGATTAGTAGCCAAAAACTGCGATAAAAATCCATCGCGGTTCCGAAAATATTTATTGTTTCGGACGAGGATCAGCCATAATGCACTCGATCGTCGTAAAATCGCCTCGTCTTGTCTCGTCTCGCGGCCGTTTCCTGCTCCAGCGTGTTATTACTTATTTAACAGCGCAGCCTGCACTGACAAGGCGAGACTTCTGATTTCCATAACAAAAGCACGGCCCTCGCCAGGCCGAACCATATCGGGCCGATAGGAAACCCCACATAAAATGTTTATAGTGGTTCGGAAGCGGCAGCAGCTTCTGTTTCATGCACGGCCACGAATACAGCCATGCGCGCCGCTGCGTCGTCGTCGAGCAGGAACAGTGTGTTCTGATAAAACCGCCATTACGTGCAGCGAGGAATGTGCGCCTTTTTGTGTGTCTCCGGCCCGCGGAACTCCTTCGGCCAACTGGACAACAGGAATGGGAAAGGTTAAAAATACCATAAAAGAGAATCAAAACTCAGCAGGGCCACGGTCTCTCCCTCATAATTTATAGGACAACATCATATTTTAAGCAGACTCACACTGTCCGCGGTCGCCCCCTTCCCACACGTCAGCTGGTGCCGGGACAACGCGCGGCGATTCCTACACGCCGCACGGCCGCACGAGAGACGCTCCATCCGTGGGCCCGCCGCCGCGCCGCGCCGTCGTTCGCCATTGTTGTGTAAAGCGTTCAATACAAAATTTTATAACATAATTTCCGATCGTTTATATGAGTTTTACTGGGAGCGAGCGCGCTGGTGCTTCTGGAGGAGGACGCTTTGTTTGGGGTTCCAGGGCGCTGAGGCGATTAGTGCTTGGGTGGACACGTTCGAGGTGACTCTCTTGCACTACTCGTATGTGCCTGCTGTCGATGAGACGGGGGGATGTCTGGGGGCGGGGGGGTGTAGAGGGGTCCTTTTATTTTCGGGTAATAATGGGTAAATTTATTGAAGGCATTTGTACGATTATCCGGCATTGGTGGTGAGCTGGTGGTGTTGCGATGTGGATCTGATGAGATACCACCCTGATGTGTGTTGAGTGGGACGAGTGCTCGATCTATGACGTGGGTTGAACTTGAAGGTTCAAGGCGACCAGTGGCAGTCAAAGAGGAGTGAGTTGCTGATTTTGTAGGTCAAGCAACTGCGATGAATGGTGAGTTGAATCTGGTGATTTTTTTTCTTGCGATCACTGCGTCGATCCTAGGATGGGAACTAGAGGAGCCTCGACTTCGACCGTGAGTCATATTACATGTGGTAATCAAGTTTCCACATTTTACTGGGAACATAAGAGAAACTTGGGCCCGTTGGTGAAAAGAACTGAAGAGAGAACTGAACTCCCCACATCCTTCACACCTCTATAACTCCGACAGGATCCTTACAAAGGTAATGCAACTAAACGAAAAATGTTCTAATTCACTCAAAGAATGAGAAGCGAGATGAGTTTGGATCATGCCAAGCCGTTGCACTAGTGTTTTGTTAATTTGGCATGCGACAGAGTGTTTTGCAGGACTATGGAATTGATGGTTCCCAGTTGGAGGGTAAGTGAGTCTCTATGCACAAGCTGACGTAGTTATTTTCGAGGTCTTGTGCAACGGCAATGGAAGGAGTAAGCTTTCGTCTAAGAATGTCCAAACTGCTCCTGCTTTGGTACAGTACAGAGACCGGATTTGGTGTCAAAACATAATTTGTAGTTTTAAACTCGGAATTTCTTGCGACTCTCATCTATGATCATCGATTTCCGGCAGGCAGAGGTTTTGAGGGAGTGTTACTGGTAGTGAGACCTCTAATCGCTTCGCTAAGGAAGGTCAGCTGTCGTTCAATACCCTAAACCATGGGAAGGATAGGGTAGGTTAAGCCGTTGAAGAATAATAGTAATACCCAATTGAATCGGACCCCGCCTACACAATTCATGAACTGTCCAAGTATAAAAATATAGAAAGTTATCCAAGTTACACGTCGAAAGGTGTTACAATTATCAGCTCAATTTGCAGTCTCACTGTGTGGTCGCCATGGCGTAGTGAGGGCCGAGGTTCTAGAACAACTACTCGTATTGTGCGTGCTACTGTTCTCTTACGAGTAGAAGGGACCTTCAGTTTATTGCCGACCCCGAACGGCAAGATTAAAGAAGCTTTTCATAGACTAGTGGTACTCTTTGAGTATTGTCAGCGACTCGAAAGAGGTGGTGCCGTGAAAAAATGCGAGGTGTCCCGTCTGGGAACCGAACCTAGAGCTTTTGCGTGGGGGGTCGACCCTAACTCTCAATGAAATTTGTTTAATGATCGAAGGCTGCTTATATAAGATTTCTCTCTACCCTTGCGGGAGTTACTCGCCGGAATAGGCTGAGAAATGCAATGGTGCGGGTGGAACTCAATGTTAAGCAGCTACTTTTCGGAGGGAAAGGGCTATGTTTCGTTGGACTTCTAGGACTACCTCTATCAACACGACTTCCGAGGACTACCTAAGATGCAATTCCATCCGGTAGGCGACCGCTGGGCAGACCCATGGAGAGAGGGTTAAAAGAAGTCCACGAACTTGCATGGCTGTGATTGGGCATAACTTTTAATGAGTAAGACTAAAGGAGTCGCCAAACATTTTAAACTCACCGAACTTGAGGTATTTACAATTTTTATAACCACAACGTTTACAAATGTTCGAAAAAGAAATCCTGGAATAGTTTACTTCATCCTTAAGTGGAGACAGTCTTAACAGCGCCAACCTCAGAGGGACATTTCCCTCAGACATTTCCCAAGCATCTCAAATAAATTTTTTTGAACTGTTTTATTTAGGTACAGCATAAAACAAACATTCACACAATAAATATCAATTCAGGATTACGACAGTAAATGGCCAGAGTGCCTTAGTGAATGAGGAAGGACTAGATGCATTCACTTTTCAACTTTTCACGGCTAAACGCCTCCTATCTTACCGAAAATATTCCGGAAGCGCTTTTATCTAGAAAAATTAAGAATGCTCGTTGAAGAAGCTGAAATCTAGTTCCCAAATTGTAGAACCGATCTTGATCCTTAAATGAACACAGTCTACTATACATTGCAACGAAGCATCGAAAAGATTTTAAGAGCTTCCAATCGAAAGTAATCGAACTTGCCACATCTTCGGTCTTAAAAAGGAACAGAGGAAACAAGAGTATAAGTTGCCAAAGAACTGGGCTGCTGCTTTATGTGTGTGATCTTGATCTTCTATGACAAAGTTCTTGGTTACGTTGGGAGTACATTTTTCGAAGTGTGAAGTAGGAAGAAGAGGTTAGAACAATATACTCACCAAATTATTCAGTGACATCGACTAGGTTTTATTCGAAAAGGCTTTGTTTTTATCCTTGGGGGTCAATGTTACAGAAGAATTCTTCAAAAACCACCATAAAGCGGCTTTAATTCAACGATTCTGTCACAAAACGAAAGTGGTTGAGTAGTGGTTGGCATCGTTTTCGAGGAATTAAACCGCAAAAAGTGCCTTTTGCCCAACACCCTGGCGAACATTGTGTTGGACAGCTTTGCCAAAAATAATGCTCTAGAACAAAATGCTGCCTCAGGTCGATGGTCATTTAAAAAAACCTGATATTCGAAACTTCTTTGAAACGGTGGCGGTTCGTTAAAACCCATTCTTATTTCAGTTCTCGGAGCTGACTGTCTTCTTCCACTAACATGCTAGTATTCACCCAGTTTTGGTCGATTTAAGGTTCTAGCTTAGGTTGTCAGAACTACACGATTGTACGAAAATTGCTTTTAGTGCGATTCCAACCTCCTCTCCTTGCCAACTCATTCCTCTTCGCCCGCCTACAAATTGATCCAACATTTCGCTAGAGACGAATGATTTCAGGGATGGCACGTTCCCACCTCCTTTCTGTCCTTTAAGTCACCGTGACTCAAGCAAAGTAATTTAATCCGCATTCAGGAAGGACCCGGAGGTTTATAAACAGAGGAATTCCACCTCCTTCCGCCGATCATATTTCATGCAGTTAATGGCACCGCAATGCCATCGATCAATCGCGTCCATCGGTTGCTGCGGACCATTGACCCCCACAGCTACGGTGGCAATTTGCATAACTATCCAACTATTCCCCCCAGATCATCCCTAGAGTAGCTCTTGTGCGCGATGATTCCATCCCCCTCACCCACCCTCACCGCTGGCGTCATGTGCCGCGCCCCGTGTTCCCGCTACGCATTCAATACCGAAATACTCCGGCTAATCATAATCATTACGCTCACTTAAAACCATCCAGGGGCACTCGCGTACACGCATCCCAGCACACTCGGCAAACGGGCATTCGAGTGAAAATTGACAGTGACAAATGACTTCATAGTGCCACTTTATTCAGCCTAGCCCTGCCTAGCCGAGCGGGGCTGATCTTCATCAATAATTTTTGCCCGCAAATATTTTCCAGCTAAATCCTGGGATTCTTCTGAGAGGGAAGGAGAGAGATGGGGCGCAGCCGTCACCGCTGTACGCAGCGAATTCCATCTCCATCACCGAATCGATCGATTTTCTTCTCTGCCACGCCACCAGACGAAGACGAGAGTCCCAAAGTCTCTCGGCTGCTGCATCTTCTAAAAGCGAGAAACGATTATAATAATTTTCTACCCGATTGCAATAAATAAAAGTCCATCAAAGTGGTGGTGGTGCATCTGACAGCAGAGCAGCAGCCGCATCAGCCGCAGCAGCAACGGCACACAGTCATCTCGGTCAAGTAGCGATGATCATCACTCCAGGATACGAGTGAAGAGCGATTTGGCAAAAAGAGCATCCAGTGAGGAACTCTGATCGCCGCCATGATCGTCGCCGTCATCTGCATAAAGGACTCTCCGGTGAACACACGGGCGATCTGACGGATCGACATCACGGGGGCTACCAATAAATATCGATCAAAACGTCAACCTTTTATCTAGGCCCTCAATCGAAGGAGCGCGCAAAATCCGCCACCAATACCAGTCGTCTTCCTATTCCCTGGCAGCGAAGGCGACGGCGATGGGTACGGCTGCAGCAGGCTCCCGTCCATCGATCAGTTGCACCGTACGTGCGTGCATGTGTATCTGCGTGCCGCACACGTGTGTGTGCTTTGTCAAGTTTTAGCATAATTTTTGCATAAATTCTGCCTTCACAGAGGAATTAACCCTGCGAGGAATTATTTGCTGCTGCTGTGCCGTGCCGTGGCCTCCCCGCCGCATATTGTTCTATCGGGTACACACCCCCTTTTCATATCAAGATCATCGGCCCAGAAAGTCTCCCGCGTCTGACGAGCGATCTGACAGTAACGACATGGCATTGCCGCGGTAGCGGTGGCGGCGAAGGCGACAGTGACGGCGGTACATCCACCATTCAGTCGTCTCAATGCACCCGTCCACGGGGGGAGGCCAGGACGGAAGGGGACTTGACGGTGATTATTATGCTCTGCCTCGATTCGAGGAGTTTGATGTCCTCTCACATGACAGATGCCCACCAATCCACCGGAAGGCATCATCTGGCCGGGTTTAATAAGAATACCATTTGGGATGGTGCTCCGCGCAGTGCACGAATGACGATGACGACAAAGATTTCGCGATTGATTGGTGCTGGGGCTGGGTGCTGGTGGTGATCGATTCTCGGGCCGAGGCCCTTCCCCCACACACACTCGCTGGCCGGCCGGCCGGCAGCCGAGATGCGGACGGCAGATACTTTCGTATCGCACCAACTCGGGGCATTGCTTTATGATGGATAATTGAAGGTGCGGGTTGTCTGAAATTAATGTTATTAGGTATCTTTTAAAGATAACAGGTCTGGTGGTGGTGCGGTCGAAAATTGGGAGCTTTCGGTGCCGCCGATGTGTAGCGCTTTATCATGCAAATAGATGGCAGCGCGATGGATTGTCGCTGATGATACGAGAACGACGCGTCTTTTCGGGTTTTTTGTCAAAATGGGTGGGGCGCTCGCCCGGGGGTGCTGTGATTGCGAAGGCAAGATTGCCACAGATACAGTTAACACAAATAATTTTTCGAAATTAACGGTCGGTTGGCGAAGTAGAAAAGACTGCATGCCGGTGCCGGTGCCGGTGCCACTGCATGTCTGTGCTTCCGCAAGAGGCTGAGCCTTAAAACGATCGATAAACACTCTCGAGACACGAATGACGATTAGCAAAGCGTTTGTCGCGGAGTGCAGCCCTTGTCGTGCTATTATTGAAACTTTTTGATAAAATATATTTTTCATTCAATTCCTTTTTTGGGAAGGGGCGTAATCTTTGCTATTTGTCTGGAGCTGAGCGTCGGTTCAGACCTACTTTTTTGGAGCAACCGCAGCAACAGGAGCTTATGAAGAATCTGCTCCGGCCAATAAATCATGCAGAGAGTGCCTTCGACGCTTAGAAAGTGGAAATTTTAGCGTTGAAGACAAACAGCGTCTTGGACAGCTCCAAGAGTTTGAAGATGAGGACTTGGAGACTTTAATGAATCAAGATATGTGCCCAATGCAAAGTGAACTAGTAGAATTATTGGCAGTTACTCAGCAAACACTTTCCGTCCGGTGTAAGAAATTCGGATTTATTCAAAAGCAGGGAAATTGGGTGTATTATGCAACTTTTCTTCCCTCGGAACTGCTTCTTAAAAGACATCAAAGGAAGGGATTTTTGCACCTGATCGTGACTGGAAATGAAAAGTAGATAGTCCTATAATTTCAAAGAAAAAAAAAAATACTATGTCCAGTGAACCTGTTCCATGATCGTCAACACCGACGACAAAGAAAAACATCCACGGTTCAGAGCTCATGCTCTGCACATGGTGAGACAAGACGGATGTGGTGTACTATGAGCTTCTAAAATCAAATGAAGCTATGATGGGACATGTTATCGACTACAGCTAATGCGTTTGAGCTGTGCATTGCGTGAAAAACGGCCAGAAACGTCCAAAAGACTTGATTTAGAAACTCTGCCGCACGTGTCTGTAGACGTCAAATACTACCTGGACATTCTCACAACACCCGCTGTATTCTCCAGACGTTGCTCCTTTCGACGTTTGGGCGGTCACTGGTTCGGGTGTTTTGAAAAAGCAGAAGAATGGAATACACGAGAGCTATGGGAAAAGTGAGTCGCTTCTAATGAACCATACTTTGAGGGATGTATTTTGTATGTTGTTTCAGTAAAAAGAATTTTTTTGAAAACAAAAAAGAGCTGACCAATTTACTCCCATTGTATGATTGAATATATTTGCAGGCCAAACTAGAGCTATTTGAGTTACTAAGAAAAAAGTGCACTAACAGAACAAAGAGTACTCCAAACAAACTGTAGCTCTTCTCTTCTTTTGCTTTTATGTCACTGAAAAAAAAAAGGTTTTAGGCAAAGCGATGCACTGTTCTGCGAATTTTCCAACATCGTTTTTGAGAACATTACAAGTCAACAACAGTAGATGCACGGTCTTACAAAAATCGGCTTAGATGTTGAATAGCTAGTGTTCAGATTATATGTACATGTGTCTATCACACAAAAAATATTCTATACTCGAGCTCAGAATTCACCAATTCTTGTATCTAACCGTGTGACCAGAATTCAAAATTAATTTCACGCGTCTTTTGTTTCTCCACGCGAAAGAGCATTTGACACCACCGCTCTTCGGCCACACGGTACAAATGTGCTTACTAAGCAGCTTTTGGTTGCAGCAGGTAAATGGTGCATTCGAGCTCGACGCAGTCTTTTAAAAGTGTTCAACGGGTCAACACCCAAAATATAAATTGTTAAATTGTTAGTTTGGTCAATAAAAAGGTTTGTGTGTTAATTGTTTAATCCGAACAGCTAGGATGAGATTAATGTGAATGTATAAACAAAGCGCGCAGTAGATGAGTCATTGGCTGCTATTTAAATGGAAGTGACTAAAATGGGAATGTCAGCAGAGGATTTCAAAGGTATGACGAACAACATCGACATCTTATAAACACATGTCAGCGGTCAGCAATAATTTTGAAGTGGTCAAGGAGTTCGTCTACTTTGGCATCGCATCAAATAGGGGTAATCAAAGCAGATCAGAAATCAAGAGAAAAATTGTAAATTACTGTTTCTTGAGGTTTGAGAGTGAATTGAGTAGCAGAGCGCCATGTAGCTGGATTTGAACAACACCTCAATCATCTCATTCCTCTTCTAATGAACCTAGGAATTAACCAGAGCATCAGCAATATAGACTGAATGGTGCATCTAAATCTACCTAGTCAGCCGTCTATAAATGCAAAGCTTAAGATAACTAAGCGATGTAAAGGAGTGGAAAATACGCCTCGAACCCGAAGAGTGTTCGAACCCGAGCCAATGGGAAAAGAAACTTAATCGACTCTGTATGTGTTATTTGAGGCAGTTGGCGAGAGAAACTGCCAGCTAGGACCACTCCAGACTGTATGGTCAAGAGTTATAGCTATAAGGCTAAGGACAACGTCAGGTCTCTACAGCTTTACTGATAACTTCTTCTTCTTCTTCTTGTGGCTCTTCAGCCGGCGTGAACCTGGGCCTCAACCAACATGCCTCTCCAGCTGGTACGATCTTTCGCTAGCTGCCTTCAGTTTGCGCACTCCAAGTTGGTTGAGGTCTTTCTCCACTTGTGTCCACCATTTCAACCTATTCCGCCCTCTGTTGCATTGTTCCAATGGCACGGATTCGAAGACATTTCGGCCAGGAGCGGTGGTGTCTATATACTCTACTTGGCCTAGCCATTTTAAGCGTTGTACATACAGACGCCTGGTCAGGGGCATGACGCCGTACAGTCTATAGCTGTCATATTTGAATCAACTCCTCCAGACACCATCAACGCAAATAGAACCGAAAATCGCACGCACAACTTTTCACTCGAAAAGTCTAAGGGCTTCCTCATCCTCATCTCTCAGTAACGTCCAACTTTCCACGCCGTAAAAGAGGACCAGGAAGACCAAGCTGTTGTCCTTCGAGAGAGGCTTCTATTACTTAATTGCTTCTTGAGCCCAAGGAAACAGCGATTGGCAAGAGTGAGTCTGCGTTTGATTTCGGTACTGGTGTTACTGTCCCTGTTTACCGCGGAGCCGAGGTAGACGAAGTCCTTGACTACCCCGAAGTTTCTGCTGCCCAGTGTGAAGCTCTGTCCGAGACGTCGATGTTGTGTGTCCTTTCTTATTGACAGCATGTACTTCGTTTGGCCTCCAGACCCATTTTAGCCGCTTCCCCTTCAATGCCAACAAACGCCTGATTCACGGCACGCTGTGTTCGTCCAATTACGTCAATGTCGTCAGCGTAAGTTAGCAGTTGAACGAACTTTTGGAAGATCATGCCTCTGGTGTTGGCTTGTGAGTTGCGCACGATCTTCTCTAGAATGATGTTGAAAATAGATTCACTGAAATCGGTGAACCAGAAATTAGCAGAAACATACAGTTGGCATTGCATACTTATTGCCGAACTTTCCTTTTCCACTATCTGTACCTGAACATGCACACAACAGGTCTAGATCAGTACAGATCAGGTACCGCCAGGAAATTAAGATCAGAATTGGACAAACAAAACAGAAAACTATAGAAAAGAATTTCGCCAGACTCCCATCAGATGGCAGATTATGGTCAGTCGTAGGAACACAAAGTTCCCACAAATACTGTTTCCATATCCATCAAATTTCGAGTGTAATACATTTGAGGTAACCTAACACACGTTTGGTCTTTCAAAGTGAAATCTGATTTAACAAAAATCTTCGTCACTCTCTGTAGCGGAAAAAATGCCCTCTCTCAGCACACACATTCAGCCACGCAAAAGTGCGTCTCGGCTATTTGTCTTCAAACGTATTTGCCTGTCCCAAGACAATCCGACAACCGACACTCAAGCTCAAGTCGAACATCGTTGTTCAACATCTTGTCTCGTCAACTCGCCAACAAATCTCCTCCAGCATCGGCAGCCATCCGCCGCCAGAGGAACCGGTCCAATCAAACGAACCCAACTGTCACCTGTCAAGTGTCACCAATTAATAAAATGCGCGTGAAATGTCCGATTTCACTTTCAACAATAATCGGTCGCGCGGTAATTTTGTCCAGCGCTTCCACGCTCCGATTCCAGACCCGACACAATCAGGGAAATTAAAAAGAAATTTTGTCAAACAAATTTCATCTAATTATCATGCAAATGCCCCACACCGGACCGAATGGGAAGCATTTTCCTCCGCGCGATCCGGCGCGCATGCATATTACCCGTGAAATGAAAATTCAGCGCTAACCCGAGCGACATCGGATGACGGGCCCCAACAAAGGCGGCCGCGGTGGAGAGTAAATGTCAACAATGTCGGACTGTCAAACAACAAATTAACTCATTAGGGAAGAATAAATTTCCAGCGGAACATTTGAGGGGGACTCGAATCGACGCGACTGCATCCTCTTTCGATAAATCCCCCCGTCATTCGTGCGGAGCGGTAGAATGTTGAAACGATGTCGGTGCTGCTCCAGTATATGCCTCACAGATGACCACCCAGTTACACCGCGTCGCATGGGCCTGGCGGCGGCGGTGTACCAGCCTACCGCAGTACTACCGCAGTATGCCTGCCTGCTTCCCATAAACTTTGCCTCATTATTCTCCATTTGCTGTTGCACGTCGTTCCCCGACGCAGCCACAGCCGGTCGGCGGAGTGCGTGTGCACGCTCAAATGAGAAGGTTTTATTGTATTGTATGGCACGGCGAGGCGACAATCAGGCCATTTAAGCTAACACTTGAATGGCGCGTACTATCCACTGAGCGGCGGCTTAGCCTGTTCCTCTCGCACCCATCCTGCACGGAGCCGCCAAGCTCCGGCTCGTCTAGATCTTGTGTTGGAATCCAATAATGACATCCACCCATTCGGTTCGATTATTTATCGAGCATTAATTAAAGATCAATGCATAGATAAGAAGATCTTCTCGCTGGCACTGGCCGGGATGCAGTAAGCCGCGCGGTCCGCTCAGTGCTGCGGGGTAGATGAGGATTTTCAATTCGTTGCTGCTTATTTCCTTCACCTCGAAGATCCACCGATACCGGCAATTGCGCATGTGATATAATTTATTGAATATATTTTGAGGAGTTATTGTGTGTGTTTAACTGTATGTGAGAGATTCGTGCATGCGATGCGTTGCCACTGTGATGTTTACCGCCTTGTCCTACTTTCGGTCTGTCTGCAAAAATTTATTCACTTCCCGAATTGAGTGATGAGAGGAATGTTCATTTCAAATTTCCATGAAACTGGGATAGAACTATGAGAGCCTGTCCTGATTTACATGTGAAGTCACTCGAAAGCTGGTTCCTCTTTCAACATGCGGTCTATTATGGTTTAGTTCAAATTATTGCGTCGTGTTCGTTTGACTTTATTTGTATTGATTATGCGACTGGTTAGGGAAGAATAATCGACGCAAACGTATGCACAAAAGATGTTTTCAACATTCTGAAACATTTTACTGCGTTTTGACGTTTCTTTGTGAATTCATAGAAATATTGAAGAAAACGGAGCCTTCAAAACGTTGAAAATGAGATTTCTGAAATTTGGAAAACAGCTGACTAGAAATGACAGATGTACCAACAAGTAGAATAAGTCCTTATGAGGAGTTGTCACTTGAACGCATCAATTTGAATCAGGTATCCCTGTTCATTGAAACTGTATTCCGCTAATAAACACAATGAAAGCTGAGGGAGAATTTGAATGTAAGCAAAATTCATTGCACTTAGTATTCGTTTTATGAGGCAGGTAGTGAGTTATGCAATGCGGCATTTTCCCATGTAACGCTTTGAAATGCGTGACAAAGCGACGCCTCACCACAATTAAAATCAAATGTCGTCTACAACGCGAGTGTATAGCACGGAAATCTTTTATGGAATATAAACGGAAGTTTCTGCGGTATATGTTCCTTCAGTAACCAACAACCAAAGCCACAGTATCGACTAGCACATCCTCAAAGCCAAGAAAAGGACTTGCTCGTTGAGTACACCGATTGAAGGTAAAAATTGCATGGGTTAACAGAAATATCCCTGGTAACAAACTAGCCGCGCAGGGCTCCACAAACAACAGCTTGCCTGCACCTCTATGCTTAGTACCTGGGAGTAATGTTGGACAACAGGATTCAGGAAACATATAATGTACATATGCCAGTAAGAAGGCATCACTTGTACAATGAGCACTCTCTCGGATCCTTCCAAATATTGGTGGACTCGTGAATAAACGCAGAATCTCTTGTATGCAGCTCCGATTTGGGATAGAGTACTAACTTCAGGGCGACTGAAACAGATGATAACGTCAGCGTACAGACTCTGTGGTTTCAGGACCATTTCTGATAAGGCGGTGTTCATCATAGCAGGAATGCTACCCATAGATATTCTTGGAGAAGAACTTATTCGGGCGTACCACCCAGACCGGCACCAAGCCAAACTTTTAAAAGGATAAGAATGAGCAGCATCCATAGAAAAATGGCAAGCCAGATGGGATGCGTCCACAAAAGGTAGATGGACGTATGTGCTCCCGTCATCGAGATCTGATCTCTCTCACTGTTCCTTACTGGACACGGGGGCTACCGAAAAAATCTGCACAGGCTTGGGCACGACAACTCTTCGCTATGCCCAAAATCTCCAAACTCCGACAAGGACGAAAAACACGCAGATTTTCACTGCGGCCGCATTGCAAAGAGAGTCAGATGGTAAATCTACAAAGCGCTGACAATATGGTCTCCTACATGATAAGATCTGTGCATTGAAACCTTAGGCAGGCTGAAGCAGAAAAGGCATTACTCAAGAGCAGAGCGTTAGTCACTAACGAACCTCGAGAACTAATACCTAACTGCAATTTCGCAGTGCGAATGATTGAATTGTGCAGGGTGCGGATTTGTGCGTAGGCATTTTCCTTTAGTCGATTATCTCGGGTTGCGAGTCGGGCGTGACGGCAGTTAGGGCTGGTATCTTCGGCAGATTACAGATTCAGATTCAGATTTTTGGAAGCTTGTCTCTCCTGTGTTCACTTTCACAAAATCTGAGAAAATGGTCGCAATATAGTTTACAGCGGCCCATACGCAACACACTTCCATCAGTGTAGCCTTATGTGCTCTGTTCCGTAAGATCGGAGTACCACAATGTGCAAGCGATTTTAGTTGTCGGGGTTAATTAAATTTGTGGTTGCCGTGGGGTAGTGGATAAGTGCTTCGACCGCCACGCAGAACTTCTAAGTTCGATACCTGGACGGGACACCTTGCATTCTTTAACGGTAACACCTCTTTCGATTTGCTCACAACACTCAAAGTGTATCAACTGTCTATGAAAAGCTTCTCAAATCTTGCCGTTCGGAGTCGGCAAAAAAACTGTAGGTTCCTTCTACTCGTGAGACAACAGTAGCACGCACAAATGAGTAGTTGTAAGCTAGGCCCTGATCCCTTGTGGACTGTATTTCCACTCAATTATTATTATTATCAACCTTGAACTAAACTTGAACCGAAAGGAACAGCGATTAGCAGAATTGGTTCAACTTTTGATTTGGGTAATGATGTTTGTCCGGGAAGGAAGACGCCGTCCTTGACTACCCAAAATTTTACTCTGTCCATTGTGACGTTCTGTCCGTCCTTATACTCGTTTTGCCATCAATTTTCGCCAGACGCTCGTTGTGACGTAAATGTGTTCCACGTCAGCCAGCAACGCCTCTGGTATTGACTTGTGAGTTTCACTCGATCCATTCGAGAATGATATTGTCATTTGCCTTATGGAAAACCATTGGTTGATATAAAAGGCCTCGGGAAGCTCAGTACCGACCATGGCGGTAAGGCCATCATCAGCATCATCACCCTATACAGTCCGACGAGCTGGAAGGGAATGCCAAAATTAAACATGACGCTATATAGGTCGCCTCTACTCGTGAGGTCCCTTCTACTCCTAAGAAAACAGTAGAACACACAACACGCGTATTTGGCTGTAGTGCCACACAATTATTATTATTTTCTGAGTTAATTGAAGTGTTACGTTAGTTGGACATTTCGGAAAAACCCCTCTACAAAATATAAGTCTTTAATTGATGCTTTGTAGCGAAATTCAACAAGAGCGCTAATGCCGCCGAGTGCTTATAAGCATTAAGTATATGGGCAAATTTACACAGACTGAGGATCTTGTAAGCCTCATCCGCACTGACATTGCAACAATCGCAGTGAGCATCACGTTCGGTGACCTCGTAATCAGACTAAACAGGCAAACGCTGTAGGAAAGGGTGATTCATAGTGAGGTTTAATTTTCGATAGACTTTTTTAGAAAGATCATGTGTAACTCGTATCAGACTGCTTTGTCATTTTTGTTCAGGAGCCATTGGCAAATTTACATAGAAAGACTGACACCACAACAGAGTCTCCAAAGTGTTCAGCTGTAGTACGAAAATCACTGTTCTATGAGAAATGCTTTTGGTGAGATTCGAGGAACTAAAGTAGGCAGTTGCCAATAGCATTGACAAGTTTGTGTTTTGAGCGGATAATACTCGACCAATTGGATCAGTACGTAGGGAAGAGACTTTAAAAGCTGTAGCTGAAAGTTTGAATGAAGACCTCTTCGCAGTCATTCTCAGCAGCTTGGCCATGCTTACGGACTATGTGCTTCATGAAACTTAAGCGCATTCTCTTGGTGAAGTATGGTTTCAACAGGACAAGCCACAGAGAGCGCGAAACAGTGGACTTGTTAAAATATCATTTTATCGGTCACTTAGTTTCACATTTTGTCAAAATAAATTGGCTGCCTAATCAGTGCGATATCACAACTTTGTATTAATTCCTCTGGGGATATGCCTCAGGTCTCTGGAATAAGCCAGCTACGATTGACTCATTGAAAGCCAACATAACTCGTGTTATCAGCTCGATACAAGTCGGTATGCTAGCACGAGTCATCACAAATTGGCCCTTCAAAATGGACAACATCTGATGTAGTCGTGGCCAACATTTGCATATTTTATTTTTTAAAAAGGAAATGCCATAAATTTTTCTTCTAAACCATAATAAAAAGGGTAAGTTCATTTTAACAGTTATGTGTTTATTTAACATCTTAATTTGAACCTAACGCTGAATCACCCTTTACAAACGTAGCAAAGGTTGCAATCCTCATCATCCTTCCCCTTTACTTGACTGCTTGATTGCAACTACATAAACGTAGTCAAGAACGTAATTTTTGAAAAGAGGCGCCAGTGTAACGTGAGATTCATTAATTAACTTCTTCACATATATTGTGGGGGGACACGTACTAAGCCGTTAATAGACACCAAATTCATTCGTATTGCTTATTATCTTGGGACTATCTTGTTTTCCCTTTTGAAATCAAACTTCTTACAATTTTGAGAGGATATCCAGGTTTTCCTACTACTTCGTCCACTATTCTCACGCCATTTTCGAGTAAAGTTTAGGATCATTAAGTGTCTAATTTGAACAGTATTCCAGTTATCGTGAAACTCTATTGAGTAGACTGTTTTGTAAAAAAAAGAATTTTCAAAAACGTTTCTCAGATGACCTGAGAGCGGACAGACGACAATCGGGAGTGATCGATTTGCACACTAAAACAATCTATTTTCATTTAAAGATGCCCAGCTGCTGGACATACAATTGTTCTATTTCGGATTGCCGTTAAAATCGAATGGACTGCTTTGGAGTTATCATTGAATGAAAAAACAGTGCAAATGAGAGTAATTTATTCAACAACGGAACATGGACATTTTTACTGGAATTCCATCTCAAACGCGTCTTTAGAAAGTTACTTGGAAGCCAGCCGATTTAGCCGGAACACAATTAACACCACTCCACCTGGCAAACATTCTCCAATCCATGCACAGTCAGCCCCCGCAATCCACTATTTACACGCCTAGGCTTCCCAGATTTCAATCGACACAATGTGTATTTATGTAAATCCTTGTGGCGGTGGCGGTGGCGGCGCTACCATGAAAAATTAATAATCCATTGCGCACCCAATTAAGATCGACTCTCGAACCTTTCTCAATCAGTAGTGGCCTTATCCGGAAAATCTCTCACTCCCCTACGCAACGGTTCAGCGTATCAGCAGCGCGGCCCACCGGCCGTATCTCGGTTGCGGTATCTCGCCCAAACACACCACTAAATCCTCCTAATTAAATACGAAAATCCATTAGAATAATTCCGTGAAAGATCTCATTACCTCCGGGGACACTCGGACACAGGTTGGACATCGGTAACGCGTTTGGCTGCGAGCGCGGATCGCCGCTAGCCGCTGAGCACTTGGTCCAACATGCCCTTTGTTGTTGTTTATTTAGGGTATTATCACAGCAGGTGAGGAGGTCGAAATTTGAATTTATTTTTTCAGGGAAACCCTCAGACGCAGGATGTGAATTGAATACAAATGAGCGAACTTCAAGACGCGTCCACGGATGACGGCGACGGTGATGATCATGATTCCCGGTAATGGAAACGATGATAATATTTGTAAATGATGGCTCGATCATTAGTGATGCGGTGTGGAAAAGGGTGGGCTCTGTTGGTTTTCCGTAGGAAAACACAACCTGCTGGATGAGCCGGGCCGCACCGAGATGGAGCGGATAACTTCGTGCTGATGAAATATCGATGCGATTAGGAAACAATTAATAATCAAGGCTATTATACTCAATCAAACGCCAGTCGAGTGGACGGCCTTATCGGAGATATAACAGAAAAATTTTAATTTGATAGAGGGTCAGGTGGAGATGGAATTTAGTAGGTCTACTAAAACATAACCGTCGCTGGAGTGGGACACTCAGCCTCTCAGGAAAGAGTCAAATTGTTTGGAAGATTGTCATCAGACATGGAGACGGAAACTTAACTGAGGGGAAAACTTCGAATGGAAATGGCTCGAACTTTATGAACTGTTTTGAAGTATGCAGATAAAATCAGATCGAACCACTGGAAGAAGGTATACCGCTCATAAAAGTCGACAGCGAACTCATATTTCGTTGAAAGCCGAACAAAGTAGGTCACAATACAGTAAGTTGTGTATCAAACTTAGGGTAGGGCAAGAAGGTTGGAGAAATCAATATTAGACTCAGTCCTGAGCATACATACGTCAGAATTACTTACTTCTTAAAAAAATACGGTTGGTCATCAGTCTTTTACTGCAGTAGAGAGAACATTTCAAAGAATTCCGAATAACTGATAACCTCTTCATAATTCCTGGCTCTTCAGGATGGTAAATTGAAAATTTTCCGTCACTTGTGTTTCCGATTGCATAAAGGAGGACAATGGCCGACACAAATTATCATCTACTTGACACAACATTAAATCCCACAACGAACCAGGGCCTAACTTCTACAACAACTACTCGTGTTGTGCATGCTACTGTTCTTCACAAGTAGAAGGGACCTACAGTTTTTTGCCGACTCCGAACGGCGAGATTTGAGAAGTTTTCCATAGACAATTAATACTCTTTGAGTGTTGTCAGCAACTCGAAAGAGGTGGTGCCGTGAAAAAATGCTAGGTGTCCCGTCCGGGAATCGAACCCAGACTTTCTGCGCCGCAGTCGATGCACTTGCCACTACGGCACGGCGACCACTACTGACACAACATTAATAAAAATAAAAAAGTGAATGAACAGACACGAACTGGCTTAGCCTAAAGCACCGAATCGACTGACCACATTTCATCCGTCCTCCAATTAGCTCACCCAAAAGGACTCATAGGACAGATATCTAGTAACAAGGAAGGGAAAAGTTGAAGCGCCACTTTGGCTGCTCCATATCATTTTGCTTACGACTGTACTTAGTCGTAACCTTAGCAGTACTTAATAACTTACTAAAAACTAGAGAGATGTTCCTGCTTCTGAATATATGAAGAAGCAATTCTTGCAATGGCGAGATGATACGATCTTCTAGCACATGTTTTCTGTAGAATCTACAGGGACGAAGACGAAGTAGAATCACAGGAACACCTCTCTTGTCACTGCACAAATCTTTCGATACGACGGCTCCTTCGTATGACGGCAAGGATCTTTATGAACAGTGATCTGACAGAGGTTTTGATCTCTTTCGTCAAAAAAAATTGTATTCAATCGATGAGGTGGTTGATGCAGTCGTATGCCATATCCGTGGTAGGCGCTGTTCATATCGCCATTAGGTATAATTACTTATCTACCCTTCTTGGCAGATCATACATCGCGTGATTTTGATGGCCAACTGACGTCTCTGATATAAGAAATTAAGCTCAAGGGAGGCTTCTCAATAAACCCATAATTGGTCGTATTTTGTGTCTAGTTGCCTTGTTGTCCCATCCTTTGAGAACCATACACCGTCCAAGACATAATTTTCAATCGTCGATAAAGAAGTCGGTTATCATTCGATCACTTCGCTCTGAATGGACTACAACCGTCCACACAGTGGAATCTTCAAAGAAATACGGACCAATAACATCTTTCGACCAAACGGCACATCAAGCAATCACTTTGACTGAATGCGAAGGCACTTCTTCAATCAATTGTGGATTTCTGAACCGAGTGTCAAATGTGCCCCTTCACTGGGAAATGGGTGTTTATTGTCCGTTGCTCCAAGATATAACATACGACGTTGTGAATGCTCATCGGGCAGATACAAAATAAAATGCCAAAGGTCATAATTCCAATTGTTTATTAGAACTCAGATCATCAGCAGCATCTGCACGATGATACAAAGCTCTTATGATATCAGTAAGGCTCTGGCCACGTAATGAGAGACAAGCGTCAAGCGGCCAAATGTTGAGCGGCAAAAACAAAATTGAAGCACATATGGTGGTGGCCACGCAATGGTTGAGCGGCAAGGGTAATTTCTGAGCGGCAGAGATTAAATGGTCAGCTGCCACTTAGCCGTTCTGCCGCCTTGCCGCTCATTGCGTGGCCACTGACGCTTCCTTCTTTTGTTACTCTTTTCCATGGCGCTACAGTCCGGGGAGCACCTGAGCCTCAACCAACATGCCCCTTCTAACACGATCTCTTGCCAGCTGCCTGCAGTTACGCACTCCAGCTTGGTTGAGGTCCTTCTCCACTCGTTTGTGCCATCAACCTAGGCGGTCCTCTGTGATGTTGTTCCAATGGCGACGAACACGACGACGACGAGCCTAACACCAGTAACGCTCTCTTTGTATTCAAAATTCCTAAAATTTTAACACTTGCTCGCAGAGTCAGTCACTTTTTACCACTTTAATCTTCGCGTAATGTGCGAAAAGTGCTTCTGTTTCATCTTACACGTTTTGGAATAAGTTTTCAACAATTTTAACAAGTTGCTCGATTGTTAGAAGATTCATTTTTGTAAATGGCAAACGATTGGCTAATGTTGGGATACTTCAAATGATAGATGAGTTTGGCAGGTATCAAATGCTAGCTCTAACAAATTCAAATCACAAACTGAATTACACTTGTCTTTACTTGTTTACAATGTCTCTTCCGATTTTCTGTGAGCTACCGGCAAGGGCATCAATTGCCTGTCAATTTTCCCACACAAAATAGTCTGTTCATCCTATTTTCGTTCATTCTTTATTCAAAACAACGCCAACATTTGGTGGTAGATACTTAACTAAGCAGGACCGTTGCCAAATCCTTGTGTCAATTATTTTGTGCCCATCCTTTGATTACTTTTGTTTGCACAGAATGTGAGCAAACAAGCTGATTTAATACAAACTGATATTCTTTGCAAGGACACAGTCATACCTTTGAAAAAAGGACATATGTCAGTCTGAAACGGGCTCCTGCTCCTAAAACGTTTTCCTTCCCAGCTTATATTACAATTATCCCCACGTGTCGGCTTTTCCATGCTCTTCCAAGCGCATCATAAGCCTTCGAAATGTTTTTCTTAAAGAACACGCATTTTCATTACCACACTTGAAAGTTTCTTGAACCCCTGAACAGCCATCAAGCAACAAGCACTTTGAAGGATGTGCCAAAATAATATGCTCCCCCCCCCCCCAAAGTCCCCAGCAACTCGTCACCAGTAAAAATTCGCATATCTTCTCGCTAATCAGATTGCAAATGAGTCAAGGACCCGAGGGTCATCCAACCCTCCTCCATTTTCGTGTTTCGCGAAATTATCACTGCGGATTATCGCCGCCATTACACCGCCGAAACTGCTGCAGCGCACCGAACAAACGCTCGCTCGCACGCAAATGCGACATGTTGTGCACTCAACAACCACATCATCATCAATCAGTGAATTCGATTATTTTTTATGTTATTTCGGAAGAATCGGCCCACTTCATGTTGGACAGCAGGCCGGCCGCCACTTCTGCGTGCCCTCTGCTCTGCCGCCACCTAAGGGACGCGCGTACACCGCGCAATAAGTTCTCGCACGGAGCTTATCAAAGTTTTCGGATCGATTTTGGCGCGTCATAAGAAACAATTTTCCATAGTTGATCGGGAGTTCGGCTGACGGAGGAATCGCCAATAAACGCGCCACATCCACATCCACCGGGACGGACACAGTAACAAACAATAACAACAACATAAACAATATCAGTATTTGTGCCTGGGGGGCAATTCGCAGGAAGCGTCCGCGGTAAGTAAGGCTACGACCAAGGACAACACCGTCGCCGCTTCTGCCGCCCGACAGCAGGTCCGGCCCAAACGAACGACCACGACAAAGACGGCAGCCGTCCAGGTGGGCGGGAAGGAAGCAGAGGCACACCGGGAAGAGTAAGCTCGCCAATGTTCAGCTGGGCGGACGTTGAGTAATTAAGACTGGATAACCCTGCATTACCATAATAATTAGCCAAAAGCGCTTTTTCGGTTGCGCCGGCCTGCCCGGCTGCCTGCCTGGCTGCGCCCGGTCGCAGCGAACACGCTCTCATTTGCTTACAATCTAGCCATAAATTATGAGTGCAGCAGGAGTGCAGGGCGTAGATAATTCGCCGAGATACAGATGTGCGCGCCCGCTCTCATGGCTCTCAGTGCACACCGCACACCGACGATGGCCATGGCGACGAGCGAGTGGACATTATAACGTTTTTTCGTTTTTTTTTCGCCTCTTGCTCTGTGCCTCCCCGGCCAAGTCCTAGTGCATGGCTAGTGCCTCGGTTCCTTCGGTCACAATCTAAATTCGATCAGTTTGTGGCTGCCAAGTGCAGCTTCGGCATCGGCAGCAACAGCAGCAGGAGTACCTCCAACAGCCGGCAGTCGTCCTTGCGCCTGTGTGAGTGTGATAAATGGACGCAGCGCTAGAGTGCAGCTATGTTGTATCTATTACCAGTGTCAGTGTCTCGAAGGAACAAACAACTCATCGTTGTCGGAGCTGGTGCTTTTGGCACACGATTTTCAACTAACGCGATCGATTCGAGCTGTGCCCTCCCCCCAAATACTGCCGCGAAGCAGGCGATGATATTGCCGATCGATCGAAGGAGGGGGGGGGGGCGGCCGGCCGACCCTCCGCTGATGCTGATGCTGCCGATGATGATGGTGATCATGCGGCTGATGACGATGATGAAGTTGATTTGCTGTCAACTTTCGAATGGAATCCGATCGATTCTGCTGTGGATCGAATCGCATGAGAGGATGGCCAACGATATGATGACGACGCGGACGCGCAGACGCTGACGACGGGTTTGCTGGGAGAGTTTTGTGTGCGTTCTGGCCGTTTGGGAACGTGTTTTAGGACGCGTTTTGAGGGCTTTAGGCGATGCTTGTTAAGGTACCTCGTCGCAGCAGTATGCGTGCAATTGGACATGGAGAGATGGAATCGATTGAAAACTCGTTGGCTGCTTCTCCGTTGGTCGTTGTCGCTTAGAAGTGTCTTGTTGTTGGTCGTGGACTAATGCAAAAGTTTTGCAACGATTTCAGCAATTAGTTGAGCGGAAACTGCGATTGATTGGGGCTTCCACTCTCATCAGGGGGACGCTGAAGAACGTTCGTTTGTTTAATTAAAGGCAATAGATAGGGAAGTGGGAGGCAGCCGCAAATTCGATAGAAATCTTCATTTTGAAAGGCCTGGACAGCTACAAACACCCAATTGTGCAGATTGCAGTGATGTCTAGGACTTGTGGCTGCCAGAAGCCACTTTCCTACGCCCAGTTACTTTGACTAGGTCTTCAAATTATCTGGGTATCGAAGGTACATTAAGAACCGGACACTCTTGGCTTCGGAATTGTGTGCGACGCAACCCTCAGCAACCGAGAAGTAACTGCACTGCAGCCCCCATTCTTTAGAGAAAAAAAAAATCCAAACAAAGCTGTCAACAGCTAAAAAAAAAACCAGCCCGGACATGAGTCAAGATGTCTCATTATCGCCAAGTCCGCGCTGGTAACTGAAATAAATTCTCTTGTTCGCACATCGGACACAATGTCCGCCGTTCCAGCCACACCATGCGGAGCACTTCCTTCTTGAAAGCGGAGGGGGCGCAACTAACAGATGCACTCCTTCATGTGCTAATAAATCGCATTGTGTCGACTGAGAATCAGCAAAGAGATACACCCACGGTTTCATTAGTCCCAGTGTCAGACTCCTCTACCACGGTTACCCAAGGATCCACCGGAGCACAGCAGTGCAGAGCGCGTCAGCAAACAAAACACAGTGACCTGTTGGCGTTGTGATGTGATAATAGGTTCCATTGCCAGCCACATTTATCCAGCTCAAAGGACTTATCCGCCCCGAAATCTAGGATCATTAATATCCACCGCAGTGCAGTCGTTGTCCTCTCCCAGAATGATGAACATCGTGTAAGATCGTAGTCGGGTTGAGTAAATGTGTACAAAATGCACTCATTTCGTAGATGAAATCTCCCGACCCGACTGACGTCTGCGTCGTCTACGTCGTCCATAACAACACACGACGCTGTAGGACATGCCTGCTGCAGGCGGGTCACATCTCTAGCCAGCTCGTGAAACACTGTGACAATTAAAATTCCGACATCCTCCCCCTCCTGAGGTCCTTTCTGCTCCCAAAACGTTGTTGCTTGAGCGCTGGTTTCTTTTCAATTTAACGACTCGGTGTCGGTCGGTCCGTGTATGAGTTCGTGGCCGTGGCCCGGGGCAGGTCTTGGGCAAACACGGCAATGATGCGGATGATGGAGAGGCATTGTGCCTTTTATGGACAAATAAAGCGAGCTGTTGACAGAGACCAATCATGGGAACAAGACCATCAGACAACGACCCGAAGATCCCAAGAATCCAACAGATGTTGTATCTCAAATATTTGAGTGCTTTATTAGATTTTGCATTTCGTCGTGTCCGTGGAGGAGAGACACGGTCGAGGTAGATCTCCACGAAGCGAGGGCAAATTGAAACAAGAACAAGTTCATTTGAATTCGGAGCCGAGGCGCGGAGCTAAGGAATTTGTTTGCGCTAAAGAATGTAAATGAGGCGTTAAGGTGTTGCGTTAATTCTGTTTGTACGGGACAAATATTGATTTGGGCGCGTACACATCGAAAATGTATTCAAGGGGATAGATAGACGAGATTTGTCTTACGTGGAAAGGCACGCTCGCGTGATAACGAAATTTTTACGATCAAGCGTATCTCCTGTCGCTGGGAGTGAGTCATATTTCATAAGGCTTCTAGGATTAACCTTTACGGACTTGTTAGTTTAAGTGTACAACTGGAACTTGGAATTACTTTTTGTGTGACGCAGCGCCTTGCATTTGAACAACGTGATCATATCTCCAACTGAGTACACTTTGACCATATAAGGCTACTTATGTGATTCGTTAAGCAATGACGAGTTTTTGAATTTTTAAATCCTTTTGGTATCTTGCTGATTCTTGGTTCTATTAGATCTACAGTTCAGGGTGCCCTTACATAAACGTGCCTCTCCAGCTGGCACGGCCTTCAGTCTTGTCCGCACGTCCGATGCCACACGGCACACGAAGTTGGTTGAAATCCTTCTCCACTTCTGGGAATATCCTTTGTGGCGTTCTAATAATTCGCGGATAAGGAAGAGGAAATAAACCTTTTCTTGTTCAGTTAGTAATACGCCCTACATGGTTTAGCCGTCTTAAGAGTTAGTTCTGTAGACCCTTGCGCCGTATAGCCTACAGGAGGTGGCCGATGAATCTTTTCCTTCAAATTCTTACAGGCAGATATGGAGTTGTTCAGTTTGAGGTTTAATTTTCAATAGGCTTTTTTTGACGGATCAAGCATCAGTTCTGTTCAACTGCTTTGTAATTTTTCTTTGGTATCGTTTGGCAGGTCATTATGAAAAGACTCACATTACAGCGGCGTCTCCAAATTGTTCAGCTGTAGTACGAGGCTCACTGTTCTATGAGAAATATTTTTTTTCGCGCGATTCAAGGAACTTACGGTTTGCGTGTTCGATCTACAGAACCCATAATTTTCAATCCCATTTGCAAATTTAAGTGCTTTAGGGAGGTGTTTCAATATAGCAAAGGGAATAGAGGGTATGTCCTCTTTGGGAGAGATTAGTGATTGGGTACCGCACCTGGCGAGTTCAGCTCTGCAGTTCCACTTGATATACCACCCTCATCAGGAAGACTTTAAAGTGCTTGGCCATCACATTATAAGCGGCACTTGAGTGAAGTATTTGAATGGAAGTTGTGACCTCTAAGAGATTTGATTTCATAGCGGCTGTCTGAACAGATTTCTTCGGAGATAGCATTGTTCCGCAGCTATGACAGTGCCTTTTTCTTGTCAAAGAATCTGCCGAAAATACACTTCAGTGTGAAAATAGGTTAAATAAGAGACGGAAGCTAAGGTTCCTGAAGTAGAACCCAGCCCATCTTGGACACATACGTAAATATTCCGATCGGGTCTTCAAGCTACATGGGTTCTGAGTCCATGTTCGACCTTCGGAATGCTAGTTGAGAATTCTTTCTCACAAATGAGCTGGAGGAGGACAAGATCAGTGTTCTGTGGGAGGAAGTTAAACTGCTCTAGGATGCTACACCCTAACTGAGTCGAACTGCAACCAACATCAGACCACTATAGTTTTCTAACCCTTCACGACAGTGAGCGTACATTTTGACAACTGAGAGATCATTATACTCTTTCAAAGTCTCTTAAACGATTCGCGTCTCAGTCGTGTTGAAAAAATGTTATCGGCGTTGAAATTCAAACGTCCATAAAAAATGGTTTGGCTGGAAAACCACTAGTAGACATAGTGAGAGCTCTTCAGCACCTCAGCGTAAATAAATCCTTTGTGTCTTGATGCATAGCTCGTTACTGTGATATTGATAGAGTTCAAAGTGCATTGAGGTGGTCGCAAAAAATAGCTACATCGGCAGAATAGGTTCGTCTGCTGACGGTTGGAGTTGAAGGAAACCCACGTTGAACTTAAAGAAACAAACGCTCGAGAGCTCAACATATAGTTGGAATGGTTGCGACACATACTGAAAAATGGACTAATGCTCAAGTTAATGACGTTCCAGAAAGCATACGATCTTACACCGCACCAGAGAAGAGTCGAAAGAGCGAAGGAGTTGCTGTGCTCGCACGAAAGTAGTAAGATGCAGAATTTCCTTTTTTCCAACATATCGCTATTTGTTATCGAGCAATATGTTAACAAAGAAAATTACTGAGATTATACCTTTGAACGGCCACCAGGAAGCAGACAGCATCGACGATGGTAATTTGGGCCGCTATTTTTTTCGCTCGTATTTTAGGACGTGATGTCAGAGTTAATGCACCCGTTTACCGTGAAACTGGGGTCGAGACAGTATTGAAGCCTTGGACATACAAACATTTTAGTCGGAGAGAGTAGACATTTCTACCAGACTCAACACCGTAGCACAAAGCGCGCGTCAACCAAGATTGGTTGAAATACTTCCATTCTTCATTTCTTCAACACAATGGACCGCGAATGGGAAATTCTCCGGATGCAAATCCTCCAGACTCCTCTGTCTAGAGTATTTTGAATGGTAGCACTAGGAATTTCAAAGTTTGGTCCACCTCGAACACGCACTCCACCGGAAATGGACCACAGTAGTGCAGAGCGTGCAGCGTAATTTGGAGTTTGAGTTATTCACTCTGTGAAGTGACCGTACTTTAGTTCAAATCATGGCCAATTGGACTCGAGTCTGATTGTCATACGGAGGGGGATTTCTTAAACTAGAAGTTTTGTTCTGTCCAAGTCCAAGTCTGTAATTCACGAAGGGGACACTGCTCTGGCTAATTTTTTGTGATCGGCATTATGTATTTTTTTTCTAATACTGTTGGTTGGTTACGATGTAGTAGATTTACATCATTTGTGTCTTGAACCATACTTCGTTACCGTGTCCACCGGGTTGCGATGCCGTAGACGAACATCGGCCTACAATGTAAAGCCAGTCCATCATACGGGGCTGTGGTCCCTTTTTACCTCCAATTGCAATCTTGCAGCAATTGAGTGCTGTAGTAAATATTTGGGATGCATTTTTAATGTAAGGCTTCACATTCTTTTACTTAAAAATACTCTGCTCGAAAACGATCTAGCCTCTTCCATTTTCTACTGAAACTATATTCTCCGTAAACACCACAAGGCAAATGCAGCTGCAAGAAAGTAACGAAACCTGTTTTGAGTGAGTGAAACTTGCAATTGCCCAGTATGCGGTTATTGCCCGTAGTCCAACGATTTGAATGATTTCGGAACAGAGAAGTATGGGAGAAGTCAATATAAGTGTCTGGAAGCGTTACCTTGCGATAGAGATATACACCATCTGAATATGAATGTCTTAAGCCCAAATAGTCGCTTAGATTCTCTTTTATTTAATAATAATAATAATTGAGTGCTACTACAGCTCACAAGCTTCTATAACAACTACTCGTGTTGTTCGTGTTACTGTGTCTCAATTTTTTGCGGGCTCCGAACGGTGAGATTTGGGAAGCTTTTCATAGACAACTGATACTCTTTGATTATTGTCAGTAAATCGAAAGAAGAGGTGAAAAGTGCGAGGTGTCACGTCCGGGAATTGAACCTGGCCTTTCTACGTGGCGGTCGACGCACTTACCACAACGCCACGGCGACCACTCTCTTGTACTTAGACGTGTTTTAAGGCATCACTCCAAGAAAAAGTGGTGCAAAGGATACGATTTTGTGACTATCGATTATCCTGCATAAATATTCTTTTTTCTCCTAGTTTAGTATAGAAAGCACTTCCTCTTCCACTCACTGGCAATTTGAGTGCAAATACAAGCGACGCACCGAGACCCCAACTAGATCTTCTCAGGAGCAAAGCTGAGCTGCCCGTTAACCACATCGCCGTCATCTCTCTCGCCAGTCAAATAACACGCTTCACCTCATTACCCAAAAAAACTTCAAACAAATCTTATCAGCTTTCTTCTTCTTCCCCCCTAAAAAACGTCTCAAAGTCACAACATCTTTGCTGGCTGGAAGTGCGACCAGTAAACCAAAAAGAGAAACCCATTCGCGGCCGCAAACTCGCTGAAGTTTATTGTAAATTATTGCGATTCTCATCAGATGAGTGTCCGAGTGCTTTGTCGTTTGTGGCATTGTCCGCCGCGGCTCAGCACAGCAAACTGCGTTCCTCCTTCAGCAGCTGGTGGGTTGGTCCGCGGTCCTCCCTCTGCCGGTCGACTTCTTTTCGCTCCCGCCCTGGTGGATTTTCACTCACAACAATGCCTCATAAAGGGGAACTTATGTCGTTTTGTTGTCGGATCAGATCCCCACACGCTTTGCCGGGATTTATGCCTCTCGGCCACCAGGAGGTGTCGGCTAATACCACAGCCATCATTCCTTCCACCACCACCACTGCCGTTGCGGCCGCCACCGCACGTGAGCTTTTCGATTGTTGATTTTAATTGCAACTGGCTGGCGACATTTATTGCCATCAGGAATCCTATTTGAATGGCCGCATAGATCGGCTTGCAGTCCCCGGTTTAATTAGTGCGATCCCTATTCCCGGGCGGAGCACACTTCGACGCGGCGCGCACCACGGTAAACATGACAATCTCTCTGCGGAATCAGGATTTATGTGGCGATCAACGCCATCTAGGCCATTGTGTTGGACAGCATTACGTGAATCATAAAACATAATCAGGCCGCCGCTGCAGACTTCGTCATCGCGATCATCACCATCGGCGTCGCCATCACACCACTGCGTTGCCGCCGCTATTAGGGAACACACCTTCGTTTCGGGTTTCGACGAGCAAATGACTCTCGAGTACGTACACGATCGGCGTGGCACGGCTCCTTTTCCTCCTTCAGGATGCAGAGGTGGGAGATTATATTCCATTATTTATGAGCGAGATCAGGTCCGTCCGTGCATCCACTGCTCAGCTCTCCAGATACCAGGCGAGAGAGAGTGTGCGCAGTCCGTTCCATATGGTGACATCTAGTTGATGGCAAATGCATTAAAATCGCTTCACCTCCTAATCTGACCGCGCTGGGATTGTGAGTGGATCAATATGTGTGTGCACACAATTCCATTAATGGGCGAAAATGTGGGTGGGTTTATTTGCCAAGTACTCGGGCTTAAGGACGGCGATGGCCGTCGGTGGGGCGTCCCGTGGGCTGCTCTTGCGGGGAAGCTAAACCGATTGTTGAGGTGCAACGGCAAGCGGCTAGCATGTGTTCTGTGTGCACGCCGGAATGGTTGAGCACCCTGTGCAAATGAATAACACTCTGCTCCTTATCCAGCGAGATTGGATATTGAGGACTCAGTTGGAGATTGCGTCTATAATTAGATCCAGAATCGAGTCACAAACGCACCCACCACTTGCGGCTCAGAAGGCTGCTGCGGTTCGAGATACGGGAACCAAATGACATATGTAAATTAGATCGTGGTTGATAACGGTACAGCTGAGTATTACCGATTTAATGTTTATGATGCTAATTGAATGCTGATGGATGAATGTTCTTTCTCAGCGAAGCTAACTCCTTCTGTACAATGTTGTAGAGAGTGGCAGGCTACCAGGTTACGGTTGCTATTTGCGGAAAACACACGCCGTCAGTTTGTATTTGCTTTCGCTGATTCAACTGGTGAGTGGGTGACGACGACTGAACAGATTAACGACAGAGAGTTGCAGTTTTTCAGATGTCGTCGATCATGCCATATGCCCATGTTTCAAGAGCATACATTCACAATAAAATATAAGACCATTTGGCGACGTAACGTTTCAGTTTTTCTTAGCGACATAAGGCTACACAATAGGCCACACAGTAGACCACTGTAACCATTCCGCTCGCTTGACTAAAGTTACGACTTGAAATAGCTACGAAGTTAGATACATTAATACCGTACCATTGGCCAAGTCAACTGATTTAAGATTTTATCAGAACCCTTCTTCCTTCCTGCTCCTCCTGCTAAGGTTCTGCAGGGAAACTTTAAAACACATGAGTTGTGTGCTATACTAGACATAACCCCATAACAAGCCTCTGAGAAGAGTACAGCGCCTGGCAACTAAATACACAAGTGGCGGACTGAAATCCACACCAAAAGTTACAAAAGACATCAACCCAACACCTCTTGATCTACATTCAAGACAAGTTTAAGTCTTAAGACATTTCTCCTCACAGTGGACTGAATCTTGCGTACAAATGAAGATTCTCCAAAAAGTGACCAAGAATCTATACTACTTTACACTACATCTCAGTCTGAAAGAAAGCATCATTCCAGGAGCTGAGTTTTGATGAACGGATCACAAAAACTTCAAGGACTTCATCTGCATTATTACTAAAGCGTCCAACACCAAAGGAATTACCGACAGCTCCAAATACCTCAGTCTAAGTTGATGGTTTAGACCTCCCGATCACTGCGGTGTCCTACAAGTTGAAATGAGATGTCGCAAAACGAATACCATTACCCGCTGATGCTGCGAATATCGTTCGATGTTCTCCTTCCACTTTCACTAGCTCTACAGTCTGGGGTAGACCTGTGTCTCAACCAACATACCTCTCCAGCCAGCACAATCTTTCGCCAGTTGGCTACAATTGTGGACTCCAAGTTGGTTGTGGTCCTCCTCGTGTGCGTGTGCGCCACCTCAGCCACCTCTTTTGCGTTATTCCAAAGACTTTTCCGGCCGGAGCAGTGGTGTCCATAAGCGATGTACCCAAAGACGCTTGACCACAGCCTATAGAGTTCGGCTGTGCATCTTCTCCTCCAAACGCCATCAACGCAAAAGACTAACGGCTTCCTCATACACGTCAAGTAACGTCCAGGTCTTCGCGCTTTCAAATAGGACTTGTAAGCTGTTATATAAAGCAAGCTCAGTCCTAAGAGAGAGGTCTTTATTCAATTGCCTCTTGAGCCCAAAGAAACAGCGATTGGCAAGAGTGATTCTGCATTTGATTTCGGTACTAGTGTTGTTTACAAGTCAGTACTAGTGTTGTTTACAACTTTGAATTTCTTCTGGACTTCGGAATTTTGTTCGTCTCTCTTAAGCGTTAACCAAAGTGCGCAAGTGCCTTTATTTTCTCATATTAATTATATTTTTCCTAGATAATTAGAAATGTGGTGTTGGCCATATACGCAAGCACCATCTGTTGTTCCAGTTTTTGTTCCTGCTCTTCTTAAGCAGATCGAAAACTAGTCCTACAGTGGGTTGTCACCACAAGGCACACATCCAAAACTAATAGGTCTTCTTTTCAACAACTTTTGTAGATCAATTTATAAGCGCTCTCACTCTCACTCATCACACCACATCATCATAACTGTCCCACCCATCGCACCACTCGAAAGACAACCCATCATACTTATCACACCATGGTCACACTATGCTTATCGGACGATACCGCCTGCGATAGGCTGCCTCACATTGAACCAGTGCAGTTACCGGTAATGACCGTGGCGCTGCTGAAGTACATAAGGTATAAGAGTATTTTTATTCTTCTTGTCACGAGGTCTTATAAATTTAGGTGAAGAAGACACGGCAACTGTCCTGCCGTGTATCAGACTTAATACCCGTGGTGCAGTCTTTTTCAACAAATTAAGAGAGGTCCCTTCTGTAGTTTGCTGTTTTTGAAATAATTTGAGGTTCCTTTCCAAAACCCTAACAATGTTTGTTCCCTAAGTGATCCAGCGGAGTCCAGAAGTTGAAGTGCATTCCGCAAGGTTCTTTGTACCAACCTAAGGGCTAGATAATATTCATTTGTTCACAAAATTCTTCTTCTTCAGATGGCGCTACAGTCCGGGGTGGACCTGGGCCTAAACCAGCATGCCTCTCCAGCTAGCACGATCTTTTGCCAGCTGCTTCCAATTGCGCACTCCAAGTTGGTTGAGGTCCTTTTCCACTTGTGTGCGCCATCTCAGTCTGGGACGTCCTCTGTTGCGTTGTCCCTGTGGTTCGGATTCGAAGACTCTTCGGGCCGGAGCAGTGCTGTCCATCCGCTCTACATGGCCTAGCCACCTTAAGCGTTGTATCCGTAGACGCTTGACTAGGTTCATGCCGCCGTACAGCCCATACAGTTCGTGGTTGAATCTTCTCCTCCAGATGCCATCAACGCAAACAGGACCAAAAATCGCACGCAAAACTTTTGTCTCGAACAGACCAAGGGCTTCCTCATCCGCTTTTAGTAACGTCCAGGTTTCTGCGCCGTAAAGCAGGACTGGGATGATCAAGGTGTTGTACAAAGTCATTTTGGTCGTTCGGGAGAGGGCTTTATTACTCAATTGCCTCTTAAGCCCAAAGAAACAGCGATTGGCAAGAGTGTTCACAAAATTACAATCCTTATTATCGACAACCTCCCAAAGAAACATCGCACAGTTCGGTCTGATAATGCAAAGACTGACCACTGTTGTCCCCATATCGCAGAATCTGGGATCAGAATAAAATCTAAGTCAAAAGGGAATTAGTTAAAGAGAGGGCATTGAGTCGGAAATCCTTAAAAATTTGATGTCTTCATCTGCTTTCGACACAAATGAAGTTTCTCAAATCTAATCGCAGTTCTTACGACGGAAAACAAATAGCGCCCGTCACTATATTAATCCCTTGCATTCAGTACAGAACGTTTGGTGATTCATACTTAAATCATCAGACCGTACAGACCCAACTCTTGTCCAGAATTCATGAAAGTGTCTCATAGAAACCATAAGGAAATACAACTCTCCACAAACACAAAACAATCAAAAAGCGCTAAAAGAAAGATGAATCATATTCCACTCCAGCACCCAACCCTCTCTCTCAACCAAAAAAAACAAAACTCAAATTTATTCCCCCCAAAATGTACATTCCAACTGGCCAGCCGACACTTTTCAATCTTCAGCGTTTTTTTTCGATTTTAATCAATTTACCACAACGCATCTGGTGTTCCCGCAAGGAAACAACAAACAAACGAAACGAACACCCAAACAGACGTCCGACGGGCAAACGACGAAACCAACTCCGAAACGCATTGCCCTAGAGTCAAACTTAGCCACACACACAAGAGCCACTCGGCAACATCATTAAACTCGCAACTGCTCGCCCGTGCGCCTGGGCCCGCACTCGCAGCCAATTTCTCATATCGCCATTAATAACACGGGCAGCAGCGCCAACAACCTGAGTGCAACAATCCATTTACAAAACATTCACATTCGTCCTCAGCCGCTGCAGATACGCACCGCTCGCAGTCCAGACTGCCGGCCTGTACCGGGAAACAAATGTTAAATTGCCCTCTCGGAATTATTAGTAAATTTGCACGGATTTTCATTCCGTTTTGGGGAGAGCCCTGTGCGTCCTGTACCGCCCGCCGTCTGTGGCGGGGACAAAGTGTGGACGCGTCTTTATATATGGTCGTTCATAAATCACACGGAAGCGGCGCTTCAGTCTCATTAACCGCGCAAAACAGAGACCATTCCCGGTCCGCCCTTCTCGCGCTTGACACGGACAACGGTGTGCATTTCGGCGTTTTCGGATGCCCTCGTACTGCCGGCCTTATAAATGTCACAACACGGACCGTATTGTCACATCCAGCGACCGGCCCACAGCGACCGCCACCAGATGCGTTCGTGTACGTACGTATTTCTGCGAATCATTTTATGAGAAATCACGAGCGAAAGATAAGTGAGACATTTAAAAATGCCTTCGACAGCGGCAGCGAGGTCGTGTCTCGTCCGCTATGGTGGTCCAATAATCGACGTGGCCTCAGCAAGCAGTGGCAAGAGGCGAACGAGCTAGAAGGCAGAGTGGAAGGATGCGCCGCCACTGCCGCCGTTCGCGGTAAAGCTCGAGCAGTGTGTCGCAAAGCATCGCGCGACTTTCGTTCCAACGATAAATTTCCTGCTGCAGAAATTAACATGCTACCGTATGGGCAGGGGCCACGAGGTCCGCCGCCATGAGCTGCGCCGGATTCAGATTCGGTTAGAATGTGGCGCAGATATATATTTCGGCCGGTTTGCTGTTCCTTTTGCTTTTGACAAATTAGTGCTCGCTGTTAAATGACGTCTCGGCCCGAGCACCGGGGCATCCCGGAGGAGAGGCGCGGGGCTGTCGGGTTATACGAATGAGTGTTTGCGTTGGAGCCTCATGACGGGATTGATGCTTCGAATTATGCGGGTAATAATCTCTTGTGATCCTCTTGTGGACCGTTTTGAGGTCAATTAACCTTAAGCAGAGAAGAAGGCTTTTGATCCGATCTAGAGGCGATGGGAACGAGTTTAATTAGAAGTTGAGTTCAAAGTGACAGGCGCGGGTAATATTCGTTTGACTTTCCTCGGCAGGGAACTGTATTGAGTGGACCGTTTTAGAAGCTGAAGTTGGGCAACCTTCCCTGCGGCTACGGCTGTTAGAAGTTGCTTTCAAATTGGGTCATCATGATTCACTGAAATTATTTGCACATGAGTCATGACTTCGGTCTTTTTGGGAATGTGAAGTGTAGCTTCGCTGTGTCAGGCGGTAGAAAAACCATGAAATTAAATGCGACTTGATGGTTGTAGGGCCTCGTGCTTTTGAGTGGAGCCCACATAGTGGGTGGTTTAGTCGACTCCTTCGTCGAAGATCTTAGATTGAATTCGTTGATTGAACATTTACCATCACTTTTATCATTTGCTACCTAGTACGTGTTAACGCTTAAGATGGCTAGGTCATGTAGGTCGTATGGACACCACTGCTCCGACCCAAAAAGTCTTTGAAACCGAGCCATTGGGATAACGCAATAGAGGACGGCCTAGGCTAAGGTGGAGCACACAAGTGGAGAAGGACCTCAACCAACTTGGAGTGCGCAACTGGCGGCAGCTGACGAAAGATCGTGCTGGCTGAAGAGGCATGGTGGTTGAATCCCAGGTCCACCTTGGACTGTAGAGCCACAAGAAGAAGAAGAAAACGTGTAAAATAAGTGAAACAAACGAAACCATAATTGAGTGACACTACAGCCCAGAAGAGACCAAGGCCCAGCTTCTGCATCAACTACTCGTATTGTACGTGCTCATGAGTGGAGGAGACCTACAGTTTATTGCCGACTCCGAACGGCGAGGTTTGAGAAATTTTTGCACCGACAATTGCTACTCTTTGAGTGGTGTCAGCAACTCGAAAGGTGATGTGAAAAATGTGTTCCGACCGGAACCTTCGACCTGGACCTTCGGCTTGTGAGTCGACGCACTAAGCCACTACGCTACGGCTCAGATTATTTTCGTTTAGTGAATTTTCACTTAATTATCTCTTTGTGATGGTGAATTCTACTTTTTTCTCTCATTTCTTATTCTCATGAAGACCGAACTTTCGACTGAAATTGGAAATTTCTGCCAATATCTCGGGATTTTTGCTCCTCGCGCCCTATGCCCTGTAATAAATGTTCAAGCACAAAAAATATTCCTGCATCACGTATCCGAAATTACGTCAGATTTTCTTCATATGTTCAGGAGATACCTCAAGTATGACGGCT
Source organism: Eristalinus sepulchralis (assembly GCA_944738645.1). Lineage (NCBI taxonomy): Eukaryota > Metazoa > Arthropoda > Insecta > Diptera > Syrphidae > Eristalinus > Eristalinus sepulchralis. The sequence continues at coordinate 61,613,403 of OX122886.1, forward strand.
ATGACGAACGGACGGACGTCTCCATAAGGTGACCAAACGCTTAGGAAGGACTTTCCCCCTTTAACAAAAGACATGGCCATATGGGTGCACTCTCTGTTCATTAAACTTATTTTTAGGGTTTGTATAAAAGAGAAGAAGAACAAAATTATTCTCCCTATTGAATCCAATTCAAACTTATTCCATTTTCGTGTCACTTAGTATGCGGAGATCAATATTGAATTTGATACGAACTTTGAAACGCTGTACACAAGGTTATTTTAACACACTTCCTACTGGAAGGTATTTCTGAGACTACGCAGGGGATCCTTACTTATAATGTTCAACCTACAAAAGAAAGGCGATCATTGGGAAAAAGTGTCGATTTATTTCTTGGCATAATCTGCTGCACATATGATGCACCAATGCTTCAACTTCCTTAATCCGTCTGCAAGATTCGATCTTTGGTCTTAAAGTTACAAGACCTACATATGTATATGCATGTACGTATCAGGCCTGCAATCCATGAAGGGTCTGAGCCTAAGCTATAACTCCCTTCATTCTTAATGGTCCTTGGCACGCTGCTTCCAGTTGTGAAGAACAAGCTCTCTAGCGTCCGCAATCACTTAGTCTCCATACTGAACGTTCGGCCTACCTCTCCTTCTAGAATACAGAGGCTGGGACTCGAAAACCCTCTTAGCTGGAGCGCCGTTGTCCATTCGCTCGGTGTGGCCGAGCCGACGTATTTTTGCTTTTCGAACTACATTTACGTCTTGGTACAGCACATAAGGTTGGCAGTTTTGTCTTCTCCTCCATTCGTCTTCTTTGCAGACAGGATCATATATTCGTCGCAGAATTTTTCTTTCAAAGGAATCAAAATCTGTTCTCCCGTTTTGTTTTTCTTCCAGCACTCGGCTCCGTATAAAAGTACGGGCAGGATTAGCATCTTATAGAGCATTATCTTAGTCCTTGGAGGCAGGAGTTTCGTACAAGACATATAAAGAATGATTAGTTGGCGACGATTACCCCCTCATTCGAGAAAAATACCCGTCCAATGGCAGGTGTCTTTTTCAAATTTGAAGGTCGACGTGGGATTAAATCTGGAGAGTACGATCAACGAGGCAGCAGTTCGTAGCTTAATTCTTGGCCGTAGCGACGGCGGGGTGTGAGCAATGCTTTCTTTCGCATTTTCTGCAACCCATTTCCGGTGTCCACCCCCTTCTGCTCAATAGAATAGCTTTCTCTTTCTTTGGCGCATGTTCGCAGGGTAAAGTCCAGGATTTCGCCTATTCCTTGGTCTTTGGTGTGTGCCAGTGGATTCATGTTCCGTCGAAGGTTATGGCTCGCCGCAGAAAGTCCTTCGGATTGCACTTAAACATCGTGCAACACTGCATTGTTTGTTTCTAAGCATAACGCGATATATAAATATTTGTTTTTGACCTAGTGATGCTGAAATTATTTAACCTATCTCTTCTTGAGCTCTGCTTCTTCTAATTCCACTCAAGTTTCTTCTTCTTCATCCTTCCATGACGGTACACTCTGAGGTAGACCTGACCTCCAGCTAGCAACATCTCTCACCAGCTGCCTCCAGTTGCGTACTCCAATTTGGTTTACGTCCTTCTCCACTTGTGTGCTCCATCTCAATCTGGCCCAATGGCTCGGATTCAAAGTCTTTTCGGGCCGGAGTAGTGGTGTCGATATGACCTACATGACCTAGTTATCTCAAGCGTTTTATCCGAAGACGCTTAGACGGCCTTACAGCCTTACAAGTTCGTCGTTGAACCTTCTCCTCCAGACACAATCAACGCAGCTAGGACTAAATTTCGCACTCACAACTTTTCTCTCGAAAGGACTAAGGGCTTCCTCATCCACTTTCGACGGATGGTCAAACTGTCAGTTTAATCCTTCCAGAGAGAGTTCTATTACTCAGTTAACACTTGAGCTCAGAGAGATGAGAGCGTTGTCACAGTGGAGGAACAATTCTTGTTTTGTCAAACAAGACATCTAATCAGACAATCATTCGGCGCAGTGAAGCCCATTTTGTTCTTCCACATTTCTCCATGTGGTTGAATTCAAAAATAAGTTGTTCATCAACTTACCGGTTGCTAGATTAGTGCTAGGACAGTCACCGATCTCCTTGCGTTTAAACAGTGTCATACGCTGCTCTGAAGTGGTCTCACTTTTGTGTCTGTTTGTCAGGAGAGAGTTAACAAGGCTCTCATGACTCAGATAGCTTTGTCATGCCAAATATTTTGTACAGGATGTGACCCACAAAGTCCTTTAACTTGAGTACCCTCTCAGCTATCTTCAATCGGAGGTCTGCCGACTGAAGATTGGTGATTTCTGTCATATTCTTCTCTGCAGTAGCTGTTTTCAAGGGCATCTGGGGGTTGACTTGTCAAAAACGGACTTTCTGACTGTCATACAGCTACAGCTGCGCAATGTCCAATACGTAACAAAAGCAAAACACTCTTCTTTTCTTTTTTCCAAAACGTAGCCATAACAAAGCTAAAAGTTTCATTCGGGGGATATTTTGATAGTAGCCGCCGAGGAGAATAGTGAAGGACTCTCGTACAAGTGACGCCATCGCGCGTTGAGGCAGAGCACCACCGCCCTCGTAGGGGACACGACTTTAAGGTCCTGTCAGTTTATTCAAGATTTATTGAACAACATTCGCATTGGCTGCGTCTTCGTCCCATATTAGGACTTACGAATGAATCAAGATCATCGGTTGATTACCTTCCAAAGCTGAATTGATTATCAGCTAATTAATCCTGAAGGCGTATGAAATTCCATTCCTGCACTGGCCTACGCTACACGCGTAACGAAGTCAAATTCATGACGAACGCACAAAGATCCTTGAGTTGGATGCCGCTGCACGGTCACGTCCAATTCATCAAATGCTCAAGCACGCATCAATTAAAGATATTAATCATGCCTCCTGCCACATCATCATCATCAAACGCTCTATGCTGTGCGACCACTCAAATTCTCAACTGCGCCCGACTCCTACTGTTACACCTTGCGCCTAAGTGATGGACTCCCATTACGGTCGGGGAATCAGTCAACGCACACAGTTTCCCTCCTGCCATATCCTAGCGCTGGCGCGCAGGCGTCCACGTAAGCCGGTGCATCCGGGCGCGGTTGCGACGTATTGCACCTGTCGGCCGTGGAATTAATTCATATTAACCATCCTAATTCTAAGCATTTGCTACATTTACAAATGGCCTTCAGCAGAAGACTCAATTAATTATGTTTCCGTTCGGGGTCCTTGGCGGGCGGGATCGGGTTTGCGCGCTTCCTCATTCGGTCCGAACTGGTGACTGGGGCCGCGGACTGGGTGAGTCAGTAGTTGTTGGCCCCAATGAGATCGGGAAACGTGTTAGACAAGTGCTGAGTGCGAAGGAGCGGCGGCCGCTGCTGCACCGCTGGCACGTCAGATAAAGGACCGCGATCGCAGTGGCTGTGATGATGATGTTATGGAGCAGCGGAGGATGCAACCACACCACCGCCAGATAGGGCATTGAGCACACACTGTGACTAATAATCATAAAGTGGGCGGGCGGTCATTCAAAAATGATTAAATTGTGGCCCGTTAATCGATGTTTTACCTCGCCCCTTAATTAATATTTGCTTTAGCCCGTCATTCCATTTGAAGTTTGTGCAGCTCGCCGCACCTGCATTCGCCGGCACTGAGACGTTTCGCGGCTGCCCGACTCCCCGGTTGGCAGCACACCGCCATCGCCATCACCATCACCATCGCCATTGCCATGGCCATTGCCGACACTTCGACCGCTTCCCGGCCGGCTCGTGTTATGTTTTAATTTATTTTTCAGATTATTATTTCAAATTAGATGGCGCTGCTGCCTGGTCCCCTCCGCCATGGAGGCGAGGATCTTCATCTCTTGCTCGGCGATCGTTTTTATCGTTGCGGGTAAACAAGCTGGGCTTGGCAGTGCTGATAGCCTGGCTCCGCCCTCGATGCCGAGGAAGGCGTTCGATTTCAATTCGTATTCTGAATGGAAGTCCTTTTCGAAGATATCGTCATCGTGCGGTGCGGTGTGTTGTTCGTCGTCGTCGTCGTCGTCGTCGCCGGTCGTACTACGAGCTTCTGTCGGCACAGATGGAGGGCACTATTGTGTCTTGAATATGAATTACGATCGGAGCAGGTGATAACTTGGGTCGTTACTTTAACGCGTTTAGAGGGTGATAAATATGGAACAGGGTCGGTCGACGGATCGATCGGTCTGACATCACTATTGTGCCCCGGCAGTGGTGGATGGGCGAGGTATGATCATAAATTCGATGCCATCGATAGACCACCCCCGATTCGGATGTGATCGGGTGTTTGTTTTAAGCCGAAAACGTGTGATATGTGGTGTCCTTGATGTTGTGAATGTTTATGAGGAGGTAGGGTTGGAGCTATACGTGAGGATTTGTGTAATGGGACTTAATTTGGATACTCATTGATTGAGCGCTGGGTGGTTTATAGACACTTGACCTGATTTGTGCTACGGCACGTACGATGGTTGCAGTCGATTTGAATACTCGAAAAAAAATAGAAGTATGCAAGTGGGAAGAAAATTTAGTGGCGGTCAGGATCTTTACAAGTACATTAGAGCGATGATATTTTGGGGGTACAAATGTGATCTGTCCGTTTTCGAAAGATGGCGTCACCTGAAAGCCATGGGCAATCTTGGAAGCGAATACCGACTTCATTGGAAAGGTGTGACATTTTGTTAGCAATACCGCGTGTGCATTGTATATATGTAGACATGTATGCAGTGTATATATTAACATTCAGGTGCATATACGCGAGTATGTACTCATACATACCAGTGTGTATGCACCTGATTGTTGACTAGATTGTAAGTTAGGTTAAGCTTAGTTAAGGTTATTTAGGGTAGATTTAAGTTAGTATGTAAGCTTTTTTAAAAAAAAAGTATGTTCTGTCATTAAGTTTTTTTTAAATTTTCTTAATAATACATTTTTATAAATATAGTTCTACTAAACTCGTTAGATTAGGTCGAAAGACATAGATTAAGATTAAGATTAGCTTAGAGTGCTCGCTCAGAGCCAGTAAGTTAGAAATAAAATATGTAAATATATCACTAGGTTAAGCATTTTATCTAGTTTTAAGATTATAGTTCACCCATAGTTACAAAAATAAAATGCATTAAAAAGAAAGAAAGAAAGACCGCGTGTGCATCAGCGTCTGTTTTAGACAACAACATAGTTTTTAGCCTCTTCGAAAATGTCCGAATTTTTCTTATATAAAAGACATCGGCGGAAAGTTTTAATTTTCTTTTTTTGGAGAAGAGTGCTTGTAGGACAGTGCTTTTTGAAGCCCGTCAAATGCTTGTAGGAGTTTATGGTGAATCTGCTTGGGCCCATAAGTCATGCAGAGAGTGGTTTCGACGCTTCCAAAGTGGTGATCTTAGGGTTGAACACAAAGAGCGTCTTTTCTAATAATTTAATTCCTCATTTTCAAAATGAAAAAAAAAATTGAAAATGAGGAATTGGAAGCTTTACTGTATCAAGATCCATGCTAAACACAAGGTGAACTAGAAGAATCATTGTCACTCAGCAAGCAATTTTCGTTCAGTTTAAGAAGGATTTGTTAAAAAGTTTGGAAATTGGGTGCCGTACGAGTTGAAAGAGTGAGATGTCGAAAGTCGATTTTTCACCTCTCGGAACTGCTTCTTGAAAGACAGCAGAGGAAGAGGTTTTCGCACCAAATAGTGACTGGAGATAAAAGGAGATGTAGTACGATAACACCTTGATCAGTCCTACTCTTTGGTACGGAAACCTGGACGTTACTAAAAGCGGATTGAGAGAAAAGTTTTGGGTGCGATTTTTGGTCCTATTTGCGTTAATAGCATTTGGAGAAGAAGATTTAACGACGAAGCATCTTCGGATACAACGATTAAGATGGCTAGGCCATGTAGAGCGTATTGACACCAATGCTCCGGCTCGAAAAGTCTTCGAATCTGAGCTATTGGAACAACGCAACAGAGGACGACCTAGGCTTAGGTGGCGCACACAAATGGAGATGGACCTCAACCAACTTGGAGTGCGCAGCTGGCAGAAGATCGTGCTGGCTGGAAAGGCATGTTAGTTGAGGCCCAGGTCCACCCCGGACTGTAGCGCCACTAGAAGAAAAAAAAGAAGTACGATAACCTCAAGAAAAATATATGCTTTGCAAAGCCTAGTGAATGCGTTCTTTTATCCTTTATATCGAAGAAATAGAAAAACATCCACAGTTCTAAGGTCATGCCCTGTATATAGTAGGATCAGACCAGTTTTTGAACAACCTCATGCTAAAAATCTCATTCATTAAGCTAATTCGCTGGCGCTACATTTAATAATGATCCAAGACCTAGCTTTTTCAACCTCTCGTGTTGTACAAGCTGTTGCTCCTCTCCAGAGTGGAGGAGGCCTAGAGTTTAATGCCGACTTTGAATGACGCAATTTCATAAAAGTTTTGTTCGTAGACAAAAATCAACAATGAGAGTGTTGTCCGATACTAAAGAGAGGTATAGCGTCAGAATTAATTCGGGATCTTCAAAAGAACAGATCGGGGATCGAACTCAGACATCCAACGTAGGGACTTAAATGAATTGTATGGTCAGTTTATGGTCACAGAAATATCTGAATAACTAGGAGTTGTAAAAATTTAAAAGACTCAAGTTTTAAATTATTTTTCGAATAAAACAGTTAACGACATAGAATTTTTTTTAATTCTGTATGACAACCGATGCCGAAAGTGAAATTAAAATTTGAATAGTTTCCCTGCATCCTTGTGTTCCATCAACTCCTTCGATTTGGTGACAATTCTCAAGAAGTACATTCCGAGGCGGTCTCTTATTGAAAACACACTCACAGAAGAAGTTGTTACTAAAGAAGAAGACCCTCAATGTCTTTACTTCGTTTTGTCATTTTTACTTATGCTTTCATTTTAATTTCAACCCCTACAAGGTAGTTCCAGCGTATTGTACTAGTAATACACTTGTGTTAACCACTTTTTTTCATGTTGCAAAACCCTCTTCCGGAAATTTCTTGTTGTTCAGGCATTATTAAGACCGAAAAGTTTGGTCTAAGCAGTTTACAGAGCCCTCAACTTCTTCTTCGTCATCAGTTGATGACCGCCCTCGCCATGGATTGTTCTTGACCCTCTCATACGCTGATGATTACTAAAGAGGTTTCTCATCGAATGCTTTTGCAACGCATTTTATTTCAACGTTTCATGACATGACCTAGTCATTTAAAGCGTTGTATCCGAAGACGCTTCACAACAGCCTATAGAGTTCGTCGTTGAATCTTCTTCTCCATCACAATGCGCCATCAACGCAAACAGGAGCAAAAATCGCGAGCAGAACTTTTCTCTGGAAATGTCTCTCTCATTAGCTTTTAGTAGCATCCAAGTTCTGCGTCGTAAAAGAGGACAGCCAGTTTGGTCCTTCTATAGGGGGCTCTACTACTCTATTGTCTCTTGACCCTACAGAAAGAGCGATTGGCAAGAGTGGTTCTGCGTTTGATTTCGGTACTGATGTTGTTGTTCCTACCCTTGACGAAGCCCTTGACTACTTCGAAGTTTCTGCTGCCTAGTGTGACGCTCTGTCCGAGACGCCGATGTTGTGTGTCCTTCCTTAATGACAACTTGTACATTTGCCCTCATTAGCTAGCAGACCCATTTTATTCGCTTCCGCTTCAATGCCAGAAAACGCGTCTTGACGACTTGCTGTGTTCGTCCAATCACGTCAATGTCATCGGCGTAAGCTATCAATTGAACTTACATTTGGAAGATCGTGCCTCTGGTGTTGACCTGTGAGTTATTCACGATCGTCTTAAGGATGATGTTATAGAAGTCACATGACAGTGCGTCGCCTTGTCTAAAACCTTGTTTAACATTGAAGGTCTCGGTGAGTTCGTTACTGACCTTGACGGAGCAGCGAAAGTTCTCTATTGTCATCCTACACAATCTGACGAGTTCGGTAGGGATGCCAAAACTAGACAACTAGACTAGACATGGCACGGCCTATCGACGAATAGGTGGTAGTCGATTTTCACTTCTTGGGTCTTTTCCAGGATCTGCCGTAGTTTGAAGATTTGGTCGATGATGGACTTCCCCGGCCTGAAGTCACACTGGTAAGGACCTATCAGGTTGTTGACGAACGATTTCGACGTTCACACTATACGGTAGAGAGGATCTTGTACGCGATGTTAAGGGGGGTAATGTTAAGGTCGAAGGGGTCTCCTTTCTTGTGGACCGGACAGACGACGCTGAAATTTCACTCATTGGGCATTCCTTCCTCCGACCATATCTTACAGATGAGCTGGTGCATGTGCCCAACCAGGTCATCTCCAGCTGCTTTCGACAGTTCTGCGGACAGTCAATCCGCTCCAGCAGCTTTGTTCGACTTCACTCTCGATATTGCTATCTTGCCGCCAACTAAAGCGTGGGTACGGAACTTTTGCCAAATTCCAAATTGAGAGGAACATTTTGCCTAACGGCGGGACTTGGACCGTAATCGCCGTTTAAAAGTCTGCATAAATGATCTTTTCAGATTCTCAGCATAGATTGTCGATGTTTGCGCCTCGGAATGTTCGGACATAGAGAATGTTGGAGGAGTGTCTCAAACACAAATTATCATTTTGACGCCAAATTTGGCACAAATCTCTGTGACCGTAGGGTCGAGTTGAAAGTAAAGAAAATCCTTATTAGATTTTCCACAAAAGAACACAATAAATTGTTCTTGAATTTTTCGCTCACAGTAGTATGTGTATAAACACAGCTTTTGTTGTAGCGACTATATGTATACCTACCGCCAATACCACGCGGTGTAGGAACACGTTCTCCATCAGAACACTAACCGCGCCCAATGCTGCTTCGGCGATCTTACGGGGTACGATAAAATGTGGCGTTTCATTTTTTTCCTCTCAAACTTGTTTGCAAATTACATGTCAACACCGGTCAACCTCTGGGCGCATATTCTTTGCTCTAGAGTGACAGTAAACTTAGTTAAATGAAAATATTTCATCATAGACGGAGACTACGTTCACGGGACCACCTCAATGCACTATAGGGATTTCTGAATTGTCCTTCAGATGTAAGTGCTTTCAGGTATTCATCGAGTGCGCCGTCGATTTGCGCCACACCCCAGCTGCAGTTCCATATCTACTTTTGCGATGGTGTCTTAACAACAACAAAGAATATGTATTTATGATGAGATTACACACAACTGCAGACATCCGTGAAACATTCAATTTTATGATCACTAAAATGGAAAATTTTGAGAAATCACTCAACTCCCACTTAACATCGGGGAGAGGTGCCGAATATAAAAACATTTCACTACTCCATCCGCTTGTCTCCGAACAGCAGTACCCAGTTAACGAGAAAGTAAGAAAATCTCAAACGAATATTCCTGGCGAATCTGTCATGCTCGTAAAATTTCAAATTCCACAAAATCGACACCCAAACAAGTTCCCTCACGAAGAACGACGTTTTTCACATAAGTCATAAAAAGACGACTTCTAGACTTTATGGAACCCATACCGAAATGCCTCAAACCTACCCCCGTTGAAAACAAACTCGAATTGGAATATAAATTATTCATACGGCAAACTGCAGGCAGTGTCAAAACATGCCGTATTTCACTTGAAGCGGAAATATTAATCGCGGTTTCGGAAGCCATCCTTAAGCCCCCGGCAAAGTGTCAACTGTCACCATAAATAAGAGGGAAATTATATTCGAGAAAAAAATTTTAGGCAACTCCTGTGAGATGATGCATGGATGTATGGAGGCGCGTGCCCCTGCCACTTTCCATGACAGGTACATGTCTCGGGGAGAAAACGAACATAAAAACGGTACAGCCCGAACCCACACAATGTGCAGGTAGAATTGATTAAAATTCCCAGTGAATGCAGTTCATTAACACTCAGTGACACTGTGCACTGCTGGCGGAGTTGGGGGTGGAGGTTGTTCAATGTCCACTTAAAAACACCTGATGCATCCTCGTGAGGTATGCCAGCACCGGCACGGCGATCGCGACGTGGAAGTTGAGATCGCCCCAACGCCGCGCATGTGTCTCCGTTTATTTTCGTCACGTACCGTACGAGTATAGCCCATTCATGGGACCTGCGCACAATGGGTGGGTCGTACACAGTGCTGCCATGTTTTGTGGGAAATTCGCCAGTCACATGGGCATGGCGTGGCCAAGGTGAGTTGGTGAGTCGCATTGACGGCGCACAAGAAACGGTTACCCACCGAGATCGGTGACGCCAAGGTGACAATGATTTTACACTCCATTTCATTGTACCCCCAACTTGGAGGCACGACTGAGCCGCAGACCCACCGTCGTCGCTCCTCGGCTCCAGGAACTGCCTCATGGTGAAAATTAGTTTCTGCTTTTACAATTGTTACTTTTACAACTTGTTAAGTGTTTCATAAAATATATCGAGAGGAGACACAGGCCCCCACCTCGAATCCGGGAAATGCTGGCCCGGCCCCGGACAGCGCTGGCGGGTATCGATCGTAAAAGATTTCGAGGCGATTGCCCACACCACGCAGCCAAGCCCCGCTGATGCTGCGGCTCAACAGGGTTTATCTGCCCCGTTCGATGGTTCGATGTGTTTAATGAGCTCGTAAAGCGACATACATCATTAATTTTATAACTTAACGCAAATCAGAGGAATGTGTTTTCCTTCCCGTGCAGTCGGTCGTCGGATGGGGGGCTGCACGAAGCACTGCAAAGATACTTTTTATTTGATTTCTCGGATCTTTCAGGTACGCACTCACGCGCGAGGGTTTTCCTCTTTTTGTTTTTATTTTCAGCACTTAATCACCGTTCGATCTGTCAATGCGAGATTGAGAGGAAAGATATAAAACGCCGAAACAACTTCATAGGTTACAAGTAACCCTCTCCCCCTCTCTCTCTCTGTCTTTCCCTTTTCCTTGTTCTTCGTCCTGCTCTAAGGTTGGTCTGATCGTTAAATTATTGTTTATTGCCAGGCCCCAGAGAGCGATGCTGGAAATTGGACTTTGTCGAAAAAATCTTGAGCTAACACTCTTAAGTTTTCAAGGAAAAAGTCTGAATCCACGGTTAAGGGAATTAATTACCGTGTGCGTTCCGCGTTGCCAAATTAAATTGTACGCATTTGCTTATGGGAAAAACTTATATCTCAGGAAATCTTTCACGCCAGTCAGTCAAAAGAGCATCAAGGAGGTAGCCATCAAAGTTAAGGACTGTTTGTCCAAGACATAAGTTTGTGTTTGCTAAAACCGAGTGTGATGCCATTTGATTCTCATTTCCTAGTCTGCATGGTGCCTATCTAAAGGAAACATTTCACTCAAGCCACTTTAGACTTAGCCAATTTGTTGGCCGGACGAAATTCTTAATATTTCTCACTCAAACACCAGCTAGATGAAGTATCCAAATGAGGAACATATTTAGTAAGTTATGTCAGATCGTTGTCTTCCTAAAGGTTGCAAGAGATGACCAGGTTCCTCGGCAGTGGCAAAAGGTTTTCACCCCATCCTGATCTCGGCAACGTCAATGTACGGAATGCCTAACCGTCTCGCATGGCTATCCATCAGACAGCGTCGAGCAAGAACGCCTCTAGTCAGACGAACGTCACTTTTGCTTAGTCGCATCAGATCTTTTGTCAGTGAAAGACAATTTTTTGGTCATAATTGCCTCTTTGAACTGCACAAATCGAATTCATTCCAATACCGGTTACACTATTCAACGGCTTCTTCAAGTAATTTTGTCTTAACAACTTGAAATGAGAGGAAGGTGCTCCTTGATTGACTGCCTGCGGCAGACCAACCTCCTTAACTGCTACTTCATTGACACTTTTAGTGCAAAGGAACCCACTTTTTCGATGGAGTTTCGAGAGCGTCTCTTGAAACTTGGTCGCTTATGTGTAGCATCTACCAACTGTCTGATTCATTGACAGAAAACGAAAAGTTTCACAAATAGCCTCAATTTCTACCTTGAAGACACTTCAACTGTCGGAAAAACGGAGTCACAAGGATATACTGGGCCATGAGGGAAAATTGTCTAGAAAGCACTTCAACTGTCGGCAAAACTGAGCGACAAGAATATATCGGGAAATGTGGCAAAAATTTCCTTGAGCATCTTTCCTCTTCGGCTTTCCGCCTAATTTTTCCCAGCAGCAGGATTTCTAAGTAATTGTCGCAGTTCGCTGTGTGAATTTCTGATCGTACACATAACTAAGTCCTCATAGGAAATAATAATAATAATTGAGTGGCACTACAGCCCGCAAATTACCAGGACCTAGCTTCTACAACAACTGTTCTCTCACGAGTAGAGGGACCTACAGTTTTCTGCCGACTCCGACTGGCGAGATATGAGAAGCTTTTAATAGACGATTAGTACTCCTTTAGTGTGTTAGCAACTCGAAAGAGATGGTGCCGTAAAAATGCGAGGTGTTCCTTGCGGGAATCGAACCTGGGCCTGTGATTCGAAGCACTGATCCACTTAGCCACGGCGACTGCCTTCACAGTGAATACAGCAGTCAATTTACCTCGGTAGTTTTGAATTTTATAAAAATGTTGCCAGTGTCTAGATTAGCAATCACTCTACAGCTTAGGTGGCTATCATCTTCCCGTCAATAAAAATAGGCAAAACATGTAACACCGCATCCAGTGCATCGGAAGAAGTGTAACGACGAGCCCTCCTGATTCAGATTCCCACCGGTCTCTGGAGCGTACTGGCACTGCCCACACGACAGTTCCAATAATAAAGGTGAGAAACCGCTGAATATGTACATGCCACTAAAGCATTCCTTTGCCATCTACCAACCTGTTACCGAACTTTTTGGAATACTCAAAATAAGAATCCCGAAAATTTTGAACGCGTTCACTGTTTTATCAATTTTTTCTACATATGCCGTCATAGCGTTGAGCACATTCATTTGACACTTGCTGTACTGTCAACTACCAACTGCTTACTCTCTCATAGGACGTAAGGCATCCTGTTTTCAAGGACACGCACCTCGACAAAATAATGCTCTTAACTGAATTAGTTGTACATTTTGGTCATCATCTGAAGCAGGATCTGCCTGGAAAAACTGGATGGGGAATCTTCTAATTGTCCTTCCAATGTCCCTCCTGAGCTTCAGTTCATGAAATCGCGCCTCAGTAACAGTGCCACTACCATTCTTAAATGGATTTGGCTTCTGCCTACGATTGCGATTCTTGCAATGTTTGCCTTCAGAGGAATACATAAAAGCCCTAAACGAAACTACCGTCATCAAGTATTGGCAGCTTACAGAAGACGTACATTTTCTTAAGGAATTTCAGACAAGTACCCAATCAGCTAAGGAAATTAGGAATTCGAATCTGCAATGAACAATTCTTTAAGGAATAAGTTTTGCTTTCAACTCCCAAGAATATTCATTGATATGCGGTATGTGCTGGAAGTCATAATTGAAAATAAGACCAGATCGCATTGTCTCCTCCTTAATAGCCACAAGGGAAAAGCACTACGATGTCGGTGTCATCTGCTTATGTCAACAGCCTGACCGACTTGTGGAAAATATTGCTTTCGGTGTTTACATCTGTCAGCCTCACTACAACCAAACTAAAAAAATCCCACGATAGTGCATCTTCTTGACGAAATCCAGTGAAGCCAAAATGCACGATGCAAGGAGTATTTGTTAGTGTTGTGCGACGAATTGCAAGTCCCATATTCGGCCAAAGAATATCTTCCGTATGCGGCTTAAAAATCGATGAATATATGGCGTGTATCAGTTTAAACTCGTTAGTAGTCTCTAGAATTTGCCTTTGAGTGTATATAGTCTTAATTTTTCGGGACGAGAGCCACATTGGTCGAGACGGAAACCACATTTCGACGTTCTATATTTTTTTAAAGAAGAAATATGTAGATTTGTAACAATTTCTACACACGAATTTTTCGCACCTTGCGGGAACACCAAACGACACACTTGTTTTTACGCTGCGAGTAATGTCAACTACCTACCCCTGCCGCCGTCTCATCATCAATAGGAACGCCTAGATGCCTTTAATCCATCATCCGTCACTCAACTTCAGCCACTGCACAAATGCAACACAATTTCATGGCACACTTTCGTAAGCGACACACACTGTGACACTATTTCACAATAGATGTAATTGCACAGGCGACGGCATGGACTGCACACTTTGCTCAGTAAGTGCCTGGACTTAGTAACCCAATAAAAGTTAATGCAGTCACCTCGGCAAATAAGAGGTTAGGTGTAAGAACAAACAATCTCAATAAATTAACCATATTTGGACATCCGAAGAAATAAGTTGTATTAAATAAGAAACATAGATTCTTAACTTGCGCACCAGTCAAAAATACATCTCCTAGGGCATATTCACACCTAAAGCAAACAAGGAAAAGTCTAAACAAATCTGTAAAATTTAACTCTGACTCAAATATCAATCACAAATGTGCAAGCACAGCGTATTAAAGGTACCACACTTCTTGCCATAGTCCCCATCATTTCGATTTCATTCACCCCGTCCTCATATGATATCTCCTGCCAAATATTTACACAAACTTATCCCACAAAAAAAAACACTCACACATGACCCGCTGACACCGTTTACATCCTCTGCCGTCTCACCGCAACGCATTTAATTGATTCCTCCGTAAAGACACACATCTCAACTTAATGCAAGTCATAAACACATCAACCACTTTCCATTATCGCACATCAAAACAAGAGTCATGACCGTGACGTCCTTCAATTGTTGCTCCGCCATCCAGCCGGGCATTTGTCCTCTCCCAAGCCAATCTCACACAGTGCCAAGTGCACGGTCACTCCAAATTAACTTGCACTCTCCTACGCTCTCCCGCACAATTCCCACAATCGCTACCTCTCCGACACCACTATTCACATCGCCCTCAACATCGCCACCAGCCACCAGGCACCGGCCATGTACCACACCACCACCGTACATGCAGTGGCAAGAGACGTCCGAGACTCCACTGATTGATGACTTTCATTTGCCACTCAGACAGTTGCACATTAATTTCACGACGCGCACTGTCCGGCCAAACGTGAGAGGCTTGCTGGTCACGGTGCTCTTCTAGAACACCCAGGAATTCAAAATATTCCAGGGCACACACGCATACGCATGGAACCTCGCAAAAGATAACTATATCGAGAAGAATATTCCATTAGCATAATCTGCGCGAGACCTCATATGTCAAAGCTTCAGGGCATGTTCCTCCTCCGGTGAACTATTCCCTCAAGCCCTAGCACTGAGCCCACAGTCCCCACACGCTCGTCCCTACGGCCGCGACACTGCTCACCGGCTGAACGGCTGAATGGCCGAACGGGCAGACGGACAAATGATGTTCCGCACTTAATGCCATTTCAAAGCGATTCGAGTGGTCGATTTGATAAATTTTTGTCATTTATATAGCCACGGGAGAAACGAACTGGGCGGATGCGCGTAGCCACCTAAAGGCCAGCTAACAAAGGCTCTCCCGTGCACGCAGATTCTAGCTGAGGCGGCGCGTCGCCTCTGCCTGTTACCATTTTCGCTCGCATAGGTGCGCATGTGAGCGCGAACCTGCGGACCTCGATAGCGCCGATAAGATCGCTGCCGCAGCGACTCGCTATGTGTGTGAATGTTATCCGATATTATTGATTCTAATGTTTTCGTATGTTTTGAGTCCTGGCATTATGGAATGAATTTTTCAGTTATACGATAGAAAATCACCGCCTATTAGACGGAATCCTGCTGCATGATGGCATGGTGGTGGCTTGGCCGTGGTCGTGGTCGAGGTGCTTTGAGTAATGTCAAAGGAGATACAAACGTAGGAAGAACGCCTGAATATGGTATCCTCTAAGCTTTGGATGGCGATGGGAGGGAAGGAGGAGTGGTGGCGACTGAGATCATATGTGAATGGAGAGGAAGTGCCGGCGAGACAGGTGTGTGAGCTGAATAAGAGGGCAAACTGCTACGAAAGGAGTAACAGTCGATGGCGTAGAAAGTGGACAGTCAATGGGAATAGCTTTGGAAGGGATTTTAAAATATTTTTAACACATTCTTGAATTGTTCATCATTTTTGGGTGTTTTCTGAAAAAAAACTACAGTGAAGTCTCTCTAAAGTGAACATTTTTTTATAAACAAATTTGACAAGTTCTTTCCCCTAAATACAACACCACTGTAAGAGGGTTATAATCTGTAAGCGCATCTTTCTGCCCATCGTAGGGGCCGTTCAAGTTAAAGGACTTAGATCTATGAGCAGATTTACAAAAAAACCTGTGCCATACAAAGACTCCTCCATTTCGTGTAGCGGCAACCACAGAATAAGACAATTAGTTGCTCTCATTGAATACACTGTCGTCGAAGTAATTTGAACATGCTCTAGGCTAAGCACTTCTAGCAAATTCTTTTAACCCTACAGCAGAGTACTTAAGTTAGTTCAGAAGTTCAAGGAGAAAACTCCCCCGCTGCACAGTGCTCTGTTCACTTATTTCACGCCACAACTGTAAACAAGAACAAGAACATAGAATATCCAATGTAAAGAGAAAACAGAAAAAACCAACAACAACAACAGCAACAAAACACGATACAACTGTCCGCCGCTACGCACTCCAACTGCTGGCCATTACTCAACCTAATCCCAGTCCCATTTAGGAGTTGAAATGAAAAATGATTCGCGATGTATTTAAAATTTTCCACCCCGCCACATAATCTACGAAATACATTTCCATTTCCACCGATAGGCCAAGTGAGCAGTGAACTTGCCTCTTAGCCTGTCCTGTCACAGCTCCTCGTTGGTTCGCAACTTACCACGGACACAGGAGGCATTTGCGGAGAAATTGAGTTGTTCCAACCGCCGCTTGTAGATTCCGTGATCGCGGGGTTGCGATAGCTGCGATGAGCGGTAAATATCATAATGGGATCGCATTTATATTCATATTGGCACAACAGATGTCGTTGGTGCGCACTATCCTTGGGATTATGTTAACATTAAACCTTTTCTCTTCTTTCTCACTCTCTCTCTCTCTCACTTGCATCTTATACACAGTCGTAGTTCAGCGGATAACGGTGACTTTAAGATGCACCATCACTCGAACGATCGAGAATGTCTGTTCATCTCGATGTTTCTTGTTGCGTTGCGAGGATTTCGGAGTAAGGAATTCAATTAATTAAGTTTGAACGTCTTTCCCAGAAAAGCCAGCACTCGACAAACGCGGCCCGGTCGGTGGTGCGGTAACTCCATGGACTGTGCGCATGCCTCCGTGCATCGTCGTCGCACTGAGAATGTCAGTGACATTTGAAGTCAGAGATGTCACTGTTGCGCATTTGATGTTCATCAGCGACGCGCAAGCAATCAAATTTTTGGCCTTCGTCCTGTTACCCGTTGTTGCGATTAATTGCCAGCGATGATGATGGTATCGCTGACATAGCAATCGTGCCTTTCAAGGAAGCACATAAAATGCCGGTTTAAGTGGTCACCCGAGCAGCTATTTGATTGGGGCAGTAATTAAAATTGACAAATTCTCACCAAAACGGCGGCGGAATGAATTGGGACGGGGCAAGCAGGACACACGAGATATTCGGGATGGGCTCAATTAATCGCTGAATGGAGTGCCAACAATGGTTTTCGTCGATCACTCAACGGCCACAGAGCTTTGATGCCATTCCAATGCTTTGATTCGGGGATAGTCAATTTATTTACCGATCGGACGGTCTTAATTGGCCAGTTTTTGTAGGGGTGTACGCGTTTCTTGGAAGTAATCAGTGCGCGTTTTGTTGTCGTTGTTGTTGTTGTTGTTTGTTATTTTGGTACAGTCGTGAAGTTATGAGGAATGATTCAGATGATGGACCGCTATTGAGGAAAAAAAATGAGAAAGTTGATTAATTACCATTGTGTGCGCCATTTAATTCAGCTGTCTGATCTGTGACGAGATTTTTGTCATTATTGACAACCATTTGTCAAACGATGTCAAAATCTGATGCATAGTCTTCTAGTTTATGCAAAAAAGGTCTTTTGGTAAAAAAATTAAGCGTGCTGAATTAGGTGAATTTGTGCGGCACTCGATTCAGCGTCCATTATAGTGAGAAGTGTGGGCAAGTGGTCAAACATTTTCTGAAAAGATGACTTGTTTTGAAACATAACGGGTTATTTTATCAGAGAAAAGGCGGACAAATTTTGCTGAATCAGTGATCAAATCTTGGCCTTCGACATTGTAAGCGTTGATCAAACATTTCCAAGCATAATGCTTTCAATATGAAAGATCTCTTTAAGGGTATTCCTATAAAAAAAAAGTGTGCTGAATCATTTAAATACTGTAAAATTACGTAAAAATTTTAGCTTTATTTTTTGTAAACTTATCAATCATGCCTTAGGCCGAAGCACAACATAGATAATCAGTATTTAGAAAAAGAGAAATTGTGCTGAATAAGTAAAATACTGTTCTATTGCGAAAATTCTGGCCTTAATCTTTGTAAGCCAATATCAAACACTTCTAAGCGTGTGCATAAAAGCAATATGATGTTCCCTTGATGGGTGCTTATATAAAAAAATGCGCTGAATGAGCCAAAGTTTGTACCATTGCGATCAGATTCTGGCTTACATTTTGTATGTAGTGTCAAACATATAAAATTTAAGCCTTATTGTTTTAGCTCATAACATGCCCTCCGTTATCCACTTAGAGTCTCCCATATTTGTCTTTTTTTGTAAGCCAAAGACCTAAAGCAAGTGTGAAGTTCTAAGAAATTGTGCTGAGTTAACAAAAAATTGTTCAATTGTTATCTGATTCTGAGCAAACTTTCTTGTTAACCTAGGCTGAGCTGTGTGCATGAGGCTTAATTTTCTTCCCTAGATATCAAATTAAAACACCGCGCTGAACTAATCAAAATATAAACCGTCATAATGTTCATCGAGTTTTTGTAAGCGTCGTTTGAAAACTCGTTACTTTAACGTTGAATAATTTAATTCAGCGGTCAAATATATGACTAGCTTAGAATTGAAAACCTCCAAAGGAAGAATTAATCAATCAGTTCAATTTCCGCGCCATGCAAATTAGAGATCCAATAAGTCATTCAATCCTGACATTCTTTTGTAAGCTTAAGCCAAATGTTTCAACTTTGGACAAATCAACTTTAAGGATATCCAAAAGAGTCCATTATGTAACGCCATTTTGTGCTGAATAAGAAAAAGAAGTGATAACGGGTTCAAAAAGAATGCCCATAGACCAACTTTGACCGGATACAGATCATACAATTGCGATAAACAGCATCAAACACCCATTTGATCTCGCGACAGTTCCACACCACAATCTTCGATGTGAATCCAATCAACGTTCAACCAAAACTCTCATTAGTATGTATCGTCATCGACCGCCGTCGCCATCACCCAAAGTGTCACATCACGAAATCATTTCCATAAATTTTCAAAGCAAACCTCAAACCTATCTCCCCGACATCAATTACACTCAACAATTCACTTCACCAAAGTGACAGGACAGACCCTCTGCACACTCCGCCACTCCGAGGGCAAAAGGAAGTGCAAGTCCAACCCTATGACTAACGCGCTCCAGCCATGGATCTTATCGCCGTTGACATTCGATCACCAAAAGTCACTCAATAACACTGCCATTAGGTCGCTTTGTGTACTGATTATCCCATCGAGTTGATCTAAACCGGAAAAGACCAACCGAACTGGGCCACAGCACTGTCAATCTGGGTGCTGTGCGTCCCAACCGTACAATTCGTCACGTTCACGTTCACTTTTGGGAGAGCATGGAAGGAGTGGAAGAAAAAAAAACGAAACAAGAGCGCAATCATACAAAGACAACAAACCCACCACGGTCGGGGGAAGAAAAAATTAATGATGGTATAAAAATCATTTTATAGATTGCTAATGGATTCCCCTCCCCGCTCGGAGTAACTAAATACACCATCGGAGTGTATCATTAAATTTAATACGGCGCGCGTACCTGCCGCAGAAGACGACGCCTACAGTTTCCCTCGCGTTCGCCTCGCGATGAAACGAAAACATCCCAGCGAGCACCCCGCGGCAGACGGAATCTCCTCGCTAAGCTCAGCGCGTTCCAGCGCCTACGTCCGGCCCCAGATCTGGAGCCGTACCTGCCCTCTGCCGAAAAAAAAACAATTCGATAATTACTCCCAACAATGCTAATGATGAGTCGGGTGATGGCGGTGATGGTGGCGCGCCTGATGCTCCGGTTCCCGGTGATTGATGTCCCTCCGAGTGGGGTACACACATTAACGGTGGAATTAGAATAATACCTAGGGTCATGATGGGACATACCGGCCGATGAGCCTCTATCAATCGGATCTATATGTGTACCGTCCAACACCTTGGGGTCATCACAGTCCTCCCGGTCGGCCGCGGGGCTGTGCGTAAGCCCCCGATATGTGTTTCAATAAAAATTTTATGTCCACAACAGCGTCCTTTGTAATGTGTGCTATGATGGCGATGGTATCGGATTTTGAATGAGGGGGGGGGGATCCAGTTTGATGGGGTTCCCAGAAATGGCATCAATCGAACGACCACGGCGATGCTGCTCCTCCAGAGATTCGTAGATATTATTGCATTTTAATAGACATCAAATTGCAACGTGGCCATGTGCTCCACAGCCGGGGGACCGATAAGGCGCCCCCCTCCCCGCCGCGTCAGCGGGGTTAACGACATGTGAGAATTCGTGTGGTGAGCTATGGTCTAGGGGTGTTGGCTGTGACACTTTTATATGTCAAAACTTTTATTTTACGTGTCGATCTTTATGGCGTACTCCTTCGCGTGGCGACCATCAAGATGTGCCTTTACAACATTGTAGCCGCCTTTATACTTTGTAATTGGATGGGCATTGGAGCATCGTGTCCCGGGGATCGCATGCAAATCGAACTGATCGGATCTAGTTCGTGAGGCGAAACGATAGCTTTTCTGCCGATATGTGATTGAGATTGAGTTGGAATTTCAAGATCGATCTGAGGGATTTTATCGTACATGATCTTCTCTTTGATTTTTAATTACACTCCTCCTGATGAACAATGAAACTTCATACTTGAAGGCTCTTAGACTGCCCGAAAGGTTGTCTCTAACAAACCGCTCTCAGTCGTAAGAAAGAAATTGTCTTACGATGGTATCCCTCGTTGTAATTACCAGCGGATCGGGTCTCTCGTCCTCAAACTTCAGATTCAAAGATATTTTAAGTCAAACCGTGAACTGGAAGTGAGTGTAGATGGATCAGGAGGGATTCTCTCAGCGCAGAATTCAAATAAGAGCTTGTCATGTCAAAGTCGTACCAATTTCAAAGTTTACAAATTTTCTAGAGTGGGCATTAAATTTTAGGTTTCTCCATTTTTGGAATGCCGTTCCTCGTTCCTCGTTCCTCGTTCCTCGTTCCTCCTTCCTCCTTCCTCCTTCCTCCTTCCTCCTTCCTCCTTCCTCCTTCCTCCTTCCTCCTTCCTCCTTCCTCCTTCCTCCTTCCTCCTTCCTCCTTCCTCCTTCCTCCTTCCTCCTTCCTCCTTCCTCCTTCCTCCTTCCTCCTTCCTCCTTCCTCCTTCCTCCTTCCTCCTTGAAATCGTTTCAAGCCAAATAACGTTCCACCCTCTCCAATTGAGGTGAAAGTTGCTACCGCCACCCATCAACTCGCAACGATCCTCCAGCACCAGGCCAAAATCTCAGAGAAGATCAGAGCGATCAAATTTAGTCACAACAGGCGCAGCTATCCGACACGAATGCCATGCCACAACACGGCGGAAACAGACCGACGTCGACGACGAAGTAAGAGCTAAACGAGCACAGCTCGATGCATCAAACAGATACATTTCGGCGGGTCATAGTATCAACCGCAGCAGGCAAGCATTTCTTCCTTTTTTGTTTTATTAATTATAAAATAACATGGTAGCCGCGCAGTTATCTTGTTCGGCGCAACCACGGAGTCAAATGCGAATTTATGGACCACGTCTGCTATCTTCGCTATCATCACCATCGGAGGACCATCAGCGACATCGCTTCGGGGCACACAACAAGGAACATTGATTTGGTTTGCTCCTCCGTTCGGACTGTGCCCGCGTCGTCGTCGTTGTCGTCGTCGTCTACCCAACAATGCAATGACACAACTTTCGGTTTTACTTCTGCTTCTGCTGCAACTCCTTGTCGCTTTCAATTTCAGCTCGTCGTTGCCGACTTCCTGTGCAGAAACTGTTTCTGTGCCCTGCCGGTGGGACTTGCACAACCGATTGTTTCCTAATTGTAGGTCAAACAAGATGGATAATACCCATTTTTATATTCAAATTCTGTGCTACTTGCTGGTTGTCAGGGTGGCCCGGATGGCTGTTCTGCCGGCGAATAGGGCTTGTTGTGTCTCGCTGAGAAACGTGTAGCATTTCTATTCAATTGTTGACATTCCACGTCGCCCGCCAGCTCCCCGCTTCGGAGTAGAAGGAGTTGTTCGCCCTCCTTAAAGCGACATGATTTGCATGCGATTAGATCTGCTAGAGACGGGCATCTTATCCATCATTCCGGGAAATTTCTCAATTTCGGGAACCCAACGCGCTTCCTCTACGTCCTAAAGCTAATTAAATTCTCAGCGCGGCACCGGGTCGGGGGGGGCGAGACCGTTTACAAAACAATAAACTTGTTTCACAACCATTAAAACGTGGGCCGTAAACGACCGTTCAGTTTTGATCTTTACGCAGTGTTCCTGTCATGCGAATGTCAAGACTGCCATAAAATCCAGCCAAAGGGAACCGAACGCCGTGTAAACAAATTGTTAAACCGAAAATATGGTATCTCGTTTACATGTTAACAATTAATTGAGTTTCGGTGGTTGGCGCGGTGCCGCTCTTGTTATGCAGTGACGTTAGACGAGACCTCTGACCTCCCACGTGTGCTGGAGGATGACGATGACAAGAACGTGGAACCGTCTGGAGATCCATTACATTGCTGCGGCGAGGTGTAATCCATCATCTCGCGTATCGTGTATCGCGTATCTAAAGCGGGAATGTTGACAGTGACGGTTACCCTCTAGATCAGGTGTACTGAGGCTTGAGGTTAATGGATATGAATGATCTTGTCGTAGAGGTGGATGCGTTTGGGGCTTAGGAGACATTAAATGTCGTAGAACGAAGAATGATTGTTAAGTGTGTGCGAGGAATGGAAATTCGGGCAGAAACGTGTAACAGCTGTCGTTCTCTTAATTTAGTCAGTCAGTGAGGGGTACTGAACTTCTGTTTAGACATATAATCTTCAACTTGCTGCTACTACCACGCCTCTTGAAACAACAAAAATTGCCGGCTGTATTTTAACAGACTCAGTCGCAGTCTTGGGACATTGCAACAGAGGACGGCCTAGGCTAAGGTTGGCGGACACAAGTGGAGAAGGAATCAACTTGGAGTGCGTGGCTGTAAGCAGCTAGCGAAAGAGTATTCTAGCTGGAGAGGCATGTCGGTTGAGGGCCAGGTCCACCCGCCGCAAGGAGAAGAAGAAGAATTGTAGAAGCCTATTATTACTATTACGTGTTACTACGATTCATCAGGAACAACAAACTTTGAGAGAGACACACGCAGGGTAACTGCAACATGTGACGATGAGGAAAATGGTCTTCATCGACTTTGCTTCTCGCGGTTCTAGCACAAAGTGAGTCCAAATTTCGTTGAAGCTTCGTAAAGATTTACGTCCTCTGCAAAGTGCCTATCGATCTGCAACAGGAACTAAAGGGCACGGTGTTCCTGTCAGAGATTCGAAAGCATAGAAGGCCCCCATTCTGTGTTCTATTTTGTATCTTCTCAATTTCAAGCAAGACATACCTTCACCTCCCATTGCATAAAATTCAAAATGGCACACTTAAACCGCAAAAAAAGAAAAAACAGAACACATAATAATTATTGCAACACTGACTAATATGTTCCCCAACTCGACGGCTAACGTAATACACAAATCTCATGCCGTCAAGGACAAGATTTCATGATCTTCAAAATTGTCCATGACCTGCTTGTTCTACTAATGCAGTCGAGTTGACTAATAGGCGCATGTATACTCTCAGACCAGCATAAGCAGTTTGATTCATCCGCTACTATGCGCAAAGTTGTGAGTTTTTGGACTTCTCTTCCTTCTCTTCCTATACCTTCGGCCCGTGCTGTGACTTAAATTCGGTCACTTAAGGGTAGTCGCAACCACTTTTGCGTGCGCCAATTATAAAAAAAAATTGCATTGTCTGTCTGATCACAGGCCTGGCGGGTTCTAGCGCACCACGTTAGGCGGCATCCAAGGATTTCCTCAATCTTCCTTGGCCACTTCAGAGCACAGATTTTAAGCTGAAATTAAAATACAAGAACGATTTTAAATTTACACATACGGAACAAACTATATGCACTTTTGCATTACGATGTTATCTCCCAAGATGTCAGTCTATGTGTTCCCTTAAGCTTAGACTATTCCATGAGTTTAAATTCAAGTCATGGGAGACGAGATTGCACATGAACATGCTAGGCAAAAACCAAGAATGGCCCGCGTCCTTAGTTAGGGCTTCCAGCATGGGTCTCTTGACAGCACAACCAGGGATGGCATGACGCTTCCGGATGCGAACTGACCAACTGCATGCTTTAAACGTCAAGAAATTAGCGGCTTTCCTGTTATCCTTGGAAAGGATTACCAGATATACCGTTTTCAAGTCTAGGCACCAGTGCTCAGTGCAGACTGTCATCAATTGCGAAACTTTGTCGGCTGGAAAGAGTGCCTGCGCGTAAAGGGACGGTTAGGACGGTCAGAACATCTAGAGTGCAGAAAGTTTCTTTAACAGCAGACAAGTCACCGCCACGCAGAAAGTCTAGGTTCGACTCCCGGACGGGACACCTAGCATTTTTTCACCACCTCTTTCGAGTTGCTGACAACACTCAAAGAGTATCAATTATTCTTCTCTTCTCCAATCTCCCCGTTCGGAGTCGGCAAAAAACTTTTGTTGTTGTAGAAGCTAGACCCTGGTCCCTTTTGGGCTGTAGTGCCACTCAATTATTCTTATATTGACGAAACGGAAAGTGACAGACCGCCTGTTAAATATAAATAAGTAAGCAATTAAGTAAGGTGTAGTTTGATTGTGCTTAACCTAGTGTCTGGAAAGTGTCAACCTGCAGAGGCGGCCTTAATTTTAGGTACTAAAGGTAAACAGCTTTCCGTGGCCCATATATAAGGTACCTATTCAGAGTTAGTGAAGAAGAGTCACATGCCGTATTTATTGCGCAGGACTTAGAAATTATGTTCAACGAGCTGGCTTACGAAACTCATCCTTAACCCAACAAAAACCCAATCTTTGGCTTGGTGCCATGGAAACTAGGATGAATGACTTTTCCTCATATGGTAAGTGCTAGCAGCTTAATTAGATTGACATACAAAACTGAAGGGCTCCAGTCTATCCTACAATTTGGTGACTGGAGGAGCTCATGGAGATTCTTTCAGCTTCAACCTCAGATAGCGCAAGACAAAAACAAGTCAGGGAACTAAAAGAGATTTTGGAACTAAAACTGCCAGAACCTCATGTAAAGGCTACGTTAAATGAATCTTTATCTCCAGTTCCATTCAATCGTCTCTACAATGCGTTATGCCTGCAGTTACCGAAACCATGGACAAAATTCTTCAACCAATACAGACGTGCAAGTAGAATCATGCAACCATGACGTACAAGTACCACACAACCATCTCCTAAGCGACAGTATACACAACTGTGGAGCGAGATGTAATATTCGATAGTACATTGACGGCCGTCAGCACACCACAGGAAGCAAATGAAAGTCAATGGCACGTCAAACGTTGGCCAACTTCTTCTTGGTCGTGGAGACAGTAATAAGAATTAGTGACCTTCCCCCAGTTCACTGTTAAGCAGGACAAGATTGAGCTTTCAAAATGATTACGAATAAAAACTGTATGAATGAGGCCATCTCCGCTGAAAATATCCAGCCTTTCAGAGATAGAAACCTCAAAACGACTTTTTTGCTTCGACGTCTAAGCATTGTGGACATCCAGAAATCAGATAACTCCAAAAACAATGACGTCTGGAAGATCACTAGAGGTGCAATGATCTCTTAATAAGTGATCTCTACCCGCCTTATCTGAATATGTTCACATTCACTCTAGAATTCGAACCACTCTTCACACAACCAATACGAATGGAATGACAAACTGTCCCGATCGCCCAAATGCCTCCCCAAATTAAGACGCATTTAAGAACGCTCCCTCCGCATCATTAGCCATATATGAAAAATAATGCCGTCAACTTCAGCCCACCACCAAACCAAGCCCGGCAACAAAACCCACCACCCCTCCACGGCCATTTATCATTCTTTCAATCTCAATTAAGCCAGACAAATCACGAGCTCCGGCATAAAGCCATCGAGCTCGCGCACGCAAAACTCAAAACTCCCGCGAATCCAGGTCAAATGGTCTGGCAGTCCTGACCAGATGCAGCGATGCCAGCCGCAGACGCCATCTGGCAGAAGGGCTCCCCGACCGAACAATAGACTCAAAAGCGCGATAGTAATCACTCCTGTTGCTGCCGCCGCCGCCGCCGCTGCCGTTGAATTAGCCCGACTATCATAATAAACTCCCTTAACAGGCACATCAGACAACAGACAACAGTTATGCCATTAAGATCGAAAGTGTTCTTCCTGGACCATTTGGAGCGAGCGGAGTGCACCGGTGCGCACGACTCTGCCAGCCGGGAACAATGGCCCACTCGGATTACAAAGGATCGTTTTGTTGGCGATCATAGTGATGATGATTGTGATCACGGTGATGAGATGCTCCTTAGTGGCCGCCACAGCAGCCGTGCCGCCGCAGAGAGAGTGAGATCCTTTTCATCATCATGAAAGTAAGAGTGCAGTCGGTGTTCGCTTTCTATGGCGAGTCGGGCAGGCAGCCAGGCAGCCAGGAATACGCCACCAGAAGAAGAACCGCACAACAAAGGAGCCCGGGTCATGTGACTTTTGTGTCTAAATGCGCGATGAAATTTTATTAGAGTCACGATTTTATCGCGCCAGCGATTTTCACACCACACAAAGCGACCAAGTCCACGTCGGCGTCGTTGCCTCCATCATCACCACCGGGCTTCGAGGGATATCAACACACACACACAGGCACACACGGCGCAGTGTGTGTGTGTAACTCGGTTTCCAAAGTGGCTGGCGATGAGGAAATAATAAATTTTATTATTTTTTAATTTTTTATTCGTTTTCGTTTCTTCTGGTTAAGTGGGTAGTTAGGAAAGTGCATTCCAGGGAAGAAAGAGAAACTCTTTATGGTCTCCCCTGGGGGATGGGTAGGGCTGTTGCATGAACGTGTGAGAATCTGTGTTTTGACGGCTTCGTAGAAGCTGAAGTTTCCGCCGAAGAGGATCGGTCAGATGGATTAGATTCGTTCGCTAAATCTTCGTGTGACTTCGCGGGTATAAACACCTTCCCTTTTTGGTTTTATTACGGTTGGGGATTCCGAAAGGTTTGAAGGCTGGAAGATGAAACTGTAGGAAGATATTTTTTATTGGTCTGCAGCAAACATATTTTTTTTTGTTTTGAGGCCAACACATGGCACTGATTGATGGTTTAATGCTTACCATACCAGGAGGCCTAACAGTGTAAAATGTTGTTCTTTATACGGTGATTGCTTTCGAAAGCTTTTTATCAACACTTATGATCGTTAGCTGAAACGACGTGATTTTAGGTCAAGAATGAAATAAAAATAGGCCGAAAAATATGTGCAACCAAAATTGTTTTTGACGCTCAAGTGTACATGTAGAGTTGTAACAAAGCATCACACCACAGACCGTGTTGGCCCACAGTGATATAAGAAGCGCGGTGTATACATATTAACTGTCCTCAAGTAGTTTGAATAAGGCCCACGCTAGGCTCACGAGAAGGAGAAGTCTGGGTTCGATTCCCAGACGGGACACCTAGCTTTTTTTCACGGCGCCACCTCTTTCAAGTTGCTGACAACACTCAAAAATGTTTAATTGTCTATGAAAAGCTTCTTAAATCTCGCCGTTCGGAGTCGGCAAAAACTGTAGGTCCCTTTTACTCGTGAGGAACAGTAGCACGCTCAACACGAGTAGTTGTTGTGGAAGCTGGGCCCTGGTCCGTTGTGGGCTGCAGAGCCACTCAATTATTATTATTATAGAGAGAGATTTTGTATACCGAATAAATACAAAAATTTAGTTAGGTATTTGTAACATCGACTTCAAAAATCAGCTTCTGTCCCATTCTCTCGTGCTTTTGAAATCTAAAAATGACTTTTCTTAAGAATGGAAGAACGGAGTGAACGAAGTGAATTAAAGTATAACAAATTATGATGAAAAAGAGTACATAAAAGGGACTAGACAACACTTACGTCTGAACATTGATTATTCAAGATTACTGTTGAAAATGCTCCAATAGAACATTGATCGTTGTAAATGACGTAATTCTTACTGCTTACTTGATATTCTGAGTGACTAAGTGTTCTTCAGGTTGGTTACAATGTCCCCTAAGATCTGAAAAGGCAAAAAATTCTAGCTACATCCCAAAGGAATGACTTCCGATCAGATGGCGTGGTGGGCCATGCTTATCCCAGAGCAATTCCCCAGTTTGGAGTCCTATAAAAATTTATGTAGGTAAAGAGATTGTCAAGTAAATATATCGAACTCCAGTCAGTTCGAAACAACACAATCCTCAAGTTCACCCTGCCTCTCACACGGTTTCGTTAACTGACATCATCTTGCAAATATCATCGGAAATTACGAGCTGGACCCGCCATTATGTACCCAAAAAAGGGAAAGAAAGTATGAATGCCTTATTTGGCAACTTCATTAACAGTGCTGTTCCAGCGAAAAGATTAAGAATAAGAAAATTCCTCTGTTGAAAAACTTTGATTTGAATGTAAAGCTTTTGACATCCATCTGGAGCTGGGAACATAAATGTTAAAAATGAAATTATTAACTTAAACATTCCCCACGTTCTGTGTAGCGACGGCCCTCGCACTGACGATGATTGAGATCCTCTCAATTACTTCTGTAACAAATAGTTATTACGAATTTGCAATTAAAGTGGATAAGGGGCTTTATGTATTTGCTAATATGGAATACATGCACTTATCTGGATGGCCATCTTGTGGAGTATACACAATACCACTTTTAGTCCTGACATGCAGGTCAATATGAAACATTTGCAAATATTCAGTAGATTGAAGCCCTTGATGTTGGTTTGAATGTCTCAGTGATTTGCTATTAAACTAGCGATAGGTTCGATTTTTTGTCAAGGACTTTTCACCACACTTCAACCCCATATGCAAAAATTGGTCTTACTATGTAGGTGTAAATCCAAGATGCACTCAAGGTTTTACCCCCCAACTTTGACCGACATATACGAATTTAAGGATAGAAGACCTTCTTTCCATGTTAACAGTTCTTAGATGTTACTCTTCCAGCTAAGTGTCCTGTCGTGCAGCTCAGGCTTTGCTAAATGTTCCTCATGTTTCTTGCTTTTTCTTTTTCACTCTGTTATAAAATGTATGTCTTTTCTCAAAAAGCAATTAAGATATAAAATCGAAACTAGACAAGCCCGAGTTACACTCAATCACAAAAGGTTTCGTTATCGTTTATTTGATACAAGAAATGCAAGTATGTGTTAGATTGTTCCACAATGTCCGATTTTTCCTAGATGTCAAAATAATAACCATTGAAATTTAACATATAATCCTCTTTAATTGTAATTCAAGGTCCATTACTATTTTTTTTACAAAAGACTTAATTTTTTGAAGCTTATAAGTTTTCAAAGGCTTCCATGACGTCTGCTCGTTACCAGAACACCGAAAAAATGAAGGCAGACTGCAAGAAAGGAGATAATCCGTTGAAAAGATATGCGGAGCCTACGGTGTATGCAGGAAAATATACTTTTTTGCAACAAGGTCAGAGGCCTGGTCTGATCTGTATCTGGGTCTTGCATAATATATGGGGTACTACATTTGGAGCTATTTTATACATATGCGAGTGTTGTCAGCAACACTTAAAGTATATCAATTTGCGAGGTGGAGTTAACATGTGGAATGTATGTTCAGTCTTTGAATCGAACCTAGGACATCCTATGTGTTAGTCCACGCTCTTACTCTCGGCGCTACGGTCTCCATAAAGGTCCCAACTAAAAGGCTCTTTTTTTCCGTTTGTAGATAAAGCGATAGCCAAAACTGAATCCAAGGGTTGCCTTATGAGAATTATACACGAAACCGCTTAAACTGCTTAGAAAGAGTGAATTTGAAACAAATTGCAAACACATTCGAAAAATTAATAATTCAACTTAATATCAAACCTTTGGTGGGTGGATTAATGCCTTTTTGTTCCACTTAACTTGTTCTTTACCATAATCTCACCGAAGTCATCCCTCAAATCAGCAACATTTTCCTTCCCTCTGCCTCACTCTTCCTCTTAGTATTATCCCTGACGGCAAACTCACACAGAATTGCCGCGATTGAACTTTTAATCAAGCCCTTTGACATTATTAACTGCTCACGTCATAAAATAAACGCACAAGTTTTGAAAAGCCGATCGACAAGGAAACGCATTCCCAGCGCACACAGCTGAAACAAGTTAATTCCGAGACTCTGCAAAATTCTCGCAGACACGCAATGTGAATTTTCCCGCAACAATGTACACGGGTCAGCTGTGCGCAGGAACCCTTATCGATGATACACCACATGTATATCACCTCCGGCCAGTGCTTTCATTCTGCTCCGTAAACCACTCCAATGTGTCTCTTTCGAGTCTTTGCGAAAAATTATAAATTACATGTCACGAGCACATGTCACGATGCCGCAGAACTGAGCCCGCTGTCAAACATCGAGACGCCTTTAACTGGCTTAGATTACTTGACGCTGCGTATCCCGAGGATGGTCGCCCGTCTATATTGAGTTACGTCGGGCGGGACAATAACGTTTCTAGTTTTGATATCCGTCGTGCGGAGCGGCAACAATTCACCGCACTGCGCCAAAGTGACATAAATATTTGCGCATGCAAGCTGGTCTACGCATTCTTTATGGCTGCTTGACATCCAACGGATATCGCGTTGCATGACACATCTCCATTACCCGGACCCCGAAACGGAGCCGGTCCCACAAGGAATGTGGGTGACAAGCGCGGTTGTGGGACATCCTTTTTGACACTATCTCAGCGCCACGGATCTCGTCACGGCGAATTTGTCAAAATCAGGAATTCGTGATTTATGCGCCGCCTAGGAGGACCGCCACTCGATCCAATTAAGTTCGCCGTTCTCAGAATCGGAGCTCCCACATGGGCTAATCCACTCCCACCTGGAAGTCTAATTAATTTAAATGTGATTCGAGTTCGATTCCCGATTGTGTCACATTAGACAGCGAATAAATCATTTTGCTGTCAAAGAAGCGCACGCATTGCAGTCCTCCCCGCCGATGTGCTGCACCGCCACACGACGCGACGGCACAGCAGCAAGCGCCAGGGCATAGGAGCAGGAAAATTTATGCCCATTCTGAAAGCGGAGAGGGACAGAGAGAAAAGAGCTGTCACATCGTTGCACAAGCTGCTGACTTGACTGCTTCCTCGGTGCCGCAAGAAATGTGACCGCAGAGGCAAACTGCAATATTTTATCGCCTCGGCGACAAAGTGATCAATTTTTCATTTCTAATAATCGGATACTTATGTATTTCGAATTGGAAAATGCATCATCTTCAGCCGGGTGACGGGATTAGGAGAAACTTTTCATTGTTCTGGAGTGAAAGTGGATTTATGGTCTGTGTGTGGTGGAGACAATGGGCCTTCTCGAGCTGCAGGGCTGCATACCGCTGCGCATGGGAACGATGGAGGTGGAGAAATCAATCAATGGGATGTGATTTTTGGATTGGCGCGGCATCGGAGGCCCACACAAGATATAGCCGTCAGCAGAATCGATTTTCAATTCAAATATTTTATTGACATTTTAACTTTCGAGTTTATTCAGATTTGGAAATATGATTGTGAGATGACTCAGACAACAACCAATTGAGAAATTATTCCCCGCCTGAGGTATTTGGAAAGAGGTTAGTTAGATGGGTTTGAGACTGTTGAAAAGCATCTTATATTGTTCTACAGGAAGTGGAATCTGTAAACAGTACAGCGTCCAAAAGATTTGCAGGATGTACTCGTAGTTCCACCACAAACTCCCGCAGTTCAACTTTGACGACTTGAATGTATCGCAGATTATTTTTTACTTTTAATTTTCACGTTCTAGATGAACTTGCAGTACCCCTGAGTGATCAACATTAGGCCACAGCACAGCCGGCTGAAGGTATAGTGTTAGAGAGGGAGAGGAGTTACTGATTGAATTTGGTCTTAAATGGGTTGTATTGAGCAGAAAACATCGAGTTGGGAAGAGTTCTCAACATTCAAGTGGTGCAGCTGAAGAAACGATTCTCCAACCTCTACCCAATGTCAGAAAGTTGCCGTTAAGTTATTGAAGTAAAGGAAATATTTCAGTTCCATAGTTCACTAGTTCAAGTGGGCGGTACAGATGACCTGTAGTATTTTTTATAAAACATGGCATTGTGCTTTGATATGGTCTTCACAGAATGGAACAGATTCTGTGCTGCGTATCCGCCCAGGTGAGAATTCAAATTTTTCAACTTTGAAAACAGTTTGCATGCTAGAGAGTGATTATGGTCTGCTTAAGTAGAGTAGCTTTTCGGTTCCGATGAAAAGTGAAGACAAATTCAATAAACTCCGCTTAACGGTAACAACAAAGTTTTTGTAAAAGTTGTTTCAGTTAAGTGGAGTCTTAGACGATTTTATTCAGACTCGCAGTGTTCAATTACTTGTAACTTTGGCTTTATGCAGCTATTCATATGTTCACGAAAATTCGGCGCCATTCATTGTTTGCTGAAAATTGTTAAACGCAAAATTTATTACCTGAAAGATAAGCGCATTGCGGTATTTCTTGACTGTAGCAAGACCAAAATTTCAAATTCAAATTCTAATTTAAGGCCAATGTAAGAAATCTATGGAAGTTTTAAGTGTACGCAGAGTTAGAATAAGAATCACGGCTTTTTGATAATTTAAAGTAATCTTGTTCAAATGCTGAACAAATTCTTCACTCAGTTACTCGTAAGCAACTCATGCAGTTACTTGGTGGTGACGTTGAGTGGCTGAATTCCAAAAATTGATTCGTCAAAGGTTTTGTTTTTATTGGCAACTTCTTCTGTTGACTATAAAAGAATATCCAATCATCCAACACGCACCCATAATCGAATGTGCCTGGATGCATGACACAGCATACTTCATACTCCGCAAGCAAGAGGACTATCATGACGCCGTCAATAGCAGCAGTAAATAAATTTGAAGATAGAATTTTAAAAGAATTAATAAATGTAATTGAGTCATGTATAAAACAGTCAACAGATACTTCCAGAGCAATAATGGTTCCAAATTGTCTGCATTTAATGAACACTTTAAATAAAAATATCTTAAGAACTAAATATGGGGGATAGGTGTAAGACCCGAAATTCAAACTTCCGAAAGCCTCGAAAAGTCCATAATCTCGGAAGGATCAGATTCCGACAATCAAAAACAAAACAATCTCAAAGAAGTTCGCTGCAGGAATTGAAGTAAATGCTGAATCTAAATAATACAATCTTGCGTTACTTAAAATCTATCTGTATAAGTGAAGTGAAATAATCCCAAAAGAAATATGCGCAAATTTGTTGTCTCTTACGAGTAGATGGAACCTACAGTTTATTACCGATTCCGAACGGCGAGGTTTGAGAAGTTTCTTTTGGACAATAAGTACTACTTGAGTGTTGTCAGCAACTCGAAAGAGGTTATGCCGCGAAAAATGTGGGGTGTACCGATCGGAAGTCGAACCTAGACCTTTGGTGTGTGGATCGACGCACTTACCCACTTACCCAATACGCCACGGCGATCACGTGGTTAAATACCGACTCCAAATATTGAAATTTCAGAAGCTTCTCATAGACTAAACGACAATGCCGCTAAAAACTAGATCCTTTTCCCGGCATGTCTACGCATTTACTTATGTATGTAGACAGCTAAAAAGCTTTTAACTTTAGGTCCACTACAAAAAAGCATCAAAATATACAATTTCAAGCATTGTTTGTACAAAATATGAGGAGGAAGGCTTAAAGAAGGGCGGTGCCATCCTATAAACTCCTTAGCTAAGCTGAAAATTATGCGGAGAGCAAACTTTGACTTGATTTACTTTCCCACAAATAGCTTCTTTATATTATCAGCTCTGCACCTTTCCCCAAATCCTTCAGCAACCCAGGAAATAAGATTTGTCTTACAATTTTAAATTATTTTTAAAATGGAAATGTATGATTTTGAGACATTTTCGTGATTTTGAGATTTTTTTAAATCCATCTGTCTCATGAGCCACTGCACTACGTAATCAGCACTTCATCTCAATGTGACAAAACTCTTTTTTTGATATATCCTTCCGTGTCTAAAAAAAATTTACCAAGTGTAGAAAAATTTACAATAAATACTTTTGTACACCACTATTTTCTATTCCAGTCTGTTATTTGCGGAAATCATATGTATGACTGTATTCGATCATCCGAAAGACCTAAGAACACTCCACTCATTTGCACATGAAATGTATAAATTCTCTGCTAACTAAGAAGCGGTGCTTAACAAACGGATCACCACACTCGTGATTGTTTTCTTCTTTCTCTTTGACCACTCCTACACAAGGAAGCTTAATGACACTTAAGATGTCTTCATGAATTGCAATCAAGCTGTCCGATGACCTGATATTTAATTTTTCATCCATACATTCGATTGTTATCAGGAAACGGCAAACTGTAAGTAACTAAAGAAATTATGACTCTGTTCAAGTGCAGAAATAAAGAGTGGCTATTGCATAATACTCCCTTCAAGCTACGATCTCCACCGCATAGTCCAGATATCAATCTCAATGAGGATGTTTGGCATGCATTAAAACAGAGAATTCGCATTCACAATATCCAAAATAGGCACCAGTTGAAAAAAGCTTTTATTCTTTAAGTGAAATTAATATTCCAAAGTCAACAAAATGGACGCTGAAAGATAAGTAGATCTACATATACCAAAAGGCTGAAAGTATGTAATAAGCATGAAAACCTATTTTGTAATTGTTGTTAATTTTTTTTCATATATTTTACAGTTGTAAGAAGTCTTGTACATGTTACTTTTTAATTTTTTCAATGAATTAACAAATTAAAAAATATTCAACATTGAAACCCTTACCTTCACAAGCACATTGTCTTGGGTTCGAAATGATAGAATTTTTTCCTGAATACTATCACTGTACGCAGGCTTTTATGAAGCGATGTAGACAAGCAAAAATATTTAACCACATAATTGGTCCGAATAGTAAAGAAATTTTCTGTCAGGGACGGTAGTGCCAACTTGAAAAAAAGTTAATAACATTTGTTCACACCAGCGAAACCACACAAGTTGCCCATCATTGGCGGACGAAATAAATTCTCTTTTTCATGCCGGGACGAAGAGACGTTGTCCATACGAAGGCATATTCATTAAAGAGGGTTATCTGTTAACAGAAGTTCTACCGTATTATACTTACAACTAATATTGTTGACCTTGTTTTTAAAATGAGCCAAGCAGGAAAGGACAATTTTTGGTGCATTTCTCATAACTTTTGCATGACGTAGTAGCATCTCCCACCAACAAGTCTCTCCACGACCCCGATTTCGGAGCGATGATATCCAGTTTGCCAGCGTGCGCCCTGGTCTACGTCACAGTCCTTTCAGTGCAAGCAGAGTCTATCCAGTTTCTACCGACAAAAAATCTGCTGTCAAGTATTTTCCGAGCAGGCTCCTCTTTGATGCCACCAAGTCACCGGAATTGATTTCTAAATCACTTCTGTTCCAGGTAAATAGAAAGCATCTCCAGGATCACCTTCCCTCACGTACAGAGTTATCAATTTCACTCCAAAGTCCATCGCAATCACAAATCACCAAACATCCCTTTAAAGTCCCCATTCCGCTCTCATAGGTTACCATCCATCAGTTGCGAACTCCTACTGCAACCTTCGACCAACGTGTAATCCCCGCGTGTACAAACTTCACTACAACTCAATTAAGTCCACATCACCATAGCCGCCACACCAAGGGTAAGCAGCGCCTTCCGGCACAGCAGCCATTACTCATGCAAATGTCTCCAAATGCATTTTGTCCAACACAGAATCCTAGTATTAAGTCCTCATTGTTGTGACATATCTCAAACTTTAATCTCCGATTATGGCTCCTCCATGGCAATTGACATTATAGCCTGCACCACACTGCGGCTCTGCCCTTAACGTCCGCCGTGTCCACTGCCTGTGCGGAGACACTCCGAATTACATTAACTGATCCGTCGCGTAAACAACGTGTTCACTTTATTTACTCTCCGGCACGTCCACAGCCGCAGCCGCGTCCACGTCCACGTCCACGTCCACGTCGCATCGCCGCTCGGCTATCGACCATCTCTCTTTCCAATGATTAGACAAATTTGCGGCCATAATACGAGGCCATCCTTCTGTTCTCGACGAGGACTGCCAGTCCCACTGCCGCAACCGCGGTGTGCGCCTGCCATTGATTTCGTTATTTCATCTGCAAATGCGTTCTACCACCGTCCATCCATCTATCCATCCGTTTGTGGCTGCAACTTCTGCCACAAAAGCAGCCAATATAAGTCGCCCAAGCAAATGCCTGCACTTTGTCAAAAGAGGATTTATAATGCGGCGGTTCTCGTGAGCTGCGCCACTGCCGCGATGTCCCGTGTCCCGTGTCCCGTGTCCCTTGCTGCTGTCGACTCACTCGCTCGCTGGCACTCGTGGCAGGAGATGAACGCCGGCATAAAGGGGGTAACAATCGATTTATCTGAATAACCGCAGAACATTTATATGCTAATATATTGAACCGAAACGGTTTGTCCAGATCGCCGGATGAAGAGAGTTCGGTCTACGGTCTACGGTCTCTGGCCTCCATGCGGCTGCGAGTTGGGAGACTCAGAAGACTGGGGCTATCCCCGCCGACCATGAAATCACTTTTGCACAATGTCATGTTGTAGTCCATCTCCGCGCAACGGCGGCGGTTGCGGCTGCCGCAGTGGATGCGCGCAGGTAAATCGGACTCAAATCGATCGATGGTGGAGTATGTCCCCCCGCCCTTCCATCACGTTGTCGGCCAATACACACTGAAACGTTTTGCGTCCATCGCGTCGTCTCTCGGCCAGATGAATGAATGCTGGCATTGGCATGTAAGGTGCCTCTGCCCGGCATCCATCCGCCGATGATCCGTATCGACGGATTAAACACGCCGGAATAAGTGAGAATAGGGAGCAAAGGGGCGGAGGGTTGCGTTGCAGGAAGACCGCAGAATGAATGCTAATCTGTGACTTTTGCTCTGTTCCGTGCCGTGCCGTGGTGTTGGCGGTGGTGACCATAATGGAGGTGGTGGTAGTGCTCTCCGCTTGATGGCGGAGATGCCGAGCCAAACAAATTACACCGTAACGACCGACAGCTTGAGCAAATAATTTAATTCCATTGTTATGTCACTGGGCGCAAACGTTCCCCGTGCACTTCAATGGCTGGGTCCAAAGAAAGGTGCTCGCGAAACAAACCACCGCGCAGCGCGATCAATCGAAGCGATCTTTATTCACTTGTCCCCCGTCTTGGGGTGGATGCGCGGTGCGACGACGAACGGCTGGCCGGCCGACCGAGGCGGCTGCGGTGCCCCGGCATATGCAAAGCAGTGAGTGAGTGTGAGCTGTGGTTAACAAGAGTTTTTATTGTGCTCGGAATTCGTGTTGTAATGGCGATGGGGCTTCGTCAGCGAGACGGTGACGATGTCGATGGTGATGGTGGTGGCGGTGCAAAACATTGACGACGGCAGAGCGGTGCTTGTCGGAAGGTGATGATGATGGTGTTGCTGTGAGATATTTGAGCGGAGTGTGCACCGAACGACTTGCCGCTGAAGACAGTTGCAGATATTTTGTCACCTTAATGGTGGCTGGCTGATGTTAGGCTGTTTTCACACCTGTAATGAGTCTCCTTACATCGGTTGCGACTTTGATTGTGAACGCTTTGGGGATTTATCTGTCGGAACATGATTTGTTCGCGTAATTGAAATGGCGGCAGCACGACTGGGGGGAGGGAGGGAACTTTCACGATGGTGGTCCTTGCTAAGCGGGTTTGGGCGTCAATAGAGGAAGCCGGATATTTTTGTGGTTGTGTGTAGTTCAGCACTGGTAGAAAGAGGCGCCGTTGTGGGGTCCCACGATTTTGCCTTCTCACTATGACATCAGAATCCCTAAGACACACTTTGAATCATATTCACAACGTTTTAGGCCCAAAAGTGAACGTCTTCCAGACCACACCACCCCCACCCGAGATGATCACCCATCCCTCCGTCCACCTCCACCACAGCTCCCAAATACAACGTCAAGACTTAATCTCCCTTGTCACAAACGTCGGTGGATCGCCTCTCTGTTCCGCTTGCTGCCAGTGTTGCATGTCAAAAATGGTCATCCCTAAGTAAGTGCTCCAAATACTGATTGTCATTTTGTTGTGCGATTCTTGCACCAGAAGGCAGCCAATCTGCGACAGAACATCGTTCAACGTTAGCGGGCACACGGGATCGGATCCTTGTTTTTTATTCCGGCTGCCTACACCGAATGCAATCAGAGCAGTCACTTGTGCCGTCTTTTCGTCGCTGTCTTGCACTCTCCCAACAGACTATGATAATCTTGTCCAGAAACTCAGCGAGTGACGCTTATTAATGTACCTGTGCTCCCATTTCGGTCAGCAGTCATTGTTTCCGTTGCAGTGCTTTTGTGTCGTGTCCTCTGCTGGGATGCCGGTTTTGCCTTTTTTCCCCTGTTCTCTGTCTTTCGTTGTGTTTTTTTTTTGTTTCTGCGAACGCGTTCGTTTTATGTAATCTCCATGGGATTGGCTCCATGGGCCCCAAGAACAGCAATCGCACGCGCGGGTCC
This sequence comes from Eristalinus sepulchralis, assembly GCA_944738645.1. Lineage (NCBI taxonomy): Eukaryota > Metazoa > Arthropoda > Insecta > Diptera > Syrphidae > Eristalinus > Eristalinus sepulchralis. The sequence continues at coordinate 61,652,394 of OX122886.1, forward strand.
ATTCGGATGTACTTAGTCATTTTCGACGTTGCGTCGTCGTCGTTGGCCAGTCGCGGCGGCGGTGGCGGTGATGGTGGGACAGAAGTCCTTTCTGGTCACGGAGCAAGCGCACATGCCTGGCGGTGGCTGGAGCGTGATTCGGATGACATTGTGTGTGCAGATGTCTGAAATGTCAATTAAACTTGAAAACTATATCAATTTGTTGTTCGCCCGGAGATATGTCACAAGTCAGTGAAATTGAAAGCTTTTGGTGGTCGTCAATCGGTTGCATGTCTATTTGTTCTCCGGTCCATGGCACTGTGGCACGTCGCGAGCGGCGGTGTGGTAAATGCTGTCCGTCTGTCCGTTTATCTGTGCGGCAATCGTGATGGGTGATTTAATGTTTTGCGATCGTTATCTTGGCGTGCAATCTGTGCACTGTTCGACTATCAAATAGTTATGATTCATAGACTTGTGTACCGGGACGTGTTTACACTTGGGAATCGGCAACGAGCAACGATCAGCCTACCTCTAAGGCGAATTTCTTTGTGTTCAGTCATCTTCGAACGGTGCATAAAATTCTGAACAAGTTGTCCACTCCTCTCCGCCCTGTGTTGTGAACCCTGGGGACTTGGCGGAGACACCCGTTGTTCCAGTTCGCACTCCGTCCTAGGACAACCCGCCTGTCCTAATCATTCAATTTGATTGTTTCCTTAATTCACCCAGTAATGCATAAATTCATCTCACGACCTGATGGACACCAACCGTTGCCTTAGCAAAGCAAAACATTCCGCGACATTACATAAAATTTTCCAGAAAATACCGTCAAAAGCGAACGCGCCTATCGGCGGGCCATTTCAGTAATTTTCCGGCCGTTAAAGCCGACTTCACCCACTAAAGTGGCGAACGACTCTAACGAGTCACGATAGCGCTAGCGGCCACAAGCCACACGGCATAATGTCGCTCTCCTCAATCACACAAAAGCAAACAAATGTTCGCACAGAATAATTTCTCTTGCCCCTCCGCCACAGTCCACAAATCGATGCCAATTATGATTGCGCGCCATCGATAGACCACCACGCGATAGATGGTCGATCGGGATCGTAAAAAAATCTGCCAAACATGAAACCCGCTCAGCCATTGTCCCAGCAGTGTAGTCTGTCGAGTGGAAATGGGCAGGTTCCTCGCTGCCAGCGATGAAGAGTGTGGTCAAGTGGAGCCATCGTCGTCTTCGACAACCACATCAACGTCTTCGCTGCTGCACGGACATCGAACGATGTTTGTTTGGTTTATGAGCGTCAAAGGTTACACTAGGTTGTCGTGGTGCGGACTCATACTAGAAAAATCGTGCAAATTTCATTTGATCGAGTTGCTGTGATTCTCGTTGCAAGAGATTGATGTGACTGATGGTGGGAGAGCGATGCCGGCGCTGCCTGTTCGGCCGTACCGCTTGCGGCGGCAAAAATGAAACTGTCGGAAGTGGTCACAAGCAAACACCACAACTGAGACTCATGACAAGAATCGGGAAGTGGGCTCTGTTCGGCTCATTAAATCCCCACACGTCGTAGCCACGAAGTGAAAACACACGAACGAGGAAAAAAAAAACAAAAGAGTTGGTGCACAAACTTGAATTTTATATTTTTTGCTCACGTTCTTGTCGGTTTATTGCCGAAAATACTTTAAGCCCGAAGCCCACCCCTAGACGTAGGTATACTTTATGCAAACGACGGCGTTGACAACTTTAATCTCTGCACGTACGTCTGATGGGATTTTAATAAGACGCGCAACTGGAATACCAAGCGACCCGTCCATACACACAGCGACCCGCTGGCTGGTGATTTAGAACTGCCGAAAGGGAATAAAGCATTTTTTTCTGCTCTCGGTAGTTGACGGACATTTTGAGGGTGCTGTGGGTTATTGTGCATGTGGGAGATTGCGGCAAGTTGTCAAAGGAAGAATTCTCATTAGGAGTGTTAATGGCTCCAAAAGGAAGACAAGACAAAATGAAGTTCCACTGGTTGTCGTCGATCTGGTGACGGAAGCCATATGTGAACGATGAGTGTTTATTTTATTCTTCTTGTTTCTTGAATTTTAACAAATAATTTATCATTCTTCTCAAGAGCGTTAAATACAGGCGCATTTTAGCTGGTTAACTTGAGTTGTCAGCTCCAGTTGCAAAATTGCAAACAGCAACGAACTGTGTCTCATGACGTCATGAGTACTATGAAGCAATATTTTATCCCCCAATTTAGCTGCCATAAATGAGACCCATATTTGTTCCAAACATAAGTACAACTCTCCGATCTGCTGCTCCGAAGACAAACAATTCGCCGACGGGATATCTCTTTTTTTCTGTTTATTTATCAAACGAGTAAGCCGGTTGCATTGCATGCCTTTAATAATTAACCCACAAAACTCGCCTTCCTAGGAGTACTCATCAGCTTACTCTTAAGTCCGTCTTCGGGCCCGTGCATCTTCTTTTTGTTGCCAAACTGGGAAGAGTCACTGGCCGGGCAAAAATTTGAATCAAATCAGGGACTTAAGTCCTCCACGAAAGTGTACATTACAAACCTCCACTAAGTCAACTGGGTCGGAGTTAATAAGGAATGTTCTATATAAATTTGTAGATATGCAGAGAGCTCGATCCGCTAAGACTGCCCTCTTCACTTACTCATTTTCAGTAAGCATTTCCTTGCTAGCATGTGAAAAGTACTTATTGGGAGTCCAATTTTCAGTCGTTGAATCAGTATGTCTCTTCACAGGTGGATCAAAGATCCACTCTGTTGATCTCAACCTCAACATGGCCTAAGACCGTGAAGATTAAAGAGGTGCTATCCTGGCCAAGGAACAATTTTACTCTTAGACGGAATAGTGGATCCGTCCCGGCAACTGGGCAACAATCACATTCCACAACAAAGTTTTATTTAACCCTAAGCCAGAGTCAAGTGAGACTCCAGCCGCTTAACAAGCTTTGTCATGCCGGTAGGAATTTGCGGGCATTCGACGTTCATTGCAAGTCTAATGAATTTCCAGAAGTGGCTTAGTCCATTGATCGGACTTCATGCACTCCTATGTCTCTTGACAGTCAGCTATTTTTCACTAGGAGCCATTATAAGCACGGAACCTTTATGATCCGCCAATGCAACGTACACCAGCAAAGCTTAATTTAATAAGATTGGGGATAAGACTCAGGAGTTCTAGAGACTGTGCCCTACCAGGAAATTAGTTATTTCTTCAGAGATGAGAAGATGGAAGCACCTCGCATCACCCTTACTCGTGCGGAAGCTTCTCGGAGAAAAACGCTACGACTTCGTTGCATAGTGTCAGTTAACTTGCCAATTTTAAAAATGTTGGCTCAAAATCAGTGAAATTTTCATGGTTTTTGAGCCTGAAATTAGTCGTCTTATCAAACTCACTTGTGGATCTGCCACTTTATGTGGGACACTGAAAGCTGTTTCCTGTCCGGAACTTGTACCAAAATTCAGAATCACCCCGGATACAAGGAGCCAGTGAATGATTTATAGCCAAAATAGTGAGTTTTGTGAAAAGAAGATTTTGGCCGAAATGAAGCACCCGCCGTTACTGCTGTGCGAAAGTTTGTGTTAAAAGTTGGTGAGGCTGGTATGCTTGTGGTCAACACTCACGATCCTCGTCATCGTATTGTGCGCACAGATGAGACAGTGACTTCTGTGGTCAAGAGTGTGCGAAACTGTATTCAGGAACATTAACTTTCAATCGATCGCAAGAGTTCAACACTTTCCGCCTAAGAAGGGTTCTGCACAGACATCTTGAATTATTCACTTAAAAGGTCCTTTTGGCTTAGCAATTGAGGGCGCGCTATGCCTTAGTTATCGCTTCAAGATTTGCCCATTAAGCTTCATGGACGATTTTTAAAAGGCTGCATCTCGGCGGTTGCGTTAACAAACAAAACTGCAACATCTGAGGCTCGGAATTAAAGCACGTTTGCGCTGAAAAGCGGATTCACACATAGCGAATCCAAACACGGAGAACTACAGCCCGGTGCGGATTGTGGAATGGTGGCATTATTTGACCATTTTTTGAAAATAAGGCTAGAAACATAGATTCGGTCAACGGTAAGCCGCATCAGGCCATGTTAATCGCCTTTTCTAGCTCAAATTAAAGACATAGGTTTGGAAGACTTTTTTTTTCTCACGTAGGATGACGCACTTTGCCTCACACTCAATGGCAGAATCGATATTTTGCGCAATAAGCTTCAAAGGTTTTGGCGATATTTACTGGCCGCCTCGGAGCGGCAGTTTGAGTCCATTCTTCTTCTTTTTCTTCTTGTGGCGCTACAGTCCGGGGTGGACCTGGGCCTCAACCAACATGCCTCTCCAGCTAGCACGATCTTTCGCCAGCTGCGCACTCAAAGTTGATTGAGATCCTTCTCCACTTGTGTGCGCCACCTTAGCCTAGCACGTCCTCTGTTGCGTTGTCCTAATGGCTCAGATTCGAAGACTTTTCGGGCCGGAGCAGTGGTGTCCATACGCTCTTCATGGCCTAGCCATCTTAAGCGTTGTATATGAAGACGCTTCGTCGTCAGATCTTCTGCACCAGATACTATCAACGCAAACAGGACCAAAAATCGGACGCAAAACTTTTCTCTCGAAAAGACTAAGTCCTTCCTCAACCGCTTTTAGTAGCGTCCAGGTTTCCGCGCCATAGAGCAGGACTGGGATGAATCCATTGCATATCCGTTATGCGGGGAACGCTGATGGCCAATAATCTGAAAATGAGTCACGCACTACGGCTCGAAACCTTAAACAAGGTTTTTGACAAATCGGGGTTACAGAAGGCCAAATCGGCCAAAAAACAAATGGAACGTTAATTTAGTCCACCCTACAGAGGCAACGTCCGTGGGCACACACATTGTAAAATGCAATTGAGCAACTACATGCCGCTTGAAGTAGCGACCCAACTCTACGACTCCCTGGTTGAGTCCGTAATTCAGTACGAAATAACAGCGTGGTGTAGAGCAACGCTTTAAGGACCGTGAAGTCAACACACAACAAAGGGCGGACATCATCTTGTGGAACAGTGACAGTAACGGAAGCACACATGGAATCTATCCAAAGCGTTGTAGGTTAAATTCACTCCGAACGTGTATTTTCGCTCGTTGTTGTCGTTCTGTTTGTGTCTTAACAACGGTGTTAAGCTTGTTGATTTTGCAGCTTCTGATTGACTAGCAGGGACTGGGGGTCCTCTACGTTGCAGACATTTCACGCCATCTACATTAAGAACGTTGGATCTCGTTGATATGCCCCTGAAGTATGCGAATGGACGATTCGCATGTCCTCTTCCCTACCAAGTTTTCTGCTCCAGAATTGACGTGGTAACTCCATGAAGATGTTGGAAGGCGTATGGAGTGTTCTCAGCAACATTCTTCTTCTTCTTCTGACGCTACAGTCCGAGGTGGACCTGGCCTCAACCAACATGCCTCTCCAGCCAGCTCTAAGCAATATTACCCGTTGTTAAGGTCTATCAAGACAATTTTGAGTCATAAATCAAATCAAGACTGAAAAGATACAACATGTCAGAAGCCTTAGATCACTCCGAAATCCATCATACACCTAAGAAAAATCAAAATGATTTCGTAACCACAAGATTTTGCGAAGTGTTACAAGACAATAGACCTCCTTTAAATGTGCAAGACAGGTCCATTGTTTCCGATCATAAACGCGTTCAAGGAGCGTTGATTTTTAACCCAAAATCCTCAATTTTCATCCTCGAACGCAGAACTTCTCTTTACCGAGTCTTGCCAAAACCCAATCTCACTCACCTCGGGTGGCCATTCACGATATCCACCTCGACAAAACGTAAATTGCTACAGACTACCTTAAATTAAGTCAATCACAGTGGACAGTATGAGTATCAACTTTTCACCCACTTGCCGTCACAACAGAAGCAATTCCATTCAAATGGCCGAGATCGTCGATAAAAATGATGATTTCAGGCGTTTACACATTTCAGAAGCTCAGATCATTCGGCCGCGGGGCGAATGAGTTTTGCTAATTAAGCAATAAACTCCGTCTCAAATTTATACCGCGCCAATCCAGTACTTAATCTATTATACGCACAGCCACGGGTTAAGATTTTATTGTTTCACGGCAGTTTAATGGCTCCTCACATTCGTTCACGCTATTCATGAGCACTTTAACTGCCGCGGCTGCAGAATGAGTAACGGGCACTGGGAGACACTGTCGCAGGGGACAAAGAACACCTTGACCAGGGAAGATGACACGTTCAGAGGCGCCCCATTTGCCCGAAGAGTATCATTGACCTAAACAAAGGTGTTGCTGACTAGCCATCTGTGGGAAATTTTGAAAAACACACTCGATGTGCATGTGCAAGAATATCATGTACACGCACCTAATGATTCAAGTGCCATCTACTATGGGCTAGTGACGAAAGCAAATTCTCAGAATAGTGATGCCAAGTTGTGTGGAGTTTCGTTCTGATGAAATATTTTGATAAAAAATTAAATTCCCTAGTTAAGTCATTTCTCTTCTGTTTGAGAGAAAAAAACAACTCCAAATCCCATTGTGATAGAAAAACCAAAGAAGAAGCGGGAAGCGGGAAATGATGTTCGGGCCCCATGAGAGTTTCACACGATCACGTTGATTGTCGAACTATATGTTTACTTTGAAATTTGTCATAACCCTTATTAATTTTCTTCGATTCCTCTCATAAACAAAAGAAACAAATTGAAGCAGAGCTGTCAAAACAGATTTTTGAAAAGCTTACGTTTGATAACTGAGCATGCCGCCGACGTTATATAACAGTGTTCTAAGGAATTAGAGGTGGGAAATGAACGCAAGGATATCATGGGCCTGCGCATACGGGGCAATGTTGGTTATAGCTTTCAAAATGGCGATAATTCAACAACGATCCCTGTCAAGTTGTGTTTAAATAGGGCCTCGTATTGACTCCCTCTGGATATCGTTTACAGCAGCCGCTTAGAGGTGAACGGATGAGTGAAGCGACTTTGTCCAAGGGCTAAATGAAAGAAGTAAGCCCCAAGCGTACTCCCCGAGCCTGGCAAAAATAAAATTGCAAAGCAGCAACGAGCCTCGGATATGGTTGATTCTATCACTAACGACCTTAGTGAGCGACAACGATCTGATCACGTGCAGCCAAGCAACTTAAGGAGACTCTGGACCGCTATAAGGTGGACATTTCCACAATATAAGAAATACGGAGGGACTGGAGAAATATTGCTAGGACTGTTACAATGAACAAGGCCAGCAAATATTTGAATGTGGGCTTGTAATCAATAGTTAACGTAGGCTTGAAACCATTGCAATGTGTGTATTTTCAAAACAACGAACGAACTATAAGTCAATTTTCAAAGATGTGAGTTGATACGAAATTAAACTGACATAAGACCAGTGCTCATAAATGATTTTTTGAACGATCTGACATCCATTTAAATGAAAGCTGAGTAGATCAACCAAAGACCCTGAACACGATAGCTGAGTTATCTGTTCAACTGTGCTAGAGGGTCTTACAATGTGGAGAGAATTAAGTACGAAAGGAATACCCTAGTAAATATTAAACGTGGGTAGTTCACTACGGAGACATCAGTGGCTCTTTCATCATAGGTACAAAAGTAAACGAAGGATGTCCACTCACAAATCAGCGGTTCGCAGCTATCCTGGGTTATGACGGAATCGCAGTCACAAGTCCCATGTCAAGGTACTGCCGAGCGCGCGACATTGAGCAATGACTTTTACGTCGAGAATTTGGAGAGAGAGACAAATAAAAATGAAAACTTTAAGATTTGAACATTTATTCGTACTCCTGTCGATAACAGTTTTAAAATCGTACACTCGTTGCTCCCTTATTTTCTTTGTCGAAAATTGTCGTTCCTAACAATAACTGCAAAATTCGATTAAACTTCCATCTCGTTCTTGTTTTTTATCCAACGTTTGCTTAAGTTGTATACCAGTGGGTTTTCCAGCCTTATTAGATTAAAATCTTAACGCAAATATTCAAAAACACGAATATTTTGTTCATTCCTCTAGGGAACTACTATTAACCGATAAATGGTATAAGTTAGTTAAAGGCACGGTAATTTTCAATTAAATCTCACATACTATGAAATTATTTCAACAAAATGAAAATAACAATTGTGAATTGCTGTGCATGTCTAGTTTCATAACTCTCTAGCACCTGCAACCATGCAAGGAAAAATTAACACCAGCAACTTCAACAAGAACGAAAAAACGCCTAGTACTATACTATGTATGCCAGAAGTTAAAAGCGAAGGAATATCAAAATTTGCGCCCCGAACGGTATTAAGGGAGCACAACGTTTATTACACTACACGTAAATACAACAGATCATTCTCATTTAGTGGTTTCTTGCGAGAATTTTTTATCATTTTTCACTGCACCTTTTGGTAATTGCCTGCTCTTTGGTTTCCCGCGACTTCGGACTTAAGTGAAAGTAATTTTTGTTACCCTCCTTAAAATTGAATGTATAAGTAATTCTTGACTAACTCCATAAAAATGTTGATCATTGTGAATGGGTCTATGAGAAAAGTGATAACTATGTAGGAACTGCATATTTGTAGGTATCCGATTACGTAGTAACGCACTTACAAGTAACTACTTTCTTACTCTAAATGTATATATCCGAAGCGGGACTTAAATATTTACCAAATTTTTAATGGGCCGTTAGTATTATTCTGCTCTTTATCTCAACGTATAACTTTCAGTTTTAAAATTCATAAATCTCTCATTGAAATGGATATTTTTCCATCACCACACACAGTCCATTGCGTCTCCACCTTAGAAATTAATTCACGCAGCTGATTCTTAACAACAAATGTCAAATTGCCAAGTTGTCACTTTATCTTGTTTAGGAGTCGTTGCACAAATTTCGATTTCACTTTTATCACAAATAAATAAAACCCAAAAAATCGAATCACATTTCCAAGAACATGCAGAAAAAAGTACTTGTTACTGGTGGCACCGGTCTTGTGGGCAAAGCCTTAGAAACAGTGATCAAAGAAGAAAATCCCAACGATGAAATTTGGTACTTTGCCGGTTCCAAGGATGCAGACCTAACGTAAGGACAGTCGCCCACAAAAATCGCGTTCATTCCAAATACAAATTTTTTTCAGAAACCTTACAGAAACCAAAGCACTCTTTGAAAAAGTCAAGCCCACTCATGTAATCCACCTGGCAGCTATGGTTGGGGGACTATTCCACAACATGAGCAACAACCTGGATTTCTTGGTAAAACTGCAACACTTCACCATTTGATATCCACTCACTCAAGTCGAATTTAGAGAAAAAATCTACAAATAAACGACAATGTTCTTCAAACTGCCTTCGAAAACGGTTGTGTCAAGGTGGTCTCGTGCCTATCAACTTGCATTTTTCCGGATAAGACTACCTACCCCATAGATGAGACGATGGTGCACAATGGTCCACCGCATGATTCAAACTACGGATACTCGTACGCGAAGCGACTGATTGACATTCAAAACAGAGCCTACTTCGAGAAGCATGGATCAATGTTCACCTCGGTGATTCCGTGCAACATTTTTGGTCCTCACGACAACTACAAACCCGAGGTGAGTCACGTCATTCCCGGAATGATATATCGAATGCATCAACTGATCAGAGAGGACACGGGAGTGAAAGAAGAGGACAAAGTGTTCACAGTTTTCGGCAGTGGAAAACCATTGCGACAATTTATATATTCAATCGACTTGGCCAAGCTGATGATTTGGGTAATGAGAGAGTACCAGCAGGTGAATCCTATCATTCTATCTGGTAAGAAGTTCTGTTAGATTGGTTTGCAATTAGACTCACTTTGAATATTTGCAGTGGACGAGTCGGATGAAGTAACCATCGCACAAGTGGCAGAAGCCATTGCCAAGGCATTTGAGTTCAAGGTAAGCGTTTCTCAAATGTTGGGTTGACTTCCTTAATTCAGTTTTCCCCATAGGGAAAGATCGTTTGTGATACGAGTAAGGCCGACGGACAGTACAAGAAGACCGCCTCAAACAAGAAGCTACGCAGCCTGAATCCTGATTTCAAGTTCTCCGATTTTGAACAGTCAATCAACACGTCTGTAAAGTGGTTCATTGATAATTACGACATTGCTCGAAAGTGAATGGAAAGTTGTTATGTGTTGTTCTAAGATTTCAGAAAATATTTTTTTAGTAAAAAAAACTAAATAACACAAAAAAGGTTTGTTGCTTCAAGTTTGGAATACACTGCTTCTATAATTGTGTGTGATGAGGATGTCAATGTAATTTCTACTCACCTACTCCATTTGCCAATTTGTATCGGATATATTGTTGAGCAGCTATGGGTTGGGATTTTCGCGTCTGTTCTGGTGGGCGTACAAGATCCAGATGCAGATGCCAAAATGAGCGCCTGCCTCATCTCGTCAGCTAGGATATGGTCATAGGAAAGCGTACCCGTGAGAGAAGTCAGTGCCAGTTTCTAGTTTACAAGAAAAGGGACACCTGCACCAACTACCGAGGGATCGACATGAAAGTTGGGGCCAAGGACAATCCAGACCTGGAGTGCCACCAAAAGAAGAAACAATATAAACCTCATATGGTACTAGTTCATCCTTTTCACAGGAAGGGAGCAGATTACTAAGATCGTGTTGTAACCATAAAACCTACAGTAGAGTCGTTTGTCATCACGGCACACATGATTGGCGTGCTCCTACACAACATAGCCAGACTATGCCTTCTTCTGTTTTTTAGTTACGCTACAGTTCGGAGTTGATCTGCGCTTCAATGAACAAAATTCTTCAGCCGAGAGAATCATTTGCCAATTGGCTCACATTATCCACACAAAATGGGCTCTATGTGCGATTTTTAAATCAGTCTGCTTCGATGACATCTGTTTAAAAAGATTCAACCAAGAACTGCACAAGCTAATGGGGCTAATAATGCGACTTCGAATACAATGCTTTGGATGGCTAGGTCGTGTAGAGCGTACGGACACCACTACTCGGGTCGATGAGCCTTTAAATACGCAATAGACGACGTTCTTGGTTGAGAAGTGACACTTACCCCTAACCAACATGGTGCGCAAATGCAGATAGTTGACGAGAGTCCACGCCGAGTGGAAAGGCAAACAGTAGACCTTAGCATCACTCTAAGAAGAAGAATACACACCAACTAAACAACCGGTACAGTTAGGCAAAAATACACAGTACACTGCAAGCCTTGCAGCTGGTTGGTTATTTTCGGAAACCCAGCTAACTGTGTCAATTCCCAATCTCTCTGGTAATTTTCGAATACCATTTCTAAAAAATGAGTCCTCTCACCAGCATCGATTAAACCATTGAGCCATTCTTCTAATTCTTCAAAAGACCCCAAACCGGTGACCGGCCTAATCGTCTTGCATCCTTTGAAAAAGCCAGTAGTCTAGGGCAGGTCTAAAAAAGTATGGCGGATGTCGTTAGCGTTCCCAGGTAGTTTTTGACCGCTCTACAGCCACGTGGGGCTGAGCGTTATGATGTTGCAAAATCATCTTGTCATGCCTTTACATCGTTTCTCGTCGTTCTCGATGGCGTCGATGGCTCAATCGCATAATTTTTATTTCCCATCAATGGTTTCGCCTGGTTTTAGCAGTTCATAGCATATCACATCAGTCTGGTCCCACCATATTAAGAGGATGACCTTTGAATGGATGTTTTTCTTTAGTGTCGATGTAGACGCTGATGGAACGTGTTCACCAGGCTTTGTTTAGAATTTTTTCCTCTTGAGGTTATCGTACTATATCCCCTTTTCACCGCCAGTCACTATCCGGTGCAAAAATCCCTTCCTTTGATGCCTTTCAAGAAGCAGTTCCGAGGGGTGAATAATCGCCGTTGGACATCTCTCTTTTTCAACTCGTCCGGCATCCAATTTGTTTCTTTTGAATAAAACCAAGCTTCTTAAACCGAATAGAATATTGTTTGCTTAGTCACCGCCAACGATTCTGCGAGTTCACTTTGCGTTTGGCATGGACCTCGATCCAGTAAGGCCTCCAATTCCTCATCTTCAAACTTATTGGGGTGACGCTCTTTGTCTTCGATGTAAAATCACCACTTTTGAAGCGTCGAAACTACTCTCTGCATGATTGGCACTTTTCTTTCAATTTAAAAAGAAAATCAAAACTTCCCGCAAACTTCCCTTTATTTAAGACACATCCGGACATTTTCGAAGGGAAAAAAAATATTTTTGCTGTCTACAAACAGACGCTGATGCACACTTATTATTGCTGACAAATTGCACGCCTCTTCAGTAATCCCTTCCAGGATCAGCCACAACTTGCGCCTTCTTTGAAAAATGGATCGAATTAATTTGAATCCCCAATTTTTTAAGAAACTACTTTCACAGTTCGTAAACCTTCCGCGATAACATTCATGAAAATGCGGTTTTACATCACAGAGAATAGAGATTGCGTGAATAAATAGCTGGGGGGCATGGGCCTATGCACACGAGGCAATGTCCTTGATCGCGCTCAACATGGCGAGCTACCAAGACTATCCTCGTCCGTGCATAGGTCAAGTTGACATACAGCCTCCCCGTGGCGCCCCCTGGATAGCCATCACAGCATCCGTTGTGTGGTGAACCAATGTATGCAGCGACTGGCCTACCAGTCTGTAGGTTGTGCGTGAGGCTAACTCCCTCACCATACAAAAATAATCGAGAAAAATAACGAACTCACTGAGATGTTCAATGTCCAAAAAAGGTTTTTGGACAAGGCGACGCTCTGTCATGTGACTTCTTTAACATTATCCTTGAGAAGATCATGCGTAACGCACAAGTCAACACCAGAGGCATGATCTTCCAAAAGTCAGTTCAATTGCAAGCTTACGCCAACGACTTTGACGTGATTGGACGAACACAGCGAGCCGTCAATGAGGCGTTTGCTTGCATTGAAGCGGAAGTGGCTAAAATGGGTCTAGTGGTTAATGAGGGCAAAACGAAGATCATGCTGTCATCAAGGAAGGACGCACAACATCGACGTCTCGGACAGAGTGTCACACTAGGCAGCAGAAATTTCGAGGTAGTCAAGGACTTCGTCAAGGGTAGGGACAACTGAAAAACAAACGCAGAATCACTCTTGTCAATCGTTGTTTCTTGGGCTCAAAAGGCAGTTGAATAATAAAGCCCTCTCTCGAAGGACTAAGCTTGCTTTATCTAACACCTTGATCATCCCAGTCCTACTTTATAGCACGGAAACCTGGACGTTACTAAAAATGGATGAGAAAGCCCTTCGTCCTTTCGAGAGAAAAGTTTTGCGTCCGATTTTTTTGTCCTGTTTGCGTTGATGGCATCTGGAGAAAAAGATTTAACGACGAACTCTATGGACTATACAGCGACATGCGCCTAGGCATGCGTCTTCGAATACAACGCTTAAGATGGCTATGCCATGTAAAGCGTGTGGACACTACTGCTTAGGTCCGAAAAGTCTTCGAATCTGAGCAACGCAACAGAGGACGGCCCAGGCTAAGGTGGCGCACACAAGCGGAGAAGGACCTCAACCAACTTGGAGTGCGCAACTGGCGGCAGCTGGCAAAAGGCCGTGCTGGCTGGAGAGGCATGTTGGTTGAGGCCCAGGTCCACTCCAGACTGTATCGCTACAAGAAGAAGAAGAAGAAGAAGAATATCAATTATTCGACGTTCTCCTATAACGGGACTGCGCAATTGCGTATTGAATTGTCTATTTCATATTCAATTAGAAATCCATACTTCAAACAGCAGTGCTACCGGCAAATAGTTGGTATTGTCATTCTTTCCCACAGCGACAGCAAGGCTTATGTACACTTTGTCCGTCAAGCTCTTCATTGCTCGTCCATTACGGGCCAATAACGTCTATGATGTTTGAGAAAGAACGCACGAACCCATTTTTAACAAAAGTTGCCATCGAACTCAAAATCTGTGATTTTCTCGGATGTGGAAACTAGAGAGGGCACAATTCTATTCAATTTTAAATCTTAGTAGTTCTCTAACGGTAATTTATATCAAAATTAATCAAAATCAATCCCAAATTTTAATCCAAACATTTCTTTCTAGTCAAATCGCATCGATTTCTGAAATTTGTATGAGATTTGGGAGTGTGACAAACAAGACGGACAGTTAGGCAAACGAACATTTTGATTTTAAAGTGATTTCATTCGTTGAACGAAACCATAAAAACGTGTCAAAATGTCCGAATTCTGATTCTGACAAAAGGAGTCCAACCAAAACTCCTCAGAACCAATACTAAAAACACTGAAATAGAACAACTTTGTATTTATAAAAAAATAAGTTTATTAAATAAGAACGAAAATTACTATTTTACACACACAGTGAGAGAAGCTTACAAAAAGTACTGACAAATTCACTTATCTCTACACATTTTTGCACAAAACTAAGGGCTAGTAAGGTTTTCTTTTCGTTTTTTGTCCCTCCGTCGGGATGAAGCGCATCTTCCCAGGAGTGGCGGTGTAGCACAATTAAAACTAAGAATTTGTATAAATTTGTTCTCATTTCCTTTACTCTATGCAACAAAACAAAAAAAAAACGTAAAAAATAAAAAAACATACAAAAATACAAAAATCGGTTAAGATGAGCTTAGGAAACAATGGAAAATAAAAACATGTAAGTATGGTTCATAAATAAAAAAGTAACTAAAAAATATACAAAGTGTATTAACAATCAGAAGAGACAGGCCTGAAGGTAGGGCGGGGCGGGGCGCGAAGGGCTGACATTTTTCTAGTAGTATGAGACGCACGCCTGGACGCAGATAGGGCTTGAGTTATAAAATTAACATTACGAAACATCAATTATCGACTAACTTAAATTAAATAAAATTTTATTCTAATGACAGTATTCGTTTGCTTGAGGTGCAAGGTTGCTTTCGCGGGGAAAGCAAAGTTGCCAACTCGTCTTCACACCGAAATAGGATCTGAAATTGCACCAAGGTACCGAAATGTTTGTGTCTTTTGGGGGAGCTAGTGTCATGCTTAGCCGAGGGCGAGGGCGCGTTGGTTTCCGTTGAAGGCAGTGTTGATCCATTTGATGTCGGGCTTGGTGAATGTCGCCACCGAGTCGCCGCACTTGTCCTCGGAGGTGAAGGTTCCCTTGAGCACGTAGCCGGTTCCTGTGCCGCAGGCGAGTGCGCTGCCGTAGTCCACGTCGCAGGCGTCGTACTTCGTTTTGGCGCAAACTTGCTTGTCGCTAGCACCGCACTGGTTGCGTGGGATGGCCTCGGCCACCGTCTGGTGCATGATGGCACCTTCTTGGTGGACTGAAATTGCAAAGCATTAGTGGACACTGCGGGGATGCAACGTTTCGGCTGTCTTACTCTTCAGGGCATTCTTGCCCCATCCTGTGACGATGCAGTTCTCCGAGGGGCTTGGGTCCTTGTCGCTGATGCAAATTGGGCTGATGTGGATGGCAGTTTGGAAGTTCTTCTCGAGGAGAATGACGGCAAGATTGTTCTTTCCGGAGGCGGCATCATATTGAGGGTGGATTTGAATTTCGGAGGCGCGAACCAGTTGGAATGGCAGGGGCTCGTCATCGCTGCCCAGTTGCCATTCGCCGGCCTTCACAAGGACGTCCTTGGTGTTTTGTCTGCAAAGGGAAAAGTGAAGTTCAAGCTGTTCACAGCTGACGCTCTGGTGCTTTGACTTACCCGGAGACGCAGTCAGCCGATGTCAAGACCATGCCGTAGCCGATGATAGCACCACCACAGAGAAGGGTTTTGGTTGACTCCTTGACGACCATCACTTGCCATGGGATCTCAGCGAAGTTGGTGTCTTCGTCGGTCACACCACGTGGCTTGGTGTTCTGAAAGGAGACGATTAAAATGAAACACCCGACTGTTCGGTGAGTCCGAAGTAACATACGCGGTTCCTAGTAGCACACTGTCCGCTGGGGTTCACTGGCCATGGGTCGACGTAGTTGGAGTCGCGGCAGCACTTGCCTGGGGCTCCGGATCCCTCGATGATGCAGTCGGTCAAAGGCACGCGGAAGATCGCCTGTTGTGGGGTGAGGTTGTTGGGCGAGTCGGTGATGATTCCCTGGACGTTGCAGAAGTTCACATCAGTACAGACGAGGGCGGCCGAACACTTGCTTGGGCTGAAGGGGGTGAGGTCATTCGAGAATACTGGTGGCTTCCTTGAAGGAAGAATGGGCTCGGACAAGATGGCTTCACCGCGGAGCACCAATTCCGATGAGCTTGGGGTCAGAGGCTGTTGCACTGGGGGCAGGTATCCCTTGCCTGGTGTTGGAGCTGGGGTTGGTCTTGGGGCTGGAGTCGGACGTGGACGTGGTGCTGGGGGTGCAGGTGGAATGTACTTGGGTGGTTGTGTTGGTGGTGGCACGTAGGTAGGCTTGTAGACAGTTGGGGCCGGGGTTGGTGGTTTCGGTGGGGGTGGGATATATTGTGACTTGGGTGGGATGTATACTGGTGGTTTTGGGGGAGCTGGGGGTGCTGGGGGAATGTAGGTGGGTGGGGATGTTGGCTTCGGTGGGACGTACTTCGGTGGTGATGGGAATGGAATCTCGGGCACGGTCAAAACATAGCCACTTGGCGTCAACGTGGTAGCTGGCAGACGACAGCACACGCCCTCAGGGGAGTAGCAACGGGTTGTCTGTAAAATGAGAAAATGAGAAACAACAAGTGATTCGTTAGTTAAAGTGATTAATTGACATCAAAGCGGCTGCAGTTGAGTTGGGTCATAAATTATCCGGAGGCCAAATTTGTTGCCGCTTCTTCTTGCGATTTCATAAGCCGGCTAGCATACCTCATAAATGTCTACGATGCCTTGCCTGCTTACATCGTTGTTCGCCAAATGAAGAGTGACTTCTTCGAGGCTGAGTGCCTCTCGGGATGTCATTTACCATTTAGCCCAGAAGTTGCTGCTCTTAAGTGTGTAATTATATAGATGTAGAATCAAAGATCAAGCATCTTCTCAAGAAGGTGGCGAAGGTGTGATGTTTATTGCGAAAATGTGTGCACCACCGTCGCCGTGGATGGATTGTGCCTATAAACGTAAGTGACGGCTCAGTGTCAAAACGTTTACAGTGACAAATATGCACAAGCACATTATCCATAGGTGGTGGGCAGCTAACCGGGCGAAGAATAATGACTGGATTGAAAACAAATTGAGGGTTGGAGTAGCTGATGGACTGCGAAGATGAAATCGCTTATAAATGAGTGGCTGGCGAAAGGTCTCTGTGCAAATTAATTACTCTTTGGGAGTTGAAGCTCCCGTAGTTTGAGTTGCTCAAGCCTAGCCATTGCAATTTAAAGTGCGAAGATTTCGTGACGGGATTTCCGAAAGGCGGACACACAGAAGCCACTCGGCTTCCAACAAACCACCCCAGAGTCCGGCGCGTCTTCAATTAAGATTCAAATCTATAGAATTCAGACGATGCTGTTGACTAGAAGTCGATACGATTAGGAGGTGTGTGTTGTACAAACCGAAGCAATTACACAAACATACCACCTCTCGGTTGTAATTTATTTGTGCGAAGAGCTATGCTGTTCGCGGATGCATAGGAAACTTGTTATCCGAGGCGTAGCAATTGATGCGTTCGATTAATGTTCTGCTGGTTCGCCGTTAAATGCCTCAGCAGCTATCAAATAATTTATTAAATTCCATTCCACCTATCATGGGCAATAACAAGAAGTAGATTTATTGACTGCTGGTGCTTGTAAATGTTTTGTTTGATTTATCATAAACTTGTAAGGCTGCACGATGCGAACACAGAGGCAATCGCTCATTAATCTATCCTCACAGACATGCAGTCCTCCTTGCTTTTGCTTCCTTGATGCTGGAATGCATTTACTTGCAAGGTCGCGCAACAAGTTCACGAGATATGAGTGCATGCGCAAGAGCATGCCGTGATTACCATAAATGGCCCATTATCAGCTCCACCCTATCCTCTTACCTGTTGTGTCATCGAAGAGCGCTGAACGACACACACATTTGACCCTTGCTGGCCCCTGCAGCAACCGCAACAAAGAAGATATCGAATGTAACCGTCCTCCCATTCGCTCCTCCTCATCCATCCCGCACAGGCACAAATGCGATTAATAAACCGTGCAATTAACTTCAATATACTCTAAGTGCTGGGCTTGCGCAATAGTGTCTCATGCTTCCTCCGCCGCGGCCGCGGCCGCCACCGCTGCCACTGTGCTGAGTTATCTCTCGCGCACGTATCTAAGCATGCAAATCCAGCTGAGAAACCTCCTCCGATCCGCACTGCCACTCCGTGGCGTGTGAACAGACGGACGGGCATGCTACGTACATGGCAGTACGGGCCAAATACACCGCCTCTCGAAAAAGGTGTCACATATAATGTAAGCTACATGCACATTCAATAACGCGCGATGGCATTTTATGCGATATTGTTTTATGTTTTTATTATGAATTACCAATTCCGAAAATGGGTGCCTTGAGATAAAGAAAAACGGACAAGAGCCTTGTGAGGCTTGTGGCTGTGTGCACAACAATATGAGCATCGTTTCGCCGTGGCTTCTGCCTCAATGTGGGTTTCGGGTGACTTAATGGACATGGACGGACTGGACTGGACTGAAGGTTATTTGTGTGCGGTGCGGTCTTTTTTTTCTGTTTCTCTCTGTACGAATCTATTGCCAAAAGCAATGTCATTAGCAACTAGTCAAGTAGTCAACTCCCTGGGTATGGCTATTAAACGAGAGGATGCCCATGCTCAACACCGGTGGCAGCGTTTTCAAATATTTGCCAAACTCAAGAAGTCATAGTTCAAATAGTGACATCACGTACATAAATAAATCATGCGGCAGAACGGCATGCGTCGCCTCGACCGAGAGAAGAGAGACGTTCTTGCCCAAAAAGTCAAAGATCCGTATGAGCATGTGCGATCCATCGGATTCTGACTATCTGATGTGATAATTTGCATATTAAATTGAAATTTGTTTTTAACTTTGGGTGGAAATTTGCATTTTCGTTCATCCCAACAGTGGCGGGATTTTCCTTTGTCAGGAAGAGTAATGATGTGGTAGCCATAGCTGAGGCTCGCAATTCGTCCATTCCGCAGAGTGAACGATGTAAGTGAAACGATTCAAATAAATCCGAGATGTCGAAACTCGAAAAGAGACTGCGAGGGGGAACTCGTTATATTTTATTTCGTTTCGATAAAAATGAGGGGAAAATGTCAATCGATGTGGCAGGTAAGTGATTGCATGGGCATAAGGAGCAATAAATTGCTCGATCTCCGTCAAACAATGGGCAGGGAGGGAGATCAATTAAATTAATGGTAATTGTTTTAGCTTAAGCCTGCTGTTCACCACTGCAACCGGCTGACGGGAGAAGGAATCTCTGCACATACAATGGGTAATCTGAGAATGTTAAATCGCAGAGATTACATAAACACGCGATTTATTTCTGTTCGATACTGCTTTATGCTGTAATTACGCAACTTCAACGAGAGAAGTTTTTCGCAATCAATTTATGGCCGAATGCGGCTCAATTTATGTACAACTTTGAATTTGAGAATCATTTTTTCGCCCATTGTCATACGGGTTTTTGTCTCTTTGACTTTAATGACCGATCGGTTGGCTCAAATCAGCTTCTTAAGTTGATGCCGTTTGACGATTGATTGATGGTTCATTAAGTTCGAGGTATTGCCATATGATTGAGAAGATCTCGTGGCGCTCGAACACGTTTTCACGCAGGAAACAACTTTCTTTAGAAATTCCCACTCTAGGTTCTGGTTCTAGTTGATTTATTTATTGCATGTCAATAAAATCTTAAATTAATCAAATCTCCCGGATTTAGCAATAAATTATCTCTCAGAACCATTCTACTAGTAGTGAAATAAAATTAACATCAGTGGTTATTTTCGCACCAGTTTAATTATATCCCCATTAGCGCGCTCGCTGTTTATTGAGATGTTCGCGCTCCCGCTCATGCATACATTTCCAAAAAAAAATGCATACTCGTGTAGTTTAAGAACATGTCGGTAGGGGAAAAGCAGCTCTCGCTTAATAGTGAATTCGCGTGTATGGTGTCGCTTATCAGGTAGATCTTGACGTCTAATGAAATTAAATGAAAACAAAAATGCTAAAGTTCGCTGCACAACTCTTTCGTTTCCCACACACATAGCCTGTGTGCTGCGGAGATTGTTTTCTCTGTGTCGCCTCCCCTAGACACGACAACAATTCAATTACTTTATCTCGTCTGGCGTGAATTGTGTAACCCGCAATCAAGGGAAAAGCGGTAAAAAAAGGGAAGAAACAACAGCTGCTGTTGTTGCTGAATTGACCAGTCGACCGACTAACCTCAATGATGGTTGCAGCACAAATGGCGACGGTGACGGCAAAAATGCCCAGGAGAAAATGAATCAAACATGACTAAGTACCACTGAATTTGTCATGCCACCGGACAGGAAAGAGGGGCAGAAAAAGGCGAGACTTTCTGATGAAACCCATCACCGCTCGCAGCGAGCCTTTCCACCTTGAGTTAATCTGCACACACCCGACAAAACATTAGATCTTGTTATACAAGACACGCGGGATGGTCCAAGGTCTAGGTCATCACTTTCAAAATTCTCCAGTCCGGTATTTCAAAAGTCTCTTCAGTAAAACCACCTAATTAGCCACGCTAATGGTATCACTTGAAATTCATGTTTCCAGTAGAGGCGATCATCTCTCGAGAAAGTGCGGCATTTTTATTTTTTGTTTGTTCCTCCTCGAGTGATGTATTCATTCCGGACACCAAACGTGCCTCAAACCATCATCATTAGGTGAGCAGCAGTCATTGTGATGTGTGCGTACAAGCGTGCACAGCTCGGACAGTCGATATTATTTAATCGCTTCGATCATAAGCGATGCGCATAATCAACGTCACGAGACGACCTTGCCAACGATTTTGTTTTGATGGCGATCTTCGCTTTTGTTGTTGAAGTTGCGCTTCCCCTCGCTGTGGTGCATGGGTCGGGCATTAAATTTTAAAGCTAAGGAAACTGGTATACTCCTCAACGGAAGAGGCAGAGACAGAGTGAGAGAGAGAGAGAGAGAGGGAGTGAGAAAACGGATGGCAGGTTTTTCCTTTCATTATGTGTGCGTTGGACCACGACGTTTTTTTGTGGACGTGCTTGTCTCTTTTGTTACCTTTTTGTTGCATTCTTTGTGAATTATGTAATGGCCCGTTCTTTTCATCACACTGTCTCACACTTCTGTGAACAAATTGGAATTCATTCATCTTTTGAGTTTCCATCTTCGCTGAGATACCATTACAGTGTTGGCTGCCACTTGACTGGCAGTCGCTGGTGCTGTATCTGGCGTGACTTGCGGCACGGTACTTCAGTGGCATGAACTTATCTTATCTCAATCAGAAATAAAATGAAGCCGAGGAAGGGGGAAAAATAAAAGCAATCTGTCATAATATGCATACCACTGGCGGTGATCGGAATGAGAGCATGGGAGTTGGCTTGCCATTTCAGGGGTGTTGAGTAATACCACTGCTTTGGTATGCAATTGGAGTTCTTTATCTGCCTTCAATGCTCATCTGAAGATTTTCGCTTATCGCCTACAGCTGTGGGGGGACAAGGTCGTGAACGATAGCCTTTCCAACACCCTCTATGCTGCATGTGAAATGAGCTCGGTATTGAAGTCACAAATTACCATAGACATTAAATGAGTTTGATTGATAAGATTCAGATTGATGATGGGGAAAATAAACACATTTTGGCCTTCGGACAGGGTGAGATAGTGTTCCTGATGACTTACCGATGATTTCTTGACATAGTTTGGCAGGTTTATTGTTCCGCGGCTGCATTCATTTGGCGAGACACAGTCTGAGTCTGTGGCGCACAAAGTGTAGGGGCGTTGAGTCGTCGTGGTTGTGGTTGTTGTGGTGGTGGTAGTCGTTGGTGGACGGTATGTACAGCAGACGTCAGTTGATGGCTCACAATTCTGCAAGAAAATTGAAAAAGACGAAAATGTAATTAATACAACAAGGATAGCAGGGGGTTTGAGTCAACAACAACAACAAAAAAAACATCTCTTTAACAAAGCACTACCCATCATCCCAGCGAAGACGGCGACCCGTCTTCATGCAAAGCCGACACATGAATTACAGCTGCATGATAACTTTAACATTTCGTGCGCAAGTCTATCGGTCAATGGTTACGTTTATCTGCCCGCGCCACTGCGCCACCTCACATTGGTCAATACCTGCCAGCCACTCAATTGCAACAG
This sequence comes from Eristalinus sepulchralis, assembly GCA_944738645.1. NCBI lineage: Eukaryota > Metazoa > Arthropoda > Insecta > Diptera > Syrphidae > Eristalinus > Eristalinus sepulchralis. The sequence goes on from OX122886.1 coordinate 61,674,599, forward strand.
ACGGTAGTCTGACGTCGGGGTTATCTCGGCAAGTTAAGCATATGTTTGAAAAATGGGCTGCGAGTGTTGTTTCAATTAAGTTCTTCTGACGTGTTTACGATTTATTAGGTGGTGCGTTGGGTTTACCAATTTCTTCATAACTCAAATCGCGTTTGTTATTCAAGTCTTTCGTATTGGATTCCTCTCGGAATATAATACGCCGCTTAGTTTTCTTCGAATGAATGCCACATGAGACAACGTCCAAAATTAGAAACAAGAACTAGAGAGAGGAGTTTGGCATCTGCCACTGATTAGCATATCACCCTAAAATATTAAGTTCTACAATTCCAAAGCCCACTGGATCGATTCACAAAGAAGTCCAAGACGAAAAACAAGTCCACTCGTGTGGGAATACCTAAGAGCAGACATATTTAATCTAAAGAATCCATTTATTCTGATTTGAATGGAAATGTGACCGACGGGAGGGGCGGGGGCTAGGGGCTTATCGAGCTGCTAATATATTCATTCTACATTACGCATGCAAGATTATGAAGATTTAAAAGGTTTCGAACGACGTACAAGCAGTCCACCGGTAATTACTTTCCATTTTTGCTTGTCCCGCACAGTTGTCGCCACACCGGTTGCCACTAGGCATTTTTGCGAAGTGATGTAAGACGGAAAAAGCGGTATTCCTGCCCACATGCCTATCATTTGTGCATAAAGATGAACACTGGTAGGTTCTGACGGAATTTCAAATTAAACATCTCGGTAATTAATCATCTTAATGAACCAACAGAATCCAGTCGGATATCTAATCGACGTGGAGAAAGGTTATTACACTTTATCCGCCTGGGACACCTCATCCGGTGTGTGCTGACTCAGCCATTCTCGCGTTAGAACAGCTGTGGCTAGGCCAAAGTGGTGGGTTTGCTTTCAATGTGATCCCGCCTACGTATTCAAATGCGCTCCCGTAAACTAAGCTTTCCTACTGCTGCTGTGACCATACTGGTGCGTTCCGATTGAATCATGGGTTTTTTCTTGGCACACCACGTTAAGTTTTATGTGAATTCTCGAAATGCAAATGCGATTATGATATTTGTCGTTTAGTGTAAAGCACACGCCACGTTCGGCATTCACCGGGCTGATGTGAGCATCGCAATGGGGTGTATGGTGTGGAATTAATGCAAAAACATGCCATGTTCGTGTCAAAGACAAGAGCATCGAATGATGTACGTTTTTTTGTTTGCTTTGATATCCTTAAAAATGTTTGTCAGAGTCATACAAAAATCAAAATACAATAAACTGATTCGTCATCAGAGAGGTCGATGATCAAATAAAGAGAGACAGAGAGAGAGAGAAAGACAGGGGGAGTGTAATTAGAGCAACGATTTGTTGATGATTTCAATCGTTCCTATTTAAAGCAGCACTCGTTCTAGACAATTATCTTCACACGGATTACACTCCCGGATGCCAGTTATTCATCTCGGCGAACAGTAGCTCATTTGGAATGTAAATCGGCCATTGCGGCCGGCAATTAAGAACCGGTTGTGAGAAAAACAAAAACAAAACAAAAATGGATTGGAGATAGTACTTTGAACAGATACAAATGATGTAAGAAGAAAGAAAAACGACTTCTCAGATCCTTATGCTCGCTGTACACACACCTTTGTCAATGCCACTTCTGTGCATTTTTTGAATAAGTACTTGGGGCGATGTTGTGGCAGCGCAGTGGCCGATGTACTCGTATGAACATGCTACACACGTTGCTCCTGCAGAATTTTTGAAGAAATCTAAAATGTTGCTCTTTGTTGAAGTGATCCCAGCGCTCTTGTCGTTGTTGTTGAGATATGCTGATGTGCCTCAAAAAAGTGCATGATTCGTTAAAAAAAGAGTTTAATGAAACATTTGGGAAGAAGGCCGCCTTTTCATTAGGCTCTTTTCTAAACCAAATCATACGCTAAGATGATCATTCTGACACCGTGTCGAATTTGATGCAAAAACGGAACCAAAATTAATTTGTCACCATAAGCTTCATTGAGCTGAGAATAATGTTCCCTCAACTTGAAAGACGACAAAAGGAAGCACAACTCGAGTAGTTGCTGAAGAAGCTAGACCCTTGTGGTCCGAAGCCTAAATTAAGGCGAAAAATCTAGTTCATGTTTTAATCACAAAATGTACCGAAATTCGTTAAACGGAAATAGTTGGCACATTTTACTCTTGGCCAAAAATGAGACACCGTGGAACATTTTTTTCACTTTGGCCGTATTGTGTTGAATATTCTCTCACCAAATTTGTACAATTGAATTTGTACAATTGCTTGAAGGTCCCAAAAGTTATTTCAGGGGAGAATGGAATTTGTTTGAAAGTATCTCGAAAATATGGGTCTTTTTACCATCTGTTTCGTTGTCGGCTCCGTTGTTGGAAATTCGATCCTTTCACTAAAAATTATTTCTTCATTCATTCTGTTGGCGACTGCATCTGTCAAAATTAATCTCTTCATTCCCCGCACACGAATGACTTAACAAAATGCAAAACATGACTGCTTAAGAAGATGGTTACTCCTCCGTGTGGACTGGATTGAACATTTTGACTTAAACTTGGGTCCAAATCCTACAAACGAACCGCTGTCAAATGTTGTTGTCCAAAACAAAAGTTTTGAAAGAGAGACCTTGATGTAAACCTGGGCGCTACTAAAAGCGGATGAGGAAGCTCTAAGTCTTTTCGAGAGGAAAGTCTTCGGTGCGATTTTTGGTCCTGTTTGTGTTGATGACATATGGAGAAGAAGATTTTTTTAGGCAGGCCATGAAGAGCGTATGGACACCACTGCTCCGGCCCGAAAAATCTTCGAATCTGAGCCATTGGGACAACGCAACAGACGACGGCCTAGGCTAAGGTGGAGCACACAAGTGGAAAAGAACCTCAATCAACTTGGAGTGCACAACTGGTGGCAGCTGGCGAAAGATCGTGCTGGCTGGAGAGGCATGTTGGTTGAGGCCCAGGACCATTCTGTCAGCGTGACAAGAAGAAGAAGAAGACTTTGATGGAACGCATTGTATGCATGTTGATTGTTCTGAACTAACAAACTTAGGGACTTCACCAGAATTCACCAGAAAGTACATATTTACAGACGAAGCCTCGAAAAAGAACATTTTTAAAAGTGCTCTAAAAACTTTCTGTAGCTGGCGTTAATTCAGGGGCAAACAAAGAATACTCTGTCATAGAGAAAGGACGCACAAAACAAATGTCTCAGATGGAATGTTCGTCAAGCACTTTGTCTATCTCGGCTCGGTTATACATATAAGGGGTCAACAACATCAGCGACGCAAAAAAGAAGAAGAAGACCATATTGAGGCAAAAGTTCTGACATTGAATGGATATGTCTCAAATTTGCTTTAACTTGAGATACTTGATTGATTTCAATAAGTTTGTGAGGTGTCGCAATGTCGAGATCTGAATTTTCTGATCTTAAGACATTTTGGGGTCTCATTCGATCTGCGAATATTGCCATTTCGGAGGTTGTAGCTCTTCGGAATTTTTTATATTTTGGGATTCTGCCCTGCTCGCAAGTTGTATATGCAAATACCACATTCACGTATTTGCTAATTTTACTTTAAATCTGTATCAAAATAATCATGGAAAGCTACCGAAATCGTGACACTTTTCTTCTCCAAATCTAAACAAATCTTGGATATACGAGTATTATGACAAATATTCTGTCCCACAAAATATCCACGCGTGCCATTAGTCAAAGCAGATCTCCTGATAGCTCCTCGTATTTTTACTCCACACCAGATGCCAATCTGAAGTATTTGTGAACTCAAATGCCAGTCACTGAGGCATTTGAATTCACATCACATCTTGAACCGAATTAATCACCAGATTAAGGCTGACCTCACTGGGGAATCTCCAGAATGAAAGGATCGCCGATGATTCATTCAATCCATCTGTGCAATCTTGCTTCATTAGTCTCTGATGCTCCAGTTAAAATGCTAAATAATTCCCTCGAACCTCTCTCTTTTCCCTCAGCGTCAACAAGTCTCGTAGAATCGTTCAATCGAGTTTTGTCAAAAACACAAGAGATTGAAAATTGTCTTCGTTTCACTGGCAGATGTCATTGGTGAAGAAATAAATTTGAGCACTCAGTGGATGGTACTCATTCCCCACATCTTCACCGCCATCTGACTACCGCATTCAAGAGATATAGATCAATGCTTACAATCTCCACCACAAGACATAAAATCTTCACAACCGACTTGACTATCACTCTTTCTGGCCGTTCGACCTTTTGACTAGGTCATGTATCGGTTAATGCCACAAGTTGATGTCAGTTGTTCCCTTCCGCAAACCGTTCGAATAGAATGAAAATGTAACTAATGCTCGGATTACACTGTGTCCAGTGAACATTACCATAAATAACACAAGACCAAGACAAGGTTTTCTCGTTAAGACCCGCCTGGGTCTGCGGTCTTATGTAATCGCGTATCTTCGCCTGGTTGTGACAGTACAAATTATGAATAATTATCTTGCAAGCAAATCAGACTCTAGAGAATCTCTGAAGAAACACTCGCAGTCCGGGTTAGAAGATTTATCAATTTAATAGAGTTGTTTAGGGAAGATAGCTCTAGGTAGCGGTTGACGTGAGCTCTCGACGGCAAAGAGCCGCCTCAAGAGGTGAACATAATCGGACCATTACGTAATGCACAACCTAATGATTATTTCAGCTGACCGAGTTGACCTATTGACAGATTCGTCGTTCCGCTGGACGGTGGTTCTGTGAAGTGAACATTTACTCAAATTTAACGCCATCAGATGCAATAAATCTGCTGTTCCTCAAGCTTAGTCACTGCAGTGTTTGTTAGCAAACAGAAACCCTGGTTAAATGAGTGATTCAAAAAAATATAAACAGTTTCCCTTGTGCCCCGCCTCCGTTAACTGCAAACTGCAGCCGTTGCAGGCAACAAGAGACAGACAAATGCTCGTGAATGTAAATATTTATTCTATCCTCCACCTCTAAAGGTCAGTCACAGCCTCCAATGGGCAGCCAAAAGAATTTGTAGGAAAACGGAGTCTACGTCAGTGACGTGAATTTTTACGAGTAGATAAAGGAGCAAAGCAAGTAATCAAGTTTGCGCCAAAAATAAAATTTACCACAAATAAAAAAAAAAGAGAGAATATCCGGGCAGGTGATCTGACCACTTTCTTTCTTCCTCGGTCCAAGCATATGGGTCCAGCACGTTGTGGCTGGGATATTATGTGACTGCACTGCCACCGAAAAAAAAATGCACCGTTGTGGTTGCACTGAAATCAAAATATCATGAAAATAATTTTTTGATTACGAAATGTCTGGGCACTATGCGGGGAAGCACAAGTGCATCGGTATCAGCCGCCTGGCCTGGCGGTGCATACACAAAACTGCACTTAAGGGAATGGTACTGTTTGTGTTGCACGGGTTGGGTTGCAGTTGTTTTTATCCATTCGCTCAGTGTGGTGCAACGTACGCACGGGCCTCTGGGATAAGCGAATATTCTTGATTTGTTATATAATTTTAATCTTATATGCACGAGGTGGATGTGTCTTCGGGTTTATTACGATGATAAGGGCAGTGGCCAAGATACGGATGTCAAGGCGAGTTTTTCCACTTTCTGCCGCGTGCACTGGTTTACAGTTTTCATTCGCGGACGGACGCATAGTCTGCTTTTGCCCGGGTATTCAAAGGGTCATCAAGATCGATTATCTACACAAATGTGAGAAGGGTTAGAAAAACTCGAATGTACACGGCCAACGTGTTGCTGTGAAGGAGAAGTTTAGATTCTCAAGTCAAGGGCAGCACAAGCAACTTATTGCCACCGACCAGCTCAAGTGAAGGGCATCTCTTTGACATTAACATAATTTCACCATTAGCAATGAAGCAGCCGGATCGCTATCTGTGTGGTTTCTCCCACGTTTCGATCTGATAAGCAAAAATTACTGGTTTCAGGTTGCTCTTTATGTGAACAAAGCACAGCGCGAAAGGCAACCGTTCTTTTTATTCGTCTACAACATAATCTGTTCTTTGTGCTAAAAGCATGAAATTATATCTCTAAAGTAGCAAAGTTGGCAAAGTTATTCGTGAACTTTCTCTAAAATTCCTTGCGGCACGTGTGAGAATCAGCTCGTGTAGGCAAAAATCAGCTCATCAAAATTATCGAATGCAACAGCAACCGGTTCTGGGTTATCAAGATTCGAGAAGGAGGAACTCATTTCTTTATCAAGAACAAGTTTATCTCCAGCGCTCGCCTATAAATTATCGCCACGATAATGATCATGTGTCTAATTAAGGAGAGAGACACTTCTTTGAAGACTGCCTGTCACCGAACCAACGAACAGATATTTTGCGAATGATGATTCAACTCACCTGAATGTATCCATTGGGGTTGTTGGTGAAGTATCCACCTACGCACACGTTCTTCTTCACACATTGCTGTCCACTCCCGCACTTGAGGTACTCCGTTGGTGGCAGGTATCGTGGCCCACTGAAGGGTTGCGCCTGTCGACTGAAGATCGCATGTTCCAGGAAAATATTTTTACTAATCGAATTTTCAAATTCCGATGTGTATGGGTGGGAGTCAATTGAGTTCTTATATTGACCGTTGAGGAAAATGTTGGAGCCCACATCTCCGTACGCTGAGTGCAACACTAGCACCACGGCTAGCTGTAAGAATCTACACCTCGCCATTTTCACTGCAGAAACAAAAGAATACATCAGTCAATTTGTAAATAAATTTTAATAAAAATAAAATGTTGTTGGATGCATTGTTCTGATCTTGCATTTTGACATCAGTGACATAATTTTCGTCAACAATCTCCAAAAGCGGGATTCTAAAACGACCAAATTTGAGAATGAATCCTCATTTCGCATGGGGGACAAGTTCAATTAACTGCGATTCTAACATTCTCGTTTGCATGTTTACGTCCCAATTGACGTATGACTAACACACATAGATAATAATATCCCAACTATTTATTGCCTGATTATGCAAACATGTCTCAATTTGATGAGATGAAGACATGATTTACAAGAAGTCACGCCATAAAACCGAGAAGCAACGTGTAGAATGAAATAAAAAAAAATCTAACTGAGCAGCTAAATTTGAAGAATTCCACCACTCACACTGATACGAATCATGCATCGACAATTTGCATAGACACAACTCTCTAGCCTTGTCAATGGCATTGAGTACCAAATTCTTGCGAAATACTATATTATTATGAAATATCCAGTGATGGACATTAATGTTGCTTAATATATCCTGCTTGGAGTAGACGTAGTCGATGTTAGGCAGCAAATTTTTTGTAAACAAACCAATACACAAGTTCGCACACCAACTCTTTTGATTAAATGCTAATTGTTTTCAAGAAAATTATAAAATTCAATTTAACGCTTCTCGTTTCAAAAGTGTAAACTTTGACAGTGTGGAATGATTAATTAGCGTCTGGGCGAGAGCGAATTTGAGTGAGTGATCTTGAATTCATTTTCGGGTGAACTTTTATTAATGAAGACGATTACACTTATCCGCTCAGCACAGAAGTCACAATCCATCAATCTTAGTGGGATCAGTTCTAAAAATAATTCACTGAGAGCAGATGATGTTCGATCGGTTATGTGTGTAATCCTTTGTAATTTTTCTACAATCTAGGTTCTTATTCATCCAGTCTGCACTTGGTATGCACTTGGCATCGCACAAAAAAAAAGTTTATGACTTTGTTGTTCCTATTGAATTGTACTTTGATATTTCACTGTGTCATTGATTATGCAAACACTTTCATTAGCCTTGGCTTTGGAATGAAACGAGAGGATGTTGTGCTTCTTGTCCAGACTCAATCATAGGAATTTAAAATTGCACACTCAACACAGAACAAATAGAATTCATGCTCGAAAGGAAAAAAAAATCACAGAAATGATCGATCGAAGTTGTGTGTTGGCTTAGTGAGAGTCGGGAATTTTAATTTGTTTAAATTGACACACACTCAATATCACTCTGTAAATATCCACATTCTCCACAACTAATGTCCACTAGTGTCTCTTTACTTTCGCAAGAACAGTCTATATCCCTTTGGATGTTTTTTTTTTTTTTGTTTTTTATTTGCTTACGTTTTGTTCTATTCACTTGGATCCCTGTGCGGTTATCCTTTTACACGCTCGATAAAAGACTATCCTGTTTTTAGTTTTCTTGATGTGCTTATCAAGTTCCACCGGCGTTTTGCTTAGAGCGCACACGATCGGAACGAGCGACGGACTTTGATTGTAAAATTTTTGCTAAGACAGCTTTTTATATGCCCACACCACTGCAGAGATGTTCGTCAGTTGGATTTAGTTGTGGCGTCATTGTGTGTAAAACGGACTTTTTCACTGATGAGAGATGACGATTTACCATATGAGCGCAACTTCTTCCTCATCTGCGCAGTGGGGCACTGCTGTTCACTGATGGCATCGCGACGTGCTCCGCCGCCGCTGCCGCCACTCCGTCGCGTCGTCGTCATTCGGCAATCGGAATTCATTGTGCTGTTGTTTTTTTTTTTTTTTTTGGGGCTGGTATGGATGAGGTCAAATGCATACACAGAGAGCTGAGCAGCTCTGGGCCTACACCAACATTTTCGCTGAGTTCATTTGATTGTGAATTCATTATTCTCATCGGATTCATTGGATACGAGTGAATCTTACATGATACGACTGGTTTTTTCTTCGTTTGACTTGTACGGGAATGTTTCTTTGGAGAGGGACTTCTGAAGTTATTGAAGTTAGTCTGGTAGTTATCATTTGAGTGTGTGCCCATGGGATGTACAGAGGAGAGTTTGACCAGCGGGAAAAAAGAATTTTTGTGAATATCTTGCGATTTCGTATATTTTTGTGTTCTGCTTGTTGATTGCTGGATGGAAGTGTTAAGGCTTTTGCTAATTCGCTTCTTCTGCTTCTTCAGCATTTCAAGGTTTTCCTTCACTTTGCCAAATCTCGCCTACGTTTCGGGCGATGTTTGTAAACACCATAACTTATCACTGAATTAATTTACTAAATATTTCTAGGAAAATTGTTGGCATCCGTATTAGCATAGTCAAGTGACAAAACCACCAATGTCAAGTTGCTTTATTTGCCTAAATTGGCTATAAGCAGTGAAAATTTATGAGGACCTCATACTCTTAACATGTGGCTGTACCATGAAATGGAATTCTTGCTTTTATGAATCTCATTCAATTGTGTTGCTAAGGGTGAGAAAATGAAATAAAGTTTGCATTTACGACTCGCTTCAGCAGTTAATAATCCATAAAGCGAACAGAATCTACTCGAACTGATCATAGAATCTAGAAGAAAACTGAGAAAAATATTTTTACGACAAAGGCAAAACTACTTTCACCAATTGCATCAGACTTAGTCGCGAACAGAACTATTCCGAGAAATCCTTGAAACAGTTAAGCAAATTAATATGTATCGAAAACTTGATCAGGGGATCAATGACTTGAAATACACACATTCGCATTTTTTTGATTATTTAATAATCACTATAAAATAGGCAATATCATCGTTACGTACCTTGGCAAGAATTAGATTTTTAAGACGGTCGTTGCATTCGGCATTTGTCTCGATTTATGGTGGGCGCTTCAAGTGTTTCTTTGCACAAGCTTAAGCAAATCACATAAAAATAATTAAATGCAAAGCATCTTCTAATGAACTTTAAACTTTCAAATAATACCGAATATATGGGGAGATCAAAAAATTAATGTGCTTCTTATTAATTCAATCTATAGACTTAAAAATTTGGAGAGACTCAACGAAATATTCGTGTTTTTTTCAGATAAGATCGTTATTGGTGGTTTTTCTATTCGAATCTGATGGGTGCTACTTTTGCTCAAGATTTCTAGGGTTGATTTGTTTTTTTTTTCGAATCCTTTTCCAGAGACTTCAATTTTATAACGTTGCAGGTAATTTATGTTGAAGGTATTTGAAATCGCTCAGAACTTATATTTCATTTGTCACTGGTCACTTACTGAGACGAGAACATAATAGATCAAATGGTTGTTAACTTGATTCTGAAATGTGGATTTACCAATAGACAACGACAAAGGTTAAGGTTTGGTTTCGAAATGCCAAGGAGGCCACATTTCTGAAGAAGAACAGTCTGTCTCTTAACGACATTGTCAAGTCCTTTTACATTAACCTATTAAGACCGCTGGGATACAGTGGCATCAGCTTACCCTTTGCGGAATCAAGTTTTTAATGTCACCCGAAGGAATGTACCTTCTATATCCTTAGATACAGTTAGCACTAAGTAAGAACACACACATAAAAGGAACTACCATAAGGCGGTCTGAGAGGTCCACATGTCTTGTGACGAGGGAAATTTGACCATAGCTCAATCTTAACGTTCTCTCTCTCTTTCTCTCTCTCTCTCCTTTTGCCTCGTCAACTTAGACAATTAATGTAAGGACTATAGTAGGTGTTAGTATAAGTCATGCCTCCTGATTTGGGGTTCTTGACAACAACTTCTGCATAGACTGTGGAGATGAGGGGAAAATTTAAAACCAAACCTCTCTGAGTGCTAGGAAAATTTGGGTAGAACTACAGCAAACAGGGGACCAACGCCTAACTTCTTCAGCAACTGCTACCACTTATAGAGGGGAGGTTTAGTTCCGGAATTGAACCGAATCAGCGTGTGACTCGACGCAAGTAACCACAATACCACGGTGGCCACTTTCTTATTGCCAGACCCTTGAGAAAAACAGACAGAAGCAACTAGGAGAGCATTTCTTGGACAATTTATGCGAACTCGGCGGTACGAGTGTAGATCTAGTTCACAAATATTCTAAGTTAGAGAGAGTATCCGGGTGGTGTCACAACGGGCTTGATTGTGACTAAAATCTTATTACCACTTGATAACCAATCGCCCTAACCTCAACTAAACATGGTTAGGTTAAGTTAAAGTGGGTAAGGGATACATTAAGTCTTACACGGGACTGTTATGCTGCCACTCAAAAATAAGCACTCGATAAGAAAGTAAAGAAAAGTAGCGGAAGGTGTATCTGAAGTCACGAAGACAATTAATTTGTCTAGATCGATGCGAAGTGTTTTCTTCTCGTCGTTTTGATTGTGCCTCCATGCTTATTTCTGATCTCCTATGGCGCTTGTGATCAGGAGAAGGCGAAGTTTTGTTTCAGATGTAGTGAGAGTCATTCTAGAGAAATTAAGATTAGTTAAGTGGAACGCAGTGTTCACAAGTACCAGCATATTCGTATTCCTGCATCTAATTAGATATCTTTGTAGTTTCCTGGAATATTTCTGCAACCGGCAAAGATGAACTTCGTACTTCATCTCATCTTAAAGTGCTAGGCAACTCATAACCATTTGGCAGATCAGTGCTGTGAGATTGATTACAGGGCTTAGGTTTGCTTTACTGTCGTGAGGTTGAAAACATCGTCCGAGGATAATATTTTCCACTTTAGCCAGGGCGGTGTTTGGCGAATGGTCAATACTTCTGCTCGGATCATGCCTTAACTGTGTCGCAAGACTCCATCAAGATATTTGCCTTCTCATGATAATATGTATGTAGAATGGTTGGTACCGTCTTATAAAGGATCCATTAAAATATTTTCTGTACCGGTATTACGGGTTAGAGCAAATTCTTCACCTAATGAACACGTAGTTAAGTTGAGGACACATTTCTTGACCTTTTGCGTAGGAACATACAGTGAAGAAAATTCTTCTTTTGCGTTGGAGTACACAGTGTACAGAATTTTTTGAGCTATTAGTCAACTTAAAGTTAACTATGAGGACTGGATGCAAATGACTCTGATGCTCATTACAATTTGCTACAATAAGCATCAGCGACTATATTACAGTTACATTATTAGATCAAAATTTAATTTTTGACACTTGTACTGTTTTTCAACTCAACGATTCTATTGCTTTTAAAACAATTCAAAACTTCAAGACCTTTATTTATTAATACATATTTTACGACAACATCTAATCATATCCATCGCATAAGGGACATCTGTGACATTAGCCTTCTCGGTCGGCTCTGAGTTCTGTAATGCCTGTCTTTGCTCGTAAGCTTATTGACTATTTTGCAGACAGTTTTTAGTATGGTTTGTTTAGTGCCTAAATCTTTTCTGAACTGAGTTATTAAGAAACTGACGCTTTAAATTGACTTAATTGTAAATCAAACGATTACATTTCACGATATCTGAGTAAGTTGTGAAGATTCGTTTCTTTATTCAGTAATAACTCAATTTTGGGTTGTCATCATAGAGAGACCTTCAAGTCAATGCACGTATATAAAACTTACAGCAAAATTCGTTGCAATTATTTGTCAAAACGATAACACCGGTTTCTTTGAGTTTTGTTGCCAAATGTGATTTTTTGGGACATTTTTCTGCTCCGCCCTCCCGCAAAAAAATGCAATTTGTAATAACAAACAATACATTACTGACATACGCTGTATCGGACAATCAACACACGTAGAATTTTGAAAACTCCCCTCTGAGAAAAACTGACAAGTTTCAAATGCACTTCTTGTGTGCTCATCAACGTCACGCATTCGGCCCTGATAAGATCAATTTTTTTGGAATTATGCTCACCAAGGCCATCGAAGTTCAAAGAACAACCGCCGTTGGCTAAAATCAACAAAGTACTCATGAATTCAAGAAACATGCAATTCGCACTAGTAAATTGTAAAACTAATTTCGTAAAGCGGAAAGGTCAGAGCCAACACCGTTTGGCATGTTAATGATTTATCTCCTCACCGGCAACATTGGTTGCCAAATATATGTTAGTGCAATAACCTCTTCGCCTTGTATGATCGATAATTTGTCCCAAACATTCGATGACTAGACGTGAAGAGCATTAATTTCAAATTTAAAATTATGTCATAGATTTGTGAAAATCATTAGGCTGAATCACAGCAAAAATTTCAGGCATTTGTGATTCATCAGCTGGGAGGTTAGGTGATGCATGGAGCCGATGGAAGGGGAATGTATTTTTGAAATATTCATATTTTTGAGCGTATCATGAATTAATTTAAAAAATATGTTGAAAAGTTTCCCATGTCAAACGAACAACCAAATAGAATGCAGTTCCCAATGCACACTACACATATTTTAAGCTGATCACAATTTATGTATGAATCGATAAGATAAATCAATCAGCTCAGTAGAGGCATCGAGATTTGTTTAATTAAGACGCCTTTGAATTGGATGATTCCGGTGCGGCATTGAAATTCATAACGCAATTTCTGACTCGTTTGAAGAACCTTAATCGGGTAATAACACTCGTGCTATGACTTGAACACCTCGTGAGCTTTTGCAATTGTTATTGCCTGAAAATACAAATTAACAGATTAGGCCTCACCAATTAACCAAAGATGCCGCTTCAGATAGTCACGGTATTGACTTTAAGTAGGCTTCTGTAAGCCCATTAGCCACTTCAAGTGAATATGATGTTTCCACTTATTCAGATCGATCTAATTTTTTATGGAGCGAGTCAATAAAAGGTAAAGTGGTATAATTCAGATATCGAGCACAAGAAGTTTGTAATCTGAGCGCACGTCAATTGAATTTTTCGGTGGCTTAAGTGAGTAATTTTATGTCGTTTTGAGTGTTTCAGTATGTCAACTGACGTGACCTCGAACTCTGCTTTGGTGCAGGCTGACTTTCCATCCAGATAAGAGACCGGCACGAATTGAATAAATCTAGCAAGTGCGAACTAATCGACAGCGTATGCCAAACAGGTTCATCATGATCTGAGACAAATGAAGGGAGCTACTGTTTTCTGGTGAATCTGAAACTGAAGAACGAACCGCATGAGGCGACAGATAAGAATTTATGTCTAGCACACCCCACGCGAAAGCACATTCTCTGGAAAAATGTCTTACCTCAGAGTGTGTTTGGTTTGAGCTGAAATTATCTTTATTTCGAATGAAATTGAATACTGGTGCCAGGAAGGTGAGATGACTAAATATGGAACAGACCTGAAGTTTGCGGTGAATGCATGAGTTGAGGTTAGATACGTCGCGTTGATATTGTCACCGCTCATAGAAGGATGTAGGCGCAACTGTGTGGCTTGCTAATTTAGTGTCACAAAATGTATTGTGCTCACCCATTACTTTTTCAGTTGAGCTCTCCTCTAATTATTTATCTATCCCCTAGTGGGCGGCGACTTGTTTGCCGACTGTGCATTTCAGGAAGTTTATGTCACTGTAGCAATAAGAAAACTAGGAAGGAGCTTAAGTGAATAAAAAGAAACAAAAGAATTATATTGGATGAAAAGTAAAAACAAGATTAATCGGATTTTTCTTTTTATAGCCACCATTTATGATATGCTCACACTGTCATACATAGAACCCGTGGTTAAATACCGAGGGGTGAAATTTGAGACTCTGAGACAGATATCTGGGAAAAAAAAATTCGAGAGGGGTGATACTAAAAAATGTTCAAATTGTTAAGAAATTTATGATGAGGCTAAGTCTCGGAATCTTTGCGGCAGCCATCCACGCAAATGCATGCAAACCGCAGCGACGGCTCAAACACACTTTCTCAATGTAAAAGCTGTCAATAATCGCAGTATGCCATTTAGTTCAAATATTTATTGCCTTTTGATAGATAATTTCATAACACCGCCCGCATTGTAAAGCTTGTGTCTTATAGCTAAAAAGTGAATCAAAAGCGGATTTTGAACAGAACAGTCTGTATACCGTTTAAGTACCACGAACTCAACATGCCCAACTTTTGGCTATTTAAAATCGCATCATTCAGTAGACTATAGACCCAATTGTCACACTCAGGAAATTACTAGCAAGTTTCAGGTCGATACGCACAACGTTTTAGGAAAGACTTCCATTTGTATTTTAGTGGGTATGCGGTGCGACACAATCCCTTATATTGGGACATAGAGAAAATTGCAGGCTGACTGAAACTGTGTGTAATTTGGTTGAAGAAGCTACAAAGCAAGGATGAGGTGGCTTGTGAGTTAAGCCATCAATATGCTTACTCCTTCTCTTCATTGATTTTGTCACGGGTTGTGCTGTGAAGTTCTCATAAGTGATATATTTTTCATTCCTATTTCTTATTTTCTTTTTTCATGTTTCCCATAAAAAATGTGTGTATTTCGACCCCTTTGTAACTTATCCGTTCTATACCGGGCACGGAATCAAACGATGAAATGGGCTCCTAATAGCGAACAATTACGAAAAAATTAATTGGTAAAAAACAAAAATACAGGATCATTCATTTCGTGGTTCTAAGTTGGCAGCACTGGTGTTTGACATCTGGTCACATCACCACAAATTTGAAGTGTGGTAACATTTGTTGAATGTTTGCCTTTTGCCATGATGAATCGCTTAGCAGTTAAACGCCTACAAAAGTGCTGATTCAAACGTAGGCACTTTTTTCGCAATACGCGTTGTTTATGGTCGTCAAATAATCGTCAAAAATGTCGCGAAATCTGAAGGGCGAAAGAGAAGGCTGTTGAAAAGATTTTGCTTTTCCTACTTATTGCCAAAGTTCAAACTGTATAAAGACTTTAGGTATTCATCACAAATGTATCGCTGCTTGTTCATAAAAAACCTTACTTTCAAATCTAAGAATCGAGTGACCCTATGTACAACAGGTTTTTTCTCATGCGACATACTCGTACTTAGCCATGTTGTAGATTTTCGCAAAATTAAGCGATGTCTATCAAAAGTAGCATTCAGCGCCAGTTCAAACGAATATACTTCTTTTGTGCAAATAAAGTTAAGTACTGGATCCAAGGGAATAAATAAAATAGGTGGTCGGCATGGCGTAGTGGTAAGTCAACCGCCACGCAGAAAGTCTAGGTTCGATTCGTGAACGCGACACTTCGCATTTTTCACGTCACCACCTCTTTCGAGTTACTGACAACACTCAAAGAGTATCAACTGTCGATGAAATTGGCAATTGTCTATGTCAAATCTCGCCGTTCGGAGTTTTACTTTAGGCGTGAGTAGCACGCTCGACTAGTTGTTTTGGAAGCTAGGTTAAGCTCCTCAACAATCGAAGTAATTCAGAGTGGGGTTAAGCTAGATGCTAGCCACTCTTGCTCACTCACCCCAGTATGTGATGCGATTTAATGGAGCTTATTGCAATGTTTCATAAAACAGAAACAATATCAGACTGGTATTTATTGCGAGAGGAAATACTTGTCGTCACTGTAGAGTTTCGAATAGGCGCACATCTGGGCATACTCGAAGCTATTCAAAACTCTAAAGTCTCACCGAATCATCTCTGTTCCTTTAATTTGAAGTATTTCCTGACTTTGGAGCTCAGGATTCTGTTCTTCTCACGAATTTCAAACTTTTCATCAACGCCACAGAAGCGGGAAAAATTATACCAAACAATCCATTCTCATAACCTGAACAAAAGACATTTATCTTGCCTGGAGAGTTAGATTAGGAAGTGTTTGTTAAAAGATATTTCATTTCCTTTTATTTTGTTTTTCTTTTTTGAAAAATATTCAATTTTATTCAATCAAAAAATTATTCGCGATCGTACAAATTTACAAAAATGTCCTAACGATTTCTTTTGCGCATATCAAACTGTGAAGTTGGGGCATTCAAATTCAAAAAAACAACCAAGGTCTCCAAATTGGGGAAGCTGATCTTTTAATGCTCCCCGGTTAGTTCCTCGACATTTGCATCGAATCAAAGGCAATCGATCCAATAAACAGATACCAAGTACAATGCGCCAAAAAAACAAACACCCATGCCATAAATAAAACATTATTTCCCACAAAGTACTCATAAAACGAGCGAATCGTTAACATTTTCGACGCCCCACAGTGAGAAAAATCACTTCGTACGAGTGCGAGTACATGCCAAGCAATTGCTTAAGGTCAGCTCAATGAAAATGTAAGAACTGGACAAAAGCCACGAAACAACTTCCTACTTAGATAAACTCAAAGTGTTAAACTCAATTTATAACTGCTGAAGAGTGACGGACTAAATTGTGCAGTGCAAGGTGACCATCGTCATTCTAGTGTATTCCCACGAGGGAGCAGTAAGTTCATTCGCATAAACTGCGCGCCCTCTAAATATGCTTTATGAAGAGAGCTCTGGTTTATGAAACGCTTAATTAAGGTCAGTAGCCTCAAATTGCATTCTTTGTCATTTGCAGACGAAGGTGATAAAAAGCTGAAATTCGCTTTGCTCGCTTTCGCAACAATGCGATGCCACCGACACGGACGCCAAACAAACAACCTCAGTAGCGAGCTCGATTTGAGGCGCAGATGCATTGCTTGGCCCTCGGCCTAATTGAT
Organism: Eristalinus sepulchralis; assembly: GCA_944738645.1. NCBI lineage: Eukaryota > Metazoa > Arthropoda > Insecta > Diptera > Syrphidae > Eristalinus > Eristalinus sepulchralis. The sequence continues at coordinate 61,691,877 of OX122886.1, forward strand.
TGCAGCCGCGGCTAAGTAGACAAGTGGCCGATTTTCCCAAATGATTGGCTAATAAAGTTATTGAAATTGTATTGGTCCCGGCTTGCGTCTCCATCGGCTCGTTAATCAATGATTTATCCGCGGAGTAAGAATCCGTAATTATAGGGTTTGGAACTGTGCGCCTGCATGCGGGATGGGTTTCTTCGTTTCGCTCACCAGCTTGCGGTTTGATTTCGTTCGTCGTCGACGACGATGGCGAAGAAGTCGTTAAACGAATTGAATGATTGTATGGGCGGTGTGGAACAACCCAATGGAGAATTAATAATTCTGTGTATTTTCTTCGGTGACCTTGGCGGTGCTCGGGCCAATCGTCGTGCATTGGTTTGTTCATGGTGAAGATGATTCAAATATCCGGCGCCGTGCTCTGCAGTAGAAGTGGAGTGTTCAATTGCTGGTAAGAGTCACACGGTAGCTAGAAATGCGGACGTCGTGCGGCTAATCAAGTATGCGGTTCTTGATTATGAGTGATTCACCGTAGACTTTTCGTTTAGGTATTTTTCTTTCGGTTTCAAGGGCGCCTGTAGTTCGACTTTGTTGTTTCTTTGACCTTTGCGTCGAGGGGGATCTCGAAGGTCGTTGCGTGGTAGTAGTAGATTGTAAGAAGCAAAACGGAGATCGGAATTGCTGACGTTGGGTCATGATTTACTTGAAATTTTGAGTCACGTGCGTTGTCGGTCGATAGTCGGCAAACTGTGACTCATGATATTTCAATGCGGAATGGAAGTGGACATCATCAACTGCATTCACTTATTCAGCAAAAATTGCATAATAAATTTTGGAATTTGAAACATATGCAATGAAACTTCATTTCAATCCATAAACATTTTGATTTATCGTGAACTGTTCTTTGTCATATGGAAAATTTATTATTCAATCATAAAAAAATCATAAAATGCACAACCATTTATGTTTTATATAGCGCCACTACCTCTTAGAGTCAACCAGAATTATAGGAAATCTTTGATGAGATTGAACTTTTCATTGGATGCGTGGGATTGTCGCCGTAAGTACTATCACACATAAGTATTGTCTAAAGAGTATCGGTTGTTTTTTCGAAGGTAAACAAATATGTGTTATATTGATTTTTTCGCAAGTTAAAAGCAACATTGATCGACATTGAAGTGCGAACAATCATATTTCATGCAATGAAAAATTGTTAAGACCTTCAGACAATTTCGCTTATTAACGAGTATGGAGCCAGTATACGGTGGGACGTAATGTAGGTTGCCGGAAATAAAACCGATCACTCTACCCTATTTTTATTGGAAGTTTCTAACCATACTCACAGATTACAATTTAATTTTTATTCACTTCAATACAAATATTAAATGTTTGCCGTCATCGTCTTGGCGAACTGAATGTATACCTCTACTCCTATGAGCGAGATCTATCCTTTCGTATTCTATCCTTAATCCGCTTTCAGTGATTCTTCATCTGTCTCAAATTGATTGAACATACTGTAGGATTTCTTCTTTATCTGCGAAAAGCTTACTAAATTTCTCGACACAGCATTAGTAATTGTTAAAGAAGAGCCGGCCCTACTTGTCTTACGAAAAATTGTTTCATTGAAATTCTAAAACTTTAAGTTGCAATTTTCGAAAGGTTTTTTGTTTTTTATTTACGTCTTGTGTAGCGTATTGGATAAGTGCATCAATTGACACGCTAAAGTGTTCATATTCGATTCCTGGACTGAAGACCTCCCATTCTTTTAAGTCATCACCTCTTTCGCTTATCTGAAAACACTCACAATTATCAAAGTAAAACTTCTCAAGTCCTGTTGATCGGAGTTGGCAATAAACTGCAGGTTCTCTTCACTAGCAATAAAACAATAGCACACACGACACGAGTAGTTGTCCTGATCCTTTGTTGCAATATTATTTAACGAAGTGGGCAAAGTGGGAAAACAAATTTTAGTTGTTAACGATTTGCTGCATCATATTTAAACAAACTTTGAGTGCATCTTGTAGTCTTTTTAATACTTTTCTCAACTTTTAAAGCGCGGAGATTTCTTAACCGTCATAGGGGCTGTTCTTCTGAGAGTTCCGCATTAGCTCTCGATTCGTCCACTGTTTTAACGACTTTCTTGAATTAGTTTTTTATTGAATTTTATTATCAAAATGCGTGCTCTGTAAAGAAAGTCCACTTTTTTCACTTTTTCACTTTTTTATAAAAAAAACTGTGTTCAGCAACGAAGCTTATTTTTGGCTCAATGGGTACGTTAATAAGCAGAATTGTCGATTTTGAATTGGATGTCAGCCAGAAGCATTGCAAGAGTTACCAATGCATCCAGAAAAAGTCACAGCTTGGTGCCGTTTATGGGCTGGTGAAATCATTGGATCGTACTTCTTCAAAGATGATGCGAATGGTAACATAACTCTGAATGATGAGCTCTACCGTGAGATGATATCCAACTTTTTTTGCCCAATATGCAAGAGCTTGACTTGCATGACATGTGGTTTCAACAAGACGGTGCCACATGCCACACAGCACGCGCAACAATGGACTTATTGAGAGGCGAGTTCGGTGAACATTTTATTTCACGTTTGGGACCGGTCAATTGGCCGCCTAGATCATGCGATTTAACGCCTTTAGACTATTTTTTGTGGGGCTATATTAAAGCTCATGTCTATACAGACAAGCCCGCTTCAATTGACGCACTGCAAGACAACATTGAAGCATTTATTAGTGAGATACTGGCCGAAATGTTGGAAAGAGTATGCCAAAATTGGACTAAGCGGATGGACCATTTGAGGCGCAGTCAAGATTAACATTTGCAAGAAATAATCTTCAAACATTAAATGATATGGACCGTACTATCGATTCAAATAAAGATTTCATGCATTTTTCTGAATTTTACGCGGTTCTTTTTGAAAAACTTTCCTATAGCTTTTAAAAAATCACCCTTTATATCGTTTGGACGAACCAACCTCAAATCAAATCCACCGGGAAGAGGATCTAGGCTGCTTCTTTGTCAACTACTCATATTGTGCGTTATACTTATGTCTCACGAGTGAAGGAGTTCATAGTTTAATACCGACATCGAACAATTAGTCTTAAAAATTCTCTTCCAGTCAATCTACGAGTTATCAAAAACGCACACAGCTGTCTATCCTGGAGAATCCCCTAGTAGTGCAAGCCAACCCACCACCTATGAGTCGGTTTCAAAGCCATGTTCAGTGTGATCTCTGTTCACTTTTGACATTCCTATCAAATTCTAAAGGATCCCGAATGAGAACTCTCGCTGCTCTGTCAAGGTCGGTACCGAACTCACCGATACCTTAAATTTCAAAATCAACTTTAGACATGGGGATGCGTTGTCAGTCGCTTTTTCAAGACCATTACTAAGAGTATCATGGGAAACTTACAAGTCAACACCAGAAAACCAATATTTTAAAAGTCCGTTTAACTTCAGGACAAACGAAACCAGTGATGATGAGATAAGAACTCCCATGTTAATGGCAATTTGTAATATCTTAGGACTCATCCTATGACTAAAGCCAAATCAAGTGGAGAGCGGTTTTACTTTCATAGAACCTACGAGAAACAAATTTCCGCTGTAGATTGGCTTGTGTCCGGAATACTTTTTAATCTCAATAGGCCAGAGATCCGGCAAAACGTGACCAATTTTCAAAGATATGAAGTGCAAGAAAAACCCACAAAAAAGTGTGATTATGGAGTGTTGCACGATTTTTGCGGTCGACTCAGATCATATCCAGAAGAGTTAAACAAATACACTCAAACCAACGCAATTGGGGAATAATTCCTTAAGTAAAAAGCAAACGACGTTATGCACGTCAGCGAAGTGACGGAGCAGTAAACTTCAATGCCAAGTTTTCGACCATGAATGTCTTTCTGTAAGCTGTGCGTCTGTAGGTCCTCTCTATATTATTGAAAGGACAGAAGTGTGCCGAACATTGCTAATTATTGCAGAGACCTTGTCTTTGATTCCTCGAATTATTCATTATATTCCGTGATGACATTGTAAGTGAATGTTTCAGATATCGATTATATGTCCTTCGCGAGTAAGCGAGATGTCATTGAAATCTTTTCCAAAATTCCCCCTCAAAATTGTCCCTTCATTAAATTGAAAACCCTATACAGTGTCAGACAAGACGCAATTCAACTCTTTCTTGCAATAGAAACGTTTACATACAAACACTTTCAGTTCAGTGGGCGTTATAGATGAAAAGTTAATGTACACCATTGAGCTCTCATCTCACTTGAGATCCAGCATACCTATTCACGTTCACATACGCCCCTCAATGAGCCTAATACCATGTCAAGAGCTACATTCGACGTCGGTAAAGCCCTCCTTTCGAATTTTAAATTTGAGTACTATTGGTTTCCATCCCATACGTTCACTTCTGCTCAGGTCAGTGATCGTATAATAAAAACGCACCAACCAACCACACACCTCCAAGTCTGACATTGAAATAAGACCTCTCGAAGCTTATGACACGTGAAAATAGGTCATCCGTCAACCGCCGACTGACAACTGCATTGGATACACACTCCTCCATCAAGATCCAACCGCATGCATCTTCACAAGCCACATTGCTCAACCCTGCTGCAAACAACTTACCATGCGCCCGTGTCTATTTACCAAACCAGTAGCAAGAGTTTTCACAATCAAGGAGAAGCCCCCTTCAAAGAAAAAAAGACTTAAGCCTGACGCCGAAGACTACACCATGGTGGCAGCACTCCATTCCATTATTTGTAAGTTCACACAATTAATCGCGCCGTCTGTCCATGCGAAACAAATCCAATTTCTTAAGTGTATCTATCCGTTTTGCTCAGTCATCAGTCAGCCTCTCAAGCTGCGTGCCACCGCAAACAACAACTCGAGGTGCAGCAACCACCTCGTGCCGCTCGCAAGACCCCAGAAGATGAGGCGAAAAAAACCTTTGAATGAAAACGAAAGCCCCCTTGTTGCATGGAATTAAGGGGACTTATCTCTACGCTCGATTAAGGCCCATTGACCGTGTTACTGCTTTCGCTATGACCGCAGATAGCTTGTTTTTCCACACTTATGCAATGGTGTGGCGCACAGTCGGTTGAAATGGCGATTGATAGACAAGTAAAATTACACGGCACCGGGTGAGAGAAGGCGTTATCGCCATTGTGCCGCTGCAGAACACCATCTCCATGACTAGACAAGACCCATTGTCGGCGTGGATTAGCACGGATCCATAAATGCTAAGCAACCACGGTGCACATTTTAATCGAATCTTGTGCGAGAACACATCCGTCTAGGCAGAAGCACTGGGGCTACACTTGGAGGGCACTTGAATTGTAATTTGATTACATTCCACACAGATAATGCCCAGAGTGTGGCGATTAGAGTGCATGTTAAATTTCCCAATTGACCAGGCTATTTACTTTAAGCTGATTATTTACTCTCGCAGCTGGTTTTCAAGTAGATTTAATCTGAAGACGCACTACAGGCTCTATGCGGCACTCGAGACAAGTCGAGAGGGTGGGGTTTGCGTGTAAACAGAAAGAAAAACTAGTTTGGCTAATTTTTGGGGAATTCCTTTGAAAGGCTTTACATGGAACTGGTTTCCCAGTTACAAGGATGGATCAGTAAAATGGCAAAGGGTGTGGGTTTAAAGTACTCCTTAATTGAGTTGTTGTCAACATTGGTGTCAGTTAAGCCCACTGGTGATTCTTAGAAAGGTGATTCTTAGAAAAACACTCATCCAATCCTATTGTTACACTGCTCGTTCGTTAATTGGAGAGAAGATGCCTTTCGCTTGGATCTTACCATTAAGACCCATTATGGTGCTTTATGAAATTCAAGCTCGTTCTCAGATGTACCACATTCATCTACTTCGACTCATAGGGCTATTTTTATAATTTTTGTGTTCTACTTACAATTGGACTTTGACGAGGAGCGTCCTTGAGTTCCTCTTTATGGACCAAACTAGAACCTACCTCCTTCAGCAACTACTCGTGTTGTGCTTCTTCTTTCACGTGTGAAGAGGACCTACAGTTTTTTGTCGTCTGCCAACAGCGCAAATTGAAAATCTTTTCATGGCAATTAGAACTCTTTGTCGTCACGTCGTCACGGCGATCACTTTATGGACACAACCCCCGCATATGCAGTTCTTAATGAGACTGAATTTAGTTTTTCGATGCATCGGATAATTATGAGCCGGCAGCTCACCGACTATCACCAACTATCCAAGAGCATCCTTTTGTGTAACTGGATGATATCAGATTTCTTACATTGAAACTTGAGGCACAGTACGAGCTCATTGCATGCTAATAGACACCGATTATCTGCTAAGTTCTGAATCTTGCCGCTAATCGCAGGAAGAGGTGAATGCGTCCGTCTGATGATATCTGTGTACTTTTTTCGAAGTACATCTGCGGCTGACTTGTTGTCGGTTATTTTTTTTTTAGCCGACTGGGTGTGACTTGATTTTTGAATGCAAGATCACCTTTATGGCCGCCTAATTGGAATGAAGATTAGAAATCTCAATCAGTGACATTGCAGGCTTTGGTATATTGGTAACTGCCAGGATTTCAAAGTGAAATAAACTGCTTAGGGAACGGGACAGATTTAAAAATCCATATTAACATATATGCCAGCGTCCGTAGCTTAATACGACTTCAAACCATCATAGAATTCAATGAGTGGAGCTTGGCATAGCTTTAAAATTAATTTATTGATGGACTGCTTAAGATGATGGAGAGGGACTCCTGAAGACTCCAGCCTCAATATTTGGTTAGTAACAGTGTCAGTAAGGCTAAAGGGTGCAGGCTTCGCAGATCTTTAATTGTCTTCATATAAGTTTATGTCTTGTAGGTTAATATTGTAAGGTTAACCGACATCTTACATGGATTCTCTTCTACTGCTACAAGGTATAATCCAGTTGGAAGGCACTTAGAATATTAATTTTGTATCTCAAACTCGCTGGATTGCCGCTAACTGTTCGATTTATTCCGCCTCAGGTTAGTTTTTGAGGCTTAGTCTATGCCTCAGGAGCATTTTTTTTAATTATTGCCAATATTTTGCTTAAACGATTTCTATGTTTCAAAACTAGAGGAATTCCATTGGATTCCTAGACATTTTGGGATTTTGGATTTCGGGGTTGGTTATTCCCCAACCGTGGTGGTCGCCGTGGCGTAGTGGTAAGTGCATCGACCACCGCGCAGACAGTCTAGGTTCGATTTCCGGACGGGACACCTCGCATTTCTTCGCGGCACCACCTCTTACGTGCTGATGACAATACTCAAAGAGTATCAATTGCCGATGAAAATCTTCTCAAATCTCGCCGTTCGGAGTCGGCAAGAAACTGTAGGTTTCCTCTGCTCGTGTGAGATCAGTAGCACGCACAACAGGATAAGTTGCTATAGAAGCCCTTGTGAGCTATAGTTCCACTCAATCTTTTTTTTTTAGTTATTAGTCCCCAATCCGAACATTTTCGTTTCTTGCATCTTAAACCTTAAAATGTCCTCATTTGAAAATAGTGGTGGAACTTAGAAAAATATTTTTTTTACAACACTGCCCCTGCTGGTAGAGTTTGTAACAAGTTGTGGAGCTACAACCGCACCGCATAAACTGCCTTTATTTTCCAAAAAACTTATCGATTGCGACTACAAGTTTCAAAATTATTCATCGGCATAGCGTGCATGGATGATGTTTTGTTCGTCACAAGCAATGTTTCAGTGGCCTCCTCCAAAAGGAATAAGAAGAACTTTCTTGTTTTGAGACTTAGACCCCAACTCGTGCCGATAAACTTACCTACTTTACGTGAAAGGTCCTTTGAACATTTTCATTGGCCTTTCGTTGCATCTATATTCTGTTAGAAAACAAGAACAAGTCAATCTTCAATCAGTGCACACAAGAGACGGTGTATGGTCCAAACTTGTTCGCGATAGTTTCTCTGCGCGAGGGCACATAGCCAGGTGTTTCCTTATGACGAAAGAACTTCAATTAGAATTATTTTCACTTTCAGAAAGAGACCTAATCTGAGCTCGTGTTGCATTTATTTCAAATACAATGAATCTGCACTTTCTAACAAACAACAAAGAACTTAAGCTCAACAACAACCTCAATCTAGAAATACAACATTAATTATTTCATCACTTTGTTGTTTGTCTTTCATTCTCGGAATAATCAGGGAAGTCGATCGGTGAAAGGAACTCAACATCGCAGTTAGCAACGATGATTAATTGATAGATGCACACACATTGCATTGCTCATCGTTAAAGACCTTACAAACTTACCACCAAATGGCCATGACCTTCACGCTAGCTCCAGAGTGCGCGCTAAACTTGTCCCTGGCTTGTGGCAACAATTAGCCACTTTTATGAGATAGATCGATATCAGCCTACACAAAACTAGCCTTTCTAGAACTCAAGCCAATGCTTTTACGATTTGTCTCATCCATACACAAGTCCTTTCACTCTTTCTCGGTCTCTCAACGGTCAGCATTCCACATGAGTTTAACGATGCCAGTACCATAAACCAATTGACACAAGACCTTGGCCACAAAGACACAATGAAATCTGTATGCATTCACTTACAAGTACACCCTAACGGACACGCTTAAGTTTCGTTTCTCAATTTGGCCGATGTACCCTGAAAGGCATGCAATTAAAGCAACACCTCAGCACTGAACATTATTGAAAATGATCGTCGAAAAGCACTCCATTCAGATGCCACCCACCCCAGTGCCTCTTCATCGCTTTGTGGTCGGTCCCTGAAGCCTAGCCTTCACCAAACTAAATGTATCATTAAATGAATATCAGCGTGCCGCCACTGGCCAGCCGGCCTTGAACGCTTAAAAAGTAATTTAAGGCATCAAATCATCGGCTCTTTGGGTGACTTGATGGAGCCGTGAGTGGAATTGCTCTAGGAGCAGACGCCGCCGCCGACGCGGCGTTGCTTTGTCGCCCTCTGCGGGGTTTACAGTTTTTTTTTTATTTTCACTTCCCCTACACAAACCGTTGTGTTTAGCTGTTTAGCCATGTCTAACATCTTGCCGCCGGAATCTGCAAATCTATTTTTAATCAGTGATGTGCGGGCAATTGAAACCCACCGAGAGCGGCTTACAAACAAAAACACGCCAAAATTCATCCTGCGTCCACTCTCTTCGTCCACAGCCAGTCAACCAACCAACCAGACACTCGAACGTCTCCCATCTATCGGTAGATACGAAGAAACGGCGAACAGATGCGTCATAGATTTGAACCGGATTTAGATTCCTCTCGATCTCCAATTAAGGTTATGAATCTGTGTTTTTTATTCCTCTCCCCTTTTGTTCTACGAATTCTGCTGAATTGGCCGCTGCTGCCGTTGCTGCTGGCCGGCCCGCTGAACGAACGTTTTTGCTTTTATTCTCATTTCACCGCTAGAGGCGGTCAAGATGGATTTAGAGTCAAATTATGAATTAATTGACGGCGGCAGGTTGGAGAGCTGGTGGAGTCACACTTCTGGAAGAATGGGATGTTTTTGGTTATTTGTTGGTGCGAGGCGGCCAGTTGAGTGGTGTCTCTCACTCGGGGATAAGGAGGTCATTGCTTGGCTGTTGGCTGGCGATTGTTCAACGCGATGAGAGTCTCGTGTGTGGATTAGGAAGTTGGGTTTTTCTGGGCGCTAGGTCCGGCTGCAATAATTTATCCAACTGGGTGCCGCTCTCTCGAGCATACCTGGACTACATCGGGATGGGAATTAATGCGGAGAAAAACTAGATTCCGACAAAATATAATGTGAACGGCATGCAAAGTGCAAACTATCAACATTTTAATTTGTTTACTAAATTATATTGTTGATGAATATTTATTGTTTTGGTATTTTGATGGAGGAATGCTTTTATCATTCGCGTTAGAAAATGCCCGCCCCTTATGTGGATGCTTACATTTCCGGCAAAGTAAGTCGGTTCGTGGATCGTAAGTGATGGTGGCGTTCGTCTGGCTCTTTTTTTTTTGCGAATTTTACGGGCTTCAGGTCTGCTTGTTGTTTCGCAGGTTGTGCTTGTGCTAATCAAAGAACAAACATGCATGTTTATCATGGGAGAGAATAGGCTTTTCTGTAATGCGGAATGCAGTAGGAGGGAGCAATGCGATTTGTTTTCACGATTATTTCGTGACTCTGCTTAAAGTGTGTTAATTGAATTGGCAACGCAGTTAAGCAGCCGCTATTTACAGATAATGTGATGAACTTCCGAATTCCTCTTGGTCAGCGCGTGGACTTAGTCACAGGGTAGCGTATCTCACTCTCTCTCTCTCTCAGGGATAGCAATATGAGTGTGTTCATGGATTTGGGTGCATTGCTTGTAAATCTTGCTTTCATTCATAAATGCAGTTGGGGATTATTGTGGGAGGTGTGGAGAAGATATTTGAAGCTATCTGCAATAAGAGAGAGAGTTTGCGGCTTTTGAGCACTTTAGTTCGTTGTTGCAATAATTTTATGTTAAAGTGGAATTTTACCTTCTGGCGTCATTAAATGTTGTACAGATACAACAAAAAACAGGTCTACACCAAACCGTCGTTACCAGCTATAAATATTTTTATTTTCTAATTAAAAGTCACACATGTACACTGGCGACTATAAACTGACGACCTCTATGACCGCGAGGTATATACGGCGCCGCAGCTTTTTCCATATGGAATCGCGGACGAATGGCGATGTTGCTAAGAGGACTCATTGAAGAAAGAACAAGGCTTGTTCAAATATAGACTACACACACACACCATGTGTCAATAAGAACAAGTGAGCGTTTACAATTCTGCTTCCATCTGACTGATGGTGCATCTGAAAGTAGTTCTTCTTCTTCTTGTTGGCCTCAACCAACATGCCTCTCCAGCCAGCTCGATTTTTCGCCAGCTGCCGCACTCCAAGGTGGTGGTTGAGGTCCTTCTCCACTTGTATGCGCCACATTAGCCTAGGCCAGGGCATGGATCTGTGCACACAAGCAACGTCGTTGATCGCACTTAACATGGAGCTGCCACCACTATCCTCATCCCTATCCTGACATACAGTCTCCTCGTAGTACCACCTGGTGGTGAACCAATGTATGCAGCGAACTCCTCTGCCCGAGGGTTAAATAATGGGCCTGGCCTACCAGTCTGTAGGTTGTGCGAGAGGCAACTCCCTCATGACAAAAAACCAACGAGTTCAGAGAGTTCTGAAAGCAGTTGAATATTGCAAAAAGCTGACGAGGAGATTGCCCGATTTTCATATGTAGGCTTTGGTGTAGACATATTTAAAATTTTTAAAGTTGTAGATTTTGAAAAACATTACAAACTAAGGGCGAAGGATGTTCAGAAAGGCGGCTTAAGAGCGCGTTACTTTGTCTGAAGATTAACTGAAAACGAAAGTATGGCTAACAAGTCAAGGGGTATCGGCTGCCCCATGCATTTAAGCCGAGAGACATTGAATCCTTATGGCAGTAACGATTGATTTCAAAACACCATCATCGTCATTTGAGGTGAATCACTTATTCTTCTCGATCTTCTTTCATTCATACTAGTTCATTAGGGCTACATATGTGCATCAAGGCAAACCTCAGTTGCCTAGGTTTGGTATTTCAGACGTTTGATCAAATGTTCTTCATTTGCGTAGAGGGTTTTTTAATGTCAAATTTGTTATAGCTTAACGAGATCTTGATCTAAACCTTCAAAGAGTTTATTTGCCACAGATCCTATGTCAAGTAGAGGTTCTTCTCCATTCCCTTATTGAAAAACAATGCATTGTTGCTTCTGCTGAGAGCTGTAACACAATTAGATGGCAATATCAGAACAATGATCATTGCACTTTAGTCTCGAATCCAAAATTTTGCAATAAGTGCTTTTTCCGTCGAGAACCGTCTCTAGTCATCGAAATGAAATGACTGCCAATAGCTTCCAGGGAATAGTGATGAGTTCATTGTTACTGGATGGCTACTGAAGGAAGCTATTTCCACTCCTTCAACGCTCTTGCCTTTGATCCCCAGGAGGAAAATAAGCAACATGGCAGGAACGTTTGAAGGCGTGTTTGAAAACCTTCTTTGGTTTTGCCATAAAATCCTTTTACTAGCAAAGTTATCTTTATTTCCGTTATTAACTCTTGTATGGAAATTCCAGAAACTACTAATCTATGTTTTCTTCTTCTCCAGTTATCCCAAGTGACCAAAATATTTGAGAAAGACTTTCATACTTCACCAGCAAAATGTACAAGATACATCGAAGACCGATGCAAAATTACCTAAAGAGGTGTGATGTCTAATGTTGTCGTCTTCCGCGAAAGCACCGCCGTCCATGAAAATCTGACTACATTCCCTTCCTGGGGTAGTTTCTGGCCAACGCCAGTCCTGGACGCAGGAAAAGTCGACTTTATACAAGCCACAACGACGGTGCCCTTTAGTTGGTGCCACTGGAGATGTTTCGATCGAGAAAGTATCCTCGGGTGGATGCCTAAGGATCATCCAGGTCACTCTAGAGAACTCATATGGCGATGAACTCGCAGCTGACGATCCATCAGCCTTGCTTAATCCTTCATTCTTTGATCTTTCCAAAGAGTTGTTCTTTCCATACACTTCGTTGAGAATCGTTGTCTTTGAGGACGATTTCTGCTTGCCTTTACACCTTTTCAATGTCTTCCCGGAATGCAAAATGGTACCTTCTGAATCTGCCTTAGATCTAAGTTTGAATAAGGAGAGAAAACTCGAGCTGTCTAAGAATATATCCTTCGTCTTCCATACGCTAAATATAAGGCAACCATCTTAAGGGCTATGCCCGACATTCTCGACTAGACAGTCCAAATGATACCTAATTGAAATTTCTCCTTCGTGGACGCACACAGGACCCCGTCGAATAGTTTGATCTTTATATAATTCACATGCATTCAAATTCACTCTAATCCGGGACTGACCCCCCAGTAAAGCCTTGGCGATGGTCATTAAAGTACATTCGCATTGCCTGAAGGATACCCCTGTTTGCAGACAACTCTTCTCCAATCTTGATTCACCATTTCGTCTTGATATCTGGCAGAGTAACTCCATGCGTCTCCGCAACAATGGTGCTTTGTAATGCAACTGAGGCGCTCATACTCGCAAATATGATCAGATAACCGATTCAACTAGTGATCACAAATGCAATCACGGTCATTGCCTATCTTCTCAGATCTTGATTTGCATTCACATTCGAGGAGCTCAAAGCGCCGGCAGTCGAATACTTGACTTCAAGTCCCCATCAGCGTAGCGTGCGTGAAATATGTTTGTGTATCTCTTATCTAATTCCGCGATAATCAGTAATTTCCAGTTACTTCCGTGTGCCGCAAAACAGCTCTTAACGAATTTTGAAAATTACTTTACCTCAGTACTGCCCCGACTGGTTTCTGAATTCTGCAACAGATGGTGATTCAATTGATAGATCCATCATGGACCAGTCATAAGCTTGTTAATTATACAAGAATTTGTCCTGAGCAATAGCCCGCCGCCGCAACTAGTACAAACAAAGAGGAGTTTCTAAATTCTTTGCTGTCTACACGTCCAGCTGACGAAATTAACATAAATTATTTATACCCACATGTACGCAGAAGCAGTTGCTCTTGGCAACCATACCCCACGAATAGATCATGAATTTTTGTTTGAAACTCGGAAGGGTGTTTGTTTCACCTTGGGAACCCGAAAACAACGGTCAACCGATTCTCCCTTTTGGCGCGCTTACGACTTAAAATGCATGTGTCTTGTAATTGATTGGCTTGATGAAAATGTTTTTCTGCTTATTGCTTTACTCCCAGCGAAGGGCGTTAATGATACATTTGAACTGATGGCAGACTGACCCACTTTGAGTTGTACACAGTCTAGGCCTTTGTTGAAATGTCTTGAAATTATGGTAATCACAGGTTGTTGAGTTTCGATTGCTCAGTGGAAAAAAGGAAATTAAGTGAAAAATATCTAGGCGGGGGAATATTATGTCAAGAAATACGTTGCCGCCATTGTTTCTCTTGCAGTTTCATACATAGTAGGTGCACAGAAGCGATTATATTTGTTTTGGTTGTTTCACGAGGAGGAGGAAGATTTGAAAAAGAGGCTTCGAGGGGAAACCTTAAGAAAAATGTTCTGTAAGGCATTTGCTAGTTCTATTAGCCTAGATACGGGTGGTAAGTGTTGTTCGAAGAAATCACAAGCTTGTGTTTTATCAAATGGATTGAAGAATAGCGCGAGCGATCATACGAAGTCTGGCAAAGTGCACATATGAAATAGTAAGTCGTTCGTCTCAAGGAAGGTCACGTAGGGCAAGTCGGATAAGTCTACCTTACGCAGCGTTAATGCGTATGGAGTCGTTTACACGATGAACGGACTTAAATCAGATCGCATGTTCGAGATTTGAGCGAAAAATTGTTTGAATCATTTCAAGTTTATATAAACGGCCAAATTCTTGCAGAGACGTGAAAGAGGCAGTTGAGTTTGATCGTTAATTTTAAAGGGTTTAGTAATGTGTTTTTAAAAATTGAGTGGCACTACAGTCCACAAGGGACCAGTGCCTAGCTCTTACAACAACTACTCGTGTTGTGCGTGCTACTGTTCTCTCACGAGTAGAAAGGACCTACAGTTTTTTGCCGACGACGAACGGCGAGATTTGAGAAGCTTTTCATAGACAATTGATACTCTTTGAGTGTTGTCAGCAACTCGAAGGAGGTGGTGGCGGGAAAATATTCGAGGTGTCCCGTCCAGGAATCGAACGTAGACCTTCTGCGTGTGGGTCGACGCACTTAGCCACAATGCCACGGCGACCACAATAGAGAAGCTTATATCTTCACATTTACTTTTAATGATAAATTAATGAATTGAATGGCACTACAGCCTACCAGGAACGAGGGCCTAACTGTGTACATCAACATCTCCTATGGTGCGCTTAACAGTTCTCTCACGAATAAAAGGGGCCTACATTTCAAAGCTAACCGGGAACGATTTGAGAAGCTATATATTGACAATAAGTACTCATTGAGTATCCGTTGTGGACCTGGACCTCAACCAACATGTCTCTCCAGCCAGCACGATCTTTCGCCAGCTGCCGACAGTTGCGCACTCCAAGTTGTTTGAGGTTCTTCTCCACTTGTGTGCGCCACCTTAGCCTAAGCTTTCCTCTGTTGCGTTGTCCCAAATGCTCAGATTCGAAGACCTTGCGGGCCGTAGCAGTAGTGTCCACACACTCTTCATGGCCTAGCCATTTTAAACGTTATATCCGAAGACGCTTGACAAGGCGCATGTTGCTGTACAGCGCATAGAGTTCGTCGTTGAATGTTCCTCTCCATGCCATCAACGCAAACAGGACCAAAAATCGCACGCAAAACTTTTCTCTTGAAAGGACTAAGAGCTTCCTCATCCGTTTTTAGTATCGTTTAGCTTTCCGCGCCATAGAGTAGGACTGAGGATAGTTTAGTCCTCCGAGAGAGGGCTTTATTAATCAATTGCCTCTTGAGCCCAAAGAAACAGCGATATGCAAGAGTGATTCTGCGTTTGATTTCGGTACTGGTGTTATTGTCCCTGTTTACCGCGGAGCTGAGGTAGACGAAGTCCTTGACTACCTCGAAGTTTCTGCTGCCTAGTATGACGCTCTGTCCGAGACGTCGATGTTGTGCGTCGTTCTTTGATGACAGCATGAAGTACATGCCCTCATTAACCACATGACCCATTTTAGCCGCTTCTGTTTCAAAACCAAATGACCCAAATGTCCATTGAGTATTGTCTGCAACTTCTAAAAGGTGAATCCCATAAAAACAGTGAGGTTACGAATTACGTATAAGTTGAAACCGCAACGTATTTCTGGGTCACCCCTTTCAAGTAACACATCACTTAATAAGTCCCGGGACATATAGGGGGCGCCACTAATAAAAAAAAGTAATGTCAAATGAATATTTTTTGTTAGAGGCGTTGCCGATATGTCCCGGGACTTATTGAGTGATCTGTTATAAACTTTTAAGAAAACTAAGTCGGCTTTCATATGGCTATGGGCCTAAAGTATGTTTGTGATATCCTTGGTTCTTTCTATTAAGTTGATAGATGTCTTTGACCCAATTGCCCACCAAGCCCTCTCAAAATGGAAAAAATTCGAACTTTTAAGTGCCTTTGGTGCATGAGGTAGACTGAATTTGGCTTTGAGGTTCACTGTGGTCCGCTAGGTCTAGGACCTATGAAAACGCCACAAAATGAAATATCGCCGCAGTGAACCGCGTTGATTGACACAATAAAAGTTCCAAGCTCGATTCCTGGTCTGTTCATCTCGCCTTTTTTCACGGTACCATATCATTTTGTGCAGTAAATGAACACTCTCGAGCTCAAGTACTTTTTGTCTGTGGAGAGCTACTCAAATCTCACCGCTCGCAGTTGCTAACAACTTAGACCCCTGTAGTCTCTAGTACAACTCAATTTATTTCTTGTGTTGTTTGTGGCCAGTTCACACCATCAGATGACTATACTTTTCAGTCGCTCGTACATATTTTTTTGACATCACGTCGTTTATGCCCATACTATTGAATTGAGGCCGAAATACGTTAATCTATAGTGCTTCCTCATTTCATGTCGATTGATATATTCCTAAATTTGAAAATATATTTTATAGATGTATCTACGAGTCGTGGGAAACTAACTTTGAAGTCAGTTTATTTGGCAAAGAGGCTCCAGTCATGACACTGAATTCGCCAAATGGTCTTCGAAGAACCGAATGAGCGTCTTAGAATCTCCTGCATACTCCCACGAACAGTTTCGATGTTTTCGAATAGTATGTTACCGCGTTTCTTCGAGTTTTGATTGGCTAATTACTGTAACCCTACCGCATTGCGAATAGACCCACGGTAGGGCGCTTATGGACAGAACACTAATTTTGAAAAAAGAAATTCGTCATTTGTACCACTTGTTAGGCGCTATATCTATTCTCAATGCTTAGGAAAGAATAGATAATGACGGCCAATATGACAAATGTCACTTCTTATTAAAAAATGCTATAAATCTCGGCAGTCAACAAAAAAACTGTGCTCATGGCCGAAATTGGATATAACGTTGGATGTGGCAGCAGTTCATAGACCACCGATTTGGCCCTGACGATGGCAGAGGTGTTTGCCGGTGCGTTGTCATGGCGAAACCATTTGTCTTTGCCAAATTGGATTGTTTTTCTTACAATTTAAAGGGAAATCGACCTAATAACTAGTTTAAAGAGAGCATTGTAACCATTTAACAATTCCCCAGGTTGTCGATGTACAGTAGATTACACCTTCCAATCTGAAAAATCGGTTGCCTTTCACCTTTTCGGTCAAATAGACAGTTTTCGACTTCTTCGGAGCACGTTTGCCTGCTGAAGTTCAAGTTGCTTGGTCTCTGGTGTGTACTAGTAGATCAATGTTTCGTCGACGACATAGATCATCGGTGGAGTTAAATACGTATCCAACTGTTCTTTTAGTTCAACAGTTCCTTCGTCTGATCTAGTCTGGTTCTTTGTTATATGCAAATGTAGCATGTGTGTGACTCGGATCAAACTATGTAACTCATACTTATTGAATATTCCCAAGGACAAAGACCTTGCTTGATTTTTCAAAGGGAGATAAAAATGCTCAGAATCTGTGTCCCACTTGCAAAAAGCATCAAGCAAACAACAGGCCATTCCTCAAACACCTATTTGAATTGAGACTGCAATCTAATACTGTTGCTAACGCCCTTGCGCAGTTCCTGGTAACTATAAACCAAGCGCCGGCAATCTCCACCAGAACAAGTTTGCATCAAGATGAGCCAGAGATACGCACATTGACTCATTTGTGTTTCTTGTTATCAATAAACTTCTGCGCCATTTGACTTGAAGCAAACAATCGCCCCAATGATCATTCTGTGTGTGCGTTACGAATTGACAGACACCTCGCTGACACAAGCACACAAAAGACCTCTCAACAAGTTTCTCGAATAATTTCCGACAGAGTTCACAGCGTGAACAAGATCCACCAAACGTCATCGAACACAATTCATTTAAACGCTATTAAAAGCCAATTTTCCAAAACCACCAAATTGAGCATCCAAGGCAAACGAGATTAAAATTATTCACAAATGAATTCAGTGCGAAAATTTGTCACACATTGTCAGCACCGACTGTGAAGTCGTTCTGAATCAAACTTAACGTATGTATACAATTGACACAGATGAGCGGCTGGATGTTTTTGAATTTGAATATGGGTGTCGTGCGCCCAGTCTTTTCTCGAGAACGGCGGAGAGAAAATACAAAACAAGAATCTTATGCAAATCACCGCCAATGTGGCCCACAGACTCGGCCAATGGACGCTTTCAAATGTAAATTACCGCGACAGCATGTACTGTCGAGTGATTCCTCATGCCAAGATCAATTAAAACGACGACGCATGCTTTATCGTCTCCACCGAAGGAGGATGCGGGTCAGGTCGACCCAGCCATGAATATTTATACTCAAATATTTTACGAATAAACAATACGCCACGTGTGCCAAGTATTTACATTTGCCTTCTGAACAAGATCGCACGTACATATTTCATCTTGAGTCTTCAAGATCGGCAGAGTGCTCGTGATGAGTTTTGGAACGTTTGCAGATCCCAGAAAGATCTGGGACCGAACTAGAAAGAGCAGGTAATGCCTGGCTACAAGCAACGCGGAGTGTTAAGGTCGTGAAACGCACTCAGATACCAAAACTGTCCTTGGCCAAATTCCATCGGCCGTAATCATCGCTCATAAAAATCTATACGTAATCACTTAACTATGCTTAATTGACTGAACAATACCCGCTTAGGAGAAAATTAATTATCTTGCAAGAGGTTAGTTTCAAAGAGGGCTCCGCGCAGAGATGCCACGATTCTGTGGTACTTACTCGTATCATCAAGATGAGATAGCCTGTGCGAAGGTTACTTCATTATTCGGCCGACGAAGGAAGTGTGAATTTGAGTGAAACTCTTCTCAAACCATTCACTCCTCTTATCGGTCCGCATCAGCAGGAAAATCAATTACACTCCGTGTGGCGGCGGCGACGGTGACGGCGGTAGAAACGCTGGCGTGATGCTGGCTGAAAGCACTTCCCCCAGCGCAATTGTACATCGGAAGCACCTTGACTCTTCAGGTGATGTCAGGCGATTCAATTGTTTCTGTCGACCAGCAGATTTTTGTTATTTTTTTTTTGGCGACTCTAATGGTGGTGTGTGTGAAGTGAGATGGATTCGATTAGATTGGCAATGAAACGTGATTTGTATTAATCCGTACCGAGGGTTGAGTAGGTGGTCTTCAGGCAACAAACTTCCAACGGCGATATTCTAACGGATAAGTGTGTTGATACAAACATACCCATTTCCTATTTGACTTCTGTTCGATTGTGATTTAATTTCCTGTCGAATGTGGGTGTTGAAGGACTTAGTACTCATGGAACTTTTAAGTAGCGAGGTTGACAATCAGTTTTGTTTTAATCACAAAGATAATCGGAGGAGATTGATGATACTTATACTTCAAAGGCATTTCAAAAGGAATATCTACATGTGTTCTTTAAGTGGGAAGGCAATGCTAGGTGGAAGAAATTTTGCTGCTGTGAGGTTAATTTGATAATCTTTTCTTCGTTTCTCTTTTCTTGCGGCGCTACAGTCCGGGGTGGACCTGGACCTCAACCAAAACGCCTCCCCAGCCAGCCTCTCTCTTAAATACTTTCATAATTTTTTTCGTTTCCAAGGAATGAAATCACTTTAACTTCAGTTTTTTCTTAAGCCGGGGGCAACATGTCCCCTTACAGACTTCTTCATTTTCTATCCTTTTTGTCGTGGAAACAGAACCAACAATTCTTTAGTTTTTTCTCTTATTTCGTTTTCAAAGGCGAATAATAATAATAACTTCAGCCCCAACAATACTATTCTTACAGAGTCGGGCGATTGAATTCTTATACGGGACAATACAATACAGCAGAGAAAATGCGCGTCTAAGACAGCGTACACAAGTGTAGACACAACTTGATGTGCAAAGGAGGGAGTCGATGAAGGAACGTACTATCGAAGACACATGTTATTTGGGGTCTAGGTCCACTCCGGACTGTAGTGTTAACCAAAGAAATATATGAAGGAGGAGTTTTAAAGAAAACTTACGTTAGCTTAGAGTAGAGACTCCCGTAGCTTCTGACGAGTCATCAACGAAGTGTGTGGTCTGGCGTTGTCCTGGTGGAACACTACACCCTTCCTGTTGGTCAATTCTGAACGCTTCTGGTCGATCGCCTGCTTCAAGCGGTCCAGTTGTTCGCAGTAGATGGTAGAATTAAGCGTCCACCAAACACACAGCAAAACCTTCCTGGCCGTCAATTCCGGCTTGGCCACTGTTTGGGACGATTCACCGGCCTTCAACCACGACCGTTTTCGCTTGACATTGTCGTATCTCATCCATTTTTTGTCGCCAGTCACCATCCACTTCAAAAATGGGTCGAGTTCGTTCCTTTTCAGCAGCATATCGCAGGCGTTGATTCGGTCTAGAAGGTTTTTTTGCGTCAAATCATGCGGCACCCAAACATCAAGCTTCTTTTTTGTATCCAGCCTTCTGCAGATGATTTAAAATGATTTGGTGACTAACTCCCATCTCCTGGGCGATGTCACGAAATACCACATGCCGGTCTAACTCGATGATTTCCATGATTCGATCGGTATTCGTCGTCACAAGTCTTCCGCCGGCTGGCTTATCCATGGTGTCGTTTTCACCGGCTCTGAATCGTCGAAACAATTCCTCCGCGGTTCGAAGTGATAGACTACCATCCCCCAAAACATCATTAATCTCACGGAACGATTCTCTAGCTGATTTGCCTTTAACGAAGGAAAACTTTAAAATAGCGCGAATTTCGGCGTTAATTAGCGTCGTTTTGTAGGTTATGTCAAGACCTTTCAAATGATGTATAGTATTGCCAGATATGAGCTCTGTAGCGCTTTGTATATAGCAGGAAAATTCAAAAGACAAGAAGGCGGAAGGTCTTATACTTTAGTCGAACATTTCCTCACAGAGACATAGTTTCCTTTCTTGAAAAAAGCGCGGGCATCTTTTCTTTCAGCAGTTACGCGTGTTGTGCTTACTATAAGCCCCAACGATAAGAGGACGCACGCATATCTTTCATATTGTCCACTCCAAACAGCAAAATTCGAAATGTATAGTATACGTTTGAGCGTTGGCAGAAACTCAAAACAAGTGTTGCCTTAAGATGATCCACGATTTGATTTTGGAACATTCAACGAATCAGTCAATGCACTTACTTAATGCGCCGCTGCGGTCACATCTGCATCTTTGGTTTAGTTCAAATGCTCAAATTGTTGGGTTGTATTAAAACGTAAAGTAAAAGATTTTCTAGTGTGAGTTAACAATATCGTCTTTACTGTGCAGTTTCTGACGAACACCATTCATTCTTCTCTTTCGAAAAGTAGTCAAAACGAATGTCCTATTAAAGCGACCAAGTATGAGGCATAAAATTCACTAATTCCCCCACATGGACAGAATAAATTCTAAAATTCCCTACCCCCAGTTCTTCTACGCTGCTTATCACAATCATAATAATAACATTCTAGTTTCAATATACGCGAATTCAAAAAAACGCTCTGTTTTTTCGGAACGTTTCCCTCGCATACGTGGGGGCTTACTGAGTTTTCTTTTATTCTGCGCCATTGATTTTTTAAGAGAGCGGCTTTTTCTTTCTAGAGTTATGCCTCATTCTACCCCATGAAGTGTGGTATTTCTAACATCTCAGAAACTATCCCAGACACAAACTACCTAAAACAATCTCCCATAAAATTCAGCGGGTGACAGCTGTGTCATCGCCCGTCCATAAAATACCTGACCTATGTAAAATGTACAATTTATGGTTTGCACTAAAATTATGCAACGAAAAACAAAAACTTAAACAACAACTAAATGTTTTGGGATAAAATGTCAGAGAAGAAGTCAATAAATTAATTATACATAGTTCCGTATGTAGTACGAGTCGTTTGGCCTGTTCGTACCGCTTTCACTTTTAAGCCGACACGCCACTCAGTGAAGTGACAAACAGAGTGATGTCATAAATTCGAATACCAGCCAAGTGGTTCTGTCAGTTTGACAGAAAATATGTCACATGCCATGCAAACCTATCCGGTAATATTATATGTACATAGTAGCCGGTCTTCCTACGAAAATATGACCTTCAGGCGTCCACCTACACGCACACACTGACGCCCCTAATCTCGTCGTAAAAATTCCAAAATGACAGAAGCTGAAACCGAACCAGAAAACAACAAGTCCACAGAAAGACTTACCTCCAAAAAATTAATTTGAATTTCTACAGGTCTTAGCGTCTTCGCGATTCGATTCGTCTATGGATCTCCAAGTCAATCAATCAGATTGATAGACAGGACTCGCTGCTAGCTGCTGGCTGCTGGCAGGGGTAGATGGACCGATTGGGATTTTAATAATTTTCGAGACTTAACAATTATCTGAATATGCATGAGGCAGCTCGATGAAATCGAATCACTAAATCTCGGGTAGTATTAATTACGGGTTTGCATTGCTTCGCAGACTATCGGTGAGCAGCTGAGGGGCATGTCTCGCAGGGTTCGGCCAACAGGTTGGTGGCTTTCAGCTCGGTGATGACCGCAGATGACTGGGATAAGTGTGAAAGAAAATACCCGCAGTTGGCTCTCGAGACATTGAGTGGCGGTCAAGTCTTCATAATATTTTGATCAAATAATACGAAAGACGGCAGCTTTTATCGCTTTAACTTTTTCAAGGCGTCCATTGACAGTTCAAACACCTACAACTGCCGATGATCGAATTAGCACTCCCGCATTCCACTGCTCCAGGGTAAAGCCTTCACACCATTCGGCGCGCGCTCTAATCTGACAGCCTTTCCCACATGAATCACACACAGCTGACCTATAGTCCTACCGCCACTATCATGTCAGAGGAACAATTCATTTTCGTCTGCAGTATCTGCCACCATCCCCGCGCCAGCAGCGGTGGATTTCCTTAAGGCCTGCCAATAATTAATGGGCCAGCATTTACTAACATTTAACCACTGTCCACCGAAGCATTAACAACCTCAAAGAACCTATCACCCACCTCTGTGACGTTTCGTAATTTCATTAGCGGTGCTTCATAAATATGCAAAAGAGGCTAATAAACCACAGGCTCACCCCCTCTCCTGCCGCCACCGTCACACCGCCATCGTACACGTAAAGCGATAGATTCTTAATCCCAGATCCAGCGTACCATGAAATGTCGCCTTTTCAGCCACGAGTTGGTAGGCAACATCGACCAGACTTCGGCACCATGTTGCTGTTCCAAGCTAAGATGTGCACTGCGCGTTGTTGAGATGTCTTACAGTTGTCGCCTGTCGCCAGCGGCTTGTTCTTGGAGGCTGTCCCCGCGGCTCGAACATGGATTCCGACTGATAAACAAATTATCGCGCACAGATGACCTAGACAGATGGCACATTGCCGTGTGAGCTCTTGCTGCTTTCAATCACTTATTAGCATATCATTGCGGCAGTTTGCCTACCCACTTTACCGTTGTGGTCTAACTTAATTAAAAATATTCAATTTCAGCTCATAGACGAACAATTGCCACCGGGACGGGAGTGGGCACAGCACATTAGCGACGAGCCCGACAAGTGTGCATGGTAATGGTCATTGCTATTAGGCTCGTAACGATGCCCCATGCTGGGGTGACATCCGAAGATATCAATGGCAATCAGATGGCTCCGGTGCATGTTTGGCGGGTTGTTGTTGTTTTGCCATTTAAATTGAATTTTTGGTATGATGGAGAAGGATGTCGCGACGGCGGCTGGTGGATGGGGGGAGGGAGAGGGAGAGGGCTGTTCTAGTCGATGGATGAGGTATGCTGATTGCATTGCGAACGATGCGCTTAGTAAATCAGAATTGATAAGTATGACATGGGGGGACTATTTGCGAGATTTGTACTCATTTTTGTCTTGTCAGGTGGGTTGCGTGTAAATTGAATGTTACGCCAGATGGAGGTTAGTGGGACAGAGGCATGTAGAGGAAGTTGAACTTTAGTGGCCATTAATCATTCTTCTCTCTCAAGCGGTGTAAGCTGTTCTTTGGGGGCATCGCTTGCGAGCTGGGGTATTTAAAGTAAGACATTTATGGAGTGGGAAGAACAAGCAACATTCCATTGATTTCAAAGCAGCTTGGAGCTATCCGGGTTTAAACATTGTAAGCTGTGAAAACTGCCTACATGTGTAGTCCAAAAATGTGATTAATGTCCTGAGCTTGAGTTAGAGATTTTTAACAGATTTTAATTATTTTTTTTTTAATGCAGCCATCGTGGCATAATAGACAAGTCCGTCAAAACCCATTCGGAGTCGGGAATAAGCGGTAGGTCTCATTCACTTGTGGGCACAACATGTAGTTAATCAAGAAGCAAGACACTGGTCCCCACATTTTATTTGTTATAGTTGTGTTTTGGGGACGGTACAAGAGGAGAACTGATTGAAGACAGCGACAAACCATTTTTGAGGCCTGCAGAAAGAGTCTCTCGACAAATTCTAGTTAAAAATTATCGAGGAGTCTGAGGACAAGCAGAAATAAGAATTGTTTTATGCAAAAGTCAGGACACAAAATCCAAGATTTAAGAACGGCCAAATAGGTTAATTCAAATTGGGAGAAAGATAAGGGAAGCCTTACCGCCAACACCGATGACAACACCAAAGAACAATAGAGTCCATTGTGCCCAAAATTGAGGTATAGCAGTGCAGTTTACCCTTCCGGGCCTCCGCAAGTTCTTCGGCTGAGCCTCAGAACGTAAGAAACCTCACATACCCCATGAATTTTTGTCCTTTAATCATTTGTTTGCTGGGGTCGTCAGTATCCAGGGCATACGATTGTCTCTGATATTGTCTTTTTCAAGTGATGATGGTGTTAACTTCACGCATAACCATCAGCCTGGTAGGCCAGGCCCAACCCTCGGGCAGAGTGGTGATGGGTTCCGCTGCATTCATTGACTCACCACACAGCGGTTCTTATGATGGCAATCCAGGTGATGCCACTAGACGGCTATTCAAACTTGACCTGTGCAGAGGCTATGACCTGTGCAAGGCTATTATGTCAACTTGACTTGTGCACAAGTGAGGATAGTGTTGGTAGCTCGCCTTGTTGAACAACGTGTTCAACGTCGTTGCCTCGTGTGTACAAGTCCATGCCCCCTAATCTGAGCCTCCCAGTTCTCCTTAACGGCTCGGAAACTTGGGCAAAGCCCTTAGTCTTTTCGAGAAAAAAGTTTTCCGTTCGATTTTTGGTCATGTTTGCGTTAATGGCATCGGGAGGTGAATATTCAACGAAGAGTTTTACGCCTGGTCAAACATCTTCGCATCCATCCGACTTCTGCCCGAAAAGTATTCGAATACGAGTCTTGAGGCAATTCAACAAAAGATGGCCTAGGTAGAGATGACGCACACAAGTGGAGAAGGACCTCTGCCGTAACTTGGAGTGCCCATCTGGAGGCAGATGGTGAGTGATCGTGCTAGCTAGAGAGTCACCTTGGTTAAAGCCCAGGTCCACCTCAAACTGCAGGGAAGAAGAAGAAGAAGTGCGATTAAGAGTTACTGGCTTTTCCGTCTCAGTTGCTTTTACAGAAATTGATGTATAAAAAGCTCAAACGTTATGCATGAGTGCGAATCACACAGTGATGCGTTAATATCAGATCTGGATGGCTTGCTTCACTCCGACTTATTTCTAATAATAATAATTGCGTGGAACAACAGCCCACAAGGGACCAGAGCCTAGCTTCTACAACAACTACTCATTTTGGGCGTGCTACAAGTAGAAGGGACCTACAGTTTTTTGCCGACTCCGAACGGTGAGATTTGAGAAGCTTTAGATTTACAATTGATACTCTTTGAGTGTTGTCATCAGCTCCTAAGAGGTGGTGCCGTGAAAAAATGCGAGGTAACCCATCCGGGAATCGAACCTAGACTTTCTGCCTGGCGGTCGACGCACTTACAGCAATGCCACGGCGACCACCCGACTTATTTCTGGTAGCACTAAAGCCACTACCTACATACCCACCGAAACTGTCGAGTCAATATGTCAAACTATCCATGCATAGCTTATTGTCATCGGTCATACAATTCCTCACCCTCTCTCCGTAGCAATAATCCCACTGTATTCCAGAACTCAACAGATAATGACTGTGTTTATTTAGGAAATCTCGTCTACCCAACTTAATCAATTTGAGATTTGACAAATGCCATTGCTTTAACTGCCGCTTGGCAATCGGAATTTATAATGAGTGTTTTGTTGATCTCTATTTTTGATTGAGATTAGCAGTTTTCTTGTTATTGCTCTGCTTAAAACCGCTGCACTACTGTGACAACAATGCTCACTCTTAAACGCAAATAACTTTTTTACGATTTTAAAATGCCTTCTAACAAAATGACGTTTAACATGTCACCTTGGATCAGTAGCAAAGTCATTCGAATTCTCTGTAATTGGCCAGTTTCGGCATTTCTGTTGTTTGGTTCTTAACACTTTAAGCGAGACGGACAACAATCTTAATTGGTCCATCCAAGCAACGAAAGTTACTCGTAGGTTCAATGTTTTGCATCTACTGCGCCACAACATGACTCAACTTCTCCCCGAAACTCGGATGAGTATGACATTCGCAAAATAGTAGCATTACCAACCACTTGTCAATATTTTCCTCCTCATCGAGTGGATGAAACACACACACACACACACCCTGTCCAGCAACCGGATTATACTGAGCCGATTAATTGCAGCAAAACCAGAAAGGCCACCGCAGTCGATCAAACTCAAGCAGTCAATGTTCAGCGCTGTCAACATATCAATAACACAATGATGTCAAATGTCTTCTCCAACAAACAACAGCACGAAAGCAGAAATAAAAACTTTTACTGCTCACGAAGGATCAAGAACGGGAGACGCAAACACAAACTAGTTTACGTTTAGTGATAATCAAAAATCGTTTTAACAGATTCTCCCCGATCGCCACGGCGATAGATTTTGTTTTATAGACGCTACTGCCAGTATGGGTAGTCCCTTCCGAACGCCCACTCGGCGCTCATAAATTTTTTTTAACAAAAAAGCCCGATCGAGGCCGATGTTAATCACCCAGTCTACTTAAGACACAAATTTGGTTCTCTTTTTGTTTTCGCTTTCCACCGAGAACACCGGGGAACTGGTTCGATCCGATGCCAAAGTGTAAAGCATGTCCACGTCATAAATCATCGTCTAATTATTATGCAACTGAAGACTCGCGGCGTCTGGGTTATTCCGCGCTCTATTGTTCTCAAATCATAAAAAATTAATTTCTATTATATTTGATTTGCATATTTTCACACAGGCCGCTAATTGATTAAAAAGCAAATGCATATTAAAGCGGAATTCCAATTCAGGTTCGCGGCCGATCGGATTCGGATTCATTCAGATGTAGAACAAGTTCAATTAAATGGCTCGGACCCGAATAGTCTGTCGCAGTTTTTAATTGAAAAATAATCAGTTAGCGTGGAAAGTTTGGTTTGTTTACGGCGACTAAGCATTTGTCATGGATGTGGGGTGAGGGGAGGGTTCTGATGAATTTATACATTTTTCATTAAAAAAATTTACGACTTTTTTTTTGTCGATGGTGTTTATTTGAATGGTGGCGAGCTTAACGGTTGTACGTACATGGTTGGCTTCGTGGACTTCTTTAATTTATCTCGGTAATGCGTTCAAGATGCACTGTCTCTACAGTCTTGGGTTGGCGCCACAGTCTGCTTGATTTGATGAGAAGAAGTGGGACAAGGTTGAGCACAAGATACTTTAGAAAAATATATTAATGTCAAATAGTTCGCATTTTATAGCCGAACTAATGCGGCCTACTGAGAATATTTCTAGGTTAATAAATACGATCAACATTTATGCGCTTACATACATATCTGTCAGTGTTAATTTTAAGATGCAAAAAAAAAAACTATGAGCTTGATTCAAGCGTTTGCACTTCACAAGAAAAGCATGTTCAATAAAAAACGTTTTTGACAGTTTTCATATAGAAATGAATGTTAAGTATGCCTGTGCCCGTCTTACTCACACGAATATGGTTTCGTCTTGTTTTGTAGAATGCAAACAATAACATATATGTTAAATTTGATTTATAGCACAATTAGAAATCAGCTGTAGCTGCAACAAACTGCTGTTGCTGAGCAGGATGTTCAAATTTTGTGCTCACTAGGAACTTCCCTCATTTACCCAACATACAAAAAACATTTTCTTTCCTATAAAGCGCGCTACAAAAATTCTTTTTCACCCAATATCGGAGGATGAATTCAATTAAATACCTTGCCTATAATTTCTCATCGCAAGATCCCTTCTCACCAGTTCTGTCCGTCATAAGTACTCATGTTCAGTCAAGGAAGCAGTTGAGTTGTTGAGACTGTGAATTATATAATTGTATGTGTACGCGTCTTCTGTTTAGATGAAACAATGCGATTTTTGAATAAGAACTTTTGAACGATATAAAGCACCCATCTCGACTGTTGTACGAAAGTTTGAACGAATGGGCAACACTCAAGGTCCCCACAAAGATAAGAATGCGTAAGCGGTCTTAACAACCCAACATTTTACGAATTAGCCAAAGGAGATATGATGCAAGATCTCGAATTATGCTTTCGCAAGGTCCAATTGACTCAGCGATAAAAAGCTCGCAACCATCCGCTTCAATGTCTTCTTCTTTTTGTGGCGCTACAGCCCAGGGTGGACCTGGGCCTCAACCAACATGCCACCCCAGCCAGCACGATCTTTGGCTAGCTGCCTCCAGTTGCGCACTCCAAGTTGATGTTGAGGTCCTTCTCCAGTTGTGTGCGCCTCATTATCCTAGGTCGTCCTCTATTGCGTTGTCCCAATGGCTCAGATTCGAAGACTTTTCGGGCCGGAGCGGTGGTGTCCATACGCTCCACATGGCCTAGCCATCTCAAGCGTTGTATCCGGAGACACTTGACTAGGCGCATTTCGCTATACAGCCCACAGAAAAACTAAGGGCTTACGTTTCAGTGTCGATGTCGCGTAATGTGGTACTTGAGGACCTTCAATAGGACATAGATTTTGGTTCTTTCTGATAAGGAATATTTTCTCAATGCTAAAATTGTTATTGTCGAGAAGCCAACGCATCCATAGGGAGTGACAGTTTGATACAGATTGAGGACTGGGGGCCAGAGTCAACTGTTTTTCTATGGAAATGGGTCTGGAAACAGCCCATGTTAACAAACTTTGTTCATTTAAAGGCATGGATTTGAATGACCTTTGATTCATCCAGAATGATGCGCCATCCTACGCAGTCAATGCTACAAACCATCTTTTGCGCATCACATTCCCAAATGGTGGTATTAAACGGTTCACTCATAGTTGCGGTTTGACAGTTTTAGAACTTTCCTTGTCGAGAACCGTAAACGACACACATGTTATGCAAAAAATCCAGAAACAATAAAAACGTTTCAAGGTAATATCATTTAAACAATACGTGAGTTACAGTCCGAAAACATCAACAAATTAGGTTGACCGAATGCCCTACTGCGGAGCCATGCGACGCAGCCACATAAACGACGTTCTATTTTTGTCACTAATGGGAATTAATTAATCGGTTTTTAACTCAGTGTTTGTTGTTCCAACTCTTAGGCATGGTCATGAAATTTGGGTAATACCCGAAAGAATAAGATCGCCAAAACCAGCTGCAGAGATGAGAGTTGTCCGTGTTGTTGCGGGAGTTACACGCCGAAATAGACTGAGAAACGCGACAGTGCGGGGGGAACTCAATGTTGAAGAGGTACTTCTTCGGACGAAAAGGCATTTACTTTGATGATTAGGCCACGCGGTGCGGATGTCCCTTCACCAGGACTTCCGAGACGTGCCTTAGATGTGATTCCATCAGATAGGGGATCACGTTCATAAACTAGCTTGTAAATAGTTCCGCATGAGTTAGAGTCGATGGCAGAGGATCGAGCGGACTGTCAGTCTTTCGTGCGTTCATTGGGCGCCAAAAATTTATAAAAAATGTAACTGCTCACAATAAAAAGTCGGCTTAAGGAAGATTTCAAGTAACAGAAAAAGTGAATTACACAAAATCTAAACTTAGCCTAAGTCTACTCATTTTTGTAGTCCTTTCAGTGTACAGAAGCAGTCGCTCCGCTTAATTCGAACTGCTTTTGGTCTTCGCCTTCATTTGACTCAACGGATATCAACTCTTTTTATTTATTCTTGCCTTTAATCGTTGTTTAACAGCTTCTGCAGATCACTTCGAACCTACGTCATTTGTTTACTGCTTCACGCTTGTCAGTCCTGTAAAATAAACACAAAGAGCAAACTGCAATTAATTTCATTCTGCAAATAAATTAAGCAGATGTGTTCAATCAAATCCGAGAAATTTATGTGCAAGATCACCTTTATTCTGGAAGTGGAAGTAGTTCCTTAACTGAATCAAACGCAGATTACCATTTCAATAATTTAGAGCCTTTAAATTTATTTCATGAAGAAACCACATGCGTTAATGTCACTAACCTTCCGGTTATCGGGGGTTCATCGCAAGGTAAGACAACCTCAACTGCGAATACACCCATACGAATTAGCTGTATTTGTTTCCATTAATTTAGTTTTAATTTATCTCATAAATCGGCGGCAAAAGCAAAGCACGGGCATCTGCCAGCCAGCCGCGATTGTAAGTGACAACATTCCATCCGATGGCCGAGCCGAAACAAATACCAAACACAAATACAATATTAGCGAATCGTGCTTCGCATCGTAATATTCCCCGCATTCATCAGTACCATTAAAATGACAAATTGCATCTAGTTAGCATATAATTTAGCAGATTAAGCCGAGATCGCATTCGATTCGATCATCGACGCGCCGGGGCAGAAATGGCAAAAATTTGCCTCGGGCGGTCTTAAAATTCGACTTCCTTATTGCCGCCGGGTCCAAATATTTTTCATAACGATAACCGATCTGCATACAGTAGCGATCTCTGGCGGGAAATATTAATTAGTATTTTTATTGTTTTTTCCCATGCCAACGCGCCCAAATGATGTAATCAGCCGAACACATTAAACGACAATGCATTGGGGTATTTGGCACATTTCCAATGATACCGTGATTTATCGGCATATTCCGCGACGGCAGCAGCAGCGTCACCAGCCTACGGTGTGATCTTGAAACACGGTGTTTCGGATCGTATCTTATCGTCCGAATTCAAATTCAGCCCGTGAATCAATCTATCAACAACAATATATGCGTATTTTCGCCGTTTTCAAGTTGACGACGTCTCTGCACGTCCATTGGGTTCGTATTCATGCGGGGCGACACGGTGGTGCCTATCATGCGAGGTATTTCGATTGGTGGTCGGTGGCGCCGACCTTCCTCAACTTTTGTTTATGACAAATTGTTCTGGTTTCTTGATTTTGTTTTGCACTTCTGTCGGGATGCGCCGGGGAATTGATTAAGCCCATTGGGATGACCGTCGTTTTCTGCCGAGTATGGCCTGCTTTCGGTCGAGTGTAAAAAATGTAGACCTATTTAATTAAAAAGCAACACGATTCACAAATAATCTGGGGACATTTTTATTGTAATTTGCACTTAATAAGACCGACATCGGGCGCTGTTGGCACATTCTGCGAACAAGTGTGTGCTG
The DNA here is from genome assembly GCA_944738645.1 of Eristalinus sepulchralis. Taxonomy (NCBI): domain Eukaryota; kingdom Metazoa; phylum Arthropoda; class Insecta; order Diptera; family Syrphidae; genus Eristalinus; species Eristalinus sepulchralis. The sequence goes on from OX122886.1 coordinate 61,723,529, forward strand.
GCAACTGTTTACCCACAAGACAAGGTTGGCGCGTCTTCACTGATACGATATTGGCCACGGTTGTGGTTTTTTCCTTCGGTACATCTTAATGAGTCCCTCAAAAATAAATGCGCAATTACATAACCGGGGTTTTTTTCTTTGGTGTTTGGTTATTCGGTTGAGATTACAAATCAATCGTTACTTTAATGATACCTTGAATGTGAGGAAGCTCTCAAGGGATAAGGTCAAATGTGCACTTAGGCATGATAATCAGAAACATGTAAGCCGTTTATTGTGCTTCGTCCTTCGAAATTTTGGGTATATTTTCTTTGCAAAAAAAAATAAAAAACAATTGGGTTAGCGTGCGTCTTATTCACACACAGAGGGTTTCGTTTATTCAAATTCTTCTTAGTCATATGGTTTGCAAGTGAAATAATGTAAGTTGATTCGATTGTGGATTATACTGTTATTTTCGCCGACTACACTGCAGAAAATCAATTGTAAATGTATGACTCCGGATGGGGCCGATTGGAAGAGAAAATTAAAATACGATTTAAGCTATGGTGCGAGGATTTCAGGCCAAAACCAGATGTTAAAGCCAGATTTTGCGGGAAATAAATCCATTCAGGTATCAAACCATGCCCTAAGTAGATCTCTGACACAGTAAATTAGATTGGTGTATGACAGCCAAAACTATTGAAACTATGGACTCATATGAATTTGAATATGGGAGATTGAATTTAGTGGGAAAAAAGTGTCTGGATGTGTTCTATGGCACCTGAGAACATGTGAAAAAAACAGTAAAAACTGTATTTGGAGGCTTTGAATGGGCCCAGTGGCAGTGGTCCACAGGTGCCAGCTTGGTGCTTCACTATTCGCCACGAACGGCCGATACCGGCCCTTTGAAAACTACGCGTTCACACTTCTTACTGCTCAACCTCTATCAAACTGCTGACAACACTTAGCGATTACGCCACGTCTTTCTAAAAACCTGTACTTTATGTAGTAAAGCGCCACCGAACGGCTTTGACAAAATCGGGATGATTAATGTTGACCATAGAGATTGAAAAACAGATTTGAACTTGTTTTTTCAGTCCATATGGTCAAATAGCGAACTTGTAGAAAAAAAGAAACCGCACATGCAACAAGAGTTGAAAAGTGTCACTTCAACGAAAAACGCGAAATAAGGTGCGATTCCTTCCCCTTCGAGATATCAGACAAAACGAAGGATTCAAATTGTCGAATAATAGGGAATTTGAATGAGAGCATAAAATGACAACAAAAAAACGAATATTTCCACTCAGTGCTCACTAACTTGGCTAAAGGTTCGAGTTTACATTTTTGTGAGATGCTTTAAAGGATTTCCAAAAGAAAATAGGAGGCAATGCCCTCTCAACTTTTGAGGAGTGTTTCTTGTAAAAGGAATAAAGAAGGTAAAGTCGTTATCTCACCTTCTCTCTCCCTCTCTACCTTTCAAAGTAAATGGGTAGAGAAGGATGTCATACTCGCAGTGGAGGCTCCAGAATCGTATGCTTCTATCAAGATGGAAAACTGGTGGTGTGCTTGGCAAGAGAACCAAACAAGAAGATAGATGGGGATTGTGGACTAAAATATTCTGTGCGGTTAGTAAAATCGCCCTTAACTCGGAGGTCTTTCATCATGCCTTTCTGCTAAAGACAATAGTGCAACACGTCAGTAATAGGAAACTTGTATATCACATCGACGAAAAGCACGCTGTCACACAAGAATAGTTTCAAGAATCAGCAAAGACCAGTCCTTTCTGTGAAACATATGCCACAAAGCTGTCTTACCGCGGAGCTAATAGAAGGTGCTCACTTATCTAACACCTTAATTTATGCTGAACAGTTCCAAAAAAGCCTATAAAGGGTAAGCAGCAAAATGTATAATTTTGTCTCAGTTTAGTCTGTAACGAAAAAGGCAGCGACGTACTTTTAAATAAAAAACAAATCAAAAGTCTTCATAAGTAAAGCTCTGAAAGGTTATACGATTTCTTACAGTACAGCCCGGGTTTTACGCAAACGACATCGACATCATTAGATGCTACAAACGAGCCGTTATAGAAGCTTCCACGACTATTGAGGAAGAGGAGCCTTGAATTATATGATGATAAGACTATGACAGACAAACTTCAACCTTCCGTCAACCATTTAGGACTGAACGGAACTTTACTGTTGACAATTATAACTTAAAAGTGGCTTTGAGCTTATCTACCTCGGTCTAAACTTCAATCCTAATGGAAAAGCACCCTTGAGGAGGTTCAAAACTTCTCACTCGAGAGACAAAATGTCTGCCTTACAATATGCCTATCAGTTCTGCTTTAAGCGAGAATGGCGAATGGAGGAAAACAAAGAAGAGCGAACTCTACAAGTTTTACCAGGATATTGATGTAGTTCCAAAACCAAAGGCAAGACAACTGGAGTGGCGCAGCAACATTGATCGGATGGACAATAGTGCTCTAGCAACGAGAGTCTTCTAATCAAACTTACAGTTGGGAAAAGAAACAAATGTCTGTTGCGAAGAATAAGCCATTGCGGATGCCAAAGAGGTTGGCCAGCTTGGATGTGTCTTAAGAAGAGTCTCTTGCATTTAAGTAGGTAAAAAACTCGACTTGTAGCCTGGAGCAAACAATTGCAACTGAATTCATTTAATTTTCTTATTCTCAATTTCCACACATCGCCATACACAACGTTCGCGAGACAAACTTAATTGCCTTTTGGACATATTCCAAATTCATCTCCGGATCGAAATGCCACAAAATTTTGCATAAATTCGCAAAAATTACTTTAAATACAAATGTCAACGTCAAGACGAAGCAGACGAGCAAAAGAGACCACATTCTGGTATGCAGTATGCGCGCACAAAAGCGAGCCTAAAAAGATATTTTAATAAATTTTGAAGCAATTGCGTATGTCTTGACTGATTAAGAATTCCAAGATCTCAATTGCAGTGCTGCAACGCGGAGGCAAGTGTGTCGGTTGCAGGTGCTGACGACTGCACTGGGGTCGTTCGCAAGCGATAGCCCCGACGGACATGTCTTGAATAAAGAATCGGTTCCGAAGACCAGATTAAACACGAGTTGGCTCCTCTCTTTCGCATGCATGTCCGATTTCTGAGGTTTTCGCCTTTTTTGGCTGAGAAATTAGACACGGCCATGCGTGTAGCTCGTATTACATGTGCGCACTGTGAGCGCTGTAAGGACAGCGAACGCTGAGTAATGAGGCTAAATGTAATTGGGAAAAGAACGAAGGATTAATTGAGCTAATGGGTGAAAGGTCGTTAAGCGCAATTTATTTTGAAACATATTACTTTTTGCGCGAGTCCTTTGCACTGAAGTTAATCACTTTATTAGGTCAATTTTCGTGTAGCTCAGAAGTTGTTTTTGAGACTGCTGCACTTGGCAGTGTTCCCGTGAGCAGCTGGTGGCAGCCGACAGTAATAAATGACATATTAATGAGGGACTTAAATTGGCAAATTGGGTGAAGGAAAATGAGAGGAAGTGCTCTTTAAAATTAATGTGGCTGAAATAAACAAGTTTTTGGGAATGTTCATGCAAGTACATACCTTACGTCTGGTTTGGAATGCAGACTAGTTCGTCTGAGCCGAAATGCTGCCGTGGAATTCCGGTGGTGGCGGGCAAACATGTTTGACTAGTCAAAGGATAGCCATAAAAATTTGTTGTTTTCACTGCTAAATAGGATTGATAAGAAAGTGTTGGTTGGGAGCGGGAGCTCATGCTTCACTTGGATACAAGTGAGGTATCTACTTGACGATTCAAGTAGTCACTTTCGATGTGCATTTGTGAAAACAAGATCTCCAATTTATTGAAACGAGATGGGTTGTACTTGCCGTCCTTTGAAACATCTAAGAATGTCTTTCATAAGAAACTGAAATCTAGAGATATAATTTATGCCTGGTACAAGTATTTGCCGTCACAAAATTTGTTTGTTTTAAAAACAAACTATTTTTTCCAGAAAGGATATACATCGTGGGATTTCTTATGAAGAAGAAGAAGAAATGGTTCCTTCTTCTCAAATGTCTAGAAAGTCAAAAAAAAAACATCTATCTATGAAAATGCCAACAAATCTTAAAATAAGTACTACTCACTGCAATTGTTGTCAACGAGGGCTGATTAAACATGCCAGAAGCAAGCAGATATCAGGGGATTTATTTCTAGGTTGATTTCAACAGCATTTTATTGTAGAATTGTACAAATTTGACCCAAAACAAGATTTTTGGTGATGCCAATTTTCATACGCGACATTTGTTTAACGATGAAGCTCACTTTTCGTTGAATGTATACAACAAAACTGTCATACTTTTAGTGCTGATGATCCTTATGATGTGGTCGCCGTGGCATCGTGGGTAAGTGCGTCAATCCACACGCAAAAGGTCTATGTTCGATTCCTAGACGAGACACCTCGCAATTTTTCACGGCACCATCTCTTTGGAGTTGCAATACTCAGAGAGTACTAATCGTCTATGAAATTCAAAAACCTCGCCGTTCAGAGTTGGCAAAAAACTGTAGGTCCCCGTGAGAGAACAGTAGCACGCACGACTAGTTGTTCTAGAAGCTATGCTCTGGACTCTTTTAAACTAAACTCCATAAAAACTGACTGTTTCATGGGTTGGTGGAATAATAGTTTCGTACTTCTAGGACGTTACAGTGAGTGGTAACAGCTATAGAGTCATGATTAGTTACTCCTTCCTTCATTAATGGAACAACCATGATGTTCAGTAGCTGTGGTTTCAACAAGATCACACAAAATGTCATACAGCTTGTTCCGCAATTGATTAATTCCAGGAAACGTTTGGTAACCGCATTGTTTCACTTTACGGAACCTTGAATGGGCCTCTAAGATTTTGCATTTTAATGCTCCTTGACTATTTTGTGCGGGGATATGTGAAAGCGCTGGTTTAAGCTGAAAAGTCTGAAAAAAATTAGCCACTTGGAGGACAACATAAATAGTGTCAAATGTTGGAAAAAGCCGTCGAAAATTGATCCTCCATATTAGACGTCGTCCGGGCGGAGGCTGTGGCTGCTGTGGCTGTTATAATCGCAGAAGATTATCTTTCGAATAAAACAAATTTCTACCGAAGGTACACCCTTTATATTTGAAATTGGAAAATATCTCGAAAATTCAAAATCTCAGGAATGCATACTCCCATGGCGCCTTACGGTAAACCGATGGATTTTTTTAAATTTTCCTGAGAACGAAAACTGTATACCATCGATGTGTCCTTCCGCCATGGCTGTCACCATAACTTATGCCTCCCGAGCTTTAACTGTGTTGTAACATCTAATTTTTTTGTAAGAATTGTGGTGGCTTCTTGAGAATGTTCTTTATATTGACAGATTAATTAACGGATCTATTGATATGATGTTCAAGTTTAACTAAAAAGAATTAATTTTAAGTGCTGTTAAGGATTTATAAGGCGTCATAGTTGGAAAGTTTCTGCTCCCAACTCCAGCTTACACCTTCCAAAATAACTATAAAGCATCAGAGACATGCAATAAGAACATTAAAAAATTATGACACAAAGGACTACGACAACGGACATGAACTTATGGAAAATTTGAGATATAACACAGATATAACATACAATTGATGAATTAATACGACACCGTTGTAGACATTCATTCAATTTTCAACCAGTAAACGAAGCTCATATTCAAACATATGTAGTCGAAATTGATCTTGCTTGATTAGTGTTGTGCTCACTACCAGTGATTCAACTGCAATTAAAAAATCATGTGTCAACCCTGTGTCCTCACAATCATTGATTGCAACAAAATCCAAATATGCAGTCAGGGCTCTAAACACAATCATTTGGGTCTTCCAAAAATTGTCGTGAAAAAGAGCTGTCGATGTTCTTTCAAAATATCGCAACAAAATTACTAGTTACTTAAAGCAATCTCTGGAAAAAAAACGCGACAAAATCACTCGTTGCTGGTAAGATCTCAGAATAGTGTGGTCAGAATTATAGTCACTCGTTGCAAGCAAATCACCTTGACAGTAGCAGGTGGCGCGAAAACCAACGAAAACCTCACAAGAAGCTTAACTAAGTTTTATCTTCTGGACTATTTACAAAACACAGCCTTTCCCATTTCAATGCAAATGTCGCCCAATAATAAGCGATTTTAAAAGAACTTAATGGCAGATTTTTTCGAACAATTTTCGATTGACAATTGATAATGAAAAATGCATGCAAACGGATGAGTTGTGACTCTGAATGAAAGGAATCTGAGAAGATGTGAAAAGAAATGCGAATCTAATAGGTACCACAATGCATTTCAGCCGGGTTGAGTACTACCGTATGGTTGGAAGGCCTCTTCCTTAAGTTGACGAGGATGGGTATAAGCAAACCGCTGCTTTACACGATCTATAACATGGTAACGGGTAGGAGTTTTGTTGTCAAAAGTGGCAACAAAGTTTCCACCAACGTTTTCCAAATAAAAAATGGGCTCCAACAGGGTGCAGTGAACTCACCAATCCTCTTCACTATTTTCACCAGCGAACTGATTGGCTCCATGCACAACTTGATTGCATTCGCCGACGATTGGGTTGCATACCGGACGGCACCAAAGATAGAAGTCATTAACACGCTCCTGCAACGTGACTTCGAAAAAGTCCAGCAATTTTGCGACGACTGGAAGTTGAAAATCAACCTCCAGAAGTGTGAAACAATCCTCTTCCGGACTCCGTTATACAGGGCCTCAAGAGATAGGAAAAAGAATTGGCGCAAGTTCGGCATATTGGACCCACGGGGTCAGCCACTAGCCCTGAAGAGTGTAGTGCGATATCTTGGCATTATGTTGGATCAGTATCTGTATGGAGGTATCCATATAGATACAGCTCTGACGAAAGCTAAGAAAGGCTTCGCTATGGCAAGGGGGTTGTTTTACAGCAGCCAACTTAACGCCAAAGTGAAGCGAATCTGCTACACGGCCCTCATCCGGCCAATCATGGTGTATGGTTGTCCTGTGTGGTTCAATGTGAGTCCTTCCCAAATGGAAAAGATGAGGGTCTTCGAGAGACAATGTCTTCGCGCATGTCTCAAGAAGTACAGAACCCCGGAATCTGACTACAAGAAGTTCTATCCTAATGAGGTCTTGTATAACGAAGCAAACGTGAATAGGGTTGATAATTTTATTATTAAACTGATTCGGAGGCATGTTGCACGAGCCATGACCTCTGAGAATGATCTCATATTTGGGGCCTACTACCCAAATGACGAGTACCACGAGAACGCTCGCCGAAGGGGTTTTATTCCACCGGAAGCGTTCTTGTATCTTGACCGCATTGGACTGATCCAGGATGCGGAGGCATGTCCACTTATCTACCACGTGGTGAGAAGGACAGTGGACAGGCGACTGTTGTACGATGCCAACGTCGTTAGTCGGGATCGGGATGCTCTCCGGTTCAGTACATCCATCTCCATCCGTGATAGGATGGACACGGATGAGGACCGGGGGTTCTACTGGTGGTTAGAGCCACATCAGGAACCCCTAGTAGTAGGTTAGGGTTGGTCCCCCACGGCCAACTCACATTTAGTATAAGTTAGGTTAAGTTAATAATTAAGAATAAATATAATAATAACACATAATAACAAAAAAAAAAAAAAAAAAAAAAAAAAAAAAAAAAAAAAAAAATATATTTAAGTTAGAATAGGATATATTAAGGTAGATTAAGATTTTTTTGTAGAAAATTCCATAGATAGCTAAGTTTTTTAAAAAAACGTTTTCTTAGTCTTAAAAAAATAAATAATAGTTTTTATTAATTTTAAAAAAATAACTAGCATTGACGCCGAAAGGCAAAAACAAATATATTAATAGTTCAGCTTAGAGCGCCCGCATAGAGCCAGTAAGTAGTTATAAGATTTCGATTCTGTCGTGCCTAGGTTAAGCGTTTTATACCTAGTTTTAAAATACTATTAGATAAACAATAAAAAAAATGCCTTTTAAACTAAACTAAAACCGGGTTGAGTACTATTGCGTGCTTTTAAGCATAATGCAATAATGGATCTATTGTACATTCCACTAGATGGCATATCTTGTCTTCTTGAACTTTCAAACACAATTTTCCCTTTTTATTTCACTTTCTTTCCTCCCACTCTCTCACTCTCACACTGCAGCTCAATATTTCATCAGTGAACATTTCGAAAGCTTACTTGCATTCAAACGATCACTTTACGGTCAGTTAACAAGCAAAACGATTATTATTCAAGGCAATCCCAACTGTCTTGATAAATTTCATCCTAACTCACTTTTTCGGAGTCGTGATCACAGCGCAATAAAACCCATCGTACATTGAAAACAAATTATATTTGGTAACTCTACGATTTCCCCTTCCATCACACGCTCATCTCATTTCGGGCACTTTATATGAACATCCATTCTGAGGCAGACTGCGATCAATCGAAAATGTTAATTTCACCACTGAGATTCCGGAAGCCCTTAACGGCGTTTTGCCGTTTTAACTAATTCGATCATAAAAATAAAATCTATACTAATTTACCACTCATTCATAAGTTCACACGTCTCCCTCGGCTCTCTCAGCTGTAAAAAGTGGAGAAAAAAAAAATAAGAAACAAATCGCATTTATTAGTGCGGTGACTATAAAAGCAAAGTTTATAACTCCAACCACAACGGTCAATGCCAGAGATCACCTAAACGGAAAGTCTCATGCAACACCCCCTGGTTTCGGTTTGATTGCACGACTCTTAGTGGGCGCAATGTTAAATGTGAAGCCGAGCACTTCACAATCGGAGCACAGTCACGGTAATGACCCATTACAAATTTTTACCAACAAATGTGGCTCTACTCTATTCCTGACCCACATTTTACCGCATCGTATAATCGCGCAGGTTAAGGGCTAGCTAATGCGGATTTCTGTTTAATTTTTCACAAATTCATTTCATGAACAATGACTGCTTTGAACTTGAAATAAATCACCGTCGACCTTCTGGAATGTCTCTCTGCACGCTGGCTGCTCATCCAATGCTGCCGCTAAAGCTACAGAGCTGAAAGATTCAGCGTTTTAACTATGATTTCCATAAGACACGTCTAATAACTTTCATATTGTTTGTGTTCACTGGTAGACCATTACACGTTATTTGTAGGGGGATCTGCCTTATTAGCATTGTTAATGTAAATGAATATTGCCATTCTCTTTGGAGATTTATAAATTCTTCTCCAAAGTTAATGCAGTATCCGGTTACGGGTTTGGCCAAATTTACCAATCGAACAGTTTCCCCTTGCTCAAGCGACAGTTGAAGAGGTCTACACGACGAATTAGCATTAAGAACGCTCATTTCAAATGCATCAAATCAAGGCGAACAAAACGTCTTTTTTCCAACGTTTGAAGACTCAACTCAAAAATGCCCCATTCGCGACTAATCGATTAAGTCATTACAGCACCAGCAAGCTGTCAGCAGGGGGAAGCATCCGTGTCATAAATCAGCGTGGGTGTGAAAACTAATTAGTGCAATTTGCATTATTTTCGCAGCCGAGATTCCAGCTCGACTCGACTCGAAACAAAAGAAAGAAGAGTGGCCATATTTTCTCTCAGAACAGTGCCTCTTGGCTGAGTTCGTATCCAAGCAGGAGTGTTAATTTTAGCATTAGCCGATCACGGGTATCGGCAGATTAACAGTCTCTATTTGCCACATTTCCGATTCAGAGACTGTCTAGAAAGACCTAGAAATTTTGTTCAATTTCAAAAATTTACATATTCAAGCTTAACTGGCTTCTACATTTCGGTGACATATTTGCCTAATTTTTCAGAATTTCACACGTCAGGCGGCATTATTATGCCAACATGCAATTAGTCACCGATAACTCATGAAAACAAATTGACAATGGACGATCTTCTATTAAAATACGATGCTCATTGACATCTGTTAGCCTTACCTAATCATTCAAACGATGCGATTCGGAGAGGCCTCCTCGCGACAAAGGCAGCACACAATTTAAAGCCATTCACGGCACGCATTCTTATGTTAAACAGGAAAACTCAGCCGCCCCAGCTAACCGCCACCTGACCAAAACAAAAGGTCTGTCTTTAGTCACTTCCAAACATGGAGCAGCAGATGTCATTCTATGAACTGATGACTTATGTTGTACGACGGCTACTGTTCGTGGTAATTTGTAAGATCAACGTGAAGATTGTCGTCTGCTGCCCCCATCGACAACGTGAGGGTTTTACCATTTTAAACTTAAGCGAGCGAGTGTGTCGAAGACTGTCGGTATTTGAGTGGAACGGTCGGTGGGTAATTTTTTGATTTTTTTTTTCTCTTGTGTCGAGTGTTTTGGCGGACAGCGCCCATAACTTATGTACCACTGTCTCATCCTGCGAAGACATTTTGCAACCGACATTCACATTCCAGTGAGCGCTCTACTGTTTTGATGAACCAGACAAGAAGCTGTTGCACTTTACAGCCTCCAGCCGAACATCGCAAATGTTGCATTACAACTTGGCCGACCTAGCCAAGTTTTATGAGCAGTAACTTCGCCATACCCATATGGGAGACAGTGACTGACTGGCCTACAATTTTGTCCGTAAACTTTCCTGTTTACATAGACGAAACCATGTATTTCATCGAAACGACGCGTTAGACAAGCGTAAGTCTACTTACACTGACACGGACCTGTTTCTTTTTGTAAGAAATTCACGCTTTTTAAGGCATGTAGTAGGACTACCAGAATGCTTGGCTTGTTAAGAGTGCGTTATCCAATCTTGAATGGTTATGCGACTAATTATATTTCTACTATCGTCGGTGATCACTAAACTTTAATCCCTTTAAGGACATTATATCCGTCTTAAGATTCCGAGCATATTTTTAAGTGTTCCTCCTTGTGCGAATGACTTTTCCAATGATTCTATAGTTCCTGTGACAGTACACCTCTGTAACGTCCAAACAGAGGTATTCCATAATAGGGGTATAATAACATGATACTAACTGCTAACTCTTCAAATAACATTTTGTAAATTTAATAACGAAATAACGAAATAAAATGAAAAATAAAAAATGAGTAACATTGGCATGCCGAGGGTTTCGTTCAATTAATTAATGGAAAAAAAAATAGAAGTATTGAAATTTTTCACTTTTTCATACAAAGTGTAGCAATACAACTCAAATTTAAATCAACATATTTGGACTGAATACGAGTCAATACCCTTTCGATCAATCGACTTGAAGGCCGAGTATGATTGCATTATTGAGATGCACCATGGACTGTATTCACCAGTTTTAGCAACTCTACAAAAACTCGTCAACCTTTGCAGAACGACGATGAAAGGAGACTATTGCATTGCCAGCATTGACCAAAGCACTACCTAGAAAATATTAAAATATATTTTGACGTCCCTTTAACACACTTTTCTATAATTGTGCGTTTCTCAAACGTTATCACGTTATTAAAAAAATCTGCACAAATTCATCCTCCATGTGAAAGTTTTAAATTAAACCAAGAAATATTAAAAAAAAATCTGAAATTTGATGCAATACACGAAAACAAAACCCATAACATCAAACGGTATTTTAGAAAGGACCCAGTCGCCGTCGCACACTTTACCCAGAAACCACTGCAGCACCCACAAGCTCAATTTACACGTACAATCATCACATTTGAAAGTAATCCGCTGTTTTACGGGTAATCCTTTCAAGTGAGAATACCTGCACACGAGCTCGTCGCCAAGATAATTTGACCAACTTGCACCGCTAATGATAAACAATTTCATAAATCAACTCGGTGTTGAAGGTCTCAGCAAATTCCTGACACCGTTGCGCCGCCGCTTCGCCGATTCTGCGCTTGCAAACCGTCGAGCTTCTTCTCTGTTTTAATTTTTTTTCTCGCTTTAAATGCGAACCGGAAAATTAATAACTTGTCAGGTGTTTAAGCTGGTAATTTGGAAACCGAAGAAAGACGTTAAGAGGCTTAACAGTGTGTAGCCCTTCGGAGGCGATTATTATTTGTCACCTGGCCAGGCATAATGATTTTCGAGTCTGGCAATGAAAAACATTCTCATACGTGTACTCCGTACTTGTTTAAGGTTGAACTGAGATTAAAAAATCAGCTTTTTCTCAACGCCCACCTCGAACTAAATCTGTGCGCAGTTGTCGGTGAGGTTCATTTAATCTGAGTAGTCAGCTGTACCCACTCCGATGAGCACATCATTCATTCGAATGCCCCCAGAAACGAAATGATTTGTTTTCGGTCAACACACATATAATCGAGGTGTAATTGGCTCTATAACTCAATTCTAATTTGGCTCCCCAGTGACCAGACCCCAGCCAACAGTTGTTCTTCCAAAGAGCCAATTCCATCCAAATTTTTGGTATTTATGTTATAAGAGAAAATTCTCACATTCTGAAACGTGTAGGTAAATCATCTGCCGGGCGGCGGCGGCGGCGGCGGCCAAAATAATATAAAATAATAATTTAATCAGAAACTTCAAAAGATTAATTAAGTTCTTGACAACAATGGTAACTCGTGCGTCTGGTGGAATAGTACATCCGTCATCTCTCTACTGGGAAAACAAATCATCTTGAAACCGCCCACGTCTTCCCATCATTGTTTTCAGTGTACCCAACGGAATCTGGAAATACACAGTCTCGTTTTTCATTTGATTGTGCTTAAGTTTTGGTATTTCCTCATGTTAGCCATTTTTGTAGAAATGCTCATTGTTACTGTCTACTTTTGTAGACACCTCGGTACTGTCTGCTTGTGTCAATATTCAGATCGCTTTTGCCTCGGGTAGGTTCTATGTAATAACAGACGTCTTGAGTTCAATGAACGGACGCAATATCCATTTCGCGGCATCTCCTTTCGTGACTCACGGCACTGTGAGTGTGTAGCTCTTTTCACAATTGCTCTTCAAAGATGAAATAAGACTCTACGTCTCTCATATGAAAACAATAGCATGCAGAAACATCTGATTTATGAAGAAGCTAGTCGAGTAGTCTACTCGTGCTTAAAGTTTTCAAATTATCATATTTACATTAAAGTGTACCTTTGAGAATTAATGAATCGGAAGACATAGCGTATGATGTCAGAATGTACAGGGTCTTGCAACAAATGCGGATGGGTGTTGACAGTCTGTATGTGCACATATCTTAGTTTCACAGTGTCTGTCAATATGTTGCACATCTCGTTTATTAAATTTTTCATTTCTTTATCCAAAGGCAAAATTATGAAAAGTAAGCCCGCACGTGCAACTTACCAAATTCCACCCAAACCGAGAAAGTATATATTCTCCCAAACAGATGTCTAATCCGTTCAACATTCGTCGGTGCTGGGTCATAGGGATAATTGATGAAGTTAACAAAATCAAAACAGCAACGCCAATTCCCCACGATTTCGCCTTACCCTAATACACTTGTAATCAACTAGAGAATAACAGTTTGAATAAAACGGTTTCACAATTTACCAGCACCCAATGGCTTTTAGACCCAAAAGATTTTTTTTCATATAAGTTACCTTAATTTAGCTTACTTTCCTACTCTATGGCGCGGAAAACTGGACGCTACTAAAAGCGGATGAGGAAGCCCTTAGTCTTTTCGAGAGAAAAGTTTTGTGTGCGATATTTGGTCCTGTTTCCGTTGACGGAATCTGAAGAAGAAGATTCAACGCCGAACTCTATGGGCTGTACAGCGACATGCGCCTGGTCAAGCGTCTGCGGATACAACGCTTAAGATGGCTATGCGATGTAGAGCGCATGGACACCTCTACTCCGGCCCCAAAAGTCTTCGAATCTGAGCCATTGGGACAACTCAACAGAAGACGGCCTAGGCTAAGATGGCACACACAAGTGGAGAAGGACCTCAACCAACTTGGATTGCGCATCTGGCGGCAGCTGGCGAAAGATCGTACTGGCTGGTGAGGCATGTTGGTTGAGGCCCAGGTTCACCTCGAACTGTAGCACCACAAGAAGAAGAAGAAAAAGACAATGAAGCGGATGGTCGCGAGCTTTTTTATTACTGAGTCTATTGATCCTTGTGAACGAATAATTCGAAATCTTGCGTTAAATGTTGGGTTGTAAAGACAGGTTGCGCGTTGCGCGCATAATACGAGTATATCAAAGAAATTTGACAGAGTCTGACATCAGGCTCTCCTGTCGAAAATGCGAGCTTATGGTGTCGATGAATCTCTTCTTCAATGGATTAGAAATTGCCTTCCGAACCGTTTAATAAAAGTCGTATTGGATGTATTCGAATCCGATATTCACCATATTAATGCTGGTGTTCCCCAGGTGTCCGTTTTGTCTCCGACACTCTTCCTTATTGTTAAAAATTATCTCCTGTCTGTCACTTCTAATCCAATCCACTCTTTCGCTGTCATCGCTGTCATCAGCGAAGGAATGGATTTTTTCATATTCATTCATTCAGCTTTTCATAAATGATCTTCGGCATAGCCGCCCAAGAAAAATCGAACTTTACATGTCAAGTCCCACGATTTTGTTGGCAAATTAGTGTCGCAAAAACATGCAATTACACGACCAGGAAACTTATCACGCCATAAGGACTTGGTCGTATTGTGTGGCTTGTTGTACGTCTTCTTTGGTTTACATATTGTCTTAGTAATATTCTACAATGGCCCGTAAAGAAAGACGGGTAATATATAGTTCCATATTGACTGTAATCGTCAGCCCATTGGTATTTTCGAAGGTATATGACCAATAACACTTTTTGACCATAGAGCACACCGAACAATTACTTGTTCTAGATGTACTCGTAAAAGCACCTCTTCGATCACTTGTGGGTTTTCTGAGCCTCAATTTTTGGACGTTTTCTTTTTTAAAATGCCTACCGAGTGTAAATGTAAATTATTCAAACATCCAAAAAGTGTATCTTCTGCTTTGTAGATAGTCAGCAAACTTCAATTCCTGCTAATGTAAAACTTCGTAAGGATGATGATAAAAAGCCTCCTGCAAACTCAGGAAAATTCAAATCATCAGCAACACTTATTCTAACAGCAACAATATTATCGACTGACCGTGCATTATGATGTTCAGTAACGTTTTCAATTGTTTCGAATATCTTCACAACTTACCGATTGTTTACGACTATAGTAAACGTGTAATGCACGGAAAGTGGTAATGTTTAAATTGCCTTTTGTCTAGTATGTTTTGGTAATATAACACATCATTCAATTGTCGAACGGTCGATAATTAAAAATGGCAAATATTCCGCCAATTATCTAAACGACAGCTGACAGCTAACTTGGCAGTCAGCGCCGCCAACATAAAACCTCAAAATCAAAAAAAAATTTAAAATTGAATGTAAAGATACGGTAAGTAGCAACACGATATGTTTCTTATACTTTGTGCGGGGATTCCAAATCTTTCGTGCCATTGATTATTCCCACTTACTTTCCCGGGACATAACAATGTTTTAAAAGTGTTAAAGTTCCTCACAAATCAGATGGAAAAT
Organism: Eristalinus sepulchralis; assembly: GCA_944738645.1. Lineage (NCBI taxonomy): Eukaryota > Metazoa > Arthropoda > Insecta > Diptera > Syrphidae > Eristalinus > Eristalinus sepulchralis. Next base: position 61,738,961 of record OX122886.1, read on the forward strand.
GCAACTCTAGCCCGAAGAGTCTTCCAATCCGAACCATTGGGTGGAGAGAACAGATGTCATCAACATCAACCAACTTGGTATGCGAAATTAGAGGCAGATGACGAGAGGCTGTGCTAGTGAGAAAAGCATGATTGTTGAGTCCCTTGCCCGTCCCAAACATTGAGTCACCTTCTTTTTATTTTACATATAACAATTAGTTAATAGGGGGCGCCACTAATGAAATTATTACTTTAATAATAATTTTTTGTTAGCCTGCGACTTATTGAGTGATGTCTTAAAATTCAATTTTATTTTATGTACACATATAACTAATTATTTTGGCCACCGCACTGTGTGGTAAGGAATAAGGGCGTCGACTCGCACGCTGAAGGTCCTAGATTCGAATCGATGCTCGGAGTCCGTAAAAAAACTGCACGTTGCTTTCTACTTTTGACAGAACAAAATCACGCACAACCGAATGGTATTCGGCGCTTTTAAAGTACAAAAATGAAAGGCCCAAAAGAGAACCATTCACTTTCGATTAAATCAATGTCTCAGGCTTACATAAGAAGGTTGGAATAATTAAAGTATTGTCACTCCAAAGACGCCTTATGGAAAGTGTTTAAGCAACTCGCCGACAAGATCTACTCGACGTTTCCTAGGCGAACAAAGTCCAAAAACTTGGCAAATCTAGCTGTCAAAAAATTGAAACAAACAAACAAATATTTCGAGTTATAATTTATTCAACCAAGAAGCAACCACATGCCCGGCCAATTCCGACACATTACACACTTAATGATTAAGAACTTTCAAAACTATACATCCGCTGTCGGAGCCGGCCGACAACGCCCACATACGAGTATATGTACGTACGTACACACATGTGTATGATTTGATGCCTTGAAGATGCCATAATCTTGTTGCTAATTTACACCAGACAGCTAATAGAACTTCTTCGCTCGATCGACTGCTTTTGATTCGACTTTTTTTTTTCTTTCATCTCCGAATTTTTGTTTTTGGCAGATCGACCAATCGAATAACTAGTTTCATATTAAGGAAATACATCGAAGCAACTAAAAGGAGAATGATAATAGAATACTGGTTTAAGTATTCTTTTTTTTTTTTTTTGAAAAAATGTCAATAAAAGAATAAAATGTGTGACAAAGTGCTGGCAATTTTAATGTCTCTCATCTTTTTATTGAGCGACAAATTCATTCGGTAAAACCCAAGAAATACCTATGTAAATCCGGAACAATACAATGGCAATCAATAAACTGCCTTCACCTGGGGGATTGACGTTTCCAACACACGCAGTACTCCATCCGCCAGGAGTTATTGTCAGCCAGCCGTCGAACGTCATGCAATTAATTTTAATTAAGTTAGCGAATAGTTTGGTAGCTATTTATTTGACTCCTAGCAGGTTACATGAATTGGCAAAAAAAAAGGAAATGTATTTATCTGTTCCGGTTCTCGAGAGTAGATTTCAAATTTAGACGTGACATGCTTCGCGAGGGGGCTATGTTTAAAGTGTTATTTAGCATTGTCTCTGTGGAGTCAATTAATTTTGAAGGTCTGTGTGTGTTTGTGTGTGGAGGACAGGAATGCTTATAAGAATTAAATTCATAACTGCTCGCTAAACAAGAATGACGAACTCTAAGTTTTCGGCGAGGGCTTATGCACATAGTTTCGCTATCACAAGGGAATCCCCTTGTAAAGAAGCGCAATTAGAACCTCTGTGATAAACGAAAGGGTCGACTGCGTGAATCACCCATTCACGGACTACTGATCTGGCATTCTGTTTGCTCAACACAGACGCGTGACAAGTGTATAATGACCCTTTCAGCCAACTTACGAGTTTCTGTGCATTTCCAATTTGAATTTAACTCATATCACAACCGAGAAGGCGGGTAATTTGAAAAGCGAAACATCTTAATGACTTCATCAAGGCATTCCGTGCTGTGACTCTTAACAGCGTACTTATATTCGAATGCAAGGCATTCATCAGCAGAGTGCAACAAATCATGCGCCGGTATGCAAGGAGAGCGTGGTACGAATGAACAAAAAAAAAAACAAACAACAACCGAAGGCTTGTTCATTTCTCGTTAATTGCCTCATACATTTCACACCCACACTCACCGCCCCTGTGGGATGAAGTCGGAGTCCACAAGCGAGTTCCAATTGATTGACGGTGTGACCAGTCCATTCAAAAGTCATCCATCAGAGGCATCACGTGTTTATTCAGAGCTCAGATGTGTTTTAGAGGCACAAATCTGCCATTCTAATCACGCAGCTGAAGCTCACGCTTATTGCCATCGATCACCTCAAACAAATGGAAGAAACCAACTTTGCGTCCACCTCTCGAAAGCCTTGAACGCTCCAATAACTTGTGAATAGCGCCAGAAACCAACAATCACATTCCACGCCACTAAATTCCGGCAACAAGTATGCATATCTATCGCACAGATATCTCATTCGGATAAGAGTTGTCTTTTGAATCCACCTTCTAACCTTGCAATCGATTTCGAGCATCTCTCGCATTCAGGCAGCCCTGTGAGCAAAACGCCACCACTACCACCACCATCACCACCACAACCACGTGGAAACGCAATTCATGCAAATCACTCCGATTGAAAGACAATGCTTCTGTCCGCCAAGACGCCAGCATCATCAGCAAACACCGGTTTGTGTTAATGAGTCTGAAGCATAAGAGACATGTTCCGTTTTACGCAATGGTATAGCTTCACAGAGCGCCAGTGTTCCGCGCATCCGCCACCGCCGCCACCACACGGTGCAGACATGAGACGAGGCAGTAGAGGATTGATCGTGATAGGAGGCAGCCAACACTTCAAGTTCATTTTTATGGCTCAGTTGGTTCTGGAAACCAGCTAGATGGGATCTCCGAAGAATACTTATTTGTTCATCTTGATCTATGCTGGTATAAAATTTAATGGAGCATTCGGCCGATGGAATGCGAGTACCACCGACGGTGGCGCTGTCAGTGTAACCAGGGATGAATCAGTTGCGGATTCGCTGGGAATTTTCAATTCAAAATACTTCTTCTGCCATTGTCTTTGAGCTGGGACTTGAGTGAATGGTCGTGCTACCTAGATGCATATCGGAGGCAAAGATTTTGAAATATTTTGAGTTTGTGTATGCCTAAGTGAACTTGTTGTCTTTGAAAAAGGGTGAGTGATGAGGAGCATTCTATGAGAAAGACTTAAAAATTGTGCAATGAGACCTAGAGCCGATTTGAATAGATTGAAAATGAGGTTGAGATACAGTAAAGACATGTCAAATTTAGTAAAGTTGACTGAGAAGCTGGAAGGGTGTTTTACATAGAATGGAAAATAATTCTTTCCAATGCAATTGATCTAAGGATTCTAATTTTGTGTGGATCTAGACTGTTTAATGACGGATTATTCTTTGTAGATATATTTACTGACTTGTGCGAATATTTTCCACAAAATCGAGATTAGCAACAAAAATAAATTTTATGACAGTTCAAAAAAGAAAACAACTTTAGAAATATTATCCTGTGTGCGCGAAATTTTTTTTTAAATCACACAAATTTTTTTGTTTCATTAAGCCAAACAAGCAAGTTTTTTGGGCTGTGAGCACAAGCATACCGGGTAACATTGTTGTTTGCAGTTAACAGATTTTAACACTGTCCCTGTTCGATAGACATCAGGTTGGGTGTGAAGTTAAATCTTTCCACACAAAAAACTCCCAGTTCGACAATCTTTGAATCCGAGCCATTTTTACAATATACTTGATTAAATCTTGATCGGAAAAGGCGTCGGAGAGAGACCCTAACAAACTAAGTAATAATAATAATAATTGAGTGGCACTACAGCCCATAACGGACCAGGGCCTAGCTTCTACAACAACTACTCGTGTTGTGCATGCTACTGTTCTTCACGAGTAGAAGGGACCTACAGTTTTTAGCTGATTCCGAACGGCGAGATTTGAGAAGCTTTCCATAGACAATTAATACTCTTTGAGTGTTGTCAGCAACTCGAAAGAGGTGGTGCCGTGAAAAACAGCTAGGTGCCCCATCCGGGAATCGAACCCAGACTTTCTGCGCCGCAGTCGATGCACTTACCACTGCGCCACGGCGACCACTAACAAACTAAGTGTGCAATATGAAATGCAATTGGCGAAAGAGGTACGTTAACTGAAGAGCTGTTAAGAATTTGCAATATATGTACGTCAATGTAGAACTTGCTGGCCCTATGCGCGTAAAAAGGGAGCTAGACGACAAACAAAACAGTTATTCACAAAGTGTCCCAAGATTTTGAAATAGTCAAGGACGTCATCTATCTCGGGTTCACGATGAACAGAAACACTGTACTCTTTCCAATTTCTGTTTCTTGGTATCTGACGAAGAGGCATCAACGCACAAATGAAGAACCTCTTGGCCCTGTATACCCTGTTTGCTTTGATTGCTTTCCGGGGAAACGATTCAAGGAAAATCCTGTAAACCTTGAACTCAAATAACATGCACAACCAGACCTAAAACTCTTGTACGGACCATTCGAAAGAAATTCTGTTCAACTGAGATGGCGCACACACGTCGAGAAGAAGTTCGTACAACCTTGAAGCAGCTGGCAAAAGATCACTCTAGCTAAAGACATTCATTTCTAGGGTTCCATGTCCATCGCAGTATGTAACGCGTTTTTTAGAAGAAAAAGCTCTGTTAGAACGTCTCATAGTGGTTGCCGTGGCGTAGTGGTAAGTGCGTCGACCGCCGCGCAGAAAGTCTAGGTTCAATTCCCGGACGAGGCACCTAGGATTTTTTCACGGCACCACCTCTTACGAGGTGATGACAAAACTCAAAGACTATCAATTGTCTATGTAAAAGCTTCTCAAAATCTCGCCGTTCGGAGTCTGCGAAAAACTGTAGGTCCTTCTACTCTTGAGAGAACAATAGCACGCACAATACGAGTAGTTGTCTTAGAAGCTAGGCCCTGGTCCCTTATCGACTGTAGTGCCACTCAATTATTATTATTAGAACGTTTAATAGGTTGTCAACTTATATATAACCTTATATCTAACCCTGATGACTATATATCTATCTCCTTTTTAGACGGTAACGGTGACGAATTAGATTCGGGACTGAGGCAGTTAGGTTATAAAGAGCGAGATGATATCACAGTGGGCTCGATTTTCGTTTTCAATTCCAAGCCCGAGGGACAACGTCGTAGAGACCCCTAGCCCAAGACAGTGTTTGTTAAAGAGGCGAGTTCACTGATGCTCAAATTGAATCTGCCTAAGTGGAAAACGCATCATAGAGAATAGTTATCTGCGATATTTTTAAAATTTTCCAGTGCAAGAATATTCGGAATGTTTTATTACAAAATACACTCATAAGGCTTTGGAATCTTAATATTCGTCGTCGTTGTCCAGGATTTTGGCCAATTACGACCAACCGCATGAGCCATTCTTGAAACATTTTAAATAAAAGTTGTCATACAATACTACATTTAATTTGTAAAAGAAAAGAAAAGAAATTGAAGGGAGGGAAAGCAGGCATTTTTAAACAATAAAGCCTTCGAGCTCTGTATTGCAACTTTAAAACAAAAATCTCTTAAGCAAACCATTTCAATATCACATGCTCTGGTACAATGCAAATTACTTCAAGTATACGGGAGCCACTCCCAATTATGCTTTAGATTCCGGACAATGACTGATAGGTGAAATGTGTTTTCATCTTAAATTTCATGAAAGTCGCCTCATAGATTAAGGAGTTACATGGAGTGTGATCGACATGTCAGACAGTCAGGCACAACGAAACTATAAGGCTTTCGTCCTTTGAAGACTTAACAACTCAGAGAACGACAAGCATTTTTGAATTTAGAATCATGATTTATTTATAGAGTAATTTCCGTGCCAAGTACAGCACGGAGCTTAGTTCCTTTTTATGTGGAAGAAAACTGTCGAGCCTTCCTATACAAAATTTCTACTTTATGCCCGCCTTGCAAAATACTAACTTCGAGCTTCGGGACACACCCACCGTCCAAAGGTTTTCAAATTCCTTTTTTTTCTAAAATTCTTTACACAATATGCAAAAATGTTCTAAAAATAAACCAAAGCCACTTCGACGCCACTGCGATCTCGTGCATGGGCGTGCTTGTCTAGATTTCATTCAAACACTTCTATCTATGGACAGATCTAAAGGCAAATAAACTGATTGATTCATGAATCACACTCTGAGTGGAAAAAAAGTGAAAAGAAAAACAAAAACAAAAGAATCAAATGCAAATTCCTAAATGCGTGGGGAAATTGTGGCTCAAGTCCGGTCTGGCTTTTTTCCCAATTGAATCATCGCGTGCTATTCATAATCCCCCCGTAAACCAGCCAGCTTTACATACGCGTTGAAAGGCCAACAAATACACAGAAGCGGAGCCAGCTACGTCGAGAAAAAACGAAATGATCTGCGGATTTATTTGTCAGATGACTGCATTAGCACCTATCAATGAGATGAGAATAAGGCGTTTTTTTTGGCAGTTCATTCGGGTTTCGCTTAAGTCGCCTATTAAATCATTTCATTCAATTTCCTTAACGATTTGCTCATATAATATTTTCAACAAACCTTGATCTTCTGCTCTATAATTGGTTATGCGGCGAGTTTTGGCGTGGTCAAGTCTAAGCCTTGGACTCAGGAGGGGGATTTCTGGGAATAAAATCGATATATGGTGTTTATTGTTTATCATTACATTTCGTTTATACTAATCCATGTATCTAATGGCCAACATCCGTTTTAAGTTAATCTTCCGCTTTACTGGCGCTGCGTACCTCTTAAATGAGCGCAAATAAAGTAAATCTGAAAATGTTGCTGAGTAAAAAGGTGAGTTTATTTGATTTCTTCTCGGCGAGATCTTAGATGTTTTATTGCTGATTTAAGATCTTGTTCTGTAGATAGGGGAGATAAAAGTTGATGTTTTACAAGTGGAAATCGAAAGACACAATCTCGCTTACTTGACGGGTTGTCATGACTCAGCCCCCTCGAAAAGGAGTTTTAAAATCGTAAATTTTGTCGGGAATATTTATAGTGACATCATTTATGTGGTTAGGCGTAATTATATTTCACTAAGCAAGCGGTAACTAATAGAAATTACGGCAGTTGCAGTAACCGAGATTATTGCATATGAAAATTAATAATTGAGTGGCACTACAGCCCACATGGGACCAGGGGCTAGCTTCTGCAACAACTACTCGTGTTGTGCGTGCTACTGTTCTTTCACGAGTAGAAGGACCTACAGGTTTTCGGCGACTCCAAACGGTGAGTTTTGAGAAGCCTTTCATAGAGAACTGTTACTCTTTCAGTGCTCTCAGCAACTCGAAAGAAGTGGTGCCGTCCGTCCGGGAATCGAACCTGGGATGTTGATGTATGAGTCAACGCTCTCACCCACTACGCCACTGTGACCCTTACTCATACTCCCTAGACTCATTTAAACCTTTTTAGTCCTACTTTAACGCTACTAAAAGCGGATGAGGAAGCCCTTAATCTTTTCGAGAGAACATTTTTGTGTGCGATTTTTGGTCCTGTTCGCGTTAATGGCATCTGGAAAAGAAGATTTAACGACGAACTCCATGGACTGTACAGCGACATGTGCCTAGTCTAGCGTCTTCGGATACAACGCTCAAGATGGCTAGAACATGTAGAGCGTATGGACACTACTACTCCGGCTCCAAAAGTCTTTGAATCTGAGCCATTGGGACAGCGCAATAGATTTCTCGTCATCAAATACATGCGGTCGGCAACTCCTGATCGTTGTCTATGGTTGGTGCATAAATCTTCTAATGCCTTTACGAATTAGGTACTGTTTAAATGAATTCGAATTCTCGCCGTCATCGTCTTCATATAAAATTCTTCATCTCGCGATAAAGGTTTCTCAACCAAATCTCTGTCTCTTTAATTAAAATTCAAATAAATCACAACCATATCAAGAGTGTTTTGTTGCACTCAACCTGTAAGGTCATGAAATTCCGCCTCTTTTCATTCCTAAGCCAGAAGAATGCTTTCAACTTGAAGTTTTTAACTTTATTTTTGCCAATAAAACTGCTACCTAAGTCCCGAGAAGGTTTTGATACGCTTCGAGTTCCAAAAACAACAAAAAGTTCTACTTATGGAAACGTAAATCACTGCAGCTTCTTCGACTACATCTAACTTCACACCAGATACAAATCTTCATTAACCTTGCGGCTAATCGTAAATAAGAAACGTCACGACTCTGACCACTCTTTGCATGAGTCGAAGCGAAAGGCAGCGAGCGAAACGCATTTCGAGCGCTTTTAACGCACATACGAGTTGTCATAATAATTTAGGCTGACGCGTCAAGCGCCAAACCAGAACGAAACCTGAAGCGTTGTGTGAACATTTTGCGTGATATAACGGCATTAATAACCTTCCCAAAAGACAACAACAAGTTTAAAAGCATTTTGCTTAAAATCAGTGTGCTGTGGCAAAGGTTAAGTCCAAAATGGTAGAGACGAAAGTAATTGTCTCAAGCTTTGTGCAGATGTTAAGTAAATCAGCTGATGGAAGTTATTTCATTAGCTCAGTTTTCAGGCACGGAGGGGTGCAATGTTCCAGTAAATTTATTGATGCCATCAAGATTAAGATCCGCAACATCCTGATGACAGGTTCAAAAGCTCTCGCCACACAAGGCATATACCACTTTGAATACAGATGGTGATTGCAGATATCCGATTGTCACGACTTCGGAAGGCTAGTCTGACGATGGCATGGGAGTTCACAGAGTTCATACAATTCTTTCATTGCTATCCAATCAGTGGTCATTGATTTGTGGATTTGGTGTAACCTTAAGCGAATTCCTCAGTTAATTGGTTCCGTCTTAGGAGAGACTGCTTGTTTTGATTTGAACACTTTAAGATTAACGTGTTTTTTTAAAGAAATAAATCGGAACTACAATTTAGAAATAGTCAAAATAACGCACTTCTTGTCCACCAAGACAGACATCTAGAAGATGTTTCTCTCGTCTAGAAGCCAATTCTTCTAAAATCCACGTACTTCCTCAATTTCCACCGCCGCTGACTCATTTAGCAATTATCCATAATCTCTTCTCCAAATACCAATTTATTTGAATAAAGCAAATGCAAAGCTGTTTAACTCCTTTCTACAGCTGCCATGTTTGCACTAGAACATGCCAATCCCGCGAGGGGATCTCTCGAGTAAATCAAAAAGCAAATTCTTTCCAACACCAGCTCTCAATAAAATAAAAGTCACCCGCATGCCGTCGAACTTGGCAGCAGATTCGTTCTATTAGATAAGCTCATCAAGGCCGCTCGGACGGCATTTCGTTGACCACACGATCGATTAGCTAACAGAAATCATACAGCATCGTCTGGAACAATCTAGATACGAGCAACGGGTGGAAAAAAAGTTTTTTTTTTTTGCAAAGTTTTGCCTACCAACATTGACCTTCAATAGACGCTACGAGTTTGGCAGATGTGATGCGTGACGTTTCGCCTTCCTGGTCACAAGGAAAGCATCTGAAATATCTCCATCCGTCAGACAGGAGGAATGCTCCAGGTGACGCGTGCGTTTGTTCTTCATAAGTGTGACAAGTGTCCACTTAATGTGGACATTGGCGATGACAACTTCATCGCTCACCAACATGCGGACCGCGGGCTGAAATTGAAATTCACTCATATAGCACAACATCTGTTGGCGGGACCAACAAACATGGCTGAACATTGAAGGAGTGGATCGCAACTGGGGGCGAACAGATCACGCAGCCGGCAGCACGAGTTGCCGACGCCGATTCAAAGCAACAACAACCACCACGACGACGACGACGACGACGACGACAGATTCCCTGCAGAGTTGTGTCGCATGGCAGACGAATTCCCCATTCGAGCTGAGATCTCTGCACATGCCTCTCCGCAGCAGATGGTTGCATAACATTCGGACTGCGACTTGATGTTATCCAATAAAGGGAGTGCTGGGAGTGTGCAGTGAGTGGTGTTATTTGAATTGCATCGCGTATCCATGTTCGGTGTCCTGAGGTTAATGGGTTCAGGTCGGCGGCAGTTGGTACCGCATACTGCCAGTGTTCCAGGCTATTTTTAGACGGCTCATACAGATTGGAATGCGCTGAAGGTCAGTGCAGCGATGGAATCGTATCTTCTCCTGTCCGATTACGATTGCGCTGTGTTTACATGTAGGCGTGTGGATTAAATTGACGCCTCGTTGATGCAGATAATGAAATTGGATAAACAACACTCCCCACCATGACATCGGACCCTCCCCTCGCCGAATACATTCTGAAGCTCATTTGCAATGCAAATAAACTAGCGACTGTCAAATTAAGACCTCCCGCATGAGCTTAGAAGATTGAAATAAATAAATCCACCGATTCGCTAAGTTATGGCTTTCATTAATTTTTTAAGAATTTCAAAAATGGAAATACTGATCGAAAGCGCCACGGAAAAGCAGTTCTGGAGACAGGGAATACCCAAATGAGGCATTTAATTTGGCGGTCGACGGCAGTAATCGAGACAAAAGTCCGGATCAAGCTAAGTTCGAGTTATGATCCAGTGATGAACAGCTACTGTGTGCTGAATTGCGATGCGAGATCAAACGGCACCAGTGCGAAATTTATTTAGAAGGATTCCAGTTTGAGTGTTGATTTGAATGACGGCTGGGTGGGTGGATATTTGAATGACAAATAAATAACGTTTTTTTTATCAAGAATCGATATCTCGTGCTTAATGTGCGGTGATCTCCTAACTGGTTCCACCTGTAAAAGCCTTCAAACTGAAATGCTTATTTATGTATATTCAACCGTTGCTAAACGGAGTGAAGCCGAACCCCATCATCGCTTTAATTGCCAGTCAATCACAACGGTCAGATCCGCATGGCACCCTGACTTCTTTCGCAGCCAAGACGCAATCTGCTAAATGAAGCTATGACGGATTTTGACATTTGAAGAGTGTCAGTATGCATGAGTGCTACGGTTCAAGGACTCTGCAGACCGAGTCACCAACAAATCAAATTAATGTTCAAGGACTCTAATTTTGACTAAAAATATATGTATATATTAAAAATATGGATGGACACAGCGGGATCCTCTGTTAGCCGCTTGTCTTCTTATTTCTCCAGAAGTGTCCATCACACAGTCAACTACCGCTGAGAACAGTGAATCGCAACTCTATTCCGACTGCAGGCCTCAGCCGAAGTAACACTGACTAAAATTATGAAGTGGCATCACAAGCTAGATTTGACAGATGTGTTGACTGACATCTTGCTTGTCGGGAGCAATGTGCTGAGTGTCGCTGCCAGAATAATTACTGACCTTTGTTCGAATCCACGTTCGGTTAAGAAAATCCAGTTTCGGCCGTCACACATCAGCGATTGTCTTCACATCTCCGACCTTGAGGTGCATCTGTCCAAATTAAGCCACAATGACGTCTTCATTCAACTTCCTTCGTTCCCCACAGTTCTGAGCGGGGCAACATCGTAAACCAAAGCCAAAGTCAACATTAATACGCATTTAAGACAAACAAAACCAAATCCAGCGTTTACACCCTATTGTGGTTGGTATAGCGTATAATTTTCACATCATTAGCTCATCACCTTTCCAAAAGCATAACCTGACAGAAGAATACCAATTCAGGCAGATGCCTGCTTTCAATGTCACGAGCCAACAATGCCTTCTCAAATAATAACGGGCAATTAAGTGAGCCTCCATAGAGTCGGCCTCGTTACTCTCAACTAATTTCCCCTGCGAGACAAAAAGAAGCTCGACCCCACGCCCCCCTCAGCCGCTCCCCATTCTAGATGTTCGATTGGACAAGGGTCCCTCATGGGTCTCAGACCTCATCATCATTAGCAGCATCAGCATCCGACGCGCCGCTACTATACGCGCACGCTGTTCATGGCGCGATAACATTCATCCTCACTGCCGCCGTTGTCATCGCCGACGCTGCCGCCATTGTGCCAATCACAACAATTGCCACTTCACACTGACACCACTTTGACACGGTGTGCAGTGTCAGGCCGGGAATGTTATGCAACCAGACTGCCCACTGCCTATGATTTTAAAGCCGCGCATGGGTAAACGGGCGGAAAACCTGTGAGGGGACGACGAGCGGCATGGAATCGGTCATAGGAAATGGTCGGCAATTATCCAAAGAGCTTCTGCGTCGACACTGCGCTGCGATATTTTTGACTAAGTGAGCACTTACTGCCAACTTGACAGGCACATCTTACTGCGTACCATCGGGACGTCATCTCGTTTTCCGTTTCGCTGACCATTTCATAATTTCAGATGCAAATGACGTATCCCCAGTGAGACAACCGTTTTCAAATTGAAGATGGATGTGCACGAACTGTGAGGAAACCCTCAGCTAGTTGCAAATTTAATTGCAGATCGAATGGAATTTCGGGCTAGCCGGGACGGTGACCTCAGCCTTAAGGTGAATTAGCTCGGCACTTCATAATGTATCGTTAACACGTTGATGAGTGGATGTGCAAGGCCGGCCTATTAGAAAGGAATTCTTTTCTCAACGTTTTTTTTTCTTTCTGCTTTAATTACCGGCTGGCGTACCCATATAGTTGCTTAATTAGCACACTTTTGTTATGGTCAAGCACTTCGAGTGCAAGTCAAGTCAACTGCCACATTAAATTGACATCAAATCTTGCGTAAATGCTTTCTAGCGCCAGCGCCACACCACCCCGGCTATTGCATGTTCCATTTTAAGAGACTTTGAGCTAAGCATTAACATGTCTCTCCGCACATCCATGTCTGCGTTGTGAATGATTTCGTGAGAGGCGAGGCCTTGACTGTTTTGACATCTATGTTTAATTTCATTATGTCTGTTTGTATCAGCAGTTAGCACGCAGGTAACGACATGTTGATTAAAAAATATGTTTTTCCAATTCCCCCAGATTCAATCGATTACATTTTCACGGCCGTAAAAAGATTCAAAATTCGCCAACTCGATGGATTGGATTTCGTTGATTAGGAATATTATTTTCATTGTGTTAATTTCACATCTACAGATTTTAGATTACTTTAGTGATTATGATAAGCTTTCTTTGAATTTTTTGAATGAAGTTAGTTGGGCTAGGTTAGGGAGACGTAAAAGGGGGACACCTCAATTGAGGCGGCGCGGCGCCACAAAAGAAACTGATTCGATGTGATAATGTGGTTTCTCAAATTAATTTATCACTTAACGTTGGTATTTCCTTACATAAGGAAAAAATAAAAACTATGACCTCGAAACAGATCGAATTTTGTAGATAACACATCAACAGCAGTGCCACCTTTAAGATTTTGGAAATAAGGTCTATAAATGAACCTTTTATAAAAAGCCAATACACTTCAGAAAAATACACACATAGTTCTAACAAATAAAAATACGGATCCCTGGCTAGAATTTGGCGAAAAGGAACGATCAATTAACAGCCATTGGAACTAGAATGTACAAAAATTTTAATTTAGTTCTCACAATTTACTTAAACTAGTAATAATTACAATTATGCATAAAACTATCCCACAAGCCCACACTCTAAGGTAATAAATTTAAGATCCGCATTTGCACATACATAAATTGCGGTAGATGTCAAGCAGATCACAAAGCATAAGAGGGGAAGAAGGTTCCAAATAGAAAACAATGATGGCACTTAACGTTCATTGTTCCTTTTCAACTTGTCAACTGGACATAAGAGAAATGTATAGAATTTTTATTTTAGCAAAGAAAACTACACGAAAATTTTAATTTTCATAAAAATCACGACATATTGCTGCAGATAACGTGAATGTATTATTCATGGAAAGATATATACAAGCCAAATGCTTGGGTACAATACGTAACGATTTAAATAAAATTCATCTGTTTAAAATCTATTTCTATCTGAGATCTATCTTTAAAGAAAACATACACAGAGGGGGGTGTAATCGAAAAGACAAAGCGAGGAACAATGAAATTTCAGGAAATTCAGGTCTTTCTGATATTTTCGAATCTAAGCCACTGAGACAACGCAACAGAGGACGGCCTAGGCTGAGGTGGAGCACACAAGTGGAAAAGGACCTCAACCAACTTGGAGTGTGCAACTGGCGGCAGCTGGCGAAAGATCGTGCTGGCTGGAGAGGCATGTTGGTTGAGGCCCAGGTCCACCCCGGACTGTAGCGCCAAAAGAAGAAGAAGAAGATAGTCTTTCTTAAAATACACTCTCTATCGAAAAAAAGAGATGTCTAAAAGCCTTTCAAATGTCAAAATATTGCAACATCTAGTGGACTTAACGATCGTCTCGGATTTTTCTTGGCTTCATTACTTTTAAGATACTGACAATACTCAAAGTTTCTCAAATTTCGCAGTTCGGAGTCGGTAATGAAGTTCACTTTTAATTTTAAGTTGGGCAGCGATACAGTTCTTAAAAGAATTGGAGTTAGCTTTCTTAAAAGAACTAGCGCTGTGAGTTTTCTTACGCATAGAGAGGACCCACAGTTTAATACAGACACCGGTCGACATAATTTAATTGACTTTTTTACAGATAATAAGTATTCCCTGAGTGCGAAAAAATATGAAAATGTGATAAATTGGAGATCAGCCTCTTGTGACACTCTAAAGAGTAATATTAATCAAAATATCACCCCGTATTGAAATATTTCTAGGATTAAAGTTCTTCCATAAGGAATTAGTAAACTTACGCCTTTGGTAAACTTGAAGATAATTCTATTTTATACCAGCACTCATTCGGTTGGAAGATGTGTGGATTGTTAAAGGCATAATGTGGACTCTGAATTCAGTTTGAGAATTCGAGAAACAAATTTCGCAAAGAAACAAAGCAAAATTGAACCTCAGGGCCTAGCTTCTGCTTCAATTGATCATGTTGTGTGAAGTGGCCTACAGGTTTTGCCGATTTCGAAAGGTGAGATTTTGAGAAGCTTTTTATAGACAATTGGTAGTCTTTGAACGTTGTCAGCAATTCAAAAGAGCAGTGCCCGGAAAAAAAGGCAAAGTGATTCGTCCGGGTATGTGACCTTTTAAAATATCAGTCATCAGATAGAAAAAAAATCAGCATGTGCAGCACCCGGTTCCCACTTAATACAAATTAAGAGGAGTCCGCGCTTAACGCTCTTCTGCATCCGGTAATACACATGTCGTAAGGAATAAAGATGAATGCCTGCACCTTGTCTTGCCACCACTAGTGGGTATGTGGACATTTTTCGACAACAACACAAGACACTGGGGCAAGTTTGCAAACAGTTATGTAAGATTCTTACTCATAAAAATCAACCACTGTTGTACGTTATTTTCTACTACCAAAGGGAAGCACTTATTCTTTAGTATGAGTTTCTGGAGAGAAAAAATAGAAAAACTGGTCAATTTAATGACTCGAGATCAAGAGGTCTAGTTCTTTTGTCCTTCTAGGTAGGTGCAAGACGTTAATTTTGTCAAAAAGTTGAAGTGAAGTAAAAAGTTAATGGTACTGAACTCATCAAAGAGCTTGTCAACTTTCGCAAAAAGTCAGGTTTTGTGTGTACTGTGTGTACGAAAACTAAAAAGATCTTAGCGATATTCAGCTGATTTGAAATATCTGAAAAGAGAAGTTTACTTCGTAGTTTTCGTAAAATAAATTTTCAAAATGTCACGAAAACGAACAGATTTAACATATGGTGAGTTCTATCATATTCTTCATATTTAGTTGCGTTCAACTTTGTTATGACTTATGCTGAAAATAAGGAAATAATTTTGTTAAGGTAGGTATAAAGGAAGAACGTTATAAGGAAGATATAAAAAACCTACGTGTGTATACTTGACCTGAACTCTACAACGAAATCTCAACGTAATTTCTACTAACTTCGTCTTAAAGTAAACACGTTCCTATTTTATTTTAAACCCGTTCAACACTTTTGTTTCATAATACAATAATTTGCAATCACATTCCATCCTGGTTCAACGACCCCTCCCCCACCATGATAAGTGAATTATGTGGGATCTAAATCGACTGAAGGTTGGAAGAGATACACACAAGTGTTATTAACCTTAAGACGTTAAGCAGTTTGTAAACAAATATCCCGCTATAACCATTAACAAATTCAAGCACGAGATATTTCATATTCGAGCAAAAATCAGCAATTTTCAAAAACAGCGCTGTAAATGATTCGAAAAACAGTGCCAAATAAACCGAAAAAAAAGGCAATCTTAAAGCAATCAACAATGACAGCGACTGAGTGCATAGAGAGATTAATAGCCGACGTATTTAGTGGCACAACATCAGCGCGAAATTGAATTGAATTTATCACGCTCCTCCACGTAACCATCCTCCACTTTCACTGCACACAGCTCACAGCCACCGCACTATTAGTTACCAATTAGTGTTAATCTTGATGTGATTTTATAATAGTGCTGTTTTCATAACTTGTATCCATCTTTAGGAGATATTAGCGATCTGTCAGCTGAATGGGGAGTGTTAAGAAAATTTCCTTAGATATGCTTCTTTGAACGAAAACCTAAAGAGAATAAAAGCAGATAACGCTTAACATTCTTCTTATCCTTGCGCCATTAGTTGAATTTTGACCTAAAGATTTGCAACATTCATTATCTCAGAGAAACAATTGAAAGGAGCAGACGTAGAAAGTTTGGTATTTTGAGCTTTTTGTTTGTCATTTTCGTGCCCGTAAGTCATTAATAACTCTTCCTATGGAACACATCTAGGTAAACGACGGAGAATGATTGTCCATCCAGAGGAATGTGACGCATAAAAAAACGTTCGGATTGCTTGCACAGAGCTCATAAACAACATCGACTTCTGTTTCTTCTTACTGCCAAATACCGCAACAGCGCCACACAGTGGCTTAACCTATGACAGTGTGTCGCTATGCGTCACTCTGGTAATTGTTACCAGACACTGGCAGTGTAAACTGCGAACTTACTCTAAAGTAATTCCCCAGATCCGGTTCAACTGGCAGACCGTAGATGAGTTGGGTCTAAATGCGGACAAAGACAAAAGCTTCTAACCTCAGGTTGGACAGTGAGTGTGAAGCGAAAACCACAAAACTACAGTCAGAGATTATCAGTTATCTTCAGGACTGTGAATATGATGAATCCGATTTAATTATCAGCCGGGGAATTACGTTACAAGTGTATCATCTTGTGTTTTATGTATCTGCTCTGCAAAATTGGTACTTAAATTAAATCTACTTAAATTTTCAAAGAAACTGAAGTCTTGGCGCTGCCCTGATTTGAATCTCTACGATAATTACGGGCTCCGCTAAATGTTTCCTAATCAGTATCCTCGTCTTCCTGTTATCGGATTTCAAGGTCACGACACCTCTGTCTTCAATGATTGAATGAGTTCTTGGATCCCAAGCGAAGATGTGCCCGAGATACTATTCCAGAGTCAGGGTGAAGAAACTTTACAAGTTTAATGCCTGAATTAAATCATCAAGCAATTGGTATTCTCACGAGGCTGCATTCTGGCATTCTGGCCGTCGGCAATAAGTTGGTCATTAAACCTTTGGTGCCGCCTTCTTTACGTGGAAGAAAAAAAGTTGACTGACTCAGCAGATCATTCTTGCTTGCGATAGTAATGCAGTATTTAGAACACCCTCTTTCTGCGCTTCCCGCGCAAAAGGAAGTGGAACGCAAGAGCACTCACATATGTATGTATTTCACGTATGATCAGTCTTTAGAAAGTAAATTCGATGATGAAAGTTCGATCACGGCTTAAGAAGCACTAGAATTAGAACGCGGAAAATTACTCTAGATAGACATAGTATAAGTTGGGATGACAACATTCGAAGCGGGCAAGATTGAATGTCTTATAATTTTATAAGCAAACAGAACCGGATACGATGGCTTAGAAAAATGTTTCCCTTCTTAAACACTCGCACACTAATGTATCCAATAGGTTCATAATCCATCTGCATACCCTTTTGGAGTGAAAAGATGAAATCATACATAAATATGTGCACTCCTAGGTCCAGCGCGACGTTGACGGTAATAAAATTAATTTGCAAACAAAAAATTCACCACACTTTCCACAAGCGCAGCACAAACTTGTTGAAAAGAAGAACTAAAAATTGTTTAGCACAAATAGGCCATTCATGAAATCTTCTCCTCATTTCGTTAATTTCTGAACTTTAGAAAACTTCACACAGTCTGATTTGGTTATACAATGCGGCTGTACGGCAAAAATTAAGAAAGATTTTTTTTGGCAAAATTAAATATGCACGAGAGAAAAAATTAATACATGAGAGTAACCACATTATCAATGCACAAACCTTTGGAACAAAGTGTTGCCCTAACCGAACGTTTGAACACTCAGTTCGAACTTTTCGTTAAGTGAATGATGATGCATCTAGCAACTTTTCGTTATGTATCGACATATATGTATGTCCGTGCGTACAATATGATTGGACCACTAAGTTGAAAGTGAGTTCGATTTTGGCCAACAGTACTGAGCAAGGAGATACAAAAGTAAAGAGTTCAAAGGAAACTCACAAAATTTGGAGAGTGAGCACTGTGACCTTGAACGAAAGTTGTGGCCTCATATATAAGGTAATAGCTCTCAAAACTAACATAAGTATCTAGCTAAATCTGTTCAAGACGAGTGTACCAACGTAACAAAAAAAAAACAAAATCGAGTGAACGTATTCCGCGAAATTTGAAAGTTCCCCTTATTTTTTGAACAGACCTCGTATAAAGATTTTCCAAATTTTTTTTGACAACTTTGAATTTAATTTGTCAACTAGTCATCAAATTGTTACTATCGATTCATTCAGTAAGCTCAACATTTTCATCATGATGAACACGAACGAGGAAAGTGTGCAGAATTTTTTTTACCGGCATTCGGAGTCGGTGAGTCGGTGACCGTAACTTTAAGTTCGTGAACTCCAACTTTCGGTCGTAATTCTTGCCCTAGTAGACGCACTAACATGTTTAGCGTAAAAATTTGAGTCCACTCGTTCGTTGTGTGATGCTGTTATGTCAGTTGCACAAAGGGTTAGTCGATGTGTCGAAACTATCCCTGCCGTTTAGACATCCATAACCAACGATCGAAATCAGTCAATTCCACGGTGTTCTCAAGAATTCGCCATCGCTCAGACCACATCATGGCGTATTTGGAGAAAGGATATTGGCTTACGTGGTCGCCGTGGCGTAGTGGGTAAGTGCGTCGACCCACACGCGGAAGGTCTAGGCTCGATTTCCGGAAGGGACATCTCTCATTTTTTTACGGCACCATCTCTTTCGAGTTGCTGACAACACTCAAAGAGTATCAATTGTCTATGAAAAACTTTTCAAATCTCGCTATTCGGAGTCGGAAAAAGATTCCGAGATTCCGATACTTGCGGCCCCTCGATTGAGTGATGCAGTTTTGTAGATCTTAATGAGACGAAGAAAAAATTGTATGGGTGGGGGGGGGGGGGGGAGCGTCTAATCGGCTAAGTTTAGACGGTATTCGTGTTCAAAAACTGAAAAAAGTCCATATTAAAAAAGCCCCGAATTCTTAGAAATATATTTTTCTTGAAAATTATTTTATGTTTCTGTTGCATACATTTTGGCAGAGATATTAATGATCCATTGAAATCGCCCTTAGAAGGGTTTGTGTCCTTACGAAGAATATACGTTGCATTGCATCCTGTACTACGACCTTTATGTTTACAATTAAATAGAATTAATTTCGTGATGAAATATTACCAAATTTATGATTAGGATATGCGCGTTATAAAGGAGTAGATGCATTTTAAACAAAAACAGATTATTCATTTCCGAATAATTTACATATGTGATTTACAATTTAACAATCTACAATAAGCTTATTTGTAGGTGGGTGGTAGAGGGGAGATTGAGAAAGGGGCAAATTGGTGTAAGAAACGATTATCTTAAGAGGATGTATATATTGGGAGGGGATGTTACTATGGTGATGGGGATGAAGTGGTTTACGGTAGCGGTAGCAAGCTGAAGTGGCACCCAATTGCCAACCGCCATGCAGAGTTCTTCATCTTTAAAACGTCTTCGCACAACAAAGTGGTCATCACTGCTCAGAGAAGAGTCAGTCACTCCACTGCGAGTAGCCTTCAGTGTCCGAATTCAAGGCACAGAGCGAGTCGAAGGTATAAAGGAAGAAAGTCTCTGTGACTTGTGGCACATTCGCTTGGACTTCTGACTTAAGAAAACCCCACAAGGTCTAGGAGAATCAAATTCGTTCGATCTTAGTAGACTGTTCACATCACCTCCACATGAGATGACAAAGTTCTCACATCGTTCTCCAGTGTAGCAGGACCATTGAGTGTGTGTTGTGTGGCAAACCCATTGAAGGCACCTGCCACTGGCCCTGATCAATGCCTCGAAAAAAAGAGTGTAGGGAAAGGAAAACCTTCTATTGGTGAAAGAAAGGCCATTATATTTATTCATGTCATTCCGTCAACTGCACAAAACAATAGATTACGCCACGATTTCCGTATATATGTAAGTCTTGGTGTTTCCAGGTCCCAAAGTAAGTGTTAAGATCTGCTCAGATTTCAGGAATATGTCCAAAATCCACTTCGAATTGTCACAAATCACCTAAAAATGTTTTCAAAAATGGCTAAGATCACTAGGCAGATCTCCCTGCATATGGCCGCAGCAATTTTTGAGTCTCCGACAGTGCGAAAAATACAATAAAAGAGCCAAAATATCGAAAAACACAAAAATTTAAAGGGAAAAAGGTGAAAAAAGGGAAAAAATATCGGAAAATTAAGAGCGGCCGGAGAGGCCGCTCCGAGGGTATATAAGGGGGTCCAGGCGCGGGAGCGAGTTTAGTCTGTCGTGAGTTGTCCTAGAGTGTACATCGGAGGTAATTGGGGTCTACTGATTTTTTTCCCAGGTACTCATGTCCTCGGGTGCATGTTGGGGTCACCACCACCCACTAGTGATGTCTGATGGTTGATGGTTGGTGTCTTCGATGGTGGCTGATGTCTTTGATGATGGGTGACGTCTTCGATGGTGGCTGAGATGGTTGATGGTGTCTGATGTTTTGAATGGTGACTGACGTCTTCGATGTTGGTTGACATGGTCGGTGGTTCCTCACATCTTCGATGGTGGCTGAGATGTTTGATGGTGGCTGATATAGTCCATGGAGGCAGAAGTGTTCGATGGTGCCTCACATCTGCGATGATGCCGATGGTGCCTCACATATGCCATGGTGCCTCACATCTGCGAAGGTTAATGGTGGCTGCAATAATGCTGGTGTCTGATGTTTTCGATGTGGTCTGAGATGGTTGATGGTGCCTCCTTTCTTGGACGATGGATGACATGGTCGATGGTGCCTCACATCCGCGATGATGCCGATGGTGCCTCACATATGCCATGGTGCCTCACATCTGCGAAGGTTAATGGTGGCTGCAATAATGCTGGTGTCTGATGTTTTCGATGTGGTCTGAGATGGTTGATGGTGCCTCCTTTCTTGGACGATGGATGACATGGTCGATGGTGCCTCACATCCGCGATGATGCCGATGGTGCCTCACATATGCCATGGTGCCTCACATCTGCGAAGGTTAATGGTGGCTGCAATAATGGTGGTGTCTGATGTTTTCGATGTGGCGTGAGATGGTTGATGGTGCCTCCTTTCCTGGATGGTGGATGACATGGTCGATGGTACCTCACATCTCCGATGGTGCCTCACATCTGCGATAGTTGATATTGACTGACGTCTTCGAGGGTGCCTGAGATGGTTCGTGGTGCCTTCTTTCTGGATGGTAGCTGACATGGTTGAAGGTGCCGGACAGAAGCGGACTACAAGTTGCTTGATGATTGGTGGGATCTGCTCAAATGAGTATACTTAAGTATTTCTTTTCTATGCACAATAGTTTTTTAATATATACACATATTATATATGCGCACATACATATACATTCGTTTGAGTCATGACTCCCGCGTCGAAAATTTTACATGCTAGCATGATGCGGGCAGGCGCGCTTCGTCGAATCTTAGGTTCTTAATCTTCTTCAAGACACGAACAGGTGTTCTTGGGTTAGGTAGGGCTTTCTCACTTCTCTCTCTTTTCAGGTCTGCTTGTTTCATCGTTTTTCAGGTTTGTTCTTCTACTTTCAGTTTTTTTTTTCTTTCGTCTTAGGTCCAACTTTCCGGGCGAGTCGTGATGATAGTCGTAGTATTTAGTTCCCTAGTAGTATTTAGTTCCCTAGTAGTATTTAGTTTCCCTTGCCAGTCTTGTGGTTGATAGCATCAGGCTTGTTTGCGCAATGGGCTCGTCGTGCGGAATTGCACTTCACCGAAGATGCTTGAATAGAGCTCGTGCGGCGAGAGTTGAAAAGGCGCTTCCCTCGCAAACGTAGTGTAGACAACGGACGGATGATGTGCATCAAGTTAAGATAGACAACATCCTGTTCGTTAGTAGTAGTTGGAAGCCATTCAGCGCATTCAGTCGAACGAAGTTAGAATGGAACGGACACTTCTCTCGTAGTAGTTTATTAAATGGATGATATGCATCGTAATGACACTACAACTACCGCACGGTCAGTGGCCCAATCCAAAGCTACAAGGATTAGCAAACTTACGTTCTTTTTATGGTGGTGGGATAGTAGTTGCAAGAACGTTTGAAAAAAAAAATCTAATTGGGTCATTTGATCCGCTCGCTGTAGATTGAGTGTTAAGATAGACAACATCCATTTTGTAGAAATGTAGAGTAGATGACGGACGGATGATATGCATCGAATTAAGATAGACAACATCCTGTTCGATCATATGAGTCAGAAGTGTTCTCCTTCGACTTCCGCTGAATTACGTTGAACTGAGACTTCCCTCGTAGAGTAGTAGAGTAGACGACGGACGGATGATATGCATCAAATTAAGATAGACAACATCCTGTTCGTTCGTAGCGATCGGAAGCGCCATCCTCTAAGCCTGTCTGGGCCTTCAACTCTTCATGTGAAGTTGCCTCCGCCGTTGTTGCTCGTGACTGTAAACAAACTGGTGCTCCTCCAAGATAGCAAATAGATGATTGCCTTCGACTTAAGACGGACAATCGTATGCCCCCTTCGTAGTGTAGATTGCAGAGGGACTCAGATTTCCTTTTAGCGTGACTTTCAGAACTAATAATTTATTTTGTGGCAGTTTGAATGTCATACGGCGCTTCTTAGAGATGTTTGGGTTACCTCTCCGTAGATTCTTTCTTGTAGTTGATTTCAGGTTAAGCAACTATTCGAAATCTCGCAGTAAGCATCAGTAGTTAGTTGTAGTCGGAAGACTTCTCCTTCGTGCTCGTCGACGCTCCCACTTCTCGGTGTAAGGTTATAGTTCACCGAAGTTGGTGGTTGCAGCTAGACGAGCTGGAGTTGACGAGAATGGCTTCGCTTTGAAGTAGAGTAGACAACGAACGGGTGCTTTGGCTTTGTTCGTTTTTGTGCAGGAACTCAAATTGATTTAAGCGCGATCGGCTTTTAGAACTATTGATTGATTCTGTGGCAGTTCGAGAACAGCCCCTCGGCGCTTCTTAGAGTGATGTTTGAGTTTCTGCGTAGATTAGTATAGACAGCGAACGCTCTTAAGTTTGAAACATTTTTTTTTTCATTCTAGAGCTTTAGCTTTGCACAAGGGGCTTTGGAAGGGATCCCTAATTTTTCGAGCCTCTTCTACTTAACGTGAATTTTTTCTGTCTCCTGGGGTTAGTTTGGGGAAAATCTTTTATTGCCGGGACATCAGTTTCGTCGGTTTCATCGGTTTCGTCAGTTTCATCGGTTTCATCGGTTTCATCGGTTTCATCGGTTTCATCGGTTTCATCGGTTTCATCGGTTTCATCGGTCTTCCTCCAAACTGAGAACGATCTCTAGAATTCGGTCTATTTTGTGGCTTCTGATTTGGGCACAGTTTTGTCCTCGAAATAGTCTTCGTTTAGTCGCGCTTTTGACACTTAATTCATCCTCGGATCAAAAACTTGCTTTTGATTGCAATTTCGTGTCCGCAGAGTTCGAAGAAAACCTCACTGCTTCGTCTGAGGTGATCAGTAATGGCCAAGGTTTCCTTAATGTGCACCTCGCTTCAAGGGCCAGGTCAAGAAGATGTTGCCTTGATTTTGATTCTGGTTTCGTCTACGATTTGGAACTCGATTTGAATTTTGATCGTGATCCACTTTCGTCTTCGATTTCAGACGTTTTTTGAATTTATTGCTGCTATGGTCGGTTCTGTAGAGACTTAAGCAAGAAATTCGCGATCCTTTCGGGTTCTCCTCGCTGTCGAAGACATTCGCGATGGTGTTTGACTGCTGTATTCCTCAAGATCCTGTATGGCAGGCAGCGCTTTAGAAATATCGAAAGAACCAGATTAGCAGTAGTGAAGTGTTGTGTGTTGCAAGCAGATGTGGTGGCTTCTTCCCTTCCCTGGGAGGAGGCTGAAAGTGGTCTCACGATCTACCACATCTCTTGCGATTTGTGTAAGGGCCCAAAAGTGTTTTTTTTTCGTTGCTGATCAGAAAAGATGCAGGAATGCAGTTCAACAATGACCACAAGCGGTCCAACAGAAGCAAGCCGTTTCCTGAACATATTTATTTATATTTTTCTTTTTTTTTGTATTAAGAAAAACACAGAAGCTCCATTTGTACAGAAGTGTCTGAGGTTTCTAGTATACTTCGCGACTTAACTTAATCTTAAACTTAGCTTAAGGAGCTTCTGTTAGGCTTTGACTTGCTTCGCGTTGCTTTTTAAATTGCTTAATTAATTCTAAGTTGTTCGACACTTTCCATGCAATCGTTGAAAACGCTTTTCTTTCTGATATTTTTCAATGCAAGACCTCAGACTAAGTTTCTTTAGATTAGGCATAGCTAGGGCTTAGAAATTTCGTTCAAAACACTTGGGAATCTCTGTCCTTATTACGGGCCAGGACTATCGTTACTTGCCTTTAAAAGTAAACTTTAATTGAGGGTATGCATGCACTTGGTTCCGGGATGTCTGTTCCCCCTGGATTGTTTCTATCAAAGGACATCAACAGATCGGGTAGAATACCTTAGACAGGATGGTTAGGTTAGACAGGTTAGTTAGGATAGCTAGATGCGATGCAGATTTTGAGTAAATCTTTGGACAGCCAAAGAGCTAGGCATAGATAGGGCCGTCCTTAGACAGGGAATAGTCACTTTAAGTAGGAGATACTTAGTCAGGCACTTAGCTTAGATAGGTAGGGACTCAGAATGTTTTGCTTTTTTTTTGCTAGTCCGGTGTAATTACTTCATTCCAATATCTTTGCACAATTTTTGATTTTGCTCGAACACAGATCAAGAGTAGGTTTAGACAGTTTAGGAGGGAGATAGCTAGGTAGACAGCTTAAACACGAAATTTTCTTAATTTTCCAAAAAATTCTCCCACTTTTGTCGATTTTTCAAAATTCTTGTGCAAAGATCTAGGGCTTAGAAATTGCAGACTTAGCCACGTAGAAAGCTTTTATCGCTGTCAGTACATTTGCGTTATTCGGGCGGGAGGATATAGGCGGTTGTTTTTTCTTTTTGTTTTTTGTGGCGGTGGTAAAATGCTCTCTGCGTGGAGAAGTCTGTATAGGTTTAGCTCGCGACTTGGTGTAGGACTTCGAGAGCCAAACAGGAACAGGTCTCTTTGAAGTTAGGTAGGGGACCGCTCAGCGGACCCGACAGGTGTCCCTGAGGATAGGTAGGGAGACCCCTTGTGTGCTTCAAACAGAAGTGCTTAAGGATAGGTAGGGGACCGCTCTGGAGCACAGCAGGTGCTCCCGAGGATAGGTAGGGTTCTAATCTTTTCCCTTCTGTTTCAGCGCAGAATCTCGTTAATGCAGCTGCGTTCTTAGATTAAGTCTTACGTGCACATGTCTTTCATAAGCATACCTTGGCCATTTATTCTCGTTGTTAGCCGTTTGGTTAGTCGGAAATTCTCGAAGTTTGCTGCAAAGCATTTTTTCGCCTTTTGTCTTCGGTCGTAATCGATCGCGAGAATAGCGTTTCATATAAAGAGGCGAGTCATTGAGAAGCATTAAGCATTTTATCTCGTTTTGAGAATATAATTCACTGAACTTTCCAAAATAAAATGCATTAAAAAGAAGAAAGAAGAAGACGGTTTTCGATCGACACATTGCTCGGCGGACCGCGATTGCCGTTGAAGCAGACATCGATTGAAGCGGACATCGGGTGAATCAGAATCCGGATTAGATTCCAAGTCCAGAAACCAAGCTCCAGCTCGTGCTACTGCTCCTGTATTGTGTGTTTGTGTAAGTGAAAGTGAAAATGTGAGCTGATATGGTGGCTTCTTCCCTCTGGGAGGAGGCTGAAAGTGGTCTCACGACCTACCATGTCTCTCGCATATGTGTAAGGGCCCAAAAGTGTTTTTCGTACGATGACCAGAAGAGGTCCAACAATGTCTGCAGCTTTCCAGTTACGTGGCACAAAAATGCAGGGTAAGGCACTTCGGTGCATACAAAAACAATAAGTAAGAATTGTTGTTCATTTATTTCTTTACCTTACTCACTTCGGTTCTCGGTTGAAAGCATGCATACCAAACAATACATTTCTCGGGAAAATTTATTTCCAATTAACCCCCTCAAGACGGCAAACAGCTGTCTCTGAGGCTAGGTAGGGGAACCCTCAAGTGACAGACCGGTGTCCTTGAGGCTAGGTAGGGGACCCCTCAGGACCCAAACAGGTGTCCTGAGGCTAGGTAGGCCTCTGCTCTGCTCTTTTCAGGTTTTCTTATTTCGTTTCAGGCGGGCGCGACGCGACGGTATTATATTATTCTTTAGAAATCATTTGAGGAATCAAGTTAAGGAATCAGTTGGGGAAGCATCTGAAGAATCAAGTCTGAAGTCATCTGTGAGGAACCATTTGAGAAATCATATTGAAGAATCAGTTGAAGAAGCATTTGTCTCGTACATTTGTGGATTCATTTGAGGACTCATATGAGGACTCACTTGGGGAATCAATTTGACGGATCGCTTGAGGAATCACTTGTGGACTCATTTGAGGAATCAGTTGATGACTCACTTGACTTCTAAATACTTTAAATTTGCGTTAAATTTGAGGAATCAATGTTGAAGAATCAGTTGGGGAAGCATCTGAAGAATCAAGTCTGAAGTCATCTGTGAGGAACCATTTGAGAAATCATATTGAAGAATCAGTTGAAGAAGCATTTGTCTCGTACATTTGTGGATTCATTTGAGGACTCATATGAGGACTCACTTGGGGAATCAATTTGACGGATCGCTTGAGGAATCATTTGTGGACTCATTTGAGGAATCAGTTGATGACTCACTTGACTTCTAAATACTTTAAATTTGCTTTAAATTTGAGAAATCAATGTTGAAGAATCAATGTTGAGGAATCAGTTGGGGAAGCATCTGAAGAATCAAGTCTGAAGTCATCTGTGAGGAACCATTTGAGAAATCATATTGAAGAATCAGTTGAAGAAGCATTTGTCTCGTACATTTGTGGATTCATTTGAGGACTCATATGAGGACTCACTTGGGGAATCAATTTGACGGATCGCTTGAGGAATCACTTGTGGACTCATTTGAGGAATCAGTTGATGACTCACTTGACTTCTAAATACTTTAAATTTGCTTTAAATTTGCGTGAAATGTGAGGAATCAATGTTGAGGAATCAGTTGGGGAAGCATCTGAAGAATCAAGTCTGAAGTCATCTGTGAGGAACCATTTGAGAAATCATATTGAAGAATCAGTTGAAGAAGCATTTGTCTCGTACATTTGTGGATTCATTTGAGGACTCATATGAGGACTCACTTGGGGAATCAATTTGACGGATCGCTTGAGGAATCACTTGTGGACTCATTTGAGGAATCAGTTGATGACTCACTTGACTTCTAAATACTTTAAATTTGCTTTAAATTTGCGTGAAATTTGAGGAATCAATGTTGAAGAATCAGTTGGGGAAGCATCTGAAAAATCAAGTCTGAAGTCATCTGTGAGGAACCATTTGAGAAATCATATTGAAGAATCAGTTGAAGAAGCATTTGTCTCGTACATTTGTGGATTCATTTGAGGACTCATATGAGGACTCACTTGGGGAATCAATTTGACGGATCGCTTGAGGATTCACTTGTGGACTCATTTGAGGAATCAGTTGATGACTCACTTGACTTCTAAGCATCACTAATAACGCGACAATTTGAGAAAGCACGCGACTTTTAACGCGACAATTTGAGAAAGCACGCGACTTTTAAATTTAATGGATAAAGACGTTATTTAACGAAGGCTTAGTCCCTAGCGCAGACGAGGATACGTTCGAATCTAAATCTGCACTCATAACCATCATTCTTGTCTCAAACACTGTCTATCACGCCCGTCAATGCGTCGGAATATGTCCTTTTCAGGGCATTAACTGCAACTAAAGCAGGACATTGAAATTGTGATTCACAAAATCCCCTTATTCTTCCTCATAATAAGTGGAGATTTGAATTGCAAACAGATGCTGCTTCAAATGATGACTGAAACCGGCTTAGTCAAAACTTAGTAGTTCGGTAAGGAGCATCATTTTGAAGCACTTGTTCTATCGGAGCGCGTTTCTTGGAAAACGAAAAATTATACATCAAATGAAAGAAAACTTATAGCCCTTGTCAAAATAGAGATCTTGGCATTAAATGTGGGTCAAAGTTCAATCAGAAAAAGACGAAGCTTACTATCACTAGTGTGAGAAGCTTATTTTGATATCAAGCTGAAAGTGGTCCATCGCACAGCGACTTTCGTTTGATGGAGTTTTTGCCTGTCTTATGAAAAAGAAATTGGTACAGAGACCACAGAAACCGATTCAAAAATGTATCTCAAGCCACAAGAAACCTTGTATTTAAAGGCGTTTTGTTTTTCTTCATAATTCTATACGTTGAAAAGGGGGAACAACTATCCCGAAGTTCCCATCATTCGACAGACCATAAAATTTTCTTCAAATGTCCTTCATATCACTTGGACCTCGAACGCAGAATTCCCGAGATATACGCCATCAAACTTAACTTCTACGATTTCACTCATTTCACTCACTTCGTAGCTCAAATTCTGAGTTGAACTCAATTGATTTTCATCCAACTTTATTTCACACCAGGAACGATTTCGAATTCAACTGAAAGCTTATTCTGTCAGAAGCCTTGTCTCGTCTATCTTGACAACAATACCGGCAGCAAAATTAAACGCCCGAGTTCCCTTGTTAATGACCGTCCCTCAAAGGGTTAAATGGTAAAGGACAAGCCTTTATTTGAGTACTTGAATCAATCCTTCCTTCTAAATTATTTGCTTTAAAATTTCTTGGTGAACCTGCTGCACTCCAGCTGCCAAAATAATTTCCCATTCACTTCCTATTTAAATCGCCAAATCGGTTGACGCACCTCTTTCGAATGGCTCCTCGTGCTAAATTTGTTCCATCTTAAGTGTTTCATGTGTCCACACTTCACTAGACACTCGCAACACAAAATCCATTCTTTGTTGAATTTTTTTCTTCAAATATCGTCAACGCCAAAAGAATCAAAAACCTTACAAACTTACCCAGAAACACTTCCAAACTGCATTAACCAAACCAAACTAGCAAGTACACCCACCAAAAGTGCCCAGACGATATGCAACGATTAGAGCAAAATCTTAGGCTGAGATCTGTTAGAGGGAAGAGTGTGAATTTACCAGGGAAAGTCCCAAAGATAGAGGGATGTGATTTAAATAGAACAGGGTACGTTCTCTGTTGGGAGTTTCATGGGAAATACACTTTGAGCCAAAATCTGTGCAAAACGTTCACTGATGCACTCTAAGTCCGTCTAAATGGCTCTGGGGGCAGTTAACACTTTGGAGATCTGCCAGATTTAACGCCCGTGTCTTAGATGACTTTGAAAATTCAATCACTTTGAAAGAACTATGTGTGTTGTAAAATTGTGCAGAGAGAATAGAGGGGGAAACAAAGTCACTGTGGGTGATGGATGATGGATGTACGGAAAGATCGGGAAAACGGAGGCATAAACCCTTTGATAACAAATCCAAGGATAGGGGGATAGTGACAAGAAGGAGGCGAACAAACATTCGGTTACGTCGAAGCCAAATATATCGGTGAAGGCATTTTCAAAGCAAAAGTATGATGACGGCAACGGGGACTCTCGAATGGGATGCAAGGAGCTTTCACAGGTGTCATTCGCTTGCAGTCATGATTGGAGATCGGAAATCAAGGGCAAGGTCAGAGTTATGAAGGTGATAAAGAGAGAAAAAGACTGTTCCTGGGGTAGCGCGAGTGCATCAAATCAAAGAAAATACTTAGGACGGGTGATGCTTGAGGTTCAGGTTCACTCCGGAGTGTAGCGCCGCAAGAAGAAGGTTGAAATTCCAAAAATATCGTGTCAGAGCTCTGTGCATCCCCTCTCAATCCTCTTAAGATAATCGTTTCTTACACCAATTTGCCCCTTTCTCAATCTCCCCTCTACCACCCACCTACAAATAAGCTTTTTGTAGATTGTTAAATTGTAAATCACATATGTAAATTATTCGGAAATGAATAATCTGTTTTTGTTTAAAATGCATCTACTCCTTTATTACGCGCATATCCTAATCATAAATTTGGTAATATTTCATCACGAAATTAATTCTATTTAATTGCAAACATAAAGGTCGTAGTACAGGATGCAATGCAACGTATATTCTTCGTAAGGACACAAACCCTTCTAAGGGCAATTTCAATGGATCATTAATATCTCTGCCAGAATGTATGCAACAGAAACATAAAATAATTCTCAAGAAAAATATATTTCTAAGAATTCGGCGCTTTTTTATATGGACTTTTTTCAGTTTTTGAACACGAATACCGTCTAAACTAAGCCGATTAGACGCTCCCCCCCCACCCATACAATTTTTTCTTCGTCTCATTAAGATCTACAAAACTGCATCACTCAATCGAGGGGCCGCAAGTATCGGAATCATGCCCGGAAAAACCTGTAGATCCCTTCTACTCGTGGAGAACAGTGGCACAACACAAATAGTTGTTGTAGAAGCTAAGCTCTGGTCTGTAGTGCCACTCAATTATTATTTTTATTATTATTCTTACACTTATACAAGTTGAAACGAACTTAAGAATTGAAGCGGTCGAACTGCTTGAAGCGACGTATGTTCTCCGATCGGATTCAGAAGAAGATGCGCCAAGATGATGAATTTCAGCTCAAAATCGTCTTCAGCGAAGAAGCTCATTTTTGCCTCAATAAGCAAAAAATGCGTTGGGTTGAAAATACACATGTGTATCATGAATCAGCGCAACATTAAAAAAAAAAACAGTTTGGTGCAGTTTGAATGCCAACGATGTTACTGGGCCATACTTGCCATCGAAACTACCGATCGTCACATTACTTTGAATTGTCAGCTTTATGGCGCCATGGCCACCGATTATTTTTTTCGGGAAGGAATCGGAAGACTTTGTCTTGGACGACATGTGGTGCCACAAGCCACACGGTACATGTTACATTCGATTTGTTCAAAAGTCAGCATGGTATGCGTCTTTGAAAATGGCCTGGTCCGCCAACTGGTGAACTATATTCTGTGGAGCTACGTTAAGTCGTTGGTTTATGCCAAAAAGTCGACGACGTTGGTAGAGCTCAGAGCCAAAATTGTACGAAATGTGTAGACGAGTCGTTAAATCGACCGCTACAAACCTGCCCGCGGTGGTCCTATGAACAAAGTCAAGTTCCATTCATAAATGTTTTGATTGTACTTCTAGTTGGCCAAGATTTCAAAAAAAAAATATCTCAAATGGTTTGTGCTTTGTTAAGAAAAAGTGGTCAAGTCCTTGAAAGTCCTTTATTTCCGGTTTCTGTCTGTACAATCATTGCGAAAAAGCTAGGGAAAGTTATTAACAGCCATTTCAATGAAAACTTAAGGACGAGAGATAAGAGAGTTGTCTACTGGTGTTTGACAAACAAAAAATTTTCCGAACGACCGTTCTTATCCTGGCCCTAAAAGGGGTTATCAGATCCAAAATTCAAAACCCAAAAAGTAATTAAACGTTCGGCGTTAACACCTACTTTGATGCATATTATTATAGATACTGTTATTAGTGTATACGGAATCACTGATGGAGCCAAAGTCCATTTTGGTGGCGGAATGGCGGCTACCAGACCCAGGTTTTGCGGGAGGCTATATTCTGGTGCCACGGGAGGTCAAGAGCACCTGGAATTTCGGTTTCAGACGGACCGTGCGATAGTCCCCCTTGTGGAAGTATCGTGATGACTGTGGTTTACCCATATCGCGGGTAGAACCGTGATTAGGTACCGTGCTGACTGGTCTTCACTGATTCACCCTACTAATTCAGATCAGGGGGTTAGGAGACTTTCCCGGCTCAATGTGGAGTTGCATTCTCAACCGGGTGTTGCGATCCATAGAGCGGCAGAGGTTTTAGAAAGGCCTCGCTCCATACCAAGGTGGGGTGATTGTCCCTCAAGCATGATATCATTTGGTCTAGTGTTGCGTTATCTACGGCTTATGATAAAATGAACAGCGTGATATAAGCCGTAAGACAGATCACGTAAAACCAAATCCCACGACAAGGCTCTCGCACAATACAGTCCGTAAAAGCAATTTGCGTTTAAAACGCAAAAGAAAAAGGGAGGGACCTCTTCGTTCATAAGACTCTGAAACTAAGAGCAATAACATATGTATCAGTGAATTCCAAAGAAAACATGAGGTAAAGGTTTGAAAATGTTGGGAGCTGGAGATCATCATCACATCACATCCAGGACGGTACACGTCATCTCCCTCTCTCTCTCGGCCGTAGAAGCTATAATTTTTCTGTTGCACAAGGCGGAGCATGCCAAAATAAAAACACACTGCCGAATTAAAATTTCTTCAAAGATTCAATCTACCCATGACAATGTTTACTGGACTAAACTAATATTTATAATAAATTAAAAAAAATTGCTCGATGCAGATAGTTCTTGCTCTCCTGAACGTTGGGAATACAGGGAAGTTTTGAATAAGGGGCAGAATAAACATTTGCTGTTATCACATGCACAAACCATGCCGAAAACTCGACTTTTATTTCCCACCATCGCTTCAAAATTCCATACATTTTGATAATACTGGGAAGTCCACACAGTATTTGTTTCTAGTTTCTTTTTGCAGTTTTCATTTAAACTGCTGTACGTTTTCAGAA
Source organism: Eristalinus sepulchralis (assembly GCA_944738645.1). Classification (NCBI taxonomy): domain Eukaryota; kingdom Metazoa; phylum Arthropoda; class Insecta; order Diptera; family Syrphidae; genus Eristalinus; species Eristalinus sepulchralis. The sequence goes on from OX122886.1 coordinate 61,772,043, forward strand.
GCACCTGAAGTACTTTCTCCACTTATATGAAAATATTTTCCACTATAAATTAATCTGTCCACTGTATCTGATATTATTTTCAAGCCTAATATTAGGCAATAAATGAAAACACTACCAATTAGAAAGAGAGCTCGTAAATTGTAACTGCATAATGGTGAGGCGCATATTCGACCTTCAATACATAGTCTTAATAGAAAATTTCAGTGCAAATTGTTTATACTATAACAATTACGGCACTTGAGTCTCAAGCAGTAGCGGAAATCAAATTTTTAAAAGAAACCATTCCTATTTCACTTCTATATGTGACCAAATACAATGTTTTCCAATTATGAATTCCCCATTTTCAAACTATATCCAACTTCATTGGGAAATTATCGCGGAACTGTCAGCAAGTTTTTCTGTGCCTTCCTTGGTTTTCCTATATTTTCAGTGACAGCTAGACAAACGCCGTATAAACTTCGCTTTTCAATAACTCGTCTTTTCGCGTGATTCGCAAGGCCGTACTCAGCAAGAAAAAAAAAATATATTTTTTTACATCAGATTCATTTTGAGCGTATTAGCAAAGTAACGTCTTCGAGCGAATAAAATAATTCACTAAAGAGTGCTGAAACTATTTCAATTTCGTTGCGCTGTGCTATTCGTTGTGTGTGGTGTGAATATTTTGTTTTTATTTTTTTTCCATCAACTCTTCGAGAGCCACTTCCCGAAGTTCATTATCAGGTCAAATCGATGTGCCCCTATCAGACGGCGGTCAGGTGCTGTATCCGCACAGCAAAATCTGAGATGCAACAAGAATTGCCTGAGGCCGATGCCCAATTGTAAGAGCGTAGACATTTTTATTTCTTCTGCATTCTGATTTCCCTCCGCCCCTCTAATGTAAACAAACTGGTAAACGATTTTATTTGTTCTTTTCTCTTCAGATCGGACACTGCTCAACCTGAATTAGCTTGTCGATTCTGCTATTGAAGATAAAACTAAATCCACATATCGCTTCGTATGCGTCACTCCGATATCGAACTTATATGCCCGGAACACCCCAATAAAGGCAGAGAATCTATACACTTTTGTGCATCCAACACGGAAGAGGACGATCTGTATTTGCTAAAGTGAAGTTTAAGTGAAATAAAATTAAGGAATTGCATTTCGGTTGAGAATAGTTAGAGTCGTAGTGGTTGTGTGTGACGTGACGTGACGTGAAAGTCCGAATCGGTGTGTTAGAGATCAACAGAGTTTTGCGCAAATTAGAAAGAAAAGTGAAAACAAGGCAAACGAACGAAATTTTGTTTGTTTGAATAATTTAAATGAATAACAAATTTGTTAGTTCTTTCTCACACGAAGATCACGGGAATCAACGGAGGCGGCGGCAATGCGAACAAAAAATTTTGTTCTAATCCTTTGCTGTGTTGTGCTCACGAGTTTTATTTTCATAATCCTGGGGCCAGCCGGACAACAAAATGATTCACTTAAAAATATCGTCACACAAACGCATGAGCAACTAAATAAATTACAGGTAAGTGAGTGTGAGGGCTTCAGGATATTGAACATTACCGTTTTGGGTGGGCATTATGTAAGTAAATTGGCATTGTAGAACAAGGATGAAAATTAATTTATGACGTCCGTGTAGTATTACAAGCAGGCTTAAGGGTATTTGTGTGTTTTCGATTATTTTTTCATTTTTTGCGATTCTGACAGAGGTGTTTGAGTTTCCCTGTTATTCGTGGAAATGCTTCCTACAGAATTGTGTCCTTATCGGTTTGATAATCTATCACGTGCAGTATCAACCTGGGTTTTCAATGACATACAAAGTCATAGACTAACTTTTATCACACTTCAGCTGGTGATTATCCCTGAGTTAGAAGTTCAGAGTGCAGGTTCTGGCCTCGCCTGTTCCTCATTTCTCACCGACTTTAAGCACGTCGTTTGCTTTAACGTAGCAATTTAACTCGTTATGGTGTAATTGTTAGAAGCAGTAATTTCGTTATTGCTTAATAGTTGCAAGCTGGATTCGACACTTTCGGATTTCTGTCTTACTCTGCATGAGTGTTGAAACAGATTTCCCCATTTACCTTACGAAAAACAACTCAACGTTCGCAAACAGCACAAATAGAGCGTCATGCATGCTTGCCAGTGTACGCATAGATGACGACCCGTGCAACTAAACAAGGCAATTAATTACATTTTTGCTTTGCGGTTAAAGTATTCCAATTGGTTGGTACTTCAAGTCGTCATCTTGTCTTGGGTTTCGTAAATAACGCTAAATTCTTGCTTTGCTTGTCATATGTGGAAATGTAGCATAGGGTATCTATCTGCAATGCTCTTGGATTTGGCCTACAGTTAGTAGGAACAATTTCTGAGCATTGTTTGTAAGCAGTAGTTACATATGAAGTGTTTTTATTCAGCACGGAATTCCAAATGGGCTCGTTCATCTTGGAATCGACGAAAATAGCCACAACCAAACCATCGTAACTTATTAACGCCTTTAAGATAAATAAAATATGTAACCTAGTCATTAACATCTTCTGTGCGGAGATGACAATACAAATGACACACAATTCTGAAGCTTCTGCAACGACATTCGATTTTTTGTGAAATGTTTGCATTCAGGAAAGTTCACGTTGTGTGTTATCTTTAAAAATTCATACAAACAGGTATGAGTGTCTTGTTATTTACGAAAAAATCCCCGTTTGTAAACAATATCAATTCAATATTCAATCGCAATCCCGGAAATTACGCAACGTGACAAATATTCACGCAATATTTGGCTGACAGCAAACAAGAGCCTTATTGTGTTGCGATGGTCACTACAATTTAATACTTTTTAGTTATCAGTCGCAGTTTAAAAAAAGCAATATTCGCATCTCCCCCAGGTACTAGAATTTGATTTTAAAGTTGCGAAAAGATATACAAAATGGCAAAAATTTTCCATTTTTCTGACGCCCCCTTTATATTTCACCAAAAATGGGTTATAATCTGCAAACGTTTATTAGGCTTGATAAGTGGCTACTGCTAAAGTTTATTCAACAAGAAATCATTATGAACATTTGATAAGTCTTTCATTCAGATAAGATAAGCAAATATATTTTCGTTGCAGCCGATACCATCTATTGATAGTGCGGATAACGGTTTCTTTTTTTCAAATATATTAATACCGACGGTTTATAGACATTAAGCTCTGCTTTTGCAAAACATTTTTCACTTATATTCACACGGTGAAGGTGTCTTATACTCACTGCAACAAAAGTACCAAATACAAGAAAAAGAGGAAGTTGAATATTCAGGAACAAAATTAGATAGTTAGCTTGGTAAGTTAAATGAGTGCCCTTTCAGCTAAAGGCGCGGCTTAACCTAGGCCAACAAATCGTGTCCATTGTGCACAAATTGTTAGCTGTTACCCCGTGCGGCCTACCTGATGTTCCTCTAACCTAGAACCACCCAAATTTTTGTATGAAGTATGTTCTTTGTCTCCTTCTGTTGCGTTTCCACCAGTTCCTTGAAGAAGGCGCTACCAAAAATTTTCAGACTTCCGGTCGCTAGAACCAGACAATCCCGTAGCATATCTTCATGTCAGTGACATGTTTAAGTCACTGTGCGTAAAAACCCGCTGAAGTCGCTTATCCTGCCGGAGCAGAACCTGTTTATTGAAGTAATCTGTGAGACGATAAAAGTCGGTAGATGATCCTTCGTCGCTCAGCAAACATCTGCTCTGTAAAGCGATACTGAGAGTTAACATATAGACACGTATTATTCTGCGTAATCTGTGATGGATAAGCAAATAACTCTTTTTTTGTTACAACTACACATCGGTATGACATTGACTGAGAGAAGTTTTTCCACATGGAAGCAGAAATAGTGCTCCTAATTTCATTTTAAAGTCTTCTTTTAATTCAAGGCGCTTCTACGCATATTCGACCAGATTTTCTCAACTTGATTGTGATCTTAACTGCATGGAGTCCAACTTAATACATTAAAACTACGCTATCACTATTTGGCTGGAGCATTGTCCTGTTTAAATGTAAAATTCGCACTAGAATTCTGTCGTTCTTTTGGTTCTTTTCGGGCAAAAATCTTCTCTTTTATTCTTATTCGTTGGGTGGTATTACAATCCAGGTTAGACCTGAGCCTCAACCGACTTCCCTCTCCAGCTAGCGCGGCCTCTTGACAGCTGCTTCTAATTTTGGGTAACAAGTTTGTTGTGGGCCTTCTCCACTTGAGTCCAATTAAGACGCTCTTGAGTACAGAACAATCGGTTTTTATTCCTAACTCCTTTTGGAAAATCCGTCTTTTGTACTGACTTCTGGAGTTGCTTCAATTTAAACTTTCACGAATCTTTAACCCTCTGTTCTGGACGAAATTACTTTTCCTGTAACCCAATAGGTGCTGACTCTTCCTTATGCGGGAACTCTCGATTTCACGTTATTTTTCTGAATGAAAATATTGTACTTTTTGGACATTTTAATTTTACAGTTATCCAAACATTATCCCGAAACAAAATGTAAAGAAAACCTAAGTTTGCCCAATCATTACAAAATTGCTACAGCTTATTGTTAAATCAAACTTGTTTGCACAAAGTGACAAAAGTTAATAAGATTTTGGTCAAAACGAAAACTTAGTTCAGAAAAAGACGGGATTCACGGAGTCGAAAATTAACTGCAACAATTGTAAAAGAGGCAGTGCATAAACGAAAATGCGAACCTCCCGACAGTAGTTTTGAATGTTTTTTTTCCATGATCATATGTATGAATTTCACTTCTCAACATTAAAATATAACTTCGTCTTCTTCTTTGGCTACAATCCATCTTGCCCGATCTTCTGCTAGTTGCTTCCAATCACGCACGTTCACCTGTTTGTAGTTCCTTTCCATCTCCGGGCGCCATTCTGATTTTCCCTTACCGCGTTGAAGTCGCTGTATCTAAAGCATTGGTTCCATTCCACATGACCTAACGATCTGCGGCGAAAGATTTGAAGTCATTTGAGCGAATCGGTGTCGCTGTACTGTCCTTACAGTTCGTCGTTCAGTCTCCTTCTCCAAACACCATCAGTCTTCGAAGAACTTTCCTCTCAAAGACACAGAGAATCACCGTGTTCCCATGCTTCTGTGCAGGACAGGAACTATCTTGGTTCTTAGGTAGGGTGAGGGTTTTTTTCCTCAATGGCCTCATTGCGATGGTATCATTGCTTGCCTTAATTTCGGACCCCAGGTAGACAAAGTATTTGACTACTTCAAAGAATTTGCTGTCTATAGCGACGTTGCGTCCAATACATTGATGTTGGTGGACTTTTTTCGTAAACAGTATACATTGCACTTTGTCTTACCATCCTTGACCACAAACCCCATTTAAGCTGCTTCCTTCTCGATTCTCGCAAAAGCTCCGCAAATGGCCCGTCGCGTTCGTCCGATGATATCATCGGCATATGCGAGCACTTGTACAAATTTGTGGAAGAACGAGCCTGTGGTGTCGTCATCTGAATTCTTCACGGTCTTCTTAAAAAATGATTTTAAAAAAATCTTATGACAGTATCTTAGTCCTTTTTTGGCATATAAGTTCTCGTTAAAATTTTTACCGATCTTGACGGAGAAACGGGTATTCATCATCGTTATTCTGCAAATACGGGCACGCTTTGCACAGATACACAACGAAGACAATGCGCTGAAAAGGCCATCTCTATAAAAACGTTAGAACGCAACCTTAAAGGCGATGACTAGATGATGGGTATCGACATGAAACTCCTGTGACTTTTCCAAGATCTGTCGTAACTTGAAAATTTGGCCTATAGTGGATTACAATAAAATTTAAGCAAATAAAATCATGAAAAATTTCAAAGGGGCAGTATTCCCGAAGTCTATCAAATCTGTACCAACTCTGTTGAGTTGAAATTTCAGAAATGAAAGAATATATAAGTTAAATGTAAAAAGTGACACTGGGCAAATTTTTGGGACTACCCAAATTTGAAGAACCCCATTGTTTCTTCGTGATGAAATGACACTGCTCATTAAACAACACTGACATTGACACATGCCACGAATAGCGCGTGAGATGTGAAAATAGATCACAGAGAAACCATTTAACGAACAATTAGCAACTTCAACCGCAACCTTGAAATTCAAATAGCAGTGACATTGTGAAGTCAATTATTTGACAATACCTCGATGCTGATATCATGTTTTCCACATTTTTCACTCTTTGTAGAACGTAAGCACTCTCCAAGATTCATTGGATTTCTTCTATTCTTCAACTGATCCATAAATTGTTGTCAAAATGTACAAACTCAATCCATTTGTCTCAAAATAAGCTATCAAACACTAGACGTAATTTTGATAACCTTTAGTTGCAAAGAAAAAACATAAGGTCAGCGGCATACTCTGTTACTGTGGGTAATAAAACATTTTGGCTTATGGGAGGATTAGGTTTTCCTAGCGAACCCACTGCTCTCGCTGTTTAAAGTGATTCCACAATGGCTGAAGTTAGATTTTTCATCATATAATCCGGCTTTGACGCTTTTAAAGTGTCATCAATTAATCTCATCTCCCATCCCATTTTCCAGCATCTTTCATTTAAGAAAACCAAGCACACGCGCACACACACGTAGCAATCATAAAGCGAGCTAACAGCAGCAGATACATCCATTCAGCCCACAAGCATCGAAGCTATCAATTATTTCCAGAACGCGGGGAAGGAGGACGATATTTGCTTCCACTTTGTCTGCTACCACCGAAAACTCAGCTAACTCGGAAGATAATCATCTCCAACCTATCTGTGGGTGAATTTATTGGGCAAGGTCATTGCGAGGCGGTCGAAGCTTTTGATTAGTCAGCAGGCCACAGGCACCCTCCGTTGTCATTCATTCACATGATAAATAGAGGGAATCTTCTCAACTCGAATATAAATAGCAGCATCAGAGACTTAAAAGCCGAGCGTATTCCAAAGTAATTTACTGCGCGATATTTTAAGATACACGCCGCACGGTTAGCTCTCCCCCGCTTTCAGTGAATGGGGTGATGACGTTGATGGGGAGGTCGAATAAGGAATAACGGATGTTGTTTATGTTTTATGGGTAAGAAAGTCGGCGGTGATAAGTGAACGACGTTTGAAGGTCAAACACATCCATGAAAGGAGAAAATGAATTGCTGAAAGGTCCTTGCTGGGACGTCCTCTCTCTGTGAGTTTCTCACAGAAATGATGAGAATGATACTCCACCAAGTAATGAGTTCCTCTGAGAGAACCCCTCCGTCATTCAGCTTAATGTTATTGCCTTGTTTTTGTGTGTGCTTCTTGATATCCGACTTAAAGGGATAGCAGTAGGCGTGTATGTTCCCTTTCATGAAATCTATCTGCTTTCGCAAAGATGAATCATAAGAAGTAAATTGTGTACACACGCCTGTGCGAGACGAAAGTGTGGGGACGGCAGTTGACCTTTGGGTTATCGCTCAATTGACTTCAATCGCTTTTTTTTCCTGGTATCACTTCAGGGATGCTAGTCATCATGACGGTGCCAAGTTTTAACAAGTATACGAGAAATGACTGAATACGATCTGGTTACGTCCAAGTGTGCACATACCTAAGCGCGGTTACCTTACCAGCTCAGCAATCATCGTTCTATTGAAAGCGAAGTGTGTCATTTGCTCCGATTGTGACTGGTTTTCCATCTGATCTGAATATGTAAACTCGAGAATGAGAAATGTAATCTGACTCAGAGCACACACCACTTAGGTTGTCATAGAAGAAGGGTTTTATGATGTAAATACCGCTGAACAACTTGCAGTTGAAGATAATGATAGTTATTACTGAGCTATATATGTACACATTAGATTCTACAAGGTAACAGATTGTAATGAATGCAGAGAGGCAGCCATACTGTCAAGACTGCATGCAAAACTAAGTCAGGCCATTTGCATTTGTCCACACAAATTGAATTCCCAGACGAATTCTGCAACAAAGTATTTTTCAAGCATATGTGTCAGAGTCAATATTAAATCAAGTTGTCAGTGCAAGCTAAGCGATAATTCACGCGGGACCAGTCCTAACCCAAAGCAAGCCATCAAAATTGAGCAAACTAATTTCGAAGTCACAACAAACATGCTCATTCGTGTCACTAACTTTTATAGAATAAAAAAGCAACAACAACAACAACTAGAAAATGCCCCAAAAACAACCGTCAACGAGTCTCAAGGGTATCCTAAACGACAAAATGCGGCAACTTGAAAATATTGTCATCTAAATCGGTAAACACAAAATACCGGGTATCTCTGTTTGTCCAAATGCCAGCAACTCTTCTAAAAGAAGGCAAATATTTGGTAAAGTAAAGGCAAAAATCTGTGCTACGAGATTACCGAGTGGGATGGTCACACAAACAAACATGTCACTGAATCGAATTGAATAAGTGGGGCATTTAACGTGCACAGCCTGTGCAACCCGATGTGGCATAAATCAGTCACGAGGAAGGGTTTCATCGGTTGCACACAGTTGAATCGCCCCAAAAGCGATAATGTTTTCCTACGGAAATGTTCTGTTTATTTATTTATTCAACTTGTCATGCACCATGGAGTGGTGGACGAGTGGTAAGCCATTGTTATACCTCCCCCCCTCAATTCATTATTAATGACTTGGGATATTTGGCAGAACTGTCGAAATAGCGAAAAGGCACCTGGATACAGAAAAGAAAAAAAAAGATAATTTGGGCCCACATGTTGTATACGCAACTAAATTAATTCCGAGGCACATGTCCCAACAGCAGCACATGTCGCTATTGGAGCGGAGCAGTTCAAGTTGAATGCACATAAGTTGTCTTTGACTGTGAACTTGTTTACGCTGCCCATAATCCAAGAATGCTACAGATCACGTTTATTGAGGCCACATGAACAAATGACTATTTTTATATCCAATTCACTTGTCACTGGTCGAAGAAACGGAATTCATGCTTAAGCAAGAACATATGCGACAGAGGGCACGATGGTAGACATTCAGCCTTGGATGTGTATAAATAATTCGAGCATATGCACTCGTTCTATAGGCTATGAATCGTATTTCAGTTTCGAACAAAAGCTCTGCTGCCGCCACCCACTTTGACCTTCAGAATGCATCTGCAAAGCAAAGTGTATGTTTTTCATTTATTTGTTTTTCCTTTTTGATAGAAGCAAAAATTGAAATTGAATTGGAGATTAAAAATCAGACAGTCGCTACACATAAACTAGTTGTCAGTCTTGGATGTGTCTTTGTCTTAAAACAAAGCTTGTCAAGTTCGAATTGTACTCGCTCAATAATAGTTCTGTACAGTTTGTATTTGTATTAAGATGCAATTTAGGATTTCAATTCACATTTGTCTTGTGTACTAATGTACGTATGCAGCGACCGCTATTGACGAGATGGACCAGAATACATTTGAATTATAGTTGCTGGTGAAAGTTTTTTTGAATACGGTAGAGTATTTTTAAGGAATATGGATGTGTATACATATCTTAAAGTAATTCCGAAATAAAACCAAATCTCTTCTCTCTATTCAAAGTGTACGTGCGTTGACTGACACGCCAAATGTTTCAGGTTCGATTTCCGTACTGAATGGCACACGGAGCCACCTCTTTCGAGTTCCTGAAAACAGTCAAAGTGTGCTTATTGTCAATCAAACGCTACCTAAATCTTGGGAGTCGGTAATGAACTGTAGATCCCCAATACTTGTGAGAGAACAAATCCTTGTCTAAAAAGATATACCGTCTGATATCTTAAGACAACGAATGTTTCAGAAGTGTATCCTTTTGAAAATAGCATAAAATTGCATTCAAATTGTGTCAGAAATCAATCCGTTAAATGTCAAGGGCAAGCAGCAAACGCATTCAGACAAGTTTGGTTGTATTTTTGCATTGGAAATCTATAAGCTAAGGTTCTCAATTACACTTTAAAGTTATTATATGGCAAAAGAGAGCTTAAAAAATAACGAAAATGATGGAAAATACTCTTCGTTATAGAAAGTGTTAAGGTCTAGATATATTGACCACTTTTTAGCCGAGAAATGCTTCTGACAAAAATCGGTCTGCTTTTACTTACAAAAAAAAGGAGGATGGCGCTTCAGTTCACAGGACCACCAGAGCATGGTTATGCATGATATTGTTCTCAGTTTTTTGCCGACTTCTCATAGACATCTGGTATTCTTTAAGTGTTGTCTCAGTCGAGAGGAGGTAGTGTCGTGAAAAATTCGAGATGTGCGTTAAGTCCGTAAGAGTCGACACACTTCAAAACTACTCTGCGGCAGCCACATATTAACAAAATGTGACTCCTATCAAACTGCTGTTTTAATTTTTGTTCAATATAATCTCATAAGTCATCATGGAAAGACTAAAACCACAATAGTGTCTACGAATTGCATTGCTGTTTTTCGTGGGATTCGAGATGGACCTATTGTAACGTCTACCATTCGCCAATATATGCCCCGGTTTCCATTAGTGGATATCCCACTGGCTAGATAACGTTCAGTACGGTGTGAAAAGGTTATAGCAGCTGTAGTTCAGAGTATACGCTAAGACCGTTTCGAATCGATTCGTCGGCGTTGTTAGTAGCTTGGGCAGGCTAACAGAAAGCTTGGGCTTTTAATGAATTGAGGCACATGGTCTCAGGGAGCTTTGTTTTCAAAACGACGGCAATTATTGACTAACTGACTGACTTATTTGAAAATCATTTTTTTTAAAACGTTTTCCTACGGTAAATCGAGCGTCTAGATATTTTGATTTCACAACCTTATACTATTTTCTTTGGGGATATGTGAAGTCTTAAGTCTTCAGCTATGATTAACGCTTTAAAAAGGCAAATTTTTTTTACCAGTCGCTTTGCTTAAACAACCCGCCCTTCCAGTTGACCACTTCTGACGTAGTCGTGGTCAACATTAACATTATCTTATTTTAAAAATGTTACTGCCATTAATTGTTCCTGTAACTGATAATACAAAATTCAAATGTATGAATTTTAATTTAGAACATAAATCAAACCTAACGATGAATCACCCGTTTACCTTCTGTTGAAGTTAGCGATTCCCGTGCAGATAGAGACCCTCCGACAAATTGAAGACACATTTTCCGGTATAAATCATATAAGTGAAGTATTTAAACAACAGAACACAAACGTGAAAGATGGAAGGCATGGACTGAAAAACTGTAAAGCAAACGGTTTAAAAACGCGTTGTTTTAAAAAAAAATCGAGTAAAAGAGGCATTTTCGTTAAGGAAATTTGGATTCGGGAAGAAGTTTCACTGTGCCTCAACTTATACGAAACTCTTTACATCAAAAGCTCCTTACTAACTTGCTAACTATAAGTTCTGCTAATCTTCATTCTAATGAATTCCGCAGTGACCTGGATCGTTGCCTGCTAATATAGGATTTCAATTTGATATTTACTTGTCAATCAACCATGTGGCTACGCCTCACAAACTCATAACCCACTCTCTTCTCTCGGGTGTAGCATTCCACGGTATTCAAAGATTTGTCAAAGCATCGTGTTATCTGTACACAGGACAGAGGGAACTTCAAATTAGCACGCAATTATTTCGTCGCAAAACTTCCCTCGACTCGTGAACTCTTCTCACGTTTCGGTTAATGTTCTTGTGTAAATATGGCGAGGTTCATAATTTCCACGTCTTAATATTCATGCACCTACATATGTACCTTCTGCGCAAATTTATCACTGTACTTTACTTGTCACAGCATTTGAAATGATAGAAAAGCACGCAAATGGCACTAGCATCCCTGGTGTATGACACCTAACTTCTACTCGTGTGTACAGCCAACGAAGGTGTGGTTGACTTTAGTAATTTATATAATTAGAGCTGCTACAGCAAAGCAGCCACGCAGAGTCGAGTAGAGCATTCTGAAGTTGTTAGCGGTATGAATCTGTCGCTGCTCGTGTATCCAAATGGGAGGCGTTACACAAAGTACTTTAGGACTGGTCAGTGCTAGCCTACAACAACTCACTCTGCACTTAGGAATTAAATGAGAAATTTAGATTTATATGCTTGCAACAGTCAAAGTAATGGAGTTGCGGAAGAGCATTCGATTGCGGTTCGCCAAAAACGAAATCCCCATTTTAATGACAAGTATTTTTATGTAGGCCAACCCCGCAAGATCCGGCCGGGTATTAATAAATTCAACGTCGTTATGTAGTGGGGAATGGAAGGATGAGCAGGAAACATTTCCGCTGCAGTATACCATAATATCCAATAATATTTTTTCCGTTTACTTGCCCTACACCACTATGACTGGTTGGGAGCAGGACTGGTTGGTGAGTGGAATTTTATGCGCCGGCATTGAGAAAAGAAGGGATACGCATACGCGTAGGATGCTCGCAGTGGGAATTTGCACAAAAGGTATAAAAAGCAATAGGAAAAAATTTTGCGTGGGCTTGTCCTTTATACGGAATGTCTATTGACTCTGTGTTATTTGGTCAGATAGCAAATAGTCGTTTTTCTTTTTATTTCGCCTATTAAATGCGTAATCATTTCTTTGATGGGTGCTAAGCATGAACATTTTGCAAGGACATTATTCGAGGGGCGGATATTGATATACACATAGATATGAATTCGGTTCGTTTAAATGGAATATTTTGCATGTGATTTTTCGATTCTGCATTGCAAGAATGCAAGATCGAATATATATTGATAATCGTAGAAAATCAACATTTTGAAGTCAGTTATTTTTAAGGAAAGTTTAGAGGAAAAGTTTATAATGTTTTTTTGCAAATAATTGAATTGAGGGTTGACCGAAAGAGACACTACTTGTAATGTCAGACATGGCTTAACAAGTTTAATTAAGAGAGCAAGTTTTTCATTGAGATGACACCAAATCGGTTTCGTTATTGTTTAGTACGTGGTGTTTTTTGTTGAGTTTTATGAAATTATATACATAATACATAATCCTTGGCTACGTGCTACATAAATTTCCCAAATGCTTTGAAGACATTGGGACCTAAGCAATAACAGATCTCTTTCAGATAAACACAACACATATTATAAATACGAAGAACGAAACTTATACCTTTCACAAGTAAAGTACATTTACAGATGAACTACCGCCTGCCCAATTAAAACTCAAAAACTTAAAATTTATATCAAGCGATATACAACTAAAACTGAACGACTGTGTGACAGAATATCATATTAAAAAGTTTCAGTTTTCAGCTATTCCCAAGGAATATCAGCTACTGAGCCTACGAAATATTCACCTAAAAGAATGTCTATTTGTGAGTAAGAACTTTTATTAAACACTGATGGAATAATTTAAAATAAGCGTATGAAAAACGACACTAATTTATACATAAAAAATAAATATTATGCCAACTATAAATATAGTACCGTGAATTCGAAAATCCAAACACAGCATGATCTATGAAGCTAAGATGCATCCGACAGTTTCACATGCGGATAATTGATATACGAGGCCTGTTCAATAATAAGATGCATTTTCAAATTTCACGATGAGTGTACTCTGGATAAAAAAAAATGTTTCCGAATTGTACAAGCTTTTTAAAGAAGGTTGAGAAGTTATGAATGATGGCTCTTGCCTTGGACGTCCCAGCACATCAACAACCGATGACAATGTTGAGAAAGTGAAGAAAGTTGTTGTAGAGAATCATCTATTCTTAATTAATTATCCTATTAGAGAAGTTTCTTAAGATAGACTTTGGTCATGAAGAGTGTACTTTCCAAAATTCTGAGGTGGTACATTCATAAACCGAATCGCTTAGAGGCTCAAGAGCATACCAAGAAGTGCACATCAGAACTGCTTTGAGAATTGGAAAAAACGTGGGCACAAGTGTATTATATCTGAAAGTAACAAAATATAAATTGATGAATAAATAACTATTTTTATAAGAAAAAAGAAAATTCACCTATTTTTTGAAACGACCTCATACATAGTTCCCGATGTTTATGAATTAAGACAACAGACACTTTGCCAATTGAATTTGAAATCCAAAACTAGTAGTTTTGTGTGAGCTATTGTTTTATCAGATGTAAAATGGACCTATATTTTTTTGCCCACGCGATTGGAGAAAGTTGCATAGGCAGTTAATGCTTTAAGTGTTGTCAAAGAATGTGGTGGAGTAAAAAAAAATCCGGGACCTTCAGCCCCGAAATTCTAAGAACTTTAGTGTGTCTTTCGCACACTTACCCATTACTACATAAACTCTCAGTTTATAACCTAAGCAAACGTGACTTCTCTAGACTGTATGAGAGTTGCACTTGGAATAAAAGTCGCATCTTCCCAAAAAAATAAGTTATTCCCTTATAAATCTTTGATTATTTAAGTAAGCTACATCAAGTAACAATGTAACACAAACACAATAATTTTGAACATCAAGTGTCTCGTATTTTAAAACCCTATTACGATTTAGTACACCCATTGCGTTGATGTGAAGGAGGATTTTAATGCAAGTATAATACAATAGTTTTTATGATTTTGCTTTCGCCCGGCACAAGAAATTAGTAGGACATACTTTAATTCGCATTTCTCCCAAGGCTTCTTCGTGGACAAACCCTGCTGCCCATATTCACTGCGCTAACGTCAAAGCACAATTAATGTATTGAAACGCTGTACGGTTTTATAATAGATACATATGTACGTCAAAGCCACAAAGTCTCAAAACCAGGCAGCAGCAAAACCCTACCTTATATTTAACATTGAAATCTCTTGTAGCATTAAAATTGTGTCCTTTAATTACGAATATGTTTTATAACTTGCAACGTATGCTAGTTTAACAAAACCTCTAAAAAAAGACACATTTCAAGAAAAGTTTACAAAATATAGCTTTCACCATTCTACAGAACTCTTTAAAAAAGCCAATTTGAGGTACACTTCACATTTTCTTTGTGATGTGGAAAATTAGAAAAAAAAAATTAACTCAGCTGGTAAACATCCTTGAGTGCTCCACTACCCCACACAGCCGAGCAGAGAGCTTTTACGTGTAACAATTCTCATGCTCTCGTGCTGCTTGCTGCAAAGTTTTCCTGAATTTCCGCCTTCCGTGGTGACAATTGTTTCCAACGTCAATTATACACTTTTACCGTTCCTCTAATCGCACCGCAATTCCCACTTGTTGTGAACAACAAGAGCAGTGCTAAACCATGTACACAACTGTGTTCCTCCTAGAGAGGCTTTATTATCCTTTTTTCGCATTTCAACTTTTTGTCTTTCACAGAAAAACATTTACAACGGATGTTCTGTAAGAATGCGCCTTCCTGAAATACCACGGCCAAGTGGGGTCACACCCCGTGTGACAGTGAACTCGTTTCTTTCACCGCCAAAAAATTTCCTTAAGGGATAAAGTTCGTTCTCTCTATCTCCTCAATGCCGAACAAGAGATTTGTGGCACCTACATATAAGCTAGCCGACCACTCTGTCTACTGGGTTTTCTGTTTGGTCACCAATTGCCCGTAACAGGCTAATCCATTCTGATTAAAGTCCAATAAAACACAGAATGCAAATTCGTATCTGCGTCACAAGGGTCGCCACATGTGGCGCACTTGCGGCGATTTGATACTCTTTCGAGAACGTAGGCATTATAATCGCTTTACCTGTGCGTGTCAATTGCACTCCTGTGCAGGAAGAACTCTTAGCAGCATGTCGTAGTCAGGTGAATGAAGTATCCCAGCTCCAGTGTTTGTGGTACATTTGTGCTTTGTGGGGCGGAATTAAAACAGGAAATTGTTGTCACAGGTCCAATAGAACCGCACAGAGTGCTCCAGCTCCAATGTTTTTCCTTCTGCTTGTGTGTTTAATCTGTGCCGAGTATACGCGATTCGCCCAGATGTACATATGTATGTACGTGTATGTACGTCTCGATGGGAGTGTGTTTTTATGGTTACCAACGAAAGTGTATACAGATATTTTTCTATAAAGCTACCGCGGTTGTTTGTTTGCTCGTTTGGATTCTGGGCGTTGATTGTTTGTTCTGGTGAAATAGGCTTGAGCAAATTAGATTCCAAAGGGGTTTCAATTTTAATTACTCCAACACAAACCTCGTCAGAAAGTCACTAACTTAACCCAGTGTGAAGGTAAATTTCCCCTTTGCCAGGGTGTCGACGAACGAAATAGAAAGGAAACGCTGAATAAATGAAAGAGATAAATGAAAATTTGTTCAAACCCAAATGAAAAATGGGTAGGTTTGGAGCTAATTGCCGGAGCAAAGTTTTCTTTAACTAGTTTTCTGTCACTTACGAAAACAAATAAAAACGTATCCCCAAAATAATTGCTTGATCTGAAAGTCAAGTATATAGAAATCTCTCAAATTTAGCATATAACTGGTTCTGGAAAATTCGAAAAAATTTGTGAGTTTCAAATCTGCACGCTAATTATCGACTTCTTATGTCGTATACGGCCACATTTTTAGCAAAGAACTTTTCGATGTAACGGTGTAATTCGGGAACATGAATATCTGGTTGTGTGTCACATGACGGTAAAACAGACACGATTCATAAAACAGTTCGTTTTAAAAATTTGCGAAACATTTAAGACCTGTATCATTTCAGCAAGGAGATACGACGTCTTGTGAATTACTCAGTCTAACTATGAAGAAGATAGTACGAAAGCAAATGTCAGAACGGAATGCAAACCAAATAAGTTTAAATACAATAGGCACGAAATAGAACATAAACTTTAAATATATACAAATTTTGTTGGAACTGTAGTCTACAAAGGATCTGGGAAAGGTTCTTTAGCAACTGCTCGTGTTGTGTGTGATACTCATCCCTAATGAGCGGATGGGTCTATAGTTTATTGCCAACTTTACGCGAGTGTGTAAGAAGATTTTCATTGACATCCGATTGAGAATTGTATAATTCTTACGTGGAACAAATTGTCACAATCACATTAAAGTAAAAGGAAAAATGGAAGTTATAATTTAAAAAACACTAACCCTTACTTACTCGTTTCTAAAAGACTTACAGGTGCTGATTTCTAAACTCGAAAAACAAAATAAATTTATATTCCGGTTCGCTCTTTCTTTGTTTTCCCTGTTATAGAGCCCACAGTAAAGTGAAGACTGTCCAATAAGTTTTCCATGTAAAACCCTTCTTCAATGTTACAAGCTTCCCTAACAGATTTACATGAAAATGTACACTTCGACAAAATAACTTGTGCGGTCTAACATGTGTGTACTTTTGCATCCATAAATTCACTCAATTTGAATATTTTCCTCTTCTTTCCTTTGTCAAGTCTCCAAATTCTTGACATGACAAATTTCGGTATATGCCTGGGTAGATAAGATAAACACATACTATGGTTCGTTAATCAATGATCGCATTTAGTATTTTATCGATTTCCATAAAGGGTTTCTATACATTAAATATCATGAACGAGCTTGTTACCACGCAAAGTTGACCCAAAAGAGATTACGTATTGTTTATTTGGAAAACTAAACCACCCATCAGGGTGGAGGAGAATGAGTGGATAATGTGGGAAAATCGAAAACGACTCTGTTTCCCTTCTGAATGGTATTGCATTAAATTTCAATTTCATTTTTATTTCACGTCAACAATGAAAATCAAAATGTGTGAAGAAGAGAGTCGACAGAGACATCGTATATACACAATATTTTTTCTTTTTATCAAAATTGACGGTGGACGAGTATAACGAATGCAAACAACGTAAATTTAAATCATCACTGTATTGAATGCAAATATTCATGAAGTTCAAACGAGGTTGCATGTGCTCAGTATTAAACAGAAATTATTGCGCGATATTTCCCTTTTGCTGTAAAGGAATTATGACTTCCATATAACAACATTCTATCTATATTTACAAAAATCTCTTTGTAGCTAAGGACACTATAACTATTTCCCTATATATTGCAAAATGAAAAGTCTTCAAGTTTTTGTTTAGATGAGTCGTGCGAAGAACGAAAGCGTTATAAATTTGGTACAGTTATATGTCCGTTTTGTTGAAAGATATTCATATGGTCCTTGAACCCAATGAAACATCGCTTGGCAAAAGTTCTTCTTCGTTATTGACGCTTATGTCTGTTTTCTGCTGAAGTAAACAAAATCCTTGAATCTTTGACTATTGTGAGTTTGTCAAAGGATGTACTTCATTTCTACATTTCACTGCAAAAACTCACGAATCTAGTAGTCTCGCACAACCATCTCTAGCCTGATGTGGCAAGACCACCGTCGCCTTGCCTGAAACCAATAATGGTATCCGAAGGTCTCTGGCCAAACTTGATGCATGAGCGTCAATTTTACGTACGTGTGCTGCCTTAAAATCGATGAATAGGCGATGAATGTTGATTTGCATTTTTAAACGCTCTCTCAAGATCGAATCCATTTTGAAAATTTGGTCTATGAAAAGCTTCGGACAGTAAGACCAAACAGCGGAGAAGATTTTCATTCAAAGGCGTATACTTTCTTTAATCGAGTAATTAAGCTAACGCCGAATCCTATATATAAGGTGTTCCATAAGAAATTGTCGTTAGATGGCTCTAAAATTGAGAACCTCTGTTCATATTAATTGCATTTGTCAATATTATAAAATAACTGATGTGAAATGTGACGTTTAAGCTTCATTTTGTTAGAAAGTTATTTCCCTTCAAAAATTCGGAACATTTTACCTTTCTATTATAAAAAAACTGTAATGCAGTGTCGGGCTTCGAAATTTCGAACACCCAATAATATCCGATAGAAAACGTAATGCAGTGTCGTGCTCGTAGGCCTGCGGTACTTTTTAGTTTTTCGAACACCTAATGCAATCCGATGCTTGGGATCAAGCAATTCAAGCATTGCTGCTTCGCAGAACTAGCCTCTATGCTAACTGTGAGCGCATAATAATAATAATTGAGTGGCACTACAGTCCATAACGGACCAGGGCCTAGCTTCTACAACAACTACTCGTGTTGTGCATGCTATTGTTCTTCACGAGTAGAAGGGACCTACAGTTTTTTGCCGATTCCGAACGGCGAGATTTGAGAAGCTTTCCATAGACAATTAATACTCCTTGAGTGTTGTCAGCAACTCGAAAGAGGTGGTGCCGTGAAAAAATGCTAGGTGTCCCGTCCGGGAATCGAACCCAGACTTTTCTGCGCCGCAGTCGATGCACTTACCACTGCGCTACGGCGACCACTGTGAGCGCATACTATCATATTAAAGCTTATTCTTCCCGGCCGTCAGCATCAATCTTCTTGAGACGACTAATATAATTGCGTAAAAAACGACCCCTCATACAGTAAAATAACATGTTCGTAATGACTCCTACAACTTGTCATATCTTATTTATTTTTTGTGTCACGCCATGTCTGACTTACGTCGTAGGAAGCAGTCTAAATTTACAAAGAAATCAGAATTCAAAAATAATGAGCCACAAGCGTTTTAAATTTCGAATAATTATCAATATATTCCGAAGTACTCCCATATAAAACTTTAGTGTACTCCAACAGACATTTCGTGTCGGAAGATGCCGTTTCCCTCCGCGCACTTTTAAACAAATAAACTTGGAAAAGTTATCAAACCAACAGTAATTCTTTTAAAGGTCATTCCGGAGACAACCGAAATAAAATCTCGTTTACATACACCAAGCTGTATTGTGATAACGATTGTCTGTATTTTATTTGTCAATTACTCCATTGAGAGCTAAATGCAAAAAAAAATATTTTTTCATGACTTTATCTGTACTGATAGCATAAATGTCACTGGCAGTAAGTAAAATGCTTTGTGCAATATTCAAAGTCATCGCTGGTACAATTGTAGAATAATCGATTGGTGGTTACTGGCGGCGAAACCCTTCTCCCTGGGAATTAGACGGAGTGTTAAATTATTAAGTCTATCACATTAGATCCCACCCACCGATAATGCACCTAGGAATTATAAATTGATATTCCCTTGTCTTGCCCCACCACATTGCGGAGGGGGTTAAATAAACGTACATTAGACGCTTAGGTATACGCAAGGATTGTAATAATTTATTCAGTGTCTTTGATGCGTGACGCTATCACTTATATACTTTGTAAATGTAGCACGAAAGATTAGTGAACGAAAAGTTGAAATTCCAATTCAATTTCGTTTCCGTTCGTCCTTTGGTAGATGATGTCGATTGAAATTCAATTGGATTTTCGAAATTTTCTCATTGACATGACCTTAAGTGATTACAAACTTACGTAGCAATCTGATGGTGTTTAGAATTTAGTTATTCTTCCTCTTGAGCACGAAGGTGGTAGTAATTGACTCTGTTCACCAGCACACTTCCATTGGCAGTCTGATGAGTTAAACGAAAGTGTGCAGGATCGTGGACAGTGCTTGCATAGATATGACAGTTTTTTCTGGGTCGCCTCTTGAATATTTCATTACATATTACAAGCTCATTCCCGGCAAAATGGGGCGAAGTCGTGTAATTATTTTTTTTCTTTGCGTCGTCTACGACTATAGCATACAAAAGAGGTAGAAGAATTTTATAAATCACCAAGTGAAAAAGAAGAGCACATATTTTATTGTAATTTATTTGATAAGCCTTATATTATATTTTTAGTTTCTGAAACGTTTTAATTTAAACTGAAGTTTTTTTATTATCTAAATCTATAGTTTCTTTACACTCAAAAGTTATACGGTACCCGATACACAATTCGGTATATAACACAGTACATAAGCAAAAATAATGTTTTCTTTGCAAAATATAAATAATATATAAATCTTAAGTAACTATTGGACAATACCATTAACGCTTTTTAAACAAGTTACATTGGGCTTTGATCTGGCACAGCCCCTCTTATAATATAAAAATATTGACGTCCTGTGTCTTGAGCAATCTCCGGCGAAGATTTAGTTGAGTGGGCACTCACCATTGCTGTTAACACATCGTCGAGAACTAAAATCTCCGTTCGAAATCTCTGGAATGGAATTTTCCGAACCAACGTTTTTTATTTACTGCTACATCTTAAAATTACGTAATTTATGTTTTTCACTATCAATGACGCCTTTGGCTGCTGAAAGTAAGGCAGACAATGAAAACATGTTTTTCCTTGTTCTTCGTAAAACATTGCTTTTGGTAAACGATAGAAATTTCGCAACAGCAAATCCCAAAAATATAGCAGCCATGTGTCTAAGACAATGTTTTATCAATTTGAAAATATGTTACAACCTTCCACTTCCCCTTTTGGAAGACGAAAATTAGTCAAAGTCATTTATATTGATTAAATTGTAATGAGAGGTGAAAAGGTAGTGCTTTAGTTTTCAAAATGCATTTCTTAAAGCTAAATATGATGTCAAGAAAAATTTGACACAAAGAAGTATGTGTTTTTTAAGCAATTTACACAATTTTAAGAACACATCTCCGACTTGGGCGACTGAGTGACATGGTATTTTAGGCACTTTTGTTAGGACTTGGTGTTAGAATACGTAACCATATTCGCCTACTTTGTATGAACGTTGTGTGACATGATTTTTCTTTGCACGATTTTTCGAAGAACGATTCTAACGTTTTAAATCAAAGCATGAGTTTATCCTTGTTTTATTTCGTAATTGCTTATTATTCATGCACATACATAGATGAAGAATTATGGGGCATGGGTCCATGCAACCGAAGTTTGCCCAAAAATTCCCGATATGCCAACAACGATTCCTGTTATTAAGTCAATATAAAAATCGCAAATTTTCTAGACATAATATAATGCATGCTTTTAATATTAATTCAAATCGAAATTTAGACATTTTTAATATTTTTCGTGCAGCTCCATGGCTCCATCAGAGAAAAACTTGGACAAGTATTGTAATTTTTCGCGACTCTAGTCGCATTGGGTTTTATCACCAGACTTGCATCAAAACTTTTCACACATACTCCATCAATTCTTACTGAATGCTGTATTGACAACTCCTAACTCCTAAGGCCAAATCGGCCCTTCTTGATTGATTTATGCAAATGTCGACCTACTCGGAGTACAGCTCACTCGTGTTCATAATTCCAAACGGTCATATTTTGTGTCGTTTCTGCACCATCTTTTGTAAATTTCTTCGATGTTTTCAGTGCCAAACCGATCAGTGGGAGTGTGCATCTTTTACGTCGAAAGTTTCGAATCGAGATCGAACAAACCAATATTGGGACCAACGTTCACTCACAGCATTCTCACCGTCAATTGCACAAATTGTTCACAGTATCATTGCGTCTGTTGTAGAAACTTTGGTATGCAATAAGGTGGACAAAGTAATTATTTGAGGACTTCAATACCTTTTTTCGCAACCACGTTATTTTGAAATGTTTTTCTTAAATGTTGTTACTTTTGTGCTTTTTAATAGCTAAAACTTTATTAAGTTATATATTTATTCGGGTTTTTGCCAAATGTTACTACATTAGTCTGCACAGCGAAATTCAATTTTAACAATAATTGTATGTGAGTGAAGTACGTAACCCGTATAGAAAAGGGAACATTTTTTGTTTAAGAATGATACTCAACACGATACATTACTTTCGTTCGCAGCTTATGTTTCTTTTCCTTGTTACATTTTAATACATACTTCCTCTGAGTTGCTTTGAATTGTGTTAGTCATCCTCCTTTGTGCTGTTTTTCCATGTTCCTTTTTGCAGCATATGTATACTTACTTTAGAGTTTCATATTATAAAATTGCCACATTAAAAGTGAAACATGCACATACAATTTTTAAACGATATGTCAATCAAATACATGTTATAAAGGGCAGCACAATAGCCATCACTCGTATCCCTTAACGCTGAAAGTGCAACTGACATCCGTGATGAACCGTGCAGATAAAAAGCATTATTTCTCGAATTTCTGTACTGCCACTGAGAAAACAATATATGTACAAATCCTTTCGAGATGTTGATTGCAAAAGGGGTTAAAAGACAGTCTCGTATTCATCAGCATTTCACAAGGACAATACCCTTTAAGAAAGGCAACCATGTGAAAGCAATCGCATTTAATTTATACCATATCTAGACTTAAAAATATCAAACAGCATGGGTAACGTGCAAATCCACAGCATTGAATTGTTGATTTGAATATACATGGCTGTGGCATACACTTCGTTTTAAGTAGACATCTTAAATGAATTCCACTCGTGTACATAGATATTTCATATTCAAATTGTACGAATATCCTAAAACCAATTTTCGCTGAGTGTACTTGGCATTAGAGCTTTACACAAAGAGTATAAAATTTGGGGTTGTTTTTAAGAATTGAATATTCATTCGCTTTCTCGAAACATGCACTCCAAATCCAAAGCTGATGCTTTATTCAAGAATGAATTAAAATTCCTGAAGGGATTGTATTCTTTAGAAAAACGCTTAACGGATGCAATGAGGTGCCGGCATTTTGTTAATTTGCAGGGAATGTGTTACTTTGAGTGGCGTGAGTTTTTAAAAATACAATTGAGACTATGCTGATGAGTTGAAATTATGCACGATCTTCGAAGAAAGTTTAAAAAAAGCTTAATATGGACCTTTATTCTGTCTGTCGATTGTTTCTCCCATTTTCATCCCACACAAACAAGAGAACTTTAAAAAAAAATTAAATTGCATACAATGTTTCACAATTTATGTAATTTTAATCACATCTCCCTTTTGTTTTACTGATTCATTAAGCTTGAATTCTAATGACTTCGCCAGCACGAATTAAGACCTTTATTGACTCATACACGAATAAAGATAACAGATTACTGATGTTTATTTAAATTCCACATTGTTTTTTATCTGTTTGCTCATTCAATTAACCGGTCATGCTTAATTACAAAAGCTGAGGAATTGATTATTTGTGTGACATATTTTCGAGAGCAAAAGAAACATGACTCAGGGTATACTTATGAGTCAAGAAAAAGGAAAGAATACAGTACAGTTCATGGACCTTCTGCTATTGTTATAAGTATGAGGATTTCCTCTGGAAATTTAGTTTTAACTTATAAAAGACAATGACTGTAATGAGTGATCGCATTAGTTTCTACAAAGCGAAAAAAGTTTATTGAAATTGACAGATTTCCATTTCGCTATATTATTAGTGCAGCAGGGAAAAGGTAGAAGACCGTGCGTAACTCCCGAGTCCACATCGTGGGCTCGATCTACCAGAGGTCCATTCCACAACTATCTTACGCCGACAATGTTGACGATTGGACGAAAACAGCGATCCGTTAATTAAGTGTTTGCTGGAATTGAATCGGGTCTGGCGGTAAATGAATGCAAAATTAAGTAATTGCTGTTATCAAGGAAGGGCTCACAAGAGTACGTCTCGAAAAAAGCGTTACACCAGGCAGCAGAAACTTCAAGGGAATAAGGACTTCGTTTACCTTGACTTGGTGGTAAAAAGAGACAAAAACTTCTTTGGGCTCAAGGGGCAATTGAGTAATGAACCTTCTCTGGAAGGACTAAGCCGGCCCTTTATAACAGCTTTCCCAGTCCTGCCACATGCGCTTGCTAAGGCGTCTTGCGGTACAACGCTTAAGATAGCTAGACCATGTAGAGCAGATCGAAACCACTGCTCGGGTCCGAAAAGTTTTCGAATCCGTGGCATTGAGACAAAGCAATAGAGGACGATTTTAAGATGGCGCACACAAGTGGAGAAGGACCTCAACCAACTTGGAGTGGGCAAGCGTAGCCAGCTTGCGAGACATTGTGCTAGCTGTACAGACATGTTGGTTGAGGTCCAGGTCCACACTGGTGTGTAGCGCCATTTAAAGAAGAAGAGATATATATAAGAGGTTGTTTGTCATTGTATATGAACATATGTTTACCTTCGTGTATTTCGTTGAAAGGATTTGTATATACTTCTGGGCATCTGAATATGCATTTGGAGATATCATCTCAATGATATCCCCGCGCAGATTGACATTTTTTGATTTTCAACGTAAAAATTTTCCTCAAACCGCTACGATGCGGAATTAAAAACCCAGAATTTTTTTTGCATCTCAGCTCGTTAAGTAGCCCCATCTTGTCCGTGGTATATCTGAGTAATCTAAGCTAGCTTGCATTCTCGTCTCAGACTAACAAGCTCCCATATGATGCCAAAGTCACCCAAATTTACATCGTTTCCTCTTTATTCTTTGCTCGTACGCGGTATGGACACTAGATGCCAGAAAAACTTCATCCCTAGAATCGAAAACATTTTTGGCATGCCTATGCTTCTTGTATTCAAGGGCTTACGTCAATTCAGCGGTGTTGTTGCTTCTCCAGAATATTCCTGCACATTCCGTGGTAGCAAACTTGCTTGGAATTGTTTGAATGTAGCGGATGAGAAAACAATGTTTATTTTGTTGTTGAATCTGCGTATACATTACATTAGTGGCATTTAGCCAAGTTCCTTAGGCACGTGAGGTTGTAAATATGGCTTTTGCAGGGATACACATGGAGTTATTATATTGTGAAAGCTTGCAACAGAGAAATTGAAAATGATGATGACTGCGAGTGTGTTTGTGGCGATAAAACATATGCTTCTGCCTACGAAATAGATATATTTATTTAGCAATTGATTTTAATTTATGAATCAATAAATCCTTATTCATTCTAATTCATTGGTTTTATGCCCTTCAAAGGAACCCCAAACTAGTAGGCACACACTCGTGCTAGCTTTTTTCAATTCTTAAAACATTCTGTGTCGTTGAACAATTCAAAGACTATAAAAAAACAAAACTTCACTGTATACTGCTTCACAAAGTGAACGAATATTTTGACTTGAAATTTGAGGAAAATGTTAGTGATGCCAACTTACCGAAATAAAAGATTTAAACTTAATGGTATTGTTCACTGTAGAATATATGTATGTATATTATATAAAGAATGCTAGCTTATATAATATATAGGGTTGCTTAATAATTTTACTGAGTTTTGTTGCCAACCATTTGTCTGTAACTCCATTTTTTGCGGCATCAAGCTATTTCTGTGGAAATCTCATAAACTCTCGTCAAACTACAGTAGACTCCTTGCCCACAACAGCAGTGGCTAACACTGTTGATTTAAGATAATCCAGATTAATCGACGTCGAGAGACAAGATCAATATCGTAACTCTATCTAGTATTGCTGAGATCTTTGCAATGTGTGATAATTATGACTAACGAGAAAGAAAAATGTTTTAAATTGAGTTTTGAGACGTAATGTTGATATAGGCACTATTTGCGTGGATTGCACTCTTTCTTGGTGACATTCGAACTTTCCGTTCGATTATGAATAACAAAAGTATTTTTCGTTCTTAAGCAACTAAGAAGGAAATGCCAACTTAGTCAAGGATATCGTCACGATATTGCCGATTTAATGAAAATAGCGTATTATTTTACGTACGCGTTTTCAACTTTTATATTTTTCTGTAATTTATATCTGTATAATTTATATATTATGGTTATAGGATACTTCCATTACAAAACACGTGCTAAAGTTTATAACATTACATATTCCGTGTCACTTTGCCGTTTAACCTCTTTTAATGCATGCGAGGTGAAGAGATGAAAAAAAACTGTCAACATGGCACGCTTCCCTTTGTCACTTATCTCTGTGATGAATCCCGCTTACACGCAAGCAATCATTGATAAATGGCGCTTAGGGGCACAACTACTATCATCCCCTCCGCTCGGAACTTTTTTAGAAATATAAGAACGTGCCTCTCACATCGCAATTTTCAATTTAAAATTTAGTCGCGAGCGCAGAATACTTCAAGCGTTCACTAGTGTAATTTAGATGTAGAATTAAGTGTCACTTCACAGAGATATAAATTTGCGTTGAATGTAATATCATCCAAGTAGTTGCGAGCGATGTACTTTCTGCAGCTGATCAATAGCCAGTCGGTAAACTACATACAAAAAGCATTAATGGATAACTAAATATCAACTAGATAAAGCAAATGATGACTAACCTCTTATCATGAACGCCTTCAGACGTGAGTCATGCAGAGGGTATTAGAAATCAGTGCTTGGTTATTTTAATGATTATGACAGCGCTGTAAGGCCAAATTTTCAGATACAATGAATCATTTGAAATCGTTTTTAAAAGTGATAAGCATTCTTTGGGTGGCCATAAAACGTGCCGACTCGACACACATTTGCTGGCAGATTAAGTCATCAGCAGCGTTATTACTAATCCTACTATTGGATGTTCTCCTAATTGGAGCGCCATTAATAAAAAAAAATAATATTTACTTTCACATTACGACACCCATTACCAAACGGAGTGACACAAAATTATTTACGTTTCTTTTCTTGTTTGTTTTAGGAAAACCTGCGTGCAACCGAACAGAAGAAGTTCGACGTAGATCCAAAATACTTAACTATTTTGGGTTTTACCAATGTCCCAACATCATCATCATCACAGACTCTGTATCTTGGTCAGACGCAGCAACAGCAACCCGCACAACCACCCTCCACAAATACCACTCCCTACAATGGCACAAAAGCTAATTTCACTATCGTCACATACGTTCAGGAGGGACAGGCACCATCCGCCATACTCCTCTCACAGAACATAGCCGCAAAGTTTCCAAATGAGTACTTACTCATCTATGACCTCGGTCTGTCCGAAGAGGACTCGCGGTCATTGTCCGCGTACTGCAATAGCTCAAAGTGTTCAGTAATAAATTATGACTTGTCCGTTTTTCCCTCGTACGTTACGGATCAACGGATGCATGCATATCGTCCAATTGTGATAAAGGATGCTCTGATGCGTTCCAAAAATATTCTTTTCGCCGAAAACTACATTCGGATTCGTGGTACTAGTCGTGATCTGAACGATCTCAGGGGTAAGGCTGGACGTGGAGTTTTGGGTTGGACCACACCCAAAGCAGTGTCCACTCGAACACATCCGAAAATGTTTGACTACTTTCAAACGGATGCAGAAGACTTCATTTTCCTACGAATAGTCGACATGGACAAGGTGTTCTTTGCAGATACGCCACTGGTCGAGGAGAAGATCTTATTACCGTGGATAAAGTGTGCATTGACTCTGGAGTGTATTGACCCAATTGGTAAGTATCCGTTTAGCCTTAATTGAAAATTTACCTATTCAATAATGAAGTGAACAATTGTTGGACGGACTACTTGGTGGGTGGGATTTTGGTTAAATTCGTGCGTCTTTTTGTATAAATGGAGGCTTTAAGTGCTTCAACGCACGCGATAGTTCAATTAGTTTGAAACACATGATCTTAATGACAACTGTATAAAGTCTTTAACTGATGCATGCTCGAAAATGTAAACTAGTTAATGGAGGCGTTAAGATTTGTTTTTTTTTTTTTTTCTGAATATAAAACCAAGGTCGGGATTTGTACATAACTAAAATCGTATGTTACCGGGGATATTACAATAGATTTTATTAAATGCTGTTTGATTCAATCATCTTTTCAGTTTTTCCTTCTCTAGGTCTAAGTTCTTCGCCTTCTAGCCAAGAGATCCCATATTCCGAACATGGAAAATGTTGTGTATAATTTTTCATGACTCCATTCCGCCCGACTTCCTGATCACACTCAAAGAGTATATCTGCCGAGAAAAAAATTTCAAACTCACAACTATACGGCGCCTTCCATTTATTTCTGCCCTTAACGTATTTTTCACAGCACCACCTCTTTGGAGTTACTGCCAACACTCATCATGAGTATTCGTCACTCGTTCTTGGTAGAGAACGAGAACTTTTCTATTCCTCCGGCAATTTTTGTGTCACAGCACTCCAAACTGTCCTACTCCACACAACACATCCTTCTACCCATCTGAGCTGAGACAGAAAGGTGAGTATGTCTCAAATCAGCTACTTGCCCCCAACTCTGCCTGCGATTTGAGTTTTAACAACAGTCACAAAGGCAAGTCAAGCGAACTTCACGTGTAGCTAGAATATAGCCCTCCAGATCTGGCTGGTAGTACCAGTCTTTGGGAAGCAATGAAAAGAGTTTCTCTTCTCTTTCTTCTCACAAGTGGAGAAGGACCTCAATCAACCTTCTGTATAAATGTGGAGATATGAGACTGTGCTTGCGGGATAGGCATGTCGATAAGACCCAAATCTTTTCAAGACTGCAAATAAAAAGAAAAAAATTAAACGGTTTTTTCCAATAACATTCATAAAAGCATTATCTTGTCGTAAATGTGTTTTAATGTGCATTAAAAAACAAGAATACAAAGCGAGGTACAGATGACGAAAGCTATCTAATAATTGCAGTAACCTGTTTGCTACACCTGATAATTACAATATTTAAATTAAAAATCACGCGTTCTCAAAGGCTTTACCTTGAATATACATAATTTTTACATTTAAACCCTACACCCTGATTACATTTTAATTTGGACAGAGTTGAGAAATAAAACGTACCTGCACTCATTTCCTAACGGACTACCACAGCAGTTCAAATTCATAATAAAAGTAAATTACATCTTAATGATGACATCTTCAGATTTAATTAATTCTTAGCCACCAGAAGCTGACTCATAAAAATGTTTGCCCTTCTTCCTCGTTACTTTCTTCGTAACCCCAAGTACATACTTTTGCATCTCGAAATCATAACTCAATTTAACAAAAGTTGAATAGTCTTAAAACGCGCTCGTTCGTAATTAAACTTCCTGCAGCATTCCTTTGCCGGCCGAGTTTGTTCTACCCTGCTGGGATTACATAAAACTCAATTACTCAAAGGTTAAGCTCATTCAATAAGAACAGCCTTCGTCGTCCTGCCCTCGCAAATAATTAACTTTGCATCTGTTCCGGTACAGTGATTCCGGACTGGTTTCGTTCAAATGGCAAGTGTAATAATCCGGTTAGCGTTTAACTTTTTCTCCAACTACTTTTAAATTTGTTGCGACCCTTGCATATCTGCGTCACTCTCTGAGAGTGGATAGATGAAGTTTTCTCCGCTTGCTTTGAACGGGTTTCAATCTCAAGCACAAATTTATCAGAAAGTTATCGCTACTGATTGACATATTCGAATCTGTGTACATCATAAAGTGTAGACTCGAATGGTAAGATCCGATTTCAAATTACTTACTGTATTGCATTACCATCAGAAAGAGAGTGCAAATCCCTTTCACACTAATGAGATTTCCTGGTCGAGATTGAGCTTCGTCATTATGAGCAGAAACATAATATTTTACCACCGTCATGACTTGTGGTGATGTGCTTGCAGCGTGTACACCGTGTTCTATAGGGTAAGGGTAAAATCAATGATTTCTAAATGAAAGTATCTAGCTGCGCTCTGGATGAGCGGCGGTTGTCATTGTACGGGTAACTGCAATTGAATTAGAGCACCAACTCACGATACAGTCACCGCAATTGAAAACGCATTCTGAGAAGCGATTTGGTTTCCCTCCCGGTAAATGACACCTTAAAGCCGATATCATTTCAGATAGGGTGACCGCTCAATAATTGAATTCTGTCTTTTCCTTGCCGTTGACCGATGCTTATTGCTGTTAGAACTTTCGTGTCGAACTTATAATGTGTTTAATCATCGATAATTACTGGGAAAAATACAGTGTTTGATATTTGGTCATTCCTTTATCCAGTGACAATTATTTTTTATGTTTCTTCTAGGTGTTCTCTAGGTAACATTTGTTGGTAATTTAAGTGTCTTGGCAACACATTCCTTTTGTACTCACAGTTTATGATAAAATTACGGAAGACAATGGCGGATTCGGATTTTCAAATTTTACGGTCATACATTTACGACGACAAACCGTATTTATACGAAGGCATTCCAATAAGTACATGGACTATTAAAGAAAAACGAATGTTTTGCAAAAGTGGCAAAAAAGTTTCCTTTTAGTCTTAAATGTTGACAGTCGTCTACAAGAATCTAACATACGTTACGATAGTCAATCTTTCCTGCGATAGGGGCGCCATCAGGCGGTGAAACTAAGTACTTATAGGATCGCCCTATTAAAAACAATTAAAATAGTTTGAAACTTCTTCTGCGAATGCGATTGCTTGTGTAGTTGGTTGACTACGGTTGCATCATTGCGAAATGCGCAAAAAGTGGTCACTTTTGAATCACCACTTTGTAGAAAGATTAAATAATTTTAACGCGTTATCTGACTTATTAGCGATTCATTATCGTAAATTGCGAACATTGAACTAATATCATGATATTTGCAATTATGGCCCATTTTGATAGACGGGAAATGCCTGTGCTATTAATTGGAAACCACGAAATGAATGACCCTGTATGTTAAAGCCAAATCGGAGGAGGTGAAAAATGTCTCACATCGAATAAAGAAACCTAGAACTTTCGAGTATGTGATTCAAATATGTGATCATTCCAACAATGTGTGTAGTTCGTTCACATACCGAGTCTTACGGTTTCAACGACGCAAATGTCATGGATAATGACTTATTATTTTGAGAACGCTTAAACGATTGAGTTATGATTCATAAACTCGGGTCTTATCAAATATTTTCCAACATACATATCCTGCCAATTGTCGCTTCACTTCAGAAAGAATGTCGTGTTCATCAGCGGACACCGTAGGAGCTAAGCAAGCAAGTCACAAAGGGGCTTTGCAAATATTTTTTCTTTTCTTATACTCGTAACTGCATAGCATATCCAGCGCTTAGAAGTTATACCTAAATATTCTTCTCTTACATTTATGAATTGAAACTATTTTCTCTATTCCGGACGTTATGTCCTAGGGTTAATGTTCTCAATTTTCCATCTATTCCCCCAGCTGACCCTTTCAAGCATCCACTCCATTTGCCGTATGCTTGTTATTGGCAAGAAATTCTCGTTTCTTTTTTCGCATAACCTTACACCAAAAACCACTAGAACATTTCTCCTCTAAAAAGCCTTTGAAAAAGATTCCTGCAAAAACATAAAGAAGAAAAAGAAAAAAAAACTTAAAAACAGAAAAAAAACGAAGCAAGCAATGTGGCATGGTACTTTTTCTATGCGAGAAAATTCAAACCTAAAACTCAACTTGCAAATCGATTTCCTTATTAGGAGAAGAGGAAGGGAGACTGCAATATGCGGAAGAATTATGGCTAACATGCAGTCTACAACTGTACTTGTACATACTATATGCGCATTTAAAAGATAATTGAACTACATAGTGTCACGAAATAAAGAATTTTCATACAACATCACTACACGAGTCGCAGGGAGTTGAACTTAAATGCACGCTATACTTGTAGTCCTATGAAACGCCACTAAATTAACCTTCTTTTTTGTTGTGACATTTTCAAAGCGCATTAAAAACGAGCTCCATAAAAAGTGAAAAATGTATGTTAGCCCAGTTTTTCTGACACGTCCATATTGCACGCTAATGAATTTATGGTGTAGTTCGAATATACAATGTAAACAGTTGTACTGTGTTATCTAAGAGATTTTAACTGAAAAATAATCGATCTTCAGATTTAATGCGAAAGTGGGTGACTTTAAAGGATTGTGTGCCACTTAGCTTAACTCACGACCTCTCACAACCTAGTGTAATTAATTTTCAGTGTTTTAAGGGTTTCGTTTTTACATTTTCATCCTCTACAATTTCAGTGTGTCCGTTTATCCCGTCACCTGAATGTCTGTTATCCTATTCATGTCTTGTTTCTATTATCTTTTGAGATAATACGATTTGTGCTAATAACTTGATACTTCCGGCAATATTACTTGACAACTTTGTGACTCGAAGTATCATCGCAGGCATACTACAATTCGCATTACATTTTAATTACGGGGCGCTACAGTCGGCTTAAACCTAAGCCTTTTCCAAAAATCTCGTCCAGCTTTAAGCAATGTTCAGGTTTGTGCAGAGCAGAACTGAACACCACATATTTCCGTGTACTATTTTTTTAAAAAAAGGTTTTTCATTTTGTTTTTGGAGTTAAACTGTAGTCGCCTCTACTTGTGGATAATAACGCGGACCAAGTACTTGAGTAGTTAAAGAATGAAACTAGACTTTTATTCCTAGCGAGCTGTAGTGGCGGTCAATTTTTTTTCACAGTGAATAGCCGATTGTTTGATTTCTTGAAAGCAAGCCATTATGCATCACATGCTTTCAATTCCCAAAAGCAAAATCTTCTTTTGGTATAGACCATCTTTCGAAGTGTATTGAGCTTGCTCATCAAGCAAGTTTCGATTGATCTTTGTACAACCTGGGTTCCATCGGGAGCGATGATTCTTTTGAAGACGTGAATATAGTCGTAATCCTTTGAATGAATTGTTTCCCTTTGAAGATCTAACATTTCAATAAGCTTTATTGGATTTAGATGTCTCTTAGTCATTTGAGTGGCACAGTTGAGCGACTATCATATCTGGCTTTTAATTGATTGATGACTCTACGGCACAGGACTTAACAATTCGTTTCCAGCATTGTCCTTGTATGACATAACTCTGTTTACCATACACTTAAGGATTTAAGCTTAGCGTCCTTTCCTATACACAATTGTCTTCCTCAACGAACGACGACATCTTTGTCTTTCTCAACGGATATCAAGGTATATTCCACTTTTTTTCCTAATCTCTCTTGCTCATTGTCCGTTTATAAATAAAACAATGTAAAATAAATTGGGCAGCACCATTGTCCACAACGGACAAGGGTCTTGCTTATTTAGCAACCACTTGTGTTTTTCGATCTGTAGTTCTTTCGCGAATGAAAAAGGTCTAGAGTTAATGCCAACTCGGAACCGCATAATTAAGAAAGATGGGGCAATTAGTATATTCTGGGCGTTGTCAGCAGCTCCAAAGCCTTGACCACAGCATAGGAATCTAAGAACTGATCAACTACACCAGAGCTTAAAACAATTTTGTTGCGTATTGCAACCATTTTCAATTGTAGACAGACTGGATGAGTACCAAAGTTATTTGGATAAAGTAACTTGAAAAATCGTCCTTTGGTTTCTAAAAGATAAATATTATTGAGCCCATATATGTAATAATAACACCACATTTACAATCAATAATTTCATCAAGTTAATACACTTTACTTGTACACTGGGCTACCATCTAAATTTTATCGATCATAACAAAAGAGACTACTCTCCCCATTCACTAATGGCATTTCGTCTATTCACTTAATTTCAATGCAAAGAATTTGTATCTACCTTCATACACAGACATACGTGTATAAATGCCCGCCTTTCCCAAATATGGGACAACCACTTAAACCTTTTGAGAAGATTCGAATCTACTCGAATGCATCAGCATGGAATGAAGTGTGCGCATTAGCCGCTCTATAGAAATAACCATTGCACTCAACTTCATGTCAATGGGTTCAATTTGACGTGATGCAAAAGCCTCCGTTTGACATGAGTTGCATGAGACGAAGTACTTTGGTAGTCTGAAACCGAGCTACCAATTTATGAATCGTGATAGCACTGAATGTAAAACCATTTTTATTGATTTGTTGTGCCACGCTAGGAATTAAAATGCGCTCTCATTTTTGGGACAGTTTTATGCCATTTTATTTTTAGAAAATCGCCATAAAATGCATTTCATAAAAAAATCAATTTCAGTTGTTTTCCAACGTTTTGACAGCAATAGCTGCAGACACCTTGATTTATGTTCCTTGGAAACTCGTACATTGATACCTGTCTTCGTTCTGGATAATAATAGGGTCGAATTAGGTGAAAATGTTTGTGAACATGGATCATGTGCGAGAGCACAAGAGGGTGATAAAATTCGTAAATTGTGTGCGAAAGTGAGAAATAAAGTTTGAATCAGAAAAATACAAGCATGTAAACTAAAGCACACAAAACAATCACTTCCCTCCCCAGAGTTTTCAAAAATGAAACGAGGAGAGGAAAGCCAACCGAACTGAATAATTCCATTTACTTTGGCTGACGTCTGTTGGCTTTCACGTAAATTGTTCCACCAGGGGTCATTTCGCGGTGTCGATTCGGGGGGTTATCGTTCGTTAAGGTGCTCCATTTCAAAGTGATTAGTGCCAAGTAGCACAGTGAAACTTCCAACGGGGAGCACAAGTTGCGTGTTAAAACGACACTTAATGGCAGCAAAGACCACTTTTGTAAATAAAATACCACAAGCTAGATTTATGAAGGCAACATCATTTGGACGACTTTATTTCCTTTTTTCATTTGTGGGTTATTAGGTTCATTGCAAGAGATGAAACGTTGAAGTCGAATTCTCATTCAATTTCTCACTCTATTATCGGCAATTTTATTTATTTTCTTCAGTAAACCATTTTATGCACAATTGAAATAAATATACGTGATGACACGGACTCATAGGAAATCGATCATTATCAAAATTTGGTAGAAATGTTGGCGTAGTTCCTGCGGGCCGTGTGTGTCACTTATCACATAATTTGTGTACATTTCCTCATTTAGTCAGTTCGGGTAAACGTGGTGAAAAAAACCCAATCATAAAAAATTAGTTTATGAGACATTATGTTGACATGTAAGCCTGTCAATATAGCTGTGAATAGCACTATAGCTTCTTTAATTGAGCCGAAACCGAGAGAAGAATTGTGCACAATTCATGTTCCATTGATTAATTCCCGGTTTTGTTTTAACAGGAAATGTTTGCTTTTTTGCTCAATGACAATTTCTTTTCACTACTGTACTAAGAATCGTTTTCAAGAACCTCACGAGTTTTTGTTGGCAACCACATTGGTCTTAAATGCCTGTGGATAATGATGCGGGCGAAATGTTAAGCTGGTAAGAACATTCCATATTCGGGTGTACGAACGAGTCTCTCAACTCTGAGCCCAAGTCTAACAGACACTAAGCTTAAGAAATTAGTAAGTCGACGTATGCTGTAATCATTTAAATCTTTAAAACCGTGTACGCGGATAGATTTTCTTGCGTATAGAGAAAACTTCGCATGAGAATTCGAAGGGCACCATCCTGTTCGATGATTCAAGTGCATATTCTTTATTTCTAGCCACAAAAGTCGGTTATCATCTCAGCGAACACAGTTCACGGTAACTGCTGAGCTCATTAAAGAAGAAGTGCAAACAAACAATCACCCTTTTTTGGATGCATCAACAATCACTTGTAGATTTCTATTTGCCCAAATGCGGCAATTCTGTCTGTTAAGAAAAGTTTTTTTTCCTTCAAAATCACGAAGTGCAAGAAATGCATTACGATTTGAACGCCCATTTTCGTGAAAGGCTTCAACAAAAATGAATTCAGACTTTTAAGTTTAGATCGGCATCTGTATCCATATTTACGAGCAATAAAAAAATAAAACATTAAACATGAATTACTTAATAGTTCTCTCTGTACAATTATTGCAAAAAAAAGCAGATATACATTTTTTTCATAAGTTTTTAAAATTGAATTGTTTTCAGGTGCTCAATCCAATGGTTGCAAATACAATAAAAAACCTCAGTACCGCTACTCCGGTTGTCATGCGTATGACACATCGGCATTTAACATTGTCCTCGGACTAACTTGGCATCTGGATGAATCCAAGTATTCACTACCCGGTGAAGAAAACAACATATTCTACCACGAAACACTGGAGCAGGCTACAAAAATTTTGGAAAATAGACGTCGCAATAGTAGTGATACCTCGGAGCATCCCTTCACGGATGATTGATTAATATTGGGCTCTCACAAACACAAAAGAAGAAAAACCGTACACGCAACAAGACACAATACAAACTATTTATACCTAAGGCAAAAGGATAAGTATTAAAGTTAAAACAAATAAAAAATAAATAAGAAATAATTTAAAACTAAATTAATATTGAAGAGAATAATAAATTTAGTTGCTAATATTAGTTACTACATCTCTTTAGTTCTCTTGTTTAACTTTCTGTTATTTATTATGTACTTTTTGTGATTGTAATTATTTTCAAATTTTGTTATTTTTATAAGAAGAAAAAATATGAAATAAAAGTGCATAAGACGTTTTCTACCAATTTAAGCTTCTGATATCAATAATAAATTAAAAATAGTTCGACATATATGTATATGTATAAGAAATTATATCAATAAAAGGCTTTGATCACATTTAGATCGAGATATGAAATATAAAAAATATAAGAAAACATTCGAACGATTACTTATGTATTAAAAATATTAGAGTGAATAGAAATTAAACGAACGGAACCAATTTAAAACAATATATAAAACAAAATCAAAATAAGTATGTGACAATGAAATAAAGGACTATGATTTGGTTATGTGGTGAAAGCTTTTGATACTGTATATAATATGAATTTTTTTTTTAATTTTTTTCCCTCGTGTTTCAGACTATTGACTCTAATTGGGAAAAAGCAAATGTTTCGGGAAATGTTACCATTAATTTCTTGATTTATTTCAAAGTCTAATTTTAAAACGGGTTGCTACATTTAATTTCGTTGATTAATTTGTTTCAATCTAGTCAAAAACTGAAGTTATGTATGTGTCTCTCTCAAAACGCAGACCCAGAAGGATTCGGCAATTAAAACCATTATATCTATGCTCAGAAAAAGAAAAAGTTGAAGTCGTTTGACTAATTTTTTAGACACTGATTTTTAAGTATGAACAAAAATTTTTTAATACTTTTCATGGTTTATTCTTGCTTAATTTTCTGCAACCGTTCTTTTTGAAAAGTGAATGAAATCAGTATCTGAAAAATTATACTAACGCCTCTAGCAATTTGTCCTTCTACCTTCCCTTCTCTTCGTATAAAAATACACATTTTTGTAAAATCCCAGCTTTATCCTAAACAAATAAAAATCAGTACATTTTTAACGAAATCATTTTAACATGAAAATACTACCCCTTGTGGACACATCAATTCAATCACTTGAATAGTGACAAAACCAAGATTTAAGGCACGGACGAATAAAATTTTGTATTGTACTTCAACTGAATAGCGAATAATGGATTATGTTTTCTCTTGTTTTTTTTTAATTCAGTTAGTAGATTACCTTGAACATTGTGATAGAGAAAAAGGCGTATGGATTTATAAATCAAAATTCATGTAAGTTTGTCTCTTTTTGGAAAAATAAAATGAAGTTATAGTTTAAGAAATTTTTTTCAGTTAATTTATATCTTGTTTTGTTTTTCTTTTTTTTAGTTTTTAAAAATAATGCTGTTTTAAGCATGTGACTAGTGTTAAATAATATTTTTTTATT
Source organism: Eristalinus sepulchralis (assembly GCA_944738645.1). Classification (NCBI taxonomy): domain Eukaryota; kingdom Metazoa; phylum Arthropoda; class Insecta; order Diptera; family Syrphidae; genus Eristalinus; species Eristalinus sepulchralis. The sequence continues at coordinate 61,809,961 of OX122886.1, forward strand.
TTTTTAATTCACTATCATTTATGAATAAAACTTAATTTTAGTAGAATTGTAACAAACAAGAAGTACTAGTAAAAAATGAAAATATTCTTTATTGAAATTGGTGTTCGTAAAAGTTGTAAAATCGGAATTATTACATGTATTTCATTTTAGTTTTTACAAATTTAAGATCCACATAAAATTAAAAAAAAAAATAAATAAGAAAATGGTCGAGTTAAAATATAAAAATCGAATGGTTGTTTTATTATTTATGAACAGAACAGATGTACATAAGTATATATGCAGTAAGACTGAAAAGTATACAATTCATATGCATCTTCGTTTTAAGGAAGTGGATAACAAATTGCTCACGGAAAACCGCAGCTGTAGAGAAAGTGAAGTCTACCTTGAATCCAATCACAGGGGACTTGTGTTCCTTTAAAATTGGCTGGTTCAATTTTTTGAAAATATTTGTCTATTTATGATGTATGCAATATTGCAATTAAAACGGTGCAAATCTAAGTATTTGTAAAATTACTCTCAAAAATATTCACTTTTGAATAAACGTATGAAATGAAGATAAAAGTGACGTCCCGCAATACATTCCCTTGCTGTTATTGCATGAATTTCCAAAAATGCCTGCTGCAATATAGCAGTTACATATATTTGCCACCGTTTATATGTAATTTTTTACATTTCAGCATAATCAAGGATATGTGTGGTCCTACTGTTTTATGTTTTAACGAATGCGAAAGGTTGCTTCCTTTGTTGTCTCTACAATCTCCACAAAAATACGCTTTCGTTCAAATTTTCCAGCATCCGCCACATACCCACAATTCTGAAGACTGCATCAAAATATTGCAACGTTTTTATGGCTGTAAGCTTATTGATGATTGACTACAGAGAAATGCTGTCAACAATGAACAAACTAAGTTTGCATTTTGAGGATCAGCGGCTTGTTTGAGTTTGATAATAATAATTGAGTGGCAATACAGCCCACAAGGGGCTAAGGAATAGCTTCTGCATGAACTACTTGTGTTGTGCGTGGTATTTTTCCTTGACGCGTAGGGGGGACCTACTGTTTTTTGCCGACTCCGAACAGCAAGATTTGTACAGCTTTCTCATAGACAATTAGTCCTCTTTGAGTGTGTTCAGCAACTTGAATGAGATCGTACCGTGAAAAATTCGAGGTGTTTCGCTCGGGAATCGAACCTGTGAACTTGGCGTATGAGTCAACGCACTTAATTTTTCCACAACGACCACTTTAAAATATCAGGTAACGGGAAATAAGGCTAATCGAAATAATCCAAAAGTTGATTTTTGTTCTCGAACACGCCAAGTGAAGACCGTGACAAAATGATTCAGCACGGTCTCCACGTACTTTCTGTGTAAACGGTGGAATATCTACAAATTCGCGAATGGTATTGGTAATGGTTGTTCCAGTAGGTCGATTGTGCGCACCGTAAGGTTCTCTCAAAGAAGGTAAATTTTCGTAATACTGCTGAAAAATTTGGACACGCCATTGAGGTGTGAGTCTTTCCAGAATGACTTGCCGAATCATATTTAGCAAAACGGCAAAGCAGTTTCACAGGAGTCACCTGTAATATGTTAAGAAATGTCTATTAAAATGCAAATTTCACGTTGAATTATCCTTTTTCGATGCATCTTATCAATTTTTCTTCAACAGCGTAAAAATCTAAGATGTACATCAAAGTTAATATTTGAAACAGTCACTGTAAAAGAAATCAAGAGGAAGGTATGGGAGCATGATGCCCCTCTTGGGATCACTGTAGGATTTGAGGTAAGTGGAACGTTGGCTGTATGCAAAATTTCACTAAGGCTATAATTCAAAATGTCCGTAAAACAGTCAGTTAAATTCGAAAGTGCAGCACGTCCTATATCTTTTTATCTACTACTATATATATTTATATCCACTCTCTGATTTCTTATCCAAACACTTTGAAATTGTTGGAAAGAAAACCATGGATGTCACATTTGGGTTCACAAAAATCAAGAAACACAATAAATACTCATTCTTAAATATAAGCCTTCAATTTTCGATTATGGTATTGTCTCTTTTGGAATTATTTCATGCCATCAAAATACTGTATATAATGACCATCAAAGGAACTGTTAAATTTCTATTACTATGTTTTCGTCATCCGAAAACTGATAATATAATGAAGCTCCACCTTAAGTATGAGAAATCTAGCCTCTCACTGCGAAATGTCACTTTACATCAGAGACCAATAAGGAGACAGGCGACTCCCTCGTCTCTCACCCGTGGGGAAAATTTGACAGCGTTTTTTATAACGTTTCCCCTCCTTGAACAGCTGATTCGAGGCAGTTTCACAGACAGGGTTTTTTTCTCTTGACTGAGAATACGTGTGAGCTGCGTAATCGGCTGATTAGTTTCCCGCGCAAACTGCTAATGTGAGTGAGAGAGACGGGGACATAGACTGTCCCCCTTACTCAGAGATTTCTGCTAAAAATTCCACCACGAAATAATGGCCGACATTGGAGGCGTTCATAAATAGTATCATTAAGGCAGTATTTTCATCAGTTAGGCTATAACGTTAAAACTTTATAATACATTTTGAAACAAAAATACAACACGAATTTATATTGAACACAATAACTAGACAAATAGTATTTTGAAATTCCCAAATAATTACTAAACTCTAAGACTCGCATTTTAAAAACTATTATCTTTCACTTATTGTTGTAAACAACTATTATGTTTGGTATAGCAATCTCCATATTTTGATACTATTTGTTAAGAATACTAAGAAAGTAACTAAAATTGTAACTATGCGCTTTTTCCGAAACAGTTCAGTCTTTTTATTGAGTTGTTATATATATTATTTATATTACAAAATTATATATTATAATTGTCATAGGCGTTTTTAGTTAGGTTAACCACGTGAAGTTTTAGTGAAATATACTGGAGGGACTAATTTATTAATGCGTGCTATTATTTCATATTGAGATTCCATATTCATAATCGAATCATATGTTTTTCAAGGTGAAGGCTTGTATTTAGCTGGATGAAAATTTTGTTTCAAATTAATCTTCATTTAATTTTTATTCTTTAAAACGATTGCCTGAACTATCACCGACGTATTAGGTTAGGTTTCCTTATGTTTTTCAGTATTACACTTTTCATAATAAGTGATCGAAATTATAACTACAAATTTAATTTTCTATTACTTACATATTGCCGAATAAGTAACACTAGAATTACAATAGTCTTTATTTTGATTTAAATACACTTATCTCGGAATACCAGATGAAAAGAAATCCCTCCGTACTGCTCGATTTTAAAACATGCATTGCTGTTTTAATTTTGTGCATATTTCTAAAGGGATCAGGAATATAAGTTCTAGCACAATAACTAATTTTTAAGTAACATACTATTTAAAGTGTCGGCGACACTATAATCATAAACAATTTCCTGTAGTTATTTACGAACGCAATCTGTTGAATATATAACAAAATGGCTGACGAATTCACGAATTGTGGGCAATTTACGAATGTTTGACACTATTGAGGGCAAACAGTCACGAATTAGCGGCCATGTTGCTTTTTTGGAGGGGAAATGTAAACAAGTGTGAGTAAAATGAGAAAATGTTCGATGCTCCGTAAATGAGTTCCGGAAAATTAGGGCTATATCCACCACAATTCGTAAATAACACTCAAACGGTCGATGGACGAAGGGGAAATCAGCTGTTTAATCAGCTGTTCAGTCGACCATCTCCTTCCTTATTGGTTTCTGCTTTACATAAAGATTTTTGACATTTGACAGCTGAGAAGAGAATTCTTACTGGATTCGTATCATTGCAGTTAGTTATATAGGCATGTTTTCATACGACAATATTTCTCAATTAAATTCGTAATACAAGAACATATTAACAAATACGTGATTATTAATTCTGCATTTGGGTCCAGTTAAAACTTAGTACAATGAATTTCCGAGTATTGTCGAATTTCAAAAACTCTCTGCGTGGGTAAGTTTTTTTTTTTTTTTTAAATCTAACCTCGCCGGCTGATGAAAGTTTGTATGGAATATATTAATTAACTAAGGTTTCCGAGAGGCTTCACTACAAAGCAGTCAACATTATCGGGACCTTTGAGCCGCCCCTCAGATGGGGTTAACGTGCCATCCACGAAAATCGTAACAAATTTGCCACCTCTCACAGATACACTAACCGATTTGCCCGAAGTGGAGTATGCTATACCAAGCGTTGATGACAATGTTACTCAAGTAACAACCCTAGACAATGGTCTCCGTGTGGCATCAGAAAAACGCTTTGGACAGTTTTGCACGGTTGGTTTGGTTATCGATTCAGGGCCACGATATGAAGTCGCATATCCAAGTGGAGTATCGCATTTTTTGGAGAAGTTGGCCTTCAATGTGAGTTTTCTTTTTTTATATCAATTACTGGTAAAACACATATGTAATACCTGTCTTCTTAGTCGACAGTTAACTTTCCAAACAAAGATGCCATTCTTAAAGAATTAGAGAAGAACGGCGGAATCTGTGATTGTCAAAGTTCCAGAGATACTCTTATCTATGCGGCAAGCATTGACAGTCGAGCTGTTGAGTCGGTCACACGGCTCTTGGCAGATGTGACCTTGCGGCCGAAACTTGAGGAAGAAGAGGTGGCCATGGCACGTCGTACAATCCAATTTGAATTAGAAACCCTCGGCATGAGACCCGAACAGGAGACAATTTTAATGGACATGATACACGCCGCCGCCTACCGGGATAATACGTTGGGCTTGCCAAAATTGTGTCCAGCTGGAAACTTGGATAACATTGACCGAAATGTGCTGTTGAATTATTTGAAGCACCATCACGCACCCGAGCGAATGGTGGTTGCTGGTGTTGGGGTAAGTGATTATAGAACAATTTGACAAAGTACTTATGTTTAATCGATTACTTGCTTGAAAACAAGGTCGATCATGACGAACTGGTGCGAAATGTGCAAAAATTCTTCGTGTCAGATAGCGCTATTTGGGAAACGGAGAAAATCAGCGGGTATGGTGCGGACTCAGTTGATAGCTCTGTAGCACAATACACGGGTGGCCTGAAAAAGGTTTGTGGAGATCTTTCAGCGCTTCATGACACTCTAATTTCATTCCCATAGGAACAATGTGAAATCCCAATATATGCGGCTGCAGGTCTTCCTGAACTTGCTCACGTAGTTATCGGATTGGAAGGATGTTCACATCAGGATAAAGACTTCGTACCTTTGTGTGTTCTCAATATTATGATGGGAGGTGGAGGATCATTCTCAGCCGGTGGTCCTGGAAAGGGAATGTACTCTCGTCTATACACGAACGTACTGAACCGCTATCATTGGATGTACAGTGCAACTGCATACAATCACGCTTACGGAGATTCTGGAATCTTTTGCATTCACGCTAGTGCTCCCCCAGCCAATGTCAGAGAAATGGTTGAGGTCATAACTCGTGAATTGGTGAATATGCAAGCGGAGCCGGGAAAGGAAGAATTGAGTCGTGCAAAAATCCAGCTGCAGTCGATGTTGCTCATGAATCTTGAATCGCGCCCCGTTGTTTTCGAGGATGTTGGAAGACAAGTGCTCGCCACTGGCCATAGGAAGCGCCCAGAACACTTCATTGGAGAAATAGGTGCGATATCAAATAGACTTACTTTTGAAAATGTGATGTGAAACATTTTATTTCTCTGTTTTGTAGAAAAAGTTTCGGCACAAGACATCCAACGCGTTGCACAGAGAATTCTAGCAACACCTCCCTCGATGGCAGCAAGAGGAGAGATTGCAGCTCTGCCCGATTTGAAAGATGTTCAAAGTGCACTGAACAATGGCGGGCGATTCTCGTCCAGTCGGCGGTTATCTTTGTTCAAGTAGACGTTGTTGAATGTGAATCCAATTTTTAAAAACCAAATAAAGAAAACATTTAGATATTTATTAGCTGGTTTAATCTTTCCAGTCTGGTCTACAACGTGCTATGGCAAAAAATCAAATCTATTTTAGGTCAGCAAATGCCTTTAGCCTAAAAGCTTATTTCCCCAGACTCTATTTCCGACGACGACGACACATCTTCGACATCTGGCAAATTTAAGACGGGCTCCACAACTTTCTTCTCACTGTCTTGGGCTGTTTGAGTGTCGTTTGATGATAAATCCCCATTTGAATATGGCTTAGAAGTCAAAGGTTCCTGATCTCCCCAATCATCGTCAGACAGAGGACTAAGGGCGTCATCCAATGGCTCAATCGTTGAAGATCGCTTTTCATTTTTAGCACACTGATCATCATCACTTCCACTACTTTGGCTATCTGAAGAGATCCTTTTTGCGCTGCTGCTTCTACGCTTGCGTTTGAATTTCTTAGTCGGAGATGCATGTTTTTTCGACTTTTTTCCGTGCCTATAACTTTTGCCTGAATCTGTACTGGCACCCTCTTCGTCGTCGTCGTCCGGCAATTCATCTGATGAGATGTCTTCCCTTACGCGATACTGCTTTGGTAAGTGAGATTCGTCCATATCGTCTACCATATACTTTCTCGTCGGCTGCCGCAGTGCATCCTCGAGATCGGCATTCACATCGCCGGTTTGCTTCTTAATACTCTTTGCAATGACCCTCTTCTGGTGATCAAGTTGCGGGAACAATTCCCTTGAGTTTTCCAGTGCTTGTTTAGCGGCATTCATTTCAGCCTGTTGAATACTGTGCCCAGTGGCGGTGGCCAATCGTTTTGACCTGAAGTAAACAGCCACAGTGTACACTCGAGTGTTGGTAGGTCCAATCGATTCGATCACTTTATATATGGGGATATCCGGTTCGCCGCCATCCATTGTGCGGAGTGTAAGACAGCACTGCTGAAGTTTGGACTTTGGATCGTTCCAGTCCTGATTCATGATGAACATTTGAAGACGTGGGAAAAGACACACGTGGCAGAATTGTTCGCAGTACATAAGACCCTTGTCCACGTACAGAGCTCCAAGAAAAGCTTCTAACAAATCGGCCCGATCCTTAGTCTTTAAATCTGCCTTTGGATTCGAGTACACTGCATATTTGGTCATGCCAAGATCATCGCATACAACAGCTTGGGTGCGATTATTTACAAGGGATGAGCGAAGCAGAGACAAGTGACCTTCATGATGTTCGGGAAAGTGCCGGTATAAATATTCAGAGCAAATCAATTGAAGAACCGTATCTCCTAGGAATTCTAACCGCTGATTGGAACCAAGAGTTAGATGGGTAAATCCTATGCTCCTGTCTGTAAATGCTCTCGCAAGGAGTCGAATGTGTTTAAATTTGATACCAATGGAATCCTCAAATTTGGTCAATTCCTGGAGCACTGGATACGATGGAATACAGTCGCGATCCCCTAGGGGCTCTTGTTCCTGCAGTGGATGCTCCGGGTAATTCTTCCAAATCTCCTTCAATGTCTCATCTTCCATAAACAGGGCATTCACAAATACACTGTCTGCAACGGAAATTCCACCGTCTAACAACAGCGCACCCATCAAAGCTTCGAAGCAATTTGCCATTGCATGCCGCAGTTCTAATTCATGACACAGGTCCGACCCGTGAGCGTACAACATGTATTCTTCGAGTTGAAGCTTTTTAGACAAAACCGCCAAGTGCTGATTTTGAACGATCGCCGCTCGGTATGTCGCCAGACCACCTTCTTCAAGGTCCGGAAACATGAAGAACAAATGGATGGAGCTGAGGAATTCTACCACAGCATCGCCGAGGAACTCCAGTCTTTCGTTGTGGGTAATGTTTGACATGGTTTCGTATTCCTTTCCGAATCGGGACATGATGTTTATCAGAGTGTTGATTCCACGCTTGCGGGTGTTCATGTAGTGAATTTTACGGTCACCATATTCTGGTTGGCGAATGCCGCAGTTTGTCAAACTGTTGCGAGCATGGTCAGGGTTTGTGCCAAAGTTCTCCTTGTAGGAGGGGTGAGTCAGAGCCAGCTGAAGAAGATACCTGCAAAAGGGAAGAGTGAATTATTTCCGTCGGCAAATTAACATAACAGTCGGTCACCTGTTCTTAAACTTGTACCCAATGTTCTTCTCAAGGAGATTTAACGACTGATGGAAACGGAGATGCCCGGTTAGCACTGGTATCAACATTGCGTGCTGTATTACATCGCACATTATACCAGTCCTAAAGAATCCCTTTGAACTGATAGCCACGGTAACGTTCCTCTTCATACGGCCTTGGGTACGCATTTCCTGAAGTCGTATCTCTTTGTCCTCCAGTTTCCTCTTGTCCTTGTACGACGGTTTCGACATGTTGGCCATTAAATGTCGGAACTTAACGTACTCCCTCCATGCTTTTTGATATTCTGGGTTTCCAGCATAACTCAGCTGAGGTGGACGAATGCCGAAGTGCACAATCGCGGGATGCACTATGTTGGGGTCGTCTTTATCCACACAGTCCGGCAGGTCGGAGACATTTCGATCCAATTGATCTATTCGCACAGAACACGGCTTCTGGCCGGGTTTGGTAACCACCATACCCTTAATGTAATCAACGTAATCCTGCCAATCGTGTTGGCTGATCTCATTCATGGTTGACAAGCGATCCGGGTCTACCAGAGGTCCAGAATTGTCCAGCAAATACTTTAGTACCTCGCTCATGGCCAGGACTTCCTTTCCATTGTCTGCTAGATCCCTGACAAACCGTGGTAAGAAATGGAAAGCCGGACACGATGTGTCTGCGTTTACGTTCGGCAGCAAGTTGAAGTCAATGAGTTCCAAAAGCTCATGGAATAGGTATTTTGCTGAAAAAATAAGTGTTGTCAGTGCCTATACGTGTACATATGTATGACGCCCAAACTTACTGAATAAATCCAGTTCATGTATTGTGAAGTTCTCAGGCATCTTTTCCGAGATGTACAAAATGGTGTACTCAATGTTGAAACGTATGACCTTGCACGTGGGTAGCTCGTCAATGGGAACATGGGACAGCAAGGAAAATCCCTCAAAGAGGAACTCGTGTTCATCGTACTTGATGATAGTCGGCGTCTTGGTTAAGAAATTCGTCGGCGGCGAAATTGTGATTCTGTAGTGATACAGCCTCTCCGCGTTATTTGAGTTCGAAACGCACTTTGGTATTCCAACTTCGCCGGGATAGATGCCATGGCGAATACCAATTCTACGTGATTTAGCGGAGCATCTGCATAGCGGGCCGTCGTTCATCTCGCCAGGGTCATTATGCCAGAGGTCAGGATGCAGTCGGTATGGGTGTTGAATTTTTCTCGACAACTCTTCCATGCAGCAGTCCTGCTCGATTTGAAATTCATCATCAGATGAATCGGAAGAGGACGAGCAAACTTCTGATTTATGTTTACATAATCTACGGCGATGCTTGCGTGGTGGAGGAGTGTAAGGTTCAATTTTTTGTTTAGCCTTTTCAGCCCTTTGAACGAGTTCTGTTTCAAAGAGATTGCATAATGCCTCCAGACGGGGAGTTCCCTCAACTTCATTCCCTTTGTTTGTTCGGCGATAGTAGACGTCGGCAGGAGATGAACGAATCCAAACGTCTTTTTCTTCACTGTCCTCCAACTCAGCTAGCTTTTTGGCTATATCCTCAGAAGTTTCGCAGAAGAAACTTCTCCAGTTCTTAAGCAGACGGTCCCTCTCGGTCTCAGCCTTGGTACTTGACTTGTCGGAATGATGATAGTTGGAGTACGATGAAGAGCTGGAACTTGAACGGTTCTCAGGCGCCCACGATGTTGGACGTGCCGTTGTTGCCCTGTAGCTACTGGAACTACTGTAGGGCTTTCTTGCTCTGTACGACTTGTGTTCATGAGACACTGGTGGAGGTTGTGAAGCACAACGTCCACTTGAGCTTCTATACGGAGGGCAATGCCTTGAGGAGTACCATGATCGAGGCGGCGCCGAAGGAGCCGTTTGGGATGCCACTTGAAAATCTGTGCTATTCATACCTGGAGGTGGTGGCTGCGGCAGGTAATTGTATGTAGATGAAGGTGGCGGTGGTGGGGGATAGTACAAGTACGGCATTGCTTGCGGAGGTGGTGTAGAAATCTGAGGTGGAGGAGCATATCCAGCTGATGGTGCATAATGTCTGCTTGGTAAGCTTGGCAAAGGTGGCGGTGGAACTGTGGGATCAAATTTTGTTGGAATGGGCGGAGGTTTGTATGACTTTGATGATGTAGACTTGTAGTTTGTAGGCAGCGACCCAGGAGGATACGATGCTGATGATGGTGTAGCGCTGTATGATGCTGCTGGTGACGGAGTTAATGGTGCATCGGTTTTCGATGTCGGAAAACTCATTGTATCACTATTTTAATAAACTTTTAGGTTTTAGTCCAACAAACCGAAATTGCTTTGGTAACTCAATAACACACCACTACTTGCTAATTCAAGAACTGATGCACGGTGCTGCGATACTCAGGTGTCAAAATGCTGTCAACTTTTAAGCGGCGTCAAATAATATATTTGCGAGAACACTGAAGCAAACACAGGCAAATAAAACTAAGGACACACATTTAAGGCAGCCGGCAAATTAATATTTCAATTTCCTCACAATCAGTGGTGTTTTGAGTCCCGAATAGAAGAAATATTTTAAATTATTCTGTGCGCCCATCTATTTCCTCATTAGGGTTTTAATTTGTTGTCAAACAGCTGACAGCCGTTGCAGTTGATTTTATCCATCAACGGCCTGTGTAGCAAAATTTTGTTTACGTCCCTTCTTTCAAGCTGTGGCTTGACATAATTTTTGCTAGCAAATATTTTTTTTTGAACTCATTTTATTCAGTAAGTCCATGAAACGAATCATATTCAGCGTCAACAATTTGTTACTCAAGTCTAGCACGTTGCAACAAATTCAACAGCAAAAAATGTCATACTATGCAGTTGCAGCTGGACGGGAAGTGGGCATTTTCCAGACATGGTAGAAAAAGAATTTCTTTTTTATATTCTTGTATCACTCACATATATCCTTCAGGGCGATTTGTGAAGAAAAAGTGAAGGGATTCTCCAAACCGAAGTACAAAAAATTTAAAACATTGAAAGAAGCAGAAGCATATCTTAAAACCCATGGCGTTGATGTCAAATCTAAACCAAAGACATTCGATCCAAGAAGTTGTGCAGTTTCTCTTAGTAACAAGCCTACGGGTCCACAGACTGCGACAGCAAAAGATCCCCCCCTGTGCAAAAGTGAGGAAAAAAAGATCGAAATTGTGGAGAACTGGCCTGATGAATTTGAGTGCAGTGAAGCCGACAATGATGTACTAGTAAGTTTGTGACCATGGAATTTCTTCTTTATTATTTAATTGTTCTTGTATCTGTTGACAGTTATCTGCAATGGCTGAGGTGGAGGGAATAAGTGAGAGTAACAGCAGGAAAAGACATTTAAGCGAAGCCGTCCCTTCGTCTACAAAGTCTTCAAAGTACTCAAAGTATTCACACGCGTCAATAGTATGGGAACCCATGGGCTTAAAGAAGATTGGCAATTTTGAATTTCCTATCGACAGTGAGGGCTATGTTATTGTCTACACTGATGGTTCCTGTATAAACAATGGCAGAAAAAATGCAATTGCCGGATATGGAGTTTATTTCTCTGAAGATCATCCACTGTTTGTGATCGCATTAACGCACTTTCGCTCAGTTTTCATAAATTCTTTACAGAAATGTTGGCCTACCGGTGAAGGGAAGAGTTACTAACAATGCTGGTGAAATTCAAGCTGCTATACATGCAGTGCAAGTGGCCAAGGACATGGGCATTCAAAAGCTATGCATAAGCACGGATTCGCAGTTCTTGATAAATGCCGTAACGGCGTGGATAAAGGGATGGAAGCGAAAAGGATGGAAATTAGCAGACGGTAATCCAGTGAAAAATGCAGACGATTTTGCAACCTTAGATGATTTATTAGATGGAAGCATTAATGTTAAATGGGTAATGATGACTTACGGGGTCTTAAGACAGAGAGATTAATGAAGTATATTGCAGAATTACGTGAAGGGCCACAAAGGAATTGAGGGGAATGAAAAAGCAGATCAGTTGGCGCGCGTGGGAGCATGTAAATACGCATACGAAAAAACAAAAAGAAACAAGTGATATTATACTTAAATTGTTTTACATTTGACATAAATTAATTGCTTTGCGCTCTCTCATTCTCAATGTAATATCGCTGTTCTATTTGGGACTACAAGTGGGAAAGGTTTTGGGAAATTCTAGAAATCGGTATTGTGGTCGCAATATGCCGGGAGGTGTTGTTTGCCTGAATTTACTAGCATTCCCGGTAAGTTCAGTCTTGTCTACCGGCTCGAACGGTAGACTATCTCGGCAATGTTGACGGATGAGACTGAGGCACATTCCGTCCAAGAATATAATATGAGCACGCAAGATGAACGATGTATCTGGAAAAGCCGTTTATGATTCCCAGAAGGTCTCCTATGCTTTATATCGGTAGCAGCTCCCACTTATTTACGTAAGCACTCGAAAACTTTCTATGTCCAATTCACCGTACAAGTTCAAAGTATCAAGTGCAAGCTGAACTTCGACATAACTATCCCAATGTCAACATTAAGCTGCTACAATTGGCATAACTGAAATGAGAATATAGCTGCTCTGCTTTTACATAATTTCATATAAACACAACGCATGTTATCCCCCTCTAGCAGAAGTACGAATAAAACATTAGACGTACGAATAAAAATTGAAAATGAAAGAAAAAGAAAAAAAAACTTAAGGCGTTTTTGCCACTACCACCATACGATTACGAATTCCGTCTCGTGTGCGCTGTCAAAAAGTAAACGCGGAGAAAATTTTTTATCCGTGTGAATTTTGAGTTTCGTTTCGTGGAGGCGGAAATTACTCGGAGTTTATTTCTACTATTCTCTTAATAATTCTCAACAATATTTCGAAAGTGTGATTAAACGTAATTTGATATTGAAAAGAAAATACAAGTAATATCCAACAACTTAAGATAACGCATCTAATAAGGCGGAGAAGTGGAAATTGAACGTGTTAATCAGAAAAGATAAAGCGAAAAATAAGACACAATCGGTGGCGTGCACAGTGAATACAAAGTTGGGGCGATAAATAGTTTTTTTTTGTTCTCCTATTAATCCGCTTTGTCGAAGAAACAAAATTAAAATTTCACAAACGAAGAAAATAAATGTCGTATCGTAAAAATGTGCAATATAGAAATAACACAACAAAATCTGCAAGACCTATTAGAAATTTTCGAAAAAAGGGCATTCGAGGCGGGATTATGTGAGGAAGGTTCTACGGTAAGTTATAGAATAAGTGCAGTTATGCAGGAACAGTGCTTGCTGTTTAGGAAGTCTCCAGTTATGAGTGTTATTAATGCAGACTGACTGTATATGTATGCGGTATGGGAATATCGTATTTAACAACTATTTAGCAACATTCCTTTTCGAAATTGCAAAGAGGATGGTGTATGCGGTTTAGGGCGGCGTTGCTAATGCACACGTTTTACCGACCACGTGCACTTTAGCAACATCTACCAAAGTTATGCAACGTTATGGGTGGTTTCGTACTATTTGAGATTTAGCCGAAATGGCACATGCGTCGGAATTCTGAGCGGCACTACAAAAACTTGTATACATCTATATATAAAAATGTGTGGAGACATGCTAAGTTCATTGTACTGTCTTTGGCCAGTAGTCGATATAAGCTCATGGAAGACGGTGGTATAAGAACCACCAATGATAAATCCAGGACGCTTGCCAAAATCACCCATGGCATGTTGAAAAAAGGCATACAAAAGCTCATACGTATACTTTACGAAATTAGATTCGATTGGGCAGGTGGTTGGAATTACTTGTTCAGCAATATTCACCTTAAAATAAACATTCATGTTTTTGTTGAATTTATAAGACCGCCAATTACATTACAAACCGGAAGCACTAGCCGAATGATAAAAACTTCACATTTGCCACACATAAACAAACAATAAATTGTTTACGTTCCCAATTTGTGTATTTCTACGTCACAAGTGGTTGCGTACGTCGTTGGAACTCGTTCTTTCTGAAGACGCAGTTGAATCTGCACAAATTTCGCAGGGTTTGCTACCGCATAACAATTATAACGCACATGACAATGGGAAAGAGTGATTTTTTTTTAAAATGACATTATTCGCCGATCCTTCGGACCTTGACCTGAGCAATAATTTTTTTGGCTTCAAATTCCGAGTGCGATGCGTATTTATTTGCGCACAAACACACACTTTGTTCATTCTGCTTTATGAGCAAACACGAGCAAGGTCGCTTCATCCGGACCAAATGTTTTGGATTTTTTTATTGGTTAGTATTATTTTATTTTTTTTTTTTTGTTTTGGCTTGTTTAGTGTTTTTTTCTTTCTATCAAGTTGAAGTGATGACTAGATTTCATATGGTTGCTTTTGATGCACAAGCTGGTGGTGTCGGTCATTTGTACCCAACAGAGTGTAGCATGTTTATTAATACGGTGCTTATTAAAACGGTTTAGAGGGGACTTGGTGTGAAATAATTAGCTGCATAAATTTTTACGTCTCTGTGACGTTGTAAACAACCTTATATTTTGCATCAACTTTTTCAATTCTAATGAAATGCTAAAAAATACGATGTTTTGCAGAGATGAACAAACTACAAAAAGTACTAAACGCACATGTATGTAGCTATGGAGGCGAATTTTATTTTCTTTGTCGAATATGTGGTCGCCGTGACGTAGTGGTAAGAGCGTCGACCGCCACGCAGAAAGTCTATGTTCGATTCATGGACGGGACATTTCGCAGTTTTTCACAGCACCACCTCTTTCGAGTTGCTGACAACACTCAAAGAGTATCAATTGTCTATTTGTCTCTGTAAAGTTTCTCACTGTAGGCTCTTCTACTTGTGAGAGAACAGTAGCATGCACAACACGAGTAGTTGTTGTGGGCTGTAGTGCCAACCAATTATTATTATTATTATCGAATATGAAAGATGGTAAATTTATCTTGACAGCAAACTTGCCGGAGGTCATACTCTAAATTTAGACGCTAAATTTTGTAACATTCTCCCTCTTAACATTACACATTTGGTGCATCCCGCGACGCTTTCTTGCCTTTCTTTCCATTACGTGAAATTAGCATTTTTAACGTAAAATTTTCAATAAAAACAAAAGAACATTTCGAATTTGTATTATACTAGATGCACTTATGTAGCATAGTAGCAGAGGTATTATATTTCAGAGCCACCAGTCCAGAACTTGTTCTTGCAAAAAATGTAATTTATTGTATGTGACCGCCAGGCTTCTTCTGCAGGCCAAGTCTTGAATTGTCTATTGATTTGAATAAGTTTCTCAAATTTTACAATTCGGTATGGCATTGATAACACCTGGCCTCTCGTCAAGCCCAAATTGTAGATACTTGCATATGACACGTTTCCAGCAACTACAGCGATACCCCATTGATAACCTACCTCTCTCTGTAAGGTTTTCCAAAACTACTACTAAAACCGTGGATTAAAAAAACTTTCCGAAGTGATTGTTTGTGTTCAAGTCTACACATGAAGCAAGTATCAGCTATAACAGTGTGCACGTTGACGTCAAGAAACGACGTCAAACTCTCGTCTATCGAAAACTAAGCGATTACTGAAGAAGCGAATCGAGTGATAATTGTGACTGAGAATTTTTCGAACAAGGCTTAATTTGTATTTGCAACTTGTTTATGGAAAAGCTACTGATAAATAGTTCAACTATATTTGATAATGAACAGATGGCTCTGATGTTTAATAATTCTCATTTCATTTAATGTTGTGGTTACAAAATAGATAAAAGACAGGACTTGCGGGCTGTGGTCAATGAGATAAACATGTTTGCTCACAAGTATTGAAAACAATGCTCCGTGTGTCATTTACAAGCCACGGAGTGGTTGATATGCGAACATACATACATAGATATCAGTCACTTAAGGCTAAAAATAAGTTCATGATAACTTTACTATAAAAAGTCGTTAAGCTGATAACAAACGAAGAAAATTCCACGCTAAAAACCACTTGGGTGCACAGCCAATAAAATTCACTCGCAGTAAATTTCACCTGTCAATCACGTATTTGTTTACCCGATGACGGTTGCGTTACGTCTGCATATTTTTGATTTCTCGACGCTACAACACAAACTACTCCCACCAACCAACACAAATGTATGAGCTTCTATTTGTACTCTCTTCCTGCTAAACCGGGTACACATGAATTCAAAACAAGTTATAGTTCAAGACAGTACAGAACGCAAATAAAACATTCCAGTTTGTATGTGTACAAGTTCAGCAGGGCGGATTCTACGTTTTCAACGTGTTAGTGACGCCGCATTCCTAATCAGCACCTTTCTCGTCACCAGTTCTAATAACTTATAAATTACAAGCGAAGTGCTCTAATCTTATTGACCCAATGCACTTGTTGTTTTCCTAGTGATCGATCAGTGCAAATCTATTAGGAGCTCATATCCTTTAAGTAGTCTCCTTCTCACCTCTTGATGTCGTTTGCGTCACATACCGTACTGGGAGTCTATTTTTAGAAACTGAAAACTATGTACCCAGGCACATGCTGCATTCAATCTCTGCATGCAAAACCAGCCACGAGCGTTCTTGTGTTTTTGATGCAATAAACACTGACGCAACGTTCAAAGTCGGCGTTGTTTCATTGAACTTATTGTTTCTCTCTCAGTTTCGTTTTCTTTCTGTATGCACCACGTCTGCTGTAGACAAAGAGCGATAATGCCTTCAGTTGCTCACTTGCGATAGAAAGTCAGTCTACTGGGAGCTCAGCAAGACACTGTAACCGTGCTGTGAATCCCAAAAGTCTTAAACGAAGGAAATTCCAAAAATTAATAATTCGCAATACAGTCAACGTTTCTGTTGCATTTCATGATGCTTCTGCTGCAGTGGTGCATGCAATGACGTAACAAGGTCGTCTACTATGTCTCACATCATACATACCTTCAAGCGTACGTCATTTGAGTCGCGTTTGCTGTTCCTCTTGAAAATCATTGTTGACCTAAAATGTGCACTCACGTGCTTTGGATGCCTGTCTATCTGCTTATCGCGAAACAAAAATAGATTGAATGTCACGCTTTTTTGTTGATATGTTTTTTTTTCGTGGGTTAAATTAGATTCGTCATATTTAATTTAATTTGATTCTTTATGGCTTATATATGTAGATTTATAGTTTACTGTTAGCATCTTAGTTTGGAAGTGTATGTATGGTGTGGATAATGGTTTCACGTTTGCAGGTACAGTGGTGGCAAATCGGATAACACACCCTGAAATAACTGATTACAAGGTGTTGTGTGAAGGTTATTATTGCAACTGTGTTGCGTTCAAAATTAGTTTGCAAAAAACAATTACAATGCTAATAATTTATTTGAAATTGGATAACTTAAGAACAAAAAGAAAAAGAAAAGCATAAATTGTAAACGAATTTGTTCCAGGTTGTGAGTCAGTAGGTGTGAAAAATAATGCAAATACATATCAGAATATTGAAAAAACGTGTCTTGGTCTGGTATTATTTCATGTCTTTTAAAGAAATTAAGTTTAAAAGAATCGGTGTTTTTTGAGTCTTTAAGGACACAACATTTTTTTCCAAAGGTGACTCGTAGATTTTACAGAGCTTAAATGTTTCCCAGTGAAACATCGGTTTTTTCACCACATTAACGGTGAATGTTTATTGCTCGAACGAAGCCCTGCTTTAACTATAGACAGAGGGGATTCTTTTGCCATCTCTTTCAACTTCTGCTTTAAGTTGCTTTCAGTCGGTTCCAGATCGGTTTCATTTACGATAAAAAACATTGTTGACATATTCGGAACAGTCAAAAGGGTTTGAAACATATCATTAATCGACGACTTTATTTCACTGTTTTTTTAGTAGTTCAGCTTCTTATGATTTGAAGGGTGTATATTAAAGGTTGCATATCATCGATCGTAAACATTGCTTGGGTTCATGAAATGTAGACTGCACTTAGTTCCATATATGTATATATCCCTTGTGATTAATTTAGTCATCAAATCTGTCTCTCCGCTTCGGATCAAAAGCGCAAATTATAAGACTCCTTGTTTCCGATAATTTAAATAAAACCGGTAAATGTTCTCTCTGACGCAGTTTGGATAAGAATGAATATTCATTTGACGTAAGAAAATCTAAGAGGTCGAAGATTCATGTACTTGCTTCGCACAAACATTAAATTGAACTATACGCGCAATTTAAACAATCTATTACACAATAAAAAGGTTCAACAATGAAAACTTTATATGCATGTGCTTCTGTCCCTCTTGTCTGTAGCAATCCCATATGAAGCGGTTTGCTATAAGTTTTCTGTGGTTTCACGCGTTTTCGCATGCGATCTGTGCAACGTCGAAATTAGAATTTCGTACATGCATTGTTGAGTTAGTTGATCCATAGCCATCTGATAAAGTATTAAAGACATTTCATTGCAAATATAATATAAAGATTTATTTACACTGCGCTTCGTATTTCTGTTTTGGATCATGTACTTCTCTCGCGATATAACAAGGATGTTCCGTAGCACAGATACCTAGCCCTTTGCTTTGATCGCCATAGAAACGCTGGTGTGATTGCCTTTCCGCAGTTCGTCTGTTTTCTGTATATTATATATCTTCATAAGAAAATGTAGTAAAGCTAGCAAAAAAAGAAAAGTTTTGGGGCAATATAATCTTATTTCCCTCCACTCGATATTCTCCTCTGGCACTGATGTACACATGCCACTGAGTTCAATCAAATAAACCGGGATTTAGTGGCCTCAACTGACCGTCATGAACTCACATTGAGTTCAAATCAATGCTGTCGTTCCACTTTGGACACACGCCTTATTTGCATTCATATCGCAAATGCATAGCATCATTTAAACTTTTTTTTATTCTTTCTGTAGGAGCAGGCAATAACCAAAAAATGCGAAGATCTTTTCAAATCGGACTACAGCCTTATGGAATTGGACAATTTCAATGGCTCCCTCTGCCCCCGCTACCCCAGTCGCATTTTCATTCCCGAATCCGAAACCAATCATTCAAACGGACCCAGTACAAGTGCTGCCGCCCTGAGTCGGTTTGTAAGCCCCGGTGTAAATGGCCTCGCTAATGGTATTCAAGCATTTGTAACGTTCGCCAACACAACCAACAACCTCCCGCAGCAACAAAATACGATTTACGAAGACCTCTTTGACGCCGGCAAAATTCGTGAACTGATCGCCATGGCGAAATATGCAAGATGTCGTCAACGTTTTGCTGTGCCTGTGATTATGTACAAAGGAAAATATATATGCAGGTCAGCGACAATATCCGTAATGCCTGAAGCCTATGGAAGGAAGGTTGTCAACTATGCATACGATTGCTTGAATGGTGGGGCCAGTACAAGTGCCGCGTCAACTAGCAGTAATGCACCAAGTACCAGCAGTAGTGGTGAAACTAGTAGTAGTAGTAGTAGTAGCAGTAGTAACAGCAGCAGCAGTAGCTGCAGCGCGATGGCAATATCTGAAGAAGATAATAACGATCCAACAGAGGAATCTCTTCTAAATAACGTCACAGAGCCGTCACCGTTCTCTTATGAAGAAGTTATCAAAAGCGACATTCAACTGCTAAAGGCGTTAAACGTGTCCACCATTATCGACCTCATGGTGGAGCAGCGTAAGGTTAAGTACTTTATGACGTAAGTTTCGTCATTAAATCTTATTATCTGATCGTCAGTAAGATGTGTGTTTTTTATTTGCAGTGTATCATCATCTGAAAAGGCTGATCCCGAGAATCACTACGAGGAATTTAACATACTTTCGATGCCATATCCCGGCTGTGAATTTTTTAAGAAATTCCGTGACAATAATTACATGGCAAAGAACCTCTTCTTTAATTGGAGACAAAGTTTCATCGATGCGAGCTTAAGTATTCCAATAAATGCGCCTGCCAATGACATCGACATCAATTGGCAGGAGTATAAAGAGTGGGATCTGGTCCAAATCACACAAAATTACCTGAAGGCTACGATTAAGAGCATTCAGGAGGAGAATTCGGGTGTGTTAATTCACTGCATCAGTGGATGGGATCGCACACCGTTGTTTGTATCGCTTGTGAGACTGTCTTTATGGGCGGATGGCCTTATACATCAATCGCTTAGTCCGTTACAGATGACTTATTTAACTGTGGCCTACGATTGGTATTTGTTTGGTCATCAGTTGCCGGATCGTTTGAGGCGAAGTGAAGATATTATGTTCTTCTGCTTCCACGTGCTTAAGTATATAACTGACGAAGACTTTAGTGCTGTTGAGCATAGGTGGGTAAATGAAAAACAAAATATGCAATCATTCAAATTGTTTGCGCATTTTAGAAGGCGTACGAAGACGACAAGCAGTAGTGGGAGTAGTGGAGTCCTCGTCTTACGATCCGATGGTGGTGATGATGATGCGATAAAGGAGTAAGTATTTTAATTTACATTTCCAAAGACCACAAATGGCTTATTTTTCGCATTCCTTAATACAGAGATTTAAACTTTGAAGATAGCAATGATAGTAATTCAAATTTGTCGAACTGTGATATGCCTATAACTGATAATTTTTATCCTGCAAGCAATAACATAACTAGTCGTTCTCCGAATCCGAAAAGGTAACACAATCGACACAATCTCACCTCGTATCTTCTAATAATGGGTTTCTCAAAGGTCAAAAACTAGTCCAATATCCGTTCCCGAGGGAAATGCTGCACGACAACGACAAGAGTCCACGTCATCCATTGGAAGCTGGCAAGTTGTCACTGACACCGGCAGTCTCGATTCAAATACAAACAGTAGCTACGTCGGCCGACAAGATGCGCCAAACAGCGCCAGTAGTTCTACAACTGCCAAAGATGCAAAAGTCGCAATAACATCGTAAGTGTCCACATTCAAACAAAAGACTTCTTCTTCAAAGTGCATTTTTATTTTTAGTCGAAAGCAACGCCTTAATGCAATACGTGCCATTTTTATCACAACATACGGCAAAACAATTGGATTGAAGTTCAAAGAGGGCTCTTCAATGACCTTGAGCTCGTTCATCGGAACTTTGGCCGATCAGTTCTTCACGTAGACTAGAAATGGTGCCACTATTCACTCAAACAATATAACACGCTGTTCCAATGCCGAGGATTACCATAGGATAAAGTTTTATTTGGATGTTTTTTTTACATGCTTTCCGGTTTTTATTTATTCTAATTCTTTTAGCTTAAGTGAAATGCATATATAAACGTTGGAAGTGTTATATTTACCCACTGTTTCGTACAATGTTGAATTACCTTTATGTTTTCCTATAGATTTAAATACTGAGTGTCACCACTTTTCATTTGTTAAACGAAAGCAATATATAAATACTTGGAAAGACAGATCCGAATTACAATTTTTCCTTCACGATATTAAGACAGAACTTGTTTCACGTTGTTGTTGTATTTTGTAAGTCTTTTCTCTATACGATATCAAACCCAGATATTAGTGCCGATATTAAAGAACATAACGAAAATACTTAAACGCTGCCGACTTTGATAGAACTAATTGAATACAATGCAACTTATATCTACTATGTACATCTTATTGCATAAAAGCGAAAACAAATTCGATATACCAATGTAATATTAAGCGAACGAAGCAAAACTGAACGAAACTTAAACGATTATATTGCGAACTATTGTTGTACTTTGTATATAAATAAAATAATGTAATAATTTTATTTTTTGTAAGTATAAATTGGTGTGTACTTTGAATTTTTTGCGAATCTGGATCTCTACGTCCTACAGGTTCACATCGGCATCTGGAAATTGGAAGGCGGCTTAGGTGATCTACAAAAAACATACTGATATTGTTCTCTTCCACTCCAACATCCATTCTGTGGCACCAAAAACATCCATTCTGTGGCACCAAACTACAACCAAGGAGCAAATAAGAACTGCTGCTTCTGTCGCTTCAAGCGTTGAGTGAAAAAACTTGATTTCATCCTAGTCCTGTTCTGTGGCATACAAGCAGAAACTCTTTGAAGCATATGTACGCTGAGTAACTTGGACAACTGTGTGGACTTATGTTCTAGGGAGAAAGTATCGCTGATGGTATTACAACTACATCACTACGACTTAAGAGAAAATTTGTTATTTGAGTATCAGCGCATGATTGTTGCAAGTAAGACACATCTTTCCCAAGTAATTATCTGCAAAAAAAAACGATAAAAATACTACCACATTGAGCTTATTTTTTTTTTATTAACATAGAAAAAACAAATACATTTTATCGAATATATCCTAAAGTGCCGTTATTCCACCCATCAAATTAACTTCCCGATTCTTATACCGTTTTGATATATCAAGTTCGATTTTCGTTTGCAAAGTCTTCGTTTGTTTTATGAGCTCCTCCAACACCGGCTTCAGTTCAATGCTTTGCTTCTTCAGTTCACCAGCACGAACCTTTTCCGCCTCTCTAGTGGCACGAATCTTCTCCACACCTTTCATCATTTGCCTGAGTTTTGTTGCCAAAATTTCAGCGTATTTAGGCGAATGCTTCAGTTGGAAAAAGTGTCGAGTATTTTCACTTTCTAATTCATCCAGAATGCCGTTCAAGTTGGAAAGCATTTTCTTAACACTCGCCGAGTCATGAGTGGATACACTGTCCATAAATGACAACAAAATGTTACTTTCCCTGTCGGAGTGGTTGAGTTCGTAAAGACGCATCTTCAAAAACGACTGAAGTTCGTAAAGCTCATCGGTGAACTTGTCACGGTAGTTTGGTGAGTCGAGAATTGTATATGCTTGTTCTCCCTTCGCAGTTCCACCATCCATGCCAACACCTTGAATGAATGTTATAAGTACCATCACACTCTTCAGAACTGTATAACTTACCTTCGACAACGATTCCGTATTCTTCCATGGGCACATCAAAGTCGATTTCTTTCACTTCAGTTGGAGTGCTTTCAATGCCCCAGTCAATGTCTCCAGTCCCATCTGTTGGGTTATCTATAGCAAGGTCGCCGAAATCAATCATCTCTCCGGAAATGGTAGACGAATCTCCATTGTCGTCCAAACCGAAATCAATTTCATTGTCACCAGCAGAAGAGGCTTCCAATTCACTTTCTTGTAGATTTAAATTTATTGGGTTCTCTTCGATGGATAGTGGAGGCTCTTTATTGATGTATTCGTAGACTGTTGTGTTTCCGCGTTTTATGAGATGGCCCACAATTGGAAGACAGGAAGGATTTTCAGAGAATTCTGCATATAACTCAACGGCCTCTTGCAAGGTGCCAATATTCTTAATTGACTGGTTGTAGATTTCCGGGAGCTTTTGTAAAGCCTCAGTAAACTCTTCCTTTAAGTTGATTCCCTTAAGTCCTAATTGCTGGAGCAGTGCTGCATGTTCATTTAGTAGCTGATTTTCTGGCCTAGCTAGATCTTGGACCCTCTTGAGTGATTCCTCACTCTGTTGCTCAAGTTTAGCTATTTGTTTCTTTACACCGGGAATCTCATAATTGATATTTCGCACAAAAATTTGCGCAGTTTCACCCAAGTATATGTTTTCCTTCTCATACAAACGAATTATTTCCTGCCAGTCTTTCATCCGTTGACTGCCGTAGCTGCCGAAGAGACTCTTTGTATCCTTCTCCGTCTGCTTTAGAATTTCGACGATTTCCTTGCAATGATAGTAATTGATATCTAAAAGGAATGGATTAAATCGATTGCTAGAGAATCACTTGGTGTTCTTACGTGCGCCAGAAAGTAGGGCAACTAGTTGATCATTCGATGGCATATCTTGAATAGCATTGCTGATTTTGCTCCGTATATCTTTGATGTATGGTTGGATGTTTTTTGGGACGATTCTCCTGCTTATAAGCCAATCTTGTAGCTTAAGAGTGTGGATGTCAATTGGTATATCAGCTTCCTGAAATATACATATGCACGTAGAAACACACAGAAATACTGCAGATCATTTAGAAACTCACATTCATGATGAATTTTTGTATTTATTGCAAATCGAAGTGCTCTTTCACTTATCCTGTCCACGTAGCAATCAGTTGAATAAAATGTTATGGTTTTATATTTAAGACAACACAACACACCATCTGTCAAAAAGAAATGTCAATTTTTTGACACTTTCAATTTTAAATGTCATCTGATAATGGGAACATTCAGAGGAGTATATAATGAAAGATATGAGCACCAGTGAAGAATAAGGAATTATAATTGGTCTCTGATGAGTACTACATTGTGAAAAAAATGTTCTTGCAAATAAACATATTTCGGTGTAATATTTAATTTTGTAGGAGCAATGCGAAAGCGAAGTGCAGATAACCTTTATTACTCGCATAGTAAGTACTTCATGCAATGCATGTCAATAATACAATAGGGGATGTCGGATATTTGGTGGTGCTTGGGAATTGCTGTTACATTTACATATAATGTATGAATCTGCTGAGAGCTAGGTAAATGGAGGGAACAGCAGGTTCCGATCCACCGTATAGTAGTAACCTCAAATGACTGACCCACATTGAGCAAGTGGACAACAATAATCTAGCCAAGAGTGTCTTCGCATTCTAGAAACCAAGTTTGAGAAGGCAAGATGAAGGCTGAGCCTATCGGATATTGATGTTGATGACTGGAAGAGACAGACTATCTTAATCCACATTTTCCACCATAAAAATGTTTTCACAGTTTTCATTATAACGAAGACGAGCTGGTAAGCAAAATAAGCATTCAGTTTTTAATTTTGAATTTATTTGTACATTTCATGTTAACACAATTTTCTTAAATTTACCCTGTATGAATATGCGAGGGACATCAATATTCTCCTTTGGATTAATAGTTCTTCTGTGCACATAAGAATTGTTCACCACCTCAAAGCCGTGATTTTGAAATAGACTTGACAGTTCGTTTTCCGAAAAGTAGTAACTTCTTGTTCCATCTTGGCGCATATACAAGTTTTCACTTATTTTGTTCCCAGGCTTGAATCTCAACTGTGCCATGTCATATAGGCCGTAGTCACGAAACAGAACCACACCACCAGGTCTTAGGACCCTCCACAGATTTTGAATCACTTTCAAGAAATTGTCTGGATGGATGGCAGAGAGTACAAATATCATTGTCACAATATCCAGGGTGCCTTCGTCAACATTATCAAAGATTGTGTCTGTTGTTATATCGCACTGAAATGCTTTAATCTTTGACGGATCATAAAGAGGATTTGCTTTCACAAATTCAATAGCTCTGGGCGAAAAATCACATGCATAATAGAAGTAGCTATTCCGATTCTCTTCAATAAGTGGGTATATGAGGTTTCCCACTCCGCATCCGACTTCCAACAGATTCTTCTGGCTACCTTCAGGTTCAGAGAGGAGTTCTTCGAATTCCCTCGTTGTCCAGCGACGATCTTTGAAGAAGCGCGTTTCGTTTCGTTTGTAGAACAAATCCCAGTTCTTCTGTGCGTTTAGTTCCAATTGCTTTGCTTTGAACTCTGGAACCAAGCGATTGTTTTGGGATAAAAGTTGTTCCTTTTCCTCGTCTGTCAAACATTTCTCGTTTTTAGTAAAAGTTTCTGCTATTAAATTGTCTGCGGTGTCGTCTTTTGCTGCCATCGTATATGGCCGCACGAAAGAAAAGGTAAACAATTGAAATGTCACATTATGACAGGGGGAACTCCGAATTCGTCGACAGAGGGCAGCGTTATCTAAAGAGAGAAAATAGGTTTCATATATTTCCGTTGGGATTTAAAAAAATTAAATAAAATAAAAGAAAATAATAAAAAAGTCTTTTCACATCACTAAACCACATTTTGGTATAGAGTTATAATTCTTCAAAAAATATAGGTTACTTCCATTTACTTGATAAAGCGATAAAGCTTTCTTCTTCTTCTTCTAAAAATGTTATTAGGTTTCAACAATTTCATGGAAATTGAATCTTTATCCTAGCACAGCCAAATGATTTTTATGGTTGAAGGGGTTATTATTTCATACTAAATTCTGTCGCAATCAGATGCGTGAGCAAGAAAGCTTAAAATGAATGTAATACAGAACACCCACATTCCCAATTGCTTCGAAACATCTTCGCAAGGCCACATTCTTTTACGGCAATTAAAGAATCAATCTAAATCGATGTAATTTTTGGTCGAACAAATTCAAATTGCTGAAGATATTTAAAAATAAGTTCACCCATACTATTGTTCGACTTCCGCTTCCTTTGACCTAATTTTCAGCCGCAGACTACGTCGTTCTGCCTGCTTCTTATTTCGTGTACACTAGTCACCACCGCATTTCATTCATACTGCGGTACACACATACAAGTAATTGAAGTAGTAAAAGGGAAGTCAGATGGTGTGCCGCTACAATAGATAAACTCCTTCTAGACTTGAATACTCCACAGTCATCGATAGTTTCTTAAACTCACTAGACGTGTCCTTTAAGGACAGCCGACAAGGAAAAGTTCATAAATTTTATTTGACTATGTGTGGTGTGCTCTAAGGGAAGGATGCATTTTTGAGTGTGTAAAAAGGACAACCAAACTGATTGTCAAGTACAGTGTTAAGCAATGATGTATAAGTCCACCTTTAGTGAATGAATACTCGTCGTGATTGTATTGCAATTGTGGTGTGGTTTAAGTGCAAGAGTGCAACAAACTTTGCGGTGGTAGGCTATTGATCCTAATTTGCATACTCGTGGTGATTGCAGCAGTCATGCAAATTTAGCCGAAGAAATTTGCTTAGGATTTTAAATGTGTGTAGACACGTGCGTTTTTTGTTTTAAATTTTTAATGGTTATCAAATCACATCGAGTTCCCGAAAATACTTAGTTAAATATTTTTTGTTCTTTATGTATAAATTAACAGTGTGGTGTGCTTGCTTGTGAACTTATCAATATCCGCTCACTTAAGGTCTGATACTTTTGGTTATGTAGCTATTAGAACGTAGTACATATGGGGATGCCTATACATTCTGTTCGTTCAAATATTTAGTATTTTTAGTATCCAACATATGTATACGTCTTTTGAGGCGATATTATTGCTTTTTTAACACAAAACAGAGGTAAGTCGAAGGAATAAATACTCGACTTATTCGTTTAATGTCGTGCAGAAAGAAATGCAATGTATTATTTCATACTCGTCAATTGTAATACGAGTATCTGGCGTACATACTTTACGGATCTGCGAATGAGTATATACAGAAAAGGTCCATGTGTTTTTGGAACTTGAAGCGTTACCACTTGTGGTCTTACGCAACATTCAATGCGGAGAGTGCTTTTTGGTACTTGAGTGTCACTAATGCGAATTAAAGCAAACTCTTAATTCCTGCAATGCACTAATTAAGTCTGGAATTTCCGACTAGCTATATATTCCGCACACAAAATACCGATGTAACTGATACATGCATTCCACAGGCTTGGTGCAAGATGTAACACTACAATTTTATTCTCTCAAACCGTTAATTCTCTGTTTTGTGTGATTTTTTGAGGTGTAGTAATATTTATGTATCACCTAAAGAGTTTCAAAATAAAATAATACAAATTTTACCAACTACTCACTTTCAAAACGAATTCAGTTTCATTCAAAGGAACCAGTACTAGTTCTTATACTAGACCTAAACGTCGTAACGTCGGCTGAACTTGGCGAAAGCAAAAAAAAACAACAGATTTGAAAATTAACATCGTTTCATACAGACGTATCCGAACAGCGAACTTTTTATAATTGTTCGTAGATAACAAGTACACTTTGAGCCCTTTGAGTCCTAAAAAAGATGCTAGTTTTTTAGTCCAGTAATCGTAAAATCGGCACACTTATCCACTTCGCTATACAGGCCGCTTTAACTCCGAAAGGGTCAGTCTTTTTGTAATGGCATTTCTTCCAATTAATACATTTAGATTAATTCATTCTTACCTCTTGCGATTTAAGAAAAGTAAAGTCATCATTTTGTCCAAATATATTATAACTGTATTTGCATTTGTTTTTCTAAAATAATAATTCATATAGATGCTAAGGCTAAATATACTTTTTAACCCGAGTACATTACTTAAATGCTTTTTACGCTTTTAATTCAATCAATATTTCCTACAGAACTGCAACAATCGTCAGCTACCATAGCCGTATCTAAATCATTTATTTGTTATTTAATTTACGCCGACAAAATAACACAACCTCTGAAATCTAAAACAAAAACAAAGCGAAAAGAAAAGTAGTCACAAGAACAATTAAACAAATGGAGTAAAACTACTTCGAACCCGACGGGAATTTTAAGATGAACTTAATCTTATCCCAAGTCTTTCGACCAAATTAATCAATGGCCATGTAATTTTGGGAGACTGACATCCTGATTGACTGATTGATTTCAGACCAAGTTTATTATTTCATTGTGTTATTACTAGCATAAAGGTGGAAAAAAAACTTAAAACTAGCTTACTAATTTAATCGAAAGATCTTAAATTTAACTTACTGAAACTTTACAAGTATTCGAGCAGTGCGCAAGTAATTAATTATAAAATTGTCTATCATTAAGCTTCGTTGTACGAAACCCCGTCGGAATAGAATTTCTTGTACTGGAATTCTGCTATTAGATATGTATAAATGTAAGCAGGCCCTCTTAAAAAGGACTCCAGTTGAAGTACACAGGAAACCATATAAAATAATCGGCCTAATGAGTGCCACGCAGATTACCTTCACTTTGGTGTCAAGTTGACTACTGTAAAGAAGTTTTCTTGCCATAGCGAAGGCATACTTAACTCTATTTATATGGATTTCACCATAAAGTTACTGGTCGAACCAGATACCTAACATAGAAATCTAACTGCACTTTTCACATTTAATAGCCATCACCGTGGGTCAACTAGGATGAACTTACGCCAGTTCATTTCCCTGTCTCTCGAGGCTGCTTTTCTGGTTGCAGGAATTTCTATCCTCTAAAAAACAAAACTTTCAAACCACAACATATAGCCGATTTCGTGATATTTTTATTGCTGTAAATATATCTAAGCTTATATGAAAACAATTTGTTCATAGGGAAATTTGAGAGGCTTACTTATTGTTGCTCGTGTTTCCGTTATTGTTAAAGTTGCTTCTTTTTTTCTTGAGCGATGTTTAGAAAACGTAAGGGCTTACGTCCAAGGAAGTGGCTAGAATGATATTCTTATTGATAGTTAAGCTAGCGTTAAGGAAAGTTAAAAAAAACACACACATACAATTCAGAAAAGTGCATGAAATCTTTATTTGAGTCTCTATCGGTCCACATCATTTAATGTTTGAAGATTATTTCATGCAAATGTTGACCTTGACTGCGCCTCAAATGCTCCATCCACTTAGTCCAATTTTGCCATACTCTTTCCAACATTTCGGCCTGTATCTCACGACTAAATGCCTCCAATGCGTTAATTGAAGCGGGCCTGTCTGCATAGACATGACCTTTAACATAGCCCCACAAAAAATAGTCTAAAGGCGTTAAATCGCACGATCTAGGCAGCCAATTGACCGGTCCCGAATGTGATATAAAATGTTCACCGAACTCGCCTCTCAATAAGTCCATTGTTGCGCGTGCTGTGTGGCATGTGGCACCGTCTTGTTGAAACCACATGTCATGCAAGTCAAGCTCTTGCATTTTGGGCAAAAAAACAAAAAAAGTTGGATATAATCTCACGGTAGCGCTCACCATTCACAGTTACGTTACAATTCGCATCATCTTTGAAGAAGTAAGGTCCAATGATGCCACCAGCCCATAAACCGCATCAAACTGTGACTTTTTCTGGATGCGTTGGTAGCTCTTGCAATTCTTCTGGCTGATATTCAGCAAAAATGAGCTTCGTCGCTGAACAGAGCACGCATTTTGATAATAAAATTCAATAATTTGCAAGCGTTGTTCGTTTGTAAGACAATTCATGGTTAAATTATAAACCAAACTGAAGATGTTTGACAGTGAAACAAAACACGGAACGTGCGTCAGCTGTTTAAACCAGTGTTGTCAAAAAGATAATAAGTAAAAGATCACCCTTTATTATGTTGTCTTTTACACTTGGCACGATCTTGTGGACGCGGACGAATGGTTTTATGAATATCTATAAAATGGAGTAATTATTAATAATAATTGAAAAAGTACGCGTACTTATTAATTAATTGGTTCATTTCTAAGTGCTTACTCAACTTTGTCCGAATGTACACTTCTATAAAATTTATGACAGCTAAGAAACCTACATTCTAATTTTATCTGTACAGAAAAAGTTTAAAATTCGTGAATAAGTAACGAATCGATAATCTCGTAAAGGTCACAAAAAGTGTAACATTTTTATATTTTCCGCTGACTGTAATTAATTTAGACATTTGACCGGAACGCAAAGCTGTAAAATTGAAGCGTGTCTTCGAAGTAGAACACCTCTAAAAGTTCTTCCTTAAAGTGTTGGTTTGCATAGGAAATGAGCGCCTGCAATTAAATCGACTCATGTTTTCGTGATCTAGTTCACAGGATTCATCAACTATTCAAAAGAGCCTCAATCAATGAACAAATTCACCCGCAACTTGACCCATATTCAAAATTAAAACTCACCCCCGTCTGATTGAAGACGTTTGAGAGCATTGCACACAGTTCCGTTCGACGGTTAATTGTGAACGCAAAGTATAAGGCCATTTCAAAACACTCTCAGGCAGGCACTTATACCATTCAGAAAGGGGCTGAAGTCCTTTTTACCAACCATCCTTCAGCCATTAAATTTATTGGTTTTTCTTGCACTTAAATATAGATGAGAATTGAACTCGAAATATTGATTCGGGTTTACCTATTGTCGTCTTTAATAACGTGACAATTCACCCACACACGTGTCACTGTCCAGTGGTCATTGTCTGCGTAGATCGCATGTCCATGTCCCATGTACTACATGACCACAACAACAGAGCTAGGGGAGAAATATGAATTGTCCGACTCATGGGGGGACATGCAATGCAATCATTATTAAAAATTTATCAATTTACTAGCGGGTATTGAGTGAGTGTAGTATATTTGTGGTGTGGTCGAACTGTCTGGTAGATTGCACGATAGACAAAAAGGATTCAGTGCTCTGTCGGTGCGATGTAGCACAGTTCGTCGTCTAGTGTCTAGCAGTGCCTTCGTGATGATCATTTGTGTATGACAGTGTCCCTCGCTAATAGTAGTGCACCACGGTAATTTAACGGAAACAAATTATTATTTTTTTAGTGTTATTTCCCTGGAATTTGGTGAATTTTATTTCAATTTCATAAACATGCATGTCTGAAAAATGGATTGAAAAGTCCGCGGTTTAATGGACTATATTTTAGCTCATTTGTGAGAAACACAACTTAGATTTGAGACACGGAACATTACACGCTGTGAAGTATAGAGTGCATTTGAGTAGTGCAACATTAAAATGCCACCGAAAAGGAAGAAACGATTTCACGGACTGTATTATCATTCCTCACCTCCTCGAGGTAAGTTGTTTTATATTTATTAAATGTTTTGGTTATAATTTTGTGATTTTGTATATATAATTAAGTTCAAGGTATTTTTAAATTTTATCAGTGTAGGTAAAGAAATTATTTCACATGTTCCTTTTTAAAGCGACATTTAATTATGCTGTGTTGAACTATTTTTGAATTCGAGCTCTAAGCTGGCTTTTTTGTTTTGTTTCGGATACATTTTAAAAAAGAAATCCAAGTAAAACTGCGAATGTGCGTGAATTGGTGAGGTGGTAAAAAAGTAATGCAAAATGTTCATACATAGGTGAATTGGGAACAACAATGGAGGCATTGAACCGCATTTGGTGTTAGAATTAACATTTGGTGTTAATATTTACAAATCATTTATTACACAATTCCCTAATTGATCAGCTTTAAAGTCACTTAGGGTTTATACCCTAAGTTTGCCACATCTGTTTTTCTTCATAACAAAGCTGAACAATGCTTTTAAAAATTGTTTATTTACGTTGAGGAAAATCTGTACTTATTAGAGCAAGTGACAGGCAGCATGCGTTATAATTAGACTATACGGTGTTTGCATAAATTTTTTTTTTCAGCAAGAACTCGCATTTTAGTTGACTATCAATTTAACTTGTCATCGTCGTGAGGAAAGAGGATTGACAGCTTAGGTTCTAACTCCATACCTCGAACATCCGATTTTATGTCGTCATTTCGGATTTTTGCACTTGTCCGTAATTTTTGTCGTACATCATTTATTTTTCATGTATGTTTCAGATTTGTGGCGCTTTCGACTCGCTTTAGCAACAATTTGCGAATCTGACTACGATGTTTTCGGTACTTGAGTTGTGACATCACTTATTTTTTCTTATTGTACTAATATGGTGTTTGTACGGCTCGACCACCACATTAACTGGTTAGCCGGTAAGAACGAATTTTACACTCCTTTTCCCCCATTGCCCCACCTAAAAAAATCATGAGATTTCCTTCTTCGTCTTAAGTATTTTCTACAAACATGAAATGTTTCCTGTCAAGGATGCCGTGCCCAACAATGAACTCAGCTTGGTGAATTAGTGGAATGCGTGCGTATGCCGGTCTTAAGATTTTTGCATTCTCTTATGTCCAAGCACCTCAGTATGATTTAGTGTCTACCAAACACATGATGCTTAAAAACTTGGCTAGTTTGGAGTTGAATCCTATCGATGCGATGAACTCTATCCGATTTTCTTGTTCTTCAAGTTGATTTCTTTGACACAAGTTGCCGCTTCTTTCATTGTCACCACTTGTGCTGTAAATATGCGAGACTTTATTTAAATGGATTGAGAACAAAATCCCAAAACACCAGAAACACCAAAATTGTTTTATGAAAGGATGGATCCTAAGAAAAACAGCTTCGAAGACTATGTGTGGAGAGCGTGTTGCTTTTCTATCGCTAATCTGCATTAAGTCGCTGTAGAGTAGCTTCGTCAATGGGACAATCCAAACGGCAATTTATTATTTTTTAAGATTTCAGTTTCCTCTGAAAAGTATGTTATAAAAAGTCTGAGTTCCTGTACAGGTGTCAGCCTTTAGAAACATTCTTTTCCTTCAAAGTAGTATAAATTCATTTTTAAAGTTTCACTACCACTTATGGGTTTCTGACAAAAAACAATAAAGCCGCACTGGTAATTTTCGTTAGTAACCTTAAAACCAGTCTGGAATCATCTTTGCAGTTCTTGCAGAAGTCACTACCTGTAGGTCTGCACTCTAATAGCGGACTAGACTTTTGTGGTGAACAGGTGTGCTTTGTGAAATCTGACGAGGCGTTTAGAACCTTTGAAATTAATCGATGGTTGCAAGACAAGATTGTCTTTTGTTTTTTACCTTGGATGTGTGCTTCAAATTAAATCTGTTTTGAAAGGCAACAGAATAAAAAGCCTTCTGCTCGTGTTGTGGTGTTATTGCTCCCTCATGAGTGGGGAGACCAACAGTTTATTTCTGACCCCAAACCACTTTATTATTGTAAAAAAGGTTTTTATTGACAATTGGTATTTTTTTAATACTGTTAGCAAATTCGGTGATTTTTTGAATGGAAGTTTGAATTTAGAGAAATTAAGACAAATATTTAAGGTTCCATTCTTCGACTAAACATACCACAACTTTTAACGACACCGAAGTCTCATTTTTCGTTCATGGCGCCGCTTTAATATACACTACGTTACTTAGTCCTTAAGTTATTTGCGATTGAACTCTACTTTTCGCACAAACACGTATGGTGTCTATCGCTACATTAATAGCCTTAAATATATGAGGGATAGTAAAATTAAATCTGGATATATTTATTTGATATCTTGCATTTCACAAAATTCTTCAAACCTTGCCGGTCGGGATCGCAGCACGACCAGCAACTGAAAAAGCTACAGACATTTCTATTAATAATTATTATCGCGCTTATCCTGTTCTATTCGTGTAAACATTTATAGATAATATCTCGTTTGTGATTTCCCCCGAAATTACAAATTATTTGTCACATGAAAAAAAAATGTTGTTTCATGAACTCTGCTAATTGAGCCATGAATCATGCAGGCAGAAACAATCAACGGTAGCGCGTTTTCAATTACCACATTGAAAAGACGTCAAGCCGTAGTTTATCACCTGGTCAGAAGAATTTTTCAGGAGGCGAGTCAAATCTGTTAACAAATTAAATTACTTCCATGTTAATTTAGCAGAAGCAGGCAACTTTTCAGCTTGCTTGCGTGCAAACATTTCCCTTACTGATCTGGTGGGGTTGTTCAATTCAATTTATGTCTTAACTTATTGCAAGTCAAATAGGACACGATTTAGTTTTTCGCCCGAAATATTGCTCATGAAACTATCTTTCATTTTCATTCTCCTTTGTTTTCAATTATCGAACATTTTTATGAAATTCATCGTTAAACTGTCATTTTATCACACCAGCCCGTGCTAGATGAGCGCTTAACCTTACGCTTCTGCTGTGAATCAATCAAGGAGGGAATATAATAGTTTTGTATTTATTAGTCGTGGGTATTGCGATTGTCACGCAACGCCAGAACGATTCTTGTAAGTAATTTATTGCAATATTTGATTAAGTGAGCATAAGGTTAGCTTCGAGGCACATAACCCTCGTTCCTGATTGATTAATAATAAAAAGAGAAAGGAAAGTATGCATACCCTTGATAAGGCGCGAAATTATGTAATAATTTCCTTGTACATATGTGCACAGAGACGAAAAGGTATTTGGAGAAATAACCTTGAAATTTCAACAGGTACCCTGCAAAGTTCAATATGGTAGTCAATTAATTAGGTGTCTTGGATTCATTTTTAGGAAACGCGATAAGTTGGATTAGATGAAATGTAATTCTTTACACAATTTTGGAGTAAAGTAATCAACACAAAAAACGTTTGTAAAAGAAGAGAAAAAGACATCTGATAACTATGTTAGGAAAGTCGCATGTTGTCCACCCTACGGTGGACGGCGCAATATTGATACACCCAACATCGCACTTAAATCATATCCTGGGCAAAGAGGTCTGTTACACGGATACTTATTTTACTTTAACATTTACAAACTTGGCATGATTGCCTGGGCTCCCTTTTTTATACATACGACCTCATGTTACAAAGGGTTTGATCTAAAATTTGTCACGGCACTCGTCTTCTTACACAAGTGGAGATAGACCTCAAATAACTTTGCCTGTCAAATTGAAGGCTGCTGGCAAGAGGATGTGACAGCTGAAGAGGCACGTTGGTTGAAACCCATGTCCGTACCAGACTGTTATACAAACTCAATAAGAGATTTTTATAGAAGTAGAAGATTTTTCTAGATAATTTATTGTCCCTACCAATTGTCAATTATTACAAGAATTTAATTATGAAAGACTTCGGGGACACATTTCCGCATGATGTACACTATTTTACGTAGAATAAGTGAGATGGACAAATTTATATTATTTAGGAATACTACTAATATTAATTTGACATTTACAGACAGCATATTGTTACACAAACTATAACCTAATTCGAAATGTATTGTAGTTTTGTTAAATAAACATATTAAGAAGGCACCAGTACTGTAATAGTTATTATTTTATCACGAATTGAATGAACCTGCACTCTAATCCCGACGCCGAATAGGAGAATCTAAGAACCTCTCTTTGAAAATTGTTTCGAGATCATGAAGAAATGAAATATGAATACAAGCTCAGTTCAGAATTTTATACTTCACCACTGCGAGCGGCAGCCGCAATCTAAAAAGACATCAAAAACAAAAAAATTATATAAGTTATTTAAACTTTTATTTATTCCTCTTGAAGTTTTAAATGGAAGTTTTGATGAAGTTGATACTACTGTTCTAGACATTTGCTTATTAGACACGCATCCGTAAACATCTACATATAAGGGCATTCATGATTTTGTATGCAAAAATTCTCCTGCCGAAAATATTGCTGAAAGTTTTCGGTAATCAAGTTCTATCAAAAACAAGATTTCAGAACGGTAGATTTAAATATATTAAAGGGTTTTGAAATATCTTAAAAGTAACAGCAGGCATAGCCTCAAAGAAATTGGTACGAAAGATTGCACAAAGCATAAAACTATCCACAACGAATCTATTATATAACAACACCTTTGCCTCGTAGAGAATGCAACTCAATATGTTCGGCAATCTATCTGAAAATGTAGGCGCTATAAACAAGTTCTTTATTATTTTTGTTGTTTAAATACATACATACATACACACAGCATCGAACCAGGAAGTCTTTCGCAAGACGCATTGAAGTTTGTTTTTCCTTTTTCTAATTGCTTAAAAGTTAATATTAAATGCACTTGAATAAAAAAATGAAAAAACAGTCACATACAATTTGAATCTGAATGCACGAAAGCCTGGTCAATATTTTAACCAGAATAGACGCTCCACACTCTTCCTCTACCGAAAGGTAATTCAGATAGAATCACTTCAGTGTTCAATCTTCGCTTTTAAGGTTTGACAATTTAATCATGGAAAATACCTAACGAGAACTATTCAAGTATGCTTAATGATGACCTAGTTCTAATCATCCAATGATCCAACAAAAATACCGTCTTTCTTCTTCTTCTCATCCTTCAGACCAACAACATTGTGAAGCCGGTGTTATTTCGAAACACGTGGGAACACAAATGGAATATGAGGTCAGACTGTTGAATATTTCATATACCCCCTCAATAATATCAATAATCGATGAACTGCTTAACGTTCGTCAAGAAAAAAAAGACCCATTGTCCTTGTTACTTTCTTCAGGATGTTGATTTGTCATTTCTTTATTTTGAGTATATACACCTTTGCCCTGGTGTTGGTGGAAATAACTCTGAAATTATCTTTTTGACACCCATACGTGGTAGTTTCATTTCGGCAGGCGGCTTATTCAGAGGTTTTCCTCGTAAGGAATTTCTTTCTTTTTTTAACACTAAGGTTACATTCGGTTGGGATCTCGATTGATTTTGGTGAATTTTTTCTTCTTTGCAGTTTTACCAATGAACGGACAGGGTTCTAGTGAGACTAAAAAAAAAAGTGCTGATGGTAAGTTTTATTTCAAAGAGTTGTAATCAAAGTTGTAACTGAATGGAAATCTTACGTGGGCAGAGAGTAAGAGAGTGTTGCTGGCGTTCATTAATTTGGAAATTTTATTGAGGATTGGTTTCGTTGCATGCCTTTGAATTGAAGAAAATTTCTCACTGCTATTTTCGTGGCAACAACTATTTATTAAATATTTGTGATAAATATATGTTTACTTATTATAGCTTTATTACTTCTGATTTAAGCTTTGGATTATAATTATTTTTGAAGTGTATTTTAAAAATTGGATATATTTGGTACTTTCAAAAATTTTGTCCTCACAGTGCAGTTCATAAATTTACAATAACAAAGGCTACTGTCCTTGAAGGACTAGTTCCTTCTGCAACCAATTGTGTTGTGCTATTGTTTTTCGTTTGTGAAAAAAAACCCGCAGTTCCATACTGTCTCCCAAAATCGAAGATTAAAAAGCTATTTCTTGTTGTCAGCGACACGCGAAAAATTTAGCCATAAAATGTATGAAAGATTGGATAAATTTCTTAATGATTATACGCATTTACTCATTGCAACTACTCCAACAGTCCCGAATTCTTTCAGAATTCAAAAAAACATGGCGGGTTTCAAACTAATTTACTGACAACTTACAGTTCAAATATTCAGCTGCAAACTGTCAAAAGTAAGTTATTTTACTTGCAGTTGCAGTGCAGTCGCCAGAATTGTTAAAAGCACCCTTTACAGCAATACGGTTTTTTTCGCAAGAAATAATATTACACCGCCAATTCCATATTCCTATCTGAAAGCAGATTCTCAGCATATACATGTAGAGGCAGCACGTTGATATGAATTCAATCACAGGTGAATCTAGTAACAGTCACTAATGTGCACGAATTATTTTCGTTAAAGTTCTAAAAAAGGACTTCTCTGCAAAAGTAAGCGATATGCAAAAGAGCTGCAGGAAATCGATTTAAAATTTCCAAGAGAGAAAGTGCACGGGTGTTGCAAAGTGGAATACAGAATCTATCAGCTCCCCCCTACCTTTCCACATCCCTCACTGCAACCCAACTCATGCAATTATTTGCAGTCACACCGGCTCTCGAATGCACACACACTCTCGACTTCAATTGGAACGGGACGTCCTTCGCAGATTCTAAATTATACATGAAAACGAATTCAAATTGATTTTGATTGAATACATGTGATTGCCTGAACGTAAATGTTGCACGAAATTGCACTTACATTGCATCTGAGCGGCAATGGGGGGGAGGTGGAAGTTAGTCATTATACGGGGTAATTCCCATTTGGATAATTTACCTGTCTTCACTCTTTCCGTAGATTTCTCAGTTCGATTGTCCACCATTCGGATATGGATGCACGAAAAGGATATCGGAAAATTGACAAGGGTACTGTGGGCGGGACAGGGAAATCGATTAAGGCAACAAGCAAGCACTAATCCCCGGGTGAAGCGGTTCTTAGCTGCTGTTCCATATGTTATGGTAAAAACTTGCAAATGTCCTTGTTCGAATTTCAATAGGTTAGCTTCGTTTTTTCTTAGAACACGATTAAGGATGTTCATCAATCAGTGGTGGACAATAATTTGGAAACTCTTCAGGCTACAATGGAACCACCCGTCCCGCCATCATTGATTACAAGCAAGGATTTGAATGGCTTGAATGTGATACACAAGGCGGCAGGATTAGGCCACACTATGATATTGGAATATTTGCTTAGCATTTGGCCGGATGGCGCTCATGAAACCGATATGAC
Source organism: Eristalinus sepulchralis (assembly GCA_944738645.1). Taxonomy (NCBI): domain Eukaryota; kingdom Metazoa; phylum Arthropoda; class Insecta; order Diptera; family Syrphidae; genus Eristalinus; species Eristalinus sepulchralis. Next base: position 61,848,649 of record OX122886.1, read on the forward strand.
TGGGAAGACACCATTGCATTGGGCGGCAAGTGCAAAGAACAACATGCGATGCTATACATTACTCACTCAGGCTGGTTGCGAGGAGGATGCCTTGGACTATGTGCATAGAACAAAATTTTTACTCATAAATGATGATTGCTCATGTTGTTGTTTTTTGTTTGTATTGTAGAAAATGAAAACGCCTGCTTACTACAAACAAAAACACAACGAAATCGAACGTTCCTTTTTGACTCTGGTACCAGAGGCACCACGTGTTTCGCAGGATATTCCAACAGATTGGGACGCCTTGTCTGGGGATGATGGTGATGAGAAAAAGGTACAACTGTGCACTCTTACTGAAGAATTCAAAACCACTAATTGATTTCAGAAACCGGAAATTAAGATAGCAAATGGAAGAAGGAAGTCGGATATTGTTGGGAATGGAATGAATCTGTTGACATCGCGCTCAGAGGCGAACAGTATTGAAAATACATCGGAACCGGACTTGTTTGAAGGGTAGGTGTTACAGTACAGACATTTGTTTTAAAGTAAGCGTTTCGAAATTTAGTTAAAATACGATTTTCAAAAAGTAGGTCGGCATGATCGAACATAGCTCTCAATTGCATGGCATGATATTTCGGTTTTGATAGGGCTGGAAATTAGATTATAGAACTATTTTGTTTGATTCTATATTTAAGCAAAACTATTTTTTTTAAACATTGCTACATTTGTTTCATTGGTAATGTATTTGTGATTGTAAGGAAGTAAACTTAGGGGTAAAATTAATTAAATTGCAGGATGTAGTCAGAGTGATTTAGTAATGATTGGTACACTATCATACTTAGAGCTTTTAACTAGTATTTAAAATTTTTCTAGTATCCTTTCTGGCCCTCTGTTACAATAGGCTAGTTAAGAATACAATTCCTTTTTGAATCTGTAAAAAGTATTAACTTGCTTTTTGCACAATTGACGTCAAATTAATCTATTATTTAACGCCCACTTTAAACAAAAAATAAAATAAATACAAAGCGATAAAAGCACCGAAGAAGCTTCAGAGCCACCACCCCCAGAGCCCATTGTTAATGGAAATGAAAATGAGGAAGAGGAAAATCCGGCTGAAAATAGCCATTTGGAAAACAGTGTCGATGACAATTCAGAACCACTATCTCCACCCAAAACACCCGATGAAAAACACGAAGATATTCTTGACAAAGATGACGATGAAGTGGAAGTTAATGACGAACCACCAATTTCGACTCCTCCACCACAAGAAGACGAGGTAAGCTCCGTTGTTTTGCACTGCTTGGCTTGGCTTCATGCATTCTTGTTCTGTTTTTTTCTGTTAAACTACAATATGCATGGTAATCGGAAACATGTAAAGCACTGTCTTGATACTGCTTCGCATGTTCCATTCTCAATTCAATTGGAAAACCTTGTAAATACAATCGAAAACAAGAAAAGCAAAAAGAATTTGAGCTCTACTTTGCGTGAGTGCGTGTGTCTAATGGGTATTAAGGCATTCAAATTTGTTGCATAATCTCAAAAGTAAGCCATTGTCGGCGTGGTTTTTTCATTCAAAATTTAAACGTGACTATTTTGGCAGTTTTCGGTTGAGTATGATTTATTTCAGTTTCGATTTTATGTTTACCATGTTTTCTCTCTTGAAGTCGTTTTCTAAATCGCATTCGATAATCTAAGCTGTGAATAATTGTTTTTTATTTTATTTCCTTCTTTAAAAAAGAATAAAATAGACATTAGCGAAAAATCAGTCGACAATTGTTTACTTTTACAGAACGTTTCGATTGCTTTGAGTGATCAGAAAAACGACAATACGAATGAAAATAATGAAGAGACGGACGAAGGAATCGACAAGGGTAGTGGTGAGAATGAGGATAGCAACGAAACGAATGCGAAAATCGAGGGGGTCGATGAAAATGTTGAAGGAGATGAAAATCATGAAGACGAAGAAAGAGACGACGTAAATACGGGGGAAAATGAAGACAATACAGAAAATGGTTTGGAGGCGGAAGAAGAAGATACTAATGGTAATGAAAATGCGGAAGAAGATGCGATTCAAGGTGGAGAAGCAAATGAAAATGAGGAGGAAAGTGATCACCAAGACGCCCGTGATGATAATGGTGAAAATGATAACAATGAGCAGGAGGGTATAGAAGATAAAGATGAGAAGACACAAAGTGCGAAAGAAAGCAATGAAGATAATTCTGAAGAAACCGGCGATACTAAAAATGATTCCCAAGTGAAAGATGACGAAACTACTGAAGAAGGAAATGATCACACTTCAGAGACAGAGCAGGAAAACGAAACCGAGTCAACACCCCTAGAAGACTCACAGCCAGTGGAAGAAGACGAAGCGAATACTGAACAAGAAGAGTCCAAAACGCATGATGAAGAAAAAAAAGTTCCTCCCGCAACAGCTAATAATGAAACAACATCAAACGAAGAACAAGACAAGGAACAAGTTGACTCAAAAAGTACAGAACCTCGAGAAGCACAAAAAGAAAACGAAGATGATGATGATGCTCAGGTACAATTTGGAAGCCTTTAAACCAAATCTGTGGATGTTTCCTGTTTTGTAGTAGATGACCTTATCAGAAATTTCCTCAATATTTAAAATTGAATGTATCGTTTGTCCATTCAACATGATGTAACGCCATAAAGCAAATACATATGTGAAGTCTTAGACGCTTGAAATGTATTTTATTTCTCTTTTGCACCAACCATGAGTACTAAATATATTTAAAAGTATATGCTCTATTATCTCTATACCCTATGTATGTATGTACAATTTATAAATGTTCTTGTGGCAAAAGAAATCATTGTTGTCCATTTTTGTAAATGATGAATAAAAACAAGTAAAATACGTATTTATTAAAATGATAAAAATTAAAACACCGTTTTTCAATAAACTTCACTTTTAACTTTATTCTTTCAGTAGTCACTTTGGTTTTCCATTAATTTCTTTGCAAAATTTTTCTCTATGATCGTGGATGATGTTTGTGGTTCTCAAATCTCATCTTCTCTAAGTTTAAAAGTCCTATCATTTCAAAATAATATTCGTATAAATTTTCGTTTGCTGAACGTTTTGGGCTGTGACTTAAAGGCCCTAAGTTCATTTCCGGATTGTTGGAATTAGATCTGTTTTCACGGTTTCCCACAGAAAAAGAGTAAAATTCAAATCGCAGCTTCAGGATGGGCTATTGACATCGCCAAGACATTGCACCCCTCACTTAAGCGTCCAGCGACTCATTTCGTCCCTCCGATAATATTAATTTTCTGTCAGGACTACGAGAAGGAAACATTTGTCGACGACATATCTTATTTAAAGCTTAATTAACCTAACCCAATATATCACCCGAGAGTTTTCAAAATTTTCAAAGTAACTTTCAAATTGTAAAACGTTGTAGAATTAAGTACAAAATGACAGTTTTGAAAGCAAAACGTTGTTGTTGATCAAAAATAACAGTTTAAGGCATAAGTAATAGGGTGGTTAGTTCTGATAGGAAAAGGAGTTAACAGTTAATTTCAATGTCACATAAAATGAGTTTATTTGTTCTCTATTTCGCTCAATTAAGAATTTCTGGAAATCAAGATAAAATTTAAAACAAAGGAATATAAACGATTAAGGGCTTGAAACATTGCTCAGCGAAATGAAAGATGTTGCATAGACATATGTGGGTATCACAAGAATGTACAGCATACAAAGATGAATATCAGGTTCGGAGCTTGAAGTATCTCATCATAGTATAGTATATAGACACTGGCGAAACAGAATGTAAAAGGTTTTCAGCTTATTAAATCAGGTCGATGACGGGCAGCAGTGCCCATTAAACAGGACAATTCTAAGATCTAATTTATTGTGATTTCAAGTTATAAAAAATGGAGATTTTCCCTATGGCATACTGAGAAAGTGTGTCGACCTACACGTCGAAGGTCCAGGTTCGATTCCCGGAATCGCTACCTGGAATTTTTCAAGGCATCACCTCTTTCGACTACTATTGTAATTGTCTATGAAACAGATACGCAAATCAGAATCGCAAATTTCGGTGTTGACAAAAATCACGAGTAGTTGATGCAGGAGCTACGCCGTGGTCTTTTGTATGCTGTAGTGCCACTTAATTACAGTTATTACTATTTATAGTTCGAAAAAATCAAGAGGATTCTGAGCCGTGGAAGTGTATAAAACCCTAAACCAACATTTTACTCATCTTTCACATTTTGTTTCTTCCACCTCTCTTAAGTTGCTGACAATGCTCATGCCTAGTAAAAAGCTTATTCAACTTTCAGTCCGTATTCGCGATTAAACTATAAGTTTCATTCACTCGTGGGAGAGCAATAGGTCTAACGTCATGAGTTGTTTAGTCTGCAATGTTCCTTGCAGTCTTTACAGATACATTTACACAATGGACACACATTACAAATGGACAATATTAAGTATCAAACGAAAAAAAAGAGGGAGTGATATAAAATAAAAACCACATATCCTCTTCCCATTTGACGTGATTAAAGCACACAATTGTTCATGTACTTATAAACGAGGACTACTTTGAATATAGGTAAATGGGCGATTATCAAACTTATAAATAATTTAGTGGCAACATGAATACCTTCTAGCACGCATCCCACATCCACGAAAAAGTAAATCCTTTTAGGTAAATTAAATTCAATCCAAAAATGTATTTAAACCCATTAACCCGTCTATAGCATATTGTACAGTCAACATTCATTGAGTCTTGTTGTAGGAAATTACATACAGTCGCGTCTGTCCAGGCATCTATGAAATAAGTAAAAGTAAACAGCCAGAAGAACATGCACTCGTACAGAAGGTGCTAACTTTCCGACGATACAAAAGTCGATTCACTTCTTCGGCACCTACTAAATTGCAGAAAATATTTCCAGTACCTATCATTGTCAACTTTATCGATAATTCTTGCTTAAATTGCACATTCGCATGCAATGGGGAAAATGCTCACCTTGTGAGGAATTTGCAGTCACTTAACAACGGAACGAAACGCGAATATTAAGCTTTAGGTCGGATGTCAAGTGCAGGTGGTGTGTGACTTTGATAGATGTTTCCAAGTGACTGCAATGAATTAAATGAAACGTCCGTTAGTTATAGTTTGAAATACATTTCAATTTTTTTTTGACATGCAAAATGTGAACAGAAAAAGTTGCGTATACGCCAGAAATAACTTTAGGTCAATGTGTCATTGCTCTGTTGAAATTAAGACTGATTCCATTCATAAACCAAAATGAAAACTACGACCATGTTTCAAAACTTCATCTTGGGCAACTAAGAGTTTCAGATGTTTTCTGTGCAATCATTGTAGTGTGTTTGTATTAATTGTTAATCCTTACTTAGTGATTAAATTTTGTAACGAGTTGTTAGAGTGTTTACTAACTTAACAATTGATGTGCACTTACCACATTGCATGTAGCTGCAAAATAACCAAAATAAAAATAAAAGTACTTCCTATATGTGTAACGTAGTCTATGGCTGTAGTTAGTGATGTAGTCTTGTTTTAGTGATCATCATTTGCATTAACTAATCCATGTGGCAAATTAAATCATAAGAATCTCTTCAGCACGAATTTAAGAATTCAATCCTCTAGGAGAAACCAACGGAAACTCTGTCAGAATCGTCGCCGCCGCACTTGCCGCTAACCTATGCAGAGCTAGAAAAGGATGAAAATGAGAATATCCCCGAGTTCGATGACAAGATGGCAACATACTCACCATCAACTTCATTGGCTATCGAGGGATTTGTGTTGGGCGATTCCGAGGATAATCAAGTTCAGTCAGAAAGTGCAGCTATCTTAGATGATGAAGTATACTTTTTATATAGTTCTATCCTCTCAAACTAAGAATATTTCATTTGCAATTTTTTTCTTTGAAATTTATTCGCAAATCTTTCTTTCTGCTTAGTATGTGTTTCTTTTAAATCAACACCCAGAAGTGTGAAGATTTAATTTTTTGTTTAAAGAAAATTCACTAGATTTATTCATTTCATAGGAAAAGTATATTCAAGCAATTATTGATTCTGGGGACATGGAACAACTGGCAGCATTGGTTTTGAATGGAGATGGGAAAAAAATTCTGAACAAGACCTCTTCACGCCCAGAGATTCAAGCGTTTCTGAATAATGTGCCAGCATACATTGTAATGTGCAGATTTTTCGCACTTAACATTGTTCATCTAAGTGTGTTTTGCTTTTGCAGAACAAGATATCGCGTGTTCATGAAGCTGCAAGACAGGGAAGTCTTTATCAGTTGCAGTCTGCTTTGGATAGGAGAAAATTCGCTATTGCCAAAGATGCGATGTCACCGTGTGGAGCGTCACCGCTACATGTTGCTGTTTTGTTTGGACATGCAGGTCAGATCATTTTATATAAGCTTGGTTTTGTATGTAAATTTGGAGTTGTGTTTAAGAGTTAAACTGCTGTCGGAAGCAGCAGACAGAGTCTCTAGAAGTCTAGGAAATCAATAGTTTACTTATAACGTTCGAAATTATTAAGATCTTTGTTATGATTTCGAAGTCTATTGTAAATATTTCACGTTGTCTACCAAATACATTTTCTGTTTAAAATGTATTCGGTAGACAACGTGTTGCCTGTTTGAAATAGTATTTGGGTTCTGAACAAATATCTTCTACAGAAGATTTCTTAATCGAAGTAACATTATTTTATTTTATTTGCAACAGTGTCATCTGCTGCCTCTGGGCAATGCTGTGCCTTAAGGAGTTGTTTAACATTTAAACTAAGTACTTATTTAGATTAGAGCCTTATTTTAAGATACTGTCTCATTCTAATGCCAGTTGCAAAGAGTGGGATGTTCTCCAATACGCCTTACATTTCAAGTTTTAACCGACATCGTATGTTCTCTGTATCTTTTTGTAGGCCAATTTAATTTTAAATTCACTTTTAGTAACTTTTCACACATCGATGGTCCAAGTTCAATTCCTGGTCTAAACATCTGACATTTTTCACTGCACCCCCATTTTCAAATTATTGACAGCACTCAAAGAGTCCCAATTATCTGTAAAAAAAACTTTTCAAACCCGTAGGTAACCCAATACACTCATGGTCCGGTATGTGAGAATGCCAGCAGACTAGACATCCTCCCTTATGATTTCTGCAAAGACTGTACGAATAATGTATAGTCAGAAACAATTGTATAAAGGCTTGTTTTCTGAGCGATATGTTCGACTTTAAGGCATTTAATAATTTTGTCGGTCGCAGTCGGCATTAACCTTTATTTCCCACTTGCTTCTGAATACGGATGTTACGTTATCTACCACTTCACCAAAGAAAGCTTGCTACTGTGACATTCAAACAAGAAGATCCATTTTTTACCAAGCATTTTTATTTCAAACCCATTATAGGTTTCAAATCACCCATTCTACTTACGCAGGTAAAGCCTTACATAGTATATTGCCTGCTTTTAGAAATTTGTCTGCAAAAGTTTCGGGAAAAGTCCAGACTTGGTATTCACTATGGCTTCTATCTGGTCCCTGATATCCTCATGTTTCCAATGTTGATTTATAATCGGCTTTCGCAAAGTTTGCAGCTTAAAATGTATGCATGTTCATGCATACAGCCAATAATCGTTATTCGATTATCAATATAAAAAGTTAAAACATGTTTTACACTTTGTTCCAATAGTCTTTTTAACAGATAGGGCGCTTCAGATTTTGACAAATATCCGCAAACATAACAAGTATGCAAAACCTGCTTCCTCAATAAAATCGCTCAGTTAGTTCTATAAATACCTACAGTAACCACCAGGTTTTACCGTCGTGCCTCTCTCGTTAGATGGCAGCAGTAGCTCCTCTCCATATCATTGCTAGTCGATGTTTCAATTATCACTGTCTGGTATACGATGCGTATAGACTAAATCAACTTGACACACGAGCCCAGCAACTCAAGTGTGGATCTAACTGGGAGTTTCCCGAAATAGCTACTTTGCTCCATCAAGATGTTCCACGCTATAATTGACTCAAATTAAACCCAAATTCTACTCAAACATCCCCACTTCTGTATTTAATGTGGAATTAACATGCAATACTCCACCATCAAAGTTGACTAATACCAGCGAATGTGCTTTTAAATTGCGATTGGGAAAGTGCTATCATTTTTACGACGCTACTAATTATTATCATAAAGTATTACTGTCGCGACATGACCATATAATTTAGGGTTTTAAAGTGATTAACCAGAATTGAATTGAGTATTTTGTTCTCCCTCTGTACCCGTAGATATCATTCGTTACCTCGCCGGACGATTTCCTGAAACAACCAGTGCTGTCGATGACGATGGCCGTACGCCGCTGCATTACGCCGCCACCATCAAGGACAATGGACATTTCCTGAATCTCTTGTCCCACCTGGGCGGAAATCCAAAGGCTCATGACAAAGTGGGTTAAATTAATCATTTATTTATAATCAACACGATGTACACCTGTAGCCTGTGTACACCGTTAATTAGCTCAATCTTAAAAAAACACTGAAAATTAAAAATCCTTGCTACTCTGTGAACAAACACACATGGATCACGGAGCTTCGTCCGGATCGGAAATCAATATTTGCTGTGAAGTGAACGCGATGTTTCGTGACTAATGTCATCGTTTTACCTTTCCCTATGACACCATTAATTTTGAAAGCTTATTAAGGATTCATAACATAAAATTTAACGAATATGAGCTAATACGCTACAAGTTATTATTTCGAAACATCTCTTCCCACAGTTTGGGCACACTGCCGAATTCTATTCCAATACAGAAGAGGGCAAGGACTTACTCAGCTATAAAAAACTGTTGCAACGGTTCGGTGCTGAAACGCTCGAGGAGGAAATGCTCAGCGATCAAGGTATGGACATGCGACCCGTGTCGACAGATGTCGACTAAACATTAAAGTGTTATTAGTGTGTGAATGTGCTAAGGAGCGGCTTACATTGTATTTTATTCGAGTCCATTGTCATTTTGCTGAATGCCGTCAAGGCATTCGCTGGCTAGTTGCTTGCTACGTGTGACGTTTTCTATATCTCACAGCGTCCTTAATCTGTTTTTTCTCTCTTTCTCTTTGTCTGTTTGTTTTTTTTTCGAAATTTGTGAAAATGGCTTTTCTTGTAATTACATAAAGTACGAATACTATGTGATTTTGAAAAAAAAAAACATTACATATCTGTGCTTTTGAGTGGAATCATTCTAGTGATAGAAAAACTGAATAACGTATACTTTACACTATTTTCGAAATGGAAATGGCAAATGAGGAGTTCCTGCAGCATATAATCAATAATATTGATGATGTGTTTGGTATGTATGTATGGGAGTGTGTTGTGCGAGTGGGTAATTTCATTTCAGGACGTACTATGTAATTATTTTCAATATAACCTTAGTGTGAGTTGTGTAAAATTAAATTCTAATTTGCCAGGCACATTTGTATTTGTCTTTTCGTTTTCGAGTATTTTTTTTAAACTTTACTAATATGTCGCAATAAAGTGTAGATACCTGTTGGATAAAGCTAGTGATTTACGAAAATAAAACCTGTCTCATTGGATTTGAAAAAGGTGGCAACTTTCTGGTAAAAAAAGTTACTGATGATAACATTAATTTCTTTTGAAAATCTCGATACATTTTTCAGTTTCTTTACTGCATGGTTTAAAGTAACTTGGTCTATACGGTAGTTTTGTATGTTCTTCAAGACAATTTTTGGCGGCCAACAAAAATTATAAATACAATGTTAAAAGCTTAAGGTAGCAGACTTAACTTTTTTGTTGTGAATTCTATTTTTATCATGTTCATGTCATGAGTTTTGTGTAGAGGCCTACAAAAAAAAAAAAAAAACAACAAACTTTAAAAAATGCTCATTTATGTGGTCTTTTACGTTGTCACCGTATTGAAAACTTTTTCAAATGTTAGCAGTTATAAATACAGTGAACCAGCTGCCCTTTTGGCGGGATAGCGTTGAGGAAGAAAGCAATGCATATTTTGACATTTAATTTCATAACATTTAAGAGTAAGCACAAATTAGAGTGAAGTTCACGCTTGTCAAGGTTTCAATACTTCTCATGGATGAATGAACTAGAGGAGATTATACACATGTATGTAGCTATTGTAAACCGCTAGGCTTTGAAAATTGGAAAATGCATGCCGAAACCTCAAATATGTTGACAAATTTACTGAAACTTCGGAAGCAGAATTACAGTCAAGTATGATTGGTTATTATGCATCTTTATCTTCTATGGGAACATTTTATTGTGTTAGACAATACTTATTGAGATTTTTTGGTTTATATTATATCTTACGGGAATGTATTTCACCAATTTGGATTGGACATCGCATTTGTTCTGGCCTTAACGGTGGCACGGTGGCGTCTTTTCAGCTGGACTTTACTATATAGAGTTCCTTCTTGATCGTGAATCATGGCAACCCGGTATTCAAAAAGTCGTTTTTAACAAAAAAAAAAAAAAAAAAGATGCGTTAATAATTAAAAGGATCAACCTTACATTTTTTCACCAGGATGTCACAGTAAATGTGATTTTCCAAAATAAAAAATCCAAAGACTCAAGGTGCCAGTTGTAGCGTGTGCCGTAATTTAAGGTTAACTTTAATTGGTAGCTTCGACATATTTAAAGTTAAGTTTAATTAGTTTTTTGTTGAGCAATACTGGTTAGTGATTCAATTTAGACTTTGGGCTTAAGTACCTCAAAAAAGTAGCCGATTATAATCAGGTATTCGTGCTCCCCTTTAATTAAGTGCAACTAGGTAACGATGATATCATTGACCACCTTTCGAACGGTTTTTAGTTTATTACTGCTTAAACAGTGGAGTTTTGTGACAACAAAAAAGTGATGTTTGCTTCTTCGTATGCGCCTATCAGCAAATCTTGTCGATATAAGCCCAGTGACCTCCATGTGAGATAAGCCGATTACTTTTTGAAAATCTAATCTATTTATGTCTGTCGTTCATCAGAACATTTTCTCAAAGTTGGTTTTTTAATGTGATTCATAAATTCAACCGAATTCTGACTCTTTGAAAAACGTAGAATTTTTGTTGGTCACTCACAAGGATTTAAATTGTGTCAATTTTGTCAATTGAGTTCGTAGAAAAGTTCTGTTATACTCTTATGTGGTATAAGCAGGTCATAGTAGACCACGCCAAATTGGCGCACGATTTACAGAGTATGTAAGCCTTGCCACAATTAACAACGGTTGTCAGTCGATTTCGCCAAACTGTTCCCTTTTCGGAATCATCTCTATTCCTGTTTTTATGGATACAACTTGCTTGGATACAACATTACAACTCAATATAATAACATGTATATGCACAAATACTCAAAACTGCGATTAGGTGAGAAAATTGAAAGTGTGGCAAGCGAGTATGTACAAGTTTACTTTTGAGGTTATATGTTAAGTCTCCTCATTTGTCTCCAATTGGAATATGCACAATTCTAGACTCCCTAAGACATTACATTTTTCACAGTTTGTTTTTTGCCAAAAACTTGTCCTTTGAGTCCACTTCTTCAGCACAGATATGTATTCACGTCCCCAAACATAATCTAACTCATAAACCATTCATAGTTCCGGACGATCAACATAGCTCTCGTCGGAACATGGTAGATGTGGATGTACTCTCAACACTGGAACGGTGTTTTAGTGTCATTCAAGAGGCTAGCAAGAATCTCAGCACTGCATCAGCCTCAACGTTAGCAACACGTTCGCCGGCAAGTGCCTCCACCGTGCAGGTGAGCGTAACATGTTATCTGGGCAAATTTCTGCGGCGAAGCGTCTTCGACAAAATCAAGAAGCGTCAAACTCGACTCGATCACAATCTCTTCGATGTCATTTGGCCTGCCATGCGTAAGGTGTCAAAAGAACGGAGAACAGATGACGACTTGAACCATGGGGTAATTGCGCCTGATTACGACGTCTATGTAGTTTTTCAGGAATTCATGGTGCCACTCATCAAGGACATGCACTGCATGAATATGAGCAGTGAATTTAAGCCCCACCCCCGAATTTCATATTTCCCCTTTTCGAATGGCGAACGAATGACGCAGGTGCAGTTCATGCTGGATGACGAGTCAAAACTCATCACACAGTGCACAGTGGAATGCGCTCGGAATTTGGAGGGCTTTGAGCTACCGTTGAATTTGAATGTGGCGCAAATAGAACAGGCCGAACGAGCAATGATGGCAAAAATCTTCACAACTGAATTCGCCAAAGCCATTGGTGATCCTGAAGCGGGTTACTATTACACCCTTAATGAAGTCATTGAGAAGGGATCAACGGTTTACACGATGCTAGAGAAGGCTGGATTGATGATACCGCTATTTGATCTGACTGACCGCATGCAAGAAGGCGAATCCTTGGCTGTCAATGGACAGCTGTGGCCTTACGGCCGAGGTGTGTTCGTAAACTATAAACAGAATCTAGCGCTTTGGTTGAACTGCCAGGACCATTTGAGAGTTATTTCGTCAACTAAAGGCGATGTGGAGCCAGCCAATATTGGGAAAGTATACAGCAAAGTTGGGCGAGCAGTAACGTACCTCGAGGTGAAGCTACATTTCAAAGAAAGTTACCTACTCGGGTACCTGGTGTCACGACCTTCCTACCTAGGAACTGGTCTGAAGATGACTACCACAATTCAGTTGCCAAACCTTATGAAGGAAGTCGATAATCTACGACATTTGTGTTCCGTTCGAGGACTCGTTATGAATAACTGCGCCGCAAAGAATTTAGTGCGACTCATAAACATGCAGAGTCTAGGCTCAACCGAAATTACCCTATTCCGTGACTACTGCACAGCTGTTACGAATATTATTTCATTGGAGAAGGATATGTCCTTGACGAACTCCAAGCACATCGCAACGATGCTGGTGAAGATATTCCGACGAAAGAAAAACAGTTTAGTAGATCGGAACTGATAAACTGAATAAACTTGAACATTTTGTTTCAATCATACCGTTTGTGCTTTTGTAGTGTTTTAACTCAATCTTCTGCAATTTGTGTTTTTTTTTTGTTTGTTTTGTTGAGAATGTACAATAAATGCTTTAAACAATTTGTGTTTTTGTATTATACAAGATTTTCTTATGAATTTACTTTTACTTATCATTCCTCTGAAAATAATGTCGACAAAAATCCATCCGCTTCTGAGATGCAAAAGCAATTATCAGCTTTGTTAACGGTTAGTAAAGTATATTTTTTATTTCATTTTCATATATACATAATATTTATATTTTTTTTATGATTAATTTAATGTGTAATAGGCCATTGTACTGGTTTTGTTGCAAGCCTATAAAATTCTCAGAGACTTAAAGTGTTCCTAGAATCCCTAGAGTAGACAGCTTTTGTAGATGAACGATTTCAATGAGTTCAACATATGAACAGTACACGTTTCTTAGAAGAGAATTTAAAGTTGTGAAAATTAGTGAAACTCAGATTGGTTGCATTTATGTTTAATTGTGTTATGTTTTGAGTTGTAAATATAGCACAAAGGCGTGTATTGCTGCGTTTGAAGTTACGAGGTGATCATACTAATGTATTGTGAATTTTAATAACTTCATACATGAATAATTTGTTGTGGTCACTTCAAGAGCATTCTTTGATGACATATGCATATCTATCTGACTCAAAAAACTGTCAGGAAAAGTATTTATTTTAATTTAATGGATCAATTTTTCCTATACACATTTCTTAAGTGAACTAATTAAGTAAATAAAATAAATAATAAAAACTTTAATATAATAAATATTAATCTACGTTGTAAGTAGACGTTTTATACTGACGTCGATATTGATCAAGTTTTGAATTAGCTGTGCGGCCATCAGCCCATAATAGATGTTTAACTGTAAGGGTTCGGACCTATACAGTCCATATTTTTCGCTTTCGTATTGACATCTTATAGACTTACATGCAATCGAGCGAAAAATCAAATTCAGTCACAATAGAACTAAGAGATGCACAGAATTCTCAGCGACATTTTTTTAGCGTTGAATTTATGGGCTTCCCACTTATCGAGTTTTTTTCACTTTTTGTTTTTGAGATTGTATTGTATCTGCATTCACTGTTTAGCTTAAAATAGCTTCTTCAATAATCGTTTGCCACTTCCCCGGAATCTTAATGAAACTTAGACACTCCGTTCGTTTCTTATCACACCAACGCCCAATGATTTCGATCCTTCAGTGCTATATTCCAAATTGTGTCATTCACGTGTATGGCTGTCAGAGTTTAATTCGTTAAGGAAACGTTTAGAGTAGGATAAAGAAATTCTAGAAAAACCGTTCTTGCAGTGGATCCTAAAATTTGGACAAATCGAACACACATATCAATTTTTCCTATAAAAGAAAATTCATGGTATTGCACAGATGCCCACATAAACAAAAAAAAAACTTCTTGTTGAGGTCCGAAGCTCATAAGACCTCTCTGCACCTACTAGATAGAATTCAACAGCGAGCAATTAAACATTTTCGTAATACTAATGCTGCGAAGTCAGTCGACTCGCTAGAACATCGACAAAATGTTGCGTTTTTATCACTACTTTATCGCAATAATAACAAAAAAATGCTGTAATGAATCAGCCAGCTGTTCACCCTTAAGCCCACCTTCGGACGTACAGTTAAGTTTAGAGACTCGTTGTTCAGCCGCACCACACGAATATGGAATGCACCTCCCAGCTCATCTTTTTCCCTTCATTACAATCCACAGTCATTTAATATCAATGTGCACCAAGGTGCCTCCTTTCCATCTCTTCCTCTATACCTTCGACCCGTGCTGTGACTTAATTCTGGTCACTTAAAGGTACTGAATTATCCCTTTAGCGCGTGCGAATTATAAAAACAGTCAAGTCAGCCACCATAAACAACATAAAACTGCCTCAAACAACGCCAGGAAATACGAAGAAGAATATAGAACACAATTAGTATGCTTCATTGAAATGCTTTTCTTTTTGTTAATTCCAAGAACAACCAATCCATTTTCCTTAAATTAGGGAGATATCATGCTCCAGCAAACACCATCAAAAATGATAATATAGGCAAACTATCTTACTTAAGCTACTAGGAACACATAAACACGCGGTCTGAGATAAACATCTCGCTTTACAATGCTCCAACATCAGATGTGGATAAACATCTCAGTACAATTAATTTTATTTGTTAAATTATGTATGTTGCACAGTGTGGGTGCAAACAATTAGTTCACCTACTTGTTAATTATGTGAAAAACACTTTTCATTGTAAGAAATCGATTCTGTACATACAATTCAAAGTTTCATTTGCAAAACGCTTGTTTTTTATTTTTTTTATTATTGGTTTATGACTTATAAGTTTACCTGTTTAAAGTTTTGTATCGTATTAAAATGTATTTCAATTTTTAAACATTTCCATAAAACAGGCAAAACTGAAAACTACACTCAGAATGCAATTTTTAAAACAGAACAAGGGAGATATTTGGCCAGCTGTAAGTAATATTTGCTAAATCAGGTTTTGGGGGTTGATCAGCTTTTGATATATTTGAAAGTGGTGAAAAGATTTTGTGAAGCCAAATTTTTTTCAATCAGACCTAATTAATGATCTTTTTGCACCACTTATGATTTCATTTCATCTGTCAATTTCCTTTAACAATAAATTTCTGCTAACATACACCTTTATTTACCCCAAACTCAATTTTTTACTTCGAAGTTCAAACAAGAATAACTCTGTTGAAATCAAATAACACGTTAAATTAAATTAAAACTTTGCCGAATTGGGGACAAGACTGGAAATCAAAACTAGCGAAATTGCGAGAGTATATTGGAGCCATGTTGAGCCCATAAATGTGTAGAAGGTGCGAAACTGCGATATGTTTTTAGGATTTCTCAAGTTTTGTGATTTGGGTATTTGCCTTTTTGTAATGTTGAGCATTTCGTTTTAAGGATTCTGCCCATCTCCCAACGCTAAACCTTTAAATATTTACAAATGTTTCATTCCCTTTGATTTAACAGAGTTTGTATCAAAAATTGAACAACTGCCCATTAAATTTAATTGAAAGAAAAAAGCACTGAATTCCACCAAATTTATTATATAGGCTTGGGAGATCCACTGATTAAAGGACTTACCGAAATAGCTGAGAAACGTCCTGCCGATCCTGTTGCATACTTAGCTGATTTCTTGCAGAACTACATGTTATCGCGGAAGGGAAATCGTGACAACGACACCAGCGACACCAGCTCAACGGCATTTGCAAATTCAGACCAGGAAATAGTAAAATCGCCAACAAAAGTAAATGGCATTGACCCAGGCTTTGTGGAGGAGCGTCTTTCATCGCCAGAGGCAACCCCCAAGAATGAAGATCGAGACGAACACGGGCAGAGTATGCTGCATTTTGCATGCGCAAGATCGCATCGTCGTAATGGCCTATTAAATTTGATCGAAGAATCGCAAATCGACATCACGTATCGAGATGAGCTGTATCGTACAGCGAGAGACGTATCGCTGCAGGCTAATCAACCGGGCAATGCTAAGGAAATTGATCGCTACGTGCTATCGTTGGCTGTTGTCGGTGAGTTTCTGCGAAATTCTGCTGGAAATAATTTTTTTCAGAGCATCTTATTTAGGCGACACAAAGCCATTTGAAAGTATGGCCACAGCAGGATACGATCATATTCTGGATGTAATTGATGATGAGGGAGTGTCTATTATGGAAGTGGCTGAAGCGAGAGGACATACTAAATTGGTTGAATTTCTTAACGATCTGCGAAATTTAGAGGTGTGTACGTTGAAGAAACAATCAATTTGTTTTTATCTGAATGGATTCTTGTTAAAAGGAAATGCGAGAAGAACTTCATCAAGCGATACGAGATGGAGATTTTGAAAAAGTCAAGGAAATCACCTCATCACCCAATGGAAAGTGGTTAATCAAGGCCAAGAACTACTACGGTACGTTTCACGATTAGTTTAAATGATTCAATGAAAATATTGAAAGACTTTCGGTTTTCCCAATAAATATAGTTTTATCGGTTGACTTTTATCAAACACTTAAAAGTCGTCATTAACATTTACAGTAAAACACTGGTAATGCATTTTTCTAAAATTAATCTTATCGTTATCGCCTCATAACTTGTGATTGATTACGTCCTACAATTAATACTTGATATTAATTTTTTTTGACACATTAAAGGTCGATCTGCAATGCATATAGCCGTTCTCAAGGAACTTGAAGAAATGGTTGAGTACTTTGTGAACACCTGTCCAGATGCATTGAAATGTGGAGATAATGTGAGTGGTGTACCTTGAATGGTGCCTTCATTAAAGAGATCTTATTTTGTTTTTATTTTCAGCTAGAGCGCACACCATTGCACTATGCAATGGGAACGAACGCTGTGGAGGGAGTTAGTCGCATATTAATACGTAAAGGTGCCAAGCGTACAACGAAGGATTTGAAAGGACGACAGCCCAGCTACTATTTCATAAATAAAGCTGACATAATGCGACTGCAAGAGGAAGAAGACGAAAATCATTAGATATCTTGGTGTAGAATTCCTAAACATATTTCTGAATTTGTTGATTGTTTAAAGTAATGATTCCGATGGAATTGTGTTGTATTATTTCCCATTAAATCATTCCTCATGATTGAGTCATTGAAAATCTTAGATGGCAAAATCAATTGGTAGCAACGAGGTCTCAGGGCCACATTTTATCAATATCTATGAATTTAGTTAGTAAGTTGTTGAAAATTTCAATTAAATGTTTATCCACGTCATGGGATGTGTTTTAAATAAGTTTTAATGTGGAAATGCATTTTTATTTCAAAACATTTAAATATGTATATGCTATGTACTTAGGGGTAAATCTCTGAAGTACACAAAATCCCGAAAAGTGTCATCCCGAAAACAACATCTTGGATAAAAAAAAAACACAAGAACTCAGGGGATCTGCTACACACTTGTTGAATCTCTATATGATTTGGAGTAGGTGCATTATCACTTCGACGGCGTCAGAAGGTTTTGTGAATAAGACTAAGGGAGCATAAGCGACTGCACAGCCGTTAAGTCGTAAACTGTGAAACACAATACTTTAAATGTGAACGCACTCAGATAGTATTTAGTGCGATTACATTGAACGATATGTGGTAAGCGACTAAATCTAAGTCATACGATAAAAGCCATATGTGCATACCTAGTCTAATGCAGAAACGGAATGGATCGATGCTCATTAAATCGCATTCTGAGATTTGCCAATGCATATACTGATTATCAGGTCTTCCGTGAAGACATTTCAGTTTTGGACTGATGATAGCGTCCATTTAGTTAAGCCAACATTTGTCAAATTGGTCGCTATTTCTAACCTTCAAGTCATTCAAATGATGTCAATATATCTGCTTTGTTCAGGCAATGAATGGTGGAGCATAGGTCAGTTTACAGTTTCTATTGTAACCCAAAACACTATTCAGAGTATGATGCACAATTTTCAGTTCACTGGCTTTTAAATTTACAAGTGGTCTGTGTGTTCACAAAATCAAAATAACTGGCAAAAAGCAAGCCCTTAATTAATAATAAAAAAATGGATGCCACATTTTGAACTGAGTCTTTATTTGTATAAAATTTAATAGTATCTATTCTTGTCTTTTCTCGTTCCCCGCAATATATTGTCCAGTGGAATGAGACGATGTCACATCAACGTATATAACGGACAAATACACTGCGAAATAAATTCAATATCTCAAGTGCAGTTTATTTGAATACGGATTTTAGGGTACTTCAGGTCGGAAGGCCTGTATGCGAATGACAAAATGATCATAATTTAATACCGCTGTTGGTAAATAAATTACAAATGACTGTGACATCATGAATAATAACCGTATTATTGGACACTTCAAAGATTTTGCAAACAGCCTACCATATTATATTAATATTATACGCAAATAATCTTCATAAAGGACGTCATAAAATATAGACAACAAAGGCTTCCCGAAGAGATAACCAGCAACATCCCCATGGATACCTGATAATACTGTCTATTACAATTCCACTCCATTCCTGTCACTTTATCTTATGTTAATAGTTATGGATGCATAATTCAATAAATACAAAGGGTTAAGTATGAGGCAATCACAACGTATCGTCAGACAGTGTGCTTCTAATCAATTAATACCTCTAGTCATCGGGATTTTTCACTTTTGATTGAGATTTGAGGTTTTCAAGCATTTCCAGAGATTTAGATTAGACACGAGTTGATTAATCCAATGTAGAATTACTCGTAAAAGATAATAGAAGTGATTTCGAAACCCTTCAAACCACGATCTTGGGTAGCAGTTGAACAGAAATCCAATCGATTTCGAAACAGGTGGACGAGGACGATTGCCGGAACATTGTTGTGAAACAGCATTCTGTTTTCAATTTATCAAAATGACTGCAAGTGTTATAGATAAAGGTAACTACAGTTTCTAAACATAATTCTGTGAATAATTTTTTTCTTCGGCATAGTGGAGTTTTTAATGTGTTTGCTTCGAGTATTAACTGGTCATACAAAAAATACTTCAATGTATATTTTCAACGTGCTAGTGGAATTTAAAAAGAAAACTCTCCGAATTAAATATTTGTCAATACATCTTCAAGAATAACAATGTTATGTAATACACGTTGTGTATGAAAAAATCTTCAAATATCATTATCGGCCCAATAAACACATTAGGCACTGAAACTAAGCGAAAAGAAGTGGAATTTAATTAAAGAAGTTCATATTTAACTCTGACTCTACTACACGTTTAACAATTGCTCGAGAGCTAGTGCGCTTTTTTATCTAAATGCCTAGAAACATATTATAACAACCGGGCAGCAATTTCATGACGCAATTTTTATCAATATTTACTGATTCTTCATAAACTATAAATCGAAATCTGATTTGTGTGTTAAAATTGGACGTATCAATTTGTTATGAATTTCTTCAGAATTTTTCGTCCCTCAGAAGTCTTGCCTCCCCACGGAAATTCTCTTGCAATTGTGAGTTTCCATCGGATCATACTCCCCAGGATTGTTTTTGAAAAACATGTTCGCAAATCTTAATATAACATTCAGTGGTGCGGTGGCGTTTGGTGTGGAGAAATATTAACAGATTAGGAGTTTGGGATTTAGGACACGAACAATCTACAGTTTTTTGTGGATCAAGTCGACTGAGCTACTAGTGTTTGTGTGTAGGCTTTCTGTATTGGAGGAGCACTTAACTTTAATTGATGATTCTAATATTATTAACAAATAAGTTATTTTTTATTGCGATGTTCTTATCCTTGTAGTCTGTGGAACCGGAAAAGTAATCGAAATGACGAGCTTCGTAGGATATTCAAAACGTAGTATGATGCTTTTCAGCTTATCTTCAACCATGCCATCATACCCTCCTTTAGTGGATATAAACATGTATAACTATTTTCCAAAAAATAGAAGTATCCTTATTAAACAATACTCCTGCTCACAATCTAAAATGTTGAATATGCAGCTATATTAACTTAACGATTGATTGAGCTCTGATTGAAATACATCTTAATTTCGGCACTTCTGTTGTTTGTCCTTTGAAAAAGCCAATTAGTTATTATGTTGCTTTATAAATTCTGCTCATTAAAAGGATTATCTGGTCCCCTTAAGTGGTTGGGGTTAAGTCACAGCACGGGCTGAATGTATGAAGGAAGAGAGGGAGAGAAGGTACCGCTGCATATTGGTTGATTGCAATGAGAGGGATATGTTGAGCTGGGAAGTGCATTCAAAATTCGTATATTACGGCTAAAGAACGAGTCTCTAAACTTCGTACTTCGTATGTACTTACAAAGTTATGCCGAACTTCGAGAAACATTCAAATTTCATTGAGTGGTACTCGTTGGACTCTTGATTTATACGGAACTTTCAATATAAATCTGTTAAATATAACAAAAATGCCTGCATACGAGTTTCAGTGTTAATATCAGTGTCTTCTCTTTGAACAGACGGTGAACGTGATCATCCCTCACCGGAATTTCGAAAACGTATACATCGTTCTTAACAAGTGTTTATTTTTTTTTTAATTTTATTGGCACGCTTTTTCACGGTGGCAAATAACTTGAAAAATTAATGTTTTTTTTATTTATACTGCAAACTGCGACAAACAAGTTTAATTTTAAAAAACATTTGTCTTCATAAACAAATAGAACGAGAGTCCACAAGGAAATTGGGATAAGCATTTTCAGCAACAACTCCTCTTACTATGACGATTGCTTAGAAGCTTATTTGTTATCTTTGAGTGTGTCAAGCGATGTGGAGCCGTTGAAGTTGAAGTCAAGTTCTACGCTACGTCAAGGTGGACTAATTAAATATTATTGTTTTCGTCCCTATCTTAAAATACACTGATGATCGTTGCTTTTGTTGAAAAACAAGACTAATCCATTGTTTTATAGATTTGTAAATCATTTAAAATTGATTCCTCTATCAATATCAAACAATGAAACTAAGCATTCAAGTAATGGCCCTCCTTCACCCACTTTCTTGATCTAAATTAGAAATCCAGTGATTCAATCAATCAAAAAACCGTTTACCCTTGGAGTTGTTGCGTTTTATCACCGCTACAAAATTAAAAAAGCATACTCGTTGAATCGTCATCTTATCACACGAGTACCTCCCAGAGTGGGAGTTCGTTCAAAGTACAACAAGCTTTATCAGTTGTATCTACAAACGAATTTAAATTTATTCAGATAATCGAAGAAATTAGTTGTTGGGACATTAATCGTCGATCAAGTCAAAGATAATAATTTCGATTCTTTAATAAGATTTAAATGAAAATAACTTAAAAAAGAATATTTGCAGGACCATGGTTCGGCATAAGACACCTGCAAGCGTTGCTAATCTTTCTAGCAATCGTTGTAAATTACATCGCAAAATTAAACATTGGTGTTGCAGTCGTGGCGATGACAAATGCCGAGAGTACGAATCCAAACTTCGAAGTAAGGCCAAGATTATTGCAGCATTTCAAAAATCTCACCTAACATTGCACGTTTCAGGAGTACGATTGGAGTGGAAAAGAGATCTCATACATAATAAGCAGTTTTTACTGGGGATACGTGATAACACAATTTCCAGGAGGCTACTTCTGCCGACGCTTTGGAGCCAAGTTGACAATGCTTATCGCGACTTGTGGTTCCGCAGCGTTCGCTATAGTAACGCCGATCTGTGTTAAAATCGGGGGATGGCAGCTGTTTTGTGGAGTACGTATTATTCAGGGCCTTTTCCAGGGTATCCTGTTTCCCGGAATTCACGCACATCTAGCAATGTGGTCGCCAATTGATGAGAGGAATAAGTTGGGTGCTCTTAGCCAGACTGGAATTGAATGTGGAACTCTACTTTCGATGGCTGTAAGTGGACTGATAGCGTCATCTAGTATCGGGTGGCCAGGGATATACTATGTTTCTGGAGCAGTCGGATTAGTCTGGTGTGTCCTGTGGGTTACTTTCTCCTCCAACCACCCCTCAGGCTCCCGGTGGATATCGGAAAAGGAAAAGAATTACATAATTGTATCCCTAAATCACAATGAGAAGGCTGAGATCAAGAAGATATCTGTTCCCTGGAAAGCTATTTTGTCATCGCTGCCGTTCTGGGCATTGGTCGTTGCGAGGTCTGCTGAGTCGTGGGGATTCTCCACTTTACAAGCAGAAATTCCTTCTTATCTGAATGGAGTTCTGTGGATGGACATAAAGAATAATGCTTTGTATTCCTCACTTCCATTTTTGGCCATGTGGATTATGTCTTACGTCTATCTGCTCACATCTGAGGTGCTTTTAAGGCGTAAGTGCCTTTCGCTGACTGCGCTGAGAAGAACATTCAACTCGATTGCCTTTTGGATACCTGCTGTGGGTTTGGTGGGAATAGGTTTTCTGGGCGAGGAACAGAAAACATTCGCAATTGTCCTTATGATCCTGGTTGTTGGAGTCAACAGTGGAGCAACGATAGGCAGTACATTGAACACGATTGACTTGTCACCGAATCATGCAGGCATACTGATGGGTGTTGTCAATACAGCGGCAAACGTAATTACCATCATCACCCCTCTTCTAGTTGGGGTGATAGTCATCGATGAGGTAATCTGATTTCATACCATTTGAACTTAGGGTTCTTATACATCTTTTATCTTTACAGCATTCCAGAACTGAATGGCAAATTGTATTCATAATCTCAGCGGTAGTGTTCGCTGTTGGCAACTTATTTTATATAACGTTTGGATCAACGGATCTACAACCATGGAATGATGAGAACTATCTCGTACAGACCAAAGAAGTTCGATTGGAGAAGGCGCTGGATAACAAAAATACAGAAGAAGATAATGCATGTAAAGAAAGCTAGACTTCGCAAGCTCAGAAGTACTAAATGTGATTGAAGAAACGGGTATTTTATTTACACAATGAATGTTTGACTGTATAAGAATTTTCTTTACGAAGTAGATTGCGTTTCATGTGAATGTTAAGTTTAGCTTAAATATTTAAATAATAAAAATAGACAAGTACTTATAAGCAAAATTATATAAAAACAAAAAAAAAATTGAATAACGAGTGAAAGTTCCCTTTTGCTTTCATTTGCTGTCCACTATCATTGGCCTTGTAACCGAGTTTACTTCGGTATTCTCTTAGTTAGCTGTTGGCTAGCACCAACAGGATTTAGAACCAAATTCTTCGGGGTCTTGGCTTGTGCCATTTTACCAATAATAACAAGGTAGTATGAAACCGGTTAACTTGAATTGTACCAAAAAAACTTTTACTTGCTATTACTAGCTAGGTGAACACCTACCGAGCTTTATTTTTGCTTTATATCATCTTGGAGGAGGAAGATTTCATACAACTCATGTCTGTATCGTCCGCGGAATCTCCATCCTACATATTGAGCCAATCATAATCCGTAGGACATTCCTTTCGATCACTAGAGCAGAGTACATTTGTCTTATTTTCCATGTGTAATTAGTACCAGGGCATCCTCATCCGGATCCGCGAATGAGGATGCTCTTGGTCTCTTCGAGAGAAAAGTTCTGCGTGCGATTTTTGGTCCTGTTTGCGTTGATGGCATCTGGAGGAGAGGATTCAACCATGAACTGTACGGGTTGTACAGTGGCATGAGCTTAGTCAAGCGTCTACGGATACAACGCTTAAGGTGGCTAAGCCATGTAGAGCGTATTGACAAAACTGCTCCGGCCCGAAAAGCCTTCGCATTTGAGCAATGGACAACGCAACAGATGACGGCCCAGGATAAGGTGGCGCACACAAGTGGAGAAGGACCTTAACCAACTTGGAGTGCGCAACTGGCGGCAGTTGGCGAAAGATCGTGCTGGCTGGAGAGGCATGTTGGTTGAGGCCCAGGTCCACCCTGGACTGTAGCGCCACAAGAAGAAGAATTAGTAGCAGGACTAAGGTCCAACACAGCATTAGTTTCGAGATCATGGTTACATTTATGGACTTGCTCGCATTTGATGTAAGCTTTTGCTCAGGTTTTCCTTTATTTGTACAGAGCCTTTTGATTGATTAAGACAAGCATGGATCAGTGGAGAATGAATTTTAATCGATCGTGAGAGATTCGAAAAGTGATAGATTGGAGAGGCATTGCAAGCCGTAGGAATTGGTAACTAAGTTATATCATGAAATGTAAAAGTTGTCTGAACATTCATTCAATTATTCAGAAACAGTCCTGATTTTGTCTTAAAGGGGAGTTCATAGCTTATTTTAATAACGAAAACTAAAAAATTAATTTAAAGAAGTCGGAAAAGTTAATGAATTGGAACACTTTATAAAATAAAAAAATAAGTTTGAACACTGGTCTACGTTTATCATAGAACTGCCTGTAGTCTATGTGTATCGAGAGGCTAGCCAAGTGTTTAAGAAGCTTTTTTTCAGTTAACAATATTCTCTAAGCGTTATCAGTAACTCGGGACACATAGGAAGCGTAGGAAGCATGAAAAATATTTTTTTTTTCAATTCGGGAATCAATCTTTGTCACCTAGACGTAGGGGAGATGCAGCTGCTATAAACGGCACGCTGATTATAGTTGGAAATAAATTTAACTAAGACTCTATTTAACGGCGACATGGCGGACTATAGTTTTTAGGGGACCTTAAGATTTTAATAAAGAGAATTTCTGTAACCATATATTATATATTTGATCGCTTATATCAGCTCGTTATGGTTGGATTTGTAAATTCCCACCTGTTTGGTAAACATACAAAAACATTTGCATACAATTTCGAAATAAGAATTTCTGTGCCTATATGCTCCTTTATTTTGTCTTTCGCATTTCGCATAGTATAAGTGCTGTGATGATTTTTATAACATATGAATTTAAAAAATATTTTTTCAAAATTTTCTCTTTATTTCATTGAATCTTTATTTACACGATAACAGAAAGTAAGTCACTAACGTCCATGAAAACGTCATTGAGTGTGTTTCTGAAAACATCGTAAAATGGGTAAAGTCGTCGAAGCTTTTATTTTGGAAGATAATTTAAGCTAATACTGGCAAATATTATTCATTAAGCATTCGATCGTTTCATTATATATTCACTTCACGTATTTTGAAGATGACCAGGAAAGTATACGATGACCGCTAGGCAAACGACAATGCAGCGAAAACTCAATGAATTACATTACCAAATTTGACTCAATTGAAGAAACGCGTAAAATAATCCGACACCGAATTAAAGTGATTTAATCTTTATGCTGTAATCAGATCGATACTGGGGGTAATGATAATGAAGAGTAAATTATCTCAGTCTGCTTAGACTTTATCGGTAAGTATTGAGTAAATTGTAAATGTCTATAAACTGGATCCCCACACATAATATACACAAATGTCAATCATTCAACAAACCGTGTATTAGTTGGGTGTCTGAATAAAATCACTACCGACTGTATACTAAGTTCATGCTAAAGGTTTTTGTTTTCATATAAAATTGTACACTTATATGTAAACCTCACGAGAGTAGCGTACAAGATCATATCACAGAGAGTTGAATGCCTCTATAAAGATATTGTTTGCTGTCTGGCTTGTCAGTTCTACCTGTGCCTCGAAGTAGTCGTAAAGCAATTCTTAGTCAATAAAGTTTATTTTTTTAGATGGTTATAATCTCCAGTCAATAGGTGTGTTATAATATAAATGTGAAAACAGGGAGAAAACTTTTTAGTTGAATTGCAGATTTTGAAACGAAATGTTTGTGCTGTGGACCGGGTAGGCTGTGGACCGAATATTGTGTTTCGTTTTGTGAAATGTCAAGAAACGGCAGCTAAACATAGATTTATTTACAAACCAAAGTGGAAGAGTCTCTTAGTTAGTATGACAGCCAGTGAAATAAATAAAGGTTGGTTAAAAAAAAAAACAAAATAAAAAGTGACTTTTAATTAATCTCTCGTTCTCTTTGTGATTCCCCTTAACTTATGAGGTGTTTTTTATTTACATCATGGATTATTTTGTACGCCAAAATTTCTGTTACTGGTTGCTATACAAATGTCATAAATTTGCATACGATTTACAAGTATGTTGTATGTACTAAGTGTTGTTGTACTGATAATACGTTCAAGAACCTGTTTAATTTGTGGCTTATATTTAATTGTGCTGATTTGAAGCAGTTAAGGTGTTGGTGCTTTGTGCGCAGTATTCTTCGCAACAAGTTTTTGACTGTGGTTCGGCACGTGAAGTTCAGATATGATATGAACTTGTCTTACGAAATCAGTTTAGTGGGTGGAAAGCATATCACACAAATCAAAACAAAATTAATATTGTAAACGATTTATAGCCAATTGCTGATTGAAAAACTCCTCCATAAACGCTGAAGAATATTCCTAATGATGGTGACATTGAGGCTTAATTGCCTTCAAATAAAGAGGTTTGGAATATATAATACAAAATCACTAAAAAATCAATATCATTAAAATTGCACGGGTTGGTGATATTTTTGAAATCTGATTTTATAAGGTTGGTTAAATAAAAGTGATTTTGGCTATGAAAGAGTTGTCAAGTTACCTTAACCGAATAGTGCCTTGAAACCGAAAATATATTTGTTATATTATATGATTAGGTATGCGATTTTGTGTGTAGAAGTTTGGTAGCTTTTCCTTTGATAAAGTCATAGCATGCGAAACAAGCCCTAAATTATATTGAGACAAACCGTGTCAGAAACACTGATTCTCGAATACAGGAAGATAGAAAAGAAATCTGCAGCGATGCTACTACTTTTTAAATATATATAATACCAATTCACACAAATGAAGAATATGGTCATAAAAGCAGTAGCTCGTAGCCTAATTTTCTTCTGCAATTCGGTTTCAAAATGGTCAATTAATTCGGTATAGTAGAGCCTGAAATTAGGTTTGCCCTTCTTTGGGTATTCGTTATAGATCAAGCTGTACCTCCACCACCTTTCTAGCTGAGCGGACAGAATTTTTAATCTTCTGAACTCAGTAAGCATGATCATTCTCCAATTTTTTCGACCGTGGAGCCATGTTTCTTTGGCTGCCATATAATGACACAGTGAAACCACTTTAGAGCAGTTTCGCGGTTGCGTCTGTTGTTCGAAATGAGCAAACGCGTCAGACAGACAGTTTTCTAATGCACAATACCCACTTAACCGTTTGAGATTTCTTTTGCCATGTTATTCTCCATGGTAACCGTGTTCGAGATACCTGTGTAGTTTGTCAAAAACCGGCGTTCAACCGCTTCTGAACCCGTTAAACCAATTTTTTACGGTCGCCATCGAAGAGGAATCAAGCGGTATACAGCATCTAATCGTTTTCGGATTTCCCTTTCAAAAACTAAAATGGAGTCATCAACCTCAGTATGCAGCTAATTGCTGTGAAAACATAACTTGTCGCCAACTGAATTTTGTCCAATCAGTGTGGAAGTGCAGTCTAATCAGTGTTGTTTCTAACGGTCGCCCAGTTAAATACCGGAAATCTGCAAAGCACATTTAACTTTGTTTGCTCCAAGATTGCTGAATTTTATCGAAGTCCCATTGCAGTATGAGAATAATAAGTTCGACCTTCAAAACTGAGTTGTTTCGTATTAAGCCGATGCACTCATTTATTACACTCTGGCGACAGAGATACACTAGCGTGCAAATAATTATAAACGCATAGGATAATTTTCCTGTTTGCGGACAAGATTAAATGCTAAATGGCACTTACATACAATTATATCTTTGATGGAACCTAAGCTACATCAACTAAATATATGTGATTTCTACGTCTACGTTAAAATTACCAACAACCACACTATTTTTTTAATTGAAAAAAGCTTCCTTAGCAACTGCTCGTGTTATGCGTCATATTGTTTGTTTATGAGTAGAGAGGACCAACAATTTATTGCCCACTCCAAATGAGAAGATCAAGAATGACTGCGGTTGTCGTGCCGTGAAAACTGCGAGATGAAAGTGTGTTGTCAAACCCGACGTGTAAATCGAGGATATTAAAGGCTGATTAGTCAGAAGACCGCTAGGTTCCTTGACGTATGTATGTTGAGGTGTTAGAACAGCGTGCTAACTAAAGAGGTACCGACCGAGCCGACGTCCACAACCCAAAATTCTCTTTTGGTTGCTTCTTTCTTTCTCAGCTGTGCATTAAAATCTCCTTCCTACGAGATCGTAGCAGTTATTCCTTCTATTTGAATCCTTCTACTCCAAAGGGGCGTGAAGCTGAATTTAAAAAAATTGCCTTGATGCGGTTTGTCATAATACGTTTGCCTACGGAATTGTAGCATGAGACTTTCAACGTTAAACAACAAATTCACATTCCTAGTAATCGCTGTAGTAAATGTCGTAGTTTTACACTTTTTGTACTTCTGCTTTGTAGAATCCCAGGGCCTCCACAAGTCCACGTACGTGCACGTGCAAAACCGGAAATCGTTGAGTTTTGTTCATTTCCGAGGATCGTTAACAGTTGACCCATTCGTACACGAGGCATATGTTTGTTTCTGCACCATCCGTCTTCTAAAGCGATTTTCATAAAAATAAGGATGTTGGAGGCGGTCCAGAAATAATACAATATACCTATAAAAATTGAAAATTGCTTCGAAACCCGACAAGTTTCTGAAAGTTGACAAGTTTTTGAAAATTAACTTGACGTTCGGTAAACAATACTTTCTTTGGAAGTATCGATACAGATAAAGAAGGCGTCAAATTCGGAAAATGTCTTTCCAGCCCCAACAGTCAGGTAAGGTTTCTGATGAATGTTTGACCAAAGATATAACTGATATTGATACTTATGCTATGATTGGTGTATATGGGGAACTGTACTCGTATGTTATCTTGTCTTATGGGCTTACAGATACATTGTTTGTAGTATCACTAAAGTGTGCATCCCTTCTACTCATAAAAGAAATGTTAGGTCAAGAAAATGAGTAAATGTTGGAGATGAAGACCCTTTTTCTTTGTGCAACTATCTTAATTATTTAGGTC
Source organism: Eristalinus sepulchralis (assembly GCA_944738645.1). Taxonomy (NCBI): domain Eukaryota; kingdom Metazoa; phylum Arthropoda; class Insecta; order Diptera; family Syrphidae; genus Eristalinus; species Eristalinus sepulchralis. The sequence goes on from OX122886.1 coordinate 61,878,054, forward strand.
ATTTTTAAATCCCTCACGATAACCAATTAGAATTGCTACTTGCTTAAATGAATTGGATAAGTGTTTGTTTAAGCTAGAAGAACATATCTGAAACTATGATTGATGTTGGTTCGAAAGAATGACTGTCGATGAGATATCAAATTGGTCTTAAAGTCTAAACGTTGACATTGTAATTCCTTTAAAAACAACATTTATTTCAAACGTGTGTCGCACACATCACTCAACGTGTACGTGACACGTATATTTTGTGGAATATGCACTGGAAAACTAAATTATTTTAAATAGCACGTTCCACACTTGTGGTATTCCTAAAAGTCAAACAAATGTCAATAAAATTAAGTATGTTAACTTAAATGAGAATTACCCAGGTGCCAGCATGTTATCACGCTGCTGAAAGAATGTTTTTTTTTTCTAACGAACGTTCATTAGTACAGCACGCATCACAAGTACAGTGATGACCAATTTGGTTGTTAACCTAAAGACACCTTCACTTTGAAATTATTTGATACAGTTTTTAATTGCTTCTGTTATTCAAGGTCCATGGCTGGGAGCCCGTCATCTGCAGACTTTTTTGTTATTCCTCTCGATCGTAGTCAGCTACGGAGGAAGGTTGAATGTTGCCGTCTCATTAGTTGCCATTACAAACGCGGCGACGTCAAATCCCAATTTTGTGGTAAGTATCATTTTTCTTTCCTCTGTATATACCTCCAATATTTTCCTTCTCCGTAGGAATACGACTGGGATGAAAAGCAGAGATCGTATGTGATAAGTAGTTTTTACTGGGGATACATCATCACTCAGTTCCCAGGTGGATACATGGCTCGTAAACTGGGTGTCAAAATTAGCCTGTTGATAGCCTGCCTTGGGTCTGCAGTGCTGAGTGTGATCATTCCATTTTGTATTTCATTGGGGGAATGGAAGGCGTATTGCGGCATACGAATCTGCCAAGGCCTGTTTCAAGGAATCCTCTTTCCCTGCATTCATGAACATTTGGCGAAGTGGTCGCCAATCGAGGAGCGGACAAGACTGGGCGGCCTTAGTCACACGGGCATCGAATGTGGGACGATTCTCGCAATGGGGATAACTGGGATAATAGCCGATTCAGATCTGGGATGGCCAGGAATATCTTATGTCTTTGGAGGTATAGGAATCGCGTTCTCTGTGTTGTGGATGATCTTTGCAGACGATAATCCATCGGTGGCACGTTTCATAACCGAAGAAGAGAGAAGATATATCCTCACTTCACAAATGAGTGGTGGCAAGGACTTAGTAAAGAAAATTCCAATTCCCTGGAAAGCGATTTTTACATCCATCCCATTTTTATCATTACTAACCGTCCGAATTGGGGAAGCATGGGGTTTTACCACAATGCAAGCTGAGATTCCAGCCTACCTGCATGGGGTGTTAAAGATGAATATAAAGTCAAATGCACTATACTCTGCATTGCCGTACATTGCTATGTGGGTTCTCTCAAACATTTACCTTCTAACAGCTGAGCTTATACTGGCTAAAAAGTGGTTATCACTCAACGCAGTCCGGAAGACTATGAACACAATAGCCATGTGGGTGCCAGCAGCCTTGTTCATCGCAGTTGGGTTCCTCGATGAAAATCAGAAGACATTAGCTATCACGTTTATGACACTTAATGTGGGACTGAATGGTGGTCAAACTATTGGCAGCTCTTTAAACACAATCGACTTATCGCCAAATCACGCCGGAATACTGATGGGTATTGTGAACTGCATCGCAAATTTTATTCCCATCTTAACGCCAATTGCTGCTGGGATCATTGTGTGGGATGAGGTTTGAATTTTTAACACTTCCCCAATGGATCTTTATTTATATTCTTACAATATCTATTTCAGACTCAGCGATCTCAATGGCAAATAGTGTTCATCATTGGAGCGGCGTTTTTCTTCCTGGGAAATTTGCAATACCTTTTCTTTGGCACCACAAGCACTCAAGAATGGGACAGTGAAGAGTTCATGCTAAAGGAGAGCGAAGAAGGCAAGAACAAGGAAAAAGAAGAAAAGGTTGTTTCAGTGAAATAAAATGTAATAAAAGTCATTTAGTGGAAATAGTTTAATTTAAATTGAATTTGAATGAAAAGTGTCCATAGGCATATTTTTTAGTTATTATAAGCAGGTATTAGCTTTTAGTTAGTTCCTTTTTAAGAACATATGTTGTATATATATTTATATAAATAAATTGTTATATGTTTGGTCTTGTTCTTTTCTGTTTATATTTGAAAAAAAATTTCAATATTCAATCAAAACAATATTTCGCTGTTTACACAACATTATGATAGGACGAAATTGAGTGAGTGTTTTGCGAAGTTCTAGAAACTGTTGAAAACTGCTGGTAAAGGTGAGAATAATTGTACTGAAATTAATAACTTTTATAAAATGTGTTTATACATAAAATATACATATGTATTAGCTATTAGTCTTTTGAAAATGGTCCATTATTGGAAAAAAAAGGATAGGACGCAATGAAGAACTTGAGTTAGGGCACATGCGAGCATGCGGTAAAACACATACAGTGGCGAGCACATGTGGATACATACTACTCAAATCTGACTTTAAATGGCTGTAAAGCCCTCAAAAATACAGCAATTACAACAATTTTTTTTATGAAGGCTTAATTTTTCTTAAAAGTAAAAAATATGAAAAGATCTTGAAAACTGAAATAGAAAATGAACTTTAAATTCATATAATAAAGTAACTCAATGTATCCACTTTTGCACGTCACAAAAATAAGTATTGAATAATACAGTTTGAATATTTAGACCAAAGACTCTTTTCTTTAATGACGTTGTTAACTCGTTTGGGCATGCTTTCAACAAGTTTCTCGATTAGTTGATGCGGAATACTGGCCCACTCTGAATCCGGGAGCAAAGCTCGTCGAAGTTCCTTGGTGGATTATCGTACCGTCCTAGTCTAGAAATGCAAGATATGACTATAATACTATTAATTTTAACGCATTTCTAAAAATAAAAAACCTTTTACGAGAAATGCAAATACGAAAATGACATTTAAAAAAATAGAACTTTAGATTTTTAGACTTTAGACATTTATAACCATTTCCTAACCATTATATAATTTATATATTACCGACACGTACTTCAGTATATGTGGAGAACAAACACACGCGGCAGCGTTAAAACCCTGCCATAGGTAGGGTAATTTGTGTAAACCGCAGGTACACAAAAGAAGTTTGCGTTCCTCCATGGTTATTAACGAGAAGAAAAGAAAATCGACTTGAGGAGCTAAATGACATTTCTTTTTGTTAAAATGGTGCAAAATATTTAAATGTGTCAACATTAGCAGCATCAGAAGGCTATTTGTTCTGAAAATGGCACTAAACCTTCTCAGAACACCTCCTATAATCAGCCCTATTGTCTTCTAGTTTTTGATGCTCAATTTGGAGCTTTAACTTCCAATAAGGTATTAAAGTTGAACCTATTGGTTTCCATAGTACAAAGAGTAGATTCAAAATTTGGTTAAGTAGCATTTAAAATAGGGTGAAGTACAAAAGGATCAAAGAGACCGCGTTAGTGGTAGAAATGAAAATAATTTAAAATTGTTGAACGTAAATAGTTGAAATTGTAAAAAATAATTCTAACCTGAAAGAACGTGATAACGATATTTAACATATAACTGAAAGCATTTTCCGTTTCTCCTTCATTTGAATATTCTCCAAATTGAAAAAAAAAACGCTTTCCTGTTTCTTTCTCTCTAACCAAAATCCGGTAATCATGGATTGTATTCAGAGGCACGTCACTGGCGCTGTAACTATTTAAGAAAGACGCTATTTAAACACACATTAAAGATAAATCATATCTTTATCTCAAATAATGATAAAAGTGTGCATAATTCTTGCAGGTAAAAGTAGGTACTATAATTGTGTGTGACATGAACAAAATAAAACAACTGCATAAAACAGAATCAAGTATCCGTTTCATAATAAGTATAGTGTGCGTGGATAGAGTAACTATTAGTTACGTGCTAAGGAAAACTAAAACGCCAACCGACGAGAATATCGAAGTTGTATAAAACAATCATTCTCTTAATATTCTTTAGGCTGCAATCCATCAATGCAAGCGCAGCGAAAAGTTAAATGCTTAAACGTAGCTCATTTGGGGATATTATGAGACACAATAAACGCTTCAAACAGTTGGCCAAATTCACTCGATTTCTTCTATATTCACATCAGGTCTGTAGACAAAACCCAAATTACTTCCTACATTGAACATGTATTTTAAGAAAAAAGCTTAACTCAGAAAATAGGTCAGAAGTACCAAACATAATTTCAGTCCAGAACCGTCTTCATTCCAGAAGCAAGATACATTAAGGTTTTTTTTGTCTGCGCATTTTCCTCTGTCTTCATAGATATATATGTTGCAGCTGCAATAAAGTTTGCAGATGTTGCTTAGTCAACTCAGTAGAGTCTAACTCTAAGAACTGCCATAAAAGCTTCGCAACAAATTGCCTGACTCTCTGAATTCCCAGTTATTTGTTCAGTTGTCTGTCGGACTAGTGGACGTTATTTGAACAGTTTTCCGCGAAGGCTTTCACTTTTCGACTTTTACATTGTCTAAATCACGATAAAGAAAATCATTCAGCAACGAAGATACCATACAACGCTGTTTTGTCCGTCATCACAATGGGCTACGGGCTGATGCTGCGCGGATTGAGGTGTTGATGGTGTGCCTTTACAGAGACCGAACAGTATTCGACTAAACGCGGGGCTACTTTGATCATTTATTACTATCGAGTGAAATAAAAAAAAAATGAAATATAATTCTACTCAAGTGAATAAAGTGTTGCATAAGATTTGCTTTTAAAACATATTTGATGATGTCTGTTCGGGTATTAAACGCGAATTTCGATGTACTTTTGAGTACATGAACCGAGATCATTGTGCCAGAAAGTGCCTTAAGGGTGTTATAAATAATGAAAGGTAGGGTTTGTTCACGGGGCTTTAACTAAGGTATATCTTAGTACCGTGTGTACGTGTGGATGCGTTATTTATTGACGAATATTGGGGACTTTTGTACAAAAGTGTTTTATTTTACTAGGATACACAATTTTAACTAGTGTTTCATGATTTACCTTTTTTATTTTTTGGGCAACGGAAACTCTCTAATGTATCCGGATGCAATTGGGCAATCCTTACAAATATTAACTTATAAAATAACAAGATATTCGATTGCAGAAGTCACGCTTTTTCACATTTTTCTTCAAACTAATTTACATATCTTGGCTTATGTTCTTCTACATCCGGTAGCGTCTTGATGACATATCAATTCAGTCAGTCATGTATGTCGACAAATACGTTTAGAATTATTCTACTAAAGGCACTTGCATATATTCATAAATAAATTAGAAATATGACTTTTGTTTTCCCTTTGTGAATAACGCTGTTCTATTAATTTCATACTTTAGCCAAGATATTGATAAAGCACATAGGTTCCAGTTAGTAATTGCCTTGCACTCACATACTTATGCAAAGTTTTCTTCCAAATGAAATTATTTTCAACGGATGGAAGTATTTATTGGCAATAAAAAAAAACACATTTTTTAACGTTTTATATTTCACTTGGATAAGTCGCAGTCATTGGAATTAACTGATTTTAAGACTATAATGTGTATACGTGTGTAAATTGGAACCGTGCACTTCGGCAGTAGTTAGTATAAAAAAATCTTACACGTATGATCTTCGTTCGATCCCTAAAATAAACTTTATAGCCCAGAAAATTTAATTTCTCTAAAAAACTGGACATTTGAAGTCGTCTTACATCTGTGGGAAATAACATTCGGTGCTCACCTATGTTAGTAATTCTTTACAAATTCCTTTATTTGTTTTAATGAGAGGGACTGCATTCATTTTCGTACAACTATTGCAAATAGAATTGTTCTTTGGTTTTTCTATGGAAAGAACCAAATTTGAAGTCTCTTACACATTGAATTCAGGAGCAAAATAAATAACTTGGGTGCCGAATGGCCCATGGTATTTTGCGCAACTATTTGCGTTATGCGTAGTATTGTGCTCTCTTTTTTCTCTCTCTATTCTTTGTTAACTTGACAGAGATGGTTCCGAAATGTGATATATCCACCCAGACTCTTGGGATCTTTCACGTGTAAGTCGTCACACTTACAAGGTGTTTAGACCGGGCACCGAACCTGAACTTTCGGCGTGTGGTTCGATGCACTTGCCCACTTCGACAGCGACCGCAGAAATCTTATTTATTCGTTACATATGCATTTGCGTATCTCTCGAATATGACCGCTGATGTGGAATGATCCCTAAGGTACGAAGAGCTCTCTTAATTCTATGTAGCATTATTTTGTGGTTTGTTGAGGCCTTTCAAGGCTATCCTGCAGTTACTTGTTACTGTTGTTGGAGAATACATTGTAAAGAATTACGATAAACTGTGTGAAATGCGCGGTGTCTGAGCAGATCTTATATGAATCAATTTTAAAGTTAAATTTGGAAAAACTAAGAATTGGTCACTATTCTCGATTTCACTCTTATTTAATATAATTTTCAGCACCTTAACACCTGTTTTGAAAAATAATTGATTAAAGTTTCTAATAAAACACAGTAAAAGAACAAACCGAAGCACAACAATTTCCATTTGCATTAGGTGCGTTCCTGACACAACTGGCTGACAATGAAATAATATAGAACGTCACTTGTCATAATATTTTCTAAGAATATCTCCTCCTAAATTACCGAATGCGTAATTGAACAGTCATACAATAACGCATGCGTAATCGATGCACTCACCCAATTAAAGTGACAAACTTGATACCAGGAAAATTTGCAAGATCCACAAACATGTCAGTACTTTGACGAATGAAGGCCAAGACTAAATTGTAAGCGCATGTAGTATTTTTTCGGTTTGTACCATCATCATGTGAAACTAGTTTCCTACCTGCTTATAGTCAATACACAAAGTGTCAATGAATGAAGACGTTTTCAGTAATTGTGCTAATGCGCAGCTTACGTTCATTATCTCATCAATCATAATTTCAATCACAAGATGATGAGACTCGTCAGGTTTAGATTCTAATTAAAGCGCCATCTTCCGTCTGCCCAATAGCTCCAGAAATAAAATATCGCCCAAAGTCCACCTAACGTGTTTTCGAAAATGAACAATAAACATGAGTAAATAGAATGAAAATTGATATGAAACAAGACTCAAACATCTTTACATTTGCTATTGGCAAGAAAATATCACGAAATACCGAAGCCATGATTGTTCTCGTGAATTGTAGTAGCGATTGTGGTTTGAGATTCGATCTTATTTGCAACAATGTGCCAACAAGGTGTTACTCACGAGTTTCGATTCGTTGCAGAGTGGTGAGTCAAACTTTCATCTATGTGAGGTTCTCTCCCATGCCGATAAGATTGATATCTAACCAATCGAATGGGCCATCATGCCTCGAAGATATGATAATAGATACTCTTCCGCGACATCCACAATCTTCAGTCGTTCATCAGTTCACGTTGATACGAGTGGTTCTCGTATAAATCAATTTGCAGATTGACTGAATTGGAATAACTCTTGTGTTGGTTGTGGCGTCTAGCTAAGTGGAGTGTATTTTTTTTGCCAAAAAGGAGCAGATTGACTAATATTTCACGTCACATACATTTTTAAAGTCAAGTGAATTTGTTTTTTTTTGTTCCTTCGGAAAAATGAGTGCAAATTGTTGATCGTGTAGACCGTTTTATTTAGTCCGATTTGGAGTGTGTACGCAATTGTTGGAGATAGGAAACACTTAAGAAATTACCATTACCCAGCAAATCGTCTCTATGGCATTGGAGGGGATTGAAAAAGGTCAGTTAAGAGTGTGTTTCTATTTGAAATTCAACTTACTTAAAATGACTTATAAGTTGGAAGTCCTATTACGAAAATTCATCTCAAACCTTGAACGTATGGGTGGTATCTACGGTAGCTATTAGACTCAAAGAAATATGTCTGTGCTATTGATAAAACGTTTGACCCACTTGAGAGTAATTGACATTGCGTTGGCATTAACTGGCATAAGTGCAAATTTGTCCTGACGTAAGTAGCATTAAAGGTGATATTTGCTGCTTCCCAAAGTCACTTGATATGGTCTTTGCACGTATGTGTTTTTCCATCAAAAGGAGTGCTGTATTACTGAAAGTAGTTCATGGGCTAATCGTGTTTGCTTATAATCGCACGCAGTGCGATTACCCGTCTAGTCAATCAGACTCAAGATTACTGGTTTGTTCAATATTTAGAATACTGCTGCGCATACAATATTTTCAACAATTTAAATGCTGAAATCAATTTTCAAAATCAAAATGTTGCATAGGCTTAGCTCTGTAAAGTACAAAAAACGATATTTTTAGAAGACTGAAATATTCCACAATGTGCTAAAGTACTTTTTTTCAAGTCATAGACCACATATAGATGTGAATAAAAAAAGCAAAGCGAAAAAGAAAGCAACAGCTAACACATCCGTAAAAGAAATTTGTGCGTAGGTTGTTGTATGCTGATGCAGAATAGTCTACGAAGTGATAAAAAACACACGCGTGCGGATTGAATTTCGGACTGTAGTGATACTCTAAGAAGAAGAAGGAGTGGATTTACAGTTTATTGCTGGCAACGATCAATGAACTTTGAAAATCTCTTTTCCGATAGTCGTCGTGGCGTAGTGGATAAGTGCGTCGACCCACACGCTGTATGTCCAAATTCGGTTCGCGGACTGAACGCCTCGCATTTTTAACGGCACCATCTCTTTCGAGGTGACGAAGGGTCCGACATACTTGGTTTCTTAAATTTTTCTGACTCCAATATTTCCTAATGGAACCGTTCTTCATACTTTTCTCTGTCAAAAACTCCGAAACTCTTACTAAAAAAATGTTGTATCCAAATTCTTAAACTATCTTCTTTTTTGACAATCTCAAGTTGCAGATATTTATGTCGCCTTATTTTGTTTGAGTTATTATGTGCGGCATGTCTGCAATATCGCAATCGCAAAGTTGGTGTGAATCTTAAAATCCGACGACTGGTATAGACAAATTTCCACTTCAATGTAATAATTCTTTGAGTTTGCTGTACCTGTATGTTTTTAGTTGTTAATAAGTTCTTAATCCATAAGATAGAAATAAGAACCCGAAACGTGATTTTTTGATTCATTCAAATAATGGGTATTACAAAGGACATATGGTGGCAAACCTTCTTTCGGTTCTATCTACATTATTGTGAGGAGTCCGTAACAAATCTTGAGGATGAGCAACAGAGGCAAATGTTGTAAAAAATTGTTTTTTTTTGGAAAATGGCTTAAACAGTATTGTCAGTGTTTTCAAGGAACAATAATTACAGTTCCTAAAATGAAAATTCAAATGCAAGTAATTGATGTGTAGAGCTAAAACGTTGAACTATATGAATATCCGCAAAACCTTCAGCTTTCATTTCATAGAACTAGAACCACCAAGATTACACTTCAAACAATCTTTTATTCTTACCACTAACCTTAAGCACACCATTTATCATACCCATCGGTCAAACGCAAAGATTTTTACTGATTTTCGCACCCCAATAAGTAAATCTTTCGATCAGTAGTTTGTGCCACTTCAGCTAATGACACCTTCATCCGTGAAGGTGTTACATTTGCTACATCGCTAATTTTCAAACAAATATCCCCCGACGACAATGGCTTACTGTTAAAAAGTTCCTGATATTTTATTGAGTTCATATTGGACGAAATTAATTCCGTTTATGTTGCGTTTTAGTTTTATTGCTGATTACTTACGATTTTCTTGTTTCAGGACCCCTTTTAGGGGCTCGCCACTTACAGGCACTACTGCTGTTTTTCTGCTTGCTTGTGAACTATATGGGAAGACTAAATGTTTCAGTTGCAGTCGTAGCTATGACAAATGCAGCAACAACAAATCCCAGTTTTGAGGTAACTTAACAAAAAAAATTTAACAAAAGCAAATTTATTTCTATATCAATGCATTTTTCTTTTAGGAATACAATTGGCAAGAGAAAGAGAAATCATACATCTTGAGCAGTTTTTACTGGGGCTACATCCTGACGCAGTTTCCTGGAGGATACATGTGCCGAAGGCTGGGAGCTAAGTTTACAATGTTCATTTCAACCCTTGGCTCTGCTGTGTTGAGTTTAATTACACCCGCCTGCATACCCTACGGTGGATGGCAGGCGTACTGTGGAATAAGAGTTCTACAGGGAATGTTCCAAGGGCCGTTTTATCCCTGTGTACACGAGCACTTAGCGAAATGGTCACCAATTGAGGAGCGGACCAGACTTGGTGCACTGAGTCACACGGGCATGGAAATTGGAACCATTCTTTCCATGACTGTGACCGGTCTCATTGCGCAGTCAAACCTTGGTTGGCCTGGTATATCTTACGTGTCGGGAGCTCTGGGACTATCTTGGTGCATAGTATGGGTGCTTTTCGCCGACAACACACCTACCCTCTCCAGATTCATCAGTCCAGAAGAGAAGAAATACATATTGGTGTCCCAGCAAAAACCGGATATCACTCAGAAGAAAATTCCAATCCCATGGAAGGCCATTTTGACTTCAGTTCCATTCTTCTCACTGAATGTGGTTCGCATGGCTGAGGCTTGGGGCTATTCGACCATTCAAGCAGAGATTCCATCGTACTTGCATGGCGTCTTAAATATGGACATCAAGAGCAATGCTCTGTTCTCAGGACTGCCATACTTAGCAATGTTTATTCTCTGCTACGTCTACCTCATCCTTTCGGACGTTCTGGTTAAGAAGAAAATTATGAAGTTGACGACCATGAGGAAAACTATCAACTCCGTTGCAATGTGGATACCAACAGCAGCCCTAATCGGTGTCGGATTTCTGGACAAAAATCAAGAAACTCTAGCAATATCCTTGATAACGGCGACCGTCGGTATAAATGCCGGCGTCACAATTGGCAGCGGGTTGAACGCGATCGATTTATCGCCGAACCATGCGGCTATGCTGATGGGCATCATCAATACCATGTGCAGTTGTGTTTCTCTTGTCACTCCACTCTTCGTGGGGGTGGTCGTAACTGAAGATGTAAGTATTAACAACGCTCACAAATTGAGGCACTGAGTGCTAATGGTTTCATTTCTTACTTCTAGACCGATAAAAATCAGTGGCGAACCATATTCATAATCTCAGCTGCTGTTTTTTTCCTGGGCAACCTACAGTACGTGTTCTTGGGCACAACCAAAACTCAGCCGTGGAATGACGAAGACTTCCTATCTCGCGACGACGTCGAGAGGCGGAAGAGCCAAACTGAATCAAGTACCACTGGGAATCTGCCCAGCCCAATAACACTGGTGTTGACAACAGATAGTAAATGTCCTGCAGTTAGCTAGAACAGTGTGATAAAAATAGTCAGTTTCCTAAGGTTGTGATTAAGTTACCTTGTAAGTTAGTTTTTAGTAAAAGTGATTGTACTCCGATGCAGATAAGGAATTCAAAAGATTTTATAAGCTAAGTGTACATACTCGTAATTGTTGGAAAGTGTTAGTTTTAAGTGACGCCCATAGATACATAGTTCCGCACGTGAAATACTTTCTTTAAGTGCTGATTGCAATCTCGCAGAATGAATAAAAACTTCCGTGCAAACCTGTTTTTGAACTTAGACTGAGTCGGTCGACTTGAACTCCATTCATTCTCTTATCTGGCCACTCACACGCTTCAAAGCGCCCTGAAGAGCACTTGGACTATTTATTTATTTTCGCCGATGGTGATGGATTGAGGTGAGAGCTATTACAAAGTGGTCATCTTCGTGAATTCAAAGATTCTCTGATGGGATGTCTTAAATAGATACGATAAACTACTTTCGTGTACTTATAGTTGTTCTGGAATAAGAAGAAAGAGAAACAGTTTTTTGTGTTTAATGTATTTCCGTTATTGTGTCAATTTAACTTGCCGATAATAGAGTTATATTCTCATAATTAGCATATTCAGACGAGTTTGTTCAGCATGAGCATTCATTACTATGCTGAGCACAAGATGGGAATCCCTTAGCTATGAGTAGTAATAGGTTCTTATGGGGATATATATATGTATCTATAAAGCAGACATGAACTTTCAAGGAGTTACAGGGATCCTAATGATCTGTTTCGATTTTAACTTTCTGATATCAAGTCGTGCTGCCATGTCTTGACTCTGACGTTTTCTTAAAATCCATGTTTAAGCTACACAGCTACAACATTATCGAGCTTGCTACAGCAGTGACGTTTCTTGCAACTTGATCATGGTTAATGGCTCATCGACCAGGAGACCGCCAGGTCCCCATATAAATGTTGAGATGTAAGAACTGTGTGCTTACGATAGAGAGGTTTCACTTGAGTGAGTGTTCATCTGTACGTTTCCCTTTCCGAATGGGTTGTCGTGCAGGATGTTATTTCCCCTAACATAAGCAATGTCTTCTATACACACCTGTGCGTTGAAATTTCCAAAAACGATCTTAAAGCTGGGGTGTTGATAGTATGCACTTTGAAGAAGTTCGTAGAAGTAGTCCTTTGTTCTCCGCAGTCAGGTTGTGGGTGCAATTCATGCTAATGCCTCAAAGTGTAGCCTTTATGCGGACTGTCACGAGGCTTTCGCATAATATATGTATATATAATAAAAGCCTTAATTTGGATCAAACAGCACATCCATATTCCAAGTTGTGGAAGTCACAGTTATTCATCCTGGCTATGTCTAAACAATTCGATCGCATTTCTACTTTGAAACAGTCCAGCGTCTACTCAACTTCTTCGACTGTACTTGGTCTATTAAGAGGCTTCACTTTACATGTGGAAAATTGAAAATCATTGTCTTTGCAGGGGTCGTCATCAGAACATCCTTGAGCTTTACTAACAGATAAGTAGGAAAGGGCACCGGCTTTTCAGAAGAAATGGTAACCGTGAGAAGTGTGCGATCGAGGAGATGGAGAAATGATATAGCGGAAATGAAGTCCGAACATCTTATCAATATGTAAAACAGATATTCGGTGTATAAAGGCCTCGGAAGGATGAACAGAGGAAAAAATTGATACAACTTGCAATAGAGGCTCAGCCAATACTGAGTATTTGAAAAATTCACTTCTGCAGACTGTTTTTCGCTCAACATTGACAACGATGGACAAAAAGGCAGTTCACTAAAATTATGACCAAAGAGCAATATATGCACCAAAATTGAACTAATCTGCTGAAACTAACGTTGCGAACAGAGCTCTATAAAACAGATAGTGATGATCTGGTTGGGTACATGCGCGTGACACTTTGAAAGATACGGTCTGATGAAAGCATGTCCGACTAGTGGAATCACAGCGTCTTTTGTTCGGTTCAATAATTGGCGAAATTTGAGGAGCTTTTCATAGACAATTGATACTCTTTGAGTGGTGTCAACAACTCGAAAGAGATGATGCCGTGAATAAATGCGAGGTGTCCCGTCCGGGAATCGAAACTAGACCTTCTGCGTGTGGGCCGACGCACTTACCCACTATGCCACGGTGACTACCCCTCTGATTATGCCATCGGATTATGTTCAGATCAAGACAATAGATTAAATTTTTACACAGCGGCAGATTCTTGAAAAGACCAAAGAAATGTAAATGGAAACTTTCCGATTCGAAAGTCTTAAGGTTGCACATGATAGCCTAAAAACGACTCATGTTCAATTGAGGCATTCCTGCCAAACTCGTCGGAAAATTTACGATGACGATTTAGAACTTGCGAATTGGAACTTGTTGCTCCAAGTCACAATATATTTTTACGTGCTGTCACGTACTTTCTGAGCATCATTTTTGAGAATACAGTGCGAAACTCACTGCAAGAAAAGATCCTCCAAAAATCTGCCAAGCTGCTTCAAAGCAGTCAAGGACCTCATCAACTTCGGCTCTGTAGGAAATATGGACAACAACGTCAGTACCGATGTCATTACTCTTGTCAATCGCTGTTTTTGTGGGCTCAAAAAGCAATTGAATATCAAACCAAATTCCTCTCTCTAGATGCCAAGCTGGCCTGAATTAGCACCCTGATCTTTCCTATCCTACTCTATGAAACGTTGGAAGTTGCTCAAAGCAAATGAGAGAGTAGTTTTTTAGAGAAGAAAGTTCTATATACGATTTGACACCTATGACGCTTGGAGCAAAAGATTGAATGACGTTCTCTTTGGGATGCATAGCAGTATGCACCTAGTCAACCATCTACAAAGACAATCCTTAAGTTGGTTAGGACATTTAGAGCAGAAAGATAATACTGCCTTTTTTGTCCTTTAATCCAGCCATTACGAAAAGAGACGACGCCCTAGCTTGAGATGGTGCAAACGACAGAGCGACAGATTGAGAAACGTATTGGTTGAGGCACAAGACCATCTCTGACTGTAATGTCCTCCAAAGTAAAATAAATATTATTTGTAGAAACACATTCAACGCGCTACACATTTTTAATCTTCGGATTCTCATTTTCCAAAACGTATTGTAGGTGATAATAAAGTAATATATTAAATTAAAATAGAGTAGCTTTAATATGTCGTGTAGTACTTCCTACTTAGTATGGAAAAACACCGTAGTGAGCATAAAATATCCATAATCCATATTGCGATTAAGCTGATTTTTTGCATTTCTTATTTTCTTGAACCCCAATACGTAACAAAATAAAAGGGAAATATGAACACCTGTATGAATTGTGAACCATTACATTGTTTTCTCAAAATTTTTCAGAATTTATCCTACTGAATGTTGAGCTACTTAACAGGTAAAACTTGCAATTACCTTTACTTTTCTACTATTACTTTTTGGATTTGCGACTAGAGCATAATTGATCAATCGAAAGGCCACATTGATCAACACACATATGCATGGATGGAAAATAAAACAGTTTTGCATGCAGACGAGCACTTCTCACCGTCGCCGCTACTTATGTCCAGGAAACACTTCAACTGGAGGCAGTTTCGTGATTCCACCACTCGAACTGCTCCACATTTCGCCAAATAGAAACGTCAACCACATGACTGCCTACGTAACATCCCCAGAGCGCCACTCACGCGAAATGAACAAAATTTTCCATTAATCTGCATAATGTTGGTTGACCACCTGTAAATCGCCACAAAGAAGACTCATAAACTGCGTGATAAAAATTCCAATCAAATCTCAAGTCACTCCGAATTCTCTCATTACCCCACTGCAGTCAGTCGGAACTGTCTGCATGCGGTCGGAGATTCACTTAACCCGATCGTCGTATTCATTGCGGCATGTCACAGCAATGCTGTGGATGAGCGAATCGGGAATAAGCGGAAATCCACGGAAAGCGTTCGAATCTCATTCCAAGCAGACACTCATTGTCACACGCTACTAACTGCCCCCGAATCCGATAAATCGTAGAAAGTATTTATGCTGCATTTAAAGTGGGCGGAATGATGGACGTCCGATGCATTCACTTGCTTCACCTATTTTCTATTTTACAGCAAACCTCAAAAAACTTCTTGCCTTTGCAGAAACACATCAGTCATGAGAGTGTGAGAGTTACATAAGTGGGGATCGATTCAATGCAAAAAAATGTAATCTTTTTAGCGCAGAGAAGAAAGGTACAAACGGGTTTTAGAGGAACATTTGGCCGTGGCCTTACCACTGGGTCGCGACTACTTACAAGTGAAATACGATAAAATGTTAATGCATGGAAGTTGTAACGCAAGACTGCTTTCTTATTGAGGTTGCAATCAATTTCGGTTAAATAAATTGAAGGCAACTGACTGTTAGTGTTTTAAAGTTTACTTGAAATTGATTTTACAGAACAACTCAGTTGTAAGAGTTATAAGTGCACCAAGTGTCCTGTTGCTGAAAGTGCAAGTTTGTGTCCATTGGCTAATAACAATCCCAAACGCATACGTGTGTCTCTAAGAGCCGATGAAGAAGATACAAGTAAAGCCAGTCTTTCTCCTTTTGCTTAGCAACCAGAAACGAATTTGCAGTATGTGAGGCAATGCAAGAGAAGGCCGTTGCAAACTAGTCCCTGAATAGCAAATCTATTTCTGGACTATTCTATTTTCAGCTCAATCCCAAGCAGAGCCTTCCTCACCACACTGTTCTCTGGTAATTACCTGCTATCTGCGTGCATCCCCACACCGACACTGACTCCTTCGTTCAGTGTATACGACCATTATGAAATTTTCAAATACCTCTTATATGTGCTTTTGGCTAGTTTCCTACTGTATCCATCAGAGTCGGCAATGGCGTATCGTTCGTATCTGGTGGGTTTTTATTCCACTCATTTAGTCGCAAACTGCACCCAGTTTAACAGTACAAGAGCGTGCCGACTATCACCACACACGCGACAAACGGCAGACCTATGCCAACTCACGCATTCGGGAGGAGACACACAAGCAATTTGCTGTGTGGACAGTCTTCATCGCCATTGCGATTCGCCTTTGCTGCTGTTTGTGATGAGAGGAGGAAGACTGGCAAAGTTTGGCTTTGCACACTCATTAGTTGGTCAAGAGGGAACAAGAACTGTTGTGGTCATTTCTTTTGCGGTAGTATCTCTGATCGGTTTGTTGGACTCTTTAGACTGGTTACACACTTCGACTTGCTTCTTGCTGTTTGATTCAAATCAAGTGTAAAATTCGTGAGCGCATTTCTCTCGTGACGGTGATCCAAAGTGCGTTAAATTTTGCCGGGAATCGTTGCGGAAACCAAACTTTTATCAACATTGGATACTGTGGCGTTAGGACATAATGACGATCAAGTCGTTTTCACTAATCAAACGGGGTAAATTTAGATTTGTTTTCGACTTTAACCGATGTTTTCCCTTGTTTTTTTTTTTAACTGAAAAATATATGGTGGCTGTTCGGTATTGTGTGGAGTTTAGTGAACCTGAGATTCGATTGAGATTGCAATAATTATGGTGGTGGTGTCGCGTGTGCTCATATGTTTTGGAGAAATTTCCCAACCTGTTTCGTTTGGATGGAGGTGAACTTTGAATGGAATGGATATGCACTGTTTATGCAACATATTTGGACTGTTCGTTACGAATTTGAGAAGTATAAGATTTGCACATACAGTTTGTATAAACATCGTACAAAATACATTTGGCCTGAGCTTGGCTGGGCTCATCTGTGTCACTGCTGTTCAGAAGGATAAACGTTTTGCTTTCTTTTGAAAATATTTTGTGTGCAACAACCGGGCGTGATGAACAAATTTTCAGCGATTATCATTTGTGGTCTGCAGCGATGGTTAAATGTGTAACTAATGGAATATATTATTATGTCCTGAAAAAAATGTACATATTTTTATATGAGTTTAGAATTTATTTTAAACCATAGTTACATATGACATAGTGGAGTAAGTGTTTTTCCGTTGACGCACGTTGGCCAAAGGGGCAACTGCACACAAAAATGAATCCTGATTATAAATTTAACAAATTGGGAATGAGTGTGGAAAAATTCAACAATCAGTCGTTGTTGTCGCTTAAAGAAAAATCGTTTCTTCGGCTGCCAGGACGAACAACATACAACTCCGCGTCGTAACGATGCTATAAACACAACACAAAGTCTGTCACTATTAAAACATTAAGGCAATTGCTTTGAAGGATACATTAATAAAAATGTTAATTAAGGGCAAACATGTTAATTCATTGGTTTCGGTGACATATACAGAATTCAGCGAACCATTGAAGGGTGTTGGCTTTGCCTATCGCAGAATCCGATAAGAGATGATTTCAGCACCTAACACGATGATGGCCTCAGTTTACATTGGGGAACTGAACACCTCGTATTTTTTTCAAGGTAGCACCTCTTTAAAATTGCTGGCTCACACAAAGAGGTTTAAATTTCTACGAAAACCTTTTTAAACTTCGATGTGCAGAGTGGGCAAAAACAGGAATCTATGCTCTTGTAGGCTTTTGTGATTAAAGCAACACTGATGTTTCCTTTATTGTATGAACTCTATATTAGAAATAAGAACTTATGTATATAGATCTACAACGTCACCAAAGATAGTTTGTGGTTTCGAGGGCTTAATTCTTTAAAGGGTACGGAATTGATAATGAACTTCAATAAAACTGTAGAATTTTGTATGTAGACTTTTGTATGTTCTACAACAACTATTCGTGTTGCGCGTGCTACTGTTCACTCACGAGTAGAAGAACCTACAGTTTTTTGCCGACTCCGAACGGCGAGATTTGAGAAGCTTTCCATAGACAATTGATACTCTTCGAGTGTTGTCAGCAATTCGAAAGAGGTGGTGCCGTGAAAAAAACTTATAATGCATAATAATGTAGGAATAATAATAATAATAATATAATGCAGGAATAAGAAAACTCTATAAAAAAAATTTTATAAAAAAAACTCGCATTTTTAACGTTTCAAATAATTTAAAAATTATAAAAATTAAGAATATTATTTTGCTTTCCTATTATAGAAGAAATTTGTTTATATATAAACGAACAGAGGAGTTTTGTACATAACAAAAACGAAAGCTAGCTTTCCCTCCTTTCTGGTAATAGAGTGTTTTAAAAATCTTTACATCCTTAGGTTCAATTTCATGTTTTCTTCCACGGTATGACCTTGGATTTATTCTATTAATAGTTTCGCCCAAAATCATAGCACACCCACATATAAAACACACCTTACATCGGCCGACGGAATCTCATTGCCATCGAATTGGAGCAATTTCCTGAGCACACGTGCAAATTACACGTGAAGCCAGACATTCCCTTTTTTTATTACTTTAAGTTTATATCAAACCTTTCCCTGCACGACAAATTTTTCTTGTTCGTTTCTCACACTGTGGAACTGGAAGATGCCCCTGTAATAGACAACGTAACAAAATATTTTGATTTTTCAAATCTAAAATCAATTTGCTTCATGGTATTTCGTTTTTGTTAAAATTATAATTAAAATGAAGAACCAAAATCAATTGCTTGTAACACAAAATGTTATTCAAAATTGATTTACTTCATTCACAAGAAGTTGTTTGATTTTTAATATGACGTCTTATACGCCAGTGTGAGGACAAAATGTTCATTACTCACTGTTCAAACACGAGATTTGAGTTTCCACTAAAAGAAAGTAAGTCCTATACTTAAAACAGTTTCTTCCAGAACAGCCTTTTTTAATTCTTCAGTTAGTCAGGGAGTCAAAGCATGTTCATTATTAAATAAAATTTATTTATAAAAAGCAATGATGGAAAGTATAACTTCCGTTTGTAAAATTTTTCAGGACCTCGCTTTGGAGTTCGCCATGTTCAAGCCTTATTCCTTTTTACCTGCTGCACACTGGGCATACAAATGCGCGTCAATGTTTCGGTGGGCATTGTTGCTATGACAAATGCCAATACAACAAATCCCGACTTTCCGGTAAGCATTGCCCTACAATGTCTCACATAAATACTTTTACTTAATTCAATTTTTTTAGGAATTCGATTGGAGTGAGAAGGAGAAGTCGTACATGTTGAGCAGCTTTTTCTGGGGTTCCCTTTGCACTCAATTCTTGGGTGGATATCTCTCAAGTCAGTATGGTGCAAAGCAGCTTCTCCTAGCCTGTACCCTAGGCGTGGCAGTATTGAGCCTTTTAACTCCGTCAGCCATCATCTATGGAGGATGGCAATTATTTTGTGCTTTACGAGTTCTGCAAGGTATCTTCCAAGGCGTCATGTTTCCTTGTTTTTACTCACACTTGGCCAAATGGTGTCCAGTCGCTGAACGTAATCGACTCGGTGGAATAACACAAACTGGAATGGATATTGGATCTACATTGGGATTCGCTGTCAGTGGATTCGTAGCGGCTTCGGACCTCGGATGGCCGGGGATGTTTTACATACCGGGCGTACTTGGAATACTGTGGTCCTTTTTGTGGATTTATTTTGGCGCCAATAGCCCCAGTGAGTCGAAGATAATCTCACTTGCTGAAAAGAAGAAGATTCAACTTTCTTTGGAGGACACCGGTAGCAGTTCCGTTCGAAATAAGCCGGTTCCCTGGAAGGCGATATTTACTTCTGTGCCATTCTGGGCCTTGATTGTGGTGAAGATTAGCCTAGCAGCGAGTTTTTTCACACTCATGCAACAAGTGCCAACATATATTCATGGAATTTTCAAGCTCGGAATTAAAATGAATGCTATTTATTCTGCTGTACCGTATGTCTTCATGTTCATCCTTTCCTTTGTCTTTTTAATTGCCGCCGACATGCTTACAAAAGGCAACGATGTCCGGCTGGAGATGGTACGGAAAATTATAAATTCAATAGCGTGTTGGATTCCAGCGATAGCATTGTCAGCCCTTGGATATGTGAGTGTAGAGAATGTGACAACAAGTATCACCCTGCTTATCGTGGCAGTCTCGGCGTGCGCTGCTCAGGTGATCGGAAGCAGTATGAATCATATTGATTTGGCACCCAACTATGCGGGGATTCTATTTGGAATCACCAATACCCTTGGGAACGCTGTAGGCGTCTTCTCTCCTCTTTTGGTCGGAATAATTGTGTCAGATGAAGTGAGTTGTTTTTTTAATATACCGAAGGAGAAAGGCTAATTATTTTCCTTTTTTAATTTTCTTATTAAAGGGTGATCGGACTCAGTGGAGGATAGTGTTCAATGTTATTGCTGTGATATTATTTATTGGTAACCTCTTTTATGTGATTTTTGGTAAGATGGAGAAGCAATCTTGGAATGAGAGCCTTGGTGAAGAGACTGTACATCAAGGGGACACAGAAAAGGCACCTCCGCCAACAATGTCCATCTCTGCTGATAAAATGAACCCCTTACCCAGTTTTAAGTTTATAGTTTAACAATTAAATTGATAGAGAATGTGTAAACGACTGACAATTTGAAAAAGTTTCATTTTTTACCTTCTTTTGATTGTTTTTTTTTTCACAAAGTAATGCGCCTTTCAACATGTTTTGAATAATTGAGAACAATGGATTGCAAATTTTATTTCTGTTATGCTTTTACATTGATTTACGTACAATTTTTGTAACGGAGACCAGGTTAATGAACGTTGGTCGTTGGTGAAAAATTGGCGTAACGTGGAAAAAGAATGAGTTTTCACGTTACACGTTACACGTTATTGCAATCAACGAAACATGACAAAACTGTGACGAATTTATATGAAAGTAGTTGGCAGTTAGGACCTATTCAAAACTGCAGGGCCCAGAATGCCTTCCACACATATTCGTCTGAAATCTTTTTTGTTGTAATGTCAATGTTGGTGTTTTCGGCATTGCGCGGTTTTGATTTTTCGGTATTTTAACCCAACCGTGAAGAAAAAAGTCACAAAGGTAAAACAAGAAATGTTTTTACAATATAAATGTGCTAGTCCCACATTTGTCTTTTTCTGGTATCGGGTCGGGTCTTAGGGAAGGGGGACATTGGCGGGTAAAGAATAACAGTTGCGACATCTTTGATTGTACGTCAAATTTTTTATTTCTCATCGTGTTTTAAGTTTATGAATGCAATTACAAAAAAGTAGAATGTAAAGGACATAAATTGCGAATGTATGGATTTGATACAATATGGCATGTGTAGAATTGCTTATGAAATTGCCACGTCATGAAATCGCCATGCCATGAAGGTAAGTAGAGAAAAAAAGTTGTAAGTCAAATTTGAATTGAAATTGAAGGAGATATTGACAGTTTCAAGTTTTGTGCTATTTAACTAGGGAATACTTTACAGAATTTGTAAACCGTTTTGATATCTGTGTCCACACCTCTCATAATTTGGCAAACACTGAATCCTGTGTGTGTAAAATATTCGATAATATTTGAATGTGTTTTAGATTGCCTTGTTCTTTCGAATTTTTTTATTTAATGATGGCATTATGTTGTGTCGTAGATTATTTAACAACGCCTAGGAGTATGCACCAACAGTGACAATATATAAAACAAAATCATTTTGCTATAATCATCAGTTTAACTATTGTAGCTCCAACCAGATTCAAATTTAAGTGCCGCTCATATACGTACACATAGACCTACTATAGTTTTCTACTTCGGTTACACATCTGTGTGTCATTTTTCATTAATAAAAAAATAATCACTATTTACGCAGCAAAGAAATAAGGCTTAAGTAATGCTTTGAGCAGAGTTAAAAAAACTTACCCCTTCTAAAGCGCTTACTTCGCAATACATCTTATTAAAATTCATCGATAACAAATTAAAGTTCTTACTCCTCTAAATTACCTAACTACACGTGGTATTATTTTCTCAAAACATTTGAAAGTAATGCGATCATTATATCGTTACAAGTGAACTGAATCTAAGTCAAAATCACTTTGGATCTGCTCGTAAATTGGTTTACAACCATCGGAAGATTATTCCACTGTCTTACATAAGTCGGTATTATGTGTCAATTTTGGGAGTGCATTTCGTCGCATCTGGAAGCACAAAAGCGGCGTACACCTTGAGTTAAGCGATTACTTTGTTCGCCTCTTGAATACAAAATTGTGTGTCTGCCCCCGGAAAACCATGAGAAGGCGATTGTAGCCAATTACATATTATAAACGTGAACCACAGTCATGAACTTGACTGAGCAACGTACAGAATGGGTTGACCAACTAAACGCAGGGCTTATCGCAAAAGATTTTTCTACAATTTGCGATCGAGCTGCACGTATTCACCATACGTTAGATTTTAAAGTTCCTCTTTATACCGCTGTCGGGGATTCATTAGATTTATTTTTTATTAACAAAAACCATGTTACCAACTTTCCATTTTATTAAATGGCAATGGTGCGTTTAATTAAATTCTCATTTCCCGTAAGAGCGGCAATACTATGTTCTGTTAATGAATTTGCTATCTGAGTGGTCAGGTTGTAAAAAGAAAATAGCGTTGTTATGACATTTCGCTTGGAAGCGTTGGTAATAACTTTCTCTCGAAATTGTAATTGCTCTTGAAAATATGAATTAGTTTTTCTCGGCAGCGTAGTTTCGGTGTAATTAATGCGCATGTACAAAACAGAAAATGATTTATGCATTATACTCTATAAGAATTTATTATAACGCTAGTAAATTTTTTTGAAGTGAGCATGTTCATATTTCGTCGGTTTTAGACAAATGAATTATTGGAAGGTGTATGATTGATTGTAACAAAGTACTGTAATGTCACAGTGTATAGAGATTGTCTTGTATCAAGCTATAATAGAATGCATCAATGTCGGGAACATGTCTCTTGAAAACTATTACTTTAAGTGCCAAACTATCTCTATGGAAAACTTTAATTTTAGTTAGCAGACAGGTCAACTCATTTTATTTTACATAAGTTTACTTATTTGACATCTTAAGGCTATTTACTTATAGCTAAGACGACAACCTTACGAGTATATATAAAACATTTTTTTCTGACATTAATTGTAAAACTTCATGACTTTTGTTTATTTTTATCCGATTATATGTACATGTCCGAAGAAGCGCAAGTCATCCTTCTGCACTTAAAATTGGTGGAACGGTTCAACAAAAACTCCCATCACCAGAAACTTCAGCAATTTAGTTCCCGGACAGCGATTTCAGAATGCACGCAACATGCTGAATAAGAAGATCCACCGAAAACGAGCCGTATCGTTTCTATTCCACAAATAAACCATCTCGAGGCTGAATTAATCTTCGGCATAAAAAAATTTCAAATTGTAAATTTTTTTGTTCAACAAAGAAAATTACATATTGGAAAATTCAGAACCAATTAACGCAGCAATGTAAGTGATTGAAGCTTATAACGGTAATTTGTGTTACTATTATTACATACTTGTTGGATGTGGAAGCCTTGACTTAATCTAGATAGCTACATACATGTTGACTCATTCGGAGCTTAGAAGAGCTTGAAATGATTGTTTTTTTTTATTTTTTTTTTTCAGCGAAACATTTTGTAATCACGTGTGCCTCGAACTTAGTTATCTATGTTACAAACATGAGAAAACTCATAAAACTTGGGTTCCGGAGCTGAACGAAAACATAATATTTCCATTTTTCATATGTGTTCTTGTATTTTTTCAACAATGTAGTAGCATCCCATTTAAAGAACGACTTCGAATGATGTGAGCTCCAGAAGTCCGCTTATCAGCAACAGTTTCAGTTTTTTTTTCTAAAATTTAACGTTTAAATTAACGACATCTTAGCACGAGCCCTATTGTTTGTAATCAATTTAATCTTTCGTGAAAATATTTAAAACACAATGACTTCAAATGTGAAGCAAACTTTTGCTTATAAAAGCAAAACTTTTCGCATGATTCGCGCACAGTTGCTGGAAGTTTTTTAGGAAAATTATAATACAAGCTCATGAAACGTTCGGATTCTTTGACGCTCTGCTGAATTTAACTAGAATCAAGTGTGATGTTCAAGACTTATTTTTTCATTCAATTAAGTGCTTCATAGAGTGTAGAATAAGCCCGAATTGTATTTTAAACAAATAACCAGCTAAATAGACATTGCCCCCAGGCATTACTCTTGAAGTAATGGCGAACAAATCGTTTTCACTAATCGATGAGGGTAAGTATGGTTATGATTAACCTGCACAGATGTGTAAGCTGTACTGAAAACTGCCTTTTTCCATTCGGGCTTTATTTCTGTTATATAAACTTCCTTCATATCTGTTCATAGAGCTTACAAACTGAGAAGAACCGCAAAGCTCTGTTCTTCACATCTCGCGAGATTCGCTATGAAGATTTTATCTCTTCGAGGTATTTTACTTGTAGCGTCTTGAGCTTAAGAGTTTGCCTGGCTGAAAGTGGGCCATTATACGACCTTTTTCCATTGAATTTCTCTGGACTTTTTATCCCCTCGACAGTTTCTTTTCGAGCCTCCTTTTTGAAGTAAACTCTAGACATAGGCTCAGTTTTGATCACGAAATTTAATTTACTTTTTACACTGTGCACATCGTTAATATTTTCCAACAATGATGACTTTAACCATTTCCATTTGTTGTTTCGCTCTTTTCATAATGATGTTGATGACATCAAGAATTTTAAATCAGTTCACTTGGAGATCGTTCACAATCTCTTCTTTGGTACACGAGGGGTGTAGTCGCCTGGCTGCAACACGATGTGAAGAATACCACTGAATTTTTTTCGGTATTTAACTTTTGAGACAACGTTGTGTAATCACTGTGATTTATGTTACGGTACACCGATGAAGTTTATTGGCATCAAAGTTTGTTATTTGCAACTGCCTATGTATGTTAGTTTTGATCCTGTTTTTGGGTAGTTTGTAGATATAGGAAGGAAACAAGTCAGCAACAAGTCTTTCAACAAGTATATTTCTTACTTACGAATGGCTTTTGTACTTTTCCCCTTTCTTCTTCTCGAAATTGTTTCATTTCCAATTGTTAGCATTTTCTTCTTCGGGTTTTAAGCATTTCGCTAAGGCCAGTTCGTCGTGCGACACTCCCGGCAGATTTATTTTGGCGTTAGAATTTACTATCTCTATGATATTTACTATTGAAAGTTTTTTGAAGAAGATAAGGAGGTTAGGATATTCCAACACCTAACCTACACGGGGGTGGTCGCCTTGGTGTGGTGGTAACTGCGTCGACCGCCACGAAAAAAATTCAAGGTTTGATACCCCGACGGGACAACTCGCATTTTTTCACGGCACCACCAGAGAGATCAGTTGTGATAGAAGCTAGGATCCTTGTCCTTGCCCTGGTCACTTGTGGCCTGTAGTGCCAACCAATTATTGTTATTAACCTACACGGAACAAGCTGCAATATTGATCGTAGGTTCATTCTCCGAGATTGTTGAAGTCACAATTGTCATTATCATTCTTCTTTTTGAGGTAAATATTTTAGTGTAAAAGTATTTTAAGAAAATAATTCATATTCTAACTTGCTCAGAAATATGGCTTACAACAACTTGGTACTACTTGCTTACTTACATGTTTTACGTAATAATTTGGACTTTTATAATTTGAACAACATTGCAGGAAAACTATGAAAAAAAAACCTAAATTTGAAATGTTTATAATCTTTTCTCTCTATTCTATCTAACACTTCTTTCTTTTGTGCATTTCATAAAGGAAAGGCGGTCATTAAAAAGCTATCATTCCATTTTAGAATCACGGTTTGGAGTCCGACATATTCAGGTATTACTCCTATTTATCAACTGCTTACTGATCTATTACACACTTACCTGTGCATCCATCGGTATTGTTGCTATGACAAATGCTAATACAACAAATCCCGATTTTCCCGTAAGCATTGCCATAGTAAGCTATATACGCTTTTTGAACGTTTTAACATTTTCAGGAATTCGATTGGAGCACAAGAGAAAAGTCATACATCTTGAGCGGCAACTCTTGGGGTGCCGTCGGCACTAAATTTTTGGGTGGATATCTCTCAAGTCAGTACGGTACGAAACAGCTTTTGCTAGTCTGCACTCTTTTACATGCAATATTGAGCCTCTTAACTCCGTCGGCCATCATGTATGGAGGATGGCAATTGTTCTTTGCAGGACGATTTTTGCAGGGCATGCTGAACAGTGTTATGCTACCATGCTTTTATACACACTTAGCCAAATGGTGTCAAGTCGATGAGCGAAACCGATTTGGTGGAATTGTGAATGCTGGAATCGAATTTGGGACCTTGTTGGGAATCTCTATTAGTGGATTTGTTGCAGCTTCAAATCTCGGATGGCCAGGGATATTTTACATTCCGGGCGGAATTGGATTATTGTGGTCTATCCTGTGGGCTTATTTTGGCGCCAACAGTCCTAGTCAGTCGCGGATAATATCACTTGCTGAAAAGAAGAAGATTTTAGTTTCATTAAAAGATTCTGTCAACGATTCCAATGGAAAAAAGCCAATCCCATGGAAGGCTATATTCACCTGTGTGCCTTTCTGGGCTTTGATAGTAGGCAGGACAAGTCAGGCGGTGGGTTATTTTAGTCTGGAGCAACAAATGCCCACATATATTCACGGAATTTTCAAACTTGGAATCCAAGAGAATGCAATTTATTCTGCTGCACCATACGGCCTTACGTTCATCTTTTCCTTCGTATTTTTAATTACTGCCGATGTGCTCACAAAGCGGTTTTACGTTCGTCTGTCAATAGTACGAAAGACATACAGTTCAATTGCTTCTTGGAGTTTAGCTATTGCACTGTCTGTTCTTGGCTTTTTAAGCAAAGACGATTTAGCGACAAACATCACTCTGCTTGTGATAGGATATTCTATGGCCTCTGCTCAAGTAATCGGAAGCTGTATGAATCACATTGATTTGTCCCCAAACTATTCGGGGTTTCTCTCTGGGATCACCTATACATTTGCCAGCCTTGTAGGGATCGTGTCGCCACTATTGATCGGGATGTTTGTCCCAAATGATGTAAGTTTGGTACATAGAAGTCAATTTATTCAATTAATACATTTTTTTAAAGGATGACCGGTCTCAGTGGAGTGTGGTTTTTATTACTATTTCCGTCATATTATTTTTCGGAAACTTATTTTATATTATATTCGGCAAAATGGAGGAGCAGTCATGGAACGAGTACCAGAATAAAAATGCTATAAGCCCATGCGCCACCAAAGTGGTTACTCCCCCTATGATGAAAGTTTCTGCTGAATAAATAAAACTTTCACTTAAAACTAAAAACTGTTTTATTAGAATACAAATTTTTTTTTTATATCTTCTTCGTAAAAAGTACAAGTGCGAAAAAAAAACATACTTATGGATGATTTGACAATGTTTTCACATTGCAATATCTTATAATTTCAGGTTTTTTTTTCTTAATTTTCAAGTAATTGTAATATTTAAATTAACGATATCAGAATTGTATTTTTAAGTAATTACTAATTAAAGAGCTTTTAGAATAATGACAACCAAATCGTTTTCACTAATCGATGAGGGTGAGTATGGTTTCGACTCTAACCTTTACAGAAACATTTCAACTAAGGTTTGCGCTCTCTTCGACACACCATCGTTTTGCTCTAAAACGCGATTATCTCCTCGACCGTGCTCTTTTTGGGAAGCCGTTTGTCTTCTCTTCCCTGTACTTTGTTTGCCCATCTTAATCCAATCACAAAAACCACAGATTACCCAAGCGCCGAACATCGTCAGCAGCAATATTAGGTGTCATCAAGTCTACTACTAAACCATACGGACATGATATGCACCCACAAACGCAATTCAAAATGTGCAGTTGTATGTTGCTGCATTTATGCTGTGATAAACAATTGGAAGCTTATGGATCGTTCTGCCCTTAATTTACTTCACCTTAATAACTATCAAAGCTCCTTTAACACCTTTTATGCATCACTTTAATTCCTTTACGGGTTTGAAATGTTTTAACGCACAAACGTATAAAATACACTTGTGGAGTTTCGCAGCTGTATTGTTGTTATATTCGATTTAAAAAAACGAGTATGTAACGTTAACAATGCATTTGTCAGATTATACATTTAGAAATTATATTATTGAAGAGATCTAAACATATGTAGCGATACTATCCACTGAGACTTGGCAGCACTGACGATAATGGGTATTAATAGGGAACACAATAAATGAATAAAGAATAAAGAAACACTTCGTTATACTTTAAGTTGGATTAAAAAAATGTATAAATATTTTTATAAAAGGAACACTAGCACGCACAACATGAGTAGTTGTTGTAGAAGCTAGGCCCTGGTCCCTTGTGGGCTGTAGTGCCACTCAATTATTATTATTGTTATTGTAATAATTGAAGCAACAGATCAACAATCAGCGCCGACGTGGTCATTCCATTATCAACAAAATTTGGCATGAATTCACCATCAATTTTGTTAAAGATTTTTATCAATCTGTTAATAATATTTGTTCTTTTATCACCACAAACCAAGTTTCAGCGCTACAAAAATACAAAAGGAAAAAAAAACTATAACATCCGCCAACGTACAAACCATATGGCCGGTATCTGTCAAAATTTATTGTAGGTCCTATGCAATGATAACGCGATCAAACATAGGTCATCATCACAACACATCACTTAAACAAGGACAATAACATTATCACGGAATCTGATGAAAGGAGAGCAGAGATTAACAAAATTCAGGGTGAGTCTGAGTTAGAATAGAAACCAGTTATAGAAACAGTTAAAATATGTATGATTCTACTAATCCCCGAAGTGTCTATTCACTAGCTAGTGGACGTTTTGTAACGATTGACGATAAAGGATTAAACTCTTAAATTTTTCTAGGGGAAATTTTACTGCTGAAAAATCTTTAAAATTTATAGAAGGACATACATACTATATTGACTTATTGACACCGAAAAAAAGTTTTATTATGGCGGGATGACATTAGAAATGGAAACGAACTACTGGGTATAGGTAATACCCATAATTAAGATATACACCTGTTTCCCTGTTGCACGTATTTAGATATAAAAATATTTTGTTCTAAAATCACAAGTCAGTAAAGGTCTAGATATTTATCGACTTATTGACTATCAAATTAATTTTGCTATTTAAATTAACGGTGTCTTAACACGACCGCATTTTGCATTTTATGAAATGATTCAAGATAAGGATTGTGTATGAAGCAGATTTATCTTTATAAGAGAACACTTTAGTGCATATATTGAGCGATAAGTTGCAGGAAGTTTGTCAGAGCACTAAGAATTGTTGCAAACTTGGCGATATATTCGATAAATATTTTTAAGCGTTCGGATTCTTCGAAATTGTCGTGCCTTAACTACTGCTGTGTAGTTCTAGAGCTTTATATTCATAAGCGTGTCAATGGAATGCAAATAGTATTAGTTAAAATTCTGTTGTCGGCTATGGAGTGTACACAAGACTGAAATAATGGCGACCAAATCATTTTCACTAATCGATGGGGGTAAGTATGGTCTCTGACCTTCACAAGAAAGGCTAAGGCTTGTGCTCGCCTTCGAGTCCATAGCATCCGGTTCGCGGTTTATACCCAGCAGATATCTGCTTTGCCTAAAACTTTCAGATTTCATTTCTGCCCTGAAGCCTCTAAATGTCCTCTACCGCAAATTCTTTTTCCCCTTTTTTCCCTTTTGCTTTTTTTTCTGTTAGTAGAGCTCACAACTCACATCCATCTCCAGTCTTTTGAGCAGTTCGTCAACTTGTTTGCACTCCTTGTCAAACAATTTCGTAAAGCCCAGAACTTCAGTGGGAAACTATTTTTTTTTTTGCTTCTTGACAACGTTTCCATTGTATAGAGAATTTAAGGTTTTTCTTAACCGGACATCTGTTGCGACAATATTGTTATCTCTATCTTACCTACCGTTGTTGGCGCGAGTAAGCCAGGTCTATGTTAAAGAGCAGATTAGGGAGTAAGCTTACCAAACTGAGTCATCTTTTCCCCTGCCCATTCCTTGCACATCCTGAGTGACGGTAATGCCTGCTCCGCAAGCGTATCGTCAAACCTGTATACAGGATCTGGAAACTGTACATGTTGTTGTCTGTATTCCTCAAGTTTTATTCAATACCTTTTAAAGTCCTTTATTCCTATTTATCAGCTGGTCACTGGTCTTTTACACACGTGTCACTGCATCCGTCGGCATAGCTGCGATGACAAATGCCAATACAACAAATCCCGATTTTCCGGTAAGCATTACTTTCTTAAATTTTATATACTTTTTTAAATGACTTATCGTTTTCAGGAATTCGATTGGAGTGAGTGGGGTTCCCTCTGCACTCCTAGTGAGTCGAGGATAATATCACTTGTTGAAAAGAGTTCTTATTTTTCATTCAATTCCAATGAAAATAAGCATATCCCCTGGAAGACTATATTCACTTCTGTGCCTTTCTGGGCCTTGGCTATAGTCAGAGGAAGGCTGTAGTAAAAACTCTGGGGCAACAAGTGCCAACATTTTCAAACTAGGAATCAAAGAGAATGCTATTTACTCTGCTGCACCCTACGCCCTTCCATTGATCTTTTCCTTAATTATTTTAATTCCTGCGGACGTACTCACAAGACGCTATAAAGTTCGTCTGTCAATTGTACTAAAGAAATACAATTCAATTGCTTCTTGGGATCTACCTATTGCACTGTCTGTTCGTGGCTTTTTAAGCAAAGACGATTTAGCGACTAACATCACTCTGCTTGTGATAGGAACTTCTATGGCCTCTGCTCAAATAATCGGAAGCAGTATGAATCACATTGATTTGTCCCCAAACTATTCGGGGTTTCTCTCTGGGATCACCTATAGACTTGCCAGCCTTGTAGGAATCGTGTCGTCACTATTAATCGGGGTGTTTGCCGCAAAAAATGTAAGTTTGGTACATAGAAGTGAATTTATTCAATTAATATATTTCTTTAAAGGGTGACCGGTCTCAGTGGAGTGTGGTTTTCATTACTATTGCTGTTATATTATTTTTTAGGAACTTATTTTATATTATATGGAACGAGTACCAGCATAAAAATGCTGTAAGCCCATGCACCACAGAAGAGGTGAAGCCGCCTTCGATGCATATTTCTGTTAAATAAATAAAGTGTTCAGACAAAGACATATTAATGTTTTATTACAATAAAACAAAAAGAACAGTTAATTTGAGCAATAGGCTTTCAAGAATGATGAGCAATAGCAATTGCTATTGAGGTATTGAGCAATAGGCTTTCAAGAATGATGTTGAAAAAAGCAGTCCTCTTGTTTGAATCTCTTTTTGACATCAAAGGTCTCGGTAAGTTTTTTACCGATCTTAATGGCGTATCGTGTATCCCCGTGTATTCATTCTACACAAAGGCAGCAGTTTAGTAGGGTTGCCAAGACTGGACATTGTTTCTTATAGTTCGTGTGTACAGTTGATGCCTTTAAAATAGATTAACAGGTGGTGGGCATCGCTGTGTGATAATACGTCAATGTAGTATTTTCTTGGCCTGAAATAGTACTGGTATTGACTCACGCGATGTTCTAGAGACTTTTGCCGCTATAGTTGAAGCAAATTAAAGGGTTTCCTTTTTGTGGATCCTACAGACGGTTCGGACTACCTTATGCTGCAGATCAAGCAAATGATAACCACCTTATCTGTGAAACTCTAAATGTCGCTGTTTGTCGCCCGTAAGGACCAGAACTTTTAACAGAGAAAGCCAGTGGAATTAGTTAATGGTACACATTTCACTAAATCGCAACGCCACACTTAGTACAGTCTTAAGCCTCTTTGAAGCTGCATTACATGTTGAATGTGAGTATTCTCTAGAGTAAGGTTTTTTTAACGCCAAAAATTATGCAACTAAATCTCCCTTCGTATGCAAATACCCGCATTGAACTTGCTACAACCTACGACATACATTCACCTTGCTTAGTGGGTGTCTCTCACATACCGGCGTGCTGACCTAGAAAAAACTGCCGCTGTTTATCGCTACTAACAGACAACTTCAACAATCGTCTACACATTTGTATATACACGCTTACACCGAAGTTCCAGATTTGATTCCTAGACTGGAAACCGTGCATTTTGCATACTCCACAACCAAAGAGTACTTATTGTTTGCCTAATGACAAGCTTTCCGAAATTCTTCCTTCGTTGCCGGCAATAAAGTGTTTGTCCCCTGTACTTGTGAGAGATCAACAACAGTTCCATCCAATATTTAATAACATATAATAATGAAACTTCTCAGCTATTGAAAGCCCTTACACTTCACAATTGAATATACGAGCATACCTAAATAAAATTAGCTGCTTGAAGTGTTGACAATTATGTCATTACAAGTAAACCGAAGCTCACCAAAATCTCTTTGGATCTGCTTACAGTTGGCGTTACATACATTTGAAAATTATTTCAATAGACATTGCCTTACATAAGTCGGTGTTATGTGTCAGTTTTGGTACTGCATCTGCGCATCTGGAATCGTATATGCGGCTTCCACCTTGAATTAAACTATCAATTTGATCGCTTCTTGAATACAAAACTTCGTGTTTTGCCCCCGGAAAACCATGACTAGACATTCGTTGCAAATTACATATTTTATACGCGAACTGTTGTCATGAACTTGAACGAGCGACGTTTCGCACCGCGGGGCTATAGATTTACTTACATTTACGGATAGATAGGGTCGACTGACCAAAAGTGTTATACTGACTTTACTCACAATAGATTTGCGGTCAGATTGCACGTACGGCGGTAAACTTTTGAACGTCCGTTTCCTTCTGGTTGTCATGCTTTGATGAATGAAATCAATTGCGATTGCAAGATATGATATGTCTCCCGCTTTCCATTTTTATTACATTAATTGCCAAGGGTGCGTCCAGAGCGCTCAATTAAATCATCATTTCACGCAGTTGCGAGAATACTTTCTGTTTTACAGCAGACAGTAATTTGAAGCACAGGTATGCTGTTCTATTTAGAACAGTTCTCTGGCGGGACTGGTTGTGAAGTGAAAAACAACATTGTTATGACATTTGACTTGGTAGCGTTGGTAATTACTTTTCTTTTGAAATTGTAAATGCTCTTGAATTTCGCAGAAAACATTGTTTGAGTGCATTGAAAGTCCGTACTTGAAATGGAATCTGCTTTATGGTTCGATTGAATTTCGCCTAATACCAATTAATTTGAGGTATGTATTAAAAGTGAAAAAATTAGTGATCCTTATATATGTAAATCTGTATTTTCTTTTATGCTAGGACTTTTCAGCGAAGGCGTGCAGTTTTTTTCAACGAGTTTCGTTATGTTTTCAATTAAAATGTTTCCAAGCCTAAAGAAAACCTTCGGCACAGGGGAACAGAAAGTGGCGTTGTTTTCTGATATTCAGGTAAGACAAGCTCCTGGTTCATTATGCTAACTTATTCGCAACATAATGGATTTAATAAAAAAAATCAAAACAAACCTCTTCGTAACATTCTATACATAACTGGCAAAACTGTTGCAAAATCAAAAAAATGTACATCCAATTTTTAATTGAGTTGCCTTTTACAATTTTTTGTTATTTAACTTGATAAAATAGTTTGCACCACAGTCTGCCGAAATGCAATTTCTCCACGCCGTTGCGCGAGTTACTCGCTGAGAAACACAACGTTTCGGGGGGAACTTAATGTTGAGCAGCTACCTCTGCGGACAGAATGGGCTATATTTCGTTGGTTTGGTCACTAGGTACGGATGTCTTCTTCATCACGACTTCCGAGGCGTGCCTTAGATGCAATTCCATTAGGAATCTAAGGCAAACCCAGGGCGAGGTGGTTGGTTCAAGTTAATAAAATCTCCGTGCATGGATTGTCCCCTCGATTCTTTTTGTGGAATATGCGGGTTAACGAAGATGATGATATAGATTAGCCTAGAGAGCCTGTTAAGGGTCAGCAAGTTAGATGTAAGAAGTATTGTTAAGACTAAGGAATTAAGGACTAAGGAAGTATTTTCCTAGAATTGGGACATCACTCCAAAATTAATTAAATAAAAATACAAGAAAGTAATATAAAAAAATGAGTTTGTACTACAAACTACACGGCTTGTTTTCCTGAGCAACTACTCGTGTTGTGTGTACTATTATTATATTTATAAGAAGTTCCGAGGTAAGCGGACAGTAGGGTTCTTGAAGTTTTATTAAGAAAAATTTTGCCCCGTACATCCGAGAATGTAGAAAAGAACAGCAACGACTTCAACAAGCAAGATATGTCTTCAATATGCAGGACGAGACAATAATACTAAAGGGTCTTCAAATTCCAGACTTCAGGCTTACGAGGGAAGACCAAACATGATATATGCATATATAGAGGACAAGTGATGGCGGAAACTGGAGGAGCACATTCTGACAGTTGGGGACAGATTGTGCAGTAAAGGCAACTTTAGATTGGGCGTTACCTAAATGGGGACTGCTGGTCTGATAAGTAAGTTTGGTTGTTGGGTTTTAAATTATACCGCATGTGAGTGATATCAGTGCAGATTTGAAAAAAATTCAAAGTAGAAGATGGTCTCCCACTAAACAATTTTCTGTAAAAATTTCCCTTAGTGTGCTAGAGTGCATTCAAGGTTGAGAGAGAAGGAACAAGATGAGAGAGGATAAATTTTCCTGAATGCTACTTTTAAAAAATACGCACAGTATTGAACAGCATTGAGCGAATATTAAAAAGATCGATCCTACCATTAGGCAGTAAATAGACAGACACGAAAGGCGGATATTGAAAAAACAATTTGATAGATAGAAAACTTCAACTATACTTTAACATAAGGTGGCCCTATAGTATGTAAGGGATCTGAGCTTTATTAATAATAACTAACATTTCGCATGCATTGCTTGCAGAAACGACCTATCTCTTAATCTTGGGATTGTCGATTAGGAGTCATGAAGTATGTGTGTTTGCCCGGTGCGGAACTCGTAGTGTAGAATTTCCCTTTAGATACCAGAACCCAACAATGGTTGGGAGTGACAATAAAGTATATACATTTAATTTATAACTTTATTTTTTAATAAAACAGAAATATTAAACATTTTTGAAGTTTTTGATTACATTAGAAAATAACAGATTTTAACCTGTTTTTAGAGGAAATTTCCACATGCCCGGTAGTTGCAAGGTAGTAAAGAACTGCACGAGTTACAGTCATTATGTGCATTCTTTCCAAAATTCATAAACAAAACAAGTACCTCCTAAAAATGGTTACTTAACCACTCATTCACTTGACCCATTAAAACTATGCAATTCATCAAATAGACACGGTTTCGTAAACACTATCTGATAGTTGTGCTATCGAATCATAATAAGTGCGCACACACACATACCTCATGCTCAAAAAATACAATAATAATCACTAACCTGCGTCCAATCATTAACGCATTTCATAAAAAAACCATTCCTCTCCAGGCGATAACAAGTCGCGCGAACGACCACCATAATCCCATCCATCGTCCACCGCTTCAATAATTCCAAACACAATTGATCTATCAATTCAACACTTTTCGTATCACAGATACACAGCATGTTAACTCTTCGCCACCCAGTAATCAGTATTTGCTCAAGTGACACGTGAAGTTGTCTCCTCGGAAACCTCGGCTCAGCCTGTCGCCACTATGGTACGACTTGCAGAGGTGCGCTGCCAGAAGCGTTTTTATCTTCCAGCATTTTTATCGCCACATTCGCATTCGCTCTGGTACACCACTACAGGTAGCTGAGCGCCAAGAAGATCGACATAAAGAAATAAAAACAAAAACAACAACACGGTAGCGTGAACGATTTTATATAAAACAATTGCTCAGTGAAGTTAGATTCGCCAGAGCGCATTTTGGTCTTCAATCGATTCGAAACGAGTTCTATCCGCTGCTCAGTTTGCCCAACTTACAATCGATTCCCCGCCGCATACGCCACACTAATGCAATAAAATAAAAAAGTTTATTAACAACATTATTTGTGTCCGGGCGCGACGATCGCACTCGAATAGTCCCAAGTTTAGCTCGGCGGTGCTCAGCCACCAGTTGATCATTCGCCTTTTAACTCTGCTCAACTGAAGTCGGACGAATGTGCAATAACACGAACACCTAATTTATCGGTTGCGGTTCGGTGGGATTCAAATTCAATTACAGTGTTCTTTGCAAACGAAATTTGTTAAATTAAAATATCCATAAAAAAGTAGAGTTCTAGACCGGCCTTGTCCGACTGCATTGTCCTAGTTCGACACACGGATATTTTTCATGAGCGCAGTGGGTTTGAAGCATTGTGTAATTTAAAATCGAAATCGAAATTTACATTAACCAGCATGAAGAAGGAGGGCACCATGGACGTGGCGGTGTCGAGCAATGGAAATGCGCAACTCGATAAAGCCAGAGAAGCAGGAAGTGTATCTGCCACCGATCTAAAGCCAAGTAGGTACCCTCATATTTCTTACTCTGACTAGTTGTCAATCTTTGTTAGACGAGTTCCAATTAATGCAACCAAATACGGCCTGCCAGTAGACATCGGCTGTGCGTCCACAAGATAGTCCGTCTCACTGCAGTCCTTTGTTCGTTTTAAAAGCACTCCACATATCAGTTGTCAATAATTATGTTGTGTTGCTATATGTATTGCTGCAAACTCTCAAGTACGATAAACTAAAGTGAACCAGTTTTTTTTTCTATTAAAAAAAATAAAACATAACTTTTGCAAGACATCACGATGGCATTGGAGTTATTGTAAAATAGGTGTAGATGCAGTGTAGCAAAGTGGGTTTTCATCTATACATAGTGAATATTCAAAAATATGCCAAGACGAGATAAATTTACATTTATCCGCGAAGTCTATTGAACAGGCCGTGGCTGCAATGTCAATTTCAGTTTTTTTTAAGTACCATGAATGACAACAAGGTATGTTATTGCCTTGCTTATGCATATATAATAATACAAGTCCGCTTGTATGTTGACTGTGCCGATATGTTTAAAAATCAACTAGCTACATATGTTGCAAATTAAATTCATGAAATAAGCTGCACATAACCAAATATTCAGTCAAAGGTGTTTAAAAAATTGGAGAGTCTAAAATAATCGGCGAAAAAATAATACAAATCCTCTTCCTTCTTTCCTTTGATATATCGTCTGCTGAATTAATTTCAAATTCTATCCGAAGAATAGATACTATTTTTAATTTCTTCAACCACCAAGAAATTTAAAGGGTTCAGTGATAAAACAAAAAAGCGATTGTTAATTTCGTCAACAGGATGAAATGGTGAGATATGTATAAAAATGTAATTCACTAATAGACAACTAAAAGTGGCTTTGACTTCAGTGTTAACATTTTGTTGTCACATCTCTGTTTTGAGCATATTCTAAGCCTTAGTGCAGCAATTAAGAACAATCAATCATTATTATAGTTTGTATAAAGTTATGTTTCCTTTTCGCTGTCTTTATATAGCCAGAAATATATTCAAGTGCTTCATATTCTGTCATGACGTCAAAGTTATGTGGATGATCTTCTACCTTATATATGTGGCACATGATGATGCCTAGATTCGTTCTTCAAACCATTCCTAACTTCACGCTTGAAAGAACTTTTTGCTGTTTTACGCAAATTTCTTGTGAAAATCAAGAGACTTAAATATCTCAATAATCTCAGTTATGTTATGTTATGATATGGAAATTTTATTCTTGTTATTTGTTTATGTCTCTTACCGAAAATACCCCGAAGTGGATGAAGTACCGAAACGTCTGAAATGTTTTTTTAGGACGTTGTTCTCGAGAGCTCTGTGCTTTTAGGGCTATGAGCGTTTCGTGATTTGACAATTCTTGATTCTGCTGTCAATATTACCTAGCAGCTTTAAGAAACTGTCCACTGTAACTTTAATTAGTGTTTGAGTCCTTCTCACAAGCGCTAGGCTTGGATTTCTATAATGCGCAAACAGACCTGATTAACAAGACAAAATACAGCAAACCGACAAAGTCCTCATGTATAATTCACAAAAATGTATGGCGAGTCAAAACTATTAACTCACTTCGATGAAACGTGATGGAATTATTTAAATAAAAGTAAATAAATAAATCGGGTGGCACTACAGCCTATAAGAGCGCAGGATCTGGCCGTGCATGCTATTGGTTTCTCACAAGTCGATGAGACTTTCATTTTTTTGCCAACCCCAAGCTTCGAATATTGTTAGGAACTCGAAGGAGGTGCCGTGAAAAAATCCGAGGTGTTTAGTCCATTAGTCAACGCCACAACGGCCCAATTATTTGAATAGCACATATAAAGTACGATAGAGCTCCACAGAGAATGAGCTGTCAAGTACAGCTTATTGCCTGACTTTCTTGATAGCCAGATTAAGATGTGGGTTTTTCTTTTAAAGGGAATAGAGCAAGATTGAAGCAGAATGGTGTTTGAATCAAATTTTTTAGACATCATAGGAACTATGAAAGTTTCTTTGTTTAGAAAGCAATGCGAGAACATCAACCTAGTGTGATGTGCTCATTTTCATACTATGGAGTGATTGCTTGGACGCAAATTTCCATCATTCCGATCTTCTACCACTTTTAACAAAAACTACCGGGGACTTCAATGTATTTATTTATTCCGATAGATATATTTGTTTATAACTTTAAGCTGGCACTACTCTCACTGCCGCCTGTTCCAAATTTCATGTCAAAATATTCATTGGTGTTTGAGATGCCCTTCCTTTTGCAAACTCCTAAAAGTGTATTTTAATAATATCTGAAACTCATTACAAATTTCTCCAGCAAAACGTTTAAAATTTTGCAGAAGGTCTTCGGTGAGGTTTAAGTGGTACACAATGTACAAAGAGAGTCAAGAAAGCGTTGAATGTTGAGCGACTAATAACATTAACTTATGACGAAGAAAGAATTATTGGCTAAACTGAATAGGTTTTTACAGCATTTTTTTTTAATTTGAATCGAAAAAATTGGCACAAATATGTTGCTTCTGATATTATATTAGAAGTACAAATAAATATGTTTTCATTCTCGGTATTTAGGAAACTAACGAAAATAGTACGTTTAAGTTCAGCTTTTAATAGGTTCACGCACTGTAAACGTTCAATACACAATAAATAGTTTTGTTTTTACACAATGAAAGCACTCCTAACGTTCAGGTGTTGTAGAGACCCTAAGACACTTTCAATTTTGTTGGATTTATTTAGACTTATCAGCTTTGTTGCGGAATAAAATGGAACGCCACACTTGTCGTGGCACGGCTCTGCTTGCCAGACAGAGTTCCCTCACCTTCGTATCAACCATTTACATACAACAAAAGATAGTGCCCTTAGCAAGTTAATGACGTAAAGAAAAATGCTAAGTACTAAAGAGGTTTAATTAGTTATGGGGCAGGACTGAACGGAAGGTTTTCAGTCTAACAAAATAGTGCTCATGAGTGGAGAACCTTATGGATGTGAAACCATGCCTTGAAAACAGTATTGGCTACACTTTGGGTCATTCCTTTTAAAGAAAACAGCCAGCGATTGTGGGAAAATTACAGACACAGCATGTGGTTCTATCAATATTTTTCATTTCACAAAATAACATTTGATATGAAATAGAAGACATTAAACGTACGTTTCAAACAATATCCATTATTGAAAATTTTTAACTAGACTTACATGGTAACTTTAATGAACTTATGTGTTATGTACATATGTGCATATAATGTAGTCCTAAACTAGCCTTGAAACTGTCAAAAACCGATACCTTTCAGCATCGTTTGCGGTTCAGGTTCCACAAGAACCAAATGGTGCCAAGTGTTGTTGTCTTATATTTATCAGCAAAGTCTTAAGTTTGTTATCTTCTTTGATGAAGTTTGCACGCTCCAGAACATATTCGTCTCATTCACCACATTGATAACTGATCTCAAATCATGTCAACAATGCTGATAACTAACATATCCGATATAACTTACACGGAATTGAGCAAACCATTCATATACGAACGTCAGTTCGTTTTCGGAGAATTGGCACAGCTACTGCCAATTGTATGTAGTTCAACTTAATTCTTCAGATATCGACAAAGACATTTATGGTGTCTGTGTTTATATTATTGACAAAATGTAATTTAATTTGAAAGGAAAACACCGTAATCTTAATCCAATTACGGAGTGAACAACACGAAGAAGAGGACAATTCATTTTGCAGAAAACAAAGAACAAATATTGTTTCGTAAAAAAAAGCCAAATTGAAAAACATCTTAACTACCCCTCTTGTATTTAATAACACTTAAAGCTTTTACTATCTTTTGTTTATTATATAACTTATTGTTAAGTCCCCTTGCTCTTCGCGTTCCACTCGATCTTGCATTCCATATCAAACTTTGACGGGGGTATGTATTTGTATTCAAAACAAATTGTTTCAACCAACTTGAAGAGGTTGTCACTTAAGGCCAAATTTTTGCATACTTGTGTTCTCTTCATTATCATGTGAAGCTTATTTACCAAGACACTCATGTGTATAATTAAGGTATTTCGCCGACGAAGAAATACTA
Organism: Eristalinus sepulchralis; assembly: GCA_944738645.1. Classification (NCBI taxonomy): domain Eukaryota; kingdom Metazoa; phylum Arthropoda; class Insecta; order Diptera; family Syrphidae; genus Eristalinus; species Eristalinus sepulchralis. The sequence continues at coordinate 61,918,837 of OX122886.1, forward strand.
ATTTTGTAAAAACAAAAATTATAGAAAAGGGATGACCGCTCTATTTAGCACATTTGGCACACATGCCAAATGGGCCTAATTGCAGTACGTGTGTGAAAAGAATTCCAAAGAGTCACGACTTTGTTTCTTTGTTATTGGGACAGAACATGAAGTGAAAATTTAACAATGATGGGTCTTAATCACTTTTGAGTGATGGCTTTGATAAGATAAATTTAAGTAATTGAAGTTGTATCTTATGAAGATATAGATTTTTCTTAATCAATAAAAATGTTCAATTTGAAGCGAAAATAAACGAAATTAGAACTCTCAATTTAACTAAGCAATATATCTTAAGTCTCTGAGTATACATTGTTGTTTTGCGATATTTGCAATACCGTTCAGGCGCTTCAGGTGTAAAGAACAAAGATTATTCTTTCAGCAAAAAAGATTCCTGTTTTCGAATGTCACTGGTGGAAGAATGTTTCGTTCAGTTTGCATTTTTGGCAATCGCTGATTTTTTGGACAGCGTGTGGGTGACCGTTAGGTTATGCTATTTGCTCGGAAAAAAACGGTAACAGAAGCATTTAAAAATTTCAAAACTGCCCGCAAGAATAATGTTAAGGAAAAAATAAACTTTTGTCTTTCCCGATTCACGTCCGCGGTCCAAACCGATGAAAATTATAAATAAATTCGCGAAATTATCAGAGATTATCGTCAGTGAAAAAGAAAATTGCTTAACCATCTGAATTGTCACTTCATTGTAATTTAATTGTAAGATATAAGGACGAAAAAGGTTGTCATCTCATTCAAAATTTGTGATTGCATACTTGCCATTTTCTGCTTTAGTTACTCCTAAAGTTCCAAAAACCTTCGGGTACAAAATTTGTTGCTTCTGCAGTAACAGTAGTGAGCAATAGGTGTCATTCATATGGAGCGAAAGTGGAAATTAAATGCTTTGAAGGAAGTTGATGAAAAAAAAATTAAAACAAAAATTTATTTTGAAAAAACAAAAATAAAATAAGGAGGGGATTATTTTGGATAACCACTTGTTGATACATTGCCACCAGCCTGCAACGTACCATGCGACTGTGGGCTACGAATATTGGTTAATTGAATACCGAACAAGCTGACTCAAATTTAATTTGAATAATGGCCTCGCTAGACCACTTGTCGCGAACTTAAGATGGGTAACGCTTGCTAGACGCTAGTTGAGTAGAACACATAGTTGAAAAAATATTTTTTAATGTTAAATATGGGAAAAGAGATTTGGCATTATTTTCTACTCTAAACCCCTAAAAATTACATTTTTAAAGTGAAAGAACTGTCGACAGCAGACATTGAAAAGTAAAATTTCGGACAACAGCATTTATGGAGTTTTAAAGCTGTCTATATGGAAAACAACGATAGATGAAACTAACCGCCAGACCTTTACTTAAAGATCGGATGTACTACGCGATATTATTACGCCGATCTGAGATTTATTTTAACAAGCTTTTCTAGATAAGCACATCTAAGCATTTGATGCGAAATCCTATCGCCACTAAAATATGTCGAATAAAAGCATTGATTGTGAGACGCCACAGCAATATGCAATGGCTTCGTAATCATCAACTATATACATCGTTGTAACATAGACTGCATGATAAGAGATGTAAGTCAAATTTCCAATTCCAATTTCCAATGTGTCCAGCGTCGGCAGTGGATTCCGCCAACTCTCACCCATTCTATTCGACGGCATTTCATAATGGCATGCGCTAGAAGTAAATCCAATTGCAATTAATCTTGTCGATCTGCTTTAGACATGTTTACATATTGCAAAATTCAGCTTGTGTAAACTCCAAGTGAGTAATTATAATTATCTTGGCTGACGTTGTTTTTTTTTTTTTTTGTAAAACTTCCCACAATCGCTTCCGTGCAATCAGTCGTCGACCCATCCAACCTATCCTTCAAATTCAGCCATCCGTTGCAATTTACATGAGCACTCGGACTGGTGCCGCTCAAAAGGCAGGAATTATGTCGCAATTGCGAAACACCATCCCGTACTTCATTTAAATTCGATCACCGCACTTGTGATGATTCATGGTGGGGTGACAAGAATTCCTTCCGCTAATAAATTCACTTAACTATTTCAGCAGAAACGCTATTAACTTTGGGGTAAGTGGCTGCAAAAAAAGTGGCAAACACTTTTTTGGGTGTCGTATCAAATTTCACGCACAATGGCTTGTTGTTTGTGCATTTTTTCTGCCCACTTGTCGACTAAATTCAAACCGATCACTCAATTAATATCCGTTTTGAGGCTCAAAAGTGTTTATAGGAGATAATTTGCCATAAAATTGCTCTCAGAAACAACGATGCTAAGGCGTGATTGAATCATTCACAGCAATTACGCTGCGTATTCGCCGGATTGCTGCATAGGTAATTGATTTTGATTGTTAACACGGCTAATGACTGGCTCATGTCAGATATACTACAATTGCCTCACAGTTGTAATTTGTCTGAATTCTTATGAGACTTTTCATAGTACTAGCCTAAGTGAAATATGATGTACAAAGATTGTGGGAGAGCAGATGACAGGTAGCGACAGTTTGATAATTTATTAACAGTAAGAAAATGTCGTGTGTAAACCCGGATTACGGTGTATTGAATGTACTTTCAGTGACTTCTTATAGATTCATTTTATGATGAATTTTCACACTGTTTAATATCAATTAATCTTCAACTAGCGTATTTTTTTCAAATTGTCCCTTCAAATATTAGACGTAGTTCACACACTCGACTGAGTTCGCTTGAGCATACCATGTCCTTTAATTTGTAGCTTAGGGTTGATAGAGATACCATGAAGTGGCGTTAAATGACCATGAAAACCAATATTGATGATGTTGTCTAACAGTCTGGATTAAGAACCACAGTCAAAACTAACGTATCTCGTTTGTTGTTTAAGGAGTGCAGTTTAGAAAATATGGCGGGTGGGGTAAGTCCCATTTTAGCGTTTCCAGGTATTTTTGAAGAAATTCAGAGTTGAAAAATCGGCTTGCGACATATGTTTCTTAGTTTCAACTCACCCAACTTCAACAACACCCAACTTATTTGCTTTTGAATGAGCCTTTAACCGAATGAAAATTATTTGCTGAGTCGATCCCAACGATACTGCAAGCAATTCTGATCGAAAATATATTTTTTAAGAGCCTTATTTTGTGAGTGGTTCTAGAAATTAAAGCCGTTTTGCTTACTACTGTAAAAAATTATTAATAAAAAAAATACATACGTATGTATATTTTCATCAGTTGCTGTTGATGGTAGTTTTGGCTGTTTACCGTCTTCTACTTTTTGTGGCCCTCTTTTAATATTTTGTACCTTGCTGACTAAAGGCAATCCCCTTTAATTAGATCAAATAAATCTTGTTTTGGCATCAAATTAATGCATTATTAACAAAATCTGGAGACAAGAAATGCTGCTCAATGTTGTTCCAAACTGGTTAGTTAACATAACTCATAAAGTTGTATAGTTTGTCTAAGTTCTCCAAATAATTATGTTTGACTTGTGGTAATATATAAGGAAGTTTACTTCTTTTTTTTACGCAAGCTTATTAGACTTATGTGCTTTTGAAATATTTACAGTGGTTGCAGTTAGTTGAAATGAGTTTCGAACTGAATAGTCACTTTTGCAATCACAAAACGAAAACAAAAGATAAAAAAATGTATATTAGAGAGTTCTAATGTTAACCCTGACTACAATCAATCACCCAGAGCATATTAATTGTTGTTAAAAGTCATGCATTAAGGCTTGTTAACTAAGTTTGTAAGTAATATTACTCTTAAGTTAATTGAAAATACAACTTTTAAAGTGGATACAATAATAAAAAGTAATTCCGAACAAGGGCAAATTATAGTCAAACACATGCACTGGCCCATTTGCACAGCGTGAAACAGCCACTTGTAGGATCAGGCACTGTTCCCTTCTACTTCTGAAATTCATGTGAACATATACGTAAGTGTACACAAAGTCTACAAATGTGTACCAGCAATCTGAAAACTGATAATAAATTTTTCTTGAATTGTCTCTTGACCTAAACATTAATAAGTTGTCAACAATCTTCACACTTCAGTCGCTCCCGAAAGATAAGCGACGAGTTGTAGTGACTGACCATTGTAACGAGATTAATATAGACCAGATAAGGCATTACGACTCACGCTAAGAACGTAATTGAGATCTTGGAGAAGTTTCCTCAATCATCAAAACTTCAAGAGGCTTATTATCAGTCAAATAGTTTGACTCCAGTCCATGGGAAGTGTGAACTTATAACAATAATTGTTAATTAAATTTATTTAGTTATTTAATCGTTCTTCAACACGCCGCTGCCGGCGTTGAAATTCTTAGGGAAAAGCAAATATTTGCTCCTTTCATTATTATCATTAAATTCAATCTTGAGTATGAGCGACGTTAATATCTGTTTGGTGTCTCTGAGGAATTGACATTTATCAACAGTCGGTGATAGCACGCTGCGTCCACAAGAACGAACAACCACTAGGCACCGTGTCCGTGTAAGAATCTTGTGTAAAAGTCAGCAACCAACCAAAGTTAATACGAATATACACAGCTCGGGGCAGGATGGTTAAGAATCGTCGATTTGAAAACAAAGGTACTTTTCTAGGTGTTTTGTGTGTCAGGGTTAATTTTCCGATACGGGAAAGTGAGGACAAGTGATTTGTGAAGTGTCTTTGGTAATTTGTCAATCATTGATAAGCAGCTTAAATCAGAGGTCTAAGCAAGAGAACACAAAGCTGTCGATATTTTTTTCATTGATAATTACATGAATTAGACTGCGTAAGGCTGCGTAAGGTGTCAGACAAAGTGAAAAATGAAGCGTACGGCTAATTATATAACAAACTGTAATTAATTTTATCAAAGTGGAATCAAAGAAATTGCAAATCCAAAATATGCCAAGGATATGCCAATCAATTCAAAATGAAAGAACGGCAATAAATTAATTCAATATTTTTAAATCAGCGTTATCAGTTCTCAAAATAAGTACTATCAAAACATCAACCATAACTGACACGTTACTTTAATTGAATCTTCATGAATTATATTGCTTTTGTGTCTTACTTAGTTCACAACAATTATCAAACATCAATCAAGTTGCAATTGCAATTTAAAATAAAAACAAACTGGCAGGAAAAATAATAAGTTAATAAGCGATCAAAGCGCTTGATAATCCCACATCAAATTTCAATATTGCTCGTTCACTATTATTTCATGAGAAGCAAATTAATTTTTTGCACAGTTTTTGTGATTTGCATTTGAGGGGAAAGAATTATGTCGCACTCAATAGCGTGAAAGGGCTTTAGCACTGCTTTATACTTTCAGCACAACAATTACTTTTTTTTTTCAAAATACATCTGTGTTTTCGATTAAAGTTGGCACAGTGTATCGAGGAAACGAAATGATTCTTTCCAAATCTGCAGTGGTTATGTACGCTGACATAGCCGCACCGATTATCTTTTATGACATCATGAAAGTGACCCTAAAATCCAATCAAAATAGATTTCTTGGGTGAACTCGCCTTATCGTCATTTTGTATAGTTCCAATTTTCAATATGCGGTACTGATTGTTACATTGGAAATATCTCTCGCAAATCACTTAGAAATCGGTTTGTTTTTTGTTTTTTTTACGTTTCTGCGTTATATACATATTCTCAAGTGTCATATGTAGCTTTTGCACTTATCGTGTAGTTTTTATCTTACGATTTTATACTTATATCTCCATCTCAATTCTACTTCTTCCCCTTAAATCAGAAGAATAACCTTTGACACTTGAGTTTTAGGTAATATTTTTGCAGGAATAACTACTAACGACATAATTCAGATGGAAATTATTAAGTTTCGATTTTTTTAAGTTCATTATTCATTACTCATAAAAAGTAACGAAAATTGATTTATGCTGTTTGAGGCTTCTGCGACGTATTTGATATGAAATCATTTTTCTAATTTAAGCCTACAAAGAGGTATGTTGAACAAATACGCACAAACGGAAGACTTTTGAAGTCTTTAATTAACACCGCCATCAATCAATGGTAAATATTGACGGAAATGATTGATGCGCTCTGTTTGTCGACCAACCAAAAAACAAAATTTGTTGGCATACTGAAGCCCACAAGGGACCATGACCTAGCATCTTCACAAACTATTCATATTGTGTGATTTATTGTTTTGCCACAAGTAAAGTTTTTTTCCTGTCAACTTCAAATTGCAAAATTTTGCACTTTGAGTGTAGTCAGCAACTCGAAAGACGTTGTGCCAAAAAAAAAACAGGTGAAAAGTTAAGGACCTTCAGCATGTGAAGCAATGGAATTTCCCACTATTCCACGGCGGCCAAATAGGTGACTATTTATATAAAATTCAAAAGCTTAAATATTTACAAAGTAAAGAAGAACTAATTTGATTTCATGCGTGATTGCCCTAGCTCCGGAATCTAAGTCTAATTTCTATAAATACTTTGAGGGGCGGATATTTTAATGCGCTCCTCAGGAAAGTCTTACCTAAAGAACTCTTTCATATTAAGACCTACAATTCCTAACAAGTAGCATATAAGAAACAAAACACTCGAAGCGCCTCGCAAGAAAAAAAATCCTCCCGATTTTCCTTTCAAATTAAACATCCTTTGCATATTTTTAGGAGGCAGAGACCAAATTTATATCTCCCTAGTCATTATTATCATTTCATTCATACTTCTACACGAATTATTCCGGTCACTAGAGCGTATGCGTGTTCATTACTACACAAGGTATTTCCCCGATTCTTATCGCGTCACATAAACTGTTTGTTTGAGCGGATAAGCGTTGGTAATAGAACAACAATAACGAAATGAAAATGGGACTTAAATATAATTTGTTTTCATTTTTTAACACTATTTATAAAAAAGTCAATTTCATTTCTTTCAGAATCCGCATTTGGGATACGGCATCTGCAATGCGTGCTCATCTTCTTTGGGCTGGCTGTCGCCTACGCGCTTCGCGTCAACATGTCTGTCGCCATTGTGGCAATGACGGACAAATCAACGAATTCAAATTTTGATGTAAGTACAAAACACGTTGTTTGTCTGTTTGTTTTTACATTTATTTCATATATTTAATATCCTGCTGTGTCACATATACTCGATTGCCTGGTACCATGCCCATAATCTCAGTAACCAATCAAACTGCCGAAACTACATACTAACCCTTCAGTGTTCTTTGCTTATCTCATGACGCAGTCGCCTAACCAAAGTCTGATTTATAGGCATACCCTTGGGACGAGAAGACAAAATCGATGATTCTGAGCAGTTTCTTCTGGGGTTATGTGCTGACGCAAATCCCAGGAGGGTATCTGTGTCAGAAATTTGGTGCCAAATACGTTCTTTTTATTGGCGTAGGTGTTGCATCTGCTTTAGGAGTGTTCACGCCGATTTGTGCTTCAGCGGGCAACTGGCGATTGATTTGCGTCTTGCGATTCATTCAAGGTCTTTGCCAAGGGTGTCTGTATCCCGGAGCGCATAGCATTCTCTCAAATTGGGTACCTGCCGAAGAACGAGCGTGCCTGGGAACATTTTGCTACTCAGGCACACAATTCGGATCTGTTGCAATGTTGGCTGTGAGCGGATTCATTGCATCATCTTCGCATGGTTGGCCCGGGATATTCTATGCTTCCGGAATTGCGGGACTCGTATGGACTGTACTTTGGTACTGTTTTGCAGCCAGCGCCCCATCTGAACATAAGAACGTGTCAAATAAAGAAAGAAGTCTCATAGAAAATTCACTGGGAAATAACTCCGGAACAGGATCAACAAAGCTGCCAATTCCATGGAAAAGTATGATCACTTCAGTGCCGTTCTTGTCACTTCTTGTAGTCCATGCGACACATACATGGGGCTTTTGGACACTGCTCACAGAAATACCCAGCTACATGAACAGTGTGTTGCACTATGACATCAAAAGCAACGCATTGCTTTCAGCGTTGCCATATTTTGTTATGATGGTCCTTAGCTTTGCATTTGTGATTCTTGCTGAGCTCCTAAATAGAAAGAAAATTCTTTCAACAACAGCGAGTCGAAAGATATTCAATACAATCGGCCACTGGGTGCCAGCTATAAGTCTCATTGCGTTGGGCTACGTAAAAAGCGATGAACGCAACCTTGCCATAGTCCTGCTGACACTAACAGTGGGAATTAATTCCGCTGCTTATCTGGGCTTTCAGATGAATCACATTGACCTGTCCCCCAACTTCGCCAGCACTATGATGGGGGTGACAAACTTTGCGGCGAATATAATGAGTGTTGGTGGGCCACTTGCTGTTGGGTTTCTTGTCACTGACCAGGTAGAAGCGATTACACACAAATTCTTCTTTTCGAAATAATTTTGAGCCTTTATTTCCAGCAAAATCCCGAACAATGGAGATCAGTATTCTTTTTAGCCTCCGCTCTGTACTTTTTAGGAAACCTGTTGTTTGTACTTTTTGGAGAGACAACGATACAGAATTGGAATGATTCTGCCTGCAGCAATTGTGAAGCGACTCAATCCACTCCATTGCGGAGTGACAAAAAGGCAGAAAACTATGTGGAAACAATTGAATTGTAATAATTATCGAATAAAATTAATAGGAAAAAATGAAAAGCAAAATCTTCTTCTTCTGCCAACAAATCATCATTGTCGACAATGATCTACATGTATGTACATATGCTACATACTCGAATGTATTTTGACCTGCCTGAAAGCGAATTTTTAAGCACCTTCTACCGCTTTTCTTATTAGATCACATGATTGGTCTCTACCGTTTAGGGCTTAATTGAATCATTCAAATTATTGTCCGTAAGTGTTCTTAAATTTTGTCAACTAAAATTTATAAAATCAAATAATTTGTAATATTGAAGAATAAATCTCGTGATCTATTCTAATATGTGTTTTGCAGTCTGAGTGGAACCTTGGCCTTACAAAGAAATGTTTTCACGTCGATCAATATTTTATCAGCCGGCAAGTTCATGACTTCATTACCCCAAGGGTTTGATTCGGGAACATATCCTGCCACAACTCTGGTGTACATGTACCTTACGTTTTGCCATATAGTAACTTTGTTCGAATTTGGAATTCGTATCCATCCATGATTTCAGGCAGCAAAATTTCTAACCACATCAACGTTTGATGAGAGAAATGATATTTCTCAGAATCAAGAGCCACTCACGTATCACATACCTAACGTAACATCTCTTTACCTCCTCGACCACGGGCATCTCATAATTTTTTTCTTTTTCTTTGTAAGATTATGTTTTCTGCTTTTCGTTTCTGGTAGTTTTTTCTCACGGGCAGCTCTTTTCCTTGCCCTGCAGGTCTTCGACACACCTGCATATGCCATTTGGCGATGTGGTAAAAAACTACTTCTTTGATAACTTCTGATCGTTTTCGTGTTTTTTTTTGTAGTGGAGAATCAATCGACTCGATCAGAAGACTCCTTACCGATCGATTGCAATTTTACTTGTATGTTAACTTGTCTTAACACCTTTTCCCTTACTAAAATCCGCACTCTTTCTTTCCTAGCATAATTTAGAAATGAGATGATCGTAAATTTATATTTTTAGATTTTGATATTTGCAGATAATCACACATACACTGTGTTATTCTGTGGTTCATCCCATTTGATTTTATTATACCCACATATTTATCCTTCTTTTACTAAGAACATATGTACTTGGAATCAGCTCCCAACTTATCAACGTAATATTGTAAACTAGACTGTGATCAAATGTTCTTTCTTTTTCCAGGAATACGCATGGACTGAAAAAACAAAATCACTCATCCTTAGCAGCTTTTTCTGGGGCTATGTGGTGACACAAATTCCAGCTGGTCAAATTGCTCAACGATATGGCGCCAAGCTAGTCGTCTTTTCGGGTGTTCTCATTTGCGCGGTGCTTAACGTCCTCACGCCCTGGTGTGCACGTATGGGAGACTGGCCCTTAATTTGTGCATTCCGAGTTATCCAAGGTCTTTGTCAAGGATGCATTTTTCCATCAACACACACCCTGCTCTCCAAGTGGGCACCAGTAGAAGAACGCGGAAAGTTGGGAACATTCAGCTACGCTGGAACTCAATTTGGTACAGCTCTGATGCTTGCGCTCAGCGGTGTGTTGGCATCGTCAACCATGGGTTGGCCGAGTATTTTCTACTTTTCCGGTGGAGCTGGTATAATTTGGTCAGTGCTGTGGTTTTTCTTCGCATCAAGCTCTCCAGCCGATAATAAGTTCATATCGGAAGAGGAGCGAAGATACATTGAGACATCTTTAGGTCAAGCCGACAAGGAAAAGAAACCAAAACTCCCGACTCCATGGAAGGACATTCTAACATCTGTGCCATTCCTGGTCTTATTGTGTGCTCACTGTGCCAACAACTGGGGATTCTGGACACTGTTAACTGAGATCCCGACCTACATGAAGAATATCCTCGGAATGGACATCAAGAAAAATGCCCTCTTGTCTGCTCTGCCCTACTTGGCTATGTGCCTGCTCAGCTTTTTCTTTGCGTTCCTTTCGGAGGTGCTCAACAGAAAGCGCTGCATGTCCCTGTCTTTCAGTCGGAAGTTCTTTAACTCCATTGGACTTTGGGTCCCGATGATTGGGCTTATCGGCTTGGGTTACATAGATGGAGGCAACGTCACTCTGGCCATTGTACTCCTTACCTTGACCGTAGCAATAAACTCCGCCTGCTACCTGGGCTTCCAAGTGAATCATATTGATCTGTCCCCCAACTTTGCTGGAACCCTTATGGGAATTACAAACTGTGCGGCAAACATCATGAGCATAATAGCCCCTCTAACAGTTGGTTTCATTGTACACGATGAGGTGAGTTTTGATTTGAGAACGTCATAATAATGAAACTAACCACAACCTAATTTGCTTATGACATCTACAGAAAGATCCAACTCAGTGGAGGATAATCTTCTTCATAGCTGCCGGCTTCTTCTTGGTGGGTAATCTCCTCTTTATCGTGTTTGGAAAGACTGAAATGCAGTACTGGAACGAACCCAAGCCCTCGAAAGTGAAGAAGGAAATTGAACAGAATCCCGTTTACATGGAGTCACAAAACTGAAGCAACTGCCAGTGGCTGCGCTAGATAATACAGAAAATAATTTTGTTGAATTTATTTGCATATTTTACCAAACGTTTTGAACTATAAATATGTGATCTAGTCATAAGTACGAACAGCTACGCAATATTGTTACACTTCCATGCAGTACGAACTCATTATGGAGCTGTAAATAAATATATACCGACAAACTGACAAAGAATTTGAAAAATTACAGGACCTGAAAGTAAGCACGTCATAGCTATAAGCAATTTAAATTAATCTTAGGAGAAATAGACTAAAATAAATGGTATAAATTAATATTTTATTAGTATTTGTTATTTATCCTACACGGGAGTACAATGTTCGAAATCTAAACTGGTATAAGTTGGCACTTAATTGCTAGTTTCCTATATATGTGAAACAACGATAGCAAGCACAGAATGAGTGCTTGGAGAAGAAAAGTAGCCCTAATCACAACTTATTAAGGTGAGCTTGGGTGAATTAAGTACAGCGAGAAACAAGCGTAAAACACAATACGGGAGTTCAACTTCGAATGTAACCAACATGCATTTATGAAAGTTCATAATACCTTATCTTAAAACTTCAACATTTTCTTTATCAATTGTCCAAAACTCCATTGCATCATCAAGGTATAATCTGAATTTAATCTGGAGAATCTAATAAAAATCGTTCCTCAAAAAACTAAACAAATCGGTACCTTTATAACACTAATAACAATCACAGATACTGTGTTAATTGATTTATATTTTTGTGGACGATTTATTTTTAGCGTGTCTAAATTAGAAATCACAACTGCCCGGAAATCAACGCGATAATGTTTATCATTTCATTTCATTTTTCACAATGTAATCAATGCAAGATTATAAGAAGTAATGCACGTCTTTAGATACGAGTAAGCTGCGGATAACCACTTCTGGACCTGGTGTCATTTTCACTCTCGTAATTCACATAAAAAATGGAAGCACCCATACCCAGTTACTTCTATAATCTTCTATAATTTGATCATCATCATCTTTAACCCGCATGTTCCACTAAAGGGGTCGCAGGAGCAATGCACGCACGAGAGCCCTCCAGGCCGCTCTATCCCCCGCCATCGACTCTTACTCATCTGGAGTTATTCCCAAACGCAACCAAGAGAGTTTATGGACTTAATTCAGCCACCTCGTCCTGGACCTGCCGAGAGTTCGCTTACCTGATGGGATTGCATCTAAGACACGCCTCGGGAGCCGTGATGAACTGATATCCGTACCAAGTGGCCAAAGCAACGAAAGCCCTTTCCGCCTGTTAAAGTAGCTGCTCAACATTGAGCTCAACATTGCACGGTTAAGTTTCTCAGCGACTAAATCCCGGCGAATTACTACCGCATGGAGAAATCTCATCTCGGCAGCTTGTATTCGCGATCTTATTCTTTCGGTCATTACCTAAATTGCATGACCATAGGTAAGAGTTGGAACAACAGATTCACTGAACCTGAAAACCGTGATGTCAACTCGGCTTTGACATCAAGTGCTTCCTTATTACTGATCTACCAACCATCCTACAAGAATGTTCAGTGTTTCTCCGCATTTCACTCGTGAAAAATACCCCAAGATACGTAAACTTCTCCACATGTTTCAATGGAACTCCACTAACATGTAGAGTGCACTTGACAGGCGTTTTGGAAATAACCTTCTTTCAATTTGAAAAATGCCAAATGCCACCTAAATGATCAAAATTTCCTTGTTAAATACAGAAAAGACTTGATGATTATCTGTAGAGGCTACACAGCACTAAATAAACAACAACGTCAAAGATCATCAAGCCAAGCATATAGAAATCACAGATCCGGCTCGAAGAGTCTCGTAGGCCGATGTAACAACGGATCCTAATGTTAAATTGAGCAGGCGGGAGAATAGACAAAGAAAGTATAAGATACAATAATAATGATATTGGCTTAGTAGAAACAAATCGAATGGCTTTTTTCAAACGGAATGGTATTTATATGGTAACTGACTTTTACCCAGGTTCCGAGCACCAAGTTGCTGAACATTGATTTTGATTGATGCCTCTGGCTATTTTCTGTTAAAATATTGAAAAAAATCATTACGTACAATTTCATCTTGCTTTTAGTGTGTGTGCAACGATTGCCGGGGTAGTGGCTTAGTGCGTCAACACACACGCTGAAGCTCTCATGTTTGATTCCGGAACCCACGGCAACACACGACCACTTTTTGGCAGACACAATTCCTTTAAATTTTCCAAACAATTTCCGTCAATGGTCATTTGAATTTTTTCGCGTTAATTTATGCGTCTAGCTTCCTTGAGTAGCCTATCCGTTGTGGTAGATTCCACACTGTCACACGATTTATGTGTATTGCCTCCGAGAGTCAATTGTTAACATTACTGCAATTCGTACATGGCCTGCAAGGAGGTCAAAATTAGGAAAATTAAATAAATATTCTTCTGAGATCAAAAACAAGCGTTGTGTTTTTTATTTTTTTTTTTAATAACCAAAAAACTCACAGTTTGGTATTAATCGTGGCCGTTGTAATTTACAAAGGTGTGCAAAGGTGTGTACCTTATTGCATTTTTTTAATAAGCTCAATTTCTCTGAACACAGTTTTGTATTTAACTCACCCTATGTATCATCCTTACTTCACGTGACCTTTCACGAACGTGATTAAAACGTGAAAACATATATATTCATCAAATGAAAATATTTTATACCTCTTAGATAAGATTTATTGATTAGTGTTTATTTATATGACTTCAACACGCCTACGACCAATGCTAAAATATGAAGTTCCGCGAGATAGAATCACTTACACAACATGGCGGTATTCTGCGATTTAGTTAACTTTGCAAAGAAATGCAATGATTTATCAATTTGCAAATATTTCATGACTCGCAGAGATTACTGCTCAAATATTGTTCAAGTGATGCCTTATTTACTCACTAGAAATGCATCAGAGATAAAGAACGCGTGGGCAAACTCAGCTTTTATTTATGTTGAATAATCGTATCAACTTAAAGATTGTGTTATATGAAATTAAGATTTAAAGCGTAGTAAACAATGCATATTAGTCAAATTTCTAGTTCTCTTTCATACATTAGAGGAGGAATTCGCTGAATATACTCTAGCTGATCAAAGGTGTCAGTAGGTGGTCTAAAATGGTATTTTTTACCTGAAAGACGAAGAACAGGCAGAGAAAAAGTCTGAAGATGAGAAATTGGAGGCTTTGGTCGATGAAAATCTATCACAAAAATAACGAATCAAATTCGATCGTAATATGATTCGAAAGGTAAGACAATAATACCGCTATAAGATGTAAAAAGGCATGAAAAGAGAACTTTTTGCATTAAAAAGTATCTAATGATAAGAAGTGGGTGAAATGCAACACTTCAAAATGCCGTGTATCGTGTGGATATAGTGGCCATTCCTTATCGTTGACAGTGCAATATCTAGGGAGGCCAGCTGATTGCGGTGTGTTATGAGCTGTTGTTAAATCGTATTGAAAGAATCATAGGCAAGGTCTTTTGACGGCAATTCCTACATTTAAGCCGAGAATTGAAGGAAAAAACACCTGAAATTGCCCCAAGACATGCTAAGGTTATTTTGCAGTAATGATCGGTTGCAGGATTAGTCAAAATATAATTAGGATCACTTAACTACCCATCAAAAGCTGCGGTGCTGATCAGGATTCAAACCTTGAACCTTAAACTCACTTACCCACTAAATCGCGGCGCCAAAATTCTATTTAGACTTCATAGTTACAGTCAGAAAGACGAAAAAGACCCGTGGCTAGTAGCGAGTTCATAGATGCAAATTATAAAAGTAGATCCTCTGCTACTATATGTGTAAAAAGAAATTAGCTGAATATTCCTTTAAGTAAGAAGAAAAACCATAAATTAAAAAGCATAACAACAAGGAATCCAATTTTTTGTAATTTTCTTGGAGACAGAACATCTACTATAGATTTATATAGGTTAAAGCTTAAGATTCATATAAGAAATCCCTCTCTAGGTTAATGACAAGAACATAGTAATAATAATAACTGAGCTTCTACAGCGACTACTTGTGTTGTGCGTGTTACTGTTCCCTCACGATTAGAAGTTTTTTTGGCGACTCCGAACGGTGAGTTTTGAGAAGCTTTTCATTGACAATTGATAATCTTTGAGTGTTGTCAGCAACTCGAAAGAGGTGGTGCCGTAGAAAATGCGAATTGAACCTGGGACCTTGGCGTGTGAGTCGACGCACTTACACACTACGCCACGGCGACCACGACAAAGACATAGAAGATGGTTGTTTGATGTGTTTGATTTATGTCTTCAGCACACACCATAACATTCATGAGCGGAAACCGCATCTTGCCGGTTCAATGTAAATGTCTTCAACAAGAAGAGATTGCGGTTCATAAATAACAGACAGCTTAAAGAACCTTAACAATAATCTTTTTAAAAAGCCGATCATCAAATCAATGAGAATATAAGTTAAAGTAGAGAATAATCCACACACTTTCCCTCTTATCGAGATGAGCGGCAAATAAAAATGTGTTCAGTTACTAACCACTCCACCTTCAACATGTGGTACACTTCTCCACCTTTCTTGGATTTTCTAAATCTGGTTTTTCATTATAAATGTTGCTGCAGAATCACCATGCGCTCAGTCCGTGCAAGATCTAGATTCAGTGCAGTAGCAATATGAAAACGTGTAAAAAAATTGTGAATATAGTGAAATTAGATATGTGTGAATATATGCATTTAAAACGTTAAAGCCAAACGTAACATGTAAATTTATTTCAAAGAAAAGAAAACTATAAAAAGCATGAATAAATTTCCGCATTTTTTCAATATGGGTAAATAAATGTGTAATCTACTTGTGATGAAATGACATTTCCAATTTATTTAAGAGAAGATGACTTACACATAGTTGCGTGTCTATATTTTGAGTTATTTTTTTTTGCTTTTAATGAGCTACAAATAATTGTGCGTTAAGATATTATAGAGCTTTCAGAGATGAATGAAAGCACTTTGTAACGTAGTCAGATGCATCCTAATGCATTATTTCACTTTCTAATCTAACGTGTTTTTATCTAACAGAAAAGTCACTTGTGCTAACAACATGTATTTCCAACACAATAGCGTTAAGTTAAATAACTACTAACTTTGCAAAATTTAGTTATATTTGGTTCGTATTCAACAGGCAGAGATTGTGTCCAGAAAATATCGTTTCACAAACTCCGTATTCACCTATCTTAATAACTATTTCATTGTATGTTGCCATGCTCACTTAGGCTTAAGGAGAATCTATAAAAGGATACGAAAGAGTGGTTGTAGTGGCGTAGTAGGTAAGTCCGTCAACTAACATACCGAGGGTCCCAGTTTAGATTCCCGGACGTAACTCACTGCATTTTTCGCAGCACAACCTCTTTCAAACAACACTTAAAAAGTACTAATTGTCTTTGCTTCTAATATCTCAACGTTTGGAGTCCGCAAAGACCTGTAGGTCCCTTCTACTCGTGAGAAAACAATAGCACACAACACGAGTAGCTAGTATATAAAGTAAGCCCTGTTTCTTCTGGTGGTCTGTAGTGCCACTTAATTATTAATGAATATATATGGGGCTTATCCTTCCATTCTTACGGCTCTACTCCTAGCAATGACGGCCACTTGCAAGAAAAAAAAACATTGCCATACGAGACTCGTATTAATGATTTATAGATAGCTTGATCCTGAACTATTGCGAGTTGCTCTAGTTATTTATTTTTTTACAAATATTACCTATGAGTCAATCTAAAAGTCCATCGTGTTATTTTTTCTAAACAAAAAAACTTTTTAAGTCATTAAAATAAAAGAAGAACAAACAAGAAAAATACGCGATCTTATTGCAGTTGCAAAGAAAGCATTACATAAAGCACCAGATAACAGATAGTTCTATTTGAAATGCTGATTACATTTATAAACTGAATAAATGTAATAACGTTACTACGCATTCAAAAAGTGATGTCTGCTTATTTCTAGTTTAAGTAAGTGAACCAATGAAAAATTATTTTCAAGTTTATTTCTGATTTCTTTTAAAGAAGGGTCATTTCGACATTAGCGTAATTTCAATGATGCTAGTTCTTGCAATCTCGCTGTGTTACCCACCACAATCGTACTTGATTTGCGTTTCTTTCCTGAGGGTTACATTTGTTTTTATAAGCTTAACGAGTTTAAGTGATTTGTACAATATTTCTGATATCGAATTTAGTTCTTTGATGGCGAGGTAAAAATCAAATTTTTGAAAAGGATTTCAAAAGAAAATAAACTGGACAAATGCGAGTTACACTCAAATACGAAAAATTTTCTTTTTTTATTGATACAAGAAATACAAGTACGTACTTAATTTCGACTTTCTTGCTTCCAAATCCAACCGAATTACAATCATTTAAACTTACGTACTATATGTGCATGTATTCTCTTTCTTGCTTAAACGTCAATAAAAGCTAGTATAAAAATGCCTTTGGGCAAAATTATTTGTGTCACCATGATAAAAGAATTCCTTGCGATATTCAAATTGACACTTTATCTGAGACGTCTATGTTCTTAAGTTCTTGTGACTCTAGTTTTAGCTCGGAAATGTCGAGAGTCATCTCAAGAATGATGTTAAATAAGTCCGTTTGCACATAACTTAGTGAATTCGTTGGAGCAGAAAGTTGTCTTTCCCCATTTGACGAGATCGACCAAATTGTAGAAACTAAACATGGTATGAATATACATACATATGGCGGAGTTCGATATGCACTTTTTGTCACTTTATTTCGATCCACTGCTTTGTTGTTAAATCCCTTATTTGACTACTACTTTGCAAAATACATTCACATGAAAATTTTATAAATTTGAGTATTTAACTTTTGGAAATCCCATTAAGCACAATAGTATCACAGATACAACCGTTAAATAATGGACTAGCGTGGGAATATCTTCAATGAAAAAGTCGTCACCTTTCAGTGATAAAATATCACATAACCCGTACAACCAAAGTTTAAAAAATATCTGCATCAGTTAATCAACTTCAAACACCTGCAAGAGGCTAGTCAAGTGACCCGGAAATAATTTATGTATTTTCAATTACTAATCAAATTAGTTAGATATTTGTATGTCCATAATGCAAAGCGAATGCGGCAAGAATACAAGCGCTCTGTCATTAAACAACGAAACTTGTCCTATAAGAAACATTTCAACAAAATACTTGTGTTAACGAGAAGAACTATTCGTTTTCCCATTCAGTTAGAATGTGCAGTTTCACAGTCACCAAGGCTACCTACGTGTTTTGTTAAAATTTGGGCCCATAATTTATCATTGATTAAAAAGGGACAGAAATACTGTGAAAATCCAGAAGAAATTATTTTTTTAACGCATTTTGAGCGTTTTCCTTGCTTTCCTCTTTGAGTCTTTAAAAGGAAATACAAGATTATACCACTGGGAATCCCACCTTCAGGAGTGCATTCTTGTCAGGTATGTACCACAAAGAGCATTCGACTCATCGGTGATTCTGTCATTCTCAGCGCAGCATTAGGTCGTTCTATCCGTGTATATTGTTTATCGTCAGAATCCCTTCACAACCACATCCATAATTTTATGGACCTGCTTATCAGGCTATTTTCTTCTTTCTATACAGTATCACTGGCTGCCTGCTCTCTTCACAATCCCCAGCCGATAACAACACTGTCCAAGAGCGTTGTAACACTATATTACACACCCATACACACTCAGACCAAGAGTCCGAGTCAATCCAGTTGACAATAGCTTGAGATTTTGTGTATAGTCTATCCAAGCGCAAACGTTTTTCCGTACTTAGAGTAAGGAAAAAAAAGAAGCTATTCTTAAATTTCTCTTCATTTTATTTTCATGAAAACGCTCAAAACTACACAACCATGCGCCATGTGCATGTTTCTCGCTCCTCTCTCGATGTGAGAAGGCACTCTTCTCTCGCAGTCTAGAAACGTTTCTGAAATATCACTATGTGCCTGAGCTATAGAAAGTATCTACGATAATTATTTGTTTACGATCTGTCGTCCGTTTCTGTGTTTCCCTTTATAGAAAATGTGTTAGCGCGTATCGCAAACTGTGCACTGTGCAGCGTGTTATCTTTAACCGACGATTACTGGCTTCGATACAAGTGTTGTTACTTCCAGTTTTGATATCGAAAACGATTTAGTGCGCGTAGGTGGACGGTTTAAAAGCAGTACACGGTGGTAGGTGTACCGCCAGTTGATTGCGGGTCGCGTTGATTTTCGGAAATTTTAACGAACTTTGAAAACTAGGCATTCCCGTCGAAGGACTATGGTAAAAAACAGAAGATATGAAGGAGGTAAGAAATAGAGGAACAACAAAACAACAACACTGTCATCGACCCGGTTTCGTGAGAATTAAAATTCGAATATATTTTCGAAACAATAAATGTGTTTCATAAAATCTCGAGAATAATCATCTCCTTGTGATACAATTTTAAAATGTATTTTCGGGGAAGTGGAAATACACCGGAATTTGTGTAATAATTTATTTAATTGATTTGCCTTTTTTTCTTTATAAGCAAAACAAAGATATTTAAATTAGCGTATCTTATTTTTATCTTTCGTGAATGAATATCTTTAGTTTACGTCTTAATCTCCCTGTGAGAGTACAGACAAAGTGTTAAATTCTATGAGGAATGCAGTGCGCAGTGTCTTGACACGCAGAAAACGTTTACAGTTTTAGTTTTTTTATTGTTTTCCTGGCAGTCGCCCAAATTACAATTCCAGGATATTTACCTGTTTAGCATGTGGCAACAGCGTTATGATGTGTTCTTTATTTGTGTTGGAAGATTATTGCGTATCGAGAGGGAAGTATCGTGCATTAAAGTGAACTTGCAACTACAGTAAACGGTTGCGCTTTTAAATAGCTATTTTAATTAGATTTAGGAAGTACGATATCAAATCAAGCAATCACCGCAGTATTTTCTTCTTTTTTTTTAATTCAAAGCGTTTGCTTATAAATTAGAATAAATTAGTTGGCAACATGGTTTAGTTGAATGTTTAATGGCGTTGTAAAACTTAATTGCTTTTTAAATCGGAATTAAGAAAATAGCAAAAAAGTTTTCTAGGAATCGGACGGCATTCGCGACGAAAATATTCTCATGTTAGTTACACTAACAATCTACACCCGATGGGCCCTACTATTTATCCAGGCTATCTACGATTTGAAAAGGCTGTAATCAAATCATATTTTAATGAATATTAAAACAATAACTGATTGATGTTAACTTTGGGTGAAATAACACAAAATATGGAAATCTACAGCTACATCCACAACTTTATGTTGCCTTAAAGTAGATGTGCATTAAATTTTTTTTAATTTAAATTCAAGCGAAACAGGATAAAGCGTATATTCATAACTTCTTTCTTTTAAGTCAGGTTGCATTTGCGAATCAAACAGCGATTTGTAGCAGTATTCAATTCAAAGTATACAAGTACCTAATCAAATTATTGGCTATTTCATAAAAAACAGAGAGAAGGATTGAATGAATTTAATAAGTAATTGAAAATACATAGCGTTTTTTTTTTAGTTTTATTTTCTCATGAAAGAAATTGTAAATTGTAAATTGAAATTGTAACTGAACACACGTATTTCATTCAAACATAAAATGCAAAGTAAACAACTTAATAATAATTGATGGGTACTACAGCCCCACAGGGATTAGGGCCTAGCTTCTGTATCAACTATTCGTGTTTTGCGTGCTATTGTTCTCTAACGAGAAGAAGGGACCTACAGTTTTTTTTGCAAACTCAGTACGTTAAGATTTGAGAAGCTTTTCATAGAAAATTAGTACTTTTTGAGTGTTGTTAACAACTCGAAAGAGTCAGCGCCGTTAAAGAAATGCGAGGTGTTGCGTCCGGGAATCGAACTTGGATACACTTACCCCCTACGCCACGACCACCACACCAAACATCTTACTAGGTTGTAATTTTATTTTTAATGCTCACTTTTTAAATCTAGATTTTAACCCTGTTTTGAAAATAACTCCTTTAAGTGAGAACTATTTCTTAGCCTGTCATGAACAACATACAGCAACGCTTTACTACTTAATTTTCGAACTTATTCTTAATTTATTTTGCATTGTTTAAAAGAAAAAACTACAGAAAATATCCTTCGTTAAAAGGCATTCTTCCGTAAAAAGAAACTGAAAATCAGTAGTTGCTTTGAGTCAATAAGATTGGTTAAAGCAACTTGTGTAACAGTCAAACCAGTTACTCATTCAAATTTAACTTTATTTGAATATACATACATTAATGCTCACAAATAAAAGTACTCGTTCGGACTAATTCAATTGAATGCCAGTAACACGACTTTTCTTTGTTAATTGCAACTTTTAAGGGTTTACCTTGATCATGTTCCCAATTCACTTAATTGAAGTTTTATATGTGTTTTATTGTAGTCACAAGTTCTAACCAAGTTTTATATTTAACCTATCTTTCAACTGACGTATTTATACCGGTCGTATGGAAAGAGATTATAAAAACAAAGTGAGATATTCCATTAAGTCTTACCGAAAGCTATTGGAATGTTTGACGCTTGCAGATAAAAGTAATAAAAATGATATTTACTAACTTTTACTGATGCCAACAATGATAACCACACAAAACAAAGTTCAATCTACTTCTGTATTTTTATTTACCTTTATTCTGAGCTTAAACAGCTTCTGTTTCGAATATGTATTTTGATTGAACCAATGTAATATATTGCTCAATACACGAACATTGTCAAAAAAGTTCAAAAATCATAATTTCAATGAGCAAAGATACTTACAATTTGGTTGAAAGACCCATGCCATGTAAAATAAATTTGTTTTTTTTTTTTACAGAATCCTGGTTTGGAAAGAGGCACCTTCAGATTTTTCTGTGTTTTTGGTGCCTAACCATTGCATATGCGCTACGGGTAAACTTATCCGTAGGCATAGTAGCAATGACGGATAAAAACTCCACCTCCACTAATGCTGTGGTAAGTAGAAATCGAACGCTCGATTAATGCTCGTTATCGCTTATAAATTCGATTTCAGATATATGATTGGGATGAGAGAGCAAAATCACTACTCTTAAGCAGCTTCTTTTGGGGATACGTGATTACGCAAATACCGGGTGGCCAAATCGCTCAGCACTACGGAGCAAAATACGTGCTGCTCTTTGGAATAGTGATATGCTCACTACTGGCTGTGCTAACTCCTTACTTTGCATCAATCGGTGGTTGGAGACTTGTAATGGGTGTGCGCATTGTTCAGGGTTTGATGCAGGGATGTGTGCATCCCGCTACACATGCAATGCTGGCGAAGTGGGCGCCGGTTGAAGAGCGAGGAGCTTTGGGCACTTACTGCTACTCCGGAGCACAATTTGGTACCGTGGCCATGCTAGGCGCGAGTGGATTTCTGGCGCAATCCATAGCGGGATGGCCAGCGATTTTTTATATATCAGGATTGTGTGGATTTGTTTGGGGCGTTTTCTGGTTTTTGTTTAGTGCAAGCTCTCCGGCAGAACATGCGAGTATATCCCATGAAGAACGACTCTTTATTGAGAAATCCTTGGGTAACTCCGAACGATCGCCTAAAGTCCACTTGAAGACGCCCTGGAGAAATATTGCCACATCGGTTCCATTCCTTGCTCTTCTTGTGGTCCACTGCACACATATGTGGGGCTTTTGGACCTTACTTACGCAAATACCGTCATTCATGAAGAACATCTTGGATATGGATATCAAGGACAGCGCGTTGCTCTCTGCCCTACCATACACTGTTATGTGGTTCCTAAGCTTCGTGTTCATATATTTGTCAAAGGTTCTTGCTGAAAAAGAAAACGTTTCCTTATCGTTCAGCCGAAAGTTCTTCAACACTCTGGGCCATTGGATACCAATGTTATCACTCATAGCATTGGCATACGTTACGAAAGTTCAGAAAACCCTTGCGGTTGTGTTATTGACCTTGACTGTGGGCATTAATTCTGCGACATATTTGGGCTTCCAAATTAATCATATAGACCTGTCGCCAAACTTTGCCGGCACATTGATGGGCATCACCAATGCCGCCGCAAATGTTATGAGTTCGCTGGCACCGCTTGCTGTGGGATTCATTGTGGATGATGTGGTAAGATCTGGACTGAGACAGAAAGTACTAGAAAATATGTTCATTGTCTTTTTTTTCTGTTCTTCGGTAGACTGTGCAAAGCCAGTGGAAACTGGTGTTCTTCATAACGGCGTTCTTTTACTTCATCGGCAATTTGCTATTTATAATCCTTGGCAGGACCAACGTCCAGTACTGGAACTCCGAAGCCGATCGAGCTCAAGGGCCACCGAGAATTTCAATAAACTTAAGCACGTGTGATATCCATGAAGTTAGTAAAGAACTGAGGAAAATCGAGTCAATCAAGTAAAGGATTACGCGTATTCATCTGAAGGTATCTCGACGACTTGAACAGTGAATAGCGTTAAAAAAGACTTTAGATATAATTTAGTTTGGATAGCGAATACATTCACTATTCGAAAGAGCGGCAATAAAGTATAGTTTCAATTTATCTGCTCTGAAGATCCCAAGAATATCAAATAGCCCAAGGAAATAGACTTAATTAATATACCTTTATGCATACAGTATTTTAGAAATATGTACACACGTAGGGGTAGGCTATACAAACTTAAGTCTGAAATGTATAAAATTATCAAGGGTACTTCCCTTAAATTTAAAATGTAATATTTAGTTTGTATGTATAGAAAGAACAAATTTATTATACTTGTTAAACTATTTCTAAAATTATTTATAAAATGAACGTTTTCTTTCTTAATAAACGAAAAAAGTCCACGTCTCTCCGACAACTCCAAAATGCCTTCAATCATTTGCTGTCAATCTTTTAGAACGATGTCGGAAACGTTTTCTACTTTCAAACTAAGCGAAACTATGGAAATGTTAATATTTTCTGCATGCAGCCTCTTAGAGATGAACTGCAACACAACAGCATTTATCTGCTACTACCTCTCAGCTATCACAAATAGCGAGGGACTATTAAGCGGGCTTCCCGACCACAGATGACAGCAAAACCGGCATAGGGACATGCAGATGTGATCTTGTTTTAAGGGAAGGGAAGCAATACTTATGCTATTGGTGCTCTGTACTTTGTGCACACCCTCATAACATATGTATGCATATTCGAGTCATAGGAGCTGCATGAACCAGGAGAAAATAGAATCTCTCTCTTGACATTGGTTCGACTTTAAATTTAAGTCTCTTCCACGTAACTTTAGGAACGGATTAAAATGAAGACAACACAAAACAACTTTTCGTACATTGTATGAAGAGTTTGTGTAGGACTAAACATTTAACAAAATATTACTTTCACACCAACTTTTCACCATTACTGTACCAGTACAACAAATTAATTTGATCGGTAAGGTAGGCTCCTCTATTTCTCACATACTATTTGTTTATCAACATTGAACAGCTGTTGGCGCAATTGTTCTCAATCACTGTCACTAAGCCATATGTCAGTTGATATGGAAAAGGCTTCTTTGGTTTTGTCTACCTAATCTCATTCGTTGAAACTTTTGTTTGTTGTTAGTTAGCTTCCCTTCATTGTTTAATTTCTTTTTGTCCCAGTTGTAATTAATAATGCCAATGTGGAATGATTGCTTCTCCAGATTTCGTAGACAAGGATATCAACCCATTGGGCGCCTTGGACAAAGTGAGTATATGGCAATGCATTCGTTATCTACAGTCATGTACATGAATATGCATAAATCAAACAGGTGCCACCATCGGAGTGAGACATCTGCAATGTTTTCTTATTTTCTGTGGCTTATCTGTAGCGTACGCTCTTCGGGTCAATCTATCTGTGGCAGTGGTCGCAATGACAGACCGGAACTCAACAAACCCAGATTTTGCTGTGAGTATTCGTCGTAAAACAACAACTCGAAATCATTTTATTTTTAATGACGTACCATAGGAATACGATTGGAATGAAGGAACAAAATCACTTTTGCTAAGCAGCTTCTTCTGGGGTTACGTTGTGACTCAGATTCCTGGAAGTTCTTTGGCGCATAAATATGGAGCAAAGTACACTTTATTTTATGGAATTCTTGTGTGCTCATGTTTGGCGTTGTTAACACCTTTGGCTGCTGAAATCGGTAACTGGAGACTATTGTGTGCTCTGAGAGTGGTGCAAGGCTTATGTCAAGGAGTAGTCTTTCCATCCACGCATACATTCTTATCGAAATGGGCTCCTGTGGATGAAAGAGGACGATTGGTTACATACTGTTATTCGGGCTCACAATTTGGAACTGTAGTTATGCTGGCTGTGAGTGGCTTCATTGCCTCTTCACCTCTAGGTTGGCCCAGTATTTTCTATGTTTCCGGTGGAGCCGGCATTGTTTGGGCTACTGTTTGGCTGTATTATTCTGCAAGTACACCATCAGAGCACAGGGGTATATCGATACAGGAACGAAATTATATTAATTCGACTTTGCATACAGAAGCAGAAGGACAGAGGTCCTCATTACCGACGCCATGGAAGAAGATTATTACTTCGCTTCCGTTCCTTACTCTGCTCGTAGTACATTGTGGTCAAAACTGGGGTTTCTGGACCCTATTGACCGAAATTCCAACCTACATGAAGAACATCCTCGGAATGGATATAAGGAAAAGTGCATTTTTATCTGCTCTTCCATACTTAGTTATGTGCCTTCTCAGCTACGCATTTATTTTCCTGGACGACTATTTGAAAAGCAGAAATTGCATGTCACTATCTGTGTCTAGAAAATTGTTCAATACAATCGGACACTGGATTCCTATGGCAGCCCTCATTGCACTAGGATACGTCACACCCGAGTATACTAAGCTTGCCATTGCCTTGCTAACTATCGCAGTAGGAATAAATTCTGCAACCTACTTGGGCTTCCATGTTAATCATATTGACCTATCACCAAATTTCGCTGGAACGTTAATGGGGATTACAAACTGTGCTGCCAACTTCATGAGCATTTTGGCTCCGCTCTCAGTTGGTGTTGTGGTGACGGATGAGGTATGCATTTAAAATAATTTAATTTGTGTTAATACACCGCTCTCTTTGCTTTCAGACGAATCCCATTCAATGGAGAACGGTTTTCTTCATAAGTGGTGGATTTTATCTTGTGGGTAATTCTCTATTCCTACTCTTTGGGCGAACCGATACGCAGCCATGGAATTACCCAACAGGCGAACAAAGGCAAGAATCTCCAGATGCGTCTGATCATTCGGATAACCCAGAAATTGCTTAATCTCGTATATCTTTGAAAATGATTTCAAAAGCTCGCGGACTTAATTACAGTTTACATGTCAATTATTTTCCTAAATTTTATAAAAACGACTTTGAGATTTGTTTATATACATGTATGTACATATGTATTATATATTTTGTATCTCGTGTAAATATCATTCCTTATGTAGTAAGCAATCAACTAGTTTTGATTAAGTTTGTTTATCAAATAAGTTAAGCTATTGGTGCTAATTAATTTTAGATAGTATATTTTAATACATGTACTATTTTTTAGAAGAATTAAATATATTGCACAAAATTGATTACACGACTCCTACATTTCAGAAAATAATGAATAATTAATCATGTTTGGGGATGGTTAACTCGTAAGCTGTATTAAGGAGGAAAGCAATGCGAATCTAAGGAATTTCTTTTAAGGGTATCAAGACAGCTTGGGCTGAAATATCCTTGAATTACATAAAAAGCTTATACGACTCCTTTCCAGACCGTATATTCGAGATTATTTAAAAAAAAAATGGTGGTCATACACATTATTAACGATATTCACACAATTAGTTGCAAAAGTTCCAAGCATTAAATAAGCAAAAACAGCAAAAAACTACTTGTTCTCACTATTTATTATTAGTGCCTTTATTCAAATAAACCAATAAAAATACATGCAATTTCAGCTTCGCTTCAAAGTTTCAGTAAAGTACCGTTACTCGGTACAGTAAATTAATTTCTTGTAAAGGTTCCCTTAAGAGAAATTCTTAAGCTTTCTTCTGATACATAACTCATTGTTGTGAGACAAATTAATGGGA
This sequence comes from Eristalinus sepulchralis, assembly GCA_944738645.1. Taxonomy (NCBI): domain Eukaryota; kingdom Metazoa; phylum Arthropoda; class Insecta; order Diptera; family Syrphidae; genus Eristalinus; species Eristalinus sepulchralis. The sequence goes on from OX122886.1 coordinate 61,946,011, forward strand.
TACAATCTGCAATTTTTCTTTAAAAAAAATGTTGCATTTATCCATGTGAACAGCAGTGTTTTAATATTCTACATTAAATTCTAAGAAATAAACCTACCATGGTATTTGAAACCGTTCATTCCAATGCAAAAATAACGTAACTATATTCACCAATTTGTGATTCTCAAATTATTCTTCGGGAAACCTTATTTTAGACTCAGACTTATTATCTGTATACTTGTATAGTCGGGAAGAATTCACTTTGTAACAAAACAATAAACTCAATTAGCATAAAAAAGTATGCGGGAGGTTGTATATCAACAAAATCTCTTTACAATGTTTCATAAAACCCAAATTCCATGTGATAACTCCAACTGGAGGAAGATACCATCATTGTAGCCTTCAGTGTAACAATTTTTTTTTTCAGTATTGTTATTTAATTTTTAATGGTTGACATTGTCTGATGAGATATCAAGGGGCAATAACGTCTGAAACTTTTTTCTTCCTTATTAGATCCTCAGCACGTTACTTCCACTTATCTATTTCATTTGCGGATTACCTGATACCCATAACTCATTGTTTTACATTCATTTTACTTATTTAATTTTATTTTATGTAAGAAGCTGTCGATTTTATTTTAATTTAATTTGCACACCCCTTTTCTAAAATGTCTTACCGTATTCCGGTTATAACGGATTCAAATAAGTTATTGACCTCGAACCGACCACCCTCTAACGTTTTAATTTCAAAATGCTGACAATATGTTAGTGAGCCTACCAATGCGACAATGCTATTAAAGTATTTACTGGAATTATGATAATTTGAGTTACATGCCGACGCCATAAAGTTAATGAGCTAAAACTGATTAAAGCAAAAGACATTTTCAAATTAATTTACTCGGAATTACGGGGCTTAGATTACATACAAGGATTTGCTTTTTATTAATTTCTGGTTTTTATCTTCGTTTAGACTGACGACACAGCACATTGAACCTCGTACGTTTGTTATCGTAAAAATACATTGATGGTTATCTTCTACTTTGTAAAGACTGAAATAAAAACAAAAAACAAAATCTGTTAATATCATTGACTGATATGTGGAATGTTTCATTAAATTAGTAGTGAAGCGTAAGTTGTGTTTTTACGGCTTCCGTGTATATTCTCCTCTTATTTTCAACAGATGTGTCATCACAAACGGGGTTTATTTACCAGTTGGTCGTTTCTTTTTATTACATATACAACAAAGCTACAAACGTAACAACAAATTAGTCTTTAAATCGCAATTTTTTCACATGTAAGCACTTGGCAAAATTTCTCTAAAGAAAAAGACACCTGCCAAGCTAACACATTGTTGATCTTGTGGGATGTCGAAATATTTCTAAAGAAATCATGACTTATCACGAATCTCCAGCCAACGTAATCAGGTTCTAAAAACCGGTTTCATCAAAAAATTTAAGATTTATTGCATGATTTAGAACCCTTGAAATTTCGCTTCGTTTTGAAGATCTTAGTGTATTAATAAATATTACGTTCGTCAACCGAAAAACCGCTGATTTATTGTAAGAATTATTATTATTATACATTTTAATTTTTTGCGAAGCGGGTAATTGCGTCGACCCACACGCAGAAGGTATAGGTACGATTTCCGGACGGGACACCTCGCATTTTTTTCACGGCACCTCCTCTTACTGGCTGACAACATTCAAAGAGTATTGTCTATGAAAAGCTGCTCAAATCTTGCCGTTCGGAGTCGGCAAAAAACTGCATGTCCCTTCTACTCGTGAGAGAACAGTAGCACGCACAACAGGAATAGTTGTTGTAGAAGCTAGGTCCTGGTCCCTTGTGGGCTGTAGTGCCACTCAATTAATCGCAAATGTAAATCACAAAGACCTTAACTATCCGAAGGATCTTAAATCTCCATAATGACAGCCTATATGTTTTAAAATAAAATAATTAATAATCTAATAAGGTATAGATAATAGATTAGAACGGTATTTATTACCGGAACGAAAACTTCTTCCCCCAACTGCAACTGGAACTTTTCTCATTTGTAAATAACAGCGCGTTTGTGTGTAGTTTGTAAATAAAAAAAAGATAAATAAATATATAAAATTAAATAGTAGATGATCTTATAATATGTGGACAATCGTTTGATTAATATTTAATGGCATATATGTAGATATATGTTAATATATCCTTGAATGTACGTAGAATTCATCAGTTATTCCAAGACCGAATACCTTTCACAGCGGTAACTTTAAGTACAGAAATCTAGATATTTTAATCTATTCGTTAATTATCGTGCATACCTCCATGAACTAGCAAACACGTTTCTATAAGTCGTCTCCTAAATTGTCTTACACTTCAATACCAGTTATTACGATATTACGAGGCTTGCTAACAACACCGAAGAAGAAGCTCTCGTAAAGCACGGGCAATAAGTTTCTGAGATTATTTTTATCAACGTTTTGCCAGTTTACCTTTATCATCGAAAGCGTTAGGTGTAAATTGACAAACTATATTAGTCCTACCAAAACGATGGTCTGTTCGAGACAGAGGCTAAGTGTTGACCATAAAGTTGAATACAGTCATTGCGTGGTGGATATGAAAACGACTCTGATATAAATCTTTATAGTCTTGATTTTCTTCGTTGTATTTCTTATGTTTATTTTTACCGTGCCGTGATAAGAACGCATTGAATGGCAAGATAATAAAACAGCAGATCTTTGAAAGATTGACTGAAATAAATCGCACTACCTTAAACGTTGGAGTGTAGACAGATTTCCGCGCGAGTTGCGTGTGGAGCTCAGTTCCGTCGAGTTCAAAGTATTTCACTGCGAAGCGAAGGGATACTGATTAAAATTCTTGTAAAAATATAATTTTCGGTACGGTTACGATATCGGTAGTTATGGGTACGAAGGAGATCGAACTACAGACAACCCCAAGTGATAAATATGTAAAACGTAAGTTCGCTACCATCAAATTGAAACGAATGTTTTTCGCTTTGTGTCTTAAATTTCTGTGAACATGTTTAACAACTAAGGAATGTTGTTTGTATTAGTTCAACAAATGCAAATATTTTGTGGAAATGAAATACAATAAAATTTGTTTTATAACGTGTGATGTTAAATAAAAATTGCAACTGTCTGCAAACATTTAATCTTCGGCTTAATTAATTAATTAATGTTTAGAGCTCTATGTGTCTATTTGGCGTTTTAATGAAAACCAATAACAACTTACATCGAAAATATTTCTTGCGAAAATTCGTTTTAATTTTAAATACGCTTTGAGACGAACGTACTCACCCCTTTGTTGCGTGCATCCTTAACAAAGATTCCTTACATTAAAGCTTGGTCTTCAAAAAGTTTTCATGTGACGCAGGATAGGTTAAACTATCTGCTTTAACTAATAATATGCTCAGTGGAATCGGTAGCTTGAATCGAGTCACTGAATTTCTCATTTGTAAACATATTCGTATACAGATGTTAAGTGTGTATAAACAGTGTACAATCTCGATATATCCTCACGTAACTCGGCTGCCGTTCTATACACATCATAAAACATCTGTAGAGTGATAAGGTTATACATTTTCCAAGGACTAAAGGAAATTTTCAAGTTGCAAATGTAATGAATTTAACTGATAATTGCAATCATTTCAAGTTGCATACCTATACATAAATTAATTAAATAGATTACTCAGTTGAGATACACTATCAATTGGTTTACTCTGTTGATCAAATTAAGTCATGTTTAGCGATACACATCTTTATTATTTTTTAGTGATAGGCATGTGTAATGTGCATTAAACTGAAAGAACTTAACTAAATCGAATATAAGAAAGGAATTTAAATTGAAATAAAAATACAGTAAAAAGTTAAAAAGTTAAAAAGTTAACTAAATCTGTAATGTTTTGCACAATCTCTCAATTTTGCACAATCTCTATATAATTACGTGATCTTTTTTTTTATAAATTATCTCCAAAAAACGATAGTCAAGTGCAATTGTACTCGCATTCTAAGAGTTTCTTGCGTATAGATTGTAAATATATTTTTCTTTAAAATTGTATATACCAATCTTGCCAACAACTACAAACATTTCAAAACAAAAACCTATTATGGGGTTTTCTTTTCTATATACATATACCGGTCTATAAAGTTCGCCGAAATCATTTCTTCAAATCACAAAATCACTTAGAAGTTGTCTGAAATTGAAATCAAACAGGGCAGAGTACGAAAACACGTTATACACACGTACTTTAAGATAAAGCAACTTGAGGTGTTCAGAATAAATTTGTTTACTTTTTGGTTAATAAAAAAAATAACATATTTTAATATGTTCATTATCTACTAAATCCGCACATGGAGTACACTTCATTAGTTGGGACACTTTATATGATTGATTGACAATCGGAGATAAAGATAAAATATCTCAACTCAAGACAGGCAAATCTTTGCAAAGGATTTATTTCCTCAACGAACCGATAATGTTTCTTGTAGTGTATCGATTACTTTGATTTGTTATTGTTTCTTAAAGTGACTTATGTGTATGTACGTATGCAAGCAAAATTTATATTTAAAAGTACGAATGTATTATGCAGATTAATTTTTTGTAGCTATTATTATTAAATTTTTTACACATGGATACATAATTTGTATTAGTAGTTCAACATCTTATCACCATCATTGTGTTTTAAAATATTTTTAAAACTGATGTAATAGTAATTAAGATTTTTGGTAATGTATATAAGATATCCGCAATATTTACGTACACCACAAACACGAGTTTGAAGGCCATTCAGATTTTTCGTCAAAATTAAGAACATTTATTCGTGGACACCATACACGCATACAATGGCTCTGAAATTTGTTTGAACGTCATCGTATTTTGGATCAGATAACAATCTGAATCCCACCAACAAACAATGGATAAATGATGGTTTTTAATTCGCTCTGCTTAAATGCATCATTTCAATGAACTGCAGTTTTTGACTGGTACCCACTTTCATTTTTCAGTGAGAGTGTTCCTTCAGTGTTTTTCAGCTTAATTTACTTACATATTTTCACTACACCACACATACACTTAAAATAAGTCAAAAAGACGATAAAAGTCGGTAGATGATCCTTACTCGCTCAGCAAACATTTGCTGTGTAAAGCGATACTGAGAGCTTACACTTAGAGAACGTAGTGTTTTGTGTAACTCTGTGATGGATATATTGCAAAAAAAATATATATATAAATTGTCTTCTCATATTTCGCCGTTCGGAGCAGCAACTGAAGGTCTTGCATTAAGCAATACCACTCACAACACGAATAGGCTAGATGCTAGACTTTCACTACACAGTGAGCTGTAGTATCTTTTAGTTCGCTTCTTATTTTTATCTTGCTTAAAGGGCTACAATAGAAAAATAAATCTGATCATTGAGAATTGAATTGGTACTGTAAAAATTCTAAAACAAAAATAAAGAATAAAAAATAACTTTCTGAAAATAGTTAGTTTATCATGTATCATATATGTATATACATTTGTATCTACCTCGCAAGCACCTTCAAACCGTTCACAATTTTAAAACAATCCTTGAGAGAGAAGAGAAATAAGGCTTCTTGTAAACAAATGGAGAAGGACCTTAACCAACTTTGAGTGCGCAAATGGGGGCAGCCAGTGAAAGTTCGTTCTGGCTGGAGAGGCATGTTTGCTGATGCTTATATCAAACTCAAATGCATGGCTATTAATTTCTAAGTGATGAAGACGTTTAACGCAGTGAAGTAAGGAAAAATTATGTAAGTTACTTCTGGTTTATGCATCACTTGATTATTTCCTAAATATCGAGGCAAATAAATACCAACGAGGCGAAAAGGGTATGTTGTGGGGCGCCAGATTTCGTTTTATCGGAAGTGAAGAGCATAGATAGAAATTGTAGCACATAAATACCCAAACAAATCTGCTGATAACTTCAGCTTTTTATAGAGCCGTTATGAGTACAAAATGTTTTCTTTGGCATTAAAATCGTGCTGATTGTGATGGATGTATTAAAATTGTAGATTATGGGTTCTCGTTATGTCAATTAAAATTAATTATCTAACACTCGTGAATTCGTTGTATTGTCACTCAGCTGTCTCTTTAAAATCATTCGGAGTTTTGAATAATAGGCATTTCGGATATGTCTAATAATATAACTTCATATGTATGAACTAATCTGCCAAGTTAAATCTTTATTTTATTTTATATTTTTAGAGTTTTTTCCCTTTGCTGAGAATGGTCTTACTTTCTGAACATATTTGGCTTGGTGTTTATTATTTGGTACAGACATTTCTTCATATTTTACTAACAGCTTGCAGATCATTAGCCCTGAGGAGCTTTAAGTGGTTTTTAGTGGCTTTTGACTTGCACAGTTGCTTTATAAATTTCGAGGATTCGAAATATCGTTCCCTTTCTGACTAAAAAGTTTCCTTCACCGTAAACGTTCGTTTATTCGGTAATCCAAGGACCAAACTGACTTGGTGTTTTTTAAGGGCCGTGAAAAAATATAAACTATGTCACGTTGGCACTGTCCCGGCAACGTGCAAGGTCCAACACGTAATGCTCATTTTAGCATGTGGAACCATCTTTCTCTTGGTTTATTGTATGTGGTAAAATGAAGCAGTGCGGTACCATGCCGTGAGGGTTAAGTTGATAAGTGCGAGTACTTAAGTACGCGGGAGACTTTTGTTTAACAAGTTATACAATTTGTAGAAAGCACGTGTCTCCACTGCTGAGAGAACAATAGCATCCATTAAATGAGTGATCGTTTGAGAAAAAAGGCTTGTGGTTCTTGTGGACCCAATTTAATCACGTCTTTATTTTTTCAAAGATGCATCTATTATCATAAAAATAATTGCCTTATTTACTTATGTATTTCAGCAAATACAGTAGGCGTACGACATGTGCAGGCGTTGCTTATGTTTGGAGGCCTGGTATTTGGCTATTTCCTGAGAGTGAACATTTCAGCAGGGATAGTACCAATGAGTCAACCTTCCAAGCATCCAGATATTCCATACTACGACTGGGATACCGGCACCAGATCCCTGATACTGAGTAGTTTCTTCTGGGGCTATGTGATAGCTCAATTACCATCGGGCATACTTGCGAAACGTTTTGGTGCCCGAATTGTTTTATCATCAGCCACAGTAATTTCCTCATTACTTACCATACTTGTACCAATAGCAGCACAAATTGGAGGATGGCCACTGGTTTGTGGTTTAAGAGTGCTGACTGGGCTTACACAGGGTGTGGTGTATCCTTGTGTTCACACACTTCTTGCAAAGTGGGCACCTTGTACTGAACGAGGATTTCTGGGAACAACAGTTTATTCCGGTGCACAGTTGGGTACCGTAATTGTTTTGGCTACAAGTGGAGTGATATTTGATTCAAAAATGGGATGGCCGGCGATATTTTACATTTCTGGTGGAATCACATTTTGCTGGGCTGTTCTGTTTCAAATATTTGGTGCGGACTCTCCGGATACATCAAAGCAAATTTCGAGTGAAGAAAGGGAGTATATTAAAGCTCTTACCGGAAGTCAAAGCAATACCCAGGTAATGCTCTGGAGTTTTTGAAGTTTACCGTTTTTGTTTTAATGTATCATCCCATAACTATTAATTACCACTCTTAATTTTTGCAGGATATGCCCATACCGTGGAAGGCGATATTCACATCAGTTCCGTTTTATGCTTTGATCGCTGCACACTGTGGCTTTACATGGGGATTTTATACTTTGCTCACGCAACTGCCGTCATACATGAGCAGTGTACTTCTCCTTGATGTCAAGTCAAATGCTTTACTTTCCGCCTTGCCATATCTGGCAATGTGGATCATGTGCTTGATTGTGAGTCCAATCTCAGACATGCTAATAAACCGAAACTTCTTGAGCATAACTATGGCGAGAAAACTATTCAACTCTATTGGTCAATTCGTTCCCATGGGATGTCTGATAGCTCTGGGATATGTGACGAGTGAAAACAGAATGACGGCGATAATTTTGTTAACAATTGGCGTTGGTTTCAATTCAGCTTCGTTTGTGGGATATTTGGTGAATCATATGGATTTGTCTCCGAACTTTGCTGGAACTATGATGGGTGTCACGAATGGACTTTCAAATTTGATGTCCATTTTCGCACCGTTAGTTGTTGGCGCCATCGTACATGACGAGGTAAGCGATAATGTTTATTTAATTTTATTATTTGTGGAGATATCCCACGCTAGCGCTGTTATCTGCCGTCTAGTGTATAATAAAAGGTTTTATTGGGTTAATAGCCCTTTTGCGGAAAGGCTTAATATGGCTTAGCTATTTCCTCAACAAACTTCCTGTCTGATTCTAAAGCACTTAAGCAAGACGTTATATCATATTGCTAGTTTGTTATGTTTATTTCACTTTATATCTTTGATTATTTTCAGGGGAATCCGGATGAATGGCGCACAGTGTTTTATATTACAGCGGCAATATACTTATTGTGCAATACGCTGTTTGTGATATTCGGCTCTGCGAAAGTACAAAAATGGAATGAACCTATTCAAAAACGAGGCGGCACAGATACGATACACTCCAATACAATGACAACTGAATCATCTCTGCCTAGTAAACTTAATGAAATCATTGAAACAAAGTAACAACAATTTTTCAGTCCTGTGATCTCCGAAAGGTTAGAATGTAAGATACTCTTTATAGACGTACTTAAATAAACGAGAACAAAACACATATCTTTTAAGGAATATCAATTGTATTTCTTGTCTATGATTCTTTGTTGTTCCAATTTATAATTGATTTTTCTTGGAGTAGCCTGTGATCCAAAGACAAACCATATCGAAGCGACCCAACTAATTACGATTGTCGCATAAAGTATTGGAGGAAATGACTTGGCGTCACCAATGGGTATTTTTGCAACCAGTGGGGCCTTCAACCGGGTTGTCTTTTTAATGATCTTCCAATCGCAATCATCCGGTACCGAATACTGCGGTAAAGTGAATTTGTTTTCGCTTAGACAATAGCTGTTGTTTGGATCGTCTAAGAGTTCATCGTAGTTTGAGACATCTTCATCAAGGCAGCGCATATACATATTTGGTGCGTGAATCTCAACATTGGCAAAGCTGAAAATAGAACAAATAAAATGGAATGGTACAATTTATGATTTTATACGACTAAATAATGTTCATATTTTGTTGTCCGACGGATTTTGTCAGGGATGCAGTTTGAAATTAACGATTGGGGTTTTGATAGTTTAAACGAACTGTTTCGCACTTACCTTTGATCGCTCGGCAGATGATATCGGAAATGAATTGGTAACTTAATACTGTCTGTAATTTTCGGGACACCATGCAGTAGAATGGTGAACGGCTTGGATTTTTCTGTTGGAATTTCAATATCCACAAACTTAGGATATATGGCATTAAGCTAGAAGAATCATCAATATATACATCATTTTCAATTTTTTTGTATTCCAAATATGTACTTTCTTCAGTCTTTTTAAATCATCTAGTTGATCCACCATTACATACACCGCGGCCGGTAATGTTTGCTCCAAGTAATATTCACAGTCCTTCCCAGCAAAGGGGTAGTCAAATTCCACAGTGTATTGTAAATCCCTAAGATAATGCAAATTTTCAAATTTTAGTATGAGCCAAATGCAATTGTGCATTCTAACCTATGAAAACCGGCGTTATTCATTTCAACACGAATTATTGGCATCATATCACAACTGGCCATTGATAAGAAGCTTGAAATGCAAATTGCGAAAAAACTGTTTAAAAGCTGCATTCCTCTCCTATCGGTTTTTGATCGCGAAAAATATGTAAATATTTTCCGACAGGGAAACAACAAATTGCAAAAAATGTTTATTGTTGTCAAAAACAGATGATTTTTCTGACATTTAACTCAGCCACTGCATGGGCGGCCTGGTTAACTAACTTTTAATGGAAGTCTACATGCTCAATATATCTGCATATGTCCAACGAATCAAAACAAATTGAATTGGGCTGGAATGGGAACTCGTTTATTTCGTTTATTGACAGCATTAATTTTTAGCAAACGCCGGATTCGGTTGTTTTTGATTTGCGAGAGCGTTGCACTTTAATGTAAATAATAAGAATGAGATACAAAGAAAACGCAGTCATGGCAAAGGAGATACGACCATATCAAAACACAAAATTTCTTTTAAAACATTTATGGCAATCTTATAAACAGATACACATATACTAACGTACGCAGAACTAATGCTATATAAAATCATAAAAATCAAAAATATATATACGCAGTGGTAATTCCCAGGCCTTGCAGAGCGGTAAATCGTCTTTTCTTATGCATTTAATTCACTCCCTTTTTGAATGTTTTAGTTTCTGCTCCTGCCGCGCCCGCTCCTTAAGTTGTCTTGTTTTGAGCTTCGCCATCAATTGTGTCGAATTATACAGCCAAGCTCCCTAAAACAAACAAACAAACCTTTCGTATGCAATTCTACATGAATTTTAGCACAATACTTACTATGAGAAGCATACAATTGAGCAAAATCGGTATTGAAAACACAGTTGATATGAATAAGCCATTGCTGTCGAAATACTGTTGTTTTGAAAATGATCGCCAATTCAACGCAGCGTACTCATTGATGCTCTCAGAGAAATATGCCATCGACACTTTGAGGACAAAAGCGAATATGTTAAGAAATATTGCAGTTTGCGTGGTATATCAGACAATCACTTACGCAGTATCAAAAAGAGAAATATCTGAAAGTTTGTATTGTTCCTTGTCATAAGAGCTGTTGTTGTTGTTAGAATGTGCAAAAGGACTAAGCCAATCAGCCAAGGATCCTTCCAATCAATCTATTTAGAAATGTTGTCTTTTATTTTGAGATTTTCATGGGCAGTGTTTTTTACTCACACTCATCAAAAATGACCAATAACCCGTAATTTCGTTTATTTCAATAAGATTAGGATCACTCATTGTTCTTTTTTTTTACTTATTAACACTATCGGCAACGGCTGAGCAAAATTCTTCTTTTAACAGAATTGTATTCAATTTTGTATTTATCCACGTAAAAGTGAAGGTGTTTGCCTCTAGGTAAAAAATCAAAACTTGATTCAATGTTTTTGACAACTGAACTCAAATTGAGTAAATATGTGGATTCCATTTAAGTGGGTGGTGTAGAAAAAGGTTTGTTTGTTTTTTAAATAAATGTTTTCGAAAAATTTGCAATTATTCGTGTAGAAGAAAAACTAAATTTATTTTATAAAATTGTATATGGTATTGCTGGCTTTTACGAGTGAACATTGATAGTTTTGCATATTTGCATGACCCAGCAGAGTAAATCATAACAAAGTTTTGAAATATTTATGTTCTACTGATAATTCCGAAATTATCAAAAGTAACACAACTTACATGTTATCTCAAATTCATCTCTGTCACATCTAAAATACAAAAAACTAACCCTATCACTTTACATCCCTCCTTCGGTTCGATTTAAATTAAAATGACTGCAAAGATTAAGGTAAATTATAATATTTGTTTTTCTTTCGTTAATGAATTTTCCACCAACAGGTTGGGATTATCGGCGGCTCAGGGCTGGATGACCCCGACATACTTGAACACCGTAAAGAAACTGCGGTTGATACCCCATTTGGCAGACCATCAGATGTAATTATCCAGGGCGAAATTAAGGGTATACCATGCGCTCTTTTAGCGAGACATGGAAGAACGCATTCTATTCTGCCATCGAAAGTGAACTATCGCGCCAATGTTTGGGCTTTAAAATCGATTGGATGTACCCATCTAATTGTCTCTACTGCAACGGGTAATTCACAGAAACACATACAAACTTGAAACGTGTAACAATACCTAAACATCTCTTGTAGGCTCTTTGCATGAGGACTTTAAACCGGGAGATCTTGTCATTCCTGATGATTTCATTGACAGGACAACCAAACGGGAACAAACATTTTACGATGGAGGTGAGCAAAGTCCAGTCGGAGTATGTCACCTCCCTATGTACCCAGCATTCTCGGAGAAGACCCGAGAAGCTCTTATAAACACGGCAAAAGAGCTGGGGTACAGTGTTCATGAGAAGGCCACTGTTGTTACCATTGAAGGACCAAGGTTCTCGTCGAGGGCAGAAAGTCGAATGTTCCGTCAGTGGGGTGGTCAGCTCATTAATATGACAACATGCCCTGAAGTTGTCTTGGCAAAGGAGGCGGGCCTTCTTTATGGAGCAGTTGCGATTGCAACAGACTATGATTGCTGGCGCGAGAATTGCGAAAGCGTGAATGTAGCAGATGTTTTGAAAACATTTGGCGAAAACGTCATTAAAGTAAAGAGTATTTTGGTTAACGCAGTGGAGAACATTGCAAAGCAAGATTGGACTGACGATATACTTAAAGCCCAGGTTGGTTGTCGTTACTTCCGCTGACTAGATTCAAAATTATATCGATTATTTTTTTACAGAAACAAGTGACGGAAAATGTGATGGGAGTTCACTGAACAAATAGATGCACCCAACGCTGTCGTTGCATTTAAAACACAATTTGTACACGAAAATCAATTTGTATATTCATTTTAAGAAATAAAGCGAAGGGTTGTGGTCAAACTTTGTAAAATATAAAAAAGACCGTTTATGGACACTTTCGTTCGACTTGGCTCTTTCCTGATTCTTCATACTCCTGCGAGGAGATCCACATTTGCTGGAATGTTCCTATGCTCGCCAGTATCGAACCGCCGATCCAAGCGCCAAATCTTCGCTCGACACTTCCGTTTGCTGATATCATCTTGAGACGAGTGTTGGAAGGCGCCCGGTGCTGCAGGTCGCGGTTTAGTCTCTCAGGAAAACCTTGAAGCAGTGTATTTCCACCAGTAACTACCACCGATCCGAAAAGTGAAAGCCGTACGTCTGCATCGCACATGCCCACACTTGTAGAAGCCAGCTGTCCAGCACCAAGCATTGTGTGGTCAAATAAGCTTTCCGCCAATTTGAATCTTTCGGAACTGAATTCCTGGTGATAGCCGTTGGGGAACTCGTAGTGCACCGAAGGTATTTGTGCAGCTACTCGCTCGTCGTATGGATTTTCAAGTACTTGCAGAATATTCATTTGAAAATCTTGAAGCAAACTCTTAAGCATGTAATTTTGCCACGATTGTGTAAGGTTGTCGGGTAATTTGCGCAGAGTAAATCTTGCGTTGTCTCTTTCCTTCACCACGTCCTTGGATGCAATTTTATAAACTGGTGTCAAATCAATACCTTGAGACTCCAAGTACTGCCGACACTGGAGCGATAAATAGTCACCCCCAAGAGGAGACTTAACTACAGCTTGAGACAATACAAAGCCCTCATGCACTGGAACTGCCGATGTGTGTGTTGCTCCACTATCGACTACCAGAGCGGAAGCACGTCCGCTGGCAAAGGCAGCGAGCACTGCATTTTTAACCAGAAAAAAAGCCGGCACGTTATACTTCTCAAACATAAGTTCCGTAAGCTTTTCCCGGTTGTTTCGCACATTCCACGATGCTTCTGAAAACAGAACTGGATGGTAATCTGGTTCAGATTGTATAACTTTCGAATAAGTGTAGTCGATGACTTTTTCAAACAAGTCCCAATTATCTATCATTCCGTCTTTCATGTATGTTTGAATCTCCATATTTGCTCGAGGTACGTTCACATAGGTAGTGTCCACATAATATTTTCGTGCGTCATTATCTGAAAAATTGTAATACACAATAGATATTTATTCCTATTCGTATGTAAATCTTACTGTTCTGCGTAATGTTGTTATCATTTTTCGTTTCCAAATCGGTTGAAGTTTCAGGATCCTCTGGGCCAACACCAACAACAGAGGGGATTTCGGCTTTTGGCGTATCTTCCTGAGCATAGCCGACACGCAGGGAATGATGACCCGGATCGAACACTAATGCACCGATCTCATCACCACCATATAACATGTTACCAGCACTCATATTTGGAAAAACAAATACGTATTTATTTAACTAGTTTTATTGATTCTTTTGTTTTTATTCTCTCTTCCTAAAATGCAGCGTCTACTTTGATTTCAGAAAATGAGCATCATTCCTTGGCCTATGGACTTATGTCAAATTTGCAAGTTGTGTTCAGTAATACACAGATATGACAACAGTGATGCCACTTTCTGAAGAAATGAGAGATTTTTAATATTTTCATTTGAATTAATAATGATTTACACATAATTTATTTTCAAACTTCAGGATCTTGCCTACATATGCATTTTTTCCACAGCGCTCGTAAGAGTGTCCTAAGTTCCCGAATCTGTCAAGCATGATTAATGTCTGTTGCACTAATTTTTAACTTCATATCATCCCTTTTCCTCAAAATTAGAATACCAGTAAGTTCTTGTACGCGAACAGACCTATTCGTTAATCGTCAGACTAAATTTCTTTTCCACATTGATCCGTTCGCAATTAATTCTTTTGTGAACGAAAAAATCGTGGCAGCGTGCTCTCGAAAAGTTGCATAGTGAGGAATGTCTCACAATATGATATTGTTGCATTAAAATTTCATGTCGAATATTGGATATGATGTTATCATTTTAATTGACTAGTCCTCTTGGAAAATTATTTCGCTACTACCTTCGGTCGGCATATTACAGTGTTCATATCAAAGGTGTTTAACATTTTTTAAAAAATTTGTTTCGATTCAGAAAATGTCCCCTAATTGTTCTAGCATATGTTCAGCCCTTAATAAAAGTGAAATCGATTATGGTTCAAAACTCTGACTGGCGAGTAGAGTTTTTCAAACCGTCAAATCAAACAGGGCTACCTGTGACAGCGAATAATTTCGGTGTAATTTTAACTGCTTGGTTGAGAAACACAAATAAGATTTTGCTTGAAAGGTTAATGAAACAATAACTTTCGCAATAAATAAATATTTCAGCATACTTGTCGTTTCATACCTTATTTTTATAGAACTGAAGCGAAAATGAGTGTTCCGGAGAATACTTGCAGGACTTGTGGAAAGACTTCAGAGCAAGAGGATGGCTCCGATTTGTATCCAATGTACCATTCAGCGGAATATCGCAATGAACTTAACATGATCCAGGAGGAATTTGAAATTTGGAACCTTAATGTATATTTATTCGTATCAACCTCCTCGATCTATATACTGATTGAAATGCACGTTTCAGATCAACCAAGATGACGGCTTGCCCCAAAAAATTTGTCTCACTTGTTTTGATAGCTTTTGTCAAATTCATAATTTTCGGATGATTTGCCATCAAGCTCAAATTAATTTTGGCGAACTTTGCACTGGCCTCGATATCATTATAAAACTTGATCCGGAACACGCCGATTTAGAGGTGGACTACCCTGAGGATTACGAAGGTGAACAAACAATAACCGTTCAGGAACACTATAGATTTCCAAGCGATGTTCAAAAGAAAAATATAACGTCAGCTACAGAAGAAAAATCGGCGAATGTTGAAACGGCACAAAATGAAACTGCCATAGCCAGTGCAGATGTAAACGATCTAATCGAAGAAGACCATTCTGGTGAAGGAGCGGAGGATAAGGAAATATTTGAATTTAAAAAATTTCGCTGCGAATACTGTATGGATCATGTCAGCTTTGATGACCCTGATCTGCTTAATGAGCATTATAACAAGCTCCACTCTTCCGATTTACCATACCCATGCCCCAAATGCGACAAGTGCTTTAATAACAGGCCCAAGAGAAATAGTCATGCCCGAATACATTACACTGAAATAGTTCAGTGTAAAATTTGCAAAAAAAAAGTAAGAGGTGGCAAGGAAATGATGGCTCAGCACAATGAGCTGCATCATATTGAAAAACCACGCGAATGCGAAATATGCGGAAAGAAATTTGAAAAGGCGACGTTGAAGCGTTTCCACTACCATATGAGTTGGCACGATGACACAAAGCTGCACAAGTGCAAATACTGTGAGAAGAAGTTCATCCAAATCAATCACTTGGTGGTACATGAGCGCACACATACTGGAGACAACCCATTCCTTTGCAGCCAATGTGGACACGGTAAAAAAAATATTTCTTTAAAATTTTTGCATCACTTACCGACTTTTCCGCAGGATTTAAATCTGCTGCGCTCATGAATACCCACATGAAGAATCACGGAGTGAGAGAAGTGGAATGTCCACATTGTCCTAAAAGTAAGCGAACATATCTTAATGTTAAAGAACATGAATTGTAAAAATTTCTGTCTTTCAGAATTCTTCTTTAAACATGGCCTTAAACTTCATATGCAAGTACACGATCCGAACAGAGAAGTTATAAAATGCGAACTTTGCCACAGAGAATTTCGCACTAATCTTAGTCTTCGTTTGCACAAGCATTCGAAGCACGGTGAACCGGCCACCCCAGCTATAATCAATATTATAAAGAAACGTGAGATAAAACGTGCCCTTATTAAACCTCACAAATGCAACAAGTGCATTGCGACGTTTGTCTTGCACACGCAGTTAATAAAGCATATGAGGACTCATGACGAAGATAGGCCATTCAAATGCGAAATATGCGGCAAATCATTCAAACGGGAGACACATTTGAAGTTGCACATGAATTCATTGCACTTCAATAACAAACCTCATAAATGTTCAATTTGCGGATGGGCGTTCGCCCAAAGGAACAACTTAAGGGAACACATTGCTTCCAAGCATCAGGGTAAACAATAAAAATTCACACCGGAGCGGTAGGCGGGTGTGACGAGGATCGAAGGCAATGGCATGCAAATCTTTCTCCAAAGTAACTTTGACATTGTATAAAATGAAAAAACTCTTGTGGATACTTTATATCAGAGAAATCGAATAGCAAGGTACGCGCAAATGCATTTTTCCACACACCGCATTTTTCCAATCCCGCCTACCGCTCCGATCTATGCATTTTTAACGCTTTTTCATGCATTCCATGCATTTCCCGTTAGATAGTAGAGACTTCAAATGTGATGAATGTGGAAAAGCGTTTGCGCTTGCCAAAACTCTTAAAACGCACAAATTGAAGCATATAGACAAAAAACCTTTCATATGTACAGTCTGCAATAAGGGATTTAAACAATTATGTGTTCTTAAAGGTAAGATTGCCCTCAACTTTATTTTTGTTTTGTTTTGCATTTTTTAATGCTTCTATTGTTTAGGACACATAAATTCTCATCTGCAAAAAAATGAAGTTGACCTTTCGGATGGAAGAATCCTGGACATGATTGCTTAAGTGCCGAGAACTTGATTAGTTTTAGTTTATGGTATACTGTGAACATAAAAATATAACTAATCTTAAATTTCACAATGTGTTTCTTCTTTGTCACACAGTTTTGAGTTTTCGAATTTAATCATCGGAAAAGCGCATTTGTAACATTTCTATTTGCTCCTTGAAGTATATGTAAACCATGAATATGGAAATCGTCAGGCCAAGTAGCATATTCACCTAAAATCGAGATGGGTTTAGTCATAGATTGCATTGTTTAGATACTTACCAGTGTGAAGGTCTGCGGTGTTATTGGTGCCGTGAAGAATATCCGCATTTTAAGCTGCCGCAATACTGCATTTCTCATATCTTTTAGAAGACACCGTATATTCTTCGGAAGCGACGATTTAGGCTTTAAGTAGTAATCAATATGACTGAGAAATACAGTTTTCTATAAAAACGAATTGAGAGAGAGAGAGAAGGAGGTTAAAAGCAAAGAACCCACATTTTATTGCAAGTGTTAAAGCATGTATTGTTAATCCTAACGAAACAAAGGTATTAGTGTAAGATCCGAGAAATGACGCGCAGATACGAATTCTCTATCGTACCCATTAGGAATACGAAAAGGTCAAAGATTTCGTCTGCCTTTCTAGCACATAAAAAACTTCAGCATCGACATCGAACTCAAAACTGTTACAATTAAGAAACAGAGGCTACTCTGCTCTTTTAATACATTCATAATCTAAGTCCTGCGCTATGGCAAGCTCCTGGTTTTATACAAAATTTTGTTCGTTCTAATCTTGGAGGATATTAATATCTGTAGATAAAGAATAAAGAAAATATCCTGTCTGCCTTAATTTTTAAGTGATGAATAGCGGTTATGGAAGCATAATCTTTGCTAAAGATGCCAATGTCAAGAAGAGAAATTAAATAACACAGCTCCAGTTCAAAGAGCATCGGCACAAACCAGAGGAAGACCTCCAATTGATATGATAAATGCACAAAAACTGCAGAGGGAAGCTGCACTTGAAATCACTATTCATTTTGGTTTTTAACTGAAGATTCGCGCTTAAAAGTATTTCAAACTCACCTCCTTCTCCAAAATAAAGTTTCCCACACAAAGGCAAAAGTAATCCCAGAAAACGAATACAAACACACCAATATTAAAAGCCATAAGACTGTTGCCAAATGCCCCTTCCAATATCAGGTTCCATGAGAGATTATAGTACACGATGGAATACGTAGCGCCAAACAATCCAACTGAATTCATTGCAAAAAACAGCATCAGTTGAGTTTGAAGAATATTGTTAAGTTTGTACACGGCTCTTGATATATTCTCCAATTGTTCAGCTGCAGACTCTATAGCTTGAAGACTCATATGCGGATTCTTCAACTGTTTCGCTGCTGGAGTAAGCTCAATCGACTTCAAGTTCTTATCTTCAAGTTGGGTAATGACGATTGTCTGAAATGTCTCTTTCTTAAAAGTGTCTTCGAGCAAATTATCAATACGTTGCAGTTCCATCCTTGTGATCCACATGGTTACATTTGTTAATTTCACTGAGCATGCTATGGCGAAATGAGGAAGGAACATTGCCGTAGCCTGCATTATTTGTCGGAGTGTAGGCAACAGGAATTCCATTTGAATCATAATGTACAGGACAAATCCTGAATTTAGTGCAAGTCCAGAAAAAATAAAGCTGTATGCAACAGATTCTTGCCATGAACACTTGCCAGGTACACTCTTCGTCAGAGATTTAACAAGGTCATTTAAAGCTCTCAGAATATATCTCATTTCATAGATGGAGAAAATCATGACTTTAATTCCAAGCAACAGGTGTATGTGGATGCATTTGTAGAGAGGTGGCGCAATGTCGTTGAGGAAATTAAAAATCGATGAATTTGAGAAATGTTGCTGGAAACAGATGCCGTACCAAATCATCAGGCAGAGAAAGTAAAAGCATCCGACTAGGGTCAACTGAAATTTTCGTGCACTTGTGTTAAGCCAATGTACATGGTAGCCACAACTAAGAGAGAACACATTCAGAACGCGAAACACTCGGTTGTTATTCATTACGTATTCTCCGTTGCTTGACACGTTTGAGTAGTTCAGACAAACTGATCATCCTCAGTTCTTTCTCCCATATAGCCACACATTTTTCGGGCTCTACTAATGTTTGTGTGATAATCACCTCTCCAATGAGCGTGACCAACCCAATTATAAAATCAAAAATTAGTTACTGGGTCGGCAAGGTTTAAACGCTCCATTATAAAACTAATTTAAGAAAATTGAATATTTCTGATGTATGCTCATTTGTTTGCAAAATATTGTCGCACCTAAAACACAAAAATATCTATTTTGTGTTTGCGAAAGCATTTTGAAGCTGTAGGCAGTTAGTTACACATACTTGTTGACTAAGAAGGCGTATTCTTGAAATTATACTGGTCATTGTTTTTTGTTTCAAATTCTAGTACTTTAAAGTTGCTTAGATATGTACATATGTATGTACATTCACACAGGAAAAAGCTGTTCTTGAGGAACAATCTCTTTTTATGCAGATCTATGCCTGATACACACATTCTTATCTTAAAGGCGATAGAGGTAATCTCAAGTGACTGCCTGCAAGTTTCCATCCTAACAAAGTATGGAGGGTGGAAACTAACTTGAATGTTAGCCCTTTTGGTCGTTCTTTCGCAAACTCAATCTTTTTTTTCAAATTTTTTTTTTTGCAGTGATGGAACCACGACGTGGTAAGTGCGCCCTCCCTATGTGAATGGCTAAGTTTAATTCTAGAACTGGACTTGCATTAATTTTTCGTTTACACGTCTCCACCTCACTGGAGTTACTAACAAAGATAAAAATTGTTTTATTTTCCCTGTTAAGTGTTGAAACTGAAGTCCTTTCCGTTCGCGTGAACAAAATATCAGGCACAACAGAAGTGGTAACTGAAGAATCTACGCTCTGTTCGTTTGTGAACTAGCCATATTGCTTATTTTAATAAAGTACCTTTTAGCATAAGACATTCCTGTAACTTGTCCAGCATTTCTCCACATGTGATCGCCTATAACTTTTTGCCAACGTTCATTAAGCTTTCTATAGTAGATGAATTTTTGAGCGTCTTCTCTGACGGTGCGATGCTTCCACTTTAGTTTGGGTAAGTCATTATAAGTTTTCTGTTGTTCTCAGTGGACTCTCCTAACCCCTTGTTCTAGTGTACCATTACGACCAGATTTACTATTATTGTTTTCGTGTTTGCTTGCTGAGGCTAATTTATTAGCGTCCCCATTAAATCACTGTGCTTCCGTTTAAGTTACGGCTTAAGGTTTTCCGTTGATGCATGTAATAGGGTCTGAGTAGCTACCCGTGTGCACATACTAAAGAAGTCATATGCTTCTTAGTGTGTTAATTTGGTTAATCTTCCATCAGCATCCCTTTCTATACAATTCTTATTCATGAAGCTTACTTTCCCCATTGTCCCGTTACTAGATCCACATCCATCTACTAAGGCAATCCATAAGATACGATTAGATTTAGTACCTATGCCATACATATGTATGTATGTACCTTAAACTATGAGAATCACAATTCAACACAATAATAATGCTCTCAATAGCATCCCTTAAAGTTAACGTTAACTGAAATTAATTTAATATTCAAAATATCAACAGAAATGGAAATGCAAAACCATAACCCAGGTCATCAACATACTTAAATCTCAAGTTCATAGGATATAAGTATGTACCTATAAAATGCTCACTTTTCTTCATACAGAACAATCCGTAACTAATGTCTTGGTATTGTTGTGTTATTGTTTTATTGAAACAGCTGTCTGCTCCACATTCGTCTGTGTATGTGAAAAGGTACGCCGTGTCGAGCAGTTCATTTGTTAAACAATGGGCAGCCTGCAGCCTGCGAGGCATGTTTTTCCACTGTGCAAAGTCCAAAAACACCAATATGCTTCTATATAGACATATGCGTGTCAAGAGACACTGCATGTAACAGCATAATATAGTAAACATGATCGAGAATCTGTTCCAAAGGTCGATAACGGAGTGTCAAATTCACTCAAATACTTGGAATATCGAAGTGAGTGGAATGAAAGAAGTACTCAGAGCAGTCGATGTGTTCAAAATAAACTTATTCCGTCCGGTAATTGCTCAGGGACGCCTAGTTAAATAAATGAGAGGCACACACAGCACAGCTGGACGAGTAGTTTTTGGTTGGGTTAATTGTTTTAATTTTATTATGTATGTATGCACGTATTGGGTATATTTTGATATATACATATGTACACACACCAAATACACTTTTCGATTAAGCGACCAAAGTAGAAGAGGAATTTAAATCAAAACATTGTGTTCGTCTGGCGCAGTTTGATCGCAGACGTTGAATGAGTAGGATTCTCTAGATAATAGCTACAAGTCGAATCACCCACGCAAAACGAAATAGAAGAAAATAAATAAATATAAATTCAAGTGCCATCCCGCGATTCAGTAGTTGTACAATTGATAATAGTGACTGGAATTACGAAGCATTGGGTGTAGGTGAGAGAGTGAAAGTGTTATTTTAGCCAGTCGTCAATCACACCCCTCCATCGTTATTTTGGAAGGTTTGTGTTATATCAAACTGTATTTCTTTAATGTCCACCACGAAAAATGTCAATATATGCGTTTTGTAACTTGTGAGACTTGGTATTTTATCTTGTGTGTTGATAACGTTTGAATATTTAAAAAAATTTATTTGGTCAGTAAATTGTTAGGAACCCCCATAGCTGATTGAGCTTAACGGTTGAAGAATCTATTAACACATTTTTCTTGCAGCACCGATTTTAAGACTGTGTTTGTATATGACGCCTTGAAAAACATATTAACAACTTTAGGTTTATTATGACCTAGTATGCGGAAATTACTTGATTTGCCTGTTCAATGTTGCACAAAAAAAAAATCAGCTTACATTAGCTAGGAAAGGAACATACAACAGTTCCATGTCAATTGCTTGGTCCGTAACGCTCGTAGAGGTACCTACATTTATAACTGAATACCTTACCGTACAAAAACAACGGTCATTATTTAGCAAAGCGGAGTCATACGGAATTTATAAAGTATTAATCTATACGCTCTAAATAGGTACAAATGTACATTCGTATTTTACTGAATTGCGTACATTAATATTTCGAATAAGCAATATTTTCAATTCGCGTTCCAGCAATTAGTTTTGTAATGTGACCTAGTATGCAGAAATTGCTTGATTTACCTGTTGAATGTTGCACAAAAAAAAAATCAGCTTACATTAGCTAGGAAAGGAACATACAACAGTTCCATGTCAATTGCTTGGTCCGTAACGCTCGTAGAGGTACCTACATTTATAACTGAATACCTTACCGTACAAAAACAACGGTCATTATTTAGCAAAGCGGAGTCATACGGAATTTATAAAGTATTAATCTATACGCTCTAAATAGGTACAAATGTACATTCGTATTTTACTGAATTGCGTACATTAATATTTCGAATAAGCAATATTTTCAATTCGCGTTCCAGCAATTAGTTTTGTAATGTGACCTAGTATGCAGAAATTGCTTGATTTACCTGTTGAATGTTGCACAAAAAAAAAATCAGCTTACATTAGCTAGGAAAGGAACATACAACAGTTCCATGTCAATTGCTTGGTCCGTAACGCTCGTAGAGGTACCTACATTTATAACTGAATACCTTACCGTACAAAAACAACGGTCATTATTTAGCAAAGCGGAGTCATACGGAATTTATAAAGTATTAATCTATACGCTCTAAATAGGTACAAATGTACATTCGTATTTTACTGAATTGCGTACATTAATATTTCGAATAAGCAATATTTTCAATTCGCGTTCCAGCAATTAGTTTTGTAATGAGGTCAACGTTTATATGCGTCATTTACCTTATACTTTGCATACATGACATATGGCTTATCGGCCAATTACATATTCCACACTTCTTTCATAAAACAACGACGAAAACAGATTCTCACCTTATCAATTTTAAGTCGAACACAAAAACTCCGATAAAGCTAAATGCAGAGACTAATCTAAAAGGTCATCATCTAAATTAATATTCTAAATGCCTGTTCTGATGGCCACTAACTGCGACACGAATTTTGGCAAGATTATCACTTTATTTTTAGAAACATAAATATGTATGATATATATATACATATATCACGCGAATAGAAATACTCCAGAAAAACCGGTATGTTGATACAAAAAAAAAAAAGCAAAACAAAAGAGAAAAAAACTAAGAACTGAAAAATAAAACGCGATTGCATTGAAACGCGCAATTTACCTAGTCATCACTTGTCTTATCAATGCGGGTCCATGAAATTCATTAATTTGAAGTCACGTCAGGTTGAGTTTTGCATAATTGTAATAGAAACTGATAAACTAAACTGAACTGCAGTAGTTAGTCACTGATTCGAGCTTTTTTCATTATCGCTGTGTAAATCATTGCACGCGTGTAGTGCTGTTAATGAACGGGATCGAATTGATTGAGCATTCTCATGTAATGATAATGAACGGGACGTTCATGGGACATTAATATGAAAAATCAATCCGCCACAACACAATTTCCCTAAAATTTTCACAACATTTTAAGGTTTTTCCCCGTTCGTTTCAATGCGGGTTGATAACATCATCCACCTATGCATATAATAAATATAAATACTCAATACTTTGATTCAAGCTTTTATTTGTTTCCATTTGTTTACTCCATTATAGTGTCGGTATCGGTACGTATATATTAACCAGGTGGCCACTGCATTTGACGGCCACCAAGGAAATGTAAATGCAAGTGATAAACCGATTGAGCTCCATCCTTGCCATCGTTAATCACCACACGAAAACCATTCTCCATGCCTACTTTCTTGGCAACGGTTTTACCAACCAACATGAGGTGGCCTTAAATAAAAAAAGTACATCTTGTAACATTTCCAATTCCTTCATTTGTGTCCGCATTCTTACCTAATAAGTCTGCATCCTCATCAGAAGCAAGTGATAACTGTGCAATGGGTTTCCGTGGAATTACCAAGAAGTGAATTGGAGCTTGTGCATTTATATCATGAAATGCCACACACTGCGAACAAAGTTCACATTAGAACATGAAATTTACTCAGCGTAGGAAATGCACAATTTAACAGTACCTTATCATCCTCGTGGATGAAATTGCATGGAATTTCCTTGCGGAGAATTTTCCCAAAGATAGTATCCCCACCAGCAGATGCCTGCTGGGCCTTCTCAACTTCAGACATTTATCTTTTTAAGAATTGAAGCAGAATTATCGGGTGTTAATGCAACCTCTTTGCAACCGGTGAAGTAACTTTTTAATAGAATTAATTTTTGACAGATGTCAGATAGGAGATAGTTTTGAAAGCTATGGACGCTGGCGTGACATAAAGATTATGGCCAGTACAGGGAGTCAAATTGTTTTTAAAAGAGTATCTTCAGTACGGCTATACAAAAAATTTGTTATCGTTATATATACAGAATTCTTCTTATTAATTGTATTCAAATATTTCCATATAGATTACCGAGCCATGGATGCAGTGAAAACTTTCTTCGCAGTTAATAAGTCAACTCTATCAAACAACAAGCAAATAGGTTTCGGTGGCCAAACCGCGAATAGTACGCCGAATTCAGTAACAGGTGGGAGTTCAAACGCAAAAATTGTATATGATATGAAGAGGAAAGACAGTGATAACTACTTCTATATTATGTGAGTATATTATTGAATTTAACGCTTACGATTAGGTATATATATGGTATAATTTTATTTAATTGGAAATATAATAAATTTCGTTATCTTATCGGCTGAGCTACATCAGCAATATCCCATTCGTATATTTGCGGTGTATACACATGCATATAAGTATATCCTTTACGTTTATGGACGTCAATCTTTCTTTCTAATTAACGATAAAGATCTATATTTACTTTATATTGATTGCGGTCAATGATTAAATACTGATAAATTTTAATCTACATATTCTAATTCACAAACAGATTTGCAGAGAAACAGTATCAGTTAATTGAAACTTTTCTTAGTTATTAATAGACATAGCGATCAATATCGATATCAGAAAAAAAAAGGTTTATCTTTATGATTAAGACACATTTAAAAATGTTTAATACCGTAAAAAGTGAAACGAAACATGAATTAATTGCAATATGCGTTTTTCTATTTTTAGGTGGCGGTCCTAAACTTACACATTCAAAAATAATGAACGACTATATACGTGAGATAAACCGTTATATTTGCTTTTCTAATTGCAACTAAGTGATACTAGCTCATAAGTTTATATATTTTAACAACATTGACGATGCAATTTTTTTGCTATTTATACTAAGTAGATGACTAAGTTAGTTAGCATGTCTATGATCAAGAGACATAAATGGAAGCCTTAATTTTATCAATCATTTTTTGGACAATCTTTTTAATAATATTTGGTCCATTCGTTTTTATTGTATGCATTTATTTACCTGAGATACCTATTCGAATGATTAGATACATTAGATAAGTCTAATAAAAACTCTTGATGCTATAATTATGTATGACAAGTTAATAAAAACGCTACTTTTAAAATACAAAAATTTTCCTTTATTTCAAATTTTACTCTAATAGAGAAAGAATTACTTATTCCCATCTCTACGGAATAAGCTGAATCAGCATGTGTGAGTACAGTAACAGTGGTGTGTTTTTAGAAAAATAAAATATTGATTTATAATCGTCTTTAATTAAAGTAAAGTAAATTATAGTAAATTATCTAAAATAATAGGCAAGTTCCTTTTTCCATAAATTACTCGTGTTGTGCGTACTATTATTGTCTCACATGTGGAGTAGAAAGATTATTCACAACACCACCCGACGAAATTTGTGACGCTTTTTACAAAAACACTCAAAGAGTACCAGTTGTTGTCTACAGTATGCGACTAACTCATTTCACCTTCAAATGATGTTGTTCGCAGGGAAAAAGCTATGTACATGCTTTGTAAGCAGTTTGATAAATTTAATATTTTGACCGCCAAGTCATTTAATATTTTGGTTTGTAACATGGCAAACAATAGTTATTTTTGAATTCGTACTCTTATGTGAAATAAAGTAATGTTTTCAACTAATCCCAAAATTTGTTCACTACGACTGGAAACATGTATAACGGTTTTCGTTTGTCGCATATTTTTATACAATGTTGAACACAAAACATATTATCCTTGGCGCTTACTTCAGTTATATTAATGTTATCTAAAAGCCCCAAGCCGCTTCTAGCAAAAGCAAGTAAAAGTGATGGAAGTCGAAAACTAAATCCTTCGTCTTCAGTCATCAGTCCAAAGACTAAAATCTACGACTTAAGTTATTAGACACGTTGCGAATAAAGCACTTGAAATTATTGTTACATCCACATTCATCAGTCAGTTGTAAACAGTCGTCAGTCGTCACACATCAGTTAGTCGTTCGTCAGTTTTCAGTTTGGAGTCTAAATTCTTCAGTCTTAACGTGTCTAGTCTTTGATAAAAAACGTTCTGCAGCCTTCGGTTCGATTTGCATTTGATTAGAGGCAGAGAGAGAGAAAGGACATTTTAAAATAAAACAGTTTAAATAATAATCAATTAAATTCCAGCTTGTGGAAACTGTTCCTATAACAATTTATTAAATTCAAACTTAACTTTGAACAGTTGTAGTTGTTTCCTTTATTACTTCACCCTGTGGAAGCTCTCGCACTAGTGAAAGTATTCTGTCTAATTTCTGTACTTGCAGAGTCGTTTGGTCAAGCCACTGCTGCTTCTTGGGTGGTTTTACCATAACCCTCAAATTAGGTGACAGCTTTAAAGCCGTTATAGCCCCTCTGAAAAACGAACGTACATACACAATTTAATTTGTACAAAATACTGACACTGCACATACTTGTCATCACCCACAATAATAAACGGAAGCTTCTGATTAAATGCAATTCGTGTAAGCTTGCTTTTCCTTTTCGGCACAACTGCCTGCACGCAAATAGCCTTATATTTGTTAACGTTTATATCGAAAACGTAGACTTTTCCATCTGATGTAACTGCTGCAAAGACCGTACTGGAGTACGGAGCCCATTTGACATCGCCCACACAAGAGCCAAGGTCAAATATAAATAAGGGCTCGCTACGCATGTCCTCCCAGATCTTGACCCTCCAGTCCCCACTGCATGATGCGAAAATGTTTGAATTGAACTTATTAAAATCGATGCGGTACACAGAGAGATAGTGAGCGTCATATGTTATGAGGTATTTTGAACTATACGCTGTACAGCATTTATAAATGAGTCCCTCCTCAGTTCCCACTAAATAAATCTCTGGCTTGGTGGGATGAAAGCACATGCAAGTAGCGCATCCCTTAAGGCGAACTTGTGTGCCATCTGGCCCCTCAACAATACCGTTGTCTAGGAATAACGTGATGTGAACAGTAATACTGAATTTATGCTGCATCAAAACCCAGTTGAAAACTCTGCCATCTGTGGAGGCTGAAAAGAAATTGATCTCTCCATCGGCCATGTCAGGAGCCCATTTTAACTAAAGGTTACAATTTACTATGTGTTCAATTAAGCAGGAATTCGATCTTACCTCAGCAACACTTTCGGAATGTTTTTCCTTGACACCTTCTGACAGATAGAGTGGCTCTCGAGAGGAACTCATGAGGTCATATACTGCCACATTACCATCGTACATGCCTAAGAATAAAGTGTGGAGGATTAAGGACGTTGAAAGAAACAAGGGACAAATATAAATATGAAGGATGTTTGCTTTCAAATAAGTTGTTGCTATTTTGTCCGTTGTGACATTCATTGAACCAAATTTTGCGCAGCCTCGCTGTAAACCTAAGCAATTTGGTAAGTTATTGCCAGAAAATGTCTGTCTTAAACATTTTCATGGGCAACGATACACCACCCCGGCCATTGTTCGTTGGCTAAGAAACGTTGGACACCAATTGTTAAACAGTCGGCAGTGCATTATGTATGTATTATGTATTATACTTACCAACCACAACAAGAAAAGGATATTTTGGGTGTATATCAACGCACATTACCCCACTCTCGGTTAATACTATCAAAGATAAAATAACGAAAGAATTGAAGATTTCTCATGAACACAAGCTTACAGATATAATCAGGATAAGAAGGATTCTTCAGCGTGTAGAAGCATAGATATCCCTCACTAGGCTGTTTCATGAAATCATCTAAGGCATTCAAAGCGGTTACCATTCAGTTATCTGCTTTAAAGAAAAACCATCGAATTTTCTTACGTGATCCGAAACACACCGCAAACAAATCGTAATAGAACGGATTGAATAAGACGTCGGTGACGTGCATCTTCTTAGTCTTTTCGAAGACGAATTTCCACAGTGGAAGCAGTGTACCCTCACCCTCTCGGTACTCATCTGATGGATCGTCCCAATAACGGTAATCACTGGCAATCTCATCGTAGATGTTCTGATTAATCATGCGCTCAATGATTTGCCAGCATTTGAGATATTTCTTATTCAATTCAAATGTGGCTTCGTGATGTTCTTCCCTTTTCTTTTCTTTTTTCGCTGTTACTACGACCTATGAAACAAATTAATAGACAAAATATGTTTCAAAGGCTCGATAACGTTACTTTCTTCTCCTTTTCTTTCTCTTTTTGTTGCTGAGCAAAGTCCTCCGCATAAGAATCGTATATTGTCCATTGCAGAACATTGGCGCCATATGTCGACCTAGGTGGTGGAATTGTTTGGGTCTCCACAGACTAAAAAAAATTGTGCACAAATTTACTTAATTATCTGCTTTGCCGAAACTTCCTCACCCTCGTTGGATTGACGTAAGTCAAAGCCGCACGCTCACAAAAATTGAATTGGTTAATCAGTTTACGCTTTTTTGTTGGCGCCATAACTGGGGTTTCTGAAAAATTTCAAAGTTTATACAAAGAGGACACAAACTGCTGGGTATTTCAAATATGCCTTGAAACCAGTATCAGTTAGCAAAAAATTAACAATAAGAATAAAATACATGCGGAAAGCGTTTACCTTTCGGAATGTCTTCGCCTCCCTCATCTTCACCTTCCTCCGCACCTATGTAATCATCACCCCCCTCCTCCTCACCATCGTCCATAACATACTCTTCCTCTGGCTGGACATCTTCATCTCCATGTTCGGCAGAAGGTCTACGTGCTTGTTGTTGATCTTCGGCCATCGCCAAAGATTTCGAGGCTTTTGGCGCGGGTAGTGCAAACCCTTTTTCCGAGATCAGATGAGAAAAACAGAGAAAGCATGCAAAGTATTGGCAAACATGCAATCATGCAAAATACACGATGACAGACAAACTTATCAAGAGATTTTGATTTTGTCACCTCCAGCTATTACATACCGACATTTCCGTATTCTTCAAATTGAAGCCTAGCTTCTTCTGAATCAACGTGCAAGCATGTTCCCTTAAAACTAAATATCTCCACCACACTCCCTTCTAAAGGAAGCTGTTCAATGTGAATGAATATGAATTAATAACTATTTGCACAGGGGGATTCGAAATGGGTGTACCGCAACAAACGCCTTCTCCTTGAAGCTGTATATAACCAAGTTTTCGATGACATTGGTGTTAGTTGGAGTAAGTATTTTTGTAATTTCTTCTCCCAATTCTGCTTCCGTTAAATCTAGTTGATCGTCTGGCCTGGCCAATTGTCGAGACTTCATCCAAGCTTCGAAATCATCTTGAGCATTTCCGCCCGTTTCCTCTCCAGCCGGTGTCTTAACAGCAGTTCTTGATGATTGCTTTTGAAGCTAGTTTTATGTATAGAAAAGATGATATTTTGAAAATAATTTTTTTTTATAGATGCATAAAGATTATTTTAGTGCATCAAAAAATTAAATGTGGTAAAAAGTAAAACATGTGCCATTACTATTATATATTGAAATTTAAATTTCTTGTTCATGCAGTCAATAATTACGTAAATGAACGATATGAATCAAAAATATACAAAATTTCGACTGATGATGCTTACAAAATTGTGCCTTAAAACGATTTTGATTTTTTCTCCTTACCCATTAACATCAAGAACATTATAACTTTACAATATGGTTTTTGCATAATTTTTCCGTATGCCTTTGGAAGAATACAAATACACCAATTTATAAAAAGGAGTCGCACCAAAGCGTTGGCTTAGAAAATCGTATGTGAAAAAGAAAAGTGAGAAAATATGTTGCAACTCTTACGAGATGCCCAGTTTTAAAGTTTTCACTGAAGTTTTTCACGGCTTACACTTTATTCAGTTTGCCAAGTATTTTCCCGATAACTGCTACTTTCGGTAACTTTCTGCTTGCATATTTCCGGATACCATCATAAGCTAGTCACAAAGTTATCTATATTTGCAAAATGTTATCCATTTTAAAAACTCGTCTGGGCTTCACCTATCGGAAGGTGAAGGAGTTCCTCTTTCAGGTTTTCAGTGCATTATCCTGTCTTTCGATTGTGCTCTCGAGCAGGTAAGTCGAAATGGGCCGGACGCGAGCTTACATTTCATAGGCCGTAATATCGTTAATGCGAGTAGAATATTTTGGGTAGAGCTACTCTTAAAGGCGTCCGGCTTTTTCACCTTTTTCAATTTTTTTTTCTAGAATACAAACATTCTAAAATAGAAGCGTACTATCCAGAGTTTTAGGCTTTGGTCGACGCGCTTCGATGTTGTATACTTATAACACGTTCTGAAGGCGGTCAAAATCCGACAGCGTGCACCCATTTTTGTGATATAATCAGTTATTCACAAGTGAAAAAATAGCGGTATTGAACATGTTTTATTGTCAATTCTTGCGGCATACAATTCCCTATATTTTTTTATCACTCCCATAGCAAATGAATTTGAGCGGTTCGGCATTCTTAAGTTCTTCTGGTGATTCTTCGCATTCTCGACATCGCTATAAAGTGTAACATGGTCCTCGTAAGCTGTTTGAAGTATTTGATGTTCTTCAGTGTCATATTTTCTCCAATAACAGGAAAAATTCGAATCTTCTTAGCAGAACACAAAGATTGAATATTTTTTTTATATCTTAGAAAGAGAAATCCTTTGGAATCAAGCTTGGTTCAGTATTATCTACTTAACACCAACGTATAGATACATACATTGAATAATTGTTTTTACAGCGCCAGGCTTACAGTTTTTTTGGAAAGAAAATTGAGTAGGAATGGAAAAATTATTTGAAGATTCCCACCAAAATAAAACAAGAACTTCAACATTTTCGTACGCAATAAGCAGATTGATATTTTAGTCTAAGTTGAGTTCCGCAAGTGAAGATACTTACTCAGCTATTATGTGCCACTTACCTATTCATTCGATTTCTCTAATATTAATGTTGTAAACAATCCAATATACAGTAAAAAATAAAATAATAACATGCAAGTTTTATACTCACACTCAGAAATTAAACTACCTTAGGGGTTTCACCATCAACACAATCATCTTCAGCATCTAAGGATACATTACTACCAATATTTTCCTCGCACTCTACCACTCCCTCTTCGGTACTCATATTTGTATTTACAGATTATATTTTTAAGCCAATGAAAATTCAATTCAATTTAATTCAAAAACAAAACTCTACAAAGTAAAACACAACTACTGCAATTCCAAGATACTCGAATAAATTTAGATACCGCTGCTGCATTCACCAACTTCCACATGTTCTTTCAAATTCAGTGAAAAAACTGATTGCAATCGAAACAACTGCACCTGCGACAAAAACTTCCAAAAGGACCTTCTATGTTTTCAAATTTGTCAAAGGAGAAAGTTAAATGAAAACATTGTTTAAATTGGATACACTACAACTTTTGCAAATGGGCTAGAGTGCATGTGAAGAACCGTGCTGCCTTATGAAATCGAAACAACAAATTGGTCTTTGCGACATACCCCGTATTTCGATGAGAAGGCTTTCTGCGGCAATAATGTTGTCAGCGCCATTGGTGAGGCCTGTGAATATGCACACAAGGATAGCAAAAGTTAAGACGTACGTTTGCGATTTACAAGTGAGTGAAATGTGCCAACATGTTCTTGTCGGGATACGAATATGTGTGCGTGTTGTTTATTTTTTTTTGTTGTTCTCTGTTTTTTGTTTAAACTAATGTCGTGCATCGTTAACGTTGCATGTAT
Organism: Eristalinus sepulchralis; assembly: GCA_944738645.1. NCBI lineage: Eukaryota > Metazoa > Arthropoda > Insecta > Diptera > Syrphidae > Eristalinus > Eristalinus sepulchralis. The sequence continues at coordinate 61,978,342 of OX122886.1, forward strand.
AATGATTGCTTACTTTGGGATGAAAGAGCGTCTGTAATTGCCCTTCACGGAAGCAATTTTTTAAGGTATTTATATTTATAGTTTCGGTGGCCTTGCCGCGTTTCATGATAAACACTCGTAAAACTCACCAAGGAAATTAACTTCTTCAGGAAATACTGTATTTAAATAAAGACATTTTAAATGTACCAGGAAATAGTTTTGCAAGTTTCTTTTGTCAACGCTGAATAAATAAAGCGTTTAGTTCTGTTGCCATGGTTAGTATTCTATGAGAAATTATATTTAAAATTCAATAAAGATTCGTTTTCGGAACCAGTGCACTTCTTCTGTACATGTTCATGTTCAGGTTTCCTACTGCCTTTTGTAACGGCTTCTGGGTTGGTCTTCGTTGGAACCCAAAAGAGTAAGAAGTTAATAGTTGAATTATGAGAAAAAATCAGAAAGTGTACAAAGCTTTAAAAATGGAATAAACTTAAAAAACAAACTCGGTAAATCGTGGTTCAATTTAAACAATTTTACAATTTATTTTATAAATATTGTGAGTGAATATTATTTTCACTCCTTGCTTTGCGAATGAATTTGTTTTTGGATAAACAAATTGTTAAAAAATCTTTACCATTATTCGGTTGACATATGGCACTAAGTATAGATATTATTGAATTAACAATATTTTTTCTGATGTGGCACAAATGGATCTGTACCAGGACAATTTTTTACTAGCTTCTACTACTTCTGGCCAAAGGTCATCTCAGTCGAGGTCGTAGTCTTTTGCCTTTTCGCTATGGTTCTGATGCGAAGTCATTCACAGCCGGTAGTTTGGTGTCCATTTGTGTACATACCTGGCCGGCTAAGCGACACTTAAGCAGTAAAAAGTGTTGAAGGAAGGCAGAATATTCCACTTGTATCTACTTAACTTTTAATGCACTGTCCTCTGATTACATTTTCTTTCTGCAGAATATTTTCTGTGCCTAGCTGAAGTTAGTATTTTTGAAAGTTTAATAATACTTGTACAATTGAATCGGCGTCCTGGTAAAATGCGCGTACAAGTAAGCCGTTTCTTCAAGTACGCCTTGTACTTTCAACAATACAATAGTAAGATTTATACGAAAATAGCCTTCCCGCAAACAACATTAGAGACATTTTTTTAATCGCTGTTTGACCTTATTGAAACCTTAGAAGACACGCTGTTTTACCCTAAATGCATGCATTATTATACATACGTTTATTTTTTTATATAAAATGTGTAACGAATTTAAATGATTCCAGAACTCAATTTTACTACGAATATGTGTGTTTAATGACGAACACAAAAAATTTTTGAAATCTTTCTTGTATGCGCAAGATTTTCACGAATCGTCGAAAACTCTCCACTTAGCTATCCATCCCACTTGGAAATTTCACTTCAGATTTATAAATTTATTCAAAATGTTATTCATGTTGAAAAAGGACTCACCGAGAATCGTTTTTTGTCTGATTTACTCATTTTGCAGTAAATTTTCAAGATCTAACGCACAAAAACACAAAAGATTGTGAAGAAAATATAAAAAACAAAAATATGTTTTCCCTGACACTGAGCGATTGACAATTAAGTTTTTGTTTGTCAGAATGGAAATGAACGAGCAAGTTTCTATAGAAATTTCGTAATTTATTGACATCTCTTCGATTTATTTTTATTAGGCGCAAAGAAATCCGAATCTGTTTGGGCAAACAGCGTGATGCGGTCACTGAGTTCAGCTCGGGTGAACTTGTGAGACTCATAGTAAAATTCCTCATTGCCACTGTAACATGAAAATGACAATAAGTTGTACAGATTAAGACAGTTTTGAAGTTACTCTTGTGTTGTTTCAAAAACTCTCTCATTGGCCTGCTCCTCCATCTTTTTGCGGCAATTTTCGTGACTCTGTGTGATTGCAAGTGCCTCAAGAAGAATGGGGTTCCTGGAAGATGTGTATAGAAAATATTTGCTTTCATGTGCTTTCATGCATTATATCATACTTAATTCTGGTGACAAATGCATTGATCTCTTCTTCTGTTTTGCTAGAATCGCCAATGTATGGATTCTCGCGAATGTAGCGATTGCGTTTGACAAGGAGTTCGACCTTGAACTCCTCTTCATCGGTTAAGCCGCAACCTTGGCAGAAAAGTTGTTGAATGTTTTTGTTGTCATTTATGCAATCAATAAGATAGTCGGCTTCCATGGGAGAAGCTGTAAGGTCGACATCTTCGAGGGTATGGTGTGTTTTCAGAAACTTTGCAATGCATATAGACCCAGGTCTTGTAATCTTTAAACCTGATAGAGATAACGAGATTAACTCTTTATGTGTGTCTAGCGCTTTCATTAGTCTGCAAATTGGTTCATCTGTTATTGGGTTATTCGACACGTTGATATGGGTCAAAGAAGACGGACTGCTTTCGATTCCTTTAGCGAGAAAGTGAATTCCTGCATCACGAATGTGATTTCCAGAAAGATTAAAATTTTTGAGACAGGAAGTCGAATGAATGAATTCATAAAGGCTTTCTCCGCATTCATCATCCAGTTGGCAGTAGGAGAATTCAAGGTGTTCAACAAATATTGTCTTGACAACTTCAAGAATTATTGACAGCTTGATGCAGTCCATACGACTGCGGCGAATACAAAATCGTCTTAGATTTGGTAGTTTCGAGATTCCACTAAAATTCATACTTTAGGATTAGGACATTCAAGTGAATTCTTACTGTACCTGGCTAAGTTTTGCATGTCAACGTAAGAAAAGTTGAAGAATCTTGTGTGATAGTGAATGCCTAATTTTGGTGGCTGGAACTCAACAATAAGCGAATGCAAGTTTGAAAGATTTTTGACTATTCTCAGATCGACATGATGGCATAGTTCAACAGGATACACATCACATTCTTCAATGTCCTCAACGTCATCTTCTTTCTCCATCTCTTCTTCAACGTATTCCTCCTCAGCTTCCTCCATCTCTTCCAAATTTTCTTCACTCACTTGAAATTGATCTGCAGTTTTCCGAAAAGATGACTCACGCATAGACTGCAGTTTACGTATTTGCATCTCTTTTATATACGGCGAAACCAGTTTGCTGAGCTTGTGCATTTCATCGAGTAGCCATATTTCGACAGCTGTGCTTTCAATCACTTCCACATATTTCATGTTGATCACCAATTCTTTCCAACAAGTGTTCCTATCCTTCGTTCTTTTCTTAACTGCAATTTGGTCATCACAAAGGAGGCAATAGACTCGCTTCCAATAGATTTCGTCTTCAATGTTAATGCATTTTTCGATTGGAAGGTAAGGGTCAATACAGTCGTAGAATATCCTTGATTGAATTGGTGTCAAGTCCAAGTTAATTGGACGGCCTTTATAGTTCTCAGCTATTGTTTTCAAGCAGATAGCGGAAAGTAAAGGTACTTGTTTGGTTTTTAGATCCTCTGCAAAGATTGTGCGATTTTGTTCGCTTTTAAGTTTTTTCGTGGCATGAGATGTTTCATACGCATGGAGCGCAGTTAAGAGAAGTTCATTCGTGGGTATTTGGCGAACGTCCATTTGTTGAAATAAAACGATGACAGTTGAATTTTTGAAATCGAGTTTTTGATGTTTACTCCAGTTGATCAATGAATAAAATGATTACTTATTCAAAGGATTTGAGGAATGTTTTGATGGTAAAAAAGAGTAGTTTTTGAAATATTGATGACACAATATGGAGAGGAAACCAAGAGAGTCAAATACCTATACGAATGTACGTCTGACAATGTCGACTAAAGCATAAAGACCGTCAGTATGAAATTGAGACTATGGTGATGTGACCCTGCCTATTTTAGGTTTTTCTTGTGCTTGGTGTGTATTTTTAATATTACAATAAATTAAAGGTAATTAGAATAAGTTAATAAATAAATCTATTAAACTGTTAATATACAGGTTAGAAAAAAGGAAAACTACGCGGAACTACGCTAAACGGAAACAGTTGGATCGATACTTCGTAAACATGTATGTAGTATTATATAGGGGTTGGAATTGCCGGTGTGAGAGGCGACTACTAAAGATGTTCGCCCAGAATCATATGGGCGTCTTATTATATTATATTCGTATATTGACATCAATTTAAAAATGTGTCTTAAAATGAGTCTTAAGATCTCTTTTTCAGCAAGTTGAAAATTAGGTAATGGAAATGCTCGGAATGAACAAGAAATTTTGCACCCTTTTACATGGCATTAATCAAAGCCAAAATATAATACTTGGCCCCCGATTTTTATGAGAATGGCATCAACAAATTGGTCAAAAGGACGGAACAGATTAGCAATGAAGGGTATATGTCTGTTATGATTATATATTTTAATTTAAAATCCTTGCTTGCTTTTAGTTGCAATTACTATAAGAAAAACTCTTTGATTTGACTCTTGAATGCTCTAGTAAAGAATCCTCGATTTTTATAATTTCATTATAAAATATTTGATAAATAAATAATATTTGATAATAAATAATAATTGTAATATGAGTATGGCTGTTATATTTTTGTTTTTTTATTCCGAATCATTTCTCTTAAAAAAGAACTGAGTTTGACATCTGCGAACATTTGTGTTCCCAACAAAAAGAACCACATTCCATTGTTTATAATATACATGAATTTATTTCGCCACAAAATATCAGCAGAAGATGGTAAAATTTTATAAATATCTTGCATCTAATACATCGAAACAATTTTCATTTAATATTTTTAAATTCCAAAAATTCTCGAACGTTGTTTGGACATTGAATGTTCTTTCCAAGAAATAGCACAGTCGACATGGGGTGGAGAAAATCGCCCGAGAATTCCTTTGCCTTCCAGCCGAAGAAAGCACTTGGCTTCACTTGATTGCCGGAAATCTCGAATGGCAACAGATTTACACCGATTTGATTGATTTTTGAGAACTGCACTCGAAAGTAGTGACCATCGGTAGCCTTGATCCAGTAAAAGCCCTCATTATCGATGAATGGCTTCGTTTGCGACTTTTTCAGTGAGTTTGAGCGTTCAAGATCGAATATGTTGAAACTTATGTCCACGTCGTATGCATCGGGGGAGAGGTTGTTTGTCTCGATGGCCGTTTTGAGTGCGTAGTTGTCTAACCAATATCGTATTCCGACATTTTCGAATTCTTCCAGGACATGGTTAAAAGTTGTTTTAAGCTTGTCTAAACAGCAAGGTGGGGTATGTTTGTTAAGATACATGTAGAAAGGTTTCATGTTATAGACTGGACCAACGCATGATTTGGTTGTTCTCTCACAACCGATCAGATCGATTTCGGTCACTTGTGGGAGCGAAAAGTTGGATGAAGAGAATTGTCCGTCAAGTACAAGGTTGTGTGCTGGACCTTGGGAGTCCTTTGGATCAGTCTTTGACGTGATTTTGTGGGATTTTCTGATTATTCGCTTGATTTGAAGCTTTTTATACATTTCTTTGAATTGTCGCCGTCGGTTCTCCATGCGTCGCTGCTTTGTGTGGTATGAGGCGAAGAGGCGTCTTCCGTCCTGAAATGCGTTGGGAAATATGGTCTTCTGCAAGGGGGAAAGGTTGAGGTTGATAGTAATTAGTCAAAGCAAGTGCTGTGTGTTACCCCGATTCTTGCTGTTTTAGCTTGAACATAGAAGAGTTCTGGAAATGGGGTTCCAAATGGGTCTGGCATATCACGTAAGACCCCTGTGTCCACCAAGATTGCGTGTTTCTGCAAATACTGCAAGCCAAGAGGAATGAATAAGATGTGTGGTTTTATATTTGACAAAACCTACCAAATCACACTTGTCACTACTATTTACCGCTACATACTGTATCGTCCAATTGGGCAAATCTAAATTTACTTGTGTACAACTACTAAACGATTTCATGTTACCCGAGAACGGAACTATCACCATCTTCCGTACAACCCCATCAGAGTCACCAAGTGATACACCATCATCGGCGGTCACTTGTTCCTTCTGGCTATTATTGATTTCCTTGAGGATTTTCTGCAGCAAATTCTTATTGTTCAAACGCACACTGTCCGGCATAAATAGTACGTATTTGGTCTTGATGACCAGCAATGGATTCAATTCTCTGGATGACTTCTGAATGTCAAATCCCAGATTGAGGAAACGGACTGTGCTCGGCTCGGTTGAGTTGGTGTCATATGTGACGGGGGGATAGGGCAAACTGTCTTGCATTACAATGATTGGCATGTTGGGCACAACTTCCAGGATGCTATCAATCGACGCTTTTATGTCGTTTTCGAAAGTGTAAAACGTTCGAAATACGATTGTAATCGATTTGCGGATGTGCTTGTTGGCCGTTCTCAGTTTGTCCCTCGGGGATGGAGGTGATTTGGGTTTCTGGTGCAAGGCACCGTCATCACTCCCAGGATCTACAATTGATTTCCAAAGGACCGACTTCCACGTGTAGTAGAAGAGTATGAGATTGGCTATGACTATAAGGATAATAACCAGTTTCGCATGTCGCAAACGCATTATTTTCATGGTAAACTGTTTTTGCTTTTTGTTTTGAGGGGGTCGTTTAATGCTTTGATCTATGACACAAAGTTCCTGTTATTGGGGGAAAAAATCGCTCTTCGGAAAGGTGACTTCATTTTCTCTCTATGAATATTAACTAACTACACACAATAGTTTGAATGGTGAACTAATGTCGTCTTCTACTCTACTGTATTTTATATGATACAACACACACAAGGAATAAATACTTTAATTATTGAATATCTTTACATGGGTTGAGTTACATTTTGGTTTTAGTTGCTCTCGCGAAAGTGAAAAAACACTGAAAACTTTGACAGTGTTCTGATTGTTTGTGATATTTCTATATGCCCCTGCAGGGATACGTTGAAAATACTGGGATAAATCAATATTACCAACATGGTGGCATAAAAGGAAGTCCTTTCTTGCGAAACTTGAGCTTTTTTCAAAGCTTTGGGGATGTGTTCAGCACAATAAGGCGGTGACATTTTACACACCGTTACCTTCTTGTTTAATGAAAAAAAGTTGTTAATTATTTTTCAATTCCTTTCGGAGGAAGACGATGAGGCTGTGATGTACATAACATCGACACGTACCCTAAATCAATAGGAATTACATCTTTACGACTTTTGATTGAACGATATGAAAATAAATACAGTTTTGAAAATTAGTGTTCTACGAGGACTACGATTCATTAAATTTGCACCGCAAGGCGGCGTATAGTCTCAAATCTGAAAATGATTTAAATTTGTTTGAATGATAATAAATACTGAATGGCGATTTGATGTTATCTTCGATATTGTTTTGAATTTATCGTATTGTTGGACACATAAAATATTTTAAATTCATAACATTGACGTTTGCCAATGTAACAAATGTTATATTTCTTAATTTCCTATTTTGAATGTTCGAAAACACAAATTAATTTAGGATTTCATTTAAGCATGTCCTGGAGGAATACTAAAGACCTGCGGACGTTCACTGTATATTACTTAAGATAATCCTTCAGTTAAGCAATATTAGTCGAAAATAATTCGCCATTAGTAGGTTCCACAAGAACGCTTTCTTGATTTTGGCGAAAAAAGGCCTCATACCAGCCCTATCTATGGCAAAAATCGAGCAACTGACAGGTGATTTCCTCTTCGACGGTGGTAAATATCCAAATATCAACAACCAATATCTATCTCCTCTAATTAAAAAAAAAAAAAAACAGATGTCTGGAAACGTTTTGTTGCCTAAACGTGAGTTAAAGGCATTAGAAGCCGAGACAGACTAATTGAAAATGTGTAAAACGGTATGAAAGCTGATTTGTGCGCGTTACATCTGTACATTCCTTAATGAACTAAACTTTAGCTACTTTAACTCACCCTGAAGTGACAACGTCCCGTAATGCAAATAAAGTCCTAAGAAGCAAAAATATTGATCCAGAAAATGAAATCCTTTAAAAGGACACATCAGGGGACTATGTTTAGAAGACATGATGTGCTCCTGCAACTCTCGCATTCAGAATTTCTGTTGAGTTTGAATTTGAATGGCCCAATAAATTAATTTTTGCACGTGGTTGTCAATTTCTATGATTTCTTGATGTTGGACATTTCAGGACTCCGCCCGTCTGACGAAATAGTTTATTTAGGGGTGACAAATTGTTGGAGTGTCAGCGATGCTACAAAGATAAATCCCATTAAGCCTACAGCATCCTTAACCGTTTGACAGACAGTGTCATAGCAAGGACCTCAAATCACAATTCAATCTGAATTAGAGGAGATCCAAAGTAAAACTTGATTTTACAACATAATCAGGTCCCCAGCTCAAATAAACGAATTGTATTGAATTACTAATAAATACGATGGAAAATAATAAAAAAAATGATACGAAATAATTTAATAAATTATATTTTTGCACTAAAATGCGAATGCCAATAGTCGAAAATAACATAAGAGAAAAATCTACGACACAGGGGATGTGTCAACCTTTTCCAGTCGTGATTTTGCACTTTAATTGTGTCACTTAAGAAAAAACAAGGAATTTTTTTTAATTTTTAACATGAATGCAACAAGTGTACAATATTCGCATGGGCAATATATGTATGTATATATTCTCAGAATGTGAAGCAAGTTGCGTTCTTCTGTTAAACTTAACTCATAGAATGAAAAGGAATGTAGGTTCTGTGAAATCGAATGTACGCTAATTGCGACTCATGTGAAGAAACCTGACCAAAATAAAATCTTTATCGCAATTTTTTTTTTTTTTTTTAATTAAAAAAATCAAACAACTTCTTTGGGTATGCTACCACACATAGTATATTTCATATCATGTTGTTTTGAACATTTAAAAAAAAATATACATATAGCTGCACACATACACTCATAAACCATCTTTACAAATACCATCTTGGCCAACAGGAATCCTTACAGAGACGTAAATCATATTTGTACAATCTTTTCGTGTATAATCAATACTTCCACTTACACTCTACAATTTTCTAGTTCTAAAGTAATAATTGATCTCGTTTGCATGTACAATTGGTTCCACTGAATTAAGGTACATTCAATTTCCATCCTCGAGATTGACAAGAACTTCGGTGAGTTTTATTTTCCAATAGCGGGAAAAAGAATGGGGAAAGGAGCTTCGATTTCTTGATTCTTCTGCGGAGTTGGTGGCCGTGGATCTGGTTCGGTGCAACCTAGAAGCCAATATGTTGTAACTTTTCCCTTTCCCTTCAGTTCAACTTCACCACGGAGTTCTATTTCGAACGTCCCGAATTTGTCGAAAATCGCCTTCGCTGCGGAGGACACGTGAATCTTGAGCGCTATAACTGAAAATTACTATAAATGATGATGGCGGTACCGAACGAATGCTTACGTAGACCGGACGATTCCATGCGCGAGGCTGTGTTCACTGTGTCACCAAACAGACAGTAATGAGGCATTTTCTGGCCGACCACACCGGCGCATACGGGACCGGCGTGAATTCCAATTCGGATTTTCAGTTGACACTCTGGCTTGTGCTTGATGCTGAAGGACTTGACAGCTTCCAGGATGGAGAGTGCCATGAGACCTATCTCCCTGGCATGGTCATCCCCATTCCTCTCCGGTAGTCCTGACACCACCATGTAGGCGTCTCCTATAGTTTCAACCTACGAACAAGAGGATGCTTGGAGACATAGGAAATTAGCTGAAATTGATTTACCTTGTAAACGTCGTAGAAGCCTATGATCCTATCAAATGTGCTGTACAAGTCATTGAGGAAGCTCACCACTTCCATTGGTCCACTCTGAGCACACAGGGCTGTGAAGCCCACAATATCACTGAAGTAGATAGTAACACATTCGAACTGCTCAGGCTGTACCATTTCGCCTGCTAAGAGTTGAGTAGCCACTGGTCTGGGAAGAACCTGATAGAGTAGTTCTTCAGTTCGACGCTTTTCCATGCTGAGCTGTTCCGTTTTTTCTTCAACCAGACTCTCCAAGTTGTTTGCATACTGCTCCATGCGTCGCAAGAGATCATCCATTAAATTCTCACAGAATCCCCTACAAAAAGGCATTTCCTACTTGGAAAAGTCTAATTAATTAAAAGGTCATACTTCATGATAAGCCGTACGGTGGATCGAATGGTGACAAATGCGGGTCGATCGTCTGGATTATCGGCCCAGCATTTCTCCATGAGCTCAAGGACATCCGGCGGACAGTCTCGTTGGCCAACAAATGGTCGAAATGGCGGCGATTCGTGGGCCTCAACACGATTAAGTATTGTTTGAATGTCCATAAACTGACGGGCGGTTTCGTAGGGACCACCGCGAACCACTATTTCCTCGAGGATTATGGCAAAGGAGTAGACATCTCCCTTTTGGGTGGCAGGGTTCCCAGGGAGGATTGTTTGTGGAAGAAGCTCCGGAGCTATCCAAAGGAAGTCTGCAAATAAATTTATTCGTTAGAGGTGCAGTCACTTTGAAAGTGAATGGTATTCACTGTTGAAGTAGTTTTGATCCTTGACGAACTCTGAGGGGGTTGTAAGCGTCCGAAGTCCAAAGTCTGAAATCTTTAACACAAAGCGTCCGTCTATCAAACAGTTGCACGATCTCAGTTTACCGTGAACTTGAACGTCACTGTTATGAAGGTATGCCATACCCTGCCGAAAATAAAGTGCTTGTATGCTTGTACAAAACTATAGCACAGTATAAAGCAAACCTTGACAATATCGTGAATCAGTGACATACGAAAGTTCCAGTCCAATTGAATAGCTTCATTTTCAAGGACATCTTTGAGACTTCCTTTCGGGCAGTATTCGGTCAAAATCAGCACAGTGGGACGTGGAAGATCGATACAAGCACCGACAAATCGGACGGTGTTTTCATGACTTACATCTCGCGCTTGTTTTATTTCCCACAAGAGTGTGGATGTAATGTCCACTTTCTTTTTTGACACCTTCTTGATGGCTACCCGCTCTCCCTTGTAAATGCCAATTGTTGTGAATACTTGCGTGAGGGGTAATGAGGTGCAGCTTGCTATTGAAGCTCGTCCAGAATGCACGCCATATTGTTGAAGCGAGAAATTCTGTGAATAAAATTTAATTGGATCCGGCTTTGCGAAGTATGTTATACGTACTTCGGCATTCAACTTCTGCAGGCCAACCTTACTGCCAAAGAGTCTTCCGACTTCTAGAAGAACCTCATCGGGGCGTACACGCCATGACATGTTATTCAACTCACTGTTCAACTTCATTTGTCTAGAAGAAAGCGAAAATGTAACAAAGTATAATTTCTCATCACATAAACTCACTTGCACATCAGATACACCACAAGTGTCGTCGAGCCCAGGAAGATGGCAAAGGCAAACGTTACATACATGATAATCATTTCTAAGCGACGGTGAAAAAGACGAGAGAAAATAAGTCCATTATAAATTTCATACACAAGATAAATTTCCACGCACCGTTGCCATGGCACTCCGGCGAATTTCCCAAGAAGCCACATTTCGGAATATCCGGTGGAGGACCCTCCCGCCCACCAGGCCAATGAATCCGCTTACCATTGACTGACGAGTAATTTCTACACGAGTGAGGAAAGAAATTTTAATCCTTAAATTTCCATATACGTATTTCGCGACCAACGTAAACGCACCGATTCAGTCCGTAGTAATGTGCCACAACTTCGAAGCGTCCCGTGATTGGGTCTAAGTCGAGAATTGAGTAATCAGCATCGCGGTCGCCATTGTCATCGATGCGCACGTGCCCGGTAATACCTTTGAGAAATGGCAGCAAAAGCGAATCAAAATCATCGTCAACCTCTTTCCACTTTGCTCTTACCATGGAAGTCCCGATTCCACATTCGTCTGGTAATTGCCACTCCGTCGCGGATGTCCTCACCCTCCGTGAGTGTTTCATTTAGAGCCATTCCCAGAAGGTACACGCCGTCGTAGAATGCACCGATGAATATGTTTACCTCTTCGTCTTTGCTAAATGTGTAGTTGTAGTATCTTGTTGCCATGTCCCGGACATTGTCTGCGAAACCCTGGAACTTTGGACTTGTCGGTTGCAGCAATGACACTCGAAGTAATGCCTCGTATGCTGTGCGAGCCTTTGTGTCATCGGCGTCTTCCATTTGCCAATCGTGATCGCCCCAGTATGAACTCTAAAAACGTGTGCACATTAATTTGGACGCCCGTTGTTCTTACATGCATAGTTACCTGAAATATCTCTACATCGAGAAAGACCCAGTCACCTTTTGTCATCTCTAGAGCGTGAGCGGCTAACATGAATTTTCTCACAAGTGTTCCACGTACGGACAGTATAACGACTGTTGATTTTAATGCCCCTGATTAGTAGTAAATTAAAAAGATCTACACCCTATGCCATGCATCCCATGCACTCCTCTCGTATAGTAATGATAATTGAATGACAGTCCGCAAGGGACCAGGGCCTAGTTTCTTTAGCAACTAGCGTGTGCGTGCTACTGTTCCCTCGCGAGAAGAGGTGACCTACATTATGTGTACTGTAGCAGGGAAAGCGGGCGGATTGTAGCTCTTCTGGACAAGGACGACGGACGGACAAAATCCCTAAAGTCTCAAACTCCAAAGGGGTAATAAACTGAAAAGACCAGAAATCTTGAAATGCTAAATGCTCGAAATCATAAAATTTTGCCAAGTCTGGGAAGTTTTGCTTTACAGAATCATGCCCTTGCTCCAAATTCTACAGCGAGCGCTTCATAATCATCCCCGATTTGTTCTTGAGATTTTGGGATATATGAGACAATGCCAAGCATTAACTTAAACGTTAATAAATTCACATTGGCAGTAACTTCACACACATTGCCCTTCACAGGTGGGCAATAAAATCACTTTTGAAAAGATAAGCAGTCATAATTCCACCAGAAATTGTTCGAGATGAGACAAAGGGTTATGGCTTTGGCACAGGATGCAAGCCCTCCATTTGTATTTAAAGTACTCACCTCTGGCATACATACTTGCATCCTTCAGATAGTTTTCATAGGGTTCCTGCTCGTTCCCATTTAGTTCTCTAACGAAACTGAGTAATCCCTCCTGCCGCAAACCATACTCAAGGTTCTTACCTAATTAATTAACTTTTTATAGAAACCATCCTCTGGCGCGTACAAAGTGTTTGCCATGTATTACCTACTGTCAATGAAAACAAATCAGATCGATCCACCAACAAGGCCACATGCTTCCACCTAAATTGACGGAAAACGCTAGCAAACACCAGCTTCAGTCTGCACTGGCAATAGGACATCCGCGTGAGTGTTGGGTATTTTGATTTGTCCTTAAACATCCCCTGCAAAGTAAATTCCACACAAAACAAAAGAGGCGAATGAATGTATTTGCTTGTTAATTAGGTTAAGGGATGGTGCGTCTTTGTTTTTTTTTGCAAAGTTCTTTAATTTTCTGTTGACTTAGATGTGTTTGACGGGCTATCCTAATGATAAAGTCCTTAACTTTAAATGCAAATTCAGCATTCCATCCGAGACACGACAGCAATTAATTACATCAATGGAATCAATTTTGTAATGCATCAAATTGAATGGGGCTATTAGGGAGTCGGGAGCAATGCAGCATGAAGTGTTCCGCCGCGAAGGAACACGCAATCGACATTGCACAATGAGTAATTAGGTTTATTGCCAACACAAGGAGCCATTAATGTCCTGTGATTCGTGGTATATGACGATGCTCGTTTGCTGGCGATATGTACTTAACCAGTGCGGCGATCGTAAAATCACTTAATGCAGGTTTGTGCATCCGCATACAAATCACTTTGTTTAAGTGCTGTTCAGATAACTTTAAACTGCATGTACCGATAACGTAAATTACATTGACAGTTTATTATTTATTGCTTCTGATGACTGAATGATAGGACATGGAAGGCAGAAAATTGGACGTGGACTTCATTTCTTCAGGAGTTTGTTTTAAGCAGTCCACGAGTATTTAAGAATTGACGTTTGAATCTCCGTATTTGAGAACACATTTAATTAAAGTGGTAGTTAGATAAAATAAATCAATGCAATTTGGTCCCTGCCAAGTTAATTAGGACTGTCCAGTTAAGAACATAGACAGATGACAGTACAAGACTTGGACGGAATCATGCGAATCATCAATTAGTGCCCAAGACGTTGGACGTAAGTGACAATCTAAATGATGCATTGTAATTAAAGACGGGACAATGTACTGAAATAAGTATTTGTGTAAGATTGCCTTGTATTTTTAGATCAATTCAAGAATTTACATATTCGAAATGGGTGACTTTAAGGAATTTAGCTTAAAAAGGGCAAATTTTGGTTGATTAATAAGCAAGTGAAAAAAATTTAAGAGAATTGAATGCGATTTTCTTGCTTTTACAAATCCAGGAGTCAACTACGGAATTTTTACAGGTACAAATTGTGTTGATGATAGAAGATTGCGGTGTCATGAACGCTTCTTCCTTTACAAATATCAGAAACAGACGCAACGCAGCTATTGGAATCGAACTTTCATGATGCGTGCTCAAAAAGAAGAACCGGATCACAGGGTAAGTGCGTTGATTTAATCAATATTATTAGTTAATATATAATACAAGCGTAAGCATATTTGATTATTGGGTTGATGTGTGGTGATGGTTTAATTGAACTGGCGTTGTGAATCAGTTATAAGACGTTTATGCGGAAAGTTCCGTTTTCACATTTTCGAGAATAATATATGTAGCTTACTAATAAAATTTAATTTGATGCCTCTAAATTCTATAATAGAGAATAGCTTATCAATAAATACAAGTCTCTCTAAGTTTCTTTCACAATCAATTAAAACTTAAATACAAATTAGTTTATACTTTAGTTTAATGTTTTTAATGTGTAAGAAAACTGTAATAAGTGAATCATACTCGTTTTATAAAATTCAAGGACGAAATTCCTAAATGACATATTCACGAACGTACACACATCAAAAATTAAGCCGAATTTATATAGTTAACGACCATTTATTTAAAGTGCTCTGAAATATACAAAAAAAAACACTTCTTTCACACACTTTCTACACAACTAAATGATGGCCTGTCCTGAGAGAATTAAATAACTACCCACTTCCATCATCCTCAAATCACAAGATCCCACTTTTCCACAGGAGAAGCAGACAACAACCCCTTCAGGGGTTGCTTTCATCAACGACGGTTTTTGACCACAGGCGACAAAACAATGCCAAATATCAATTCTTCACCTTACTCTGTCACTTCACGTTATTGACTATTGACCTACTACTCGTGTGTGGGTGTAAATCATCTAGGAGGCAACCTCAAACTGGTAATATGTATCTTCACATCACTGTCTGTGTGTGTTACTTTTTTTTGCTCTCCT
The DNA here is from genome assembly GCA_944738645.1 of Eristalinus sepulchralis. Classification (NCBI taxonomy): domain Eukaryota; kingdom Metazoa; phylum Arthropoda; class Insecta; order Diptera; family Syrphidae; genus Eristalinus; species Eristalinus sepulchralis. Next base: position 61,993,637 of record OX122886.1, read on the forward strand.
TTTTGTAGCACTAGACATGGACACAATCATCGGATTCATTAGCTTTAATTATTCTGGTGAACTTAAACTCATTAAAAATTCCCGGAGGCTTTCAATACTGTGGATACCGAACAGGATGAGCTCAACCAAAGCGATTATTACTAATCACCCTTCAGTCACAGAAGACAGAACTACTGGCACAGTCCTGAAGTCGTCCTTGGACACGACACAATTAAGAGTGAGAGCAGATTAATGGTAAAAAAATGTTTCCAAGCAGAATGTCAGGTGTTTGTAGGTAGCGTTAATCCCATCTATCAGACCGCATTGCAAACCAATCAGTCTTGGGGGCACGCATTGAAGGACAATTTGCAATCAATTGCATGGGCGTACTCTAATTTTAAGTTTTCAATCAGGACCTGTCGCCTTACACCCTCTTAGGAGAGGGTCTCACTGACCAGTTCACTAATCAATAATGTGCTTTAAGTGGATGTCGGTCAAAGGGCTTCCTAGGTAAATGCGATGTGACGTCTGGTTCTCGTTGAAGCACACATCATCCCGGCATCTCCGATGGATAATATATTAACATTTTATGATCGCATAGCCCTTCGGTAAATATTAAAAGAACTTAACCTTTATTTGTCACGTTTAAAACGAACGCTTTATGCAGGGATTGTGTAACTGCTTTAATGTGAAGTGAATTTTGTCTCTTCTTCGGCATAGTCCTAAGCAAACAATAAATATCCATGAGAAGGGATGGAACCGAAGAAATTAGACAGATTGATATTTGCTTGTGTCTCGGTGTGTGAAAGAATTTAATTTTTATATTAAGCATGCAGTGTTCGGGACTTAGCCGGAAAATACTCACCGTACTTTCGTTTTTCCATTTGTGAATTTTCCCCAAAATTCCAGACGTTACCGTTAGTTCACCTTCAGATGGAGGCTAAAAATTATAAGGGAAATATTAAAGTGTTTATCGATTTTCAGTAACTGAATAAAACGTTGTGACTTAGGTCAAGTATACACAATTTGAAAATTATTTCATTTAGCAACCATTATTAGCTGTGTATAGGAAACCTGGATTAAAAAAGTTATGATGCTGAATTATGTTTAGTTTCTCAGAATGTTCTGGATAATCAAGGGAAAGCATTAAATGTTTGGAAACATTCAACATACTCTTCCATTTATAATAAGTCACAAATATTTTATCTTTTTCAATGGTTCAAATTTTTCATTATTTTATTTTTTGACGAGAGAAAAACAAAACATGTAAGATAGAAGACAGTAATGAAAAATAATGGTATCGATGGTTAAAAACAATACATACTTGTGGCAAGAAAACGGCACCCGACCATAGGGAGTGCTGAAGTTTTTGGAGCGCTTTGAGAATTTTAGTTCTTTCACGCTTCAACTGAAATGCTTAGCTCAGTTGAAAAGCATCCCACATAGATAAGTCAATACGTTATCTTACCACTACCATGTATTCAATGCTTTCCAGATCCTAATCTTATATTGTCGTTAAACTTCTTTTGCTACCCCGTACGCTTACACCTGACATGAAGTCTGCAATAATTGCATAGTTTTGTTAACTCGTTAGGCCCTTAACTAAGTTTTCTAATCGCATTTTCGGTTATTTGTTATAAATTAATATCATTCGTGTACAACTGGAATTTAATGGTTTAACGAGTCGCACCGTAGGTACTTGGCAAATTAAATTTTGCAAAAAAAAATCATCTCCTTTATGCGTTCACTTTCAGTGAAGAACAAGAGAACTAAATGCAAAGACTACGTCATCCATCCACAACATGGACGAACCCATCACTTAGGGAAAAATAACCAATCACCTTCTTATTCTTAAGTTTTCAATAATGCCAACCGGGAGCTGCTTGAGTGCGCTAACAGTCTCAGTCAATAACTAACGCATACATCATTTGTATTGGCACCTTGTCTGGATAATTTGAAATTCTGATGTTGATCTCATGTGCAGCGTAAGTTTTGTACGTACTTCAATAAGGAAATGCCAGCAATATCGGAAGATGTATGCTAATTATATTGATTAGAAGTGCTGTGAAATGCAATCCTTTATTTAATGGCTGGTGGAAGACGGTTTAAGTTTAAGAAGTTTAAAGGGGAAAACATCGAAAATGTTTGAATATTTTTTCCTTATACTGTTGTTCAATCTCAAAAGACACACCATGCAGCAAGTATCAGTAGCAGGAATGCACAAATAGATATTAAATTTCAGGCACCACACTGCCCCCATCTGCTTGAAAGGCGACTCCTTCTGGGTTCTTCACCCAAACGAATAATCACATCTACTAATGTAGCGCTTAGTGCAAAATATGAATTTGACATCGAGCAGGGCAGGGGTTGTCTGGAGCAGATTAGAAGAATAAATGGGAATCATTTGTTTTTCGTCAACCAATGCTTGACTCGTATAAGCTTCGCAACGCAATTTGTATCGTTTAGGAAGAAAACCTATAAGGGTTAAATTTTAATTAAAGGTTATGGAAGCAAACCCGCGATTCTTTGTTAACAGAGTAACGGCTCTTTTGTGAAAGGTGACGTTATTGATTTAATCGTTTAATAAAGGAACGACAGTCATAAGGTTGCCAAAGGGAAATTAGTTTTAGAATGATTCACATACCTGATCACCCATTCCCGTGATGATTGGTGTATTCCAGTAGGCTGCCAATCGAGCAACTGGTTCCAAGGCAAAGGCACATGCCGGTCCAATAAATGCTATAACATCATCCTTAAAGTGCATATCGGCGGCTAGACCAGGAGCCCGTGCTCCTGAACAAGATGGATAGCTACGCGGAGGTATTATAAAAATTATAAAAATACACATAATTAAATAGGTCATGGCTAAATGGTGCAAGACAAGACATAAACTCTACTACAGGCACAAGATAAAATGTGAATCCCTTCTGAAACAAAGAATTCTCTCTTTCGTCATTTAAATAACACGCATAATTTCATCATTCCACTCGGGCAATTGAGCACTGCTTTACACTTGACGACAGTGATATCGACCGTCTCAGTACAATTTCATTTGTGTGCAAATAACCAAGCGGCTATTAGAATGTCCTGTTCGTTTACCCACCTCGCTTGAACTTTTCTCAGAGTGATATTATGTGGTTTTAGGAATTCCCTGTTGATGACATCCAAGGCTAAGTCAACAGCTGGTCCACAGCGTTCCAAATCAAACGGTGAATCTGTTAATTTGGAAGGTGAGAAAGAAAACCTTCTAGATGCCGAGTTCACCTGTGGATTCATTTACCTAAATGCGAAGCCATCAACACACCGACATTGAAGACCGTCATACCGGTGTCCTCATAATCAGCTGCAGCTTCTCTCTTCGCTGGACGCCATGTTCTCTGTTGCTGCTCGCCTAGCAACTGTTGCTCGATACTGCTTGATCCACCAATAGCCAACGAACCACTTCCGTTAACATCTTTAGGCAGTTCCTCCCAGAAGCCGTCGTCGAAATAAATCTTCTTCGATTCATAAACAATCCCAAAAGTTCTTATTGCGACCAAAAGGCAAAAACCAGTTGTCAGGAAGAGATTTAATCGCATTGCAAAATACAGATGACCGATGCAAACTCAAATGATAGTATTCCGAAATTTGATTTTCTTAATTAACTGAAGAGCGGCTCACTGCAAATCATCGTTGGCATAATGGTGAGACCATCCTCAGGAGGACATCAGTAATATCCTGTGAATTCCAGCGAAAAAAAATTCACATTTAACTTGTAAATCAATAAAGATGGGTCTTCTTTTCTTCTGTGTCATGTAAATGCTTCCCTCACTCGAAAATAATTATTTGCTTCTGTCGCTCAAAAGCGAAGAAGTGATGTGTTATTTCCCCATTGGGACAATCGACTTTGCCCACAATGATGGAAATTCTTTTGAAACGTAATTGAATTTACCTTGTCACAGAAATATTGGAGTTGAGTGACTAGGTGATATTTTTTTAAACTGCTTCGTGCGAGTGAAACCCTTTCATTTGCTTTTGATAATGACGAACCCTTACCTAAAGGACTTGGTTTTGAGAGAGAAAAAGACAGGAGCCAAAAGGACTTTAAATAAAGTTTCAATGACTTGGCTTTAGGGGACAACCCTATTAAAGGTCTTGCAACTAATTGCAACTATTCTTCTACCCTCGTCAAGTAAACCAAAGTGATAATAGGTATCAATTTAATAAAATATATATTCTGAATCTAATTTCATTATCGTCGTTAACGTGTATTAGATTTAACCAACAAAAAAATTAAATGACCAACAGCCATCAAAAAACACAAAATTCAACGTTTACTCTACATACTCAAGCGCATTTGATGCGAGCGTAATATTATTTTTAGCGCGCTTTTCACTCTCGCAATCACCTTAAATTCGCTCATATCCCCGAAAATCACCTGTCTTAGTAACAGCAACAGTCCATTTTCAGTAATAAAGTCCTTCAACAGTGCAATATGTTCAATGAAAACACACCACCACTTTCGATTTTCTTTTCACTCGCTCACTCACTCGAAACTCGTACACCAACACCTCGTAGTTGCTTGAAAGTCTTTAAGGTGAGAGCACGTTTAAATTGAATTTAAATCAAAATACACTTGCCCCTATATCACACCACACCAAAGGAGAAGATTAACACCAGTTGCGAATAACGATATCTTTGAAGAAAGGAATGAAAAATTCAAATTCACTCTTCAGAGGAGAGATCCTTTCGCAACGGCCGACCGACTATGAATGAGCTTTCCAGCGACCAGGAGGTCCCTTATAAAAGTTTCTCGACCTGTGCCATCATCTACGCCAACATTGAAACAAAATGCTAAAATTCTTCCCTTAAGAATACTGCCGGGCGGTGTTGGCGCACTTTGGCTCATTGCTTCGAAAAATGGCAGTGAAAGACGGGGACTGAAGACGGTGCGAACCAAAACGTCTGGGCTCATTTAATTCGGTCAATTAAACATTTTATTTCCATAGTCAGAATAAGCACTGCAGTCAGTGCAAGAATTTAAGTGGAGTGCTGTGTTGAGTTGATGGACATAGATTTGAAGTTAAGCATGAAGACTTGGATACGGAGCCAAAGAAGAGGAGAGACATTTGTCAACTACAACTTAAGGTATATAAGTCTCTGCTTTAAGAGTACCTGAAATACGATGTTGCACAAAAAGAATTTGAGAGAGAGAGACTGAGTCTTGTTTGGTAATTGGTTTCTAGTTTTCTCATGCGACTTTGAGTTAACAAACGTAGTTGAGCATACTCGTACAATGCGTACATGCTTTATCTCTCGTAGTGTTACTGCAGATTGATGAGCCTCAAAATCAGTTAAATACGGGTAACTGTAGTCAAACGTATAGTTAGGGTTGGCTACAATATCACAAAACTCAAGACCCCCAAAACCAAGATCCCGAAATTTCCAAAAACTCAAAAAACACAAACTGAAAGCGGAATTGGAGGTAATAAGATACCTCCCTGCAACCATCCACTTGCTGCTGGCTAAAAAATTCGGAGTGGTTACTAAATTTAGTTAACTGCAGAATTTCTTCCTTTCGAGATTTTTGCCATTTCGGGATTCTGGCTTTTCGAAATTTTGGAGATTCTGTCCGTTACCCGTGTAGTTAGCCCTTCAGTTGAGAAAAACTTTGTAAGTATCGATAATAGACTAACTATTTTGGTAATAATAATAATTTTCCTTCGACTTTTATGGTGACTAGAGTAGAAAAATAAAAAAAGGATCAACTTACGTTTTGACAGGGATTACTGTCATATTCAGGAGATTATTGAAAATGTGATCGCCGTGGCTTAATTTGTAAATGCGTCGACTCACACGCCAAGGTCCCAGATTTGATTCTCGGTCTGAAAACTTCGAGTTTTTTCATCTCTTTTAAGTTGCTGACAAAACTCAAGGAGTACTGATCGTCAATTCGGCATTCAGAGTCGACTAAACTTTAGGCAGCTTCTAGTCGTGAGGGAGAACAATAGCACGCACGTTGTTAAAGAGAGACCCTGTGGTTGTAAATTCAATTTACCTCCACGTCTTAACAATTTTCTGGCGCAGAGTTGAATGTTACCGTCTTTTAAATTCTTTTAGCCGTTATTAGTGGAGTGTATATGCCAAATATGTTCTGCATGTCCTGTTTTTGAAATGTTTGGAGTTCCAAGGGTGTATGCTCTATCATCTGAGTATTTAAACGTCATTAAAATCGGGTTAAAAGTAGTGGTGGGCCATATAAACATTGGAGAACATATTTTTCGTCCTAAAAAGTTAATATTTCTTGGGTATTCGTATGCAGAGCACAGATATTTCAAATATTCAGTTTTGTTGAGAAGACGAAGGCCCTAGATGTATGTAGATGAAATACAATACATGAAAATAGAAAATTGGGAAACGGGTCGATTACGAAAGTTGTGCAAAATTGGAGCTTGCATTATTTGGCACCTACTCTTTATTGTATCACAATCCTACAGTGACCTCGAGTAGGGTATCTGAAATGTTGGCACTGCGGGACTTTTTCCAGACTTGGGACAGTAAATTTGTATACCACCTTAAAATCGATTCAGCCAGACTTAGTTAACTGATCTTTTCAATTTCATAAGCAAGGTTGTACACATTTTCGGGTATTTGCTTAGTGAAAAGGAAATAAGATATAAATTAAAAGTTCAGCGTCAAATAATCCGTTAGGGACTGTATGCAAGATGTTTTTCAGTAGTTTTTGTGCTATAATGTAGAAATAATCCCTATTTCAATTTTTCAACAAGCAACATCATTTTGCGTCATTTAATAAGGCATATCATGCAACACAGTAGACAGCAATGACATCCGCTAAAATTTTTCTATGGACCGCACCCATAACCCACCCTCACAACCAATCTCATTCCTTCAAACGTTTTCATGTACTTTTTGTTACAGGCGGGATCCGGTAGGAAATTTAAGGGACTATGGATTATTTCAACAGAACTGGCAGCAATACTTATTCGTAAATGAGCAATACCATTATTTTTCTGACCGATTTGTTGTGGGCGGCAACATTGAACGCTTCAGTTACACAATGCAAGACACCTCATTCAAAAATACAATTCTAAGAATTTATAATTTTTCGCCTTTGACACATTCCAAAATTTCAATTTACAATTTCGATTACCCTTGTTCACTTTCCAATCAAATATATTTGAAACGTGAGAAAATCTAATAAATCCATAAATCATTCATCTCTTCTATGATTGGAATGTTTGTATGGCTTTGGAATTTTATTGTATCACAAACAAAGCCGACCAAATAAAATAATTCCGAACAAATTAACACCTCCATTCAATAGTATTAGCGATACTTAACTCTCCCCTTAGTCCTGCTTTTCTTCACCACCCCCAACGCAGCAAAGATACACTATAAATATTGTTATTGTATTCGGCCCCATTGTAAGGGATGGTGGTGTAGATTTTCATTCATCATTTCTGTTTACAAAAATTATCCACACGCATGTTAGTTCCCTCTTGAACACAGACAGACTTTCCTTATCGAACCGCTAAAACATTCAACAAGTTGTAAGGAAAGCTCGTTCAACTGCAGCAGATTAATCACGTCACACTGGCACGACTAACATGCGTAGCGCACACAATTCTGTGTGTAGGGGGATATTCCTTGCGAATGTTTGTAGCAAGCTTTGTGTGAAATATTAACTTCAGTCGATTTAGTCGGAAGGGGCTCGTCAAGGATTCCTTGAATATTGTCCTGTTGACATCAATCATTGTTAAATGCCTTCGATTGGGTGAAGACATGGCATAACTGTGTACGATACTGTTGCTGGTTGACTTAAATTATTCTGTGACGTCAACGAGAGGAAGTGTTGAAATATAAGAAAGTCGATTTTTCTTGAGTAATGTTTGGTTTTTAAGGTTTCGTTTTTAAGCATTATCAGTACACTTATAAGACGAATTTTAATCTTGTGAAGCATTCAGCACGTAGAGTTTATCAAATACTTATCGATGCGTTACAACCATAGAATACTCATTCATCTGTTGTGTCTTTTTGTTTCAGAATACATACATTTTCAATGGACTGATGTTTATTTATGTTTTAACCGCAGTTTCTGTCAAAAAATTTGTTAAAAAATTGGCTTTGCAATAAAAAATAAAAATGCGATAGTAGAATTTGACTGTCTGACTCGACGGGAATAATTGGGGTGAATATAACCGTTACACAGTTACAATTTTTAATGTAATTGACGAATTTTTTATACCAGTAAGTCCAGATCAAAAATAAATTAGGAAGCCAATTCTATTTACTCTTGATTTAATTTCTCAGTTTTTGTCTCTCCGCCATAGGTTTCAGACTACGTTAGAGTGAAAGAAACATGCAATTGGGTTTTTTATGTTTCGAAATCAGATGCTGCAAAGCTCTCAGTAAACGGTATTATTTCGGGACAATTGAGTAGAAGATCCTGTCTCCAAGAACCTAAACTTAATTACTTAATCATAAATAAATATTCCAGATCACTAGTGGCAATTGCTGTTTCTTTGGGCTCAAGAGGCAATTGTGCGATAAATCCCTCTCTCGAAGGACTAAGCTTGAATTATATAACACCTTGATTAACCCAATCTTACTTTATGGCGCGGAATCTTGGACCTTAGTTGAGAGAAAAGTTTTGGGTGCGAATTTTGGTCCTGTTTGTGTTGATGACATCTGGAGATGAAGATTTAACGACGAACTCTATGGGCTGTACAGCGACATGCGCCTGGTTAAGCGTCTTCGGATACAACGCTTAAGATGGCTGGGTCATGTAGAGCGTATGGACACCACTGCTCCGGCCCAAAAAGTCTTCGAATCTGAGCAATTGGAACAACGCAACAGAGGACGGCCTAGACTAAGGTGGCGCACACAAGTGAGCCAAACAACTTGGAGTGTGCGGCTGGTCTGGCTGGAGAAGCATGTTGATTGAGGCCCAGGTACACCTCAGACTGTAGCACCGCAAGAAGAAGAAATAAATAGCCCCGAGGGCGCTCTTCGCAATTTTTATTGTTTGGATATGGGCATATTTGTAGCAATCAGGGATTATGATTGGGTACGCAAACAAACCAATGGCTACATAGCATAAATTTGTTCACGGAATTTTTTAAAGCACTCTTCTAAAAAGCAATGGTTACATAAACGTATCTACAAACTTGGCGGAAAATGTAAATTTTTCCACACAATTTTCACAAATGAAACAGCCTCTCATACTTATCATGTCTCCCACATGTACGAAATTTAAGAACAAAATGCGTTGCACACAGGAAGCAAAGCTACATAACCAAACATTTTCGGATGACATAAAGTTGGGTCAAAAATGAAAGAAAAAGGAAGAACTTTAAAAAAAAATTTGTTCGGCCATGCCCCAAATAGTTTCGTAGTAAAACGCGTAAACCATCAATATTCGAATTTTGAAAATCTAAACACAGAGTCTTGAAGAGTGCATTTAATTTTAAAGGAATGCATTTGAATGTGTCTCACATTTTATTTGCAAACCCTCTGTTACATACTCCAAGTATAGGATGGATGGATGGATGGATCGCGCTTGATGAGTGTGATGTTCCCATGTACTGTACTGTGTAGGAATGGAACGTCGGATTTTTGTCAATAGCGACATATGAATGCGACTATTGATTCTCAAGATACCTTACGTACCGTCACGAATGGATATCATGAAATAAAATGCATCTCTTCATTTTCTTTTCGGTTGATTTTCTTGCATACGTCATCCAAAGCTGAGCAAACTAAGTAAAACTATCACGACTGCGTGCCGAAGCAATTCAGTGCGTTCTTTCCAACGTAATACATTTGGCAGGTAGTTACTTGAAGAAAAAGAAATCTGTTTTTCTTTTTGTAATTATTTTATTCACTTATATTTTACTCGTTAGATTTTCGAACAAATTAACCAGATCTTCAAAAATTTTCCTTGCAAAGAATTTATGCTTTCGAAGTGACTCGCTCGATGTTATTTTCACCTTTTAAAAAGCATACCTTCTAGAGCAAGAAGAATTCTGCGGTTTGGTGGTACTCTTTCCAAAAAAAAAAAAATAAAAAGGAATTAGTGTCAAGACATGCGTTTAACTTAAATGATATCGCACATTTCGTTTACGGTTTTTCTCTGTTTTTAATTTTATTGTTTTAACTTTTATATCGTACTCTTATGTTATTTAGTGAATTATTTGTCACAAGATGGTATTGGTGATACTGCAAGATTTCTTTACGGGCGTGTATTTCTGTTGTATGCGCTATGATAAATGATCAATTACACTTTAACCGCTGAATGTCGACAAGAACTTTGTGACAACTTCCTTCAGTTTGGCGTCAGAGGATTCGGAGATTTGACCTTCCTTGGCGATTTGGGCCAACAAGCCTTGCTCGTTTGACTTGACGTGTTGCAAGAATTCCTTCTCGAACTTGGTGATCTTTGAGGGATCCATCTTGTCCAAATGTCCACGGACACCGCAGTAGATGACAGCAACCTGGTGGGAGAAAGTTAGTAAGCCACTGGGTAAACAAATCAAGTTGTCTTACTTGATCTTCAATGGACATTGGCACGTATTGTCCTTGCTTCAACAATTCGGTAAGACGAACACCACGGTTCAAGAGTTGTTGGGTGGCGGCATCCAAATCGGAACCGAACTGGGCAAAAGCAGCGACCTCACGGTATTGGGCCAACTCCAACTTCATGGAACCGGCGACCTGCTTCATGGCCTTGGTCTGGGCAGCTGAACCGACACGGGACACAGACAGACCGACGTTAATGGCTGGTCGGATACCCTTGTAGAACAATTCAGTTTCCAAGAAGATTTGACCGTCTGTGATGGAGATGACATTGGTTGGAATGTAGGCGGACACATCACCGGCTTGGGTCTCAATAACGGGGAGGGCAGTCAATGAGCCACCACCCATGGCTGGGGACATCTTGGCAGCACGTTCCAATAGACGCGAATGCAAGTAGAACACATCACCAGGGTAGGCTTCACGACCTGGTGGACGACGGAGCAACAGAGACATTTGACGGTAGGCAACAGCCTGCTTCGACAAATCGTCGTAGATGATCAAGGCGTGCTTGCCCTTGTCACGGAAGTATTCACCCATGGCACAGCCAGAGTATGGGGCCAAGTATTGCAGAGGGGCAGCATCAGAGGCAGTAGCTGATACGATGACGGAGTACTTCATGGCGCCGGTATCAGACAAACGCTTCACAATCTGGGCGACAGTGGAACGCTTCTGACCAATGGCAACGTAGATGCAGTACAGCTTCTTGGTCTCATCATCGCCATCGTTGAAACGCTTCTGGTTGATGATGGTATCAATAGCCAGGGCAGTTTTTCTGAGAATTAAAATTGTATGTAGATGGTAAGAAATTGGATTAATTCGAGCGTGCTATACATACCCTGTCTGCCTGTCACCAATGATCAATTCACGCTGACCACGACCAATGGGCACCAATGAATCGACGGCTTTGATACCAGTCTGCATAGGTTCGCGCACAGACACACGTGGGATGATACCGGGAGCCTTGATACCAACACGGAAACGGTCCTTTGTGCTGATTGGTCCTTTGCCATCAATTGGGTTACCCAAAGCATCAACGACACGGCCCAAAAGCTCATCACCGACTGGCACGTCGACAATAGCACCGGTACGCTTCACAATATCACCCTGCTTGATCAGTTTGTCGTTACCGAAGACGACAACACCGACGTTATCGGGTTCCAAATTCAAAGCCATACCCTGGAATGCAACCACAAATATATGAATAAAATGAGATTTAAATTAGGGGCGATTTTTCTATTTACCTTAAGACCGGAAGAGAATTCCACCATCTCATCGGCTTGGATGTTGTTCAGACCGTAGACACGAGCAATACCGTCACCAATGCTCAATACACGTCCAGTTTCTTCCAAATCGGCCTTTGGGGCAACACCCATGATCCTTTCTTCCAAAATGGAAGAGATCTCAGCGCTGCGCACCTGTGAAGAGACATGGAACTTACGGGCGGCTAGAGAAGCAGCTGGGTAGGCAGCTTTGCAGGCGACCTGAAATTGAATTAATTGAGATTAATTTTCATTTGTTGTGATGATGTTAAATAAAGTGTAAAACAATGTAATGCGAGATTCCGTTGAGTTCTTTTTTCAACTTCTAGCGTTCAGATAAGTAGACAGTTATTACGTAAACAAAATCAATATTTGAGTCTTAACGCATATGACTTCTGGAATTGTTCATGAAATGTTTGCCGGAAAATCAACTTGGTGGTAATGTGGTACAATTTACACGGGTTTAGTTATTTAAATAAGCTTATGCTTAAATAAGGCGAATTATCAGAGTTGAAAACAAATATTGCATGCTTTGGCAAGGTTCCAAAGTTCTTCTGCAAAGTTTTAGAGAGGATAAAATACTACAATACATTTCCTAAACATATGTACATGAATTCGTTCGAATATTTTAAATACACTCACCACACTTAGTTATGTAGTACTGACATAAAATTCTTATCTACGAGAAAAATTCTGCAGCACTCTTGGATAACCTCCAACTTATGTAAGCAAACGAGAAACAATTGTGCATCTAATATATATTTATATAGAGGATTGCTGCATTGATATCTGCCACCGAACGTTTCTGCAAGTGAATGCACTTTGGGAGTAGTCTACTGCTAACCGACTGGAGCAGTTTATAACCTCAAAATCGATGACAGCCGAAACCCCACCGCATATTATGTAACACATTTTTCGAACCCACGACTCAGTCTATTATGTTTATTGTAAAGAAGGATAATTCAAGTAAACGCAATCTTTTTGAGCCTTCATATTTGTTTCTTTGCAAACTTTGAATTTTCGGCAACACATGTTACATAATTACGGTTAGAATATAGGCGGCGAGGAAGCCTTTTTCTATGTTGCGTAACGCTGTCCATGGCAGCAAATGCATATCTGCAGATATTTTTCAATTCATATTAATTCACTACGCCCTCATAAACTATTAGTAGCACTTTAAACAAAAAACTACATACAAAGCAAATTTAATTTTCCGGCATGGCAGTCGACGGTGATATGTAACAGGATTGAAAGAAAAAAATGTCTGATCATTTTTGCACTTTTCACATTTTAAGGGAAATTTTGAGAATTTATTAATTTATTTAACAATATACCTGTGTAGCAGCCTTGGGCAGGTTGCGAGCCACAGACGAGGCCAAACGTGCGGACAGGAGCGACATTTTTTCTAATTTGATGAAAATTCCAACTTTACACTTCTCTAGTCTTTTTCAAAGATGGTTGCCCAGAATGTATTTCACGTTCACGTTCACTCTACTCGCACGGTAAAGATTTTCTCTTGAAGCGAAATTCTGCCTTGCTCTGATGTTTCGTTAAATTGCTTACAGTTTTGAAGGCGTTGTGAAAGCAGAAACGTCAAACGAACTGTCATTACATCATTCATTCGTTGAGTGTATCCTGATTAGAGTTCAGGTTACATTTTTCGATATAAACTTTTTTTCAAGTATCCTATTGGTGAGACAGCAATAAACGACGCATTGAATTATTTTGACATTTAATTAAACCAGAAGTAGGAGTAGAACGATTATGTGCTTTTTGGGCTGAGATAAAGAAATAATTCCTTTGTATTTGTTCAAAATTTAGATGAAAAAGTGACACGGTTAAACGGGGTTGTGCACTCTAGTGCCTGTTTAGTTACAGACTTAAAGAACTTATGATCATTTTCACTTATTTCTTATATCTTTGAATTGGAACTTTATATCGTAGTTTTTTCAAAAACTGATATTTAGTTTCATGCCTATTCGACTCATGTTATTCTGCCTACAAAAATCAACACTGTATGAGAGCAATGAACTTACGTGGAGCAATGCCATTAAATTGTCTAAGTACTGTGGTCAAGTGTCTACTTTCCAGTGGGCGGGGGATGCGTGAACTTAACTTAAACTGGAAGTTCATTCCTCAATGCTGCACATCTTTGGAGTGTAAGACAATACTTGGAACATGTTGTATGGAAAAAGTTTTTTCTCGCTTCGAATGCAGCACTAAGTTTTGGATACCTTCTACAATAATTGTATATATTTAAAGAGGATGGATGTTGGGTGCAATGAGATGTCTTCTAATCTTCGATCGTTTCAAATGGTTTAGGGGTTTCGAACAAACACTGCTTGCAACGTATGTGTTGGGTTTTGGTTGGCTATAACCTCTGTAGCTAAAAGACAAAGTGGATAGAGGTGCAAAATTGGTAATTTTCTCAGTTTCTCAGATCATCTCATGCCCACAATTTTGCTTAGATGGGAAAATGATCGCTTTACAATATTACCCTGCTTGATCAGTTTGTCGTAACCGAACACGACAACACCGACGTTATCGGGTTCCAAATTCAAAGCCATACCCTGAAACGAGAATTGGCCACCATCTGACTATACAACCAATTCCATGGTCGGTTCATTGCCTTAACGAATTACGCTTTCATATTTTCGTATATCTTTCCGTTCCGTCTTGAATCGGAACAAATGACTGCAAACTCTGCTTCAAAATGTATTAAATTTTATTTCCTATCAGATGCTGTTTACAATATTCATACATAAAAAGCGCTCCAGTTACATGAACATTTAGCGATCGAACCATCCCAAACTGTGGAATCTCAACAGCGAAGTCCAACAGAGCTATTAAGTCGACCGGAATCCCTTCCTTTTCGTGTCTATATTGAGCGATGGTAGATAATATTCTTTCCATATCTCAGTTTCAACTTACCCCAGTAAAAGAATGCATTTCTTTGGAAAGAGAAATTCTGTAAAGTTGATGCTGTTTGCAGTTTGTTCAGCGCCAACGATGCTAAACCCTTCGCCCTTCTTCCGTATCAGAAATTCACGTAAGCCACTTGGTTTAACTTCCGAAATTTGTATCCATTTTTCTGCGGTCATGCTAGTAATGGGTTTGATCAGTCTCGAAGTTAAGCTCACTATCTTGACCTACCTCAAATTGGTGAAGTCCCTATTTTGTATGTGCTTGGTCGAATCCAATATTAGGTTTTGAATTCCCAGTACCTCACATGTCCGCGCTATGCCGCCCAGATTTGGTAATTTGTCTATTAGGCTTGCCACCACAATCATTTCGCTCTTCACCTGGAATAGAAACATTAAATGATTGACGTAGAATTATTTTGATGAACTTACAACGGCAGGACTCAATGGCTGGTTATCATGGGCGAACACTTCTGGGTTCATCTTTCTTTGTACATCGTCGATGATCGGAGTTTGAAAGACTTCGTTCTCCCTGGTTTTGTTATTCTCCCGTTTTGCTAGATTCAGCTGACGAGCAGCTTGCAGAATCTTGTATTTACTGAGGTATTCCAAATCTGAGCTCCGATGTTCATCCTCCGGAACGATTGTCACATAAACTATCGCGTCTGTGTTTAAAAAATTCAATTCCCGTGGGAAGTTGAAGCGAATGTCTGTGTTTAGCTTTTCTATAGCATTTGGGCTCTCCTCCAAACTACTTCGAATGGCAGTCCTTAGATAGTCAAAGGAAGTGAGTTCATAGTTTCGCAGGAGTTGGTGAATTGTAATCTGTGCATAAAGGCGTGTGTTGAAATTAGCGCCCATCGTCCACGGCAGAAGATATCCGATTAATGTCTTGACGAATGTTTCACTGCATGGACGGTGCAGAGTGAACAAGTACGATATAGCAAAAATTGACACCTGACAACTAACAGAGAAACTCTTCAACACCTCCAGTTGCTGGGTGAGGTGAGATTCTGATATGGTTGAGGCGGCAAGTAGTTCGTAAATATATGTGACATTGGTCTGATTATTCTCTTGCATAATGGCTACTAGGTAATAATCGTCCCAAATGGCGGCTGTTTGGTTAAGCGTGGATAGAGCTTGTGCGATCCTCAGCTTTAGGCGATGGTGCTTTGAGTTTTCAAAATATCGTGGTTTTTTCTGCGTCAGTTTTCTACTCTTATCGATTAGGTCTTTTTTGAGGAGCTCAATCGCTTCGCTGCCCAAATTCTTTATGAACCCGAGGCACAGTTGTCTGACCTCATGTGTTGATTCCCCTTTGCCTTGATGAGACAATTTTTGTATGGCTACGTATTCACTCTCCAGCCTGTGATAGAAAATATGTTAGTGAGTTTTGTAAGTTCCACCTTGAAGCTTACCGTATATCTCCACTAAGTGGTTCTCCAAATAAAAGTCCCCGCATAAGCAGTTGTCTTGCCTCTTCATTGTTGAAGTCGCTTAGTACAAGGATCGACTTAAAGACATTAAATGCAAGGAAATTGTTCGATTCGTCTATGTCAAGGATTTCATTAGCATATTCGTAAATAAATGACGGATCGTATTTGTTGGCGGATTGTATGAGAAGAGGTACACTGAAAGATAGAAAATCTGCTAAGAAATACAA
The DNA here is from genome assembly GCA_944738645.1 of Eristalinus sepulchralis. NCBI lineage: Eukaryota > Metazoa > Arthropoda > Insecta > Diptera > Syrphidae > Eristalinus > Eristalinus sepulchralis. The sequence continues at coordinate 62,010,034 of OX122886.1, forward strand.
AACAGTCTATGTATGTACTTACACATCCTCAATGTCAACAATTTTCTTTACCAATGTCTTCAATTCAGAAACGAATCGCTTTAGCATTGCAGAAGTTGGTTGGAAACTCATTTTAACTGGATTAATAATATTTTTGAAGGTTGTTACTCCACCGCTGTCTAACAGCTTCTCAAACTTGTTTTCATCTACACAGTTCGGACGACCTGAGAACCAATCGACGGTAGCTTTTCGAGCTAAGGCTATTGAGATGTCATCCCAGCTAAGTTTTTCTACATATTCGCTCATACATTCATCCAATGAAATGCTCGGACATTTATTTGAACATAATGAAACGCCATAATGTTTAGTAGAAAATTCTTTAGCTTTTTCAGAAGGCCGAAAACCAAAGAACATGAGTAAGGCAAACCAGTGGTGTTCTTTTGCATTTAAATTGTCAAATGCATCCATAAGAATCTGCTCATAAGATCCACTTAATTCCTGATTAAGTAGAATGGAAAACAGGTTGAACGATATAAACGGCTGCGGGCTGACTTTAATTTTCTCCATTAACAGCTGCAGGAGCTCGTCGCTTAATTGGTCAGTGCTGCTGTAGAATGCGTCGAGAAAGCTTATAAAGTCATTTAGGGACATGCGGTGAATGTCTGCGGTAAAGATTGTAACGAATAGATTACGGCACTCTGTCCGTATTTGTCGATTTTGTAATTGTCTCAGTTTCATAGATATTTTTGCGATGATTTGAAAGTCCACATTCAACCAGTGAAAGGTTTTCATCTGCATTAGCCACGCATGCATTGGCACAGATTTCCATGAGATATTTGTAAACTCATCCAAGAAGTATTTCTGATGATCGGAGTCCAGAGAATTAAATTTGAATTTGTGGATGTAATTCTCATTGTACAGCCATGTATTATTAGTTGCAATGAAAAATTCACTCAGTAGTTTGTTATTCAGAACTATTTCAAAATTGTCAAGCAGGTAGTTTACCGTCCATCTCAAGACAAGGGTGTTGTTGTGTTTCAATATCTGGCGAAATAGTACCGAAATCCACGGATCTTTTAAAGTAAGACTTGGAAGTGTTCCTAACGAAGGCAGAATTAAATGAGATTGTTTCTCTTCCAGATTCTCCAAAATTGTCAGATATGTACACCAAGAAGTCATATCTTCAGTGGGCCGCTCCATCAAGTTGTGTTTTATGTATTTTCGTACAAGAAATATACCGAGCTTCCGATCATCCCGGGTGTCAGATGAGAAAAGTTTTTCAATCAATAGCCAACATTCCGTGAGATCGAAAATGCGTTTTTTCCTTATAAAAGCATCAACATAATGGACCAGGAGGTAATAAGACTTGTCGGCTAAAATTTGGTTCCACACAATGTCAAGTAGAGTGTCGGCGTGAAATTTTTCTATCAACAGAGCTCTGCAGAGGGCTAGTTTAGTTTGTAGTTTCACGTTGTTGGTAACATGTTTCTTGACAAGATTATCAATTGAATCACTTTCGATTGGATAGTCTGATGGGAGTGCAACTAGTATTTGATAAATAATCTGCAAAGCTATTTGTTGGTCTTCTTCGTTAAACGCAGGAGTTTGAATTAAGTCCTCCACGAAGTTTAATATCTCAATTCCCGATGGTGGTGTTTGTCGAACAGTCATGTCTAAGATTTTAAGAACTGCACATAAGGTGTCAGATTTGTGAAGCTCCGTGAACTCTTTAAGAATAACTTGCAGAATCTCAACACTATCGGGTATTCCTATTTGATTTGTAATGTTTGAGGCTTCATTTACATGTTCTTCCAAAATGTAACGGTAGAAGTCTACAGTTGATGGGTTTAAATCTTTTAAGCTTATGTTTATTTTAAAAATCATTTTTGCTTCTTTAGCACTGTATTCTTTTAAACATATTTTATGTGTTAATCCTCTACTGAACAATTTCTTGTGTACCGTTTCCGCTTAAATATATGGATCTCTGAACAGAAGTGAAAAAGATTCAAAGTGACTAAAAGAGCTTGGCAACACTGTCATGAGCATAGCAATGCTTACTGACAGATTCAACGTGGTTTGGCTTTGGCTTAGAGTACATACCATTTATCAAATATTACACATCAACACAAGGTAAATCGCAATGATTTCGAATGTTACAACTGCAAAGGTTAATTTCAGCGTACTGTACGATTAGGTATAAATATGATATCACTGAGTTAAATAAACCATTTGTTTAGCCGACTGGCCGTTGAATCGTAAACACAAAACTGTCAGTGGCGGTGCTGCCACTTTGTTTTGGGGCATTAACGCAGAAATTATGCATGTATAAATTTTATTAAAGGTGGCAATGTATTTTGAGTGTTGTTAAAATTTGTTCATTATGGTATTATAGTAATACAACGTTTGTTGGTCAAAGCTCAAATGAAAAGATAACCAATATCGTCGGTGTTTTTTTTAATGCCAATGCGAGACGTGGTTGTTCGTATTTTACGTCATTTTTAGATCAACATGTTAACTGTTGAGTATGTGTAATGAGAGATAACAAAAACTGCTTCTTCAGCAATTACATGTTTTGTGCATCCTGTTTTTCTTTCCCTAGTAGTAATTTAAGAAGCTCTTTATAGACTTTGAGTGTTGCCAGCAACTCGACAGAGGTAGTGGTATGAAAGAAATGTGATATGTCCAGTTTCTGCATTGAACCTGTGGTGTTAAGCTATCACCCCGCGGTAGTTAAAAAATTAAAGTTCTTTTTTTTCACTCCAAACGAAAGAAATCGAATTGTCGGAGTTACATCTAACCTCACATTCATTTGCAAAATTTCTCGAAATACTCAAACGTAATAATAATATATCCAAAAAGTATACGAGTACTTTCTACTGTTGCTTCAGCAAAAGATCTGTTCCTTAACACGTGTCCGGTAAGTAGGCTAACGGCGATGCGTACAAAGAATGTTTTTATTGAGACAGACGCCAAAATACTCGACAAGTAATCAGCACATGGCATAGATATGGACATCCCTAAATTTCAATGATGACACAATCTTTCAACAGAAAAAATTTAAACTAAAAAGAAAACATTTTAAATTCATCTTGCGGTAGCTATTTTGTTGATTTCTCAACAATCACCAATATTTAGCTGTATTACCGTTGTAAGCAAAAGTGCGCATATTCTCCAGCTGTCAACGTTCATTATGTTTCCTCTATTTCATATCCCAGGCAAAGGAGTATAGGGCTTTTATTCGTAAAATTCTCTCCCAGAGAACTGAGCAACAATATGTCTCCAGGAAACCGAAGTACGGAAAAGCTCATCGGTTTTCAGCAGTTGGAGCAGGAACAAGGCAATGTGCTTGCTCTCCCTCGCTCCGAGCGATTGGACTTGGTCTTGGAGACGTAGACGACACGGTGATGATGCTGTTACCGCTGTTGTCCTGCCACCCAGAGAGATGCTTCTATTGAATCATGTCTTCTGAGGGATAACACGCACAATAGTCGGAGTTTGTGCGGTCTTCTGTTCGCTTCTCTAGAGCTTCGAATGCTCTCGGTTCTCTATTTTTTCTTTTGAGTTTTTTCCCTATTTTTTCAAAAGAAAATAGTAATTAACCGAAAAACGCTAAATTTAAATAAAATACTTGTGTCTAAGTGCGATTCAGAGGCAATGAGTTGAAGACCCGAAGCGCGTTATACAGAACCGATATTCAAAGCAAAAAAAAAAAAATAGATTGTGAGAAGAAAACTCCCAGCTGAAGAGGTATAGCACAATAGTCGAGAGAACATTTTTTAAAGGAATTTTTCCATCTGCTTACTGCCATACTTTCATTACATACCGAGGAGAAAATCGAAGTGAATGAGCGAATCGTGTGTGGGTGCTGCGTTTGACAAAAAAAAAAAAAAAAAAACACGGTCCCAAATAATTCGGTGCTATATCTCGTTCGGTTTTTCGGTCGGCGTTTTTTTGCTTTTTGTGTGGATTCGTGTGTCCTGTGTCCTCTGGGTCTTCTTCAGGAGTCATCTTAGTTTTCGTCAATGTGACTTTTCACAACACACAAAGAGAAAATTTGAATTGAAGTGAATTCTTTTCCATTACGGTTTTTTCCACCACCAAACAGTGTTATTTTTTTCACTTTTAGTGTTCTTTTAAATTTTTGTACTTGGTGTCTTCTGAGAGGGATCTGCGATTCGGTGCGTGTGTTGGGCCTCAGGACCTTTGTCGCCCCACAATAACGAGCGCACCGGAAGTGTCACCTACCTAACTTAGGTTGAACTTCTGCAGCTGTGGTCACTGTGCGGATCGCAATGATATTCGCGTACATATGTATACACATTTGATTGAGAAGAAAACTCATTGCCGACTTTTGTGCGGTGAAAGTGGTTCAAACTATTTGGCAGTGCTTCGTCGAGGAGTGAAATTCACTTGTGCACGGGTGAAGTGAAGTGTTTAAACCGGGTTTACGTAACAATGTAAATATTTGTTCTAAAACACCAACGGTCACCATTCCGTCAATCGGTTTGATTGCCAAAGTAATACGTTTTAAAAACTGTCACTGTAAATAGATATCTTGACTGCATTGCAAGAAACACTGCCGTGTATCCTTTAAAAGTTGTTATCCATGTGTAATCAACAAAACACTAGTAATTGATAAATTTTATGTGTGTGCAAGTGTAGATAACGTATAAAATAATTTATTCAATAATCGATTAAACTATTAAAAGAAGATTTCAACTTATCTTGGATATAATAAAGAAAAACACAAAAATAGTTTTCGTGACGATATATTCAACATATAGCATAGGTAACTATATCCATTTAAATAATTATATATACATTTGTGTGTGTGTGTATGTGTGGATTTAAGGAGTGTGGAAAAGTCCACTTGTCCCGGTTAAAACATCTGCCAGTCTGCCGGTATATTCTATTATTCTTCGGGAGCAGAAAAGCTTTTCTTTGTGAAGCCATATCTTAGAAGACTCTCTATTGTCTGTTTAATGAAGATGCATGTGAATACCCAATGTTAAGTTCACCCAACAACAGAGATCAGACTTGTCACAAAGCTGGTTGTTACAGTTAATTATTGCACAGTTGGATGTGTGTTCGACACATGACCACTTGTTGTGTTCGATTTAAACCCAATAAGCAAGAGTATTTGTTAGATTTTAAATGAAACAGATGTGTGTATCTTGCTCATAAAAGTTTTTTTGGAGGATTTCTTATTCCTTTATGCAAATTTTTGTACAACTAGTCGAATTGTTGATTGAATTTTTTAAACAGCTAACAGCGTGGTAAACAAGATCCATTTGGAATTCTATGAATTGAAAGGGCTACTCTAGAGGTGGGGTTTCTTGTTTTAGAATGTCACAAGGGAAACTGAATGTGCCTACAATTATTCCTTACAGTTGTTGAACATTTTCACACCCTTTTTTACCTTCAATTTCATTCAATATGTTGGAAAATGGCCATCTTTTTAACAAATAAATCTAAATTCATTTTAGGATTGGAACAGATTTAACGTGTTTTCATTGTTTGTTTTAGTTTTATAATTGAATTTATTGAAATTTTTCAAAATGCTAAAAATAAATTTTTCAGCAAGTTATAAGAATTTACGTCTTATAAATTCTGTCTTTTGTTTGATGCGATTCTTGCCTCTAACAGTGCTGTGAACTTTGGCGTAGTGCTTTTGTGTGCACCTTTATATTTCGAATAGCGCATTTTATTTATTTTTTATTCCATAAGTTTTATCAAATAAATATTAAAATTCTACTTTAATAAAAGAATTCGCCAGAGCGTCGAGGCCTTGGGCCAGACAAAAATCACATTTATTATCACAAAATGTTTATCTTTTGTCGGGAGAATAGATTTTGAATATTACAAATTTGTTGATGTTGTAAAATTATACCATTTCGAAACGTTTAAACTTATGTAAATGCCGCTGTGGCACTCTGGTAAAAAATTATCAACCAAATGAAGAATAAAACATGACAACATTTCACACCTGCTATAACAAAAAATTTTGTTTTCTTGTTGTTAAAGATTCTTGTATCAATCATTTTGAGAGTAGACAAAATTTCGACTTTTTCTTAGTGTGTAAAAAACATACATTTTCGTTGGTTTTTGTTTGTGGCGCCCTCGAAACTATTTTCAAAGCAATTACATTTCGAAATAATACCTGGTATATTTAGAGTGAGTTGTCAACTTTCTTCTTTACTTGAAAATACTGGCGATACTGTATTTTCTTCCCAGGCAAAACTTAAAATAGTTAACTTTTAAATGGTTATACAGTGTCAAAACTAATGAAATTAATATGAATGAACTATTTGGACGCAGGTAAAAACAATAAAAGTCATCTTTTTGAAATTCGTTATAATAAATTGATTTTCCCTCATTAATACAAAATGAAAAATATATACTTTGAGCCTCATTAACAATTTAGTAAAAAAAACATAATATCAAAAAACATACTATTCTGGGCGGACAAAACAAAGGAAACTGGAAAAAACGTTAAATATTGTAGCACTTCTATATCTACTTCAAGAGCTTGTGGCCTTGTTATTTAAAACTCCTTGGCATCGTCTTGGCAAACATTCTATATGATTGCTTACAAAGGTTTGCTTGGTTTTTGTCATTCTGCACCAAATGCACGCAAAAAGTTGCTGATGGTTTTTAAAATGTTGCGTATTTAGTTTTCATTTAACTATTTCCCATAAATTTTTAATGGAGTTAATATTTTACAAAAAAAAAAAAAAAAAAAAAAAACACTTTTAAAACACTTCATTATATAAATACAATCAAAAAATGTTAGCAGTTTTGCATAAGTTGACAAAGTATTAGATGAAGATAAGATGAAGTATTGTATTTACTTCATAATAAGTCGTCACATTTGGACATTATACATAATACAGAAATGTCTTCCAAATCCAAAGTACTGTTTCTCCGCAGAAGGGATTCATGTTAGTTTCCTACTCGTGATTCTTACGTTCAACATTTGAACATTTGATAGAGATTTCGGAATGATTAATGGGGATATTTTAGCCTTCTATAATACACAATTCCAGGAAGAAGAAACTGTTAATATTTATAAATGCATTACGATGTGATTGCTTGAGAATGTGTGGACAGGATAACTATCAACCGGAAAAAAGTTGATACTCATACAATATATTACCAGTTTGAATATTTTAGTGACCCACTTAGAAGGAGGCCATAAAAGGAGTTCCCATAAAATTAAATTCTTGTAAGAAAATTTATTAGAAAAGATATAGTTCGTCATACAAATTGACGATAATTCTGTAGAATGATTTGTTTTTTTCAATTAATATTGGTAAACGGTAAACAACTACAAGGCTCTTAATATTCTTAACAAAAATAAAAAAAAATACAAGTGTATCCATTGTCTAAAGCAGTGTTCGGCACCTTTTTGACTAAATGTCTTTTGATTTTTTTCCAATGAAGTTATAAGAAATAAGAAATGCTTCAAATATTTTGTAGAAAATAAAAGCGATTCCTTAACTCAATTCCTAAGCAGCACCTGTCAACGAGTTCTAATTGGCTGAAATTCCTTAGGGCCTGCATGGACTGTTTTTGAATACCAATCCGTTAAGAATTAATATTTCGAAAGGCTCTCCCAAGATTCCATTAGTTCATGAGAAAGGTGTTGACATTCAGTTAAGTTAGGGGCCTGTATTTTGTTTGCATGATTCGATATAGTGTAACTTACTTCAAATAAGTGGCGGTCCATCTTAGTCGTTTTAGAAAGTGTTTTCAACATAAGATACAATTTTACAATGAAACCAAAATTTAAAGTTTAATATTAAGGACATTAATAGATAAAGAAAGGAGTAAAAAAACGTGTGAAAAAAAAACGAATTTACAGAACATTCGCACAGTGCAGCGGTACTTGGTGGTCTATACCCCACGTTTACTCCTTCAAAACGATCGTCGTCATTATTATTATTTTGTATTTTTATTTTTTATGAGCAAATGGTTCGTGTTTTCATTTTGGCCAAGAGGACGTCATCTGAATTTAAAGCAACCCTGAAACTTTTTATGACACAAATGGATGGGATAAGGTTGTAAACCAACATATTTCTACATATGCCATTCCAAAAAACTCTGTGTAACGGGAGTGAAAGCGAACAAGTATCTATGGGTTTGTAATGTACAAGATGTTCGATAAAAGTGCGAAGTAATGTTTTTTATGTTGGTTCAATTCTGACATACGGAGAGTGGCATGTGGAGTGCCAAAGAAGGCTGGTTACTGACCTAAAATATAAATATGTATTTTATATGTCCACCATATCTTACACTTGTACTTTTGAACTGTGTGCATGAAATGCGTTTTTGCAGAAAGTATTTGATGTAATTTGGAAGATACATATTAGGACGATGGTACTACTTAAATGTCTTTACATGCTGTTTTTGGAAAGCAAACTTTTGAATAATGTACACGAGATGAAAGTGATTGGAAAATTAAGGAGTACGAGGACTTCCGCAAAAAGCTTAAGTTTCTGTATGTGTAGTACAAAATCTAAGACATCAGTAACAACCATCATAGATGTTGACAAATTGAATGAAGGGTGAAATACAAATTTACTTGAATTTATAATTGAACGACCGCAGAAGGATATAATCTATAAGGACTGTCGACGTGCTGCTAGGTCCCTATTTTAAATAAAAAAGTCCGTTATTTGCCAAGAATCATAGTGCCATTTCATTTAGAAATTTTTGTTGGTCATCAACAACAGTGCATTGGCACTAAACATTTTGCGCCGGATGTATTGTTCTGCGTAAATGGTAATTTGAGGAGAAGATAAAAAAAACTCTACAAGCTGCAAATTCAGTTGGGTAGATAGAAATCTTTTGATTACGCTGGCTTGGTCATGATGGTCCAACAATTGTAAAGTATCATTGAATCACAAGCCCTAGACTGGATATTTAGTGTAACACCGCAATTTTAGAAAATGAGACAGGTCATCATTCAGCTGATTTAGATTCCTTTAGAGCTAGGCATGTCACAGGAGACGAGGTGTCAACTGAATTGAGACATTTGAATTCATTTGACTAGGTTTATGGTTGAAATCCAATGTCGTATAAATAAAAGAAATTTGTGATGCCAATAGGGTGCCAAAGACGTTTGACAATTCCATTCAATGATATGGAGTATCCGGATGCAATATAAAGAAAATATCTTAATTCGACAGAAAGCTAAAATATTCACTAGAATTTTTCATTTTGGATAAGTAGTATGCATCTGAACGGGTTTTGTTTTATTGTACATAGAGAGAGATGGCCTTCCATCAGATTAGAGATGCAACATTCTTGTAACAAATCGCAGCACTTATGAGCAAGAATACAATGAACACAAATAAAGTTCAAGTATCACATTTGTCCTGGGAACTGTTAAAATGCCAATTATTTTATGTTTTCAAGTTGAAGTGCCTTGCAAGCCACAAGCCACAACTTATCGTCAGTGTCGCTAGAAAATGTATTAGTAAAGTGTCCAGAAGTAAAAAAAATCGCAGTTGCCGGAAATCGAGGATGTGAAAAAATTGTGGCACTAAATATAATGAAACGGTTAGACTCTAAAGACAAGTATAAGTCAACTCTTGCGTAGTCTGATGTCATAAAGTATTTAAGAAAGAAGGCAGATTAAGAAATACATTTCATTTTGATCAATAGATTAACTTTGACCCAAGAGTCATGTGTTTCCAATTATTATTTCTGAAACCGTATTGTTTTGAGATAAAATTTCACATTACTTTGAAACTGTGAAAGTGAGTTCCGCAAGATGTCTCGTTAAGAGACATTCAGCTACTAAAATCTCGCCGTTAGGATTCGGCAAGAAACTGCAGGTCGCCTCCATTCGTGGATAAGAATAGTACGCGCAGCACGAATAGTTGATGCAGAAACTAGGCCATGGTCTTTTGTGGGCGCCTTTACACATTACACGTTCTCTCTCTGCTAGGAAAATTATTTTCTAGCACGTAGTCTTAGATTCTATTAACTGTGGAAAAACAGGGGAAACGTTATAAAAACGCTGTTAAATGGAATCAAAAGTTACGAAACGAGGGAACACGAATCCATCAGGAATAGAATACCGAAATTCGCTACCAGTCGGAGAACCTTAGGGAATAGCTACGTACACACATATGCAGAAAAGAATTTTTGCTTATATCGTACCTAGGCGTTAATGCGTGCACATGCAAAAGGGTGAGCATTCGTAAAGTTTATTTTGGTTTTAAAATTGTTTAATAAACTGCGAAATGATCTAACGTCAGGATTCATTTTATGAGCCATAAGTCAAATGTGCATATTTACATTCTTCCGTATTCATAAAAGTGTTATTCTGATTCGGAATTAGGGATTGTCTTCTATGAAACGAAATGAATATGTTTTATTGCTCTGCTAAATTTAGACGGGCTGTATCTGACTTGGGTGACATTAATTTGAATTCATTTCGCCTGAAATTGGCAAGAATAAAATTGAAATACTACTTGGACTTTACATAGGGTTTTAAGTTTGTGTTTTCTGTTTGGAACTTGTGTTTTATGAATGGACGATGAATCGCCCTTTAATCTTGCGCAGACAAAGTTTGAAGCAAACATTTGTTTAATGTCGTGCAATTTATCTCAGCAGATGCAATCGCAAGTCACTTCTGTAATTGCCCACCACAAAGTCATCAAATTGTGAGGAAATTACGCTTTAACGTATTTTTCATGCCCTTCAAATTTTCCGGAAAAAACCGAAACATTCATTTTTTCAAGATACAGTTGCAGACCTATTTCGACGACCGTCATCCGAGGTCCGTCTGCCCACTTAAATGCATCCAAACTTTACTACCGCCATCATCAGCGAAAGTATCGCGAAAGTTTAAAATCCAAAAATAGATTAAGATTGAGACAAGCGACACGGTCCCGCGTACCCAGTCGTGCACAGCTCTCCTCTTATCCTTGCAACTTTTCAGTTAGAATGTAGAGTATTTCAGTGGAAAACTTTCGAAACAACTCTGAGGATTCTCTGTGGCTGTGTGCGTTCTGTTCGTAGAGTGTGTATGTGTGCGAGGCTCGTTGTAGATGTAGAGAAGTGTGGGAGTCTTGACCTATCAGACAATTTTTTTTAGTGAAGTGGGAGTGCGCACTTAACTTCATTTGAGCAAGCCGTTAGCATTTGGATGGTGAAGAGGCAGACTGTGTGGACAGAAACGATTGAAGACGTCTGCTTTTGCCAAAGGGGATGAAATGTACGGAGAAAAACGAATGAAAAAATGAAGCATGAAAAAAGGGGGTGACTCTCGACGAGTAGAAATAACAATGCACAAAGAATCTTATTTCGCGTTCCACGGGAAAGCTTATACACATACATACTGTAATATTTTCTTTAAGGTTGCGTGCTGCTTTTTGACTTGCTTCAAGGTTACTTTTATTCATTTTTTATTGTTTCCTTTGTCTAGGAACCGATGGCTTGGGGGAGAAAGTTTATTTTTCAAAAATTAATTTTGCCGGGCATTTTATGGGGAATGCAAGAAATTAATAATAATTGTTTTTCTTAAAAAGCTATTTATCCCAATTGGTATTGGGCGATTTTTGAAAATTGATTTTATTTTTCAATATGTATTCTGGTCGTTTGAATGGTTGAGGGAGTGGAAAGAATTTACAAAGAATTTCAAGAGTTAAGTTCTATGCTGTAAATATTCGTTAAGTTGCCTAAGGAAAGGAATAATGGAATATCGAAATTGGTTACTTTAAAAGTCATGAAAGCAAACAACAGTTTGGACACCCCCTGGCTATGGCTTTGCCAGCACGGCTTTGAAGAACTAATTTTAAGTTGCGTTTATGGTTCGGATTTGGTATGGCATACCGAACACTAGAAGCTAAATGAATAGCGAGTTTGATAATTTGTCGTCTTTATTCCAATACAAGTGGTCCAGGTCGAACCACCTCTATGAGGAGGAAGTTATCGCGAGGGCCTTGAAAATCGCTCAAGAACAGAAGAACACTTTTAATCTGATTAAGGCCATTCAAAGCGCCATTGACCTAATCTGTAAGAATAAATTGAGTTATAAAAGATGACTAGGAAACACTCGTGCGCAATGTCCATTGTATCATGAGTTTTGTGGCACGTGTCGCCCAAGTTCGTCAATTTTATTTGTTAACGTTCCATTAATACTAAAAGGGAATTCATCATCATTACTTTTCGATGAAAATGACGTTAGAAACAGAGTCGATTTAGTAAATACAGATTGTTGTCTATTTCCGTTGTCTTTGGGCTTTAGAATCTGTAGAATGTTTTTTGAGTGTAGGAAAACTTGTGATCTGCGAAAGGCCACATCCTTTTGAAAAACCTCTAATTACGCAGATTTTTGAAAACAATTATCTTTTCGCCACAAACAATGGTCATATGCGTGACTTATCAAAGCTTCCATATGTTACCGAGTTATCTGCCAATTATACGGTGCATTCGAAAATCAGACCAGAGCACAAACTACATACCAACCTACATTCGTTCACAGGTCACATGAAACAAAATACCTTAAAGACTGCTGATAAGTTTAACGAGAACAATTTAACCTAAATCAATACCCCAGTGATGCTGTATGTAGGCCTCCACTCCATCGAAGGAATGTAATATCGTAAATATGGCCAACAATAACTATAGAGAGAAAACTACGGCAGATCCCTTTTTGGGTTGCCTTCTTTTGCATTAATTTTTTGGCTGTGCTCTCCCTCGTCACTCTTATCAGACAAGACCAGACACATACTTCCTTTGCTACAGCTGTTATTTTATTCTCCATCGCATAACCTCTCAATCTTTCTCTCTGTCAGCATTTTCTTTCTTTTTCCTTACTTTTCATAAGGTAAGAAACATGCGTACTCTGCGTGTGGAGAGCCGAGAGTAAAGACGGGGAGAGTATCCCGGAGAAAGGTGCTGGGATACCGGATACCAGAGAGAAAAAAAAAGATTCGTAAAAACACATTCCGTCAGCGTTTGTCCTAGAACAACGGGTGTTCCATTTTGGAAGGAACCCCTAACCCCGTGAAGCTAACAAAGAATCATTTTAAAGGTTAATGTTTTTAATAAAATATCTGCTGCAGTGAGCCCAGTTGGGCCAGGAGGCGAAATGGATTTCCTTGATAAAACGAACCTGTATATGGCAGAGCTTTGAGAGCTTTTGCTCGTATCCTCTCTTGGGCTTCTTTCCTTATTCTCTTGGTCTATTATTTTAAAGAAGAAAACAAAACAGGTACATCCATCCCCTTCAAATAAATTGCTATGCCCAAATACACATACACACGCACATCTACAGGCACCATAGCAAATTATTTGCTGCATTGGCTTTAAGCACAAACGAATGTATAATTCAATTTCTCGAAAGTCCCCCGTTTTCTCGCGCAACGCATCGGCCGCCTGTACAAACGGAAACCCAAGCATTACTCCGAATGGGGCAAAATAATTGGATGCGTTCTCCTAGACTTAATTAGGTTTTTACTTTTTCCTCTGAAACAAAACAACAACATCGTGGGGCAGGAAAGAAGGTTTCCGAAGCAACAATGTCGAAGGAGATAAAAATGCTGCACGGATGGCTGGACAAAAATGTATTACATTTGAAAGTGGAATGCAATACAGAAATTAATTAGCGACGAGCGTCTCTTGAAGTTCGGGCTCTGCGCTCTGTTTTATTGAAAGTCAACTTCCACGGAGTCGGCCAAACGGTCTATCGCCCAGCCATCCCCTCAATTCTGTGCGAAGCGATATTATAACGCTTTGACTATAAAATCCGACTGCGGCCTTTACGTGACTGAATTATTGGCGCTCGCATTTGCTGAAAACTTGAAATTCGTTATGTACTCTGTCTGCGGATAGGAGAAAAGTTTCCAGCAAGACGATGAGAGGTTTGTTTACGCTTTTTCGTGCCCTGTTTAGGATACGCATTTCCTAGAGGGCTCATTTAGCCAATAAGATATTGGTAATAAACGTGTGGGTCTTCCCGTTTTGATGCCCCTGCTCGCAGAGCGAAATGAATCGTAGAAACTCCATCATTAGGTTGCGGAGCTTCACTTTGTATGTGGCAGAACGCATGGGTGAAATTTTATTTGTGAGCCGTTTCTGGTTTTGAATACAAATTTTTTTTTGATAAACAGATTTGTTTCGAAAATATACTCATACGCTGTAAATTTTATGAGATTAAAGTATCGGAGAGGGACGACTGGAAATCCAATAAAGGAAACCCATAAAAGGGAAACGGATCTATTCGAAGATTTGTGTTAAATTCTATCTAAAGAAGTCTAAAAGGTTTATGAGAGTATTTTAGATTTTAAGGACGAACATATAGGTTTTTGTTTCTCAATACCAATATTAACATCACACTTTCTCATAGCGAGGAACTTTCCTCCTTAGTGGAGTTAATAGACATTTTATTATCGTCTGACTCATCATTATGTTGAGAATCGGTTAGATCTGATATTATTCTCATTTTCACTTCTTATTTCAAAACTGACCGCCGTAGCGTAGTTGGCGGTTCAACCGTCTTCTATGTCAGAGGCTTAGCTTCGATTTTTGATCTGAGAAATTTAATTATCTAGAAAAGGTTTTTCATTTCTTCTTTGAAAAAGGCATCTTTCAAATGTAATATAAAAAAGGAACACGTACCACTTATGCGTGCTAAAAAAACCGAAGCTCAAAATTCGTCTGAGCTAAAGGAACATCCGATAATTTGTATTTATATTTTCAAATTTTGCTTGATTGTGTATCCGCAGAACTCATTAAGGCAACAGGAGATGACCTGGAGGAAAGCATGCCCGGAATTTCCTAAACACAGACTCACCAACTCTGTGCAAATTTTCGAAACATTTTAGCCGTAATCGAATCGAGAATATATGATTCACAATATTTTGTATTTTTTCTTGTTTCAAGCATCAATTCAAATACATATTATCCCAGAATAATTTTAATATTAAGAAGTTTTAGTAAACCATTAAATCTGTTAGCCTTGGAAACGACGGGTTGATTTGCACACTTTCCAATGATTGCGAACTATAGGAAGACAGCTGTTTTTCATTACAAGCAATTTTAAGTTTTTAAATTGAACTGATCTTACTTCTTCTTAATTACATACACTCCTAAGAAGAAAATATTTTGAATCTAAGAGAACCACCCTCAATTGGCAAACCATTCCAACATGAGCTACATGAAAGAAATACTTTGACATAGAGCTGTCAACTTTTGTATGGGGAACAATCACTCACTGCACGAGTGATGTGTTTTGTCATTATGTCACTTGTGGATTCTTTTCCTCAATATTTGTTCATTCATTGTGGTGGAATATTTTTAATTTAAATTTTTGGTGGCCCAAATATTTAAATGCCAGACCAATGATAACGTGTGGACGTACTTGTTTGATGAAAGTATTACATTTCCGTGCAGCCGCATGAAATTGATTGCAGTTACAGCAATTTACCCGAAACTTTCAAATACGCATAAAAATGCGCCCCTGGTTCTAATTAGCATTTGCGTGCCTTTGCACAACCGATGACGCGTATCGAAAAATAAGATTCGTAGCAAATATATGAAACAAAAAAAAAAACAAACATAACTAATTGATATTCACAAAAGTTCAACAAACACACACACAACCACCCAAGCTGAAAAAAACAGTCCTCGTCAAAGAGAACCAACATAGTTGCAAAGCATTTTGTACCTTATTTCATTTGGTTCATTCGAAGCAGAAAATTTTGTCGTCATATTTTGAAAATAATTCCATGTCCATGCCAAAATTCTGCTGTCAAAGCATGAAGAATTCCATTAAGCGCACACCATTTCACTGGCCTTCCGCTGCAAATGCACTTAGTTTTACGATTTCATGGAGCTTTACTCTCTCAAAGGGAGGGCCATAGCTCAGTGCGGGCGATTATTTCGTATGAACAGTTTCGATTTTTGAATAGAAGCCTCGTCAATGGTCGTGGAAAACCACACACAGAATAGCTGCGTTGTGCTGTGTGACCTATGCAGGGCTTATAGCATCGTTTGCTCTTTATAGTGCGTTCTCGTGTATTGTGCCCCAATTTTCATGAAATACGCGCAATATATTAAATTACTGGTTCAGAGCATATGCGAATGGCGGAGTTTAAGTTTGAAATTCAGTGAATGCTGCATTTGATTCTCGGTAAACTTGAATAAATCATGGACACAATTTGTAAAGACTTTAAATTGTATTGTTGACTCAAAGTGAATGGGAAAAATACTAAATTGTTAAATAATATAAATTAAGTCTTCATGAACTCAAAATTAATTAATCTCTGTAGAGTTTATATTCTTTTGAGTTTTAAGATTCTCTTTGGGTATGCTATACATACCAAGCCTAGAAAGCATTGCTTATACAACGGTGAGGCTGTAGCTAATTTAAAAGTAAAGCAAACTACTCAGCCAACAGTTATCGGAATAATAATTTGATTGAAAAATGAATCACGAATGAGTAAAAATACGCTCCAGATTCAACTGCTTATTCAAATTTAAAGCAATATTTTACCAAGGTTCTTCGCGTAGGCAATTCATTTATTACACTGGTTGTTGGAGTTGTCGTTCTTACCCAACACACAGTCGATATAAATAAATGGACATAATAGTACACAAATTAGTTATTCTATTCCATGATCGGATGATTTTCCCGCTAGCATACTACGGTTATAAATATGCCTTACGTCGAATGTAAACTCTCTCTTGCAAATAAACAATCCTAAAGTAAGTCGTTTCTGCTTATCTCTCCGCCAAACACCTAAAGCTGTCTGCCCCTCATCCGAACTCTCACGAAATACCCAAACATTTGAGACATCTGTTTCAAGTTTGTAAGTGCTGCGAAATTCGTTGGAAAACTAACAGAACAAAGCCTACGGATGCGTTAGTCATTTGTATCTTTAAGGAACAGCCTATAGCACATTAGTCGGACGGACATGTTCTGCCACTTTCATCTCTTGTAACAAATAACTGGCACTTTTCTTGAGAGCAGTCATTGGTCTCTGTTGTGCTAGTACATGCCTACGGGATGTATGAATACAGAATCATAAAAAATATATATTTCACATTTTAAATTAAAAAAAAAATGTTTATATTACATAAATGTTTCAATTTAAAACAAATATTTCAATTTCTCTTTTGCAGGTTAACGCGATCTAAATAATTTCGCGCGGTTGACAAGTAGATGATTTCAAATGTAATACGTGTTCGAAATAATATAAGTGTAGATAAAATTTTAAAATACCAGTATATCACCGTGATATGCAGAAAATAAATATCTAGTCAATATGATTGCTATAGTGTTTGAATTTTAAATTAATTATTAATTTGTAATAAACTCTGCAAGAACTCGTACTATTTTCAGCATCGAAGAACTAAATGGGATTATTTCATCAGAGGTATGTAGAACTTATTTCTATTGTTTGTTATACGTCTTTAGAAATTTAGAATAGTAAGCTTAAAATAAAATATATTAAATATAAATAATATATATTAAGTAATTGTCATCTATAATTGTTTTTGCTGGAAAGTAATTTGTATGACTATATAAATAATATAATGATAAGAGAATACCAAAAGTTAAAGAATATCAAAGTAAAAATATTCACTTTACAGTGACAGTGACAAAATAAACACCTTTTTAAAATTTAATTTTATCAAATGATAGTCTAGAAAGAATTCAAAAACAGAACAGAAATACCACCGTTTGCTGGAAAAAGCTGGGAGAAAGTCTTATAGGGGGATCAATTTGCGTCTTACCGCTTTTAATTTCCGAAAATGACATTCACAGTGCTCACGCGGGCCCTATTTTTCATTTTTAGTACACTCGTTTATTTACATGCAGCACATTTGATAGATAGAGAGATTAAAAAGAAAACATTTCGTGTCATAATTCCTTAAATCTAGATCATCGATGTCCATGCAATAAATGGTGAAATTCCATTAAGTTTAAGCTTAGGTGGAATCTTGGAAAACTTCTATCAACAAAAAAACTCACGGCCTTGATATGGCTAATACTAACCTATGCTTCCGTCGTTCAGTGGAATCTCGCTTTATACTCATTACAAATGGCAGGCATTTACAACCAATGTGCACGGTAATCTTCTCCCTCTCGTCCTCTATACCTTCGGCCCGGGCTGTGACTTAGTCCCGGTAACTTAAAAGTACCAAATAATCCCCTTAGTGTGCGCCAATTATAAAAAAGTACGTAACTGTTGCTTTCGCCTTGCTTCAAATAACGTCCTGTCTAGGTTACACAAAGCCACAGAACTCTGCTCGAAGTGCACATACATTCCTCCTTCCCTCATCATGAACTGCGCTCTTAAGACCATCTTCAGCGTAAAAAGAAGTAGTCTTTGGTTCAACTCGCACTGAAGTTTAAATGACTTTGGGCACCGCATAGACTATAGTCAGAACCCTTTCATGCATGGACACCAAAAACCCTGTTGTGGCGTACATATTATATAAAGTTGACTTTTTCTGCTTTCAGTACTGGTTTTGGCTAAAATCTGAACAAAATCTGTCTTCACCGATAATAATAATAATTAAGTGCCACAACAGCCCACAAGGGACCAGGGTTTAGCTTCTATCGAATTTTGCTTGCTATTGTTCACCCACGAGTAAAGAAGACCTACAGTTTTTTGCCGAATGGCCGAAAGATTTAAGAAGACTTTAATAGACACCGATGGCTCCAGGAAAAATAAAGAATAAAGAACTGGCGTTTTAATATAGGACGACAACATCAGACTGTAGGCCTTGTTAGGTAATCTTGCGTTGATTTCATTTGTCATGAAGAATAATATGAAGAACATGTGGTAAGGGACATATAGACTGCCAAGCTGAGATTAAAGCTTTACTCAACCCTTTAATGACTTCTAAGATAGTGTAGAAATTCAAGACTTCTGAAGACTGAATTTAAAAGATACTTCAAATTGCGGAAAATTGCCGATCAACTTCGTTCGCACGAGTCGATGAAGATGTTCTGAGAACCTTTGGTTAGGGCTTCCATCATTACCGGACGTCTAGAGAGCATAACCGCAGTTGGCATGACTCTCCAGGACGCAGGCAAACTAACAACATTGTTCCTTACGTATTCATGAAATTCGCGTTTCTTGCAAATACGAGAAATACAGAAATACAATACAAATCTACATACATATTTCCTCTACTTTATTCGAAAAACAATGTTTCCTAAGTGATTTTTATAAAATTTACGTAGCGACAGGCAGCAGGGGGACAGCATCCAACGACCAGCAAGCAACGACAGAAGCACAGGATCTAATTACTTAAAAATTCACCTCCACCTAATTCGATTCGTAATTAATTCACCCAACTTGCCACCTCGTTCTTCTTCGTAACCTTCTAATGAATCATTAATAGCTCGCTAGCTCGTCCCGGCTCCATTTCCGCAACTTTTCTTCCAGCCTCACCGTCTCTTTTCGTACGTATGCCTTAGTTTGTGCTGATAAGACGAAAACTTAATCCAACACAATTGGCGATAAATGTAGCCCCCCAGCTTGAGGCACTAAATGCCGCTGGTCACTTCAGACAGCCGTGTGTCTAAAAATGGTATCCTGGCTCATGAAGGGTAACGATCATTACTTTGCTGTTGACGTTCTGTGGACACAGATATCTACTGCTGCCCACCGCATAGCGGTGTTGTTGCTATCTACTTTCGCACAAATTGCATTAAATAATAAATTCACAACCGCAATCATTAATCATTCCCAAGTAGTCGGTGAGCATAGGAGTGGGGACCGGGCACCGGGGCGAAGGACCGGATATCTTTCGCCCCAATAATCCTAAGTAGGAACCTTAAGCATAATCACCTGTTTTATCCCTTCACTTGAAGTCGCTCTACGCTGTGTACACAGCGACCACGGTGCTTGGTGTGGCCCAGAGCCACTTATAGCCACTGCGGCAATATGGGCTTGGCCGCCGCAACTATCACCACTGCTGTTGGACAGACGAGAGACAACGTGGCGATGTGTCACGTAATATGAAGACATCGCTGCTGTGAGGACGTAAGGGTGACACTAAAGTAAATACCGTATTGCGCCAAGTGATTAATCCCACGAGATAGTTAAGAGTTGATTACAATAATTACCTAGATGGAATTGAATATTTCACATATTTATGTGCGAGCAAGGAACAATCATAACGGAGCAGATATCGTTTGTAGCAGTGCTGGCGTTTAAGGGCGGGTTTCACAGTTTTTGGGTTTGACCACCTCCGCACAAACAAACTACGCGTCCCACCCAGATCTGAGTTGGAGTCGTCTCTCCTGCTGTTCCCATGCATTTGGCGAAAGTGATTATTCTGGTGGCTGAATAATGAATTATTCAATTGTTTTGAGTTGATTTCGTGCTGTGATGCTGCTTGCCGGGGTGTGGGGTGTCTCGCCGTTGCGTGTGCGTGTGTGTCTATGAATTAGTGAAATGGAATCGATCTGTTAAATTATTTAATTTCAATATCATCTCACAAGTGAGACCTGATAGAATTTGAATAAATTGACGTCCTGGTGTGTTGACGGTAAATTGGGGTACCCGAGGAAGTGATTATATCATTATGACAGTAAGCAATGTTAAAAAATGTATTTCAAAGCGATTATAATGATGATTTTTTAAAGGCTCAAAATCCACGGATTTGTAATGTCAACTTATTGGCTTTTACAGTGGTCAACTTTTAAAAGAAGCCTTACTTATGCATTAGCCCTATCTTACAACTTGCGCTTGAATATCTGACACATGAATAGTCCTTAGAAGTACTTTTGGTTTTACGGAGGTTTTTCGACGTATTTTGAAGATATAAGTTATGGATTGATGAACAAACAAATTTTGAAAAAGGAAATCATGTTTAATATTCGTTGTGGCACACATTTTTGAAATTGACGTTTTCCATGTTTTTTGCATTGTTCGCAGACTAATGCGACTCTAAATTCAGAATACGGGGGAAAATACTGTCGTTCCAAAGTAAAATTAGGTTAGATCATTATCACATTACGTTCACCAGATTCAGCACTTCGATAAGATTTCCAACATTCGTTACATATAAAAAAGAAAAGTTGACTGTTTAGTCTGAAAATAGTGGAAGAAATGTAAGCAGTAGACCATCAACCAATTCAAATGCATGAGGCTTGTAATTTTAAGTAAAATAAGATTTAATTGGACGGGAAACCTATTCGTTCAATTTGTAAATGCAATTTCGAGTATTAAGTGACGGGAAACGTATTCATTTCATTTCCAAATGCAATTATGGGTATTAAGTGGCGAATTTAAATTAGAAACGCCCTTAACTTGAATATGCTGAAATTGAAATACTTATGAAGAACATAACCGCACCCTACTCTTGCACACCACACGAATCACAGTCTATAAATTGTGGAGCTTAATTACTCTGAAATATTAAGTACTTCGAAACCAATAGTTGTAAAACCTTATCTTAAAATAATTTCAAAAGATTTTTCATGAAATTCATAATTTTTCCATGACTTTGCGTATTAAGAGCGGGGTTATCCCCAAAGGAAAAATGCATCTCTATCCAATATTTCATGGAAATCGTTTCATGAGTTTAGGGGACTTGGCAAATACCACCGAAATGACGACATACCAAAACTATAAAGGTCTCGTTTTTGGAAGTTAAAATTTAACAGCCACCGCCCGCATGGAATAAAATCTTTACGTCCACAGTCATTATATCGTGTGTTTTGTCTTATTGGTATTTCACAAATTTGATAGGCGTGAGAAAGGGAAAGAGAAAGAGTGAGATAGCGGGAGAAAGAGAAAGTGAGAAAGAGATAGAGAGAGACAGAGCTGCCAGGAAACTTAAACAAAAGACATGAGATCTGTTCAAAAAATATGTAAGGTGACCTCATATGTTTTCCAAAAAAAATATTTATTTCTTCATCAATTTTTAATTTTATCCCCCTCACAGTAGTCCCTTTCAGATACAATACACCTGTGGCGGCGTTTCTTACAATCGTCTAAATTTCATGATTTTTCTTTTCTGAAAAAAAATGCATGGCCTGAGTCAACCGATGTGCAGACATCTTCAGCAACTTCTCTAACAGTGATTCGACGATTCTTCATAACAATTTTCTTTACTTTCTCAAAACTTCCATCGTCAATCTTCTCGACCTTTTTGAAAAACTTGTAAAACTTGTAAACATTTTTTTGACTTAGAGTACACTCGCCGAATGCCACTGCCAACATTTCAAGTGTTTTGAGCACTTAATTCCATTTTGCACATAAAACAAAATTCTTTGATCGTTTTTTTTTCGGCTGCAGGAAATCGCTGAACACGCAAAACACGTCCAACTTTTTTGCCTCTCACAAACATAATAAATATGCTATATGTTCGAGACGAGTGTGCCAACATAACAAAATGAAAATATCAATAGTAGAATATACGTACCCCCTCGAAATTTGAAAACGCACCTTATTTTTGAATAGAACTCGTGTATCTTGCACAATTTTGTATAACCTTTCGGGTAGGCTGTGAAAATGAACTGGCTAAGATTCTGGCATTTCCGCAAAAGTTTACTTTCCAATGTAAAACAAGGGTCTTTATATCCCTAGTGGCTTGCGCAGCAGCGTAGACTTCTCGTGAAAATATTTTTACTTTTGTCTAAAATATTTAAACCTGCATTCAATCCGCCTCTCCGAAGTCCTTTCAATTTTGTTTTTCTAATACTTACTTGTATGTCAGAAGTTGTCAATTAAAATAATGCCTTCAACATATCTGTACGTGTTCAAATGTCGTGTATATTTGCAATAGGGGATGCTTTCCCCAAAAAAGAGGAGCAACACAAGAGACATCACTGAATTTTTTGAAATATAAAAAAACACATGTATCCTGTGTGACACATAACAAGCTTTTGAAATTCGTTCCTACATGCGAACTTTCAATTTCT
This sequence comes from Eristalinus sepulchralis, assembly GCA_944738645.1. NCBI lineage: Eukaryota > Metazoa > Arthropoda > Insecta > Diptera > Syrphidae > Eristalinus > Eristalinus sepulchralis. The sequence continues at coordinate 62,032,922 of OX122886.1, forward strand.
TTCACACTCCCCTACCAAATGAACTCTCCAATAGGCGAAACCGAGACGGAAACACAGACTCTGAACCTAGTAGTGTTTCCTGTGCAACATTTACATTGCGGTTGCCGTCATTCAAACGTCTGTGTCCTGAGGAGGGATTGTCATTAAATATGAAGAATCATTTCCCCACCGTCATCGGCAACAGAAACGGCATCATCGTCATCAAACTTGTTGGAATCCGATATCAGTTATAATGAATGACACTTTTGTTAAAGCGTGATTCGCCGAATATAAGACTCCCTGTCGGCGTGTGTTCACCCACACAAAATAATCATGTGTTCTATTTTAGTTGAATCTGAAGAGGAAATTGAAAATGTCACAGAAACTGCCCATTGGATTGCTTGATTGATGTAAGCGTCCCATTGTAGGTGCATATAGCATGTGTTAACGTGATATGTGATATGATGACGTTCGGGTGGTGTGATTTCTGAGGATCCCTTTCCCAAAGTCTTTTTTCGAGAGCGGATAATGCGACTTTAAGATCACGAATCCTTTCATTGATTTGTCAAATTGGTTGGTTCAATTTGATATCACATTAAGCGGAAACAGACAATTTGGAAATAAGTACAAGCGCAAATTCTATGTCCTGCGACTTACGCGGATAAAGTAATGTTGAAGTCTCTTCCATTTTCGTTGAGAATTGGCTTAGGGTGACTAACAACATAATTCTAGTGAAGAACATTTTCTAAATTATGTTTTTCTAGCAAAACACCCCTCGATTCTGTGTACATTTGCCATAAATTACGATCAGGGGAGTAAAATAATTCAAGCTTTGCCTAAGAATGCGAGATGAGTACATGTTGATAAGGTTCTAAAAAGGAATCCCACAAGAAAAGGTCCTAAGCACATCATTCATTGTGACTCCCATTATCCAAGCTGTGACCTTCTCCAGAAAAAAAAACCTCTCCCCAGAAAGAAGATGGTTTACCAAAATTTAGATTAAAATACTGCTCCATGGCGCTCCTCACAGGCTTGTCATTTGTGGAAACTCCATTCAAATCCGTTGCCACGATCTGCCATGCCTTGCCTCGCAAATGCGACTTAAATGAGGCGATAAACGATGTGATAAGTTTCTATTTGGCGGATATTAAAGTCCAAAAGGCTACATATCCCATTTCACATCAAAAAAAAAAAAAAAAACAAAAATGAAACAGTCAAGCCGTAGCAAGACATTTGACTCTGCGAGAGAATAGAAAATGGACTCGCATTTTGTGCGCAGTACCGGCAACAAGTGCGTTTCTTACTCACTCGTTTCTGCACTCAAATATTTCGCGCTATAGAATTACATCCCCACTCCCATTTTATATCTTCCTTGCTGGTAGAATAGAAGCGGCAGCAAGACAGCGGAAGTAGAAGAATCTGTAACAACCAACGAAAAAGCCATTCGGAAGACATTAAAGAGGCAATGAAACACGTAAAGAGAAAACAGAGTAGCGAAACAAGGGCATAAATAATTTGGAACTGTCAACTTGTATATGATACTGAAGTACATAAATTAGAGAAAAGTGAATTGAACGAGATTTTTGCGACGGTCCTTTGGGCGCGACAGAAAGGAGCACACTGTTAACGGGGAGGATACAATGGAGAGAAAACGGAGCTGCAATTCGTTTTGGTGAAGACATTACTCGTACTTTGCTTGTGTAAGAAGGGAAATCTGACTCCATGGAGCACGATGAAATTTGATAAAATTTGCGTTTTTTTTAATAGAGATTTGTTCTCGAAAAAAATTGGTGAAGACAAAAAAATTGTGAATTGTAGGGCAATGCTTAAAGCTTGGGAAAGAGAAGAAGACGGAAAATGAATTTTATTCTCTTTAAACTATATTGCAACTATACGGAATATACATCTCTACAAGGACAAATCGAGAGCGGAGGTGTCAATTCATCTGCCTGACCAGTGCCACGTTGGTCTCCAAGAAGAAATAATAACAATCGAAGAAGCTTTGTCTTCCCTGCAGAGGGACAAGATGTCTACCAGCACTTTTGATGTCTTGTATAGACAGGAAGCTATAAAATTGATCGAAACACATAAGCCTTAGTTTTCTCACACTCATCTGCATGTGCAAATGAAAACTTAAATATACCTGTTCTGTGTATCTGTTTACAATGGGATTCAGTTTTACAATTTAATAACGACTCCAAAGACAAGTTTGGGAAGCTCTTTCCACGCAGCTGTATAAAATAAATAATAAAAAGTTAGATGAGAAACATAAGATCTGAAATCACATTCGATCTTTAGTGGGCATAGTGCGGGGAAAGCCGTCAGAGAAAGCAAGATTTTGCATCGCTTCCCCCAGTTTTTGAAAAAAAAAGTATTCATAGTACGACGTAGAACTGTCACCAGCCCCCTTATACTGTGAAAATGTATCTACACGAATGTGTGAATAAACGAAGGACAAATTTGCTGGCCGGTGATAATGTGCAGGAGTATCCAAGTTAGTCAATTTCCCATCTTTGAGGAGTACTCCGCCTTTCCCGCAGCTTTTATTGTGTTATGCCTGAAGCCTACATCCATATAAAATTCAACAGATACTGGAATTGAGGGTAAATGTAAATGTCTCGTTGTATGAATTCCAAAGACATCAGTCATAACGCCATTAGTCATATACAGCATTACTTATGCGCCAGATTCAAGAAAAATAAGTCATATTACATGCACGCCATACAGAGACGTCTCGGTGGATATTTTTTGTCTTTTTTCTTTGGATGGCGCTACAGTCTTGTGTGGACCTGAGTCTCAGTTACAATGTCTCTCCAACTAGTACAGTCTTAGGCTAGGCGCCTACTTTGGCTCAGGAGATTTTAGTCTCCAGCGTGGGAAGACGTAAACGGTATTTTCTGATGCCATCTTACGAGGCACGGTGAATGCAAACCCAACAAAGACGGTGCTTGGCGTTGTTAGCCACATGTAAGTATCCCTCATAACACTAATAGGAAAAGTGAGAAAAACGCAGGAAGTAGGTACTCCATGAAATAATCGGTTCTCATAAAATACGCCCCTCATAAACCTGTATATCGTTGGGTCTGATGTAGAAAAATGAACCGGTTTTGCACCGTTTAATTACATGTAATGAAAGGTGGATCTAACAGACGAGCACCCAAGGCACAGCCAAAATGTGGTTTCACCCAGAAATTATTACGGTGACCATCTGGTTGACGTCGAAAGGACCAATACTCGAATATCAAAAATGTTTTCATAAAATCGACATAATGCTTCAAAGTTGGTTAAAAGTCAGCCTAAGTGAGCAAATATACAATGATCCAACCCTGTTGAATGAAAGCGCTATACTCCATACCTCTCATCTAACGGTAAAAAGAAGAAAATCTTCTTCTGATCTTCCTGCAACGAAAAAACAATTTTTTTATTCTAGTGAGGCATCATTTAAAACGATATTCCGAAATCGGGCAGAAGTCATAGAAACCGTTTCAAAATGTTTCATCGGCAAGAAATCAAGCCGTTTAAAAATGGTTTAGTAAACCTCCAATTAACGTGGAAAAGTTAATAAATAAAATTGTGTATATAGGAAAAATTGGCGTTTGACCTTTAATGACTTTGAATCAATTTAATAAAAAGTCTGATGATGCTGATGAGCTTTTTAAATAAAGACCCTCTTTTTAGTCTCATCAAATTTTGATGCTCCAGCTGTTCATTCAACTTAATTTAACAAACAAAAAAGACAGTAACATTTTCGTTAACAACGCTGACTATCGTTCAGTGATTATGAGCCATTTCGATGTGTCTTCACTAGAAGTTCAACAGAATTTCGTAAGTCAAAATCGCATTAATCCAAAATTCCGAAGACCCCACGTTCTTTTAATTTTGTAATTGTAAATTTAAAAAATTCAACTTAAGGTTAGTATAACGAATGTTTGCATTTACCGCATGCATTAGCTATACTGTATCTAACAGCGAGATCCAGCAAACTGCGAGCGGCAGCATTTCAATCATACCTTCTAAAATTCCTTTTTGGAATATCGACGACAAGTTATGCACGCGTGCATTTTTAAAAATCAGTTAATTGGTAGGAGCGTGCATTTAGACTATTTCATATGGGAATCATTTTTCCATATCCTTACGTCAACTATAGTCTTTGAAAGGAACGCACACAGCATGCACAGAGTTAAGAAGCATAATCGTGTCCAAAAATCAACATAAAATTGTCAATGAAAAGACAACGAACGGCAAACATTCAACAAAACTCAAATGGAGGTTGTATCTCTGTTTTATTAACACTTTAGAACCATGTCCAAAGATCCAATTCCTTGCACTGACATCCTTAAATGCAAGCTTATGTTTTTGTTTCTCATCAGAACTGGTTGATAGGTGATTTCCATCATTTGCATTTCAAGTTTGCCTTTGCTAATGGACTTTCAGGAGAGGGATGCACTTTCAAACTGAAATTAAAAATTAAAATTCTCATTTGATGGCATACATTATTTGCCTGTATATAAGCTACGAAGTGGTTGCTCACTTTCCAATCAATACCTTATGATTCTTGTTGTCCTGATGTGATGGTTTTCTGATTAATTAAGGAAACAATGTCCTCCTGCATACATTTCATCAACAATGCCTTGTTTTCGCCAACTTGTCTCAGTTTCCCTCATGCCTCTGCAAACTTGAAAATTCATCAAAGCGAACGTTCCATAGATTAACTTTTTCTTTGTTTCGACCCCTCTTGAGAGGACTCACGATATTTTTTTTAAATAAAAAGCAAGTTTAGCATGAACAGTTTTTACATACATGACGGCACATTAATGTATGACCGTCGCTGATTAAATGGAGCTCGTAATACGACACCACTCTGGCAGCATCATTGCAGGTTGTAACTTCCTCTTTATGCGACCGGTTTTGTCCTATTTCCCACTTGTGGGGGGCTGTGCGAAGACTTAGCCGCAACTAAACAGCTAAAAAGTGCGCGGGTTAATAATGGTGATTATATGGGGGAGAGGATGTCCTGCCGCAGTAACCGCCCTTAAAAAAGGGTGCTCTACGGGTATAAAATTATAGATATACATCTTTCGTGCCGGCAAAAAAGGACTGAAATTTACGGCATTTTATTCTTTGTGTACGTGGAAGGGTATATTTTTAAAATTTTTCGAAGCGTGAAACTAATCGAATTCAAAGGGGGCCAAAAAGGCGAAAATCTCTCTCCCACAACGACAGAGAAAAGGGCAAAAAAAAAAACAAACGCATTATATTGCCACTTGGATGTCCAGAGCGACAATAGACTTGGTCGAGCGGACATTATAGGATGATAACTGTAAACACACCTAGTTGTGCGGGAGGAAGGCAAAACAGATAAAAAAAACCGTGAGCTTTGTTTTTTGTTTTGAAAGGTGAGGCAGGGCTTGTGAAGCATGTCGGTGGAGTCCTTCGTGCTCAATATGCATACGCCATGTTTATTTAATTCAATTAAATGTGGAGCTGTTGAGTCATGTGTTTAGCTTTTGTGTAATTTCAGTTGACTGCTGACAGACGTCTGCTGTGTATTTTTGAATGTCGATTTCCAATGATATATGATTTTAATGACTAACATGACGACTAACTAACGATAAATTGGTGTTATTGTTTGTTTTGTTTTCAAATTTTCGATTCAATACTCAAATAAATATATAATGACAAATATACTCAAAATTTTGGTTTACTGATTTTTGTTTTGTTTTCAAGGATACGCATAAAATTGAATAACTCGCCAAATGAATGCGTTGATATTCCACTAGTTCAATTTTAATAATGGGTTAAAGTGTCATCGCTAGGTTTTTAATAAAACAAAAATATGTTTGCCATGCAAAAAGCTGTGGAAGGATAAGTTGGGCATACTAATTAAATTAACATTTATTTATTTTTAAATACCTTAAATGTTTGTTATTGTTTTAGCTCCCAATAAGAAATTTGCTTTTACAATACTATTTACCTTTTTGGATCCCTGATCTCTTCTGGTATCTTGCATTTTCAAATATCGGTTCGCAAAAAGAGCAGATAGAACAATTGCGTCTATTACTTAATGATGCATTCGCTGGAACAATTTTTTTCAAAAAGATAAGCGACAGTGAATCTTACGAATGCCTTAGCCAGTCTTATACTGACAGAATTTGAAGCCAAAGAATTTTTATTCTTGCAATTTCTTGCATACATAAGTTACATGGAAAGTCTTTCAAATTACATTCTCTTGCAAGTTCTTCGAAACGCCTCAATTGTGTCTATATTTTAAGCACAATAATCGAATTAAATGAGAGAAATATTATTTCTAAGAAATTATGTAGGTCTGCGACTAGACTAGTTCTGATCTGAAATCGGAATTTTTGTCAACAGCCAGTATCGTGCGATCCCTTTGTTCATTCATAAGTGCAATGGAACTAAAACTTATTCAGGACAACTATGAAATAAGAAGTAGATTGTCCTAGAAGTTTCAAAGAGCTGAAAACATAATAGAGGTTAGACTACGAATATGTTACTATTACGTGTAGGGTGAAAGCTAGGTATCTTCCACGTAACTTTAATTTTTAAGATATGTATGTACTGTATGTTTTCAGTGGAATACCAGTTTAGTTTGTTTGGTCCACAAGAAAGGTGTCACCATCGACTGCACTAGCTACCGACAGAGCGTGCCTAGCAAGAAGCAACACAGGACCATGTCTACTTTGAGCATACCTAACAAACTCGTCAGATATCCTAAGATAAAAGTGAAGAATTACCGGTGCACGGGTCGGTGTCGAATTCACAGGGACAAAATGATGCCGAATCCCTTGACCTACCATTATTCTTGAGAAGATCGTGCACATTTCAGAACTAAACTTTAAGGACACGATTCATCAAAAATCTGTTCAGCGACCTAAACGGGGTTACACACAACACAACGATTTGTTATCGTAACTGACTGTCGTCGTTGCTGGAATTACTCTTGCCAATCGCCATTTCCGTTGGCTCAAGAGGCAAATGAGTAACAGGGCCCAGTTTCCAAATGCCAAGCTGGCTTTGTTTTTTCCACTGGTGCAGAAACAAGAAAGCAGATGAAGAAGCACTTGGTTCTTTCGAAATGAAAGTTCTAATCCTATTTGGAATAGTGTGGACTGGAGGACAAGGTATATAACATTGAATCTGAATATAACATTGAATCTGGGAATAGTCAGCGCTTATGACCGCAAGGCCATCTAAAGCACTCGGCACATAAAATCTTCTTATGTATTAGGACATGTCCACAGATGACATTTGTGATTAAGATGGCGTACGTAAGTACATGAAAACCACAAGCAAACTGGTCAGTTTACTTGGAGACATTTAGTAAGGGAATGGGTTAACTGAAAAATCATAAGTTTGATGAATAAGAAGAAGGATAAAAAGTAAGTCTCTTCATAATTAAAAGAAAATGCTGTCGAAGCATGTCCGTCCAATGAATTGAAACAATGCATGAAACATTGAAAAAGAAAACACCATTAAAATATGGTCCGCAGGCAATTATATAAGATGGAACTATTGTTGGAGAACAGTTTGATTTATTCACATATACTTACGAACTGATGTATAATCTTATTTGGATTCTCTACTCAAACTTAAAAATGTCTTCCTCTTTCGCCACACTACCTATGTATGTATGTTGAGTCTATTCAAAATATGTTTTTCAAAAACTAGATTTACAAGAATAAGAAATCATGTCAATACCGTTAGTTACCTTTCTCCATTAAAAGTTCACCTCATAACAACGCAAAACTTCTCAAGTAAATGTAAAAATTGCCTCCAAATGCTTGAGTACACATCCTTTTTGTGGAGAAGTGCTCAGCAAATCCAGCGGTATGTTTCGCGAAGAGCCCATTGAACATCTACCGACAATTTGCGGAGAATTATTATGTAAATAAATAACAAGTCGACTGAATAAACCCTTCCACTGGGAATTGGGGGATAATCCCTTTCCAATAATGCCCACTCTAACTACAGCAAATTCTAAATTATTGCCCGCGAATTTCCATTCTTATCCTCCTGCAATTTCTGTCGTTTCACGGACTTGAAGATGGTCACGGAGTGTTTTCGGGCCCACGTTCAAAAATTTGTAAGTCCTCCCCTCAATTTTTTACTTTGTTCTGCGGCTTATTGTTGAGAGAGGGGGTGCAGAGGCAGAGAGTTGCTAACAAAATAAATGTGAATGCCAAAAAGGGATGTCTCCCTTTAGAGCGATTTGGCGCGACTACGGAAGCATTACAGAATATGTGGTTAACCACTCATTGAATTGGAAGATATACAACCGTTTGGCGATTATTTGATTTAGTTTTTTTTTGTGCTTGGTCCTTGCTCAGCCCATCTGTATTTGCCTGCGTCCCCATTATCGGGTCCTGGAAGAACTGAGGGGTTCCTTCAATTCCTTGTACCGGAAAGTACTTTAATTTACTTCGGTGTCGTTGACTGAAATTTATTTATGGTTTAATAAATTCCCCCGCTCTCTCTACCGCTCTCTACCACTCTCTTTCACTCTGTTGAAGGTAGTGATGGGGAAGTTTTAGGAGAAGCAAGCATTTTCCTTCAAGGTTTGCTTAGGTACAAATTAGGGAATGTTATGGCTGAGAGATCACGTTTTTTGAATGTTCCATTTGGGGAGCCATTTGGGTGAAAATGTTTGCAATAATGTAAAAAGTTCGATTGGAGTTTGATTTTTTTCTCCTGAAATGTGTGTCAAAGTTTGTGAATTATAGTCTATTTTATTGGAAGCCATGAAAGTTATGTGTCCCTGGTTGAATTTATATTTTAAGTGCCTATCGAGGCGGTGCAGTTTGATGTAGAGAGAACTGAAGTAAATTTTATTGTTACAGCTTGTTGATGATTATATTCCGTATCGTTGATTGTAGGTGTGGACTATGGAGTGGCTTTTAAAATAATTTAAGTTATTTTTTATTCGCTTTAAGTGCTAGATATGATGCCTGAAAAAATTGATAAAATTTGGGCTTAAGTGGGAAAGATTACATTTTAACAAACGCGTTTTTAAATTTTATTTAATGCATGCATTAATTACGCGGAAAATAACACATAATTCAGACAAGGGAACTTTTTAAAGATTGGAATTTTGCACTTCTTCTCATTCCCTGGTTCTTGCTTTGGAGGGCGCTTTACATCTATAGAGCAACTGGTAGATAGCGGTCTTTCATAATATAAGACTCTTACAATTTAAGACCGAAGTGATTTGCCGCGTTTAAGGTTTAGAACTATGAAATTCTAAATTCTATGAATTTTCATATAAATATGTGAAAATTGAAGAAATATGTTATAGACTTTCGATTTTGAAAATGTTAGATGCTTTGTAAGGGTTGTAAAAAGTAAAAAGTAAAAAGTAAAAGTAAAAAGATACAGTATGCCAAAATTCCTGTCAGCGTTCCAAAGAAATTTCAGAGACCTAAACGGGACTTTCTTGTGTCTGGGCGAATCTGAGCCTCAACCAAGAGCTTCTCTAGCTAGCACTACCTCTCATCAACTGCCTCCATTTTCACATCCCAAATTAGTCGGGGTCCATCTCCACTTATGTACTAGGTCGTCTATGTTGTGTTGTTCCAGTTGCTAGGATAACGAAACTTTTAAGCCTGATCATTGTTATTTATCCGATCTACATGACATAAAAATCTTCAGCGTTGTATCTAAAGACGTTCAACGAGTTGCGCACCTTTGTATACAGCTTTTAGAGCCTTTACAGCGGCCTTAAAACTCGTCTTTCAATCCGACGATAAAATACTATGTTCAAGTTGATGCGTAATGGAGCAAGAAGGAACTGATCATCTTGACGTTTTGTTTCTTTGTCACTCAATTGCCTTTTGAGCCCGAAGAAGAAGCGATTTGAAAAGGTGATTCTAGTCTTAGTTTCAGTCCTTACGCGGTTGTCATTGTTTACTTCTGAACCGAGTTGGGACATCTCCTTGACTACCTCAAAGACTTACCCGGGGCCAAGGTCTTGAAATTCACATCGGGAAATTATTTGATTTGTGTGAGAAGTTTAGGTATTTGATTGATGTGTAACACCACTGCACAGAGTTTGGTCTTTCCACTTATTTCCTAAATCCTATCTTTATCAAACATGAAAATTTTGCACAAAATAAGTTAAAAAGTAGAATTTGAAAAATAAAAGGGTATTTTGACCAATTTGAAGGCTTAGCTTCATTACTGATCACCTTTCCAAATACTCATTGGAAAACTTCTAAAGTGGTATAAATTTAGGATCAGTAGTGCTTCAGTTAGAGAAAGCGTGAAAAGCAATAATTTTCAATTCATGAACTATGTCTTTTTGCCGTTTTAATGGCTGAGGAAAGTCATCGAAGTTTAATGCTAGTCTATGGTGATCATATTTTAGATGAGTGAACGCGACAGAAGTGTGTGCATAGGACATTGAGAATTGAATGACGCATTTAACATATATGAAATGCTGCTTGAGATCTATTAAATGAAATCGTTTTTACATCGGATTGTGACTGGTAATAAATCATGCGTCCATCATGATATTTCAATACGTAGGGTCTCGTATCAATACAGCGGTTAAGCTTCATATTGGACGGTTAATCCTACTTTCCACGGTCAGAAGGTTATGTTGTATACTTTAGGTGACATTAATTGGGTATAATGTAAAGCGTCAACCCATACGCAGAAGGTTTAGGTTCGATTCCCGGCCGGGACACCTCGCATTTTTTTCACGGCACCATCTCTTTCGAGTTGCTGACAATATCAAAGAGTGGTGCCACTTATTAAGTGGGTGTAATGTTTTATGACCTTACCTACATAAGAAAGGTATATCGACGAAAATTAAGGCACTCGAGCCTAGTATTGAAGGAAAAATGAAAATAAATCGCTTAAGAGTACCTCTCATTTTCTTAAAAAAATCTGTCACGGCGACACCTTTGATAAGACCATTGCAGATCGCCCTTAAATTGAAATAAGTCCAAGATTCAATACATGAGAGTGCCTTTGACAGGGAAGTGGACGTTAAAATTAATTGCAGAAATCCTTTTCTTTTACATCATTGAGTACAAAACACTGTCTTGTACCGCAATACCCTCTTGCTACTCCAAAAGCTTAACTAGAAGTAATTTTGTATTATTTTAAGGAAATTAAAATACGCGCCAATAAATTTATAAATTTCTCAACTCATAACCGACAGCCGCACATAAACTGCAAACAACTCATTGATGTAATACAGAATACATAACTTAGCTGTCAGTGTATTTCCCCAATTCTTGTTCTTGTAGACCCAAATCACCTCAGGCCTCATGACTAACGTGATCACATGTCCATGCTCACACATGTATTCTTTATTAGAACAATAACTCTCATGTAAGATGTTGACTCGTTCATCGGATGACCCTTCCCAGCCGTAGACGCAAGGAATAAGTTTCTTGTCATGCGTCTCCTTATCAAGCCGAAAACGTGTACGAATGTCGAGAAAGTTTATTGGCTGCCGAGATGAAAATTCGGAGGAAAAAACTTTCCAAATATCTTGAAGTAATCTCTCGAGGCACAGATAGGTACATTTGTTCTGCGTCCTGGTCATGTGTATCTTTCAATATTTTCCACATGGAGTAAGTTCGTTCTGAGAATTTTTCCGTCCTGATTTGATTCCCCCGGAAGCTCGCAGCGTATCGATTTGACTGCAGCAAGAAAGTTTGTATGCAACGTCAGGTGTAATCAATCGAAATTCTTAACAACCCAAAGGACTTCAAGAAGTCCTGCCACAGCTTCTGCTGTTCAGTAATTGAGCGGCAACAGAAAAAAGAAGGAACAAGGGAAAAAAATCAATTCAAGAATTGCAAGGTGGATGCCATGGGAGCAAGGAAACAGTGAAATCAAAGTTTTTATTCAACTAACACTGCGACGGTGTGTATGTGTGAAAAACATTTTAGTGAACCAGTGAATGCTTTTATGTCCATCCTTGCGTTCATGGTTTCTGTTTTACGATGCAGTAAACCCGATAAACGGCCGTAGAGCACCTCAAACGGTATTGAGCACCGCAAACAGTTCCAGCAAACACTCGGGACTGCCTAACTCCCTGCGCTCACTTTGCCCTCTCTTTCACTTTCCCGTTTCCATTTCCCGTTTCCCCCTTTTCCCATTTGCCCCGCGTCCCGACTCACAGCTGCAAAAGAATGAATGATTCGAGTTGAGTGGAGTTTGTCCTATGTGCAATTGCTGCGAAATAAGTGAGTTGCTCCTTATTGGAGCAGTTGCTCCCGCCCACTTCGCCCAACATCGAGCGCAAAATTAACACAAAAAATGCTTGCTTTTAATGGACTTTTATTTGGAGTGTGTTTGGCAGATAGCAAATTGGTGTGTTTCCCGAGGTGGGCATCATATCGTGGAGAAATTAGAAAAGAGTTCGTTCTATTGACACGCTCCAAGGCAATAGATTTTCATCTTTTTTCACATCTCACATTTTAATTGAAAACAGCGAAAGAATTGAAAAACTCCTTTTGTTCGCAGTCGATCGAATTCCATTCGGCAATCAACTTCAGAATCGAATGATGTTTTCACAGCGTGGTGGAAATTGTTTTGGACTATTATATTGAGGGTTCGAGCAGTGAACAACTTACCCGTTCTATTAGTTTCAAACACCGCCAAGCATTGCACTCGAGATGGGTGTCCAGATTCGTTTTCGATTAAACTGACGGGGGAGCGATTCCAACCATTTGTTTGTACAATGCTCATGTAATCGACAAAGAGAACAAGTGTAATTTTATTTGAAAATGTGTAGACAATAAAATGAAATCAAATACAGTACAAAGTCGCTAGTTTGGTAGTGGGAAATGGGGAATGGGAAATTGTGAATTTCTCAAACTCAGTTTTTACATCAAAATATGATTTTTTTGTTCTGTCCTTTTATAATTCCTTAATCAAATCGAACAAAGTATTTATAGAAAAACTGAAGAAAAGCTTGAATAGCCAACACTTTTTGCCACATTCTCATTAAGCAGATAATTTTTCCGAAGTGAAAGTGTTCGACGTATACAGTTGTCGCAGTTAGATGGTGAAGAGGACTCACCTATCGGACGTACGGTTCAACCTAGTTTGGGTAATGTAACATACAACATGTCGTCCTTCCAGTCTTTGCCTAAAAATAATAATTAGGTGCCCAATCCATTCAACTGTGGATGATCTGGTTTGGTGGCATGCATCGCTTAGGACTTGTTTGAGATGGGCTGAGCAGTCAAACGATAAAAAAAAATATTCTCTTTGAAAGTTGAAAGTTGAAAGCACGATTGAAATTTGTCTATGGGCAGGTGCCTGCTTAAAAGTGCATGGATTAACGAAACCATGTTTCATTATCCACCATTTCCCAGTTTTTCTTTTTAATCTACAGTCTCAATTCTTCTACAAACACCGCGCGTTATTTGACAGGTGGAGACCGCGCTGCCATCTTCAGATACAACGCTTAAGTCATTAGGTCATGCAGAGCGTATGGTTACCACTGTTCCGGCCCGAAAAGTCTCCGAATCTGAGCCATTGGGACAACGCAACAGAGGACGGCCTAGGTTGAGATGGCCCACACAAGTGAAGAAGGACCTCAACCAACTTGGAGTGCCCAATTGGAGGCAGATGGCGAGAGAATGTACTTGCTGGAGAGGCATGTTGGTTGAGGCCCAGGTCTACCTCGGACTGTAGCGCCATAGAGGGAAGAAGAAGAAGAACGCGAATGCATTGGACGACTGCCGTTGTTGAGCCTTACAATGTGAATGAAGATACGGCATAACCTGCGATCGAGGAGAAAGAGAAAACAAAAACAGATTCACCAATTTTTTGGTCATATGTCCACCTCATAGTCTAAGAGAAAAAAGACAAAAACCTGAAGTGTGTTAATCCGCAAGACATATACATAGGAAATCATATGTCCGACGAGAGAATATCAGTGAACATCTCCGATCCCTATAAAAACAAAACTTAGAATTGAACAATCTATCTCCTGAACAGTCATTTTGTGCATAGCGGTTTCATATCCCAGTGGCATCAATCAAGAGAAAATTATTTACCCATCGTGGCATCGACATACACCACCATAATGTGCTGGGTAGTGTAGAAGGAGTGGGCGGACAATATTGCCGATTTTATTTTCCAGACTGAAGAGTGGGTGCAGTTGTACTGCACAAGTATTTATACAAAGGAATATTTGGAACTTCACCATTTCGAGTAAATCACACGATCAGATGGAAAGAGCGATATGTGTGTGTATATTAAGAAAAAGATTGGCAACCAATGGTGGGATACAGTTGAGCAAAAAAAAAAAGGACTCAGCAGTTTTAAATAAACGCCTACAGTAGGTAGGTAGAAATGGCTTAGGCAACTTAGGGCAAATTAGATTCATTGTGACACGAGATTAGAGTACCCTTTTCTTAAGCCTAAAGCCAGTTTGAGTCTTTTTCTCTCTAGGTGCTAGGCAAGGTAACAGCCCATCTCCAGTTTATGTGAACAGACGAGTTGGACTCGCTGCGGGAGGGGATACAGATAGAGGGCAAATGCTATAGTTAATGTCTCATGGTTCAACATAGCTTCACCGCCTCATTCAATCAGACTGAAGAAAGAGTGCGGCTTCACGTATACAGGCACACAACGTGCCGAAGGTACACGCATTACATGTAGGCATTACGCACTGCCTGTTCAGCTCAGGGACAAACAAAATTTGCATCTACCTAGCGAGTATTAGGTTCCGGTCAGCTGTTGACATCAGCTTTTGAGAAGTCTAGTGAAGGCTAGTCATCGAAAGAAGAACTATTGCTCGACAGGCCGTGTCGTGGTTTCTCGTCATAGGAAAAGGAAAGGTTCAGTCATTGTCTCACGCTTTCAAACCAAACTAGAACTAAAGTCCCATACATGATGGCAAACCTAACGTCAGCTCTTTACACATATCTACACATAAACAATTTTAGAGAAAATACATTTTTTATGAAGTAAATATTTTTCTGAGGTTCAATTTAATTTTTTGTATACAAATAACAATAAAATAAAATAAAAATTGTTTTCAAATATTTACATTTCACTTCGGTGAAAATTCGTATATTGTGCAACAGTGTAATTACATTAATTTCATTTGTGCCACACTGTCACCACACAATGAATATGTGTACATAATGTGCAGGCGTATGTATTTTCAAATAATTATATTTCGAAACAAGAACAGGGTAAGGAGAACGAGTCAGAAATCCACAATTAAAAGATTCCATAGGGGAAGGGAGTTAATTTATTTGATTGCAAGCATCTGTCTCTACAGGAAATAGCAACGAAATGAGCTCGAATTCCATGGAAACACACGAGAAGGAGGAGGAGGAGCAGCAGCAGCAGCAGCAGCCTTAAATAATTACGTTCGATTAAGAGCACGCACAGCCATGTCCATACCACTGGTGTTGGTATACAATCTACTATGTGCTCGTGTATGATGTCGGTGTCGTATTCCTTTTGCCGATCCCGTCCCCTCCTATAGAGTGACGACAAATCGATGCTGCCACCCACCTCCCCAAACTTCTGTTCAATATTATTTAGAACGTTTTTGACGTCACCGAGCTATTCGAATCCTTCTATTTACGTATGTGCATGCATCCATCAAATGCCGAGCCACCGAGGAGGGAAACGAGGAAACGTGTGGACAGGTCCTCCCCATCACGTAACATGTCGTTCGTACTCCGTCCGTCGTCATCGTCGACAGAATCTGTCGCATTTGCATGATGCGATAGGACCAAAGGGGATACTCATCCAATTTCATTTTGAAACCATATGCGCCAGCATAACTGGCTATTTCGATGGACGTATGGGACATTGAACGGAAAATATTCACTTTACGTTGTATCTGGTGCTTTCCCCTTCGTGTTACACACACGCGGCGGTGCCAGTGGTCCGGAGTGGCACTTTAGACTTCCGTTACTCAGTTGTGGATAGGTAAATCTATCGCTGGCATACTGTGATATCCCTAAAGAGACGAGTGGACGCGTGGACACATTTATTTGAACTTAGGCAGGTCACAGAACAGCTGCTCGCTGTGGACGGTCGACGGTACTCTGTTGCTGTATAACCTCCGCCCCGCCAGCCGCCTGTCAGTGTTTTGCTCGTCCATGTGAGGAAATTGAATAATTGATTGGCATTGGCACCTTAACAGGCTTTCACACTTTGTTGTTGTAAATACTGATTTTCAAGCAAGAGTGTGAGAAGTACAGAGAGAGAGAGAGAGAGAGAGAGAGAGAGAAAGACGAAAAAATCTCATACTGCAATAAAAAAATGAAAACACTCTACGTTCATTCTTATGTCGATATTCTGTGGCTGGTATTATGGTCAGTGGAATCGGGTGTTAATGGCAATGGCGATGATGATGCTGTGATGCTGATGGGAAGATGACGATGTTACTGCAACTCAATGAAACTGCGGCGATTAAAAATGTATAGACGTGAGTGCATCCAATCCGTTGAGATGCTTCACTTCGGTGTGAATGAATGTACTGTACTGAATTTTGGGTCGGATGAGGAGAATAGAAGGCCTTCTAGTTAAATGGTAAATGTGGGATAGTGTTCAATACTATTTAGGAGAATAAACAATTTTCTAAAACTCAAAGAGGTACTTCTTTTTGTCTGTGATTACTGTTTTTCGATATTTGTATGATTTTATTTAATACCGGGGATAAACTTTTCGTAAATGATCGAAGTTGAGTGGCACTACTGACCACAAGGGACTAGGGCCTAGCTTCTTGAGCGACGACTCGTGTTGTGCGTTGCTACTGTTCTCTCATAAGTAGAGGAAACCTACAGTTTTTTGCTGACTTCAAGTGTGGCGCTCCGAATCGACTCCAATGTCTACCTATAGGTGTGTCCGTTTAAATACGAATCATTTACACTCATCGAACACAAAACACACTAAACAGCCACTTTGCCTGGATGCGATGGCACCTCTTCGATTACTTGTGAGTTTTTTGAGCCCGTACATGGAAATTTTGTGACGCAGAATCTTCTTCTAATATCTGATCATAGTTGGTATTAAACTGTGGTTTCCTCGTTAAAGAAAAAATAACTAGCACAAAATGAGTGCTTAGGCAAGGATGTTATGGCCTTCCTTCTAAGGAATTGGTGCGCTGTTCAATTTATTTATTCAAATACCAATTCATTTAAATTTCATCTCCGTACGTTATCGTACTAAGTACTATGTAGGTCGTACATAAAATCAGTACAATTTACTCTTCCACGTCACAAACAATTCTCCCTCAACCACTTTTCTTAAAGCACACACTTGAGACTGGATCAAGTGTATACACTCCTCATTGTCACCTCTTCTAGTCACGTACAGTGGGCGAAAAAAGTAATTATACAGCTAATAGGTTTCATTTGAAATGGGCTGAGAGATGCGAAATTAAAAGCGGTTTGGTTTAATGTCTCAGAGGAATGGAATCACATAAAGTTAAGCCAGCTATGGCACTGGCATATTTCGCTTATTCATAATTTATCTTTAAGGATACAAATTTAATTACAAATTTTATTGTATTTGAGTCCACCAGGAGGCCATTTTCCATACTACCATCGAATGAGCGTAAATCGAATATGGAATCATATTAACTAAGAAAAGACAATTAGAATCTGGGCATTCCACTCGGCCATGGAGAGGACCATTTACGAAAGCAATTACAACAAAGCGAAAGCAACGACCAAAATTGGATCGCATGAATTAGGAGGCAACGTGAACAGTGGAAGACCAATAAAACAAAAGAACTTCTCTGCGGACGCAGAGACTGCTTCTGCTGCTGCTGCTAATGGGATATTCATTAGAAGCGCTTCTACGGTTAAGATGTACATTCCCTCTCCTTCACCTCAACGGCTACGGTGCTCCAACGAGCATTGATATATTGAAAAATATTTCCCTCCACGCAAAATCTTCTACTTCTGGCCTTCCTCTCAATTCAACGTCTCATTTCACTCGCTCTTATTCTTTTCCCTTTCATTCCGTCGTGTGCTCTGTGTCTTGCGAAATCCATTACGTGGGTGGTCGGTGCTGGGTGCTCTGCGTGAGTGTTTTCGGGCCAAAGGAAGTGTATATACTTAAAAAGCAACTGTTGCAACACTAATACACAAACTGTCCTTAATTACCCAACGCACAAACAAAAACTATAATCTGCTAGTAACATCTGCTGCTGGGGTGCTTAAGTTCCAGTAGATTGAATTAAAACCAGTCCCCAGTGAGGGGCAAGTCGACTTGCTTTAAGAATGATGTCTGTTCGTTTCCCGGTCTGAGGTCTTGAAAAAGAGCAATTTTGTGTACAGCACAATACGCATGGCAGGGCAACTTGTGCGGATTTTTTTTTTTAATTTTCTGGTCTTATTGGATTGCTCGGGCAACTCCCAGGGCGTACATCAAATATCCTGCCTATGAGGTGGCACATCATTATGTGTGTGTCCCATCCCCAGAGGGATACAGAAATGTTCGTTTTGCTCTTATGACAATTTTGGAAAAGGAACGTACACACAAAAAAAAAAAAAACAAAACAGAACAGAAAACTCGAACAAACAACAATAGTACTCAGCACTTCATTATCCTTATTATCTCGGTTTATCCTTTTTTTTTGTCTTCCATTCCCCAAGCGAATGATGCTTTCGTACATTAACTGTACGCAGAAAATTCATCATCAAAAAGAAGAGAAACAGCACAGCCACGTAATGGGGTAGGTGTGTGGTACACCCGCCACCATCAAGATCCAGGACGAAGTAAAAGGGGATAATAAACCAATTTGATATGAACATATGCTGGGAAAGGTTCAATATCCTTTCGAGACTCGCTCCACGGGAGCCTGCGGTGGTAGGTGGAATCCCTGAGCAGTTGACTTCCGATAAATGATTTATTTTTTTTTTTGCACTGAACAAGATGCTCCTGAAATGACATGTTTTCTGGGAATGGGAGAGAATCGCTTGACAACGTGAAGTTAATTGTGCAATTATATATTGTTGCACAGTTAATTTTGTCTGATTGAAGTGTGTGTCATGCTTGCAAAGTTTTAAGAAATGTTGGAGTTCTCCTCTCTCTCTCTCAATTATTGGTATGAAAATAATTCGAACAACCCCCAAGCAGCTCACCATCCTCCACACGCGAAGTGACGTTAAGTGATCATATTTTATTTTAACCCCAAAGATATCGTTACAACATTGCGGTGCGGTGTAGGACAACACATATGAATGAGCGCTCATTTTTTGTTTTGGGAAGGTGAAATGCTTGGTTACATCTCTGGTGATAAATCTAACCAGAAACCCGGTTCTTTGGTTTATTTCATTCTTTGACTCAGGAGTCAGCAGTTGCTGCCATCAATTCTTGTTATTGAGGATGTTTGCTATAAAATAGCAGTCCGCTATCCACGTAAATGCGACACATTTCAGATTCCAAATGGTAAATTGTCAGTTTGTTCTTATGGTCCAGCATAATCGGTGAGTGTTGGGTAAGTGGTGAATATATAGTGGAATATGTTGGGTGTTTTTGTGGTCATCGTGGCGTAGTGGGTAAGTGCGTCGTATGCCATGGCGACCACCAAATTATTACTACCTTATGATTGTTTCTACCAATGATCCGAATTTGTTGATTTGCCGGCTTCTGCGCAGCAATTAAATGTATTGTACGTCTCACTTTGTGTGTGTGTTTGTGTTGCATTTGGCCACTAAGATCTTGCGACACCGTTTGATGTTATTTTATAGGGCTACACAAAAGATAGTGCTTCCGTTTTTAACTGCCGAGCTCTAAGCATTGAGAACGAGCTTTTCTCAAGGACAAGAAAAAGTGAGCAAAAATTCCCTTAAAAGAAAGACATCTTACCGAGGCGGCATTTGAATGATATTAGTTTTCTTAATAGCGCAGTCTAAGCTTTGAAAAGAACTATCATTTTCATGAATAATATTGCTGTGTGTAATAATATGCTGCGTCTTTTCTACTGAGCTTTACTTGCAAGACTGAAAAATGAATGACTAAACTGCAAGAAAACGCAGAGTTCCATAACTATTCAGATTTACTTGTAAAAAAAGGAAATTTAATGCCAAAATGTAGCACTAAAAAGTAATCACCGGTATAACTAGAGCCTCGATTCTTTTTTCTGTCATCAATTTAACAACTTTACAATTAATACAACCACTTAACCGCAGTCATATGCAAATGCAGAAACAACATCCTTCCGCAAAGAGAATTTTTAGAGTAAGTCCATTAATATTCCAAAAATAGAGTGCGGAAAGAAGAAAACTGAAAAAAAAAAGAAATGCTCAGACTAACTTTCCACTCAGAAGTTGTTTTTATTTTTTTGTTTGAAAACTCACACAAACTTTTTTAATTGCAACATCAAATCGTTTTATTAGACGGAAATACACGTTTCGAGTCTTGCGGAAACGCACACCGTCGTTACCCCTTGACTGAATCAATTAAAACACATTCTCCCATTCACGCAAACAACACGGTTTTGAAGAATTCCGTTGCTTTTGTGTACCACAGTCAAAAACATTGGTGCTTCAATTCAATGCCAGATACGCCTACTACCCTCCCCCCCCGCCACAGGTTTTGGATTGCGACGACATACAAAGAAGTCTAGCACAATATTGATTACCCCCAAGCATACTTCACCCCCAACATTTGCAGCAATGGTACTTGTATCGGAATACATTCCCGAACAGACTCTCCCCTCACTTCAATCCACTCACTACTCACCGTTTGTTCCGGAAGCTGCGAATCAAATCCTTTATGATTTTAGCGTTCGTCTTCTCGTCATCGGAGCGTGTAAGCAAGGAAGGCATTTGAGTCTTTCTGAAAGCAGACGAGCGAAAAGAGACTCGCGTCCGCCGCCGCCTCGACTCCCCGTGGATGTTAATTCTTCTAATTCAATGTAAGGCCTGGTGGTTGAGGTGAGATGAAGAGGATTTTTCCACACCAACGTCTCCACCATTCGCTTACTCTCGATTTGACGCGCATTTCTGTTCTCTAATTTCGATAACAAACACACAAATTTTCATTTTGCCGCGGGGATTTAGCGAAATTCACAGAAGTGAGAGAAAAAAAAAAAGAACGAAAACCGCAAGTAAAGTGAAACATCACGCAGGTACTGGAGTTAGGTGGAGCGACTGCAGTCGAAGGGCGAAGGACGAGACTTGGTGGCGTTTGTGCGTTGGTGGGAGTTGTGTGAAAATGATTTTGTTGTTGAATATTTTTTTGTTTGTCTGCCGTGAGAGATATTCACTTCAGTGAGGAAGCGGAGCTGAAAGTTCTGTACGTGCTATCCACCGAGAAGGTGTGGTTTTTTTTGAATGTGTTCTGACAGGAAACACCTACTGGCCAAAACTAGTTACTCTTTATGAACTTATATGTTGGTTGAGGACATATTTGAATTGTTACTTTACATTCTTGGCTAATACTCCAGAACGGGATTTATAAGACATTCAGACTAATTGGGTTTTAATTGGGAATTACTGCCTTAGTTTAAATATCCTACTTATGATTATTTTATCATAAAATCTAAATCCCAAGACTTTGCGTATTTAATTTTGTTACGCGTAGTATTTTATTTTGAATTTACCCAATCCTAAAGCGATTTCGTTGAGTTATGCAATTATTTCGTCTCCCACATGCTGCATATTATTAGCAAATCATTAACCATGTGGGACGCAATTAAGCCCCAAATGTTCTCTATGAACTTAACAACATTTCGCAAATTGCGATCAATTTGGGGCTACAATAATGCTCCAAAGAGTCAACTGTAAAGCGATAAATGGACAAATTTGCTAAAACTCGGTCTGTATCTTATGTAAAGACAACAACGTGCCTTCGACCAGGTCGATCGACCAAAAATATCGCAGCAGTACGTGGTGATGTCGCTTTAACTCCATCCACCTCAATTCGGCAATGAGCTCAGCAAATTGGTGTTTGCAAATCCACTATGCAGCGAATTTTGACGAAAGATTTGCATCTCCATGCATACAAAGTTCAATTGACTCAGGAACAGAAGCCAGCTGACCATGCACAGCGAAGGGAGTTCGTTAATTGGGTATTGGAGAGACAAGATGAAAATGCTGATTTTGCCGATAAAATCATCTTTTGTGACGAGGCCCATTTCCATCTTGATGGCTTCGTCAAAAGACAGAATTGTCGCACTTGGGGCGAGGAAAATCCTAGAGTGATTCACGAGAAGCAAATGCATCCTCAACGTGTCTCTGTGTGGTGTGGATTTTGGGCTGGAGGAATCATTGGACCTTTTTTTATGAAAATGAGTCAGGTCAAGCGCAAACAGTCAATGGTGTTCGGTATCGTTAAATGATAACCAGTTTTTTCGCGCATAGAAAGGAAGAAATGAATGTGGAGGAGATGTGGTTTTAATAAGGTGGCGCCACATCTCATACAGCAAGAGAAACAATTCAATTGTTGCATCAGTCATTTTCCGGTCTTGTTATTTCGCGTTTTGGAGACCAGAATTGGCCGCCTAGATCGTGCGATTGAACACCATTGGACTTCTTTGGGGTTTTTTTTTTAAGTCCTGTCCTGCGAATGACGACGACTGAAGCCTTAAAAGAGGAAATTGGAAGCTGCATTAGTGAAATACCGCAGCATTTATGCAAAACGGTCATTGAAAATTTCATTAAATGATCGCGTATGTGCCAGCAAAGCCCCGGCGGCCATCTGACCGATGTGTTCTTCCACACATAACCTCATCCTGTCTACTTTATGATATAATAAAGAATTCACGATTTTTTTAAATATCTGCGTTTTATTTAAAATTTAAATCTTGCGTTCTTCTTGGGGCATCCTTTATTATTCCTCATACTAGGATTCTCCCATCCAAAGTCGGATTTTTCGCTTAAGGATTCCTCCCCTTTTCCCATCATCAGCATTATAAGTCGGTAAAGTCTATTTTTCAATACCATTTGCAGAGGCATCCGCAAGTTAAGTGCATTCAAATGCCGTATGTGTTTGTATTACAGATTGGGTCGTATAGCTTTTTTTTCATACTTTATTTTGACACTGGCAGCCTAAAACATTACAATAAGTGGTAAAAAACACATACCTACTGATTCACTTAATGACGCTTGAGGCCCACGCCACTTCTGAGTCTGAGCTAGGGCAGGTCCCGGGTATGCTGCCCCCGATCATCAAGACTAAGTTGTCCTGCATCTGCGATAACCGGAGGTTGGTTCTTGCCTCCTTTAAAGGCTGAGACACGAAGGCTTTCTTTTCTAAAGTATTGTTCACAGTTGAAGTACTTTGTTGACTAGACAGTGTAATAGGCAGCACTCTGCCATCGCGACTACACCCACATCTTGTAATTTTTGTTTCGGAGATCTGTAGCTAAGCCGTTTCAATTTTGCGTTTTAATTTTCTGCTTCTAATTTTAGAAAATGAGAAAAAATATGTGAGTCTTTATATATTCGCTTATACCACAATGAGAGTTGTGCTGTAACAAATAAAACAAACAAAAGCAAACAGCATTTGGTAACAAAAAAAAAAACAGGTTTTGAAAGCACCACCAAAAAGGACAACACTAAACTGCAAATGCACATCACACGCTCTAAACGAGTAATCTGAATTTGAATTGTTTGTTCATCCCTTTAACCATTTCAAATTGCATTATAAACACATGCATGTCATATATCCCCAATGAACGTAATTGGAAATCGTGTTTTTCATTTTGACCACGCACACACGGGGATGTGTGTTTAATCCCCCAAAGGTAACTCATTTGGGCAGTGTTCATTAGCCACCATAGATAAAATCTCTGCGCCGCACGTGTCTATGTGGGCAGCTTTATTCTCTGACCGCAACAATATGAAATGGTCGAAATTAAAATTATATTCTTCGTGAACTGCAAAACTAATCACTCACCCCACGCTGAATGGCCAGCCCAAAACCAATTAACGAAGATCTAATTTATTTTCGGATTTATTGAAAAAAAAAATGTTCTATACAAACATTGCAATCCCACCCCACCGACACCGTGGAACCCTTAAATCAAAGCAATAACTTATTAATTTCCATAGAACCCCTCCCCCCAAACGATAGGATGAAGATGTGTTGGTGTGGGTGATGGGCCCACTGCTTGGAGCTTCCGCCGAATCGCTAATTCCTCGAAAGCCTTTTCAGTGAAATAAAAACGCGTGTGTATTGAAATGAAACAACAGACACGACGTGCCTTTGCGCGCTCGACATTTTCACAATAATCGCTCATAAATTGACCCACATTGGAGATGATGAACGGAGCGGAGAGGCATTGAAGCGGGTGTAGTTGGGATGATTTATTGCGTACGCCCGAGGAGATTGATGAGTTTCCGTGGCCAAGAACTGTATTTTGCCAGTTGGAATGGAAAAAATATAAAGCAAATGTGGACGCTTGTTTATTTGTGTTGTAGCCGATCAGACACCGAAATAAACGCAAACAATGCCAGGCAGGGCCCCATCCCCTAGTGCGGCTGATGAACACAAGGTGGATGAATAAACATAATTTTTCTGCATTATCCTATTTCTCTTAGGTGTTGTATTCTCTCCTATCGAGAGGAACCAGTAGTCTCGTGCAACCACACGAATTCATAATTTTATGTTCATTGAGTAGAAAATTTCGCGCTTGTTGTCCTAAGCTAAAAACTTTCGAATAACAAAGCGAGAACAGGGTGTGCATTTCGGGAAACAGCGTTTGCTGCAGTTGAATGCGAATAAAATGCATAAATATTTTCAAATGATTCCGTTTCCTGTTCTCTATGCCTTACAGCAGTATTTCTGCAATATTATTTGTAAATTAGAATTTTGCGTATGCAAGTAATCAAATGTTAACTGATGAAATGCCAGTTAAACTCGCGCGCAAAGGGTTTCATGTGCGATCGCTAAAAACAATCGACAATTAAATGGAAACAAATGTAAGTTATTGTAAGTGATAATTGAGTGTCTTTGAAGAGAAAAAACATACGCATATGAACCTACAGTTGACATAACTTTCACATACAAATTTGAAACTTAACACTGATAAGAAACATCTTCAAATCCTCGTCCAGTTTTACTGCATTACGTTTGATCCCATAAACTAAACTTTCATAATTTTATGGCAAACATCTTTACAGTCCTTAAAGTTAGGTCTTGGCTGCCAATGAACTGTAGCGCTTTGCTTGATTCACTTTTCGTTGAGATTTTCGTGTAATTAAAATTCGAGGAGTACATTCCGATAATCGAGCCTCGTACCTTCGACGTGTGAGCGGACGCCCTGACCCACTCCGTCAAGGTAGAACATCACACAAATATAGAAGAAACCAGTGTTGTACACTCTAAAGCAGTAAAGGCAGAAAAGTCTTGAAAGAAATCAAAACATGCACTCTGTCATAAAGGCAGAGCGGTTCTGAGGGAAACAAAAAACATTCATTGCGTTTCATTAACACATTTTCTGTTCAAATGCGTTGACTTAAGAACTGCAAGTTTTATAAATAAATTAAAAGTTGTTAACTGAACATCAAGTTCATAAAAAAATATAAAGAGACGGTGGTCACACCGAACCTTAAACGATTGATTTCTTTTGAAAACGAAACCAAACATAAGTGTGAGAATAGATTTGTTAAATCTCAATAGAACGAAATCTAAGAAAGTTAATTATTTACTCATTTCATCAGGTAAATGTAACTAAAACCATTTTTCAACCGCCAAAACTTCCACCAGACAGTTAACTGTATCTTTATTTTGAAAACAGCTGCTCGTGTTAATTCGTTTTCAATTAGCATATTCATGTCGAAAATCCAACCCTGAGTATACTGCTTATCGAAATAAAACCCCCAAAACTTCTCATAATTTCAACCACCCTGTGATTCAGTGCAAACAAAAAACAACAATGAACGTGAAAGTTGATTTGATTGTAGACATAGAGAAACATTAAATCGACAGAAATTGCATTGTTTTCTCCGGTGCAATTCAATTGTTAATTTAGTGTTTTGACTGGCCACCAACAGCTGTTCGCTGACTGACTGAACGCAGATACCCTCCAGGACATGGTGTGTGTGCACTACATGCGTGGGTAAATATAAACTACAAATAAACACATGAAAAATATACATATCACGTCTAGCTAGGTACTGCCGCGATGCCTCTCAAAGAGAGCTCCAACGGCAACAGCAGAGCATAGCCGTGTGTAAGTTCTATATTTAGATGCTGAACTCACCACGCGTTCCTCCAAAAACGCTGATATCCTGTGCGGCGAGGATACACATAACACGCTACACACAGATACACACCCCAATATGTGGAGCCATTGTGGGGTGGATACGCCAATACAAAAGCCTTGAGAGCTGATTGTGGAGTGTCGACTAGAGCAACAGCGGCACGGCGGCGTTGACGCTATATCCGCACCATGAAAGCGAAGAAATTCCTTACATTCTCGTCTCGTAATATCTCTCGAGTGTCAAGGATATTTCGTATTTTGTTTTATATTTATTCATTTTTTCACCACCCTGACGTTGTTACATATTCTGTGTGCTCTTTTGACGTCATCGTGTTGTTTTGAGAACGCTATCGGTGCGATAGCTCGCCAGAGACGCGAGTGTACCCACCAGATAAATGCAGTTTGTTCGGGTGTACTGAAATAAAAACGCGATTGCAGTCAGCGAATTCAATTGCGACATGGTATGCTTTGTTGTGTGCAAACAAAATCGCTTAAAGTTGAGGAAAAAAAAAATATTAATCCATCGACGATGACATCAGACACTCGTCGGCGCACAGCATTCTCACCAATCAGGGGATATTTGGATGGTTACTGTTCGTGTGTTGGTGTGTGGGGGGCTTTAATTGAAAATGAAAATGTGAAAATACTTGGCACATCCACTTGGTGCTAAAGGGAGGAAGGAATTTTGTTAAAGTCTCATTGGATTCTGGAATTCGTCAAAGGGTCAGTGCGTTGTGGGTGACTTTATTAGTCATCAGCAAGTGGGTTTCCGCCATATGTTCCAAATTCTTCTCTTCGCGAGGTATCGACGTTTTCTTATCGCGAATAATTATATCTGCTTAAATGACACCAAACTTGAGCACTGGTCTAGGACTCGTCTAAAAGAACACGAGTAGTTGGTAATGGAAGGGATAACTCCAACTCTTTATAATCCTTCTTTTCAGTATTCATTGTTGATATCCCCACTACACACACACACACACACGACTATTGAGGTACGCTTGAAGGGCTCCTTTACGGTAAAACAATTAATTTGATGAGAGACCAACCCAAAATCCCTCGACGTCACACATCAGTAAGCTCAACCTGTGCGAATTTAGGGAACACTTAGCCTTCGTTATTCGCCTAATACCGCCAGAAGGCCACCAGCCATTCAATCCACTTCATTCCTGCGTGTAGTGTCTTCTTTTTCTATTTCTACTTCACATAGCGATGGAAAGGATAAAAACCTCCGCCGATGATCTATTTGACGCGGGGATGATTTAAGAGTCAATTTATTATGGAAGCCAGCGCATGAAGGTTAGCTTGTTTAATTTTTCGCATTTGAGGCCGCGCCCCATTTTTGATGGGTGGTGCAAATTTATGACCACCTATAACGTTAACAGAGTGTTGTTGTTTTCAGTTGTCTGCCGTCTTTTTTGTTTGTGTACTTTATTTAGTCCGTCATATCTCCAGGGACAAATTACATCAATTTAGTTGAACGAAATCTCTGGGGATGAGATTTGTGTGAGTGTGTGTGTGCTTTTTTCGGCTGCTGTTTTAATCTTCCTTTGTCAGAGTTCTCAAAAAAAAAAGTGATAAAAGACTCCGCAATCGATTGTGCGCTGAGGGATAATGGTGTCATGTTTTGGCAATGATTTAAAGGTTACTTTTGTGCGCCGTGTTCCATTGATGTCATGTAGTAGGTACGTTGTAGAATCACCCTCGGTGCTTGTCTTTCGTTTGGAAGCAATTACAGTTCCAGTAGCTGTCTTGTTCTGCAAAACTAATTCATGTTCCAACAGGAAGCCGAGGACGTGCTGCTGGTTGGGATGTGGTATTAATGTGATTTTATTAATGGAAAGGTCGTGTAATTTTTGGATTACGTGGTTTAGCGTTTACCATGTCCGGTAGTTGATTGACGCCGAACGAGAGTGCTATTTTTTCACTCGCTACCTGTTCACTAATTTGGAGTTTTTGTAACACGAGAAAAATGTTTAACTTTCATTTGTAAAACAAATTTGGTCGTTAGAGTTTTTTTTGTACAGTGAACTGACAACGTTTATTCCAGCCATGAATGCTGTGGAATTTAAGTCAATGGTGCTTTTGTTAATAAATAAGGTCTTGAAGAGAGTCTTTGCGGTTATTTGTTACTTGATAATTTTGACGTCCATATAATCTCGGCATACTACTGCGAGCAAAAATAATGGAGATTTATTTATAAGTCAAAAACATTATTTCGCATAGTTTTATTTTATCCCCAAAAACAGTTGTAATGCACTTGTGCCAACTTTCTGTTTCAAACAAAACATGCAGTTCCTCTTTCGCAGCTCCTTTATAGAAAAGTTTCAGACAGTATTTGAAGCGGAAATATCACTTTTAGCTTTTTGCAGAAGAGCGCGTCACTCAAAATCTAATAAACATTTATACGTGGATGTTTTCGCAGATGTCAGTGGTAGAGTGCCAACATAAAAATGAAAATATTCGTCCCTGTTGAACTAAAAAAATGTGTTTCCTGTTTTTGGTTATTTTTTCCTCACTGTAGTATTGTACTACATCTTTCCTTTTTTTCGGTTTTGAAGTGACATTAAACTCTTGCAAGGAATCGTAAGGATGTATTTTAACAGCTGTTTGGATTACTCGTTCAAAATATTCATATAAGATCTATTTAGATTTTGGTATTATAAAGGTGAACGAAAATGACAAAAGAAAAACTGTCCTAAAAAACTGAGAGAGGCTACATGCATTCTCCTAACTGCGGGATCTTGAAAGAAGCTTCTAGATGATTCGAATTTTTTGAAGGCTGACTATACCAGCAACCAACCTCGACAATCCAAGCGTATTGTATGTTTAAGAGTTCTTCTAGAAGGAAGAAGAAATGCATCAAAACGTTCCAATAAGCTCCCCTAATTTGTTCTGGCCATCAAAGATGTATGTGGTCTATGATTGTCACAATGGAATGGCCCCTGTGGTCTAGCATTGTCACAATGTTTGCTCTATCTTCAGTGCTTCAGACAAGCGGCCAAGTTGTGCCCAGTAGAAAATCAAAGTTACCTTTTTCTTACAGCTCGTAAAACACAATTTCCCTCTAATTTCCTTCAAAATACTGCCAGAGACTCAACATAACATTATTTGCTGTCAATACGGCCATCGTCCTTTGACCATCATAACTTGCGTGGTATATTTTCGTATTTAATCCATTTTTCATCAAGTATCAAAAATCGCTTCAAAATGATTCCATTTCGTTACATTCCAGCAGCGTTTCGCTGATGGCTATACGGTTAATTAATTTTCTTGCATGAACTCAAGAAGCATGAGTGATTCTTAACTTCTGGTGATTCTTAACTGTCACACTGTTGCTTCTGTCATCTCCTGACAACGTTCGTGCTGGTCTTCGATTTTATAAGTTCGATGTACATACTCTATTATAATTTTACTTAAAAACTTCCGAAACTGAATCATACACAAGATTCCAGCGTAAAATTTGTCTGCATGATTTCTTTTTATTAAAAAAAGCATTACAAAACTTATATTAAACGTTTTTTTTTACTTTTATAAGATTGGT
Source organism: Eristalinus sepulchralis (assembly GCA_944738645.1). NCBI lineage: Eukaryota > Metazoa > Arthropoda > Insecta > Diptera > Syrphidae > Eristalinus > Eristalinus sepulchralis. The sequence goes on from OX122886.1 coordinate 62,062,621, forward strand.
ATAATTTAAAACACTTGCTCGTGTGATACAGATGCCTTCATAAAACATGGAGCATGACAAGTCACATTTCAAACAAGTATTCAGGATACATGAAACCCAAAAACGAAACAAAATTCTTTTTGCATCAAAAAATTGTATTTTTCTTTCAGTTAAACCCCGATTAAATTAACCGTCTCGAAACACACTTTTGACCAACTTTGTGATTTAGGAAGTGTATCGGTTGTTACGTCAGCCTAAACTTTCATTCATTTAAATTTTTACGACTTCACCTTCCTAGAATTGCTAACACCACTCTAAGACATTTCGCTCTAAGCGTGTCGAAAAAGCTTCTCAAACTCCTTACCATTTGGAGTCGCTGTTAACTTATATGTCCCATTCACTCGTGAAAGAGCAATAGAATGCACACTATGTGTGGTTGCAAAGAATCTATTCAATAAATATTATCCGTCATCTATTGACAAATCTGTCACATCATGTCAAACCTTTTTATTCGATTAAGTTTTTATTAAAATTTCATATTTAAAATTTGCAAGTCATATAATTTTTCATTGATGAACAAAGAAGATTTCGCGGATCTCGTTAGTTTCCCGAGGAAACAATTCGATGCATCATAAGGGTTCATCCATCAAATATCACATCAATCAAGGTTGGGCTAACAAAGGATATGACCATTTTTATTTTTCACTCGTGCCCTTCAAAAGATATTAAAAAATACAGCACACTTCACACATTGTCAAGAGGAAAAATAAAATGAATGAAAAAGAAAATATCTCCTTTGCCAAAGGAGTGAAATGACTTCAAAAGTGGTGACCAAAGAGATTACAATGTGAAAGCAAAATAGTATTGAGAAGAACATTGGAATAGTTAATTAAAAATTAATGAATCAAACACTGAACCCCTCCTGATCAGAGTGCTGTACAGAGAGTTTCGGAAATCAAGCTTTTATTACAGAATGCAAGTCACTCACTCCTTTTAGATGTACGAGATGTTATACACTATGCAGGATAATTGATGTCTGGTATATCGAATGTAATGATTTTTGAGAAAGAGTAATACTTAGGAGCAGACAACATAAAGCAAGGCCTATATCTGCCCAGTGGTCGCTTACCTGATGGAATTGCATCTAAGGCAAACCTCAGTCGAAGGAGACATTCGCACAACGTGGCCAAACCAAGGAAATAAAGCCCATTCCGCTGATAAAGTAGCTGCTCAACATTGAGTTCCCCTAGCACCCTTGAGTTTCTCAGCCCATCCCGACGAGTAACTCCTGCTGCGGCACGGAGAAATATCTTTTCAATAGCTTGTATAAGCGATCTTATTCCTTGCAACAAATACTGAGTTAAAAACGGAAAACTTGGCTTTGAAACCAAGTTTGCCTTTCATTATTACTGATCCTCCAATCTGCTTTAAAATTTATCCAGCCTGGCCAATCCTGTAAGAAAGCCGAAGAGTTTAAATGAACTGGCTATGAATTTGGTGTCATCTCTTTAATGGCGAGTTAAACAATTCTAACGTCCAAGATTTCGCCGTCTTCTTCATACGAATAAATTTTAACTACAGATGTTGTTGTTAGCAAAATATTCAGTTGGCTAGAGACATTGACGCATTCTTTCAGTTGGGCACGGCGGTATAGCATCTGAAGACGAAGCTTTTATTGAATTTTTCTATCTACAATATGGCAGATATTTTTTTTTTGCAGAACGTGACAAAGTTACATCTGAACACCATTGAAGAGTTCGATCTTATGATTTAAATTTCATTGGAGAAGCTTCAAAACAAATGGAGAAGTTTATGAATCTAGATGTCCTCTTCAGAAATGGTGGAGGAGGTAATGCTGAAATTTTTTGTACGGTTGGTCAAGCAGGATAAGACAAATTCCTATATCTTTGTGTACGTATTTATTTGAGTACGCTCTGCAGTACGGGGTGGACCTGGACCTTAAACAACAAGTATCTCCATCTTGTATGATCTTCTGCTAGCTGCAACCAATTTCGCATGCGAAATTTTTTGAGTTCTCTTTCGACTGGCACACTTCACCTAAGTCACGGTTTCCCTCCACTGCGCTTTGGTTGAGGTCTCTTATCACTGGCAGCTGCCACCTGAGTCACAATTTTCCTATACAGCGCCGTTCCTCGTGGATGATTTCGGAGATATTACGTGCCGGAGCCTAGCCGTTCCTAGTCATCCAAGTCGTTGAATCTTTATTCGTCTGTCTTTTTCAATATCACTGAATAGCTGCACCTCATCCTCCCTTCACCATGCATGCAGACGGGCCGAAAGATCACTCATAGGATTTTCCTTTCGAAACAGACAAGAGTTACCTCATTTGCTTTTGACAAATCTATCCGTCTGATATTTTGGCAAAAGGTAGGTTCAAGGATATACAATGTCCTTGACTACCTCAAAGTTATATGCGCTCGTTGTGACATTCTGTTCAAGACGTCGGTATTGGGTGCCCCTACTCGTTGCCAGCATATGCTTGGTCTTGCCCTTATTCTCCATTATACCCATCGTTGTGGCTTCCGTCGCAATGCTCACACACGTGGCATTGACTTCACGCTGCGTACTTCCGATTATATCAACTTTCTCGGTATATGAGACTTGTGTGATCGGCTTTTGAAAGATTCCATCTCCAGTCTTGGATTACGAGTTTTGAGAACAATCTTAAAGAGGTCTTGTCTTGCCTTGTCGGAATTGTTTTTCGACTTCAAAATTCTCAGTTAGGCCTTCACCGTTATTAATCGAACATCGTGCATTTTTGTCCCTTGTCGTTTCAAACAAAGGGACAAGTTTGGTAGGGATACCAAAACAAGACATTATTCTGGAAGTTTGCCTCTATCTGTCTGCTGGGATTCCAAGACAAACGCTAACATTCGCGACCTTTATGTTAAGAAGACTGCTTGAAAGACCCAATACGAGTGGTTTGAGCAAGCTTATGAAGAGTAGGAGGAGAACAACTCACGATGAGAGTGATGATTCAAAATGGCTACAATAACCTGCTGTCTATCGTTTACGAAATAGGACAAATTCATCTTATACTAGGGTATCTACAGCGTAAAACAAAAGGATTGATTACCACTGATTCAAGCGCCCAACTTTTGCTGCACGTCAATAGAGATACATGAAGCAAACATGAATTTGTTTATGGAGCTTACTTTTGACAAAGTCAGCTAAAGGAAATTTATCCGGATTAGGATTGTTTCGTACTAGGATTCATCAGTATACAGCAGATTTCCAAATGTCCTCTAAATAATACAAAGTGATGTATCTATAAAAACTGTATCCCCTCGTAAACATACCTCGATTTATTCGACAGCCTTCAACTGTGGTATTCCGCCGGAGAGCCGCAGGAATGCAGTTTGCGAAGAATCCGATACATCTTCTCCGGGCGAACGTACTCGACTCCAGACACATGGTTGCAATTTTGTCGTGTCTGCAGTGCTTTCGCCTCATGAACTCTTATCCCCTTAACTAGACAAAGCACACAATCTTTCGTGAGATACGTGTCGACTCAAAGTATTTCGCTCCATCACTTGCACACATTCCCTCTTTTGTGGATGTAATTGTTTTGCGATATATCACCTGGCAGTGTGCACTATTCTCACGAAGGAACAATCCGAATGCGCTCCACTTCAGCTTTTGCTCGTGAAAGTGTGGAGTACGATTTCGTCCAACTCAACACACAGCAGTGTTGGAGTACGAGAGTCCACCAAAGGATATCGTTCGCCTAACTTCACTGCAAATCGAGTTCTTGTCATTGCGCACATTTCTTCTACTGGATGAGGTATTTTCCGTGCACTAGTGGAATTATTCAGCTTTCGTTCTTTTGTGGATAGCAATCTGTCGAAGCCATTCGAGAGCACACTGGCAGTTGTAATATTATTTCTTACCTACCCCAAGTATATGTTCATACAGCTGCACACCAATGCAAGTGCTCGTGGGTGTGCTGAAGAGCTTACTTCACTTTGCCTCTTGCTGCCAAAGTGAAAAGCAATTGTTGCAGAGATGAATCAGAAGGAGGAGGCGAGTCCAATCTTCAAGAACAATCCACGTCGTCCTTTCTCTCGCCCACGTAGAGAATTTATTTGAATTCATTCCTTCTGGTCGTTGTCCTATCACCGCAAATCGTATTTTATTTGCTTTGATAAATTTCATATCTGCCGAACGGACTGTCATGAAAATCGATTTGACGTCCCACTGTCGTCATGTCAGAAGCTCTTCCTGGGAGGAATAAAACGTTCCAATTTCCTTCCGGTTTGGTATTCTTCTTTGTTTTCTGTTCCCCTTGACGAACGCGGATAAAGGCTGCTGCTTCTGTTGGGTCGCTGTAATCAATTTTATTTGCAGGATTAAATTGTAGCCGCTGGCCGGCTCGGCTTGTGTGTGCCGTCAGTCAATTTTTCAGGTGCCAGTAGGTGCTCCTTTTGTGAATAATTTACTTCAATTTGGCACCGAAAAAAAGCAAGGAGTCAGTCAATGTGATGATGGGAGGTGTTTTTGAAGCGTATGCTTCACAAGGAAGATTAAGATTCTCTTTGGTGTGGTCTGTTAATGTAAGTCAGTTTTTTTTTTCTTAGAAATTTTCTGAATAATCAAGTGAAGGCAGTGAAGTTGCTGCGTAATTGAGTGTAGACTGAAAATATGTATTTTCGAAATACAAACATTTTAAATTAATGAAGTGACTGTACATGTAATATCTGAAACAAGCCTGCTGGGCTTCCTAGGAATCCAAGTGGTTCCTCCATCAGTGATTTAACCGTGTGGTTGATTTGAGGAATCCTCGGGGAATTACTTCTAATTCAAGGCGTATTTTCTAGAAGATGCAGCTTCAAAATGTTCATCTGGAGGAGAAGACTTAACGACGAACTTAATGGACTGTACAGCGACATGCGCCTAGTCAAGCGTCTTTGGATACAACCGTTAAGAGGGCTATGCCATGTAGAGCGTATGAATACCACTGCTCCCGCCCGAAAAGTCTCCGAATCTGAGCCATTGGGACAACACAACAGAGGAAGGCCTAGGCTTAGGTGGCGCACACGATTGGAGAAGGACCTCAACCAACTTGAAGTGCGTAACTGGCGGCAGCTGGCGAAAGACCGTGCTGGCGGAGAGGCATGTTAGTTGAGGCCCAGGTCCACCCCGGGAGAAGAAGAAGAAGCTTCAAAAATGTCGTAAGGACTGTTAAGATGCGAGCAAATCCACATGATCCTCGTTGTCAATGCATGTCAGATCCGTGACGCTCATTCATCATTTCCAAAGAAATTTAGAGCAGCGACGTTGATAGTGATGATAATTCATTCTTTGTAACTTTGTAACGACGTCAATATGGTGTAATTTGTCCGACATCTCAGATTCATCTCAATCTAAACCAGAATTGTTTACCGTGAATTGCGTGGCAGCTCTAAAATTTAAAAAATTTAACGACTTCAAGTTATTTCGCGCTTTCGAAGCAGATCCCTTATTAGTTGCTCTTGAGGAAAAACCGCTCACATTGCAGATAAATAAGCTGACAAGGTGACAGCAACCTCGGTTCTTGCTCATCATTCATCATCAAACTAAACGCGCAGAAGTCAAAATAAGTTTCATTTTTTTTTCAGTCGTTATTAAGTACCCACCTGACAGTAAATTGTCATGTGTCCTATATAGGGAACATTTCATTTCCATAATGAAGAGCCCCACCAACCATCGTTGGGGGTGGGGAGGAAAAGCAAAAAAAAAGTAATTTACTTCCTTAAAACCAAATTTCCCACGTGCGGTGGATTCGGGGCTTTCAAAGGATCATCCACCAAAGTGCTCCCAATAAACATATCTCCATAGAGAATTGCGTCCGCCCCCGCAACCTGACGTAGTCGAAAAAATTCAAGCTCCGAATATGTCCCAAAACGAACGTTCATATTCCAGCCCATGTCGACTATCAACCTTCGGCGGAGAGGCGGAAGGAAGGAAAAAACTTCCCGAAAAGAAACAACAAACACGATGTCGTCGCCTTGCTCTCGGCACACAATGGCCGTGGAGAACATTCGAACAAAAGTACTCTTTGGGGAATTTCTTCCCGCAGGAAGGCAGTCGCCCTCCTTCAAAGTTTAAAGCCAGTGGAAAAGTTTGGGTTATGGTTGAGTGTGCCCGCTCCGAGGACGTGGTCCCTTGAACTCGGGGGGATTTGAAGAAGTTATCTCTCTTCTATTTTTGCTCTATTTTCCCAGAGGGCTTCGTTGATTTTCTGAACGACATCTTTCGTGTGTCATCACCATTTGCAGGCACCTCTGCCAATCGATTGGTTACCCGTCAAAGCGCCTGCCAGCGCGGAAATCAATCCCCACTAAAGACCATCTTCTGGGTAACTTCCACTTCACTTAACCGCCGACACCAATAGGCAAATCGAAATCGAAAAGGCAAAATTGAAGGAAACACAACAGCAGCCCTTCCCCAGTGGGACACTTCAAGATGATGGCATCCAAAGCCTTAAAAGTCCTTAAAATAGTCGTCCGACTCAAAGAGTGGTGGCGTCAGTGCTGACCATTGAGTCATGGCGTAAGCCCGGCAAAAATGTCTATATTCATTTATTTTTCTGCAATTCTGTCACTTCCCCTCGTGCGGGATCTCCACCCGTGCCCAATGAAAAAATCTCCTGTCCGATCCAATCTTCTGCCAGCGTTTGTTCACTTTATTCCCTTTTCCCGTCCCAGCGGCGGCGGCGGCGCACACACAGCGTGTGCGATAATAAAACAGGACAAACACAGGAACGAAACCAAACGGAAGGATGGCTACGGCGATGGCGAGGCCATGGCGATGGGGCTGGCGAAATGAAATAATGGGGGAGTATGCTAAAAATTATTATGATTATTATTATTATGGTAACTATCCTTTTTTGGCTCTGGCCATTAATTTTGCCTTTTTAGCCCTTCTTGGCATTTCACTTGGAGTCGGCTTGCAGGCGTTTTCGTATGCTGTGGCTTCTTTGGCACTTTCTGCTGTGTGCCGGGTTCTGTGCGCTGCGTGTTGGGTGGGGTGGGGTGGGTGTTATTTGAAGGGTCCTTGAGTGGAAGTATAGAATGAAATGGGGTTGGAAAAATAATGCGGAATAATTGCCATCAGAAGATACTCAAGGATGCGCTTGTAATTTGATTAAACGCACAGTGAGTGAAATGTTTTTTCGGTTGTTCTTAGTGACGGTGCCGTACGCAGCTGTACTGTGGTGGTGGTATTCCTTGTTCGGGTCTAATTAAAGAGATAAACGATCTCTTAAGGAGAGCTTGTAAAGCGTATTTAAAGGGAAATGTGAGTGGAATTTATTTCTCGAACTAGAGTACCAAGTTGCAAGCCTTAGAGTAACAAGCTATGGATTCATTTGCGAGGCCTGACACCAAATGGACGGTAAACAGACAAGGACTGACTTTATTGAAAGAATCATTAGTGCCTACTTCAAAGAGAAGTAGTGAACTAGGAACGGGTGTGGATATCTGTACAGAAGACGGGCTATGGCTACGCGTCATTAACAACATCGCCAACATTTCTATTTGCGAAATATTCATTTGTCAAGGCGAAATCTCAAATGAAAATTATTGTGGATCGTGCATCTCTACTGCCGCAAGTATAGTTGACAATAGTGCAAAACAAACCACCCGACCGTTCTTAACTGCAGATTACCCAGCTACTTTGCGCCTATAGTACCTTATATTCAAAAGTCTTGGTTGTGGGTTTAAGACAAAGACCAAATTTATACGAGACACTACAGGGTACTGACATTCCCTTGCCGTTGGCTAAAGTATACTCGATCAAGTCACACTATCCACCCAAAAGTAGTAAGTAGCAACGTGGAAGACGTCCATTCTAGGATAACCGATCTTAATGGACTTGTCTTTATTATGTAAGGTGCGGTATTTTTTTTGGCTGCATGAACTGGTCAAGCGTGAGTTATACTCGCACGAAATTGGTTCCGTTTATTTTCTCAACAACATTTGCCACTAATAGTTCAAATATGTGTTCCAACGGGGAAAAATATATTTAACTGGAATTTGTTAAAGTTACACAGTAAAAAAACACAACATGAAACTATATATAAAATAATTGAGTGGCACTACAGCCCACAAGGGACCAGGGCCTAGCTAATAGAACACCTACTAGTGTTGTGCGTGCTACTATTCTCTCAGGAGTAGAAGGAACCTACAGTTTTTTGCCGATCCGAACGGCGAGATTTGAGAAGCTTTTAATAGTCAATTCATACTCTTTGAGTGTTGTCAGCAACTCGAAAGACGTGGTGCCGTAAAAAAATGCGCGGTGTCCCGTCCGGGAATCGAACCCAGACTTGCACAAATGCATAAATATATTGGCTTATCTGTAATAATGTCTAGGTTTGGAATGAAAACGTCCTTCACCGGAATAGATAATGCTTAAGGCTCAACCTTTGTGGATCTTGGATCTTTGTGTAGAATTCTCTTCTGGATAGTGCAGTCACAGCTGCTACATTCTTTCTACCAGTTTCACAAACTTCTTTTACAAACTAGCGAACAGCAGTCGCGGTGTGTGCTCTATCGGTTAAAACTTCTTTTTAAAAACGCATTGTTTGCTCAGCAGTCACTTTGGAAATCTGTTTTCCAAAGGTTTTATACAAATCGTTTCATAAAGCTAGGAGATGCACAGTGTGACAGGCAGCTAAACAGCAAATATAGTGTTCACGTTTTTAAAATTAAACCATAAATAATTTACGCGTATAGGGGTCCGTCATCACCACGTGACGTATTGCGGCGTTGACTTGGCAATGCTTATATATCTGGCTTTTGTCCTCCATCTCGCCACTTAGCCGATAAGAAAGTTAAAAAGAACGACAGTCCAGTCTTACAGATAGGTAGTCATAATTTATAATGGTCACGTTTTGAGATCTTTTCAAAACGAAACCCTAAAAACTATACTACTTTAGTTATTCGTTATATTCTCATGATGACAGTTTGACTAAAATTATATCTAAGGATTACCGTTCCCATCTCGTCTGTAAGCTGATTGTAGGAAATACTTCTAAAGACACTTTTGGGCACCTCTGTTTTACAAACATCTAGTGAAATTCGATCAATTATTTAGCCTTTAGTTTGCGTAATTGATCATTGGAATGATCGCGAGAACATTTCACTCACTGTACATAAACAGTGGATGAAAGTTCATTACTCCAAAAAATTCAAGGAACGCAATGATATTCAAGAGCTTGGCTATATTTTCTTCTTTTTCCTTGTTTTTTAATTCCTTGTGATAAGAACTACGTCTATTCCATAAAAACAGAAGAAATTGGGTACCCCTTAAAAAATATGTTCTTTCACTTGCCAGCCTTGGCACTTCCACTTGATCTGTGAAACCATGCAAAACCAAATTTTCGGCACAATTTAACCCGCACCTCACTTACCACTTTAAAACTGCGCTTATACCTATGTAGCTATTGTAAAGTATCATCCAAAAATTGTCCAAAGGAAAAGATCATAAACCAAACCGCATGAATATTTATCAATGAACCCAAGCATTGAAGAGGATGCTTATTTGAAAAACATCCCGAAAGTTGCACTATTCTGCGTGGCATCAATCAAAACACTAGGCGAAAGAATATTTTACAAACCGACTTCGCTCAGCAAACTCATTCATATGCAAAACGAAACCGTCACGCTTGCATTGCTTCAGCCTTCCCCCACTTCACGTGGAATAAGAGCTCAAAAATTATTCCTTTCTGTATATGTAGCTATCACCATCTAATGATTAATTGTGAAGCAATTTTGAGATTCACTTCTGATCTTAATTAAAATTCATCGTACATACTTTTCGCTTGGAAAACCTGTGAAACCTGCACGTCGTCGTACTGTCATTGTTCACAGTTCACACAAGTAGCACCCGTTTTCTCTGACTCGGTTTTAGAGTGCTCTTTGAGGGATAATTTCAAATCGTACTACAATTAAAATTCATTAGTGAAAAGGACTAAGATCACAACCGTCGCGTCGTCATCACGTGAAACTAGTGACACCACACCCATTGACTGGCACTGCTTCTGTCTATAGACCCTCGTGTACAGGGCTGTCTCCAACGTGAGACACCAATTAGGGCTGATTCATACATTGCCGTCACGACGATGCCATCCTCTGCATACACGGCACCATCCTCTTGTGCCTGTTGTTTCCCTTTGCCAGTGACTTGGTGGCTTACGGAGGAATTGCGCCGCGACGTACACTGAAGTGTGAACACGGGTTTCCCTTCTCTCTCATTGCATTTCAATGAAATACACTGAAAATCGTATCTATTAATTGAATCTCATCATCGTTGGGAGCAGTCTACAGCACAGATGTTTCATGATGACAGCGCGTTTGAAGAAAGGTGATGAATTAATTTCCCGGGGGGACTGATGTAAACGCGTAAATGCTGTGCATAAATTGTGCGTTTGTGAATTTGATAAATTCTGTATTGCATGCGTGCCTCTTGTGCCCCACATTTGTGACAGATTTGAATTAATAAAATGCTGAACAAAGTGAACTGCAAGAAGGCGATAAATTCACTCGGTCGTATGCGCAACATTTTTCCAGCACCTACTTGCATTCATCCATCGTCAATGTCATCCGATTCTAATTAGTCAACCAAAATGTCACAACATTCTCCTCACTGTCACCGCCACCACGATGAATGAATGCATTACATGTATGCCACCGGCAAGGACGATGACGATGACGACGACGACGACGATGCTCAGCGATTCATCGTCGTTTGCAGTTTTCCATTCACGCCGGTCTCCCAGCACTTGTCCCACATAAATCCGTTGCAAAATGTAAAATGACACTAAAACAAAATCCTGAAATTACATCCTTGTCGATTCTCTGTCTCCTTGCAGAGCAGATCTGCGGCCGACACAAAAAAGGAAAAAATCAACGTTAAGCGAACAATAATGCAACTTCATTGTGGCTGTGCTGATCGATATGGACCACGACAAAGAAGGGATGTGGTCGTGGGAAAGGAGTAAGTAACAGATATCCCAACAAGCAAATACATCACTCCTTCCGGACACAATTCGCTTACGGATGTCGTTACTCGTTCACACACTCCACACCGCTGGTGTGGTGTACTTCCAATTTTGTTTTCATTTTTGCAGGATTTCCCACTGATCCCAACCGCAAATGTTGACATTGTTACGCCCCAACATCGTCTAGTGTGTGCGCACCAGCTCTACGATACCGACGGTAACGGCGAAGCGCCAAACACCGACGACCGTGTCGAATCGATTCCGGCTCGTTCTCGTGTTCCTGTAATTTGTTTTAATAAGATTGACTAAAGTGATAGTGTTTCTCCTCACTTAGGTCGTCGATATCCGCTGCCGCCAGGATGTGCTAGTGTATTCCTACCTACGTCGCGCCGCCGTGCCGTGACACATGAGCGCCCCTTATGCGCCAGCTTAACCCTCACACCCTGCTGTCGGGTCGTTGTCGTACTGCGCTCTACAGCTGTGTGTGTATCCCTGGGAGAAATGAGTGCTCCGCATCCGGTTTGAGGTAGTGATTGAGTGTAGTTTACTTCAGATTTGCGAGAAGAGTTACAAATGGTCTCGCATTTCTTTGCGACGTGTTATGTGTATGTTCTGGCTGGTCTGCTGATGTATCGCATTGACTGATTGAACAGATTCTTGAATTTCTTACACTTACCCCACAGAGTGCACACAATGTTGCCCGGAAACATCGGTTGGGGTGGGAGCAATGCACGGCTGTTGGCCTCAAAGTCTACTTAATGCAGAAATAATTGCAAAATGATCGGGATGACACCGAGCTATTATACGATTTGCATACACACAAGGGGACGTGTTAGCCGCATGGGGGTTGTATGCGAAATTCGATTGTAACATCTGCCCGGCAGGGGGCGATGCATACACATTTGGTGGGAGTTGGCTGTTGCATGCACCTCAGCTGAGGACACGCTTCTAGGGGACTCTAGTGTAATTGTTGGAATTACATCGATTTGATTCGGCAATTGATAGTTTGTGTGATTGCTTTTCGAGCGTATCTGGTTCGGTTGAAGTGCCAGATAGCAGCAGCGGTCGGTGTTGGTCTGTGTTGCGTGTGAAAATGGATACCTTTGATACGAATTAAACTTTGGGAGTGATGATTTTTGCAGGAGATTCGAATTTTGCGGTGGAAAATGTTTTGAGTGCAGAGTGAAATCAGATCATGTCACAAGTGCTCGAAAATTGCAATGTGGTGTTTCATGAAAGCACTTGGGAATTTGTGTTATGGTTACATTTACGAGGTCTGTTGGCTAAGCAACTGTTTTGAGCAATAACTGATGAAGTGTAACTCTCTGAGCGCCAGTCTTTTAAGACAGCACGACTGAAACTTCCCACCACCGATCGTATTTTATAAGTTACCACAATTTTTGACTCTCAAACCGTGAATAAGGATACGACACAAACAGAGAATTGTACCTACCATTGGATTTGCAGTTCCTTTTAATGTCTAAATGCTCGTTAAAATTCTTAACTTACGCTTACGCAATTGCATCCTCAGAAACTTCTCAGGATGCTGTCGTCCGCAGGTGCAAAGTCCTAGCTTTGTGTGTTGGCCCAGATCTTATCTTGAATAACTCACCTTCTATTCTTTGTGTCCAGAAGAGTCAAATTCGTTGAAGTTTCCACCTTGTACACCTTCAGCAAAACATAACAAATGTTCACTCAACTAAAAGTCTAGTGGGTTGAAGTGGTTGAGCGAAAATATTGACAAGAAAAAAATTCTTCTCCCGCGGCACAAGTTATCGCCGGTCATCAACAACCGTCGTCGCCACAATCTCGAAAATCCTCGCCGAACTTAATGCGAATAAATTGAAAAAGAAAAGTCCCCAGTTGTTGTCTCGTGGACCCGCACAACTTGAGACTCGCCTTCACGCATGTGTTAAGGTTCATAACACATCGAGTATAAATTTATACTTCAATAAATCTCAACACAATTTAACAGATAACACAGCATGGCTTTCTCTGCCGCTGCCACGATTACAGCTGTCGCTTTCCACTTGAGTTAAAAGCAAAAGGAATTGAAATTCTTGAGAAAAAAAAAAATTAGTGCTCGCCCACAGTAAGGGATGCAACCTAAAAATAAATGTTTTCGCTTATCAGCAGTTTTCAAACCGTTTAAGGAAACAAAAAGGTATGTAGGTAAGACAGAGTGCCATAATTTCTTTTTTTTTTTGTCTTTTCTCTACCCTCCGCTGTTATCGGAGGCACAGTGGCGAGCACCTCAGTCACGTTTCCTAGGCGAAGCCGGCCTACCATATTTCAGAGAAAAAGAAATCCAAGGACCAGGAAAAATACTGTTTGACGGGTAAATGAGCCGGAAAATGTGCTATATACGAATACGAGCACACTCGCATACTGATGGGCGTATTCGGGGGATTTCATCAGCCAGCCGAAGCCGCAACAGCAGCAGGAGCAGCGGCAGCTGGGTGAAAAGGTACACCGTTGTCAAGTACGGCTTTGAATATTTTAAATAATATTTCAGAGAAATTGTTTCCTCTCTTGCTGTTAGCCGAGATACGGCTGCGATGAGCTTCTGGATGGCGGCATAATGTCCTCTTCGGCGGGGAACGTAAAATAAGTCGATATGTATTCATTGTGAGTTGTAGTTGTGCGGTGCGTCGGAGAGATCCAATGAGAAGTCACTATTGTTGGTGTGTCTTGGATTTTGTGGTGTACACAACAGTTTTTGGAGAAGTTTTACCAAAATTTCTTCTAGAAAGTTCATGTCCTCTCGGGCGCATCGTAGCGAGTGATTAAAATGGAATGCAAGAACTTGAACCGAGTAGTGTTCTGGCGCTGGATGGTTCAGTGAGCTGCATGAAAATGTTCGCCATCTCGACAGATGTGTTTGCTGCGAACTACGTGCAGTAGAATGTTCAAAGTAAGCCATGCGATACTCGTATACTACGGTTGTCTGTTGTTGGATTATTTGGATGTGCCAATAGTAACGTTAATGGATGAAGTTTTTGCTTCAGATGGTAAATGATCTTTTTAAGTATCTTCTTGTTGTTGGAATCTTAAAGAGTCATGATGATAATTCTTCAACGAAATGTGTTTCGGACAGCAGCACTGTGGTGTTAAATGCTGTGGAATTGGCGTACAGAAGAACGTGCACCATCTGTATCTTTAGTTATGTTCCTTGAATATGTTCTGTTGTATAATGAAAAACGTTGAAACTAGTTAAGTTGGTTTCGCTGTTAAAATGCTGAGTTCGAGGTCCCACTCCATCTTACCACTAATCAACTCACTGGAAGGTGTTGGGCAGTGATGAGGTGCAAGCTTGTCCACAATATCTTATTGTCCCATACAATACAACTGTTGGTAGCCTGGCAACCTGCAACCGTGTGTTGCTGTGATGTTTAAGAAACTCCCTTGCCTCAGCTTCCCACTTGCAAAAGAGTAATTTGAGTACCATCAAGGTAGGTAGTTTTTCAAAAGACTTGGCGGCCGATAATCTTTAAACACCATGCACTAAGCAATAAGGCACCACACGAATATGGAATGTTCTTCCCAACTCAATATTTTGCTCTCATTACGATCCACAGACATTTAAAACCAATGTGCACCGGTACCTCCTCTCCCTTTCTTCCTCTATTCCTTCGGCCCGGGCTGTGACTTAAATCCGTTCACTTAAGGGTAGTCGCAACTCCTTTAGCGCGCGCCAACTATAAAAATATAATGAAAGCAGAAAGGTTCTATCGTCATCATAATTTTGAGTGAAAATCAACTGCTGCACCGGCGGCGAAGTTAATGAACGTGCAGAGAACTCCAGGCCACGTGATTTTTCTCCTTCGGTTCTTACTTATAGCATGTCAATGCGTAATCTGCGAGGCTTTAGGGTTTAGGGTTTCAAAGCGTTTCTTAGCCAAGACTGAACCCATTTAAATATTTCTCGAAGGTATGGTGCAAACATGGCAAGGATTTTTGACAAACTATTGAGAGCATGTGCCTGCATTCAGAAAAGTCTTGACACCTTCCCCGCTTGTGCTCTCGAAGGACCGAATCGTTGGTGGAACATCTCACTTGGGGAGCGGGTAGTCCCAATGCGGCTTCACGTACCTCCTTGTACTTGTCTTGCAAGTTAGTCTGTAATAATAATGATTGAATGACACTTCAGCCTACAAGGGGCCAGGACCTAGCTTTTACAACAACTGCTCCAGTTGTGCATGCTACTCTTCACTCGCGAGTACAGGGAAACTGCAGTTTTTTGCCGACTCCATACGGCGAGATTTGAGAAACTTTATCGTAGAATATTAGTACCTTTGAGTGTAGTTAACAACAGAGGCGGTGAAGTGAGAACATGCGAGGGGTTCCATCCGGGACTCGAACCTGGAAACTTGGCGTGAAGGTCGACGCACTTACCCACTACGCCACGGTGACCACAGGACAATCGGTAACCCAGACAAAACCTAGGCAGGTCTTAATTATTCTGACTACCATTGCTGTTTGCGCAGATGTCATCTAAAGGTATTCAAATACCTCTTACCTGGATTCTACTGTGACTTGGTTGTCGACCGAAGCCAATGGCCTGTGGCTCAGGTCACAGACCTTGGTTCGATTAACATTTAAATCGAGGAAGCCGCTCTGTGATGATCAGAACAGATAAAGTCCTTAATTAAGATGCCTTAGACAATTTTAAAAGGACGTGACCAACTAGAATAGTTAAAAACTAATCTCCAAAGATCGTGGTGCGTGGCTTATTGCACATGAGGTCGAAATTTAACCAGGAATCTAGGAACACAGAGTTGATCATCTTTCACAGGACTTCTGTTCATCTCACATATTTCCAAGGCTTGGATTTTTGACAACAATTACGGTTTCAACGTTTGGAGTCGGTATTAAACTCTGCGTCCCCTCCAATTGTGAGACAAAAATGGTGTGGAAAGTATGGGTGGTTGCTGAGGAGGCTTGGTTTTGGTATATTATGAACTGTAGTGCCGCCCAATAGGTCTTTTACTTGTGAAATCTGGTAAAAACTGAGCTTAGCCAAAATATTGCATTGGCACGCAGTTCATATAACTTTACCAATATTGGTCTCATCAGTGATGGCCGCTTAACTGTAGATATAGAGATGATCAACTTTGGTGGCCTCCTGGTGGTGGTGCTCCTTTTAGTGGCCATCAAAGTTAAATTATTCCTTTCTTTCACTTATCGCATGGCCTTTTCCATTTTTCTTAAAAAATTCCCGTTTCATAGACGCTTCTGAGGGTAATTATGTATATTCTCCAGCAGAGAGGGTGTTCCCCGAAATTACATAATCATCGCCTTCTTTGATAGTTCGCGCAATTAACTGTTGAAGTGGAAGGACTTGCTTCCATGTTGCCCTCTTATCAACGAACCGCCGTTGATTAACCACAAGACTTCATATTGATAATGCTAATCAAGTGGCTCTTCAGGCAGTGCTTGTGCTGATAGGCGTTAAATACAAAATTCTTTTCTCCCGTTCGCTGAGTCGTGTACAGTCTCCCTCGAGAGGTTCGCCCCCTCCCCCTGGGATGAACAGGCATTCAACACCAATCCCCATTAATTCATTTATGACTCTTAAGAAGGTAGTCATATGTATGTATGGCGCAGCTCCTTCATCCGTTTTTAGTCATACGCTGCAGAAGTCAAGACACTCCAGAGCTGAAACTTTTGGAATAAGGTCATAAAATTGACCCGCCACTTCGGTGGGTGCGGAGCTTGTGCCAAATCGACATCTTATTTCACGGTACCGTGTGTTCAAATAACAACCGTCCCCCACCCCCTCCAAGCCCCTCAAACATTTCAACTTGGCATCACTTGTTCGCACCATATTGTGTACACCACACAAGGTCCTCTATGCAATTAAGCGTTTGCGGCTTGGCTTGATCCCTGGCAGAGGGAAAGGAAACATAAAACGCATAATGATTATATATTTGACAGCTGGTGTTCGAAGGGGAGACTTTCGCAAACCAGGCCCTTCAGGGGAATGACAATGGTTGTGCAAATATTTATTTGACAACAATTTGCGCCTGATTACGCCCTCTAATGCATGTTTGCGTACATTGTGTGTTTTCGTGGAAGTTCGATATTTACAAACAGTTATGCAGGACACTCTTGTCAGCGAAAGAGGATTGAATTTCTGAGTGATTATATTGCAGTGTATTTGGCGGAGAAAGTTAAGCGCGCGGGGCGTTGCTCAGTTCGGTGTTGAGTTTCCATCGTGATGGGGTCAAAATAGGTCGAGAAATAGGTTAAATTGTGATAGACACCGAGCGAGGCCACTCTGAGGCCAAGAATGAATTCGAATGGGATAATCACACAGTAATCTGTCAGTGACCTGATTCAATTGTAGGTTAATTCAGCGACCAGTGGGGCAAATGAATTAAATATTCAGGTCACAAAAAGAGGTTCTCACTCACTGATATCCTATTTCAGCAACGCGACTGCTGATAGATTAATTGATAGCTGTATGCAGAGTTTTGCATGGTTTTCACTGGCGTTTTGTTGAATTCCGTGAATTGCAGTGTAAAGTTTGGAAGAGGCACAACAAACAGTGAATTGTAGTTTTGTTGTTTTCAGTGCTGTTTGAGTGTTGATGCTCGATGCGATAATTAATGTCAGTGAAGTTAAAATATACGAGGGTATTCAATTTACGAAAAATCTGAGGGATTCTATTGTTTTTTTATGAAACATTACGAGTAACAAGGGTGACAAGAGACTTGTGAGGTTACTCGCATGCCTAAGGCATGCATGAAATTCGAATACAGTATTGTTCATCCACAATTAAGTTGGATCGTTGCGGTTTTTGTCCCAGGAGAAGTGTGAAAAGAAGGGTCCTCGAGAAGGCTCTGCAGATTGCCTATCTGATCAAAAACTGGTTTGTTCATGGGAAAAGTTATGATCGAGAAGCTTACGGGACACTATGGAGTGTTCTTCAAGTGTAGGCGTACACACAACTGTGGTCGTTGGACTTCGCCAAGAGCGCGTTTTGTCACAAAGTCGGTCCATGATATAGACTAGACAATTCAGTGCAGCCCATTCACACTGGGTAAATTTAAGCCGGCTAAATTTGTTTGACGGATGTCTTAGTCATTGTCGTGAAACTCCAAAGGGTGTTGTTTAAGCCATTTTATCGGTTTTGAATTCTTACTTACTGTTTTTGTTTTGCAAAAAGCGAAGGAATCAGACCACGAATTCAAGTCACCGTGATTGTATTCTTCATGATCTTGCGGTTGTGTTGCCTTGTAAGGATGAGAAATATGACAGTGCGAGAGAAACTTAAATTTTAGAAGCTGCTTCCTTGATGGTTTGCTCAGTTTAATGAACGTCCCCATCATTATCATCTTATAGACATGCCACGAATATGCTTCCATCGGACAGACAACGCTTGTCAAACTCAGCGGAGTATTCCAGAGGATTGAGCGGCCTTTAAGTGTTGCGTACTCCTTTGGTGGAAAATTGCAAATGATTATGATCAAAATGGTCTATATTTTCATAAAAGGCTAGGAGCAACGTTGGTTTGCGAGTACATCGCTTTACGGCTTTTACCTTAGTTGTGTACATCTGGCCCAAAGACAAATGACAAATCGAAGTGAAGCTTAATGTCAGTTGGCTTGGAGTGAGCGACGTGCTTGTGGCACCTTCGTTGGTCTGGGTTTTGTTCTTAAAAACAAATGCTGTTACCTAGCTGCAGAAGGGAGATGAAAAAAGAGGAAGATAAAAGAGGCAACAGCGCCACAACAAGAAGAAGCGTCAATATAAGGAATTTAAAAAAGGCAGCAAAGTACTTCTTAAAGCCGTACGTGCCACACGTTTACTATACGAAGCCTTTACTTTATTAGCTTACAAATAAACCTGGCCCCATGATAGGATCACACCTCCTATGAAATTAACATATAACTTGAGGATGTTTAATGTTTTTTATATCGTTCCACAGCTCAGCTAAATTACTTCGTAGCAGAGACGTTTGCTACTACTTAAGTTTTCAAACTGCGTACTACTTCAAATTGGAAGAGTACCCTTTAACCTACACACACATGTTGGCAAAAAGGACTTGATCCATTAAATAAAATGCAATCAAGTTTGCCTTTAAAATAGAATTGAATTTCGGGACAATTTTCGGTTTTAACGGATAATCGAAAGAAAATGAATAAAATGTGAATCGAAAATTCGAATCTTGACAACGAAAAGTATGCAATAAAATGGAAAAATTATTTGTGAGTTTTTTCCAAATCGCTACTTCTACTTGAAGTCTTATAAATGAATTGGCATCAGCGAAGGCTATCACCCACGTGATATATTCAAGAGAGTGTTCCCCATTTAACACGTTTTCCTCAGCTTCGTAACATCCGGTAAGGTCACAATGTCGTGGCACCTCTATGTGATGAATAACAAACTACTTGACCGCCTTCTGGAGCTTGTTTTGCAATGATTTATGCCTTAACGACAGGACATGTCCATTCAATTCATCAGATTAAGAGGTTATCAATACGTACAACGAATGTTCAACAGAAATCGTATGTTTTAAAGACGTTAAAAATCACGAGGAAAATTGATTTCTTTTGAACTTTCACTGACTTGTTGAAAGGGTAACAAATAACTTTCTCGCAATTTCAGAAAACTCCTTTACAATTTATTAGTTTCAGTTCAAAGAAATCCTCATTTTTTCCCATATGATTGAAATCAACATCTCGTATCCCTTTCATATAGATTGCCATGTAGTCCGGAACAATGAATTCAATTAAAACTCAAAGTTTACCCTCAGCAGTCGCCCCTAATGAAACATTATCGTCTTTCCTCTTCGTTAAGAACACCCTTCGGAGAGATTTTCGATTTGACTACAACAAGAATAATTACGAGGTCGGTTTAAAAGTTCTAATTGAAAATTGCATATCTAATTACCTCCGTCATCAATCAATGAATTTTTTTAGCGGCTGTATCCCTTGCCATTTAATTCTGCAAAGATCAGGATAATTAAGTAATTGTCGCTTTTCCAGGGTGAATCCTAGGAGTTTTCTCTAGCCGGCTAATTGCCGCAAAGTAAAAGGAAAAAAAAAAGAATGAGATGTTAACGAGGAAGAATTTAAACAAGTACTGGAAGTGTATCCCCCGGGATCCTTTGTGCTTTGCCTTGACGATCCCAGGCGTGATAGATGGCGGGTGAGAATGAAGGGGGGCAGTTCCTTCATGGGATATTCACTTTGTATCTGTATCGCACAGCATTTATCATTCTCAAAAGTGTCAGAATGCACGTTGTTCCGCGTCCTCAAAGGACTGATAAAAGTCTACCCTGGATACAGCGGTGCCTCAGCCGCCACGCATTCACACGAGCACTTTAAGCTCAGCCACAGCCGTATGCGCTTCAAGCACACAATTTATTTATTTACATACCATATTCCTCTTTTGTGTCAATTGCGGGTGAGGATTGATTAAATATTTCATGTGTCAATGGATTAATTTGATGTTTTCCCTTTTTTTGTTGCTGTTGTACATTTGAGCCCTTCAGCTGTCGCATCCGTTGGATGTGAAATTTCGGTGTGGCATGTGCCGCAAGTTGTTGCGGTGTTTGGTTTCAAAGGGCAGTTTCAGTTTTTATTGCTTTGTGACGGTGATGGGTTGTGATGTCTGCCTTGGGGGATTCGTAGTTGTTATACTCTGTGCAGTATGTATCGTTGTTTTGCGGCATCTCAAGTGTCAGTGTAGTTGACTGTAATATTAGCTGATTTTGTACATGACAGCTATCTGTTCAAAAATTATTGTGACACAACCACACAGATTCAACGCCTGTTATACGCTAACTCTGATTTGTGTTGGTTTCGGTTACGTGTACCTTCGTTTGCGGGGACGTGTTGACACACTTATACTTTGACGTCACATCGTATGAATAGCAGATAGACCGACGGATATCTTCTAACGCGGTGGCCTGAGGGGGGACCTTTTTGCACAAGACAAGGGATTAATGAAAGGGGGTGGGGATATTCTGTAAAGGGAGGGTGAACAAAAAATTGGCTTTAGGTGGATGTATGTTAGGTGGCTGAAGGGTACCATACAAAATCACGATCGATGTGTAATAAGCTGGATACTAAGTTCAACCTAATCATTGAAAATAATTCCTCAATCATGACTAGAAGTCTAGCGTATAGTTGCTTAACGATCCTCTGTTTGAATTTTCATGAACGGTTCGAAAAAGAACAAGAGCGTTGGGATTGACACTCACCACGTCATTCGAGTTGCTGACAACGCTTCTTAAATCTCGCCGTTCGGAGTCGGCAAAAACTGTAGGTCCCTTCTACTCGTGAGAGAACAGTAGTACGCACAACACGAGTAGTTCTTGTAGAAGCTAGGCCCTGGTCCGTTGTGGGCTGTAGTGCCACTCAATTACTATTATTAAGTGGGGTTGCAACCACATGCACCTATCTTTGAGCTACAAAGTTTGTCTTTTCGTCTTAAGTAACAACCCCTAGGTCAGTTTGTAAATTATTTTATAGGTTCAGGTCCACCACGGACTGTAGCGCCACAAGAAGAAAAACTTTCCTAATTGCCTGAGTGGTGCAACGTAAGCTAAGCATGAGTTAAGTCTTTCTTATGACTCCCAAGAATGGCCGCGATGACGCATAAGGTTTCATCTTGCACTTCTTTCGAGTTGCTGACAACTTAACAAAAATACTATTTGTCCTTGAGAATCCTCCCCGTTTGGAAATGCAGGCCAGCAAGCACATAATGAGTAGCTGAAGAGTTTAGTTATCCTATGGTATCCTTTGACGAGAAGTAATGATTTTTATGAACGTACGGTTAATGAAATTAATTTTATATTCACCCTACACAAGTGCAAAAAGTCACCCACCCTCTGAAAACTGCCAGCAACTCTTGCAAAACTCTAATTCATCAGACAGTCATTCCGTTTCATTGATGTCATAATTTACTAGAACTTAATGTGGCTCACACGTTGGTACACCTCAAGTGCCTTCGTGTCTGAAGCCTTCTGGCTTATCTTTTATGATCGTAAATATCGTTTTTAAACTTGCACATAAACAATTCACTCAAGTTGCCCCGCAGGCTCGTACACATGATACATAGACGACACTTTATGGGTCGCTTCAAGGTCACATGTACTCGTAAGCCAGGTTAACAGAATTTTATAACCTGAACTTAACGCTCACATATGTAGTTCTCGAAAAAAATGAAAGTAAGTTGTATATTCTAACATAAGCACATGTTTACTTTGTATCTTTGCAGTTAGCAGTGTAATGTCAACAGCCAAACGGCTGGTGCTCTCCCTAAGAGGTCGTAAGGAGTCTCAGAGCACAGCCGGGACTGCGACTTCATCTACACGCCTTGTATCCGCTGGTACATCACCCGGCCATGAATTGGATGAAATCGCCGTTGTCTCCGGCACCGGCGGCTCAAGTCATCATTTAATCTATGGTGGCGGCAGTAATGGTCCAAGATACTCAACAGGTAAGTCCCAAGACTGCAGTAGCCCCTCTCCCATGTACATTCAAACGGAAACTGGCGAAAGCAGTTTAGACAAGCAAAAAAAAAAAAAAGAAATCAAAGTCATTGTACATTTTCCACCGTTGTTTGGTGTTGTGGTTGTCCTTTCCTCACTCACTAGCACCGACTCACCTAGAAGTCCTTCCTAAACGTGTCTTGCTTTGTTTTTGTTTTTCTTGTTTGTGTTACGATTTGTATGTTTGTACATATATAGTGTGTGATGTTGTGTTTACACATTCTTCGTACTCACGCGGCGAAATCCTCACTTTACGATCCATATTTTATTGCACCTCCGACATGAGCAGTCCCCCACCGGGGCCCATCAACGGCAAGAAGAATATTAATGCCATCATTACGTTTCCGATCTTATTAAGGTCGGCTGGAGTAATGCGCCGTCACCCTACTCTCAGATTAAGGTGTATCCCGGCCATAACCTTTCCCGCGTAGACGCGCGGAATTTACGTCTTCATCTGATATTGCTATTCAAATAAAAATACTACATTCAATGTCCTTTTACGGGTATTAGCGCAAGTCTTTCCGCGGGGGGTGCTCCGGCACCCCTCGTTGTCTATGTTCATATTTCTCCACATCAACGTGTTTCTCGTTTTGTTTTTCTGGTTTGCCTGTTAAATGTACGACGTGTACATGCCAGCCATCGTGTGTATCTGGAAAACAAGCTGAAAAAAAGACACGGCTTCCGATGTTACGGTTGGACCGCAAAACAAGGATATCAAAAGTGAAGTGTAATATGTACGTAAGTACACATCTGTGGGTATCCTGCGAACATTCGGCGGACATTTACGAGTTTGTTTTTTTGCATGTCGTTTGTTTTGAAGAAGAGTAGCATATGAGTCGGTTAACTGTCAACTGCAATAGCAGAGGGCGAAGAATTTACATCAAGGCGAACGACATTCGGAGGGGTCACCAGAAGGGTCACACAGAAGTGGTGTATTTTTATGCAAAAACATGATTTGCTTGTGATACTCTCGGCAGGTGTGTAAAAAACTGATGCGAAAGGGATGAGGTGTTTTGTTTCCCGGGGGTAAGATGGCTAGGGATTCTGTATTTTCACTGAGACAAGTCATCAAAAGTTTAAAATAACTTTGTATTCGGGTGACTGAACGTCATTTTAGTTAAAAGAAGCGGACCAAGGTTGGAAGATTCTTTGCAAGAGATGGTCACTATCTGGAGAAGATTAGATATGTTTAAGTTTCATTAAATTTGGACGCCACTATCTGATGCACCAATAGTTAGTTTAAACGATCTTGAGACGAAAAACCTAAGGAAATAAAATATCACTTTAAATTACCACACAACAAGTCTGAGCAGAGCGATTTCTTCAATTCTCTGGTTGAGGATTAGAAATGTAAAGCTCTAAGTTTGTTAAAATTAGTCAGTTAACGAACAATAGTTAGCAATTCATTAAGCCCCGTATCTAGTTTTCCTCTTTTACAAACAGTGCCAATAGCACAAATGTGAAATATTTTGGAAACTGTAATGAATTTGTTATTTGCTGTGTTTCCTTTAAAGGACGCAATAATACAACAATCAAATTTCTTACCCTACGTAAAATTTTGGACACGTGCCTTATATGTGCCAAATTATTAAAAAAGTTATTTTAAAGTCAAAAAGCCTCTTTTTATACCCACACTTAAAAGTAATGTGATTCGTAGTTTTTATTTATCCCTACAGTGATGTGAGGAGATTCACAAGAAAGGAGAATCAACCGACTGCGCCAACTACCAACCTATCATACTCCTTAACACCTGGAGAAAGACCGAAAAGTCCAAATCTATAAAAGACACTTATTCCCCCATCTTAAGGCTACAAATGACAGCAAGTAAAGAGACGAGGTATACCGTGTCACTTTTAGCTTTACCTATCACTACTTGTTAGGTTGTCAAGGTTGACGATGAAACTTCCCAACTGAAAGTCTTCAATGAGATGCCTTCAATGAGAAGAAAGTTATTGGACTAGGCGACGCGCTGTCCGCACGTGGAATACATTGCCATAGCTTATATAGATTAGAAATGACAACGAATGAAATTGCGTGCTAGGAGTTTACATTCGTTCCCTTTGTGCGCAGCTAAGGTCACGGTTGAGATCCTACTGTGGCCAACAAATACATAGAATTTAGAAAAGTCTAACAGTCGCCCCAGAGTAGTAAAGGGTGATTTTTTAGCTATTATCTTTTTGGCAACACTAGTTTAAACAGCTGACGCACGTTTCGTGTTTTGTTTCACTGTCAAACATCTTCAGTTTGGTCTATAATTAAACCATGAATCTTCTTTCAAACGAACAACGCTTGCAAATTATTGCTCTGTTAAGAAAGTTCATCGCTCGCTTCTTCCATTTTATGGTCAGTACATTTTTGGCTCAATGGGTACGCAAATAAACAGAATTTTCGATTTTGGAGTGAATGTCAGCCAGAAGCATTACAAGAGCTGCCAATGCATCCAGAAAAAGTCACTGTTTGTAGCGGTTTATGGGCTTGTGGCATCATTGGACCGTACTTCTTCAAAGATGATGCGAGTCGTAACGTAACTGTGAATGGTGAGCGCTACCGTGAGATAATATCCAACTTTTTTTTGCCCAAATGTTAAGGAATTGACTTGCATGACATGTGGTTTCAACAAGACAGTCCCACATGCCCCACAGCACGCGCAACAATGGACTTATTGAGAGGCGAGTTCGGTGAACATTTTATTTCACGTTCGGCCGCCTTCATCGTGCAATTTAACGCCTTTAGACTTTTTTTTTTGTGGGGCTATGTTAAAGCTCATGTCTGTACAGACAAGCCCGCTTCAATTGACGCATTGGAAGACAACATGAAAGCATTTATAGAGAATGCCAAAATTAGACTAAGCGAATGGACCATTTGAGGCGCAGTCAAGGTCAACATTTGCGTGAAATAATCTTCAAACATTAAATTCTATGGACCGTACTATCGATTCAAATAAAGATTTCATGAATTTTTCTGAATCTTTTAAAAAATCACCCTTTAGTAATACACCTGCCAATGTTTGTATTTCAATTTTCATAGCACACTGCATATGTCACTTTCGGAAAAGCGTTATATGTCTTCTGAGTATTAAGTGTGCAATTCGGTCGTCACGGTGCCGTGGGTAAGTACGTCGACCCACACGCCGAAGGTTTAAATTCGATTCTCAGTTAGAACATCGCATTATTAGTACAACGTCTTTAGAGTTAATGACAACACTCAAAGCGTACTGATTGTCTATGAAAAGCTTCTCAGATTTCGCCATTTGGAGTCGGCAAAAAACTGAAGGTTCCTTCTATTCGTGAGGGAACAGTAGCAACTCGCGTTGTACGAGTGCAGAAGCTAGGCCCTGGTCCCTTGCAGTGACACTCAATTATTGTCCGTGATGTCCTCCACTCTTGTTGACGTCTCCAAGTTTCTTCTTATGTCATGAGTGGCCCGTAGACATCTGGTGCTATAGGTGCTGCTTGGCAAACTCAACGCAGATTGATTATTTTCTTACAAATTTCCAATAGGAATGCTATCAAAAGACCAAACTGAGTATGGTGCATTCCATTGTAATGTTACAACAACAAAAGTAGGACAAATATTTGTTTTCAATGCCTTCGGAAAAATAGTAGTCATCTGTGCTTACATTTTCTTGTGATAAATGATCATGATTTTATATAGAATTTCGGATTCAAATTAAAGCTTGGATCGGTGTAAGACATCTCTTTGAGGTATTTTCATTTAATTTTATAAGGATGCCTTAGAATGTAAGGAGGGCGAAAATAATTTTGAAACAGCTGCAGGGCACTCCTTTCATTCTCCAGAGAACAAAAACTAATAATACTACTAATTATTATGATGTTGAATCAGAGATTAAAATGATTTTGATGGACCTAGAACTCCAATGATGGAATCTGCCACAACGCAACAAATAACGTCCTTCATTGGAATAACACAAACAAAAGGTAAAGGAATTCAATGAACTAGTGCAAGCAAAATATTGTTTAAAAGCAATCACAACGCAGCTCCAAGAAATTTTCGAGATGGTTGTCACTTACAAGTATATTTGTTGACGACTGGGGCCTTAGTCATAATGCCTCTCCAGCTTGTGACGTATCTCGGTAGGCGCCTAAAATTTGGCACACCAATTTAATTCAGATCCTTATCTATTTGTGTACTCCTGTTCAGAGGAAGTCGTCCCCTGTTGGGCGTTCTGCTACTGATTTTAATTCAGAAATTCTTCGGTACAGAGCAGTGTTATCCACCCTATCTACAGAGCGTAGCCATCTTAAGCTTTGCATCCGTAAACATGTGACAAGTCGAATGTCGCCGTTAAATTTTCTCCTCCACACGCCAACCATGCAAACGGAACCAAAAACCGGAGAACTTTCATCTCGAAAAGACGTCCAATGTCTATTACTCCGAAATAGACCTGAACAGGTGCTATACCAGCTTTCTTTGTTTTTCGGTAGAGTTTCCTCTTGCAAAAGAAAGATCAATTGGCAACACTGATTCTATGCTTGAGTTCGATAAAGATGTTGTTCCCATCTACAGCAGGCCCGAGATAAACAAGGTTATGCGTATTTCATTGCTCGTTGTGCTCTCGCTTACAGTCAGATCCATTTAAGTCGCAATGATGGAGCTGTGTTCATGCTATCACGTCAAGCCAACGGTTGGAAGGTAGTACCTCTGGTCTTGACTTGAGGAGAAATTATTTATCTGTGTAAAATACAAAATTGAAAGCCATAAGCTCACCACTGCATTGTACTTGCACTTCTCCACACAATACCCAATCTTAAGTTATATATTGCACTTTCCTCAAATTCAGGTCATCACCCATCTTCACATCAAGCTGAAAATCAAGTTAAAAGTTCTGTTGCAGCTCCAAGTGCTTCCGCCCCAACTTGGATCACGTCGCCTGCACCGTACTCTTAATTTTTGGTCTAAAAAATAATAACCACGAACGCAAATGAGTTTTTCGTGAAAATTTCAGTTCGTTGCACTAGAAGTTTTGGCAGACGCTGCCAGCATGTAGAATGCATTTTTCAAATTTATGCTAAAACTGATCCGCGTTAAGCTTTTCCGTGCGGCGCTGTCATTCGTTGCCTTTCGCTTTTTTCTCTCGCACTCGACTCTATGAAACCACATGACAAGAGCACATATTTTGGTTTTTTGTGAATTGTGGCTGGGCACATCGACCCGTGTGCCCAGCTGTCAGGACATGCGGGAAACGAACATTTCCCGCATAAACTATGCGCCGCACACATAAATATAAATTTTTTGTACATCCTTGGTTTTGAGGCAGACACAGGACATGAACTCGGAAAGTATGTTAAATTGAGAACATTGAGTAATGCCATGAGTGACATTTCACAACGAGATTTGACAGTTCAACGATGAGTTGTGTCATGAAAAATTCACAACTCAATTCGATTTGTCGGCGTTTTTTTTCATCCGACTGCTGCAGTCGTTTGCGGTGGGAGGTTGAAGTGGCTTCCCCTTGCATATATGAGTGGGTTCTTTTTTCTCGTGTTTCATTCATCAAACCAAAGGCAGGCGACGTAATTTGTATTTGGGCCTGCGGATTGCGTGGGCGTGTGGGACCCTTTTTTGCTGTCTGCCGAATTGATGACAATTCTCGGGGCTTTTTGCATAATTTTCTATTTATTAGGGGAAATTTAAATTCGGAAAAATTGAATTCCCCTGACAAATGATCCGTCGGTGGGGTGTTGGGTGTTGGGTGTTGAGTGAACTTACGACTGTCAATTAAGTGTAGAGGGATCTGGCGAAACCCACGCACAAGGACAGCCACAATTCCAATTTCATTTGAAGCAGCTCGCACAGCTAAAGCCCGCTTCGAAATTGACAGCCCTCGGCAGTCCTCGACCAACAGGTTATCGATTTTCCGCAATCTGAGATACCGCAACCGCAGGAAGGACAAGAAAACAATCCGAAAGCCATCTATCATCGCTGTTTTAGTACCACTTTCCGAGCAAAGTATTCGCTTTCACATAAAAATATTATATCCCTTCAAGTGCGGTTGAGTCGTAAAAACAACGTTCAGAAACCACTGCTGCACAATCCCACGTTTATCCAGTGAAACGCTGCGAAGCGGCGAAAACGAAAATGGCAAAACACAGCCAGCATAAACGGATATTCCAACTTAGCCTCCAGATATCATGAAATACTCGTAAATCAATCAAAATCCGAAAATGCTTTTGGGAATCCTTGGTGAACACTATAGGCTCTCGCATGTGTGTACCGTCCCACTGGGGCTGTGAAACCGGAAGATGAAGCGGGTGGTGTGTCCAAGTAGTTACAATGGAGCACAATAATTCTAGTAGAAAAGGAAGCGACAGGAAAATCCCAAGGAGCAGTGTCCTTGTCCTAGCACCTCTGTCACGCTTCTCAAGCCGAGAATAGACATTGTGACATAAATTTTTTAACCACACACTCGTGTGTGTGGTGTTGTCCTCTGTCTTTTCTTCGTTGCTTACAACACCCTCCGTGTTCTTTTTATAAAGTCGGGATATCATCAATTTTCCCCACTTTCCTCGAGGGCTTATACAGAGAAAATATGTTATGGATATGTTTGCCGAACCAGACCATCATCCAGCAGCACCGATGCCGCCCTCCTAAGGACATGCCCGCCATGTTTCGTGTATCACACATCGCACATGTCATTGCGGCCAAGAGGGATAACAAAGTAAATTCCCAGGAATCATCTCAATCTATCCGGGGGAATCAAAAATATCCAATGAGCCGTGTCTGACGGAATTTTGATCGGTCGTTCAATTGTACACACAAGACACGACACACAGTCGGCGAGGAGTGGAGCCTATCCTATCGTCAGATGCGTGTGTGTACGCCCGTGTGTGCATTATTCCATTTCAAAAGATTTACGGTTTTCAATATTTTTAAGACGGGGTTCTGTTGTTGCTGTCGTCGTAAAAAAAAGCGGGGAGCTTGGGCGCAAATTATTGATATTATCTGGGGCGGTGTACGCTGAGCTGGATACGTTTCCTTTATGTTCACTGATTGATGATCGGTGTATGATTTGATGACAAATTCCACGGCACGGGAGAGTCTTTTGGCAGCCGATGCTGTCGACGGTGTGGTATCGCAGTAAGGCAAGGGGAATTTTTAAAAACGTGGCAGTATCATTTTTGTGGAGGTCTGAAGGAGAGGGTAGAAAACGTTTTTAATCGTCTACGGCAGACGCGCTGAGGAGGATTCTATTTTTATGGATGAAGCAACCGGATTTGTGTAGTCTTACATCCAGAGTAAATTTGATGGCAGCACCTTCAACTGACGAAGAGGAGATGAGGGCAGTGGAAACGCTGAAACATTAGAGATTGTCGTAAAAATTGTCCACATAAGTACGAAAATAATTTTTTTTGAAAATCTTTATTGCACTATCAACACAACAATAACTTGGCGTAACTGCTTCAGTTATTTCAAGTTTGGGAAAACTTAGGATAGCTAAAACAGTTGCGTCCTGTTGTGCCAATTGTTGACATAAAAGCATTCACCACACTATTCTGTCACGTCCTTCAGCCTCGTAAACCATAGTTGTTGCGAATAAGGACAGACAATGAAATGTTGAACAGGCATTTTCCAAATTCCCGGCAGGTAGTCAATGAGAAGCTTCGGTCTTGTGACAAAAAGAGGTGGTAATCCGGCTTATCAGGTACTTGTCTTA
Organism: Eristalinus sepulchralis; assembly: GCA_944738645.1. Lineage (NCBI taxonomy): Eukaryota > Metazoa > Arthropoda > Insecta > Diptera > Syrphidae > Eristalinus > Eristalinus sepulchralis. The sequence goes on from OX122886.1 coordinate 62,092,783, forward strand.
AGAAGGAAAATTTAAAACTACAGTCGGAACCCTCTCCGTGCAAATGTCATTCGAGAGTTTAAAACAATCTTTAAATTCCGACTATTATTCAATGCAAATAGTTTTCTGAAAATCTTGTTCTTTGTTGAGCTACAGTCCTGGTCGGACCTGGGTGTCAACCAACATGCCTCTGCAGCTAGCAGACCTCACGCCAGCTGCCCGCGAGGTTCTTTTCCACTTGCGCCATTTCAACCTAGGCCATCCTCTGAGGCATTGTCCCATTGGCTTGGAGCGAAGACTTTTCCGGATAGAGCGGTGGTGTCCATACGCTGTACATTCCCTAGTCATCTTAAGCGTTGTAACCGAAAACGCTTGATTAGGTTCATGACTCGGTACAGCCTATAAAGTTCGTCGTTGACCCCTTGCCTCCAGATGCCATCATCGCAAACAGGACGCAAAACATTTCTCCCGAAAAGACTAAGTAAGGTCCAAGTTTCTGCACCGCAAAGGAGGACTGGGATTATCAAGCTGTTTTTTTTCTGTAGATATCGTTTTATAAAACAAAGCTGAGATATTATTTAAATTTCCCTTACAGATTGCAGAGGGATCCATGCCGAAGGATTACATTTTGTTACCTTTCTTCACCTTCATCAGGAAAATTATTCGTCCCCGTTCCATAAGAGCTTTCGACTCTAGAAAATGTACAAAGTCCTTAAGTATAGCTATCACATTACCCACTTCATCAGCTTAGTAGTGAAAATGAGATAATTTGTGGATTTATAGAAACCTCCACAGAAACCACGGCCAGTGCAGAATTCGTTGCGGCAACTGCCAATAAAACGAAGACTCAAGAGTTGATCCCCTTATGCAGCTGCAGCGTTGGCAATAATTCCAACCGACCGCAATCAACACAGATGAGTGTTCGCGCTATTACCGTCACTGGATGCTCTCGAGCACCTTGTCACCCCGTAACCCACTTTCTGCATTTGCATTGTTCCGCTCGCTGGACCGAAAGTTGCGCCCTTGACTGGCATTCATCCCTTCCTATCTGTTTGCATTCGGCGAAAACTTTTGCAGCCAGAAATTGACGAACAAAGCGGGCAGAACAAAACGAAATAAATTGAAGGCTATGATAAAGAAAGTGCGGAGGTGAGAGAGAGAGAGAGGGAGAGAAAACAAAATGAGGAAGAATTAATACAACATTTCTGCCGAGCCCTGTCAAAGTTCTCCAGAGAGGTTGCCGAATAAAACAACCGAAAACTCCTGACACATAATTTATTTTCATTCTTTCCGTTGCGAAAAGACGAAATTAAGCTCGACGGTGATGTACGGGAGAGCCGAGTCGGGACCAGGCATCAGAGCCGGAACCATAAACAGTAGCATACAGCGGCAGCAAACCAGAAACGGGGCCAGAAAGTAACACGCTGTAGAGTGTACTGTGTAATCGGCACAGTGTGCAGGTAGTACTTCATTTGACTGCTGTTTGCCTAGAGAAGCGGTAGTAGGTTGAGAGGAGGGTGGTTTCAAACAAAAGATGAAGCTGGCAGGCGGGGATATGGTGGATGCCAATCGTTCATCGTGTTGGCAAGTGGAAGGAACCTCTCTACGATTCGTTGGCAAATGAGATTGATCAGTTGGACGTGGCGTTCAATGTGCCAAGCGTGTGTGCGGATGTGTGTGTGTGTTCACACGTGTGTAGAAAGGAGTTTGTTGAACACGAATGTCGAATGTCGAATATTGTGTTCACTGCAAAGTTTGACCTGACAGCCGAAGTAAAAGTTCTATGAGTTAGGGTAGCATTCCCTACAAAGATTGATGACAATTGCAGCGTATGGCTTGGAAATGAAGGATGTGTGACACCTTTCGGGAAAGGGGGGTTGTCACTTTATGCCCTTGGTAGTTTTTAAGGTGGAGAGACGGAGGTAGGATTTCTTTGAAGCGCCGAGAAAAGTTTTCCCAGACAGATGTGTGTAGAGCTCGGTTCCTGCACTGATTGACAGATGGCTGTGTGATGGATTAAGTCTGTTTTTTTCCAGGGAACTTTGATTTCATTAAGGAGTTTCATATCCATCATCAACAAGGGTATTTGATTAGCTTCCCCTTCCCTATTCTTACAATAATGCTGCTGCCCTTGGCAAACTGCTCAAGTGTGAGATGTACCTGCGCGCAATTATCAATAAATTCAAAATTCAATCTACACGGAAGAAATATTTGCTCAGGGACATTGTTTAAGTAATTAACCATTCAATCACCTAAAGCTGAAATTTCGTTATGTGAGTATGTACCCAGCACGTGCTTGAGCCATACAACCGACCGACTAAATTTCCCAGCACACGTTGATGTTGACCCAAAACTTGACAAGAAAGAAAGAAGGAAGAAAAACTAGAAACATATCCCAGGAGATGCAGAGGTATTTGCATACTAAAGCATCCACAGCTTTATCATAGCTGAGCGTGATGTCCTCAAAGCCACTCATTTAACTGCACATTCGGAGTGTCCTCGCATACAGATGACAACCGCTAAAAGGCAAACGCCGAAGACAGCGTGCACTCCCCAGAAGTAATGCCACATCCAAACCACTGCTACACTGTCGCAAAATGTAATTCTCCGCTGCACTTCAGTGAGTTGCTGCTGGGAAGATGGGTCCCAAAACGCACAGGATGCACATCCTTCTAACATGTCACAGTGACTGAAAAGTAGGTCGCCACCTCTGCACAATCCGCACAAAACTTACACCGCTCACCACTCACTGTGATCACAGTGTCCTTCTGGTCGGATAGAGATTGTGGCCTCGATTGGTGTGGCTGGATCAAACAATTAATTTCCGAGAAAGCCTTACTTCCTTCGCAGCAGGAGGTTTATAGATTCAAGAGGAAATTGCCAATACTTTAATTTTCCCATTACACGCCGCCCGAAAGGGTTGTGTGTTCGCCTTAAAGCTCTTCGCAAACTGAGTGTGCACAAACAAATAATTTATCATTTGCGGAGGACACCTCCAGCACGCGCTTCTCTTGATTTGATTCCGATAGTGGAACTAGCGAACTCCCTGCAAGTTGACACCTCGTTTGTTTTTTTTTCTGCAAACATAGGAAAAAGTGGATCCGGCCCGGGATTAAGGAAATTGGAAACAGAAACGGGCAAAAAAAAAGTTTACACAACCGCAAGGATAAAGTTCAAAGCGAAGCAAGGAGTGGCGAAGGGAAAGATTGAATGTTATTCTGCATCAACTGTGCGGTGAAAGGCAGTTTCATCCCTCAAGTAACAAAGACTTCAAACGACAGATGAGACGCTTTCCAAGCAAATGGAGGTATCTCTTGAAAATTTGATGCCGTTTATCCCTTTTTTTTCTGATCGCTCGTGCTCGGGTTTGCTTCGAAATTGCATCTCATTTTCTTTGCATATCCTTTGCGTTTCCCTTTCGCTGTGTGGGCCGTGGGTATGCTGCGATGCTTCGTCTAATTTTGCATTTCTTTGAGTTTCGATTGCAAATAATGCTGTCGCGTTCCGTTTTTATGTGCTATTAATTTTTCTATTCCTCCTGGAAAATGACTTTGCTCCTTGTTGGGCATAGTCTGCGTTGCTGTCTCTGTGGGGCTGACTATTCGCGGGAGGGGTGCGTTCTCGGTAATTTTAAGTGATTTATGGATGTGAATATTTACTCTTATCCGGGGCATGTTCTTGTTTCGTTGTTTGTCCTCTGACGTGGGAAAAAGAAGCGCGAGCGGGATTGAAGCCAAAATCGATTTTTGCATGTCAAAACTGATTGAATGGGGTAGAACTAACTATTAAATGCAAAGAGCTCTGGTTGTCAGTTTTCTGGATCACAATTAATGATGCCTGAAAATATGTCATGAACTGGGCGAATAATTTGATGGTAGTCCTTTTTTTGCTCTCCAAACGTAAACAAGGTGTGTGACTGACATCAAAATGCACAGCTTATGCCAACAATACAACACATGAGTGGATCGTTTTCGAAAAATAGTCCATTTTGAGGCATCCACAAGTTAGTGCAACAAATCATTGATGAGTTTCACATTGACGATCAGCTACTTTCCTGTCTGTGCTCTACATAACTCGGCATCCAGTGATGGTATGTGATGAAAGAGTTAGATTTCGGAAGTCACCGCTGCAAAGACCTACACATATCTGGGGAAAATTTAATTAGTGGATTGACAGTGATATCAGACTCACAATTACGTTTGTTACTCACTGACCTCTAGAGAAACTGTTGTGACTTCCTAAACGTGCCAGTTACTGTCAGAAGTCCATACATATATCCATACAGATATCGAAGCAAGTGAATATTAGTAACGAATCATCATCAAAAAGATTATCCAATACTTGACTTTCCTATACAAACTCACAAAACTGTTGTTACATTTTAGCGAGAAATTTAATATTCATGTTTCCTAGCTAGACGCTAAAAAAAGGCGGGAAATCCACAGCACTGTCGCATCTGCGCGTATGTCCTGACGCAACTCGACACCCGCCTTCGGGCCTGCAAACTTAAACAGAAAGCTGCACAAAATGTTCTACCCAGCCGTCTACACTGCATAAATATTGATGAAGGGAATCTGGAGAACTTTTCAACGCCATCTCTGTCAGAAATGCGTTTACGTCCATGGGCCCCTTCCAATTTTTAACTCCTAAACAAAAGTCAAGAGTCTACCGAAAAAAAAGAGACCTTGATGTGACGCCACTTTAAATCAACCTTCAAGTAAATTGATTAAGTGCCAAATGACACATCCATGTTAGCAAACAAATGCTCATCACACCGTAACTAAAATGGCAACATCCCAAACACCCCCTACATACATCATCTCGCTCCGATGCCGCCATTACTCAGGAATCTTTTATCACTTACACCGCAATCAACAGCAAATAAATTATGTAATGAGGCAGAATTACAACCGGATCGAATCCAGATTGAAGAAGTCTCCACTTCTTCCATATTCCGTTTCAATTTGACTGAGGCACCCAACAAAAGCGAAAAGCACCCGAGGCACAAAAAAGGACGTCAACGTAAATACGCCAGCTAACTAATGCCAGCCCTTTGCAACCAACCATTGGCCCAGCTGACGAATCACCTTTGAAATTCTTTTAGATTTCGTTTCTCTGTCGCACCTCATCAAGGCATAATGCCGCCCACCGAGCACATTCAGTATCCGTTTCGTATTTCCCTCGAGCGACCTTGCTCGGCTCTCTGGCTTGTCTGCTTACAGAAGCGGTTTACTGACGAATTAGAAACCCTTAGACACAAAACACATCTTCACTCCGGCGAGGAGAATCCTTCGTTGAGTTGTTGTTAGCGTGCCGGCTTTTCCGGCATCGCACCGCATTGCCGAGGGGGCGCTGTGCAGGGAACATCTCATTTCCAACTCATTTCTGTCTTAAGGCGCGTAGCACCCACCATTCTGCTTCACATTGAGTTAGGCGGGCGGCGGCATTGGGTGGCTGGATGTAGCTATTAAAAATCCTGTTTGCACAGTTGTAATTCTTAAGGTGGCAACGCCTGGGAAAAGAAACCCACTTCCTAGCCCAAGACCTCGTATAATTGCAAGAGCCTGGCACAAGGTAAGAGTTTCGAACAATGTTGGTGCGGTGATGGGGTGGTCGGAATGGCCAGGGGTTTGGTGCGGGGATGGCGAGAAAAAGGTGATGAGGGGTGAATGCGCAATTCATTCGCGAAGATGGAACGTTTTTAATTATACGCTGAATTACGTTTCGCCGTGTGTACAACGTTTCGTCGGCCTACGACCGTCGGACCAGAAGTACGTGCGTCGCCTGCGCCCGAAGGTAGGACAAGCTGAGGGTGACGAGTTCCAGGCCTCGGGCCCTCTCACAAACCTATTTTCCGGTGGATTGTTTCTATTTGCTTGAATTATGAGAATTCCTTCCATCCTTCTGGCTCGGTTCTTTATGAGAGCCAGGGGTCTTATTCCGCACAGCGGACTGTTTCACGTGCTCCGCCGAAGACACTGCCGACCCGCTTTTGTGTCGTCAGCTGTGTGGTACACAGCGGGAGGGTGGTTTTAATGTGATGGAATCTCATTCGAATTCGTTTCGCTGAAATCCTTGCATTTAATCAAATCGAATCCATCAATCAATGAGCACGGCCCGACCGGAGAGTATTGGCAAGGCTTTCCAGCTCTAATCAGTCGGATTGAAAACAGTGCTGAGGGCTGATTGGTTTTCTATCTATCCCCCCGTAGTTGCCGTATTTGCTGCTGTTGCTGTGGCAAGAATAATGAGGCAAATCCAGATTAGAATGTGTGGTTTGGTTTATCCCCTTGGGGGCCCACTGTTTTCTTGCCTGTGTGCGTCTGTGAATCTATAAGTATGGCGGCGACAGCGATGGGGAATCGCTTTAAGCTGAACCTTGTAATGGGTTCATTTAAGTGGGTCTTGCCGTTCGGAATGCCTTGTCTGTCAAGGGGCAGGAAGTAAAATGAAAGTCGCTGGAATATGGCGCTAAATGATCAGTAGTCGCTCTTCAATGTAAAAGGGAACTATCGACTTTCCGAGTGGACGGTCATTGTCTGCCCATGGAATTTGATTAATTAAAGTGTTGTTTTTTTTGTTTTGGTTGGCAAGGAATGCGGAAGGGACGCGATAATCGCTCATCTAATATTCATTCGCTGGAATTGTGTGCAAATGTGCAGATGCTTCTTGAAAAGAGCGCTATCACGCAATGTGTTTCCATAAATTATGAACAACGTGTGGCTGTAAGAGTGACATGAAAATCATTTGTAATGTGCGGAGGAGGAGAGCGTGATGGCGCGTGGTGCCCTCTGGTGTGGGGTGGTATCGTGGTGTGCTACGAAACTACTTGGCTACGATTTCAGCAAGACAAACGAGGAAACCTCTGAAGGCGTTTCTACTTATTTTTTTTTTTTCGTTTTTCTCTTGCGTGACAGATGATGGGAGAGCATGTAAATAGGGCAGCGTCCTGTGGCCTTAATGACCTATCTTAATATTTCGTGATGTTGTACCCGCTGGGCATGTGCCTTCGGGCGGGCGTGACGCTTATAGTTCATTAGGGCTGCGGATTAAGTCGAATTGACTTGGAATTATGTGATTGGGGACAATTGTATGTATGTGCGCGCCTGCAATTTAAGGGGTAGGCTCAGTTCGAATCTAAGCATAATCTCTATGGTCTGCATTTGTGCATCATCTTAAGTTAAACCGTCAGAAAACGTCAGTGACTGTAGTCACTGTGATTGAGTGTTCTTCTTACTACAAAATCGCTGTAGCATGGTCGCATTTTAAATCGAAATCACTGTGAATTTATGAAGTATAACGTCTGTATTGTCTCGTTTCGTATGCCAAACTTTATATACCATTTTGAAGTTTGATTTCTTCTTCTTGAAGACATTAGCCACTCTATATAACTTTTCTGGATGAAGACCCAGATTTAGTTTTCGTCTCAGTCCTGATTTTTAAAGGTCTACAAAATCGAGTTTTCTTCATATGTGCTTATGTATAAGATGAAAAACGGCGCATTTCGCTATATTAGTCTTAACAATCATACGTTTCAAAACGGCATTATTGTTGGATGTCCTTCAACTCCTGGAATACCCACTTCTCGATGTTTTTCACTTTTCTTATTACAGATAGGTGTCCACTTCTTGTCATAGGGGATACTCCCAGTTTGCAAACAATGTCCTGTACGGTTTTTGTTGAATCTGCGTCCACCTCTTCACGTAGTTCATGTGGTTCCTTTTCGAGGCATTGATCTCTCGAACTGAGCTTACCAAATCAGCATTGAAGAGTGTGTTTCTTCTTCGTTCTGCTCCTTAATTCATGTTAAGGGTGGCTAGACGTGGTTTATGTCTTAATTTGAAGACTTAAAGGAAAAGCTTAGGAATTTGAATCGTCGACAGCGTGATATTAAAATTTCTTGAAAAAAGCTATGCTTACAACGGACTCCATAAGTCGCAAACATCAAACGAAAATACAACGTGATTGCCCATGAGATACGCTATATTACGTACACCACAGGAGATACTGTTGTGAAGTGAAAAATTGCTGTAAGTGAAAATAAATATCAAGAATTCTCGGAACTGGAAATCACTGTGGCTCTCCGTTCCAACTCTTATTGTGAAGTTGAAAGAATTTCGAGTATAATAAATATGGTGGGAAACCGAGTTTCAACGCAGACTTTAAATGCAATAATAACGATAAACCAGTGGCTGCTGTGGTACAGTGTGTTAGGATGGCAACTCCAGATTAAATCCTGATCTGGAAAACTTGGATTTTTAACAACATTATCTATTTCGAGTTGTTGAGTTGTGGTCGCTGTGGCGTAGTGGTAAGTGCGTCGACAGCGACGCAGAAAGCCTAGGTTCGATTCCCTCGCATTTTTGCACGGCACCACCTCTTTCGAGTTACTGACAACACTCAAAGAGTATCAATTCTCTATGAAAAGCTTCTCAAATTCGCCGTTCGTAGTCGGCAAAAACTGTAGGTTCCTTCTACTCGTGAGAGACCAATAGTTCCCACAACACGAGTAGTTGTTGTAGAAGCTAGGCCCTGGTCCCATATGAAATGTAGGGCCACTCAATAATTATTACTATTTCTTGTTTCGAGTTGTGGACAACACAACGAGGCTACTAATTGTGTATTGAAAGCTTCCTTGCTGCTTGGAGTCGGCAACAAAATATAAATGAGTCCACCAGCAAAGCAAATAGCAGCGAGAGCACAAGTGTTTGCTGAAGAAGTTGGGCTCAGGTATCGAGTAGACTGTAGTGCCACCCCATTTCAAATATTTTAAAAACACTTTCGTCCCCCAAGGCAATTTGTTTAAAAGGAAGACGTAGCCAGAAACTTGCAGCAAAATTGCTTTGAATTTTCAAAACATGTTGCAAAACCCTAATCCGAAACTCCAAAACTGTGAAACTGAATAGTTTCAAACATCATTAAAAGCGAAAAATTAGCTTTTCCCTGTTTACCAAAAGGACGCACATCTGACGTCTATTTCGAAAGTAGGAGTTAGAAACGAGCTAGCAGTTAGAACCATGAGCTAAAGCCACTATACCTAGCTTAGATAGAGATTTGCAATTTTTAACAGTGACGCGCAGGGTAGTTCCAACAGCAAATCAAATAAATGGCGGTTCAAAGTTTGATGGCAAAGCAAGGTACAAGGCTGTTCAAAGCTTCAGATTCTGTTCCCGCAAAGACGCTGTTCATGGCTTTGGGCTATAGGTCACGCATGATATTGGTCTCGTGACCTATGTGGGCCCCGTTCGCTTAGTAGCTGTTTGAACTTACCCTCGCCAACAGCTATTACCTGAGTGTACAGGTTTAATTCTCCGAAGTCTCTTGAAACCGAGATCAAAAGCCGAACGTTGTTCGCATTCGGAAAAATTTGTCGATTGAGTTAAGCTTATTTATACAAACAAACTGCGGTTGTCAGATTAACCTGATAAAGAAGTCGATGAAAATGAACTTTAATTTTTCTGTCATATACATACGCCACTACATTCATAATTTATGGTCATTAAAAAATATTTCATTAATTTACCACTACGACAGGGAGATAGCGAAAAATAAATGGATAAATCGTTTTCTGATTGCTAGCACGACATCGGTCCTTCACGGTTCCCAAGAAGTCGCAACATTAGGGCGGCCAATTGACATCAATCCTCAATATTTTTCAATGTTGTTCAAGTGAAAGACGACTCATTTCATTCTGCGAAATTTTAAATTTTCGTTAACTCTTTGAACGCGATGCAGCTCTCAGTGTTAAAAAAAACAAAAATACTACATGGACAACCCTGTACAAGAGACGTGTTATTATGTTACATTGAATAAAATTTGATTCTTTGATGTAGTGAAGTAAACGTCAACTGTGGTTACGTTGCCTGACCAATACGAGGGATCTGCCAAATCCCAATCAACACACCGACTTTCGAAGCGCCTCTGACTGATGATACACACTCCTTAGCTAGACCCTTCGCTCTTGACCATAGCTGTTTGCAAATCACACCCACTTGAGGGTTTGCCTTGATGGATGTCTCACTTAATGTCCTTCCAACTCATAGTTGTCGACGGAAACTGATCAATGACGACACCAACAGCAGCACCGCAACGACACTCTTCACTCAAGTCATGCTCCAAATTTTTTCGAAAACCTTAAAGATCCCATTTTTGACATTATTGCTTTCCAATAGAAATTGCTTTCGACTCTAACGACACCGCTTGACACGATTACACACATTCCCACATCAACCGGGACTCGGTTGTGAAAATAAATTGAAGAGGAATCATATTAAACAATCTAAATCCCATGGCACTCGGGTTTGTGTGGCGGAAATCCCATCTGAACGAACTGCAAAGATAGCTTACTGATAGATGAGGAGGAGTATAGGCGTCGTCAACACCCACCCATCCACGAATGCAAATAAAATAAAAGGTCTGAATACGTTCTGAAAAAAACAGGGAAAGACGGAAAATATGAGATATTCTTGTCTCATATCTAGTCGTAGTGAACGTAAGGAAGCCCTTTCCTGGGTGACGTGGAGGAAATCTCTTTAGAATGTATTTTCGCAAAGACAGGAAAAATAAAGAACCAAAGTGGCTTATGTAATACCTGGCGTGCTACTATACGAATAAAATATTCGCCATCCTTGCCGTAGTCATCCAGTTCTCCTTCGGTTCGATGTGTTCTCCTTCTTTTTCGTCAACGCTGTTCGCTTATATCCCCTTAAGTGCTCATGCTTAAGCGAATGAATGATGCTTTTAGCTTTTAGCCGTGATTTCTCATCGTTTCGTATCTATGTTCGCGATTTTTTTGCGCCTTTCTTCATATTTCATTATATCCTGTGCCTTTCACTTGGAACTGAACGATGATAATTTCAAAATTTAATGTTTGCGAGTACAAATCCATTAAGCAAAACACATTACTCTCAATAGCTCTCGATTGTGAATCGGGGAGAGCACACTCGTACACAGAAGTGCTTGTAATTGGTTGCAGATGCATACGTACACATGTACGGAAGCTACTCTGGAATCCTAGTTAAATGCACCATTAATTCGATACTTGAATTGGCTGGGGATAAGTGAAGTCTTCTTGCTGTCATTGAAAGGTCCTTGCTTGTGGGCGGGTGGGTTGAGCTGATGCGGGGAGTGTTTGGTGTATGGCGTGTCCTTCGCTTGTCGAGAGGCTTGTATAATTAACAAAATTTGATGTTCATGAGATGTGTGTGTAAGTGGTCAGAGTGAGTATCTGATTTTGTCATGTTTTGACCGAAGAGTATGTGCTTCTAAATCGCACAGGAAGTAGATGCTGGAGATTGGCTTCACTGATTAAATTTCCAAAGTTTGAATGAATTCCCAATATTGGGTTACTTGTTGACATCCAGGATGGAACGGATGTATTGGAAGTGTTTCTTGGGAGACTAACTTAACTTGCAGTGCAGTCAGTTAATTAAGTCTGATGTGAATTTTAATATGAAGTACACTTCCATCTAAGTTGATCTCCAAGTATATTGGCTGGCACAGAAGTTGGCTTCTGATTTTCTCCAGCGATCACTTTTGCTTTCCACTGCTGTTCTCTCACGGTTGAAAAGGAACTACAATTGTTAGCTTCAACGATGTTCTCGAGTTTTCATTTGAGGGTTAGACTTGGGCTCGTAACCTGAGACTGCATTTCCGATGTGACTCCTGTAGGTGCATTAATAAGCACTCCTTTTGTAACAACAAAAATGTTGCATCTCTTTGTCAAATAGTGAAAGATCTTACCACTCTTTGCATGATTTAACAGTCGGAACGGATCCACCTTAAATTTCTATTCGATGAGCTTCAGCTGCACTTTTCTTTCAATTACGAAAGAAAATCAAAACCTTCCGCAAATGTTGTTTTACAATTTTGTTCTCAAACGCAGATTGACACTAAATATTGCTGACAATTGTCACATCTTTCCAATGAAACAGATAATCGCTTACAAGATCAGCCACAACTTGCAGGTGGCGCCATCTTTTGAAAATACGAAATGACATTGCCACCAACATATTTAAATGGCCACTACGCACTGGCAACCGAAAAGAAATCTTCACGCAGCAGCAACTCGCCATGGCCTACTGAAAAAATTCGCACTCAAATAAAAAATAGAACTCATACGAGCCGTTGACCTTGAACACAATTTGTTTCAGCACGCAAGGTACGAGTGAATTTAATTTTTTATATTATAGTTTAAGCGTGCTAAAGGTACTTCGAGTGTCCTTCAGTAATCGGAATCAGGTCGAGGCACTGACTGAAAGTATACAGGAAAAGAGGGGCTGGAGATATCCATACACATTGGCAATGCCTGTGGATTGTAATGAGGAGGAAACATCAGGTTGGGAAGAGCATTCATATTCATGTGGTGCGGCTACTGAGTCTCTTAACTTCACAGTACGTCCTAAAGTGGACTTAAGTGTGAACTGATGTGCATTCCGAGCGAAGCGTGTATTGCCGGAGAATTCTTGAAGTGGAGGAATGCAGCTGGATTATTCATTTCAATTCAGTATCCGCATTTAGGATGAATTCCACTAAATATCAGTCCATAAGTTAAGGTTTTTCTTTTCAAGAGGAAAGTGCGTTATAAGTGCGATTTTTGGTCCCAATTGCGTTGATGGCATATGGAGAAGAAGGTTCAACAATGAATTCTATAGGCTGTATGGCGGCATGTGCTGAGTCAGGCGTGTACGGAACGCTTAAGGTGGTTAGTTCACTCAGAACGCATGCTTTACATTGCTTCAACCCGATGTGTCTTTGAACACAAGCTATTGGGGCAACGCAACAGAGGCCAAGCGATGGCGCCGTCTGAGATGGTGCAGACAAATGAAGAAGGATCTTAACCAATTTGAAGTGCAAATTTTAAGCTAGCTGGCAAGAGATCGTACTAGCTGAAGAGGTATGTTGGTTAAGCCACGGGTTTACCTAGGACTGTTGTGCCACGAAGAAGAAAGATTTTAGTTTTTGAAGGATCGTCTTACTTGAATGTTCATGACGACCGTTTATAGAACAATGTCTCAACCTTTTTTTTGTCAAAGGTTAGACACCCAGACTAAACAGTGGTCCAGACAGCAACCTCCTTATTTAATATATTTTCGTGGTCTTCTGACGAGATATCAGCAAACGCTTCTGCGACAAGGAACCTGGGTCATTAGACCTTATCACGATAGCTCCTAAAATTTTCGTTCTTAGTCAAGAGAATGTAGGCAATGTCAAAGTAGAGTACTACACGGTCTTTGTTCTTTCACAGGCTACGCAGAGGTTTCCTGTGTTTTCCACTGCATTTCATTTCGCGCCTGTAGCTCTGTCTCGTATTACTTACAAACGTAAGGAAGCATGAGATTCGTTTGCTATGTTATTCCGCTTAAGATTGTTTTTTCGAAAGTTCCAGCCACAGGAAGCCCTAAGCAAGGACGCGGGCACCCATTAAGTGGATTCAGGACCTCATTTGCATGTTGCCTGGTATGTTCATTCTTATGTGACAGTCTTATGATCCGGTGGCGACCCGGGACTCGTTTTTCAAACTGCGGCTTTGAACTGCCAAGCACCTTCCAAAACCCCTTCATTATCCCTCTAAGCCTGGGCGTAGATGTTATATCTATTCCGATTGTTAAGCAGAGACGACACAGTCCGTCCCTTGCGGTCAGGATTTCCGTAATTATAGCTCTTTTGATTCTTAGCCGTGTTTTCGGGCTGAATTTAATAAGCCACCAAAAGCCGGTGACCAGGGACCTGCCTGAGTGTCCTGCTGAAAGTTCTTTATCACCTGTCAGCACTTCTTCATCTGAAAATTATACGGAAACTGAATGTTAATGGTCAAATGTGAAGCCCAAAGTGACTTTCTCATCAACTAGAGCACATCTAATCATCTATGAAAATATGCATGGCCGGCACTCAGTGCTCTTGTGCTCTCCGGAGGTGAGCAACCTCACAAGCATAGGTCATATTTCAGATTTATTGCAATAGGAACAAAATATCACGTCATATATCTCATTCGACGTGGGATACAGGCGCATAGGCTGCTCTCTCTCTCTCTCTCTTTCCGATTTCCCTCACACACTGTCGCCGGACGTTTATTCGATTTCGCCCACAAATGCAATTTGACAAACGCAATTCCCTGCCGTCCACCCACTGGTACGTCGGTAATGCATGCACACTGCAAGTAGCAGGACTGCAGGTCTGGCCAAAACCTGCCCGTCAACTGATGCTGCATGGATTTGGCTTGGGGTTTGCTTTCAAGACTCCTGCCTTGTGATGATGGGTTGTTGACGATGGAAATGACAACACAGAGCATCGATTTGATGCAATTAGTATTTGCGAAGCAACTGGGGACTGTACCGGTGTACCAGTGATTGGATTCGTGTTTGTTTCTGAAGCGGACGTTGTTGTTGTTGTCGAATTCTCCGGAGAATTATTGGTTGTTGTTCGCCTGTGAAGTGAAGAACTTGCTACATGAGGAGGGGCATGCTTCAGCGAAGATGATAAGTGCGGTTAACACGAATAATTGCATTTGGGTCTCTGGAAGTAATGAATCTGATGCGTGGGCGCCATAATCGATACGAGGCAAGGAAATGCATGACCGACTAAATTAATTGAGACGAAATGGTGGAAATGGGTACAGCTAAGATATTGACGATACTACACCAGGGGCTGGTGTTGATGAAGCCATTAAAACTCGAGTCCGCACCCTTAATGCCGGTCTGCATGTGCCCGTTTGAGGCTGGAGTCTTCTCTGACTCTGAGATGGATGAATTGCGGTTGTGCTTGTTTGTGTGGGGAACAACTTGTTTTGCCATCTTGGCAATAGGGCGAGCACCTGCTGAGAGTTATTTATTACCGTCTGCATTCGAAAATGGATTTGGGGGGAGGGGAGGAGGAGGCTGATTGATGGCTCCGGATGAAACCACACGATTTTCGAAAAGGGCGACTCCGGGCCAGTTGAGATCTAACTTGAGTATAAATTTGATCATAGGTGTTAATAGGATCAAAAGTAATTAAGCGTGTGTTGTGTCGAAGGACCTAGGTCCCGGAATTTGCTCTTTGAAGATGGCAATTTATTTGTACGGGCAGACATATGTAGCAGGTTTCGTCTTTCAAGAACAAAATACAATTGTTTTGCCATCCTCTTACAATTGAATTCGTTTGGAAATACAGAAAGCTCTTTACACCTCCTCTCTGGTCTGAGAAGTTCATCTCCTTCCTCTTCTTGTGTTCAAGTAACAAGTCTCTTCGGGTGGTGTACTTCGACTTTGTTGAGGTGTTTTCCTTTTGCGCTATACCTCTGATTCGAAGTTGAAGGACTTTAATTGAAAAAGAAATCAATCGAAGCGAGTCATTAATTAAACCCTCGACCAAGGATAAGATGCCATCCTCTTGCGGTCCCATTTTGTCATCACTTCACTTCAACATCGAAATGTGTAGCAGCACCCATATGTCCTGTGCAATGGGATATAAAAATCATTTGGCCCATAACCCTTATCACTCAAATATCAGTTCACACTAAGTCCGACCACTTTGCACGCTCCACTGGAAACGGTTCCCGCTCACTCTTACGAACACGACAAAAAGGACACCAATATAAGCTGCCCATAATAATTTCTCTGCTCTCAATAATCAGCTTAATATTCGATTCGATTTAGTTTTCCGTTGCTTTTGTCTTCGATTTCTTCCGTCGGCCATCGTTTGCCTTTCACCGATTTCACATGTCACACCATACACGCGCGCACAGCCGCGCTGTATGAGGGGGCTGGTAGGGACGTTGTCCTTTTTATGGTAATATGCGGCAATCTTTGTTGAACGCATTTTCATCCTTCATTTGAACGAGTAGCGCGTGGCTATGCTGGTGTGTGTGTGTGTGTTTGTGCTTGTGTGTGTCCATCACTGAGACAAGAAATGGAAAATTCAAATCGGATTTCAGGACTTAACCTTTATCCTTTGGCTGCCACAAAAGCAAATTGATAGGTTCGGAAAAGGGCCGTGGGCCCGGGATGTGGCGGTGTGGTTTTAACGCTGAGTGTGCTAAGAGGTGGGGGGTGGGGGGCGGTCGAAAAACCTCGAACACGAAACGGAGTTCAGAGTGAAATGCCAAAGGCAAGTGTTAGTTTGTTATTGTTATTGAACTCCGCACGACGACGGTTGGGGTAAGTGGATGCATCCCTTCCTGACTGCAGAAGAGTGCAACTTATGATTGCGGTTTGTTTTGACTGATTCAATGAATACACATCCTTGCGTATGTATGTATGTGGTTTGAAGAGTTGGCATGAGCCTGCGGAGTTGCGAATTAGGACGGATAAAATCGAAAGAAAAGGAAGCAAGGATAAGGGACAAGCGAGTGAGGGCCATAAATATCGCCTACTTACATATGTCAACATTCAAATGTCATGTCCTGTAAGGAAGAGGCGAAGAATACGGCACACATTCGGAGTGGTTCATGTTTTTATCTTTCTCATAAAAGGAATGCTATCTAAGGGATATTCATTTCTTTGAAGAAAGGGTGGCTGAGGGTGGAGGGTGGAGGGTGTGGGAGGCTTTCTTTATTATTTATGTATTTCTTAAGATTCATGTGATTAAGGGAATATGAGAGCGTTTGGCTGCAGTGAATGAATTCCGAAAACTCTGCTGTGGATGTGATGAGATTTATTTCACATCACGGATGTTATTTGCCATCGCCCTTATCAACGGATTTTTAAGTTTGTTTGTGCCCCAAACAATCTCTCGTGTTTTTATGTGAATACCTGCTTCTTTTCATTCAAATCCTCATCGTTGCGATATCTCCGTGATCAAAGTATATTTTGACTTTATAATGAAACCTTTATGATTTCATTTCGGTGACTGTGTATCTGGAATGAGTTAAAGGGCTTAAGAGTTAAATTTCATTTTCAAAGGAGCCGAGCTTGGGTATGTTTCAACGTTTTTATTGAAATTGTTCAAACGTGATTTAGAGAAAGTTGATATGGGTTCTAAACAAATTTATATTTATCCGTGGCAGTGTGAAGCAAGTGTAACATTCTTGAAATCAATGATTTTTGGAGGAACTCGGTGGCGGTAATCAAACTATGCTAGAGATGAGAGCACGATTCATTTCAGCGAAAAGTTCAATAAGGCTGTATTAGCTTTACATTTTAAATTTTTTTTTTATATGAAAAGTTGAAAGAATTCTCAATTAAGAAGTTTGAACGCCACTGAAAGGAAGCTATGAAAACTATGGCTCCCTAGGATTCAAAATTTTGTAAAGTGTTGCCTTAAGGGGTATACTTCTTCATTCACTGTGGATCTTCTCACAATGCTGTATGGGTATCCCTAAGTTTCCAAGAATATCTGGCCCCTTCCTCCGGACTCGGGTAATGAGTACGTGAGCTCGTCTTGATTCTAGCCCACGAATATCATTGCGGATTGGAGGGCAAAAAGCAACTGACAACAAGGGGCAAGTTGAACAACTCCCCAGCTCATTTAAAGTGTAGTTTTCAATAAAGTTGCTACCCTCAGGAACACTCCAATGTTATTACATCGTACGAAAAAGTCCACTCTTCACACTCTTTACCACAAACCCTACATCATGTACCTCAAATCCCACAGACAATAGAATCCCGATCAACAAATGTGGCTGCGACAAACTTGTAAAATGACAAAATACATTTCCTAAGCCACTTATTTAGCAACTTCACTTAAAACACAACTGCAACCAGCATTACTGGCAACTTTCTCCATTCCACACAACGCATCCAGTTCACCGTAAAATGCGTTTGTTAAAAACATCTAAATTTCCACTTGAAAAACAACCGCAACTTTCTAAGCAAACAACCGCCACACAGGCGCCTGGCAAAGGCACTTCTAAACCGAACATCCGCCCCACACCTAAACAATTAATAACCCCGCACACTGTCATGTGAAAAAAAAAAAAATAGAAAAAATACAACGCTTTGGGAATTGGCCCGCACAGTTCCATTTAAGGACCGCACTGTCAGCACCATAAAATCCTCCCTTTGTTTACCTTTTTACAAAAATGCACGTACGGACAAAGTAGTGCATCCCTGTTCTTTCATTTGTCCGATCGCAATCTCCCGGCCAATGGAAATCTCTATACGCCTGGCAACATAGCCAACTCCAGCCACGACTATTTATCATTCCATCTTTGCACTCTGTAAGTTTGCGCACGGAAATATGGCCGTGTCCGTCTCGGTTTTGGTAGTGCGCTCCCATGCAGAGGTGCTTGCACTCGCACATGCTTGCTTGTTTATTTAGGGCAGCTTCATGGTGCACACAACTTTCGCTTCAAACTCATTCACTTACCACGGTGCGCGCTCCACCGCCCCGGTTCCCAGACTGCGGCACCACAAACAAAAAAAGAAGGATTTAAGCCGCACTTTGCACTGGAATAAATTGCACTTGCTATAACCGCACACATTATAGTTGACCCGTCACAAACAGCGTGCAAAATGAGATAGGTGTTCGGTTAAAAGGCGACAAGTTTGGTCCTGCCTGTGTACTCGGGCGGCAAATGAGGACGAGCACACAGTCATTTCCTTCGTTAAGGAAAACTTTATCTGTGGAAGGTGCAACTTTCAGTTGCACTCTCCGAATCCAAAGTTGGTGGTTTCCAGTGACGGAGTTGATTTATTTCGCTGTCCCTCCTGCAACACCACCTATATGATATCGGAGACGAGGGGAGCGGGGACCTCTGCGGGAACACTCAGCACTTGGCTTCAATCCAAGTGCCGCTCAACGAAGTATGCCAAGGGATAACAGATGAAGATCAGGAAATGTAAATGAGCAGCACCCCAGCCAGGGGAATTATTATGTATCCTTAATTAGATTGGCTTTGGCTTGGGTGCACCGTTTGGCTTAGCATCATTTTTTTCTTGCGACACGAAACCAGGGCAAATAAAAGCTGCGTCGGCGGGGTGGGAGTCTGGTCGCAATCCAACCGGAAGGTGCTAGCAACGAAGTGCTGCAGCCAGGCGTCAAACAGCATCGGTTGATCATAAAGTACATGTGTTCGTTAATAAAGAATCAACCCATGAAGCATTCGGTGCATGGGGAGCTTACGAGTGTCTGCATGTCTGGTGCATAATGTCTGTACCTTGTTGTCGGAAGAAGTCTAGATGTGCCAGGGAGGAAATTGCCAGCATTGATAATCTGGAGGAAATTGCGAGTGGCTTCTGAGAATGCGAAGCGACTGGAAACCGCATTTTGAATATTAAGTTGTGTGACATTATCTGAGTGGAGGTTGGTCTCTGGCAGGATTTGGCACGTATTTGGCAATCAAATGCATATTGCTTGGGAATTGTGTAGCGATTGCCCTGACGTTGATTTGATCCTGGATGGTAAGATTTGCGGCGAGGAATAACAACATCGGTCAAGTCACTGCTGTTGCTGAGTGAGCATAGAATTCTTTAAACGTCGGCCAAATGGCACAATGGAAAGCAGGAATCAGTGACAATCCTCAGTGAGCATCGTATTAAGAAAAAACTTTCAACCTCTCTTGCGACGTCACCATGAGTGCGTTCAGAAGAAAAACAAGTGTCATTGGCGACTGATGAAATTGTGATCACTTTAGAATGATTACGTCTTCTAAGCTTGATATCATACAGAGGCTTCCTACTCCGAGTGAAGCAAAGCGAAAGGAGCTGCACATCTCTACACATCGCATACAATCCCTTGAGATACAACATTTTATATATTCGTTAATGTACATGCATAAAGTGTGGCTGGCTTGTGAATATCTTGTGGCAAATTGAAACAATAAAACTTTCCGTACGCATTGTGGTCATAAATATCCGGGTCCGCGTACTTGCACAACTAATAAACCCAAGCCATTATTCATCGAAGCCCCAGCCAGTCCACACATAAACCCGTTTCTTCTGATGGACAAATTAAATGCTAAGTAACCCCACCGTTCCGTAATCAATTTCCTCTTGTTGCCATAACCACGTTTGCAATTTATTTAAGTCCTCACAATCTCTCTTTCATCCCTGAGTGGCTTTTACCCTAGGCTACATGCAAAAACTATAAACAGAAGAGGAATGGAACATTAAGGCTGAAGTACGAGTATAGATAGGGTAGCAGCGGTAGCCAGCGTTCAGAACATGGCTATCATCTGCGGAAAGGAAATAAATGCGGATACTTCTTTAACGGTGAGATACTGCACGGAAAAGATGGCCTCATATTTTAAGACCCTTCGAGACATAGGGATAGAGAGAGAGAGAGAGCGCGAGAGAAAATTGTGTAACTATACTAAATTCTTAATGTTGCGCTTCGCTCGTAAAGCGTGGTCTGTCCTTTTTCCCTGTGTCATCGTCGGAGTTATGGGAAGTTTTCAATTTGTTGTTTTATGTCGATAGTTCATAAATGTTCATGAGTCCTAAAGGCTTCTAGAGTGCGCCTGAAGGATGGATGCTTGTCATCCATCATAGCGGAATGATGCAGCTCATTTATTTCATCCGACGGACCATGGCATTCCCCTAAACGTGTGTCTCTGACCCCTCCCGGAGGACCATTATCCAAAGTTGAAAATTAAGCAGGGTATGCTGGATAAGGAAAATAATTTCCCCTTAAATATGAACGCATTGGGTCGGAGGCTCAGCTATTTATACGGAACAATCCTCGAATCCGAAGGATTTGACATTTAATTTCGTTTTAATGTGAAAATAGTGTTCAATTTCACCGGACCTGGGTTGATTGGCTGGATATCTTCTCGGAGGGCTGGCCTAAAATAACAGAAGGAAACAAAAAAAAATATCAGATAATGGTTGGCATCTATTAATGACCATCTGGGGGTCCCTTTTTGGGTGAATTTATTGAAGGACACCGTTTGGGGCGCATAACGATGTTTTTGTCCCTTGTAATGGCATTAAATTTGCATCAAAGCGGGTAGAGGTGAACGCCCTCTAATGGGTTTCGATAAGATCCTGCCCTCCTCCACCTCGAACCTTTCCATCAACCAGTTGTTACATGTGAAAGGTCCTTTGGCACGGAGGAGGAGCAATTACCAAAAGTACTAAGCTCTCAGATGGGTAGATCCTTCAGAATTTTCGAAGGAGATTTCCTTACAAAGAAACCATATCGGTTGCTCTTCGATTTACCGCCATTGTACAACCGCCGACTTGCATTCGGTATGCCCTCGCGTACGCTAATGGGAGAACTTTAAAGAGGGATTAGGTTTCCCCGGAAACATCAAAGAAAGTATTTAATGACTGTGTGGCAGCTCCTTAGACGCGCAACGGGCTGTCGCTGGGGTAGAACGTTAATTTCGATGGTGCACCATGAAAGGGAGAATTAATATTGCAGAGTGTGGTTGTGTTTCCCCAACAAAGGAGTGGATTTATTGAAATTTGATAAAAATGCGAATGTAGGTTGTTGGGTATTTTGGAAAGCGGCTTTTATGCTTTTAGGTAATATTCGCATCACTTGCGGTAAAGAAGTTAGGTGAGTCTTGAGGATGGCTGGCGTTGGCAAGGACGTGATAGGCATCCTTTTGTGTTTTGTGTATGCATGTCTGACATTATTTTTGTTTTGTTTTCAGTGGATGAAGTAAAAACAGGGGCTAGGGTTGGGAGAGGTTCTTTCGAACATTTGTTGTATTTAAGTATACAACCGAAAATTCATGATTGAGTGAAACATCTTAATAATAAAAATTAAGGGGCTCTACAGCCCACAAGGGACCAGGGTCTAGCTTCTACAACAACTTCTCATATTGTGCGTGGTACAATTCGCTCACGAATAGTAAGGACCTTCAGTTTGTTGTCGATTCCGAACGGCGAAATTTGAGAAGGCTTTGCAAATGAGTACTCCTTGAGTGTTGTCAGCAACTTGAAAGAGGTTGTGCCGTGAAAAATTCGAGGTGTTCCATCTCGGAATCGAACCTGGGACGTGTGAGTCGACGCACTTACCTACTATGCCACGGCGACAACATCTGAAAAAACGAAAGGACCTTCAAAATTAACTCTGTTATGAACATAGTTAGTGTTGACTGCTACGAAAAAATCAAATTTTTAGCTCAAGGAATTAAAAACTAAATGTCTTCTTGCAGTACGTTTCCTCACTTTTTATCCACTCAGCTTGTCACAAGATCATCTTCAGTATGCTTGAGATGAACTGTTAGGTGGTTCCTCACAGTACACAAGAAGACGATCTTTCGGAGGCGTTTTCTTGTCGAATTTTGCATTGAACAATGACCTCACGGAAAGACTCACACCACAACATCGTCTACAGATTGTTCAGCTATATTACAAAAATCAGCCTTCTGTGGAAAATGTTTTTCTCGCGATTAGAGGAACATGCGGTGTGCATAATCGACCAATTGAACTCACGTTTAACAATACCATTCACAAATTTGAGTCCAAGTTTATTTTTGCGGATGATACTCGTCCTAGTAGATTACATCCAGCACGTATTGAAAAAACTATAGCAGCTGCAGCTGAGAGTGTACGCGAAGACCAAAATGAGTCAAATTATACAAATCGCGCCATTTTGACGGATTATTTTTTTTGTCTGAAATTCAGACACATATTCTCGGTGCACAGTGCTTTCATGAAGACGACGCTACGAGCCAACTTGTTAAGAAATCATTTTGGTGAGAACTTAATTTCACGTTTGGCTACTCCCCGCCTAGATCGTACGGTAACACAACTCTGGAATACTTTCTCTTGGGTATCTAAGGTCTCAGTGTTTGCCATGGTTCAGTGGGTAAGTGCGTCGACTCACACGCTGAAGGTACAGGTTCCACACCGGGACTGAATATCTCACATTTTCTTGGATATCAACACATCTTTCGAGTTCCAGATGATGTGACTGGATTTATGAATCACTTGATTCAAAATCACATCCGTAGCAATATTTTTAGTGTATACGAAAACACTGATGGAGCCAGACCCAGGTTTTGAAGGAGCATGACTGGCAGAGTGACAGACCAGAGGCTATATTCTGGTGCCACGGGAGGTCAGCAGCCCCTTAAACTTTGGTTTCAGCCTGACTGTGTGGTAGGCCTCCTTGTGGAAGTATCGTGGTGGCTGTGGCTTAATACCCATATCGCGATCAGAGCCATGGTTAGTGTACCGTGCTGACTTATCTGAATCAGATTGTTCAGTCTACTGATTCAGACCATGCGGTAAGGGGACTTTCCGCAGAGGTTTTAGAAAGGCCTCGCTCCATACCAAGGTGGGGTGATTGTCCTTCAAGCATGATTTCATTTGGTACTTGGATAACTAAGATGTCTAGTCTTTCATTATCTACGATCCTTGGGAAAATGGATCTCATGATATAAGCCGCAATCCAAAACCCCAACTCTTTCGAGTTGACGACAACACTTAAGAGCTCTAATTGCCAATAAAAAAGCTTCTCAGACTCCACCGTCCGGAGTCTGCATAAACTGTGGGTCCCGTCTTCCCGCGATAGGTCAATAGCTCGCACAATACATGTAAGTGCTGAAGACGCTAGGCCTTGCATGCTGTAGTAACGCGACGTAGTGGCATATGAAATAAGAAGAGACAATTTATCAAAACTTCACACACATCTTTCGTACACCAGACCAGACTGGTCTAATTGGAAAAGCCCTTAAATCTACAAATCAAAAAATTGATTTCCTCCGAAATCCTGCTTCTGATCCTTTTCTATTTGCCACCCAACTCACAGGTCCATTGCATACGTTTAAGCATCGCTCAAAGAGTAACTTTGAGTGAATTAGAAACGCAATCTCCGATAGATTTGTGCAACAAAAGTTAAAAATGTCTCTCCGCCCATGTTCACCATGACTAGACAGAAATCCTTTAAATTGGTTTTCAACGCATTTAATTCACTCAATCGACGAGAGAACTATGTTCGGCCTCACCAAGCTAAGTCACAGCAGGGATCGCAGGATTTAAAATTATTTTATAAATTCCAGTCACGTATTTCATCAATATGCCAGCTTGATGTATGTGTGCATGTATTTGAGCAGAAGAAGCTGCGACTACGATGACGATGACGACGACGCACAGTTGAGTCCGTGTTCTAGCCTAGTCCTTATTTCACTCAGTCCTTTGTCGTCGACGCGACGGCGGCGGTTGCCTTGGATACAGTATAAAGCTGTCGGAACTCACCACGCTAGAAGTGGGACAAAAAGTTTATGTCCCCTTTGATGTGACGAACGTGACTCTATTGTGGAATGCTATGAGGGTTCATTGTTTCCGAGTTATGCGGCGGCATGTCCTTCATAAGTGTGTGTATATGCTCAGCTTCATTCCTTTTGTAATGTCACAACTACTGGTGGGGCTATTACTTCTTCTAACTATCTGCCAATATTGAGCGCGTGTCGTGGGATGATCGGGTCTGGGACGGATTAAGCGTGAACAAGGCAGGAAAGAATGAATGAGAGAACAAGGGTCAACCCTGAAAAATAGGAAAAACTTCTTGAGTGGCTATTTGCTTTTGTTATTGATGACCGACAATGCTTGCCACCAACTATTGCCACCGCACCGCACCATCACAGTGTCGGGTGACAGTGGAAATGAATCGTTTCATTAAAGTTGAATGTCGTGAGCAGATGCTCGACAGTTGTACATGTACTGGGGTTGGGGCGAAAGGGTGCGCAGCATCCGATTTCGATTTTTTTTGCGCTCCTGTGTCACCTGTTGGATTCTCAGTTTGATGTTGATTTATGGCTGGGATATCTCTAAGGACTGTTCACAGGCCATTTAAGGTAGGCATATACGCACGCACACATCTGGGATTAGGGGATTGTGTCGTGTAGTGATCAGGTGGGCTTTGTTGTGGAATGGCTTTGAAGTAATCTCTTGCTTTCACAATAAATTCTCCAAAGCATTCGCGTTCACCCTTCGGGCTTTTATTGTTCTTCTATTTGATGTCCTCGTCCCCCCTTGGCAGGACACAATCTACAAATAGTCAATTCCAATTGACCCATCAGACGACGTCCATCAATTAGGGTGTAAAAAAGGCTACGCCATTCTGTGCGGGGGGAACTCTTTTGGTTCGCTGAAAATTTATCGAAGGCGGCTGTACCAGGACGCTGTACCAAGTTGTTTAGTATTCGAGACACGATGCCTGTCGAAAAGTTGCCCCCCAGAATGGAGGAACAAGATACGCACACAAATTGTTTTGTTTTTGAAGTTTCATTAAAAAAACGAGAGGAATTCGTGTCGCTAGAGGAATTGGTAGTTGTGTTGATTTTGCCCAGGTCCCTCCCGTTCTCTCAGATTCCTCGCCCCAAAATAGAAATTCGTTGTATCTGTTGAAAAAGTTCTGTATTCTGTTTTTTTGTTGGTTGAAGTTGTGCGTGTAGGGAGATGGGCACGAATTAGGGATGTCTTTGTTTTTCTGAGCACACAGGAGCAACTGCTGGCTCCTGTGAGATTGTGTGGGGGAAACTGAAATTCAAAGCAATCATTCAATAATAGAATACGACTTTAGATCAGACGTGCCCTGGTCTTCTAATAGCCGACGAAATTTATATGTTGGAGCAGGTTAAATGACTCTGCTTGAAAATGAGCGTAGGCAGGCATTCGAAAGGAGCGGACAAGGACACTATAATTGAAAAATCAATTAAGCATAATTGATTTTTTAAACGTTTCATTAGAGACGATTCCTTTGATAACGCAATCCCAGGGGCGTAGTTTTGATAAGTGACACCGCTCCTTAATTATTAGCACTGCTGGGATTTCATGGACAACTCTATTCCTGCTTCTGAATTCATTTTGGACAAGTACAAACATTTATTGGGCACTTTGTAATGAAATTTCATATGTTTAACACCCGTAGCACGCTCTTTTTATAATGCGTCTTACGTGTCAGCACGCCCGCGCACTTAAGCACAGGGATTTACAGCGCACCGGTCTGCACTAGCTCGGGTTGTTTCACACACCTGCATGCCAGGACAAATCGTTAGGCCCGGAAAGTATTTATTGCAACAAGTTGACTTAATTGCCGTTCTTGTTTTCTAATGCTTCAGGTTTACGGCCTGTCGGAATGATATATCTTTGTGAAGTTCACTTAATTCTAAACAAGCACTTGGGACTTTTTTTCCCTTTTTGTTAGTCTGGAATATGGCTTTTGCGTGACACACATATTCTGTCGACTGCCGGAATAATTGCCTTCAGTATCGTGATTTCATTTCTGTACTGTGATACGTTAATTTGCGATGCAGATACAATTCAATTAATTGATTTTTATTTAGTGTCAGGGTGTTGTATTTGATGTGGATGTGATTATATTAAATTACGCCATATAACATTGTGCAAAGCTGGCAGAGGGAAACGCATCCTTTTGCCGGTAGGAGAGATAAAGTTGTTGCAACGAAAAGTGATTTATTTTGTACCAACTGACTTCGAGCGCTGTAAGCAAACTATTAATGTATATTAGAGAGGCTTTTTCCCGTATAATTGACCTTCTACAGCATGAATTAATTTGCGACGATAAATCCAAATAAAAGTTGTTATCTTAATATCCATACATTTTGCATGTAACGCTTATTGAAATTGGTATTGAGTCAAGAAGAAAAAAACCATTTAAAAGAAAAACTCTAAGACCTGAAGATGATAGTGTCTCTTGAGAGTCAGAAAGCTACTGACTGCCTTCAGACCCTCAATAGAGGAGACAGGCAGCATTTTGAAATGTAAAAAAATCCAAATCGCCCAAAGTCTAAAAAATGTTAAAAAACGAAATGTTCGAAATCCCGAAAAGGGCAAAATGACGAAATAAGGAGATCCTGCGAAAAAATTCCAAAATGACGAAAATCCCCAAAATCCACAGAATTTCTCTTATGTGTCTCATTTAAGTAAAACTAAAAAAATAATCAAATGCTATAAGCCGTATGGGCCAGGACATAGCTTCATCATAAATTACTCGTGTTGTGAGTGCTGTTGTTAAGATTTTCATAAACCACAAGTACTCTTTAAGTGTTGTCTGCAACTCGAAACGGGTGGTGAAGTAAACAAAACGCGAGATGAACTGTCAAGTAATCGAACCTGGAACCTTCGACGCGGTTCGACAGGTCAACGCACTTACCTACTAAGGCACGACCTATTTAAGCGTTTCTATGTAACAAAAATAAATTAAATATTGTGAAATTTTAGGGATAATTTGAGATCTGTTTTACATTCATTTCTGCGCGCTCTCACTCCCACACATCGCAGCACTCGACAACCCAAACTTACACCACATCAGCATAGCCGTCTAACCCATCGCACTACTCGAAACTCATCACGCTCCTCACGCCAAGCGATAGGTTGCCTAGAATCGAGCTCGGACAGGTACCGGTACTTTTACTCAGGAGGCTGCATTGTGGCAGCAAGAGTCAGTCAAAAGAAAGTGAGGGCGATTGTAATAAATGCTGAATGGGCAAATTAATTTTGAAAGTGTGTTTTTATTCTTCTTATATATGGTAATATAGAAGGTGCAAAGCAGTCTGCACTTCTTAAGCGGACATGTAAATGTACAACTAAAAATGCTAAGAAAAAAGGCAATCAAGATCATCATCATCATCATTATCATTTTCTTTAACCCACATGTCCCACAAAAGACGTAGTGGGGGTAATGTACGCACCTCTAGGTCGTTTTATCCTCTGCCATCGACTTTTGCTCATCAGGAGTTATTTCCAAGCACAAGCAGGCGAGTTTATGGATTCAACCATCTCGTCTCCACAAAGGTTGTATAGAGGGCATGCTTCGAAAGTTGTGATGATGGGTAGCACGTGGCCAAACCAACGAAATAAAGCCCTTTTTGTACAATTAACTGCTCAACATTGAGTTCCCCTCGCCCCATCGCGTTTCTCAGCTTATCCCGCTGAGTACCTACCGCGACGACACGGATAAATCTTACCTTACCAGCTTATACTCAAGATCTTATTCGGTTGGTCATTGTCTAAATTTCATGGTCAACTATGAGAGTTCGAAC
Source organism: Eristalinus sepulchralis (assembly GCA_944738645.1). Lineage (NCBI taxonomy): Eukaryota > Metazoa > Arthropoda > Insecta > Diptera > Syrphidae > Eristalinus > Eristalinus sepulchralis. Next base: position 62,120,642 of record OX122886.1, read on the forward strand.
AATTACTGTTTTAAAAACCGGTTACTTGGCTTTGACACCAACGTCCGCCTTCATTCTACCAAGCTGCTTCCTTATTGAGCCAGCCTGGCCAATCCTACAAGAAAGCTCAGAGTTGCTTATCCCACCACTCGTTGAAAAAATTCCGAGATATTTCACTAGTTTTACTGGAACTCCACTTACATGTAGAGTGCATTGGTCAGTCGTTTTAAAAATGACCATGACTGTGAACTTGTCCACATTCACCTTTATTTCAGCAGCGTTGATCGTGCCCAACCAGGGTATAAACTTAAATTTAACTTTAGCCAAAGATTTTTTAGCAACACTTTTCGAGACAATTTCAAAATATTCCTCAAAAAGAATGATAGTCCTTGTCTACGTTCTTGTCGACGTCTCTGTCCAAGTCCTCGCTTAAGACATTTTTGAAGTTCTTGCCAAAAATTTCTCTTTTTTTACATGACATTCATCAATACCTTATTCATTGCCTTGACCAAATCCTTATCCGAATCCTTATTAATTTTTTTGTCCAAACCCCCTGGTCTGACTCCCTCCACAAGTACTTGTTCCTTTTCCACTTCCATGTTCAAGTTGTTTTCCAAATCCCTGGCAAAGCCTTGCTTTAATTCGTTATCTTATCCTAGTTTATGTCCACTTCTTTTAACAAGTTGCAAGTACCTTCTTCCTTCTTCAAATGTCTGTAGAAGTGGCAGTTAAATTTTTTTCCAAAATCCTTGTCTAGTTCTTTGCAAATTCCTTGTTCAACACTCTGTTTAAATCTTGCTCTACTACCTTCCCTAAGGCTCTATCAACTTATTTTTCCATTTCCTTGCCCAAGTTAAACTTCAGTTTCCGTTCCAAGTCATTGTCAAGTTGCAATCCAGATCTTTTTCTAAATCTCTGTCCAAATTGGAGTTCCATTCCCTGTTAAAGTTCTAAGTCTACTTATAATTCAATTCCTTGTCCTGGTACGAGTCTCAGCCAATGATGTCATACAATAAAGTATTTTGCAGTATCACACCCTTCTACAGCATAAGCCCACTCCTTTATATGATTTCTCCGCATCCCTTTAACCTAACCCCCCCCCCAAACCATGAAACAATTCCATCTCATTCCGTATGAAATCCCCGTTTCTTGAAAAGGAATTTACATAGTAATCAAATAAGTCATACTTTACGGACTCTCATTGTTGTTGTATTGATAAGAAATAACTTAAAACGATTTGCAGGACCCAACAAAAGTGTAGTGCGAATCTTAACCATGTTGTAAGCTCAAAACAATATAAATTGAATTAAATTAATTTTTGTTTCAGTTTGATTGGGACTTGTTCTTACATTTGTCACCTGCAACCCCCAGGATTATTTAGGTTGCCTACGGGACCAACAAATTTCGGTAATCGACATTCAATGGCAGACGCTCCACAAATCATTAGCAATTCTGAATGCTTCCCATTTTCCCACAACCTCTACCCTCCCCCACTTCGCCATCCGGATGACACAAAAGTTCAGTGAACACGAAAAATCACTTATAGATGAATAATTACTGGAATAAATTACTCAAACGTCTGATCAGCTGTCACTAACCCTAATCCAAGAAGCGAATGTATCTCCCACCTACCAGGGTGGCAGCCTGCTGCCTACAGCCATTCACTACAAGTCACAAGACCATTTAAAAGTCAATTAATTCTCAGCCGTTCCAACCATGTGCCATGCAGAAGAGAACAAAAAAAAAAAAACAACTTTAAAACATCACCCATCCCAGGTCCTGCCGTTCGTCACACTTTTATCCTTTAATTGCCATAAATTATCCCATCGGCTTTTGTTTGAGGCACAAAGCATGTTGTTGGTGTTGTGCCCTCCTGTCTATAAATAAATACTCAGTAGCCGGCCGGTGTAAGGATGAAAATTCATTGGTTTGTCGTAAAGTTAATTGCTATACATAGCCAAGAGGACATTGCGTCTGAAAGTCGTTTCCATTCATCGGCAAAAACGATGCGAAGCAACAAGAGACGACAAGGGACACTAATGCCGTGGTAAGAGCGAAACGCAAGGTAGAAAGGAAGACACAAAATATGAGAACCGAGAACACATCCAACCCGGTCAGGAATTTAATCACATTTATGCAAAGCTAATAACTTTATCCTTTTCTCATTCACTTTGAGAGAATGCCTTCTTCAAATGCCAGCGGTGGGGATAAGTTTGTGTCGCTGCTGCTGTCTGTCCTTTCTGCTGCCGGTGTTTTTTCCATCGCGTTTTGTTTATGATTTTATTACCAGAAGCCGGGAGAAGGAGAAGGAGTTAACGTGAGGCCCTTGCCCCGGCTGAAGGACACGACTTTCTGTGTTAATATCTTAATCATATTATAAGTTCGCTGATGCTAAGTTTCTGGTGCTCCGTTAATGCTGACGACCAGCGGCGGCGGCGGCGGCCTGGTCTCTCGCACCGACCATGATTTGAGTGATTTTCTTCAGTCTGTCGTTGAATTCCGGCTGACTTCCGTCAATTGTTGCCATCATAGCTGGTGGAGGGAGGAACGCCGGGTGGCACTAATTGGTAGCGTGTAGATGGAGAAAAGTAATTTGTTGAAGTGTCGCGGGGCACACAATAGGAAAAACACTTCGCTTCCGATGCATTTGACCTAGTCAACTAGTGACAGGGCACGAACCAGTGGAGTGTGTTCAGTGAAAAACATGTTCACTTGCTCGAAGCTTCATTGGGAAATGTCTTACTCCATTTTTTCCAGCGCTAGTGTTAGCTTGTTCCTATGCCATTCTCTGCACGTGATATGCTAACGCACTCATTTGTCTGGTGAAGACCCATAATTGTCATTCCAGATCGCACACAACTTGAATCATCCCCGCCCATTGCTCATGGGGATATTTGTCAAAATGAGAAAAAAGCATCCCGTCCCTGTCAGAAACTTATTCCCCTCCCCTAGTCTTTCATGCCAACTTCCAGCTTGTCCAAGCAGAAAAGCCTCTATTTTCATGACACAACTATTTTTTGGGGAAGGCAAGCAAAATAGATACCCACAAATGAAAGTCACCAGTGATTAAAATCATCTCCAACATCCCCAATTACATGGAGCGCCTCCGCCCTGGCACTGATTTATGTGCACCCTTATCACAGCAGGACCATGAAGTGCAGACAAAAGGGCCCGAACTCCTGTTCGCCCTCAACGCCTGGCTCCAACTTCAGAAGAATTATTTTTTTTTGTGTGTGTCCCTGCGATGATTGAAACAACATGTGTACACGTTGGGCATTCGCCTATCGCTCAGGTCCATTCCGGCCAGCAACCCTTAATTCAAACAGAAACTCATTTCAATACGTAAGGGATAATGAGGGACGACATTTCTGTGGTTAATGACAAATATTTAGCTCATAGTTTTACGACGGCCCCACGAGGAGATGGAACTTCCTTCATTTGAACGAAAGGCTGGGTGCAAATCCCTGGCAATGACCATCATCACAAGAAAATCAGTTGAAGCGTTGACAATGTAAATGGGATTGTGTCCTGCCCTAGACTCTCTGTTCCCTTTTTTTTCCTCCCTACTGAAGCTCTATTAAAATATCCCTCTCCCGACCCCAGTCGTATCTAAGCACAAAACGAGGCTTCCTTGTCGCCGCCGTTTAACTATCCAATAACATGTTCGTTCCCGAGCTATTCAACAGTCCTTCGGCCTTCCCATTTAAGCCCTCCAACTGCGATATAGTGAAGCCCCTCACACACATGGTCACCAGCACGCCGACAAAGCCGACAGTGGAAGCTGAGGATTTAAATTAACGTCCTACCCGGCTACTAAACGCTGCTTGCAGAATCTCTGGCGGGGCTTGTGGCTGCTGCGATGTGCATGGTGGGATCCGTTTTACAGCTTCACTTCCGCTGAGGCAACAGCCATTTGTCCATAACAATTACGAGCACTTTGGTTGAAAATGATTGCAACTGGCAGCCCAAATGGGAAAACAGCAAGCGAGGATAGTCGCAGCCACTCTCCATAGAATTGCTGCTGATGAGACTGATAGTGTCGCTGGCACACTTGGACCACCAGTGGGATGGCTTTAATGCTCCCATACACGGCGGCGGCGGCGGCGTCCACATAATCGGCCAGAGAGCATGGTTAAGCCCCTTACATGGTTGGCGGCCGAGGCAAAGCGGTCAAATTATTTTATCCCCAAAGTCCTGTGGCGTCAACTCTCACATCGATGAATTTTCAATTTCGTAACGGCACGATGGCGGCGGCAGTGTCATTTCTTTTCAGACCAAGGGTGTGTTAGGCTTACGGGGATTGACTCCACAGATGCATGCAAGTGGCTCTCGGAAGTGGCATGTCATAGGTATAGTTTGTCATTGGAATAAAGGAGATTTTGATGTTAGTGTGGAAGAGTTTTGGCTTTTGAAGAGGCTGGACGGGGGATTTAGATGACATCGTCACTGCTGCTGCTAGTGAAATTTAGTGCTTTGGAAGCTGGGTAGCGTTTCATGTTGTAAATAAATTCCCAGAAAGTACCAGGGATACGTTTTCTGCTTGCTTTTTATCCAATAAAAAGAGGGTTGGCATCTGTCGTTGGTCAAAATATACAGTGATTGACAAGATGTCGGGCGTCCTGGTTTTCCTCGATGTAGGACGTCTAGTTTAGCTGCAAAGTTTTTGAGTACCCCCATGAGAGGTTTTCACGATTTCCCCAAGAAAATGTAGAAAAAGTCACAAAATAACCCATCACCCCGTGACGTGGAAGGTCCCATCCGATCTTGATTCAGAAGCAAGAGCACTCCGTAGCCCTGTCAGAGATGAATGTCGGAACTAGACATTATATGAATCGTCTTTATAATAATCGTCTTTATTATAGATTGAACCTTGTTGAAGGTTGGTACACACCGCACTGGAGCGCTCAGACTCAAAATCTGGTCCATTGTACTACCAGGCAGTATCTTTCGTTTACTGAAGTTTTCTGGTTTTCCGAAGAAAGACCAGCAGGCGTTTCTATGATAAAGAGCTTCAGTTTTCAGCTTCCACCACATCGTTGCCAAACAGCCGCAACCTGATACGAGCAAAGGCGGGACATTGACAGAGAAAGTGCTCTGAAGTGTCTTCAACTTTGCCCCAGGCGTCGCAGAGGGTGTTTTTTTAAGCCTAATTAGACTTAGGAGCTTAGTGAAGGAAAAGTGTCCCCTTTGTACGTCGACAAGTTTCCTGCACTCATTTCTGTCCAGAAATAACAGAGAAGCCGCGGAATTCGTGGATATTATTATATCCTGTTTTTTTCACATTATATCAACGCTGCAAGTGTTCTCATATAACCGGAGATCTTGAATGCGATGGTGCCAAGTCCAAGTAAACGTCGTAATGGCAAACTTTCATTGAATAAGTCAAACAACACTTAAACTCCACTCGTCTCCACACTCCACTTTCATCGTTGAACCGATTTTTCAAAAGAGATTTTCGAGAAGAGGCGATATGTCAGAAATCATTTTTCTGTTGGTCAAGCCTCCATACCGCCTAATAGCGTGTGATAAAATTATTTTACTGTCTTACGCGGGCAACATTGCGCGGGCCACGTTAATTGAATGGTTGTCATAAGCGTCTTAGTCAGGAGGCTATGCGCAGTACAGCGCATACATTTACGCCAACTGCAACTCCAATGCCAACTCAAATATAAATTAAGTTCGCCATCGTGGCGTTATGCTACTGCTCGCGGAAGTTCAAGTTCTAAACTTGATTTTCTAATATTTAGCAATCCTTCAAATTCTTCCAAATTGCTGACTCTAAAAAAAATACTTATTTTCTATGAAAAACTTCTCAAATGTATTCATTCGCAGGCAGATAGGGTCCTACTGCTAAATATATATAACACAGCACGAGGAGTTTTTAAAGAAGCTTCGCTCCAGTCCCTTGTGGACTGTAGTGTAGAAACGGCCATACAGATGACAACGACATGCCTCCAGTAAGCCTGAATGGACGTCAAAAAAACTAAATTGTAAAATTGTATCTAGTACCAGTCCGCATCGGATTCATGAGCGCTGGCTGGTGGTGTCATCAGTCGATTACAACGGTGAACGGTAAGGGCGAAATGTTTCTGAGAATCAATTTCTTTTAGCATGAATTGATTTTAACAGAAAGGCGCTAAAAACTCTCCACTAGCATCTTGAAAGCATGATTGGCTTAAGTAGAGGTGCTGCAAACTGTCTACGAAGACAGCGATTTATCAATGATAGACTTCCTTATGGGCAGTTAATGCAAACGACTCTTAAAGTCCTCATTTACATTTATACGCCGGAGTCATGAAAAATTTTATGTATATAATTGCGCGGGACTACAGCCTACAGGGGACCTGGGGCTAGCTTCTACAACAACTACTCTCTCACGAGTAGAAGGAGCTAAAGACTGTTACCGATTCCGAAGGGCGAGATTTGAGAAGCTTTTTGAAAGATAATTGGTAGTCTTTGAATGTTGCCAGGAACTCGAAAGAGGTGGTGACGTGCGAGGTATACTGTCCGGGAATCGAACCTAGTCCTTCTGCGTGTGGGTCGACGCACTTACCCACTACGCCACGCCGACCACGGCCAAAATTTGACATTTATCAAAACGTAAACAACACTTAAAATATTTTCGATGACATCTTACACGCATTTTGTTCACATTTGTATATAGGCATGGTACTTAGACCTCTAATCTATTCGTGTTAGAGAAAATTCGCACCTCTTTGATATATGAATGCGTCCTTTAAGGACTGCTTATGTGCGCAACCGTCGGTGCGTATGAATATATCATACTTAATCAATTTTCCAATTTCTTCTCTTGTGTACTTTATTCTTTACGAACGCAAATAAAGTTTTGAATAACAAGTCTAATTCAAAACTGCTGATACACACCTCTATTCCCCATGCGGATAGAAATGCATTCGCTGAAGCAATTCCATTCATTTGAAACTAAAAAAACACAAATTACTTTGTTAATCCGGAAACTCTCCCCCCCCCCAGTATCTGCCCTCATCAGCCAAAAGCTAAACTATTCCGAAATTTAATTAACTCGCCAAAGCATTATGATTATCCCCCAAAACTCATATCCACGATGGCTCATTTTACTAATTGAAAAACTAACACCCGAAAATATTATTCCAAACTAAGTTTTAAAGCGAAACCTTTCAGATTGCAGTGGATGAGGTTTGGCGTTTCGTTTTTGTTTTTTCTCTGCTCCCCAGCGCACCCAGTTCGACTGCGGTAAGGTTATTTCTGAGCTGGGATAGGCGCGACTGTCAGAGCCATGTCTTCGAATGAACGAATTCGATATGAAACCATAACTTGCCCACAGCCAAACACGCTAATTATGCCTAGCTATATATCATTCTATCAGAATTAGCCAGTTAGTTAATCAATTAACGAAAACGCATCTATCAGCGGTGGAATGGGTAATGGCGCTTGAAATAAACTGAAAATAAATTTAGGCCCATAATTGCGAACAATTTACCGCACCTATGGTTGAGGGGTGGAGTTTGCGGTGGCGGAGGATAGACGTGGGGTGTGTTTTTTGTTTTTTGATAATTTATTGAAAATTAATTCCGCAATTTATAAACAGCATTTATCGATTTTAATTGTACACTATGTGTCTGGGGAGGGGCACGGCTTGCAGGGTGGAATGTTGCCTTAAATTCCGCTGAAGGGATTACCATACTTAATTGCGTTTGTGCTTCGCGAGCTGATTAAGCAGAGCTGAGAGCTTGATTGAACATCGTTCAATGTATTCTATATTTGAAAGTCAATTAAGCAATCAACGGAAAATCAAGTTAAGATTATTTTCATAAAAAAATTGTGGTCAAATCAATCAAGGAACAAATTCGATTTCTTGCGGACGATAAATGTAGAGGGAGTAGAAGGAGTTTCACGCTTTTAATGGTTTCATTCGAAAATGAAACGATTTTCAAAACAGCGTGTCCCTCTTGTCGGTAATACTGCCAGATAGATGCAATTCACCTAGCAAGCAAAGTTTGTATAGGAAAATTGAAGATTGGGGTACATGGGGGTGGCTTTTATATGAATGAAAGGAATCGTAAAATTCTTTTGAAATTTTTTTTATGTTTCCTTTGAGTTTGAGCATTTTGATTTGAATTTCTGTAAGAGACCTTTTCAGCTGCAAAAATGGCATTAGTCTGTGACCCTCCTCCCGCCCGCCATCACCCTATTTCAGTTTCCCCACAATGCACATAAGAGTCTGGAAAAATCAAAATTTATTGTTTTTGAAGAATTTTCGATGAGAATTGTTCCGGGAATTTGGATCAAGTAGTTGTGGCGGTATCGAAACAAAACGAAAATATGCCACTATGCAAATTTTTAAATATCTAAAAATCTAACTTTGTGGTGTTCATTACGAGTATTAAGAAAATTTTGAAAAATATGTCTTGCATACTATCAATCTCTATCGAGGCTGAATGAATTAAGTTGAACGTGATGTCAATGTCGTTTTAAATAAATGTCAACCAATTTAGGAATACTTCCAGACTTTTGACTGAGGATGGACTGCCTATCGGCACAAGTGTATTGATGATAAATGAAGTATGAAGTGGCGGGTAAACGTTAAATTTTGTGTGAATACGCATGTGCACACCTTAAGATTCGGTCCATCGCGGAATGATTCGATTTTAAGATGTATGTACCCATGTAATTATATACCCATTACAATCTCGAACTGGTTGTGTGGCAAGCTTAACATATTCCAGTCAAATACCTTTTAGTAACCCCAACTTAAGTTTGTAAATAAGACAACGAAACCATATACGTGTGAGTTAAAGGTTTTTACATTTTATTACAACAGTCATGTGCCTTGTACATTTCATTAAGTGCGACCTGATTGGTGCTCTTCAGTGCGTGATACCCATTTTATGTAAAACAAAACATGTTCTGATGCAGAAGTCTACTGCACGTATTGATATTTTCAGTAAATATTTGTCAATTGTGACAGAAACAGAAACGTTGCCACCGTGCCGTCATAGGTAAACAGCGGCGTATGAGGTCGACTCACATGCCGAAGCTATCAGGTTCGACTTCAGGAACACTTTTTAAAGAAAACCACATCTTTCGAGTTACTAACAATATTCAACATTTTGTACGAAGCTCCTCAGCTTCGTTCGTAGTCAAGAATAAACTTTAGGTGCCATCTCCTACCGAAAGGACAATACAATGCACAATACGAGTGGTTGCTGAAGATGCCTGGCCCTGTCTCTTTTGGGCTGTAGTTTGTTCTCTGTAATATTTCTTTTCATACATCACGAAATTATGTTCAACTTTTCCAGAACTTGTTGTTAACCCAATACTTCAGACCAGGATAAAACTCTCGCCTCGGCGTATTGGGTAACTACGTATGTAGATGCACACGCCGAAGGTTCAGGTTTGATTCCCGGACCGAACACCTCTAATTTTTCACTGCACCACCTCGTTCGTTCTGCAATAAGCTTCTCAAATCACGCCGTTCGGAGTCGCAAAAAACTGTAGGTCCCCTCTACAACACGAGTGGGCTGTAATGTCACTGTTTACCAATGCTTCCAGTAATCATTGACGCACCCATTATTTTTAAATTTTTGAAATAAACCCATTTTTCAAGTTTTTCACGTACTATTTCTATTTCTACTTTCCAGTTCTCAATACTGCCAGTCATTATTTTTGCAATCAGTTCTACAAAAGTGCGAGCTAGTTCTTTAGAAGTGCCAGTCAGTCTTTCAAAAGTCTTTTTACGCATCATAAATCAGCTAGGAAACACATGGCCGGCAGGTTTGACATTCTCACCGTTTTTTTAAAACATAGGCTTCCGGAAAACTTATTCGTCAGTAAGATTTCGCCAGATGTTCAATGCCCAAAGCCTGAAATGCAGAATTCCGAACACAAAAGTATTCAAATATTCTCAAGCCTAAAGATTCCAAAAGTGGAACATATGTACCCACATTTCATTAGAACGGAGTAATCAAGCAGCAAGATGAATGCAAGTTTATATGTTTCCCACGCGTAAGGTTCCCTTTCTTGAGATTCTATGTTTCTTTAATTTAGGCTCAGCAATATTTTGAGGTGATTGATTTGTCAGAAATCGGAGCTCTTGATATTTCGACGCCTTTCATAACTTCGTACACTAGTCGGCATTTAACAGGCTGCTTTTATAGATAAATCTTAATTCGTCAAAGAAATTCTACGAACAATGATGCAGACATAATCCCTTCATATTCCGTTTCATAGCTAGAGCATCCAAATCGAAAGGATATATGTATCTGCAAACTACAATTGTACTTAGGCAACCTTTCATTTCAACCATTTAGTTTCGTCTATCCGTCTAATTATCCTACCGAGCATGGAAACTAAATTACTTTTGCCAGCAGCGTTCGACTTCAATTACCACGGATAAATTCCATAAACCCAACAACTCGCAACAACACCGCCCACCTCAGGCTCAGACTGCCGGCTCCGGTCCCTAATTCATTTACATTTCCCCCAAATAATCCACTTACAATTCCAACATTTTCAATTTCAATTTAGAAGCCATGCACATCCTTCATCTTGTTCTTACGCCCTGTTTTGAAGGAAATGGTTTAATAATTGAATTTGGCACGCAGATCCATGCAGGATGACGACTATCCTCCTGAACAAAGCGCAACCTGTACACTGTGCATTGGCTCCGATGATGATGAACTCTTATATCCCAACGACAGGAGCTGCACTGGGAGTTGAGCATCCATAAACTCAGAGTATGGAGGTCCTTGTTGCTATGAACGGCTATGGCTGCTGCGGCGGTGTAGCCGGTGGTGATCTTCCCATTCTACGCTCTGCTGTTGCAAATTTGCAACGTTGAAGTTCATGCACCGAAAAGCACCAGATTGCCATCCGTTGTGCGGCCCTACGCGGTAAGGGCGGTGACGATGAGCCCTCTGCCACCGACCAGAGACCGAACGAGACAAACAATAACAATAAAAATAGCAACAATGGGAGCAAAACAGAAGCACCAATTGTTGCAATAATAACCACGTCAGGAGGGCTGCGGGGGAGGGGGGGGTCGTAGAGGTTGTAAAAACAATGACAGCAACAGTGTATTCGTGTTTTCATCTCCATCCGAATGCGAAGGATCCTTTTCACTTGCACATGCAATACTTTCCATAATTTACCATAACTCGAAAGGTTGGAGGTGCTGAAGGGAACAAAGGAAGCACAATTGCGGGGGAGAGGGGAAAACTTATGCATTCTGGGGCGGCGTGTTTCATCTCCCAGAACACTTGTTTAGTTCCAGAGAAATTGTTTGCGGCAAAGATGTTCCGACTATACGCATTCGCCGGAAGAGATGCTGAGGCGGAAAGGAAGGATATTGTGAGCGCTGGTGGCGTTTGGTTGTCGTTGACGTCGCTGCTTTTATAGTTGTTTCTGGCTTTGTAGTTAGAATATACAACACCACTCAATGCGAAAGTTTACTCCATAAAAGTATGAGAAGTTGTGAGATCCGGATGAGCCGCTGCGTTATGCATCACTGACTGCATCGGTAAAGTGCACAGAGTGCTTTGGTAATGCATTTACCGCTTGAATACAACTGTATCGCACCACGTATGAATTTCATATCTGGGAGTACCATGTAGGTGTTGGGCAATTGAATTCGTTTGCAGCTGTAGCTACTTGCGTACATAACGCAACAGGTCAGGAAGATGTTCAATGGCAACAATCACCTTTTGTTACACAATTTCGAAACTACCACCAAACGAATCACAGCTTGCCACTTCCCAGCTGGAATTTATCATAGCTCTGAGAGCTGTGAAGCTCAATAAACTAGGGTAACACCTCAACCGCATCCCACCCTCGATAAATTGTCCCCAAAGTCACAGGAAAAAATAACTTTCAAAAGCACCAAACTTTTACCAACATCATTACATCCAGTTATGCCCCCAGTCAACCCTTCCCCCCGACCCACGTAGACGTATTCGGATAAGAAAAGGACGACGAAACAAAAATCCATGCAAACATGTCCCGAATTCAGAACGCACCACGACCCACCATCGCGCCACCGCCGCCGCCATTACTGCAGGGACTTCAACTCTCCGTTGAAAAGTTTCCTCAGTGCAAAAATTTAAATTACCTCAGACCGCCTTCACAACAGGCCAAACGAGCAAAATAAAGGAAGATACCGAGCAGAGCAGAGCAGCTAAACGGTTGGCTGAACTCGGGTGTCCATATTTTTCCCTCCAGCGGCGAGTGAAGCACGACAAAAAAGAAAACACAGGAAAACAACACACAAAATGCAATTACTGTGAAGACGGACGAAGGCGTTCCGCTGGGAACCACCAACTTACTCCTCACTCGACGGCGGCTACCCCCAGCAGACCGAAAACTTAAAAATATAACTTTTTCAATTTTCAAGCTCACCATTGAAGATTTCATTATTTACAGTTCCAGAAGCGGCATAAAAACGTAACAGCACTCTCCAGTTGAGGACTCGCATCGCAACAAATTCCGATTACGGAAGCGCAACCGAATTCCGAGCCACAAAAGTTCCCATCAACGTGTGCATTCAGGCATACTCGCTTCACCCGGCACTCGGGTGGTGGTGGTGTTGGCATCCCGGAAAGCTGGCAGGCGACATCACCGATTCCACAGGAAGCACCGCGCACCGACTACCGAGCCGAGGTGTGGATGATTTATTTGCGGCCAACCGTGTGCGCGCCCGCCCACACAAACACACGACAAAATTTGGACCCGTAAATGGAAACTTCCACCAGACGTGTGATGGAACATGTTTCGCTGTCGTCTTCAGCTGACGGCCCCCGGGACTGACATTGCTCAGGAAAGTGTTCAAGGCATTATCACCTCAGTCGGAGCGGGGTTCCTCCGCCGCCAACAGCTGTGACCACATTTGATGCATGCTCCGCTCGCTATCATCTATTCACGCATGGATAAATCAGCACACAGCCACCGGATTGAAATGGCAATGCTTACGTGATATTGTTTTGCCAGGTACTCACTCGAATCACTCCAAGGCATTGTGCGGCGGGTAGTAATAAATCGCGAAACGACTTCTCCCGCCTCCGTGCACAGTCATTAAACTCACCATTCTAGCAGAGTCGTTAAATCGAGACGATGCCCTGGAAGTTTCTTAGTTTTCCCCGTTCTCACTGTGCGTGGTCGTGGTCTGGAAGCGACTCCATTTGCAGATTAGAACCGTCAATCGGAAATGGAAAACGCCATCAACAAATGTGTGATCGAGCTCCGTCGGGCAAAGCTCCGCACGGGACATTTGTTTTCATTGCAAAGTGTGTGCCCAGATAAGAGTGATTCTCTTGAAATTGAGTTCATACCAGCGGCGGAGTGAACTTCATAAGGTGCCCGAACTACTTCGTCTTTATGCTTAGACGTGGGTGCACACCTGACTCTCCTTTATTTCTTAACGTAAATTTTGAATTCTTGATTTTGATTTGAATTGTTCATCGGAAGTGTGCAAAGTTCTTTAGTCAACGTAAGGGATGCATTAATCTCCGTCGTGGATCTCATTGCAATAAAAATTGTTGATGAGATAGACCACCAGAGGACAGTTTTCAATGACGGTGGGAGTATGATTTTGTCGAGAATGTGCAGTAACTTAACTGCTGCCTTTTTACAGTGTTCAAATATTGGCCTCGTTTGGGTGGCGCTCACCGGAAAGGCGACTTTTTTCATGAGACTTTTGCACGGTTAAGTTGGCTTTGAGGGCCGCTGTGGTCTGTGAATTATAAGCGTAGACCTGCCGCTTCAGATCATCTATTGGATCAATTCGCATGAACTCAGTGCACAGCTCACATTATCCCCGGGTGAAGTGACCACTCTTTCTGCCATGCAGTTGGCAAAAGCTGAGTAAAACTTGGCGCAGGCCTGTTTATAAGGGATTTTTATATGGAGGACGATATTGCGTCTTTAAGCCGAATCAGTAGTTTCCGCCGATTGTGGAAAAAATAAAAAGGCTCAATATCAGCCGTAGAATTGATTCTTGTTGCTTAGATTCTATGTTTCGTGACTCTTCTTCACCGATCAAAAATTGTTTTAAGGAATTCCAACGTGGCCTTACATCGGTTTTTGATTAGCCAGACCTGAGTGCGCTAAAGCAGCCAGAGATGACCTGGTTGGGGGCGTGCACCAGCTCATCTGTACGAGATGGTCGGAGGAAAGCATGCCCGACGAGTGGAATCTCAGCGTCGTCTGTCCGATCCACAAGAAAGGATACCCCTTCGACTGCGCCAACTACCGAGGGATCAGTCTCCTTAACATTGCCTACAAGATTCTCTCTGCCATATTGTGTGAACGACTGAAACCGTTCGTAAACAACCTGATAGGTCCTTATCAGTGTGGTTTCAGGCCAGGGAAGTCCACCATCGACCGAATCTTCACATAACGGCAGATCCTGGAAAAGACCCAAGAAGTGCAAATCGACACTCACCACATATTCGTCGATTTTAAGGCCGCATATGACAGCGTGCATAGAGACGAGCTATACAGTGCCATGTCTAGTTTTGGCATTCCTACCAAATTCGTCAGATTGTGTAGGAAAACGACGAAGAACTCTCGCTGCTCCGTTAAAGTCGGAAACGAACTCACTGAGACCTTCAGTGTCAAAAAAGTTTTAAGACAAGGCGACGCACTATCAGGTGACTTCTTGAACACCATCCTTGAGGAGATCGTGCGTAACTCACATGTTAACACCAGAGGCACGATCTTCCAAGAGTCAGCTCAATTGCTAGCTTACGCCGACGACATTGACGTGATGGGACGAACACAGAGAGCTGTCAATGAGGTGTTTGCTGGCATTGAAGCGGAAGTGGCTAAAATGGATCTGGTGGTTAATGAGGCCAAAACGAAGTACGTGCTGTTATCAAGGAAGAACGCTGTCACTACGCCACGGCGACCACCATTACTCCGGCCCGAAAAGTTTTCGAATCTGAGTCATTGGGATAACGCAACAGAGGACGGCCTAGGCTATGATGGTGCACTCAAGTGGAGAAGGACCTCAGCCAACTGTACTGTAGTGTAGCACCACAAGAGGAAGATGGTGAAGAAGACCTGAGTGAGCGCAAAATGTGTACTACGACAGGCAACGTTTGTTTTATCTATATCCTACATGAGACAGTGACCATCAGCAAGGTGTCTGTGGACTTAAGCAGCGTTTGCTCAGTTTTCGCTAGACTTTAAGAGGCATGCCCATTCCATTACAACTGCAGACTACTCACTAAACTGAAAAACTGCAGAAATAAAAAAAGTCTCAAGTTCCACTACTGCAAGAGTGAGTTACTGAAATGCCAAGTTTCGTACGTGCTAATTTCTCGGCTGAACAAATGAATGACAACCATAAATTAATTACCCAATGAACTAAGCTGTCAGCGTGTTGTCATTTTTAGTTAATGTCAGCCATGAGACGTGGCATGCAATTTCCGAGATAAATTACTAATTTCCCCCCGAAAAGAAAGCAAATTATCATGCAGTTTACTGTCGGGGAAAACTTTCAGGCGGGCGAAACTTTCTGCGAAACAAATGACTGCTGAGCAGAGCATCCGAACGACTATCGAATCCAAGAAGAAACGGTGTAGCTCGTCCCCGAAGGCAGCCGGCAGAAACTTGAGTGCAGTTCAAGTGTAAGTGGTCTTAGCATGGCTACACATGGAGTGTGTATGTGTGTAGGCGCTTACGAGGAACTTGAGCAGACGGAAGTTAGAAACGTATACATTGTTAGTGAAAACTTTTACGCAAATTACAATCACAGCCCGGAAAACTGTTCCGTATGTCGTTAATCATATCCAAGAGCATAAGGAAATGGGTGGGGGGGTGGCGGCTATGGGATCTTCTTCCGTGAAACCACACAAGGAAATTTCAATTACTTGGGCCAATCGGCTTTCGGTGCGTACGTAGACGAATTGGCAGGGCGTGCAGCATGGATAAGCAGTCCAGCATAGATTAGTGAGGATTCAATGCGATTACCCTCTGAAAAATCCGCCTTGTGATCCTTCCCATCACTCTTTCCCCTCTCCCTCTCTCGCACTATTTCGTCCACGGATTTTCTCTCTCTCTCTGCACGTATCCTTATCCAGCAAACATGTATCTAACGAGCAAAAAACGAAATGATAAAATCAATTTCTGTAGCGGAAGGATATTCGATATGAAACCCGATGTCGTAGAAAAAAACAAAAAATGAAAAAAAACGAGAAAAACAAGTGTACCTCATTCCCCGGACCGGTGGCGACAGAGAGCGGCTAAGGATGAGTGAACTAACGAATGTGCATGATGTCTGCCAGTGGTGTGCTGCTTTCGAAAAGACAACAAACTCTCACATAAAAAAATGGAAAACAACTAACGCACAAAAAGTCCTTTGAAATATCTTCGCATTGTTTAGAGTCGAGGTTGAATTTTCATGTCGCTGTCAGCCGCTGCTCTGAAGAGTCATACCAGCAAATACACCCCCCACACACACACACAACCACCCACATCCAAGCACCCGTCGGAAATGTGGGGACAAGGTTTTTTTTTTTCCTGTTCAGCTCATCGTCCTGGCGGGTGGCAGTGGGGGTGGGTTAACATTCCGGCATTAAAATGTATTTATTGTAACCGTAACATGTGTCCAGAACGGGAATTTCAATTCTTTTCTCTAGCTTTTGTATGCGGAGATGTTTTCTTCGATTGTAGCTGCTGAGCGAGCATTACACAATCACAATAGTCTTGACATGGGAGATAGGTGCTGCGGTGGAACGCCTGTGGCCCGCCACCGGGGTCCCTTTTCGGGCACGGGCACGGGCATGGGTCCGTGTATTTATTTCCTTTCTATATTTTTGTTATTGAATTCAATATTTGATTGGGGCCAACTCACACTCAGTCAATGAAAAAGAAGCAGAAGCAAGAAAAAAAAAATGATTCAACGCCAGAATACAAATTCCTTTGTTTGCGTACTTCTGGAATGTTTATTGGTCCGTCTGGTTCCTTGTTCCGTGTTCGGTCAGGACGGTACACACATTCGTCGGGCCTTGTTCGGTGTGGTTAGCTCGTAAGCAAACAAACTCTGGAGACCGGCACCAGAAGGAGGTGGAAAAAAAAACTCGCACAACAACAAAAAAAAAAAAAGGAACTGTTGCCCGCAGTTATTTTGCTGGACAATAGGATGCAACAATGTATGCCTTGGCTGGCATACTGTTTGTGGCATGTGTGTACACCCATAGATTGGCGGCAGGTCTTTGCAGGGGCTACGGATGCTGGAATTTGCTGGAATAATTGCAGTTTTGGGAGTCAAAGGATGCTTGATGGGTGCGATATGGAACTGGCACGAAGGCAATCGGTTGCAGGATATGACAACTAATGTATTGTTCAGCAGCACTTGGGCTTGGGCTTGGGACGGGAGAATGGGATAGTCATCGCCCAGAGGCATTTATTGATGTGTTTACTAATGGACTCTCTCTCTCTCTCACTTTCGCATCGAATGAGGTCATCTCGGAGTTCGCTTTAGTCTGAAACTCAAATTTATGCGTAAATGGGAACAGGAATGCTTGTGCACTGCCTTCAGGGAAAAGTGAGTGAGTTGAGCAGAATGTACTTCCGGCATGAATGTCATTCAGAAGGAACTGCTGACTGGCTTGCACTTACACAACAATATTTGCTTTACCAACTGCCTTTCAAATGACAGAAAGAAATAACAGAGGAAGGATACTTTTTCAAAGGAACTGCACCTCGTTTAAGGTCTGGCATACGTTTGAGTAGTCACTCATTTGTGGTGTTTGTTTTGAGTTTCTCTGTGGAAGGGAGACCTGTTAAAAACGCGTGAGATTCAATCTTTGTTACAAATTATTAGCAGCATGGCCTAGCTTATTCAGAAAGTGTGTTTTGTGTTATGACGTGTTAAGGTGTCTTGCGGTGGTTGGTTTCTCCAAGAACCGCATTCCTGGCCAATCTCTTAGGATTCCGTCTTGTCGTAAGTGGAAAACCATATCTATGAAGGATTTCTGCATCGCCACTATTCTGGGCTTCCAAGTCCTCGGAATCAAACTCGTTGAGCTTTAAATAACCGTGTGATTGCCTCATAACCCAATACTCTATATCTGAGTAAAACAGTCTTCGTCTGTGCCAATGGTCAGGTCACAAAGGCTTTCCAGGAAAAAGAAGGAATACTGAAGCTACACGTAGACATGTGTGGGTAAGGATGAAGAAACCATTGAAGCATCTCAGTTCACATCTGACTGGAGAGCACCTTTGGAATCAAACAGCATCCTTCGCGGTCTTAAAAACACTTTCCCAGCTAATATTTCATATAAAGCATTCAGTTTCTAAATGATGAGCCTTCCTGGAATGCAAATTGCCCAACATACCTTAAAGTACCACCAAAGGACTAGGTATGCTAAAGTGAGGTGGTTAAGTTAACAATTAAGTCCTATAGGGAACTGTGCGATGCTTTACCAAAGCCTCAGAGGAGAAGATTAGTAGTACTTGAGAGGCAGTATAACACACAAGGGACCAGGACCTAGCTTCTTCAAAATCTACTCGTGCAGACCGCTGTTTTGTTCTCTCAGCAGTAAAGGTGACCTGACGTTTTTGTCGACTCCGGAACGCCCAAAATGTGTTATGCGCCTACACGAGTAAGTTGAACTAATTGAGTATCTTATCCATGCAGACGTGGCTGGCAAGAACAAGAACGCTTGAACGTAGGGAAATGCTTCTTTATTTGTAAGAATAAGGTTATCGTTGGTCGATTAAAAACTTCAGGTAAACCGAGATTGTGCTAGGCAAAGAGTCGAGTTAGAATTCGGAAGAACCGTGCTAAGTTATGAGTTTTGGTGGAATTTTGTCTTGTCTGCCTTGAATGTAGATAAAGTCCGCGAACCGGTTAAAGTCTTCCACCCAGAAGTTTCAATGTGCAACTCATGGTCTTCGCTCCATACTCTATCCGGCGTTGTGTAGTCGATGTTTCTCGGTGTCAAATTGTTGACCATTGTGGCGTCGGGGGTCCAATTCATGAGCTTAACGTTCATATCGCCTTTCTTTACGGCTTCGCTTTCGTGTTGCTCAAAATACTCAAAGAGTATCAATTGTTTATGAATAATTCCTAAAATTTGGAATTCGACAGTAAACTGTTAGTCCCCTCCACTAGTAAGATATCAATGCCACGTATAAAGTTGCTGGAGAAGCTATGTTCTGATTCTTTGTGAATTACAGCACAGTCAAGAGTATTTATTTTGTAAGTTACATTGCGGAGGATGTTCATACAAATATCCATGGAATACCGATAATTGCGACGAGAAAGTTGACTGATTACGACCAACAAAGAAAATGGATAGTAGAGAAAGAGTGATATTCAAAACATAAGAGGATTGGTTGGTTTTAGGCCCTGACTTACAAAGATAGACGAAAGCCGTTGGACTTAACAGATTATATAAAGATAGAAGACAGTCGAGTGCGGGCCCACAAACTGGTATCCCATAGAGAAGTACTGGTATAACCACAGCGGTATGAAGACTCCATCAGCTACCAAAAGCCATTGTGGTTACGTTGGTTTTTTCGAAAACACTCAGTGATGTGTTATCTCCAGCTGAATTCCTGTCTGGCATAGGTGTCTTGATCTATTATAAATGCCTATAGGGCGTTGACATGCCACTCAAAGGCACATCCAATTTGCCAACTCGTTTTCCCTTTGCCACCACAGCTTTATCAGATTGCTGTATCTGCACTACTTAAGCAAAACAATTCAGAGATGCTATCCTTCAAACAGTCAAAATAGTAGCTTCCGCACATAAGCTCCTGAATTTTTCCCCAGTGTCACAAGGCCTATTCTATATACAAGGGTAAACGTAAAATTCTAGACAACGCCACATGATTCAGTTTGAGAAACACGTTCCATCAAATGACACACGTACCCTTCAGTGAGATATTCCAAATGAACTTTGTAAAAATTGTCATTTCCTTTTTACAAAATGCCGCAAAATTCTACCCTGCGACCCGTCACTTTGGCCCCCCGTGCCCACCCGGCAGTCCCTCATACTGCTGCGGTCGAGCCTGTGAGCATCCTTATGGCAAAAATATTATGAAAAATAAATGAGAGTTCTGTGATTGTTCTTTGGGCTTGTTGTTCGCCTCCAGGCATTCGCTCCGCTTCAATGCTATCCTATGTCGAGAAGCCAGCAGATGTGTTTTTATCTATACAACGGACCGCTGCTGGTGCCCTTCACTTCCCCGAACTTGCTTATAATCCCAATGCGGCTTATGAATGGCGGCCAATAAAGGGGGTGTGATGCTGTGCTCGTTTATGGATTATTGCGTACGTGCACGGCACCTGATTTAGCTTTCATGGGGCGCACAACCGGGGAGCTTATGATGTTGTAACGTTAATTATTCAGATACTTGGCGGTGCAATTTTCTGTTTGCCGAAATCATCCCCAAGGAGAGGCGAGAAATATATGGGGCCCACTGTTGGTAGTGGATTTTCTAAATGTACGAACTCATTTCAATTATTAGATTTTTGGATTTTATGGTAATGGCTAGACTTGGGACCGTTTATTCAATTATTCGTTTTCAGCGGCTATAGTTTGAATATTTTTGTTGAATATTGAATAAAATGTGTTATCCCTTTGCAGAGTTCATGCTGCTATGGCAACGACACAGCGATCTTTTTGCGAAGGTTTGGAGGTAATTCAACAGACGCATTGTAGTTCAATTGCCGAAAATATGGCTACTTTGTTGGTGTACTGCGGCATAATCACAAAGGATTTGGTCTGAAATGGGAAGGTGAATAGCTTCTTGTGAAGACTCTTACATTATAAGAGAGAGAGTAGAGATTGTGTAAAACTTGTCCCACGGTCAAGTGTCCAGGCGCCGTATTTTCATTGTCTGCACTGTAGCTAAATGGCTCAGAGATTGTGATGGCAGTTTCCAAGCAAATTCTTGCAAGGTTGTCAGTAAATTCGTTGTCTTCAGTTCTCTTTTTTTACGAAACCAGCCAAAATTTAATTTGTTGTATCGCACATGTGGTCACAGTCCTTCGCACTAACATAAGACAGTCCTAACTTCCATTCCGTTGCACAATAAAGTCTTTAGTTCTGCCTGGCTGTTTTACAGTCTTGATTTTCAGCACCCTAAGAGAAGGAAATAAGAGGAAGTTATGCCTAGCGTAGATTTCGGCTGGAGAAACAATAGAACTAAACAGGTGCTTAGCTTTAATATCAAAAAGTAAATATTACCACCTGTAAGCTTCAGGAGTCAAGTCTTACAATAAGTGAGATCGAAATACAACGGTCTAACATTTCAACTTCAAATAGCCATCCGTAACAAGATAACCTAATTATGTCCGAGATTGCCAAATACATGTCTTTTGGGATTGAATTAGACTTTCTTAGAGGATCTATAATAGTAGGCCATCTGGAAGTTGAGTCTCGAAAAACCTAGAAAAATCCAGTAAATAAATAGACGATGATACAGATTGCAATGAACAAAGGCACATCTTCATCCCCAGTGGAGAGCACCCATAGTTTGTTGCCGACTTCGAATGACGCAATCTGAGAAGCTTTTTATAAACAATGTGTGCTGTCAGCAACTCGAAAGATGTGCCGTGAAAAATGTAAGATGAACTGTTCAGGAATCGAAGCAGGCATGCGAGTCTTAGGTCATGGCAGCCAATACGAGGTATCAAAAGGCAAGACAAGAAGCTGGGAAAGGAATCTAGGTACTCCCTCCCCTCCGCGATTTCTTTGGATTCGACAACAAAGTTTTAAAACAAAACTTTTTGGAATTGAATCAAGGCGACCAATTCTAGAAGAACAAGGAGCCTATGTTTGGGTCATGTTAGTTCATGAAGTTAAGAATAAGGAATTTCGGCGACTAAATAGGGACCTTGGAGTTCTTCGTGGAGATGGGTGTCAGTAGCACAGAAATCTAAAGACCCTGAAGGCTAGGAGAAGCTGTCTTATCGATAGATTCAGAACAATCTAGACCGCAACAGGCACAAGTATGTCAATTTGTCAGATTTCTCAAGATAGCACTGATGTACCAAAAACAGATGTTTAAGGCCTCACTGCAATGGCAGACGTGGAACAGACCAAGATCTTCAATTCAACGTACTGTTGAGCAGTGAAAAGTTTCTCCTTGCGGGGCATCAACCTTCCATGACCTACGCCACGTTTTGCTCATTTGTCCAAACAAAGTGTTCTAACTAAGTTCTTGAACTAAATTTTCAACCAGTGCTTCTAGGATTGTTTTGCTGGAGCGCTTTATTTGATGTCGTCACCAGGATAGCCGTCGGATGAACTTTTTGAACTGCATCATCATCTTGACACAAGTCTCAGGTCCCGGCTTTGGTTTGTTCCAAAAAGTTCTGTCCGTAAGTACTCAAAATCGGTCCTGCCTTCCTACTTATCGTCCTACATACTGTTTGCTGCGCAGAGACACAAATTCGTTGAACGTACACTTATCGCATTTCACGGCTTCACCCTGCTAAAGTTTTTGATAGCTAAGTGTCCAAATTTTCAAAATATCAGTTTTTATCATAAAGTGGCCTTAATGCGAAAGACCATAGACACTCCGGCCCAGCATTGTAAGACGATATTAGCTCAAAACAAGAGCTAATATAATTCAAAACTTTTCATCGTAACGCAAAGCACAGCGGTTGCTGGCAGAAGTAGGTCCGAGTACGGTGCACACTGCTTCGACACTGGTTACCCTCATTCCCCCTCCCTCTACACTAGTTGTCAGCACCGAATTCAATGATAATAATTCAAAGGCAGAAGCAGCTTCTAGCTGGATGTTATGAACCAATTTGTTTGAGAGACATTGCAGGGACCAGTAAATTACCGCAAGGCACCGACAAATGGAAATATCGAATGCAGATCTTCGTCAGACTCCCTACGCCAGCAACCGCAATATGCGGTTGGGCACGCGTCAGGACTGAATTGACGGCAGGGAACAATGCCAGCGTCAGTTGTTTTCGGGTCCACCAGTCACCAGAACTTCCCACCAAGTTGAAAAGGTGGAGTGGGGTAGTTTGGGACTCGGGATGTGACTGAAAACTTTCTCTGACGGGTGAATGACATACACAAAGGTGCTTTGTATTATGCTTTGTGCAATTAAGTTTAACCGTCAACACACCCCCGGGGACTGTCATTAGGATCGCACTACAATGAGCTTTGAGAACGCCAGCCTCCTCCCCGATTACTTTTGCGATTTTTGTGAAGCAATTAAATTCGCTGACGTTTCAGTTCTCAAAGCGCAGCCCGCAACACTTCCTCTAGTGCTGAAATCTCATCGTAATCACATCTGAACAGGACCGCAAATTTAAATTAAGCTCCCCACGTGTGTTTGTGCTCCAAGTTTGCCACTCGCCTAAACGCATGGTTACGTTGAACAGCAGTGTTGCAGTCCGCAGTGCTCTGTGTTCATTTCAACGTGGAAGTGTTGAGCTCTTGTCAGGCGCACATCCGGCGGATTTGTTCATTACGTGCATCAACTTTATGGTGGATTGCGGATGCTTCGTGTTAAAGCGCGGCCATGTGTCTGTTTGCCGGTGAAGATGGTGGGATTTGTGGCCGAATGTGTGGCGGTGGCAACAAGGTATCCCTTCCGCACTTGTGCGTCTTTATGATTTGTTTCGAGCAGATGGTATCGATGTACTGATGCGGTTCGCCCGGTGGGCGTGGGAGACCTGTGCTGTGCTTGCCATGATGTAGATACGTGCGTTTGAAGACAGAGGGATAATTTGTATTCAAACGCATTGAGTTACTCTCTGTATCTTCATTTGATTTGAAGTGAAGGCGCTTTTCAAAGGCTTAAAGATAATTGAGCAAAATGAAGACTAATGAGGACCCCTGGTCAATGAACCCTTCTGCCGTAGATGAAATCTGATAACCCAACGTGAGTGCTTAGTTTCCTAAAACTGATTTCAGCCGATGTATCTTCGGGTCTTGATCATGTGGAGATTGAATTTACCATCATCGGGTTTGATGACGAAATCCTTGGAGGAAAGCATCTCCCCAGGGGCTGATGTGTTGCATGGTAATGAATATAACCTCCCTCTCACACCCGGTGACATGTTTAAGCGGCAAACCACAAATCCAAAGGGCACTGCATATTTACGAGCACATATCTCACGCAACTGGGCGCCATCTGTGAACCCGGCTGAAACCATTAATTGGTGCTAACCCAATGAGGAAAGTTTGCTGCTGCTTCGCATGGCAATTCACACCCCCAAACGAGATGTGATCTGTAAAACCGACCTCAGACAATCCTACAGAGCGCGAGGTCTGTGCTGTGGTAAGGATACGTCCGCCACATAAATAACACCAAAGGGCCAAACAAATCGAAAAAGTTTAATTAAAACCACGGTTTCAGCACTGAGTGCCGTCCCGCCAGTGTTCCTTGCCGTATCTCTCTGGCTGCTCGGCGGACTGTCGTCTGTTCGCTTGGGATCCCTTTGGAATGGTGGCACGGTGAGCGGGTACAGTGCAGCGATTTCATTTCTCTCTGTCTTTGTGGTATTTGTCTTTCTTTTCCCCCCATTCTTGTTTTCCTATCACTGAGGTGGCTACTTCTATTATTCGATTTATTTCCTGTTTTTATCCTGCCGCTTCGCATTGGTGCTGCACCGCTGTGCAGCTATATCTCAGTGCTGACGAAGATGGGGGGCTCTTCGTACTTTGATTTCGGAGGGGCTTGTTAATGGAAAAATTGAAAACAAAGCGTCCCCAAGACAAAGGGCAGCTTACACATGCATGGAATAAACGCTTAAACAAAAGGAGTTCAACATTCCATTATTCTCTGGCTTTTCTGGATTCTTGTTGCTGTTTGGCCGGTGCGGTGAATGTCTGATTTTATAGTCAATACGGTGACAGTCGCTTGCATTGGATCGATGTGCAACGGGAACTTGTTATCCTGTCCCTTGATGCTGAAGTAATCCTTTTCATGAATTTGCATCTTTCAAGTCGATGTCGTGGAAGGATTTTAAGGTTTCAAAATTAGTTCATCAACTTGTGTGAGAGATCAATCTCTGCCTAAAGTCGTCCTAAGAGAGGAAACTTCCCTGTAGGTTCAGAGTGTACTAAACTTTTGTTCTGTGGGCACTAGGTTCCACAGCTGTATATTGTGATGAACCATGGGTCGCCTTATGAGATTGACGGCCTTCTCATAGCCCTCCCCACTTTGCACCCCAAATAAGATTTTCCTTCATTACCCCGCTTTTAGGACCTGCAACTATAGTGCCGTCATTAAAACCGTTTATTCCGAAATCTTAAATAATACGCAGCGTAGTTAACTACCTTACCCTCCCCTCGCCTCAACCGGATCCACAAGCTTTCCCAATCGACCTTCAGCTTGCCACCCTGGCCGGAGATAATGCTGAGCGAAATTCATTAGCGTACCCCGCATATTTTACGAGTACCTATCAATCAATGCTTTCATCTGGGAAGCGATTTAATAAATCGCCATTAACAATGAGCCTGAAGCTTCAACAGCATGTCGAACATTTCCCCGATCGCAGGGGCCAATCGCAAAATTTATTTATCAAATTATTAATAACCTCCAAAGCCACTTGAAGCCGACCCGCATATCGACCATTGAACCGCGCACATCTATTGTTCCCGCCCGGCATGAACCAGTTCCAGTTCGAGCATTGTCCTATTTTACTATCTCCTTCGCGCCACATTGGGCCAATCCTCACGGGGAGCGGCACAATCGAGAATTAATGCGAAGCCATTTCGAACAGATTTTCTATTCCGTCTCGACTTTCCCTCGAACATCGCTGGACGTGGGGCGGGCAAGTGGATGGAAACACTAATTTGGGCGGAACATAGATACACGCATTCCACGCAACTGCCTATCATCCCCCTCCGCACAAGATATTAATCGAAATGAGTTTCTCTAACCCTATGCCCCAGATTGTGTACTTCGGTCCCTAAACACTGGACCGCAGTCGTCCTCGTCTCAGTCGCCGTGTGTCGTTGCTTGTGTGGGACCGTTCGTTGTCGTGTTGCATTGCGTTGGGCATTCAAAAGGATTTTATGTGACACAACTTTTATGGAAGATCTTTCTTATATGAGTTTCTGCAGTCTCGAGACCAGGTTCATTGGGGGTGATTTGGTCAATTCATTGTGTCTGCTGTGTGTGTGGGGCACAATGGCTGGAAAAACTTTCATGGTGAGTGGGGGGCGTCCGGCGTGCGAAAGGGGGCTGCAGGCGAAAAAAAGCGAAACAGCAACAAATCGGCACTTTGCTCTACGAGAGGACGAAATAACGCAACATCACCTCCATTACTAGACGCCTTTTGAATGACAATACAAAGGGAATCGAAAGATGAAATCCAAAGTGGGTGGAATCCATTAAGTGCGTTTAATGGTTCAGAAAATGATTTCTAGACAATGGAATGATGGGTGTGTGTAGGGGGCAGGGAGGGCGGCTAGTTCAATGGACGACTAGCGGTTTTCAACGTTTCCGTACTGCGGCTACAGTCCGTAGTCAGGCGGAATGCTACTGGCTCTGGCTGTATGATGCAACAACAGACGGGGTGGATTTTCGATTTCGAGTGATGAGTTGTGAACTTGGAGGCAGCTGCTTAAATCAAATCATAGAGGAAATTGAGTGCTATTGAAGTGTGATTTTCAGCTGTTTGGGGTTTCAGTGGTTTTGTTTTGAATGCCGCCGCGCAGTGGGGCAATATGGCCGAAAACCGTAAAATGTTGGGGGCACGAATTAACTTGGTTTTCAAAAGATGGCGCTACCTGCAAATTGTGGCTGTTCTTGGAAGCGATTGCCTTCTTCATTGGAAAGGAGTGGCATTTGCCGAAAATAGTTTGTGTGCATTAGCCTCTGGTTTAGACAGCAACAATGTTTTTTGCATTACCGAAAATGCCCGAATTAGATAAACTGCATTTGCAGGAAGTGGAAGAAAAGTGTAACTGAAGCCGAATAAATTCTTGTAGCAGCTTATGGTGGATCTGCCCCAACCGATAATTTATGCAGAGAGTGGTTTGGCCGCTTCAAAAGTGGAGATCTTAGTGTCAAAGACAAAGATGATCCTGGCAACCCAAAAATTCGAAGATGAGAAATTGGAGGCCTTACTGGATCAAGCTCTGTGAAAAAGGCAAAGTGAACTCGCAGAATTATCGAGGTGACTTAGAAAAATAATTTCCGTTCGGTCAAAGAAATTTGGATTTATTTAAAAGCAAGGAAATTGGTTGCCATAAGAGTTGAAACTGTAAGCGATTTTTCCCCTCGGAACCGTTTCTTGAAAGCCATCAAAGGGCGGGATGTTTGCACCGGACGGTAACTGCAGATGAAAACTGGATACTGCTGGATACTAGATTCTACGATAGCCCCAAGAGCAAAAGTACTATGCAAAGACTTACGATATCGTTCCATCATCGTAGCTAAAGAAAACCGTCAGCGATTTAAAGGTCTTACTCGGAATATGGTGGGATCAGACGGATGTGGTGTACTATGAGCTTCTAAAACTAGGCGAAACCATATACGGGAAACATTATCGACTGCAACTAACATTTTTGAACAGAGCATTGAATGAAAAGCGACCAGAAACAATCGCAACATGATAACGGTCGGCCCTACGTGAATGTAGCGATCGAAAACTACCAGTAAACTTTAAAACGAAATGTCTTACCTCAACCACATATTCGCTAGTCCTTAATCCTTCCGATTATTGCCATTTTCGACGGATGCAAAACCATTTTGGGGGCTCACCGGTTCGGGCGTTTTCAAAATTGTAAGGGCTGGTTTATTTTTTTTTTATAAATTTACAATTTTCCTAGAGCTTCGTGTATAAAGGTGGGACTTCTAATTATGCCCTAAAATAAAATTCTGATATACGGATAACAAAATTCTATGAAAATTGCTTCTTGGGTTTTTCTTCTTCTTGTGACGCTACAGTCCGGGGTGGACCTGGACCTCAACCAACATGCCCCTCAAGCCAGCATGATCTTTCGCTAGTCTCCAGTTGCGCATTCCAAGTTGGTTGGGGTCATTCTCCATTTGTGGGCGTCACCTTAGCCTAGCCCGTCCTCTGTTGCATTGTTCCAATGGCTCAGATTTGAAGACTTTTCTGGCCGGAGCAGTGGTGTCCATACGCTCTACATGGTCTAGCCATCTTAAGCGTTGAATCCGAAGACACTTGACTAAGCACATGTCGCTGTACAGCCCATAGAGTTCGTCATTAAATCTTCTCCTTCAGATGACATCAACGCAAACAGGACCAATCGTACGCAAAACTTATCTCTCGAAAAGACTAAGGACTTCCTCATCCGCTGTTAGTAACGTTCAGGTTTCCGCGCCATAGAGTAGGATTGGGATGATCAAGCTGTTATAAAAAACAACCTAAGTCCTTCGAGACAGGGCTTTATTACTCAATTGTCTCTTGAACCCAAAGAAACAGCGATTGGCAACCGTAATTCTGCGTTTAATTTCGGTACTGGTGTTATTGTCCCTATTTGGGTTAAGGAGAAATAAAAACAGACTTGACGGATGGACCCACCGTCTTTGGAAACGAAACTTTAGAAACGAAGCACCAGTGGTTGCTTTAGCATTTCATGAAACCATTGAACCATTTCTCGCTATTACACAGCGTACTGAGTAATTGTGATGACTATTAGGTGGGAGTTCTTATTTCGTCTATTCCTGATTTTTTTTATGTTTCTATCTCTTCTGAGTATTTGACACGACTCAAGGAGAAATAATTGTCTATGGCAATCGCCTCCAACTGTGCCTTACAAAGAAGGTATTAAACTGTAGGCCCCTTCACTTGTAAGTGCAAACTAGGCCCTGCTAAGTTATGAACTGCTGCGAATTGAATTTAATGAAATGTGTGACAAGGATATGTTTACAATTGAGCAGAGAGCTCAACTGAAATTAATCATTTTGTTTTTCACAGTTAAGTGGCTATAAGCATCGTCCTGCTGCAGTCCTAGCTGGAATCCATGGTGTTAAGCTGTAGTTACAAAAAGTCGACTATCATTGCAGTACAGTTACCGTCATTCAGTTTCATTTTCTTTTTTCCTGTGTTTGGAAAGCAGGTTAGGTGATCTCACTAGTTTTTTGAATGCTTTGATGAGCGTTTAAAGTTGCTTACTCCATTACTTGCCGTTGGGGCTTCAAAAACTAATCTCATCTGAGAGGACTTCAGTGCTTCGGGTATTCACAAATGAACTGCTTTACCAATTTATGTACGTTCTTCCATCGTGATATGATGTAAAAATAATACACTCCCTTACATAACCTTGCTGAATATTTTAACAAAATTAAGTCATTTGAACATTTGACATCTGGTGAAACAGAATAACTCCTAGAACTTTCATTGCTATTTGTAGGTTCGCATTCGGCAAACTATGCAGCCTGGGGTGGCTGGGGTCGATTACTGTCATCATCTCTTTCTAATTAGCTCGGGGCAGTCATTCAATTTCATGCACACAGCTGATTGAGATCCTTTCCGGTTGATCACACAATCGTATGCAAAGTATTCCTTAACCACCTTTTCGGTCGGGAATGGAATTGATGACTTTTGAGCCACACTTTCTTGGTGACCTCTTCTGAGGAATTAAAATTTTTTTATCAAGACCGATATCGGTCAGTCTTGTGCTACAAGTTCTTAGGATGCGTTTATGGTATTTCGGTGACTTTTGTGCGGTTTCAAGTGATGCCGTAGATGGCACCACGCAGCCCACGTGGCACCTTGATTCTTCAGCAAATACTGGTGTTCTGTATACATGATATTTTTCACTTATGAGATATGTAGTTTATTGCCGCCTCTAAACGTTGAATTTTGAAATGATTCTTTGGAAGAGAAGATGCCGTGAATACGAGTTAGAAACCAAAAATCGAAATTGGGACCATCGCCGAGTATCTCGACGCTGTAACGTCATGAAGAGAGATTTTCCAAATTGAGGAAGGCAGCATTTGACATGGGCATGGGCCTATGCACACGAGGCAATGTCCTTGATCGCGCTCAACGTGGCGAGCTGCCAAGACTATCCTCGTCCGTGCATAGGTCAAGTTGACATACAGCCTCCAAGTGGCGCCCCCTGGATAGCCATCACAGCATCCGTTGTGTGGTGAACCAATGTATGCAGCGACTGGCCTACCAGTCTGTAGGTTGTGCGTGAGGCTAACTCCCTCACCACACAAAAATAACCGAGTTCAGCAACGACAACTTGCCTCGGATATGGACGGATCCAACGTTGACGACCCCGGAAAACGAACAAAGGACAACGATTTTCGGTTCTGCACGTGGAATGTGAGGTCCCTTAACAGACCACGTGCAGCCGAACAACTTGCGGAGGCCCTTGACTGCTACAAAGCAGATATCACCGCCATCCAGGAAGTGCGATGGGATGGGCCGGGCAGAAAGAAGATGAAGAACTGCGACATATACTACAGCGACTGCTACAGGGAGAGAAGGCAGCGCCTATTCGGATGCGGATTTGTTGTTCGAGGCAGACTTAGGCAAAAAGTCATAAGCTACGATCCTGTAAGCGAACGCCTCATGACAATCCGCATTAAGGCTAAATTCGGGAACATCAGCCTGATATGCGCTCACGCCCCGACAGAAGAAAAGGATGACAACAGCAAGGATGAGTTCTATGATCTCCTAGAAAGAACATACGATCGATGCCCCAGCTATGACACCAAGATCGTTCTAGGAGATTTCAATGCTCAGCTGGGGAAAGAGGACATCTTTGCTGGCGTCATCGGGAAACACAGCCTGCACGACACGACTTCCGGAAACGGACTCAGGCTACTGGACTTCGCCGCGGGGCGGAACCTCTCTATGAGCAGTACGCGGTTCCCACATCGCAACATCCATAAAGGAACCTGGCGATCCCCTGATCAATCAACCGTCAACCAGATTGATCACGTTGCGATCGACGTCAGACACTCCTCCAACATTCTCGATGTCCGAACATTCCGAGGCGCTAACATCGACTCGGATCATCACCTTGTTGTAGCCAAGGTAAGAACCCGGATATCGAGAGAACAACGGAGTCGAGATAGGCCGAAACGGTTTGACGTCGGAAAGCTACAATCGCAACAGGTCGCTGGGATCTTTGCCGACCGAGTCTCCCTAAAACTCTCCCAAAGTTCGACGCTGCCTGCACTAACAATAGAAGAAGAATGGAAACGTTGTCAAAAAGCCATCAAAGAAGCTGCCACTGATGTGCTGGGTTTCACGCCACCACCTAGGAGGAACCCATGGTTTGACGACGAGTGCAGGCAGGCACATGCAGCCAAACAGGAGGCCTACCAGGCAACGCTGCATCGGACAACGAGAGCTGTTCGTGAGCTCTACGAACAGAAAAGAAGGGAAGAGAACCGGCTTCTCAGAAGGAAAAAGAGAGAGCATGAGAAGCGCGCGGTCGAAGAGATGGAGAGATGTTATGGCAGGAATGAAGTCCGAAAGTTTTACCGAAAGGTGAAACAGCTATCCGGTGGATACAGGGTTCGGACCGAAGCCTGCCGGGACCAAAACGGAAACCTAGTAGTAGAGTCGCAATCGATTCTGAGAATCTGGAAAGATCATTTCTGCAGACTCTTAAACGGCGATGACGACCCAAATCCCGCTGTTAGGCAGAATGTTCCACTTAATTTGGACGATGATAGACAAGAATTCCGTCCCCCCGACTTAGACGAGGTCAAGATAGCAATATCGAGACTGAAGTCAAATAAAGCTGCTGGAGCGGATGGACTGTCCGCAGAACTGTTCAAAGCGGCTGGGGATGACCTGGTTGGGCGCATGCACCAGCTCATCTGTAAGATATGGTCGGAGGAAAGCATGCCCGATGAGTGGAATCTCAGTGTCGTCTGTCCGGTCCACAAGAAAGGATACCCCTTCGACTGCGCCAACTATCGAGGGATAAGTCTCCTTAACATCGCATACAAGATCCTCTCTGCCGTATTGTGTGAACGCCTGAAACCGTTTGTCAACAACCTGATTGGTCCTTATCAGTGTGGTTTCAGGCCAGGGAAGTCCACCATCGACCAAATCTTCACACTACGGCAGATCCTGGAAAAGACCCAAGAAATGCAAATCGACACTCACCACCTATTCGTCGATTTCAAGGCCGCATATGACAGTGTGCATAGAGACGAGCTATACAATGCCATGTCTAGTTTTGACATTCGTACCAAACTCGTCAGATTGTGTAGGATGACGATGGAGAACTCTCGCTGCTCCGTCAAGGTCGGGAACGAACTCACCGAGACCTTCAATGTCAAAAAAGGTTTTAGACAAGGCGACGCACTGTCATGTGACTTCTTTAACATCATCCTTGAGAAGATCGTGCGTAACTCACAGGTCAACACCAGAGGTACGATCTTCCAAAAGTCAGCTCAATTGCTAGCTTACGCCGACGACATTGACGTGATTGGTCGAACACAGCGAGCCGTCAATGATGCGTTTGCTGGCATTGAAGTAGAAGCGGCTAAAATGGGTCTGGTGGTAAATGAGGGCAAAACGAAGTACATGCTGTCATCAAGGAAGGACACACAACATCGGCGTCTCGGACAGAGCGTCACACTAGGCAGCAGAAACTTCGAGGTAGTCAAGGACTTCGTCTACCTAGGCTCCGCAGTAAACAGGGACAATAACACCAGTACCGAAATCAAACGCAGAATCACTCTTGCCAATCGCTGTTTCTTTGGGCTCAAGAGGCAATTGAGTAATAAAGCCCTCTCTCGAAAGACTAAGCTTGCTTTATATAACACCTTAATCATCCCAGTCCTACTTTATGGCGCAGAAACTTGGACACTACTTAAAGCGGATGAGGATGCCCTTGGTCTCTTCGAGAGAAAAGTTCTGCGCGCGATTTTTGGTCCTGTTTGCGTTGATGGCATCTGGAGGAGAAGATTCAACCACGAACTGTATGGGCTGTACAGCGGCATGAGCCTAGTCAAGCGTCTACGGATACAACGCTTAAGATGGCTAGGCCATGTAGAGCGTATGGACACCACTGCTCCGGCCCGAAAAGTCTTCGAATCTGAGCCATTGGGACAACGCAACAGAGGACGGCCCAGGATAAGGTGGCGCACACAAGTGGAGAAGGACCTCAACCAATTTGGAGTGCGCAACTGGCGGCAGCTGGCGAAAGATCGCGCTGGCTGGAGAGGCATGTTGGTTGAGGCCCAGGTCCACCCCGGACTGTAGCGCCACAAGAAGAAGAAGAAGAAGAAGCATTTGACTTCAAATCTGAGTCATTGGGACAACGCAAAAGAGAACAGCCTAGACTAAGGTGGGGCACACAAGTGGAGAAGGACCTCAACCAACTTGGAGTGCGCAACTGGCGGCAGCTGGCGAAAGATGGTGCTAGCTGGAGAGATGAGAGAGATGCTGGTTGAGGTCCAGGTCAACCCCGGACTGAAGTGCCACAAGAAGAAGAAGAAGCAGCATTTGACTTCCAATTTCCCAAGGGTGCTAAATACAGAAGCACGGACTTCAAGCCGCTACACTTCTTTATGTTTAATCTTTAGGTTGGGTGCAGTCCCTGTAAAAGAAACAAAATTAGACCAACTTAGAGAATGTTTTCTCAGAACGCTATCTGTCAGCTGTGTTGCCTTATAATTTTGAAACAAATATAAATTTGACACAACAATAAGAGTATTGACTTGCGTTGTGAATGGGGAATATCTGTACAAATGTAATCAATACTCGTTCATTTGGAAACTGAATGCGTTTGAAGGAAGTCCTTGCAAATCGGAAAAATCACTTGTATTGTACAGCCCTTAACACATATCATGCGCCTGCAACTCCCAGAGTCAGCAAAACAAATAATCGCACAATGTACACTCATGGCACCAGCTACTGTGTTCCGTGTTTTTTTTTTTTTTGCATAAAATATACGGTGGAAATCCTTGCCAGGGATTTGCCAGGCTATCCATTGTTTTCAAAATAACTGCCCAGCTTTCCCATTAAATCTGATTTTTTTGTTCCAGCTTAACGAGTGACACACTTTATCTCGAACTCCACTGTTGCCAACGATTCATCGCCAATAGCAAAACACAGAGAAACAACACTCAAAAGAAATCCACTTCAGAGAGAAAAGAACAGACTGCGCCTTCAAAGACACCCTCTCCCCCCCGGTAAAGGTGAATATTTTCTAATGTTTATGGCACTTGCAGACGAAGTGAAATGGGGCAGTTTATTGTGCACGCAATACGGCTTTAATTCCACTTCCCGCAACACTGGAATGTCTCCTCCAGCGTATGCCGCCGCGCTCTCCTTGCCCGAAAACCACAAGAAACTATACAAAAACAGACAGCCGGGGAGTGAGAAGGCGTTTATGTATATTTCGAGACACAAAGCGGCAAAACAAACACCCACCAGGGCGGCACAGCTAAATGGTAATACTTAGCCTTGGTAAATATTGTCCTTTGCACATCCAGCCAGTGATTGTCGTCGTGGCCTTTTTTCCCGTTTTGTCAACTTATTTATCTTAATAAAATAATTTGCATTCCATTAACATTCACGCATTCGGCGCTCTGCTTGTAGACGCTGTCTGACGGGCAAACATTCCAACCCGGTTGCGAGAGAGGACTTTTGATGAATCGCCGCTTACAGGGACGTTAATGAGCAACTGAACTATGAAGGGGCCGATTTAAGTGTTTATCTGAAAATTAAATCAAATTGTGTCGTCATACTCTTGTCTGCCGGCCTTGTGGGTGCGCCATCCACCCACCCGCGGAGGCTGCGATGGTCCTCGAGGGTGGTTCAGAGTGTCACAGCACAGCAGAGTGTTTTTTTTTAGTCTTCATTTAACCACATCGGAGGTGCTTGAAAAAATTCATATACCCGAGGAAAGTGAGCACTTAACAGGGAAAATTGAGACAGCAACCCTTTCACATGACAGAGAGAGAGAGAGAGTAAGCGGTGACGGTGGGTCTCAGCGTCTTTGGCGAAGCTGCACTTAACGTGCTCAAATATCGCACAAACGATGCGGATATCACTTTTAATGGAGATTTTTAATGGGTGATGTGCCTAACCTAATTAGGAGGGGGTACCACATCAAGTGCATGTGTGCGCCTTTATAATGAGCACTAGGAGTTTATGACCTGTGTAATATAATCCTTATGAATCGCTTGTGGAGACGTCTTACGTTTGTGATGGTTTGCAGATTGTCGGGTGCTTTCACGAGTGGCGGAGCGAGAATTTTTCAGATCATTTAAGGCTGCTTTGTATGCGGCGGAATTTCTCCCATCCAGGGCACTCGGAAATGGTGTGGGATGTCTTTGTACTGAAAGCATTTCATGGCACAGAGGAAAATTCGTTTTTCCTTTATTTTTTTCTTTCATCAGTTACGAAATGACGTTTCTTGTGTTCAGGTCTCATGTGTCGCGCCAAAGGACTCAAGTGGAGTTTGGAGATGCAATGGAATAGGCGCAAACGAAGATCTGAACTTTCGGTCAGATGGCTTTGAATGGAGGGAATATGGACGTCTTTGAGGGGCGTTGTTTAAGCAAAGATTTATCAGACCAATTGCGATGGATGCTTTTGCGTTCGGAGAGGAATGCATTTTCAAAGTGAAATCAAAATCAATAGTTTACGGGATTGGATGGTATGGCAGTCCCTTTACTTTCACCCAAGTTATTCAGTTTGTGTGTTGACCATGAGAAACTAGAGGAGACCAGTGGTGAATGATGTTAACCCTGTCAATTCATCATTTCGTGATGGTGACCTCATTACCAATTGGAAGAACAATCATTAGTGGAAGCAGTCGGTGAAGCGATGGGTTCTTAATTTTTAAAGAAAAACAAAAAACTTGATAAAAGTTTAATATGTACCTAGACATTTAGTGTAATGTAAGTTGGTTAAAAGACGCTAGACCTGGCGCATGTCGCAGTGCAGCCCATAGAGTTCGTCGTTAAAACTTCTCCTCCAGATGCCATCAACCCAAACAGGACCAAAAATCGCACGCAAGACCTTTCTCTCGAAAAGGCTAAGGGCTTCCTCATCCGCTGTTAGTAGCGATGTCTGCGGACTTCCTGATGACAGCACGTACTTCGTTTTTCCCTCGTTAACCACCAGACCCATTTTAGCAAATGCCACATTAACGGATCCCTGTGTTCGTCCAATGACGACAATGTCATCGGTGTAACCTAGCAGTTGAATGGACTTTGAAGTATCGTGCCTCTTACGCCGTGCCATTCGCAGTACGCAACTGGAGGCAGCTAGCGAAAGATCGCGCTGGCTGGAGAGGCAAAATGGCTGAAGCCCAGGTCCATACCGGACTGTAGCGCCACAAGAAGAAGAAGGTGTATAAAGGATGAATGAAAGTTCATCACTTGCACTCAAACCTTGCCGTAATGGAATGCTCACTGTGAACCGTCAATGAAGCGTCTGTTGGCAGGGAAGGGAAGTGCTAAAACTCGATCTAATGGGCAAAGAGGAAACAACAAATCATTTGGTGTCATTCGACGACTCTCGGTCAGAGTGTCGCAATGGGCAGCAAAAAATTCAAAAAAGTAAGATTGTCAAGGACGTCATCTATTTCGAATTCGTACGTTGATGACGTCTGGAAGAGAAGTTTTCAGTTCTCTTTAGGGTGTGATGTGGCATTCTCTAGTCAAGTGTCTAGTCTAATGGCATGGGCTTGTAGAGCGCAAAACAAAGCTACGTCACACTGTGACCACACAAGACTGTCTGAGCAGTTTTTAATCCTAAAACTAGAACTTATACTGATCCTACCTCACGCAATGATGTTGTTTCGCCTTGATTCCGATTTCTCATTCGGATGCTGAAGATAAATCAACAACCTATCCATTTGATTAATGTTAAGCACCAACGACTTTTCACTTAATCGGATCATCTCAGGGTTATGAAGTCCCCATTCTCCATAATTCATTACAGAGCCGATTATCCCAGCGTTCGTTTGACTTGCCATAACTCTCCATGACACTTGCCACACAAGTTGTCCACTCGGCCAGTCAAACTGACACAACAGTTTGTGGCCGCACTGCCGCCGTCGCCGTCGCCGTCGCCACCGCCGAGCAGAAAAGGATAACATACCGTGGTTAGGAGTGGTGTTTGCAATTCCAATAGGTTGTCAAGTCGCATTATCGTCGACCAGCTGGACGGGACCGTTCTGCACATGCGACGGAGTGGATACGAAACCACCACCTCCCTCTCAGAACTTTTCAAACGCTCTGTCCCGCCACCCAGTCCACACTTCATTCATTCACCGCACGAGAAAAACACTTAAATTGACAGTAAAAGTGTCAGCAGAACTGGCAGGACACACTCTGCATGCTCAAAGCCCCTATTCATTTCTCCGCAGGAACGTGTGCACACGAACACACGTGCAAGTGCGCAAAGGGCACTCAGAATTTGCCAGAGTGTCTTATTGTTCGGAAGTATTTTTTACGCCTGCCACCCGGTCGACCCACACTTTGTTTATGGTTAAGTGGAATGTTGTTGTTTATTTGCTCCTCAAGGGAGATGAAGAGATAAAAATGACTGACCTCATGTGAGTCAAGGAGTAGCAACCGAGAGAAATAATCTCATCCAGTCAGAGAACGCCCTCCATTCGACGAAGAACAAAGGGAGAGTGTGATGGGGGGGTCCATCAGCTGCAGCTCTGTCGCCGGCTACTGCCGCTAACATCCATTAAAGAGGTTAAAAGTTTTCCACTTGATTTTAACTTCTTTCTCCCTTTGTGTGAGTCCGCACAATCTTCGTGACGGGGGACGGGGGGAACTTAAGCGGGATTAGGAATTACGAGGAATTGGGGAGCACCGTCTTTGACTATTGTCAGCGTTTAGTATTAAAGTGCAGCGCACGGGCGAACGTGAAGAAATCGAGAGTTTTCTGCTTAAGTGGTGACGCAGTCGAGGGAGCAATCTCCGTGTGAGTGCTGCGATCTAGGAATTATGATGTCGTTTCTTGGGTTTATGTTTATTGTGGCCACTGAAGGAGTTTTCATGGGGCTTCAGTTATTTTAAGTTCGTCTGAGAACTTTGTGCTTTGCCGGGCATGTGGGCATGGAGCGTTACTGCTCTTCTCTCAGCCAGCTCAGTTCAGTTCACATCTCCCGTGACTCTTGACACAGCTGGTGTGAAGAAGATGAACAACTGATTTTTACTCTCCCATGAAGCCTTGCATAACCGTTTACGATGCGCTGTAGTCCTTCATGTAAAAATACAATCTGGGCGTCTCACCCTTAACCACCTTTGCAGAGGTTCACGTAAACGGGGATTCCTTGAGGAAAAAGAGCTGACAAGAGATTTTCTAAGAATCGAGTCCCCTGAGTCCATGGAGGCGCAGGGCAGAACACTAATGGGATTGTAATTTTCTAAAACGTGTTGCAAGAAATGCGGGAAAAACTCCAGCAGTCCCCTTAAAAGTTTCTCAGTCTAATACCTACAATCGTGAGTCGCTCAAGCACATGAAGGAAGTCATTTGACATTCATGGAGAACATCCTTCCGAATGTCATATCTAAATCGAGCTGCACACAAACCACCAAACTGCCATCCCTCGCTCGCACATTGTCCACCCACAAGTCTGCATCCCCAAGTCGACTGTTTTTTCTCAGCTCTGCAGCAGTGTGCAGTGCTGTGAATTTCCATTTCATTCTTGTCAGAGAGGAACGGGTGGAAGGGTGAAAGAAAAGAAACCAGCACACCACCTTAAGGTGATGTGAGAATGAGGGGAGGAGGGGAGGGGGGGAGTGATATGGATACACATAACTGCACTTCACCGGATTTAATTAAGAGAAAGGCCAAGCAAAAGGTTAATGTTTACCTGCGGCTGGAAGAGGCAATGAAGGACCACTTCATTAAGCACAAGGAGTGTCGCACCCACACACATGCATGCTCCGAGTGCGAAACCTACCCTTCAAGTGGGCAATTGTTTTCTTCAACGACAACGATACAATCACTTTGTTGGGATGGATTATTTCCCGCTTACTTTGGGCCTCATCTTTCTTCATGTGTGGGCGGCTGGCGTGCGGTTCGATACGGTGTGGTACTCAAATTTCATTCACAGCCGGGTGTGGCAGCCCACGTGGCACCGGATAAGGCTTAATGGCGGTATAATCAGAAATGCTTTTGGAACTCAATCTACTTATGGGACAATGTTATCCAAAGACAGTTCCTGCTCTTGTTTGTCAAGTTCCTGAAGTGTGTGTCTGATCGCAGTCTTTTGTCGCATTTCGCTTTCAGATTGCATCGTTCCTTGGAACGGAAAGCGCCTGCCAAATATACACATACAAACTCCCACGCCCTCTTCGGGTGAGGAGTGCCAGGCACAGCGATGAATGAAAGCAATGAGAGAAAACCAGGTGAACAGTTTAATTTGTTATGAGGTGAAGTAAGTAATTCCGGGTGTGTAGCTGCTAGCCGTGAGCGCAAGGACCTCTCGGCTGCGAGGGTAATTCATTTCAGTCAGCCCCCAGCCCCCTTTATCCCGTCCCAACGGATCTAAATTAGTAAATGCGATTGTTTACGATCCCCATTTGGGTGATTTTTCTGATTTTCTCACATCGCGTTGTTGCGGGGCCGGCGCGCGTAACGAGCAACAGCGGATTTCGCCGACGGTAAAGCTCAGCTACATTGCGAGTGTAATGGTGGCATTAAGTTTGGCTGATTTCGCCGAGGTGGCAAACGGGGAAACAGGGCAAAACATAAGATGCCGGGTAAGCTTGTAGCTGATTGCGGCAAAGTACGAGGGCTGGGGCTGCAATTTCTGTTAGTTTCTTTGAAATTAAATTATTCAGAACATAAAGTACTTAAAATTCGTTTCGGAAATGAAGAAAGAGCGCACAGGATGTTCAAGGATTTCAGCTCTAGCTGGTTGGCTTGCTTCATGTTCCGTAGTGAATAATTATATTTTATGATGCATCCTAATTTGTTGCATATTTTTCAGGAGATGAGCAATTTTCACAGATGCTGTTGGTGTGATGAATATTTTGTTGCACGTCTCAACGGGGTGGATTCCTGGAAAATTCATCTCAATTGAGGATGATGCTGAACATTCATTCGTCCTCCCTTTTGAGTGGATTTGTTTTAAATAATTCCGACACGACGACGTGAAGTGTGTAAGCTGCCTAACATGTGTTTGCCGGAATTATTGAGTAGAACACTTGCATTACTACTTGCTGGTGTTTGAATGATTTCCAAGGCAAATATCTTGATTCCTCTAAATCAATTGAAAGTCAAAACCCACAAATGAAAATAGTGAGCTTCGTTAGTCATTTGCGGGTGCGCCTCCAAGGGAATTAATTATTTGATAGGGTTGCGGTTCATTGCGAATGGAAGTGAGGAAGTGATGGAATGTTAAATTTCGCATTTGAATGCAAAAATATGCATTTGGAAAGGTTTTTAAAGGCTAAAGTACAATTTCGTTGTCTAGCCCAGTTTCTTTGGGAGAATTATTTCGCAGATGGATTATGATAAGGCGAAAATTCAGAGGCGAGAGAAATGTGCACATAGAATGGACGCACCTAAGAATTTGCTAAAAAATTAGTACATATGTAAATGTACATAACAACCCCGATTTTGTTTTGTGTAAATAATAAAATTTTTGTCACTTTGAAGATATCATGGCGAACAATCAAATCTCCTTATATACTATGGAGGAATCTGCATAAAATGTTTAAGTTAAAGGGTGATCCAAGGAACACGGAAGAATGATCTCAGCCATAAGCTCTTCAAATGTTCTTCGCATATTGAAGTACGCATTTTTTTAAAAATATTCCCAAAGAAGGGAGATCATCGTTGTCTTTCAATCAACATCGCCATTTTCCGCTCAAAAGAGTCGTTGTTTCATGCACTGTGAAGCAAGTGCAACAATCCTCTTATCCATATCCTCAATTTCTAACCACAAGATGTCCCTTATCATGTCGCGATAGTGAACACCCTTCACGTTAACTGCTTGGCTGACAAGACGCCGCCAGTCATTTTTTGTAGACATACCTGCTTTTTAACAATCACTTCTTTCTGTTCAATCAAGCATTCGCCGTATTGCAACGACGCTTGAGACGGTCAGTTGGCTTCCGCTCTTGATTTAGTCGAACCTTGCAAGTGTATAAAAACAATCTTTGTTTGAAATTCGCTTCATTGATGTCCTTGAAATATTCAATTGGTTGGCACTACGACAAGACGAGGTGGACGGCTCTTCTGTCACACTATCTTGAACAACGGCAATGTTTTCCGCAACCTAAGTGGACGAACCTTCCCAGGTGTTTTCACATTTCTTACAGACCCGATTTGCTAATTTGATTGCTTGTGCTGACCAGAACATTATTAAAAAAAGGGCATTTTGATTTGAACGCCCATTTTTGTAAAAGCTTCAACAATCTTTGTGTAATTGAGTGGCACTAGAGCCCACAAGAGCCCAGGGCCGAGATGCTACAACAACTACTCCTGATGTGCGAGCCACTGTTCTGCTACTACTGATCAAGCCACACTATCCACCAAAAAGTAGTAAGTAGCAACGTGGACGTCGTCCATTCTAGGATAACCGATCTGAAGGACTTGTCTTTTTTATGTAAGGTGGTTTACTTTTTGTGGCTACATAAACTGGGCAAGCGTGAGATACACTCGCACGAAATCGGTTTCGTTTATTTTTTTCAACAACATTTGCCAATAGTTCAAACATGTATTCTAACGGGGAAAAAGATGTTTAACTGGAATTTGTTAAAGTAACACAGCATATTTTTTTACAACAAGGATCAATATATAAAATAATTGAGAGGTACTACAGCCCACAAGGGCCTTGCGCGAAAAGATGTAAAATATATAAGAAACTAACTATAACCGGGATATACTTTTAAAAGTCGTATTTAGGGATATTGCTAAATTCCTTCGACATTAAGAAGTGGGTACAGTAGACGTTTTAGGTCGCGGTAACAGTGTCTTTCTTTAACATTACCCATGTTCAAAAATTCTATTAAAACGCTTTGTACATTTGGGTCTTTCAATCTCAAGTCTATCTATCTTGCTTTGAAGTGATAATTTTAACATTTACCAATCACTTTGAAAAGCTTGATGCTTCTTCTCTGCATTTACGTCAGCATTGTTTTTTTGAAATGTCTTTGACATTAAGTCTTGTGACACTTAGTGAATACTCCGCAAGCTCCTGGTCTTAAATCCGTAACAGTAGCTATGATCTTGTCTAGAAAGCAGAAATGGAAAATAGTTACTGGATATTATGTAGGTATCCTCCCTTTCTATTCTTTTTACTGATTTTTAAATTGGCCAAAAATACGTTCTCATGACCTATACAAAATCTTGTCATTTGCATCTGACAACCTTTTTAAAACCGGAAAAAACAGTCCGCAGCATATAGAAAATCAAAACTGATTGAATGTGACACACAGTTGAAACCGTGTTGCTCGCCTATTAAATTCTTCCTTGCTGCAGCAAAGTCAACCTTAGCAGCTTTAAGTTACTGAAGTGAACAAGCAGAAACAGCTACAATCCAGTCAGTGTGATGGACATTACACACGGCCCGAATGAAATTTCATCTTCTGCTCGAGGGACTGACGATATTTCCCAGAACAATTTACTAGTTAAGTAGAAACGCTTATTGATTTAGGTTCATTTAGATTTCCGCGCAATGTAGTTTTGCCGCA
This sequence comes from Eristalinus sepulchralis, assembly GCA_944738645.1. NCBI lineage: Eukaryota > Metazoa > Arthropoda > Insecta > Diptera > Syrphidae > Eristalinus > Eristalinus sepulchralis. The sequence goes on from OX122886.1 coordinate 62,163,182, forward strand.
GGCTATGCAACCCACCCGTTAAAGCGTAGACCCCCCCTTCCAGAGTTACAGCCCCCACTCATCTCTCATGTTGAATGTTTTTCCAACCAGTAGCTGCATTCCTGTAAATATTTTCCGCCCGACATCATCAATTACCATATTCCAAACATACAAATTAACCCCCACACTCCCTCCCCCTCACGGAGCGTACAATGTGTAAAGCACAGATAGAACTTATTTACAACCGCATTACGCTGCCGCATATTGAGCGGAGCGTTGCATGGAAGTGATTGCGCCTTCTGCTGCATTGGAATCACGGACGGATCGAATGTGCTGCAGCGAATGTGCTCCTGCGGAATTTTAATGGTTTGATGTATTACAACCAATTGTCAACCCTCGCAAATAACTCCCAGCCCCCACCTACCCACCGCCACCGTAGGTGAGCCCGACAACGGCGCAGAAATTCCCCACTACTGTTTTCTCATGGGTGTTTATTTTGTCCTCCCGAATTAACCCTTCCATCCAAAGTCAAACAACACCACAATCACCATCGAACACCCTTTCAGATAATAGTGCTGCATGTGTGCCTGCTTGCTGCCTGTGTGTTGTTGTGTAACTTTGTGGGAATTGTTTTAAAATTCCTCTCACCCTGACCAATGAACTAGATGCTAGTTGGGGACATTCGTATTCATTAGTGCGAAACGATTTGTAGACCTTCCACAGCAACCCACAAAAAATAAAGAAACACCATCACAACCCCCGCCCAAAAAAAACAAAACGAACCCCAAACATATCGATAGGAATACAAATGCACGAATTGCACGCTTTGTTTGTCCCAGACCAGACCGGCAACTGTACGACACACGTGTTTTTCTCTTCCCAATCAGGTGGCAGTGACTTCGATCAACAATTGGCTGATTTTTCAACTTCGCACAGCAACCTTATCCAAATGCCCAATATACGACAGCAGTTAAGTGCATCTAACGTCACTCTGTCACCCCATAGGGTGAGTGGCAGCGTTGTGCCGACAGTGTCAACATCGCTATCGGCTGGCGGCGGCAGCGGCAGCGGTGGTGGCAGCACTAGTCGCTACTTATCGTCCCAGAAGAGTCCCGTGCCGCCGATGCTGGGTCACGGGCAAAAGCCCCGTAGCAGTTATCCTGAACTGTTGCAGCCACGGCTCTCGCTAAATGGGACGGTTACAGCCCACAGGCACTTAGTGCCATCCCCCCGGCCATTGTTTCGGGAACAGAGTTCACGTTCGATCCAGCCGTTCATAGAGAGCTACGCAGGCACAGCGACGGGCAGTGGCATGCATACGACAGAACTGTCAATCACACCATCTGTCACTGGTGATGAGCAGTATATTGATCTAGGCAGTCTGAGACGCTTCTCCATAGATCGTCAGAGTTTCAATGGTAAGCACCAGGGTGCTGAGGAGGGGAAACTGTGTTGTGCTACTTCAACTGATCAAAAATAACCGCACTGAGTCGGACGTTGCTAACAGATTTTCTTGTTTTCTCTTTTTCCCTGTTTGTAGATCTTGGATCGAAGTTTGGTATGTCGCGACCGCCATTTGGTCAAAGCGTTTCACAGCAAGGTTTCTTCTCATCACACGACAGCCTGACAACACCATGCGTGACGCGTGCCTCAAATCCGCATGTAGCCACCACTGCCTCCGAAATGGATTTGACACGAAAGCCACAACGACGAAAATCGCGTGGCCGTCTGAAAGCCGGCGAGCAACCCCTGCTCGGCTCATGGAATCGATCCGGAATGCGAGGCTCCCAAGATAATACATTGGGCGGTGGGACTTTGCCATCCAGTAATCAGATAAACAGCGGGAACTACTGCAATGGAACTGATAGGTAAGTCACTTTAATTGAGTGCCAAAATTTACATGCACCCTTTGGGGTCTTTTTCAGCTAAACTGAAACTAGTTTCACAAATTGATAGAATTCTCAGTCCCTGAGGGTCTTTTTTAAAGGCTTTCACATAACTACTGTTCATCGGGTATCCTAAATGGGAAGTTCAACCCTCCTCTCTGCCACACAAAACTACCAAAAACTGCTACCATCCATTACTTATAGGTCGATGTAGCCATGACAGGACTGCAGAGTCCCCCCCGGGAGCACACCCACTTCACCTAAAACAACGGAGGGAAGCACAAGCCTAGAGGCGGCTACTAAGTCCTCCCTGCGGTAGCGGAATATGTCTTCATTCGGCACATTGAAGTGTGTCAGCTTTGAAGCGTGTAATTAAAATCCAACGGGCGCCGTTCAAAGAAATGTGCTCCGCGTCGGGCGCCATAATCTCCAGCTGTTGCATTTTGATTTCGTTTAAAATAATTTTCATTTCATTACAATTATACACTCGGTCTTCCTTTTCCCGTATCCTTTCATTTTTATGTATCTTCGTGTCGTCCCAGAGGGAAAATTAAATTCTTTCTGCAGACACATTTGCGTCCTCTTCAAAGGACATCCATCAGAGGTCCGTTCTGAATTAATTGTGCTTCATCAAAGTCATTTGCATGCATTTCCTTTTGGTTGTGATTAAAAATAAAAAAGCGAACAAAAAAAAAGCAAACAGGAAAAACAGCAGAAAAGAATGAAAAATGGAGAGGAGTGTGCACACTATTGATATACGTATACAAAAATAAGACAGATGGATCTTTTTGTCAGGGCTCCGGAGGAGAGATTATGATTTGGTAATTCTTTTGATGTGCTGCTGGATCCTTTAATGTGCTTTGTCAGTCAGGAGGAGGCTCTTAGACAGTTGGACAGGAGAGGATCGGGTTTAATGTATTTCCCTCTTGCAGTCCGCCTTCGTTCTCCAGAAAAGATTAACTGAAGGATGACTTCATTACGAGGGTGGCGCAGAGTGAGTGTCCTAAGCCCGAGCCGAAGAGAAATTCCCGAGAATTGAAAACAATCAAATAAAAGAGGAAAAAAAAAAACAATTAATTTAGGAGTTTGTTGTTTTTTTGGAATAGACAATTTGAAAGTCTCAGTTAGAAGGGGGGATGGGGCGTAGTCCGTTTAAGAATTTTTACTTCTCAATTTCTTTGAAGCACTTTAAAGGAATACTGTGACAAGCAAATATGGCGCTATGTGTAGCTCAAAATAATCCCAAAATAATCTAGGAGATGGAATAGATATAATCGCTAGAAAAATTTTGATAGGCTCCCTCTTCCTGCAATGCGTGGTAATAATATTCTGTCCAGAGCACAGGCAGCATTCAGTTTTGTCGGATATCAGAGATCCCAAAGGATGTGAATGATTAGAAAGAAATCATTTACCACTGTAACCTGGGGCAATTTTTTGTTCGACGCTGACGCGGAAAAAAAAATATTGATATCGGTCAACCTTCAAAAACTGGTTTAGCGAATTCCAAAGCGGCCGCACATCAGTTTTTATGAACTAGACCCATGTATCGTCAATACGTCTCCCACAGGGGACAAGTGGACAAAAATCGACGGAAGGCCGCCCATTAAAGGTGTGTGAGGTACACAGTGGGCAACTCAGAAGTCTGCGTGGAATATATTCCACGTGAAATACCGGTCAGTGGGTTCGCTCACTCCCGACATTTTAGGGCTCATCGCTTTTTAGCGCAATCCTAAGAAGTTTTTTTTACAGTCTCGTGGCAATCGAAGAATTGTTGATCATTAAGTTCACAGCAGGGACTAAGGAATGATCGATTCAAGCGTGTTTCGAAAAAGGTAAAGCATGCATCATCGGCCACTGTTATCTAGGATTCACAAGGGGCTATCGACAGCGACAACCTGGAGAAGGGAAAGACTCTAACATGGCTTTAGGGAGCTGATTTGTTGGCCAGGACGTTTAGCGAATACTCTCAGAAAGCATCTCCGGCATAGTGTAGAATTCAACTACGATCCCAAGATTTGATGTCGCAGGACTTATTTTTGCTTTCAAGCTGGACAAAGTTATTTACCTAGCAGATATTTTGAACTCAAGGAGTGGGTTGACGTTTCCTAGAGAGTCGTCGTTGCATAGAAGGCCCACTTTTGATAGAAGAACCACGTTGCTTAGAAGGACCACGTTGCTTAGAAGGACCACGTTTCCTAAAAGACCCACGTTGCCTAGAAGGTCCACGTTGCCTAGAAGGTCCACATTGCCTAGAATACCCACGTTGCCTAGACGGCCCACGTTGCCTAGAAGGCCCACGTTGCCTAGAAGGTCCACGTTGCCTAGAAGGTCCACGTTGCCTAAAAGGCCCACGTTACCCTGAAGGCCCACGTTGCTCAGAAGTCCCACGTTTCCTAGAAGGCCCACGTTGCCTAGAACGGCCACGTTTCCTAAAAGGCTCACGTTAACCCGAAGACCCACGTTGCACAGAAGGCTCACGTTTCCTAGAAGGGCCACGTTTCCTAAATGAATTTTGAATTTTTAAACTGAATTGAATTTTTGAATTGAATTTGAACTGAATTTTTAAACATTTCCTATTTGGATGCATGCGCCCGCAGGTACTCGTAGTCAGTTTACGGGTTTTTTCTTCTAGGAAGCTTCCTTGAAGGTTTATTGGTGGCTTTGTTATTAATCTTGCAAGCACATGCTGCGTCCAATTTTTTCCCCAAAATCGGTGCATTTTTCTACCCATTGACAGCGTTTCTGTCTTTCTGAAGTCTACTTTGTCTCGACTCTGTCATTTTCTATACCCATTGGCTACCAGAATGTGGGCGCATCTGAGAGACTTCAAGAGCACTCGGGAATTGTTTGACGCCAGTCACAATGCGATAAATTTAGTTGACGTCCCTTTGAGGCGTGGGGACCGCATACTAAGCACCGAGAAGATGTACTACTAAGTAAAATCTATCGCCTGAATCCTTTTCATCACAAGCTGTCGCGCAGGCTGTAGTTTTCATTGATCTTTTGAAGCTGTCCGTTCTCCGTGATCAAATTGGTATCGTCGCTGTGACATGGATAGTTAGTTAATTTTAAGAGATCACAGAAGTTTTCCTTGCCATTGTTCTCCTTCTCCTTTGTCAGTGCATTTGCAGTGAAATTGTGGATTTCTATCATCTGTTCGTTTCGCTCTTAAAACTTCACAACAAAATCTAAATCTGTAGTCCAGGCTCATTGTTTTTACTTCTGGGTAGGAGGGGGTTGCTGGTTGCATTCACATCAGATGCGCCAGTTGTTGCAATGGTCGTTCAAGGGTCGCTACGTAGAGACCATCAACTTGACTTGTGCACTTACAGGAACACTTGTCCGGCTAAGCAGAATTCACAATCTCACGTCATACTCTCTCACGTCAATAAATCCCTATTTATCAATTATCTGTTTTGAGATTTTTTCAATGTCCTCACAAAATTCATCTTGTTCTATTTTCAGACTAAATCGACGTTCAGGTTGTCCAACAACGGGTGGCGGCGGTGGCGGTAGCGGTGTCGGTGGCGGTGGCGGTGTCGGTAGCGGCGGTTGCAATCCATCCGGCGGCAACTCAAATCTACGATTTCGCAACAGTACAAGCTCAGCGGTAACAGCAGGCTCGGCTGCCAAGTTCACATTCGTATTCGATCCGGCGGGCCGTCTCTGCTACTACTGGTCAATGGTTGTTAGTTTAGCATTTTTGTACAATTTCTGGGTGATAATCTACCGGTTCGCCTTCCAAGAGATCAACGGCAAGACCATTGTCGTGTGGTTTTGCCTAGACTACCTCTCGGACTTTCTGTATCTTGTAGATATACTTTTCCATTTTCGAACCGGCTACCTGGAGGACGGTGTCCTGCAAACGGACTCCTCCAAACTACGCCAACACTACATGAACTCAACGACATTCTACATTGATTGCCTGTGTCTACTGCCATTAGATTTTTTATACTTATCGATCGGTTTTAATTCGATACTGCGCTCGTTTCGTCTGGTGAAGATCTATCGGTTTTGGGCGTTCATGGATCGAACCGAACGCCACACGAACTACCCGAATTTGTTCCGATCGACGGCGCTCATACATTATCTACTTGTGATATTCCATTGGAACGGATGCTTATATCATATTATACATAAGAACAATGGTTTCGGGTCGCGCAACTGGGTGTACCATGACTCGGAATCGGCCGATGTAGTTAAACAGTATTTACAGAGTTATTATTGGTGTACGTTAGCTTTAACGACGATCGGTGATCTGCCGAAGCCCCGATCGAAGGGTGAATATGTATTTGTGATATTGCAGCTTCTCTTCGGTTTGATGTTGTTCGCGACGGTGCTCGGCCATGTGGCGAACATTGTGACATCCGTGAGTGCGGCGCGCAAGGAGTTTCAAGGTGAGTACCCACCACCCGTTTACTTTGTTACACAAATTTTCTTCTCCTCTCCTATGCCGACATTTTTCTGATGAGAAGTGAGCACGTAAGGATGACAAATGGTGAACATACATGAATTGATTATATACGTATGTATATGTGCTCACACGGGGGGTCTCTGGGGGATGGCTGCAGGGAGAAGTTCCTTGTGGTTTGCGGGCTGGGAAGTACCCAAGTAATGGGACGTGTCAGCAGAAAGTTTATCTCATTTATCATATCGTGTAGTTCCGCGTGAAAAATGCTCCCATGTACTAAGTGAAAGTTTGAATATGGCGTGCCGGAGAGAGTGTGCCCATGTGCGATGGGGAGACTGCGGCGTGCGAAACTTTTAATAAGAAATGTGCGAGTGTAGGGATTGGAATAATTTATGAAACTCGGGGCGCTTAGCGACACAGGCAGTTCACCAAAAGATCATGTGGATAGAGAAATGAGCTCGTTGGAGCACGGTATGTGTAGCGAAACAAACAAATTACGGCAGTTATCCGAGTTTTAATACATTTTCTTTGCTTTAAATAAATGCATCCTCATGTCGGGAAAATGTTACGCCTGAATCATATTTTGTATTCTTAATGAGTACATCAATAGCAACGGAATGGATTTTCCACTCTGAGCCTAATGCCATCAAAGGAGCAGATACCGTAAAATACAAGCCAAGAGATTTTCGTTAATTTGTGAGTAAGGGGAAAAGTTAAGAAAACAAAACGGAACAACGTGAAGGTGCATTCTTAAACCTTCGATACCCCTCAAAGCTATTTGTAATTCTCACCATCACGCAGAGAGAAATACAGCTCCCCTTCCCAAGGACGAGGAAAAGAAATTCCTGAACAAAGCTTTTAATTTTTTGTGTGTTGTAAAGTTTGAACTTTAATTCTTGCACTTCCCAGCCACACTACCGACAGCAGGATAACTCCCCTGCTGGTGGAGTGGAGAATGGAACAAAAAAAAGTTCAAATCGGAAAGAAAATCTTTTTAAGTTTGCGTTAAAAGTTAAGTAAACTTAGACAACAGAATGAATAAATTGTTTTCTTTCTCCATCTCTATCCGTCTCATATGTATATAATTTGTGAAGTCACTCGCTCTGCGCGGATGGGGGCGAATTTCTGTGGAGACAGAGGACAAGTTCCGGGAAAACTCTGTCTGCTGAAATCAGTGGAGTTTAATGCAAAAGTCATCTGTCAATCCACTTGAATAGAATAAGATCAAGCGCATTAGGGATAAGAACATTACTTTCACATGTCACCAACTTTGAGCACTCACTTCTTGTTCTATTTACGGGTCCTGTGGCTTGGGTTTGTTGACTGCAGGATGTTTTCGATTATAAATATCCTTCCGTCATCGGGGCACAATTATCAATGAGTCATCTCTCCTCTGTGCACATTATCCTTGGCAGGGTTGAGTAAATGGGCTGGAAAGTGTTTGGGTTTGGCGACCTTAACCGAAGCTGAGCTTTATTATTGTTGAATGTAAATTTAATGTTGTTCTCGACATTCTTGTTGAAGTCCTTCATTCTGCGAAAACTCATAGATGTGGATAATAGGCACATTGTTTGGGATTAATCTTTTCATGGAAGGTGCTGTGCGTGTATAACATGCACGTCATCTACTCGCATTTCACTTAATTCTGCATCAGGTGTCCATCAATAAAATCCATCCTAGCTTAAAATCCATACTTTAGTTTTGGGTTGCTGTTTGTGTTGTTGCAGCGACCACTTATGTTTCTAAGCAAATGACATCCAGTCCTGTTTTATACCCAAAATTGAGGGAGAAAACCTACTAAGGACCGGTCCAAAATTGTGTCCTTACATTATTAAGAGTGACCATAGCCGATATTTGACTCTTTTCTCACAGCGCGGTAACATGCCCGACTTTAAGGAAAAATCTCCTTTTTGACACTTACACACTCTTGGGCACAACATTCAACAAAATTCAGATTCTCTTTTCTTCGACTAATTAGTCGAGGAATAAGTGATTTGAAGGATAAGAGCCCAATAGCGTGAACAAAAACTGATAAGTACTGCTTGCCAGAACGGTGAACTGCACAATATTTGTTAGTGATTGACTGCAGTGGAGTTGTGGTTACATTCATCCTTCTATTGGACTGGAAATTTTCCTCCTGAATTTTTCAGGGCACCACCTTTTTCTAGACAGTTGATCCGTCCATATCCGAGCCATATAGGTGTCTCTGAACTCCACTATTAAAACATTTTGAGGTAGTTAGCCTCATGCACAACCCACAGGCTGGTAAGCTAGGCTTATATTTTAGCCCTTGGGCAGAGGCGTTCGCTGCTTACATTGGTTTATCACACAACGGATGTTGAGGTGGCTATTCAGAGGGCGCCACGAGAAGGATGTATGTTAACTTGACCTGTGCATGGGCCAGAATAGTGTTGGCAGAATAGTTGAATGCGATCACCGACGTTAACTTCTGTGCACAGGCCCATACCCCCCCTCCCCCTTTCCAAGAAAAAATTCAAGAAACACTTTTTATCTCTGAAAAATTTATCAAATTCTGCCTAATAGAATCGACTATTGAACTGTACGTCCCCTCTACTCCACTGACTCAGCCACAGGCCATGCTTCCGTGGGCTTTGTAGCTTCACAAAAAAAATGGATGCAAACTAATAACGCGCGTGGTAGCCGTAGCATAGTGGGTTAGTGCGCCGACCCACACGCAGAAGGTCTAAGTTCGATTCCCGAACGGGACACCTCGCTTTTTCAAAGCACTACATCCTTCGAGTTGCTGACAACACTCAAAGAGTACCAATTGTCTATGAAAAGCTTCTCAAATTTCGCCGTTCGGAGTCGGAAAAAAGCTGTTGGTCCCTTTTGGTCGTGAGAGAACAGTAGCACGCACAACACGAGTAGTTGTTATCGAAGCTAGGCCCTGGTCCTTTGTGGACTGTAGTGCCACTCATTTATTAATTACTAAACTAATAAAGCGGGCCTTAACTTTTGCTGGTTTCGTTAGCTTCTACAGTTAACGCTGTTTGGAATGGCCAAGAGTAGTGAAATGGCGGAGCGTTGTGTTCGGTATGGAATAGCCAGTCGTAGGGCAATGTCGCAGTATTCGGTGAAACACGTATATATAAACCAAGCTTGATGTAGAAGTCAAACATTTGCATTGACATCAAATAGAGCTTCGTTCCGTAAAATCCAACTTGTCATAATAGTTTTATTTGATTGGCACTAAAGCCCTTAGGGTCTAAGTTCTTCAACAACAACTCTTGTTGTGCATGCTACACTCAGTAGAAGGAGCCTACAGGTTTTTTCGACTCCGAATAACGAGTTGTTTAAGTGTTTTCGGCACCTTGAACAGGGTGAAACCGTAGAAAATGCTAAATGTTGACAGTCCGGGAATCGTACTTAGGAACTTCGGGGTGTGATTCGACGCATTTACCCACTACATCATGGCGACCTCATTCTTGTGACGCATTTATACAAGGAATTACCCAGATTTGTCCCCAACTGATCCTCCCTGTGGGAATAAATATGCACTTATTTTGTTTAGAGCTCCATTAATCAATGAATTGTATTTTTTTCCTTAAATACACTTTTTAACGACTTTCGTACATTTTTCAGCGGTAATACTGGGCAAATCATTGTTTTCGCGATTGTGCTTGCCATGCCTTCACTTCAAAGTCTGCAAACAGCAAAAACTTAGCACTCTGCAAACATCTCAATATTTGTATCGTCAATCGTGACTTACTACTGAATCACCTTCTGTGTTTTTGAATTTTCCGTTTTATTCCACGATCCCATAGTCTGTCACCTCAATCCTTAAAACTCCGGAAAACAACCCATTGAGCTATAAAATCGATTTCTGAACGTCACCATGCTAAATCATATTTGTCAGTGTTTGCTTGGAAGTATGACAGAGTGTTCAAAATGTCCCATTGATTGCTGAAGACATGTGATATGACAGCTCACATGAGTTGTTCTTTTCGCCGTAACATTTTTCAAAGTCGAATCGAAGACACACATACAAAACAGAATCACGGAAAAATTCCTCAAAACAAATCATCAGTCAAAGTCAAAGATGAGCGTCCAATGACTCATTTAGATACCCATCTCGACCATTAGCTTGTTACTCCTAGATGAACTGCGAAACTAAGGGGATTTCACTTTACGAAAAGCAAATTCCAAACTTTCTCGTTCACTCGAAAATTTAGTTAGTCCAGCCACATACTCGTATGTAGGTATGCGTCTCCATCTGCTGGCGTGAGACATTCATTCAAACAGGGATTTGTTTAACGAAAACTTTTGCGTGACGTATTATATTAGATTTCTCAGCTCTAATGTTATTCTCAGAACTTCTTCCAATTTATATCCCTTTCATCCTTTGACAATTCATTTTGACCATTTTTTGGCTTTTACTTAAGTCGCTAAGCACGTTAATGGGTGTGGCGGTTCATTTGTATGTTGAGCGTTATCTGGAGTGGGTCATGGAACAGATATTTGTGCGTTTGCTTTCTGACTGTCATGGAAGCACCGACAAATTTGGAAGGATATGCAAGATTTACTCAGTTTTGGTACCTCTCCCCCTTAAACAGACAAATATGTTCGCATGAGGAATGACAAATGACAAATGACATGAAGTTACATCATCGATATGGACAAGTCATTTACTCATTTTCAAAAATAAAATGCTGACCGTTGACCGAAACATGTCGCGCACAATCATTCAAAAGAGGCCAAACGTCATTTGGTACATTTCCGGAAGCAGCAGAAAACCTCAAGAAGTCCAATTAACTTCCACACATCAAGCTTGCAGGATTCCAACATTTTGCAGAAACTTTTTCAAATTTTATGTGTTCCAAAATTTGAATAATGAAATTTCACAAAAGTTTTGATTACCTTCCAGGAGACCCATAAATGTCATCTAATGACCCAAATTCAAATTCCACATCCCTCCTCGGGTAAGACGGACACTGCAACACGGCTAATGAGAATCCTATTATGAACCGAGCAACCTGTTGGCGGTTAGTCTGGAGTTTTCTAATTAAACACATCACCGCTCGCCTACCTTCACCTGGCACTTAATTAATTTAAACCCTTTCCTCCCCTCCGACCATGACCAATGACTGCCCAGTAGGACAGCCGGCCGGAGGCGAGAAAAAAAAACGCTCTCCAACTCTCTGTGCCCTCCTCCGAGCGACGGTAAAGTTTTGCCTGACTGATGATAGCACCCCTGACATGTGTGGCAGGCAGAAAAAAGTGTGCGCCCTGTCATCGCCCGACAATGGATGGGAAATGATTCGGCGTTCTATTTCGCTATTTCATCATATCCCTGCGCCCACTCACCCACCTCGGCATTAGATTAATGTAAAGCTCCATTGCCGGCGCTGAGTACCGGCCGCCCGCTGAAGAACGCACCCAATCACATGCGGTGCGCCATCGGTGAGAGGGAAAAAGTGGAAGAAAGTGACAGGACCCCAAATGAAGGATATGAATCGATATTATTATCGGCTTAATGGAGCGGCAGGATTGGATTAAGATTTAGGTCTGCTGTCTGGGAACTTATGCATGCAGTGACAGGCCTGTTAATGCCTTGATTGAAGGTGACTGACGAAAGCGTTAAGCCACCTGTTAAATGAGTGAAAGTGATATGCCGGCGAAGGGAAAAGTTGTGTGTAATGACTTCTGATGAACAAGTGGACAGGGGGTCGTGTATACATGCATTATTGCTTATTAGCTGACGAGGACTTAAGTGCCTGACAGGGAAAGTTTCGATGTCATCGAATTGACATGGCAGCCAGCCTGGTTTTAAATTACACTCAGTCTCATTCTTCAATTCGCATTGGCCTTGAAATGTTCTCATGACCTCTATCTATCAAAGAAGGTTTTGAATTCTGAACAGCACTCACACGAACGCAGACCTTGACGCAGTCGTGAGGCATGAGAAAAACGCTGGTGAACACATCTCGCCCACGTAACTACTTTATTTTTAGGGTACTTCAGCGAAATTGAGGCACTCCTAGATGCTTAAGTTCCTTTCAAGAGTCCCATAAGCTTCGTGCGTTTATCGAATGGGAATAGGATTGCTCAACGAAGTGTAAAGTGTAATATGTTTGGGTCGTCATGGTGTGTGATGGAAAAGCGTATTCGGAGAACATCCCTTTATAGGGCACTGCCGTCACTTATCCATCATATCGATTCTAATTTAATCTCCGCAAGCTTACGAGCAACCTCTCGCTTCTCTCCCATTGATTCACATCACACGGAGTGCTGGAAGAGATAACTTGAGACTAGTGGGTGAAGCAGATTTGGACCCTCCGTGCGCGAATGACAATATTCTCATTCATTTTCTGTTTCTTCGAGACTTTAAGGATTTCGGGTCAATGATGAAACGCGACTTGGCTACGGTCTTCATCTGTCTAATACGTCACTTGTACAGTGTCATAACTTGTAAATTTACGATTTTTTTTGCTGAGGTTGTACTTACCTTGACAAGGCGATTTGGTGTCATGTGGATTTTTCAACATCATTCTTGAGAAGGTCGCACTCGTTTAAATGCTAGCTTACGTCGGAGGCTTTGGACGTGATTGGACGTTAAATGGACTTGAAGCGAAAATGGGTTTGACGATAAATAGAGGCAATGCGATGTATATGTTGTCATCAGGAATAGATACAGAAGATCAAGGATTTTATCTACCTCGGCTCCGCGCTAAATAGGGACACCGACATCGGCACTGAAATGCAAAATCGCTCTTATGAATCGCAGTTACTTTGGGCTCAAGAGGCAACTGAAAAATAATGCCTCCTCTCGAAGGCCTAAACTGGGTTTGTATAACAGCTTAATCATAACAGTGCTCGTTGACGGCGCAGAGACTTGGACCTTACTTAAAGCGGATGAGAAAGCCCTTAGTCTTTTCGAGAGGAAAGTTCTGCGTGTCTTTTTGATCCTGTTTGGGTTGATGGCATCTGGAGGAGAAGATTTAACGTTGAACTCTGTGGGATGCACAGGGAAATGCGTCTGATTAAGCGTCTTTGGATACAAAGCTTAGGATGGATAGGCCAAGTAGAGCGTATGGACACCACTGCTCCGGCCAGAAAAGTCTTCGAATCTGAGTCAACGCAACAGAGGACGGCCTAGGTTGAGATGGCGCACACAAGTGAAGAAGGACCTCAACCAACTTGAAGTGGTCAACTGGAGACAGTTGGGAAAAGTTCGTGCTAACTAGAGAGGCATGTAACTTGCGGGTGGACCCTGGACTGTAGCGTCATGGAAAGAAGTACTTGCCTACGAGAGTAGTTTGACAAAATGTAGACGGCTAAATAGAAACTATACCAAACCTATATTTCGAGATATAAATTAAACAACAACTACTCGTGTTGTGCGTGCTACTGTTCTCGCATAGGTAGAAGGGACCTACAGTTTTTTGCCGACTCCGAATGGCGAGATCTAAGAAGCTTTCATAGACAATTGATACTCTGAGTGTTGTCAGCAGGTCGAAAGAGGTAGTGCCATGAAAAAATGCGAGGTATCCCGTCCGAATCAAATCTAGAATCAGGCACTGTGTGGCGGTCGACGCACTTATCACAACGCCACGGCCACAGTTTCCATTATATTGGTGGTAATATTGCGCTTTACGAAAAGAAACAGTTTGGCATTGCTTCGCTTTTCAAAACGAATACGAAGTCCACTAGTCGATTGAGTGTTAATTTCTTTTCATTCACATCCATGCTCTGGGCATGTTTGAAGAAGTGGGTGCCAATAGACTGTGTGTATGGAGTTACAATTGCAAATACTTATGGCGAATAATAACACTAACTAAGCCTGCAGGCCCCGTTCAAACATGAAACAACCAACGCCCTCTACCGCCTTTTAATAGAAAGATTGCTCTGCTTAAACCGTCGAGATTTCTACTATCGCCCAACACATCGAACATAAGCTAAATTATGAAAGCAATAATTAGATGCTGTTTGATCGAATATACTAGTATACTAGCTGTTCTCTTAAGTGTCCATAAACCGTTCCACATCTGTTCATCATCTGTCCAGCACTACCGTTCCTCCGCAATAAATTGAACTATTTACTTAATGCAAGATATTAGTGGCGCCTCTCGCACCGGTTTGTTGAATCATCGGCTCCAAGTGGTTTTAACAGGTTGAATCCACCGAACATAAGTCTATCTTCAAGCCACCTCTACTTAACTGTCTGACTAAACCTAAAATGGGAAACGAAAATGTCAACCTTGTCGGAAGGAAATCTGTTTGTGTTAAAAAGCATCCTAGCATACCTAAGATCGCTTAAATGATTCGTGGGGCTCCCGTATCTAGACTAGGGTAATTCTAAAAAGAATGAAGAAAATTCAAAAACAATTAGAAGCACCAAAGGCTGACTCATCATCTGAGAGGGCATAAGACCCTGACTATTAGAAAATCGTAATTTTGTTCAATTAAAAATTTGAATACAAAAATAAGGATCTGGTACAAAGATCAAGACCGTCAGCTCATTTTACAAAAACCGATCATTGAACACGCTGCCCACCTCGTCTCGCTAAACTAAAAGACTCTCGTTTAGTGTGCTCTCTTCCCACTGTACATAGAACACGAAGTCCAATGGGAAGTGGTTGGGATGCTGATGCCACACAATTTTCCTCGATATGCAACCTTAACCGAAGTGCTGCAGACTAAACTAGTGTCCGCGAAGAAGTTCCAGTATTGACTTCAATTCCTGTTAATTGTGAGATGCTTGAAGGAAGGTACTGAATGAGAGAAAAAATGAAGATTTAACGACAGCAAATTTACCCTAGAGGATAGTTTCTCTGTGCCTTGGAAATGTGTAAATCCGTTACGGACCGTCATTACTCTCTGCAACACTTGTTTGCATTGAATATTTCTCACCTCAAATATCGAGACGAGACAAATCACTGATTTCATACAAATCGTTCATGCCTATGATTTGTGGCTCAACAGTCCTTCGAATATACAGCATTTAAAACAAATTCCAATTAAGAAATATGTATATGTCACAAAGCAATTGGAATATACGATAAAATGCATCCATGCATGCTGCCGAATCCATTGCAGCACGATTCAGTATTAATCATCCTGCCTGCTTGACTTGACTTATGACCCAAATTTATGAACCCCAATAAGATTTCACACCACTACCGACAAGGACTCTTTTCGTCGTTTCCACAATGACCCCACTCCACCCCCCATCCCACTGCTACGTGTCGTACGCAGACCCCATGCAACCATAAAAAAGGACAATCACCACTTGCCCTCGTATAAAGAGTACAAAAGTAACATAACTCAAGAACTTTTCCCATAGAGAGATATCCTCAAATCGTAGTTTCATTCAAATTCCTCCCAGTAAAGTCTTTCAAAAAGGATAATGTCTGCAGCATCATCTGTTCACCCGCATGTGCACCCCAACACACACTCACACAAACAATCGCACCCATTTCAAAGGATAACAAATATATCAAACAAAAAATCTGTTAACCTCTATGCGACCTAGGGGACACTAACCAGCAAACAAAAGTTTCTGGATGAGCATGAGATTTGAGCAGATAACATCGGAGGGGGTGGCGACGAAGCTAATAAAGCTGAAATGGAAATGCGATGCATTTACCCCTCGAATCGCACGACAGAGAGTCTCTTTTTATCACATTCCCAATGACATGTCAATGCTCTTGAGCGTCTTTCTCCAGTGTGTGAGTGTGTGTGTGTATTGCCAGACCGTAGCTCCATAAAAGTTTAAAAACAGTAATCTTCTTCGTTTTCATTTACTCCACCCTCACAATGGTAACCAATCTCTGTCCCATGGAATCTGACAGCGGGATACTAACCTTTTAATTGCGGCTACCTCGCCTTTCAATCCAAAGTTTCAGTGCGACTTGATGGAATTTGGCGTTTGAAGCTAACGAAGTTATAGAGCAACGCTGTGACGAGTACTGAGGGGTAACATAATTGGTTTCCAAGAAAAAATTCTAGTGGCGGTTCAACGGGGGTCCTATTAAATGAATCAAGAAATATGTGAGTGCAGGTTTTGATGTCAATTTTGAAAATTCTGAGTTGCAAAAATCGCGGGATGGATTTTTGAAGAATAAAAGATTTCAGTGGTCGCCGTGGCGCAGTGGTAAGTGCATCGACCGCGGCGCAGAAAGTCTGGGTTCGATTCCCGGACGGGACACCTAGCATTTTTTTCACGGCACCACCTCTTTCGAGTTGCTGACAACACTCAAAGAGTATTAATTGTCTATGGAAAGCTTCTCAAATCTCGCCGTTCGGAATCGGCAAAAAACTGTAGGTCCCTTCTACTCGTGAAGAACAATAGCATGCACAACACGAGTAGTTGTTGTAGAAGCTAGGCCCTGGTCCGTTATGGGCTGTAGTGCCAATCAATTATTATTATTATTATTATTAAAAGATTTCAGAAAAGGATTTTAAAGGATGTCAATAAAATTGATGTTTGCCAATAAAACTTAAGTGAACAGGATTTTATTTTCAGAAGGACAAACAAATACAAACGCTCCATGCATGGAACTTTTGAGAATTCAACTCAAAAATGAGTGTTTCAAGGGATTCAAGCGATTTCTTGAACTAATACTATATCGCTCCGTAACACAGATCTTAATAATAACGTGGTTTGACCACCTCCAGTCTAAGTTGATGAAGAAATTCATGACCGTCTCTGCATGTTAATTGAAGTGTTATTAGAGAGCTAGTACCAATAAAGACTGGTCTTTAGACTTTCGGGTCCTGCCACGTTTTTACTGTCGTCACAAGCAAGGACTTAAGCGTCGATGAACGGAAAGTCTGTGTTCATAGGAAAGCACATTCGAGTTCAAGGCAGATCCTGAAAAAGACCTAAGAGAGACAGATCGACACGCACCACCTTTTGGTCGACTATTAGGCCGCATATGACAGCATGCATAGGGACGAGCTATACAGTGCCATGTCTAATTTTGTCATTCCTACCAAAACCGTCAGATTGTGCAGGATGATGATGGAGAACTTTAGCTGCTACGTCAAGGTCGGTATCAAACTCACCGAAACCTTCCAAAGGTTCGTTCAACTGCTAGCTTGATCCGCGAAATTGACGCGATTGGACGAATACAGCGACCCGTCAATGAGGCGTTTGTTGGCATTGAAGCGGAAACGCCTTGAATGGGTCTGGTGGTTAATGAGGGCAAGAGGAAGTATAAACTGTCATCAAGGAAGAACGCACAACATCGACATCTCGGACAGAGCGTGCTACTAGGCAACAGAATCTTCGAGGTAGTCAAGGACTTCGTCCAACTTGGCTTCGCGATAAATTGGGACAACAACCTTGCCACCGAAATCAAACGCAGAATCACTGCTGCTTCTTTCGGCTCAGGAGGCAATTGAGAAATAGTGCTTTCTCTTGAAGGACAGCAAACCTACTCAGGTTTTCCTCTGTTGTGTTGTCCTAATGCCTCGGATTCAAAGACTTTTCGGGAGGGAGCGGTGGTGTCCATATGCTCTACATCACCTAATCTGCTTAAGGGTTGTAGCCGAAGACGCTTGACCAGGTGCATGCAGTCGTACAGCCTTCAAATTTCTTCGTTGAGTATTCTACTCCCGATCCCATCAATGAAAACAGGACCAAAAATCGCAGTTCGCGTCTTTAACTTCATTAAAAAAAAGTTGGTCAACATGGCTCTGTAGGGTCCACTATCGAAAGAAACGTTGTTCCAAGGATAAATTTCAAAGAAAAATGGTCCACCGAGACCGCCCCTCTACAATCCGCATTACACTGTCACTCTCTGGTTAAGCATGGACATAGATCCGGCGGCTCTGGCTGTTAATGTAGCCGTCGAGAAGAAAATGTGACTTTTCAGAATAGACTACTTTTCCTTTAATTCAAGGTGCTCTTAGGGCCAATCTAACGAAGCAGATTATTGCTCACCTTCAATTGCTAAGTCAATGGGGCGACTTGTAAGAAAATAGTGCGTGTGACACTCGTGAATTGAATGTCACACTAACGGACACAGCAGGCCCATTCTCATCCGTATGATACTGACTTTCTTGCAAGACTTCGAGCATTACGTATTATTTGCAAAATATTAAGTACATGGCCGTCGACTATAAGGTGTTTTCGACTTTGACCAAACAGTCTTAGACTGCTGCTTGTTTCTTCACATTGAAATAATGAGGTAGAACTCCACTTGAAAAACGAGTATTTTGGAATAAAACATGACAAACATGACATGACTTATACGCTTCAACTAAATGACTTCAAGTTTCCAACGAATATTTGAAAACAAAGAGCCGAACCCACAATACTCCAAATCCGAACCATAAACTGCACCCATTGTGGCATCGGAATCCTTCATCCATCAATCATCAATCCGTCCGAAACAAGTCATTCGTTAATCTAATTCTTGCCTGTTTTCGCCACAAGATCCTCACAGCGCCTGTTTATAGAATTTTAAATGGACGTGAACTGCTTGAACCCACTGCCCCGCTCTCAATTTAATAAAAATCTAATTTTTAAGTCATCATACACAACCTCATGCAGCAGCACACTCCCCTACCCCTCCCATTTAGTGCTCAAAAATAGCAACTACAATTTATCAACTTCCACAAGAGCGAGTTGGGTTCAGCAGCTGCAAGAATGACAAGCGTTTCTGAGACATATTCACGAGACAAGCGGTGAAAGACTGAAAGACGGGGAACTATTTCGCAGGAGATATGTTGTCTGTGTACACACTCTGCTAGGGGCAAAAGTTTGCCTTATGAATTATTATATGTTGGATGTTGAATTTGGAGCGTTTCCAAATTTTATCTTGGTCCAACACTACTCAACTTCAACCGCAACTCACACCTCCTGGGTATGCTGGGGTTGTTGTACTGCAGTGTCGGCGTTATTTCCTATCAAACAAATTTTCGAATCAATCGATTGGGCAATTATTTGCAAGGCGACGCACAGCTGGGACTCGTGAGGGGTGCAGTTCAAGTTTTCACATTGATTGAAGGATGATTGCTGTCTCGGTGACGGAAATGAGGAGAGGAACTTGCAAGCGAGTACACTGCGGTTGGCTGCTTCAATTGAACGTCAATATCAAGTTCTGCTGCTTTTCTGTTTTCTCGGTTTTCGTCTGAGAGGAAATCAAGTTTCGATTGGGAGGATAGTTCTCTGCTGGGTGTGGAGTCTATGTTGAACTGAACTCATTAGTTTCCAAACAGAATTACATGTGAGTGTCCTGCCCCTCGTCTCAGATATTTGAATGGGGATATAGCTTATCACACTTTCATTTTCATAAGAGAATGTATCTGTGATGTATTTAAACAGAGATTGTAAGTACGTAACTCTAAGGGTATTGTTGACATTTTTGAGGGAAAGATCATTTCATTAGGCGTTGCCGGTTCAATTCATTCCTCAGTTCTCGCTTTGGTTTAGTCATGGGTGCAGAAAATGTGTGTGCTGGCATTTGTGTGCATGCCGTCTGCTAGTGTGGTCAATTGAGTTCTGAATCATTTCGCAACGAAGTGATTTTGAAATTTGCTCTGAAGCTTTCCTGTGTATCATGCTATTTCCCTACAAGCTCGTGTCTAGTAAGTGGTCGATGAAGGACTTGAAGAAGGTGCGACTTAAAGAACGTTACTCATACATGTTGTCATTTGATTTAAGGCGTTTTTTGGATTTGTGTACTAAACAAAATCACAATCATTCATATAATCCCCTTTAAAGATGCCCTGCAAGTCCTTTGTCATTTAGTTCAATTTCTGCCATTAAAGTCATTCTCCACAAAAAAAAAATCATTAACCATAATTTTCAAAATGCACTTTAGTGCAAATGCAACGTTATTATATTAAAGCAACAAACCGCTATGCGCAGATCACCACCTGTGTCATTACACGGTGACACGATTCTCATAATTACTGCAAACTGTTAAAATGCAATTAAGGTTCATCTCCAACACAAATAAAGTTCGATGCAGCAGGACGCAAAGCTTAATGATAATCGCCTGCAGCGTCATTTTTTATGCAGATTATGTTGCACGTATGCACACACACACACATTTTTCCTGGTCATTGTCCCTTGTGCAGATTTACATTTTTAAATTGTGAAATGTTCAACGCATGATACTAGGCCCGTGAAAATCTTTATATCGTCCCCGATACACGAAACGCTCCCCCTTTCTGTAGCGGTCATTGAAAGGGGGTGTGGGTGGGCGAATTCAGTCAAAAGCGCTAAAACTGATTTGTTTCAAAATGGAATGGAATATTCCGAAAACGTCGGTTTTACCAATGAAATCATTCACGCTAATTCCACACAAAACGGCCCAAAATTCGTTTTTCGCGGAAATATTGAGCGCTAGAGTTGATAATTAATTCAATTGGGAAGCGTTACGGATTGTTGATGGCATAAGCGTTGGCGAGTGATGGAAAAAGGTGGAAAACGTGGTGCATCGGTAACACCAATTTGGGTTTTTTGAATTTAGATAACGGTGGTCGGTGAAACAAATTAGGCTTAACGCAAATCGGGCGATAAAAACTTGGTATACGTTGTGGATTACGACATTTGTTTGCTGTGTAGCTTCATTGACCTTCAATCTTTGCAGAAATTTTCGAAAATTAGATTTCATGCTTTGAAAATTTTTCGTCTTAGATTCAGACACTGTGAACATTTTGAATATTTTGAAAAGTTGGATGAACAATTTATGATAGCTCTGGAAATATTAGTTGCAACTGGCAAGATTGTAGTTTGGCATCTTAAGCTCTGTTTGCAGAGCGATAGTCAAATCGTAGTAAGCTGTTGTAATGGTATCGTCATATGTTTGTTTATCCATTATAGGAATAGTCTTATTCGCCCTCTTGTCATATTTACCTATTCACTTCGATCGCTTCATAATCAGAAAGATTTCTTAGAAACTAGACGAACTTTGCTGTAGACGATGATGTGTTGCTTGCAAACAGGCAGAAATACAGAACAAAATAACTATCATCTTTCAAGCAGATGAACTTGTACAAACAAAACGAAGTTCATGCGCCTAAAAACTGAAAATATCACTTGCAGACATCACAGCCGTTAAGGCGGTTAACACGTGCGAGTAGCGAGGTGCCGTTCTAGCGACAGATGGAGACACGCTTAAAGAGAGAAAAATCAAATTCTTTTGGCCTTGTTAAAACAGCTATAGAGTTCAAACAGGAGAGGATTTCCAACGCCTGTGTGAAGACAGTTTCATTGCAGTCCACCACTGTTATAAGCCTTTTGCAAACATGTTTGTATCGATGTACGCAGTAGATGAGTATGGTGGCCACGCACAAGAACTAATCAGCATCCCCGGAGTATAACAAAGCTCATCATCGACCAAAAATACGGCTGGATTGAGCATAAGCTTAGGAAGGAAGGATATAAATAAAGACACTAATGGGACCTTCCCTTTGAATACTTAAGAGACATGAAGTAAAGGATGACCTTGAATCACTTCGCGACTAACAGTCTTATGGGATGGATGTAAACTCCACGAACGTTATCCTTGGGTAATCTAAAAGCCCATTCATGTTAAAAATTGCTACTCGGAGTCTTTGTTATTGCGGCTTACGTCGACATTCTTACTTAAAGCGTTCAGATTTTATCCAGCTCACGACACATCTACGAAACTACGGCTTGTCTTATTCCTTTTTACAAAAGAACGTACCAGCCAAAAGTTAAGAGATACAAAAGACCTAATTCGTCTTGTGTAATTTCGACCAAAATATAGTTCATTGTTTTTTGAAGGTTAATTGAAAGACGAAAACAAAATTCCATTCACTAGATAAATTTGCGAATATTTGTGGAAAACGTGATTTTTAAACATAGAAGTTATCCAAGCCAAAAATTGGTTTACAAGTACAGTCTCGACTACTAGCTCCATTTACTCGACCCAAAGATGCTTTCTCGAGGTCTGCAATGTTGGCCTTTGGTGTGATTAAAAAAATGCATATGTCTGCTTTGTGAAAAATTTTTTCAAGGTTGGAAACAAAAAGAAATGTCACAGGGATAAATCTCAAGCAAATAGAGGATGGAGCAGGATTTTGTAGCATAATTTGACCTGAGAAAGGGCACTTTTTGATTTTTTTTTTGCCCAAATGTGACCGTTTTTACTTAAATATTCGACCCTGCGATCATTTTGCCCTTACCAAGATAGTCGATGTAGATGACTGTTTTTAAATCCACGAAAACGATTGCCATAAACTCAGAAGACAGTATTCGCCTTTTTCTGCCCATTTCTTTGTCTCTGGTACATACGACATTTTTATTGACGGTTACGAAACGGAATACAAATCCCCCATAGCCAAACTCTAATTTGAAATGGTCGCACGGTTTTGCATGTTATTCCAGGTGAGCAAGCTCGCAATTCAACATGCAACATTCATGCAAAGTTTTTTGCCACGTTATCCTTCGTAGTAGCCATTTTGTGGGTACATGGACACGGTTCGTCAAGTATTGGTATACGACCCCGCTAATATTTGTTAAATTAATTTCTGATGTTCATCGTCAAGCGAGAGACAGAGAGAGAAAGATATTCCCTCTCCCTTTCAAATGGAAGTTGATTTGCCAAAACCATATCACCTGAGAAAACCTGAAAAAAGGTGACTGTTGTGAGATCAGATGGCAAGGCTGATCTCTCCTAGCCCTCCCGCGTTTTATGGTTAAACCACCACCACTATACTCCCTCAAGGCGCGCAATCTACACACAGACTGAAACAATGTTTCGGCGACCCCTGATCTTCCGAACTAGCTGCGTAACAACGTTACTCTAGGCTGGGTTTTTTGACATCCAGAACCGGTTACCTTACGATCCTACCTAACTCTGAGTAGACGCAAGAGCAAGATACATTTTGACTCTCCCAAACTCTTTTATAGCAAAGCTCATTACGATTCTATGCAACTTATGTTCCTGGCTCATAGGTCGCAAATTTAAATATACAATGAACATTCGCGCAGTGCGTGCAACCAGTCCTGATGATGTTTGATTGAACTAAGGAGTTCAAGAAACCATGTTCGCAGCTCAGACACATGCTGAGATTGAGAGCACCAATAGATTTCAGAAGTGACACGTCTCGTAGGAAACTAAACGCTACTCTACCAATTTGAAGTGGCCCAACTGCCATTTTCGGAAGAGTAGATGGTTAAGGAAATCCTTTTCATTATTCTATCTTTAAAGGGAATAGCAGGCTCCTTTTTATACAATCTAAACACATTCCAAACCAACTGACGGTGTTTCTTTTTTCAAATTTGACACAATTTTATACCTCTAATTATACAAAATTGGGCAAATAAATCATATCTCACTGTTTCCAAGTCACGCCTTCATAGGAACAACACCCTTCTAACCCCTCCATTCATTGGGCAATTTCAAAACTCTCGCTCTGTGTGGAATTTCGAAAGTTTCATTAAACTTCCACCTCCATTCCTTCCTGTTCTCCAACTAGGACACAGCCACACGCGGAGTTTCGAAAAGAACCTAATTAACGTTGAGATGTGAAATATTTTATGCATTAAATTCCCAATTATGACCAGGAGTAACTTGAGGTTCGATCACACACTCAACCCACCCGCCAGCGTGCTTCCTGGCTTTTAATCAAAAGCGACCCCCGAACAAAAGCCACAAATAACTTTGTCCCCCCTAATCCAACAAGCTAAACTATTTCGACAACGCTTTCTCAGTGTTCCTTACCCCGGCAGTTGAGCACCGCCAGCAACTATAGGTACAGACACATCCCTCCCCCAGCCATAACCCAGTTTAGAATTTATCAAATCCACCCTTATTATGCTCCAGATATGAGTTGAAAAATGCGTTTGCTTCTTCAAGGTGCACGTATGTGCCCCGCTCTTTGTTGCGTGTGTGAGTGGATGGGCTGCCAAAGAAAGAGCACATAGCACCGACACACCAAGAGTGTCATGCACGAGTATGCGGTACTAGGTCTCTCCTCTCCAGCAGCCACACGACGGCGACGTGGCCTTGCGCTAACCCTTGGGGCAAATATTTCAAATGGTCTCACTTTGGACCGAAGCAGCAGGATTCGAATTGTGCACTCGAAACAATATACGTACAATCCCCGCCGGTCTCGGCGCTGCCGGCTGAAGGCTATGAACCGCAGCGTGCACGCAAGCCATGTCACACTTCAAGAAAATGTCAAGATATTGAAACGATCCGCCCGGATTGCGGAGGACTCGAGTCGAGAATATTCATGTCTCGTTAAGCTCGGAGCACGATTATGATATCCGATACCCCCTGGCTGCACTCGGTGTTGCTGCTGTTCCAGTGGTCTGATATCAGCAGCACTGATAAGTCCTTTCCCTTTGTGCGCGTCACATTATAGGTTACGTAGGTACACACTCCTAGCAGTTTCCGATTCCTGTGCGGAAATTTATTTTCCAATATCCCTTCGGGGATATGCACTACGTACCGACACACAGTCTCATTGGGGCGGGCGTGCGGTGCGATGCGGTGCGGTATCCATCAGCCCTTGCCACAGCGAGCGAGGTGAGTGAATGAGCGAGCAGTTACATGCTGGTGATGTGGCGATGCTGCAAGTTCTGCGCACCGATTTATGCAATACATTCATACCTCCACAGCAGCGGTGTGCTGTGAGCAGGGTATCCTTGCATTCAAGGATTTTCATGGACAACCAGTTTGCTAAAAATAGAATCGCCGGTCAAAATATTGATCGACCCCATGCGATGCGACATCGTGGGCATCTATTTTTAGCATTCGGTGCTCAGTTCTTCGCGTACATTTGGGGATGCTGGATGAACAAAAACAACACGAACCCAATGAAAGAAAGTAGGTTACGCTCGTTCGTTCCTACGTGAATTATTTCCTTCGTTTTGTTGGCCGTTTGTGTGTCACCAGCAGTGTTGCTGACGTAGTTTTAATTAGTAGCGTGTGTGTTTGGCTGAGGATACGCTCTATTCATGAAAGCACTGCATTTTAATACACGACGGGGGTGCCAATGCTCTCAGATTGGTTGCTGTTGCTGGGGGACAGGGGCATTAAGAGGACCTCTCTAATGGACGCCTTAGGGGTTTGTAGTGGTTCTCTTATTCGGTTTCTGCTTGGCGTTTTAATTAGATTTGTGGCATGCACTTTAAGTTTGAATTCATTGGATTGAAGGACATTTGTTTTTGGAGATTCGGATTTTGGGAATTTGTTGAGCGTTGCCTTGGTCCAGCGAAGATGGAAAATTTTAGAACGTCCTGTTATTTGTGTGTTGTTTTTCTTTTACTTTCCTTTTGCATACGTGATTTATGGTGTCAAAGTCAGGCATACTCAGCTCATACTGCTGAAAATAATTACCTCCAGGGCCCTGTGAAAAATTTGAAACTCTAACTATTAGATTTGATACCTTTTCAATGGCCCATGCCACTGGCAATTTCATTTAAATTTACAGGACAGTGTCAATTGCAGCCTTTTTTTCTAAGGAAACTAGCAAATACGAACCAAAAGTAAACCCACAAAGTGGAAATCAACTGTTACTTCAAATAGTCCATAGTACCTTACGCTTATTTCTTGCTTTCTGTCGATGATTCCAATTGTTGGAAAATTTGTTTACACAGTCAACAAGGCGGTCTTCAAGACTCTGGTAGCCCCATAAGCAAAATCAGGAATGGTGAAACCTTGTCACTTTCTTTAATGGAGAATGTAATTAGATGCAGTCTCAACTTATGATGTTACCCTGCGCATAGTTTTCAAAAACAACTCAAAACTGGGAAAACGCAGATGAAAAGATTCAGGAAGTTGCAAAACTACCAAATTAAGAGTTTGTCCACCTAAAACAATATTAACTTTGGAAGCTGATAGGTCTTAATTTAGACTCTGCCACTGATTGACGAACTTGTGCTTCTGGCAACGATATCTGCAAAGACTAAGATAAAGAGGAGGAAGGACCCGCTGCCCAATTTATTGATACTTAGCCAGCTCTCTTACTAGTAATAAGCGAAAGCCTAGCCAGCTCATACAAAGGTTACTTAGATAACATGTCCATATGTAAAATCCCAAGGAAAAAATGGGTTAAGGGCTATTTCGACGTAAGCACCACTTTTCAGACAGAATGTTTCGCTTAACTTGGAAGATGATGGTCATGAATTGCGTCCCCCGGACTTAGACGAAGGCAGGAAAGCAGTTTCGGGACTGAAATAAAACAAAGTTGCCGCCACACACGCTTATACCGCAGAACTGTTCAAAGCTCAATTCTGAGCTGGAAGATGACATCAAAGGAATGCTCGATGAAAGGAGATCGATGTCCAGTCAGAACAAGAGCAGTCTTCTTAACATCTCGTACAAGATGAATTCCACGGTTTTTTGCTCATCCATTTATCCTCATCACTGTGTTTTCTAGCCCGGGATGTCCAAATCAGATTACACTGCTGCAGAATTCAGAAGGGCCCACACAAGTTCACCGGAGATGTAGATTCAAGTCATTCATGGCATTCCTAGGAAGCTCATCACATTGTCTATGATGATCATGAAAAACTCTTGTCTCTCCGCCAAGGTCGGTAACGATCCTAAAAAAAATCTTCGCAACAACTCCCAGGCTAGGAGGCATGCCTTGTGAAACTTTGTTCCACCGCTGACTCACGAGTATGCCTCGTACTTAACTAAAAGAGAACCCGATCGTAAATGGGGGCAAAACGAAGTTCACACGTCCCGGCCACAAGGAATCGAGACATAACTTCCACGTCTCTGCCAGCAATGTGTTTATGAGTGAAAATGAGGACAACATAAGGCCTATGCCGTCTTTAAAAATGGAAATGGTATTCTTCTCATTGAACAGGGCGCCATAATCAACCACACTAAGGCAGACAAGGGCTTTGGGGTATCTTGGATCCGGTGGAAGGAAGAATGGCATGAGTTCTAATATTTAGCACACAATCGATCTTCCGACTCAAGAGGCAATTGAGTATCGAAAGAGGAAGCAGGATAACACCTTGAAAATCCTAGTGGTACAAAGCGAATTATTGTTTCCTCGACAGGAAAGTTCTACCTGCGAGTTTTCCACCTGTTTGAGTTGATGGTGTCTAAAGGCGCGTGCAGAGTACAGGCTGAAATTCAGTCCCTAGTCGAGTGCCTACAGATACAGATACAGATAGAGATTCGCCAACTTGACAGAGCTTCAGTGAGTAGGACAGGTATGTCTCCTCGTCGATTGTAATAATATCACCCATGTGGGCAAAAAGTGGGTTGACGTACAAATATTGTCTTAAGGCCCCAAGTACACTTTAGAAACTTTTCTTCAAAAAGTCTACAAAATCACGATTTATGCAGGGAAATGATAGTGTACCCTGTAGATGCTCCTGTTGAATTGTGGAAGGATTGCATTCAATATTAAAGGAATCCCCATCTTTAACGAATTTCTACGTATTTGTTAAATTTCCTTATTCCCCACCTCAAATTGGCAACACTATCCCTATTTCCTGGCACCCACAACGTACTATCTGTTCGTGCTGGTACCTCCTCATACTATTTGTTTGCCCTTCTCCACACCACCAACACCACCACAGTGATGTTTCAGCAGAATCTTCAGTGTCCTCGACTTCGGTGTCTTCTTCGGCTTTCTTCCGCGCAACAACCCATTGACTCTGCATTTAAAATTTACTGACGTTCCCATTGCGAATTCCAAATGCAAACATCCTCACTCATACACGTGGTCGTATACATGTTGCTTGGCTTACCATCTCGTCTCCACGCACACACACACACGTCACCCTCACCCATCCACACAGGCCGAAGCGCGTCCTAGAGACTGCAATTCTATTTTTAGCCCAACGTTACTATGCCACTTGCGAACGCTCTGATGACTCGTGGTGGAGTTGAAGGTAAAATTGCTTCCGTTAGTTGGATCTGCATGGGCGGGTATGTGTGTGTGTGTGTGTGTATGTGTCTGCTTGCAATGAAAGCATCAAAATAGACATAATGTTGCTTTTTCCACATCCCTCACCGTGCACAATGTGCCTTTTGGCCCATTTCTCCATTTTCTCTGGCTCGGTGCCTCTCCTAGCTCCTCTGTCTCTCTCTCAGGATCTGCACATCCTTTCGGCATTGAAAAGTAAAGGATATTTTTTGTACCCAGTACATGATGCCTACCGGCGTTTGTACTCCTTGAAATGAAATTTATGCAATCACCACCATCGTCATCATCTTCATCATCGTTGTCGTCGTTGTCGTCCTCGTCCTCGTCCTCGGTATGGTGCTCCGCATCCTCGCGACCGCTGCTGCTGTTGCTGCTGCTGCAATGGAAACGAACATTAGCGCGCGGATGCTTCTTTGTTTGCATGACACTTAAGGAAGAGCGTGCAAACTGTTGCTACGAAAAATTTCTGCAATTTGTTGTCCTTGCTGTTTTCTTATTTCAATTTACTTACTTTGTTTGGTTTCTTTAGAAAAGTACAGGAAAAAAGAAAACGAAAAACAAGAAAACACAACACCGTCTGTCTGTGTTCCTAATCCCAAGCGGGTGTCCTCTGGCGGTGGTGCTCCCCCGTCCTTGGGCTTCCAAGAAACTCAATCTGGCCACAAGCTGTAGCCGCACTTAAAATCGAAACGAGGACCCAGCCACAGGCACGCACACACACACACCCACCCACAGACAACCAGGAGTACAGAGAAGTGGAGACTTAAAGACTACAAAGGATTTTATGTACGCTGTCGTCTCCCTGGGGTGTAATTAGGATTCTTAGTCTCATTTGCTGATGACGACATCGTTCAAATGTTAAGCTCGGGTGGTATTAGTTGGAACGGAATGTGTGCCTTCGTTTTTTTTTTTTGATTCGTTTTGCTGAGTATGCAGTGATGGATGCGTTGACGTCATGACGATGTTGTACAATAGATTGAGAACGAGGGCAAAAGGCAGCCGGATTGCTGATGCTCTCAAAGGCAGCTATGCAGCTGCATATTGTGTCTACACTCGCAGCGAACGGGCGGGGGGTTAAGTGGAGTAATTGAAATTTTTTCGAACGTTAATATGTCCTTTGTAGTTTTGAAATGTTATATCGATTTATGAGGGGCCAAGGAAGCGCATGCTTTTGTAAAGTGGCAAACTAGCGAAAGAATTTGAAATTTATTTTCCTTAATGGCTTTGGAGACCCTGTGTTGTCACTAGTTGCCTGGAAGTCCTTGACGGAGTCACTGTCGTTGCTTTTGTTTTTACACTGAGGAACGATATAATTTAAAAATAAAATTACTTTGGAGTATTTTACGACGCCGAACGAATATGAAGGAGGGAAAATTGCAGATTGATGAATTTGAGCAAAAGTCTTCAAAGCTGCTGCAGTTACTTTTACTGGTGCTTAGGGATGATTGTGTAATTTTAAGAATCTGTAACAATACACGCTGTGCGTTGACTTCCAAGAAAGTAATAGATCGCAGTAAGTTTCACTAAAACAAAAGACTATTATCTTCAGGTTTTGCATAACTATTAAGGCGATTTCATACGTGAAGTAAAAATTTGGGTAAGTCATCCCGGCTGTAGGATATGGACCGTATGGGCTTAGGCTTCAAATGCCCACTATGTGGTCGTTTTATATGGTTAAGGTCCTTCTCCACTTGTGTGCGCCACCTTAGCCTGGGCCGTCCTCTGTTGCCTTGTCCCAATGGCCTAGATTCAAAGACTTTTCGGGCCGGAGCAGTGGTGTCCATACGCTTTACATGGCCTAGCCATCTTAAGCCTTGTATCCGAAGTTCGTCGTTAAATCTTCTCCTCCAGATGCCATCAACGCAAAAAGGACCAAAAATCGCACGCAATAAACATCATGTCATAGAACGTAATAATATTGATGGAACTGCAGGCACTCCTATCGTTGTCTAGGGAAAAAGATGGAATTAGGTGCTTCGAGCTTAAAAGAATTTTAGGGAATCTACAACTCCAACGCTCGAACCTGCCGAATTAAGAAAACGCAACAAAGGACATCCTTAATTAAAATAATATATCCTTACAAGTGAAGAAAGAACTTAGCCCACTGGACGGGACTGCCAAAAGACCATGCATGCATGCTTAGCTGTCTACATTTGCCAGGACTTGTGGCACCAGACAAACTTATGAGCCAATTTTTCGAAGAGCCCTACATTTGCATGAATGAGTCACTCAAATGTAGCCACCGTGACGTAGTTTCCAAGTGCTTTGATGCATACGCTGAATGTCCTATGGCACCAGTTGCGGACAACCCTAAACAGTTCTAATTGTTAACAATGAATTTCTTCAAGGGCAAGACCCTTCGGAGTCAGGAGAAACCTGTAGATCCCCTTTACTTTACATTGATCCCTTCTGGGCTGTGGGGCTATATTGCTACATGGTGCAGTAATTTGGTTTATGGTGGGGGGTTGGTTTTAATTTTTTTGTAAGAAAAATGAAATATTCCTATACAGTACGAAACTTAAACAACACAAAAAGAAGGCGCATTAGATTAATTTACTTATTAAACCAGTGATCCACAAAGGTCTTAGCCTGAGCTATAGTTGCCTTCTATTCCTCATGGTCCCAGGTCCACTACTTCCTGCGGTCAAGACTCACTAGCTCTCTAGCGTGCGTGATCATTTGGTCTCTATAGCGCAGGTTCGGTCTTTCTCTTCTTCACGAACCCGGACACAACCATTTGAAGACCCTCCTTCTTAGTTGGAGTGTTTTTCTTCATTCGATCGATGGGGCCAAGTCGGTTTTACGCCTTCCGAATATATCCACTTCTTGGTAATGCACGTAAAGTTCACTGTTGTGTCTTCTCTCCCATTCGCCTTCCTCGAAGACAGGATCATTTATTCGACGTAGCGGGTTTCTTTCAAAAGTACCAAGAATCTGCTGTGCCGTTTTACTTATCATCCAGCACTCGCCTCCGTATATTTGTATGGTTAGAATAAGCATCTTTTAGTGCCTTATTTTGGTCCTTCGAGTCAGGAATTTTGATCCCAGCTGTATCTACAGACCGAAGTAACAACAGTTGTCAAGGGTGATTCTGTGTGGAACACCCATCAAGGTGTCTCTTGTGAAATTCACGTTTGCCCCGAGGAAGACACACTCCTTAACAACCTCAAGGTTGTAGCTGAAGATTGTCACATTTCGACCAAGGTGCTGTTCGATAGGTCGATTCATTGTCGACAGCATACATATATATCGTGTATACACGTCCACTCTATGACCAGCTAATTTCGTCTGCTCCTCAAAAGCCTTGTATGCCTCTACAAACGGCTCGTTGGAAACGGGTGATGATATCGATATGATCAGCGTATCCTAAAACTTGTACTGAAATATAAAAGGTAATGCTTCCTATGTTTACACATGCCCTCCGCACGTCTATATCGTCTATACGTATTACAAGTGACTTTAGTGACTTCTTAGACGACAGTGTATCTCCTTGCCTTGGAATGGTTCAGAGGTTCTCGAAGCAAAGTATCATATCAAATATCAAAAGTATCGCGTTTGTGTTAGCGTGGTGCGCCCCAATAGCATCAGTTTTTCGGCGAACCCGAATTCCGCCAACGCATCAAAAAATTCTTTGCGATGAATGCACGCGGCTTTAAAATTGACAAAAGGGTTGTGAAACTCGCTGGTCTTTTCTAGGATTTGACTTAGTGTGAAGATCTGGTCTGTATTTCATGCGTGGAAGGTCAATTGCTTTCGCGAGATACGTTCTTAAGACCCACATTGAACACAGAAGGGTTACACAAAAAATTCACTCCGAGGTAAGAAAATCGTCAAAACGGGCAGAATTGCTAGCTCACGGCTACTAAAAAGGAATGTATGAAAGGCACAGACCTTTTCATTTTTTCCATAGAAAAGAATGCATTGGTAATTTTCAGAGAGAGTTATACTGGGTCTTTCGTTTATGGACAGGTGGAAGCCAAGCAAGAGTTACGTCACCATGGACATCCCGTGATATTCAAAACCCTTCCAAGGGTGTAATTTGATGCACAAAAACAATTTTTTATTGTTTCCCTCTTAGCCAAAAGTAGAAAAACAATTTTAGCTGCTTTAGTTTCAAACTTTGTAAAAGAAGGACTTCTCTATCGTTCCTTGATTCCTTCTGTAATTTTTTATGTGCAATTTAAACTGCGTACCTGTTTTGTTAACAAATTTATTTATTTAGGCGTTGGATTCATAACGTCATATCTTTGTCGTGGGTAAATGTGAGACCCTGTGACATTTTTGTGATAGGCGTTATACGTATCTATGTCATATTCCTTTCCCCGAGAGAGATTTAAACACTCACGCCTTGTCCTTCGTGCTAGATTGCTGCACGATGATCTTTTTTTTCTCATTTACATGCGCACTTAGAAACAATCTGTGTTTGAGAATAAAGCCAAATTATTGCCTTTTCCTTTTCAAGTAGTTTTCCATTGCAAAATTCCAGGACCTGTCTGTCACAAAGTTGAAGAGCATACTTGAGCAAGACAAGTGCATTCAATAAAATGTCCCCCTACACACATGGACTACCAATTCAAAAAAAAAAAAAAATATCTTGACTTTAATTGAATTTCACAAACTAAAGCTTTAATTTTCCATCACTTGCACATTTCACCTCTCGCACTCCATCAATAAATAATCACCCATCACCACATGCCAAAGCCCGGTGGCATTTCATGAACCCGAGGCAAAAACTCCGTCTCCCCAGTGCCCCGCCAGCCCCCAATGAGTGTATCAAATGCAATAAAACGTAATGAAAACTCCCGGCAGCAGCGAATGCGCTTAAAGGGCGAGAGCCAAAACCGACTTGGAACAAGTTTATTTAACGAAATAATTGACCGAGCTTTTTAATAAAATTATCAAACTGAACACTCACTCGGTTGAGTTTTCCTGCATTTCCCCAATCACGGTCGCGGTATTGGTTACATGCATGCCCGCTCTCATGTCAGCCGAATGATTAAGGGATCCCATCGCAAAAAAAAGGCGAACAGAGCGAGTGACGGGCTTAACACACACCATGGCACGGCTGGGAAAAACAAGGAGGAAAAAGAAGGAAAAATTCGGATGGAGGGCAGCTAGATGGGGTTGTTGAAGTTCCGATTGGGTTGGCTTTGACATGATTCGCTCTGGAGCGGTCTTGTTTGCGAGGATAAGTGCATTGCGCGCTCTTTGGTCACGAACTTCTATGGAAATGCAATTATAAGTTCAATGGACCAATTGACGGATTTATCGTGACTTTTTACTTCGTTTCTGTTCACGTTTGAAGTTGAAAAGCGTTCGCCCGTAGTGAAACTTTCTTAAAGTGGTTCTTAAGCCTTTGAAATTTGTTCGGGGAAACGTGCAATTGGTGTGTGGATTAGGAGACTTGCTGCCACGAACTTGCCAAAGTAAATCGAACATGTCTAATTTGATTTCTGAACAATTTATTTTCACCTGCTTACATGGAGAGTTCATGAAAAATCTGAAAGCGGATGTTTGCTTGGAGGGGGGGAAAATGTGGTTGGGAGCTCGACTGCATTGGTTGCATACGTATGTTTGCTGTTGGGCAATTTACCGCTGTTTTTCCGCAGAATTTTCTACTCAATTTGGACGAAGATAGACAAGAATTTCATCTTTCTGACCTAGGCGAGGTCAATATCGAGACTGAACAAAGCTGGTGGAGCGGACGGACTATCCGCAGACTTGTCTAATGCAGCTGAAGATGACCTGAATGTGCGGGTGTACCATCTCGTTTGTAAGATAAGCTCAGAGGAAATTACGCCCGATGAGTTGAATCTCAGCGTCGTCCGTCCGGTCCACTAGAAAGGAGACCCCTCCGACTGCGCCAACAATCGAAGAATTAGTTTCCTAAACATTGCGTATAAGATCCTCTCTACCGTATTGTGTGAAAGCCTGAAATCGTTTGTCAACCGCCTGGTAGGTTCTTATCAGTGAGTTTTCAGGCCAGGGAAGTCCACCAAATCTTCACACAACGGCAGATCCTGGAAAAGACCCAAGAAGTGCAAATCGACACTCACCACCTATTCGTCAATTTCAAGGCCGCATATGACAGTGTGCATAGAGACGAGCTATACAGTGCTATGTCTAGTTTTGGCATTCCTACCAAACTCGTCAGATTGTGTAGGATGACGGTGGAGAACTCTCGCTGCTTCGTCATGGTCGGTAACGAACCCACCTTTAATGTCGAAAAAGGTTTTAGACAAGGCGACGCACTGTCATGTGACTTCTTTGATATCATCCTCGAAAAGATCGTGCGTAACACACAAGTAATCTCTAGAGGCACGATCTTCCAAAAGTCCGTTCAACTGCTGACTAACGCGGATGACATTGAGGCGCTAATGAGGCATTTGTTGGCATTAAAGCTGAAGCGTCTGCGAAGAAAAACATCGTCTCGTACAACATCAGTCTTTGGGCTCAAGAAGCAACTGAGAAAGAGAGCCCTCTCTCGAAGGACTAAACAGGGTTCCTCTCAGTCTTCCTTTTGCGGCGCGGAATCTTGGACATTAATACAAGCGAATGAGGAAGCCCTTATCCTTTTCGAGAGAAATGTTTGGTCATGTTTGCGTTGATGGCGTCTGGATGAGAAGATTCAACTCAGAAATTTGTAGGCGGGGGCATGCGCGTGGTCAAGTGTCTTCAAATACAACGCTTAAGGTGGCTAGGCCATGTAGAGCGTATGGACGCCACTGTTTCGGCCCTAAAGGTCTTCAGATCCAGCTCGAATTAGGATAACGCAACAGAGAACGCCCTATATTGAGATGGCACACAAAAGTGGAGTAGGACCTCAGTCAAGTTGGAGTGCGCCACTAAAAGCACTAGGCGAGAGATATTGCTAGCTGGTGGGGCATGCTGGTTAAGGCACAGTTCCACCCCGGATTGTAACATAATTGACTGTGCCGCGGCTTGTATATGACTTTGGCTTCCGCACTGCATTTAGATGTTCGCTAGTGTGTCTTCTCTCCCACTCGAAATTTTCTTGACGCAAGATTTCGCTCTGCCTTTTTGTACATCGACTACCTTTCAGCTTCATATAAATGATCTGGGGAGATAAGCGTTTTATAGAGTTTGACATTGATCCGTATCGTGAGGGCCGCTTAAGCAGACGGAAATATCATCGGTTGAGGACAGATCTTTGCTTAGATGTTGTTCGTAGATGCTTACCCTGAGGAAAACAAAATCCTTAATTAGCTCAAAGCCGAACCGTCGGCGGTAGCCTTTGGTCCCAAACTCGGTTTTTACTCGAAAACATATTCTGAGTTTCATCCCCACAAACGTTGACAATATTTTTTGTTCAAACAGCACAGCAGAGTGGACATTTCGGGGTTTTTAGTGTCCTGCCAGGCTCAAAAAGTACTAAAGGGCTGAAAAGTTCTTGTTTTTTAAGACATGTTAAAGGCAATTTCTGAGAATTTGGAAGCACTTTAGTTTCTGTGGAGCAAGACCTGCAGCTTTGATGGGTTTCCTCATAACACTCCCTGAGCGATAAATCTAAATTCCTGTACCTAGTGATAACTGGAGGCGCCATGACACGCTTCACCACAGGTCAAGATTTTACCCTCTCCTTAATTCGCTTCATTCAAAACTAGGCAAATCAGTTGATAATCCAAATTGCAGTCGGACCCTTTAAATAATCCCCACTTCTCATTAAGCCAAGGCTCAGATGCTAATGGATGCCAAAGCCCCTCACTTCCCAACAATGCCTGCGGGCATGACGTGGGCACTTAATCTCTCCCCAATCGACCGGCCGGATATGCAGCTTCAAGTGTTGATTTCATAGCTGTCGGAAAAAGGCACAGAATTAATACCCTATCTTACAGCCATTGAGGGGAAAATAAAAGTTCCTGCGATGAGATCCCAAGCAGACGTTGATTAATGGTGGCTTTTTAAATCATTTAAAACCGGAAAACGAACGAACCTGCGAGAGCGTTTCGAATTACCTACACGTGAAAAAGCTCGCACTCTCGACGCCCGCCGGCGGCCGACCCCTCACGCTGGCATATCGGAGTTCCATTAAAAAGATTACTCCACACTTATCGACGCCCAGCGAACGGTCATCTGAGAACGGGCAATCTCCATCGTAATCAACAACCGACTGAAAAATGAAACCCTATTTTGAGAAATGAGCACACATCGAGAGTAAACGAGAGAGACCACGGTGACCGCCCCACTTTTGAGAAATGACACTCGGAATTGATGAATTGTCTCATTTGGAGCACTCCAATATGCCGGGGGGAAGCCATTTCGTCTAGCCAATAGACAGAGGGCAGGTCCCTTCAGATCGGATGTCCTCAGACAAAGCACAATGGCATTTAGGAATCAAATGAATACGCCATTTGGGATTATCCTTGCCACAGGGGATTAGGATTCCTTCTTTTGTGGCTGACAACATGCATCACGATCTCGAGGCAACGGATTGCGTTTGTCGCAGGAATGCCAGTTAACACGTAATTAAATTTAATCGGGACTGGGACTGGCATGCATGCGCTGCTCTGTGGCCCAGAAGACGCATTCCACCTGGTCCTAATATGAATGGGGGCTAATTGGCCAAAACTCCGTGGTAATTTGCAACTATAATTGCTTAATATTAGTAAGTTGGCATTACGCGCTAATTACCACCTTTCAGCTTTCTGAGCCCGAGGTCCTTCCATTGGGCCGACACACGGAGGGCTCTCCGCACAGACGACCAGACACGCAGATGATTGTGCTGTGCAGTCAAAGTTTCACTACGGCACGTCCTCATTGAAAGTGAATGATTATTAAATGAGGTTCGAGTAACCAGATACTGGGAACACAAGTGGGAGGATTGTATTGCAACATTTCTGGCTGTATCTGGGGTGTAACTATTGAAAGTATCCCGTTGAGGTTCTGGTTTGTTGTGGGTAATCAAGTGATCATTAGGCAGCATATTTATGGTAATCAGTTCGAGTTAAGTGGTTAAGGATTTTGAGGAGTTTGAGGGAATCGTTTCCGGAAATCTGTACGGCTCCCTAATTGGAAGGACTGAGGTTAGCTGAATTCAATTGAATTGCATAAATCTTGTTAGGGCGAAACACCTTTGGGAGAGCGTGCGCCACCAGATGGGAGTTTTATGTTTCTAGTGGCGT
Organism: Eristalinus sepulchralis; assembly: GCA_944738645.1. Classification (NCBI taxonomy): domain Eukaryota; kingdom Metazoa; phylum Arthropoda; class Insecta; order Diptera; family Syrphidae; genus Eristalinus; species Eristalinus sepulchralis. The sequence continues at coordinate 62,200,447 of OX122886.1, forward strand.
GGTATAATATCGTCCTTATGGCGGTTTCCTGTGGGTGGGAAACTGGCAAGTTTGTTGTTATGCAATTTTTGGTTTTTGTGTTTCATACTACATCTGAGTGATGGTGGATGCCCCTAATTGCTGACCACTGGAGGACAAGTACGGGACCGGACGGGAAGAAAATAAATGTAATTAAGTTTAGCGCACAACTCATGTCACCTCAAATTTCCCTCCTTTTCAACCATAGTTTGTATGAAGTCGGCCCGAAGGCCAGTGCAAGTGCCATAGTTTCAGTTTACCCGGACGACCCACCGCAGAGAGAATTACAAAAACAATAAATACTCACGTCCAGCCTGTGCGACACAAATGGCCACCGGGGCCGCAAGAAAATGCGGTTCGCCTCTATTGCAGACCGGATGTCGGATTCCACGCACCAACAATATCAATTACACAGCACATGTCGATGGACAAATAAATTTTCGAAATTATCACGTGGTTCGGTTGCGTCTTAAAACGGCAGACTTTCAGAATAATCTTCACATAACAAAAGGGACTTTTATTGCAATCGATTGCCATGTTAATAGGGGCCATGTGTGTGTGTGTGCGCGCGGAGCGGTCAATGGTCGGCTGGCGAATCAGCCGCGAGGTCAGTGTCATACTGTTGCTGACTACTGCCACTGCAGTCCGTGCGCATAAGGCTGGATGTAAATTTAAGTTTTATTGCCAGAATTTATTAAGGCAATTTCTCCACCCTAAGGATGACAGTATTTTATTCTCCTTTACGGTTGCGAATTCGTTTGATATCTACTTGCTGCCTTAACTGCCACCGGCCTCTGTGCACACTCGGTGCTCCTAATGCATGGGCGGCAGAAGGTCGGCATCCCGCAGTACATTTTTACTGCTCTGTGTGTCCTCTCGGAAGTAAGTCACTTTATTATGAAGGCACCGAAGGCAGCAGCTAGCCTGTGAAATGAAAATCAATTCCACATCCTCTATGCAGTTGCAATTTAGGGACTCCACGTGAAATGGGCACTATTTGGCGGAATTGCTTCTTTCTGCTTTCAGTTTTTCAGTCGTTTTATGGGCAACTGTGTCGGTGGCTTTACCAAATCCAACAGCAAGTGAGTGTGACTTTGAGGCAAGCCAAGTGGTTGTACACATATCCTGCACCGTCACACGTTGCCGAAGGGAGAGTCTCCTTGTTGCTGTGCGGCGCACCTAAGCACATGTGACCCCGAAGTTTCTTTGAAAAACTATCCTCAATTATGCAGCAGACTTAATGAACCAAATTTGACCGGACCAAGTCTAAGGTAGGCACCTGTACTGGCTTTCAATTTGAAATGCACTTTTGAGGCAAACGTAATTATGGTCGTCACTGAGCTGCCATTGGTCTGCGACATCGGGAATCTAAGTCACTCCCCGAGACGGGTGATCGGTTAATTATTTACACTTGCCCGTCCGTATATCCTTGCCACCATTGCTGTGACACAGATTCCCATAGACACGGGATTCGGGATTAGTGGCTGATACACTAGGCCTGCTGTACACTGGAATTAGCTTATGGAACGCACGCAATTATTTGCGCACCGATAAGCGATGTCTTCTGGCTGTCAGGATGAAATAAGACTATTAGGAGGAGAGGTATGTCGACAGTAGGATTATCCCGTGGGGAAATAGTTTCACACTGGACAGAGGAGAACTTAACCGATTTAAATCAATTCGGAGAGAGTTAAGTGAGTGATGCGAGTTAAGAGATTATAGACAAGTTTCGGAAATTGCAAGACCTTGTGGTTGGACGGCTTGAGCTCCACTGTGAGAAGCGGTCAATTTGATTTCCGGTCAGGAAGGAAAGCTCTGTAAGGCTATACTTCAGCTGAGTTTCAGACAAAACTATAAACGATAGATGGTGGAAATATCATACTGTGTGAGTACAAAGACAGTCAAGCGGCCATTAAGACTCTGGAAACGCCATCGATACAATTTCTGAAGTTTAAACTTTGCCGTATATAATGCCATTTTACCCTATGATGGGTTCCTTAGCAACAAAAGAGCCGACGAATTACCAAGAAATGGATAGAGCCTGTCTACCGCAGATAATTACGAATAACTTTTCCCTTCAGTTCAATGGATGGAAACAAAAATTGGTATCCGTAGATGGAATGAACTAAACACCTGCAGTATTGCAAGGCAGTTGTGGCCTTAACCTTAGTCCAAAAATTGCATCACATAAAGTAAAAGGAACGTTTGATTAGAGACGAGAGACGTAGTAACTGAACACTGTCTGATGGAAAAACATGAAAAAAGGTAAGGATCCCCATCCAATGACTGCTGTCGGGGTTGCCGAAACAAGGCTGATGAGGAGGCCGTCACTCATTACGGGTTTATTTTTTGCAATGGCTAGGATGACTATGATCGGAAACTATTTCTACGACGGCCTTCATGAACTTCCTTATTTCAGTGTAGGAAAGATCAAAAAATTCCTCAGGAAAAAAATTAGAAGAAGACCAGGCTCTTAGTCTTTTCGAGAAAAATGTTTTGCGTGCAATTTTTGGTCCTGTTTGCGTTGATGACATCTGAAGGAGAAGATTTAACGACGAACTCTATGGGCTGTACAGCGACAAGCTTCTTCGGATACAACGCTAGGCCATGTAGAGCGTATGGACATCACTACTCCGGCCCGAAGTCTTGGAATCTGAGCCATTAGGACAATACAACAGAGGACGGCCTAGACTAAGGTGGCTCACACAAGTAGAGAAGGACCTTAGCACAACCGGAGGCAGCTGGCGAAAGATCGTGCTGGCTAGAAAGGTATGTTTGTTGCAGCCTTGGTCCCTGACGGTACCGCGACAAAAAGAGAAGAAAGAAGAAGAAGAGAAAGAATAAGAAAAAGAAGAAGAAGAAGAAGAAGAAGAAGGAGAAAAATAAGAAGAAGAAGACCAGGAAGTGAAACAACAACCATCCACTCAATTGGCCTCACAATCGTACTGCTCATGGGCCTAGTGGGCTCTTGTAAATTCGCAAGGGCAGCCGCATCAACTAAACCTAACCGAAACTTTTATTTTGAAAAGATCACCCAATTGATGTGCATATACGATAATACGTGGAGGTACGACTTTATGCACAAGGGAGCCAACCCCACATGTCCCCCAAATTCGTATGATTTCTTGCCTGCTTCCATTTAAAACACATTGGAGCGAGGTAGTCTGGCTAAGTAGAGCCAAGAAAACCCCGCTATGTGGCCAATTATCGATTGATGAGACAGGTCTGAAACTCTGTATCTGACACCAATTAAAATACATCCCTTCCACCTTAAAACAAACCACAAATTAACTGCCAGAACTTTATCTTTATGTGTGCCAGAATGTCAAAAATCTAGTTTGTGATCTGCTCTGTTGTGTATCATCTTCTTCCATTAACCCCTCCTGCACTTTTCGCAATTCTCTATGAAACCCTTAAGCTGCGGATGACTTATTTCAAAACGTTTACTTGAAAAAGCAACTTTTTGTTGCCACTTGAGACAACTACAATTTTCGTTCGTTTCGGAACGAAGTTGCCTTCATTTACCTTGTACGCAACAGATTGATTGACTTCCCGGATATGAACAATCTGATACTTGCTGATGACACAAATCAACTGGACGTCATCAGTGTCTTGCACTCCGCATCTCCTCAATTGAGCGAAATTAACAAATTGTAATCGCTGGGGAATGCGCAAAATCCGGGCTGTGCTCCATATAATCAAACTCCTTCTCGGGTCATTTTAGTGCAATGAGACATGATGAACACCATGTGCATCCGGCCGGGAGCACATAGATCGCTCTGTCTGGACAGATAGATGGTGGCTTCCGTGGACCAGGGGGGGTGAAAGCTTGAGAAAGATTTATTATCTCAGACCGGAAAGCATTTTATATTGTCACGTAAAGGAAACCCTTGCTTGTGACACCAGCTATTTGCTGTAATCAGGCTGCAGCACTTCCTGTCACTGGGGAATGGGGTGCACACAGACGCTCTGAAAACTGCAAGTTCAAGCAGTCTGTCAGTTGAAATGGTAGAAATGAGAATTTATTTTATGTTACTCTCTAGGCCTCTTCTAAATCACTCTGGAGTCATTTCGATTAAATGGACCTTTTGCACTTTCTTTGCAGCGAAATTGGATGGCGTGAAGACTTACATGCGAATGCGTCGGGTACCCAATCATCTTCAGGTAAAGGTCATCAAATGGTTCGACTATCTGTGGCTCACCCAAAAGTGTTCCGACGAAGAACGAGCAGTATCCTGTCTTCCTGATAAACTAAAGGTCAGTACACCTCCCGTTTAACACCACTACCCCGTGCTTGACTGTATGACTTTCATCTCCTGCAGGCTGAAATAGCAATTAACGTCCATTTAGATACACTTAAGCGAGTCGAAATATTTCAAAACACCGAGGCTGGATTCCTGTGTGAGCTGGTGCTACGACTGCGGCCGGTGCTGTTCTCCCCCGGCGACTACATCTGTCGCAAAGGTAAGTGCAGTCATCCCGCATTTCACATTGACATTAACGTTGATTCACAAACCACCCAGGTGAGGTCGGCAAGGAGATGTACATCGTGAACAGAGGCCGACTCCAGGTGGTCGCCGATAATGGTAAAACTGTGATGGCTTCATTAAAGGCAGGTTCCTATTTTGGCGAAATTAGTATACTAAACATGGGAACAGCAGGTAAAGAACTTGGTAAATATCGAATCTGACGCCAGGTGGAACAATATGCGTTCAAGTTAAATCAAGCAAAATCTAAATATGTATCCAAGCCTTACTAAGCCAAAAACGCTAAAGACGAAAATTATTAATTAATTCATTTGTATGTGTGTGTGAAATGTAGTGAGTATAGCGTGTGAGATGAATGAGGTCAACATTTATTGTGTGTCGTGTTTCTTTTGGTCTGAGACTTCCCCCAAATTTTTTTGTTCGGATTGACTCTCCATGCATTCTGACCTGGTATGATTTTGTGATTTTTATTTTGTCATAAGGACTCACTTTTTTTTATAGATTCACAACACGAACCGTAAGTTCTTCTCTAAAGCACATATTTTTGACGTTTTCAAACCTCTAACAGAATCCAACCCAAATTTTGTTTCGGAATGATTTTAACTTACTTGTAGGGGTTTTTTCTTTGTTTTCACGAATGATATGAATTTTTGTTGATTTTAAAACCGACGTTCGAGGGAAAGCCCTGATGTGCGTGTGTTTGAAGGGATCCCTTTTTTGTTTATTTTAAAAAGAAGTCTAACGTTAAGATTGTGAACTTAAGGGACTCTCTTAGAACGAGCCAACATGGTAATAAGTCAGCTAAATCGTTTGCTACTTGCGTCCTAATTTATCAAAGTCAATCACAATTAGATCATTACCCACCCGCGAAACTTCCTGTACCACAAAGATCCCCTTAATTGCAGTAAAATAAGTTAGGTGTTATTACGTACCGCAAAGAACAAGTGGACCAACTTCTTCTTTTTGTACGTTCTATTATAATTCCACAAGTTGAGGGAACCTACAGTTTTATACCAATTTAACCTGTGAGCATAAAACTTCTTACTACAACTTAGGAGAGACCGAGCGGCCAGTTAACCACTGATATGGAGTTTTATAAGTTTGAGACTTTGCTTGACATCAGATGTTCACTTTATCAGCATTATTCGCATTCAAATCGTGTGACCACTCGTAACGATGACATCTCGGCTTTGTATCTAGTTATGCTTCTATTTTTTGAAGACAACTTGAATGTGTCAATCACTGAAATCAAATGAGAAAAACGAGAAGGCAGATATGCAGCAATTGATGTACAACTTCCCTTCACGGGATGTTGTCCTTCCAACAGACACAGCACCTTGACATATACTCGTACTTCGTCTTCTTTCCATGGCGCAGCAGTCCACGGTGGTCCTGGGCCTCTACCAACATACCTCTTAAACAAGCACGAAGCCGGCGAGAGGCTGCCTCCAATTGCGCACCCCAAATTGGTTGAAGTTCTTTTCCATTTGTGTGCGCCATCTTGGCATTCTCAACTTGTATGCACCACCTAGGCCGGCCACTGTTACGTTGTCCCAAAAACTCGGATTTGAAGATCTTTCGGACCGGAAAAATGGTCTCCATACACTCTACATGGCCTAGTCATCTTAAACGTTGTATCAGAAGACGCTGGACCAGACGCAGCCTTCCGTACAGAATATAAAGTTCGTTGCTAAATCGTCTCCCCCAGATGTCATCAACACACACAATTTCTCTCGAAAAGCCAAAGGGCTTCCTCATACGTTTTAAGTAACGTCCAAGTTTCCGCGGTCTGGGATGGGATGATAGTGGAAAAACGCCCGTTTAGTCCTTCGAGAGGCTCTATTTCTTAATTACCTCTTGAACCCAAAGAAGTGGCGATTGTCAAGAGTTGTTTTGCCTTTGATTTCGTTACGGCAACTGCGGAGCTGAGGTAGACGAAATTTCTGCTGCCTACTGGTACGGTCTGTCTGAGACGTCGATGTTGTGCGTGCTTCATTGCAGACAGCAGGTATGTTCGGGAGTTTGAACTTTTAACCAAGAAACTCTTTCAAACGTTCGCTGGCTCAAAGCAGCCAGTCGTCTTCTGTGATATCCGAAAGTGCTTGTGTTTTCTTCCCTTCATTAATGTCGACAGACAACTTTTGTTTCATGCCACTTTTTGTTACGGGTCAAGTCTTTTTGGTCAACGATTAGCGTACCGACAGTCGTTTCAAAAGATTCTGTCGGAGTGAATCGTAAAATCTTTCTCCGCTTCATATCGACCGTGCAATGGGAAGGTAGAAAATGGAGGAGGAGGATTAAACACTTTAATAATCACTGCGCCTCACACACCTCTGGTCCAAGGAAAACTTCTAGCGAGCAGTCTTACAAGACTAGCGATTAGAGAGGAAGAGCTTATCTCACAATTTTCGGGTGATCTTATTACACAATTTCCCTTGTCGGACCGACTGTTAAAATAATCTGAAGCACTGTTCCATAAATTTTGGGAAATATTTCGGTGACTATCCTTCCCACTGAACGCGCCTCATGATGCACAGAGCATGATTCGCAGCCAAATTTGTTTTCGTATTGCATAAATCTAGGCGTTTTTTATGTTTCAATTGTTCTGTCATTATTTGTCCGATTTCATTGGAAGAGTTTCTGTCGTCCGTTCCCACGATTGCTAATTACAAAAAAGTAAAACCTGCTGCTGCACGGAATTATCTATAATCGGACCAGCTCCTATTCACACCGTACATTGTGTATTGCCTGCTAATTGAGCCAATTGTGGGAAATACGAATTATGTCATGTGGGTTTTTCCAGGAAGAGGATAACAATGTGGTTGCTGAGGAATGTCAGAATATCACTTGACTTTAAGCCCCATTTTTCTTTGACTTGGGTTGGAGTTCTATTTTTCCGCAGAGTGGCTAATTAAAGCAATTTCAGTTCAAAAATAACTTTTGGCATCTAAACATTTAAAAGGATTTCTCATCCGGCTACGGTTTGAACGAAATTTGAACATTAAAAAGGTGCCTGAGGAAAAAACCCTTCAAAAGTAAACTGCAACCCTTTATTCCTCCTCTTCGGCCTCTAACGTGATTAAACCAACAATATCCCACCTGTCCCAGCGATTGAATTTGGCGCAGATGTTTAAGTTGCAGCATTAAATTTAAACAATATATTAAAATGAGACTGCCTGACACTTGCGAACCCTCACATGTAGGAATTCCGATTCTCACCCTGCGGTAGTAATGCACTGCTTCTGATGAGTAATTTCCGCCAAATTCGATGACGGATTCAATTTTCCTCATTTTTAAACTGCACATGCAATTAAATGAATTTAATTGAATTTATGAAACATTTTCCAAATTATAAAAAAAAATCCACCGCATTATCTTTCCGCACCAGTCCACGCACTTCGTTTCATCGAATGGAATCCTGTGGAAGGCAATTGAGTCTTAATCCTAGAAACCACAAACTCGGATTTTTCCGGCATAATTTCAATTCCCTATGGTCATTTCAATTTAATTACAAAAAAACTGGCAGCAGCTCACGAGGACTTATTGGAAAAGTTCTGACATGAATCACGACCTGGCAACAATGGGCAGTACTTGCTGCCGCTGAACTGAAATGTACTGTAAATCATCTGATTTCGTGCGAAGATGTGGGAGTGTTTTTTTTTCCACAAACGATGCAAGTGTGCGAACAAGCAGAGTTGAAGCTGAAACACGTCTGCTGGGCGACTCCGTATAATGGCAGCAATTGTCATTGGGGCCATGTCCGTTTTTCACCTGTCGCATAACAATGGATGCCAAATTCAATCAAGCCCATTATGGAAGTTGTAATCCTCCACAAATGCTTATTCAGCGCCAGGACAATAGAATTCTCCCCAAACTGATGGTCATTGTTGAGTGTTTGGGGGCTGCAACGGGGCGACGGCGGGTGACATGATTGAGACACATTATCCTCCGATTGTTTGTTAGAAGATCCCTGCGCATACAATACATTTGTTTATTTATTTTGCTAAAAGTGGAAAACACATAAAGCCGATTAAAGCGTGTTTTTATCACAGAATAAAGAGAGTCCTCCCTCCCTGTCGACGTACACGTGGGAAATACATTTTGAATCGTCACTCACCTATTTGAAGTTTAAATCTATTCTCGCAATCAGATATAGTGAATCAATATTCCCCTCATGTGGGATAGTCAAACGTCGCTAATCCTGACAACAGTGAATAAAAAATGCATGTTGTGGTCGTGGGGTCAGATTGTGGCCAACATCTGTTAAGTCGTTTTTTTTTATTCAGCTCTAAGTTTTAGGTCATTTGTTGGTGGCTGGTTGGTGGGTAGACGAGGCTTCACCACGTCTCAACGGTTCTGTTGTGCTGCAAAGGGGTAGTATTTCACTTCATTCCCTGACCTTGAGTGCAATGTAGCGACTTGAACACACCTAAAACCAAGCAAATGGAACTTAATGGTTCATCTGAAATGTTCATGGAAATAGAATCCTCGTAAATTTCCCGATGGCAGCTGCCTTAAGCTTGGACAGTGGCAGATGTAGTGGGGAGCCACACCCCCAATAATTTCAGTCATCGTTAAATTTCTTGTTTCAGTAGGCAAGAGGACACTCATCTTTACTGTGACATTCAAATGCATTTCGGTTTAAACAAACAGAGTTTTTTGTGTACTCTCATCCGTACACCTTCTGGACTTAGTTACCGAACTTACGCCAAATCAATTTTCTAAATGTACGAGATGAGTAGTAAGAGACTGCAAATACAACTACACAAAATCCAAGTTTGGTCACGCTCTGCATATGAGTCGAAAATGATAACCATAGACATAGACGCTTCTTTACTGGTTAGACTTTGTAGAGTCTTGAAAGAGGGTCTCGATTTTGATCGAAAAATTGTCTTTATTGACGAGTCCCACAACTCTGCATGCTTCGGCATTGGATGCCGAACTCGATGTATGTAATGTATGTAATGGCAACGAGAAAATTGCCGATTAATCCAAACGGAATGGAGCGCGCCATCTCTTCCTGTTTACGTTTTCCAATAGTCAATGTCATGGAACTGAACCTAAACATATCCACCAGCCTGCACAGTCTGTCGTCAACTACTGCCAATTCGACACACTAAATTTGTTTCCCATTCGTGTGTCCATTTAAACAGAGAACGTACGTTGTCTGAATTGCTCAGGCGTGAGCTATTTTGTACATGAGCTGACCATTATTGTATCCGTAGATGACTGAACAAGCGTATGACAGAGTTGTCCTTCTCCTTCATAGGTTGATACAATGAAGTTTGAAGTCTAGGCCTATCCATTGTCTCTCGTCGACTGTCTTCAGTTTCTCAACTCACTTCCTTTACTTGTTTCCGAAACCATACACGAGGAAGTTGCCTTGTCCTAATGGCTCTAATTTGTAGACTCTTCCTTTCTTCAGCTGTGTTGTAGATGAGCTGCACAAACCCACAGATTCTTCTGCTCCAGACGGAATCAGCGCTAACATGAATAAAAATGGCAGATAGAACTTTCCTCTCGAAAAGACCGTAGGCGTTCTCATCTGCTTTCAACAACGTGTTTCTACTCCAAAGAGCGTGACACCTTGGTCATTCTTTTCATACACAAAACCCTACTTGCTGGTTTGAGTAAGGACTTTGTTATTCAACTGTCTCTTGAGCCTTAAGAAACAGAGGTTGGTAAGAATGATCTAATCTCGACTAGATTACTTTTATGTTGCCCATTGTGCGCTTATCAGAGAGCATATGTTTTTCACCCTCGTCTGAACCACTTCTGTTTCAATTCCAGCAAGTGCCTTATTGACGGATTGCTGTGTACGTTTAATTACGTCAATACTATCCGTGTAAATCAGCACACTTCACTCAACATAGAAGCCCGAGCTTCCAAAACTATGTTCAAGTTTTGGAAGCTCGGGCTTCTATGTTGAGTGAATCGCGATCATCTCAAGACATATGTTCCTTATCCGAAATGACACTTGTAGGAACCTACAAAATGATTCACCAATGGCTTTACGCATTTTGAAAAAATGGAAGAGAAGATCTTGTGCGTGATGTTAAGGGACTCAGCACACGTCTTTTGGCGCAGATGTTGCGTTCTCCTTTCTTGTACGCAAGGGTCTCTTAGAGTTCACCCATCTTTTTTCCGACCTCATTATATGGATGAGCTGGTTCAAGAGCCCAAGTAGATCATCTCCAGCTGTTTTAAAGAGTACAATGGAAAATTCGTCAGCCTCAGAAGTTTTGTTCGACATGTCCTCTTGTTCCTCTTCATATCAAGTTTGCAAATGTTTTTCTCATTGTGCCATTTCCTTAATCGTTGCTCACATCCATCAAGGGAACGTTCGTCAGAATCGTTAACAAATCGATTTCTTGCACCCCCGTCAACATATAAAGCAACGATGGGCATTCGAATTTTGTCGTATTCCATGAACAACAATGTGTATTTGCCTTTCAAATAAAAATCAGTTTCCATCTTAACCTCGACTCGCCCTTATTACAAAACCCTTTACCCGCACTCAGACTCATTGTCATCCAGTGTGCATGGGAAATCAAACTTAAAGCCTCCTCATTTGATGGATCCTTCATTCGCACATTCCTTCAGATTAACATCAGTCACAAGAATGCCCTCAAGTTGAAATGAATTCTTCAAAAGGCCTAACCTCCCTTTACGGCAAACCATAGACGCATTTTACTGGTAATCATAAGTCCCCAACGTGTGATGGTCATAAAAGCCATTACGACACGCCCATGTGGATATAAATTGAGTTCCAATATATGGCTTCACCTACTTTTGCGGGTCGTGCATCGCGCAGACAGCAGCGGCGTTGTTTTACAACTTCGACGTTTTACAGCGCAAGCAAAAGTCTTGCCCCCAATGCGATTTGATTTGACGGAAAACGACAGATTTCTCGAGGGACCGGGACTTAAAAAGGCATCGAACTCCTCACCGAGCAATCATCGCTCGCATCATGCGAATACATCAAATTCAAAGGAAAATCGGATGGACCCGATTCAATTAACGACCCCTCACGCCAACGCTCTGCCGCTGAATTTCCCCGGAAAAGAAAAACACAGTGACTCAAAAGTTTCTTCACCCCTCACAAACCACTTCATGTGCATTCCCTAAACTACCACGTAACTCCTTCAAAAAGTTCCACCAGCGGAAACTTTAATTCCACAAAAATATTTATTCGATTACTTCGTTGACTGGGGTTCAGATTTACTTATTTTTGAGTTGCACAGAGAGGACCGAACTTCGAGACGTCGGTGAATTGAAAAACTTTAAATTCGAATTGCTCGACGGCAAACGTCGCCAATTTGAAATTTCCACCTCTCCCTCCGCAGGCAGGTTGAAAGGAGGCGTTGTACCGATGCAAATCATCGGCTTATGTGCAAATGTATCTCAGTTTGTATGTGTGTGTGTGTTGGGTGTGGAGGGTGACCCAGCAACTTTTTAGCCAATTTGAATATTGTCAGTGTCCATTCGTACGTTTCATGGTGAGTGAAGTGCCTTCGTTGATGTTGTTGCAGCGTCGTCATGACGGAATGCTGAATGAGATCCTTCCTGTGTCCCGGCCAGGGATCCGTTTTACTTTTCGGTGTATTTACTACCGATGCTGAAAACAATGTAAGGGAGGGTGGAGCTAATTGAGTTCCTGGCACTATCAGGTGTTGCATTCTGCTGCTCCCGAGATCTATGGTGGTGCCAGGACGAGGACGTGGAGCTGTCAGCATTTTATTGTTTTTAAGTTATTTTGAGAGAATGTTTCTGTTTACTCCTTTGTTTTCATTTACTAAGTCCATCCCTGCATTTACTTGTCACTTCATACCCTTAAATAGAAAAATCAAATAAACACATAAATATAATTTGTTTTTGTTTTTGTTTTTGCTGGAATGTGTGTCTAATCTTTTTGAGTTAATTAATTAACCCAAGAGAATAATTAATAATTTATCCCCTAACGAGTTTTTGACAGATCACTATGTATTCCTTTGTTCATAGACACGGTAATATATATATGTTTTTTTTGGTCAAAGAAACACAAAGTAATATCGAAAAGAAATATTTTATATATTGCTTTGCCTGGCGGAATGTTACAGTTAAGTGTGTGTTACCCTTGTTAAGAGTTTATTTAGAATCTTGTGTTTGGTTTTTGAAGAAAATTCGTTTTTGATAATTAGATCCAATCTCCTAATTGTTGTGAATATTTGATAATCTAATTTGACCTAATCGCAGTGCATGACAGTAGAAGAGTTTGCTTAGATAATAATATTTGTTTATTTTCCCTTCGTTTCTGTTTTCGGTTTCGAGTAGCAATGAACGAGTAAATCTAATAAAAATTAATATTTCGAAATTTTTAAATTGTACGTTAGTTTTGATTTTGATTTTGGTTTTAATTTCGATTTTGTCTAGGATGTAGATCTCGTATTTGATTGTGAAAGTGTTTAACAAACTTCGGGTGATAGAAATTAGTTGTCTCACAAACTTAGTCGCTGTGAGGCATTCTTATCCTGGAAAATTACATTTTGTCTTGAGAACTGTTTCTTGAGGCATTTTCGAAGGAGGGACGTACCAAAATTAAAGAATGTATTTTTTTTTTTGGAGGTTGGTATACACTGCACTGGAGCGGTCAAACTAAAAACTGGTCCATTGTACTCCCAGGCAGTAACCTTCGTTTACTGTAGTTTTCTGGTTTGCCGAAGAAAGACATGCAGGCACTTCTAAGACAATGAGCTTCAGTTTTCAGCTCCCACCACATCGACGCCAAACAGCAGCCACCTGATACGAGCAAAGGCGGGACATTAACAGAGAAAGTGCTCTGAAGTGTCTTCACCTTCGCCTCAGGTTTCACAAAGGGTGTATCCGCTAAGCTCAAGTAGACTTAGATGCTTAGCGAAGGAAAAGTGTCCTGTTTGTACGCCGACAAGTTTTCTGCACTCTTTTCCTTCTTGCTGACGTTCGGGAGTATGCACTTGGTCAGCCTGCATTCTGGAGGGTTATGCCATCTGTTTCCACCTGGAAGACCGATGCGAAATTACCTAAGGAAGTTTGAAGTCTAATGTTGTCGTCTTCCACGAAAGCAACGACACCAGATCCCTCCGTCATCTTGAATCCGTCCGTAAAAATCTACATATTTCCTTCCAGGTTCAGTTTCTGGCCAGAGGCAGTCCTGGACGCTGGATTGTTGGTGATTCTGCATTAGATTGCATGTCCATGAGACTTGTGTCATAGGAGATGCTGTGCGCGAGGTTATCAAAACTCCAGTGCGATTTCTTTTAAGTCGGGAGATGGCCTTGATTGTACAGACCATGATGTGGATGTCAAGAGGAGGGAGATTTGACAATGCATCAAGAGAGACAACATCAAGAAAACTGCAGTCCCGAAAATGAAATCCTCAAAAGGGGAGCACGCTGCCCCCGGTATCCCTCCTGCCTCTGGCCGCTGTAAGGCTTGGAGAGGGTGAAAAATACGTGCAATGCCAACTCTTCACAAACTATGCTATCACCATTTTGACAGGTTGGCGATTTTGGCATTTCGAGGTTCTTGTAATTTCGGGATTTTAGTCATCTTGATATAATAAATTTTGGCATTCTCTCCGTCTCTCAAATCCAGTGATCATAAAGTATCCAGTTTATTACACTATTTGAATTCTAATTCGCATACTTATACTTAGAGCCTGAGCTGCCTCCCGTTCGTGGTGGTCGTTGAGGCCAAGTTTTAGTCTTGCTTATTGGTGGAAATTTCAAAATATATTTTTTTTTCTCACATAATCACATAGTCGACGGTTGTTTGCCTTTTGGACTGTTTCGGCATCTGTTCTCCACTCGCCTTTCTCACGGACACTTTAGGCTCTATTTAGCAAAGCTATTTCGGTAAGAGTCAAACTCAAACCTGCATCGGTTGTCAAAGTCATCAACTCCTGGTGGAGTGCGGCCAACACATGAAAAAGTTTTTTACTGTGAATGGTGCATGGGTGGTGCATGGGCGAGCAACTTGTTCAAAAGGTAGTATCTGACTGAATTTTGTTCATAGCTCTGCCTTAGTGTTGCGTTGTAAACCTTCTGTCGATAGGCCGAATTGAAAACCAAACTCGTCCATGTGACTGTTAACGTTTACACAGTTATAAGACAGGATATTGCAGACGAAGTTTAATATAGATGCGCATATATGCCACATCGATAATTCTTGAGCGTAGCTAGATAATTGGATCTGGTCTAAGGTAAATAACAATATTTGAGTGGCACTACATCCCACAAGGGACCAACTACTCCTCGTTTTGTACGTGCTTCTGTTCTCTCACGAGTAGAGGGGACCTACAGTTTCTTGTCAGCCCCGAACGGCGTGTTCCACTATGCCACGGTGACCATCTAAGGTTAACAAATGTAAAAAAAAAATCAATGAAAGCAGAAAGTATAAGCAGATAGTAAGTAGTGACAAAAGGATAAAAAATCGACAAGTTAGTTGGCGCCTTTTTTGAAATACTTTATCGATGAAATTATGGAAATGTGATGATCATACACATGTTAGCTTGACCCACACGAGTATACAATCGTAAGCTTTAGACTATGTAACAACTGACCGTCTAATGTGGATGTCCGCTACTGTTCTCGACTTCCTTGATCAAGTTAGTGCTGACTTTTCGCGAAATATCGCCTCTTGTGGTGGACATGGTGCTAAGCCCGTTCTTAGGGTCCTCTACATTGTCAAAGGCGACCTTCTATAAGAGAGACCTTCTTTAACAGGATTTCTTCTACTGACTGGAACCGCAATATATATAAGTCCGGCGGTTTAATATCCGAAGCATATGACGATTGCTGAAGGCCTCCCAAACAAATTCCGAAAGTGCGACCCAAAGCATGAAGACTTGTGCGAAATTTGAATCCGTGATGATACACATCTTCTCAGTTGGATTGACTCTCACATGTATTGTTTGGCTACTTACAGCTGTTCGTAGACTTTGGCATTACCAACGAGTACTTCTCAGTATTTGCATGCCTATTTTATTGTCTTATTGACATCGGTTATCGCCAAAAGTTACATTTTATTCATTGCTGCTGGGGATTTCAAAAATACTGCACTACGCCGTACAGACACTGCAGACACTGCTGTTGTCTGTGTGTCTGTTGTAAAATGAAAACAAACTCTTTATTCATTCACCCGCAGGAGCGGCCAAAAGAACACCCCTAAACCACATCACAATCAAATACGAAAACGTAAACTTAGATTTAGAGAGTTCTGTTTACGAGAGAAATTTTACAAAAAGACGATTATGATTTAATTTGGCACACAGGCAATAAAACAAATTTTGAAATATTTTTTTCCTTGAACCTTCAAATCGTATAGGTAATCGACGAACAGCGAGTGTACGTTCGGTGGGATACAGCGACCTATTTGTTCTGAGCAAAAAGGACATGTGGGATGTTCTCAAGGAGTATCCAGCGGCGAGGGTACGCCTCGAGTCGATAGCAGTCAAGCGTTTGGAAAAATACAAGAAGGCCCCGCTGGAGAAAGGTATTTGATGTGTAAATACTCGTGTGTTTGGCATGCTTCTCTGTGAGAACTTTGCCTATCCCAACCACCCTCAGGCAGTCTCTCTCCTTCTTCATCTAATGGTTTATTGATTGAGAAGTTAGCCCGCAGAGGATTACTTGAGTATACCCTACCCCTCCTCCTGTACACCACGTCACTTCACTTCCGAATAAGAAAATTCACATTTATCCCCAAAAACACGCCATTTTCTAATTAAGATACAGTAAAATATTTTAATTCAGTTGCGATGGGACGATGTCAATCTACACCGGGTCTTGTTGAGAGCGAAGGTCGGACGACGTTGGAGGACATGTGGTTGCCGCCAGGACCATCAATAGCGCATAATCAGCCATTAGCTTTTAGGTGAGTTCTCGATGTCATCGCTGACGTGGCTTAAAGAGATGTTCTTGTCTTTGCAGCCGTGCCCCTAGCCCTAGGTCAACACAAACAATTACTGAACGTCTGGTAAGGACGTCTGATTCACCAGGCTCTATGAGTCCAAGTGTACATAGTTCAGATGATCGGCCACGTAGCCGAGCAACATCCCATCAATCCACTCGTCCCCAATCGCAGCCTAGTCGAACTGGTGAGATTTTTGTTGTTTTCACGCACGCAGTCAATACGAACGCGTTGTCTTGCAGGTCACATCTGCGGCTCAATATCACATATTGAGTGTTATGGCGGAGCTGGTGGTGGCGCAACACCCCTACTGGGTTCTCACGAGGCCTTAGAGGACGAAATTAAACGTCTGAGGGAACGCCTTCATACGGTGGAATCTGAGAATCAGGCATTGAATACAAAACTGTCGCAGCAGCAGTGGGACTTGGAGAATCGTCTGGCCGAAATCGAAATGCAAATATGCGGTGCGTCGTCGACATCGAGCCTGGATCCTGAAAACGAAACCGAGGAATTGGAAAGAAATCGTGAATCTATCATATAACACGGGAGCGAGCTGCCCCAGCCGATTGGTTTGATGTACGTATCGTGCATATCATGACACAATTGCCAATCCAAAGGTCATCCTGTGCAGACCATCCTAATCGGCATCGAAATCGGGCAGCTGTTTTCAAATTTCAACACTTTTCCCTTAGCCCTATGTTTTCACCCTTGCTCTCATTTGTTGCGTGTTTTTGTGTAGGAAGGTTCCCTCGCCCCGCGCTGGGGCTAAAGTGGTGCAAGCAGCTGAACAAATTACTTAGTCAAACATAAATAAGAAGGCGTCGTGCTTATTGCCGTTATCTGAGTTTAATTAAATGCATTTGCTAAAGCGTCTTATCTCTCACAGGTAATTAATTTAAGACAAGACGCGTGTCCTTCCAGCTCAATGGTCTACCGCCAAGGGACTACATTTTAATGCTGATGAGGAGTGCTGCCAACGCTGCTCACTACCGCCATCTGGCCCATTTCAAATTAAATTATTTACTCAGCAGAAAAAAAAGAATGGAGAAATTTTGAAACAAAGTAACGAATTTCGTGACTCAGCACTGGCGCTAGAGTTCTTCCTCTTGCTCGGTCTCCGCCCCTCACGGCGGCCATTATCGTCAGCCACTCGCCTTAAAACCACCACCACCTTGGTGCGCATTTTTCTCAGGCTGTTCTTACACAAAGAAATGAAGCGTAGCACGGCGAAGGTGCAAAATGGCTTCGCTAACTAATTAAACATTTATTACAGTCTCTCCCCGGATGGGATGTGTTGTGTGTTGGTTTTTTTTCTGTTGGCACTGTAATTAATTCGAATGGAAATTTTCGCTGAGAATGCTCGGAATGATGATGGGTTGAGTAGTGTTGTAGTGGCAAGAAGGCGAGAACGCAAGACACACGAAGAAGAAGAAGAAGAAGAAGGAAGCTGAATGGGCACTGTGTGCATTGGGAACGGTATAACACCGCAGCATACGAATGCTTAATTGAATTTTTTATTAATTTGTCTTTTGGGGGATTTGTAATATTTGAAGTGGGGCGGGCGAGCGGGCGGTCGGAGGGCTGGTAACGCGATACTGTGCTGAATGAAATCGCGCTACATCACGGAGGGGGATGTGATTCACGTCGCCACTCTTCAGTGCCACTTGAACGCTCGCTGTGGGAGCGATTTTACACTGGCTTCTTAAGAAAATCGTTTTTCATCACATTTCGCAGAGTTTTGAGAAGCGGTTTTTTACCACTAACTTCAATCCTTATAAATTTCTGAGCTGAAATTTGATTTTTTTTTGAATTTCAAAACTGTTGCGTCGGTTTTGAAGTAGGAAAGCTTTCAGTCCTTGATGCGAACAGGCACCTGTTTTCTATGTTTCGCCAACATAATTGAACAATAATCACAAGAGCCACATCGCTGCCATCCTTTTTGTTACGAGAACAAAATACACAGACACACACACACACTTTGAAAGATCATAACCATTTAAATAACTATACATACAGAAAATATATAAAGGAAAAAAAAAACATTTACTGATATCGGTACATACATATATGTAATTGAAAAAAAAAACGAATTCAATTTGTGAATTCAAGTGAACGATTCAAGTGATCGATAGGTTCAACGGGACCACTGTACATATAACCTTTGTTTCGACAAACCAACCCAAATTAGATATGTAATGGTGAATTTCATTAAAGGAAATTTAACAACTAAAATAGATTTAGAACAACTCGAATTTTTTTTGTAATTTTTTTCGTTCCATTCCAAACCATTTAGCTAAAACAAAAAACCAAAAAAATTTGTAAATATATTGAAATAATTATAAACGCTATACAAACTGCGAAAAAAATATGGGTCAACACCTATAAGGAAAGAAAGATTGAATTGAATGTATCATTGGAAAAAATTCAGAAAACAAAACAAATTACCCAAAACTGCCGAATATATAACACACAATACAAACAATAGACGAACAAACACAAAGATGGAATTAGATGGTCTGTATGTACATAGAAACATAAAAAAAAATATATTGAATTGATTTATTCAAATGTGTATGCATAGATATAAAATAGAAAACCAACTATAATCGATCGATAAGAAACTAAGAAACCATATAACAATTGAATTTTTGTAATTAGACGTAAACAATTAAACGCAAGAAAAGTGTGAAAACTCAACAGAAAAACCAAAGAAAAAAAAAAACAAACATCAAGTAAATGTAATCCAACTTAAGTAGGTATTTCATGGATCAATATTTATAATTTGAAAAAAAAATAATTGAATTAGATATTTAAAAAAAAACTACGAAAAAAAAACATTGCTCTGCATTGGATTAGAATCTAGAGGAGAAGAAAGAAACCAACTAAATAAATTTATAAAATTTACTTAGAAAAATTTTTAATCAACTCACAAGAAGAAAAATTATTTAAATGAAAAGTAAACCTGAAAATGTTTACTTTTACAATCGTTTATGATCCCAAGTACTTACGTAATAAGATATGATCATTTAAAAGCAAATCGAAAAATTAAACTATTTTGTTAAAATTTTAAAGTATTTAAATTTTTTAAAAATGAAAAAAAAAAAACAAACACATCCGCATGAGATGACGGAACTATGAAAATTAGGTGGTATGGGTTTTCGATTTGAGTTACTTTTGTTTGTGCATTTGTGGCAGAGAAATCGAAGGGTTGTTAATTGAAAATAGTTGGTTACTTAAGGCCTTTTCGCAAATTTAAAATTTTCGAAGGGTTACAAAATTTTAATTTCTAAATTCTTCCTTCTCACTTTTGCGCAAATATTCCATATAAATCGGGCGTCTTCGTCAGTGGAGTCATTTTTGATTTTAGTAGTATTACCTCCAAACTTTTACCGTGAGTGGTGGACTTCGCCAAGGGTGCGCCTTTTCACCTCTTTTTTTTTCATCATATATATGAATTGGATGTTGCAGCTCGGCCGAGGTGAGGAATGATACACATTGGGAGAGGTCTTCTTTTTTTAATCCCCCCAGACGGAATTCCAGCGTGCGTTCGATAGGCGTGTGGCCTTGTATATTGAAGCTGGATTATTCGATTTTTTTTTAGATTTCACTGCATTTTTATTAAATTCATTTTTCTTACATGCTAACTAACGACTCTTCACGAGTACTATAAGCTAATCTAGGATAGTTTTCTTTTTGCCTTTCGGCCTCACATATGGATGCTGGAATAAAGGTGAAGGTGGATAAGGCCAAAGTAATGGTAATTTTCAAAACGCCTGTCCAATGCGCTCTTCATGTTAGTGAAGTCCCATTGAAACAGGTGGATAAGTTCTCTTCATCTTTTCACGAGCAATGAAAGAAGCAACTCTATGCTTTCTTTTAGGATTGGCCAGGCTGGATTAAATTTGAAGCGGCTTAGTAGATCAGTAATAAGAATGACAGAGCTTGATGTCAAAACTAAGTTATCAGCTTTTAACTAGGTGTTTGTTCCAATCCTCACATTTGGTCATGAAATTTGGGTAATGACCGAAAGAATCAATCTGCTGAGGTGAACTTTCTCCGAACTGCTGGTGGAGTTACTCCCTGTGATAGGTTAAGAAACGCAATGGTGCGGGGGGAACTCAGTGTCCAGCGACTACTTCTTTGGACATAAAGGACTAGATTTCATTGATTGGGTCACGTGGTATGGATGTTCCCTTCATCATGACTTCCGATTCAATTCTGTCAGGTATGGCACTTCTCGGCAGACCCAGGACGAGATGGTTGGAACAAGTCCATAAACTCGCCTGGTTTCGCTTGGATATAGTTCCTGATGAGTGAGAGTCGACGGCAGATGATCTGGCTGCTTGAAAGTCTCTCGTGCGTGATTTACACCCGCGTACTCATTAGTGGAGCATGCGGGTTAAAGAGGATGATGATGAGTATTACCTCGTTTGAACTTCCTTGTTTGTCATACACAAGTGTGTGCCTGTGTATGTGATACAACTTTATGTACCACACCACAAACTGTTCTCCTTCCTAAAGCAGTTGCAGCGTGCATATTATGATAAATTTATAGATCTCAAGTATTCATTGGCACTTCAGACAGAATGAAGGGATAGCTTCGTTGACAACTGCTCGTGTTGTGCATATTGTGCAATTGTTCTTTTAGAAGTGGAGGGACCCTACAGTTTTTCGTCAACTCCGAAGGCTGAAACTTAAGAAGCGGTTCACTGGTAGTTATGACTTTCTAAATGTTGTCATCAACTCGGAAGAAGTAGTGCCGTGAACGATCGCTCGTTGTCTGTCCCGGAATCGAACTTGAGACCTCTTCACCAGGACGATCTCCAGTATTGCCAATATTATAAAACAGCTTCTTTCTTCAAGCTGTTTTCTGTTGAACCAAAATCCGTGAAATTAGCTTTTCTCTCCTTTTGAGGGCCGGGTGACAATCGATTTAAGTGGCAAAATCAGTTTATGGTATTTCAAGGATTAATACCACTCTGGCCTCTTCTTTGGCTGACGAGACTTGAAGTTTGAACAACTCTACTGTAATGTGGTAGCTAGAGTGTGCGGTACAAGTTTAACGATTTGGTTCGTACTCCCGCGTATATTTCCCTTGAACGCTTTGATCGTTCGGTGATGAGTAGAAAGGCTTGATCATTGAAAGGGACGGCGAAGTTCACATACCGCTTTGAAAGAGAAGCGGATTTAAGAAGGTCGTTGAAATTCAGATAAGAGAGCTTGTAGTCGTTCTTCGCCTGGATACTCAAAAGCTTGTTGGTTAGGAGATGATAGGATGGTGAAAATTTAAGGCTTAAGACGTGTAACTTGGGCTTATTGCCTATTTGAATCTCAGGCATTCCAATCTTCGTTAATACCTTAAGACTTGTTGTTGTTGAATTGCCACCAGACAGCCCTCACTGAAAACTTATGGCAAGAGTTGAAGAATGAAGACGATGTTGTGAAACCTCATCCACATCATTCCCAATTGGTAGACGGAAATACCTTCCGAATTACTGTTATCAATCAATTTTTAACCATATTTTGACTAAGAAGACTGTTAATTGGTAGATGTAAACTGGTAATGGTTGAAAATTTAGGGGCTGTCTTAAAATGGCTGCCTTTGGATTAACAGCAGAAATGGTGGAAAATCCATGAATTTTTGAAAACGGTTTACGGAAATTAATGTATAAAGATTAAGGATCCCTATCACTATCGAAAGTGACTTTGGGTTTGGAAAAAAACTGTATTTAGTACTCCTAGGATAGGAAAGTCTTTTCTATTTTCTAGTTAAAAAATTCTTGCCCTCGTTATTTTTATTTACGAAATATTTTTTCATCATACAAAGACTAATGAACACCCATTTTCCCTATTTCTCGCGTATATCTTTAAGTTTGAAATCTTACTGCATTTAACTACAAATTCACTTAGC
Organism: Eristalinus sepulchralis; assembly: GCA_944738645.1. Taxonomy (NCBI): domain Eukaryota; kingdom Metazoa; phylum Arthropoda; class Insecta; order Diptera; family Syrphidae; genus Eristalinus; species Eristalinus sepulchralis. The sequence goes on from OX122886.1 coordinate 62,222,791, forward strand.
AGATGAGTTAATCAACTGTTCATGACACGGTACACATATTCACGAACGCGGTTGAGTAAAAAAAACTGTCGCTTAAAATCAAGAAGAAAGAGATGAAGAATTTTGTTCTTGCATATCTCTAAATGTGGTGAATATAGGCATTGGTGCACATTTAACGAAGACGCCCGTATTATTTCTTACAATCTCACAATATTTCCTGCAATCATTCCCCCGATATGTGACATCAAAAATGCTCAAAGCAACCCTCCATCAACGCCAAACTGAATTAAAAATTCATTCTATTGTACACCACACATCCACCATACCAAATATTTTGTATATAATTTCCAAAGGAAGGAGAAGAAAAAATAAAATTGCTTTATATAGTAAATGTACGTATTACGCAAGCAAAAAAAAAAAAATAAAACGCATATTCATGGGGTTTCAATACAGAATTACGACAAGAACGAATATATTAAAAAAAATATATATTAAAAAAAGCAAACAAACTTATATAAAACATTTTTGTACATATTTCTCTTATTCATAACAAAACATAAGAAAAGCGGAATTCAAACCACTAAAACTGAACCTCCATGAATCATTTTCGTTTCGGTTTCGTTTCTTAATTCGATTTTCACGCTAAAAATCCACAAGAAAAAAAAGAAGAAAACTAGAAAAAAAAAAAGAAAACTCTTTAAACTTAGCTAATTATGTCTTTAACTTTAAACAAAAGAATGCTTTAATAAAATTTGTAAAATTAAAAACATTTGTTGCAAGATTGTTATGATATCTAAATTATAGTTTATTGTCAGTACACCTTTCAAATTGTTTTTAATGTGAACATCGATTTGGTTGTGTTGTTGTATGTATAAATGCAAATAAAATATATATACATAGATATATATATACATATATATACATATAAAACAAGAATATAAAAGTGTGAAGAAACCATACTAGAGAAGAAATATATTTACATTTGTTTGACTATAATTATGTAGCATGAAGCAAAGTGCTGGAAAAAAAGAAATAATAGACAAAAGAAAATTTACAAGCTAGTCCGAGAATAGTTGTGTTTTTGTTTTTAATTTTGTTTCGTGTGCATGTCTTGGATAGTTTTGAGTTAAAGAAAATTCAAAAAAAAAGCCAAAAAAATAGTTTAAGTTATTTTGAAAATATAAATGAAATTCAACGTGAGGGAAGTGTAATGTTTTATTATTACAAATTAGTTATATATTTAATACATATATAAAATAAATTGAAATCAAATTAAGAAAATCTCCCAAAATGGAATAAAATACAAATTTTATTTAAAACCAAAAAGAAAATAACAAAAAATCGCGAAAGGAACACAAATTCATTGTAATTTCTATGAAATAAAATGAGAAGGAAAATAGATATGTTTAATTGGAGTCTTTTCTTTTTTCTTATGTGAATGATTTTCAGATTATTTTTGAATTTTTTAACCACCAAGGATGAACCGATCTGGAAGCGACAAGCTAGAAAGGCACTTAAGAAGATTGAGGAGTTACAACCCGAATCCTTGAGAGAGCTCAAGGTCATACCATAAAGGGCGAGGATTGGAAAAAACGATGGCACAAGCATACAATATCTTGCGGACTTCTTTGAGGGAAAGAATAGAAATTGACGAATAAATAAATAATTGTTGAGAGAAGTGAAAGTTCACCTTACTTTATGAACAGACCTCATTGCGTGTTTTCCAGAAACTTTTGAAGAATATCCTTATTATCATGCTGATTATGGAATCCTGATTATTGATTCATTGCGCAGGGTGTAACTCGCAACCACAAATGAAGTTCGACCCCATATCGAATCCGTCGGATGGACTACATTATCGGTCCGCAAAACTTCCTTAACGATACTTTTCCTGATCAGCTGCCTTCTGTCAATTATCAACTTTCGTCCTAGAAAGCATTTTAAATTGTAGTACCAGAAATAATATAAAACGTTAAATAAATAAAATAGTGGACACAATTGTTGTTTTATGCATTTAGAAGGAGAAGATATTAATTCCCGAGACATTTGGTGCAAAATATATGATGATATTTTTTCGATACGAGACGATCAGTGAGTTAAAAACATATTTTTTAAGAACTCAGATCTTTTGTATACGACAACGTGTCTTAGATTGCAGATTGCCTCCGTGATTCATTTAGAATGGGGCACCAAAGAAGTGGTGAATGTCCTCGCTTATCCTCAAACTACACAAAGCATACTTAGTCCTTGAGTCATGCTACATGTCAGCTCTCTATCAGCCTGATAGATAAGTTAAATTGTAAATATTTGCACTGTATGGTCTGGTCTTTAAAACTTTGCCCGTGTTCTATGTTTACCGTGCGGTACATGTATCTATTCAGATTTTGTTTTTCAGACCGTGTGTTAAGAGTCCCAATCGGCATATTTTTTCATAAGTAGTTCCTGTAATGATTGCTTTGGTGAGAAAGTTTAAAAGGACGTAATACCCAGTGGACAGGAAGTCTCATTTTGTGTGTCATATACGATTGCATGCTGTGTAGTGATTATTGCTAAGGCGATACACGGTGTAAATATCATAACGTCAGGGATTTGAAACTTCGCCAATTCGCCTTCTGCTGCCTTATGCCAGTGGCTTTTCTGGACGGAGCGGTGGTGTCCATACGCTCTACATGCCCTAGCCATCGTAAGCGTTGTATCCGAAGACGCCTGGTCCAGGACGCATGACGCCATACAGCCTATAGAGTTCGTCTTTGAATCGTATATCGTTTTGCCGATGAAAAAAAAATGTTGCTTGTTTTTCATCCCAACAACTCCTACAGAAATTGGTCGTCGGTAGATGTTTCATAAAGTACCTTTTATTTGTTAAGATCGTATTCAGTGTATAAGCACAGGAATAAGCCGTGGCCACAGGGACGCTGTCACTGTTCACTTCCTAAAGTCACAATGAGTCTTCAAGATGGGCTAATGGATGGACGAAAAACATAGTATGCTGATACTGTGCTTGAAATTGAACCAATCCATGACTGGTCACCTACCCTTTTAATTTCCATCAAGATCAAAAAGGGTAATTCTTCACTTCTGCCATGACAAGCTCTAGTCTCTCTAGGCAAGACATACCTCGATGCATATTCAATTAAATTCTACTATGTCTCCGATTATGAAAAGAACTCCAATAAGGACACTCTCCTTTCTGTGGTTTCTTTCTATTCAAATCTCTCTTATAGGTCTCTCTAGAAACCTAGAAATGCGCCTCTACCGCATACCTCTTTATCTCTGACTTACTATTTCTATATATTAATAAAATAAAACCTTATAGAAGATTTATTTTTATCTTAAAGATCCACTTCATTAAAAGAATATAGAAAATTTTGACCAAATATTGATGCTTTCGATCGAGGACTTTGCTTTCACAGATAACACTGCACAACCTATTATCCATTTCCACCACACGAATGCACAACACCCAACGTGAGTAAGAAAATATCCAAGTTCACCACTGAACCCACTACAACAACTTATACCTCATTACGTCACGGTTTTTCCAATGGAAATCACAAAGCTTTCAGCAGATCACCCTCTCTTTGAGCTTCGTTCGCTTCATATAGTCGCGCAGTTGATACTCGCTTGTGCTACGAAACAGACGCGTTCTTAACCTCAACGAAAAAGATCCAAGCACCTCGTGTAAAAACAAAAAAAAAAAAAAATAGAACAAAAAAGAGGAACGAAAAATAATTACAAAGAATAACAAAACACATCGATAACAGTGTCTTAATTCTTTTCCGAAAAGTAATTTTCTCCCTTCCCATTCCACAGTGTTCTCTCCGTCCACAGCACAATGCCTTGAAATTATAGTGATTAACTTGCCACAATTACTCTCGGGCCATTATTACGTCAACTTTGGTTACGCTTTAGTGAATTAAAAAATTAAAATCCCAGTTTTCTGTCGCTTCTTTTGCTAAAAGAGTCTCGGCGTGTGCTATCTTTGTGTTTATTAAAACCGTGTGTGCTTGTGGCGGTGTGTGTGTGTACTTGGAAAAGCATAATAATAACATCAGCTGATTGCAACAACGGATTTTTTTCTTCTTTCATTCTCATGCACCAGCAGCCGCTGCTAACTGTCGATGTCAAAGGTGCAACCTCATTTCCACGATTGTTTTCTGATCCACATTCTGGTTTACCTTCACCGCACTCAATATTCGCATATACGCGATCTCGTAGGCAAACAATAACCACATAGCTTCGTTACTTCAAAAGCATTTTGGTCTGCTCTCCTACTTACATGGGTGTTCAGAAGTAGACAAACTCTGCCTAGGCTTACGTAATACCGAACCGACTATTGAATGTCCGGACAGCGAAATACCGGTTTGGCCGACAACAACATGATATACAGGTCCCCATCATGTGCATGGCTCACACTGAATTGAAAGTTTGTCTCTTAGCCCGCAAAAAGTGCCGCAAATCACCATTTGACAAAAAAAATTACAAATTTGTCATAATATGAAAGAGTTGATGTGCGAACTTGTACTTGTACACATTTTCCGATTCTCCGCTTTTGCTTCCTCCTCCGCCAACGCCATAGCCGTTGATTGACTTTCGGTCGAGAAACGGTGCTATATTCTCTCTCTCTTTGTTGACGGCAAATATTTGCGCGGGATTAATGAAGAGAAGTGGAATGGTGGAAGAGTGGAAGATAAGTTAAACAAACAAAAAAAAAAGCAAGCATGCGGAGTAGGTACTTGGACACCCACACCGGGAACCGATGCTTGAGCGCTTTAGCAATCTCTCGAAGCAAATTCATATTTAAAGCAATCAGAATGAGTCTGCTGTATTGGCCGAAATAGAGTTTGTCGATTGCTGTTGTATGGCTTTGCTACTTATACTTAGCATATCCGAGTTGCGTCATTTGTGGGTGGGCACTTCTGCATACACCTCTACTCTGTAAGTCGTTCGTTTTTGGCGTTCCCGCGATGCTTAACTGAACCTGTTCAACGGCAGAAAAAAAAACCCGACCTGCAATTTATCATATTTTTTTCCCAATAGGAATTTTTAACAGTTTCGTGTTCTTCTGGGCATTTCGTATTCATACTAATTTGCGTCTATTAATGTGGCCATTATGGGAAATGTGCTTACAACGAACTCGTTAATTAGTATGGCGAAGAACCAGAAGTAGGTAGTAAAAGAAAAATCTGTGTCTGCGTTTGGTGTGCCCATAGCATGCCATCTGAGAACGATTTTGGTTCGAAGATTCAGTTTCATTATGCAGATGATATGTAAAAGCGAAAATGGATTATAACAGCTACGATTTATGTCTGCTGCTGGAATTGGGACATTCGCACAAGCGTTCGATCTTCACATTAGGATTATACGTGAGGGAACTTGAATTTTGATTAGACGCACAATTTATGTCTTGCAATCTGCATAAAGTGATGATGCTACCCGCAGGCTGAGTTAATTCTAAGTCCTCTGAAGCGTCATCATAGCATATGTCGTGTTGCCTTCGAAGCAGAGAAAGTCCATACCCACGGCAGCAGAGTGTTTTTGGTAACAGAAAATGCTTGTCCAACAAGTTTTATTGCAGGAATCTTACGTGCATTTAGGTAAGGTTTTTAATGACTCAGTCAACATAAGGCGGAGATAAAACCGCAATGACTATTTTCAACTCACGTCGTCGGTGGGTAATTCATGTCCAGTGAGCCACATATGTGCAACATAAAAATGAAAGTTTATCTCAAGTGAATTGAAGTGAATTTTGACTAACAGTCTAGTAAAGAAAAACTGACATTTATATTTTCTTAAACTTTTCTGCTAAATTTTCTTGTTACACCGCCAGTGAAAAAATGTGTACATTTCTAAGAGCTTCTATATAGCTGACTATGAACATATCCTTTTACTGAAGTAAATTTTATTTCTGTAATTTCAAATGACGAGTTGCTGACAACACTCAAGGAGTATTAATTGTCTATGGAAAGCTTCTTAAATCTCGCCGTTCGGAGTCGGCAAAAAACTGTAGGTCCCTTCTACTCGTGAAGAACAGTAGCATGCACAACACGAGTAGTTGTTGTAGAAGCTGGGCCCTGGTCCGTTGTGGGCTGTAGTGCCACTCAATTATTAATTAGTATTATAATTTCAAATGAATAAAACTGTTTTACTGTGGTACAAGTATAATTTTAAATATACTGATCTTTCTATTACGAGTCAATTTATGCTATTTATATGGCCATGGCTGCATGTGTGTTTCCAAAACTTCTTACCAGAAAAAAATTGGTAATGACAGTCACATTCAAATACTCTTGTATCTTGACTGAGGTAAATGAGTTCGAAAATATATGAACCAACCACTGCCAATCAGAATGCGAGTCCTCAGATTGTTCCAGGTGATTGCCTTCTTAAGACCTAAAATCAACGCCGATGTCAATATCTTGTCAACTCCATCAGACCCAAAGCAAGTGCTTTCCAACTAATTGCAACCGTATCGTACAAACAACAGTCTAAGCCTATAACGCATTCACTTAAGTAGATTTTTCAATTAAGTATTGGTAGAAATACAGACCACGACATATTTTGGAGCTGGCTCATGAGGCACCTACACTTCGAGCCTTAGTTCCTCTTGCCTGGTTGTTGCATTATCCGGCTGGTTTTAGCATTCTACTTCACCGCGGCTTACATTGGTTTGGTTTCTCCCATTTTTTTTTTCCATTTTTTCTTTTCTCATACTACATATCCAACGCATCTTTTTCAGTTACTCCTTAGTCCATCCAGCTCGCCTCCTTCTTTTCAGATTATCTGTCCAAAGCCGATTATCTCTCAAATAATTAAGACAAAGCAGTTCACTGTGAGAAAATCTCACAGCAGGGAGTCCAAAGATGCGTACCGATGAGATGTAGGGAAGACTTTGCCATAACACACCTATTAGCAACCACTGGCTTCGAAAAACTAAATTGGCGCAGGTCGTTTCTAGACCTGTGGGTGATTGACGCCAATAGTTCGCCGATCAATACATCTTAATGATGGGAATACGCCCAACTTTTCCTTGCACCAGTATCTGACAAATTTACCTCTGCAAGAGGCCAGCAACGCCGAAATGGAGGAAATGCAGGCAAATGGCATTTTACAAACGCCGTGCGGAAGAAAGATAAATAAATCGACTGTAACAAAGCAGAAGCACTTGATCAATAGAAAAGTGTTTTTAATGTGAGGGTACTAATGTCTTTCTGTATATCGATCCATGATCTTCAATTCAATTCTAGGCTTAATGGCTTTAGACTCTTGGAGAACAAGCCAGCCTTTCTTAAGATGTATTCTCTCATAGCTTATGTGGAACTACACAGATTACTATCCCCCCCAATTTCGGCTCTTCAAGTCTTTTCCACACACTTTACCACAGCTGGGGTATATCGGAACGTGGATATAGATTTGAGTTTCGTCTCTATAAACAGATCAAAAATAAGTTTTGGACAAGACAGATTTGTAATTGGAAAGCCTTTATTTAGCTGCGCCTATCAGCCTATTATCTACCGTCATCAACAAAACAGATCTGCGACTTTGGGTTACCATTACTCTACCATCAAAGTCGTTACATCAGGCTACCAAACTGAAGACTCCTAGGAGATTGACTTGCCGTTACAGTAACAAGCTGGCATGAAGTTAAATATTTCCTTAGTTTTAGGTTCCCAACTAACTTGGAAGGCTTTCTTGAGATTTGGGCATCTTATCATATTATTACTTCTACGAAAGCACAGAAATCATTTGGGTTTGTCAAGAGAGTGAGTGAGATTGGGTCTAGCTTCTTTCATAACTACTCGCCTTGAGCAAGCCATTGTTTCCATACGAGTAAATAGGACCTGCAGTTTATTGCCGACTCCGAAGGATGAAATCTAAACAGATTTTAATGGACAATTAATACAAGTATTTATTTTGTAGTCTACGGGGCGTAGTGCCCACGCCGATGTGTGAGTTGAGGCATTTACCCAAGAGTAAGAATTGTTTATGAAAAGCTTCTCAAATCTCGCCGTTCGGAGTCGGCAAAAAACTGTAGGTCCCTTCTACTCGTGAGAGAACAACAGCATGCAGTAGTTGTTGTAGAGGCTAGGCCCTGGTCCCTTGTGGGCTGTAATGCACTAAATTTTTAATACTAGCATTTGCCTAAAGATTTGTCAGCAACCTGAGAGAGACGATGTGATAAACTTTCTCAGTCTAGGCATATGTCACCATACTGACCGTTGGGACTCTTCTTCAGATGGTATCATAATAGGCAATGGGTCTCTGCCTCTGCCTCTGATTTTCATTGACAATGGCCAGTGCCTAAGGACGGTAATCAAAATTAAGACGACAGTTGTGTGAGTCGACTCAAACTACGGGAACTCTAGAAAAAAGACTACAGAGATCCCTTTGAAGACTCGAATGGATGGAGTCCATCTGGTGGGTATCCTCATTAAGCAATGGCGTGTTGGGCAATATTCCGCGACTGTTAAATTGCATTAGGGAAGGATTCCGGTTTTCACTTCCTATACAACTGTCCCGAACTTGCCAGTATCAGACGTGTATAGTTTCTTAGTAAAATTCGTCTCGATGTCTCTCAAGAAAATTTCAAATGAAAGCACTTCACATTCCGCCATCTCAACCGGCTGTGTCAAACTCTTCAGAGAGTTGTGGTTTAAGATTGACAAATACACACACAAAGCCACTTCCTCCGAGCATTACCCTTTTTCAAACTCACACCCACCTCTCACAACTACAAAGGGGGCATAGCTCTCATCCCTCTACGCATTTTCGCCAACATTCCCATATCACCAGAAACAAAAAAAAAAAAACCAACTGTTTGCGTCAAAACATTTACTTTATAGAAATAAAACTGTTTACTTTGGCATTTTTTTGTTTTTCATATTTTTTGCTATTTATTCGGTTGACAGCTTACGACATATGTGTGTGTGCGTGGTTTAACCCATTTCCCGTAGCCAATTGTTCCGCAAATTAAGTTTCAGCCAGCGTCGAATGTTGCCAGTCCCACCCACCCGCAAAGCGTATCGCGATCAAGTGCACACGAGCAAAAAACCACTTACATCATTAAAATAAGCCGGATGGAGCGCTAATTAAAATCTAGTTCACCGGTACACCAAAGCCCGGTTGAAGTTCGAATTTCCACATCACCAAGAATGGCAAATGCAATTTAATTGACGATTAGTTTCACTGCGCCGCGCCGTCACTCAATGGCACAGATGCCGCTCCATTCGCACACAATCGCTCAATATCGGTCGCTTTTCATACCTTTTGCAGGCAGCACACATTTATATGCATCGCTAGTCGCGGCACAATGATTATTGGTTCTCGGTTTTTTATTGTCGTGACAATAATTATTTTAGGGTCAACGGATGCGAGTCATCTGTGAGTGTGTGCGCGAGCGTTGACTGACACTTACGTACTTGCGGTTATGTCACAGCATTGAGTTGACCGACAGAGCGTAGTTGCATAAACATTTATTTACTTGGGTCTAGTGAACTTTTTTTCCTTTCCGCCCATGAACCGGTGGCCGATGCAATTTGAAAAAAGAAAAAGATTGAGCTGCAAGGCCGAAAGGTGCTGCAATGCATCTTGTGCTTATGAAATGCCTTCCACTCACAACACAACAATCTCTCTTCAAGCACCGTCACTGAGGTACAATCGATGTAAACGAAAGCGGGGCGTAACCCGGTTAATTGGTTTCTTATCGTGAATCAAACTGATTGTGTAAAACATTTTCACCTTTCTAGCGTTGTGGGCATGTCTGCCGACTCCTACGCTGAAGGACCAGAAATCGAATCTCGACACAGACATCTTTCACTGAGGTGCATGGCTCCACCTCTCCAGAGTTGCACACAATGCCCAGGGAGTAGAAATTGCTGGCATCTTGTCGGCAAATGTAAATGCTCCCAAAATTGAACAACATTCAAAGTTCATCCAACTCTGTTCCCCTTGCTTCCTTCTCTGTCTCATCATTATCCCATGTATGCACTCCCTTTCAGCACTTCACAACTCTAGCCCATTTCCACGTTAATAGGTGAAAGCACTCCCGTCTTGATGGTCTTAATGTGCTGCCAGAGATGTCGCCGGGTGATATTTGCCCTTCGAACCCATCATCCCCTCAAGCTCCGCCACAACCTATGCCCCCACGGCTCGTAAAACGGGATAACACCGAGAATAAAAATGATTAACTTTCGAGTAGAATGCCATTAAGCCTAGTCGCTGTGATAATTAAAAGCTCAACACGGCGCAGCTTAATGTGCTTGCCGTGTGCGCGTCTTCTGCGCCACCACCCAACTTCCTCATTTGAGCGGATAATTGTCATTCTCACCCCACATCTTGCGAAAGACGCTCACTCCATCGCGAACGTTCAAAAGCACGGCGCACCACTGTCGAGAGCGATGCAATGTTTCGATACAAGCAAGCACCTCCCCTACTTCAAATCAAGTACACACATGTCAAGCGAACAAGCGCACCAGTGGACCCCACGGGTGAAGGTGATTTCGGAAGTTCCTACATACGAGTACTTGTCGCAGCAAAATCATCGATGTTTGCTCGATTGACTATCCCACTGCGTGTCGCCATCGACAGCGTCTACACATGTCTACGGAGCGCGGCAGCGCAGCAATGGTGATGATTTCATACTCTTGTTGATTTGGGATAGTCAAGTGGGGTTTTATCGATGATGGCGACAGCCCACCGGGGAGCGCACCGAGAGTAGGTGATACAACGTCGAATGACAATAAGAAACTGATTTACTGCCGATGCATTGACTTTCTTCGCATCCGATGGGCGGTACAGGCGCCTCCTTAGCCGGTGATAGAAAGTTGGTGGAATGTGCTTTGTTTGGAATTTAATTAGCGAAAATTTATTGAATTCAGGAAAGCGAATGGGAGGAGAAAATGGGAAAATATTCGCGTGACGGGCTTAGATATGCCGCAAGGTTACCGTGGCGGACCGGTTTTGCGTCTGGATTTGGAGATGTGTGTTGCGCGCTCGAGTTGTGGCAATTAATATTTATCAGTTGACGATGTCTGCTGCGATCTCAGCTTCCTTTTGTGCGATGGGAAAGCAGACTGGCAGCCAATGGGATGTTTAGGAATTCGACTTGGGCCGTCGACGGAGACTACGGTGTGGCACGCATCGTTGTGATTTACGTGCTTTGTTCAGTCTGATTCTGGTGGAGAGAAATTTTCGTTGTGCGAGTTGCCGGCGTGTCTGGACGGAGCAATGTAGGTCAGAGATGAAAATGCGGGTACCTGCTAATCGTGGAATTTATAGCCAAAAGCACGCATATTTGATGGCAGTTTGATATATTTCATTGCAAATTTTTGGAATTTTTCGCTGTAGCGGATTTCGCTTCTTTCCGCTTCGTGTGTATTTGAATTTGGCGCGCTTCAAATTGAATTGGGCTTTAAATGAATATTGAAGTCGTTGCTTCTAAGAATATCAAAACCCAACAGACATTCTCATTCTCCTGTGATTGGAAATCTTTCTGATTTATTACAAACTAGGGGATTGAACCGATGTCCTTCAGTTCAGGTTGATTTTAGCTTAACGAAAAAATGCCGAGGGGATGGAATAAGAAACGACAGATGTGACTAGTTGCAAACTTGCTTAGTCTGTCCTCAACTAATCGAGATAGGACGCGAGTCAAAACATCTCCAAACTTTGTACAAAGGGATTGGGTTGCTGAAAGCCGATGTTGCACAGGTTCCTGCAGTAAAAACACTTCAATCAGGGTAAAATTCGGATGGTAGTGGGCATCATAAAGTGATTATCAAAACCATCTTCTGCTTCAAAGTCGAAAGGTTTTCAAAAATCACCCTTCCGCCTTTGTCTTTTGAATTTTCCGGTTATGTACAAAACGCTACAGAGCTCGTATCTGGCAATATTATAGATCATTTGAAAGGTCTTGACATGGTTCACTACGCTATGTATGATTATTTTGGATATTGCGTTCAACAGCTGTGGACGTGTTCACGTAGTTCACTAACGCCGAAATTCGCGTTTTTTTAAAGTTTTCCTACTTGAAAGGCGAATCTGCTAGAGAAACGTTCCTTGAGATTAATGGTGTTTTGGGTGATGAAACTCCATCACTTCGAACCGCGGAGAAATGGTTTTGACTATTCAGAGCCGGTGAAAACGACACCATGGATAAGCCAGCAGGTGAAAGACCTGTGACGACGAATACCGATCAAATCATGGAAATCATCGTGTTAGACCGGCATGTGGCATCTCGTGACATCACCCAGGAGATGGAAGTTAGTCACCAAGCCATTTCAAACCATCTGTAGAAGGCTGGATACAAGAAAGAAGTTTGATATTTGGGTGCCGCATGATTTGAAGCCAAAAAGCCTTCTGAACCGAATCAACGCCTGCGATATGCTGCTGAAACGGAACGAACTCGACCCATTTTTGAAGCGAATGGGAACTGGCGACGAAAAATGGATCACATACGACAATATCAAGCGAAAACGGACAATATCAAGGAAAAACGTGGTTGAAGGCCGGTTAATCGTCCCAAACAGTGTACAAGCCGGGATTGACGGCCAGGAAGGTGTTTGTTTGGTGGGATTGGAAGGGAATCATCCACTATAAGCTGCACCTATATGGCCAGACGCCTAATTCTACCATCTACTGCGAACTGGACCGCTTGAAGCAGGCGATCGACCAGAAGCGTCCAGAATTGGCCAACAGAAAAGATGTAGTGTTCCACTAGGACAACGCCAGACCACACACTTCGTTGATGACTCGTCAGAAGCTACGGGAACTCGGATGTGAGGTTTTATCGCATCCACCATATAACCTGGACATGGACTGATAACCATCTATTCCTGTTCATGACGAACGCCCTTGGTGGTGAGAAGTTGAACTCAAAAGAGGCTTGTGGAAAGTGGCTGTCCGAGTTCCTTGCAAATAAGGAGGGGGGTTCTACGAGGGGGTTATTATGAAGTTGCCGTCTAGATGGAAACATATTATCGAACAGAACGCCGCATATTTGAACTAAAACCGATCTCTGTAACACTTTTTATGAAGCATTGAATGAAGAGCAAACAAGCGGAAGGAAGATATTGACGACTTTATATACTTGAATACTTCTTGAAGTATATTTCAAACTGATATGGCTAATGTTATCCCTTAGGTGAGTTCGTCGGCGCATACGCCGAAAGTCTAGGTTCGATCTCATTCTGGGTTTTCATTCGTCTTGAACAACAACAAGAAACCCTCTTATCCTCTAACAAACATCACTAGTGTGCAGATTCTTCTCAGCTCTCAGCAAAGTCAATCTCATCTCAAATAGTATAAATTTGCGCAATTATCAATTCAATGTAAACTCTGCTAATATAATCGCCCCCCAACCGGTTAGGATGTTTTTGTTTCAAATTTACCCCTCAAAGTCGGATGCAAATTAACGCCTCGCCACTGAGCAGAGATCTTATCGTCCATCCATCTACAAGTCAATTTAATATTTATCACAAGTCTAAATCGAGAGGCCGCCGCCGTCGACATGTGTGCCTGCCGGGCTCGTGGAATTTATTTAAAATCCCCGTCTACGTATATTCCCTTGCCTTGTGTGGACATCGAGGTCACTTAGTATTCAAAACTCATTCTGTTGAGTAATTTCAGAAAAAAAAAGAATTCCATTTTCATTAGAATAAACACAGCGCGCTGTAAGCGAATGCCAGAAACCACACCTGGTCTCAGCGGACACCCCTCATGTAAGCTTTGTTTACAAACACCCCCCAGAAGTCGGACTCGGGCCGCACTACCTTTGTCTCCCTCGCACTCTAGGTCGCACTATCGCCAATCTTCAATTCACCGAATGGAAAAACGAAGCGCTGTTGTGAATTGAATTCCTGGAAGCTGAGATGAGACTCAGACTTCAGTCAAAACGAACTCCGTGAAAAGTAGACAAAAATACAAAAACCGGTCCCCACACTTGTAGATCTCCGATCGACCATATGACAATATCGCATCTTCCACCACACAGGAGCCTTTCCACTCACCATACCCAGCGTGTCTGACTTCTTTCCCCCCCCCCACACACACACACAGGTAGCCAGCCACCACTCCACTGTGAACGACTCTTACACAAAGCTTCGAAAGACGCGAAACCTGCTCAAATTCCATTCCAATAGCGTGTTGTTGTTCTCTCCGGTGACTGTCGTTGTTGTTGTTATTCGTCTTTCTCAACTTTTAATTTTAATGCATGACGTCATCGATCGTAGGCACTTTGCGCGGCGGCCGCAGGTACACTCGACTGAACGATTTTCGATTGAATCTCAGTTCGAGTCTAACTCTTAAAGCTGTCGCACGAAATCGAGGGAAAAATGCGCTGTTGCATGTGAAGTTGACTTGAAAGATACATTTTTGTTTTCTCTGTCCTCAGATACACCTCTCAACGAATTGAAAATGAGATGTAAGAAATCGAGAAGGAAACTCCTGTTCTGAGCGCAGACAGAGTGCAACGAGTGCGCGAGTGAATTGCGAAAAACGGAAGAAAAACAATTACGTTACTTAAGTGCGAAACGAAAGTGAAGGTGAATACGAAGAGTTGTGTGAAAACGAATATTTGAAAGTGAGTGAGCAAGCAAGCGAAATGGATTTAAAGGATATCAAGGGGGCAAAGGTCACCCATGCGGGCCTGTTGAAGCATAACGCCGATGGAACGACAGATACGCAGAAGATCACGCACGCCGGCCTGGTGGCACGCAGTCCCGAGGGCACAGCCGCCAAGGGCATGAACATTCGCGGCAACGAGGACCTCTGGGTGGAGATCCAAGCGAACACATTCAGGAACTGGGTTAACGAGCACCTCAGAGGAACTGGAATGCAGGTGAGTTCATTTTGTTACGCGCACTTGTTGATGATCGAACGTCGTCAAGGTCATCGCGTCTCGTCATCGAACGAGCACTGTCTCAAGTTCAAGCAAGCCCACAAGCGAGATTCTCAAACGTAATGGCCTCATTTAATGACTTTCTCGAAGCTATTCGCTTCAAAGAGTGATACACTCCTTGGAGAAAAAAAAAAGCAATTCATTGGGCAGAGCTTGTTGACAGCGCTTGTTTGCTGTCGGGAAGCCTTGACCCTGATCGCTGATGGAGGCATTCGTGCGATGCCGTGGATGATAGACATTCTGTAAATAGTCATCTGTCAGTGTGATCTTCGACTGAACTTCCCGCTCTCTTATTTGTGAGTAAAATTAGTGCTGACTCTCATGAATAACCCAACACAATATTCAAGGTCGGATTAATTGAATTAGACCGCTTAGTCTCATTTTTATTCGCGACAAATGACAGCTGATGCCGACTCCGACTGGAAGTGTTTTTGACTTTACTCCCTCTGCTTTGTGTGGAAATCTTCGGGTCTTCCAACTGCATCTGCCGACTTGGTTGCGTTCAGACGGCGAGGCGTCATTTCGCATTTCTATGCCTTGCCTGCTATTAAGCCGCCTGGGCGTAGATGTGCCCACAAATTCCTTGTCAAGCGGGAACTCAAATAAATCATAACCCAGTCCGATGTGGACCTGGCCAAAAGTCAATGAACATCTTTGGCCAGAACCACGTTTCGATTTCACAATTTCACTTGACCGACCAAACGGGCTCAGTCCCCCGCTTCACTGATCTGAACATTCAATCCGAGATCAATAAATTACTCCCACAATTTACAACAAGCCCGAGAGTCAGAGCCGTAAAAAAATATTTTTAGCAATGATCACGCAAACCGGATCGGACGGAGACAAATCACCGCAACTTTTGGCACTGGAACAGGCTCATTTGAATATGATTTCAGATGTTCCAAAAAAAAGTGGGCTAACGTATGGCAGCGGCACAGGTATTTGCAACTTTCGTGTCAACGATCCACGCACGAATCAGTCATAACGGCCACGTAAGGAACTGATTTCCGTTTCAAACCACCCGTTGACTTGTTGCGAAGATTTATCACGCATCCTACGCACACTCTTCGGCGCACAGTCGGTCAGGTTTCGTAAGGGGGCAAGGAGGAACTTAATGCAATTTTAAAGTGCCCACCGCTGCCGTTTCTGCGTTCGATGGCCTCAATTGAAATTCATTTCACTCTCGTTTCGAGCAAAAGAAAATACTCGTAGACACGCTCCATAGTCGAGACGTTGTTTTGCAGTTGATGAACCGCGTAAGCGGTGTCATTGATTTATTGCTAATCGAGGAGGGGAAATGACGAAAGTAAACGACACAGACGTCATCGCCCACCCGTGCGGCAGAGCTCACACCAGTGCCGCTGTCAAAGGACAGCCAGCACTTGAGCATTCGCAAGTCCGCCCAGGAAAAGAAATCAGATGATTGACAAGTTTACTCGACTTAGCAGGCGAGGGTTCACCTTCAGCGGTCTGGGTAGGTGGCCATAAATGGAATCTTGCTGTGACCGAATGACAATGAACGTTTAATTGCGTGCACGGCTGACAGTTGTAAAAATAAAATTGTTTCGCTGACGGAACGCATCTATGCGCGGGGATGATGACATGCCAGAGGCGACGTTGTTACACGGCAGTACCTTGGATGTCGTTAGTCATAGTGGCTTCCGCGCGCATGTATGTAGCTCCAAAACAAGCAGCCTGCCTAATTGAAATTGCAAACTTCTTGCCACAGCTGACGTTGGTCGGCGGTGGCGTGGGAGTTTGCTGGTGGCGGTATCTGCATCTGGCGTCAGATGACGTAAGATCTGTGAGTACAGTCGCTTTTGTAACGTGGGCTGTACACCACATTCTGGGTCCACTGAAACAGTAGCGTCTCGCTGCTGGTGTTTGATCTTGAAACGGCAACATGGTGGTTTCTTCCTATTTGGGATGCGAAGTGGATTTTGTTTTTTACTCTTGGGATGGGCTGGGGTAATGGCAACTGAGTGACGCAGCTGGGGAAGTTTACATTTTAACCTTGTGAGGTTTTAGAGATTGTCTTCGCCTTGTCTTGAAGTAGAGCAACTCATTGTATGTAAATCATTTATCGGTGGTATCGCCTATGTCAACTCAAGACAAGCCCATTCATTCAATACTGCCTTTCCTGTCGTTAAATCGATTTTATTTGTTTCACGCTTTGCACACGACATACATACATACACACACAGCGGATGTTGTCGTTAAATGGAAGACATGGCAACCCTGAATTGATTTTTATGTCAGCCAATTGACACCTAGACGGAAAGAAATTTATTACATTGGATTGCATTGCCATATTTCAATAATGGCAACTAAAACAACATCGGACGTGGCACCATAACCCACACGTTCGCTTTGGGCCCGGCAGTAATAGCAGAGTTAATGGGATGCTTAATTAAGTCGGCAGAAAACTCATTCGGGGGTCATTGGTTTTACTGTCAAAAGATGATGTTAAATGGGCAGAGCCAAAGGTGCACCGCGTCTCATGATGTTGAAGTTCGCACACATATTAAGTTCAGTGGTGATGATTTAAGAATACAGTTGCATTTAAACTTACTCATTTATTGTACTGTATTTAGAAATGTAGCCGTTTTGGTTTATCCTTAGCAACAATTGACACTTTTTCTCAACTTTTGCAACTGTCGTTCAAGAGCTGTTTCTTCACAACTACCCAGTAAACTATGGTCCCGTGGCGTAGTGGTAAGTGCGTCGGCCGCCGGGCAGAAAGTCTAGGTTCGATTCCCGGACAGAACACCTCGCATTTTTTTCACGGCACCACCTCTTTCGAGTTGCTAACAACAGGCGCAGAGTATCATTGGCCTATGAAAAGCTTCTCAAATTTTGCCGTTGTAGTGCCACAGGGAGACAGGAGACGGTCCTTATATTCAATGTTGAGTCAATACAACGAGATATCAAGATAAACTGAAACCTCGAAATACCAGAAACCTGAAAGTACAAAATTGTACAGAACCCAAAATTACCCAAAGCTCAAACATTTTAGTCTTTTAAAAAAAAAATCTGAAAATTTCGATAATCACACTTGACAATCCTGCCAAAATTTTCGGGATCATGTCCCCAACAAAATCACTGATCATTGTTATCTTGATAATTTAATCACAAATAATAAGTTTTGCTCCCTCTAAGTGGTTGTCCTTTTCAGTGGATGTACCGAATTTAGCTTGTATGATTCTTCTATTCCTGAAAACTTGAAACCTAATAGTGTCACTTTGGTACCCCTACAAATGGTGCTACCAACCATTACTATTGTGCGCAATCCCTATGGCATATTTGAGAGAGCGGTGAACGTCCTTACTCTGTGACCCACTAAAATCAAATCTCAAGTTTTCGGTAGCTGATTTTGAGGCAACCAACTTCAGTAAGGTATTAGCTAAGCAATGGGGAAAATCAGTTTGGACAAGACATTATGTGTTTTCCTCTAATTGAACATCGAACATAGAAATAAGTATTGAAATTGGAAATTTTCCAAATGGTAGCCGAAAAGTCAGGAAGAAGACACACTTTCAAAAGTGCTACGTCGAGAAAGAAGACTTCACCAACGTCAACGGAGAAAAAGAAAATGAAAGTAAGAACGACCCAATACAGTACACTAGGCACCAGCGCCTTGTCTGCTATAGTCCCTCGACAAGTTAAGTGGATATACAATTTAATGCTGAACTATAAAGAAACGTTTTCTTAAACAATTGCGGTTAGGAAAGATAAATCATGTCCCACCTCAAGGATCAAGGGCAGACCACTGCCTTACCCACTGGAGTGGGTAAAAAATTATTCACCAAGAATGAATGATTTGACCCAAAACACATTTTCTAAAGTCGCCGGTCTATGCCACTAAACAATTACCAGCCAGTTCTACTGGGCTCTAAGTTCAGTTCAATATTTTTATCAAGCAAAAATAATGACAACTTGAGTTTTCTAAACATAAGACTATACATGGATATAAGAGTTGACACAACAATAGGGACCTAACGGATATTTTTGGGAGGACGTCGAGCGATCTATCACCTCGTTCAAGATATTTTGTGCATTATCGATGTCCGGGAACTAAAGGTGAGTAGAATGAGTACTAGGCACAAAGTATTGGAAAGGAAGCGTGCTTTGTAGATCGCCGTCTTGTTGCGGTGTTAACTGAAAAGAGAGGCATCTCATATTCAAGCTGACGCAACCCTGACACTTGAACCTAACGGCGTATATGGGCTCTTCAGACAATATCGTCAGTAACCAACCCTTCACCCACGTTCGCAGCTTTGTTATTGTTAAACCTTTTACGAACTATTTTGTTTTGCTCCTTTGATATAGTGCCCAATTAATATTACAATTAACACAACCTCTCCCAAGACTCATGAATTATAATTGATCTGCAGTTCAACTTCAATAAGCTGTCTCCCGTCGTAGGCGTTATCGAAGACACTACACATACAATGATCAAGATCAACCTACGTCTCTTTTTTTCGGTCCTTGTAATTCACTTTGGACCAAGCCCTGCTTCTCAAACCTGTGATCTCGAGTTCTAAGTGTTTAACTTATTTATCATGTCAGTGAATTATGGCTCGAGCCGTCCTTTCCCGACTGCTTTTAGTCATCAAGACCAATTCCAATTTCCTTTCCGTCTCGAGCCCGAAGGTACGACGATCCTTTTAACAGAAGCTTTGAATGGTCGCCGTGGTGTAGTGGTAAGTGCGTCGACCGCCGCGCAGAAAGTCTGGGTTCGATTGCCGGACGGGGCACCTTGCATTTTTTCACGGCACCACATCTTTCGAGTTGCTGACAACACTCAAAGAGTATCAATTGTCTATGAAAAGCTTCTCAAATCTCGCCGTTCGGAGTCGGCAACAAACTGTAGGTCCTTTCTACTCGTGAGAGAACAGTAGCGCACACAACACTAGCAGTTGTTGTAGGAACTAGGCACTGGTCCCTTGTGGACTGTAGTGCCACTCAATTATTATTATTGTTTAATGCTCGGCGGAACGCTGGTTTTTGTTGACAGCATATCGTTTCGCCAACAATTGCCGTGAATGCTTTCAAAATGGCCTTCTATAGCAATAATGTGAATATCATCTGCGTAGCTCACCAGTTGCGGCTCTATCGTCATAAAATGAAAGCAGAGCTCTAAGACCTCTCTTGCTTCCCTTGCCAAAATCACATGGAGGCTATGAATTGCTCTGAAGGTTCTTGAAGCGAACTACGCGGTTCATTAGAAAGCATAGCATGTAACTTAATGTCGGCTCCAAATTGATCCCTACAATCGACTGAATTGATGGCCTAAAGGATGTTTCTCTTCCACTGAAATTTCAGCAATACATCGAATGATTTTTTAAACAACCGATGTTTGTGAAGCCCTCTCTCCCGAGTAGCTACACGTATTAAACCGAAAATATGCAGAAAAAAAAACGTTTTTATTGAGTACATCCATAGCCCAGTTTTTCTTCAATTAAATATAATTACACGGTCCCGGCATCCAGGCAACCACCCGACTCCCGTCTGCGGCTTGTGTTATTCGCCTTACATGGTGATAGCAGGCTTTGGAACTATTTCCTTGCTCAATTTCCCACATTAAATGGATCCCTTTAGCCAATATAGTCAAGCACTTCTCCAGCGAATGTTACCGCAAGCAAGTCATCACTTCTGAGTCATGAGCCACTATTCAAATAAAACAGTCAAATTATGTAACACAATAGAACTTAGTCTCTTTGACGGCTCCGTTCGAGTCAAAGTTACACATCAAACGTGATCTGCATAGAAAAGCTCGTCTCAAACGTTTATCCAAGCCGTTCGATCGCGTCAATGACAAAGAATTTCCGTGAGCCGTGCGAAAGTGAGTCGAATGCCGTCATTCGTGCGGCATTCCAAAGCACTGCCCAATTCTTGGAAGCGAATTTTGTGAAATTCCTCACAAATGTCACCGATTTCACACAATAGAACTGAAAGTGTGCACAAATCATATTCGACCCAATTCCTTGCGAGAATATCTCAAAAGCGAACCTCGTCTGCGTCATATTTTCAAAGGCAGCGAAGGTTCCGGTTTCGCCTTCAGTTTCAATAACGAATGCATTCCCAACAACAGCAGATCGCCTATGAATAAAAGATCAGCATCTTAGGAAGCTCATTGAACCTGCCCACATGCCCACAGCCACAAGAGCGGGCGTCAATCAAGTTCGCCTGAAAACACACCGCAAGCACCGCGCACCTGACTTTTTAAATTCCATTCAGAGGCATATGTGCGCAGTGCTTTGGGAAATCTGTTCGTCTTGAATGGGTGGCTGGTGAAATTGCCTTTTCGTTGGCGTTGTCGTTCGCGCGAAATAACAGTTCGCACAAAGGCGGATGCGAACAATTGAATTTCACTCCACATGCGTCGCGCGGATCGTAGGCACGCTTCCCATGTGACTCTGGTTTTATTCATGAGATCTCTTTTTTTGCGTTTGCAGGTGCATGATTGGGCGACAGATTTCTGCGATGGCACCCACCTCTGCGCCCTGGTGGAGAAACTGCAGACGAGACCCTTGAAGCCCTCGTGGAATCGCAGGCCGGCCAACCAGCATCACTACTTGGAGAATGCGTCGACCGCCCTGAACGCCATCGAGGCCGACCACATCAAGTTGGTGAACATCGGCAACGTGGACATAGTCAACGGAAATGTAAAGCTGATCCTTGGACTCATATGGTCGCTGATTGTACGCTACCAGATCGGAAGGAGCAAGTTCCCGCCAAGAAAACTGATGTTGGCCTGGCTTCAGGCGGCTCTTCCTGAGTGCAAGATATCGAACCTGACGACGGACTGGAACAGTGGTGTGAATCTGTCGGCTCTGCTGGACTACTGCGAGCCGGGCTTGTTCCCGCATTGGCGTGGCATTGATCCTAGTCAGAGTGTGCGCAACTGCACCACCGCCATGAACATCGCCCAGAGAGAGTTCGGCATTCCCAAAGTCTTAGAGCCAGAGTATCTCGCCTCGCCCTGGTTGGACGAGCTGTCTGGCATGACGTATCTGTCGTACTTCATGAAACCCGGCGCGCCCGGCTACAACGCGACACTGAGGTGGGTGAACACCCAGACTAAGGAAAAGGTCACCAATTTCACAGTAAGTTCCCTTCACATTCAGTCATTCCGAGGCTGACTTTAATACCCCTTCAACTTACAGAGCGATTGGAACGACGGTCGTGTGTTTTGCGAAATCATCAGGAATCTTGGCGGTTCTGCACCCGCCCCTGAGAAACTGAGCGCCGATCCATTCCATTACGAGAACAACATTCGAAAGGCGGTGGATGCCGGAACGAAGTTGGGAGTACAGCCGTTCCTTTCCCCGAAGGACATGGCCAATCCCGACGTGGAACATTTGGGTATCATGGCCTATGCTGCCAACTTGCAGTGGGTCACTCCCAGGCCACCCTTGTCCGATATGATCAACGTCTATTTGGAGAGCACGTCTGGAAGAGTTGGCGAACAGGTAAGCTTCTTAACTGAACTGAACCAAATCCATTTTTAACTTTCCCTCTTTTTTCAGACACACTTCCGCGTGGACGTAATGTCTCGAGACATCGACATAAATTCTGTCCGGGCCGTGATCATACCCCCCACAGGAGCACCTCAATCTCAGAGGCTGAACGCGCACGGGGAGGGAGTTTTCATCCCGGAGAAGTACGGCATGCACGAGATCGTGGTTGAAGTCGGTGACGACAGCATAGGCGGACATTTCTTCAGAGTCCTACCACGCTTCATCCAAGTGGCTCCACCAGGGATGGCGCCATGTGCCTTAGGCAGTCTGGTGGAAGTGCTCGTGAATGCAACAGGCGCTCCGAAGACCGAGGATATACTTGTAACCGCTGTCAGCCCATCGGGCATCTCTCACAACTGCCCGCTGAAGAAAGTCGAAGAGGGGCACAGTGCCATATTTAAGCCCGACGAAGCCGGCATCTGGGAAATTGCCATCACCTATCAGGGACGTCACATTCAAGGTGGCCCCTTCACATGCTCCGTCTTCGACTCAACTGGAGTGTCAGTTCACGGACTGGACGGAGCCATGCCACTGAGGGCACACTCGTTCGAGGTGGACGCCCGCGGGGTTGGTGTCTCGGGTGAGCTGCACGTGGACATAGTGCACGACAAGCGATCACTGGTGTGCTCTGTGGAGAAAATCGTTGAAAACAAATATCGGGTGACGTTCATGCCACGACAGAATGGCAAGTACCGTGTGTACGTCTATTTCAACGGATACGATGTCAAGGGATCACCCTTCATCATGCGAGTGGGAACGAAAGGCCGTTCGGGAAAGACCCGCAACAGTCCACAGCACGAAAGCAAGCACCGTTCGGAGAGTCCATCACTGCACTACACCACATCAACCACCAGTCGTCACAAGGACTACCGGACTGCCAAAAATGAGCTACTGAGCCAAGAACGTCAACGGTCGTACTCGCCACAGTATTCACCAAAGGATGAGCCCGACTACCGGTCGAGTAGCTACTACAAGCGCGAGAGTGAGGTAAGTCCGGTCACTCCACGCACCATCACAAGACCTTCTAAGCACAGTCGCCTTCAAACACAAAACGAAAATTCTACTAACACACAGGCCCCCTCACCAAAATTGGCTTCTCCATCCCGCGACACAGTCGATGCATCCCTAGTCCACAAATACGCCGTCAGCGCCTCGAATAACGAGCACTTATACGCGACAAGTCGCAGGGAGTCGAAGCTCGCCAACTCATCCTCCACCAAGACCGACTATTACTACGACAAGGAGAATGAGTTGTACAGACGCAAGAAAGATCGAGACCTCAATCTAACCCTTAGTCCGCCGCGAGAAGAGCGTTACGTATCGAAGGCGACGATCTCCGAAAGTCCAGTCGCGAGTCCCGTACACGTAAATTACACACTTTTCTTTTACACACCTTTCCCCTCCCTCCTGCCCTGATTTTCGGCTTCCCGTAGGTATGCCATAGAGCTTAGCGCTGACTCTTCATCTCTTCCATAGGTCCGGTCCAGTGAAGTCACACGGAACAGCCCTCTGACCATCAAGACGTCGAATCACTTCGAGCACACAACCAGGAACGTGACCTCGAGCCCCAGAAACCTGTCCGTGTCGCCTGTACCGCCACGGCAGTACAGCAGCTCACCCAGCAACTATGTAACCACGGCCACACATCGCATTGGAAGTCCGGTAGGTACCGAATCACTCTTGATCTGCAGCTGTCTTATATTCGCCCTCTTGCAGGCCCCAGCATTTGAGACCGTCAGGCACGTGGAGAAGTCGTCGAGCTACAAGACCACCTCGAACTACGTGACCGACTCCAATCTCCGCGCGAGTCCCCTCTTCACTGCCGGTATCACCCGCAGAACAGCCTCTCCGGAACCAGCTATAGACCACTCGTCAAATGTGCGCGTTTCGTCGATAAAGCCAACGGCTGCACGCAGGGACAGCTGGGACGTCATCAACAAGACCAAGCACATGCTGTCTCACAACTCCCTCGAGTCCTTGGCCAACATGACCGAGAAGCAGTTGAACACGGACCTGGCCTATCATCGACCAGATATTGACCACGAGACACACCGCAACACTCAGTACAACAAGTTCGGGCTTACCGAGCAGAAGCATCACTCAGAGCGGCGTGGATCCAACGATTCCGATCAGTACAGGTATGCAATGCCAGAGCCCACTGTAGTTCCCTTCTCACGCACTTGTCCATTGTCCAGGCAAACTACCACCAACTTCAAGCAGAGTGAGAACCACTATAACTCCAAGTCGGCCTACTCCACCACAATCAAGGAAACCTCAGAGCGCCACGTGACCGAGAGAAGCGGCGACACCGGCGGTTATGGTTACTCGTCCCTGTCACGTTTCCGTCCGATAGACAGCAATGCAACAGGCGCTCAAGCCATACGCGTTCAAGACATCCCCAACGGCGCGATCGGCCGTCCAGTTGAATTCGAGATCGACGGATCCAAGGCCGGATCAGGAAATCTGGAGATACTCGTCAACGGGGGGCGGGTCACCTCCTCAGTGCGATCGCTTGGCGGACAGAGATTCATAGCCAGCTTCACTCCACACGAGCCAGGCACGCACACCGTGCAAATCACATTCAACGGAGAGACCGTACCAGGTGAGCTTTCTCAGTAAACTAACAACCGGAAGATCGTGTAAGTCTTCCGAAAGCTGCTTACGATTATGATCTCAGCTCAGTGATCACCGTGTGCTGGAATGCCACATGGCGATACAGCTTGAAGATCTACTTAGAATATTGATGGCCGTTGATTCTTTTAATAGAAATGTGGTCCGATGGGTTTTGTATTCGCATTGTTGGCGGGGGTCGCGTTTCGCGTTGGCGGCTCATTGATATTTCCTCGTGGCTATAAGAATCTTCTTTTTATGGTCATGTGTGTCAGGGGTGTCATTTGAATGAGTGTTGAATGGATTAAAACAAATATTGGGACTTTGGGTTTTGAACAGTTTGGATATCTGTTCGAAATGTTGTCTACCACTGGTTTTCTGAGGAATTACTTTATTTTTGGAGAGACGTTACAAAAAGTGCGCCGTTTGTGAATGTCATTGTCGTACTGTCGTCAAAAACTGTAAACAACCAAAGCCAAATACAAAAAGGAATCAACTCTGCTACTTAAGCTCTGTCTGTCTGGAAGTCTTTTCCCTTTCACTAAAATCGACTTGACTTGCTTTAGGCCCGAAGCCAAAAATCTAAAAATGCTCCAAAATTTTGAAATACTTGAGTGCTGCCCCCTACAACGCATTGAATTGGGTTGCTGTACGATTAGTAGCAGATTTAAGAGTGCGTGGAACTTTCTGAAATTTTGTAATTGAGCTTTTATGATTTTTGACTTTTCGAAATTTCGGCCTTAATTGATTTAGTGCGTTAAGGGACCCTAGATTTTAGGAATAATGTTCATTTGGTTTTCCTAGTCTTGGGTTGTTTTCTGTTTTTAAGTCAGATAAAGAAACGACCTAGAGTAATCATACATGGGTTGGTATCTGACTGATAGCTCCTACTAGGTTGCAACACAAGAAATATCCAATTTTATGAAAAAAAAAGATAAAAAGTCAAAATTTTAATTTTATGAACCTTAGTTATGCCAAATTTGTCATTCACACATAGGTGGCTTGTTGGCTAATTTCGTAAGCATTTATCGTTATCCAATGCTTGGTGAGATTAAAAGTGGATTGGTCCCCTTCATGTTCACCAGACTGTTAACATAACCATTTCAACGTGAAGACCTAGTTATGGGGTTGGACATCGGCGGTTTGTCTACATCCAACCACTCTTATTCTTCTTCTTCTTGAGCCACTACAGTCCGGAGTGGACCTGGGCCTCAATGCCTCTTCAGCCAGCACGATCTTTCACCAGCTGCCGCCAGTTGCGTACTCCAAGTACGTTGAAGTCCTTCTCCACTTGTATGCGCAGCCTTAGCCTAGGCCGTCCTCTGTTGCACTGTCCCAATGGCTCAGATCCGAAGACTTTTCGGGCCGGAGCAATGGTGCCCATACGTTTTACATAGTCTAGTCATCTTAAGCGTTGTTCCCGAAGACGCTTCACCAGACGAATGTCGCTTTATAGCCCAAAGAGTTCGCCGTAAAAGCTTCTCCTCAAGATGATAACAACGCAAACAGGACCAAAAGTCGCACGCAAAACTTTTCTCTCGAAAAGACTAAGGACTTTCCTCATCCGCCACATCCAACCACTGCCCAGATCTTTTTCGGTTGTCATACAAAGTCCGCTCTTCATCACGTGTCGGTCTACGGTCTAAAAAGACTTAGCGATGCACATTTTTTTTAAAGACGTAGAGTGCTAGACCTCATGCAGTGCATAAAGTACTTTGTGGAGTGTTGTTCCCTTTTCCGATTGAATTTGAGACAGATGTTAACTCATAGTCATACGAGATGCTTTTTTGTAGTGACGGTGTCTAAGAATTGGATTCACGTAAGGTTCTGGTGTCTGCCAAAGTGTCAAAACGCACTTAGTCGACTAGCGAGATCTTTGGTGTACAACATCACTACAAAGATAACGTTTCCAGGTTCACTGGAGTCCCTCTTCACATTGCTGGTTGACCCACTTAGTTTCCCTAAGGAATTGCATGATACTACTTTTACTTTTACTTCAACTAGTTCGTCTAGCATGGTGTAAATGTATTCTTTGATCCTTGCATCAGAAGGACAGCATTTCAGGTAATATATTGATTGAATAATTTCGTAATCTAGTCTTAAGCATGCCAAAAAATGCTATAACACGGGATTTGAAGCATTGGCCATGAGCTGTGAACTACTATACAAAATAAGGCGTTTTTAAGGTTTCGTTTTCAGGAACGAATGTTTTAGAGTACCTGCCCGTCATTCACGTCTATCACGCCCACACCTCCTAAGCATGGTTTTTAGTAAATTCAGAACACGGACGAAATTGATATTTTATTTTGAGCGATCATTAGGGTTATGAAGGGAAGATGGGGGTCTCCCATACACACGTTATGAAGGGAAGATGGGGGTCTCCCATACACACGGGGTTAGAACAAAATTCTATATTTTAGTGCCCGCCATTCTGATTTTCGTATTCGTATTAAAACATCGATTTCCGAATAACAAAACTTGTAAAATAGTTTTTTTTTTTAAAAAGCACAAATCAATGCCAAGTTTCAGGGTATGAATAATAATTGAGTCACACTACAGCCCACAAGGGACCAGGGACCTGGGCCTAGGTCCTACAACAACTACTCGTGTTGTGCGTACTCCTGTCTCTCACGAATAGGAGGGACCTACAGCTTTTGCCGACTCCGAAGCTTCAGAATAAGTATTTAAAAAATCGCAGACTTTTCACTTGATGGATCATTCTCCACTAATGGGGTCGCGGGGGCAACACATGTACGAGAGAGCTCAAGGTTGCTCAATGCTCTGTTATCATTTTAACTCATCAGAATAGATCTTTAGCGTAACCAGACTAGTTTATGGATCTCATCCAATCACCTTAGCGGGGTCGTTTACTTGATGGAATCGCATTTAAGTCACTTCTCAAAAGTCGTGATAAAGGAGACATCCCTACCACTGGGCCAAGCCATCGAAATAAATAAACATGGGTCTTTCTGCCCGAAAAAGTTAAACGTTGAACTCTCAACGCAGTGTCGCGTTTCGCAGCATCACTGATAATAGTCTTAAATTAAAACAAAGGCTTCTTTAATCCTCCATGTTCCAAGAGACATTCAATATTCAATGAACTGTGAGTTCTCTCCGTTTTGGAACCAGTCTTTTTAAGACTTTTTTTTCTGTTATCGACTTACCCAAATCCAATCTGATCCAAACTTTGTCAATTTAGAGACCTTGATAATATTTTGCAAAGCTATAACCATTCGATGCTAATTTAGCAACCCGCAGTGGGGTAGAGCTTAAGTGCGTCGACTCACACACCGAAGGTCTCATAAGTAATTCCTGGACTGTACGTCTTGCGTCTTTACAGTGCAAAACTTTTTTGTTAAGTCTTACTGACTATAGATTCTAGCTTTCATTTGAAAGACCACGAGAATGAAAGCGATAAATTTCTACAATCCCATTCCTGGGAGGCAATACAAGTCAAAACGTACGCATAGTTTATGCGCTCCAAGAAAACAAGACGAACAAAAAAAAATTAAAAAAAAAAACACCAGAGGGAAAACTTTTCCGCCACACTGTACTACGTGACTCTCATAATTAACTCACTTCACAGTTCCCACACTCACAAGAAGCACCGCATGTGTGTAGGTGTTAAGAGGCCGTCAACAGGTTCTCTCAAGAAACCACGAAACATGACTCAAGCCACAGCGAAGCTCACTCAGCTTGTACCTGTGGCCACCGAACGTCTTGAGTAGAAACCACCGCTTAAGAGAGCAAACAACTTGCCTGCTTGCTGTGTAAAGAGACTTGCGTTGAGTCAACCTCAGACGATCGCAGACGGTTCGATGGAATTTCTGCAATCAAGTATCCAGCAGTCTCTACTCTCAGTTCGTTGAAGTCTAGCGCGTGCACGCGAAGTCACGGTTGAAGCAGTACCAAGAGAAAACGAATAAAAAAAGCTTACCGTTGAATAAAACCATAGATACCTGATTTAGCCATCACCACAAAGACTGATTTACACTCAAAACCTCACTGAAACTGTCAAGGGATACGCGGACAGTTGCCTGACTCGGGCACTCCACGGAATTTCGAAACACATTGTAGGCTATTGAACCGTTGCGTTGTGCGGCCAAGGGCCCAAAGTAAAAGTTCTTACCAACCAACCGACAACTGGAGAGTGTACCTGGTCGCTGCAACGTCGCCATTTTGTTTCACGTCGGGGTGTTGCTTTTTTGCAGTCCGTCCGTGCCGCTGAAAGAAAACCTGCATTCAGAGTGAACCCGTCTGTGTGAATAGTGAATTTCGGATACATATCCGAAAACTTGTTGCTTCTGCTTGCATCACTAGAATTTGCGGGGCACCAGAAAGAGGAAAATAAAGCAGTCATCAGCGCCTGCTCGTGCAAAAATCGAACGCGACTCATAGATTCAAGTCAACATTCCAGCACATATCTGCGAGATGACGTGACGATTTTTGTTCGCCTGTAGATTCGTGTTTAGTTTTTGTTGTTGGTCCCCATCACCGCGCGCGATACATACACACGGGTATCCGATACTCACGAAATTTCTTTTCTTTCAAGTGAATTCTGTTCGGCTTACAACCGCTGACAATAGATACGAGACGTTTTCTCGATCTTGAGTCCGATCGGCGATCAGTGAAATTGAATTTGGGGAGTGTTCCGTGAAAGAGGGAGTGGGAGCGGGAGCTCAAAACGAGTTTTTTTTTCTGCTGTATGAACCTCCCGTGTATGCGTGAGGTGCTGCTTGTGCAAAAGTGAAAAAGAAAAAGTTCCGAGATATTCAAACAATAGGAGTATCTTCGAGAAAAGTGACAACAATCCGATCGACGGATCTTTTATTTTATTTCAGTTTTTGTTTTTCTTCGAATCTTCTCTTCGCCACCGCCTTCGTGTGTGATTGATTTGAAGAATTTCCACGTACCCGTGCGAGATTCAGGTCTTCGTCGTTTATTGCTCACCCATCACCGGACAACCAGCCCACCAGCCACCTGCCTGCATTTGGAATACCTGCAGATCCGGAAGATTCTTGTATCGACAACCTACCTGTTCGTCTTCGCTACAAGAACTCGCAGTGGGTCCAACACTCATCAGGTAAACACACATTCACACATAACAGAGAGAGAGAGGACGTTATCAAGGAGTTAAGAGAGCTCACACTCGGATTCTCGATTTGAGAAAGAATCTTGTGTGGATTGTGCCCACAGATACACAACACAAATCGTCACCTTCACTTGACGGCCTACTATTATATAATTTGTCGCTTGGGGTGTCTTTGCTCACTACTTGTGGTACCGTTTCGGTTCATGCATACGTATGGCCACTTGAATAACGGGTACCTACGTGAGGAAGCCTCGGCGTGGAGTAATTAATGACTGTCAGGCTTCGCTTTGTATCTTCATTTGTTTCTGATTGAGTCAGTGCAGATCGATGACCGGTCGTGTTAGCTAATGCAATAATTTGAATTGAGGCGATCGTGGTTGGATAACTCGCTTAGGAATTCAACTGGCGTGTGTAGCACGGAGGAACTCGTTTTGTATCGCTCGGTTCTTCTTCGCCCGCTCGTTCGTCGTGGCTTGCAATGCAACCCTTTGCGGAGTAGATTGATTGAATTCGATTGTGTTTAACTGCGAATTTGTGTTAAGTGACTTCAATTGATGCATCCATAAAGTGGTGCACACCTTTTAAAAAATTCTCTCTGCCATTCCATTCATTCAGTGGAGGATTACAGCTGATGTAGCCGTTAAACGGCGTGCCAGCACTAAATGTTTCTTGGAAGCCACAAGCGACTTAAGCAGCACGACGTCACAATGGCCTGCAATGAGAAATTATGTACGTGTAGGGCATTTGTAAAACGATTTGTTTTATTGTGTTCGAATTCGGTCATTGGAACGGCCAACAGTGGGCCAAAGTTTTGGGGTCGGTGATAAAAATTTTGATTTCTTCATTTTCTTTAAATTTGTTTATACTGGTTTTGACGGTTTCTTGCAAATATGAAAATAAACGTAAGGCATGTTTGACATCCTGCTATAGCCTAGGAACTAATGAACAGGAACTTAGGCTTCAGAATCTAAGATTAGCTTCTCTAGTAGCTTCATTCACAAGCATTCAACGGACCCATCCTCCAGACCTATGAAGAACGTTTCAACTTGAAACCTTATGCTTTAAATTTTCTTATTGGTGACCGTCATGGCGTTCTGGGTAAGAGGGAAGACTTAAACGTCGGAGTTTCAATTTCGGAACTGACCATCTTACGTTTTTTTTATAATTGACGCGCTCTTATGAGATTATTAGTACCCTTAAGTGACCGGAATAAAGTCACGGGCCGAAGGTATAGAGGAAGAGATGTAAAGGAGGTACCGGTGCACATTGGTTTTAAATGCCTGTGGATTGTAATGAGGGGGAAAAGTTAAGCTGGGAAGAACATTCTATATTCGTGTGGTGCGGCTGAAGAAGGAGTCTCTAAGCTTAACTGGGTTTAAGGGTGGACGGGTAGGCATTCCTAGCGAGGCGAGTATTGCGAGTAAATTCTTGATGGGGAGGAATGCAACTGGTTAATTCATTAGAGCATTTTTTGTTATAATAGTCATAAAAAAGTGATAAAGACGCAACATTTAATCGTGCATTTCTTCATGACACCCGTTATTTCGCTGGCTATTTGAATATATCTATATCTGTTGAGAAGCCTATCGCGTACCGCTTTGAAATGTCGACAACATGTACTGCATAAAGTCGCATTCAAGCCGCAATAGCTTTTGGCGGCCGAACGAAATTCAATTCCAAATTCGCATCACAAATTTCTCCCTTTGACATTATTGTGGCCTTCAATGGTTGCTCTCAATACCTTAAGATTAGATTTAAATGCTTCTCAAATCTCGCGATTTCGAGTCGCCAAATAGTACAGCTCATGGAGAAACTAGTCCTTGGTCCCTTGTGGGCTGTTATCCTACCCAGTTAGTACAATTCTTTGGTAGTGGCACATGAACCGTTTCAATGTACTTATACCACTCTGGGTCTTGTTTACTGCACGTGAACAATGTATTTTGCCCTGGCAACAGCTGTTCAAATTTTTGTTTATAAGATTTAGTAGATATTTTGATCACAGATGAGACCACTGCTCATGGTACACCACGAAACCCTTAAAAAATTGTCCGCAAAATTAAATGTGCCTCAAAAACAATTAACGAGACTATCCCTTAAAGAACTACAAATTCAACTGCTTCCATAGCTTACAAAAACAATAAAAGTGCAAGCTTCTATTTGTAAGTTCGAGGACTGTTATTATTCTATATATCTCTACTCTAAATTCTGTTTCACACAATTACACTTAAACTATGCAACACTATGCTAAGCTACAATCTTTCTTCAGAACTTGTATAGTGTTGCAGCACTTTCAGTTGTGCGGTTGTAATTAACAAACCAATAAAAAGTTTCTCTTTATGTCAACAATGAATTTCTTTAACCGCGACTTGAGCTCTCACACGACCCATGAAAAGACGATCGAAAGACGTCCCCCGATCTCGCGCAGGGAAATGCATAATTTCCACTGAAGTATCAGCTATTAGAAAACAATCACACATCATATATTCTCATTGGGTTCAGCTTCGACCAAGAAATTAGTTTTTTAATTGATTTCCAAACAACGGTGGCAGAAAGTAATCGAAGCAACATCTAGGCGTCGCTATTATGCGGCATGAATATAAAGCAAATAGTGTCAGTGGTTCGACAGTGATTGGCAGACATGCATACGCACTAACGTCTTTATGTATTGAGGCGGAGGTTCGAAGGACATCCCAATGTACCAATGATGTAAATTTTCATCTTCAAAAACATCCATTAAAGAAATTAATGAGGCGTAGTAAGTAACGTTCCAGATTCGATTCCCAGACGAAACACCTTGCATTTGTTTACTAAACCACCTCAACAACGTTAAAGAAAAGCTTCTTAAATCTCGTAGTTCGAAGTCGGTCCCTTCTACTCATGAGAGAACAGTACCACGCACAGCACGAGTATTTGTTGTAGAAGTTAGGCCCTTATGGTAAGGTAATTAGTAAGGCGACAATATAGTCTACAATGACACATTACCCTTAACAAAAACTCCTTTTGTTGTTCCCAGAAATGAGATAACCCATAGTCATATTATGACTTTGAATAGCAATAAAAAATTGCTTAAGTTCTTAGATGGAAGCGGCTGCCAAGAGATCTTGCTAGCTGGAGAGGCATGCTGATTGAGGCCCATGTTCACCTAGGACTGTAAGGCCAGGAAAAGAAAAAAGAAGAAGTTCTTCGATCGCCACAGTTCGGGCTTGATGTAAGATTTAACCAACATATCCAGTTGTGTGCATGTCCATCTCCACATCTTGGCGTCATCTCGATCGGAGTCTTCCAGTACGTTGTTCTTTCATCCTTAAACCTTCTCCCACAACTTGCACTTCATAAACGTACAGTCCTCTATTTCATAGCAAATGTCACATTTTAGATTACTCGACTGACTAGAAAATGCTTCTCAATTTTTGCCATTTGGAGTACCCACCAAAAAATTTTTTTTTGAAGACACGACACTTTATTTAATAAGTTTTCAATATTTGTTCACGTTCTTCAAGCGTAAAGCAAGTCGCTTTCTAGGCGGCATCGAATGACTTTCTGTCAAGATTTTGAGCGGGAAGCCCACTCTTTGCATGGTGAGGAACTGGTTAGGAACTAAATCATATTTAAGCTCTTGACGAGTGACCAACTTTGTATAAGGTGTCGCATTGGTATTGGAGCAATGCTCCGAATTCCAAATTCGTATCATGATCTCATTCATTTGACATTATTGTGTCCTTCAAAGGTAAATTACTTTCGTAACGATTAAGCACTCCCACGACTCGTAGACATCAACTATATGTCACAAATTACTCCCCATAAAAACATGTTACACCCATATGCACAGCAAGCGTCGAGCTATCATATTCTTTCACAAGACCCAGACCGCTGCGGTATCAGTACTGTTTGTGAATTAAAATTTCATAAATATAATAGAAAACATAACCTGTGAGCGATTACAATACATTATCTCTGAATTTGAATATGCATTACAATCTTGAACTATTGATATCCCCCACCAGTGCTAAAGTGATTACAGTTGCAACATCTTGTCCTTCGAGCCGGATATAAATCCGGAAAAATAACAATTTTAGGTTTCCAACAAAATTCCTTCTCTTCTACTTTTTTCAAGTTGTATAATTTCTGGTCTTGCTGTATTTTGGAATTTTTGATTTCTAGATCTCACGATTTCATTCGTCTCCCTATTGAGAATTGGACGTCAATTGTTTTTATATTAGAAAACATTACTTCAAAGCTCCAATAAAATACCACCGCTGTTCCACATCCCTTCAACATTTTCTTCCATTTTTGCACTACTATGCATCAATGCACGATAATCAAACAAAAACAAACAAAATATTTCATCTTTACTGACTAACGGACGCATGATCTTATTTTAATTGACATGACATTACTTTCTTCAAGTGGAATCGACTCTCAGTACCGTGCCCACGACCTCGTCTTCTTTGCGAATGAAGCCGCTTATTGAGATGCAAAGAGCAACTGCTCATATCTTTATTTTCCTTACTACCATCACACTCTCGAAAATACATGACCTCGTTCTCCTTTGATTCTTTGTTTTACTTTTTCTTTCAACCTTCGCGATGCGTAGATCATAAATCCGCAACTAAACTTGTTTGGAATTCAGCCTCATGCCTCTAGAATGTGATTTTTTTTTGTTTTTGAAAATTCTTTCGCTGTCGTCTTTCATTCTTCTTGCATATCTGCAGTGAAGAAGCAATTAAGTAGGGATTGGAGATAGAAAGAAACTCTGGTGATTCAAGCTTGTTTTGAGATTCTTTGCATCGGCCTGGAGTCAAAACTGATTTCGTCCATGAACATAGGTGCGGTGGGGCTCGTTTTGAAAAGACCGAGAAAAGGTCGCGGAAACCCTTTGGCTTCGAAGACCATTAGCAACATTTATTGAAGTGAGATTGTGAAGATGTCTTTTTTATACATTCCCTTGAGATCATTTGAAACTACCCGGCACGGCATGACATCATGTCGACTTCTAGACTCAACTGTGCTTCTTTACGGGAAGATGGGGGTTGCAGGTTTATATGGAAATCACAAGCCCACCAGGTATGGCATCTGATTGCGTCCACTACACTACACTCTTACTAAATTTAAGCTGTTTTCGAGACACAAACACTAAACTACTTGATCTTCTCGCTAATGATGGCTCCATCCGCAAAGTGCCGAATAATCAATAAAAAAGAAGAGGATCTATGTGGTATATCCCTCTTCGATAACTCATTCTTTTCTTAGCCGAAAGTGACTTTTCGAAAACCACTCTATCTAGCGTATATTATCTAGCGTACACTGTCTAGCGAAACTGGGATGAAGCCACACTCTTAAAATGACCATGATCAGAAATTCTTCAAAATGGAGAAATGCATGAAATGCCAAAATATGGATGTGCCTAAAGTCCCGAAATGCCAAAGTTCCAAAATGCCCAAAATCCAAAATGTCGAAATTCTAAGAATTCGAAAGGGAAAGAAATAATTTCCGAAAAAGATGATCAAAAAGAAACGCAGCGCCTTAGGGGTTAGGGGTACGTAGTTTTCCAGGAGTATGCAGCTACCCAGAAGCACGCAGCTCCCCAGGAGTACGCAGCTCCTCAAGGGTACGCCTCTACCCTGCATGGGATCGCTCTAGCACTTGGAATATGTGCTGAACTCAGATATTGCAAACTTTCACTTAATTTATAGGAGAATATTGAGGTCTTATGATTTTGGAATTTTGGCTAGGACCCTGTGATACCGACACGTTTTTGAGCATCATTACTTCGAATAGCTTATCTCCCCAAGTCGTGGGAGTGTGGCAGTTGAAACCACATCTGGGGCAACACCATTGAGCGCTTTCTAACTGACGTCGTCAAACCCTCTTCAGCCTTCGAGAACTTTAAGGCAGGTACTCGATTGGAAAATCATTAATTGCACACTCCGAACAGCCCTAATTACCGCAAATAAGAATCTGTTTGAGATTTTTTAAGCATTCGAGGCCCCATTCATAATTAAAACGATCATTATTCCCCCCTCGCCGCCAATTTGACCACAATGTGAAAGTCAAAGTCAAGGTGTTTGGTGATGAAAGCCTCTCACCCAGACAGCCACAGTCTCAGACAGACTTGTGCACATCAGCACAGCGCGTTGAGCGGCTCACTCGCAGGCCGGCAAATTACGATCGCCACCAATTTACCCGGAAAAATACCGCTGGACAGCAGTTAATGCCACCATAGATGGTCATCGGCAAAGAAATCGCCGAGGACAGGCAGACCACAGTCAGTCTTGTCTGATGGATCAATTAAGGCGCTTGAGTTATGTTTGGCATCTCGCCAACGATGACGACAGATTTCACCTGTCTTATCCACTGCCGTGTGAAAATTTTATGACAAGACGGCGATGCAAAACGTGATTTATCGATCGACGAGACTTATCCGGGGATTTTCTTCGACACTTCGTTTTTTGTGCCGAGCTTTCCTTGATCAGCGAAAGCGATGAGCAAAATTATTGTTGATCTCTAGAGAGTCGCCAGAATGGCGAGTACTTAAACGATCTGTAAAGCGGTAGAAAGTGGAAATTTTTGTGCGACTCTGTGGGGGGAAAATACGCATAAGGCTTAATTACTTCGGTAAGCAGTCATCGAGCGCTTATGGCAGTTCAATTAGCGGCTCGATAGTATTCTGTTGAAGTGTAAGATGAGTGAAATGGCGTCAGAGGCGACGTCAAATAGAATATCTGGAGGCATTCGAATGATTGTTGCTCTTCTTTATCTGCGGAGATGTAAACACTTCAGATGTCGATAAGGAAACATCGAGAAAGGTGTGAGTTCTTGTTCACAACAAAGTGCACGTTCGAGTTGTTTCGTGTAAAAAACATGAAAAGAGCATTCTCTGGGTTCGAACACACCCTACACGACTGCCTTGGCCAAGTAGGGTTTTCCAAATTGAGCTCAAATTTAAAAGCAATCAAACAGGTACACTTGTTGAACTAGTTCCAGACAGGGAGGGAGTATGAATGAAATTACTTTCGTTGCAATGACTAGTTGACGTGTTTTGAAGTCGAGTGAGGTTGAGGTTTGACGACTTCAAACCGATTTTGAAGTCTCCGACACACGTTCTTTGTTGAACGACGCCAAAATAGGGTGGGGATGCTTATGCCGTAAGAGGTGGCTTGTGAGTTTCGTTGGAAATTTATATGACAGAGAGGTGCGCATTGAAATTACAGCCTCAATCAAAGGAAGGCGTGACGCTATACAAATCAGTACTAAGACTCCACTCAAGGGAAAAGATGAGATTATAGATGCGCGAACCAGATCATCGCTTGATTCTCTATTGAGATCTGCAGATAGATCGTTAGTCACTGCAATTTTGTTTGACATCAAAGTTTTCCCTGCTTTAAACACATCCAAGTCAGGCAGATGAAAGTCTTCTAGTTCAAACACAGCGGTGGTTGTGTCTTCTTTGCTGTTTTACATTCTGCCGAAATGATTTTTGCCATTGACTCCGATTCTGTTACCAATTCTCCAGTTCAATCCTTGAAGTCTTCGGTCTGACATTAACAAGACTGAAATTTTCAAGACTCCTTACCTCCCCTCCATCATGCGCTGCTTAAGTTTTTTTCTGTTCCCTACTGAGAATCCCGCTCTCTTCCCTTTATTTGGGTTCATAGAGCTCACCAACTGTTCCTTGACTCAGCAATGCCGTGTAGATAGTCTGTTTTGTTGCATGGACCTCGGCGTCCCCAAATCATATCCTGGGAAGTATCGTACATGAAAGACATCCTCAGAGAAGCTGCAACTTCCGTAGCTACTTAAGTAACAGTTTCTCTAAGGATTTCTTCAATTTTGCTTCTATTGTGAGTGCATGTCATATCGAACTATCAGAGAGTTTCAGGAAAACTCGCTCAGTAATCGCAATATGGTCTTTTCACAAATTAAAACGACCCAATGCCAGACACAAGCCAAGACGAGGTCGGGTGAAGCATGAAAGACCAGCTTGAAATGCTATCAAGGTTGACTTCCGCGTAGGTGTCAACGCACCCACCCACTACCAATTGTTGCCCCGATTGTTTTTTTGGCGAATTGGTTGAATTCCATCGAGATTTGATGTGACAGATGAGATTTCAATCAGTATCCCCCACATCACGAAACAAGTTCGTCCACTGCCGTAAGCGTCTCTCTCGGTTCTCGTCATGCGCTCCATGTGCAGAGTGAAGTGAGAACGATGAAGTCGACAAGTGAAATGCCATAGGTCCTCTTTTATTTCACTCTTTTACTGCGCCAGTGAAAGTCTCGGGTCACATGTGCAAACATTAACGATGTGTTGCTCATAATGTGTGCTGCCTTATCTGAAATTCAATGACTAGGCGTGAATGGTCCGCTTCAAAGGAAATGCCCGGTGACGAACAAGATCGATAAGATCTGCCAACTGAAACTGACCAAGCCACAGTCAATTGAAAAGAATTACTCATTGCGTCGTTTTCAAATGCAAATCGCTACAAAGTCACCGCCCACGTGATGATACTCTATCACCACCCCCGTGGACAGTCAATGACCACTTCATCAGAGTCCGACCTCAACGCTCGCACGAGGGCAGATGGCAATTTGTCAATAAAAACAATCTGCTCGAGTACACTCTACAACTCAGACATCCATCCGATACGACCTCAAGTCGAGGTGTGTCGAGCTGA
This sequence comes from Eristalinus sepulchralis, assembly GCA_944738645.1. Lineage (NCBI taxonomy): Eukaryota > Metazoa > Arthropoda > Insecta > Diptera > Syrphidae > Eristalinus > Eristalinus sepulchralis. Next base: position 62,261,566 of record OX122886.1, read on the forward strand.
CTCAAGCCGATTACCCAGGCTGAGCTAATTACAAAATGTGAGCGTGCGCATATTTGCTGCAAAACAAAAAATCTCTCGCGTCTGTTTTTGCATTTTTGTAGCGTTTTCGATTCTGTAATTAATTTAATAGCCGTTCGCTCGGTAATTTCACTTTCCTCGCGAGAAAAATGCCAACCCGGAGCGTAACACGAATTTGCATGCCTCCATGGATTGATCTGTGAAACACTCTCACTGACGCGCGCTTACTATGTATCTGGGCGCATCGATGATGGCTTGATGAATCTGATTAACTTTCAAATATGACCGAAAGGAATGTGTTCACGGTAGAAACTGAGCGATGTGACAGACCAAGGCGCAGGTTATTAGTTCATGACGAGCGAAGAGCTGCACATTACACAAGTTAATTACATTCGCCTGGCTTTTGCCTCTGTGTCACCGGTCTAATAATGCATATTTCCTCATTCCCATCCGAGCGGGGGTTCGACAGGTACTTCCCGTGTGTAATGGCGCAGCCGGCAATTAAATTCATTGTCTACACGTTGAGATTTCTCTTTCCGATGTCGCCGTGAGAGTTCGTTTACGTAATGAGAAAACGATTTGAACTGCATGCATGTATGTGCGTGTGTCGTGTAGGGTTTCTTTGAAAATATTCTACACAAAAAAGAAACATCAATCCAATACTTGTTTTGCTGTGTACGGAGCAAGGTTCAATCGCTTTGAGAGTACTTGTTGTGCTGTGAACTGATTGAAGGTCGGTTGTTTGATTACAGTCTTTTTTTTGTACGTAAGTGTGAATCTAATTGATCGTAGAGCAAAAACAACGATGCACGACATTCTGATAAATGACTTTTTTATTTGCTGTGTTTTGAGACGTTTCAAGTGGAACCTGAGCAGCGGCGTATCGTTTTAGGGCTTCACTACGTAACTTTTTGTCACACTTTTGGATAAACCTTGGGATGAAATACCTTTTCCAGAGAGTTTTGATTTTATTTCTGTGCTATAGAGCATCTTAAAGCAACAACATTTTTGGTCAAACTCATGTCAAGGCCTATGGCAATGTAGAAATGAAAAAGTGAACATTTTTAAACTTCTCTGTAAATGGTCAAAGTAGATTAGAGGAATCTTCCGCTCAATCTGTTATTATCAGCGTGGGGGAGATTTTTCTTCTGTCTGTGTTTTGTATGGCCCTACAGACCAACCTGGACCTGGGCCTCAACCAACATGTCTCTCTAGCTAACAAGCCGTTGCACTGGTTCCTTCTGGTCTGCTGTGCCAACCTTCTTCTTTCTCTTTCCATGGTGCTATAGTCCGTAGTGGACCTGGGCCTCAACCAACATGTATCTCTCGCTAGCACGATCTCTCACCAGCTGCCTCCAATCGCACATTTCAACTTGATTGAGGTCCTTCTCCGCTTGTGTAAGCCATCAAAACCTAGGCCGTCCTCTGTTGCGTTGCCCCAATGGCTCAGATTCGAAGCGTTTTCAGGCCGGAGCATTGGTGTCCAGTGGTTGCCGTTGCGCAGTGGTTAAGAGCATCGACTCACACGCCAATCTCCCAGGTTTGATTCCCGGAAGGAACACCTTGCATTTCTTTTACGGCACCAGCTCTTTCGAGTTGCTGACAACAGTCAAAGAGTGCTATTTGTCTATGGAAAGCTTCTTAAGTCTCGTCGTTGGGAGTCGGCAAAAAATGTTGGTCCCCTTTACTCGTAAGAGATCAGTAAAACGCACAAGACGAGTAGTTGCTGAAGATATTAGTCCGTGGTTCCTTGTGGGCTGTAGTGCCACTTAATTACTGTTCTCTGTATTAGTGGTGTCCAGACGCTCTACATAGCTCAACCTAGTTGGCACTACAAACGACAATTTCTACAATCACAGCAGAAGTGACTGTTGAGGACTCTAGAAATTCGTTCCTCACGGTGTTTTTAGTCCCTCTCTTCTCTTTCCTTCTACCTCTACCGTTCCTCATAGGCTCTCTGAATAGCATCATGAAGCGATTTGCATCATGATGCTGTTCCGTAGTGATGTTTAAAAGTAAGAATAATAATTTTGAGAAGTCAATTGACTCAATCGACGCAATGACTGGTCTTTATCACTCTTTCATCGGCATATCAACAAGAATTGGTCAAATGAATCAGCCAGTTGCATTCCTCCCTTTCAAGAACTTTCCCTCGTACCACTCACCCTCGTCCCCTATATCGGCCAGTGCTGTGACTTAATTCCAGTCACAGAAGGTTTACAAATAATACACAAAATGGAGTACCCGAGGGGAGATCAGAGTTACCTCGCTTGCGTCAACGTGAGATGAGGAGCGCCATCGCGAAGGTTAGCAGGGCGAAGATGACCATCAGGGCCGCAACTAAAAGAGCTGTGGATCCTGGCTGAGTTCTCCTTATTGACTCAGTTTCCCCGCGTTCGCTGCGAGTCTTTCGACGCTGGTGGCAGTCGGTCTGGCGGCTGACATCGGTACGGAGCGAGCGACTTTTCTGTGCATGAATTTGTAGATTTTTGTTGGGTTCAGCTCGGCGACGTAGATTTCATTGCCATCGACATGGGGGTTCGAAAATTGCAAGTCGTTCCCTCCGAACTTGCTGACCACTTGTTTCGGCTTCATGTTCATGATGAAGCCACGGACTTCATTGCAGTGGTCCGGGTGGCCAAAGCCCTCGTTGGGGCCGTTAACAACGACTAGTTGCCCGCCTTAGGGTTGCATAGGGTTAGCAAATCGCCTATAGATGTGAGACAGCGCTTACCTTCATCCGGTGTATAATCCATACTGAAAAGGCGATCGCCAACGATTTGGCTGTGATACTGAGAGTGGAATGTGCCGTGGTTAGAGAAGAAGCACTGCACCCGACTGTTCTCACGATTTGCCGTGCAAATTAGCTTCTGTTCTGGCACCAGGGTCAGGGCGTGGGGAATCGCGAAAAAGTTTCTAAGCGCAATTTCATGGGCTTCTCCTGAAAAGCAAAGACTTAGCTACCGAATCGATGATCAAACTCACTGGCACATACCTGAGAAAGAGTTCTGGCCCCACTGAAGAATTTTCTCCCCCGACGCTGAGAACTTCATAATCCGGGCGTTGCAATACCCATCAGCCACGAAGAAGTCACCGTTGGAGAGAACAGCCACTGAGGTCGGCTTACAAAGCTTGGTGTCAGTGTTTCCGTGCGAGAATTCCGTCCCCAGCACAAGCAGAAGCTTGCCAGAGCCTCCTTTTGGTGCGAATTTCATGACTTGATGGAGGGCCACATCAGTCACTCACACGCGCGCTTAAGAATCAATCAAAAATTCTCTCAAAAAATTGGAATTTCTTCAGTATTTCATTGTCATCTCCCCTTGATTTTCGGTCAAATCACAGCAGCTGGACAATGAAGAAGTCGCTTGTGTTTTGAAGCCAAAAGTCGCAATAAACCGAAAATGTTTATTTTTCCGGTAATTCTAACCTATACTGTTGCAAAGTGGTTAATTCGGCGTAAGCTAGCAAATGAACTGACTGAACTGAAGATCGTGCCTCTGGTGTTGACTTGTGAGTTACGCATGATCTTCTCAAGGATGATGTTAAAGAAGTCACATGACAGTGCGTCACCTTGCTTAAAACCTTTGTTGACATTGAAGGTCTCGGTGAGATCGTTCCCGACCTTGGCAGAGCTACGAGAGTTCTCCATCGTCATCCTACACAATCTAACGAGTTTGGTAGGGATGCCAAAACTAGACATGGCACTGTATAGCTCGTCTCTATGCACACTGTAATATACGGCCTTAAAATCGACGAATACGTGGTGAGTGTCGAATTGCACTTCATGGGTCTTTTCCAGGATCTGCCGTAGTGTGAAGATTTGGTCGAGAGTTCGGAGACAGCAAAAATCAGTCACTCTTTCGTATTAATTTGACACCATCTTTTTAGCTTCATTCACATTCCAAGCCCGCATACCATATTTACGCATAAATTCGTTCGTCAAGAATAAATTTTCTAATTCCCAAAAAAAGTCTCAAAATATTTCGATTTTCGATTGCACAATAAATCATTGTGGTCAGATCTCGTCAGGCATTTGAAAATTCATAATTTAAAGCCTAAGCCGCTCCAAATTTCAGTCACCCGAAACCTGTTTCATGGCCGGAATTCTTTTCAATTATTCAGCACTCCACGAGTGTTCGAAGAATGGAGCACAGTCCTTGACGTTGGATTTGTCAGACCTGCGACCGCGGAATATTGAAATGCCCACTTTTTGTCAGCCCGCTCACAAGGTCACCGCCAGCAGAGCCACTCAAACTTTCTCTTTCACCTCAGGTCGGATTTATTCATTATTTCCGCGCGATAATTAGCCGCGATGCTGGCTCAAGATGACCAGCGCAGTCGAAGGCAAATAATTATTCAAATTTGTTGGGAGAATGCATAATGCATTGCCATCCAGAGTTATGTCACCGCCAACGAGCTTGGCCACCCCAAGCGGAGCGCTGCGCTGGCAACAATCGCTTGGGTAATAATTGCGGGAAGATCCATTAGGGTTTCAACAGAAATTTATCGACGTCAATGGGACGAGACATTCCTCAGTCTCGGCTGTGGCTGCAGTGGGAACGATCGGGCCAAAGTGGGCCCTGCTAACGAGCGCATTAGTATTCAGCACTAGCTTACGGCATTTCTAAGTCCGCGTCCCCGTATTCATGTCGCGCCGCGACGCGCATGCAGAGAACTGGAATGCAAACAGAGACGAAGAAAATCTCTGAACCTCGCGTCATAACTCACTGAAACCGCACTCAGATTCAATGCAAACCAGGAGCAGCCAACCGGGCCCAAGGTATGCACGACCCGCCACCATCAGAGTCAGATGGACGGAGAAGAAAACGAAAAAGAAAATCTTCACAAGTCCATGACGGAGAGATACTTTTCTTCGCACTCTGCGCCGCGTCTTGACCAATTTATGAGCCTCCGCTTATCCCCTCGTAGTATCAGTGTTAACTTGAAACTTAATATTCGCATCACGCATGGCTTGTTTGGGTCTGCTAGACCGAAGAATGCCGCGCTTGATCGATAGAATATCTGCGACTGTTACGTGCTTCCCGCTGACCAGGTTTTGTTTGTTCTTCTCGTTGCAGGTTCACCGTGGCACGTTGAGATCATGTCGACACCCGGACTAACAGCGCTGGGCGAGTCCACTCGCCTCGTACCGGCAAATACGCCGGCGGTTTTTGAGATTCTGCCGCCTCCTGGAGCCAGCCTTTCGAAAGGCGAATGCGTGGCCACAGTTTTAACGCCAAACAAATCAAAACTGAACGCCCGTGTTACCCATGAGGCGGCAAACGGTGCTGTGCGCATCGAGTTCGTCCCCACCGAAGTCGGCACGCACATCATCGAAGCTGCAATAAGCGGAACGAAGATATCTGGCGGCCCACTGGTAGCGAAGGTCTACGACGCCAGCCTCATACAAGTGACAGACGTTAACGGAGGGGTAGTCGGCCAGCCATGCCAGTTCCGCGTTGACGCCAGCGCCGCTGGAGAAGGTCAACTGGAAATATCGATAAACGAAGGCGAAGTGCCGAATCATGTGCAAGTCGTCGGTGGCGGACGATGCCTGGTTTCGTTCACACCAGAGCAGGCTAAACCACATCTGATAGACATCAAGTTCAATGGAGAGACGGTCCGCGGCTGCCCGTTCGTATGCTCGGTGGCCGACACCAGTCGCGTCATGCTGAATCTCACAAACCTAGAGCTGATACCCGTCAACCGACCAGCATCCTTCCACATCACAGTGAGTGGAGGGGGTGCGGCGGAGTTGGCTGTCAGTGTGCGAGGACCGCATGGTGAGCTACCAGTTCGCGTGACTGGCGACATTCATGCTGGCTTCACCGCGGAGTTTACACCGAATACAGTCGGTGGCCATTCAATCAACGTGGAGTATAACGGCTTCCCCGTCCAAGGGACACCGTTCCTCGCGAAGGCATACGACGCCACCAAGGTGGTCGTCGGCAGCGTGTCCCGAGGAACGGTGGGTCGCTCCGTCCAGTTCACAGTCGATGCTGGAGATGCGGGCGAAGGAAATCTCGAGATAACGATTTCCGCCAAAGGCCTCAACATACCCACGCAAGTACATCCGCAGGGAAACGCAAGGTAAGTCCAACCCCCACTCCTGTGCGCGACGTTAATAAGCAACCAGCCATTTTTGACATTTCCAGATTCTCCGTGTCGTTTGTCCCGGCTGAAGCATGTGAGCACACAATCAACGTCTCGTTCAACAAAATGCCCGTCCCCGGGTGTCCCATCACCGTGAACATCAGCGGCGGGATGTCGGGGCCGCAAGTCTCGTTGGGCGGGCCCGGCCCCGTGCATCAGCCAAATTCTTTTGTAATCAATCACACCGGCGGTCGTCTAGAAGATATCGAGGTGAACGTTGAAGGTGAGTTTTCCGGAAGTTGATCTCCGATTGGATCATCACTGTGGTGGCCGTTAGTCTGAAACCGATAGAGTGTGAATAGTCGAGGGTTCGGTTGCATACATTCGCACACATCATGCATTCGGGCGTTTTGTAAAAACAACTGAACGACGATTTAACAAAATTCAAAATTTTCCAATTTTTTTCTTCTACTTACTCCTTGAATTTTTTCTTGTACAGTTTCGTATTGGAGTTGTGTGCATTTGTATCATTTGTTCATCAAATCCCAAGACCTCTCTCATCTATCCCTTGAGTGTCCTTTATCCCATTGTGTTCTTTTTTTCCGTTGAATTTCTCTCGAGATTCGTGTTCCTTTCGCACACTGTTTCTTAATGAAGATTGTGTTGTAATTAAACTTTTCGGCCTTCACACATGTAACAAAAATTGCACCTATCTGGATGAAGCTGAGGAACTACGGTAGTTGGTAACGAATGACGGAGGTGTTTGCAGAGAAAGGACACCTTTTGGTGATTTTTGAAGCTTATCGGGCTTGCAGCTAAATACTTGATCAGTTGAGTCCGCTAAGAGTGGCTTATATTCGCTCAGTAGGAAGATTTTTTTGCGTTTCGGAGACGGAGACGCTACAGCCCTGAGTTGTACAATTTCTGCCAGAAAGCAGATGTGATGAGGGAAGGAAAGCTTTATAGACTCCGGTTGGCTGGGCATCTAGCTTGCATGTGCGAAGAGGAGCCTGTTCGAAAGTTTATTCGTAACAAATCTTTTAGAGGTAGACAGCCGGGTAAATCCTTTTTTGCCCAGGAAGGATGGTGTGTACCAGGACGCATGGAGCCTAGGCATGACACACTGGATGACATCGACCCATATTGGGATCATCGGAGAGCCTCGTTGAGGGATGCCAGACGCGGTTCCCGATCGTAACACCGATTATTATGACACTCGCGCAGTTAAGGTTTCAATCTCATAAATAGCTTTTTAAAGAACACAGGAACATGAAGCAGCACATTCAATCTAGGGAATAAATGCTGCTCACTTTTTCCGAAATTTTCTATATCAACAGTCAGCATATCTATTATGAATCATGGGGACAAGGTTATTTGACCTGAGCCGTGATTATAGTAAAATGAAATTGAAAACCGCATTGTCGGTTCATATTAAGTGCATGTCATATTTCGATCGAAGCTAGCACGTAATATGGACTACTGCAAGGCATGTAGATTTTCTAAATTTCATACTATTTGCTTTGAATTGTTTGCTCTTCATCATAAAACAGGGTCATTCATTTTGTGGTTTAAAGTTGATAGTGCTGGTATTTGGCACCTGACAAACTAAGCCGTCATTTAAAGTATCACGATATAACTTGAAAACTTGCCATTCACAACAGACGATCGAACAACACGTTAAAATTAGCAGTCTTTACAACAAAAAAGGTGATTTACAGGAAACTACTTATCGCTCGTTACACGGTGGTTGTAGTCGTCATAAACGATCACTCAGTGAAATTGTGAAGAAATTCAAGGAATATTTGGTCAAATATATCAGCATTATATCCGATCCGAATTAATTGATTTTCCGACATTCGCAGCAATCAAATGTGCAGCACACCTTAGCAGAACATACTTTGTGTTTAGATTTGCATCTCCATCCTTATAAATATGAACTCCCGCAACATTCGAAGAGTACTGACCATTCACAACGCTTCTTAGTTGTTAATACAACAGACACACCGTTTTTTCGAACGAATTGTTCTTGACCCTGCCTCATCACATTTCTCACTTGGTAGGTCTGTCAACAAAATTGCAGCATATGGCGCTCAGAAAACCCACATGTGATCGACGAGTTGTCCCACAATATTTGTATTTCTTTTGACTTCAAGTATTTCCCAATGAGAGAGATGTTGAGAAGGAATAATCGGTGTATAGCTTATGAAGAAGATGTTGCTCCCTCTTGGACGGTTTAAATGTGCTTGCCAAACTTTCTACCTCTGCACATTCAACTGAATTGATTTCGCCTCATATAGACATTAGTGTTGTCCTTGTCCAAATCCCATTGAGTGAAAAAAGGAATTCAGTCTTTTGTGTCCACTACGAATGGATTTTGTCCGTAGCCAAAATTTGCTCCAAGCCTGTGGACGGCTGACTTCAAGGTTGGATTACCTTGGCTTTGCCCCACTACTGTTGACATACGATCTTAATATTCGTGATAGCCTGCCCTTACTGCCTTTTAGGGTGGGATACATTTCCCACGAGTCATGATATTGCAAGTCTAGACGTCTTAGCTAAGCAAGTACCAAAGTGAGCTCAAACTTGAGAAAATGTCTTTTAGAGTAAGGCACTGGCCACACAATGAGCGGCACGCGGCAAGGTGCTGAGTGGCAAAAAAAATTAAATGACATATGGTAGTAAACTATATGGTGCTGACCACGCAGCCGTTGAACGACAAGTGTCATTTCTGAGGAGTAGAGCTTAGAAATTTCGGTTTCTATTAATTTAGTGTAGTGTCGGGCGCCAATGCATAATCATGGCAAAAATCAATTTCAATAACTCCATCAGTCGAAAGCCGTTCTGCATTATTGCAAGACAGGTTCAACGATTTTAAAAATGAAAACGTTACCGACAACTTGTGGGCAACAGCATCCGGCTGCAATGCAACTCCACGCTGAGTGGGAAAAATCATAATAAATGGTTGTCCTGAATTACAAGGATGAAAAATTTGCATCAGACCAGTGAGCAAGGCACACTGACTTAGGTTGTGCCCGTAATTTTCCCGTCACGATACTCCTACAAGGGGAGTGGGTTCACAGTGAGGATGAAATAAAGTTTTAGAGGTCTCCCACCTCCCGTGGACCCAGAATACTGTTTCCGATCAAAGTGTCACTGCCATGTTCTCTCAAAACGTGCGCCCGGTAGCTACCTTTGCTCCTAACTTGTCCTTGGGTTCATTAGTGGTAGAGCTACGAAAGTAATTTTAAATCATGTGATGCCTAAATCCAATCACATCGTATGGAAACTCTTGCGGACTGTGGCAAATCTCTCAACGAATCGGTGGCTTTTTTACCTACGTGTGGTGCCTGATTTCTTTATAATTATAATAGCTGAGTGGCACTTAAGCCCACAAGGAATCAGGGCCTAGCTTCTTCAGCAACTGCTTGTGTTGCTCTTGTTTCTTCGTGAGTAGATGTAGCTACCGACTCTGAACGCCCAGATTTAAAAAGCTCTTCATAGACTTGAGTGTAGTCATCAACTCGAAAGAGGTGGTGCCGTGAAAAAATGCGAGGTGTTAAGTCCTGAAATAGAACCTGGATCTTCTGCTTGTGAGTCGACGCTACGTCACGGCAGCCACTTTCGATATAATTTCTTCTTCTTCTTCTTCTTGTGGCGCTACAGTAGGTCGTGGACCTGGGCTTCAACCAACATGCCTGTCCAGCTAACATATTCTTTCGCCAGCTGCCGCCAGTTGCGCACTCCAAGTTGGTTGAAGTCCTCCTCCACTTGTGTGCTCCATCTTAGCCTAGGCCGTCCTCTGTTGCGTTGTCCCATTGGCTCAGATTCGAAGACCTAAACCTAATTTCTTACCGAACTTAAAAGTAAATAAGCTGAGGACTTACTTTCGTAGTATTTTTCAAAAAGTCAGGATTCCTTTCAGCTTAGGCTGAGCCTGCCTTAGATTAATTTACTTCGCAAAGTATTTTATTTTGTAAGTAATGATTCAAGGTTTCGTTGGCCATAATTGTCATCGGATCTATTCAAAGTCCGTGTAACTCAAGAGCCAAGCGATAGACAGCCCTTGTTCTGTCATCCTTCCGAAGTCTCTTCACTCAGACCTGCCGCGTATATATTGTATAGGTTCTGACGGAATTACCTACATTCTCACAGTCATACTCGTATCTACAGATAATACAAAAAAAATAATAAAAAAGGTTAAAAAAGCCATGACAACAGAACAGGGACTGCCATTTTGAATAGAAAAACATGCCTCAAGGAACCACGTTCTACGTTGGATTATGGCGGAAAAAATTGCTAAAACCACATTTACATATGTGATTCAAAATATCCCCACTTGTAGAGAGAAACAAACAACCAAACCGTTCAAAATGATAAAATCACCCACAGTTACCAACACCATGCTCCTCCGTTCATTCCAGATCACCTTCATTTCCCCTTCTTTCTCTTGTCTTTTTTCCTAAATGTGTATTTTGTAACAGAAGACACAGAAAAAAAGTGTTTTCCGTTTTTGACTCAATTTACTACTATTTTTTTTAAAAATATTTTTTTGTTTCTGTTTTATTTTTATTTCTCACTTTTGTATCTGTATATTATTTCAGGGCGACGAAGACTATTGTACTAGACTTTTATAAATATATTTAACTTGTCTGCAAATTATTAATTACTCTTAACCCCTAAACCTTAAACTGAGACACATATTGAAGAGATACCGAACACGAAACCCTTGTATTGTACTTAGCGCACCTAACAACCGTTCAAGGCAGAAACCTGCACCTGTATACTAACCTGCACTTGTCCTGTAGATAACAGTCGTAGCCATTAGCGGAGTGTTGTGGCACAGAAGCGATGACGAAAAATCCTTTCGATGTACTAATAGTTGTTGTCTTTTGAAATTTTGAAAACTACCGAAATAAAGTTTAATGCTCATTTTTTTTTTTATTCCCTATTGGATGCATTTTTTTTTTGAGTTGGTGAAGGGTTCAAATCAAGCTTCTTTTTAACTGCTAGTCCTCAATGCTTTCTATATCTCTGTACTAATCTCAACCTTCGCGCACACTTCCATGATGGTCAACACCGCTTTGCACACCTTCAGTCCCGCCTTGAGCTGCATTCCTCCGTCTCTTAGGGCTTTGTACAAACGATTCCCCACACATTTCATCTCACAACAGACTCCCCCAGACCCCATTCCAAATCATATTTGTATTTGCTGACTTAAACAAAATATTTTGACTCCATTATCTTCTTCTGTATTGCTACCACCAAACTACTACTACCAACCAAATAAAACAAAAAATAAATAAAAACAATTTACAAAACAAAAACCAAACAAAAATTTTGAAAAAAAAAAATATACAACATTTTGTGAACGAAACCTGCGGCGCGTGTGCCAACTCGACGTTTCTCGAAATCCGCATAACGTAGGACCTGCTGGGCAGTCTGTGCCGGCACAGGTTCACCAGACCGCTGAGGGTGTGTTTAAGGCGGAGTTCGTCCCGCGTTCCGTGGGCGAACACCGCGTGAACGTAACCGTCAATGGATTGCCAACCGCCGGAAGCCCGTACGCAGCTAAGGTAAGTTAACACGCAATTTAAGTCAGCTCCCTCATGACAAGTCATCCACTCCTCTCAGGTGTACGATGTAAACGCCATCAAGGTGAAGAATGTTAGCACCGGGACCGTAGGGAAGCCCGTCACCTTCCTGGTGGAGACCTCCCAAGCCGGACCAGGAAACCTCGAAGTCACAGTCAACGGTGGGCGAGTGCCGACATCGGCTCAGGGCCAAGGCCAGCATACATATGCGATTAGCTTCACTCCACGCGACGCACAAAACCACACCGTGGAGCTGCGCTTCAATGGACAAGACGTCCCAGGAAGCCCGTTCACCTGCCGCGTCTCAGCCGCAGCGCGCATTGTCTCTCCCGAGTCGATGGACAAAGTGAGTGTTGGAAGGATGTTCGACTTCGTTGTGGAGTCGGACACAATGCCGCTCGTGGAGGTATTGGGGCCAGCTCGCCGCAGTGTAGCAACGAAGATCGAGCGAGCAGACGTTGGCTACAGCGTCAAGTTTGAACCCATCGACGTCGGAGACCACTCCGTTGAGGTTCGTCTGCCTGGAGGGGGGCACGTGGAAGGCAGCCCATTCCTGCTGAAGGCCTACTCCGCTGAGAAGGTTGTTGTAACCGACATTCGCCCGGGAGTTGTTGGAAAGAGCGTCAGCTTTGGCATCAACGCCAGCCAAGCCGGAGCCGGTAACTTAGAAATCATAGTGGCAGTCAACGGCAAGAACGTGCCCAACTTTGTGCAATCGGAGGGAAACGCTCGCTTCAAGGTGAACTTCAAGCCAACTGAGGCCGCCGCCCATTCGCTTTCAGTGAGGTTCAATGGCCACCCGGTGCCTGGGTCGCCATTCACGTGTCATATTGCAGCAGCTCCCGTTTCACTCCCCCGAGCTGTGGCCTCTGGAGAGGGCCTCAAGCAAGCCGCCGTCAAAATGGAGAACACATTCGAACTCGACGGCTTCGACGGCGTGGAGCCGCAAGTTTTCGTCACATCGCCCTCTGGAGATAATGTTCCGTGTCAGATAAGCCACCGCGGAGACACGTACAAGGGCTCGTTCCGCCCAATCACCGTGGGTCGCCATCTGATCAGCGTCACGGCCAACGATCAGCACATAAGCGGCTCTCCCTTCTCCTGCAACGTGTTCGATGTGTCTCGTGTAACGATCAGCGGACTCGAACAGCAGGAAGGACCATCACCGCTGGGAATTCCCGTGACGTTCAGCGTGGACGCAGCCGGAGCCGGCGAGGGTACCCTGGAGCTGGTCGTTTCCACAGACACCAGCACTGTCAAAGCGGAAGTTGTGGCATGCGCCCGAGGACTGTACGATGTGACGTTCGTGCCCCAAAGTTGCGAGCCACACTACGTGAACATAACCTTCAATGACGTGCCCGTCGATGGAAGCCCCTTCCGCGTTGACATCCAACAAACCACTCAGCAGATTCAAATCGGAAGCCTGGCCACAGTTGACTTCCCCACTGACGACCAGATCGCAGAGATTGTGGGCCCTGACCATAAGCCCGTGGCCTACACCATCACCCGGCACACGGCTGAGTTCCGCACGAACATGATTGGAAACTACTTGATCCGTTTCATCGACAGAGACACACGCCATCACATCGCCACGCGCACTCTGACCGTCTTCGACCCGTCTCTCGTGAAGATAACGGAGGTAGGCGAGGCTCTCTGCCACCGCCCAGCCAGCATATCAGTGTCTCTGAACGACGCTGGACAGGGAACCCTCACCGCCATGGTGCGATGTGGAGCGGGAGAGGTGCCCCACTCGATACGCGGACCTTCGAAGAGTGGCATCTGGGAGATTGTCTACCATCCAACTAAAGTCGCCCCACACAAGATCACAATCCTCTACAACGGCGTCCCGATATCCCTGAAGCCCCTCGAGATAAATGTCCTCCCAGCGGGCGCCGGCAAGGAGATCAGTGTCAGCGGCCTAGGACTCTACCAGGCCCGAGTTGGAAAGACCACTTCCTTCTCAATTGACACAATTGGAAGACCAGCCAGGGAGTTCGACGTTGTCGTCTCGGGTCCCGGAGGACAAGCTCTGCCAGTGCGTTGCTACCAGACAAAAGGGGGACAGTTGCAAGCCGAGTTCACAATCAACAAAGTCGGACAGTGTGTGCTTGGTAAGTCGAACCCCTCGCTCGTTGTACCTGTCATTAATAATTTCCCTTTTCTTCGCAGAGGTGCTCCATCAGTCAAAGTCTCTGCCAGGAAGTCCATTTACCTGTGAGGCCTTCGACTCCAGCAAGGTCGCCGTCCAAGGCATCCCCAAGGGACAACTGGCGCTTCATAGCCCGATTTCTTTCACACGTAAGTCAACCTTCCTTCAGTCAGTGCGCGGAAAGACTGAGCATCTGGCTTGTATTTCAGTGAGGACCGACCAGGCAGGCATGGCAGAGGTTGAGGCGTACGCTGTGTCACCCAGTAACCAGAATCTTCCAGTTCGCGTGACAGACCAATCGGACGGCATGTACACAATCGAATTCATCCCGTCGGTGCCCGGCAACCACCGCCTCACTGTCCTCTATGGAGGAGAGACCATCCATGGGTCACCGTTCAGCTTCACGGTGTCATCAACCGGCAACAAGAGCGACACACGTGCCGCCGGCACCGGACTCGAAGTCTGCCACAGAAACAAAGAGGCTTCGTTCGTCGTCTACTGCCCGATCGCCCCAAATGTCCAGATCGAGCGAATCGACGAGTTCGGCGAGAGGATTGAACCCAAAATCAAGGTACACTCCACAAGCACTCAATAAAGGGTTTCCCTTCACTACAACTTTGCAACCATTCCAGGCTCTAGGCAACAACGAGTGGCGCATTTCCTACACGATCCTCTCTGTGGGACGTTATGAGATCCGTGCCAGTTGCCCCAATAGAGGCAGTCTCCCGGGCTCCCCGTGGAATGTCTCCTGTGTGGACGCGTCCAAGGTAACACCGGTCGGCGGCTGGGGAACTCTCCTGGACCACGAAGGACGCCTAATCCTGCCCGCACGCATAGTGTTCGAAATAGAACATGCTGGCCCCGGAGAGCTGGTTTGCACGATCGACGGCATTGAGATTCCAGTAGACAAGATGAGCGAGGGGAAGGCCAAGCTCTATGTCGCGGCCGACAATCTTGCACCAGGCGAGCACGACCTCGACCTCACATGGAGTGGCATGTCCATAGTGCAGTGCCCAAGAAGCGCCTACGTGACTGCTCAGCAGGCCGCTGACAAGGTCGTTCTAACCGGACGAGGCTTAGCCGCTTCCCAAGCCGGTGAAGCAGCCCACTTCACAATCGACGCCACCAACGCCCCACCAGGCCGACCGGAGGTGATCCTAATGCACCAGGACAACACGGCTGTGCCTGTGAGCCTAGCTCAGCCGCGACCAAATGAAAATGTCTGGCTTGCCTCTTACACCCCACAGAAATCGTCATCCGGCTCACTGACGCTGTCTGTGAAGTGGAATGGACGCCTGGTAAAGGGATGCCCTCTAACCGTGGCTGTGGGATCATCAATGGACGCCTCGAAGGTGATATGCTCCGGCGAGGGTCTCCGACACGGAGTCGTCGGCAAGGAGATCAAATCGTGGATCGACACACGTCGCGCTGGACCCGGAGAGCTGACTGCCCACTGCGCTGGCCCACGCAAGGTGGCCTACTGTGAGCTCTACGACCACGGTGACGCCACATTCACGCTAAACATCAAGCCACAGGAGCCTGGAAGACATCTGCTGACCATAAAGTACGGTGGGCAACACGTCCCTGGTTCGCCGTTTGGCTTGAAGGTTGCCGGAGCTCCTGATGCAAGCAAGGTTTGTAAAGCAGCTTCCCACAGACCCTCTTACTGATGAATGTCGTTCAACAGGTCCGCGTTTATGGCCCCGGAATCGAGCATGGAGTACTTGCAACATTCCAGTCAAGGTTTATCTGCGACACCCGAGGCGCTGGTGCTGGCCAACTCACGGTGAGGGTGCGCGGTCCCAAGGGCGCGTTCCGCGTTGAGATGCAGCGCGAGAGCCAGAAGGACAGAACTATTCTGTGCAAGGTGAGGACCCCTTCCCTTAAATATCCACCTCAATCTGAAATGCTTTGTTCTCCTCTTCCACAGTACGATCCTACAGAGCCTGGGGACTACCGGGTCGAAGTTAAGTGGGCCGGTGAGTTCGTACCCGGCTCACCGTTCCCCGTCATGATCTACGACACGGAGGAAGAGCTAAGGCGCTACCTGCAAGGATTGTAATTTCTTTCTCAGAAATTCGAAATCTCCTTGTTGCCCACGCTCACTCACACAAGAATCACAGACACACGCACACAATCGCTCGATAACTGTTTTTATTTATTGCTTTCCCCTGCAAAATTGTTTTTATATTTTATCCCGTTAACTTATAGAAAACTAGTCTGTAAGACTTCATCCACCGGCCGCGTGGATGATTATTTATGAGAAGAAGCCGACCTACCGCACGATGGGTTTACCCAGAAGGACAACGAATTGTTAGGAGTATCGTAGAAAGTATTGTGTTGAGTTTTCTGTCGCTAACACTGCGCACTGGAATGGTTTTGGACTCAAAATGTTCTCAGTGTGTGAACGTTTAAACAAATTGTACTTATGTTGATAAATTTATGAAAATAAATCATCCATTTCATTAACACTAAAAGTGGGATGTTTTCAATTGAAATGAGAAGGTAAGTTGGATGTTGTTGTTGTTGTTGTTGTCGAAAATTGATTCCCCGTACTGAGCCTTGTACATTTCAAGAGCATATTGCAAGGTCCTGACGTAACAATGTTCGTACCTCGAAGCCCGACAGATGGTATCATGACTTTCCTTTTCTCGTAAAGAAAAAAGGCTCGCGAAACTCAGAGTTCGAAAAAATGGGGCACCGCAGAAATTGGAAATTTGTCAGGATTTTCTACGAACAACTATGTATCTTCATTGAAGCCAAATGTAAAAACCGAGAAAGCGAAAGGAGACAAGTATGATGCATAATAAGTTGGCCAAGTGTGTGTGACACTTGCATATTTATGGTTTCCTTTTTTTGTAATAAACTTAGATTCAAAAATATATTTGACTGGATTGATGTCTACCTTGCACTGGAGTGAAGCCGTAAAATAAAACAATTTCATTTCTAAAATGTTGGCTGTCTGGCAAAGAGCATAGTGCTGTTAAAACATAAACCTTAAAATGTTACCATAAAGCTCCAGTGTAGAGAGCTCTAACGTGTTTTTCAGAACCCGAAGGTAAGTTTTTACATTGGATTCTAGGAAAACCTAGTCTACCTCTCCAAGCCATTACATTTTCGAATTTGGAGGGCCTTCGCAAGATGAGTATTCAGAGCTTAGTCGGTTTGTTTTTTATTTTCTTAGGGCACGAATTTAACATTTAACTTAAACTTCGTTGGAAGAAATAACATTGATCCAATCGTTGTTTTTTGACCCCATGTAAAGAAAAATGTCTGCAGTATTTGCTTAAGTGATATAAGTCAAGCTTTTACGAACCTTTTCTTTACTAATCACACTAAACCACTATTCCATGGCGACCGTTTCAGGATATTTAATTAAAATTCCATGACACCGGTTGTTAAGCAATGTTTCAGATAATGAGACATTTTCCCATTTGTTTACTTAATCATTTCGTTTGGTTTGTGGCTGTTAAATGTAACCATGATTCATGAAAACATCGTCTTTCAGTGAAAGAATTAACGACAGTTTGCTACCAAATAAAAAAATGCTGAGAACTGCATCGAAAACGTGTATTAAGAACTTTGACCGACATTTTTCGGATATCACTGTGAGCTGTGTGTGCATATTTTTTAAACTCAACCAGTCTCACACCATATTAAAATTCGCACCAGCAAACTTTCTCCAGAGGCAAAAAATACCAAAATTTTTTTTCCATCCTTCAAAATCAATTCATCTGCCTCAATATTGAAATCTTCAGGTGCAATGTACAAACTTTTATTGCTTTTTCAAAATGTGCTGCAAAACACATGACCTACCTACGGGCGTCATCATCATCATCATCTTCTTTATCACGCACATTCCTCCGCTTGATCCTCCGTCATCGTCTCTAACTCACCAGGATGTATTCTCAAGCTCAGCCAGGCACCTTGGAAGTCGTGATGAAGGATATATTCGTACCACGTGGCCAAACCAACGAAATAAAGCCCTTTCTTCTAAAGAAGTAGTTGCTCAACATTGAGTTTCCCTCGCACCGTCGCGTTTCTCAGTCCATTACGGCGAAGATACTTCCACAACGGCACGGATAAAACTGATCTCAACAGCTGTGTTCGCAATCTTATTGATTCTATTCACTCCATCACTCCATTTACATGATCATAGGTGAGAGTTGGAACCGAATTCTACAATAAAGCGTCACTTGTTCCTCCTGCCACTTGTAAAAAAGTCACGTAGTACGAATATGAGATAGCTGGAACTCCTCGACTCGTCCACATAATTTCTGCTTAGAAATACATACATACATGCCGTACACCACCAATTATAGCAAACGAAAAACATGGCCAAGGGTACATAATGGTCTGGGGTTGCTTTGCTTGGTGGCACATTGGTCCCTCGATAAGAATACAGGGAATAATGAAAATAAAGAAGATCATTTAAATATTTTTGAAACCAATCTTCCTGATTTTGTATCCAGCTGAAGAAATCGTATTCCAGCAAGATGGAGACCCAAATCAAACAGCAAAGTTTTTCAAAATTGTCTCGAAGAACAGTTAATGAAATGATCTGCACAGAGTCCGAATCTAAGCCCTGTTGAAAATTTATGGGCTATTGTTAAAAAGGAAGTTGAGCGCATATCAGGATCCACCAAAAACAATGGACGAACTCTGTGAAAGAGTGCATTGACCACGCAATCAGTGAAAACTTGGTCAAAAGTATGGCAAGAAGAATCGAGAGTGTAATAAATAGTAAAGGACTTTGGACCAAACACCAATAGTAAAGCTCAAAGACGATTGAAAGAAAAAAAAATTAAATGCGCAAAAGTGTCCGAATATAAATGTTTCCAGTTCTTATTAATTTCTGTGTTTGAAATCAACAATTTTTTAATGTTTTGTTTATTAATTTTTAGGACTAAGCTTAAACGAAGAAATAAACCAAAAATAGTTGTAAAATTACTTTTAGTTTTTTTCATTTAGGTACAATGACTATGGAAGTCTTAAAAAATCGGACAGTTTTGCTTCCCACTGTACATAGTGGGTTCCGATTTCGTGAATTCGAGCAATAACTTCGTTGAATCGAGTTATGTCGTTGGCCTTTGAAAGTACGACCTAGGAACTGTGGTTTTATGCTGCTATCCTTTTTACCAAGTACAATACTTTATTCCTGTTCGTGTTAGTTAATCAATGATTAATCAATTATAATATTTATAATTGTCATATAATAAATGAAGTCAAAATTCAATTTTCAAAAGAATTTCTAATTAAAGGTACCTGAAATGCCATCTCACATCTCACATTGAATTAACTCTATCCTGTCTGAAATTCAGTACATATGAAGAATTATGGGAACAACTTCAGCTGTTTTAGTTTATTAACTCAGATACAATGTTGCAAGATTCATAAATTGAATATTTTGCAGCTACACTATGTCTGTCAACAGTACACTGATAGCGACATGTTGACAGATGCAAGTATCAACCTCTAATCCAGCAACAGTTGAATAAGTCACTCTAGCAACATACGATGCTTGTGTCATCTGCCAACGAGTGGAAACTCAGAGCCAACTAGGAAACACAGTTCCAGAATGCCTATTGCTGTGTACTTTTGAAGTCCAAGCATTTTTGTTAGTTATTTGTGCCTGTTAAAGTTTCCCATAAAATAATTGCGGAGCAATAAAAAGAAGTGTGTTATTTCGAAATTACTCCACATTAACATTTATCCATTATTCAAACAACTAATACATTTGGCCATCTACCGGAAGATAGAGTATCTTTCTGTTTTTCAAATCCGTGACTCAATTCCGGACACCAACTATCATGGATTTTGATTCCGAACAGATTCCCGCAATGAAAGATAGATGGCCACGCAGATGCCCAAAAGCAGGGATGTAATTTGAAATGTAAGAAGATTCGACTTGTTTGAAAAAGTATTTTGTAAAAGTTGAATTTTGTAATATTTCAAATTTTCAACTGCGAACAACCAAAGAAGTATTTTTTCAAAAGGATGATGATGTTATTGAGTCAAAAATGTACAGTTGCCTGTAAGTCAATGCACTTGTCCACTATGTCACCGCGGACACAGGCTACGGATGTTAAGCTCATTTAATTCTATCGAAACAATGCAGTGGAATCGAATGCTTCCAAAACACAATCAAATATACTGAGACGTTCTAAGAATGAAATAGTCAGACTTTATTTATAAAACGTTGGAACTTTTCTTCTTCGGTTGGCGTATCAACATTCTTGGAAGAATAACATACTTCGGGTCGTTTGAGGTTTCATTAAACCATATAGAGATATTTGTATCCAATTCCCGCCGCCACCACCCGGCTATACAACGCCTAAAACATGTAAGACAAATATTTGCTCTAAACTTAAGTGGAACCTCATCTAGTGCTCCTAAGATGTCTTCGAACCTTAAGCGAGCGATGAAACACAAACTACGCATGAGGTAGTAATTTTCCCAACAAAAGCTGTTCAAATGAGTTAGCCAATAATTTTACTTAAAGCAGTTTTCGCCACGGTAGGCCCATCAGCTGAACATCAAGTCATCCATCGGCTAAAAGAAAAGTCCCACTAACCGTCAATAGGGTAAACATTCTGCTTCAGATCAATCAACACCTAGCCTAGCTATTCCACTGACATTGGGCTTAGGCCACACCCACCACGACATTTCGAGTAGTAGACCTTCCATGGGGTCAAGCTGAAAAAAAGTTCTAGGCGCTTGTAACCTAACCGTGATACCCCCTCTGGTCAGTCTGTCCCTACCAGTCAGATTTCTTCAACAGTTGGGTCTAGTAGCCGTCAACGCATGAGATGGTCTTCGCTTCCTTTTGTGATTCTTTTAACTCTAATAAAGTGGCACAGAAGTGATTTTGAGTCATGTGATTCATAAATCTAACCAAGCCTTGCAAATAGAATGGGATTGGGAGCCTGAAAACTTCACCTAAACCCTGATACATTCTATGCCGAGGCCACAGGAAGGTGTCTTTAAGTCCCGTGGATGTCCAAAAGTCTACTGCGATCCAATAGTAGAGTAGGAACAATGCATTTTTCGATTTTTTTTTGAATTCCAATTTTTATCACCAATCCCTAAGGGACTGTTCATAATTGTCTAGCGATGATTTAAGGCAGCCCGGGGATTTAGGTGTGTATTTCCCAAACTTACCAAAGTACATCTCTTTACACTCGTTTCAAAGAAAAAGGTAATGCGAAGTGCAATAAACGTGATATCGAAGTGACAACAATAGAAGAAGGCCCCTCCGACAAATATCACGACATCGTCCCATTATCCTGAATTTGATTTACGACCCACTGGTGCTGAATACATCCCCGACAACCTCAGAGGAAATCCCCCACCGTAGTGCGTTAAAATAAATTTCAGCACCTTAACCTCAAGGTTACCGAGAATAAATCCCAACAAATCTAAAAAATGCGTGCGCTTCGTGAGTCCCCAGCCTCCCCAAATGTTTTGTCTTCCTTCTTAATTGCGCATGAAATTGATGCCCGTCTATCACCGTACAAATTATATTCCTCATGGCCGTGAATGTTCTTCCTCCTTCTCACCCTCCATTCACCATTCAATACATCATGCTTTCGCTCCCTGCAGTAACACACTGCATTCCTACTTTCTGAATTACTCGGACGTGACAAAGCACGAATATCTGAGATTAGCTGCGATGTAACACCCTTTGGATTCCACTTACAAACAGCCGAGAAAGGAGCCCAGGGAGAGCGAGCTTCACACGCAGCAGCTCAGCGGAACGCAATCAAACGCCCCACCGCAGTGAACGTTTGAAGGAAATTTAATTAAGTCCGAAGTGGTTTACGATTACGCACATCAATATTCAAATCGTTGCAGCGGCTGGGATCCTTTTCTCACACAGGCCGCCCTCGTCCGTGTTTGGCTGAAATGAAAACGCGCCAGCGTTTAGAGGTCGCCTAAACATGCGCTCCACTTGACATTGGATGGGGTATACGAACTCTGCCGGCACCGCTAAGCACTCAATCGATCCGTCCGTGCATCGGTATCTCCGCTATCCAGTGAAGGAGGTAGTGTCGGCAGTGAAATTCATCCACCAGATGGAGGCCATTAACACACTTAGAACGCACTAGTCCGCTGCGTATCTCTTCGGCAGCACTTATCAAAACACACCCCGGAGCGGTCTAGCTGCACGGTCTGAGTGCACTGAGTGAAGTGAATGGATACAAAAAAAAAAAAACTCTGGAAAAGCAATCCTTGCGCACACCCTCGAGTCCGCTGGGACTGCGTCGTGTGGATGTTACAGTCAAGCGTTAATCCTGAAATCCGACACAATTTTCCAATTTCGCCTTCTTCCCGTACCTCGCTTCGGGCTGCAGCCGCCATTAAACCGTCATCATGATATTTGTGTCCTCGACGGAGGATGGTTCCCAAGTGGTCGAGGGTGACGCCCGAACTGATTGTAAATCGGCCGAACACCGTTTGATCTTGCTTGCGTTCAAAGTGAGGTTCGCCTCTCTCTCCTTTGGAATTGTGCATTCTAATCTCGAATGTGGCAGCAGATGTTTTTTGAATTTCATGGCAGTCGCTGCGGTTGGTGGCCGGAGACGGGTTTTCTTGAATTGACTGATGTTTTTCAATTGGATACTGGGCCGTGATAAGAATTAGGATCCCTCAACGAGGGGTAATTGACGGGACAACGAGTCTTTTGGGTTTTTAATTGGTTTCTGTCTGAGACCCTCCGGTAGCGGCGATGAGATCGTTTTGCAATGGAGTGGAAAGTCCTTGCGTAACAGCAATTTATTTCCGGTGCGGAGGCAATTTGTTTTTTTTTTCCAGTGAGTGTGTGACTGATCAGCGAAACTGTCTGTTCACTGCTTCGGGAATAGGTGTATGCACGGTGCCAATTCTTGCGATTCTTAGCGGTGTGATAACTTCTGGAACAAACGGTTCTAGAATCGGTGACGACATGAACCTAGTCAAGGATCGACGGATAAGGTGCTTGAAGTGAAATGTAGGCACAACACATTGGAAGAGTGGACAACTACGATTGAGGTGCCGTATGTGTACACAAGTAATGGAGCCAACTTCACTAAGATCTTGGCGGCTGAAGAAGTTTATTGTCTGAAATCCATATGCACTCTTAACTGCTCCACACACGGAGCAAACAAATACGGATTGATGTGCATTGTAAAAGTGTTGTGTCCGCTATCCATCCACCGTGTTCTTCAACGTGATGCGGAGTTGACTACCACGTGAATGCAGATTTGTGGACAACAATGATGTTCTCCACTCATCTAATCTTTTGTAGATGTCCAGGTATTCGCTGATTGCATAATGTTGAAATGAACTGCTCAGATGTTCTAGGATCACAATGAGAGACACTCAGCTAAGCGTCCATCAGGCATGTGGCTTACTGGAACGAGCATCGAAACTTTTTAGACGTTCACTCTTGCAATAAAAACCTTAACTGATTGGTGGGCAATTGGAAGGACGTTGGGTATGACTTTCTAGGATAGGAAAGTTTTTGCTTTGGAGGGGCAGTAAAAACGTAGGCAATGCGACAACTTACTGACTTGGTAACAGAGCTCGATCTTTTTTTCTTCCTTTTTCCTGTTGGTTGAAATTCCAGAATCCCCTTTAACGGGAGCTCTATTGTCCATGCGCTCGATGTGGTTGTGTCAGAGTAGTCGCCGATACTTTGCCACTACATCCATCTTGGTACAGCTTATAGAGTTGCAGGTTGTGTTCCGTTCGTCCCCCTCGGAGACAGTGCATCCGCCGCAATATTTTTCTCTATGACGACAGAAATTCAGTCTGCCTTTTTGCTTATCGTCCAACATTCGACTCTGTACAATAAGAATTAGTGTCTTGTCGAGAGTGATTTTGGCGTTTTGAGTTTGAAGTGTTAACTCTATCTTCCTAGCTTTAGTTAGTTTTCAAGGTAACGTTAGGTCAGTGCAGAGTACAGGTGTGTTACGACGGCCTGATGTTAACGCGCAACGATGTCGTAGGTTTTGTATAGTGCCTCTTAGTACCTACTCTGTGGGGTATCCTCGCAACAATCAAATTGATGAGTGACAGTATTTTGAAATTTCAATTAATTCAAAGGCCTACTCGTCCTTTGCGCTTCCGTGACACAGTTGGGTAAATTGACCATGAATTCGGAATACTGCAATTCTGTCCGTGCGTGTTACGTTCTCTCACGAGTAGAAGGGACCTACAGTTTTCTGTCGACTTTGAACGGCGATATTTGAGGATTTTCTTAGACAAATGACTCTTTTTGGATGTTGTCAGGAACTAGAAAGATATGGTGCCGTGAAAAAATTCCAGGTGTTCTGTCCTGGAATCGATCCTAGACCTTCTGCGTGTAGATCTACGCACTTACCCACCTTGTCACGGCGACCACCAGGTTCTCTATTAGTGTGAAGAATTTGTCTGTATAGTCGTTTTGCCGAGCTGGAAAAAGCGCTGGTACGTGTTGATTAGTTTTGGATTCTGAACTGGATCTGTAGAGGTCTTGTATGTCCAGAGTTCTTGTTCTTAAGGTAGAGCTGCCTCTTCTGTGAATAGATATGTGATATTACGTTACATTTTTGATCACTTTGTTTAATATTTGGACAAGTTACTAGACAGTTTGCTTTTTAAGCTGGCAATCCATGAAGGTTTAGAGCCTTTACCATCGCTAATACTTTTATGCATGCTGTCTTCAGTCATGGAAACCATGTTCTTCTGACTGAGTCCCTTACTTCTTATCGAACCAGAATTTAGATTGAGAAGATTTTCTTAGCAGAAGAGTTTGGTGATTATTCGCTCGAGTCCATGTAGCCGTGTCTAAAATATGTGTAACTGCATGCGTCTTCTGCTACATTCACTTGCTGACCGTAAGAACCGTCTCCCTGCCTTTCGAGTTCCACAAGTTGTTCACAAGAGGAAATAGGAATAACAACGCGGTTAGAAACGATAATACATCGGATCACCAACAGAACTTCCTTAAAGTATTTTATACTGCTCGTCCCTTACACTGCATTCTTTATTCACTGCGAAACTCATAAAGCTTGTATATCCAAAACGCGTAGTTGGACAAGAATGATTCACATAAACAAATATTCAAATCACCAAGCAGTTGCTCGTAAGTCAATAAATTGCTTCCAATACATGAAACGAGATGGAAAAGATTCAGAAGTCCGGTAGGTGGACACCATATGAGTCGAACGACAAGCAAATGCAAGGACAAACAAAATACCAATTTTTGCTGGTTCTGTACAAGTGCAAGTCGTTCATGCATCGCATCGTAACAGGGGATGAAAACCGATTAATTTTGAGAATACCAACGGCAAGCAGTCAGGTGTGGTTGATATTGATGTCCGCAAGATGAAGTCGTTCTGGCAGAAAAACGATGCTCAGTCTTTTGTGGGAGCAGAGTGAAACTTGAAGAAACGACGACAAAAACAATTAATGGATTTGACGTTTTCGCTGCTTGAACAATGGCATGGATGTCAGAAAAGGCAACTCTGGCTCTTTCAGACAAACACTTGCATGTATCGATGGGTTCAAAGCGGACACTGATGAAACGGCTTGACAACATAAATCTACCATATTCTGGAGATGCAAGGACATGGGTCTACAAATCGATCGACCCAATCAAAGGAGGGCCACAAGATTTTTAGGCACAAAAGACTTCAATTCTAGACATCAAGTAGGCTATAAGTCAAAAGTATAGGGAAAAATAGTACGAGGACACAATTGAATGTAGAAGTGAGGGGGATGCTGCCCCCACTATCAGAACTTGAGAACAGATAAGATTTGGTGTAGATGCGAGATGGTATTTCTTGTTTTCATTCTTATTTGAACTGGACAAATGCCACTACTTGCACCCATCACAATTGCTGTCTATTGTCAGGAGGGGGGTTGCATTGGGTCAGCATGCTCTCCATACATATTGTGCTTCAATTTTATAACAAACAAATTTGAAATAAGAATGCTGACATATTTCTTACGGCAAATTTGTGTTATATCAAATTTTGCCAAGCTTTTGGAACTTAAAACTTCTGACTTTTAGACTTTTCTTCAAGAATTCTATATTTTTGCCAAAAGTCCCAAAAACCAAGCAACTAGGTCCCTCTTATTTCTTAAAAAAGAAAAAATACAGTATAAATTTCGAACTTCTACCAGAACTTGAACGCATTTGCATTGAATTTTCGCTTCCTTCCCTGTGAAGTGTTCTATCGCTTCGGCTCTGCTTCTGGACACTGTTGCTTCGAAAACTGACGCCCATTGGGTCTATTCGATCATCAACAATGTACAGGAAAAACAAAGGAACGAGTTTGCACTCCCAATCATTGTATAACATCCAAGCATAAAAGAGCAAAATAGTTACAATCTCTTATCTTTGGACGGCATCGACGATCATTAGTCATTCCCCCAGACCGGACATGGGATGTCTGTGTCCGATGTCCGATGTCCGATGCGCATGCATTCAGATTTACAATGTTTCTGTTACCAATGAGTTCTTCCACTTGATCAAACTTATTTCCGGCACACCACACAGTGCTCAGACTACTGAGTACTCACTCAGGTAACACATAGTCTTAGGCCAACTGTAATTGTTCTCAAAACAAAGGCACCCACCTTCACTTAGCTATGTAAACACGACGAAGCCTACAATATCTATCAGAGTTTTTGTTTCCAAGAATCTCCGACAGGTAGAGCAGGCCGCTTCTTTCCAAACTGATTTTTGAATGCCCCGGCACACAGCCCCCTGTTCAGTTCATGCCTACGTAAGATTTACGAGGAAAGTATTTAAGGAACGACAAAATTGCATTCCAGTGCCTGTACCTGCTGCTGCTGGCTGAGCATATTAGGACAAGAGATTGTAATTCAAATCCCATGATCCTAGTCTCATTTCCATTTCGATGGACGGACCCACACTCGGAGAGATTACTCCTAATGCCCTCGTCTGAAAGCAAATACATTAGGTTCGATGTGGTTAATCCTGCAAGGGAACAACGACATTGGCATCGGCATCGGCATCGGCACCGGGAGTGCTAGGGACTTGCTTGTTATTCTAAGTAACTTATCAAATATCCATGAATTTATTTCGTCAGGATTTATTTTGAAGGGTGACATGCGCATGTACTTGTTTGTGCTTGTGCCCGGATTATAATATCTGCTGCTGAGATGCAGAATTTATCGAAAAGGGATGCGTTTTGTGGGCGCATACAGGGAGCAAAGACTCGGTCAAATAAATTGTTGCTTTCAGCTGACTCTTTGTTGTGAAATAAAGGGCGAGAGGAGATTACATTTTGTTTGGTTTCGAACGAACGAATAATGCAACCTGTAACAACGGGCAGTTCTATTTTGCCACGTATTCAGAGATTTATTCTTCGACACTTCTGTTGCCCCACATATTCAAGCCGAATCTGCGACTTCTGAAACAGGAAATGATTTGTATCTTGTTGTGGTAGGGAATGTCAAATAAATCATTAGTTTTCGAATATGAAGCTCCTCCTACCACAAGCAAACGTGTTATGTTTAATTTTTCTCACATAATTTGAAATTTATTGTTTGCTGCATATTTTGGAGTCGTGAACTCTTGAAATCCGCCCCGTATATAGCATTGTTTGCGGTTCCATAAAGATTTAAATTTGAATATGGGATTGATGCCATGCGTTGGAGTTAACAAACTTTTTCGCTATGCAACGGCTCCCACACAGCATCAGATTTTGGCATAAATTAGCGTCTTCTCCGAAGACTTTTGCTTCAATTTTGCTGCTTCAAAGGTTATGCAACAATCTTTTGAATATCGATCCTATTAAGGTAATAGCCAAAGCGGACCAGATCTTGTGGAGTGGAAACTGTTCCGTCACTGAGTGTGTTTGTGCTACATTTTTTTAAGTTCATTGTTGGAAAACAATTCTCAGTCATTGTACATATGTGATCGAATTTTGAGGCCGGATAAAAATTCCCCAAAATACAACACAGATTTTTTGAATCTACTGTACTCAACAAGCAAACTAAAAGTGTTGGTTTGAAAATAACAGCATTTTTTCCCAAAATTCTATCAACGTACGCAGACTTTTGTGGAGCACTGTATGTAATTGGAGACTAATTTAAATGGGAAATCATTTTCAAAATAAAAGAAAGTGTTGTAGCTGGACGACAATTCTTATTGCAACACAAATGCTCCTTTTGTGGCCATTTCCGGACGGAATAAAATTCCGGATAAGTTTTTACAGAAGCGAAAGGAATCCCTTCAGAAGCCAGAATAAGACTAGAACAACGGATGTTCACTAATAAACGGGAATATTGTCCTATTATTAATATGTTGAATATGAAGGAGGTAAACGAAGCATTCATTAATGTCCTTATCAAATCCCGTCCCATTAGTCGTCTTCTTATAAGAACCCATGCGGAATGATGGACGTAAGAAGCTCGGCTATAGAGAACTCAAACTAGGACACTGCTCTATGGAGTTAAATTCATGAAATACCAGGCGACTGATCAATGTTCCGCCTCTGCTCAAGGAATTTGAAAAAAAAAAACAGAAGCTGGTGGCATCTTGGTTGAACTACTAAGTCTGTGAGACTTCGTAGAATGTAAACTGTCCCTTCATGCTTGATGAAATCAGACATCTCTTGGACAAAAAGCAACGAAGAAAGTCTTGGGTTACACCTGGAGATACAGGCTGTGGAGAACCATATACACAAACTAGTATGTTGTATACACCCCCCTAATCGAGGAAGACCTGGCAGATATCAACGACTGTGTACGAGAAGATAAGTAAGCGTGGGTTATTTATTTCTTAATAATAATAATTAAGTGGCACTGCATCATCAACTACGTGTATGCGTGTTACTGCTCTCTCACGAGTAGAATTAACCTATTAACCTGTTTGCCGACTCAGAACAGCGAGATTTTAATAGCTTTTCATACACATAGAAATACTCTTTGAGTATAGTCAGCAAAACGAAAGAGCTGCTCTGGCCGGGAATCGAACCTAGACCTTTGACGTGTGGGTCGACACACTTACCTACTACGCCACATAGTCTAGAGACTACGGGTCAGGATGGTACCATGGCAGGGAAGACGAAATTTCAAAACCATAATAATCCCAAGGCTCCAGGGAACCTTAACCCTTTATGCATGTACTTGAGTGTGGAGTTATCTACATTAAAGACAATTCGGCAGACACAGCTCTGCATGGGATCAAGAGTATTTTTTTATGATCCTTAAATTTCAGAGACTTTAATCCAGCCGCCTCCTTCTCTCAATACCATTACAAAATCCTTAGACGACTTGAAATTTTATAAATTCCTTACCGGCTGGAGGTCAAAAAACAATTGACTATACGTGAGTGAAATGAGTAACGCAAGGAATGTTATGACTATTATGAGAGGAACTCCAGAAAGTGGCGTCTTATTGCCTATTCTTTGGATCATCTTCATCAACAATACTAAGATCATTGCCCATGCCGATAAGTTAACTATGATAATGTAACCACCTTATGTACATCCCATCAGTGATGTTAGGCAGTTTTCAATATGCAACCTCTCGTTTTTGGCTAGGAACACAGCTCAACTTCAGCTCAAAATCAGCTCAAGATGGGTATAAATAAAACAGAGCTTGTTCTTTTCACAAGGGTATACAAGATGCCGAACTAGAAGGATCAAAAACATTCCCCTCACTATCTCCAAAAAACAACACTGTGCAAATAATATAAGAGAGTCTTAGTCGCCCATGCGGCTTGCTGCAATGTCGCTTCCGTCATCAATAGATACAAATAGTCTCATGATATTGAGAATCCTTACGTCCTCTGTTGCGTTGTCCCAATGGCTCAGATTCGAAGACGAAGAAGAAGCATAGCTCATCACAAGTACAAATAATATTGGTGGGAGAACGCAGCCTTACCGAGGTCTCGATGACAGCTTCCTGAAGTTGAAATTGGGAACAACCCTCAATATTTCTAGTTCCTTCCTCTTAACACTTAGAAAGGGGCAAAAAACCTCATTTAGTTGAATGCACTATATGTCCTGTAAAGACCCAATTCGAGAAAGGAAGCCATGAAAAATCTGCAAGCGAACAGAGCACAGCGTGAGATGACAACTAGGAGTTACATCATTGTTTGCGCTTTCCAAAGGTGTGTGAAAAATCATCTGGAAGTCATGGGAAACTCCAAGCTGCACAGGTCACAAAACTGAACAACATAAAAAGTAGACAACGAAATAGAACCCAAATCACCATCCCAAATGTTCCGCGATACCTCACTCCCCAGCGCGTAATATCCTTGTATCACAAACCAATAATTATGAGTAATAAATCTTCAAAGCCTCCGTAATTGCGTTAAATCAAAAACCCACCCAATGAGTGCGCCGGCAAAGGCAGAAAACGAAAACAGGGAAGGTCCTTCCTCGTTCCCTGTAATTGATATTTCGGCAATTTGTGCTTTCATCTATCCAGCACAGGACGCGATCTTGCGAGTGGATTCGATTCGTCGCCGTAACAAAAGGCTTGATTCCACCATTTAATGCCAGCAAGGAGTCTCGTACTCGTAAAAGTGAATTGTTGCTACAAAAATATCCTGCAAGTAATATAAATTATGACCATCGAATCGTTTGTGTGTGGATACTATGTCCGATATCTGTCGCGTTGTAAACAGACCTCCTTCTTCTTCGGCTTTCCTCCCAGAAGGACAGCCTGTTGGCGTGGTCGTTTTGTTTATTGCAGGACACGTACATTTTTTTTATGCCTTTGATCTCTTTGTCGACAATGTAACTTTGCGAAAATATTTGTGCGATTGTGTGGATTTTATGGGCGGCTGGAGTGATCCAGGATAACTGCCCTTGAGTAGCTTAAAAGCCATGGACACCCCATTCAGTTATACTGCCGGCCACCACCATCGCCACTGGGAGACACGAATAGATGATGATTATTGTCGAAAGGGAGTACATAACTCAATTGAAAGGAGTCCAGCCATAATTCACTGGAATGACAAAAAAAAAAAAAATGTGAAAGGATGTGAGCGTTGTGGTGTGGAACGATTAATTTTGAAAATTTTTTCTTTCTGCTGCCCTTCTGTGCTTCGTCCTTTTTGTCACACCTCCTGCGGCTATTACAGTTGGAATGCGTTCCGTCGATCCCGATAATTTGCACCCAAACACAAAACATCTGCACGTCAATTGACGTTGTTCGACACAGAGCAGAGTGATAAGTCACTTTTGATGTCCAGGTAAACCATATGGATCGGTGATCGCCTTACACTTTCCTGTGTGCCGGCGAAGACGGATGGCCAGGTGCTTGGTTGAGGCGGACAAAGGACGTCCATTTCATTGGTTTTCAAGCGAAGAATTTGTGTAACGAAGACAAATAATTTAATGGGTAGAAAGGATCCTTTTCCTGGGCCTTCGCTACATCTCGACACATTTCGAGAAAATAAATTCACAGACAATGCAGACACCGATGCCGAAGAAAGGACAGAGTTTCTATTTTCACGGCAGATATAATCGGCAGCCATTGTGTTTGGTTTGCGTAGGGCATCCTTAAGAAACTCGTTTGCTCTGGGATTAGTTTTTCACGAGTCCTGATAGACCTGAGAAATGAACCAATTATCGAGTGCATTATTTCGGTCAATATTGACAGAAATTCCTTTGAGCTTCATCGGCGCACATTTCGGACGACACGAATCGAACATCCCAGCCAGGGATGATCCGCATAAGTGGCTGCAGTTTTGCAAATTCGGATCCCTTTCTGATGGAAATTAATGCAGCTGCATGGGGTGCCTGGCGATGGGGTGTAGAAACACAAACAGGACTCTATCTGGATAGAGCACTTTCAGAATAATGGTCACTTCGTTTTTCTGCCACCCCCTTTCGGCTTCGATCGGTCCACGTCCCCTGACAGGGGGAAGATAAATTGATTGCTTTAATAAGGATTACACACTCACCCGAGTGAACTCCTCCAGTCAGCTATTTCGTCTGTGGTGAGGTTTTTCCATATCCCCTCGGTCTCAATGTTCCGCTTCGATGGATTTAATTGATTAATTTTATTTAAGCGGAAACAGCGGGACGGGGAAATAGGAAAATAGAGTAACAAGCAACGGGCTCACCGCAGGAAAACAGGGATGTCATGATGGGTGGGGGAAGGTTGAGGGATTATCCTTGTTTTGGGTATTTTTTTTGCGAAATATGCTCCCCAGGCCAATGGAACGTTAGTCCATTGAACAGCATAACATCTCTGAGATTGTGGGATACAGAAATGTTTTTTTTGAGAATGGAATGCTTTTTTGTGTGACGGTCCAGGGGAGAGGATGTGAAAGCAAACAAAGTGGCGCGGGGGAAGTCTTTTTTTTTTCTGCTCTGATACAGGTTCATTGTAATTTGATCTAAATTGCGATTAAGTAAGGAAATGTCGAAAGGAAAGGATTATATGAGCAGAGAGAGAGAGAGAGAGATAGTGTTCTTTGTAAGTTTAAGGGATATGATCAGATTATGCCAAGATGTGTGTACATCTCCGGGGCCAGTTTGAGTGGAATGGGCATTCCTTTGAATTCGTTTTTTGAAACATATCCTGACATCGGAAGGGGAAATAGAAAAAAAAACCCCTCAATGATGAGCACAATCAAGATAACACGTTAGGGAGTTGGAAGTGACGGTGGTGATGAGAGATATAGATGCGGGGGAAATCACAGTTTCTAGATGGATTTGGGGATGGTTTGAGTCGGCAGAATTTATTTGAATTTCTTTTTTATCGGTACATCACTCTATCTGCGTTTTTGGATTGCAATAAATTTTGTGTTGATATCCGGGTGTTGAGTCATATTTCGAGGAAAAAGGTTCGTCAGAAATGTTTTCGGTTATATGCTGCAAACATAAATCATCGTTCGAATTGCAACACCCCGGCTCCGAACGGCGGGATTTGAGAAGCTTTTCATACACAATTGATACTCTTTGAGTGTTGTCAGCAACTCGAAAGAGGTGGTGCCGTGAAAAAATGCAAGGAACGTCCGGGAATCAAACTTAGATCTTCTGCGTGTGGGTCGACGCACTTAACCACTATGCCACCGCGACCACATAGGTGGATAGGTGCCTATAGATAGGTGATATATTACAAAGTATTGAATAACGTCGCACATATTTCCATAAAAAATTGGCCAAAAGTCCATGTTCTGATATGAAAAATTGTCAAGTAAGATCCTGGTGTAGCGGAAGCTAATGATCCATACATACATACATGTGTTAATCGAATTCGTAGTCTTGGGTATAACACTTTTCTGGTAGCTGGAAACGTAAATGACGAATTTGAAAATATGGTGAAGGAACCCAACTTTGATTCAGTAAGTTCTGTTCGGAAGATCAAAGCCTCGAAGAGCAACTAAAGCCGACGACAGACAACGCCAAATACATTTTATTCTTCTTCTTTTACTGGCACTACAGTCCGGGGTGGCCCTAGGCCTTAACCAACATGTCCCTTCAGTTTGCACAATCTCGCGTTAGCTGCCTTCAGTTGCGTACTTCTTGTGTGCGCCACCATAGGCTAGGCCGTCCTCGGTTGCGTTGTCCCAATGGCTCGGATTTGATGAATTTTCGAGCCAAAGTGGTGTCCATACGCTTTACATGGCTCAGCCATCTTTAGAGTTATATTCGAAGACGCTTGACCAGACGCATGCCGCCGTACCGGCCAACAAATGCAGTCCCAACAAAAACCTGCGGGGCATTGCACAGAACGTGACAAGTTTACACCCATCGACAAGTGGATGCCCCATGAATTGAACGAAACCGAGACTAAGGCTAGTGCCTGGATCCCAAACTTCACACTAACTCCTAAGATTGCAGAAGCTGCTACCGTTGCCTTCAAAAATTCTTCCATATCCACTGTTCTCTTAGGGGTTATTACATTGCTGAAGTGGAAGAGGGTTTTCGAAAAAGTTACCTTCATCCTCATACGCACAGAAGGCAACATTTAAGGGAATCAGTAAACTGCACGATGGTCACTGGTTATTGCGCATTCATAGACGAGATTGCCAGGCAATCTGGCAACTGCTGAACTGACAAGAACACTTCACCTAAACAGGCCGACATAATTCATTGAACGAAAGATATAGTTCAAATATTTTCTATAAGTCATAAGAATTAATAACAATTGGAGCAACTGCAGCTGACCAGAGGAAACGCATGTGCTTTGCAAATCTACACTAAGACGATCATTTGTCTTTTTTGAAGAATGTGTTGTTCACTGATGAAAGTCAATACAACATTTTCGTCTACGATGGTTCATCGAAAGTATGGCGCAAGAGTGGCACAGCATTGGAAATAAGAATTCCCCGAAGAACAATTAAATTGGATATTTCGACAGAATAGTGACCCAAGGCACACAGCTTTAAAAGTCAAGGAAGGAACTAAATCATGAGTTAAGAATTTGTTTTTTTTTTTAATAAAGGCCAAAAATTTAAAACTGAAACTTGTATTCCAATTCTGAATTGTAATTCATTATTCTATCAAAAGCGGTTGGTACTGAAAATGAGCATTTTAGAACGTCGTATGATGAACTATGTCGACCAGTGTTTTTTAGAAGCACAATTGTCTATGTATACTTCTCGTCATACGTAACTACTCATCAAATATGGTCCAATCATGCCTTTTGTTGTCTCTTTTTAGAAGGAGCATGGCTCTTCCTCAACTTCAAGTCCTCTAGACTGCACCTAGTGCTCTAGAAATCATTAGCCTGGGAGCAATAAGCGTTCAATAAGAGTAGTAAGAGAGAGGAAATAAACCACTTTCTTTGAAATATTCTGAGCAACTCGCTCTTTATATCTTATGCCTAGCTTATATACCTAATATCTGCTTATTATACAAAAATACAAATCTAATGCTAAACTGCACACGAACAGTGTTCAATGTACGACTTCGTCGTGTGTAACGCAACACCTTTAGTTTCCTAGCACCGTTGTGCGCGTGTGTAACGCAATACGTTTGTTGTTTCCAACTTCGTTCCGCGGAATACTTTTGTTGTGCACACAACAGCCACCTATGCAATAGTTCACCTCTTTAAATTAAAGTCTCAGAATCAAGAAACAATTCTGAGTGACATTTCTGCTTAATTCCAAAAAGTCTCTAACATACGTGTGTACACCAAGCACCCACAAATCAAACAAATCAGAAATTCAGCCCTCAGCCCATGTCTAATGTATCTCTATTATAATTGACTCCATTTAATGAAAGTGCCTCTCTTCGCCTTCGCATACGGCGGTCATTCACACCACATGCCGTAAACAATGTGTCTCAATCAGCCTGCGCTGCCGTGCATCACTCATCACCAATCATTAGCCTCATTTGAAAACCACAAAACAACGGTATGTGCAAACTCATTCAGCTCCCGCTGCACATCAAAGAATCGCAAAATTATTTTTCAATGCCAAGCGCAATTCCCATCCAGGTTTGTTAAATTCTACTCTGGCCGATTGTTCACCCGTTTACCGCCCTCCCCCCCCCCCCCCCCGGCCTTCTCATTACTGCATACCGGAATTAAGTATCCGCGGGGGGTGAATGTCCGCCCTGGAGTTTCGGAAACAAGAGACGACATACACCACGGCAACATATTAATTTCAGGACTGCGATAAAGTCCAAGCCACCCCCCACCACCCATGGCGAGGGGCGAATAAACACACAGGACGAACGAAGCTTTGTTTATTGTACGATGTGGTCACGCATAATTGCCAATATCATACTAATTTGAACAACCCTTTGAGGGTCTGAAAACAAATCCACAGTTGGCTCGACGCCGTTGGTGGGGATTGAAGTTAGGCGCGCCTTCAAAGCCTGTCCATGGCTACTGTTGTTGGGAGACTTGCTGTGGACGCCCGTCATGCGGTTTTTTGTTCTGTTTTTTTTCGTTCACTCTGCCCTGCAAGCTGACGTCCAGGGTTGGGATTTGCCTTTCTCGCCCTCTAGGCCAACGTGAGCAGGTTTTGTCTATACGAGTGAATACAAGGTAGCCGTGTCGATACTTTGTTCGGGGCTGGGGTGACTGATTTGGTGAGGATTCACGATTGTGGCTTACTTCTACATTTTCCGTAATTATCCGCTGCCATGCAACATCAATGCCAGCAGACTGCGGGCTTTCAGTGCACGGAAACTCCATCTGCAGAGCTTGACTGACGGTGACACACACATTTGGCGGCAGCGTTCCGAGTTTGCGGCTTTTGGTGATTTAGGACTTAAATAATGGATTCAAAGGGCTCCCCGAGTGGGCGCCATTTAAGTTTACTCAATGCCATGCAATGAATACGAGCGACCGGATATTGAGTGGAGTGGGTGTCCGGTGAATTGGAGCTCATTTGGGTGCACTTTCGGTTCGTGCGGTTGCAGTGTGGACATGCGGTGGGGGTGGGGCCAAAGTGCAGCGTATTTAATTGTGGTGTAGTTTACCTTTTGGCGGGGCTTGTGTTGCTATGAAATGAGCTTTTTTGATTGACATTTGACGTTGGTTCTTGCACTCAATCCAGGCTAAAGCCTTCTCAATTCCAGTCAGGGGTAATTTTACTTGACAGCCTTGTCTGTAAATAGGTCTGATCAGCTGTGGGCTTTAATTTCAAAGCGGAAAATATAGAAGCTTCCCTTAGGTTCCGCAATTCTCTCTGATAACACGCTTGCAGTCGGTGGTAAATCCTGACTTATATCGTCACATGCGAAGGCATCCACTTCAACTGAAAGCACTCCCCAGTCAATAAAGACGACTTTCCACCAACACCCGACCCTCACTTAAGTATCCTGCGACAACCAGTGGAGTACCTTCTGTTCATCGCTGTCCACAAACATCTTCACCAACACCCCGGTACACTACGTACCGAAGTGCGGATAACAACGATCCTATTCTCTCGACGTGTGTCCTTGTAAATTAAAACAATTCCCTCCACGTGTCTCCAAAGCACACACACACACACACAGACTGTCATAACGTACCTGCCCGGCACTGAAACGTAAAGGGTTAGTGTGGCAAGGATTCTCCACCACACGCACACACAGAGTTAAAAACAACATTATCTCCCGGCGGAATTGAATCCTGCTGAGCAGGAATAATGTTCCTGTGCTCTCATCATTGACTTGCCCTTTGCTACACTTTCAAGGTGTACCTTGACATGCTTAACGTACTTAGCACTCCCCAAAGGACTCAATGCCGTGTACAACATTTCGGGCCGAAATATCTTTTGGCAGCGAGTTTGTAGAGCAGTTGCAGTGAAGTCCCTGTTCTGCGTCGCTTATCCTCTTTCACTCTTTCACAAGCTGCAGTCGCACACAGTCCGCTGTGACCGCGGCCGCACACAAAGCGTGTGTATGGAGCGAGAAACCCCCAAAATATACGAACACCAGCCACGCTCACAGTTACACCTCATTACACCCCGCAATTGAATACACCCTAGCCGCACTGAGTCTGCTCCGCCAATGTGAGTACCCCTACGCACGACGAACACACGCCGCGTACTCATGCTGGTTTAATTAAATCCTACGATTGTTCACCAAGCCCAGCTCGGCTGAGGAGGGAGGATTTCCTGCTACCGCCCCGCGGAAAGCACAACTCTTCAGCGTGTGTTTGTTTTCTTCCCGAGCACCTGCATCATCCTCTAAGTGCTCTTGCAAGGAGTTCGAGTGGGCACAGGGAGAGAGAAGAAAAGAAAACAAAACACAAAACCACCCAAACTGGGTTGTAGTGGGTCCCCAGTTGAGCAAGCGTACGTATCCCGTGTTCGCATCCGAGGGGGTTGCTTGGTTTTGACTTTTAATTCCGCTCCAGCAGCGAACAAGGTTAATTCCCTATGATTTAGCGTGTTCCACATTTCCGGAGATTAAGCTATCATCCGGTTGGTAACTGGTAACTGGATTTATCATTGCTCGCCGACATGCCTGCGAGAGGCGAACGAGAGTCCTCTTTTGGGGGAGCAAAGTGCTTTCGGGTTCATTAGAGTGTGCCCGTACCATGCGCCATGTGATTGTTCTGGTGAAGTGGGTGGGTGGGTGGCTGGCGCCGGGAAGGGTGGTTGTAAAAATTTGCTACTGCAAGCCCGGGAGTAATTGGTGATGGTTTTTTATCCTCTTAGAGGAATATGAAATTGGTTGAATTTGAATTGATCCAATTGAGCTTAACCATACTGCGGGAGTCACATTAGACGAGGATTCGGTTGGGAAAGGGATCACTCATGGTAATCCCTTAACGACTTCATCTCTGTATGGAAGAGGGGAGCTAATTAGGGTTGTCTCTCACCAAAGCATACTTTTGCGAAAGCAAAGCTTTGGTTTTAATCGGTTTTTGTAGACGTAAGACAACTTGGTAACTTGATTTGGTTTCGCCTGAAGGGCTTGGAAAGAGAGTTGGGATTTTGGATATTCGAAGTTTTGGGGAATTTTTAAATTTCGAGATACTGTACGACTTCTGATTGAAGTGTAGTCGAATGACTTTCCATTCAAGTGAACTTAACTTAGGAGGTTGCTAAACCCGTGCTTATTCAAGATTGGCACCTCACTTCCTTTGCCGCAACAAACTGGAAAACTAGGGAGGAAGAGAGCAATTGATGAGTTGCTGCAAAAGATAGAATGTCGAGCTCAATTGAGTGGGACTACAGCCCACAAAGGACCAAGGTCTAGCAACTACAACAACTACTCGAGCTACTGTTCTCTGACGAGTAGAAGGGACCTACAGCTTATTGCCGACTCCGAACGGCGAGATTTGAGAAGATTTTTATAGACAATTGATACTCTTAGAGTGTCGAAAGAGGCGGTGCCGTGAAAAAGTGCGTGGTGTTCCATCCAGGAACCGAAGCTAGACCTTCGGCGTGTGGATCGGAGCACTTACCCCTACTTACGCCACTGCCACCACGATTTCTCGAGCTTAGCTGACATCAAAAACCGATTTGATAACAATTTTAAAATTAAGTCACGCTACAATCCACAAGGGACCAGAGCCTAGTTTCTCAAGGAAACCTACAATTTACTGCGAGAAAGTCAGCTATTCCAAAGAGGTGGTGCCACAAAAAAGTTCAATTAACCGAGAATGCAACACGTCGTGTGAGTCAACACATTTATCCACTACGCCACGGCAGACACAGGAAGCAAACGTTGACGTGAACGCAGAGATGAAAATCCACCGCGATAAGAAGGACAATGATTCGCCTAAAAACGTTGTCCAGTTCAAGAGATTCAAAGCCCTAACTGTAAAGTAATGACGAAGCAGAAATTAGGGGCGCTTTCAATTTTTCAACCAATTGGACCTTTTCAGCTAAAATTCCGAGATCTTTGGTCACAATTGTCCTCAGACTAGTGCGTAATGTGTGGAGCTATTAAGATGGATGATGTTTCAGTTGGTGAATTAAGTAGCACGCCCTTCAGCCACATTCGCGTCTGAACACATCGTTCGATGACGAGGGTCTTGAGTGTTGCCCACAAGCATACCAGTTCTACAAATTTTTTGTAGTGATTTTTGAGGGGGCATGAACCTGTGCATACGAGGCAACGTCGCTGATCGCG
Organism: Eristalinus sepulchralis; assembly: GCA_944738645.1. NCBI lineage: Eukaryota > Metazoa > Arthropoda > Insecta > Diptera > Syrphidae > Eristalinus > Eristalinus sepulchralis. The sequence goes on from OX122886.1 coordinate 62,300,904, forward strand.
CTTAACATGGCGAGCTGCCAACGAGATCCTCGTCCCTGCACAGGTCAAGTTGACATACAGCCTCCTCGTGGCGTCCCCTGGATAGCCATCAAAACATCCGTTGTGTGGTGAACCAATGTATGCAGCGAACCCCTCAGTCCGAGGGTTAAATAATGAGCCTGGTCTATCAGTCTGTGAGATTAACTCCCTCACCACACAAAAACAAACCCAGTTCAGAGACAACAACATGCCTCGGATACGGACGGATCTAATGTTGACAACCCCAGCAGACGTACGGACAACGATTTTCGGTTCTGCACGTGGAATGTGAGGTCCCTTAACAGACCACGTGCAGCCGAACACCTTACGGAGACACTTGACTGCTTCAAGGCAGATATCACCGCCATCCAGGAAGTGCGGTGGGTTGGGCCGGGCAGAAAACGATTCAAAACTGCGACGTCTACTACAGCGACTGCTACAGGGAGAGAAGGCAGCGCTTGTTTGGTTGCGGATTTGTTGTTCGAGGCAGACTAGACTAAGATCCCGTTAGTGAACGCCTCATGACGATAGGCATTAAGGCTAAATTCGGGAACATCAGCCTCATTTGTGCTCACGCCCCGACAGAAGAGAAGGATGACAACATCTGGGCTATTGGGACAATGCAACAGAGGACGGCCTAGGCTAAGGTGGCGAACACAAGTAGATAGGGACCTCAACCAATTGGCTGGGGAGGCATGTTGGTTGAGGTCCATCCCGGACTGTAGCGCCACTAGAAGAAGAAGAAGAAGAAGTTGTAGTGATTGCTTCATTCTGGCCAAAACTGCTTCCGACAAATACTTTAGAAAAACACTCTGTTTAAGGTGCACAGAACTCTATTTGGTAATTTTTAATTTAACAACGTAATGCGAATCCTTTCGTTTTTGCAGACTGGCTTCCTGCTAAAATTTTAACAGCGAATCAGCTGTCAGTGTCAACATAACTTAAAAAAGACAAACTAGAGGGTTGCTTAAGTTCATCTCTAAGAAGAAAGGAAAAAAGAAAAGATGAAGGCTTGAATTGTTCTGTTGATTATTTGAGACGCCCTGAATTTCAAAAAGTCCACTAAATCCAAGGTACACGATTTGAGCGTTAAGCGGGTTATGTTGCTCCTTCCCCACCTCCTTTTCGAAATTTAAACATTTTCAAAAAAATGTCCTTTAAAGTATATTTTCTGTAAAGTCACTCAAAACAACAGGGCGCCTCTTCTTAATTCATTCAAATAAAAGGCCAACCCACCGTCTAATCACAACAACTCTTAATTCTAATTAATTGCAAATTTTGAAAATAATTTTTTTGATGCATGCTTTAATCCCTGACGCCCCCATCGAACAATCAGCGATAAGGTCCTGTTCCCATTTGCGGCATTAAATCGAAATTGCGTTTCTCTAATTGCTTTTCACGGCGAAATGACCACAAACAACGTTGCGTGCTAGGACTCGGTTAAATTTATGGTTTGCATGTAAAAATTAAAGTACCCACGTATACCATGCGCCCCCGTTTTCGCATACATTAGAATTTCCATCGAAAATGTCACAAAGCTTGTGACACAAAATCCCATCCGTCAATTCAGAGGCCAGCGTGTACTGCGCCTGGTGGAAAGGTCAGAACGACCATCGCCTTCATCACTTTGCTTTAAGTGTTCGATATGTGCACACATGCCGGTGAGTGGGTGTGAGGCAGTGGGAGTGGGAGGCCTCACACACAAACATGACGATGCAATGGCGGCTTCGGCAATACAGAGATAGAGAAAGCAACGGTGGGAGGGTGACGAGGGGGGGTTGCGTACTCAAATGAATGCGTTCAACACGTCGTCGCCACGTGAAAGGCGGACATTCGCTCTTTCGCGTGCACTGAATGCCAACTTGTGCATGTGGAATCAGACCAGGGGCCAGCCAACTGAATGGATGGATGGATGGACGCATGCATGCATGGAAATTGTGTTCATTTATGAAAACGTAATTGGAGCGAAATTTTACACTGCAGTTGCAATGGAGGCAAGTGTCGAGATTTAATGGCCTTTAATTAAAGACCAAAATGGCAAAAAGTCCCGTGTTTGGACGCACAAACGCAAATTGGACTGGTTCACTGTCGAAGATGGATCATTTTTATTTTTCTTGAAAATCGATTGGTACTTATGGCAATCATTGGCCGGTTTGCTTTTTTATTTGCTTGGTGTTTGGTGCATTTCGAATCTTCTATGGATCAATCAGTGGTGGAAGCAAGGCAGTGGGCTCATCAGAATCATGGCGGTGCTAAGGTTAATTTGAAGGAAGATGAAGGGTGCACGAAGATCGCCTGAGGGCTGTCACTACTGGATTTCCACCGGACAGCTGTAGAGTAAGACTCGTTGGACAACTTTTAAAACCAACTGACTTCTGGGCAATAAGGCATGTCGCATCATGACTCGCCTACCTTCCTCAATGTGTGGTTGACATGTTTCAGTTCAGCTTTACATCCCTTCTATAGTCTTCCTAGGTCACAAGAACTAGTAATTTTTAATGACTTAAGGACTTTAGATTTTCCAGATTTCCTTTTGCCAAATAGAGCGCCAAAGAAGAACGACCTACACCCGGTATAAATACCACGTGAACACCGAGGCTAACCAGCGTAACATTCACTACCAGAAACTACCCGCCCTTCAAGAATAAATGTCACCATTGGGGCATGCCCTGGTCCCTAAGCATTTGCGAATAAGAAGGGGAAGCAGTCTTCAAAATGTAGAATTAAACTTCCTTCACGTCAAAGAAATAACAGATAGACCGATGTCCTAGTTCCCAGTCATGAATGGAGGTAAGGGAACTCGATTGAGCCAGAAAACCAGAAACTTGGCCAATTCTGTCTCTGAATCATGATTCATGTTGACGTCGTTTGCATTTGCTTTCTTCAGCAGTGCCCTCTGTGGTAGAGGTATGCTAGAGTAGTTGCCCAATCTAAGTTCGTTGTGCTCTCCTCCATGTCTCTGCAGACCTTAACGGTGCGATGTGACTCACCATCTTCTGATGAAGACACTTCACTTCAATACGAACACAACAGACCTGCAGACTTAAATTTAATTGACAAATTACATAATACCTTAATGACCTCTACGTAACATATACACGTACATCTCGATGTGGATACTCCTAAACCCCATAAAGTCTGGTAAAAAAATTTCCTACCCATCAACAAGTACGCTCAGCTTTAAGCACCTCTCGACTCGCTTGATTGAACGCTGTGCTCAATGTCATTTCCCAGGAGCTAGCATCCTCATCAAGATGTCTTAATTTCAAGAAGTCAAAGTGAGGCAGTAAATTTTACCTTCACCCAAAACCCATCCACACAAGCCTCAACAACGGTAGTGCGACATTGACTCTTGTTTCTAACATAAATCATCTGACATAAGAGCCCGCGACCGCAACCCGTTCCTTTCACTCGACACTTACCCTTTCATTAGATGCCACGACGACCGAAAGAAATTATTAACTTACACAACAGCGAACGGCAGGTAATAGGACCACCCAGGTCCCCGTACGTCTAACGACCACGTTTCCCTCCCGCGTTTCCCTCCTCAAATTAACTTGCCGCCATAAGTTGTCCCCAGCGGCGGTGGTAGTGTTTTCTGAAACAAAAATTTTAATAATGCCAGCGACCCAAAATAAAACAAAAATCGTAAATCATTTTAACGACTAGGCAAGGAGGCGCAAAACAAAGCCTAGGCGAGGGCAATTAAAATTTCGACTTCCCGGTAACCTTGAGGTACTTGGAAGAGTGCTGCTTGTGAGTTTATGTCGCGGACGCGGTGAAATTTTCAATGCGCCTCTTCCGTTCCAGCGAACCATTCAATCACAAGCGGACCGGTTCCTTCTGGGGAAGATTTCATTCTTGGGTTTAGTGCGTGCAATAAACGGTAGGCGCCGCGCCGTTGCTGCCGCCGCCGCCGTTTGGTTAATGACCTGCCAGCGCGGCCACTCTCGACGCAGGGGGACAACAAACTCAAGTGCACTGGGTTATCCTTGTAAAGTTCTCTCGGTCGATGATTTTGCGCGCCTAGTTTGCCTGACCTAGGGCACAACAAAACGAGCAGGAAGTTCCGTGGAGGTACTCGACTTGAGAGCCAGGCGCAGCACCGCACTGTGAACATTGGAAGAGAAGTGGATTATGAAACCATGTCGGATTGTGGATAATTGTTCGCACAACGTACAGACATACATACGTCCTGGAGGGGTGCTTGTAGCATGCAGAGAGAATGCTTCCTGACCTGAATCAAGTTGCTGGAACTGAAATGTTCGTAGTTCGTTGTAGAGATTGCCACTTCCCATCGAAGTTGCTCTATGGGTCAAGCTTTGCTTTATGCGCATCGGGCTTTGTGAGATTTGTGGAAAACATTTTGCCAGAAGGGGAGTGGGGCGTGAAATGCGTGCTCCTTTGAGAAGGAATAGAATGTATCCTAACTTTGAGAAACTCTGACTGATGTCTTTTAATAGCGCCTCCAGCTCCTTCATCGGTTTCTAGAGTTATGGATAAATTTGGGCTTTGTATAATTTAGGACGTTCCTACTAGGCACAATGTGCTAACTAACATTGTCCGAGGCAGTGTACCTGAGTCTCTAGCCAGTACAGTCCAATTTCGGACACAGATGATTGAAGTCTCTGCTTGTGTGTAGAAGGAATTGTGAATGCATTTGAATTTACCAGTTTGGGGCACAGCCAGCGACAGCCTCGTTGACAGCGCCGTATGTTCATCCAAATACGTCAATATTCTCCACGCCTTTCCAAGCCCAAAGAATTCATGTGTGAAAAGCCAGTCACTTTGAAATTTTCTTTTTAAAATTTTCAACAGCCATTTCTTGACATTGAAGGTACCGGTGGTTTCGAGTAGCAAGGATCCACCATCCACATTGTAGGCAATCCGACGAGTGCCGAAACTAAACATGACAATGGCGGTGGTGGTTTACCTGCCATTTCTTGGCCCTTTACCAGGATCTGCACGAGTTTAAAAATCTGATCTGAACTTCCTGGCTTTGCCTCCTTTGCCTGAAGTTCAGTTTTCAGAATCTATCGGATTATCTCGGACGGAAAGGTTCTTCTAGATAGATGACACAATCAGCGACGTCTCAGTTCTTTTTTTAGATATCCTTGCCTTCTCCAAATTTAATTCCAACTTCTATTGTGAATTCAAGAAGGTGGGTTACAGGGAGTAGCATGTTTCCCCATTCTTACAGGGTCATTCATTTTGTGGTTTCATGTTCGTAGCACTGGCATTTTTCCCCGGTTAAGCTTAGCTATCATTTCAAGATCACAATGTTAGCTGAATGGCTGCCATTTAAGATTATAGATCGCTAAACTTTCGAACAAAGCACAAAAATTGTTTAAATAATTTCCAAAAATGGTGATCATCATAATCTACCAACTATACAAGCAATCAGGTGAATTTAAAGCTATTGAATGCGTTACTGATCTGATGTACATAAGTCCTGTATATCATCGTTATGCTGCTGTAAGTGCAAGTGTTGCTGTTTGGAGAGTCATGTTGATTGAGGCCCAGGTCCACCCCAAGAAGAAAAAGAAGATGTGCAAGTGTTGCTGATGATCCGAATTTTGAATCGATTTCCCGGCCTTCATAGCCGACGTACTTTGTAATTGGAAGTCCATGAACTTACGCAGCAATTAAAGCCTGCTGTCCGTTCATAACTCCAGATGATGTGATTGAACTTATGAATAAGTAAGTGGACTCGAAATCAAATTCGTAACACTATTACCAGTGTAAACGGAGTCACTGATGAAGCCAAAGTCCATTTTGTGGTGCAATAGCGGCTACCAGACTTAGGTGTGGAGGAAACCTGACTGGTAGTGACAGCCTAACCAGAGGCTATATTCTGGTGTCACGGGAGGTCCGAAGCCCTTGAAACTTTATTTTCAGCCTGACCGTGCTGAAGGTCCCCTTGTGGGGTATCGTGGTGAGTGTGGTTTAAAACCCAATATCGTGGGCAGAGATGAGGTTAGTGTACTGTGCTGAATGGTCTTAATCAGGTTGTTTATACTGATTAAGGCCAGGCGGTTAGAGGGGACTTTCCTCGCTCAGTGTGGAGTTGCATTCTCAACTGGCTGTTGCAACCAAGAGAGCGGCAAAAGTTTAAGAAAGTTTCACTTCAAACAATTTTGGGGTGATTGTCCCTCAAGCATAATATCATTTGGTACTTGGGTAACTAATAAACCACACAACAAGAGCTATTACGGCTCTGTTGTGTAAGACGCTTCCTTGTCGCGTAATTTAACAAAGATCATGCGATTTCACACCATCACATATTTTTCTGTGAGGCTTTTCAAAGAACCATATCTACGCGAATAATCCCGCATACAAAGACGCATTAGAAACTAACATTATTCAAGTTATGGGCGATCTTCCGCCCGAAATCCGCGAAAAATTGGTAAAAAATTGAAAAAAATGATATCAAGGGAATCGCAATGTTTCTCACCCTTAATGGCGCAATTCAAACCTTAAAAAGGATTAACATGTACACAAGAAATGTTGTGTACACTTCGTATGACTTCCAAACTTTCGAAACCAGAAAATTAATTAACCCATACTTTTCTGAATTCTTCGGTTTTGAAGTTTCACTTTTGCGGTTTTGGGCTTTTTACGATTTTTGTAGACACCGATTCAATGAACTCAGGCTTTTTCTTCCGTTTAACCCTCTAGTTCCTGTGTATTCCCTAGGGCAAAACAAAGCCCTTGAGACTGAGATTTTAACTAAGAATTGCCAAGCCTTATAATTTCAACTTTTTAGGGCTAAGAATGTTTCTGTTAGTTACACGATAACAAACCATGAGTTTCTTGTTTGCGTTAAAAAAAGATCAACTTAAATTCCTTAGTCTAAACATCGCTATCACTTGATTTTTGTCGAAGACTGCCTGAAGCTGGAAAAGTGCAATTCATGCTTATTCCCTTTTTCTCCTCTTTACTTTTTCGTAGATTCATATAAAATTATCAGCAAACTTATCCGATCACGTTTAATTCTTGACGACTGCACGCACCTTCCTTCATCAATAAATCCACTTGTCGTCCTCAAACAACCCTGATTATCCACACAATAAATATCTCTCAATTATCTCGCAACTTCTCTCCTAAACAATGGAGTGGAACGCCCCAGAGCATTGCTTCAACTCAAATCAAGCCCAGCTGTTCCGAAAAAAGAAAAAAATAATATCCTCTAATGATTCTTTATTACAGATCCTTTGGCACGTTAACGACTTGTGCATCCTCCGTGCCATTAAAGTGAAAATTAATAGGCAACTTCTCTGCTCCCATATGCGCAACTATAGCAAGGACGAACCCACAACCCTTGGCTTATACGTACACACACACGCATACATGCATAAGCAGATGTATCTACGCAAATGTTTGCATGCACCCCAGCAGTGTTGTGGTGTATCGATATTTTGTTACGAGAAGAAGCGACACAAGCCACACTCACACACACCGGCATTCACATTTTGAAGAGATGACATGAAACTTCGGATGAAGTTGGAGACTTAAGAACTTATTTAGAATACCTTCAGTTTCAGGTGAAATTTTATGAAGAAGGACACCGTACCGACATCAGCATCGATATAGGCACCGCTCTGGGATTCAATTTCATCCTGATGGACTGTACGTGTGTAGCAAGAGAAATGTGTCTGAGTGATACGCAAATATATACGCTGGTATCATGCTTTTAACATAATGAGAAAAGTTTCATTTCATGTTGTGACCAATCATTATGTGCCACGTCCCCACGTCCCTACGTCTCCACGTCTACCACCCAACTGCACTCAGAAAGCCCCTAAAAGGTTCTTTGGCAAAGACTTGGATATTTGAAAGGATCCTCGTGTGTCCCTTTTAGAGTTTGAATTTTTTTTTTTGATTTTCAGCAGAGAAAAGATGATTTGTTCGAGAGCAATGCGTGTGGGTTGATGAGGAATTTCAATTAGGCGGCTTATACCTTGCAAAGTCATCATGGATCTTTTTACACTGAAATTTTTGTTTTCCCTAAAACAAAAATAAATGGTCTATAAAGTTCCGGATTTTGAATTTTGGTTGGAATTTCAAAGGACATGCATGCGGAGAGCAGAAACAATTCTCACACTGCAGCTCCTGATTGTACAACATGCGCCCCAATGTTGCACGCAGATCGAAGACCACAACTTGTAATTTGTGGCGCTTTTGCATTTAGCGCATATTCTTCAGTGAGCGGACTTTTGGAAGATCGTGCCTCTGGTGTTGACTTGTGAGTTACGCACGATCTTCTCTGGAATGATGTTGAAAAAGTTACACGTCAACAACAGCCTTATTGTTTAGTTTTCGCAGACAAGACTGAGGGACATAACTGTAGTTGTGTAAAGAAATATATTATCACTATGACTGAAAACGAATAAAATTAAAGAAAGAAGTAGATAGCCATGCATTCGATCGGGACATAACTTCTACAGCAACCACACGTATTGTGCATTTTATTGTCAAACAAAACGGCTATGTGTAACAACATTAACTTTATGAGGGTGCCAGGACACAGTGACATTCCGAGGAATCGTTGAACACTTCCGAAGCAGGAGCACCGAGTATCTTAGTCACCTAGACCCGATCAATGAAATGAATTGTAAATGGTCTAATTGCACAATTTGTCTTAATTCTTAGCTGATCTGTCACTAAACTAACCATGACCACTCCTCTTACTTCATTAGAAAAGACAAATCAGCGATCAGAACACTCATTTGTGTCGTCACTGGGCATAGTGTCATTGGTACCGCCGCGATCAGGGTAGAAGGATCCTTTGCTGGTGTGTTGCTCCCTCTAGATTAGAAATCCCTTTGCGAGAAGGAAAAAGACGGCGTCTTCCGTCTTCTCTCTTAGTGTGCAGCCCTCTGTAGGCGTGAAATACCAACTTGGGAGCTATTGACCAGTAGTCAATAGTAGCAATATTTGGAGATTAAACGGTCGGGGCAAGATCACTCACTTCAACGCCTTCAGGTTACACCGAACGGAAATTGGGTGTTGTGCCCTTTCCAACGATTCTGAGAGCTTAGTTTACGCTTGATACGGATGGTGATACAGATGTGGGCTTTGGTTTTACGCGATCACCTGCCTTGTGGCTTATATATAACTAAGACTAAAAGCCTTAGTTACCCAAATATGAAATGAGATCATGCTTGAGGGACAACCACGGAGCGAAGATTTTCTAAAACCTCTGACGCCCTCTGGGTCCCAGCACCCAGTTGAGAATGCAACTCCACACTGATCCAGGAAAGTCCCCTAACCGCCTGACCTGAATCAGTAGGGTGAACAACGTGATTCAGACCAGTCAGCACGGTACATTAAGCTCTACTCTGCCCGCGATATAGGCAGCACGATACCCCCACAAGGGGGCCTACCGCACGGTTACGCTGAAACCGAAGTTCCAGGGGCTCCTGACCCCCCGTGGCACCAGAAAATAGTTTCTGATCAAGCTGTCACTACCAGTCAGTTCCCTCAAAACCCGGGTCTGGAAGCCGACATTCCGCCACCAAATGGACTTTGCCTCCATCAGTGATGCCGTATACACTAATAATGGTGCTACGGTCGTGATATTGAATCAAGTGATTCATAAATCCAGTCACATCATCTGGAGCGGATGTTGATCCAGTAAAGTCTCCCATTCCTCATCTTCAAACTTTTTGGGCTGCCCAAGATGCTCCTTGTCTCCGACGCTAAGATCACCCCTTTTAAGCGTCGAAACCGCTCTCTGTATGATTTATCAGATTCAGATTCACCATAAGCTTCTACTTGCATTCGATGGGCTTTAGCTACACTTTTGTGAATTTAAAAAATAAAATCCAAATTTCCCGCAAATGCTGTTTACATAAGACAAATCCGGACATTTTCGAAGAGCGAAAAACAATGTTGTTGTCTAAAACAGACGCTGATGCACACTTATTATTGCTGACAAATGTCCACACCTTTTCAATGGATAAACGCTTCCAAGATCAGACACAGCTTGCTGGTGGTACATCCACATCGGGGTGCTCAAATCCGTGTGTCGCTAGTGTTCCTTTGTGATATGGGGTTCTATTTGCCAGTTCAGCCTCGATGGTAGAAGTGAAACGACTCGCATTCGATTGATTCGGTCGGTGAAAAAATGTATTCGTTCAGTTTGTCGTGTGCGTTGAGAAATCGTTGTCCGGCAACTAAACTTCTCAAGTTTTTGATGATTGGGTTTGCATGGGTTCCAGCTTCTTGAACAATATGGACCTTAACATGCACTGTTGCATAGAGATGATGCGTCCTTTTTGGTAGACCTTCTTATTGCTTTAGTGCTTCATCGTGTCCTTGTCGATGGTGAGCCTGCTGCAGATGCGTAGTATCTTCCTTTCGAAGTTTAATAGTTTCTTCATGCTAGTCTTGGAGATGCTTTAGCACACAGGGAAGCCACACCCGATGGTGGTCGGCATGAGCTGCTTGTACAATAACAAATTCGTCTTCTTGGCTCTCACGTCCCATGAATGGTTGCATGCGCCGGAACGTGAATTTGCCCTTTTGAAGGGTCACTTGTGAGTCATGATTGAAAGACTTTCAGTTAAGTTCACTCCAAGTTACATACTTCGCTTTGTCCGTTGTTGCTGGTGCCCAAGCATTTTCCCGCTCTTCAGGAGCTTCGTCGTGGACACAGGGTGCTTCATGCTGTCAACATGCAGCAAACATCTGTGGATGCTTTATGGTTAGAATGTCAAAAGTAAGTTCAGAAACTTTATTCAAATAAGCTTTTAGCGTGTCTATGTCGAAAGTCGCGGGTACTTCAACCTCCGGTCATAAAACCACTTTCAACCCAGTGCATTATTTCCTGGTCTACGGTTTTATGGCAACCAATAATCAGCATTAAGAGCCAAAGTCTGTCATCCATCTTTTATCGGCGAAAACTGTTTATCGACATCGCTTGCTAAGTCCGGGCATTGTTTTAACATATGAATAGCTTCAGTCCCCGATATGCAAGACACACAAATTGCCAAAACTCTTCAGAGAACAACAAAAAGTATTTGACTCTCGATTGTGTTATTTGATTCTTCCGAAGCTACTTCCACCGCGTATGCCATAAAAGCCTAATTAATTTAACTGCCATGCATTTTAATCACCAACGGTGTCCATTCCACTGCAGCTCGCATCTCAAATGCGAAGTTTCCCAAAGAAATGTCAACCCAGTCAATAGCCTCGATTGAAATGCAATCAACCTCTGGCCGCCCGATAATAGATTCAGCTGCCTAGCCTACGGAACCGCATTCAAATGAACGCCCAGCGGGAATTAAGAGAAGGTGTTCACAGTTGTCACAGCCACGCGAGTGAGCATCTGCTTTATGGGCACACGCCCTTTAACGCCAGTCGCAAACCACTTCCGCCACTGCATCGGGCATTCCCGGTGACTTCCTCTGAGAATCATTCGCATCTGCATTTGACTGAGGGGTGGCGCAATTAACTGATTCAGTGTCTCAGCTGTTAATCCACTTCCAGTGTTTGCCGTCATCCCACCGACGGATCATCTTTCGTGCGTCGCCCTCTGCGTCGAGTAAATTGAACGAAGGGAGATGACGACACTGATGACGTTGTTTTTTTGTCAGCACTGACGATGATTTTTAACCTCCCTGTGAAATGTTTCCTGATGGCAAACAAAATATTTATGCGGGCCCTGTTATGTGCCCGCATCTGAACCATATGCCAACACGGCTACTCATATTGCTCACCTCAGATGGCGAGGCAGCACAAGGATGCGCACACACCGGAGTGCACATACCACCGGCTCAGCAAGAAAAACTGCAGGAAAACAGAAAAGGTGCATCCTCAAGGAATTTTTTCGACGTCCTGCTCTGATTACCGTGTCCTCGGGCGACCACGGGGAGGTGAATAAAACGCAACGTGACACCGGATAAAGGAGCTCCACCAAGGACTGTGTCAATATGAGTTTTTCACCCTGTGTGTGCGAATCGATGTAATTTTGTTAATTCTTTGATCAGGAGACAGGCGAAAGGAAGGAATGACAGGGACAGAGGACACACCAAAGGATGCACTGTGGACAACCATGTGGTGCACTGGCTTTGTGCTGCTCCGTAACAGATGGGTGAGACGAAGCCTGCACGAGGTCGTGCCTGATGCAATGACAATACAAGAAAAAGATCCCTTGTCTGTCCGTCTATTCATATGCCAAGCTAACGAAAACAATCCGGACAAAGGCTGGATGTCCCATCGATGTGCAGAACGAATAAATGAAGATTTTTATTTGCCGTCCGACGCTTTTTATTTGTCCGTCACTTCAAATGGCATGCACAGAGCGTTGCCGTGATGTGTGTGTGTGTGGGGAGGGCATTGTTAAGAAGGGGACTTTCCGGGCACAGCAGGGTGCATTTAGATTGCCTCAAATCCGAGCTGACAAAAAACCGATTGGTCACTCTCAGATGATAACCAGAAAACACTCATAATCCCAACCCCCGCTCGGGGTTAGACGGAACCCACTTGGTCTCACCCTAACTCTGGCCGTCTCGCAAATTTGATTTCAGTCTGTCAGATGCAGTTAAATACATGACAGCGTCTGTAATTAAGAGATCTGGGGAATATCCTGAATTCTCGGAGTTTTTTTTTTTTCCTTGAAAGTGGCTGTTGCTCACATGAGTGTCGGGCGGCATGGGGTTGGAATTTGCTTTCGCTTCCTCCCTCGTTCGCCTGTGACTGCTTCTGCTGCTGCACTCAATTTGCGATTTTCTTTTATCGTCAGTTGGTGAATGCGAGATATGCACTCGCCCTCTGATTAAGAATTTGCAATGTAGACTCGCGTGTATTTAATTTAAAAGCGTCGCTCCTGTAAAAGAGTTTCAAGGGTTGTTACTCATTTTCCCTCTGGGTGAACGCAATTTGCACGATAAAGGCGATCAGAATTCGATAGACCTTCAAGTTAAATTGAGCGACGCACAAGTATGCCTCTCAGTCGTTGGATTGTAGACGCATTCTGAGAGTTTTTGGTGCTTGAGTAGTGGACGGGGTATGGGCTGAAAGCAAAGAGGGTCGAATGATTGCGCTTACATCTGAAAGCTAGAGGCTACAGCTATATGCGACATCTGAATTTAAGCCTGGCGACCTTTTGATATTCCTTTCCTTAACCAGCAGAGTGATATGCCCCAACATTATCCCAATCAATCATCATGCAATATTAAAACCCTGACGCACGAGAGGCAACAGCAGCACGAGTGCCAACAGATGATGGTCCTTCGTCGCATGTAATTCTCATTTAACCTAGCAGCAGTTGCATTCTGCATTTGCGTCGGCACGAGTTCACAAGCTGTATCCCATTGTTAGCATACGGTTGCATTCTGCGCACCCTCCTCCACAGCACAAAATTGCTACCTCCTTACGTTTCCGATTGAATAAGAGACACACAAAAAAACAAAACTCTCCCTCACCTGCCCACTACCGCACACAGACGGCAGCCGCTGCCGCCGCCGATGCTACCGAAGCGGCATCAGCTTAACACATCCTTATCGCAATTCGAAGTCATCCTTAAATTTCCATGCCCCAGATGATACGTTAACATTTGGCATGAATGCGCAACACACAAGGTGAGCGGTAAAATGCGCACGACACATCATCGCAGCGGTCGTCCCTATCCTACCCTCGACATTGCATAATTCGTCATGGTCATGTCCCCGATTGTCGAAAGGACTTCCAAATTGAATCTGCCGACGGCAGCCACCACGATTCTTTTTTTCCCTTCACGCAGAGTCTACCTAACTGAAATTAAACGGGCGGCAAAGTGCTTCTTTGACAAAGGACTTTTTAATTAAGCGTGTCCTGTGGAGAGACTCAATCACTACTGGGCTACGTAATTTCATTCAATTTGGCGGGCGAGACACGCAGCTAATTATTTACATGAACACTGCGTTAGACATTCGGGGCGGATGCTGGGCGAACGAAAGCCATTTGAGTTGACTGCCTCTCTCCGACTTTCTCCACTTAAAGTCGCTGTTGAGGTTGTTACAAGCACGTACGTACAACCTCGAGCCGAATCAATCATCTCCCGTCCGACTACAACACGAACCCCACTGACCTAACATCTCACCATATGTCAAATTGCGTAAATCGCAGCAGGCGATTTTAATTATTGATTGGGACTGCCGTGCCGGGCGACCGAGGCACGGATCAGATTGAAGACGCACCGCAGACGGAAGGTCAAGCGGTACACGCGCCGGCCGCCTCTTCCCCATCCACAGTCAGCCATCGCCACATGACAGCCAGCGGTCATCATCTCGGCCACCACAAGGTTTCATTTCCCGTTCAGACCCTATTACCGGCGCAGATTTCGACGCACACCTCCACAAGCACCTTCGGGGGCCATTGTTGTGCGCCGAAGATAATTTTGATCCATCATCGAATCATCGACGATTCGGGATCGCGATGATGCCGTTTGGCAGAGGTCGGAGTCATTATCCGCTGTTTGAACATTCTTTTAATGGGTTTTTTTCTGTGGGCCGGGGCTGCATGTTCGTGATTGCATGTCGACGAGATTGAGACCGCAATTTGGTAGCTCCGAGCTTGGGATCATAGAAAACTTGAGAGTCTGACCGATGGATCGCAGTCGCGGTCCGTTGTAGCACGACGATGATGCGGAGGATGATGCCGGTGATTATCCCAATCGATGGATGGTGTTCCATTGATAGGGCGAACCGTACACAAAGAAGAAAACCCAAAATATGGGGTACACGGAAGACGGAATGGAAAGACGGTGGTTGCCAAGGCAAACGTAATACCAGGGAACGGGGAAACTTATCAGAAAATAACCCAAATCAGCTCGCTGATGTGGTGGTGGTGGATGGCAAAAACTATGGGCAGCTATCTTTGTGTTGGGAGTTGCCAGATATGCAGGGCTATGCAACGTTTATAACTTTTTAATGTGGTAAGACAGTCAGATACTTTTGTGTAGCTTAGGTTCGTTTATCACTTGAAATTCGGCTGACCGTCAATTGGACTGCGGGATAAAATGTTTTACTGAAAACGCCCAAAATGCCGAAATCAAAAAATAAGTCGAAAAATATGTAAGAAATACGAGAAAGTTTGCATCAAGACAGTGCCACCAATCGTGGAGAGGGAAGGCCCCTGAACTTCCTCTTCAAAAGAGTTTCCTAGAATTTTGTATTCGAGACCATGGTTTGTGAATTTTTCATTCATTCATTCATTTTTCATAGATGTTCGAAGTTTTGGGTTCCTTGAGTTAGATGTAAAGATTTGGGCGCACATTGTGTCGCTCGGTTCTGCCATCAGAGAGCCACATTAGCGCATCATTTGAAAACAAAAGCTGCGAGTACAGTAGGAGGACAGTCTGACGACGACAATCGACTTCGAACAACGAGACTCAAGCTATTTTTTCGTAGACAATTGATATTTTAGAATGTTGCCAACAACCAGCGAGACGTGAAGCTGTGGAAAAATTCGTAATCAATGGTCCTCTTCAAGATTCAAACCTAGACTTTGCCTAAGCCAACATCACAGCATACAGTTAGGTTAGGCTAGATTGAGGTGATGATAAATGGGATTATTCTAAGGCCACATATCAGAATGTTCATTGGTCCTCCAAACTCGTATTATTATCTTGTTCACAACCGTTTGAATTTGCCGGTACATTTTGTATACCATGCGAATTTTCTGATTGCACCCAAACATCAGCCACTTTTTTAACTTCCCAACCTTTCAAAAGACGATCAGGGTTCTGGGCAATGAAAGCAGATTCCTTTCCATCTTTGTCACGGCATCCCCTTTGTGACAACGAACCTATTTCAATGATTACTTGCCAGACTGCATATTACGCAGTGAGTAAGAAAAGGTTGCTTCGTCAACAACCTGATAGTTAATTATCAGTGTGGTTTCAGGCCAGGGAATCTTCACACTACGGCAGATCCTGAAAAAGACCCAGGAAGTGCAAATCGACACTCACCACCTATGCGTCGACTTCAAGGCCGCATATGACAGTGTGCATAGAGACGAGCTATACAGTGCTCTTTAAACAAGGCGACGCACTGTCATGTGACTTCTTTAAAATCATCCTTCAGAAGATCGTGCGTAACTCACAAGTCAACACCAGAGGCACGATTTTCCAAAAGTCCGTTCAACTGCCAGCTTACACCCTCGACATTGACTTGATTGGAAAGACAGCGAGCCGTCAATGAGACGTTGCAGGGGAAGCGGCTAAAATGGGTCTAGTGTTTAATGAGGACAAAACGAAGTACATGTCGTCATCAAGGAAGGGCGCACAATATCAACGTCTCAGACAGAGCGTCACACTAGGCAGCACGAACTTCGAGGTAGTCAAGGACTTCGTCTACCTTGGCTCAGCGGTAAACAAGGACAACAACATCAGTACCGAAATCAAACGCAGAATCACTCTTGGCGATCTTTCTTTCTTTGAGATCAAGAGGCAGTTGAGTAATAAAGCCCTCTGTCGAAAGACCAAGCTTGCTTTATATAACACTTTGATCATCCCAGTTTTACTCTATGGCGCGGAAACCTGGACGTTACAAAAAGCGGTTGAGGAAGTCTTAGTCTTTTCGAGAGAAAAGTTTTGCGTTCGATTTTTGGTCCTGTTTGCGTTGATGGCATCTGGAGGAAAAG
Source organism: Eristalinus sepulchralis (assembly GCA_944738645.1). Classification (NCBI taxonomy): domain Eukaryota; kingdom Metazoa; phylum Arthropoda; class Insecta; order Diptera; family Syrphidae; genus Eristalinus; species Eristalinus sepulchralis. The sequence goes on from OX122886.1 coordinate 62,317,551, forward strand.
ATTTAGCGACGAACTCTATGGGCTGTACAGCGACATGCGCCTAGTCAAGCGTCTCCGGATCTGAGCCATTGGGACAACGAAACAGGGTCGTCCTCTGTTGGCTAAGGTGGCGCACACAAGTGGAGAAGAACCTCAACCAACTTGGAGTGAGCAACTAGCGGCAGCTAGCGAAAGATCATGCTGGCTGAAGAGGCATGTTGGTTGAGACCCTGGTCCATCCCGAACTGAAGCGCCACAAGAAGAAAAAGATTTCCATGCAAATCCATGCCATCTTTCAAAGCAAATTGAGATAAGTTTGAAGTCAAAATTTCGACTCTTATTACCAATCTACTACCACACACCACACGAAAACCTATAAAGTGACAATTTGAGGTTATCTGAGAAGTTCAAGTTTTAATGGGCACAGTATGTTGATTGATTCACAGAAGTAGTTCGCACGGAAGATGTACGGGAATAATAAACTCAAAATCTGTTTGCTTTTCCGCTCTTGTTCTGGTCATTAAATGTAAGTGGCGGCTTGCAAAATAAGATCGAAATCATTTTCTCTCATTTACCTTGCCTTCCCATCGTAAAAGTGATGATAATAAAAGTTTTGACGGAGCCGACATAGATGAAGATGAGTTTAAGCCAAAAAAACAAACGAAGAAATGGCAAGAGTGTTGAACTTTAATTTTTGTGAAAAAGTTTGTCATTATTTTGAGCGGAAGCCTAACCGTTGTTGATGTCACAAGAAGAATACGCAAGATCACTCAGTCGAAAAAAATGGAGCACATCACTCACAAAATAAACGAGTGCACATAAAAGCCCTTCTAGGGAAACCTTAAAATAAACACGAATGTAGTTCTCACATTCAAAACAAATGTTTTTGGTAAAAAAGGTAAGCTAAGCTTTGAGGCATACCCCATATGTTCCACTCCAAATAGTCGTGCGATGGATAACGCAAGCGCGCACTTTGCGTAAAGGCTTATGTCTTCAGTTTAAAAAAAATACGGCTTGAAAGTGAAAATCGAAATAGTTGTTCAAGTCTATTTAATTGTGACATGTCACAGATGTCAACTCGCCACGACAAGCTTTACGACTAAATATCAAATTTAAGTCGACCCTTTATTTTCACAAGAAATCAATGGCAACAAGGATGACATCGTTTGATGAACGCTAGCATAAAAGAGTTCTGGATGCGCGTTTTTGAAATTTATTCTTGGTAAAGTTTGATTAGTCTACTTAAGACTCGTTCGAGCATAAGGACTGGTATCTGGCGAATAACACGATTGATGTTGACTTCCATGGCATCTATAGGAGCTCAGTAGACCTGAGAGTTTACATATCCTTTAAAGAAAATAGTTCAAAGGTGTGACATCGCAGGATATAGGCTGCCTATTGAACGAAGGAAAACGTGAAATTAGGTGGTCACCAAAATGATCACAAAGTCAATTGCTTGTTGAAACTAGCTAAGATCAGGTGTATGAATTTCAGGAAGCACGTAGTTTGTTTTCATGGCGTGATAAACGTTACCAATGACGGTAGCATTCTGATTTGCCTGATTTTGGTTTTCACGTACAGCCCTAGCTAAAAGGCTCTACACTGCGTGCTTAATGTAGTCTAACCAGTCGAGAATCATACACTAATGTAAACTCGGATTCAAGTTCGCGACTGACATTGGCAATAGAGGTTTCAGTAGGTCGATTCTGTGCATAGTAAGTTCTTTGAATCCCACAAAAACATTTCTCACAGAATTCTCACAATTTGAAGACGCTCTTGCGGTGTGAGTCATTCTGTGATGAATTGCCAAATGATATTCAAAACAAAAATAAGAAAGCAGTCTGATTGGGGCTACGCGATTTGTCAAAGAAAGCCTATTGAAAATCAAACCTCATGATGAACCATCCTATGTTAAGTGCAAAGAAAAAGATCAAACCTCGCGGTCAGCAGTGTGCCGTTGCCTTTGTGATTCGTCAAGACCCTTCCTATCTCCTCGTTCGCATTTGCCATCATTTCTACATCTAAATAAACGCATGTCAGGTTTATTTAAATTTTTTTTGTTGGAGGTTGGGATAAACAGCACTGGAGTGCTCAGACCTGGTCCATTGCACTACCAGGCAGTAACTTAAATATAATTCAATTTTTTGATCTTCCAGAGGAAAGGCAGCAAGTGCTTCTGTGATTCAGAGCCTAGGCTTTCAGCTCCACACACATCAGCACCAAACAGCTGCCACCAGATGCGACCAAAGGCAGTACAATGACAGAGGAGTGCTTGGCAGTGACTTCACCTTCTCTTAAGGTATCGCAGAGGTCTTCATCACTAAGCCCAAGCCACACTTAAGTGTTCAGTCAAGGGGAAGTGTCCATTAGTACGCCAGTCATTCAGTTATTCCTATCTACAGATAAAAGAAAAAGCGCGGAATTTTTGCTGACGTTTTAGTGCATGCACTTGGTCAGCCTGCATCGTGAAGAGTCATGCCATCTCTTTCTGTGCTGTCTAGTGACCCAACTGTTGACGGAGGCCTTGACTAAGGACGCGGGCAGTTCCAAGGTGGGTTTGGGCCCTATGACTGCCTCCATCGGCAATCTTGTTTCCCATGCTGCCGTGACCCAGACAAGTCTAAGCGAATTTAATCTGCCGCCCAAATTAAGGGAAGACTTGCATTCCTGTTTTATTTTGTAAGTGGTTAGAGGCTTAGGTACATAGGGACTCAAGTACATTGTGTGTATTTGGATTAACGTGATCACCTGCCGTGAAGGCTTAATACCACGGGGTCCATACACCCATAGTCAGAAAAACGCTGACTAACGCCTTGGGGGTAATCCCAAGTACCAATTTGAGATTTTGCCTTAAGGGACAGTCACTCCTCCTTGGTAAGGAGCGAGGCCTTTCTAACACCTCTGCTGTTCTATGGGTCACAGCACCCGGTTGAATGCAACTCCACATCGAATCAGAAGTAATTTCCCATAACCATATGACCCCATCCGACCCAGGTGACTGGGCCAGATCAGATCAGATAGTACGGTCGAAAACTCCGAACTCTTCCCGCGATTTGGGTTTAAACCACAGCCACCACGATACTCCCACAAGGGGGCCAACCGCACGGTCAGGCTGAAACTGGGTTTCAGGGGCTCCTGACCTCCCGTGGTACCAGAATATAGCTTCCGGTGGAGCTTCGCAACAGTGTTGCTCTCGGTAGGATTCCTTAACATCCAGGACCGATGGCCTATAGTCCTACTCTAACCTAACTATGGCTGCCGTAAGGGCAGCCATTCTAGTTCGTCGTCTGCTGAAAGCTTCCCTAGCAAAACCCCTGATGGTGTCTGTACTCTGTCTAGTCTGGAGGACCAGGCTGACATCGTAAGTCCCATCAGTGCAAGATATGTTCATAGCTCCAAGGTCCCGAATGTCTTCATAAAGAGGACATTGGCACAAAACGTGCAACCAATCCTCGGAGCTATACCCGCACGAACACGCTTCTGAGATGCTTATGGACCGTTTGAACAGGAATGAGTTCAGAGAACCATGTCCAGTAATCAAGTAGCTCATATACATACTCAGATTAAGACCTCCAATGGACTTAACAAGTGACACATCGCGAAGGAAGCTGTATGTCACTCTGCCATAGGGACTCAAGTACAGCAGATACTTCGTCCCTTCCACCTGTTCATCACAATAAAGTTCGTGACCGTTGGGATCTCAAAGTTATTCGCTTGGAAAACCGACGCGAAGTTTCTTAAAGATGTGTAAAGTCTAATGCTGACGTTCTCCATGAAGAGCCAAGCTCTAGATCCCTTCATCGTCTTTTAGCCCTCCCTGAAATTCCGACTATGTTCCTTTTGTGGCTCAGTTTCTGATCAGAGCCAGTCCTGGACACCTGGGGGAAGTCGATTTTGTATGAATGACGTAAATGGGTTGTAGGACGGCATTCAAAATTTCCGAAAGAAGGAAGGCAGTGAATGGAATTTAGATTAAAGTACTTAATTTGTTTCCAATATTGTGAATGCTTATAATAAAAAGAATAAGCCAGTCATACGCCTTCAAACAATGAACCTAGACAACTACACTAGGTAGCGTTCGACGCCGCTAGGATAAGTACTTTGAATGAGATCGAGGCGAAAAAAGGTGTCTCCTATTGGTCGCCCTCCTGTGTCGATCACTTCTCAGTGCAGTACGTGATGTTGATTCTGGGATAACTGCCCATCAATGTGTACGGACTCTGAAAAGTGTGATTCCATGTACCTTACACAACGGTTTACAAATCAAACCCAGACACTTCTTATCACCAAGATACACATCACCAATGCATAGACCTGCTCAATGCAGAGGTGATTCACTTCAAAAATCTCTTATCTCCTCAAAACTGTTATCGATACTGGCAATACCCCTCGGAAATCAAAACGTAAACACGACGTAGTATCCCTGAGCCCGAATAAAACACACACCAACTATCCGTCTCATCACAAAGGCATCTCACAAAATTACAACAAAAGCGACAAACCAAAAAAAACAACAACAGGCAAAGGAATAGATGCATTTGCCATCAGCCATCACCTATCAGCCATTGATTTAATCCCAATTGCAAGCGTGCGTGTGTGTGCACACACACACACACACCGACGCACAGAAGGGACGAAACAATAAGAACAACGCACAGTTTGACCCATTAGAACATCGTGGATAATAAAATAGAAGAATTTAATGCGAACAGACAGCCGAAGAGAGGCAGCAGTGAAAAGAAAAAAAAATTTATAAAATCCCACCGAAGCCATAGAAAACAAACTGAGGGTGAAAACTGAAAGAGGGAGAAGAGGAAGAAGAAGAAGCAGCAACAGAGCGACAGCCCGGGCGGAAGACAGAGAGAAGCAATCGACTGCATCTACCCGACGTCCGAGTGTCGAGCAGCGAGACCGAAGGTTCCAAACATAATTTTCAGATTTGAATTCAGTTTTTGGCGGTCCTTCATGTTGGAAAGAAAGTGCGTGCTTGCGTGCGGCGTCGTCGTTCGTCTCCGGTGATAGTCAACTTGGGATTTTGTTCATCTTCGTTCGTTCGTCTTCGTTGCGTTTCGTCATCCGTCATCATTTTTGTTTTTGGATTTTTGCGTCTGAATTGTGTACACAGTTTGTGCTTTTCGGTTCGATTGATTATTGAGAGTGCGGCGATGCTAACTACACCAAAAAAGAAACTCGGAGCAATGGGTGGCAGGCGGCATTCGAAGGATATAGTGGGGGGATGTGTTGGGACCAGCAGTGTCGGTGGTGCGAAGCGCGATTCGGTGACAGTGTTCGAGAACGGTACGCTCGAGGGTGCCATCCAGAGTGCATCCCCTTTGGTGGAGCAGCGCGGTAGCTTGTCGTCGTTGGCACAACCGTCATGCGTATCGGTGCCAGAAATAGTGATAACTTCGTCAAATGATGACAACTGTGATACCCTCGGCAATGGGTCGGTGGAGGTGGACGTATTGGACGAGAGCACAGCCCTGCTGGAGGACGGGGATGCGAACATCGACTACGTTCTTAATCGGTCCGGCAGCGACAGCAACATCTTGGAGAGCAGTATTTATAGCGAGGTTCAGCTGCCGCCCACTCAGCAGCCGCAAGTGGACGTCCTAAATGCCAGCACTTGCTCTCGCGACTCGCGCCAGAGCAAAAAGTCGCGAAAACGATCGAAAAAATGCAACTCCCTGCAGCGCCGGACGGCGGAAGCATTTGCGAGCACGTTTCCACCGCAGTACACTGCCATCTTCATAGATCCGAGTGCGAACACGGGAGGACTGCTGTCCAGCACCCCAATGGAGCAGATTGCAGCAGCAGCGGCGGCGGCGAGTCCCTTCGTCGACAGACATCATCATCATCCGATGATGTCGGCAGTTCCTGTTAGCGGTCACAGGTAATGATACCAATAATCATAATCGCTATTCTCCCACCCGCAGGAAGGTCCCCTCACAAAGCGACAAAGAGCTCCACACTCCTTTCCCCCGACATCATAAATCGGAATAGAATGTGGAACATTTTCGTTTTATGGGTTCTTTCCTTTATTCATTTATTCTTCTCCTCACGGACATCCATGCTCTGTGGCGGTGACTGGAGGGGGGGACGCAAGAGGAATTATAAATTACAGGGAATCCGAAGTCTCCGGAATCTGGTTTTCGAAGGGACTAATGTTGGACGGATTCTTTCGGGGGTACCCATCTATTCTCGATGGTGACGGCATTTGTGTCTGCTACAGATTCTGGACCTGGAATCTACTAATTGGGATTCTTTGTCGTGGGGGCTGCGGCATGCGTCCGGAGGGGAACGAAGGCCAGGCCAGACGACCAAAGTGGGGAACAATGTAAAACACCATCGGAATGTCAATATTTATGTTGAAAAAGTCCGCATGGCTAATTCGTGTCTGTGAGGGGGGTGCAGTCGAGAATTAGCTTAAGTGTCATTCTCTGGAATTTAGATTATCCCTTCAATAAGTGGCTAGATCTGCGAAGCAATTACCACATCCATTAGATTTACGACAACGATGCGGCTTGAATGACACGATTTCTGAACAGACTGCGGAGTCCGTAAGCTGCCTAATATTCGCTGCATAAATTTATTTTCGATGATGGCTTGAAGATGTGGGAACCCAGCCTCGTCTAGAAGTCACGCATAATCCGGCAATCGAATTACGCCTCGTTCGCTCGAGCGATTTGGGTCAAGGCGTTTAAGTCTTTATGCTGTGAATTCGTCACATTTCGATAAATGTTCCATTCACTCATCCGTCTTATCCGGTGCTGGCCAACAACTACTGGGCGAATCATTGTGTTCAGGTGGACGACGGCTAACAGTTTTGTGGTCGTAAAAATTCAAGTTTTGGACGAACGACGTTACTTTCTCTTTGGGGATCACATTTCCCATCGGCCAACTTACTCAGTAGCTGCCATCAAAATCGAACTGGACCTGAGCATTTTTCCAAATGTTGTTCTTCTTTCTTTTCCCAGCGCCCATGGCAATGAAACTTGTAAATCTTGTTGTAATCCTCCATTCAAATGGCAACCCTCTACCTCAGTTGTGAAACACCCTCTGCTGCAGAGGGTCATCTGTAAATCACCAGGTACCTTAAGTGTTCGCTTTAATCCCACAACACTCCCTCCATTGTCCTTCATCTAATTTGAATACAAATATTTCCGTTCAGATGAATACATTATGCGTCAACGTTAAGGATGAATCGTGTCGTCCTTCATCGTGAACGGCATGTATGTAGTTTCCTACCCATTAAATGAACCATTTAATGGACTCAGACAAAACTCAGGAGTACTCTCCTCAAAGACAAACATAAATAAAGACAAAGCAGATGGGGAAGAAAAAAATAGATGTAATGGGTCCACACATGTGTTATCCATATTCCGGCCACATGACCATGTGTGTCCACAGACGGGTGCATCTCCCCGGGACAGCAGCTCAGAGAAGTCAAACAATCTGGTCACTAGCTTCCAAAGTACACAATAGACCCACAAAAACAAAAAAATAGTAAATAAAACAATTTTTTGGTCAGTCCTTCTCTTTGAGTACCACCTCCTTAAGTAACGTCATATGAAACCAAAGAGGAAGTCCACTTCAGTAAATTATTGTCCTCGAGGGTGGAGTGCGGAGTGCGGAGTGCCGTCAGAGTTCAATGTTCAACGTGATGGTCGATTTTAATTAATTCACTGGACCATTCATGAAGTGGAAGATAAGTGAATGAATTTATGTGCGCTCTTCGTACGCATACTGTCCTCGTTCCTTGTGCGGCCTATCACATTTCAGGGGCAGGCGTATTGAATGTCCTCAAGAGAGGAAAAGAAAAAAACAAAAGCATTTTACACACGTGCAGAGAAGTGATACGAGTAATTACCATGTCATCGTGGTGGTGGTGGAAGTGAAGTGTGTGTTTGGGTAAGTGAACGCCGGCGAATTTTGGGAAGAGGTTGGCCATATTCTTTGAAAGGAGCGTATTCCTAGAATTTCTTGTCGCCATTCAGTAACTTGAAGTACATAGCATGGCAAATTTATGTTCCATATATGTATGCATGTGAAGTAAACATTTCCTGGAAGAAGAAACAAGCTCAGCATTCACTCACATGTAGTCCCTGCTATTTTATGTTAAGGGTAACAAGATAATAGAAATCTAACCATGCATTTTCGAAAACAACTCTTTACACTTGTGGCCGGAAAAAAATGTTGAGTGCGCGAGAGAGAGTTTTCTAAAGAAGAAGAAAATTCCCACACCCAAACAGAACCATGAAAAACTTTTAATAAGCGCACTTATGGGCCAATCCTTTTTATTCTCAACTGAAAGGCATTTTCAAGTCGGTTGTGATCGGTGACATCGTGTGGTACACTAAAACTTTCCAATATGCGGACACATTAAGACATTCAAAAGGACCTTATTTTGCGGTCTATGTTTGACCAAAAAATTAGGTTACTTGAACTTAAACTCGCTGTCTGGAGAGGCATTTTAGTCCACCACGGACTGTAGCGCCACAAGAAGAAGAAGAAGTTAAGCTCAAAAATGAGACTACATACATTTTGAAAACCTCTTTGAACAGTAGCCAGGGTGTGACTAGTATGACCGACCTTCTAAGTTACCAAAGCCAAAGCCTACCCTTAATTGTTATGAATTCTTCAAGTTCATTTTTGGCTAAGCACTGACAACGAGTTTGTTCATATTTGCCTGTTTTCATAGATTTACAGAGATTCCTAATGGATTTAAGGAGGAATTTTTTTTCGATTAACTTTCCATTGGTCGCTCCATTCCGCAGTGTCCCCAATCGTATACAAATTTCTTCTATAGTCAGTTTTGAAAATTTTCATTTTCAAAAATTCATCGAAATTCGTTAACTGAGTTCTAAGAAATTACGGCAAATTTCGTCCTTTACGCCCTTTGCCCATCAATTCCATATGACACAAATCTTATTTCACTGTCCTTTCACATTCATCTTATCCCAACACCTTTCACATTCCGGAAACATATTTTGGGGTGCAGATTATCGTAGTATATCCCTTTCTTTGATGTCTTTCAAAACGCAGTTAGAAGTTGAACTTCTGGGGCAATGCTAAAGAAATTGACCACTACGTGCTGTCGGTGGCTGTTTTTGGTGAGTTTCTGCGAAATTCTGCTGGAAACGAATTTTTTTTCAGAGCATCTTATTAGGCGACACAAATCCATTTGAAATTATGGCCACAGCAGTCCTCCGCCGTTCGACATCTCTTGGTTTCAACTCGTTCGTCTCTCATTTCCTTGTTTTTGAATAAATCCAAATTTCCTTAACCGAACAGAAATTGTCCGCTGAGTCACTTCTAACGATTGTGCGAGTTCGCTTCGCGTTTCTCATGGATCTTGAGTTGGCTTCTTTTTGGGCTAGCTAAGACGCTCTTTGTCTCTGACGTTAAAATCACCATTTTCTAAAAAAAAAACATTTCCTGCGCATGTGACCCAAACCTTTACTTACTCGAACGCAAAATCACTAAGGCGAATATATTGCAAACTATTGAATCGGAGATTTAATTCCAAGAGTGTGTATACATATTTTGTTCTTTTAAAATCCATGCCACAATGTGTCTGTCTTTCGCAGTTTCGAATAGTTGGTTTCTTGAGTCTTGTAGCATAAAGAATCTGTGTAAGCTGTGTTATGATCCGAGCGTTTTGTGCATCCAAATATGGCTAGAGCTGTGGCTTATGTCATACCTAAACCCTTAAATGAACCACAATTGCAAACAAGAAACCCTCAGGTCTTTTTGATGTCAGTCTGGCAAGATATTGTTGAATGACCAAATAGCATGACCGATCTACTTAAGAGACTTGAAGAGTAGGGGTAACTAATTATTTTCTATTGCATTCAATGCATAAGATCTTCTTACATTTGTGTCCAAAATGTATTTTCCCCGAGAAGGAGACTCTGATACGATACCCAAAGTATTGATTTTCAATCAGTTGTACCCAATTTTTAAACATCTCACACCAACCCTCATGAATTGTGTTGTTACCCTTCTTTCAAACGCAGACGACAAAGAAATAGATCATTGAAACTATCATCTGTAATTGATTGGTGATGTGAATAGGGGTCTGCGGGTGTTGGACAATGTATTCGAATTTGACGAGTATGGTAATTGAAAACATATGTAGGCGTTGTTATCCAATATTCATGTGATGATCTTGATTTGATGTTGACTTCGATGACTTCGCATTGAGCTGCTTGAGTAAAGCCAGGCTTCCAAGACGTTTTAAGAAATCTTAAGCTTAGGTCTTTTGACCATGGTAACTTTTTGAAATACTTACAATACAGATTCTGATTACATTAAGTTCGTAATCTGCTTTAACTGAAATTAATAATTGAGTGGCACTACAGTCCACCAGAGACCATGGCCTAGCTTCTACAACATCTAGTCGAATTGTGCTTGCTTCTGTTGTATCACAAGTAGAAGGGACCTACAATCTTTTACCGACCCCGAAGGGCGAAATTTGAGAAGATTTTCATAGACAATTGCTACTGTTTGAGTGTTTTTAGCAACTCGAAAGAGGTGGTGCCGTGAAAAATGCGAGGTGTTCAGTCTGGGAATCGAACATGGACCTTCGGCGTGTGAGTCGACGCACATACCCAGCACACCACGGATACCACTTCGACTGATATAAGGGATGTTTATAACCATTTGATTTGTCAGAGGTGTGGAGTCGGTTGAAAGTATAAACTAATGCCTTGAAAATGTCAGAAGAAGTCGGGGCTGTTGCCTTGAACTCTACTCACTATCAGAAAATTTAATTTGCAGCATTTTTCAGACTTAAATTTTTGCCGTGCAATGAGCTCTTCAAAAATACTATGAATTCAAAATCTGTTCTGAATTGGAAGAAGCTCCTACAGGCCCCTTGCAAGTGCTGCCAGGTTTCTCTTTTATGGGATTACAGGGACTGCAGCAACCGATAAACTTTTCAACAATGTAAGCTTAACCATGGAATATCGAATTGCAATTGCAGCCGCAATTAGGTATAAATGATTTGACACATCATTGTTGGAAGGGGCTATAAGGAAACCGAGCTCTCTTTGCACCGTATATATATATATATGCGATCTGGCAAGACTGCCGGTAGCACATTAGTTGGCGTGACCTAGAGACACTGTCTTGTAGTCTACCATGCCCTCAAATTAGGAATTATCTCCACTTATGCTTGAAGAGTGACAGGAACTCAGATAACTGTGAAACATAGGCTCTACGCATGTCCTGTTCTAGCAAGGACTTAACATTTGGCAACATTCCTTCGGCTCATAAAAAGATGTGGAGCCATTTCTTCTTTTCAAATTGTTCCCATATATTTTAATTTCTTTGCCATTCACCTCCTTCTTGGGTCAACTCAGTGTTTCGCGGTATTCCACTATACGTGAGGCTCAGCGACATTGTTTTACTCGACGACCCATTAAAGACGCTTCCGTCTGAATGACAGTAAACGCTACATTCACGGTTCATCGTTTTCTTCTTATAACTTCAATGAATGGATCAGTGAATTCGTTCCCAACCTTGACGGACCTCGGACGGATGACTATCGTCATCTTACACCATCTGGCGAGTTTGGTATGAATGTCCAATTTAGACATAGCTGGAGCCTTGAAATAAACGTTTAGCTAGTGAATGTCGACGCTCATTTCAACACGACTCTTCTTCCGGATCTGTCGCAGGATCTGATCTAGCGTGGACTTCCCTTGTTTCCCTGGTCCTATTAGATCAGTCAAGATACATCTCCTTAAGCTAAGTAGAACCGTTAATTTTACTCTTAATCACTTGGCCCAAAAATTGGCTTGAAATCATCGATTGTCAACCAAGAACACGTCTGTTGCCCTTATCCTGGGTCACATCTTGACGTAGTTTTTTTTCTGCATTCACATTTCCTTGTACGGCCTTATAATTTCAATCGGAAACCCCGTGATTATTTATCCAGTTAGGGCTTCCTTCTTTTTCGCCACGTTTACACATTCCCACACGTCCTCCGAGCAGACGCAAAAGCTCCAGTTCTCCCTCGGGAACAAAGGAGTGAATTAAAAAAAAAATCAATTAAGCAAAAAATCGTAAATCAGAAACACTCATTTGCGCGTCCAAGCAAAGGCGCTGGGCCCCCAGCAAATCCTTTTGCACGCATCCATTCCTCAGTGCAAGTTTATTAATGTCTTTTCACACCCCGAACCCAGCACTCGGACCCCAAACCCATTAAGTCGTCGAGTGGGAATTTCGAGAGAGAGAGGGAGAGAGTGAGGGAAAATTTATAATAATTACACTCACTTCCTCCCATCAAGACGCTGCCTCCGAGGGGAGATTTATAGAGGTGTACTCGAGGTCGTTGTGTTTTCATTAGGGTTCGCAGACGATAATTAAAATATGACGACTATGAGCGGCCCCCGCCCCCCGTAACCTTTATGCACACGTACAAGTCGAAGTCTGCGCGCGACAATAGTCGCCCCACAGAGCGCGCCGTCGACGCATTGAATTCGATTTCACAGCCAAAGCGACTGCCATGGCCAATCTCGCGAGGCCCAGACGTCGTTGAATTAAGTTCCCAATAAAAAATTCGTTAGGCTGCTGCAAATGGGAAACGCTCGTAAAAGTCCCAAATAAAAATCACTTGATTTGTTCCCTCCTGATACGTTATCTTGTCTGTATTGTGTATCTGAGCCTAATGGTGGAAGTAGGGTCGTAAAAGTTGACTCGAGGTGAGAGGACCGCGTCGCCGCCGTTGCTGCTGCTGCTGTCGCTGCCGCTGCCGCTGCCTCTGTCATACGCCTTAACGGCAGTTGAAGAGGTGATGTCGTAAAAGTAAACGTAAATCGCATTAGCAGACACGCATTCGGAATTCCTGGTGTCTCGGTTTAGTGTGCTACTGGCACTGCACATCCTGTGAGGGGCAAAGATGAGTGGCGGCGACGAGGATGTCCTTTAGTGCCTATTTCACTTTACCCGTTTTTTGGGAAATTGAAAATTTCAATTGAACAAATGTATCACCTCGAATCTGCGGGGACGGAAGACAAATTTCAATCGGTTAATGTTCCCGCCGAGCACAATGAGCACTCGCTCCCGCACGCACACAGCCGAAGGTGAATGCCCAATCAGGGTGATATTGCGAAAGTGTATGACGCTGTGCGGTGCAGAGGTTGTGGTTGAGCCGGAGGGGGGAAACATTTTATCGCTTTGCAGGGATTTTGATGCCAACTTCGATGGCAAATGCAATATTTCCGATTGGGACTTAGATTAAAAGAGTTTTTTGGGATAATTGCGGATCGCTGTCCCCGTACCATCCGTTTGTGGCCCGTCCCAGAGTGACATTTTTTTTATTGATACGACGCCTGCTGTGCACCCTGGTGAAGCTGCTTCTTTAGCTGACATCTGAATGCTGGCATCAATCTCTCTTTAAGCTATCAATTTATGCCTCAAATCCTTATCAGCCGACTTCATGAGGTCCGTCATTGTTCCGTGGCCACGTTCGTGACTCGTTCTCTCTTCGGGAGATATCACATTACAGTGCCGATGCCCATTTGGAAGGCTTATCGAAACAAGGTGTGTAATAGCCCCTTCGTGCCTCCACGATGTCATCGAACTTTCTAACCCAGTCAGTACAACAATACAATCCCGTTGTAAGATTAGAAGCATTCATCTTGCATTATTGCCGCTTGTTCGGCACTCAAGTACCCTCACAAGGCAGTATTCATTGTTTTCGACTGGAGAGTATCGATGACAACCTATCAACGATCCGTTGAGTGCGCGTGATAGAGATGAAAGCCAAACAGAACAAGCCCGTTCCCTCAAGGGCTTTCATGCAAAGTGTTTTCTCCTTCGCGTCGACAACGGGCGATAAAGACGCCAAACAACCTGACGCTTGCACGGGCTATCCGTAGAACGTTACAATTGACCTAGTTCGTCTAAAGTCACAGACATCCAGTGTGCTGCAGACAAAACAAATGTGAAAGCCTACGGCTGAGTGATTTTGTCAACAAACACTCTTTTCCCTGTGGCGGAACGGAAAGCTAATCATTTACAAATGCTTCAACACCTCGCCGCCACCCTCATTTGTCAAAAAGATGTCTGTTCTCGCGTGTGTTCCGGAGGAGAAAGGGTTTCATTGATTCCGAAGAGAAGAAAAAATAAAACGAATCGGTCGGGTTGAGTGTGAACTGACTGCACACGCTCATATGCTGACGTAAGATAAGTCGAAAGCAGTCTAACGACGGAATAATTTCCTCTCAAATTTAGACGGAGGCACCTTAATCCGCTTAGCTAGCCGAATTTCGGCGGCGGCGCAGGGAACAGCGCGAAGCAATTAATTTCAAATGTGGGACACTAAGCCCACCGACGAACCGACGAAAGGTACGGCCAAATTGAGCCTTTCCCTGTCCACCACTGCTAATTACCCCATTTCAGGCGGGAACACACACACGCACACTCGACTCCACAGCACTCCCTTTCTCCCGTCAGACGAGACGTCTTAGTCGGACAGTTTCCTTTGTAGGCACTTGCGTGATGGACATTAGGTAATTAACAAACGTACTTCCTGCCCATACAATGGTGACGGCTGTTTTGTTCCAAGAATGTGTCCACATTCTCAAGTGCCACCAAGTGACTTTCTCCCTCTCTCTCTCCCTCTCCTTCTCTCACTTCACTCCATTGAGGGGAATTGAAGTTTAATGAGCCCATCTCTAACTTGAAATGGAAATGTATCCGAGCACTTAGCGTTCAGTTCAAGTGTTGGGGGGGAGGGGGGAAGGAAGGGAAAACGAACAACTCAGTCAGTCCAGTCTGGCTGTCATTGGAGCACGAAGGGTAAATACAGAAAATAATATTTATTCATGTGCACTTGACGGTACAAGTGATCCAGGTTCGGGACGGCGGACAAAGTGGACACAGTGGACGCAGTGGACGTGCAGGCCATTTGTAATGAGAAATTCAGGTGGCATCGATGTTTATTGACTTCGATTTGTTTGTTTGATGAAATATTCTTATGGCTTGGCACTTCTCATGGTGGTGGCGGTGGTGGGAAATTTTTGTCTGCCCGCAAACACACTCATGCATTCAATGAAGTCAAAAACCCGTCTCCCACAGAAGAGCTTTTGATTGCGATGAAAGGCGATGACGGTTGGTGGGAGGGAGTTGGAGACACGAAACTAAATTTTTAACAAATCTGGTTATTTGTGGGAACACAACCAGATTGTGTGTTGATTTCAGCGAATTTCGGCAACAGGGCAAATTTGTTGAGTGTGCCTATAGTGAACGACGTAGACCACATAAAGCGATTCTTCTTGTGGTGCTACAATCCGCGGTGGACCTGCGCCTGAGGCAGCCCCACTCCGCTCGATTTGTGGGGGTCTTGCTGCCATGGCTTTAGACAGCCAGTCACTGATGTCAGTCTTTATCGACTCTTCGATCGTGACCAACTGTCTCATGACTCCTTACGAAATTGCTAAGAAGTTCAAAATTCTAGGTGCTACGTTCGAGGTTAGGGAACGCAAGTCAATTTCACAGAATCCCTACAGACTTTCAGTTTTGAACGGTCTCACATCGATATTGCTCTTTCTATTCGTAATCTTTTTCCAGGGGAAACTTATGGCAGATGGTCAACAATTAGAACATATTAACCAGACCCATCGCCTGGTGAGGTAAAAAATTGGCACTACAGTGGACATCATTAAGAGACACCATCTTCTAGGCAAGCATGCATAGGCGGTGAGAAAACGCGGTGATCGTCTTCATTCTATGACGCTACAGTCCGAGGTGGACCTGGCCTCAACCACAACACGCCTCTCCAGGTAGCACGATTTCTTGCCAGTTGTCTCCAATTTTGAACCGAAAGTTTATTGAGGTCCTTCTCTACTTGTGTGCCCCATCTCAAACTAGGCCGTCGTCTGTTGCGTCGTCCCAATGTCACCCATACCCTTGGAGCGGTGGTGTTCATACACTGTACATGGAAGACACTTGACCAGACGCACTTGACCAAGTTGGTCTTTGAATCTGCTCCAGATGCCACCAACGCATATAGGACCAGAAACCAACTATTATGGTGCATGATACCAGGAAATATACAAATCCGCGGATCAGATGGGCTTAGAAAAGTTTGCCAAAAGAAGTACACATCAATAGAACAGAACAGTAAAAGGAGGTGGTGGGCGCGTGATGGTAGGGAATGTAAGTCAGCATTTGGCTTCGACAACCTAGTGTTCGTAGAATCTGCAATGGTTCGATATGTTTATTTAAACATTTTGAAGAGTAGTCTGCAACAAGGTGCCAGAATGCTGGGTGTAGAGATGCCATTTGTCTTCCAACAAGATGTACTTCCAGTATTGTTCAAGATTGGCTATTGTCTCCTCGAACACTAGGAGATTCAAAGACTAACTTGGTCATGTGCGCCTGGTCTGTGTCTTCGGATACAACGCTGGTAAGGCCATGTAGAGTGTATTAACATTACCACGCCTAGGCTATGTGTGATATTGGAACGACGCAACAGAGGACGGCCTAGTTTGAGTTGGCGCACACAAGTAGAGAAGGACCTCAATTAACTTTCGGTTCAAAATTGGAGACTATTGGCAATTTTCGAACTCAGCTGGAAACCTCGCCGCAATTGCCGGACTTAAATGTTTTCACGAATTAAGTTATAGACCCAATACATATTTAAAGCTGGGAGTGCGAGTTTCAGTTCAAGTGACTGTACATCAATTGAACTTCGGACTACCTTAGGATTATCCACTTCCTTGGTTAGAGCTACCGTCGACGGTTGGGTCTCCCAACAGCACAATGAGATATGGCATGACTCTCTAGGATGCAGGCTGACCAAATGCATGCTCCCGAACGTCAATAAGAAACCCGCCGCCTTTCTGTCAACTCTAGACAAAAAAGAGTGCAGAAAACTTGTCGGCATACAAACGGGACACTTTTCCTTCAGTAAGCACCTAAGTCTGCTTGGGCTAAGTGAAGACACTCTTTGCGACGCCTGTGGCGAAGGTAAGGACACTTCAGAGCACTTTTTCTGTTAATGTCCCGCCTTTGCTCGTATCAGGTGGCGGCTGTTTGGCGCTGATGTGGTGGGAGCTGAAAACTTAACATCTTTATCACAGCAGCGCCTGCTGGTCTTTTTTCGGAAAACCAGGAAACTACAGTAAACAAAGGTTACTGCTTGGTAGTGCAATTGAGTCTGAGCGTTCCAGTGCGTGTGTATCCCAACCTCCAACAAAAAACAACTGAACTCCAATTTCTGCGCATAATAGAAAATCTCTTCGAATTGTTTTCACTACCAAGTAATAGCTGTGTCCCACTTCCGACCAAACCACAAAGCAATATTTATAGCGCTCAGGAAAGTGGACAAAAAAAACATCGAATTTCTCCGCCACTTCGGAACGCATCCGACACTTAAAACAAACGCATTTTCCACTACTGAAGCAATCTTTGTTTTCCCCAAGCCATCACGCCATTTCCGAGATAAAAACGCCGAGTGTGAGGCTAATTAATAATAATGGCGGTGGAAGCACTAAAACAAAAAATACCGTACGTAACCTCTCTAAGCCCACAGCGAACCACCAAATAGGCTCGTAAAACAAACGCTACGTTGATCGATTACGAAGTCAGGTGTAAAATACACGAATTCAAGCTTATGCCGCGACACACTTCGATCTCATCCTGTGATAATAAAACCCGCTAATGGTTATTTTACACCACTTGTGATAAATCATATTCAAAAGAGCCTTCACTTCTGGAAGAAGACACCGCCGCGCTCGGCAATTTCCCATCCAAGCCCAATATCCAGCATTCCAGAAGCAGCTGTGCGCATTTATTATGAGATGAGACAACGACGATGACGACGACGACGACGACGACGTCGACCTAAAGCCGAACGAAACATGTCTTTTAAAAATAGCTCCGCCTCGAGACGCCTGTAACCTCAGAAGAAACTTCTACCATTCTATTCCTGAGCAATGATTAAGTGTTTTCCTAAACTCCCAGGGCTAATAAATTTCCTGTGTGTCCTCCCGAAGTCGAAGAAACGAATTGTTGGTGCGAGTCATTAGCCCTCAGCATCAAAGCGCTCTGAAGATGACATATTCAGGGCTCCACGACTTCCAATCTCCCCAATGCGCCCCATGTCCCATACCGCACGGCACACACACAGCCATCAACATCAAGAGGAACACAATCTCGAAATGCAGGCCATCGGAAAGGTCGCACTTCATATCAACACCCCAGGGTGCAATCGATGATTGTCAGGGAATCTTAATTGAATTTTCCTCATAAGATGAAATGTCTGTTTTTGGAATGGAGACGGTCGGGTATTTTTGTTTTTGTTTATGCCTACCCGCCGCCACTGCCACCGCCGTCGCCGATTTCGTCCCACACACATGCCGCATGGGGTGCTGGGGCAGAGACAGAGCCAGTTTGGGGCTACTTTGACGTAGCCTAGATTTGTGCTCCGTGCCTTTGTCTTTGTCTTCGTTTACGAGTCCCCAATGCAATAAACACTCCTTTTCGGGCCGCAGAGCGCATTTTAATGTCCCACAATCGAACGAAAGAGGACCGAAAGCTTCCCGAGGAAAGTCGCCTCCTTTGTTGGCTGGCACTTTTAACAGTTTTAACGATGCGGCTGTCCATCGTATCGAGGAGATGGGCGCTCGGAGATGGAGAATTTAAAAAACGGATTCTTCGAAAATGTGCAGTAGCCCTCCGGAGGGCATTTAGTCTGCTTTAAATCTGATTATCACACATGACATGGTAGCAGCAAACATGCACGCATGGTGTGAAAGATAAACACACTGTGCGAGTGCTGCACCGTGTGCTGGTGGTGGTGGCCGGTGTCGACTCAGATGCATTTCATTTTAATGATTTCCTACAAATAGGGCGTGGCCGGTGGTCAGTGATGCGGATGATGAGATGATGAGATGAAATGATGCGCTCGGCGACCCTTATGCTTGGTGCGAGTCAAAGACGGTCTAGAAAACATAAATCCCCCCGTCAAAGTGACAGAGATTGTGAAAGAGAGGGTTACTGGGAAGTGAGTAAACGAAAAACCGGAAGTCCCAACAATAGGAGCATCCCAGAGGACTTGTGTATTCTTTCACACCTTCTACGGGCATTTATTGATCAGAGATTTGGGTTTCCCTTGGGGCTCATAAATTACAAGAGTGTGTTGTGCTGAGCCATATCGGGGTTATGATCTACCCTGCGGGTCAGTGTATCACTTAATGCGCATGTGGCGGGTGTTGCTGGCTGCAGCAAGGACCGCCTGAAAGTAGCTCCTATGTTTTATTGATGAGGGCGATTTATAATATATATATATAAATTGCCGCTCAATCAATGTCCCCCCCCCCAGCCGTTGCCTTGCATGCAGGTGGTCTGTTGTCAGCAAGAACCCGAACGAATCGGACAAATCGTACGCTTATCGATTGCCTCACACGCAGTCAGTCTGCAGCAGCAGGTCAAAGGCAATTCCGATAGCCTTCTAACGAGGTCGCATTTCAAAGCTTGTTGATACACCGTAGTCAGATATGTATCGCATTCAACGCCTCTTTAAAAGCGACTAACTATAAATCTGCTCTCGCAACCAGTCGCTTTCAGCCCACAGTGGCTGCGATTGTTGGTCACGTCATTACATATACGAGACGCGGCTGTTTGATGAGGTGTCAGATATCGGAATCGTGAATGCGACCCTATTTTCACCGTATCCGGTGAATATGTTGGCATCGATCACGTCTTAATGCATTGAACTTCAGCTTCAGGCGAAGTTACACGAAACGCATAAAGGCGCGGATCGTGCTTATCGAAGCGCCGATCTAAATGTAAACATGTTCGTTGGGTTGGGAAGCACGAGCCGCTCTCGGCAGCAACTTGGTCTTCTAGTGAAGAAGAGTTGTGCGTTGAATACGCATGACGGCCTCTCTTACCGTCGGTGCCATATTTCTATGAATTTTGACGTGATCTTGTCAAACCATCAGTACAAAATGTTGTGGTGCTCTGCTGTCAGTTTGTGCAGCAAGAGTTGTTACAGTTGTTTGGGATGCCCTTCGAATACCTGTCCCAGCCATATGCTCTGAAAACACGTTCTCTGCCCGATGATACTCAACAGCTGGCAATATAGAACGCCTCTGTGTAGCCCAGCATCCCCTCATTCCAAACGCAGTGACTAATTGTTGTGATGCATCCCTCATCGTGGCGTAGGGGAATCGGATTCCCTTAAAGGAAAACGATGTGCACAGAATCTAAACGTCTGATTGCACAATCCTGCCGCATTCGCATTGTCCCTCTCAAACGACGGCTACCTGCAGCCAAACAAAAGTGACGCACCGCACATAAAAAGTAGGAGGAAACCGAAGGAATTTAGATTTATGGAAAAAAAAGGAACTCCATCGAGATATAAAGGCAAACCCCATGCGGTGTGATAGAACAGAAAGCAAAGTAATGGGATCCTTAAAATGTCCTATTCTTCTTCGTGCACACACCCGCAGATAGTTCAAGGAAAAAGGGATCTTCATCGCAGCCACACAATGGCACACACGCACACCGAGAACAGATAAAACATCGTTCTTCCATTTCCTATTGGTTATCCGAGACAATAATAGGTCGGTCGGGTGTCTGAAAATGGAAAAGTGCCACAGACGCAGCAAACACCTGCTCGCACACATTCGTAGATTCCCATTCCCCCTGCACTGGCGGGCGCAGATGCATTTTTATTTTTTCTTATCTCAGATTTTTCCCTTGAAATCTGGACAACATATGTTACACTTTGGGAAGACACAATGGACAGCATTTTTCAAAAGGAATTATTTTTCTTTTCATCCCTCCCCCCAGCAGATCAACACCTGAGACGGCCGCCGTGCAGCGTGGATGCTTCCGCAAGTGGTTCTCGCGGCCATCGCTGCCGTTTGTGATTGGAATCCTGGCACTGGGTGGCGTGGCCTGCACCTTGGGCGGCATTGTGCTCGGCTCCACCGGGCTCATCGAGCACTCTACACAGTACCTGAGTGCAGCTCTGCTCATGATTGGAATCGGTGTATCGCTTCTAGTGATTTCTGGTGCAATTTGGAGGCTGAGCATCCCGGACGAGACGGACGAATGTCCCTGCTTCCGACACATGGAGACGTGCCGCAACTGCAACAGTCCCTACTGCAACAACCGCATTCTGCCCGGCAGCTATCACTTGTATCCAGAGTTCCAGCACCGTCCGCCGCCACCGTCGTATCTGACCAGCCTCAATGAGTGCGCCGTGGGGTAAGTTAGGCGAATCGGCATCTCAACGACCTGTCGCTCATGATTTCCGTTCACTTGCAGATTACTCTTCCACCGGGACATGACTGGTGCATTGAGTCAACATCAACAGTTCCGGATTAACACACCGCCGCCACTCTACCGATCCACAAATTCCTTGAGGTGAGTTTTGCGTTGCTCCTCCGCCCTCAAAGTTCTTCATTAACCGCTTGTCCTTTTCTCATTTGCAGTGTCTTCCCTCCGGCCAGTGGTCAAATGGCATCGACAAACCCTGCTCAGCCGCAACTAGCCGCCGAACCCCTGACGTTCGCTTCGTTGGAGAATCCCGTGCCCAAAGAGTTGAACTACCTGGAACTAGATTGACTTCGGACTGTCGGCCGGCGGTTCAAGGAGAGAGGCTTGCAATTGACTCACATCTGTACATGACTGATATCCAAATAGTTGCATATGTGCGCGATATTTACACTAGGGTAGGGGACGTTTTTTGTTTTTGTATATTTTCTAAGCTTTACATCGTTGTCTTCAAAACTCAAGTCAGGCGGACGAGCGTGGTCGCCTGTTCATGTGGGTGGGCCAACAATTTTTTTTTTCGAGGAGTAACTGTACATAGAAGATTTTGACGCCATATTCTCATTTATTAATTATTTTAGAAAAGTTAAGTTTACGTACTCACTGACACTTGTACAAATGTCTTTATCCTCCGAGTCCTTGGAGGGTCCTAGTTTAAGGAGAGGAACTAACAAGAGAAAATATATTTTTTTTAATAAAATTGTGTAAATTTACGGTGAAGTGGATTTATTTGTCGTTTTGAAAAGAAGTGCAAACAAATTTTGAAGATGTATCCTACACCAATGAGCTGACGATGTTATGTATCACGCAGCTAAGACAGGAGTACGGTATTTTGAGAAGACAAGGGTAGTCTGTCCTGTAGCGCTTGGTTAGTAGATGGCAATGGGTGACGTGTAACACGTTTCTTTGACAAGTGAAGGTTAACAAAAAGGCAGCGCTCTTATACAGCTGGAAAAGATCAGCTTTCAGGTTTCTTTTAGCGGCCCAGGTGGTATTTAACGGTGTATAAATACTAGGGTTGTCATATTTGAAATGAAATCTCGAATTAAATTAATTAAAAATAAAATTCAGAAATAAGTAGGGTGCACATTGGATAATCAATGAAAACGAGGGAGAAGATAAGGAAATGAAGGTTTGGAACAAGATCCGTGCCAAACGCAAACTGAACTCGTAGACTCGTTCGGAGCGTCCGTTAAAGAAACTCGGTTTTATTCAAATGCAAGAATATTGGTTGCTGGACGAGTTGAAAACAAGAGATGTCGAAAGGCGATTTTTTTACCTCGGAATTGCTTCTCGAAAGACATCAAAGAAAGGGATTTTTGTACCGATGGTACCTGCAGATGAAAAGGTGATATACAACGATAATTCCAATAAGAAAAAAAATACTATACAGGGCCTACCTTAACTCGTCCATCACTGTCTACATCGACGCCAAAGCAGATGCTCTACTCGCTGCTAAATTCTAGCAAAACCATGGATAGGAAGCGCCGCGCATTGTGTCAAAAACGGTCAGAAACGACCGTTGATCGGCATGACAAGGTTAATTTGCAACATAATAACTCTCAGCTTTACGTAGCTGTAGCGGTCAAAAACTACCCGTCAACGCTGAAATGAGAGGTTTTACCGCGACCGCAATATTCTCCAGATCTTGCTCCTTCCGAGTACTGGCCTTTCCGAAGAATTAAAAACGATTTGAGGAGTCACCGGTTCTGACTCAATGACTCAATGATGGGATCGATGCTAGGGAGGACTAAACTTTTGGAGATGGTATTCCACGTGGTGTAGTGGGTTAGTGCGTCGACCCACACGCCGAAGGTCTAGGTTCGGTTCACGGACGGGACACCTTGCATTTTTTCACGGCACCACCTCTTTCGAGTTGCTGACAACACTCAAAGAGTATCAATTTGTCTATGAAAACCTTTCCAAATCTCGTCGTTCGGAGTCGGCAACAAACTGTAGGTCCCATTTACTCGTGAGAGAACAGGAGCACGCACAACACGAGTAGTTGTTGTAGAAGCTAGACTCTGGTCAGTTGAGTGCTGTACTGCCACTCAATTATTATGATTATTATTACCAGAGACAGTAGTTTTTTGAGCACAAAATAAAAACGTATTAATTTGTACTTCCAATATGTTATCTTTATATCGGAACTAGGAACAAAAAAAAATTAATGCGGAGATAATTGCGTACCACTTCTAACCCCCCCGATATTGAATATCGGGGCTATTGCTTGATACAGACTCCAAGATGAATCAGGGAAGGGACATTCCTTTTGGCGTTTCAAGTTTTTAAGGCTGGTATCTTACACCTGCCTACATCAGCTGTCATTTAAAGAGTCACAATAAAAGCTGAATATTCGCCATTTACGAAAATAAGTCGCTTAAATTAAATTGAAATGAAATTTATAACAAATGTTGTGTTTCCAACGTAGCCACATCTTGCGCATTACGCGCTCATTATAGTAGTCATAATCGAATGTCTACGTAAGGAGTAGATAAAGTTGTGGTGAAATGTGATGATATCGGTGTGGTCTTTGTATGGTCAGTCGAAAATATTACCGCTGTAAGTAAAAGTGCTGCTTATGATTTAAATAAATCGACTCATCCGGTGTTTGCAGCAATTGAACGTGCCATCCTCCTCATAATGGCCTATGGATTTGCATCTTAATCCTTTAAAAGTTTAAATTATGCAGCACTTGAAGCCTGTTTACCATTTACAACGCTGTAGATGTGCTTCTTGGTTGTTGAAACGAAAGAATTTTAAAATAACACCTTCTTCAGTCAAGAGACAAATTTCTCACTTCACACAAACAAAATTGCCCCCAGTGGAGCTCAGAAAACCCATATGTAAGTGGTCGAAGTATGCTTTACTGTCGAAGAATGCGATGTCCTAAGGGTATCATCGGCTCGTGTTTCTAACAAAACGCCATTGGGTGAATGGTTGCACTCAACTCGGAGTTTTTAAGTCAGCGATTGAAGTTTATGACTTTTGTTCCAGAAAGACGGGACAACAAGCCTCACATCGCGACAAGCTATGGCTTAATTGCTGGAGAAGTTTCCATCCTTTCCTACCCGTTTAGCTTACCTCGCCCCCAACCAAGATCATGCGATTTGACATAGTTTCTCCTTGGCTACTCTTCATCGGTAAAACAGCTTTTGCCAATCAAGCTATCCCATTGCTCTTCAAGGAAATCAATGAAAGATGTACACTGCTGATGGTCACTTGGTAACAGATTTTGGACCAACTGTAGGGTCAACTGATATGAGCTAATGATGCATTTTTACTGCCTATTTGCCTTCTTCCTTCTTTCTATACCCAATATTGTGAATTGAGCAATTAGGATATGGAGGCTCTAGGCTACTACAAAGCAGAAATTACCGCCCTCCATTAGATGCAATGTCATGGGCGGGTCCAAAAGATGAAAACCTGCTAGTTTTAATGCCTTTTGCTGCAGCAAATAGTTTAAACTTTTCGTCGGCCTCTTCCCTTTGAACAAATTAAACACCCTCTACTTGATATACATACCTGTCTGAACGCGAATCAAAAAATGTCAAAAAGAGAAATAAAAGCAACTTAAACTTAAAGTACCCTGCACCTTGACACAAACTCTCTCTCTCAAAACCAACTTTTTTCAACCCCTAAACCCCATCCCATTGAATTGAAAATTTTAAATCATAAATTTCACTCCACGTCACCAATAGCTGCCAGCGACGTTTGACGGCATCGTCATGAAACGCTCACTCGCTACAGCTTCTCCGGTCCAAAATGAATAGGAAAATAACACACGTCCACTAATAAAATACTCGTACATACATATTTCAAGGATATTCGAGTACCAACAGCAGAGTACCCTAAATTACAGCACGAACCCACGTCAAAAGCATCCACAAGTTCAATGGGGTGATGTCAGGACAAGGCCTTCAATTTTATCAAAACCCCAACATTTTGTGTCAAGCTCCTTATGACATGGGTACCGTAACGAACCGCCACCGCCGCCGTGCACCAACGGAAAGAAATCCCTCCGACCGTAATCGATAAACTCGATTCGTTACATTTCCAGCAAAGTTCCATGCCCTCGCCGCCGATGCCAAACTCAAATCACCGCACCAGCAGCACATCCGCACATGCCAGGAAAGTAAATCACTATTTAAATCAATACACTTCGGGACTACTTAACATGAAATGGAAATATGAAAATCCTCATGATAGTAATTTATCGATACACGAGCCCCCACACACACACACACACGGCCCTGCCGCCGGACCCAGTGTATCGCAACACTCCCAAGGAAATTGGCATCGTCGAATAAAGGTTTAATGAACACATATCCATTGACGGAGCAGGGACAGGCGTAGGGCGTAGGGCGTAGGACGTAGGCAGGCGTGTGTACATCAGGAGCTTTAGTGCCATGTATGCGCATTATGACATGGAAGTCAATTTGTTTTCGGGACAAAAGCCGATCGATATCATGTTTCAGGAATATGTGCCACTCCTGTGCGCTCCTCCCATTGATTGCCCAAATCATCCCGATTCCGTGCCGGAGAAACAGAATTCGAGTTGAGTATTCGATTTCAGGATTTTTAAACTCCATCCATGAGAATGTTGCTGCCGGAAAGATGCAGAGAACTTGCATGAAGAGATGGGATATGTCAAACAAGGGTGTATGGTGTACCCTATGTGGGAGATTTCAGTTTTTTTTTGTCAGGGGGAGCAACGATGTTTGCTCACGCGATGAATTGAAGGGGGCGCTGTTGTTATTGAAAGATGTTGATGAGCATGCTGTCAAACTCTTTCAGATGTTCTTCATTCGAAGAGTTGTGTGGAATGTCCGTAAGATTTGCCAAATGTCGCACGTCTTGTTATTTATGTCTTATTTGAAGAAAACATAATTGAAGCGATATTCGGAAGCAAGCCTAGGTATCACACCAAGGTTGATTGCAGACTAATTTCTGTAGTGTTGGCAGAAGCTGTCCTACGAATTGGATTAGACGAGTCTGGCAGGGCACGAAATTATCTTTCTTATCGAAGAAGAAATGGCACAATAGCGGTGATGAAACGAAAGATACCTCTTGGTCAATCGTAGAGTCTTTGCAGTTCAAAGGCAATCGGTAATATAGAGTAACTGGCAACAAAACACTGACTCTGGTGCATTAATCAGGCAGGATGAGACAGATGTCAATATTTATGTTAAGTGTCAGCGCCGCTGTGGTATTTGAGTTATCCACATACACCCCAGAGGAACGAAATCACAGAAATTCTTTGTACATGCCACCTCCATATGCGATGGCAATACTTTCTAAGTGGTCGTACAAATTGGCAAGAATGTAGACTGTAGTGGCACAATGCAAAATTCGTATGTCGCTGGTATCCAAAACGTTTTATTTAGGATGAGCAAAGCTGGTAGTTGTCAACGCTCGCCAATGACTGTCGTTTTCAAAAAATACGAACCGATGATGACCCTAGTCTCAAATCTACACCAAATTGTGTATACATTGGCCACAATTGAATCTCGTCTGAATAACATCCCAATTTAAACAATTTTGTGTGGGGACATAAACAATGAGTCTTATCACGGATATTGATTTATGATTTCTCGAAAGCACCAGAGTCCTTTCAGTGACCAGGTCACTTGTCGGATTCCTCAAGTTGTGGTCAGACAATGTCAATTTCTTCTCTGGATAAAGTGACAGTAGCCTTTGTTGCTGAGTACGAAGTGGTCTAACTTTTCAAAGTAGTAGGCAATGAGTTGGACGGGAGTCAAGGTCGGGAACGAACTCACCGAAACCTTCAATATCAAAAATGGTCTTAGACAAGGCGACGCACTGTCATGTGAATTCTTCAACATCATTCTTGAGAAGATCGTGAGTAACGCACAAGTCAACAGTAGAGGCACGATTTTCCAAAAGTCAGTTAAATTCTAGCATACGCCGACGACATTGACGTTATTGGGCGAACACAGCGAGCAGTCAATGAGGCGTTTGTTGGCATTGAAGCAGAATCGGCTAAAATGGGTCTGGTGTTTAATGAGGGCAAAACGAAGTATATGCTATCATCAAGGAAGGACACACAACATCGTCGTCTCGGACAGAGCGTCACACTAGGTAGTAGAAACTTCGAGGTAGGCAAGGACTTTGTCTACCTTGGCTCCGCGGTAAACGGGTACAATAACACCAGGACCGAAATCAAACGCAGAATCACTCTTGCCAATCGTTTGGCCTAGGCCAAGATGGCGCACACAAGTGGACCAACTTGGAGTGCGTAACTGGTGGTAGCTGGCAAAAGATCGTGCTGGCTGGAGAGGCATGATGGTTGAGGCCCAGGTCCACCACGGACTGTAGTGCCACAAGAAGAAGAGGAAGACATTGAGTTGGACAATGAACTCATCTGGAAACCATGATCGTTGGAAAACATGTCTGTTTCATAAAAAATGAGAACCTCTGTAAAATGCCAACTATAGAGAAAGAAGGTCTTATTTTCTGAATGCATAAACCCGCTCTTCAGCAATCTGGTCTGGGATCCATAATAGTGTGACTATACTCGTACTTAAGTATCAGGCTGGCAACTCATGTAGGGCCAAAGCCTATGCTTATGTTGCCTACCATCCTTGACGGTCCCGGTCACGCTGTTTCCAGTCACCCAAACTAAGTTCTCTAACGTCCGCGATCATTTTACCTTCTTAAGGTTCGGTCTTTCTTTTCTTCTCGAACCTGGAGGCTGGGACTCGACAACCCTCTTGATGGAGCGTTCTTGCCCATTTACTCAATGTGGCCGGGCGAGTATAGTCGACGGTATTTTACCTTCCGGACTACATTTTGATACATATCTAAAGCTGCCAGGATAAGCTTCTTTTAAAGCATAAGTGTTGGTGTAGGCCATGAAAATGTACCCTCTATCAAATATTGACACAACGGCAAATATCAAATAAAAATCGCATATCGACACTTGCCACTTTTTCATCGATTTTAAGGTCGCCTGTTACAGCACCTATGGAGAAGAATTATACAAAACGATGTCTGCTTTCCTACGAAAGTCGTATATTTAATGGAAAATGGGAACACTAAGGTCAAGAATTGACCTCGAAATTTGATGTCGAATGAAGACTTAGAAAAAGAAATGTGCTGTCATGCGACTAACTCAACATCATGTTTGAAATAATTGTTCAACACTAGAGCAGGACTCTTTTAGAAAACCGCTAAACAAGTCGCAAATGCCGACAATGTACACGTTACCGAAAAACTGCAGCAACGTCAGAATGTGAATGCAGGCATTGCTAAGAATATGCTGTCACCTATAAGGCACGCCAAACACTGACGTCTCAGAGAGAAACGTTCTGTACCAGTCAGATATAGCTTTAAGGATGTCAAAGATGTTGTCTACATACGGGCCTCTTCAAACTCTAAAACAGACGAGGCATATGGCCGTTCAACAAAATTCTCTATTGAACAACATCAGTGGTCTTCTATGGCGACATGGTGAATTTTGTTCCTCTTGGCTGCTTTGTGAGACATATTCTTCGGTTCTTGGACGCGTCTCCATAGATGGTAAGTGGAGTAGAAGATATGCTTCTTATAACAAACTGTTCGATCAATTTAGCCGGTTGAGTGGGGATTTAAGGATTGGGATGACTAGGGCATATAGAGCGGCTGAAAACTACCCCTGAGGAGGGCTGTCTCGACCTGAGCACGCTTGTTGGTTAAGGCCCGGTCCATCCCAGAGGAGGAGATGAAAGAAGAAGGCAACAAACTGTTGTCAGTTCTGACGTCTTACGAGGTGATCGTAAGAAAACAGACAGCAGACCTTAACGATAATGTTCAAATCCAAAAATCGCTTATAACTAGTTTTGCTGTGTCGTAGGCTTGGAGTGTTGGAACTCTTCATTTTTTAAATATCCGTCTATCTCGTACAATTTTAGGATTCTAGTAAAAACCTTCTACCTATAATTGAGCTGCACTACAAACCACAAAGGACAAGTGCCTAGCTTCTACAACAACTACTCATGTTTTGAGTGCTACTGTTCTCTCACGAGTAGAGGGGCTCTACAGTTTCTTGCCGACTTAGAACGGGAAAGAGATCGTGCCGTGAAAAAATGCGAGGTGTTCCGTCCGGGAATCGAACCTGGACCTTCTGCGTGGCGGTCAACGCACTTACCACTACACCACAGCGACCACAACCTACTGTACTTTTACTTGGATATTAGCCAAGACGTGAGCTTAACTGTACCAAATAGAGTGAGAAAAACACGTCAATGTGTCACACGAATTGACAACCAAAAACTTAGTGTAACATCCGACAAAATTCGTGGAACATCCCATCCCCGAAGAAAACTCAAAACAGTGTTCACTTACGAAGAGGTGATGTCATGAGAAACAAAGTAGTGAAGTGAACACTTCACACCCTATAGCGTCAAGTGTAAAAGCTTCAAATACTCCCGGAAGAGTGCACAGTCGAAGCAGGATGTAGTAGACATAAGACCACCGCCCGCACACCAATGTTGACAGTGCTCCATGGCGCTCCTTGCAGGATGGTTTTAATGGTTGCACACCATTCAACTTCATTGTGAATTTTAAACAATAGCACCGAAGCACTGTGTCTGTGAAATGTGGGCTGCAGCAGCCCGAGAACACCCTACAACCATATTCCACACAATTCAATGTACAGTATCGTACGTGAGGTGAATTTTGAAAATTTTAATTGACATGCGGCGTCTTTTGTTTCCTTTCCAAGGAGCCGAAACCCAAAACCTGAAAACTGAAAACCAAAGCCTGGAGGGGACGAAGGAATGAAATCATCACCCCCTCCCCCCCTCCCACTAAGACAGCGAGGACAGGAGACGACAATCAATGAGCGGCAGCATTGTGGGACGCAATTGAGGGGATTCGAAAAGGAGTCAATGGCTTTCGACCTAGGAAATGCGGAGAAGGTCGGAAAGTCAAGAGGCATCGTCACCAGTTTTATCGACATCGATTGGAAACAATTTTCGGCACTGAAGTGCGCTCTGCAGTATGTGCTCAGTGCTGTGAGCGCTGTGCGCTGTGCGCCATGAGGTGGGGTTAAATTTTTAAAATTCAATTGTACGGGATTCGGAAATTGTTGCTTTTGGAATATTAGCACTTTCGGCAAGACCTTAAGGAATTTAAGAGAAAATGCCGGACTTTATGTTGAGCGAAGTAAGTGCCTTTGACGTTCTGGTGAGATTCCGAAAAATCTTTTTACGCACGCGAGTGGAATAAGAAATGAGATGAGGGGTGGGAGGGAGGGGAGGGAGTGTATGTGGATTTCGGTGTATTTTTGTGTTTCGGGATGGGGTTTGTTTTTATACTACGATCGGCAGTCGATTTGAAATGTACGACTGAATGACAAGGCAGTTTCAACAGGCGTCTGTGAAGTTGTTCTTGAATTTAATTGCAGTCATAAGGAATAAATGAAAAAAAATTGAAATTGTGTATAGTTCGAAGTCTACGACTCCCTTTTTCAAGGATTCGGTTTTGTATAAGACTGACAGATACTGGGCTTTGCTGATTGTTCAAGTGAGATTGTCCACACTCAGGTCTGAATTCAGATCAAACATCCAGCGAATGCAACCCAAAGTGGACTTGAAGCGAATCTCAACTTTGTATCTCTGCCAGTCTTACAATAAATGCTCCTGATAGTGATACATCCATTTTTGGTTTGTCTTCAACTTCAACCAACTCGTTTCCGCTTCGCTGTGTAGGCCCACTCGGATGACAAGAAGATGTGTGTCATCTGGGTAGAGTAGCGGTTTGACTGATTTACAGAAGACAGTCAATTTCAGTCATATTTAGTAGATAAAGCTCGCTGACAGTACGAATCGAATACTGGGCAAGGGCGTGAGACTTAGTTCCCTAATGTTAACTCGTCATCGACCTTAATGGCTTAGCATTCACGTATGAAGTAAGGTAAGAATTCTACAAAAGTTTAGGATTGATTTGGCTCTTCGAGTCAAAACGCGCTACCATCGACTTTGCTTTGCTCCCCAGATTGGATTTCACAGATTCGATTTCACATAATCACCTGCCTTCATGGCTTATATCAAGGGGTCCATTTTTTTCAGATTCTAGATAAGGCAAGACTAGATGCTTTAGTTACCCAAGTACAGACTGAGATCATGCTAGAGGGAGAATCACCCAACCTTGCCTTGGAAGGAGGCCTTTCTAAGAACTCTGTGGCTATATGAGTTCCAGCACTCGGTTGAGACTGCAACTACACACTGAGCCAGGAAAGTCCCCTTACCGCGTGGCCTGACTCAGAAGGGTGCACAAATTGATTCAAACCAGTCAGCACAGACACTAATCTCGACTATGACCGCGATATTGGGTTTAAAGCCACAGCCATTACAATACCTCCACAAAGGTGGCTACCGCACAGTCAGACTGGAAACGAAGTTTCAGGGGTTCCCGACCTCTTGTGGCATAAAAATATAGCCTCTAGTCAAGCAGTCACTATCAGTCTGGTTCCCTCAACACCTGGGTCTGGTAGTCGGAATCACACCAAATAGTCTTTGGATCATCTGGTACTCAAAATAATTATTCCCTTTTTTGTTTAATTGCTTTTTTTCATGTTTTTTATATAAGGACTGGACGTTGCACCGCAGCCGAGGCGAGGAATATTTAACATTTGAGATATTTTGGGCGAAGTCATCTTCTTTTAAAAAAAGACTTGGTTGTCCTGATATCCTTCCAGACGGAATCACAGCACTTTATCGCCGCGTGTGCTGATGTTGGAATTGTAGTGAAATTGGACAAGTCCGAAGGTTTGGTCATTTGCAAAACGCCAGTCTTATGCATTCAGCATGTTAGCGGAGTACCACTGACACAGCTGAAGAAGTTTGAGTATTTCAGAGTCTTTTTCAAGAGTGATGGAAGGAGCATCACATCACATTCTTGTAGGCTAGATACATTTCGAAGCAGTTTGGGAGATCACTAGTAGTACTAGAGAGAGCTTGGGTCAAAGCAAAGTTATCGGTGTTTGTTCCAACTCTCACTTATGGGTATGAGATTTGGGTGAAGACCGATGTGATAAGATCATGAATGCAGGCTGCCGAGATAAAATTTCTCCGTTCGGCGGGAGTTCTTGACCGGGATAGGCTCAGAAATACGACAATCTGGGAAGAACTGCTTAGCAGCTACTTTTATGGGCGAAAAGGGCTATGCTTCTATGGTTTGATCACATGGTACGAATGTCCCCCTTATGACGACTTTCGAGGCACTTAGATGATATGCTATAAGAGAGACGACCACCCAGGGCGAGGTAGTTGGATCAAGTTCATAAACTTTCGAATTGTTCCTGCCTCCAGCTGCGTTCTCCAAATTGGTTGAGGTCCTTCTCCATTTGTGTGCACCACCTTAGCCTAGGTCGTTGCGTTGTCCCAATGGTTCGGATTCGAAGACTTCTAGTTACAACAAGCTATTATCAGCAAAGTCTTGGGAAATTGGTTTGACAGAATTTGCTACTGCGATCCTTTGACTGCTTCTTGTCCAAGTTAACCCAACATTTTCGTATGACTTGTTTTGGAAATTGTTATGCATTCAGCTTCATTTTTTTCCAGTTACCTCGTCACATCTGCCTCAATCAATTACCTTCATCTTAGAGGTTTCTTATGGATCTTGCATCTGCCTTTTGAAAAGTAAAGTAGAAACGTACATTCAAGTCTTTTGTGCGTAAAGTCCAACTCAACCAAAACGCAAGCTCGCCATTTTCATCGCCTTCCATCCATTGAATGTTTTTGCTTTTTTTCCAAGAGCTTGTCATCCATAAGTCATAAGTTTCGTTCCCGGATATCTTCAATCAAATTTCAAAGTACTCGCACCAGTTGAGTTATAAGACGAAGCAAAGTTGTTTCAGGCTCCCTCCTCCCGGCAAATTAATTAACGTGATACAAAGCATATTTGCGAATCCAGTCGCGTAAGGTATCCCCAGAATGAAACTGTGTACACAGTAATTTGGCAGCAAAAATAGGGACCATCAAGCAGCAAGGCGCCACCGACGGAAAGTTCAAAGCCTATTAGCAACTCCGCCAGCATTTGGGGAGTTTTGCTGGTAAATTGCTTTTTAAGGTCTCTCTCCACCCTTCCGCCGCACGGCCCTCCCCGCCCACACCTCACTCATTTATTCCGTCGGATGTGCGGATTCTTGGATTCGCGAATTCGTGGATCCATGGATACCATGTTGTTACACAGCCAAGATAATACTCCATTAAATCTTATCACGCCACCGCCACGGCAAATCTGCCCACCTACTTCGCGTGCAAATATTGAAATTTGTGAAAATTCAATTCAAGCGCACAAATACAAATACTCTCGAGTCCTTCTCCGGCTGCTCCGACTGCTCCGGGTCCTTGGCAAAAGCAAATAGTGCCGAAGAATGAAAGAACTTCGTTCTAGGGCGAGCCTAGCGATAACGAAAAGATGAGTAATTCATTGTGAAGACAAAAGAACGTGTTGATAAATTCAATTATGTTCGTACTCCTTCGTCGACGTTCGCCACCCACCTCTTCGCCTTATCCAGCCGCGGGGATAAGACTGATAACGAAGACGAGGACGGCGGACGGAGGACGGAAGGAGAGCGAGCGAAAAGAACACGAACAAGGAAAGATTTCATTTCGCTTCTGAGACAATATAATTCCATTTCCAACACGGCATTAATGTCTGCGAAATTCAAAAGTTAACAGAAGAGTAGCAATCCGAAACCCGCCGCAAACCAGCCGGAGATAAGGACGCGCGGATGCCAGCCCGAACGCGGGCACCGACACGAACAACATTTTCGCCGCCTTCCACGAAAAGGAATTCCATAACGACGAGACGCACGGACAATAGAAATGAGGTTTATTTAAATAACCAACCCCGATCCCGGGCCTCCCTGTGCCGCCCACCCATCCCTGGGCGGAAGGCTGTGCAGAGGGCCCTCTGGAAGGTGGCAAAAGGGGTAGTCGTGTGGAAGGAAATGGTGATTTGATGTTTGGTTTGGGCTGGGCCAGGAGTTTTTCCAAGGTGCACAGCACAGGGAGGAGGATTTTAATTTGTTGTCGCTGGAAATTGGTTTACCCGGGACGCAGGACGCACAGCTCGAGAGGGTGCGTGTTGATTGTGCGAAAAGGTAAAATCCCCACCGGAACACATGACCTTTTGGCTGTTGGCTGGATTTAGGTTTCAACATTCAAGTTGACTTGGTTAATAGACTCGCACTGGCGGTGGGGGGAATTAACAACTGGAGGGCGGATATACGGCAGAGGGAAATGCCAAAAATTACACTTTCGGAAGGCTGCCATAAGGTGTGATAATTGGAATCAAAATATCACAAAGTTGAGCCGGAGAAGGGGACGGTGGAAGTTGTTTTAGGAGAGACATCATCGGATGTCATGGTAGGGGAGGGGGATTTGAAATTGAGGTGGAAGAAAATTGATGTGCTGCCAGGGCTGTTTTCAGTCTTTCAGTCTGGAATTTGGAGAAATGTTATGGAAACGATGCATGTATCCAATTTAGCTGACTGATCGGAAGTTCATGAAATTTTATGCCAGGTGGGATTTCTTCGAGAATTTTTACCCGTTCAGCAGGGGAATATAAACAAAGTCAATTACTGCAGAAGGCGTTGAAGGAAAGTTAATGGGATACTTGAGCTGTTGATCCAAAAGGGGGAAGGTGAGTAAATGGACAAAGAAACGAGGTATGGCAGGCCTTGACACCCAGTTCAGTCTGTCTTGTCAAACAACCATGACTCGAAATAGCCTCCAAGTGAATGAATTTTAAAGTAAAATTTTTTTAAAAATTTGTGTGATAAGATCCGCTCTCATTGCATATTTACCGATCGGCACATGTGTCCTGCCGTGTGGACTATTCGCAGTGTGGTAGATTTGTGGCCACTGGTTCCAAGCAACGACCGTTGACTAAATGAAAAATCTCCCCAAAGCTGAGCTTGTAGTAAAATGCAATACCGCACAAGTGGCAAGCCCCTTACTAGACAACAACTCGAATATTGCGTCGTGACGTGGGCCAGCGCCCGTACAGATCTTAACTTGTCCAGAAAATGAGGGTAAACGAGCACAAAAATCGACGTTTGTTCGACGAGCATGACATGCGGTGAAGTTTATTTATGCTTGGATGGGAAGGCCGAACGTCCAATCCGGGACCATACCAATCGACGTGAAGTCGAAACTGTCACTGTTTGCTTGAACTTTGGGCTGGTGTCGCCACCGTTGTATATGTCTTTCAGAACGACTTTGTCTAAGCCATTATCGCCAACGAATGGTGCCACAGTCTGACTTCCCCATTTTGCTTGAACTCGATGACTACAACATGCGGCCTCAACAGGACAAGGTCGCATTTGACATTCTGCACAAACAAGTCGAAAGTGTATTCATTTCTCGCAGAGGTAATATGAATTGATGACGGAACTTGCGCAATTGGACTTTTTCTTGTACACTAGCTGAACCACAGGATGCACACGGACAGAAACATTCCAATGACGGGGGTCTTGAAGTTCGAGCCCACTAGTTCAGGAGAGAAATACGGAATCAACGCTAGAAAAACCAAGTAGTTCTGAATGTAGCATAGCTTGGTCTGGATGACTGGAAGCAGCTTGTCCAGGACCATCAGCAATGGTATTGGTAAGACCCACACTCTCTATTCGTCGTCGTTGATAGAAACGTTCTCTCTTCGGCCCGAAGTGTTGACACCCACTCATCGCCAACCAATGTTTGAAAACACCGTCAGCGCCATCTCTCACTGAGTTTATATTGAATGACGAGTTTTCGTAACGCAATATAAATTTTTCCGTGCATACTTTAAGGTAAACAATTAAAGTGACTCAATTGAGGGCCTGAAAGTATGCAAATAAATCTTCTCGTTTTTTCGCGAGTATGGGATTGCACGCAGGAACGACTCTGAAATAGTAGTAGAACTGCGGAATGCGAAATTTCGTCGTTATCCCTGCATACTTAAATCATGAGTCCTTTTCACTTTTCTCCGGAAATATGTAAGAACCCTTTCCGTCCATTGTTCTTTCATTATTACTGCGTCGAGCTGCGAGAAAGTCATGTTCGCCCATCCGCCACGCGTTCAAATAGACCTCTACACCCATGAATACTTCATGCGAATCCATTGTGTGTTAAAAATACCCCGAAAACGACAATGATCCTAAAAATATCCGGATAATCTCCGACAGTGCTTGTTTCGTAACAAGGCGAGCGAATAAATTCTAGAGCCAACTTAAAACGCTGAATACTTCATGGCTTCGCAAATGATTTCTCCATTAAGCACTTTTTGCCTCTCCTCTGCACTTCATCTTCACTATTGATTACAGTCCTTCGCTGACCTCCGTCTCCCCGTCGCCTGTGTAAGCGGGGAACTCCGTCCTCGAATTGAAGATTAATATTCGCGAAAAACTACAGAAAAGGGAAAAGGATCGCAGCTGTAAAGCACTTTTTCTCGTGCAGTATTTTTTTTCTTCTTTACAGCCCGAGACAGAACAAGAACAGCCAGCGGCCGGTAAAGCCAGCGAAATGTGGAAAAAATTTATCTCTCTCAAATGTTTATTTAAGCTAATGAAAATTTGCACTCCGTAAAATGGATTCCAAGTCGCCGAGTGGAGGCACCGCCACCTTGCGCCACCTTGCGACCGGGCTTTTATTTGAAAACGAAATTACATTTTCCTTTGTGCTGCCATTGGCAGTGCAAGTGATTTTTGCTGGCGGACAACAATTTTTCAAAGCGGCCGCAATTCGTGTATCCGCAGATATTCAGTATATGCATCGACGGCCGGGAATTTTGGCAAGGAACGCATCACGGGAATGCAGGCGGCAGAGTGCTTTGTAGTACGCCTTGCCACCGGATGTGTCCATTGATGTCCTCGGGCGGGTGAAATTCCAACCGAGCAGGAAATTTAAAAGATATCCCGTCTGTAGAATGTGCGCTGCTTCGACATTTGTAAGTGTGATCAGTATGCTCAGTCCAGTTGCGAGCATGATGTCGGTCGGCTTGATGTCACTGTCGTCGTACGGCGGCAACTGACAAGCACGGAAGCCAACGTTGATTTATATCATTTGGGAAATCTGTTTGCAAAGCAATTCTAGTGACTTTAAGTGCGGTACAAATCTTGACTAAAATCTGCCTCAGGTTTGCGATGACTATGGGTTTAAGGCCGGTAGCGGAAGTGACAGAGTTTAATTGAGTAAATGAGATAAAAGCGATTTTATTGCCGTGTTGTAGGGAAAATTGAAAATTCTTTGAACAACACAAAAGATCTCTGGATTGGCAACCACTTTTGGAATCATTGGCGGTGCCGCAGAAAGCTTGCTCCAACGCCAAAGAACTTTCTTTCAAATCAACCATTCATCTAGTTGTTACGTGATTGTAGGGGGGCTACATTTCAATGCCAATTCTGAGTGATGAACTTGAAGTACCTGGAAGCCTAGGTGTGGAGCAACAAAGTTTGAGCGGAGCTTCTTAACAGTAATGATTACATGGATAAAGCAAATGACATTTTAAGGGCTTAGTGTAAATTTCATTAGGGTCAGACAGTCTTTTTTCTCACACGTCATAGGTTCAATTTATGGAGTGAGCGCTCATCTCACTTTTATTTTCTACCACACATAGAAAAAGGGAAAGAAACAAGTGTTTTGCAGTGCTATCAGTCTACTAAAAAACAGACTGTATGCAAACTAGAAACCTATGAAAATATGGTCCGCCTTTAAGTAGGAATTTACGAATAGTTTTGTAAATTCCTACATCGCCATTAAAAATCAAATGAAAGCGAGTGTCAGAACCTTCTAGAGGAGAAGTATTTGTATGTCAAATTTTAAAATAACCGAATTTTTGAATATTTTCTGTACTAATCTATAGAGTAATAGGAAGTAAGGTCTGGAGCCCATCTCTAAAATAGGCATACCTGCATAACCCACCTGTCACTGACCTTCTTTCTAAGAGAATAGAAACGCTCGTCAGCTGATTATAATATTTCGAAGCCCAAAAGGTTCTCGATGGTCCACTGGCGATCTTGTGGCATATCTTACCGAAAAGTTGATCCAATCCAACACACTTTGCTTTGTGTCAAGTGTATTTGACTAAGTCCGGCATCATGCTCCCTTGTCTACTATGGATTAAAAGTTGCCATTCGAACTTTTAAATACAAGTTGGTTTGGATGGGCTCAAGTCTGCTATCCACCAAATCAATACTAGTTTTCAAGAGTGACTTGTTTTGTCTCCGACACTTTTCCTCCTCCTGTCTGATCTGTCCCAGTTCCCTCGTTTGCTGATGGCAATACCCTCAACTAATCATGTTCGTTCTTCGGCTTTTAGATTTGGAGCACTTGATAGCATAGTCAAATGGGGTAAAAACAATAGAGTGAAATCCAATGTATGCATAGTACTCGAAGTGTGGTCGCCGTGGCGTAGTGGCAAGTGCGTCGGCCGCCACACAGAAAGTCTAGGTTCCATCCCCGGATGGGCACCACATCTTTCGAGTTGCTGACTATACTCAAAGAGTATGTCTATGTCTATAAAAAGCTTCTCAAATCTCACCGTTCGGAGTGGGCAAAAAACTGCAGGAACCTTCTAATCGTGAGAGAACTGTAGCACGCACAACGTGAGTAGCTGTTGTAGAAGCTAGGACCTGGTCTATATGGGCTGGCTCAATTATTATTAGCACTCGGAGCCCTTAAAGCAGGAGCAAATTGTAGAAACCAAGGTCTGGAGATCACGCGTCAGTGTTAGAAAATTTATCGGGAGACTGACAGAATTTCGAAATTTCAAAAATTTACAAATTTTCGATAGTGGTACGTGGCATTATTTGATTTTCAAGTCCTACAGCGATCTCAAGCGGGGAGCGATTTCAAGGAAAAATCTGAAATCTGTTTCTTTTTGGGTGTGTCCTTTCGCATTTCAGGGTCTTTCAGTTCAACGTTTTGGGTATTTAGAGATTGTTCATTACAGATCTTGGGCTCCAACTCCGTAGAAGGAGAGGATGAGACTTAAGAAATATTGTATTTCATATATTGTGGCACGCATACGCACTCAAGGTAAATGAAATAATGTCGATGATGCTATCGTTTGCTTGCCTTGAAGCGGAGATGTCTAAAATTGATTTGGCGACAAATGAGGACAACACGTAGTATGCATTGTCGTCAAGGATAGACACACAATATGAACGTCTCGGACAGGGCGAATATCAAGGTAGTCAAGGCCTTAGTCTACTTTGGGTCCGCGGTAAACAGGGGCAACAACACGGGTATAAAAATCAAACGGAAAATCCCGCTGAAACCGCTGTTTCTTTGGGCTCAAGAGGCAATTGAGTAATAAAGCCCTCTCTCAAGGGACTAAGCTTGCTTTACATAACACCTTGATCATCCCAATCCTTCTCTACGGTACGGAAACCTGAACGTTACTAAAAGCGGATGACGAAGCTTTGCGTGCGGTTTTTGGTTCTGTTTGCGTTGATGGCATCTGGAGGAGATGATTTAGCAACGAACGCTATGGGCTGTATACCGACATGCGCCTAGTCAAGCGTCTTCGAATACAACGCTTAAGACGGCTAGGCCATGTATAGCGTATGGACACCACTGCTCCGGCCCGAAAAATCTTCGAGGACGGCCCAGGCTTTGGTGGCGCACACAAGTGTAGAAGGACCTCAATCCACTTGGAGTGCGGAGCTGGAGGCGGGCGGCGAGAGATCGTTCTAGCTCGAAGGGCATGTTGGTTGAGGCCCAGGTCCACCCCGGACTGAAGCAAATTTCGATGATTTTATACAGAAGCCTTGTTTAATTTTAATTGAAATTGAGGATGTCCTTGATAGCATTCTGAATTTTAGGCACTGAGAAGAGGCGTTAACATTTTGCATGAATTTATATTATAGAGTGCTTAGACACTTCTTCTTCGGATGGCGCTACAGTCCGGGGTGGACCTGGGCCTAGTGTGTTTAGACATGTAAGCGTATAATTTCCTTCTTGCGGTATAAGTCTAGCCAACGCACAACCTTATTTCGTTTGTTGAACTACTTCACTTCTTTATTTTTTTCGCTCTACTTTGATACGTCTAGTATGTACCTCTATGCAGACTCCTATTCCCTTTGAAGTTTGCAATTAAACGAGTCGCTTCTGAAAATCTTGACTTTGTTTTCAAAAACAAGAAACCTTGAACTCTGTTCAACATATTCTGCTCCCCATCAGCTCACAAGGTCATATCACACAGAGGACATCATTGTACAGTCAACCCCCATCAATTGTTGTAAGATTCAGACAGATTCCGCCACACACTCCCCTCATCTCAGATTGAAGGCATTGTGTTGAAACCGAACCTTAGATTAGATCTCCAATGCACGCCGTTAAATGCAGATTCTGTAGATAATCGCGCATTCAAGCAGAAACCACTTCAAGAAGCCAAGACTCCGCATTTAATCGGACACGCCCGCCGAGCAAGTAAACCCATAAATTCAGCCAACGCCAGTACTCCCCCGTCCAAGAGCCCACTCCAACGGCTGTAAACACGGAACAACCGCTCGCCGAATCGTGACCAGAATTAATAAATAATTTACGTTCTTCATTTAATTTTAACTCATTTAACCTAAGCACTGGAATTATATCTGCTTCGCTGTGTGCATACCAAATCGCAGCGCATAGTGTCAACGCACCTCCCGTGAGCAGTGGACGACCGGCAAGACCCATCCGTGGGGATGGAATTGGAAAACTTTTGCACAGAAACACGAGGCAGTGGAGGAAGTTTCCGATTCATGGAATTATTGAAAATATCGCTGAAAATGTGCGTCACTTTGACATGTCAATTAACGCCCAGAACAATAAAGCCATTGCCCAGAATATAACAATGGACTTGCCTCACCGACTGGACTGGGCAAGGAAAAAACAACACTCCCCAGGACCCATGTCAAAACGGGAACGCTAGGGAGAGCCGCCACACCAGCCGCTCGCCGGATTCCTTTCCATTTTTCAGCTGCGGAAAGAAGATGTATAGCTTTCAATCTCAATAAATAAGCCAACTTTGACTTTTGGGAATACGTATTGGCGGTAGTACTACGGCCGAACAGCGGCGCAGTCTCCTCCGGCCGGGGTGGAAGAAAAAATGGGCGGCAGTTAACTGCCTTCCACAGGGTGATGTGTTTACGAGGAGAACCACTATCGCTGGAAAACTCTAGGGATCAATAACAATAAATCCTAACACTGCTGTGGTTTATATTTTTCTCCTAGCTAGTCTACGGTGCCGGGAGGGGGGTTACTGTACCAATCCTGTGCCTCTGTGCTCCGTCTTGTTCTATGTACCCCACACACCCCACGTGGGTGGTGGGGGTTGAAACTGTGTGTGTATATTTTTTTGGCCATGGAATAAAGTTGTATTCCCTTGAGCTTATTTTATTTGACCTAGAAAAAGTTACGAACGCTCCTGCTGGATGAATGTGTATCCTGCTGGAAGGCTCACTGCGGATGGGTGTGTCTGTGGGACTTGATTGTGTTTTTCAATTTCATTGGGAATTCATTAGGAACCTCATGATTTAAATATTACTCCGGAGTAATTTATTTTGTGAACGCAAGTGGTGTTTGATGAAAAAGGTTGTACAGGTGCCAACTGTGGTCTGGTGACGTCTTCATGGGGGATTAAGCAACGTCAAGGCATGTGCCAGTCGACGGAGAGTTTAGGGGCTTACGCTTGATTGAATGACAGCTGTCCAATATTTTGTTGGTTTTATTTGTTCAACGGAGGAGATATCTTTGGGAATGACCCTTGCTATAGTGCTGGGAAATGTGAGGTATACTCGTACCTTTGCACCGTGGGGGCATTTGGACACCTCGTTGGTACATATTTTCAATCACAATGGGAATAGCTGATTCTTGGGTTCTTACGAACGCTGTACTCAGTCGGTGACTTTGGTTCTGAACCGCTTGGGGGTTGCATTGGGGACACCTGCACATCCTCTACACAACGTTGACTATTGAAGGTCTTTTCAGAATGTATAGCTTGATCTCCGAAAAGTTGAACTTTCATTAAAAGGGGCTTCAAGTCTGCTTGCGGGTTTGTTCTTGTTTTTCTTCTTCTTGTGTGAACCTGCGTGGACCTGCGCCTCAACCAACATGCCCCTCCAGCCAGCATGATCTTTCACTAGCTGCGTACTCCAAGTTGGTCGAGGCCCTTCTCAAGTTGTGTGCGCCACCTTAGCCTAGGCCGTCCTCTAT
Organism: Eristalinus sepulchralis; assembly: GCA_944738645.1. Classification (NCBI taxonomy): domain Eukaryota; kingdom Metazoa; phylum Arthropoda; class Insecta; order Diptera; family Syrphidae; genus Eristalinus; species Eristalinus sepulchralis. Next base: position 62,360,018 of record OX122886.1, read on the forward strand.
GCGTTGTCTTAATGGCTCAGATGCGTGTTGGTTAGTCGCACCAATTTTACTGATGCACATTGCAATTCACATTGGGCACAACTCTAACACCTTTAAGGTCTTAATATGGGTGTGAATGTGTAACATAACAGACACACAAGCAATCAACAATCCAACTCATTCCACTACGAAATTAGGCCAAAACTAAATTACCAGCATTAAAGCACACCTCAATCGGCAAACCGAGCTCGGCGGAGACCCGCTCCTCCGAAAATCACATCCCCTACCATTCCATTTCTTCCGCAACGAAATACCCTTATAATAACGTCATTATCAGCAAATCACCCTCACCTACAGCCGTAATCAAGACCGAAAAACAATTTCTTTCAACTGCCTACATTCCCTCATCATCAATCGCATCATCCGTCCTCCGGAGGACGAAGGATCCTATAAACAGTTGTTATCAATCTCACACTGGGCCATGTTGATGCCGTTGCCGTTGCTGATGCTGATGCTGATGCCGAGACGGTGGTGGTGCGATGTCGAAGGCAGTAATCCACCATTAAAAATCCGTTTTCACTTCATTGAGTCCTTCCATGCGACTGCGTATCCCTTGGAAAGATGTTCAACTTTTCCAATGCTGATTGCCGCTGTCGGTCTTGCTGCGGGTGTGATAATAGCCGTCAGCTTGTAATATTTCCTCCGAGCGACTACACAATCACCCCCCCCCCCTCGGGTGCTTCGCCCTTATTTGACTGGCATTAGCCTCGGAATCAATTCCAATCTTTTCTTCTTTTTTTTTGCGCCCTAAATTCCTTCGTGTGGATGTGTACGTGATGGCGTTCCTTTAGAAATTTGCCCTCCACCGCACGTCGACGTCGATTACATCAACACCGTCATGGCCACACCCCCGGAGGACACTTTTTGTTTTATTGCTATTCTCCTTGACCTTTGACGAACCGTCTATTGAACGTAAATCCTTTCTCCTTGTTCTGCTCTTCCTTTTTCTCCTCGCCCCTGCACCAGTGTTGACGACCTGTCTTCACACGTGATAGGAGAGATTAATGGGCCTACACACATACCAGTACAACGTGTGGCAGCCATTAGCATTTTTATCACCACTTTAGTATACCGCCGTGTGTAATTAGTATCATCGCATTAAATTAGCTCCCCGGACGTGGCGGGTGTGAAGGGATTTCGTGTTTTCCCCCGACAAGAACGCCTGGCCTGCCTCCTTCCTGATGAAAGTGGGACCGACTCATTATACAGGCATCAGTGTTAAAAATGTAAATTCCCCGTCCCCTTCCTCTTCCTGCGCCCTTTTCCATTTTCATTCACGACTTCATTCAGTAAAAGTTTGCCGTTTTTGAAGTAGGTACCGCATGTCGTCATGACTGCCCACCCCCCGAGTGCGCGATTGCATAGAGGTTCTCATTTCAATTCCGCTCCCAAGCATCCATTGAAGACGTGTATGCACTTTTCTCTTAAATAATTCCTTCCACTTCCTTCTCCGATGTGTGTGTAATGAGTTTCGTCATCTTGTCGTGGAGCGCGGGAGTCGAGCATTCGCAGAGAACAATCTTAAGGTTATGCCTTGAGGACGTCACTCACGTCCTGCCGTCGTGCGGAGTTAGTTGAAAAATTAAAGTTCCGCAGGGACTATAATACGCTTCATGTGCATGTGTGTTCTGCGGAGCACACTGACTTCATGACTGTGGAATGGCTTTGCTTTTGATGAAATTTCATTCTTTCATTGTTGTTAGGTGGATTCTGCCTTATCCTGGCTCTGGCCTCGTCTTACTTCACCCACTGCAACTGTTTTCGTCGTTTTTCTCGGATGCGGAGGACGTATTCTCGCTGATCCGAATTGAGGGAATCGGGTCATGTGCATGGGAAACGGTTGGGTGGATATGATTTTTACTCGGTAGCCTATTTTCTTTTGTGTGCGGTCTTAGAACGGGCAGAAAAGTGGCCAAGGTATGAATAAGGTCGCGCATTCTGTAGCACTGAATAATTGCGTTGAATTACAGGACCTTGAGAGGGATACGCACGGAACCGTTAATGATTTTTTCAAGCTGCTTGACGCTGTTGAATGGGTTACAGATGGGGGAAGGCCACTTTTAATGCGACAAATAATTTCTAAGTGGTCCTTGGTGTGTTTAAGAAATGCGAGTCTACACGGGGAGGAAACGAAATCATCACGGTATATAATTAAGAGTAATACTCGTACTAGACGCTGCATGCTTGGTTAAACATTTTTCGTCGATTCAGCTCCTCAAGAGTTTTTTGATTCAGATCCTGTAAACATTTTCCTGGCATGTTTGGGACACAAAGACTTGGTGGAATACAAGTGGTTCTTGCACAGTGGGGTCTTCGTGTTGATGATGCGTTTTCAGTGATGCAAGTGGTGCGACGTCTTGATCAGATATGGGGACTACCGCGACGCATGATATACAGGGCTTGCATTGCAGTAGTTCGTACGTCTTCGCTGGTGGACGGGCCAAGAGTACCTACTGCAAAGGAACTAAGCCAGGTTAGCTAGCAGATACATAATGGGAGACCTAAAAATTACATAGGATGTGGTGTACTCTCTTTTCTTCCCTCACTGAATATTGTAGGTATATGCCCGACAAGCGGGCATAGATATATTGCCCGATGGACTAAAATAAAATAAGGCCTGTAAAGAATTTAATTTCTCCCACGAAAGACCGAAATCACTCTTCCCTAACTGATTCAATTCTCAACCAGCATACCGGAACGTTAAGACGGGTTAAAGATGTTTCTGGAGTATATTCCAGGCACAGAAGTTCACTCTTCATTAGCTTACTCTCCAGGCAAAGATTTTGGCAGTCAAAGACACAACATCATGTTCCAACAGCCGGACTGTAATCAAAAAATTCCTTTACTGGCACAATTTCGCTCTAAAACCCCTTCGCATGAATGCCTGAACAGTGGAACTGCGAGCCTCGCTAAACTCAAGCCAAGGTGAAACGATGATCTGAGAGAGCTGCAAGTGAGTAGGTATGACAGCCGAGCCATTTTAAGAGCAGACTGGTCATCAAACGGACAGCTTCTATCTTCACTCAGCGTAGGGTATAAATGCCTCTTTTGCTAAGTTCCGATTGAGATCACTTCAGAATGGGGAAAAAGGAAAGAAAAGCTTTGCACCATATTTGCCAATCCAGATTGAACTGTTCGAGAAGGAATTTGCACCGATTCTTGCTAGGACATACACATGAAAAAATGCCCCCCTTGAAAGCATATGAAGGCAATAAAGTGGTACGTCTGGGCGACAACTTCGTAAGGTTATATTGATGAAGCCAATGTCAATATGAATTGAATTGAAAATAATGAGCGACTTCCAAGACGTGCCTTGGATGCGAGTCCATTAGGAAGGAGACCATTTGGCACACTCAGGGCGACGTGGCTGGATCAAGTCCACCTGGTTTCTCTTGGGAATAGCTCCTAATGAGTTAGAGTCCATGGCTAAGGATCGTGGTCTCTTGTGCGTACATAGCCCCCGCCACCACTTAAAAACATACGGGCCACTGAAAAGGATGGTAATGATGAGACCGAAGGTTATCCATTGAGCGGAAGAAGAGAATGAATAACAAGCCAAACAAACTTTTGCTCTGTTAAGACAGCACATTAGCAATATCTGGAGTGAATTAAATAGCACCTCGGTGACGTAAACGATTGTTGTCGATCCGCCGAACTGGATCCCGTGTCTAGACCACAACGAGTCATCATTGAATAACCTACTCTCCTAATTGCTTCCCAGAAAAACGCATTCTTCCAATAATTTGTGTCTGCTCATAATTGCTCGCCACTTTTAATACCTCTTTAAGGGTTTTATGGCCAACTGCACACCCTGCATGCTTATACCCTAATATAATTTCATTGGGTCAGTCATTAAGTGAAAATAATTGTTACCTCTCATAAGGGCATTTCTTACTTTCAATATAAACTAGCGCTGACTTGATGTGATTCACGTCATTCCATCATCAGTGGCAGATCAGACAAAGTGTAGCAATGGCAACTTCGGAATCAGACTTTTTCTATGCTCACCTGTTGAGTGTTGTAACAATCACACGTAATATTCTACACATTGTAGCGCCTTTCGTTTACTCGGTGCAGTGGGAAATGTTTGTGCAGTAAGGTTATCACATAAAATATCTTTTTCAATATTCACGATTTCATTTCTCATCACAGGTCCATTCGTAGAAAAGTGTACGGAGGTATTATCTACGGCTGTATTTAAATTTATTTATTGTAGTTTATAAGCAAATTATTTTATTAAGACTTGGCTGAGGAATCCTTGATTTTATATCAGTGACAAAAATTAATAAAACTCCTATTTTGTTTGTCTTTATAAATGCGAAACTCTATAGCTTCTCTGTTTGCTCGGTACATAGACACAAGCGCTTTTGAAACAAAGGTGCATATTTTTCTCAGCGTGAAAATTGTCTATCTTTTTTGTCTGTCCGTCCTCTATTCCTTAATAATGATTCGGAGACACAAGGCTAAACTTGTTAATCGTTTGCGAAAGGCTCTGCGCATTGATGTGACATATCATATTGAGTTCAGATGATGCGACTGCATTTGTGAATCACTTGATTCCAAATCACGACCGTAACACTATTATTAGTCTCAATGGACTCACAGATGGAGCCAGTATCCATTTTGTGGATGGCGGCTACCAGACCCCTTTGTTGAGTGAACCTGACTGGTAGCGACTGCTTGATCAGAGGCTAAATTTTTGGAAAGAAGATCAGGAGCCTCCGGAACTTTGATTCAGCTTGACTGTAGGGTAGGTCTCCTTGTGGGAGTATCATGCCGGCTGTGGTTTACAACCCAATATCGCTGACAGAGTCGAGGTGAGTGTCTGTACTGACTGACTTTCCCGGTTGACGTGATTGTCCCTCAAGCATGATCTCATTTAGTTCTTGGGTAACTAAGGCGTCAAGTCTTACTGTCAAGCGTTATCTACAACCCTTGGGAAAATGGACCCCGTGATATAAGGCGTTCAACCAAAACGTGTGTCCCGTGTATGCGCTCAGTTTTCTTTTCTAACTATTGAACGTGAAGTTTTATCCCTCATAACCGTCATATCACTTGTAACAGTATTCAAACTACAAATTAACTCTTTCTCCAGAATTTGAATTCTTTTGTCGGTTATCTCAATTCCCCAGAGCAAGTTGAAGTCCGTCTTCAATGTCTGCAGTCTCTACTGAGAATTTTACGGCGTGCCAGTGGCACGTGTTGTACATAACCTAACCTTCCTAAACGTTTTATCCGTTGCCTCATGACTAGGTCAAAGCCTACGTCGTTCGGTAGTGAACAGATGTCATGGACACAAACAGAACTAAAGATCGAGCATAACTGTGGTCGCAGTGCTGAAGTGGGTAAGTCCGTCGATTCACACGTCGAAGGTCTAGGTTCGATTCCCGGACGGTATATCCCGCATTTTTTCACGGCATCACCTCTTTCGAGTTCCTTACAGCACTCAGAGAGAACAATTAGTCCGTGAAAAGCTTCTCAAACTTCGCTGTTCGGAGTCGGCAAGAAACTGTAGGTCCCTTCTACTCGTGAGAGAACAGTAGCACGCACAGCACGAGTAGTTGTTGTAGAAGCTAGTCCCTTGTCCCTTGTGGGCTGTAGTGCCACTCAGTTAATATAATTATTATAACGAAAAATAGTGCGGTAACGAAACATTTCAATAATTCAAATCTGGCACGAACTGTGTGACATGTTGCGCCGTCTTGTTGAAGTCGCAGCTCCTGCACGTCATAGTTGTTCAGTTGATGAACGAAAGAGTCGGTAATTGGCTCTACAGCGGTCACCATTGACTGTGACGTTCTGGTCAAAGTCTGTTTTTTTTTTGATTTGAAGGTGTCTCAACATACCCTTGACGGTTATCATCACTCCAAAAATGATAGTGTTCATGTAACTATGGGAATCTTATTTTGGACCCTTAAAAAACACTCATTATATTAATTAGTTTACCAAACAATGGATTTTATGATAGATATCCTGAAGGCGTCACTAGACGTCGTACTTGACTTTTTCAGTATTCCGCTAAGTTCAGCGCTAGCTACAATAGAAGTCTTCGCGCTTAAGTGGGGCATAGGGTAGCAAATTTAAACTCTTTCCTGAAAATTCTTTTCTCTTAAATCGGCCTTTGAAAGTTGAATATTGAAAAATACCTGCTTCATGTTGCTCCAGTGATTTATTAAAGCCTCGCCACCTGATCTAGATTTCGTAAGCAAATTATTATCCCTGGGGCGAGCGTTTAAATCTCACCACTTACTACATCATTTTACTCTCCTCCTGCACTAAATTACTGCACAATGTGCTGCCGAGATATATGAACCTTCCCCTTAAAGCATTGCATCTGGAGTGAGAGAAGGAAACATACTGCTAACTATGGAAGATCTTACTTCGAGTGTCCTGCACTATGATTTGTTAATAATTTGCAACAAATTATGAACGGAAACAAGATACCACATGTGCTGAAAGCAAGCCCATGCATGGGATGTTGCCATAATGGAATCTTATGTTCCGTGCCGCAACAGCATCTTGTGCTTGTCCTACAATCACCCAAAATAATATTCCAACCGCAACGCTTTCCAGGCGTAAGAGATTTGAACTTCTCACAATTGTTCGGTACAGCCAACCGGCAGAATGCTTACATTGTCCTCGCATAGCCTGAGGGTAGCTGCAAAGCATGAGCCATGCTTCAAATAATGAAAATGTTTTGAATTGCATTCCGACTTCACCTCCCCTGAAGCACCATCAATCCGGCGCCTGACCAGCTTATGAATACCATTTTCACTGTTGTCAGTTGTGATAGATTTATTTTGGAGAATATCGTAATTTTTGGTCTGGATTTGACCCTGCCCTGCGCGCATCCTCCTAATTGGAACGCAAATATATGCAAGCAACTCACATCCGCAACTGAATGAAATTTAAGCGGACTCAGCAAAGAATTTGAATTATTCGGGCTGGTGCATGTATAGATGCACTTAGCTGGAAACCAACGACACAGGAGGCGCCCTTCTCCTCTGCAGTCCAAGTTCTCCTCCCTGCTGCAGAGTTGTTTACCTCTTTTAGGATTAGTGCAGTGGAAAATCAAATTTGAATCGAATCCCGGCTGTGGGTGGGCCTCTGTGTACGTGTGCACTGAGTTGGTGCGGTTATAGGAGCAGAAAATTGAAAACCTAGTGCGGGTGGGGTGTGTGAATTGTACGGAGGCAGTTGACGGCGACGGCGTGGCAGGGCCTGTTCCAATAGATTGGAGAATCTGAGGTGGATTTAGCGGCAAATTGCCTTGGAAAATTCGGTCGCACAGCGTTTACATGTACACACAGCCCCCGCTGGGCTAACGACTGTATGCACATCTATTAGTGTCGCATTTGCATTGGAGAGCAGTTTTTTTTTATCGGCTGGAAGCGCGCTCCACCTTTACGTCGCTCGATGTGCACTTTGTGCATATTTAGATAAGGATGACACGTTCTTGTTTGACTAGGTGTGGACACGAGATTTTCCAGTTCATTTCCGATAGCGGCACTGTGAAAACATTGAAACTATCCAAATAGTTTTTGAAATGGCTTTTGGAGATACTACTGATTTTAAACAGGAAATGATTGCAGCCGTCAGGAGCGGGGGAGTCGTTTTGCTGTGATGCTTGTGGACTTTTATTTACCGGGGTGAGGGAGAGTAATTTGACGGGATTTTGTCGCAATGTGACGGCATCTCTAGCATGAGGTTAACGCAATTCCGACAGGCAGTAAATATTGGGTTACGGAAACTGGCAATAATTTCAATTTTTGTACAATAATCGATTATTTATCTGGTGAATGTACATTTCTATAGCAGTGCCCTGCCATCCATCGGTCGGATAATGGTACATTTTCATAAGTTGGCAGCTCATTTTTCAACATAGTCACCTGAATAGTGGGTAGATGGGTAGGTGTAGGTTCTCTGTGGGTCTGCAAAAGTATGTGGGCCTCTGCCGCGTCAATAATACCCTTACTCAAGCGAGTGACTTCAAGTTTGAAACAAAAAAGAATCTATTTGGTCCAGATTGGGAAAATACTGTGAATGGTTGAGCAGTTCGTAGCCTAATTCGACCCACTTGGTAGTGGTGCTGGTGGAGGTATGTATCGGTGGAAGATGACTTTGGAGTAATTTGTTATCCGATTCGGCCCAAAATATTGTCATGGACGCACTGTGTGATCGTTCTGCCCATCTTCAGGTAGTCGATGTGGATCGGACCTTGTGGTTCCCGGAAAACGGGGAATCATCGTGATCTTTCTGTCGGAAGGGTCAATCTTCGTCGTCTGAGGAGCACATTTGGAGAGTAAAGTCCACTTTTTGGCCATTTCTTGGCCTTTTGTGTGTGGTGTATGCAAGTGAATCCATATTTCGACGACGAAGAAACTCCTTCGGATTGCGTTTAAGAAGCAGAACCGAACAATGCTCTGAATAAGTCTTGTGTTAGAGCTTGTTGTGTGAGCAACCTGCTCATGGTGACCCACTTCCTCGTGAGTGTGTCCCGAGTATGATTCATCAAAAACAGAGGTGGGACCATGTCAAAGCTTACTAACCCAACCTTTGACCATTTCTACCGAACGAGAGTAGTCATCCTCACAGCATCTAAGCGCTCTTCCTTCCAAAAAAAATCGAATAGAATGTTCGGTCTACATTGCTCTTTTTTAATTTTTCTTAGATGTGTAGACACGCTCGCTCCCACGCCGTCATTGGACCCACCTAACCGCCCTCGTAATCTCTGAGACATTCAATTATGTCAAAAATTTAAAATGCCCACAAGCGCAGTTGTGTCACTTAATCATCTCATCAGCTTCTTCAAAGAAAAGTGTCAACGGATCAGGAACACTTGGAAGTTCATTGTGTCACTCATTCACAAAAAAATCCCTCCAACAAAAAGAAAACAGGTCTTTGCGCATTAGTTTTCCAGGATGAAGCGAAGTCCTTATATCAATTTACGGCCACCCGTCCAGTCAGTCGGAGACAACGTTTTCAATTCTTCCCTAATGGCATGAAGCTCGCCAGACTCTCTTACAGCATTTGCATAAAAAAACAATTCGATCGACCCCCTGGATCTAATCGCAGTCGGTGTGACATGAAAATTCCATTTCCTCCCTTTTCCCTGGAGCAACAAATGAAAGTGTCAAACACGAACTTGTAAAAAGCCAGAAGCACAAGAAGAACATTTATTACGCCAACAGCGAACGCAAAAAACGGATATCATTGAGTCAGTCCTTTCTGTGGAGCTGGGGGAGGGGGAGGTTGGTGGGGAATGGAAAGAAAATCATACCGCCAATTCAATGCTTCACACAGAGACTCGGTCGTTGCCTAAGTCGCTGATAGAATGAGTCAAGAAGTCAAGCCGTCGTGTGGGGATGGGGCGACTTACAGAAATGTAAAATATGCCACCAGCCACCAAGCCCCCCATCGGTCTTGGTAAACAATGAAAGTGCAAAGTTTTATTGGGGGGACAAACTGATGGGGTGGTGCTGTGGGCGGAAGAATCACTCAACCGACGGCGGGGATTAATCCTTTAGCCGTGTTAGATCCTCAAGTAATGCTCGCTTATGGTTTTTTCCTCACACCGCCGCCTTGCTTAACCCTTCATCTCTTCGTCTGCTCGTCTGCTCGTCTGTGTTCATCTTTCACCCGCCATTGTTAAAGAAATTACTTTTCGGTGTATTTTGTGTTGGGAGTTTAGTCCGGCGGCAATCCCCTGGAGGTGCGAGTTCCGTGATTTCGTTTTGTTTTTGTTTTGTGCTTCGAAACGACGACAGACATCTCTCGCGGATGCCATCCGGCAGGAATAATTTTGCGAAGATTTCATTTTGAATGAGGGACTTTGAACTTTTTAAACTTTCCAGGCCGAGAAAGCCGATTGATAGCGCAGCAAATGCGATTAAAGAGGTGGTCTGAAAGGGGAACTTGGAATAGTTCCCTAAATGCTCGTCATAGTTCTTTGAAACGGTAGAGGAACTTCATAATTTTGCAAATTTAAGTTCCTCCTGCAATAGGAGACCGCTACGTCAAAGGTACCATTGGCACGATTTGCTGATGATACCCAAACTAGAGTTGACAGACTTACAACATGTGGCTTACTTCTTTTAGTAATAAGATCCAGCTGGGGACAGCAATCGATGCTGAAAATCTGGAAATCTTCTTCTGTAGACTCTTAAGTGCCCAAAATCCCGATGTTGGTAGATTTCTCCACTCAACTTGGACGACGATAGATAAGATTTCTGTCCCACCGACTAAGACGAAGTCAAAATTGCAATATCGAGACTGAAGTCGAACAAAACTGCTGAAGCGGATGAACTGTCAGCAGCTAGAGATAACCTGGTTGGGGCATGCATCAGCTCATTTGTGAGATGTTCGAAAAGGGTGCCCGATGAATGGAATCTCAGAGTCGTTTGCCCGGTCCACAAGAAAGGCGACTCCTTCGACTGCGCCTACTGTCGGGGGATCAGTCAGATCAGATTCTCTCTGCCGTATGAAAGCCTGAATCAGTTTGTCAACAACCTGATAGGTCGCTATGAGTATGGTTTCAGACTAGGGAAGTCCACCGTCGACCAAATCTTAACACTAGGACAGATCCTGAGAAAGATCCAAGAAGTACAGATCGTAAGGCCGCATATAAGAGCGTGCATTGAGACGAGCTATACAGTGCCATTTCAGTTTTGGCATGTGTACGGAACTCGACAGATCGTGTTGGATGACAATGAAGAAATCTCGCCGCTCCGTCAAGGTTGTTAAACAACTCACCGAGACCTTCAAATGTCAAAGAAGAGCTTAGACTAGGCGACGCTCTGTCATGTTACTTTTGCAACATAATACCTGAGAAAATCGAACGTAACTCACAAGTCAATGCCAGAGGCATGATCTGCCACAAGTCCATTCAACTGCTAGCTTACCCCGACGACTCTTTTGGATAAACACAGCGAGCCGTCAATGAGGTGTTTGTTGGCATTGAAACGGAAGCGACTAAAATGGGTTTGGTGATAAATGACGGCAAGGCGAAGTTTATACCGTCATCATGAAAAGACACACATCGGCGACGTATAGAACAGAGCATACCACTAGCCAGCAGAAACTTCGAGGTATTTTGGGCTCACGAGGCAATTTGACCATAGAGCCCTCTCTCCAAGTCCTAAGCTGGCTTTGGATAACAGCTTGATCATCCCAAACCTCCCTTACGTTGCGGAAACTTGAATGTTACTAAAAGCGGTTGAGGAAACCTTTGGTCTTTTCGAGACAAAAGTTTTGCGTGGGTTTTTTAGGCCTGTTTGCGTTGACGGCGCCTGGAGGAGAAGATTCAACGACGAACTTTATGGTCTGTACAGCGACATGCGCCTGGTTGAGCGTCTTTGGATACAACGCTTAAGATGGGTAGGCCATGTAGAGCGTATGAACATCACCGCTTCAGTTGGAAAAGGCTTCGAATCGCAACAGAGGACAGCCTAGTTTGAGATGGCGCACACAAGTGGAGAAGGATCTCAACCAACTTAGAGTGCGCAACTAGAGGAAGCTAGCGAAAGATCGTGCTTACTAGAAAGGCATGTTGGTTGAGGCCCATGTACACCCCAGATTATTGTGACACTGTCGGTTATTTCCCTTTCGAAATCTTCATAAAATCTCTGACACTTTCGCCCCAGAACTGAAGGGAGTTATGTTAGGAAGAAGAACTTACTTCCAAAGCGACTGTTATGCATCGCAAACTTGTGGTTATGAGACTGGTTTGCTAGGGGACAAGACTTGATCCCCGCCGTCGTTCGATGCACTAAGATGAGCATGTAGCTGCCATGGCGAAGAGTGTGTGAATCAATTCACGAACATCAAGTAGCCATCGATGACAACAAAACAACATTTCATGTACAAGCCAAAGCAGAGGTCTGCATAGAGATCCTGAATTATTTGCTAAGAAGGTTCAACTGACTCAGGAACTGGACGCTTATTGATTTTCAATTGACACATCTAATGTTGCGTAGCTGTACGTATGACTTGAATTTGATTGGTAAGCGATGACGATCCATTATCTCAAGTGACAGAGAGGCTCTGGATGGTCATAAATTTAGAAGGATACGGTATCGAGAAAAATGGATCGGGTTACACGACCTACAACAATGTCGCTAAGACTCATGCTAGTTGCTTAAGACATCTTAGGATCTCAGTGATCATCTGAATTTGTCAAACGATAATTAATATTCCACGTAGTGTGACTAAAGGATATTCCCCAAGTGCTGCCTGAGTACAACAAGACGGCCACGTCTCTCCCTCACGTGACATACAAGAACAAAGTAAGTGCTATGCTAGGGAAACGTCTAGACATGGAAAGACCTTCCTCCTCTCTAAAGATATGGACCTATCCCAGATGCCAGTCGTTACAGTCAAATAATTTCTTTGCACTATTCGGTCAAATTGGTGAACAGAAAATGGTCGGAGTGCGCTGAGCGCTTGATACAAATCCAACATCCAATGGAAACTGATCCAAAGATCTCCATACTGCTGCACTTGACGTGGACTTCGTCTCCTTTGGGGCGATCAAAAATTTCTTTGTCCGGGATTGACAACCATGTCCAATACAACAACGACTTTTTCGCCAGTGTTCTACAGCAATCTACGTGGCAGGACGATGTGTGTAACTGAGATGTGTGTGTGTCATAACTGATGCTCCCCTACCCACCTATCATGTAATAGCTACTATAAGTTTCCATTTTTCACTATCAGAGCGAACATTTCTGGAGAATTTTAAGTTTGGCAAGGTTTGAATAATTTTATGTCCACTGTACACATCTACAGCAAGTTTCATTTCAATCTGGGATAAAGGTGTGAATACGTTTCGGCACTAGGCACAATTGTATATTTCCGATTTAGCATCAGTTGGTAAGAGTTGTGAGAGATACGCCAGAATAAATATTGCCTTCATTCGCATAATGCAATTATCGGCGTTGATGCAAAACTACACACAACTCTTAACTCCTCCATCGCACTAACTCTCAGCATACGGCCAGATTGAGTGACAAATTCACTAACCAGAGGACACAAAATCCATCCAGCTGTCCCTTCCAAACACACTCGTACCCATGTAAGTTATCCATCATGATAAAAATAATCCGACTTCACACTCAACTACTGGCCGTACAATCGCCCGCCCGTCACACATCGTCCGGTGTAGTGTACGCCGAGGAAAGTTTCTAGATGATATGTCTAACCGCAACGGCGATCCATCATTGCTCGGCAAACGGAGTGAGACGGACTCTCTGGTGCGGATGTCTCGTTGGGTACGTCACAACTGCACGACTACGTTCAGTTTTAATTAAATAAATTAATTCAGGACGAACAAGTCTTGTGCTGCAGACAGGCGATGGGCACTGGTTAAATCAGGTACTCGCCTGTCGACCCCCACCCCCACACCCCCTTCCGGACATCAGCATGTCTAATTTGATGAATCACTGTGACGTTCATGATAAAGAGTTACCTCGACGTCTAATGTCCCCGGCCAGACTGCAGGGGACACCGGGACGAGGCTTGATTGACTTTTATGAAGGTGGCTCGGCCATACGCTTAACGCCACCCACAGTTCCAGTTTAAAGAGACTTTTCCGCTCCGCACAACGTTGTTGAGATAAATTGCGTTATAAACTTGCCTGCCAGGAAGCCACGAGCAATTCTTACCGAGCCATCACACCGGTTAATCGTCGTCTGACCGAAATTGCCGTAATCTTCATATTTGTGAATATTAAAGGGCATAAAAAAATGAAAGCACTTAACTTTAATAAGCCGGATTTTATGAACGGAGAACATGGTTAAGGGGCCATCGTCGGGCTGGGCTGCTGCTGAACGGCGCTTTGGCTTGGCCCTTAAATTGAATATTCTATGGGCAATGTGTGCTGATTTGAAGTGAAATTTTATGCAACTCCTTATCATTTCTCAACTTCTTGAGTGCAGATCGCTGGTGACCGTAAACGGAATTCATTCTTTGTTATGGTTGAGTGCGCTGCGTCCGTGCGGTGGGCGTTCTAATGGAGAATTCATTGTTTTGTTACGATGCGTGCGTTTAATGTTGTCTTTGATAAGAGAAAAAAAGAGAGGACTGAATGGAGGGTTGACAGACTGTGGGTCTGCCAAATCTGTTGTTTATTAGTCATTCGCAAATTGTGATGCCAAAGAGACGTTTAAAGTCGAAATGATAAAGAATGTCATATTGAGTGCCGGCCAGTACAGAGTGGAGTTTTCATTTTTTTGACAACATTTTGACACTCACAATTCGAAATTTAGACAGAAAGTCAGTATCCAACGTTTGTGGAATGAAGTGGGTCACTTTTCGTTGAGGAAACGTATTTCCAAAGTGATTACTGTTAAGCCCCAAACAGTGAGCCTTTTGGAACTAAGTTTTAGCGGAAAGGTAGCACTCACAACGACATCTGTTTGTTCAAAAAGTTTGTAGAACTGGGCTCTCATAGCGTATGACGATGATCATCCGACAACGTCGCTTCGACGATTGTTTCGCTTCGTGTAACGCTACTTTTATTGAATCGCATTGACGACGTCGTTTAAGGCGATTCATCGATGCTTCGTATAACTCATTCAAGTGTCAAATACAGACGATTAAACGATTGCGATTAAACGATTGCGATTGAACGATTGCTATTTTACTATCGTTCAATATATTTTGGTTAAGTCCTGGAACGTTTTGTGAAGTTGAGAAAAAATATTTAAAAATGCGTCGGCATAATAATATTTTGTTCTTTGATGACGAAGAACGTGAAAATTCGGTCACGTTATTGAGAATGAGAAGGACACTAGGAGATGCATCAAATCCTATTTCACTTCCCACGAAAAAGTAAAACAATTTAAATGTATTTTTAAATCATGAAATCGCTGAATTTTGCATTTTATTTCGATCCAATGTTTTCGTTTTTCTAAAGAGGCATTTGTGCTGCTCCCAAATACTGGTTCACGGTCAACTTATATTCCCCCTATCTTCAGGCTTGGCGCTGCCTTACAGGTTCTAGATGGAGGTGGCTACCACTGGTTGACTGGTAATGACTTTGGAATTTCTGTTGGCCAAGGTACCCTTTCAGAGATAGTTTCTGAGACAGTAAAAGTGTTAGAATAAAAGCTGTGTCCAATCTGGATTAGGTGGGAAATAAAATAAGAAGAGACAAAACAGAGGTTTTATTTATTTATTTAAGATTTTCCAGCTCGCCCTCTTTCCCAGGATCATGTATGTGTGCATTACACTTCTTTACCTCCGACTCTTTATTGTGCACCTCGACTGCACCATAACAGTTGGAACTGCTGCCTGTTACTGCAGTCCGAAAGGAAGTCATCTGAATTGCTTGGTTATTGGCACTTGATTAGATGGCCCACCCCCTGATTTATTTATTAAAAGAAGATTGTTGCTGCATTTTCTTTCTGCTCTGTATTTAAAATCAATCCACACCTAAAACAAATCAAATAAATTTGTAACTATTGAGATTCACATTCTGCTCTTACTTTTCTCCATGCGGCTACAAACTTGTTGGGTAGCCCAATGACATTAAGTCTTGCAGTCAATTCAACCCATAGCTCGTTCATAGTGCGTATGCCTTGCGTGGTGATAAAGTTCCTTGCCGTTTTAGGATACTTACATATTTCCAAATTCTTATTTTGAAATGAAACGAAAATTCGATGTCTAATTTGACAGCTGACGTTTTTTTCACTTTCAAAATGTTTCTCAAACTGCCTACTATTTGAACGATAGACGACACGGCGGAACGATTCGATTGTAGTGGTATACGAAGCAAACTTCTGACGATGTCGTTTCATACAATCGTCTAGACGACAATCGTTTCAAAAATTCCGCGATGAGAGCCCTGGTGTACCAGTGAAGGGACCTATGACCCCCGTAACTTAGAGTTTAAAACTCAATTCACGAACATCAACTGTTCAACCATTCACGCAGTAGCCTCTGACAACACGCTCCAGATAAACTTCCCCAAAAACCTCTTTTCAAGCCACCAAAGCAAGTACAATCTGAAATTCATATCTAGTGAGTGGTGGGTGTCCATCATATTTCCTTGTATGGTCTTCGTCTTCTTAGGTAAGTGGGAAAGTGCAAATGGTGGTGAGCGTCAACCAATGCCGCTTTCAAGCCTACACGGTCTATGGCCAGCTGAATTTAATTTCGAGATCCTCAATCTGTCCAGTCGATACCGTCCTCTGGGCTGCAGATTTTTGTCTATAGCCATTTTGTCCATGGCCTAGATGGCCTTTGAAACATTGCATTCGCTTGGTATGCCACCGTAAAACTAAGGAGATGACGCACTCCATCTTTCAATCACCTCCACCAGATTTCATCAATGCGAACATGACCAAAAATTGTGCGCGGAACATTCCCCTCCAAAAGACAAATCAGCTCCTTCATTCGCCAAGTCCGTCCCAGTTTTAACGTCACATAGAAGGACTGAGCATAGAGCTTTGCATTTTCAGAGAGCTACCCAATATTTTCCTGAAACAGGGTCTGATAGAAGTTATAAGAGGCAGAAGTCAAATACATTGAAATCTTTTACTTTGACGCTTTGACCTTAACTTCGTCCTTTTCTTGTATCTGTACCACAGAAAAAAACTGTCTCAGAATTTGTCTGTCTGAAAACTGAGGAGTTCATTGAAAACAATGCAAAATGTCAGGCAAACAGAAACCACACTTTGTCCTATTTCCACCCAACGATGTGCACAAGGTAGATAATCGCATTCCTCACTTGTAAACCACATTCGACAACACTTCCCAACTGCGACACAAAATAACAAACAAATCCCACACACCACATCCACATCCATGCCAAGACTCCATGATGCGCTTTTCCCTTAAACTCCCACATCACCACTTCACTTATCGCATCATTGAAATTCACACAAGTCGATAGCATTGACAAACGCCCGCCTGACGAGGTGGCGAAAGCGAGAGAGCTTCCCACATTCGGAATTGATCAATATTCGCAAGATGCTGCAACATCACGTGCAGATTCTTTTTTAAATCATCTCGCTCACCAACTGTGTCAGTTATCATTACAATTGTCGTTCCCGGGCCGAGACGAGGGTAAGTACTAAGCCGGCGGTTACAAGGCGAACTGCGGCACGAGTGCAAAGGCAGGAGTGCCAGTACCACACCGGAGCTGCTATTAGCATTTCAAGCTGAAACGGAATGGAATGGTTAGACCTGTCGCCGTCGTCACCGACTTCCAGTAAAAGAGGATTTTCTCGAAAATCCGACGTGAAGCATGTAAAACGAACGTCGACTGCAGCACCCCGCCTACCTGTACGTTTGCTGGAAAAGAATTCATCTGCATTCAGTGCTCAATGCATGGAGGAACGCAATTCAATGCAATGATGGAGCAGTTAGTGACTTACTGGCTCCGCCATCCAGACACATATGGAATGCAACAAGGAAAAAACTCCAACGAAACCAGGGGATAGGAATATTTGCATACCCGGAAGGGGATGTTGATTCGATAACCTGACGCACACATCTGGAGCAGGAGCCTCGTCGCATGTCGTGCACAAGTGCACTGCGCCCGTCAACCCACGTCCGTCGTGTTTGCACAAATTGAGTTGGCTGTGGCGCAGCGTTTTGTGCTACGGGGAAACATCCATCAAATGATGAGTTCCAGCATTCCCTTCCATCAAGCGCACGCAGCACGAAGTTGCGAAACGCTTGGTAGAGGCAAATCCTTGACCCAACTGGAAAAGCTTTCTCACATTTTTTCCAAACTGAAGGCAAACTTGAAACAGCACAAATCCAATTAGAAGCGAAACCGCACATTAACAGCTTATAACGCCAGCTAGCGAACGCGCAGCACCGCATTCCTCACAGTCACGGCCACCACCACCCCCTACCACCCGAAGTCCAATAACACACTTCAACGGGCGTAGAAAGAAGCGCCCGACGCCGCGCCCGCACCTCCCCTCGCAGACAATAAAGCAAGGTGGCGGGAAATTAATCCCTTCCACAGGACGCCCTTCGCGAACTGTAGCCTTAATCAAGGCGCACAACCACAACCGCAAACTCGTAGAAATTATTTCCGCAAAATTGACGCTTCGGCATCTGGTGTTAGTTTGCGGGCGGTGTATGATACGCTCGACTCCGTCCTGCCAATAGTCAAAGGATATCGTTTTAAATTCATTTGGAGAAAAAAATGCACAAGTTTGAGAGCAAGATGCTAGGTTGGGGCAAGGCAACCGGCACTCGTTTCTTTTACTTTCCGCTGAGCTGGCTTAATGAAACCGATTGCTGTTGCTAATGGTATCAATTTAATGACCCTTCTTGCACACGAAGCCGTTTTGCTGATGTGTGGCTCTGCCGGCAGAGGACGAAGTTGGGTGCACAATCAGCCATACATCGCCTGACGCAATGACCTATGAAACTCGGAGGTATCGATTCGGAAAGTGATTTTAATGATCCTGCAAGGACCTTGCAGTTATTTTACAATGGATTTAGATTAGATTAGATTTAAATGCATTTTTATTAGTTCTTTTCAAATTACTTACATGCTAGACAAAAATACTTAATACTAGCTTACACATACGATCTGTTGATCTTAATTCTACCTTACTGACTCTTTACGAGTACTCTAAGCTAATCTAGGATTTTTCTTTTTATTATGCCTTTCGGCCTCTTTTATGTTTTTAACTTAAGATTTATCTAACTACATTTTTTTTGCTTAATATTTCTCCAAGAAAATTTAAAAAAAACTTGGAATTCCGTATTTTTCTTTCTTCTTAACCTAACTTAAAAATAAATTTAAAAACTACCTACCACCTAAAACTTATAACTATATACAATTAAATTAACCTAAACTTAATTCTACTTAACTATTTACATTAAGCTTAACTATGTCCGTAAAAATATACGGACGCGTGCACCAGGGCGTATGTGTTATTTATATGCTTTACATATATATCTAATACGCCGTGATGCACCTTTTTTTTCATTTTTATATTTTGTTGTTTTTTTTTTGTGTTTTTATTTTTTTTTATTATTTTTTTTTTTTTTTTTGCTTTTAATTTTTTGTATTTTTTTTTTTTTGTTTTTTGTATCTTTTTTTTTTTTTTTTTTTTTTTTTTATAATAACAGCTTAACTACCTTAACTACTACCTTAACCTATGTGAGTTGGCCCTGTAGACTCAACTATCCCGTCTATTTGTTTGTGAAGTTAGCGGCATCGAACGCTGGTTCTGGTGTAACCACCAGTAGAAAAACCGCTCTTTGGCAGATACTGCTCTGTCGCGGGCAGAAATCGCCCTGCTGAACCGTAGGAGCTCCTCATGGCTGCGAGCGACGTCCGGCTCGTATTGAAGTTGCCTCTCGACTGTTCGGCGTGCGACGTGGAAGATGATAGGGCAGCCTTCCCCATCTTGTGTCAGGCCTTTAGCGTCTAAATAGACGAAAGCTTCAGGTGGAATGAAGCCGTTAAGACGTACCCGTTCATGGTACATTTCATTTGGGTAGTAAGCCCCAAAGATCAGACTGTTGGTTGAAGCCATGCCTCGAGCAGTGTGACTTCGTATCAACTTGATAATAAAATTATCTATCCTTATAAGGTTTGCCTCGTTGTACAAAACCTCGTTGGGGTAGAATTTCTTGTACTGAGATTCTGGTGTTCGATATAAACGGAGGCAGGCCCGAAGACACTGCCTCTCGAACACCCTCATCTTTTCCATCTGGGAAGGACTCACGTTGAACCACACAGGACAACCATACACCATAATTGGCCGGATGAGGGCCATGTAGCAGATGACCTTCACTCTGGTGTCAAGTTGACTGCTGTAAAACAGCCCTCTTGCCATAGCGAAGGCCTTCTTAGCCCTGGTCAGAGCTGTATCTATGTGGATACCACCATACAGATACTGGTCCAACCAGATGCCTAGATATCTGACTACACTTTTTACAGCTAATGGCCGTCCTTGTGGGTCAACTATGCAGAACTTGCGCCAGTTCATTTTCGTGTCCCTTGAGGCCCTGGACAACGGGGTTCTAAAAAGGATAGTTTCACACTTCTGGTAGTTGATTTTCAACTTCCAGTCGTCGCAAAATCTTTGAATTGTATCGAAGTCGCGTTGCAACAAGACATTTATTACCTCTACCTTCGGACCTGATCTGTACGCGATTAGATCATCGGCAAACGCTATGATGTTAGGCATAGAACCTATGAGTATTTTACAATGGAAGAAGACGGCTGATGAGTGCGGGCCGGCTGTTGGGGGGAAGGGAGAGAGGACCGTATGACTTCATTATTGTATATAGCTTGCCTTGAGGGAAGGGGTTTCAAATCCCTCATCGATTAAAGATTGCTACACACAAAAATGAATCTCTTTTCAAACACTTAAAGCAAACCCTTATCTGTTTCATTCGAACAACAAGAAAAAATGAAAATTCAGAATTTCTTTCAAAGACAACCACCCCTTCCACACGAGCGACACACACACCCACACACTGAAGCCAACCACCATAGAACCATGACCACGATCTAAGGAACTGAAACGAATTCAAAATGAATGCAGGGAAAGCCCCTAATTTAATTCAAAGTTTTTCGTTTTTATCAGCGGTTATACGTTTTCCCAGTTTTGCCAGGCACAGTGGAGCGCCTTCGTTGGCTGGCAATACCGACGAAAGATACACCGGCGAAAGGGTTGAAAGTGATACAGATGATTTCGCGCGTATCCTTTTGGAATTTCTTTTTCTTCTCAGCATTTTTTTGAGCTTATCTCTCAGTTGGCTTTAAGGATTATATTTGCTGAGTGCGTTCACTTTATACTTTTGTGTTTGGCGATTCTTTTAAATGGGTGACATTTAAAAGGGGTTGTGAAATGAAATTCAAAATTTAAAGAAGATGAAGGCATTGTATACGTTTGTTTGTACACCTGTCAAGAAGATGAAAGAAATGAAGAGCAGTGTCAGCAGTGTGTCATAGTTTTTTTGGAAAGAGATGACGAAAGAAATCGAATTTCTCGTGCTTAGGAAAGGAATTGAAGAATTTAGGTTCCCCACTTCCTGTTTGAATGACACTACCTGGGTCTCAACCAACATGCCTCTTCAATTAGCAACGTTTCTTGTCAGCTGCTTCCAAATTCGCACTCTAAGTTGTTTAAAGTCGTTTCCCATCCCTTGCGCCATCAAAGACGAGGTCGTCCTCTATTAAGCTGCTTAATAGCTCGGATTCAAACACTCTTAGGGACTGAGAAATGCTGTCCATGACCTTTAAATGACCTGGCCATCTAAAGTGTTTTATCTGTAGGGACATGTCCCTAGTCATCTGCTGTACAGTCTACAAAGTTCGCCATTGAATCTTTTGGTTTCAGATGCCATCAATGCAAACAAGAGCAAACATGGCATGTAGAACTTTCCTCTCGAAGAATTCAAGGGCTGCTTAGGACAGTAGGACAGAGATGATCAAGGCTAGCTTGGTTTTTCAAGAGAAAGTTTTAATACTGAGTTGCCTCCTGAGGCCAACCAAATAGCAGCTGACAGAGCTAATTCCTTGCTTGCTTTCTGTACGTATGTCCCTATTTACCGCTCATCCGACGTAGGCGAAGTCCTTCACTTGGAAGAGGTGCTGAATAAAAGATGTTCTCAATCAATGTTGGGTTTCACAGAAAGGCTTCACCCGTCATCTGTCTGGTAGAAAGGTTATCCATCGTGAGGTTGGATGAATAATTTTAAATATAAGACAGAATTTTAAAAATTATCTCGAATTCCTTACGTTGGTTAAAATAACGACGCACGACATACATTTAATGTTCTTACATAAATGGAGTTATGTCAGTGTTGGCCACGACTACGTCTGAGATGCTCCATTGGGAGGTGCAATCTTAAGCGATTTCATCGAGCATAGCGGGTGGTACAAAACAGCAGCCTTAAAGTGTTTGATTGTGACATTCTGTCCAAGGTCTCGATGTTCCGCTTTCTCCCTTGAACACTGCATATACTTTGTTTTTCCTCGTTTACTGCCAGATCATATCAGCCACTTCCGTATAATCCCAACAAATGCCAAAATTCGGGTCACGTCAATCTCATCCGCATGAACTAGCAACTGAACAAATTGCTGGAAGATTGTACTTCTGATTTGTGAGTTTCGCACGATCTTCTCAAGGATGATGTCGCATAACAGCGCGTCGCCTTATCTGAAACTTTTTTCGACATTGAAGGTGTCGGTTAGTTTGTTAACAATTTTGACGGAGCTGCAAGAATTGCCTATCGTCATCGTACGCAATTTAATGAGTTCGGTATGAATGTCAAATTTAGACCTGAAGCAGCACGTGACCGTGGTAGATCAATGTTTAGCATCTATTGCATCACTTGGTATGGATGTCCACCACGATTTGCTTGGGGCACCTTAGATGCAATTCCATCAGGTAGGCAACCACTCGGCAGACCCAAGCCGAGGTGGTTAAATCAAGTTCATAAACTTGGAGTTGCTCCTGATTAGTTTGAGTCGATGGCGTAGGATCGAGCGGCCTGAAGATCTTTCGTATGAGTACTACCCCCGCGACCCCTTTAGTTAAAGATGACAGTTCAAGAAGATCCTCTATATCTTCGGCCTCTGCTGTGACTTAATTATGGTCATGAAAGGATACTAAACAATCCCTCTAGCGCGCGTCAATTATAAAAAAATGGTAATGATGAGTTTTAAAGATAAATTGAAAGAAATGGAGTTCGGTGTGTGCAGAAATGGCAATCGGCAGACCCAGGTCGAGGTGGTTAGATAACGTTCATAAACTTGGCTGGCTGCGCTTTGGAATAGGGGGAAATAGAATCTTGCCCATAATCATTCAGATTGAGTGGAGCATTTTGCCTGCCAGCGGTAGTCGGTTCATCATCTCCACTTAGCAGTCAACAGAAGTGTTTCATCCCATCTCACATGATCAGAAGCGACTCTGTTCTTCTGCAGCTACAAGTTATGCTTTTTTAAGTCAGTTGTCTTCGGTCTGGGGCTTACACTTTATGCTCAAATGTTCTTCCAGCCTTATCACCCCTCGATCTCCTCGACCACGCGTTTCTTCCTCTCCGTTTCGTCCTAGTGGTCTGTGCTCGTACATTCTTTTCTGTTCGTCGAGCTCACGAACAGTTTTGTCTTTTGGTCTCCTTTTTGCCTACGTGCTCTTGCCTGCACTCATCATGGTTTGCGGTGGACACTACCGTCAATGAAGTCTGTGCCAAATAACACGTCAAAATGTTCATTAGTATTTGAAATACGCGGTCTCTTATAATCAGCTAAAAGCTTCGTTGTTTTAATTCTCAATACAGAAAGATGAACTGAAGAACCCTAAGACGTCTAGATTTGTTCTTCACTTCCGTTCAGAGTCAATTGGACAGGCGTTCTGAAAAAAAAGACCATCCCCTTAAGTTTGTCCACATCAACCAAAATTTTCGAATACGTTTTGAAAATTGCTTAATCCCCAGCTTTCAAATCAAATCCAATGCAATAAGCCTCGGCTCCAGCATCCGCACAAGGCAATTGCCACTTGCTGATTTTTCCAATACCAACCAATTTTCAAGCACATGCTGCAGAATCTCGAAGAACCCTCCTACACTTGTTCGTGCGTAGCTGAGCGCCATTATTAGATAATAAAACAGCGTTAGCCGCCCGGGGGGCATAGTGTTGGAGCCGCATTAAATCGATTAGCACATAATTCCACTCGAAACAAAGCCTCCGCACATTACTACTCTTGGCATAACCCTCAATCCGATGTGTACAACCTTGTTTATTGGGCAATACGTGCCCACTTTCCGACATCTGTTACATTGTCGTGCCTACGTGGTGAGTGTTGCACGACACATGAACACTTCTCCCAGAGTGGGGGTGACTACGCTCCTGAAATGAGATATGGAGAAATTTATTTTCATGAAGTGTGCTTTTCACTGCAATAAGCGACGTAACGACTTCGAGCGGCACACAGCAGTGGCGACACTTCTCAATAGGACACTTAAGGATAACAACAAGTGTTGTGCGGCTTCGTTTTCATACATGATGGTGGCGGCGCGCCGGCAGTGGTGTTCAGTTGGCACCCCGAGGGCGGTGATGGTGCCCACAGAATCCACTTTGAGTGCAGCACTTGTGACTCCTTAAAGCACTTCTTCAGCGGCGTGCTGGATGCGAGTTGAGTGCAGTCGAGCGTAATGGCGTTTCCTTGATTAGCTTGTGGTCGGATTTTTGAGTCGCCCCGCCCACCCAGCGTTCAGTCGGAGGATGGTTGATGAAAATATTGTGCAAGGGCTACGACACGTTGTCGTCTTGACTGCGCTTGAGAACTTTTCAAGTGGTTATCTTCATCTGCCGGGGTGGGTTGTACTGTCTGCAATTGATGGCTGAAGCTAATTGTTTTCTGTTGGTTTGGGGTGTCCCGGAGGGTGGCGTTCTTCCCTTTCGGTTGACTGGAAAAACAATGAGGGATGAAATTGAAGGTGGAGAGGTCGTGACACAAACGGACGCTTGAAGGGACAATGATGAAGTTTTGTGGGAAATTTACGACGCGACATGGGCATAATGTGAATCTCAGATGGAGCTGAAGATATTCGTTTGGTTCTTGTTGATGAACTTAACCGGGTTAACTTTCCGCCAATTAAGCAGGAAACTTTCAATTGGAAAAGTTTTTCAAGTGGCTTTTTGAAAATCTCCTACACAGTGGATGATTATGAGGACGAGCGTTCACCAGCATGGAGTCTATACTTTGGATGATATTGACCATGTGACAAAGCCAATCGAGGACATTTCATTAACTTAGGATGACGCATCCTAGAAGAGTTTTGGGTTCGGGGAGGACAACTTGAATTTGGTGAATTTTGGTAAAAGTAGTGTGGCGAGTATGTCCGTGTCAGGTTTTCGGAACAATTAAACTTCTTTATACCTCTGTGGTGGTTCATCTTATTCTGCTATAGACAACTGCTAATGCGACAGACCAAATACACACTAAGCTTACGAGTTGAATCATTTTGATTCAACACTGAAAATCATATTTTCTGAACACTTGCTACTAGTATTATTTCCTAAGAATTCCTAAGATCTACTCTGATATCAGCTCCTTCAATTCTGATCGTAATACTTCTTACTGTTGTCATAAATTGATACATACGCAGTGATTTAAGGACGTCATCATCGTCTCTTAGGTTAATATGTTGGTCAAACTATAGCACTACACATCTAATTTCATTTACGTCTTGCGTGGTCCAAAACATCCTGAGGAAGAAATTTCTTTCCGCCTTTCCGGGCAAATTCAAGTTACACCCGCCGTGATCTACACAACATGGCAACCCCCAACGAATATCAAAAGAAAGTTGCCCTTAGATGCTTATTGCGGCAAGCAAACCGAATAGTCTTTTTGTCGGGCCAACAGTAGCTGGCTAGGGACGGGATAACATAGCACAGCAGTAGCACGAGGAGTAGCCTCATCAGCAATCTCTTACACGTTGAGGAGACCTTCAATGTAATGCTCTATGTGTTGTCAGCAATTTAAGATAGAATGAGATGAGAAAATTCGAGATTGAGAATGAAGTCTGAACCTCGACTAAAGGAGGCGAAGCGCTTTTTTACTACTCCAATGTGTCGACAAAAGTCAGCACAAATAAAAAAAAAAACACTCTCTATGCTCCTTGCAATATGACGCGGACGGCATTAAGACCTCAATGAAAAGTTCGCCAAAGACTGCTAGGGTAAGATATTTTTTCTGGGATCATCGATGTCTGGCATTTGCAATTCTAGCTACAATGGGTTCCATTTTCCTCGAGTTAACTCAAATACAAAACAAGATTGCATGCTAAGAGACAATCTGAGTCCAAATTTGAACACATACTGGGTTGAACAACTCTGTGTCAGGTGTGCGAACACAGATCACTTAACTCAAATAATACGAATATTCTCTTAAAAGAGTCTACTGAACTACTAAACAGCCCCTGATATTTCATGGCTTCTGAGTAGCATCCATTCAATGTGTTTATACCAAGTGTGTCCTTTATCATGTCGACCTGGTGGCATACCCTTTTGATTTATCACTTATTCTGTTAAAACTGCAAAGCGAAAGCTGAGCGCATGTCAGGAAATCCTTAGTCAGGTCACACCATCAGGAGAACAGAACATTGGGCAGCGCATCGCTGAGATTGTCAAGGATTTCGTCCAACGCCGTGCTACTTTCGTCTGTCAATGCTTTCTCTGACTGCTTGTATCTTTGAATCGCAAGTCTCGGAGTAGATTTCATCGTAAAATATTCTTAGCTGCCATCTACATAAGTAGATAGAACTGAGACATGAAGAAAATGTTTAAACAGGATACTCTTCTTTATATGGCCCTAGTACCTGATTCATATAGGAAAATAAATCTTAAATCACAAAGCCCAAGTTGGCGTTCGTCAAATTTAATTAGTCGTAGTTGAGTGGCACTGCAGCCCACAAGGGACCAGAGCCTAGTTTCTTCAACAACTACTCGTGATGTGCGTGCATAGTTGTTTGCGGAATCCGAACGGAGAGATTTGAGGAGGAGACAATAAGTACGCTTTGAGTGCCGTGGGAAAAATGCTAAGTATTCCGTCTGGGAATAAAACATGATATTTTGGCGTTTAAGTCGAAGCATTTACGCACTACGCCATGATGACCACCTAAATTTGATTAAGCTTCGTTCATTATTCACTTAAGCGGATGCATTTGGAGTGGATCAATTCGGAACGAATGTTTAATTAACTTGAGTGACTGAGTGAGTGGTTATTAGTATCCACGCAACAGATGACAACCGAATTGCATCTAAGTACTCGGAAGCAGACACTAAATTATGATCATGCTTCTTTTTCTTTTCTTGTGGCGCTACAGTCCGTGGTGGTCCTAGGCCTCAACCAATATGCCTCTCCAGCCAGCACCATCTTTCCTTATCTGCCTCCAGCTGCGCACTTCAAGTTGGTTGAAGTCCTTCTCCACTACGCCGTCGTCGTCGTCGTTGTCACAATGGCTCAAACTCAAAACTGCCGGAGAAGTGGTGTCCATACTCTCTACATGGTCTAGCAATTTCAAGCGTTCTATCCGAAGACGCTCGACTGACGCATGTCGCTGTACAGTTCACTGAGTTCGTCGTTAAATCTTCTCCTCCAGATGCCATCAAACGCAAGCAGGACCAAGAATCGCACGCAAGACTTTTTCTTGAAAAGACTAAGGAATTCTGCGTTTGATTTCGGTACTGCTATTGCTGTCCTTGTTTACCGTGGAGGAGGAAACATGGGCGCCTCGTACAAAATTTAACTTAGTCATATACATATGTATAACTCAAGAGAGGCTTAGCACTTGTTCCCACTCTCAAAGTAAGCGCCTCACTGAAGTACATAAATAAATTTGAAAGTCCCTGGCGGGAGTAATGTTAGGCCTTTGTGTAGAATTTGACAAGTTGTGTCAATTTTGAAACAGCTTTCATTCAAGGTGTAATCAGCAAGGCCAAGCAAGGTGTGGTGGCGCTTCAAACCACAAGGACCGATGTCTAGTTTCTTCAGCTCATTTGTACTTAGGTTATGTGTGCTATTTTTCACAAGTATTTTCAGTTTTGAGTTACATTAGCAAATTGAAAGTATTGGTGTATTGAAAAAATCGCGATATTTTCTGTCATAAAATCGAACTTGAGATCATTTGCGTGTAAATTGACGCACATACCCACTACGCCTCGGTGGGCAGAGCGGTCATATAGACCGCGAGTGCAAGCTACATAGATAACATTTCTTGGTTTGTGACGGCATATAGTGAGAATCCTGAGGGTACATCTTCGCACCGACTTCTCCAAGCGAAAAAGAAGAGTTTGTCACATGGCGCCAATGTCTCGATTATTTCCGAGCCGTGCCTTAAAGGCGATTCTTTTAGGAAAATAATTGCCTAACAGACCTCAAGATGAGTTGATAGGAGCAAGTACAAAGGCTCGCCTGTGACTAAGACTTGATGACTAAGAGTCGGTGGCAGAAGAGAGATGATGCAATGTCAGTGTTCTATTTGGTTTTAAAGCAAAATGACTGCATAACGACACATCACTTTTATCCATAAACTGCCCGTCAATTGTCCACAAAACAGCAATCTCATCTCCAATGGCTCAGCTTTCATTCACTAATACTAGTGCCAACAAACCGCTTATGCGCTTAGTCAGTATTTACCAATAATTCGAAACTACGTCAAGTGTGAAATCGGAAGCAATTATCTCCTCATTTACGAAAATCCTTTTATTAAAACTAATCTCTGCCACACCGAAAACACTGATTCGGTTTTAGCGAAAAAACTGGGCGTATACCAGGGGCTACAAACTAATTAAATGATTGCCACAAATTGTCCCCTAAGTCCAGGCTACAGACCGCATAATCACAAACCTCAGCAAATGCCATTCTTTTGCGAGCCAACCACAGTCAAACCCCCCAAAAATTATGACTGTGAACTGGTGACCAGGTGCATTCGGTGTTCCTGGCGGCGGAGCCAACGCTCTCCGGATAATGTTCAATTTTGGTTTATAATTAAATTCAATTACGTATTCATTCAGCCGTTTGCACAAATTGAATGTCGGCGCGATTGGCAGCTTGTCGCCCGAACAAACGTCAGATTGCATAAATGTAACACCAGTCCCAGACTATGGGAACCGAGCGGGCAAAAAAATACCGTTACTTACAACTAAAATACACACGCGGCGAACAAACAGAAAAAAAACTCGCTTTTGATGCGGAACACGGCAGTACGCCTCCGTGGAGGATGCATGCAATTCGGAACAGAATTTAATCTAAATTGGTGCACCCAGCAGCGATAATAATTTGAATTTGGTGGGTTAGCCCAGTCCATGCGGATGCCGGCAGAATGGAGTCGGACTGGATTTGGGTTTCACTCTACTTGTGGGTATTCCCCAGGCAGCCTTTGTGCGGGCGCCAAGTGAGCCATTCATAAATTGTTGCGAATTAATTTAAATTTTATGAAATTATGCAATGAGTTGGTTTTAGTTGTGCACGTATTCATTCGAAGCGAGTGTAATTAATGTGCGGATGTGGGTCATAAATATTTAAGCCGATACTCGAGTGTCCGGCCCTGTGTGGGCGATAAACGAGCCGGTGTCTGATAGATGGCTGTGCGGTGGAGTCCATGCGTTACCAGTTGCGGCCCGCACTGTGAACGGTTTTTCATATTTTTCTGCGTCTCTCATATTTTATGCGGGATTACATGTTTGAGTGGAGGGGGTTGTTAATGATGGGCATCAGATGATGTCCCATTTTGCATCGTTAATCAATCTTTAAATCAATGTCCTCAAGGAGTCCTTTCTGCCCGGGGGCCTTAGGAATGCTTTTAATTTGGGAGGCAGGATGGGCTTGTAAATATGCGTAAAGCTGTTTAAGTAATGTTTCAGAAAGTTTACGGCTGAGCATATCTGAAAAAAACTTCAAATACGACGAAAATGTGATAAAATCAGGAAATGTGCAGAGGGGAAGAGGCTTTTTTGAACTCCTGGAGGCAGATTCAAGGACCGTAACGTAAAGCTATGCGGTTACTAAAAGTTTCCTTCAAAATATTTCAATTGTGGCATGAACTATGTTGTCGTATTGAAGCCACAGCTGCTTCACATCATTGTTGTTCTATTGACTCTATAGCGGGAACCATTGACCATCATAGTCTTTACAGAAGTACGGACCATTTATTCCACCAATGCAGTCAGTTTTTTGTGGATGTAACAGTGTCCCAATTCTTAAGGGGAATGTTCTTCTTTCCATGGCGCTGCAGGCCGGGTCGGACTTGGGCCTCAACGTGTCCCTCCAGCTTGCACGATCTTTCGCCAGCTTCTTCCAGTAGCGCACTCTAAGTTTGTTAAAGTTGTCCTCAACTTGTGTGTACCATCTCAACCTAGGCAGTCCTTTGTTGCGATTCAAATCCTTTTTGGGCTGCAGCGGTAATGGCTATGCGCTCTACATGGTCTAGCTATCTTAAGCATTCTATCCGAAGATACTTGATCAAGTGCATGGCGCCGTACAGCCTGTTACGTTCGTCTTTGAATCTTCTCCTCCAAAAGTCATCAACGCAAACAAGATCAAAAACCGCATGCAGAACTTTTCTCCCAAAAAGACTAAGGACTTCCTCATCCGCTATGAGAGACGTCTAAGTTTCCGTTGACTGGGTGAAAGGAGGACTGGGTGATCAAAGCCAGTTCAGTCCTTCGAGAGACGACCCTATTACTGAATTGCCTTCAGAGCCCAAAGAAACACCGATTGGCAAGAGTGATTCTGCGTCTAATTTCGGTACTGATGTTGCTATCCCTATTTACCGTGTAGCCAAGGCAGACGACATCTTAGACTACCAATTTGTACGCTCTGTCTCAGACGTCGGTGTGCTGTGTCCTTCCTTAATAACACCATATACTTCGTCCTGCTCTCATTTAACGCCAAACCCCTTTTGGCCACTTCCAACAAATGCCTCATTAACGTCTCGTTACGTTCGTCTTATCACGTTAGTGTCGTCGTAAGCCAGCAGTTGTACGGACTTGTGGAAGATTATGACTCTGTTATTGACTCGTGAGTTTCACTCGATCTCTCCTAGAATGATGTTGAAAAAGTTTTATGACAGCGCATCGTCTTGTCTAAAACCTTTTTTGACATTGAAGGTTTCGGTGAATTTATTATTTTCCTTGGCGGAGCAGAGAGAATTCTCCATTGTCATCTTACCTAGTCTGACGAGTTTGGAATTTAATAACTAAACATGACACTACATTGGGCGTCTCTATGTACGCTATCGTATGCGGCCTTAATATCTTGGGGGTTGTCATCACTCAAAATATGGAAGTTATGTTCATTGACGTATCCATTCAAGCAAAAGTATGTTTCTTCGTGCTTAAGTGCTACACAAAATGCGTTTGTGAAAATTGGAATCAAAGGCAATCTTGTTTTGAGCCAATTTACTAAATTAACGCCCTACTAGGCCCCGTGATATCTGGACGTTTATGCATGTTTGAAACCCAGCTTGAGCTCATTAACACCAAATCGAATTTACAACGAATTGTGACGTTTGATATAAAGTGCCTTTGTTACGATAGTCGGTCATGGTATGTATACCGCAGCAAAATTTCATCACCGACGGCCTTTACGGTCTTCTTATGCCCAAAAGCGAATGTTGTATATTTCGTGGGACCAGTATGTAGACCGTATGAAATGAAAAACTGGTAAGCTCAATGGACTTTTGAACAGAGCATTGTTGTTTTTAAACAAGTCAATGCTGAGGCATATGTTGTAAGACCTGCCCAATCATACATGGAGTCTTAAATGGGAAATTATATCTCACCTAACGTGTTAACTAAACCAAGCGTTGTCCGATTGCAATTTTTCCCCTCAACTCAACACGGTCTGTCTGACCAATTCTGCTGATGAGGCGTCTGTTCGTTGATAGTTCTTCTCTAGTCATTTTCCTGCAAAACCATTTGGGTCCAAAAAACTAGCAGTTGACAGTAGTGTAACATATGTAGGGGTGAAACATCCCCTCGTACCCTAGCACCCTACGACACACTATGATGCCTATTTTAAACTTTACGACCATTAAAGAATGCTTTCCCTGGCATTCTAAGGGTAACATAAACCATACAATCTCGGTTTAGAGAAAAAATTCCTTCCATCATAAGTCCTTGGTTAGCTACCCAATCTTTCATCAACAATTTTGTCAATAGCGTGAAGGGAAATCACATTCCACGCCGACTTATTAGATTTTCGGAATGTTTTCTGCATCCGCATTCAATTACAGTCCATCCCATCCGTGGTCGTCGCCTGCCGTTCGCCCAAGCGTAGGCCTTAATGCCAATATGCAAAATTAGCCACATCCCCTTGAGGTTTTATGGCTTTTTCGCTCTCCAGACCAGACTTGCCGCACCGCACACAACACGTTCGTCGGGCCAGCCACCACAGGCCGATATAGCAGTCATTACCCCCTGTGGAGTACCGGAAAGGCAGTCGGCAGAGATGAAGCAAAAAAAAAAAAAAAAACAAAATTCGTCACCACTATTCCAGTCTGTGTTCTAGGCCGGAACATTGGGCTGCCATTCAGAGACCCATACCTCAGTCGTCCTTGTGTGTGGATCGTGTTTGTTATGCAAATTAAATTTGTTTGCAGCCATAAAGTTTTCGGCATGAGCACAGAGTGCTGGCTGGTGGTGAAGGAAGAGCGAGAGCGAGAGCATTCCAAAAGTCCACGATATCTCTATCGCTGCCGCTTGATATGTGGAGTGATATGAGACGAGGCGACACACGCTGTGTCATTGCCAAGCCAACCACCTGACTAATACGAGCACAGTGATAAAGAAACATTCTCCGAATATCCTTGCGAGACAGCACGCTCCGCACGATGCGTGTGCATGGGCGAGCAGCCAGCACAACTTTCATCCATACGAACCTTATCGGCAGAGAGCATTAATATTTATGACACCAAATTCAAATGAGATTGATGAATAAATCATTACATCAGACGATGGGGTGCGGAGGGCCGAGCTCTAGGGGGTGCTCAGAGCTCAATGGGGCTTGTTTACGGAATGCAAATTTACTGATTCAATTCTACGATTTGGCTTCATCAAGATAACAGGCGACGTTGTGTCGCTCACGAGGGATAGGGTTGCGTCTTGTCCTCCGCCCGTGCACATAAATTGATCCTGGTCACCACCACCATCCCCTGCCATAAAAATTAATTGGTTGAACGACAACAAAACGCTTACATGCGCGCATCCTTATAAAAAGAGTAATTCTCCTAGAGGAGCATCGTGACTCCATCAACCTAGAGAATTGGATAATTAAGGCGCTCGGCCCTGCGATGCTCACACGGCGCATACATACCCTTTTGATATCCTTTCATTTCCCCGTCCCCTCAGACTGGCATCGTAAATCGCCGCTGACGACGTGAAGGAGCGGGAACTAAAAAAATAAATTCGTAAACACGAAGGACATCGACTGGCATCGCCCTTCATCGATGGAGCTCCACGAGAATGTTGCAAAGCATCTAGGATCTTCGACATGGCGTATTCCCTCACATGATGGCGGTAAAAACTCACGTTTCACCACAAATAAACTGAATTTATCGTCACAGGATCTTTTACAACTTCATAAAATCCAAAACGAAGTCGAAAAAAAGCAACGGAACGGAATACGACGACGAAGAGGAAACAGTTCCGCCACGCAGGAATGCGAATGTTCGTACCAGATATGCGAAGTCTCTTTATGACACCATTAGAACCGTCGAATAAAGTTTTACGAACGAACTCTTGCACTCGTTACATTTAATGCCCCGAAGGTGGCGAAAAGATAGGGAAATCATTAGGGAGAGCCCCAGTGCGAGCGGTTCAACTAGGACAAGGCTAGCCCCGCCGTTCAACTCTTTAAGTCGTGGGAGTAACGTGAAAATTTATAGCTGCAGCTGAGATTTATCCCCAGTCGGCTGCGTCCCCCAAGAACTACACAGCAGTCAGCTTTAAAGTATGCGCTGCTGTGTTCGCAATAAACGGTGAACTGCGTTAAAAACGCGTTGAAATGTAAATTAATTTCTGGCCATATTTGCCCCGCGTTTGCGGTTACACAGAGATGAGAAACTCATCCCCCGGGACAATTTATCCGAGCTTAATGACAACACACAAGCAAATTGACTACGCTCAACCGAGTAGCGAGTGTTTTGTTTTTCTGTTCGCCTTTGAAGTGGCACGGTGCACTGGATATTGCCGCAAAACTGTGGCACGTAGAGTCACATTTAAAAGCTTGCATAGCCCCAGGGATGCAATAAAGCTAGAATTGCAGTTCTTTTTCCTTCGTGGTGGTCGGGATTTTTTTTCTTTTCGTTTTTGCTGGTCACTGGATGTGTATGCGAGAGTTACAAAACATTTGTATAAATTGTTTATATTGGGGGGTGTGGGATGAAGAGAGAGAAATCATCCTGTAAAGGGCAGGAAGTGGGCAAAGGGAGAAGCTAGCAGCAGGGATTTTTAAAGGTAATTGCTGTCTCTCAACTGGCCGTGTGTATCTATCTGCGTGAAGAGTTCTTCCGATGATCACACACAGTGGATGGCCTTAAAGTGAAAATTGTGTCATGCTTCTCAATAGGCGTCGCATAAAGTTCCATCACTAAGCCCAAGGACACTTAAGTGCTTAGCGAGGGCGAAGTGTTCCGGTAGTATGCCAATAAGTCGACTGCAGTTTTCCTGTCTACAGGTAACAAGAATGCCGCAGATGTCTTTCTTAAGTTTGGCAGCATGCGCTTGGGCTGCCTGCATCCTGGAATATCATGGCACCTGTGGTTGTGCTGTCGAGAAACCAAACTGTTGATGGAGGCTCTGACAAAGGATGCGAGTGGTACCAAGGTGAACTCGGGACCTTTGAGTACCTTCATTGGCAAGCTCTTTTCCCATGATCGGGTGGTGTCGCGGGACCCGGACAGGTCTTAGAGAATGTAGTCAGGGGACCAAATTAGGAGAAGACTTGCATGCCTGGAATGATTGGAAGTGTTAAGAGGGTTGAGTAAGGCCTTAAGAACAGCTTAGCTTTAGCTGCAGACGCAGATACTTCGCCCCTTCCACCCATTCTTCACAATATAGTTCGTTGCCGTTAGAATTGCAAGTTTTCGACGGGTGATGGGTGACGAAGGCGTGAAGTCTAATGTTGTCTTTTCCGCGAAGGTCCCAACCGCAGATCCATCCATTGTCTTGGAGCCGTTCGTTAAAATCCAAGTACATTCCCTTCCCGACTCAGTTTCTGGCCAGAATCAGTCCTGAACACAAGGAAACTCGACTTTGTATAAGCGATGGTCGCCGTGGCATAGTGGTAAGTGCATCGACCGCCACGCAGAAAGTCTAGGTTCGATTCCTGGATGAGACACCACGCATTTTTTCATGCACCACCTCTTTCGAGTTTCTGACAATACTCAAAGATTATCAATTGTCTATGTAAAGCTTTTCAAAACTCGCCGTTCGGAATCCGCAAAGAACTGTAGATCCCTTCTACTCGTGAGAGAACAGTAGCGCGCACATCACGAGTGTCTGTTGTACAAGCTAGGCCCGGGTCCCTTGTGGGATGTAGTGCCTCTCAATTATTACAATAAGCGGTGCAGCTGGATTATTGGTATCCTCGCATCAGGCGAAATATCCACGAGACTAGTGTCTCAGAAGACAGAGCGCGCCAGGTCATCGCGAGTTCAACCGAGGACATTCTGTTTTTGGTTGAAAGATGACCTTGATTGTGCATCTCATGACGTGTACATATCAAGGGGCAGGAAATTCAGCGAAACATCAAGAGCAGAGCCAGGCGTGCTAGGGAAGGCCCTATAGATAGACTATTCTTTTGAAACTTGGCGAAAGCAGCAGTCATGTGCTTGCGCGAAGGCTTATTCGTTTGTTTTCGTTGCTTCGTAGATAAAAAGGGATAGACTCCAATTTTTGTCAAAAATTCACTTAAACTGCCAGAAAACAGACGGCGTATTGGGAGTTTCTGACTCAATGTTCTTCAAAAGAATTCTTTTATCGAAGAGTTGTTTATGTAGCTTCATCAAAAGAGAGAAAGAATGATGGCACCTTTAAGCACCAGTGTGATTAATTGTTTTTCGAACTCATAGCGATCGGCTGTTATGAAACAACATAACTCCTTGTTCCAGAGGCTCATATCGCACAAGTAGCTCAAAATTGAACTCTTCGCGGGTGACACTTAAAAGCAATTGTTAGAAATTACAGTATATAGTACACGGCAAGTTGAGCAGACATGTATGTACACACATGCATGCATACACTACACAGCCGAAGAATAGGATCGGTAGAGACGAGATGAGCAACCATAGCGGTGGTTGCAATCAAGAAATGGTCGCGATAGGCAACACAAAGGTGTAAACTGACGTGATGACGGCGTGAAAACAGGGGCAGATTCGGGACTTCAAGTGCGACCACGAGTCTGGGCGGACGCTATTGCGCGGCTCTTAATAATTTAGTGCTTATTTTTATACAGTCCAATAAATGTGCAATTATAAATGAAAAAATGTTTGAACCTTTATTTCCTTTCTGAACTATCGGACAGCAATCTTTGTCAAAAAACTTTGAAAATAGCTTTAAAATTCAAATGACAACACTTATCCCAAATGAGTTCTTGTCTGACGTTAAAAAACGAAATGCCGAAAAAACATCGCCACTCATTAGAAGTTCACAAAATTTCAAACACACACAAAAACCACATTTAGGAAAGCAACCGCCCCCACTAAATGCCAGAAATATCCCTCCAAAGCAACCAATTAAACACTGTCCAGAGGCCGTCAGACACTAAGTCCTTTCTTCTAGCTGCCTGTCAATCTAGCAAGAGGAATTTAAATGCCCTTTCAGCCGTGCCACACAAACTGAAATCCTTTGAAGTTCTGCGCCCCACCGAGACAAAAGCCGCTCAAACACAATGACACAATGCGCACAAAACGACCCCTCTCACCCCCTCCCACCACCCCATTAATTAAACGTCCGCCTAAGCTCATCGTAATTTCATTAATTGTCATTTCACTCCGAAGCAGTGACTAGCATTGGTAGTCACACCAAATTCAGTAATCCTTTCCGTTGTCTCAAACCACCCGCGAATGAAAGCGGCAGGGTTAAGCCCATTTGAAAGAGCGGCGGCAAATCAATGGCTCTCGACTTGCTTTCCAAGGGCTTATAATTAAAATCATTGATCTGCGATTGTTTAATTGAATTTATCATCAAACGAGAAGCGCTACAAGGACGCGGCAGAGGACGACGCTGCTTAATTGAACGTGCGGGTGTGTTCAAATGTTCCAATGTGATTAACCAATCGGGTGCATGAGCAAATAGGGATCGAAGGGGATTAGTGAATCTGGGGTCAATATGATTAGTTACCTTTGCCTTGTGTCGCGGACAGTCCTCAGCCTTATGGTGAACATAATCAGATGGACTTGGAAAATATCGTCTGGGCAGACGAGTAAACTGCTTTCATGCCACGGAACTTCGATAATACAGCAGGGGGTGCAAGGGCATTTGTCATGTTCAGGAAATCCTTGTTATCCTTTGTTGTCCACAAATCATCATGTGGCTGCGTTGAAAATCGAATGTAGGTCACAAAGATAGATGACCGAGTGACTGAGCCATCTGTTCTGAAGGCCACTTGGTAATCAGCTAAAATGACGAGCTATTGTGTCTGCCGCAAATGAACAAGAACCTCCTCCTCCTTGCTATAAGATTTATATTTTCTAACCATTCCGACCAAAGAATTCTTGAATAATTTTCCATCATAAAGGTAATAACTGTTTCAAATGGGTGTCTGCGCATTTTAAGGAGGAGTGAACAAGCTTAAAAGGGGGGCACCTTTTGGATCACGGTACGTCCTGCACATCTCATGCTAGATGGGACACTCTTGACGAGTGATTTGAAACCGTGGCCACCTCAAGCGGAGGTGATGTGAACTACCTACCGAGACGTCTTACAATTTGAGCTGAGGGTAAGTCTTCTTCTTTTTTCCCGGATGACTTAGTTGCCCTCACATCCTCCCAGACACAACTCCAGCACGCGCACAAGAGGTTTGTGGCCAAATATATGATGGTAACGTGGACGAGTCCAAAGTTATGGTAATTTCCAAAACGCCTGTCGTATGCACTCGGCATGTTAGTGGAGTCCCATTGAAACAGGTTGAGAAGTTTTAGTCATTTTTACGAGTGATGGGAGAAGGAACACTGAGCTGTCGTGTGGGATTGGCCAAGCAGTTTGCGAAATCAGTTATAACAAGGACCGAGCTCAGTGCAAAGTCAAGTTATCAGCTTTTAATTCAGTGTTTGTTCCAACTCTCGGTTATGGTCATGAAATTTAGGTGATGACTGATGGAACAAGATTACGAGTACAAGTCTTCAAGATGAGATTTTTTCGGGGCTTTTGGGGAAGTTACTTGCCAGGATAGTGTGAGATAAGACGGCAACTCAGACAGAACTCAACGTTTACTGCTGCTTTTTCGGATGGAAAAGGCTATTCTTCGATTGTTGGACCATATGGTACAGATTGTCGCCTTGATTACGACTTTTGAAGTGTGCCTTAGATGCAATTGCATCAGGTAGACGACCACTCGGCAAACTCATGACTAGGAGGTTGAATCAAGGCTATACACAAGGGATTTGCTCCTCATAAGTTAGAGTCGATGGCGGAGGGTTGAGCGGCCTGGAGGTCCCTCGTTTATGCACTACTCCCGCGACTCCTTTAGGGTAAAATGATCTATACATTCGGCCCGTGCTGTAACTTTATAACGGTCACGTTATGATCCTTTAGCGCGCGTCAATTATAAACAAAAATGATGATGATGAGTTGTAGGATCATGCAAATAAGCCACGGATACCATGAAAGAGAAATTGAAATAAGTGTCGCTTGTTCAGGAATGGCATCTGTGTCTAACGAGTAAGAACTGTGGAATTTGAGAGGCTTTTCATAAACACTGTGCATTCTTTACCTATTGTCACAAACACGGTCCCAAGTTTCCTTTAATTTGGTCGGTCCCGGGACACTTCGGAATCATGGGAGACGAGACTACCGATAAAAGCACTCATAGGGTCCGAACCCACCTTGCTAAGAAAAATGGGAGATAAAGTCCAGGAATGTGAGCCCATGAACTTACGCCACGGGTGCTGCAAGACAAAGCAGTTCTGAGCATAACCCGCGCCATCGATCAAATTCAGCTTCAGCCACGTCGCCGTGGCGTAGTGTTAAGTGCATTGACCACCACGCAGAAAGTGTAGGATCGATTCCCAGACGGGACACCTCGCATTTTTTCACGGCACACTCTTTCGAGTTGCTAACAACAATCAGGGAGTACAAATTGTCTACGAAATGCTTCTCAAATCTTGCCGTTCGGAGTCGGCAAAAGACTGTGGGTCCCTTCTATTCCTTAAGAGAACAGTAGCATGGACAAGACGAATAGTTATTGTAGAAGCTAGGCCCTAGTTCCATGTGGGCTGTAGTGCCACTCAATTATTATTACTATTATTATTCAATGAGTTAAAATCTATAAAGTTTGTTATTTTCTAAGCGTGTTACCCAGACAAGCCGTAGCTGACATTTAAACAATTTTAAATTCAAAATGAGCCTATAGTAGCAGAAAGAGAAAGGAAGTCCGTCGCAGTCGTACATAGGTTCTTTCCGATTCATCGCTGTATATGATAGGAATCTCCTTCAAATTATTTTGTCGGCAATTGAAAATGAAAAAGGATCACTCTTCGAGATTGACACAATTGACAGTCCCAGCCACCCGCGAAGAAACCCTGATCTGAGTAAGTTGTTGCTTATGGATTTTTTACGATTGGCAAGTGTTTAATGGCATACCTTTTTCTTTCTTCTTTTTAATGCATTTTATTTTTGTAACTATGGGTGAACTATAATCTTAAAACTAGATAAAATGCTTAACCTAGTGATGTATTTACATATTTTATTTCTAACTTACTGGCTCTGAGCGAGCATTCTAAGCTAAACTTAATCTTAATCTATGTCTTTCGACCTAATCTAACGAGTTTAGTAGAACTATATTTATAAAAATGTATTATTAAGATTATTAATGGCATACCTAGTACCCTCCAATGCCCGGAAACAAGCCAAAGAACGGAGGCAAGGTGTAGAGCATGGGAAAGAACAAAATTACAGATGCTTATTGGCTTTCAATGCCCGTGAGTTGAAACCGTGTGTGGTGCGGCTAAGTGAGTCTCCAAATTTAAGTGGACATCCGAAAGAGGGGTTAAGAGTGATGAGCATTCTGAACAAGGAGTGTATTGTGGACGAATTCTTGAACGGGAGGAATGCCCATTATCTCATCTCCGAGCATGAACCTGAATTTAGAAGAAGGTCAAAAAATACTGCTTTTAAGTTACTCTGGCATCGCTCCATTTGCCTTCCTCTATCCAAATCTAAAAAGTTTAAGATCATATGAAATTAAAGCAAAAATACTTACCGAAAAATCTTGACGCTGATCAAAAAAAAAATCGAATTTCCGAGGAAATACGTTCCAACCGCATCCGATGACTGCATATTCATGTGCCCCCGTCCAAGTTCAAACATCTCATTGAACTTTCGTATTATTACTGTAAACTTTACGATGGGAAAAGTTCGTTTTTTTCTTCGAACTATTTCCGGTGACTGTTCGAAGTTCGAACTTGCATGCCGCAATAGGCTTCACTGGGTTGCATTGCACCATTGCCCCGCACAACTGACCTCCCGGCACAGCAGAATGGATACTTCTGTAAAGCATTATTTTTCAACTAATAACGATGTATAATGGGAAAAGTTTGACTGCACAGAGGCCGAAGGCGTCCAGCAACGGCCAGAATGCAACAGCAGTCAACTGAGGACAATAAAGTTGTCCGCCACCCAACTTCATCACAGGGATTGAATAAGTGAATTTCTAAATTCAAATTGGAATCGTCAACCACAGGCGGTTTGAAAGTTCGCATGCATGTATGGGCGGAGCGGGCGGAGAGGTCGGTCGGGGGACGACGAAAAGAAAAAAAAGTTCGTCCTTTCACTCGGAATCATGCTAATTACTTTAGAGGGAAATAATTCCTCCAGCCGGACGAGGACAAAGTTGGCTTCTTCTTCTATCTGGCTGCTATGATGGAAATCTATTGTTAAATCTCTTGCATATTGTTTGCCGAGAACAAGAATGGATGGGTCGGTAAATAAGCCCGCAGAAAGCATCGTAGAAAAGAGCGGAAGAGCGTTGGCGCTTCAAGGGAGGCGGATGCGAGCTCGCACAGAGAAATTGGTTCAAGGAGAGTCTATACAATGTGCCTGGTGCTGGCTGATTATTTTTGTATTCCAGCAGATGGTGGCTGCTGCTGGTGGTAATTAAAGAAAAAAAATTACAACAAGCTCAGTGCTTCTTGGGAATACGCATGGAATGGGTGTGGAAGGAGGCGCG
This sequence comes from Eristalinus sepulchralis, assembly GCA_944738645.1. NCBI lineage: Eukaryota > Metazoa > Arthropoda > Insecta > Diptera > Syrphidae > Eristalinus > Eristalinus sepulchralis. Next base: position 62,400,940 of record OX122886.1, read on the forward strand.
TTTCACCTGAAGGTCTTCATCATTTTTTTCACATTTTTTAGTTCTTTTCGATGGATGTGATGCAAAGAATGAGCTTTGTTCTGATTCCCTCTCTGATACCCTCATAAACATTCCCTTGGGGCAGGGTATACTGAAAATTTTTTTCAGAGTTATGATCTGCATGTTCCAGTTAAGAACAATCATAAAGTGACTGGAAACGGGGAAATTTAAAGTTCAAGACCATCCCCGGAGGACACAAGAAGTGTCTGTTTATCGATGTGCATTCTGGGGTCCTTTCAAAAGCAGAAGTCCTATCAAACAATGTTCACCCGTCAAAATGAAACAGAATAGCCCACTCCACTTTGACTTTGAAGGATTGTTCAAGCACTTGAAAGACACGCCTAGTCCCATTTATTGAACAGGGGAAAATAAAAAAATCGGTTCATACGCTCACTTCGATGAACACCAATCGATTTGAATTGATTAACTTCTTTGATTTGTAAATGGGCCCACACATCAGAAGCGATTACCACCCATTCAGGTTCGATCTAAGAGCGAGTGAGTGACTCTGCACTGGCTGCAAAAAGAGCAAGATCTCTCCGAGCCCCAAACTCCATTTGATTCAATCCAATATCTTCTCCGATGCACAACCACTTCAGACAGACTGCACACATCGCGTCCCGCCCCTAGTCGGGGATCGACCGTCATGTCTTCTCGCATGAGAGGACGAAGAATTTATTCAACTGCAAAAAGTCGATTTAGTCGCATGGCATGCCTCTTGCATCCTCCGGGATTCTTTCCACACATTGAAACAGGAAAATATGTATTAAAAAAAAATCCTTAGCTGGCGGGGAGGGGGTCCTGGATACGTGCAGGGCTGCTGTTCCTTGAGCATTCGGCGTCGTCGTCGTTTTTGTGTGCATGTCGTGCCTTTCTATGCACAACAGCGATCCACCTTTTTCGGCAGGAACACGTATTTAGTCGCACAGGAGGGCGGCGAAGAAGCGGAACGGGATTAAATCCTTAACAGATTCATTCGGTCGCTATAAAGGGTAAACAAAGTGCTCCGATGTGTGCACATGCTCAGATATGGAGACAAGTTTGGGTTGGCTCGTACTCCGGCGGCTCCATAGATGCAATTTGCGCAAATGAAGATATCAACTTTCTGCAGACAAATTTCGGCAAATTTCGGTGAATTTTTTTGGCCGAGCGTACTGCAGAAATTGTGTGCGCTCCCCGGAGGGACTATAGTGTGCCAATAACCGCACCCATACCCTGGTCTGGTGGTCGCTACGCCGCAAATCCCTTTTTAGGTTTTCGGTCAGCAATTGCGAGTGGAAAGTCGGTGCCAAATTGGAGAATGTGGACGGTGCCTGGAGTGGAGGGTTGTTTTTTTACACGTCCAGTGTTGGGATGTAAGCTTTTAACTAATTACTTTTTGTGTACATGCTGGACTGCGTGCTGGGAGGAGTGGTCGGCCTCCGGATTCAAGACACTGAATGCAAGGAAAAGTGAAAGTGGTGGACTCATAAATATTCACTTTGTAGTCAAGTCCTGTGGGGCAGTGCTTTTCGCAATGTAGAAGTATGGACGTGGTTTCTGGCGTATTTGGCGTGGAAAATTATGTCTGCACGTAAATTGATAAGTTAACTAAATGCGTCGTCCTTGTGCACGCAAGGCTGAGATAAAGTGGCGTGACATGCGGAAAGAGTTGCCGAATAATGAATTGCTTTAAAAGGATTAAATTTTTGATAAAAAAGTGGGCTGCAGGCGTTAAGGTAAAAGACACAAATTATCAGGATTTAGGGACATGAAGTCATCATCACGAATAAGCCAAGGTAGCCAAGTCAACTTGATGTGCAATCAATATGGCTGCTCTATAGTTGATAGAGGATTAGTTACCACTGCAATTATTTGCGTTGTTGTGCATAGGGGAGGTGTGTACACTGGTCGCTGGTCTTTTAGGCATCGATGAGCGTAAAATAATATAAATTGTACCCCAATACTGCCTGAGCTTTATCAGTATGATACGTAGGGCACATATCGCCGAACTCACTAACTCTGCCCAAAAAGGGTCTACAAATCTGTCATCGGAATTTCAATATTTAAATGTCTGCCATTTCGACTATTGTCTGGTGCTCCATTCTGCAGAAGCATACTGCTGAGGCATATAAGAAGCTGACACCCGTTGTATGACTCTAGTTTTTCTTGTGAAATGGCGACTACCTCAGTGTTGTCTAACTCTCCGTCATTAATACTTAACCCATTTCCACGCAAGGTGGAAAGAGTTCCTAAAGATCTCAACATGCGGAAATTCACTGGCCATGCGTTCAAACTCAATGACTATCATTCAATCTTTCTCAAAATAACCTGAGATTATCCATGGAAGACATTTAAGTCGTTTAAGCCGAAAGATATTTCTTCCAGGGTATTTGTACCAACTCAAATTTGAGGTCGCCAAAAATTCTGAGAAGTTTACATATTTTTTACACCAATAGGCACCACACGAATATATATTGTCGCATCCGAGTTGCTAGATTTGAGGAGCGATTAATTGACATTGACAGCAACTCGAAAGATGTGGTGCCTTGTTTGCTATGTCTTGGCGTGTGTCACTTATCCTTTACACCGCGTCGTCTACACTCTTTTAAGCATGTGTACACCTTTTAATTTCACATATGTCAACATGTGCTTTACTCAGAAATGAGCAAATGGGGTTTTCTGACTTTTTTCTGGCCCCAATTGGCAATGGACACCATTTTTTTATAGATGCATGTCTCCCATGAATTGACCATCTAAAATAGTCTTGAAGCTTAGTTCTCTCTCTAGGCTTTCTTCAACATGATCATAGTGTGTCCTTTTCTAATGATACAGTTGTCGTATCAAGAAATGCACTAGAGCAACCATCCCCATTGCTTCTTTAAAATATGTGTCTTTTGATGACCACCATTTTAATGACAAACCAGTCGACGGCCTTTGACCATGAGAGCTTGCGGTGATAATTTTTGTATTTGATCCATTATTAATCGCCCTTAATGAATAGCTTCGTTTCGTTTAAAAAAGCTCCCCACCATTGTTATACCGTCGATTTCAATTTTGTCCCATAATTTGGGCATTCTAAAGTGACTTCGTGTACCTTGTAGTGAAAGCAGAAAAAGGAGCGAAAGTATTGAGGAAAAGAGGCGGTGAGGTGGTGCCGTTCTGGTTTTTGTACATGCCTGTGAATTGTAATAGGTAGGAAATATAGCGTTTTGAAGAGCGTTCCATATTCGCCTGGTAGAGCTAAAGAAAGAATGACTAAACTTCACTGTACGTTCGAAAGTGGGTATGAGTATGAACTGCCTTACGTTAATTCATGTGGCATCCAAGCATTAAACTCCTTTCAATGCCCTGCCTATTTTCGATGTGTTGTTTGATGTTTACTACCTTCATTACCTTCTTACTGATTTCGTTCGGGCCTTACTTCATTAGTTTTACAATTTCGTCAACGCTTTCAGTGAAAGGCCGGAAAGTGCATCTTTTACATGAAAATTTCTTGAACGGAATCAATCAAACAACCCCAGGCTTAGGCCTTTACTCACATCATTCTCATCTTCAATAACATTTTTTTGTGGCGTGTTGTGCGTTTTTGTTATCAAAAGTCATTATTACTAATTATTAAATGTCATTGGAGCCCACAAGGGACTAGGGCCTAGATTCTTCAGCAACTACTCGCGCTGTGCTGTTCTCTCATGAGTAGAGCTAACCTACAGTGTATTACTGACTCCGAATTGTGAAATTAAAAAGGCTTTTCATTGCAAATAAAGGGTGACTGCGCCTCAGATGGTCCATCCGCTTAGTCCAATTTTGCCATCTTTTCAACATTTCGCCGGTATCTCACGAATAAATGCTTCAATGTTGGCTCCAACATAGCCCCACAAAAAATAGTCTAAAGCCATTAAATCGCACGATCTAGGTGGCCAATTGACCGGAACGTGAAATAAAATGTTCACCGAACTCGCCTCTCAATAAGTCCATTGTTGCGCTGGCTGTGTGGCATGTGGAACCGTCTTGTTGAAACCACATGTCATGCAAGTCAAGCTCTTGCATTTTGGGCAAAAAAAAGTTGGATATCATCTCATGGTAGAGCTCACCATTCACAGTTACGTTACGATTAGAATCCTCTTTGAAGAAGTACGGTCCCAAGATGCCACCAGCCCATAAACCGCACCAAACTGTGGCTTTTTCTGGATGCATTGGTAGCTCTTGCAATGCTTCTGGCTGATATTCACTCCAAAATCGACAATTCTGCTTATTTACGTAACCATTGAGCCCAAAATGAACTGACCATAAAATGGAAGAAACGCGCGATGAACGTTCTTAACAGAGCGCATTTTGATGACAAAATTCAATAATTTGCAAGCGCTGTTCGTTTGTAAGACGATTCATGGTTAAATTATAGACCAAACTGAAGATGTTTGACAGTAAAACAAAACACGAAACGTAAGTCAGCTGTATAAACCAGTGTTGCCAAAAAGATAATAGCTAAAAAATCACCCTTTAGTATTCTTTATGTGTTGTCGAAAAGTCTTCAAATCTGAGCCATTGGGACAACGCAACAGAGCACGGCCTAGACTAAGGTGGCGCACACAAGTGGAGAAGGACCTCAACCAACTTGGAGTGCGCAGCTGGAGGCAGCTGGCGAAATATCGTGCTGACTTGAGAAGTACGTTTTTTGCGGCCCAGTTCCACCCCAGACTGTAGCACCACAAGAAGAAGAAGAACAGTGTTGTCAGCAACTCAAAGGACGTGGTGCGTGAAAATTTGGTGGTGTTCAGCCTGGGTCCTCGTACTTACACACTTCCCACGTATTCCTTAAGATATTTTAGTTATATTTCAACTAAGTATACACGAGCAAGGAATTACGCAGCTGTCTTCGTGAAAATAGTAGCCAATGTTGTAGTCTCTCGGTTGATGCAATGAGATCAGTCCAAATATGTATATGGACGCCATCACCATCTAGTTCTACAGTTTTCAGATTCAGCCAGAATACATTGCGATAAGGCCCTTTAGTCAAAACAGGATCTTAACTCACGAAAATCACGTTCTGGGTTCTAATACAATTTTCTTGATTTCTAAAGTTTAGCGGCTTGAGCAATTAATGCTGCAAGCATGAATCTGCGGTTTCTTTCTGCAGACGAAGTATGGAAGGGTTAATTTTGTAAACGTGGCTCAAGACAGTGTTCCAATAAAGAGGCTTTCTCATTTTAAATCCAATCCCCTTATTTAAGTCCCATAAATGTTTGAAGATTTAGCTCTGGAACAGCTTTTATTTTTGAAGTGTCATCAGATCTAAGACCACTTACATATAACATCCCACAAGAAGTAAAAAATTGGACTTCGGAGGTTTGAAGTCCCCACCGATGCTTGCCCCTGTTTGGGGTATTCCTTTTCTGTAACATTACGAACTTTGGTCAATTCCTCCACTACATCCTGCCCTAACTTGTCTTAATTGATTTCAGAGTCCAGTCTAATGTCAATGAAATGTCTCCATACGTAGCAAAAAAATTAATTCTTACATACTGCAGATGTAAAGTTTCCTTTCACACATAAGACCACCACGGAAATTAAAAAACCCGCACGTTTCCTTAGTCTTAACCCAAATACATCCTACACTAAACCTAACAAGCAGTTATAAGTAATTTGCGACTGAAAGAGGTAGAAGATGTATTTTCACATGTGACATAGTCTGCACTGTTTATGTGCATTGAACCCCTACGTTGAAGGTTCGATTTCCGAATTTCTTGAAAATGACTCCTTTTCATCAATCCTCACAATGTCTTGACCTCTATTCTCTGTCATGCTGCCAATCATCAGGAACATCTGAACAGGACATCCACCGAAAACACATTCTTCAAGGATCAGTGAAACCTCAAAAGCAGGGCACATGCAACGCTCCTACCAAATAGTTTGCCAAGAAATTCTTATTTATTTCGTTTCCAATTTGCTTCGTTAAGTCCTTGGCCATTGATGGCCCCTATTTATGAAACTCATGCCTGTGTACGAGCCAATCGTATTAGCCGAATTTATCACCACATTGCGCCCTCTTCCGAAGCATGTCCACCCATTTAAGCGTCCACTTTCCCCCGTAGCACTTTCTTGTTTACAGTTTAATTTAATGCACACCCCTCCCCTCTCTGTCCGTGACCCTCATCAAGTCAAAGTCCATTCCCAAGGCACTTCGGCGACTCCTCCCAGCAATATTCTGTCACTAAATTACCTTCATAACATCTTCATAAGCTGCCGGAATATAAAACTTTATTATAGATACATTTCTGGATGCTTCAGCAGTATCCAACAGTGACAGCTCTTGAGCGTGGACACTTGGGCTCCGATCCGAGGGATATCCAAACAAAAATAAGAAGAAAGTTATTACGCTTGGTCCTGGTCATAAATTAAGTAAATATTTGGATAATTTAGTTGATTTCCTTTTGGGGGGGCAGGTCGGTCGGGCCGAGTGGGCGGCTGGGTGTATAATGTCGGGGATAAGCCAAAAGTTTGCCGAAACATTCGCTGCCTCGGTGACACAACTTAGAGTAGTTATTTCCTTTTTTGCACATTCTCTGAGAAATGACTGCGGACCCTCCCGCTCACCGCCCCCCGCGTGAAGTCATCAGTGAACCAAGACTTTGGGCTGATGCCGGCGAATGGAAGTTTCTCTCCACATCAGCAGCGCGGCAAAAGTTTTCGTATAAATAAAATACTAACGGTTCTGTGAAATGATGTATATTTGCTCGTCGTTTTTTGTTGCTAATTCGTTCTTTTTGCTCCTCTAACGATTTTTCTTTCGCATTTGAGTGCAAAGTTAATGACAGAACGGATGCGAAGGAGACGGAGGCAGAAGAAGTCACTGTTTCAGGACTGGAAACTTAATGAAAGTTTAGGATGCGCAAAAACGATAGAATAATGAGCTGAAGTAAGCTTCGCTGTGAGCGTGCTGCGAGTGAGGGGGGTGGGGGGAGCAGATGTAAATGAACTGTCGCACTTCCGTGGAAATGTAGGGAGTGGGTTTTAGGGAAGGAATTTGCAGTGAAATCACTTGCAAATGAATGCAACGATTCTGTGCTTGACTAGTGGTGTTTGACTGTTTTGGCTGAGTGGTGATGGGCTCTATGGTTGTTGTGCTTACCAGAGCAGTTTAATTCTAACAACTCTCTGCATGCAAATCTAAAACTGCACTTCAAAATATTTTGGCCCGTCACTGTGATGAACAGCTTGACCACATTCCCAAAATTGGGTTCGAGGGCAAAGTGGTCTACTGGGAAAGTTGTGTCCTGTCCCACGTCTTGATTTCAAAACAGGACAAGCATTTCAGTCAAAAAATATTTTTAAAGTTTTGTTGTTACTTTTGTCTTCGTGACCTACTTGTTGGTTGATGCTAGTGATGGGTTTAAGATTTTCCAATTTATCGGAACCAGGATCGGCAAGGATCCTTTGTGCTAAGAACGCCGTGCGTGATGGATTTTATGCTGTATAATTCCTAAGCTGTCTTTCATGATTGGCGCTTCAGTTTGTCAGTCTTATGTCTTTGCTGCCTCTAATTTCCCAAATCAGGCTGATTAAAGTCCCTTTCTACTTGTGTGTGCAGTGATTTAGATTTTAGAACTCTTAAAGCTGTAGCAGTGGAACGGGTTATTTGAGCATGTTGTTTGTTTACTTCTCGGTATCGTACCATTTTCTCAAGAATGATGGGGGAGTCACATAAAATATTGCGTCTTGTCTAAGTCTTGGTATTGAAGGTTTCCTCGAGTTTGTTGATGACACTGATGAAGCAAAGAGAGTTTTCCATAGCCTCTTATACAATCTGACGAGCTTGGTTGGAACCGTAAAATAAGACATCACACTACATAGCTCGCCTCTATGTCAAACGTGGCAGTAAAAGCGACAAGAATTGGGAGCAGATATAGACTTCTTGGGTCTTCTTTAAAAGCTCATGCAGTGTAAAAATCTAATATATAGTATAATTTTCCGCCCTCAAACTCCACTGACAAAGTCAGTAGTTAGTGCAGTCAAAGCAGCCTCTTCTCTCTTGTGAACTACATCATTATTTCCTCTAATCATATCTTGCAGATGAGTAGCTGCATGTACCCAACCAGTTCATCTCCAACATCTCCATCTGCCTCAAATTTTTCTGCGGTTTACTGAACGTAGTACCTTATTATAGTCCTCAAAAGCATAGTGTGTGTGACTCAACTAGCATGCTGAGTGCAATAGAGGATAGCATGGGAGACTGAATCAGTTGGAAAGGCATGTTGGCTAAGTACTCGGACTTCTCGTGTACAACTACTGCTTATGACCGGCTCTGAATGGCAGGGTTTAAGAAGCTCACTGAGCACTGTCAGCAACTCGAACAAGTGGGTGCTGTGAAAAATTAAAGACGAATGGTAAAAATTTGTCTAACCTAATGTTGTTTTTTTATGGAACAGCCGGTATGCAATAGACTCATTTATAAGTGAATGATGATATCAGTGATCCATGGGTGGTCCGATCCTGGGTTCTGGCTGCCACTCACTTTTTTATTAAGGCTGCTTCCAGCGACCAAATCAAGCTGTCAGTGTTGAGTTTGAGGTACAATTTAAATTCTCTAATCTATAAGAGGGAATTTGAAGACTCTCTGTTATAGATTGTCAATTTTACTTGATTCCTTTGGATAAAAAACATATAATCCTTTGGGTAAATTCCTCAATCTGTTAGAGTGAACACTAAGTCCGCAACTTTGGCTGGCTTGGAATATTTCCAATTCTTGAAACCTCGAAAGTAAGGTTTTCCGCCGTCTTCAAAGGACTAAGCCCCTTGACCTAGCACGCTGAATCCAACCCGAGCTTAGCTGCGGTAGATCTTTCAGTGGGGAATCTTTTGCCATACGCGTCTGATTGAAAAAGGTAAACCATCTGGATAAGTGTAAAACTTAGTTGTAGTGGATACATATTGTATTTGAAGGGAGGTGTTTTTACTGCGTAAAAATCCGTTTTGCTATGTGGAAATGGTCCATATAGTGGCTCTTGGAACATTTTCACTTACCTTCGAAAAACAAAAAAATTAAAAAAATCTTTGTCTTATCGATTTTAAGAAAGCTTCCTCATCCGCTTCTGCATTTCCTCAACGCACATTTCGTTTGCCAACAGCCCACAAAAATTTGAATCTAAAATTAAATAAAAAAAAATGTAGACTACCTAAACAACAAAGCGTCCGAGTGAGTTGTGATTAGCCGTTATGTATTGTTCGAACAATATTAAGAGCTATGGAATATGCTTGGACAGACTCCCGAAATCCAAAGTCTCGAAATGCCATGGAAATAACTCCAGGAAAAAGATTATGTGGGCATCCATCCCCCTTCAATCCACCTGCTTGAAACTGCTGTGGGATTTGCAGAGATTTTGGGCTTTTTGACACTTGGGAATTTTGACATCTGTCACGGCGAAATGAAATAAGTAGGAATTTAAATTAAATCACCGCCTAATTTGCCTTTTATTGGATCAGTAAGACAGATCATCAAAAGTAAGTACAGCACAGTAGAATCAGCATAAATGTGGCATTTAGGGCTTTACACTTCCGGGATTGTTGTAATGGCCTAACCCTGATGAGGTGGTTGATGTCAAGAACAACTTTGATTTAAGTTCAGTGGAAGCAATTCTTAAAATTCATTACATTAAATGCATTGTCTATGCGAACCGAACTCGAAACGTAGCTCATATTGTTCTTGACCCCAGGCTGAGGTTCCACAACGGCCATTGCTGGTGTTTGCAAAAAATGTAGTGAAATGGAAATAATGACAATTTCAGTCTTTTATCAATGAAGTAGATCCTCTTTTACCTTTGATCCGATTTCTTTGCAAAATAATGTTGGAGTGGTGTGAGGTATATACAAACTGGTATTTTCGAGAGAACTTAGTGTCTGAACGCAGGCGATTCTCAATTGGAAAAAAAAATACAGAAAACGTAATTCATTAAGCTCTCCAACATGCCCAGCTTTGATGCTAGTTTAAGAAAGACAGTCTAAAATGTCGTCCCAAGGGCGTATATGAATTCTCTTCGTGCCTTAATTCCGACTCCTTTCGCACCTTTCAAATAGATTTCCTTCCAACCGATAACCCCACACTTCATAAAATGTCTGTCAAATTCCAAAAACACAAAAAACACAAAGCATGTCATAAGAATAAACTTCACTTCACGACACATGACGTTTCCTCTCTTAAGTAATCCGACAAAGCACTCATATTTCATCCACTTCATTTTTTCCTTTCAGCGCGTGGCTTATGACTGAAATGTAAGTTTTCATAGAGGGAATTTTCAATTAGCTCATGATGCTGCACGTTCCATTGCATGCAGCGTCACAAAACACAGCTCGCCCCATAAAGCAGACAACAGCTCCACCATTGTTTATATTTATAATTGAAACTTCCTTAGCTGAACATAAAGACGTCTGCAGCTCCACACAGCCCGCCACACATAATAGCCCCTCTCCCCATACGCCACTCCGACTGCAATTGCGGGCTTCCCCTGAAAGGGCATCTAAAAATACCGCAACCGACTAATCAAAGTTTCCCCCAATTTCCTATCCCGGACCGCACCCCTTTACGCCGCTGGTGCGTTCCTCGGCCACTGCAACCTCCATCCGAGTGCAGTTCAGGAAACGCGCTCAATTACAGTGCCAGGCCAACGCAATTGTGTCTGCGCCCATATAGTCGTATGCGGGCTGCTCTTGGCTGTGATTTGCTTTTGGTGGTTGGCGCACGACCGCGTGTATCTATTTCTGTATCCGCGACGTGCGACTCCCATGCCCATCCCGATCGCAATCAGGGCTAAAATTAGACAGCAGTGTGTCATCCAGAACGGGACGGGAAAACAGGGAGTGAACGTGCGTCGTCGCCAGTCTGGATTTTTGTGTCAGTGAGTGCGTTACTGCAGCTCCGTGTATTGCGGAATAGTGACCCAATAGTGCCGAGATTGTGTTGTTTCTCAAACAATATGCACGATAATTCCTGGTGCCGGGCCGCTGGCCAACCGTTCAAGGATCCCATCCTGGTTATCATCACTTTCGCGGCCATAATTGGATCGTTCTCGTTGCTGTGTGGGTTTGTTCTGCTCTGCGTGGTTTCGAAGACGCTGAATAGTGAGGCGTCCGAAGCGGTCCTGTTGGTTGGTGAGTATGTTCAGTTTTTTTTCAAACTGCTCCTGCATAACCGAGCATTTTCAGGAATGGGCTTCTTCATCACTTCCGTATCGTACGTGACGTGGAAAATCACAAACAGGCAGCGGCTTGAGCAGGTGATGCTCGCGATGAAGGAGGACGTAGTCTAAGTCACGCCACCAGCGCCCCTATTTATTTAATTTATTCACCTAGTTAAGCTTTCAATAAAGACTGATAGACACGTACATACACATTTGGCCAATTACCTGAAGCACTTCGGTGCGAGTGTCCGCCCCGTGCATTAGCATTTCCATTGGCCCTTGAGACAGAGTAGTGCTCATCCACTTGTTCTTACAGCATAATAATGATCATCCTCAGCGAACCAAGCTAATGCTCATAACCTCTCAAATAAACTCAAAGGACATTCTGGCGAATTTGGATTCCGTCCAAGAGCCTTGGATGATATACCCGAACATCGCACTCGAGCTTGTCAAATATCCTTGAAGTGAAAGTGAATTTTGGTCCAGGAATCAACGAACCGTCAAGTTGAGATGGCAATTTTTTGCTATGAAAATTCTTCCTTGCCTTCGTTCCGTTTCCGTTTTACCCCCACTTTTATTAGCCCGCCAGGATCAGTGCAGATGTTTGCGCCTACCCTTAGAGCAGCAACAAAGGAGGTAAAGACTGATAATAAGACGAAGATGAAAGGACTCGGTTATGGGTGTGCGCAGGGGGAGAACCGGAAATTTATTTTTTTGTGTGTGTTGTGTTGTCACATCCTCTGAAATTGATTTTTAGTTTGCATGTCCTTATGCGGGGTTGGAATTCATATTTCCCCTATTTACTCGACTTCGGTTGGATGGTATGGATTCGGTACATCGGATATCTTGCCCAGGTGGAAGGATGCGAAAGGGATGGAGGCCGGAGTGCCGTTCACGACTGCAGGCAAATGTTATATTAAAAATATTTGAAAAGCCATTTGACGGAGGACTGCATAAATAACTGGCAGTGCAATCTCGCTGGCAAACATTCTCCAAAAATGAAATTATTTCCATTGGGTGGTTCTTGGCCCTTTTGTTTTGTAGCCGGATGTTTGCAGTTGGTGGCTCAGTAATGCGGATTTTTTATGAAGTTAGAAAGAGATGTCCGAGATCTCCGAGAGAAATGATAACTAATCGTGTGAGAATGCAGGCAACTAAGGGTGGAATTACGCGTTCAAAATTGTCTGTATTCAGTGGTTGTAGTGAACGGCAGTTGTCTTGTAAAATACTCTAGTCATTTAATTATTGTCCGCTTGCTATGAGAACAGGTTTGCATATATGTAAATATGTACATATTTATGTATAGAGTGCCACTTAAGCCCTCAAAGTACCAGAGCCTAGCTTCTTCAGCAACTAGTCGTGGTGTGCGTGCTATTGTTCTCTCGCCAGTGGAGGGGACCTACAGTTTTTTGCCGATTTGAGCAGCTTTTCATTGAAAATTGATACTCTCGTTGCCCCTCGAAAGAGATGGTGCCGTGAGAATTTTGCTCTAGTTCAGTTCGGGAATCTGAATCAGGGACCGTCGGCGTGAGAGTCAACACACTTACCCTCTAAACCATGGCGACCACTACTTGTGTTGAACAGATAAAAAAAACAGGGGAATTTAAACAGTGGAGAAAAAATGCAATTATATACGAATTCGATTACCCCTGCTATCCAAACACCCCTACTCCTAAGCTCACATCAGTCGTGCGACGATACAGGACTGATGCGCAGTTTCTTGTTATCACACTTTTCATGAAATCGCGAGTTTTTATAGAGAAAAAGTGGAAAATGAAAATGAACGTTTTAGGTCCTGGCCATGCAACAAGCGACAAAACGCAGATGGCTGCTGACCATTTAAAAAGCTTTAATTCCTGAGCGACTGAGCTGTTAGCCGTTCTCTAGCGCTGTTTTTCAAAAGCGTTTTAAGTAAAGTCGGCTTAAAATTTGGGATATATTTACCATTTAAAAAAAAAGGGGTATTCCTCAGAAAAAGAGGAAGTTGTGGTGAATTTTGGGGTCGCCGTGGCGTAGAAGTAAGTGCGTCGACCGCCACGCAGAAAGTCTACGTTCGATTCCCGGACGGGACACATCACATTTTTTCACGCACAACACGAGTAGGTGCTGTAGAAGCTAGGCCCTGGTCCCTTGTGGACTGTAGGACTGTGGGACTACGAATTACTCAAAAGCTTTCGATTTTTTGCTGAAAATAGTTGCTTGCCATAACACAGTTGAAATTAGAGTTTCGGTATTGACTTTTTCCATGATTATGCCTTGCCCCTCAGCAATACACGAAAATAATAGAACAGATTTGAAAGCTTAGCGGCACGTCTCTGTCGCTTACAAATGACGCTTGCCGCTTAATCACAACGCGACAACATATCGGACACATATCGTTTCAAAAAATGCACTGTGCACTTTCTACGTACTTCCTTTTTCGATACTTTTCGCAGGAGGATTAGCCACGGGGGCAGCTTTGATGTGGTAGTTCTTGTCCCCCTCACACGCACATCACCCATTGCACACAAAAAAACGTGCCTAAACTAGCTAAAGAATGATAGAAGGGAAGAGGAAGAAAAGGTTGTGAGAAATAAGAAAGCCTAATACCCTAACCTGTCAGCGGACGGACCTGGGAAAGGAATGGAGTGGGTGGGGCGGATAGAAAAGAAGAGTTTTCAAGGCCTATGCCCTTACCACTTAACAAGGTCGGAATGTTGTTCGCTGGCTAAGCTGACTATCCTATCTTAAACCTAAACTAATCTACTTTTCTTAAAACTAAGCCTACTCTATACCTATACTGACTTAAAGCTACCTAGCTTCACCCTACTATGAGACAAAGCCCTTCCAAGAAGTACGGCTTTCCCTTTTACTCCACACACACACCGGGCAAAAACGAAACTATTCCATTATTAATAAAACAACACCTCAATTTGTCTAACAAAAAAATTAATTTATTTAAAAAAAATTTAAAAACTATACGAATTACATCAGCCCCTAAAAGTAGGCAATTTTATTTCTCGGACTAAATCAATCATTATTTGTGGCAGTACATGTGTGAGCAGGGAAGTGTCCTGAGTCATTTCAATTTGGGTAACGAAAAGTTTTCGAATCTGAGATATTGGGACAACGTAACAAAAGACGGCCTAGATTAAGATGGCGCACACAAGTGGAGTGGAGGTTGAGGGTCATGTCCACCCCGGACTGTAGCGTCACAAGAAGATGAAGAAGAAGACGTAGAACGCGCTGCAGTTCACAAGAAAGCAAGGCCGACTCTCAATGACCCGTATGCATCTAAATATTCTCAAAGCTGGTAAAGGTTTGGTGAATCATGTAATGCAACCAGACTGCCCGTAAAGATCCAAATCATAAAAAGACGACCAACCCTCAAGCAACAGTGATGAAACTGATATGAGTGATGTGATCAAACACGTCTCCTCGTTAAATTGCCTTCGCCAAGAGCACACTTTTTTTGTATGTTAAATTTGGTGCATCTTCAAGGCATTTAAATTCACCAATCTTAATAATATATAATAATAAACGTTCCTCTGCCCTGTTTTACCCTCAAAAACACTAAATTTTAAAAAGCTTGCTAAGCTTGGGCCTCAACTAAGAATCAACTCTAGCGGTCATCATTCTTTCTAGCATACATAGATTTCACACACCAATTACCTAAGGTCCATTTGGGTGCGCTATACCAAAATTTTCAATGGCTCCACTGTGAATTCCCTTGAGCTATTTATGCGCTCTACTTGGACATGTCATCCTTGACTTCACATGCGGTTTCAATATTTCATTCCTGAATATTCTCATTCCTGAATATACTCCTTCCGCACTTATCAACGATAATTTTCCAAATATCGATCCCAGCACATTAATTGCAAGCTTCTCACTCGCTTATTTCGCCTCTATAGAGAAAAACTGAGATGATCGGAGTACGAAACCCTGATCTTGGTCTTCATCTAAAGACTCCGCTGTCACTCAATTGTTTCTTGATCGTAAAGTAGCAGAACGTAATGTAACCTGCTACTTTCTATAATTTATTGCAAAACGCCAGAGCACGAAGTCCTGTACCAACCCAAAGTTTATGCTTCCCCTCGTGATGCTCTGTTCGAGACATGGATTCCAGTATTCACGTCGTTTTCGTTTCGTCTACCGCCAGATCTATATTAGCCACTTCCACTTTAAAGCCATCGAAAACCTTGTAAACCGCCCATTGCGCCGTCTAATCACGTGAATGTCATCAGCACAGGCAAACAGTTGAACCCTTTCTTTGGAGTGTTTCTCTACTTCTTTTGGACCTAAAATTTGAACTTTATTAAATTAAAAAGTATTGAAGAGATTCATTATCCTGCAGACGAAACAAACTTGTGATTCAAAGATGCAACTTTTAGAGTGTCTCTGTGAAACAATCGAACCAGAACTGCTATCCTCAATATTTCAAAATAAAAAGGAGTCATCAAACTCATCAAACTTACCTTTTTGCTCTTTTTTCGGGCTTGCCACACTGTATGTCGCACGGCTCACCGGTCGCCCGATCAATACGCTCACGAGCATCGCTGCCAACCATCGACTACCTATGACAGCTCAGTAGTCTGTATTGATATTACATTAAAGCGCCCCAGAGAGAGAGGCTTAATTCGTATACATACATAGATCTGTAGACGTTGCACTTAGTTCAAATGTTCGGTCATCAGCGACCCACTAGCTGGCGAGTCCTCAACTACACCGAATCCAACATTGAGTCGAGGATTTCGCCTCCTCCCCTCCAGCACAACTTATTTACTCATCAATGACTTTCCTCAACTCCATCGAAACTGTACTCAAAAACTAGTTTACACTCACATGCCCCCAGCAACAACTGGTCATCATTTCGTCAGACTCCACACAACATGTAAGCCCGTCAGAACGATACTTCAGAAAACTCTGAAAACCATTCATGGCGTAATAGCTTAGTGAACTCACTTCGTTACCGCAGCGTCAGCCACACCCCACACCTCGTGCGCTGCCTGCAGCCATCTAAGCTAGGTAATTGTAAGCAAAATAGATAAAAGTTTCCGCCCTGCAGTCACACACAGAGTTGATGCCTCCAAAACCTGCATTTAACTGTGCCTAATAGTTTCCAGAACCTTAATTGAAAAACTTTCAACACATCCAGCGATTTCTCCCATTCCCCATTTTTTCCCGTTCGAGTTCAATTAATGCTCAAATTCGCCATTCTCTGACCCACAGAACGAGAGACACGGTTGAGCCATGGTCAGATTTTGACGGGAGGGGGTGAGCCCGTCCAGCTCACCGGGCATCCGTCAAAGTTGCCGGATGCCGGGAGCAATTGTTTTTGAAGTTTCGCCCCAACAATGCAGCGTGCACGGAATTGAAATAATGTAACTTTTTCCCAGTGGAAAATGTACAATTTAAATCCTGGGAACAATTGAGGGATTTATTTGAAAAGTTTTTGCTCACATTGTCCCAGATTGCTGTCGCCGCAGTCGTAAGCGCAGCGCTGCATCGCAACGATATTGGCTCGATTTGAAATGACAGCGAGACGGAAGTAATACGCTTGTTTCTGCGAGCACTGAGCACTGATTTTGACAAGGAGGATGTCGGTGTGTCGGTGTGTCGGACGGGGAGGAATTCCGTAACGAATGGCAAAAGAACAACAATCCGGCTAATCTGTTTTCTGCGAAATAACATATGTGTTAACATAGTGACATTTATCAGGAAGCGAAGATGGCGTACGCGGGGGTGGGTATGAAAGAAAGAAAAAAAAAAAAAACACACATGAAGACAAATACACTTAATCCTCCCATATCCTTTCGAGCTTCAAGCAAACATCATGTCAAACGAGAGGATTGCCGTTGGCAAGGAACGAGACACTCCTAAGCAAATACAGCCATACGAAGGACGAAGAACGAAGAACGAATGAGGAGCGAAAGAAGAAAAAACAAAAACAAAATAGAGATAAATCCTTGGGTCCTTGATCCTGGAATCTGCTCTTCAATTGCTCAATGTCAGCAAAATATTTTACGCTTTTGGTCAGGACATTCGGGGAGGGTCAGGATTTGTTCCGACATCCAGCCCCACACTCGCAGCGCACCTACGGACGGACGGACGCACAGTGCCAGCTTAGAAAGTTTGAACAACTCGAAATCCAAATCTTTCTGTTGAAATGTGGGACCGCTTGGCGGTTCACTCTTCCGCATTCGCCCTGTGAGGAGTTTGATTAATGAGCGCACAGCCAGTCGGGGATCCTCATTTGACGCCACCACCCTTTTGTTCTGAATTTTGTCTTACATCCGCTTCCTTCCAGACCACCTCATGCATTTATATGTTGAACATGACTCCATTAATCTTCCCGTGTGACATCCGTTCGGGTCCTTGGATCGTTGGCCACGCGAAACGGAGTGCTTCATTTTTCTCTCGAAAGGATTACATTAATGATTGATTTGGGGACGCCCGCCATCCTGTGGCGGCTTTTCACTGAGGAAGGCATTAATAACCGAATTGACTGGAAGATTGTATTGTTTCGCCAGGCTCTGCTGCGAGCACGAACAATAGACGATTGGTTGGCTGGTCTGAATGCAATGGGGATCAAGGGATGAGGAATTAAAAGTTTTGTTCCGTTTCCCTTTTTGGCAGAAGGATTGACGCCACCTCGTGGCAGTCGTTTCGGCTTGAGATATGGCCGCCATTAATTTTGTCACTGACAGTGAGTGTTATATAAGGGATACGTGATGAAAATCTTTTTTCGATTGCTGGCTCAAAGTGTGATGATCGCCTATGGCAGCGTCATGGGATGGGAAGAATTTCAACGAGTGACGAGATTAATGGACCGCAGTGAGACGAGATGAATGCTGAACAAGACGTACTGTTGAATGGGAATCGATTTCCTCAAATGAGCTGGAAACTGACAATTAATTTCGAACATTTGCATTGGTTTTGGCTTGGAAGTGGATGTGTGGGATGTGGGATTCAGGACATCAGAAGGATTTTTTTTTAAACCCTTGATGGCTTAAAATATTTTTCTGTCAGGCCGATGTAAGTTCCTGCGTATTCGAAGGAATGAAGACAACGAGCCTCATCAGCCTTCATCACGTCTGGGTTCAAATTTGTAACATGCTTCAAGCAAAGGCGGCATGTCAGAGGAAGTGCTCTGTTGTGTTCGCGTCCCCTACACATTCATGGTGGATATTTTTATCGCCAATTTGGCGAAGGTGTAGTGGCCACAAATGGTCTACAGAAGTGTCGCATATTGCAGAATTTGTGCAAATCGTTGTTTCAAAAGTACCGGCGAATATATCACCGATATTAGGAAGCACGCTAATGGTTTGCCAGTGCTCTGGAGAGTCATGTCACCAAGGGTTGTGCCCAGTTATCGATGGATGGCCTTACCAAGGACGCGGCAGTCACATTGGGACTTGCACCTTGAGAGTAGCTCCTCTGATCTTTGTCTGACAAGTCCATCGATGATTTCATGTCCTGGGATCTAAACAACTCTTAGCAGCTTAGGAGAGAAAAGAACTAGGGGCAGTAAAGTGTCCAACAAACTTCAATTTTCTAAAAAGTGATGAGTCTTCCCTGATCATTCGCACGCCACTCTCGAAGGGTCTTAAAAATTTGCAAGAAGTTGTCAGTGAACGCAGTTTGAGTGGGAGAACCGCCAAAACTCTGTTCAGTCTCCATCCCACTTCCATAAACCACCACCACCATTCACTTATGACTTGAACATTACAAATGCGTTCCAAGAAAAAAACATCATCCTCGTACATGTGTGGTCCCGACGATAACCGTCTACATAAGTGGGGAGAAAAATTTATGAAGCCCTCCCGCCACAAACTTGCCCAGCCACCCATCTTCATAAAAATTTATTTTTGTAAGTTCTTATCCATTTAACTCTGGTTGGAAATACAATCTCGATACCATTCACCCCTCCTTAGGCGGTAATCTGACCCCTTTTCTAATCCCCTTGCATACGCAGCCAGAGATAAATAAAAATTCATGCCCCTGCCCACTAGTAGATAACTCAGTTCACTCACACCCCCTTGGGCGCCCTCTAGTGATTCGGAAAAAAAATGCTTGGGGAAAAAATAGAATGAATTATGACACAGAAAGGGATTAGGCAGTCCGACCCTCACCCCCGAAATTGAACTTTTAATGGACACTCAGCGGAAAGTCTGAATATGACATAACCGAGTTATCGTAATAAAATTATATGTAGGACGCGTGGCTAAGTGCTATTCACTGGAGAGCAAAACACCCTCCGGTAGCAATGCGGTCGCCGAGTAACTTCTTGGACGCGTCAATGTATGAGTGTCGCTGACGGTGCCAACATCGCCGGCAGTCCATGCGTGGCAGTTCAGTTGAATCAGAATAAATCTAATCACCGAGCTACTCAGCCTAATTGAACGCGTTAAGCGAGTTACAAGAGGGTTCACTTGGGCGTCCACCATAAACAACCCTTCGTACACGACCACTGAATGCTTTGTGCTGGGGGATGGAATGGTGCTGTGGGCGCCGTTCATAAATATTCCCCAAAAATGGCGCATCTGATGATGAAAAGGAGAGAGTGAGAGAGATTTGTGGTCACCAGACAATCCACTTCGTCCCCTTGGTCAATAATTAGTAGCAATAAACGGGGTAGTCGCCGGCCAAAGCCTTATGGTTCGTGCTCACTTCCTGTCACCCCGTGCGCTGGATTATTATTGTTCTTAGGTGAGATTTAATTAAGCAGAATGAATATGCCCAGATTGAAACGGAACTGGGAGCGGTTCGTTGCCTTCCGCGGCGCGGAAAATTAATGTTTGCCCTGCCATACCGCGCGCCGGGGCAGTTCTGCGCTAATTGGCGAACATTTTCCGGAATTGTACTTTCTGCGGTGTTTTATCAGCGAGTCGCCTTCCGCTTTACCGTTTTTCCGTTTTTCGTCCATTTTTCCCAGTTTTAACATGCGCGCGGCAACGGCGAGACCAAATGCCTTCCGCTTTTTGTAGAAAATTTATGGATTCAATTAAAACTTTTGCCATCCCTGGCTGTGTTGTGTGGTGTGACGGTGTTGATGGTTGGGAAATGGTGGTAGCAAATGAGGAGACAACAATTCAAGAAGTTGATGTTGATGGAGTTGTTGTCAGTTTTGTGAAGTGTTTGGCTGGGGGGAGGGTTTCATGATTGGTTTTCTGGAAGTGGTTGCGATATGGTTGGAATGGAGTAGTTTGCTGATCACCGTGCGTAATTATCCAGAATAAGTTGAAAAGGAGACCGAAGTCATCGAAGGGGAACTTCGCTACTGATGGCGTTGATTGTGTGTCTTTATCGGTGGGCTCTGCAACTTCATTTAATTATTTGTTTGGTTCGCAGCTTGACTGGAACCAGGGGTAGTGTATTTTTGACGCCGAATGCGGTGTTTTCGTTGACTAGGGGTGGTTTGCTTTGTCTGTTATTTTCGCTTGCCTACCAGCAGCTGACAGGATTCAACTTTATGTAGCCGATGGATCTTCAAAACTAGGTGTGAGAAGGATTCTCTCTAGGCAAAGTCAGTCGCAGAGTGTTGAAACTGTGTTTAAAATCCATTTACCCTCCATCACATAACAAGTGCCGAAGCAACGTAGCAGCATCACATTTGGTTAACAGCTACCATAAGAGCGTCGGAAGTATCAAGCAGACAATGTCCTCTATCCTGTTAAGCATAAAAAAGTCGTACAATGCAGTTTAATTAAACGTATAGCTAGATTTACAGCCCAAGCGATTAAGGGAAACTTTCTTGTTTGTCGGGTGCACGAGTGCAGGGAGTCCCTTCCGGCCCATCCACACCCTCCGACGGCAGGAAAAAAAACTTTGCTTCCCCTAATGACTTTCATCAGGATCACACCTTCATCGTGTTGTGTCGTGTTTTTCGTTAAATTACCCCGCAGACCTTTGAAGTAACCCAGGTGTTAACATTTTCAAATTTCCAACCAAAGCACAACACCCGCAACACGGGAACTTCAATACGACTTCGCCATCGTCTCACTCAATAGCCGAGGCAGGAAGCAACTTTAAGTACACACACACAGAACTGAGCTGAAATGCCACCAGCTCCAACAAAGGCGTAAGAGCTCTTGGCTTTAAAAGAGGATATCAGACATATAGCCAGGAAGGGAGGGAAAGTTTAAAAGTTTCTCTATTGTTTGGGTCGAAAACTTCTTTTTTTCATGGCACGCCCAATACTTGCACCGAAAGTTGAACTTAATTATTGACCAGAGCAGGTGCATGTTGAGCAGAAGTACTTGCCTTTGGAGAGGATGATGATGATATTAAGGCAAGCATCTTCCTGCAGGTATTTCGCATCTATGCACCGAGCTATGCACTCCGCTCGGTGCCCTGTTCACCTCAACGTGGCATCTCCCAGACAGATCCGCTTTCACGTCAGCTTTCACACAGTCATGAATTGCAGTTGCAAGGGTTCCCGATGCTCACAGAAATTGATTAATATTCAGTGGAAGCAAGTTGTCAACTAATTGATTTTTCTTGTAATTTCCAAAGTGGTTACTGAATAATTGATGTCGTGATAGCGCCGCGCTCCGTGTGATGGGGAAGTTTTTTCTTGTGTCACTGCGTCCGTCCATCAGTCGCGAACATCGAGGAGTCGGGAGGTTCTTAGAGCAAGTTTAACTGAATAAGTGAAAGAAAGGAGCGAAAAGAAAAACATCCTTAAATGTCCCGTCAACTTCCCGGATAAAAAAGTTTCAACGAGACTTTTTGAAGAATCTCCATCCTCGACGGGGTTGATGAATTTTGTATCCGGCAGAGATGGGTCTCTGGGTGGAAAGTCGCACACACAGTTCTGTGCCCCTCAAAATTTGTAAAATATTCACTCGCAGATGGAAGACGGATGTCTTGTGTAATCCAAGGATTCACGGCGTTGGTTCGCAGTAATTAAAACCATCGGAGCGGCGGAGCGGGGGCAGGCTTAAGGATGTCTCAAGTGCCGGCGGTTATGATTGTTTGGCTCCCTAATGAGGAAAGGGCGTTTGATAAAATTCTGAAGAACATTGTCATTACTTTCGACTTCAGTCTGATAACTTAATCATGGACTGTCGGGGAACTGGTTTTGTACAATGTGTGTACGAAAAATTGGTCATTTTCTTAATGTTTCTATTTAGTCAAAGAGTTTATGGCTAGGCCATGTAGAGCGTATGGACACCACTGCTCCGGCCCAAAAAGTCTTAGAGTCTGAGCCATTGGGACAACGCAACAGAGGTCGGTCTAGGCTAAGGTGGCACACACGAGCGGATAAGAACCTCAACCAACTTTAAGTGCGCAACTGGCGACAGCTAGCGAAAGATGGTGCTGGCTGGAGAGACATATTGGTTGAGGCCCAGGTACACCCCAGACTGTAGCGCCACAAGAAGAAGCAGAAGAAGAGGAAAGAGTTCATAGGTGGGTAGTAACGATTTCATGTCACATCGAAGTCGAAGAACACCTCTGTTGGCACAGTACAGTGGAACAAAGTGATTGGTTTTTTAAGTTCTATAAGTAATAGACCGTTAAACCCTTTACAAATAATACAGCAGATTCTCATCAAGGAAAAAACGCGTACAGAAAGGATCACTTAAGAACTGGATACCTGCCTTTCAACTTCTTAGGGTATTAATTAGCACTAGGGGTTACCGTGGCGTAGTGGGTAAATGCGTCGACCGCCAAGCAGAAGGTCTATGTTCGATTCCCGGACGGGATATCTCTCATTTTTCCACGGCACCACCTCTTTCGAGTTACTGACAACACTCAAAGAAAACTAATTGTCCGTGAAAAGCTTCTCAAATTTCGCCGTTCGTAGTCGGCAAAAAACTGTAGGTCCCTTCTACTCGCGAGGTAACGGTTTCATGCACAATAGGAATAGTTGTTGTAGAAACTAGACTCTCGTCCCTTGTGGGCTGTAATGACACTCAAGCATCAGGCACTCTCGGTTTCTTAACGAACCTTTTTCGCTGAATGATGCTGAAAGGACGTTATTTCGTAGTTCGTTAAAACTAGGTCGTTTTAAGTTAAAACAGGTGTCGAGTAAGTAGAGTTCTAGTATTGGTAGCTAAGTCCAGGCTTAGCTTAGATTAGAATCGGCTTAACTCCGCTAACAATCTTCTGGTCTTTTTTGGTGGTAAGCGCATAGACCTGGAACACCTACCTTTTCTTCTGCCGTATTCTTCGTTTCTACTTGAGATGTCCGTTCGCTGTCTGGTTAAGGTATTTTTTTCATTACAACTATTTCTGTTTCTTTCCTTCAATTAACTAGCTGAGGCAAGAATTTTTTTGTGCGCAATGGGTGATGTGTGAGTGAGGAAGACAAGAACCACTCCGTCCGAAGCAGCTCGGCTGAGCAAGAGTACCGATGTCCTCCTTCTTCTTATCAAAGCTGCCCATGTGGCTACACCTCCTTACAACACTTTGTAAAGGATAGGATATACGAGTTTTTCCTATTTGACTTATTGTGCAAAAATGCTCGACACTGTTTTTCCAGGGTTTGTATCCCTCATTTCTCATCAAATGGCGTCATCGATTCCTGTTTCCGGTTACCCAAGCAGCTTGGTGTCTCTGGTCGTTCAAAATCAAGGCCCAGTGGTAGCGTGTTTCCTCCCAAACTGTTTAGAAGTGTCGTCGTTTCTCGGAACTATGCTGCTATTCAGACTTTCGCGGTCTTAACTAATAAGTTCTTGGATTCTGAAAAATTTAATTTTTCGTATTATTTTTTTAAAATGCGAAAGTGTTCTCTAGAAACATTTATTCAATCACTAATTTCATTTAAGATGTTTCCGCGACTTCAAGTTGCACCCTTAGGAACCTTCTTTTTTCCTCACTCTGAGCAGTAAAGTCTTGACCTTTCAAATTGCGCCCGTGTCAAGCGCTATTTCTGATGAATGAAATCTTCCCGAAGCCTCTGCACTCAATCTCGAATACTCATTCCTCCATTAATTTCCCACCGGTCTGATGTAACAACAACCTACATAGGAAGCCCACTCAAATTCCAGTGAAATACTTGTGCTTATTAAGCAACAGCCTCCTCTGTACACAATACTGTAATGAAGAAGGTAACCTTGACTTTATTCAGTCATGCCTTTTATCTACCGTGTCGTCATCCAACTTTAGTTAAAAACCATTCTCAGCGACAGAATCTCTCGGCACTAGTCGAAAGGATATTGCTGCCAGCAACATCCTCCTTCCCTTGCCCCCACCGCACAAGACTTCAAAATACAACGCCAGGATGCTTTCAAGTATGCACAACATCCTCCAAAATATAACAACAACAACAGCAGAGGATGAATGAGGATGAAGCATGTGCAAGAGCCCCAGTAACATAAAGGATCCAATTTATATAAATTTCAAGACACTCAGTTTTTCTTTTCCTCTTTGTGCTCTGAATGGAAAATAGTAAAAGGCATAAAAAGAAGAAGAAAGAAAACTTATCAGGAGAGCAACCCATTCAGGAATTCCTTTCTTTGCCTCTCCCTCTGGTGAGCAATTGAAACGAGAAACAGAGAATCCTTCGATGAAACACCGAGCACCCGGTTTGGGCGAATAAATAACATTTTTCCCATTTCCTGCCGTTTTATGTCATCGATGTCATCGAGAGAAACCAATTTCCAAGACGTCAATGAAATGTTTAAAGGACAATTTTTTCTGCATGTCAAGCAGGGCACGGGAATTGCCAAACGAAGCGAAATGAATTTCTAATCAATTTGCACATGAATAATATTCCCCATTAGCAATTTTCGAGTGGAGGAAAGGAATAAATTTCAGCTCGAGGACCTTGAGGCTTGCCTCGAAAACGGTTTAAGTTCCAAAATTGGGTGATCTCCTAACACGCACAGGAACTTAATTTAGTCCCCGAGGAGCAGGACTTCCTCATATCACATCAATAAGTGACACACTTATCCTCCGTCAGGAAATCTTTACATGCTCCACATTTTCATGAATTATGCACACACACACACACACACCCACACAGAGACACACGTAGAGGCCTCTTCAGAAGGGGAGCGAATTTCGGAGCCACCGAAGTAATTTCACTTGTGGGAGGATAATTTGTTTATCCCAGGAGCCGGCTTCGTGTTGGTCCTCCGAAGTTTTTCGGGGGCTGCCTCTATGCATGCGCTAGTACGTGCGTCGCTCCAGTGTGTGGGTGGGTGGGTGTGTGGTGCAATATCTCATCGTCATCACTTTAAAACTTTCCTCCTCGCTTGTCTGAAGGCGCAGCGTGGTGGGATGGGTGGTTTACTCCCTCCATTTCACAGCTGAGCTATTGTCTACACACACACACACACTGCCCTCGTTGTGAAGCGGATTGTGTGCGGGGGGCATGCATGTTTTTGGGGAATTTTGAAAATCTGGTTAATGGAGGAAAATATTTGTGCAACACACAGACAATAGTTCTGCCAGCATAGAAGTGAATTCATCCAGCGGTGACGAAACACGGAGCACGAGCGAAATTTTCCGAATTGGTAAAGTTAGTGTGAAGTGTTTCGAAAACTTTATAATGGGGCCTTAAGCTGTGCATATGTGAGTCAATGTTTGGCCTAGAATGCTGCTCAGCATTGTTACCAAAGGGGAATTTGGAACGTTTGTGGCTTCCACTTGTAATGTGTGTTCCTTTCATCCTTCTAATTACGCATAACCCACCGACGACAACTGCGACGACTGCTCGATTGTGGAGACGTTGAACAAGGGGAGTACTGTCAATTCAAAAACTGTGCACAACGAAGTTCTTAAATACATCAAACGAGAAAAATCGCTCAATCGAAACACTCTGCCAGAGTGAAACTTCTCAAAGCGAAGTGGGGAGATGTGTATTTAATTAGGAAACCGTGCAGCGAATACGGGAAAGTTCCCCCACTGCTCCAGCGGGACAAACGACTTTTCGAAACATCTTAATTTGTTGCGAAAAATTTTCCCTTCCCCACGGTTTTCGTTAATAAGCAACAAACTCAAGTTTCTGATGTGAGTAAATATTATTTTCTTGTAGAAGGAGTTTATGTGAAGAGTAGAAGGGGCGCATTCGAAGCTAATTACTGAGAAGCCCTGCACAGCTCGCCATGGAAATGAGCCGCGTGTCTGTTGGGCAGACAGCTTGAAACGGACCCTGACTCACTGCATGTGAAATTGAAGTTCATGGTTTATAAGAACCTGCTCAAGATGCCATGAATTTACATATAGTATTGAATAGTGGTGGCTGAAAGATTCAACTCATCTGCTGTCTTCTTTGGATCAGGTATTCTGCAAGTTTGAATTCCAATTCTTCTTGCGCGGGTTCGAATCCTAAAAGAAGTACTTCTCCCATTTCTTACGGATCCATCTTTTTTGTGGTTCTAACAACAACTGAACTTTTCTATATACATTAAGTCAAGGCTCGTTAAGCAGAGGACCAAATTCTTTCTTTTCAAAGCTTTTACTCTTCTATGACCTCATTGAGAGGGTCTTAAATGTGTAGAACGACTTAAAATCCACAAATTAATCTTGATGACTATCGACTGATGGGGACTATCACGAATGATACTACACTATAATCTTAGCCATAGGGCCGAGAAGCGTTTTAAGCTAAGAATTTAAAATATAAGAGGCCAAAAGGCAAAAAGAAAAATATCCTAGATTAGCTTAGAGTACTCGTGAAGAGTCAGTAGGTTAGAATTAAGATCAGTAGATTGTATTTGTAAACTAGTTTTAAGTATTTTTGTCTAGCATGTAAGAAAAATGAATTTAATAAAAATGCAGTGAAATCTAAAAAAACTATCACGAATGAATTGGATGTTATTGTGGCTCAAATCCCAGATTGAGATGATCGAATGTGTTTTGTGTTTCCCTGTCCCATTGACTTAAAGTCAAAGTTAAAGTTAAATCTTCCTCCTCCAGATGGCATCAACGCATATCAAAATATTCTTCAATTCGATTTTAATAATGTTTAGGCTTCTGAATCAGAGTGGAGAACAGAAATGATCGAGGCGTACGTCTTTCGAGAGAAGGCTTTATACTCGATTGTCCCTTGAGCCCGATAAAACAGCGATTGACTTCGGTACTGATGTTGTTGTCAGTATTAGTTAAGCCTTTGACTACCTAAAAGGATTTATTGTCCAATGTCACAGTTGGTCCGGAACGCCGGTGTTGTTTTTCTCACATACGAAAAGACGAATCTTCGATATTTCAATGTCAATTCGGTGTGTCAACTAAATCCGGTTTACGTCTTTTGCATAAGGTGACAGCTAATCGGACTTTTGGCAGATCGTGCATCTGGTGTTGATTTGTGAGTAACTCAGGATCTTCTCAAGAATTACGTTGAAAAAGTTACAATACAGCGTGTCACCTTGTGTAAAACCTTTTTTTAACATTAAAGGTTTCGGTAGATTCATTGTTTTCCTTGATGAAATAGCGAGAGCTCTCCATCGTCTCGTACACAATCTGACGGGTTTATTCGAATTGAAAAAATTAGACTTGGTGCTGTATATACATACGCTGTCACATATGCTTTAAGTCGATAAATTTGTGCTAGGTTTCCACTTGTAACTCTTTGCACTGTTCCACGATCTGCTGCAGTGTGAAAATCTAGTATATCGTGGACCTCCAGAGCCTGTAGCCACACTGATATTGATCTAGATTATTCACGAACGGTACACATCAAAGCAGAGAACACAAAAAAGCAGAGAATATCTTATAATGGACAGTCCCCGGTAGATGACGCAATCAAAGGGGTCTTCTCTCCTGTAGATCGAGCAAGTGTCGTCATCGAGTTTCCACCAGATAAGCTGGTACATCCAACAAGTTCTTCTCTACATGTTTTAAAGAGTACTGCGGGGAGGGCGTCAGCTTCAGAAGCATTGCCCGACGTCAAACGACGACATTATTTCCCGAAAGCTGTGCAAACTTCCTCTACTTATTTACGGGTTAAGATTCTTAACATATTATTACTTTTTTTAAATTCCTTAAGATTGTTTGATGCCCGGACTGTAGCCCCAGTAAAAGATCAAGAAGAAGAGATCGACCCAACGGGTGGTAGACAAGCGAACACGACATGGAGTTATCTGTCTGTCGAGACTAAGAAGTACGTCAATTTGCCGATAATGCCTGTAAAACGACACACCTTTCTCAAGAACGTTTCGTTTTGTCTCGTTCTGTAAATGACTGACTCCCGGAAGAACTGGCGTCGACAAAAATTCACAAGATCATCCTGTAAGATCACCAACTAGATGTTCTGGAAATTACGAAGCTGGATTGGGTGTCTATCAAAGCCGTGCTTCGGCTACTAACAGCTGAACAGAAGCATACGTTCATAAATATGCCCACTGTGCCGTTTCTCCTTAAAAATATGGTTTTGCTCCATGCTACTTTTTTTATCTCCTTGAATGGAAAAAGACATACAAAGAAGTGGGAAATTGGGACCATAACAGAAGATGATGAAATTGAAGTGCGAGATAAGAGGGTGGATAAGATCCAAAAGGTCCAGTGAATCATTTTTTAAAGGAATCAATTTTTTTCTCAATTCGTACGGTTACCCTAGTATTCCTAACTTCATTTGGCAATATAATCATCCCAGTTGAAAGTAAGCCCAGTTATTATTCTCCAAAAGAGTTCACAAAATTTCAATAACCCCTTGTGGGCAGTATCCGCTAACCCTTCCAGTTCCCCAGTCGAGGCTTTCATCTTCCTTCACCCTTTTCTTGCCAACAGCCTGAATAAGTTATGATATCAATTTATCAACATAATTTATTAGGAGATGAGGCATTCAGTTGACAAATCGATCATAGGAACCCTTCAAATATTTATTAGCAGAGTCCTTAAATATTCTTATTGCACGGTATCAGACCCGACCACTCGACGCGCGAGGAACGTTTTCAAAAGTGTTATTTATGCAGAGCACTGAATATGAAATTCATAAAGCGACACAAACCAATCGCTAATATTTTCAGTGTCGTGGGGGAGGCTGCGTCTCCAAATCCGCCCTTAACTTCAACCCCACCACTAATGTGATTAATTATGCACAACTTGTTCAACTACTGCACGAGTTGATGAGTAACAATTCAGCTCGGCATAAAGATAGACCCATTAACAAAATTGGAGCCCCCCTCCTCCCCTGCTTCACCGCATGTTATGCTCGCTAACCTCATTTATAATTGAACGTCTACAATCCATCAATGTTTGTTGTATCCGCAACCGGCGGCGGCGGGCCACAAAACTACAATATTTCTATTTCCCCCCCAACTTCACCGTCAAATCAACGAAATGGTTTTCCAAAAGTTTCTTGTTTTCCGCTTTTTTGGTTCGATTCTCTACTGGCAGCCCGCTTCCTTCCGCCGCGACCGTCCGCATCATCATAACAAATTTATAATATTGCAATTTATGGCAACCATCGTAAAGCCGAGGTTCACCCCTCAAGGGTGAGTGCGGCGGTAGTGCATCCCTGCAGGTACCCAAGCCACAGCCACAAGCGCTTCGTGGAGCACAAATAGTGAATCACTGTGGGCGGCTGACGGAACACATCTACACTATTCCACCCCAGATCGGATGAAGGACAAGCCCTTGGAATTTGAGGATGAGAGGCAAGAAAAAAGAAATTGCAATTCATTGACATTGAGTCCTTCAAATCCTCGGGGGAGTATGTCAAAACCAATTTGACACAATTTACTCGCCAAAATGTGTGCTTCGATGGGTTTCTCTGGAACTGGGTCGCCATCCCTGTTTTACTCCTCCACAATACACGTGGATCCGAAGCTCTCCCGCCCTCACGAGGTGTACACCTATGAAGAAACCTTTTTATTGTGTGACGTGTGTCATTCTGTTTGGATTCTTATTTATTCTAAGGTTTCCTTAGAAGACTCGGAAAATATTGCTTGCTGCTGTGAGGAAAGGACATGTGCCCTGACTACACATGTCTCTCCTTGTGCGAGAACTGGGACGACAAGCCGTATCTTGGGTGTAAAATTAACCAGCTCGTCGACGTACACAAGGGGACACGTAAAATCAACACAACTGGGATTGAATTGAGTTTTTATTATTTAAACACCCCCCGACGGTGGTGTGTGGTTGTTGCAAAAACACCCCAACAAGACACTCGGAAAGGAGGCAGAAATTTCGGGGAGGATTTGAGATGGAAAAGTTGACAGGGATAATTGTTTGCTCGAATTTGATTCTCGCAGGCCGCACAAAGGGTCACTGGGAATGAACTGCCGGAAGGCGTCTATTGGAACATGAAGAGTCAAAGCCTTTAAACAGTTTCGCCCCCTCAGAGTTTCAATTACAAAAGTTTCTGTTCTGTTCGTTTGAACTTGCAAGTTTCGAAGTTCGAGATTGTGGCAAATGCGGAATCCATGTCAATGCTCATGGGGTTTCGCCTTATGACACATTGCACAACTCGACCGTGACTTTTGAACATTTTCAATCTATGTTTCGGATGTGTGCATGTGTGTGGGTGTGCATGTCGTCTGCATGCAAATGTTTGCACTGCATCCACAGATTATCAAAAGCATGAGCAGATCTTTGTCGAACTGCTTGCTGTGTAGTGCAAGAAACGTGGCGATGCAAACTATCTGAATAGATTTAAATGAAGATTTTCATTTGTAGCGTTATCGAACGTTGAGGTAGTGGTAGAGAAAGAGAACTCAAGTGAAATAAATCATCGATTGTTTGTAGAATGAGACTATAGCTGGTGTCAGCGTGTTCTGCTTGCTTTCTGTTGAGTACGTGCGTAATGAAATCATTCCATCTTACAGAGCCTACTCATAGGACATGCCTCATATTGAAAATAAATGCCGTTCTTAGGCACTTAACCTTGCTGCAGAAGTTTCTGGCATCGACAAAAAGGGTTTAGATTCTGTCGAAAAAATTATTTCTAACATTTTCAGGTTTGAGGGAAAATGTGAAGCTTTCATGATTTGTTAGAGAAACAAACTCAGGCAAGCAGCAAGATTATGTTTCTTAACAATGAACATTCCTTTAATATTATGCATGCGTCCTTCATTGAATTCCGTTTGACCATAGCTCTCTTAGAGCTTAGATGCTGACTTTAACTCACATGTCGTAGTCACTGCCACAATGCGATGTGCCACGATGAGGGAAATCGACTTGAAACTTCTCCATCTGCAAACCGATCATTGCGTGGGTTTATTCAGTATTCAGTTTTGAAAGAAAAGCTGTACAAAGCACACTGCGATATATTTTTGAAGAGAATTTGAGTCCTGTATAAAGAGTGGACGTTTGCATGGGTTGTCAACAGTTGATCCGTCCGTATCCGAGGCATGTTGCTGTCTCTGAACTTTACTTGATGAGGAAGTCAACCTCACGCATAACCCACAGACTGGTAGGCCCGGTCCATTGTTAAACTCTCGGGCAGAGGGGTTCGCTGCATACATTGGTTCACCACACAACGGGTGTTGCGAGGAAGTTGTATGTCAACTTGATCTGTGCACTAGCGAGGATAGTGTTGGCAGCTCGCCTTTTTGAGCGCGATAAGGAACGTAACCTCGTGTGAACCCAGCATCGAAATGCTGAATCACTCTTGCCAATCACTTACTCTTTGGATTCAATAGACAATTAAATTATAGAACCCTCTCTCAAAGGACAAAATTGGCTTTGTACAACAGCTTGATCATCCCAGTCTTCCTTTACGGCGTAAAAACTTGGACGCTACCAAAAGCGGATCACGAAGCCCTTGGGCTTTTTGGGAGTTTGCGTTGATGTCGTCTGAAGGAGAAGATTCAACGAAGGAGTGAGCAATTGGAGACAGCTGACGAGAGATCGTGAGGCATTTTGGTTGCGGTCCAGGTTCACTCCGGACTGTTGCGCCACAAAAATAAAAGAAAAAGATAAAGAGTGGACTTTGCCATAAAGTGGAAAAAACGATGTTATTCCAATGACCACCTCCGGTAGACTCTAAGTAAGTGATTCTTGTTTTTCGCACACTCTAGGCGATATCTCGACAATTACTTAAGTAACGTTTGATTTTCGAGAGCTTGGGGTCTATTCTCATAACCACGGTCTTTCACATCCAAAGGTGTCGGATCAAGTGATATTGATTGTCGCCAAAACGTGATATTCCGCGACCAGGAAACTTCTCATGCAATAAATCCGGCAATGGTCGTGTTGTATGGCTTGTTGCCCCGTCTTGTTGGAGCCACCTTGCTGTCCAAGTCATAATCTACACTCTCTAGTCAAAAAAAAATTGTCAAGAATCGATCTTATCGCTTCGAATTGAATATAATGAGCACACATTGGCATCTTAGAAAATATACGGACCAATGGCAGCTATCGATCACACCAAACAATCACTTAATATGGATGCAACAGCACCGTTTTGGTCTCTTGTGAATTTTCTGAACCAAATCACTCATCCGCTCATACACCGCATTCCGAATGATCAGCAGGCTTCATTTCTTGTGTAAGTTCAACTCTATATGGATAGAGATGCAAATCCAAATGCAAAATACGAAATAGTGAGGTGTACGTTACCTACAATTGTTGCGAATGTTGGTAAATCCATAAGGTCGGGTCATTAGCAACTCATGCACTAATAGAAGCAATATTTTCGATTGATCGTGTACTACGGTGTTGCACAGATGATGTCTTGCATCAGTACATCAGCTTTCACTCTTTTCAAGCAGTCTGTAGCCGTTTGAGTGTGACTACCACAATCATCGCTTAATGCAATTAAGTGCGCCTCAGTTTAATGACCACCCTTGCCGTAAGTGCTAATAATTTTGTTCGATTGATAAGCGATTCATTCCTATAATGTTGTAACTCTTCAAATGGCAGCTAAGTTTGGCAGGAAATTTTTACATCTCCCCAAAACATGGCGCAGCGTATACAGAGATGTGCTGAAATTGCATTACCGATCCAGATGGCATACTGTAGCGATGGGAACTGTACATTAAAGAATTTTTAAACGGTTAGCTCACTATAGAAGTAGCGGACAAGCTTTACTCCGAGCCTTTCATGACATCATAGTGCATCTGAAAGTATGAATAAATCCCAAAAGACTGGTGGAAAGGTATCGCTAGTCCCACAAGGGAAACGTCCCAACGTGCTGGTATGGCTTGGTTGAGAACTGCTATGAGTCACTCTCCTCTATACTTCTAGAACGGACAGCCCTATACGCTGTGGAGATTGCCAGTGTGGTTTCATCTCAGGCAAATCAACAACTGATCACATTAATAATCTAGAGTGGGTGATGGAGTTGAATATTTCAACTGACCACCAGGCCAGGGCATTAGAGAATTCCATGATCAAGAAAGGAAGACCCTGAGACTTTAGGTCAATTAACATCTACATATAATGGACTCCGACAGGGGGAAATTCTAGCCCGTCTTATCTTCTACCAGTCGTTGGATATCGACATCATTGAACGAATGAGAGCGAGCGGGCGCACAAAAACCTTAGTCCGCCTAAGGTAAAGAGATAACAATTTGGTATTGAAGATGTTCGTTTGCGAAATGCAATGTCTTCCTTCGGCTACCTGGTACATCAGGTAAGAAAATGCTGCTCTACAGGATGATGGTGTTACCAGTACTCACAAAATTCGTAACTTGGGAGCTGAGCCGAAAACACTTCGATATGTAGAACGTGTTCAAGAGAATTGTTGGAACTCTATGTGAGAAGGCACGTTCCCGGAGGATCTACAACTGCGAACTGTATGCGATCTACCTCGAAGCTTATGATGCGACAAAAAAATTTAGCTCTGTAGACTTCGTTGGGCGTGACACTTACCTCACATTTTGAAACTCATTTAATAGTAGAAAATAGTCTGAACTACCTTCACTATACTGAAGAGATGGAATACACGTTTGCAATTTTCCTTCAACCCCATGATAGTTTAGAAGCAGACCCTTAAAAAATCACCTAGATATGGGTTATCCTTTGAGTCTGTCCCCTTCTGTCTTAAGAGCCCACTTCACACCCCATAACTCAAAGGAAATCACTTACCCAACGCCTTTGACTTGCCTAAGTAGTCGCAGACACGGCTGCAACTCAATATTACTTGTGTGTCTGGGGATTGCGAACATGAAAGATACATACATCTGGGTCAGATACTCGACCCTCCGTGCCGGCATTGAGAGACGTCTCATTCCTTATTCAATTATTTCTTTTTTTCTCCACTGACGTAAAGTCAACTCACAAAGCCTTGCACCCCTCCCCCACTTCTCCGACGGCAGAGCGATAAAGAGATGTGCATCTGGGTCAAATATTGACTGATCAACTTTGATGCCGGGGCTCTCTTATCGCGTGCATCCGCAGTCAATATTTGCATCGTTTGATAATGATGAATAAATGATAGGCCACTTTGCACGCCACCCAGGCTGTGGCATTGACTCGAAGACAATATGCGAGCTCCTCCACCTCTTCACTTCTCCGCGCATCTCCAATGCATCTCAAGTGCAAAACATTGTTGTGCCGTGTTCCACTTTCGGTCCGCGTGTCTCATGCATTTTTCAGTTCGTCTACGGCTATGGTTGATGGCGCGGTAGCGGCAGCCGCATCCCTCTCGCTGATCTGGTGCATATGTACCGAAGCTCGTCCCACCGCCATCTGCGTTTGTTTACCCATCACTCGCAGTGTCGAATTTTCCTTCAATCAAGTGTTTGTCTATGTACTTTTCAATTTTCTGAGTCAAGGCGACATGACGCTTTTGCCATCCAAAGGCCAGTGTTGCCAGATTGAAAATAAAAGTTTCAAAATGTAAAAACCTTAATTGATTAGATTTATTGTTTGGATGATTTTTTTAGACAATTTACATTTTTTCCTGGTTTTCATATTTTAGATTATTTTGGTATTCTTGTGGTGTTGTAGTAAGGAATTTAGGTGCATTGCATCTTAGCTGTCGTCTTCCATAATTGTTATTGAAGCGGGGATTGAACCCGCATGCCTTGAGCCCCCCTTCATGTGTTGACTTCATGTTGAATCAGTCTTACAATCGGCTGTCATCGTAATACTCCAGTTTAAGGGTCATCTTGAAAATATTTTCTACTGAAAGCACTTTGAGACTCCATTGCTCCTGAATGTTGTGCTGGTTACGTACGCCTATCTTCTTCAGGGCTGAGTTTTGGAGTTTTTGGAGCTTCTGGATATGTGTCGCTGATGCATTGCCCCAAGCAGGTATACCATACCCCAACTTAGATTCAACAATGGCAAAGTATACTTGTTTTAGGACATCCATTGTGGCATGATACCGTAGATGATTTAGTGCATACAATGATAATCTTAGGCTCACTCGTAGTTCATCCATGTGTACATCCCACAGAAGTTTGCTGTCGATGGCCACTCCCAAATACCTGTAATTTTCTACTGTTTTGGTAGGACTACACGTGGAATTCGTGCATAGTTCATTTCTAAAGTAGTTTTGTGATTGCTTAACGCTAAAGAAAGGAATTCGAATATGCAATGAACTGTGCTGCACCACAATAGCCATATCATCTGCAAATGCAAATGGCACAGCCTTTTAAAAAAATCCTAATAATTCATTGGTGTATTGGGATTTCCCTTCAAATCTGCTTGGGATTCATTAACTTTACACAGTTAAATGCGGCAAGATCTTAAAATATGACGACCATTCTCATCAATGCATACTCATTATACCGATACATATGATCGAACGATGGCTATGAAAAGCAATAGGAAATAAAAAAAAAATGAAGGATGCAGCAATCTTTAAAGATGGGACACCGAATTTGGTAAGCTACCTTGCGGCAGAATCATATGAAAACACCGACTTTGAACCACCCACCATCATCCCCAATCATCCCCAAAGTGAAACCTGTGTCGTATTGAAGCTCGTATCATCATAAGCGTCAACGAGGGACATAAGTAGAAGCATAAGCAAAAGCATTACCATTCCCATTCAATCCGCTCCCACTAGAGGGAATATTGGTGGACGGAACTTGATAAAAATCAACAAAAGCCGGCGTATGGATTCTTGTTTCCGTAGTTACTTGGTACATAAAAGTACTTTTGGTGGAGTACGTAAATTAAAATTGGGCCTCAAATCATTGAAATAATTATTACTCTTGCCATAGACAACATTTAACTGAAAATAATATGTTGTGTGGCATACGCTCGGGTTGACCCCTGTATTTAGTTCTTAACCATCTCCAGACAGGCCGATCTTTAGCTAGCTGCTGCTAGTACAGGCATCAGCACAAGCATCAGTAATAGCTTCAGGATAAAAATCAGTGTAAGCATTAGAATGTGCATCAGGTCAAGCATCAGTATTAACATCTGTATAAAAATCACAGAAATTATCGGCATAAGCGTCAGCAAAAGCATCAGTATGTGCATCAGTATAGGCATCAGCATTAGCATCACCACAAACTTCTGCATAAGAAAATCATAAGCACCAATATATGTATCATCAATATAAGCATTATCATGAGCATCGGAATAAGCGTCTGTATGAGCTCCAGTATAAGTATCAGTACGAGTATCGGTATGAGCATTAGTAAAACAATGAGCACAAGCATCAGTAAAATCATGAACATAAGCATTAGATGAAGTATTAGTATGAGCATCACCATAAGCATCTGTTTAAGTATCAGTGCAAAGATCGTTATAAGCATAAGTAAAAGCAAAAGTACAGATATTAGTAGATGCGTCATCATAAGCATCATCATAAGCTTCAGCATAAGCATCAGTATGAGCATCAATAAAACCATTAGCATAGGAATGAGCAACAGAATTAGATTAGACACAGCATTAATCATTTTCAACATAAATCAGCATCCAGTCTGCAGCGTAAGTTACCCTGCGTAACCCCCAAACGTTCTTCGAGAACATGTCTGCCCGAGAGCAAAAATAGTCAGAAGAGTAAATCCGCCGTGGGAACCCTAGAACGACTCGCAGAAGACTTTACTCGTTACCACGCCTGTAGCGCCTTATACTCATGCCCTCTGGGTGTGAGACTTCTTGGCTCTTAATACTTTTGATGGTTTTATTTCTTGTGGATTTTGTCGGCTGGGCTGTATGGGTGTGGGGTGTTCCGTAACTTTTAAAACTTTATCACGCTTAGTTTTCGTTCAGAGCTTTTCGCCATTTCGCTTGCCTAAAATTTGGCCTCTATCGGGTTTACTGATTGAGGGAAGTTTGAAGGAATTTTATCGAGGGATAGAGAGTTCTACGAACATTAAAGAATAACTTTGAAGCTTTCAAACAAAAAAAAATGATCTTAAATTATTTAACTTCTTGGTGTATGCCATATTTTCATCCTTATGGTTATGAATGAGTTTCATGTTGTACCGTCTAAGTGACTCTAAAGGAAACTTTTACCATGTTTCCTAATAACAGAGAATTCTGACATCAAAGTCTGCACGGAAAAAATCCGATGCCTGGAGTGTGTGGACTGGAAAGATTAGTCGCACGGTTCACACATTAGAAACTCAGTTCCTATAGTCCCTGTCGCGAATAAAGAATCTATTTTAAAATGCCAAAGCGCATCAATATTTCAACGTCCCGGGAACTTCCGCAGAAATTAAAATCTGGCAACACTGACTCGCTGAGCAAGAAAGAGACCGAAGAGACTTGGTTGCCAGAGTGTAAACAACGTTTGATGAGTGAAACAGCATGCGGGGGGTCGGGAACCGGGTTAAGCTGAAGAGTGGTTGAGTGTTCAATCTTCATAAGTGGCTCTCCTTCCACAAGCCGATTGTCGACACTGCCACCCCACTACAGGCCCCGATTGTGCTGTAACTTACGAACTCCGTTTTCTGTTATGCTTTGTGAATTCATTTCCGCCGCTCCAGTGACAGGAGGAAGTGGATGGAAGGATAATGTCGAGTGTTGATGAAAGCAAATTGAATGAAAATTGAAAATATCCCCCCGAAGTGTTCGTCCCAAATAAGCCGTATTCATGGTGGCCGCCTGAACGTGGTGTTTCATCTACCGTCACCGGTTACGGGGTGGGGGGACAAACATTCCGATTGTCAATTTTTTTCCCACCACTCCACGTCCGGGACTAGAGAGGACACAAGTGTTTAGAGCTTTTTTTTTGTCCTTGGTCGTTTTTTCTTCATCAAAAAACTCCAAGTCTGGAAAGGTTTATTACAATTCTGACCAGGAAATTGAGGCACACCCATTTTGATGAGATCCTATTTCCGGGGCGGTGAACATATTGCAAATTACGGAGCTCGTCTCGACGGCGGTGCTGTGCTCGTGGTGTGGACCCGGTCGACTTGGTTGTGCCGGGAAACTGTTGCATGTGTTAGCGGCAGCAGCACACATGTCCGGCTGGACGGGTACAGGCGTAGTCTCTTGGGGCGGGCAGGCTACACACAGGACATTCCCCTTGTCGTGCGGAAATTGAAAATTTCACTGCGCACTCAGTTGCTACTGGGAATACGGCTTTCGAATGTCCTTTTCGGGGTTCTGGAAATTGAAACATGCTCATCAGTTGATTGTGTGGACACAACAGTGGAATCCTATTAACACTTTGAGTTCCTTAAAACGTGACAGAAGGAAGAAGAGACCAACTTGAAAAGTAAATTATGTCTGCGTCAAAACAGATATCGATATCGACGTTGGCAGGCTTCAAAAGTGTACGGCTCGTCGAACGAAATTAGCGGTAAGTGAGCTTGACAAGCAATTTATTATTACCGCAGCGTTTCATAAACAATTCAATTGTCCATAATCTACTCGACGTCCTTCTAAATTAGGCCACCCACTTGCTACATCCGCAGGACTTACGCGTCACACACCCACACAGCGCCCGCACCTGAGCACATTTCCCACTCAATCCAATCAAATGCACATCGGAAGGACGACGAGGCTGGCATCCGTCTGTTGAACTGTACGCTGAGCCCCATGAAATATTGAGCAGCGCAGCCCTCAATGTTCTTAATGATAATTGCCCATGCATGTGGAACGGTATTAGATTGTGTACTTCCTTTTTCCAGTGCTCTGCCCCCGGGCGCGCCACCGTCAGGGATATCCTTACGAATTGGTTTAGAAATTATTAATGTGACAGATGAATCGCGTGCTTGGGACTCATCATCATCTTCCCGCGTGCGAAGGTGGGGCCCGTCGTCTCCACGCTGATGCGATGAATGTAAATTTATTCCAACAGTCGGAGCGGAATTTGATCGGTCATGTGGGATGTGAAGGGAAGCGGCTGTGATGCGATATGTGATGAAGAACCTCCTTAAAAGAATACTCTGTAAGTGTGTGTGTGTGTGGGTGGGGGTGGGGGTGGGGGTGTAATTGGGGCGGGAGATTAAATTAGCGTGAATGTGAG
Organism: Eristalinus sepulchralis; assembly: GCA_944738645.1. Taxonomy (NCBI): domain Eukaryota; kingdom Metazoa; phylum Arthropoda; class Insecta; order Diptera; family Syrphidae; genus Eristalinus; species Eristalinus sepulchralis. Next base: position 62,440,327 of record OX122886.1, read on the forward strand.
AATTAAACTAAATTACTTGAAAGAGATAACTTCAAAGTGAATCAATTATTGGTTGGAGTGGAATGAATTGTGGATCGTCGACTCAGTGGCTACTGAAAGTATGCACTAAACTTTTGAATTGAAGAATGGACTTATGAAAGCATCATCACAAAAGTATGCAATGTTTTTTTCTTGTGATCGTAGAGTAACCTCTTTTTAGAGTCTTGCTGAACTCACTTGATGACATATCTACGGAGGGCATTATGTCCTTCTCAGGTTGAAGTGGGACACCTAACATGTGTCTCAGATTTTTTAAAGCCTTCTGCATCATGAGGCAGCTGATAAATATCAACGAACTTAAACTCTTAAGGCTCCCTATGAACATTTTACCCAACAGCACAGTACTCAAACCTTATAAATCGGCTTAAAAGCCTTAATTTTTCTACTGACCAACTTTAAAAAATCTGATGCTGGCAGATAAATGTCATATTCTGTGAAACATTTTTCTCGACAACCCCTGTTCCTGGAGCACGAGTCGCTTACAAGTTCCGACAACCTCGTTGCTCTCAGAAAACCCAGTTTTCATACATTTGCGCAGCCATTCCCTTAATGTCACTCGCTTGGAAAAAACACAAATCAACTGCAGAACATCCTCCTCCAGCTCCTCCTGCTCCGGAAGAGGTGGAGCAGAAACCCCATACGAAGCGGCCTACTTTCGAGAGCAGTCACTCACGACTTAAATTGTGTCACACATCAATCAGAGAACTTCCCCGAGCCTCGTTGTAAAAAATTGGAGCACAATTTCCTTTCAGCTGCACACTGTGCACATCCATCCCCGTTGTCGCAATCTCTCTAAGCGCTGCACTTAGCACGCTGAAGTTGAAACTTTTAATTCGTCCCGCGAACTAGAAATCCATTATCATCCAAGAGACGTTTGCGGAAACAGCTTGCTGTTTATGCCCCCATGCCCAAGCCCAAGTCCATGCCCACTTTTCAGCTGCATACATTACAATTCATATTCAGAAATTTCATTAAAGTCATAACTTCCCTTCTCTCACAGTGTGCGCTGTCTCGCCCAGCCAGGCCAGGACGAATGACTCCCACAGCTCATGCCACAGCGGCGCTTTACATTGTTTTTGAATTTTATCAGCAACACACCTTCTATGCAGCAACCCTTAAACCTCGACGTTGCATTTCCATGGTCACGTTTCCCGCGAAAAAAGGGCTGGTGTGGCCGTCATAAATTAAAAAATACACCCACACAGCACAATTTCATTTAGGAATCGCTTGCACACACGCACGGCTACATGTGCATCTGTGGAGCCGTGGTGTCGGCGGCGGCGGTGGAGCCGTGCATCTGTGGAGGTTTGTTGGTGTCCGGAGGCGCTATGTGTGGGCTTGAATGGGGATTTACGTGTTCTCGCTGGGAATGAGGGTATCTGGAGCAAGGACGAAATCTTTTTCACCCCGCACCACCCCAGCCCCCCTCCGCTGTGTAAGACTGTTTATTCTGAAGTTCGTTTGTGCATCCCTTTTGTGGGTCGTGCTCATTATGTGCGAAAAAAATTCTGAAATAGTGACATTATATTTTATAAATAATATCTCGCCTTCAGCCTGCACGAGCACGCCCGCAATTAATTTTGTGCTTTTTGCCAGGCTCGACCGGAGTGAATGCAGGCACTGATGTGGAGCAAGGGCGTGGGGGTGTCTTCATAGAAAGAATTGCAACAAATTTTCATTTGCGCGCACTTACAGCAGCGAGATGCTTTTATTCCTTCAATGCCTCAGCCTCCATCTGTCGAATGTCCGTCCTCTCCTGTTCCCCACCTTCCATCTCCATCCTGTCAAATGACAGCTTGCCAATCTCATTATCCCCGCTCAAGCCTCAGCAGTGTTGAAGAACAGGTTCATTTACTATCCCTCTCTAAGCGACTGGTCGACAGACAGTCGAAGAAACAGCTTATCCTCAATTTCTCCTCCTCCTCACCACTCAGAACGGATTTTCATGGCGAAGGTAAGCGCCCCTCACACAATCTCTCATCGACAACTTCCCAACAAAATGCACAAATCTCGCACAAAGGACCTTACGTCCAAGAGCTACGCACATCCCTCCCCCATTCAGCCCATCCTTGTAATAATTGGATGAAGCGTCTCCTTGCAGTCGCACGACACAGTGCTCGTTTAATCCAATTGTTGAACACATAAACGACAGAAACGCCGGCATTCGACAGGCGCGTCGGTGGCAAGCAACGTAAAGCTGACGTCCTCGTAATCAAATTGGTGCCCTTTATCCGACGCGCTACTCTGTTATTAAATTAGAATCAACAAGGACAACCATCGAGACGGCGGCGGAGCTCGTTGCTGAGTAGACGGCGGCGGCGGCGTCGTCAGGACGACGATGGACACCAGTTGTTCTGCAGTAAATAATTCACACTGATCCCCGAATTCGAAGCCCCTCCCCCCACCCAGCCACACAAATCCATTTTTATTCCCTCGCATATGACGACTGGGTCGGCGGCGGCTGTGATTCGATAGATCAAAGTCATGAATAAATTTCGAGGCGCGTCTGTCCCCGTTTTACATACATACATACGGCCGTGCAAAAGTTCGCGCGAATCGATATTGAGGGATAACTGCTCCCGCCTTGGCTTCGTGCCCCTCGACGACGCCACCCAAACCGTATGCGCATCGATGATGGATGCAATCGCATTTGGTCCTTTTAGTGGAATGATTGTATCATACTGTAATCCCATCTAGATTGCTTTGGTTGGAGACAGAGTTGACATCCGCCGGGTTCCTTTTTTCCACGCCAGAGCCACCGTGGAGTGCGGGAGAAGAGTTTGAAACAATTTGCCCCTTGTGGTGCAGACGGGCGCCAGGCTACTGGCTTGGAAGCACCCAATTCCACGTCGTGCGTCGTCGTTCGGTAGTCATGCTGAATTAATACATTACATCAGACGACGGAGAGGAGGTTCTATCCTTCTTCTGTGTGGATACAGGGTCTGGTGACATGTCCTTTGTTCTGGGGAGGAGGGGAGGCGGATTCTTTCTGGTGCACAGTTGAAAAGTCTTACATGGCAAGATTGCTTTGACGAGCACAAAATATAGCGGTAATCAATTTTGTTTATTCCTGCCGTCGTCGGTTGAGCTTGTGCGGTAGAGAGTACCGAGCGTGGAATTTGGGGCACTTGTGCAGATTCCCTCTGAGATATGTGCGCGCATACGTTGAAACGGAATATAGGACAACGTGGAGCGAGAAACCCTTCACCCACAACCGCACCGAACTGCAACGTAATCAAGTTTCCTCCGAACGGATTTGTATCAGAACTGATGCATCTGCATCTCATTGAGTGACTATAAATATTTGCCCAACCCCTGCCAGGGGTGGGAGTAAATTTGCAAACAATCAGTTCCCAGGGTGTGTACATCTGCGCCGGGGATTGTATGAATCCAGCGCAGCTGGCAAACGTGATGACTCTCATCTAGGTATTCGCTGTTAATCGATCGCGTATCAAATCGTGCAGGTTTGCCAATTAGCATCTCTTTGCTAAGTACGGCACATTGATACGGATAGTGATGCCGATTCAAGTTTAGTTGTTTGCGAGATTCTTGAGAGTTCTGTTGTGCGGCTCGGTTGGTGATGGCGATGGCGACGGCGATCCGAACTGTGAGTTCCGACTGACATAACTTGTGTGTTTTCATTGACTCAAGGAAAGTATTTTATTTTTCCAAAGCGATCATTATTGGCTGTGCTAGTGATTCTGGTTGTTCTGGCCATGTGCGTGGAAGGAAACCCACACAGATACGGATATAGGTACCCACGGTATCGGTACGTAAGACCACTGCCCTATGTCTACCCCGTCCAGCCATATTACGCAATACCGCCACCGATTTATCCAGTTTACGGATTTTATGGTTAGGAGCTGGAGAGGTCTGACTGTGCTGGAGGATAAGGGATTGGTGCTGGGATTTGTGGTCGTGTTTGGGACTTAAATAAAGGAGGATATAATTTTACTAATAAATCGAATTCGAATATTTTGATGTTTTTTGGAAACTTCCTTCTAAATTTGGATTAAAGATGAGAGGTGGATTGTTTCTGGATTGGGGTGTATGCGTCTTTTTAAGTATTTCTAAAAGCTTCCAGGTCTCTTTCAAATTAGCAAAAAGACGCGTATTCGGTTCAGAATCAGAATTGACAGAGAGGAGGTCAAATTTTCTGTTCAAAATCCAAGGATCGTATTCACTTGCGCCTTCGAGTAAGTGTGCCACTTCGTCTCTGATTTTCAAAACGAAGTGCAGTTTCTACAGCACACATGCATTCTATACCGTTGCTTACAGCTTTCTTTCTGTGATCTCAGCATTGGCAAAATAAATATTTATCGGTGAAATATAACTCATCCAACTCTTCAACCATTTTTCAACAATTTTCGTAATGGTCGGTTTTTATCGTCAGCAAAGCTTTGCATGGAAACATTGACGTTGCCTTGTGAATGTGAGGACATAAGAATGGGGTGGGTTCTGAATTCATCGGGATGGTGAAGGACTTGCCTCTCAGCAATCTTAGATTAGATGAAGTTTGCGCTTGGACCATTCAATTCCGTCAAGACGGTGAACGGGTACTTTTCAACATCGAATGGTTTTTGCTGGAGAACCCAATGGCCAGTCCCGAATGCCAAATTTAGTGGTTACTAAGCCTAGTCAGCGCTAAGGTTGTTAATAGTGTGCCATTTGAACTTATGTAGTATTGTGGTCGCCGTGGCGTAGTGGTAAGCTCGTCGACCACCACGCAGAAAGTTTAGTTTCGATTCCCGGACGGGACAACTCGCATGATTTTCGTTAACTCCGAACGGCGAGTTTTGAGAAGCTTTTTCATAGACAATTGTCAGCACGAGGAAAAAGTAGCAGAAAGTCATCGCATACCGCTGGAAGCTTACGGTGACTATTCTTTAGCAAAGTGAACGTGTCGGAAGTGGAAATGCTTACGTAAAAGAGGAAGAAAATCCCAGACAGGAAAAAATGTTTGAACACTTAGAATTGAATTCATTGCTCAATGAAGATTAGCCAGAAAGTCCAGAATGAAACAGAACAAACACACTCAGGCTCGCTTAAGAAATCACTCCCGATTGTTTAAAAAGCATGGAAATGATCCCGAAAGTTAGATTTGAAGTCAAGAAACATGAAAAGTCGCATGAACACTAAATCGGATCATCACCATCATCATCTTCGTAAGACCTCCGGGCAACTCGATACTCCGCCTTCGATTTTAACACATCAATAGCTTGGGAATAAGCGCAAGCAGGTGAGTTTATGGACTTGGCTACAACTACTTCGTCATGGGTCCACCGAGCGTTTGCCAATCTGATGGGATTGCATCTAAGACACTTCTCACAGGTAGAGATGAAGGGGAGAACCGTACAACGTGGCCAAACCAAATAAAGTCCTTTCCGTCAGACGAAGTAGCTCCATAATATTGAACTCCCATCTCTCCGTGCATTTCTCAGCCTATCCCGGAGAGTGATTCCCGCAAGGATGAGAAAAAGATGAGAAATCTCATCCCAACCGCTTGAATTCGCGATCTTTCGATCATTACCCGACTTTCGTGACTATAGATGAGAGATTAAACAAACACTGAGTTAAAAGCTAGCTTCGCCAACAAGCCTTCCTTATTATGAATTCAGTATGTTATGCCAAACCACGTTTACAACATGACATGTGTCTCTTTAAAGAACTTCATACTATAGTGTTCAAAAAATCTATGATGCAAATGTGGAATGCGTGCCGCTTTAAGAGGATCAAGTTCCATTCCAAGAGATTTGACATTTTACGTCCTTCCAAAATCATGAGACTTCTCATTTTGAAACAATTCATTTCATTTCCTCGCCTTCCTCAGCACCTCGTAACAGTTACATAAGAGAAAATAAAATATTTCTAAAGTAGGACCCACGAAAAAAAAAATGTTCAAACCAAACAAATAAAGCACAAGTACCACACAAGGAAAAACCTTGAGTTACCCACATGACACGGCGGTACGATGTTTTTCCAGCTCGTTGAGCAAAGCACCGAAAACATAATTCACAGTCAACCGAGAGCAAAAATTTGAACACTCAGTCGCCCAAACTCCGTCTCCGTGGTTCTAACACGAACACAGGAAAAAGAACTCTTCTAAAGAACCCATCAAGCGAGACTTCATTAAAACTCATTCGCTGCCAACCGCCCGAAAGGAAGAAAGCAAAGGCGAGCCAGAAAACGAACGACTCTTCAAACAGTTGCCACGTTGCGGTGCACTGCGATTGCCTTAAATGCGATTTCAAGGTCTCCTCCCCCTCGTGGGCAAAGTTCTAAGTGTGATTAGTTAGTTACGGCGCGGCGTCGTTGTTTGCAGCAGCTCAACGCATATTCGTGTGTCTCACGTACAGCACCGTGTCGTCTCAGGGATTTGCTGATTTTAATGATAATGAGGTTGGCTGGTGATGATTCTTCGACTGGAACTGCAGTAACTGCAGATGCTAATTTAACGCCAAGTTGAGCATTCGTCAGTGTGTGCCGGCCCCAAATGGAAGCGGGAAATCCGCGATGAGACGCGCAGCCATACATCACCCGGCAGTGTGTTAATCACCCGTATGTGCGCAGATATTTGGTTGTCTGTCGGCTTTGAACGAGAGCGCCGAGAAATTGGAGTCCCGAAGCATCTGCCTGGGGGTAGAGTTTTCATGGATCATGCAGACAATTAGTTTGTGGATCATGGGATGTTTGCTCATTTGCGGATGTGCTGTGCGTCTAGTTGGGAGCAGTTGCTGTACAGATGCGTGCATTTGGCGTTTGGGAAACTACCGCTCAACAGAGTTCTCACCAGCCGCCTTTCTCAAGTCAATGACGCGTAACTAGACAGTTGACTTCTCATCATCCTGGTGACTGCGACTTCTTCCATTCACACAAGTAGGCAGTCGCTCGCAAGCATATCTATCAAAAATGAACTGAGTCACGGATAGAAAACAAACCATGTCCGCCCTAGTTCCGTAAACCAAAAACCAATGCCATCATGTCCAGCATAATCGGCTTACAGTGTAACTACATCGACCGAAGCCGGCTTAATTCACCCTCAAATCCTGCACCGTACCGCGCTGCACTTAATCACAACAACACAACTTTCTTCTAATGATGATGCAATCAAATTTGTTATGCCGCGCCAACGAACAACAGATACCATTAGTCGCGGCACACAATGGGGGCCAGTTAACCCGATTGAGTGCGGTTACACGCACTGCACAAATTAATTCGCCGATGAAATTTTCAATTGCAGCCTCTTTGCCACCTCGCCCATGTGATGTCTGCGTAATCGACGGCGATGGGCCGATGGCTGGCTGCTGGTGCTGCTGAGTCAAGTGGCTACCAGGAAGTGGCCATTTGGCAATTGCGGTTCGATTCGGTGCGGCTTAGTCAACTGTGAAATGAGTGGCAACTAGGCGTATTTACTGCTGGCGACTGAGACATTTCACACGATTGCGTGGTCGAGCTGCACCGTTTGGGACACTCTTCCTTTTTATTTCTCCTCCTTTCGAATGCATGTACAGAAGAGCCGAATCAACTTCAATCACATTCAGATTAGTTTCGACTGTCAAAAGTCACACACACAAGCCTGACACGCCTCGACCAATAACAACAAACAAGGCTCTGGATTGTTCTCCAAATTTCGAACGATTTTGACTAAATCTCCAATTTCGGCGCAATCTCAACCCGAACACGTTGTGGGTCGACAGCCTCTTCACGCCAACTACCTTCATAGTCCGCAGACCTTACCCCTCAAGAGCGCGCACATAAATTAACGCCTGTCTTACACGAGTCATCACTTTTGGAATGTCGGTCAGAGGCGTACGTCTGCCTTCAAATTACCGCATTCGATTCAAAGCGCTCTCGCCCTATGGGACTCCAAGGGGCCTCCCCCTTGGGTATCGACTACGTAGTTGCTGAATGATTTACGCTCTCACATTCAGGGTGCAATGGTTCGCCGGCAGAATGCTGATTATCGCCAGGCATTGTGCTTTTGCGACACAGCGACGGTGTTCGGTGTAGGGAATCGATCACACACTCGGACGTCAAATAACAAGTTGTCCATCGTTTGTCATGTCCCAAGTGCGGCTCGTGCTGACGTAAGATACGCGTCAACAATTTGATCGCAATTAGCGAGTGAATCGCGCTGCCATGACTCCCCGACAGGTGCGACCTTGCGCCCGCAATGTACGGCAGCTGTGTGCGCCGACACGGTGTACATGGGCAGAGTCCATGGCATTGCTGGTGTGACCCACAAAAATGTGCGCGAATGGATGCTGAAAGGGGGACGATTTTGAGATGGAAGTGAATAGCGACGGGAATCCTGTAATTAAGTGGCGGTAATTGTCTGCGGGGATGTGTGTCAGTGAAGGCATTCATTTCGGCTGGGCATTGTGCCTGAGAATGTCTCAGCAAAGGTGAGGCAGTCATGTGCGGCGCACGTTGTTTAAAGTGTCTCCTTGACGAAGACAATGTGTTTATTGTGCAGCCGAGGGTCATGTTGTTTTGTTAACTCAGTGACACAGGGGCATGCCGGTGGGTGTTGGCAGAGCCATGGGTTTTGAGAAGTGCATTTCCCTTTTTGAAACAATGGAATGTCAAGAAACAAAGGGCTCAAAAGACCTTGACATCCACATAAGTGCATGTGTCGTCGTCTAGCGGATCTACGGGGTGAGATCAAAATAATAATCGTTTTGTTCCATTCCTGTGGTTCAGGTGTTTACTATTTATTGTTAGTGAAGGGCCCTTTTTTATCACCTTGCAGCACAAGATCCATGGGAGCCTGTCTTGTATTTTTAACTGCAGAGCAGTTCTAGGCACTATGGCGTACTTTGTAATCATGGGAATCAAATGATAAAAGCACTAAATGAACAACATTGGCAGGTTCATGGTAGGTTGAGGTGGCTACTCCACCGGAATCAAGTCACAGCACGGGCCGAAGGTATAGAGGAAGAGATAAAAAAAGAGGTACCGATGCACATTGGTTTTAAATGCCTGTGGATTGTAATGAAGGGAAAAAGTTGAGCTAGGAAGAGCATTCCATATTCGTGTGGTGCGGCTGAAGAACGAGTCTCTAAACTTTACTGTACGTCCGAAGGTGGGCTTGGTGGGCATTCCTAGCGAGGCGGGTAAATTCTTGAAGGGCAGGAATGCAACTGGCTAATTCATCAGAGAATTTTTGTTATAATAGCAATAAAATTGTGATAGAGACGCAACACTTCGTCGATGTTCTAGCGAGTCGATTGACTTCGCAGAATTAGTATTACCAATAAGTTTTATCGCTCGCTAAATTCTATCTAGCAGGTGCAGTGAGGTCTCCAGACCGTTATACTCAAGTTTTGGGTGGATGTAAGCCTTATACATATATTGTTGCCAGATCAAAACGGGTGAAATATTTCTTGTATCGCTTTAAGAAACCTAGACATTTCGCTACACTTTTGAGCGATCTCGAATACGTGGACGTTACAATTAAGTGTTGAGTTGATACACATACCGAAGATGGAATGTCGTTCAGTTCCAACAGTGCTAAAGCCAATCATGGCTAATGGCTGGTCATTTTGGGCACGCTTGAGTGACAGTAGACAACACTAGGTCTTGGAAGCATTAAACGCCACTCTATTCTTCTTACCCCAATCAATTATGCCGTCAAGATCGGAGTTAAATGAGCTGTCGTTCCAATTCTATGACCGAGGAGAAGGGTCGAGAGCTAAGGAACGAATATCAAAGACGAGGGTATTGTCATCAGCGAAGGAATGGAGTGACCTGATCTGATAGTGGGACCATTGTGATGCCTCATGGTCGAAGGATTGTTGATCTTTGATCCACTTCCATCCTAAGGAATTTCTTAAAACTCCCTGTGTTGATATCGGCTAGTTCATAGAGGTTGTTGTAAAAGCAGTTTCCGATAGTAGTCTTTCAGAAGTTTGAAAAGGAAATTTTCTCAAGATGCCTAATAGACTCTCTTTGTCTTCTATCAAAATGTGCCCTTATTGGGCGCATGTCTATCACTTTTGCCTAGTCTCATAAAATCCTTTGTTCGTGAAAGGATGATTTTTGGCCATAACTGTTATGATACACTGCATGTATCTAGTTCATTCCATTTCTACATCTAGAACTTCCTTGAATTAGGAAAAAGCTGGGGAGACGCCCCATCTACCACACAAGCTATCTTCATGGCCCGGAACACAGGTAGCCCTTGTGGTCACTCGGCTGTCTGCGTATAACACGGTAAATCTACAATCTATTGACCCCATTGACAGAAGGCGAACAGCTTCATAAAAGCCTTTCATTGGTGATAATGCGCCATGCCAAGGATATATTCTGTGAGGTGGCAAAAATTTCAGGGAGCGTTCCCTTTTCCGATTCGGAGTTAATAATAAGTGAGTGCCACTACAGCCCACAAGGGACCAGGACCTCGTGTTGTGCATGCTGCTGTTCTCTAACGAGTAGACGGGACCTACAGGTTTTTTGCCGACTTCACGTGGCGAGATTTTTGAGAAGCTTTTCATAGACAATTGATACTTTTTGAGTGTCGTCAGCAACTTGAAAGGAGTGGTGCCATGAAAAAATGCGAGGTGTCCCGTATAGGAATCGAACCTAGACCTTCTGCGTGGCGGTCGTCGCATTTACGACTACGCCACGGCGACCAATTCCGATTTGGAGTTATCCGAGTTAATTTACAGAGCTGTAGGTTTTTCAACTTAATCTCTGTCCCACAGTTCTCTGCCTGTAATTCGGATTTAATAGGCAATTTTAAGGTCACCACAGACAATAATGCTGTGAGTGCCGTAATAGCTTTGTGTCTTGTATAATTTCGGTGTGTCTGGAAGTACTGCCACTGCACCGTCAACTGTTCTCCCATAGCCTTATGACTGTGTAGTTGGCTAATATCTTCTCGTAGATATCGAGGTTCAACAGATGTAACCATGCAACCAGAGCAGGCGAAAGGGGAAAACAAAGGTCCCACTAGACGAAGATTCTCGTTGATCTTTTGTCTCCATTTTTTTTTTTTCCAGAGAAATGTTTAATCCTGGCCAGCAACCAACAATGCCCTACTTAAAAATAATTCGTTCTACCACTCTTAATGTCCAGGAGATTAGCACTGGCTTAATACCCTACTTGAGAGCCATAGGATATAAGTTACAAATAGTACTAGAACAATGTTTCACTGAATAATAATTTGAATTTAAAAATTGGCTTAAAAACTCGTAAAACCTCCTCATGCCAAAATCATTGGATTCACCAGGCTCGTCAGCTAACCGTCGAGTAATGTAGAAAAATGCAGGACTCAATAATAAACTTTATTTCCAATTTCATTCTAGGGAGAGAGATGGTTGCGATATTTTGTACTTTAGAATGTGCTACTGATTTTTTTTTTTGGACTTTGGACTGTGGGGATGATATATTTTGTGAGTGGTTGGGACTTAGAAAACTTTTCATGTCATCCACACTAACTTCGGCCAGAACTGGACAATTAATTAAACTACAACTTGGAAAAGGACTTGGTTTCAGATTTAGACACGCGTTGACAAAGAAATTGAAAAGGTTCTTGGCCAAGAACTTAGACAAAGACTTAGGCAAAGAAATAAGCAAGAAATTAAAGCAGACAGTTGAAGGAAGGAATCGTACCAGAATTCGGACTGCTACTTGAACATAGATAAGGAATTTGAATTGGACATAAAATTCGACAGGAGCTCAAAAGGGGTTAGCACAAGAAATTTGACAAGGACCGTGTCATGAATTTTGGCTGCAATATAGGCGTACACTTAAACTATTGTACAAATCGGATACGCCGTGGGCATGGACACAAACTTTGTCGAGAACAAAAAAGTGAACATAAACTTGGACATGGATTTAAATGACATTTGAACAAAGCCTTGGATAATTAATAAGAACCAGGATAAGAATTAAGGAAAAGACTTAAAGAAATAATTTAGCTGACATTTTTACAGGGACTCCGAAGTCATATTTGGGTTCCACATACAGATGGTGCCAAAATACAAATTTAGTGGATAGCGTGAGTTTCGAGAAAACTTTCTGTTTTGACTTGTTTGACTCTTTGTGCTATGGTTCATAGGACTTGAATACAGCTTCATTTTTACCGAATCTGAATTCATACGTGATATTTTTACAGTACCTCAATGTTTCTCATGTTGGAGAAATTGACATTGTGGGATGTGACAGGATTAACGTCACATCCCACTCCAAACTTGTCCTTCGCTTTGCCAGAGATGACTGCCGAGAAGTAGAAGCGCAGATAATAACTATAACCAAACCAGCCGGAGGCTGAAGCGAGTTTTTCACCGACAATACCGAAATCTTAGACTGAAAGGTTGTCTATTTCATGTTCTATACACTTCACTCCCCAATAAATTCTTAAAATGATTTGCGCTCCTCCAACCAATTACCATCAGGACTCCATTCACTGCCGCTCTCCACATTACTTTCAGTAGACCACCCAACATCTCACAGCACGCCTACATCCTTCAATTTAAAAGGATCTCGTCAAGTCCAACATTCTAAGCATAACGCAATCGCCCACTCTCACTTACGTCACTTGCTTGTGTAATAGATTATCAACCCTCGTCTGAAATACATCCCCGCTCAAAGTTAAGTCATTTGCATCACTTCCACATGCTGAGCCCCTCTCATTTTCTCAAATCCTTAGGGCACTCCAATAAATCCCCTCTAATTAATAAATATCAACTCCTAACTGGAAGGATCCTTTAAAGTATCCTTTAGCTCAACTCGGCCGTCCCTGAATCACATCTGAAAACTTCAACTTCAAGTAAACAGATTCTTCTCGGATAAGGAACATACACCACTTGAGTTCTCCGGCATCCGTAACACCCACAAAGGACGTAGGGCTGTGTGTGTGTATGTGTATGTGTATGTTAGAAGAAACACCCCCAACTTTCGGCAATGTCGGGTCACATGTTATTTTCAGCTTCAACGATAATCGAAACTAATGACTCCCCCACTCAAGTGTGGGTGTAGTCGGCGTGTACTGCCGAAAAATCGCAACAAGAACAAAAAAAAAACAAACGTACGTGCAACCAATGACCCTCCAACGGCTACATGAATACACGGTGAGAACATTATAAATTCCACACTTTTGCCATTTAGAACACTCATCGCCAGTCGGGCCGGCCATCCCTTGAGATTAACACGACAGCCGCCCACCCAGAAAGGGAAACTACTTCATGATGCGAGCGAAGACTTATCACCTCGCTGCTGGTGTGTCCTTGCTGGCGTACATAACCCGTATCCCATCGAGACCCACAATTCAACTGAAGGTAGAATCGCTATCGGTCGTAGCCACCGCAGAATACCATCCACACCAGAGTCCACACGGACTGCGCCGAATCACCACCCCCAGAGCGTATTCAACATCCTTTTTGCAGAGCCGCTGCAGTCCGTATCAAGGAATCTCGATGCGATATCACGAGGCGAGTTCAGTTTCGCTCGAGAAAAGGATACGTGACGTTCGTAGGAGTTCCGTGCGTGCGGCAACCGATTTTTTTGTCCAAACACCCAGAGTCCTCCACAGAAACAGTGTGACAGTGCCCCAAAACCTGATATACGAGTGAATTAAAAGCCGAGTCGATTTCGTCGCCAAGGCAAGCGTCACGTGCTCTCAGTGCTAAGTGCTTACATTGAATTCTGTGCCCTAATGAAGTGCTAAAAAGGATACCTTCACCGTCACCAACCTGATCGGGGGACAGAGCCACACGTCTCGGAAGGCCACCGAGAGTGATCACAAGGTAGGTGTGCAAGGATGTGACATTCATCTGTTTATTCCGTCAAACAGAGTTTTCGGTTGACTAGGGGTGCAAGCGACACTTGTAAATCGTCCTTGCTTCACTCCGTGCGCTTATGTTTTCTGTTGCACTTATTCCACCACCCCTCTCCTGCCCCAACATACGAGTGTGAGTAGTATTTGCGTTGTGCATGTCAAATCATCGTCAACAGCATGCGATTTGAATTGAGGCACACACTCGCCCCCATAGTGTCCCCGACGACGCCGAGGAGCCCTAGTTTTCACAAGGATACTACGTGTGTATCTTTTTGCATATCCTTGAATTATATGTGAGTGATTTGCAAATGAGGAGGGAGGCGCTCTTGTAAGAACGAGTGGGAGCCGGGCCCGAAGGACGAGTGTTTATGTGTGTTTTTGTGTCACCAGCTTGAGAATTGACAGGACGATGTTTATGACTATGGCGACAATACCGTCATCAAGGATACTCCCGCCACCGCAAGCGGTTCGTGAAGTGCACGATTGATTTTCCTCTCCACTCACCGCCTGCTCAGTTCCAGCACGAGCTCGCTTTAATTGTTTTTAAAGCGAACTCAGGGACACGTGTACGCTGCTGTCATCGATTTTCTGTTACTTTCTGGCACTAATTCGAATCCTCCTCGGTATACGGGCACTACGTCGTCGTCGTCGTCGTCGGGGATCCACTTAGCCGCCTGAAGACTCGCTCGCACACAAGAACAACAACGGCAATGGGGGCACAGGGAAAAAGAAAACGGGGAAAACCAACAAATTCTGCTCCTTTGGCATTTCGGGCTGATGGCACAAATTGGTGCTTTGAATTTTCTGGCTTGTCTCCCTCGCCCCCTCCGGCCACTGTTTCCCTTCCATTGTAGCCCGGCTATGGCGGTGGTGGTAGTGAATTTCGAAAAACGGCTCTGCACAATGTGGAGTAAGTTTGCTAGCCCCGGGATATGGATGAAGGAACGAACTTTAGTTTTTTATGGAATATTAAGTTATTTCTTTTTCTGGTCAGTGAAGTCGTTGGCGAAGGATAGCGCCGGCCATGTCCAGAATCGGCCAGTGCCGACCGGGGCAAGGATGCTTGAATACACTTTGACCTTTTAATGGTTTGCAAATTTGTGCGGCCAGGGTTTGGTGAACCCCGCTCGAGATGAAATATAGGTCTTGCACTGGATAAATCTGTGAGGAGAGAGGAAATTCCAACTGGGTCCAGGACGACGCACATACTTGTGGCAATTGAAAAGCCAACGAACGATGAAGGTTAAGGAACTGCTTCAGAGAGTCGAGAATGAGAGCAGCTCTGTGCTTTAAGGTTGGTTGCCCCAATCGGCTGTGATGGGTGGTGGCGCCTGGAAAGTGCTGAAAGTGACATTTTCGTACATTTTCTTAATTGTTACGCGTGGCTGTACAGTGGGGAGGACGTGCGAAGCACTTACACGGATATGTGTTGCGAAGGCAAATATATTCCCGGTTTCTATTCCAAAAAAAGGAATTGTCAACGAAGTCGTTTGATGTGTTCTTTAAATTAGCCGGTATTGAAGTGAGTTTGAAAGTTAGTATAGTTGACAGCTAAGAGTAATTAGCGCAAGGACTACTGTGGTATGTGCTTGCGAATGACTTGTCTTTATGTTATAGTATGAATTCGATATGTAAAGTAAGCCCTTTTTGTATCACATCAGGTATTGGTGAGTTGAGTCAAAAGAAGAGCATTTTGATATCACAGAACATTGAACCTTTTCCCCTTAAGTGGTACTCCAAGCTGGGCCAAATACAAGGATTCTTTAACGCAAAAAAATGATCGAATGCAATGAACTATGGCATAGAAAGAAGCCTTCCCATTATTTGTGAAATACAACGTCATTCAAGTGGCTGGCATTTGAAAGGCTTCGTGCTGTAGCTTCTGGGATATTGGTCTGCGAAGCGATAACAAAGCGGATGGACGCGCTCCTTCAATTGCCGATCCAATTGGACCTTCTAAGCGAATAATCCCAGATCATTGTGCAGAGTTCAATGCAGTTGATGTTCGTGAAATGAGTCTCACACTCTCCGCCCAAGCAGCCGCATTCTCATCTGTGTGCACCGTACAACGATGGCGACCATGAGTGTTGTTCACCAGCATACCAGTTTCACAAACTTTGCTGTATGCAGGGTGCAGCAGTTACGGTCGGTGTTTCATTTCGGTCAAAGATTATTTTCAATAAACACATTGTTTGGGGTACAGAGGAACTTTGTTTAGGAGTGAAACATAAAACCGGCTATCCGAAGAACTTAGTTTCTGTTTCATCGTTGCGTCTCTATCATCGAAAGTCACAAAATTCTCGGTGGATAGACATAGAATCCAAAATTCAGAAATGCCCAAAATTTCAAAAACCCGTTTCCTAAAAAATGTACCCTCCTTTACGTAGCTTATTAAATTATCTCTGTCATTTTGGTAAATGAAGCCCTTTGAAAAAACCGAGACTGTTCAATATGAGCACTAGTTTCGTACTGATTCTGAAACAGACATGCAGGTCAGGAGGTTTCTTTCTGTGTTTGTAATTTTGGACAGTTTGTTTCTTATCTGGAGTGCATGTTTCAAAACTGTATACACCAGCAGATTAAGGAAAAGTTACCGTCTCACAAAGAGTTGATCACTGAATGGATACGAAGAACCAAGTGTTTCTCAAAAATCATTTTGAGGCTGAAAACTGCTTAGAAATAGTCATCGGGCAGTATGCTGAAGGTTTTCAATGCCTCTTCAAATATGAGTTCATTTTTATTGAATTTGGCCATACTACAGAGAGTATTGACTCTAATGAGTAAATTCGAAAAACAAATACCAAAGTTGACTTGGATTATATTCACTTTTTTTACGATTGGCGTGTACTTAAGGAACTATTTGGTAGTCTTAAGTGATCGGGATTAAGTCACAGCGCTGGCCGAAAGGAAAGGAGGGAGAGAAGGCACCGGTGCACATTGTGGATTGCAATGAAGGGGAAATGTTGATCTTGAAAGTGCATTCCATATGGTGCGGCTAAACAACGAGTCTTTAATCTTAACTGTACGTCTAAAAGTGGGCTTAAGGGTGAACGAGTGGGCATTCCTAGCGAGGTATGTATTGCGGGTAAATTATTAACGAAGAGGAAAGCAGATGGCTTACAGAGATTGAAGTAAGAACTGCAAATAAAATTTTTCTGTTTTCCCCCAGATTATGTGACTGGATTTATGAATCACATGATTCAAAATCTCATCCGCAACATATAACTAGTGTCAACGCAAACACTAATGGATGTCCATTTTGAACGATTAGGGAAACCAGGCCCAGTTGATGAGGGATGGTAGGGACAGTTCGACCAGAGGCTATATATTCTGCTTCCACGGGAGGTCAGGTCTACGTGTTGTGGGCCCTCTTTTGGGAGTACACTGTTGTCTGTGCTTTCATTCCTTAAATCGCGAGCAAAGCCAAGATGTGTGTAGGGGGCTGACTTGTCTAAAGCAGAGTATTCCAAACCTTGATTCAGACCAGGCTGTTATGTTAAACATTCCCTGCTCAGTGTGGAGTTGCATTACAACCGGGTGCTATGACCCGGTGTTAGCAAGGCCTCGCTTCTTTCCAAGTTGGAGCGCGTGTACTACTTTCTTACGACACTTGAAAAGGTCGTTTGATTTTTTTCTTAGTTCGACTGAGACTGACTTGAGGAGAGCTGTATTTGGTGTGTAAGGTTATAGTCGTTTTCTATTTTTCTTCTATTATTTTGGCGCTACAATCCGAGGTGGAACTGGGCCTCAACCAACATGCCTCTCCAGCCAGCACGATCTTTCGTTAGCTGCCGCCAGTTGCGCACTTTAAGTTGGTTGAGGTCCTTCTTCACTTGTATGCGCCATTGTAGTCTAGGCCGTCCTCTCTTGCATTGACTTGGCCTTGTATTGCTGTATTTGAAGACGCTTAACTAGGGAAGCCACTTCTGCTTCAGCCTGTCTTAGTTTGCACTTTCACAATGAATTCCAGTTCTCTATAGACCTCATTATCTTGTCGGCGCTTGGTGGGTGTCTTCCCTGCGTAAAGTGACTGCAGTGAAAAATTGCACACGTGTTGTGCGAAAGTTGATAGTTGCGCTTCCCTGCGGAGATTGATATCCAGGTCTCGATGACGGGAATGAGCATATGGGTCCATCTACCTTTTGTGGAGGCGTCCCATCTACACGTTGCTATACATGCTGCTCGTTCTTCTCCTTGTATAAGTTTGGCTTGGTGCCGTTCCGTAGCTCTTCGCTAGTACACCCTCATGAGCTCGTCTGCAAGAATGTCATCATCAGAAATTGTCATGAAACCACTGATATTCCATATTCCGCCGGTTCTATACGCGGACGTCAGCATCCGTTTCAGTCACCCTGAAGTGAGCGCCCTAGCACAAATCGGAGCTGCACTCAGGACTCCTGCACTGACTACTCATGGGAGTAGGATACTCTGTGCATAACCGAGTACACCATTATTTGGAAGGGATCGAGAGAGTGCTCCTCGTACAAGTGATATCTTCTTGCTGGCAAACTTTTCGTGTTCCCCAAAGGAGAGCCTATTGTTCAACATAACCTCCGGGTACTTCTCGCACTCCTTGGACCTAACTGTCTAATCTTCACCTAATCAGTGACTGGTCATGAGCGATTAGGCCTTCTACTGTGGGCCTTCCTCTGTGATTGCCATACACGGTGAGACATAAATGATCTCAGCTTGTCACTCAACATAACATCCTACTTTTTGTGTACAATCACTTTTGTAGAAGTTTTTCCAAATGTCGATGATGGAATCAATATGACAAGCAATTTAATTTTGAAATGCTGCCTCTCTTGAACAATTATTGTTGTATCTAGTTGACAAAAACAATTGCGCGCACTTTCTTTTCACAGCTCAAATCTTATTCAATTCATGCTAAGCCGCAGCCACACAGATCGTCAATCATTCCAAACGGGAAGTGGGCACTTCAGACTTGTCTCCACCGAGCGAAACCAAAACGATTTCACTTTTCGCAGTGAACTCTCAGCCAAACCGATTAACCAACGGCAATCATTCGATATTCTACAGACATCATAGTGCAGAGCCGAGGCATCTCGGGGGCGCACTGCACTTGGTTTGAGGTTTATGTATGCCTTCCGCCGACTGCCACCGCAGTAGGAGTAATGTAATGCCTTGGCCGAGAGGAGAGGAAAAAATACGATATTACTTGTCAACGTAGTGCCTGGCTCAGGGATCAGGGAACTATCAATCATGTAATTTGAATGAGTTCGCCTGTGAAAACAGTCGTTGGATTGTGAGATTTGTCCGTTTCCTGGAAATCATTTGTGATGCCTTGTGTGGCGAAATAATTGATGGCGGTGCTGGGTTGTGTGAATCATGTTTCATTTAGCAGAAGGTGTCACAAGGAAGCTGAGATGACAGATTTCCTGGCTTGATAGATGTGTCTGGATTTGAAATTATATGAAATGCTGACAGCAACATACTCATCAGGTGAGATGTCAGAGGAGGACTACCGATTACAGGGACTGTAAGATTTTTTTGAGTTGTCTTGGGCCGATGCATCACCAAAAAGGAGTGAAATTGTGAATCAGTAGGTGAAAATTAAATTAATTTGTTGGTAAAGGTAGAGTCTCTAGAGCACGAGGACGCAGTTTCTTATGCAACTACTTGTGTTGTGCGTGCTACTGTCCAATTACTTGTTGAGGATACCTTACACGGTGGTCAATGGGCTTTTTGAGATTTTGGGTTTTTCGTCATTTTGAGCATTTCAGGATTTCGTCGATTTTAAGACTTTTGGCCTTACAAGACTTTTGGCTTTTCGGGAGGATACAGCAGGACTTCTGGAATCTTAGAATTTATCGCATTTCAGAATATTGGCTTTTCGGCACTTCAGGATTTTGTACAAAGAAGGATTTTTTTATTTCGCAATTTCTACATTTTGGTATTTTAAATACTTCGGGAATTCGGGTATTTCGGGACATTGTGTTTCAGGACTTAAAGCACATGATTTTCTGGTTTTCGGCTTTTCAGAGTTTTGTACATTTCAGGATTTTTGCTTCTCACGATTTTGACTATTCCGGATCTTGGACGTTTTCACATTTTTGGCTTTTCTCCATTTGGGAACTTTGTTTTCTAAAATTTTGGGTGTTTCGGGACTTTTTACATTTAAGGATTCTTGTTTTTGATGGCCTTGACTCTTGGATTTTTCGAGATTTTGAACATTTCGGGATTATGGTCATTTCGGGATTTATTTAATTTCAAGATTTGTGGCCTAATATGATTTTGTGCTTTTCGGCATTTCAGGATTTCTGCCTCTCACGATTTTGGCTTTTTGGGATTTGAAGTATTTCGGGACGTTGTCGTTTCGAGGTTTCGACTTTTCAGGATTTTGGACGTTTTATCATTTTTGGCCGTTTTATCATTTTTGGCCGTTTGCCAGTTTGGAGATTTTGTCTTCTAAAATTTTGCGCATTTCGGGATCTTGAGCACATGAAGATTTTGGATATATCAAGGTTTTAGAATTTTGGGATTTTTAGTGTGTTGGCATTTGGTAATTACTGACTCTGGGGAATATCTTACGCAGAAGCCAAAGAAATTGGATATCTCCTTGCCAATCTTACATCGACATCAGAATGAAAGAAGGAAATGTGCAACTGCTTCATTTTTGCCACTTTCGTCTCACAGTCTATTTTATAGGAAACCTGTAATCTGTTTGAATAAGCTGACATATCCACCTGACAGCAATGTTATGCATTTTTTAAGACTAAAGAAGAGTGGGGAGGGATTTTCAATATAGTCCCAAAATCCGAAGATTGACCATTATGCATGAAAGGAAAAAATCGATCCAAGACTTTTCGCTTTTTCATCTCAGAACGATGTCATAAGTGAAAGTGCTCAACAAGATGGCCTTATTGGTGACTAAGCGCTTAACACATTTTTGTTTCCCACAAAGCGCGGTTTTTATATGGCTTAATTCAATACCTAATGTTACTCAAGAGTTCTGAAAAACTGTATTCTTTAGTCCCAATTGCTAGAGTTCTAATGTTCTCGCACAACATACACCTATTTGCATTCTTTAGTGAACGTCAGAATGCAGGAACATAATGCACTCCCTGATCTTCGATCTCTCGTATGTTGCCTCCATGGTAACAACTCTTTTTTAACAGAGCATACGGACAAAAGGTCGATTGCTTGAAGAGGTTATAATAATAATTAATAATTGAGTGGCACTACAGCCCACAAGGGACCAGGACCGAGCTTCTATAACAACTACTCGTGTTGTGCGTGCTACTGTTCTCTCACGAGTAGAAGGAACCTACAGTTTTTTGCCGACTCCGAACGGCGAGATTTGAAAAGCTTTGTTAGTTTCGAGGACTTGACCTGGAAAGCAGGGCACAAGTAGATTGCTGAGCTGGCATTAAACTGAACTCGACACAACAGCTTACCTAGGGATTGCAGATAGTCATAGGATCTGCTTACTATTTCGTCTAGACTAATGTTTATTCCCCCTGGCCGAAATCTTTTATTCAAGGCCACTACTCAGCGGAGTACGTAAAGCAAAAAACTTCATTTCTGCATGACTCGACTTACACCTGAAATACTTGGGGAATCTTTCGATGCAAGTATATTTTTTCTATTAAATAACCCAACTACCAAACAACAACAACAACCACAAAAGCCACATAAGATAAATTTGCCCCCCTCTGGCAAAATGGAAACTTCACATCAAGTCAAGATGCAAAACTTTGGGAATGCCGGGAATGAGAAGAGTCCCTAATTTATTCTTGTTTACCTCCAAAATTATCCGTTAGTTGAATTACTTCCATTCACATCCCACGGCACTCATAGTTATTTGAATACCCGGGCGGAGGAGGCGGCAAGATGAAGGAAAAAAAAACAGATGCGAGAAATATTGAATGGAAGACGAAAATCCAAAAATTCATCCATACTTATGTGTGTGTGTGTTCTGTCAAAAGAAACTTTAAGGATCTACGAATCTACCCTCTCAGCAAATACCTTAAATTAAATAAATATTCATTCACTCAAATGGAGTGGAAAAGTACCTACTTCAGTCCCTAATTTCAAAGCATCCCTCGTTTGCAGAATTCCATTCCGCAGTGCTCCGCCATCCGCCACTCCACCCACTTGACTCGCCCTCCACGCAGTCTGAAGTCTGAGTGAGGGATAGGGAGGGTTATGGCGGCTTCGGGCTCCTTTCATTCTCTCGGCAGACAAGCAGACAGTCATTCAAACTAATTCAATTGAATTAATGAAAAGTGAACGAACTTACCACCGACGAGGGCGGGAGGAGAGCGCCATACATTCGTACACATGTATGCGCTGGCAGAGAGAGGGAAATGATTAAAGCAAAAGAGGAAAAAACAAAACACATCAAACTTTGGTCCCTTTGCCGTGTCCCTGTGGAGGCGATGTGCTCGCTCCGGTGAAAACAAACAGATTTTCATTTTCTCTTAATATTCCGAAAATATTTGCATTTTCCGAATTTTCAAGGAAGGAGCTGTGCCGATTGGCAAAGTTCTAGCTAGGCTCAGGCGTCTCACCATCAAAGGAACCGGCAGCAGAATGCTTCCGGAATTTGACCTCCTTTTCTCCGCGCTCTCTCGTTGACGAAGTCTACGCGCCAAGGCGAGTGGCAGATTGAGTGGTGCGGCAGCACACAAATATTTGAATTTAATTCTGGCACACGACTCCCTCCTCCCACGGAAATCATCATTATGAGTTGGTGATGATGACAGTGCGGTGAGGCCTGCTCCGTGCTGCTAATGTGATTCAGCAAGTTTTTGTAATTCCTTCCTCGGGGGAAATCATCGTGCGGCGGAGCAACTTTTCCTTTCGTTTCATTCGAACGGAGATACGCATTCGCATTAAAAATAAGCATTTGAAGCACGCAGCAAATGAATTTACGGGGCCGCCCCAGAGTCCTTGCTGCGGTTGGCAAGGCTACCGCAGAGCTAACATCATTAGCCGGGATTAAATACCGTAATTGTTAATAATGACACATCCGTTTCTTTGTAATTAAAGTACAAAGGAGGAGCGCATGCTGCCATTCAATTGCTGACGCTCCTGCCTGAGTCATTAGCAGGACGAGAGACCGTCGGAGGTCGGCACCGTATGTGGGTCAAAACAATTGAGACTTATTTGACAGAATGTGATTTTGGTTTTGATTTATGTGCTCGGAATCTGCAGCTGATGGCACACAATCTACTCGCCACGTCATGGCAACCTTTTCGGTCATTGATGACAACGGCATGGTGGGGAGGGGGAATACGTCCGTCCGGTCGGACGGATGCGGATGTGGTAGGATTGCTGGAATGAAATGGTTTATCTTTCTCTCTCCCGATGCTTCCTGCTGCTGTTAGACTTTTGGGTTTATTTTTATTTGCCTTTGCGGGTGTTTCAGTTTTGACATCTGGACGTTGGCGGGCGGACTGGGTGGAAGGGGTGCCGTAACGCCGGCCATGTAAATAGGTCATAGGGATTCTTGGATGGATTATGTGGTCGGTTGGGAAAATATCTTTTCGATGTTACAAAAATGGTTATTTCAGATGTGATGGCACAGCTATACTCCTTTAGCTAAATGGGGTCGATGAAATGGGGTGATTTTTCGTTCTATGGATGTTGCGAAATAGTGGTGGAAATAAATCAACTGTGCGGCTTTGAGGAATATGCATAGTTTTGTTTGCGGTTGGAACCAAATGAAGCTGAATCAAAAATGACCGTCCTTAATCAGAGATTATAAAGGTTGAACGTTACCTAAGCGATTTACAATGACCACAAAGAGTGTATTTATGTCATCTGAATCCCTTGTGTATGTGTGGGGAAATATTTATGATTTCATAGATATGTATGTTGATATGTTCATGCACACATCCATACAACCTGACAGAAGTTGTTCTAAAGAGAGATTTCTTACTTTTGGTACAACTGATTTTTTCTAAAACTTGATGCAGTGAAACATCTGTGATCTTAGAAACTCTTAACTCTCTTGATATTCTTGGCCACAACAAGGAAATTATCCATTTCGAGGTTGGCACATGGTTCCGGCATGGAGACCGTGGATTAGTCAGGTTCCCTTACAGATGTTGTAAGAAGCGCTTGCAAACTGCAGAGGGGGTCCATTAAAATTCTTCCATTTCGTTAATTTTTGTCGTAAAGTAACCGACTTCACCTGCCTATCTGAGGAGTCATCCATTCCTTTCCCAATGGACATATGTATCTACAAACATACATTAAAGAGGTTGCAAATTTTTTGTAATCCCTTTTAGGGCAACTTTTCAATGAGAATCGGAGGGCAAAGTATGACCACAATGCTCCGAATTTTCTGAAAAAATGCGATTTTTTTAAAGAAACTGTGCAGTGCGCTTAGAATTCGATAGTTTATGAACTCCACAAAGACTACCAGGTTTGCATTCAACCTGAAAGAGATGAACGAATTATGGCCACATGTCAGATTTCTAAACAAATCCAAGTTCGCTTACTCTAACCGCGTTGGAGAGATTCAAAATTATGAACCCGGATTATTTTCTAATGCCTTCTGCAGGAGGATTCAACGACTAACTCTAAACACTCTGCCGTCAGACACTAGTCAAGCGTCTGTGGATAGAACGCTCAAGATGGCTGGGTTATGACTAGGGAACAGTTTTTCAATTTAAGTTTTTGTGAAATTGCAACAAAGAATGACCTCTTCGCTCGTTAAGAGCTAATCCCTCTAAGCCGCTAGTCTCTATACCCCTCAGCACTTGGTGTTGCGATGCTTCACCGTAGGGCGGAAAGGATTCTCCTTCTGATGATCTCAAGGATTTCCATCCAGACTATAAATTTCGTACATTACGACAAAAGGGAAAGATGATTTGCAAAGAACTGAAACTATAACGAAACCCTGAAATTTCATTTTTTAAAAATATGTATTCGTTTGAAACTTATCTGTCAATTAATCAGATTTGATTTCTTATTGGATCACACCGGATGGTAGTTTTATTTTTTAATGTCTTACTTCCACTGTCGGCCATCGCCCGCCAAGACGCAAGATTAATGCATTTTTAATCAATAGTCAAACAAAACCTTACAACCATGCATCCAAGCAAGTTCCCCCCGAGACCAAGTCCAAGTGAATTCATTAAACGCATCACTCACACTCAACTCCACTTTCCCATGCGAACTGTTCATTACCAAAGTACTCCATGACGTCGTTATTAACATTTTCCCCATCTGTTTACTTTCAGCCTGCAAAAAAAAAAAACAAAGAAGACGAAGAAACAATTTTCCTGCCGCTTTTCCTTTCATCCGCACTTAAGCAGCCTCTCAACGAAACGGAAATAAATCGTCATGCGAAGATAATAATTTTCATATCACTCCGCACAGCCGTCCCACGAGCCATGTGGGATATAATGCAATCAAACGGGCACCATAATTAAATTTTTCGCATCAGGGTGAAAGTACATCTCTTGCCAGCCAGCCCCACAGCACCACAGCGCCAGAGCGAGTGTGCGTTTTCCGACTTCTGCAGCGACACAGTCCTCGGCTGTAACCTTAATTTCAGTCCCGAACCGCCATTCAAGCATCCCGTCGCGGCTGCAGAGAGACAACACCAGCTAAGTGGACCATCCCCAGGCGTGTCGTTCCCCCGCGGAGACATGATAGAACGATGATAATGAAACTGAAGATGAATCATTTTACCGCGACAATGATTTTCACTCCCCACACGACAATCGATTCGAATCTCTGCGGCAATCTCCGCTGCCGCCACTGCGATGGTGATAAGTGTCAATGGGCGGCCGTACCCAGTGGACAGGAACAGATTTCACGTGCTCATCTGACAAGCCCCCTTCGATCTGTGTGAAATGCATAACCATCTGATAAGTTATAATGATGGATCAACATCAACAGCGGGACACACAAAACCAACAACAACAACAGCAGCGCAGCCACCACCGGCGCCCACCTGACGTCGAGGAGGCACTATCGTCAATGCTATGGACCCCATACGAGCGTACCCCAACCGATAGCTCCTCCGACGATGACGACGAGCGCCTCAACAGGAAACTGAGGAAATCGCAGAGCAACTACGAGTACTATCAATATGGCGGGCTAACACTAGCACCGCCCGCGGCCATCATGCCGTATTTCGGATCCAACGATCCCATCACACCATTCGTGCCTTTAACTAATCAACATGACAGTGTTAGAAATAATAACAATATCAATAATAATAACAATAGTATCCTTAGCTATAGCGGTAGTAGTAACAGTATTAACAATAATTGCGGCACCAACGGTGCGGATTACTTTCGCAAGACGGACCGGTGCGACAACTTTCGATTTAGCTATCCTTACTATGGTCCGATTCCTAGCTTGAAGAAGTGTCTCAGTGTGGAGCCACCGTCGTACGATTCCCTGTACTCGAAGTCTAGGGATGCCACGCGGGTGCTGAGCAGCCTCGTGACGGTGTCGGCTACGGCAGCCAGTGGACTGCTGCGACCGGCCTACCCGGCCATCATCGGTGAATCGCCAGAGGAGACCTACGGACGGATGGTACACTCGTTTACTGATAACTTTGTGATAGAGGTACGTATGGATTGACTGAAGAAAACTTTTAAGTAGCGTTGTTTCCACCTGCCTGGAGAGGGAATGTTCGTTTCACTTTTCAGCTCTGCTCTGCCAATGCTAGTATTTCCGGCACTAAATCCAAAAGTCTTTAGGTTTCGATTTCGCTTGCAACTGCCAGTGACAGTGATCCGATCCGAGAGGCATTAGCTGCGAAGGAGTTTGTTCACATCGCAAGCAGTCGTCTAATAAGCAACCGTGTCGGATACATCTTACGCATCTTCAATTCGCGCACTCATCCCCGATCAAAAGTCCAATTACCCGTCTACACGACGAGATTGACGAGAGGGCAAACACAGCCGACAGTCTTTAAGTACCCGCGCTCGTATCTCACCGCGCCAACAACCACTGGCAGTAATTATCGCACCGTGTGGTCGTCATCATCCATCTGCCCCGCAGGCATGGGGGGATTTGTTGAATATTGTTGAACCCTATTTTCGCCCTCGCTTGGCAATACGCGTACGCGTCCGTGTAGAATAGACTCGGCATGTGCGACGGTTCTTTGCATATGCACCCACCCAGGGGCATTGACCGGAATTACGACAAAAAAAAAATGTTTTCATTCAAAACGCATGAATTTAGGGCACGTGTCCAAGAGATATGCGTATTTTTTGTACGCCTTCCCTGAAGCGTGAACAGGTCGAGCTCTAAAGCGCCATGGCAGTGCGCATCAATTAGACTAACTCCCCCACTCCCACATGCCCGGCACTCTACCTGCATTACGCCAGCAGTCAGAGCATGTATCGCTGGCGGCGGCGGCGTATGTGAATGCAGCGTCGTAACCCACCATCATAACGGTCATGAGGTCATGAGCAATGCGTTATGCTTCGATTTTAATGAGGGTTACCGATGGTTTTGTGCATCTGACAGGAAGGGAAGTCGACAATTAGTCATTCGGATCGCTTATTTGTTTTGTTGTCGAGAGGCGAGAATGAAGCAGTCGTTATTGTTTCAGAGCCGCGCACTGGGAATTCCAAGTAGAAGGGCTTTTATCTTGGCGAGCGGAGTGTGTCGAGTGTTCTTTCTTGTTCGCGGAGAATCCACTATCGAAGTGCATTGTTCTTTGTCGTTCTTGACGGCGGCGGCGGTGGCGTTGGCGACCGATGACAGGGGTACACATAGGCACTCGTATCTGTGCTTTCATGAGTACCGCTACACAAATTAAAGCGAGTTGATTACATTTTAATTTGTTGCATGCGCTTTGTTGGCTTTTATGTGACCGGGATGCATGTGCGTCTTGTAACAACTTAATTCGGTGGTTGTGTCATCTTCTCTCCAGATGCAGTTTATGACTCTCCGGGGGGGCCAGAAGTTTGTGTGGCTTGTGTTACAAAGTGACCTGAGACTTCTTTATTCACGTCTGCTGTTGTTTTACTTTCCGTTGTTGTCTTGCTGGTGGTGCTTGTGCTTCCCTTGTGTGGTTAGTCACGAAGTTGGAGAAAACTCGGATGAGTAGCGAGATGGAGCAGTTTTCAGGAATTACGGGAAGTCAACCACAAGCTGGGGCAAATTGATGTGATCTACGACTGAGAAAGAAAAAAGAAAAATTTGGGTATGTATGCTTTTTGGTTCCCCCTGCAGTGCTGATGAGAAATCAGGAAGTTTCGTCTATTGCAATCACAGTAATGAAGTATTCAGGAGTGTACTGTTGTTGTCATATGATTATCAGGGTTGCCATCACCAGAGGAGAGAGGAAACAAACGATTTGAAAATTTTCTCCGATACTCCTCACACCCACTTTCATTGTCAACTACATAAGTGGCCTTTCATATACTGGCGACGATCTAAGTTGAGTCAAGATTTGAGCGTTGTAATTTTAAAATCGTGTTCAGTTCAACAAGATTTTCATTTCTTCCTGGACTGAGTATCCCGCATTTTGTACTGGCACTCCCTCCATTTTGTAAATTTGTTCAACAAGAAACAAATTTTTCAATATCTTCACCGTCCTGCCGCAATTATGTTAGTAGATGAAAGTGGTTTCATAGTAGTAAGTACTACAGGATACCAACAAATTACAGGTCTGTCTAAGATTGTTTGTTAAATAAGTTCTGTTTTTGCGTTAAGTTCCCAAACAGTTGTTGGTCAAATTCAATGGTTACTTTAATTTTGGCGGCAAGCAAGGTTTCAAATTGTGTGAAATAGTTTTTGGTTATACGTAATTTAGAATTATCATCAGCGTCACTTTCGGTGCCTCGTCTATTCAAACCTCCTATTCATCGGTAGCTTTTCTTAACCCAACCAAGCACGTCTTTTTTTCTTTGACTTTCTGATGCCACTTTGTATTTTTTATGCCAATCGAAGACATTCGTGCCATATGATCAAACCATTATTTCAAAGGCCTTTTCACTAGAGGATGAGGCGCTTGAACACTTAGTTTCGCGTATAAGATTGCAAGGACAGTCACTATGAAAATTTCATGGCTATAGTTTTGAATCGGAACAAAAACAACGCAAAGCTTGATCTTGCTGACTATGTTGCATGAAGAAAGTCCTATCAAAGTTAACGTACTTGATCAATGGTTC
Organism: Eristalinus sepulchralis; assembly: GCA_944738645.1. Taxonomy (NCBI): domain Eukaryota; kingdom Metazoa; phylum Arthropoda; class Insecta; order Diptera; family Syrphidae; genus Eristalinus; species Eristalinus sepulchralis. The sequence goes on from OX122886.1 coordinate 62,469,268, forward strand.
GAGGTTAGTCTCCTCTTCACACTATTAAAAATCGAAACGAACTTCGTAAGCTCTTTCAGTGGTTTCATAAGCAGGGAGGATAACAATATATGAATGTTATTCGGAAGGTTGACATACGTTAAAAATTTTTCCATGCACGAAGTCGCCATGTTTCAACTGATTATGTCAGATCTTAGTCAAATGCACGTTTTCTTTTAAAGAGTTAAGTTCCATGTATAAAGTACTCACTAGTAAAAACAAATATTTTCATTATTTATGAAATACAACGTGGCTGTCTTGTCTAGCTTTGTAGTACAACATTCTCTCTCCGCAAACCTCAAAGACCTTTCGGAAAGTTTTGAGCTATAATGCACTGCTTCTATTAATGACATTGGGCGTAGGAGCTTGAATCTATTCCGCGTTGATAAAATAAGATTAGTCCTTAATGGCTCCCCAAAAATACAGTAGACTGACAGACTGACATCGCAAAAATACAGCAGTCAATTAGAAAATAAGTTTTCAATATTTTCGAACCTTGTTTAAGAGCAAAGCGAAGCTAGCGACCCTCGGAGTATCATGCGGAATTTTTGTCAAGATTTCAAGCGGGAGTGTACAAAATAAAACCACCAGTGAACACAGTGAGGCAATTTTTTCTTCTTACTAAGTATCCAAATAAATGAGAAAAATGAAGAACTTAACCTTATCGGAAATACTTGTCATTTTCTTATAACTGATTCCGTAGAAGAAGATTCCGAAGAAAAAGAGAAGGTACACATTGCTTATACTGAAGACTCCAATCCCGTCTCCTACTCGAGCGAAGATCAACGATGATACCGCCTGATGTGTTGTCCTTTTGAAGTGTTGATTTAAGCACTTTGAAGGATCAGTTGAGCAAGAATTTTAATCGTTTCATAATGGGCCTGCTCAGTAAACCTTCGATATAGATGGGGGGGCCTCTGCCAAATTTAGACACCTCCCGCAGAGAATCAAATTGAAATATGCAACAAATTTAAATGCCATTTCTTTCTTGCCTTTTTGTGCTTTCGCCTGGAGCAGCCTTAGATTATAGTCATGCACATCTTAAATTTACGCCGTCTTCTTATATTTTTTATCCACACCGGGAGAAAGCTTAAATTTATAAATTTACTGTAAAAGATTATGAGCGAGACTCCCCTACAATCATATCCACACTCTAAAAATGATACGTGCATATATAAAATATGCCGACTCATATGAGGATACCCATAATGCCGACTCATAGCAGTGAAACCTGGGAAACTCGTTCGGAATAAAGAATAATCTCAAAATGTATTGACACAGCTCCCGAATTATTGCCAAAAAAGAGCTTGAAAATGGATAAATGTCGACTTACACAATACTGATAAACTTATAGTCCGCAAAACAAGTATTTTGTGTTCACACCGAGACCAAACAAAAGTTGGCACAGAATCTTCAAAATGATGCTTGATCACTCAATCAACTATGCGGAACATTTGTTCAATAAAAACAAACTTGACAAGAATTGCTATTCGCCGATTATCTAAGTCGATTATCCATCGGTTGTCATGCGTCACAGTATTCAATTAAGGATCACATTTAACTTTTTCTAGTGGAATTTCAAATTGAATTCGGATTTCCTTCTAGCATCAAGTAATCATTAAACTAAAATTGCCTCAAACTGGTTGCTACAGCCCCATCCACTCAAGCTTTGTCAAATTACCGTTAATGACATTATACCATTACTCTTTCATGCTAGCTGATCACAGCTGAGTGAGTCACCAACGAAGAGAAGCCACCATTCGTCTTATGCAACAGATAGTCTCACGCCATCCCCTGTCTCCCCAAAACATACCCAATTTTGTTATTTGATTAATTCTGCTTTCTTTCAGTGCAATTCGCTGTCATCGCCATCGGCATCGTCGTCGGGCTCGTCTACGATAAGTGTCCACCGCAATCCGCAACAGCAAGACGAGCAAACCAAACGAAGCAACATTGCTGCTAGCAACAATGTTGCTAGTGATTTTTCCATAGCGATCAATGACATCACGAGGAAAAGCAACAACAAACACAAAGCAGACGATGAGCACAAAGCGGATGGGAAACAAAAACAAACCGAGGTCAGTCAACTTGCTGCTGGCTCATCAACACCAACAAGGCCCAGCAGCAACATCAACAGCAGTCGCAGCAACAACCAACAGCAACCCGCAGCGAACAACTCAACAACACTGCAACGACGAAAGGCCGGCAATGGAGGAATGGAAGACAGATCGCGAACGGGTGAACCGAATGAAGTCAGTTCATTGAGTGCCTTCGTCGTGAACAGTCTTGGTAGTCTCGCGTGTCGGTCCGTGTCCGTGTCGTCAACAAAAACACCAACAACAACAACAACCACTGCAACTGCGACGAATTCATGCTTTCAAGGAGGAGGATCGAACGATGACGGTGCAGTTACACATTGTCGCGATGCGCTATTAACTGTTCACAGTCCCCGAGAGGATAATGAGATAATTGTTGCGTGTAATCGTGAGCGTGGTCCTCATCCTCGTCCTCGGCCTTTCGACCCCAGCGCCAGTGCCGAAGAGTTCGTGGCGGTCGCTATGCGTCTCAATATCCCCGCAACGGTGATAGATGCAGTGAGTGCATCTCCGAATGTTGGCAAGAACGTTTTCGTGACAACGAGTAGTGTCTTTCTGACGAATTCGATCGTGACGTCAAGTCCTAGAAGCACGTCGGTCAATCGCACAAGCAATGACACCAACAACAACGGCAGTAGTGTTGCAATTCTATCCAACGGCAGTGCGCCAAGCTTAACTATTCAAGTCAATGATAGTTGCAGCAACATTAGCAATGGCCACATGGCCCGCGGTGATTTTGTCGTGAACCAGTCGATCGCGAATAATGGAATAAGTGTCGTCAATTGCACATACGGGAATAGTGGTGGTGGTGTGGGTGCCAGTGGTAGTGGAAGTAGTATCAGTAATAGCAGTAGTAGCAGTAGCTGTAGTTCAGTGCCTAAAAATGATAAATTTTTTGTTGTGAATAGTAACCAAACGGATATCCAAAGCTCGACGGCGACAGCGAACGGATTACAGCAGCTCCCATCGCCAGCGAGGACGTTCACGTCGACCGAATGTCAGACGGATGACATTCCGATTGTGATTAGAGACGATGTGCCTCCGGGCAGCCCTTCTTCGGTCATCGGCGGAGGTGGCGGCGGCGGAAATGGAAGTGGCAGTGCCAGTGGAAACAATGCCGCTGCTCGCAATCACTTGCATCCGGATGCATTGTTATCGCGCGAGCAGCGACGTCGCGAGCGCCGCGAAAGACGCCATCAGCAGCAGCAGCAGCAACAGCACCAGCACCAGCAGCAGCAGCATCAGCGATTGAGTCGCCACCACTCGCACTCGCATCCTCCCCCGCAGCCTCAACTGTTACACCATCCCGCGCACCATACCATGTCAGCAGCGGCAGCCGCCATGCTTCGTCCAATGCTGCCTGACATCCTGCATAGTCACTTCCCGCCTCCGTACAGCGCACTGCCACTGTCCCAGGGTGCACCGCCCCCACCGCCACCGCCGCATGCCGCGTCCCTGATAACGCCGGTCATATCAACGGTTCCTATTGCGGCCACAGCCACAATGGTTGGCGATGGAAGGTTCACCATACCGCTGCCGATAATCAGAAGGTGAGTGCGAAGTCGATATTTTAAATTTCAAAATCGAGAACCTCTGCTCGAAAAGTTTTGTCTTCCTCTGGATGTGAGAAAATTCCGCATCGTTCGTGCGTCCCTGCCATCAGCGGCACGTTTCTTTCGCGTCTCCCGCCGTGTCGGCAAATCAACGTGATAATCTCCAGCAATCCGGCCCTTTACGAGCTCCTCTTCCGTGGCACGTGCAGAGCGTGGATCTAGCTAGGCACAAACTTTCCAGCAGCAACTTTTTTTTTGAAAACTTCTTGCTTCTAAGTTCTGACAATCAATTCAGTCCTCCCCCTCGGATTTTTTCCAAAGACACTCTTCGTGACTTTCTACAAAAGTGCGACTTTATTTCCGCGAATTTCTGTGCCACTGTTGCCCGGGTGATCTAATGCCGTCAACAGTTTACCGAAAATTATGGTCCCCCCTGACGTGTGTCTATTTTTGTTTTGCTTTCGTTTACTACAGCAAATGCCTTTTTCGATAATCACGCTTTGGCAACATTTTCTGACACATTGTGTGTCGTGTGCTGGTATTTTTTTCTTTTTTCATTATTTGGCGTGACTTTCAAAATTTCCTTAAGTGGGTTGCGGTGGGTGGAACACGCTCTCTCAGTCGGTTGTCTATTTACGAACGTGTGACTAAGGCTTGCAGCTGCAGCAAATGTCAGGAGCTTCGTCTCATTAAATGTCAGGGGATTGGCGTCAAATGTAGGTGGGACCTGATCCTGGTTGAAAATCGCACTTTCACTTGGTCGCCGATTTTATTGCACTTTGTTTTGAAAATTTGCATTCAAGGGCTTGTCCGCTGATGTGTGAATCTTCTTGTGTTGTTGAGCTGCGTCTGCGGAGGTGAAAGCTACAATTAACACACGCCCACTGAATGTTCGCTTCCGGAATCGCATCTTTTACGCTGGCGCAGACCGGAACTGAGATGCTGAGACGAAACGTAAGCTCTTTGAAGCACGTGCTTCAGACTGTTGGCAGACTGGTTGGTGTCTTAATTAACGCGTGGTCGGATTTAACTGTTCACTTCAATGATCCGAACAGAAACGTTGTAAGAAGAGCTGTTATGGGCTGTTTGAGCTTTTATCGATCCGTCACACGAGAACTAGGAAAATGTGTCACCACCGACACCTATGACACTTTCCAATCAGGGCGACTATATTAGACGTCTTGTGTTATATGAAATATTTTTTGTATTTGAAAAAACAAATGTCCTCTACTGTGGAAGAAGATCCATTCTTCGATAATTCTTTTTCATGGAACAGGTCAAGCAATGAATAATTGTCCAGCTGGTCACTTAATAATATTGGATACTTGACAATATCAACAAACCCCACCAGAAAAGTCCAAATATGACATTTTTCTTGGAGACTTCACAGGACAGTCGCGAATATCGGCTGAGCTGTGCCGTGTGCTTGTAGCTCTCCGTCACATTGCTTCGGCTCAAAAATTAGATTTGCAATGCTCGTTCGCTATTGATAGAAACGGCGTCATTAATTTGGTTATCGAAGAAGTACAAGCAAATGAGGGAGACGGACAGAATCACGAAATCCAAAATCCCGAAAACATATAACTTCACAATTCAAAATTGTATACCAACGCCAAGTGGTGGACTGCAGGAGGGTTGGGCGAAGGAGGCAACATGCTCTCTTATATATAAAAAAAAAAAAAATAAGTGCAACATCTTTCAAAAGATCACGCCTTAGTTTCTGCAGCAACTCCTGTTGTACGCTAATTGCCGATTCTGCCGAAATTTGTTGTCAGCAAAAAGTCGAATGAGATCAGAGATGAATGTTCAATCTAGAAATCTAACTTAAAATGTAGGCGTAGTAGCCGCTGCCTTAAAGTCCAACAACCCTGTATTCGATTCATTTTCGATGTTATGTTTTTTCAGGACTCGCGTCCAAACCAAATAATGAAATTGTTGATCTGAAATTCCTTCCTCTATATAATTCCTATGTTGGGCGCCATTTAATAAAGATTTATTTTTATTATTTTCGATCCTTGTAGTGAAAAAATGTAAAGTTTAAAAAACAAGCCAATAAGAAAATAATAAGAGTAAGTTATCAAAGCCGACGACACAAATATCCAACTTCCAGTGCTTCCAAGAGTCACAAACAATTGTTGAAAAAACGAGTTCAAGCTTCTCGATATTTTCTAGAAAGACTGAGCCATGCAAATAGATTTGGGATGAAAGTTCTTTGATTGCCCCTCTCTGGGCCACCCTTCAACAGACTGAGCTGATTTCCTAGAACACATTAATCATCTCCGTCCTGGGGATAAGAATGATGTTGCGTTTTGTTTTCTAAAACAAAAATCATCAGCCAAGTGGACATATTGTATGTTGGCACAGTCCAAGGAAATTGTTCAGGGATGTGGATACGATACCGTGACGTAGAAGGCTAGTTCATCGGCTCACACATCGAAGGTCTCAGGTTCAATTCCTAATCTTTTTACAGCACCAAGTCTTTTGATTTGCTGAAAATACTCAACAAGTACAAATCGTCAATGAAGATTCCTCAGCCTCGACGTTCAGAGTCGTCAATAAGTTGTAGGTCTCCTCCACTCGTGAGAGAGTGGAGGAGACCTACAAATTCCGTGCGTACCCAACACGGGACGTTGTTTAAAAAGCTGCACTCTAGTCTCTGGTGGGGTGTAGTGCTACTCAGTAATTGGCAATACAGTGGTTGAGGTGATAAGGCCGCAAGTATAAACACACCTATGCAATCCGTGCAGCATCTAACTTCTTGTGTGTAACGCACCTCAAGAAAATTCTTACGTACAATTTGAGGTTTGCATGCAGGTCTTGAGCCATTCACAGAAAAATATCCTACTTCTTGATATTGCTGAGTATTCGATTGTCCGGGGCTCCTATTTTATCTTTTATGGTGACGTGAGTGACGACGTTCTTGGTCAATGAACCACAATTTTGTACCACGGCGTTGATTCCTTTTTCTAATAGCGGGCGTCTTGAATTTCACTATCAAAGGCTTAAAAGTTTGGTTTGAAAGGCGCAAGAAAGATCACCTATGGCGATGATTCTTTATTTCCTTTTTTAGCTTTTACTTCACTTAATAAAGCACATTTTTGACGAACGCCAGGTTCTGTTGAAGTCGATTTGACATTATGAGGGAACCTTTTGAAATTTTGAAATTCAAGTCAAGTTAACGATTTGTGACCTACAACTTTACTTTATGAGGGAGATCTCGCACAAATTGAAACGTAGCTCCTATAAGGATACCTCTTTGTCGTAACATCATATTTTGGGCCCAAAAAACTTGATACTTAATGCCTTAAAGCAAGTTGTTTATTGTCGTTGGTTTGAGTTTTTTCTGCGATGAGGCAACATTGTAAAGAAATCAACAGTCATTTCTTTCTTCGACAGATTGAACTTTGTCTCTTCCATAGCCAATCCCCTAGACCTCAAAGGTGCTTGGAAAGTGGCTTATAAGTTAATAGACCGAGTTTCAGGACACTATTCATATGCTTAGGATCACGTCGAACATCTGCTTGTCCCAGTAAGAAAGTTGCGAATCTCCAACCCAATTACGCCTTCATCCTGCGGTGCATCCAGTAAATCACAAAGAAGGCCATCAAATACTCTTTTACTCTGACCGAGGGAAAGCGAACGCCTGCAGCACACAGCACACAGCACAACCTGAATGATCAATACACCTTGTGTCAGTTTTGCTCATTGACATGCGTTTTGTCACTTGATCCGAAGAAAACATTGATTTGCATGATTTATTCCGACCCTGACCTCCGGCGCCGCACTCCAGCGCTCCCGATGTTCTGATAAGAGAACTTTGTAGAAACGCAAGTGAGGTTAATAGATGCACCAGTTCAAAGTGGAGCACGTTGACTTTATGGCTCGTTTAAATGCTCGGCTCGTGCATTGCGGCCGCTTTCGGTTTTCGAGATCTTTCGCAAACGCCTTGATCTTCGCAGATTAAGAGCCGTGTCGTGTGCTAAATATCCATAATTAGTATCTTGTTACGAAGTGCCACCAGCTTTGAGGGTAACATTTCGGTATATCGGTGATAAATCATGCGTCGACCCATTTTTAACGGACACATAACGAGCGTATGATAAATGAAGCCGAAGGGCATGCATACATTAGCGTGGCGGCGCCGTCTGAAAGTTTTCGACGTTTCTCCACTTTTTACGATAAGGTGGCACATCGAGCACTGCGACTCATCAAACGCGTCCCAGATGGGACGGGGGCTGACGTCTCGCGATTGACTTCTCTATTTACAACGCTTGCAGTGCAACACTTTCCTAAGCGGCTTTTATTTACCTTTCCGCCGTCCGCTGGTGGGTGTGGGGAAAAATGCATTATGCAATTAAATCGCAATTACATGCTAACTGCGATTGGGGCGAGCACCTCGGAGCTGTTGATTTGCTTTATATAAGCCTCATTAATATCCAGGAGGGGCGCAAAGTGTGTGTGTTTTGTAAACGAGTACATGTCGTGTAATAGATTGAAACAATCTATCGAGATGCATGGCGGTGTTAGGCGGGCGGACAGAATCGAAGTTGTCGCTCATCCACACGAAGTGGAACGAGTGCAAACGAGGCCCCATTACGGCTGTGTTCGTGATCCATTTTTGTGCGCCGCAAGAGAAGAGCTGGTGTGTGGGAAGGATTGATTTTCACTTTTTACCCGAAAGGAAAGCGAAAAGTTGGGAGAATGTGTGCGCATTTAATTGGGCTGTCTGTTCGCTCAGCTCGTTCGCTTTATTCTCTTTCTTCCCGCATCTGAAGTGATTTGTAACAATTTATTCACCTTTTATCTGACTTTCGGTTTGGTACCTACTTACTACAATTCGATGTGGCAGCGCTTTTCCCACGCAGACCACGTCTCGTTGCGGAGATGTAAATGTGTGTCTGTGTAATGCTTCAGCTGGGAAATGGTTTCGTTTTCGATTCCTTTCCTTTTTTCTCTTCCTGCTGTTCTCTTCTTTTTTTCGATTCGGTGTAATGGTTTGCTTTTCTTGACATTCCACTGATTTTCGCTTGGGAAATTTGTAATTTGATTCGACACGAGTCGATGTTCTATCGGATAGATAGATAAATGTGCCTTTTCGTGTCGTTTTCTCCGCTTACTCCAGCCATCTGCGGTTCTTATCAATCAGAGTGGTGGTCGTATGTGGAATTTCTGTGTCTCTCGGGGGTCGATAATTTATGGAAGTTCAGTTGGTTCTGGTCGTGAATTGAAATGAGATTGCATTTTTTTTTTGCTGTAAAGAAAGTTTCACTTCACAGTGAGGGTTTTTTTTTCAGGAACGGTGGTGGATAAGGGAAGAGTGTGCTGATCGATGTTGAAACTCTGCGGCGGTTATGTTGCTTTGATGGCTATTGTCAAATCTGTTGTTGGCTATTCGGTCACTTCACTTTGTGTTAAAGTCTGAGCTATTGTGGTTCAATTTGAGTTGAAGCGTCTTTAGTTACTACTAATATTCAGCCGAACCTACATACAGTGTGCTAGACAATTATGTAGTTAAAATGTACGTCAAGCATGTCGTCTCACACGTTGAAGGTCCCACAGTTCGAATCGATGCCAACACTCACAGAACACTCATTATTTTTGGAAAGCTTCCCAAAACTCGCAGTTCGAAGATGGGAATCAACTAGAGGTCCCCTCCACTCGCTAAAGAAAAATAACAAGCATAACACTTCCAGTTGCTCATGGTACTTGGAAGTAGTTTCTTGCGAAGCCATGCGCCATGAAATTTATTTGTTTCCAATAAACCAAAGCCTGGTAGACCTACAGTACGCTTGGTCCAGAAAATAAATTCTTAAGAAACCGCTGATAAGCTTAAATGAAATGAATTATCGAACGCGGGACTTAAAGTGGTAACGTCTTATGTTGAGGTTTTCATACCGCCCTAGACGTTTGCGTTTCAAGTCTTTGAGCGAAAGTATTGTCACTAGTTATGTGGTCTGGTAAAATCGTAGGGTTAAAAAAATCTTACGTTGGCAGTGAACATTCCGATTAATTGGAAAAAAGTCATTGTCCCAATCCTAGTTAAGATCACAGAAGGAATTCCGTTGTTGGCGAAGTTATGAAATGGACAAAAAACATTACATTATGACCCATAACATTTTAAGTTCTCTTAATGAGGGCGTAAACATCACTTCTTACGCCAAAGACCTGTGAGAGTCACTTTTTCCATTTCCACTCGATAACGAAGGTACTCGTCATTTCAATTACCACCACGATCTTCTTCTTCTTGTGGCGCTACAGTCCGGGCTGGACCTGGGCCTCAACTAACATGCGTCTCAAGCCAGCACGATCTTTCACTAGCTGCCTCGAGCTGCGCACTCCAAGTTGGTTGAGGTCCTTCTCCACTTGTGTGCGCCATCTCAGTCGGGGCCGTCCTCTGTTGCGTTGTCCCAATGGTTCAGATTCGAAGCCTTTTCTGGCCGGAGCAGTGGTATCGATACGATCTACATAGCCTAGTCATCTTAAGCGTTATATCCGAAGACACTTGATGCCATCAAACGCACGCAAAACTTTTCTTTCGAAAAGACTAAGGGCTTCCTCATCCGCTTTTAGTAACGTCGCCTACCATGATCATTTAATATTAATTTCGAAGACAAAACAATATCCCTATACTTCGAAAGTCAATCAATTAAAGGTATCGAATTGGAGAATATGAATGGCATTCACGGGAATATGCAATCGGCGACTGTTTCATGCGAGGACCGTGAGAAATAGTTCTTTTATTTCTCTAGAACAGTGTCGAAGAAAAGTATAAAGCCACCGCAAGGCTTCGAAGGCAAGTTGAAGACCACGTCATAGCCAGGTCATAGCCAAAATTTAAGACCAGCTTACCTGCTAAGCACTGAATCCCAAAGAAGAACAGAGACTAGAAGGTACTGGTTACAATGGACTGTGGAGGCACTATACCATTCAGCCTATGCTCTTCGCTTTGATAAATCACACGGTGACGATCATCAAAACTGCAGCACCAAGTAGAAGTTTCAATCATCATTGCTCATCACTAGCGACCAACAGGCTGTATGTTTTAGAGCCTTCTACGATGAACTACAAAATGTAGAAGACACTGAGCTGTTAGACTACCTGTGATTCTAAATTTTTTGGTTTCTTCATCACTCCTCGGCCACAATGAATCCGATCCATTGGTCTAAATGAAGCAGAAGAATTTGTCGTAGGGACTCATTGTTTACCTGACTACCACCTACCTACACGGCTTGTCATACTTTTCCTTGCCTTTCATGCTTTTTCTTGTGAAATCTAGAGTCCGTGATGATAGACACCCATAGGCTGAGTGTTCCTACCACGACGATGTCGAGCCAAAGTTGTTCATGCTTCTCGTTACCTCGGTACAGCTTGTGGATTTTTCTTCTTCCATAAAAAACCACCAGAAATATTTTTCTTTCAACGGTTTAAAAACTGAACTCTTTCATGCTGCTAGGCTGATCCGATAATGCCCTTCTCCGGCAACAAATCGAAATGACAAGAAACGTCAAGTAAGAAGATCTCCAGTGACATTCTTGTAGTTTTGAAATAAGCCTTGTGCAGTTAACACCTTTAGAAATAGAGACACGGTGATTAGACAGACTCTTTATTTGTCTTCCACTCTTATTGTGAAGTTCACATTAACCCCCCAAGTTGACAAACCCATTAACTACGTCACTGTCATGCATCCCTCATCATACGGATAATCACACCGAACGCACGACGCTTTCCCGAAGTCCAAAGTCCATTATTAACATTTCGAAAAAACCCACCATTGCATTAATACCAAATCTCCCATTTCCGTTGAGGATTCCTTCAGCTCTTTGGTCATCGCTCATAATCAGATAACAGTCAACTTCAAGCAATCTGCTTAGTATTTACCATATGTTCAGTACCTGGGAGCGCTTAAAGATTCCACAAAATAAATGACATGCTACTCCATCCAACCATTGACTGACCATGCCCCCAACCTTCATGTTACCAAATGTCTTTCTCGCACCATGCCCTGCAACGAAGCCATCGCCAGCCCATACGGGAGTCAACACCGGTCTTATCTCCTCCAAGAAATCTGTATTAAATTAGCCTCTTCCCTTTTGGGGTGCAAAGTGACTTTGCGTGATGTCGGCTGCTACAGCAGCTACGTTACCCGCTTCGCCGGTTCGCTATGGGTTATGGACGGAGTGCGCATAAACGGAGAAAATAGCCGGTGGGCAGAACGGAGCCATTTAATCCGTATCGGTGAGCGGCGCAGACGAAATGAAGACAAAAACAAATAAGCGTCAGGAAACGAGTTTGACCGTCGTCTTTACGGACGCTGTCCGGCGAGGTGCTTGAAAGCAAATTTTGTGTCCTAACGAGATTCGGGGAAGTTGTAATTACTTTGATTGCTAGGTAACCTCTTAAATCGGCCTAGGCAGAGGCAGAGGAAGCCCATCTCGACAATCGCGCTTACCATCTGAACGCAGTTTAAAGAGGCCCCTCAGATCAGAATCTGATCAACGGAGTGCTGCTGAACGCTCCGGAGAACAGAGGTGCTTATGAGATGCCTGATAAAAGCGCGCGCGCTCCTGCCGAGACCGACTGAAGGGGAAAGTGATAGAATTGATCACTTTCCGAGATTGTCGGAGGTGTTACCTCATTAAGCTAGGGACGTCACTTACCTCAGTGAAGCGCTTCAAACAGGAATTTAAAAAGTGAAAGCTGCCTACCCTTGCAGACTGATGTTAGCAATGCCACAACCGATCTTCCTACGAGTACAAACCACAGAAATAAATTCCCGTCCAATTTCTTATTCCGTCCATCGTGTCGCTCACACGCCTGGCAACACTGTTTCGCCATCACGTCCCGCATCGCATGGATGGTGACCCGAGACACAACTATGATCAATGCTCAGTCATGAGCGAAAAAATCACTAAACACACCACCACACCACCGTCTCACGCAAAGACAGACAGCACACCAATACCCCACGACGACACAGCAACAATTGATGAAGGAAAAAGAAAGAAAGAAAAAACCCAAAACCTGTCCGGACAACTTTCCAGATTTGGCTTTCAAAGAAAAATGTTTTTCTTTCGTTTTTCGAATGCGGTTTCTTTGGACTCTTTTGTTTGACTTTTTGTGTGAGCACAATCGGAGTAAAGCTCCCCCGCCTCGGCCGGCGACCGACCGGCCCGCCGCCGTCGACACTGGATCCTATTGCCATATTCCTCCATTGACTGCATTCAATTTGTGGAGAAAAGTTGTTTTTTTTTGGTTTTTTCTTAAAGTAGCAGCAGCAGCGGCAGCATCAACCTCTGCACAAGCCCCGCAAAGCAAGAACATAATTTTTGTTGATTGCTGAATAAATAAAGACGGGCAATCATGCGTTCCTCTCCGCCTTCACCAGTAGACGGGGCCAGTGCAGAGCAGTTAGAAGCGAAGACGACGACCATGGCAGTTCGCTTGATGACAATACACCAAACGCTCGGCAGATAGAAGCGGCTGACGAGCAAGAAGCAACAGAAGGAGAAAAGGTAATGCGGTCTTGCAATGGTAGTGGAAGTCACCTTCTCCTCATAAAGTGTGTCAAGCGACCGCAATGCTCTGGTGAAATCAGGTTTCTCTCTGTGTCTCCGCCTCCCTCTTCGTTCTGGCCAAGTGTCGGACAGACTGTCGTTGGCGAAAAAAGAACCAACAACAACAAGATAGCAAGAGGAGCGTTTCTCCGGGTAGCCGGTTCTCGAGAAGTTTTCTTTTGGTGATGGGCTTGTGTTTACGAGAAGCGAAGACGAATTGCCATGGCTGCCTTTCGGGGGTATCGTCTTCTTTACGTTTTTGCATCTGTAGCCCCACTTCAGTCTGATTCCCGGTGAAGAGGAACAGAACAGTATTCATTGCCATCACCTTGTGCTTGGTTCATGCTCCTGAGCATGGGGAGGACGGATGGCGATGAGAAATCTTCTTCCACCGCCACACCGCAGCGTATGGCGTGACTCACTGCTCTTGTCGTGGTCTTGGGTGCTGCCGTTCGCTTCTTTGTGCGTTGTTCGTCGAGTTGCTGTGCAGGCAACGATTCTCATTTTGGACACTTAATTAGCAGGAAATTCATGGCGACAAGTTCTTGAAGGTGTTAACATAAGATGCCTACGAACGGCGATGCACAGAGGCGCGTATTTGCTGTGCGGTGCGTTTAACTGTCGACGAAAGGGCGGGGTTAATTGGGGACATTTGGGCTTTGGGCTTTGTAATAAGCGGGTGCCTGCGCAAATTGCTGACAATTGCATTATGCAAACTGAATTATGGCCCTTAATCGGAGGAAAGATCGACTGTGTTGCTGGGAGGAGAGCGCGCTGCGCGTTTCGTGGGAATTCGCGGGAAAATTAGCAATGAAATTCATACGGCACTGCGAATGTGAAAATTGACACCCTGACATCAATGTGAGATGTTCAGAGATTCGGAATTGTGTCAGCTCGCATGTGAGTGCTAACGAGATTCGCAGTGCAGTTATAATTACATTTGTATTCGTGGAAAATCACCCTGACGTGTGTAGATGGTCAAGCAGGTGATGAAGTGGTTCTTTGTATTGGGAGTCAACTTGAGCTAAAAATCAGGTTAAAAGGACACGTCTCTTAAACTTGAAAAAAATTGCCCGAGACATGATTTGAAAAAACTTTAAACAAGGTAAGACGCACATGCGTCTAGTTCTAAGTGAGGCTATATAACCTTAGTATTGTCTTTCATGAATTGACTGTATTTTCAGTTCCGAAATAAGCTTTACTTAACCTCCAACATCTTCAGTAACATCCGCAAACAAACGCAGTCAATATTGGTATAGAGACAGACTTTACTTCTGGTTGCCAAAGCATTATGCTCAGACTTGTGCAAACAACTGTCGAGTGCGGAGGAAATTAGCATCCCAATGTTACATCAGAGACAATAATGTAAATAAACACAAAACTATCCGTCAAATTGAAAAATGGTAATTTTTTCTCCTTTATACACTAACATGTAAAATGACAGTTGTTTCATGGTTCTTGAGTTCAAGCAGTCTACCTTATGGAGGCCAGAAAGAAGCAGAAATCTTTCTTTTTCATAAAGACACAAAGTGCGTTAACCAGTAGACAAATGTAATGAAATCGAGTGCACTGTATATGAAAAAGGCTCCTGCATATAACTCATATTCCACCGTGACCATCGACTTTTGTTCTAGGCAAGCGAGCTTTGCTTCTGAGATTGATACAGTTCTTGTCTGCTTTCTAGACAGACAGTCAAACGTGTGAAAAGGGTCGAGATCTTGCGATTGCGGTTCGATAAGAACCTAGACTAGAAACGAAAAGCGAGTACTTTGAAAAAGTTGAAAAGTCTTTTACAAAAATAATAATTGAGTGGCACTACAGGAGGTGTCCCGTCCGTGAATCGAAGGTAGACCTTCTGCGTTGCGGTCGACGCACTTTCCACTACGCCACGGCAACCACAATGTCTTTTACAAAACATTCTCATATTATCACCATCGATGATCCACTCCATACCGTCTGAAAAAAAATTGAGATGTTCAAATGATGAGCCTCTATGGTGGCGATAATCCCCTCATTTGATTCAAATTCCTGCCTGGCGAGAGACTCTTTTAAGCTTAGGGACAAAGA
This sequence comes from Eristalinus sepulchralis, assembly GCA_944738645.1. Taxonomy (NCBI): domain Eukaryota; kingdom Metazoa; phylum Arthropoda; class Insecta; order Diptera; family Syrphidae; genus Eristalinus; species Eristalinus sepulchralis. The sequence goes on from OX122886.1 coordinate 62,484,556, forward strand.
TAAGTTGCTCCGTGCCAAATCTGAAGACCTCGATTGATGGGGCAGGAGCTTGTAGCCTAGTCTGACAATTTTGCAGAGCCTGTACGTTGTTCTAGTGCAAGTTAACTTCATTCATTTGCCCGTTTTCTAGTAAATCGCCATCGAATCGTCAAAATAATTCAGCATAGCCCTATCACAATTTTGCTCTTCTTCATATAGTCCATGTAGATCACAGTGGCAATCACATTTCCGGGCAATAGAACAGTCTTCTCCTTTTTCTGAGCAGGTTTACCAGATAAAGTTTACTATTTCGTCTGTTCGGTCGGCTCTGGTATTTAGTAATGGATACAAGCTTCGTTGACGGTTGCGAAATGGCAAGGAAACTCCTTCGGATAGCGTCAAACACTGTTCCTAGGTTGTCTCTCAGTTGCGGTTTTTGCCCAGATTAAACAAACACAACACCCATTTCATAGAGATTCTCCATCATCTTTCTCCATCCACTCCTTAAACCTGCATGTTCCACGAAAATGATCACTGGGGCAATGCACGCACGAGATACCTCCAGTGCGTTCGATCCTCTGCCACTGACCTTAACTCATAAAGATTTATTCCCAAGTTAAACCAGGAGAGTTTATGGATTTGGTGCAACCACCTCGCCCTGAGTCTGCCGAGCCGTCAGTTACCTAATTGCATCTTAGGCACGCCTCTGAAGTCGTGATGAAGAGGACATCCGTACCACGTGGCCAAACCAACAACAAAATAAAACCCTTTCTGTCCGAAAAAGTAGCTGCTCAAGATTGAGTTCTCCCTGCGTTCTCCGTCGCGTTCCCCGTCGCATTTTCCATCGTGTTCCCCGTCGCGTTCTTCATCGCGTTTTTGAGCCTATCTGAGCGAACAACTCCCTCAAAGGCACGGAGAAATCTCATCTCCAACCAAAATTTACGACAGTAGGTGAGAGTTAAAAGAAACACTGAGTCAAAAATTGATAACTTGGGCTGTGATACCAAGCTCGGCCTTCCCTAATCCAGATCAACCTTCTCCTGCTTCAAGTTGATTCACCTAGGCCAATCCTATAAGAAAGCTCAGTGTTGCAGGGCGGATGCTCTTGCCCAATATTTCAGGCATGATGGAAAAGAAATTATGACCCAAGCGGTCTCTTGAGATGTGTCTTCTCTCGCAGACTTTAATCTTCGGTGGAAGTTGTTTCCGAACCAATTGGACCGACTTGGTACCTCGTTTGAACTCGTTTATCCAATTTTTGGCTCTGGAAGGAGTAGAGTCAGCAAACATGGTGCTTGAATATTCACAATATAGGTCACAAGTTATAAGCTCAGTATGGACTTCTGATTCACGCAGATGGAACAGAAGTACATATTTTTACAGTTCTTGAGACCCCGCTTGGCCACTGATAGAATTTGGGGCAAGGGCGCATACGAAAATAAGAAAATACTGAATCTCACTATTGAGTCGCTAACAACACTCAATGAGGACGTATTGCCTACGAAGACTTGTTGTCTAGTTGTCTATGAAGAAGCTTCCACAAAATTCACTCTTCGGAGTCGGCATTGAACTGTAGATCGCTTTTACTCCTCAGAGAACAATAACAAGCACAACAGCGGAATCTAGTTCCTGGTCGCTTTTGGACTGTAGTGCAATCCGATATATTAATTTATTTGTGTAGGGATAGGAAGTTCAGGGTTAGCTGTGAATGCTCTAACTGTAAATTTAAGCTAAAACCATTGAACAAAAAAAAAATGCAAAACATACGAACGAATAGAATTTGGCGAAATTGCTATGACGGCTGCACATACTCACCTTCCAAACTGGTTCCATAGGGAGTTCTTAATGATCATACCCTCCCTGAGTACTTCTCAAATCCAGAACTGTTTCTAAGAACTCACCTCCTTAACACGAGTGCCCTGGCTGCCTCTTAAAGCAAGCACTGGCGAGGAAAAATATGTCACGACTTCAAATTTAAGGAAACGTATTAAACTTCGAAGAGTTTTGAGCATAACCCCAGGCAATCAGTTGAAACTCTTCCACCGGTAACGGTCCCCTCAAAATCTCAATAGACAGCATGTTCGTGGGGGAATGTATTGTTTCTTTACGACTGCCATAAATCCTACACTTCACCGCGTCCAATTACATGTACCCATCACCCTTCGGAAAGCATCTTTTACGCCCGTCAACCCCTGTTCCGCCGAAGAGTGCATTTTACAGGCAAGAGTTTTGCCATGCCAGACACCTTTGCGTAACAGTCCCATAAAAGATGCTGTATCTCGCCATGCAGTTCCTCGAAGACCATTCTCCTCAGATCTGTTCCGAAACCGCTTACACGTCTCGTCATTTGTTACTGAGGGGCTGAATTTTCTCCCGTAATTGGAGTTTGGAAACCTCGGTGCATGTCTGGGCGCCTTTTCCAACTTTACGACCCGTAAAATCTCAAGCTGCCCTAATCATGTAGACCATTTGTTTTTATGCCACTTCCCCCTTCCCTCTTCCCCCTGCCCAGTCGTTGTGCGTCGCGCAACACCTACACTAAAATTTTATCGACTTTCTCCGAATTTATGACTCCCTTTCGGCGGCAACCTTGGGATCAGAAACACTCTCCACTGAACCAATGACAGACCCCCACGGACCTTGCTTGACACAATTTCCAACGTGTTTCCCGTGGTAATGTCTGCCACCGTTGCTGCCGATTATTGCAGTGCAGCGCGCCTGATCTGTATTCAGTCGATGGTGTGAAGCCTAAGAAGGCCACCATCTCTGTGTGTTTTATGTGTTGTCTTTGTCCCTGACTAGTGACTGGCTGCTATTCTAATTGGATTCGGGTTAATCCGATGGAACTGCACTTAGCCGCGCTACGATTTGAGTCACGTAACAAGTGGAGACAGCATTAAGGTCGGTTTGGTTGCAGCTGACTAGACCTTCAGCCGACCGATTAAGACGCATCTGGCACGAGATCTATATCAAGAGTTCCAGCGACTGTTTTCAGAAAACCCGGAGTGCGTGAGAAGATTGCCCAAGCGGTTGCCTCATCCCTTCCGGGCTGTTCGTGCAAATTAACCATGAAATAGTTCAGACAGCAAGCGCTCGAGAGCAGACACAATGGTCAAGTAAATCACAGAGTACCCAAAACAATGGGTCATCGGGCGCTATCATTTTCATGATCACCGTCATTATAATCTTCTTCTTTGGCATCGCCATCGTCGTCGTTGTCGTCATCGCACAAAACCTACCTAAACAACGACGAGCACCCTTACCGGGGAGAGGAGTGAAGGAGGGAGGAGGAGACGAAGCAGGAAAACCATTCGCTTGGAAATAAATTGGCGGTACGGTTTGCCTTTCTCTCTTAACGAGTGCTTGTGCTTGTGTGTGCGTTGAGGTTTTTATGCTTCAGCGATACGCTGCCCCCGCCTGTGTGCGATGATGTGTCTATATTTTCGGAGGGAAACACGATTCGAGTAGTTATTTGTTGGGGAGACCAAGTGATCATTGTCGACTGAAAGACACTTCATGCTGAACTGAACTCACGGCACTTACGAGTATGCTAATGTGCAAGAGATACTTGCCCCACAGATATTTTCAACGAACGACTGGCTTGGTGTTCTATGGACTCGTGCTTGAAATGAGACTCTATTTGAGGGGTTTTCAGAGAGATGTGCACTTCCTTGAACTCGATCTTGTGGCGGCTTCAGAACTCGAGAGTCAACAGCCTAATGGGTCAAAGGCAGAACTTTTTTTTGAAATGTGCTTGCTAAAGCAGCAGGAAAAGCTCAGTAGATGGCATCTGGATGACTCTTAGGCACAAGGCCATCACATCAAGATGTGGCCCTTGTTCAAAGCAAACAGACAGATTGTATCTCTCAATTTGAATTGAACGTCATCCAAGTGCCAGGCGGGAATTGATAAGAGATAAGCCCATCCACACCGAACATCAGATAACGCGGAAAACATCTTTCATCCCTTAAGTGTTGCTCCCTTAATACTGCCGCCGCCGCCGCAGCCGCCACTGTCTGAAGCCCCAATCAAATTAACACATTATGTCTCGGGTCGCCAACTCAATTTTCAACTTCCAACGCAAACAACGCATACACGACCGCAAACAAATACATTAAAAGCAGCAGCAAACGTATCCCCAATTAATTAAGCGCTATAATTTAATCGGAAGTGTGCACGCCGTTGGGGGCTTGCCGCAGTCGGTCCTGTGAAAGTGTCCGTATCAAGAGCAGCCCATCTCCGGTTTCGAATGACTGGCTTTTCTTGGTCGCGAAAGGCTTGCGTAATGAGATTTGGGATCATGCGGCGCAATTCAAAGGGAAGTCACGTGCAACTTACATTACCGCCCATAAAACCATACTCCGCTGGCCATACGCGCCCCCTCTGCTCACGAACCGACAATCCATTCATCGACCCATTTCTTTCATCACTATTACTCCACACATACCCCACCCCCATCCTGGACGATCCAATTACATTACATTCGCAACAGTTCATCCCTTAATTACAATCAAAGTCCCTTGTGGGAATTATTGCATGACATGGGGTTGGCCGCCATACCTACTGGGGGTATCTCTCCTGAAGAGGGTCGCACAATGTGCTTACATCTCAGACAGGTTGAATATGGTGTAATTGCTGGGACTCGTCACGCACCCTAAACGACATCTTACGTGAAATGGGATCTATTCTTCGGCAATCGAGGGGTGCGCCGTCGAGTTTGCTTGTCGGATGTTGGACGTCGTTGTCATCTTGGGTTCGATAAGGAATTATGCGGCATTGTAATCGCCTTACCAGTGCGGTGTGCACCCTGATTGCATTCAGGTCCCGACAAAACATCAAATAATTACAATCGTTCCGCCATTCCCTGTTCTCCCCTGCGACTCATTGAGAACGTGTACACTGCGAATGTGCATCTTTTGTCCGCCCAGAACAAAAGGGGGAACATACTCGTACAGTGGGTCGGGAGAAGTGCGTACCTGCGACCCATAACGGCTGAATGCGAGGTCGTTTACCCTGGCACCCTTCATTTACCTCATCGGTAGTCAGTTAGAGTCGGAGAAGAAGAAGACGCTGTGCAAGGTTCGCGTATATGTATCTCTCCTAGGCCATTTCGAAGTAACAACCAGTATTGTTCTTCTGAAGTGAGCTGCACCCTACACGCTTTCGCCGCAGCAACACCGCGCCGCCGCCGTCGTCGACGTGCAGAAAGACCAAGGGGGAATATTTTGTAAAGAAAAGAAAACAGATACGAAATCTGGGGGATAGAAAATGGAGATACAAATTTATGCTCTGTCACTCATTTCGCTCGCAAGCATATCCGTTTGTATCATCGGATTTACGTTTCAACCTCAGGTGGTTTCACGGGTGAGATTTCACATTGCGACGTGTTGTTGGTGCTCCACGTCCAAACACACACACACACACACAAGCTAACCACGTCCATATGCTCGCGAGAGAGGTGTTGTTGCAGCACTTTGGAAAATTTGATGATAGATAGGAATAAGTGCATCGCTCCGGCACATTGCCCGATGCAGCAACAGCTGCTATAGATGCGACCGACTGCACCAGGTAGTGGATGTGGGCTCTGACGCTGACTCTGATGTATCATATGGCGTTGATGGGGAAATATCCCACGGCGATGCACACACAGTCAGCTCTGTGCAGCATTAGTTTTCCATTTTCACTTTGCTGTTTTTCGTTTCCTCTCGCGCTCTCCTTCTGATTTGTTGTTGCCTTGTGGCTCGCACACACCTATGCGAGTGATTTATATGGTGCGACGTGCGTTGCACGTTGCATCAGAATGCCAGAAACAACAACAACGACGGCGGCGATGACGGGGTGAACTTTGGATGGATGGGAATATGTCCTTAATTGCTTAATGAATGAAATCAATCAGTCAGCGCAAGCCCGTGTTGGAGTCGTGTGTGTGTGTCGGTGTTTTTAACAGCCAGCCGTGTGTTACATCCTGCTAATGGACCAAAACGGATTTCACTTCCGCCCGTGTGAAGCAGCTGAAGGCCGCTTATGGTCTTTTAAAGCATTCATCAGCCCAGCGGCGGCGGTTTACATAATTTCTTTAATGCGAAGGGTTTTCCATTGGCCGCAGCTATTTGTCAGGGATGGTGCATTTTCGGGTTGAACGTTTGATCTCCGGTTGGAGAGGTCCACTTTGTCCCAATTATTTTCACATCGAACCCTCAACCGCTACCCTCAAGATGATTGCGATGCGGGATTGAATATAAGATTACGTTGCTGACAGTTTGACGTTTATTTGACAATCGTGAAAGCTCAAACTGCCGATTTCAACCTGAGGGAATAGGCGAGTGTATACGTGCTGTTATTCCTTCCAAATAAGAGTTCAAACTCGAAACACCCTCATCAACGTCTGCTGGAATGTTTGCGCGTGTTCCCTGACAGGTGAAATTCCGCAACTGTTGTCAACTTTTCAAATCAGTTCTGGGTGTGGAGCTGATTCATGCGCCAGAGGGGACTGCTTTAATACAGAAAATGAAATCTTCAAACAGCTTATCTTCCTGTAGCTGCCTTCATCGTCAAACTCAATGCATCTGCACACTCACTCACAGTGCATTGTTTGCAACTTTAGTTGAAGTTCTATCAGCTGCGTCCTCACTCACCCCTCGCAACGAGAACAAAATAAAACTACTCAGCCAGGAATAGAGAAAGGATATACACTCCATTAGCCGTAACGATCGAAAACTTCTCACCCGCTGTTTTTTGTTTAACTTTCTCCTTCTTATGTAGTCTGCGCACCTTACAAGGTTCTGACGCGTCGTCATAGATACTCCCCGTCCACAGATGGCAGGAGACTCACCGTGGCATCGCATCTAATGAAGCTGAAACACGAATCCTTATTAATCCGGTGTTGAGGGATGATGATTTAAGTCAGCGGGAAAATGTTTTTTTGGGGGGTGCAGGCATAATCTCATGTTTCAGGAAGCTTAACGTCTCAGACGAGCTGTAATTTGTATAATGAGTTCGCGGAAAGGATCTGCACCCCGGCATCAATCAGCCATCACGTCAGTGTCAGCCGGAAAACTGACACAGAACGCATAGAACATCCGACACGTTGACAACCCCAGCAGTATGGTCCATCAGAGCGTGAGAGATAATATCTGATTGCTCCTGGCACGCACAAGTGTCCGTTTCTTGGGCCGACACAAAACGCACAGAATCAGAAGTCGCGAAGCACAGCACAGTTGAAATGCAAATAACCCCTCTTTCATGGTAATTTGCCTCAATTTTCCTCGCGGCTGTTGTTGTAGATGCGCCGCTGCTGCTGCATTCTCCTGGGGCAGCGGCGGCGACGGACCTCCCGTAGATGGTGTTGAGAATCACGGAAAATCACGATCTCAATGAACGGTTTACCGACGATCAACATTGTCGCAACTAACATTAGCTGGGAAACCAGTTTTCCTCCATCCATTCGCATCGCACCGAAGTCAAACTGGTTGCGCGCACTCCCTTGGCGGGGTGGATTGAGGATATATACTGGCTGGCTACTTGTTTTGGCAGCGCAGATACCGTTTAGTCAACCCTGTCCTCCATCGGCGCATCAAAACCTACGTCGGAGGCCTAGACTCAACGTGCGCCACGGTCGGCTGCTGAGTGCACTGCTGAGTGACAATCGGAGAAAGGTTACGTTCAGAGTTGAATGACTGCAGATTGAACTCCATAGCGGGCCGCAGCCGGAAGAAGAGGGCTTAAGCGCTTCAGGAGCGTAATTAAATTTTGCTTGCGATGGCTCGGAGCCAATTGCGAGGCTTTACACCTCCATTTAGCCGTTCATTACCAGTCGCAACGAGCGAACAGTCAGCTCTGAATTTATCGTGATCATAATTTGCGGGACTTTCACTTTTTGCGCTGCCGACTGATATTCGGATTGCGTTTTGTTGTGGATGTTGTGGATCCGACAACGTTTCGTGGGTCGGCTTGTATAGTCTGTGTTGACTTCAGAAATGGGCATGGGTGGGAGATTTGCATAAATTCTGCTTGCGGTTACAGCCAGTACGATGGCGAGTCCATCGGGTGACTCAGCTGCAGTTTCTTGCTTCTGGTTGTTTGGTGGCGTTAGATCTTGTTGTTGGCGGTGATTAGTTAAAAGTGAGGGGAAGAGGAAACATGGGAATGAGTAAATTGGATTTGTTTTAGGGTGTGACGTGGAGTGGGATCGTCCGAAGAGGAATCTTGTGCAATAGCCGAGTGCCAAGAGAACCTACTTCTCCAGTGACAGCTCATGGGAAAACTGCCAAAAGGCTTTAACAGTTGATTCAATGAAACTTAAAACAAATTGTCAGTGTTGGGATATTTGGCATCACTGTGAAGGAGTGAAGTCTTATTAAATTGCACATGTTCGGGGTGGGATGAATACCTGAGCTTCCTCCCAAAGGGATAGCTTAAAGCATCTTTGAAGTGTATCCCAAATTATCCACCCAGACAACAAACCCAACCCAGCTTCAGCTCGTTCCTTACGTTTGCCTCTTCAATACAAAGTGAAGGAAGTGCTAGGTCCATTCACCGGCCAATCTCTAGCGGCATTCAATGTCTACCTGATTCCATCCTCTGATGTTTGCAGTCGAAGACCTTCTGTTTTGCCCCCCTCGGGGCAATGTGCCGTAGATGCACGAAAGAGTCCGAAAACATCAAAAGGCAACAATGCCAGGCAAACGATACCATCACGGTGGGGCGGGCAAGACGAGAATAGCACCAAGAGTCTCAACCGGCATTGGACACTGGGATCGGCTCAATCATTTGGCAGGCCATGCAAATGTAGATTAGATCTCACGAGCAGAAGGATACCCATAGGAGCCAGAGACTCACCCATGGGGATTCTTAAATGCGGTTGGCAAGGATTATTGTTCATTTTATGGGCCCATCGTCATTCATTACTGTTCGCCCTCTTAACTGGGTTAATAATTGCAAGTTAAAAGAAAATAAAAGTCCGCAAATTCGATCAAACACGAGTCAAAGCATCTTTATCGGTGTCGCCCACTTATGCGGTCGTTTTGGTTGCTTTGTTGGCACGAACGCAATAACACGTACGCAGACAGATCTTCAAAAGATGAACACTAGGGCCGTAAAAACGAAATGCGATATTTTATGGGTCTGTTCACGATTTTTTTGTTTTTTTGTTTTTGCTTGTCGTTTCCGTATACGCTCATAGACGCACCGCACAATTTCGGAGAGTAACAGAAACTTTCCCCTTGGAGCGATATCGCAAACTGGAGATGGGCCACATGTAGGAGTGGCAATCGCTTTATGAGTGGACGTTGATGATGATTCATTGGCGTGCATTTGAATGTTAAGTTGATTTCTGTGGAATACCGTCGTCGGGGTTGATTGATGGCGAAACACCTTGTGGTTTCGTACAGATGCTGCTTTGACAGACGGGTTTTGTGTGCGTACTGTCTATGCACACGGAACGGAATTTCGTTTTATACGAAAATTGGTCTTTTGTCTGCCTGGGCAACTTTGCTCGTTGTCGGACTTTGGTGTGGAGATGAAACTGAAAATGACATTTGTTCGGGGAACACAAAGCGAATGTGACAAAAGAAATGACTGAACGTTGTACAAAGACGCTCTCGCTGACAGGAAATTGTTCTTTGTAACCATCGCGTTGTCTGATTCTTAAGAACGAACATGAGTGGTATGCGATCGTAGTATATTCACTCAAGGTCAAGATTTGTCGGTCTCGACTAGGAGTGATTGATATCTTAAAGAGTTTAGGCTTTATGCGCCATTAAAGATCGACTACGTGTCAGTGGCGGGTTCGATCAGCCTGAACGAGTTCAGGTGGATGTTACCAAGGCTCAGACTAACGTGTGATGGTTGGCAAAACTTTTTTTCTTTTTCGTCATCCAACTACAAAAAATGATTTCTTTTTTTTTTCTCGTTTCAGGTAAGCACCCGGATTCCTTTTCCTTACATACACTGACCAACGTAAGTAATCACCGACCGGCGGGCGGACAGGCCTTACCTTCAACATTTCCTTCATAATTTTGATGGTCAAGGTGTGTTCACATGTTCGGCAAGTTGATTGCCGAAAATTAAAATCGCAATTGTTGTGTCTTTCCACGTACGAAGCGCTCTCATCATGGACCTCACGGAAATGATAAAAAGAAGACAAAAAACACATGAAATGAAAAAAGACCACTTAGCATGTCTGTTAACAATTTAAGAAAGCAATTAATTTTATTTCTCTTCGCCATCAAATCATTCTTGTAAGGAAATCATTAATACGTAGAACACTGGGGAGAATTGCTCCGATGGCAAGAAGACCGAGTCGAAAACCTTGTCTAGGTCAATTGCCCACTTTAAACGTTCACAAAAGGAAAGACACTTAAATAGTTATGAGTACGGGCACATTTGGGAACCATGAGTGCTGTAATTTTCCATGAAACCGTCACGTGGGGTATGATAGATTGGGTACTTTGGCATTAACTACATTTATGAATTGCCATAGGACTGTGTTGCGATACGTTTTCCATGGCAATGGGCAGTTTTTTTCGTTGATTTTGACTGAGAGACGCGGATGCTAAGAAATCAATTTTGATGGCTCATATAATAGGGAAACCAACAAAAAAGTTGGACGTAGACTCCTTTTAATTTGCCATAATTGCGCCACTATGCTCAACTACAGATTTGCCATCTGTCATCTGAACAACTTGACTAACACATATTCTTACCGTCGATCCACTCCTCTCCTTATCAACGAGGCAAATTCTTCGCACAGACAGCCGGCACTTCAAACAGTCAGCGCCCAATTTCGAATGAACCATATTTTAACTGCTTAAGTTCACCGCCAATTATCCCCACATCGGGTCGTGACCAAATCAAGGCAACCCCGAAAACCACATTAAACCATATTCTTCATAAGTGAACAGACATTCGCTTTATTCCAAGAAGTACTCGTACTTGTTAATTATTTACCACGAACATACGCACCGACGTTAGAACGCGGTTTCATTTCTCTTGCCCCATTCCCATCCCGCTCGCACACAGTGCTTTATGATGGATGGGAAAACATATCCGAGTTTCCTTTTAAATCTTTTGCTTCAACTTTGAGTTTTTTTTTTGGGTCTAGAGAATTATGTTTTTGTGGTTCGTTTTTGGCTGGGAACAGACAAGTTTTGCAGAGCGAAGACCACTTGCTGTTGACCTGTAAGTCGATGGGTTCTTAATTAATTTGCTCTCACACTTTTCATGATCCCGACGGCTTTTGACAAGTGCTGGCGTCTAGATTTTGAAAGTTCAACAACTTTTGCCTTGAGAGAAGAGGAACCCGTGTTAGGACTACTGGCGTCCCTGGTAAAGGCTTCCATTCAAAGATGCTTGGCCTTCCAGAGAACATAATCGGATGTAACTTTACTCTTCCGAATATAGACAGACACTTTTAAGAAATCCGCTGAACTGTAAAGGACTAACCGGGGTATCAAACGGGTCACTACTCCTTCACCAAGCACCTTGGTTGGTACAGCTAAGCAGCGAAATCGTCTGTTAATGCCGGCGACGGGGGCAATAATACCGCCTTTGCCATGATCAGGTGTCAAAATCTTAGCTCTGATGTGTCATCTGTCCGGTCCACAAGAAAGAACTGCCTTCGACTGCCCCAGCTATCGAATGATTAATCGCCTTAACATTACGAATAAATGCCTCTCGACCGTATTGTGTGAACGCCTGAAACCGTTCGTCAACAACCTGATCCTTTGTCCTTATCAGGGAGATTTTAGGCCAGGACAGTCCACCTTCGACCAAATTTTCAGACTACGACAGATGTCTAGTTTTGATATTCCTACCAAACTCGCCAGATTGTGTAGGATGACGATGGAAAACTCTCGCTGCTCCGTCAAGGTCGGTAAAGAACTCACCGAGACCTTTAATGTCAAGAAAGGTTTTAGACAAGGCGACGCGCTGTCATGTGACTTTTTCAACATCATTCTTGAGAAGATCGTCCGTAACTCACAAGTCACCACCAGAGACATGATTTTTCAAAAGTCAGTTGAACAGCTGGCTTACGCCGATGACTTTGACATGATTGGGCGAACACAGCGAGCCGTCAATGAGGCGGACACACAACACTGACGTCGCGGAAAGAGCGTCACACTAGGCAGCATGTTGCATGTTGGTTGAGGCCCAGGTAAAGGTAGCGCCAGTAAAAGAAGGAAGAAAAGTGGCTCAAGCTCAGACTAGGGAGCTCTGGACGATCAAGAAATTACAACAAACGTGGGTTAAAGGCTGCTGATGCAATGGACCAGGTTTTGAATCTGGGTGCAGCAAAACCGATGACAAGACCTCACTTATTTCATACACGACTTTGCATATTCCATCCCTTCTGAAGAGCCAATTAAATTCTGCTCCTTTTCCAGAGAAGCACAAGCCACTTGAAGAAGGTGCATTGGAGCAGAGTAAATCAACTTGATTTCTATTTCCTTCGTGGTGTGCATCGTCATATTCAACCAAAATGCCATTGAAGCTTGTCACTCAAGCCGCAAACATCTCTCACTCTGCATCCAGTCGCACAAGATGTACCTGGATACATGGCCGCACATTGACAAACATTCGTGTCAAGCACTCTCCAACAATTAGTGCGTTATCCTGTTGACTCAAGCAATAAAACCAGTCCATTCCATTATCCACTGCCACTCATAAACACGCATGTGAGATGAACTCTGCTTACAACTCACTTCATCCTGTCCAGCGAGTGAGCACACGTCGCCGCACACAAGTGTACCCAGTTGATGATATCAGCAAATGTAGGTGCTGTGAATTGCAAAGGTAAACTCACTCCCAGCGTCATTCCCACAGTTCGTGTGCATGAGAAGGCTCTCATTTGACAGAGTCCCACATGCACGCCCCAGCTCTTCAGTAATGTTGTCTTCTGTTAAGATGTTGTCGGGCCGGTAAGCCACCTAGGCACATAAAGCTTCTCCCCTCCGGGAGTCAGGTGTATCGAGTGTATCTGGTTATTACGTCATAATCAATTCGATTCCGTTGGCAGAACTAATATGTGGTACGCCCGGCAAATATTCTAATTTGCAAGCGTGCCGCATGGACTATGCCTCCGTTGCATTTGTTTCCAGTTCCACTTTGATGGCTCCAGAACTCACCGAGTGTACGGTTGCAGGAGTTGTCAATATTGTGAATGCACTTTGCTTTGCTCGGTAACTTCATCCCGCATGCTTGAGTTGCAGTGTACTCAACTGTAACCACACCACACACAACTCAAAGTTGAAGTAACAGCAAACAATGTGTTCTCAAGCTCAAGGTTAAATTTGCGAAGAGAACTTGCTGGTGAGCGTGCTGCGTTGTTGGCGTTGCTCCGATTTGATGTGAGAATATTGGTCAAGCACCTTGTTGACATCGACGACGACGACGACTGATGTGGTTGTGCCTTTGTTTTGTGTTTTTTTTTTTTTTTTTTTTCATTGTTTGGGGAGGTTTTATGCCCTGTTTTAAGGCGAGTGGGTGACATTGAAGTGAACTTTATGCGTATTGCCAAGGACTTGGGTGTGAAAAAGTAATGTTTCGAGGACATTCAACTTGTGTTTATTTTGAAAGCTTAATTTTTGAACCTTACTTTGAATATATGAAAAACTTGTTTCAGTCATTCAGGGTTGATTTACGGCCGGTTTGAATGAGTGTTCTGTGAAAGCATATTCTGGCGTGTGGACGGTGTATTCGCTTTTGGGTCTTCTGCGGTCGGATTTCATGTGTCGATGACATTGACATTATTGGAGGGACAAGCTATTGGAGGAATATATGTAAGCATAGGAAGGCAAAGGATAAAATTGTGACTTACGTCAAGACGTGTGTGTAGTCAGCAATTTTGAACCTAACGTCGTACGCTCTGTTTTCTTCGTGTATCCAATATTCAGCGGGGAATATTTTCCAATGAGCCAATACATGTATCTATACGTTGTATTATGGATGAGCTAGGAACAGAATCATAAATTTTATTAAGGAGCTGATTCCTGGAAAATAGTTTGAGTTTTCATATGAGCGGCCTCGTTTCCACCGATGCCTCCTTTCAAAGGTGACTGAAAGTGACACATTTTACAGTTCATACAATGGCCATGATTTTGTTAAAAAAAAAGCATTCGAGTCTATCACCTTACATATGTGTCAAGTCATATTGGAAACTAGTCATCTCGGAGCGACTGTATTTAGCCTAAGGTGTGAAGAATTCTGAACAGTGCTTCAGTCAGCTTTTAATTGTTCCATGTGGGAATAAGTGCAAACGGGGACCTATGTTCTTTATATTTGAATAATGGGTGTTAACAATTTTTGCACCAAATCTCAGAAACGATCGCCAAATCTCAAAAATTATGAACGATAGAACGCATACGACTACGAACCTCTTGGTTTAGAGAAGTGACGAATGCTCAAATTCCCGATTAGTTAGGTACATTGCAGCTGGAGATGGGAATGTAAGTGCAAGCTTGCACTTTCTGTTATAGTTTTACAGAATGTGGGTTAAATATCAATGCGAATATAAACGAATTTGACTGCCAGATACGACTAACATAATTGAAATAATGTTTTAGTACCGTGCCTTGATCTCTCCCGTTTGCCCGACAAAGTGATACAAATTTTAGTTTTTAGGATTCACTAGTAGAGTGGAATTTTCGAAACATGAAATTCCTTACTTCATGACAAAAGTTTCGTCTTATACAAAATTCGGCTCAAAAAATCACTCAAAATTAGATCCCCGCACGATCCTTAAGGAACCTTTAACCTCATCTTTATCAGGCAACACAGTTCACGCTTGAGATATCTCCTTCTGTTTGAAAATGTAAAAAACGTCCTTTTACGGGCAGCAACTGACGGAAAAACCGATTTATTGCTGTAATTGATTTAAAAGTGCCCCGAACTTGCTGCATTCAGTCGTTAGAGTCAAGTTGTTTAGCGACTGGGAATGCTAGATTTCTTTTCCCAAGGCTTGGCCGATTTTTTATGTTAAAGAATTGCAAGCCATTCGGGGGCTGTGTGGGATTTTGTGGAAGTGCCTTTACACCTTCACGAAGGTCCCAGGTTCAGATATTCAAAATGGGTTTTGGGTCATCTAAATTTTGACACAGCTCCACTTCTTGTTTTCTAACTATGCTAATAATGTATGGAGACGTTGCTGAAATTTTGCCGTTAGGACTAGGCTGTTAGTCCCTTCCCGCTTAGGTGTATGTTCAGAAAACTCGATCCGATTCCCTTCGCTGACTGTTGGTTTTTTAGTTCAATAAGCCTGTATAGCCAAAGAATCCTTCCCTCTGGACTCCGTGGACTTCTATGCACTGCCCAAATTATTCGCGTATCCTAGCAATACCTCTCCGACGTAGAACGCTGTGACTGGTTCCGCTGTGATAGGATGAGTGACCTCTAGAGCCCAACTTCTTTCCTTTGAATTAGAAGTGTAGATTTTGGCTTAGGCTTACTCAATAAAAATTTGTTTTTCCTTAGTCTGTTTTGCGAGGGATCTTTAGCAGGATGCAATTTATAAAGTTCCATTTGGATAGAGGTAAAAAAATCCTTTAAAAATAAATCTAGCTTCGCGTCGGTCTTCCAGATGGAAAATCTATTGATCCTAATGGCCACGAACTATATTGTGAGGAACAGGTTGAAGGGGCAAAGTATTTTCGACTGTAGCGATAGCAAAGCTGTGCTTAATGCCTTACTTAACCCTCTAACCACTTCCAAGGTAGTGCAGGAGTGCAAGTCCTTAGTTTGGTCCCTTGACGCTGAAACTCGTCTGGGTCACCGGATCATGACAATCGAGATTGCAGAGGAACTTTCTAAGCAAGGATCAAAACGGGCATTTATATGGCCCAAACCCACCTTGGGACTGCACGGATCTTCCTTTGTTTAGGACTCTCATCGACAGTTGTGTCTCTCGGCAGAACAAACAGAGATGTCAGGAATCTCCAGAATGCAGGCTGACTAAGTGAATGCTCCCAAACGTCAGCAAGAAATTCGCGGCTTTTCTTTTGTCTCTATATAAGAATGACTGTCACTTCACCTTCGCTAAGCACTTGCGTGTGCTTGCGCTTGCGCTTTATGATGAAACACCATGCGACGCCTATAGAGATGGTGAAGACATTGCAGATCACTTCCTCGGTCAATGTTCCGCCATTGCTCGAATCAGGTCGCGACTGTTTGGTGTTGATGTAGTTGAAGCTGAGAACTTAGGCTTAATAGGCTTCTTATTCTTAGGAAGACTAAGAAATTACATTAAATGTTGGTTGCTGCTTGGTAATGAACCAGTTTTAGAATCTTAGCACTCCAGTGCAGCGTTTCTCAATCTCCAACAAAAATAAAAATATAACTTCAGCGCGAGAATTTGCGCACTCACCGCTGGCTATGGTGGCCGCAGGAAATCTCCTTAACTATCTACAATTATGACTGTCGACTATATACTGCGCACATGTATCCTATTTAGTCTTCATTTACTTTTAGATCGCTTGCTTTTTAGTCGTCGCTAGAAGCACCCTCAGAAAAAAATCTACTAGAGCAGTAAAAATCTCTCGGTGTAGCATATCCACCAGCCTCCCCAAACGGGCCACCTTGCAGCAAATCACAAAGAAATGAGGTAAATACATGTGCTTGACGGGTGGCTGCATTTGTTGAAAACTAATATCGACGCCTTCAACAAGCATGACAAGACGGACGCTAGACTTGTCTGAATTGACTGCCTTAAATCAATTTTCCACCAGCCTCTAATTTGATTTCTCATCCTGACGAACGGTTAATGGAAAACAAAAAAAAAAACAATTACATGACTCACCGGCAGGTTGCGTTGATTGCATAACGTTGCATAACGATTGCTGCACATCCAATTGTGTTTTTTCTTCCATCGTTTTGTACTCCAGCTGCTATTGAGTGTTATGAATTATTTCTTTGTTCAATCAAATGGAGTCACTCACACGAGCGCCCCTGGTCTTCAAGAAGACACAACCGCTCGTTTGAGAAATCACAATTGAAAGTGCTGCTGGTCAGGTGGATGGTGTTTTCTTTCGCTTGTCCGATTTAACTACTGTGTGCCATTGCGGGGCAGAAATAATGAACTGCAGCGTGGAGCAATAGACTGGTTGCAACCAGTTAAACTAGATCCCAACTAGAGTGCCATACATTCACGCAAAACTGCGGCTAAGACGGGAGCCTTGTGAGATTTGTTCACCGCCGGTCAACGTGTGTAAACTTCATGCAACCGACTACTGTTGTTGTTGAGTTGACCCTTTCCAGCGCTGACGGGGATATGCAAAAGGACGTACAAATTTATTACCAAACGTGAAGCACGAGGGGGGAGGGGGGAGAAATCCAACAAAGTGAAGTGAAATCTCTCCATTTCCATTCAAGGGTAATATAAGAGCTTTATGCTTAATCCATCGGAAAACAGAGAAAGTACTTTCTTTCAGATGACCTCCTCCGGCAGATTGTGTAGTCCCCACGGCGAATAGCGTCTCCTCCCCCTTCACTGGAGTTCACTTTTTTCCCTGACTGCAACGAGGGAGGGGTTCCTCGCCGTTTTTCCGTTTTGACTTTATTAATTACTTTCCTTGAAAAGGCGCAATATTCGTATCACTGGCAGTTGTGGGTCGGCTTGTATGCTTATCTATCGGCTACTTTCGGGCCGGAGATTACGCGACCTCGGACCGATTAATTTGAATTTAATTTTGTGGAAGAGCGGCAGCGAATACAATACCAAGCAGAAATCAAAACGAAAACAATTAGAATGCAAATGAGTTGGGGGTAGCGATTTAATTTCGTCTCCAGGACTCCAGGACGCCGTGGCTAAAGAAACAATTATTGTGGGGCCGTTTTTGCTCGAGTCCTTTCGGTCATTAGACTGAAATTATGGAAGGACAACGGCGAACACAATGAAAACGAGGCAGAGCACAGGGTTAGTCGAATGTAATTAATATGGCACTTTTGGTCTTAGGGGTTCGGCCCACTTTGACCGCCCTAGGGGGCCGGGAGTTAAATGGAAATAACAATTTACAGGAGCGCCTGCACCTAGGGGCTTCTGAATGGGATCCGATATTTATTACTTTCAAATTAATTTATCTTTATTTGAAAAATTTTTAAAAGCAATTCGAGTTGACACTGCCGCCGGCTACATGGGCTTTGGAATTGAGTTACGAAAGTTTGGAGATTATTTTGATGGGGGGGTTGGAACTGACTGTGAGACTGCAAAAAACAAAATCTTGTCAGTTGATAAATGCCGATCTGCTGGAGAGGGAAATTATTCGTTTTTAGGTAACCAGCTGCTCCTGTGAGCGGGGACCAACAGTGCACATCTCACTCGAATGCATTTTCATCTGTCAGGGTCGCCTGATTGAATGCCTTTGACTTCAGACAAACAAAGTCTGTTTTCAGTCATTTGCATTTTTAATCAAACCATCCAACAGAGCAGTCACGCCCACACAACAACCACAGAAGCGAGGACACAATAGACAACAAAAATTCACCTCAAATTTCATTATGGCGGAAGAAAAACAAAACAAATACAACGAATCAAAGGAACGAAGAACAAATTTATAATTCCTTGTCCTCGGCGACATGTGCGGGGAAATTTCATCTGCAATTTTGAACAATGACAACGGCGGTGGCGGCTGTGGAGTCGCGAGGAGGGGACATCGTTTTTCAATTTCAATTCTTTGTAACTCGCAGCAGACGACCAAGCGACAGAGACAGTAAATTCAAATCTCGAACACGGAAGACGAGCAGTGATGGAGTGGGGGCGTTGGTGGTGAATGGTTGAAAGCTTGTAAGACAAAAGAAAAATGCTCCACTGTTTCAATTTGTTCCCAGTGCTTTATCGACGGCATCGATTACGTACACACATCCACGCGAACTTCAAATCATCTCTTAACCAGAAACACTTTGTTTCTGGCATACCAACCCCACCCTGGGGCTGGGGCATAAAAAGCAGAAAGGAATTGGAAAAATTACCCGAAAGAAACGGAATGAAATTTTCAATTATTCGTTTTCCTCGTGATTTTCCTTCTTGAGTTTGATTTCTTTAATTTTTTTTTCTTCGCTCAGCTTTGTTGTGCTTCGTTCGCGATGGATTTGGGAGGAGCAATTGAATGTCAAGCGTCTTTATAGAACTGGTGTGACCAAGGCGACGCCATAGTGGCAGGAACAGAGCCCACTTCAAGCTAAGTTAAGATGAAGGAAAACGATTTTTTTTGTCTGCTTCCTTTGTCGTCCTCTTTGGCAATTCATCCATCAATTTATTGGGAATTACCTATGATACTGGTTCCATAGCTGCAGCGCCAATGGAGAGC
Source organism: Eristalinus sepulchralis (assembly GCA_944738645.1). NCBI lineage: Eukaryota > Metazoa > Arthropoda > Insecta > Diptera > Syrphidae > Eristalinus > Eristalinus sepulchralis. The sequence goes on from OX122886.1 coordinate 62,503,830, forward strand.
CGTCATGCTGGAGGTGCTCATCAGCCCGCCACCCACAGACTTAGTGCTCTTAAATTTTTTATTTCCATTTTTCGCTCGCTCCCTTCTTCTTCTGTGTGCTGAAGTGGAGTTGGGAAATTGCTGCTGAGTGCTTGTATATATTTTTTTTCTTCTTTTGGAATCGTTTTCGTTTCGCCTGTACTCTGGTGGAAATGGAAAACCCCACCTTCTGGTGATTTGATTCGCTTTCCAGTGGGATTTTCTTTCTGTTTCTGTGCTTCACCTTCGGCTTTCCCCCACGACCAATCCTACTTTATCGCAGCAATGGTGTCTTGTTTTAATAGCTGTGAGGATATTTGCTTTTCGTCACGTTTAAGGAGTGTCTAATGGTACATAACATTCATTCATGTACTCCATAGCAGTGGGTTAATCGTCATTAGTGACACTTCTCGGTTGTCGCTGAGGACAGAGTGAGTGTTCCCTAAGGAATATTTATATTTCTTTTGATCTCGTAATTAAGCTCTGTAAGGATGACTGTTTAAGGAGTCCTTTAATAAACTTATATGCTTAAGAACTGCAACTGTGAGGACGGGAAGGTATGATTACTCGTTCAAAGAAGAGTGCTAAATATTGTTAATTTGGTAACAGTGAGCAGTGACTTAATTGTGGGACTATAGAATACGAATCAAAATAAGAAAGGTGGAGAAGATGATAGGGTGCCTTTTAGGAATGTCTATATTTAGAGTGATCGGCTTAAGTTTCTTGGAACCATAATTTCAATTTACCTTGTTGACACATTTAAGAAAGAAGATGTATTTTTTCAACTTTAAACAAATGCGGGGCGGCTTACCATGCAATGGAACGATTTTCGAACATCTCAGGACTTTAGATATTTCAAGATCTTAACTACATGTATCATTTTAAGCAATCCGTGCAACAGGGACCAGGTACAAAATGGTGCATACTGTTAGAACGAACACAATATTTTCATCTTCTTCTTCTTCTTCTTGTGACACTACAGTCGGGGCCTCAACCAACATGTCTCTACAGCCGGCAGGGTCTTTCGCTAGCTGCTGCCAGTTGCGCACTCCAAGTTGGTTGAAGTCCTTCTCCACTTGTGTGCGCCACCTTAGCCAAGGCCGTCCTCCATCGCGTTGTATTCGCTCAGATTTGAAGATTTTTCGGGCCGGACTAGTGGTGTCTATACGCTCTACATGTCCTAGGTATCTGAAGCATTGTATCCAAAGACGCTTGACTAGGCGCAAGTCGCTCTACAGTTCATAGAGTTCGTCGTAAAGAGAAGACGATTTTACGACTAGACAAGGACTTCCTCATCCGCGCCATAAAGTAGGACTAGGGTTATCAAGCTGTTGTACAAAGCAAGCGTAGTCCTTCAAGCGATGGCTGTATAACTCAATAGCCACTTGAGCCCAAAGAAGCACGGATTAGCAAGATTGATTCTGCGTTTGCTTTCTTAACTGATGTTCTCTCTATTTGCAGCGGAGCCTAGGTAGACGACGTCCTTGATTACATCGAAATTCTACTTTCTAGTGTGACGCTTTGTTCTAGACGTCGATGTTGTGTGTCCTTCCTTGATGACAGCATGCACCTCGTTTTCCCCTTATTCACCACCAGACAACAATATTATCACTTCAGTCAAATAATGAATCACCCCATAATCTTATAAGCTTGGACCCTGTGACCAAATCAAATCACAGATTTGTTTAGTGCTCCAAAAATGTTCACCATATACTTTAGCTTGTGTGGAAATTTAAATTTTAGCCTTCATTTCATTGCAATACATTATAAAGTCTACATATGCTTGAAAACTCCAAGCTTAGGCAGTAGTTGGTTTGAGAATGACGAACGTTGTCAAGCAGGCAAACCGGACTCTTCATATTTTGGGTGAACATGAGTTTACCCTCTTCAGCTAGCACGGTTTTCTGCCAGTTGCCTTCGATTTCGCACACCACGTTCTTCGAGGCTCATCTCTAATTCTGTACGGCATTTCAGATGAAGTCGTCCTTTGTGTCGTTGTCCGACTTTCTCGGATTCAAAGACTATTCGTCGTGGAGCAGTGTTATCCACTTGCTCTTCCTGATTTAGCCACTTTAAGCATTAACTCCTTAGACACTCGACTAGGCGCATGATGCCGTACTGCTTCTGTAGTTCGGAGCTCAGTCTGTTTCTGCAGATGACATTGCAAAATATCAACCATAGCTCAGTTTACGTCAAATTAGGATATTTATCCATGGTTAAGGGCAATCCAGTATGCATTAGAGTGAACCTCAAATAAGTGTCGTTGCTAAAACAATCCCTTAATCACTTTAGTCTGATTAAAACACGTATGCTAAAAAAAAGGTAAATGCAAACCTTTCATACAGGGACAGCCTAGTTAAGGAATCGCAACCGTCAAATAACAGCGAATGGATGCGTGATGCTGCAAACTGGGTAGAAAATTGAAACCTTTCGGTAGCCTAATGCCATAACGTAAAGGGTAAGAGCGTCCACTTGCACGCTGTAGGTCCCAACTTTAATTCCAGAACTGAACAGAAGCGTAGAAGGCACCATTGTGCGCTGTAATGCAACTCGATTATGTATTATTTTTATTTACACCAATATCACAGTTTCTCTTTGGATAACTTTATTTGATTTAATTTTGCATCATCGCACTCAATGTCACATAACGCAAATAAATCTAATAAACTATGGGCGTTTTGCAAAAGTGTTACAAATCACAATTCCAACACCCATGCATAAATTTGCATTGTCTCCTTACACTCTGCAAATATTTCATTTGTGGCAACAATGAACCCAATTTTTTCATGCAGCCTTGCCCAATCGGTGACATTAATTAGCCGATGTTCGGGGTGAAGTATATCCAACTAAACATCATCATATTTAAAATCATTTCAACACCATCCACACCAAACAAAAAAACTCACACGAAAGATGCCGAACACAACTCGTACCCATCCAGACAAATACTTTTACTTTTCGCATGACACGGAGAATAACCGAAAAAAAAACATCATACAAAACAGATATAAATAACCAGACATCGGCACTGCAAATGTTGCAAATCAGTGAACGTGAAAACGTGAATTTTGATACCACACAGCCGCGCGAACAGGGCTGCGAAGACGGCGAAGAGAAAAACCCTCCTCATTAAAATATGAATGCAAATTTCCAGCAACATGAATGACAAAGCGAAAGAAACCAAAAAGACACCATTTAGAGGCGAAGCAGAGGAGGAAAAAAATCGAATTAATTAGGCGGCATAAGCATGAGTCGATATAAAAACCAGCCGCACACACACACACTGCCCGCTGTCCCCTTCGTTTTTCTTTCTTCTGTTTGTGGAGCAAAAAAAAAATTTCAATTTCGTTTTAGCCAAACCATGTCAGACCTCTTTCGCCGGCGTGTTACCGCAAAAAAAAGCAAAACAAGAAACACAGAAAAGCAATTTTTTGAACAGTACCTCGGCGGATATGCACAGGGGTCAGACTCGGGTTGCAGCCACTCTTATGGTAATACGATTCGAAAAGCAATCGGGATCGGCACCGGCGGCGGTGAGTAAGAGCGCATTAGCATTAATGTGCCCGCTTGGCCTACAGAAGGGCCCATACGCTCATCGAAAAACAGGGGAGGGGTCATAATGTGAGCGGTTTAATTTATGATCAGCTGCGGAAACCGTACAAAATTAAAAAGTCAATCGAAACACTATCTCTGTGAGCCACTGGCTTACGGAGATAACGTTACGAGGGCAGCAAACGGATTCGCCGGGCTTTCGGGATTGCGAATATTTGATTTTATAGCTGCAGCAACAGAGGGCACGGCGTCGATAGAAATGACAATCCTGGTTGTCGAGGTTGGTGCTATTGAACTTCGCCTTTGTAAGGGAAGGCGGCCTTGATTGGTGACATTTTCCAGAGTTTGGCTTGGAAGGTCAATTCAGCGCACCTGATGGTTTGTGCTTGAATTGATTTTAAGGTTCATCTAGGCAGCGACTTTAACTTATTCGGCGTCTGTAGCTGCTTTGAGCGCTTTTAGTTGCTCCTGAGGAATCATTCTCCCGTGGGTATAGGGAAAGGACACAAGAAACTTACGCCTCTAAATACACCCCCTAGATGAAACACTGACATTTATTTTTTGCTATGCGCGCCATTTTATGGTGAAGAACCAAAGGCATCGGCATCTGAAGAGGACCCAATCCAGTCCTCAAGTGGTTCAATACTTTCGTCAGTGAGTGAACATAAGGGAGTTTTTTTTGGAGAGAAGAACGTCGTTGATCGAATAGTGTAGTCAGGTTCGTCCTTGACGCTCAAGTTTTCATTCTCTAAAAAAATGGCGAATAAACTAGCCAAGATAGAAAGATGATGAAATGGAAGGACAGTAAGTGAACGAAAGCTGAATACGTTAAACAGATAGCGGACGTAGCTGTATGAGTCCCGGCTTCTTTTACAACAAAATTCGGGATGTCAATATTCTTTGTGAGCTGTGAGGCGTGGATGGTGAGGGAGCGTACACACAGGGTTGTCAGCATCTAGAGTTAGGTGAACATGAAAAAAACTTCCGAGATAGACCAAAGTCCGGTTCAAAAATTAAACCTAGACTCTGCTACGAACAAGCAACCACACTTGCCTGCCCATACCTACCACAACAATACGACGCATACCACTTGAGGCAGGATAGAGCAAAGGTAGGATAAAGCAAAGTGAGAAGACAAAAGGGCGAAAATAGAGGATGTGCAAATGCCCCGCACGCCCACTTCCCGTATCTTTGTAACCACAAGGAATCTAAAATGAAAGAAACCTTCACGAGCACAATTCTTCCTCTAAATTTGATCGCCTTTCACTTCTTCTTTCTTCTCTTCCTCTTCTTCCTTTTTTCTCCTCCTCCTTTACTTATTTTTTGTCTATATGACGCCACGACCCTAAATGGACATAGGCTTCAACGAATAGGCTTCTCCAGCTAACGGGGTATCTCTTAAGCTGTTCCACTTTTCGCCCATCATCGACATCACCATCGAAAGGAAAGTAAAAAAATGGGCTGCTTTGACAACTTCTATGCCCAACAGTATCGTTTTCCTGTCCGTCATAGTTTAAATTTTTCTTTAAGAAGGCATGTAGAAATATTTCTAAAATGGCCAAGAGGTACTCGCCGGGATGGGCTGGGAATGGCGACGGTGCAGAGGGAAACCAATGTTGAGCAGCTACTTCTACGGACAGAAAGGGCTTTGTTTCGTCCATTTGTCCATGTGGTATGGATGTCTCCTTCATTACAACTTCCGAGGCGTAACTTTGATGCAATTCCATCAAGAAGGCGACCTCTTTGCAAACCCGCTTGGTTGCGCTTGGGAACAAATCGTCATAAGTTAGAGTCGATGACGGAGGATCAAGCGGCCTGGAGGCCTTTCCTGCGTGTGTTATCCCGGCGAAGCCCTTATGGCAAAATGTGGGTTATGGAATGATGGAATGATGATGATAACATTGCTTCGTTCTAAAATTAAAATTTTCAGTAAGTTTGAAAGATCACCTATAGTGTGTTTAAATATCCTCGTGCTTCACTTTTTAACTCAATTCAACGCACAAGAGGTCGTACTCGTTCGTTTTCATCGCATTTTCATTACATCAAAGCAAGTTGAATCCCTTAACCAGACTCAGGCTTCATACAAACCTTCATTTATAAATTTATAAAGAAAATAAGCTCTCACTGCATTTATTTATTTTCTTTTCACATATAATGCGTTTTAACGTCACGCACCGCAGAAAAATTATGAGCAAAAAAAAAAAAAACGAAAAAAATAGCAGTCCAATCCCCAACAGATGCACTAGTGATGTGAACAGAAAAAAAAATGCTGAAAGTTTATTAAATCTTCTCCATTCAGTGAGAGCAGTTGTGATATAATTTTCATACGGGTGCGGGATGAAAACCCGCCGTTGCAGCTTTTCACCGCACGAACAAAACGAATGCATTTACAAATGAGTCAGTGGTCTTGTGACTGAGATGCAGTCGCGTGGAAAGGCGTAACATTTCGTTATAACCGTGTTACACCACAATTGTGTGCAGCTTGCTTTAATTTCATAAAATAATAACAACGTGTGAATTCATTTTCCGAATTGAATTGATTTCTGATGATAATACGGACCACTTATTGAATGAAACTCTGTTGAATGGAGGGGGAAGCCAGCGGTATAAATGTGGCATCAGTGAAAAAGGCATTTATTTGAGAAGGACTTGTGGAGGTGGCTTGACGTTGATTTAAATGCACGTTCTACTTTAAATTTCGTTTAAATTTATGTGAAATTTAAAAATTGCACTCTGTGAGAGGAGAACTGATAGATGACTGATAGGTTGATGTTAGTTGAGGATCCACAGTTGGTTATGCAACATTTTCTTATTCAATTAGGATATTCATGTGATAAAATAAAAAATGGTCGGTTGCACTTAACAATCCTCGAAACAAATGCCTCGGATAGAAACAAGGAGCTCTTTAAAGACTAGGAACGCCGAATTAAAATCTACTTAAAATCCACTAAAAAACCTCCCTCAAACCCTCCCCTGATACCTGTGTGACACGACGAAAGAGTAGTCGAAACGTGGGGTTCGGTCTACAACAGTTCTGGCTAACCCTGCTAACTTACTGATTCCTCAACCCAAGAAATCATAACGTGACTGTAGTGTGGAAGATTGCATTCGGTAAAGCGAATTTACATTCATATTGTACTCTGCGTGGCTCCAACTGGTAACGTCTTGAGAACAATGCTAAGTGTCTCAAATACCCAGTACGGTGTCAGTGAGAGAAAAGTGATGACACAATACAATACAATACACAATACAAGCGGTTGCACTGGTTCCTTCTGGTCTGCTGTGCCATCCTTCTTCTTTTTCTTTCCATGGTGCTATAGGCCGTGGTGAACCTGGGCCACAACTAACATGTCTCTCCAGCTTGCACGATCTTTCACCATCAAGTTGCGCACTCCAAGTTGGTTGAGGTACTTCTCCACTTGTGTACGCTGTCTGAACCTAGGCCATTCACGGTTGCATTGTCCCAATGGCTTGGATTCAAAGACACTCCGGGCAGAAGCAGAGTTATCCCTCCACTCTATATATCCTAGCCATCTTAAGCGTTGTATTCGTAAACTCCTCACTGGCCGTATACCGTTGTACATTATATTGAGTCTGTCGTTCTTCTCTAGATGTCATCAATGCAAATCGCACACGCAAAGTTTCTCTCCTTTAAACAATGTCCAACAGGGATGATCGATGCTTTGAACAAAACCAGCTTGGTGTTTTGTGAGCCCTCTATGCCACAACTGCCTCTTGAGTTCAAGAGAGTTTAGAGTCGTTGCCCCTATTTGCTGCAAAGGCGACGTTGACAAAATCCTTTACTAGCTCAAAGGTCTATCATTGTGACGCCCTGTCTAGAACGCTCATATTGTGTGCTCTTCCTTGATGCTGCATATACTTTGCTTTGTCCCCGTTTACCACCAGACCCTATTTTCAGCTTCGGTTGCAATGATCAAAAATGTCCCATTGACGGTTCGTTCTATTTCAACAACAGCCAGCGAACCCGCAGTTGAAGGGACTTCTGGAGACCATGCCTCTCGTGTGGAGTTGCGAGTATGACACAATCCTTTCAAGCATAAGAGCTTGTCATAAAATTTTCCTTGAGATTAAGCCAAAAACACGCCAAAGCCAAGCTCCATCGTTGGCCTACAGAATCTGATGAGCTTAGTAGCTTTTTAGCTCGTCACTGTGCATACTACCCTTAAATCGACAAAAAGGGAGTGGATGTCGATCTCCGGTTTTTGGTCTTCTCCCAAATCTGCCGCAGTGTGACCATTTTATACAACTTGACTTACCGGACCTGAAACCATATGGATTTGAGTCTATTCCACTATTAACGAGCAGTTTCACAAGTTCACTAGACACAGAAGAGAGGATATCCAACGCTATGTTATATAGACTGATAGTAGTTGGTGCAGCTGCGGGGTTAGCAGTCCATTGACAGTGTTTCCATAAAAATAAATTTGCGAGAGGTTTGGATAACGAACCTGGACACCTGTCTACATTGTAGGAACAGTACCAATCTCTGATGCTGAGTGGACCTGGCTGCTCTTTAAACAGCAGATACAGGACTTGCTGTCACCTTCACCAATATAGACAGACAACGAAATAAATGCTGCGTTTACCAAAGGGATTCCTTTTGTAGTTTGGATTTGCTGAATCAATCTCTAGTGTCATTGAACTACAGACAAAATTTATTTATCAAAAAGGAGAATGTCAATTCTCTGATAACCCTCCACGCTGCTCTGCAATATAAATGGATAAAGCGTTCACTGAAATCAAAGGCAAACATATCAAAAAGCATTTCATATCAAAAAGTTATCACGCTGAAACACAACAAGCAGTCATCCCTTATCACTTGATCACATCCTGTACAGAAACTTTACAAGACTTCTTTCTCAGCCATCTGCTGGGATTGCTCTTTGCCAACAGTAAATAAAAAAAAAAAAATTGATAACCACCCCTCTCGCAAGTGACGATCGATGCATCGTCATCATAAATATTTCATCACCCGCCCAGCGTCTTCCGACTGACGACGAATGCACGATTAATGCCGATAAGCCAACACTATTAAGGGGGTCATTCATATTTCATCAGACGTCAGCCGGATCCGACGATTCCAAGCTCCCGAGCTGTAATCAATTTCACATGCTACATCAAGTGCCATGGATCCGTTTATAAATCTAAGGGTATTTCCTTTTAATCATCTCGAAAATTTCATGTGGATTATGCATGGCTCGCACGACTTCGCGCCGACGACGGCGATGCTACACCCCACACTGTCCGACCGATATGTAGGACAGAAGATTTCTCAAAGTGCAGCAGACGCGCAACATGTGTATGAGATAAAAATAAAAAGAAAATATCGCTCTATAGATGACACTCATAACTCAGCATCATAAACAATGTGCAGAGCCGTCCAATAATGACGATGCCCCTCACCCGGCAGCGCTCCGGCTCGCCCCAGCCATCTTTTGGGGGCTAATCAAAATAATTCATCCGAGAGTTTATTTTTGAATGTTCCCCACATCGTGATGTGTTTCATGCGCGCCGCAGACGCGATGCATCACGCGACCAAATGGCGACGACATACATTTCGGATTTCAGATGCTTCACCCGTATCCCACACACAGTCCCGACAAATTTTGGGATTCTGCCCAAAAGTGTTCCAGATTTCGTTTTAATTTGGCTGGGTGGACTCTTTTTTAAGGCGATTAATGATGCGCCATAAAAGTGATATGCTCGGTGCATGTCGAATGGCAAGTTGCGGGGCGGCCGGTTCGCTTCATGATGCCGCCTCATGGAAATTGCTTGGCCTGGATATTGTGAAAAACATGAGATATGTGCATGTGTGCCGCACACACAGCGGCAGTGTGAGACGTGCCGATAGTTTTGTGAGTTTCGAAAGTGAACACGAAGGTTTTACGAGCCGCCGTCGAGGGCGGTGTTGATTTTCAGCTTTGAAATGGGAGCAGTAGCTGCCAGAATATCGGTGCGGGAATTGTATTTGTGCTTTCACTGACCAGTGCAGACTTTGGATTCACTTCCATTGGTTGTGTGGCAAACATCCGTTTACCAAGCAAATAAAACATTTTGAATCGAATACTCAGCCGTTGGCTCATGGTGTGAATGGAGGGAGGGGGTGTGTGGATTATATCCGGTGCACTGAAAGGTTGGAAGTGCTCCAAGTTTGATAACAAGAGAAAGAAAAACAAATGTCCAATGTTTGGGGGGGGCATCCCACATAACCTGACAGCTCTTCAATATTTTCAGGATTGGAGTGTCTCCAGCGCAGATAGAAAACTGATCGCCCAATAACCTCATTTGAACCCAGGGCAGACAATCAAAAGCCGTTGAAACAAAAAACCCCTTGATGCTGCCAGCCAATTATGCAGCTCCATTTGAACGTCTCAGACTCCGATTGCACTTAAATTAACTGTCTGGCAGATCATTACCGTCAGACTTCCCGCCACCCTTCGACTTCACTTCAATTGATGTGTGATTGGAAAAATCAAAATAATTAGACACAATTCACGGAATTCAAATACCCATCCGAGAGTACAACAACATCTATGCTGCAGCCCAATGCGCTTACGAGCAGCTCTCCCGATTGATTGCAACACACAGCTAATCATAATGCAACCACACCACGACCCACATTCAGTGCTCTCCGCATTTGATCCGCGTCGAGATCTTCCCGGATGTACAGCACACAGCGTTTGTTGCGTCGCGTCGCGTCGCTCGCGCTACCCAACACACTCCCCTCGCGCACAGTCTCAATTGCCTCGGCCCAATTCACTTAGTCCCGGATACTTTCAATGAGTGCGGCACAGCACTCCAAGTCCAGACGAGCAAATGAGGAGCAAGAGCCCAGTAGGCAGACAAAAAAAAAACAACTTTTAGATTACAGGGGAAAAACGAATCATTATGCCGACGACGGCGGCGTGGCGGTGGCATCTAAGAGATGGTAGACACCTAAGCAAACAGGGGCTCCGATGCAAAAGTCTCAAACTCAGACGAAGACGAACTGAAAGAACCACAGTCGTGTAGCTCAAGGTACAACTCCAACTGGTCGGTGACTGTTTCTAGGTCACAGCCATTTGCTAGAAAAGAAGTCACCAAGCACTTATGAAAAGAAAAGAAAAAACTCAACCGTGGTGTCTGAATGTAGCACCAGCAACGAGAGTTTGTAGTGGTTTCTAACTTGAGCCAATTTAAAGCCGGATGACATGGGAAAATATCTAGTTTGTGGGTTAGGCAACTCCACTCCGGAGTCGCTGCTAATGAGTGGATGAGTAGACGGTACACTTCTTGCAGAGTCATGTGGTAATTGTGGAGACTTCTGATGAGAACCTGGGAATTGTAAATTAATTCATTATTCTAGGCTGAAGGATGAAGGGGGCGTGTACAGATTGTAGAAATCATTGAATTAGGAGAAAGTGAATAACGGGTCCGGGTTGCGGATTGATTTCCACACTTGAGCTCATTTGAAGTCAATTCCAATTCAATCAGTCCGCGAGACTGGATTCGATTAATCATTGACGTCCATAGGAGCACTCCAGCTCCAAGGCTAACTTCATGTCACAACTTCCTGTATCACAAGGCACTTCATGTTGACATAAACTGCCGCTAAGCAGACACCAACGATCCGAACCGCCTAATTCGGGTCTTAATGACGACGAATGCCGTTGAAAATGCATCCAAAACTCGTTCACTTCATTTGCTGGCCAAGTTTTTCAACTTTTATCCGAAATTAGCAATGAGAACACTCTGCGACGGCGTCCATGGTGTATCCGTAAAGTGGTTTTCCTTTTGCTTGCTCGCTGACTTCGCAGATAAAGCCGGTAACCGGTTTGATTAGTTGCAGGTTACATGAAAAAAAACGATCAAATCTTAAATGAAATCTAGAAGAAGCAAAACATACAATGGTGTGAGAAAGGAATTGGCGTTGATGTACCCTATGTTGTGGTGTTTTTTTTTTTTTTGAGAAATGGTAGAGTGAGGGATCAACTGATGATCTCCGTTTCTGAGGCGTGTCCTTCTGTGCGTTACTCTGCTACGTTTTTGGGCACTCGGCAAAAATGGAGGTAGTGCGTGGTACTGTTTCCTTACGAGTTGATATACATGTGGGGGCCAACATTTTATTGACTTAACAGTCGTCGGAATTACGAAAGCTTCAATAGATGCAAGATCCTAAAAAATTATAAATGCTGCGGTGGTATATGTGGTGAACCGAAGGGAGGCAGGTGCAGATGCTGCGAATCTGGACAGCGGAGATGTGAAGCTTGACTTTTGTTTTGGCTTGCACTCTCAGGAGTGAACTTCAGTCTTGATATCTGTACTTAACCTTCCGTCTGTCTTCTTTGAGCCTTGGGGCTACTAAGCCTTGTTGAACACATTATGCTAAAGTAACAATATGCCAGAGGGAGGGAACCCCAACCTCGGGCGCAAATACACTATTGTTTGGTTATGGACTTGAGCAAAACACAATATGCTGGATCTACCAGCGGTAAGAGGCACAGCTTGGGAACTTTCGAAAGAATAGCTCCTTCAGTTCGACGAAGCAGTTGTTCGACAATAAGCTACTAATGCACGGTCGCATTCATCACTCGGCAAGTAACTTCCACAACTGGACTCAACAATGTCAACTTGTATTTTATTATCAGATTATATATTTTTTGGAGTAGATTTGAACCCCCTTGTGATATGCTTTATGCTCATTTAAGAAGTTTTTATGAAAGCTCATCATACCAATTACACGCACTTGTCTATAACTCTAGGGGCCGCCTTGCTGTAATCTTTGCAGTCCGCACGTTGACTCAATCCTGTAAAGTTTGCATTTAGTATAAATAATAATTGAGTGGCACTACAGCCCACCAGGGACCAGGGCCTAGCTTCTATAACAACTACTCGTGTTGTGCGTGCGACTGTTCTCTCACGACTAGATGGGACCTTTTGCCGACTCCGAACGGCGAGATTTTCATAGACAATTAGTACTCCATGAGTGTTGTCAGAAACTCGAAAGAGGTGTTGCCCTGAAAAATGTTAAGTGTTCCGTGGAAGTCGACGCATTTACCCACTATGCTACTGACCATCTTTTGGCCAATTTTGGTCAGAAAATTTGTTTGAATTGGATGGATAATAAAAGGTATGACAGATGTCTCCTTTGTTCTTTTGCGTTTTTAATGTTCCGTTTAAAAGTAAAAACTTTCATAATCGAGCTAGGTGCGCCACTTTTTTGTCACTTTTTTGTCACTGTTTCGCCACGCTGCACGTTTCCTGTGTCTGTGAAATGGTATTATTGGAACACTTAAGAACAAGACTAAAACCTAAAATAAAGCAAACAAATTCGTTAGCTCCTGTATATAAAATTTGATTCATAACTTCTAGAGTGATGTCTCAACCGATACATTGCTGCGTATACCATTTGAGACATTTTTGAATAATTTTAAATCTCTTAGACTCTGAAAAGTGATATTTTATCATGACCAGGGATGCATAAGTTCTATGTATATTTTTATTTCTTCTCCACTCAAGTGATGTAGCCGAATTTTCTGAGATCACATCTCTGCTCCAGAAGGACAAATAAGTGACTGCAACACTCACATTCATTTAGTTTCTATTCTTTGATAAGTTGAACACAGTCCAGAAGTTTAGTACATTCAGCGATGTAGTGATTTTTTACATTACACTGGGGCAGATCCCCTCTTGCAGATTTCGAAATTCATGGAAAATCATTCTGATTTGTGCTGGAATTCGAGTGCTAGAACACTGGAATCATTAGCTCTCCTCATTCTATATAAAATGTATAGACTTTTAATTTTGTATTTCTATGTAACCGATAGAATTTCCTCAGTTGAATTAAAAAAAATAGTAAGCAGACATTACTGATTCATAAGCCGTTACAGAGAAAACAGAGAAATTATTTGTAAATCAGACTAGTGGTTTTCAAATGTTGTTAAATGTTGTTGAGAATCAAATTTTTGAATCACTTATTTTTAGAAGTGACGAGATGGACTCACCTCTCTTGATTTATGTAGATTTCACAAAAGTAAAAAAAATGAAATGCGCAACAAAATGCTGATCAAACTCAGTACACCCTATGCCAAAGTCCACACCACACGTTTATGTGTTTCACGTCCACAACGGCGTGCAACGGTTGACTACGACGACATTATGGAAATTTCATTTCGCTTTCGTTCATCTCTGCAGTATGGCACCCGTGACACATTCGGAGGCTGCGCGGCCGCACCATGTCGAGGCAGGCGTGCGCGTCCGTATCGCCTTACAAACTCGGCCATTGGTGAAAAGTAAAAGTTGTAGTTCTTTCATACACATTTATTCGTTGTTTTCTTTTTGTCTTTAGACCAACGAGTTTCTTTTCCGTTTCTCTGTTCTTCGTTTTTGTTTATTCGATATTTTGACTAATCAATTTGTTTGTGCGATTGTGCTCGCATGCAATTAATTAAGATGCCAATCTGCTGGATCGCCGACGGCGGCACCGTCGTCACAGTGACGCCAGTTTCGGCGGAACAAACCAGTTTCCAGACTGAGAGTGGTTTTGAAATTTGATAGTTAGCGATGCCAATCATCTGCTCTTTGGCATTATTGTGAGCCCTTTAATTGGGCCGTGCTGACTACTTGAATTGCAAGTCAGATATACCACGAAGTCTGCATCGATCAATCTGGGCAGCTTGCAAGAAAGTCTTAATTGCACATCATGACTTTGGAGGTTTCAATGAATTGTGACCTTTTGTTGCAAGCCATCGGTTGCCCTTTTCTTTGACAAAGAATTCATTATGAGCAAACCATCTGCGTCAGTGCAACACGTCATTGTTTGCCGAGCTATCCCTTAAGATGTCATCTGCACTGTCTAGTATCTCAATGCACACAGTAAACATCTGGACCTGGTGTCTCTTTTCCATCCCCTCCTGAGAGGAGTCGGGTAATAGATACCTGCAACTGTTAATAGTTCCCAGCGATAGTCAAACAATAAACCCAACCACCACCTGATCCAGGTGTCGGTCTTTGCATTTGACGCTTAAAAGGAATCCTTGTCATGTGCAAAGGGGAAGATTTGGCACACGTTTTCGCTCCAACTCAGGTAAATATTCACGCAATTTAAAAAGATGAATGAAAAGAACCAAGTCGTAGGCTCCCTGCTCCCGTTTTGTCTCTTTAAACCGAAGCCGAGGCCGACGCACGCTTTAAGAGACAAATGCCTCCTCGGGATCCACTTTATACTATCTCGCCCCTGATGCGATACGCTGCGGCATTTCAACGGGCGGTCCTCTCATTGTCTGTGTGTTTCCATAAATCACACATAACATCCCAGAGCGCAACGAGATGTGGAACAGAACGCGCCACACACAGTATGAAAAATGACTAAACACAAACACCAGGACCAACCGCTTTGCGCGGCATCGTAAGGATGCTAAATAGGCCGCAAGCATCATTTATGGTTCAAGGAAGGAAATACACGGAATTGTTTAGGGAATTCCACATGGCTGAATGAATGGCTAGGATGGCAACCAAGTGAAAATGTTAATGGTTCTTCTTGGGTTTGCTTATAACGAGGATAATAAATTACCTATGCCTCCGCCTAAACTTGTGCAACACACACACAGTGTGGCTGGAAGTGTCATTCCAGAGGAGGACCTTTCACTGACAAAATTTTAAACCGTGACGAGGCGTGGTGTACCAAAATATTCGAATTATATATAAAGTCCCCTGCATGAGACGCCGGCGGAGAAGAGAATGGGCGGCGATGGGGAATGATGAGCACACAGAGGAGAGAGTAAATGAGGTTATGGTGTAAAACATGCAATCTCCATTAATTCACATCCAGCCGGCTGGTGAATTGCAGGCTTTCAGTTAATTTTATAGCGATCCACGATGAACTTCCAATCAAGTTAGCCGGTCAATTTTTACGATCTATTGAAACAAACTTTCGACTTCTTTTATGACCCCCAACCGGCGAGCGAAAGACCGACGAACGGCGAACATTGCAATAAATGTATACCGCTCTCCGCAGTCGAATGTAAGCGTCCGGATGGCAATGTTTATTGCTCCCCAACAACCTGAGAGCATGTTGAGTAAGTAGACCACTAAATTTTATTTATGTCCTTGTCTCAAGGTACGAGTGTTAATAAATTCAATTTGAACGCGACGAAAGAAAAATCCTTTCACTCACATGCGCTCCCCTGGCGATCTTTGCTGTTGGTGTGCGTTTACGATTTTTCTTATTTTTTCAATGTTGACACAATGAGTCGCACATCGTGTCCGTGCAGGGGGTACAGCACGGAAAAATGAAAGAGACCGAGCTGGGATGGCTGAGCATTGTGTTCCGGTACCCTGTGATGGAGCGGCATTCACGTCTATTGTTTGCGCGCCAATTCATCGCTGAAGAGACGGAAGATTGAAAATCCATCTGAAGAATTTGAAAGAATGAAATGAATTGTGCGAAATAACGGGTTGTTTCGTTTGGTAGACACAATTGAATTTATAGATAGTTTATTGTCCATTCGGCTTGATCTACTCTCATGTGTGTGTGAAAGAGTTTAAATTGCGCACCCACCGCAGTAGTTACAAAGCAATCAATATCTTCACATGGCAAGCATGGCGAATAGCAATGCCGGCGGCTGATGTTTTGGGGTTTTCTACAAAAGTGGTTGGAAATCCTATGAAACGCTTCATCTGTGTCCAATCATTCAACCAGCAAACAGGTCCCACAGACGCTCAGTCTAACATCGCAAAGTTCAAACCCTCCATCAAACGCAGTCCGATTGACAAGCTCAGCCTTGGGATGGGAAAAAAAACCCAAAAACCCACACGAATGTCTGCCTAAATAAAGATCTCAGATTGAAAATAAAGAATTTTATAGCAGTAACCTACAAACGTTTATCTGTTTCTAGGTAACAAAAATAATATCTCTCTCAAGTTCACTTAGCCGTATAAAAGTCGTTGGCATTGAGTCTAATCTGCCGCCTGTCTGGCCAGTGCTGGCACATATGGTCGCTCGCCGGGCCACGTCCATAATTAAGACAGACTTCAATTGTCACCCACAATAATTCTCATCGTAACTCAACAGCGACGTACAGCCACCAAATGTTGACATGACGTGAGTTGTGATGCCCCGTCTAATCCGGTTGACGATGCAACATCATGCCGACACATTTGTAATGGGCTTCCGTGGTCATTCGGTGGACTTATCGTAGAATCATTGTACTTCGCAGGTAAGTTTCGTAATAATTGTGCAAAGAATGAACGGCCTCAAGGATGTAACGGCAGTAAATGCGATTTCTTTGATGGCACCGCTGCCGGCGGCGGCGGCGCGTTTAATTACCTTATGTTAATTTACGAGTCCACAAAGTAGACCAACGGAAGCAACGTATAGCCATGTCTGATAATCACGTTCAGTGTATCTCGCTGCGGACTAATAAATGAGGTGAAAATGTTGAAAAGCGCAACAGGACCTTGAACTAGATCCGAGTATGAAAAAGCGCCAGTAGAAACAGCCGTAGTAAAAATGAGGCAATATTCGTGTAGCTTTTGTGAGGCGTAGTGCGTAGATGTGGGGCCTGCATGTTGTTTCTTAAATTCATTGCCATGGCCATTGAGCTTTTATTTTTCTTTTCTTTTTTTTGTTGCAACTCAGGCTTATTTAGACCGACATGCGTTATTTACTCTGAACACGGAGAGGAAGCCGATAAATTTAAGCAGCTCACTGGTAAGGTCACCTTTGAATACACCGGCGCTTATTATACACGATGACTCCATATATGGAGCAGACTAACAGCTTATGCTGGGGCTTAGGTGGACAATACATTTGTTCACAGGTTGTGAGTGCATGGTGTCATATATGGGTGGACGGGCGTTGTGACAGCATAAAGTCGTAAACCACGGTATTACTTTATTTGTAATTTATTGTGGCATACAGTAGCTGATTCGGATTCGGATTCACGCAATCGCCGAACTGAATCATTTTTTGAAAATACAAATTTATGATTTCGATACAAAGAGAAGCCGCCTCTTGCTCGGGCATGGCTGCAATGTCTGAAAAATTCGGTGCGATCAGAGGCAGTTGTATGAACATAAAGACAGACAGTAATCTTCGTTCGTAATTGCGAAAATTTATGGTTTCCTATCCATTGTGGGCACCGTGGGGTAGGGAGTAAGTGCCTCGACTCATCCGACAAGTTCGTAGGTTCTATTCCCGGACAGAACACCTCGCAACGCCTTACACAGAATTCGTTTTGAAGGCATTTCATTGCTATTATGTATTCGATATCAAAATATCCACCAAAATTCTGGCTCTAAAATCCGGCTCAATTTGATAGATTTCCTGCATTATCTTGCCCTTATAGTCAAGACTGACACAAAAGAACATAAAATGGGATTGAAACCTGATTGAGGACTTGGCATCACCTTCACAAGAGTTAACCATGCTTTCAATGTTTTCGTTACTCAATGTGTCGATGAGCTATCTGACACGTAGCACCATCCCTGCAAATCACGTATCACTGATGTGTACATCATCCAGGTCAGTTTAAGAGTTGATCACCAACGATCACCAATAGCCCGGCCAACGATAACAATTATTGCAAGTTTCCAAATGCCAAATTTTCATTTCAATCCATTGTGCGAACACACGTCATTCTCTTTTGGTCGTGTAGCGTCACCTGCTGAGTTAGTTCACTTTTGTACGGGCTCTCTTCTTTGTTCTTGCAAACGTTCGAGTTCCTGCAAAGTGGCATGAAGGTAGGTTCCAGGGTCGATGCCTGGACTGTCCATCTCGCCTTCTTTCACTGCAACTCTGAGTTGCAGAGAACCCTAAAAAAACACAAATTACCTATGACCAGCTTCTCAAATCTGATCGTTCGTTGTCGGAAACATGAAGACGGTAGATCTTGTGTTTTGTCGAAATCCGAATGTTAATTGATCAATTACTAAAATCTTGGGCTCAAGTTTATCCACCGCAATGCGAGTAAGCATCGCCATCGTAAAATGGGCGGAACGGGCAGGATGTTGCTTGAACAGAAAACCCATTTTAACACTTTCCACACCATTTCCTTTGTTCTTTTGTAGCGTGTTGAACATCCAGTGGCCGGTGCATAGAACATACTAGGCTTCGGATGAAGCAATCGGTTTCACAATCCCAGACTATTTGCAGAGCTTCCTTCAGTGAAGCCATTGGGGTTTGAATTTTATCTTTTCGGAGGAGAATTAATATGCTTAGAGTATTGTTTGAAGCCCTACTTTTTACTTTAGGATGTGTGTGTTTTCAGACGCTTCTGTACTAATTTCACGCCCAGAAGAAACCGGCTCCCAGCTATTCCAATAACTGCTCGTACGCAATTGTTCTCTTAAGAAAAGAGGGGACCGACAGTTTATTGCCGACTACGTTGGGCGAGATTTGAGAGTCTTTGTAGATAGTTGAGTAGAGTAGAGGGTTGGAGGAGATGATAAAATAAAGAAAAGTGGTATGGACAGTTCGTACAACGATCCTGGGACCTTCAGTCGACACACTTATCCTTTACGCCACGGCGGCATATGTTCTGGTTCACATTGCCTCAAAGAATATCAACTTGCGCCCATCAGAAGAAACCATGCACCCGCACAGATTAGCATTTCTGCCACCATGTCGAGGACTGCTGTGCTACCAACGCTGTGTCATTCTTACTCTAGGTGGATTCTCATGACTGAAGATATTGTACTTGCTTTTGCCATTTGGATCATCATCTCTATTGCGACGTTCTAAAGACAATTTGCTGTTTTCGGTGGTTTCTGTTTCGGCGATACCCATGATTTTTCAGATTTCTTCAGATTGTTAGCGAGCTGCCTTCTTTGCTGTAGGCATCTGTAGACCTGTCTCTTTATAGAAGAACATTGAGTTTTTAGGCTTATACTGCCTTTAGGTCCAGATAGCATTTTTTAAGTAAGATCATTGATCCCACTGTGTTCATCTTGAGACCAAACTTTTATGCTAGGGAAAACACTCAATTACCTCCATTTAAAAAAAAAATGTTCATTTTCTCATCGCAAAACTAAACAAAAGAGAGAGAGAAAGACAATCAAAAGAAAAAACTGACGTCACGAAGAAATTAAAGCACCCCCGCAACAAAACACTTCTTCTCTTCGATCCCATTTTGGTTTCAGCAATTTCGGTTTTTCTTTATTGTCATCTTTCCAATTACAGATCACATTCAATATCCGCAGCAATTCCGAAAATAATCGCCATCACTTAAAAGACGAACGACCGACGAGCCAGCAGCAGTAAGAATCAGAGAAATTAATATTCTCAAACGCCTCAGAAGCGTTCAGAGTGGAGTCAATTCAATTTCGAGCCCATCACTCCTAATCCGATTTGAGGCGATATTTCATCCTTCATTTATGAGGGACACTAAAACGGAATTGTCCCCTCTTAAGAACCAATTTCCAGACTCCCCCACACCGTCGTGCATCGTGCGGCTATATCCCCCATCAGTCGATGTCGACCATATGCCACCCTGGTACGAGCATTAAAGCTTCACCACTTAATAGTTCTTTCGTCAGCAAAGTTATTTCCCATTAACTGTAATAAAATATAAATGAAACAAGCTCCGCTCTATTCATGTGACATATTCGCTGTGTCTAGCGACAGCTTGTCGCTTAATAATTGTATCTTGTGGTTTTTATTGTTCTACGCATTTGTGCGATGATGTGGTGTCGTCATAAAACTTCTTTGACTTACTGAACGTAACACAGAATGACAGTTAAATATGCCCAGGTGCAGTTTAAATCTGTCCGATAGCGGTTACAGTGGCACTGACTGTCGGTTATTCTGTGGCCATATTTCTACTGTTAGCTATAATTGATAGAGAATGGGTAGCTTGGGAGAGGAGCGATTAACAAATGAGATCTTTCCCCAATCACCCCGACTGACAGACGGTGCGTTGATGGGCAAATGGAAGAAGCTCACGTTAAGGGACTTACGCATTAAATCTTTATTGGTGTGTGTGTCTTCATAAATTTTACTCATTTCAAAGGCGTTTAGATGAAATGATTAAGAAAGACCATTAGGCGGGCATTCCTCAGAGGGTTCTAAGAATGTAATCGGCTTCACGAGGAGAATTGTTTAACCAATAGTTGCCCATTCTCATCGATATCCCTTCAAATCCCTGGAACCATCCTTTTTCTTGCTAATTCGTTGGGTCTGGCCGACTTTGGATGCTACCTCGGAACTGTAAGGGTCAAAACAAGATGCGCATTCTTCCGAATGTTGGACGATTAGCAAAAGGGCTTGCGTCGAATGTGAAGATAGGAGGAGATATTGCTGTCAACTGTGTCATCTGTTTCAAGGCGTGGATTTTATCACGAAGGCGTCTACAGTAGTTCAGCCTCAGTCCAGCTCCTTGGTTGGAGAAGGAGTGTAATACTCAACCTCAGTCCTCGATGGCCCCGACCGTTTTGTTTCCAGTTTTCAATAATAAGCTATCGCGGATGCAAGACAGTCCGTTAAGAATGCAAGGAGGTCCTAGCTTAGGCTCAGACCCTTCATGAGTCAGTGACCTGATTTAGTATGCAAGGGAGAGCAAATCCTCGGCTGACGGATGCAGGACAGTTTGGTCTCGATGAGTGAAAACAGCGTGTCCGGGACCGTCAAGAATGCAAGGAGGTCCTATCTTAGGCTCAGACCCTTCGCTGACCTGATTAAATATGCAAGGCAAAGCAAATCCTCGGCTGACGGATGTAAGACAGTTTGGTCTCGATGACCGTTAAGGATGCAATGCAGTTCTAGCTTAGGCTCAGATCTCCCATGAGTCGACACGCTGCTTAAGAATGCAAGGCAGAGCAAATCCTCGGCTCATACGAAACAATCACTTTGCGCCGGTTATATGGTCATGCGTGGATAGCAGGTGAGATTACTTTGGAAAAGACGTAATCATCAACCCTACCAGCTGAACCAAGATGTGAATGAAGCCGAAACGCAAATAATGGGCAACTTCACTGAATCAGTCACATAGAATAATTGGACACCAAAACTCCAAGTAAGAGGGATCGTTTTAGTTCATTGAATGGCTGTGAGCAGCACAATTAACTTACCACCTGTCACCTGTGCCCATTGACAGATCTGCTTCGTTAATAGCTGCTTCATGAATATTTTTGACTTTTCTCTGGAAGACCATCGGTCATCGGACCAACGGTCTCGAATGCGCTGGTTTATGAATATTTCTGTGGTAGGGTCAAACACGAGGAGAGATCCTTCTGTCGTCTGTTTCTAAGTTGGATTCGGAAGCTATACCTGTCCTCAATTGGTCGTATGCAGCTACTGCCAAAGTAGACTTCGGAAGCTTTGCTTAGTGCACGGAGGTGCAGCCACTGTTAAAGCACGACCGCTTGATTGCTGGGGTTCAGTCGGGAGACTCTGCTTCTTACTGTAACTAGTATCCCGAACTCAAATATTCTCTTTAGCGGTCCAGGCCTTTAAACAGGTACAAACACTTCTACCACCTCACTCCCTCTTAGTTTATCACCTTCCTACTTCGCTGTTTATACTTATATAAGTCCTGGCTCCCGACACGAAATTGAAGCAACAACATTTAAAAACACATATGCGACAGATTACAATTGACTGTCCCATGACACAACATTCATTGGCAAGCCTCAGAAACAGCGAAAAAGTCAGTCAAAATTTTGTGTAGAAAGTGGGGTTTTTTTTGTTAATGATTTGAATAACAATCCAAGTCAATTGATGGTGAAACAACATCAGGACAGAGAAGATTAATTTTTTAGCAACCACAACTTGACATAAACCACCTTTTGTTAACTCCAGCAGTCATCTCAGTTTTCGTCACACAAGTTAAAGGCCCACAAATTGCCAATAGAGAGTTCCAGCTTAAGTTATGAAAGTTGCGACTACCCACCTTCCATTTCAGGGGCCGAAATCGTAGCTATTATCCGACGACCCACAGTGGAAGAGGTTTGTCGCCCATATTTGACGCAACTCAATTGCATTCAATCGAGTTTCGCTCCCTGCCTTTTCGCACGCAAGTTTACACTTTTGGTGATTCACCTGCGTAGTCTGAAACATCAAGTGTAGAAAGTAACACAATGAACGCGCTGTTGGCGAAAGTGACATTACACAACGGCCACACCGCAGCGTAAGAGGTCAGACTGTTTTATGTGTTCACACTCAAAATGTGGTGTGACTTAAAGTGAAAATGTCGATAAAACAGAACGTTCCCTCTTAGATCTGGAGTGCCGTACAGCCTGTTGTCTTGATCTTATCGCCAGACAACTTGGTGAAAATGTTCAGTGAAGACCAACATTTCGTATGCGAACAACGTAACGTAGCATGTCGACCGACTATCGCACTTGGCGCGAGTAAGGTGACTGAATGTAGTTCAAAGCCATGTCGGTCGAAGACAGCAGCAACAACAAAGCGACCAAACTGGATCACATTAGAATGGACTATGACTTAATCCGCGCCAAGAAATAGCATTTATTTGATTTTGTGTTTTTTGTTGTTCCTCTCTTTGCAGATCACCTTCGGAACGATCGGGGAAAGGATGCTGTGGTCAGTGGTTTGCGGGGCCGCCGCTACGTGCACTGATTGCTGTTGTGGCGCTAGGTGGAGTGGCGTGTGCTCTGGGTGGTGCTGCATTGGGAGCGACAGGACTGGCAGGCCCGCCGTCGTCACATTTGACAGCAGCGTTGTTAATGATTGGTGAGTTCTTAATGCCGTTTGCTAGTTTACCCCTTAATGACCGCTTGTTTAACACACCTTAAGCCATTATTTGGCAAATCTGTTGTTTATGCTACACGACCATGAGGTCGTGTGTCGCATGCAGAAATTCGTGATCTTGCTCTGAAGGCTGTGTCCGTGTGATCATCTATCTTGTCTCCATTTAAATGAGGAATTGAATGACTAATAGTTGAGCGGAGTAGCAATTCGTGTCGCATGCAAACGAATCTATTCATATGTCGTTCACCGTGCAATTTTTAGTGGCAAAATGAGGAATGACGACTACAGCATGGTGTAGCAGTCAAATGAGAGCAGTCACTCAATACGAAGGTTTTGGTATTGTTTACCAGTCGGAGTCATTAGTCAAAATATGTTTGTAACAAAGTAAAATGCCCGATTGATGGTGCTGCATGTTCAATATTATTTTTGGACACTTTGCACGTGAGTCGCGAAATGTGTCAAAGTCAAGCATGGTCAGTTTGCATTGTAATTTCATCATTGGATATAAAGACCAAATGGTGGAGAGGTCAGCGCTTCTATCGGCTCATTTTCTAATGTTTAAGAGTAAGATTAATGTGTGAACTCGCATTCGGAATTTCAGTAGATCACGGAGTATGCCCAATATTCGAGATAAAATCATAAAATTTGTAAAATCTGTAAAAAATGTATTTTTCAGAAACTTGCATTAG
The DNA here is from genome assembly GCA_944738645.1 of Eristalinus sepulchralis. NCBI lineage: Eukaryota > Metazoa > Arthropoda > Insecta > Diptera > Syrphidae > Eristalinus > Eristalinus sepulchralis. Next base: position 62,527,797 of record OX122886.1, read on the forward strand.
TCGAACAGCATTTCAAAATCAAAAACACCTATTCCAAATTCCATGGCGACACAAACTTCTGCCGTAGAATTGGACTGCAACAGCGGGCAATATGTTCCGATAAATATTTAATATTGTTCTTACTGCCAGGGTTTGTTGCATCGTCTATTGTAACCCTTCGAATGCCTTGCTCGCGATCTTCCCTTGTATACCATTCTAACGGCTACTGTAAACTACTATAAAATGGGACTCAAATTTGCGAATGGTATTGGCAGTAGTGACTTTAGTAGGTCGATTATGCAGACACACCGTAGTGTTACTCATAGAATGCTGATTTTCGTTAACAATTTTGAGACGCTTTTGTGGTGTGAGTCTCTTTAGGATGACTTGCCAGACGATACTGAACAAGAATAAAAAATCAGTTTGATAACAGTCACGCGTAATCTGTCAAAAAAAGCATATTGACAATCAAACCTCATAACGAATCACCATCAGCATAATGAATACATTGGACAAACAAAAGATGGCGCCACCTACAAGTTGGAGGTAATCGTGGAAGAGATTACTGACTTCACTAGAAAGATGTGATATTATCAGCAATGATTAGTGCGCATCAGCGTCTCAACATTTTTTTGCCTCTTCGAAAATGTCTAGTTTTGCTTTTAATGAACAGCATTTGCGGACAGATTTAATTTTCCTTCTGTTGAAGCCCATCGAACGCTTGTAGAAGTTTATATTAAATCAGCTCTGACCGATAAATCAAGCAGAGCGTGATTTTAACTCTTTAAAAGTGGTGACCTTAGCGTTGAAGAGTGTCTTGGCTAACCCAAAAAGTTTGAAGGCGAGCAATTGGAGGCTTTACTGGATCAAGATCCCTGCAAAATGCAAAATTAACTATCAAAATCGTTGGCAGTAACTCAGTAAATAGTTTTCGTTCGGTTAGAAAAATGTGGGTTTCCTCAAAAGCAAGCAAATAGGGCGCCGTACGAGATGAAACCGAGAGATGTAGAAAGACGACTTGCTTGAACGCGATTTTTGACTGGAGGTATACAGTGGGTGTAATATGATAAAACCGGGGAGAAAAACTATGTAAAGTCTTATGAACCCGTTTTATTATCGTCTTCATCAAATCCAAAGAAAAACTTCTACAGTTACAATGAGAGATCTCACCCCATCCGCTGTATTCTTCAGTCCTTCCTTCTTCGGACTATTGGCTAGAACGATGGATGCAAAACGATTTGGGGGGTCACCGGTTCCAGTGTTTTGAAGAAATTGGAGAATTAAAGTGTAAACTACTTTTGTTAAGAATAACAAAAATCTGCACCAAAATCCATTTTATTCACAAAAGCGTTGCCTATAGGCTCAAAGTCAGGAAACTAATCGCCTTCTCAAAAGCAAACTATTCCTGTTTTCAGTGTTTAATTAAAATAGAAAACATCCCCCATTCCAATCAGTCATTATATAAGACTTCAACTTGGCCATAAAATTGAAATGATTGCTGGATTAAATCCAAGTACTGGCCTGACTTTGAAAATCGTCCATTCACGGTTCGTTTGGCAACAATATGTTCCAACTGAATAACTGAATACACCACTACACCCGAACGCTTACGGGCATCGAATGGACTACCCCTCCCATCCCCCCACCACCTAACCAACAACATTAATGAACTTGAAAATTCAAATTGAATTCCAAATGAAATCAAAGCCAGTAACCTCCCTCCGCAATGGCAGCTTCTGTATCGCAAACACTCACTTCGTCCAATATTCAGGCATTAATTCGCGTCCGAATGCAACTAAACAACCAGTTCCGACGGGGAAGAATAAAGCCAAAAACCCCGCGCAACTTTCGTTTGCAATTCAACAACGTCCGCGTGTTAGATGCTCCCCCACGACCGCCGAATGCAAATCGAGATATTCACCGAACATTTACCAGCAGAGCAAAAAAAAAACACAGCATTTAAAAAATTCTAAGCCATTCACCTTTCTGTCGACTGCCATTGACCGATTTCAATTATAACCTTCGCCATAAAACGCGAGCGGAAAAAAATTCACGAAGACCGATTATGTATTTCCACTCTACCGGAAGAAAGCTCAAATTTAATTGAGCCGTGGTGGATAACCACAATAACGTGGTGAGATTTTTTTTCTCTTTTCGCCAATTTGCAGCGCGCGTCCTGGACAGAAATTTACATTCTCCGTGATTCCGGTATCATTCGTGTTGTTATTTAAACTTTGCAATGCAAAGCAACAAAAGCGGCCCAGAAGCGAGAGCCGGAGCAGCCCTCGGAGCAGGGTCAGTGGGGCCGTCAAACCCTCCGCGGCTGTCCTGGCAATCAATGAAGCGCTGAATTTGAATAACAAAAGCAAATATTTTCCCTCGTCCCGAAAATAATTATTTATAGCCAACGACGCGGCCACCGCGTCACGTCCTGACAGCTAGCTATTCAAGCGTGACTCTCAAATCGGAATGAGAATTGGGAGGAAAACTAGAAACGGACGATGGGTTTTCTCCGACATGGCGTTGATGGACTAGAGGTGGCTTGGCTTGGTTTGAAAAACTGTCAATCGATGCAATTTTTACAACTATTTGCTCTTGTGTCTTGAATGCGAACAGCGCACAACGCAGTCCTGGTGGACGGTCCGGTGCGCATCCAGGTGGAACTCGAGATCTGCTGAAGTGGTAGGCATGGCAAATTGGCGTACAACAATACAAGCCCTCACAGAACTCTCCTGAATGCGGGAGTGCCAATGCGCTAGTCGGTGCTCATTGTTTTCTTGTTGCATTCAACACATAGGCACACACAGGCAGGTTGACTACGAATAACAAAAGCCTAGCCTGTGTGCAGTGCGCTCTTACGTCGACAGCGTTCACCGTTCCATGAGAAAAAATAATAATATTGACTTTTATGATAGTGCTTTGTGTAGTGCGACTACAGGCATTGCGGGCGTCTGTAGTTAGCCGCTGCGAGAAGCCCTTATGGATGGGTGAGCTGCTCAATGAGTGTTAATGGCGCTAATTACTGTTGCACAATATTTCATGTCAATACCGCGGGTGGTGGGCCAGACGGTAATGAGAAAAATTTGTACAAACAGAAAACTGTGTGCGCTGTGTGTCATCGCCGAAAGCTTTTGTTGGCTCTGCGACAACAAACAATGCTAAACTGGGTGATCAATTATTGTCAAGTGTTGGTGGATTGACATATGTGTGAATGGTGATCTTTAATTGACTTTCAAGGGCCACAAAAGATTCGTAACAACAAAGCTTAGCTTCAAAGAAGGCAACTTAAGTTCAACTCAATTTTTGGTCCAAACTTTAATGTGGAAATTTGTATAAATTCATCTGTAATAAAATGTTGAATGAAATTTCGTAAAGAAAAGTTTTGTGCATCCTAAAACCCACGTTTTTTTAGGGATTTTGTTTGTATTTGCAATCATTTTGTACGAACATTTTAAAAATAGTGATGCGACATTTTCTGTCAACGTATTATCCCTTCTTCGTGGAAGACAACAACTTTAGACTTCAGACCTCTTTAGGTGATTTCGTATCGGTCTGCTAAGCGGAAACGTTTGCGATCCTAATGGCCACCAACTATGTTGTGTAGAATAGGTGAAATGTACGAAGTACTTGCAAGCTGTGCTTAAGACCTTAGTCAACCCTTTAACCACTCCCAAGATAGTTCAGGAATGCAAGCCTTCCCTTAATTTGATCGGCGGACAGAATTAGTTTGAACTTGTCTAGGTTCCTGGACATCACTGAATAACGGGAAACGAGTCACGATGAACTAGCTAGGCAAGGTTCTAAAGGAGCATTCATAGGGCCCGAACCCACCTTGGGACTACGCGCTTCCTTGATTAGGGCTTCCGTCGACGGTAGGGTCTCCCAACAGCACAAACAGAGATGGTATGACTCTCCAGGATACAGGCTGACATGCACGTCAACAAGAAATCCTCGGCTTTTCTGTTATCTCTAGACAGAAAAGAGTAAAGAAAAACTTGTCGGCGTACAAACGGGACATTTCGCCTTCGCTAAGCACATTGTCTGCTTGGGTTAAGTGATGACACCCTTTGCGATTAAAACTTCAGAGCACTGTCTGTATCAATGTCCCGCCGTTGCTCGTATCAGGCGGTGGCTGTTTTGGCGCTGATTTGGTGGGAGCTGAAAACTTAACCGTTTTATTACAGAAGCACCTGCTGGTCTTTTTTCGGAAAACCAGGAAACTGCAGTAAATTAAGGTAGTAGAAGGGACAAGTTTTTAAGTCTGAGTGCTCCGTTTGAGTTTCTTCGCACTCAAAGCAAAAGTAAAATTTTGTACAACAGAATGACCAGCAAATGAAACACAGGAGATAGAGTTCAATGACACGCACATGATTTTAATTAAACTAAGACTTCCTACATAGTCGCTGGAGCCGTCTTTACTCAACCTGCAACTTAAACTATGGTAATCTCTCATGTCGAATATGCGACGGTAAAGTGTACTCGATAGCTATCATGTTTTGACACTGAGGTTTCCTTGTTCTGTTAGTCCTTGTAAGTAAGCACCTACTCGCACGAGGAATAAAGTAGAAAAGTGTGTTCAGTATGTTAAATAGCACCCCGATCAAATACCATTAACCAAAGGGAGTTAATATTCGCCATCACAAAACACATGTGACCGATAGTTTCAGTGGTTTAAAAATTCTGACTTAAAAGTATCAAAGATAAGAAACAATGCGATGGTACGGAATTGCAAACCTTATAGGACAGGGAAGATTCGGAAATACAAAGCAATTCCCAAGAATTTGGTGGTAGTCAGCAAGTTGTCTCCATTTGGTTACGAAATATGGGAAGGACTCAAAAGCCTGCGAGATATACATATATCACATAAGTTGAACGGCAGGCAATTTTAAAATCACAAAGCAAATGTCAGTTTTAGCTTGCTCGATACCTAAAGAAGTCGAATTTGTATAAGGTAGGTTTCAAAAGTGTATATGTCAAACCGACGGTCCTCTATAAACTGGGGAATCTCCACAACAATTTCTTGAAAAAAATTTCGAATATACTTGCCGATCAAATTCTGAAACACGTCAATCGTAATAATCTTATGTCAAGCTGGCAGTCCGGTTTCTGATCTAAGCACTGATCTCAGGTTATCCCTAAATGATGGAATTTTTTTTCTTTTTACAAAAGAATTCGAGTGTGTTGACCATTTTCTAGTTATTTCAAAACTAAAGCAGAACTTTAATTATTCATCGTCCTCCTTAAGATCATCACAAACGTATCTCTGCAACCATGTTCAATCTATGGCTAGTATTGGTGTTCCACGGATTATTATTGGAACCTATTCTTTTCTCACGTTTTAGCGATGATAATTAAAAGCTGTAAAGTTTGTATGTGTCTCTCAATTTATTTGTCTCGCCCCATATGATGACTATGTCACAAGAATTAATGAAGATCTCAATAATTTTGTAGAAGTCTACCATTTAAGTAATAATGGTAGTAATAATACTACAATAAGTAAATGGCAATGTAATCCATCTCAAAACTTTTATATATCTTGGATTTCATATCAACTTCTCTTTGAGGAGCTGAAATGCTGTCAGGAGATCTAATCTAAATATATCAAAAATATTTATGCTGGTTTGCGGTGCTGCCGAGCCTCAGATTGCTTACTAACTAAAGTACTCAAGATCCAACTTTTTAAAAGCCTATTGTTGTCATTTTTTACTTATAACTGTCCCGTGTACACTTGCCTTGACCATGAATGTAAAAGAAAACTGAATGTGGTCTTTAATGTCTGTGGTCGTCTTATTTGTTACGCCCAGATTTGGCTCCTTTTGAGTATCGCTTGTTCAGTTTCGATGGGTTCCCTTATTAGCTTGCCTTGCTGCGTACGAAATTGTGAAAAAATTGCTGATTAGCAGCAAAATAGAATTCTTGCCCAAAAATCGATCACAAGAGATGAAAGAAGCTTTGAATAAAGCAGTTTTTAACATTCTTGCGAATTAAAAACGTGCTTTGTGAAAACAGAAAATCGCATTTCTCACTTGTGCCCTTGAAAAACCATGAGTTGAGCATTCATTCGCATTGTGCACAGCCAACCAGTCCTTTTCTGCAAACTCTCCTCAGCTTCTTTCCCTATAGAGTTCAATTCCACGCTCAAAAAGCAACACCACACAATTAAAACAAACTTAAAAACTTTTTAAACTCAACATGAGGCATCTCTCCAGAGAGATGTACCTAATCTCATCCCATTTCAGCAAAAAAAATCGATAGTCTTTCAGGAAATTTAGAAAATTTTCATTTTGCATCCACTAAACCACAAAAAAGTGTACGATATCATAATAAATGCAACCTAAGGAATAACCATTAATTTTCCCGAAGCACACACATACACACCGAACGGCAACCTCTGGACTCCGGCGAAATAGCTGCAGCAAAACGAAGAAAAAAAAAACATCTGAACACCCCCGTAGCTGCTTTCGAAAATTCAAAACTAATTTAATGATGCTTCGATGGGCACACAACTCCTCTCCAACTTTTCTTGAAATTTGCATCCGCAATGCCGGAGTATCCCATAATTTCGATGCACCACGATGCACAAATAGGCAACGTTCTTCCTGTTTTCAGCCATCCCCTGGGTGGATTGAAGTCTTCCTTTTTTTGAGCAATTTCGTGGTTTCCATTCGTGACATACGGAGGGCTAGGAGAGAATTTTATTCTATTTATATCCCCAGCACAGCATTGAAAGCAAATGGAGCTCAATAAGTTTGGCTTTAAACAACCAACCAGGATGCAGTTTCGTCTTTTCTTGCCCATTCAAACTGGAAATCTGCTAATATGATTGTTGGCCATTGTTGCACTCGGCATTAAGATGAAATGGGCAAAAGTTTCTGCAGACGATTATCATGATAATCACGTTTTCGTGTTTTGTGACGTAAGCCATCATGAGAAGGCGGTGCTGGCCGTGCTGACGGCGGCGTAACATTTAATCTAATTGGCAGAAGGAAATTAATTTTGTGTCTGTCTGCAACGCGTCGGTAGCAGTAACTTTCACTTTTGTCGCTCGAATTGTAGCCTCTCTGCGGTTTTGCCTAATTATAGCAATTTGAACTAGAGACTCGAGACGGAACTTATCGCATTAGCAGTGAAGACGATCGAGATAAGATTTTCGGCTTCAATTGTGAGAGCTTTGTTTTTGGACTTTCTTACGACACTGCACAGATAATGGGGAGGAAGTGTAGGCATGGAAGATCTTGTTAAAGCAGTAATTTGAATAACAACTCCCGAAACCAATGTATGCTCAGCAAATTGCTTTTAAAACGTTGCATCATTCTAGTGTATCGCTGGGATCAAATTGTCTGCGGAGATTAACTTCGCTTTAATGGACTCAATTTAAAGTAAACTTTGCGGCGTTATGTGCCGCATCACGCGCCTAAACTTGAAAGATTTCATTTGAGATTATCTGGTCGTTCCTTCTCGGCAAGTTCCTGGTTGACACAGGCAGAGACACAAGCATCTTTGTAACAGCAGTAAACCTAAAGTTACCACTGGAGACAATAATAAGGAGGCCCATTAGAAATCTGTTGATAATTCTTCAGAAACACAAACGTCTGCTAAGCGTCCTCAGCTTCGCATTTCCCCTTACACATTCAATACAAACCCCCTCCCTCTTCACCGTTTACATTTTAGTTTATATCATCTACAAACCGGTGGTAAAACTATTAAGGTCAATTTCCTCCCTCTCGTATGCTCGAGTAATTACCTTATACGGCCAAGCGGTCACCCTTAATTCAACCCCAAGCATTATTTCGTTTATTTCGGCAATTATTCCCCACCATACACGCGCCCGTATTCAAATTTTCTCCTCCAACACCATATCTGCCGCACATAATCGAAAGCAATTCCCCACATCAAATGAACCGTAATTTTCGTCAATTACACAAAACTTCCTAATAGCCGCTGCCATTTGTTGTGTCTCTGTGCCACCCTTCTTGGAAAAAAAAACAAAACTCAGCCATGCCACGCTATAGCTCGTGCTTCCACGAACTGCGTGTCGCATGACTAAGTCCGCGGGAAGGAAAATTATCGTTTCCGGGCACAAGACAGACAAACCCCTAATGCACTGAACACGCCACAATTATTGTCCTTAGATTTTTTACACATTTTTTTCTCTCTCCTCTACTTCCAGGTGTGGGTGTTGTCCTTGTAACGGTCAGCGGTGCAGCGTGGCGTATGACAGCACCAGGTGGTCCACCCTGTTTGGGATTAGGTTCCAGTGTTGACCTGGGACGTTGTGGTCGACGGCCGTGCAGTCGTGGTGGTGGTGCACCGCATGGGCTTTTGTATCCTGAATTTCAACACCGCCCACCGCCGCCATCATATCAGGCCAGCATGCAGGAATATCGACTCAGGTGAGTGCGGTAATTAGTCAATAGGTGGCCACTGACCACAACAAAGGGTTCGCATCGCGTGTCGCAACATTCGGCTCGCGGAGTGCGAAGGTCGGTATAGACCGCAAACGGACGGTAATGCACTACATACTCACAGGAACCAGGTGCAACTAAACTAAATTCCCTCAAAACAAACATTAAATTTCATTCAATATTTCCACGTCATTTGTAACCCACCCCATTTTTCGATTGCAGACTTTTGCTCTTGGACCGTGACCGGCAGAACGGAGTTGTACGAGGAAGTTCACCGCCGCCGACGTATCGATCTCATGCAGGAAGTCTGCTAAGGTAACTAATAGTAAATCAATAGGAGCAGCAGTAAAGCGAAATTGAATTACAACTTCTTCCCACAAATCATCATTCTTCCCTCCCGCACGCTGTGCACCCCTTTGAATGTCATTCCACTCCTTTCTGTTGTTGCTCGGTCGCACGGTCCCCCGAGAAAAACATTATTAGTCGACAAGCTTCCGCGTCCCCGGAGACGCCCGCCACGAAACCTATCCCACCTACTTCCGTCGCCGTTGCCTTCCTGAAAGTTACAAATTCCAACCCCCCCGCCACCATGAGATGTGTGCGCGTGTGTTTGAATGTGTCACCATAAATTCCAATGCGAAAGTTTCTTGCGCTGGCATAATGAATTATTCCGGTGAAAAGAGAAAGACCGACCGGCCCCGGAGGGTGGGTATGCCCAATGGAGAGCGAAAAGCATTCCCAGGAATTACTTGTAGCGACGCAAAGCCTTCGCCTCTGTAGCAGATCATTTAATGTTTTCCCCCGCCGCGTCGCGTCTTATGGGCAACGACAATGACAGCATTCCACAGGAATACTTGAATGTGACCAATAACCCGCACGCAGCGTGATCCCCAAAACTTTTTAGTTGGCACCGCCACCACCGCCACCGCCACTGCCATTGCCATAGCCACCCCACCACCTGTGGTGAAGCTGGGGGTGGGCTCATCTGGCGTACATCTCACGCCAATCATAAGAGGGATTCGGTTGGTGAAGGTTCTTTTTCTTTTACAGCCGGCAAGTGATGGCTGTGTCACATTTTTCATCGGATTCCTGAAATTCGCCCTCCAACCAGCCTCCACCGCTCCACGGCCCAAGGATGACGCAGAAGCACTCCCCCGGGGATTGCTTTTTAGTGAGCTGTAAACAAACTCACTCAACCGAGAATGTCTCCTTTTTTTCCGCCCAGAATTGGGTACTTCAAAGCGACTTCTAATAAACTCAGTCAGTCAGTGTAACAAAGATCCGCCAAGTTGCGGGGGTCTATCATCGTGCGAGCCGGCAAACGCTCTGTACAAACAAAGAGGCGGCAAAAGGGGAAGCCGGCTTCCCTCTGTTATAATTGACGATTTAAAATTATTTCTGCAAGGATTTCTGTGACGCGGAAACACTGGATAAACTGTGTAAGAGTACGTTTTTATTTGTTTTAAATTACCGCTTTGATCGTAATGTCTTCTAATTAGGCGAAGTTTATTTCCAGCCCTTGTTGGCTGGCAGCAGCGATTTGAAAGCCGAGAGCATAGGAATTAGCATGGAAGTGGACGTTAATAGAGGCCACAGGCGGATCTCCATTTGGTGCGAGTTCTGTCCGCCGCTGAGCCTGTGAAGTGGTGGGGTCGTTAGAGATACCAACGAAGTGGTTCAAAATTATGTTTGTAGGTTTATAACCTACTTAAGTTCAATATTGTTCATGGATCTTGGTTTATGGGCCTCTTAACGATGCAGACTTACTTTAAGTGTTTGCGATTCATGAAGAGTGGGAATCTTGGGGCAAAACCATCTTCATCTCGGTGGCGGTAAAGTTTCAACAAGTCTGAGAATGTTTTCTTGTCTTGTGGTCGAAATTATGTGTGGGTGTGAATTTAATCTGAGCCCTGAGCATTTGAAGCAATGTTTTTGTCGGAAAATGTCCAGTTGGTGGAGAAGGGTTTCGAATGGTCTGGTTTGTGTTTTTATTTTCGTTGCCAGCTTTGCTCAAATGACCACGAACTCCATTTCACCAAAATAGTGGAAACGGACGGATGGGGAAACTAGAAAATTTGCTCTGTTAGTTGGTTTTTTCAAAACCTTCTGCGCAAGGGTAACTGCTCTGAGTTTCGAACTTCAGCAAGACACTCTTAAATCATTTTCGAAATAAAAAAGAGTTTAAAAAACGGTGCGGTTTTAAGGTTTGAAACTTTAAACTTTAACATTCTTACAGTGAGGGTGGAAACCCTGAATCATATTCAATCTTAAATTCAGTTTTTACCCCATTTTCAAAGGGTTTCGAAAACGGTGGAGTCTTTAAATACTGAAATTAAAAGCTTCTTTCCCTCATCAAGAATGGAAGTCCAGAATGATCTTTCAACAAAATGGATCAATGTGTCGTTTTGTAATTCCCTATTTACACAATTTTCGTTTCTAAAAAAAATTCGAAAACAGTTTTGTCTTAAAGTTTGAAAATCTAAAGAGACTTTCCTGCAATGTTACATTGTTGTATCTCATTCTTTCAGAATTGAACAATGTTTCCATTTTTGTAAAGGTAGTGAGACCGTTTTCGACTGAAAATCGATTCAAAAATGGTTTAGTGTCAGAGTTCTTAGCCTAAAAATGGTTTGTTTTTCCATTGCTGGCGGAAGCCTACTGTCCTTCATTGAAGATGGAAATCCAAAATGGTTTTTCAAATAAATGAATTAATGTTTCGTATTTTAATTTAGTTTATAAACCGTTTTCGGTATAGAGGAATTTCGAAAACAATTCAGGCTCAAAGCGATGGTTCAATACAAAATCATTTCCAACTAGAAGGATCAATTTTTCGATTCTAAAATCCCATTTTAGATCGTTTTCGACTGAGAAGTCTTTCGAAAATTGTTTAACTTCAAGGGAACTTTCTTGCGTAAAGAGTGAGCCGAAAATCATTCCGCACTATGACTTTGATTTGTAATTAGAGCCTTTTGGACATACCAGAGCTCCGAATACGATTTAGACTGAAAGTTCCAAATTTGAAATTGAGTTTCCTGCATCGGCCGTGACAGCCTGGTTTCATTTCCAACAAGAAGGATCCGTCTATCAATGTTTAATTTAGGTTACAGAATGTTGTTGGTACGGACAAAATTCGAAAACAGTGAAGTCTTAAAATTCAGTACTTAAAACAATCATTTCCTACTACAATAATTCCACACTCACATTCGTTAAAATAGAGTCACGCTACACGGCGTTTTCAATTAAAATCTTGCCTAAATCACACAAATATCACGAACATAAATTTTCATATTTTCACTTGCGCTCGCACAGCGTGTAGCCATGATGACAACAAGGCACAAGCGTGAGCAAATGCCTTTATTCAATCTCCGCAAACAGCCATCTCACATAAATCAAAATGTAGGACGTTTTCGGATTCCGCATTCGCCACCGGGTCTTACGGAATTATTATTTTCTGGTCCTGAATCCTGACACCCACGCCCACGCCCACGCCCACTGCATGTTTCACGGGAAAAACAACAGCTAACAAGAAACCTCATGCTGGTGTCACAATCACGGCAGTGATGCGAAGAATAATCACCCCTTGAATAAATAATCAATCAAAATGCAAATTTATTCATCCACCATCTAAAATTCGCTCTCTTCCGCGTCCGACACAGCCGCCCGCAGCAGCCCAACAATGTGACGGCGGCTTCATAAGCATCTCATATAATAAATCTTTAAATTAACCTCATCCCACTGCGAGAAGGCAGCGCGCATGAAAACAATGCTCTGGCGAATTTCAAATCCGAACGGGAAACCCTTTCTCCGGAGACTCGACAACGAGCCACCCTTTGAAAGATAAGACAAACATCAAGTTCTGGGAGATGGGCGATTCGTACCTGTTGGCAGCGCTCAACATTTCTGGCGCTGGGCAAATATTTACGGAACACCCCCCTTCGACGGCTGTCTCTAATCCAGGGTACGTGCACAAAACAGACATTCGGTGTCTGCAGCTCCCTGACCAGCAGCCTCCGGACAATGAGGGTCGTCCGGGCTTATGACGAACAATTCCATTTATCTCGTGCTTAGTCCTTCCGGGTGAATGATGTGCCGGTGGTTGCCTAATAAAATTAATAACAATTCCTGGGGATGCAACCGGATCATAATGTGACTTTTGATGAGAGCAGTTGTTGTGTGAAGCGACGATGGTGGGAATCTTCCGCATGTACGTGTCGTGAATCCCCTCCCGGAGCAGTCTTTTGTCACATCGCTTTTCAAAATTGTGCCCTAGCGACGGTTACCTTACACGGCTTCCCTTGACGTGGACCATCCTCCCAATCCGAAGATTTTAGAATACAAATGTTCACTTTCCATTCATGCATTCATGCCCAACATCCGGTCATGTGCGACCCTCGTTTGTTGGTGAGTCTCGAGGAAAGATTGTGTGAGGAGAGATACATGCCAAGGGGAGCTTGTCATTGTGTGTGGAAGTTATAATTCGTTTGCTTATGTGTGAACGTAAATCAAAACTTGCCATTCAACGTGGTCTGGTGACATAACAGGATGAATGTGTGTCCCAGTCCAACGGATGGGGGATCTGTCTGGTCTGCAAAACAAACACGTTTCTGTCCTCACCATACACTTAGGATTTAGTCTTGATCCTGCACTGCAATAATCGCATTTGCCATCAAATTGGAAGCATTTCTCACAGAGCTTCGGATTAGGCTGACCACTAGCTTCACAAACTCCTACTTAACTCCAACTTAACACATCTATGCCGAGTCAGAGTCGAGATTGACAAATGCACTCTTGTTTGTTTTTTCAGAGCACCCCTGACCACAACAATTCGTACCGGTGCCAGCAGTATCGGCGGCCCAGGATCTGAATACAGTCTTCCCCCGAGCTACCGATCCCGCAACACCACCCCGGGGACACTGTCAAGTGAGAGAAGCATCGAAACCGCCCCATCGGGCCGCCTGTTGGCTAACGAGGACATCCCCGAGTCGTCAATGTGTACAATATCGTCCAACTTCGAGTCCTCCCTTCCCGCATACAACGCAATTATCAGCGACGATTTGCATCAGCAACAATCTCCACAGAATTTCTCATCAAGGAATCCCCAGCAGAGTTCTGCAGCAGACAGTGACAACCGCTCGCAGCAGCAGCATCAGAAGGACGGCACAACGACCAGCGACAAGATGGGCCCTCAAAGACAAATTATACCATCAACGCTAGGCGGCGGCCATCAGTCATCGTCAACCTCCAAAGAAAACTCTGCCTCATCTGGGGAGCGCACTTCATTATCATTTCACAACAGCAACGGCAGCAGCAGCAGTGGGGGCAGTGACAGCAGTTTCCCGAGGGAGCAGCTGCTGCATTTGAGTGAAAAGCTCAATCCCAGAGTTTTGGCAAACAGCAGTAGTGCGGGTAGTCTCAGTGGTGGTGCCAATGGTGATTTCTTCAACATCCACACGTCGGCAACACAAACAACGGACTCAGTAACAACTGGCAAGAGCAAGGATCTTGTCACAATTGTAACTATATCTGCACAGGACGGCACTAATCAGCTACACATGCAGCCTGACCCTCCAAGTTCACCGAACGAAATGGAGATACTGGCGCACTTGTAGCAAATGTGGAAGTGTGGCTTTTAAGTCATCGAGAGAGAGAGAGAGCCGATAGACCTTCCACCACTCTCTCACTCTTTAGCTAGCCCCGAATGATGTCTGTCGTGCCGTGCACCATTTTGCTACCTACCCAACTGAATATTCTTTTAGGCCCGAGCACATATCCCACTCACGGCCAAGTGGTCGCCCAAAGGTATTTATATAACCTCCTCGTTCGACATGCCCGGCTTCAACGGCACTGATTGTAAATTATGACAACAACCCAACACCCAAATTGTTTATCACGTCGAACAGAAAACGAAAAATTATAAAACAAAAAATTGTAAAAATGCATAGGTTAAGTATTTTAAAATAAACAATCATATATACTTACAGAATCATTATTATTCTGCGAAGGGATGTGTGTATTCACATGTGTGTAGATTTAAACAGCCACAGAAGTATGTGTATATCAACAAACAGAATATATTTTCTCGATAACCGACTAGCCGTTAAGTTGATTTATTATTTTTTTCTTTTTGCCAAAAGATAATAGTTAATCCTGTATAGAGTATAAAGTTTAAAGAAACACTTTATGTAACGTAATGAGGACGTTTTAAGGATCTACTCTACATAGGGCCGGAAGGTGTTTGGAGCCTTCAAGTTTTTAGCCCTCTTAGTGAGCATGAATGTTATTGAATAAATATAAAAAGTTGTCTCCTTTCGAGATGGGACAATGGAAATAAAAATGAATTTGTTTAAAAAAAAATTATTCGTGTCTTTTCTTTGATTGCAAGGGTTGGGGTAGATTTGAAACAGCAACAGGCGGAATTTTTGACTGGTACCATCAGAGCGTGTGTCAATTGTTATAGTCGTTTTAGAGAGAAACTTTAGGGGCCCTACAGACCACAGAGAACCAGGGCCTAGGTTCTTCAGCAGCAAGTCGTTGAGGACTTCGAACAGCTACATTTGAGAAGCTCTTCATTGAAAGTTAGTACCCCTTGCCTGTTACCAGCAACTCTAAAGGGGTCCTGCCGTGAAAAAAAGCGAGATGAGCTGTCCAGGAATTAAAACAGACCAGCCACTTTTGCTTTAGCTTTTACAATTTAGCAACATGATACTTAAGGGCAACGATCAATGTACGTTTTGCAAATGAGGAATGAATGCCTTTGGCCTCAGGCGGTAATGGACACGCTGCATTCTGTCATCTAAATCAAGTTCCCTTGTGTCCTTGAATTTGGGTTATTTCTAAAAATGTATTTTCAATCAAATTCAACCCTGTTGGTAAATACAGGGTGGGTGAGCATTTATTTTAAGGGCACAAAGTGAGCGAGGAACGAAGTTGTTTTAGGCTTGAACAACGTTGATAAATATTGAAAACTTATTTTCCAAATGAGTGCTTTGAAGCCCAAACAGTGGGGTCTTTTAAATTAAGTTTTGGCCGTACTGAAGCACCCACCACAACTACTGTACTCAAGTTGGAGTTCAAAGCTATTGAGACTAATGAACAATACACATGATCCCCGTAGTTGTACGGTGGGAAGAGATAAAACGCGGCTGCTGTGGCAGAGATTGCGAACATCGATTAATGAATATCAACCCGGCATCAAGCAACTCAACATTTCAAGAACTAGCCTGAAGAGTAGTTTTCACAAAGATATCGGAGGTTCCACTTACAAGGTCCATTCCCTTCGTTATGTTTTTGCAGTTTGGGCGTTGGAGCAGGCAGAATTCGATAAGGATTATGGGCAACGATCACGGCAAGGAGCATATTTGTCTTGACGGCTACGTCGAAAAGTGAGAATTGTCACATCTGAGACTTAAAATTCGCTACATTGTTTTCCAGAAGCCATTTCCATTGAGCCACAATCAAAGGTGAATTTGGATCTCAACCAACACGCTAGCCAGAGATAGCATGAACTGTTGCTAGCTGCCTCCAGTTGCGCACTCCAAGTTGGTTAAGGTCATTCTTTACTTGTGTGCGCCAACTCAACCTAGGCCGTCCTCTGTTGCCTTGTCCCAAGTGGTGACATCATTGGACTTTTTTTTTAAGTTTGGCTGGGAACATCGCTTCAGTCAATGGTTGGAATATCAGAGCCAAAAAAACTGACTTTTTTTTACTGCAATTGAAGATATGGATTAATACAACATCTGGTTCATACAGGATCCTATATCAAGCAACCTATGTCACGTACAGATTTCCCGAATCGGTTTATCAGCTGTCTTGGCGATGTCAAGCGGTCACCTTGAAGCATCGATTTTAAAAACTTTGGAATATTATTTTGTAGGAAGTCCTGAAGGACCCATATTGTGTCAACAATTCGAAGATGATTCAAGCTCTTAAAATCAACACAAATCCGAGAGCCCGAAACCATCAGCAGGATCTTGGAAAATGAGGTGACACAATGGGTACTGCAAAGTCTGTCGAGATAGTCACTTGAATGACGTTCTCTTCATTATTTATGGGAAGGGGTGTGTTTGGCCCACCCTGAATGAGTTTCCATTATCGTGATGTAAGCTTACCATAAACTTGTCAAGCAGTCGTGAAAGCATAAAAATTGTATCTTCTTAATTCCAAGACTCTCAACGATTGAATTAAGGAACATAAGAGACTAATCCGGCTCGAAATTGCCGTCTGCTGCTAGGTGCCTGGACATTAGTGGAAATGATAATGATAAAGCAGATGAACTGGGCGGATATAATTAGCCAACAGTGTTATTCAACCTTCCATTAGCTCAACTTTCCATTAGCTAATATCATTGAAGGTGGTCGCCGTGGCGTAGTGGTAAGTGCATCCACCGCGGCGCAGAAAGTCTAGGTTCGATTCCCGGACGGGACACCTCGAATTTTTTCACGGCACCACCTCTTTCGAGTTGCTGACAACACTCAAAGAGTATTAATTGTCTATGGAAAGCTTCTCAAATCTTGCCGTTCGGAATCGGCAAAAAACTATAGGTCCCTTCTACTCGTGAAGAACAAGAGAACACGTCCGCTATGGGCTGTAGTGCCACTCAATTATTTAATATCATTGAAGAGGTATCTGTTTCATTTGCAACTGAACAGTGGCAGTGCACTTTGATAGCGTTATTTCCCATTACTTTTGGCCTAAATAAGACCCAAACAAAATTAAATTCTTTATAGTCAACAAATGGAAAAATGTATGCAAATTAAAAGGCGTCGTTTTAAGTCAGTGCATGACCGATGCAAATAAATTTCAAACCAAAAAAATTTAAATTTGGACCACAGCTAAAACTCACTGCCAACTAAAATGTGTTTGTCCTCTTAAGTAAATGCAAATCTACTTGTAACTGAAATACTACCTGCAAAGGCATATACATACTTCCAAGCATGTGCTTAATACTAACAGTGTTCATTCTACAATAATATTCCTGGAATAAGTCAAATACTTGTAATACCAGAAAAAGTTCCCTTACATAAGCTTTGAATATGACTTAATTTCTTTATGATACTAAATCAAAGTGAACTTCACAACTTCACACAGCAGTACAGGATGAAAAGGAAAGCCAAGTAAAAACTAGTTAGGTGTTTTATTGAGTGAAACCGACTTTATCTACTGGATCCCATAGAAGCAAACTTTAACCTCTTGAATATTAAAAACTTTTCAGTTAATTTACCTCGAAACCGATGAAATCACTGACCCTTTCAACTCTCGTATTGTTCTAACCGGTCACCCTTCAAGGGGGCACTCATCAAATGATTCGCTGAGTTCAATTTACTCCTAGTTCGGGTACATCGGTTTTTATGACAACCCCTTCAGGGCCCATCGATCTGCAGGCAGTTTGGCAATTGACTTTTATGTCTTAACACATTTACTGACGATTTTCCTCTCGTACAATTTTCTCACACCGACAAATGTGCGCACAATACGCCTGCCTGGCAGTCAATATCGAATGGCAAGACACAGTCAAGCCCAAATGCGACAGGGGGACGCCGCCGCCGCCGCGTCGTTTACCATCATTCAATAAGCCATTCATGTGAATGGGGGTCCACCCGAAAAGAGAATTTCTTCGGTTTGAAACAATCGAGCGACCTTCTTCTGGGTCAAGTGCTCCTATTGTACACCGACGCACGCCTTCAAGTGGACTTTTAGAAAATAATTAACTCGCTTGCGTGCATAAGTAATTGTGTCTTAGGTACTGGGGTGCTCACATACGATGCGTGCCATTAAGGCCGACTGTCAAGCGATTTATTCAGCTGTCAGCCGCAGATGGGCTGATTTGTGTACGTTATTGGCCGTATTGCGTTGCGTAATTGAACAATTGAATTGGACGGGGGGCGATTAACATATCAACCGCAGACACTTTGCGCTTAGACACTTTATCTCAGCTCTGAGTATGGAATTCATTTGGATAAATTATGCGCGAATGTTTGTTCATACGTAGACTTGTGTATCCCCGCAAGTGCCATTGAACAGATGCTGTTTTGGAATAGATGTTTCGGGGCTATTGGGCGAATACCACCTGTTAACGCGTTTGGAGATTTTGTCCTTTGACGTGAAATGTCTGCTTTGAATTTTAAAACGAACATTATGTGCGATCAGAAGTAATGGGATGAAGATAGAAAATAAAACAGCTTCATGTGACTGCTTTGAAGTTGGCTGCGATGGTTTACATGAAGAATAAGCACGTTTCTGCGCTTTGTAAGTATTCCTTATGTAGGAGACCGTTTTCCTTTGGCAGCCATCGTTCCTCTGTCAAATTATGCTTTCAAAGTTTAATTGCCGTCGTTATATGGCATTCACAGATTGCTTAAGAGATATTTCATATTTGACATATTTTATTTAAGCTGTTTCTCATTTTAAGAAGAATTTTGTTGAATCAGAATTTAATCCTTCTGACAGTGAGTAGCATAAGCGTCCTGTGTGCCGAAGAAATCGAGAGCAGTCATTTTCCTGACAAAATTTGACTGCTACAGTGAAGTGACCGGTGGAGCAAGAAGCTGGGGTCGACGTCATGGATATAATTTTGGAAGATTATATTTACATGTAATCCACAAACGAAGCCTCGTTTCTACAACATGCTGGATGCATCATTAGCGTCTTTTATAATTTACAAAAAAGTAAATGTGTCTGCTTGTCCATTAAAAGATGTCCGAAGCTGCCATGACCACTTATGTACTACATTATGAGAAGGACACAATGCAATACGATGTCGCTAGCGTAAATAAAGATAATCTCCGCTTCAGCACATTCATCTCTGTTTGCGACAGAAAGGGGAGTAACAGGAACTGTGCTTTTTATCGGTGACTAGAATCGCAGAAAGTCTTACAGCTGTGGTTAGTATAAGAAGCTGACTGTTAGTACATCTGCTTCGAATCTATATTTGGGATAAGTTAGGATAGATAGTTAGATGTGGTCGTCGTGGTAAGTGCGTCGACCGATTCCATTTCCGGACCATTTTCCATTCTTTGCGGCACCGCCTCTTTTGAGTTGGTGACACCACTCAAAGAGTATCAATTGTCTATGAAAAGCTTCTCAAATCTCGCCGTTCGGAGTCGGCAGAAAACTGTAGGTCCCTTCTAATCGTGAGAGAAGGGTAGCCGCACAGCACGAGCAGTTGTTGTAGAAGCTAGGCCCTGGTCCCAAGTGGGCTGTAGTGCCACTTAATTATTTAATTGTTAGAATGGATAAGTATGTTGGAAAAAAAATATAGAAAAAGAAAAAGATGCCCAGGACAATTCAGTATCATACGATCACCTCTTTAACAGAAATGTATTTTTTGACAATGAAGGTCTAGCCCAAAAAGTCTAAACTGCCATGTTTTTATACTTGATGTGGTGCTACAGACCGCAAGGACACGAATTCATCCTTATTAATTTCTCTCCTTCACGACTATGAGAAACGAAATTTGAAGGCTTCGTAGAGCGCTAGTAGATTTGTATCAGCAACTCGAAAGAGGCGGAAATGGAAAATGGAATAATAATTTTGAACAATTATGTTCAAGGTTTATGTCCAAGGTTTTACCTTGTCACCTCTCCTTTTCATTACATACATATGTGCATATATGGACTGAATGTTGCAGCGCAGCCGAGGCTAGCAATGATTCATATTAGAGAATAAGTCATCTTTCTGTCTGACTGCTCCTAGATGGAAGTTCAGTACGTACCCTAAAGATTGTTGGTCCTAAGTGCTGATCTGGAATGAGGGTAAATGTGGATACTTCCGAAGTTATGGTCATTTTCAAAACTCCTGTCTAATGCACTCCTCATGTTAGTGGAGTCCAATTGAAACAGGTGGAGTTGAGTATTTCTCCCTCTCTCTTTTACGGAAGTGATGGGAGAAGCAACACTGAGTTTTCACTGACGGATTTGTCAAGAAGCCATGGAAGATGAGCAATAAAGAAAGGCAAGCTTGGTGTCAAAGCCAATTTATCGGCTTTAAACTCAAAGTGTATTCCACCCCTTCCTAGATGAAATTCCTTCATGCTCCTTCGAAAGTTACTCTCTGTGATGGGGTGAGAAAAGCAACAGTGGGGGGGGTGGAACTCAATGTTGAGCATCTAAATCTTCGGACGAAAAGGACTATGCCTCGATCGCTTGGATATTAATTTCCCCTTCATCACGACTTTTGAAGTGTATCTTAGATTCCAATAAGTAGGCGACCACTTGGCTGACCCGATTCTAGGTGGTTGGATCAAGTCCATAAACTCGCCTGGTTACACAAAAGGGAATAGCTCCTGATGAGTTAGAGTTGAAGACGGAGGATCGAACGGCCTGCAGGTATATCGTGCGTGCATTGCCCTCGCGACGCCTTAAATGGAACATGCGGATCACTGAAAATGAGGATGATACTTACTTTCTTCTACCGATGGACTGTTATAGTAGCATTTGCCAGGGGGATATAAAATAAATCAAATTGGTAGCGCAGGCACTGGCAAAGTTCACATTCTGTGATAAACCATGACTTTCACCAAAGATTGACGTGTGTATTTTTATTAAGATTCTCTTTCAAAATTGAGTGATCTTTAATAAGGGCTCAATGAATGCGTCTTCAGCAACTATTCGTATTGGGCTACTGTTCCATTACAAGGATGTAGGGGGACATTTATTTCTTGCCGACTCCGAGCAGCGAGAATTGCGAAGCTTTCCACTGACAATAAGTACATTTTGAATGTTGTCAGCAACTCGATAGAGTTGGTGTCGTGAAATAATTCGAGTTGTTCAGTCTGGGACTCGATCCTGAGCGCACTGCCACAGAGGGTGTTAAGATAATTTTCGAAAAGTAACTCTCTAACGACATAACAAACGACTATAAAAATTCAATATCGGGTAGCGTGGACACAGCCTGAATTAAAAGTTGTTCAACAAGAGGGAAATTCACAAATAAAAGTCAACTGGTAGGCGAACAAAATGTCAATCACTTTATTATTCAATTTCAATCTAACAATTTTCGGTTCTTAATGCATAGTATATTACAAGCTTTAATTTTTACCGCATGCAGAGCGTTCACACTATTCTTAAGATCTGCAAGCTACGACAAAAGCTCTGCTGTTTATTCGCCTCTCTTATATCTTAAATTTTACAAACTCAGAAGCATACGTAATTATTCGTTTTTTTGTTTTGTTCATTAAATAAAGTTGAAATCGTGTGTGTGTATGTATTTCTTTCTAACATAAGCGGTTAAAACAATAATTTCTCGATCAGTTACTTAAAACTCAAAAAAAAAGACGCAAACGTTTGAGCACGATCTATACAATTGCATAGTTCCAGGAGACCTTGCCTGAGAGACCCAATGAAATCGCATTGAAATTGATTGCATAGCACCAGGAGTTGATTCGGAGCGGCCACGGACACCCATCGGCAAGAACATCAACTCAGTCACAATTTCAATGAATCGCCACCCAAAGTTTGCAGTTCGATTGTTGTTTAATGTTTACAAAAATATATATGTACGTGTATATAGTATTACATCCTCCCTTTCTCTCTCCATCGACTAAAGTTCCACTTTCTCTGTGTTTATCATAAGAAACATAAAGTTTTAAATACGAACGAATAAAATATTAAGCTAAGCAATAAGTGAAGTGTTTGATCTTTATGTGTTGTGTTGTGTTTCCTTTTAAATATGCACATTCCCTGAAGTGGTATACACACAAAATTGGCGTGACCTTTTAGCGCGCGTGGTTCTTACAGAATGGACGGCCTCCCTTGTTGTAGAAACTCTGTCCTTCAAGGTTCTTCTTGCAATACTGTGAAAGGGAAAGAGAGGTGTCATTGGGCACGTTGGGCAGACAGATCGCGTGTTGTACTTACAGTGCAGTTGAAGCATTGACTGTGATAGTTGTGGTTGAGAGCTTCTACCCATCTGTCGCCGGCTTCAACGGGGAATCCGCAAGCGAAGCATTTCGTGGTGAAGAGCTCGTTCCAGTCGGCCTCGCAGTATGCCATGCCCTCTTCCAGGAAGAATGGGGTGTTGCCAAACAGCTTGCCGCAGTGCGCACAAGTGAAGCACTCTGGATGGAAGTGTCTTCCGATGGCGTTCAAGCAGTCACCCTGTCAAAGAAGTGATTAGTCGCAGGATAAGAATCGTTGTCGTGGGGTCTTACCTTAATTTTGCCTGAGCATTTGCTGCAAGTCGGGGCCAAGTACTTCTCGAAGCAGTATTCGCAGTACAAGTCTCCCTTCTCCTCAACGAACCCGATGTCCTGCAGTGGGCGGCGGCAGTTCGCGTTCACACACATGAAGTGATCCGGGCACCAGATGCGGCCTAGCGCAGTAATGAAGGGTCCCCTAAACGAGCAGAAGAATATGCATTCAGTCAAGAACGGTCGGGAAGACAGATGGGTGATGGTCTCGAAAACGTCAAAACAAAATCTTACAACAAGCCAAGCTGCGCTCGCACTTACCTGCTTATCTCCTTATCACACTGACAACAAATCGGTCGCTTACCGTCCTTGAGCAGTTGGCTGACCACGGCCTTGGTCTCGTCGATTCCTGCCTCACCGTCGGTGTTGCCTGTACCCATGGGCTTGACTGAGATCTCGAAGACGGGGGCATTCTCAGACTGTGTGTCCTTTTCTATGTACGAGCGGCGGTCTGTTGCGTGTGTCGAAAGCTCGCCTCCCTTATTGGCACTCCTGTTCTTGTTGCGGAAGATCACCGTTTCGAGGGGTGCCAGTTCGGTGGGCGGTCCCTTAACAGGTGCCTGTGGCTGTGCCTTTTGCTGAAGCGGTGGCTGCGGTGGCGGAACAGGAACAGTAATCGAAGTCATAACAGTTGGCGGCTTAGCTGGCACAGGGACTGCCGGCTTACTGCCGTTAAGGACAGGATTAAGCACCCGCTTGGCATCACAGATCTCAATCAAGTTCTTCATGTGATGATTCTGCTGCGTCAGCACGTCTCCGGTGACGACAGGGGCAGCGGGCTTCGGCTGCAGAGGCGCCTGGAGTTTCGACTCTGCCTGCACAACCACCTGAGTGGGCTTCAGCTCCGCCGGAGCGGTGGGATCCACATTCTTAAAGTCGTCTAACTCAAAGCGCTTCCGCATGACCATGGGACTCCTGGTTTGGACGTTGTTATTGGAGATCGTGGTGAGATCAGTTGTGCTGTTGTTCTTTGAGCCGTTGGCCAGTCTGGCCTCCAACATGTTGGAGATAATTTTTCCCGCTTCCGCCATGAAGTTGTTCTTGTTCCCGATGTTGACCTTTCCAATCGATTCCGTCAACATCTGAGTGGCTTCGGATGTCTGGCTGGCATCTGGCTTGGGTTTGGCAACTGACGGCTTCATACGGGGCAGCGTGGCGGTTGTCAAGGGGACAGTGGGCTTATAAGCGTTGTTAGTACTTTGCTCTGAAAAGCGCACGCAAAAAGGGGAAACAAACATCAAACACATGAAAACACAAAAAAAAACTCAAAAACATGCAAACTGTCAAAAAGGCTTTGGGTTCAGTTTTAACTGCAGTGGTGGAGCAAAACGTTCTTCCCCCACTGGCATGACAAAGACAGGCTGTGGGAGACAATTCAGATTCGAGTCAGTTAGCGAGAAAGGGATTTGACAGTCAGGGCCACTGTCTGGAGGAAGGAAACATCAAAACTCAAGCTCGGTCAAGCAAAACGAAAACGCAAAAACTCAACACACATTTATCCATCACCTGATCTGCATGTTGCAGCTGCTGCACAATGGCACACGGACACCGGGGCCAACCGCCTTGTTGATGATGCCGCGACCGCGCTTCGGTGCTGAGGTCGCTCCAAAAACTCCGCCCTTGCTCACATTGCTTGGACCTGGACCGGCCGAGGTGGGAGCAGAAGTAGAAGTTTGCATATCACTAACATTTGTTACCGAAGAGGACATGTTAGTAGCGCCCGATTGCTGTTGTTGCTGCTGGTATTGCTGCTGCGGAGGGACTTGCGGAGCTTGTGCTTGAGGCGGCTTAAAACCAGCCGGACCTGTGGAAGCGGTCGGCTTATATGTGTTATTATTGCTACTTGGCTGCGATTGCATTTGAGAACATGGTGCACGACACACACCGCCTCCAGAGCCACCGCCGGCACCGGCACACACCTTGCCAGTCATTGGGCAGCGACCACCACTGGGCTGCGAGTGAGCTGGGTTGAGTGGCGGCTTGTAGGCCGGTACCGGGATAGCGCTGGCACGGCTCTGTTGTTGGTTAGTCAAAGAAGTAGTAGCGGAAGCGTTTGTTAAGGAGCAGCTTGAGCTGGCTGCTGCCACTAATGACGATGATGATTGCGCGCTATATGATTGTTGTTGTTGTTGTTGCTGTTGTTGTTGTTGTTGTTGTTGTATTTGGGAAACCGATGATTGTGCATTAGTAGAAGAGTGCTGCTGTTTGAAGTCTGGCGGCGAACTACCCACCTTGCTAGTAGGGGACGGAGGAACGATATACTTCGCCGGCTGAGGTTCATCGTATGCAGGAAGAATAGGCTTAATGGGGAACTTAGAGACGGGCTCCGGGGAATGGAGCTGTGGAAATGTACGTTCGGTGAGTGCGGCAGCGCGAGCGCTGATTGCCTGAGATTGACTGGTGAGATTTGTGATTTCCTGCTCCAGGCCGGACAGCCGTCGAGCCTGATTGGCGACGAAGCCGGTCTTGCCGTAGGAGCCGCGAGAGTTGCTGCTGGCACTGCCACCGGCGGCAATACTGCTGGTGGTGGTGCTGCTGCTGCTACCAGTTCGAATCTCAATTGTCTTGGCACTCTGAGTGTGCTCGTACTCCTCGACGACCTTGCGTCGACGCTCGATCTGAGTGTTTCCCATCTGCGAGGTGGTCTTGCTTTCCAATTGGGACTTCTTCTCCTCTGCCAGGCGGGACTCCTTTTCGCGCTTCTCGATGGTCTTGTCGCCAATTGTGCACTGCTGCACAACCTCTGGCTTGTCCACGAAGCTCTGCGAGCCAGACTGGCTGACGGTTTGGTAGTGGGATAGCAACTGGCCTTGTTGTTGTTGTTGTTGCTGCTGCATCTGTTGGGCACCCAAGTAGGATTGGCCGGTTGTGATGGATCCCACTTGAATGTTCCTAGGCGTTGCCACGGGCAGATCTGAGTCCTTCAGCCGTGGAGCTCGAATGGCGCTCAACGGGTTTGGTGGTGGACCAGGTGCTGGCGACCTTGCCCGATCTGGACAAGGAGACACCGACCGGCGATCGAATAAGTGGCCCGTGGTTGCCGGGCACTCTTCGAAGCAGAGCTTCTCCGGAGTCTGGTAGAACGGGATGACAGGCGCCGGCTTGTTGATTAGAGACGGAGTGTACGGCCTCGAAGGCGGGTACGACTCGTCGTGCTGCTGGTGCTCATCTAGTGATTGGAAAGCCATTGTTACTGGACCGGAGCGGTCTTCAATTATGATCGGAACTGTGGGGGCAGGTTGGAGTTGGTCTTTGGATTTCTGCTGCTGCTGTTGCTGTTGCAGCTGGGTCTGCTCGCTGGCTCTCGTCATAGTCCTGGAGGCAGCCGCGCTAGAACTAGCAGCAGTAGAGGTGGCTGTTGAGGATTTAACGGAAGTTGTACTGGTGTGCTGTGTGTTAATGGACTGCGCTTGATGCCTTTGCTGTTGTTGAGCATTTGAGCAAGTCACGCCTGCGGTAGCGGCAGGTTGTGGCGATGGTGGTGTATCTACGAAAGCAAGCGGTACATTCTCTCTAAGCTCTGGCGGTTCCGGGGTACGAACAGGTCTCTGTGTTGGCAAGACTGTCCAATTTCTCTGATACTGTGGTATAGTGTCGGGTTTGTGTAGGCCGGATTGAGTGAGACGTGGTTTCAAATGGCTAAGTGGGGATGGTGGGGGGAAGGAGACCTTGTGGTCCTCGAACATCTCATCGATTTCGTGAGCGTCCAATAGGCTCTCGGTCTGGGTACGGGTAGCGGAGGTGGTTGACAGAGAACTTGTTTTGGTTTGTTGCTGTTGTTGTTGGTATTGCTGGAAGGACTTGGAGGAGGTACAACAGGAGGAAGACATTTGAGAGACGCTCGAACTGGTGGTCCGCTGCGACGAGCGAAGTTGAGATTCGTACTCTGCTTTGACGGCAGCGTCTTGTTGAAGGGAGACAACCGAATTGCGAGGGGTGGGAGGAGGAAGAGGTTCTCGAGATGGTTGGAAGGGTCGCACAGAAGTTTGATTAGTCATATTGGCGAAAGCCGATGTTGTAGTCGCTGTGCGCTGCTCAACTTTTGACTCCGTCACAGACCTTGAGGCTAATACGGATGTGTCGCACAATTCGTCGTCTGTGAGCATTTGAAACTGGTAGGGCTTCTTCTCTTCTTTCTTCTTCTGCTCCTCGATTATTTGCGTTGCTTTTTCAGGATTCAGAGGAGTGTAAGGGCGATCGGAGGCTGTAATCAGAGCATCAACCATTGTCAGTTTTTCCGTGGGAGTCGGCAGGTCTAGCAGCTGAGAGCACACATCGTGGCCGAACGGATTATAAGGCGTATCGGGAGCAGTAGTCAGGGCCTTCAGGAAGGGAGATTTTGGACGGAAGTCCTCGCGTTCGTAAGGTTTCATGTCGATCGGAGGTGGCAAGTACGGTTCGGTTTCCGGAGGAAGAGTAATCGGATCGTTGGGGTTCGGAGGAAATTGCAGAGTGTAGTCAGGTGCGGTCGTCATAACAGAGGTTATGAAGGACCCCGTTGGAGGTGACTCACGTAAGACTTCTGGCTCTGGCTCTGGTTGCGGCTCTTGCTTGGGAATCGGTTCCGGTTTCGATTTCTTTGGCTCCTCAGGTGCCTGCTCCTTGTTGCACGTCTCCGGATTGCACTGGCAGATGGATTCACATGGCTTGGGGCATGGACACTCGACCATGTGAACAGGAGTTTCTGGTGCAGTCGTCAGGGCCCGAACCATTGGACTTATCCACTCTTTTGGTACTGGGTTGGGTATGTTGGTCGGGGGAATCGGCTTCACTGGAGGTATTTCGATTTTTATTTCCGGAGTGGGTTGGAAAATCCGCTGAGTTTCAAGGATCTCAGAGCGGTCCTCAACAACTAGCTCGCTGTCCTTCGTTTCCCCACACACTTTATACACTTCTTTCACAATCTCGGGTTCCTCGACAGTTTCTTGGTGTGTTGGTTGCGATTTCCTAGAAGTGTCATCTCCTTTAGGAGGCTGATCCTTTTTCGGGGGTTCGTCCCTCTTTTGAGGTTCCTCCCTCTTGGGAGATGGCTCTCTTATCGGTACCTCTCGCTCTCTAGGAATCCTCTCAAACTGTGGCTCATCGGCAAACTCCACATGACGGGGTCCCTTGGAAGGTGGCTGGACTGGACTCGGGGTTACCTCACGTACCAAATCAACAAGACGGTAGGTGTTCAAGGCAGGGGCCAGAGACTCAACACACTCCTGCGCACTTCGCCGTCCGGAGATGTACTCCGAAGAGCTGAGGTAGCAATGATCCCCTTGCTGCTGAACAGCCGCCACCTCCATGTCCATGTGGTAGTCCAACTCAGAGCCAGATTGTTCGTAGGCTTGCATTTGATACGCCTGCACCTGAGCAGCGTACATCCGCTGGTACTCCTCAGAAGTCGTCGTAGTGGTTGTGCAAGTGGAGGTGTAGCTGTCAGAGCTTGACTCGATTTCGGGTACTTGCATTCCCGTCATTCCAGTCAGCTGCGGCGCGGACCTGCTTTGCCATTGCATTTGCTGCTGCTGCTGTTGCTGCTGCTGCTGCTGTTCTTCCTGTTCCTTCCTATCATTCTCCTCTTCCTCCTCAGGTATAACATGCTTGCGCTGCAAGGGCTTTGGCACAACATGCTGCGTCTCTGGAGGAGGAATGTACAGGGGAGATGCCGTCGGTTGATCATGCGAGTCATCCTTTGGCGGTGGCCAATTGAATGAGGCTCGCAGATCGCGGTTAGCTTCGCAAATCTCGTGGTCCTCCTCAAAGTACGACGCGGCACGATGTTCTTCAGCGCGATGACTTTCGTACTGATAGTACTGCTGCTGCTCGATTTCTGATTTCAGCGGACGACGAGGGCAGTTCGGAGGGATGTATACGAGAGAAGTATGTACACCAAGAGGATTTATACACGGAGACGTTTCAGACAACAACAGATTCGCAGATGAGGAGGGGCAGGTGTAGTTTTATGAGTAGAATGACGTATGAGTGGTGAGTTGCATGAGTATGTTATGTTTTTCGAAGAATCCAAAATGAGAGAGTTCCAGATGGATCAGATTAGTATGCGTTTTGAAAATGTTTTTTCATTCAAAAATCAAAAAAGAAAGAAAATAAATTCATAACGTTAGAGAAGCCATATTTACAGAGGCGCTCAAAGCTAAGCAAAAATGTGGTTATTGTGTGTTAGGACAGTCACGCAGAAGATACGGATGCACACTTGGAAAGCAGCAGGACGCAGAGGCGAGTGACGCATGGATGTGATGAAGTCTGTGATGCAGGTTTACTTAAAAAATAAATTGGTGATTTTTGAGCATGCCGTGTATGTGTGTGTGTGCGTTTTTAGAGATT
This sequence comes from Eristalinus sepulchralis, assembly GCA_944738645.1. Taxonomy (NCBI): domain Eukaryota; kingdom Metazoa; phylum Arthropoda; class Insecta; order Diptera; family Syrphidae; genus Eristalinus; species Eristalinus sepulchralis. The sequence goes on from OX122886.1 coordinate 62,556,693, forward strand.
ATGTGGCCCGGACCCGGGTTATGTCTTTGAAGAAACCCCAAAAAGCTTTTTTTTGATTTCATCACAACAGTATAACAGCGCAGACACGTATAGTTTTTTAAATAGGGAAAGAGAAGGGACATTGAGAGAGTAAATGTCTTCTCAGAGCAGATTCGTCTGGCGTGAATAGGAAGTAAGTAAATTGTTAAAAAACTCGTTTTCCTATATAGTAAATTAAGGACTAAGATAGTGTTTTTTTGGAGGTTAAACAATGTATTTTTTTTAAAATTGGCTCAATGCCATAGGTTAATAGAGGTAACACAAGTGCAATCATTTTATTTTTGTTTAGTTTCAAACGGATAAAAGAGATAAAGTTGGTTAATGTGGTCTAGAAGTGTGTGGTTGTGTTAAAGAAGATATTTTCAGGACTAACAAAAACGGAATTGATGCAAGAGGAATACGTATCGTCTTCAAGAATTGTAAGAGAAACTATAATTCAAATATTCTACACATGCTCACACGGCTTGAATAAATTTCAAAAATATTCCTTAGCAACACTGCAACTGGAAACCTTCCAAAATTTGGTATCTTCAGCTAGAGAGGCGTGATGGGTTTCGAAGAGAAGCTTAACATTTCATGGACGCCATTGGAAAAGGAATACAAACATGAAACTAGGACAAATCTTTACACTTCTTTCATAAGTCTCCCAAAATAAAAATATAAAGTAAAGTTAGGAAAAAAACTCTTACAAAACATGATCGAGTTTTTATTAAAATCGCCTTAACAAAATTCTCTAGTTGTAGGTCGACTGTAGTCATTTTAAGCTTCCCACTGTTTTTTCAGACGCCTTATTTCACCCAGTTTTCTATACAAAAAATAGCCTCCGTGATCTAGTTATTGGCATCGCCACATTTTATTCTCGAGGTCTTAAATTTGGAAAAAATATCTAGCCTATCCTTCATAACTTTTTGGAGTACCAATTCTCTCAATCAATCTTAAATTCGTCATTCGCAATTGGTTTTAAACTGCAGGCCCCCCTCGCTCTTGAAGTAACATTATCATGGGTAGCATAGATTTCTGTAGGTCCTTGCCGCTGGACCATCATGGATAGTCACTTTTCATGTCAATCTAATCGAGACCAGGGCATAGTCCCTTCAGTATCCACTCGTTTTGCTATTGTTCTTTCCCGAGTGAAGGGGACTTACAGTTTATTGCCAAGTCCGAAAGGTTAGCTTGAAGAAACGTAGACAATTTATACTGTCGGTGGTGGGGCCGGCTTGAAGGAGTTGGAAAAGGCTAAATAAACATTCAGTACCTAAAATCTCCGGTGTGTGAATCGACTCCCGTGAATCGACAAGAACCTACTTTCAGCTGAAGATATGCCGTCTCAAGGAGAAATGCAGTCTTCTCATAATAAGGGGTAACCATGAGAAGAAAAAAACTGTCCTACAGAGAAACCTCAGAGAACATGAGTCTAAAACGTTAATCTTTCTAGAAAACACAGCATATTAGGAGAGCACATAAGCTAGGAAGGTAACAAAAGAGTGTGATATATGAACGAAAATGTGCCTATATCTAGTCGAATGCCTTCAATCTCAAAATCTACTTTAAAAACTTCCTGTACTATTTTGTATTTTGGAACTTCACAATTGTTTTACCTAAACATGGCCGAAGTTTAATAACAGATCTACCACAAAACGTGTTACACTGCAATGCTGTTACAATGCCTAAAAACGAAAGTCAATACCTGTATCCAATCCTCTACCAATCCAATTCAGTCTTTCAAATCTCTTGTCTAATGTAGTATCACCCATTTGGAGGCAATTTCAATCACATCACATTCAATATCCTTTCATTTCCGGAATAAGCCATATACGTCCTCATCCTTTCACCATCTTCCACGCGAAACGATCACATCCTTTGTTTAAAGCCGAGGCAATATCCCCACGGCAAGGACCTAAATCAACTTATCCATACTCTCCATTAAATTTTCTCTTCGCCGCGACATAAGCAATTGAACCCATAAAGTACAAATATGTGCACGGCGACATGCACACAAATTTACCTAACATACATTCCCTATATCCAGCCAGCAAATGCCGCCCTCTGAAGAAAAGGAAATCGTCCTTCTTTTTTATTCATTTTTGTTTTTCTCGTCGTTTCGCGTGGATGCTCCGGTGAACAGCTTACTAAACTGGAAAGCTGCACACTCCTTCCTTATCTGCCAGCCCGCGTGGCGTTCACAGCTCTATCGAATTGTTTCAGAATGATGAAAGAGTTCTATCAGCGAATTTTCATTTATTTATTTATCAAGAGCTAAGTACTTTGTTTACGACTGCACACCCAGTGCTAGTGGGTGGACCGTAAAATTGTCCTTACTTTTATCTTTCCGCGAGTAACGTACGCGTCCCGAACATAACACAGAGAATGGATTTCTTATTCAAATTCCCACTTACTTTGTTGACTGGATTAATACGGAAGAAGAGAAATACTTTCTACGGCGCCACCGTCAAACGTCAATGAATGAAAGGATAAATAATTTATTCAGACATTGGCAAGATTTTTGCGACGCTGAAAAGTGATTAATACGAAAGTAGTTTCCACAACATCAAAATTTACAACATTGTCACATTCTGTTTCGAGTTAAACGTATTTCAAACTAGAGATGTGAATTTAGTATTTAATAGAGTTTAAGACAAAAAACAACGAACGCCAACAGGATGAGTAAGGGTTTAGTCGGATTAGAGTCTGAGTTACTTGTGCGTTAGACAACATACCTGCGGTCGATCAATTTTCTTTGAAAATTGAAAATACACTGTTTTTTGGGGGTTTTCAATGCAAACTTTAGTTTTTCATTTATTCAAGGATCAATAAGAGCTAGTTACAAATATTTTTCATTTATGTAGAGAACAGAAATATACAATACACAGATTTCACGTAAATGTAGGGGGGGCGCATGCGGTATTGCGGTACTCTGTGCCTTATATGATCCTTCTGTGAACGTTTCGTTCAAATCTTCCGCATTTAGTAATATTTGTATCCTGGCGATTAATTGGAAATAAAATGAAATTAATATTAAGGGGGGATTTTATGTTTTCTTTAATTTTCTTATCTATATTTAGGTTTAGTTAAAAGAGTGGCAAAGAAATGTTTTTTTTTTGGTTTAGAGAATAATTTTTCGAGAGTTCCAAGGCCATCTTAAGGCCTTCTGCGGACGTGACGTAGAAAATATCACATGTGCTTCAATTCGCACGCATATGGAAATGGGACCTAATACACAACCCTGGCGTTTTGAAACCAGAATTGGCAATCGTTTGTAGATTCCCTCCCTCTGTTCATGAGAAGCACGGAAGACACAAAATGATGCCGACGCAGATAACTAAGCTCTTGCTATGTGCACAAATCCCTTTTTAATTTGTCCCTTCATTCTTCAAGCTTAATTTTGTTGTCGTTGCAATATAATTTTGGGCACAAGTAAGGCACCAGCTCAGAGGTTTCTAAATGCTCATTTCTACATACTCTAACATATGCAGTGTTCATCTTTACTCATCATTCTTGAAGCCGAACATACTACTAATGTTAACGTATGTCCATACATACCCTACAACCCAAATCGATGAGTGTGTAATTCGTCCTTAATATCACGTCAAGTTGAACAATCCACTAGCTACTCGACCACCTAAGCTACAGAAGATACTTCCCTATTTCCAGCTTCACATCTAGAATATGAGTTCAGGAAGTGGAACATAATAATAACATAACGTTTCCACTGGTTACAAATAAGTACCATCATACAGCTTCCATTCATTTTGATTATGTCCACAGGGCAGCCGGCAGTCATTTGATGTGAAGGATAAACAAAAACATTCACAGACTATTACTTGCACCCCGTATTTCATTAAACTTTCGAGAGCTCATCCCTATATTGACCCAATTCGTGGAACAAAAAAAAAATGTCCCACTTTTGCTTTGCACAAATTATAGCGCATAAGCATGCCCTGGAGACGCCCTATTTTGTTTTCAATTTAATTTATGAAAATTGAAAAAAAAAATGTCACATTCCATTCAGCAAACTACTTCATAAAATGTCCGCATTTCCGATATTTGAGCTGTCGCCATAAAGGAGTCGAAGGCGTACCACCCATTTGACGGAGTTGCGGAATGTCCCATATTTACGACGTGACCAGGGTAAGATAAGTGAAATGAGGGAAAAACGACAATTCAAATCTTTGTCGCTTTTTCAGAGATGACATGTCAGTGGCGGTAAATTTGGGATCCTGATTGTGATGTGCTTATTATTTTCGTACTTTATTTCATACGTTTTATTGAAATGTGAATTTTTTTTTTATTGAATTTCCATCACTCATCGTGAGACAATAATATCCTGTCTCGATGACTGGATGATGGGGGATGGACCCCAGTAATGGGATGCAATTTAGATGGATTTATATTTCATTCGGGATCATGTTTCATGGAGATGTGTGGAGATGGCATCAATTTAAGAGGGACATTTTTTTTGTAAAATTGCCATAATTTTTTGTAAGCTTGACAAAATTGATGAAAAAGCAGGAATAAAATTCTAAAGAACTGAATGTTAGCCAAAGCAAGGCATGCAAGACAGTATGCCGATGGCTGTCTGCAAATCAAAAACTGAAACATTTTACCCAATGGATGTCGCCAATAGGGATTATCTGCTGAAAATCAAGAAGTGCTCATCCTTGCTGTAGACAGTGTTCTTTGCCTTTTAGCAGATAATCTTTCCTGTGCCTATCATTACTTACAGAAAATGTGTTCTAACGGCGCAGACATTCAATGTTAACACGGTCAAGACTAAGACCTTAACAAAGCCTTGCCTAAATTTTCTTCAACCTTAGAAACAAAACGACTGTTACGAGAGGCGGACCAATTTCCAAAATCCCCCAAAACTACAAAATCTCGAAAATATAAAAGCTGAAAAAAATTGTGAAAAATTAATTTTGTGGAAGTTTGCATCATCTGAAGTCCAACAGTGTACCCAATCAATGGAGTTCTAGAGGCCTAGGCGCCAAGCTTCTTAACGCATATACTTTTCTAAAATTTTTGTAGTTCGAGAAACTCAACGGTAGGGGGGAAAGGACTTTATTTCGTTGACTTGGCCACGTGGTACGAATGTCCCCTTCATCACGATTTCCGAGGTGTGCCTTTGAGGCAATTCCGTCAGAAAGGTGACAGCTCGGCAAACTCAAGGCTAGGTATGTGGAACAAGTCCACAAGCTCGCCTGGTAGCTTTTGGCAATAGCTCCTGATGAATTAGAGTCGATGGCGAAGGATTGAGCGTCCTGAAGGTCTATCGTATGTATGGGCAAACTCTTTAGTGAAATATGCGGATTTACGTGTGCGGGCTACGTGGTTGGGAATTTTGACTTCTTGTGGTTTTAGGCATTTTAGGATTCTGTACCTAAATCCGGAAGTGGCATCTTGGCTAGGCCATGTAGAGCGTATGGATACCACTGCTCCGGCCCGAAAAGTCTCCAAATCTGAGCCATTGGGACAACGCAACAGAGGACGGCCTAGGCCAAGGTGGTGCATACAAGATGGACCTCAACCAACTTAGAGTGCGCAACTGGCGGCAGCTGGCAAAAGATCGTGCTGGCTGGAGAGGCATGCATATCCAGACAGTTTGGCTATGAACGTCTTCACCTGAAGTTGTCATGAGAAATCCATGTTTTACAACTTATCCTACAATACTTCTTAGAACCCTATGCAAAGAGTCTTCATCAATTCGAAACCTGAACTGGACTCCAACTCCCAAATTATGGGACTGGAACGCCATTTGATTTATATTTTTTTTATTTATAATCGAACAATTCCAAATTCGATTTTAAGCAGAACTAAGCACTATGAAACAATTCCCAACCTCATCAGGGCAACACACAAAAATCTAAGCAAACTCAGAACATCATTAAATACAACAATTCACGATTCAGATCAGAATCAAGACAAATGCCCGCACTGGACTGTATTTGCAGCCACGCCAGACAGTGCATACAATTATCTCATTTAATCCTATTATGCAGACACTATAACGTGTTTATATAGCTTCGGCAATACTCAAACATCCCCTCAATATGGGCGCGTACCACCAGAGATTACGTATTCGCCGCATTATCTCGAGTGTAATGCCGCGCCGATGCCGCCGTATATTAATCAACTAATTAATCCTGTTAAAAATATTGTTTTATCCGGCCAACCTAGAGTAGAAATGTTTTGTAATGGCCCGCCACCGCGTGCTTATAACCTCTGTTGTTGTTTTTGTTTTCACTCAAGCCTGATGAGAATATTAATGAAGCTTTAACCTGAACCTACAGATGGTGCTCTCCACTAGGACGTTAACAATTAAAAAAAACAGCTAAAAAAACTCAAAATATGAAATGAAAGAACGCAACAACGCGATGGAAAAAAATGAACACAATAATAGCCTGTTTCTCATTTGCCGCATCAATTGCCGTTTTAAGTTTAATAACAAACACTGGTCAAGTGGGTGGGGGGCTGAGGGTGGGTGGATTGCAAAAAGGAGAGACGAAAAAACACTCGGTGAGTGATTGAGGGAGTGAAGTCGGTTATAATTCATTTTTATTTTATCAATTTGTTCAGGGAAATGTACACATATCTCTTATCCATTTTAATTCTGTTAATTGTTAAGCCAATAAACTGCACCACGGGGAGGAGTGAACGGGAGCGCAGGGGGTGAGAAGTATAGCAAAGCGCGAGTTCTTTCATACTCGCCCAATTGGAAATACGGTATTTTCCGTTTTTTTTTTTTTTGCTGTTGTTGTGAGTGTAATTCAATAAATCAACAATGCTGATGAATGCACTCTCGATCTGCACACCAAAAAGTCAACGAAATTGAGAAAACTGCACGAAGAGCTTCGAGCGGTGGAGGGGTTGGTAATTGAAATGTTCTCTTTAGCTCTGTGTTATATTATGAGAGTGGATATGTATTTTTTTTCCGCTGACTCGTACGCTTTAATGAATCTCTCATCATTTCGATACATTACACGGTTTAATGAATGATCTAAAACAATCAATGCAATTGTGATAATTTATGCCACTGTTGCTACTGTTGCAATATTCAAAAAAAAAAAAAAAAAAAAAAAATCGTTAATAATTGCACTCGCGGGAGGAGGACAATACTGAGCGAAGCAAATCGATGGAATGCCTTGTTTATGCCGCAGCCGGAGGACTACGGCAAAGATGGTGTCGAGGGTTTTCTGTGTGATATTGCTCAACTCTCAGAAGCAAGCAATTAATTGAAGCTTTTTTTCGGTTCTTAAATTTGTTTCGTTAACGGACTTCTGTCGGTTCTGTGGATATAGCATACCTCGATAGAAGTTATTTTTGGGTCCGGTGGGCTTTCTGTATTGTGTCGCATATATAGAGTGAGGACGGCCTATATACAATATACATTACAGGTATGTGTGGTTATTTGTTTCGTTTTTTTTTGCATATATTTGTGTTAGCTTGGGTGTGTCCTTGTTGAATGGGGGTAAGGACAATTTCATTTCAATTTTACATTGAAGGTGTGCATTTTTCTTTTGCTAGCTGCGATTTTTTGCCAAATATTTATTTTTCTCATATTTTTCAATTGCGTAAAAATGAATGATGTGTCGTCCTCACACCGACTTTGGATTGCGTCTTCCTCGCGCCTCTGTTTATAGATTTCGGCAAGTGGGAGAGACGCACCCAAAGACGAGCACTTCATTCATTTTTGAAAAATTTAGCTTCTAATTTAGCACAAAAAAAACCTATTCAATCCAATTTCAGTTCAATATTGACACTACTCATACTACTCCTGCGCTTGACAGGTGTACATACCTTGGGGAGCGGGATTGCTCCTTGGCAAAGTAGCATAAGGATTGCTTGATGGCTGCTGCTGCTGCTGTTGTTGCTGCTGGACCGGCCTTTGCTGTCCCCAGTTGCCGCCTTGGGTTGGTGGTGGATACGATGTTGGTGATTTCGGAGCAGCTGCTGGGGCTTGAGCTGGGGCGCCATAAGGACGAGCATAACCCTGGTTCACCTAATAAGCACGAAAGAGGTGTTGTTGTGTTAATGCATTCGATACACCTTAAAAACCGCAATTAATCGACTTTAGTGTGTGAGTAGTCATAATGTGCAGCACACGCAACATTTAACAGAGTAAACACTTTTTCTGAGAGAGTGTAGGGTGGGGGGAGAGAAATTAAAACAGAATGCAATTAAATTGTAGCTTGCAGCTGATACATACCTTGTAGTTGACCGGAGCCCCCTTACCGGGCGGGATAACGCTTCTTATTACATTACCATGCAGGGTTACGTACTGGAACTGTTCATTTCCCTGACCCTGGCCCTGCCCGACTCGCGAGTCTGTTGCTGGACTAATTGAATCATCAGCCCTTCCGTTCCCATTATCTGCACCCTGTCCCGTAACACTGCTAACACCCTGAGGGAAGGATAATATATTAATCCCATCCGAGGATGCAGTTGTTTTACAGTGTTCAGTGTTGTTGTTGTTGTTGATGTTTGAGTTATTGTTTAATATTTTATTTGAATATTCCTTTAAAAATTTATTATATACATTTGTTTGTGCGCCGCCACCGTTGCTCGTATTGCTGGAAGCCATCGACGTGACATATCGATTGTTCGAGTTCATATCGTTTTCGTTCTGCTTGCCACTTTGATTAATTGTCATTGAGTTTTGCTGTAGATGTTGATGTTGATGTTGTTGCTGTATCGTATTGTATTGTGGCAATGGAGGTGGTGGAGGTGGCGGAAACTGAAAGTCTGTAGCGTTACCACTTCCAATCGAGGACGATGTTGACTGTTGTCTCGAGTGTCCTGGTGACGATGTAGTCGATGATGCAAAACGATCTAATGACAGAGTGGACAATGAATTGTTCGTGTTGTTGTTGCTGTTGTTATTGTAATTGTATCCATTGTGATTGTTTAAAGTATTTTCAATGTTGTTAACCGGACTGCAACTATTATTGTTGATACCATTTGTTGACGAGTATGGGGACAGTGACAGTGATGACGATGATGCTGTTGAAAGGCTACTGTTTGTGCGCGAATGATTACTTATGGCAGTGTTGTTGGTGTTGTTGTTGCCGTTGCAAAACGCTTCTTGAATTTGAAGTTGTTGCAGTTGTGTTGGTGAGGGTGGTGGTGGTAATGGAAGATCTGGGATGCTTGTGGTATCGGTCTGTGTTTTAGTTTTTTAATAAGCAAATGCGCCACACAGTTGTTAATTGCAACAAATAATTCATAAAAATAAACAAAATACAGAGAAAATAAAATGTTTGTTAGTATTACATATATGCACGTGATTCCGCTTTAAATAATTGCTAAAGCAAGTTTGGCACTTTCTCAAGACATGATTTCGAAAAGAAAAGAAATCAAAGGGAAGTTGAACTTTCGCTTTTATGAGCAGAACTAAGAGTGCACTGGTTTTTTGAAGCACTTTATAGTAACAAATAGACAGAAGAGAGTTTCTTTGTTATGGAATGGGAAAAAAATTGCTTTCGAACATTTATTTTCCACGAGACTATCGTTTGCTGACAATAGCAAAACTAGGTCAAAACCAGTAATATGTGAGGCGCCAGTTTATATTCTTGCATCAATACATATCGAAAAGTAAACTATCATTTCCACAATTGCAGGCAGGAGTCAAGTTCACAGTCACATAGCAACTAAAGCGCCTCAGTGCAAACGTTTACTCATGTCACTTCGGTCTGGCAAAACAGTGTCACAGCTCCAGACTAAGAGCTGTGACACTGTGAAGAGATTATGGCTGTAAAGAGATTATGGATGTGAAGAGATCATCGTGTACAAGACAATATCCTTTCAGTATCACTATACAAAGCCGAATGTTGGACGATTAGCAAAATGACAATGTCTGTTTTGGGTTGGATATATAGCCGCGTGGAAGGTGAATGGAGTACAAGACATGAGCCCACACCAGCTGAACCAAGAAGTGATGTAGTCGCAACACAACCACATCGAGCGAACAACAATGCTCGATGAATAAATGCGAGGTGTTCCATTCGGGAATCTAACCTAGACCTTCGGCGTTTGGGTCGACGCACTCACCGCCACGGTGAGTAGTCTCTTGCTTCGGAAAAAAAGGAAGATAGAACATTTGGTATGAAAACCATTGGTCTTTTCAGTCCACTATTGGAGTTCCTTACTCAGGCACCGGTCCTCTATGTGCCGCTGGCATGATTTAAGTGGTAAGTAAGAAAGATCCTTACATGACCTCTCTGGAGCGTCTGAATTAGAAAACTTCGAAGGACTGACCTGATAGACAGATACACGTGGTTTTTCTTGAGACAGGCCTTTTATTCTGATAATGAAATTAAATGAGTTAACCATTGACATTGTTCCACTTCCGCACTAGACCTAAGAACTGACTGAAATGAGGAGATGTCTATTTTGAGGTTCTTCACTTAATCTATTGTAAATTCTGGACTAAATATGAATGCTCTTAATTTGGTTTTGCAATTTTTAACGTTGCATTTTAAAGACAATAACGTTAACTATGCACTTGTAGAGCTATCTGTTCTTTTAAATTGTTAATTTACTAGCCTAAATTTTCAGCAGCCATCTCAGTTGGGGACAATAGTGCATTTTACAGCACTCCTTCAATCACACTCCCATGTAAGTAAAACTTTCACGTTTCGAGGACACATATGTAGAAGTGAATTTTGTCATTCGTGGATGTGTGGATCGCAACTAGATCAATGGATTGTGAATTGAGTTTGACAATTCGCTAAGTAAATTCGCACAAAAATAGTAAATGATTTTTTTGAATTTAAAGAATACAGCATTACGAAAATTCAACGCACATTTTGTCATTTTTTGTGTGGCCTGCGTGGCGCACTGCATCGACTTATACGCTGCAGGCACCAGTTTAAATTGCGGGACTGAACATCTTGCATTTCATTGACGGTATCACTTTTTTGAAGAAGCCCACTGAGTACTCAATTCAATACTGAATGAATGAATACGAATACTGGAGTCGGCAAAAACTCTAGGTCTTCTAGTGATACAACCACACGAGTTGTGACTGAAGGCGCTACGTCCCCTGTACATAGTTCCATATTTCAAAAAGTTCGCATCCACAATTTGTGGGCCACGTGAAAGGTCCTTTATGTCACTGCAGATTGCATGCTTGTATTTAAAAATACAAACAAAACACAGAAAAACAACAAAAATCAAATCCGATTCAGCATGGAGCGGAACTATCAACATATGAAAATACTGACAGTTCGCATATTTTATTTGCGACAATGGATTCGCATGTGAACTGAATTTATTGTCCTCGTTGAGCTTAGGAATTGTCGGTGTTTGACAGTACGCAAAGCGACGCACACATACTCTATCGGTGTTAAGCTTTATAAATTCAATTTGAATACTCAAAGGAGGACTTTCACAATTTTTAACTGTCATAAACATTTCGAGATTCAATAAAAATAAATCGATTTCCTGGACTTTTTAAAAAACTAAAAATTTAACGTGGAACAGCCAAGGTTGGCCAAATGAATATCAAACGCTATTGCATCATTTTTAGATTAATCCGTGCTCGTGCCACTGAATGGTAGACATATACATATTTTTTCAAAAAAGTGTTCATTTAAGGCTGTAGCTGTTCGTCTTCCTCTTTTCAAAGATAATTTTTTATAAAAAACTGAAAAGTAAGGATAATTTTTGAACACTTTTCTCCCCACTGTCCTTTTAATTTGACTCTTTACTCTTAAGGTTCTTACGTTCAGTAAAGTATGTCCGATTTTCTTTCAATTTTCATTTCTAAAACATTTTTTGCGGCTTTAAACTACTTAAAGAAATTCATTTATTCGAAAACTCTTCAAGTGATATAAGCATGCTCCACTGCATTTTTCGAGAGCAAATTTCGGAATTCGAGGATGTTGATTTTTGCAAGTGCCAAGCGCGGATTAGGTCAAGGTCACATAAGGGAACCACAAAACTTTGATGTGCACACAAATGCCGCGAATGCGACGCATTCCAAAATGATATCAACAAAAGTCGCAGTTTCAAAGGCGCAGCATTGAAAATTCTTCGAAGTGACTCATTCAACAGATTATGTAACTGACTGAGTGTGTTGAAAAGTTCTATTATTTATTTTTCGTTTTTTTTTTTCACTTATGTTCGTTACTTCAAGCAGCACTTGAAAAGAAAAAAATTATCTACTCGTTTAAAGGAATTAAAAATGTAATCTCTAGTGTCCGACTATTCGGACACCATCCGTACGCGTTGAAATGTCGAACTAAAAAACTCGCTGATGTTCTTAATTTTCATTCTGGGATGTAAGAGTTAGTATGAAAATTCTCTCGCCTGCACCTATCGATCGGGGTAAGGTGTGTTGGTGAATTCACATGTGCATTTGTGCACAGATGCACACCTTTAATGAGGAAGCAATGCTGCATCTGCAAATGCAATGCGACTCATTACACAAGTACTGCCCGCTAAGAGCAGAGGGAGAGCGCGGTGCTAAAATTAAATCCGAAGTTTCATGCCAGGAGAATTTCTTTTTAATCTTATCTTATTTGGGATCTATTTTAGTTTTGGATTCGTTTTATTTCAGAAGTTTCATGAAAATGGCCGGTGTGCACACACATCAGGTATGTACGCTAATTTGGGAAAGTCTCCTACGTCACCTCAACACGGGTGATTAAGGAAATCAAGCTTCGAATAATTGGCATCTTAAGCACGTATTTGATTACAGATCGTGGACGCCAAGACGACGCACAGGTTGTCACCACGAAGTCATGTCTTGCAAATCAATTTGAGGTAGCGGCCTTAACAAACACCAAACATCTATGCCAGCTTAAGACTTTGCTGTGCACCTGCAGCTAACAAGTATTAAAGTGCAGGGTCCCTTTTACAATATACTTTTTAATCGCCACTCACACATGCTCACTGACATTTAGTCAAACTTGTTAGAGGCACTCTGTGTTGAAAATTCAGAAAAACAAAAAAAAAAATGCATACAAAAGTGATGTTTCTTGTTCTACTTACGTTGCTGGGTGGTGCCGAGTACGAGGGGGTGGAGGTTCCATTGGTTGCACTACCATTGTATCCGATGCTATTTAAAGCAGCGGAAATGGTTGAAGCGCTCAGTTTGGTATTTCTAAACGGATAAAGAAATGGAAGAAAATAGATCAATTAAGGTGCTGTCGGGGGTTACAGAAAAAAAAACAGTGACAGTAAAAAGAATTTAGAATTTGGGCCCAACCAAAATAGAGACTGAATTGAAAGGGACACAGGGAAGAAATAGAGAAGAAAAGCGCGCAGTGCAATGGGAGGTGCATAGATTGTATCGGACGTATTTAGGGTGAAGAAGAGTGTTTACATAATGAGGGGGACACTTCATTTTGCGACTCAATTTTCTGGCTTGATTGTTCTTGAGATGACTTTTGTCGGGACGCCAAAAGTTTAGTTATTTTTTTATGGATGTCAGCGAAGGGAACAAGTTCAGATTTTTTCAAACCGTTGACTGTAATTTTTTTATATTTAAACCTATACTCGAACGTACAACTTGCAAAATGAAAGCGTTTGATAACATTTGAGAATGTGCAGAAATATTGTAAATTAAGCACTTTTCAATGAGGTTTCGAAAATTATAAGAATTAGATAAAAAGGCCATAAGTCAAAACATTTAACTTTTGAATGCATTTGTGAGTCTATATTAGGGTTGGATAAAGTGTCTGAAGAATGCACTAAGACCTCACTTTTCCATTGTGCTGATATTCCAGGTAAGACGGAATAGCCGGAGATCATTTAAAGCTGAAGATTTACTACAAAAAATAGAAACTCTACAGAGAAAAAGTTTGTGAGATGGGGCTAGTGGAAGTTGTTAAATTTATTTGTGCCTGAGGCGCTCTAGCGGTTGACGGTCACTTAGCAGATGCAGAAAAGTTTCTGGCTCTTTTTCGAGCCTACAGTACACTTGCCTGCTTGCCTTAATCAGACAGTCTGAGCCTGAACGTGTTAAAATGTCTGCAGAGCGACTTGGATCGATGAAGATCTAGAATTTTCTTAGAAGCAAATAACAGATGCAGATGGTTTATTTTAGGTGCGCATACTTTTAGGTGCAGAGATATGCAAATAAATTCATGCAGCAGAGGCAACGATGTGCGTTTCTGGTTAGTTCGTCACCTTGACACTCGCCTGTAACTTGGTACTCAACACAGGCAAAGATTAGATTCCTCAGTCATCTCATTTAAAGTTGATGACGATCTGGGGTTGGCCTAGTCTGATCTTAGGACTGTGAGGATTAAAATGATCTTCGATATCCCTAGTGTGGTCGACGTGGAGTAGTGGGTAAGTGCGTCGACACACACGCCGAAGCACCACCTCTTTCGAGTTGCTGACAACACTCAAAGAGTATCAATTGTCTATGAACAGCTTCTCAGATCTCGCCGTTTAGAGTCGGCAAAAAACTGTAGGTCCATTCTACGAAGACGAAGTCACTGCATCTCTTAGATAATATTCTAGGGAAACGTTTCGTCGAGTACGCTCTGCAGTCCTTCAATACTTAGTATGGCTCGCTGAGAGCAGTGTGTCCACCCTATGGTGACCCTCTTCCTTAGCTAGAATGCGTCTGCCAACAAATAGCTTCTACCAAATTCGGAATGACGTCTTGGCGGGTTCGGACTTTGGCACCTTTGGATCAGATAGAAACACAAACGCCTTTCTTTGATCGTTATATGTTGAGCTTGTTCGAATACGATGACTTTCAACAACGTCGTCTTTTTTTGAATTTCAAAAATATGAGGATTACGATGAGGATGAGTATTTCAAAAAATCGTCAAAATGCGTACCAACCAACGTCTAACAGAGCCTAACCACGAGAAAGCGCGGATGCGAATTGGTCTTAATGTTAAAGATCGTTTTGTTTTTCACAATCATTTTCTCCAGACCTCAATATCAGTGAATACCGATAAAATGTGTCTCTTATAAAGGGGAAGGCTCCACTCCACGTAAGGCACTAGTCATTCTTTAATGTATTTTCTTTTCCCCAACATGCAATATTAATAACTTCAACCTAATATAAGTCAATCGGTCAATGTCTAACCGAAGATCCCCTTGCTTTACGTCCAAGACACGACAGATGAAATATGAAAACTAAACCCAACACCAGGAAATTAGACAGCCAAGGAGACATAGAACGTATTCATAATAAATTGATTTGCCAATTGTGTCGATACTCACGGTTTGATTGGCACTGGAACATACCCCTCGGTTCCACTTGGTGGATTCTGCAGAGCAGCCAGACGAGCATGTATGTCGCAATACAACTTGTTGTTGAAGTTGTAGTATCCTTGATTCTTTAGCGAAGTGCCACAGGTGGCGCACTTGAAGCACTCAACGTGAAGATTCTTATCCTTGATGCGAACGAACACACCACTGTTGCACAAAAAATAGATAAATATTGTTCAAATTATATCTGTATGAATGTGGTTTGAAAATCAATACGGAAAACGGGATGGACAAGAACAAAGTTGATGGGAGGGTTTGGTCCAACACACACACTCACTCGCTTCCCATTCATTCGAAATTTAATTTCAACAAGAGGATACACTTCGGAGCTGCAAACGGCAGCAACAATAAAATCGTATTCATAAGTTTTTATTCTTACACAATTCCTACGCCACAAATGGCACATTGCGGCAATGTGGTTGATGGTGGGCGCTCGCTAGGTGCTACGGCTGCGGCTGCAGCCGCTGCTTCCAATTCCTCTTTGTACTCGGACGATTGCAGCGCCGGACAAACTGGCATAATAATCAACCTAGAATCCACTGTCGGAGTTGCTGCGGTTTGAGCCTGTGCTTGTTTTTGGTCGGCAGCGGCGGCGGCATCGCTGCTGGACTCCGGTTGATTTGTTGGAAGGCTGGGACGGTGAGCAGCAGGCGGTGCCAGAGTGTTCTGTTGCAATGGTGTTCCGATACGTTCATCTTGCGACCTCGACGAGGGTGTTACCGGACGAGATGCTGTGCGCTGCCCTCCAATGGCGTGGCTGTGAGTCCAGTAGAAGTTCGCCGGACTCTTGGGCTCTTCAAATTTGTTGGTTAATCGTTTTATTAATTTGTTTTCTTATACAATACAATTTTTTTTTTGAGTTAATTACAGGATTAACGTATAATTTCGCAAAGTAACCATACACGCATTCAAAACCAAATAACAAAAGTGTGTGTTTGTGTGTTGGAGGTTCTTAAATAAGTGTCAAGTGGATGTTCGGGTGAGGATTAGGGATGCTGGGCAAGCTGTGGTGTTAACTTGTTTACACTTACACAATGAGGCGTTCACATTCTGTGCAAATGTTTTGCCCAGCCGGTAGTCCGCCAGTGCTTGGGGGCTTTGGACGATTGATTGGGGCACTCACGTGGCTAGTAACAGATGACTGGTTTTGGCTTGGTATGTGATTGTTGTTTGTTTGTGATGGATTGTATTGGGCTGTTTTCGTGTAAAAAAATTCGATAAAGAAAAGTAAAACAACACACAAAGAAAAAAATTATTAGATACATACAAATTGTTATTAACTATTAATGCGATCCTTTAGAGATTTACTGCCTCAAAGTGTGTTTAAGAGATAGGCTCGTTACAGAATGACAAACTTATTTTTTTCGGAGAGCTAACTATTGCCTGAGCTACTGTGACCTTCTTGTTGATGAAGCACTCGAACATATTTTTTATTTTACTCATTGTAAATAAATTTATAACATTTGCGCCTTTCAATGCATCCTAACAGCAATTACCCTTCTGACCACAGATCGTACAAACATTAAACAAAATCAGTGTAGAAAAATGAAAAAGACAACAAATGCTTAGAAAGGCGGATATGTTTCCAATGTTCACCGAACAAAAGGTGCTGTCCATGAGCCGTTGCTTGGCATTGGAAACACACAAACTAGTCTACCGGCAAGTGTGGGAAAGAATACATAAGCTAGCTTTGGTTGAGGACACACCTCATCAACTTGGGCAACGCATCAAAGTGAAATTTTGCCACTTTTAGGAAGTCAGCGATTTTTGACTTTGTCACAATTATGAAAAAGAAAATCAACACAGACATGTCGTATTATGAATCGCGACTACTATTCAGCACACCGATTAAGCTGTGGACGAGGTGGGTTGTTGCATATTATTTTACTTTCCACTGCAATACAGCGCAACAAATTAGTAGGACATGCTGAAATTTGAGCATATCCTAAAACGTCTTTTCGACTAAGTAACACTTTTTGAGCATACACCATCTAAACCAATATTTTCTGTGTTGAGCTGAAAAGAGGCTTTTTGAAAAACAAAACTACACAAAAATATTGCTGAAACGTACATAAGTCAGTCGCAGAAAATCAATTGATTTCCTTGAATTCAGGACTCAATAAAGTACAACAAGGTTTGTGTTCAAATAAAATGCCAGTTGTGTAGTTATATCAATATAATTCTTGTGATTGGGAGATGCAAGTGGAAATTGGAAAAAAGTTTAAACTATATATTCTACATATAGCAACAACACGATTCCCCGGCGCAAGGAAATGCATGGCTTAGAGTCAGAGCCATGCATCAGCCAGCGCAAGGAAACGCATGGCTCTGACTCTAAGCACTTTCGACTCTGAGTAATTTCGATAATGCAATGAAGAATATCGCAGACAACAACCAAATGAAGGCAGCTTGGAAAGAAATCCTAAGCGGTTTGTTACTTCAGGTCCACAGGTGATTGCAACAAGACGAAAAATTGGAGAATAGTTAAAGTGACGTACACTCTCGCTTTGCGAAGTTAACCAGTTGGTGCTAATTGGAAAGTCATCTAGATTGAGCTCTGTGTTTATTCGGGAGTGTATCTGCCTGAATAGCTTAGCAGAATATTGCATTTGACCCAGTACTTGCTTTCAATGTGGATAAACAAAGTTAATGCTGTGTGCTTACATTCTTTTCGCTAGGATTTAATGATGAGTCTTTAGTTAAAAGTGTTCTCATTCGATAAAGACGTTAAATTTGGAAATCTAGAGGCTAATAGTGAACATTTTTCTGTTCGTTATAGAATATACTGCCCTCACATTACTCTAGTCTCGCTAAACAGATAAAGGTGTTGTTTGTCTAAGAATTACCTATTTCAAGGTCTCCCTGAGGTGTTTTTAAAAAAAGACACGTTGGCTTAATGCCAACGAATACATTCAATACTGTGACCCATAACCTAAATACATACATTCTACGGTATGTTCAAACAAGAAAACTAGAACGTCTTTATAGAAAAGTGTGTCTAACAACTTTCCCAAAAGTGAACACCTCCCATTCTGTTATTAAACTATGTGTAACTGAAGCATGCAAACCATGAACATATTAATCATAAAAATTTAACGAAACAGTTCTCTTTGAATTCTTCACTCTAACAATTGATCGACAACAAAAGGATTGCAGTTGCCGTTCAACGCATACAGTATCTGTGCTAATTGAAAGTAATGTTCACGTTTGTTGTCTGCATTACCTGGCTCCTGGTATTCTCCGGTCTCCTCCTCGTGCAAGAACTTGAGCACCTCCGATTTATCAGCTTGGTATTGCTTCTCGTTCTTCTTGAAGTTGATTCTAAAAGAAAAATTAATTTGATTAGGGGATATTCAAATTTGAAAAAAATGTGTTGCAATACAAAAATATGTGCGATAAAAAATATATCTGGGGGTATTGAATTCTGGTGGTGTACAAGTACATAAGGAGGCAAATATTTGCACCATTGTTATTAAAATTCGATAAAATTTATGTTGAACGAAATCGACACAGATTTATGAAACTCGTGGAATAACGTCTCGGATTCCACTGTATCTTAATGTCCCAACCAAGAACTGCCACGTTCTCTTTGTTCAATGCGATAGCAAGTTTTTGGATCAAAAATTTAGATTTCCACATAAGAAAGCTAAATTTCTCCAACGTCACCACATTTTTATCTTTGACTTGGAAACTAGGGAATCATTTGTCTGGCGATAAATTTCCGATTTTTTATTTCAGTTTGGTCCACTTTGGTTCCAGTGTCCTAATTGGGGTTCGAGGAACATCTTGAAGCCTTGTCAGAAAGTTTGTCAAGATGTGTGTATGAATAATAGGCCACCCATCAGCACCACTTTAAACAAATCAGTCTCGAAAAATGTCCTTCTAAGTGTCGCCTGCACTCTGATCTTTCTGTTGAACATTTCTGTCACGGAAATTGCCAGAAATCAATAGGCATTACTATACGATGATAGAAGAAGCAGTGGCTTGTCAAACACTGCAGAAATTACAGCCAACATGGGACCAGCGCCTAGCTTTTGCGTCAACTTCTCGTGTT
This sequence comes from Eristalinus sepulchralis, assembly GCA_944738645.1. NCBI lineage: Eukaryota > Metazoa > Arthropoda > Insecta > Diptera > Syrphidae > Eristalinus > Eristalinus sepulchralis. Next base: position 62,576,020 of record OX122886.1, read on the forward strand.
GTACATGCTATAGTTCTGTAACTAGTAGAAGGGGTCTTCAGGTTTTTACCGTCCCTGAAAGGCGAGATTCAAGAAGCTTGTCATAGACATAGGGTACTCTTTGAGTGTTGTCAGCAACTCGAAAGAGGTGGTGTCGTGACAAAATGCGAGGTGTCTCGTCCGGGAACCGAACCTAGACTTTCTGCGTGATGGTCGACGCACTACGCCACTTCGACCACAAACCTCTTCTTTACTGATTTCAAATTGAATTCCTTGATGCAGACTGTCGCTTAATTTACTGCCGCCACCTCCACTTGAAAGATGCTGCAGCCCTCGTTCGATATTAAGAGTTTTCGTTTGTCGGTAACTCTGTTTTTGAGTACATAATTATCTCCTTCCATCCACCCGTTGAGCCTTGATTTCAAACTTCGTCTGAAATTCAAGTCGACATATTCTAAGTGTAGTCCTATTGATATCGAGTGAAGGCAAAGAAGTAAAAGGGGTACAGCGGTACGGCTTGGATCTGATTTGCTACCAACATAGTAGGAAAGTGTATCAACTCCTACGCAGGAATTATCGGTTTGTAACGCCTTAACCTCTTTGATGTTGTTGGTAGCAAAACTAGTCTGGCACTTCTCGGACATGAATTAGCCTCTAAAATTGTAGTCGGCGTTAAACTGTAGTTTATTTTCGCTCAAAAAAAACGCCAAACACAGCGCGAAGGGTTGTTGAAGAAGCCAATGCCAATTTGTGTTAAGAGTCCTTTACACTTTTCAGAAAGAAAACTTCTTTATAGACCACCCTGTATAATGGAAACGCCCCCAACATGACATTCAATTATTCACGACGTTCTGCTTTCATAATCTAAGACGAAATTCGAACGGAAACCACTCTCATAAGATGATCAGATTAATACTCAGCAGGATCAAAGTCTTGTCAATATCAAGAGCTCTTAATTGCCCAATACCCAAATCTGCCTCCCCTCACCTCCTCACCCGGACTAAGGCAATTCAAAGAGAAATTTGTTAATCCTTGTGCGCTCAAGTTTCTCCATTAACAAAAGCGAAAGACGTACTCATAGAATCGGAAATTTTCTAATGAAATGCACAGAAAAATAACAAAATAAAGAACGGCCGACTGAAGGAGACTGTGTACATCTAGCTGCCACACAATTTGGCTTCAATTAAGAAATTAACATGAAAATTTCTCCTTCAAGATTCCTTTGCATGCCGCCCGCTTTTGAAGAGGAAAATTTTAATCTTGTTCTTCATTTTATTATCCTTTTTGGTTATTTTTATCTGGAGAGAAGTCGTTTCCCTTTAAAGTATTATTACTGCTCGTTTTCCTTTTATTATAACGATGATTACCATAAATTCTTTTCCAGTAATTACTTTCAAGTGAGGGCGCGCAAAGATTTGTACACAGGCACACTCTGTGTGGGCGACTGCTCCAGTGTATCGAATCGGGATTAAGTCGTTGGCAGCTCCTATTACAGTCTGGTAAGCATGCTACGAACGAAAACACACTTATTAACTTATATCCGCAATTAAGAGGATGAAAGAAAAATTAAAGAAAGTCCTGTGGTGCGGGTGCGGCATGATTGCTTGAGGAGACGTTTCCGACTAGTCAGCTACCTAGTTCGACCCCTGAGATGTATATGCGAACCCTACAATAGTTACTTCTCAGATTTCATCTCTGCCAAGAATATTCATTCAAGTTAACTGCCATCCGGGGAGCAGGAACAATTCAATCTGTGGACGCTTCCTCCCTGAATATCCTTGTGGAAATAGAATTACCGCAATAAAAAAAAATAATATCCTTCCCATTACCCCATCGCCGCCCACCAAACCCCCCAACTTCCTGGATCTCTTTCTTGCACACCATCCATCATAACCCTGTGTATGTATGTGAGCGTGTTTAGACATAAATATTCATATACGTACCCAAGAACGCCGCCGGCAAGAACCTCAGCCTGGGCTGAAAGGGTTTCCGCAATAGTTTCATCACTGTAAATGCCAACTGGGGTATTGTACTGTTTATTGACAATGCTCTTCACTTGACCATCATTTCCATTAACCTAAATGCACCACGGGTCCAGACGGTGCCGATGAGGAAAAACCAAAGAAAATTATGAAACGTTATGAGGATTCCAGAGCGAGCGAGACACTTGGTGTTTTCTTTATTTTCCATTCGCTTCTTTTTTGTTTTCAAAAGGACACGTCGGGGAGCAATGAAAGAATTATAACGGTAATAATGATGATGATGATGATAGCGATTGCGATTGCGATTGCGATTACAGTTGCCATTGCGGCTCCACCATTCCAACCTCACCGCCATCATCATCACAATCAAGGAAAAGTTCTTCATATCCTGTGCTCCCTCTCTCAATCTCGATGATTGCGGTCCATTTGTAAAACAAGAAAAAGATACACCAGCATCGTACCACCACTTCCACTTACCGCGCTGAATGGACGAGCTGAGTTATTGTATCCACTGCCAATATGATGAACCTCTTGGGGTTTGTGAGCTAGAGAAGTTTTCGTCACTGTTGGAATTTGATTTGAATAGGGATTGGGAGATGGCATTTGACCGGTGGGGGTGACGTTTGGACGCCATGTTAGACCACCCCTGCAAAAAATTTATTTGTGAAAAAGGACCTTATGTATGTGTAAGGGTTGTACATACCTCTGAACGGTGACAACGAAATTATTGCCAGACCTGACGACAAGATCCTGAGCTTCTTTGTGTCGCAGATTGTAGACATCGATGTCGTTAATTTTAATGACAGCATCGCCTGGCAATAGACCAGCTTGCTCAGCTAAACTACCACCATTTATCTGAAACAAAGCAGAAAGAAGGACATCAATTTGTTGTTCCTGTGCTTCTATTCCCCCCCCCCCCCCCCGCGCCACCCGTTGCAGTGAGTAATTAATTTTTGCCAGACAAGACAAAAGAAAGCGAAAATCACCGCTTCCCGTCATAACAGAGCGCAAAGTTACTGCAATTAAAACTCCAATTAGGAATGCAAGTGATACTCAAATTCGCCTGTGTATCACGTCGATAGTGCTCGCCAAGAAGTAAGACGCAGCGAGATGATGCCAACCGATGATAATAAGGGATGTTCATTAAAAATTGAAAAGAGTTTCCTTCGCTGCTCTAACCCCCTTCCGTTGTACGTGTGACCCTTTCAGAATTGGATCCAATTAGTGTACCCCAACGCGCAAACATTCTCTAAGTAGGTTAGTACGCTGCAAAGGTGCGCTCTCTCTCTCTCTCTCTCCCTCTCTCCATCTCTAATTGGGGTAAAGCGTGTATTTTTATTTGAGGAACCCCACGCTGCCGAATGCGTAACACCGCCCACACTGCTGCCATCCGTGTGCGCTCATCTCTCGGAACCAGTCGGCAGCCCAAAATTTGTGTATCCCAGCTTAATGGGGCAACTTTATCCAATTTAAATAATATTACCATACCATTGCTGGAATAATAGACCATTTAATTGAGGCAGGATTCATTCGCAGATCTACGAGTAACGTTGTCAGCGACAAGGAGATTACTTAGGGCGTGTGTGAGCGCCTCTCTGCAGATGGAAGTTATTGTTTACAAGCTTAATGAATAGAATTTGAAATTTCAAGCAAATGCGGCATATGTGCGGCTGTGGAACTACGAAGGATGTCATCGTTACGGCACACACCAGACCGACACCGATGTGGGATTGTCTCTCGAGCACAGGAAAAAGAATTGAATAAAACCCAAGCTGACACAAGCAGAGATAATGAATATGACTCTTCTCTAATAGTTCCAAAACAAGGGGCAATTAATAAAAGGGAGAGTGTCACATCTGGTATCATTTGATGGGGTTGAATATGTGATTAGCCGCCCTCCTGGTGAGGGGGCGGACACGGGAACAACAACAGTCTGAGCCGATAAACTTTTCCTGACCCGAAATTGTAATAAATATTAGATTAAGAGAGCTATACTCGACGGGGTTGCGACGAAGGGTAATAAATATAAATATTTAAAACGGGACCCAGTGCACAATGATTGAGTGACAAAGTTTTGCCTTGCGGAGGATGGACAGTCTCTGATTAGTTCGCTGATGGATGAATGATATTTTGTTTCGACTTAAATGAGTTTTCGCAAGAAAATCAGTCATTGTTTGGGCGTAGAGGTGGGGAAAGTTCCAATCGAACGGGTTACTGTATTATACTGTAATTATGGTGGTGAAGCTAGGAAATCATCCCTAGTCCCATTCTATGGCGTAGAGGCATGATTGAAATTGAAAGCGATTGAAGACGGGTCGTCTGGTTATTTCGAGAGAGAATTTGATGTTCAAATTCGAGTCCTGTGTTTTATGAAACCACACTAAGATTAGACTCACCGACTTCGCTGATGGCGAAAAGAGTTAGGCTTTCAAAAAACTTTACCTGAGATTTGTAGTTGGGTTTCATACTTACCCACTGACTGATCAACGACATGTTTGCGTTTATTTATACAATTATTAAGATTGCTCATGATGGATGGAGCCCGTGAGATTGAGTCTTCTAATTTAGTAGCTCTATTCCAACATGGAGCTCACACACACACGGGCAAAGACCGCAACTAATTTCGCTAATGGGTTGCATTTTAGGTGAAAAGGTTTGTTGAAGTCAGGTCCGATCTGGAGTGGACCTAAGACGTAAGTACGAGGGTCCCAATAATAGAAAGATTTGAGGAGATGTTTGGATGTAGTTTGAGTTAATGTGAAAATCGGTAACCAAAAGAAAAACACTACGCCAGTCAATATTGCACCAAAGGACATTAAAATGCAGCATCCGTTGCAAGGATGGAATTTGAAAAGAGCATGACACCAAGATTACAACAAGTCATTCATTTTCTATTCGATTAGAGGGCGATTAGGGGCTAAAGAACGATTCTCTAAAGCTAAATATCCATCCGGAAGTGGTCTCAAAATTATAGTGATGCCATTGCAAGCGGGGCGTGTATTGCGCGTAAGGGAAGGCAGTATAAACGTTGACGATTAACATAAGAGATGATTGAAATAGATGGGAAATTCGAAAGCAATCTTTCACAGTACTATTTTTTTACAGAGAAATTTTTTAGTATACTGATAATGCAATTTGTGGAGCATTTCGGGATTATGTCCCTCTCCCGATATGAATTGCCCATCGAGATGTTTTGACTATTACTTATGGGATGGAGCAGCTAGATGCAGCAGCGGCTATCAATGTTAACATAGGCCGTCAGAGAACTAAAAGATTGGACATTTCGAATGCGCTTCACACAGAGAAATTGTACCTGACAGATTAACATCGATGAGCTCTTGAAATGAATACACAATTCCAATGGCATCTCTCAAGCACTTTGTTCCTGTAAATTATAAAAAATGATAACGACTTTAAGAATAAAGCTGCTGGAGCGGACAGATCGTCAACCGGTTCGACATTGACTACCTATTTATCGATTTTAAGACCGTATACTACAGCGTGCATAAAGACGAGTTATGCAGTCCATTCAATAGCTAGCTTACGCCAACAACATTGACGAGATTTGACGAATACAGCGAGCCATTTATGAGACATTTGCTAACATTGAAGCGAGACTAAAATGGAATTGGCGAGAAACGACGGCAAGACGACGTCGGAGACACAACATCGACTTCTCGGATAGACCATACCACTAGGCAGCAGAAACTTCGAGGGAGTCAAGGACGTCGTCTACCTCGACTCCGCAGTTAATAAAGACAACAACATCGTAGTACCGAAATCAAACGCAGAATATCTTTTGCCAATCGCTCCTTCTTTGGACTCAAGAGGCAATTGAATAATAGAGCTCTCTCTCGAAGGACGAAACTTGTATAAATGCTAGATCATACCATGCCTTCTTTACGACGCCGAAACTTGGACGTTACTAACAGCAGATGAGTTAAGGCTTTTCGCGAGACAAGTTCTGTGTTCGATTTTTGTTTCTGTTTGCATTGATGGCGCGCCTGGAGACAAGGATTAAACGACGAACTTTATAGGCTGTGTGACGGCATGCGCCTGTTCAAGTGTCTTCGGATACAACGCTTAAGATGGATAGGAAATGTACATAGCCCGAAAAGTCTTTGAATCCGATCCATTAGGGCAAGGTAACAGTGGACGGCCTAGGTTGAGATGGAGCACACACGTGGATGAGGTCCTCAACTAACTTTAAGTGCGCCAACTAGAGGCAACTGGCGAGAGATATTGCTAGCTGGAGAGATATGTTGGCTTAGTCTTAGGTCTACCCCGGACTGTGGGGCTATGGAAAAATAAGAAAAACCGCCTTTCGAAACGCGCGTGGCTATAAGGCAAACAAATCTGTGCACTTAAACCAATTGTGTGATATTTATCTCGTACTTAATTGTCCCTCCACATCCCGTCTAAAACGTTTACATACGATTGTCAATTTCGCTCGTTTCGAAAAAAAACATGTTTCACAATCGACTGAATGACAATAGCTGTTATACACTTTCCAATCAATGAATTCATCCCACAAGCCGATAAGAGATTATTTCCATCCAGTTGCATGCAAAAAAAAAAAACCTTTCCAATTGGATTCATAACAAATTAATCGACCTTTTTTCAACAAATATCAGTTAGTAGATATTGTTTTTTCTGCAGCATCTAGATTCTTTTATTTCCACCACTTCCATCGTTATCCTATCAAATCAAATTGAATTGCGTGTCCGATGAACAAATTGATCCTATGTCTATCCTGTTCATTTGTTTTGATACCCTGAGTTCCTTTTCGATTTAGTTTTGTTTTCTATCCGTCTACCGGTGTTGGAAATGATTTTTAGGAAATTGTTACTCAATTTGAATGATGAATTATAATGACAACGGCAGACACCACTCACGTGCTCCATTAGACCCTTAGTGCGAACAGCTTCAAAGCCGTACGTCAAGCGCAGACGGAAATAAATTTATGCAGATCAGAGAATGTGTACACACACGCATACACATGGAGATATTGTACACAAAAGAAAGCAAAAAGTAGTGAAGGGTAGGTCTCCACAGCAGCGGTAGACCTAACTCGGTGCCAATGACTACCTTGTGTGACCAGAGAAGGGCGGAGCACACATCCAGCACATCTTCATGCGGAAAATAAAACGAACGGAATGTTCGTGGAGATTTTTTTTAACAGGACACCACACCTTTTCTGTTATCCTTGGATATTGTTTTAGCTAAACCCACTTGCCGTTTCGTCGATGCCATGTTTCTAGCAACGGGAATAAATCTGTTTTTTCTGTTCAACTTTGGGAATTGTTTCGTGTCGGAAGTTTTTGAATTTTACGTTAGTGTGCTTCTTTTTTGCTGTGGCGTCTGTGTCTGCTGTGAAGGGTGTTTAACTGGCTTTTTGTGTTGTTGGATTTGAGCGACTTCATTTTTGATATACGAGCACCTAGCTAGCCAGATTGAATCGCGTTTACATTTATCTGACGAACTTTGTTTATTTTTTGAATTTTATTTACATTCCTGGTAACAATTAGAAGCTGCATGGATGAATAAAAAAACATGAAACCCTCCTGCACTTTCTATATTCCCGACAGGCGTTACCACTCGTAGCACAAAAATACTCAAGCCCATAATGACCCGTAGCCTCATGACTTCTTCATTAATGGTATGTAGCCGTGTTAAGTGAACTCTTTCAGATGCACATGGTCAAGATAGGTTAAAGCGCATTGTTAACCGTGTGTGACAAATTTTAAACTATGTGACAGAATACAAAACAACAACAGCAACAGGGCCACTTTGATCGTTAACGATAAGACAGCAGTACGTAAATTACGAATCCTTTCTGTAAAGTCCTGGCTCCTCTGCGAACTTAAGTGGTTACATAATTATCTCTATCTCCTAAATGATGAAATTAAAAAGTAGTCATATTTGCAATGACAGCTAGCTACTGACATTTTCTCAATCACATCTCAATTCGCAACGACCTTCATCTCACAACAAGGCATTGATTGGCTAAACGGATTACATTTCCATCAATAGACACCATACGAGGCTCCTCAGGAAACCAAACGCCAGCACTTGTCCGATACCTACCACCCACCCAGAATTGTCCTACATCCTACGCCAGTTCGCCTCCCGTGGCGTGTGCGCTGCCAGCAATATTAATTGATTGTGATTTATGAAATCGTAATTTGTTCTTATTACAACTCAATTACGACTACAATTTATCAACATGCGCACAGAGTGCAAATGCGGGCGGGCACAAGCAAAAGCACGATCACGTGCTTTGTGCTTCCCTAAGAGATACACCCACCCGACACACTGCCCGCAGAAGCATTTCATAATTTGGGTCAAAACTCAGTCGCGGTTTGCATTCGCAGAAACATTCCTCCCACCTCCCATTGTACGTGTGAGTGCACAAAAAAAAGTTGCGGAATGATATTAGCATACATTTTGAGATTGTAATCATAAAGTTTCTGGCGTGTGGCCCAGGTGGGCAATCTTAGTCTGAGTGCCCAGATGTTGCTCCTGCCCTCACCCAACCGACGAGCGCCGCAGACTACTTCGTCTAGTTTAAGAACACTAAATCATTTTCGCTCTCAACCACTCTATGAGTTATTGCGTGATGTAAGGATATTGGGACCGAAAATTCATTTACGTTTTGTTTATGACACACCTGGGGTTAGCCCGGCCAGACATTCAGAACAAAACAAGAACCTGTCTTGTGTGCGACGCTGGGGTCAGTAGGCTTGCCTCTGACAGTATATACGCTGTTCGTGATCCTTGTCTTGACTAAGTGCCATTGTAAATTATCGCATAAAATTATTATGAACCACCAACAGAAAGTGAATTGAGGTGTTTCCTGTATTGACATGGGACATGTGAAAAAGTGTTGATAACGCTTAAACGATTTATTGATCTTTTAAACATGATTTTGTGGGTAAATTGAACTCAGATTGCTTAGTCTTCAATCAGACTTGCATTCTAACTTAAGTTTTGGTTAAGAGCTGGAGTACGGATGGCTCTTCTGAGTACAAGGTGTTGATGGAATTGGGAGAGGAATGTTGTAACGGAGAAGCGGGGCCTTAGTGAACATTTTGGAAATTTAAGCGGAACAGAAGAAAGTGGCCAGACAAAAGTTCTCGTGATGATCCTCTAGAGGAATCTTAAGACTCCCTACTATTGGACATATACAAACGAAGATACTAGCCTATGACAGCTATGAATCGCAAGATATCCCACATTTGTGGTGTACGCAACGGAGGTTGAACACTCTTATGGCAGCGGACAAGATCTGATTCGCGCTTTCGGACGAAAACATCTACAGCGACGATGAAAGTTCCGATCTCGGAGTAAAATCGATAGTAGGATAGGCGAGATGCGACATTAAATGACAAAGATCATTTGAAGACAGTGTCACGATCATCGCACGCGCGACGGGTATTCCAAACCTTCGTCCTTCATATGGAATTGGTATTTCCTATTCAAATGCCTCCGTTTAGAGGTGAACCACTGTAACACTTCCGCACAGCCCTACCTATCGGACCAGAAGACAAAAATTCCCTCAAGAATTGATGGTAGTGATTCATTCAAATCAATTCCACGCAGACTTCTACCATAAACTCTGCGCCATACATAAATTCCACACCAACGTGGTATCCATTAATTTATATTTGCACGTACCCCATACATTGCAACCGTACGCAAATGCCAAAAAAAAGCAGGAGCATTGAAACGACGACATTGTAACCAGCAAATACACTTCACCACCCCACTGTGTTGCCGGACCGATCCAATTTATTCACAGCGCCGGGGAGTATGCAATATTAAATGGAATTTGATTAATCTTCAGCGTTTTGTTTCGGAAGGGAAGCGCAAAATTACAAACCGTCACTCCGTGGTGTGCGTCAGCGCTGTTGGAAACAGATTTAAAAAATCTTAATCATCATAAAGAGAGAACGCGTTTTTGTTCAACTTCCATCCACCCCACATGCACACATCATAACCGAGTGCATTGTAAGGAAGGAAAATAAACGGGCGTGGCATGGGATTTATCTGATACTGCGTTTCAGTGTGGACAGAGAGAGATGTGCGGCCGTGCATGCAGGTGACCCAGTGGTCACCTTTTCAGTAGACACGTGTCACCAAATGTGTTCCCGACACATTCTTGAGGAATGTCATCTGCACATTCTGCTGTAAAAAGTTTCTCGTTTTTACTTCCTGCTGTGAATGCATGACGAAAAAATCACCCCAAGCTACGGGAGATAGGCAAGTACAGAAACCATGCCAAATTGAAATTACAAAGTGCAAGTTCTGCAATCGCCAGCTCTATAAGTTCACAACTCAAGTCTGCGCGAACAAAACGCGTTCAACAAAATCCCCCCACGTTCTACTACGTGCCCCTGCAAGTGCGAACTTTTTACACGTAACACAAATGAGCCCGGCACCCGTAGTTGTGCTCTTGTAAACATCGAAACTTAAGAGCAAAAATTTATGATACTCTTCTTGGGGAATTCATACGTTTCCGGCAAACAGAAACCACAAAAAACATCTTTTCACTCAGAAATTTGGCAAAAACAGTTTCGTTCTCGAAAGTCATGAAAATTACTTGAAATCTTAGAAGTTGAGGAAGGCACCCTCAGATGCTCGGCGCACACACATCCCTACACCCGAGAACGCCTCCCTGATGGGAATGCCAATAAGAAATAATTAAGGGATGTAATTCAATTTGCTCTATTACCGCCTCGAAGAAAGGGTCGGGCCGGGTCTTTAATGAATGGATGGATCCGCCTGACAAGCTGCCAGTTAAGAGTATGCCTGAGTAATGATGAACCTTGATGTATTTAGATGTATCATTAATTTTAATTGACGGCGAAAGGTATTGAAATGTATCTTCGGTTTTCGGTGTACCGTGGCCTTGGGAAGATATTTACATTTTAGGCTGAATCCTCTTACTGTACGCAGTAATTACGATGTATTTGGGCTTTCTATACTTAACGAGGGATGTCCGATTTTTTTTTTTCTTGTTGACCTTGTGGACTTTGAGCAGAGGGTGGTAAGACACACATTCAAATTTTTAAAATTCACTAAATTTATTAGACTGTCTAATCTCTTTGACAGTTTCCAATAGAATACTCACTGCATGCGGCGAAATTGAAGCTTACCTGAAATTGAGAAAGAAAATAAATTAATTTAAATTTTTGGTGGAATTGCGTTCTAGGAATATAACAGAACTCTTGCAAAGCGACCACAACAAACAACATCCTCCGCCGACACGATGGTGGCAAGAAGTAAAATGAACAAAAATAAACCATCAACGTGAAGATACAATCTAGAGGAAAACAACCCTTTCGCCATTCCTCCCACCCTCACCCTATCCAACACCTCTCTCTCTCTCTCTCTCTTTCAGTCTCTCACTCTCTGAAATCGTGCAATAAATCCAAACCTAAAAGGTATTCCCCAATGATCAGAGGGTTCTGCTTGAACTCCTTCTGCATCCTCACTTCATTCTGCTCGAGCACACCTCCGTTCAACCGCAGCACATTCTGAGGGCACAGCCATCCTTCAACCGCCAAACAAACAACATGCAATTCTGCAAGAGAATTGTAAACAAAGAAGAAAAAATGCACAACACGTAAACTCAAGAACACAAGATAAAGCAACAACAGCGCCCACATTAAGTAGAAGGAGTGCTGGTGGGAGCAAGAGCGAAAGAGAGAGACGAAGAGAGATTGTAAAGACGAAATAGCAAAGAGACACGCGAATGGTTTTATAAACCCTTCTCAATCTCCTTCGTCTTCCCGTAGAAAGGCAAAAACACAAATGCGAAAAATGCTGCATCACAATTGCTTCAAGCCAGGATCAAGAAGGGAACAGCGACACAACTCGCTCGCTCGATGCCAACTATTCCCCAATTCCCTTCACCACCAGCGATGGAGTAAACGCGACTACCAAACCTACAGCCAACAACAATAAAACCATCTTGCCGACTCCACCAACACAACCACCACCACCACCATCTCCACCATCACCACCGCCACCGCAGTCAGTAGTGGTAAAGGATTCTTACAAGGAAATTTTTAAGTGCATCATAAATAAAATCGCATTAGCATCCGAAAATGTAATAACGAAAAACGAACAAGTGAACAAGTACGAACGACAACGACGAACGAGCAGACGAACACACGAATGGCAGGAACCGCGCACAACCGGCGAAAAGAAAGTGAAAAATAAGGCGAAAACTGGCAGTGGGCATAAAATCAGGAGGAAATGCTTGCGATTCTTTTATTGTTGTACTTGGTCGCCATTCGTTTTTGTCTTGGTTTTGCTGTTTTACTTTCGTTGCACTTCGCCGTCATCGTCGTCGTCGTTCTCCTTGAACCTGAATAAAAGGCGACGACTGTGGGTAGTTATAATGCATGTGAACATATGACAGTGTGTGTGCGTGTATCGCCATGCATGAACGTTAACAATTACAACCAGTTGGCGTAAACGGCTCAGAATGTACACAAGTGGAGATGGAGCGCGGAATGAGAGTGTTCAACGGGTTGCCGTACCTAGGGCGGGGTCGATGGTTGCATATGAGTACCTTTTAGCAGGCCAGACGACAGATGCCCCAATTACAAGATGCAGGGATAAGGGACTTGGAAGGGACTCGGAAATGTTGTTATGCGCGAATATGCAGAGACACAAGTGTGTAATGAGCTCAACTTTCTTTGATTAACGTGCCAATGGATGTGTGCATGCGTGCGTTTGTGTATGTGCCCTGGTGGGCAATGATTTGCCCATTTTCGGGGAAAGTTATCCCCGAAATGAGGGCACAGCGATACAGCGAACGGCAAGGGACTCGTTTCAAGAAGTGAGAAACTGCCTTTCATTTACCAGCTTTTGGGCGAAATTGCCCACGCTCGTAGCATGTCTCTTTGGAATGTCAAAAACATTTTGCACATCTCCGTATTGTTCACGTCCACCAACGAAAAGGATCATTTCTACTTTCATGTCATAGACAACGATTGTTTGCAAGGGGCTATCCTGATGCATAGAGGACAGTCACGCATCTTCCAGTGCACACACGTGCCGATTCAGTTCACTGGCAATCATATTTAATCACATCACAGTGGTGCAATGAATTAGAAGACGCAGCAGTGGCAGCACTTAATCCGCACTGCACTGCAGAATACAGCAACTCACCCTGAGCTCCTTGTTCCGTTCCCTTTGTCAAACTAAATGTCCATTTCACATGCAATCCATCCGCAGGTGCAATGTCCGCCACGTCCGTAGATCTCGAATACTTGACAGAATCTTCGTGAAGAATAAACGCTTCTCCACTTCTTTTTCTCCGTTTCCGCAGTGCAATCTGAGAAACGTTATGCAAAGAAATTGGGTTTGCATCACGATATGCGTGATGAAACTCAATTTTGTGGGATTATCGATAAAACGAGGTCCACAAAAACGCGCAGCCTCCTCCTACTCCTCGAGTGAACTGAAAACTGAAACCTCTCCCCACCGTTCTGCTGCTATGCACTCACCAAAAAGAGGCCTCGCCTATTACAGCCGACCAAAAAGGGTCTAATCCATACAAGAAAAAAAAAGTCTCGTCAATATTGTCTACATTTACGAGTACAGTCGCATCGTTCGGAGATTGGTTTTGGAGCGCTCACTTTCAACTTTTGCACGGTTCACCTGAACAAATAATTTCACGTAAACTTGTGTCGGGGATACGGTGGGCTGATGCGAATGGAGTGTGATGAGATGGACTTCATGGCCTCGTTGCCACACCACACGCACAGATGAGCGCATCCAATTTGGATTAGAGTGATAAAAATGATTAAATCGGCTTAGTTCTGCCCAGTTCGGAACTTCAGTAAAATGCCTCAGCTTAGGAAGGTAAGAAATTGATGAGGGTTTACGTGGACGCATGTGTGTGTGTGTGAGAAAAAAAGAAGAAAGAAACGAATTTGGAATTGAGTGGACCTGAGTTGCTCACACTTTGTTGCGTTAGCTTTTTGGTTCCACGCAGAGAGACAAAAAATGTTCTAACGAACATGAGGGTGTCATCATAAAGATAAGACTGTGCTTTAGGAGTTCGGAATAGAGTTCAATAATGACTTTCGATGCATCGTAATGACTCACACGGCCACAACAGGGCTGCTCTTAATTTTTTCCAGCCTAAGGCCAACTAGCCCATGAGTGAGGCACACCAGAGAAAGTGATATCCGACATAATTTTTCGTTGAAGCAAAAGAAATTTTAAATGCCCACACTCCACATCATCTGTCTTTCATCACGAGAATGTCAGTTACCGGGGAAGCAGTTCCATCAAGTAGAAGACTGCTGGACTAACCAAGGACAATGTGGTTGTACTAAGTGCACAAAAAAGACTAGACATTCCTTCTGATGACTTGGACTCGATTACAAAGCATCGCGTGGGCTGGAGATCTCATATACGTGCATGGTCAGAAGGACACAGAAAATTAATGCGAAACCTGAAGGATCAACTTAAGCTGAGATTGTTATTAACCGCGTGGAAGTCATCATTCAACAAGAGAATGTGAATCATATGTTCTTGGAAATTTGGCCTGATCTTTTTTGAAGATAGTCTTTATCAAGTGTAGTCAAAAAGACAAAGTTCTTCCTTAAATTGAAGCTTTAGGAGTAAATGAAGGGCCGACTTTAGGAGTACTTTGCATTAATTCATCGAAATAACCCTGTTCTGGTCTGGTACATTCCTTTCTGTCACTAATGTAAATCACCTAAAACCAAACTTTGCTGACCACAAAGGCTAAGCATCACACGATATACTGCGCCTAACTCAAGGTCATACATCGCCTCGTGCACTGGACCCCCTGAAATACAATTTTTTGTACATACATGTTGTTGTACATTTTATTTGACCGATCGCAGCATCGAAAGAAACCGAGCTGGTGATGACTGCCTGCAAATAGAAAACATTCGATCCGATCCTTGTACAGTCCCGTGGACATATCAGCAGTTCAATAAAGTTTTATTATTTGGTAATCTATTTATTACTTTCGTTTCTTTTCGTTAATTTGTTCTATTGTCGGTCTAGGGGTTGTTAGTTCCCAAACCCAAACCCTTCACAATAGAACAAACACAGCACTTATTTAAGATGCTAAAGGACGTTGATTTTAGCACAGATTGGTCAGATGGCTGCTCTACTGCACCTGCACTTCGATCCTCTGCCATGTGTTTATAAAAAGGTCACAATGGATAGTAACGACTTGAGTCTTCTTATTGCTGATCTGAAGAATCTTGTTAATCGGCCAAAATTAAGTTTGGCACATATCGGCCTGAAATGGGTGCGATACGCATGGTGGCCATTGACATTGGAAAAAAATCCAGTAATTAAAAAATATGACCCTCTTTTGAAGAACAAACGAATCTTTATATAACAAAGTGGAAGATACATTCTCTCAGTTCTAAGTGCTTCCTTCTCATTCAAATTTTCCGTCTAATTTCGAAATGCAAAAACATTTTTTAAAAGTTAACCGATTCCAAACTATTATAACACTTAAATGCATTGCCAGAGTCTTGGCAATACATGAGTGAGTGAGAGAGTTCTTACACGGGTGTAGGATGATGGCTTGCCTTTCGCAAGGCACCACTGATGCCCTGTTACGTGTCAATCTGAATATAGTATCACAGTCAATATTCAAGAAAAAAACGACGACCCACTTTTGACCAATCCGATAAGGTGAGCGTTGCTTTCTTGTTGAACGCAGATAAGTTTTCTGGTTGCTATGAGACGCTTCACTTTGAAAGGAGAGTTCGTCAATTTGCCTCTGCTCTCTGGACAACTTCATTCTCCTATTTTAATGTTGAACAAGTGGACAGCTACTACACCTTCTGAAAAGATTTATGTCCAACCCAGTGGGATAACCTGGCGAACGAAGGTCTCACGTTCAATGTGGTATCCAACTGGAGAAGTGCTTAAAAAGCTGCAGACAGCTAGCCCCCACTCACATCGAGACCCAATCCGGACTATAAGGTAAGTGAGTGACTAGGGCAAGCTTATGCACCAACCATTCGTGTTGAGCGTGCTACTGTTCTCTCATGAAAAGAAAGAACCTTCAGTTGTTTGCCGACTCCGAAAGATGAGATTTAAGAAGCTCTTCACAGATAATTAGATGGTGCGGCGAAAAAATGCAAGGTGCTAAGTTCGAAGCTGGGACCTTGATGTGTGAGTAGACGCACACGCTCTAGTATTTTACCTGATCCATCAGCATCATATGGGCATCTTATGAAGAAATACAAACTAGAGACGCCTTAAAAATATTTCACACGAGGTTATTGCCACTTCAATCGCGCTGGCTTTAGGCTCCACTATATAAGCATTTAATTTTTATTTTCATTTGCTTTTGTTCGAGTCATGTTCATCATTGTAGAGGTTTCGCCATTGAAATTTCGTAATTCTTATTAGTTGAAAAGACTAGCCTAAAAATTGCCATTGAAACACGACTGAGATTTTCTGCGAATTTTGTACGGTCTCCTCTAAATAAATTGACAACAATTTCGCTAGAGGTCACAACAAACAATTTTGCTTCAAGCCAGTGCAAAATTCCCTCCACCTGAAGTTGCGTCAACATTCTGTTCCAATCAGGGAGCCCTGTACACACAGGTACCTCGTATCACTTCAAACCCATCATCTATAGAATGCCATTATCAAATGAAGATGGATTAAGCGAACAATCTGTATGTAGGGTCCGCCCCAACTCTCCCATTCATTTACAAATTTGTTAAGAGCTATCCCCGAAAATCCAAAGCACACAAGTAGTCCAGGAAAATTTGGGTCATCACACTTTAACAATGAACGATGTGTCCTCTCAAGCATGTCCTCTCAAGCATGGCAAGACAGGAGTCTCTTTCTCACACTATCTATTTTAAATCCCCTCAACGGTCATGTTCTGTGTAAATGGGTATCACAATTATCTTACCCTCTCAACTTAGTACTAGTAGGGACTTCAAGCTGATTCAAGTCGAGTCCTTTTTGTCAGTTTAAAGTGCTTTCAACTATTACTCCGACTCTGGGTGTACCTTTTTCCTTTTCCACTTGTGCGCTTGTTTGTTTTGCCGAGGTGAAGTTTTGTTCCGTTCTCTATCAATGCCAAGTTTATTTCGACAAAAGTGTACAGACGGCTTAACAGACCGTGCAGGCACAAGCATTGTGCAAGCGAAAAAAATCACAAACTACAAGAAGTATAGGAGTTTTCTTTCTTGAGAATAACGGAAGTCCTGTCATTAATTTTAACTATTATTTAGGTTTTTTTCCTCCCCTCCGGTTTTCCTCGTAGAGTTTGAAATCCTTTCAAGGACCCGCCATAACATTCTCTTCTTTTCTTGTTTCTTTGTATGTGCGAAGAGAAACAACGTGCTCTTTGTTCAAAGTTTGAATTACATTTATTCTGGTAGAACTTTATTTTTCTTTTTTTTGGCCATCGATTTTCGACTTTGAAATGTATACACAGCGGAGATGGGTAGAAAAAAAAAGCGCTTCCCTCGTACATCGCTGATGGTGGAAAGCGATGGAAAGCGGTGGAAAGCGGAGGAAAGGAAAGAACATCACATTTGCTCCAGATTCAAGTTGTAGTTCTGTGCGGGACTGCTAGCACTCCACTTCCTGCATGGGTGGCTTATGGCATAATGGAACTAAACGTACCATAAAACACCGAGATAAGCCACCAACTATGCAGGGAAGTAAGGAACGCAAAAAAAAAACTGTGTATACACAATCCAGATAGGTCCTTTTTCAGTGCTCTCACTAAGGATTTGACAAAGTGCCACATCAATTTGGGCATTGCTCTGAGGGTTCGAGGAATGATGGAAGCCAGGAGTAAAGTGGTCAACGTTAAATCTGATATCGCTTAGGACTCATGTGAGTACAATTCTCGTCGGTGGATAAAACTTGTTCGAATTCGTTTTTTTCCTCCTGTCTTTCGTTTCCTTGGTTTTAGAATGTGATGTGGTCGATGGGTGGACTTCTTCCACCGCCCCCACTCCGAGTGATGTCAAAAACGTATGTTTGCGTAGTGGAAATCGAAATTGAGGTAATCTCTTCAGAAGCTGAACTGGGAAAGGTGACACTGGATGGAGAACAAAACGTCCAATATTACTGGTTTGACCTCTAGTCGATGGAATGTAAACTTTAATATTTTTTTCTGGACTTTACATCGCTTCCAACAAACGACTCTAACATTCAACCACCCATTTGGGTTGTGATAGCAAACGTATTGTGGGTCGTACAATTCCGTTTACCTGGAAATTCCGCCTGGATGCTCCTTACGTCCTCATTACGCACTGAAGAGGACATAAACCGTGTTCTCATTCTTGAAAACCAGTTTCCCCCCACAGACTGTAACTACTTTTCTATTTTAATCCCCGAGAAGATCACAAATCAGTCCTTTCCACATCTCGAACATGCATCGAAAGATAACAATCCAAGAGCTCACATTCAAAGGAACACAAAATGGATGCACAAGGAAAATTATATTTCTTCCTCCTGTTATTGTCGAACAAGGAAAAACTAACATTATCTTTTGTGTCCTTAATGTTCGTTTTTCCTTTTCTTTCTATCTAATCTCTTCCGATAATAAATTGAAGCAGTTCACTGGCGGAAGCAAGACCTCCCACAAAAGAGTGGATTGTACGAAAAAAAAAACACGCCGACAGAATGATAAAAAGTAAACCGCAACTAACGTACATATGAAACCGGATATATGTATAGGATGCGCTTGTATCCTCCATCCTCTCGTCCCTCAATCGATTTATCCTGAAAAATTGACTATCCTCTGTTTCCGATATCAATACTGCATCCAGGCAACGCTCTTGTATGCATACAGACAGACAAACGTAGATGCTTGCTTGCCTTCGTTTCCTTGCTACCGTTTACGCTGCCATGAGAACATACTGATGTGTATGTACGAAAGCCAGACCAAAAGCACATATCTCTCAACAATAAAGGTTCAAAGGAGATTCCAGCTTGTGGACGGAAGTTTATTTGATGTTCTTATTTATTTTTCGACACTCAAGTATCCTGAATTAAGTGCCCCAACTCCCCCCGCAATCAACTACCGCCCAAGTGAGGAGTGGGCTTGGTGAGTGCCCGGTTTGAACAAATAAACACGTTACGATGTGGAATAATCGAAGGAGTGCACTGAGCAGGGGAGAAGAAAGTGGATAACACAATTTGTAGTTTATCGAGGATGATATACCTGCGGCACTATATCACCCACAAACCTACTTCATGTAATTGATAAGTCCGAGAAAAATGTATACACGTGAGGAGGAGAGCTGTCGCCAGACTTTAATTCTTGTCGGAATAAGACGGTTTTTGATTCTGGAACTGTTCCTTTATTTATGTTCCAAATATTCCATTCTCTGGCATTGCTAACAATACTCATGAAGTGTTGACTGTCTATGGCGTTCGGGATCAGCATCAAACTGTGGGTCCACTGCACCCGTGAGAGCACGAAAGCATGCACAACATTAGTGGTTGCTAGAATTGCTGGGACTTGCTTGCATTGCATCCTTATATATTTCGCTTGATTTTGACAGATACCAGAGTAAGACGCGCTCAATTAGAGGCGTCTGGGTTTCCGCCATTAACCATTATTTTCGCGAAGTTATCAGTTATTATAGGTGACCTTTTGGAATTGCAACTAAATACATAGTGACCAGTGAGCAAAGTGCCATACTTTGCAAACTTCGGTGGTGGTCCATTTCATTGCCACTAATATCGGATTCTTAAGCTATTTTTGACAGTCGTTGACTACGGCTTACTTAATTTCTCCCTTGCAAGTCACCTGAGTGGCAAATAGATTACCAGGGTCTACTGAGAGTACTCTCATATCCACAATAACTTCAACAGGAATCCACAGACAACCGAAAATGTAATTTATTACGATCCAGTACAGAAACTCAAAGTATTTAATGTCAAAGAATAGTTCTGGTCAAGAACATAAGCTGGACATTAAGTGTCCAGAACAGGGTAGAGGACAAAATCCTGCAATCCAAGCGCTCGATAATCCGGTGAAAAAATAAGTTTGCATTGTTCATATTTCACGTCTACGTAAATTCCTACTGTCGATGGGTGTTAGGGGCACACCCTGCATCCGTATATGTACCCTCCTTAGATATTTAGGCACTTAAGGATTTTCTTCTCAACACCTTTCTGGACTCTTTCATTGGCATTTAATTTGCACCTTAATTTCTGACTTTCAATTACATATGGACACATTTAAGTACGGTAGGGTGGTGCTCTTAAGTGAAAAAAAATATCCAACTTAGCCTTTTGGGTGTCATCCTTTGTACATATTTGTTTGCCCAATTTAAGATTGTCCTAAAGACGCCCTTTTCCTCATAGTCTCGTAAAACTTGCAAGCTTGTATCATAACGAAAGTATCGACCCTCGTTATCATGCCTTAGTTTTAAAGTTCTTTCTCCTTCTTAAGTGACAACAAAATGGCCTTCCAGCTAGAACTATCACTCCCTGGCTGTCTCCCATTTAGCACGTGAAGTAGCGTTCCTTTACTTCGCGTCATCTAAAACATGGACGTGAACGCCGAGTGTGGTGTTATCCCTATAGCTTAATTTTTAGGACTCTACAGAGTAGAGTCATCACAGTTGGAATGAGTGCTGAGGTGTTGAGGGTATTAGCCTGAATATGGACATTTAAAAGTGAATTCCATGGGCGTGGCAGCCTAAGTGAATAAGGCAGACTCAAAAATAGCACACAGACCCTTCCCCTTGAGTCATCATTGCATGTCCAAAGAATGTCATTGAACAGGACTAGCAAGATCATGGCTACCTGACTAAGGGCGTTCAGTCTTAATTACTCAAAGGGAACAGCAACTGGTAAGAGTAATGAAAGTCCTTCTAGTAGCGTTTGAAAGACAAGTGCAACAACAGACAACACTAACATGAGGAACGTTTTTCCAATGAATTATCATTTAGTGTTATGGGTCATTCAGCCAGCTCCTCGAATAGTCTAAGGGCCTGCTTAATAGATTTAGACTTTGTTTTCGTTTTAAACACTCCACAACCTTGCTCAAAGTGCACAAAGTTCAAAGATTTCTCGATTCAGATTGACGACAAACTGACCGAACATGTTCAGTGCCTCTTCCAGCTCTAGAGGATATTATAATCCGCAAAATTGTGAGATTTTAACACACTAGAAAGTGAAAATTTAACAAGTTCATAACTTGTTCTCTCCAAAATGTGTTCTTATATCTTTTCTCCACCTTCTTTTCGACAGTTTCCTTCGAGCGGTGTTTATGGTTATGATGCCAATCTATCCAAACACATCTACCACATCGATCACATTGAAGAATCACTTCTACTACTAATTCGCAGACCTGTATGCTTCAAATCAACCGGTTTTTCCTTTCACACGACAACGAAGACAAAGACGTTATTAGTCACTCAATTTTGATTTACATCTGCAGGTCTAACCGAAATGCACTCCAACCCAATTAAGGAGCGAACACCGTCTGCATTTGCCCTTCCCATTTAATTACAATCCCCGTGACGGATGTCACCATAAATAACAGCCATCAGAATGAATGCATACACTCACACACCACGCGCAGCAGAAACATGGATATTCCTCACGACAGCTACCACGAAATGCATGACTCACTTCCTGGGGTTGTCCTCAGTTATGCGAAGAATTCCTTTCCTTCTCTCATTCTCTCCTCCGCCATCCGCGCTCCGGCCACCGAGCATCGCCTCTAAAATTAGAAATGACTAACAATACAAGACATATCACTTTGAGAGGATCCCTCTCAGTGCTGCGGTGACGTCTCCTACCTGTGTAGGTGCACAAAAAGTGAACCCGACCGGATCGGGACGCATTCCAAGTCATCTTTTCAGGAGAAATCTCTCCCGAGAGTAAGAAGCGACGGAGAATGTTTCACTTGATGTGTGGCTATAAATTCTATTGGGATGACTCATTCCGCCGAGTGCATGTTTCCATGTAATTATGCCCCCACTCCAGCAGGATGGATGTTTCTCGACAGCGATCAGTAAATTCATCAATAAAACGATGATGGCTCTACACTGCTGTGCTTCTACGCACAAACCCCCCAAAGTCGATAAACAACGTTTATCTTGTATGCGGAGGGCTGCTTACCCCGCATCAATTCACAAGAGGAGAGGGCGAGACGGCCTATACTTCGTTTGCATCCATCGTCGTGATTAGCAGCTTAAGTCCATCAAAGTTTATCGCACACAGGATATAAAATTATAACGAAAAGGGTTCGCACTCGACCCACACCCCACCCACGCCGGCACGTAGGGATATCTAAACATCCATCGCAAGCTCAGCCTCTCTCAGAATACACACATCCGACGCACATGACCATAAAATAAAGTGCTTACCAGCAGCAGCAGTAGCAGTAGCAGCGGCATCGGCCTCATCACCACTCAAACCTCGTTCCCCCTCCCCACCCCCCGCAACAGCAGCAACCACATTTAAGCCCTGTCGAACGTGCCGAATCGTTTCAATTGCGGATATTTATTTGGTAATTTTCTCC
The DNA here is from genome assembly GCA_944738645.1 of Eristalinus sepulchralis. Classification (NCBI taxonomy): domain Eukaryota; kingdom Metazoa; phylum Arthropoda; class Insecta; order Diptera; family Syrphidae; genus Eristalinus; species Eristalinus sepulchralis. The sequence continues at coordinate 62,598,523 of OX122886.1, forward strand.
GAAATATCTTTATGGGTGGATGTGCGTGTGGATCGGTGTCGATGTGTGTTTTAGTCCTTTCCGGCCAGCGCCACCGGGCGAGGAAAGCTCAATAATTTTTCTGCTCAAGCATAAACTTTCACACTTTCACGGTCTGTCCGCCCCGAGGAGTTCGTTCGTCCCCTCCGCACCCCAGGCGTCCATCCGCAAACAGGCAGCCAGCAGCTCTCGTTTGGATTGTTTTTCCCTCCGCTCGGATGATTTGTAATAGTAATGTCCTTTGTGTAGCAGTGCAAATGACTGCTGATTGCTGCTGCTGTGTTGTTTTGTGGTCTCTATTTTCTCTGGATTTCTTTGGAAAATCATAACCCAACCGCTTCCGATTGTCTTTCCTTGAAATGACAGGGTGCTCAACGACAAATTGTATTATTGGTAATTTGTATTTTCGGCAGCGGGGGCGGTGGGCGGCGAAATGAACCGTGAACGGGTATGGGAAATATCGCAGATGGTTTTATTGTTTTGTTCGATGGATTTATGTGTATGTGAAGTGCTTGGGAGTTAATGGTGTGATGTTGTTTTGATGGTATGCTGTCATGATACGAGATTATGTGAATCAATTACCAGAAGGGATTTGATATATGTGCGAGCATGTTGAGGGCTCGTTAACTTAAACTGCTGTTCAGACTTTGTAGGTGTAATCCCTTGAAATTGATTTGTAAATATGCTGACATAACGGAAGTGTACATTAGGGAAGTGTGTTGTTGGTAGCTGGTTCCCTTCTCTGTTGGCTTTAAATCGACCAAGAATTCAACAAAATGAGTGCAAAAGAAGTAAACGCAAACTTCGTCGACGTCATTTCCCTTTTCCACGTTTACACAACAAACGAACAGATATTAGACTGCCGCAATGCGGACAGTATGGACCAACAATCACGCATACACACACACACAAACAGCCAAACAAATCACCATTCATAGCGTAACGAACCGAACACTAAATTGATTTGAATGCATTGTCACTTTGTATCTGCAAAAGAGTTGGGCACTCTCGTGTTTATTCGAACGCGAGCACTTACCACGGATATGTGTTGCAATTAGGACATGACAACGCGCTCCCAATCCTCGCTGCACACAGTGGCCATTGGCAGGCCAGCGTTTTGTTGAAATTAGAAACCCTTGTTTTCAATTTCCACAACCCCACCTCTGTCCCACAGAGGCCACGTTGGGGTTTTATTTTATTCCGACATGACCTACATTTCTTGCAACGATATCGCTTATACAACGAAAAACCGAATGCACGATAACAAAGTTGCGGATTCACTTCCTGGGCAGGCCGCGAATGCAATACCGACCAGGGAGGCTATATATAGCTCTGCAGTGAACCCAATTCCATTGTTTTTTTTTTTTTTTTTGGGCAGGCGGCCATTCATGCAGCACACTTCCAATTTAAAAGCAAGTACCAAATCCAACAACAAGACCGGTCCCATCTTGTATGCAAATTAAAAGAATAAATTGAAAAACAAAAAAAAAACAGATCATGAAACTAATCCAACATCGGCTACTCGATCCCACCATCGTCTCCACTGGCGGGGGGGGGGGGAAGCGGAACAGAAAAACACACTTAGGATCACAGGCTTCGGCGAGAGTGTCACCTTCAATTAGAGCGAAGGTGTCGCCGCAGCGCAACACAATCAGTGGCACTAAATAATTCGACAGCGAGTGTGTGTGCTCTTGTTTTCACACGGAAAGTGAAAGAAGCCGTGTAGGCCGTCGCCATGTCCCCCGAGTGCTGCTGCATACCATGTGTGCTTAGCTATTGACACTGTCATCGTTTTCCACACCCGAAGGCAAGGAAGGAAAATGTAGCAACCGAAGTGCCACACTAGCCCCGTGAAGGTGAATTTATTAAGTGCTAGGGGGTGACTATAAATTTATGCATAGTGCTGCTGCTGGTGCTGCTGCTTCGGGGACGTTTTTGTTTTGTTTTCGTCGAGAAGACCTTGAAAGGGCGGAGACAATTATTTAGTGTGTAGTTTGAAAATGAGCCTCATTAAAGGCCGTCACTTCATAACTGTGTTGAGGCCGTGTACACTAAGGTTTCATTATCAGGGGTGATGTTGTTGTTGTTTATTTTTACAATGCTCTTTGATTTCTAATGCGCTTGCACTTTGCATCCCTAGCCTTCAAAGCAAAAAACTTAGTGACTTCATTCAGCATCGATCAAATGTAACTGACAATCCACAGGGCGGGCAGATGGTGTTGTATCCTTCGCCTGGTCAGCCAGATAAGAGTATTCACATTGTCTTATGAAAATGGGGATCCAGACGGGTGCCGTTCTTTGTCCATGTTGCGAACGAGAAAAATGTCATTTCGAGGACACCATTGGATAAGTCTGATGTTTTAGTCATAAATTGATCAACGCCCGTACTTCGGCAAAAGACAAGATCTTCAGATCGCCACTGTCCGTGAGAGCGCACTCGCGATTTCGATTTCGAATCAATCACAAAGGCTCGACTTTTCACGGACCACGAGATCGACAATCTTCGTCGTGAATGAGATCCGTATTTATACAAAGTTATGATCCGAAAATTGTACATACACAACCAGAAAAAGAACGACATGCTCCTATTGAAAGGGCTCTCGACTGTTTTGCCCGACGTGTCGTAGACCTGGCTTCCTCGGAGGTCTAGATTTGATTCATAAACTGAAATTTTATTTATACACATGTCACCGATCCATAATCTCTCGAGTGCCTCATGACGCCCAGATAGTATAAACAAAAGAAATCATCTTGAAAGCTTACAATTCTGAGTCGGCATTAAACTGTAGGTCCCCTCCACTCGTGATATAATAATAAAATCCACAACAAAAAAGATTACTGGAGATGCTATGCCGTGAATTAATTTAAGACGAGCTGTTTCATCATATATTGCTTTAACTTATGTAACTTATGTCAACTTAAACAAAACCCCAGAATTGGTGAAACTCTAGTACCTTGCAACCTGAACCACCTGCGTCAGTTTAACCCTCACGTCAAACGATTCACACACTAACTTAATGATTTCTGTTTGTTTTCAGTCGGACGTTCAACGGTCAAACCGCAGTTTCCCGATAACTGCGCAGAAAATATTCAAAACCGCAAATTAAAGCCAGATTCGATTGAAAGTCGCGGACGGAATTGCGTTCATCTCTTCGGGCAAAATGAGCACATTTTCCATGAATACCGGCTGTGTTGTGGGTTTGCGGGCTCAACCGGAAGGTTAATGATGCACCGGCCGGACGACTCCCTGATGGCACGGCACGCACTCCATGCGGTGACTCATCTCGTAAGGCGATTGAATCACAGGCAGTTAAATTAATTTTATTGTTTTATGTTTTTTTTTGTGTGTAGCATGTTTCTGATTTAAGAGCTGTGACCTCTAACTAATTAGCATAAAAATTTCGATTGAAATTAATTTATTATCTGTTGATTCATTGCGGCGGAAGGTCGGTTAGGCCCGATGATTTGGTAATTTAAGGCGACAAGTAAGCAGATAAATACAATATTTTACGCTTAACGCTGATTTATGACGTAGTTTCGGGTGAAATGTTGATTAACGTGAGGGTGTGGAAGTGAAAGCGAGCGGTTGCCGTTCTTGTGATGTAAGCGTCTGCGAGGGCAAATGAAATCAGTCAACCGTGTGACATCACTTCAGAGACAGTTTCTTTACCATCAAATCAACTTGATGTTATGAAACACAGCACCCCTCTTGAATTAAACAATTCACTGAAAGCTCTTTCAACTGCATGCAGTGAATTTGTATAACATCCCTTTTGTCTATTGAAGTTTGCACCCTTCCTCGCCTTGCCAAAGGTGAATGCATACAAAATACAGAAGCAGTCTCCGTCCACTATTAACTCGTACAAAGCGGGATTAATATGTGATTCTAATCCCCAGTACTTCAATTCAGAGCAACATCGTCCATTGTTGCCCAACAACCGGCAAATGCGTGCACAATAATTGAATCGAAGCGGCACCGTTGAGGTAATGGCGCTGGAGCTAGAGTTCGAGTTTTAGAGTTGGAATTGTAAATGACGGCGACAAGAGAGAAACAAAACAAAGTGCTAAACGTTAGCCCTCATGCTGTGCAGCCCACCACCAACCAACCACCCACCACCATCGCCTCTGCCGCGCTCAAGTAATTTGTTTTCCAGCGTACACAAAGAATTAACCACCATTAATTATACCGGTGACGAGATCCGGCAGACGGCGGGGAGTTATGAAATCCATTTGCACTTGTATTTATGCCTTAAATATGAATTAATATGTACAATCCCGTATCAGCGAGGGCACATCTTTCGCTGTGTGCAGATTAATTCCCTTTCATTTTTTTTTCGGTAACAACACCCCCAATGAAGGGGATTGTTGCCTAGCGTTTTTATCTTCAGTAGTAGTTGAATCCTTTGGAGTCGCAGATTTCAACAGCGGCGGCGGATGATTTCTGTTTTCGTTTCTCTCCTTTGGCAAACAAATATAATTCCCAAAAACGGGAGGACGCCACAAGAAAGGGAGTGGGGGGAGAGAAGAATGAATCACAGACTAAATGAGTCTTATTGTGGGGTGGCCGGGTGGGGTGAGGGGAATTAAATCAGAATTTTCGCTTCACTGTTCCTTCATCTGTAGCCGGGCGGGCCGGCTGGGTGGACTTCATAACACACACAACTTCGCAGCGGGGCGGTGGTAGCGAGGATGAGGTTAATTTCATTAAATCCTTTTTTTATAGGAGGGAGAGCTGCAAATAAGAGAAACCTCTTCCCACCCGCAATGGAATAAATGATGAGTAAACGACGCATTTCTGACATTTCCGATGATTACAATGTTTTCAGCGGCAATCCGTTTTTTAACTCATTTTCATTAAAATCATCCAAAAATGCAGGTAATTGATGGAATTACTCTTGGGTAAGTTCATTATGTTGCAGTCTGTCCTGAGGAAACTTTTCGGTTGTCTGCATTTTTGACATCCACTCATGTTCCCTTGGTTATCGTTTTTTTTTTTTGGTTTAAATTAATTTTTGCCTTGCTTTTGGAAAGTAAACGAAAAAGAGCGACAGAGAATGAGTAGATTGCAATTCGTTCTGTTGAATGCAGCGATGCAGTTTAATCCTTTGAAAAAAAAAATGCAATGAGCTCAAGGCAGACTGAAGTTATTGGGATATTCAATTAATTATCCCTTTCTTTTGTTTTTGATTTTTGGTACAGTGAGTCATTCGCAGACCAACCGAGGGTTCTTTGATACGTTTGCAATGCGTGTATTTTTCGAAGAAGACTGAATCCAATTAATATAAAAGAATTTGACTTTGAATGATGGGAGACGATTAAAAAGTGCGGACACGCCTGTGAGTGATGAGTCAAACGGATCTCTGACGAGAAAATGAAGAAAGAATTCATCTACAACCTCACTGACACTCGTCTGACTCTGTCAATTGTAGCACAACTCAGAATTGAATAACTCGTAATTGCTTCGAAACGACGTTCTCATGAGATCAATCAAACTTCACGCCTATAGACACAGTTAAGCATATTGTTCCAGCATGCAGCTCAAGTCTAATGCAAACGCAAGCAAGGAACGTGTATTGATATCTTCCACTCCACCCGGCCGAACGTGTCTATCCGCCTGTCTGCCGCTGGTAGGGTGGTGGAACAATTAGCATAAATGACGACAAACAATACCGACAACGAAATAGACATCTGATGGACAGATTGAATGATAAACAAAAACACGCATGGACCGCTATTGTTGACCAAAAGTCCAACACCAATATTTCATTTCAGTGAACTGTACTGTACTGGCTGATGGACAGAAGAGACTGAGGTGTACACGCACGGGTGTAGCGTCTTAAATGAATGTGCATGCACACTTCAGTCTGACAGATGGACGGGTCGAAGAAATGAGAGATAGACTGCTATCTATTTCAAAAATCCGAGAAGTTTGTTCAATATTTGTTATGTACCCAGGTGGAGGCATTAACTGAACCCAAAAGGCCTGAGCAAAGCCACAATTATGCTCTGGCAAGGGAGGCGACAAGAAAATATGCAAAATTTTAGCCATCCGTTGACAGATCGGTGATTAACGACTGTCTTTAATATGCACCACCGCTTCCACGAGTAATGGGTGTGTTCCGAGCATCACACACGCGGCATCATATATAATTGGGCACATAAGTCGTTATTTAGTGTGTCTGCTTCGAAAAAATGTGCAAAACAATTTTTTTTTTCACTCATTTACGAAAAGAAAAAGCTGGCGTGGGTGATGTTTTATAACGTGCTCTTGTTTTTGGGTGTTTTCAAATTTGTGTCTATAGGCGAAAATTCGTGATTTCATAAACTACAGCTCTTTGAGAAGTATCGTGGAACGTGTGCAAAATATATATGCACGCTGTTGTCTCGAAACCTCAAAGCAATATTCGTACACATAAATATATTTTTAAAAATTCTATTTTCAGACGACGGGCACATGAATGGGACACACAGGGTCAAGATCTATTTTATCTAAACTGCTAAGGCCTGACAGGGTGGTTGGTGTTTATGTCGGATCTTATGTCATGCTGGCACTGGAAGTGTACGAATGTTGGCCCCCAGGAAAATTGTATAACTGAAATGTCAAAGATACATATATACATTTTTTGTTTGTTTTCTTTAGCTCGCTGCGGATTTGAAAATTTGAATTGTGGGAAAATATATCAGGCTTAGCATGCTTTCGAAGGAGTTTATTTTCATACGGAAACTTTTGTAAACATTCGAAATCACAGTCTGTACGGTATTGGGAAATAGAACCGCCACGCTGATGGCAAAAATAATACCAACAGTCTTGACTTATGTTTTCTGAATTAATTTTATCATTTTTTTCATAGATGGGGTATGCCAAAAGGCGCCTATAGATTACTTAATTGCATAAACAAAATTTGGGATAAGTGTACAGAGAGCTTGTTGGGCAATGTCAACATGCTTTGATTGTTCCGGTGCTGATCAAGTGATTGGATTGGTGTCTGACTGCTATTTACGCCTTTTAGGTCATTTGAAATTTTGGAACGATTCCCATGGGGATGGTTCAAATTCTTTTCAATTTTCCTCAATTGTCAGCGCTTTAAGCATGCCAGTGGAGGAGTTTGAGGCGCCGTACAAAGAAAACTACATTGGTCCTTTTTTTAGGCACATATTTGGCAAATAATGCTGTGCAATATTTTGCACAAAGTAGTCAAGCAGCAGTCAAGCACGTATTTCGTCACCCGCACAATTTCTAGTATAGGTAGCTAGCTGAGCTATTTGTGCAGATATGGCAGTTAGAAGGATCAAAGGTCGTTATTTGCACCTTAAGTGCTCGACAGCATATCTTGGAGTCATATCAACTTAACTGCTTTAAACTGATTTCTCCTGACCATTGACTATTCAATATCTCATTTCTTACTCGTGGTACTAAATTCCTGCTTCTTCATAAGAGATTCAACGAAAAGTGGTTAGGCTGCCAAAATCGCTCATACATCTAGACAAATCTCCCGTCTTTCCAATTCAGTTGCTGGTCCAACGGAGTTTCAAAATTTAAAAAATGCTCTTTAAAGTCATTTGCGGTAGGTCAAACATTTTGATTTTGATATTCATTCGAAGCACCCTTTCTTCATTTCAAAATACGTAGGAAATTTGTCTACCTCAGGACAAAAGTCAACTTTACCAAGCGTCTAGTGGATATCGTCTGACAAGTGATGCTACTTAGACTTGTCGAAATAGCTAGGATCGAAACTTCTGATTCGAGGGAATGTTCTTCGAGGGTGTCCTTCCCATATTCCTGTAGAGAGCCAAATACCGGAAGTAACCCTTGACCGAAAAATGCAACATCCAAGCTCTACCAGCTAAACCAAGATTTGGATGTCATCGAAGAGGCAGACTCATCGAAAACCCTGAGATCCGCTAGGAAATGAGCGATAAGGCTGCGACTCAACGAGTCTGTTTTTCCCTTCTCTCAAAGTTTTGAAAGCAAGACTATGTTTTTGATACAGATGACAGTTTGAGGCACTACGGCTCACAAGGGACAAGGATCTAGCTTCTACAACAGCAAATCGTTTTGTGCGTGTTACTGTTCTCTCACGAGTAGAGGGGGACCTACAATTTTCTTCCGACTTCAAACGGCGAGATTTAAAAACCTTTTTATAGAAAATCAGTACCCCTTTGAATCTTGTCAGCAACTCGAAGAAGGTGATTTCGAGAAAAATTCGAGGTGTTCTGTCGGAGAATCGAACCTGAGGCATTGGTGTGTGAGTCGACGCACTTACGCACTATGCCACGGTAACTACAGACGGAAGATTGGTTGATCTTAATGACTGCAAGCAGGCTCGGACCTAGCTCAGGGTCAGACCTAATCAACGTATCGCCCATAACTCCTTTAACTTTTCCTGCAAGCTCAGGCTCAAATTCTCTAATTCACGTAAATTACTAAGTTTATACAAGAAAAAGATAAACAGCTTCTTTCACGCCCAATAATTATAAATACCATCCAAGTTTCAGTTTACGACGGCTTGTCCCCTGCAAGCCAACTGCGTCTAAACTCAAATTTTATTAAAATTTCTTCCAACAGGCCGAACATTTAAATGTGCATTTATTTGGCACTTCTATTGAAAGTAAAATGTAATTTTTTTTTTGACACGGGGTAGCATCCATTTCTACCAACTTTCAACTGTTTCTCATAAATCTGATTTTGGTTGGCAAATATATTTGCGATGCATTGGCATGGAAGTCATAAAACAGATCTGAACGTAGTATCTACAATTTGTTTAACAATTAAAACTGAGCCACACATTTTGAACCCGTTCACACAAGAGAGTCCCTTTGAAGATGGCCACAGCCATACACACGCTTCATGTGAACGCTCCGAACAATAAGGATGAACCAACAGAATGCAAGACAAAAACGATAAAAGAAAATGCATTAAACCAGAAATAAAGGTTGTTGGCAAACAGTATCTCTTTTTGAGTGTTTCTTATTCGTTTTCGCTTAAGAACATGCAGAACTTGAAACTTAAACCAGTTAATTTGTAGCTTAAGTCATTGACATTTGGGTGTTGTCTGCTCTGCACATACAGCACTCTTCTGCATACATAAGTACATAATTGTGCGAGTATGTTGACTTTTTGGTATTACTACCGTTTTTATGACTCTTGACTTGTCGCTTAATATGCGAGTTTTTTTTTTTTTTGTTTACATTTGATTTGATGATGTCAATGCGGTAGAGCAACGTTTTCAATGTTATCGACTCGGTTGTGGTTTTGAATTTCGGAAAGGAAAACAATGTTGTATATCAAGAAGTGAACTTGAAATTTATCACAACGCAAATTGGCATTCATTGCCCTGATTCAGTGCACATTTTTGAGATAAGTAATACAAGCAAGTTCATTGTACAATATTATTCAACCATCCTTCAGCAAAACTTGGGAGAGCTACAGACGTTTTCTTATCAATATGTTCAAAAATTCCGACTTGTTGATAACTCGAAAGACGAATGCATTCCAAGAACACCGTCACCCCGCTCTTGATACCAGACGAACTGACGGGATTTGTTTATGGTTCTCATTTAACAGCAGAAACAAGATCTACATGACCCAAGGACCTAGATTTCCTTCTTAATCACTTTCTCAACCACGAAGTTCTATAATTAAAACGTCACAGGCATCCACACACTGCACAGCAAAATATACATATAGGCGGTACATACCTTCTGTACGACAAGTGGTGCAGCAAAATCCTTTCCACCTTGAAGACGGAAACCCCACGGCTGGGCGTCGTATCTTTGGAGTCGAATTTGCATCAGTTGGGCCATGGCTTTAATTTATCTGCAATGGGAAGAAACAAGAACAAAACGAAAACATCATGAAATAGTCAATTTAAAACTCGTGTCCTCCACATAGGGAGAGATAACGTCAAATAGGACTCTCCAGCATTGCGCCTTACAAATGCGGTTAATTGGATATGCGCGCGGAGACTAGAGAGAAAGAGGTGCACGTCTGCGGGTCGCCTATTGCCCATGGCGCGGTGGCGCACAGCAGGATATGGAAACATTAGCATAAGTGACACTCACGATGAAATCATTTGCAGGTTCTTTTCAGTTTCAGTTGGCTTGTTCCCTGGCTCCTCAGTGAAGAGGCATTGTTCCGGCGGACAATAAAGCCGTGCTGGAGTGTATAATTAGAATACGTTCCCAGGTTTCGCCTCGGACTCAGACTTAGAGTGGCAGCTCAATTATGCGCATTTTAACGCGTAACAGCCATATATGGTGAGGAACAAATGAAAACGCAGACAAGACACATCACATCTACAGCTTGCTCCTGGAGGCTGGCTGTGCCGGGCAAAGTTTCTCACTAATGACTTCATTTAGTTGGCGAGATTAAATGGAAATGGAACTTGGATTGGTTTTGGAATCGCTGCAAACTTCTGTCAAGCGGCAATTCCACACATTAGGGCGGGAAGTCTTTTTCCAATGTTCGTGGATGCATACGAAACGATTGAAGATTTCTTGTCTTAGGAGCAGGCAGTCGGATCAAAGAGCTCACATCACGCAACAACCAATTTGACGATGGCTTGCTGCTGGCTCCGCTGATGTACAAACACAACTTTGTCCCCCTGACATACTTTGACTGTGTCTATCTACCTCTCGGCATAATTGCGAGAAGTGAGGGATTAGACACTCTCGCGTTGTAAGTAGGAAAAGAAAAGTAAGTTCATCTTGACATTCAAACGGTGTGATTACGTTTCTACCTTATTGGGAGGCATTGTGCTTAACATTGGCTGTTGGATATTCTAGCGGCTAATAGGAGAAAGTTTTGAAGAACAACTGACCGGTGCGGTAGTGCAGCTGAAACTACACTGTTTGAGGTCGTTTCCTTATAAAATCATGAAAGGGGTGCATGTGACTGCGCATTTGATAAGTTTGATCAAATCATTGACCAATGTCCAGATTGCATTCATGCATGCACTTCAGTGGCGGAAGTGATTCATAAGACGTCTGCCCCGACATGACTTTTCAATCAATCCCCTATCAACTGATTCATTCGCTAGATGACTCAATTCATCGAATCCCACAAGTAACACTGGAATGACGCAGAGAGAGAGATTTCGGAACAAACACATGCAGTCATATTCTGGCCGCTGCAGCGCTCCCCTTTAATGTGTGACTTCCAAACAAAGCTATTTTTACCTCCCATAGGAGCGACTGCAATTGCAATAATTCCTTCATTCATAATGACTACCGGCGGTGGTGGTGCTCCCACTCAGAGACCACTTAACCCAGGTACCACCCCTCGTCAACATCTACACAGGGAAGGCCTTAATAGCACGCGAACACCACACAACTGCCGCGCACGGTCGTTATAAGGTGCTAAACTGCTAATGAGCATCATGAGGCGTGAATCTATCGCCGTCGTTCTTCCTTATGCTTTTTATTTCGCCTTCTCTTACTGAAGGAGCACTCATTCCGAGGATCAAATATGTCTTTTAGGTGACTACTTATGTCAATTTAAATATGAGACAGATACCCAAATGGCTAAAATGTGATGTTAGCGTTGCCGATGGTAATGGTGCTGCTGCCGGTGTTGGGTGGTTGATAATGACAGCATGATAGACTCGTATGCACTTGACGGGATATCTTTCGTCTTCGTCCTCATCAACGGCACCTCATCGCGGGCACACTCCAAGCGATGACTCCTCGCGACTCTGAAGTGACAGCTGGATATGTTCGCAAGGCAAGGTACATACTCTCTCGGAAGATTCATGGAAATGTTTTCACAGGAGTAAAATATTTTCTGTAAAATATTTTCGCGTACTCCAAACTGACGGCAGAGACATTATAAGAGGCCGTTGTTGGGGAATTTTTATGGGCACGTTTACGATGGGAATACTCAATTTTCCAAAAGGGACTGGCGGGATTTCCTGATTCAACATTGATTTGAGTGTGAGGCAGGTGTTAGAGTAGGTCAAAATGATGTTTCAATCTTTGAAGTGGTTTATTGCTGCACGATCCTTTGTCATGGATTTGTGGGAGAGAAACGAGACATTGCGACATCCAGTGAATGCTCAAGTTTATTGCTGTGTAAAATCAAAGGCTACCATGACTCTAATCGAACTTAGCTACACGAGGGTGTTTTATTTCCGTACGGACATGAGCATGCATTTCGGCACTAAACGCTCAAAAGTTTCCACGATGCCAATGGCCAATAAAACAGACCAATTTTTCGACGGGGAGCAGCCTCTAGTAAATTCAATTAAGTTCAATTGCATGCGTAAATTGTTCACACACGCAATGAAACATAGTACTTGCTTCCAACTGCGCGACCGCACTCACAAACTGGTTACAAATCTGATTTATTGCAGACCGGAAACGAAAAACAACCACTTGCACCGCTCCCCAGCGGAGTGCAGCACAGCAACACACTGTTGTCACAATCGAATGAACAAAACTCGCCTGTATTTCCACCTCTCACGCCCACTCGCATACTCACATACTCGCATTTCCTGGAATCGATAACATTTCCATAAGCAGACAAAAGAGGCTCCAGCAATGCAAAGCGAAAATGGAAATGGAACCAGTGACAATGTCCAGTGGTCTCACCTCAAGAACGCCTTCAGAGAAAAACAGAAAAAAATCACACTCGAAGCAACAATGACCAACCAGCCGTGTTTAAGTTCATTATCGCGCTCAACCCTGAGACGAGTCGCGAGGAGACCTAAAAAATAACTCCAGGGGACTCCGTGAGAAGTCCAAGTACCACACGAACCACTAAGAGCGAGGGTCTTTTGTGCAGGGGAACCAAATGGCATCTGCTGCATTTCTTTTCGTCACCAAACATCTGATAAATACGCAGAATGCAAGCCTCATCTTTCTGCATCGTTTTGAACCGAACATATGGGGCGTAGGTTGTCATGCAACTGAAATGCGTTCATGCTCATTATTTCAACCTTTCAAAGCAACTCTGTGCGCCCGTATGGACATTGAATGCGATGCGAATTTTGATGACGTCACCGCGGTGTGGAACTGATGACTTAATGGAATGTGACCATTGTACCACATCAACTCATCAGCGTGGCGGTGTTTTTTTTCATTTTTTGCCTTTTGGTTTTGAGTGGTTTTCGTGGAAAGAAATTGGCTAAGCAACACATTTTGAAGGTACGTACTTTCATTTGGACCGATTGTTCCCTATTGGACAACCCCTGGAGCTGTGGAGAAATTCGCGAGGAACAGGTTTCATTTCTAGAAATCAACTTAAGCGGACTTTGACCCGTGCGCTTTGAATGAAACGCCTGCGGCATCCATCGAGAATGAGAGCAGACAGTAAAAATAAATTCGTTAAATTGTTGTGTATCGAATTAACGATGTATCATTGTTGTATTGTATTTCGATGAGTATTCTTAATCAAAGTGATCATCTCTGAAGTAAGCTAACAGAATGTTTTCGCACTTGTCAGGTGACGATGTGGAGGAGAATCGCAGGAATTGTGTCAGGTCTCATACTTGGCGTGTGAATAAAGTAAAAATTTATTGCTTTGCGTAACGTTTCATTTAATTGGGAAAACATTCAAAAATTGGATGCAACAATTTTATTAAAGATTTTCAGAGAGTTCCACAAAAGATGACTTGGCGACGAATGTACGCTCATAAATTTCAAAATGTCTATGGGTCATTTAAAATAATTAACGTCACTGAGAATAATTCACAAGCCACACAGAGGGAAGAAAGGCCTTCAAGAGAGAAAAATAATGTTCGGTAAGCAAGCACTACAAGTGCAACACTTAAACTAGTCCGCTGAGAGTGCTTGATAAATAACGAATTCCTCACTTCATCTCTGTCAAATAAATCCCAGAAATTAAATTGAACAGTTGACAGCCAATAGCACAGCACTGCAGTCTGAAAATAGTCGAGTTAATAACAAAATGATTCGCACATTCATTACGCAAACATTCATGACAAGCAACATCACCCTCCCATCATCAGTATCGCGTCTGCCAGCGCAGATATGCCCGCCGCGAACGCATTCCTGTTTTCATTTATTAATTTCAAATAAATTACGATTAAACATTTATAGGCTTGCACCTAATAGAATTGCCATTGCGAAATGATTCAATTAATTTTCTGATCTGATATCAGGATGAAACACAAAAAAAAGGGGAAAAACAATTGGGGAGTGAGAAGAAAGAGTCTAGCATCAAACGGGTGCGCATCGAAGACATCGAAATAGGTCAACAAGCCCTCACGTCACATGTCCTTTCAATAGAAACAAATTGTCTATTAATCACCATGAACTACGGACTAGTTTCGTGATGCACTTGCGGAAAACAAGTCACTCTCTCTCGCTCCCCCGAGATGAGAAAGAAAAATGGAAAGTCCCATGATTGCGATGTTTCTTTGAAAAATTAGGTGAATATGTGATAATTGAAATATTTGTCGTTTTATCGCAACACAAATGAGGTATTCTATTTGTTTTTTGTTTTTAATTATGCATCTCATTCGTGTTCATAGGCACGCATTCAGAAGCTTTTTTCAAATTGGCAAGGCTGCCAATTTACGTTCAAAGCAAAATAAAAACATTCCTTTCTTAATTGATCCTATTTTGAGGATAAAACTCATGTTTGCGTGGTTGCAGCAGACAGGCGAGTCGCCTCCTACAGAGGACTACGTTGCCTTATTCTTCTTTGCTTTTTATCTTTTTTTGTAACTTACTTCGCAGATATAAACCGAACACGGCGATCTCCGAGTATTATGTGCTTTTGGCAATATGACCAAATTTGCGATGTCAGAAAAAATAAGACTTCTTCTTTTTACAATCAATTTGTACACGTGCGTATCCTTCATGGTTTTTACATGGACTGCCTTAAATTTAAGAGAGACATGGATCACCAGCAGCTCCTACATTGTGAGAGTAAAAATTTTGTTTGCATTTTCTCTTGTTGTTACTTTATTCTATGTCGCATCAGCAACTCAATAGAGGTGATGCCGTGTAGCGAGGTGAACGTATAGTCCAGGAATTAAAACTAGAACCCCGCCGTGTGAGTTCTGCAATTCACTTGCCCACTACCCTATGGCGAGGCGAGGCGGCCACAAAATGTGACAATTGACGAGGCAAATGTTAACTCCACGAACAATACCCCGTCAGAGGTGGTCGGCCATCGACTGCGGACTCAATAGACAAAAACCCGCGGTCTTTACTGCCAGTATTATCACACGAAACCCAATCTTGGACGAAATGTAGGACTGAAAGGCAGATTCTTGGTTCCTTCGAACTTAAGTGAATGTAGTGACGAAAGCAAAGTATTGTACACTGGAGCGAATGGACAACAATGTTTCAGCTACGAGGATCATTAATTCCAGCCTCTTAGTTCAAAAGGAGAAGCAGGCCGAATCCGCGCTATAAAGATCAAGCCAAAGCGGAGGAAGACAATTTAGTTTCGATAATTAAAAGTATCGCCAAAGATGGAAGGCAGATCAGGCTCAAAACTCACTATGGATCGCAGGACTGATTAGTAAGTAAGATCCATGCATGATCCTTTGGAATTGTTTGAATGATGTCCAAAAAGTTGTCATCTATATGAGTGTACAAAACTCCTCTGGTACTAGAAATGAGTCATCCTAGACGCACAGAGATAGAGACGACCAAGCCGACGCGGAGGAAAGACAGTTTGGTTATAGACGTAGCGTCAAGAATAGAAGGTAGATCTTGCCCAATCTCACCATGGAATGCAAAACTGGTTAGTAAGTAACATCATTGAATGACGCCTTTGAATTATTTGAATGACATCAAAAAGCTTGAAGAGAGGGTGTGCACACCTCCTACGGTACTGCTACTGAAGCATCCCTGAGGGATAGAGATAGATCGGTCTCGATGGCTGAAGTCTCAGGCTATCTGCGGATGCTCATGCATGAATGTCTTCGTCCTTGAGAGAACGTGCACATTTAATACAATTTTGCGATCATTGTCTTAAAAACTCTCCAAAACCTTCTTTTCTTTAGGACTAATAAAAATCATTGACCGTAAATCGATCGTGAGCACTTATTTTTGTCGATGATCCAGAAGCTATAAAGCGGACTGCTGCGCCCATCCCATTTTGCGCACCGCATTAAAGCTGTAATAAATTCGCAATTAACTGAACCATTCACAAAATTCGAAGCCGCTTCTCAGAACCAGAACAGCTTCGCACATGCCGGCCGTATACACACTAAGCAAATCGAATTAGAAGGAAAGAAGCCTTCTTCCGCCTTTTAAGCGAACACGATTACTTATCGTCACTTTATGGAAAATTATTTCAACACACTTCATCTGCTTACCTTTGTGACGCCAATTCACAACACGTACTTATGTCGCCTGGCGTGCAACATTGCTTGACTTCAAAATGAGATGTGTAATTTCACGGAATATCAAACCAAAGCCGGCTTTTCGAAATAGCCTTTGTTCTGTCCGTTGTCATATCGTCTTGCGAACAGTCATTAATTGATATTTCGATGATATTGCTTATGTTTCCTTTGTTGCGAAAGGAACACAGCGACAATCAGCTCTTTTCACATGATTAATGATGTTTTCTGATTCATCAATGCGGTGAATACGCGCGCCAAAGGAGGTCTGCGTTGTGCTTTGTTTGATTGTTCCCTTTTTTTCGCAAAGCGCCCGTGGTACCCATCATGGTGGAGACAGGGAAATGCGTATAAATGCGAACAGTTTATCATTTCCAACTAATGGATCTCATAATGTAAGCGGATCCTTCTTCGCCAGGAAGATTTATTGCTAAAAAATATATCCTTGATGGCAACCGTTGTTTTGCATTCGAATACCGAGTGCCAATAAAAATGCGTTTAAAACTAAAAGGACTATATATCGAGTGGTGTAGTTTCTCCTGACCAACACTTTTAGTCTGCATGCGAATTTATGATCAGATTAAAACGGTCGACGAAAGGAATTTTTATTTGAAAGCATAAATAAAGATTTGCTCACACTGTGAATCACAAGTCGATTGGTGAAATTTTCAAAAAAAAAACATCTATTTTTATAAAACCTAAGCTGAGTGAATAACAACTCTCGTTTGGGATGATCGTGGCGTCGTAGACAGAAGTTCTACCGCAGGAATAAATTAGTCGAAGATAAGATAGCCTCGAATGTACTAACTTTGAATTTACCGAGTGACTAATTTTTGTTCAATAAATATCTGCGATGACTTCACCTGAAGTGAGTAATAGTATTTGTTACACCACAGAATTGAAGAGTTCATTAGCGAACTCATTAAGACACGCTTGTCACACTCCATACAGGCGTCCATGTGTTGTATGTCACTGAACAACAAAGACATTTAATCGACCTTTTCGTGTGACAGATAAAAGTATCAAGAGTTTTAAGTCACAATCAAACATTTACTTTATTTTGAGTCAATGAACTTAAAGTATTTAATTGTGAAATTTATTTATATCTGGTCGTATAAAAAGTGTCCACGGGCTTTCGATAGATTGTTAAATAAATATTTTCCTCTTTGAAGGTCAATCATGTACAAATTGAGCTCTTCGGTCGGGGAATTTCTTATCATCAAACAGTTGCAATATTACCGCAACAAAATGTTCAAGATCCCTAAAATACTGTGAATGCTTCAAGACTGCCGAACCACCAAGTTTTTTTTAATTTAGTCTTGGTCATCAAATATGTGCTTGACCTGGAATTCAAGACAACTCAGATTTGTTAGTCAGTTTTGGTCATTCTTACTTGATTGATTCAATCAAATGGGCTAATTCTACACACTACAGGAAACAAATTACTTGCCACCCCACGCCAATCGCACCAAACAGTCAACAAAATCTTGTTTGCCGTCAATTCAGGTTTTTAAGCGGTTTGGCGTGCCTTTGGTCATGATCTCTTAAACCAATACTTGGCATTTGTCCGGCCTTCTGATAGGTTGACATTTGAAAACTGTCATCGTCTTGAAGAGATATCTGTCAACATTTCATCATCCTATTTTACTTTATCACATTCACGGTCTTCTGCACCCTTACCAATCCACATCCTCCCGAAACGACATCGTTTGATTTTCATTTTGGGCTAGTGGAGGATCTTTCAGAGAGACCCTCAAGTTTAGCATAACTCTGCCCTCGCTCAAATTAAGCTTGATTTACGCGCCACATTTATGAAAATTTTTCATTTTTATAAACGAAATGTTGCTGACTCTCTCAGGCAAAGAAAATACCGAACAACATTGTTTCGATGGTATGGCATAAGTTTTGCCAACAAATCTTTGTCGGCAACTTCCATTCGTCTGAAATTCGAGGCATTGGCATACTATTCTCCTTTTCGACTCGCTCTGTTCCTCGGCATTAAAGAGCGGGTTATGGAAAAATGTAGAAATCGAAAATCTCAAAATGCCTATAAAGTGAAAAAAAATCTTACCCAACCAAAACCTCGACCAAAATCCTTTCTTCAAGCGGCATGGAGAATCCAGGGGTCAAATGGAAATTTATTCTTAAACTGAACGAAGTCTATAAGCCAAACACAGCTACTTCCATCTGAGACTTCCGAATACACATGATACACGAATAACTCTCAACTGACACCCTCTGCGTGCATAATCAATAAGCTCAATTATCTTCCGCCCTTTCAAGCACACGCGAGCAGAAATCGATGGTCTTGTGCAAACACACTCATTATTGAAACTGTAATCATTTTTGAGTGCGATTCTAACGTACATTCACCTAAATCCAACAAACCACTTCACATAGCTCGACTCATTACAAATTCAACATTTTCAGACGTTATCTTATCTAAATTTCGTGTCCCGTCGCACTGTTCACCCACCAAAGCGGAAAATGTAGCCGTGGAATTATTTCTTTCCCCCCATTGTTTATGTTGTATAATTCCGGTGGATATCTGAATGTAGTGCACAAAAATAGACGGGAGCAAAACAAATAAATAAAAATCTACACATTCAAATATTTTCGAGATTTTTTCTCCTTCAAAAGTTTGGGAAAAGAACGTGTATGATCTTCTAGAGGGATTTAAAAGCCTACGCAGAGCTTTCGGAATGGTGTTCTGGGCGCTCACTCTACGGAATTGTATACGTGACGGAGTCTATACATATCTCATTGAAGTAACCCGAAGTCCCTGATGCAATATTAGGCAATTAGTATTGAACCTTGTGTGATTTAGAATCTCAAAAGAGAAAATCAAAATAGCAATGCAGAGTATACAATGGTTCAATTGAATGTGCTATTCGTGACTAAGACACAGAAAAAAATACACGGAACTGGTGAAAGATTTACTTATGTGTATGCGCCATAGTTACCAAAGTTTTTGGTACTAAATTTCCGCACATAATATTTCGGACATAATTTGTTTATTCTTTTGGATAAATAGGAAACCATTAGTGAAATTATTTTGTGGAGAGAAACTAATTGAAATTCACTTTTCCCACATAGAAGATTTTCCAATAAGGGTGGGTCGAGGTGGAATAAACTGTAGGAAATTACAGATTATTACTTTTGTGCACCACTGTGCAACGTTAACATTACTTGAATAACTGCGATAAACTTTTGTGTAAGTTCGATCATCTGGCCAGGTCATTAACCGAGAACTCTCCACTAACTGTCAAGAGAAATTGTATAAAAGGGCTCGGAAAATAAAGAACGACACATGAAAACAGATTCTGACGTTTCGGTTTCTCTTCTCTTTAAATTTCTCCCTCTACAAAACGAAGGTGTGTGTGGTGTATTTACGAACTTGTTCTTTTTTTTAGATGAAGGACGATTTCATTGTGATATCTCTTGATCCTAAGCGAGGCAAAGATTTCTCTTAACAGATCAAAATTATATGAATAGGTGCGAGGAGACTTTTATTTCTTTTGCTAACGACCACCATTTTAAAAATTCTCGCCAAATAAACGATTTCTGTGAGTTTCTTGCTACCAAAGCAGTGGTTGGCGGCATAACAACACGTCTCGTCAACTTATGATGATATTTTTTCCTGCGGGATTGGGACAAAATTCCGAAATTCAATCTTCCGAAAGTCTAAACACTAGATATCCAAAATCTCTTAGACACAACTTGTCAAAAACCAAAGTTCAGAATAAATCTCTCAAAGGCAAATCATACGGAGCATGCCGCATCCTGCAATTCCATATACATATGGGAGCTAGATTCGGTGGATGTAAACTTTTCCTGATTTCGGGATATTGGCACTTCCGAAAGTTTTGTGAAATTTTGGATTTTTGGTATTTGAGGTTTACGGGGGTTCAACCTTTCCATTCGCGAGAGCTTTCCTCTTTTTCTTTTTCATCGAAAAAATTTGTCCTCCCCAGAGACTCTCGCTAAATGCAAATCTGTATACAACTACACTCCTCTTCTATGGCCTAAGCCAATCGAAAGCTCTGATGACATAATACATTATCGATTTTACTGCCGCTGCCTTCAGAGTTGCCTTTAGGTCACTGTACGCAGTGTTTAGGTCATGGCGTGGTTTTCCCCTAATCCCTGAGGCCACTCTATGTGCTATGCTAAGCCGATCTACAAATGTTTTGTAGATTTGGAAAAGGTGTACGACCGAGTCCCACGAGGTAAACTCTGGAGTGTTCTACAAGAGTGTGGAATTGATGATTCCTATTAACTAAGTCAAAGCTTGATGTCAAAGCCAAGTTATCCAAGTTATCGGCTCTCACCAACGTTCATGAAATTTAGGTAATGACCGAAAGAATAAGATCGCAAAAAGAGGCTGCGGAAATGAGACTTCTCCGTCCTACTGGGGGAGTTTCTCGCTGTTATATGCAAAGAGACGAGACAGTGCGGGGGAAACTCAATGTTGAGCAGGTACTTCTTTGTACGGAAAGAGCTTTATTACGTTGTTTTGGCCACGTGGTACGGATGCCCCAATCATCATTATTTTCAAAGCATGCCTAGGTTGCAGCTTTATCAGGTAGGTGACGGCTCGGCAGACCTAGGACGAGGTGGTTGGATCAATTTCATTAACTCGCCTAGTTGCACTTGGAAATAGCTTCTGATGAGTTAGAGTCGATGGCAGGGGATCAAGTGTCCTGGAGGTCTCTCGTTCGTATATTACCCCCACAAATCTCTTGCACAGTGACTGTTTTTTGGTGCGCTGTGAATAGCTTCCTTACTTTTTGTTTTTATTTTGAGCTTAATAACATTGAAGGAGATTCATGTTTATGAAAATATCGAAATAATAAAATTGAATATTTGCTACTGTACGGTAAATTTTCTTTATCCTGATCAGTACATATGCATCCACAAAAACGACACTTGTTTTAAGAATTATAAATGCCTCATAAAATCTGGTTCCAACTAAATGGAGACATCACGTTCCTCATGCGAAGAACTTTCTTCCCAACCACCTCAATTTCATTCGTTCTATCATCAATTTATTCAAAAAAATAAAATGAAAACATTAGGGCACTAAATTAATTACCCTCCGTTCAGCTTAAACAGCGATCTCGATTAAAATCCAATTAAAACCAATGTCAGTCAAAGTCGTCACACAAGTATAAGGGAAAGCAGCCATCATGCAGACTTCCTGCTGACACTTACATTTATCATTCTTGCAGACGAGAGTCCATTACCAAATTTTAGGAGGCACACATTTCCAAAAATACCCGAAAATATTTCCGGCAAACAACCACCGTGACCCAATCGAGTTCTGCCTTTGGAAAGTCGAGTTTCATGTGCCCCCGGGGTATTTCGTCATGAACTTTATTTCAATGACTCTCAGGCTGACTCTTGTTATAAGTGACGATGGATTTCAAAGCATAAAATTTGGTGTCCTAAAATGTATTTTTACGTGTTGTATGGTTACTTTCTTTCGGCAGTTGTGTGGTAACAGACTGCTGTTTATTGCTCTGGCAAGCAGGCAATTCATCTCTCATAATCGAGTGTGTCACTTCTGCTTCTGGGTTGTATAAATAAAAAATAATAATTAAGGTATCATCTCCCTGTGAGATCACGTTCAGTGGCTGCACCTACAAAACCGTACATTTCGCAATAACAGCAATAACTTCACACTTAAATTGTGTTGCGAAACTGTTTGAGTTAACTTTGTCGTTTCACCGAAAACTTAACACACGCTTACAACAACAGAATCGCACTCGTTCGTACTTCGCTTCTCTGCTTTTTTTGTTTTTTTTTTTGTTTGCAGTGAAGAATTTTGCATTCCGCATCACATTCGGCAGCGCATACCCACTTCATGGTTTGGGTTTCCCGAATTGCATTGCCACAACAGCCGGTGGTGACAGAGTATCTACAATGAAGGGCGCACTGCCATTGTGCTTGTGATAAATAGCGAGTGTGCAAATCGCTTACTTAAGCCGGATTTTCCTTATTTTATTTTCCCTACATGCTTGCAAAACCGTGGAGAATGAGTAGCGCTCACCGCGCACAGTGCGTACTGACGGAGCACTTTCTACACAGACGTGAGCCATGAGCGGCTTTAGGCAAATTGTTTGTACACCTGTAGACAGAGCGGCAATGTTATGTTAGTTCTGAAATCAATGATTCATTTTTTTTTGTTGGAATTGACGGATTTGCTCGCTTTTTTGTCTCTGGGCAAACAATCACTGGCGTGCGTTGAAAATTCAGCAGCAAATAGGGAAAAGCAAACACACGCCTCCTGTTTAGCCACGTCAACAGCGGCGTGCGTGTGTGTAACCTCGGCAAGCAAATTAGATTATTCATGAGTGCCAATCATACCATATGTGAGATAACGTTAATAAACTATGGAATTCCGCTGTTTAAAGCTGCGATTACATTTATGCTAATAAATTCCCAAAAGCCCTGGGGTAGATCAACAAACTCAGAAATTCACATTCATCCGCAGATTACAATTTCTCAGGTTGCCCGAGACCAGAAGTTAGTATGCACGAGAACACACTTGTATTTCTCACTCCTTCCGCACATAATCTCGCGCCGGATCATTTCGCACATCCGCTTCGGGAACCAATTTTTAATGTATTCCTCCAAGAAACCAAAACGCTCGATACGCATAACAACAGTTAACTGGCACATTATCATGCAAAACAGTCTCTCGCAACTTTGATGTTCTTCAAAAAGCAAGTGCAATTGAAAATTTCTACTCGAATACCTAAGCAATCTCCAACTTTAAAATTGTATGTAAATTTCGTTGTTTCCCCCGAAAAAAAAAACGAAAAATTTCTCCCTCGCCGACTTGCAAGCAGCATCTCGTAGTACAAAAACTTTTGGCCAAGAGCACTGGGTTGTTGGTTTCTTCTTCATTTTACTTTTCTATTTTGCAAGTGCCTTCCAATTAATCATGTCACGTCTTTGGGTCGTCGTTTCAAAGGCAATTGCCTTGGCAACGCAGGTGATAATCAAGTGTGGGTGACCAAAGGAAATTTCACGCAAAGAAAATATTGTCCAGCACTCTGTGCAGTGAAACGACAATCGGTCTGATCGAATCAGTCCTCCAATAGGGAGATGAAGACTGGGAGATATCCGAGTGCCGCGGAGCTGCAAAACAAATTAGAAATGCACGGACATCGACAAATGTATCTGGTAAGGGGATGACGGTATCTCAGAAACATTCGAGCCCCTCCTCGTCCACCTCATCCTCATCGATCTGGCTGTGTTACGTGGTATTTGATAATTTTTTCTCTCGTTTTTTTTTTTGCATGTCAATCCAAGGTGTGTGTAGGCTTGACGGTTGCTGAATGATAGGAGATGAAAATAAAAGTATATCCGCAGGTAGATGACACATTTCTAATGTGTTTTCCATGGGTCCACTTTCGATTTCTTTTTACACGTAAGTTTTGCCTCCGCTTAGTGTGTCATTTGCGGACCTTTTTTTGCTTTGCTGCGGTCTGGGGAGATGCCGATCAGAGAGACACAATCATTGCTAAAAAATTGAGGCTTTGCTGTCATTTTTTTTTTCGATGTTTGAAGACTTCTCGGCTGAGTGCTTGCGGCGACGGCAGCACGGTGCCGTGAATGTAGCGCGCGAGTGTAAAGAATGTATTCCAGATGAAGCAATGACTTCCATGAATCAAATAAAAGCAATTTCATTGTCGGTCGCCAATTAAAAAAACCTGCGTTGAGTGTAGTTAAATTGTTGTTGTTTGTTTTTTGCGAAACACGTTCTAGAAATACAAAGTGGGCTGTAGGTAGGCTCAAACCAGAGCTTGTATTTTGTGTAAACAACGTAAAGAAAGCAAAGACACAAACAAGTCGGAGGAATTGTTTTATGTCAGTGTGACAATTTTCTTTGCGTATTTCGCAGTTTTTTGATTCTCTATCACACGCTTCACGGAACTGATCTGATTTCTGTTGTGATTTTAGTCAGAATTTTTCAATGAATTGGAACTCATTTCTGAGGTTTTATGCAGCTCTTTCTAGAAGAAACACAATGGAATTGCACTTTTTTCTAAATTTTTTTAGAAAATGTTTATAATTTCTTAAGATCTCGGTGGTCTACGTAATCTGATTGAATAGGGAATAGCAAATGGCGGTAATCTTCGAAGAGATCAGAGCCTATCTTCTTTAGCAGTTACTCGTTCCTTAGAGCCTTAAAACAAATCTCCTTACGCTACAAGTCAAAAGTGACCAGGACCTAGCATCTTC
This sequence comes from Eristalinus sepulchralis, assembly GCA_944738645.1. NCBI lineage: Eukaryota > Metazoa > Arthropoda > Insecta > Diptera > Syrphidae > Eristalinus > Eristalinus sepulchralis. The sequence goes on from OX122886.1 coordinate 62,623,113, forward strand.
AGAAAAGTTGTGCCTGATATTCTTCTATCACCAGTGGAGGGTACACTAAACGTGGGAGTTTGAAAGTTGCCAGCAACACGAGACTACGTCACGACGCGTCATTCACGTAACACGTATAATCCTAAGTCTATATTGCAGGGATATAAAATTTCATACCAAGTTTTTAAATTTTTTTAGAACTTATCCTGTAGCGGTGTGGTGGGAACGACACTTATTCGTCTATGAGGGACGGAGGTATTTTAAAACACCCTTCCCGACCAAAGAGGAAAGTTTTGCTGTGAATGGACACATGATGGGTCAAGCGGAGCACAGGATAATCTGTCTAATTTTGGAACTGACGCTTCAAATATTCGAGCACAGTAGTCAAAAACCATGTTAGGAGGAGGACCTTTCATAAAGAAAGGCGATTTTGAATTAAACACCTCTAGATCCGGTTGCACATGGAAATAGTCGATGGCAGAGAATCGTGCGCCTTGGAGGTCTCTCGTGCGTACATTACCACCGCGACGGGTTTAAGAAGATGATGATGATGAACACCTCATCTCGCACTCTCATATTGGACGCAACGAATCCGTTCTGCTGGTCTAACTGTTGAAAGGACAACTACTGATTGATTACTGACGATCTGGTAAAGAGATCAAATGATCGTGAAAACAAAACAGTTTGGTCTTTTCGACTGAAGGTAGCGAAACCATGAAAAATTAGAAACATAATTGACTGAGATCGTCTATCATCGTGATAAGTATGGAACTTAATACCCGCAGATTGAAATGTGTCCATTTAAGTAATCTTACTGAAATTGTTCGCTTTAAAGTCGATGTGCCTGTTGAAAACACCGCGCCTGCAGCAAGTACCTTTTCCCATCGTTCCTACAAGTCTGAAAAATTTTGAGAAATTCTGTGCGGATCAGTTTCTCTCCTCCACAGACCATATTTCTTCGCGAAAACGAAGAGTGGCACATACATACATATATACTGCATGCGCAGAATTTCATCGGTCCCCGCTGAAACTTGCTGATCTCCTCAGCAGATACTTGAAAGTCTTAAATTGTACACCCTGGCATAAGTCGGACCGCTGCAAACAAAAGCCACAAATGCTAAACCCAAGGAGATCTAATTCGTATTTTTCATCATCGTTACCAACAATGTTTCAGGCAACAAGCTTCCATTCAATTGTCACCCGATTATTCATTGCTTTCGGGGCACAGCAAACGCACACATCGAATGCCCCCTTACACGAGTAAGTATCGCACATGCATCCTTAGCAGGAGGGTCTGCTGCACCAGCGCACAAATGACTATCGACCGACGAGTGATTTAATGCAATTTAATAGCACATTTATATCTTGGGACACATTTCAATTTGTTTTCATGTCAAAAATACTTGTTAAGAGTGTCTTTTTTTAGTCTCTGGGTTTTTACCCCGCCTCTTTCGGATCCCCTTCATCCGCACGCGTTCGTTCAACCAACACTGAATACACTGTGAAGTGGGGGAAAAATAAGAGACGAGTTTCTATATTTAGGCCCTTTAACGATCACTGTCTTCCAGTTCAGCAGGCACCGACGACGGTCGTCGGGATTTCGCACAACGGCGAAGGGTAACATTGGTTTACCCCGAACGCTTCCCGACGATGAATTTGATCGAAGATCAAAATTGACACAGGTTATTATTAATATTCCTCTTCTTGACATTTTTTGCGGGCTTTTCGTTCCTCTCCGTTAAACGTGCGCCAATGCTCCGACTTTGGGCGCCAATCGAAGCGAACACAATTTGTTTGACTTACCGATTTGACCTGATTCACTTTAGGCGCGCGTAGGGTTGACTCGTGATTTTTTGTGCAGAGCAAACGTTTCGAACTTGATTGCGGAGAATTACTTTTGACAGCGTTAATTGGCAGTTGCTTCAGATAAATTCAAACATGTCTTAGATGCTCACGAAAATACATTTATCTGTGGTGAGGAGTGAACGAGGTCAACTATATTAGTTTGTGGCACATCGGGAGGATATAATTAATGTTCTAGTATTAAAAGCGAACACCCACCGAATGTTTCTATCAAAAATATGAGACACAGCTGGACATTATCTGCGAGAGGTTGTTCGATTTTTTTAAATTCTTCTTTTTACCAGACTAAATCCGCAAACGTTGGATATTTTATTAATATAATTTCGTCTCACAAAAATATTTCAAGAATAATTCTTTCAAGCTGAGGAGCAAAATTGTTGGCTGACATTGAGATACCTCAAACGTTGCGTAAGTAAAGCCATTTCTGCTGTTTCTGCTTGTCAGTGAGTGCTTCTTGTAGCGAATCGAATTGATTCATTGTCGCTAGTGGCGATGAAATTAATCACAAGTGAAAGGCATATTTTTTATTTTGTAAGATTTGTGCTGCTCTTAATATCAAAGGTTCACTTCAAAATATTGCTTTTGACTCTAAGTGATATAAGAATTGAGATTTTTGTTCCATGTTCCATTTGTTACAACCAACATCTGATTGGCGAGACATTCATATGTCAAAGTCAAAAATGTCCGTCCGCCCAACACGGACACATCTTCCATGAATGATCATGCTCTGTGAAAAATAGTCGCACTCCATCATTCATTGACTTTTTGCAAAATGCACAAACTGTACCTAGTCAACACTTAATTCCAGTACAAAGGCGCTGCACGCCACGCCATATGCTGTGTATTGACGTTCCAATTAAGAAGTGTCCTCGATCCATCGTCTGAGACCTCTAAAGTGACTGACTGAACGATGCAATTTGAAGATTTCATACAATTTTCATGGGCATGCGTCAAACCACTTGTCTATGCCAAGGGAACAGCGATAATTGCACTCTTTGAAAGCAAAACTTCAATTGTTTGTTAGTTGTTAGTACAAACAAAGATATCAAAAATTGAAAATACATTTTTGGTTGAAAAAAAATTTATCTTTGACATCGCTCATTTATTGGCTTCAGAAAAAAGTGCACAACTGAGACACTAGGGCATAACTTTTTCAACAACAATTCCTGCTGTGGGTGCTATTGTTCTTCCACAACTGGAGGGGGTCTACAGTTTAATTCCAACTCTGAGTGCCAAAATTGGATATAGACAATAGGCCTTTGCTGTTGTGCGCATTTCACAAAAAAAGTGAAGTCGTGAAAAAAATGCGAGTAACCACGATGTTTCAGTTTGGAATCGACGTACTAACGCACTTATCCTGAAGAGTTTGGCCAGCATCCAGTACGATAAATCTATGCAAAAGATTCTCCGGCAGGAGCCAGGGCGTCAAACCTACAGAATCTATGCGAATATACACAGCACTGGGAAAATCATCACAGGATTTTGAAGCGTTTTCCCGTGGTAGGCAATGCACTTCATTGCCTTCAAAGCATTGGCGAAGATTCAGAAACTGTCGTTTCTAAGCATCACGAGCACTTTTTCTTCCGTTTGATCTCTCTGATAGGAATCGAATGCAAAATGTTTAACACATTAATCTGTCACTCAGATAGATGGAATGAATGTGCCTCAGGTCATGCTAGTATTCAAAATGTCAGACTTCTTTTGACTGCTATTTTCTCTCTAGGACTGGGAACTAAGTGAGTTTTACAGCCAAAATGCTATCCACATGCATTTACATAGAAAAGTCTAAGTCTCTATTAGGAACTGGAGCGGGAATAAATTCTAACTCACAGAGCTTATACTGCTCACTAAGTTCCCTGGCTGAAGTCGTGCCTTTTAAGCGGACGTCTTGGTGGTCAAGAGAGCAATCAGATTTACATCGAAAATGCAACCAGGTGATGCTGCCAGTTTTATTGACAGGTCTTAAGTACTAAGAACTAAAGCAATAGTTAATCTCTTGCGATAAGTGTGAATAAAGGGGCGAGTACAACAATGAAATGGATTCCCTGGACATATTGCAAGGTGGATGACAATATACAGACCGAAACACGCATTCGGTAACGATTCTAAGTCACCTCCCGGACCGACAGGATTGTGAGGCGCAGATACAACAGTACAATAAAGTATGCTATTGTCCGGCTTAAAGAACGGGTGGCTTATACTACCTTTGTCACTACTCCTTATATGAGTCAGATGATCGTAGAACTTGAGGAGTGTTTTTTTAGAAACACCGTGACATTGTGGTTATTCATAAAAAGCGTCAAAATGACTGGACTACACCAATGTTTAGCAGATTATATATCCGGCGCGGTACTGATGGAATTTCTCATCGATTTCTTTGTTTTCCTAATTAAAAAGGTTCCTTATTCACATTTTCAACTTGTAGGACAATTGGCAAGGATACCTCCAGCCCACAGTTCGCACACACTACAGTTCTAAGGTCTCAAGCAACAACCTTGGGGTGAGCACAATGCTGGCTGGTACTTGTACTGGATTCCAACGAAACGAAACAAAGCAAATATTTAAAGCAATATCAAATCTAACACCCCAACGCCTCCGCACACACACGCACGTGTATCCATTCCAAAGTTATAAAAGCTTCTTAGAGAATTATAACTTAGCTTCACACACGTACGCCTTATTTTTCTTTATTTTGTTTATATTAGTCAGATAAGAAAAATGCGGTTGTTAACAAAAAGAGGAAATTGATTGTAGGTTTCTTGGGAAATGATGTAAGCACCGATGAGTTTTTATCGTATTTTTTGGTTCCTCTCCTAACACCGTCATCACAGCCTACTAGTATACATTCACGTTCTTTAAAGAAATAAATCATTTGATAGATATCAGTAAATAGTCGATGATTGAGTGTATCTACAGCCCGGCGCACATGAGTCAGATGCTTTTGACAAACCGGCTTATCAATTTATTCATAACATTTGTTTACCAACAGAGTCGCACATACTCTCCAATGCGCACGGAGTAGTGAGAGCGAGAGTGAGAAGGCTGCCGATTAAATTATTATGAGTCGGTGATGAGGTAAGTCACGATGTTATCTGCACTCCGTGCCAACGTATAGGAATTTCAAATTGGGGGAAAACGGGCGTGTGTCTTGATGTGCCGGCTGAGTTTGCCGGATTGGAATTTTTATGCTGAATTCCCACGATTTTCGAGTGAAAGACATAAACTTTGGCTTTTGTGTGGATTATTTGAATAAACCGGGTATACTGAGCAGCGAAGCGATATGCGAAATTGATTTTGATCGGGCAACAATTCTTCCAGTTCAGCTCATCAACTTAAGAATTATTTACATTTCATCGCTGTGCATAAACTCATCTCATTTCCAGACGTCTTTACAGCGCAACTTATAACCATTATCGGCGCCATATTCATGTGCTTCACAGTGCAGCCAGACAGTCGGTTGCGAATGTGATCATGTTGATCATGAGTCGTGTCTAAGACAAACAAGGGGGAGGTGGCAAATCAATGCGCGAAATCTGTGGCGAGACCAGAAAACGCACCAGACCGGACTCATCAGAAGAACGTCAGTCAAAAAGAGAACCCCCCGATGATGGGCTCTTTGGCTTCGAGGCTCGTAGCAAGAGAAGTCATTGAATTGTGCACGAACAAGTGCACAGACAGCGAGGAGTGTTGCAGTTTGTTTCATTTTTTTTATTTCCTCTTGAAGTAATATGTTAATCGGTCATGGGTTATTAATACGCATAATTTATTCCAAGCAACTCGAGAGGGAACATAAATAAGGAGTCTAATTAACTGTTGTGTGTTTAAGACCATCGATGAACGAGTTAAACGATTGAAGGCATAGGTATGGGGTTTTTTGAAAGTGTAATCCAAAGAAGTTCTGATGAATTTCCTGCTGTAATCCTCCCTCTTCCACAGGAGAGATGACTTGTAGTCTCCTTCAATGTCAAACATTCCAGATGAGCAAAAATAATCTCAATTGAAGGTGAGACTATATTTTTGGATCGATTCCATTCCAATTGAAAGTACGTGAGTTAGATATTTTAAAAATATATTTCTGCTACAAATTTCAGATAGACACCCTATTACATGAACATCAGTCTATGCACACTTCTACACAATTTTAACCTTCCGCCAGTGCCAATATTCATCGAAAAATCGAAATATTATCTAATTTTGACGCAAATATTGAATGACGTCAGGCCAGGAACGGGAACAAAATGCGTCATTGCGCTTCTGACGAACCAGCGACAGAGTATGAATTCCTCGCAATCGTTTTGAGTGTCTATCAATTTGTTAAGAGTAAATTAAAATACGAACAAAAAAAATTTTTGCCGCAGACAAACAAATTTTGGTCGAAAATCAAATCACGAAGCATTGAAATCCTCAGGTTTCACCCGAGTCGCCGCGTACAGTCAGTGTGCTGTGAATCTGTGCAATACATTTCAGTGAATCGAAAAACTGTCCGTCGCCGAGTTGTTTTGTTCGTCTTATATTTGGCTACGGATCTTGATTTCATTAAATTACATTGCGAGAGACAGAGAGAGAGGAGAAGAAGACAAGATTCGCGATCAACAGACGACCACAGAAAATTTGTTTGTTCTTATTCTGTTCGTTTTCTTTCTTTTATGTCTCTATTTGTCTGAAAATAGATCAAGCATATCTGATATGTATATCTGTGCACTGCGGAATCGACGAGAGTCCATTCCTCCACTCTGCCAAGGAGTAAAATGAAACTAAATAAATAATTTTACAATCCCTCATTAAAAAAAAAAAAACACTCAAGGAAAGATCACAAGAGTGGAAATTGATTTATAAAAGTCGACCTTTTGAAAAGTCTCATTCCCCGCTAGACCAACATTTCTCATGAATGAGTTTCAAAATATTTGAATTCCCCTATTGAAGCACTGAACGAAACAATTTCGCTCGCATTTAGATCAAGTCACAGATATACATAACCACTTAATGTATGTCAATTAGATCCTACAAGCCGAACGCTTCGAGAGAATAAGCATCACCGTGTCTAGATTTGCAATTTCGGGCCAGAGGCGAACTCGGACGATAGAGATGCAAATAATTTGTCACCCATTTACAAGCAAGTGAAAAACTCATCAGCTATTTCGAAATGCTAAAAATAAACTCACCTTGAAAAGTTTTCGATTTTTTTTTTTGCTTCTGTTTTTTTTTTTTTTGCTCCTTCAAAAATCTGCTTATATTTTCTGGTGGCTTAGAAAATTTGATTTTTCAAAATTCGATTCTTATTTCGTTTCACTATTTGGATTGATTGCTTATTTCACAGTTTCTGTGTTTCTCTCTTTTTGATTTAAAATTTAAATATCAAATTCGTTTCGTATCTGCAAAAATTTAATTTAAATAAAATAAGAATAAATATTATTCAACTCTTTCAAAGCACAAAATCACTGAAATATTGGAATTTTTGAATTACACTGCTTCTCGATAAATCGCTTTTGAATTGGCGTCTTCGTTTTGCCCTGTGCAGCTAGGGATATTCAGACACTTGCCTTAGTTGCAAAATCAAAGGTTCGGAGAAGATGAAAATTAATTAGACAAAAAAAAAACTTAATTATGTATGATAATGTTTGTGGTGGTGTTATTAGGCTTGACGTTAACTAAGCGACGATTTTCTCTCAACTAAAGAAAATTCAAAAAATCCATCGTGAAAATTCAGATTTTCTTCTATGAACGCCACATACATTCACATATCCATTTCGTACTATAAAGTGTATAATGTATGTTCTAACGGAAAAAAACATTCGTAATGGTGCGAGTGCACACATAAATCGGTATTTTTCCCTCTCTATGTGCTCCTACATTTTTCGTGTTTCATGCCTTTGCGTTCGCTTCGCCTATTCATTTGCTATGGGAGAAGAAGTGCTGTGTGATAAGATTGACGTCTTTAAATAATGAAAAGGATTTCTTGACCGAAAGCAAAAGGGGCAAAGAAGAACGAACGAACGAACGAATGAACACGATTAGTATGATCTGTTGCCTTAGAATTGGTGGAGTAGCATGTAGAGATGATCAAGATAAGATCGAAAGTGTTGGAAGCACTTTTCGATGGCCACTAAATATTCTTGGGTGATATCAATCTCTGAGATATTCTACGGAAAGTTTTATGAGTTTTGTGCATCACTGAGGCCCACACTTCAATCAGATTTTATGACATTTACTCGTGATGGTCAAGTGTATGTTGTGGGGGAATTTTCAACTTGAAATCCTCCCACACAAGATTTGCGTAAGGTACATTACCGCATCTTTGAGTTCTAAGTGAAGCGATCTCAAGTTCATCGGCCAACTTAAAAAAAAAAATAAAATGGGTGCGCTTTCATCACACTCTTTGATGGGACATTTGTGTCGTGCGAAATACCGTCAGATATCGCTCAGACTTCAGATAGATCACAAGTATCGTGGTATCTTCGTAATTACTTGATAAATATTTTAAATTTCAGACACAAGGACAAGCGTGTATTTTTAATATTTTACACAGCTTTTGTGTCCGCTCCTTCGCGCCTCTTAATAACAGACCCATTGAGACTGCCTTCAGAATGTTGCCCAAAAATTAGCGTATACAAAGTCATATCAAAAATTTCGGTTTCTCGAGAATATTTTATTTTTTTTCAAAAACAAGTGTTAGATCTTTGCCAAAAGGATCTATATTTAGAAAGAATTCACCACCATGAGCCGATACTAGACTATACACATCTAGAACAATTATCGTCTTGATATTGATGCCGACGAAACACACGAAGAAAAGACTTTCGCTTGTTTCCGATATTCGTGTGTGGAGAGCCCGAGTGAAGCTCATCAAAGGCAGGGATGATAAACGCTGAGGAAAAGAAATCTCAAGCATAATAATTTTTTCCCGCCTTTATTCGCTGTAATGATGGGAAATTCGATCGTCTTGTGGCTTTCGGTCTAAATGAAATGGGTTTCGGACTTTCTGGTCTGCTTGCACATGATGTCATAACAAAAGGGGAGTAATAGATGGCGTCCTGTGTAGCTTGTAGACGCTGAACTACATCATGTGTGAACGGTTTATATTTCGTTTTTTTTTGCTTTTGAGGTGAGCTCTTTTATGTGTTTGTGGGGAAAGAGAGAATTGATGAAGAAGAAAGGGATAAAGAGCGGTGTGGTGTTCTAGAGAAAGAGGAAAATGTTGGGGGAATCAAGTGTGAGGAAATTTGTCTGGGCCCTTGTGTATTATTTTTGTTTTGTTTTACTTTTCTCTGGGTAAACAAGCGAAAGAAGAAAAGCAGCGCGTGAGCTTATTTCTCGTGGTTTCATCTTTTTTACAAGGTGTACAGTATTGTACACACAAGAGATATTGGACGGGTATAAATAGATCAAAAAATTCTTGACAGAGATTAAAAATTATGCTTCTGTGCATACATCACGAGTTCTTGGATAAGGATTTACTCAAGCAGCGAAATTTCATGCAGCTACAAATGTGAAATGAGAAGGAGAAAATTTAATAAAACTCACACCCATGATTTGTAACGAACAGAAATCAAATTTTCGCTTAAAACTTGATGAGAAACAAAATTGAACAGTCAATTATCGAATTCTACATGACGCATTCGTGTGGAGAACTTGGCTTTGTGAATTTGTTTTGGGGTTGGGTGAACAACAGGTTCAACGGAAGGAAATTTAAGAAACAACAACATTCCAAGAAATTTATGACTTAACATTTGGAATCGGATCTTTGCAAAATTATCACCTACTTCTTTAATCAGTGACTAAGTGTGTTGAACTTTGCAAAAATAAACTGATGTGCGAAAATACACCAACGAATGTGGACTAACAAATATTCATTTCCAACCCCGCACAATGTAAAAAGGTGCTAACTGAAAACCAGCCCCTGTTGCTCTAAAAGGTGATTCAAATCAAATATGTGCATTCGCGCTTATGGAAAGCTTATAAGTGCAATGACCAATTTCTGTTGTTAAGCCACGACCAGACAACCAAACGGCCAGATGACCAGAACAATCTTAGCAAGGCGTCGTCCAGCGTCTATTGAACCGCAGATAGCAATCACATACTAATTTTCAACACTCAAACAATTGCAACAGTTTCTTCCTTTTTCTTTGTTTTCCGAATTTTTGACAGTCCACTTCCACAAACGACCATGACCTAACGACTCCCAAAAGTGAAACAAGAAAAACGAAAAAAAAAACACACGAAGACACATGATCAAGGCAGTGTGCACTGCCAGTGTTCTGCGTTATCTATTCAGTTGAACGTCTCCCCCTCACACCAAAAAGCAAAACGAAGATCACACACATTGTTATCTCATTTAATTACTTATTTGCACAGCAGTTAACACTGAAAAGAAAAAATCAAAACGCACTTGACAGATTTGCATACGATTGCCAACGCACTGAACAATTGAAGCGAAACACTTTTTATTTAATTTCTTTGTCAATTCTGTTTCCGTGTGTACTGATCAACTACAAATTCACAAAAAGCCCTTGACGGGGAGCACACTAAGGTCTGAGCAAGATATGAAAATCGTTTTTTTGTTTTTCGCGCACTTCTCTGCTCGCGCAACAATCCGCAGTCACAGTTTACAGTGGATTGAGGTAACCGAGGATTGGTTGCGATCGTCGCAGCACGGCGACGAATTCGTGAAACGCCGAACAAAACAAAAAAGAAGAAATTGAAAAACTGGAAGCAGAAGGAGAAATGCGCGGCGAAATGAAACGGTAAAGAGAACACCCGCACAAAGGAGGCACTGATACGCGTTCGGCGGTGCGCTCGCAACAGGTAACCCTTGTTAAACGACTGTCATGCTCATGATCGCTGAAGGGAAAGGTGCGCCATGCCTTAAGAGAGTCTGTCTGGGTGTCTCTTTGGAGTTGAATTCGCTGCAGTTGGATCGGGCGGCTCGTCGACGAAACCCATAAGGCGCTGTCTCTTTTTCCTCTGACAATAAGCCGGATCGGAACCGGCTCTTCCAGTTCTGCGATAATCTAGGTGACTATACACTGCATCACTTGGCTAAGTGCGTCTTGTGGTAGGAATGTGCGACAGATTACTTATGTGGTTGGGGTCTTTTTTGTTCCTGTTGTTGGTCACAAGCCTGCGATGGGTGGATTCTCTTGGGCGTCTGTCTATTCTTGGATAGAAACTAAAAGTGATTATGTGGTATTGTGCCTGGATTCTTGTGGTTGCTTGTCGAAGAATGCAAGTCAATGAATTTTTTATGCGCCTATTTTAAGATTCCAGAATTCACTTGCATTTTCCGACTGCCGTAATGTCTATCGGGTGACGGAGATAACAACTTTAGCGAAGTGCGGTGAATGCGAACTGGGAACTCGGAAAGTGATAGAACAGATAAGATACCACGAATGTTATCAGAGATAGCAAATCATTTGCATAGTTTATTTTGCGAATAAATTGAAATATGCTTCCCCTGAAAGGTTGTTATGTCTGTTTTACTTTCTGACATACCTTGAACTCGTGACAATTTGTGGGGTCCATAACGTTGGGAATCTGTTTGAAAGGAGATTTTAAAACTTTCAAGCCTTTAATGCAAAATAACTCAATGTTCCGGTTTTTTAGGCAATAATAGTTTATTTAATTAATTTTGTGATATTTTTGTTTTTAGTTAAAATTAAACTAAGTCGCCAAGGCCAACGCAATCAATCTTAAATGAAATATCTACAATATTGTGGCCGTCGTTTCGTAGTGCGTTGGTGCATCGACTTGAAGACCAAGGTTCTATTCCAGGAATGGACAGCTGTATTTTTTTTTGCTCGTTACCACTTTTCTATTCAAGAAGTAGTAATTATTTATGAAAAACGGTTTAAGTTTCGTCCTTCGGGGTGGGGAAAGAACTGCAGGGACACGAGTAGTTAGACATTGGTCCCTTGTGTCACCTAGTCTTTTCATAAATATAACAATATAGTCAAAGAAAATAAGGACTGGTGTAAATTCACACAAGTAAAACCGAATTATGGTAGCTAATGATAGGGAAATTGCACTTAATAGAAAGTTTTCTTGAAGGCCACCCAATACATATTTGTTTTTGTATTTTACTGTCTTTGAGTGTCTGGTTGTGTATGGTTGCAAATTGAAACCCACCAATGGGCCACATGACCTCTTGGTAAACTTTTACAAAACCCACGTTTTAATTTAAGTCGTTGTTTCCAATCAAAGTCCAAATTGCAGTTCCAATCTCTCTCAGAGTTCTTGGTAAACTATTTGTAAGTTTAAGTCGCTCCTAATGGTCTTATCTTAGTCTTTCTTCAAGAACTTCTGCTATTTTAAGTGTAATTCCTTATTGAATTCCTTTTGAAAATTCTTGTAAAGAAAAATAATTTCATTTTTGTTGTAGTTAATCTGTTAAAGTGATACGTTTAATCCGACAAATTATAGGAGCATCTCGTTTTTGATCTTTGCATGCATTCGACTAAAATAGTGGAGACAAGCATAAGGCGATATAATTATCTATACCGCAAAAGGATGGCATAATATACACCATCTTGGCGAATGCGTAACACCGCTATATCCTTCTAAGAAATTTCTTATAGTACATCCTCTCTCTATATATGGCCTCTTAAAACACTACTTTGTGGTAAACGGCATCAGTATACCATTTTTGAGATAGTGCTGAGTTTTTTTTCATACGGATCAAGGGCTTAGCAGTAAGCTCCCCACACTATAACTGGTCAAAGCAATACCGCTCTGAAGATTTGCAAAACAGTCACCCCAAGATATGGAATCTTCAACCGCATATTATATGTCATACTGCAGCCATTACACTAATTCTTGTGTTGCAACATTTTCACCCATACTCAGTACCACCACTCCCATTACCACCGGGTCCCAGAAGCACTTCTTAAGATGATTTTCCCCTAATACTTAATCTTATTCCACTAAACTAACAAAATAAGCGTTCTTTCTTTGCTAGAGGCAAATTAAGACTGCGCCTATCTAAAATACTCTTTAGGCAAAACTTTATAAGAAGTGTAATACAACAGCCCCGTTCCCAAAATTTGCAAAACCAGCCACATGCATAACTGCATAGCTTATCCAGAAAAAATAAAGGCATATGCATGCCCTAATATACACTTGTTGGAGACTGCTTAGGGAATCTTCAATTGAGAAAACCGGGGCACAATCGGGCACAAATAAAAACCGTCCTAAATTTGGTCTAGTCCAACAGATCAAAACACAATGTTGTACCAGTTGCAACCAAATATTCCTGTAGCTAAGGCCATCAACGAGATGAGAAGAGAGCTGTATGGAGTGCAGATCAAAAAAGGAGAATTTACGCAAAAAAGGATATTGGGATAACACACACTTTGCTCCTTCGAAAATTTCAGTCTTGCGTTCTTACAGAACTGGCGCGTAGAGAGAGCGGAGTTCTTGTGAACTTACGTAAGACAAATACTTTTTAAAGTATATTCCATAAAGTCCCTACTTTTTAATCCAACTGAAGTCTGAACGTCAACGTGATTAACGACTGATATAATTTTTTCGAAAGTTAAGCATTATGTGAATTCAAACTTCCGACAATTAACAAGATTTAATACCACTATACGTGTGTTTTTTCATTATGTCTAACAAATTTGTCTGCGCGAAATAAATTCTGTCATACAACGCTTTCGCTTTTCCCACCTCACTTGTTTCAAAATTACGATATATACGAGATATGTGTTCGGTATGTTTAGGGCGAATCGCAAAGAGCGGGAATGGGCTTTTTCAACACTTCAAAAACTGTACACATTAATAAGGGGCGTATGGTGAATTCGAAGATGGCAGTAACTTCGAAATCGGTATGTTGTTCTTTTCGCAAACACATCATTCCGGATGCAACAACCAATCGAAACCAATTCTGATTCGGTTTGTGTCTCTGATGGCATGGGCACAAACAATTTCATGTTGTCTGTGATGGCGTCAATAAGTAACACAGACTCCTAAACTGCAGTGGTGAATAAACTACAGAGCGATTGATTCTTTTCAGTTATTCATTATCACGAAGGAAATACAGGTATACAGTTTACGCAGCTTATAGACATGTTTTTGTGAAGTCAATAATGGAAATGAATTAAAGGAAAAAACTTGACAAATCAAAAGAAGAGCAAAGTTGCAATTTTGCAGTGATGACGTGAGGTATCTACAGAGATGCCCGAATCGAGGAGAAAATTCGCATTGTGGTTACTCTTCACTACAGTGACGAACGTTTTATTAAAATGTATGCTTCACTGTATGAAAATATAAGGCTGTATTTTCAGAAATTTCAATGTCTTCTTCTGAGCAATATAAACTTTTGTCAGTACACCCCATCGAGTTTGAAATAATCAACCGGCAGAATTAAAACGTGATCGTGTGACGTAGTGGGTAAGTTCGACTCAACCGCATGAGATCTGAGTTCACTCCTGGCACTGGATTTTGGTTTAGTTCCAACGCAAAAGAGAAGACAATTTATAAATGTGACTTACACGTCGATCCACAAGAAGAAAACTGTTCAACTGCGCCAACTGATGATGACTCAGTCTCGGGTACATAGGGTACATAGGGATCTTCTCTGTCTGTTTAGTTTGTAAATAACTAAAATAGTAAATAACCTAGCATGTCATTATCAGTGTGGTTTCACTCCACAATGGATTATATTTTTACAGTGAGGCAGATCCTCGAGAACAATAAAGAAGATCGACAACTATCTGTTCATTTGTGATATCACGGCCACATACATACATATAACAATGTGCACAGAGACACACTATACAGGGGTGGACCTAGGCCTCAACCAACGTGCTTCTTCATTTAGCACGATTTCTCACCAGCTACCGTCAGTTACGCACTCCAAGTTGGTTGAGGTACTTCTTCACTTTTTTGTGCCTAGTGGTCCACTCTGTCCGATACGTCGATGTTGTGTGTCGTTCCTAGATGACATAATGTCTTAACCGCAGTTATATCCAAATCCATTTTAAGCGCTTCCGCTTTAATGGCGGCAAACCCATTATTAACGGCTCGTCTAATCATGTTAAAGCTAGCAGTTGAACGGATTTGGAAGATAGTGCCTCTGGTGTTAACGTGTGAGTTACACACGATCTTCTCAAAAATTATGCTTATGAAAAAGTTACATGACAGCTCGTCGACTTGTCTAAAACCTTTTTAAACATTAAAGGTCTCGATGCATTCATTACTGACGTTGATGGAGCTGCGAGAGTTCTCCATCGTCCTTCTGACGTCCATTTCACGAGTTTGAAAGGAATGCCAAAACTAGAGTAGGCTCTTTATAGTTCGCTGTCATATGCGGCCTTAAAATCGACGAATAGATGGTGCGTGTCGATCTGCTTGGGTATATTCCAGGATCTGCCTTAAAGTAAAGATCTGGCCATTTGTGAACTGCCTGGCCTGAAACCGTACTGATAAGGACCTATGAGGTGGTTGACGAACGGTTTCAGGCGTTTTCACAATACAGCAGAGAGGATCTTGTATGCGATGTATGCGATGGCTGATCCCTCGATAGTTGGCGCAGTCTTAGGGGTCTCCTTACTTTTTGACCGGAAAAACTACGCTGAGTTTCCACTCATTGAGCATGCTTTTCACCGACCATGTCTTGTAAATAAGCTGGTGCATGCACCCAACCAAGTCATCTCCAGCTTCTGTAAACAGTTCTACGGACACTCCGTCCGCAGCTTTGTTCGACTTCAGTCTCGATATTGCCATCTTGACGGGGGGATGGTATTCTTGTCTATCATCGCCCAAGTTCAGTTTAACATTCTGTCTAACAGCAGGATTGGGGCAATCATAGTCGTTTAAGGGTCTGCAGAAATGATCTGATGCACACCAGTGGGCCACAAAATTTCAAGTCAAAAGTCCACAATTTTAGATATCAAGTGAGTTGTGACTACAGTCTGGTGATGTTGCAGAGTGGTAGCATACGTCATATTTTCTTAAAATGTATGCATACCAAACTAAAAATATATTTATATGAATGTTCAGTCTTCTAAGAACACATTCTTCTATGACATATTTGTGTGATGTAAGGCCCGACGACGTTGACTAAGATTTTTGACTTATTTATCCACTAGGTTAGTCAAGGCCACAGTCACTAGTTTAGTATCATAATTTTCACTTCTTGTTATTAGATAGGATTGGATAGACTTCTGTAGAAAATATTATACCGGCAGATAATTTCTGACATTTTTAGGTTGACGCTAGTTCCATTGACATTTGTACCAAATTTTACATCGAAATATTCGTCTGTATACGCAACCCTTTGTAAGAAGCTAAACGTTGTCTTTCCATATCCTTATAATGCTGTCAATACTTTGAACATTTTACAGAAGACCTCTGGTGAGCAAGCCCCATAGAAAGCAACAGTTAATAAGTAGTACGAGAATTCAAAGAGGATCAGCAAAGTGTTGCGAATGACGCGCGGCTACAACAACCGTCAACGCAGAGGGAAGAAAGAAGGCAGGGAGTAAGTTGTCTCTTCTGATTTGATGTCATCCTGGAAAATGGCCGTGAGTAATGTCACGTGAGACAAACAGTTTCGGTTTTCCTAACGTCTTAAGTTTCTTCTTTCAAAATTTCAAATTTTGCTACTAACACAATTATGGGTGGTGCTGAAGGAACCACACGCCTGCTGACAGAGGAATCGCACTCGATTGTATCCTTACATGAATCCGTGAGTGGCTTTTCTTTGTAATGAGATTAAAAGCACTTACGAAACTAAGAAGTTTGAAAAATGCAATTTCTTGACACATACACACATCCCTTGTTATCACCGAAAAAAAGAACTCCTTTAAAGAAAAACATATGCGTGAAACATGAAAATACACGGAGATGGAATATTTCCTCGAATGCCTCTTGCGCTCAAGGCTCAAATGAAATCAGCTCTTTCTAAACAAACCCGAGCCGCAAGGAACGCTAAATAGGTTTTCATCGAAAACCCATTTATCATTTTTCCCCCCAAGGGGAAATTTATGAGTGCGTCATTTTCCCGCTGATGTGCCGAAATATCAATTCGTACACCGCTGAATTGAATTGGGCGCCGCATACCTGTGAATGCTCGGGTATCGGTAAATCGTCGAGGTTAAGTACACTTGTTTTAGAACACAACAAATTGTGTATTGAGTAAATATGTACGCCCGTGCGATTCACGGAACCGGAAAGGATTAGGAAAACAGCCTATGTATGCGCCCGCCCAGGAAACATTGAATATCCCATCTAATTTGATTGCCAGTAATTCCTTTATTAGGCTAAGATCTCGAGACCTCTGCTCCCTGGCACCCTCCCAAAAGGATTAGACTATCAAACATCAGATTCCCTCACAATTTACATACTCATTTACAAATCCATGGCATAGCAGCTCGGTAACGAAGAATAATATTCTTTTATTTATCCTGACAAGAGATTGTCATTATTTTGATTATTCTTGTGCGTGCGTAGAGTGAGGATATTAATACGGGGCGGGAGGTTCGATGGGTCGGGTGGGGCTGACAGAGGTAAGTATGTCATCGCATTTCCAATGTCGGAACACCTTGAGTGGTAGATTATTATTTATATTTTTATTATTTATTATTGGATGGATGATTATGCACGAGCCTTCATAACATCGTCAATAACAGAAGGGAGGCGCTCAGGCGACGACGACAGGCGGCAAACGGCAGACGGTTAACGAGAAAGTTGAGGAGTAGAAGAAAAGAGAAAATTAGTGAAACAACCCCTAAATGAAATTTGCTCTTGGCTCCTTGCTTTCGGGGGTGAAATATTAGCTATGTCCATACTTGTATATTCGGAGGACCGATATATGTATGTATGTAGACGTTAACTCACTTTGTGAGTGCATACGTTGAGAGATTGTATTGAAAATATAGTATGTACATCGTTTCATCTTTGATTGATTGGAAGCCATAATTTATGATCAAATTTTCAACGTGAACTACACTCTGATGTTCTTTGTGCGTCCGTGCAAGCACTCCGCCAATACATGGGTGCCCTAGTGCGTGGTAGTGGTTTAAGTAATGTTCTCTACTACAGTTCTCAATTTCATTTGTGTGAAAAACCGGGTCATTTACAGGCCAACATTTAAAAGAATTTTTTCCGCTCCGTGAAATTGGGGTTGGTTCGGTATACCTATAACCTGCTGTTCCCGGTTCCCGGTTTTCGCTTGTGCTTTTAATGCAAAGCAATTTTTGGAGCCCCTTATTGCCGGAAGTGAGCTAAAAGGACTCTGACAATTTGTATTCCTGAACCAAAGAGTGCGAGGTCTAAACTGATTTTGAATTCATCCTACTTCCGGTGGAAGTTGCCAGAGGAAAAGGAATTAATTTATTTTCCAGTCAATGAGTTTTGGGGACCGGCAACTTAGATACAGTTATCTTTTAAATTTTTAATTTTCAAGGCTGCCGCCTAGAAATGGAAAGTTCTAGAAATTGCCTTCGAAGAAGTGGGTACAAGACAGACTTACAAAAATATTTAATACTTATCATCTGTTCCCTAAGGCTACACATTCATATCTTCTAACTTGAATTCGTGTACATACATATGTACACGTATACCTAATTATATGAGCATGCGAAACTCAATCAAAATCGCCAGCCATCACAAACTGTTGAAATCCATTTCAATGTTATGGCAAATTACAGTCAATTGTTCTTTTTTTTGTTTTTATTTTTAATCTTCAAAAATTATGTGCCACGGTTAGGCTGGCGATGAAGCGAGAGCTTTAACCTATTTACTTGCACTGAAAGCACATGTTTCGGAGAAATTCTGTCGGACAATGTGTGAGGGAGTTTGTTTGTGAGGGTTTCTGCTGAAAAATCCGTACACAAAACTCTGCAGTAGAGTGAAGAAAAGAAGAAAGAAAAAAAGGCAAAAAGGAAAAACCGTGTAAAGCTTTAACCGAGTTTACATCGCCTAAAATGAACTTTCTCTTTTTTAAGCTTTTCAGTTGTGGGAGAGTTACACTCGTCTACTCCGCGTATGGGTCAGCGGCCCATATTTCTTCTCACGAAAAGAGGCCAACCGCTTCAGCTACCCATCCCACCCACGTTAGTTACAACTAACTTTTCATTCACAAAAAAGGACGTTTCAACAGACTGGTACGATGGAAATGCGCAAGAGCACTGCTACTTTCAAGACCAGCCATATGGAGGCGCTGCATTAGTTGAGCTTTTCCGTAGCCTTGTTCGTCCTTTTCAAAACTCGACCCCTTTCTTGAGACGTACGCATGTATATGTAAAGCAGATGATGCTGGTGATGATGGTTCTTGGAGCTTAAAGTCTGTGCATGACAGAAACAACTGTCATGTGGAAGATGTGTATCTATGTATGAAAAACATTCACCCACAGAGTGGTAAACTGTAAATGACACTCGTTGGTTGGGATATGTTTTCTTTTTTCTTTTTTGTTCTCTAGTCTGTTGGAGAAAAGCATTTTTGCACATTTTCATTCCGCGCCTTCAGCAGACCGGGTGTGTGTCAGTATGACACGTACGATTGTAAGGAGCATGTGTCAGAATTATTGATTATTTTGAATGCGCATAGATTTGGTGTTGGTGGAGTTATTTGTCCGCTAATTTGGATGATGCTGCTGTTTTTCTTTTTATTAAAAATTTCTGAGAATGAACTGCTGTTGTTGTTCTAGTGGATTTATGTTCAGGAGTCCTTATTTGGGCGCACGACATTCATCAGTTGGAAATAAAAAGCTCGTATTTGAGTTCGGAAAATGGTAAGGCCTCTTAAAACGTGTCGGCTAACTGAAACAAGGAGGTACTTCCACTGAGCGGATAAGCTCATTTGAAGAAGTGTCTTTCTGCTTCTTTATACGATCTGTGCGTTTATTGGTTAATTTAGATTTTAATTAACATATTCTTTAAATTGCTTATACGTACATATATCAAAATAGATACGTGGGAAAATAGGCTTGCCCTGCGGTTAAGACCCACTTAGATCTGCAAATCATGTCCATAGCAAGTTCGGTAAGATTTAGCTTAAGGACTACATTCCCCCTTGAGACTTACTGCTGATATAATTTAACACCATCTCAAGTAATGTATGAATCTCAGGATGTCTTTGGGCCCAGTGTCTGTTTCTTCGGAGATAGAAGAGAATTTCAAAGCCAATACTAGAAATGCCAACGCCGTTTCCTACATTTGGCTTCTATAGTTGTCGAAACGTGAAGTGCTGAATAAAGCGCATGAATTCCAATGACACAATACCTTGCCCGGAGCCCTGTTAACATTCTAAACGGCTTAGCCATATCAGCAACATCTTTCCAAGCAAATTTGCATAGTCTTCCAAAATCTTTCTTTCCGCTGACATTTTGGAATCGTTAATTAGACCACAGAAACGTCTTGTTTTTTGAAAGTTCTAAACCACCCATTTCTGTCTTAAAACCAAATATCAAGTATCCCAAAATGCATACATGCAAATTATAAAACAACTGTAATTCAAATCTAAACTGCATACACCATCCAGTACATGTTATAGCCTTCACATCACCCTGTACAGCAATGTCTGCCAAGCTAGCTTTCTTAATCACATCGTATCCAAATTTTACCATACACAACACATAATTCTCGCTCTATACTTTCAAAAATCAAAAAAAAAAAAATCACGCAAATCTCAGAAATGTTCCTGGCAACGAAACTATCCAAAAACAGAAAACTTTTATTGAGCTATTAGCATCTGTGTGAGCGCGTGTGAGAAAGCTTTGAACTCTTACATAAAACTTCCTTATCTATCAAAGTCAGGACACCAGGTTTTTAGGGGTCGAATTTCAAGGGAAAACTTTCCAGTGACTCTCTTTCTCAGCATGTAAAAGCGGGGGAGGATTTCCATTTCTGAGCCTGATTAAAACAGATTTCGTGGTTTCATGTTGTTATCTATGCGCTCGCGCTCTCTCTCTCTGTGTGCGGCTCTCCATTGTGAATGTGGGTTTCGCTTCCAATCTCTCTGATTTCCACATTCTCTCGCATTTCACATTTTTGTGGATAACATTTCCCCAACACCCAACACTCTGTACTATTGGCAACTATCCCTTTTTCCAGACAAGCGCCATCTACACCAACTAAACTCAGTGCCATTTGGGGCCATCAGACAAGAAGCAGGGTACCACGGTATATCCTGCAACGCGCAAACGTTTGGTCGTTAAAAAGTATATATTTTTTAATTACTTAATGGCCCAAAAGAGCTGAAAATACAATCCCGTTAAAAATAAATTGTTCTTTGTGCTAGAATCCGAATTAAAACGATAACAGATGTAGATAGCAATGCAGTGTGTGTGACTGTTGATAAATGGGAAAATCACCTTAAAAAAAGAAAAGAAAACGGGCCAAAGGACACAATCACGAGAGATAAAGAAAAAAAGAATTATATCGTCGAAAAGATTTTCAAAGTGTTCTGCTCTTTTCCCTGCCTTCCATTTTGTTGTTGTTATTTATCTGGAGATACGGTGACAATGAGTTTTAACTAATCAGCTCTTCATGCACTGGCTTGCACGGTGGTGTATGGTAGGCTGCGAATTTTTTCCGAGATTCTCCCCCTCATTCTTTTATTCACGTCGTGTATCTGTGTTTGAGTGCTAAGTGAAATTCATTTAAAGTTCTTTGTTCCGTTTTACTGTTTTCTTGTTTCCGAATTTTTACCAATCAACCCGCCCTCCTTCTCAAAAGAAATACAACAAAAAAAAATGTGATAACGATTTGATCTTGCACAAAAAAGAAAAGAAAGAAAGAAAGAAAATGTGTTATGAAACAATACCGTCATACGTCTTAAGTTCAAGTTGAAAGTTTATTTTTTTGCATCTTCCTTTCGTTCAAGGAAGAAACAAAGAAAGATGTCGTGTAACTAAAACCGTCCCGGGAATCCTTTTGTTAAGCGGAGAATAAAAGAAACGAAAGAAAACCGAGAAGAAACGAAAACCAAATACGAAAGAAAGAAAGATAGAAAGAAGGAAAGAAAGAACAAAAAAAAAATATAACGGAAAAAGGGAGAGAAATTTTCTTCTTCTTTGGAAGAAAATAATATCTATATGGTGGATGAGAGAAAGAGAGAACATCGATGACGGTGAAGAAGGAAAAACGTTTTCAATTTTCCTTTCTTTATATTCTGTTTGCGTGTACTATACCATCACCACTACTTTTACCACTTAGGTACTGAAAATTCGCTTTCGGGAGGATCTACTTTAGGGTACCACAAACAAAATAACAGGAAAACGGGACGAATTCTGTTATACAAATACACACACTTTTTTAATTCTCCCAAAAAAATACACTAAAGGATAATTATCATGATTTGTATATAATAAATTCAATTAATTGTACAACGATCGAATTTGTGTGTTTCTGCAAAAAAATATAAAACAAAATATCTACATATGTACATTCATACATGTATGTATATGTAAGGATAATTTAAAAAAAATATGATAATAGGTTTACGGAAAATCGCGAAAATCGAAAGTTTTCCTCCACATCAAAGTGTTATACAGGCCCCCACACTATAAAATCAAAAAAAAAAGAATGTAAGGTTTGTTCACGTTATATAAATACATCATTTTCTCTTCCATTAAAAAAGAAATCCAAGAAAGCAAAAAAACCCAAAAGCACAGTGAATTGAATTTAAACAAATAAAATAGTCCTTACTTCCCGTATAAGCAAGCGAATTGTCTGATTGCAAAAAAACGAAAAAAAAAAAAATAAAATGCAAGATTCAAGGTGAAACGAGAGTGGATTACAATTATAAGTCCGAACGAATGAGAGTGTAAAATGAAAAGTATTGATAAGAAAAATTAAAAAAATAGAAGTTACAAGAAAAAGGAAACGAAAATTGTATGTGCTCGAGTTTAAAAGTGTTTTTCTCTATTCGTACCTCGATTCGGACAAGATAAGGAATATAAAAAGAAAGAAGTGCTCTTTTAAAATACTTTCTTATCTTGTATAACAGTTTTGTTTGATTTCGATTTTCATCTATTTTCGCCGTAAATTGTTTTCTTTTTTCTTTTGTTCAAACCAAATAAAAAAAACAGAAAGGGAATTAAAAAATGAAGTGCTTTGTGGTGTGAAACAGGCGGTTTAGTTTGATTTTTGGGTTAATTTTTACTTTTCTCTTCCCTTATCGGTCTCTTATCCCACCAGAACATTGAATCAAAATGAACATCTAAAGGATATTAATTTCGGATTGGATTAACTTATATTTTTTTTGTACACTGGACTAGTACGCTATTGGATACCAGATCAGCAAATGTATACAAACTTTAATATCTTATTCAATATTGAATAGATAGATATGTAATTTCATTCTGTTTCAAAGGTAAATTGAGTTTTTGTGTTGTTATTATGTAAACGCAAATGAAATCCTTATGCGAGCGTTGATTGTTGGGAAATATCCAGGGCAGTTGTGGGTATAATTAAGAGCATATTGGCATGGTTTCATTAAATGATAAATCTGTACGAATTGTTCTCGTCTGTGTTTGGTCTGAAGTTTTTTTTATTTACTTTTGATTTGTCACATTCTTGAAGTGATGAACCATATGACTGACATCCGTTTTGAAGACTAGCTTCTTAGGTTTGATGACAAGAAATGCATCCTTTACAGGAAGAAGACACTTTTTGATCTTTAAACCGTATACACGGATGATTAATGTCCAGAAAAAGAAATTTGAAAATTCCAAAACACGCTTAGACGGTTCAGTGCTGACTGGATTTTATCTTTACAGTAATTTTACTTTCGTTTTAACATTTTCTTAAAACGAAAAAATTTTTTTTGTGGAATGCAGTAAATTTTCAAAAAAAAATGTGAGCCTCTCCTACACGGGTAAAGAGATTAAATAAGTGTCACTGAAACAAAAATCTGAAGTGTATGGCTCACACAACGGGAAAAAAATGCAGTGTTCAAAGCCAACTCAAGCACCTCTGTTAAGCAAAGAATGTCAGGAAACCTCAAAATCCTTTAAATAACTCTGAAGTCAAAGTCAAATATAAGGTTAATTATTGAATAAGCCCTGTTACTTCCTTGCCCACTTTTCCATTTGCATTTCCTATGCAGCACTCGAACGCATTCAATGGTCTGTAATTCACACATTAGATGGCTCACTTACACCCAAAAACTATTTTCCATTTGCACAATCACAAACTTAGGAGCTCAGTGGGTTTAAGCTAAAGTTTACCCTTAGACGTGTAAACTTTCCGTCCGTTGGCTAACGTATGCATATACTTTGAATATTTTATGCGGACATTCCCTGATATGGGAGCTAAACAGTCGGTAATTATGGGAAATCACGAAAGACTTTTTTGCACACAATAATAATGAACCAGAACCAGTTGAGCAGTTGAGCAGTTCATTGTTTAAGTTTACCTTCACGTTAAGTGGTAGGCTTGTTGATGGTAGCACTTGTTGAGATGCCCAGAATGTCTCATGCACGCAGTATTTCGGATTTAGCGTGATTTTATATTTATGTGGCAGATGAAGATTGAAATCAAGGTTTCGCTAGTTCAGAAAATTAAAGGGTAGGCAAAATTAAGTTCAACCCCCACCCACCCACTTGAGTGCCATTCGAAATGATTAATTAATTTTTGAATTGTCAGTGCATATAAAAATGCTTTTGCTCATTATTAGTGTTTTCAGAATTCGGGAACTAACTCCCTGCTCTTCCATCGCAGGAGAAGAGAGCTTTCTTCTTTGAACGAAACTTTTGCACACCCCTCGAAGTTGTGCTTGTCTCCTCGAAGTGTCACAGCGTTATTTGTACACACAAGTGTATCCATCTCCATAAGCGTGAATATAGGCTGCAACATACCCACAATTGTGCACTGAATGGTCACCGCACACAAGAAAGGAGAAAACTACGTTCAAATGTACATGTGACATTTGTGTGCAACCACGTTTGACCTATCTGTACAATCTGGCTGTGTGAGGATTTCCCTTGTATCTCCCCATTTCTCCATGACAAATCCTTAAGCAAATGTTTGATTTTCTTTCTTGTTTTTTTTTGCAGAATTAAACACTATCATAATCAAGCCACACTGATATTATTTGTATCTCAATCGAATCTTATCAAAATGCATCATCACGAAAAAATGAACAATTTAAAATTTGGAAACAAACACAATGAATTGGAGGACTGATCTGTGTCTGTAAACGGTTTATGTCTCACAGAGGAGAGGAAAAAGAAACTGTTTTCAATTGTTATTTAATGTAAAATATAAAAAGAACAACAATTGAAACGATAAATAGGCACAAAACAAACAGACGGGGAATTGGGGAACTATTTAACGGTGAAAAAAGTGCTAAGAAATACCACAAACAAATTCAAATGATGATGGGGCCATGAGCCCATCATATCCACTAATTAATTGGAGTCGCAAGCGCGTCTCAAGCGGGCCTGCACCATGCTAGCACCGCCGAACCCGAGGTCAATATGCGGCCAGGACCCGGGCTGGTCGTGATGGCGCTTGCGTTTATTTCGGGGGCTCGGCGTGGCAGCACCAGCACCAGCACCAGTCAACAAAAAATCTCATCGCTAACATCGTCGTCGTCATCTTCATTTTTGTCATCTTCTTCTGATTCGTTGTCGCCGTCGTCGTTGTCGTCGTCATCGTCGAAGTCACCCCTGTTGTTGTTTCCGTCAAACGAATATCATTACTACCAGCAGCAGCAGCAGCAGCAACAACAGCAGCAGCATCAGCTGCCGCCTGGGCAGCGAACTCGTTCGAATCGACATCCATCCTACTCCATATCATCCTCCTCTTCCTCCTCCTCCTCCTCCTCCTCCATCTCCTCAACCTCCTCCCACTCCGCTAAGTCTTTATCACCTGACGCATCATCACCAGCTTTGTCTTCGTCGTACTCATTGTTTCATTCGCTAAAATCACCCGATACATCACCCGTCGCATCGCAACTTTACCCTTCGTCTTTATCACTGTCGTCATCGTTATCGTCCGATTATCGAAATTCGTTTGCGATTTATAATCACGATCGCAGTAACGACGACACCGAGCACAATTATCATTTTGATAATTTCAAATTGGACAAAATTAGTTACGTTAACGTAGAGGATTACGGTGAAAACATAGAAGAAGATAGTACTGTCATTGGGCGCGGCGGTGGTAGTGGTGGACACAGTGTAGGGGAAGACCGATTCGAGGACGACGACCGGGATAGTGGTTTCTTCTTTAGTGGAGTACATAGTCACAATCACATCTTCGAAAGCACCAGTTCGTTGTCACGAATAAATCCTTGGTTGTCTGCTTGCGACCTGGCGCAACCAAGCTCAGCACCGGATCTTCAGGTGAGTGCACAATAAAATTACGTATGCCTTGGAAAATTCGTTTCCAAGTCACATGATTATTTGCCATCACTTATGTACCAACCAACTCCGTCTGACTGCTCATCTACATCAACGGGGCTGAAAGGATTGTTAACGTTCTTCAAGCGTAAGACCTCACACGGCAGTCTACTGAAAGTATCTCTCATGGAATGGATGGCTTGAAGAAGTAAAATTTAATACATGTACGAGTATACACACATTTTTTTATGACCCAGCAGACAGCGATTCATTCTACCAATTTGATGGTAATCAGCTTATGCGTATTGATGGTATCATCCCAAAGCATTCTCGATTCCTTTATGCCTTAAAAAGTAAATCTGATTACAGTTCCCTTTTTGGTGTCAGGCCCACTTCGCCGTCTCTGACATGTCCCTTAGACTTGAATTCACTTTGATGTACAAGAATGTATATTTTCCCTTTGCATGGCCATTTCCTTTTGCCTCTTGCCTTCCGTAACATCTGATGTCCAGTGGCCTAATTGTTGGAACACTTAACGCACTATTCGACGTCCTGAGTAACTTGGCCTTGTTCATGTGACCAATTTTTTGTCTTCACTTTTTGACTGCTCTTTAATGAACAGTTTGCAATTTTAGTGCATAACCATGAAGTGTCCTTATCAGTTATTTATCGAGATTGCTGGACGTACGGTTTTGCGGATGGTTGATGGAACTCTTTTGTATGCTCGGCAACGACATAAAACTGAATAAATGTAGTTTTATGTACACTTATTTGGCGATTAGATCTGGGACTTTGTCGGATGCTTATGCAAACAGTGGACACAAGTATTTTATTAAAGAGCTTCATAATGTGCTTTGTTTATATTTTTTCGTAAGCATCGGAGTGAAGTGTATTTACTCTGGTAATCAACGTGACGAACGTGAACCATGTTTTCGACATAATGGCGTCCATTACTTTTTTACTACACCTCGACGCGCAGTGAGTTCGCTCTCAGATGTTGCGCCCATAAAATACTTTATCTTAGTTATGGAGTAACTAATATCGAAGGACAATGGATTGGTTTTGGAATTAATCCCTGACACCTGAAGGTGATAAACTAAAAATGAAGCCGTGGGCTGGCTGGTGCCTCTGGCGGGCGTCATTATGAATTCGTTTTTTGGCCGTTTCGTTGAAATTGATGATTTATGCAGACGTTTATTTTTAATTTTATTTTGACTGTGGAATTGAAACAGTGGTCCTTTCGGGTCGTTATGTAAGAATGTCATATGTCTGGGGATAGGCTTTTTTGTACACTGAAGGAGTTTTACCCAAATTTCGCAAAAACAAGAAATATATTAAAGACAAATTATATAACTGCATAGCTGTAACATCAAACAGATCTTTGAATTTCCATCATCTTAACTTTTTCCTCAAAAACTTGTTGATAACACAATTCCTAATAGACATTTACCATCAAGAGAGAGCTCGGCAAAGGAGAGTTTTAAGTCTGTAAACCAAAGTAGTACTTTTTTTTACTACTTTCAGTGCGATTTTTGCCTGTTGTAAAATAATGTCAAAAGAATCCTTCATGATAATTTTCTCATAGGTAGTTAAACAAAATCAACCTTGAAGCTAAAAAGACTATAAATACAACAAGAAATGCTGTCAATAAAGTTCGATTCAGATCAGGTTTTAATGCTGCATTCATGCCGCGTAAAATATTCTAACACCGATTTATCAGCAGAACTAAAATAAATCTTTTTTATGAACTAGTTCTCTTTTTTAAGATTATTTTTGAGCTCGTTCTTTAATAAAGTACATGTAATCGGTAGTATACTCTTTAAAGCATATAAATATTAAACCAACATAAATAAGTATTAATTAACGATTTAACAAAATCGATACAAGGGCACTAAAGGTGTTATATAGGTCCATAGATTGATAGTGCCCGACCTATCTTATAAACACTCCATAAGAGCATTTTCTCTGTGTTCCTATGTCCAATCTAGTGGGACTGACGTACCTATTTCTAATGTCAAAAATTATGGTCAGATTTACATTTTAACCACCACTCACCAGATTAAAAACTACGTTCAAAAGCGTACCTCATGCAATATTGGTACAAAGTTACACCCAAAATTTCAATATTACTTAAATTTTGACCGCGATGGCTATCAGAACCACTTTTTGTGTGTATGTACCTACCTTGGTGGAACTGAAATTGCAAATAAAACAAGTTTCTAGATGTACTTGGCGCATCAATGGTGATCTAGGCCCTCCGTCGTTTTCGGCTTGCTAATTTGGTTGATGAAAGAATAATTGCGATATTCGAGCTTAAAGTTCCCCAATATTTTTGACTTTCATATGGCAACCGATTTTTGATTGATCGTCATTAAATTCTTCTGAAACTTCTCGTGCAGATTGCCTACAATCGGCTCTAAACTTATCGTGATCAACCACAGATGGTGAAGGTGGCTGCGTCTAGTTTCAAGCCTCTCATAGCTATAACGGAACATCTTGCACCATATTTTTATCACCAATTGTAGGACTAGTTTGAAATATAATATTTGCTTGCTTTTTGTCTATGCTGAGCGTGAAGTTGTAGGGGCTTATCTTAACACCGTAGCAGTACAAAAGAAAACACTTTTAAATGGCATACTTTGAATGCATATGTTATTTATGCATAGTGTACAAAAAGAAAACTGCAGGATAATCGGGTTATTTGATACTTAAATGACAGCATCCCCTGTCCAATTCTCGAGACAACACGAATGTCATAAACTCGTTTTATTTGCGTCATATTTAGCGAAATAGCCGAAGAGGAACTAGATTCGTCAACTACAAAATATTTGATACTCGGTCAGGGCACACCTTTTCGTGCTAAATGGTTCCTCTAAAGTAAAGGCCATGAACAATGGCGGTAGATAAAAATTACAATTACACCAAAGACTCTGCAGTACCTCCAAAAATTCTTACTTACACATGACAATACTGTATGGATACACAATACAGTGTCTAGTGATAACAATATCTAACGCAGTAAGAGAAGGCCCAATTAGTTTGGACTATTTGATTGTTTCGTTTTCCTAGACCTTACATCTTTTTAAGCAAGTCTTAATGTTTTCCAATAATTCTCAGCTGGGTATATAAGTTCTCCGTCAAACATAATACGGCAAAGAAATATTATTTCGTTAAGATATGGTGTGATCAGAGCATTTGGGAAGAAAACTGAGGTTCCAAATTAAAGAATAGCAAAGGGTTCATACTGAAAACAAATAAATTGAGTGTTGTCACAGTCCACAAGAGACAAGTGACTGCTCTCGATGTATTTGCTATTCTATACATATTACTCAAAAATTGCATCCCGGATATTTATTACACTTTGAGTAATGTCTATTGTGAAAAGGAAAGTACGAGATGAACACACGTTTAGTTCAGGAATCGTATCTACAGTCTCAGCAAATGCTGCACGGCTGCCGCCATAATGTTTTTAGTAAGGTCGCAAGCGACTTCTTTTATGAGTACAGAGGAGTACAGGCTTCAGGGATTACCACTCCTTCAACGTTCTTTAAATGCCGTAGAAGGTGTTGAACTGGGCAGCTTTGTCATGACACATTACTTGGGTTAAAATTTCCAAAACACCATCTTTATCACAAACTTTCAAATATTTAGATAACTGAATGACGATGTTCATACGAGTAGGTTTTTAGACAATCTAGAAAATTGTGTCTTCAGCTATCTCCAGTTTCAATCAGGGACTCAATTCCATTTTCAATCAGGGACGTCCTCCATTTTAATTCTTTGTCCCAATAGCTTGGTTTCAAACATATAGTATGTATGTGATTCAAAGTCTGATTTCAATTTGACTTGACTTAATCCTGTTGCTGTTTCAAATTCATTATGAGTTAGTGGGTCTCACTCTGTCAATCTGTGTCAAATCGCACAATTTATTTAGTTGAAACTAAAAACGAAGCAATCTGATATTTCCACAGCCTAGCTCTCTCCATTCACTTGGCACCACATGGGTGACAGTATTATTCTCATACTAAGGCAATCATAAATTTATCCACATGTCTCCTCCCATTCAAATGTTAGAGAAAAAAGCCCCGACAACCTGAATGGTAATTGTGTTTTGTATCTCCGCCATATTTCCGTCTTCTTGTGCAGCAGGCTAGTGGTGCAAACTTTTGCTTTTAGTCATCACTCTCCCAATATCCCCATTATTAGCTAAAAGTTCATCAGTAAATTAAGAAATTTCTTTCTATTAAATGCAAGGGGAACGCCACAAGTCATCTCAACGATAAGAATCCCCCAAAAAGGGGAAAACAAAACGCAATAAAGAAAAGCAATAATTGCATTTCCAAACATCAGAATGCAAACTCACCACCCTTTTTTTCGCAGACTCTCTTGCTCTAGCCACTCGTTTTGAGTTTGCTTCATTCAATTGTGGCCAAAAGGAATTCGCAAAAAGTTCACTTCACTCACTATTGCTGGTCGTTCAATGGTGCTACTGACAACAAGAGAAAAAAAAACTCGAAGAAAAAAATCCCTGCGGCAGATGCAAAAACAAAGCAGCCAGTGCTGCTGTGCATTCCTACAAAAGGATGCTGCTGAAGGCGAAATGAAAGTTATTGTATTGGTACTTTCGCAACCTTTATCACCCCTAAGCACAATCTTACACACTGAACAAGAAACACAACACTCCCCATTTGGGGGATGGTTTGTGTTAATTCCCAGTGCTAATTCGACTCTCTGAATCTTGCTGAGTGATGTTGAAGTTCTCTGAAATTGCTTCGTGACACGCAGAGGACAGTGAGTAGAAAGCACCCGCGCAACAAACACACGCTTATGCACACAACACACACCCCCACACATAATTTCACATAAATTCACACTGCAGCAGCAGCCGCACTTGATTCCACTGGCTGCCGTAACAGAAGCAGCCGACAACAACAGCAGCAGCAGCAGCAGCTTTGAACGAATAACAATTCGAAAGCGTAGCCCCTGGACTCAGTACACTGGATATTTATGTCAAGGATACTATAAAATCAATTATTTGTAACCAACAACAGAGTGATTACATCATTTACAAAGTATCTCTTCCCGATGTTATTTGTTTGGCTTGGCTGTTGCTAATACATATCCTTAACTGACTGATTGCCTGCGACGGGTTATAAGTTTTTTTTTTTCAACTCGACTTCTATCACGTAACATCAGGTTGAGAGAAGTGATAGGACTATTATAATGGTCAACGATTATGAACCGTTAAGTAATAATCGTATACTAGGCACTATTCTGTGAAAACACCGCGACAACATTAGCCTACTGACTGACCCACGTAGTATACATATTTTTGCTGAAACTGGGATGCATTAGCTTGATTAGTCTTATTCTCGTATGGAAAGTTTTTTTTCGTGTCTGTAAGGACGGGGATATGAACGTTGTTGGAGCACATCAAAGCATTAAAAAACAGCATGTGTGTATGGCTGAGTGGTGTAGCCGAGTGGACTACTATTTTGGTCCAATTTATGTAACTACTCGACGGCGGTCTGTGATACTTATTGATTTTTCTATTTCCGCAAGACAAATGGAGAGGGGGTGGATAAATATTGCATCTAGATAGCAAATGAAAGGAAATATTTAGGACACAGAAGTAATTAAAGATTGTGAAGCTGGGTTTTTGCGAACGGTGTCTTGTCTCCATTTTGAACGACTATGGGCAATCGGAATTGCATGCTGATACGTTGAATGAATTAAAAGTTGCCTAACTCTGTACATAAGATATGAGATACAAACATATATCGTGGTTATTTTTATTTAAAAAAAAAGCTATGTTCAGAGTTGAATGAGGTTGCAACACATAGAATGTGCAACTTGTGCTCAGTCTTGAGTCATCCTCTGTCCCAGAACGTTTGTTGTCTGATATCCGTTCAGTTTCGAGTACTCATCTGTTCTAGAACGTTCAATATTCATATTCTTGCGAGATGAAGTGGTGATGTGAGGGAATTTTAGGTTTTGTTATGGAATTATTTACCATCTCTTGGCAATTTAGATTCGAACCTTATTCCTTTACGAAATGTTAAGGACACTCCTTGTTATTAAACAGGGAGTTGATATAACGCGTCGTAAGCAGTGAAAGACATTGATGACTCATTTGAGGTCTTGGCGGTAAAATAACGTAATCAACGAGATGTTGTTTCATTACTGACGACGGTGGGTGTGAACTCGGCGAAATCGGGGTGGGAGATAGCACATAGTATGGGATGGGGTGGAAATTTCATGTGGTACAAGCGAACACAAAATACATACATATTTCAAATGTAAGTTTTTTTTAAAGTTTTTAGCATACACAACACCAGTGGTTGCTTAAGAAGTAAGGTTTTAGTCCCATGTAGGCTACAGCGTCACCCAATTTATTCTTTTCTATGCATACCCGCTTGACTAGTCTCATTCTGTCATAAAGCTTCTCCTTCAAAAGTAAATAGATCAATCAACATATTTTATTATTAAATTAGTAAACAACAAATTGCCAATGTCAAACGCCGAAATTTGAGTAGATTTTCGTTGAGAATTCGTAAACTCCAAGTGCTGTCAGAAACTCGAACGAGGAAAATAAAGGTTCTTGGTTTACCTTTAAAGTACATAAAAGTTGACGCACTCTTACCATTATTATTCAGCCCAACTTATCTTGAGATACGAGTTGTTGCGGAGTCGCAGCAGAGAATATCTTCGATTGCGATAGTTCAAACGTTGTGAGTAAGAGGATCCCAATGAAGTTGATGTACGAAATTGAGGGCAGTGTTGAAGTAGTTTCAAATCCAGCCCTGAAGTAAGTATGAAAAGTATAGGGATACTTTTGTGAAAAAGTCTAACTTAACATCGAAACTAGTGGCAAACCTAAATGCTTTAATTTACGGTTAAGCTGTCTTTTGGAAACAGCTCCAACGTTGCACTAAACTTTGCATTACTAGAGATCTTTCGAAAATCGATATCACAATTAGCGGACGTACCGTGTTTTACTGCTCACCAATTTTATTTGTGTTTACCTACTTCTTCTTTGTTTCTGTCTGATCCGTTAATGTCATTCATGTGAGCCGCTACCTTTCTACCTATCAGATTGTTCATGAATCATGTCAGGGACACACATATAACGGCGGAGGGAATCTTGTAATCTTCTAAATTGAAAAAAAAAATATCACAATGATGTCGTACAAGTGTCTAATTTAGACGCCTTGACTTTACAAACCTAATCGTGAGCTTCCGCAAAAGAATCACTGTCCCATAGTCCTTTCCCTCCTTACAATTGAATACATCCAATATTAAATGCATTCCCATAGTCAAATTAAAATAGAAATATTACTCCGTATGAAAAGAGACCACGTTTTGGCAGAGATCCATATTGAAATCGGAGCAAATATCTTCGGGCTTTTTGGCCTAAGTGATGTGTAATGTTTTTTTACATTTCTTTCTGCCCTTTTCAAATAAACGGGAATTCAATGCAAGGACTCCACTTCATTTTTGAGCCACTATAAAATGATAATAGTCCTCCTGGCACAGCGAATAAAAAGAGACACTTAAGACTCATTTTGTACATTTAACGACGAAAGTTATGTTTTCCAACTCAAACACAAAGAGTTGTGGGAGGGGGGAGGGGGCGATTCACAGAGTGAGGTGAAATCATAGCTGTATGTGTGCTGTATGATTAAATGTGTGCGCACAAGGGTGATGGGGAGAGATGTGTGAGTGGGGTTTTTATTCAAACTTCTTTACACTTTTCAAATCAGCATCATTCATCGCTTGGGAAAAGAGATTCCGAATTCCCTTTTCAATTCAAGATAAACCCACACATCCCCATGCACATCCGCTCACCCATACATCAAGTCATAGGCCAAGAGCATAAAAGGAAGAAAAATTACAAAATTATTACCTTTGCATTTATTTTTTTTTTTTATGGGAATCTGTTCTGTCGCTTATGCTTCATCGAGAGTTAAAATAAAGATATTGAGGCGATTGAAAGCGTTTTAAAAGTTTCATTTCATTTTATTTATTTATTTATTTGCGTGGGGTAGTGTGTGTGTGTATGTGTGTCTAAAGGGAAGATTTGTAATTGATTAGGTCATGTAATGACGAATGAGGTGGGTGGTGGGATTTTTCGAGCATACTACGGGGGGTGCATGTGTAGAATACAGGTGTACACATGCGAGTATATGATGTTCGTCAAAGTTTTTTTTTTTTTTTGAAAAATATATACTTACGTAACACGTAAAAAAAAACGTTTGGTACAAGTTTTGTTTCTCGGTTTTTGTAAATAGACGCAACATTTCTTTTAACTTTTCGATTGATCAACTTAATCCTTCAATATCATTGAACGCTTCAAATGAAGCATAAGAACTAGTTAATGCAATGCAGAGTTCATGCTGCTCTAGTATAGACCGCACAGTATCAGTTTTGACAGAAATTATTTACGTGGCGGTGCTGTTGTTGGAGACGACCGGATGTTTAGTATGTCGATAACTGTGAAAGATGAAGTTTAATAAACCTTATTAATGTAGACTCCCTTTAAGCAGCTCGAGAGGCGGTGTCATGAAAATGTGAAAATGTTGGATTTATCAACAAGCTTCTCCCAAAGGTAGTGACTCTCATCTCTGCATTCTGGTCAGTGGTATGGACTCGAGTTAACATAGATTCCATTAGACCACAGTAAAATATCTCAAATTGTAGATATACACATTCCACGGTTACCACGAATCGTCTCACATGAACTGCCTTCACAGTTTATGAAAATATGCATTTCTGAAATTGCTTTCATTCCCGTTTGAATGCTTTCGTCGAACGTGAGGCAGTAAGTTCTTTATGACAATTTAAGGACGAACATTACTTCTACTTAGCATGTAGATTGCAGATGAAGAAATTTGATTTTATTCTTTTAAGATTAAGGCAAAATAAAATATAATTTACACTCGCGCTTGACCCCCAGATCGATTTAATTTATTACATTTAATCCCACGTTTTCTCTTCGACAAAGTTTGCTTTCTGACGACTTTGTGCTTTGTGTGTTTGTGTGGCTATGTATGTCATGTGTATAAATTATTTTGTCCTTTATCGATTTTTATCAGTCTCTTCACTGTTTGACGATAATAATTTTCTTTTCCTTTTTGGATTTCTTCGTTTTTTTTCTTCTTTCTACATCTTATCTACCACTCCAGCCAACAGAAGGTGTATTGTGTGCTTGCTTATTGTGGGAGAAACTCCTTATTGATGTGTGTATACACTGATGTGAATGTGTGCGTACTCATCGAAAGCTGTTTCCTCAATTTGCACATATTGATTTGAAGGAGAATAACAAAAAATGGTGCTCACATCTCATTTCTTAACACTTAGTACATTTTTGCGAATCTATCAATTCCAATTGGAATTTACTTTATTGTTGTTATTGTTGTTGGATTCCTTGTGATGTATACATACATGCATTTGTGCATATGTGTATGGAGGGGAAGAGAATGACTTCTTGAGAATTGTGTGTTTATGTGTATGGGAGTGGAATTTGGTCAAAATATTTTTTGAATAAAAATTGGAACCTTTTTTATTTTTTTTAACTTAAACATATACATATGTATAAGATATAAGAAATTTAATTATTTTTTTCCTTTTGTTTATAACGTGGCAAATATGACCTACACTTAACGTATATTGCGTAAGATATACGTTCCACGTAAAATACAGTGGTTGCTGAGAAAGCTATGTCCTGCTCCCTTGTAGGCTATGTGCCACCAATTTTATATATTCCACAACCAGTAAAAACAATTAATATGAGATTGAGTTGTGGTTGTATCTTAATATGTTTTAGGAAATTTATTTTTCCAATTCTATCTCAAAAATTGATTAGAAATGCAAGGACCAAATTTTACGAGCGAATTAGTTCTTGAATTTCGGAAGAGAACCAAATACTTCCATCGGGACTGTTCTACATATTTCGGGCTCCAACAAAAGTTGATGTATCGTTTTGGCTGTGGAAATATAATGAATTGGAAATACAATTTATTTCTTCTTTTCGTTTTCATAGTCTTATAAATAAAGGCTTTGTTTTATTTAAGATATGTCGTACATTGGTGCCGAAACTATTGACGTCCTCCTCTTTCAGACTTTGGGGCTAAAAAGCTTTAAAAAGTCTGCTGAGTGACGATATAATTTGCTATTCACCCCGCCTTCCATCTTTTAGTGTACTGAAATTACCCTGAAACTATCCCACAAAATTAAAAGTCCTTAAAGACGAAACCTTAAGAAAATAAATAAAATCCTTAACCTTCCTATGCATAATCCACATTTCTGTACACAAAATAAAGGATGTTTGAGTACCTACTCCATTTTCAAGTGTTCGTAGTAGTTATGCCTTGCTAATCTCAGGCAAACCTGGGTTGCTTTTAGAGTACAAACATAAGGAAAAGCAGCTACTCGAACTGACTTACATATATTATTCAATGTTCTACCAAAGCTAAATTTTATACTCTGCATGAAATCGACTAGCATTTACAGCATCTTGCAATAAGTGAAAAAACAATTTTATCTTTCCTAAAGAACTAAAATATCACGTACAGACAGAATATTCTGAAAAATATAATTTTGTTCAAAATGTTGACAATGTACGGGCCCTCAAGAAATTAAATAACATTTTTGAGGCATGCTTTTAGGAGCATCATCTTTTTATTGTACAGCAAGAAACGACTGCCGCAGTTTAATCTCTGTCCCAAAGGAATACATGTACATATGAACACTTCCCTTCATTTTATTACAAATGAATAGCACGGCAGGTTATTCAAAACCTATACAAAGCTCTGAAGATATTTTAACATTCAACCCTATCTTTCATCTAGTAAAAGTAATTGCTGCTTAATTTTTAACATCAAAGTCCTATACTCATCCACATCGCCAAAGCAACAACAAAAAAAGGTAAAAATTGAAGAAAACGAAAACAATTGCAATTTAAATTTCTCATCCACTCACGTGCCAGAAACACATCCCTTTTCACACTACACAGCACACTCCTTTCTAATGTGATAACAGTTACAAATGTAGGACACAACTTCATCCTTCGGGTCGCCATTTCGTCGTCCGCACAATGGAAAATCAAATAAAAGCAAAAGAGACCGAGAAAAGAGTAAAATGGAGAAAACGCAAAAAAAAAATGTCGCTTTCTATTATTCCGGTTCAAATTACAATATAACCACACTCTGACAATGAGTTATGCGTTACGTTCTGAAATAAATGATATTGGGAACATCCTGAGGGGTGGCGGCTGACTGCGGGTGTGTGCGTTGTGTGTGCGTGTGTATGTATGTGGCACAGTTTGCACAATTTCAGCTCATATCCGTGTCTGAATCCACTCAATAAAAAATTCATTAAGATAACGACAAGCGGGAGAGTACCTAACCTAATTATCTTGTCCAAAACAAATATCGCTGCTTGGTTTGTCTGCATAGTAACTCGTTTTTCATCGAGGCGCCATTTTAAGCAACACCAATCACATGGACCTTGGCGTAAAGGGTGGCGGGTTGCCTGAATGGCAGACCTCTGCAATGGGCTGGGGGTGGAATCCGCTCGCATTCGATGTGTTGATTTCCATGACACAAATTATTGGTCACACGGGTTGCTATGCGCTGCGACGGTGATGTCCACCTGGAACATACACACTGTCCCATCCTAAGTAGTATTGTCATTGTCTCCCCGCTAGATATTGCCCTGAATCTCCGACCCACACCCTGTAGCCGTTGGAGAAAAATTTTACTTGTCCCTTTTTTTATTTGTTCTCCGTTCGTAGGGGTTGGCAACTCATATGTTTTAGCATTTTGTGTGCAAACAATTTATCAATATCTCCACATAAATATTTACCCAAGCCATCGTCGCCACCACTGCGCGTGCTGCCGTGGCCGCAGCCAACGTGCTGTTGTTGCTGTCTTTTTAGCGAACTTAATGAGGATCCCTTGAATTGATTGGTAGCGGAACCCATTACATGCTCTAGCCGTGCCGTATATGTGGGTGTTTGTTTTTCGTCATCTGTTATTGTCGGTGTCAAAGGATGTGTCTCCAAGTGCTGCCCGTCCGTTGGCTTGTATGTGTCTATCAGTATGAACAATGAAACACAATCCATCACCGGCCGGCCTGCATTGAATGTTGGGAGGAATGCGTTACTGTCCCTTCTAGGATTTCCTACAACAGCTCGTCATGGGTGAAGATGTATCACATTTTCGTTGCGTGTATCCCGTCTGGTTGTACGAGAATCTTAACATGCTTGTTCTTCATAATGAGAATTGCCAAAGTTTGTGGAAGTCAAATACACATTCCGTTCCTTCAAACCAAACTTTTCCCTTTTCCTAGAGTAAGGAGGACCAGACATTTCTGCACAGCACATCGATCTAATACGCTGATTTTGTAATCACAGCACATTACGCAATAAATGACATACCTTCCATCCTCCGCCTCCACACACCGTTTACCTTCGGTTTCGCATTCGTTCCATACTCTCTTGGCTGGCTGTGGCCGTCATTACAGTCATTGTAGTTGGCATTATCAAGAGCGTTTGCTCTGTCATACTTCGTTGCCATGTAGCATAATGGATACAAGTGTGCAAATGACACTTTCTGAATCATGCGTATGTAGAGCTGTACCAGAGTTGCGACTGAAAAGAGTCCCTAATCGAATACCAAACCCAAGACGGCATTTATGCCTTGTGTAAAGGCGTTCTTTACAGGCGTGTGTGTGTATGCTCTTATCACCGTATGAGGAGAACATGTTTGTCATGTCGATTTTACTTCGAAACCAAGTTTTTTTTTGTTTTTGACGTTCATCGAAAGCGCAGAAAGGAGACTGAGAATATCACGCTACCCATCCATCACACCTTTGTTCGAAGATGGCACAGGCAAATCAACTTTTGGCAATTCTTTCTTTTTTCTCGCGCACAAAGAAGCCTTTTGTCAGATATGTGTTTTGGGAGTTAAAAGATAAAGATCCACTATCCATAGCACAAAGCACAGTATGTCATTGGACTCGATGGAGCAACGTCCTTCGCACACTTGCTGGCAGCAAATATTAGCGGGTACCTACATATATGATGTTTGATGGATATTCTGCAGATTTGTTCTCTCCGCGTTAGCACTTGCTACCAACACCTGTCGACGGGCAAATGGAATGAACAGGCTGTCTTCTATGAGATGTTTTTCAATATATTAAACTTAGGTAAAGGCATAAACTGGAATGAAATTTTGTTCCTTGTTGGAGACGTTCTTGGGATGCTTGCTTTTGTCAAGTTGTGCTGGATGCTTACATGGTGTTCCACTAGTCACCACCTCAACCCTTTGTTGTGGAAGGACATAAATTGTGAATGAATTGAATGCAATGTGAAATTTGCAAATCAAAACGAAACTTCTAACGAAATAGTTTAAATGTGACTGCTAATCCTCAAGAGGAACTTAAAGGCGAAATTATGAAAACGACTCCTGCACATAATGGATGTATAATCTCAGCAACTCATTCTGGTCCGGAAACTAATTTAAAGTTGGAAACCTTTTTTCCATCTTACAAATGTTCCGGGCGAACACATCAAAGACATACCCTTTTTCGATTTCTTTCCTGTAACAAACAACAGCAACAGCAACAGCCTTATGCTAAGCACCCACCTTGTGAGTCATGTCAAATCTCTGAACAAACATTTATAAAGTTTACCTTGCCTGGGGGATGTACGCCCTTCAAGGATTACCAGCCAACAATGAGAATGACACACTAAGTCATTCCCAAATGCAACCCAACAATGAAGAGAAAATTATTAAATTCCATTTCAATTCTTCACAAGGACTTCTTGTAAACGGCACAGGAGTAATTTGTATTTATTTTTCCCCAGAGCTCGTCATAAACCTTGTCCCTGTGGCCTTTTGACAGGATGAGTCCCTGGTGAATATAAATTGTACTCGTATATTACTGTGCCGTGTACCCGGTTGCTTCATCTTCAAGGTATTCATTCTGCCGTAAGACTCGA
Organism: Eristalinus sepulchralis; assembly: GCA_944738645.1. Lineage (NCBI taxonomy): Eukaryota > Metazoa > Arthropoda > Insecta > Diptera > Syrphidae > Eristalinus > Eristalinus sepulchralis. The sequence continues at coordinate 62,663,247 of OX122886.1, forward strand.
ACTGACATCTCATGTCCTCATCAATCCCATTCCGGTTGGAAATTGTGCGTTGGAGTTGTGCGCTCTGACATTTGTAATCACTGCTCACGACAAAAATTGAGTTGATGTCCTGATTCTTGCACTTCAACCGAACATCACATAATTAAGGCGAACTCGTTCGACGGCAGTTAAAGCGATCCATTTCATCCTATGAATTAAGGAGGACTTTTGGAACTTTAAAGCATGTCGACCAGATTAAGCGAAAGCCTCAATCTACAAAGTGTAATCAAATTGCTCGAAAGAAAGGCAATTCCCGTGAAACCGAAATCCACATATTTACTCCCAGAACACAAAGCTGAAAACAATAAAAATCTGGGGGAATCATCATCTATGTGCCAAGCGATTGTGCAATAAAATCGGAGTCCTTATGCTCCTCCTCCCGCACTCCCTTGCGCATCGAAAACAAGGACTCGAATGCATTTTAAACAGCTTTTCTCTGTACGTTTGTCTAAAACTTTAGAAGCCCTGCTCTGAATGAAGACTGTGCGGGGATCCGAGTGAATGATAGCTAACCGAGCGCAAATACATACGTACGTCCGTGTGTACGTACATACCTAATGTGTTGGATGCCAACAACATCGTCATCATTATGCGTATGGTCGTAGGTCCTGGGGGTAAAATAGATTTCCTAGTTAAACCACCCAGCAAGGGATGTCATCATTCTCTTTGTGTGACTAGTGTGTGTCTGCTGCACACACACCCACACACCCACACACCGACACATCTTAGTCATATTCAACACATAAAGAATGGGATGATTGGGGTTGTGGGAGTTAGACGTTGAGTCTTATACTACTTCCAGTTTTATGAGGTAATTACCGAAGAAAACAATCACCACCCCCATCGTAACTTGGTGGCTTCGGAGTTCGAGATCAGGGGTGTGCCTTGTGCCAAATGGTGATGCATATTGAGAAATTTCAAATTTGTTTTGTCTACTACGAGTTGCAACGACATTACCTTTGGGGTAGATCGGAAAACTGAGACGCCGGCAGTGTGCTCTCGCTTAGTCATGCTGTACGGTAGGGGTGTCTGTATCCAGTGGGACATGTTTTCTGGTTGTTGAAAATGTTTGCATTTCAGGTGACGTATCGTACTCGTTCTCGTACTTGTACTCTCTCATGATGAATGGAAATGTTAACGTGAAATGAAATGAGAAAGTATCCAATGACATATATTTTGCGAATTTTTCGGCATAGAACTGTGGAATAGTTGATTTTTAAAATTGTTGTATTTTTCTTAAAAGCGACACTTGGTTTATATTAAGACCTGCATCTTCGATCTTTGGTAAACTTAGTTGTCTGCACCAATTGGACATTCCATACAATGAATTCCGCCTAACAAAGATTAAGAAGAAACCATTCGTCTCCTGCCCCTTGCTGGCACCAGTTAAGAAGAAAATTATTAATGAACGGCCTTACAGCAGCCGAGACATGTAAGCTGGCGTGAGTGCAGGAAAAATAAGAAATTTTTTCACAAACTGGCCAGCTCATGAAACAGAGACACATGGAACTTTGATGACAGTTTGGGTGACCAAGGAGTAGTCAAACCGGTTTATCGCTGTACATTGGTTACACTTTGTAAGTTTGTCATCAACAGACAGCCTTAATCTAACCTTACCGAACCCAATACCCTGACCAAATCGGTGCTCTCTTACTAGTTTTAAATGAACGTTGAACAGAAACTTAAGAAATATACAAAAATTCCTTAATAGAACACCATTCCTTCAATATTTGGTTATAAATAGAATTAATTATCCTTTATTCTCGGTATAGGTTTCTCACACTTCTAGGTCGAAATGAATTGCGATTCTTACACTGTCTCAGTTGATGACTTAAAAAGAGGTTGATGGGTGAAAATGATTCCAATTTTTGGAAACTTTTTTCATGAATGTCGCTTTTATCAACTTGTCTTAAACTAGTCAATTGTTTGGTCATCCACATCACCTCATTTCATTTTGGCACCTGAAGGAACCTGACTTGGTTGAAATAAACTAAAAACTATGAGGAGGACAGTATTTCGAAACTCTGCATTCCGATCCCAGCGAGCAAGCGATTCAGACCTTCAATAGCTCAGCAGCCTTATGTACCCCATAAATTCAGATCGTATACAATCGAACAAGGAGCTATATTGAGGAGGTTAGAACTCGTAGGCATATGTAGGTATGCATTTATCCACCTCACACTTCAAAGAATTTAATTGAGGCGTTCAACAAAAATGGAAGCATAGTCAACCTTTGAATGCAATGGAGAGATTTGTCCATCTCGAATGTAAGATTCAATTCAGCTGGCATTGGATGGCACGCCGACCTCTCGGCCACACAATAATTCGCTTACTTTTAAAAAAATGCCCAAACTTAACATTCCGATGATGGAATTAACGCGAAAGCTTGTTGCTAGGCAAGTTGTAACAAAAAACAGGCGAAAATATAGAAACAGTCCTTTGTGTCGTGGGACTTGTTTTTACGCCCCTCGTATGAACCCTTTCTGAATTTGGCAAACTGTTGGCACAGTGCATACTCGTTAGTGGCGATGTCGAGCCTTCTAATGTAACCTTTAACCCCCAGTTGAGGTTCCATTAAAAAAATTGATTTATAAAATATTGCATTTCGAACCCACTCAATTAAACTGCATGAATTTATTAAAATTGAAAATAATTTCTGACTCATTACATAAGCTCAACAAACACGTAATTTTATTAAATCAATATGTGTATGTAATCAAACCCAAAGCAGCAATGCGTGAAACAATTATTCAATACCAGCTAAACAACGGTAAAGCTGCGTGGAAAGTTCAACTGCATAACAGCGACGAAGGACTCCCAAACAAAGATTGAATATGAATGAAAATTCTTTTCAGGTTGAGTGGGTATTTTGTATGTGTCTCAATCTCAATCTGTTGTAGTAAGTCAGCAGTCACTTCAATCGCCACCCGTTAGGGTACCCTCAGATATGCACTATGCGCATTCAAAGAAACCATTCAAACTTGGAGTGGTATTTATAAAAGAGAGGTACTTTCATGAAAGAAAGAAAACAAAAGAAGTCATTGAGAGGGTAATGTTTATTCCCTTACGCCCACCTAGCCGGCCCCATTCCACAAAGTCAAATGGTGGCCTAATGAGCGCCCTTCTTTAGAAGTTCTCCTTGCCCCGGTCTACCCCTAATCATTAAGGTTAATAGATGCTCGAAAATACTTGAGCCTCGTGGCAAAGATGAGTTTTTAAGGAGACCACCTAAGAATTCAATCACCACCACCACACCACTCCGCTGCAAATAATACTGAATTATCCATACACGGCTACGACCGACAAGGATATGGGGTGGTGGGACACACACAAAGAGACAGGAAAAACTTATTTTCTTACACAGTGGCAGGTGAGACAATGTGTAGCCAGGCGAGTGAATTGTTTTGTGTTCCGGCATTTAGAATTACTTTAAAATGAACGTACGTACATATGTACGTTCATACGCACGTGCATAGGTATGCATGTAGGAGGGTATCTCTTATTGCTGTTCTTGTGTGACATTCTGTGTTGAGAACACTTCCTGTCTCTCTCAGCGTGGATGATGCTTCGTTTCAGTGTATGACAGATCTCGTGCACCGAACTGTTGTTGGTTTTCATTTCTTTGGTGGGACTCTGCATATTTTAAGTGCTTTTACGAGTTACTGCTTGAAAAGCTTTAAATTAAAAACGAATTTATACAAAAAAAATGTTATCTCAAGGCAAAACATCTTAAAAGCATTCGGTAGATGGAGGAGGGCAGTTATGAATGAGGGACAGGATTATCTTGTTCTGTGTGCGATGGAAATTGCCACCTCACCGAAATGCGAGTGGCCTGTGCAATTCAATTCTCTATGAAATTGAATCATTAGCTATGGGAAGTTTGTTTGACCTCTTGTATTGTTTTTCCTTCTTTTCTACTGCACATGACTAATTACACTCAGATCAAGCAAAATGCCATGCAATCGCTTAAATTAGATTTTCAAAAGTTACCTCAACTTGATATGAAAAGCCCTTAAATGAAACCGTTTCTACTTAAACGATTCAAGCCCTAAGGTGTGTGTGAACACAAAGAACACTTTAAACAGAAGAGACATGCCTGCCAGCGATGAAAACTTCCCTTTGGTACAAGGACAAACAAAATGCACTAATTTGCAAAGGCACTTATGTACGTGTGTATAGTTGTGCATGCATCTTCCATGCACTTGAAGTGAATATCTTGAAACGTAATTCATAAAAAAAAGAAATGCACTGCCTCCATGACATATGTATGGATGTTGTGCGAGTATGACACACATTTGTACATATCTCACAGATGTATGCTATTCTGGGGCGGAATGTAACGAATGACGGTGAGATAAGTTGCTAAGGACACCCTAGTGGCGAAACAGTGTTTTAATAAATAAATAAATATGAAACCCGCCTACCCACCTAAGCCGCCGTCAAAAAGACCAACACGCGTCATTGATATGTCAATATTTTATGAATTTGTGTGGTCTAAATGCGATGTTTGTTTGAACGTTTTCTAAGAGGTTGTGTGCTGTCGCTATCACAGTGCTGGTGTGGGTGTAGACGTAAATTACGGTGGAAGGTGTTTACGCTAATCGGGCTAATCAACTTTCAGAACCTCCATGAATTATTCGGAAGTATAGACTTAAGAATAAGTAGGGATTAACGCCATATGACAATTTAAATTAATTGACATCTTAGTACTTAATCGTTCAATAGTACAGTATAAACAAGAACCCTGGGGACTATACAAAATATTGACAATTTTTTTTTTCATGTTCCATGAAGAATTCATTGAGAAGGGAAGTTATGAGTAAAAATATAAAACATAGGAAACAACAAGAAAATTACCGTCTATATATGTAAATGATCTTGTTACGAATATTGCCGCTTCCCGTTGTGTATGCTAGACTCTATAAATCCAAAATTACCAAAATGCCAAAAAAGATGAAAAATCTTAAATTCCAAAGTGCCTAAAATCGTGAAATCATAAACTTGAACCCACTTTCGTGAATAACTATTCGAGTTTTTTAGAGTTTTGTCTTTTCTAGATTTCGGGATTCTTTCGGCCATTTAGGAATTGCTTTTTTTGGTATATCCGGCATTTCTCGATTCTGTTTTTACTCGAGTGTATGTGAGTACACCTTATTGTGAATTCTAAAAAGCGAGTTTGATAAGTTTTTTGAGCCTTATCAGTAACTCGATGTTTTGCACGTTTCTAATTTCTGAAAAGCGAACCCAAGGTTTTCTGACTTTGAGTAGGTATTTCAGAGGAAGCAAGACAAAAATATAAAATCTCACTAGAATTTTTCATATTGCCAAGGAATCGATGCTGGTAGTTCTTTTTGAAAGTTTCTGTTTAAAAATGCAATAAAACTGTTGACATAGCATTCATCATTCATTACATTCATAATTTTTTCATGATTACCCCCAAACTAAGTTGAAAGAGGTCAATTCGCAATTTAGGGCACAGTTAATAAGCCAAGACACAGTACTGACTTTAGAATGATCCGTGCGACTTCTCTGGACTTATGATACTGACTTTCTGTGGTGATTAAAAAAAACACTCTCAGTATATTCTGACGTCAAAAAGATTTAATATCTGAACATACAAGTTTTTGTCTGAATCGATCCCTTTAGCTTCTCAAGTGTTTTTCCCTGCGTTTCTTTGACGTGCGATCGTTCATCGATTGACAACTAAACCATTAAACTCAAAAGTATCCCCGAAGAAACCTTTTATTAAATGAGTAAATGAGCCTAGCAAAACCGAACCTTACCTAAACAATAGACACATTTTGATAAAAATATATGTTCACTTTTAGGGATGTCTTCAAACTTCAAACTGCCAAACTTCGAAATCCGTCGTTGTAATTTTTCCCAAAAATGTTTACTCATAATCTAGCGGTGTCTAGACCCAAATCTGCAATGGACGAGAACAAACTAGCGGATCGACTGGTCACGCTGAGCGCAGTGTTGGTGTAATTATGCTTTTCGGAATGGGAATAAGAGGAATTCCATTCTATATTGTAATAAACTGATTCTTTTTTTTTAACTGGCGCTATAGTCCGGGGTGCACCTGGGTTTCGACCAACATGCCTTTCCAGCTAGCACGATCTCTCGTTAGCTGCTTTCAATTGCGCACTTCAAGTTGGTCGAGGCCCTTCTACACTTATGTGCGCCATCTCAACCAAGGCCGTCGTCTGTGGACGAATTCGAATCCAATGGCTTGGATTCGAAGACTTTTCCGGGCCGAGTAGTGGTATCCATATCCTCTACATGGCCTAGCCATCTTAAGCGCTGTATCCGAAGACGCTTAACCAGGCGCATGCCGCCGTACAGCCTATAAAGTTCTCCGTTGAATCTTCGCCTCCAGACGCCATCAACGCAAACAGGAACAGAAATCGCACGCAGGACTTGTGATGAAGTATTGCCGTGAAATGTGAGTTTGATGTTTCTGGTGATCCAGTTTTAACATTCGTGCCATATTTCAGCTCTTCAGTGAATTCATTAGAATTTGAGATGCTCGTCGTTTTGTAAACAACTAATAGGGAGTATTCAACAACGCAGTTCCTACGTTTTCATAAGCGTATTGGTCCTATTGTCATATTGAGTCATATTCCAGCATCATTCACTACTAAGTAACCAAGCATGTGGGTGAACAAATTTTCCCATACGGCGCTTTAAATTTCGATTACAAACTACTCCATAGCTGCCCCTTTAAATTGACACTCAATCATAACTAATGAAACTTAAACATTAATCACTTTCATTAACATCTGTCACAAAAGGAAAACCTATTCTATCTCTATCTGTCAAACTCTTCTCATAAATGTCAAAACTCGTCTTTTTTACAAATGTCCGCAAAGCTCCAAATAAGTTAAACCTCCAGGCGAAATACCATTGCTTTGGGGATCAATACGAACATCCTCACTATAACCATTCTCACGGAGATTTTATGTGTGGGAGGAGTGAGCAAACACAGAACAAAAGTTCGCTCTTTTTCAATTACTAGTATCCTTTTCATTTTTGTGTCCGTATCCCTTCTCGTAGATTAAATCATCTCCGATTGCATTTTGTTGTGTGTTGTATGTTGTGTTACGCTGTGCTCGTCTGTCCTGCTGGCGTAATAGTTCGCTTGGATTGACCCGCCTTGACCATAATACTAGCATCACAGCCTCGGTCTGGATGAGCGCTAAGCAGATCCGGGAGGATGCTGTGAATGTGTGTCGATGTGCGCCCATGTGTGCGCGAATGTATAAAGAACAACGAATCCAAGTCCATTTTGTTTTGCTTGTGTTTCTCTCGGACCCTCGGACCCTTCGTTTTGTCCGTTCTCTACATAATATATTTTTAATTAAGGTTTTAGATTTTTCTTGACCTCTTCACTCGTTTGTGTGTTTCTTTTTTTTCCCCCCTTTTTTTTGTTTCCCTACATTCTGCCACTTTACCATTTCACTGAATAGATGTGTATACACAGTGACTGTGGCTTATGAGGGATATTACAAACGGTCAGACCACATAAATGGAGTTTCATCATTTATTTGAATTCATTTAATTTGACCATGAGTGTATTTGTGTTGGTACATAAGTGAATAAAACCCAGTCCTCGGGGGCAGAGCACATAAATAGATTTTTAACTAGCAACACAGAATTTAAGAAAGCCAAATTGGTGAAAAGTGAAACTATTGAAGTCGAATCGTTGACATTGATTGTATATTTTTGTTGTTTTTCTCATTTTTAGGGTCAGTGCACAGCTGGCTCGCTGCCCGTAGCATGGGTGGACGAAGGTCCGGGTCCGCCAACGTGTCCGAAGTCCTGCGAACAAATACGTTTAGAAAATAAATATAATAGTAATTCTAATTCTAATAAAAATAAATTCCATAATTATGATAATAATAATTTAATTAATTTGAATAATAACAATAATTTTAATCCAGTTCATAATATAATGTCGAAGGTGCGAAGAGAAATAGCCGCATTTCATGCTAGCTCATCAGCGTCGGGCTCAGCAGCTGTGAAAACAACAACGACGGCACCGAGTAACGCAGCTGCTGCCAAAAATGGTCACTCTTACGATTCGCCGCAAGTATCGACGATAAAACCGCCTGGAGTAGTAGAGCGGACAACTACTACGGTATCAACAGCCTCAATAAATGCTAACAAAATGGTTGCCGACAAAACTGTGGAAACTGAATACGAACAACAGCACCAGCAACAGCAAATGGAACGAAATATTCAAAGCGATATGCAGTCGTCACCGCAGGATTATCAATATAACTATAATAATTTAAATAATTATAATAATGTTGTTAAAAATAATTTAAATAATAATAATAATCAAAATAATAATGTTAATAATAATAATAATAATAAATTAAATGATAACAGCAACCAATACAACCAAAACCAACAACAACAACAGTGCCTTGATTATTTGGGCGATAATGATGACTCTAGTCCTACACAATTATGTAAAAATTCTCGAAGTGATTTAGCTAACAAATTACGCACGCTACGATTGAAGCATTGCTGCGAGCGTACCGTCTTCAGTGCTCTGCATACGTTCGCCCTAAATACGACACTGAGTGGTGGGCAGCAATGTGTTAAAATTTTAACGGATATTTTGGATTTGGACATATTGGCTACACGTATCACATGCGAATTAGCTGAAATTTTATTTCGTTACGATTGCCGGCAAATATACTCCCTGATACATCAATGCAAGGACTGCAAGGTGAGTTGCTTGTTGTTGTTATATAAATTTTCCATTTTTTTTTCATTTGTATTTAGGTCCACATTTTAGTGTGTCCTCCATTTCTGCAGACACCTCCCTTCAAAAGAAAAAAAAAAAACAAAAATCTCCCGCGAAAGTTAGATAAAGCATAAATTTGATGTCATTTCTTGTAACTCACTGTCTGAGGTTAGATAACTGTGACTGAAAACACTCGCCACAGCGCCATAATAGCTTATGCATATGACACTCAAGAGAAAAAAGTCCTCCAGGTCTCCTGGAGATTATTTTGACGAATGTCAAAATTTCATAACATTTGAAGAAACCAGGCAACAAAGAAAAAAAAAAACACGAAGGAAAAGAAAAACAAATATTAAGCACAAACAAATAGGATTGTCAGAGAAGGCCAGGAAAATGGAATCCTTTACATACCCACTGCATGTAGGTATTCATTTTTTTCTCGCTAGTATTCATTTACCTTCGAAGGCTGGAGGAATTTCGCGTGGAAGCGTACCTCTCTGCAAACAAAAAGGAAAACCATTTTTCCACTCATTCAAAAGAAGGACGAAAGAATAAAACGAACTCAGAGCGCGATAAATGAGATATAGTTGCGCATACATTCACACATTTATTTGATTTCGGCTTTCACATGTGCTAAGCCTCTCAATGGTGTAAGTGAGTGTAGGTGGATTGGCGTGTGTGTGTGTGTGAGGAGCAGGTTGAGGTGCCTGTTCAAATTACCAAGAATTAGGGCGAATCAATACCTTCCCGTGAAAGCTTTACCAATTGTGGGTGATTCTTCGCTTTTCCCCTCTCATTCTCTCATTCGGTTTGTGGATTTTTTCTGCTCTGTGTTTGATCTGTGCCTAGGACGAGTATCCTTACTGCTGCACAGGCAGCCACATTCACCAGCGCATTAATTAAATATTCACGAGTGCAAGAGGGCAGGTCTGAACGAAAAGTTACGGTTTTCACAATTTCACCGTTTGCAACCTTTGTAAAAATCAAAATGAAGCTGATGTGTCGATGAGGCAAGTGCGAGAAGGAGAGGGCGAGAGTGAGCAAAAAAAGTGGAGGCGTTTTAGCACTCCTGAAGGTAGGGGTCATCAACAGATCTGAATGAAATTGTCCTGGATAACCAGTTATGGGAGCACACTAACAGCAAATTCGTGGCTATGTGTTCGCATGACTGGAAGGCTATTGGAAGATGAGTCCAATGTGAACATGAACATGGGGGTCAACACGAACTGTAGAATATTTTCACCTCAACTTCGTGGTGAGAATGAAAACAGTCTTCGAAAGCTCTCTCTCTTGCTCTCTCCGATTTGCCCGAGTTTCTATCCCTGTTCTTTCGCGAGGGCACTGAGCAAACAAGAACTAAGAAGCCTTCTTCGATGTCAGTCAGGTCGAATAGGTGCTCTTAAAAAATGAGAGTAATTCATTTCCATGTTACATGGACGAGAGCGAGGTAGACACACATTACACATGGTTTGGTGGAGGTTTAGCAGTTCTTTCTTCTGACATTCGTTACGACGACGCGGCAGCAGTTCTCTGCTGCTGCTTTTCACCGTTCATAGTCAACATGCTGCACACATTTCTCTAACTTGACACATTTGCTGGATACACAATGTACATTTCAATTTATGTTCCACCAAACTGGCAGATGGAATTGATTCGTTCCCAGAGACAATGGAAAATATGAGAAAAGTCAAACGCAACCAAAAAGAAATAGGAACTGCAGACTAAACTCAAGAGCTATTTGAAGTAATGCTCAACACTTAGTCAGGGTTACAAGTTTCAAGTTGCCCAGAGAATAATAGTGGAGGATTGTCTTTCAGTCATCCTCTTCACCTTCATATTTCCTTCTCTTTCTCGCTGTGGACCAGTCGGACTCCATCTGCGTTCAAGCTCATTTTGCTGTACACATTACGTATTTTTATCATTCCGCTGTGGTGCTTCGTATTTTTTAAAGTCACCTCCTTGCCCACTATTTAAAATGATATAAGGATAACGTTTACACAGTGATTAAAGTAAATGTTGAAGGATTTACTAGTCTGTTTGGGGATGGAAACGAGAACCCCGAGAATGGTGCGAGAGAAAAGAAGATGCAGAAAGAGGATGGAATTATGGAGACTACAATACCAGCGCTGTACTTAACTTTAAAGTATGCGTACATACATTTGCACATACACATGTGTTGCGTAACATTTTCATTTCGATAGAAATTGACTACAACAGCAATGTGTTTGCTTACAATTTATTAAGCGCGATTTTAGCACAATCGACGAACTCAATAAAAATGTCTTCATGTCCTGCTGGCATAAATTTCTTTGGCAAAAGGCACAATGATTTGTGATTTGACGAAGAATTGTGATTAGTGACAGTGTCATTGTGTCTTCGTGAAGCGGAGATTTCAAACTTCAGATCCAACTTTTTTATTTTAGCCCTAGATTGCTATCCTTGGGCTAATCGATGGATACTGTTTCATTTTTATGAACTTTCGTTCAATATACCTAACGGTATTTTTCTAAAGTTCAGATGACCGTCATTGATTCGAGGGAAGTAAATACAGCCATTTTGAATTGGCTACGTACGCATGCATTCGTTGAATTCATCAAATAATTCGAGCAACAAATCAAACCTCATTTAAGAAGCACGAAGATGTAAATTCGCAAATAAATTCACGTCCTTTTGAATAGGATAGCTTTTTGTGCGTGCAACTATTTTCGAAAGTCAACAGAAGATATTTGAATCACACCAAGCGAGTCACGAGGTTCAATTTATTATTTCTGCAATTTGCAATCGTCTCTTAAGGAAAGAAGCCTTCAATGATATCAATCTAACCCTATCGCGTTGAAGTATTATGTACTGACATGCTCTCGGTGTTATCCCCTTGGACATTCTTTTTTTTCAAGTGCTGTGTAAACTCATGTTTGTTTAACAGTCATTACATCTTGAGCGAGCCAAGACCAGATAATATATCTGCTTAATTCGTTTCTTTACACATGCCCGGCTGCCCGGTTGACGTCACGCACCGACCGACAACGTCGACGCTGTCGTCGCCGGAGTCGTGTCTGCATTAAAGTACATACTATAATATTTGAACCTCCTCCACCGCCTGGATATATTCCTGTATGTGTTATTATCAATGAAATCCATTCCGTGGCATGTGCACTAACACACCCAACACAACTACTACAGAACATCTAGCCACCCATTTTCTAAATCAACGACAATGCGTAGGTGTTTCAGAAAGAGAAAACCAAAAGAGATCTGTCGAATGACGTCCGCAGCGACTTAAATTTATGAAAAGGTCCTCTGAAGAGGAGAACAAGAAAATAGATGAAAAACAACAACAGCAACGGAAGGCAAAAAAAATTCTGCGAGCAGCAAAAAAAAAGAACCTCTGAACTCAATCATTCATGAAATAAAATTTTGCTCCTTTACTATGCTGTGTTGCCTGCCAACCGTTTTAACTACATATTTTGTACGTCTTATGGGCTCCATCAGTCACTTTGTTTCCGTTTACGTCTTCTATCCCTTGGCCAACAACAAACTCATACACCTTTTTTTTTTGGGCCCGATTTCGTAGCACATTCCGACACCCACGTTTATCTTTAAGTTCGCATGTCCTTAGATTCGTTCGTCTGTTCGCAGCGAATACATTTTATCGGCACTTCCTTCTTCGTGCCGCTTGCGTTGGTACTACTATACGCACAGGGAGTTGCAAAAAAAAAGGAAAAAGTATGCTCGAATTCACGCAAACGGCAAAGCACAAGCACACACCCATACAAAATCTCATATCCCGAATGTGTATGCGCGACATCCAAAAGTTGTACAAGTCACACACACCCGGAAATTAGACTTGAAGGCTTTCTATTATTTTTTTAATCCCTTTATTTATTATCAATTTCCTTGAAACGCCATGTTTCCGCTAGTTTATCAAGTTTCGAGAGCAAGTATTGTACGTACGCATAATATGACAGTGTGTTACGCCCACCGTCCTAGACCTGGTGAATGTGGCTGCTGATAAGGACGTAAGAAGTAAAACTGTTATACTGTTGCGTTGCGATAAAAATAAATATTATATGAGGAAAAATGTCAGAAAAATTAATAAACATTGAGAATAGAAGCACAAAGAGTAAGGAAAAGCAGAATAGGAAATAGTTGGAAGTGGAGAGAGCAATCCTAACAAGGATAGTAACAAACAGTTCGAATTCGCATCGCAAGTCCAGCACGGAACGGCGAAAGAAAACTACCGAAATCTGCGTCGAGTTAAAGCTTTCTCGCACACAAACACATTGCTACGCAAGGATACTTGTTTTTTTTTCGATATTATTATTTTTTTTTTGCATATTTTGGTTGTTTTGGGTGGTTTCGTGCTTAAGGTGTGCGCTTGTGTGAGGAAGTAGTCCCAAGGCATAGGAATACGTACATTTCTATGGAAGTAGATATAAATTTACCCGCAAACAGATTGTTGTACAGTGTTGAAGCAAATTACTATGGTGGAATAGATTTTATTGTCAATTAATGAATTTCGGGTGGACTGGTTGTGTTTTAGTGAATTCCTTTATAAGTTTTATGAATGGAATCTGCCGAATGTGGGCATTGAATTGAAGGTGGCTTTGATTCAAGCTCTCATTGTCTGTGATTTGATTCTCGAAATAAGCAGCATACTTCGATTTCTATGATCTTCCATGAGCAATGAATGAATTCAATTTGGAAAAGGATGAAAAAAGAACAAAAGGAACATTTTATTACTATCATCTTGTGCTTTCATATTTTACGTATATTTTACTATTTCCATGACATTTCTGTGTAATTTATAAAGAAATTGGATTGCAACACACCCCTGTTTTCAAATAATCTTGTACAGAAGTATGTAGCTAAATAAGTAACCACATTTTCAATTGAAGCAATTAACAATTTCTGCAAATTTCTGACTTGTGCGCCAATCCAAGGCAGATTTACATGGCTCCGCAGGAAGAACAAAGCCATTTGTTTCCACAAGAAGCTTAGATAAGAGTTTAGAATTTCCAATAGAAAGACGATCCTCTTCTAAAGAAAACCGCTTTGGAGCTTCAAGTAGAGATTCAACAGAACTACTACTGCTAGCAGAGATTGCCGCCGTCCGTCGTTATCAGCGTCGAGAGTTTAATTTCAAATACACAGTAGACACTATTGGCATGGTATGAATAGCACTTCGAATGGAATTCTTAAAAATATCTAGGGGAATGCAATTCTTAAAAAGCCATACTCAACCATTATTGAGGTTCAGTAATAGTCCTGATCTAATACACACAGTCAAATATTGCCGCTCATAAATTATAAATCTGAGACCTAGTAAAATGACGCATACAAATTCAAAAAAGGACAGAAATTGAAAATTATTTACTTTCGAGAGGTATTGGAAGATTATTTTTAACTTAATTCAGATCCAAAGGGAACAGATTAAATTCACTACGACAAACCTAATACAATAAATCAATTGTTTCACTTTCTATGCTAAGTTATAAAACGTCTCAAAAGTCTTAGTTTAGTTGTAATACCTTATTTTATTCTTCCTCTTGTATGTACAATCTAGATAAAAATACTTAAACAAGTTTTTACTAAATGAATTCTTAAATTAAATCGACGAATACGTGGTGAGCGTGTATCAGAACTTTTTTGGTCATTTCCAGAGACTGCCTTAAGCGAAAATTTAGTCTATTGTGAAATTTCCCGTCCTGAAACCATACTGATAATGACGGTTGTTGACGAATGGTTTCAGACAGAATCTTGTATGCGACATTGAGGGAACTGAACTGAACTTTCTTGTGGATGGGACAAATGACGCTGAGATTCCACTCATCGAGCATGTTTGTAATCTCCATCTGCTTTATCCAGCAGCTTTGTCCGACTTCAGCTTCGACATTGCTAACTTGACATCGTCTTAGCGGGGGAAACGGAAATCTTGTCTGCTATCATCGCCCACATTGAGGGGAACATTCTGTTTATAGAGCTCGTTCGATGACTTGCAAGGTTCCTATTAAGCTGCTTGCCTCCCGTGGTCAAGCCATGGGTTCCTTTCAAGTAGTTATATGCAACGCAGCACATCAGTGGCAGCTACTTTGATGGCTTCTTGATAACGTTTCTATTCTTTTTCAATTGATGGTGCAGGCAACGTCGGACTTTGAGAGAGTTTTAGGAGGAGTCGGTTCTAGAGATCCCAGCAACTTATTGCGATTGTAGCTTTCCAGCGCCAAACCATTTTGATTTGTTTCCATTTGTAAAAGGATGAAGTTGGTTTAAATTTTAAAGATATTTATTATCGTTTTGGATACGATTAGTTAACAAATCTAAAATTGTGACTTAATATGGGATTTGAAAACTGGGACTCGGACTGAGATTTTTGTGGGAATCTTGGAAAATCACCAAATCTAGGCTGAGAAAATACAGGATAAATTGTGTGGTTCTGCAGAATCACAACATTGTTTAACCGAAAATAGAAAGTTTGGTCATCTTTGCATTGCTAAATTCTGACCGCTGAATCATTCTCTTCCTCTTCCTTTTTTGAACCGTGGCTCTTTAGGTGCGATTCGTATGCCGCTTTGTGAGGGGGCTCTAACTCACTGGTATATCCGTTGGATTTTGTTTTCCTTTAAATATCTCCAAAATGAATTACAGGGAAATTCTACTTAGTACAGGTGAAATTAACTAAGAAACAACAACTGTTCCCAAAGAAGGAAAAATAACACACAATCATTAGAATGATAAAAACTCTTCTAATATATATTCTTCTAATATTAAGGCTCGAACTGCTGCCTACTACTGGACAAGTGTCATGGGAAGTCGAATATACCAACCTAGCATCTGGTTAGCACACATTACATTATTTTGTATTTTTTTAGGGGAATCGTATTCCGCTAACCTTCTTCGTTTCATAAATTCCATATTGTCCTATATATATACGTTTGTCACGGTTTCGTTTAAACAGAAGAAAGAAAGTATTTTATCTCGCCATGTTTCGGAAAAACTTAACTTCCATTTCATGGGATCAGTCGGTTTGGATTGTGTAATTACAATTCTTAATTGTAAATTTGCATTAGGCACGCGTCTTTGAGACCCTTAGTAGCTACTTAAGCTGAGATATCGGTGGGTACCATAGTGGGTGTATGACCCATTTTGGAACACCGTTAGAAACCGTTTAATGCTCATAATTCATTCACAAATGTGAGCATTTTTAAGTAAGACTTCCTATACGCAAAGTCTACAGGTGCTTGCTGCAGTGATGTTGATGGTGATCCCGTGGCATAGTGGGTACGTGTTTCACGCCAAGGTCCCAGGATCGATTCCTGAAAACACCCAAAGAGTTATAATTGTTTATGAAGAGCTTTTCAAATCTCGCCGTTCGGAGTCGGCACAAAACTGTAGGTCCCCTCTAATCGTGAGCCAACAATAGCACGCACAACACAAAACGAAGCTAGGCACTGGTCCCTTGTGGTTCCAAAAGACGCGGATGTTAAGGACTTTCCATTCGAGCTCTTAAATGAATATCATTGTTTATTGATAAATGAGTATTGACAAATTGAATCAATCATTAACCTTGTTGATACAATGTCTTAAAATTGAATTTTGCTCTATTGTTATTGGTTGATGTATGCATATTGAGAATCTTCTGTTGGTGAAGTTTTCCACTTCAAATCAATATGGAATACAATTTATGTAACAATTGATTTTTGTCCAGGTTTTTTGTGCAAGGTAAATATAATTAAAACGGTAAAAAAATAATAGATACACTATAGTTAAATTGGTTTTACCATTAACCATTATTTAGGTACGTACATACTGTTTCGATCCAGTGTTATTTTTCACTATTCTTAAGGGAAGAGAAACTCAGCAAGCAAAAAATACATACATACATATGTACAAGACCTACAATGTTTCTAATTAGCCAACCAGACGAGTATACCATGCCCACATTGCAATTGCCAATTTCATAGTTATTCCATTTCAATACACTTTTGTCATACCGGAAGCTCAATACACCCGCCGCCGCTGACACCGTCATAGCAATAGTCATTACCTCCCCCACATTATCTATCCACAACACCATCAATATTTAATAGTTTTGTATGTGCCCGCACCGGGGAACCAAACAGAGTGAATGAGTGCCTCACACATCCTGTGCTCATCAGCAACTTATGCGTTGTATTCTTTTATTTTCTATTTTCCATTTCCTATTATCATTTCGTTCTGCATACACACGTACGCATGTAGTGTTAGTGTTCCCTGATTTTGTTCCTTTGCCTCCCAACATGTGAAGCAAGGATGTTTAACCGTATAATGTTGCATTATCTGTTATAAAATATAGCGAATCGGCGAAAATTTCCGTTTGTTTCGCCCCTTCACAATGTTTATGTGTATGGGGAACACAAACAGCAGCATTCTCTCCCATTTTTTTTTTCTCTCCTTTGAGATGGAAGTAAAGTGGTGGTGGAGACGAATTTCATTAGGAGCCCCAAGGAACATTGTTGCCGTATAGTGTGTGCCAGCGCTACAGGAACGAGAAATGGAAAACATAATTACTTCATATTAAACGAGTGTGTCACACTCTCCCTAGCTATTTGCTGTATATTGGAGCACCTACTAGTTGGTACTGTATGGATGTAAGTATGTGTGTGTATGCGCTCGAAAATGATTATAACCTCACAAATTGGTTGAGTTCTCAGAGAACCCCCAAGAGTTGTTTCTGGCGGACGCGTTGATAGAAAAGAAGTCCAGGCGTGTATGTATGTCTATACATAACGGTACTATTCCATGAACATGTTGGGGGGGTCTGGCAATACAGGGCTCGTTTTTCGAGGGCTCATTAAAGTACACGATCATGATATTGTGATACTTTAGGGAAGAATCTTTTGTATGCATAGAAGAGCAAACTGCATTGACGACAAAGACGGAAAGACCGTGAGTGGTTTGCGATGCAGTTGAAAGCAATTTGTTATTTCTCGAACCGACTTATCACCAAGTACACACAATGTTAAAGGCAACAGAAGAACTAGTCGTCGCCTTCGTTGTGACTGGCATTTGGTGGCTGCACTTTCATCCAGCCATGTTTGCTGAGGTTTTCTATCCATTGCTTATGACTTCTCTAATCGTGTCATTTAAGAACGCTCAAAGCATATGTACATACATACATACTTAATGTATGTGTGAATGTATTCACTGCACACTCCGCTATATCCCTAACCTAACATGAAGCATGTACTCCTCCGCTTAACCTTGTTAAATGTGCTGTCTAATTACTTTTCAATTATCCATGATTTGGTGGGAGTTGTATGCGGAATAATGGAGAAGGCGGTAAGGAATTGTTCCTCATCGGATATGTGTGAAGTCGTTTTTCCTTTCTTCTTTTGCTCTCTTCGTAGCAGTCATAAAGTGGGACTGTGTACGAAAATGATAGCAAATTGGCGCCGATTAAAGTTTTCAGCTTGCTTTTTATACTAAGTGTGGAACTTATGTAACTTGAATTGAAAATTTGACACCAAGTTAAAGTTAAGGCTACATGTTGATCAATTATTTCAACAAAGGTAGGTATGTGCATAAAAAAGGAATGTTTTCAGTTTAACATCAATTTCTGAGAGAATTCTCTTCCCGCCTGAGGTGAAGTAAATAATTTCTTCTAAAATTGGGCGGTTTTCGACGTTATTTTCAAACCAACGCAGAAAGAACGAAGAAGTACTATAATTAAAGATTTAAATAAATATTATTAAACTCAATGCCGCAATACACAAATCTCTCCTAGTATCAGAAGCTAAGATTTGAAGTTAGTTAGTTAGTATACGATGAAGCATGAAGGTTATTCAAATTTAAGAACTCAAATTTTGTTAAAATTCAATAAGCCTCTCCGAAATTATATCCACGAAACGGCTGCTTAAGAAACCAGTTGAATTTTTTTGAAGAGACTGATTTCAATTTAATGCGGTCGCTAGTTCTGGCGTCGATTCTTCGTTCTCATCTTGAAGTTCCACTTCCACTTCCCCAATCAAAGGGAAAAATCATTTCACTTCAAAACTACAAAAAAATATTATAATCCATTGTATATCAACTGCTTAGTACTTCAAACCTTCTGAGAATTCTCCACAGCCCGCTTAAGTATCCACTAAGAGTTGATTTGGTGTTTCAAGAGATCCCCTTACACTTTTGCTTGTGGTGTGGGGCGCATTGGGTTATCTGTGGTGGTGATGGTTTCACACTGATTCACGTACAATTCGGATGCCTTGACTGTGAGAAAAAGCAAAAAATCACAACGACTGCAATTTACTCTATAGATTTCTTTGACTTTTGTGTTTCCTTTCCCATTCTTCGCCACCGAAATGCCTACTTCCTCAACTGTATTTAACTTGAAAAACCACCAATCTATCAGTGGAAACCTGGAAAGACAAACTGGAAGTGGAAAATCAATAAAAGTAATTATTTTTCATTCAAGACGATGCTGTGGCATCTTGCAATAAAGTTGAAGAAGTATTGTGGCAGAAGGATGATAAGATGCATGCAGATGTGTTTGACCTAGTTTCTGGCTCAACGTAGAAATGATAAATCTAATAATAGTTCGAAGATGTTATTACGCTCGTGTTGTGAGTATTTATGCTAAGAAGTTAAGAAATAATTTTGTTTAAGCAATTAAATTGAACCAAATGTCTTTGCAGAGTGAGTCGAAGAATTTAAAGGCAGAACGAAAGTTAGTTCTTCTTAAGATATTAGCAAAATTATAGTTTCATCATTCGACCTTAATTTGTTACCACACAGCTATTTCGCAGAAGAAGAATATAATACATAAGAGGAAGAAATAAAAATAGGACTATTGTCTTCCCAGGATACGATAGCTCCTGCTTTAAAACAGATATGGAATTTAGTTTTACGCAATCATCTGCCTTAATAGCTTATATCACGGGGCCTATTTTTTCAAATGCCATAAATAACTGACGCCTTAGTTAACCAAGTACCAAATAAGATCAAGCATAAGGGACAATCACCTCACTTTGGTGTGGAAGAAAGTCTTTCTAAAACCTTTGCTACTCTCGGTCACAGCACAGCACCCGATACTGAAAATGCAACTCACCACTGAGCCGGAAAAGTCACCCAACTCTGTCCGCGATATTCGAAGTTCCAGGCGCTCCTGACATCCCGTGTCTCTACCAGTCAGGTTCCACACAGCACCTGAGTCTGTCAGCCGCCATGACACCAAATGAACTTTGGTTGCAATAGTGTTACGGATGTGATTTTGAATCAAGTGCTTCATAAATCCAGCCACCTACTTTGAAACAACATTTCCTTCTTATTGTGGCGCTTCAGTCTAGTATGGACTTTGGTCTCCACCACCTTGAGATACCTTTCACCAGCAGCCTCCAATTCTGCACACCCCATTGATTGAGGCCGCTCACTATTTATGGACGCTTTATTAAACGCGTCCGATGTGCCACTGATTCGAAGACTCTTCGGGCTGGAGCTCTGCATGGAATAGTCACCTTTAAAGTTGTACCTGTGTACATTTGACTAGGCACATGCCTCTAAAATTCGTCATTGAATTCTCTCCACTTGAGGTCACCAACGCTAACAGGACCAAAGATTGAACGCAGAACTATTCGCTCAAAAAGGCCATATGCTTCCTCATCTGCGTTTGGTACTGTCCATGCTCTTGCGCCATAGAGCCGAACAGGGATGATCGAAGTCATGGTGTCAGTTTGGTCCTTCGAAGGAGAACTCTACTCTTAGCAAGAGTTATTCTGAATCCAATTTCAGCCCTGGTATCGTTGCCTGAGCCTTTGACCAACTCAAAGTTATATGTGTTTATTTTGACATTCTGTAAAACATATCAGTGTTGAATGTCCCCGCAGATTGACATCATATACTTGGTCTTGCCTTCATTATCCGTTAATCCCATCTTCTTTGCCTCTGTCACAATGCTAGCAAAATTGTCATTGATCACGATGCGTTGTTCCGGTTGTCCACAGCTTACGAACTGATAATTGTAGCTGCCTATTATGATTTCAACAAGTATGTCTTTTAGTTTAAGCGATTAATGCTCATGAACTACGCCGCTTTTACGACCGAATGACTAAGCAACACGATAGAGCGTTTAACTGACAATTTAGCGAGCATAAATATTTATATGCAACGCAGCGCCCTCAGGTTACATCATTTACCTGGAGACGAGCAAACACCCATTCACGTGAAATACGACAGCGCTGGGATGGGGAGGCTGAGAAGCATGGAAGAACGGCAAAGCTGCAGACAGCTAGCAAGCAATGCTCCTGCAAGGCATTGAAGAAGTGGTGGCAATGGCGAGGCTGATGCCGCTGGTGGTGGTTGTTTGTCAACTTGAATTTTGTACTTCATTTTTATTATTATGATTATCCTTCTGTTCTGTCAAGGAGGATGCGGATAGGTTGGTTATTTGGCTGCTAAACTCTTTGCAGAGCGCGAGAGAGAGATGGGGAGATCTCTGCCTCGATTGTTTTATATGCCATTTGGGAGGAATATCATATTTTTGTATGCAGATGAGTCGTAAGATGGAGACGGATAATTATGATGATTGTGGTTACAAGTGATTTTTATTAAAATTTCATTTGAAGGTCCTGGGGGTAAGGGTATGAGCTTCAAGGTGATGATGTGCATACATATTTGATTGGATAGGGGGGCAAGAGAGTCGGGATTTACTTTGTCTTTGTTGGGGAATGAGGCAAGAATTGAAGGAATGTATGACTTCATACGTATTTAATGGATTTTCTAATGGTGTGTGTAGGAGTTTTAGATTAGCGGCTTTTCTTATTTGCAGCGAAGCTGCTGGTAATAAATTGAGAATGATATAGAAACAAAAACTTTTCTATAAGAAAGTGTCAATTTTGGCGTTGAATAGGCAAGTCATTTGTAGAAGCATTCTTATCTTCCATGAAAATGACATTTGTCGGTATTACTTGACGTCGACTAAAAGAGTTCATTAGCTGTACGCTGTAATAGCAAACCCGATACTATCAATCAAGCCTGTCGGTAGTGACTTGAAATGTTAAACATAACCTTGAACCGTCCAAAAATTCAAATTCAGCTTCGCTTATCGTTAACAAGTCTCTGAAATCAACATCAATAGCAACGCTCGACGTTTTTCTTTTCTAATTACTCAAGTTATCCTTTGAAGCGCTATGGTTAAGGAGGACACGAATCCCTTCAAGCAATATGAACACCATCTTTCAACTAACATAGTTTAAGTGGAGTAACAAAAAACAAAGCAGGAGGGCTAAGAATGTCTGCCATCGGTACTCGTACATTTCGGTTTGGCATTGCCCATAGCGGCGATTGTGAAAGCTGTATCGTCGAAGAAAAGGACATCCTAGATTTCATCTGCCTTACACAGAGCTGAGGGACATTATGAGGTTCATAAATCGAGGTATAGACACGATATGTTAGTCTAACTAAAACCGTGGCAGTAGCTGTAATGAATGAATAAAAGACATCCTGTTTTGATGACGATTGAAAGTATTTGTCTTAAATTCACAATTGGCAGCCTTCAAACTTAGCTTAGTAAGTTGTGGTATTGTCTGTCAGTATAAACACAATAGTGGCATAATCATTCTGACTGTTGAAGTTGATACAGATACTTCCTTATCAAATCCTTCATCAAATATTAAATCATTATCTCGCCATCTGCTGACATACCCAAGTGCTCTATTATTGCTTAACTTCACAGATGTTCAGTACTTTGTCTTCCTCAATCTAAAATCCAATAAAAGAAAATAGGTGAAGTAGTCAAATCACAACTGTCTGATTTTGTTAATTTTTGCGAATCAATATGTGCAGTAAAATGAACTAGCTTGAGAGAAATATCCTTGGAATTCATCACTTTTTTCCCGGAGTACTTGTCGGGTTGAAGTTTTCTTTTCTTTTTTGTAGCTAGTCTTCCATTGCCAATCTATTGCCACGTGACGTCTGCAACAAGGTAGAACTCAAACTCAACAGCAGTCACATAGAAAATCGTGTATTGTGATGAAAGACACGTGCACATACAGCTTCTGTCCTCATGAATTTCGTCCTCACACAAGCGAAGAACGGCATATGCACTCCTCGTCTCTCTCTGAACATGTCCATCTCATCCACGTTACCGTGTGCTTTGCAATTTGCGGACCATATTTCGCTTCAAACCGTTTTAATGTACCTACATACGTTTGTGCAGTGCTCATCCCTGTTCGTATTTAATTTCTCCGAGTATGAAGAGTCTAAACATAATTCGATAGTCGGTCACCTCGGGATTGATATGAATCTGATTGAAGCGAAGCCATGAACAATGACGAGTCAAAAGAATACTGTTGACTCGTTTTAACATTTTAATGTTTTCCTTTATGAACTTGTATCCACCGCAGATGAGAATGGACGGCAAAGAGTAAACCCAGTACTTGACCCAAGTCAAAGGACTAATGACAGAAAAAATAAACTCCTTGTTCACGTAGTGCTTAATAAAAGTCCGAAGGACATTGCGTCCTTTTTTATGATACCTTTTTCGCCGAGCGGATGCTGTTATTGTTGTTGAGCGTTGGTTTCCGAAAAGGAAACGCGATAATCAGGCAACAAAGAAGGAAAGATCTCAGTTCGTTGGTGTGGTAGAATTATTCACTCATAATTGTTAAGGTTATGTATATGAATATCCTTTAACCGGTTGGGACTTATTAAAAGGGACAACGAACACGTGGTAATTACGTTGATGTCATATCTTTCATAAGTTACATTTTTAGCTGTGACTTTAAATGGAATGAATCAATTTATTTCTGTGAGGTGGGAAACTTGTCAGTGGGATGTATATATTTTTGCTCTTTCTAGCCAATAAGAAAGGAGACTCTTCTTGCTGTCCTTTCATTTCATTTGATACACTGACTTTGTAATCTGATTGACAGACTGAGTGAGCGATTCTACTCGATATTTGTTGAATATTAGAGCTGTGGAAATGAAAATCTATATGTAGGAGGAAATATCGGGGGCTATCAAATTCATAATATATAATAAATCAGCTGTGTGTCTCATTCCTAAATGATGTGATTGTCGAGGTTCGCAATCAATCGCATTAATTGAAGAATGGTTGCTTTTCCAGAATGGTTTCTTTGACTTAAAACCACTCATTATACTTAACATAGACCTGGGAGTACCAGTTACTCAGAAAGTTGTAAAGTTTTGGTCGAATTTTGATTAAAGACATGACCGAATATCTTCTGTGAGTTTCTATTTTTTAAGTTTCCGTTTTAAAGCACTCTGCACGATGCAACAATCTCTTTCAGGAACAATTTCTGAAGAGATGTACAGGCGCCTCTGCCCCTTAAGAACCACTTCCTCTTTTACCTATGCCAAAAAAATATTTTCCAGCGAAAATTGTCAAGCATTAAAGGAATAAGTGGAATCCGCATCAAATAGGGAAATTTATTTATGTACATCAGAAACGAAACCAATCTTCTTCTCTGGTAATACTAGCCTGGTTTTGTGAAATATGCTTGTCATTCCTCTCTGCGCTATGAATCAGAAACATGGACGTTGTGAATATTTTTTTTTTTCAAGAGTAAAGTTTCATCAACGATTTTTACTATTATTTGCGTTTACAGCATTCGAAGGAGGAGATTCAATGACGAATTCCGAAACTGTAATCAAGCGGATGCTGAACTTAGGATAGCTAGGCTATGCAGACTGCATCTTCACCTGTAGAAGAAGCATACAAGTAGAGAGAGACCTCAAACAATATGTTGTGCGAAATTAGAGGCAGCTGTCGCAAGGCGGTGCTATCTAAATGCAGTGGATAACATTCAGGAAATTATAAATGCATGAAAAATTTATGGTTTCCTCATTTTGATTGACCTATTAAGAACTATTGCTTATTCTCGATTTTGGTTTTCGAACAAGATTACAGAATGAGGACGATGTTATTGTTGTATTGTTAAGTGCTTCTATAAATCCATCTTAAGCTTTGAAAGCTTTGAAAATTCGTTCCTGATCAAAATAACGAACCATTTGAATAAACCAAGGCACGAATAAAACGACCGTGTTACCTTTTCAAACCAATCGAACGGATTCGGTCATTGATGTTAAACGATTAAAGCATTAGTACAGCTCTGGAAGGATGTGATACTTGATTTAAGAAAACCCATGCACAAATTTATGTTGGTTTCAGAGTCATAAATAAGACATTCGACGAAATCAAAAAGTGTTTTTCTTTTTTAACTCATTAGTGCATATTTTAATGTTATAAGCAGAAATAAACCAAAGTTAAAAACAATTTATTTTCAATGAACACAGTTTGAAGGTGGAGCTCTCAAGAACGAATCAATTTCCACTTATAGCACTTCACATAAAATTTCCTGTTTGAAATAAACCCGGAGCCGATTATCAGAACTACATTATGCTGAAAAAGAGAAAAGGTGGAATTTTAATGATGAGCGACAGGTGAAGACAATGACGCTCGCAAGGGGAAATTTTCTCCAAATAAAAATTCGAATTATATACCCCGTCAAATTCTTTATGAGAGGGAATCCACACCACCCCTTTTCCAAATCAGATAATTTGAAACTGACTTTCCGTTCTCTGCGTTTACGAGGAAAGTATCTGGCTATCGTACCCCATTATCATTAGAAGGGTATAATTGTAACTGTACCCGGAAAAGCCTATTTAATTGATTTAAAAAATTAGGACGGTATCATCTGATTTTCAGGGAATTTTCTTCGTTATTATATCAAATTGCCTAACTATTACCAACGAATTTCGGTTGCGGATGAAATAGCGGATTGGTTGTTGAAATTATCTCAATCTTACTTATTTATGATTTTCGCTGGCAGTCCGCAATATTTTAAAGCTTTACATTTTTGATATGTTCCTGTTTACGCGTTTTTGAAGGGTAGCACCAAAAAAATCAATAATGTTAACTCTTTGTACAATTTTGTCAAGAATACCAAAGTCGCCCATTTTATTAATATTAATATATATATGTATATAATATGTTAATATTGTTTAACTTTGATAACTTCAGTGAGCCCGTTACCAATATTCTCTCAGCATCGAGGGTTGTTCATCGCCATCCTACATAAAGTGTCGCGGTTAAATGTGAAACTATCTATACTATATATACTCTATACTCTCTATACTCTCTTTGACCCACCTTAAAATCGTACTTTTGGGTGTTTTCCCGATTCTGCCGCAGTTTTAAGAACTGAAGAACCACATAGCCAAAGAACTGCCAGATCGTTCAAGGAGGGTTTTAGGTATAGATAACAGACGAGCACATTTGAAATTGTGTGCAATGTTAAGAAGTCTCTATCTTCGGGTGTAAACGCAATTATAGGGAATTTCCTTCTTGCGGACTGAACATACTACATTGAGATGGCAAACGTTATGCATACTTGTCTTCGTTCAAATCTTCAAATCGAATCGTGGACAACAATTTCCGGTTTTGTGTGTAAAATGTGGACCCAAAGAACTCGCGGAAGCTCTGAACGATCCATTTTACACTTGTCTTAATATCCATCTCTAAATCAAAAGCATTAATGCCAAGAGAGCTGGTCGCACTTATGCATTCAAAAGCTGCATGAAATCAGACAATCTGCCGATTGCTGACATGACCTTGTGTATAAAAATTACATCACTAATACATACACTTTGACAAGAAACATGCTGCTGATTCTAAGGTTTTCCGATACTTAATTGGCGTCCTCTCCTTGTAACCGCTTCTATTTTCGTTTCATTTAGACTCAACTGCGAGGAAAATTAATATTTAATCACTTACAGTGAAGCTTCCATTTAACGCGTGTTTTTCCACATAGAAGTCATCCCGATTAAGACCACTGCCTGGCAACAAAACACATCCGACCGGGTTCTGCCCCGAACTTTCAAATACTCGACCATAGTTACCATAAAACCAGATACAAACATAGCGCCCAGTATAACTATGTATCCTCTTTGGGAATATACATACATACATTTTTACCATGAAATTGATATAAATTAATAATAAATAACTATTAACCAGATTGTGTTATTGAATTAACTCTACAAATGGGAAAAGTAGGGGAGAGTGCTTAATTTAATCTCGCCCCTCTGGCAAGATGTCACGACGAAAGATACTTTGTCTTTCAATTACTGTCATGTTGAGAAGGAGAATGAGTGTCAATATTATGCGTCATTCAGGGGAACGCGTTCTCGAGTAGTGGGTGCACAATTACTTAACGTAAAGTATATAATTTGCCCTCCAGAATGGCGTTGGTAATTGTGATTAAGATCGCCTCAAGATACTTGCAAATTTAGTTTATGTTTCTTTTTTTTTTTTTGATATAATAGAAACGTATTTGCGGAAATTAAGAAAATGTTTTAATAATTTACGCGTGTATGAAATTTACACACTTATTGAGTCCTGTCCATGTGTTTAGTACTTGGGATGGATGCAGTAGGCTAGAACTGAGGGGCAACAACTGTCCTATACATAATGTTTTAAATATCGAGGAATATTTTGGGAGAATTCTAAGGTGAACTGAGTGCGTCTGGTGGAGCGTCTATTTGGCTTACCATGTAGAGTGCATTAGCTAGGACTCAGCTAAGCAGAGAAGAAGTCAAAAGCACCTTCATGTACAGAACTGAGGGTAACTTGTAAAACGTCATGCTGTAGGGGTTTTAGGTTGAAGCTTAGGTTCACCCACACTAAAGCAAGAAGAAATAGCAGTATTCAAAACAATAAACAACTTATGCATGCGTCATAAGCAACCAGAAAAATCCGTTTACAAGGATGTTTGTTCTGCATTCTGCATTCAAGGATGTTTAATAAACATAAAATACAATGTTCAGCACAAATCATTTATAAATTGCATTAGTTTCGTTTCAATGGGCTTTAGATTTTATATTATTTGTGTAATTGTCATTCTTTGTACTGCAGTGAATAAATAAATAGAATGGGACTAAAGTGCTGAACAAGAGACCAAGACTGGGACTGAAGTACATACACCAAGTACTAAATTTGCATGAAAATTACGTTCCGTAACGTTGCATACTTTTTGGCGCACGTAACTATTTTTGACATTTTTGAGGAGAATATCTGGACATAATTGTTTTTTTTTTTCAAAATTGTCTCATTTTTCTTGTTTGAAATTGTTATTTTGCAATAAAACAACACCTCTAATTATATTTACCTATTTGTGGTAGCATAAACTGACTTCCTTTCCTTTCCGCTTTTCTATTTCTGTCCTACCTACATTTTTACTACAATGAGAAAATATATGCCGTGTACATTTCATTCTCAAATTTAAAGCTAACATATTGTCTCCCGACGATACTGAGTTCTCCTTAACACATCTTTGAATCGAAATCCTCCACCAGATCCAGATTCTCAAATACAAATACTTCAATATTGTATATCAAATTTTTTGACATGAAGAAGGTGTAAACAATTTTTTTTATTTCACAAATCCAAAATAGTGCAACGTTATCATTTCTTACGCGGAAACAATGTTTTTCAATTTAACCTGAAAAATTCTCTTCCCAGCCTTCTCTGACCGACCCGACAAAAACAACTATGCACTGTAAGCCACCATGAAATGAAATAGAATAATATCGACTTGGAGATTTTTTCAGTTTCATTGACAGATCCCCTGCAACTTTATTGTCAACGGACAAATTGTCAATATCATAAATTTACGAATAAATTTTGAACTGATGTCCTCGACCTCTTCAATGCGCCTTTTGCTGTATTGTTTTGGTTTTGTCTCAGACATGCCCCGGTCCGTCTCCTTCACACAAAAAAGTGATTCCATTTCATCTACCCTGTGTGTTACCATCCTCCGACATATGTATGTATGTACATGTGATTGACATTGAAGAGAGGTGGAGGTTTATGAAAATGCTTTCATCAAATTATCATAAATCCTCACAAAGCTGGTTGTCGAAGGAGGCTGGTGTTCTTTGCATGCATAAGTTAACCAGTTTTTGGGGAATAAGCTTGACGACGGGGTTTTTTGTTTAGTGTTGTAGTTAGGAGTTTTAGCTGAGTGAAAGTCAGCATATGAGGATATGCTTGTTGTTTGGATAAGGGTGTCGATTTTAATGTAAAATAAATAAAGACGTGAAAGGACCTTGATTGTGTTGGCCTTGAGTGTTATCTGGTTTTGTTTTGCAAAGCGACACGGAAAGCAAAGGAACGGCAGATATAGTTTTGTTGGCTGGCAGTATACGTTAGGAACTGGTAATGGAAATTAAAAATTCATAAACGCTTATCCATACCCATATATGTGTTAAGGTGTTTGTACATAATATTTTATAGAAGGACGCGTATCTGTTGTGTACAAATGGTAATCGGTATTGCCTTAGTAAATTGCTTCGTACTAGCTTAATGTACACTTGTTCGTAAGAAAGCACCGGAAATTGGTCCACGAATTCACCTATAAATATCGAAACGTTGCATAAAATAAATATTTATTTAAATTACCGACTCTGAGTGACTCTTTATTTCTTAAAGGCGTAAATGTTAGTGGACTGTACACATGCTTCGAAAAGGTGACAACTGTAGTGAAAGTTAAGCAACATCTCACTTGGTAGACAAGCTAGACGACCGAGAAGCATATGTAGTACAAAAAAGAGTTAGAGGACGCTGAAGGATATTTCTGGCAACCGTCCATAATGGCGCTAAGGTTAAGCGAGGCCCTATAAGTGATCCCCACAGCTGTAAGAATATTGTGGAAAAGAAGGGAAAGAGGTTGAGAGAGAGAGATAGAGAGAGAGAGAGGTTCAGAAATCGAAGCTCTGCTGCAGTCATTTGACTGTGAGCTAACTAATCAAACAATGTTACTGCGTGAATTAAGAGCATGTATTATTTGGAGTCAAAGGGAAGTCAACCATGTTTATAAAAACAAAGAATCTTATTCAACCTTCAAAATATTCTGCCAAGTATCTTTACTTTATCATTATCGAGTTTTTCGATTGTAGCTGTAGGGTTTTACAGTTGACCGACTGTCCGTGGAGGTGATAACATCCTCCAAATACACCATGTTTCACCTCAGCGAGGACATATGTATGTATGTATGCTTGAAACACGCTACAGTGTAGGGAAAGTCTAGGCTCGATTTCCCACAGTCGAAACCTTCTTTCAGTACAATTTCGTTACATTTCAGCAGAATAGAATAAACAAAACGTTTATCGATATCTGTTATTCAAATTCCAATTGGCATCTCTTAATGTCAAAATTTTGTAAACGTCTTAAAAAAAAAAAACTTGTTACTGTACACAGTTAGGCAAATAATGTCATTCAGCGAATCAAAGATTACGACAACTTACATAAGAAAGACATCGCTCTGTCCGACGAACAGGGGAAGAATCATAAAATCCACATAATGTATTTCACTTATAACACTGAAAAAAGGACAAAAGCGAAGAAGGAGGAAAAACGAAAACAAAGCTCAATAAATGACAACAAGGACACCATAAAACACTTAATCTCCCAAAGTACCTATGCAAATCATTAAAACGATGATCTTCATTCTTCATTCTCCTGCCTGGTGTCCCACTCTGTTCAACAATCTCGAAATTCTATGAGGTGAAAGCCAAACAAAATGACAAGACTATGCACGCTCTGTCATCATCTTTATCATCAGCGCGACCCTAACAGTCGGGTAAGCGTCACCCACTGCCACCTCACCACCACCATCACACACCACTTTGCAGTGCCAATACAACACAATGGGGATTGAGTACCCTTAAAATATCTCCCGACCCAGCAAGAAGGACATGAATACGAGAAAAAAAAATTAAATTGTTACAAAGCTCATGAAAATGACGCTTTTATCGCTTTCAGTATTCATCAATCCCACTGAGCATGCCACCGGCCCTGGCAGAGTGGAGACAAGTGGTCGGAAAGACACTACTCTGGGGCATTCAAGGTATTGACATCACGATTAGATAATTGGCAATCCTGGTGGAACTGCCATATTCCTTACGCTGTTCCCCGAATTGAAAAATACTTTCAGAACTGGATCAGCACCGAGCAGTTGGACGGTATCTGAGTGCTTTTGAATGGATGAGTGAGTGGTTGTGGGGCGGGCCGATGTGGAATATAGATTTATTGGAAATTTGCATAGTGTGGTGATTTAATTTCCAATAAATGCTCACCAAAAAAAAAAATGTTTTAAGTTTTCAATTTACTGTCGTCGTAGTGGCGTATGCGGCTTGATGAGAGTTGGTGCCAATTATTTCATTACTTTTTGCCTTTTTTTTGACATCCTATACTTTGATGAGTTGTAAGTGTTTAAGTCCGGGACCTATGTTTTTTTTATTTCTAAGTTGGTACCACAGTCATAAACATTTGTTCTAAATTTAAAACCAGCCTATTCATACGCGTGCTCTTGTAAACACCTGCAAATTAATCTTTCATATACCATAATGTCTGAAAGCACAAAATTCTGCAAGAGGACTTTGTATCATATTTTAGACATTAGGAAGAAGTTTGGACAAGTGTCTTGATACTACTTACAGGGGGATGAAATTATTTTCTTCTGCCTTCAGTTCGGAAGCTTAATGTTCATTCAGGCAGTCTCTCTAAACCTAGTCTACAAGACCTAGTTATCACCTTCAAATGCTCAAACTTAAGGACATGAAAACAATGCAATACCATTAATTTCAATTTAAGCTCAGGAAAGTTATATTAAGAAGTGTATGGAGATGCAATTAACATCCTCTTAGAATGGTACAACAGTCCAGGGTGGACTTGGATCACAACCAAAGCAATGTCAACATACGTTCTTAAAATTATTTTAATGCATTGCTGACTACAACCGTTTTGATTTATTTCAAGGCCATGTCGAATTGGAACAAAAAATCGTCTAACCCAACACATGTTGATTGTAGGCTCTGTTGCGGTAACTCTTCATAAACGCACATTATTCTTGAATTCTTTATTAAGCTATGAAACGTCCTATATAAACACATTACAGCTCATAATAAAAATTGCTCCATCTGAGGGCAAACACCCTCACTCCCCCCACTTCTGCCTAAATTGAGAAGTTTGCGTGTTATTTTTTAATCATCTGTCACTTTGTTATACACAGGATGGGGGTAGTCACAATCCGAATGAAATTTACTAAGTTGGGCCTATCCCTTCGTGATCAAATGAGTAAACATACGCATGTACACAGACATACGTTGCTTAATATTGCTTCTTATGACGTGCTAAAGATAGAGATCTTGTTTTCATAGGATAACAAGGGATTTTATTACAAAAGACGCAGTCGACATTATTTGCAAATTAAGTCAAAAGTCAACTTTCCCAAATGACCGCATATATTAAATTGTATTAAATTGTTAAAGTTATTTTTCAAATCTCTTTTAAATCAAAAATCAGCTTATTAATATTTAAATTTCTTTTGCTTTACAGGAAGCCTATCGCCGATGGGTATGTAGTACCCTGATACCATTTTTCGCAGAACACAGTTCAACTACTAGTGCCAATGAATCGGCACATACACCGACAAAAGCAACAGTAACAACAACAAAAACAACAACAAAATCAACATCGAATACCACAAATAAATCTAACAACAATAACGAGTCGAACAATTCGAATCAATATAGTTTAAACAATAACGATGAGAATTTTGAACGAGATAAAACTCATCGGAATAGTTTGAATGCTTATGACGATGGGGATTCAATTGAGTCCCCCCTAGTGTCCCCGTTATCGTCGTCAGTATTGTCGATAACATCAATGACATCAACAATAATGGAGCACAAAAATCAACGTCAACAATCGCAACAACAGCAAATACAAGAGAAACTACGACAACCACACACCGCGCACCAATTGACAAAAAGATCAAAAGGTGACAACTGTGAACGAACGAAATCAAATAGTAAAAAGCAAACAAACAATATTGACGAACGAGAAACGAGCAACGGTCGTCAAAAAGAAGATTCCATATCGACTGCCAATAACGAGGATCTATGCGTAGAAGATCCAGTGATATCAAGGCTATTAAAGAGGTGAGTTGTTTGAAATGGCCAAACATCAAATTTTTCACATTTCGATCTACATATGTATCTCGATTTACAAAAAATTCCCAGGAAGTGTCAATCCTTTGGGAAACCTTTTCAAACTTTACCTTACGAAGTCGTCGTCCGTCATCTGTCAGAGAAGTTGCCGGCAAAACACAAGGCATTGAGCGAGCCTCTGACTTATGCAGAACATTTCATTCTTTAAATTTAAAGCATTAGCTTTGTGAAAAGGTCGTGGATGTCGTTATGTCTGAAATTTTTTATGTATTTGAAATATCCCCCGCAGTTTTCATGGTTGACGCCGAAACAAGACTTCCTCTGAATCTGGCAAAAATTGTCAATTTTATATGGTTTGTACTTTATGTGCAAAGATTTGCGTCAATTGAACGACTGCAGAACCAAGTTACGACGCTTTGTGGTCTGCGAAAGGTCGAGTTTTGTTTGAGCGACGTGAAATTGATTGCCTCGCGACACTGCCAGGCAGAGCAGCATGTCATCAGCAGATCTGTCATAGTTGATTTCAATACATATGTATATCTAAACCAGTGGACTCAAAATTTTGCACCATACTGTGAATAGTCCTCTCGATAGGACGAAGAGTATATGCATTTTGCGAAAGCATCATGAAATAAGGAAACCTTGCTAAAGCTCACTTAGTCCATGATTGGGACTATTATAATATCATTTGTTCTGTCCTGCTTGTAATTTTTCTGGCCCGGTAAATCCTTCTCCTTAAGTCAGAATCTTTCCCTAAGGGATTCCTTGCTCTGTCCTCCTATAAGACGTGTTTTTAAACGCAATACCCGCATGTGTCAAATTGGCAAGTTTAAGAGATGTCATATCAACAATAAGGTCGCTATCAACTGTCACTGACAAAAAAAACGGGACAATATTCACTTCTAGGATGGATTTATGTTACGTGGGCAAAATACAAAGAAGGATGCATTCTGCTAATCTTTTTGAGAATCTAAAAATATGTCATCGACACCTTTTAAATAAACTGTCAGAACGATCTTCTGCCAGATTTTAATTTTCTGAATTCACATTCACAACATTCTCTCACTGTTTTAAAATCGTTTCCTTTCAGAACGAAAAGAAAAATCGAGTTCCGAAAACGAAGAAGAATACGACCATGTCGTAGTGTATGCCAAACGGTGGAGCAGAAATGTCCATATTTACTTCCGGGTGATCGTGCACCAGCATATCCAACGCAGTACGCGGGGGAACCGACTTTTCTTTGCCTAGGTAAGATTCCTGTTGCGTCCGTTTCATAGGCAAATTTAATTGAGATCTCTTTTTTTTTTATTTAGATCAAAATATTCCCGAGACGGGTGAGCAACTACTCAAATCAAATCATGGCCCACCAGAATGCTGTTATCGATATTGTGGCCAGCCTGAACACGGTATATGTGTATATTGTAATGCCTTTGATGGATCAGGGACAACAGCGAATGCAACAGCTGCCAGTAGTCTTCAGCTAAATACAACAAATTCCACGTTAGATGATCGTACTGTATTATCAACAGAAACACTGCGGGAGAATGAGAATTCCAAATACAGTGGCCTGAGTTCTGGGGATACGAAGTCCCTAAATACGACGTTTAAAACGAATACGACCACGATAACAAGAGTCGCCGATATTGCAAAGCTGCCATACTATGCGTACACTGGGCAAATTTACTACTACGATGACATCATAGATTTGCCAAGTGAACCCATTGCTGAATGCCAACCGGTTGCATCAACAACCAGTAGATGCACGATGCCATACTATCCGTCATCATCGGCGAATAGATTGAACGCAAGTAGTGTACTATCGCGGCCTTGTATACTAATATGGACGTCAATATTCTGGTATTTAGTTAACAATTATATCCTGGTAACAGTGCATAATATAAACGATAGCAAGTATCGTTTCTATTATTACTGTTGCTATAACTTAAACGATTGGTGGAGACGGTTAATTGTTCTAATGACGACCGTCATCAGTTTATAGTTGTAATGTTTAATATTAGGAAATAAATAATAATTAATAAACGGAAAAGTGCAGGATGAAAACCAAAATAGAATGAATTCTGATAATATTTTAAGTATATCAGTTATAGTTGAACTTTTATTTGTCTTACTTTTATTAGTTTTTGATTCTGTACCATGAGCGTTCTTCGTGAGTGGCCATTTCTAAAAAGAGGAAAATACAATAGAAAAGAACAGCGAAGATTGATTGTAATCGAAATACCTGTAATGTGTACAAGCCCTAGAGCTACAACCTGAAGTTATGATAGCTTTCATCATTGGTGCAGTTGTGGCTACTTTCGATATTCTTCCGTAATTCTAGCGATTTCTAGAATGCAAAACAAGC
This sequence comes from Eristalinus sepulchralis, assembly GCA_944738645.1. Taxonomy (NCBI): domain Eukaryota; kingdom Metazoa; phylum Arthropoda; class Insecta; order Diptera; family Syrphidae; genus Eristalinus; species Eristalinus sepulchralis. The sequence continues at coordinate 62,698,406 of OX122886.1, forward strand.
AGCTTAATGTGCTTTATGTAGAAACGATTAATTCAAATAATAAAGCCATTTATTCACTATACACTTCAGCTTACCGTGCGCCCCGAATAATAAGATTTAGAGCCAAATCAACTAGAGTATGTCTATCCAAGTCCAAGCTACCTTAAATACCAGCTCATCACGAGCATTGTGTTCCTGATCCGTTTTCGAAAACAAATTTTTCCCACTTCAGTTGGATGAAATGTACTTTGCTCTATTTTGCTGAAATTCAAATGATTTACGAATTGTTTTTAAAATTTGACATTTGAGTTGGAAAACGACAAACAAGAAATAAATGGGGATGTAAAATGTATGTCAAAGTGAAATAAACTAAATACTGCCAAAAATGTTAGTTTTAAAGTAAAATTACACATATATATATAGATTACACCTAAAACAACTATATATTAAAGAAAAAGATAAATCATATATATTGAAATATTACACAAGATTAAAAGTCTTAACTTACGAAGGAAAATAAAAGAAAGAAATAAAAAGAATAAATACTAACAAGGATGGGAAATCGGGTGTATATATACATCTGTATATATATTCACTCAAGTTCTAAGCATTGAATAAGGAAATCAAATTTTTACTTAACACGCAACTTTACTACGTAACTGGTTTCTTTAAGTTTTCTCATCTATTGCATTAGACAAAAGGACTTTTGATTTAGTAGACGAATAAAATAGTCATATCAGCACAAAATGAATGAGAAGTAATATTTTCGCTCGAAAACAAATTGTTTAGCTGCTGGCAGCCAATTTGTTCTCTCCTTTCAATCTGATTTCAGGCACATTTTCAAAACAACTTAACTTCATTTCTGCACGATACTGATTCATTTTGTTGTACTGATATACATATTATTTTACAAACGTAAACAAATTTGATGCGTTGGTCTTGGAGTCCTGTTTGCTTTCTGTTGAAAAGAAAAACAAAAACAAAAATATTTATATTTGGAGTGACAGGGAAAGGGTTATTGTGAATGAAAAAAAAAACAAATTCACTTGTTTCTTTTAAGTAACAAATATAACAGTTGAAACTAATATCTCTAATGGATAAGAATATAAAACAGTTAACTTTATTTTGTATAAAAAAAATGAAAATGAAAATGATAAATATAGGCAAAAGGTGGATGAGTAACAACAAAATAAATTATAGTCATAAGTTTTTATCTCCATAAAAATTTGAAGAATAAGAATCGAGACACAAATTAAAACGTTCGACCGGAGAATTGAAATTTCACTTAATATATTCAACTAAAAAAACCCGTAAAAAATAGTTATGTTTTTAGGAAAAAGAAATCAAATAAATACAAATAATTGAGATAGTTAAATGTGCATAAGGTAATAAATGATTAATATAACTTAATGAAACTAAATAAAAGTTACGTTAAATGAAGAGAAAAAACACATACATATTAATATTTTTTAGAGTTAAATCTTAAGTAAATCTAGGAATAAACAATTAAATAAAAAAAGAGATTATACATGAATCTAAGAGGAAATAGCCGGATCTAAGTTTAAGTTTGTACTGTTGTTCAAAACAACACCTCACTATGAAATATTATTTCTTTTAGGATTTATTTTGCCTCAAAATAAAACTAAATTTTTAGGATCGCGAAGAATAATGTATTTTTAATAAAATTAATTTAAGTGAACAAACAAAAAAAAATGTAGATATCAGAAATTATGCAAAAATTTAAAACAAAACAAAAACATTATAAAAAGCTGACAAAATGATCTTGAGGATATATGATTGAGAGATGATTCATACGATTGTCTATTAAAACAACAGATGAACTAAAAACAATGTTACCATTCCACAACAAATATTTCTTCACAAAATCTTCCGTTTTCTGTATTAGTGTCTGCATGTTTTTTCCCTTTGTTTATTTACATTCCTCGACTGTTTGTTGTTTGATTCCTTTTTTTCTGTTGATCCGATTTTTTTCTCTTTTCAAACATAACCCTTTTTTATGCAGGAAGAAATAGAATCTAAATTATGAATTTACCTTCACACATTGCACTTCTTCAGAGCGATTAAGTCTACCAATTTTCATACATTCTTCCATAGGTATAAATTTTACAAGAGCGAGCTAAGTTTTGCTAAGATTTGACCCGTTTAAAGGGCGGTTAACACCATTTGGACTTATGTCATGTCCACTTATTTGAGAAGATATTGTGCATTCTATTTCTCATAACAATAAATACGTGAGGGATTTTGAATTGACGATATGTTTTTTTTTTTCTATAACTCAACATACATTCGCTCAGAATTTTCAGACAAAGCTTGTATTCTGTTAACATCTGTCATTTTCTTCATTTCCTTTCATTACAAATATTCACTATAGCCGCTACTTCAATGAAAAACGACGACACCTTCACAACACAAAAGGCGACGACTTTAACAATTAAATTTAAAAATGGAAATACGTTCATATACTTTTAGCAAACTGATTCTTTGCATGTCATCTACTGCAGAACACTTTTATTACTTGGCCTTAAATGCAATAATATTGATCAACATTTTTAAAGTAAAGGAAAAACAAAAGAAAACAAATAAATTTTAGATGAAGTGGAGGTTATTTTGTAAAATAACGTTAAGACGAGAAAAGTGTAATATATAACAAGTAGTCGATAAAATTATTAAAATAGTTAACATGAATAGATGCCTATATGAAACATTTAAGAAGCAAATTTTTCTTAATGTTTTATCTGACGATTATTTTCATTTATTTTCGATTTGTTTTCTCCTTTTATATCTCGTTTTTGGTCATGTATCAATCGCAAGCAACATTTCTAACACTATGTTCGATCTATATTAAATGATAATATAATTGTGCAACCTACAGTAATTGATCTTATGCGAATAATATTAAATTTTTAAGAAAAACAATATTTTTGTTTCATTTTAAACAAAATCGGAACGCTAGTTTTCTGATAGGTGAAAAGGTATATTATATCATATGTGTAATGACAAAAAAAACAAAAAACAAAATATAAACCTATAAGAAACCACCAAATAATATAATGAAACCAAAAATACTACAAATATAAGAGTTATAAATTTATTATATAGTATTGTTGTTAATTGTATAGTGTATATGTAACAGATAATAAATTAAATAAAAAAATATTCACAAAAAAAGAAGTGTTTTCATAATTTTTTACTGACACATTGATTTATTGGAGGAAGAGAATATACAAATTTATCATTTCTTTTATAAAAAAAAAATAAATACAAAAAAAAAACGAAAAAAAAAGAAAGAAATCAATGTTATTTTGTACGTATTTACATACATTTGTAGGACATTAGATGTGTAGACTGGGGAAAATAAATTGTAAATGTTGAATATATTTTAATTTATATCTTATGTTGTGCTATTCTGTTTGAACTATACGTATTTATGTGTATCTCATAGGAGGAGGAAAAAAAATTATCTTAGATCGATGTTACCTGTATATATAGATATATGGAATCACGTTACTGGTGTAGAGAGTTTACTTATTTTCGGTCTTACTTTTTGAGCGTTTTTACATGTTTTTCTCTATGAGTTACACTTATGCTGTTTTATGTTTTTATTTTTGTTAGAAAATGTGAATGAAACACCAAAACAAACAAGAATATTGTCTTAAAAAAATATGAATTTTAGTAAATAAACAACCGAATGTATCTAACGAAATTTTCAAGCACAAATTTTTATACCTTAAGTAAATATTAATGATGAAAAATAATAATCATATATATATGTATATATATATACCATATGTATGTTGTACACGTATGTATATATATGTATATAACAGTAAGGTGTGTCCTCCTCGTCTGTTGTTTTAATAAAGAATCACTACATGAATATTTTTTTTTTTCAAGGGAGGTGTTTTTTTTATAATGAGCTAACAAGAAGTCAGCGTGAAACGCACATAGATATTCCATTATAACAAAAAGAAATATCTAATAAATAACAAAATTGTTACATGTATATTTATAAATACGATATCTTTGTTTTACAACAAAGTTACGTTATTAATATTAGGATAAATCAAGAATAAGATATATTCGCAAAAGCTAGACGATACCATCAATCGAAGCTACTACCAAGATTTGAGTGTATTTATAAATAAAATATTATACAATGGCAAGGAAAAATCTTCATCCAAAACTGTATATATAGGTATATGAAAAGTAAACTTCCCTAGAAATTGAAAATAAAATTGCAAAAAGGAAAAACCACAAAAAAAAGTAGTCTTAGACCATCTGAATAGGTAAAACTTCAAATATCGTGAACTATTGACTTACAATACAAGTAATAATTTATTTAAAAAAACATATTGTACCTTTAGATAATTACAAATTCCTTAAGAAATAAATCAATAATAACTGTCAATAGTAAATAGACGAACGAAAACAAATTAAAAAAAAAACACAAATCATTTGGCAAGTAAGTAATTTGAAGACAAAAACAAAACAAAAATTAAACTTCGCACTAGATATAAAATAATAGTTTATTTTCAGTATTCATTTTATTCTCATAGAATCTTTTATTTCTCTGAAGAATAACAGAAGACCCACCCTCCTTCTCTCAACAACAAAATATAAAAAAAACAACTTTTTTAAATTACTGCACACGTTAAATTTTGTACACTCAACTTCTCAAAAATACACGAAAGTCATTTTTATTACAAAACAACAACAAACCAAAAATATAACTCGTCAAAATTATTAATATGAGAAAGTAATAAACTGCCCAACATGTTAAGATAATTATAAAACATTTTTAAGTTTGGTGAAATACAAAAAATAAAACAAATACAACTTTTATACAAAATCCAGAAAAAAATAAATAAAAAACATTAAATCAAGTAAAAAAAGGACAAGGAACATTTTATAAAAGAAATTATAGAAAGAAAAGGAAATAGAAATGAAAATCATAAACATCACTGACACTTATTAATTTTTAAATGAGAAACAATTGAAAACCGTCATATACAAAAATCCAAATGAAATAAATTGTTTAATAATAATATGTGTGCCTGCGTACTTGTATGAATGATACTTCGTTAAAGTCATATATACATATATTTAAACCAACCACTCAAAACTACAAAAAAAAAACCAGCGCGAATAAAATAGACCATGATTTTTGTGTATGGTGTGACTGTGTTGATATAAACTGAAGGAAAACATAACTCTCACAACAAAGTTTAACACACACCTATCATTGAAATAAATTTGAAGGCATAAAAACACTTAGTATTTACGGGAAAAAATGTCATTTCATTTAGATAACAAGAAAAAAAAAAGGAGTTGGATTATTCATAAATTATTAAATGAATACAAAACAATTATTTAGTTACAAAGAAAAAAAAACAGAGTAAGAACAGAATATAGATGAAGAAAATATATTGATATACATTTAAGATAAATATAAAATGAATACATTTATTGAGGTACATATAAAGATGAAATTATAAGTAAAATATAAAAAAAGAAAACAAAAAAGTGAAAATTATGGTATAGAATGATACCGTAATGAAATTATACATCATAAGAAAAATAATGTACGTGTTGGTTTGAATTCAAGAGCATTAAAACGTTAGAAAAAATTAAAGATAAACAATTTGTTTTAATTGAAGTCGTCTTCGGAGACCCACCTGTTTGACTTGTTATGAAAAAAAAATATATGTGACAAATTAGAGTGCCAGAACCTGAGTTGGTATTCGCTTTCAACCATTCTCTGGAAAAAATGAAGATTTTGTAGGCAAATCAACTGCCTTGTGGTCAGCTACATGATATGGCCGCATTTATCGCACAATTCAGAAATCATTTTAATGAAGACATTCGTGCTACGTTACCCAACTATTGAAAAATAAAACGCCGAAACCAAAAATCTAGAAATCTAAATCCCGATATGCACAGCATCCAAAATAAACAAAATTAAATTTCCGGAACCCCTAAAGCAGAATCTTTGAAACAGTCTTGAAATATTCACTCAGTACTTGATTTCATTTCACACCTACTTCAGTGGAACTACAGCCCACGAGCGACCAAGACCTTGCTTCTACAACAACTGCTCGTGTTGTGCGTGGTATTGTTCTCTCACTAGTAGAGGGGACCTACAGTTGTTTTCCGACTCCGAACAGCGAGATTTGAGAAGCTTTTTATAGATAATACTCTTTTAGTGTTGTCATCAACTTGAAAGAGGTGATGCCGTGAAAGAATGCGAGGTGTCGCGTCCAGGAATCGAACCTAGATCTTCTGCGTGTGGGCCGACGCACTTACCCCCTGTCCCATGACGATACACCTACTTTACATCCTACAAATGTCCACTTGGAGGAAGGTTGTAAGTCTGCTATGTTTTTTCGGATTTCGTTTTTGAAATTATATTTTTAGCTCTTGAGACCTATAGCAGTTCGGAATCTTGTCCCCTACCCAAATCGTAGAACTTTCTGTTCGAAAAATCAACTAATGCACTTGATGTGAGTGATGTCCAATTGAAATACATATGAGGATAGTTAAGTGATATCGTAGCCTTTTGCACGATTAATGGGAGAATTTGTGTTGGGCTTCCCTATTTGGCTGACAATTATTAAATTGACTCGTTGATCTGTAATCAGAAATTGGTAATAAAGCCAAATTAGGGACTGCTGACTTCGTATTTGTTTCAACTTATTGTATACGAGTGTAGAACAAATGTTACAAAATTTTCTCTTATGAGCTTTGTAGCTTTTGTTTAAGTAATTCAAATGCGACATAGGCGGTGCTGTCGAGGTTATGTAGTGAAAGTATGAGCATATTAAAAAAAAGAAAGCAATTGTCCAAACGAGATTTTTATGTATGTTCGTATGTGTCATGTATTTTAATTTGCCTTGTATAAACTTCCTTAGTATTTTTAATCATTTTTCTACATCAAATTTAAATACATTGTTGACAGTTTATAATTCCATTTATTCTGAAAAAGTGCTTGCAAATGAGACAGTAAATAAAAAGTTAAATAATTGAACTTAATTTGTTCTCCCTTATTTCTGTTGTATAAAATGCCTTGACAAGTTAATTCTAGAATTTGTTAAATTCTCCTCATACAAAACCTCAAAAGCTCAACAAGATATTTAACTGGAATCTTGTTACGTTATTTTCGCCCATTTATCTGCAATTTAATGTTTATCTGCACTCAGATACAAACATTGCTCCAGTTAAACCAATGGCCAGGATAATAAACAATCCATAGCATTCCGCATCATTAGCACTGTGTTCTGGCTCCATTTAACATCGATTACTGTTGTGCTTCGCAACTGCAGTAAGTCGCAAGCTATCGCCAGCAAAACCAACAAAATTGTACAGACGTGTAACCGCCTAACTTTGCAAATCTTATGCAGAAACCTAACAGAGCTCACCCTGACTTTCGTATTGAAACATGAATATGCACTAATTTAAAACTAAGCCCAAAACACAAAAAGCCGGCCAGCCGATCACATTTATATTCCACCTCATATGTACATTCAATCTCATCCCAACCTCGGTTGTGGCGGGAATGTGAACCAAACTTCTACCCTCTTCACCTGCAAAAAGAAATAATGAACGCTACTCAGTGAAAATGATGCAAAATAAAAGCCAGCAAAATTAGATAAACACACAATTAAGTCATTTCAACAGGGCCAGGATACAGCCAGTACGGACGGACACGATAGTTTACTTATATTGTCCGCAGTAATTATTCACGAATAATTAATCCACAGCGAGTTCTCTTTCTCTCTGCCCCCCATGGAACGTGGAGCAATGCCTCAAAATATCTATAGAGCTCAAAAATAACTTACGAGCACGTAAAGTGTGCTTCAGGACATAATTTATTCACTCAAAATAAACCGTTGGGGACGGGGTTGTGACACCACCACTGACGAGGGACAGCGAGGGAGGCAGTACAACCACTACAAAGGAGTTGTGTGCCACCACTGCTACTCCTGCCTTTGATTATATTGTTTCCAGAGACAAGGGAGATAAGTTTCAATTACCTCCAATATGGGCACTTCTGCATATGTATGTATGCATGTACATACCAGTAGGACAACCAGAAAGAAAATGCCAAAAATCAAACCAAATTCAACCGCTCTTAACCTGCACACAGTCGGCAATTTGAATGAAATTCCTGAGGAGTAGCGTAGCAACATGTCGTACATCCCCAGGTTCCTGCTGGGGGTTGGCTGCTAACTTTCATTATCATGGTACCGTCGTCATCATCTTCATCATCAACCCAATCACCGCTATCAGCGTAGCATGGCATATTAGAGGCGGCACGGCCCCATCAACGAGGCAAAAAAAAACTTTTCCTTTCACTTGAAAGCTCTGTGGCGAATGGAGCTTTTGGTCTCCAATTAACACCCTGAGTGAAGCTAACTAAAAAACCATCCCTTGGCAGGTGTGATGCGAACAGCAGAATCAGAAGCGAGTCGGCCGTCGAAAGGGAAAGTGCACACGTCAGAACAGTGATTTAGTTTCGTACCACACATTCGAAATCGTATCGGAAGGGGGGACGCATAATATGCGCGTGTGTGCTCATAAGTGTGTATTTAGTGAGAAGTGTTCTTAAGAATGCCTTTCAATGGGGTTGTCTGGCGAATTTCTGTGTTCGTATCGTATCATGTGCTGTTTGGTGTGATAGTGTCTAGCCTTCCGTCGGTTACAGCTGCAGCTCAGCTAACTGAAAAGTTGCTAGCAGCGGATGCGCCTGAGCACTATGCAACGGCTACGGATAAGACAACTTCGTATTCGGTGTCAGAACCGAGTCGTTTGGTGAATTTCGGAGAAAATATTCAGTTTCGGAATGGTGAGAATCTTGAATATTTGAATTTTCAAATTTTTTTGCAGCGAACTAGTAAAACTCAGAATGACGGTTTTAAGAGACCTCTAGAGGTCGGATACAACTTCATGGCTTGTCAGCACGTTGTAAAGCGTGATAACGAATTTGACTAAACTGTAAACTACATTGGAATTAATTAAATGAGGCATGAATTCAGTGTTTTGCGGCAGGCTTGTGTACTTTAGATCTGATTCCGAAATTGCGTGCTTAAACCAAGGTTATAAAAAATTTCATGATGCCATTTCCTACCAACCTGTCAACAAAACATTTATTTTTGCCATGCTAAAATATGATTGAATGAGATGAATTTATGCAGAAAACCTCTGGTTGTTGTTGTGGAGGTTGTACCAGCGCGGCGCTACGCACAATTTGAGGTAGTTAATTTTAAGTTTTTTTCATGTATAATAAATCTCGCGAAGGCGAACTCTTTGAAATATGCATATTTGAGAAAATATCATCACGATGGAGGTATTACATTCGATATTCCAATAAGGAAAAAATCGATCTTTCTGTTATTTCTGTGTGAATGGTAACTGGAAACAATTTCATGCCAATGAAACATTCAATTTTGCGAAATTTGTAAAAGATACAGTCGTGAAAAATATCATATGTACAATGATGAACGTAGGGGTCCACGCACTTACGCAGTACGCCACGGCGGTAACTTCAGTTACAATGAAGAATTCTTAGCTCTCGTGCATCAGTATCTTTCTCTGTTTCGCCAGTCTGTTTATATATTTTTAAATTCGTGCATATTTGTTTTTGAGGAAAGGACTACTGGGGAAATCGTTAAAGTCAATCCTAGCCGTCAGTGCCTAGTCATCCTCAATAAAAAGATGATGAAAAGCTCTCGCACTGCTCCATCTATACTTTCCGATGTATAAGCTTCTTCCATATTTTAATATTGCTGTTGTTCGACGATGAATTGCACTTGTTTTTTAAAACACTGGTTTCGCAGAAATTCAGTTAGCCATACGCTATTTTCTGAATACTTCCGATGTAATAGCTTTGACTTTGTGTGGGAACTTTCCCATTAATCACAACATTTTACTATTGTCATACCACTTGCTGATTCAGCTAACTTTTACATCTGACACAAAGCAAAGTTTGCAAATTCACAATCTTAAATAAAATTTATTGCAATCTAAAAAACTAATATAAATAGAAATCTGATCTGCTATTAGTCACTCCAATACAAACTGTGTGGTAATCACTCTATATCTATTAAATTTTACCTACTTACTTATCTGGGCTGCTATTCCTGACTTTATCTGGCTTTCATTCTCAAAGGTCAAATCACAACAGTAAATCGGCCACAACTTACTGAATAAGATTTAAATTTTACGAATAAATAAAAAAAAAAACTTGTCAACCGTCAAAACGATCGGCTGGTTAGAAATGTAAGTGTACTCAAAACGTTCTGCTCGCACGTACCATTTTACGGTCACTGTCATGTCATTGCGCGACCGCCAAATTTCAAACTGTACAATGATTTTCCACAAATTCCACTTTATATGTCAAAGCCCAACCAGGTGTTGTTGTTTTTCGTATAATGGTTTAGTGTGCTCTGCTCCTAGACATCAGCACCGGGGTAGTTTTTACTCCAAAAAGACTTTTCTTGAACGAGTTTGCATTTTTGAACCAAAAAATTCGTTACAAAAGATGGTTGGTAGTAGTTGGACAACAAAATCTCCAATCCTTTGGAATCCTTTGAAAAACTTCCAATCTTTATTTTCTACATCTAGCAGTAAGTAAGTTATCACTAGTTTATGGTAATTGCACTCATCGAGTAAAAAGTAAAATAACTTGAAAATAAACTTGAACAGGATAAACAATAGAACACACTCAAAGATGACACCTGTAGAGCCACCATGCGTCGTCTCACAAGCTTAAAGATCTCTAATTTTTCCATGGCACCATCTCTTTCGAATTGCTGTCCAGCAGTAAACCCTACTCGTGAGAGAATAACTGCACTCGCAATATGAATGGTAGCTTAAGAAGGTAGTGCCACCAAATTAATTTACATAAATAAAGATACATTTACGTTCAACGCTTCGTGGTCTCACTTTTGACACTTGGATATCAAAAAGCACATCTGAAATTGATGTATCCATGAATTATATTCGCTTTTATTATGCTTCCATTATATATGTACATCTTCCACAGATATTACCCGAAGTCGTCGTAGCGTTTTCCATGTACGTTGGAATCCCAATGAAAAATACATAGTTGAAAGTAAAGAAAAACCTGCTGTCAATCGCACTAAACTCTCTCCTCACCCTCGCTTTGCGCTCTCAAAGAACACAAAACTCACATTGGATCCCAAATTGTACATGTGTCACGATAAATACGCGGAAGGATGCTACAACAAGACAATAGCCTTTCGAACAAGAATCATTCGAACCCTGGAAAAGTCTATGGGCGAATCACTTAACGAAACTAATTACTACCACGTAGAGTACAAGCCCATGTTCGGAACGAGCTTCGAAGAACAATACTATCCATCGAGTTGCTTGGTGCTTGAAGCCGGGGTAAGGGTTTTACGGCGAAGAGATCCTCCATTCAATAGGCTGGAGTTTGGAAAGCTTTTTCCAAAGAAGAAGATATTCCGTGATGTAAAGAATATTAAGACTTGTGCCATCGTCTCGAGTTCCGGATCGATGGCCGGCTCAAAATTAGGCAGATTCATCGGTAAGCTACGAAGATTGACAGTTGATTGCCATATGAGTAATATATCGTTTCTCTGTCTGTATTTCTTTTTAGATAGTCACGATATTGTGATGAGGTTTAATCATGCTCCTACTCGCGGATATGAAGTTGATGTGGGCAGTAAAACAACTATCCGAGTTGTTAACTCTCAAGTGTGACTCTATTTATATGGGAAATGATTGGTTTTTATGAAGTTTTGTTTTTGTTTCCTTAAGGTTGTCACAAAGGCCGAATTCAATTTCACCAGAGCGAGGATTTTCCAAAATGTTACCATAGCAGCATGGGATCCAGGAAAGTATAACGGAACTCTTGGCGATTGGCTTACGAATGCCGATTACGACTTATTCACCAACTATGAAATATACCGTCGACGTTATCCGAAATCTCGAGCGTACTTAATTGATCCTCATTCAATATGGCGTCTATGGCAAGGGCTCCAAACGTTCTCCGGGAAGCCCATTCGGAAGAATCCGCCAAGTTCAGGATTTATTGGTAAGTCAAAATTTTAAAAGACGCTTAAAAGTTTAGTTAAAACTCCACAATGTAATGTTGAGCTTCTGCGACAGTATTCATAGGAACTTGACATTGCATGACAAAGAGTATACACGGCTTATACCAGAGATCCCAAAAGTCTTATAGAGTCAAAATTCGTAAGCCATAGAACTTTAAAAGTTAATTGTGGCGGAGTAGTCCGATGACCCATCTATTCTTAATTCTTTAGCGATTCCAATCAAGGGGGCTGCAGGTTTACAGTTTGCCTTTTTAAATTTTGGTTTGTCAAAATTTTGGCTTTTCGAAATGTTCAGAATTTCGGATCTCTATCACTTTAAACATTTTGAAACCAAACGCAAGTTTCCAAGTGTAATTCTATGAGGTTGGGGAATAAGTTCGTACAGTTTTTATCGTTTTTCTTTTAATATACACGCATAGCGTTACAACATTAATTAAATCACTTGCGAAGTTCAATTTCCTTTGCTTACCCAAGTGAGTTAAAAGTCCACAAACATAATACAGTTCAAAGGGATAAATTTCACATTTGTAATATATTGTGCAGATTGATGCCTACCCATATTGATGGAAATATGGGTAAGCATTCTGTTCCCCCTTCAAAGCAACTGCCTTACCATAGACCATAATATTGAAGCGACGCAAAAATAAAACCCACAAGTCATTTAGTCTTGCCCTGGCTAGAGCTGAGCATTTGCAAGGTAAGTGTTCTACAGTTTCTTCACAGTTCCTTTATGTAACGGTGCAGAGCAGAGCAGACCTAGAAGATCGAGGCATTAAGCATCACCTGGATCCAAATGTGATAGTCGATAGACATCAGGGAGTGGTTAAGGAGTTTGTCGACCTCGGTTCAAACGTTTACAAAACAAGGAACATTTTGATTACCAAATGATGTTGTTTCAGCCTGTCTATATAGCAAGGCTCAAGACTCCTCATTTGCAGAAACAAAATGATGCTCCATAAGGTGCCCATCTTACCAGTACATTTATATAGAACAGAGTGTTGTCTATCTACAACAACTTCGCGTACGTGGTCTTCGTGGACTTCGAAACGGTCGACGATCGCACCGATAAAGCATCGTAAAAGAAACTAAACAAGTCTGGAGTGTTCCTCGGCAAGAAGGTGGTCGTCAACAACAACATGGACATCGTCACAGCCCTTGAGAACTTTTCGCATTTTAATCTCCTTAATCTGAAGAACATCAAGGCGGATGAGATAAAACCGAATCCCAGGGCTCCAGCTGCTTTACCTCCATCGTTGACATCGAACACACTCACAAGGCCTCCAAGGATTCCAACGATTCTGGCTGATTCCCCTCCAGACCACGCGTTTCACTTACTGCACCATTCGCTTGTTTGATCAAACCTAAAACTTACTTTTTTATTTCCATTGTAAATGTATTTGGAAAAAATTGTGGACTTAAGATTCACTTGATCTTTAGAATTGCGGACTTGAGACTTGAAACTTCGTCGACTTCGGGCTTAGTTAATAAAATTAAAATTTATTCCAACCAAGTGAGCCATAAATTATGACTTGTTAACATATGTCACTGGACGACCTCCTCTTAATCAACTTTGTGATGCTTAAAATAGTCCAGTTTGGCATCTTTTGATGGGGTAATTTCAATCAATTGAACTTTTCCAATCTGTAGGTGTAAAGATTCTTGGTGACAACTCCATTCCTTTTGAACATTTCCTAACCATGCAGAGCAAGTGTCGAGAATGCTGCTTTTTTGTACAGCATAATGAACTCTCCAGATGAAAGTATAAAAACACTCCTACAAACATTTCCCCCTATTTAATCCCCAACAAACCATTTAAAAAATACAAGCTTCCAGTTTAACGAAAATAAATAATTTTGTAGGCCTATCACTCTTGTTACCGCACTGCCCATATATTGACTTTATTGAGTACATCCCCTCGACAAGGCTTAACGGACGCTGTCACTACTACAGTAAAGAAGTAAGGACAAAAACAATTTCCGTACACTGCCGTGTAATTAATATGTTTTTTTTTTCAGATGAATTCAGCTTGCACATTTGGCGCTTGGCATCCCTTAGCTGCGGAAAAACTGATGGCTCTGGACATGAATATTGCTGATGATCTATCTGTCTTTCAGTTTGGCATACTCCGCATTCGTCGCCCGGACAAACTCCTTTGTGGCTTCAACTTTCTCGGCTTCTAAAATATCGTATCTCGAATAACATATACTGTCTAACACAATCACTTACAAGTTTTGTCTACTATTCAAAAACATACATACATATGTACATACATAACTTATTTCAAACGAACTTTTAAAATACAAAACTCATATGTGTTTACACGTGTAAGCAATCCTCATGTGACTTCTAATTTAACATTGCACTTTGTAGGAACTTGTCGAACACACGTAGTTCGCTTACAGGACATGCATTATTTCATCGATCTTGAGGTCGAATCAATAAACAAAGGTTCTGATTCCACTGAGATCGAATACGAGTACCTCGAGGAGACCTCAAAGCTCGTCGCGTAGGAGAGAGGAATTATTGTTCATTGAAATGTGCGTGCTGACAATTGATTTTTTTGTCCCATCCTCAAGGCAAGAACGTTGATGAGCTGTCGATTTCATTGTCATTCAGAACACTTCAGGAGATTAGTCATTAAATGCAGTCTTATTGTGAAGTAACAGTAAATGGACTTCTGCATTAAAATTTCCGCTTTTTTTGTTGTTGTTTTTGTTTTTGTTTTCCATATCGCCTGCACTTCTATATAGCGGTACAAGTTAAGTGTTCCTAAGAATTACTAGAACAGCCTTAATCCCAAGTACCTGCTCGCATTCAAGTCGCATCCTCGTCGCTGACTAGACACCGCAGCACTTCAAGTAAATTTACAACACTTTAGTTGGAGACAAGAGGACTATCAAACGGCGTCAGGTGTCACATTAATTTTATTCATCACCATGGCTTTCCACAAATGGGGAAACGTCAAAACAGTGGAAGACGAGGGAATAAGTAGGAAATTGATGGCAACACTTTAACCAATAAACTGGCTGTGCTGTTCTATAATAGCGCGTGAGTCGAATTGGATAAATGAACGCAGTCCGTCAAGCGACATAAGTTTCTCCTGCAGCGAAAAGCCTGTGCATAAGCCACCCACATGTGTCGCTCGGATTTGAATTCATTTATTGTGCAAATAATCTTTTGCACTCATAAACAACTGATTTTCAAATTACTCTGTGTTTAGTGTTTAGTCAATAATTAGCCTGCCAGTCGATAGATTTTTAACGTCGTCCGTGTGGCGCACTGACTAATTGTTCGCAGGAAATTTGAAATTGTTTCTTGGTGGAATTGCTGACTAATTTCGTAGCAAAATGATGAGCAAATCTGGGGGTATTTACAGGCAATGTAATGAAAGCCTGTGATTGTTTACAACGAATATTGCTACTACTTAGCGACAGATTCTTTGATGCCAGAAGATTACGCCTGCTTCATTTCGAATATTGATTCCCGGACGGAACGCCTCGCATTTTTTCACGGCACCATCTCTTTCGATTTTTTGACAAAACTCAAAGGGTACCGATTCTCTATTTTAAGCTTCTCAAAACTGGCCGTTCAAAGTAGGCAAGACACTGTAGGTCCTTTCTACTCGTGAAAAAACAGTAGCACGCACAACACGAATACTTGTTTTTAGAAGTTAGGCCCTGGTACCTTGTGGGTTGTAGAGCCACTGAATTGTTACAGTGTTCAGTGATGACGTACCTAATCTGCTGAACCTCAATGAGCGTCTTAATATATTGCAATCCTCCTTGATGCCACAATGTCCCGGCATTAACATTAAGTTTACATTTCGTCCACTGATTATATTCGGCGCAAAAAAGGGCGGCGTCATCAATGATGAAGCCAAACAGACAGTCAGCTCTAAATGTTAATCGAACTGACTTATAGCCACAGTCTGACCGAAGGATATATTCTGTTACTACGGGCCGATAAGAACAGCTGAAAAATTCGTTTCAGCTTTGTCATGCGTCATACGGTAGTGACCCCTGTGTGGAAGTATCGTGGTGGCTGTAACTCAGATCTCAGTAGACTATGATTCAAAGAAATAAAGTGATGTAAGAAGAACCTCGTCCTGTTCCACTGAGGACTGGTTGCCATTTAAGGCGAGAGATTATATAGGACCTGGGTTACTCGACTCTTGGTAAATAAATTCCGTAGTGTTAACCAACAGTCTGTAGCATTAGGGATAAGAAACGAGAGATTCCATTGCGGACTGGCTGAAATATATAAGAATATTACAACTGATGCCACTTTTTTCTTTAGCCAGGAGAGAGTTCCTTGGTTGGCATGATTTCAGACAGAAATACGCTACAGCACATTGGAAGATTGTACAACGGTTAAGATCCTTAGAGTGGATGGCAATCTAAATGTCAGCAATTTTCTTCGATACATCTTTGCAGTTGCACAGTTAACCATTCAGACAATATGAGTCTCAACACAGTCATAGAAGGAATGCTATAATGAGAAATTCTTTCCAAATACTCTGATCAAAAGTGTTTTTGAATTGTCTACTTTTTTCAGTGACAGAGTACATTCTTCCTAAACGTTTCATTGGATCTAGAGAAGACGAGTGATAGAGAAAAATGAGTGCAATGGTTGCGTTAAGGGTTTGGTGAAACAGATTTTGACATTGCAGTTCACAACTTTGTTTACAACTGCCTACCACACAGGAACTCCGTAGAGGAGGTGTTTGTCTACATGGCAAAACATGCATTGTTTTAGGCAAATGGCTGTAATGCTTTTGGTCTTGATAATTGGGCCGTAGCTTAGTAATTCATCTCTTTCCAAGGCCAGGAGTTTTACTTTGGTGCTCAATTGCAGACCGTTCAGTGAAGGGATTCCGAAGTTGGTTGCCTAGGCCTTGACTTTCGAATAGCATGTAGAACAGTGTCATTTTAGGATAGAATTGCAGTTTATATATTATATTATAAGAAGAGGTGAGAGGACAAATTTCTATCGGGTGCGGCTGCTGACTTTTCTACCGCCGTAATAATTTGAGTTTAATTGATTGGAGACTCTGTCCATAGGACCTAGTTTTTTAAGGGACCACTCGTGCTCTACGTGCTATCAGCAATCCCACCATTAAGTTTATTGTCGACGCCGAACGGCAGAATTACAGAATCTTTAATTACTCCTATATTTTCTGTATGTTGCCAGCACCCCAAGAGGGTAGATTCGTGGTAAACTGAATGAATGCCCAATGAAGGATTCAAATGTAGACCTATCGCGTAGGAGTTGACGCACTTATCCACCCCTTTACCACGCCAACCCCCCCTTTAAAAAATGTACTCCCCCTTGTAAAGATGGCAAATGTAGCATTTTACAAAACCATAACGAAACACTAAGAAAAAGCAAAATGTGAACCAGTTACGAAAATAAATCCAATTTACATAATAAAACTCTGACGCAGCCAGCTGCACATCCATCAAATATTTTGACAAAGGTTGCTGACCTGGAGCATGCGAGCAGAATCATTCATGACTTCTGAAATGGGGATGATTTGCAGTTCCAAAGATCTTCCTTTGTTAACATCAAAACCAGCCGTCACCGTCAGCGACGAGACAAAGTTAGGTGCTTCAGAGAACACTTTTCAGAAATACTTAATTTTGTTTCCTACCCCTACCATAGGTCGCAGACATGAAATCTTTTATTCGTCCAGAAAATCACCAATACGCTTCGATGCCAGTAACTTTCGCTGTGACCGGCGACGGCGTGCTTGAAATCACTAAGCGTTTTGTTTCGTGGTTTGACTTTTTTTTGTTTAACTGATTGCTGATATTGATTCATTGCGTTCACTTTCATGGAATCGAAATAACGCTCAAGGGGTTACCGGATGAGTTAATTGGAAGAGTAATAAGTTTCGGTGAATATAGGGGGATTCTTTGTTCGTGGTTACATTTCCCACCAAGTAATGATTTGCAGCGAAACTGAAAGGAATTCAGGTGTTTGCCTGTGGATATTGTTAGTAAGCTGTAAAATTGGTCTCTGACTGTGAAGTCACTTACCAACAAAAAGTGCGTTACAGCCCACAAGCAATCAGTGCCTAGTTCCATTCGGATGTGTTCTGTACCGCAACAAGCCGATCTTATGTACCTTATCTAAACACATGTTCTTGGATCTGCAAATCGGTCACATTCTGCACATTCTGCCCACATGACAAAGTCATCAAAATATACTATTCTCACTATTCTTATTTAAAAAAGCCACTGTTCATCATTGTATCCCGCAGGATCTGCCGTGTTTCTCACAGTATAATTTAAGAATTTTAGCCGCTGTGAAACAGTGGGTAAGTACGTTGACTGACACGCCAAAGCAAGGTGCAACTTCTTTCGATTTTGGGATAGCGCTAAAAATGGTCTTTACAGATTTCGCTACCTTCTTTAAATTTTCCACTTTTCTGATCTGTATGAAACAGTGTGCTCCAACTGCAAGCGGACGCTTTTCCGGCTCAGGAACATATGCATACGTTGGGCAAACCTTCTGGGAAGAACTGAAAATTCGAATTTTCTTATGCAAACGTAGTAATTCAATAGTAAGTTTAGAAATTTTAACGGCACACGAATGTGCCACGGTGCAGAGTTGACTTAGAAGATGCAAACATGGTTTTAAGGTTTCAACTCTTTCTTGGGCATACTTTAAAGTACATATTTTGCATTGTCTGACATTCACACTCAACCATTGATTAGTTTCAATTAAGGACCGTATGATGCCAAGTTACAACTGAAATTGATATTTATATAAAATATGGAATCAACTCAAAAGTGGTGCTTGGCATTCAACTTACGAGGTTTTTGAAAAACAACGGTTGCCTTGACCCAAAGGGAGAAACAACTCTGAATACCGTTTTTCGTTGAATGCCAGTTGGAAACTTGAATAGCTAGACAAGTTTTTTGTGAATGCATAACCGTAGGCCAAAGAGTCACAGAGTACGACATAAGTCAATATTTGCACATATCCGCACTTGTTTGTTTGGGTTTAAAGCGCTTTCGATGGAGAAGAAGTTAAAGAAATCGGGTACAAGTGAGAATACTATGAGTGAAATTTCTTAACAGAAATCCTTTTCAGATTGTCACTGATCATTCGATTGACTCTCCTAAGAAACAAAAGAAATTCAGAAAACCCTTTAAATGTGATTCACTCATCAAAAATCACCCCAAACATCATATTTCAGTCCACCACGCTTCGTGATCAGAATTCAAAACAATTGGCACAGTGCGCTTAAGTCAATGCGTCAAAAATGAATTTCATCTACTCCCAGAAAATGAGTGAATTGATTAACCGAAATTATAGGCTGTCTGGAGAATGAACTCATGACTCACCGATATTAGACAAAACTGAATGATCTTATCTGTGGTTAATGCGTCTTGTTTTGGCCGTTATTGTGTTCGACCACAGCTGCATTGTCATGCAGTTCTGGGCAATTCGCATAACTCAGAGCGTGTCGCTAAAATTACGGCCCATTTACTACAGCCGGCGACTGGAGGAGTTTTTTGGCAACCGAATGTGACTGGAATAAATGATATTGTTTGTTATTATTTGATTTGCATTAAAATTCTTCGATGAGACTTCCTCATTCCTCAGTGAAGGGTTGTTGCTCGGTGAACCGAGTTATGTGTTCTGATCCTTAAGCAGACTGATGGTGTTTTGGGGATTCTGTTTTGTTTGATTTTCTTGCATTTAATATAAATCTCATGTCCCGGCGCAGGAGTGATTGAGTTTAAAAATATTCCAGGAGACAAATTTAGAATTTTTATTCATTCGAGATTCGTATCTGGATGTGGGTGAAAGGCTGATCAATGAAGTGCATAACAGTTTGCATAAGACATGCTTACATCATGTTATGCCTCTCGCTTGACTGAGAAAACATACACTGCTCGAAAGGACATCATATGAAGTGAATCTGATTAGGTGGGAGTGTGAATCACGCACAGCTCTTTAATTGCACTTCATATTTTTATGACTACAGAAAAAGGAATACATTCAAAGCTTGCGTAAATCTTTGAATGATAAAATAATAATTCTTCGAAGAGCTCGAGTTGAACTCATTTTATTCGCTTTAAAAGAAGCTCGCTTCCAAAATGTAGTTTCGGAAAATTTTAAGACTCTAAAGCCCTATCTCCATAAATCTGCGTTCTTAAATTGTAGATGCGTAACCATGTGTCGGTACTCATAATTCAAACTTCAAGAGATCATTTCCATGACAATGAATCAGTTCGTGAATAAGCTTTTCTTCCTTAATTGCACTGACTCACGATCAGCGGCGATTGGTTTTGTACAGTATTCTCTTTAAAACTTAACCAACTTGACAGGAGTCCATCACAATGACATCCAGACGCATTAAGTAACGCAAGCCACGCCTGCATCTAAACGTCTAAACGTGACGTTTAAATTTCAAACGAAATCTTCCAGACATCTAACTTTAAACAGATTTATGTACAACCGATGTCATAAGTATTCCCTATTGTGTCCTTTTTTAAGACTCCCAAGAGCCGAGTCATAAGTTATCATGAATTTTGTTTATAAACGCTCCTAGTGTGCAACCACCGGTTGGTTTTTCCAACCTTCCAATGTACTTTTTTTGGTTTACCTGATAAATACTGACACGAAAAAGCAAGCTAAGCAAACGCAATACATTGGCTGTATCGGTTGCGTTCAAGTTCATGCTGGGTAGTAGAGTGTTGTTTGCTGGGCAAACATCTCAAAAGGGCGTGTGACCTGTCGTCCAAGAGAAACAAAAAAACAATGCAGCACTTATTGGCTCAGATACAAAAATGAGTTTGTATGTGATCGCATTTCATTTGGCCGCAACCAGACACCCACATGCCCACGTCTGGAATATAGGAGAGAAACCACGGAATAACCGTTTACGTACTTAAAAAGAATTTCATGCACGAACTGCTTGAAAATAAAAAAAAATATAACCAGCAGCAGGCAACAGATCTCGAGTGTGCAGCACTCAAGAACAATATTCTCAGGCGTGTATTCGAATAAACGCGAATCTTATCCGTTTGCACCCACACCTCCCGCGTCACAAAATTCGGAACAATCAATTTCGCGCAACAGCGTTCGTTCATGTGTTGTGAATTACAATTGCCTTCACTTTCATGGAGTGTGTCTTACACCGCCTTGTCGCGGCCCGGCCTGAAGTCGGGGATATTGGAGGTCAACACTCTTTACAAATTCGCACAAGTGCAAGGTGAAGATCCTAGAATGAGGCTGAATCGAAGACAACATAATATCACCATTATTTTGATGTTTACACTGTCATGTCATCACGGCTGACCATCGGTGAAGAGTATGTTGATGTTGTTCGTTGCCTATGTCAAATGTTTGCTTGTTGTTTTTAAGGAATGCGCGGTCTGCTATGAGGGAAATTTAAATTCGAACCCATTGAAGTGGTCAATGCTTATCTGTAAACATCACAAGAAAAATCAACGGGTTGACCGCAAGGAGACATCTAAAGCGGTTAGGACTCCAAAGTGCTTAATCAACAGTCGCTGCATCACATGACTCAACTTCTGCATTTCCTTACTTTGATCCCTTATTGACGTCAGTAGCATCTCATATCAGTATCCTCTTGTATTATCTATAAAACTGACCCAAAAATAACAGTAAAATTCTGAAAACGACCACTGACTGGAAGCAAAAGAGCTTCCGGCTACCCACGCGTATTGTGCACTCATTCATCGACGCCTGGGGCTTCCCAAAACGATCTGAGTCAACTTTACCCCAGATGCACTCGTTCAAACTTTTTTCATACGCATGCAAAAAATTCCTCATAATCCGGGGCTCATCATTTGGGCAATCCTTACGCCCTATGATTAATTCGGCGCGCTATTGATATTCAATACATGTGATAAGCAAAGTTCGGGGACTTTGCCCATTTGCCTGCATGCACGTAGGTTTGTAGAATTGTGACTGTGTACATATAAGCAGAGTGATGATTGGTGACTCGTGCTGCTCTCATTTTTTGATGCTTCGTTTTGGGTAGGCTTGAGCGGTCGCAATAACGCGCTAAACGGGTGGTCTGGCACACGTTCGCAATGAGTCATTGACATGTGGCATACCGCAACTTTTCGGTTAACAAACCGATTTACCAGTGAACATAAAATGACAAATTCTTGATCTGAAGATATCTACTTATGTATATACACATATGATCTTGATTTTGGAAGAAAGTTTATCCCGAATCCAGAGGGAATGTGCAAAATGGGCACGTCTATGTACATAACTCAGCTCGAAGATCGTACAATACAGATGTACGGAGAAATTTCGTAGAAAAATGGATGAGTCTATTGGCGCGGCGCGGCATTAGTCATTATTAATGTAAGCATTGCATCTTGTTATACATTTGTGTTCAAGTGTCTTTCCAGACGTTTGAGTAAGCAAGGCACTTGTTTCTTTAGATGAATGCGCCTCTATCCACACATCCACGTAGATTGGCGGAGAGATGGTAATAATATTCATATTCAATAGTGTGGCTACAAATTTTAATTCGAAACAGTTCGTGCAGTTTCAAATTGTTTAATTAGGCGAAAATGTTTCTAAAGCACATTCCATTGTATGAGAATTTCTAAATGAATGAAGCTCATTATTCTACTTGGATGTGTTTTTAAAAGAGCCAAGTTACACATGTAATACAAAAGAGGGTCAACTTTAGATTTATAATGGTTTAGTAGAGACAAAAACAAGTCTATGTTGATGGGAAGATAGGAAATTTCAAATTAACAGGCTAGATAATACTACCAGTGGTTGTGGACTAAATTCCGATACCCAAAATATCAAAAACCAAATCCCGAAATAAAGAAAAGTAGTGGTCGAAGTAGTAGAGAAGTAGGTATGACGGACAAAGTACGCTCAGTAACAGAGCTTCAAGTCGTTGTGGGTTTTGGAGTAGGTGTTCAATCTGGGGAACTCAAACATGCTAATTTTTGATTTTGAATTTCGGGCCGTCTCCTCTTACAGGCAATATGGTTTGAGGTTCTTAAAATCGTAAGTTTTGTGTTTTAAAATAGCTTAGTGTCTTGTTCGGTATTATTTGTCGATTATTATTGATGATGATGAACTGGCTCGGATTAGCTGACGCTTAAGCAAAAAATCGGTTGATAATGTATTCTCCCAGAGATGTAAAAGCTACCAATTGTCAACAACTGTAAAACATCAATTTGCTAGTTTTGAACGTGTTCTTGAAAAGTGCATTGAGTAGATACACTAAAAAAGTCAATATAAAAATATTCATCGAAGAATTATATTATTAATTTGATTCGGAGCGTCACATTTGATTCACGGTTTAATTTGTCACGTGGCATCTTGTATATATTCCAATCAAATAATTTCTGCGTAACCCGTATTTAGTTTGCGGTGCTTGCATAAAATCTAGTTGAAAGGAGAAACAAAGTCATTTATGTGCAAGTGTAACTCGCATTTTAAGAGTTTTGTGACGGAAAGCACATCTTCTTTGTACAATAAATTCCTGAACCTCGGATGGCAATTGTGCGTATATAATGCGACAAGTCTTCTCTGGAGCCTGCAAAAATTCATTGTGTATTTTTTTTTGGTGTCTTGTCTCAAAATGGAAGGATTATAATATGAAATATTAAATTGCGCCCCTGTCTTCATTGTCTGTATGCTTGAAAATGTAGAAAATTACTTAGACAAACGCCACTCATAATGAAAAAAATTCCATCTAAAAAAGCTTAAGCGAAGTATTCTGCTAAATACTGCCGTTGGTCAACTTTACGAAGTTTTCCGCAGGTCTGATGTGTTGAGATGGTGAAATTTCGTATTCAAAAAGTCAGGACTGCTAAATGTAATTTTTTTGTTTGGACTGCAAACAGTGAAATGTTCGACAGAATTTTTCAATGGCTGACATAACACTATTCTTGCTATCAATCCGATAATGAAATCATACTATGTCACTATGTACGTCCCTTTATACTTATTTCTTTGCCAGTCAGTATATCAGAAAACAAATCTTATAGGTAAATTTAAATGTTCAGCGGATTTTATTTGGGGGTGTGTGTCAAAGATAACACATACTTTTTACACTTTTACACAAAGTGGGAGTCTTATGATTGCTTTTATTGGACCTGCTGGACTTGTGGCGCATGCAATCGTAAAACACACCTAAACATTACAACTTTACACTGGTCTAAAATGTAATCGAAAAACCGGTTTAAACAGTGTTGAGTTCATGGCTGCGGAGCTGAGGTCTATTTATGCAAAAGGGATCATCTTGGGAAATAACTTTCCCCGGCTTTAATCAAATATTCGCTCTTCTAAATCGGAGTTTAAAAAAAACTCCAGTAACCCTCTATTCTACAAGCCAAACCTTGTTCCCCTTTAACTAATTATTTGTTTATTCTTAAAAGGATAACTGACATTACTACATAAAACCAAAAAACAAAGTGTCTCCTAAATAATATAGTACAGCAGTTGGAAAAATAAAATCCTTAGTTCTTCAAATACAATGTTGCAAATGTATGTACACTTCCTCGAACATCATCCACATGGGAGAAGTGTAATACGAATTTTTCAGACACGCAGTTTTCAACTGTCCCATGGTCATATAAATCCATTTGACACATCCGTTTTATGAATTTATTATTATTTTCCGACAGAGCATAGTTTTGTATGGAAGTAGACTCAACATTAGCCATGGGGCAGACATGACAGCTGGCTCGCTACCTACCGTAGCAATTCTCCAGAGCCTACGCAAATATGCGTTTGTAATTCAGATACACTTTTTTCGCTTTTGGCAACTGCTTAGTGGTTTCATTTTAAAGGTTTCAAAGTGATTGGTATTCAAAATGGTGGGAACGCTTTAGGCGTAATTGAGTTGTAAGTTTTCCTAATTCGGTTACAAAATTCATAATAAATTTGTTTTATTTGTAATCGCCGACAGGTGATGTTTCTTGTTGATGATTTGAGTGCATTATCATTGCTCGGTTTTTGTAATAACTTATTTTTATTTTATGTTTTTTTTACTAGTAACTACACAATGAATATGTTTAAGTCAATGCCTTGACAGATTTTCTTTGCTATCAGAAAAAGAAAGTGACTCACTGTGTCAACTTTGAAAGGTGTGGCAACCTTAACCGTTTGCTTAAAAAACCAAAAAACCAAGTAACAGTCGGGGAAAAACACACGAACCAGATAACTAACGAACCAGTCCATCGTGATTGTTTTCCATTCTGGTAGTGGATCGATACATAGTACACCTGAAAATACTTATGGCTCGGGGTTGATTTTCATTGCTTTTCACAATGCTGCGCCCAAACAAATGCCACCCTCGTCTAGCAGACTTTTCTACCGAGCAATCCCGTTGACCAACTATTTCAGAACGTAGTTCAGTCACATTTTCACTTGGCATGCGGTTAGTTTGTCGGGCAGAACGGTGGCATAAGGGCCGTCGGTTGTCGTCGGTGGCGTGCCGTCATTGTGTTTCCAAAGTGAAGTGAATGTTAAGAAAGGTTAAGAACTGAGTTCACATGTATCAATATTTAACAAGTCATGTGTACGCGCATCCATACATATGTAGGTAAATGTATTTTATGGATTGGATGCTTAATGGATTGCTTTTCTCAGATGATGTTGATGGATTTCGCACACCTAGCTTGGCTGGCCAATTGTTGTTTCTGCTGTGTGCCAAAGGATTCGCATCGATTAATTGTACACACTTGGCAGTTGCGGGAGGAATGAATGGATTAATTAGGTGTGGTGCAGTGGTGGGTATGAGTAAATGGAAAATGCAATTGTCGGTGCGTCAGTGAATAGAATGCCGGCGTCTGTTTACATAAATGAATCAGAAGAAATATGTATGTATGTATGTACATATATGGTTTAGTATTGTCGCCTATTTCCTTGTGGATTTCAATGTTATCGTCTAGAAAGGGGTGACCATGGCATTGCAAAGCAATTACGTGTCTGTCCGTCAAATGAAACTCCACTTGCACACGTGTGCTTAGAACTTAAATACTTTCCAATTTCTCCTCCTCTCTGCGTGTGCTTTAATTTTACACCTCAAATGCAGAATAGTTTTATCTTACCCATGCAATATTTTGACCACGTAAGTTGACCTTTGTTGATTTAAGTTATTCCGCAAAGAGCAGACAAACATAATATATGCTAAATATTACACCCATCTAAACAATTGCTAGGAACAAAACTTCAAACGAATGATAAATGAATTTGGCGCAATCTTTAAATTATTCACAATCTAACACTCTACCGACAGAAATACGCATCCGACAGTTGAATAACATCAAAGTTAGATGCCCATCGCTACGGCATAATTGGAAGTGTTCCAATCAACTTGACAATGGAATCTCCAACCGTAGTTGTCCTGTCCTTTCCGAGATGCAAAACAAAAAAATACAAACTTTTCCGATATCAAAAAAATAAACATATCTACCCACCAACACAAATATGAAAACATATATGTAGGTTTCCAATAGTTTGATCGAATGAAGGGGCATATGTAGGTATGAAACGAAAAAAAAAATGAACAATAGCCATAAATTGATCATTTGCAAAACCGCATCAAAAATTAGTATTCATAATGTGCCACACAAAAACAATAACCCGCATCCACGTTCCATGTCCTGACACAATGAAATTACGCTCTATACCTTGCTTCTTCTATTGCGAAGCCAGCCAACCCGACACTCAGCCAGCATCTCTCACCTTCAATCATATTGTCATCCTTAAGTATAAAAGTATTTGAAACTCTCTCAGACACGTTCAGTCTACCAATCGCGATCAGTGCGCGATTCAGTACAGGAAAATAACTCCCCATACAAGTGTGGTGTGGACGCACTAAAGCTATTTAGTCATACACGAAGAGTAAAAGCTCTTTTCAGTGAATTAGAACTAGCCCGTATATTTTGAAAGCTATTCGCAGAGTAGAAGAGACTAGTCAACAGACTCAACATATTTTTTGGAAGTTGTTACAGTCCCCATGACTACGCAATTGCTTGGATAACCACTTGAAGATAAACAGACCCAGTATCAGTACATACTAGTAAGAGTCATCTTCTTCTTACAACGCTCTTAGTGCACGGTGCAGCCACAGCAGTCAAATAACACAAGCGCAGCCGAAGACCAGAACAGAATATAAAACACTGCCTACCAACACACAAGAATCCATATCGTGTTAGAATACGCCGCTCTCCACGACGCTCGTCATAATTGCCGTGGTGGTAGTCCTAAAGAAGCTAAATAAAGCACCCTCTTGGCAGCAAGAGAAGTTTTGTTATTCGCGTGACTTCAACGAGAATAGTAGACACTGACTACACTCGGGAGCGAGTCATAATCGAACCGCGAACAGCAGCGGTTGATGTTTATTATTTTTGGATTTTTTGTTTTATAATTTCTTTGAGTGTCCATCCACCAAGGAGGGATTCTTCGAAAACTTCAAAACAAAATAAAATCGATTGTTACAAGGATAATTGGCATCGTAGAAGTGTCCTACTTTCAGTTCCGCTGCAAACTCCACTGCCATCTACAAGGAAACTATTTTGAAATCAATCTGCCGAATAATAGGAACAGTTTAAAAATCCAATTTTGTAACTCTAATCAGTGAACAAAAAAAAACAAAAAGCTTTCTGAAGTGCGATAACAAAAAGTATCTTTTGCGTTTGTACTCATATCAAAATCGCGTATCTGTCTTTACACTACGTCCAAAGAAGAAGGGAAAAAGAACTGATAAGCGTTCGCTACAATACTCCAATTATTCGTGTAGTTTTGTTGAACTCGCTCTCTTTTGAGACAAATCACAATTTGTGCAGTGCTTTCTAATTGTTGAAAATCGTGACTGATTTGTATTTTCGTCATTATCAAACGAAACAAAGCGGCAAGTGGCCCATCCTAAGAAACTGCAACTGCGGCAGAAAAGCGGTACGGCACGTACAGACGTTTTTCATTCGAATCCAACAGATGCGGGTAAGTCGAAAGGACCTTGCTAATTTTGCTTTCTGTTTGTTTTTTTTCTTGTTTTTGTTTTATTTTTTTCGTTTTTTTTTTTGCTAGTCTAAGTTAGAACACTTGCCACACTATTAAACTAAAGTCTCAGTGTCACATGGTTTAGTATGCTAGACAAGTTATAGCAGTTTAAGAAGACGGCGGAAAAATATGGTTTCAGTGTTATTATTGTTTCACACTAATCGGGCACCGTAGATACGTGAAGTTTTTACCTCAATTAGTCAGGTATAGGAGTGACAACATACTTGTTGGATTACGTTCGTCTTTTTTTTTTTTGAACAAACGGAGCACAGTGGCTTTGCTGAATTTCGAATGTTTAAGCATTCAGAAAACTACAATCGACCAAATTGTATCAGTAATTTTCCTATCCGTGTTTATCCGCTTTTGCATGGCGTTTGGCGATAGTTATCAGATAATTGTTTGACGCTAGCTGCTTAATAATCTATTCATCAATTAATTGCTGTATTAAGAATTGACCTTTCTTGTTTAACGTACTGACACGACTTTGTAGTTTATTGAGTAATGGCATGATTAATTCAGTAGAAAATGAGGAACATTCTCTAAGTGCAGCTATGCTGTCAAAGTGTACAGAGGAATTTTACTCCATTAGCAAAATTAAAAGATAGAAAACTGATTGGATAATACTTTTAGTAATTACATTTAATCATGTACACGCGTACATAAATCGTGCGTAACACCGACCAAAGTACTGCGTCAAAATTTGAATTTCGCAAGCAGAACCTACTCTGAACATAGTGCACGTGTAAGCGTTCCAGCGATGGGACACTCTGAATCATGTAATGACGACTTTAAACGTAAATTCAGTTGTCTATCAAAATGTATTCCCATTCAATAAGACGTCAGATTTGTAAGTAAATTTAAAACCCACTATGTTCAACATTTTTCATTTTGATTCATGACGTCATCGGGCTGTTTTATGTATCACCCCTTTAATACAGAAATCAAATTAGCAATCACAAAAAATTCGATTTGAATACTAAAACGAAAATATGTTCATTCGCCTCAACTGGTTTTGCGGCGTAAGCAGACGGAATGTATCACTTAATTTTCAAAGAATTCACCTGTAAATACCTCGAAATCTTACAAGCTTACATACAAATGTATGTATGCAGGTATCAAACGTGTCAACTCAATCCTAACTAGACAACCCGTTTGATGAGTTCTACAGTGGTAATTTAAATGCCCATAGAATAGAGGGTTCCCCTCCCTCTCATCGCTTGCAAATGATTCGTCGATTTAAATATACATACATACATATATGCCTAATATTTCATTCATTCCGCATTCGTAAAACGAAAGTAGTGCGTAATCCTAAGCAAGTGCAAAGTTCGCACTTTGCATACGGGTTTGTGTGATCATTTGTAGATCATTACCTCTTTTCTTATCCAATTAGAATCGATTTCTTGGAACGCCTAGCTGACTCATCTGAGTGTTCCTTGTTCGTGTCATGTGTGCGAACCGATTGTAGGTGAATGTTATCCAACCGGAAGTGTACATTGATTTTTGATAATGCAAGTTAAGGCATTCATACGATTTGCTTAAGCATTTTAAGTGCTTTAAGCACTTGACGTGTAACTTCGTCTTCATTTTTCTGTCGATCTGCCCCGGCTTATTTAAAACTGACTCACTCATGTTGCACGTTTTTTTCAATAAAGACATCAAACACTCATTAAAAACAATAGTCGAACAATTTAAGTGTAAATATTAAGAAAGTTAGCACAGTTGTGACTCACATGACAAACTAAAAGCCCCCAGGTCTTGCAACACACCTCTTCTCGGTATTCGGCAAGGAATTCTCCGAAAACTTGAAGCCGACTACACACTTGACGACTGATCTCAGTATTTCGAATAAATGGCATTAGCCACCGCGTCATTAGCCGGTAAAAAATTGTAATAAACCTTATCGGGTGCAAGAAACTGATCTTAAGAGCAGCAGCAAAATAACAAATGTATTTTTCTTGTTAAAAGAATTTGTTTTTAAAGATTTTTAAAATCATTAATTTGATTAATTAAGTGTCTCCAGCTGAGACAGACAAAGTTCAATATCTACCGCTTGGAAAAGCACCAGAATATTTGAAAAACATTAGTTTTACGTAAATTACGTATACCTACTTAAAATGTCTATTTGAAAAAACTGTTTGACAGGCTATGTTGAAACATTTCTAAGTTATGGGCTTGAAAATGGCCCCCCTTCATGCCAACTCCAGTTTTCACCTGATCAAGAGGAAGTTATAAAATTAAAAATAAATACCTATAATAGCTGTGCAATATATAATTTTTTTAAACCCAACGAGTCATCGGCGTCACAAAGAACGAAGAGATACAAAAATAAATTGAAAAAAAAGAAACACCACACTCTTCTTGTGACAACTCCACAATTCCAAGAAGACGATTATTCATCCTCAGTTCCAATAGCTCAACACAAATAGAGAAAAAAAGACAATAAAAGCGAGAGAGAGAGAAATGAGAGAAGAGAACGAGAGAGTGAGCCCCCCAGACGGCCCCAACTGGTGTCACTTACAGTTCCGGACGGCTCCGAGGAGCGTATACCGTGTGTAAACAAAGTAATGGAGAAACAAAAACGAAACAAAAAAAAAAGAATCTGCAACACAAAAGCCCATTCCCAGAGACACACTCACATGATCGTTTTCTTTTACACACTGCGACCGTGGCGGTAATATTGCCAGTGGTCCGAAGCTTTTATGCGATTCACTGTGAGCTTTGATTGATCAGTTGCTAATTTAGTCGCCAACTGATCAGTTCAGTCTTGAGTAGCTCAGTCCTCCTTCGCATGGGATCCGACTTTACGTCTGAACTGATACCGCGAAATTCATTAGAGACAACCCAAGTATGTCCAAATATTATTTTTATAAATTGTTTTTACGTTTAAAAAATATTTCATTAATTTACTTGAAAGTTATGGTAACAAGAATCATAGGTGTACAGGTGTCATTTGAGACAACTGGATAAAGGAATACAAATGTATCTTTCTGAAAGTTTTATTTTTTACAAATTTTTGTTTTTAATCGAATGTGCAGTGTTATTGTGTTTTATTCTCGAAGAAAGTTCAATGATCTTAAGCGAATAGTGTAAACTCTATATGACGTGAATAAGTTTATATGTACAAACGTAAGGGAGAAGGAAATTCAATCATAAAAGAAGTTGCTTGAATATAATACATTCCACCCCCTACGACAGGTGCATCCTTGCCATCTCTGTGAATGGTTGTTCATTCGCTTGTCGGGCTCAGTTTCCTTTGTGCATCGGAATTGATTTTCTATTCACCCATTGTCCCTTAAAGTAAATTTTTAATTGGTGTAACGAGTTGTTCACTGTTGTTCTACAGGCTAACGTCAATTAAAAAATCGTTCGTGCTACAAACTCCTAACTTCCGTGCAATAAAGCAGCAACGACTACAGAAGTCATTAGTGTATCTGAAAAAAAACAGAAGAAAAAAAAACGTTTGATGTGCCTTTTGTTTGCTGGCATTTGGCTTGATCTCGATGCGGTTTCAAATATCGTGTCACTATGCGCTTAACGAAAAAGGAAAATGTACGGCCAATTGAATTCATATATGGTCTTGCATCCTTGTTCATGAACTTATTTAAGGCGATTGTATTGAACAATGGCGACGCTATCTAAGAGCTCATATGTTGACAGCTTTTGTTTTTCCCTTCATTTCTGTTTTTGTTTAACAAATTCGACTATAAAGACAATGAAAATGTAATAACAGTCAGGAACTACAATTATTCGGTTAATTTGTAAAGCAACATAAGATAGAAAAAAACCGGAAGTTGGATGGATTAGCGTACGCTTCAGTGTACTTGAGATGAATAATTTAATTATTTATTGTGATCGAAGTAACTTTAAAAGTTCGGAAAATGATTTTGAAATATATCCAGAATAAAAATAAAAGATTATTTTCTTTATTTCCAACTAGAGGCGACCTTTTTTTGCGATGAGCAACAAACGCTATTTCTCAAAAAATTACTTATATAGACAATTTTCTCTTCCCTTTGCAGTGGAAGAATAACGGTATTATGAATATTTAGTTATGAAAGTGCGTTCAATTTTAATTTTGATTAATTTGCAAGCTGTTAGATGTGGATTAACAAAATTGAAACGTTCTGAACATTGCTCGTTTCGTAGGATTTCCCCTTTTTTCTTCACTTCCTTTGGAAGAAATACCTTCAGTTATACATGACGTGTTTACTTTTTTTTTTACATACAAAAAACCTGTAAGGTATCTACAAATCAAATACGTCAATGATAAGATAAAAGCTAAATCCAACTGAGGAGCGTCATGATAAAAGAGAGACAGATTCTTCACGATGCTATAATTATTGTTTGATTGAGTTATAGACAATGTCAACCGACCATGCTAGACACTCAATATAAATCATTCATTGTTTCTAAATAAATCGTACTAATTCCCCACCCCAATGCACAAAATTAATGTTATCACCCTCAGAGATATGAATGAAATGCTTCAATTGACGAAGAAATTATTGCAAAACCAACATGCACACATATGTAAGCATAGTCACATATTTACACGAACCAAAACAACAAATATCTTACACACGCCCAACAGCATATTCATAACAGAGCTTTGTTGATAGGTGCTCAAGGCATTTTATCAGAATTTGGTATTATCTGAAAAACTTTAAGTTTCTTCACGATGGGGCTTATGCTATCAATGTCGCGTTTACGTTTTTTCTTTTTTTCTTGACAAAATGATTCATTCAAATGTCGGCATTTGGTAAAATATTTTGAAGCCGGGCGTTCGTGGACATTGGATCGTTATCAGTATATTGGGTTAGGAACCTGACATTGCACAAATATTGATTTGAAGGTCTCTCGGAGTTTCGTTGCGAAACTAATTGAGTTAGCCATTAGGTATATGGAATAACATTAATCTAAATCGGGTGGCTGGCTGCATATGACTTTGATAGAGTAACAACTGTATGCAAAGGTTCATTCCTACAACAAGGTTACATAAGCTCGATATTGATTTTCGGAGAAAGAGAACCGTACCTTCTCCTTTTCGGGTGATATTTTGCATTGTTTTGTCAATAACTCTGTTGATGAGGACGTCGTGGCCATAAATAGAATAAATGGTTCAACCTGTTCCTATTTCACGTGTTATTTGAACTGTTATGATATAAAATGAATTATTTCTTTTTAAGAAATCTGCAGAGTTATTCCCCCCTTACAATGTTGTGCTTATGAATGATTCTCATTTGCCTTTCAAAACCTCAACCTAGATTGCGCTACTGAAGGCAGTCGGAATAAGTCAGTCTCATTGATAGAGGTGTGTTAGCTGAGGCACCTTTAAGGAGAAGAAGAGTATTCACGTCTTCCTTTCAGTATTCCAATGTATTCCAGATGCTTACGTGAAACTATCAAAAGATGAAATCTCACAAGTAAAAACCTTATAGCCAGTTGAAGTTGGAATCCTTTGTTGATTTCATCGCATAACGATTGTCTGACAGAGAGTTTTTTCCAATTTCGTAAATGTTTGTTTATGCATTTCTGAGCATTAGAGCGGATGTAGCTAATCTTATGTTAACCACGCACTTCGTTTTTGATAAGAAATTCATCTGAAAAAAACGCTACTCTCTTGCAAACAAATGAATCACCTTTATATTGCCCGTAAAAGCAGAGTAGGGAGTACCGCTTTTCATGGTAAATGTTTCCAACGTTACTCCCTCGGTAGCTTACATACATATTTGATATTTGCGCCGAATGTGACATCTCCGCTCTAAAATTTGCCACTTTAACCAAAATACCTCTTCGAGCTAGCAACATTTGAAATATGACTACATTTTCGATTCTGTGTTTTCCGTTATTCTAGATACCAGCCTAAGACAGGGGTCAGATAAGGAATAACCTTTGAACAAATTTAGAACGCCAATTAATCGAGAAAAGTTTAAAAACATTTATTTTCGTTCTCTTTCCATAAAAAGAAATCACGTTAAAGACTTAAAGGTCGATTCAAAAGTTCGTCCAGGTTGCGACATTATACTATAAATTCAGTTACACCGGCTCTAATATAGTATCCTATTCTCACATGATACATATAAATTTATCTACGATCAAATCTAATTTTAAAATCCAACAAACATACAAAATGAGGTTATAGTTCCAAGGTGGTTCCGGAGAATGCATCCAGCGGCACTGCCACCGCACCCTTTCTTACATAGCGCCGACCGAACAGAGGTGAAATACCACAACCTGTTGGCATTTAGCACCGCCTTGCCTGGCATGGATTGTGTGTGTGTGTAGTGCTTGTGGGTTTAGGGAGGGAGAGAGGAGGTTTCAAAACGCTTCTTTCACTATGACCGCAATCCAAGGAAACTAGACATTTCATTACTTCAGTAGCATTGCAGTTTGTTGCTTCTCCGTTGTTTCTATTTTTGTAATCAGGACACAGAATATCAAAGGA
This sequence comes from Eristalinus sepulchralis, assembly GCA_944738645.1. Lineage (NCBI taxonomy): Eukaryota > Metazoa > Arthropoda > Insecta > Diptera > Syrphidae > Eristalinus > Eristalinus sepulchralis. Next base: position 62,732,984 of record OX122886.1, read on the forward strand.
GGTGGTTTCTATTTAAATGAGCGTGCTAACAGCAGACAAATGTTTGCCCTTTGAGGAGCTGTGAGTTGAGGGAATGACAGATTGATATTTAGATGGTAGATAGGATAAATACACCTAAGTACCTGCAAATATATCGCACAGCTATGTGATAATTAATCGTTTCTTGTTTTTACTTCTATTTTCAGATATAAGTTAACTCGAAAAGGGACATAGTTTACGAATTGCATAAATCGAATTAATCGCTTTATACATACCAACTCAAATCAAAAGATATCCCAAACAAGAAAATATAAGCAACCAAAATGTACGATATAAGAAATTCCTTTAAAACGAATCGTCGGAGGAGTCCAACCACATCCAGCATCTTCAGCCCAAGTGTGTTCATATTATTAGCAACGACTCTTTTAGCATCGGCGCTAGCAGATACCTCACCCGTCCAAACAACCTCACAAGTTGCGGTAAGTACATAAAGCTTCAGATTATCACATCTATTGAATTCCAACTCTGACAAATCATTATAACGTTTCCGATTTACATGCCAGACAGACACATACAATCCGGATAGGTGTCGGCAGTCATCCACTCTAGCATGAATGCCTCAAGCGACTTTCGCTTGCGTTAGTGACTCACTCGGTCGTATTAATCGTCGGTCAATGAGTCAGATGAAATACAAAAAAGCAATAAAAACAATTCAGATATTCCTTCCAAGCGATCGCAGGTTGAAAATGTATACACACAGATATGTGTTCAGAATTCTGCAACTTCCTCGCACTTGTTTGGCGCATGCCAGACCTAGGCTCCCCTGTCATTATGATTTACGATGCTCAGCGGTTTTGTTACCGGTTTATGTCACCAGAAGACAAATAAATTTAAATTATTTGTTTTGGAAAGCCAACCATTGTCTGTGGACCGACAATTAAGTAATGCCGCAGAGAGACGACGCCATTACATCTGTTAATTGCAAAATGATCACAGATAAGGTACCAGGGTGTAACATCCATCAAGTTTGTTGATTTTTACTCACAAAGCCTAATGCAAAAATTCTGTTCATATTTACTTGCGCATCGTTGCGATTAATCGTTAGCACACATTTTTTATTTGAAACATTTTTTTGCAACTCTGTACCCACCCACGAGCGTCAACATTTCTCTTTGTAGTCGTGATGAGCACAGCGACCTATGGAGAGAAAGGCTAAACAATAATTAAAAGCAATTTATCAAACGACGATCCCATTGTCTGCAGCACTCTGCCAGTGTGCCTTACCCTGTATCTATCTATTCTGAGACTACGTGGTCATTTCAATTTGAACAGCCTACAACGGCGGAGGGAGCAATTTATTATGCCCGACGCTTGTGTGTCATTTTACTGCGTTGCGGTGTAGTCGCACTAAAATGTATTCTCAAATATTTCTAACAAACCGTCGTTTGTTCCTTGATTCATATCATCTTTAAACCCTTCCTTGAGTTCGACTAATGAATAAGCTGGGCATTGAGATGATGACTGTTTGCATCGAAATAAAGCGAAAATATGTCATACATGGCGTTATTCTTCAGCTTGCTGACGGAATCACTGGCCTTTGTTAATGGAAAAATCCGCGCAGCAGAAGAAGCTGCATTGAGAGTATTTTTTTTTTCGAGGTGAATACCGGTTGCAAATTCAAAAATTACAGATGACCGATCAATGCGCAAGAAGAGAACTTCTAACGCATAGAAATTCTTTTCCGGCCTTATGCGGTACGAGACTCCGGTGGTGAGCCACCCACATGGGTAAAATTCTGCAGTCTCAACTCACGTGGTGCTTATAAATTGCATGCGTCAAGCATCATCACACAGCGGAGTGGTGGAACAGCAAAAGCAATTCATAAAGTTGAAGGTTCATTCATTGAGTATGCAGCAACCACAGAAAGCAGGCTCGACCCCGGCTGCACAGAGATTGCATCAGTATGACATTGTGCTGCGGTGGCGACTTTACGGTTGCAATCTCAGACTCATTTGAATATGTGATTACCTCGTGCGGGCCTATGCGCCAGCTAATTCTGGCATGTGGCATGCAATGTGCTTATCCTCTTTTCATGTGCCACAGTGCATCGTTTAGATGGATGGAACCTTTAAGTCCCAAACTCAGAGGCAACAAAAAAAGCGTTCCGTGACGGAAGTATAGACGTGTGTGTATAGAATTAAAAGTGATTTTCTAGGAAGTGTGGCATCGGTAATTGAATAAAGTGTTCACGAAGCTGTCGTTTTCGATGTTGTTGTTGTATTCGACCGAAATTGATTCACTGTTTCATGATCAAATGAACAGTCTGTAGTTTGTGTGCAGTTTGTCTTGAACTTAATTGGAATTAAATGCATCACCGTTCAGTTTCAAGTTCAACTCATCAATTGAGTGCAATTAAACGACCGTTAAAGCTGCTAAAATCACTTTAATTAATTTAACTTGTGCCAGCAAAGCATTGATATGATACTGTTCTCAATGAACCAAATGAATGAAGGAGGGCATATTTGGCGGAAAATTTGGTAATCTTAGTTTATACTTGCACAATGTTTCTATGTGCGCGCACACATAAATTTACTTTTATTTTTAATCCGTATCCGTCCGGACAGACGATTTGTATGGTGAATCGTTTTCGAGTAATAAAACTGAACAGTTTAGTATGCGAGACCTACAATCGCAATATTAGTCTGCTCAAATCCCGAACTAGGTAACCGTTTGCGATGTTGATGTACATTTGTATATACACATTCGTATGCTCGCACCAGCTTCGGGCGCACTACTGGACAGTAATAAAATCCAGCAACGCCACAGCATTATTCCTGTAAAAAAGATCATTGCCAAAGATCAACAGGGACAACATGTACCAGCAGCAGCACGTGACTACCACACCCAATCATGAACTATCAATGCATGCTTGCATGCAATTCATGTCTAAAGCACGCCTAATTGCACCACCGCAAGCGCGCAGGTCTTGTGTGTATTCTCCCCAGTACTAACGAAGATAAATAAATTATTTTCAGAAAATCAAAGTAATTCACTTGTAATATTGCCGCCACCTGCACTATCGTTGGTCATTTATTAAAACAAAAAAAAACTTAAAGATTTATACTTGTTGGCGGCTTCACAGTAGTACACACTGTCGTCGTCGTCGTCGCTGTCGGTTTGACTATGAGACGCCTAACAATGCGAAATATATATGTATATTTAGCCAGATTAAGATTTATTTCCTACCGATGGTTGACAAAACGAAAAAGCAAGCAATGTTACTTTCGATCGAGAACAATAGAGGCTAATTGATATGTCAAATCACGATCGACTTAGAATTTAGCATACGTTGGCTTGAAAGTACGACATTCTAGATGGCGGCTTTGTGTGGCGTTTTTTTTTATAAGTATGGTCACTCAATGCCATCGGTCAGTATTTGAGACGAGTTTGTTTCTCGGCACATAGATACGCATCCCGAAAAAGGGGAAGCGCTTCTGACACGCACACGCGCGTTTTCAAATACGCATCTACAGCGGGAATCCGAACTGAGCCAGTTTTTTTTTTACAGAGCAAGGTACACTTCCTCAAGCGTACATGTATGACAATAAGTTGGGTATAAACGTTTTGGTTGTTGTTTCTTTTGTTTTTAATTATGAATTCGTTCAGAGAATTAGTGCGATAATTTTACTACATAGCACACGACAAAATTATTTATCACTATTATTTATGTGTATGTGTTTTGCTCGGTCTTTTGTTTAACGTTTTTGCGATGCTACTTAAAATTCCCCGCAGCAACGGCTGCATGTGCGTGGTCTTTACTACATCTCGTCGCCAAGTTGATTCCACTAGGAACGGTTTTATACGTGCGATGTGTTGCTTCTTGGAAGCCACTTACGTATGTAGGCTGTGTCTGCCTGTGTGTTTGTATGTAATAATTATAATTTTATTTTATTGATTCTAGACAAGAGTTGAATTTTAAAACACTACACCAATCAAGGTTAATTTCCGCTATATGTTTTTATTTTTCATTTATTCTGTGCAGAGGTACTGTACTCGAATGTACATAGTTGGAGAAATGGAACAATTTTTTTTTCTTTCGCCAAGAAAGTCGTAAATGTTTGAAGATCCTTCAAGAATTGAGTCAATTGAAAGCAGTACTGAACACACTGTGGGCTTTACGCAAAAACTTTTCCAACAATTCCACAAGTCTCATAAGAGACGATAACATTTAGTATTCTCATCCTTTAAGTCGCAATGAGTGATACATGCGGAACAAAAACAAAAAGTCAATAGATTGAGGAGAGAAAAATAATTAATCAAGGCAAAGTGAGAAGGGGATACAAAAACAGCTCAGCCGACCAGTTAAAGTAGAGCAGCAACCCCATGAATTCACTCCTTCTCTGAAGAGGTGAAGGTTGCTTCGTACCTGGAGTTTTGCTTTGTGTTTTTCTTTTCTTGCTTCTTCCATTTTCATTCCTTTTTAAGATTGAAGTGAAATGTCAAACACACACACCCACACTCATACAGATAAAGAACACAACCAGAAATGCGCGATTTCCTAAGAGGAGTTTACATGTAGTTCAGGATTGTAATGCCATGGTACGCTTAAAGTGCAAAAAAACTGCTTGTAGACAATTGTTGCTTAAAGACTCTGCAGTTGGCATGTCATTTTATATAGGGTTGTCATCGTTTGCAGGAATGCATGTTAAATAAAAATCTTTGAAATGTGAAAATACCCAAATATGATATTATAAGGCGGAAAACATCACACAGTGCACCACAGTGTGTGTGAACCTGCACAAAAACTGGATGGAAGCGTAGCGGAATACAAAGTCCATTCATATAGACAAACTTATGTTCAATTATTTTCTTTTTTCATATCGCCAGATAGAAAAAGCGTTGAAAGACATTTTTACGGGTTTCCAGTCACTTTCTTCCCCAGTTCACGCAGTTGTTTTCATTTGCAATGTGTGACGTAAAAACTTGTTTTCTGGAGCATAGTATTTTTTTGCGCATGAAACGCAACTACAGCCCGAAGATATAAATACCAAAAAGGGTGGTACAATTCAAAGAAACCTTAGCAGAAAGGTCGTTCCCATGTTGGTCATAAATTACTCCATGCCACGGGGAGGTTAAAAACTTTTCCTGAGACTGAGGCTCTCATACTACACCAACTTAAAAACTGTTACGCATACGCCTAGGTTGAATAACCTCTTGTACTACTATCCCAATAAACTCCGTATAACTCCATACCTCCTGCTCGGTTACCTGTGTTCTATTGTGCCCGAAATTGAGACGCAAACCCACGGAATAATGCTAACGAACGAAAATTATATCGTTCTAATAAAAATGTCAGCCTATTAGTACGAGCTGAGTAGTTGTGGACTTGATTGTAACATGATACATTTTAATTAACACGAATGACGGTTCAGCTTAACGTGTACTTACAGGTGCCTTTTTTGGGGAAACGGAAATGTAAATAATTAAGTTCCGGGTCATTGGGCGGTAGACCTGCTCCAAAAACTATCCAGAGAGAAATGTTTTATACATTTGTATTTAAATGTGAATGGCCAAGGTGATTAGCCAACAATGAGAAGTGTGAAAACGAGGACATTTATCCTCCGTGTTTGATGCCAGGCCCATCGCTGTTAGAATAATCTTCCTAATGGGAGTATTTATCGGCTCACTTTATACACTTAATTCGATTGAACGCAACTCAGGTTGTCACTTTTCAAAGTGGAGTGGCTTTATATGAATGCAATTTACAATGAATCTATTGTGTGGAGAAAAACAAAATGATTGCATTTCTGCGAAATTAGCTAAGTACAGGTATTTCCTGGATTTAAGTCAAGTCAAACTTATGAATAGAACATTGTTATACGTGTGGGTACGTGCATTTATTCATCGGAAGAATTATCCACCTAACTTTCGATAACGACGAGCTTAGGTAACAAAAACGAGAGAAACACTGTGAGCGACCCAGTTTTCTTAACTTTAACATATATTAGTCAGAAATGCGCGTTTTCCTAAGAGGTGTTTACACGTAGTTTAGGATTAGCGAAAGGCTGGCATCTGAAATGACTCCTTCAGTTACGTCAAGATTTCGAAATCAAAGAAATTCTCCACTCTATGGCTTTGAGGAAAAATTTCTCTTTGAAAACTCACTTCCGTCTTGACTCAAATCACAGCCATCGGATTACTTCCGATTAAGATTGCTAACTCAACAGTATGACGCATATGCGGTGAACCACAAGAAATGTCTTATTTGATAAACTTATGTACGGGTGACTGGTAGATTTGTTTGTTTCCTAAGAACTAAACTACTTGTCAGAGCCATTAAAACAGCCTTATTCTTGTCGTCAGGTAATATATCGGCATACATCAATGACACATGGTAATCATCCTGTCAACGATTTACTACCAGGCACGAGTTGATTGTAATTGCTTAACGGAAAACTTCAACAATTCAAAAATACTGATTAATTCGTTCAACGCTTGTAATTAAACGACTCCAGATACGTCATTCGGCTAACACTGTTTGCCTCCAAACATCAACCGACCGGTGGGAGAATGGAAAGTTTCAACTTTGTTAAGAGAGGTTACAACGATTATAGCAATCAGTGCAGTTTGAATTAATCAACCGTGATTTACTAGTTGAAATTGAATCGCAAAAGTATCAGGTTGTCGGTAGAACTACAAAACAAATAATTGCACCTTCATAAGAAAACGGAATTCGTATAAACGCTTAAGAGGAATACTTGTATCTATCATGAACTAATCGATTATCCGAACGCCAACTGTGATTTGGATAAAACATGAGCTGAAGAGAAGCTGGTATTCGGTATCGGTTGATTTATGAGGATTTTATAGAGACAAACGCATTGAAAATTAAATTCAGATGGATTCCCGCGGTAAATTAGTGACCATTAGGCATTCCTTAGGTGCACGAACTCAACCTGGCTAAGTTGAGAAGAGTGTTTTTATATTTATGTCAATACGTTCAAGTATGTGATTGATGATTTTTACTGAATAGCTTATGTGTCTGCAGGAGCGATATGCTTAATGAAGATCTCATATCACGTTTCATGTTTTGTATAGTGTGCGGAATTGACAATTCCTCAATTTAAAGTGAAGTGATCATTATTGAAAATCTACCACGAAACACATGTACGTTTAGTTAGTCTATTCAAAGTTGTCTACTTAAGTGCTGACACAATAAAGTACGTCACAGCTGCCATTATCTTTGTGATCTGCTATAAATAAAAGTTATCTTTCATCGACAATTCGACACAGTTTACCACATAAACTGATGTTCGCTCTACCCAACAAAAAAAACGTATAACTGCAATATATACTCGATCTAGACTATATTTTATGTGTCACGAGTATTCGTTTAATGTTTCCTACAAGTTCTGCATACATTTCAGGTTTAATTCGAACACACTGTATTACACATGTTCCCAGCCGAACACGTGCGATTCCTTCTAGAGATATTGACAAGTTGGCAGGTAGTCCTTTTGCGTTCTTATTCATTTATTTGTTTTCCTCCAAGGCAATATAGATCAGAACATTTTCATGCGAATGATAAATGAAGCGTGTTGTTTTCGTTCTTAAGTGCACTTTGAATTTAAATTTAAGAGCACGAATTCATATTTTTATTTGCGATATGACGATAAGCATCAATCATGTAAATGTCATTGTTCTGTAATCTTGATTTTGAAGTTCGTTTGTTCATCAACAACTTGGGAGGTAGAACTTGAGATGAGACGTGCTTAAGAAAATTTTCAAAAACCGACTTCCGATCGTTGAACTTAATTCTGGACTTCTGTTGAAAGTATGAGATTCCGAAAACTTTTAAGACGAAAAACACTCCGGCTTCGTGAGTCATGGATTCTTTATTTGGTGGGTTCAAACGAGATAACACCTGCTATACTCCTGCTCTGCTCGTTGTCCAAATGGCGGGGAAATACTTAAAATCTAAATATCGCTCGGAGACGAATTTATTTATGTCAAACTCGTGTGCTATTGCTTTTATGGCATGATTCGCAAAACCCAGCTTAATTTAGATGCTTAGCGACCTTGTTTACTGAACCCTGTCGAATACAAAACAGTTCGGAGAAACGGAAAACTTACAAATCGTTGTCGGAAATCATCGCAGAAAACGATGGTGGTAAATAAAACTGCCGTCTTTCAATCGACACACAACAGTCCTTATCTTATTCGGTGGTTTCAATATTATGTAATCTCTTGAAAATATTCTTAAGCCGTGAAACAACCCGAATGCGTACCTCGAGCTGATTGACACGAAACAAAATTACCCATGTGAACATCCCGAATGGTGTTGAAATTTTAAAGGTGGCTCTGCACACGTCGCCGTACACTGTCCATACTAATGTCTTCGACTTGATTCTCTTTATCAAACGACCGGCGATTAGCATATTCTTACGATGGCTATCAGCTGTGTGAGTTCAGTTGAAAGCACCGACAGCTCTACGGCGACAACTGGACAGACATACAATCAAAATGTTTTTTTTTCTTTTTTCTGTGCAAGGAAGTCGCCCGAGTGCAGACGGAACAGTTCATGGGGACTGGCTTTAAGTTCAGGCCTTTACATTTTCAACCTGGGGTAATGAACGAAGACAAGGTGGATATTATATTTTTTTTTTATAAGACGGAACTGATTCACTACGTTGCTTTAGTTGTTTTTAGATTCAATCTGAAATTTATAATTTGATTCTTACGCTCTCGTAAAGTAATTGTGTGTTGAGAGATAAATTCGAAATTTGAATCATCACGTCATCTTTTTCAAGAACAACTTAACCCTAAGCTTGCCTTTGACGTTTGCAGGTCCCTTTTCTTCATTTTCCTCCATAAATATTATTAATTAGGTCACATTCTAACCGTGTGCTGTAACATCTATAAATAAGGTATAATTTCAGACAAAAAGCTTTTGCGTATTTTTCACCGTACCGTGGTGAATTTTCGAATGGTTGGGCGCTTTATGAACTTCACTACCAATTCAAGTTATTGCTTAGCCCTAGTCAACCGCAACCTCACCCCTAGTTGTTTATTGCTAAAAGGCACAGGCTAACTTTCACAAGCGTGCCGCACGCAATTTTATAATAATCAAAGTTGAAAGAAACTCATTTTTTTATGTTTTACTAACTTCCACTGATGAGGTCAGTAAGGTGTGTTCCAAATGTCGACATGACTGTCTGTGGGTATACTTCATATGCATCCATTGTTGTTAGATGCGTTACTGCCCGAAAAAATAATCTTCCCTTATCATACGAAATTCATGTTTTCGCTTTGCAAAAAAAATTCGGAGGAGTTCTAACATTGGAGCAAGTGGTAGCTTTGTTCTGATATTCTCACAACAGTTGCATGCAAGTGCAACACATTTATGTATCCTGGATAATTTGTGAGTCAAGTTAATTTACTGCACGATATGCGTTTATTCATTCGTTTGACATGTTGCCAGCACGTTTCGATTGCTTATTGACACCCAAGTGCAAGTCCAAGGTATCCGTGCCTTATTCTGACATTCATCTCGAGGTTGCTAACAAAAAAAAAAAGAAAAATGATTGCAATTATTTGATTCATGTAAATTAGATGAGTATCACACGAACATTATACTGTGGATGAAAAAATTGTTACTCATTAAGGAAAGCGCTGATACCTGTCGCAGATGGATGCATGGGCTAATTGTTGGTGTTATAGAATGTTGAATATTGAAAGTAAAAATATATGACCATGGTTTAGGGGCAAACTTTGCCCATAGTAGTCGTATGCGAACAATTAACGACCTCAATTATGAGTACATTTATTTAACGTCTAGTCTCGGAGTTGGTCAATTACCCGTAAAGCGGGCATTTGATTTGTATAAATTCCGATCAGTAAAAAGGGCGAAAAACTGCAAGAATTTATGAATAAACAAAGTCATTGAACCTCTCAACAATTTCCAATGTACGAGTAAGATCCATTCTAATAAATCAATCAAGCAAAATAAATTCCAAATAAGCTGATCGCCTATTGCGATATGAAATATTTAAATATACAAAAGTAACAAAAAAAAGAAAAACACCAAAACAAATACCAAGGTGAATCACACATCAGCGAATACCTTCATCTACGTCTGTCAGATAATAAATAATTCATACAATATACAAAAACGATGAACAAAATATAAAATTATCATCGATTCATAACTTGATGGGTGCTCAACGATTTTCTAACTTCAACGCTTTTAAAATTCAAACATCGTTCCCCAGAGAATATCATCGAAACTAGGAAGAAACGTGTGAGGAAAAAGATAATCTCAATATTACTACTAATATGGATTATGCATAGATCTCGCACAAGAATCCCAATCCGTCTTTGGAAGGCAGAAGCTATTGGAATGATTGATTTACACGGAATAGATATACTATTCTGCGATGCATATCTTGAAGGTTTTGCCTGTGAAAGGATCGAAGCTTCACTTACGCCCATCACTGTACGCCTGGTGTTGAGAGTAGTTCAGTGTGTATAAGGTATGCAATCCATATTGAAATAAAGGAAGATCAACAAAACATAATAGCTATGCAAATATTTTTCACAATTAATTGACGTGACATTCTTAACTTCACTTGTCGTCACATGCCTTTTAGATAGTCGATTCTTTATCACGTTTTATTGCGGTTTATTCAACACGTGGATGTAATTCTTTGTTAGCAGACTAGTCGGGAAAACTGAATATATTTTCTCATCAGATGCTTCCTTAAAGCATCTATCGTCTGATTTCACCACAACAGAGTATGTGCACTGACTGACCAACTTTCAATATCAGCTGACGGGTGCATGTTTGCTTTAAACACACCCATTGATAGACATTGATTCTAGTTGAAGACACAACCTCGCACATATCTCAGCAATCAGAATGCGTTTGGAATTACTTATAATCTGCAAACTCTCCTTCAATGATTATCTTCCCATAAATCATGCTTCACCGCATCGCATCTAATTGTTATGCGGATCGAAGCATTACAGTTCGATCATCACCAACTTGTTGGCAAAAATATATATTTGCGATATCGAGAATTACCATTTAACGGGCGCTTTATTTGCAATCTGTTCATATTCGCCCTTGTCCATTAACGTAGACTAGACTAGCTCGCAGACGATGCATGTTAATGGGGGTAGCCGGCTTGAAGCCCCTGCTAGGCGGGTGACGGACTTTAGTCTATCACCGATCAAGTAACACATCGGATCGAAGCTGAATTGATATTTTCGCTCATTGATTTGATATGAGGTGTTCGTTGTGGATTCTAAGTGTTTGGCTTTTGGCACTGAGTCATAAACGTCTGGAAAGAGTTGATGCGAGGGCAATGGTTGATCAATGTGACATCAGTTAAAAACATTCAATATAACCGTTTCATCATCTTTTCTTTACAGATATACCTGTCACAATTTGGATACCTGCCACCAGGTGCAAGAAATGTGGCCAATGGTGGATTATTAGATGAGAGCACGTGGGTCAAGGCCATGCAAGAGTTCCAAGCATTTGCCGGACTTAATGTGACGGGAGAAATAAACGCTGAAACTCTTGAAGCGATGTCCTTGCCACGGTGTGGTGTGAAAGATAAAGTGGGCTTTGGAACTGACAGCCGCTCGAAGCGATATGCACTACAAGGCAGCCGTTGGAGGGTTAAGGCCTTAACCTACAAGATTTCCAAATACCCAAAGAGGTTGAAGAAAACCGATGTTGATGTTGAAATTTCAAGGGCTTTCAATGTCTGGAGCGAATACACTGATCTTACTTTCACAGCTAAGAAGACAGGACCTGTGCACATTGAAATCAGGTAAAAGGACACATTTCTTGTATATTTGCCAACCTATCCTAAACCATGTTCTTCACTAGATTTGAGGAGAATGAACACGGCGACGGAGATCCATTCGATGGTGTTGGTGGAACTTTGGCTCATGCGTACTTCCCAGTTTATGGAGGCGATGCTCATTTCGACGATGCTGAGTACTGGACAATTGGTAGTGGTCGCGGTACAAATCTGTTCCAAGTAGCAGCTCACGAATTTGGTCACTCGCTTGGTCTCAGTCATTCTGATGTGCGATCTGCCTTGATGGCTCCATTCTATCGTGGTTTCGACCCGGCTTTCAGACTTGACTCTGATGATGTTCTTGCTATACAGGCGTTATATGGAAGAAGAACAAATCGCGAAGAGCCCAGCAAGCCGAAAACAACACCAAAACCAGCTGTTGTCCCAACAAGACCACGCGACGACTCAACTCTCTGCAAGGACTCAAAGATCGATGCCATTTTCAACTCACACGATGGACAAACATATGCTTTGAAGGGACAAATGTATTACAAACTCACAGAGAACTCGGTAGCAGATGGATATCCAAAATATATCTCAGAAGGATGGCCAGGTCTTCCAGGTAGGGCAAATATTTGCATTGCCCATTCAGCCTACTAAACGTCACATTTGTTTCTTAGGTGATATTGATGCTGCATTCACATACAAGAACGGTAAGACGTACTTCTTCAAGGGAACAAAATACTGGAGGTACTCTGGCCGGCAAATGGACGGAGACTATCCGAAGGAAATCAGTGAAGGTTTCACGGGTATCCCAGACCATTTGGATGCCGCGATGGTATGGGGCGGCAACGGTAAGATTTACTTCTATAAGGGAAGTAAGTTCTGGCGGTTTGACCCGCTTAAGAGGCCGCCAGTGAAGTCGACATATCCAAAACCAATCTCAAATTGGGAAGGCTTGCCAAATAACATTGATGCTGCCCTGCAGTACACAAATGGTTATACATACTTCTTCAAAGGTGATAAATACTATCGGTTCAACGATAGAACATTTGCGGTAGGTTGAGAAATTACAGAAAATGTGTTGCAATGACTGATTTGGCTTTTTTTCTTTTTGCAGGTTGATAATTCGGAACGTCCATTCCCACGACCATCTGCCCACTGGTGGTTCGGCTGCAAGAACGTCCCATCATTCTTTAACTCAATAGGTAATGTTATCACCAATTCGGAGGAAACTGTTGTTGAGCATGATCAGTCGAGTAATTATGATAACGATGATTTGATATTCGATTCAGGTGAGTGGAACCGACCAGATGCATTTTTTTAGGAACAAAATCAGTCTTAATTGCTTAAACAAAGAATAAAACAAGTCAACATTCTTTATAAGAACATTGCATTACACACATGATCTCCTCAAATGTAGAAAAGATACAAGTAACTTCTTTAAGACTTGTAAACGTAAAGATACAAAAAAAAATAGTTTTTTTTTGAAGTTACATTTAACTAAAGAAAATAGATTTAATGGTATGTTACGTTTAAGAACTCAAAAGTGTATATGTCCGACAGTATTTTTTAATGCAAATGTATGTTTTGTAATATTTGATTCCGTGTTTAGAATTGTACTTGTAAGAAGAAATGTATATTAACCAATAATAATATCTGTTGTTTGCATTTATTTATCTTCGACCTATATCCTATTCGTCCTATTTTGTGCTGTCCCTATACTTTCCTCATGCAAAATGCGAAGACAAACATTTGCTCTTCTCTTCAATCGGAGAATAACTTATAAGGGTTTTGGTTTTGGATTTGGTAGTAGATTGAAGGATACATAGAAACTCTCAACTTCACAGAATTTTAAATGCATTTCTAAGTTCATTATATGGTGCGGAATTTTTGCATTTGTATATTTCTGAGCAGTCTTCACATAAAAACACCGCCATTCTCTTCTCATTTGATGTTTAAAAAAAAAGATACGCATAAAAGTGTTATACAATGTGCAATTTGTCCAAAACGGTAAGTAGGAATATGTGGGAATAACAAAAACTAACCCGGTGTAAGCTGATGTTTTACAAAAAAAAAATAACTCAACTAAACATAAATATAAACATCTCATATTTGTACTAAAACACATAAACCATTAACATACCAATAAAATTATAGCGATAAAAATGTTCTTTTATATATTGTATTATAAATGGAAACGGGAAAAAAGGATCAACATGGTAAGGGAAAGTTTATCCATTTCGCCCGTTAATTTTTGTGATAAGAATTAATGCAAAATGGTCGGTTTCACTAACCGAAAGTTGTTAATGAAACAAGCGAAAAAAACACATAATTATTAATAAGGGCAACAACAGAATATATAATATTGAATAAAATACTTGCAACTATGTACAAACAGCACTAACAAAGTAGATTTCCTTAAATACCATTCTATTGTTACTAATCTATGCTATCAATGCAACTTAAGCTATTTGGAAACTTGCATGCACTATATTTACTGATATCTTCCTCTTACAAGAACATTTCACCCTTCCCTTTACACAATTTCTTCACTCTACACGGGCCTAAATATGTATATACAAGATCATGGAACAAAATATTGACGAATTTGTAACAAAACGAATTTCATTCTACTTTATTTTAAATTATTCTGTATTTTTAGATTTACTTACATGTCTATACTTTATTCCAACTGAACGTAGAATTTTTTAGTTTCTCTGCATGGATTTGTTGGCAGTGTTTGGTTTTATTTAAACAAAAGAAAAAAATAAACAGAAATTGTATAATAGCAAAGATTTTTTTGGCAACGTTTTCAAAGCAATTCCTGAAATTCAAAATAACAATCAAAAAATATGTACCAAATTTGTAAGCTTGCAGTTGGAATTTAAAACACAAACATTTCTTAAGCAACTGCTAACTAAGGTTGTTAAAATGAAAAAAAAAAATTATTAACCACGCTTTAAAGAACTTAACCATATACCACTTGTTTTGTTTGAAAAACCAATTGGTTTCAGTTTCTGAACTACAGTGTCAATTAACTTATGTTCTTCAATTTTAACATTCAGTCAGGATTTTAAAAATTGCAGTTCCAAAAGTTACTAAATTTGTTGTGTTTTTGCGATCTAACATTGGTCTCTTAATGTAAATATATCATTATTCGGTCATTAAAATTGAGATTGTCGAATGTTTCGTTTTTTTTGAAAAGTTAAGTCACTACGTTTTATCTTCAATTAAAGTACAATTTATAAACTCATGTTTCGAACTGTACTTTATAAAAAAGTTAAATTTTTACAAAAAAGTATTTAAAAAAAATGTCCTTTTAACAAAATTGGAGCTTAAAGCTTTTAGTTTTATGAATTTTCTTACTCTTTTTTGTTCAACTTAAGAAAAACAAAAATTATTTTAACAACCTTATTTGTATGTGTTATATAACTTGTGTTGAAAATTTGACTAACAACCGACTTTTGCTCTTACAAATCATAACACACGATACACACAAAATTGGCAAAAATCTATCTTTATCCAATCATGCACGTTGTTCTAACAACTACCCTACGTATTGTTTACATGTATCAACTGTACACTGTATACTCCTATATTGCACGTTTGTGTTTGAAAAACAAAATTCTAAATTGGCGTCTCCCTTTAGTCATGTGAACGCACTACTTTCGACTTGGTCTTTTTGATTTCTATCCTTTGACAATTGTATTTACACACGATCCCTATCCAAGCATGTTTATTTTATGTGTTTGATTTAATTATACATTTTTACTTGGAATTTATTATGTTTTATAAATATGTTTTGCAGGCGTCAGATCTCGGGGCTGAGAGAAAAAATGTATGCCCCCAATTCTTCCTAACCTATTAGTTTTAGCTTTCCATATAGCTTCCAGCTTATAAACGTGCGCACAATACATGCAAAGTGAATACTTTTTATTTATATACATATATATACTTTGTTTACTAGTCTCGATCTTGTATTAATTTTTCTTTTTGTTTTTGTTTATTTGATAAATTTTTTTTGTTTTCCTTCGGAAAATCGTACATACGTGTGTGACGTGAAAAATTGCCAAAACAAATTCTTCAAAAATATACAGGCTTCTCTTTCTATTAATCAAAAAATATACACATTATAAATATTAATTATAACCCGCCATAATCATCACAGTAACGACAGAAAAGAGAAAAGCAATTAAAAGCAATTATACTATTGATATGTAAATAAATTAAAAGCAACGACTACACCAGCGCAAGAGAAAAAATAATCATAGCCAGCTCGACTGACTAAGAAAAAAGGACTTCATTGTAAATTTTACCATTCAAATCAGTTTATCTTAACGACACAAAGACTACTTAACTTATCGAACGTGCGTAGGCAAGAGTGAAAAGCTTTTGGGACACTGTGATTAACAGTACAAGAAATTGAGAAACACTGAAGCTGCCAACAACTATACACGCTTAAAAGATGTACGTTGCAATTTGTTTTCTTTGAATTCCTCGTTCAGTTTGGTTAAAGTATAACAGTTTTTCTTATTTTGTGAAGTATCTTTTTTTGTATATTTTATAAATATGTATGATATATTAATGTGGTATTCCTTTATCATCTTTTTAACATCGTCGGGCTTAACAAATATAATTCATATGACCATCAACGTTTTGCATGATAATTCCTATGTGGTGACAACAAAATGCATTTACTAATTGATTAATTTTGTGCACCCCGTTTTAAAAAAATATTTTTTATCCAAAATGATCACAATGTTTATGTAACCCAGCGATCGGTTGATATAACTGTCACAAAAAATGGTCAAGATGTAGAAACCGCAACTGTCTACTGATTGATAGGTAGGCCCATAATTATACAAGACCCTGATGGACATGAATGATCTTAAACTTATCACAAACCTCCTCAGCACTTGTGTCTTTTAGACATACGACTTCAGGATAGACGTTTCTAATAATAAATTTTCCTATTCTATTGTCAGCCAAAGAATTATCCACGAACATTCTGTTCCACACATTCTTTTATGTCTTAGACATTGTTGAGTGGCCGCAGTTTATTGATGACATTTCCATAGCAATATTGGTCTGCTAAATTCTTTGATTTTGTCCCGATCTAGTCGAAAATAAATTGTTAAGAACAAAATATTTGGTAATAGAGTAATTTTTTAAACCGGGGAGTTGTAAGGATTTTTTCTGCATCTAAACTATGATGACCAGACCAGGAGATCATTAACTTTATAAAATCAGCCTAGAATCCGTTTAAGCTGTGCTTTATTTCCGTTCGAAAGTAATATATGGATCTAGAACTTAAGCCCATCCTACTGATTTAAATTTTTCGAGTACAATGTGTACATTTTCTTTTCGTTCTTGCGGGTTTGCGCAAATTAAAAACGGGCTCATTGCTGGTATAGTGATAAAACAGTTATCATATGGTCTATACCCACGAAAATGGTTTTTGACGCACTACATGATTTAACATTTCAAAAACAATCTTATTACGTCAATTACTATATAACTGTATTTTTTCGATCTTATATTTTTCACTATTTTTAATAAAAAGTAAGCTATCTATTATTATGAGCCTATAGCTTTCTATAGTCAGTCTTCATTAAATGTCAAATCTGACTGTAACAGTATAATGACTAGTTAACTTTCTTAGATTGTCGTATTTTCAACTGATTTTCATAAATTGCACCCACCTTTTTATATAATATTAAAAATATTTAGGAGTAGTCCAGTGAGACACACACCGTTAAATAACATTACTGATATATAAATAATACAAGTCTGTTGATATTTCAAGTTCAGTATCAGTATTGTCAAGCAACTACAATTAATTTATAATGAAGGAGACCATCTCCTGCTTTAGAGCCAAGGTTTTGTCTTGCCCTGTCAGATTTTACTTTTTTGCTATCCAGGCTTTGTAACTACTGTACATATTAGAAGAAGTTCTGACAGATCACTGCCTGTTGGGCCGGAAAGGGCGTGAACTACATTTGTCACCTACCGATAGGTAAGAAGTTTCAATTAAACAGTGGCGTGTGAAAACGAAGACTCGTTGCGCAAGTTATTTATTAAATCCTTGCCTCAAAAAGTTATTTTATTTTATAGCAGATCCTCCGTTGTGCTACGAAAATACGTCATATTGACCACGAACCCAATTCACATATCTTGTCACCTATAGTATATCAGTTCACCTAGCATTCTAGTACGTTGTATATCTTTGTATATACTTTTTTTCATTAATTGCTCGAATTCCCCAAAACGCATGATTCCTTTAATTTCTGTTTTCGTTTGTAAGTTTTTTTATACATAAAACATTTAGAGCATTAAATATGAGGATTGCGATTACTGCCTTGTTGGGCAAAAATGACATGGCAAGCTTATAAACATCATTTTATGATGAAGCTATGAAAGCTATGAAAATTGCTGGTGGCGACATAGTGTTAAATGTGTGCGTCTGTTCATTATTTTTGTTCTGTTCTGTTCATTATTTTTGCCTCAACAAAAGCACTATGAATAATAGATTTGTCAACTCTATGTAAGGGATAACGCTTTGGTCCAATATGTCAACACATATGTAGATGCTTTCCAACATTTCAAACTCTTAAGACAGTGATACAAGTAAATGCAACGAGACCTTAAATATTGGAATAAGAACCTGAAGCAATTACTTTTTAATAAATTTCGAACAGAGTATTGTAATTATTTGTTATTTGCTTCTTTAATTTCTTTATAATTTGCATCGAACTACAGTCCACATGAAACAGGGGCCTTAATTCTTCAGCGACTACTCGCGTGATGTGTGTGTCAGTTTTCTCTCATAAGTAGAGAGGACCTACAGTTTATTGTCGATTCGGAAAGGCAAAACTTGCCAAAACTTTTCAGAGGCAATGAGTGTTGTCTTTGAGTGTTGTCAGGAACTTGAAAGAGATAGAACCGTGAAAAATGTAAAGCGTTCTGCCCAGAACACTGTTGTCGTTTATATATTTTTATTTAATTCATTTTTCACCAGCATTCTTCAAAGCGAAAAAAGAGCATGTTTTACTTAGAAAGAACAACTACCATTATTTTGATTGATTTCTTTGGTCTTATATTATTTTGTAAATAAGCATTTTAGTTTTTAAACTCTTTTGCTACAGCTATATAATTTAAGTTAAGACGATGATAAATGAATCCACATTGTTAAATTTTAAATATGCACAAAGTTGGCATAGTCATTTTAAATTCACTTTTAAAATTTTTCCAATAAAAATGTCCTGCACTTAAGCTACAGTAATATTAAACAAACACGAAATATAATTTGAAACGTTTTATTTTCTGCTCCCATAGGTTCGGATGACAACAGAGCACACGATGAGCTTTCGGGCGAGAAGAATTCCGGCATGAGCATATCCTCGACCAATACGTTCTATGCGTTGTTATCGACTGCCCTTATAGTTGCATTTAAACAAGTGCTTCTTAGCTAAAAGCGGACAGCTACAGTGGATTATCTAATCTAGGCAATGTTTTACTTGACAACAAGAATAAAATTATTTAATTATTTTAAATTTTATTTTATATACCCCTCATTGTTATCGCACAAAGTCACAAACTCTCAAGCATATGCATGATGCATTTTATTGTTCGTAATTTAATTTGTTTTTGTATGTACGTGCGTTCATCGGCAAATAGGAAAGAGAAGCGAATCAAATCAGTGCCTTTTATGTAAATATACCTATAGAAACGATATTTCAATGAAGACAACACACATCCGTACATACGCAAGTGCATGCATACATGAGACATCATAAAACCTTTTACATGAAATAGAGTTAGTAGATAAATTCAAATGGAATTATTATTACGAGTTTTTGGAGATCGACTTGCTGAAGTATTATATCAGATTTTGAAAATCCAGATAAATAGGTGCACATTCCAAGCGGGGATTCACATTAACTTTGCGAACGAAATGGAACGATACTAGTAAAGATAGATTAGAGTATGAGATGCGTGAAAACCGTATGAAACTATGTTGGCAATTGTTTTTTTTTTTTTTCTTTTTTTGTAATTTTTTATTTAATTTGTATCATTAAGTGTAAAGGTTAATCGTAAAGTACATGAGAATATGGAAGATTGAAAGAAATCATTGGAAACGTGTTTGCTTTTGATATCTGTATATTGTAAGTGCGCATTAACTGAAAATCAAACCATATCAGGCGGCCTTAAGATTGTTCCAAACAATTTAAATGCCTTAAGGAATTTTCTATTTTGTATTATTATTCCAAAGTGGATATATGATCTGTATGTGAGAATAGTCCAGTTAATAAGAATATATAAATAATATGAAATATGTTTCTGAACAAAGAATTAAATGTTGTATAATAGATTGTAAAATAATACGCGAAATGAAAAACAAACAAATATAAGATATTTTTCGGAATTAATATTTAACTCCGAATATTATCATTAATGATAGCTTTTATGGATGAATGAAAAAAATGTATATGTACGTATACATATATGTAAAAACTATGATGTTTTCTATTAATGAAATAATAAATTTTTTGAAGAAAATCGAAATATTTTGTGTGTTTTTATTTTGTTATTATGACAAGGGGAGAGGAGATTCATTTACATACATAGTAGTTAATGCCAGCTACTGGCGAAGAAATTTGAGAAGTCTTATTACAGGCCCCTGTGCTGCCGCATTTGTTTAGAAAAAAATTACCAATAATTTATGTTTGACTTTTTTTCTGTTTTATTTATTAATTGTGCTCAGATCTTCTTCTTCTTCTTCTTGTGGCGCTACAGTCCGGGGTGGACCTGGGCCTCAACCAACATGCCTCTCCAGCCAGGACGATCTTTCGGCAGCTGCCACTAGTTGCGCACTCTCCACTTGTGTGCGCCACCTTAGCCTGGGCCGTCCACTGTGAATTTGAATTGAATTTGAATGCATTTTTATTATTTTTCACTCTTCATTACTTATATACTAGACAAAAATACTTAATACTAGCTTACACATACGATCTGTTGATCTTAATTCTACCTTACTGACTCTTTACGAGTACTCTAAGCTAATCTAGGATTTTTCTTTTTATTATGCCTTTCGGCCTCTTTTATATTTTTAACTTAAAATTTATCTAATTACATTTTTTTGTTTAATATTCCTCCAAGAAAATTTGAAAAAACTTGGAATTCCAGATTTTGGTTTCTTCTTAACCTAACTTAAAAATAAATTTAAAAACTACCTACCACCTAAAACTTATAACTATATACAATTAAGTTAATCTAAAACTTAATTCTACTTAACTATTTACATTAAGCTTAACTATGTCCGTAAAAATATACGGACGCGTGCACCAGGGCGTATGTGTTATTTATATGCGTTACATATATATCTAATACGCCGTGATGCACCTTTTTTTTCCATTTTTATTTTTTGTTGTTTTTTTGTGTTTTTTATATTTTTTATTATTTTTTTTTTGCTTTTGAATTTTTTGTATGGGCCGTCCACTGTTGCGTTGTCCCAATGGCTGAAATTCAAAGACTTTCCGGGCCAGAGCAGTGGTGTTCAAACGCTCAGATAGCATTAACAATTATTGAGCAATACTTTATCACATTTCTCGACTCATGCTTAACAGAATTCATCTTGGTGGGTTTCTTTGGTCCAGCTCTGGATTTGAATCAAGAGTATTCACGTAGGAGTCCCTGCACGGTGGAGACAATTGGAAAGGGAAAAAATATAGTTTTGTAGATACGTAAATATCATAGTGAAAGTAAAAAATCTGTGAATTCGGTGAGATTCACTCATTCTTTTTGTTACTTTTCTTCTGTTTTTTTGGGTCCTTAGTTATATTGCGTCTGAGGGTATTCCCTTTTGTAACGTAGGGCGTCAACTATCCCTACGTGTCAATGTGTACGGTCGCTGGAAACGTGCTACAATTTCCTTTAACTTCTCTCAAGTCTTGCTGATTCATTCTCGACTGTTCTAAGTCATGTACATATCGTTTGTCTGCCTCGTTTCCCAATTTGCTTGACTTTCAATACCTTACCTTGAACTTTTCAAAGCGAGTCTTCAATTTATTTGGAATCATAGAGTCAATAATAGGTATCCGTTCACCTTAGAAGTTATTCATTAGATTGTCTTTTATAATTGCCATATTTGGTACCCTTAAGTGACCGAGATTAAGTTACTGTAGGGGCCGATGGTATAGAGGAGGAGAGGGAAGGGCGGTTCCGACGCATATTGGTTTTAAGTGCCTGTGAATTTTTATGAGGGGTAAAAGTTGTGCTGCAAAGAGCATTCCAGACGTGTATTGCGGGTTAATTTTTTAAGCGAATTAATGCAGCTAAAAATAATAATTGAGTGGCACTACAGCCCACAAGGGACCAGGGCCTAGCTTCTACAACAACTCCTCGTGTTGCGCGTGATACTGTTCTCTCACGAGTAGAAGGGACCTACAGTATTTTGCCGACTAGAAACAGCGAGAGAGAGAGACTCTTTGAGTGTTGTTAGCAACTCGAAAGAGGTGGTGCCGTGAAAAAAATGCGAGATGTCCCGTCCAGGAATCCAACCTAGACTTTCTGCGTGGCGGTCGACGCACTTACCAAGGAATGCAGCTAGATAATTCATTTAAGCGTTGTTTGTTGAAGAAGCGATAAAAGAGTGATAAAGACGCAACATTACGTCGATGTTCTAGTGGGTCAATTGACTTCGTAGCACTATTCCCAATAAGTTTTATTGTTCGCTGTTGTATTCTGTCCAGTAGGTGTATGGATGTTTTGGGGCCTTCATACCAGATGGGAGATTTATACTCAAGCTTTGGGCAAATAAATGCCTTTTATACGAGTAAACCCTTAGGTTGTTTCGAAGACATCTGTTCACGAAATTTAGCAGGAGCCATGTGATTATTCATGTCACTTTCTATGTGCTGCAACGCATTATGGATGCTATGTTTGACCGTAATATAATAGTTGTAGCTTAGTCTTTAAGCTTATAGTTATTCCTAAAAATTTCGGGACCATTGCCTTTGTTCTCTTCGTCACCGCCATCAGTAAAGGCAATGCTTTTAAGGTACTCGTATTGGGAACGATCAACTTTCCGTTCTGGCCGTTAAGGAATATTTACTTAAAAGGTCGACTGTTTTCCGGTTTTGAATTTTAACCCCATGCTTAAACTTCCATATCCAATCTTACTTACTTAGTGTACTTTAATAGGGATCTGTGATCTTATGAGAAAATCAGCATACATCATCCGCGTAAAATAGACGTTTTAGATAAGATGACAGAATCCATAGAATTCCAACGTTTCCAGTCAAGAAATAGTTTACTAACAACAAAAACAAAATTGGTGACATGATAAAATGAGTCGTTTAAAAGAAGGGAATGAAGAGATGCACTGATGTCTTAAGTACGAAGATCCAACAACAGAATCTGATACCAGACTTTGTCTTTTTATATTTACATGTTTGAGGAACGATTGTACCTTAGCCTTACCTTTACCTTAGAATGTTTCCAGTAACTCGAAAGAGGTGGTGTCGTGAGAATATTAAAAGTGTTCGTTCCAGTGGTCCGTACCTGGAAGGATTCTAACGGAAATTCTTCTGTAACTCTGAATACCTTACTTTTTCAACCTGACATCGCCACAAACCAAAATGCTGCCCAAGCACTTCCGCCCACCAATCAAAAAAACCAATTGTTTTGTTTCTTAAATTTTTTTTATCCATATAAAGATTACGTTATACATTACACCTACATAAATTCAGTGTTATGATGGAACTTACAAATTAACGTACATTTAACATAAAAAGCGATTCCATTTTTAAGCTACTACGCTGAAATGCATATTTTTTGGGATCGCTTTGTTGCGGCGGCTTCTCTTAACAGATGTTGAAGAACAAGTATAAACCGTGCAAGGGTGTTCCCCATTATAACATGCAGTTTTGAGAAGATAGCTTTAACTTTCTTTACATAATGTCTAGACTATGTAGAAATTAACCGTGAAGAATTAAAAACATTTACTTCTTAACAACTCAACGAAGTTTAGGTATGCCCAAAAAATGCATCCTCGTCATCGCACTCTACATCCGAGTTCAGTCGGTTAAACATATCTTCGAGCTCCTGCTTAACGGCTAGTTGATCTCTCTTCATTTTCTGAGACGCTTGTTGATCTAAATCCTCAAGTTCCTGCTTTGGTTTCAGGTTTGCTTTTGTTGGCGCCGTTTCCAACGAGCTTTGATGTAACTCAACATCGAGAGCGCTTATGTCGGGTTTGTCTTCTCTCGCATTTAACTCACTGCGACGTACCAGCTCCCAGTTAGTTGTTAACAGCTGTCTTGAGCGATCCGAGGCGTTGGACCAATTGTCGTCATCGTCCTCAATGTCTATAACACATAAAAAAAAATAAAGACCATATAAGAGCAGTTGTTTGATGTACATACCAGTGCACAAGTCATCATAGTCGTAGTCATCGAAGTAAAGTTCGTCCATCGGCCCTCTCTGAGGAGTTTCGAAAGGTTCGTCTTTTACTCTAGTTCCCAGCAGATTTATGCCACCATCGTCCGAGCTGTCTTCGTCATCAGAGTGCTCTAGTTTAATGTCGCCTTCCACTGGTCCTTTTACGAGGTCTGTTGGTTCTGCAAATGCTGAAAAGTTGATTGGTGACACAGCCCTTCTCTTGTTCTTTTTCATCAATTGTTTCGCTTGTTCTAAAACCTTTTCCTTGGTATCCACTTCGTCTCCTAGAGACTCTGGGGAGTATAAAGTAGTCGATGTATCTTCTGCACCTGGATTCCCTGCTTGTTTTTGAACTTGGTTTGACGCAGGATTTTCTTTGTGCACCACAGGGTTTAGATTGTTTGCCTCATTGTCTTTCAGACCATTTGTATTGTGTACTTGTCTTTCTTCAGGGATCGGTGTGCTCCTTGCATTTGGATGATTTTCTTCTGATGGCGATTTCTGTTTCATATTTACTTTTGTTTCCTTTACTTTTTCGCTCGCACTCGGTAAACTGTTGCCATATTCTGAGACACTTTCATCTTCATCTTTAGGCAAATCGGCCTCGGTTTGGAATCCTTGAGGTGAATTCAGCACTTTCGATGTCGATTCCTCCTTGTGATCACGCTTGGGAAACTTCGGTTTTGGTTCACCTGGTAAACCAATATTACCCTTCTGCCGTCGGAATCGCACAATCAAACTCCGAGAGTCCATCAAAGCATTAACAGTCTTCTTATAAGCTTCCATCGATTCTGCAACCGTGTTGTAACGAATAAAGGCATACCGAGTGTATCTCATCCTTTGTGCGTATCCAATGTCTATCCTTTGAGCATTGGGGAAATATTGTTTGACTACTCGCACTGATATATGCGTCGGTAAATTACCAATGTACAGAGTGTATGGATCAATTTCGTCTGGGGTCACTTGCTGATCGTCCACATGATGACTCTTGACTTCTGCACTAATATTTCCCGTGCCGAACGGAATCTGTCGGATTGTGTTCGCAACCTTTTCGACATCAGCGTCCTCTGTCAACTGTACAAAGCAGTAGCGAGGGGTAGACGGCTGCTGGAAATGAACTGTGTCAATGAATGGTGAATATTTTTTCACTATGTATTTGTTGAGATCTGGGTCTGGGAACTTCAGTATTAGCATTGGCCGCTTCTGCATTCGGTTAAACTCCTTTTCCAGGGCTAAGGCCGCCTCAGCTTCTTCGCGGACCCAAAGCTTTGTTCGCGTGTACCGCGTTGACATGGGTTTGCGTTTGGCCTTCTTGTTAACTTGAACCCTCCCATTTTCATCGTTATTCATAAATATTGTGAATTTTTCAGTACCGCTAGGTATGTCGTCGTCTAACAACTGCGATAGTTCATTAAATTCGCCTGGCCGTGTCAAGTCTTGAGCCAGTGGCGCCGGGGGGGGTTGCATTTGGGAGAAGAAATGCGGATTTTTACGACGACCACGATTACTCGTTCCGGGCATACCGCTTGCATTGCCACCTTGCCTTGGACCACCATTAAAGACGCCAGCATTGATTCCATTTAATCCCCTTACCCTTATCCCACCTGGAGGTCTAGGACTATTTAAGCCGCTAAGCCCAGAACCCAATGGATTCCCATCGTTTCCGGGCTCTGGATCTTTCGGTAATGGTGGCTTTTCTGGTTTCAAATCCGGTGGCGGTAATGGTGGCTGGGGCGTTGACGATGGAGGATTTGTCGCAAAAAATGGTGGAGGCGTTGACATGTAATTCCATGGTCCTCTGTTGTATAGTAAAGGGGATTGTGACGCGACATACGGCTGATAATTGAAAAAAGCAGCTTGACTGTAGTACTGTTGATTGGCTGCAAACTGTTGTTGTTGCTGTTGATATTCTTGAATATGTTGCTGCTGCTGCTGTTGCTGGAACTCCTGCATCTGCTGTTGCATTTGCTGATGGGCCTGATACTGCTGCAGTTGCTGTTGAGCCTGAATTTGTTTTTGCTGTTCAGGCGAAAGTGCTTGTTGTTGTGTGTATTTAAACGACGAATTCTGGTCGGGGCGATTTGGCTCAGAAGCCCCGTCTGAGGAGCTGGAGCGTTGCATGACTACTGGGCGCTTTGTCAAAAAAAAAAACTGAAAATTCGATGGAAGAACTAATGTGCAATGTAGATGTTCTTGGTATTATTGGTTTATAGAAAATAATTCGCAGACTTATAGGTGGCACGTTGCAAATAGATATTGTTTAATATTCTCGTGCCATTCGTTTCTGCACATTATGATTTTACACTTGAAAAATAAATACACGACACTGTTGTTTTCTTCACGTCTGACAGTGAAAATGTTTAGCGCGCTGAATACCAAAAGAGAGAGCAAACTGCAGCCTCAGAAGACATGTGTCATTCTCTGGGCATGTTCATGTAATATAATTCGTTCTTTATGCCTGATTTGTTTATTTGGTGACCGGATGGGGTTATGTAAATTTGAGTGATATTTAGAAGGAAATCACATTAGTGTATTATAATATAATTTAATTTTGATAGTTTTAGATTGCGTATTTGATGAAGGATCATAAATCAGTCTTATCAATTCGCCCATACCACAGTTACTATATTAATAGGACACCACCCTGTCCGCTGACGAAGTAACAACCAGCTGAATTGAATATAATAAACGTCAAAAAAACATCTGATCGAAAATTTTTCCGGTGCCGGGTTTTCATCGATTATGCTGCTACCGACAAGGATTTTGAAATTGTCATGCAGAAACCTAGGTGCTAATCTGTTCAGGACTCCCAGTTCTTACAATAGGTTTGTAAAACCAGTATTGTGCCCTATTGCATATTTATGTAATCCTCTATTCAGGCTACCGGCCGCTCGCCATGTTTCTATCATCCCCTCAAAGCGACCCATGAGGGAAGAGAAATTCGCCGCAAGTGATAAGATTCCAAAAGGATTCCGAATCATATACCGCGCTCCAATGGAGAACTACATAATGCTCTCAAAGTATGTCTCCGGAACCACAGCACTTTTGATAGGTGGCCTTGCAATCTTCAAATTCGCGACTGACAACAAATTTATAGAAATGTCCAAGGAACTTGAACTGGGAGGTCTTGTAGCGCACGATTCAGATATTTGGTTATTTGCGGCTGGATTCATTGCAATTAATGCGTCGATAATGTATTTCATATCCAGATATCCTTTGAGAATTTACAGAAATGAGAGCAGGTGAGGAATTGGGCTAAAAACGAGTATGCAATCTGACAAACTTATTTCAGGTACCTGGCGATATATGAAGGCCTCCTGCCATTTAACAAAAATCAACTCAACTTCAATAAGGGTGAAGTAAAGGAGCACAAGAACATACTTAATCCATGGTCGCGTATAACCTACAAGATTAATAACAAAACATCTCTGTTGTTATTAGATTATTTTAAGACTCCATCCGAGTTCCACCAAATGTGTGAAGAGAGTAAATAAAAAAAGTGCTACAAAAGTCTGTGTTCTGAATTCCACAAGATGTCACTACGGTCGTTAAAGGGAAGTTTTTGCACGTGCACGCAAATGTCAAAATAAAAGCTGATTATTTGACGGCAAATGTACGCACTTGTAAAATTTGTGTTTTGGTAAACTTTTAATCTATTTTACACATGGAGCTAACAGAAAAGATTCCTTTGACTTCGGGTAAAATACATTTCCAGCAGCATTTTGTGCATTTTACATTTGCTTACTTTTCTTAGGCGAAGGGGACAAGGATGAGTTGCCAGCCAAACGAAAACGATCGAATCCGTTCAACGTGAACCGCAAAGAGGAAAAGGAGAAACGTCGACAGAAACGTGCTAGGATTGTTATTCGAAATATATCGTATAAAGCTACAGATCAATCGCTGAAAGAGTTCTTCGAGAAATTCGGCACAATACAAGACTTAAATCTGTTAAAGCGACCTGATGGCAAGCTGGTTGGCTGCGCATTCGTTCAGTACGAAACAGTAAATCAAGCCGCGAAAGCAATCCTTAAAACATCAAATAAAGAATTTCTCGGAAGAACGATCTTTGTGGACTGGGCTATAGGTAAAGATGAATACGAGAAAAAGAAAGTGTCCGTTAAGGACGTGAAGCCAGATATAGAGGTGAAAGAGGAAATAAAGTCGGAAGTGAACAGAAATGTCGAGGAAAGTATTGTGGATAAGGATGAGGATAGTGATTTAAATGACACTGCTCTAAAGCCTGAATCGGATGCGGAGACCGATGAGGACGAAGAAGATTCACACGACGAAGATGAAGTTTCTGACGACGCAAGCGAAAGTGACAAAGGTAGCGATGACGATGAGGATAAAAAAGAACTTAAAACCAAACTGGACATTCCTAAGGTGAAGGTCAAATCAAATGACGTCAAAGAAGGCTGTACGGTGTTTATCAAAAATGTTCCTTTTGATGCCGAAGACAATGACCTGCGTAAAGTGTGCAGAAAATTCGGCCCGGTTTACTATGCCATTATTAATCGCGATCCAGTGTCCGGTCACTCAAAGGGAACTGCATTTGTAAAATTCAAAACTAAAGAGTCTGCAGATTTGTGCCTAGCATCAGGAACAGAATTCGTATTAAACGACACACCCCTAGATCCCTTTCCAGCATTGAGTAGAGAAGAGGTGCATAATAAAACAGACAAGGAGTCAAAAAAAGATGACAAAAAGGACTCACGGAATCTATATCTTGCAAGAGAGGGTCTTATTATGTCCGGTTCAAAGGCAGCTGAAGGAGTTTCCGCATCGGACATGAACAAACGACATAAATTGGAGCAGATAAAGAATGAAGTCCTGAAGAATCTTAACAGGTAAGATCATTCAATTTTTTCCTCACAGCTACTACAATTTCCTATATATTCACTCAGATTCGTTTCCCGCAACCGTCTTTCAATTCACAACCTCCCACTTAACTATGACAATGAGAACCTGAGAAGCATGGTCATAACCCACACAGGATTCAAACCACATGAATGTAAAGTAATGCGAGAAAATAGGATAACGCCCGAACACCCGAAGGGTAAATCTAAAGGTTTTGGTTTTATGTCCTTCACAACGCACAAGGAAGCTCTCACTGCTCTTAGAAAACTAAACAACAATCCAACAATATTTGGAAACGTGCATGTAAGTTTGATTCAAGTCCTCTCTGTATGGAAATCAAAATTTCTTTCTTTCAGCGACCTATCGTGGCATTCAGCATAGAGGACCGAGCTGTACACAAGATCAAGGAAAAGCGAACACAAAAGTCGAAAATGAATAACCCAACATACAAGCAGAAGCTGGAGAATCGGAAAGAAGCCAAACTTAAGGGTGCAAAGAAACCAGTCAAAGGCCCTCAAGTCGACAGCAAGGAGAAACTTAAGAAGCACATACAAAAACTGGAGGCTTCTCGAGCGGCGGCATCAGAGCCAAAGAAAGTCAAATCTGGAAATGAGGAAATGGAAGATTTTGTTGGATTTGCTGGCAAACCAGGAGCGTCGGTTGGATTGCGTTCAAACAAGAAAATTATTGAACAGGCACTGGAGCACAAAAAGAAAGTCGGGGAACGAAAGCGCAAGGAAAAGCAGAAGAAGCAGAAAATGTTGCACCGCATTGAGAGAAAACAAATTGATAGAACGAAACAGGGCAAACAGAAAGGCAATCGGGATGATCTCTCACGTTTAGTAGACAAATATAAGAAGCTGATCGATAGCAAGGCAAACGAAGGTGCTCCCGGAGCGGCAATTGAGAAGAAGAGGAAGAAAAGAACCAAGTGGTACACGGAGTAATATATGGAAACACTTTAATTACTCAATAAATGCTACATTTCTGATGAAAATGTTTTCATTTTCTTACTTATTCTAAGTTATGATGAATTTTTTTTTTCTTTACTCCAATGTGATGGACAAACGCCGCCTAAGTTGAACTACGATGGTGAACGGAATTGATCAACTTAGACAAACACGGTCTACGTTGAACTGCTATTCTTAATTCCGTTCACCTGTGCAAATTATCACAATCCATTCGTACTTCTGTAAATTCTTAAATCGACGTTTGTCGAGTCTGTTAAAGGACGATGTTTTATTGAAGTGTACTTGAGCAATTATCTTAGCTTGGAAGGCATTTTTTAGATATCTTCAGCCCTGAAGTTGTTAAGTTAATGCAGTATGCAGCTTTAGAAATAGCAACATTTTTGGCAACGTCTTGAGCGTACTACTCTTATTTTAGACCCATCTGTGTATGATTTCTGAGCTTCATCATTCACCAAACAGGTGTTGCTCTCCGAATTACATATCTATGAAGTTCAACCCATAGTTCATAGGTGACCCCCAAAGCTATGCTAATTAAAGAAATATAAGCCTATTGAGAGTAGCATATAAGCTCTTTCTTTCGTCTTGTGGACGTGCATGAAACCATGCGTCAACAATTTGATCAGTCTTCAGTATCAATTCGGTTTCAAGGCAGTGGCAGGCAGGTCATTAACCATATGTTCACGTTACGACAGACCGTGAAAATGACTTAGGACTTTCAAGCCAATACCTACCATCAGTTTATTCACGTTAAGGCCACATAAAACAATATTTTTAGAAAAGAAGTACAGAATTAATTTTCTTTGCTTTGAAAATGTCTGTAGGGATCTTACCCGAATTCGATACACATAAATGCATATTTTTTTAAACGTAAGGTCAAAATTAGTGGTACGGTCTTTCATACTCGTAAGACATTGCAACTGCTAGCATATGCTGATTACATTGACGTCACCGGAAGACGTTTTAAATTCATCGCCTAAAAGTAATTATATTTTTTTTATTATTCCCCCAAGAAAATTCGAAAAAACTTGGAAATCTTTTAGTTTTGCTTCTTAACCTAACTTAAAAAACTAATTAATAAACCTATTCTACTTAAAACTAAACTAAAACTTATTACTATATGCATTTCAAACTAACCTAAAACTTAAGTCTACTTAACTATGAAACTCAACTATGTCCGTAAAATTATACGGACGCGTGCCCCAGGGCGTATGTGTTAACGGCTCAAAACGTCAAACGTATTCGATTGCCGTGACTAAGATGATAAGTAGACGGAATAGACAATAACACTCCGATTCGGAAAGTCCTTCAGTCCAACCCTGAGGGACAATACAGTAGGGGATGTGGTTGTATTCATAAAACCGGAGGTGTCTTGTTCAATGCCGTGCTAGCTGGAAAGGCAAAGAAGAAGAAAAGGAGGAAACATAAACAAAGCTAATTTATTAATACAAAAAATGCATGTATCATGTTAACATACTGAATACTGACCAAACAAAAATCATCTTGAGGTAAGCAAAAAAGAATCATTGTGTCATCCAGTTATTTGACCATATAAAATAACGTCGACCTCCTTAATAAATACCGATCTGATATATTTCATCCTGCAATGCATCAAGACCTACTGTCAATCAGCTCAACATAGAAATAAATTTCACGACGACTACGACAACGACGACGCACGACCCTATTATCCTGATAACAATCCTTCTCATTTCTGTTTATTATTATTTGTCTCGTTATTTGTCTACGTAAGAGTTTACTGCCGTCAAAAGCAAATTGTGAAGCGATTACTCGTCACCTACAGCTTCAAGCTCAAAAGCACCGACAAAGATGGGATGAAAATTCACCCGTACTTCCTAAATAGTATACGGAAAATTATTGCGTCGTTCCCTGAAAAAATCCATGACATGGGAGAAAGAATCATCCAGGGTTGAGGTTTTATGATGCTATTAATGTCTGATTCAAAGTCTTCAGGGTGTATTTACCGTCTTTTTCAAGACGTAAGAACGCCCCAAGTATTTTTTCAGAGTCAATTCTGATGTGTCCAAGGACATTTTCGGTCCATTGAACTGGACGGTTAGTAATCGAAATTGCAAGGACTATTCTCCAGTATTCAACTCAGCAATTGTGTGTGATGTGTGAACCTGTTCCCTCGCTTCCCATACTCATCTCTTTGAAACCATTCAGGAAAGGATAACAAACTTATATTATTTACTTTCCCAATAGTGTTGTTATAGCTTTTGTTGCACTAAGTAAGTATGCCTCTCCTGTTAAGCACAAACGTATCCTTGTAAGATAAATAATTGTTAAATTGGTTTATATATGTGTGTATACATAAGTTTGAGATATATCGTTGACTAATGCATACAAACATTCAACCATTTATGTTTGTACGGCATGCCCACGGCATTGGAAGTACATAGACGAGTGAAGAGTTTTCAGGATGAGCAAAGAATCCAATCAATTGAGTAATTGGGAAGTGGCGATTGTGAGGCGTGATTCATTTGTTGTCGGACAAATATTGACAATTTAATTACGGTTGATTGGTCACTTGAAAAATTACATTAGGAGGAAATGAAAATTTTTAGTGAATTCTCCTTTTTACTCAAAATTGAATAAAACCAATTTAGGTTATATGATGTGTGTTATTTGGGGTAGGTAAAAGCTGGCCAGGATTTTGGGGAATATGCGGTGAGACTTGATTTATTGAATAGATCTTCCACTGTGGGATTAAGTTGTATCAATGTACGTATGTATATGGACTATATTCATACATTTCAGTTACAATCTTTTATCTTAAGTTCACAAATAAAATATAAAAACCGAATCGATTAGTATGGTATTTTCTTGATACAAGCATTCAAGTATGTACAAAACTTCACATAACTAAGAATGTACATACATATGTATATGTATACATAGGTATGTAATTAGAGTATTTTTAAGTTCTCCCGCTTGAACACACAAACCTACATCACAAGCGTAGATAACTTATGCCCGCTGCTGAGCACTTGAAATTTGAATTTTAACATCCTCGCCTGTACATGCGCACTTCGACTTAAATATGTTAAGAAACAATATTCTTATCCGCCACATCAAACCTACCATACACGTATGATCACTTCTGAATCCAATTGCAAATTTGATTGATTGAAAATGAAATGAAGGTACGTGATACCACATATACTAGTACTGAGTCTGCCTTAGCAAAACATATCATATTCTTTACATTTACAGTATCTAGATTACATGTATCCACATACATGTATACATTTGCTACATTTGTACATGTATGTACATTTGCTTGTATATCCGAAATTTTTATGAAAATCATTTGAAAGCCATGGAGATGTTACCGACATAAGGGACAGATAGATATGCGGATATTATAAAGATTTAATTTTTGGAAACGAAACCTTAAAAAAATGAGCACCTTATGACTTTAATAAAATTATATTGGAGATTGCAAATTTCAGCACAACTTGTATAGTTCCTCCAGTATAAGCCTGTCCCCTTATCTTTCCCTTTTCCTTTTCTTTTAAATTTGTTGCCTTAATTTACTATGTCTTTCTTGTACTTATAACTCTCTTGTACTTTTAACTCTTTCCCACATTGGGATTATCTATGCATAGGCCGTTTTGTGGCAAATTTGGTCTAGTAGAAATGGAAGTGGAAGAATTATTGAATTAGATAATGACTTTACTAGAGAAGAATGCGATGTGTATTTCCATTACTTTTGATTTTGGTTTTTGAAATCAATGCCAGTACTGTTTACCCAAAAGCTCCATAATATTAGTAATAAATTGCCAAACCCCAACCAACAAAAAAAGGATATCATTTGAGTGATGACTGCAACCGGGGTAAACATCATATCTATTTGCAAATTCAATAAAAACGATACGAAAAATGAAGTTTAGCCAATAAGTTTTTTGTTTTTCTTTTGAATGAAATAAACCTTTAAACTCATCTATTTAAACCATAACCCTTTGCTTCCAGTATTCATCATTTAATGATGATGAAAGTTTGCGAAGCCATTCTCCTTTAGCGCTTCGAAGTCACTGCGTCACATGTCTATTTACCATCGAATTCCATATGTATGATTCATATTGATGTGTTTGTATGTGCATAAATATGATATGTGTATATTATCATTTTTAAAATCTGTTATGAGGACATCAAATATTTTCAAATAAAAGTTCATCCTGTGTCTTTACATTGCGTTTTTGGAAAGGACGGAATGAAAAATTGAAGTGGCATATACATATAAAACAAAAACTTTAACCTAACTTTTCGATTTCTTGACCCAGTTGCATCTTTGGTTGCATACATTTGAAATGCTTTTGTAGTTGTATCGTTCGTTTTGACAATCTCGCGCTCTTGTGCCCGTGAAATTTATTTCTTTTTTTTTCAAAAATCGTTTTAAAATGCTTCTATATCATTTCACAAGTCTTCATTTATATACATAAGTGTTTTACAATTTGTCATAAAGAACGAAATTTCATCCAAAGTCCGCTTCGAATAAACTAACCACTCAATTCGTTAATTTAACATAAAACACTTTCATAAAGTCCTGTACAAAACTACAAGAGTAATGACTAATGACATATTCACTGAGATTAACGCTGACGGGGGCTATTAAACCCTAAAATTTTACAGGCGATGGCTTGGGATCGTGTGTAAATGTTACATTTTATGCTTGTATCATTATTAATAATGAAGTCGAGAGGGGTTTTAACTCCTTGTTATATTCAGTGCTGTTAAAGTGGGAAAGTGCACTCTTTTAAGGAAACATTTTTCTATCACATTTAAAATGGCTATAAAACCTTGAATTCAATAAAAAGGACAAGGTATACAGAAGCGAAAACTTACATAGAGCTAACTTACTAACATACGGATTGTTTTCTTTTATTATTGTCCATTGACTATATTGTATAGTACTTAAAATGAATGAAACGCGGTGACAATACTCAAACACTATTAATTTTCTATGAAATCGTTTTTTTTTAAATTTCGCCATTCGAAGTTGGCAACAAGCTGCAGGTTACCTGTACTCGTGCGAGAACAAATAATACACACAGCAAGAGTAGTTGCTGAAGAAGCTAAGCTTTGGTCCCCTGTGTAGCTGTGGGCCACTTAATGTTTTTTATTTTAATTTATCATACAATCACATCTGGAACGATTTAGATCGTTTTTTTACTCGAATTAGAGTAAAATTTTCTAAAATCGTTTTTTTTTTTTTCACATAATTTTCAAACTTATGTTACCCTTTAATATGTCACTGCATCATCACAAATCCAGCGATAATGTATTGAGGGACTCGCCTGCCATCCCTAACCGTATGAACCCTAATTTATAAGTTACCTCATTTATCCTGACACAAGTGTTGCCATACAACAGCCATTTGTCGTCCTTCATTACCAGCTAAGCATACACACATCCCAGCATGTAAAAAAATAAAGGAAAAATGTCCCAATAGGACAACCAAAAAGTAACGAAAACTGCTTTACTGTATCCTTTGAATAACTGTCTACCTACCTAATCCTTAAACTAATGGCTTTCACTAGTGAACACAACAAAAAACAGGCTCCTAAGTTGTCAGTTGACAGGAGAAAATGAAAAAAAAGAAAGTGAGAGGTTACACATGCCTATTCCATCCCTTCGTAGACCATAAGAAACACATAGTAGTTCCTGAATACTTGATCGCATGAAAGTTTTATTATCACGACTTATGTATTACTTCTGAAACAATGTAGAAAAAGAATTACTTCTGGGACTCTAGACCATTATCTTGTGTCCTTGTCTATTAGATAAACACAGATCACAATAAATTGCACGTTATATACATATGTAAGTAAACTTAATCCTTTTTATTATAGCATGATATAAGGTCTAAATGGTATTGGGTTGCAAGGTGCATCCACATTTGCAGGGCGTTCATAACTTTCTTATGGCAGACTCTGTTCACAGTGTGCTCTATAATTTCTTTCTAGACGAATGGTGTAACTTAGAAAAGAACTCATATGCATACATATGCTAACCATAACCCTTTGTTTCTTTGCAATTACGGAAACTACAAAGAAACTTAAACTACTGGAAATAATAATCACTACTGCGAACCAGCACCTTAAAAATCAAACCTATGTACACCTACCTCTAAGAAAAATCCTCTGAGGTCTAAAAAGTTAACCCCTAACCTAAACGAATACACTGCAGCTGTTGCTTCAGGGTCTACTGCACCCTTGAGTCCTACATTCGTACGCATGAGGAACGTAAACGTAAAAGTTTTTTTTTTTTTTTGTTCAAACACTTCAAATGTTGGCGACCTCTCTCTGGCTCGCCTCACTTGAAGAAAGTTTTCTCATTTAATCGCATAAGTGGAAAAATTAAAATAAAACGGCGACGCGAAAGCCGCATAGAGTAAACCGCTTATACTGTATAACAAAGACAGGACAAACAATGACACTGAAGGCGCCAAATGAACACATGCACGGGTAAATTCCATAAGCAACCAACAGCTAATATTCAACAATTAAAATGCATACAACGGCTCCACAGAGTCACCCTCTTGTTCCAGTGATTCCGCTCCGTTTATAATGATGTAGAGCGTGACGAAAGCCCAGAGTGGAGGTGTTGGTGACTGACTGTCGACTGTGAGTTCCGAAGTTTAATATTCACAAGGATGCCGCCCACTTATTCAGAGCGCGGATAAGGAAATGATGACAGTGATTAACACGGTGCCGCATACTGTGTGGAGGGTGAATCCTGAATCGGGGAATAATGGAATAAGCAAAATAATAGCAACTTTAAATAAAATTCCCCCGCAAAAATTTGAAAACCTTGGAGTTGCCTCTACATTTAAAGTGCCTCCCTTAAAAGGAATGTACTTTCAATGAAATATCAACAAATTTCCCGCCAACCTATACGAGTATTTAATATTCTTACGCAAACATTTGTTCGGGACCCCGACGTTAATGTCAAAGGTTTTGATTGCTTTATTCGAACCAAAGTTTGTCCTGATACGACGGCAGGATGAAAATTAATTTTCCAAATGAGACCGCTTACTGTTTGCAAGAAGCGTGCTCAACTTGTGCTGAATACAATGCTATTGTACGTTTGAAAGGGTCCTTCGTTGATGTCTTAATTAGTATTGTGATAGGAAACTCTTTCCGCTTTATAACGAAGTAAGTGATGTACAATTTGATGGAAAGGACTTGTGCCTAAGGGCCTCACAAAGCAACCATGAAAATTTGCGCAGAGAATTCTTTATGAATGTTGGTTTCTCGTGGTCATTGAAATTGTTATGTTAAATAAATAGAACGTTCTGTATATGTATGTATATGTATCAGAGTTGTAAAAGACTGTAAGTTTTCGTAATGCAATCACTGAATTCTTGGAAAGGATTTCATAACTTGGGATTCATTCAATTGAATTTACTTTAGCATTGAAGTCTTTCATTCTTTTTGAAGTCTTGATCGGGTCCATCTTTACGACTAGTGCTTGGACTTGAAATTAATTGAATGCAAGTCTTTCGACAAACAGTGCATTCACTAAAGTCACTTTGAAGTCTGTATCATGCACTTGAGGTCACCCGAATTTAGTTGATGTCTTTGGGACTTCAACAAATTTTCATTGCAGTTTTTGGGACTTCAAAGCTTTTTATGCTGTCTTTGGGATTTCAAAATGTTATCATGTTTGTACAAGTCAGACAGAATCACTGCTCATTTTATCAGCATCAAATAGCTTATTTTTTCAGATATTTAACTCACTTATAAATATATTGTATGTAGAGAAATAATTTTTAAAATGAACAACGAATTACGCGATTTGTTTTCGTTGCCAAAGTTGAAAACGTAACTCGCTGGACCTTGCGCAACACCTTCTCAAAATTTGTCGTTATTCTTTAGTAGGCTAAATACTTGTAGGACCACGCGAAACTTAAGCTTTTAGGCGACACCACATATCCGTTACTCTCGTGGGTAAAATTATATATAATATAATATATATTTGTATATACCAATGGGTGAATAAAACTAATCCAAACTAACATTCATTAACATCCCATCCCGTCGCCTGATGATTAATTTACAGTGATAACAGCTCAATGACAGCCATTTAAAATAAAGTGATTTCATTTGAAATTAATCGAAGTGTAATATATCCCAGACTGACGTTACTGATTAAATCTTTTTGGTCCTTAATGTGGGCAGTGGCTTTTCAACAACTGCTCGCAGATAATCCAGTCAGCCTTCATTCATCTCGGCACGCTGTCATTGTGCTCATCTTAAGGTTCGTCGCCTGTCACCGCCTAAATATGTTGAAAAAATGTTTATCCCCTTTCATAATCTGCTTCATCAATGATCTGGCATTTTCAATTGGATTTGCGTCATACGATTTTTATGAGCGGTCCATAAAATCGATACTCTTTATGTACAGACACATAATACAAAGCTTACATACGTATGTATGTACGTAGGTGAGCATATTCATATATTTATGGCATAAAAAGTGACTTGATGAATGTGCGAGACAGTTGCCGTCATCCTTTGAGTGGAGGGCATAAACGTCTGTTTTATACTTTCTGTCAACCAACCAGAGAGTATTTGAATGAGAGACGATTCATGAACGCGACACTAATTTTTAGTGTGCCGTATTCACCCACTCTCGCACTTCGACATGTATAGACATCTGCCGCTGCCATTGCTGTGGCCTATCGAATTAGGCCAAATTGATTCATCTTTATAGTTTGTTTTATGTCCCTGAACTAGGTCCTTAAGATGATTTACTTTATTCCTGTAGAGTTTGGGCTAATTCGCGCCCAAACCTCCCTACCCTCCCTACCTCCCTAAGTGTAGTGTATCAATTCAGAGGCACTTAAAACGAACGCCTCATCTGGGTTACCCCACGTAATTGTTATCTTGTTTCGTGTATCTCCTCCTTCTTATCCCATAACACTGGGCAATAAACTTTTATCGATTTACACTAAACTTACGTGCGATAGTCATTTTTGTTTCCTTTCCTGCAGTGGATTTCATTTGGACATTACCTGCAACAATCGCCAATAGTCTCAAGGCAATAACTGCTATAATCATGGGGGCAGGTTTCTGCTCGCTTAAAAGGATTCCAGTGCAATATCAAAAATCGATCCAATAAAAGTTTATCTGTCATAAAAATGCATTTTGGATTAAAAGTTTTTATTTCACTTGACCTACCTTTGGAACACCGCGGCTTCAAATCTGTTGAAAATTTATTCAAACTAATAAGAAAAAAAATGTTGTTTGAAACAGTACGTTGATGGAAATCTATCTGGCTTCCTTATTTCTGCCTCCTTGAACTCATTTTTAGTGCTCATGTGGCATGCACGTGACATGTGTGGAAATAGGGATTGTAGGACTAAGTTTGCCCTCTTTTGACAGAAGAGTCATAAGCAACTGTCGTACATTACAGAATATTTGTATTTAAAGTAAAAAATATTTGAGGAGAATGAAAAAGGATTGCTATGAATTTAAATTTAAGTAGCAATAACTAGCAAGGAAAACAAATTTCCAATAAACTTTGTTTAAATATTTTGTAAGCACCAGTGAGTATCGAAAGTCTTCCTTCAAAACAATTACATTGGCGCATTGACTAAGTGTAACTAATTGTAAGCTTTATTTCGTAAATTAGCTGCGGTCCATTGACTTTAAGTGAGGTTTTGGCTTCATTGTCTCGTTAAGGACCATGTAATGTAGCCATTTATTATGAATAGCATAGAGTGGTTTTGCGTGTACGTTCCCAAGCATAAATATGGAATGAGGATCCAGAGTGTACACGCATGACAGAGCACCCATTGGAGGGAATTGATTTTATATATAATTAGCATAGAGCTTAAACGTGTGTGGGATGCGTACGCAGTACATAAGGCTACAGCCATTATCTATGCACAGCTTCGCACATTTTTTTAAAGCACAAAAAGGGCCAACCTAAATAACGTGGGCAATTTTTATTTTGCTTCTGAAATAAATTATTCAACACGATACGAACCTTCACTTATTTATTTAATGTGAAATTTAGGCAGTTATTCGTTTATGAAGACGGGAATGTGTATGCTGTGGAAATTTAAATCAACAATTGAGATTTTTAGATGCAACTTAAGGAGTTGTGTAAGTTGTTCGCTTAAAATAAGGTATGACAAAAATTAACTAGAACCAAATCGCGAAAGGGAATCAGAAAGACATTTAACTAATGTTGCAGTAGGCTGTTTTTGTAGAACCGCGTTTTGCAGATAAACACGTATAGAACCACAATTTTTGAATATTTCATTCGGTTTGTGGTCGCCGGGGCGCAGTGGTAAGTGCATCGACTGCGGCGCAGAAAGTCTGGGTTCGATTCCCGGACGGGACACCTAGCATTTTTTCACGGCACCACCTCTTTCGAGTTGCTGACAACACTCAAAGAGTATTAATTGTCTATGGAAAGCTTCTCAAATCTCGCCGTTCGGAATCGGCAAAAAACTGTAGGTCCCTTCTACTCGTGAAGAACAATAGCATGCACAACACGAGTAGTTGTTGTAGAAGCTAGGCCCTGGTCCGTTATGGGCTGTAGTGCCACTCAATTATTATTATTATTATTATTATTATTGTATAAAATTAAATCTGTTGTGTTTTGAAAATGGCTAATTCTTGTAAATAGCGTACTGTCTTCTGGTGCGAAAACTCTTCATAGGCAATGGCCATTAATAAAAGTTTGAGTTGTTATTCTCTTTGAAGTATGTATGATACGTCAAGTGACGCAAGTGGCGCAGTTTACCTTTGTCGTCCTTGCACGGCAAGTAACAATGAAAAGTTTGAAAAACAAATCACGAAATCCTTGAAGATGGACGGCGAATTTATGAAGAAACTGTAGAGCTGTGTGGAGTAACTTGGACTTCAATTCAGCCGAGCTCGTGCTCTCAGAGTCCTATCAACTTTTGATGAAAAATGACTCATCCGACATTGCAGCCTTCGACTTTCATCGAATAAAAAAATTGAAAGGAAAAATAACCTCCTTTATAACAAATGACGTAGAATTTTTTTTAAACAGATCACTGCCAGTGTATAGGTCTAGGCAAGCATGAAGGGGTGAAACCCTGAATTGTATATCCATCTTAAAATTTTGCTTTACATAACCCTTATGATAGACAACAATGATTGGAGTGTTCTTATGCTGTGAAACTTCAACATAACCAACGTTAACACAGCTCTCAGTAAGAGTCAGTTCATTTTCAGTCCTTACTGCTCTTATTAAATGCTAAGCAATATGCATGCGGAGTTAGGTAACGAGTTTCTTAAACAACTGAACTATATGAATTAATATAAATTACGAACTAGTTCACTAAATCACTTGTAAGATTTATGCTGTTAAAACTATTTTGCTCGTGACAAGAATTCATGCTGAAGAATTAATTCGTCCTCGCCACTGTCGTTGTTTCGAAAATATTTCGTATTAAAGTTCAAAGACCTAATTATTCAAAAGGGATCTTTTAATTATCGTAAATCCAATTAAAACTTCCATTTCACATAATCATCAGCTTAACTATAGCGAAAGAGACTTAATATTAATTTATTAACTGGAAAAAAAACTAACAGACAATACTGCATAGCTTCATTTAAATATCATACTTGTTATGCCTTCAAGCAGGCCCTTACATCCTTCAGGAAGAAACCGGCAAATTATTTTATTTTAAAATTCGCATGCAATGAGTTGCTTGAATCAACAGTCATCTTGCATTCAGTTCACAAAAGGCTCTTTTAAATAAAAGTGGTTTTCCGTATAATGCCGTGCAACCCGCCATTCATCCATTCTGCGGTTATGAGGACGGTGGTGCTATTGCAGTCGCCCTTTCGCTTAACTGGACGAAATTAGTTTTCCAGTTTCCTGCAGCTAGCGTAGACTATTCATATACACCCATTCATACATTTCTTTCTCTTTCCCTTTACCACTTTCTTCTTGCTTAATTATGCATTTGTTGTTGTTTTTGCTGGTTTCCTTTTTTGTTTTTCATTTTCAGAGTTGCAATCTTAGTGAGCGGGCCGTTTATTAACTTATTAATTTAAACTAAGTCAGCTTTTGTCTCATAAGCATGTCTACTGCTTTATTATATTTTTTTTCTGCGCAAATGGCAGTATGTACCTGTGTACGAAAATATTCCTGCGGTGCCTTCCCTGTCTAAGCCTCCCCACCGTAGTCCTGTTTTATT
This sequence comes from Eristalinus sepulchralis, assembly GCA_944738645.1. NCBI lineage: Eukaryota > Metazoa > Arthropoda > Insecta > Diptera > Syrphidae > Eristalinus > Eristalinus sepulchralis. The sequence continues at coordinate 62,775,259 of OX122886.1, forward strand.
GACAATTGTCGCTTAGTGAAAAGATGAGACTGAGTTTAAATAAAACGACTTACTTCCTATGCCTTCTGAGGGGATCAGTGAACTTTGAACGATGTACAACGTAGCGTACATGTGTACACAGTAAGCTGCGAAATAGAGCTCATTCATAAGACTTTCCACGCCAAAGGGCACAACGATTCCCAGCTGGAGGATGAGCATATTAAATGAAGCGTGTACCAGGTAATTTCATTGAATTGTGGAATTATGTACGCTACAGGTATTATACTGCCTCGCTTCCTAGATATTAGTACGTACACATGAAGACATTTGCTAAGTAATTTATTCATTTCGACTTTCCAACTTCTGGGACGGGATTTTTCAGTGTTGCTTGGGAACACACGTAGGCTATGCACGTTAGTGGGAAAATCATGACTGGAATAAAAGCATTTTATTTCTATGGTTCCTTGTGAGTTTTTGATGGTATAATAATAATAATGGGTAGCGGCACGGTTCGATGTGGGATAGGTCCAAGATTCTGCAAAAAAGCTCGTATTGTGCGTGTTGTATTTCGTTTGTAGGAGGGAAGCCTTCAACAATTTAGGTCCGATTCTGAACGATTAAGTTTAAAGAGCACTATTATTCTACTGAATATTACTCCTAAGCATCCCCAATTGCTACGGGTGATGTGGTGGTATTAAAAATAACAGAAGTGTTTGCGCCGGAAATTGATAACAGGATCTTAGGCAAAGGATTTTTAGTTTAAAGACATGTTTTGATTTTGGATAGGTAAAGCTTGAACCTTAAGAAGATAAATCAAATCAAAGTGTTCTCATAAGACGAATAAATAAATAAGGAAATATATATAAAATATCATTCTATTATTGAAGTTTGTCCATGTCTGTATGACTGCGCGATTGAGACGCCTTGATTTGTCGTCAACCAATGTCTTTTCTTGTATTCAAAATTTACAAAAACCGTTTTAAAATCGCCGCCGCCTACACTGAAAATAAAATTCCGCATGTAAGTTTTACCTTCAAGATATTGCGACAATGTCAATGTTAATTATGAACTTCCTGCTGTTTAAACATATTTCATTTTACTTTTTTTGACTAACTAACAAAATTTAGTTAGAAAAACCTTTCTGAGTTTCGCTATTCGGTGTCGGTATTGTTGTAGTTGAAGTAGTTTCCCTACTAGTGTAAAAGCAGTTTCCCTACTAGCACACGCAACAGGAGAAACTACACAATTTAGCGCCTTGTGCTATACAGCTATTCTCTATTTATTTATCTATGGATTTAATATAATTGAAACTACAACATAAAAGGTGGTAATTGCATATCATCAAACCTTCCACATATTTATCTAAGTCATTAGACAGGTATTATTTAGGATAATTCATAACCAGGCGTTTGTTTTCTAATACATATCAACGAAACGGGTTAATTTAAATCCTGGGTAAATAAATGTTGTTTGCTTATCCTATGAGAAAACCGAGCACAAAGTTTGTAGATCCCTCTAATTAGAAGCATTCTATCACACACGAATTAATTTAATTTATTCATTTACAACTTGTTTGTTTATTTTACAAACCAAGGGAGGGGGAGGACTTCTAAAACACATGTTAAAAAAATCGAAAATGTTGACAGAAAAATGTGTATATGAGTCTAATTATCGCACCAACTTTCGTCCTTTTGTCACAACGTGATAGTGTGAGAATATGAGTGAACGCCCACAGCACATATATTTATCCTATTCATTATTTGCCCTACATGTTGAGGACTTACACTAGTATTTTTGTTTTACTCGAAGTGAAATTGTACTTCAGAAAAAGTTGGCGTCAGTATGGGTGGCAAAATGTACCACTGCAACTACAACGTCTGCATTGAGTTGAATGAGGACTGATTTCAAGAGCTTTAAGTACTCTCGGACAAATGACAGAATGAGAGCATGATGGCAGCAAAAGGGTGCGAGGAACAACATTGCTGAGATAAAATATTAAAGCAATAACAATATTTGCTTTCGAATAGAAGAGGAAATTGGCTTGTTTCCGATGAGAACAACGACAATGACAGCACCTCGAAAAAGGACACATTTTTATAGAATTCAACTCAAATGCAGAAACGTGGGACTGCTAAGCATGTATATTCCCCAAGGAACATTGCCGTTGTTACTGTTAAGTGAAAATGGAAACGTCTGTGTCAAAGTTTCATGTTGACGTTTTACTTGTTCTTCTTAGCCTTAATCTTGTCTTACATCATATTCTTTTATTAATGGCTATGAACAGTGTACATGTGTGTCGTAATACAAATAAAGGAATATTGTAGAACCTTTTTGTCAAATTGAAAATACCATCGAAATGACTTCGGTAGCAAATTGACACCGACGAAGTCGTAAAACCAGCAACGTCTCATTTTCGCTGGGAGCAATAAAATAAATGGATACTCGGACTGTGGACGGGAATTTTATAGCTCATGTCATGAAATTGGTGGGAGTATGTTGACTAATTCATAATCACTAACCTTGTCAGAAGGTGAGTTCAATCATTTATACGTATATTAAATGTTGCAAACGGTTTTTTCTTTATTGAAGAGTTTGCTGTAGGTAATATTGTGTTTGGGAGAATGCTCTGTCTAATATCTTACAATAATTTGCCTTGAGCATTGCCTTACACAGTTTGTTGGTTTCTCATAGCAGCAGTGAAACGAACTGCTTTTGTACTGTATTCTCTCTTTTGTATCCTGTTTTAATCACGAACAAAGTTGGAAAAGCGAAATATTAACAAATGCCACGGATTTGCCGGATGGCTGAATTCTTAAATCAGTGCTGAACTTATGAAAACCATTTCTTTGTGTACCGAGTTCGTTTAATTGGGGATGGGTTCAGAAAGAAATTTCGGTTTTTGTAGTTGTATTGAAAAAAACAATTGGGAAAACATTTTCTTCCGGTGCGTGCTTAGTTCTTTGTCAAAAAACGAAAGAATATAAGGAAAAATTCCTTCACGAGTTACAAAATACGTTTGCTGGTAATAATTTGTAAATGGGTTGATAGGGTGCTGCTGCAACCTGATGGTTATACTTATTAATTTTAAACTCATAATAGGGAACCTTATGAAAAAGGAAGCCGATAGATCTAAGAATAAATGTGAAACTATGAATGTAACAATTTCTTCAGTCTTTTGGAATATTCCCGTTTTTTCACGTTGAGCGTTCATCCAGCGGATGAAACTGTGGCCTTTTTATCACAAAACACATACAAATAAAATGTCTTATATATCAGATTTCAGTGTTTCCTTCCATTATAACTAGCAAGCAAATATTCTGTCTTAATGGCCTACCATTATCCAGATAATTTAACGAATACTCTCATTAACACTCATAAGTGTTGGTAGATGCCAAATTGTTCGCCATAACACCTACTCAAGAATGATAATCAGTTTCGAGTGCTAAGGTGCCTTGGAAATTTCTTCTTTAATGTGTTTCCGCATTTGTGAAATGACACCAAAGATAACTCACGAAAGATGTTCATGTCGCTCTCCCAATACAACTGTCGTAACCCTCTGCCACCAAGATCAAAAGACAGGTTGTTCGGCACCCATATTCGCTCCACAATAACGACACATCTTATAATTAATTTTTGATGTCAATCCAAATGTTACGTCATGCATGAGTACCCTTGATTACCATCAACTATACACATGAATAAAATGTATATATGTATGTACGTCCTGTGCCATTGTGCACTGAAACGGGGAAAATTAATACCTCTGTCACATTAGCATTCCCAGTCAGAACTCCAACCCAACCTATCTAAACTAAATGTCACAATATTGTCATTACGCCCATGTTACCCACCAAAAGCCATCACAAAACCATATCACATGCCCGATTTCACATGTTGTCAACCAGAAGCTGAAAATCATTTCGCTCTTCCCAACCGTATTCATATCTGGTGGTCACACTTGTTGTCAGTGGAACGATTCACATCCACGGATGACAGACATCTAGTCGATGTGCCCGCTTACACCGAACATTTCGAGTTCTTTTCACGCGAGGGTAAATAACACAGCATCCATTACAACATTCTGCTCCAATAATAATTGCACGCAGTCCTCAAACTCAATTTTCTGTGATGAATTAATTGTTAATTCCAATTAAATTAAAACTGAACCAATCATCACCGGTTTGGGGTGAATGCGAGGCTTCACAAACATCGACGCAAATCATGAAAATTGAATTTAACGATGACGGCTGTAAATCAAATATGCGAAGTCGTACCTCTCCACCATTAAGCGTTTACTACTGTACATCTACATCCAACTATTCATTCGTGGTTGACGTCGTCGTAGACGGGAAATTGTTCCTCACAGGTAGGGAAAGAAAGGTGTCAAGAAAGCCAAATAAATTCTCGAGAATTGATACTGTAACAGATAACCATAACGAAGTAATTATTGTTACAACACTCAACCCTTGATACCGACCCACTTTTGCCACTTTTGAACTCCCCGCTTCGGCTGAGGCGACGGTGCCTTATTCATTACAAGATGTCACATGACATGGCATCTACATACACCCGAACGTGTTTGAATTTGCACGCGTTTTCAAAAAGTCTTCCCGACCCATTCAATCCAATTAAATTGGCATAGCAGTTATCGTTTCATCTTGGGTACAACCAGTTTCGATGTGTAGGTCTTTGGAAAAGGGATATGCGCGCTAATAACCCTTCGGTAACAGCGACGGGATTCGAGAGGTTAATTGTGTGACATACTCTGCACGAAACGAGACATGCATATAAAGCAAGTGGTAATGGGGGTTAGATTTAAGAGTGGTATGATAGAATGGTATCCTCCTCCTTGAATTTAATAAACATGTCAACACGAGAGATGAAGTGAAGAAGGATATTGGAATAAAAAAATTAACGCGAAGTAGAGGAGGAAATATATACAGCAAAAATTTGTACAAATATCTGATAGTCGTTTGGATTTTACTAGAATGAATTTACAGCTTATATGTGAAGTTCCTTCAATTCGTGAATACTTTGCTGTAGACAAGTCGAAAGACAAGTACAATAAAATTCTAAGATTTGCGTAATGTATTGGATTATTCTTCCTTGAAAGCAAAGAAGTAAAATACGCACTTTTTTTAAAGGTTTCCTCACTCTTCGTACTATGTATACTATTGTACTACATGTCATTGAATTTCTTCAATGATAAAAAAGTAATCATTTCATTCGTTGAGATAAAGTATCTTCCTATTCTGTTGATTTGTATCAATAGAAGATTTAAACTTCACTTGCAAAAACAAATCAACCAATCCTCTAAAAATGTCGTAGACATCCTTTGCAAGTATCACTTTCACTTTAAAAGCAATCACCGTATCTAGACAATTGAATAAAATAAAACTTTCCAATAAAACCAAATTGCCTTTTATCTTTTAATCCTCCATTCGATTGCCTCCGAATTCGATTGAATACACACGTATATTGTTTAGGGTAGCCAACAAAACCCCCTTTCCTAGACGTTTTCCTATTAACAGAGTTATGATATGAATCGCATTCAATCAAGAACTTTGTTGTAAACCCAAAAGTCAGAAGGAGACCTTCATTCCATTGTGCATAGTTTCAAAATTTGTGGAAAGACAAACGTGGACAGTATTTTGAAAGTTTGAATTTTAAACTATTTAAACTTTTATACCTTAGTTGCCTGAAATGTGAGTTGATTAAAATATTTTGAATTCTCCATCTTTTGAAACATTTGTGAGGATACGTATTGAACGTACAAGTGTGTGTATGGATTTTGAAATGCGGGTATGTATGTGCACATACATATGTATATGTTTGTGGAGAAGTCGAAATGAAGGAATTTGCTTTTGAGTCTTTGCAAAACCGAAAAAAACATCTTTCGGATACGGGCGGATGTGTAGGAAAGTTAGGTAATTGTGAAATTCTGATTCACTTAAGTGAAAACAACTTTATTTCTGGATTTTCCTTCGCATGGTCAAATAACAGACAGACATTGCAAATGCGATTATTCAGTACAGTGGGGCGAGGGAGTCGCAAATAGGGTAATGTGTCCGTTTCAACTTACGTAGCGTGATTCTGTCTTATTACGTATATTGTACCCTTTGTTTAAAAAAATCGTCCCGTATTGAATCGTTGTTAATTTTTATACAAACATAAAAAAACTGCAGTGTCGCAACAAATTTCCCAGGTGCGTCGGGGGTTTTTGACACAAGACTGTTTCTCCTAATATCCAAGTTTTGAAATATTTCAAAAAATTCCCATCTGAAAGCATGGATTAAAAATACGCTTCCAAGCAGGGGGATTGTAGGTGGATCATAGATTCCATACCAACCAATGCAGGTCCAATGCAGGTCAATAGAAGTTGGTAAACATCCGTTAAAACTTAGCTGTTTTTAGAATGCTTTTGAGGAAGGCAGTCGGTCACTTAAGGCGGTAATAAGATGAGTGATGTGTAAAAAAAATTACTTGCACTTATTGTTAAGCACTGTATCCTTTCATGATGGCAAGATACGCTGGGAGGCAAATGGTCAACATTCTTCAGAACTTACGCTATTGAATTTAACTTATGCCAAAACCTACAGCGACAGCAGCACGTTTTGAACAATTTTGATTTAAAAACTTATTAAATTATTTCAATTTAATATGCATGTTCCTTTTGCAATTGCTAGCTTATGCGACATTTATGCTAACATTTCGTTTACCTGATCTATTTCGCGTTGAAGTTCTTTCCAATTACTATTCATTCCATGAATCCTTATTCATTGGAATGCAGACCTCAAACGTGTCCCATATTTCACGAGTACATGATACTGCATAAAGCAAAAACAAATATATAACTAAGAAAAATTTCAAATAAACACTTCCGTCTGGAAAAGCGACAAGTTGTACATATGTTGGAAATTGAACCGACTTCCGTGACCGCCGCCGCATCGCTACCGCCACAACGATTCTGCATAAATATGCAGGCATACAATGTGCTCTTTGACGTGTTCTCTTTTTAGCAGCACACATTTTTAATAGAAACACGTTTCCGGAATCGTTTGTTTGTTGTCGCTGTCACAGTTTTCAGAAATTTCTATGAAATTCCCCGATGCTTTCTTAATTTTTTTTATGAAATCCATCCAAAATTGATATGCAAGTATATACGTTCAGGTACACATACTTATCCACGTAGTTCAATTTCGTTTTCGATTTTAAGTTCTTTAGTTTTAGTAGTTCACTTGAATAACAAAACATTTCTAATCGAATCGGTCCTTGTGCATATGGAGCGCATTTGTATGCATATCGAGATACATTTTCGGTGAGGGTAGGTGTCAAACTGTGCAAAACGATTAATTTATCCCAGCAACCAATTGGTGAGGATTCACCACTTTTTATGTATTCATTTGATGGAAAAAAGTTTTATATCTGCATGCAGAATAAGAGGAAACGGATAGGACATCAAAAAAGGAAACATATTGTTCGCTAGACCGGATAAAACGAAGGTGAATAAAATTCGTGTCCATGAATATTTTCATTTTGAAATGTTTGCATCGTTTAATCGTTAGTAGCGGTCATTAAAGCATCATCTCACGTTTAATGCATACATACGTCCATTATTTAGTTTTTTCTCTGAAATTTCCTGAACAGCTGCAGATGAATGCGTTGAGAGCCATAATTAAATCAGCGTTTCACCTGCAGTTCCTTGTACAGTTTTGCCGGATTCTAAACACAATCCTATAAATTGTTGGGGTTTGTGTTCGGCCAACATGTGACGTCTCTCGGCATATGCTGTGGGAGTGAATTACGGAAGGGCATATGAATATTTGTACGTACATACATACATATATACAAGAAGGAGCACCTCTATTGTTTATTCAGAATTTTCCAGTACCGCATCAGAGATGAATAACTGGAGCACATCTATTCATCGCTGCTGACCATGACCAAACCGGTTACCAAATTTCCTTTGAAGAAATACCTGTCAATACGTACATACGTAATTGCATTCATGCAAAAACCCATTTTTCCTGACATTCTTGTCCTAGGGTACCGATATGTGTAAGCCTTTCCATTCATAATAGGTGGGTCAAGCGAATTATTGTTGTGCATGTGGAATACACATATTTTTGTACAGTTTTCAGAATATTTAAAGATTACATTAAAGTATACACAGTTCATTTTAAGGAGTTCATTATACTAAACAATAAACAAAGTGGGTTAAATAAAATTAATATAAGTGACAAAGTTTATGAAAATACATAAACTATGAAATATAATGTAGTTCAAATGGCTACCTCATCTGACTTTGCAGACTTCCAAGCTATTGTTTGATGGATTCTAGTTATAGTGCACTAAATGCTTGGATGATATCCACCTGAAGTGCTTGAATCGTTGTCGGATTTCTGGCAAAACAACACCCAGGAAACAAAAATTCTAAAAGGATCAATTTGCAGCTTCGAGGCGGCCAATTGACATTGGCAAAAGAAAATATCTATTGTAAGTTCATACAATTTAAAAAGAGATATATGTTTGCCTTCAGTTTCAGTAAAAAAATGTTGTAAAAGTTGTCCAATTCAGGCTTACTTAAGACCCAAAATGCGAAGAGACAACGAAGTGGAAAGTCACTCGCTGAGTCATATGGAACATGTAAGTGAATAATCCTACATGCGTGAAATGTTAAGCCTTTGCGATCGATTTAAATTTATTCTTGGTGTATTGAGTCTCAAACTCTCGGTCACTACATCGACATCTTATCGGTTGGCACCGCCCGACGACGGAAACCATAAGTGTTGTTTACTATCATACCAATCTTGAGGTTTATTTTACAAACTTTTTTTTAGCTTATATGTCACTTCCTTTTAACTTTTCACTTTTTTCTTTAGACTACTCAGCAGTCACACTTTGAAAAATAAATAAAGCAACCTTCCGCGGAAATATGGTAGAGGTTTTCCATTTCCAGAAAAAGAAGCGGATTGTTCTGGCTTAGGATTTGAATACTTCAAACTCTCCAGGAGGCCTCGACAATGATTCACGGGCATAAAGCCGTAAAATAACAATATTTTCTTCATGTAATAGCAGATGAAAGACAAATAGATAGGTTTTGTTGCTGCAAACACTCATTGAATAATAATATCACCAAAATTAAAAATTTTTTTATAATTTATTAGTATTTGTGTTTTTACTTCAAAAAATCGAAAAATAAAATATTTAATTAATTCGAAAGTGTTGTAGCAGCTGGTTGGAGACTAATCATACAAGTACAAATTTATAAGATTTTATGAATATATTCAAATATAAATAAAATAAGATACCCTAAGAAATCATATAATACCACCGAAAATGTAAATTTTACTGTAATTCTCCTGCTTTGCATGAAGTGTTAAATGCCAAAACATACACATTCAAAACCTGGCGTCATTCAGGTCGCGTTTTCAGGCCAAGAAAAGGGTTTCTCGCTCAATTCTTCAAATCATGGCATGTACGCTACACACAATAGTTCATCAGAACCCCAGCTTGTTGGGTATTTGTAGCTGCTGTCATACCGACAACTATGCCTTAAGCATCAAATCCGGATTTTCTGTATATCATGAGTATGTTTTGCATTGGAAACAGTGATTGAAGAAAATACACCCTCGATTCTTTTGTGCCTTATGGTAAGAAGGGGGAAATATTTTGCTTTTCCAATGTAAAATTGTTTTGGCAGAATTCACAGTGATTCTTTTTAAAATTAATAAATTTCGGCAAACTTTAGGTTGGGGCGAAGTGCGAGCACACCTAGCTACATAAATTAAATTCCGTCCTTTGGTCCCCTTTGATCAAAGGATTATTTTGAAAGAGATAGCTACGAAATACTTCCAGTTTTAGATACCATTTTATACTTGTGGTAATAGAATTTTGTTACTTCGAAGATGGGCCTTTCATTTCGTAATATGTAAGAAGTATTGAAGGCACCTGTGTAGGTACACGCCTTAAGTAAGAATTCCTTGTAACTTATATTCATTCAATTCATTTTATCACTGCCTGAACCAAAACAGCCGAAGAGGAGCTTCATTCTTCACCTATTCATTTTAATGTAGCCGTAAAATGCTCGTACATGTATGTAAACATGTGTGCTTTTATGCATATACGAATACTTTACAGACAATACACTGTTTCAGAAATTCTGTCCTTTAGAGTTCACGCCTTCGATTAGGACTCCATTGTATTCAATTTCAAATTCATGTTATCTGAAAAGTTTTCTTCGACACATTCGTACAAAGTTCAAAGTGATGATTGGCAGAAATGTTTTGCGAAACATTTTATGAAATTTTGATGACTTCAATTTTCGATATCACTCACGTATTCATAACGATATTGGAAAGTAATCGCTATAAAAAGTAGGTTAAACTGCTACATGTATGTTTATATTGATGCACATGTATTGTTTTTATTGATAACATTTGTTTCGTTCATTTGTTTCAAATGTAATTTGCCAGAAGTGGACCACAGGACGAGGACCCTGACAGAGAGTCCATGTTCATGGGAATAATTGAAGCAGGAAGTGGGTCTTCTGAGAGCAAATGTGTTTTTCCAATCATTTACTATGTCATAGAAAGAGATAAGTTGGATAGCAGAACATTGACGGGGTGCAAACATGTGTTTCACATAAAATCCTTTATTGCAATTTATATCATCAAATCCAAATCCAAAAAGTAAGTTTGCAAAGACAATATCAAGCGAAATGAGCAAGAGGGAGTAACAATCGAATTTTGACTTCAGTTTATAAAGACGTAACGGTGTACCAAACCCGCCAAAGTTTTACCCACATCTCTAGGCATAAGACAGCAATAAATCTTAATGTTCATAAAGATGTTTCTCTAATTTGGGGTACATTCCGAGTGTACAACGGAAATAATGTAGAACCGAGAATGCTGAATCGTGGAACTATAACGTGTATCGTATATCTTTCATTCTCAGTATTTGGTTCCATTTTTTAGTGATTCTTCCTTCGATTAGGATATTGGGATCGAAAACCTTCCTTTTTGATCGGGCAGAGCATGTTTACCTTACGTCTACAATCTTCGTGCCGGACTTAGTGTAAGTCTGAGAAAATCCGACTAGAGCACTAGAGTACCTATTGTTTTCTCCTCAATTGAAATGTTCTGAGACCAGTATTTTCGTACTTTTAATGTATATCGTTGCCGTGATATCAGTCTGTACGACTCTCTGATGGCTTACAAGGTTTTAGAAAAACTGCATTATTTTTACATTGCATGAGTAATACTTAAAACTGCACTTGTGTGTGTTTTATTAACTGCGTCAGAAAAATCCCTGTCGTAACTAAATTGCCTTTATGATCTTAGCTTAGGTCTTCGGATAAATTACTTAGAATTTGTGCATATAGCATTTGCATATAGTAATTTCAAAGATCGTACTAGGAACTGGTTTACGACATTTTGAATATAAAATAATATGTGCGGGAATGTAGGTGCGGATATGCAATATACATGTATGTAAGCGGGAATGTTCTAAATATTTTTATTACACATAATTGCACGTCGCTTCTTGCGCATCTACTGACCTGAATTTCTGATATCGGGATACTGAGTATATAAGTATCAGGTAAGTTTTCAAATTTTTTCTGAATCATTATCATATCGACATTCATGAACGCAACATCTTTAGTCAAGGAGAAAAACTGCAACTCGTTACGGATATGGGGGTACCCAAATTTTCGGAGATCGTAGTTATACGCTACACCCATGTTCCTCGGCTGTACGTCATACAAAATGAGTATTTTTCAATTATTGATTACTTTGTTTTATTCGTAGATTGCCTGAAAACTACAAGGTGTGGTTGAAGAATCAAAAATTCAGCGCCTCTGGCACAGTTCCTATCGTTACGGAGTGGGTAAGCTAAGCTTCTAATAAATGATGAATAATTTTCAATCTAGTTTTATTAATTTTCAGTATTCACGAATTGTATTCAGAGAGAGATATATGCTACCACCTAAATCCAAAATACTCTTCTCAGAATGGCGCGTTAAAATGTGTGAAAAGGAATTCTTTAAGGTGAACAACATTCTGTACGATGAGGCGATTTTAATAATAGGCGTGGAGAAAGCATACTGGGTGTTTTTCAAGAATGATTCATTAGTCCGCCGCGAAGAGGGTTCCGGAAATTTGAAGTGCAATTATTGTGGATGTTGCATTGATATGAACTATCTGAATATAGCTAAAGCTATGAAAATGATGCTTAAATAATGTCACATACATATCATTCATTGTAACATATTGCATCGTAGCATGCAATCCTTTAATATATTTACTTTCTAATATAGAAATATTAAAAAAATCGATCTGTGCGTGATTTATTTTTTGTAAATTTTCATATCGTTTTTAGTTATTCCAAATACGAGTATATGAATTGTTTTGTGCAAAGTGAAGGTTGGTCTGGGATCCGATTGCGGTTTTCGATTAAATCGATGCTCGAGAGATCGGTAGTATTTCCTACATTTGGTATTGCGTTACTCAATCGAGAGAGAATAGTGGTCTTGTGAACTAATGGAAAGCCAGTGAAAGTCAGTGGTATTTTTGTTAGATGTTCTGTTTATAAGATGTACTAAAAATATAAGATTGTATCACTTTATTTAAAGCATGTTACCTTGGTGTTTTATGAAGAGTATTGAAAGATTCGACTTAAACGCACTTATGACATTTGCAGACTCATAAGCAAAGCAAATACTCGCACACATTTTAAAATCGTGTAAGCCTTTATAAATGTATGGACAACATACCATAAAACAATTTTTTCAAGAAATTTGAAATTATTTGAATTATTTTTTTTTTTTTTTGGTTGCGCTAAGGACAAATGTTTCAATTCCTAAATTAGTACTTATTTCAATAGATTTTCCAAATATTTAATATGCATCGTACTTATACATCTAAAAGTGGAGAGCGATTTTGAGCGTTAACCCGCACAGAAAACTCTCACGTAATTATCGATAACTCGATGCATCCCCAATAAGTGACAGTTTGGCGTGGATTGTAGGCCATTGGACCATTTTCTTCGAAAAAGCCGTTTATCCATTTCGTTTGTCCGCCTTGAAGCTGCGATTTTACTCCTTTTTAATTTTATTTTTTTATAGGGAACTGTAAAGGTCCAATGTTTTAATTCGGAAACGAAAGAAGCACTCGAAGGCCAATAGCATCCAAACAGGTGTGTGCTTCCGACCAAAACCATCAACGACGTCTTGGAGAATGTGGGTGACACATATGCATATATTTTTGCACTGATTTTTGCGTTTCCGTCAATATTTATCCAAAAACAACAAATAATGGCATACGCTACCCAGCGTGATGATACGAAAACGATAAATGACAATTCTGTTTGTTAAATCCAGCATACATTGATTCCTTGTATCACACAAAAGATTTCAACCCTGCTGTATGAAATGTATTTATTTCTCAATGCTGGGTATTAAATTCTTTTTATATGATTCTTGCTTCTATATAAAATAACATAAACTATACACGAATCACGTGTAATGCCCTCCAAAAAAAATTCACTGTAAGGGGATTTTCTTAATCGGATGACACTTTTCCGAAGCGAAACGAAGTTAAAAGTTATTGGTCTGATGGGTTCGATCCTCAACACACACATTTCTACAAGTATTGCACATACGCAAAAAGTTTCCAGAGCTACTTCTTCGTTTTGCGAACCGACAAGACTAGGTGTAGCGTTTTATGTCATTTCAACTAAAAACGGAGCAGGAATAAAATAAAAATTTAAATCAAGTTGATGAAGACAATTTCAAGTCTACTCCTCGGGCTATTAAATGAAATTGACAATTGAGTTCGTCTTTCTCTTTTTTGTTTAGCTGAGTTGAGATTGGGTTCAACGGGCAGGCTTTCATTTCAATCTTACCACAAGACGTTTTCTCATGTTGGCCAAGGACCGGTGGTATGAAAACCTATTTTTCCAAAATAAAACATTCAATGGGCAATTCCGTTTAAGATTCTCGTAATTTTCATCTGCATGGTAAATATGAAATATATCAGAGAGGTGATTAAATTATATTTCAGGAGATGGACATCTTAACTAGATGTCTTTGTTCCGTTTCTGAGTGCGCGCCTGCTCTTTACCTTATTTCTCTGCTATCGGGATTACACAGATATGTTTGTTAAGTAGGTATGGACAAAGCAAAAGACTTCTACTTCTGTTCTCATTTACAAGGACTAACTGGAAGATGAATACTTTATTTTTCCTTTTCATCTGATACGCTTTTATGTAGACCTGCCACCCTTCTTGAAGGAAAATTTGTGAAAGATAAGATTTCCGCAATTTTTCCCTTTTGTTGGTCCGTTTCATGCGGAGAATTCTTGTTTGCTTTGGTTTTAATTAAGTTGTGCAGATTAAAGGTAGAAAGAAAGAAATTAAAATGAATTCAACGAATAAGGTCACAAAGAGCTTTCTTCGAAGAAAAATCACAAAATTTAACCGCAATGCTTAGGGTATCTTTTAAGGCAATCTGTTCTTTTTGTTTTACCATAGCTTCTCATTACGAAAAGGCTACAATCTGAATGGAAAGCAGCAATATCCAACTATATAACTTGGTTCCTTTTGCATAGAATTACCTAATTATCTTATTTGTTTCACACTTAAGTCGTCAGGATAAGAGTCAAATTATCTCTTTCGCTCTCTTCTCCTTCTTCTCCGAAGCAGAGAATACAAATACTATATACATACATACATTCAAGTTACTCGTATTTGTGTGTATATATGTATAGTAGAATCACAACTTTAGGCGATGGTGAAGAAGGAGTCAAAGGTTTAAGCTCTCAAGAGCTAATTACTTCTTTAATGAATTCCTTTAAATGTTGTCAAGCATCAACGTCGAAGTGAGATAGCCCGTCAGACCCAAAACTTCTCATGCGATATCATCGAGTAGTAGCACATTTACTTGAGTAATGAAGACCCTGAGGGTTACTGCCGCATTCATATCTTCGGTTGAAGTGATTTTTTTGCAATACCCTTGAAATGAGAGCAACAATGCGACGGTCGTTAGTTGAAAGCCGTAAACAACAGCGTCGCACTTAAAGTTGAGAGGAACTAAACCGATTAGTGAGAACTTAAGTCCTTTGCAGAGTTGATTCGGTTTTCAATTAACATGAATAGCAAGGCACGACCGAGTGCCGGAGAGAATGATAAAAGGAGCTGCTCATTAGGTCTCATTATTATTGTAGTGGAATGGTCGGGTGAAGAGAACGATTTCTCAAAGGGAACGTGATGGCAAGGTCGGAGCTGCAGAAGATTAATAATTCATTCAGATATTTAGATTGTGTCAAGTTGTTTTGGTAGTTTTTCTAATATTTTTTGTTTTGTTGCAAGTGTGCTCGTTATCAATACCGGATCGCATAACTGCCACTGATAGTGTCGAGTAGTGGGTAATTAGATTTGTTCTAAATGGTTTTAGATGGATAAACATTACGTTTTATTTAACTATTAATTAAGAATTGCTATTAGTCTTAACAATTTCGATTTTCATTGTTTCCTTCCTGTGAAATTATGTTTAGAGTCCGTGGATTATTTTGATATAAGGTCATTTCTTTAGCTGATGTTATGCACCTGGATGTTGTGATGCTTTACTCAAAAATAAAGCTTATACGAGCAATTACTAACCCAATAACAAAAATAAAAACAAAAATACTTTACTATTCCATTAACTTTTACTTCACATTTATGAGGCTTTGCACTTGGTGCTATTATTTTCCACAATCCGAAATTCAGTTTCATTCCGCATAACGGGCCTTTTCTAATTTTAGAATGTACTTTTCTCTTATCTTGTTTATAGGTTTTATTACTGATGGAATAAGGATGTTGTGCAGTAAATATGTTGTGTTTCCATAACGGTAGGAAAAAGTTATTAGCAAAATAGTGACAAAGTCAAACATGGTGCAATTACTTAGCACAGTGCTGTACATCCAAGGCTGTTCTTAACCTCGGAAGTCTGTACGTATTGTGACAGAAGAGCTTGTTTTCTCTACACTTATGATTTCATAGGAAAACATTTCCGCAATTTTTTGTTAAAAATCAATTTTATTGATTAGTGATAATTAGTGAAAATTTAATGACAAAAGACCATTCAATGACTATTTTAAGCCATCTCTTAGAACTATAAGATAATATCCCATAGTATTGTATATTCCAAACTTTATTTTCCTCTGGTACGCGATCAATATTCGCTGATATAAAAACTACCAAAAAACATACCAAAAACCTATTTTGATAATATGCTGAAATTACTTGTAGTAACGATCTTCAGCAGCTTTGTTTACGTCCAATTATTGAAACTTCTTTCTAGTTAATATAAAAGTTCACGACAAACTGCTATTTATTAGCACTCGAAATGGTGTAAATTAAGTTATAAAGTGACAAGGTTAGAGGAAATATTTATTAATTTCGTTGCGTTTGCTGTGGTCGATGCGATACGTTGCTTAAAAGTAGTAACAGCATGTTGCTGCAGTTGCGATAAGTACAAAATTTGTTTTTTGTTTTTTCGTTTGATGTTGAAGTCAAATATTCTATCAAACTTTCAAATATTGTACATATTCATACAGTTAATCCGTTCTAACTGTCTAAGTATATCCCGTAAACGTCATTCGCGTACGTCGTATCATTTCTAATTTTAAATCTCAAAAGAATCCGACAACCGACAGCAGAATCAATGTTGAAAGATGTCTGTACAGCGAGCATTACCACCCTCTATATATTCATCAGTGTGTCATCAGACATGTTTCTTATTAAATTTCGCCCTAAGGTTATCACGTGCTCAAGTGGGTAGATGAATAGATGGATTGATGAGTCGCATCACATCTTTCCAAGGATTCGTAAGGATTAATTTTCAATGTCACGTACAATGTTGATGGGAATTTCTATTTTGATTACTTCTATCTTCATCTTCATCTTCATCTCTGTTGAAATGTCAGTAAATTCCCAATTTATTCATATCTATGTAAGCTTTGGACTTGTTCTGAATAACATACATGCGCTTGTAGTATGTTTATAGCGCGTGAAATTACTTTATCCTTAACTTCTATGCGACTTAACAAAATGCTCACTAGAAGGCAACAACCAGACGAATGTAAGCGACATGCATCGACGGAGATATCAACTTGGTTGGCAAAATTACGAAAGCCCTTGATTTGTGAGCACATAACTCATAGATGTGAGTAATGTGTAGGCAGTCACTTTTAATGTAATCCTTCTGCATAGACAGCTTGATGATTGGGTTGAATATCTGCACAATGTTTGGTACTCTCGTTGCCTTCGAATGAATGAGAACTGAACGTTTTGTATGTGTGGTAGCGCAAATTTATTACTCGTTAACGGTTCATATAACCGACGTGCAATAACCCCTAATCCAGCTATCATACGAGCATATTTGCGGTAAGTTATATTGGATTCATGGAGGGATTTTGAAAAATCCAATTCGCTGTGGTCTTAAATAAGTTTTCTCAATTTTGTGATATGCTTAGGTTTTTATATTGCGCATATAAACTAAAATTTTTGTTTTCACTATCAAAGAATTAAGCATTTATTGTTTCGGTGTGTCTCCAAATTTCCTCATGTTTTCTTAATTTATGCAAGTTTGTTTAAATTTCGAATAGATGCGTCAGTGACTATAAATGTTTGAAAACTTTTAGAACATACGAGTATAATAAATCGTCTCGTACTTCAATCAAAATTAGTGTATTGATATACCCTTAGAGAGCAAGAGCGCCAAAGTCACCCAAAGAGTAAACAAAATTAAAATGTATTTCATTGTTCTTAAAATCGTTTTCATTTTGTGATTTTTTTGAAAAGTTTTGTTTTTTTACCTTGCTTTCGGTAATTCAAATTGAGTATCTTTAAAAGAATAATACATCACTTTGTTTTCAAATAGCTTAAACTTAGATACTTTGTAGAAACAAAGCGTAAAGTATATTAAGCAGAAAAACAATAATCGGTAAAAAATAAAAAAAATTAATTTTCCTTACTTCTTATTGTTTTCTTCTCTATTATAGAAAGTACAACAATTAGAAGTTTTTTCTTTAACTTTGAATTTTATGCAAGTAATTTATTTGTGAATATTTTTCGTTTAATTGTATCGCAACACTACGGGTAGTGTACTTTCAGTTAATTCTCGTGCAACACTTTTTCTACATAATGACCAAGCCAAGATAATATCTATCGAACAATATTCTGAGAATTTTTTGCAAAGGAACGCACAAAAAGAACATAAAATAGTCTCGCCGATAATCTCGAAGTCCTTTACTTTATCTGCCAAGAAATAAGCGGATAAACGCCATTAGTATAAGGGACAACTTTGATTCTATGCTAACGAAAAAAAAAGCAACGATACGAACATCTTTTCGGCGAACAGGATATGTACACACCAAACACTACACAAACAACACAATTGAAGTATCATACGAAAATATGGGTGGCCGTATTCCCCCATTCATTTTAGGTTACTTTGGACGCATCATTTCAGGTTCGGGTCACAATGAAAATTCCGCTTATAAGGCAATATCTATTCAAGCCGTGTCGTCCTTAGACCGCAATTCTATGGCGCATTCCATCTCACCCACCTCAAGTGGATACACACTCAGGACGATACTGTCGTTGTCATCGCCAACGTTGACAACGTATTCATATCCATATTCGTCTTTCGTATTCGAATCATTTTATATATTGTAGTAGTGATATACAGATGTACACACTCAAACATGAAGCAGTTGAATTATAGGAAAATTCCATGTAACCACTTCATGCAGCTCTGCCTCACCAGCATTATAAGAAATGCTATTGAGGCGACAATAAGTTAGGTAGCCTTCTGCCTTTTTGATGTTCTTTGTAATCATTCTCCTGGGAGTCTGTTTGACCTGTTTGCATTAACTTTAAGTCCGATAGTAACTTATCATGGGGATATGTTTGTTGTAGGGATTTAATTTGCACATCTGATGGGCTGGACAGTGTTGAGATAAAGGAAGTCCATTAGCAGCAGTCTTTGTGACGGCCTATTCTTCTCTTAATTATTATCTTATAGATTGAATCAGAATCAATTGGATGAAAGGTAACTGACAGCTTTCCTTTTAACAAGATACAAACAGAGGAAGAATGGCTTTGTTTCCCTAAGGGCATGAAATAATATTTTTTGTTGTATTTCCATCGTCTTTAAGTCAGCAGGGTAGATGGCACTTAATGTCATGCCGGGGTTGCTCCATTGAGGGGAACAATAAAGTGAATAAGCCAATTAATGTTTTCGTCGATCATTAGGAAGAAGCAACTAAAAGTGCCAAGTAATATAACGAATGAATAAAAATGCACGAGGGACTTTATGGGAACATTATGACGTGAAAAGTGTGATCTGAAAATTACTTTTTTTTAAACGTTTCATTACGTGCCAAATGCACACGTGCACTTAATAGTTTCGGACAGCATGTATAACGAGTCTGTTTTATTGCAAAGCGACTGTAATGCTTTTACCTCTTTAAGATATTGTATACGTTTTTTTCTCTCTCTAGTTAAATAATGTTAATGTGTATACTAGTAGTAATCTTCTGGTGTGGTCGCAATTAGTATCACTGTTTGCTTTCAACTTGCAACAAGATTCCCAACTAAAAACCCGCGTACACAAAACTCGCCTAAACAATTATGCCTCGGAAAATCCACTCACATTTAGGATTTCTCCACTTACCCTACTCCGCTCCAGCTTACTAAGTATCTACAGCCATTAGCCATTCCCCGAACTTACATTCCGAAATAGCACAAGGAGTCCTCTAAGCTGTGACACTCTGACGATAAGCAGGAATTTGTTTTTGTGTACGCTGGTAGGCATGTCCATACACACACCCAGCAAACATTTGTACATATACATATATGCGACTGTACATATTTGTATTGAAATTCCCTTCTTGTGGTTGGGATTACGAAATGAAATTAAATAACCCGAGATAAATACCTAATGCTATCGCCATTAAGGTCCACACTTTCACCTGAGCCCTTGCCATACACATCGCAATCGCCCTGGCCGAGCTATGCGGGTGTACTTCAGCTGGGTGGGACGTGTACAAGTTCATTGTGGCCATGATGGGCTACAATTCGGGGGACGTGCAAGTAGACCGTAAGTAGGGATATGCAGGTGAGTTACAGCTCAACCGGAATGGGAAAATGGTGTTGCCAAAACAAAAACGATTTTTTCCAGTTTTCTCAGGTAAACACGCAGATAATTGTATAGAAAATATTAACAGAACACTAAAACAACACGGAACGGGAAGATGTTCTTCCATTGATTATGTTGTAGGTTCGGAACAATAGGTTGTCGGAATCTGATTGCAAGGCGTGGGGAATATTGATTACTAATAAGGCCAGGTGGGATTGTTAATGGTGTCCGCTGCCATCAGGCATCAGCATGAAAAACGCGTTTTGACAGGCAAATTGATGCGCGTGTCATGTGTTGGAATTCAAAATGTTATATGGTTTGAAAAAGTTTCCACCTCACGATGAAGTTGCGTGCATAGTTGCGTGCCTGTGTGTGTGAATGGCTATCAAATTTTTGTCAATAAATAAATAATTTTTCTCTAGACTCCCTATAGCGTAGTATTGTATTTATTAAATTGCAGGATATATCCCACGTGAACAGTAAGAAATTGATATCAATGCTTTAGTAATATAAGATGTTAATATAAATATGTTAAATGCAGTTATAAAAATAACTGCACTGCAATTGCAATCTGCACCAACAAGCACAACAAGAGTGTACTGTGAACCCTGAAAGAACTGATTGTCATTGTTATGCAGCTCTGCTCTCGTTAGAAACTAAATAAATTAAATTTACTAAAATATGTATAAGAAAACATGTTCAAATTTCTATATTTGAGATGTAGACGGTTCTTTTTAGACACAGCGGCGTTACTTTTTCTGGAACAACAAATTTCGAAAAGGTTGTAGCCTTCAAAATTAGAAAAATATTTCAACGAAACCAATACATTTCTAAACCTGAAATAATTTTCTGTGTATCTTAAGTCGGCTTATTTTTTAACATCAAGTGGAGACTGAAGCAAATGGAATGGAAGCGTGCACAGTCCGGTTTTTATAGTAGTTGTATCATTTCAAGCAAACTCCGCCAGTTGAAAATTAAATACTTACTGAAATTTAAAAAGAAAAAAATTGTGCTATTACATTTTTTCAAACAAATGTCTTTGTCGAGCTTTATTTTATATCCTACATCCTACACAATGATATAGACCACAACAGTCTAAGTACTTCAATTTTGTATGCAATTATTTTCTTTCTTAAATAGTGTACAAATATTATATTTTATTCATTTGAGAAAATTAATTATAAAACACAAATATTAGCTACTCCTTCTCATTGATTGCTTATGTCACTAGAGTTAATCCTTTTTTGATTTAGCTTTTATATTTCTTTTATCGATTCAAAACAGATTACATATAATGCCGAATTTATCAGAATCAAACAAGTCTTTGCCGCACATAAAGTTATCAACTGTACGTATTTTTTAGTTAAAATTCACATACGAATAAATACATAAACAAGTCTTGCACTTTATGACAGCTCTAAAAATACCTAGGCTCTTGATTATTCGGTTCTATTGTGACCCTCGCATATGGGCTAGTTGATCCAATTTTCCTTCGCATAGTAACGCCACGGTGTGGTCGTAGTCCCATCACAATCAAGCAAATTGCAGCCGCACAAAGGATTATCAGAAACAGTATCAACACTCCGTACACCCATCGAGGCCAACGGTCGCAAGAGAAATCCTTATTGCGAACGTTTTTCAATTTCAGCCCACGCAGTCTTGATGGGCTTATGCAACGTCCGTTCGTTTCGATTTTCAATTCCTTCACCCAAATCAACTCACAATCACATCTTAATGGCATTCCATTGAGGTCCAATTCCATTAGTTGCTGGAAGATTGGGAGCAAAGTTTGATTTAGTGTGCGCATTGCGGTTCCCCGGAGACTTAAAACATTTAAACTGATATTTGAACTGTTTGTTCCAAAGGCAAACTCATGAAATGAGACGAGTCGTCTGCTATTTTGGAAGCTTAAAGCTTTTAATTTCGAGAGATGACTTAGGGAATTGTATTCAACAGATCTGAGCACCGGCATATCCTCTATGAGAAGAACTTTTAAATCCACAAACGGTGCGGTGTGATTTTCTAAAAGACTGGGAATAGGATTACCACTTATGTCGAACTCACTTAGTCCAGTGGGCAGTTTACTTGGAACACTTTCAAATAGATTGTTTCTTATACTGAGGGCCTCCAATGGGGCAGTTTGCGGAAGGTGAATATTAGACAATCCGCAGCTCTCTAGTTTCAATGCACTCAGCTTTGGTTGCACACCAAATTGTGCGTAGAAGTCCAATTCTTGAATACCGTCAGAGCTATTGAGTTGTCGGTTCCAAGAGAGACTTAGAGTATCCAAAGTTCTTAAAGATCCAAACACATTTAAGCTAAGTTGTTTCAAGTTGTTATGTGACAAATCCAATACCTGCAAATATTGCAGTCCAGCAAATGCGTTCATAGAAATCATTTGAATAGCGTTCCACGCCAGGTGTAACTCGCGCAGCATTGTTAGTTCGCGAAAGTTGTTCTCGTATAAAGCGGAAACGTTATTGTGCATAACATTCAGTATTCTGAGACTATCACTTTCGAAAATCGCAACGAATTCCAACTTATTCCATGACAAATCCAATGAAGTTATGTACAGTGGCAGCTCACCGCCTTTGAAATTGCTCGTTCTTAAATCGTGAAAACTGCAATCAATACGTAACGATTTTATTCCCAAATCAGGTTCACTTTCGGCCATGCAATCGCACAGCTTCAACGCTGGGTTAATACTTGTGTATGCATCAGGGAAGCACAAGGGCACATCCGCTTCCCCAGAGGTCATTAATGCCATATGACCAATAATAATTACCAATAAAAGATACATCACAAGACCGCACCGAATAAAAACAGCAACCCAGAAACGTTCGTTACGCTGGGCAAATTTATAACACACAAAGCAGACTGAACTCGAATGAACGTTGCCTCCAGCAATCAGTGGTGACTGGGTGTGATTGGTAATCTTATCGCGAGATAAGATAAATAAAAAATAATAACCATAACGACGCTGAATGTAAGGGTTGACTTTTATTTTAAAAAAATTAAGGGAGTGTATGAACGTCCAGTTCAATGAGTAATACTCTACTCACGCCAGTGTTACCTGGAAATCTACGCATTCTTCTTTGCGAAGCCTTACTAAATAACTAATAGAAATATTGTACGGGAAACTTTTCTTCTTATCTATAGCCCATATACACGTTTACCTGAAATAGATAAAGTATTTATTAATTTTGAAACTCAATAAACATATGCTCAATGGACTAGAGGATTATATGATACCCTATTTTCTGTTAAAAAAGCTGATTGTAACATATCTACATCTAGATTTAAAAACACATTATTTTCAACGTACTGCTCGTAGGAATGGAAAAGTGTCCTAAAAGTTTTCTCAGTTATGTTGAGTATTTTTTAATTTTACTCTTTTCTATTTCAACCAATTTGGCCATGGTGCAGCGACGTACTAAAGCACTGAGACGATTTTGTAAGAAGTAGTTCATGTGGATCTCTACGTGTAAATCCCAGAAAATCTTTCTGGCTTATGGGTCAGTCCACGTTTTCTTCAGAGCACACCCGACTGTTGCAGTTTTTGACTGTTCCTTGATCTCTGGTGTGCACAAGTTGACAACCAAAAAGTACGCGGAAACTTCTTCGAGTCGCGCTCAAACCGCTACAAAAGCTGCTCCGAATTGTTCTTACTGTTGCGGTTGTTATCTGGAGTGGGCAAATGCAGCACCCATCGCGCAAGCAGCTTTCTTATGCCTCTCTCAGGTAGAATATGACCCTTGCTAGCTATATCTATATGGCCATGGGACCAGGGCAACTACTCGAGATTTGAGAAGTTTTTCATAGATAATTAGTACCCCTTGAATGTTGTCAGCAACTCGAAGGTGGTGCGGCTCTGAAAAATGCGAGGTGTTCTGTCCAGGAATCAAACTTGAGACCTTTGGCACGTGGATCGACGCACTTACCCACAGCGGTTCACCAATACGAAATCATAAATTTCTGTTCCGTTATTCTCTGTGGCAGCCGTATTCCAGAAACCTGGGTGTGATCTTCGACCACATTAAAACTTGGTATTCAAATTTTTGATGGTTGCCGCAATTGTTACTTATGCTTTCGTTTTTTCCTAATTTTTCTAAAGCCACATCTCAAAACAAAAATACGATAAAATTTTGACAGTATTCTATTTTAGTACATATATGTAAAACACGATAGCAAATTTCTTGTGCGATAGTGGAGCCATTCTACGGTATGGCTTAGTGTTACAGGCCACTGCTTTTTCGACATGCAAAAAATGTATTTCTCAACTCACGCATGAATAAGAAATCGGCAGTATCCAAATCCTTATCGATTGTCTTAAAGTTTGGAGACTTATGATTAAGGGTTTTGTTTACGGGGACTTCGTTACTGGAGATTCTGAAGTGAAACTTTCTTCCAAAGGTTACGGACCTACGATGGGATCAAGTGGCAGAGCTAGAGGCATCTTTTGAAATTACACAATCAACAAATACTCTATTTATTTAATAAGTCAAAGTCATTCTATCCACGAGAAACGTCATTGTGAGTCTTTCGTTAGTTCTTAATTAGCCATCATCTGGCATAGCACTCTTAGAACTACGAAAACTTCCTAACTCCTAAAATATTGTGAGCTTCCCATTAAATTATCTTATCAACAGTCGTCGACAGTGTCATTTGAGATTGAAGTGGTGCGGTGCAACAACACCAAGAGCAACTGCGACAACTTTTAGAAGTAGGGGTTTTTCCAATTGGGAAATTCGGATATATCTAATTATATAAATGGCTAGGTTATTTCATAGACATTTCTTGAACATGCATAAGTGGGATGGGATCGGGTAAGTTGGTTGCTTAAGTCATCTTCCGGTCATGATTGTGAGTGATACTGTTGCCACAAATTCTGGCTGCATACATTTCTTTATATTCTTGGAAATACGATGTTCACAAAACTTAGAAGGTACTCCCTGTCTAGAGTAACCTTTTTAAACTTGCTTTTCCGAGTCGTAATTAAACTATTGGTCCTCTTTATTCATTTGACAACAATTGTATGCACAACGTGAGCGATTGCTGAAGAACATATTTACTGCTTCTATGAAAAGTAAAGTACCACTCAGAACGTATTTTTATTTTGTCTCTTAGTTTTTTAGGAATCCGTTTTAAAGGTAGAAACTAATTTACCTACCCTCATCAATCAATCAATAAATTAAAATGTAATGGATTTCTGAAAGGCGTAGATCAGAAGACAGACAAACTCATTAATATTATCGTAAACATTTCTTTTTCAACTTTACAACATTACATACATACATATATACATTGCAACTTTTTGCTAATATAACATGTAACGCATGCATATACAAAAGACAAGAAAAATTCAAATCTTTCCTCTCAATCAATATTGGCGATGATTTACGTAGGTATATGCATTCGATTTTTTCATCGCTATCCACTTTGTTTCAGATGGCAAGAATTTCTCATGTAATTTGTATTCCCAAAGGATATCTTCGAATCAGTGTATCCCAGAGAGGGTTCAAAAATTATTTCGTTGTTAACTGGGTCAAAGTCGAAAACCATAGATTTGTTTGAAAGACACAAGGGAATAATAAATGTTAAGCATTCGC
The DNA here is from genome assembly GCA_944738645.1 of Eristalinus sepulchralis. NCBI lineage: Eukaryota > Metazoa > Arthropoda > Insecta > Diptera > Syrphidae > Eristalinus > Eristalinus sepulchralis. Next base: position 62,801,032 of record OX122886.1, read on the forward strand.
TTTGAAACTGCCTCCGTCACATAGCAACCGTTCTCGAGCTCCACTCTCCTCACTTCTATTAATGTGCTTTCTGCATTAACTTAATACAACACCATCTGAAACATTAACTTTTGATTTATATGGAACATTTATCAAGTCTGAGTACTCTTTAAGGCGAGTTAAAAAAAAATCATACATCAAATGCGAAGCAGTTGCCTAAGGGCGTTTCGGGGCACTGGGCAGCTTCATCAGTTAAAATGGCATCGCAGCTCCATTTGTGCTCCCAATCGTATTAACTTTGCTTCCAAGTCAATCACTTCGGTTTTTATGGTCTTATTAAGTTTATTTCCCTCATTGTGTGACCCGTAGAAACCGTTCGAGTGCAGCTGGTCACACAAAGAATCCCACATTCACCGCTGAGAGTTATAACCTACCTCAAGGCAATTTATCTTGCAAATTACCGAGCCACAAGTACACCTACGAGTGCCACTCAAGCCTTTCGGTAGACTCGAAACTCGACCGTTCACCTACAGTTATCCTTTTGATAAATGGCCAGGTTCGGGCATCTACGGCATGGTCATCCTGTATAAAAACGCAGTCCGTCGCTTCCATTTCCTCTATAATTAAGTGAAAATTAATCATTGAATTTCCAATTCCTGTGAGTGTCTACCAAGTGCCGTGCTCTGAAATGGATGGAGGAAAAAATTTTGCAAACAATTTTTTCCGGAAAGGGAAATGAGTAATCGTAACCGGATGACAGCATATTCAAGAAAATGGCACCGTTCCATTCTGTCTATGTGTGCAGAGGTGACTTAATTAATTGCCGGAGACGGTAGACGTAAATTACGTTTCCGGCAGAAGTGTGTCCCTCTTGTTGTCTGAAAGGACGTAGTTCATATACAAAATTGTTTCAAATTACAATCGATGTCATCATCACTGTTCACTCGGGATGAGGAAAATTATTTAGGATATGCTGATTCCTTCTGAAAGCTAATTAGGAGGCCAATGCAAATAGACCGAAAGACGGTCAGAAGTCTGGTTTGATTTTCAAAATTAATTCTCATACGTGTCCAACATTGCAATTTATTCTGTTTACAACCAGAAACAGTTGTAACTTTGAGGGATGACTAATTTTGTTAGAAATCATTAAATTGGAAACAATACACCAATGGATTCTTTTGGTGACGCGGTCGCGTCACATCAGATTCAATTAAAGATGTCTATATGACAGACAATTGAATACATTTCTTTGGGGATTTAAGTCAAGTGAGAAGTCATGGTCAAGTGTGGTCCTATAGGACTTCTGTGATGGGTGATATTATACATCCTTACCATATAAATGATGGAATAAATGATTCATGTGTGAAGGCTGAAAATATATGTAACCACGGATATTTTGCGAGACTCACATAAAACAAAATCGTATATATGTATATAGAACAACTAGACTAGACTGCTATTGGATTTCTTCGACTAACAAGAGTTCAAGCACACCCATACGCCTGAAGTACGCATTTATAAAAGCACTTACCCCACCAAAAGAGTCTACAAATTAATGGACCATATTTTCTACATCTAATTTAATTTGCAATGTTTCATTAATTCTTAGATGTGCCTTAATTCAAGCTTGGATTAATTTGTCATTTTAATGAAATCATAATCACAAATGTTGAATAGGTCTTAAAGAGAATGAATGACACATAATGGGTGTAGTGAACATTTCCCCAGGATTTCTTTCATAAAATATGAATTAAAAAGTGAAATACCTTAATGACGTCATTTACATTACCACCACTGTTTATTGCCACCCAATCAATTATGTGTTTAGCCAAAGCCAACAGTGAAATTTAAGCACATCGTAAATAATTTAAAGGTTATACTGCGACTGTTTTTAAGGATCACTACACGCAAATGAATCCTACTTAGCTGTTCAGCACTCAAAACCCTGAAATCCTGTGCCCACCGTTGATTAATTCAATTTAATTAAACCCCGTAAAACAGTTGCTCCGTTTTCCGTTTAAAATTTTGCGCTCAGACAAAATCTTGCACACAACCTTTTCAATAAATTGTGCTCTCATAAAGAAACCAACAAATTCCAAGTAGCTATCGCACTTTTACGATGTAGACCTCTTTCAATATTCAAAACTTTTCCGGTCCTTAATTTATACGCAATATAGAGAATTTGTAACGCATACGCATGGTGGCACTAGACAATTCGACAATTTTGTGCCGTTGTTCCGTATTGTTATCATAAAAAAGGCAGTAACCCCACTCGGGGGACCGTTTCAGGAGGGATTTTAAGTGTACCAGAAGCACGAAGCCAATGACGGAAGCGTGAGAAACGTAGACTAGTCCTAGCAGGTGGTAGGGCAAACATTCTCCTCTGTAGAAATTGAATTTGTTTATGGCCAGGTGCCAGTCAGAGTGCAAAAGAACAAAAGAAACGAATACAAAAAAGCATTGTCCACAGGACGGAAAACAGTATCCAGACAAATAAAAGAGAGAATTCGAATTACGAAAATTTCCCCTAAGAGGATGTGCGCATGTCCTGCGAAAAAATAACCTTTCTCAACATCGTGCACATTTTGCCCCACATTATGCTCCCTGGTCTGTCTGTCAAACTCCATGAGTACACAAAACTAAGTAGGCACACGTTTGTACCAAGGAGGGTGTTTCGCAAGGATACACATCTTCGAGTGCTCTCCTCATGTAGTTTCAGTTTGGTTTAGTCATCTGGTATCCTTTCGCGTGGATGGAGCCTTGATTTTTCATCGCGGCCGGTCTGTTAGTGTTCGCATTCAAGTAAGAATAATCGGATTGCATGAGCTGAATGCTATATTTTTTCGGGGCAGGCTCTCCTCTCATTGTTTTGAGGCTGTGTTGCAAAGTGTACGTATGAATGTTCATTTTTTATATACACATGAACATTGCGAGGATATTTAAGGTTTTGAAAGAATTTCCTCTGACTGCTCATATACGAAAAGAGTGCTTCATGAAGAAAAAAAACTTAATGATAATTCCAGCAGTCTGAAACCGCGAGGGCGAAACCGATTCAAGTTGTATTCCCTAGCGTATGGATTATTTAGTGCCAAGTTAAGAGAAGGGGGATAAACATTTAACGCAGGACGTAATCAACGACTAAAGACGTGAAAAATTTAACCGCATTGCTGTGTGTATACGAAAGGAAAAAAATATTAATGAGCCGCCGATAAATTATTCGCTATTGCAATTGACAATTTGTGTTGTGTACATATGTTTTGTTTTTTTTGAGCTATTTAATTTGAAAGTAATGTGAATCTTAAAACGGAATGCTGTAGCCCTTTCAACTTGTGTCAACCGCTGTCGCATTATACCTGGCTATGTGCCTTACGATTTAATTATCACCTCTTCCACATGCTCGGTAACTGAACTCCCATAAGGATAATCGTCTTTGCCGTTGCCTTCATCTTGTGCGTGATACAGTCGGAGGAGAGAAAAGTGGAAAATCGGACGCTCTCCTGTCAGATAAGAGCGACGAAAGAAGATTTCTTCATACACATCGTCAGATAACGGCTTCAAAACGTTGTCGGATTTACTTAAAAGTAAGAAACAGAGTACGTAGCATTCTTTCCCACCCCTCAGTCCCCTTAACTGTTATTGTCTAAAATCTTGAACCTGAAATCTCAGTGAAAAAAAGGATGGAGCTTTGCACTGAGACATGCCCGAAATTAAGTCTAATACTCGTACCAAAGAATGGAAATTTAATTTCGTAAAGCGAAGAATGTAATCAGTGGAAAGTTAGTAAAGAACCTTTTCTTGTGTTGCTTTGAAGAGTGGGATCTTGCCGAAAGCAAATCCTTGGGGAATAATGAAATGCTTGAAACGCACTGTAGTTGTTTCTCGAGTGAATCTTGAACACGCGGCAAATTCACGTCTTAATTAGACATAGATGAGTGAAATAACGTTTATTATGTGGTCTGACAATTATACGGTTGAGAGAGTTCGACAAATGACAGTGATATTTCAACCGAATTATTACAAGTCGTAGATTAAGCTTGATAATCGTCACTGCAAGTTAATCGCATAATTAATGGCAGCTAGTATAGGTGCCAATAGAAAAAAATTGAAAATCTTGTTTCTTTCAGGTAAGATACACGGCTCCTGAAATCAAAATATCCAATCACAACACTCCATACTCGAGTATCGGTTCTTAAGCTGTATATAAAGATTTATAAGGGTCATGCTACACATTGCAACCATATAATGATAGGGCAAAAGTGGGTGCGAGTCTTGGTATATTCCTCATCCAATTTTCGAAAGAGATGTTTTGGAGTTTTTTGTACTTAAATATTTATTTACGTTAGTATAATACTATGTAGAGTTGATTTTAAATATAATACGAACATTTTTAACACCATAACTACGGGAATGTGCAAAAAATGAAATTTGTTAATTTTCTTAAAATTTATTTTTTAAGCTACTGGCATTTCTATCACAAAGCTCATTTAAACGTTACAACGCATCAAACTCACAATTTAACAAGTATATTGTGCCTCTTGTAAAAATTTGTAATACAGTTGATCTTGTTTAAAAAAGATACCCAGGAGATTACTGAAATTGTCCGCATTATAGGTGTGTCCGTCATAGAAGAATCCACGCTTTACTCACTCGCTTTAGAGTAATGCGTCAACTCAAACGCTGGAGGTTCAAAGATCTATTGTAACAGTAACAAAAAATGTTTAAAAAACTTTTTGAAATGTCGCTGTTCGGACTTGACAAAAAACTGCAAGTTATTTCTACTTGCAGGTTCTTTCTACTTTCTATGTCATTGAATATGATAAAAAATGAACACTATAATTCTCGACTTAATACATCATAATCGGACACTTAATAATAATAATAATTGAGTGGCACTACAGCCCACAACGGATCAGGGCCTAGCTTCTCCAACAACTACTCGTATTGTGCATGCTACTGTTCTTCACGAGTAGAAGGGACCTACAGTTTTTTGCCGACTCCAAACGGCGAGATTTGAGAAGCTTTCCATAGACAATTAATACTCTTTGAGTGTTGTCAGCAACTCAAAAGAGGTGGTGCCGTGAAAAAATGCTAGGTGTCCCGTCCATGAATCGAACCCAGACTTTCTGCGCCGCGGTCGATGCACTTACCACTATGCCACGGCGACCACGGACCACGGACATCGGACACTTAATGTTGCTACATTATCCTTTTAACTTTTACACTTCTGCAGATCATCGAAGCATTAAAGAAACAAGTAGTTGATTCTCATCATCATCTTGTTTCTCATTTCTTAATCTTTTTTGATCACAATTTGGATCCGGTTCATTCTTATAGCGTGAAATTATGTCATGTATTATGGAATGGCCCCCTTTCACAGTTTTGCCTTTTTCACAAACTGATTTTCCGTCTTACTTATAGGACAACTTCAATCATCTACTTTCAACAAATGTTTGTTAGCCTTTTGGTAACATTTCGATGCGACAATATGCGTCACATAACCTAAAGCAGTTAACTTAGCGTAAAATGACTGAATATGTACAATGATGTTGTTGCTCAATTTTTGCAAGGAAAAGCTCCGTTATTTAGTTACAGTGCCATTGTTAAACAATCTCGTAACTTAAATTAAAATTTTGCAAACATCGAAGACAAAAATTCGGATTAGTCGTGACAACCACTGTGTTCCTAAAAGATCGATAACAAATTTTAGCAAAAATTGTACAAATTTTTCTCATAACAGGTTCATCGTATGGTTTGATTTAAAATGTGAAATAAAAGACATACGTTGGAAAGTAAACTTAAAACTTCTATTATCAGTTAAAAGGGCAATTCATTGCATTTACTTTTTAAAACTATATCATGTTAATGTTGGGCACGACTAAGTCTGAAGTGTTTCAATCGAAAGATTTACTTTAGAGAGACTCGACCGAGCATAGTGAATGGAATTTCGCGGATAACACGAGTAATACTGGCTTCCAAAGTGTATAGTCTAAAAGTATGATATCGCATGATGTCACCGCCTTGAATTTCAGAAAGCACATAGTCCGTCAACATGGTGCTTCAACGGTTACCATTGGCGGCTATATTTTGATTTACCTCATTTTTGTACACTTTCAGCTACACCTGTTATAGTCCCTTCACTACTGGATCTGATTTCAATGGATGTTATGCATGAAAAACATTTCTCACAGAACTCTCATTTCGTAATATCCCGGAATAATTTTGACACAATTTGTGAATCTTTTCAAGATGACTTACCAAATAATACTGAACAAATATGAAAAGCCGCTCACGTCTGATTTGTAAAAAAGTCCTGCGCAGACTTTATAGAATCAAATATATCTTTACTTGCTCATCACAATGTTAGCCATTCAAGTCAATCTTTGTACAACTGCTGGCATGTCTAAGCGAAAAACTAATTTAAGTGCACTTTGCAGGCAATTGAAAACTACACTATTTAGAGAGTTCTGCTGGCATTAAACAAATGACAATGTGATGGTGCTAGGTCCGAGATGTATGGTGTATTCAGCAAAACTGCGCAGCCAAGCTGTCTTACATTTGGCGATCATTGACTGATGATTTTATTGAATTATATGGAAAAAAGCTTATATTTAACGATTTCCTTCCAATCCAACGATACACACTGCACAATCTGTCTAGATGTCAATCCTGGTTTTGCCATCGTATATGAAGCTTCACATTTCTTCGTTCACGATCTTTCTCTTACATTAACATTTTGTCGTAACTTTCTTTTTCATTCGCTTCCGTGATATTGTTTAAAATGCAGGTATGCAGAGTTCATTAGAAATACTCATGCTGCTTATGTGCAGATCTGACTCAAACATTTCTATGATTTCATAGCCCTTTTCAATGATTAGTCGGCTAAAGCTAATTGTATCTTTGATAAAAAATTATCAGAACAAAAGCGAATTTGCTGCTTTTCTGAACGCATCGTCCTCATTTACGTAAAACTTTTCAGCGACCTGGAAATATGTCTTACCTTTCTTTTGTTAATAACCCACAATATGAGAAATAGCATCCGAATTTTCACAAATTTTTAAAGCTATATAAATCTTCACGAAAATCTTCTATGAAGCTTAAAATGTCAGCTTTCACAAATGCTATAGTATTTTCAGATGCAATTAGGATTATATTTATTATATTATTCAATTGATACTCTCATTGAGAAATATTTTTTTTTTGAATCTGAAGGCTGGTCCTAGGTATTTCTAACATTAAAATGTGTTCTAAATGTTGCGCATGTAAATCTCTTAGTTTAATGGCATCGAGAAAGTATTTTCGATTGCGGGAAATGAAAATATGTACAAGTTTACTTTACTCTCTTAACTTTGAAGTGTTTATGTAAACAAAGTTTTGCTCAACTTGTGGTATTGAAACATCATGCACCAGAATTTTATTAAGTATCGGACCTTGAAACTTACATAATCATTTTTCCGTTTAAGTTTTTTCGATTCCTTCTGGTAACATCTTTTCCTGGTACATGGTAATTATTGAGAAACAAAATAGCGGATAGTGAACTTGTTCACATCCTTGACAGTGGCTGCCTCTGTATGAAATATACCAAGAGTACACGATGTTGTCTATAAAATTTCGTAATGTGCTAGAAAGTCTTTTATTTTGATTTGTCATCTTTCTGGGTGTGTAGTGGGTTTCAGTAAGTTAGGCAAAACATTGAATAGAATCTCAACTCAAGTGTAAACCTGAAAGTTTAAACAATATGCTTTCAAAATAAATACCAAGATACATATGTGAAGGTGTAGTTGTAGAAGGTAAAAAAAATGTATAAATACTCTCAGTATAGCATTGTCATCGTAACGCTAAATTGCACTATGACGGCCATCCTGATGAGGCTACTGCGACAGCATCAGGCGTTTATGCTCTTTAATATTTGATTCGTTGAACGTGCGGCACCTGTGTTTGTTCTACATCCTTGGTTTTTATATCCTACACTCACACACTCATCAAGGTGGTATCTGTTAAGTCTGCATTTATTTTACTTTCATCTCTAGTCGAGTACTAGGAGATACACTTTACTGTCACAGCGAAAAATGAATTTTCCATTAAATTGTTTTCCTTTTATGCGAGTTTTATTGCACACTCTGTGGTATGCGGCACTTAGGTGATTCTTAACGCTACTTATTGGTGGAGGGGAATTGTTCTTCTTCCACAACATTGAATATACGTTACGTTTAACTTGAAAATTATAGTTCTTTACAACTAAATTTAAATTAAAATAATGGTGCAGAACGTTAATCTTCGGAATTTCTAGCCATATATTCCAAAATATAGCTGTACTAAATATTCAATGAAGTATACATATGTGGTGTTTTGAGTAAATTGTATTCATGTTCTAAATGACATTTAAAAAAAAAAAATTGTTCATGATGATTTGGTTGAAATTCAAGTAGAGGAGTAAAAAAATTACATCTGTCAAGCGCGAGTTTTACTCCCTTGTTGATGGTTTGGTTTAGTTTAAGCGATTTTTAGGATATATATTTTTCTTTTAAATATTTGTTAACTTTGTATTAAATGGCTATTTAAATTCTTATCTCAACCCATATCTCATTAATCCAATGCTATATTTCCAAAAAGTGCGTTTAATATAATTTGCTCATTAATCCAATGCTATATTTCCAAAAAGTGCGTTTAATATAATTTGCTCATTAATCCAATGCTATATTTCCAAAAAGTGCGTTTAATATAATTTGCTCATTAATCCAATGCTATATTTCCAAAAAGCGCGTTTAATATAATTTGCTCCGTCAACCTAATATGTACAATGTGTCCCTTGTATATTTACCTTAACCTCTGGCGCTCTTGCCTCGGTATTTGAATGTAAACAGGAAGTAAATATTTATTAAGTCTAAGGTTAATATCGTTATCAACCTTAGTATGAATGCTTAGTATAGTTTTGCCAAAATATAAGTTTTTTGCAAAATATTAAAGGAGCTTTTTTAATTTGAATGTATACCAGCCAGAAATGTCTACATGTGCCATGCGTTTTGCAACAAAGAAAGTTTGAAGCCTTTAACAGCAAAAACTAATCCAGCGATGAAGGACTACTCGTTGCGTCTTCGATTTGTTTTTTTTGTTTTGATTCTCCTTCTTTACTTATAAAATATTTTGTTTCATGCATAATATAAATGTCATAAATATCAGTATATGTCATTCGCTGGAATAAGGATGACTTTTTAATGTTGAAGTAGACAACCGGAGTGTGAGGCTGCATGAGCTGTGATATAGTTTTTGACATAAGATTCTCAAGACTTAAGACACCATCGGACATAGCCGGGGTTCGAACAAACCTAATGAAACGTTTAGGTATTACTAGGTACTACTATTACGATCTGTCATCGAAGATATCAATTTGTAAAGTCGTACTAAAGAGTGTCAACAAAACTCAATTAACCTTGCGGGTTTTAATAAAATAGAGAAAGTATGTGTGTTAAATGTAAAATTGTACGAACCCGAAATAAAAATAAGGCAAATAAAAAGTATGGTACACATCTCGTTAAGCTGACAACGTCCACCTTAAGTTATGGATGGAGCTATGAGTAAGTAAATGGGTCAGCGTTTAGCACCCAGATGATTTACACGTGGGTATCATGTCAGCTTCTAAACATCAAGTTCGCAACATAGTCGTGCACTCATCTGTGTTATCCTTAGGAAAATTGTGTACAAGGGATACATCAACTGCTAGTTGTACTAAAGTTACGCTTATTTCTCTTCGCTTTTTTCTTCTTTCTTCTTATTTACTTCTGAGAAATGAGAAGGAAAATGCTTTCCTTTAAATACATTTTACGTCCGCAGTAGAAAGGACATCGTAATTTACTTCCAAAGAGCAGCAGTGTTCCGCACAGACAAGTGTATATTCATACTTCCAAAGGAGGAGGAATTTCTTTTTCTTTTGTTGTTCACGTCCTCTTCATGCTGATCCACTAAACAACCCAAGTTCAGAGGATTTGTAGTTTCGGTTTTAAAGATATTAAAGTGAAACAGTTTCTTTTTGAGACCGTTTGATAATGCAACACGCAGATGAATTAAGGGACATTTTTAAGAATGGGAGTTATTCTTTTTTATGTTTTTGGTGAACCCTATGTATCTCTATGTTTATACATTTGAACATGAAACAAATCAGAGAGTTTGCATCGGTTTGTTATCGCCAGATGCGGCAAAGAAAAGTAATGCTGAAGTCATTTTCCACTAGTAACATTTTGACTGTAAATTTACAAAGTTTTAAGCCCCCAAAATAGGAACGGGGTTGCTAAAACTTCCTTTATACAAAACATTTTGTTAATTATTGTTTATGATTTACGGATCCTTATAAGGATCTACAAAATAATTACCTGGTAAAGATGCAAATTTTAGTTTAGACCACCTCAAAATAATAGCTATCTTGAAATGGAGTAAGAGAGAGATACTCATTCGCACCCTGTGGACACTCTATATGATATGTTGTGTTTATATCGATTTCGATTGGATCCTTCCTTTGTTCAGTCATTTCTCCTTCCATCCCTACAAATGTCTGCGAGGAAAATTTCATCCTAACTGACTTCTTGGCGCCACTGATATTTTCGCATTGTCGCCGCAAGTAGACAACACAATCCTGGAAATAAAATCGACGGCGGCGTCCAATTGATTTTTTTATAACCCACCACAGAGAAGCTAGGAAATGCTGCCATGGCGTACATAAACGCGTCATTGGGGTCCATCTGTTGTTAATGATATCACCCTATTCTCAAAATGACTCTTGCTCCAACGTCACACCCACATTAACCCAAAGGGAAGTGGAAAGCGTATGTATGCATGTCTACTGCTTATTGCCGCCGATTACGAAATCGTTTGGAAAGCAAACAAAATCTGGGTCAATGAGTTTTCTTTTGAAGAGTTTGTTCGAAAAGCGCGAGCTATTACTCCCTATGCATGTGTACTTCCTCAATTCATTTGAGTGCATTGATAGTGCTTAAGTGTGACGTAGATTCAGATACAGACGTTGTTAATTGTTCTTCTTTATGCAAAATATGCAGAATCGACAGATGACAAGGGTGAGACTCTGACTAGGTCGTTGCACCCGTAGAATCTCAAAACTCACGGGGATGTGCCACGTACAACCTTACTTTTTATGTGGAATCATTTATTTCAACGCCCCGATGAGCTAAGGAGCATCTCTACAACCTACACTCATCTCGCAGTAAGAAAAATGTTATATGCAATTACACACTTATGTTGCTTAAAGGAGAGAAGGCGTAGATGACAACATGGAAGCTCCACTTTTGTAATATTTTGCTGCTCTGATGGGAATGTAATTTAAACGTTTTCATATACATATTACGTATGTCTGTATGACTCCTCTCAGAGGAAAAGTGGGGATTGTTTAAATTTTCAAAAGGAAATGTCTCAAGCACGAGCGAATTGGTGGCATTATGAGAGCGTGATGAAAATAGATTTCTAGAGCCTCTGCAGTCAAAGCACTATCAAAGTTTACCTTATCCGAAACAGGTTACAGGCTCTTATGGAAGTTTGCAGTGTCCGAGTATATCTGGGATAGAATATTAATACCTCTTTGGCTCCGCGTTTCAGCATGTATTACAGGGCAAATAATGACAATCATTATTTTGATTTCGACACAACTATGATGTTCATTGAAAGTTGTGAAATGCGTATGTGGGATGCTGCATCTGTATTCTTGGGCTTAATGAATAACAAACTTGGGCAATTTGATTTGTTTCAAGATGTCAGTATTTGAGTTTTCGAATGACTTAGATTAAATAATTAGTTATGGTAAGGGTTTGAGAAGTTGAAATGTAACGTATGTATGTAAGCATTTATATACTAATGTTCCAATAAATATGATTATTAAAATTATGGGTAAGCAATACGCTACGTAACTGTACATGCTTACATAAATATATTCAAATTGAAATATTCAACTCATCTGTACATCTGTGCGGAAAATGAAAAAGAAAAGTCCTGATATAGCCTATTAAACTTAAGCAAGAATATTTTTAACTTGTTTACACTATTCCACAGACTATCCGATTTTTTTTTTATTGGGAGAAGTAAGAATGATACTGCTTTTGTACATCAGTGATGTAATTTTCTTGGCAAAAAGTCATTTGGGTCTACGCAGTTAAGTCGCCTTGAGTACTATTACACCTAGAAGCGTACAGTTAAGCTACATAAATCCAAAGTAATGACTTTTTGGGATTTCGCGGATGTGCGAGAAAAGAGAGAAGATTTCATACTGGTCAGAAGATAAGCCAAATAATCGGAGTATGGGTCAGACCAAATCTCATGAAATGGAAGTTTACATAAATGTTTGGATTTGAATTTGAATTGAAGAGTTAACGACGTTAAAAAACACTCTACGTTGTTGTCTGTTAGGCAGATAAAAACAAATGCTGCACCCATCGCACAGACAGTTTTCTCATGCCAAATGGTGAAGCGAACGTGAACTTGTGAATTCTTATCACGTTACCCTCTGTGGTAGCCTTTAATGGGCGTAGATCATTAAAAAACGACGTGCAATAACGTGCAAACTCTCTAAACCATTTTTCGATGGTTACTATCTGCGCAACTTCTCTTTCCAAAATAAGGATCGTTGAACTATCATTCAAATACAAAGGTACAAAGGTTTAAACCAAAAGGTTACAAAAAGCGCTAGGCGCGTTGAAACTTCGGAAAATTCCACATTCACTGTATGTACGAGTTTTGTGGTTACATTTTTGGTGATTGTCAAATAGATTGCTAGTTCGACATTCAAATAAAAACACTTTCACTTCATCGTCACATGTGTAATTGCTCAAAGTAAATTCATAATGAGTATGTTTTTTAGTATTTTACTTACTGTGCATTAAAAACAAAACGGTTTAAGTTTTATATAGCTAACGGTATCACATAAGCATTTACATACAAATTTGTTTGGTAAAGTGGCCATGATTTAAACTAGGAACAGTATATAAAAAGAAACAACATTTGCACTGGTTGGATGTGATGCCTCCTTCCGATGGAAAAGTTACCTAAATTTCTGTATTGGGAAACGAGATTAAAAATCGTATACAACCAATAATAGAGAATCTAGTCAAATGTTTCTGAAATTGTAGAAAAAATGCTTAACGTGTTGATTGAATTAGGTCTACGTCGTCCACTTTTTCACGTTTTTGTACGTTTTTAAAGTATTTTTTTACTGTTCCTTTAACCACTTTTTCACATTTCAGTTTTATTTCAATTTGTCAAGTATTAAAATACTTATCAATAGTCCAGGTGACGTTTGTTTTGCTACTCGTGTATCCGCATTGAAGCTTTTAACAGCGCTGTACACTTGATAGTAAACACAATTTCGGAGCCAAATCTATCAAGCTTGTCTGAAGAATCCATACTTGAAACTCCTTTCGTGTCCACAGATTCAGGCAAGCTTTACTTTGTTGTGTCACACAAGGGATTTTTAACAGTAATGAGGAGACTTTCTCAAGGGGTCAAAAGTTTCTAAATTGACCCGCAAAGACAATTTGAAAATTACTTTGAGACTTTAATGTACACTTTCCTAAAGCGAACAAACAATATTTTCAAAGCCGTCAGTGCAAAATTTTCACGTTAACAAAGATAAAGGCTTAAAAAATAACTTTACAAATAATTGTTTAATAAATTAAATTGACTTGGCTCGTTAAGAGGTTTAAAATTCGCAACGATAAATTTAAAAAAAGACTAGAGACGATATTCCAATTAATTGTCTAAGAGAACATTTATTAATTACCGTATCCTCGTTGTCGTGCGATACCAGATTCAATAAAGATGGGAGAGAATAGAAAATATCAATGAAAAATATTTCTCTCTTCTTTGCTTATGGCAACAAGCATAAGTGCAGGGCTTGAAATGCGCTATGGAACTTTCTACACGTGAATACACACGAAGTACACGCAATTATTTCAAAAGGGATATAGGAGCGAGGCATGGAAAAGTGACATGAGTGTGGAAGGAAAGAAAAAGGAGAAAGGGTGTAAAAGTTTCTGTGAACGAAATTTTGTACTATTTCATTTACTATTCTATTTGGGTTCAAACCATCGTCATCATACCCAACCCCAACCATATACATACATGTTCAAAAGTAAACTATAAACTATACATATGTGTTCATGAAAATATGATATAATACTCGTATGTACATGTATCTTGATCTTCTACATCGGTCTACGTGGCGTCAATTTAAACCAGAAAAGATTTTCTGGTCTTATTGCGAATCCCTTTATTTCCTCCATTAAATCATCTTTTGTTCTTGGACATGATGTTATTTTGAAATCCAAGAGGAGCTTGTAGAGCATAGCCTTGCCTTCCATCAAACCGAATCTATTTGCTTTTAAAAGATGCAAACATTAATTAGTTTGAAAATATAAAAAGGGAACTTAGTATGTATTTTACCGATACAATTTCTGGGTCCAACTCCAAATGGTATGTACGTTAGGGGATTGATATTATCCTTGTTTTGGTCATTAAATCTCTCGGGGTCGAATGTGAAAGGGTCAGGGAAATTATCCTCGTCGTAGTGGCTACCGATAATTGAAAACCAAATATTATCACCAGGCTTCAACTTTACTACGCACTGTCCTTCTGAATCGGTTAGTGTATATTCCTTGGAACAAACTCGATCAGTGAGGATTGCTGGGGGCCATTTTCGAAGGGACTCTGATACTACCATGTCCAAATACTTCATCTTCTTTAAAGTATCATAACTTATTGGGGCTCCGTTTAACTCTTGATCCATGTCAGAAATTTCTTCATAAAGCCGTTCTTGAATTTCTGGATTTTTCACGAGTTCATAAGCTGTTGTGCACAGCATATTAGACACAGTTTCGAAGCCAGCAAAGAAAAATAAAAGGCATTGAGCAATGATTTCGTTATCAGTCAAATTCCGTTTGTGTCCTTGTACATCTTCTTTTTCTTCGGCACCAGAAGCACTAAGGTCATAGCCCTGTGCCTCGAGTAAAAGTTGAATCATGTCTTGGCGAATAATTTTATTCTGTTTTCGATACGCTATTGCGTCAACCACTAAGCCTTTAAGATAATTTAAAGCCTTCTCGTTTAACACCCTTAACCTTAAGATCTTAAATGAAAGGGAAAACATGTTTATACGGAAAATTCAATTAGTTTTTCGAATTACTTACCTTACTAAGTTGTGGAAGAATGGACATTATTAAAAATTTGAATATAGCTAGACCTTCAAATTTTAAAATTTTTCTTCCCAAAACATAGAATTCATTGGTCTTGTCTTGATAGGAGTTGACTTTTAATCCGAATGCAGCAGAAGCAATCACGTCCACAGTGTACCGACTGAAAAAGTCTGCTCAGTCACATCTCTTCGCAAAGAATTCACAGCCTCTGAACCGCATTCCTGGATTAATTCAAATATTTGACGCATTTTACTGCCCGTGAATACGGGCGTAAGCGTTGTTCGCATATCCTTCCATTTTTGATCCTGCAACATTGTAAGCATATTGGCTACAAGCTCATCGTGCTTCGATGTAACACTAGAACGATGATTAGCAAATTTATCGAAATCTTTTATCGCGACTTTCTTTATCAGTTCAGGATCTCTTATCACAAATATTGGATCTCGAATATTATAGAAACCGAAAATTTTTCTGAAAAGAAAAAAATATATATTTTCAAAATAAACAAAAGCTGATAAAACTGATATACAATATTTTTCAAATTTATAGGCCCTAATTCACATCACCGGGAAGTTTTAATTTTAATGTTTTGATTGAGATTCCGATTTTTTTATGTTTGTACTTCTGTCACGGATATCTGTGCCAAATTTCACAAACAGATATTCATTAGTCTTTGAAACGCGCGTTTTTTCGCTAAAGACTGAATTAAATCTTACGTTTTTTGTTATGTGTTAAAGTATGCAATGCTTTTGCTTTGCTTTTAAAATTTTAAAAGTATGTTGGTACAAGTGGTTGCTGCTGTTTTGGGTTTCAATGGAATGAAATAAATGGATGCAAAAAGAAATTCATACACCAAAGGTCCCAGGTTCGATTCCCGAACTGAAGACTTCGGACGTTTCACGGCACTTCTTTTAACGCGTTGCTGATAACACTCAAAGAGTTCTAATTAGCTACGATGAGCTTCTCAAATCTCACCATTCGAAGTCTGCAGAAAACTATAGGTCCCCTGCTCTCTGCTCGTTAGAGCATAATAACAAGCACAACACGAACAGTTGCTGAAGAAGCTAGGCCCTGGTCGCTTGTGAGTTGTAGTACCACTGAATTCATACTTATTATTATAAAATAATAAAGGTTTTTTTTATTGCCTCAGTAATTATCGCATTAATCTAGGCATGCAATACATACAATATCACATGTCTTTGAGTATCATTACTCACATTAGAGAAGCATAAAGCGTACTGATTGTACATACACACATTTGCAGGTATAATGTTATTTTACAATAGGCGTTTCACACATAAAAAAGCTTAAAGGTCGGCAAAATTTTGTTTGTAAACAAACATCTGTAAACAAAATACGAAACGAGTATGTATAGATTATGTATTAAGCATAGCCTTTATAATAATAATGCGACATACAGTTGTTACGAAAGCAATTTGTAGGTATAATTACTAAAGCAATGATCACAGTACTTACTCTGACTTAAATTTATTATTGTATCTTATCATAACCTTATGGATCGACTCCTTCCCCATGAACAAGGGTAGGGTATTGCCGACGAGAAACACCGGTTTGTCGTGTTTAACATTACGTTCAGCGAATGTTCTAAACTTAGCTGTTGCCCATTTAAAAAACAAAAATGATATTATTGTTACAAACAGAAACGATTCAAAAATATATTCCATTTTGTTGACGCGTTAAATGCAGACGTGCAAATCACTAGTTTCTTACTAAAGAAGTTCCATGAGCTTACTGAAAAGCAGATCGTCTACCACATCCCATTTATATGTGAGCTTTGCTTCAGTTCGGATTTAGCTTTTTCGTGCGTTTTTTTGGCAATTAAATGTGTATGTATGCGATAAGAGTATTTCTTTTTTTTCAATAATTGATGGATTTTGGATATGATTCATGTATTCTATATGAGCTTAGAGTACTTGTCGCCATGTAATTATTTCACAATGCTTCTCAAAAATTACCCTCATTAAGATAAGAAAATGGATAAAAAGTGTTCAGTAATATATTATATTTATTTTAACATCTAGTAGCAGAGTAAAGAAATACAATCATTTTCCCCGGAGCTTTGATTAATAAATGATAAAAATTACATATCTTTGAGTGTCTATGACGGTTTGTTTCAGTACTTTAATCAAAGTGTATCATTGTATCAGCTTAAGAAAATAGATAATTAAATATATTATCGACTTAAAATCTATGCCCCTCCTTAGAATTGTTGTAAATGGGGGATACAAACTTATTTAAGTTCATTGTTGCTTTGATTTCACCCAATTGTATATGATATAGAGTAGAACATTTGAAAGACAATTGTGCATACGTTTGCATTAAATATCTACAATATTCAACTTAATAATAGATGCTTAAGACTATTGATTAGACTAACCTTTATTAACAGTTCTGCCGTCAGCATCTAAGCCCTTCACAGCAAAACTGGTCGTGCACATAAATGTACCCTCCTACGTAAGATCATTAATTGAATAATGTGATGCAATTTATGAAACTCGTTTACATGTCAGAAAGGAAAAGAAAAAAGGAAATTCTCCTATTAAAGTTTGATTGCGAAAATGTCCTTTTTTCATTTCCACCATTAGTTCTTTATGACCACAACAGGAAATTTGGATATTAAATATTTTGTGTCTAACAAACAACTGTCATCATTGAACTGAATGAAATTTATAAACATCTTTGAAAATTGTACTTCATTTTTGCACTTCGTTCCAGTTAAGCTTTTTGACTGTGAATTGTTGTTACCAATGTTTTTCGTGGGCGAATAAATTTTTAAACAGAACATTTTTCTATTTCACACTTTTAAATAAGCTAAATAAGTCTAAGCTTATATTTTTTCAAGTTGTAAATCCAATTTGCTGCCTTGAACCTTAGCCCTTTTCAATCACAACACTGTGTCGGTCTACCTGATAAAAAAGCGTTCTCTTCACGATAGAAGTCCAAGTGATTTGAAAATCTCATATGCAAAAGTGGTCCATTGCATTTCGACAACACTTGATGGAGCTAAACATTTAAACACAACACAAGCAGTATTTTCTTTAAAATGCCAACTACATGGTGGATATAATTCTGCGGAAAGACACTCTATCACGCAGCTTAATTGTGTGATTGTCTTAAATCGGAGTTTCCTTTTCTAATCCTGATCAAACAGTTCGCTTGAAAAAAAAAAAAGAAAAACCTTGGCTGAGATTACCAGATTTATGATATTTTACTAATACTATAATATGAAAAGGAATTGAATACATAAAATGAAACTATTTCAATTTTTTCGTTTCCCTTAATCTTTTTTTTTCAAATTTATAAACTTTAAGCTTCACAAAGTATTTCTTTACTTGTACGCATTAATTTGGTGTAAAGCTCCAAAAGCAAATTCGTACCATAGAAACAAAATTCGTCACAAATGTCCATCTTTCAAGCGTGAAAACCGATTTTTGTATTTGTAATTGGTTAAATTACATAAGTATACGTAACTAGAGAATATGAAAAAAAATATTTTGATGTGCAAACAGTATGCAAAATAAGTATACACACACAACATACTTACATACTTTTAAGACAATTGCAAACGAAATATATCCGAATTATGTAAACAGAGGTAACATCTTTTGGCATTGCCTGAGGATATCGATATGAAGAAAGGGCCAGTTTCAAAGAAGAAAAGAAAAAGCGCATAAATAATTCCCTCGTACAAACTGAAAGTGAGGAGGCAAGGCGCATCGGAGAACATAAATAAAATATTGCTTCTCCTGGGTCAGAAGCAGCTGCTCTAACTATTGTTACTGTTGATTACGGTCCCAAAATAAAAATGAACTATTCACTCTGTTCTAGAATCTGTCGGTGAAATTATATGTGTCGAAAAGGAACATCGTTTTTTTGATGTTGATGTTGCTGCCTATCTCAGACAATTTTCGCTATGAACCTCATTAATCGTGGGTGTTATTATTTTTCTTAAAAGGTAAAGCAATAAATGAAAATGCTGAGTTGTATTATATATATAAATTTGTGGTGACATGCAAATTTCTGTGCAAATGTAGTGTAAGATATATACTTTACCCTCAAAAACTGTAAAAAAAAATACAATTTGGATATTCGGTGGAACTTACGACCTTACTTATTACGCAACGGTTGCCATAGAAACAAAATGTATGAAAAAAAAACTGAACTAATATATATCGGGAAGGTTTATTTTTTTAATTTAATAGTATTGAGAGTGCACATTAATCCGTTTCCTTTTTTTTGTATTAAAAAAAATGTTTTTTATTGAAAAAATGTAAAAAATGTATCATTCAAAGTATTGCCCGTTAGAAGCGACTCCTTTTTCCACCTTTCCTTTTCAAAAGACTCGAACCGCAAATAGTTATCGTTCAGTAATGGGAAGGATCAAAGTCTGGAGAATACGACGGGTTCAGCGTTTACAGGTAGTTTTTGGGTTCTACAGCCACGTTGGTCGAGCGTTACCATGTTGCAAAATCACATTGTCAAAACATTGCCTTTCAGTCGTTTCTTGCCTTTTCACATACAATGCATGGATCAAACGCATACTTAAATTTACATACTGTTCTGAGCTATTGGCTTTATGTTAAAAAATTCCCCAAATCAATGACAATCAAACCACCGAAAAACATCGCAGAGTTTGTGCCTTAGTGACGAATAAATCAACAAGTAATCATAACTAAGAAATCCTTCGTTACAAACATATCGTGGTTTACTTATCAAACACATTGTAAATTTATGAGGTTAGTAAAGACTTTGATTTGTATGTATTTTATAAAAACTATAAAACCATGTGATGTCCTGTCCTGTCATAACGTGTTAACCATGTAAAAACATGTCAAAAACATGCTCCTTGTTTCTATTTTAAAGAACGTTTTTAATATTTTTGTTTTCATTTTTTTATATCGAGTTTTCTATGAGTCGAATCATGAGCGTTTGAGTTACTTAAGATCCAATGGTAAAGGTGATTTGAAAACCCTGGCTAAGATGACCTACATTTTATAAAAATGACTTTGAGGCTCTATAGTAAAAACAATTCAAATTAAATTAGAATATATTGCACTTTATTAATAGTCCCACATCGATTTTTTTGTATACGCATTAATTTTTTATTAGATCACGCTTGTACTTATTATTCATTACAGTACAATTCCCATTTATTCATTTGAAAAAGCATTTTATAATAATTACGTATACGCTCTAAAATGTGGGTTTATATACGCTTCGAAGCAAGCAAGATATACCCACTTATAAAGCCGACTACGCATAAAAAAAAAATCTGTTCTTCTATCCCAGTGTATGTGGCAGAAAATTTTAACGAATGGGCAAATATAAAAATAACGCGTTTCCATATTACATACATAGGAGCAGAATACACGAAATTCTCTTCCCAAAAGGTGGCTGGTATATGAAGGTTGGCGGATTTGGAGCCTTTGAAAAAATGAATTGAAAAATTTAGATTTAGGTGAGGTGCTTGCTACAGGCAAGCATAGACGACGTAGTAGTGGTAAAGTTCACTCACTTTGTCAATAAGGCCTTTTTAAATTAATGCTTTATACAGCATGAAATCTGTAATGGATGGCAGACTGAAATTAACGAAAAATTAGTTCTTTCTTATTTAATAAGAAAAAAAAAATACAAATAAAGGTAAAACTGATCAAAAATTCATATTTCTAAAAAAATATACTTTCGCAACAAAGAATTAAAATTGTGTAACTTATGTTCATGATATAAATCGTTTTAAGATTCACCATTTTGTATATTTATATTTGACAGATTTACAATCCTTATGGATAACGAGCTGGTGTAGCTCAGATCTGTACAGGAGGAAACGGTTTGACAAGAGTAAACGTCACGACGAACTATTTTCCAGCAGAGACGCAAATCGCGACATTCTCGAAACAAAATTCATCAACAATTCCCTGGGTGAGTTTAATCCACAATTCTTGTTTTGAAATTCCCCGTACAAGTAGCTCCTTCTGCTTCTGCTTTTCATACACTCGCTGCTTGCATACACCCGAGTTCGAGTACTTCCGCAATTTTCAGCTTGTGCCGCTATCAAAACAATTATTCCATGTTTCTTGAACAACTGACGATTCATCAGATTTATTTTTCTTTTGTGCTCCCTTTTTTCTTAAGGTTTCTTTTAAGAAGTTGAAGTTGAAGTTGTTCTACATACGAGAGGAAATTTACAACACCGTAGTTGCAAACGGAGAGGAAAAGAGATAAAGGACTGCTTTTAAGAGGAACTGCTCCGTTTCTTATTTTTTGCCTGTTCCTTTGAAGTGTCCAACTTGCAGATTCCCTTGAGATAATTTAAAATTACACTTACGGAAAGAGTGAAATGCCTAACGCCACGACACTCTTCGGCTATGACAGGGTAGAATTTTTTGCTCTTTTATTCTTTTGTATATCAACTTTTCACGGCTGCTTTCGCCGAGCTTACAAAAAGGTCGAAAGGATTAAACTAAAAGTTTGTCATATACTTAAAGTTATGTGTATGGATGTTTGTTCTCATGATTTTTCATCCGCAAGTGAATGAATATGCTGTCAAAGTAAAAGGAAAGTAGGAATGTTCTCAACTCAATGCTCTCTTTCACAGGCACTTGTTGCCGCCCTCCCTCATCACTTCTTCTTTGTATGTATTTTTAGGTATTCCATCAACCAGACAGGGTTATGACTCATAGTTTAAAGGAGCGACAACCCCATGTACTTAGGGGTTAAGTTTTGCATTGCCTTCCCTTTAATGATGGTTCTTTTGTATTTACGGTAACACAAACAATGAAACCGGTGAAGATGCGGAAGTATATCCGCGTAAGTGCAAGGCGAATGTTTACTCAATGCGGGATGGGTGCATATGGGTGCATTTCTTTTCCACAAGATGTCAGCACACAACATGTCTTACGTTAAACTAATAAATTCATTCATCATTATGTTGAAAACGACTTCTTTATACAAACTTTTTAAATTTTTCTGCTTACAAGAAAAGAAAATATAATCTGTTTTTTTCTATTTCGCTAAACTTAATTTTTCAAATGCATGCCATCTATCAATTCTTTCTTATACCAACCTGTTAACTTTTTCAAATTCATTTTACTTCTAATTACGTAAAGAGTACAATTGCGTTGTCTACCTCTGACAGGATTGAATTTTCGTTTAAAGCTTTTTGTAATATTAAGAATTTTCCTCACAGAGGAGGGGAGAGAGAAAGAGAAAACGAGGGATCAGCCCACCACCAAGCAATGTCCATTAATTAATTAAAAACAACAAGAAGCAACAACACAATGAAAACAAAAACAAGAACAAGAATTCTGTGCTGTTTTATTGGGACTCCCGCTTAGCGTTTCAATTTTAATAATTTCATGTAAACAAGACTGTGCTCATCCTATACGCCCTGAAGCAAGCATAACCTGAGATTTAATTGAAATAATTTTGTTTTTATTGTTTTGGCTTGAACAATTCTATGGTTGTTGAATATTGTATTTATTCTGATTTTCCTACGGCTGTTGGTGACGGTGGTGATGTTATTGACCATGTTGATGATATTGGCATTGTTTTATTTTTTTATTCTAAAAATGATTCGTTTTCTTACTTCTTATATAGTAAATAAAATAATATTTAATCATATTTTATTCGCAGATAACATGGACGACATGGTGTTCCAGAATAACAATAAAAATGCCATTTACGTTCTTAATACTAGCTACAACACATACGGAGTAAGTTATTATTTTATACATGCGTGTACTTCTTTTATGCATGGACAAGTATAGCGTTTTGTGGGCAATAAAAGCAGGAAGGAAAACAATACGTCAGTTGACAAATTCTATTACATATAAAGATAAATAATGTATTTGTTGTCTTTTATTCCCGAAATGTTACCATAAATCTTATACCGAAATCACAACA
The DNA here is from genome assembly GCA_944738645.1 of Eristalinus sepulchralis. NCBI lineage: Eukaryota > Metazoa > Arthropoda > Insecta > Diptera > Syrphidae > Eristalinus > Eristalinus sepulchralis. Next base: position 62,824,116 of record OX122886.1, read on the forward strand.
GTACGCCTGCGTGGGTGCACTTTAATAGTGTGGCCAGTGTGCAATATTCGAGTTGGGCGGTCGCGCCTAGATATTTCAAAGTAAATATTTAACTGTTTTACATTTTGCGATGAACTCATGTTACAAATGTATCTTCAAAATTCTCGAGTTAATACTCAAAAGTTTTATCGTGAAGACAAGGGGAAATTGCTGAAGAGGAATTATCTGTAAAATAATCGTGACCAGAATTATTTTATCTTCTCATTATTCATATTCGAAACTCAAAAATTCTGCAATAATAAACAATTTCTTAATCATTACCTTTTTTATCTTTATGGTAACGTTTTCTACTTTTTAAGGATGACAGATAGTTAAATTCAAAATGAAACACAGAAACACAAAAAACAACACAACATTATAAAAATATACTGAAAACATCAATACACACTAGTGGTTGAATTCTGCTTTAGAAAGTATGAAACTTAACGCAACAACAACTCGCAATCGCTTACTGAAAAACACTCACCAAATTGCTCTCACCCACTTTAAAAAAAATGCATATACATACGTATACAAACTTAAGCAAACTAGACTTAGTTTCGATGGCAGTCCTCAGGAAAACTGCGTAGTATTTGTTCTCGTTAAGGGTGCAGTTTATTCCTTCTTTTACGTATATGAAATACGACTAGTTGCAGGCTTTTAAGTAAAAATTGCATGTTAAATAAAAACTAGTTAAATATCTTGTCACGTAAATAAAAATCGGCATAATATTCAGTTCCACGTTATATAAGGTGTAACATTTGTTTAAATATTTGCAATTAAACGCATTTTATAAAAAATATCTTCAAAAAACAGCCGATTGTGGCACCCTTGAAACAACTTGTTTTGTAAAATCCAAATTCAATACATGAATATAGAGAACAAAGTCTTAAAATTTTTTTTAAAGCGTGCAATGATGGCCCTTTTCTTTTGAGGGTAAAAACTGAGTATCTCGATTTGCATTTTATAACATTAATTACTATTAGACTTCTAATTAATACTGAGTGTCTTTTCATCTGCCTTTGATGATATCACATTATGAAATGCAAATCACCTCATCCTTTTTATATAACTTTTCTTTTTTCCCTGTAATTCTTAATTTATTCAAATTAGTACGATGAGTTGAGACTAGAAAAGAAAAAAGAAAATAATTATTATGTATAGAATTCGGTTCGGTAGGATGAACATTATGAAGATTTTATTAGAGCTCCCCACATTCTCTATTAAAATTATGAGTTAATATATTTTCTACAAATATTATTTTCTTCAAAAAATTAAAACTAAGAAGAGATTCTTTTTCAGGAATTCGGCCGTCCTAATGCCTTCGGATATCCACAAATCTCCTCGGAAGAGATCTACAGCTACCCGAAGAGTTGTTCGCTTTCAAGAAGTTTACATAAATTGAAAAGTTTGCCTCATCATTCAAGTGAAATAATTTCCGGAAGTGACACAAATACCGCAGAACGATATTCATCATCCACAGCCACATATTGTTCACCTGCGGCTACCGCGCTGCAAAAACTATTCAATTGTAGTAACTCAACCCACGATTGCAAGAGTATTAAATTAAAAAACAACAACTGCCACTCCAGTAGTCATACACCCCCCGACTTCAGTCACCACGGAAGTAGAAAAGATCATCAGCATCACCACCGGCATACTCACCAGGAGGCGGGGACACAGCAGTATTTAGGGCAGCCGCAACTTGAATATCGTCATTTGGAGAGCCAAACTCCGCTATCGTTGCGGAGTAATACAAACGGTGGCAACAGCAACACTTCAAGCGCAAGCTGTGTATTACCGTGTGTTGTCAGCAACAGCAGCGGTAGCAACGGTAGCACCGGTAAGAAGAAGCATTCCAGTTCGACTGTCTCCGTTAAATCAACGCTAATTGCCAAGAAGACAAAGTTTTGGAAGTATTTAGTTGAGGAGGAGAAATGGCGGAAGCACAGTGTTGAGAATTTATCAACTACAAACTGTGAACGGGACTGCGGCAGGTATGGTGTGCCCTTAGGGGCAAAACTTTTAAATTTTACCATGTCTCCTGTAGCACTTAAGGCAAAAGCCTCAGAAAAAGGAGAAACCATTTAAGGTGCATTAGGAATAGGTTGTCAACTTGTTTTGCGCAATGCTTGTTTGTGTGTGCACTCAATAATGTAAAGCGAATGGCTGACAAAGAGAAGATGTTAAATTTCAATAGAAACGTGTGTGTCTTTGATGTGAAAAACCCCGCAGCTGGTTTGATGTTTGATGTCAGGTGCATTCAGAGTCCTGTTTGTAATCTCTAAATAAATAAAAAAAAATAAATGCGATTATCGCGTGAGAGATATATATATAAAGTAATATATCTGTAGTAGGAGAGAGTTTTATATAACATATAATATGTTAAGCTGAAGTAAAAAAGTGAAAACTAGACGGATGTTCATTTTTATCATTCGTTTTTAGAGTTCAGGTCTGGGACCGAAGATAGGACCTTAAGCGTGTGAGTCGACGCAATTACCCACTGCGTCACGCACGACTACAAAAAGCACGTACTTTTGTTTCAAAATTTCTTCAAATTCTGTGCAAACTTTTTATGCTCATGCATACATGCATATATACATCAGACGGGCTTTTTATAAAAGGATTTCACTTCAAAATTATTAGTAAAAAATGCAGGGACTGATAAAATAACTACTATTAATGCTCTTGTCTGGGAACAGCAACGACGCCAAGTAGAACTCTTAGATACTGGTACACCAGTGGACATATTTATAAAGGAATGCGTGATGGTATTCCCCACAAGCATCCTTTGATGTAGGATAACTTTAGGATATTTTTTATATACTTCTGAAAGAGAGAGAACAAATTTAAACGGGTGGAAACTTGACGCATAACAATGTGTTATACATGCCACAGCAATTCACGAACAAAGAGCGAATAGAATAGAATAAGAATTCGTTAAAAGTATAGTAAAGGCAGCCTCTTACTGGGGAATTCAGTTTCATTAAACTGAGAAAAGTTTTTGGTGTGACAAAAATGAAATCGTCTCGCAATTCACTTGAGATTTGACACTTCATACGAGTCTGTGTAAGTGTGACTGCTCGAATTTTGGAAGATTCGCATAATAAAGTACTAAAGCTTGTCACATTCCGTTGGATAGTGCAAATTGGATTGGGACTGAATGTAATTTTTATACTGATTATGGAAGTTTTCAAAATGTATATGTTTGTGTACGTGTGTGAATATGTATGAGACACTTTATTGTTCCATTTCTGTCCAACAATTGCATTAAAATGAAGAAAATGCGTTCATTTAGTGAAATGAAAGGATGATTCTGATTTTGACAGCAAAATAATAAATCTATCTATTCAAGTAATCCACCTCTTTTCGATTAATTAATTAAATTCATCTGTATTTTCGTTAAGCAAAAAAATGATATATTTTTCAGATCACTATCAAGCAGCGCTGATGATGGTAGCAATCAATTTACTGGAAACAGTTGCAGCGGTATCGGACGCAGTACGCATTCGAAACAAGGTGCCATAAGTATTCACTCTAGCAAAAATAGTTCAAGTTGCAGTGGTAATGGTTTTAGAATTAGTAACTGGAGCAGAAGTGCCGATACCATAAAAAGTAGCAACAACAATAGTAATCAAAAATCCAGCTCTGAACTTTATAAGGAAGCAGCGCAGCTTCTAGGACTTTCGTGTACTCTTTGTGATAACTGCCGATGCCTCGACTGTCAAGTGAGTATAATTAAGTTCACTTTACATATGCAAATATAAAAAAAAATTCAATCCATTATTTGTTTATCTCTGGTTAAATTATTTATTTCATACAGAGTCGCTACTTCGAATGTGATGACTCTGATAGTTATTCAGATTTGTCTTTTATGGATGAATTTTATGAGACACTACAGGATGTAGATAGGAGTCTAATGCAGATACACAACCGACACTTTTCATCCCCAAGTCTACAGCATTCCCCGGCAGATGAAGTCAGTCTCTGCGACGACCAGCAAACGAACACTGACCTAGAGACCAACGTACTTGACCACTGTGAATCCTTTAATGACCTGAGCCTGGAGAACTCCCTCGAGAGCGAGGACTAATTAGCGCGGCAAATCAAAATAAAACTAAATAAGAACGTACATATAATATAACCAGCTGTAGACTATGGTAAGTTCATACAATACCACTATTTGTCCCCTTAAAACTTTTTGACTCTAAACCAAACAACTTTTCTCTTTAAGTGTTGGCTTGCCGCAAAAAGTTGGCATTATACAAAAATTCATCCAACGGAGAGAACGTTAGCCATAATGCAATTTGTGTTTTTAATCCCCTCTCCTTAGAGCTTTTGTTCAGTTCGCTCTCCTTTTTCATTCACATTTTTTTATTCCATACTTAATTTAAGAATTCGGCTATGCGGACTTTAAAAAGGAAAGGTCACTGCTGCACTCTGTAGTAAATAAATATGGAACCATACTAAGGAGCATAAAAAAAAACAAAGATAAATGTGGGGCTAAACGTTTTCTGGCGTTCCCTTATTCGTACGCCTGTAGTCGGAATTATTTGGATTATTGGGATAAAAACAAATTTTTCTTCTTCTTTTTTAATCGCATTTGTTGTTGACGAATGAGGGGGAAGATGATGACTAACCTTCTCTTGGTGAATGGCATTATTTTCTGTCACGACCAATGCCATTGATATGATGATGAAAGTATATTGATATGAGTCTTAACGACTTTCGTTTCGCAAGCCGATAGCAGACTAGACAAACAGGATAAGGCATGTCGAAATGATAATCGAATGAGAGAGTGCACATTCATTTAAATATATGTATATTGTCGGAGAAATGGGAGGCAAATCACTAAGGGATTTATTACAGTCCATTAAATTCATTGTTGATTTTGGGTAAACCATTTTAGGTAAGCAGTATTCTGTAGCTTAAAGTTAATGTATGTATGTGTTAAGATTTAGACCCAGGTCCATGCCAAAATGTAGTGCTATAACATAACATGACGTGTGTGATGTATTATAATGCAATTTTCGTTGAGTGTTTGAAATGTCTTTTATACTCTTGTTGGCTCAAAGAGTTAATGTTCCGATAAGAACGACCTTTTTAATAAATTATTTATAACTTGCATGCATATAACAATTGTATAAGTTTATATATACATATGTTAATATTGGAGGCCTTGGTTAAATTTAAATGGTACCCTTATAGTGTAACAATGAATTTACATAAACCGAATTTCCACCATTAGAACAACAGTATACAATATTTCATTTCTCCTCTTTTAATCCCAATTTGCAATGGATCTGGTCACAAATTTTCTCCAGACCCAATATTTCGGAAATAGTACCTCCTCACATCGTTTTTCTATTTATATTCAACAAAAGCTAAGGTGAAGCAAGGGATTCTATATATTACGTACCCCGGTCAAAAGCAACAGTCTGAAGTATGGTTCAAAATCAACTCTTTATTGCACCATTAATAAAAAATATATATAAAGAATACGTACACCCAAAACTCCCAGATTATATTTAAATTTGACCTTGTATATGCATGTGTGCCGATGTATCCTCCATGGACGTGTGTGCCCCCACTCATGTATGCCAGAATAAACACATTTGTATGTATATTATATCGATACAAACAAAAAAAAATAACCCGTAAGGAGTCTATAAATGAATAAACGTTGGATAGTTAAAAGAAAATATTTGCCACTCCATTTCAATGAAGGCGAAAGGAGCACACTCCTAAGCAATATTATCTTAGTCATCTGCACGCACCCCCACACTTCAAGGCAGTCTTTTCGATTTGGAAAATTCGATTTAGATTTATATGCATTATTTGGTGTTTCATCTTTCAAGCGCACCCTCCGTGCCGTGCTGATCAAAGTGCCAATAAATTCAAACATTTGCCATCTCCGAAAGGGAATATGAAGCGTGACAGTATGTGATATTGTAAATTTGAAACTGTTTAATCTTCTCAGTTCCATCATGTCACCTATGTGCAGGAGCCCTTTAAGGACATTCATGTAGCATAAATTACCAAAAAATACTGAAACGGATCTCAGAATTGAAGACACCACTGCCGCGTGCTGTATTCGCTCGTTGGTACTGTGGCACAGATGAACCATAAAGTCGCAGGCTTATCTGAATTTGTAGATCATTCCTTCCTCCAAATACATCATGTGTGCATGCCTACATCGTGTTTTGGGTCGTTTATGTCAATCCCTACGTCGTCGACGAGATGGGATATGTTTGTATTTGGTTCTGCTGGCACATACATACACACATACGTACATTCATCTGAACAGGAAAAAAATATTGAATTTCTTCAGCAGAGTAGAGAGGACAATGAAGGTGACCTGAAATCAGTGTATGTTGGCAAAAGGCATAGTTTTGTGAACAATATGTCATGGTAGAGGCGGTCGGGTTTTCTGCTTTTATTTTAGAGTGGAATGTGTTTGACTTATGAATGTTAATTTCTATCACTGGAGGTGCTTGGGATCAAGGAATTTGTTGAGCCGAAAAGAATGTTTGCGGATAAAATATGTGCACTCCTCCAGGCGCAATCATTTTAAAGTCGATTTTATACATACTTATATATTAGCTACGCGGTTTAAAACAACCGTTACACTTGATATAATTTAAAGCAAAATTTGTTGTGATACTTTACTAGACAATTTGACTAGGATAAAAATAATCACAATTCTCTTTCAAACTAGGACTCTCCTACCCAATCAATTCTTCTGAGGATAACAATTCTATCACCCACAAGACAATGATGGTAATTTTGTGTCAATTGTAAAAATAGTAAATGTGCACTTGGCTATAATGTTTCAGTTTTGTTTATTAGCATGCTTAAGTAACCGGATCTGTATATTCTTTTCCTTATTACTATTTTGTATGTATTGGTATATAGTATTATTTTAAATATATTTTATTAAAAAATATAAGTGTAGTGTATCAAAGGAATTTAAAACGTTTGCAAAATAAAGTAAAAAAAAATAATTCGAAATCATAAAACACAATGAAAATCAATATACCAACCTTTTAAATAGTCTCAACCTCTAAAAAAAAACACAATTAGTGTAGTGAAACATAAAGTAACAAAGTTTAATTACATGAGCCTAGTACCGTTATTTAAATTCATTTTTCTTGACAGTCAAAACTCTTCACCTTTTCTCTTATGTATATTGTGTCTTGTTTATAACTCAGTCTCTGACATAGAAGATGCTATTTCTTATCAAGATTGATTGGCATGTTTCCTTTTTAGAGCATACTTTGATTAGCAAACCACAAACTGCATCTGTTTCATTTTAAACTGAGACTAACCTTGTCGTATGTATGGACATAAAAATGAGTGTGATTAACAATACAATCATTATGGTGTATAATTTTTTTTTTTGGAATATTTTATATAATATTTGTTGTATTTTATTGCAAGAACAGTCATATTTATTCACAGTAGTATGTAGGCGATCATGTAGCACACAGAAGCATATGGAATTTTGTAATTGTCAAAGGGTATCAGTACGAACATTCATTAAGTTTTTTATGTACTGTCAAAATGATGAGATAATATAAGAACCGACAACAACAAAATTCGGATATACATTTAAAAAAAACAATTGTTTGTATTCGAAAAAGTTTCCTCATATGAGTTTCAGACTTTCCCTTATCTATTTATGTATTTCTCATAATATTATTTCTTAAAATTTTTTGATTAAGAAACAATTGTAGAAGAGACTATTACTACAGTTCTTTAAGGAGATGAGTGAAAATTCCACAGAATCTTTTTATAATGGGTGTGCTATTAATTTCGTACTTTTTCGGACTTTTCAGCACACTTAGACAGATTAAAAATGGTCAAAATCAAACTGGAGACCTACTCAAACTGCCACACAAAAAAATGCATCCACTATATAATACCTTCAAATTTGTTGTTTCCTTATATTTAATATAGTAAGATACTTTTTCTTTGAAAATAAATCAAATAAACTGCGGCTCTACGTGTCTTTTAATATGTCAGAAAATAATTGTTGTGGCATTGTTAGAGTAAATTGTACTAAAAAAACACCCTTTGCCCTAGACTGATAAATTGTATTCTTATTTTCATTTAAATTTTATAACAAGATATTATTGAATTTTTTTCTGTGACTGTCTTAACTTATAATATATGTTTCTATTCCTTACGGCCCACTCTTGCCCTCCGTATGAAAACTTGATATTAAATACCTAAAGTCCCAATATACTTATATGTATACATGTATAGTTTGTCCTTTGAGGTATGTAAGTACATTCCTCGACATACATTGTATGAAACTTATTCGTAGAGGGCATATCGCCTATTCGTGCAAGGCTAAGTGAATTTACGATTGTTAATAGTGCACAAGGATGCTAGACACATTGTTATACATCCACTATAGAGAACCACTTTTGCATGCAAGACCACCATCACCATCTATGATGAAACCAATGAATCTTTTTGTTTAGTTTTAGTTTCAAGTTCTTGGAATGGTGCCAGTTTGGAGGGGGATTTAAATGCACTTTGGCTTTGATGAAAGGAATTCTTCTTCTTCTGTTCCTCTTTTTTACAATTCTTTCGTATTGTCTTTCCTCAATTTCAATTCGATTTATTTGACCTCCTTTCAGCACTTTCAGAAATACGTGGCTGAAACTTTTATTTCTTTTTTTTCAACCAGACTAGATTATGGATGCTAAAATGTGATCATTGTGACTTAAAAATAATACCTCCACGAACTTTGATAATTGTATCAATTGACCATGACAGTCGGCCTAACTACCTCAAATTGACAGTCTCATTTATTTAATAAAGAGTAGCTGTTTGTATTTCTACATAACATTGATTTTATGGAAAACTTTTGATTTAACTAACCCGTCTAATGGATATCAATTAACAAACAATGCTTCAAATCCCAATTAAAACGGTTTGCATTGATGCGGAAAGTTCACAGAATTGTCCACAGTCCTATCTTTGCTTCTTTGCATATTTGATGTATTGTGTAAGTAATTCCTCTTTGATTTTCATTCTATTTACCGCTTTCGTCCTCACTCAACCATCTTCAATCAAGGGCACGAGGAATGTAATTTTCAGACTACATCAATCATTTTGAGTTCATTTCTCATTTCTAAGCCGAATCCTAGCCTTGTCAAACACATCTGCAGCACGAAGACGTGGCGACAAATTCGTGAGTTGCATAATACTTGTACAAGAAACACTGTATAGGATTGGTATAGGAAGGACAGTGTTTGGCGTTTGTCTTTCACTACGGTGCGATATTTTTTTCATAAAGGAATATCTTATTTCACTGTTTTCCTAAAATCCGCTTTACAAGCTCCTTGTTGGCAGATGAATTTTTTGAAAAATGGCTGGATTCACCAACACGAACTATTTTAAGGGAAGTAGAAATTGCTAAGACCAGAGGTACACTTTCTTACCCGTAAGTGTTTAGCAAGTTTTGTTTTGCCTTTCTTCAAAACTCATTCGATTTGATTCTGAAACAATAACAACCCACCCATTGAAGAAATTCCAAGTCTTCTTATTTAATACTCCAATTATACAAGCATCTACTCGTAACAATACGAGAGTACCACTGTCGAGAAAAATATTTTTGTTCGCTGTTTCCGGTCTTTGTAGCCTTTTCTCTGAAATATTTCCTGCGGGAATTAAATGAAGCGATTTAATTAATAGCCACCTTTTCTGGGCAGGGGTGAGTAAATACATCGTCCATCTTTGTGCACACGAAAAGCTACATCCTGTGTTGCAAATGGTATGTGTTGGGTGAAAGGAGGTTTGAAACCTTCCACGTTTCTTTACATGCGGACTGGTGTTATGGCGTTTATGTAGAATGTCGGAGTTTGGCTGTTGATTTCACACCCATTTTCATTTTTTTCCCGACGAAAGTGAAAACTCTGCTCAGGAAAATGAGGAAAATGAAAATATATAAAGGGTTTTCTCCTTCCTCTTTGTTCCCATTTGTGGTGATGTTTCACAAGCTTTTCATGCAAAAGTTGGGTTAGGCAAGTGGGCGAAGAGAGTAGCTGTAAAAAATTGAATTCAAATTCAAACCCTTTCACCATAAAAAGTGTTTCGGGTAATTTCGTTGAATCAATGTGGACAATAGGCATTTGTTTGCGGATTAAGTTTAAGTACCGTTGGCGCAAATTGGTCAACTGAAAAACACTAATGAAACTATAGCCTTTATTGATATATTGTAGTTAGTTTATATGTTCATTGATTACTTTCAGTACAGGGTCTCTAGTTCACTTATGGTTTTACATACCTAAAGAAGACGTTGTTTTTTTCAAAAATTAAAAGTTTTATTGTGAACATTTTCAAATATGTTGAACAAAATCAACAGATGGTGTGATGTCACACACAGCACTTCTGGTCTTGATTAACTGATGATGTTATTCTCAATCGTCCACTTAACACGACCACAAATGTCAGTGATTGAACGCAATGTTTAGTAACTAAACAATGCATTAAATATTGATTCTACCGTGTCACTCATCCTCTGCAACTTACCCTTGACGTTTCAATTGGCGAACATAAATTGTCTGTACGTTAATTTTAAATAAATGTTAAAATGGTTGTAGGTATCTTTAAAATCACTTATAACTAATGTTTCTTTTGTGTTTGAGTACTAAGAAACAAAGTTATGTAGGTGACCTTAATATATTTTAATTGAATTCAAATATCTATCATTTAATTTTAAGTATGCAATAAATGCAACAAATGGAAATTCACGAATAATGTCGGCATTATAGCTTATAAGGAATAACTCGTATAGAACTTACAGTCCATTTCCGGAATCGAATCTAGAAACCATACGTTAATGTGGACAAATCTAGCTGCGATCACATATATATAAAATGTACTATACTCCAGGATTTCAAGACTCCCTTAACCTTTATCATACATCTAATATCCTAAGCATTGAAGTAATTTGGGAGAAGTCAAGTTATGGATATTAAAACCCTGAACGTTATGAGAAAATAATAATAATAATTCAGTGGCACTACAGACCAGGGCCTAGCTTCTTTTTCAATAACTCATGCAGTGCTATTGCTCTCTCACTAGTAGAAGGGGCCTACAGTTTGTGCCCACTCCGAACGAGATTTGAGAAGCTTTGCATAGACAATAAGTACTCTTTGAGTGTTGTCAATAACTCGAAAGAGGTGGAACCAGAACCATCGGCGTGTGAGTCAACGCATTTACCCATTACGCCACGGCGACTACTTTAAGACTTTAAAAATATTGAAAGCCGTAATTTTTGTAAAGGCATTTTGCGGATCCTATGCATTGAAATTTTCCCACATTTGCCATAGATCAGTACCTCGGATACAAATGAAAATTCTAATATGTTTCTTACGCTGTTATTTTTATTATAACAAAACTGTAAAAACCACACGAATCATATTTGTTATTAAACTACTTATTGAATTTTGGGTTTAATAATTCATGAATTCATATTCTTTTTTTTTCAGATTTCACGCTAAACTGATTTTAACGAAACGTTCGCGACCGAATTCCATCTTTATAACAGAGGCAACCCCCAATAAGTGGAAACTATACACAAGAAAAAAAATTATCAATAACAGCCTTCGGATCAAAACTAGCCATTTAATTTATAGAAAATATACGAAATCGGCTTGTTCTCAGTGTTTATATTGCCTCTATCAAGTAACCCGCCTTCATCCCAAAGCTGCTATTTACATAAACATAAATATATGAAATATATTACAACGTTAATTCAGAAAACAACTTTGTGCCAAACAATATTATTAACTATTTAAAAAATGTAAACACTAGATTTAGTTTGCATAAACTAATTAAAGAGTTTAAAGTGTTAAAATTTATAGTTAATGTTAAAAAATTCAATTGTATTGTGTTACAAAAGCAAATATAACTTACTTTCCATTGTTTAATTCCTACAAATGCGGTTACAGAATCATCATTTTTAACTCAACAACTAGATTAAGATAATTTTCAAATTTGAATTCTAAAAACATTCGCATATATTGTATATAGTTACGTGAACGAAAAAATGTACGAAAATTTCTTTCAAAACAAAATCCAAATAGTATATGAAAATACAAATATATATATACGAATATATGTCTAGTACATATACGAATTATAATCAAATGAAACCTAAGGATGACTCTGTTTATTGAACTCATGCATCTTAAATTGTGGAAATGATTTATTTAAAGGCACTGTAAAACCCTATAAATTTATTCAGCATTTCCCCCGGTTATATGATTCGCTCAAGTGGAAACTTCCGTATAATGCGGAATCCTACACAGTTTCATTACATTAGCATATAATGTTCGGCGTTTTTGCAGTGAGGGGAAGAAAAATGAGCGGACTTTTAAATGTTGGTTTTAAGTCCTCGTTCTGAATTTTAGTTCAGCAATTGAAGAGTGCTTAATTCACATGGCATGGTTCGGAATTCATGCAATGTACTGAATATCCTGCAAATACTGCTAAGATACTGGAGAAAAAGGAGAGAGCGATATGGGTTGTGCGTATCAAGTTAACTTAAGCAGAATGGAAACTCATTTGCAGCTGACACATCCATTTATGAAGCGTGCAGGAAAGAACTGAGGGGGTGGATTCACTTCAATTTTAAATTAATTTCTATTCATTATTTTCGGCTTAAGTATTTTAAGCAAAGAGAAATCAAGAAACTTAAACCGCTGCAAAAATCAAAAATGTTTTCAATAATTTTTGATAATAATTGTCACGATTACCCTACAGAAGAGAGTATACAAATAAAAGAGCAACGGATATATGTTTTATAAAAAATAAAAGCAAGGTTAACTATATTGCGTTATTTACAGCCACTAACAAACAGCAAGGTCATTTAAATGATGTTGTATTTTGTTACTAATGTTCTTTCTTCTTTGGAGTTTGTTTGTTTTTACTTATAAGCCATAATATGGACAAATGGACAAATTTTGCTTACTTTGTTGCATTTTAAAAAGAAAACCCTTTTAATGGAAACCTGTATATAGCCAACCTGTACATTTAAGTATATGCAAATTTACATTCAAGGGCACGACAAGTAGCTTATATTTGAATCTTCGTTGTATGTGTAGCAAATATTTCAGATCAATACATACAATATAGAAATTCTAACTAAGTGCATACTTAAAATGTTTGTTTCAAATGAGTAAATCAAACCTCATGTTTTCGAGTGCATCTTTGTTTATAAGTACAATCAATCCAATGTAATTCCCACCACCTGCATGGTATCACTTCGGACGGATACATTTGAACGCATTGCCTGGTTGAAAAAATGTTGAATGCATTTGAACTCACGTCGGATATAATTTAATAGGCAACCTTAAATATGAAACAATAAATCGAGGAAGTGAAAGTAACGAACAAGTTTCTATGTCATTAAATTTACGAGTATTTAAAGTGCGACAATGAAACCATAATTTACTGTTATTTTAAATCAACTCGAATGACATTTACATTGCATAAATATCGTAAAATAACAATTACTCTTACTTTTGTCACGTCCTACCTGTGAAAACCCTCATCCCCGTGATAAATGGCTCAATTATATCCGATGCGACACATAAAAATAACAAATTTCCATAGAAATCGAATTTTACTGCCAGAGAACGGAAGAAAAATTATCACTGCAGTTCGATTGAAGCTCAAAAATTATACAACAACTCTTCCTTAGCGCCAACGATGAAGCGACGGAATTGGCGATGCCTCGCAGCACACCATCGACATGCCATTTTCTTCATTGGTATTCAAATTGAAATCGAATCATTTTATCGCTTCGTCGAATTTTGCGACAATGATTTATGGGAACTAGGTTCCTTTTTGCAGTCACCATTGAAACATGAATCCGAGCACACGAGGAATGTACATAAATATTTTCATTCATTTAAAGAGTAAATTAGTTATAATACTGTTTAGTAATCGATGGGGACTTCGAAGATGAAGGCTTAGCATTGTTTCCGAAATGTTAATTAAGTAACAACTTTATGTGCATTTGTATAGAATAAATGAGCATCTGTAATATGGGAATAGTTAACACCGAAGGTAGAAAATTGTTTATTTTAATTGCAAAGAAATAATTTTACTTTGGGCAAAAAATAAACTCTTTTAACTTTTATAAATGCTTTACAATCTCTCCCAATCAGTTTTCGGATGAAACATTCACCGAGGTCGACCGACGTGCACATCGCCCTGCAACGCCTCTTGCACAGAATTAATTAATTTAAGCAGGAACTGAAGTGCGGATATAGCAGAGGCCTTGGGCATCATAACGCATGTATACTGAAATCATGATAACTCCTAGATATATTTATGCCAAAAAACAAACAAATAAGTCCACAATTGTTTCATCCATTAATACAATGGATTAATGTTTTTGTGATACCTACCAATATTCTCTTAGGTAGGACAGTATGTATAAAATACAAATACTGACCTACATTTACTATTATTATTATTGTAATATGTTTAAAATCAAAAGTCAGGAATCCTCATGATAGGCAATCAGAGATTGTATTTTTACTACATTTTTGCTTATATTAGGTTGGCATTCAAGCTACCAACTTATAATATTCTGAACCTGCATTTTTGGAGCATCTCCTTATTTAAGTGGTTTTCAACAAGTGGGTTTTGGGAATCATTAGCAAAATTGATCACGTTTCATAAGGTAAGTAGGTTTTGAAGACTCACACCACGATTTTCTAGCCTTGTGCAGGAAAGACAAATAGTATCTGGCTGATCTTGCTTAATAGCTGTGCTGGATCAAGGGTATGGTACATGTACGAGTATGTACATAATGTGTCAAAATTCAGATTTGAAAGATGCGATAGCATATGTAGGTAATTGGGGCTTGTGATGTAGACTTGCTTTTTTATATTAAAATTACGATAAGATGTGGAAACTGTACCGTATTCCCCTTCAATAAACCTATACTAGGTAAGTACTTGAACTGCTTGTATCAAATAAAAAAACGATAACATCTAAGGGTAACATCTTAAGTAAAATAAAATACAAAACATTCAAACAAACAAAAAATCCCCACATTCCTCGTTAACATAGGATGTTGCTGCAGGGATAAAAATTTGTCCAAATTCCATCTGTTCTCAACACACGTTCAATAATATATTTTAAATAAAAATTTACATTTCAAAATATTACCGCTACACTTTGCTTAACATTATCGTAGTAAATTCTCTTGCCCTGAAGACGCATTTATTTCCGAAACATCACACTTCGAATTGCGTATAGTCATCATTATTGATACAAAAGGAGAAAAGAGACACCCTGAAGGAAAGTTCACCAATTGCAATTCACTGTCTTGATTTTTTTCTCTATTGCGATGGCATTAGTCGCGTTGTTCCTTATTTCCAAATCATTAGGCACCGCAGGAACTCAAGCCGAAGAATTGCGCGTTTTGTGATAATCCTACCTTGTCGTTCGCCGACAACTCCCACTGTTGAATTCAGTCAAAACGAATTGTTATTCCTCTACATACTACTTATCAATGGAATTACTTTTATGTAATGTAAGGGAAAGTTAAGGTAGCAATTGAATAAAATTATCGATTAACTCACATTATTCTCGCAACTCGATTTTTATGTTTTTCTATGTTGCTAAGACAATTTACAAAACGTGCAGAAATTTAGATTTTGAGAGAAGCAAGAAGTTCAAAAAGAAAAGTAAAATGTTTTACATTATTATTAAACACAAAGAGTTATATTTCTATTATTTTGCTAAAGAGTTCTTGCATACAAGTTTGTGGTTAGTTTCCTCTTTCTAATTAGCGTGAGAATATTGAATCACAATATGTGTACACGTATATAATATATGTGTATATGTATATATTTTGTACATACATTCAATTTAAATACAGGGATTTGTTGTTGATAACAGTGTTAGCGAAGCACAAGAAAAAAATGCAACTAAACGAAAAAGTTGTTGTAATTTCTTGTATTGTATTGCATTGTGAATTATTCTTTCTCTTTTTTGTAAAACCCAAAATAGAAGTTCATAAAATGTTTATTCGAAAATTAAAACTGTGAACAATACGTCCAGACTTTAAATTCAAGGTGGAGCTCCCGTTCCATACGTCTGTGAAGTGTATTTTTGTTTCGATTTTTCAATTTTTTATATGAGTTATCTCTTTGTTGAAATACTTCCACCTGGGTCTCACAGTTAAAAACAATATATTTTCAATGTTAAAATATAGCACAAGCCATGTATTTTTCGAAATTCATATCTGTTTTTTTAACTTCTTTGTTTAAAATTTTTCTGACTAAAAATACATTAAGCTGTTTAACTAATGAGAAAATAAAAATAAAAATCATCTTTCAATATAACGTTAACGCATCAATTGCCTATAATGGATTAGGAGCTTTAAAAATTTGGTGTGACAACAGCCCATGTTCTTTAACGAGTAGAGGGGACCTACGGTTTAATATAATAAGTTTAAATCAAGGTTTAATAAGTGTAACAAGATTATATAGCTATAAAAGTAAGGTTAACAACAAACAACAAAAAGGAAATCCAACTTTTTCTAATTTTCTTGGAGGAGTAACAATAAAATGTATAAAGGCCTAAGCACTAAATTTAAAAAATAAGATATGCAGAAAGGCCTAAAAATTGTCCTCAGCTTTAAGTACTTGTAAAGACTTAGATTTAAAATCACTAGATTTGATTAGTAAGCTCACACATTGTTTTACTTTTGTAAGCAAATGAATTGAGAAAAACACAAACGTATAAAATGCATTCTACAGTTTAACGCCGATTGCCAATATAGACATAAACCTCTAAATTGGTGTCAGCAACTTAAAGAAGGCAGTGTAGTATAGGACTCTGATTTGTTTAGTCCAGGAATTGAGGCATATGATTCTACATCTACATACTACGCCACGACGGTCTAAAACGTACCGAAAATAACAAATAAAACGTTATTAAAACCATAGGAATTAGTTTCGACAATCACTAAAATTACATTTCGTAGCTAAAAAATAGTTCGGGTTATTTTGATTCTATATTGTTTTGGGAGTTGGGACTTACCAAATGCATGAACATGTACCGAGTGGATCAGATTGAATCCTACCTGGTCATTTATTAAACGATGAATGCTTTGTGGTCGCCGTGGCGTAGTGGTAAGTGCATCGACCGCGGCGCAAGAAAGTCTGGGTTCGATTCCCGGACGGGACACCTAGCATTTTTTCACGGCACCACCTCTTTCGAGTTGCTGACAACATTCAAAGAGTATTAATTGTCTATGGAAAGCTTCTCAAATCTCGCCGTTCGGAATCGGCAAAAAACTGTAGGTCCCTTCTACTCGTGAAGAACAGTAGCATGCACAACACGAGTAGTTGTTGTAGAAGCTAGGCCCTGGTCCGTTATGGGCTGTAGTGCCACTCAATTATTATTATTATTATTATTGAATGCTTTATGTTTACATGCGCAATAACAAGACAGCTCAATCGGCTGCATATAACATTTCTGATAAAGGGTTCTTAGCATAAAACACTTTATATGTATCTTAAAAATATGGGAAAAATACGTTTGTGTACGTAATATTTTAAATTTTACAAAACAACGAAACACAAATCAGTGCTCTGAGCAGGTCGTTAATTTAGTTGAAGAATTCTCAAGATCTTATTCATATGCCTTTAAATATCGTACTTTTTGCAAAATAAAGGCATCTTTAAGGAAAATATGAAATTGTGCACTCTACAATTTTTTTTCAATTCAGTCTAAATATCAATTTGTTTTATAAGTCAGTCCTTACGAAGGCAAGTCTGGCAGTCCCATAGCAATATTTTAGCACATAACACAACCATTACAATCAAAGCTTACAATTCACCAATTTCTAGCCTTGCGCACTGCTTTGACATGAAAAGCGTTTATCAGATGACAAGTTAAATTTTCATCATGGACTTTTAGTCAGACACCTACACCATCGAGCTCTACAGTAGAGCTAAATAACCGGCCCAGTTAGCCTCATGAATACAAAAAAATTAACATTGGGGTGGAAAAGCTACGGAAGAAAACAAAATCCACTAAGGTGACTTCTTGCTCCTGCCCAAACACATTCTTGAAAATATCATTCAAAATGGTGGCAACCATTGTCGTCGGTTTGTGCTTATAGTTTTCTTAATATTCATCTTCAATTCCTATCCGTTTTGTGATAACTAGTGTTTCGTAATTAACAAAAAACAAAACTAGTGAACTTAACGTGTTTTGCACGGAAGGAAAAAAGAAATCAGTGTTAATGGTCTTGTGTTACTCGAATTTGAGTGTGATTCTATATGAAAGAAGGTCTGTTTTTAGAGAAGGAAATTTTGTAAAAAACGTAAATTTCTATATTAGTTTCATACACCAGTTCTTTTAGTTAATGGTCTTGTTTAGATCTTGAGTAGTGTTTCTGACTTATGGTTTATTTATTACGTATTTTTAATATATTAAATCTGCGTTGTACATCGTGTGTATACACATATATGTAGGCTGCAAAGCTTTGTATGTATGTTCATATGGCTCTTTAATACTGCCGAAACTACAAAAACAGTCATGAAAATTAAGTAAATGCTGTAAGTACATTAGTACGAAGGTACACAATATATCAATAGTTACAGCATCTAAGAACAAAGTACAAAGTATATTTTGGATAACTACTTAACTTAACTTGATTTCAAAAAACAATAAATAAGGTAAACATAAGATAGTTAAAATACTTTAAAAGAACATATTGCAGTTTTATACAGCCAGAGGGAAGGCTAAATGCGTTTTATAAATCATACGGCTTCGTACCAGATGTTCATATCTATAATCTTAGGTACGTTGCGAAATATTGTCAGTCAATAATGACTTGTATAAAGAAAGCAAATTCGTTTCTTAATTTAAATATAAATTAAAAGTCCTTATCTTCACTTAAAAAATGAAGAGAGCAACTGACGAATTTTAAATACTTTAAATGAGGAAATAATTACATTAATCAAATGCAGCACGTGCAAAATACCATTAAATTCAACCCAAGAACGTAAAAATCAGCAATTTGTACCCTTTTATCTTCTTAAGACGCTGAATGAATTCAAAAACAAAAGGACGATGATAGATATTCATGTTCTCAAACAAGAGATTATTCCCTTATACTCTTCTTCACGTCCCGCATGGCTGCAAGAACTATCACTTTTTTATCATTTCCATTTTTCAAAAGCATAGTTTGCCATCGTGGGTTGAATTTAGCACAGCTACTACAGAGTAAAGCTGAAAAAAGTGCCCAGATCAGAATCCGAACTCAACCCGTTTGCTGCACTGTCCTGTTGTTCCCTTCCCGCTTACGTAAAACTAAACAATGAACACATGACAAATATGAACGGCGTAGGGGACGGGACGCCAGTTATTGTTTGCAGGAAAATTAACTTCATTGTTGTCTCCCCGTTGTTGTGTTTCTGGCAGTCGTTGTTGGCATGTCCTAATTTTTATTTCACTTTCTGCTTGCTTATGAGGTAAAGAGGGAGATATCCTTATGAAGCAGATAAAAAAAATCTTACAAAAAAGGCATAAAGGATTATGGCTGCTATGTGTCCTTCATCAAAATGTTTTGTTGAAAATTCGTCCTTAAAAATATTGGTTGTTGGTATGGCTATATTGGTTAAATTAAATTTAAATTAAGATATTTACATGATTTTAGATGTTCTGCAAAATACAGCAGCATGAAATCCTTTTAATTGCTATAAGTATTAAACCCTTAAATTGCAGCTTATATAGTGTATATATTGTTCTGATAAGCAATTTATAGATTTAATTTATTTGGATGGCTTAAGCAATATCGAGCATAAGCTAATGAAAAATGCGACCGAAGAAAGAGGGTTCTATTGCTGCAACCATTTGCTTGTATACACTATAGAACGTTCTTTTTTTCTAGAAAATGACAAATGCAAATATTCACGGAGGAATCCAAATTATCCGAATTGAGACACTCGTATTTACTCTACTGACCCATACTTCAACA
The DNA here is from genome assembly GCA_944738645.1 of Eristalinus sepulchralis. Taxonomy (NCBI): domain Eukaryota; kingdom Metazoa; phylum Arthropoda; class Insecta; order Diptera; family Syrphidae; genus Eristalinus; species Eristalinus sepulchralis. The sequence continues at coordinate 62,844,169 of OX122886.1, forward strand.
CATTTATATAGCAATTAATTGTTCGTTTAGAAAAAGATACCGTCACTATAAAAGAAGCACTCAAAAATAATTTTTGAAAAGAATTTCGACAATAATTTCATGTGTACTTAATGAGGCTTTCCTCGGTAGGTTTGATATCGAAGACTACGTATTTTATTGTAAGCGTGTTTGGAACCAGCCACTTTAACCTTCCCTCACTCAAACTCCATTTAGATTATTGCAGTAATAAGAGTGTCACTTATTTAAACCAATGATTTATGGACATTGAAAATTGTCATACGAACGTACATTTATATGTGTACCATATAAACATGCCCCAATATATTGCACATATTTAAGAAGAACATTTTATGTAGCACCCTCAAGTGTTTTAAAGTTATTGCTCCAGCTGGCCATAATAATTATTTTGTCCATATCCTAAATAAACAAAAACCTCCATCCGTACTTACATATATTTCAACAAATAAAACTGGATCACATCCTAGGTCATCGTAAAATATCAATATCGTAATAATATCATTTTTCGCATAAATAAGAAAAAAATGCGTCCTCGAATACAAGATAGAAGGAGAAGAAGGATAGGTCATAAGTCGTGTTTAGTGTTGTTTTCACTTTTTCCCTCTGGATACGTCAATGTTAGAACGATACAAGAAAGCGTTTTATATATAGGTGCGTGTCATTGAGTAATTTTTCAGCTTCAGCCTTCAGTGACGCCCGTCCTTTTATTATATAATATCATTATCACAGTTTCTACTATTAAAGAAATCCCAAATAAAAAAAAACTAATAGAACCAAGTTCTAATGAAAGAGTGGCAGAAGGGTGCCAATTATATTGTTGGAAAAGCTTGTAGTCTCAGCTATCAATATACGTTAATTTGTCCATGTACACACAAGCATTTAACATTTAACGTATGGCAGCGTCAGGTAACGCAATTAGGAAATAGGTAGTGATGTAATTTCTAAATACTGTTTCCAGTTTCTTCAGTTCGTAACATCAAGCTCCTTAGTTTTTATGCACACAGAAACTTTAATGAATTTTAGAAAAGAAATCTGACGTCAATATGAAATATAATTGCTATCGTAGATATGTAAAGACCACTTCTACGACAAAGAGGCTACGTTGCACTTTATGTACTATTAATGACAGAAGTCGGTTTAATAAAATGCCTCACATGCCATTTGTAAACGTCTGCAAAAAAATATGAATTGTTTCCATGGCGAGAAAATTCAGGAACAGGAACAAAACAGACAGTAAAATATGGGGGCGATAACATATTGATCGAGAATTTGTGAACCGTAATTGTTTAAGATTTCAGACCGCAAACAAAATACCGGCCGCGCAGACGTAAGAAATTTTGAAATTTTCAACTGTTCAAACTTTTTTCAAACTTTTCAAATATATTTTCTGGAAACGTTTAAGAAGCATTTGGCCAAGTAAAAGTATAGCAGTAAATGTAAATAGCTGCAATTCCATTACGACGCGATAGCGTTATTCAGATGAGATCAGAACTGATAGTTAAGAAAGCGTGCTTTATATGAAACTACATTAAGGCAGGTATCTTTTGACGTTAACTCGCGTGCCAATGGTTTTTCCAAGTGCTTAATTGACAGGTCAAAGCCGCGATTTTTATAATTTTTTTGATATCTTCGACAATCGGCCTTGCAAGGCCAGCAGACCTGACAGAATCTTCAAATATAAGTAGTATGTTAATGTTGGGTATCTCCTTGCACGATCAATTCTTATCTGCGCTTAAGAGTGAATATTGCTACATTATGACTTACTTATTACATGTATAGCGTCGTTGCGTACTCCATTTTACTTCTGAGGTTGTAGGACCGATTCTAGAGCTGCTAAGCTAAGGGCACATAACATTTCTTCTGCAATTACTATGTTTTACTTAAGGCAAAAGCTTTACTGCTAAATATAATTATACATGTATGCTTAAAATTGCCGGTATAAGATAATATTTTATAATTTTTTAAAATTGTAGCCTTTAAACATTTAAAAATGTTTAGAAACACTCCTTTTTTGGAATTTGCGTTGATATGCGTATTAATGAATTCCAATTGAATTTGTGAGAATAGATAAAAATTGTCATAATTAATTAACCTTGTATTTAGTCACTATTTATTTATTTTCAGATTTTAAAGTTCCAAGTTTGATGTAAGTACGCACATATATTTAGTTCAAGGAAAATGGTATCATGTTGCATGCTAGAACTAGACAGTATCCATATCACTTTCTTACCATAAAGTCACACATTTATGTATATGTATATGGTGTCTTTTTTGATTTTAATTTTTTCGTATACATGTCAAAACTCTTTTTCAGATTTGAATCTCTTCTACATCTGCTAAACCCTATCATGTGCTCATAAGTGTCAATGTTCTATGTGTCTGTTTTATGTCTGAAAAAAACAAAATACAAATACAAGCCAAGTTAATTTGTGATGCATTCTTTTAAATGTTGACAAACCTACGAATTTTTTACTATACACAAAACGAATAATTTAATCTATCAATGTTGTGAATATCAGCGTAGGGGGTGTAAACGAAAAAAAGTTAAAAATAAATTCCCAAGTGGAAGAACTTAGGCCGAGAAGGGGCAGAGCCGGAGGGGGAGAGGAAGGAAGACGGACCAGGAGGAGATTATTCAATATGGCCCCTTTTAAATTGAAATTTCGAATGGGTGGTTCGAGAAGTACGTCACAAGAAGTTGATTCAGACCCGCAGGTAAATGAAGCTCTTCTCAATCATTCGACTACGATTGGAGCTAGTAGCTCAACGATAGATTCGGCCGACTGCACTAGTTTGGGATCAATGGGCAATGAACGAAAATCCTTGCTACCAAACAAAACAAACAATTTGCGACTGGGTAAGATATTGAGCTTAGATTTAAAAGGTTTACTTTCGTTTCATTTCCTTATAAAGTATGGGGCATGATTTTTGCACCGTTTGCTTGTAGTATTTTATTAACGAATACTTTCGGCTTTATATTTTCTAAGTCATTTGTCGATCATATAACATACTGATCATATAACATCCAAGCTTCAAAATTCCATAATAACAAATATCAATTCCAAAAGCATCTGGTTTGGCTAATACGAAAATTTGTGTGTCTAGTGTTTTGGGCATTGTACCAAAAATTCTAAGTAGCTTTGAGAAGTTTGGAGCAGTTATACTCAGAAAAACACCAAATCCAATCGTCAATATCCTTTCCATCTACATATTTTCTTTCTACTTCTTCTAAATATTTCCTTGGTGACGTCAAAACTTGCAAACTACTAAGCCCCATTTATTGGTATGGCGAAAGGTGGAATTTACCCATCGGATGCTCTCAGAGGAGCTGCAGACATATATTGATATTATCCATTTTGACAACGATACGATCGCTAAATAGGAAAAAATCGAGAAAATATTCCCAAACATTTGATTTCAAAATTGGAAAAAACAGCAAACATACAAAAAAGTTGATGTCAACGAAATGAATTTACAAAATCAAAATGATGATCTCTGCGAACTAATCGTTAGCAATTACAAATCACTTTCTATCCTAATTTGGAGTATTTGTAATGATACCCGGCCTGCAGTGAAATTACCTACATATATAAAGAATGTTTTTATCCTCCAAAAAAGTAACTAACTTTAAATTCGTGAATGAGGATTTTTTCCATCATTATGTCAACTCGTAAGAAATTCGAAAAAGAGTCTCGGGCGATACTGATTCGTCATAAGAACATTCTTTCTTTTCATCTGTTCGCATAATACATACGTATATTTGTAAAGACACAACCTGCATTTATCAGTTGACTTAACAAATACACATTTTGTTTGCATATACTCGTGCATGAAGAATAAACCAAAATGCAACATTCTTTTAAGAGAGTTTAAGCGAAACATCTGCTTCATCCTAATCTAACTAAATGTTCAGTTACCATTTCGAAAAGTGCCAATCAATTATTTTTTTACACAAACGTAAACTTTCGTCAATGACATGCTTCCCCTTACGAATTTTGCACAAAACATGTAGAATTCTAGTTAAGAAAAAGTTTTTAAACCCTGTTCGGACTCCATGTTACTTTAGATTTATATGCTTGTCTTTCAATTAGTATTTGATATCAAAAAAGATTTTGGGGAAGTACAAAATCGAAATAATGGCGAAAATTTAACTTTCAACTTAATATAAAAAAAAATTACAGGATACTTGAACCCAACAATAACACAATGTACATCTGAGAGTCCTGTCCCGAAGAGCCCACCGCCATCTTACGAACACGTTCTCGAAGAAGTAAGTTAAATAAATCCCTTATAACATTTTATGAATAAACTCATCTTACACATGAATCATTTCCTCATACTTCACTTGTCTTTGGTCAAAGAATACACGACTTGCGAACAGTCTCGACCTGGGTAGTCGGCTTACATTATCCGCTGAAGACAGCGGTGGAGCCATCATTACTGACCCGACCACAAATATTCGAAGTAATACAACTGGCAGGGCATCTTGTGAGCAGATTACTACACATTGTATGGATCCGGATTGTACCGAAATAGGCTCGAATGAACATATCTCCGAAGACGCTCATAACAATAACAATCAACAAAATCAAATTCAGCACAACGACGGCGAAGACGACGACGAAAACGAACCAGACAATCGCAAGGAATCGATTGATTCTACCGAATATTTAATTTCTAGAATGACGGCTCCATCCTCAGAGGAGAATTTGTTAGAGGATTGCAATGGTAGTGCTTGTCACAGTTCGAATAATTCTGGATTTTGTGATCCGTTAATGCATAGTGGGTGGACGCTGATTGTATTTACAAATACTGAAACATTCAAATAATTAAATTTTTGTAGATTCTCATCATCATCATGGAAACGAGCAACAGGATTTGGATTGCAGTCAAAATGAAGAATCGCAGAATCAACCGCCACCAGAATATTCTGAAAATCCGGAAACGCAACAAAGTGATTCAGAAAGTGACGGTGGTTGGGACTCAAACCAAATGAGCCAAATAAGTGGAAACTACTCGCAGCAACAAGAACGTTCCATGTCACCGGAAATCATTAGTAACAAGTCATCGAAAGAGATTTACAAAGCAGTAGCCAAGCAGTGGGGCATAACGTGCAAAATGTCTGATCAGTGTCGCTGTATGGAATGTCAAAGTCACTACTTCGATTGTGAATATGATGATGTAAGTAGCATTATTGTATGCTTTTAATAATTCTTACTTGAGCACAGCATTTAAGGATTGCATGACAATTATAGCCATCACCTTCACGTTAAAAAATAATTTTATTTGTATTTAGAATGAACATCAAAAGACAGATGGAGGCCTTGGCGCTGGTACACCAATGTTTATCAGTGAAGTAATGCAGGGATCAGCTTGTACGATTTTGTAATTGCACTGGATATTTGACTAGTATCCAATTTTAGTAATGCAAACACAAAACATACATACATATGTGTCATGCAGCCAAAACAAACTGAATAAGCAAACAAACATTTTACATCTTAGGCAACAAATTATTTATTTTCAACAATGAAATGTATTGCCTATTGCACGATGAATATACATGTACGATGTAGTAACTAAATTTAAGCAAATTGCACTGAACAATTACTATAAGTTGGTCATCAGAATTTTGAAAAGAATGAAAATTCAAAATAAACGTTATCAATATTATTTCAACTGATGTTTTACAATCTAATGTACATGCACAAGGAAGAGCGTGGAAAAAAGAAATTAAAATAGTAGGTCACTTTTGAATGCCAAAATAAAAATTCAAAAACTTATATGAAACCCGCACAACATATACACAAATCCCACCTATGTAAGAATTTCTTTTAAGTGAAACAACTGAGTTGTCGAACTCAAAGGATCGTTGTTAAACGCTTTCTATCACCAGTTTATACCCACCATTGATTGAGAGTAGATTAGGGCAGGTCATAAGTGTTAGGCATTAGGTGATTCCGTTGCATAATTATGTGAACAAAAAAATTTTACATTACTTTATGGATTTGCTTTACTTTTACCATTGGATCCATATATTGTAATGTAAAGGACAACATTTTTGTGTAACTTTTGTTGAAGCTATAAGATATTTTAGCTAGTATCATATAACATGTCGTTTTTTCCCATATTAATACTTTTTGCACCGATTCCTTATACACTTTTCAATAGAAGTGAAGGCAACTCGCATAGTTTAAGAGTAAAACCTTTGGCGTCAAAACAATAGCTTAAATTGCTTTCAGTAGCCGACTTATTCCTCTTGTCTATATTTTTATGAATTTTTAAGCATTAAATTCTCTTCATATAAAAGCTTATAGACCAAATAAAAAGAAAAAATATTAAACCTTGCCAAATTAATTTATATTTTCTCAACAGAGCATATAAATATTAAACTAAAACTAATAAGCCTAAATCATAGAACATACATACAATTTCAAATAAATGAACATATTCGTACTGAAGGTGTACGTACACACACAAGCATAAAATTATATTTTTATATATCAAAGCATTTGTCTTTTTTTGGTAGAAAAAAGAAAACTAAATTAGCAGTCAGAAGAAGAATCAATTTTACCACTCAACTGTTTCTTTTTTAATATCAAAGAAGAAATGCAATTACTCTAGAGCTCATTCGTCATTCGTCAATCAAATAAAATTTAGCAGAAAATTAACGAAAATGAATCATGAAGAATGGAAAACAATTTAACAACTACGTAAAAAGACTTTACGACGGCCTTTTTTGTAAAATTAAAGAAATATATTTCTTATAGACATAGAAAAAAATACAAGACATTGTATTTAGGTAACTTAAGAAAACAACAATTCAAATTTAGTATTGATATTAAATGAAATAAAACACAAATGTTTAATGAGCAAAATAACACAACCGAATAAAAAAAATTGTTAATGAAAAATATACAACGTTATTAAGAACGAATAAACTGAAATAAAAGTTAACCTATAAACAAACATTCAAAAATAAGACAAAACATATGTAATAATACTACTTTGTGTTATTCACACTGAGCAAATAGTTATTCCAATCATATTTAATGCCAGTATTCAATCTATTTTACAGTTACGAGACAAACGAAACTAAATTATTAAATACACATACATAAACTAAAACGAAGAAATGATTTAAGATGAGAATTTGCAGTCTTTGATTCGTTTAGAAGTAAAATAAATGAAAAATGCATAAATAAATATTTCAGTGTACAATAATGGTCTTTACTTTTGAATTCGTGTATAATTTCTTACCTTAGTTTGTAGACACCTCCGTCAATTGTAAAGTCGTATGTATGAAGTTGTTTTAACAAAATTATTTTAATACTTTTTTGTCATTCCTCGTCGTAATTGCACAGAGAAATATCCTTAAACCCTCTTCTCACATCCGAAAGTCTGTAATTATAAAGATTATGAACATTCGCACTTTGCATCACTTTATTTATGTATATACATACATATATCAGTCATACTTTTCGTATTTTTACTATTAAAAGTCAAGTCGACTTATAAATTAAGTTAAGGAAACTTAACTAAGTCTTATAGTTTCTCTTCTAGTGGCGCCACAGTCAAGGGCCTCAACCAATAAACCCCCTCCAGCCAGCACGAACTTTCCCTAGTTGCCTCCCGTTGCGCATTTCAAGTTAGCTGAGATCTTTTTCGAATTGTGTGCGCCACCTTAGCTTAGGCCGTCCTCCGTTACGTTGTCCCAATGGCTCAGATTCGAAGACTTTCCATGCTTCATGGCGTAGCTATCTTACGCGTTGGATCCGAAGATGCTTCAACAGGCGCATGTTGATGTACAGCCCATGGAGATGCCATCAACGTAAACAAGCGATTGTATAAAGCAACTTAGTCCTTCGAGAGAGGGCTTTATTACTCAATTGCCTCTTTAACCTAAAGAAACAGCGATTTTGCCAATCGCGTGTGATTCTTGCTAGTGATTACAAGGCAAGAGTCTTATAGTTGATAAACCAAAATTGTATCTTCCACCTACAGCCTGGTTAATTGCCTGATCTTCTACAATTATTTTGTGGGTTGATCATAGCGAGGTTTAACATGGCAACTGGCAGCTATCTGGGAATAAGCCATTACAAAAACGATTGGCACACACAACAACTCAAACTCAAAAGTTCACCCAAATAGATCAGAATCTTGGACAACTGGTTTATGGCCCAAGCATGATGACTTTATGCGTCTTATATCATAAGGATTAATAAATTTACTCGCACAAGAGGCTATTATTCCGATTTGTTTTGGTTTGTGAGTTTGCTTTGTTTCCAGTTAGGTTGATACATGACTGGCTTGTAAACGGACAAAGTTTGCTGCAGCGATAAACTTTCATTACCATGAAAAATACATAATTTTTGTCCACAAGGAACCAGGCAGGAAATCACAGCTTCTTTAACAACCACTAAGGTCTTACATGCAAATGGAGGAAACCCAGAGTTTACTGCTGAGTTTCAGTTTGAGCTTTTTTTAGTTGCTTAATACTCAGTGCACCGAGCGTGGTTAGCAGCTTTCTGTGCAAATATTGATAATAGAACTCCCAAGCAGGCGTCGAAGCATATACCCACTACGCAATGACAGTTACTCTTTAAATAACAACCGATGGTAAATGCAGTGAAAAGTATTAAAAGCGTTCTTTAAAAAAGGAGTGTGAGAAGGTTAGTTCACTTCTAACAACCTTGTTAAGTTTTAGTAAAGTGTTATTTTGTTTTTTTTTTTTTTTCAATTTGAACTGGTATGATGGTTACATACTGGGTCTATTAAGTATTTAAGCTTCCGTTTCCAAAAATATGTACGATTTTTTTTTGACAAGTACTGGAATAGACCTACTGTATGTTTGTGCACTTTTACTGAAGATGAAACAATCACATCCATTACGTGTCGTTCGCGATAGTCCCAGATCAAATCACACACGGTTAGTGTAGCTGCTGAGTTTCCAACAACATTAAAAAAAAACACTGATTATTTGAATGGTCCCGAGAACTTTCCGCCGTTTATCTTCTGTCTTTATGCATTTTATGATATTTTTAGTGTATTTGAAATCGCAATTTATGGCTGACGGAAAAGACTTATGTGGCTGAGTGTACGTAACATTTTGTTAAATTCACTATTCAAACTAGCAAAAAGTAATTAAACAAATTAAATTAATTTATGAGGAAGATTTCTTTATTTTCTTTTTTCGTTTTCCTAGTCTCAGGGCTGACATTTCTGTCCGAATAAATAATTTATTTTTTATTGTTTTTACATGAAACTGTTTCATTGCAATAATTTACGATAGTTCTTCAAATCACAATTAGTGGATTCAACAAACAACATTAAGGTAAGTAGAATATACATTTTGTGTTTTTTTTTGTCTTAAGGTGTATGTGTAGTATTCTTTTGTTTAGTCTCTTACTATAAATGAATGTGTTGTCGTTATTATTAATTTCTATTGATTTAATTAAAGCATCGTCCTAATGATAGTTCTTTTAAACATGTTGGTGTTTTTTATTGTATTTTTTCTTCGTATTTTATTATATAACCTAACACACATATTGTTTTTAGAAAAACATATTAATAGTCCATTTTACTAAACAAATAAATATAATAACAGGGTTTTTTATATTTTTCATTTAAACTACTTCCAATATTAAAGGAATTCACAATTTTAAGAATATAAAGAAGGAGGCACATAAGAGAAATATAATTTCCTTTTTTTTGTATACATACATACATATATAAATATATATTAATTTCTTTTCAAACATTTCACTTTAAGTTTCATTAACAGAATTTATGATAAACGTAGCATTTCTTTATTATATGTTCAGGAAGTGTGTCGCTTGATTTAGACGAGAACATCATAGTTCCTTTTCTTCCTGAAAGAGGTTTTTATCACTTGTTTGTTTATCAAGGCTGACCACTTTTAAAAGCAATTGGCAAGAAGAAGCTCTATTAAAAACAATTTCCCGAGAAAAGAGAAGAGTCGACGGTTCTGTAACTTGTAAGCCTTGGGTACTGTTTGATGAATATATTGCAGGTTTTTTTTTACATAAATTACATATAGAAATCCTTATATTTAATGGTCCAAAATATTTTATACACGGTTACACCCACGAATAAATTCCCGCAGAAATTATTCGCTTTTCCCTTCACATCCTAATGCAAAAGAAAGCCTACTCCAGAACAATAAAAAAAGAAATGCACATATGATTGGTTAGAAAAGGAGTACTACCCTTGTAGGCAGTGAAATCTTTTCAGTAGACAAACCAATCTCATACAACCCACGCGCTTCCCAGTCAGATGTTTGTACAGACTGTCTGTACAAATTACTGCCACGGTCTGAAGAGCACAAGTAACACGAAATGATAAAAGGTTCGAAATAGCGAATGGGCACGGTAGGATCGAATTTAAATGCATGCATCCCGTAAACTCAAGCCTTTTCGCGATAAGCGCAACAAAATTATAGAAGAGAAAGTTCTCAAAGTAAACCCTATAAAAAAGAAAAAGATATTTCATTTTTAAATGCCATATAATCTTTGTTTTTTGTTTGCATTCTTTGCTAATAATAAGGCATACTTTTACAATGCACTTTCTTGAATCAAATAACAAGTTACTAACACAATATCAACTATATATCAAACGGACAAACAGAAATGATCCGATAACAATTCGAGAAAGAAAACAATTTAATAATACAGAATAGTGATAAACGCAGATATAACTAATCACTGAATAATGCAGTTATCAGAAATTAAACGCAAGTTGGTGTGTTAGTCGCTTCTAGATTAAAGTCTTTGCTGCGAGAGCACATCTCACATATTCGCTTCGTATCCGGATTCAGAAACGTGCAAAACCGACAGCTCCATTCGTTTGGGCTGGAGACAATCACTTGCATTGCGGATGCCGAACTTGTATCGGGAGCGCTTGCAGACATTTTCGATACACCACTTAATCGATTTGAGACGTTTCTTTCATTTTGACTCTGATGTTGGTTGTTATCCTCTTCAAAATTGTTGTTTAAGCTCGTCAATTGTTTAAGGTTAGATTTAAGGGTTGGTTTTAAATGTCCTGATTGTCCATTTTCAACCTGTTTGGATTGTGTCTTGAGAATTGACTTATCTGCATTACTTCTGGTTCGTGAAACCGTTGCAACCTTTTCAAGTGTTTTGGTTTTAGAAACCTCTCCGTTCTGAGGCCGCGCTTTACCTTCTGCAGTTCGGTTTATTCTGCGCTTATCAGTTGTTGTATTCCCTCCCGATGAAATATTCAATGAGTCTAAGTCCAGGCTTTGTACCAACAGATCACCACGTTCACCTAAATCTTTCGAATAACCATGCTTTTCGAGGTTCTGAAATACGTAATCCCAAGACTCAAACGACCCGACCCCGTCTTGGTTTTTATTAGCCTTGGGGGACTTCACTACAGGCGGTTCAGTCAAACTCTTAGTGTGTTCTATGTTGACAAAATCGTCGTAGCTGTCATAATTTTCCGTGGGTACAAGGATCGGCTGTGAATTGTGTACAGCACCATTTGTTCGCGTCGCAACATCTAGAACAGTTTTCTTATTGTCCAGTGATTTTTCGTACTCCTGTAGGATTTCTGAATTTTTTAGATATTTATCTGTTGTTGACTTCCGATGTCGAACAGGCGTTGGCGTGGCGTACACATAATTTCCATCTAGATCATCTGAACTTTCGTTGTGATTGTGATTACGGGTATAGTGTTCTTTTTGTGGAGGCATATTTGTGGGAATCGCACTCACCCTACTACGCCTGTTGTCATATACCTGTGGAGTTCGGTCATTGTAGTCAAAGCTGTTGTTTTGTGAACGGGAGTGAGTGTGGGGCAATTCATGTGGTGCAGGTCGCTCATCGAAATCTATTAATTGATGATCAGGGGGAAACGATCTTTGCCGGTATGCTTGAAAATCCTTACTGATACCACTGTTTCTCGATTGGTGGTGCTGATAGTTGCATGGAGTTATTTTCGCATAGCCATTACACTCTCCGTACCCATTAACATCCATACCAACTGCTGGGGGTGGAATCGCATGACTACATCCGCTAACTGAATGGCACATATTACCAGTTCCATTATAGTCGTAGACATATTGATTTGAATTGTTGAGCTGACTGGATATGTTGTAGGGCAAGGGGTACCTGTTGCCAGAAACATTGTAGGGGTGATTGTAGGCATTGAAGTTGTAGGCGTTTTGATAGCTTTCTAAGCAGTCATAAGGATTGTCATAGAGGTGTTGTGTCTGCTGGTTCTGAGGGGGCTGATCGAATGAGTGCCGATGAGGTAGAGGAGGACCATCAGGGTGCTCGTTATAGTGCTCCAGGCTTTTTGAATGTGACATTTGTGAGTAGTTCGGATGTTTACAGTGCATATGATTATTCGTGCTGTGATGGATGCTGCATTGGGGGCTATAATTCGGTTGCGAACGCATGTTGCATCCATTAGGTATTTGATGAATAAGCGGCCCGGACGTTGGATGCAAATGGTAGTTACCATGCACAGCGCAGTTATCACATGATGTTCCGATCTGGGCTCCAATTGGTACACTTGGTGTGGGTGGTACTTGTGGGACATACTGAGATTCTAAAAAAAAATTGTTGCAAGTGATTGTGCACATTAAATGGCGAAATATTCTTACCAGCAGCTAACTTCTTAGTGCGAAATCGTCTCTCCTGCTCAGCGTAAGCTATTCCCTTTATTGCTTGACTTGACCCACCTTTAAGAAAATGTATCTTTATCCTTTTTGGTTTATTAACAGAAATTTAAAACATGAAACGTGGATCAGGATGTTATGCTTACCTAAGTGTGTTTCTCTGAATTTGAATACCTCCAGCCACGAGCATACCAATGGCAAAGCTGTGAGCCCAGATTTTATTTGTTTCATAATTTGGCATTCAACATACGCTGCCATTGCATCACGCGATACATTCGTTACTTGATCCGGGCAAATCGGTCCATCAAGAACCAGTATTTGATTAGATAGTTGTCGGTAACCCATTGCCTCAAAAAGTTTTTCAGCATCTACCAAATTTGACTTGATTTCGTGCTGATAGAAACCAGAGTACATCTACAAATCAAAGAAATGTAATTATCGTAAAGAGATATCTTTATACCACACATTTCTAGAAAAATGTCTTTGCCCTTTACAGCGTTTAGATATTCCAAAACCGTAATTTTGACTATTCGACTTTAAGAATTGTGTCTTGAGAAAATATTAGCATTTATGTATATCAGGGACATGGGCTAGGTTACGTAAGGGTGGCTAAAGCGTGTAAAGTATAAACAGCAACCATTTATTACTTAAACGTTTAGAGCCCATAAGCGTGGCTTTAGCACTTTTTTCGTGCCACTTTACATACATCGAAATTAGAATTTAAATTTATTCGCAGACTACTTAAACTAAGTATGTAGTTTGACTTAGTTTGATGTAATCTTTGGATGATAAATAATGCAATTCAATGTATACCTTTATTACTCTATATTCCTTCCTCCAGGGCTTTGTAAACAAATTATTTGCGTATTGGCTTATTGATTCAAATCCAATCATTGCTTTGAAAGCATTGAAATCGGCCATTTCCTTAACGGTCTTTTTCAACACATGGGCTGTTTCGGGTAGAAAAAATTTCCTATCGTGTGGCACAACGCAGAGAAACTCCTTCAAACATCCTAAAAAACAAATCAAATTATTCAAATTATGTACATTAAATTTGTTGCATATCACTTACCTTCTAGTTTTTTGCGTTCCTCTAATTTTTGCATGCTTTCTTCAGTCTCAAGAAATGTCCAGTGCCTTCGTAAAATCTCCTCCCATAAATCGGGTAAAATATCACGTGGCACAAAATCAGACATGTTTACTCTCTTTTATTATCTCCTTTGTCTTTGGTTATTGATTCTGTTTAAATATGAAATTTTGCTGAAATTTAGGCAGAAAAGATTTATTATTTATTCCTCTTTTTTGATAAAATTAGAAGTTTAAAATAATAAAATATAAAACAGTGTAACTTCTAAAACACGAAAAACTGAAATTGTTAAGGACTTGATTCAACAAAATACTACAGCTAAGAATTCAAAAAAATACCCTAGCTAAGAGTTCTTCGAGTCCTAACCTCTTGGTTCGAGGAAGATTGGAAGATCAAAGTTAAGAGCCTAAGTTATCCCGGGTTCACCTTTGTCTCACTGACTAGAAGACGACTTATGCCGGTTGCAGTTCAGGATGAATGGTTGATCTGACTCAGATCCTAGTCTGATTAGGAATTTTATTCTGATACAGGTCGCTCATATTGAAAGCAAACATATAGCGATCATCATCCGATCCAAAATAGCTAAATCCAAGTTTGTTGTTTTTACTCTGTTATCAATTACAATTAATCAGCTCTCTGGATTAGCAACATTATCGTACTACTATTCAAAATCGTTTGCTATCTATCGTCATTCTGATTTTCGCAGACACGGTCAGCTATGTCTGCTTTGACAAAGAATTACTCACTGCTTAAGCAACTAGCAACAAACGAGAAGTTTCATTTCCTTCAGAAATTATTTTTATATGGAATGCACTTTTCGTAGGGCTTTATAATTTACTTCTAATGCGAATGTAATTAGGGCATTTCTGTGAACACTTTCTAATTATGGATGTCATATGTACATACGCACTTTAAAGTAGTTTGTTTATTCTTCAACCAACAGGCATTGCTGGTTTTGTCTTCTAAACAGGAATCCTTATTCGTATTTACTTTGTTTCAGAAAGTGAATGCCAACCGCTGGTGTATGGTAGACTGCGGTTAAGAATTTATATTGCAAATCAAATGACAAAGTATGCATATGTGCACATGCATTTATCATAATATATTGCTTAAGGAAATTAAAGATCTCTTTAGGCTGGAGAAAATTATATTTTCATGTGCCAAACAGCATTCTTCACTCAAGCGTCACACAAACCATACGTCGATCGAAACAGCCTTGGATGACTCATATGATGAATTAGTAATCAACTGTTCAAGTGACTGAATCGTTTATTGTTGTCATAAACGTATGTATGTATGTTCGTATTTTTCAGTTTGTTTCCATTTCACCAAACTTTTCCCACTTGTGCACTGAAACGCTTTCATTTCATATGTTTATTTATTTATCTTGCGAACTTTAGACAGTTTTTTCATCACAAAACGCACACATATGGAGAAACGATAGTAAATTGAACGAAACTACACAAAAACTCAGATAACTCAAACTGTAACAAGTTGACATTATTATCCCATCAATGACCGTGTTCATGGTTTTTTCTTCGCCGTAAGTTAGAGCAGAAAAAAGTACGTAAAGAGAAATGCAGCCAATGATGAACGACGCATAATGCGGCGCAGGGTGAATGACTTTCCCCTACCTCGTTGCACAAAACATCTACCAGATCGGTTCTTGTTTTTTGGTGCAAAATAAGCACCGTAGGGTAAATAATTGTTCGAACGGATCACATTTGCACTCACTGCAGAATATACAAATCGCTATTTAAAGGACTAATGTCATGTATTAAACAGGAAGAAAAGGAAACAATGCGAAAAGCACAAATGCTCTGCAACTCTGCACATTATGAACAACACTTGTAAAACTTGCAAATCTGAACATTATAGATTGTTAAAGCCGGTATACAAAGAACTGAGGGCTCTTAACAACCATCTGCCATCAATGTAACAAGACTTTTTACATATTATTTTAAGCTAAATCCTATCGGATTTCACTTTAAGCACTATAATACACTCTCTTGAATCTGAATAACCGCAGCGAATATGAAGGAAACCACATACAAATACGAAGACAAAATCAATAAAAGATTTATCTCACCCTTACAGTACACTTTTTTGTTGTTGTTCTTTTCCTTATCTTTTAGATATATGATATATCAAAGAGATTGCATATCGCGGGGAGGAGTAGGAGAATGTATTGAAGCCTACGCGCAAATTGTATGAATGAATGAAAGATCCAGGAATGTACCCAAACGTCAAAATGTCTAGGAAAGAAAAGCCCTTCCTCAATGAAACCGAATGTGACTGGACTTCAATTTATTTATACATGTACATATTGCTTGATATTAAAAATATGTTGCGCTTTTCTTTTATGACCCACATCCACACAAAGTATAAAAATATAACCTAGCGACGCAACTGTTGCTATAAATTTTACATGAACGGAAACGAAAGTACCTAGTTATAGATTTCCAAATCTTGGTTGAAGTCCAACAAAATCACAATTTTCACGAAAGCTAACATAAAGAGGGAAATGCAGGAATAAAAATATCTGCACTCGTACTCACTTGCTATACGTTTTCACGGATATTTTTAGAGTCGCAGCGAAAATCCGATAAAAAAAATGTTGTAAATTACGACTTAGGAAGATCGATTGTGCTCTACATTTTTAGGATATTTTTACTCTTCGAGTTTTAAGAGTTCTAAAATGTTAACAACTTTAAATTTCACTTCTACCACTTTCACTTATTTAATTCAGGCAGAATTCGCAATTTATTTCTGGGAGTCATTACACCATCGCCAATACACTATTGTTATTGGAGAAAAAGACTGTCAAAAGGTGATAGCCATGTTTATTTTTATTTTCCTTTTTTTGCAGTGTGAAACGTCAAATTGTCGATTTCGAAAAGAGGACTGTTTGAATTCATTGTTAATACTACTGAACGCACCTATTAAAGACACATATAGAGTTCAGTTTGGCAAATTAAAAATCTTATAAAAATGCGATGTCTAACTTGTTGAAAATCAAATAAGGTCCTTATTTTTAGCTGCATGAACTAGATATGATATATAAACTGTAAAATTATGATCTACTACTATGATCGAGCAAGCAAATACGAAATGTTTTGTCGATTTGGATTCCCTCTACTTCTGAGACTGTTGGTAGTTGATTTAAGAAGTTAGGCACTCAATCAGTAGATGAATTCGTCAAATTCTTACATACAACAATAACAGATCACCTTAGTAAATTTGTAATACATTATATATCCAGCGCCTTAGCATAAAATTAACCTTAGACAATGCTTTTCTGCTTCTGTCCTTAGTGTACTATTTACAACATGTGCCTCTCATGTCATATGAATTTGACATTTCTCAATTAAATTTTGTTACCTTGTATTGGTCCCTATTGCCAATACCGGTTGATGATATATTATTTAATAAATCAAGTGATGTCTGCAGAATCAAAGAAACAGATCGATCTTGGTTTTGCTGAAGAATGTGAAACAGCATTATTAAGAAACGTGTACTTTCCGAGTAAAATAGGTGGAAAGCCAGCATGGTTGGATCTGGATCTAGTTCCTTCTACCGATCAGCTTAAATGCAGGAAATGCGGCTCTCCCACATCTTTTTTGTGCCAGGTCTTAAAAGTGGTTTATGAAGCGAAAACAGTTATTGCAAAATCTTTTCTTACAGATATATGCTCCAATTGAAAACAACCCAGAATGCTTTCACCGGACAGTTTTCCTTTTTATTTGTCGGGAGCCGAACTGTTTTGCTCCAAATTCGTCTGAGTAAGTTACTTTGAATGCATGTAATAAATACTTACTAATTATGGCTTTTAGTAATATTGCAGCTTTCCGCTCTCAGCTGCCACGGGAGAACAAATTTTACTCAGCAGTTCCACCCAATGATGACGATGAACTCGTAAAACAATATCACCTGCGCCATGTAAAAATTTAATGCACATTTCTTTTATAGGAATCTATTAAACCGAACTTCAAGATGTGTAGAGCATGTGGTTGTCGTGGATCATTGATGTGTTCTCGCTGTAAAGCTACAAATTATTGCTCGGCCAAACACCAAAAAGCAGATTGGCCGCAGCACAAGTTATACTGTGGATCAGCCAATCCCAAAGATGCAGAACCTGTATCCTCCATTGAATTCCCAGAATACGAAATTGCAATTGAACAAAACGCGGTTGTCGTAGATCCTGAAGTCTCGGATGATGAAGCAGAGGAGAAAAAACGGGTGATTGAGTACCAAACACTTGTGGACCAAGGAAAGGCTGGCACATTGAGTGATATTTCGGAGTCAGAGTTGAAAAAGTATATACCGGATGAGGAGGAAGGGGTTGATGAGTATTTCCGCGAGTTTAAAAAACATACTGCCGAAGATCCCGAACAGGTGTTGCGGTATGACCTCGGAGGAACACCGTTGTGGATAGCAGATCCGGATAAGACGGTAGTAAAGTCTCCAATTCCGAACTGCTCTAATTGTAATGCAGAACGAAACTTTGAGTTTCAAGTCATGCCACAAATGGTGAATTTCCTCAAGGACGACAATGTTGATTGGGGCATTCTAGCAGTTTACACTTGCAAAAATAGTTGCAAAGGTACCGATGGGTACGTGCAAGAATTCGTTATTAAACAGGACATAATATCCGACGACAATAAATAAAATTCCTTCAAGTCATGAATTTGTTTCTATTTTTTACAAATGCAAATCCACGAGTACAAGACTTTCGGGAAAAGTACACCAAAATACAAAGTACGTTAAGACGCCATGTAGAGCAGGAATAGGTAGCGTTCTAATTCAATTTGATTATGGGAAAATATCGATGCTTTCCAAAATCGAAATCTGGCTGTGCTTTGGAATCCTTCTGATGACCCTTTGCCAGTACGTTCATAACAACAAAGTTGACCTTAGCCACGTGAATCATGTCTAGTATCTACAGATGTTTAATAATTACTTTACTTAAAATGTTAGTTCTTTTTTATGAAAATCATACCTCTTGTTCCGGATTTTGTATAGATTCGAGTATATTCCTAGCCTGATCGAAGTACTTCGCAGCGCACATGTAAATTTCTGATGACGGCAATAGCATCATGTGCGCTTTGATTTTCTTGAATTCTTGATAAGTCACTTGTGGAGGACTGCTTAGCGCTGCAAACGGAGCAAAGCGCCGGTTGAAACGAATCTCTTCATTATCAAATTTCGGCATCGGTTGTCGGATTCGTTCGTCCTTAGTGAACGCTCCCATGGCCATATGAAAACCGCCACACATGTTCAACATAGCATGGTAATATACAATTTCCTGACGGTATGGCTTCAGTTGTTTTTTCTTCTTCGGCTTTGGTTTCCGTTGCTTTGAGTTTCCTGTCTTGTTCATTTGCTCTGCCAGAGCTTCCTGCTCCAGTAGTGACGATTCCGCACGCGTCAAAACTGACACAATAAATCCAATTAGTAACTCATAAGGATACCAGTAGATGTACAGAAATTCGTGGACACTATACAACTCCAACTCGAATCCCGACATCAGGAACAGCATCATTGCTCGGAAGCAATTATAGAGCACCCATGTCGCTAGATGCGAGGAGTGCTTCCCTGCATTGCCCGTCTGTTCGGCCACCATGCTCAGATGAGAATCTATTCTAGCTGCTTCTACTTGGATACTTGCGAATCCTTCGATTAATCGAGCGAGCTTGTCGCGTTGCCTAGCCCGATTGTATCCACATATTTCGATAAAATGCGTGAATGTGTTCATATTGATGCAGTAAGTGAGAAAACATTCAACATACAGCTGCACTTTGCGGTCGTTTGCTAGCGGACAACGTGGATTTAAGACCGCCGGAGCGTTGAAAGCTCGTATTGAGTCCCTTAAGAAATCCTTCATAGGTATTACTCCAAACACAGGGTGTCTATTATAGAGGAAAAGCACTTGCAGAACACTCCGAGAGAGAATGCACTGGCCAGATTTACGACTAAAGTCTATGAAGAAATTCTGGAAAAGAAGACCCTGTTAGCTATATTCGGATTCGGACATACCATACTCGTTCTCACCAACGCCGAATAATAGTCTCTTTGCCGAATGATTTTGCATGCAAATTTTAGCCGCTGAACTAATTCCTCCAAAAACTGTAAACTCGATGACCGATCCCGGATCTTTGCACTTCGGGGAAATGTAGGCGGTTGGTTTCTCACATGAACTCGGGGAGAGAATCCCATTGGATTTGGTGCTTCAGCTAAAGATAAATTAAATGAAGCGCGAGGTTATAAGATATTTGAAAAATTGTTGAGTATGTTTTACAATTCGCTTCTGGTTGAGTTCCTTTTTCAATAGTCCTCTTAATCAATGGAACCAGTTCCAAGGCGGCATTCAGATTCTTATGAATCTCTGCCAACTCACTCTCTCCAGCTGATGGACGACCAATACCAGGTTGTAGTTGCAATATGGATTGGAAAAAGAAACGCATGAAACGTAATCGATGAACAACAGCAAGAGTATCCTAAAAACGAAGGTCAGTGTGTTTAGTTTGACAATACAACAAAAATAAGTTACCTCAGGATTGATTTCAGTTTTGCTCCTTTTTATCATGTCGTCTTCAGCTTCTTTCAACGAGGGCGCCACACTGGTATGGGGAAAGTCCTCAATTGAAACAAAACTTGAGTTTCCGTACAATTGAAAGTCTTCCTCTTCATTCACACTACTCGTCACAATTATGTTTCTCACAATAGATATCAAATTACGGATGGCATAGCAGAAAGCTCGTAAAGCCTTTTCCTTAATGCTGCTGGGAGAGTGAAGATACAAACAGGTGAATAGAACTTGATCCATCGAATTGCCTTCCAGCCAAGATACAATACAGGCAAGAAGAGAATCAAACACCCCTATCAACTCTGCATTTTCCAAATCTTCTAACTTGAGAATCCCAGCCTATGGATTAGTATTGTGAAATAAAAAGGACTTCTGCTAGTCATGTATGGGCTTACTGCTACAGCTGTTTCAAATGTATGAGGCGGTGCGTCGTTTTTGTTGTAGCCCATTCCAACGTCCATTTTTGGATCCATCATCTCTATCGCTGACATTGCCTCAAAGAGGCCGAAAACAACGTCCTGTGCTAGCTCACCCAAAGACAGTTCTATCAAAAAGTAAATGGTTAGATATATTTCGAGTATTTGCATTTTCGTCTTTCACCCGAACAGGCATCAAAGAAGTCCTTTGTTATGTCAATCCAACCGTACTGCGGATATATAGAGCCACCTTCTATTGCCATATTCGACATTTGCAGATCGTCATTTATTATATCCTGCTTATATCTATAATCTTCCGAAGACCATTGTGATACATTTTCATCAGCCCCACCACAGGCAGCTACTGCAGCAGCAGTTGCAGCAGCTGCGGCTGCTGCAGCTGTCGCTGTTGCTGCTTTTAGTCGATGTTCACAAGAGCTTAAAAAGCATAACATGTTGGAATTTAATCACTTATTTAAAGCATCAATACTCACTCAAGAGGCTTCATTTAATTTCAAATAGATGCAACTCCAGTAAATGTATACACGAGAATTTTTTTCAAGTCTTACAAAATTGACATCTCAAAAGTTTTCTTCTTTAGTCAAATGTCAAACTAAAAAAAAACATTGCTGTCGTTCAGATGGCATAAAAATGAGTAAGATATTTTAGTACTAATAAGAATGGGTATGAATATTTTAAAATTATATAATATCGGTAACAAGGGCACCGAAAGGATGTGCGTAAGGCTGAATCGAGCCTACCGAAATTGCCGTCAAATTAGCCGCCGACATTTATCAGCTGACCTCTCTTCTAACCGTGATGGATATCTATTATCCATGATGAAAGGAACTTTGCAGCCCCGATTTATGGGATGTATTTCATAACGGTAGAATTATATACATTGCTTCTGGTGAGTGATGGAAATGCGTGAGAGAGGGTTTGAGTTACGGTAAATAGGGAAATTTGAGGGTCCCTGCAGTCCGTGATGGACAAACACCTAACATCTACAACAACCACTAGTTGTGTATTTGTAGTCTTACAAATGGCAGAAATATATTATCTAATACGGGCTGGGGTTGGCCTGTCTCTGAAAGTTGTCCGCAACTCGAGAGCGATGTTGAATAAACCATATTCTGTCTAACTGGGGCTAAGAACAGTGAAATGCCAGTTGATTCCCTCGTTTAACCGGAGACTTTTCTTTGACGATCGAGAATCGAATGCACTTTGTCAAAATGAAAAAATTATATATATTACAGGCCATATGAAAAGCCCCACAATCTTATAATAATTGAGTGGAACTACAGCCCATAACGGACCAGGGCCGAGCTTCTACAACAACAACTCGTGTTGTGCATGATACTGTTCTTCACGAGTAGAAGGGACCTACAGTTTTTTGCCGACTCCGAACGGCGAGATTTGAGAAGCTTTCCATAGACAATTTGAGTGTTGTCAGCAACTCGAAAGAGGTGGTGCCGTGAAAAAATGCTAGGTGTCCCGTCCGGGAATCGAACCTAGACTTTCTACGCGGCGCTCGATGCACTTACCACTACGCCTAGGCGACCCCAATCTTATATATATTTAAAAGAACAGTTTTTTCAATTGTCAAATTACACAATTTAAAACTAATTTAAATACATGAAGCTTACTGTTAATGAAATACATATTGAAGAACGTCTTCTGTAATTTTTGAGAGACAGATTTCGATCTGATGCGTAATATATAGTGGATTTGAATTCCTTGTTTTCAGCCCACTTCATCCACTAATTAATGCAACTGATGCAATAAATTTGGGTTGCAAATCACAAGAATTATCTTAACAGCACCCAGAAAACTAAAAGAGAAAAAAAAATAAATAAAAAACAAAATTGTTCAAGGCAGTCGTTAGGACCGTGAAAATCAGGGAGCGAAATTAATGGGTGTGAGAAACCCTTCCCCACATATTTTTAAATTCATTTAAATTCTTCATATGCTTGACTCGATCAGGGTTCAATAACTTTCGATTACTTGCCTCTGAAACACATTGTGTCACTCCTTTAAGACCGGTTTATGATGTCTTGGGGTATTTTAAGCCCCAAATTAACTATACGACACCTTGTAAAGTCCAGGTGGGAGCCAGATGTAATCCAGATGCAACATATTGCAGGAAAAATAACAACAATTTGAGTTTAATCAACTTGTTTTATATTTGTTTCCATGCGTTGTTTAAGATATCCTTTATTTATTTCCTTAAAACCAACTCCGCTGTAGCAGGGTAAATTTAATTTCTTTCCCATTTGGAAACTGCTCTTCAAATGGGAGCCAATATTACACCGATTATTTACTGGGCAAGGAATCATCGATGGGGGGAGGAATACACACTATTGCGCATGTTGGGAAACTTAGTAACAGTATAGGTAGAAGTAGCGCACAGCAGAGCAACCCATTTGGTGCAGGTTCTATAGCAGCAGCAGCATCTGGTGTTTATAAATTCCCTGAGGATGCATGAGAAGGAAATCACATTTATTTATTGTTATTGTTGGGATGATTGAATGGAATCGGGTGGCTGGGTGGATTTTCATGTTGGAAGTGGGTAGATACATTTCAGATATTGAAAATACAGTGGAGGGTTTGGAGAAGTAACAGTCGCACACTGATATTTTAAAGTTTAAATCATGCGTACCTCTTATCAATTGAATACACTTGTGAATACACATGAATACTCAATAGGAAAAAAACATCAAGTGGTGATCAACTTTAGGTTTATTCAATATATTTAATTATTTATGCACTATATCTTACTTTTCTATTACATTTAAATAACGAATTTAGTAATAATACAATAATACAATAAGCCATTCACTCATCAAAATATAAAAACACTTATTTGCACTGTTGTGCATAAGACAGATTTTGAAGAAGACTCATCCTGCGACCCCTACTGTAATCATCGACGAAATCTACAACCGGAAGTAATAGCAACAGTCGTAAACTGTTGCAATAGATTATCATTTGGATAACACGAAGTCAACAGAGACCGATAACGAAAGAGAGAAACAAGCAGATAGACAGGGAAAAAGTATAACATGATGAGCACAAAAAAAAGAGGAAAGTAGTGGGTGGCATTCGAAAACTTAAAGTAACCCCAACAGTGCTATTCTCTCGTTGCGAATGCGAACAAAACAATCTCTGCTATGTGTAGTAAAACATTGTTCATCTGTTATTTCTACCCTTGCCGACGGCTTCCACACGCCTGTGCCACCATGCGGAATTCGCCAATGTGTTTTTGCCCTCCCTCACACTATCCGCGATTGTTTTCTGTCGTTAGAAAAACGTAAACAAAACGGTTATATTCACGAGAGCACACACCACCACAAATTAGAAGGTAGCACGTTCGTTGTTCCGCGCGGGGTGGTAATCATCACTGCAACACGCAAACGATGGGGTAACGTTGCCCCACAGTTCGTTGAGCAGAGAGTTTGATAAACAAAATTTACCAAAAAGGTTAGTAGTAATCTGAGTGAAGCTTTCTCTATCTCTCTAACGGCGTCTGGTTTAGGTTATCACACCTAATGCACCTTACTGGGCTTGCTAAGGGTTGAATTCAGACTTCGCACACAGAAGAGCATCAGTGAGCGAGAGAGCGAGAACCTGTCTCCCTACGTACTTGATGGGCTGTGCGAATAGGAAAAGCGTTATATCGGGAAGTCGACAACCATGGGAAGTTCCCTCCTTAGGGGGTGGTAGCGCTGCTGGAGGAAACCTTAATCTATGCGACCAAAACTGGGAAAAACGTTTCAATTTGGATTCGTTGCCGTTCATTGCTGTTTTCCTCTGGCAAAGGAAAACACTCCGAACTCGTTTTTTATGTGTTTTCTAACCTACAGTCCGCGGGGGTGATATTATTATAGTGTGGGCCACGGTCGCGTTGTATCAGATAAGAGTTGATGGTTGCCAAAAACGCCAGCTAGTGTGTTGCATGAATTTGGAGCGAAATCGAAATTATCCAAGGACTACGAAATTAAATTTCTGAATTCTAGTTGCCGCCAGTTGGTTATTGTTCGATGGAAAGCGATACCGGTGAATAACGCTAATGCGAAAAGAATTTGTGACGTATTGTGATGAATTAAATAAAAAATTTAACTATTCTATTATATTCCAATAAATATGGACTTTTGTCGCAAAATTCAAATTACTTATGCAGCCGACGCGACACCAGACCGCAATACAAATAAGTAATTAGTGCCGTAATTTTAAAAAGATACGTCTGCTGTTTTGTTTATTTGTTCATGCTGTGCGATGAGCGGAATGTAAAATTTGGCTCGGATTCGAAAAAATACGTCAAGAGCACACGTTTAGCTGATCGGTTGTTGAAAGGAAAGAATTTTGCGGGCAATTGAACAGCGTGAGGTTTGTTTATTTGTTTCTGAATATTATTAATTAGCCTCATTGATGACAAATGTTCTAACGAAAATAAAAGAAAAATAGAAATGGATTGTTTCCATTCATTGGAAAGAAGATTTTAAGATTTGAAGATTTTCGTTTTGGAAGCAACTGTGGAACGGTTGTCCGACGGAAGAAACTCAACCAAAAAGAAATCAAATGAAGTAACAAGACAGATTGGGAATGAAAAGTTATCTACGAAATGATAAATCATTCGAAATTTAAGCAACCAGCTGAGAAATAATATTTCCTTTTTAGTGCATTGCAGCATACAGTTTTTCACCTTCAAAAGTTGTTTCCTCCAATGTACCTATTATATTTCTACTATTTTCAAGAAGTAGGTTTTAATCTTATCTGAAGTTGATTGAAAAAATTAAATAAGTTAAATTAAAAAGGAGGATGTAAATTGTGAATATACAATTTATATACGTATTTTGCACATTCAGAACTAAGTTGTATGATACCAAAAGCGGAAGTATTTCAATAGAAAATAATATGCTTTGTCAAAATCTACCTCAGTTGGGGCTTAGAGAGATAAACATTTGTTGTAGACATTCCTTTAAATACTTCAAACGTGTGTAAATGTAAACATACAGTTTTCAGACTCTTTCTTAAACTTAATGTGTTAAGTTTACAAGTGTTTGAAAGAGGCATTTAATTTTTCTTACGATATGAAAGTTAAGAAAAGCCACATAAAAAGGACATAAATTAAAACAGAAAAGAAATGCAAAATACAAATCACAAAGACATTAACTGTCTGCGATCTAAAGTTATTTTTAAAATTTATTTTATAAGTATATGGAATAGTCGACCACAGACTCATTCTATACACATACGACACATCGAATTTAAGATATTCAAAAACTAATTCATGCACTGATGTGTCTGCGATGTGACTGTCAGTGTTTGTTTCGCATTCGTAACATTGGAGAGTCACATGTTCCAAAACAGATGGGAGAATAGTTTTTAAATGGATTTCCAGTTATAGTTTATGTGCCTGCATTACGTACATCAAAATGATAAGAAATATAAATTGCACAGAAACTCGTAGAAGCTTTCATCGAGAACTTTTTTCGCAAAGAACTGCTACATACATTTATGGTTGTGGTTCTTGAGCTCTTATCAGAAGATAGGCTTGTTTGTAAAATGTTAGTATTTTTTTTACACTTGACAATCTGAAAGAGATTATTTATAGATAAGTTTAATATTTCTATAAAAACAGCAATACTACGAAAGTGCCACACAAACAGAAATAAAATTAGTTTCTGCCGTCGGAAGAGAATATTGTTTAAGTTATTCCCCAAGTACATCTGTAGAATTGTGTCATTTTGTCGTGTGAATTGAGAATATCATTGATAATTTCGTTTTTACTTCAAATGCTCATTTATATTTTGCAAATTCTGTGATTTGAAATCAATAATTCAATCAAACAAATAAAATAGGAGGCATACACACTCAAGGTAGGTAGACCCTGTTTCATTTCGGTTTACGGGTGGTATTTAAGATAATATACGCGATTTTATCAAAATTTTGACCATAAATAGATTTAATCAACTAAAGGCAGTTGCTAAGAGTTTTTCAAAGAAGCACACACACAATATTCGGTCCAATTAAGTAGTAACTGTTTGAAAAATATTCAAAAGTAGTTTTTGAACAAAATTGAAATGAATAATTTAAAAAGAGTGTATATGCTTGTGGAAAAATCCAAACATGTGAGTTCTTGAAACGGAAACTACGAATATGTGGTTCTTTTTGTATACTTGGACGTGTATTATTTATTGATTCATTATTCAAAATATCTGAAGTGGTGAAGTGTTGTAATATTTATAATAAATTAACTACTTCAGTACATAGTACTATACATTTATAAACAAATTATCGCAAGCTTTCCGCCTAAAAATAGTATATTACTCAACATTGATCTGACATTTTTAATCTATCGCATGCAACATCTTTCAATATTTTTTATTTAATCACACAGTAGATATCGATTAGCGTTCATAGACAACATATATCATCAAATAGGGTTATAGTTTGGTTTGGGTGCGCAATTTTAAAATACATATATACAAATCAGCAAAAGACATGCATAGCTGTGACATTATATTCTTATACAAAAACTTGATACATCCATCAAATTAAGAGTGATAGAAGACCATCAAATGTCATCATCTCAACAAAAAAAAAACTCAAAGGACACCTAAGAGTCCTTAGAACATATTTAAATTGTTTACTGCCTGTTATTGAAAACCATAACTTATCGATGAATAACACTTGGGGTCACTTAATCAATAGGTTTGAAGATACATCAAATTTATTTCAATCACTTGCGAGGGGAATAAACTTTTCACTGCCATATCACGAAAGTTTTTACACAAAATCAGATTTCTTTCAGAGAGTCTATCCAAACAATAACAATCCATTAACGTTCCCCCCATTCTCGCATCTAGTGCCTCAGCACTCCGACTTGAAATGCAAACAAGACCCTTTACATTGTTTCCCTTTTCAAGAAGACAATGCCATTACCGTCAGTAGCTAAAGAAAGGAAATGTTAGCTGAAATGGTTGGAGGGAAACTGAAAACAAACGTACAGCTTGCCGCTTCTTGAATTTGTGCCTCCCCTCAACGTTGGTTGAATAATTTCCAAGTGGGGTGGATTTTAGAATCATCTGCAGTAGCATGGTGTAAATTTGTTACCTGAGGTGGAAGTGCCGGTGACGTTGTCACTTCCGCTTTATGAGTACGTAATTTTATCTGCAAGCCATGTCTAGCAAATAACCCCTTTTAAAGGATTCTTAAGTCAGCGAAAGTGTTTTTGAGAGATTACGTATAGCTGTGCCTTCAAGAGCGATTTTAAAAAGCTATACGAGTATGCATTTAAATCTCTATTGTATGCCCAAATATAAGGAAATCGTTCAACAATAACAACAAAGATGTGCATACACAAATTTTATTACACGTTTGAGTGGCAGTCAAATTAAATCACAGCTCCCTGCACTGTGATTGCAAATGGACAATTCGAAATTGGTTGCTATGTTCGCGTTTATTCAATGTCGTGCTGCGAATCCATGGAAACCAAACGGCCAACAGGGACGAAAGGAGACTTGCATAATTAAAAGCACCCGATTGCAATGATATGTCCTGTCATCATATCCTGCTGCTGCAGGCAAATACTGTTTCCAAGAGTACATACATATTCGCTCATGTGTATGTTTGTAAATAGATATAAATGTTTGTATATGGACATGTGTCAGTGTTAATTTATTGAGTGGGCTGATAGCTTCCACCCACTTGGCTAGTGATATAAGTGCAGTGTGTTTGGTGTGGCTTTGTCTAATTGAAATGCATGAATGACTCTTTTGTCAATGATTATTTGTGTGTGAATGTAATACACCCAAAACGGTGATATGGAATTCGTTCACATGTTTCCTTAAGTTTTAACGGAATGGACATATCAACCTGGAACAATATATACCATACGCATTTAAGTTCGCGAACAGGAATAAGACCAAGGGCAAATCTTTTATCACATTGCTCAATTCTTATACAATATTAATTTCTTACGTTTATCATCTCACGTTTATCTTATCAAACATGCTATCATCGGGAATCGAGCAAACTCATGCAGATTTAACGATTGCTTTTCGACATGTTCTATTTATTCAACTCAGTGGAAAGAAGATGTTCCATAACCACCCCCTTCAGAAATGACCTTGCGGATTATACATACTTTATATGTGCAAGTTATATGTATTAACACAAACTAATAAGTTATTTAACCTTACCTTTCGCCAACATTCGAAGAATGTTGCTACAGATGCATCTTTTTGCTTTTTTTATTTCTCGTTACACTAATTGCACTTCTTCCGTCCCAATTTAACTCAGAAATTCGCCCCTTGTAGGATTCAATGTAAAAGGATATATCCTCGCAAATACGAAAAGATTTCAAGACAGGGGAGCTGAGTAAAGTTATGTACATGGCTTAAGGACTTTGTCTGTCGTCATAAAAGAAAAGTAAAACGGAATGAAAAACAATTTCCTTTTTACTTACAAACAGATTGAATGATTTATTTTTTATCTCGTGGCATTTGTATGCTGTAGGTATTAAAGGACTTTGCGTTTGGGTGGGGTCTATTTGGAAATCCCTAAATTGTGTCATAAAAAGGGAAACATGTTCAGAAAGTTGTTGTGACAGTTTTTCTGAGTCATGGAAATCTGTGTTAATCTAAGTTAATTAGGATATTTAATTCAATTGAGATTAAAAGGAAGTTACTTTAACGGCTACATTTTGGCGATTTACTTTTACAACTGACTAATGTACGATTTCATGTCACGGAATACGTATACTGAAAGAAATCAAACAAATCACGTTCTAACATTGCACAGAATCGTGCTTAAATACATTTAAATCAATGAAAGGAATTGGTAATGTAGGTGGGATTATAATCAATAAAATACCTAGTGAACTAGTAGCATCTGTCGATACCATGTAGTATAGAGAAGAAATCGCGTCTTTTGTCAGTAAATGGAATTCCTTAGTTGCAAAAAAAATCTTTCTAGTGAAAGCGTGTATATGCCTAAGACATACATACATACATATGTATGTTGGAAACCGAAACCTTCACAAAGAAAGTATATGGTTCAATAATTTTGTTTTTTTCGCTCACGCACCTTCGAGAGCCTTACAAATATGCAGCCATGAAACTAATACACGTTCTAATTGGCACATTCGTCTAGATGAAAGGCCAAATTACTTTTATTATTGATTCCTTTTTTCAGTTTTGTTTTTAGATTTTGCGACAAAGTTTTATGATGACATTACCTAAGTAACATTTAATAGTAACATTAAATAAAAATAAATAATCTATTTCCTACAAAATAAGTAACTAAAGTGATATAATTAATAAATGATAAGGAAATTAGCATTCGTGGAATTATACTTTATTGTATTCAATTTATAGTCTCCGTGATAGTTTGTAATTGTTTATTAATTCGGAGATGTTTATCTTTTTACATCCATTATTAATTTGCAAAGTATGTTTTAGTTAAGCCAGTCTATAAAATTTGGATTGCAAATCCGTATTTAGTATAAATTTGATATATGAAAAACAATGGCCGCCACCGCAATCTTCAACGCATTCTTCTAAGTTGAAGGTTATTTTTTGAACGCTCATGCCGTTGCAGAACGCTCAAATTGTTCTATTACTATTAATTGTTTTAAAAGAAAATGTTTTAATTTTTGTAGCTCGAAGTCGGCATTAAATTTTAAGTTTTTTTTTATCGTCCTAGAGAGCAAAAGCATGCATAACAGGTGTATTTGTCGAAGAAGTTAGAACGCTTGTGAACTAGAAAGCGTGAAGTGGTGAACGGCGAAGATGTCTATCTTAAACAATTTGGCCTTCTATCCACTACGGTCGGATGATGGTGTTTTCAGTAAAGCTTACAAGGCGCTTTACCTCAGCTTAATGTTTAAAACAGAGGTTATGTGATTAAAAGATGTCTTTACTCATGCGCTCATATATACGAGTAAGAGACAAAATAAATTTTGAACTCATTTGTTTCACCAAACGGAAGTAGTTTCCATCGCTTATCAATCTTTCACTTTGACAAATAAAAGATTGTATTTGGTGTTCTCCGTTGCAATGTGGAAATCCCTGAATTACACATGCACATGTTGATAATCATGTATTTTTATTACGCCACTTGAATGTTTAATAATATATAAATGCTCTGCAACCAGTTTCCTTTAATTGCAATGCATTCCCTTCACTCCAAGTAATCTGTTGAGCGTACATATTTGCATTATTATTATTCGATTATCCATTAAAGTACCAGATATGTTTTCTAATTTCAAAAGTTACATCTATGGTATATCGTTTAAATGATAAACCCCGAAATCCATTTTACGTTATATAAATTTAAATATTTGAAAGATGGCCATATACCGAATAAGCTTTCTTGATTTTTAGGTGTTGTTAAATAAAAACTATCCAAGGGTAAGTGGCATATACCTAATTAAGTAAAACAACATTTATGTACGTATGTTCTTTATATAAATGAATTGAAATCTTATTTCTCGGATTGAACGAAGAATGTATAGAGTAATAGCGATCCTCGGAGGATTCGAGCCTGAGCTCTATCTAGTTTTCATTGGTAAGATATTCTGCATTTACAATCACTTTATCTTAGTGTAGAGGGTTTGACCTCCATATCTTTCTCAAGCTCAGAGTCTGAGATATAAAGACACTCCTAATTTGTACCTTACAGTCCATATCTTCGATGCGGCCGAGCGAGTGAGGCTTTTCTTCCCTTCCCGAATACCATCGTACAGTTCCTACATTTCCCCCTTGGGTCTTCTTTCAGCAGCATACATTCGATGCAAATGTTTTGTGAAAGATAACAAGACTGTAAACAATGCCCTTTCACTTATATATAGTTCATCACTCGGCATAGTTTAAGAGTATCGGTAGGATGAGAGGTTTGTGGCGCCGAATTTGGTGATTTGTGTTAGTAGTTTAAATCTTAGCCAACGAACTGAAATGACATTGATTGCCAATTGGCGCATAGTAGATTACATAAAATTGCTTAAATAGTTTGTCACATTTTGACGAATGTTATGCTCGACTTAAAATATTCTATAATTAAGAAAAATGTATCCGGTAAACTGTATCTGAACAAGGAATAAACATGTACTTACCCCTCGGATACAAAAATGTGTAGTGTCTTCCTGAGCACATTTAAGAACTGGTAAAACGTCGTCAGAACATAAATCAAATCACATACACACTGCATTAGTTAAGAACCACTTGATAAATAATTCCATTTATTCAGACCACAGAACTCACCTGTCCGTCAATAATATAATATTGAAGAAAGTGTCAGTTAACAAGTATACAAGCTTTCTTGACATTGTACTGATTTCACATGGGTATTGTTAAACGCTGGACAAAGCCATTAAAGTACAATGCCTCAAGCAGCAGGTAGCGTTACCAACATCACTACTACAATACAATATATGATTGTTACAAGTCATGGACGCAAATGTTCAGATATATTATATATAGCTGAACAGACAAGTTTTGCGGAGAGCTCTGAATATGCCCAGGAATCGTGAAATTATGGTACCCAGTTCCGAAATGCTTTTACTTCCCCATGTCTTTAATGAGTCATTATTCGATACGACTGCATTCTCAAGTTCATGGTGAGATTGTCGCTTTGTTTCCACAAGCTTCAGGTGTTACATTTATTTAAATCAAGCTGTATCCTGGCTTCAAAGTTAAGATTTTGTGACAATCCAGTCAAACTTGTGGGTTTTAAAATCTCCATATGGTTAGGTGGTGCCAGAACGGGTTTTTTTATATGATATTTTTGTTTGTAAATTTAATGAGCAATTTAAAATATTTTATACTCAAGAGATTGGATTTTAATTTCTGAAGTAGATTATCTAGAACTTCCGGGTACTACTGCAGTGCTTGGGTTACATAATTTTGCCCAATATATGATTCGAAAATTGTCAGCCCAAGACTTTTTTATAATTAAAATTTCGTATTTATTAAAAGAGATACGAGCGCTATTTAATAGCCCTATCGATCGGATTTTTCATATTACGGCATAGAAACAAATTGTTTCTCTATGACTGGATTGGCGACGCCATGGGTACTCCACACATGCTGCCGCCAGTCATGCTGGGGTAATAAATTTTCAATTAAAAGCACACCAACGTTGTCGTGCCTGTCAGCGAAGACTGCACATTGATTTTAACTACCTCAGTAAACGGCAGTGGGAGACTGGTGATTGAAAACGTTTCAAATCCTTAAAATAGAAACGATATCCATAGTTTGCGGGTGAAGATAAAAGCCACCTACATACACAGCATCGAAATAATTTTAAACTGTCTATGCACTAAACCTCGAATGGGAATTGACTTGAGGCACTGACATTGTTTTGATGCTGGGGATAATATCTTAACACCGCACTCCGACCTTAAGGTTGATCAATATAAAGTGATTGTATGCATTCGTGACCAGAATTACTCAATCCACATGGTCGAGAGGCAGGAGCGTAGTCCGATAGTGTGTTGTAGCAGTGCAATGATCAACCGGAACTTTGACGCTGGTATTTGAATAGAGTTGCATGTCCGTCGATATTGACATAATGATTAAAGTATGTACTACTTAGGACTCCATAGTGTGAACTTGGTTCTTTCCTAAAGCGACAGTGATGAAAATAAACAAATTGCAGGTTTTGTATTAAGATGAATGATATGGTTTTATAATTAAAATAAAGTTGTCCCCTTTACACAAACTTATGTATGATGTTTTTTTATTTTCTTCTAACAATTATACTAAATAAATTAAAATTAGATTAATGATTAGAGGAATTGGATCTTATTTGTAAACTTCACCATATTTAATAATCAAAGGCTTCTTGATTTCTTACTAAAATGTCATATGCAGTTTTCAGGTTACTAGCTCCAGTCTGTGTCAGATATCCAACAGTTGTATTCATACGGGCTATATACATGAGTTCTCCATTTTTGTCTTTGCTGCTTACCACTGCATAATCTGGTATTAGCCCATTTAATGTTAATTGCCATTTATATTCGTTTTTTTCCCCAACAAGAACTTGACAGTATGGGGAGAATATATCTTCACCCCGGAAAAATGCTGAAGCAAAACCGACTTCTGGAATAACGTGTCCAGGAATTATTGAACAACCGTTCTTCAGACGAGCAACATATTGCTTCTTTCCAAATGTTGAAATACCACCTTCCACGGTATTATTTGGAATCTTCGCAGCCTCTGTATCAATCCAATTGCTGTTATCTTTGCATATTAATGCAGCTACATTACTCGTAGTTGAGGGCCACTGATTTTTTGATTTTGATAATAGATAAATAGATTCAATGAAAAAGGTATTAGTGTTTGTTCGCTTAGACCTCCCAACATATATTGGCTCTCCGTTTGATGCTGTTCCAGCGCGCACAATCATTTCTGGAATTTTCTCAATTTGCGTGAATGCCTCCCATCGACATGGATCTCTGCTCACCAGCACGTCGTAATGCCGTTTGGTAATAAGGTTTCCACAACTCGAAACGACAGCTACTGTTGAATTGACCGTGGCCACGAGAATTTCATCGTAATGCCTTGCTCTTCCGACATACTCGTGATCATTTATTCGAATTGCATTCGTTGGAATCGAATCGCCTGAATTTATCGTAACCCATTTAAAGCCTGTAATGTTATATTATACAAGTATAGGCACAATATTTAAAAAAAAATTAATATAACAAATAACAGAAACAATATATTACAAATACAATATGTATATATCAAAGCATTTCTTCTTCAAATTGATAAACATAACTAAAAGCATTAATACCATTAAAAGCATTCCAAAAGTGCTTATGTGTTACATAATCTCAACTAATGAATGGCGAGTACTTGACACTGCACTTAAAAGTACGTTCAAAGAAATATAACACCAAACATTAATTTAGTAGAGCGAACCGTATCACATTTATAAACATATCATAATATGTACGTAACAATTTATCCGACATTTCTTGTTTTGCCTAATAAGAGTGTGCTTCCTCGAACCAAACAAATTATTTTTCCCAGAGTGGAATATACATACAATATATGTACATAATAATGATTATAATTGAGTGGAACTAAAGCCCACAAGGGACGAGGGCCTAGCTTCTACAACAACTACTCGTGTTGTGCGTGCTGCTGTTCTATCACGAGTAGAAGGGACCTACAGTTTTTTACCGACTCCGAACGGCGAGATTTGAGAAGCTTTTCGTAGACAATTAATACTCTGTGAGTGCTGTCAACAACTCGAAAGAGGTGGTGCCGTGAAAAAAATTCGAGGTGTCCAGTCCGGGAATCGAACATAGACTTTCTGCGTGGCGGTCGACGCAGTTAACACTACGCCATGGAGACCACCACCACATATGTACATAACCAAGTGCTTATATAAAATCAACTTGAAGAAAACAGCAAATAGAATATTATTTGGAAAATAAATAACAATATATTGTATAATAATTATTATAGTAGAAAAAATACCTTACGGCAATACTAAACACCAGAACTATGACAAGAATCAACACATACTCACCAATAGAGTTCTCGACAACAAGAATCAGAAGAAAATATATTAGGAAGCTGCTCAACCCAACCATTCCTCTTTGATTGAACTTGAATTCTCTACTAAACCTCTTTTGCATAATCTTCAATATATATACGAGTTTTCTTAGCTCTTTTGGTCGTTTCGTCTTCATTTGGGTAGTTCCCCGGCGTTGTAAAAAATGCTACTTGAAGAATTAGAAATATGCAGAAGTTAATAATGATGAAATCTGGTGAAATGATAAAAAAATATTAAGACGTTTAGTTTGCGACGTAATAATTGTTTAAATGAGAAATATTTTGAACAATACTAAATTCGATGATGAGTTCCTCTTGCTACGAGAGCACACTTGTAAAAGGTGGCTGACATTTATGAGTAGCTAAAATGTGACGTCATCTAACGAGTTTTATTTTGAAATTACCAAAAACGAAAATATTTTTCCGCAACGAGTTAACAGGATTTGTAACAAAAGTGTTTTAATTTTTTGCACTTCACACTACACATTATAGGCATATAAACTAAAACTCACCCCACATTGCTGTATAGTTTATGTGACTTTCTATTGAATACTTTTTTATTCATTAACTAAAATTGGAATGAGGTCTAAAAGCTTTTGTCAAAATGTATTACAAAATGATATCAGAAAATGTAAAGATACCAGGAAACTAGGAACTTAATTAATTTTGCAACCCAAATGTCTCGCTTATTCAGCAACTACTTGTATTTTAGTTATCGAAAAAGCGAAAAAATTCTACAGCTTTATGATGACACCGAATTATGCAATTTGAGAAGTTTTTCATCACTGCGAGATGACGTAAGATCAAACCTAGATCTTCCCAATAGAATGCGCTAGTCCAATACATCACGGCCATTATGACTTCATAAATACAAAATGTTCTGTAATTCTGTTAAACTAAATTAATTACAATATTTCGCGCTTGGCATACCTAAAAGCTTGGCCCTTGTAAAGGCTTTAGAGAGGTCTGCATTTATATCTTCATTTAATAGAAGAACGTATATTCTAATAATAACTCTTGTAGAATTAGGTGGATTACGAATTTGTTTTATAACGACCTCTCGTGCTTTGTTATGATTCACTGGTTAGCAGGTAGCCCATTACGTGTTAGAGTTTTTTCTTACCCTTTTACGATATTTTTATTGATTGACTAAAAACACATGTATGTATATTGCAAAATGAGAAACTGTTTTTTTTCAGACGGTAGTGTCGGAATGAGACCTAGTAAGTCCAGAAGTAAATTTGGGAATGTTTTATTTGCCCAAATTGAATGTGGGCATCTCATCCATCTTAAGATACCTTTAAGTTTAACTACTCCTGTCTTTCAAGCCCCAATTTATCTTAATTTTAAATGTACAAATAATAATTATAATAATTGAGTGGCACTAAAGCCCATAAAGCAAAAGAGCCAAGCTTCTACAACAACTACTTTGTGTATGCTACTCGTTTCTGTAGTAGGGACGTCTTAAGAAAGGACCTATTGCCGACTCGAAACGGCAGGATTTGAGAAGCTTGACAATGATGAGGAAGTTATTCTTAACGATGTGGAAAAGTTGCTCCGCATTAAATCATTTT
Source organism: Eristalinus sepulchralis (assembly GCA_944738645.1). Lineage (NCBI taxonomy): Eukaryota > Metazoa > Arthropoda > Insecta > Diptera > Syrphidae > Eristalinus > Eristalinus sepulchralis. The sequence continues at coordinate 62,881,087 of OX122886.1, forward strand.
ATATATCAATATGCTCACACTTATTTCTTTTTTTTTACAATTATATACCGGAGATATAGGCTTACGGGAGTGGGCTTTATTACAGAACACTTTTTTACCTTACACATTTTTTCAAGCAATGCGCAAACTATCCGGATAAAAAATAATGTAAAGGGGAGAATGCAACAGACACTTTCACGTCAACAGACTGCCGTGAGTGGAAAGTACTGCAGATATCCGTGTAGAACGGTGCATGCCCCAGTTTAATCATCAACCGGGTTGTAAGCAACTGGTTTTTCTTTTCATCGAGGGCGAACAAACAAAAATCTTCAAGAAGCAAAAAGAAAATCATTGTTTGTTGAATATGCACATGGCGAAAATGTATACAGTTGATATAGTTTCACCTAAATTTGCATTCGACCATAAGTAGACTTAGATTACAGAGGAGTTACCATTGGAAGCTAATATTTACTACTCAATTGTGTTGAGTTGAAAATAACTCCAAGGATGTGCACATATTTATGCACCTATATTTTTTGCTTTTGTGTCAGTTCCGGGAGTTTTCTTTAATATTCTCTGCATGAATTTAACATGTGTGAACATATGTTCGGTATTTGCAATCTCGGAATACAAAAGAACACGCCTGCAGTTCCGGCATATACAGAGATACAACCAGAAGGATTACGATCATGAAATAGTATAATATTTCTATTGTATATAACCTCTTATACACGGTACTCTTTCCTCTGGATTGTTTGTTATTTTCTTTCATGCTAAACCTTGTATTAAAAGCGAATAGGAATTCTCGCTTCTGGCATTTCTTGTGTATAAATGTCTCAAGATTATATCAACTGAAGAATATTAAGCACATAGAATGTTGTTAAAGGTTAAACTGTCACAATATTTTTATGTTACTAGCTAGAGCTTGAACAACGTTTTTTTTTTGAATTTGAAACAAAAACGGAAGGCAAGGTTATAATATATATTAAATTTCTTTAAAGGATTCCCGTAATAATTCGATCGGAAACTAATCCGACTTGTTTGAAAATACATAAAATATTTTGAAAATGGAATAAGTAAAGCCTTTGTGTGCCATATCTCGATAGGTTTTTCACCAACTTAAGCAACTCATGTTATTACAGTCTGATAAATAATTGCTGTACTCAGTAAATTCTTATCTACATGTTTCTAATTATTATAACAATATATCATAATAAAATTTAAGCCTGAGTTAACGATTAGCAACATTAACATATTTACACTTCTTCACTTAATTTGATCTTCTATTCAGAGTTAATATTCATGCGAACAGTCTAAGCCTAAATAAATATGCACACAATTGTACGGATCAGTGACGTTCAGCTATTGACAAATTAACACCTGTGACATCTGACATATTGCTTTTACCCATCCACAAAATCAATAGATACAACCGCTATGTGCTTTGAAAATAATTTCGCTTATGAATACATTAGCCATTCACCGTACATTGAAGTGATTTGCCAAAACTATATGCGCGAGCATTGTTGTTATTAGACAGTAGAGAATAATAATTCAAATAGATTTTCTGTCACGAGCGGAAGCTTATTAATTATACAATGTAGGTATTTGCTTTTCGCTTTGCGGCACTTCGTTAGTTGGAGCTAAGCAAAGATGTACGTATGGAGCATGATATATTTACCAATTACATTTGCAAATTTTTATTGTTGCTCATTGAATTGTACCGTCGTACCATGATTTCGGGCTTAAGCTGTAAGCTATTAATATATGATACTTTAAAGGTTACTACGGCTTATGCTCTAACTTAAGAATAGGGAGTAGTCTTCTTGTGTGCTACCTTTAGCAATGTTTATAGACGTCAACAATTACCTTATGCAATTTTTTTGTAAGAACACATTGTATGTTGTCAGCTTAGTCGTTAAGTAATAGCTAAGGGATGCTTAAGAACAATACTATTCTGTGGGAATAGTTTTATTATGCCATGAAGTGTATAATAAAGTTAATAACTGGGTGTGTAAACACCCATGGTGAGCCGGTATTGATTGTATTATTTCATGCAATACTTGAACACCTGTTATTGGAAAAAGAGAGAGGCGTTGGCTATTACCATTAACAAGAACATTAAGCAATTTAAATATCAATATATAAAAATTTACACCTAAATTTGTGTGCAATTATAGAGGCTTAAAAATAGGTTGGTAAATAAAGTAGAAATGTACAATACAATTTAGCTTTGAACTTTATTACATAAACTTAAATTAAAGACTTGTTCTGTTACTCTCTATTAAAGGGTATTTATTCCTTTTGGACTGTTATTTGCTTATCAATCAACCAGATATCATGTGTATTTAATGTATTTTCTTATATACATATATTAATATTTTTAGGATCTATTTGTGTACGAATATGTTAAAAAGTGTATCGTTTATTTTGTCACATATTTAAGTAGATGAATGTAAACGTTGGTATGCAGTGGATAATTGCTTCGACTCACATGCTGAAGCCTTTTTCAAGTTGTTTTGAGATTTATTTTTTTCAAATTTTGACGCAAGGAGTCGGCAAGTCACTATGGTTTCCTCTATTTGTGATGAAACAATTTCACGCATAACACGAATTGTCAGCTGTACTGCCTTCCAGTTGGCGAAGATTTACAACAGCAAATAATGAATATCAGCATAATAAATCGTCGTCCTTGATGTGCTTTAGGCAAGCTTTTTAAACTGTTCCATGTTATCACAATATTTTAGAAAAATGATTTTTGGATATATAATAATAATTTTTTTCCTGAAGCGTGAATGCATTGATCAAATTGTGGGCTTATCGCACAAACATAGTAAAAATTCGTTACATACTGTTAACAAGTTGAAAATCAATAAAACTTTTTAAGTTTTAACATTTAGTTAAAATAATTCGAATGCCTTTATTTATGAAAAAATACTAATTTTCTACAGATTTTTAAAAGTGTTCAGATAAGTTGCATATATATATATCAACTTTATCGAGCTTCTACGTACACCATATCTTAACCTTAAGGAAAATGCAAAAATGTGCTGCATTCTCCAGCCCTAAATTAATTTATAAGTATTTAGCATCTAACTTGGTTAACACGTTTTGTATGTATAATATGAGATAGATAGTATAAATTCAAACCGAACAAATAAAAATCTAAACAATTAAACAGAACAATGTGAACTTAATTATCACTTGCCTGTCACCAAAATATCTCTCAGATACACTTAAACTTCGCGCCCAAGCAAACTTGCTCATGCACACATTAACCTGAGTGCATACAGGAAGTATTGCGAATTTATTCGGCGCTATCCAACAAAGCACCCCCTCGTTGATCAGTGATCAGCCGATAGCTTTCCACTGCCGTCGAATTCAATTGCTGTCTTTTTGATTATGATTTTCGCAAACTTTGCTTTGCGAGTGATTTCCATTCACTTACGCGATCCAAAACCAACAAAATAAAACGAAAAGCAAATACAAATAAATAAAAAAGGAAAGAAAACAATAACGGAGATCATTGCCTGCTGCTGGTATTCATGAGAGATCTCCAACCTGTCTACAACTGATGTTCTGTTAATAGACGACCAAAGCAAACGGCAATCGCTTCTAGTCAGACAGATACTGAATCGGAGAGTTTGGCATACACACCACAGTGGGGCGGACTGGAACGAGTCTGGGAGACAGGGCACACGACAAACTGGCGAATACACTACCTTTAAGCGTTCATAAGAGTCAGCTGTTCATGTCGCTGAAACAAGGAAGGAGGTGTATTCACCTATATATAGAGCCGTGAATTGTTCATTCTACATCAGAAGATTATATGACCACCTGGCAAATTCATATGTGCGCTTCGTCGGAAAGGATAACACATCAATTGCCGAAAGAAATTTGTGTGTGACTCTAAAAAATAATACTAACTTAAAAAAAGTTTATTAAAAAAAGGATATTGTTAATAGTGAACACTTTTTATTTTTTTTCTTCAGTGATTAAATAAAAAAACAGTTTGTCCTTATAAACAAATTTACTCCACAAGTTGTTTATGTTGTTTGTGTTGTTCAGTTGCAAAATAAAGAAGCAATATCTATTTCTGTGTGTACATCAGTCTGCGGTTGATTTGTTTAGATTTGAAATAAACCACGAAATAAACAAAATTAGAAATCGATCAAGATGGAGTTCGATATCCCACAGCGAAAAGTTAAAGGCACCCAATCATTTGCCGATAATGATTCTATTATCAAAGAGGCGCGGTACACGGTGAGTAAAAAACTGAACTGCGGACTTAATTCCTTATAATCTGGTATATAATGTATACAAGACATTTTTTGACCAGATGCAAGAAATTTCAGTTAGTCTTCATTCTTAGCATCATATAAATACGTCTGGCAAGACACATAAAAAATTTAAAATGATACCATTTGCCGTCCAAGTTTCCTTTGGGAATATTAAAGTTTATGATATATTTTTAGATCAAGAAATCTGCAGTCCTAAGTTAGTGAAAATAAATTTGAATATTTTCACAGAAACAAAATTAACAAATCGAAGAAAAAACATGCGAATGCAAGCAGCGTGTTAAATAAACCTTATGCTGAGAACTAGCGACCGCTCAAAAATGTGCAAACTATGAAAAATAGGTATTATACTCGCACAAGTTAAATGAATTGTTTCTATTTCGTATGGATGTGTGCGGATTCTACAGATAATTTGATGTATTATAATTTGATTAATAGCAACAGAATTCGTATCCGCGCAGAAACAAGAAAATAAATAAGTTTAAATATGATGTCAGCGTTTAGCACAACTTTTAGGATTTTAAATAATTATCCTTGTCCAGTAGTTACCCTTTTTAAAATGTTGTATCGTTTTGGCGTGCAGCATAACCTGTCCTTTCACTTTCAGAACAGGAAGTTAGCGAACAGTTCTTAAACGCTATTCCATTAACATAATTGAATATTTGGCGGATCGTACCATGCATATGTATGTATAATTACATTGTTGACTGGTTAATAAATTCGGATTGGTTAGTCACTTTTGAATCGCTTGATCAGTGTGTTTGCAATTGGCTTAATTGCATCGAACAAAGAACTGACCTGTGTTAATGCATCAGTTTTGGCATTGTCCCCAATTCTTCAACCGACGGGGACGGCACAATATAAACTTTAATTATATCATTTACCATATCATTGAAGAACCATGCGGACATTTTTATTACCCTCTCTGGGTTAACGTTAGCACACTATAACTACCTTGACGTGTATATAAATATTTGCAAATTTCTGATTTTTACTACTTTCTTAGTCTGTTAAAGTAATATATATTTTGTATTTTTTTTTTCTCAAATGGCATTGACCATGACGATCGTATGATCTCCAATTTTTTTCCACTTCGCGTGTTCTCAATACGCTTCAAGGAAAACTCAAATAGGTCCAATTAGAAAGGAATGATAACTTTGGCGATTTTAATTAAAATAAATAATTTAATTAATATATGAGAGGAACTTAATGCACTAAGCATATGTTCATAGTGAACATGGTAAACAACAAATTTTAGATGGGCAGTTAGACGTTTCTAGACAATTAGTCATCATTTTATCTGCAGAATGCCTTTCGGGCAACCTGCAAATAGCATATCCTACATAGAATCTTACAAAACAACCGAAATTCATTTATTATAAGTTGTGATATGTACATCATATACAAAGCATATCTGAATCGTTTTCTGAACTATATATGTATAGATCTGTACTTAAACCTCCGTACTTAGACATTGGAAGACTTTGGAAGGACAATCTCAAGTGAAAGTTTAATAACAGTACCGTCTTCATTACATATAATGTATTTAAAAAGGTTTGTTTTTTAGAGTGATGGTCCCCAACTTTAGATGGTTAATTTTTTATTTATCGCAATTTCGCTGCACTCCTTAAAAGTTACTTTGCAATGAACTTGACCTTTGTAAAATCCACCCGCACTTCCCTTCCGACAATCTGCATAATGAGTATCTTGTTGTTGAAGTTTTAAAAGGTCGTCTTTCAAGTTTTAAATAATTAAAATTATACAGTTCTTTTATGTATATTTTTTGCATCGAATTGAATGAAACAAAATATTGTATACATTCAAGGTCTTTGAGTTCAAATCCGAAAACCTGTATTTTAAACAATTGCGATATACGCCCAAGTGTGCAGCCACAACAATTCTAATTAAATATTAAATGGGGAACCCAAATAACAAGTTACAATAATGACTTAATCATCTAACTAATTTTGTAAACAATGTCTGTTTCCATAAATTGTACTAATAGATTTATGTGTCGATTCGTACATATGCGACAGCCTCTTTGACACATTGAAAGCAATGAATATTACTCAAGAATTATGCAATTTTCATTTTGAATATAATTCCGTATGTAGTTACATATTGAATTGATAAAGTGAATTTGTGAGTATATGTGCATCTATATACATATGTATACTTGCTTCGAACAGTTAAACAAAGAATGATTTTTATTGAAAATACTTATTGTATTAACGATAATATTCAGTTAGCTAGCTATCCACTGCAATCGTTTGTCTTTTGTTCAAATAGGATGGCACTAAAGCTCACAAGGTACCAAGGCCTAGATTCGTCGGCAACCATTCGTGTTATTTTCTCAAGAAGAGGACCACCTCCGAAAGACGAGGTAAGATAAGCTTTTCATTGATAACCTTCTATGTGTTGTCAGTTGATAGCCCACGGAGCTAGGATTTATGGTAGGGGCAAGGTTTTGAACTGTGTAAGAAAGAAACATACAACCAATCCTACTCCAATTCCAAATTCTATTTGTGGCAAAGAAGGAGGATCTCACCCACTTGTCTTTTTTAAGTTCACAAGGATACAAACAATTTTTTAAACAAAACTTATCATGTCATGTAATAATCACATATAATTTGTGAAGTTGGCGAAAATAGTAATACTGTACGGACAATTCTTTACACAAAGTCGTTAGATATTAAAACAATAAATATTTCATTATTTTATTTTTTCAGCTGTCTGACTTGTACCCCATCACCAGGCTCTCACAGAAGATGGACAGCGCATTAAAAGTATCAGAGACTACAACATCATCTACGGATGACGTTCCTTACACAGTTGAGTTAATCACAGAAAAAGATGCAGATGCTGTTCTTTCAATGCTGAAGACATTCTTTTTTAAGGTAAGTTTTGATACGTTCCCTATTTACTGTTTAAATTTTTTACAAAAAATCTCGCAACTCAACCAAAATTTGTTAAATTAGTTTAAGTAGGAGTTCCTCGTCACCAGTTACAAGACGGTTCATGAAACTAGTAATAATCTATAATCCGCTCGTTGACCTTTCATTCATTTCATAAAGTGGGTTGTACATTAAGTACTTAGTAATAATAACAATTGAAAAAAAGCGTACAACCAATTAATGAAAGTTAGAATTGCTAAATTTTTTTAATCATTAAAATATATTTCACAATAATATACTTGACAATAGGAGGTTAATGTTGGTCCAATCAAAAATATAGGTTATTTAAGATCTCATGTACGTAGGTACGGAATTCCATAATCTAACAGTGTGCATAGTTCTGTGTTATAACGGACTGCTATGAGAGTTAAATTCATTGTCAAGCCGTGAAATTAAGGTTAAGTCTTAGGAAGAACTGACAAAATAGCAAACAAACTAAATGCCAATGAACATAAAATCGGTATGAATATAAAGGAAAATTTAAGATGCCATTCGGCGGACCTTTTAAATGACCGATTCTTGATGCATTCTGAAAAGAAAATTTAAATACATATAAAATAACTTTCAAGGCTGACCTCCTTTATCTGAATGATTTGAAGTGATTATTCGCATAATATAAATTTATTGATATGCACCTGTATTACAAAAAAGGAAACATATGTATAGTAGGAAGCTACTACTAATAAATACTATTGTCGTGACAACACGAAACGGAAGTATGAGAATTGACTGTCATGGAGTAATGCAGTAAATGCCGCTACACCCCGCAACAGAATTGAATTTGAGTAATTATTCACTGGCTATTGTTGCCATATACGACATTCAACAGACTCACGATTTAGTTCACCTTTCATTTAATTTGCATTTTCATGACAATGAGTTCTTGAGCAAGCATCTAGCAGGTTTTTATATGAACCCTGTTTAACCCCATTGAGCAGATATTTACACCGATAAGGCACCAACTACCACCTGTGATCTAAGCGTACTCTGTTGCTGCCGACACGTCCGCAATTGCTCTTGGATTCTGATACTATCAAATTTTAGACATCTCAACTTGTCTTTATGCTGGCACTATTTGCTGTTTAAATGGTTACAACTCTGTCTCCAATGTCTTGACATGCATCCGCATAACATGCAAACACTTAACACGACAGGGGTGGGGCATTTATGCTAGCATGTCTCTATTATCATTTACTAACGTGTAATTATGTTTATCAATGCACGAGCACGTTAAAGTGGCACCTAAGAAAAGGGGGCGTGTCTACCACATGGACACCCTCAGCAAGCTGCCGTACATCTGGTAGAACTGTTGAATATGGTTAGTTTTTCCACTACATGCGTAGACCACACGGTGTTTTGTTATTTATGAAGTCAGTGAGTGAATAAAGTGTAAATGCTGTAAGCTGTAATCTTTTTTTAATATTTAAATAGCGATTAAAGCTGTAGAGGCATGCTGTATGTAGATATCCATCACTGGTGGCTATTAGCTTGTGAACTGCTTATGGTACCGCTTGGGGCGTATACGTTTCTTAAACAGTGTATTGCAAATTTATGTTAGTAGAGTCGTTAAGACTGTCTGTCTATCATAAGCACAAAAAGTTTGTTCGAAAATAAAGGGGACTGTTTTATGGAGTTGAAATAAGCCATAAAGTGATTGGAAACGTTTCATAAAATGTTGTTTTGACTGCAACAAATATTACAACTGAGGAAGATGAATACTTCCAAGTACCTGGCGTAGGCGATGAATAAGAAATAAAAAACAGCAACAAAAAAAAGATATAAACAAGTAAAATATATTAAATTTTATTACTTATTTTTTCGTGGACGCCATATACTCATAGTTTAAATGTTAATTCAATATGGTTTAAAATGCACTGAATATTTTAAAGTAATAAAACTGATCTAATCTAATAAAATAGTTCCTCTCTACAGGGAAATCCATTTTTGTATAATAATATTCGAACGACCAGAATTTAAAACAATTAATTTTTTCCGCATTGAGCCAATCCTCTTGTTGATTCAGAGTGAACATTGGTCTGCAGCATCTTCAACATGAGTTCATTAACTTGGTTACACATTGCCCACTCATCTTGTGCTATATCTAATTTGCATCTCAAATGACAGATCATTCGGAGACTGGTAGCCCCAACCTTGCTCAGTCATTGATCTTTTCCGCGACGATCTTATGCAATCTGTACGATTCCAAAATGAATGAAACTGAAAGCTATAAGAAAATAATAGCAAAACAAACGGAATGTGTGACGTTAGTTTATTTATATCGGTTATGTCTCACATATGTTTTGAGTATAAGCGAATCCATGAAAAATAATTACAGCCAAATCGTATGCCGGGCATTAATTATGTACATATATGCAATGTTCGGATGCTGACGCGTGTTACGTTTGTTTACTAATATATTTTTATTTTTCTCTTTTAAGGATGAACCGTTAAACACATTTCTTGACCTTGGTGAGTGTCGAGAGCTGGAACAATATTCTCTTAAGTGCATACCAGAAAAGTGCTCTTTCAAGGCAGTAAACAAGAAAAAGGAAATAATTGGTGTTTTTCTGAATGGTCTTATGTACAGACCAGTAAGTCCTTAAAAATTTTCTTTGAAACAATATAATTAGAACGTATGCTTTCAGAAACCGACAGATAAACATGAAAATGCTGCAGATTCCTGTGAACATCCCAAATTCAAGAAAATTCTCACCCTAATGGACAGTATTGAGAACAATTTCGATATCTTTGAAGCATTCCCAAACGCCGATGTTATATTAGATGGAAAAATTCTTTCCGTTAATACAAACTACCGTGGTTTGGGTATAGCCGGTCGTTTAACTGAAAAAGTTTTGGATTACATGCGTGAAGAATCGATTCCTGTGATGCACGTTCTTTGCTCAAGTCACTATTCTGCCCGCGTCATGGAAAAACTTGGTTTTCATGAAGTATATCAATTAAAGTATGACGATTACAAGGTCAATGATGAAGTTGTCTTTCGGCCAGCGAAGCCGCATGAAGCAATCAAAATCCTGGCTAAGGAAATAACCATACCATCAAAAATTTGAAAGAAATGTGTTCATAGATATGCATTGATTGTTAAAATTTTGTAATTTAATGTTTGTCATATTGATTCAAACAGAATTTAATTTTTGGTATTGGAAAAAATGTTATTTTTATTGCACAGAGCATCTGAAAATAGGTGTTACAATGTCAAAGCGCTTATTTTTGTGATTATTTTTATTATTTCTTCGTTTTTTTTATAACGCTTAAATACTGACGAAAGTTAAATTAGTACATGTATACCGAGTTGTTTCGCAAATCAAAACAAAGTTTTGAAAGTGTTGATAAATATACAATGTGTCAATTGTGTAGTTAATTATATTTATTATTAATCAAGTTAAAATATTAAGACAAATGTGTAAAATAAAATATTATTGAAAGTTTGACGGTGGTAACGTACAAATTTTGAATTTAAAACAAGTATGATAGAGCCTACAACGCTCAAGTTATATTATTCTATTAATTTGCACAAATCAATGTACATACATATGTAGTTTTGTTGCATATATGATATTGAAATAAAAACATACATAAAATACAAAGAGTTTATGTTCCTTTTCGATTTCTGAGTTTGAAGAGCTAAATGCGAAAAGCTGAGCAGTGCTAGGGTTGTCAAGTAACAAATCTACCTTTTACAAGATATAAACCATTTTAGTTAGCATGTTCTACTATAATTTTTTCGTTATATTTTATTTAAAACAGGAGTTCTTCCCCAAAAACCATAGTTGCTTATTTTGACTTTAGGTGCTAATTTCCAAATTCGAACACCTTTCATCTTGACAAATTAGGTTGTGGACATTTTTGTGAGAACAACTCGAGCTTCTTTATATAGAATACATTAACAACTAAAATGTTTCAAGAAATATGCTTTCCCAATTCTTTTGCTTTCAATTATCAAGCCAGATTTTCATACATATTTTTCATATACTTTGTAATTTCGAGTTATTGACGTTCCACTGTGTACCATTATTGTTTGGACTAGAATCATTGCAAACATTCGCAACCGTAATCGCTAAGCGGAACCTTCGAATAGATTTTTACACCTGCAATTATCAAAGGGAATGTAAGCACAGATATTTTAAACCAAAGAATTGAAGAACAAATTGAAAACATCTCTGAGCTAAAATGCTCTGAGTTTGATATGTCTGATACTTTACCATTGGAATTTTATTTGAGAAGAAATTGATGATTTACTAACTAATTCGGTGGCACTACAGCCCACAAAGGAGTAAGGTCTTCTTTAGAAAATACTCATGTTGTTCGTGTTCGATTCTCGGACGGGACAGGTCCCTTCTATTCGTGAGAGAACAGCAGCATACACAACACGAGTAGTTGTTGTAAAAGCTAGGCCCTGGTCCCTTGTCGGCTGTAGTACCACTCAATTATTATTATTATGCGTAGAGAGGTTCTACAGTCTTTTTTTTCAGCATACAATTAAAACTACATGAGTGTTGTCAGGAACTCGAAAGTGGCAGTCTCGTGAAAAAATGCGAAATGAACCGTCCAGGAATTGAAGTGTTATTCGACGCACAACCTCTTATGATATGGCGCACAATTGATAGCTTACTGTTTTATTATTATTTTATCTCCATCATCTCCATCATAAACAGCTCTTTTATAGAGGAAATCTTCGAAAATGTTAAAAATTATATTTATTTAATACACCAAATAAATTTGTAATTGCTAAACAACCGATCATTTAATAAATTATCAAAAATAAATACATTTTGTGTTGTTCTTGATAGACTCATAAAGCTAACACACCTTTGAAAATCGGCATCCGCTGCAAAAAAAATCGTCTTCCCTAGCATTCCTAGTATGGACCGTTAATTTAGAATTTGCTTGGTCTATGAAAATCGACACCATCATATAATTCAAATATCGAATATTAAATAGAACAGAAGAACTCAAATAATGTATAAACATACATATGTACAAATATATATTACACTTTCAAACAATTTAAAATTTGCTACATCACACAATTTTCGCTATTCATATAACTTGAAAAAATATCAAAGGTATATCCTGACAAATTTCTCCAAATCTTTTATAGAGAAAACAATGATGTTTTAGTCTCATGAGGACCTTGTAAGGAATCTGTCGACCATTCTCTTTAACTGTTCGTCATTTCCGAATTTGTGAGCATCAGCCCGAACAGCAGCATGATGTTCTCCAGCTTCTTTTGATGTAACGTCTAATTGTGTTCGATTAAATGTGAATGAATGTCTTAAAGAAAATATTATTTAACAATAAAGAATATAATTGTATAATTTCTTGCACATACTTCACTGATATAATTGCCATTCCGATGCTTATCATGGCGAATACAACCAAGCCAATAACAATTTTTCCGTTCGACATTCTTTGAATTCCTCTTATTCCATAATAAGGACCAGGATTTGGATCATAATCAGGCTTGATTTCCCAGGGCCTATAAGCAATATTAAAAAAACGTGTAGACCATTGTTTTGCATTGTGCTTGCCTTTGTGTGTGGAATATGACTTTATATGCATGAATGACAATCATAAAATTGCTAAGTTAAATTAAATTATAATATCTCGTCTCAATCAGTTGTTATATTCATTATGGATGTATGAACATTGAGTTAATTATTCGCGCGCGTCGGTTATTAATTTGTATTTAATCGCTTTAATAGATAATAGTTCTATTACCCATATACAGTCGTTAGTTCAACACAAACATATATGTATGTACATACGTATTTTTATAATTATTACCTATGGATTTCTGTTTTTTTGAAGCCCGAGCTGGCGCTACCTGCGATTCCCCTTGCTAGCAGGTCTTGATCGTATGCATCCCGCGTAGCAGCTTTTCCCAATACTTGGTAAGCTTCTGATATTTTAACAAACCTGGCAGTATCTTTAGGATTTGTTTTTGCTCCTTTTGCATCCGGGTGGTACTACAAAAAGTTTAAAAATAAAGATTAAACTTTTGAATCGATTATTTCAAGATCGTGATCCCGAATATATGTACATATTATGCACACTGTTGTGCAATAAGTCAAACCAAACCATTTGCACGAATTATGAAATGTCAATTATGTTTAGCGTACAAAGGGAAATGATATATTAATGGAGGTTTCAATCTATGCACATGTGTGTGCATTCACTAAACATCTTATCGATATCAACAAAATAATCGCAAAGTTTGGTGTGTTTGAGCTTTTTCAAGGAAGAGTACATTGCATCTTAGATCTTTCAAATAAAAGAAATGAGCACACACAAACAAGGTATTTCACAATAAGCATGGAAGGTTTGTAGTGCGCACCCCCCTTTCCCTACATAAAAAACGCATTTTTGTCAAACTTAATGTAATACACATAAGTACATACATACATATGTACAGACTTCTTATACCTCCTTAGACAATTTTATAAAGGCTTCGCGAATTTCCTGGGCGGTGCAATTTCTTTTTAGATTTAAGACATCGTAATGTGTTTGTGAGTAGCTGCAGTAGGATCGGCTACTAGAAATAAATGGCACGCATAAATTAAGAGTTATTCTGTATTAAGCGGTGTTACACATACATTTGACACAGAGATTTATGGGAAACAAGTAGAAAACTTTGAAGCATTTTATAATTTACGATTACTTTGAACTGAAAAAAATTCCATTAATGAAAACAATCAGCTGTTTTACAGATGTCAAACACCTTCACTGACAAGTGGTAATAAGTCACAATTGTAAATTCTGCGAAATCGATTGTGACTGAAAATTTTTCTACGGTTCATGTCTTAACTAAAATTATTTCCCCGCTGAAATAGAGGTATACCGCAGGGCGTTGGGATATTTCCAATTGCAATTGTGGAAAATTGTGAAAAATATTTGAATCTCATTTGTCTCTTTTTCTCTATTTCTTATGTACTTGAAGTTCAGGATATGATTAAATCTTATCTGTTTTACCTTCTTGGGGATACTGAAATCAATTGAATGATCAAACATAGAGTTAATTTAAAATTGAGTTTTATTTAAACAAATAACATGCAGATGTAAAACTATTTTATTCATTATTACCGCAATAAAATGTATGACTTACTCTCACCTAGTTTTTAAAGTCCTTCTCATTATGGAACTTAAATTCTTCCACATAGCATTAGGACCGTTTTTCACTTGACGTGACGTGTTGCTTAAAAAGCTTTGTAATTTCCTATTGCTATTGGGCCGGCTATCTTGTGTCGTTTAAATTACTTTATGTTACGCCTATCTCCCTAAAATTGTGTGTTATTGCCTAAAGAGTGCTCTTGAAATTCGGCTATATTTTGTATGGGAATGAGATATAGCCGAATAAATTTTCTTTTTACACGGTTTTGATCTAACATAGCCTTTGATTGATGTCGTTTTTGTACGATTTTATACCAATTAGTTTGCATTAAAAAGGAATTTTGTTGAAAGCCACGAAAGGACGCAACACAAAATATAAATGAATAAAAAAAACAGAGCAGATCCCTTTAAAAACGAAATAATCGCATGTACTTAATGCTGGTATCCACACACCATTCCTGCAACGTATGTTTCTGCCGTGTAAAAACAGTGTTATGTTTATATATGTGGCCAAAGCGTCGTAGTGGGTAAGTGCATAGAGTATCCTAAGTTTGATTTCTTGACTGGTACATCTCTCATCTATCTTGACCGCACCACCTCTTTCGAGTTACTTACAACGCTCAGAGAGTACTTATTGTCTATAAAAAGAGTCGACAATGAACTTAACTAGTCATGAGACAACAAAAGAACACACAACATGAGTAATTGCTAAGGAAGCAAAACCCTGCTCCCATGTGAAATGCAGCTACTACAATTTTTTCCGACTGTCCTTAGTTTTTTGAATGAATCATATTTAGAAAGAAAGACATCTTGACCTTTTCTTTTGCTTCCAATTGAAATGAACTTGCTTATTGTAATTCTACACTTGTATACTTATGAGGTTAATTTTGGTTGATGCCCTTTTCAACTTGTGTTGCCCGTCTCCGTCTAGTAAGTGCTTTGTCCGTATGACCAATGAGAGGAAGACTAATCGAAGGTTTTGAATTAATTCAATATATCTCGCCATTAATGACTTATAGGCTCATGGCTTGGGAGCTCCAATCTTTTAATTCCGATGGCGGGACCAGCTCAGACGGAAAAATTATTTTTTTTTTAATGAAGCTCAGCACTTATTGTACCTTTCGCAGCAGAAGAGGCATTATTAAATGTTATTTACTTACAGCTTCAGTACTATTAAAAATAAGCCTGTAAGCTTAATTATAATAATTGAGTGGCACTAAAGCCCACAAGGAAGCAGGGCCTAGCTTCTTTGGCAAGTACTAAAGATTTTAATGCTATTATTCTCTTACATGTAGAGAAAACCTAATTTTCACTTACCCACTATGCTACAGTGACCACAGGCTAAACCAAACCAAACAAACAAAAATACACATTAAACGATATTTAAGTTTTATAGTATACATACATATATTTACAAAATACAAAAGTTTAGCATATAAAAAGTTCCATTTAAATAGTTCGTAGTGATAAAGTTGTCTTAAAGTCTTGCGTTACGGAAGTTGTTCATATGAATACTTTAGGTTATTTATACAAAAAATGCAGAGATTTAAAACAATAAAATTAAAATACTTAAAACACTTAAAATACAGTTTTCTTGTTAAGAAAAGTAAAGACAATGTTATGGAAGTTTATCTATTTCGTTCGATTTAAATGGTATGATGATAGGGATACTTTATTCGATTTGCATTTGCCGTATGTAGGCAAAAGGCGAACTATACATTCTTAAGCGAAGTCACGTCCGCTTTCCAGTTTCCTCATCTACAATAAATTTATCAAAAAACTATAAAATACTTATTTTTGGAGAAACCTCCACCTTTGGGCACTAACCTCGCGCTCATCTGCGTTGGTCCTGTACTTGTCTGAAGAGTCTGAGCGATCTGCGGCTGGTTTCTCAAGAGCTTGTGTATAGATAAGTGCAGCAGCTATACCACCAAGAATTGGTCCAACCCAATATACCCAGTGATTGCTCCAGTTATCAGTCATGACAGCGGTACCTAGAGTTCGAGCTGGATTCATACTGGCACCAGTGTACCGGATTGTACCCAAGTGACCGAGGGTTACTGAGAGTCCAATTGCCAAAGGTGCTGTGAATCGTGAATCTTTAAAGATTCAACAAATTGAATTATTCGATTTAGTTAAATTAATAAGGTCTTGAATTTACCAGGCTTGTTAGCGTCACATGCTCCAAATACGGTGAGTACCAATACCAAACCAAGGAAGAATTCTATTCCCATACCTTGGAGTGGTGTGATGTTCGGGGCCAATGACGTATGACCTAATCCGTAATAGTATTGCTCATCAATAAGTGTCTAGTTTGAAAAAATAAAGAATATCAATGAATGAGACAATTGACAACTGATTTTTAGTTTCTGCTACCTTAACCGCAGCCGTACCGGCTATTGCCCCAATACATTGAAACAGTATGTATAATACGCTGCGAAGAACACTTATGCGGCCGGCGGCGAGCATACCCAATGTCACAGCTGGATTTACATGACCTCCGCTAACATGCCCGACAATCTGTATATAAATGCGGTGAGAATTAATTAATTTAAATTTCAAATGCATTTTCAATTGAGGATCAGTGGCGGCTTAACATGTACCGCAAAATGTAGGTGGCGGAAAACAAAAATCAGCCGACAATAATGGAAAGATGGAGTAGGTAAAGGAATGGATGATCTGCATACACCATTTATTAACTGTTTCTTATTCTCAATGAATAAGGAGTCAACTCCTTCTTGGATTACAAATGAAGGTCGTGTTTTCAAGCCACAAGAAAGATAAAAAATATAAATCTGGTTGGAGTTGAATTACTTAATGAAACTCCAATTGAATAGTTACCTCCCAAAATCACGACCTGTCACATAATAATTATTTATTCAAGAAAAATGCCCATAGTAAGAACGTTGATGTTGCAATACCTGACCAAATTTGGTTAACTCGCTTTTGTGCGTGAGTAATGTATAATTACTTTGCCATTGACATAGCTAATAAAAAACTATGCCACTTACCGTAATTGCCATGAAGACACCAAGACCAAATGCGAGTGCCTTAAATAGCCCATCCTCAGGCTGTGTACAAGCGCCACACGCAAAAAAGTTCAAAATCAAGTTTCCTAATGTAAATAAAAAATTGTATGTAAAATTTGCGTTCACGAAGTATGGTGTGTACAGATAAGCTTTACCTAAGAATTCTCCAACCAGCGCTTGCCACAATCTTTGGTTCTTTGATTTGAGTTCATTGATTCCGAGGTTGTATTCAAACTTACCAGCCATATTGTAAGTTTTAACAAGTGATTAGATTCCTGCAAAAGTTAAAGGCGTTTAAAATTTTCAATAACATCAAATTCAGTCTTATGCTACATTAAAATCACATGGAAATAATCGTTTTCTTCTTATTCAGGTGATATGATATTGCCGATCACTGAACGTTATAAATTAATAAATAAATCCGCAGCGAAGGTTGTATCAATCAATTTATTTTCAGTTTACGATCCTACCGTCAGCCCAATTTATGATATAAAACTGGTGAAAGAGAAGTCGCTATTTATGCCTTCAAATGAAAGATTTTATCTGTTGTTTTCTTTTTAGATTTTATTATTGTCGATCACGTTAATCGGAATTGGTTTGCGTGGTTTTGAGTATCATCAAGTGGGCTATTTAAATTTGTACAAGTATCGCTGTCAGGCACTTAACAAGCAACGAGATATGACGTTATGACGTTTGATTGAATGATGAGCCTAACTGTAAGTGCTTTATTTAAAAAGTCTGAGATTTGTTTGAGCCTTTATTATTTAGATTAAATCATTTACTTTGTCAAATAATTCTTCCAAAAATTATGGGACATGCCTTACCATCTGTAAACATGTTTAATTTTCTAAGGTTTAATGTCTATCTAACGATAAATCTACATAAGTAAAGCATGGTGCTTAGATGACATATGTAATTAAGTATCGTAAGCATTGTGTATATTTGTATACTATTGTAGTTTGAAGTAAACTACTACTACACAAATTATGTAATTCTAAAGGTAGTAAAAATTGTCACTATGAAAAACTTCGAATAATAGTTCAAATAGTGAAAACAAGTCGAAATATTTTTTTAACCAACCCCTGTTGATAATTGCTAAAATTACGTTTAGTCTTATAAAGTGGTGAAATTGCAGATAACTGTATATACACACTTAAATACGATATTTATTATTCACAAACATGATATTTTAGGAAATGATGTCAAAACATTGAAGAGACTGTTTTCAAGATCTAAAAGCTTTTTTTTAGAGAATAAAAAAAGAAACAAAAATTCATAAACAATAAAAAAAAAACAATTTGGGCGGTTATGTAAATATTTTTCTATGAGCACATATTTATTATTTAAGTTGAGTTCTTATTAGTTGAACATATTTTAATTCAACTCAAAAGTCCTCACGAAGATCTTTGAAGTGTCTCTTAGGCAGTACTTTATGTCATTCATTTTATTAATATGCTATTTAAAATTGCCCATTAAAGTAGCGTAAAATTGAATTGCCTCATCTCGATGATACAATCCGTTAAATACGAGATATATGTGTGATACATATAAAATGTTGAATATCACTTCATTTAATTTGTCTGCTTGTCGAAATTGTATTTTAAGTGGTTGCTGTTATGAATGATCTCTACGTATGAATGTTGTGCCAGGTAATCGTATATGAATCATATCATTTATCTCCTTATTAGGAGATATGTGCGTAAAAGGACATAATCTGCCAAGTTCGATAAAACAGAAGCACAATGTATTGTCATGTAATCAGTTCCAATTGTATAGTCAATTTTTAAAAATATTTTCCCCTTCTTTGTAAATATACGTGAAGCGTGTATATACACAGCGTGTGTATAACTAGAAATGCACTTCACTATTTTCAAAACAAATAATTTAGCAAAACAACTGCAAAACGAACGAAATGCGATCATAAAATCCGGAAAGTACGTGACGAGAAGAACAATTTCCCAGCACCATGTCCAAATTATTTGCATCGTGTGTTCTTAAATTCTACCAAACGAAGCAATAAACCGCATGTTAACATGTGAATAGAATACAGGATGCCAGGAGGTTCACCCAACAATCAAATATTTATATTTTTAGACGGTTATACAAATGTTGAACACATCTCCAACAAAGGTACATGTATGTACAGTCTGGCAGTGCTAATCATGACTAACATCCAAGCAGAACTGACATCATGCCTCAACAACCAATCCTAGCTATACCATCACATGTATGAGCCGAGTAATCTCACCTTGAAATGAGTACTTTTTTTGCTGGAACAGATTGTTTTCAAGATCATCTAGCATTACTGCTGTAATGGTATACTGAAAGTGGTCCCGCCAAAACAACATTTGATTACAAGTGCTTACTAGGAGAACCTACCTTGTTAGCTCACGATAATGTCATTCCATTAAATCGGTGAGAATTGATCACGGTGTGAACGAATTTGCTGAATGAGCTCAGCGATGGATGGATTAAACATATGTATGTGTGTACAAGCTTCGTTGGTTAGACAAGATTGCTGAAGATGATCGAATTGGTGCGATAGAATATTCAGTAGTGGCTCAACGTGGCTTAGTCAGAATTTTAATTGAAATAGCGTACCCACTATTGAAGGAAATAGTAATAGAAAGTCAAGTAGTTTCTCTCTGATAAGAATTCACTCCACTCAGACATTTCGTGAACTCAGTGGGTGGAAGATTAACAACAACTTGAATGATGGAATCCGTTAAACAAAAATTCTAAATTAGATCACGCGTTGAATGGCGGTGGTTGGTAATAAATGCCACCTTTCAAGTTTTGCATTATCAGACGAACAATTTCTGATAGTACTTTAGCTATGGATAAGTATTCGACACCGTCCTATAATCAGCACTGAAATTGGCATGTACAAATAAACTGACAAATTACATCTTTCTTCGTGCAATTCAGGGAATGTTCAATTAACAATTGCTTCTCATATGCATCGTGTCGTATTTAAAGTTCTTAATGTATGCCTTCATCACTATTCTCATCTGTTGGCACAGTGTTGGCAATTCGTACAACAATAAAGAGTCGCTCTAATTGCCGCGTATCTGATCTATGCATAAATTGAGCTTTTAGAATAACTAAGCGCGGGTGAAAATGTTAATTGGTGTTAATATGTGGGATTTGGTGCTAATCCTAATTATTTTCTGGCTTTTTTTTAAGTGTTTTAATTGATGGATTTACCCAAGATGTATTCATTTTGTTTTGTTTTCTTCTCTTCTCAGTCAAAGTGTGCATAAGCACTTTATTTATTATGTCATTGCGCAATTTCTTATATACATTCCAAGAAAATATGATGAGTCTTAGATTGCTATTCAACTAACAATCACAAAATCACACATTATGTACCTAATCTTAACAATCTTGAATGTCTTATCTAATTTGGTATAGAATTAATATAGATAGGTAATACTTTTTATACGGCGACGTTTAAAAATGTGCCCAATTTAGAAAATGACAAATCTATTTCTATCTGGTTCCTACATGCTGAAAATTGAGACATTTGTACATATTGATACAGATTACATTAATTAGCAACTTTTATGTTCAAATGTTTGAATATTACCCGGTAAACACATTTTTGACGATGGTGTCTTAAACCAAATAAAAGCCAACAGGGCGTTTGACTTACTCACAGAGTTCAAAACTATTCCGTTTTAAATTTAAAATTTCATGCAAAATAATTCCTGCTAGAATCGTGAGTCATGCCACCAGGAATTGGAAAGTCTTCATCTCTTACAATTCAATTGAAAAATATAAAATCACTGTATCATACGTTTGACGCATTTATAAGACTGTAAAGTAACCGTTTGAAATGATCAGATCATCACTGAAACACGGTATCTTACAATTCAATTGAAAAATCTCTCTATCATACGTTTAACGCATTTATGAGACTGTTAAGAAACCGTTTAAAATGATCAGATCATCAGTGAAACACGGCATCTTATTGCACACACACAAGAACATAAGTCTGTTCAAATGTCGTATGTAAATGTACAAATGTAATTTGTAGACATATAGACAACATAGTTATGTGAGACTAAAATTCTTATTAACTTGAGCAATGTAACTAACCTTCAGAAATTTAGAAAGAAAAACATGTTCATGTACCACATTAGTTGTAAAATTAACAAATGCTAATTATAAAATTATTTAGACTTTAACACTCTTACTATTGTAGCTCGTACTATACAGATTTAAATTTAACAAGATTGTACTATACAATTAACAGCAGTGTAATAAATTTTGCACAAAATTAAGGACAATATATTTAAGAACATACCTTAACGCAAAATAATACACACAAAATTATCAGAATATTCGAGTAAATTATCGTAAAATTTATTAAAAGAACACAAATTCAAAACGAGAACGCTCAATAAAAGAAATGTGTATCATGGAAGAGCGTTATTCCCGAATACGATCACGTTTATTTAACACTCAACTCTCAACTGAACAAGCACAACACACGGCACACTGCGTAGAGGTCTTGGTTTGTTCTGTGCCAAATCACTGACTGACTCCCACTTCTGGTAAAACAAAATGCTGGTACTCAAGCAGATGCTTATTGAAGAGCGCGAAATGTTATACTGAGTGTGTAACAGTGCCGATCGTGCATCAAACCTGTGCCAGACTCAGTGATACATTGCAGCTATGCTGCTCGCACTTGCCGCTGTAGTTGAACGATTTGGAGAATAAGGTTGAAAGCGAAACTTTCGTGAATTCTTAGATTAAGTTTGTGGTCAAATTTGGAATTGCCTTGCTTTACTCCAACCAACGATAGGATATTGTTTTCTAGATGTAAATATGTATAACAGATAATTGTAGATATGTATGAGCATTTTAAATACAAGGCATGTTATCATGTGTTCGTACACAAGCTGAATGAGTCAATGTCTTCTTGATATGAAAAAAAACCCTCAAAATGCTCAGTGTAAAAAAAAAAAATAAATTTGAAGTTTGTTTACGTTTTTTTTCGAGTTGAAGGTCTGCAAGGAACCTGACGCAAATTTACTCATATGCGCACACCTTATCATGTGTAAGGAAATCCGAAATGAGGAATTTTGTTTTGCAGAAAACATTGAAAATTATCAAAAGTTTACTCTTTTTTTCCACATTTGTAAGTTATGTGGAACGTGATCTTTCTTACTAAGAATGATTGTGACTTGTAGTGAAATCGCTGAACCTTATCTTAAAAACGAATTTCTGAGCGATTCGGAAAATAAAAGTCGACAAATTATTTTTTAAGATTCGTGTACCTTTTGTCGATAAAAAAAAACAAAAATTATGTGTGAGCAATTACAAGGTAATTTTGTATACCCTTATTCTTGGCATAGATAAAGTGAGCATCGGTTTAAAATTTTTAAAATTACTTACTGTCTAACAAGTAAGCAATAATGCAACTGTCATATATACATAATATCTAAAATATTAAAATTCGTTAATAAATAAAATAAAACGAGAGTATTAAAAACTGAATTTCACAGTCAATGTCCTCCATTCATATAATCTGAGGCAGTCAACAAAACTATAACTTAAAGTAATATATTGAAATAAAGTATCCGCTTAATAGCAACTTTCAGAAAAAACTCATGAATGTTAAACAATAAGATTTATCTACGGCTTTAAGCTAAAGCTACCAATGTGCTGATGATTCGGGAATTAATTGAAACCCAATGTTTGCATGTAGGTATACGTATGTATGATAATAGCTTACATTAATCACATGCAAGTGAATCATTTTAATCATTATCATCATCACGACTGAGATGTCAGTCAAAAACAAAATTGCCTTGAAAGGCTTACTGTTGTCGTTATAAAAACAATTCCAGTAGTTGCAATACGGACGGATGTAATTTCAAATACCAGGCCGAACTCGTAATGGAAAATAAAATATATTACCTTAGTGATGTATACCTTTCTTAAGAATTTTATTGCTTATATGCACAGTTGCATACTTGTAGGCTTTGTGTTTTTATTCAAAAACAGTGGAATACTGAAAAGAATGTCAGGATTTATGTCAATCGTTTTATTGCTTAACATTTGTATATGTGATTTTTTTGTTAGTTTTTCAGTTTTCAGTTTTAATATAAATGTGATATAATTTGTAATAATTAAATCAATAACTACGAAAGCTTACACTGGTAGTGTGGTTTGCCAATTATTTTAGGCTTTCAAGCAAATTTAATTTGTAGTCATTATAACTTATAATGATTGAATGTTAAATGTGTGTTGGTTGGCGTTACATGTTCCCTAGTGAACAGAGAGTAACTTATTTATTTGAGTTGCTTGAGTTGCGAGAAAGCAATAGTATGCTTTCTCGCAAATGAAAGAAACCTATAGTTTAATTTCGACACGAAACTGTGAACTTCGAGAATATTTAAATAGAAGTGCTGCAATTTGCGTGTTGCCGGCAGTTTCAAAGTTACAAGGTAAACTTCAGACTAACGAACATTCAGCTCAGGAGTTAGACCGAGACATTTTTAAATTGGAGTCTAAATAATATAAGCATTGATTCATTGAGGATGAATTTAGTTATGAACGCTACATAGAAGCAGTTAAGGAAATTGATCAACTTTGCTATTAGCACCCCAATTTCGTCTTTATTGGCTTAGCATAACTCTACTTCGTTAAAATTAATAATAAAAAATATACTTTTCTCTGTGAATATGTTTTACATGTGCATTCTGGAAAATAAACATTCATTATATATGGTTTGTTGATTGACAGTACTGAAATGTTTTTTTTTACTTTGTACGTTTATATATAAAGTTTTTCTGATTGTGAAATTTGTTTGATAAGAGGATACACGTATAGCCTTTAAAAAATTACGGGAAAATTTCCATCAGTATAATGATGCAATTGAGTACAAGGTTTTTCCTGCATTCTTTCCCAACGACAATATCTTCATAATTATGCATGCATACATGCATTCTTGAACAACACAGTAATCGACAGTGCAGTGAGCTCTAGTGCACTTCACCGTAATTACCTACTGAGTTGTAATCCTGTCGGCAAAAATATATACATTGGGAATCAATATTCTACACGCAAACCATACCTCCACTTGAAACATATTCGATTTGATAGGATACAAAGAGGATTCCAATCACTACTTCCTGTTCCTAATAGACTCTATCAAATCCAACTAATGCACAGTAGTGAGTATATTCTTCTTTTTTTGCTTATACCCTTGAGAATGAAACGATATTTTTGTCACATGTGTTTTTTTAAATATGATAATATCATAGTACACATATGCATTTTTTATATTGTCTGATTCAACTTTTATTCCCCGAGCTGACCCACTAGCGTCATAAACGTTTCTTTTTATAATCTGGAAATTTGTGGTGCAGAGTGATTCAATGGTAACCAACCCTTTTTTTTCTATATGTTTATACCATAGCATATGGTAATTAACATAACAATGAAAAATAAAAACATTCCAAAATTTGTGCGGTCACCATTTTCAAGTGCATCTCAAGCTCCACACCTTCGCAAAATAAGAGTTTTAGGAAATGACCGCGTATATTCAAAATGAAATAGAACGAAATATCCGCGTTGCACAAGTACATATTAATAACTTAGATCTTGTCAGGCGTTTCAAGGCAAATGGATATTTGTTACAGAATGTGAAAAACCTGATGCGTCGCACAGTTTAGACATTCCAAACACGTACAAGAACGTGCTGATTTTTACAAATACAGAAAACTGTGAAAAATTAATTATTGCACAATATGGACTTTCCGCGGTTTCAACTGCACAAAAAGAAAAAAAATATTGATTAAGTTTAGTCAACGCTATAACTATATGGCATGCGACCGCTTTGACGGAAATAATCGAACAATCTTTCTTTCATGTTAAAAGTATTGTTGAGTGTAATAATCTTAATATTCACATCAAGTAGACGTCTCGAGACTTGGCATAATTTGCTGCGGAATGCTCACAGGGTATGGCACTAGGGTGCAGTTGGGAAATGGGACATACAGTTCTCTAATGCATCTTTGGTGGACTATTAACGACATGACATTTATTGTTTGTTTATATCGTAACTTTTGAATGGGGGACCCTGCATCTATAAAGAGATGAAAATATTCAAGTTTAAAAACAAACACATCTATAATCGAATAATAAGAAACTTGTATGATTTGCCTATGAGGCAGATATGCTCATATAATCAATTTTCGATTCCCAATATTTGGTCGTCTATTAATAGCTTAATAATGATATTGTAAAACGATGGTTGTCATGAATTACACAGATATCTTGTCTTCCATAAAATGTTCGCTTTTATGTTGTGATAACGAAAACAGACAGATAGAGAAGAAATATCTGAGAGCAAAGTCACACCTGTTTGACGGATGTACGTCTCTCTACAACGTCTTCTTAGTAAAATTTTGTGAAAACATATAAATTCATGTTTATGATACTGTTACTATGATGGGACATCCTTAAGTTGTGCTTTGATTTAATGACGTTAGAACCATGGTGTGTGTATTAATAAGCAGACACTTTTTGACACCCAAGTCATACGTAACATTTTGCAATCGTATGAGTACATTTTATATTATTTATAACATTTGCTTAATATTATTTTTATTTAGTTTTACCAAGACAAAATTATATTTTTCATTACTTGTACCATCAATCTTAGATCAAACATGATCTCTAGATGCTAGATAATTTCGTAGCGGAATGATTTTAATTAATTGGCCAGCGAAGAAAATATCAGTCGCCCCCTGCCAACCAATAAGTCGATATATCAAAAAGTAACGAGTATCGCCAAAGTGGTTTGATATCAGTTGCAATCAGTTTGCAGAGCGAAAGATATTATCATGATTTCGATTCCATCTAAGGGTATATAACGCCATCCGATTCGATGAACCACGTCAGTTGTAGAAAACTTTCTTCGCAATGGGTAAAACAGCAGCATAATCTCTCTTGTTCATCATATTTAAATCTATTGTATTTAGTGATTCTAGGCGTGCTATCGGCATTTCTAATTGCCTCTGCTCAGGTTCATATCGTCAAAGGCACCCAACCTAGCTATGAATGGCTATCGTATAACCCGGCAGCAGAGCGGATTCCTCAGAACGCTATCGTTGCGGGATACGATGTCGACGGAGCTGTGATCTACATTAGCCAGATGCGAGTGAACAGGGAGAGGATACCATCACAATTGATCCCTGAGAAAGCCACCAGTTATGCTGTTTTCAAAGGAGACGTTTATAAGAGCAGCCTTACTGCTATATCCACTCCGATTCTCTGTGGTACTGGCTACTCTTGGACATACGCTTCTATTGGAAATTTCCCAAAAAATGCTATCCCCTGTGGTAAGACTGAAGCGGGAGAGGTTTTGTATGTCGGACGTGCTGAATATAATGGGTCAATGATTGTTGGATCAGTTAGTCCCAAACATTCAGCCCTTTTCGCTACCTTCAACGAATCTAGAATACAATGGTTTGCCACGTACAAGGTTCTTGTTGCCAATGATGTCGATCAGTGGGTGCGTTCGTCATTCGACGACTTTCCAGAAGATGCCGTCGTTGGAGGATACGACAAAGCCAAACGCGAAATTTATATTGGACTAGTACGAGTTGGAAACCAAATTGTTCCAGCACAAATTCGTCCAGACGAAAATCTGGCTCTTGCTTCCTATCCAGGTGGTATTGAAGAATCGGACAATTTCATGGTCCTCACCGGCAACAAATACCGATGGGTGACTGTGAAAAAGGGGAAAATACCAGATAACGTTTTGATAGCCGGGCGAAACGATGAAGGCGAGCCTATGTATGTTGGCCGTGTTATGTACAAGAGACTCATGTTGCACGGAGCACTCCTAGCTTCGGAAAAGATTCTGTACATTAATTATCTGGGAAAACTACGCACTGTAGAGACTGGATATGAAGTTCTTGTTCGTACGGAAGAAGTATAAATGAAGCAGCACCTGATAACAGATTATAATATATGGGTATTAAAATGCATTTGCTGAATTATATGAATATCCTACTCATTTTTTGTGACCAAAGTTATAAAGAAAAATAAATTTCTCAAAATTGATTGCTAGTTCTTAATGTGATTCATAGGCGGATTATCAGATTGCCATTAACATTTTTCTGAATACTAATGTGAGATTTACGTAAGAGTTGCAATATTTAACGGACGGAAGTGAAGATCTTTACCCAGGAATCTGTAAGTGTACACTAATTAGTTAATGAAAAAGTGAGTAGGCAGTCATTTTGAAGTTTCTAGACGGTTGGAAGAAATTATCTGAGTATTGTGTGACGATGTCTAAGTAATTGATTTAATGGTTGATTCTATGATAGCCGTGAGATGATCTGCTCAAGCAAAACAATTAAAGTTCACATTAAGCATATGTATATTGTCAATCTCGTGTGCAGGTATTATAGTATTACGAATTTCAAGCGTAATTTGACAGAGAGATTCGACAAACTGAATAAAAAATTCAAATATTTACGCTTTTCAAATGCGCAAAGGCAACAATGAGTTTTGAAGAACTTCGCTTGACGTCAGACTTATATCTTACCCATTCATCTAGGTTCACACAAGGCTATTTTGTCTCAGAAATTGTTATGAATTCTTCTTTGGTTCTTTCCAATTCGTTTTTTTTTTAAACTGTAGCACATCCTTTATACGTCGCTTGTCTTTTTATATTTTTATGTTTGCAGTCGCAAATGTGTTTGATATACATCGGATTATATCAAATTTTTAACATAAGCTATAAAAAAATTATAATAGCGGAATTACTTAAGTGAAAAAAGGAAAGATAATTTTACATAAAACAATAAAAGTGTATCATTTAAATGTAGTCCTACGTAATTAATTTACTATTGTATTTTTACACCATTTCAACCATGTTCTCACTTTTGCACGCAACTGGGACCGAAAGTAATTAATTAAAGTCATTTAACACATCAAGAAGCCCACACGCCCATTGAAACCTAATCACCGTAAAACTTTATCCCGATATCATGCAAAAACGAAACCATCCCCTTTCATTGCCGATAGAATACAACATGATATCGTGAGTTCAAAATTAGTTAAATCGTTTTTGTGACCAACGTACATTTGTATGTATCGAACTAGATACCACATGTGTATGTTAAGTCTGTGCTTTGAGACAAGTGTACAAAAGAAATATGTGTCAAGGTGAAATCAAAAACTCTGCTGACACCTAAGGCAAAAAATATTTTTCCAGATCGACTCACACCAGCTTGAAACAACTTAACAGCCAGTCTATGAGACGGCCAATTGTTTGGGCACAGAAACCGTACATTTCGCCCAATAGCGAATCTCTGGTGGTACCATTAACGACGCACAACTATCGACTACGGTAGAACTGTCAAAATTAACAAAAACTCATTTAAGCTTCCAAACCTCTCTCAAAGTCAAATTCACCCCAAAGCATCAGCAACCATGAACAAGTACCAACTACAAGTATTATCTCTGTGCCATGGTATGAATTTCAGGCAACTCAGTTTTGACATCACCTGCTCATCTCCGACGACCTTCAACAATAGAAACGCGATCTATAAAACAATACAAAAAATAAATGTTTACCATCTATATGCAATAAAAATAAGTGCAGGTCTTTTTAACAAAAGTTTTGTTTACATTTCACTATTAGAAATCATATTGCAAAGATACACTTGAACTAAAAAATATGTTTACTTTTGACACATACCTATGTATCTATATATACAAAAGCAAAAGGGGAGGAAAAAAATAACTCAGATTTGGCGAATTCTTATTCTCTTATGCGGACGTAACTAACCTCAATTTGATCCATTGTAATTGTGTCAATATTTCTTGAAACTGTTTGCATCAACTTGAGCGCCACTCAGTGTAGAAGGAAAAGCAATTGTGTTCAAATTACTTGTTTATAGCACCAAAAAAAGATTCCCATTTTGGGCAATCTTGATTGAGGACGTCTCTTAGGAGTTCGTTGGTTCGATGCCAATAAATGAAACTCCGCTTAAGATGTTAATATGGGACCAAAGATACGTTTATTAATAACAGTGGTAAGACCAGAGGTGTTACTTATAACATAATTAAACTAAAAACAATAATTTTTTTCTTTTAAAAATGATATTTTACTTACATACAGATATAATAAACAACAAATAAGAGGAGATTCCTTTTTAAAATAGTTCAATTGAATTTATATGCTGATGCTTGTGGGTTTAAACTATTGAAAATTGGGTTTACAGACTTACCAACGTGCAGCCTCCACACACTGTCAAGTAAATCACAAACAAAGGTATTAATTTTTCCGAAATCCCTCAACCCCGAAATATTGAAACACACTCTAAGTAAATCAAATATTTAACCATTTAGCGAATGATTCGGTTATCATATCACCTTTCCACTAGTTATAATTACGATTTACACACAAGTTCTGTTGATAAAGAGTAAACTCATCAAACCAATCAAACTACCAAATCGAACTGCAACGGACAATCAAACAAACCGCGTCTACCTCAACAGTAGAAGCCTTAAATAATACACCTCAACATCTCATTCATACTTCAATTTCATATTTCCTATCACTTTCAAAGCAAAACCGAAAAGGAATTGGTTTTGTTTGGTTGCAAGCCAACCAACAACAAACGACCAACGAACCTCCTTACTCGTCTGCCATTTGGCTCCGAATTCATCTAGCAGTCAGCCGCACAACTTTATTTCTGAAGTCGCTCGACTATATCAGTTTTGCGGCTTTGAGTTTCCATTTATTTCTATTCGAACGACGAAAGCGGCAGCGCAAGCAACCTGTGAGATAAATATCACGCAGACTCGCAGTAAATTAAATTTATAAAAAAAAACCTTTGCAAATGATTATTTCTTGAGATAGTAACTTACGTTCGAGCAGCAGGTTATAAAGTCCTCAGTCAACACCCAACCGCCAAGGTACAAAACACGTTGCTGATCTAAGTGAAAAAAGAACTTTCCTTCCAGGTACCCACATATTGTTTTGAACTCGGTTAATAGTTTTGGTTTAAATTGTTTTCCATTTGTGGATAGTTAAAGAGTAAACTTTCGAATAGTTGTCTCGTATCTCACTCAAGTTCAGTCTCCGAATCTGTGAGTTGTTTTCTTCTTCTGCGTGCACGTGTATTGTTTGTTAGTGCGTACCGTGAGAAATTGATTTTCAACTGCAGCGAGAATTTCAGTGTGTTCTTAAATCCACTACGATATAAACCATAGCATTTTTTTTGGAGTTGCGAAGCTGAATATCTGGGACGATGGTCGAGAAAGCAGGTTAGTGATTTTTCTGCGTACTTTGCTTTACAATATTTATGTACATGCATGCCTATGTAGCTCAGTTCTTTCTAATTTTGGAGGTTGTCGTCGCATTCGATTTCGAAAATAAAATAAAATTTAATCTTTGCTTTGTGTGTTTCGTTTCTGAGAGGTATAAAAATTAATAAAGTTTGTATTCGTTTATTTGTTTAAAATATAGTCTTCCCTATCAATATGATAATTGGATAGGTATGAAAAGATGTGTATTATACATACACTTGTGTAAATAAACAGTCGCTAGAATACTTTGTTACTTGATGTAGGTCATAGACTTTCCATCTGAACAATGTATCGTTCTCCAGAATATAACTAATTGTTTTCTATGTTGATTTTTTTTATTGAAGATCGTAAGGATTTTTTACAGCTCGAGCAACAAATTAAAGAAGTTTCGGAAAATTTGAATTATAAACTATAATATTATGCGAAAATCTTTTCAGATCTGTAAGAGTAGGAAGACTTCGGTTGATATTTCAAATAAAATGTAGATAATTGTTTTAGGGCAAACTGCAAATAGGAAGATTTATTTTCATTGATTTATGCAATATACGCCATACATGCAGTAAACGCGAAAAGCGTATAAATATAATACTTCAGCCTGTAATTCGGGTATTAAACGGAAGGCAAACTAAAGTTGAGTGGCGTGGAGATAAGTTCTTCGTAGCGAAAATACAAGTTCAGAGTCAAAGATATGATATGTGCACATAAGTTGGTACATAAGAATAGATTATTCAACATTATGGAGTTCATTCCCAATGCTAAAAAAAAAACTCGTGTTGTTTAAATAGAGATATAAGCAGTAAGCTCCCTTGAGAAGATATTAACAACAAGTTTTCTTTTTAAGATAAGATATTCTATTTTTAGTTTTAAAATTATCTTCAAATAAGTTTCTTCGCGGTAGTAGCACATGAGATGAACAACTTTTAGTTCCGACTTATTTGCCATATTCACAACTCAACTTGCCATATTTAAAGAGGAGCTTGCATAAAAATTAAACTCATTTCATTCCGATTAAATTTTGTGTTCCTGATAAATATAATATAATAAATTATTGATACATTTAAATTATGTCCATCGGTAAGAGAAGATATCAATAATATATATTACATTAAAAGAATATTTTTTAAATTTAGTGACACTTAAAAAACTGCATAATGTTTGTTGCTACAACATTGATCGTTATATGTGAAGTGATATATGCAACATTACAGAATTCATACTCCTCCTTTTGAAAAGACAAAAATTAATTTATATAACAATTTGCATTATGTAACAACGATGCTGGTTAATTGAATCTATATCCCATTATATTAAAGAAACGTATACACGGAAAAATGCTTAAATAGTGACTTTAACTTACTGATCATTTTCTTACAAAGCCGATTTTTAACCTTTCTTTTTACTGTTAAAACGCTACGAGTATATAAAAAGATCACCGAAATTCGACATGTCCTTTCATTAAGTAAATAAAATTAATCCAATTTGTCTTGCCCAGTTACATACATGTGTATGCGTGTCCAGTAAATGCGACAATTCTACACGTCTGACGCAAATGGCTACATGTTTACCAAAAAATCTGTATTTGTTTTTCAAAGAGATGTTCTTACAGATTTCTTTTAAGTACCCCATAAAAAATCTACTTCAATTTGCAAAATTTTAAGAAACGCGCAATAATTTACGAAAAACAAATCAAAGTGTAACGATTTGTTTTCTGCTTCCCGCACTCAATTACAAGTAAAACGACACCAGAAAGGTGAATAACCCGAACTCTCTTTGATGCGAATAAATGAAAATACATAATATTTCATTTGTCAGCCAAAAGCACGGTCAAGGATTTCCTGGTGAATGAATAATTCTGAATCATACATGTGGTATATTTTAGTAACAAATATTATCTGACTTACATATTTTTGTGTCTTTTAAATGAATAACTGTTTATCAGTAAGCCTACCATTCAATTTTATATTTCTCCACTTTATTGCACGGTCATATAAGTGTTTACTTGCCTTAATCTCACCACTTCTTTTTCCATTTATACGGTCGTATGTAGGGATATTTACATACATGCAGGTATAACTATTTTCCAAGTACTCACTTTGGCACTTCAATTAACATCAATTGCTACACAATTAAAGCCTTTTAAAAAAATAAATCAGAACTTTCGAGTGCCAAGAGTAAAAGCAAATAACAATTTAAAACATAAGCTAACATTCATGAATCATTGCTAAGTTACTCTCAGAAAAGGAATTCACAACACTAGATAATTTATGTTACATAATTGTGTCCTCGTCACTAAATCAGTTAGTATCTATAATTTTTTTAGTTTTGTATTGTATTTATCATGATCAGCGGACAATTTTCATTTCATTTACAAATAGTTACTTTTATTAGAAAATCAATACAGAGAGGTTACAAAGTGCATTGATTAAATTGAGCATTTATGGAGCCTAGAATCGGGATCAGTCATTTCGGTACTTGAAATCACAATAGATCATCTAATCTGGCAAAGACCCCGTTAAGCTTAACCCCCTAGTGACTAGCCAAAATCTTTCTTATGATTATATAATTAAAAAGGAAAAAACACTAATTATAGATTATTAGAAAAATAACAATTTTGCACTCTTTAGCTCTTATCAATTAATAAAACCTTTCTTGGGAGAATACTCAGTTGATATTTTTTATCTTTGCACAGGAATGCTATACCATAAAGATATAACAAAACGGGTCCACTTATAAAACCACGAAAAAACCGTGTGCATATCGTGTGCAGATTTAAGAACTTCTTGGTCAGCCATATTTTTTTATCAGTCCAGATTATTTCCCGATTACTAACGATTAGGACTCTTGGTCTTCTTACAAACATAATTTCACTACAAAAAGATTTTGTTAATTTGCAATTACCGATTCTGTCAGCAGATATTCTCTTCTTAACAATTTCAAAATTCGATATACATAAGTACAAGTAGAAGAATTAGCTTACACTCGATGCTGATTTTGATGCAGTAGATTGAAAGTGACTAAGCGCTCTTCGCCATATTGAATATGGCGGACTACAACAATAACATACTACCCCAAATTTGATAATTTATAACAGTCCATTTATCTGAAACTTTCATCAGTTCTATAAATTGTACAATTATCAAGTCGACTCTTATATATCAATATCGTAATTGATATCTGGAAAATATTATGATGTGATTAATATTTGTGGTGCGAGAAAACGAGGCTGACTTCCTCACATTTCATTTGTAGGTGTGGTTCATATTTTCGATATTATTATACCATAGGATGTAGATACCGTCGATGATGATATTACTTTTAAGGGGCGTGGAGACTTAAAAAGTAAAACACAAGCCTCGTCGTTAAGGTGTGTTTATAAAATAGTGTAACATCATTTCGCCTTTTGATTAATTTGATGAATTAATGTGGGTCACGTTAGTCTTCCTTATTGGAAATTAATAGAAAGGGGTTTAATCCCCCACAGTTTATTAATGAGGAGCATTTTTACCTTAATTCAGAAAATTATATAGAGCCCTCACGTTAGCTCGGAATCACAGATTTATTGTTTTACTTTACTTTCATTCTTCAAAATGTTTCTATATTTTGACAACAAATTCCTTATCAACCTTGAAGTAGTTTTATCCCAAATCATATTTTCTAAGGATGTTTTTATTCTCCTTTCGCTTAAACTTATCAGACGATCAAATTGGTTACAATAACATCAAAAAAGAAAACAAACCCAATTATTTTAATTCAATTGAAATGCATCATAGATTTATCATTAAAGTATATGAATAGAACTTAGTCTAAGCTTAACTGTTCAAATTCAGATAATCATGTGCTAAACTTCTATCATGCATAATGCTGCTCTCAACACATTTAATTTCGCAATCTAAAATATTATCAGTTAGAATTTAAAACCAAATCGTATCTAAAACAAATATAGCATTTTTTATTTTGAGGCGGTTCCATAAGATTGTTCACATTTACTCCATGCGACATCAGTGATATAAGAGCTGTCGTAAGGTCCAAGCCTGGAATTCGTGTTTTATATATTTTGAAAATTAATAAATAAAGTGTCACTAAAATAAATCACATGCACGAAAAACGTCAAGAACACGTGTTATGGCTTCTATCTAAATGGGCTATTTTTGTTGATTGATATCACTGATCGGTCTTAATCATAAATTCCTTCTAATACGGTAAGCCTATTTCTTATCAAAAAGTCCATATCATTTCCCTCATCAGGTTCGACAAGCTAATGGAAATTACTGTTAATGAAATACATTTTAAAATTTGTTTTTAATCACTGGGTTACAGATGGCGATCTCAATGCTCAATGATAAATAGATAATTGACAGTTAAACAACACTATGATGGCTGTAGCTACCACTATGGTAGCGGCAATGATAGAATGATAAATCAGATAGAATGTGATAATGATAGAATGTTTCTAATGCCAGTCTCTCTGGCATTAGAAACAATGACGTTTGTCGTCGAGGAAAAAACGAAATCAAACCTTCCTGCGTAGTCCGCGAATTAAAGCTTCATGCAGGGTGCTTCTGCATAAATTATTTGAAACGATGCATAAAATTTGCATAGAGACGTCGGTCTGACATTGCTTACATGGTTGCAGTAGAATAATCTATTGCTGCTAAGGGAAGTATTATGCAATAAAACACATGCAAATACAACTAACTTCCGCACAATAAATCTTCTGAAAGCAGTGTACGAAGATACTTTGGAAGCATGTGCGAGAATAAGCATTTATTTTTCACACCATATCGTTGTAGTTAATCACACTTTCTTCTTCAATTAAGGTCAGTGTAGGGTTCTACAGTAGGTAGTTTTCACTCGTCTTTGTACACACAAGTTTTTAAAAGTTAGCATTTGTTTACCGCATTGTTAAATGAAAAAAAAAAAATGCTCACTGTTGGGTGCTGTCGGTTGCCCTATGCATAGGAAGCTTAATTTTTAATAGTCGATTCATTGCACTTCAGTGACCAGAGTACCTGAAGAGGTGCTAGACACTTCATAATAACATCTAAGCCAACCCGGTTAAAAGCTAAAGAACAGAGGCAGCAATACTTCCCAATTGTCCATAGATTTCTTCTTTGAAACAGTACACTTCTTCTGTTATTAGAAAATCAACCTATATTTATATGTAAGTATATATATGTATATGTAAGAAAATGCAATTACCTTCTAAATGTTCAACGAAGGTTTCTCTTTCTTTTCAAAAAGAGTAGTACCGGCATTTCCTTCCTTCCAGGACACGAAAAGAGAATTTAAATGAATACACTTATGCAAATCAGTCTGTGCAATGGTCAAGAATGAGCTGAATTTGAGGTGCGATTACCATATGACCTTGATAGACCAACAAACTTCTTGTCCTACACATGTCCTTTAACTTGGATGAGGTAACTTGCAGGCGCATTGTTTTCATTTTACAGCAGGTGTAGCCTTTGTATGGCTTTATTCCCCCAACGAAACGAAACTTTCTAGACTGAATACTCGCATGTACATACATATTGTTGTGCACGTGCATAAGCCACAAGTATCGTCATACTCACGAGTCACTATCCACCTGTACATCCATTCGATTCCATTCGCTTCTTGAGTTTTGAATACTCACCGTCAACACAATAACCAAGGAAATAGTTTTGGGAAATTAATAAAATGTGTTTTGTGTATTTTCATTTGAAAAGCATAAGACAAAAATCAATGCTTACCTTTTTTTGTATTTACCACTGACAATGACGCTGGTGGTTTTGTGTTAATTTTGGAATACTTAATAAACACGCAAATATCGTTGTCTGGCTACGAGAAGGATTCACGAATTTGCAATGATCTGAATGTAAATGTTATCACAGTTTACATATGTGTAAGTAGAGTATACGTATAACAAATGGTAATATATTGATTCAATGAAAGTAAGCAACACATTTACACGAAAATAAGTTTATGTTAAGAATATTTTGAATCATCACTTATTTCTAGGAAAATTCACATACATTGCCTTCTGAGATAATGTGCTTTTTACTCTTCCTCGTTAAACGAGTTTGTTTCTGACACTTTCAGATGTGCAGGGATTTGATTTCCGTGTGAAGATATTTTAGAATGAAGAACCTGTAATTATGCTAAAAAAAGAATCGATCACCCTGTTAGCCATTACTATACAGCTCAATTATTCACTTAATCTTTTTAATAAGATATAAAACTATATATAGGTAAGTTTTAAATAGGAATACATAGGTTTGTTAAGTACATAGTTTTGCTTTGACTGCAAATCACGAGTTAGCAGTCGATATATCATTCAGATTTCGTCTGCATAGCTTTTTCCAGCTTAGACTTTCTTTATGTTAGTAGCTAGCATTTTTCGGCGCCTATACGTCGATATGCGTAGGGTGTATAGTTTCGCTTGATAACATTGTCTTTCTTTGATAAATATCATAGATTATATTGGCGGTAAGACCCACAAAGTACTCTTCAGTGTCTTATAGTGTTATCATTAGAAATATTTTTCAATTGTTTTCACCCACATACTGTATGATATATGGAAATTTGCATTCTAATCGTAAGCTACCTTAATTTAAAGTATTTGAGGCAAATTGTTCAGATGTACATATTAACAGACGCTTAACGACGTAATTTAGCTTACTCATTTCATTTTCAGCGATGTGTATCGAATTACCACCTTTTGTTATTAAGTATTTACTTTTTGTTTTTTTAACAAACAAAAAGAAAACTTGCTTGACGAAATTAAAGAACAAATGGTGATACGCTGCTTTGTATGTGGGTTTCTATAGTAATTGACGCACGATAGGTAAATATCCAACAAAACAAACTTTGATTCCCAGTGTGCCTTTCTTCATTCTTTTCGTAGTATACACTGAATTCATTCCCAGTGATTATATATAATGAATGAAAATTGCCGCGAAGAAGATTGCACACAATTGTACCAAACGGCATAATATTCTCGTATCATTTCGTTTCGAAAATATAAGAGGTGTGATTATAATGTGAAAAAAAAACTCATTTAGTATAATTTATTGATTTCTACAATATTCCAATTATGTACCTGTTTATTATATATGTATTTATATATGATATATTCATTTACATATAAGTATCTGCATGCGGCAACCCCCCCCCCCGCGTTTGATTTGATTGTATTTGTTATATTTCAGTGAAAAGTGGTATGAGGTAGTTTTTTTTTCTCAATGTCATCTATCCATTTACAGAATCCTGAACTGGACTTTTTTGGCTAATCCTTCGTCGAGTAACTGCAAGCATCTACATAAATAATATCAGTTGTCTTATACGCCTTTTTGAGATTTTTTGTATTGTATTATCTATTTATACTACTTATGTACATATTCTATATTAAGCGGATTACTAGGCAATGTTTTTAAAGTTTTTAAAGGTCTGGTCTTCAGATCTCGGAACCATGAAACTAAGATTTTATATTTTAAAAAGGAAACATTACTAATATAGTATGTTCCTGGTCCAAAACCGCGAGGTTTGAGAAGCTTTTCATCGACAATTGATACTTTTTGAGTGTTGTCAGCAGCTCGAAAGAGGCGGTGCCGTGAAAAAATGAGAGGTTTCTTGTCCTGGAATCGAACCTAGACTTTCTGCGTGGCGGTCGACGCACTTACCACTACGCCACGGTGTAAATAGTTATAATACAGTTTTCAAATTAATACACGCATCTTCTGTGGGTTGGTATTAGTTAAGGTTTCTTCCAAAAAACTGGCATCCAAAAGGGAGATGTCCGCCTAAGGAGATGTCTGCATAGACATTTCACTGTA
Source organism: Eristalinus sepulchralis (assembly GCA_944738645.1). Lineage (NCBI taxonomy): Eukaryota > Metazoa > Arthropoda > Insecta > Diptera > Syrphidae > Eristalinus > Eristalinus sepulchralis. Next base: position 62,919,633 of record OX122886.1, read on the forward strand.
ATTTCGCAATGAATTTCGTTGTTGCCCCATCTACACTAACATTCGATAATAAAAAAATAAGACTTCTCAATATATTTAACTTAATACTTCTTATAATCGCTTGAGGCAACCATCTTCAAGTTTCCCACAGGTCGACTGCGCTAAAGTGGCTTAATCCATGTTCGTTTACAAGATGAAACAAGTACCCACTCACAAACATGAACATGAACTTGACCTGAAATCTTTACGTGCCAGAAACATATCTGTATTAATCCCAAAGCTATGCACGCACTAAATATATAGGTACGAGTATATACATGTGTACATAGTGTATCATAAAATGCAATTTTCCGTCACTGTAAATTGCTTATTGAACATTTATGAAAGCCACATCACTGACGATCATATACATGTATTGTGATCCAAAGAAACAAAACAACAATAGAAAATTAAAAAAGAGAGAAAATGAAACTATTTTAGCGAAAGTGGAGAAGAGAAATACATCTTGGCATGAAGCGTTAAATCGAAAGCCAAGAATTACTTTACTTTCAACTACTACTTGTTTGGCAAGATTCCCAATTCACTATTCACAAATAATTTCATTCATTAATGACTTAAGAATTATTTGCGCCTTATTAACAATTACGATGTGTAGTACGTTCATGTTTTAATTTTTACTTTAACTATGTATTATAACTGTGGTTTAACAATTGGCGTGCACACATAAATAATGAAACACTCAGTTGAAGTTGCTTTTCAATTAGATATTCGTGACAAGTGTGAAACACTGTTTAAGTATCCACTTCGTATCGATTCAGGCATAAAAATAATTTAGTTGTTATCGCGACAGAGTCTGTGCACTTTAACGGAACTAAACTAAAGCTGACATTGAACTTGATGTTTATGATTTTGTGAATCATTACCACTGTGGCGAAGAAATTTATGATTTAACATTCAAGTTAACTTGATCTGGTTGTACAACGTCTTGTACTTCCAAAAAATTGAGACGGGGTACCTATTAGAAAATTTGTTATTCTTAATGTTTCCTGTAACTGACACGCAGTTCAGTGTTCCTTATCTTATGACACACAGTAACGGCTATTTCTTATCTACATTTTATGTATTGCATGTGAACTGACGCGCAGATCAGGAGACTTCCTACCTTCTTAGCGTATGGACAATTATTTTGATAAATTGGATCGTTGGCGTAAAAAAGCCAACGAGTCAGGGTACAGTCATCCAGATCGAATCATTTTACTGAATACGGTCTGCTTCTTCACTTTGAATTTGATTCCAATAATACGAAGAGGATTTGGGAAAAGAAACCCTCCAACTCTAAATGTGAAGGTATATGTTTGGATGATATGCCCCTCTGCAAGCTTATTGCTCGCTGTTGTTTTAGGACTTGGAGATGCTGAAGAATTTAGTTAAAACAAACTTAATTCGTTTTCATTTTCCGCCGCAATCCGTTAATATTTTCAATTCGGTATTTTCGGATTTGGTTTTAGGACGAAAATATCATATTTAGACTCTCTAAAGAATACAATAACCCCCGTCGAAACACTATGTAATTTTATGAAATAGTTTTACCGAAATAGCCGTAGAAGGGTATTGCTCGCCAAAAAAATTGAAAAAATCCACCGGGTGTGAACCCCAAACAAACAGTTTTAACAAACAGTTTTCACCAAAAAGCTGAAAAAATATTCAATCAAATATTCTCATTAAAATATAAACAAAGTGGGCCATTTAAGATTATTCTCATTCCAAGTGATCATACATTTGGGTGATAAGTAATGTAAGCAACTGAACTAATTAATACTTAGTCGATGCAAACATGCACACTGAGCTACGTGCCTTAAATCCATTTGTAAACTAATTAAGATATTTTCCCAAGCAAATATTCCCATATTTACACAAAAGTGGTATCAGGTCTCAGCAAATTTTCAAAAATATGGAGAAATAGAACGTGCCTTGCAGTCAGTTTAGCTGTACGAGTTCATTTATTTGAACATTTGCGAGAATATTTTAAATACCTGATAAAATATAGGTGCACTTGTGTCTGGTGCATACATTTATGGTATGATGACGCGAAAGATTTATAATAATTATAGAAAGCTCACTAATTTCTTCCGTGAGTGACAGTTTACATCAATATGTATAAATATTGCTTTTTCCATTCAGATGTTTCAGTTTTCAAAACTTGCTTGAACACATCTCATTGTATACGGTCGTTGTGAAAACATTTTTGACTCTCATAATTCCATTGGTCCGCAGTGTTTGTGCCATTTTCAATAAAGTGTGTGAAAGACGGCACTTACTCATTAATTTTTTTTTTTTTTTATAAACAGATAAGCCCCTTGCACAAGGCAATGGTAAGAATGAAAAATGCATTTTTTTAGCAGTAATCACGATAGTCTAAATATGAACAAACTGTAAAAATATATCCACAATAAAAGCTTCGCCAGTTGCGGACATGTTGTTTGAGGCACTAAAACGTAGCTATTGGCATATAAATATAAGTATGAAAAAAAAGGCATATTTAAAATAACTTTAATCCTTACATTAATAAGCTGCAAACAAACATACATTTTACCGAAACAGTACACCAAACTTTATCCACGTTTATGCCATTAAATGTTTTTGTGGAATTGCTCATGTTTTTTATTTCAATTTTGCGGTGACTGTTATGCGGTTTCCTTACAAGTTTAATTGTGTTTTCTTATTTTTCAATTTCAAACCAATTATATATACTTTAACAGTTGTCGAAACCACACATATGTATTTAGTATTAAATTTACATATAATTACATTAGTTAAATAATGATGTGATTTGTTGGTTGGAGTCAAACACACAAAATTTATAAACTCCAAGATTGAGAAAATCAATGATAAGACCTACCCGGAAAGCCAGAAGCTTCAAAATCTAAAAACAGAGAGACTTAGTCTCATAAAAAAAATCTTGACAAAAACATTTAAGAGGAGCATCTGCGACGAGGTTTTCAAAAGAACCCGAACTGTGTTAGGAGTCACTTGGAGTCAATAAGCTAAGCATAATTGCAGATTCCGTTAGATTAGATTATTATAAATATTAAATATAATAATTATTTTTCCTAAGCTTATACTTGTATACTGCGCGCGGTAAATAAGAGAGGAAAGAGAGAGTTGAGATCAAGGAAGTTATCTAGCAAACATATCTAAAGATCCTTAGTCGTGCATTACATAGGACGGACTTAAAACTGTATTCGAGCAATGGAACTAATTGATAACTGCCAATGAAGTCAAGATACATTCATTTAACAAAATGTTCGATTTCCTTCAAGCGTACAATCTTCTACTGCATTTACCACCTAAATAAAACCCCAGCTGTAGGTACTGTACTATGGTTGGTACCATCTTGATTATTATTCGATTATGTTTTCCACCGAAACAAATAATGTTGTAACAAAGTCTTGGGTCTATTAATCAGCTGCTTGTCGTTAGTTCATGTCCTCAGTTTGTTAGCTTTACATTCGGCAAGAGTATAGTTCAGCTCCTTTATTAGCAACCTGCGTTGTTGGGTTAGGTGAGAACCACAGTTTAACGTCGTTCCCGTTGAAGTTTGACTTTCGAACCCTCAAGGCAAACCCTCATCGATTTCTGTAAATATTTATAGAAATCAAAGGCAAGCTCACAAAAAGTAGTGACATTTTTATTAACAGTGCAAAGTTTATTTAGTTTTTTTTTTTTTGTTATTAACTGTCTAATATATTTACTATAGAGTTATGTAAGAAATTATTATTACCATGCAGAAAGTCTATTTTTAATTGCTGTTATCAATGTGATTATACAACATGACCTCTTTTTCTTCGAAGAAACCTTGTCAAAACGTTCTAATATTTTTATTTCAAATGTAAGCTTCTAGACATCAGTAATGCTTGTAAATCACTTGATAGTGATGGTATCTACCATATAATCAAATTCCAGTCACAGTATGTAATTACGATGTTGTCATTATCACAACGTCAAGTAGATTGCAAATGTAATCACCCCTATCAATTCAATTCAAAGGGACTTTCGCCTTCACTAAACGACATATTGCACTTGAGCATATAACTGCTTGTACTGCACTGAACAGCTCCATAACATTGATGCTTCACTTCATTATCAATAACTTAAACGTACCACGCATGATGCCGAAAGTTTAGAATGCTTTCGTTCGGGGGGCCTTATTGTCAATAACATTGTCGCGTGGACATCTGTCAATCAATTCACACCTTAAAAGACTGTTCGGAATGTATACATTCCCATAACATTTACACACTTTATGTTTCACGCTAGCGATAAGCGGGTACTTCAAAAATTACTTTTGTTGAACCTTTTTTATTTGTTTACTTTACAAATAAGTTCAAATCAACGCTATTAATTAGCGAGAGATTCCGAATTTTGAACTTCATGTTGTAAAGGATGCAAACATTCGCAGTGTGGTTCAGCCATTCAGTCGTGGAACGATCGTTTATCAATAGACTGTGACTAGTATTCGTACAGAGAATCATGATCTTTTCTGAAAGGTTGAATCGGTGCATCGAAGGTAAGATTTTCTGACACTTACGCCCAAATTCGCTACACTTACGCTCTGCTACTACCCCCAAAAAGATTTATATTTCTAAACACCTGTTGAAGGCTATATTCATATGCACTAAATGGACCGAAAAGATTTTATATAAACTAAGCCATTGTTGTTTTTAATTTCAGACATGTCTTCAATAGTGGGAGTCAGTGACATTACGGAAAATAAAAACATTTGGAAAGTACTATTGGCTGAACTAATAGGAACATTCTTACTCATATTTATCGGTGTTGGAAGCTGTGCAAGTGCAAATGACCCATCAGTTGTCCAGATCGCGTTTTGCTTTGGCTTGACAGTTGCTGCATTAGCTCAGGTAAGTTCTTAATATTTCTTTATTTTGTCATTTATATGTAACGTATAGTAATAATAAATCATTTTCATGCATTGGATGTGATGAATGATGCACTATTAATCAAGTAGAAAAAAATTGTAGTGAGTGCATAACTTTATCTTGCATCGGAATGATGAAATGTCAGGGTTAAGCGATTTATTTATAACGCGATCATCTATCAAAGTTCTAATGATGATTTGCATGACCGAATTTATATTAATTTTATAATATATATATATATATATATATAGCAGATGTGTATATAGCAGATGGAAGACTCTTCTCTTCTTGTTCCAATAGGTCATCAATATCCTGTAACAATAATACAAACTTTGTTCAATTTTTATGTTTAGCGCATTAACATCAAGTCACTCCCAAATGTATAGCCATAAATGAAATATTTACTTTAGTATATTAATAGCTCATAGTTAGTATCACCAATAGCCAATGTGACAGACATTAGAGTGATTACTGCCTTACCCGCGATCCTTAGATGAGAAGGTAAGCTGTTAAATTTTTGATAGTGGTGGTATTTTGTGCGCAGATAGACACAATTCACACGATCAACACGTCTCAAAACAATTCGCAATGCGTAGATAGACACAATTCACACGATCAACACGTCTTAAAACAATTCTGGGAGGTATTCTTCTAGTTGTAGCTGGAAATTGCGCGTTTAGTAAACAAGCTAAAAAACCAGAAGTTTCCTTTATCTTAGAAGCAGTTTGGGTGAGAATATTTCTCATATTCTATGTACACATGCATGTCCTGAAAACTACGCCACGCAACATCAAAATTTCAGGGATTATTTCCTTGGACAACCAGAAGGACCTAAAATATATTCCACCAGCTAGGATTCCCGATATTCTTAGCAACTCCATTTACTTTAAAAAAGTATGAATACAAATTCGAGACATGTGTGTAACATAAACTGCGAACAAAAAATCGAAAGTTATTATTCCTACTCAAAATTCAGAAGTCAATAGGAAGGAAAAGTAAAATTGACTGAGCTAACTTTTCACAAATATAGCACGAATATCTTAGCATAGGGAAATTGCAGCGTGAAGTAATTACTGTACATGAAATTATTCATTCGAGTAGCTTTAGTTCCAATGCGGTGAATGAAAGGAAGTAAAAGTGCTACGTTTAAAATTAGAGGACATTATTAAAAGGTATGCTCACACATGGCGTATTTTTTGTTTTGACTAGCACGTTATGTTAAATTTAAGTGTAAAATTAAGTACTGCACTTTCTCAAATGCCAGAATTGCAGCTACGTTTTAAATATTTTTTCACAATGATCAGTGAAGCAAAAATTGTAGAAGTACCGACGATATATTGCTTGTAGTAGCAACATAATTTGTCCCTTATAAATTAAACAACGTACTTAGCTGAGAATATAGTACTGAAAAAGAAATGCTTTATTATAAAATATTATTCCATATTAAGGCATCATCAATTTAAAATCCCTTATACATTATACAATTAAGCAATAATATTTCTTTAATTTCTCGGTAAGTTTCTAACTTCTGAAAAGAATAATGGAATAATGACTTATGTCGATTTTGCTATTTTGCATAAAGGGGGTGATGAGGAGTGATGTTAGGAAATATAGATTTGTGCTGACTCATTAAAAAAGAATTGATATACTTTGAAAACAAATCACAGTTCGGTTTCACGTGTGTATGTCCTATGTATATTGATATATTTCCCGGAAAGGGAAAATTTACAAAAGTTTAAATATGAATGTTAACCTTTTTCCGAGCACCCCAATCTCCATTCATTCAAATTAAATCATGCAGAATTTTCACTATATACACTTTTCAAATTGAATTTAAGATGCTTAAGTCTGTTTGACAAAATAGGTCAGCTAGAGAAAAGCGTGCAACGTATACACTCGTTTGAAATCATTCATTTATGCTGATGTCAATAACACCAACTTCAGTATTTATCATACTTCTCCCTTTCCTTGTTTGTTTTGTCGATTCGGAGAAATGACTGTATAACGTATTACTAGCAATTGAGCGACCCACCTTCAGTTGCAGTCCTCCTATCAACACTAAAACCGACTCTAGCGTCATTCGATTAAACAGCACCATTCAAAGTTATGTATATATGAGTATACATACATTTGAAACGCTTTGCCCGCACAAAATTCTCGCGCCAATGGCGAAATAGATAATTAATAAATAACAATAAGATTATCTAAGAGTCAGTACACCTCACATCACAGAACAGAAGGTTTGATGAATTTGCCAAAGTCAATGGCGCAATGTGAGTAGTAAAGTAAGCCTTGAGCGAACTCAGCTGCCTTACCTCCTTATCAAGCCATCATATCCAAGCATTTGAAAATCAAAGAATCATTTAGAAATAATAAACAAGGCAAAAGACTCTCGTGGCAGTTAGACATTCAAGCGTTGTCTTGAGTGTTGACATTTAAAAGTTTTTATTCATTTTGACATAATCTGCACAACAATAAATTCTTAAGCTTCCAATTTTGCCATCAAGGAGGCAGGTTTCAGTATTTAGAGAAAAAGTTATGCTGTAAGTGGAGATCATCCTCGTAAGGTAAAAGTGCGCTAAATGGATACGTGGTTTGTTTATGCCAATGACTATCAATATATTCCGTGATGTGAAAATGTATGATGTGCCTATTGTTTTGATCTCTGTTAGCCATCTTCAATAACCCAACAGAGATGGTGCTTATGACATTGAATCTAAAGCTCGGATGTGACAGCAAATAAAATTAATTACACTCGACAATACATTATGGAAACCATCTCGGGGTTTTCTATTCTCCGAATAGAGAATTTAATTGCCTATGGTCGAAAGTGTTATGTGTACAAATCAAAGCGTGTGTGCTTTTGGTGGCTACGCAGATTAGATAAAGCAAGACGAATGGGTAAATTACTACAGGAAATAATGAATTGGGTTGTAAAATTTAGAATTGTGTTGCTGTTATCACAATAAAGTTGGAAAACATGTGGTGTTGTTTCTTCCAGAAAAGATGGTTGTGAAAAAGGAGTAATGAAAGAAAATTAAACTTTATTACCTTATCTATTCAAATAATTAATTATACATTCATACACGTTTTAAATAGGATTGTTATAAAAAGAATATTCGTCTTCCTAGATGGGCACTTCAGTCAGGCATGTGTATTGACAAAAGCAAGTGTACAATCATGTAATATTACTATTGGATTCGATTAGAGAATGATCGTGTATGAAACAAAAGAATAACATTATATATTTTAGTTTTTTTCGGAATAGAAGTGTGCATCAGCCTACATGAATATCTATCTTCTGCTACCTGTTTTTAGCTGCACAAATTCAGCATACGTGTTAGGCGTTAGATTCGCTTCCTAGTTTTTCAGTATCTTCGAACAATACAATTTTAATATCCATTTTCCACATGGACTTGGATTCAAGAATCTACAATCTCTTACGAAACCTTGCAATAGGGGGGCTATTGTGCTTCTATAAATTAAATATCACCTTTAAATATCGAAAATTACAAATCAAGATTAGGACTTTGCTGCGTGTATTTTAAATTGTCAGAGAAGACACCTGCAATAAAATTTATGATTTTTGTGGTTGTTGCATCAAAAAGAAATTATTTTTATTTGATATTATGAACGCAAATACTAAGCTTTTCTAGTAATATCTCAAATATAAGCAAGAACATAGATGAATTTGTGTGAGTCAAATGTGTCATAGACTGACTCAAACAATTTATCGGCAATAATATCAGTTCTGCAGGAAATACTTCCTAAGCGTAAAATACAATGCAACACCAATACCTGATGCAGAATAAAATTGCATAGAAAAAAATCTAAGAGGTATTCCTCTGTCACTCAGAAACATGTTACCATAGCGCTGGGTACTCTACACTCCATCGACAACAACATTCACTTCGTGTCACGTGTTCCTGAACCAAGTGGTGCTTACATTTTATACCAATAATCAGCTCAAGAAAGTGTACTCATGCTCATATATCCATATAGCAATATGCGCATCGACATAAGTATACATAGGCTTACAAGTGTCGATCTAAAGCGATCACTTAGTAAAGATGTACCGCATCAAGCAAGCAAATTGCCTTAAGTGGAGGTCTTGACGTTTCAAAAATGCCATCATCTGTTAATATGCTGTCTATTCATATTAAACGTCAAGTGTTGCGCATTTCAAATGAAGATGCACGCTATGAATTTATCTTAAGTAGGTGAAACCTGTCAGCTATAAGCATTTAAGAATATCACAAGGGTTTATTGTTAGAACTTTAAATTCTTCACCCAACATCAGCTCAGCTCATATTATCTGCTGTAGGAAAAAAAACGTGTTGAATTTGCATAACCTTTGGCTACGTTCAGTGTTAGACAGATAGCACCATCAGATCCATAATTTGCGTCAAACGAAAATCAAGGTTATATTCAGGAAAATTTAGGTTGCACACTTCAGATGTTGATGATTGGCAAACTAAAAAAGAAACGAATTTGTTTTAACAGACTGAATCAATACGCGTATGTGTGTGTAGATGACGAATGCGCATGCAGGTAAGCATTGATTAATGCCGATGGAAGTGCGTACAAGATTTAGCAGGTGTTTTTCAGTACAGAATAGAGATCCACCCAAGGTACAAGACCACATTTCATTTCTACAAACTGAATGCTGTTTGGCTGGCTAAGATCGAACTCAAAGTCGTGCACTTAGTGTGCTTAGTTCTTCAATTCATTAATAAAAATCAGCTTGAAGTGGGGGTCAGAAACATGCCTGTGAACCTGTGTGAATGTTGGCCTGCCTTATATCGTGAATGAGCGTTGAAATAGTTTAAATGCTTTTCATACAACCACGTTTGAATTCTAGTTTTAATGGTTTGATATTAATCCACGCTGTTGCTGTTAGCGAGAGTTCAATGAACATCGGTTCTGGAAAAGCAACCGCTCGCTTGTGAATGACGCACGCACTTTTAATATTAGAACACCTCAACTGCATCGCCTCTTATTTCTAGATGTAGCCTATCCTATCAAGCCTTAATCGATGGTTTCAATGAGTAATGAATTATTCGTGATGCCCGCAAACCAGATGTTCTCACTTCGCATTTGCATTGAACACATAATATGTTTCTTTTGAATATTTTTTAGTTTGATTCAATTTATTTTTCAACGAATATAGTTTGTATGTGTTTTTAGAAAAAATTTAAATTCCTGGTTTTGACTTATTTGGGCTATTAAATATTTGCATTTCTATAATATATGATTATAAAAGCATTCATTAAATTCGGTTGTCCAAAAAATAATAAAATTGTTTTTCATTAAATTCAAAACAGATTTGGTTAGTTAATAATACAAGATTATGATTACCGATTGATACAAACCAATTAACATGTCATGTTTAATATATTTAAATACTTGTGTTTTCTATTTATATATTGGGCATGCTAATAACTACATTTTTTTAGGCTTTTGGTCATGTGAGTGGATGCCATATTAACCCGGCTATTACTGTTGGCTTTATGATCGTTGGTGAAATGAGTCTACTTAAGGGCGTTTTCTACATCATAATGCAATGTATTGGTGCAATTGCAGGAGCAGCACTTATAAAGGTGCAACTGCCTTTCATTTAAATATTTGAACATTTGTTTTAACTTTAAATTCTTTTAACAGGCTGCTATTCCAAGTGTAATAGGCGGTGCTAATTTAGGTGTTACATTACCCGGCGCAGATGTAACTGCTGGGCAGGCTGTTCTTATCGAATGTCTCATCACTTTCCTTCTCGTTTTTGTGGTGAAAGGCGTTTCCGATTCCCGTCGCAAGGATGTGAATGGTTCGATTCCACTCGCTATTGGACTTTCTATAACAGCTGCGCACATGATGGCCGTACGTTTAAAAGAATTCATTTTTTGGATACATATTTAACGTTTACATTATTTTCACACAGGTTAAGCTTACAGGATCCAGCATGAACCCAGCGAGATCTCTCGGACCAGCAGTTATCCAGAATGACTTTCAAGATCATTGGGTAATCATTTTTAATAAATTTATTAAATATAAGTTGTTTCTAATCTTTTAACCTTTCTTAAGATCTATTGGGCTGGACCACTTGCTGGCGGCTTATTAGCTGGAGTTGTTTACAGACTGCTGTTCAGATCTCGAAAAGGCGACGACGATGCAAACTCATATGACTTCTAAGGGAAATGCACAAGAGTAATTTGCCTTATTTAGTCTAAATAAGTAATCTAAGTATTTAACTAAAAAAACGCACGAAGAAATTTTTATTTTTTACATTTTTTCTAAAAATATTAGAAATGCAGATACCAAATAATTAACGATGAAAACAGTGCTTTGAAGTTGAAAAAATCCCATTTTTAAAATAGATACTGCAACTCGAAAAAATATAATAATATATTTGTATATGTTTTATTTAAAATAATAGCTGGTACTTGTATTAATTAACATGAATGTGGGAAAATTTTGTTATAACATGTAAATGAATAAATTATATTTTATTTGTTTTATTAGAATAGCACAGGCTTTTGTTTTAGCTGCAAAGCGTTACTCTAGATGTTATAAAACGTTATTGTATTATTAGTTTTAGGTGAAAAGTAAACAATTAATTTCGATATGATATGGTTTTCTTTCAATGCTTATATTTTCAGACGTCTGCCAATACCCATTCTACGGGTAATAGTTTTTCAATATTCCCGCTAAAATTAAATATTTTACAATTTTACTTTTTGATGGTGCGGGTTTGAAATATATTAGATTTTATGAAGAGGAAAAATGCACTTTACATTGAGATTTAAGATACACGGTGTATGATAGTGCAATGAAAAGGACTTTAGTTGCAACTAAGACAAGGACTTGAACATGGACCAAAGCAAAGAAATCATCTATAACTTTTTTAATGACTTGTACGGCGAGTTTATTTTTTCAGAAAACTAGCGAAAACTCGTAGATAAAAGAGATATATCTGTCTATCCATTTTATCTGTCCCACCATCATATATTCTACAGTAATGAAAATATTAAAATAGCAGTAGAACATATTTGCATATTAAACCTTAAGACTCGCATTTTGATTTTATAATGCGACTGAATCACTGCGTGGTAAATTCAAAATATCGTAACCAAATACTTTTTTAGTAACCTTTGCTGAGGCAAAATAAAAACGAAACCATCTACATGTGAATGTAACTTGCACTTAAAATTAAAATATTGTTTTGGTGCACAACCGAGCTGTTTGCACCTAAAAATAGACTCGTTATAGCAATCTATTAGAACATAGGTAAACAAATAAACTGGTGTGTTTTCAGGCCGGGGAAATCCACCAGATTTTCACACTGCGGCAGATTCTAACAAAGATTCGACAAGTAAAAATCGACACAAAACTACCTATTTGTCGTTTTTAAGTCCGCAATGACAGGGTGTATGGGGATGAGCTACACTGTATCATGTCCTAATAAATTCGTCAGATTGCGTAGAATAACAAGGGAGGCTGTTCCATGAAGCTAAGCGAGACCTTTAATGTCAAGAAACGAATGTAGATCGGATGACTAACACTTTGAGTCCGAGCTTTCGGGACGCAACAGAGAAAATCCTTGTTTTAGATTGCAGATACAAGCGGAAAAGGATCTTAAGCAATTCGCGATGAAAAATTTGAGGCACTTGGCAAACGACTGTGCTTACTGGAGCAGCATGCTGGTGAAGGCCAAGGTCCACCCCGGACTGTATACAGCTTAAAGACTCATGCCGATGGTGTGTTGTAATAGAAAAACTTAAAAGAAAGAAATATTATATTTTGAATACTCTTAATTTGGCGAATGTTTGATGTTTTTAAGAGTCGCAAATGCCGACCCCAATATGATTTTTAACTTCATACAACATTACAAACGTCATTTTAAATACAAACAAGATTAATTTTAAAATATTAAAGTATCGCATTTTCAAATACAGTTAAGATCACATTGAAACTGGAGTACCTTTGTCAATAACTTTGTTTCACCGAATAAATTGTACTTTTACAAAACTAATAAAAGTGAAGCTGAAGACGACGATCGACACCTGAAAATAACGTAGAAAGTCTGTTTCTTATTTTATTAATTATTTAACTATCTTTTGCCTTTGGTAATATATATATTTAGCAATCTCCAAACGTTTACTTTTCATAAAGAAGTTTCTGTTTTTCTTTTTATTTTTGTCGTTTAACATTACAAGGATTGATTGAAAGTACAAAAACACTTAATTTAATATCAAATTTATTACATTTTGGTGAATGAAGGGAAGAAACTTTAATACAAATATCATTCATGTAGGAACTAATTTTTCAGAAAATTTATTTTTGATTTCCCACACAAAAGTTAAATGTGTACTTGAGCCCCTTTTAGAGCAAGGTCTTTATTGAAAAAAAGTATCCCGTTGGTGTTAAAGAGGTTTGTACTGACTTTTGGTAACAGTGTTCTTCGAGTCTTAAAACAAAAGCTTTGGTTGACGTATGAGCAGATTTCATGACCAAAAGCATTGCAACAGTAGGCACAATAAACAGGAAAACGGAAACCTGAAATGAAGAATCGAATATTAATAACGGTGTTATTGCAAATTGATCTATCAACTGAATTATATAATACGATATTTTCTATTGAAATGAGAGAGACACTAATGTGCGTTTTTTTATAAAGCGAAATGGCATGTGCACGGACCCCAATTTCTCTTCTTTGCGATAGGGATCAAAGATACCTCCAACTACATTAACTTTGAACAAAATAACAATGCTTTTAAATTTTCAACAAAGTTTGTTACTTACGTTTTTCTCTCCAGCAATAGTAAGGTCTACCACTTTTTCGCATGTATGTGCAACTCAACGGACGTTTGGGGGGTCTCGTAGTGGCGGTTCTTGTTGGTGAAATTTGGGGATATTTTTTTGTTGTCGTTAAAGGCGTCTTCGCTGTCGTTTTTTCGGTACTTGTTACTGTTTGCAGAATTTCATTTATTGCAGTTGTTGTGGGCTCTGTAATTAAACTTGGGACTTCAGTTGTTATTTCTGTAGGTTGTGCAGTGGTTGTGAACTCCGTTGCATCAGTTGTTGAATGATCTTCCGTTGCCTTAGTTGTTGTCAGTTCATCTGTTATATTTTGAAACTCAGTCGTTATTTCATTGTACTCTGTTGTTGTGCTTAGTTCTATAGTTGTTGTTGTCGGTTCTGAAGTAGTTGTTGGCACTTCAGTTGTTGCCAATGTGGGTTTTGTTCTCGAGGGTTCGGGAAGAAATTCTGGTTCAATATCCTGGGCGCCACACAGCACAAAAAGTGTAACGATACATAGCACTTTTGTTAACTTAAAATCAGAAAACCGAAAATAATTATTTAAAAACATTTCACCGAGTAATATCAATAGTTCATTAATATTCACCATTTTGTAGTTTTCATATATGTACACCCTATATATTTTTGTTTTTGAGCTAACACCAATCTAGTGTCTTACTCGATGCGACGTCTACGATTAACTGAGTAGTATTTAGAAAAATAATTTTCTATATTCGATTCTCGGTAAAGTCATCCCCAGTAAGTGCTCAAGCGTTCAATGCTGCTGATGTCTCACTTCACTTGATGATTCGAGGCTTACTTAATGATAAGCGGTTGGCGTCTATCGACGAAAACAACTCCCACATATGTAGGCATGATCATTCAGACGAATCCACGTATTTTAAATATAAAAATTTGCCTGTACTTTGCTAATTGAGTAACATATGCAAATGTGGTTCGCGAAATCAATCCGTTTGAATGTGTTTAAAAATTATTTTCCCACACTTAATAACTCACATGTTGTAGATGAGTGTTACGATTGGAGTAAACGTCACTACGAATTCTTGGAAAGGGTCTCATATGCCGAGAGGGGATTTCATTACGAATGAACTTAAAGTACGACTCGGCTAGATGACAATATTTCTTTTCTTTAATTTTTGAAATGCATTTGGCACGAGATAAGACGATAAATGTGTTGTTAATGTGAGTCATGCATCATTGCTACGAACGGAGAAAACAGTTGTTTAAAATGCAATATTTCCTTCCTCATTGCACATTGAATGGAAAAATAAATAATTGGTGTGGTATATTGCACTATTAATGTCAAATGTAAAAGTAAAATGTATGAACAATTGCGTTGTTACAAGTATGTTGCCAAAGTCAGTTTCCTTATAAAGAAATATATATAAATAATTTTCAAATTACCTGTACCACCTACTCACTTGTACACAAATGCTTTATGTAAAACGATTAATTAAAATAGTATTGTCTTTAACTCGAGAATACTTAATATACCGAGGTTAATCTGTTGAAGGATTCGTGAATAAAGCCAAAAAGCTGGGTAAGAAAAACTTTTTTCCCAACTTGAAAAAATCACTCGTCGAGCAGTAATTTGCACCGATAAAGGGGTGGCATGGATGCATGTCAATGTATGTTGGCACATCTATACATTCAAGAGTGTAGAGTCATCAAATTTCAAAGCGGTTGTACCATCCTTTCCATTCCCACATGTATATGTTTCATTCAATCGCGGTATTTCATTATTTAAGTTGACTAATTGCTTGTTAGCCAATTAGTCATAGCGAAGATAAATTTTAGTGATGAAGACAATCAATGTAATAACAACTTTAATATAAGTATCAATGTTAAATTACTTTTTTGGTGTCACAAACTTCAAACTTTTAAACAAACAAAAAAATCGAGTAATGAAAATATTACATATTTACTCTAAGTCATAGCAATTTCCAAAGTGCAGGAAACAGTCTCGTATATTTTGCTGACACTGACAATAATCAGGAAACGGTGGCGCAAGTACCTCATTCATGATCATAAGTAAGTCAATGTACTTCTTTAGTGCTGCCGAGTAATCACCAACGTCATACAGTCGCTTAGCTGTTCGATTCATAAGTTCGGTATCCTAGAGAGTTTTGAAATAGACAACTGATAAATGACTAATCCACAAAAAATTATATCGTATGCATACCTGCATAACTTTGAGACCCTTAAGGATGTTTGTACTCTGTCCACAATGAATGCACATAACCATAAAGTCATTACAATTGGCGGGAACTTCAATTATAGCAGAGCATGTTTGAGCTGCATCACATCTAAATCGAATGACATCTAGCTTCATATCTTCAAAACGGGGCCAATTCTCTAAGCAGGCATCACAACAACAGTCGAACCAGTACAACTCTTTGAGTTTCTCCTGCCGGATTTCACGTGTTTCCTGTGTGTACATTGGTCCATAGTTTTCAGATATTTGCAGGCCAGCTTCAATGGATTTGATTGTATTCACATGAATTGTAGTGCCCCGGAAGAATCTGCAAAAGCAAAATAAATCATTCAGATACGAGTTTCACAAAATTCGTACCTTACTACGCCAGGATCGCATGAGTGGTTAAAGAGTGCCAAAGTTGGATAAAGACCTCCTCCAATGAACACAGTTTTCTCGTCCTGGTTTGCTTTCGAGCTGTGAAGTTCAGATATTTCGTGGGTGTTAAATTGAATAAATTGAAGATTTCTCAAGATAAGTGAGCTAATATAGAGAACGTCGTCGGGTGTCGATGTCTCTCCAAAGTAACCGGAGATCATGAGACATCTTGCTAGAAACCGAGCCATTAAGGCGTGTTGAAAGAAGTTGGGTGCATTGCGAAGTTTATCATGACGTACTAAGTGTGAAACACGTCTGTAATCCTGTTTAGGCAGTCTATAAGTCATTAAAAATTTTTCACTACGTAAGTCAAACAAAGTGATGAAATAATCTTACTTCTTGATTTCATCCATAGACAACGCTTGATCGGCGTTGAACTTTGTTTTCCTGAAGCTCTCCAATGTCTGACTACTTATAATTCTTAGAGCGAGATGACAGTTCACTGAAGCCCCAGAACCCCAAATTGTTTTCAGTAGTCCACATTCTATTTGATGATACGATGAGGCAGCAATTTCTAGACATTTTTCCGAACAGTAAACCACGTCACTACAGTTGGGACAAGCCACCGGGATTGCCGTTCTATGAAACAAAGAATGTGAATGAATGTACAGTAGTATTTTCCAAATTTACCTCATAAAACAATTCTCACAGTGGGTTTTTGAAAACTTTTCAAGAAGAACTGCAACAAACGGTTGTTCCACTAATATCTCTTCGCCAACCTTTATGTCCCGTGCTGCTCTGGCAAATCTGCCCTCCTCCTTATTTTGATCTATTCTGATTGCGGAACTTGTAAAGTCTTTCTCCTCTGGGATACTTGACTTAATGTACGTTTCACACTCCTTCCCAGACATTTTACTTGTTCTTGGATCCTTTTGGAGCATTGTTATCATAGCCACTGCATCGAATTTCATCTTAGCTTTCTTGTCTTGGGGTAATTTTCCTTCATCAAGTGTGGAAATTGTTTTCCTTTAGAAAAGAAGAGATATGTATGTTAGTATCCAATAATATGGTGTGGACATATTGCATGATATGTTACATGTTAAGATTTCAGACGGTAACAAGTACTCTCAACTGAAATAACTCTGGTGAATCATTAGGTGGATTGTTTTGTAAATGATTCACCCTTTGAACAGCTGTATATACTCTTATAATTCCATTATCGTTCGAATTTATAACGGAAGTCACTTGGAAGGCTGTTGTTTGTATGTTTTCTTCGTAGTAAGACGTGTGGAGCATTCTTTGGCAAGGTTTGCCTCTTTAATAAAATAGACAACAATTATCAGATCACTATCCGTTTAAGTTTTCTTTTCCAGTACTCGTTATATTTTTAATGTTTCTGGACAGTTTTGATAGAGATTGTTTTCGGTTTTATGAGTTCAATTCATCACAAAACACAAGAATTCAAAATGTTTTTTAGGATGCAAATCATTATAAAGGCTGTTTTAAATTAAATTAATGTGAGTTGCAACATAAAATGGTTTATTTCAAAATATCCCAAATATAGTAATAATAATAATAATAATTTCTGATTATCGATTGGATCGCCGTTATTAAGCATAACATGATATACTTGAAAGGATAGCAAGTAAAGATTTTACAGATAGACATAATGGCCGAACGGATTAAAAAAAGAGGCACAGATATAAACAAGGACTGAGAACGAGGAGAAACAAGACTGGTCTAAGCAATAGCAACATATTTTCATGAATTACCATGTCCCCTTCAAGTAAGAGACAGAGAGGTAGAACTGAAGAAACTGAGTATGCAGGAACTAAACGTTAAGGTACAATCCATATAGTAAATTTAATAATATAAAACGTAATGAAAATGAGTAACCTGAGCCCAAAAACGTGCGGTCCAGTGGAAATATATATTACGCTTTATATTGACAGCTAAGTTGTACACTATGCAACTTATGTGAAGAGAAATTCCTAAAAATGATCAGTCTAAGGGAGGTGCAAATATAATTTTAATAATTTAACTCAATTTAGAACAAAAATAATGTGTGAATACAATAACATATGTTCTGCATGTTGAAATGTTGTGGTCGCTGTGTCGTAGTTAGAAAGTGCTACACACTAAGGTTGTCTCGGTTTGAATCCCGGACTGAATACCTCGAATATTTCACATCACCTCTTTCGAGTTGCTGGCAATACTCAAAGAGTACTCATTGTCTATGAAATCTCAAATCTCGAAATTGAACGGAGTTTCGTAGTCGGCTCAAAAGCTCTACTCATGAGAGAACAATAGCCCCCACAGATCGAATAGTTGATGCAGAAGATAGGCCCTTATCCCACGCAGGATAAGATACGTATATTACGGATACGTATATTAAATGTAAATACGTTAAATATACGTACATATTTTGTATACCCGTATAATTTTTCAAACAGATGCTGTTTCTGAAACCGTGTTTCTGATCTATACTCGTAGTCCTGCTGAACATCTCTCCACCAAAAGCCTAACGTTTTTAGAAACCCTTTTTAGACAGTTAAAATTGTAAGTACACGTACAGTATATGTTACTTGCATTAGATTTGAATTTTATTGAAATAAATATAATTTTATTGAAATGATAATTAGAGCATTCCATTCTGAGAGGAATCGCAGATAAATTATTCGACATTGTGAAGTCCACGTACAACAGATCCAAATTCCTAGGATCTGTGGAAATGAAATATAAGACAGCCGAGAAATTGGTCTACAACCAGAACTGCAAATCTTTGCAAATAGAAGGTCACGGTCACGATGTGTCGAAAGAAAACGAGGTACTTTGTACTTTTAAAAGTACAGTATGGTCTATTGTACTTTTAAAAAAATGTGGTTAGAATTTGAATGAATAAGTGATAAATGCGTATCTGATCGTGCCAAACAATCAAATCAATGGGAAGGAAGTATGGCAACGAAACGAGGGGTATTGAGTACTTCTGTAAAGGTCGTTATAAAATGGGATATTATATTATGAAATCTAATAATTTATTTATATGAAAAACTTACTGAAAAGACAAGAGAGCGCCTGGATAGTTCTTCTTTGCTAAAAAGCATCTAGCTTGACGTTCGTACAACTTATAAACAAGATCATTTGGATATCCACAGTCCAATGCTCTCTGTATGTCCAGCAAAGTTTCATCAAACTTGGATAAGTGGTAAAGTGTTGCAGAACGATTTGCCAAAATGATTGCCTTCTCGGTCACTGTGAAAACACATTCATAACCTCAAAATATCTTAATGCAATTTTACATGTGAATCCCACCTTTTTCCTTTGGTAAAGCGACATAACTTTTGGTATACAAAATCATAGCCTCAAGCCACTTCTTCGCCTTAAATGCCATATTTCCATTCTCTTTGAATAAAGAAGCACTTTCACTGTTCTTTCCTTCAAATGAATGTTCAATTTTTATGTCATTGTGGCGAACAAATTCCAAACTGTCGATATATTCCATGCGCTCTAAATCAGATTTGCAGTTTCCAATGCCGTTAATATCGTTTTCGTTGCAAACATTTCGTAAGTTCAGATAGTATTCCGGAAAGAACCCGGATATGTTCAATAACGACATTTTATGAAATTTGTTATTACTGCTCGCCAAAGAATGCCTCGGATAACTAATGAGTAATTAACATAAATATATGTAGTTCTATTCTCTGTACTATATTTAGCTTTGCAGCTGAAATATAAAAAAGACTCTCTTTCACAAGAGATGTATTTTTAGATCTGTATCTCTTTATTCAAAAGAATTGTACGTATTCCATCGTTGTCCAGAAGTGCTGTATTGCTTGAATATGATTAATATTGGAAGTTGTAGTTGGTAGACCAATTGTTACTCAAGTTAAAGAAAGCGAAAACACTGAACATGAACATGCTGTGCAGTTTTCCAGCATTTGGAGTGACAACGTAGAAAGCTGTGTTACACTACATTTCAGTTTTTAATAATAATTAGGAGATAGTAAAATGGTTCCTCTATGCTTACTGATTAAGTTTTGATTTAAATGTGGAAATTGGCAAGTACAGAAAACATTTGCAGCTATTATATTTTAGCATATTCCCGTTCCAGACATACATATATACATAGTTAAATTTAAAGTCGGAAATGGTGCTATTGCAATTAAAAAATTATTTGTAAGATAGCAGAACTAAGAAACGTGGCGAACAAGGTGGGAGAGGAGGCTTCATCGCCGAGCGTTACTGCTACATTTCCTTCTTCTACAGAAACGGTCAAGCATGCATTTAAATTTGAAGCATTGAAAGAAAATCGGTGCCGAACTTACCTTCGAATATGGCCAAACGTTTCAAAAATGTCCCTTTACAACACCGAAATTAAAACATATTTAAACTAACCTGCCGATGCAATAATTATGAAGTAAAGTTTACTATAACAAAATCAAAAACTTCTTACTAAAATAAGTAAGCCCTTTCATTTAAAGAAAAATGTCAACGGTTGTCTTAGATTTTGCTAAAGTGGCATACATACATAGGTAAGAATGCCACCTGAAATGAAACTTGACCCCTTCTTGATAGTAAACAGAATTAAATTTGTATTTTTACCTAAAATGGTGTTGGCTCTATTCACTGAATCGGAAATGGCCTAATCAAAGTGCGCCATCTTATGTCTCCATATGTTTCGTTAAGAGAAAATGTAAAAAAAACATATGGAAGCGACAGCCTCCCCTTGCTTTTACAAATCCGACTGGACAAAGCTTACAACTCTTGATTTGCAGATATCATTGATGACGACTAGCGCAGTTTGAAATTCAATTGCTTTAATATCCTGAAGGTGCAGTGCCGTTTTGAAACCTGAGAGCACCACCTTTATGATTTTGGGTTAAAACGTGTGCTTATTATCTTCCACAGCAGTGTAGACCACCACAAAAAAAAAAAAACAAATTCTTTAGCTGCGCCTCACGGATATGGAATATTTCTCCCAAGCCTCTATAGCTTCGACCTGTGCTGAGCCTGCGGACTATGTGATTATTTTAAACTGGGCCCAGAATAATGTAAATTGGTGAGGAATAACTTTTTCTCCTACCTCATGTTTTCAGCATTCTGCTAGTAATAGTTGTACTGGAAACATAACTATTAATTAAGTCCGCATCCGAACAGCGGAACCTTTTTACTTAGGCAACTTGCACAGATACCAAAAACGAAAATTTTTTGAGCGAAGATGGCCGATTAAAGAGAGGTCACTTTAAAAGTAGTACAGGAGCAAACTGCTAACGAGAATCACTCTCCATCTACGGCTGCCATAATCATCGGGAGTGACTTTCCTCTCAACTAACATACCATTTCTCACCAAGTGAACAATGCAATTGTTAATTATGTAACACAAACAAAACAACACATGTATATTGTATAAGTAACAAACATTTTTTTATTTAAATAACCAACCGCGCGGTGTTTGCTGGAACGATCTATATTTTTTAATGCGAATGCTAGTATGGACAAAACAACTTCCGATGTAAAAGAAAAGGATGAAGATGATGCAAAGTAAATGACATCACTGCACAGGCCATGTGAATCAAATCTTTGCCGAATTGTTTAGTTACAAAATGAATGCTATTTATGTATATATAAATAGAAGACAAAGACTCCCTTCTATTAAATGGTAAAGTACAAATCACAGAATTGGCGAAGGAAATCCTTAAAGACCGCACAGGTCGTGCTCCGTGCGCTGTCTTCGGTCACCGAATATGCACCGTTGATGGAAGATCAGTTCTTTTTTTTACCATGTTTCTCTTGTTTCCTCTCCCGTGCGGCAATAAATTCTCTTCGGGTATCACTTGATCGGACGTCCAAGATGAAATTCATTTTGTTGAGAATATGTTGGGCTATAGAGGGTTCGGTTTCGAAGTCATAGTGCTTGAAACGAACGGTGGGCGCACTAGACAGTGATGAGGACGTTGAAGAACCTGTGGTGGCAGCAAAGTGTTGCGGACTAGAAGGGGAGCCACTGGCAGCTGTCACACTCGCATGTTTCAATGATGATGATGTTGGGTAGCTGTCTGATTGTTGTGGCTTAAACCATATTCTAATGATTGCTTTATTCTGTCGTCGCTCTGTTATCTCACAGAAAGCGATGCAGTCAATGGGGTATGTCATTGCTTTTTGTTTCGTCCAGAATTTCGATGAGTTTTTCTGTTGGTCGATTTCGATGCGTTCGCCAGAAATTCCCAATTGCACTTCCGACTTGAAAAAACGTTTATCTATGATATTGAGTTTGTAGGTGCGGTACATCGGAGCTTCGATCATGTCGTTATGATCCATCATCAACTCTTCGTAGCAAGCGAGATTGCCTCCACTTCCATGGACATCCCGCACAGCAGCGTCGCCGGCTTTCTCATCTTCCGACGTCATCGAGAGCGAACGATAATC
This sequence comes from Eristalinus sepulchralis, assembly GCA_944738645.1. Taxonomy (NCBI): domain Eukaryota; kingdom Metazoa; phylum Arthropoda; class Insecta; order Diptera; family Syrphidae; genus Eristalinus; species Eristalinus sepulchralis. The sequence goes on from OX122886.1 coordinate 62,942,361, forward strand.
AACTCGAGTTACGTGCGCAAGCGGTCGGCGCTCAGCTAGCGTCAAGTGACTGAATCCAAATTTGGAACACGGTTCCCGAACATCTAGTGGTGGAAAATCTGCCATGTCATCATTATCTTCTGTCATGTACAGACCGTAGTGCCTGATGGATTTTAAAGGAATATCCGGATATTGTATCACGCACTTGTAACAAATGAAACCAATGACTTCCTGTATTTTAGCACTTGCAAGAACGCAGATTTTCATAGGGTAGTTTCGTTCCTTTTCGGGAAGCATGTTAATGAACACGTTTATACTCTTGGTCTGCAATCCTGGGTGAGATTCGCCGTCGAACCTTACAAATTCAATGAATTTATTTGCCATTTGCTTAGGGCTATTTATCAATTGCAATGACAAAAGGCTTTTCTTTGTGTCGTTCCCACAAACAACATCCTTCTTAACAAACAGGTTTGGCCTTTCGCCACCCACGTTCGATTGGTCTTCAAAATTAACGCACTTTCTCGCCGCCTTTCGTCTTGCTAAATCCATCTTCTCCAACTTTTGTGCTGTGTTTGATCTAAATCTATGTGCCGTGATTTCAGGGTACATTTGGATGTCAAACGATTGCGATGCCAAGTCCATGTCCTCATCATCACTTTGGTCCATACCTGGATAACAAACAAAATCCACATCGCAGAGACCGCTTTCTGGTGGACGCGGATTGTTTTTTATTCCAACTTTTCTAATTGTATTTCGTTGCTGTTGCTGGGGTGTTTGGAAATTTTTCAAATAATGCTTCGGGAGGTCATCACTGAGCATCACTGTTTCACACATGCCAGTGTCATCGGTAGAAATAAATGAGTTTCGTATGTGGGAAAGAAGCCAATGCGGGTTATTGTAGGTAGCCATGTTTTAAATAAAGAACTTTATTTATACTTTAAATAATGAAAGTGAATGAAAATTATATTCGATTAGCACAATTATTTTTTCGTTTTTCTTTTCCGAATGACATAAGAATTTTGACACATTGATGTTTGTAAATAGGGGAAATTCTCGAAAGAGGAGATTATTATTTCCCTTCGCTGTAAAAGAAATCACATTACAGGAATGGCATACGTTTCGGATTGATATCAAGATTACTAAAATACACATTTTGAGCTTCTATTTTCCGTGATGCTGGTGACAACCTCATATATATTTATAAAACTGAAGCTTTTTACAAAAAAAAAACACAACTGAAATATATCACGCCAGCACAGATTAATAAAAAACTAACATCGCAATGTCCAATTCAATTATGTTCATCTGTGTATCCTTCAACATTATATGGGAAATGATTATATTATATTTTCCAAACAAATTTGGCACCTAAGTAATACTACAAAACGTTGCATGTTGTGCATTTTGGTTTCAATTATTTTTTTTTGTAAAGGGCTGGGCAGCAAGAAAATTATGTTCAATTTTCATACCGATATATGAGTCATTGATTAAGGTGAATTAAGAATTGGTTACTTTATATTTTCATGCCATCCCTGCTTGCCACCGTAGACATATTTTTGTTGTTATTCACATGCACACCCCGGCGTAGTTTATTGATAATATATCTTTTATTCAGATTAAAAATAATATCAAAGATTCTGTTGGAACTGATCGTGTATTTTTGGCACTTTATTCGCTCTTTCATTTACCAGATATGCTTATGTATTGACGAGAAAAATGGAATTCGATCCCAGCGCTGAGTTTTATGGTAAAATCTCGTTTTCTTTGTACAACTCTAACTTTATACAGCAATCATTTTTACAGAACATTTCCCTTCGTTTGTGTCACCAGAATACAATATCGATGAACTGGATGAAATATTGAGAAGTACGGATGTTAATTTATCGTCTAGTTTAAGTTACGAACTTCATCCCTACGATGAGCCGACATTTGCGACATTTCCTTCACCGCCAACCTCATCGAACTCGAATAGTGAAAACATTAAAAGTGAATGCGATTCACCCACTGACTTTAACCCGGACGATTTTATATGCTTTCCCTCTGATGAGGATGGTGATGTGAAATCTATGAAATCTGAACATATTAATAGTCCTTCGCCAACAAACAGCTCTGGCTCTCTAGCAGACAGAACAAGTGCTAAAAGTATGGAAGTGGACATTCCACCTGTATCACCGCCCGCCAATATATTTCAATTACCCGCAACGATATTACCTATAACAACAACGCCGGCGCCAATCAATCTGCTCCAAGGTACCCTTATACCAGTGCAAACAGTTCCATTGACATCAGTGCAACTACAGGATTTTAAAACCCCTCTAAAAATAAGTCCCAAGCCAGCTGACACAAATGCAACAACAAAGCCTAAAACAATTGTACTTTCAACCAAGGACTTTAAGGCGCTAATGCAGAGGATACAGAATGGGAAGGTGAATGGTGCATCAATGCCGAAAATAATTATGAAGTCTACTGCGCAAAGTGTCCAACATAAGAACCAATCGGTATTGCCGAAAGTTTTGCCTATGAGTTCTCCGCCTTTAAATAAGCTGGATAAGATTCCAGTTAAAGAAGCAGGTCTTTTTAAGGGAATTATAGATGAAAAGCATCTAAAGAAACAACAAAGAATGATTAAGAATCGAGAGTCAGCTTCTTTATCACGAAAGAAGAAAAAGGAATATGTCGTCTCCTTGGAAACTAGAATCAATGATCTGGAGAAGGAGAATACTTCCTTAAAAGGTGTAAGTATGTGTTTGTTTAATATCAATGTGTAAGATGGTGCCAATCATATCAGTATCAGTATTATCAATTTGTGGTGTCGGAAGGCAATTGGCTAACTGATAGTGATACCCATTTCAACATGTGTTCATGAGCGGTGGGAATTATTTGTAAGGGATATGTCACTGATAGATTTAAACATTAGTTAAATTTGCTATTGTCAACTGTGACACAATTGTAGTTTAGAAAGCATAAGCCAAGTCAAGTTAATTTTAAACGTTCCTTTATTATTTTATTTCTTCTAGGAAAATACTAGCCTGCGTTCCCAACTAATTGCATTTGCTCAGACATGTCAATGCAATCATAACAAGTTGAGTGAATTCTTAACAAACAAGTTGAACAGCAGTGTACTAGGGCAAAGCTGCCAAAAAGGCACAAACTTTAAAAATCGATTATTTACATCGAATATGAAAAAAAATACTGCAGTACTGTTGGCGATGGTTTTTATGGTTTCTATCAATTTCGGAAATTTCCAAACCTATTTCTCTCAGGATAATAGAATACATTCATCCGCCATGGAGTTTGATGCCGGCCTTAAAGGAGTTTCTGGTCGTCGCGGTCTCTTATGGGTCGACGAGAACGGAAACTGGGATGTCACAAAAGTAATAAATTCTTTAGATATTCTTCATAATCAAACTTCGGACACTGATGACAAGTGTCCGGTAAACATAAACCAAACCGAAAATTTGAGACTCGCAAGTGAACTTAAAAGGTGGATTGTTGTAAACGACTATCTGAACTTGAGTACTGTTAAAGAGCGTCCAATTGGTTTCAAACTCACACCTGACTATTTTGAGCTGAAGAGTTTAGCTCTGCCGGTAGAAAAAACAATGAAACAAGGACCCAAACGAAACCGAAAGAGCTTTTTCGAGAGGCAGGCGCTGCGTAGTAAAAAGAATCTTGACAATTCACAGAACTCGTTGCAACTCTTCAAGTCCCAAATCGATGAAGAATATCTACGCCTTTTTGAAGGGATTAAGAGACGTGACGATACATTTTACGTGCTATCCTTTAATTCTGATCACATTCTGTTACCTGCTGCGGCGTACAACAAAAGCACCAGACCAAGAATGTCGCTAATGCTGCCCGCCGGAGACTTTTCCGTAAATGGAGACATTACACTAATGCAAATTGACTGTGAAGTAGTCAACACAACAGAAGTGCAATTAAAACCGGATATGATTCCGTTAAGCTTAAGATCAAAATACAACATGAATTCGCCTAGTTCACGCGATATTTTAAATAAAACTGGTGGAGGAAGTGTGCAACGAACACCACGCAATGCCGTGAAAGACCAAGATAAATTTGAAGATATTTACCGGCCCTACTTCATGACACCTTATGCGAGCTATCGGTTAAAAAGTAGTAACAAAAGTCCTGAGAAGTCTCAACCATTAAACCGAAGTATTTTAGCACACATGCGTCGTAGAATAAGAGATGATGATAACACAACTTTCAATCAAGAAAGCAGGCATTTTCTTCAATCGAAACATATCCACTTGCATTAACAGAAAATTTATTAGTAATTGTTTACCTTTAATTTTTTAAGTAAAGCAACTGATGGAGATTACAAAGGAAAATAAATGCCAGTTCATTGGTCTCAATTTTATAATTGAGAAGTTAAAGTTAAGTACTGATTCAACGTTGTTCTTTTTATCTAGATGTGTTACATTTAAATTAATATTAAACAATGTCAGCCAATAATGTTCAAGAATTTGTAAAAGGCGGTGTTTTAATGTTAAATTCGATTTGGTGTGCAATTAAGGCGAAATAAACTTGGATATAACAATTAAAATATTTCTATGTTCAATCTGATAGGTCTGTCTTAAGGCAGGGAGATCCACGACAAATCAGATGTTTACACTGGTTTGTACTTAGATTTTGCAAATTCCAAGTGCCAAACCCATCTTTGACAAGCGACTCGAACTCAGATTGTGTGAAATGAATATGGGCTATTCTCTGGGCAGTGTCATGATATATCTTCTCTCATAAAATTTATGAAATCTATCAGAAATGTCCAAATTGGCGGTTGCGTTTTATTTTCTTTAATAGGCTTGCTTTCGCAAACGTTTCTACTGGTCAAACTTATAAGTCAACAAGGATGATCTTTAGACATGGAATGTTTTAAGTCTACAACTATGTATTTGTAGGCATGTTTACCTAGATTAGTGACAAGTTTATCATTTTACCATAGCGTTTTAAACATAGCTCCAAATATAATGTTAACATTTAGCTTATTTACTCTCGCCCGCTTTTGGTATTATCTTTGGTAGACTAACCTATTTTATGTGTCACAACAACTAAAAGAAGTGAAAAAAGGCAAATGTCTCGGGTTTGAAAGTTTATTGAGCGACAAAAGTTAATGTATATGTATGCATATAAATATTTGTTGTTCTCAATTTCATACAATCATCTAAATAAATAAAAAAGGTGTTACTTAAAATTTAAAAGTAGCTTATAAGTAGCCTGCAGCTTATAAACCTATAGCATTTTTGTTTCCGTATTTCGGTTCGAGTAAGCGATTTTCAACACCCCCAAAATGTATCCTTTTTAGACCAAACAATTTTAATTGCCGTTATCGCAATTGGTATCAAACGGTGTTAACAGTGTTAAAGGAAATTTTTATGGATATTTATGCGTGGGAGGATAAAAACCAGTAAACACGCTCGATGCTCAGCCCTAATGGGAAGTCGTAAGAGAATTTTATTTAGCTTATAAACTGATGAATAAACGTAGCTAAATTCAAGTACAGGTCGATACAAACAAACTTGTATTAAAATATCATATGTCTCCTTTTCTGAACAACTACGCGGGCGCTTATAAATGTGGAGGCTAACTACGTCGTAATAACAAATCAATAGGCGCAGCTCATCAATCACTGTCCGCAATGCCGCCGTTAAATGTTCTATAGCTGAATCGTTGAATTCTCTGTTGGATTAGGGTGCGGAAGAGATCTGAGTTGGTTGGGATTTATCATCTCGCAATAAACAATTTATAGCAAAAATCTGAATTTACATACATATACAATTGGCGTGTCAGAGAATTCTTTAGTTATCAGTACATTAATACGTAGAAGGTACATACTCGTATAGTGATGGAATGATTTAAATGCGGTGGAGACGCATGACAGTATGGAATCTAATGAGATACCGTACAAAATAATTAACATGCGCACTTGAATTCCTCATTAAAATATGCAATTCATTCTGATTTTTATTCGTACGAAATCATCATTTCCGATCGAAATGATTGGAGTCAACGCAATCTTCATAGCACAAATAGATATGTATATGTATGTGCTCAAGATAAATATACTTATGGCATGTCAAGATTTAACTAATTCTCAAGACAACACCTCAAAAAATGTCCCCCTTTAAATCATTGGATAAAGAACAATGGGTTCTACTTACCAAACCTAACTTATGGAACTATAATTTCACTAACAAAAGCATAAGCTCATTGTGCTCATCAAACACGAAAGAAAACTTGCTTTATTCCTAATAAAAAAACCATCCATTCGACACGGCTTGGTCATCATTTTCAATGAAGATTGTGGATAATAACAAAGCGGAAAGTTTGCAAACACAGAATGCCTACATACATATGTGCAATTAGTATAAGTATGTCCAATGCCTTCCAAGCTGCCTTGAAGTCAAATACGGTTGACTGATATCTTAAAATGAACTAAAGCTAGCATATTGAGCAACCAATTTAAACAGAAAATAAATAACCTTATAAAAATCAAAAAATTAAGAACATTCCTTGACGCAAATCATTGAAACGGGAATCGAAGACTCGAAAGAGAAATATTTACGGATAGAAGTACTGACAGACACACGTGCATATGTGTGTATGACCGTGCTATGTGTTGATATGCTCCAAAGTCGACTTCACGCCACAACATATTTTTAGACCAAATTAAGACACTGTGCATTTGTATTATTCAGAAATTTAATCGTTTTTTTTTGTATCCGATCATGCATATGGCTAAGGGATTGCTTTGCTTGCGGTCGTGACACACCTCCCTCAAGAGAAAAAAAGGCTATAACCTTTTACGCACATATGTATGTACATTTGTATATGGAGACACATCCAAGAATGTGTTTATGAGCTATTTTCGTTGATACCTCCCTGTAAGAAGCCGTGCCCAAGTAATCCCTTGTCATCCTTTATTCGTATCTTAGCCTCAATACATACTTATTTTCGGTAAATCTACGTATCTCATATTTGTTTTAACAAATAATTTCCCCGATAGTATTAACAGCTTTTAGGGTTCTCATTAAATTGTCATTGTCTTACACTTAAAATCGTGGTTTCTGTCTAAAGATTACTCATTCAAGTTAACCTGCGTCAGATTTTCACTGAAAACCAGACAAAGGGTATTTCATGTACATACATGCATACATAAGCGACACAAGTGACGCCAAAGTACACGCGGTAAAAGTCGCTATTATTTACCTCAATTATGTCTAACAATTTACAAATGTTCCTTCAAGAGCTCGAAAAATAATGTTGTCTGATAAACAAGCATTCGTTTTGAAAAGTCGGTTGTATTACAAAAGATACAATTGTGCGTACTTTTCATAAATACACGCATGTGTATGTACATACATATAAATGAATCATCATATTTGTAGAATTTGTCGATGCATGAGTTCTCATATCATATTGTGTATATCCTCATATGAACAGTTTTACATTATAGTTGCGGAAATCATGTTTGGACCCATTGCTAATTTTAAGTAAATTACGCCAAATCTCTTAAATTGTTTTATTAAAGAAATGTCGCTTGCTTCAGTCCCAGCAGGTCAGTCAGGCCCATTATCAATCCTTTAAATTCGAATTTGGTTCTGCTTCACTACTCTAGCAGAAATTTCAATTGATACGAAAGCTTTTTGGTCAGATTGAACGATTTTTTTAGGAGCATTAAAGGTATTCCTTTTGTTTTAAATGATGCTTTCAAGAATGAAGTGAAATATTCAACAGTTTGATAAACGTCTGATGTTCGATGAAGATGTATTCATTTTTTAAAGACTATATATATTTTTTTTACTCCGCTCAACATCTCACGTTTTCAACCCCTTTATTTCACAGTAACACCCTCACAAAACACAACTACCTTTAATATAAATATACATGTATGGACGCTAATTATAGGTACATACATAAATAGTTTTTATTTCTGTAACCAAATGAAATGTCCCGACGCATGAATTGTTTATTGAGGGAAGATGTTTTGTTAGAAGGCGTTTTGTTTTCTTTCAGCGCAGTATTCTTTTATGCATCAGGAGTTTTCTCACAGACTTTTAACCCTCTGCATGCAGTCGTAGACGAGACCATGTCCGCCTGTACATTGTATGTACACACCGCACGAGCATTTGAATTTATTGAATTTATTAGGTAAGATAATATGTAATCTGCGGTCGCAGTGTGTGTAAAACGTTAGGTGCGCCAATTGCCGTGTTGTTAACCTTGGGTTTTTATTTGATGCACATTGGAAATGCGTTGTACATAAAAATATATACATATGTTCCTATACCCTCGTATAATATTAAATCTTAAATGTCGTTTGACGCAGTTAAGAAACTATATTTCATAAAAATTAAAAATATCAGGCAATTCTGGTTACCAACTGATATATAATATTCATCAATCATTCGTATCATTAATTAATTTTCTTGTGAACACTTCAATTTAGAGCGCCTGAATTTACCAGAAATACGTACAAGTAGTCGACATTTCCAGAGAAGTGTCTTCAGAATATACAAATTCTTTAGCATTATAACAAACACCTCACGTCGACGGTAGAACGCATTATGTCTGCAGCATTAAAAAATGTTTTTGAAGGATCTTAATACATGTTTTGTTATCCCCGTGTGAAATGCGTAACTTCTATAAATCTGTGAGAGGAAACAGCGGCGGCGCTCAAGAACGAGTACGATATTGCTTTGGACTCCTGTTTTTGAACCCTTAACAATAATACAGGAATAAACAAGAATAAATAAACACATAATAGTATTTTTGGATAGCGTGAATGGAATCAAAACCTATGAGATCTAACACGCACAAGTCAGCAGGTAGAAAATGATCACAGGAGAAAAGTGGTAAGATATCGTATTTCAAGGTACAATTTTCAAAGCACTATTATGGTTTTTCACAGCTCCATGTATCCTCTCATCTTTTTGTCCGGATCGTCAGATGAGTTCTTGGAATTTACCTATTGCATTTTTATGTGACTTCTGTGGGACTCTTATTAAAATTTAAGGAACACAGGGACCAAACAGAATTAAAAAGAAAACGATTTTCATATAACTTATGCACATATATATGTACATATGTACATGCAGGCTAAGAACACTTACACTGTAAGTTTATTGATAGAGCTAATTTAAATCTTGACTTTGACAGCCTTGTAATCAAAGATTCCTCTAATTTGCTGTAACAGAAGTATTTTTCCAAAATACGTAATTGTGAGCTGTTATTTGTGATAGTGTTTGCATCTATTGTTTTGTTTAATTTTTTAAGTATGTGTTTGATGGATAGCGCTGCTGCTTATGGAATACCAAAAGGAAACGTCTATACGTCTAAGCCGAACTTTAGAATAAAAACGAAGCAATCATAAAAACTGTCATTCAACAGTTTATAAGTGATGTGTACAGTTCCGAAATGGGCACCAATACACGCTTCGAGATTATAAAAAAAACTCAAAAGATATCTGTGCAACAAACAGCTCATCTTTTCTTATCCACTTCAAGGAATTTGTTATAAATACAAACAATAACTAAAAATAATTAAAACTTATGATAAGGGAATAAACTCCTTTTAAAAGTAAATAAAGGAATGAAGAACAAAACAAAAAAAAAACAAGAAAAAACGAGATAGAGAGCACTCACTAGTACACCACCATATTTCCGAAACCAGATACCAGGCCCTGAATGTACTTCTACCAAGTTACTTTTCAGAGAGCAAGAGAGGTAACAAGTAACAATACCAACTAACGTCGAATGACGTTTCGGTCTCAACAAGTGGAATAACTGCACACACCTGTGGAATAACTCGAACTTCCACCTGATGTGGGGAACGATGAGACCAGATTCAGATACGAATATGGCTACTACTACTTCCACACAAGTCGTACTCGATAGCTCTTGGATAAAGTTGTGCGCGCACACTCAGTTAGTTTTGTCGTACGAGACGAACATTTTGGTTGTGCGTTGTGCGGCGCCGGCATGTTCTCCAGCGAGTGTATCTAGAAACTCGAATCACGCGAAGAGATACTTTACGAATAGTGCGTTATTCAATTTCATTCTGTTATTTAAATTAAATTTTGATTTTTATTTTATATTGATATGTGATTTTTTCTGTCTTATCGCGGCACCTAACTCTTTTTATCCGACACCCGCCGTTCAGATACATATATCTACATACTTTGTGTAGTGTACTCGTTCGTATGTATATATATCTTGGCGCTAAATAAAGTGAAAACGAGTTGTTGCAAATTGATTCAGCTTTCAGTTGTGAATAAAATTCAAACAAAGCAAGATTCGAATGCTACCTTTTTGTATACAACAGCTTACTTCCGATACGAAAAAAATGTTATACACATTCTCGTACATACCTGTGAATATACAACAATCGTTCAAAGTTAGATCGTGCATTGCGTCATACTAAATTTTAAGGTTCACTAAACAGTCGAAACGTATTGAATAGTGCATTCGAAACCGACATAACCACATAATCGATTCATAACTTTCGACGGTCGGTGAAAATTTGTGAAAATCGATTTTAAGATCTCCTTGTGCATGCGTATAGTGAGTTTAAGTTGTGGAGAAAAATTCCTTACACTCAATCTACTTGTCATTAGCATATTCTATGTCTGTACCGAGCTGAGTTGAAAGTAATTATCATTCCAAGAACGTTCAACTGTCGACTATTTTTGAAGTTGTGTGCATTTAAGCATACTCTTGATATTCATTTATCGCCAGTAGTTAAGCCATATATTGGCGGATTGACGAATAAAAAATAAATAATTCCCCTTCATAATTGTATTGTCTTCTTTTTTGCTTGGCCTTCATACAAAAGTAAAAAAGAATATACATATGTATGAATGTACATAAATCGAAACATACCCAATGGAATACTAATTAATTTCGATTTAGAGAGAATTCCTTTCTTGGAGAGACGTGTGTGTATGCGTGTGGCATCGGCAGAGTGTAAAACAAGAAAACGTCTTATTTAAGTTTAAGGTCTTGTGTGAAGTTAGTTTTGGTTTATACATTTCAATTTCCCATTGGATTGCGATAAAGTGAAATTGTTGCCTTGAGATCGAGTTCGACTGAATGATATGGCGCTTCAAAGGAAATTAAAATAAACAGGTAAATTCGATGTTTGAATTTATAATTTATTTTTATTTACATTTTTCAGTGGCATTTACGAATTTTGCTTCTTTTAATTGGCATAGGGCATATTAAAGAAAGTAGGACACATTTTGTCCACATGGTACGATGCTATTGTATTGGAAATTTGAATTTAACTGATCATAGTTTATTATATACAGCAAACCTATTCAAATAATAAACAAAAAGCTTCCGTAAAATACGGTTCATTTAATGGGCACGAAATACATTATTTTCAATAGAACTTTTACTTACGGTTTTGTTTCTGCCGAGGATATGAATACAAATTGAGATATCATATTTGGTGTAGTCAACTGTGATTCTTAATAAGTACATATATTGTATGTTTTCTACATTGGAAGATTAGAGCCGTTATCGTGCTTTCAAAAAAGTTACTGTTAACTCGAACACAAGTCTTCGACAATTGCGAACTATGAACTTTCTCTCTTCAAGAACAAATTTATGATAGCGCTGTCTACTTGGAAGACGCTGAGGTATTTCTACAATATTTGAGTTTTGATGCCAAGTAATGATACGCTACACTTCATTGAACGTTTTTGACCCCCGCTATATAATCATTCTCCTTTTACTTAATAGAATAGAATAGTTGGATTAAATAAGTACAAAAATAGAGCCTTATATATTTAAAGAGCCGAAGATAAAATTAACTACAGCCAGAAGTTTTATTATTCCCATCAGTCAGCCCCCGTTTTAGTGTGTAAAGATATTTCCTGCATTCACATATTTATACATCTACATATATATATATATATATCTGGCTTATGATTTGAGTGCACGAAATGCATCCATTCCAGTCTACCCAACAGTGAGAATGTTTCCAATCTGATATTTTTAGTATTATCCCAATAAAATTAAGAATATTCTATTTTTGTTCCTCTTCCTTGGCCCTTCTAATGAGCAGTCACCTCACATACCTGCATATCTCTGTTTGTATGTTCGTATGCGTGGAAACAGCTCGCGATGATCAGTCGGCTTTGTCGCTGGTTTGTTAGAACGTTGGGTTCGTAATCAAATTCGAACATCTAGTCACATATATATTAAGAAATTAGATGCGTTAACTATACAAACGGAATTTGGTGTGAGGAGGAAGAAAACTTAAGTAATTTTACTTTTAAATTTAGAAACTCCACTACATATAGATACCTGTCCTGAAAAGAGTTTTCTGTTTATTCATTTTAAATTTTTTATATCGATGCAGGGAATTTTTTGTAGAAACAATTTTTTAAGTCGTAGGAGGATGATACCCTTAAGCATTATTTTATTACTTTGATTTCATAATTTTCTTTGGATTTCTTACATATATATTTTTATAAAATGTATGTACATAATATACATGAAGTTTACCATGCTGGTTTTTGCATATCAAATAGTTGAGAATAATCGACTCTTTTGTGAAGTCCTACAGTCAATTATTTGTTTGTGGCATATGTATATATATTTGTTAATTGTAATTGGATAAAGTCATTTTGAAATAATAATTACAAAAATAACCGCTGTTATCTGAAGAGCTAAGTTTATCTTCAGTTTCTTATCATAAGTAAATTGGAACTCAGAGGAGAGAAAGAAAACAATGTGTTATCTAAACAGGATGCTAAGATTATATTAAGCAATTTCTTGAGTAATTCATTGCATATTTAACAAGATCATAATTTTGCCAAGCTGAAAGTACATGTTTACATAAACTTAAGCAATCTTCAAAGTGAGTGAGTTTGTTGATTGTTGTAGTTATTTTTCAATATGCACATACATATAGTATGTAGAGGATTCATTACCTTAAAAGAACATATACATAGATAAATGCTTAAGTGTAAGTACTATTTTTAGTTTCTTTGAAAAGTGCTCCAAGTTTCTTCTAGTAGATCTGATCACTTCAAGGGCTGCAACTACGAACACTGCTGAAGTATGTAATTTTCCTTTAATCTTGTGTCTATAATTATGTTTGACAAGATCATTTTCGGTTTCTGCTTACATCGATGTCTTCGTATTGATTCGTAGTGGTATTATTAGCCTCCTTTGGTATCAGTGGCAATAGCATCATCTTGGAAAAATCGCTGAAACTTCTACCATTTAAATATATTGTCCGCCACATCGAACCAGCTTCCAATGCTGATGGACTGATACACATCATGTTTATCTAGTTTTTGCATTTTCCTTCTTTCTTGCTATATATAGATAACAATTTTGTTGTGGTGTTTTGGTAACATTAAATGTTTCTTTTTACGTGTGTTGTTGCATGATCACAGCAGTTGATGTCGAATCAAATAAAGACAGGAAGGAAGAATGCGCATAATGTGTGTTTCCTTTTGGTTGTCACTCACAGGGGTGGTAAATGCATATAGTTTTTTGTGTGTCTTTTTATTCACTAAAAGCAAGTTCCTTAATCATTTAATAATACATTTATTTAAAATGCTGTCCAGAACGCCGGAAATGGAAATAAATACATGGAATTTAAAAGTTTGTAATAATAATATTCAGTTTGTAATAAAAATATTCATAGGCTTAAAATTAAAAAAGGACTTTGGCGCTTAAAATGTTTTCGAGATTCCTATAGAGACAAACGTTTTGATTTGCAAGTTGGGACGTATTGGAGATACACACTCCTTTTGTAAACAGTTTTTTTTATAACGTCTGAAATTCTCCAACAACACATTTTAGAAGAAGACTTTGCGCTATGTTTGAAAACTGGAAAACAAAAACGTATTGCCACAAGTGCATTGCTACTACTTAGACTACATAGAGAGGTATGAAATGAATTCAGAAGAATGAATAAAAATTCCTTGATTCTTAAATGAATTCTCAGAAGTATGGATATATAGTAACTTTTATAGATGATATCAATTTCCCCATAATTTGTCACATTTAGTTAAAATTTGTATTTGTTAAAGTGCTTAAACTTTAATTTGGCTTTAAGTATTTCTATACAAGGCTGAAATGGAATTATATCGTGTACATACACATGAATACTTTTATATTGGTATTTTATCTATTACCTTCTGAGCAAATACTTAACATTTGTTGTGTCAATGAAAGATAACGAACGACCTTCTCAAGAACGATTTCGCACAATTGTGTGATTTTTCACATATACACACCCATCATTTAAAAGTCCACAGAAAAATGTATAGATTCTGCACTGCTTTGTATACATATATGTATGTATATTCTTTGGATAAATAATATGTATTTATAAATATAAATGTGTAAATTATTAAAAAATTAAACAACAATCTGGTATACGTTTACCATATTTCAATATGATTTAAGGAATTGTTGCCGCACCGCTTAGTTTGTTATCGACGCTACGTATTTATTTCTAGTGTTGAATGTTGTTGTTGTTGTTGTTGTACCCGACTTCTAAATACAGTCATGACTTCGGCTTCTCTTTAAATTAAAATCTATTTTTTATAGTAAACCCGTTTGACCCCAACCTACAGCTTCATTCAGAACTGACGGATTGCGTATTTTAAATATAACGCGTGCGTGTGCATATTTGTATTTCTTCCATATAAATTTTAAATCGTTTATTGAAAAAAAAGTAGGAAACAAATTATTACTTTATGAAAGTAAATTACTTAAATAAGAAAAAATCACAAATTTAAAAACTCGTCTTTCAATCAATTGTATTTGAATAACTTGACTGCTACTACTGAAGAGCTGATTAAAATCCGGTTTTGATTTCCGATGTATAAGAAGAAAACTATATAGGCGTGGGTTTCGAGAGGAAAATATACTTATACATACGCGGGTTTGCATAGCTGTGTGGTTGTGAAAAAGAAATGCATATGCGAATTTGTAAACAAATCAAATGATTTGATATGTGCAAATGAGTGAGAAAACAAAGTTTATCGGGTTAAATTCGAGATGATATTTTTCATACTGGATCGTTAATAAACATTGCCTTGCTTTTATTTTTCATTTATTCATTTGTATATACTTACATTTAAGTGTAATATTCATGAATAATTGAGGACCTGTCGAACTTATATAAACTTAAAATAAAAAATGAAAATATTCTTCCTAGTATTTTCGTGGTTATGTTTTAAGCATCTAAATTCAGTTTTAGTTTCAGATTTTGAAACTTTAAAACATGTTCTTAAGCTAAACAATATTGGATCCTTAAATGAGGACATGAGCAATTTATTGCTAGTTTCTGGTCAACTGTTTCACATTGTCTTATTCTCCTTACAATATCTGAATAAAACTAAATGTTAAATATTCATCAAATTTAAAATATCAAACTATTTTACAAACTACAAAGATAAAACTGCAGGGCCATGTAAAGAAGATCTTGTCCTATTTTAGGATTAATTATAAATTAAAAAAAAAAGAAGCATATGTAAGTCTTATTAGAAATAAATTAGTGAAATACATAATTTAATTAGAGTATTAATGTATAAATGTTAGTTTTGACCTGAATTGCTATTAGTATTGCACATTTTTTATCCATGACCAAACTCTTGATCTCTGTGTTCAATGCTAACTTACTCAATTTGCAAGAAAAGAAAATAAATAAACGCAACGCTAACTTTGATCTCAACAAACCTAAACGTTCGCCATTCACGATGTTGGGCAGTGTTTAAGGCTAGTATTATATGATCTCGCTCTCGCGTTACCACTAAGCGAAGGTGCCTGAATATACAATATATTTTTTTAAAATATAATGAATTTCATGCATGCATAGTGACAAAAGTGAAAACTTAGCTGGCAGTGTCTGGAAGATTTGGTTCATTGGCATTCCACTTGGGAACAACTACCGTCACTGCTGTCATTGATCTGGTTTCGGTGTGAGCACATGAACAGATTGGGTTCTTTGTTCTTGTGGTAGATCAAGTGTGATTTTCGCTTAAAATCTGTTAACGCCAATGATTGTAGAAATTGGGTCAACTGTCGGGAACAATTAGGGTACAATGCACGGAATGTGACTGGTTTTGGTTTGTAATTTGTTATTGTGTTAGCTGGCCTTATTCAGCGTATAATAAGAATACAGCGTTTTATTCATGAGAGACGCAAATTTGCATTCATGTGTGTGGAACAAGAAATATGTTTGCAAGTGTATTTGTAAAAGAGCAATTTTGGCAATGCCTTGCAGTTTTTTGTCCACGGCATAGTTTTATTTGTATCAAAAGAGAGAGAGAGAGAAAGAGAGAAATGTGTCACCCATAAGGCATGGCAAACATTGATTTGAGATAGTGAAAGGCTTTGATGGTCAACTTTGGCAGTGTGTTAGTTTATTTGAAACGTGGGAATGGGTAATGGAAAAACATTTAAACAGCAAACTGCTGATAAACTCTTACAAAGTTCTATGCAAAGTTTAAACAGAATCAATTCTATCTAAAAAAAAAACAAGTTTTGTTTCAGAAAAATCTGAAATATGAAGTACACTCATATTTCTCGGAAGGAAGAACGTGATTTCGTTAACTGAGCGTTTCTTAGTTTGTGTATATGTACGTAATAAACATAAGTACACATACATACGTATATCGGTTACCTACATTCCAAAATGGAATATTTTGTGCCTTAGTCAACTTAAGCGGCAAACTTCTTTCGGCATAAATCAACTCGATACTTAACTTAAATGAAATAAGGTTTTTGTTGAATGTTTTATGAGTGCTACCTATTTCAAATTAAGATGCCGGGCACATCCAATGGCCTCAAAAGCAACAGTCACGTCGATACTCAGTGTTTTCTTTTTATCGCAAATAAGTACATTGTTTGATTGTGGACATGCATACATATATTAAATGTAAAAGACTTTATACATTTGCTGACCATTGACCGATCGTCAAGAATTTATTTCTTAAAAAATGAGTACTTACCTATAAGGGGCTTATAAACTGTATTTTTTTGCTTTTCTTGTTCTGAATATTATTTATATACCGCATTTACTGCAAACGTTAATCCACTTTAAGTCAACAATTAATTAGGGAATATATATACTATACATAATAAAATAATAATAATTGGGTGGCACTACAGCCCACAAGGGACCAGGACCTAGCTTCTACAACAGTTACTTGTGTTGTGCGTGCTACTGTTCTCTCACGAATAGAAGGGACCTACAGTTTTTTGCCGACTCCGAACGCTGAGATTTTTTTTTTTTGAGAAGCTTTTCATAGACAATTGATACTCTTTGAGTGTCAGCAACTCGAAAGAGGTGGTACCGTGAAAAAATGCAAGGTGTCCCGTCTGGGAATCGAACCTAGACTTTCTGCGTGGCGGTCGATGCACTTACCAAAACGCCACGGCGACTACACTATATTTAATATAACATCGTTATTTATTCTTTACTGCATTCAAACATAACGCAAGAAATGTATCAGTTTAATTATCTTTTTGGGAATACAGAACAACTAAGACAATTTGCGTTAGTATCAGTTTCAGTCAAATTCAATAAAACAGAAATATATATAAATTCGTTTGTGATAAAAAAGAAGACATTTAAGACATATTTTACAGCTTAACCTCAAAAGTTACTTACAACCTTGAGGTTTCATTAATTGACTCCCAGTTCAATCAGTTCAATTATCTTTTTGGGAATACAGAACAACTAAGACAATTTGCGTTAGTATCAGTTTCAGTCAAATTCAATAAAACAGAAATATATATAAATTCGTTTGTGATAAAAAAGAAGACATTTAAGACATATTTTACAGCTTAACCTCAAAAGTTACTTACAACCTTGAGGTTTCATTAATTGACTCCCAAAATTACGCTGTCCAAATTCAGAAATTAAGATTTGTATCACGGTGTGTTTCAATGAGCCGCGAATCAGGAAAGTATTGAAATCAGCCTTCAAAGGCGAAAAGTAGATATCGTCATCCTAGTATTTGAATATTTTTTCGTGCATTGATTCTATATTGTGTTTTCCATAATTTTTCAGATACTGAATCTTAAAACAAACGCCACAATATTATATTTTATCATTTCTCAAGATTCTAAAGTTCAAACATTTAAAAAATCTAACTCAGCTTTCGTGTCATTTTTATTGTTTTTTTCGTTGTTGGATGTTGGATTGTTAAAATGCCAAAAAAAAATCAGAAACACAGAGGTGAAGGTAAATATTTTGTTGGCTTTCGTTTTTACACATTTGGAATGAATATATCTAATAAAAACTTAATTCAAGCTCTCTTTGTAAATCCATCACAGCTTTTTTCTCAAAATTTCCCAATTATAATCTTTTTAAAGGGTATATTACAATTTGTGTGGTAGCACATTCACTAAACCTATCAACTTTGCAATGCATTGGATATGTTGCAAACAAAACAATTAACTTTTTTGAAATCAGAACAGCAACAACGACAAATGTGATTTTTCGGAAATTTGACCCATCTTTTGGACGAATATTCGAATAGTTTTATTAGGTCGCACTGTGTGTCTTTATGTCTGCATTAAAAATTGCTTTATTAAAAAAAAATAAGTCAATTTCTGCTTGCGTGCATGTTGTGTAGCCATATCGTTGAGCCGATATAAAATGTATATGTATCTCTCACGTTCCGCTTGCCTGTGGAGGGCGGGACACGCTTATTTTGTAATAAAACGGTTTTCAATTACATTGTGACCATACTTTGAAGTTATTATTTCCTCAATCTTATGTACCCCTTTTCTCAAACGTTAGATTACAGCATCGTGTGTGTAGGCACATACGTTCATGGAGCGGGAAGTATAAAGAAACACAAAATATAATTTACCAATTCATGGTGAATTAAAAATGAATTTGCTTATTCATAGATAAGTGCACTGGATGCGGTTTCCAAAAAGGGTAGCACATTTTTTTTTAAATATAGAGAATGCAAAACAAAATGTTGAAAAACAAATTGTATATTCACGAGTACATACACATACGAATGTTAACGAGAAGCAATTAAAATGAAAACAAAATGGTGTAACATTTACACGATAATCGATAATGGAAACAACATTTGACTGAGCAATTTGCACTTCATCCCGATACGTACACCCGCCGAAATAAAGGAAAGTAATCCCAATTTCAATGCGGGGTGAAACTTAAATTCAACTAATGTTTTAGTTTTTTTTATTTACATTAACATTTTCTTTTTCACGCAGAAACTGAATACTAAAGAAGAATTGATAGAAATTAGAAAAGTGATTTCTAATCCACGCACGTAATAGATTCACCACCAGAATGGCGTATGGCTGTAGTGATCGAAAATGCATGAAAACAAAGTAGGCTAACCGTTTCTGTATCCAGTCCGTACGAAAAGACAATCCAACGTTTTATTTGAATGCTTACTTATTCATTGAAGTAAGTAGGGTAAATATTGGAAATAAAGTTGTCAATGCGAGGAAAACATGTGTACAATGTACGTTCTATTTAATTGTACATTCGTACATCATTTTGGGATGTTTAAAAATTATGTTCTTCAAAAAAAAAAAAAAAAAAACAATGATTTTATATCTCTCGGTATAAAACTATGTAAATAATTCAACGTTTAAATGAAATAAACTTCAAGATAATAGAATGTATTAATTAAAAATTTAACACTTTAAAATACGTCTAATGTAAAGTAACGATAGTTTTGTTTTTATATTTAATTGCGTTCGTTCAAGAAAGCCTATGTAATTCTAAACACAAACGTCGTTGCTTACATATTTACATTCCTTCTGTAGACTCACCAACAAGAACGTACAAAGCAGTACGTTCTGTTTAGTCTGCTATTTCTATTCTGTTTTGCCTCTGTTAATTCGCTTCATAGATTTTTTTTCGCAGTAACAGTTCTTTGTTATGTGCCTTCCTTTTTGTTTTGTGTTTTTTTTTTTTTTTTTGTTAAAGATGGCAATTGATGACCTTATTTATCGGTGGCAAGTCTTTGGTATTCAACTTTTTTCCCACTCTCCTTTTGAATTGAATCAAACCTTCAGACGATGTTAAAACTAAAAAAGTAGTAAATAGATTGTGGTGGTGAATGAATTGATTGAAGTTCTTAGCGGAAATAGAGTTTCAATAGAAACCGTAATATACGTACCTCGCTGCTACCTAAAGAGGCCACTTTCGCAAGCGTTGTTATTTGGGGTTATTCACATTTGTTTTAATGTAATGGATGGTTTATTTAAAAATTCGTACTGGAATTGCTTGGAATTCAGCTTTGTGCAGAGGCTCAGTGTATTGTGAGTTATTGATTCAAACAGACTCAAACTAATTAGCCAACCTTTTAAAACTAGTAACAAATATTTAGTTATTAAAAAATAGTCTTATTTAAGTGACTCATATAATATGTAAAAGTTTTATAGACAGTCGGGAATTAACCGGAAATAACGACGATCGTGATAAATGACATCACAGTCGCTGTGGATGTGGAATCCTATAGCACAAGCTACAGGTTACATAAAATTGATTTCTCGATAATAATATCAAGTGTGTATGTTTGTTTCACTGGTCTCATCTATAGATGTTCCATTTTGACAGTCGATAAACGATTTGCATAGTTGTCAAACGTCACTGTGTATCGAGCTAGCTCTCCTGGTTATAGACTGTGAGTTTTGTATTTTAAAACACGTGTGACCTCACACAGGTATTTTTGTCTTTGAGGGCTTTTTATTATAATGAATTATTGATCTTTGGTGGCTGACTGTTCTCGTATTCTGTTAATGGCGAACATTTAACACTCACATGCATAACCAATGAATAGAAACGCGCCAATGGAATACTATTCGAAATGTCGTCTTTTTTGAGAACGCATATATTAAAGTTAAGCTCTACGAATATATGATTCCACCTGCAATGGATCCCCAAATCTTACATGCATACGTTTGAACCCAATGCAAGTGGGAGTTTCTGTCTTTTTCTCAGTTATCATTGGGATCAGATCAAAAACGTATTATGTTCGAAGATTGAATTTTTATCGGTAAATGTTGTTTTTTTAATTTGTTACGTTAGAAAGGTATGCTCTCATTGTTATGCATACACATAAACATGTTATTATATAAATATGTAATTTTAGCATGAGAATTCCTTTCCGATTCCTTGGTAATAAATAGTAGAATTTTAAATATATGTTAAGATTTTATTATTGTATCATTTAATATAATCCGTTTGAATGCAAATATAAAGAGATTATATTTTATTTATATTACGCTTTGGTGTGCGGAAGTGTGCGACTCATTCCCCGAAGGTTCAGGTTCGATTCCTGTACATCTTACATATTTTTACGGCACCACCTTTTTCGAATCTCTACATTCGAAGTCGGCAATGAAGTGTAGGTCCCCCCGACGCTCGGAAGAACATAAGAATATCTGTAGGAATCTTCAAAAACTAGGCTCTAGTGTCATGAGGGTTGTAGTGTCCCTCCCTGCCCTGCATATGGCGCATAAAAAACTGGTATTTTCTTATATTTTTATTTTATTTCACCTACCAGCCAAATAAAGTCAGTACCGAATTAAAATTATTTCTCATGAAACCGCTTTATTCAGATATTTTTTCTGAATTCTTGGGAAATGACTCATTCATGCTATATTGAATCTTTCAGTATGAGGTGTGGAGAGTAAGTTGAATTTATGACTTATCACACACAAATCTGAAATTCTATTTCTTAATTTCTTTATCTCAGAATTGCAATACAGGTACAGAATATCTTGTATGCATCAAAAGCAATATAGAAAAACTGCAATAATATTTCTTTTCTAAAAACTTTTAAATCTTGTATATTAGATCGCCGTGGCGCAGTGGTAAGTGCATCGACTGCGGCGCAGAAAAAGACACCTAGCATTTTTTCACGGCACCACCTCTTTCGAGTTGCTGACAACACCCAAAAGTTTTAGTTGTCTATGGAAAGCTTCTCAAATCTCGCCGTTCGGAATCGGCATAAAACTGTAGGTCCCTTCTACTCGTGAAGAACAATAGCATGCACAACACGAGTAGTTGTTGTAGAAGCTAGGCCCTGATCCGTTATGGGCTGTAGTGCCACTCAATTATTATTATTATTATATTAGATCCAATCGCAGTAGTGTGATAACATAGTAAACCAAAATAAGGAGGTTTAATTATTTTGTATGTACATAAGAGGTGAATTTGATCGTTAAGTACAGATTACTTAATTTGTAAGATTTGTTTTTGTCTAAAACTTGAAATGAAATATTTTTGAAATATACAATGCGTCACTTAGCTACGTTTCAAAATTCTGTAATTTGTTTTCCTGCAGTCTTCTTACCTGCCTTTACGAGTGTTCCTGAATCCAGACAAATAGTCAAAACTAAAAATATAAATGTACACGTGTCTTTTTAAATAAAAAATGTCTTGCTCTGCCACAAGTCTTGCAAGGTAAACAAGAAATATTTTATCACAATTTTATGCAAAGAATATATACACACAACAAAAGATTTCTTTCCAACGAGCGAGTAAACAAAATAAATCTTTGCAAAATTCAAGATGTATAAGTCAGCATTGGCGCGTAATGCTTTGAATAATACAATAGATTGATTCAATCATAGCGCGAAACTAAATATGCAAAAGGAAAAGAGAGACTATTTAAAGTGTAAGATATTTTATATTTTCATAAACTCCGTTAAAGGTTAATACTCTGCGTCTATACTCGCGAAATTTTGGAGAAATAATTTCAAAGTTACGAAAACAAAAATAATCCCAGTAAAGAAATGTTTTTATGGTCACTGTAAGCGAAGTGACAAAAAAGCAATTTATATACGATATATGACAAATCATTTTAAAGGTTATTAAATCAACCCACCTCGGACTTTATCAATTGCTTAAAATCATATTCTTAGTCATTTTTTTATTATTACCAGAATGCTGATAAATGTGGGAATGAGCTATATCTACGTTCAAAGTGAAAACGTATTTTTGATATCGGTAAATCACTTTTAACTCGACTGACCTCATTATTATGATTGAAGCTTACACAATCTGTACCTTATCATTAATGTGATGATTATTGTTGGGAAATATATCTGACCCATATATGTATCTTGCTCTTCTTTGAGTGACGTTGCAGGCTGAGGTGGACCTGGCCCTCAACCAGCATACCTTTCTAACCAGAACGGTCTCTAGCTTACTGACTACAATATCACGCACATAGTTGATTTCACCCCATATTAAATGAGGACGTTGGGGTATGGATATGAGTAAGTGCATGTTTTAATACTTTTTTGTAGAAGGCAAAATATGAATAAAAAAAATCCAATACCTAATTCCTATCTATTTGATTGAATAACGCTGCTACAAACAATTTAAAGAAGATTATAAAAATTATATTTTCAGTGAGGGATTTCTCAATTTGAGGATTGTAGAATAGTGAAGCTAGTGGCTAGGCCATGTAGAGTGTATGGACACCACTGCTCCGGCCCGAAAAGTCTTCGAATCTAAACTATTGGGACAACGCAACAGAGGGCGGCCTAAGCTAATGTGGCGCACACAAGTGGAGAAGGACCTCAACCAACTTGGAGTGCGCAACTGGCGGCAGCTGGCGAAAGATCGTGCTGGCTCGAGAGGCATGTTAGTTGAGGCCTAGGTCCACCACGGACTGTAGCGCCACAGGAATAAGAAGAAGAAGAAGAAGAGTGAAGCAGGCCTTGTATTACGTATGTGGCAGGAATGGAGATTCATAGATCTTATATCATTGGCCAAGAAAAATGTACCCAATTTCGTGCAAAACGTCAGACGATATTGCTTTATTAATTTCAAAACTATTCTCGGTAAATAAAGCACAACAAGTTAATTTGGCAGAGAAAACAGTTGGTGAAGATTTCAGTTAACATTGTGATGAAAAAACATACGCCTGACTGTATCTGTAAAATTTTAATTACTTTGTTTATTACCTGCTTTGAAGTTTATTCAAGGTTATTCTTTTAAGAACCCATAATTGGCACTTTTTCAATTAGTGGAGAGGGAAACAATTCTCGAATGGATGTCGGAATTTGGCAGCTAATGCTTCATTTTAAACGTTGACTCATTCTAGGGTATAGTATCATTCTCAAAGTACAAACATTTAAATTTTTTTATTGTTTAATTTGGACTAAAGTTCAACTCATATAAAATATTAGCTGTTTCTCAGAGGGTAAGCATTTTAAACAAACAAAGTAAAGCATTTTAAACAAACAAAATATAATCATTTCGTTACATACGTACATATATCCACATGCGGAAAATATTAAAAGATATATTTAACTTAAAATATCTTTTAACATACAACGTGTACCCGCTCAAAAAAATCTAGGTTTATTTCTACATCAAAGCAAAGTTTAATTAACTGGCCTGTTAAAAATAAATTTAAAATCATATCTCCTTAATAGGTTTCTCTATTTTTACTAAGAGTAAAAACTCGCATCTTTTCGAAGTTATTATCACAAAAATCAGTGTTTAGCCATAAGACGCATAATTAAAATCTGACTTAATGGTTTCGTTTAAAATTTCCGCTTCTCGTCAACGTAATTATTGTCACATAGCGACATAATGAATTCCCCTTTTTAAAGCGAAAGTGAAAGCTTCTCACCTCCCAACGCGATGCAGCTAAAACGAGTGTCAACACAGTGACCTGGACTGCCCAAAGAAAAACATCAAAATAAGCGTCTACATGGTGAGTGTATGTATGAAAAATTGCCGCATCGAGCTCAAGCGTGACTTCCATCAATTGCAGCAAATGAAGTATCGAGATGAGCGGAAGCCATGAAGACTGACAATCGATTGGTTAACGATGAAAGTTATCTACGCACTCAACCTTGTACCTTAAGGCTATCATGGCTGACAGTTACATAACATGCCTCTTGATTGTAAACAGATGACCGTACTTATCCAGATGGGTGTACATCTCACTCGCACTATGGTGGGAAGGTGAAAATGCACATTTTTGTTCAATTGCCTTTATTCATGTTCTTCTTTGACAAATATGTTATCCGTTTGAAACGAAAGTGATGAGCACTGCACATGAATGCATTGAAACAGGGAAACTTTGTACTCATAGTTCGATTCGGTGTTTACCTCTGGAGATGATTTTCACAAAATTCGTTTCGCAAACTTTCTATCTGTTAATGCTTTGACATCCGTCAACTTTGTTACTACTGATGGCGAAATGGCTAAAATGATACAGACAAAAAATAAACATAAAAATAGAAAGTGGTGCTCTGCTTAAAGAGTGTCATGCACCAGCTATTCTGAGAATATGACGGTGTACACATTAATTGTGTTTTAATTACCATTATATGGGATTTATGGTCGCGGCGCACTGGGTTTGGGAATAGTGTCTCATATAATTGAGGCTGTCAAATTAAAGTTTGGATACTTCTTGGGGGAGGCACTTCTAACGAGTGAGAGTGGATTTTTTTTAAAAAGATTTTTGATTACATTCTTCTCTGTTTTTTTTGAAAGTTAACAACGGCGGTATTAGTAATAATATTGAAGAGAGCATGACTACTTTCAATGTTCAAAATAGAGAAAAAAGTTTCCGCTTTAGGTAGCGCATTTAATTCTGCATGCGAATCTAAATGTGAATCTGGAGTTTCATTTATCTTGTTGTTGAGGAAGCTAGGACCTTGTCTCTTGTGGACCATAGATAAAATGGAGCGATGGTAAAACGTTACAGATAAGAGCACTGCCAAAGCCATTATTCTTTTTTTGAAATGCTGCTAGAATATCTGAATTAATAGCACTATCTTCGATCTTATGAGTAAAATATGAAAAATAAATGTATGTTTCTCATTTCCGTTTCAGATCACAATGGTGTTGAAATGGTGCTATGCTATACATCTGGATTAAAATCATAAAACAAGTATTTTCACGCAACTGAACAAAATATATAAGAAACTATTCTGAAACGGAGACTTATGAACGTTTTTAGAGGTTCTTCTTACAATGCCATACAAAATGAGTAGTACTACATCTTTAGAAAATTCATCAGATCCTGACTTCAACGAATATTTACATGAATACCTTACACAAACTGCATCCTCAAATGAACCTATACAACATTATGAAGGTAAGTCGCCAGATTTAAATAAAATAATAAAGTTTTAACATGCAAATTTGAATAAAGGAAAAAGTTTAGTCGAGATTACTAACTGTCTACTAATTTTCGATTTGCCATCATACGCACACATAAATTTGTAACTAAATTCTTGTCAAATCAACTAACTTTATATATCTTTAGGCGTTTCAGGCGCGTGTTCACTACTTTGTACCTTATACGATTACGAATACTAATATTTTTCCATATCTATTTCTTTAAGATGGTGAACTGGAAGCAGAATGGCTTAATGCTGCTGGATTTTCACAGCTAACGAAACCCTTTGAACAGGTAAACCCTTTTCATTATTTTCTACTATATCAATAAATCCACATCAATCGTTATTTATAGATAAAAATAAATACAAGTCATAGATTTATTTTATTCTTTCCAAATAATACCTAAAGCACATTTATCATTTTTCAAAGTTGTCCTCAATATTCATAAATGTAAAACTCATTTGTGCACAAATTGCAGAAAAACATATTTCGCCCCTCCGCCTCCAAATCAGTTGGTGGGGGCCGAAGTATGTTTTTCTGTAAACAATATGTTTTTCTGAAACAATAAACCGTACATAAAGAAAGAATGACTAGCAATATAAGCACGTACAACTTGTAGGAGGTGAGCTCAACTATGAAATCAACACCCAGCATGGAATTTGATTGGGTTAATGACACCTATTTCGAAACCCGCGCTTGCAAAGACAGATTCTACAAAATATAATAAATGAATGTTTGGCTAGAGACCGTAGACCGTGTAACGAAACAATTGAGTGTTGGCTGTGATAAGTTCTTGATGGTTCTATGGTCATATAGAATTTTCAACGTGTTGTTGAGTGACACTATTATAATAAATCGTGCAATAAATTTCAAGCTGCCGTTGAATTTTTTATTCACACATATTTTAAGTTCTTTTGCCTATGTTTTAGGACAAAGAAGGTGTTGGATCTATTACACAATACCTCTGTTCCTGCTTATTCCGCAAACACAAAACCATTAATGTGTAACACATATTTTGTAGATACATGTACAGAGGCAGACTTTATAGTTTTACGTTGAACAGACTTTGATTCTTCTCTAGAGAGCTGCGAGTATTTGATTGACAATATTTTTTGCAGGGTATGGAAGTACGAACATCCGATTTGGAGCCAATTCTAGCGACCCTGTCAAAGCCCCATGCAGAAGCAATTAAACAAAGAGTCAGAGCTTTAAACCACACAGTTCGTGGACGCACAAAATCTCGCCAAAAACGAAAGCCGGATATTAGAGACGTTTTCCGTGACTTTGACGTAAGGAAAGGTCTCAAATAATAAAATATGTATTACACGTATATTTTTGCACAGGAATCCAGTACTGGTACCCGATCTCGAAGTGCAACGCCTGATTCGTTAGATTCAATTCATGGTGATGGTGAAGTCTGGACCACAACAACAATGTAATTAATTAAATTAAATAAATAGTTAATAAATTCTAATATTCATTTCCCCATCTGTAGACCAAATTTCGTAAATATTTTCGACAATGCAGGAAGCAATCCTACTCTGCAGACCGCTGGTAAGCACAAACAAAAGTTAAGACGGACACCGAGTGCTCCTTTAAAGGGATCAGCGGATATCTTTAGAGGATCGCATGTCCGATGTGATATTCCATTTTATTCGGCTGATGGAGTTGAATTATTGGGTTTCTCTAGAATAGGAACCATACATTTACCTAGAGTACGTTCCGGATCTGATCCATCTTGCTCTGTTGGGTAAGTTGCAGCATAAAACATTTTACTATAATTTACATTTTACAACTGTTTATTAAATAGACGAGCGCGAGGCCAAATAATTCAAAACTCTCAAAGCGATCACAATATATCCAGCGACTCTAGCGACGAGTGTACCACACGTTCATCTTCGAAGTCATCGAGCAATGAAAGTTCGCCACAGAAAATAATACATAAGATTACATTGGATACGCCTCCACATAGTGTTCAGAATTCACCTTCGTCCAGAGATGGTGTTAGTTTTGAAAGCATGTACCGGGAGTCTAGTCACAGAGATGGCGGTGTGGTAAGTCTAAATAAATGTAGTTAAAAATGGTAATTTTACTAAGATATCATTTAAATTCATTAGGACACTGTAGACAGTCATGTGTTATGCAACGAACACACGGACATTGATACTATCAACGAAAGCGATTTGAAAAGATTACAGCCCATATTCTGGCTGGAACTAGCCACCCTTTTTGATAGATATCACGTTACACTGGATAAAAGAAAACCCTTTAAAAGACGTCGTAAGGAAGAAGGAAATCTCTTTGGTGTTTCTCTTAATGCACTGATTCGACGAGATCAACAAATCACTGGGAGAGATTCCACGTTGGTGCCGTTATTCTTGGAATATCTTTTACGCGAGTTGACGACGCGTGGTGTTTGTGAGGAGGGTATTTTACGTGTGGCGGGGCACAAACAAAAGGTACTTAAGAATCATACTTGCACAAATTTATTCTTATTAATGTTTTACTTAATAGACTGAACTACTGTACACAGAAGTGGAGGCAGTTTTTTACCAGAAACCAAAAAAAGTTGCACAACTCCTAAGTACAGCCAGCGTACATGATTTAAGTGCGTTACTCAAGCGCTGGCTTCGTGAACTACCACAGCCCCTTCTAACGAATGAGTTGATTCAACTCTTCTACCAAACTCATGCGCTTCCCCCTCCAGATCAATACAAAGCTTTAGCGATAGTATGCCAAATGCTACCGCATGAAAACCGCAACACTTTGCGAACTCTGATCAAATTTTTAAACTCGACTATCCAAGAACAGGAATTCAACAAAATGACCATTCATAATGTGTCAACCATAATAGCACCTTCGTTTTTCCCCCCACGCTACATCCACCCAACAAACAAGGACAGCATACAGGAGCAAGTAAAGATGGCCGCACAATGTTGCCGGCTGACAAGTGTGCTTATAACTCGCGGTGAATCACTCTTCCAGGTGCCAAAAAGCCTAATTGAACAGTCGAAATGTACAAAAGCAAGACAGGTTTGTGCGGACAATTTGCTATACGACACACAAATAAGTTCACTTTGTTTTTAATTCAGGGCAAGAGGGGACTCACACGCCGCACAAAAGCAGGCGGCAGCCTGCTCGATGTCAGCATTAATAGTAACAACGGAAGTAACGTCAACAGTACCAGTCTGCAAATAGATCCCAGTCATGTGCATCGTATAGTCGTATGAATAATGCATCGGAGAGTAATTTATAATGGTGTCTATTTCTGGTCCCATATCATTCGCCAAATTGGTTTTATACCAGGAAGTCTATTTCTTATCCTAAATAAATTCGCATGAAAATATTAAATGTATTATCTACCTTAGAAACGAAGGGATTATGTTGTATTAAATACTTTTATGTAACTTTAACGAAATTGCTGATTTGTTGCAGCAGATCTTTCGAAGAATAAATATTCTAAAAATCTTGTATTCTAAGCATGTGTGTGTCTTTGATAACGTGTCTAACGTATTTACTTTTGTGGTATTGCATCCAATTTTAAGGAAATTTGTGTGAAGAAAAAACCAAAACCGATCTGTACAACATATAAAGGGTATACATCCTTACTTTTAAAACTGCTTGCTCAGTAAAAATTGTCACACTAGGGCTTAAATGTTCATTGCTATATAGAATGCGATGGATTTATAGCCGATAATCAAATCTATACATACGTTTATTCTTATGTTCAGATTGAATAGAACAGTAGCCATCATCACCATCATCATGTCCGCATTCCCAATGTAGCAGTAAAGTAATTACTTGTCCGGTATTACAAAAAGGATTTATTTAACTTCTTACTAAAGTCAATGGGAACGACCGATTCTAAGAAAAAATCAAGGAAACGATATCATTTCTCTCTACTGGGCCAATTGCATACAATTTTTTCTTATGGAGACCACAAAGGTTTTAAAGATCCTAACGTGTATGATTTACATGGTAAAATGTACATACCTTAATGTTACCAACATTGTATGTTTTTTACTTCAAAATCGAGAGATTTTTGAGTAGCCTTAAAAGTAAAACACTATATCAAAAGAGGGCAACTCAAACTGTGGCAACTTTCTCTTTTCGTGGAATAAAGGTGATAGACTTTAAAATTTCGCAATTTATAATGTCAAATGTTTACTAAAAGATGGTTGAAGCATCCTCATATTTCAGTGTGTGCACTGTGGAGTTGCGAATGCAAAGTTCAAAACGCTCCCACTTAAGGCAAAAACACGACAAAGGCAGTCAAATTCCCGTTCACACAAATCTTATAATAAGTTTTTTGTTTGTTAATTAGTTTGAATGATCTCAGACACATTGTAGTAGACACTCAGTTACATTATCCTAACGAGGCTTTGCACAACAAGGCTTAAACTTAATCAGTATATATAGTTATATTTTTAAGTTGTTTAGGGGTCAAATTTGCTAGCTGGAGAGGCATGTTGGCTAAGGCCCAGGACCGTGGAACAAGAAAAAGAAGAAAAAGAAAAGGTCACATTGCTCAAGCTTCATTCCACCCAAAGATTTTTTCTATTTTGACGCATAATGCCTGTTACAGGATATGGAATGAAGTCCGATTCTGTCCGCGGCAGAGCAGTGCAAGAAAATGTCTGATAAAACGGATCAACCGTTTATTGTGATTTTGAACAGTCATAATCATAACATTTCCTAAATCTTTGCACAGAGTACTTAATATTTATTAAGAACTACCCTACTGACTCTATGCAGGTGCCCTAAATTACTCTAAATCTCATAATTTCCGTGATGTTTTTGTTATTCCTTTTTTAGGAAATTATATTATTATTTTTATATTAGTTTTTAACAGTAAGGGTGTTTCGCCATTGACATACATGTGGCTATTATTTACTATCGTGTAATCTTACCAATTCCTTTTGCAAACCTGGAGTTATTTATAAAATTTTAAGCGAATTTTGTCTAGCCGAACAATATTTGTGCTTTTATGCCTACAATAACAACATAACAAACAATATAGAAAAGGAGTACATCAATATGAATATGAATATTTATTAATACAGTACGAGTTTTGAGTTATACGTTGTCATCGCTATTGCACAATTTACAGAGACTTGGTTAAATAACCTTGCTACTGACAATTTATATATATGTTTGTATATTTGTACAGTCTATATTAGAATTAATTATTTGTGGCAGACGAAAACCTGGTAACAAAAACCTCTATACAGTAAGAAAAAAAATACATAAATATATGGATACGATTAAAAATTGACTTAAAAAAGGTGTACACGAACACACATTTTGTGTGCCAAACTATGAAAGTTCAACTATAAAATGCCATCTATCATGGAGAGTTTTCGACAACATTCTGTTTAATTTTTTTCCAAAACTATTCGGCTAATAGACTTATAGTAAGTTGAAACCATTTAACAATAATATAAACCACACATCTCTTGAAATATCTTCACATATTCGTTACTACTACTTTGAAGAACACTGTATTCCAGAAGGTGCTTAAAGAAGGTGCTATCGGACAGACACCGGATATACGCAAGACAAGTGGTCTTTGTAAACCACGGCTATCGTAGTTCGAACTCAACTTGTTGCGCAAATTTTCAACACAAAGTGAAACTTTATTTACCAAATAAAAAGTTTGTAATTCATGAAGTCTATCTAATAACTTTTGTAGTATTCATCGTATATGTACGAGTATTTATTAGGAGACTAAAAATCCGACATTTTCCGTTTCATATGTCAGTCTGTTCTATGGCGGCTTACATCAGTATATGAATGGCTGTGGTTTAAGGCAATGATTTTCTTCGAAAGTTTCCAACTTAGTTATATGGCATGGCCACTAGATGTCACTATATTCTGCACAGAGTTTTTTTCTATACTGTGCAGACGTGAAGGTATTTCTAAACAAATTATAATACAATTATATGTACATATTTCGACCTTTTTATTTGTATATTGTCATAGAGCTATTGTTGTAAAAAAAGTATTTTACCGCGATTTATTTTTTTGTATTTACTGTTCTCTACATTTGGTTTTTCTGGAAATTCACCACAGCACACTGCATATTCTTTTTGACTGCGCGATGTGCGTTGCCAAAATGAGTTTTATGGTAGTTGAAGTTTTGAAGGTAATAATCTAAATTGAATTACTTGTGAAGTATTGTCGGCTTGTGTATTGCTTGCAGTATTCGAAATAATATTTAAAATTATCAAAAAATGCATATAATTCGGTTCAAGTTCATACGATGGGATTATGTATATATATTTTAAATCTATCAATGAACATTATTTTTAACAATGACAGAGTTTTTCCATGATTATTGAACGAGAGTGAGAGTACAACTAGAATCAACCAAAAATCTATATCAGTGATAGGCATTCCTTCATCCCTGATCCAGAGCAAAGTTAATTGTCGGAGTTAGAACGCCAGTTTTATATCGTTCCATCTCTTCTCACTTGCTACTGACTATTGCAAGGGTAATATTACGATTATTATCGAGTAGAATTGATCTCCAAATGTATTAACCTTTTCTTTCCTGATGAAGTTTTGAATCAAATGGGCCAATTCTGGGTATTCCTCAATCGGTTCATCGAAAATCATGCGTGGTTGAAGCACAACAGATCTGTACAAATAATCTGAAATTTGAGGGTGATAATGTTCTTAAATCTAAAATATACACGAGATTTGTTTGCAGTTGATTTTGTACTGTAGGTATACACATTTCTATTTTTGCGGGAACAAGGTAGGATTAAAGAGAAGACATGTTCGATCTTACGGTACTACACACAGCGGACAATATTTAATAAATATAAATTGAAAGTATTAAATTAGTTTTGATTAACTTATTATCAGTGTATCTGGTACTGGGTGTTTTATAAAACTCAAACATCGATTGGAGTTTCGCTACATATAAACCTATACGGAAATGTTTTTTGCACTGTCAACTTTTCAAAATTTTCAAAAATTGCAAATACCTTTTTGTTTGAAATTTGACTTCCTTAAGAATTCCTTAAACAATACAACAGTGGCCTGGGATTAATTAGCACTTGCTTTCTTTGCCTACCAATAAGGTAGCAATGATATATGTTCTTGTTTGAAATCGGGTTCATGTATATACACACATATATAACTTGTATGTTGTAATTGTCAACGCCGCTCACCTTAAGGGCAGAGATGAAACTCTGTAAATATTTGCCTCTCAACAATTAATGCTGACCCTTTGGACAGACGACAAACAGCCAACAAGAAACACAAAACAACATTCCATTGTTAATTTTATTGATTTTTCTTGTGCAGCGCGATCACAGTGCGCCGACGCGACACGGCCAACGGAGTACGGTAAAGAATTCAAACAACTTATCGATGCTACATAAGGAGCCGTTCTTACTTTTTGTTACCAGTGACACAAGAAGAACCGATCAATGTGGGGACAGTGAGAAAAAACAAAAATAGAACCACATTTGGCTGCTGGGGGAATCCTTTTATTCCGCTTCTTGTCCTCATTGTGCTGTTCAGTTAACAGCAGCAGCAGCAGTCCATGAGTGTGCGCTTTCGATCTTAAGTGACTGCATTGATTTACAAGACCACCACGTATTCGATATTGGTACAGGAACAGGTAGACCAACGTCAATTTGACCGGGAGCTGTATCTGCTTAATGCATGTAATTTATTCTGAACTTTGTAGAGGGACGACGGGGCAATCGACAAGCCGTCAGATTTGCGGCATAAAATGGAATTTTACGGTTGTCCGCCTTGAAAATTGGATTAGTGAACACAAAAGCGCATGCAATCGCTGGAAGGGACAGAGATTTATAATAGTTCCCTTGTTGCGTTGCAGGTATGATTGGACAAGACGGTGAATCATGGAAATAAATATAAGGATGGAGCGCACAATGTTAACATATGTACATACATATAAGCAAACCAGTAAACTACCTTTATTACTGCCTTGGAAGTCAGAGAAGTGTTGACAACGAACTCAGATTAAATTAAAACGAATATTAATGAATATCAAAATAACATTTACTTTTCTCAATGAAAAATCTAGTAATTCTTTAGCAAGCTTTGCTTGCTTTGACTTTGTTCTTTAGAGATTAAATAAAACGAGGAAAGAAATTGGGTGCACTAAGTAACTTATTTCGCAAACCAACTAAATTGAATACAATGTAACTGCAGTAATGACGAAATGTTACTAAAATTGTATTCGACTCTCAAGGAGACTTTTTACCCTTTGATGGCCATTAGTTGAAGTTTCTTGGCAAAATACTTTAATAGTGGAAGTCCATATTCTGCTAATTCTATTGAAGTACAGTTTAAGTAAGAACTGCCATACAATTTATAATATAATTTATTCCTACACATGTTTTCAAATGTTAGCACGCGCCACATCGGCAGAATATCTTAAAACATTCATATGAGCCCCTAAGTCACAAATCAACTTGCACAGAAACAGCATGTTTAACAAGATCAAAACAGATTTGCCATCAGTAAAAAGCAAATTCAACCGCAGGGAATTTATTGACAATAAAAATGCAATGTATCTCTCTCGGATAGCTGCGCTTACAACCGATCGTTTGAGCTCCATTTATTTTAGTTTCATATTCCAGATTGTCACAACAACTGTCAAAAAGTTCGAACAAGTGATGAAGCGAACAAATTATGTAAATAATGCACCGAACCACCCACATCCTCCGCCATGTATTCTACTGTGGTTTGGATGACGTTGTGCACGAACCTCAGCGCTTTGTTGCGCTTCTGCATGAGGGAAGCTGAAGCAAAGAGTGATAATTTATTTGCTTGTCTCTGGCAGAGGGAGAACACACATTACGAGCTCAAGAATCCAGTTGAGATCAGTGGCGATGAAGACTGCCGTGAGCTACTTGCCCGAACTATTTATAGCCGCCACTTGAGGTCAGGAGAACACTTTGGGCTCTCCTCTTCTTTAATATCATCAACAATAGTCTGGAATGTCAATGTGCATTCAGTCTGAAACTGTGCGGATGCGGTGGGCGAAGAGTGCATTAACCGGCCTATTAGCAGGTTAAACTTGAAATTAATTTAATTTCCAGAAGTGAAAATCATTTCCTCGCGTAGAGTCAGCCAATTGCAATTTAAATTCAAGCATGGCAAAGTTCACTAAAAGGATTATTTTTATAACTGTTAAGTCCACTGGACACATAGTTATGTATATATCAAATTAAAAATAGCGGATGCCAATTGCCAGCGAAGAACATAAAGTACCAGTGCATCGTCTAAATAATATAACAGTCATCGGGTATTAGAATCTTCGAAGGAGAAGCCAACATTCAAGTTGATTACAGACAGACAGTAGGCAAAATTTTGTAAGTTTAATTTTTATGAAATCTTTTGAAACGAATGATGACTGATTAATTGATGTTTACCTGGGTAGCTCTTTCAAATATACAATTTTAATTCTAAGTTTATTGACATTGAACTAGTCTTTATGTGCAAAATAAACAGCATGTGTTAATATATATATCTTAATCTCGATCAAGCCTTAGTTGACATAAATTACCGAGTACTTTAATTGCACATATTTGAAAAATTGCACTACTGTTTTTGAAAATCATTTCATATTAATGTAATGTCTGACAAAGAACAACAGCACAATAAAAACACACACAACATTTGTAAGATCTTCATCCGAAAAGAATGACCATTTCCAAAATTATTTGGGGCTCTTTCTCTTCGCCTCTTGTTGATTTGTTACTCATGCATTACCTACGAGTACTGTTGTGCCTAACCGACGCGAATGTAGTGCATTTTAACGTTAATGGGTTATTGTCCTTTATGTTATAGACAATGATAGGGGTATAGAATAAAGTATCCTCTGGTCTATAACCTATCATTGTGGTATCGCTGCTCAGGTAGATATCTTTAGAAAATCCTAATTGATTTTTGCAGTCAGAAAATAATGGCTGATTGTGCTACTTGGTTGTTCAGTCGTGGGGTTCTCTTAAGTCTACATGACTTGTCGACATTCTTGGTAAGATTAAACGGGTAGCTCATGCCATTGGTAGGCCAATGTTGTCGCAAATTGCTTCTTGATATGTTGTCTCTCCATTTTGCCTGTGTAGCAGCACTTTGGGTGTTCGGAATAAAATTCTTATATATGGTCTGATAGACTTGCTAATTGGAAAGGCCATGCTGGTAAGGCATACGAGTTCCACTGGCTAATTACTCTTGCGCTTGTGTGCCCACATATCATGCATGCTTATGCCGACTGGTGGCGGTGAGCTGTCTGGGTTAAGTCAGTTATGCCACTTAAACGCATGTAAATATCTAAATTGATCTTAGTGCTACGATAGGATGCTTCAACGCATTTTATTTTATTTTAGAAATTCGTTTTTAAACTTTCAATATATGCATATTTCAAATTTAAATTTTTTTATTGTAGAATTTGCTTTCGTTATTTCATATGAGCACTAATATTTAACATTATGGCTGTCGTAATGGTTGTAGGAAATACATACTTTTCGTGTGTTTAAATGGGTTCACGTTCATTATATTATTCTAAGCAGTAAAAGGATCTTTAAAGCAGTCCGGGAAGTAAAACGAAATTAAGAACCTATTCGTGTTCAGTTGCTTTTGTAGACCTTCTTTTTCAATATTTGCAGTTTTACATATATCGAGTATGTATGATCCTCAGACTACATGTACTTATATATGAAGTATATAAAGTATCCACTGACCACAGTCAGTTCCAGAAAACGTTTACTGAATAGTTCTACAACTTGAAACACATAGCCGTCATTCGTGGTTCGTAATTAATTAAAATAAGAATAATTTCGAGAATAACTAAGTTATTTAACGATATCTTGAATAATGTTTATAGTTTTTTCGTTGTAGTTTAATTCTAAAACTACTGAATTGCAATAAAATCAACTGACATCATCGAACATTTGACAGGAGTTGTGGTCTCGAAGAACGCATCAATGCGTTCGACACCGAACATTACTTTTTGTCATTTTGAAACATTAACTTCATTGGATTTGAAACATTTTATCCTAAATATAATATTTTGCAGCTTTATTTGCTCTTGAACATGGTATGTGGAATATAAAGTGAGTTTGACAGTTTTAAGTGCTCGTATAGATGTTTAGGAATTTTTAAAATATAGTGACAACCACTTAACTAGGAGTAAGCGAATGTCGTATAATATTTTCATAAAATTATATTTTAAATTAACTTAATTCTAAACTTAAAACAAATTATTTATCGTTAGTTAGGCCGCGACCGGTCGCATGTCCAGGCGAACGCCTTTTTGTTTTTCTTTTTCTTGTCTGCATACTTGTCATAAACAACCCATCGGATATGGGTTTCATTTTTTTGTTTTTTCGCCTTTAGCTTCGGTCTCGTGTAGATAGTCAGCCAACCTCTTAATGATATTTTCTGTGTTCGAACGCCAGCCTCAGGATAAAACCACTCTGTTTTGCTAGGCAATTTTTTGTATTATTAATTTCATAATTACGACGATAAATGCTTATCATTACAGGATCTTGTAATTGGAGGTAGCGAACACATGTTTTTCTGCGGTCTGGTAGGAGTTGTACTCGTTTTTATTTTTTGCTGTTAGTCACATCATTGACTATGTTGCCCCTCCAGATTATATAAAACCTTGGTTTGTGACGTCTGCAAAAGACAGTACGCTTATGAAAATTCTCTTTGACACAAGTGTTGAAATATGTGCACACATAAAGGATAATTTACAATTACACATAGACGATCGTCTGTTGGATTGGTTTGGTTCTGCTTGTGCAACGCGTGCGAATGAATTAAGAAAATGTATATGAACATCTCCATTCACTTACTACCTTACTTACACTTCAACTGTTACCAATTTTCTACATAAATATTTCCAGTAAAAT
Source organism: Eristalinus sepulchralis (assembly GCA_944738645.1). Lineage (NCBI taxonomy): Eukaryota > Metazoa > Arthropoda > Insecta > Diptera > Syrphidae > Eristalinus > Eristalinus sepulchralis. The sequence goes on from OX122886.1 coordinate 62,980,400, forward strand.
TTCATTCTTAACTAATGGAATACATAGATGAAATTATCCAGATACCCAGAAATTTAAGGATTTCTTTTGTAAAAAAGAGAAAACGTCCTCTTAATAAAGGAATCCCATCAATTGTCCATGTCGGCACCTGTGCCTCTACTCAAAGTAATTCATTTGAATAACTCCCACATACATATGTGGCAAACATTTATTTTCAGCACGGCTCAGAAATGATGCTCTGAAGAGAATGTCACGGGTCGCTTATTGCGAAAGTCTCCTTCCGTCAACGCCAACATCACACAAAACATATTTGGACCGGAAAATATTTATGTATATGTTCTAAAAACTGAACACGCTTTTCCCTGATCAACGGTTACGGTTAAGTGATTGAGATTTATTGCAACCACATTGACTGTGTGTAAATTTGAAGTATTCTGTTGACAAGACTGTTGACTTGAGCTCAACCAGAATGAGCTATTTCATTTTCTTATAAAAACGCAGTCATCGTCATTTTAAATACAATACGTGATCAGGAAATGCTTCGTTAAAAATTGATTTATTATTGATACAATTCGAAATATTCACTACAATACAATTTTATTTAAATTTTTATAATTTTGAATTATTTCGATAAAAATTAGTTGAAATTTAAACAAGTACCAAATAATGTCTTTTGTGTTTTGATCTTCTTGAAAATTTAATTTTGTGGAGTCTTTTTTAAATCCAAGGTGTAGTTTTTGTGTTCAGAGTTTTCCTTAGCAGTTTAAGTGCGGTATACTCTTTATTCTAAATAAATTAATCGTTGAAGCGATTAAGGGACGAAATAAATTTTATATTTTTTCGAATTTATTCCCCATTGAAGTTCTTTTGGAAAAACGAATTTTAACTTTTCTTTCTGTAAATGAAATTAGTTATTCGAAATATTATAGTAGCGACATAAACTATCAGCTTTTTATCAATAATTTATCGATTAATACCTTATTATATTTCTTGGAATTGTTTGTTAATTGAAACGAGTACCAAAAACACAACATTTCGATTAAAAATATTTGAGAATCTCCTATTACTGCACTAACAATAAAGAGAATGTACACATTTATCAAAAATTTGCGAGTTGCTTAAATCGAATACACTTCTCTTGGTTCACAAAGGCATATTGAAATTTTATATTGTACATATAGATAAGATTAGTTGAATTTATATAAAATTGATTATATTTCTTATGAAGCTGTAAAAAATGCTTTCTGTTATTGTTTTTCTTTAATTCTTTTTACGGACTTGGATAAAATAGTTCAAAACTTGTTTACTAATATCAATGTACTTAATGAATTATGTTAACAATGCACATCGTGTAAAACAAAATAAATATAAAAATTATTATAATTACGTGTTATATAAGTACAATATACATATATACAATATATATATTATATTATCAACTGAGTGCATCTAGGCAATGATCATTTCTTAGATAAATAACTTATCTATCTATATCAGTTTCAAGAAATTCTTGTAAAGTGAAGAAACCGAATAAAATCCGGTTAGTGCTTCCCTTAGAAAAAGATGTTCTCTGTTGACGGCATATTGAATGTGTCTGTGCTTGAAGAAGTGCAACTCTTAGACGTTGCTCGTATATGTTGTGATCAAGTAATGATTTAATGATGCTTGTGGAATTTAACTTGTTTAGCATTGTAAGTAGTTCGTCCATTCAATGTGTTTGCTTAATTGGCTGTTTCTATACAACCATTCAGATAGGAATTTAGGTATTATTTGAAAAATTTCGACTTCCGTACTCATTGGAATCGTATGTAAGTATATTATAGTATTAAGTTTATTAGTATTAAATTTGTATATAGCATAATAAAAGATGGCTTAATATGCATGTATGAGTATTCAATCGGTAAGAACAACTTGCACAAAAATATAATGTTTAGAATTTTTTTAAAAACACATTGTCGTTATGTCTATTGAAACATAGTGCGTATGTGTCCTCAAGTTCAAGTTTTACAAATATCTTAACCATGTTCATAATTGGACATCGGCAAGACTTACCCGATTTGTTTTCTTTTGTTTATTTTTAATATATAGTAATCAGCGGATTATCTAATTCATGGTTGATAGACTTAGTTCTATTTACGTGATTTTCATCTTAATGTGCTTATTAGCGCTTTTGATTTTGTTTATAGCAACCAAAATCTGGTGTTCATAGCCAAAGTACAGTAAAAATATAATCATTATACATTACTTTTTATTGAATGTGTTATCATTTTGTCCAGAGAATGGTCTTATTCCAAACGAAGCTTCATATAATCAGTGCCCTCGATTTATTCCAAATCCTCGTCTTTATCAAAAGAAAATGTAAAATATGATGGATATTGCAATTCTCCAGACAAAACGGAGTCAATTCAAAAACGAACTAATAGGTACAAAATACCACTTGTGTCTGTAAGTAGTGCGCTTTTGAATTTTATTTGCCTAATGGCTAAATAAGTATACCTAGAAATATGTTAGCTGCTATGTTGCTGATAATTTTGGTTTTACGCGGTGTTGTTAACCTGTTTTTCATTTATTTTTCATTTAAACCATTTTGTTTGATTAAGAATGATTAAGAAAAGATGTGATTTTGTTTTGATGGTATAGACTGCATAAGTCATATGATTTCAAATTAGTCCACTTTTTTATTTGGCATCATGTTCCTTTAACATGGTTTTTAATACAGTTTTGCCAAGAATGTATCTACCAATAAAATATATTATTAGTTTTTCTATTTCTAATCGTATATGTGTCTTCACTTCATGAAGTAAATATTTATATATATGGTGATCCTCCAAGAAGACACCTTTAAATAAATTCCAGGATCGATCATCTTCAAAGGCCCTCCTAGTGGACTATAATTGTGTTCCAAGTTAGTAATGGTGATGACCATGACGAAAGAATTCAATAGTTCCGACAACCATTGTGTATAATAAAACCATGAAGAGCATCATCATCATCATTATCATCGAGGGCACGTCAAGTTCAAAGTCTCATGCCGACCGGTTTCATTTCATGTTTTCTCCTTTACTTAAAGGTGAGGGTACTCTAAGGACCCACTATCGGCCTGCCACGCCACAAGTGTTATAGTGGTACCGAGAAAGGTTAAGATTAAAAATTTGTTGGATAGAAGAATGTGTGTTTGTATACCAATATACATATGTGTACGTTCTTAGGAATATATACATATTTGTGTATAGTCAGAAATGTACCAGATCATTCTGATGGAAATACGTATAGTATCCGTTCTCTCTAACTCTTTTCGTTTTAAAAGTTAATTGCGATAACATGAATATGAAGTCATACCTACTTGTTTTAAGAGCATCGAGAATGGTGAGATTTCCATTATACATTTTTTCGTACGTTTTACAGGATTTTCATACAGAATTCATTATTTTATAAACAATACTGTTTGTGAATTCACATTTACAAATACATTCAAAAAGAAAAGAAAACACATTTTTGCAGTGCGAGTAAAGTAAAAGATAAATTAAGTAAAGTTAAGGTAGATGAAGATCAATACTTGGAAGATACTACAGAACTCTTATTTTAACTTTAATTATCTGCTTTCTTTCCAAGAGCATTCCATTATCAAAAACTGGTAAAAACTGAAACTTATTGAACACTAAATGTGTATTCAAGTTTTATATGTATCTAAAATAAACACAGGTGTCAGGTAATTCAGTTCAAACCAACCAGAGTCTAGAAACAAATCCTTTCCAACATTCAACATGTTGAATTCATTCAAACTCACCACACAAACATAATTTAACTCCCCACCAGCAACATGCTGCACAACCACTTTTCGTATTTTTTAGCATCACTCAGAGGACGTGGGTTTATTTACATCTGGCACAACCGCTTCAGTTGTTTACAAGCTGCGTTTATATAAAGTTGTGCTGTACGTTGACGGGAGCTGTAAAAAGTGCATCAGCGCTAGCGTCTTGAAAAAGGATCGGGTTTTCATTAATGTTCCCTTCGGATTACTACCTTTGAAAAAAAAAGAACGAATATGAGTTATACTTGATACATTCCTTCCGTAGTAGCAGTGCTTGTGTACGTCCAGCCATACTAAAAAGGTTAACGCTTTTTTTGTTGTTCCTTGAATTAAATATCCTTTTCCACTTCTTCGTCGTCCTACAAGAAATAGAATACACTGTGCATTCTGTGGAGCATTTGTGTTACCGTCGATATGCATCGTGTGGGTGCTAGGTGCCTGGGATAAAAATGTTTCATGTTAAATGCAAAAGTTATTTTTGCAGCTATCCTTCCGGCAAATGTGTAAGCCAAGTTGTGTGTAAAAAATAAGTAGTGTGTAAAATCCAAAGAAAGTGTTTGGGAATCAACTCAGATGGAAACATATTTTTCGTGTGGTGCTCGAAAAAAATAAAAAGCGAAGAAGAATAAAAGATAAGTAAAAAGGTAAAACGTGTTTTTGTGAGAAACGTGAAAAGAAGACGAAGAAATATATTCATCCGTCGTACTAAGTGGTTCAATTATTTTCGATCGAAAGGAAGTCTTTAAGAAGAGAAGCAGCAGTATTTTCAAAAATACCTAACGAGCAGCTGGAAATTTGTTATGCGCGAATTGGATTTACTTACAGGTGAACGAATTTGAATAAATTATTGAACATTCTACTGTCAGAAAAACAATGCAATGAAATGTGCATAGATAGAATGAACATTGTATTCGATACAAAAAGATAAAATAACACTACCATCAATTGTAATTGGTTCGTTTGTATTTCTCATCCAGGAAATAATAGGAGATGTTATGCAAGTATCGAATGCAGTTTATTAAGCTGATAGTAACTTTTCACTGCAACTCAGATAATGAATATAACATCTTGAGTTATGTTAATTCCGAGTTTTATTTTGTCTGCGGATAATACAAGGATTAACCGAATTTACTTATGTACAACAATAATAAATGCAAAATACTAAATAAAAGCAACAGCTCACGTACGTGAAATACAGGTATGCGATTTAAATATTTCAATTTTCGTTATCATCATTTTTTGACGGAAATGCATCGAACATTTGCTTAAAATTTCTTCCATAAATCTTACAGTGTGATACTGTTTACGAAATATTATGTTCCAATCGAGCACTGTCTTTAATTTGTTAGTGATTATTGATTAATTACATGTAACAAATTTAAAAACTGACTTTATGACATCCCTTCAATAGAGTTTTTGGAGCTTATAAAAGAAAAAAATATTCAATTCAATATTCAATTCAATATACATAAAGTATATTAAAATTACTGATTTTTATGACAACGATTTTTCAAATAAACAAAACGAGCTGTAAAGTATTCAATTAATGAACCTTAATGAACAAAAATATGCTGTCAGCCGCATTCTGGGTCTAAGAAAATGTACTAGTAAACAAATCATTATTTAGCCATTTTATTTTGTAAGGGATCGCCAGAATGCACAAACATGCCTTCACCTCTCAAACAAATTGTTCTCATCTTTGGGTAAATAAATCAATAATATAAAGCTGAACTGCTTACACCAACCGAAGGGAATTGCGCATAAAAAACCACTAGCTGCAAGGCCCAGCTGAGCAGTTGCTTCTCATTATCTGCATATTGCTTAGCATTAAATTGTGTATAAATTTGTAAATATTTACAAATCTTCAGCTTTATTGAAATCGAATTGTTTTAACGCGACGCAAACAGAACGAAGATACGGGTGCATACACGCCCCTACGTTTGAGTGGACCCGAAGGTGAGCAGATAAAAGGCTAATTGTTGGATTTTCAACCGACAACAAGCAATTCCAATTTGTTCCTCAGAACCGTTTACATTCATCCTTTGCCGTCCGTCTCCCCTCACCGGTTCGAATGCCACTTTGCGCTGCTGACGTCCACATTCATTTGTAGGTACACGGCACACAGAATGTGTTTACCCTGCAATTAAAACATCTTTCAATATCCTGTCTGTTGATGTCGATGATGAAGATAAAAAAAAATCTCGTTTTTATGATGCCGATTACTTGCTCTTCTGCCATTCATATGACACCTCGCGCTCTGACGTTGATTTTTGTAATTGCTCCAGCCAATTACCTCGTCGGGCTGTACGACACTGCAGGGAAACTTCAAAACCTCTTCACTGAAAAACGGCTATAAAAGGAAGATGGGTGTAAATTTTTGAAAATTGAAAATCACGAAAATCTAAAATTAGAATCTTGGTTTTCTTTACAGACTCCTTGCAGCACTCGTCGGGTAAACTTGTCCAGTGATTGTGATAAATGACGTCGAGTAAGTGCGACGTTGATGTTCATATTGATGTTGAAGGCGCGCACATTTGAGGCAGTAATATATACACTTGTATGTAGCTGCATATATGCTTCAAAGTGATTTTAATTAGTAGTAAATGATGAGAAATGAAATCCTTTTAGAGAGACAGGCGTGCTTGAATTTTATGAGATTTTAGAGAAAACATTTTAATTAGTTTGTTTTTGAAATAGTGTGCCAAATCATTTGAGAAGGGAAGTGAACTCTTTAAAGAAAAAACTTATATTGAATTTATGGAGTTAATTTTGTCATAAATGATGAATACTATATTGTATAATTAGGGTTGCAGTTTTGTTCTTGGATAGTTATCTACAAGAATACTATTCAAGCGAATATATGAACATATGTATATAAGAAACTATAAAACTTTAACTTTAAAGGCATCATTCAATGTACGGCCAAGTATAAATATCAACTAAGTGTTCATTTTTAACGTTCTTTCATCTTTTGTACATACGCCTAATTTTCCGGTTGTACAAATGCACTTCCGCCCGATCACATAGTAAGGAATGGGTTTAAATTAAAAATATGGTATAACCGTTAGTCACTCCCATATTCAACACATATTGTGCAAGCTGCCCCAAGCCATTATTTTCCTTACTCCATCACCTTTCAACCACCGAACGTTTCCTTATTGCGGTATCAAATTCAAATCCATTAGTTTGTTAATTCTCTTCGGGGTTTATTTGTGTAATTTGCCTTCGTCGATACTACCAAATTGACTCTCTTTACAAACGGGGTGTTCATTTCACATCACGACTTTATAAGGAATAAAAACTGTCTTCTTCCACACAATGGTAAACACTGAAGTCAACAAAAAAAGTAACTCATCCTGAATCCCACTTATTACCAACACCATTCAACTGAGGAAATACCATTCCATTTCATGTTATATGGTTTGAACATCATCGCCCCTTTCAACTTGAACCGCACAGCAAAAGAGCACGATAATAACATTGAAGATGAGGAGAGAGCACGTGACTTTCTTTCAATGGCATTTTAAAACTATCATTTTATGCTGCAATGCAAGATCTTAAATGAAATTAAAATAAAATTGATTGAACTGCTACTATATAGCTTTCCACCTTCTTGTGTACTAATAAAATATTTTGCCAGGCGTTTGGCACTTGACACAGCGAATGGAGTCTCATCTCTCTCTCTTTTTTTTGTTATTTATATACTGTGTACAAAAGGAATATGTAATAAGTAAGACTTAATGATGAAAGATGGTAGACTAAAAGTGTAACTCGGACATGCAGAGTCCAAATATTTAAAATCCTGAAAAAGTATAAATACCATAAGCTCAAAAGATCCAGTTAAACCAAAATCTTAAAATAAATAAAATATTGATTGTAAAAAATTATATTGCAGATTTGCTGCATTTATCCCCAGTGGCAATATTTAAACTTAGACCAGAAAATTTTTCTTTTTAGAAAAGCGACCGAATCAGTTTTTATTTTTATGGATCCATTTCAAAAAAGTCGATCAAATTAAGGTTGAACTTTTCGAGGACTATGTTTGGCCTCTGGTGGGAGTAAGTGACAAAATAATTAGTTAAACTCTTACATTGTTATTAGAAGATAATTGCCAATGACCGTTACATGAAAACTACTTGTATAACTTATCGAAATATTTTAGATACTGTAAAAATATTATTTACCATCTCCCATAAGGATTGAAAGAAGAACGAAATACTCGGAAGAGCGTACGCGCCGAACAAGCATAAGAATGTGAAACAGTAAAAAAAACATATTACGAGTATATTGTAGAAGATAATATGCAGCCGATTTTCTCCTACCTGCAAAAAAAGAAAAGTCGAAAGAAAACATTATTCTTTTTATCAAACGATTTATGTTAGAGATTTGATCTTCCTGATACTAACATATGACCGTATATCCTGCTCCAAATGCACTGTAACGAAATTGGCCAGCGTTTTTTGACTAACCCACAGAATACCCAATTACATACGTACACTGAGGAATCGGCGAAAAAAATTCACGGTAAATTATCATAAATTCCTTTGTGAAGACAGTTAACAGGGCTCCTTTGTATGCACCTTTTTTCCATCGTCATAAGCCGAATGCATGCATAATAGCTTTACGCTCTAACAATGTGTTGCAATAATGCTCCCAACCACACCAATAGTATTTGACATAACGAAGTCTGGTTTCCCGTCTGAAGAACCCACTTACCCACAATGAAGCATAAACTGAGCATTATGAACGCATGAAATCACATGAATTTGTTTCTGAAAATTCGGAGAAACATATGGGTATATGTGTATCTGTACACTTACCGAAGAATAAAACACGCCCACAGGTTCGTCCTTCTTTCGTCTTTAACAGTCTTGCATGGAATAAGTCTGTAAAGGATCATGTTTTTTCTTTATAGTGACAATTAGTTTCAGTCTTCCAAGATAAAAGAAGAGGTGTATGTATGTAGTTGATAATAGGAGAAGGAGTATCCAGGTAAGTTACAATTGGAAAATATGCGGAGTGAGAAGGAGTCTTCTTAATTAAGTAGACATTTGTGCTTTAATCGCCCTCGAAATAAACATCCTGTTGAAATGCGGACACTGTGTCTAGACACTCTTATATATTTCCCTTCTATAATTTGGCGGCCAGGTGTCGAGATATGGAATAGGTGATTTAACTAAAATTCCAAGGATATTTTTGGATCAAATTACATTAGGTGCATTTGACATAAGTGAATACTCTTCTTTTAAGGGGATAAATTCTCAATATGAGGAATAAGTAAGTGTAGACTGTATGCATAAGTCATGAGCTTGCTAATAGCCTGGTTCTGGTTTACCAGAGATGGGTAGATATACGGTTGAGAATGCATGTGTGAAAAGGAAATTCACATTCAGGTCGAGAGTTTTATAAGTGTGGACTCTTGATTCACCTCAGATATATGCGGATGTTTATATGAGTATGTATTCCGTATGTGGGGGAGTTTATGACGAATGCCTGGAGTCTGTTTGGGTTTGCTGTCCTTGCAATTACTTTCAGAGAATATGGTGTTGGCACTAGGAGTCGGTAGTAGGTCGGAACCCTCTTTCTGAGTCTCATGTTGTGGCAATTTGATATTGATGGTACTTATACAGATGTTGCGGGGGTTTTTCTCTTGCAAACGATAGCGTTTGCATATTCTAATTTTGTAGAATTCATTAATTTATGTAGCCCTTCCTGCAGTACTTATAAGATGTATTGAAGTAAATGCATATCCATAAGTAACGAGTGCATTTAATTAAAGCGTTCATTTGGTGAATTGCTATAGAAACTATAGAAATGTGAGAATATTCGCGATGGGTGCTTAAGTGTTATTATGCTTACAAGCATGATTTCTTTGCTAAGGAAATGCTCAACCTATTATAACCATGAATTAGATGTAGTAAGTGTTTTCACTTAAAGAAACAAATAAATTATTCTATTGTGGAAGAGCTTACTACGATTACCCCATCTAAATATTAATTCTTTGCCATTTTAAATGAAACACTTATACACTTTTTCCATTAGTATAAAAATAGTGAACATGACGAGTAGCTACAAGGCATTTTGTACCTTGAAATTTTGAAAAATGGTCAAACCTTGTTTTCTGCTTACTTTTCTTTACAGCAGAAAGGAACGAATATTGCTGCACGTTTCGGTATACATATTTTTGTGCGAGTATATTGGGCAATAAGAATTATTTTCAAATACTTACGATTTTGCATGTTTATTAAAACCAGAGTAAACACTTAAGGGACTGATGCCACACCATAAATATTATATGAGTAATAAGACGGTTTATTAATAACAAAACACGAATACGTACATGCTTACGTACACACATAAAGAGAAAAACCTGAATTTCTCGGATATCCTCTCGGATCATCCTTCTATGTCAGAAGGGCGCGTCAGCTGTGGAATGCTGTCGTAATGAAAGGGTTTGAATTTCAGATTTCATCACCCAAATACGGATTATTCCGTGAAGGGATGTTGCGATATCTCCAAGTCGTCTCTTATTCATTGTTATTACTCTCAGCAGTCTGTTGTTTTATTCTAGATGGCTTGCTGAACTGTCAGCCAAGTGGAATGAATGCTTTATGTGAGGACTGTAGATGATATCAATCACTTCAACGAATCTATTGTTAAGCGAAAGAAATTTCAGACAGCAACTATGGATTGACAGAAAGCAATTATATGTTGCTGAATTGAATTAATTTAGGTATGAGAAGATTTGATTTGGAAAGTTCCTGACATTATTCAACTGCGCATGAATAAAATTACTTTGAGTAAGTACTCTATTGATGAATATCTAAAGAGAATTAACTTAAACACAAGGAAAGTAAATAAATTGATCATGTTTTATTTCGATTTGTGAAGTCAAAAGTATGGATGTTTAGTTTCATCTGCATACAAAGGCAAGATGGTCACGTGAACTTTAAATTAGAGTATATCATGTACATATGTACCTTGTGCAATGATATGGCATGAAGCTTTTACGTTCTTTATGAGTGGATGCCGTTGGAAACATTTTTTGAAAATCTCTTAGAAAAAGGATAGTACCAATTATTACAAGAAATTGATGAGCCTTATATGTTATTAATTGGATTACCTCGTGGATCCGTTTATATGGGTTAAAAATAAAATAATACTCGAACTAACAGATAAGCAAAATTCGTGTTTTATTTCCTTTCCTAGTTCATATTTGTCACTCTCAAAATAAACATCAATTTTTCTTAAAAAAAAACTGTAGCACATCTAAGGCACTTTTGTAGTATAAACTATTCAGTTAATTATTCTATGAAATAAAGGTAATTTTAAGGAGAACATTCAAAGAAGTTCTCATGACTTACACCACCTCAACATTAATACAGTTATTCAAATAAAATATCAAAAAAAAATATAATAATATTTTTGTTCGCATTTCAATTATAAATTTAGATGAATTGAATAAATATGATTTAATCAGTTGGAACGTACATATATCACTCTTCCGTTGGAAACTGAATCATAAGAATCTGTGCGAAATTGAATCATTATGCGTTTGATCGATTCTTGAATACATAAATTAATTTCAAAATAAAAGGGAAGAAGAAGACTTCATTGAAAAACATGGAAAAAAAATAAAATTAACAAACAAGAACATTTTTCTGTAGAGCGTATGCTAACGTAAGTAATTTCAATATACATTCCTGTACTTGCACAATTTTGAATGTGTTGTCCAAGTGTTCTATAAAGTTACCCATTTGTTGATTCGGAGAAGTAATAACACTTTGTTCTTCAAAGTCCAAGACCACCCATGTGTCTCATAAATTCTTTCATAGTTTCTGAGGCATTCATCATTCCATGGTTGTGCCTATCCCAGATGTACCAGATAGTGGTTGACATCTTAAAATGGTCCCCACTACTACCGCATTACACTTTGTCGTTGCCCCTAAGTTTTAATTTACTAAAAGATTTACGATTACTTCTTGAATCTAAATTTTGACTTTTTCTTTCTCCTTTCAGATGGAAATCGGTTTCGTTTAGTAGACCTCAGACCGGATGCATTAGTGAGTCACCATTGATAAGCCGAAAAAGTCACCTTAGAGCAATCACCATGAGACTTGATTGTGTCTTCGGCATAAAGACACAAATCAAAGGTCAATCGAAAAACTTGCCCAAAACACAATTCAATATTGAACAGAGAGCATCATAGTTTTATAACTGAAATGTTTGCCATTCTCAATGTGATTTTGAAGTAAAACAAGAGCCAACTCGCGAACAAAAAAAAAAAGAAGTGGAATGTGCGGTGATATGTGAAAAAAGTGCAAAAGTGAAAGAAAGAAAAATCAAAAAATTTATTGAAAAAGTGGGATAATTGAGATTAAAATTGCTTCTTTATTGCCAGTGCATATAGACCGCAGGAATTAACATCTAGCAGGAGGTTACTGGAATAAAATATAGGTTTTCCTGAATTCTACATGCGTCGTTGGCGGACGTCGCCAAGTTGGTCGTCCATCGCGACACCAGTGGGAGACAAAATGGAATTCCTTAAAAGGAAACATTTTTCATTGTGGATTATTACATTATTGTTAGCTGCAAATGTGGACATCAGCAGTGGACTTCAGGGCGTCCCAACATGGATGTAAGTCTTGTAAATCATATCTTCTTCTACTTCGTAGCTGTTATGATTTCTCAACGGCACCTAATGACTGCACTTAACCTGATAATTATAGTTCTTTCTCATTTTTCTTGGACGAGTTAGTCTTGACTCGTCTTAACGTTATAAATTTTGCAATTTATATCCTTCCAGAAGAGAATTTTCATTCGCATCAGACTTGGTGTTGCGTGTGGTTGGATTAAATTTTTGTTTTAGTGTGGTAATGGCTGGTGAGGTTGTCCACTTACTGAAACTGGTTTTGTGTTTTATTCTGTTTGCGTGAAGAACAAATGTGATTTGTGTGGGGTAAAATGTAGGTCACGACATCATACTTAGGCAAATATAATTCCAATATCCAAATAGGGATGAACTTAAGCTACTAAAACTGTTGTAAGTCATTAAGGTGTTTGCGTGCAATAGGTTGTAATAAAAAAGTTGTCATCCACTTCAGTGCTTTTACTTTCGCTATTTATAAATGTATAGTAAGTCACCTCTAGCTTCCCCAATCATACGTATATACATACACTTTTAAAATTAGCTTTTCTTTAACATAATTTATGATAATCCTACTTTAAGGGATTGGTTATGCTCTACTAAATGTCTGGCAATTTTTTGATAAGATTAAAGTCCGAAAAATTTATCTAGTTCATCAAAAACTTTCTATTATTACCGGAAACTGACTGGTATCAGCCCACATGCAAATATGAAGAGATATAGCACTCAGTTCACTTAATCAAATTTGTGAACGTAGGTGTCATACGACACAAGCAAACATAAAGTCAGTAATTAGAGCACTAAAACATACCATTAAGCATCATATATAAATTATTAAAACATCCACTGATCTTCATATCCATGTACGTATCTCATACACCAAGCATCTCATTGCAGAAGCACAGTTCATTGCGAAAGATCATAAGCTAACAAACAATTTGTCTCCTGTCAGAGAATTTTTCCATGATACATGTAGTTAAGCTAGTTTACCACACCACACAAACTCTATCCGCAACCGACACAGCTAAAAGAAATGTGCTTCGAACGTAGCCAGGAGGGGCCTCGTTTTTGTTTTTGTGCTCAGTGCCCGTCCACTCCCTTGGCGGTGATTGACATAAATGACATGCTTTGGTTAGCCACAAAAGCCATTAGTCCGCTCTGCGTGCACATACGAAGTCGCGTCCCATTGATGTTGTGATCTGTGCAACGAATTAAGCAAGTTACACGTCTCGCTCCGTCGCTATTCACTTGCACTTCCCTTACAGATAAATCAGATCCAGTGAGTTCAAACGTGGTTAATTTCCAACTAACAGTGTTGGATACGTGTCAAAAATAATTACACTGCCTGTTGTAAAAGTGCATTTTACTGCACCACTCATTCTGAGTGTTTTCCGTGTTGATGGTTTTGTTTTAAGTTGGCGTCGGAACAATTTTAAGATTTCGAATCGCGTTCTGCTATGTTTGCCATATAGAAGCGGCTTCAGCAGTTGCAGTCCTATAAAATGAAGCAGTTCTCTGTTATTTAAAACGAGAACAGGTATGTATGAAATTTTTGGTGTAGTCTGATGAAATTAAGTCCACAAAGGCAGTACGTGTGTGTGGGATAGAATACAGAATTATGTGGCTATATATGAAAATGTGAGTCTCAACCTATTCGTTACGATCCGTTTGAAGTTATACAATGTCGAAGTCTGATCGTTATCGGATTAGAATGACAGTCAAAACTATTTATGTTTTAATCTGAAATAAGATGACAAATACCTCTACTGGGCAGTTTGTAAGACGGATATTTGAAATAATCCTTAGATCAATGACTGAAATTGACAGTTGAACTAGGTATTTGCTTTGTAGTCAGAAGTTTATCTTAATTTGCTTTCAAATCAGTTTAATCTGAAAAAAATATATTGGCATTGAATGTTATGTGGTCGCTTTGGCGTAGTGGGTACCAGTCGGCCGAAAACATTCACATTTCCATTAAATGGAGTCAAATAATATAGATTAATATGTGTATGGCTTTAATACGACCTTTAATGGTATAATTTTAATAGTGTTGAAAACATATAGGTGTCCAGATTATTGGATTATCCAATGTGCGGCTAAAGGAGGCTATCATCTAGTAGCTTGGAAGATCATTTTTATTTTGAAAATACTCTATTCAAACAGTCTATATTTAAATTATTTTTCTGTCTCATATAAATAACTTCTTAAGAGCCACATATTGTAATTCAAACGATTTTAATTTTTAAGCCACTTTTTGAACAAGTTTACAAATATCGGAGTGAATTTGTGAAAGTAAATTGGTAAATTGGTTGCATACTTCTGTGTATGTTTCTTTTCGAATATCAAAAATCAAATGTGAGACGTCATAAACACCAGGAGACTAAACTTTACCTAATTCGAAGCGATAAATATACATATGTATATATTTGAGCCGCATCAATCCGGAGAAGCCATATGGATGCGATTAAATTCAAATGCATAGAAACAATATCTTCGACCGACTTTAATTGCTTTTTAATTAACGGTTCGACCTCAAGCAGCGTCTTTTGTCGAGAGACATGATTTGATTTTAGACTCAGACTCACACCGGCACTGGTTGCATTTCTTCTTCTTTGAATCTCCCTCTCTTAAAGCAACGACACAGACAAAATGTATGCAGTATTTCGATATTTTTGTCTTCATATTCTCACTGTTTTTAGCTTGTGCCTCGTACAATGACTTGTTGTGAATATTTTTGTGCATTTCATTTCTCGTAAAACGTCCGTAGTAAGATTGACACTAAAGCATATTGTGGTATTCTAGAATAAATCCATATATTCATTAAATATGGCTATCGAAGCTTGGGGTAATCAAGTTAAGAATTATATGAAGCGCTTTGCCGACGAGTGCATAGACTCGTTATATAAAAAAACAAATATTAAATTAATTTTTAAGCTTTCAAACATCGTCAACTTTAATCATGTAAATGTTGAACATACTTATTGAATGAAAGGTTTACGCAAAGGAATTTCTTCTAAATTAATTTAAATACAGTCCTCCTCATTATGCAGCCCATTGTATCTAAACATGTTAAGATACACACCGTGCATTCTTGATGGGCATATTGAGAAGCGCATGATTTATTTTTTTGTCGCGGAAGAGACATCTGACTTTATTCAATTAAATCAATCTGATTCCTTGATTAACCTTCATTCGCCAACGTACCGACCCACATTAGAACATTTTTTAAGATTTAAAATTACTTAAAATTCTTATTAATATAACCGCCGAAATAACTAACCGCCGATCTTTTACGATAATTCGATGACATACTTTCATAAGTAAAATTAATATTCACTCATATATATATTTTTTGTACCATAAATTCACGTATGGAAAAACAATATTAAAATGTATTTATTTTGACAAAGTTATGCTTCTTTGAACGATATATTGCTAAGATTGTTCATAATATGGCGATTATAATACAAGAGAAAGTAGAAGCCAGCAACCTATTGGGGAGGATAATCCTTTTTATCAATATACAAACGCCTAAGACGGTGAAAATTTGTAATCTGTTTAACTTAATAAAAAAGTTAACAGTGGCATATTTAGGGTATCCGATCACCTACATACATATGGACATATACATCTATGTTGTAGTCTTACTTTTTTAGAAATGGGTTTGTCTTATCTTGGGCGAAGGTGCTATCCCATAATCGTAAAAGTTTAGGTGTGGTTGCAAAGGTTGCGAGTTCCGAGTATACAGTCTTAAGAGGCATAGATTTTCAGGCACTAGTCAGGCATTTAAAAGAAAGTTACTATCGTTGGTATAATTAGAAGTAGATATTTTCTCTGATATATTAATTATAAATTGAAATAACATTTGATATTTAAACTATTATTAGTTCTGCACAGCGATATTTGTTCCACTTTTGTGCCTATTTTTAATGTAAAATGTCATCCAACATAGCTTTATGTTAATGGAGTTCAAATCGAATTTGTGTGAACCATTACATTGACCGTGAAAATATATACAGAAATTTGGTTTCATATGAAGTTATGTTTGTTTTTAACTAAATGATGTGATTATTTATTTATCTCTTTAAACTTTCTCAACAATCATTCAATTTCTATTAAAAATCAAACAAGTGAAGATATGAACATTCAATTTAATACAGTATTCACTTTAATTAACTATGGTATTTGTTTACAAAGAAAACCAATCTCAGAAGCGAAATTCCAACTACACTGTTGAAGAGTTTTTAACGTAGCACTAAAGACCTTCATCAACGCTACGACTCTTGTCTGGCATTCCGTCATGGCACCCACTATCATCACACATCCGTGCTGTGTCATCGATTTTATTTTTTGTTGATGTGTTCAAACCGTCCAGAGGACAGAAACCTGAGTATCAAAGAGCGAATTGGCATCAGTTTGGTTTATTAATCTCTTTTTCTGATTGCAGTAGCGTAGATAAATGTATACACCTCTTCCGAATTGAGTCATCCTTCATCCGTGTTATGGACAACATAGTAGTGTATCTAATATTTCATGCAACCTGTAACTATGCGATGGCAAGAAAAGTATGTTTCTTTGACTCTTCGGAAATGACGTGAAAAGACGGGGGAACAAATAGAAACTTTGAAACATGCTCGCCGTTGGGGGTTGTTTGGACTAATATATAAAACCTCCTCCATCATCGTCTGCTCAAGATTATTCTGTTCACCATCAGCGTGGAGTGGAATCCTTATTGACCTGCAGTTGTTCCCGTCCGTTGGTATACGACGGAACGAATTTCTCATGTGTTCGTTTGATAGTCTCTACATTTTGTGCTCCACTAAGCCAGCGGAATGTGTGTATGTAATACGGCTATACTACACTCCTCGTCTCTGATTGATTACAGGTTTTGTATAACCGGTGCCCTGTAATTTACAGTAAAACCGACTAAACACAGCCAGGTTGGTCGGCTGGAGGAGTCAAAAACTGCTTTCAACTCTCATCTGCATCTGTGTAACATAATACAGAAGGGTTTTAGAACAAACCATATTATTAAACCTAATCCCATCATATTTTGGAATAAATCTTATGTAAAGGTATACCTGCTTTCCTCTTTCACAAAAGCGCTTCGTACGAAATTAATTGACGAAAAGTGAGTTCTAAATTATACCTAAATGATTCGTGGAAAACATAGTAATCTTGAATTTTGAAAACTGATGAACAGCAAATTAAAAACTCGCAAGTGTGACTAAGTATAATCACAAGTTCTCAATAGAAAGTTGCGAAGTGAAACTTTGCTTTGAACATCATTTTGGTAAGAGTTGCTTATACATTCCGCAAATTCAAAGGTATTTGCAGACTGAACTGCAGGAATACCTTTCATATAAATGGCACCAGCAAACCTGTTTGAAATACAACCTGTGATATTTAAGAAATTATTTACTAAGAATATGCATAATATCGCATCAATTTCATAGGCTTTCAATCAACATAATTCGTTTTTATTTTGGTTTTAAAAGAGCCCCGAATGGGCACATACTGTAGTGCAACCGCGTATCATTACTACATTCAAAGAAAACCAGATGGAAATTTAAATCCGTGCCTAGGGTATAATTTTACACATCATCTTTCATGAATAGATTTTCAGCGGCACTGTTGCAATATCCACACTAAGCCTATAATTGTTGTAATTTTGAGATATGTAATTTATTTTCATTTCCACCTTTTCCCTGCCCTGTGCGGCATCATGAGCCTGAACAACGGGCTCTTATTTTCGAAAGCGCAAATTAAGTTGTAATATTTAATCGCGCAGATGTTGGAGAAGTTGAACTTCTCTGACATGTTAAGGCTGTAATTACGTCTGCACGATTGCAATGATTTGGACAGGTATGTGATGCGTGGCAAACACTTGCATGCGGTACAAAATGATTTATCTTTCATGAGCTAGCCGACAGTGTAACATTCTGAAATGGACACAGCTTGTCACAAATATGACGATGCGGAGTATAGTACATCAACAAAAATGTGTACAAATATATTTAAATACGAATGTTCAAATGAATAAATAACAGCAGCAGTTTTTCATGCTAGTTATGAATTGCTTTTGACTATGAAATAAACTTGTTCAATGTATACCAAGCAATTTCGTAAAGCACGTGTTATTTAATACTAGTAAACAATTTGGGAACTAGAGCAAATGCTTAGTAGATTGCAAAAAGAAATTATTTACTGAAAACATGAATCCTCAATACATGGGCTTTCTTTCAATTTCAATGTGAAACATAGCTTAAATATTTTTCATCAAACCATAGCCCTAGTATTGTATTTAACATATTCCTCTGATAAAACCTATATGTAACTTGTTATTATCCGATCCCTTCTTCTGCCTTTCACACTGTTCATATCTCCCATTTTAATGAAACCTTTTGCTAGAAATTTGCAAAAACTATTTATAAGCGTATTACGCCTTTAAGATTGGGGAACATTTGTCTCGTGTACGTCGGATCGGGTAGAATAAAGAAAACAAATTTCATCGTAGTCTCACATATTTCTGAAAATATTATATCCAAAATTTGTTTTTCATCTTTTTAACTCGAAATACCGTATCAGAGATATAAAGAGTATACAAACATTAAAAAAAAAACACTAAATGAAGCATTCGTAGGCAACTTTCAATAGTTTCCGCCCAATAAATTTTCTCCAAGGCCAAGCTAAGTCTGACGCATGGCTTTTAATCCCTAAACGCAAAGTCACACTTACACACTGCTGGCTTAGGATTGATCGCACTTAATGGGTGCACTTTCTGCGCCGGTTTGGTGTGAGTTTATGCGTGCAAATATCGTGTGAATAATTTGTGTAGGTGTGTGTACATACATGGATATGTATGTTAACGTTTTTCGTTGAATTATACTTATTTATAATTGAATCTCGGTATAATTTGTTACGCGGTGACTATAACACATCCCACCTAAAAACCTATTTTTAGTACATTTTGCTAACTCGCACTCGTCCATGTAATTCAACTTTATTGTAGTAAAATAAAGATATAAAAGAATAGACTTTCCTTGATACATAGTTACTACTTACAGTTATAATTTTTGAAACATTTTCCTATCAGCAACGACAAAGAATATAATCAAAGTTTTTTCTAAAGAAGAAAACTTTTTCCACCATACAAGATTACTGCTTAAGATATTTCTTCATTCATTTCATTTCATACTCTTATTTTCAAAACTCGCAGCAATTTGTTTTATTGTTAAATGTTTGTTATAAAAGTAAACAAAATGTTGTTTATTGTGAATATTTTAATTCAAGAAAGAGATAC
Organism: Eristalinus sepulchralis; assembly: GCA_944738645.1. NCBI lineage: Eukaryota > Metazoa > Arthropoda > Insecta > Diptera > Syrphidae > Eristalinus > Eristalinus sepulchralis. The sequence goes on from OX122886.1 coordinate 63,000,140, forward strand.
GCATCGGAATGTTTTTTAGACAAGACCGAATATCTCATATTTCAATAATCATTCTAACAACTAAAAAACAAAAGAAGTAAGTGAAGAATCATTTACATTTTATAAACAAACATATTTCCTGACACACAATCCATCAACATATGTTTTGGAGTGCCATTCCTACATCAACCATTCCGAATGCATCTCCCGAAAGCTATGAATGCTTTCGTTTTGTGGTTTTCACACTTTACCTTTCTGGAATTCATATAAATGAATTAATAATATTTAATTTTATTCCATAAATTCTTGTGATTATATGTCTTTTTTGTTTGAAAAATTGTCTGTATCGGAAGGTGGTGTAAAGAAAGGGGATAACAAAATGATATATTGTATTACACATTTGCGTCAGTGGCGGTGTCTTATAATGTTGTGACGTTTGAAAATGTGTATAAAATCGAAAAATGGAAAGTGCCATCAAGTCTGATAGCTGCCTTCTGCATAATTAACGGGTTACATTCATTAGTTAAAAGAAAACTAGGAAATTTTCAAGAGATTTAATCAATTATGTTTTGTTTTCGAGGTCATAATAGGTCGGGAGAGCTGAGGCGAACAAACTAATTAAAAAGAGGAGAAATTGTGATTATTTAATATAACAAACAATAAAAGCTGATATTTTTCAAATTAGTCCCCTTATAATGTAAAATATTAGAAGGAGTAGCGTTATTCATTCATATAATTCGCGTTTTGACTAATGTCAAGCAATTACCTATTTCCTCCACTTCTGAATTTTTAAGGCAAAATTAAAATACCACCACATTAATTACAACCACAAAGAATTCTATGTCATCATATCAGCGCATGACGTGTTGTGTTGAAGTGTCTTTCATTAGTATTCAGTTTAATTCAATTAATCACCATACAAATTAAAGTGATCACATCATTTTGATTTCTTTCCTTAATTAAAAGAAGAGATTTAATTCTTGATATCAGCTCTCTCCCCGCAGTCTCTGAAAAAGTAAATCGAAAGCGAGGAAGAATTTTCGGATTACTATCGCAATGCGTCGCCAAGAAATGATTATTCCGTGGTGTAGCTGTGCACACTACGGCTATAACATCAACTGCCTGCACGTCCCTTTAAGCTAAATTGCTCTTCACCAAATGCAACTGTAATTTTTGAATTGAGGTCTTGGAGTAAGCGCAAAAAGAAAAATCGCGGACGGTTGATGACTGCAAGAACGCTCGAACAGATGATGAATATCATCGATGTCGATGGGCGGAAAGAAGCGTAATGTGTGGTACATTACACACCCCCATCCTAGAGGTATACAGTGATTTGGCACAACTGACAATAAGTTGGCTATGTATTATCGAGCTCATCACAATCGATAATAAAGGGCAACAATGGTCCGTGTTAGAGTGGTTGCGAAAATTGCTCAGCATCACGAAGGCGATGAAGAAGACGATGGCGAAGCAGCTGAGTACGAGTCTCAGTTGGCAAACAGTGTCTACCTATCGATGTAGTGCCATTAAATTTGATCGATCATTTAATTGCACAAATAGCTTGATAGCTATGTATCTAGATGCACATAAGTCAAGAATAATGCGCGCAAGCACGGGTCCATGGGGCATCAGTTTTCATTTATCACGGCGAAACGTGGCCAATCATTATCATTGTGCAAAGGAAAGGCTCGCAGAACAGTGTGCCTGTGGGTTTTAGAAACGAGCGTGGAAAACTATACCAAAGCATGCGATGGACTAGGAAAAGTTGCCGTTTTGTTTTCTTGAGAATAACAAAGCCGTTAAAGGAACAAAACTACAAACATAGGTTTGTGGATGTGAAATCTTTACGTTAACGAAATGTTTCCAATTTTAAGTCCACTGCGTAGAGATATTTTGTTTAAAAACTTCTTGTCAGTAGTTGGCGTACATAGAAAGCCTTATTTAAATAATATAATTTGTATATTTCTTAATATCCAAAAACATCATACACAATGGTTACATATTCATAGATCAAGTCTCATTTTATTGCTGAGAAACATTATTAAGTGCTGAGGTCGTCGTCACGGTCAAAAGATTTTTTTTCCAAAACACTGCCGGGCGTAAGGCAAGTCACTTATGTTTGAAAGTGACCAGTTGTTTTAAGAGCCTTTTCTCATTTACATTTTAACTTTGATTCCATGAAATGCGTTATGTAAATGTGGATTTTATCTGTATGCAGCATCTTTGATGTAATCAAACGAATGAAAATAAAGATGATAAATCATGACCGATTGGTACGCCGATAGACAGTGATGTGATTTTATGAGAATGAATTGTGGCTTTTACTAAATGTTCGTATATAGTGTGGAAGTTTACGAATTAACTGTGAATCAAGGTGCTTTTAATGTATACTGACATCGATGCGTCAAATATCTTAAAGGTTCCCCTATGAGAAGTAATCTTCCATTTTATTGATATTCAATGGGGTTACATTGCTTCTAAATATTAAAAAAGTCAATGTTCGTTTTAAACACAGAGCTTCATCTGTTTCTTTCTTTGTGGGTTGCATATGAGGCTCCATACCATAAAGTGTGTGTCGCTGAATTGAGTTATAAACTTTTGAGTATGTCAATGGATATCTTTATGACTTTAAGTTGAAACAAAGGAGTAACTTTTCCTTTTCATTAACGTGAGTCACATTTAAATGAGAAACTTCTTCAGCATCTATGTAAAACCTATCATATCTATGTCATAATGGCGTTTGAATGTCTGTAGCAGTGTGTGTTGTTGTTAAGTTGAAATTATTTTCAATTCAAACATGTTATTTGTATTTTATAGGTATACACACATGCATACAATTTAATTTGCTGTCTAAAAATTAACAAAATAAAGCGAAACACATAGCCACCAAAGATGATGACGGCAAACAGTCTTCGTTTTAATTTAAAATAAAAAATACAAATCTCGAAGAAACTTAGCAATGGTGTCGAATGTTAAAAAACTCCATCTTTCCATATCAATAATGGAATAATGGAGTAGTCAACAATTTTAAACTTGATTGATCGATTGTTTAAAAAAAAAATATTTTCCAGCGTTCAGAAAAGTTCACTTTTCGATCAAAATGTTTGAGCTTCCACTGTATTCATAATACGTATGCCACTTTAAACATAAAAATGTTAAAATTCAAATTTAAGGAAAACTATCTCTTCAACATTGGGTTAACGCAACGCTGATATACTCGTATTATAGTATTTGAGAAAAGTTTTGGTCAAAAACTTGTATTTTATTGATGGAATAATTAATAAAGCATATTATGTAATAGTAACAAATAAAAATTAAATTGCGCTACGCGAGTGTATAATTCATTATGTCCAAATGATGTTCAATTATATTTCCAAGCCATTAGAGAATGAGCTTTTGCAAACGACCAACTATTATCACTTAAACTCTTCAACTCAGTGATTATCTCTATATTAAAACTAAAGTTTCATCTAATTCGCCTTCCCGCTGTATACATATATTTTTATAATTCCCTTTAGGAGTTAATCAACACTTGTTACTTCTTGCACAAGATTATTCATAGCCAAGGATCTGTTTATTTATATTACAGACACAATTTCACCTTCTCCTTCAGAACTAACATCATTTCTTATCGTTTTAATGATATCAACCCGTCTCGCTTATTCTTTTCTTCTAATATACAGATGTAAGAACAATTCTTCTTCACGTATAACTTTACAAAAACTACAAGCCTATTTGTGGGATTTGATTGCTTGGATTAGATATGTAGAGTAAAGGAATAATTTGTATATATTTAATTATATATGTAGTTCAATGTAATGAAGTTCTGGTATCTATATCTTATAAAGACTCCCGTCTTACTGTGCTTTCAATAAAACTAATAATAAATTAGTGAGAATAAAAATAATCTGTTTTTATTTTTTTATATTTAAGGAATTTACAAATCTCATTTTATACGTACATATGTATATCCTATGTTATAACAGTTTATCTAATCGATTCTTTCATGAAGTTACACATATCTCGGGAGCTCCTATTACCCATTATAAGCGGACTTTTTACAAACATATCCCATTTCAGATGAAAAATTGAAAAGCCCCATTCAGTCAGAAACGATTTCTCGGTGTTACTTACAACAAAGGAATATCTATATCTCGAGTACCGTCGAACAAAATAAGTCTCGGTCCGCACGCATCCATCATCTATCATTCTACATTTACAGTTATACATTGCAGCGTCACAAAATCAATCTCTTCAGGTTACTTGTAACCGTCTGTCAGGCACATTAACATAGATATTAATACCCAGGCTTTGAATGAACTACAAACACCCTTTACAAAAGAGAGAAAATCCATATGCTTCATTAGTTTAACGCAAGTAGGACCTGTAATGTCGGGAGTTCGTATGTATTTTATACATGAAATTAGGTGAAGAAAAAACCACCATGTCGACGTCATAAAAATGGGATGTTAACCCCATACAAAACTGGATAAGTAGTGTAATGAGACGCGTTGCATACACGGTTTTTTATTCATTCACTTAGCTGAATGCCGTCTGGGAATCCTTCTTCTTGGCACATAACTTCCAAACAGATTTATTCATGTATTACTACGGATACGAGATATTTTGCACATCCAATTACAGAGCGAATCGATTAATCTTAAGATACATACACAACAGAGCCATACTCCACCGGATTGGTGTATTGAGATGTTTCTTTAGAGTTTAATACTACCTCTTCATATCAAGGCATATTAATGACCTCGCATCCAAAGAAAAAAAATAAATTATCTAACCAGTGAGGATCTCGGCTCACAGCAGGGATCGAGGTTGCTGTACTCAGATTAATATCATAATTACGATTGATTTTATACCATGCCATTTGGCGCGATTGATGCAATAATATTTACTTCATCCTTCTGAACATCAGAGAGTCGAAGGCTACCGGCACAAAATGAGGTTTGCTTTTTAAGTAGCAAATAAAGTTGGATGAAAACACCTTTTTCGCTCCTCTAGACCCTAGACATTTATATATGCATTCGTATTTCAATCTTTGTAATTTTAATGTTAAACTATAAATATGCTTGTGAGTTTTGTGTATGATAATAATTTTTCCCTTATTAGTATCCTTTTATTTATGACTTCCAATATTGTGGTCATGTTATGAGTCTTTATACGAACCAAGTATACTTAAATATAGAAAAGAGTTTTGTTCTAGCTTTTTATTCGATACCTTTAAAATTCATATAGTGGTCGCCGTGGCGCAGTGGTAAGTGCATCGACTGCGGCGCAGAAAGTCTGGGTTCGATTCCCGGACGGGACACCTAGCATTTATTCACGGCACCACCTCTTTCGAGTTGCTGACAACACTCAAAGAGTATTAATTGTCTATGGAAAGCTTCTCAAATCTCACCGTTCGGAATCGGCAAAAAACTGTAGGTCCCTTCTACTCGTGAAGAACAATAGCATGCACAACATGAGTAGTTGTTGTAGAAGCTAGGCCCTGGTCCGTTATGGGCTGTGGTGCCACTCAATTATTATTATAAAACTCATATAAGAGCCTACAAATGTACATACACAAAAAGCATTTTTTTTTGCTTTTTTCTTTCTTTTTTCCCTTTTTCTTACTTTATGCCGGCGTTCCATTGCATCCTATGTCCAGGTTAAGATTTTACTTAAAAAAAAAAAAATAATTCTACAGTTAAACAGCTTTATGAGGAACAACTCACGCATGGCTTTTTAAATGTACGACATCACTATACTTACCAAACCTAAATCATGCCTCACTGTGTAACACGAATAAAATTAAAAACTACATCTTTAGTTAGTCGGCTTATTTCGTTTCCAGTTTCCCCACATACTCGTATAATTAAATAAGACGCACCTCAAATATGAAATACATGGTATGTATTCACATAACTATTAAGAACAACGCCTTAGTTCATCGGACCTACACAGCTCCATAACCATTGTGAATTTAATATCGCAAACTATTGATAATAATTTGTCAATACTTTTTGTTTTAGTTCTGCCACTCCCTCTATGCGAGTATTATTTCTGCCTATGGTGCTACTTACAGAACAGCTATAGTCTCATTTAATTAAAATGTTGCCTCACAACAGCATTTTTAGATAAATATCAGTTTAAAAACATAATTTAAATGAACTGCCTCAATGTGTGCGCCATTAGGCACCCCGCAATCTGGAAGAGGAACAAAATGAATTCTCTCCCCAATAAAACTAACACTCTGGACGCATCGTGAACATGTAACAGGTGTACACTTCGCTCAAACATAAATACTAAACAGCAGCAACAGCAGGAGATCGTTCGATAAAGCGATAAATAGGCACGGCCATGTGCATCGTTTTGATAACACAGTACCATCTATCACCAAATTATGAAGAGTGCAGTTACAAAAAGCTTACGAGACTTTGTCTTTTACGCCACGGGCGGGATCGATTTTAATTCAAATGTCATTTTACGAAAGATTTCGTTTATTTCGTATTTTATTAGACTTTTTTTCTCTGCAACTTCCATCATTGTTGTAACGGTTATGACTAAGAATGAGTTCGTTTTTCCTTTCGATGACAGATAAATTGAGCAAGTGTGCCGAAGATGGGCTATTGTTTTGAGGCATTTGCTGACTGTACTGTTGAAAGCGGTATTGTTTCCCACAAACTCGTGTGTGCCCCAACCTGTCATATCTAAGTTCACTTATGACTACAAACAAATATCTACGACGGACAGTATTTTGTCTTGATTTTTTTAAAGGTTTTGAAAGGCATCTCAACTCAGAAATTCTTTTGTTCCTTATGTACATACCTACGAAGTCAGAGTGAAGGGCTCGGCGAAGATCTTGAGGATGAGATAATCGATAAAACGAATACAATTCACTATTGATTTTAATGCAAAGTTTAAGATTTGGATCATCAATATCTACCCGTTACTGCTTGGTTCTATTGCCTATATACGTCTACTTATATATAAAATATATTATGTTTAGAATGACGTTAACATATAAATACCAAATCTCGATTTCTTTTGAAAGGAAAATAGTAGATCTAAAATAAATTCAGATCGAGATTATCTAACTTGATAACAGTGTTTTTTATTGACAAACTTGCGAATCCCACAAAACCAAGAGCTCGGCATCTAAAGGCTTTAGTGCGGCTGTTGTGCTTTTATTGAAATGATTTCTAATAAGCTCCTACTTATGTGCATTGTCTGGAAGTATATTTGACACTTTGAATTGATAATTTATGTAAATATAGGTTGAAGTGGGTGATATTGTAGACAACTTATGGTTATGGAATCTTCATGTATAGCATCTGTGAGAATCAATTCCATTAAAAATATTTTTGAGTTTGTATATTTTTTGTCAGATAGCCCACAACGACATTAAATTAACTTCTGAGGTTTTACATGTTACGAATTCTGGTTCATTATTTTCTTTTATATAATATATATATAATATATTAACTATTTGGTTCAGATTTAAATCTGCAGACAGACATCTTCTTCTCGTAGTGGTCCTCTTTTTCTTTTTCCTCACCAATTTCTTCAGTTTAAGCGCAGCTTAATTCGAAATGGCCCACTATGTTCAATTCTTAGTTTAAGTCAACTTTACCGAAATGTATAACTTTTTCAACAATCACTCATGTTTGAGGGCTATTTCCTCTCAAGTGTTAGCTGCACATAGTTAATGCTGAATTTAAAAGCTTTTTCTATGCAATTATTACTTTCCGAGCATTATCAGTATCTAAGGAGACGAGTGAAAAGGAGTAAACAGTATAAAAAATAATTCATTGTTCAGTACAGGGATAAAGTTCACCGACTTCAAAAGTCCAGCATCAGGTGATCAACTAAGTAATCACAAAAGGATATTTTTGGACGATTTTTATATGTGATCAGTTAAGAGATCAATTCGAATAAGAAATTTTTATGCAGACTGATTTCTTGGAATACAGCGGGTAGTGAAAAAGTAATTAAGCTACTACATTAGATGATAAACGTACGAACTGATAAGTATAATCAATTTCAAAGAATATACCTTAAGAGTCTAGTTATCTACCGACAGATACTTTCTCACAAGTATAAAGGTGCAAGCAAAATTAAGTCACCTGTCATTAAGTTTTCGTGCCTGAATAGACTCTAAGCAAAATAAAAGTAAGTTTTACATATATAGGGGCATTTGTGTTAAGTGAAATGTTTATTAATTGCGTGTTTAGATGAAACTGGCTTGTATTTTGCTGATTGCAACTCTTGCTGTTGGAGCCTACTGTATGAATGCCACCTATGGCAGCATCTATTCTAACAACATCCTTATTTCAAGGCAAAACGTTCTTAGTTATCCCGTGAATGGACAGTTTTTAACTCGCGATGTTATATTTCCACAAAGTGTAAGTGTTAGTTAACCTATATTTACAATTATAAAGTGTATTTTGCATTGTACTTAGGGACAAACCAACAATCGCATAATATCTGGAATTAAAGTTATTGATAACTTCCGCAATACAAGTGGTGCTACTCCAACTTTGTGGTCTGGTGGCCCTGGATTTACTTTCACAACCCTAAACTTGAAGTCCCAACTCGGCAAGGGAATGAACTCAACAGTTGAGATTTATGTAAACTGAGTGAAGGAAATGGCAAATAAAATTGATTTTTCTTGTTGTAATTAAAATTATTTTTTGTATTGTGATGTAATTTACCTGCACATTACCACAAGATCAGGAAAGATTTTAAAATAAACTAAAACTACAAGATGTAGAAAACATACTAAAACTGAACCCAATATTATTTTTTAATGTAAAAATTGTCGCAAATGAAATATTGACTCAAAACACAGAATTTAAAGTTCAAGCGCATCTGTCTTCCGTGATATTTACTGGCATAATAAACAATAACATAACAAGGGCGCTTAGTATCGCAATGGTGCCTAGAAGTATGAAACAACACATTTCAATATTTCGCATGTCCCATCCCAAAAATGCGTTGCTTCTTTATTTAACAAAATGAGCTCTCAGCTGCTCAAGAATAAACTTGGACATATAAAGTTCAAGGACATTTATTAGAACATAAAGCAAGAGAGATTATTTTCAGGGCTCCAAACTTTGAGTAAAATTGATTTAAAGGAGCAGGAAAGTCCGGAGAGGGTTTGGTTAGGGTTTTTGGGGTCATCGTTGAAAATGTCTGCTGTTAAACTTTCTCCGGGTTTTATACTCTTAATGAGAATACGTACCACGAAAGCTTGCATCACCCGCTCATTGGAGTGTGCAAAAGCGGTTTGAGGAGCCCTTTCCAATTAATGTAAATTGCTGGTGCTGGTGTGGAGTATTTACACTACAAGGTTCTTTTTGTGTTCGTCATAAATTTTGCAGAGAAATGAAGATGAATATGATGGCTCTTTTGTTGGCTTTTCAGATCCGATAAGGCTTATTTTGTTGGGTTTTCGAACAATAACTAACTGTTTTTTTTTATAAGACTTAAGGGGATGGCAAAATTTCTTTATACATCTTTCTCCCTACTTTCACTGTCTACAGACGGGTTCATTTGATAAGGAGAAGAGTTGTTGGCCTGGAAATAACTTTTAATTAGAACTTTTTCTTGCCAATTATAAAGAAGATTTCGATGGAAATTGACGAGGCTAAGATAAGGACGACGTATGAATGCTTATAGAGAAATTAACTTTACGAAAAATTCAAATATTATAAAAACATAAAGATAATTTAATATACAATATGAAATCAGAGATGAAGACTGTAAACCACCTTTTCTTCAAATAAAGAACTATCTTTCGCTATAGGTAATCTTCGATAATGCCAAAGAGGGTTTTCTCCAAAAGTAGCTACACTAACAAACTGTTCCTCTTTGTGGGAGCTTTGCTTGGTGTGAGAACTGATTTAATTTCCTCTTTAAGAGTCGTTTATGATTAATTATCTATAGATTTAGATGTATATGTGTATAATATTTGGCATATCAAGAGCGCGCTGTGGATGTTGCTTTAAATGTAATTCCTTATTAATATACTCGTATTAAATACTGATTAAAACGGAGCTTTGAAGATTGTTTCACATGTGCACAATCTCTCAAAAGCTCAAAACCACAATAAGAAACAATATTTCGAAAATCCAAAATCTTCTATTGTTTATGAACTACCCGTTTAAAAATAACAAATACGGATCATTTTCTTTGGAATGGTCTCTCCCGAAGTTGATGCGTATCTTATTTCCGAGAAGCCGATAGTGATAAGATTAACAAAGGGGAATTTTTAGGCTAGAGATGAGTATTTATAACAGCCAGACGTATGTTTGTGCAACCATTCGGGGGCTTAGGGGTACATATGAATGCACTTGTTGGTCATTAAGTCACAGATCTAGTAAAAAAATAAAATACGTTATGATTAATTGATGTTCATGTGTATGAATTGACAATGAATATTTGTTCTTTTTTGTAATTTTTGTATAAGTAATAAATACAATAATTAGCGAAGAACAGACTGATAAGGCAGTTCAAACAAGCGGTGGACTTATTGGTCCAAATAGAATCTCTCAATATTATCAAAATTAGTTTCAGTTTGGTAGTTGACATCAACGGTCTAAATTTGGTTCGTTACTCGAACAGAAGTTCCCTATTAAATCCGTTTTGGTGCTTAGTGATTATCAATACATATTTTTTGTCAATTAATTCTATATATCATCCACTGATAAGGACAACTTTGGCTCGCTTGATAGAGAACCCATTTCCACTCAACACAGAACTCAGAGCAACAAATCAATGTACATAAGAATGATGACAATAAAACTTGTGACCTTCGGTCTTATAGTTGCATTCTCAGCGACTGCATATGCTGTAACCAGTTCGTGGGGGAACTTTGCACGATCATCTCAACTACTGTACGTGGAGAATATATTCAACTCGTCATTGCCGCGACAATATGTGAACCGGGAGGTCCGATACCCAAAAAATGTAAGAGTGAGTGAGAAGTGAAGTGTCTCACGGGACATGTGCTTTAATCCGAGTGGAGTTTTATTTAGGCGTGAGGAATGAATTTGCTGTTCAACTGATACCCTGATACCGGGGATTTAATGGGGAAAGGTCAGGTAGATGACCGCTTGACGAAAGATGAAATGTGTGTCATTTTGTGGTAATTGAAAGCCTTTTGTTGCTTGTATATAGTGTTATTTGAAATTCAATAATTCACTTAACTTCAATTGGCGCCCAATATGCTTCAGCCGTGCCGCTTTTCAATGAAATACCATTGTTACGTGATTTCATTTCTTTACTTTACTCGTATAACATGGAATAAGCCATAATACTGTTTTGTGATAAACAGAGCACACTTTTGAGTTTTTACACAGTTTAATCTGCAATTTTCTTGATTTGCTAAAAATCTTTTTATCCTTAACAGAGTTACAAAAGCAGCACGCCTAAAATATATTCTTTGTTTATTTATGTTACCGAAATATGTGACTCTAACAAACTTTTCAAAATCTAAATAGAAATACACATACACAAAAAGCAAATGTACATCATTTCGAAGATACTATATTTTTTTAACTTAGGAGTGTTCTCTTCCAATTCACACTTACTTTCGACGTTTAGGTAAACATTTAATTCATTCCCCAGGCCACTTCACTTATTGTTTATAATTTATTAAAACTGTTATTTACGATATATTCATCAATTATTAGGGAAATATGAATGGGCGTATAATAACTGGAATTCGAGCTATCGATCAAGTCACTAATGGCACTGGTGGTCATGCGACAATATACTCAGGTGGACCTGGATTTAATTTTGTAAATATAAAGCTACAATCGCAGTACAATTATGGATTGATATTTCGAGTAGAGATCTACGGAAGATAATCCAATAGAAGGAGTGAAATGTAAATACGTATTTTAAATACTTTTTTTCTTTTTATTTAACTATGTAAGAAATAAAGTTAAAACTTAACTATAAAATGTTTCTTTTAATTTTTGTTGGTTCAATAATCGTTTGCTTGAAAACTGAACTGTCAATAATGTTCACATTTTGAGGATTTAAATCGGGCTCTGTCAATGACACATATTGGCAGTGAACATGTAGCAGTAGAAACCGCCGCTGGGGGATGCACTATATTCGATATCACTGAAAACACCCCTTTACGTGTGCAACAGTAACAACGATTTGGAATGTTCCGTATTGCGATTGTGGTTAGGAAAATTGTTGTTATGTGAAAGGTTTACTGTTTTTTCATTTTTCCATTCCATTTTGACTACAAACAGAAACTGAGTTAGGTTGATAGATCGTTTTAAATATATGTTTTTGTGTAGTTATATGAAAAAAGACTTTTTTGCATTTTATATACTTATTGCTAGACAGAAATGCTTAAAACTCGTTTCCAGGGCAGTTTTTTGTTTTTCTGAATAAATAAAAAAAAAACAACTTAAAAACCTTATCCTCTATAAAAAAGGCTTAAATATAAAAAAATATTTATTTGTTGTAGTCATTCCTACATTTTGCTTAAAAAAATCACTGGTTATAGTTGAGTTTTATACTATGTGGCCTTTATTGTTTTTCACTTGCATTCTTTTTTGAATCACTTATGTTTTCTACTTCATTCACCCCCGATATCACTTGATGTAGTCTGTCGTAATAATTTAGCACTCTAAAATAAAAGGAAAAAATAGTTCACTTCCCATCAACATATGACACATTTTTATTTTTCATAATTTAAATCATTTTATTAATCAATATTTTATTATTTTTAAACTTATACACTGTGTGCAACGCCACTCAATGACCAAATATTTCCACAGTAAAATTTAGTGGACGGCCGCGAAATGATTGCAAATGTAGGGTTACATCCCGAAAACCAGGGCCTCCTCGGTACAGAGTTGCATATCCTCCATCTGATTTCTTACTTTTATCAACAGCGCGGACTGCCGTTATAATGTTTTGCATCCTGTAGCCCTGCAGGAGTATTTATTTTAACTGAATATGCCATTAATAAATTATGATGAATGATTTATATCTTTGGGGGATATTCAACATCTTTCGATACTGTTCGTAAGAATTTCGATGGTAACACAACAAATTCGCGATGCAGTAATTTATCGTATGGCCCAACGTTACCATAAGTAGAGTTAATTCCTTGTGAATACGCTATGAAAGCAATCACAAAAATAAGCGTAGCAATCCCGTGATAGTTCATTGCAAATGTAATGTAAAACGAAAGCGTTACGACTAATTGCGCTTTTGCTTGTAAATCAGGCGCCTTTATTATATTAAGATTGCTGAGCATCGGACTTCTTCTTGCGTTTTGCTTCCGTAGACGCATTTATCTTATCTTTAAGAGTAAGAGAAGAAGAAGCAGTAACGAAGTGAAGTGTTTATTTTGACGATGCACGAGTGTACTTAAGACAGTGAATCAATTACCCAACAAATTGTGTTTATATTGTAATATTCCATCAAATTCGAAATTTAACTTCTGCTTCTCAATATAGTTTTCTGCATTTCTCTTTCTTTCTTTCTTTCTTAAAAAAAATCGCAAGACAAGTTTAATTTTCTAGTAAGATTTTAAGTAAATGTGTGAAAATGATAATTGATTTCAGAAGTTTCAACCATTCTCAGTCCGTTCATACAATTTCGGTGCATTAATGTTAGCTTACAAGAACATATAGTAAGCAGTAATAAATTATATGCAACTATAAGCATATGTATTTTTTAAAAAGTTATGAGATATCATAGATATAATACATTTATGGAAAATAATCTGCATCGGCAACAAATTCGAAATATGTCAGACCCTGATGCGCACTGATGAGGAATAATTTATAATAATTGAGGGACCAGGGCCTAGCTTCTACAACAACTACTCGTGTTGTGCGTGCTACTGTTCTCTCACAAGTAGAAGGGACCTACAGTTTTTTGCCGACTCCGAACGGCGAAATTTGAGAAGCTTTTCATAGACGATTGATACTCTTTGAGTATTGTCAGCAACTCGAAAGAGGTGATGCCATGAAAATATGCGAGGTGTCCCGTCCGGTTTCTCCGCGGCGGTCGACGCACTTACCCACTACGCCACTGCGACCACACTGATAAGGAATAGCGGTAAAATTAAGTGTCGTGGGTGTGTACCATATGTTGGTTAGGATTTATGTATGTGCTTACAAACATAAGTTAGTTGTACACATGTACTTACGAGAAATTAATTTTTGAAGCTAGATGCTGAACAAATCATGCATACTAAGGAAACTATTTAAGTAAGGAAGCCATAATAAAGTCAGACTTAAACGCACGATCCTTCAAAATAGAAGGAAACCTTTTATGTGTACGAGTAGATCGTACTTTCCGAGTTTATTTCAAATTGAAGGTGGTTTCGTTTCTCTATTTGTCAGTCATGTTCGTTTCACTTTTATGTCCTGAACTTGTGAAGGCATATTAACAAAATTTTTCGGACTACCACGGATGCGCACGATCAGGAATCATGATGATTGATATAAAAATTGGGTGCAGCTGAAACCCACAAGGAACCAAAGTCTTTCTTCAGTAACTACTCGTGTTGTGGGCGCTACTGTTGAATTACGAGTAAAAGATACCTACAGTTTTTTTGAACGAAAACCTTCTCCTAGACAATTATTATCATTTTCGACAGTAAAATACTAAACGTTCTGTCCGTTCCGTTTGGAATAATGATAATGGCTTCCGAATATGAAAAGTCAGGGTGAAATGGTATCTGTTTACTTTCTCGAAAAATTTTACAAATCATATATTGTTGCGCTCGATGGAAGCTTTTAAAGGAAACGCTCTGGAGCATTTAGCTCAAACAGTTTGGTCATAAACCATAAAACGTTGACTTATGAAAGAGTTTGGAAAATTCAAGTAAAAGCATAAGGAAGTCCACAATTACTGCAGCAGTTTCCAGGATATAGCGAGTGCAACTGTCACTTGCCGAGTTTATTTTATTCTTTTGTATTTCATTGTAGTGCTATGAAGCAAAGTAAGCTTAAGAAGTTTACAGAAAGAAATTTATCTTATAATTAAAGAAATATATTTATTTAATCATATAAGATAAGATAAGATATTATGAGGAATCTAAGGGGATATATTAGTTTTCTCACGATATTTGATGGAG
This sequence comes from Eristalinus sepulchralis, assembly GCA_944738645.1. NCBI lineage: Eukaryota > Metazoa > Arthropoda > Insecta > Diptera > Syrphidae > Eristalinus > Eristalinus sepulchralis. The sequence continues at coordinate 63,015,237 of OX122886.1, forward strand.
CACTTCATATTTATCATGTTACGAAGTTAGTACACACTTTAATCTCTCATAAAGTGTATTTTGTAAATATTTGCTTTGACAGGTAACTGAACAAATTGAAAATGACGCAATCTCATGTTATTTACTGCAGATAAACACTTCAAAAAATTTTTTAAAATATATTTGCCAACTTCCGTTCCATATATCTAACTAAGCTGATTCATTTACTCATGCTTACCTGTACAGAAAACATTTGAATAGAGATTTCAAATTTCAACTATATTTTATTTACATTTGATTTAACGTCCAAAAATTTCAACAAGTGCCTTAATACTGTGTCCTCGCTCAGATTGGAAAAGTAAAGTTGCTCCTTTGGACCCAGGGCCTCCGTAAAGCAGTTGCGCAGTAGCACCATTTTTGCTCATACGATCAGTAACGCGAATGGCGGTAATAGTCAATGCATCTACGTCCTGATTTGGCATTAATTAATTTTAATCTTAGAATGTAGCACAGTTCATTCACAAAATACGAACCTTTTGTTTGAAAACATATTTCTTTGACACGACTAGTCCAACGACAAATGATTTAGTAACCTTATCCTTAGCTAAGAGCAAATCGTTTGGTCCAATTTCACCCCACAGATAATCAGCACCTAAGGTGCTGACCACTATTGTTGTAGCAACTAAGAAAAACAATAGGTACTTCATCTGTAAGAATTATATAAAAGTACAATCGTATTTTCCGTTCTTGACGTAGATGTTTGATTCCTTACGTTGAAGTTATCTGGTCACAATAACACTGATGTGCTAGGCTTTCAATACCGAGCATTTATTGCAGATCAAGACACTGATGTCCGCACAAGAACTGATTTGTCTTTATCTGTATTTTCACACAATTTGCTTAAGGAGATATAATGAAAACGTGTATCTTATCGCGAAAAACTTTTAAAGTTGAAGTGAAAAATAGTAACACAATACCTATACCCCCCAGGACGTTGTCTATTTACTCTGCTTATCATGCTCGATTAATGCCGTTTGGAAATTCCAACTTGTCAATTTTTAATTAATATACACGCTTCACAAATGCGAATTTCAGTTTTCCTTGGACGTAAGCAAAAAAGATAAGAAAATGAATAAGATCTACTCATCTTTTATTTAATTATACCATGGTCTATCACATGCCTCGGCGATATGAACAAATCGATACAGTCCATCAGGTATATTAACCTTCGTCATTTGTTTTGCTTATCTGAAATTCATATTTATTAGAAAATACTCTCAACAACAAACACATTTGTTAAGTTGTTGGTTGTGGCATTCTAGTTGATCCTTTTCACCACACTGTACCCTGCCCAGCTCATTTTTTTAAGCGAATTCATTATATAAACTAACTGAGTTTAAATCAAATGCAACAGTATTTTTTGAAACACGTGCTGAATGCACGTACTGAAGAAAATATTCTGTTATTACATTTCTATAAATATAAAGTTAGTCTGGTAGGCAAATAACTATAAAGCAGACGAAGAAAATGGATATATTTGTACATAAATTTTCTTGAAAGTTGTTCATAATTCAGTCAAAGATGAATACAAAAAATTACCTAACGTATTCAGTCTATCCCGTTTTATTTTGCAAATTAAAAAGTCGAAAAAAAGGAAAAAGTAAGAAGTTGCCACGTTTATACATATGTCCTTTAAATGATTATTAACTAAATTACTACATATTTCTATCGACAAATGGCGCCATTTTACCTCTACACTACATACCTGTGACCAGTAAACCAGATAAGTGTTCCTAAATGGATTCACATTTTATTGGTCATAAAAAGTTACAAACCTTTTACAAGCAGGCATACGTACAGGGACCCTTTTTCAGTTTTCTCAATAAAGGCACGTCGGCGAATGTAAGTCATTAATCTATTCAACTTATCAGCTCTTTAGAAAATGGAAACTTAAAATGAAATGTATTAATCACGCGGACTGCATTCTTAAAAGCATTTTTATTTAATAGTTCTTTTTTCGATTTTCATTTAAATGACAACCGGAACAGACATCTCAAGAAGAAGCCATTGGTTGAGCCAGTTGTACAGACAGACTTAATGGTTAGCAGATAAGTTGATGGGTATTCGTCGATAATGACGATACCTTTATTTATATTTTAATCAAGGAAATTAAATTCCATTTGGCAGATTATATCAGAAAAAAATTCTTTCACTTTAAAGTGCTTCCTTGTTGTCTTGAAATAATTGAAATGAAGACTTTACATACTTGTACGTTTCTCATGTGATTCATTAATTAGTTTTAATTTAATGGAAAAGTTATATAAGAGGGTTGAAGAACATTATTGACTTTGTGAAAATATGATATATTTACGTGCTTTGAAACAATAACTATATGTAAGGTGGCTTGTTGATTGTCGCTACACTTATCTATTCCTCATTTCAACAATTTTTCTAATTAGTTACATTTCTAATTGTATTTTATTTTTTCAGGTGTCTAGGTCTAAAGTCACCTTTTATCGAATTCAGCAACGAAGTTGAAGTACTTGCCAATACAAGTATTTCGCTGAATATTACAAAAGACGAGCAAGCCTTAATGCACCAGGAGGGATTAAAAAAATTGGGTACATATATAAAACCGGTTGACCTACGCGATGCATCCACTGGGTTCGTAAAAGCGAATCTTACAAAAAAGGTACCTCCAACGTTGCCAGGTCGAAAGAGGGGGCATGTGAATCCAATACAGGAGGAAATGGAACAGAAACCAATCGTCCTTCTGGATGAAGACATTGATGAAAATGGTCTGCCAGCGAGTTTAACGGAGGAAGATAAGAAGTTCATTGTTCCGATGGCCCTCAAAAATGTCAGTCCGGACCCAAAGGTGCTTTCAACAACGAGTTCGACAACTACTACAACTACCACAACAACGACTACAACTGGCACGCCAGATTTTGCATCAAACATCGATGATCTGAAGAATCACATCCTTTTTCTGCAAAACATGACTAAGCACAATAGTAATTTTCAAAGCAAATTTGTTGTGTTTCCGAGTCTGCAAAAAGAGAAAATTTCCCCAACAACTACGTCAAGTACAACGACTACTACCACTACTATACGACCGTTGTTCCGATATACCCCTCCAATTCCACCACCAACGAGGCGTGCTACTTATCCCTCTTATACATCATCTCCCATTCCCCATAGCCAGAATTTTGATCATTACTTTGATCATGACGATCCTATGGTGGCAATTCAACGTGAGAAGATCACAATTGTTCCTCAGGTACTTTTACTTAACGATCAAACTCCTCCCGACGATAATGAAGAAGACAGCCGTAGATTTGAAGATCACAAGGATCAACGAATAATTTATGCGCGAAGAAGAAATTTCCGTAAAACAAGTACTCCATCAAGTATCTCAATGATAAGCACTTCAACATCTTCAACTACCACAGAGAAACCACTACGGAAAAATCCCAAAAGACAAAGGAATAACGGGGAAAAGCGAAATAAGAATCAAAGAAAGCCTTGCAAGAACCCAGATTCTCCAAAGTGCTTGCGTCAGAGATCAAGACAGGAGCAACGAATATTACAACAACAATCGCCGCAACCTCAGCAACCATCATTCCAACCTTTCTTTCAGATGATCAACAATACTAAACGGTTTGCAGTGTCTATCGAGATCCCGGACTCTTTTAAAATCAAACCAAACCAGACCAAGGATGTCGATACAGAACAAAAGCTTTCGAGGTCCGCAAGAAGTCATCACAAGCGACGAAATATTGGCATGAATAAGTTTCCTGGCAACTACGGGACAACTTACTTCGATGGATCTTCGAAAGAATTTATTATGTCTGGAGGACAAGTGGGGCTCAACGGGCAAATGTTCTTAAACAACACTCCAAGTCCAACAGTTGAGGCATATTCCGAACCAATCGATATTAATCCAGATCTGTGCTACGATGTGGAAGGTATGACCTATGGTCAAAAGAGGCTCTGTGTGATGCACACTAACGTTATGCCAGCAATAAGCCGCGGCGCTAGGTCTGCTATACAGGTAAGTTTTTCATCTTGACATACTAGTATTTCTAGTTTAATTGTGTTTCAATTATGTTTACATTTATGGTCTATAAACGACACATAATATACATTTAATCATTCTGCCAATCCAAATGCAGCAGAATTTAAATGAAAAACTTCTCGTACGCAACCTTCGCATCCGTTCAATGAAATAACTAAATGGTGTGCAAACTGCACCAGTAAAGTGTAAAATAAACCATAAAATCTCAAACCAAGGTATCATTTCAACTTGCAAATAGGGGACAAATTCATCCTGAAGATATCAACGGAATTATTTCTGTAGTAGAAACTTGCAGTTGAATAGAGGTCGTTTCTTTCCCTAAAGGTATTTAGATTACTATACATTCGTACATATGTGCATGCTTGCAAACCTTTCCACCTACACTCGTATGCGAAACTGATGATCCATCTTATCTAAGGACATCGGACAAGTAAATTGCTTGCTGTAAGGGAAATTACGTATTTTTTTGTGTTGTCCCTGTACTACATGACACAATTTAGTGGGTAGTAGGGTAATAGCAGATAGTAGTATGTCCAACAAGGTCCTACCTCATATATAAAAAAAAGACAAGTCTACCATTTCTTAGACTGTATTAATACACAGTGGATGCAACGAAACAGTCTTATTTATTAAGTACAGATATGAGTTAACAAATGCAAATGCAATGTCATTTGTTGCGTACTCGAATTAAGATTCTTTGTACGTTTTTGCATCGATAATTTTCTCATTGTCCATCACCTTACTACTACTACTACCTTACTAATTCTAAATCATCAATCTGTCCGTCTACGCAGTTTTTAACCTAGAATGACCCACCACACGCAATTGCCTCGTGGTTGTCCAAATGACCTTCAGTCACAAGAACCAAAAAAGTATAAGTTATTTTACATTTATGTATTCGTATGTATGTTCTTTCACCGCCACGTTGAGATTTATAATTGTCTGATTCTTGACTTATATGATGCCCAGGATTGTAATAACACTAAAAATTGACAAAATATATATTATATAAATCATATAAAATATTAACTCAAATATTTCAATAAACTTTTAACATTGCAACACTATGCAATGCACACCGATAAGTCAAATTGAATAACATTAAAAAAAGCCAAGCACAAGAACATAGATACCGGGTGTTTTGATTAGCATAATAATAATATTTGCCGTAAGTTCAGAATGTGGGTAGGAAGCTGTGAATACAGGATCTTTGTTGGCAATTTTCCAATGGTGTAGATTTATTGATTTTGTCTATAAATTATAGTTTAATAAGCAATTTGATGGGTGCGTGAGACTCCTGTACACAACAATGCAACTAAGGGATGGCAAAGAGTAAACCCCTGCATGTGTACACATGTATATAGATATGACCTGTGTAAGCATATTGTAAGAAACGATTTTGTGCTGCAAATTGGCATTTTAATTTGATTTCCTTATGCCTCGTAGTCATCTTATAGTCATCTTCTGTCTGGACAGCATAAGATGAAAAAGAAGCGTGTCACAACGATGGGGGTGTAGCAAATGTTGATCAGACACTCGTTAAAAGCCAAATATGTTATTGATGCGTTTCGTTCGTTTTTTACGATCGATTTTTGTTCGATTTTTTTATTGCATTGTAGTTTCAAAGAGCTTCTTCTTTTTACGATCTAATATGAGATTTACAACCGGACGCTGAATTACATATATAGAGTCTTAAGAAGGGTGAGGCAAAAAAGAGTCATGACATTGAAAATTGATATGAACTTAAAACCTTAAGGGTGGTCCCCTTAAGTGTTGAGTATACGAAATTTGATTTCGGTGATATTAATGTAAATATAAATATGCATGTAGGAGTAGACGACAATGAATTTTTTTATATTCAACATCCGCATGAGGTTTCTTTTATTGATTGCGTTGACTAAAAAGTTTTTATTGAGAAGAATTGAGATAAACTTATTACGTGAATATGTACATCTAGTGTAGTGAATGTTCATATTTTATACATTATATTTAAAATGAATTTTCCTTAACTTGACTAAAGAGAAGGAGGTTAGACTCCGACAATTGTTTGATTTAGTTTTTTTTCTCCTGTTGTATTTTGTATACTCTTAAAATATGACATATACATATGAATATATGTATGTATTACTTTCCGGTTGAAAGCATGCGAGTACCACTTTTAAACGTTTTTCTCTTACCACATCCATATGGCACCTTTGCGTGGGCAAGCACAAACTCCCGATTTATACAAACCACAGTCGCTCTCTCTATGCTGATTTGCTTATAAATGTATATAAGTATATGTCTACATACATTTTCATGTGCAACACACTGCGAATGCCATTTGCAGCAATTCGGTGTTGGGTGATTGCTGTCAGTCTTTTACACTGACCACCATTGGAAAGGCCACCAAAAGAACTTTCAAGACCTTCCTATGCCCTATGTGGGGTGTGTTGTATACACAAGTCCCTAATATAAACACTCAAGCAGCTATATGCAACTTGTACGTTTTTGTGCACTATGTATATATGGGGAAACAACCAAGCACTGTTTTGCCATAGCAAATTGTGTTTCAGGTGATGCACTGTGCCACGCGAGTACAATTGCCAGTGTTCATCAAGGGATGATTTCTACACCAACCCTTCGCAGCCACCTATTCAATTGGAAAATTTAAATTTAAATTCAAATTAGTCGTCGATATGCAATTTTGATTGCCGATAAGGGATTGAAGGGTGAAGAAGTTACGGTTTAAGCAAGCTTTCGTTTTTCCTTGCAGAGTTACAGAGGAAACCTTAATGTATGTGTGCAAAAAGTGTATTAATTCAATTCGATTGTTTATGTGGCGGTAGAGTTGGAAGGGATGACGAAGCTCAGTATTTCATTGTTAGGAACACAATTCGCATGCATTCACTTTTGTATTTTTTGCGCCAGTTTTTGTGTTAATCCAACGAAATTTTCCAACAGAGTCAGTTGTCGGATTTGTGGGGTGAAGTATATCTGGCTTAAGTGAGAGTGCATTTAATTGAACTCAGTACAAAAATCAAAAACAGCAATTTTTTCGTTAATTAGTAGAATTTTATTTTATTGTTTTTCATTTGTCTATAGCTTTTAAAATTGATTAAAATACATTTTCTATTTTTCTTGTAGGAGTGCCAGCACCAGTTCAAAAATCGTAGATGGAACTGTAGTACGACAGATGACAGTACGGTATTCGGTCCAATGTCGAATTTAGGTAAGCCGGGTTATAAGGAGTTGTATGCATGTATATGTTCGAATTATTGTTTTTTTTATTCAAATGGCTTATAATTCAGTAATTTCAAAGATCTTGTAACGGGCTAGCATCAATATCGTAAATAACATTGTCACTGGCCGTGAACGGGGTTTTGAGATGGGTTTCAATTACAGTATGTGAAGTTGTATGTACCTTCAAATTCTTTAACCCGTATAATGCAATTGGAATTGCAATATAATAACTAAAAAGTCTCCGCTTATTTCCTTTTTAATCCCTTCGTGTGTTTATAGTTAACAATCGTTAGAAACATTACAAATTAACAGCAAATCAAATCCTTAAACAAACTTCAAATTGAAGCCGACCTGCAAAATTCCGAAATCACAAAAGCCACTTCAATGTGAAAGTGTACGGAAAATACCACACACCGATCCTTATGGAAGAGTGGGATGATGTAAAACTACCCACTCTGCCATAGTAACCATTGCATAGATTCATCCCCTGGGAACAACATCTGCACCATTGGCAAACAGCCACGAAAAAGCGCACCTCCAGGATTCACTTAACCATTCACTGAATTTTTCTTCCTCTTTGGATTCCTCTGTCGAATTTAATCCAAATACTGAACCCCGTCCGAGTATTGTTTACGATCCCTGAATCAAATTCAGAATCAAAATCCATCGACGGGTTCAGCAAAAACACCGAAAAGAGCATAAGGGGGAGGCATAGGAAACAGCCAAATCCATTATCCGCATTTCCCATAGGGTACGTTGCGGAAGCGGTTTAAACCAAACTAATATTTAAATACGCGCGCCAGGATGTGTATTTGATATGGCAACCCCAAGTTGCCTTTCGGTTTTGACCGTTTCCTATTGAATATTCAAAATTTCTGTTACTAGAGGCACGAACATATACTTATGTACATGCGTGTGTGTGTGTGTAATATTCAAGTCTGGCTCACTCTGAAATCGTTGGGTTATCGCTCGTAAGTCCTCGTAACGAGAGTATACGTGAATATATGGTGGAAGGAAAATCTTGGTTTAATTACTGCTTGTTATGGATTTACGGAATTATATGCGGGTGCCAATTGTTGTTTCTGTTAACTGGAATAAAACGAACAACTGTTAGCCTGTCATTCTCTTAAAGATTTTATGGGATTATATGCTGTACACATTCAAAAGCATATCTAAATAATACGTGACTTCCGCCTTACTGAGAAGGCAATTGCTTAAAAACAGCCGACTAAACTAGAGCAAATGAATAGGGTATATTTAAAATCAATTTTATTACAAGTGCTTTAAGTATTTTATATTTATAGATAACTGCGTCAATTTGTATGCCGGATATAGTTTCTTGCAATAAACGTTCATCTCACTTTTTTCACAGCACAAACTCTTTTGAGATGTCGGAAACACTATAGTAGTTATGATTGTCTATGAAAAGATTCTCAAATTTCACTGTTCAGAGTCATCAATAAACTGTTTATTTATATTTATTTATATTATTTTTACTTATATTGGTTTTAACCTCTGCACATGCTTATATATCCTATTTTGAACATTAAATGTGATGTAAAGGTAACTACAAACATATATATTGACTTGGGCGTCAAAATCAATATACATATTTTATTTTAAATAGATTGTTTACTGCAACAATAATAATATAAGCTTGTAGCTTATATATATTAATATACGAGTACATGGTCACCAAAAAATGGTTTCCTTACACAACGAAAAGAGTAGAATGTATTATACGCTGAGATTTTTCACAAACCTCGCCACGCTGCCTTCCTTTTACGACTCTATAATGGACGATTAGACACAACCCACCCTTTGTTCCAGGCCTACCCTCTATTTTGCTACTGAATTTGTACGAGCCCCCATTCAAAATGAAAAGAGATGGGCTCTCAGTAGAGAAAGAGATCGTCATCAAAACTGTAAACCGCAGCAAATTGGTAAATTAGTGCACATTTATTACATTTCCTCCGCATGGGAAAAGGGGAAACAGGACGACGATACAAACGGGGTTGTTACGTGGTCTTTCAAAGGATGAAATGCGCTTCGAATTCCCTTGAAGAATTTTAATTTAATTCGCTGTCAGATGTAACCGATGATTCTTAAATATGCGACGCAGTGGAATACGTCCTTAGCGAGGTGATGATAACAAGTTTTTATTATACGTTGTCTTTGCTCAAGCCAATACTATATATTAGATTAATTACGTATGCATGTATGTCACAAAATCCCTTGTAGATTAGCTTTAAACTTGAAAATCGTTCTCAAAATATAAAATAAATGTCATAAATTTCTGAGGAGTTAATTAGTAAATACTGAATATCACAACAAAGGGCAGAAGCAACTCTAAAAAATATGGTCAAGATTCACATGGCTCGCTCTCTCTTTAAAATTGTTTCAACCACGCAGATATATCTTTTACCTTAATACTTAAAAATGGAAACATGATTCAATAATATCAGCGAACAGAAAGGCGAACAGAAATTGCAAAGGGGAAACCTTAAGCGGCGCATCCTTTCAAATACGATGTGAAGCTTACGGAAGCGTAAGTAATCCTCTTATTATTATGGGAGTAAAGGATAACAACCATTATATTCGGTCCATACCTTCGCCAAGAACTAACACCCCAATTGAACATACCACTCTCACTTGTTCGCTCACAAAAACTAAATAAATGTTACTCCAGTGAGGTACACCACACAGTCTGATGTTGAAACTTTTGCTATGGGCACGGCCTGACCTCTTAGAGGCGACGGAAGGATCTTAATAAAAAAAGTCCTTGAGCAAGAGCACTACTGTTGGATCCTTAGTTGTAACTGTTCCTAGAATTCTTGGTTACCTTGCATAACATTCAATTTAATTGTTAGATGCCACTGGTGGTGGCTCAACGTCCCATTTCATCGTTAATTTTAACTGAAAAGGAAAAAGGGGGAAAACAAAATGTGTACTGCCGGGAGCAGATGGCTTTGAATTGAATTGCTTTTATATAATTACTTGAGGAGTTTAGCTATTTTATTGTAGTGTTCCTTCTAATTGAATTTAAACATTCTTAATGAATCGGAATGACGATTATCACAAAGGTAAATAATTATTAATTGCTAGTCACTGCTTTTCGTACATATGAAATAAGGTAGTTTTGTTTATGTATTTACATGTACATATATAGCATTTGTACTCTCAAAACCCACAATGTTTAGGTTTAAATCCATTTTGTTTTTTAATTACAACCATAACTATTTGAAGAACTACGGGATATGACATAATGTGCAAAACAATTGACTTGCAAACTTTAGGGCCATGTTTGCTGCAATACAGCGTTTAAATCTTAATATGATTTATACTAGAATTATGCAGAAACCAAAAATTATTGCCCTTTCAAAAGCATTAATAAATAAATTATGAAAAAATTACTAATAATTAATAAAACAAATTCAGTCTTTTGTCAACTTCGCATATAACTCGTCATCAACTAGTTGGGACAATCAATACTACAGAAATACTCGTACTTGGAAGTGTTCAATACGTTTCACATAATTACCTTTTTGCACTACTATTCGTTTGCGTGCATATTAATGAACATATGAAAAAAATGACACTCAAAAATAGAAGTAACAACTTTTTCATAACAATATTTTTTCCAGGATCCCCAGAAATGGCCTTTATTTACGCCCTGGCATCGGCAACAGTTACGAGTTTTATAGCACGAGCTTGCCGTGACGGACAGCTGGCATCCTGTGGGTGTTCACGCGGTGCCCGGCCAAGACAACTACACGACGACTGGGCGTGGGGAGGATGTGGTGACGATTTAGAATATGCTTACAAGTGAGTAAATAAAAATCAATACATACATACCTACATACACTCATATCATGCATTTATGCAAATACATGTAAGTGAAAAAAAGGCTTTTCAAACACTTGTAAATCATAATGTATCACTGCGCTTAACCTTATCAATTTATCGTATTTACTTGAAACAAGGCAGCCGCCACATGGCTTTGTAGCTTCCGGGAGGGTAGCGGTCTCGCTCTTAGCAAAAGAACTTTGCACCTTATTTACGTCTGATCGGGTGGGCTGTGCTTATTTGTGCTTGAGACGGCTAACCTAATCCATTATGTAAATTGTACAAAACAACAGGGCTACCCCTCCCTTTTGTATAAAAGGGCGCAAACAACATTGACCCAAGCAATTTTCGCTTGCCTTCTCTAATACACTTTATTTGATTCTACCCCAAAGGATAATGGAGGGTTGTTATGTAATTACAGCGGCCTTTATACTTCCCTCCTCTGGATATAAGTTGATGGAGCTCCAACAACGGAAACAAACAAACGACAGGATAACTGTGTGGAGAGGACACCAAACAAAAACAGTCCTGTACGACGATGACGACAGAGAGGATACTGGTATTTACATAATGAGATTGTTCACTTCTGTGGTCGTGTGGTCGTTGCGATTTTCCGCTTTTTTAGTCCTTTGTTTTTTTTTGTGGTTTTGGGGGTGGTGTACTTCAAAATTGAAAGTGATACACCCGAAGAAGAGAAACAGGATAACAATGAGAGCTGGCAACACGGAGAAGTGCAAAATTATTCAAGCCCGAAAATATGCAATAATTTACAATCGCTATGGCGGATCGTTGGCTTGTTAAAATCTATGCAAAGTTATTGTTCCCGGTCAGAAAATTTGAATAAATCGGCTTAACTTACCACGAATATGTACGAAGTTTGCGTATATTTCGTTTGGGAAAAATCCATTTGGCCTGTAACTAGAAGGGTGCATAAATTATACAGAAAAATCTAGTAGGGGGAAATAAGAGACATCCATCACATTCGAAAATATCAGACGTTCAATAGATTTAAATCATAATTCTGTGTCTTTGCACTGTCTGGCTTATTCGTGGCGTTAAGTGTGCAACGAGGGTAAGTTATGGCAAAATGTAGGAATTGTATGTGCATACATATCTATCACGCTCTGTGCGTAAGTATATGTATGTCCATACTCGTATGACGTATGATATGATTTCCATACATATATGTATGTATGTATGTCATTTGAATGGTTATTTGGTCTTATGTCATCTGAGTGGTGATTTGTGTCGTTCTCTGTCGATAAAATGCTTTTACTTTAATTAATAAGTCGTCATATCGACTTCTCTGATAACTTGTTGCATTTGTGAAAGGTCGCCATCTGCGTGGAATGATTCAAATTTGTGACTTTGCGATACGAAGATGTTCTGGACGTGGACATAAGTACGTATGATTGATTCATTGACATACAATCAATCTAATAATTTTCTACTCAATTACAAGTTGATGTGTTAGGTTTGACGTCAGATTGACGTCTAGCCTTAGATTAGACAATATATATTGCCTTAAAATGATTTCCTTGTGAGGAATTGGCGTGTCATCTTTTATGGTTACATGGAAATTTTTTAATTCCAGAAAAATATACATGGATAATACTGTAACCAACTTTTGATGGCGATGAAATGTTTAAATATACATACATTGCCTAGACGTATGTAATGAGAAATGATTACACCAAGTAATAATTAATCGCTTACCTGATTGAAATAAAGTAAAAAATAAACTTATGGCAAGATATTGTAGCGACTGCAAGTCTACAAAAGAACCTTCGTTTTATACAGAGGTACACAGCACTGTGTGACTCTACGTCATTGCATTAATCCTCCACAAAGTAAGGCATTCCTTCTGCGTGTTCTTCTTGCCTGTTAGAAAATATTTTTCAAATAAAACTTGATACTTCGAAGAGTATTTTTGAGAGAGAAAGAGAAAGCAAGAGAAAGTCAAAATAACTTGTGCGAAAGAATTCGCATATTTCTCTTTTAGTCTTCACTCATATCTTCACTATGGAAACTAAGGTATAAGTGAAACATCCCCACTTATTCGTTGTCAATGCTCGTAAATTTGACCCTACGTGACTGCACTCCCGGCAACACATGTTCCCTGAATTCCATTTGTTGCCGAAACGGACCGAATAACTTAATGAGAAAATAATTGTATTGTTGTTGGTTCAATGTCTAGACTAGGTGGACCACAAAAAGTTGAATTGGAAAGGTTTAGAAGCCGGCAAGTGTGGATTGGTTGTTAACAGGAGCCCATTCGCAGGCAAGCAGATGCTAGCTTGTGGGGACTCGAAGACAGGACATAGGGAGGTTTTAATAAGCAGACATGTACCATATACATTTTATGCCGATACGGGAAGAGTGCGAACGTAAAACTAGCTTTAGCGAATATAAAAGAGAAGGTTGAAATCTCTGATGTGTTATAATAAATATAAAGTGTTGGATTGATATAAATGTGCTCTTTCGGTTTTACTGAATAACGAGTTACCTTCTGCGTATTGTGGATATTTACAGTCGTCTAGGTAATGTGAACTACTTTGAAAAAGTAAGAGAAATAAACTAACTGTCGTCATTGGAATGTTATTTGCATACAGAAACTGGGATCGCGGGCTATCTGAAAAAAAAACCTCTTTATGAACCTCTTTATGAACTTAGGTCGCAGAAAATTAAAAATTGAAGGATTTTTTTTTGGCAAAAAGTGGAGGAAGCGACCTACGCGGCAAATAACTAAAGGAAAGTTTGTTAGGTTGTGTATCGTTTTTTTTTAATTTCAATGTATATGCACGTTTAAGGTATTATATCATCAATTTTGATTTTAATTTGATGAACTTAATTAATTCAATGACCCCTAATTATCCCTGCGTTTCTATGTAATCATGGCATCTGCATACATACATATGTATATATTATTGTGCTTCATGACAGATACAACCCTTTATACGATTATTCTATCAGTGGCTATGATGTGTGTGCTTACAAAAGAATGGACCCCATTAAAAAATATATAATATGTTGCAGTAAAAGGTGAAATTACCGGGAAATATAATATACTTGCATTCAAGGTGTATTAATATAATTTTCTATTTCATGGAGATAGTTGATGCTTGAAAATTAAAACAACATGCTTCTGCATTCCTGTGTACTTTTTAATTAAAAAAAAAACAAATTAAACCACCTTTCATAAGTATCCCTCAATTATGAAGAGCATAAATTCTTTTCAAAGAATTTTCTGCAAAATAATATCTTTACCTTGTTATTTTTCCAACATTCGCTGGGTTACAACCCAGATAAAAAAATTTATTTTAATAAAGAACACTTTCATTATTTTCTTATTTGTTTTACAGGTTTTCACAGGACTTTATCGATATACGAGAGAAAGAACGTAAACGTGGCACCCGCGGTCTTGCATCAAGTCCTCGAATAAAAAATGAAGAAAAGTCTTCAGATCCCTCTAAATCACCACCCTCATCCACATCACACCGTGACACAAACATCACAGCAACAGATGCTGTTGATGTCTCATCCAATCTTGACACAGGATCGGGGGTGGCACGACCGTCATCGACGGAGAAACAAAATAGCACAGCGGCAACAGCATTACATAGCATGCAGGATGGACATGCCAATATAACTGTCGATGTCAATAAAAATAGCAGCAGCAATAACGCGAATGTCTCACAAACATTGTTTTCATCCAGCCATGCATCTAAGAGAGACAAAAGCGAGGAAGATGAGGAGAGCACAGAAGTGGGTTCTCGGTTCAAGCCCGAGGATTTATTAGAACTGCAAGAAAGGATAACAAAAGAGATCCTTAATTCAAAATTAAAGGAAAAGGAGATGCTGGAGTTACAGGTGAGTTCACTTTGAAAGTTGAAAACTTTTTATTACTATTCTTTGAGTCTGCTATTTTGACACATCTGCTATTTTGACAAGTCTAAAGAATCCAATCCAATGTGTTAAATTATATTAATACTTTGTTCCCTTCAAGGTGCGATAAACGTTTTAATAATACAGTTCTTAAATATTCTGTCTTTGTAACAGGAAAAAATTAACAGAGAGATATTGAACTCGAAGGTATTCAGTTTGGACCACTATGCCTCTATGAATGGGAGGAAAAAGAAAAATCAACGTGCAGTTAACAGCATGGGTAGCAGTGGCAACAATATGATGGGAATTTTGAGCAGCGGAGGAAGCGCTGGTCCTGGTCGATTAAAAAATATCATGTCAGCAAAAGCCCGAAGTTTAATGAATTTGCACAACAACGAAGCGGGTAGAAGGGTGAGTATGTTGAGCATTAAAAACGTCCAATAGACGAGTTTGTTAGAAATTATGGTATACTACAAGTTAAAAAACGATACCCGAAGCTGAATTTGAGTGACAAATTTTATGTCATGTCAATTAAAGTGGGTTACTTCAGCGTGACAAAAATATGAATTATTTGAGGAGATCAATTAAAATTGATAAATGTCAGGATATACTAAATATAGGTCTCTTTTACAAGAGCAGGATTTCGCCCATTAGTAAACTTTCTGTAGTTGGTATACAGGAAAAATCAAAACCAATTATGCTGTGCATACTATTAACATGGAATAGATGAATAGAAAAGACCTACTGTTAAAAACTGACACAGAGAATATTGTCAAAAACTCAAGGTCAGTGAAACCTTCAAACATAGACTTTTTTCAGTAAAAGTTAGCGCACTATGCGGCGCACCGTGACGGCGCAAAGTGAGTCGAGTGAATACAAAAAAATCAAATAACTTAATATAGTTAATAAGGTATTGAAACAGTCAGAAAACAGTAAACCGAAGCCCTGAAGGGACCAGGGCCTAGCTTCTACAGCAACTACTCGTATTGTACGTGCTATTGTTCTCTCACGAATACGAAGAAGGAACCTACAGTTTTTGCCGACTCAGAACGGCGAGATTGGAGAAGTTAAATAAAGTAGATTGTATCAATTTACTTACTACACGAAATGCACACACGAAAATTTAATAAGGTCATGTATGACGAGACACCGACAATTAGATTTGCACTTATTTGTATTATTGTTTATTTCCAATATTTTGTCATACTGCGACATTAATTGCTGATGCAAAACATTGTCTTTCAAATTCAAAGATTGTAAACTGAAAAATCAATCGATATGTTCTGTTATCTACTCAAAAAAAAAAAAAAACAATTCTAGTCCAACAAATGTTGTTAGCGGCTTCAATAAACTTATACATTTTTTCAAAACAGTATTTTGGCCAAAAAATTGCAACATTAATACGATATTCGCTAGCCTAAGCACGTTCGTAAGATTGTGAATTTTACTCTCAAAGTTAAAAGGGGAAAACTGATGTCAAATAGCTGGTCAAAGCACTTGCTATGTTTTTCATTCTTCACAAAGATTTGTAAAAGTACAGGAAATTACATTTTGTTTTTGAGTCATGTTATCCTGTTCAATCAGTTTAGTTCGTTCAATTGCACGATGCCAATCGAGTAAGTTCTCCCCATCTGTCCTTAAAAGTTCTCGGTAGACCGTCAACAACCGATAAAGTACCAAGAGGACGAAGACTCGTTGCTGCTCATGACATATCTTTCGAAATGCGCCACAAAAAGAGAAGTAAATGCACTACGAAGGGAGACAGTACCTTTGGTTGCCATCCAGCTTTCAGAAAAAGATGGCAGTATTAGAAATCAAACGACTGAGGTTACGACCAGCAACCGCATCAGATATGCCAAATTCTGCTGGCGATAGCTAGAGGGAGAAGTTTTTTCGTGAATGGAAACAGATTGTGCTCACCGACTCGTTGCGTATATTTTACGTGATTCGTGGGAGCTTTGTTGAAGCAGTAAAAACAATTTGAGAGGGAACACGGATTACAAATTAGTTTTTTTTTGTTTTTGTTATTTCAGTTGTCCCTTGTTGCTTTTGAAGCCCATACGCGAGACAGAAATAACCACAAATGGGTATACTGAATGGCAGAGTGCTATAAAGAACCTCCATTCCATTTGCCAAAAAGTCCTTGACAATTTATGACACTTTACGTTGGCTCCATCAAGCGCACAACATGTGGAATTTGAGAAGTGAGTGAGGTTCTGGTTGTGTTTTCATTAAAACATTTCCATCACACAGTAATGTGCTGAAAGCTAGATCCCCAGACTTTAAAATGTAAGGGATAACGTGAAACAAATCGCTTGTTATTTATCGTTGAATCAAATCCCTCATTTGTTGCTGTCGCATGATGGTGACTCGTCTGTTTGGTACTTTACTAAACAAAACCGAGGACGGTGTTATGTATCTAAGCAAAATAAACGTAGGACAGGTTAGACATGGCAAGTTGATGAATAAAGGTAATTAATATTGATTTCTATCTAAGTAAAAACGTAATCTTTTGTCTGGCACATTTAAAATGAGTGCTTTTAACCATTAAGGGCGTCAAAAGTTCTTTTGAAATAAAGTTTGTGTAACTACGTACGAACATTCATACATGCGTCTGTCCGCCTTATGGTATATGGATACATATAATGTCGTTTGTCGGTATGTTGGTTCAATTTAATCGCCAAATTTTTTCGATGAAAAGAAAGTTCGCTTAATGTAAAAAAAATAAATAAAAAAATGCCTTATATCACTGGTATCGACAAGTCAGATGTTCCTACCCTGCAGCCGCCAAAATACCTGTTGACTACTCGTTTATTGATTAACTGATACGTGTGTCAGTTTGTTGTTTTATAAAGGCCTTGTGTTTGCAAATTACTGGCCATGGGTGTATATGTGTGCATTCGAAGCCTAATTGCTTCGATTCTCTTTGCTCCCGCTTGCTGCACTTAGCTACAAATTCGATGGGGTAAAAGATTTATGTGATTTCGTTTCTGTGATTGCAGGCATGTGGTCGTTTTTGTAAATCGTTCACCCCTCTATTGCTTTCGCAGCAATACGGTAGTTTGCAAAAAAAGGAATAAATCTAGTTAAATATTTTAATTAAAAAAGCTAAAAAGGCAAACATGTAGATATCTCGGAATTACATTCATTTGCAGGGCACTGCATGCACTGAGTTACTGGTCCAGCGATAATCTGGACTCTGGTCATGCATAGTGCTGTGGGTATTAACTGCCAACAGATTATTATTTAATATCTGCTGCTGGATGCTAGGGGCAGTTGTTTTGCAATTGGCTGATGAAGTGATATGCAATTAATTGGAAAATGAAGTAAATATTGAATTTCATGAGTGAAATTAACTGATGAATACGTGCATCCAAATACGAGTAAGAACTGGAAAGTTCTTTAGTAGAAACTTGGAATTTAATATGGCACAAGAATCTAAGATATCTGATATCTAGATATGTATATACAAAATATGAATATACGGAAATAAACAGTGAAGCGTTTAAGATGTACTATATATAACATTTTTATTTGTATGATGAATCAATTCATATACATTAAGTGTCAAATTTGTTGTCGGTTTATGCAGCATACTGACAACGTATTCTGTTATTAACACGTCGAAAGATGTCACCTTGTGTATTACATTCATTTTGGCAATTGTAAAAGACATTCGAATTGGATTTGGAAAGCAAATAAGACTTAAACAAATTTGTGTATCTTGTCAATGCATACATTCAGTGGATTTATTTGAATGCCCAAAACTGTCATACTCTTAATTTTGTAATGAAATTATACATTTGAAGAATATTTTGTCTCTAAAGTCCGTAAACTTCTCCTCGAGGTTGTACTGTTTTTTTAAAGATACAAGTTACATGATATATGTAATAATTGAGTGGCCACTACTAGTTCTATTATTCTCTCACGAGTTAAGGGGACCTGAAGTATTTTGACAACTCCGATCAGCGAGATTTGAGAATTTCATTTCATAGACCAACATAGATATTTGAGTATTGTCAGAAACTCGAAAGAGATGGATGTCATTGAAAATGCAGTAGCTTGGGTTTTAAAATAATTTTTATTTGAGAGTGTAAGTGAAACAAAGACTATGTTGTGTCTCAGGAAAACACAGTAGTATCGGGAACACAGACCCCTTTTTTTTGGTCTAGGATGCTTTTATGAATTTTACATCTTAAGATGAGATTCCTAGAACGTTTTTTAGTTTCATTGTTTGATGAACGGCCTGTTGATGGCGCTACAGTGCGGGGTGGACCTGGGCCTCAACCAACATGCCTCTCCAGCTAGCACGATCTCTTGCCAGCTGCTTCCAATTACGCACTCCAAGTTGGTTGAGGTCCTTTTCCACTTGTGTGCGCCATCTCAGTCTAGGAAGTCCTCTTTTGCGTTGCCCCTGTGGTTCGGACTCGAAGACTCTTCGGTCCGGAGCAGTGTTGTCCATCCGCTCTACATGGCCTAGCCACCTTATGCCTACTCATTACCATCAAAAACCATGATGGAGGTATTAACCTATGATAGTCTTAGTTTATTTTGTTCTGCCAGATTATTAAGGTTTTTTCAGCCTGTCTTGAAGTTGAATATCCCCTTAACGTCTTAAGAACTGCTTATCGATATCTTGATGCTGGCTTATTTTATAACAATAAGTGTAAAATGTTTAAAGTGCTTGATTACAATTATGTGAAAAATAAGAAGCAATTGTTAGCGGCACTTGAACCAATATACGAGCATGTTTGTACTGCTTAATTTTACCTTGTTCCCTACACAATTTACGTGGGGAGCATTTCCTTTAAAATCAGACGATTCGTTAGTTTTTCAAACGAAATTAGGTTTATACATTTCTTGAAGCCTCCAATGTAAAACGGGGTGATTAGTGTCAGCTATTTCAGCGTCGCGATACGGCACGATTCATCAGATAAAACACAATACAATATATCCCTACTTCAGTGTACCGAAAAAAAGAAAGAGAAGAGAGCGCATTCGAATGACATAAAATATTTTGCTTGATTATTACTTACATGCCTTCGTAGCCCTAGCACGTTAAAAGGATATGAATAAGCATTTTTTTTATTTTACTTTATTTTGTCTCAAGCATTACAGATCTGAAAGCATCAATATACGACAGTTAAGGCAAAATTAATGAGTTCTTTCTGAATTGACTTTTACACTTTGGCAGGCCACTTATGAAAATACCATTTGAAAACGGATGAACACAAACTCAAACTAAAAAAAAAATAAATGTGCAATTGATATAACATATTAATACATGCATGCAGTTTGAATTTAATAAAAATAAGTTCGAAATAATTCCTTTGAATTCTCTAATGCGATAACAATTATCTGCAAATTTAATCACAAGATATTTCTAAATGTTAATAAAAGTACTTACACACATGCATTATAAAATACAATTTTGAAGCTGAAAAAAAAATTAATTTATTAGGCAGTGATAAAGAAAGCCCGTATAACTTGCAAGTGTCATGGTGTGTCTGGTTCCTGCAGTCTCATAACGTGCTGGCAACAATTGTCTTCAATACGAGAAATAGGTGAGTTTGTGTAGAAGACTGCCTTACCGACTAAACTACATTTTAAAATGGTTGTGATATTAGGAGACTATCTGCGCGAAAGATACGACGAAGCAACTGAGGTGAAATTAAATAAGCGAGGTCGCCTCCAAGTAAAAGATCCCCAATTCAAAGTGCCTACTGCACATGATTTGGTGTATTTAGATGAAAGCCCTGATTGGTGTCGGAATAACCGGCAACTGCAATGGCCAGGTAAGCGTCTATTTGAATTTCCCACATGTGTATTATGTAAACAATTTTCCGTATCTCATGCAGGAACCCACGGTAGAACTTGCAACAAAACTTCGTCCGGTCTAGATGGTTGCAGTATTCTTTGCTGTGGCCGGGGCTACAATACCAAAAATATTGTAGTGCGAGAAAGATGCAATTGCAAATTCCATTGGTGTTGCCAAGTGAAATGTGATATTTGTGTGAAAGTTCTTGAGGAACACACGTGTAAATAAGAACCTGATGGAACCAGTACTTCGTAGAACAGATTAACTCTTTTATTTAAATTGTTTTTACATAATTTAACTTATTCAAGAGAATTTATTTAAGAAATACTGCAAATTCCATTATCATAAGTGAGTTTTGATTTAAGACCTTACTTCCTATTTAGCATATGTCTCATACCAGTAGTTATTATTATCAATGTCAGTATTAAGTTCATCATAGATATATTTCGCATAATACTGCTGTTCATTGCAGCATATGTATACACTATTTCTACTCCACTGTAGCATATTTCATTGTTGTCCATGTGATGCGAAAATGTGTAAACTACTCAATTTCTTAAGATACATACAATAATAACGAAATTGCAGTCCAACCCAATGCTGTACTGAGCAACAATTGACAAAAAATATATATATATTGCATAACAATTCAAATAGATAAATGCAACAAAAAAAATCAACTTGGCAATAGTTTGTAAAATATAATTAATTTTAACTGATAATTTTATTTGCCAGTGAATAAAAAATAAAGAAATTATAAGCTTATACTTAAGCTGAATAACAGTAGTAATTGTCTATTAACTAGTTTGTACCTACTAATAAGAGAATGCCAACCTCTACTTAAATTTAAACAATTAAAACTAGAAATACTTGCCTATGTCTATAAGCTGTTTTTACCAATACAATTATGAGTAGTGCTTTAAACTTAAGCAACTCTTCCTATAAGCTATTTTACTGCTTAGGTTTCTAGTTTACGGATACTTACCATATTGTAGCCTATTAGGTAGTAGTAGTTAATAAGAACCATTAATTGTAATATTTATTCTAATTTTTCTCAATTGTTTTGCTTATAAGATATTTGATGTTCAAATTAGTTATAATCTTTTGAAAAAAAAAAATAAGCATTAATTATATAATAAGTAAGATAAATTACTAAGAGGCACCGTATCGATGAAACCAACCTAATTTATTGCAAAATAAAAATAAAAATACATGAAAAGAATTTAAACACGATTCATAAATTGTAATATGATTGACTTTGAATATATGTATATGCAAAGTTTGATTGATACAAAGAGGGGAAACTAATGAATAAATTCATCCAGAAAATAACTAATATTTTAAATTAAAATATATTTTCTTCTCTCCTGAGTGGTGCGTTATTATCCATTTGGTGAGTTGTAAACAGTGGAAAAAACTGTCAAAATTAAATTTTTTAAGTAAAGAATTTTATTTTCATACCGCACGATAGATATGCACAGAAAATAGAATTATTTTTTTTTTACTTCATGCAATTAATTTTTAAACAAGAATTCTTCTGGTGCAAACTCCCTTATCCAATCTTTCATGCCATTGTTAAAAGAAGTTTGAATTTCGTCTTTTAAATGCTTGACCCACGAAGTTCTTTTTACTTAAACCTGCAAAGCTCAAACAATGCTAATGCTATTATGCCCCCTGATCAATAATTTAATGATTATAATCTAAAAGATTTTTTACAACACACTGGTTTTTTTGTGTCCATATTTGCTACATTTATGAAGTAGCATGCAATTTTACAAAATAGATGAATTTCACCTAGAATGAAATGTTACAGTACGAAAATGTAAGATTGAGGACATTTGGAGTGGCTCAAGGTGGGATTTAGTTGTGTCAGAAACATTAAATATATTGATTCAAAAATCTTTGAAAACAAAAACCTTTCCTTCCAGCTTTTAGAATTGATTAACATATCACCGCTATTAAAATATAAAGTTCAAAATGGGTGAGTACACACAAATTTAAAACTAAAAATCATGGATAAAGTATTTCAAAGAATTTGTTAGTTGCAGAGGCATGCTGACTAAAGTCTGGAAAAAAATATTCCTGTATCATAGATACACCTTTCTAACGAACTTATCTTTTCTCTTGCATTTACAGATTAGAGAATAAAACTAATTTAATTGAGTGATCATTTTCATTAATAATGTTAATTTTCTTTCTAAAAAAATCTTTTCAAAATATAGCAGGTGACATACATAGTTATAGAAAACAATAACATTATAATAAATTGCCCTTGTTAGCACACGATGATAAAGGCATATATTAACTATGTTGTCTACGAAAAGATAATAGATTGGATCTGATTATCAGAGTCCTGGCTAAGTATAGATTACTTTACCCTTCAGTTTCTGGATAATCGCTTCAGTGTGTAGTTCGATTGAACGGTTTCCAAATTCTAATTTACATTATACCTTTACAGTGCTGAGGGTGAATTTCTTTTGTGAGAATGTGATACTGAAACTGTTTAAAACTTAATAAATAAAATATCCCAACTGATTGAAATGCATACATTCAGTATCATCTTACTACTTATAGTCTTTCTAAACCATGTGGTAGCTTCCAGTCAACTACTTTCCGAAACGGTCGGCCATCTATCTAGAATGGTTGCTGACATAAGGTATTAATAATTTTCATGAACATTTGATTTACTGGCTGTACTGTATTGCTTTCGAAATGTGAATTCTGGTTGTATTTTATATCCAAAAAATATAAATTCCCTATTTTTTAATGTATATGCTTAATGGTGTTATTATTAAAAAGCAAGGATACCATGTTATTCTTATATTTTTTTCACTATTCTTTATTTAAGTGTTTGTTTGTTCGCGATATGATAGGTTAGATTACTGCGTTAATGTGGCTACTGTCAAAAGGCTTACGTTTTATTTGATTAGCACAATTCTTATTTCATATGATGGCTCATGGAATTGGAAATTGTTTGAGGAGGGAATATACTTCCTAAAAAGAAAGAAATACTTTATAAAGAGGAATAAATCTAAAACCCAGAATGCCTTGAAGTGAATGATCAGAAAACAATGGCCTTATTTGACGACGCCAATTATCATAAATGCAATGCTAAACATCAAAACATTGCATTTCAACTGTTCTCCTTTTGAATATCGAATTGTATGCTTTTTACGTAAAATTATTAAGTTTTCGAATTCAAAATTAGCTGTGTTGTAGACACTATTCATAAAATATATTTTTCAGTGTCAGTGTTCCGCCAATGCAGCTACCAATCAGACCCTTCCATTGTATGACATTACAATGCAAGTACATTTGTGTCAACGGAAAACATAATAATCTTCAGCAAGAAATTGTCAGTCTTCAAGTAAGTCTCTCTATATTTCATGAACCACAGAGTCTTTCAATATTTCTGTTTTTTATTTCAGAACTCCACCTGTCAATTCATCGATGAACTTCATCTGTATAATTATAATTTTCCAAACAAAATAATTCCAAAACGTTTTTTGGGTAATATTTCGCATAGCGTTAAACAACTTTCAATATACGCATCGGATGTGGTTCACATCGAAAGTGGAGCGTTTGAAAGTTCGATTCTAACTAGTCTCCATTTGGAAAGCTTGAAACTAATTAACGTAGATCAAGGCATATTCGAAAATATATCAGAAAAATTCATACATTTTACTTTAATCCAAAAGGACGATCCCATGGAAAATGTAAACGACAGCTTTCTGAAGCACATCAAGTATCAAATTAAGAGCATAAATATCCAAGCTGGATTACTTACCGTTGAAAACCTTACGAGAAGCAGTTGTCTTCTGAACAATCTTGAAGACGTCAATTTAAGTTTCAACAATTTTGGAGAAAGTTTGTCTGCATCTAGCTTTGTCAAACTGTCTGTCATAGAAAAATTAAATTTATCATATTCGGATATATTGTTTCTTCCCGAATCTGTTTTTTCTGATATTGTGGGCACCCTACGTGTATTGGATCTTTCAAATAATAAACTTGTAGTTATCAGCCGCGATATATTTGGATGGCACGATCTAGGGAAAAGCCTTCAAATTTATCTCAAAGGAAATCCATGGAAATGCTCGTGCGATCTCCGCACTGAAATGATTTACATATTAGCATATCAGTCCGAACCAGTTTATTGTGAGCAGTATCGCAAAGTCTTAGTGACAGACGAAAAACTCTGCAATTCATCATGCCCTTATTTCGATAGCGAGCAATGCCATTCGGCAGAAAGTGTTATTCCCGTCCCATCTCCTCAACCAATTATACCACCGGGAAGTTCTGAAGAAATGGAATCGAATTCATTTGAAACAAATACTGAAGTTGAGATTGGCTTAACAACTGATTCAAACGGGCTTGCAAATCTTGAATGTCATAGAGATCGATCGAGCTATGAAACTGAAAAATTCACAATTTTATGGCCCAGTGCTCAATTTAATATAAAACCAGTAGAAGGATTCAAAGTCGAGGTTGAAATTGTTGAGTTCAGCGGGTCATTAAATGGAACTTATGGAATATTATGGTTTAGTAACGTGACCACACAATATTATAAAATGGAAGTAAATTACAATGAATTTGGCCTGGGATGCTTTGGAATTCGACAATATGTGACGACGGTCGAAAACCTCCTTCCAGACATGGCTTATACATTTTGCTTGGTTCTGAAAGATGAACTAACTGTCTCACCATTTTCGTGCAAATCGGCTTATGTTGATGGAAACTTAAATGTAAAATATAACGCATGGTTGACAGTAAACATGAGGCCAACTGGAATAACTTTGATAGTCCTTGGAATCGTACTATGCAAGTTTCTAGGAATTTTATGTGTCTTTCTTATTCTTAAAAAAAAACCGATATTGGTTAAAGGAAGTAAAAGGGTAGCTACCCAAAAGAATAATTCAATGAATATTATTGTCTTTCCGAAGGACAAAACTCTGCAAAAATTTAAAATTATGGAGGAACAGATAGCGAAACGAAACTCAAAGAGGTAAGTGGACATATCCGTTACTCAAACTGAATCCAATTAAGTTACAGTACATTTTTAGATTAGACCTTCGGCGATTATCATCAGTCTCCGTTACAAGTTTGGATAGCAATCAGAGCTACATGAACCCTATATCATCGAATCTTTACGAAATAATTCCATCTTACCAACGTTACCTTCCAACATATTTAAAAGACGGCGATATTGATGTAAGTTATGCGGACGTGCCATTCAAAAAGAAAAGAACGTCGAATGATCCATTACCAGCAGTGCCAGGTTCATCAAAACTGAGTACTCCTATTTTAACATTAAGGAATGAAGACGCATATGCAGAATATGGCTTTAATGCTGATGGTTATAATGTCTAATACGCAATTTAATTTTGACACAAAATATTTTTTTCAAATTGATATGTTCTTCAATAAATATACAGATTCCGAAGAGATTAAACTATAATTTGAATTTTCAAATATAAGAAGAGGACATCGCATTGCTAAAATAAATAAATCCATTGAAATGAATTACCAGAATTGATTTATTTTTATTCAATCGTTTAAGTTAGGATTTGAATATTGTCATGGCCAAAGTACACATTTAAGTAATCTAACTGAAACTCTGCAACCATCCGCAAGTGAAACGAGCAATATAAGTATGTATATGTATGTAAAGGTAATATCACAAACATATAATTTATAATTATATAATTTATAATTTCCTAGAATCTATTCCTAAATTTTATATTCATTAATTTTAATTTAATTAAATTAAATTTAATACTACACTTGATATAACAAGGAACAATAACTGTGTTTGCATATCTTCAATACTCATCCTTACTAGAATCACCAAATGTTCATAATTCATTTCGTGAAATACTGAATACTTTATCTATTTGTGTATGATAAAAATTGATATAATAGATAAAAACCACTGAATCGACTCGAGGATTCAAATCAAACAAACAGCAACAGATAGCTTAATTAGATTTATTCCACTGTTTATGCTTAGTTATTTTTTATCCGTCGCGAACACTTGTTCCGCTTTTAACACTGAGTCCGAAAATAATAATTTACACAAAATGTTTTACAAGAAAAAATTTAAACTTGTAGAGAATAAAAATAACAAATCCAGTGCGAAAAACAAGTAAGTGTATAGTGTGTGTGTAAGTGTATAAATAGCATGTGGAAAATAACAAATATCATATTTACTTTTCGAAATCACTACCTTTTAGTAAAAGAGTTATTTGTATCACATGCATAAATCGCATTCTGTTTCGTTTGCGTCATCCATTTTAAAGTGCGTGTAAAATTTGCATGCAATAGTAGTAATGTTGATCTTGTGAGAAATTTCTTTCTAATTGCGGGCAATATTGCTGTCTTTTTCCGTTTACCGTTAATTTGTGTTCTGTAATCATGTTGTCATGTCAATGATAGTGCGTCGACTCATACGCCGAAGATGTTAGATTCGATTTTTAGACTGAACACTGCGCGCGAGATCTTCTTTCGAGTTGCTCACGACGCTCAAAAGTAAAAATTATATTTTATATTATTATTATTTTTTTGTGATTTAGATGGATTAGATACGTGGTTATCTTAGGATTAATTGGCTTCGTTTTGCTAATAATTTTAGCAAATGTTAAGAGTAAAAGCTATTATCAAAACCTAAAAGTTCCAAAAATTGAAATCGAAGCAAAAAAAAGGTAAGTTCTTCTTCTGTTAGCGGACTACCCAAACACTTAGGTCTATTATATATTTCAGTTCATTATTAGCCCTTTCAAATGACATAACTGCGCGTGAGACGGAGTATAGTTGCAGTAATTTTGGATGTTCCGTAATATGCTCAGGAGATATGTCTGACCTAAAGGGATACCTTAACAAGCAAAAAACTTGCAATTCGATGACACTTACTATTTCCAACTACTTTTTCCCGAATGATCGATTGGAAAGCAACTGGGTTGTGGGTTCCTTCAACCTTAGCATTATACGTATTAGAGGTGTAGGTACCTTAAAGGGCATTGCAAACGGTGCCTTTGATCATAAAACAGTGAAGTATGTAACAGAACTTGAACTAAGCGATGTCGAGATTCAGAGTCTTACAACGAATACCTTCTCTGGCTTACTTTCATTGAAAACGTTTACTCTTATTAGCAAAGTTGATACCTTTGTCGGAGACAGTTTTTTGAAGCCGATGGAAAAAACATTAGAAAAGATACAAATAAAAATAGAAACACCTAACACTTTAGATCCTAAACCGTGGCTGCGTGGTGACTTCATTCGGCTGATTACAATTGTTTTTGATGGCAGTAATTTTGGGAGCAACATCAAAAATGATACATTTCAGCATTTATCTAAGCTTTCAATTTTAAAAATGGATGCATGCAAAATCGACACTTTACCAAATGGAGTTTTTAATTTTATGATGTCTCAGATGGTAGTTCTTATAAGTTTAGAAAGAAATCAATTGCAAACTGTTTCTGGAAACTTTTTGAAAGAAGTATCTCCTTTAAAAAGAATATCTCTTAGCTTTAACCCTTGGAATTGTTCATGTGAATTATTTGAACTTATAAATGAATATCAACGATATCCAGATGGATTTGGTACCGATGTAAAGTGCAGTTTCCCATTGAATGTTGCCGATCAGAATATTGGGGATATAAATGTGGAAAGCTGTGAACACACTACTTCAACCATAAGCACTACATCAACAACAGAGCAATCAACCTCATCAACTATAATCTCCAACTCATCGTCATCTTTTTCATCGGAAACATTAATGCCAACTTCTTCTACAGAGTGGTCGGAAGCAAATACTTCAACAGAAATGTCAATAACATCCTTTTCCACGGAGGTGTCAGATCAAGACCTTGGGGATTCCACATCTGCTACACCATTTGGTTCAACGGACTTCGGGACCACTATAACGGTACCCCAAACAACCCCCTCGCCACAAAACCGAACAACAACTCTTTCAGCTAACGCTATATTTATCGAGTGCCAGCGATACAAGCAGAATAGCGATGACACAGTTGATGTTATTATAGAGTTAGCACCTCCCCTAACTACTTTTACTATCAATTATCTCAGTGCAACTAGTGTTAAACTGACATTGGAGGAGGAAATAGAGGATCTAGCTCTTATATGGTTTTACGATCAACCGCATTTAAATGGTACCGGAAAAGATATTCGTATTAGTGGAGAGTTTAAAGTGGGTTGTCAGAATGATGTAGAAAACTCTCTAACCATTGAGGGATTGTCCGAAAACCAAGCTTATACTTTTTGTCTTGTTCAGGAAGGACAAGAAGTTATTTCGCCATTTAGCTGTATTTCATATTGCACAGGCACATCTATAAACTTTGATATGGATACTTGGCTAAAAATTCAGGATAAAGGTCTTACGATTGGACTTTTTACATTCGGAATCCTAATTTCACTATTCCTTGGGTCATTGACGACATTCTGTATTATTCGAGCTTATCCCATTCTATTGAAAGGCAGCAGGCGCGTAGTAGTGGTTAACCGCTCTACAGGAGATGTTCTAATCATGCCAAAGCCCGATGATAAAAAAGTCTTAAATGAATCTTCTTTTAGAAATAGGTGAGTAATGAATTAAATTTGTACGTGAATTAAATATTTTGTTGAGAATATTTTAGTTATGAAACCAACACAACCATCCCTCAAAGGCGGTCGTCAGAGACAAGTATTCAAAGTGGCCTTAGCTATATGATAGCCAACAATTATGAGGATATTGAATATCATTGGAAAGTAAATGTTGTAAATGATATGATCTATGCAAATCGGATACCAAAAAGCCCACCACCACCTTTGCCGAAACGTCCTTCTGAGACTACCAAACTAAATAAAGACGATTACAATAAAATTAATATCTCAATCATAGATAGAAAAGGAAACGATTATGGTTACATTCCTTAATTTTTTTTTAATGACCATAGATATCAAGTACACTATCCAGCGATTAATTACAATTTTCGATACTGTTTCAACACAAGTATATTCTTACGTTTATTCTATAGATTCCGAAATCTTGTAATTTTCTTTGCATTGTAAACTATAAAGAAAATAAATATGTTGTTAAGTTTTCTTAATTAGTATTAAAACTCAAAATTTTCAATAAAATGCTGCTCCGTTCATTTAAGGTGGGCAAAAGTTATATAAATTGATTTAAATATTGCTTTCAAAACGTTTACATTTTTTTTACTGCTTGTATATTATATCTCAATTGTGGAAAATTAATATTTTTTCAATCAAATAATCATGTTAACAAAAAGAAAATTAAAATAAAATACCATTTATTTATATGTTAGGTATCTGTCGTTTTCTATAACTTGTTAAAACCCCCGTATTTATAATATCTATTTATTTATTATTCCGCAAAAATAAAAACAGACTGTGGAAGATAGTCAGCACGCTAAATTAAAATATACCTTTTGCAGATTGTGTTTTTTATTTATCTCCATGGATTTTCTAATATGTGTACTATGCAAAGACTTTTTAAGCACAGTGCTTGATCAGCCAATTGTTTTATGTTAAATTAAAAAAAAAAAAAAAACTGAATGTGTTGCCGAATAATGTAATCCAGCTTATTTGGTTGAACTTACTAAGTGAAGTAGCTGCACTTCATGAAATCGAATGTAGTGTGTACAGATGATTTATGCAATTTTGCACTTAAAGCGTTAACTAGTCATTATAACGGATTTACCTTACTAAATAATATGGTTACCGAATTGAATATAAAATCAGAGAGAGAGAGAATAACAAAACTGAAAAGACACCTGTGCATTCTATATCATATCACACAATCTTATCAGGATATTACTATCATCATGGTGTGCGCCAATAATTGACTTTTGATTTTTATTTATATCGAATAAGTGATAAATTTATCACCGATAACACGAAAATTCGATACTACAGTGTGTATTGGAAGGATATAGAGCCTCACCTAAATCCAGAAATGTTGCATTCGCGAGTATTGAGTGTATCAACGATGACACATTTAAAGGAGCCAAAAGAAGGGGAAACCGAATCTTGGAGGTAAGAAATTTCATAATCTCTGCTTTTAACAAGCTTTAAAATAAGCCTATTAGTTGGCGGGAAATTTTTCATAGGCACAGCGATAGAGCGATCAAGGCTTTTGTGGCAATTTTAATTGTGCTCTGTGTCTGCTTGATTGTTATTACTATTACGATGGCTAGTCGACCAACAAGGATTAAAGAAAATGAAAACATCGCAGATATTCAAGAACGAAAGTTGCCAAAAATTTTTCGAGATTCTTACGATGGTACTTGTCACTTGGTTGAAATTACTGTCAGTTGTCAGAATACGAGTAGTATATATAAAGACGTTCATAATACCCTCAGTGTAAGTATAATTTTAATTTTCCAAAAATACTAAAACAAGTTACAAGCTAAATCTTTTCTTTAGATAGCTACATTTCAAAACGAACTGATACTCAATATTGAGGGCCAACATTTTCCGAACTATGTAATTGCAAATAACTGGATTCCAGCTTACAAAGACATTCAGAAAATCACAATAAGCAATAGCTACTTTACAAGCATTCGAAATGAGGCATTTAATTGTGTAGATTTTACAAACACGTATGCTTTAAAGCTTTTGGGAGTGAAGTTAACGTTTTTGACAAACGGAGTTCTATTGGGTCTATCGAAACTGCTCTATTTGCGAATAACAGGCTCAGTTGGACGAATACACAGATGCTTCTTTCAACCGATTCAGTCTTCACTTATTAGTCTAAAATTGAGCGCAGATCTTACAATATCTGGAGATGAAAACGTTTTCGGTATAAGTGTACTGTCACATTTGTCTGCTCTTGATCTTAGTGACAACGAAATTACCGGTGTTCTTAGTAGAAACTTTTTCACTGCAGTTCCAGCTGTTAAGTGTGTGACAATCTCAAATTCAAAAATTAAAGTCATTGATGGTGACGCATTCGATGACATAGCTGAAAACCTAGAAATCTTAGACCTGAGCAATAATCTGTTGACATCTATTGATATATTTTCTATTGAAAGAATATTCAGTTACGGGAAGGTTAACACATATCTGTTGGGGAATGCTTGGTTATGCAAATGTCATTTAAAACCTTTGATTAATTTGTATGACAAGTATGAAAATCGTTTTGGAGATATTCCATATTGTATGGGACCACCCAACCTCTACGGTGTGCTCTTCTCAAATGTGTCCTTTGGCGAAGACTGTTCTCCTACAAATAATGAAGAGATTACTCATGAGACTTCTGGTGAAGATATTATAGAAGACGTCATTTCAACATCGAGCTTGATTTCTTTTAGTACTCTGAGTACGACATCAGTATCCTCAACAGCAAATGAAGTAACAACGGAATTATCATTTCAAATGCGCTGTTTATCACTTGTAAATTTAATCGATGACGATACTGATAGTAGTGAACAAGCAGATTATTTTCATTTCGATCCACCATGTCACGAGTTTAATGTGACGCTTCTTTCAAACAATTCTGTCAAAATTTCGGTTGAGTATGCCGAGGAACTAATAAATATCATATGGTTTAGCGACGGTGTCGAAAACTTTGTATACACCATAGAAGGAATAACTTTTGATTACAGCTGTGAAGGATACACCGATCCATATCTTATAATTGATGACCTTTCTGAGAATATCACATATACGTTCTGTCTATTACCTGCTGGATATCAATCCATTACCCCTTTCAATTGCCTTCCACTCCACGTACCTATAACCAGCACTGAAGATGATATGATTTGGATATCAGCTGAGAAAAAACAGTTTACTGTTGCGATTATTTGTGTTATATTCAGCTGTTCCATTCTGTTGGGTGGAGCTATAGCGTATTTTGGAATCAAGTCCTATCCGGATCTCTTGGAGGGAAGCCGCCATGTTTTGGTGGTAAAAAGGTCTGATCAAACATGTTATGTATCAACAATAACCGAGGGAGAATATATGATTAGACAAAAATCACAGAAGAAAAGATTAAATAAGGTGGACTCTATTAAAAAGTAAGTAGTAATATATATTTTGCAATATAAGTTTCTTAATAACTACAAATCGTTTCTATTTTGTGCAGGGTTCCTCTACCGGAAATCTCATTCGAACCCCAACCGGAAATAAATGCATTTAATAAACTACCTTCATATGAACTTCCCCTTCCGACACCGATTGAATCTACAGATGAAAGTGAAGATCATTACGAATTACCTGCTATCTACAATAAAATTCATCAGTGTGATTCAAAATGCATTCCAAACAAATATGCATGCAGCCCAACATCGCCACCACCGTTGCCAAAGCGGAATTCAGACATCGCTCTTCACAGTTCAAATTTTGAATTTTTAAATGTAAAGTCACATCCGAAATTGAGCATATAGGAGAAAAATGGAGCATTTTCAGTGGGTGGTAGATACACACTTATCTACCTTCAACTAAGATAGATTTATTCTAAAAATATCAAATTTGTATATCTAATTAACTAAATCCTTAATTAAATTAAATAAAAGTTATTCTCAATAAAAAATTGAAAAAATTTGAAATAAAACAAAATGATAAGAAAAATTAAATGTGCGATTTATCGCTTCATTTATCCTATGTACAGTTTTAACATACCAGTCTTACATACAATATTATTTTACTTGCCATGTATTTTATTTTGGCATGGATAGTGCGTCGACCTATACTCAAAGAGTATAAATTGTCTATGAAAAGTTTCTCAAATCCCACCCTTCGGAGTCGGCAAAAAACTGCAGGTCCCTTCTATTTGTGAGAGAACAGTAGCACACATTTATCTTAAGAAATCAAGTTCCGAAGTGCACACATGAAGTAAACAATGATATTACATATAAAAAACAATCAGTCGAACGCTTTCTTGTCCGATCTTTAATGGGCTAAGATCACACAGTCGATGTTAATGTAATATACCGTTCATGTTAATACAAATCCAGAAATACCAAGAATTAATTTCTTGTCGTGTTTTTTTATATACATATGTATTTTTGCATTTGCTCTTTTTGGATATCACCCCGAAAAACAAGAGAACGTTTACAGGGTCAGCTTAATAATTCCGATATCATCATTATATTTAATAAGAAATACTAAATTCATCTGTGGTTACTTTGTGAGTAACACATATAGTATAAAAGAACACACAGTTTATTCATTTATTCAAGAATATGTAACAAATATAAATATTTTGGAAATGTTGTTTTAGTCCATATATGAAATATATATAATATATTACTTAAACTTTAAATGGTAATAAACGTACTTTTAACATTTAAATACACCATAACATTCATTTTTTTGTATTTTTCTTAAGTCTTATATGAGTTCAATTGCAAGTACATTGCAAATGCACATGTAGTTACAAGTGTCCAACGACATATTCTAAATATAGCCAATCTAGTCAACAGAAATAGTTGATGAATTTCTATTTATAAAAAAATAAGAAATCAACTATAATATATTATTGTACCACCTTGTCTCGTGAACATCTCGTGTTCGCTAGAGGTCCAACAGGTGAAAGATTTAGAATCTGTTGCCAAATGGAATAAGAGAAATGTCTTTGCTAAATTGACTGAATACTTTACTTAAAACTAAAAAAAATATTTTAAATGACCGGGGTAATTGTTTCAGAAAATCACCCGGATGCCAGAAATAATCACTAACATACATTTTCTGGGAATACGTATACTACTCAAGTATGATCTCTGTTATATGTACTCTCTTATTTCTATAAGATATGTGTTAAATACAAAACTGAATTTATCTTAAAAGTAATGATTCAGATAGATTAAGATCGCTATTCATCTTCCAATTTTGCAAACTTCTCCTTGGGTAGTAAACCGTTTCCCTCACTCGACTGTTTGCTGCATTATTCTTTCAACTTTACTTGAGGGCCCACAAATTAGGATAGCTAGAAGGGGGTGTAAATGTATTATAGTTGTTTTCGTTTTCATAACATTATAGCAGATTTTAGCAAACAACAGGAAAATCTGGTAATTTTGGCAAATTTCCTTCACAGATTTCCCTGAACACAGACGGCACCACGAATTTATAAATATTCTTGTACTTACGTTATACACATGTAATGGCATAATTGAAAATAAAATTCTTACCTGCTTCTTTGCAAGCAGCTTATGCAAAATTACTGCATGTATATATGAACCTACAATTATGTATGTACTGAAAAATGTTTGCCAAACATTTATATGTTATAGCACTTGTAACATATTTATTGAAGAACAATCAATTGGGTACTCATAAGTCAAAAACTATATGATTAGCAATAAGATAATCTTGATATAAATGCTCCAAACGCATAGATTGTATTTCTAATAAATAGACTCAGACACTGCAAAACTCTGAATGAAAAAAACTTTACTTACGTTTATTGATAACTGAATTCCACTCAATTGTACATGCAATTAAATATGATCGCATCATATTCGCATCATAAGTGCATTGACCTTTAAAAAGTTTCTTGTTAGAATTTTAATGAAAGGGTGTTCTGTAAATACGACCGACAAATGGTGCATCAAACATAAATTTTCCAAAAACCGGTACTGATTTGATTTTATTTAAAAGCCATTTTTGCTTTATTTTTGTTACTTTCAGTCTTCAGTTTTTTGGTGAATTGCCATTCGATGAACTGTCAACCACGTTGATATTAGACATAAGTGTGCTTCTAATGTGGCCCAGCACGTTCATCGAATTTTAAAGAGAATTTACGTAAAATGAAAATATGACGATGATTATAGTACATTTCGGTGTTATTGAATTTTCTCTCTCGTCCAGGAGCTGTGGGAAACACGTCCAGTCTTTCTTCGTCACTCATTTAATAACGTTTCGGACGTGAGTCTTTTCGCTAAAATTGAATGTACCTATTTATTTTACAACGAAATTAAAAGTTTTAAGCATTGAAAACAACCCGATAAATTCCGCGTGAATAAACAAAAAAAAACATTTTTTGACAAAAGTTTTTGATTAATAAACACAAGAAATTTACAAAATGCCTTCAACAATGGTAACTGATTCTTAAAAATGAATGATTTATTTGTATTTACATGAAATCATGTATTTTTAAATGCTTGCATTTAGAACATTGTCACAACTTTAAAATTAAAATTCTTTGAACTAGTGATTTTGTGTTAAGGGTTTGTTTTTGTATTGTGCATTAGATTCATTAAATTAACAGACAAAAAATACTTCAAAGCAACTTGTTTTATGTAAACCATAATCTCTAGTAAATAAAAGTGCAAGAACGAATTATGGTTCTAATGTTATAAATTTATGAAAATTGATTTTGTGTATTTACTTCATGTACTTTAATATAATATTTCTTTGACATTTTATTTAATAAAATTGATTAATTTGAAAGTTGCGATTTTGAGCTCTTTGCCAGCTCTATATGGTACTGATTTTTGATGATTACATGATAACTTCCATTTAGTATTTAATTTGTTATTTTTATTACTTATGGTAAAAAAATGTCGTTGATTAGGGGATGCCGCTTAGACTTAAGGCTCTTACTGCAAAAGCTCAAGCCCAACTCCTCTAAGAGTGTATAAAGCCGTGTCCAACAAAGGCTAGTTGCAGCACATAATTATTTATATTAAACACTTCTGTTAGTCAGATAAGAAATATCTGTAACGCATCTCTATTATGATATCTTTATTGGACCTTTTTGTTATCGTCTACACATAGGTGTAAAGGTAAAAAAACAAAATATGTAAAACAAGGAAAATAAGGAAGGGAAAATTACTTAGACAGAACTTTACCACAACTTTAAAAATTATTATTATTTTTATGTTTCTTCAATTTGAAAAATGTCGGTAACACTTCTGTGTACACAAAACATTGCCTATTGCATATATTGTAATATACGTGCAATTTCAAATTAAACAAATATACCTAAGAATACAAAGCCAGAGCGCTGGAAAAACGTTAGAAGAGGGTTAAAGTAACAAAGTCATGAAATGACATAAAAATATTAAATGTTTTTTCATTAATAAAATATGAATTATTGTAAATAGATACAGTTTGACTTCCTATAGTATTTGGTAATACAGAAATCTATACTACCCTAAGGCTCAATAAGCTATCCTATAAATTGAATTATATTGTAAGTATTAAATATATAAATAGACGTCTACGCTTGATTTCTGTACGTACATTTTAAATGGAAATTATATGTTGTCGTTATATAATAATGAAAAAAAATTAAGTATTATATCAAATGGCATTAATCCGTTCAAAGATTTCATACAAATTAAAGAATCTTAGTTCTAGGTTTATACAAACGTTACATTAATGACACTTTTAGTAACACTCAGAATTTTCTACCAAAAATCAAAACTCAATCACACTATGATTCAGGACATGCAAAGGGAATTGCTATTGGACTATTTCCTATTTATTTGTTTCATAATTGCTAGCAAGAGCGTGAAGGTGCACTTTTGATTTGCATTTTCATACATACTTTGAGAGCATATCAATTTCTAGACACAATGTCATAAATAAATATTTTTAAATGGCAAATCAACGGTTGTGGGTGAAAGGCTATCCAAACAGATGCCTGTGTATGATTATATCAAAGCAGTTTGACTTAAAATAGGAATGGGCAAATAAACTGTTTCTGTTCCTCGGAATGTACCCTGCAGAAGAAAACAAATGGATACCTCTACAAATACACAACTCATTATGATATTTCGTTCATCATACTATGAAAAGTACACAAATGCGATTTGTTTTTGGCTCGAGTCCTATTTTTGACACCCAGTCGTAGTCTTGGCAAAGTGCAGCATTAGTCTAATGCAGTACAGAAAGTACTCATATCTGTATTGTAATCAAGTGAAAAATTCACACACTAAAAAGATAAAAACATACGCTTTCCTCATAGTGCATAAATATGGGTTCTGCGGTTATATTTTTCCCCGCTTTTGATAGGTGAAGGATTTTCTTCGTTAATCTGCCTGATCTGTGTGTGAACATCTAGATTCAGCTATATGCTTTTCTACCACTTGGTCATCCATCGATCTTCAGTGCAAAACTAAAAACACATCCGTCAGATAATAGTCCGTGCAAGCTCGACATAATCGAGTACAACGAAAAACAAAAACATTTCTGTCTTTTGTGTAAATTCAATTGTTTTTTGTTTTTGTGTTCTTTTTTTCTGTACTTTCCGAATATTGTCGAATTTACGTGTGGTCGGTTTTG
The DNA here is from genome assembly GCA_944738645.1 of Eristalinus sepulchralis. Taxonomy (NCBI): domain Eukaryota; kingdom Metazoa; phylum Arthropoda; class Insecta; order Diptera; family Syrphidae; genus Eristalinus; species Eristalinus sepulchralis. The sequence continues at coordinate 63,053,309 of OX122886.1, forward strand.
TAGTAGTTGGTAACTGCTGATTTAGTATTCCGTCTGGGTGCATTGGTTTAAAGAGCTGCCTCTTCCCACACTGTTCAACCACACACCTAACATTCACACTTGAAAAGTGAGAAATTGCTAGGAAAATTTTTGGACTTATTATTCTGTATCTGATCGAATGAGGAGGTGTTGTGCGCGGTCTTCGGCTTCTTAGAGCACATCAAAAGGATTTTCACAATTCAAAATACTTTCTTTCTGTAATTTTTTTGTTATTTTTTTTAAGTTTTTAAATTGCATCCATATACGTCCATTTTTACGCGTTATCATCTGGAATAATTGATTGCCGTAAAAGTTTTTGTACGCCCACTTTTGTGTACTCGTTATTTGTGTTTTGTCTTGTGTCTTCCACTAAAACCATCTACCATGGTGAGTGTTAAACAAAAGATGATTATTTTTGATAAGAAATAATAACCTCAACAAAAATACCCTTTTAAATGTCTATACCAAAATTATTACACAATTTTCAAGGCACTTTGATACATCAGACGAAGGGATTGTTGTGACTTTCTTCAAAGATTATATATACATATATTTATGTATAATATCATTAAAGAATTATTTTAAGAAGTAAGTTTTATATTTAGATTGCTACAATTCTTCATTAAGCATGGTATCGTCGGAATGGCATCAGTTTTTGCACATGGCATTGCGATGTGAGTGGAAGACATTAGCGTAGTCCCTATTTCAATTACATTTGTATAATATAGCCCAACCGAAGCAATGGGGATTTTGTACTGGGGTGATACTGGGCGGATCAGAATGAATTAAATTTAAATAAAAATTATGTGACCATGCTGTGTGCATTGTGTTTTATTTTATATTATTTTATATTATTTATATAATATAAGGAAATCAAAATTATGATTGAAAACGTTAAATTATTTATAATTCGTGTAAAAATGATACAAAATGAACCCGTAAATGCAGTTTCGTAAGACGCCATGATATGCACTGTAGGTGGAATTTGGCATACAATGTAATCTCATTGAGCTTGTTATTGTAATTGTCATGAATAGAATATTTTTAAATTTTATTTTGATAATAAAGTACTCTAAATCTATTTTCGTAAAATTATCTGTAAATATTGGAATCTGATGATTAAATATACGAATAACTTATATCTAAATATAAGCAAAATGTTGTTTATGTAAGAAATTAATATAGTCATTTCTTAACAGTTTTTTACGCTATTTATATGTCTGAATTGTTAGAAAAAATATTTTCCTTTACATGTAGAAGTAATAAAACATACATATTTATGTTTTGAAAATAATTAGTATTTGTTTAGAGTTTAAAATGTTTCAATTAGAGCATCACCTCAAATCACGATTTTTTTTACGGTTTAAAAAAATCAATCATCCTATAGTTAATCTACCTGTTTATGTTTATATACACTATGTTTATATAAATTTTACTTAAAAAATGTAAGCACACGTTTATCATCAAAAAAAAATCTTTATACTGGCATTGCTACCGTCGCATTGCAAATCTGCATAGTCGCACATCTCTGATTATGAATCGTACTTTCCGTACTTTCCTAATGACTGACAATCTCATAACTCTCAAAACACCTTCGACCAAGATATCATATTGAACGTCTATTGATTAAATAATTTTTTTTATTTTTTTTCTAGGATGAGCTAAATAAAGAACAAATTGCTTGTAAGTATAAAATGGAGAGTAGGAGCATTATAAGTGCCACGGTCTTTCAAGGCTTAAATCTAAGTCGGTCTCTTTGAAATTGATACTTACTAACCACAACGTTTTGACATAAATCTTAGCCAACTTGACGTGAATTTTGTCACATACTAATATGTTCCACTAAAATAGACACAAGACTGCATTCCTATGTGGTTTTCGCATTCAATTGGGTTCTCATAGACGTAAAATGTTTGGGGAAGTCCTCAAGGTAGGTCGAGTAATTTGTATCATGCGACTAGTTTTTCATTCAAGTCATTGCACCTAGTGACATCAATCTAGAAATATGAGACAGTATACACTTCAAAGAAGAAACGATTTGATTTTTTCCCATCAATCTTATGTGAATTTGTTGGTTCTTCCGTCAAATCAATCCATACATACATAATTTATTTCATCATAACGTCTTACCTACATCCAAGTCAGTAGGTTGGTTTTGAGACAAGTGCAGACCACAAACATTACATGAAGCAACCCATACAGTGCTCAGTTATATACATACATAAATTGTGTGAACTTAAGTTCTCTTTTCAACGCAATTTGCTTATTAAAAAAAATTTGCCACCTACACTGCTGAAAATGCGATTAACCAAGGAAAAGTATTACGCGACAGAGTATCAGACATGTACTAAGTTAACCGATTGCGTGTACTTGCTTAACATGCGAAACCTGTGTGCTTTTCGGTTATTGAGCCTTTCCCAGAGGAGCTTGCTTTTCAGGTATACCTTCTAGCTGACGTGAGCGAGTTAAAATGAATGGTCTTTTTATATACTTGTACATGGATCTTGTGAAAGTTCGTAGTTACGAATTTATGTACAAACTTAAGTATGTGACTGGATAGACCACTCGTGACAAAATTGCTTCTGGTCTAGTGAGTACGTCAATCAATCAAGTGACCAGCAGATCGTTTTTAAGTTTGAGCCTGCGGCTCATTAATGTCGGTTAGGTAGTTATTTAAGTATCTTGCTACGTTCGGTTGTAGAGAAGTTTTGATACAAGATGTCTTAGTCTAGTCTTTTATGAAACATGTATACTAATTTTTTGTTATTAGCTTGATCATACTGATCAACACTAAAAACTAACTAATTTTCAAAACTAAAGATAAAGATATATTATATTATTATAATTTTTGGCAGGTTTTTTTTTACCGTTAGTTATCTAGTTACCACAATAACCACAAACTACATCCACAATACATATTTTTTTCATTTTCTATTTTTTATATATAAACAGTACTCAAAAATGCTTTCAACGCATTCGATCCACAAAAGAATGGTTACATCGACACCGCTATGGTGGGCACAATTTTAAGCATGCTTGGTCATCAATTGGATGACCAAGTATTAGCCGAAATCATAGCCGAAGTCGATGAGGATGGCTCGGGTCAAATCGAGTTCGAAGAATTCACCACCCTCGCCGCTCGCTTCCTTGTTGAGGAGGATGCAGAAGCAATGCAGGCTGAACTTAAGGAAGCTTTTCGCCTCTATGACAAAGAGGGCAATGGATACATTACCACAGGAGTATTACGAGAAATTCTACGTGAGCTAGATGATAAGCTTACTAATGACGATCTCGATATGATGATTGAAGAAATCGACTCCGATGGTTCTGGCACAGTAGACTTCGACGGTAAGTAATAATATTTAAATTTCGGGGAAAATATTGTATTAATAATAATTCCTAACGTTTATAACAGAATTTATGGAAGTTATGACAGGAGGAGACGATTAAGAAAGGAGAAGAGATTGAGCGTGTAACATCTCTTGACACCTCCAGCAAAACCTGAAGACAGCTACATACATAAAATATGCACACCAATACAAAAATATACGTAAATCTAAAACCAGATATGTAAACGCAACTTTCAGCCTGTCAATATAATATTTTTTAATATTGAAATGTTTCTCCGATATAAATTATTTAAAACTGTACACTTTAGGACTTGTTTGCCAATGCAGTTTTTTCTTAGAAAAAACCAAAGGAAATCAAATCATTTAAATAAACTACCAAAACAATTTCACAATCCCCTCGTTACGCGCTATCTTAAAATCCATGTTGGCGGATGAAATCACGTAAATAAATTAAGGAGAACAAGTATTAAGTGTTTAAGGAAGCTCGTATAAGTTTTACTTGATTTTGTTTTATATTAAGTTTTAATAAACAGTTATGAGTCAAACTAGTCCGCATAAAATTTTCACAGCACGTGTGTCAATCAGAGGAACGCATACAGTATTTCACATATGCTGGTAGATTTTACCATATGTATATCATATGCCAAAAGACAATCAGATGAATATTTTAAATTTATAATAAACAATCTTGTAATGTATTGCAAACAACTATAATTTATATTTTAAATATTTGTATAAAGTGCGTATAACTTAAATAAAAATGTAACTTCATTAATATTCTACCTATTTGAAATTATTAAGAAAGTTGTAGTCGTCATTTAAATTTTATAGGTCAACTGATGACGGTAAGATGTAAGCCAAGAGATTAATTTTATTTGTGTACAATTCACTCATTCAAACGTACTCATTTATAAAAGTTTCACAAGTTTACAAATACATTCGATTGACTGAAATAAATGATTATGCCTTTACAATAGGGGTTTGATTTTAGTTTTGAAAGATATCATTTTCCCCTAGCTTGAAAATCACGCACGGTGCAGTAAAAATACCGCACGGTTGGTTAATTTTTAATATGAGTACGAGTATTTCAGATATTCTGATTATTGTTTCACCAGCCAATGAGTACATAACAGATAGCCCTTACATTTGATCTAATCTAAGTTTTATTCAAGTAAAGAAATCCATTTTTTCCTTATTTTATTGCTATTGCAATTACACATAAAATATTTGACCCAGACTTCTTAATCGAAATCAAGCAGACCGATAACATGTCTACGCTTCAATAGCGTTACCTTTCAAATTTGATTGGCGTGTTTCGTATATTAAATAAATCAACTATGACGCACTATTATGGTATTTCTATTTTGAAAATGAATATAGAAATGCAAGAGCACAGATATATGGATGTACCAAATTAATAACCGCATGTCTCGAATTTTCAGCAACTCAAAAGTACATACATATTTCTCCCAGAATGATTCAGCATTGCTTGATCATCATTTACATATTTAACCCAATAATAAAAGTCAACTGAAATTTTTGAATATTTTCATTGATATTTAGCACTGCAGTCGAGGTTGTTGACTGTGGGAAAAAGTTCTTAAATAAGAAGCATAATTCGTAATAACACGGAATCTTTAAATAATTTCTGTTTCATTGGTGGACATTTTGATGTACTCGACAAGTTTTGTTGATTGATGGGACAAATAAAAATAAAAAAACATATGGAATGCACAGAACTAAATGCACAAAACTATTGTAAGCAACTACATATAGAACAGATTAAGTTTCAAAACATCGTTTTTAAAGATAGTAAAGAAAATTAAATAAGAGCATTAAAAGTCTTTAAGCGGATTTTAAAAAATTGTAAATATCGTATAACAGTTATTAGTTTTTCATTAATTTACTCGACAAAAGATCTACCATACAAAAGATGAGTACGAACCGCCACTGTCCATTTTAGATTAATTAGGGCACAATGTGGTTATGTACATGCGAAACCAAGGTGCACGCATATCTTTGAATGCACATGTAAGTACGTACAGTAGATCCAAAAAGGACAAATCCATATATCTTCGCATTTATTTTATTTTCATCCAAAAATAACCGATCGCCGTGTAGCGTTTCCTCTGCATCTAATCTGTTCCTTTGAATTTAGAAGAATTGCTAAATAAAGAGGACTGCCAATCGTTGAATACTTGTACCTATTGACACAATGAGAGGCTTTGGTTCAAAGTGGTCAAATAATCGCCAATTGCAGCAACGAGTCGGGCAGTGAAGACTATTCATTAAAACCACTAATGCCATGAGAGAATAGTTAGTGTCGCCGCGCACAACCAACCGATCAGGAACCGCAATAATTTGATTTCAAGGTTTTGTTGCCTTGTGCTCAAGTATTGATTTATACTCCTCTTAGTCTTTCCACGTTTTGTTTCAACAATATTTTTGTTTTGAGCAAGTGTAACGTGCAGGCGCTTTGAATTCAAAAAAAAAAATAATAAATAATAATTTTTTGCATCGCCGCGAGGGGGTGTGAACGAAACACGTCTTTTATGTTACATTGATTCTGCAATACAAATTGAATATACCAACGTACTGTAAGTGGTGAATGCCACATTTGAATGTGTGCTGAATTAAATTCCAAATTTAATTTCGGTATCGATTCGGTTCAACGAAGAGGCAGAAAACGATCGTTACTCTTGGTGGCGTTTGGATTGCGCTTTTATACGAGTATTGTACGTTTCATTAACAAAAAGAGATACCAAAAGGATCAATCCTAATCTTCTCTCTGATAAAACACAAATAAAAACAGAAGTGGGAGACCCAAGCGTCGATCACAAATTCTCGTTTAATTGAATTAAAATTAAATAAAAAAAGAACCAAACATTTGTTATTGGTATTTTTATTTAGTTTTGGTTCGAGTATTGTCGATTTAAAATTAGACATCGCAAGAAGCAAATTTTTATCGCCAATATAGATCACGTCTTGAGTGATTACAGAAGTTCGGCGTCGTGAACACGTTCTGTTCGGTGATTGAGCTCCGTTTGACAAAAAATATATTATTGCATAAAAGTCCTTTTCTCCAGTGTTACGTGCATCGCAACAGCAAATATGGTAAAATTAATTGAAGATAATATAATTACAAAATGAAACCGTTCTGAAATTGAGTGACTGTGTAGATTTTTATAAAAGAATAAAAACCGATTTAGTTAAGAAACGAAAAAAAAATCAAATTATGCAACGCACGTCCTATTGCTGGCTGCCGAAGTTGCAAAATTGTATTGCAAAGATATTTTTAATATAGATATTTTGCAATTTCTTCACTTCAACTATAATATGGATGACATTAATTTATTAACATATTAAAACCACATTAATTGCCAAAAACATTAAAACTTTGGGTATCATATGTTGTATACCCAAGCAATGTGCAAACAGCTATTATATTGAAATGAAAATTTGTAATATAAAAAATCATTCATATTTAAATCAATAATACCAAATTAGTTCTACTCCTACATTCGTGCAGACAGTATGAGTACTGTTAAAAATTTCAATTTCAATAAATTTATTTCGCAGCTTAACGATTAACATTTCATCAGTGACTCATGTTTTTTCTTTCTTAATAAGAGATTCGTCTACATAGTACACTATAATGTTCAAATAAAATGTATTAAAAAATTAATTGTTTGCGCTTAAATTATTTTTTTTACAGAGTGAGCAGGAATACGACAAAGAACAATTGAGAAGTACATAACCAAATACATATACTTATACTTAAGTTGCAAATTATTATATATATGTACTTTTTTAAATAGTTCTGCGAAATGCCTTTAAGGCATTCGATCAAGAGAATGAAGGATTCATTGATACTAGTAACATACAAACCATTCTTGAGATGTTGGGTCAGAAACTCGAAGATAAAGCAATCAAAGCTCTTATCAAGGAGCAAGACAAGGCCAATACTGGAAAACTGAATTTCAGTCAATTTTGTGCACTAGCAGCTCGCTTTGTTGAGGTTGAAGAAGATGCAGAGGCGGTAGCCAGAGAATTGAAAGAAGCGTTCCGAGTGTATGACAAGGAGGGTAAAGGGTATTTAACTGTTCAAACACTTCGCGACATTCTTCATGAGTTGGACGACAAATTGTCAAACAATGAATTGGATATGATTATCGATGAAATTGACGCTGATGGCTCTGGAACTGTGGATTTTGACGGTAAGATCTGTTATTAAAATCCGTTTAAAAAACATATTTCTCTAATTAATTACATTTTTCTGTAGAATTTATGACCGTTATGCAAGGTAAATGGGTGTTTGCTTCATGATAAGTATCCATACCCCTTTGTTCTATTTTTTATTTAACACTACCATATTTTGATTAAAGTTAAACTTAGCTATTAGATCCATAATTATCAAAATTCTTAATTCCTGTATTGTATTCGTTTTTCCCTTTAATATTAACACTGGATGGCTATTTTTATTTAACGTAGGCAAAGGTTTTGTGTTGTCGAATCGAAGGCGTTCGAAGTGCCCGTTTCATATATTAACACAAAATTTATGTTTAAACTGTAAAAAAGGAATTTCTTTTTCTGTTATCTTAAAATCTATTGTTATATCAAAACTCTAAAGGAAAGATATATTTAATATTATGTCGAAGAACGATAGCTATCCAGAACGATGCTAATCAATTTCACATACTTCGTTGTCCAGTGCTATTACATATATATATATAAGAAATACGTTTTCATATTTTCTTTTATTATTCCAGGATAATTATATAACAAGAAAGTACAAACAAATATTTTGGGGAACATCATAAGACGAGTACATAATTAAAAAAGTGTAGTTTCGAAGACTAGAAATGAGTACACTTTAAACGCAATACATAACAGAGTTTAATTAATTTTACTAGCGAATTAATATACCAAAGAGTTGTATTAAGAATTAATAAATATAAATGTAAATTATCGGAAAATTTTTCAATTTTTAAATTTTTCTTGGATACCGAATCTGTATGTCAGCATAACTTTTCCTAATAAATTCAGAACTAAGCAAATACTAAAATTTTGAAAAGGTGAAATGAAAATGTCATTGGACCTACATTGAACACAGTTAATTAGTAGGTAAGACTTAATAGATAATTAATTGGAATATATATTGTTTTTATTACCTGTTTCCTCTTTTTCTTTGCGTTTCTATTATATATATAAGTGTATATAATTCGCACTTCATTGACGAAGCAGTTATATCCGTATTTAAATATATATATATGTATATATACATTATTTTTATCGTGTGTCGATGAAGTTCAATTTATATTATACTGAACGGGGGAGTTTTAAATGATCACATGCACTGCTCTATGCCGTATTGGTCGAGCGCAGAATAAGTTTTGCAATCTACTTTCGTGTTATAACCCATCCATTTGGTGGATTCTTAATTCGATTATCGGAAAATGCAAGTATATAGTTTAACGGTGGGCGATCACGAGCATTCATGTGAGCCCATTGGCATTTCATCTTGTGGAAGTGAAGTCTAATTACAATTGGCCTAATGAGTGGCTAAGTCTTGCTTCGTTATGTTTCGAATACATTTTATTGTTTGGTTTCAATTGAATGAGTTATGCATAAGTGGTATTTCCGAACTTTTAAACTAGCTCTTGATGGAGTAACTTAATAAATAAAGTTGATTGTATAAGGTAAAATTGCATACGTCACTTATATCAAATTCTATAGCTTTCTACGCCGAATACGTGCGTACAAAGTACGTACAAGATAAACGATTAAATCAAGGCAATCTGGATAATTTTTTCGAAAAGTATGGTGGGTCCACAAACTTGATTGTAATAGGGTATAACTTTAAATATTGATCAACATTAAACAAAAATATATAAGGTGGCACTTCTTCTCACAAAAGACTAGCGCCAACAAATATTCTTATTCTTGATTTACGTTTTGTTGTTCTTTCACGAGCGGAGAAGAGTTACACTTTGATGCGAAATTTCAGAAGCTTTCTATAGAAAATTAATTATCTTACGTTTTGTTGTTCTTTCACGAGCGCAGGAGGGTTACACTTTGATGCGAAATTTCAGAAGCTTTCTATAGAAAATTAATTATCTTTAGGCGTTACTTGCAACTCGAAAGAGCATTACAAATTGATGGGTTAATCGATGCAAAGCACTTATCTGCTCCGTCACAGCGGCGTCCATTGACTCATTTAGCAAAAGCTTATTAATTTAATTTAATTTCCCATGTACCTTAACAATCACTGTAAATCATTTTACTTCAATATGCAAATGTTCACATCCTATCTATTTGTCTTCGTTGCTAACTTGTATACGAGATCCACAAGTACATTGCATGATAATTATTTCCTTTACTTCGTCTGCCCACAGACATTTCAGCATACATATGTACATGGTCTATGGCTTTATTACTTTCATATATATAATAAGAGGCAACGAGAAACAATTCAATCAACCTTTCACGTGAACAATTTTGTTTATGTATTTCAAATATCTTGTGAATGTGCGCCCACAGCTCACCTGAACAACTTTCAATAATACGTTAAATTTCACTCCAATTTGACACTCCCGCTTGTGGTTCGCAGTCATGACGAAATCTTAAAATTGTCTGCCCCAGAACAGTTAGCAAGCAATGTTTGCAAAAGTAAGAAAAACTCAACCCATGACACTCAATCATACCATGCTTCGCCTTTGCAGTCACGGCTTAAAATGAAACCTCGGACACAGCAGTACCCATAAGCCAGTGATCGCCGTCAACCTCTCCCAGATCATGATAATTGTAAATACAATCGAAACATTTCAACCAGGATTCCGACAATTGTCGTGGGAAATTATTGAATTATAACGGCCAAATCTATTTAATAGAATTCTACTAGCGTGATTAAACTATTAACGATTTGTCGGCAATGGGTCTCTTGACCAAATAAGGATGTTAAAGCTGTAAATTTATACATAAGAACTTTACGTTTAATTGTTTTCTCATGCGTGTATTTTTACATTGACACTAAGAGTTTTGATCAGATTTCTATTTCATCAGATAACCTAAGCATAATGTGCATAACTCCATGCAGACATTTCTTTATCAGGTTAGAGAGCTAAGGTACAATGTGCCAATATATGATGTAGTAATCTGCTCTTAAAAAGAAAAGCCGCCACTGTCAGTAGACGGTACTAACTGATTGCATGTAGTGTCTCTTGGCTCAGTGCAACACCTGACAGCCGACAGGCTAACAAAAACTTTCTTCTATTTTGATAAAAATGGGTGGAGCCGTCATGGAAACTATGCACTGATTAGTAATGACGCATTGTTACCTGTTGTTGGCAGATGGTTTTAGCAAGATACTGGCACGTAGATTAAGGTTGGAGTGTACTTTCATTATATTTTATTGATCTGACATTTGAGACATTCGTATTCAGCTTTCAAAAAATGAATGTAATTAGCATGTTTAATTATACTGCGAATCTTTAATTTTGTGTGCATCTCGTGTGTCTGGCTTTTGTGTTTAAAAACCTTGTGGTGTTGTTTTTCGTTTTGTAAGTATTTAAATATTTTGTTTACAGGTATTGTTGAGAGATCTAGAAGCATACATCTTTCAGTAAATGTTTCGTATATATTATTATATACAAATATAACATTTTACGTTGCCTCCCACAGTGTCGACAAGTTCATACTAACTGTTGTATTGAATTTCACGAATGCTCTCAATTTCAAAGTTCGGATTGGCAAAAGTCACATATAAATCAGTGAACCGGAACAAATTTTGTGAATGCTTTGCACAATCGTTTTACAATTCATCTATGAGATGAATTGCTTAAAGAAAACCTATAGAAAAGCTTGTCTTATTATGTTACTAATTAATGGTACCTTACAGACATAGAAAATACAAAAAAAAAATTAATTTATTTTCTAAGTAAGGTTTGAGTTTAAAGTCCAATGCATCAAATAATTTTTTTTTAAATTTAGTTTCAGCTTAACCCTAAATATATACATCAATGACACACAAATTGCATTAGTTAAAAGCAACCAAATCTGCAATGCAAGGCAAAAGAAATGATTTATGAAAACATCCTAGAAATTTTACTTATTGCTTTCCATATTTCAATAAGTACTGCGTTACTTTCCTTAAGTATGATAATAATAATTGAGTGGCACTTCAGCGCACAAAGGTCTTCTACAACAACTACTTGTGTTGTGAAGGGCCCTACAGTTTTTTGCCGACTCCGAACGGTGGAATTTGAGAAGCTTTCCATAGACAATTTAGACTCTTTGAGTGTTGTCAGCAACTCGAAAGAGGTGGTGCGTGGCGGTCTACGCACTTACCACTACGCCATGACGACCATGAATATGCCAAATGAATGAATGACTTATTCTACAACTTATTAAATAACATAATCGATTTGGCCATTGAGATAATTTACCCTATCGAATTAAGGTCTAAGTGAACGTGCTCCCAACATCACGAATTCTATGCAGAAATTCGAACAAAACTGATAAGTATTTCGGTCAAACGCCATTGCTATAGATTCTGTTTTGTTGACCTACCGGTATAAGTAAACATCTAGTGACGGTGTCACGATAATGGTTGTGTTCATGGCAGCCTACGGATAACACGAATTGCCATTGTTAATGCAGAAATCCTGTTTTACCTTATTTGATCTGAAACTTCCGAAAGCCAGTTACGGCAGTCTTACATACAGCGAAGAATTTACTAGCTCGTTTAAAAATTAATGATCAGTAATGATTATAGAGTGTGTTTATGCGAATTAATTGACTTCCAAAAGGATTTGCCACAGAATTAAGTCATTTATGAAAATTGTGTAATATTAATGCATACACATCAAACTTAAATGTTGGCAAATAAATTTTTCAACTTTCAAAACTCTTAAATCTGGAAAAAATCTCTCTCACAAGCCAGACAAATTTCAAATACTTGCAATGTCACTAACTTCAATTGAGTAATGTGCTCGTGTATGTTGTGTACAGATTTCCGTTAGCTCGTCGTGTGTATAATGCTATTGGGTAGGCCTACCAATGGAAATACATTCACTCATGAGAAAGAAAAGAAAAAAAAACAAGATTTTATCTTCACACACTTAGCAACAGACTGAGGCTAGTGGAGTATGAAACAAATAATATAATACTCACAAAACTGGCAGGTAGGACGGTGATTGTCTGGTTAACATTATCCAAGTTCAACTTGAGACAATAACTTGGGAAAAAGAGAAATGAAAAGGGTCAGTTGTTGGTACTATAAACAGACATTCACAACATTATTGTTTCGCAACACATGAGCCGGTTTAATTTTACGAAATGCGCTTTTAATTGGTTGTCACTATCAATTTGACATGTTTGGGTGATAGTTTTTTGCTAATTGTATACTTTTTGTTCTAATTATGACATTTCCTGATTTATGTTAGCCAAACCAGTTTTTTCAGCAACCAAAAATCATATTTTTTTAAATCATAAATTGGACAGGCTATGAAAGACACCTATTTGTATTATTACATATGCGCACATATAAACAGCTACATATACCTGATAAACGAAGTATAGTTTTGCTCAAAGCCGTACGCTTTTTTGCTGATTGGTACTCTCCTTGTAGGCTAGTTGACGATGCTAAATTGCTAAATATGCTGGTCCCACAAAAACAACCTTCCCAGAGGCTTACTCAATCTGGTTATTTTAAGTGAGAAAACATATTTCAGGTTTCATACGGCGTACTATTAGATGCATACAAATGATCATTTGTTTAGAATAATCCATAATCAAGTGAAAAACAAATTATTTCTTATTAACTCCATATCCATATGTCACAACTAATTCAAATCCACCCGTGGTTCCACTACTCTTACTTTTTAAATTCAAAACAAAACAAAAACTGTTCCTTTTAATCATGTAGCCGATGCCACGAAACGTTAAAGTGTGTGGGTTGGGGTACAGATACAGGTCTCGTCCATAAGAGCGAAAATTCCAATGATTTGCAAGTTAGCACATTAAATGCATTAACGACGTTACGTCTGAACTGTAACCAGAAATCGCTGCCAGTTTCGCCGTCTGATGCTTGCCGGCTATGTACTTTTATTTACCTGAAGGAGGCTACTATGTAGCCATACACTTAGTAAGACAGTGAAGAGTGTAGTATGCAAGTTCATAAATAAAACAGATTTTGTTTAGTTGCTGCTGGGCGTCGGTGAGAGATATATTGATTGATAATAACGGCAATTTGCATTTCAGAGTTTTTGCTTGTAAAATCATCAAGCTTCAAACACAATTCATCATACAACCACAGCAGATTTAAGATTATAGTAAACGTTCGTATTCTTATTTACATTATCGTGTTTGTTTAATTTAAATGTTTCTTGGTAACTTGGCGTGAACAGGCGAAAGATAGTATTAATTAAAATGAGTAATATTCTTCCAGCACATTTGATTGGAATATTAATATTTGAGTTGATATCGACGTTCCACATTTGGTATATGAAAGTATGCCAAGTTCAATTCAATTCTTCAGTAACAATCTAAGTTGCATTTAAGTGTGCCAGAATTGACAGCATAATTCAAATCGCACCATCAACTGTGTAAAATGTCTAAAAATGATAGACTCAGGGAGAAACGATTTGACCGTGTGCATTTGAAAGTGGTCTGAGATCGCAGCTCGTTATAGATGTGATTTGCTCTCTTATTGTTACATGAAATGGGTAAACTTTTAGCTGTCATCTGAATCAACTTCACTTACATACGAGTATAAAGACTGTAACCTTCAGGATTTCAACATTTGATCTTATCTGAACCCATTGCCGCACCTTTTATGAATGCTGTCTTATTTTACTTTTTCAGGCTTGTGTGCGAAAGTTATTTGCTCCGAATATTTATTTCTGACTGTCTACATATTCTGGTATTAGATTGAATTTGTTTCTGGTAGCGCAACAAAGAATCCTCTACGCATTGAGCACATTTGCCAAAGATATATTCGTATTAACATTGAATTGAAATTTGAATACAATCACATGTATTTTCATTAAGAACTATTTAAAAATGAGGACAGGCATTTTAATTTATGCTGCTTTCGATTTCCGTATAATATGAACTTAGAAATTTTGTATCAGAAGTTATTTTAAATAAATATTTTATTGTTTTATTCTTAGAGTGATAACACACTCCTTGAAATGAAATATATAAAAATATTAATATTAAACATTTTCTAAGAAATGAATATAAAACATATTCGCAGCTTCGCAAAGCATGTAGATTACAATCTCTGTCGAATCCAATACTTTACCAACTTTATTGGAATATAATTGTGGCCAATCATCTTTATTCAACCCATTTTCTAATCTGTCTTCAATCTCTTTAATTTATGACTGTGCGGAGGTGGAGGCAAATAAAGGCACGGTTTAGTATTCTAATAAAGACATGCCCTAGTAAACTTATTGTAAATAAGAGGCCAACCAAATACAACTGTTCACCACATAAACTGATGAAAATTGAAGTTCTAGTAGCCAAGTATCGTGTCAGCTATTTCGCAAAGTAATAACACCTGAAGAAAACTACTCGGTAGGTGACCATTGAACACTGATGTCGAAATAAAGAATTTTTGAGCCACAATCATCTGCGGTTCTCAAATGTAGGCTGCTCTATAAACCAGTCTTGGATATTGCTAGGGTTGTTTCCCATGCTTCTTTCGGTAGCCATAGTGTGGTAGATTGTAACCACAAGACTCGACCACACTACATCACTTGAATTTAAGTAAGAATTCAACCAAGTAATCCTTTAAATAACTGGTCCAAATAAACAAAGTTTTTCTTTGCGGGTATTTTTTTTTTATGTAGGGGTCTAATTATACGATATAACGAATTATTCTAAAATCAACTCACAAAGATCATGTCCAAATTGGAAAAGTAACATACCTACATAATACACGATTGCGACCAAAAGTTTTGTGAAATTTAATTTTTTGCGATATCGAAGTTGGCAATACTCTCACTGCAAATGTGATAAATTAGACGTCAAAAGAATTATTTAGTATTTGAGTACGCATCATTATATAAACCGTTAAACGTAAATTTTTAATTTCTTACAATGTCTGAAACGTAGCTGTGAATGAAAAGTCACATAGAAACAGAAACCGAAATAACTAAAACTACCACCGCCGTGGCGCAGTGGTAAGTGCATCGACTGCGGCGCAGAAAGTCTGGGTTCAATTCTCGGACGGGACACCTAGCATTTTTTCACGGCACCACCTCTTTCGAGTTGCTGACAACACTCAAAGAGTATTAATTGTCTATGGAAAGCTTCTCAAATCTCGCCGTTCGGAATCGGCAAAAAACTGTAGGTCCCTTCTACTCGTGAAGAACAATAGCATGCACAACACGAGTAGTTGTTGTAGAAGCTAGGCCCTGGTCCGTTATGGGCTGTAGTGCCAATCAATTATTATTATTATTAATTATTTTAAAATGGACTGTTATTATTTTATTTTGTTTTTTCTTAATCCCAGAGTGAGTGTTTACTAAACAACGGAAATTAGTAATGAAATTGATATGACAATACAAAATGAATACTATTACCAATTGATGAGAACAATTCAAATTCCGCTTAATACCATAGACAACAATGAGAGTAAAATGCAAATTTGTTACGTTCATGTGAATGCTTTCAAACACTGAGTTGCAGTGTCAGTCACACGTTGTTGCATACTACAAAGAGGCCCTTGAAAATTCACAACATACATTCATAACTATAAATCAGTAGAAGTCTCTCAGACGGTAAGTTATTATCATATCAATTTCTCTATCTTTCATTTTATTCTCTCTTTCTTTCGAAGCAAAAGGGCCTTAACTTAAAACATCTATTCAATTCAATTGGAGATTTACGTATTTTAAAGATGTATGCGTTAAAATAGTCTATCTCAAAAAACAGAATTCCTAAGAATCGCTGAAATTTATAATTTTTAAAAAGAAAAATTATTAAACTCTTTTTAAATAAATTGTATTTACTTCATAAAAATGGATATGGGAATAAAAAATATCCGCTTTGGAACCTAAAAAAAAAAAAACAGATTGCTACAAATGTTACACTCCACACTACTAAACGAAAGTTTAAGAAAAAATAAAGTATTGGGTTTCGTCTAAAGTCACTGTGTTTTTTATATGAACGTGTATTGGAGTACTCTTTCTAACGCAACGCTCGTAATTGGTAGCAAATTTTCTCCGGCTTGGTCTGGTGTGACAGAGCTGCTCATTTCGCCGCATCATGACGAACAATTGGCACGTTTTTCAATGAATGACAGCGCCATGGCGGTGAGCCGCCTTTTGATTTGTACCTGGGGGAAAATTATTTAAAAACTGCATCCGTCTGTGCATTAAGAGTATAGAAAGTTATTTTGAAGCATCCACTTGAAAGTAACGACAAATGAAATCGTGAGTGCTTGAGCGAGTATTAATTTTTTTTTTTAATTTTTTTTCTACACAGGCTAAAATATAAATATTACTGATCTAGTTAACATCTAGCAAATTGAATGAAACAAAGCCTCAAGAGACAATTCCGTTCTACTTATATAATAACTGAAATCCCAGCAGCTGTTACTTCGTTGGATTTACCTCATTTCACTCTCACTGCGCTTTAGCGGTCAACCGACGCGAAACACTTACGAGAAAATCTTGTGAACAAGTTCACAGTGAAATTTCTACTCTACTTGCACCAGTCAAAGTAAATTATTGCAAGGAATTCGGGTTTACCTTAGTCTACATGCACAAGAGCTACGTTAACTATATACACTTCAGGGTGCACTTATTTGACTGTGGAGACTTACTATGTCTACAATAGTGTTTGCAGTTAATAGATTATGGCGTTAGCTAAAGCAAATACTTGCAAACTTTCGAGCTTCGGTTATGTGAACTATTTGGTAATTGAGCTGTAGATTTGTAGTGCACACTGAACGGAGCGGTACACTAGGATATTGGGCAAGAGGCTCAAAAAAAAAAATGACGGAAGTTGTTAGTTATAAAATTTCAAGAAAGCGAAATATAAGTTTAATTTTACGTTTTTATAGAAGATATCTTTATTTTATCCAGCAGTTAAATTTTATTTACGTTTTTTGTACATTTAAGACTATATCTGCAAAACATTAGGGATTTTTGTAGCTCGTGATAGTGACTGTTAATAACTGAACTATGAACGTGTACTTTTCGGCTTCGGTACGGCAGAATGAAAGTAAACACATTTTTGTTTATGAAACGAAAACAAAAACGGACAAGCTTACTTTAACTATTGCTGTACAGCTCCACATTTTTGTAGTTCACATGCTCACATATTTTCTAAAGCTAAACTAGTTTAACACTAACAAAGCGGTATTTATACAAGTCAATTTAATATCTTATGCATTGCGATTCATTAAATTGCTGTTATCGTACGGTCGTATTGAAAAATTTCGTGTATCTTACCGCTCATCGACATTCACAAATTGTATAACAATAGAACCAGGATGACAGAACATTATACGTTCCAATCACCTAGACAATTAGAAACCTTGAAATCTATTATCTATCCAGCTCGATTGACTCATACAAATCATAAACTGATCCCTTTCCCACACCAACACTACTGATTTCATATAGAGGAAAAAAACCTAACACCTGGCTAAGCCGGAACATGAAGGAGACTTGTGTACTATGCTTATGGAAGTCTTAGATCAAAGCAGTACTTAGATCAATTTGAATAAACCGATCTCGGTACACTGACTGACTGAGATATAAAATATTTATACAACCGGATTAATTGCACAATATTCGTGCTCTTAATACCTATTGTCTTTGATTTTCAGCAGTTCATTGCTACACCAGCCTAAAGACAATCGGTCTACATCGATAGAAATGTCCACTGACTTAATTATTTATTAAATTCTGTACATACAGCATAATTCCATTCACTCTAAAGCAGTACATGCTATCACTCCGAATGTTGCAGTCGTGATTCTCTGAAGTGCTCACAGCATGTGAGTAGAAAATCTCTCCCATTCTAAGACAATTCGAATACAATCTGGGTCAAAGCATTTTGTTTTTTTTATAGCTGGAGTCATTGCGGTTAGGTAGAGAGATGAAATGCGGGCGTGATTTTATGGCATGATAGTTTGGTGCAATCTAAGATAATAGATCTTATACAACCTTTTGAACGAAATGCTTGTAAACAAAAAAGATGTAGTATGTTAAGGTTATTCGATGAGTCAGATGAATATGTATGTTGTAAAAAAGGTAAAGTTACCAAAAATTATAAGACCTAATACCTCATTTGCAGTTTCGCAGATTTTTGTGACAGCTTATTTCAGTGAATAAATAAATTACAATTTTAACATATGAAGATAGAATACCAAAATAAAACGAAGTCATTTGTTTTTTCATATCTAATTTACTTAACTCTTAGCCAATTGCTCAGAAAAATATGTTAAATCTATCCGAAAGTAGACCTGTTATTTTTCACTTCAATACTGTTTTCCAAACTCCGTACTTTCATGCCTCCTCTCATTAATAAATCTAGAATAATTTAAAACTCTTCTTTTGAAGCTTCACGATTGAGTTGAGTTGTGTTTTCCAATTGAGAAAGCAAAATTCGTTCAATTCTCTCAAATACAAAACAACTGTCATTAAAAAACGCAACTTTTTTTACCACGAGGCTTAGCTTACATAAACTCAGATAGTTTTTTGTTTGGCACCCTTTCGTACATTATAAGTACTCTATAAAAAAATATTCAATTGACAATTTATTTGTAATGAAACATACAATTTGCACACAAAAAAACAAAAACTATTATTGTTATGTACAGCTCAAAAATGTCTCAGCTTCAATTTTATGAACAAAATTCTGAGGAGTATTTCTTAAGCTACCTAATTTTAATTCAAATTTTGTTTACAACTGATTGTATTTTTTTTTTAATTCAGTGTTGATGCAGCCATGAAAACAGCTTCCATTCCCAGAGTAGTTTGATTACATTAAAACATCTTATATTTTTATAAAACTGTTACATATTTTTCCATTATTGAATTTAGCATTGAAATATTAAATAAATTGTATTATGCCGAAGAGTGTGTACCATTTGATTAAATAATATCACGCATGAGAAAAGTTGTTGGAATTTAATCACCACCATACGCAACCACAATTTCCTGTTAATGGCAGACATGTAAAAAAGATATTGCGAAAGAAACACGACCACCTTTATTCAGCAATTATGTCGTTGTGCCACATTCATGTTATTTAGTAAGAAATGTATCTGACTTCGACACATCTATTAGCGCTTATCTTCTAAAAAATCATCGAAAATCCCGGTATGCAAAAACTGTGGCTGAAATGAAAAATGCAATTGGCATTCGTTTTCCTGGGCTAATCTTATAAGAAAAATCAAAATCGAATTTTCTCCTAGCATGAAGTTCTATCTTCGCACATGAAACAAATTTATAACATTGAAAATTAAAACACAAAACATAAAATTTAAAATTCATGAGTAATTTTTTTTTTATATTATATTATATATTCCCTGAAATTGTAGCATTCTCATGATCACATCAGTGAAAATCTGATCCAGCTACAGATTATGCAAATTTAAGGTGGGTATGGAAGGACACACCTTATACTAGAAGAACTTATGTCAAAGAAGGTGTTGTTAATATAAATATCGAGAGCTTGAAATTCTCAGTTATAATAAAGTCAGTTATAATAAAGTTGACTCATACACTAGTGGGTCATGCAGTGTAGGACAGGTGTTCACTTTGATGCGGGTGAGCGGAGCTAGTCATCGTGAGAAAAAAAATCGTTCGTAGGAAAAGGAAACATGTAAAAATACTCATGTGATCTAGTAAACAGTCAAAAGTGTGCTTAAATAGAACGCAAAACGCTTTTAAAGAATAACTTAAATAATGCAGTAATGAGAAAATACTTCACACAAATGTATATAAAGCAAAAAAAAAAACAACATAGCTCAAACAACAGTTTCATGGACCTTAAGCTACTTTCATCTTTTCGACCATATGTGATGGATTAAAAAACGAAACGAAAAAAAACGTGTGTTATGCTACCAATCCACTGTATGTGTACTTACACACATTCCGTGAGTTGTGTTTTCAGGTTTAATGTAAGCAAAAATAAAAATTTACGAGTGATTTCCATCTGTATCTGCGTATTTTCGAACGAATGTGTAAGATTTCAAAATGAAGACTAGTACGATCCGGTTGTTATAAAATGATTATTGGTATGACATTTTTCAACTACATATGTAGCATTGCGTTAATTTTATACCAACGTTGTTCAATGAACGCCTAATCAACTACGAATATCCTGCCTCACGCTTGAATCAATGATTTTACACAGATATACATAGAATATGGTAAAAACACTACCATAACTCTCGTATATATATTCAAATGAAATTTGGAAGAAATTTCTTTCAACGAAAAAAACAGTAATTAACGCAGGCATTATTATACATCGAACCCACACCTGCATTTTTTATCTTCAATAAATGTATTGATTTTTACCTTCACAAAGAGAAAAAAATGTTGAATGAAATTTGAATGGATTGTATACAACACTTTCGCTTTGTTGGAAAAAAAGTGTAGCAACTGAGTTTTGCTACTCATACAATAAAATCTTTGCAGTCACCTCGTGGTTCATAAGATCGACGAATAAGATTTATGATTATCGTTATTAATGTAAAGCAAAGAAGACCTTACGTGATTTAGTACGAAAAGGATTAAAAAAGATGAAAACCTTCAAATACGAAGTTCGATTATGTAAGTGACTTATTCTTATGTAAAAATGAAAGTTTAACACTATTGTTAAAATTTCGCGGAGATAAAACACGGGACAAAGTATTTAAATTAGAAATAGTGGAGCAGTGACAACATTTTTGAATAATAGCTAGATCGAATAACTAATATGTCGGTTGAAGAAGAAAGCGGCAGTATTCCATTGCCGGATAGAAAGAAAAGTAATGTGATTGTGGAACAGAATACATAAAGTTAAGATTATTATGTCATGATGATAGATCTATAATATGTTATAATTTAAATATATTAAGTTAAGATTATTATGTCATGATGATAGATCTATAATATGTTATAATTTAAATAAAAAAATATTAAAATAATATATGTCTTTGAGAGGATCATAAAAATCATACAAATATCATAAAAATCATAAAAATATCATAAAAATCATATATATATATGCATATATAAACATATATATATATAAATATATTAGATTACAAAAATACGCGCAGATCTGTCTTTGAGAGGATCATAAAAATCATACATGTGTTCTTTAAGTTCTTTAAGTTTAAAAAAGAACACCACATTGGTCAGACGCATATTGCCAATTAACTTAATCTTGTAGTATTATAGCACAACCCCGGTGGTCACGATCACGAAACGCAAGCGCAAATATGGCCGATGGATATAGTTTTTAGAAAATTAATTGTAAGAATCCCGTCTTACATTGGCTTACTCCAAATCCCAGCCACTGATTCAGCTCATTTTACCTCCTAGCGTAACAGTGTGGTAATTCCTTCACGTTATTTCTAAATAGAAGGCATTTTTGAGTTTTTTTGTTTTTTTTTTTATATACATTTTCTTTTGTTTTGCTTGTATATGTTATATTATATTTTTGACATCGTGCCTCAATTTGTGTCCACATGTTAGCCTTCGCAGTGCATGCTGTTAAAGAGCAAAGCGGAATGCTGCTCCAATGGCAATTTGTTAATTGAGTTGAGAATTCAAATACAGATTTTTCTTTTACTTTAACTGTATGGGTTTGTGAAACGTACGGGCATATACCAGATAGCCCCCAAAGGCACTTTTCGAGATTTTGACCTTGTCTGCACCAAATTCCTTCGGTGAGGCAGGAAATCGGATATACATATGGACTGTTATAATATGTTGCAATTAATTCCAAAGCAGTTGTGTGAACATGTGAATGTCATGCGCGGCCGACTATCAACTTATTTCTGGCTTTCTGCATTTTATAAATTATTTTAGCATCACGTTTGTTTTAGCTATATATTTTCTTTTGTTCTTTATACACAAATGCAGAGTGCTTTAACCATTCTGAGATTTACTTAAGTGAGGAAATCAAAATTGACTGCGTTACATCATTTGATTGATATATTGGATCAGATCATAAATCTTGTTTAAATTCCATCTAATGAAACTCTTACGCATCACTGCCAACTTTCAAAATATTTAAATCAAAACAAATCTGATAACTGATTCAAACATAAAACCTTTGATACTCTTCAAATTGTATACGAATTGTAATGATTAACTACCTAATATATAAGGAAATATTATTTTATCTGGCGGTTGCAATCGATAGCTTCTTCACCTTAACTGAAAGTGAAACTTTCGGTTTTATAGCTACCTCAATTAATTTATATTTTGAGAAAACTCAGAAAACTTGACATCGTTTATGTCAATCGATTTCATTTTCAATAAAATTGACTTATCCCCTAATAAACGTTAAGCGTCTAAAATGCTTTCCTTAGAATTACACATGAATGTTAAAAGAAAAATATATTTCATGCCTAAATAAAACTTTTTCACTCCGCAGAGTTCTTTAAAATTTCACATTGCCGATAGGAAAAAAAAACTATTTGTATGAATGATTATAGCCTTAGATGTGCAACAATGCAAAATAACAATTTTCAAAATACTTCCCGAAGAGAAATTGGTATTTGTCGCTTTCCTTTGGCAGCCAATTACCACCGCGTTGTCACCCATTCATAAAAATTGTATTCGTTAAAAAGAAATGAAAATATCACGTACATATTCATTTAAGTCACTTATACACATACAAATATGTTAACGATAAGTAGTAGTTTAGGTGAACAAAAAATATAGTCGATGAAAAACCTTGACAATGAACTTCTTCGCTTTAATTTGATATATTCACGAACGAAGATTCATCAGCAATAATCGTTCATTGGGTCAATAAATACAACTCGCATAAGTATTGTGTTATGTATGTCGATATGTAAGAGAGACGATTACGCTGGCATTGTCAGATGTATATATGTATATGACGCAGAAGTATTGCGATGCAATGATAAAGTTATATTGTTTTGTTTGGCAATTTGCTTGCATGAATGTAAATAACTTGATTAAATCTACGTTAAACATCTACGTTTGATCATTTTTTGACTTGTTCAAAGTAAGGGGAGAAAGTTTGAGAAAGCATAAATAAGTTTCTGGTTTTCATCAAAGTCCTTTTGGAAAGCAATGAAACTCTTACCATAAAACAGCCCTGTTTGCATAACACTAGTGCACCAGAAAACAGAAACTGGATCGAATTTCACTGTAGCAAAATTAAAAAAAATCGCTTTCGCTGGTTATGTTACCAAATTTTTTACTTTCCTCTTGGAGTATGTGCACCACCGCACATTTTTATGTGTAGCTAGAGAAAGGGAATTGTCGACCTTGATACATCTGAACCCCAATCAAAAGATCAATTAAACAAAATATTGCTTTTTTAGTTTGATATGCGTGTGACGGTGGTATCGGTTACGCCAGCAAAGATAAAGCAAATCGAAAAATTGTAAACTCCGTCCTTGAAAAGAGATCATTTAAAATCGTTAGCATTCCATAAGAAAGTATGTTTATTACAAATGCTTGTTACGATCGTATTCAATTTCATAAGCTAAGATATAGAGGTTTACATTTTATCCGAACTCCATGGTTTCGTTTGGTATTCAATAGCTTAAATTTTCTTTGTTCTTGTGTTGTGGCCGTAACCTAGAGTGGTCATTAATGTTGCATTGACTTTTTAGATGACTTCTGAATTGGTGTTATCTGATTTTTGATTTAATATTACTTCGGCTTTAAGTGGAATGCACGTTGACATTGGCCAGGAGTCTAAGGTAAATGGGTATTTCATTGGACACTGGTATCATTCTTATAAAGACTTTATCCAATCGTTCGTCTTAAATTATTTTAAATGTCCGATGTCAGACCAACTACCTATTGGTGAGAATAAGGCCTAAAATATGTATCATTTCAATTGGACTAATCAAATGATAATATCTCCAGTAGATGTTCAAATATCACTCTTTCTTCCACGTGACAGCACCCATTAAAATCTTTATTTCCGCATGTGCGTACATGTAGCGTTTCATTCATTGAAATCCCTTCACTTTTTTATGTGATAGGACATTTTATTGATTCAGTTCAAACCGCCGATTCAAATCTTGAATTACACAACGGCAACCATAACCTCACCTAATTCGACCCGTTTGTCGCAAACTTACCAAAAACTACTCTGACGGAAATCTGTGCACTGAATGTAATTCCAAACCGTGTACACCTCATCACTTTCAAATTTAGAGACAATTAAAGACCCATCTTACCGACTCTGTGAATTATAAACTTTCATACATTCATTGAGCAAATCGGTGCGAAGCAGTGCGACAGTGCACATACCTCAACGGCTTGATCTGTAATGCTCTGATCGTCTCTAATTTAATGGCCAATCAGAGACCATTAAATAATTTAACAAACTTTAACATAGTGTAGCAGTATTTGCCCACAACGCTTCGAGATAAGATCTGGGGGTAAACCTGTGAATTCAATTTAATTCCTAAGCAAATCTTCAATGAAGCACCAACGAAAGTTTAAGAGTTTTGTATTTCATGAATGTAACGTTCGGTGATGTAATTTCTATGTCTTCGTTTTTATAATGAATCACTTACAACTCTAAGCCAAATTCTTTAATGAACTCAGTACGTTTGCTATGTTTGTGGCTGCCAGCAGTAAACGGATCCGCATAGATACATGACAAGTATTTTATAACAGTACATGTCATGTGCGAATTAAAGTGTCCGTATGCAAAGTGTAATTTGAAGAAGTGAAAATTTGAGTGAAATTAAACGATGAATAAAATGAATCCTAAATAACCTCGTGTACTTTTCAATCACTTTATCAAAATAAAACACTTTTTGTATTGTTTTCGTTCCGCATTCTTTGAAATCCAAAAATTTTAATACATATTTGGAGGGTATTTACTTTTCATATTTTAAAATCAATAATTAAAGACAGAATTATAAACAAGTTATATCACATTTTGAATTTTCTTATACTTTTTGCCGATTCATTGTCATAATTAAACGCTTCTTCAGCATTCATTCATATTGTAAGTGCTTCACATGCAGTTTAACACCAACTTCATATGATTAAGTTTGAGGCGCTGATTCTGAACCAATAGCTTCTCTCTGATCATTTTTAGTAATGAGTAAGGTTTCAGACGTTAAACTTCCTTAATGTCATATACAGCATATACCACATAAGTCGTTCTACAGGAAAATGCAAAGTAGGATACTAAATCTGTGATCTTATATGTTTAAGGTGCTTAACATAAACATAAACGTTTATGTGAAGGTTTAATATATTTCTCTGACACAATCACCATTCAATGTGTGTGATCGATTTATATGTAACGTATAATTGAGCTGTAATATTGACCTTACTTAATCGATTTTTCAATCTATTCACAAAAAACATAACCCTCTTGTTTAAAATACTTGCGTTGACTGATGTTGACATTTTGATTGTTTAATTTAAGATTGTATATTTGAATACATTGTCATTATTTAACGATAATTGATCATAATTATCACTTAGAATACACATTTTTGTTATTCAAAATAATAAAAGGGAGTTAAAAACAACCGCCATTATTGCTGCCCGACGAAATGACGACAAATTATATCTGCACGCCAAATAACAAATGCTTTTAATTAATAAAACCAATTTAACTGCAGCATTCACATCTTAAATTCTAAGCATTTTAATAATACTGTTCAATGGTTTATCATGTTTAAGACAGGTAGCGAAGTGACGTTTAAGTTCAAATCAATTTAAAAATGCAAAGGAATCTAGTGAAATAAAAGTGGTTTTATGCTAGGAATTTTTTTGGGCAGATGATATAATATTTATAAAAGTTTTCTATAAAGTAAAAATTAACATAAATACTCTATATTGCATTATGTTAAACTTACATCTTTTCCATTTAAGATTGAGAACAAGACTTTTATCTTTTTTCGTAAGAGAAAAATTTTGTGAAAGATCTGTCAGTATATGGCACACTACATTATTTATTGACTGCAATATATTTGTAACAAATTGTTCATCCATAGACTACAACACTTCATTTAAAGCTGAAGTAAAATATACATGCATTCAAATACTGATAAGTGCGAGAAGTTAATACATCATAAGTCATACTTTAATTTTCATATTCAACCATCAAAAGAATTACTTTCCGTATTTAGCTAATTAATTTTGTTATGCAAACCGTAACGATTAGCAAATGAAAGAAACTGTTACAAAGTCACCTATACATATGCAACGAAAACAAACACTACGTGCATTTGCATATATTCATCTCAAGAAATGACTACCGGTTATCTCTTCCAATGCCAGAAAAACCGGAGTATTCAAAAAATATATTGTTATCCAAACAAATGTATTTACTGCAATGCAAGCTTAAAAAACAAAACAGTCTGATGTGAAGAGTTACGTCAAACCTATGAAAAAAATTGTCTTCAGATAATTTATACCCCTTTGGCTTAGAAGGGAAATGGGGTGTAGAGCAATAAGAACAAATAAGGTATGAGCAATTCAACCATAAGTTAACATGCCTTTGAATTGTAAGGTTCTTTAAGGTTTAAATAAATTATCTTTAAATAAACACAATTTCTTATGTTATTAAGTATGCATTTTTTATATTAAATACATTTTCAATACTCCTAATGAAAATACTATTAGTCATCAAAATAAATCAATTAATCAATAAGAAAAAATTATTCACAACTTATATATGTATACATATTACAAATAAATATTAAAGTGAGCTGTTAAAATTTGATCCGTTAAATTAAGTGTAAGCCTTGTTGCATGTGCGAATTTCTGTCATCACTTCTCTCTGCATTCATTATTCATATGTTCTTATTTCAAACCAAAACAAAACATCATACAGAGCAAGCAAAGACGTTTATAGCGATTATAGTTGCGACTCACCAAACTAGGGCAAGTCAAACATATACAAATTCCCACCAGAGTAATGACATTACTTTCGATCTCGATTTACAAAGAGTTGATGACGGCATGGCTCCCTCTTAACTAGGTGCTCTTTTAAGCAATACCACTATAATTTGATCTATAGGATATTGCCAATTATTATAAACTTGATTCGTTATATTACGCACCGATGTACAAATACGTAGAAGCATACTTCGTAAACATCAAAAAGTTAACATAACTCCAATTATCAACAAGTAGCTTAGTTTTTGTGGAAAAAAAGTAGATACTTAGATTCTTTTGACATTACTCCCTGCATTGCGTACAGTGCACCTGTTGATTGCTCTTAAGTTTAATACCGTACGATATAACGGAATTAGTTGCCTGTTACCTTCACTCTTAAACAACTCTTGCTCTCGCACTCTCACAGCCAAAAGTACACACAAGCTTTTCGAACAACTGGATTGACTACCAACCATTCCTTTCAGCCAAAGTAGCAGATATTGTACACACATAGCCAAGCACTACCGCGCCGTCACGTAAAGAGAGTCGTATGTCTCAACACACAAAATAATAAAAAAGCTGAACCATAAAGAAGAAAACTGTGGCTTAAGAAAAACTCACGACTAACTCCAGTTCATGGTGTTAGTGGCCGATGACAGAGTAAAAACCTAAGAGTGATCTTCAAATGCTTGTGTCTTATTATAACTACTACCGCTGCTGCAGTTCGAAGCTGGAAACATCTGCAGTTGGCTTTTTTAACTCCGCTCAGAAGGTTTTAAATAGGCATTCGTTATTAAAATTCACTTCAGTTTGGTGCTTAATCGCGGATCGCGAATTTCTTATTTCGCTGAAGACTGGCTCATTGGTTTACTTAAATTTGTTTTGACCTCTGTATAGGAAAAATTTAAAATTTTCTTTAAAAGATTCATTGTATTCTGAGTAGTTATCTCACGAAAATTATTTGTGATCGAGGCGATGAGTTCAAAATAAAGATATAACAAATTTGGATACCAGTTATGAAATTTCAAACTATTGAGGGGTGATACTTTTAAAATTTGAAAGAAACCAATAAGACAGTTGAGATACGCAATAAAATAAAAAGTAAAACAACAGTTATACCATCATGTTTGTGAAGTGGAAATTATTTAGTGGATTGAACATACTTCCCATCTCCTTAGCCATAATTTTAACTTTATTGGATATACCAGCTTTAGTGAATGCAGTGCGAGTTGGAACACAAACAAGACCAAAAGGTAAATGGAAATTAAAATAAAATCTAAAATCATACTAAAGAGAGGTACATACTGTTTCTACAATGATTTTTTATAACTACTCATACTGGTTATAATTTTGTTTCAAAATTAAAATCTAATTCATATACAGAACGAACTTCGTTGCAAAAAGATATTTATAAATTCAACAACAGGTTATTTCAATATTTGGTACATTTGAATAAACATATTTCTATTTATTCGAACGCAAGAAAATTACAATTATTTAATCTAAATTTTTCTTTATCTCACATTTTTACCAGTCAAAATTTTAGTCTCAAGAAAATATATTATATGTTGCTCAAATTCAAAGTAGGATATGTCATTTTATAATAATAAGTTATACAACCGCAGCAAAACATATGTAAAAAGGTTACCCAATTGCTTTTTTTAAATAAATAAGTAGCTAAAAAGGGTTATGATTTTAGACTCTATTTTTTACAAAAACATAATTTTTTTTAAATGCAAGTGACTCAATTTTAGGATTATTATGAAGGTGTAATTTCCTCTACTGGCTGCGTACTAAGAGAAATCAGTCTTCTCAGTAACAAGCACTTTTAAGATCTAATTTATATATATTTTAAGATCTAATTTATATATATACTATATACACCTTCATTACGCAAAAAACTAAGCTAAATTGCAATACACAGCATCAATATAGCCATTTATGAAGTTTTTTATGTTTATTTCTATTTAATTCTAAGAAAGAAACAAATTTTCTGTTACATTCACGTCCAGTTTGTTCTCTTTTTACATTTACTAGAATGATAAACAAGCTATCCTCTGTAAATGTTTATCAATCGAATTAACAACGCTACAGATTAAAATACAAAGCAGTGTAAAGTTAATTGAAAAAAAAAGATAAATACCAATAAAAATCTAGGCAAATCAAACTACGAGTAAGGCCTTATTCAACTGTAATGTTAACCTCCTTATTTCCTTACCTGATCATGACAAGTACCGTTGCTGCGTATCTTGTATATCCCAATAACCTACTTCAGCAGAGTCTCGTAAGAGAACCATTTAAATACTTTTACTGAAAATAAAATCAGAACACACTTAAGAGAGTATGATCAGGAACTCGTTATTACTTTACCGCCTCACTAGCCTCACGTTGCATTACTCTAGTTAAGTGTGCGTTTAGTATTCACACAATTTTCCGACACCTGCATAAAACAAAAAATAGGGAGACTAGTTTTTTGTTGCCATACTCAATAGATTAAAAGTCCAAGCGCTAAGGTTAATCTAGAATGGAATATTTTACTAAGTTTAAGAATCTATCTTTATCATAATTTGTTATGTATCACATTATCTAAGAGAAATTTTCCTTTTATAAAAGTAAAACATTTAAAACAGGTTGTGAAGTCGTGTTATTACAGGAAACTATTATATTTGTGATTAAAAACGGCAATAAAACCGTTTCCGCCTCCATTTAGAGAAATTGCATTTTAGTAATCCCTTGTTCACCAACCGCATTAAAATAGATGAAAACAATTCAATCAAATAAAAGACGGAAATTATTTTGTTTTAATACAATATTAAGTAGTAAAGTCAATAGCTTAAGTTTTTAATGTTTCTATACATAAAATTGAAATCGAAAGTTGCATGTTGATATCAAAAGGACTTATTCTTATATCTTAGATTATCGATTATTAATTTCTTCAGATTTACTAAAAAAGTCACAAATATTACTACACAAATTTGTCAACGCAGAATGTGTAATTAGATAAGCTTTGTGGTTTGTTCAGCCTCGATATGATTGGTAGATCGCGCACTAATATACTCTCTGCACTGTTGTGCACACTTGTGGTAATTTCATAAGTCTGGAGGAAGAGGTGTTCAACTGTTACTTGTACGCATTTCGAAAAATTCTAACGTGGGAAAATATAAAAGAATATCTTGAAGTTCTCAAATTTCAATTGCGGCATGCTACAAACAATCTCATGGGGGTTTCCAATTTTGATTTGGGTACTGTTTCGAAAGACGGTAAATGTTACAATAAATTCGAATATTATATTTATATCATAACTAGACACAACAAAACAGCACACCAACATTGCAAACAATTCAAATAAATAAATTTAAGTTATAATACTAAAGGCCTTAGAAATTTGTTGGCAAAAATTATTTTTCCGGTTTGTGGTAAAAAAAAATAAGAGCCTTCCATCTATACCATCAATACGGGACTTCATGAGTGCATGCACAATTTTCTCGTTTGTTTTGTGTTAATACTGACTTTTCTTCCTGACAAAAAATGGCACGGAAAAGTTGTTAGTTTACTTTTAGAAGTTCATTGTGATCACGATATGTTTCACCAGATTTTGTAACAAATAGTACGTGCTACACCACAGAGTTTGCAAATGTTAGCGCAAGCTTACATTACTATTTGCAGAGAATGGTTCTAAATGTTTATTTTGTAAAATAGCAGTTCATATTAATAATTTTGAATGGATATTATATAGGCCAAATTATGTGATGCCAGCAAATGTTTTGTATATCATCAACGCCTGCAATCATTTTTATACTTTCTTTTGCATCAGGTTCAACGTTCTTGCTGTCTACTTAAAATTGCTTTCTAAACACTAGGCAAATACCTCTTGGAACATCTTTACGAAATATTTACAAACAAGTACGATTGCATGTTAAATACAAATAAACAGTAATTAGAATTATCCAAGGTTTTTAATAGCCAAATAGAAAATATAATCTTAAGC
This sequence comes from Eristalinus sepulchralis, assembly GCA_944738645.1. NCBI lineage: Eukaryota > Metazoa > Arthropoda > Insecta > Diptera > Syrphidae > Eristalinus > Eristalinus sepulchralis. The sequence goes on from OX122886.1 coordinate 63,084,748, forward strand.
GCTTAAGCGTAGACATACATACATATGTACTGCAATGACACGTCATACGTGCAAGCAGTCAACTTTTATGTTGCACTACCTGTTTGTGTTATGGATGAATGAACTTTTTCTTACGATGCGCTTTCCATGCCACTGTGATAAAACATCGGAGTCGAATAGAAAATCGATGTGCAGTATCTCGCGAATACAAACATTGTCGTTTCGGTATGCAGCAGTTTCCCCATTGCATTGAAGGTTTTTTTTTTTGTTTGATATTGTAATTTTCTTACTTTTTTACCTTGATCTTTTCACACTGGTTTAAGAAAAGTGAGTGGACCAAAGTAATTGTACCTAACAAAAGCAAATAACATATGTGCAAAGGAATCTGAACTTGAATTCGAGTTTCTGCAATTTGTTAATATTATAAAAAAAATTATTTTCAAAATTTATGCCATTCAAAAGTTGCTTTTAAAGGTAACTGAAATTTCAAACTCGTAAGAAAAATATATTCAAACATAAAAATTTATTTTCTACTACCAAAATTTAATTGTTATATGGATTTTCACTCTTCAAGTAACAACGAAGCACAAAAAAAATAAATGAAGTATAACCCGATTGCAATTCAAAAAACGAATTTCTAAATTCGAAAACAATTAATTGAAAAATAAAACCGAACAGAGAGATTATAGGATTAACGGAGACCCGCCAAGCATAACACATTTAAACGCACACTTTCTTTCACCTTCAAGCTTCACATACTGTTATATAAATATTTATATTAGGAAACGAGGTACAGAAGAACTGAGTAACGTTTTTAACGGCAGACCAAAATTGACCTAATCTACGATCGCAATTGAATATCGAGTATAATGGCATAAACAGTGACACAGAAACAAAATATAAACCTACTCACGTCAGCACCGTTAGCGTATGTTATGTAAGCTCCTTGCGGAAAGCGACACAGATATTCACAAAAAAGGACTGAAAGTAAAACAATTACCAAGTGTAGATTGAAATCAATTTTATTGCTAAGAAGCTGGCTGCTCCAATTCGTGTTTTATTACTTTTTTCTTATTTCCTTTGCATTTTTCGACAGCAGCAATGTACAAGCTTATTGCTGGCTATTTTTTATAAGTCGTGCTCCTGTTCAAACCACGAAAGTTGTATAATAGGCTCCAATTGAACTGTGATTTTTTTTCGAGACTTACTAACAACTGTTATAATATGATTTATATAAATGGTAAGAATTTTGTTATTAAATCCTCAAAATATTGGTCATGAAATAAATGCAATAAAACCTAGTTTGTTTACCAATTCCTCGTGATGTGCGTGTTTTTGGTCCATAGTTCGTAGAACGGCTTCCCGACTCCTAGCGGCGAAATTTGAGAGGTTCTTCATAACACATCACTCAAAAAGTCCCGGGACATATAGGGAGCGCCACTAACAAAAAAATAATAATAATTTTATTCCTATATGTCCCAGGATAGTTAACAGTTTCTCGAGGTGAACAGTCCAGGAATTGAACCTAGGAGCGTATGAATCTGCTCCCGTTTTCTATTTTTTTCCTTGATTTTAAGTCCTTATTGCTGGCTATTTTTTATAAGTCGAAACTAATTATACAAAAAAATTATATTTTAAATTCACTTTTTGTTCTTCAGTTCTTCTAATCACCTGCCTTTCGGTGTCAATAAATTTATTTTTACTTTTAAATGTTTGCAAAAAAATGATTGACACTCTATTTTAAATAACATATTAGGTTATTTAAAATGCCCTAATAGGTTTCAAACTCATCGTAAAGCATTCAAACAAATTGCATTCACTTTTTCGGGTCAGATTAACCATTTATCAGTTATCGCATGTCGGGTATGAAAAGAATTTAAAATAAAACAAAACAAGTCACGAGTTCACTTTGATCTGTATTGGGTTACCTGAGTTCTACATAGGTACTACTCTCAGCTATGTTCCAAATTTTGTATATGTGAACCTACAATTGCTTTTATTGTTGTCGTGGGTATAGGAACAAAATTTAATTGTACTCGCATATGGTGCAGGCAGACTCAGAAAAAATATTATGATATTATACAACAAATAATTATTTAAGGCATAAATTACTTGTTAAGAGATCGGACAAGTTAATATGTAATTTTGTATAATAAATTTCAAATTAAAGCATCAATTTTATATATACAGCTTTTATTACATAAACATGAAAAGAAATGTATTTTAATATAATTTACAGCTTCTTTGCAAACTGAGATTAACCTGTAAAACTGGAATGCATTCAATGCAAATAAGCGAACACAAATTATTAACAGGACCAAAGCTAGCGTCTCAGAAATGTCTTCTATATAAATTAAGAAATAAACAAAAAACGAAATCAATGTTTTTTTTTTTTTTTTGTTTTGTATCTTAATTTTTTTAATGAGAACGAGTATACAAATGGTGGAATAAATCAAGTTGCAGAAAACAAAAACCTTTATAGCGGATGACATACATAAATGGGATTTCAAATGCCAAATGCTTTTCATTATTATTTTTCAAGAGAGTAAGAATCTGAATGAAAAAAATATGTATTACTTTCTTTTTTTCTGAGTCTACTGTTCAACACACTTTATACGCTTTTTTTTATTTGCAGCTACGCGATTGAATTTTTTTCTAATTAAATCGTGTTGCATTTGTGTACATGTACGTATAACTGACTGTGCTATTACGAAATTCTTCCTTGATTAATTACTTCACACCACTGAATCGCGTGTTTTGCACGATTAGCGCATTCGTTAAAACTCCACTTTCGGTACTCACATGCAGTAAATTTATGCAAAATGGACTGTTTTATTTTTATTACCTTTCTTGTTAGTACCTAACTTTATCTGCTCCCATTCGATTTTTCTTTTCTCATATAGCAAATTAAAACTATTTTGCAAAATTCTTGAAATTACTGGCTTGTGGTTTTAATACACATAAGCTATGCTGATATCAGTTTGTTCAAATACAAAGTGAGTATAATCACATTCATAAGGAAACTGGCTTTTGTCGCCCATTTATAACTATAAAGTCAGTTTTTTCCTTGGTCATGTTCCACTTAATCGGTTTTGTATTAACTCGTGTCTGTGCTTACCGTTATTTAAATTCAAAAATATGAACTCTAGGCCAACAATTAACAGTGGTAGGACTTACGATAAAAATTGAAATATAATAAAGATTGAGCAGGTGATATAAAGAATATACGCACTTAACTTCATTGCAGTAACCGGATATATGTTAGATTTATTGGTCTGTTATAGTTGTTTCGTAGACATCGAAAGGAAGTGGCTTCAATAAACTTCAAGTGTGGTATTTGATCATACAATTTGTTATAACATTTATTATGGAGCATTTGATCGTGTGTTCGAAGAACTTCCATAACAAAATTTCATTAGATGAAAGTAAAATGTGATACCCCTGGTAAAAGTAAGGTAATTTAATATATGTATGTACGTATATAATGTATTTTTCAGTGAAAAGTTGTTTATATTTAAAAATAATTGAAAACTCGAAACATTATGATATGGCAATATTTTTGTCTTATATCCTAAAAGCCGCAATAATGTATATTCTTTTTGCAAGTTATTAGCGTATGTAACCTACTTTTCATCACCCTTAATTCGACCCATTTCAATTTTTTATCATTTAATTGGAACCCAATCGTCGAGTTTAGGGGTGTATCCAACATTCTTTAACTTGTTGATTATTGTCTGCTCTAGCAACATCCAAGTTCCTTATGTGCCGATCTTGTTCAATTTTTTTCGACCATACAAATGAGATTGACCCGAGAGAGTTGCATTCTTAACATATTTTGTTTTCACCGTAAAATTGCGCAATTTAATCATGTATTCTAAAAAACATTAACCCTTAACACAAGCTATAATCCTGTTAGATTAACAGTATCCGTGTCAAATTCGAAAAAAGGTTGTAATGATGAGATTAATGATGATGATGAGATATGAGATATTCAACACAGTGATATTCGGGCTCACACAAGTGTATTGAAAACGTAAAGAACACATATGGCATAGAACAGTTTGAAAGCGACTTATTCAATTCTCAATTTTTATGTCCTCAAAGAATCATCAAAAATCAAAGAAAATACAACAACAAGTTAATCCAAGTTAAAAAAAAATAATAATCAATCAATAATCATAATCCGTGTAGTCAACATTTGGAATTTTCAGCTTGAAAATTGAGAATCTTAAAATTCTAAGTAGAACAAACACAAAAACAAAAACTAAACTGATAGCAAAACCAGATCACACCAACTATTAGATTTTGGTTGCAAGTCAAATAAAAAGGCACATGCAAATATATGTGGAAAAAATATTCGATCATGTGACCCGAATATGTCAATCAATAAAACCAGTAGTTATTTTGCAAAGAATGTACTTCCTGAAGCCTAATAACCTCACGATGCGACATATAAAATTTGCCTAGAGAATCCGATTTATCTAAAGCTTTAGTTACAACTATGAGTTCGGAACATTGCAAACGGCATGAAAGCTATTTATTTACATGAGACATACTGTCTGTATAAAACTTTTCCACCATAAGCCTTTGCACAACATGGTGAATTCGCAACAAAAGTTAACGCTATTTTCTCATACCAAAATCACAATCTAACCAGGACAGGTTGTCAAATTGTATTTTCATATTCAGTATCTTATATCTACCACATAAACATAGATCTGTTGTAGCCGCCGTTGGTAGACCGAATTAGATGAAAATTGTATTTATTTTATTTTTTAAGGTGTCAATTAAATCTTGTTATTTATGGTTTTCGCTTGATCTAAGGATTTTGTTTTTTCATGCACAAGATAGAGACAAAATTGCATAATGGTTACTGTCTTCCGATATATGGCAACAGAAATGTAGTTATGCAAATGCTACGTTGATACGGATGCAAAACAACAGACATTGATGTATGTTTGTTTGATAAACAATCACAATATTTTACATCAGCAAATATTTTTTTGATAGTGGAATGTTAATTCTCACAATTCTATATGTTATTTCAGTTTGAAATAAAAATTTTAGGAAAATGTTTTCGTAATTAAACATTTATTAACCATTTATTGCTTTAACTACCCAGAAGTAAGATTTCTTCATTAATTCATTTTCTCATAGCAATGCAAAGGGTGATTTCAAAATTCAAACGAAGCCGAATTAATTACTTATATGATTAGTTAACTCCGAAATAAGTGGAAGAATGAAAGTGGCCCACTTAAATAACTACTCTACGCAATTATCCTCGCAGTCAAATCCAAAAACAAGAAAAATAAAATCAAGCCCCAACATTCAAATGAGTATATGACATATAGTAAGTAGCATAAGCTAGACACATTTGGATTTACTTATCTACTTGCGAGCTGCCATGTTTCTTCACCTGCCAGCAGTGTCACTGGGGCATACTTATACTCATTGCTCACATAAAATCGGGTTTCTCTGTAACTGCTCGTCTATAAACACAAGCAGTTAAAAGTTATGTAACCAATTTTTACAGTTTTTTGCATTAGACCAACGGTGGTACATTTCCTTCTTGATTTTTAAAGCTTTTCTTTATTCTTGAGCTTTAATTGGTGTTTCTAAATTACATGAAACTTCGATGCGAAATCATCTTTTTTGATTAATTTGAAAAATACCACAACTGTCACTTGCCACTATGATGTAAATGAAAGGATATTGTTTAAATTAAACACTACTTTGAGGAAGATACCGATAGAATCTTATAAGAGTTTGTAGGACTCTCAAATGTATATATATGATAGACCCTAAATCCGAACAAAAAATCAAAATCATCCAATTCTTTTAGTTTAAGCTTAAAAAACTTGGAAAAATTATAATGAAAACAGTGAACTTGAACTAATAAATACCACATTATTACACAATATATGCGTGAGCGTGAACTTGATTTTGAATAAGAAGTCAACCACCCGAACGATTTTCATTAAAATGCATAATACCTAGGTGTCGCATGCTTGAGTTTGTGTGGGTACGTCCCAATCACAATTTATATTTCCATTTTATACGGTTAATACTTGATTAAATCTTTCTGTTATATGGCAACATTAATGTGTACATAATATGTACCAATTAAAATAATCTTTAAATATACATAAAGGGTTAATATGTATATATCAAAAAACGCAAGGACTCACTAAGCATTTAATGTCGAACACTATTATGAAAATAAAATAAACAATCAATTGAAGAGTTATTTGTGCGTATTTATAAAAATATTTTTTTAATAGAAACCCTCATATTCTCCGAAACTAACGAACAAATAATTTCAATATGTCTGTCTCTCTATCACAATTCCGATACTAATCTACTAAACGTTGTGAAACGATTTTCATCAAGTTTCGCAGTTAGAAACATCGAGTAGGCAATGTTTAGATAAAAATATTTAAAATTTAGATTTTGCTTTCCAGAGTTTTAATTTGAATTACCTGTTCAAATATATTAGACTCCGAAGTTGAAAAAATTCAGTTTCTACATCAGTGAAATCTTAAATAAAAAGTACCGAAAAGGGAAACACTCGATGAAAATTATTTAAGTCATTCTCGTCTAATTCCTTTCACTATTAGTTATTGGAAATTTTTTATGCCCCTATTTTAAACAAAATTTAAAATTTGACGGGACGTATCTGATGGTCCGTATACGAAACATTAAAATGATCCAGTGATCGTTAATCGAAATAAAAGTACTTAAAAAAGGCTTACCTTACCCAAATACGTATTTAACTATTAGTAAAGATTTTTTGATTGTTTGTATTATTGCTGCTGATTAAAAAGGAAGTCATCTACTATGTGCGGTGCCCAGTTTCTTCAACGAAAAAAATTGCTCAATCATTCATTGGAGTCTGCAAAAATTCAGTTAAAAACGGTCACCGTATGATCTCTAAGCTACCTCTTCCTTGATATTCTTATTTCATACAAATCTCTATTTGTGCAAATTTGTTTGTGTACTCCCATTCTTGGGATCAACTGTCCGGTATTGTAATCCATTTCAATCTTCTGTTTCTTTCATTACTATTAGTCAACAGTTGAAAGTTAAATACTGACCTACGACCAATAAAACCTGTCCGCAGTCGTTATGTATGTGTTTACCTCAGAAAAAAAAATCAGTACAAACCTATAGCAGAAAATCGCAATGAGACCGTAACGAACTACGATAAATGTGTAGATAGTGGCATGCACAAATTTGAAACAGAACTGAAAGAAGAATAACTTCCAAGTGCCTTACAATAGATACTCAAAGTAAAGATTGTGCAATTGAAACTGCTTAGGAAAAAGAAGTTAATATATGTGTATTATTATACAGTGATAAGAGTAAATAACTTTATTCATTTACACGTTATAAATAATAATAATTGAGTGGCACCACAGACCACAAGGGACCAGGGCCTAGCTTCTACAAAAACTATTCGTGTTGTGCGTGCTACTGTTCTCTAAACTTACACGTTATACCAAACTTAGACTTACAAAACATTTTATAAAACCCTACTTGTATTACTTACAGGGAAAGACACAAACAAGTACCTAAATGACAGATCTAGTCGTGACCTCTTCAAGGATATGACATAATAATGGCTACTTAACTGCATAGTGCTTAGTCCCCACACATTTGTTATTTGTGTTTTTTTTTTCGTCAAAAATGCTTTCCCTTTACCCCATACTCCTATTGTCGTTTTGAAAGGCAAGAATATAAGCTGGTCAAGGTGGAATTTGTTCTTTACTTTCACCCGCCTTAACCGTGAATATGCGAATACTCCGCTCAACCCAAAATTCTCGAGATAATTTTAAGTGTAATACTAAGACCAATAATGTATATGTATAGTACCTTCGTATATCATTTCATTAAAGCAATTAGCCACGAGTTGGTCATTCTTTACTGTTACGAAATATACACGAGTACACAAGCGAACCGGATTTCCTTAAACCTGAGTCTAATAAAGTAAATATACGCTTAAAACTTTTTAAGGTCAATTTATTTCTTTTAAGGTCACTTGAAAGTGACATTTTAACTCTGATTATGGTTTCACTACATACTTTGTCCCAAATAACAACAAAAATGTTTTCACATTGTCATAAATGTTTTTCGCATTCGAATTACCTTCTAAACATGTACACGAATTCATACCCTATATGTGCACGTCAATGATGTATTATATGTTGACGTATATTATATATGTTGATGCATTTTTTTTAAGTAGGCGCATGTAGCTTTTCCTCAAATTTTATCTTGTCTTTCCACCTTAAATTAGAAAATCTTACCAAATTAAACCATAATTTGTTTTTACAATTTTTTTCATTTTTTCAAGAAAATATGCGTTACATGCATCATAACACTTTCTGTCCCTTGCCTGCGGTCTCGCCGGGTTTTTTTATTTTTAAGCTTAAAGCTTACTTATGTGATGTGTTATAAGGCATAATTCAACAAAAATGTTTTATGGCCAACTTAGGTAGACCACGTGTTCAATTTGTACTATGTTATCATATGTTCCCACACGAAAGAAGCTCTTATACATATCCTTGCATAAGCATTTCATCCTCCAATTTATGCCGTTCGCTGTTTCTTTGGAAACAAAATCTCAAAAAACTCTTTGCTTATATAAGATTATTTTGAAGCCTTTGCGACGGGGAACTGAGTGTCTTTGCCCCAGTTAATGATTATTAAATAAGGTCATAACTATTATTCTAAGAGCTTAATACTTTTCGCCTAGTTTTTACATTTTTGTCAAAGTCATAATTTCATTTTCACCGCCAATGTAGATTACGAACTCAGCGAGGCGTTAAGTTAAAGAGACAAAACCCTCTTAAAGTGTTCATGGTTACTGTGAGAATAATGTTAATAATAATATGTTCACTTGACTTGAAAAGAGAAAGTAAAGCGAGTCAAATTTCTTTGCTTTGAAGTTTGCTTGCGTGATCTTCTAATAAATTAGAAATGTTAAATCTGACTTAACAACCTGCTTATGAAAAAATAATAAATGCTTTTTTATCAATTATCGACAACATTATTTGATTTTGATATAGAAGAATGAATTTACTGATTACATTGCATGTAATTAGATGATATTATGATCAGTGAACAGGCTTTAAAATGCAACTGCCTTGAACAGCAAAAGGTTGATTTTCTTGAGTATACAATTTACTATTTTAGTTTGCATGCAGAACGCTTTCCATCCTCGGTAAATTTTTAACTAGATAATTTGATCAGTTTCACAAAAACAAAAAAAAAATATTCTAATTTCATCACTTGCATGATTATGTAAGGTCTTGGCATTTCTCACGATATTTGCTCTTTAAAATAAATTGTTTTAATTGAATAAGATCAGCAAGATGTGCAAAAATCGCTCTTTACAGCTTTCAGTCAACTTTGAACACGAAATATGGCCTGATGTAAAGCTATCAAATATATAAACAGGAAACTAAATTTGTCTTGAATTACATGTACTAATAACATCTATTACATGTTTCGGTATAAATAAACTCATATTTCAATATAAGATTTCACTAGAATTATTAGCGTTTTTACGGTTCTGACTGGATTCCCCACAATAGAATAATTATGTTTCTTTATTTCCACACTAAACAAGCAACAAGGACAGGTTAGCGCACACTAGAACTAACAAGATATTTAGTTGATCTTATACAAATCTATTAAAATTTATAAATAAGTGTTCTTGTTAGAAATGATAACATCAGTAAAAAACATATTTTTCTTTATTCATTGCAGATCAGTCTTCATCTGGTTCATATTGGCAGTCTCATGTCGTATCACCGTCATCTACATCGTCAATCCTAGATTCGCCATTTTTTTCAGCGACACATGGTCTAGTGCAAACTCATCCCTCATTAAGCAGTAATATACCACGACCATTAACCAGTAACAGCCTTGGCAGCGGCAGTAAAACAGCTTATGCGCCCGGTTCAGGCGGTGCATTGAATTCAAGGCAAAGCTTGAATAATGTTCGCTTTGGAGCAACCCCATCTATAGCAGTAAATCCAAACCCAAAGTCACCGTTCAGACATTTGGATTACTTTTCCAGTGCTACAGCGGAATTAAGACGAAATCCGGCATTGTCGGCTCCAGATGAGTGCGCTCGAGCATGCCGAGAGGGCGAACCCCCAAGGATTTGTTACTACCACTTTACTTTGGAATTTTACACTGTCTTGGGAGCGTACGTACTAATACCTTAATTTTAATGATAATTCTGAGTTGAAAAGTCTACGACAAAGATTGTAGCAAATACTATCTGATTTTATTCTCAACTCAAGCCATCTATATAGCCTCAATTTATTCACATACAATATCATTTGCTCTTAAATGACACCTAAACGTCTTGCATTACTTATAAGTTTGTTTTCATATTCAATTCTTTTTTTCTGTGCTCCGGTTACATAATAATCGACTGTAGCGCAATACCGAACGCCCCTTTTCCTTTCAATCTTAGTTTCTCCTAAAGACAGCCTTTCTGCTGACTTTCTCACAGTTTTCCATTTCATGTGGAAAACAACAGCTGGACACTAGCAATTCCATAACAGAAACAACTGAGCATAAACCAATTGCAGATAGTTTGCCTGCCGTTGTTGCAAGTCAGTAGTTAAATAAGGTGTGATGCGGTGTCATTTTCCGTAAAATGATTGTTATTTTTTATACGGATGCACACCTGAAGGTTTTTGAACTCCTGCGGTTTAAACTGTGCAACTGGAAGCAAAAAGAAATTGAGATGAAATACAGGAGAAAATGTGAATTGATAAATGAGTACTATTGAGCTTGGTGTTACTTTCACGCACAATAGCTTATTGTGTAACACGAATCTTGTTTTACCTTGGCACTGTGGTACTATACACTGATAGAGGTATATACGAATTATTATATTAATTATTCCCTTATTCAGGGTGATGTAGTTTTTAATTTCTCTTTCTGAATATACATATTTTACAAGCACTGTATAAATGTATATGAAACACATCTTTGACTATTATCCAATTTCTTTAAAGTAATGATTTGAAATAGCCAAATGTCACATTAATGAATTAATATTGTATTGTTCTTTATAGTGCATGCCAGCTTTGTACACCAAATGCAACAAATACTGTGTGGAGTCATTGCCAATGTGTATTAGCTGATGGCGTTGAGCGTGGTATTCTCACGGCAAACCGTATGATTCCGGGGCCTAGTATCCAAGTCTGTGAAAATGACAAAGTCGTTATCGATGTGGAAAATCACATGGAAGGTATGGAGGTTACACTCCATTGGCATGGCATTTGGCAACGTGGATCACAGTACTACGATGGCGTACCCTTTGTAACACAATGCCCAATTCAGCAGGGAAACACATTCAGGTAAGTCATTGTTTTACTGCTTAAGTTCGTTTATTCATGTGTTCATAATATGTATGACTACATTTTTTATAAATATTATTTTATGTTTTGTGTTAAATTAAAATATGGCTTGGATTCATTAGGTACCAATGGACAGGAAACGCTGGAACTCATTTCTGGCATTCTCACACTGGCTTGCAGAAAATTGACGGCCTTTATGGTAGTGTTGTTGTACGTCAGCCACCTTCACGTGATCCAAACTCCCATTTGTACGATTTTGATTTGACTACCCATATTATGCTAATAAGTGATTGGCTACACGAAGATGCGGCGGAAAGATACCCAGGTCGTTTGGCTGTTAACACCGGACAGGATCCAGAGTCGATGCTAATAAACGGAAAAGGGCAATTCCGTGATCCAAATACCGGATTCATGACTAATACACCATTAGAAGTGTTCACCATTACACCGGGCCGTCGGTATCGTTTCCGTATGATAAATTCTTTTGCATCAGTGTGTCCCGCACAAGTGACAATTGAAGGACACGGTATGACAGTCATAGCTACAGACGGCGAACCAGTACAGCCGGTTGTTGTTAACACGATCATTTCATTCTCTGGTGAGTACACACACATATGTATATGTATAATACTTGTAAGCAATAACTTATAAACTATCAAAATCGCTGTTTAAGTAAAAATAAGGGATTAATTTAATCGTGTGAAAAAAGCTAGTAGAGTCCTCAATGCAGAAATGCAATGGAACAATACGCTTTGGAAAAAAGATATTTACACCTAGTTAAAGTATATTCATGGGAAACAATCTTATAAAATTCATTTTCGCCGACAGGGCTTAATAAATCACGCCAGAAACAAATGCAGACATGAATTCTTGCAATCACATATGAAACGAACTATTAAGTTCGATGATTTAATCGAAGCTGTACATGCATGAACTTGTGAATATGCGCTGTATTCTATTAACTTAAAATGAGTAACATTCACTTAAACCCCCGCGCTTCTTATAGGCATTTGCTTAAATGACACTCCTACATGAGAAAAAAAGACATACACTCGGTCCATTGCAGTGAGAAACTTTTTTCTTGGAAGTTTATACGGATTAGGATTAAAGTGGGAGATTTGTTTTAATTTTTTTCATTCCATATACAAATTTATGTTGAATTCTGCTAAACAATTACTTAGGTGAACGTTACGATTTTGTTATCACGGCTGATCAACCCGTTGGTGCATATTGGATACAGTTGAGAGGCTTAGGCGAGTGCGGTATTCGTCGTGCACAACAATTGGCGATTCTGAGGTATGCCCGCGGACCATATCAACCAGCATCACCGGCACCAACCTATGATGTTGGTATTCCACAGGGTGTGGTGAGTACTGTTTACTTTTTTCTTAAGTCTTATTGTCCGCGGGTGAGCTAGCTGCAACGACTTAATTCATCGAAAGAATTAGAACGTTTTTAATTAACGTAATTTTGCTCTATTGGTTTATATTTATGTGTACATATATTTTTTTTTTTTTTTTCAATTGTGGTAAGTTTCAATGACTGACTTTTATTTATACACAACTATAAGTCAATATAATGGTAAGAATGAATGAATAGAGAAAAAACATATAAATTGTTCCGGTTTAAAACGTTTTTCTGTATTATACATATACTTGTGATATGCGGATAATAAATATAATAACCCAATAACATTTATTCCTAAGATTTTGTACATTTTGTACAGCTCTTCTGTTATAAAACTACATACAATATGTTAATTGTGCATGCAATTGTATAGCAATATTGAGCTTTTAAACAAAAATTCGCAAGTATATTTATTTACATTAATTTATTTAATGGTACACAATTTTAAATCATACCAAAGTTTGTTTTTAAAAGTAAAACTCATCAATCGAAGAAACTCTTGACCTTTTGCATGTTAAGGTAAAACAAAGCAATTAATTGGTCTTCGTTGATTTTATACGAATGCGAAAGTTACAATTATTTTCAAGAATTTAATTTCCGTTTGAAATGAGCTATGTATGTACATATTTATTAAACAACAGTGAAAAAATATAACAATGCGTTCTTGTATTATACAAAATCTCATGAATATCACATCGCAGTTACGCCGTCGTGCAAAAAACTTATTTTATTATTTCTTTTTTGGCCTACTCCCGGATCTTAGTCTGTAAATTTATATAATATTATTCCGCTGTACACTAATATATGCAAACATATTTTTCTTTCTTACCAAATATGCAATGAATTTTACAAAAACACTTTGTAAATGTATACAACACCAAAACAATATAACAACTTGGTCAACATTTATCAAATTGTGTATATGTTTAAACAATAAAACCTACCAATGTGGTGATCTGGGCCCCGTTCCCCGTCCAAATATTCCCAATAAAATGTAAAGGTAATGAACCCACTGGATGCTCAATGTAATCGAGAACGCGATGATGCTATATGTGTGAGCCAACTTAAAAATGCCAGAGAAATTGATCGTGCTATCTTGGACCCAAAACCAGATGTGAAAATTTTTCTGCCATTCCGTTTCTACTTGTACCCCGTCGAAGAACTTTTCCAACCAAACACTTATAACAGATTTTTGGGTAATTTAAAACTGCAAAATCAACAAAAAAAAGTGTTAATTATGATTATAATTTTTTGTTGTTTTTAGTTGCTCCAACTGGAGATCATGTAATTTCACTAATCGATGAAATATCGTATTTGTCGGCTCCAGCACCCCTTACTTCGCAGTATGATGATATCAATCCGGAGCAATTCTGTAATGGCGACAATCGCCCAGCTGACTGCGGAGAGAACTGCATGTGTACACATAAGATTGATATTCCCATGAACGCAATCGTTGAAGTCGTTTTAGTCGATGAAGGTAAATTTAATTTATATTAATGCGTATATAATACTAAATATTTTCTATTTTCTTATATTGCTACAAACACAAAATATATAATTTAATTTTCAGTACAACAACCTAACTTGAGCCATCCGTTCCATTTGCATGGATATGCGTTTAGTGTTATTGGCATTGGTCGTTCGCCCGATAGCAACGTGAAGAAAATAAACTTAAAACACGCCTTGGACTTGGACAGACGTGGTTTACTACATCGTCAGTATAATCTGCCTCCAAATAAGGACACCATTGCAGTTCCAAATAACGGTTATGTTGTCCTAAGGTTTAGAGCTGATAACCCTGGTAAAGAAATCAATTATGAGTGTACATTTCAAATAATGTATTAATTCCTTTATGTTTATCCTAGGCTTTTGGTTGTTCCACTGTCATTTCCAATTTCATATAGTCATTGGAATGAATCTAATATTACAAGTGGGCACGAATGCAGACTTACCTCCAGTTCCTCCAGGTTTTCCAACATGTGGTGATCATACACCGCAGATACCTATAAACTAAATACTTCTTTTAATAAATGTATAGATCGGACTACCAAGAATCTCCTCCAATCCTTTAGACATTTTCAGACTTAACCTAACCTAAACACTATGAAGTTAGAGTTCAAATAAATTATGTTATCTACCCTTTTAAATGGCAGGTTACAAGACACGCTTGTTAATATTATTACAAATCAATATGCAGCAGTCATATAAACTAGTGTTCTATCAAAATCAAATGGTTTTGTGCATTGTAATGTATGTAAAACAAATGTTAAACTTTTGTCACTTACAAAGACTTCCTCTTCACGATTTATCCTCTCACCTTTTCCCCAAAACCAGCTCTTTTTCTTCTATGTTTGTACATTTTTAAAACCCCTCTTTCTAAAGCATACATATACATATGTATCGTTTGTAAAGTTGGACGTAATTGCACAGTTATTGTTTATTTTTTATTTATTGTAACCATTATTCAAAATTCGCAGAAAAGAAATTTCTTCCTTCATGAAATACGTCTAACAATTAAACATAAGCTTTTGTACAGCATTTTTATATCTAGCTTAACAAAACCCTTAAATAAAATATAAAAAACATGAAACAAATTTGGTTCTACATAGCACTTTAAAAAATGTATAGACGAATTAGCAACAAAAATGTATGACTTTTTTATTGTAATATAATTTTTTCATAGGCATATTTATGTAGATTAATTATTTTATATGTGCGTTTCGCATTATCTCACAATCAAACAATAACAGTTTTCAAGAACGATAAATGAAGAGAAAACTGTGCACCACTTACTGTGCTTCAGTGTAATAGAGTTAAGTTCGAAAAATGAGTGAGTAGAAAAGAAATTACAGCGCGCAATTTATATTGTGTAACGATTTAGATTATATAAATAAAATTGAATATTTTTAGTTCCGTTTTTTAAGTTTTGGGTCTACACTTTTCCTAATATCTTATTAATACATTGCAAAGATATTTCTATATACCTGTACAGCAAAACCCAATCCTCAAAATTCTAAAGATGTGTACATATCAAGCACTCTTGTGATCAAACCATGTAAGTTTTTATTTTTATATTATATATACATACATTTATATTTAATCCCCTCTGCAAGTCTGTATTCAAAACAGAATGGAGTGTATTTCCGGATGAATTTGAAATACGATATCAATTTGTTTTTTTTTTTATTTCAATACTATTACCGTTATTTTATGATCTTAGGTAATGAATCCATTGGATGCCATATGTGATCGTAAGCGAGTTGACGCCGTGTGCGTCAATCAATTAGTAAATGCAAAAAGTATCGACAAGGGCGTGTTGATTGAAAGACCGGATGTGAAAATATTTCTCCCTTTTCGATTTTATGAATACCAACCCCGTGAACTATTTATTCCAAATACGTACAACAGATATTTAGGTAAGACTCTGCTGAAACCAAATTATATCTATTATTAAATACTTTATTTATTTGTTAAAATAAAGTTGCACCCGGAGCTGATCACTTGATATCGTTAATCGATGAAATATCATACGTATCGCCACCATCACCGATGTTGTCACAGTTTGAGGATATTCCAGCTGACTACTTCTGTAACGGTGACAATCGCCCTCCGGATTGCGGACGAAATTGCATGTGCACTCACATGATTGACATTCCTCTCGGTGCTATAGTAGAAGTAGTACTCGTGGACGAAGTTCAACAAACAAACCTTAGTCACCCTTTTCACTTGCATGGGACATCTTATTATGTCATTGGTATGGGTCGATCACCCGACACAGCTGTGAAAAAAATAAATCTTAAACACGCCTTGGACTTAGATCGGCGAGGAATGCTGAAAAGAGATTTCTCAAAACCTGCATTAAAAGATACCGTAGCAGTGCCAAATAATGGATATACAGTTCTACGATTTCGCGCTGATAATCCTGGTTTTTGGTTATTCCATTGTCACTTTCAATTTCATATAGTTATCGGAATGAACCTTATCATACACATAGGAACGCAGAAAGATTTACCACCAGTGCCTCCGAACTTTCCCCGTTGTGGTCACCATTTGCCGTCAATAAATTTGCTATAGAACTTACAAATGCAATTTAAATCATGCCAAATCATTTTACTTGTTCAACGTGTTTTTCTTACAGTTTTAGTTTCAACAAACTGATATATTTTCTTACTAAAGTTAATTCGGTGTGACTTGTATACCAATACATAATCTTGTTTGTAAAGAAGGACATTTTCTTTTACCGTAAATGTATATTTATTGTTTTATTTCAATTATTAATTTTAGTAAGTACGAGTTTAAACTATTTAATGAATAGTTCTGTCATATTTATGTTTAAATAAAAAATAATCTTAAAATCGGTTAAAGCTTTCTTTTACATGATATGCATACATATCAGCATAATAACAAGGAGGCAAAAATATTTTAAAGACATTAATACTACATTGTTGAGATTACTTCAAACTAGTTTCTTGAATTAGTTCCTTCTTACAGGTGTCGACTAATTTCTTCTTCTTGTACATTATATAATATATTTAATTCTTGTGGCATGTGAATTCGAGTTATCGAAGTTTAAATGTAGTGCACAACTTCAGAAAATTATTCTTGTGGGATTTTCGCATTTTGGTGATGCCAAGGTAAGAAACTATGCTACAGTTATAATCCTTCGGAGAACAGAGATAACTTTTAAGAGAATAAGCAATTTTCCTTAAAAAGATTTTTATTCGTCAAACACGGTTGTATAAGTTGTGCCCAGGTGTGAACCCTCTATTATATAAGGTAATAATTTGCGTTTGATAATTTTGTGATGTCGTTATGTCAGTTCTAAAATAAAAAAAATATGAAAACACATGGCTTTTGTTATTTAATTGATCGCACTGTGTATTACCACTACAGTCATTGCTCAATTTATTCCAAAGTCTTTGTTGATAACACAAATTAAAATAGTGAGAATTTCGAAAAACTATCAAACACATCTTGTTGTAATTACTCCATGGAACCTGAAACCAAGAGATCCCTTATAGGTTTTTGCATGGAACATATCTAGTTTTTGACAGTTGTCAAATAAGCGACATGAATGTCAATAGGTTTCTGGTCAAGTTTCAAAATTAAAAACAAATACACCCGTCGAGATTCTTTGTAAAAACAAAAAAAAATTCCAATTCCCTTGCTAGCAAAGAAGTATTTTGCGGCATGTTCGTGAACTATTAATGTTTAAGCTATTATATCGCATACATATAATAGAAATATATACATACACACATATTTTATCAAAAAATGTCCTCAAGTAAGTTAAAGAAAACAATGCCGAAGCTGGTATTAAAAATTATGTTATTTATGCAGGTGTTCCAAAAAGGCTTAAGAGACGCAAAAAGCACCGTGTTTTAAAACATGCAACCAGTGAGGAAGAAATTATCGATGTTAGCTCAACAATTTCTACAACTGCAACCGCCAGAGGGGTTAGCCGCGAAATCAATGAAAAAACTCGCAACTCTGGTCTTACATCTAAATCAGTTACGCCACCGTCTCTAAAGGCAATATCAGGAAAAAAACGAAAAGGACGTGGGAAGGATAGCGGCACGTCCAGCGATGAGGAACGTTGGCTGGACGCTATCGAGTCTGGCAAGTTAGAAGAAGTCGATGATGAACTGAAAAAAATAAAAGATCCAAAATTAATGACTGCCAGGCAGCGTGCGATGTACGAGCGAAGTACGGATAAGGAACCTAGTCCCGGTGGTGAAATTTTAATGTCACTACCCACTGGCTATAAAGAAAAAGTAATGACGGCCGAGGCTATGGAAAAAGCCCTATTGAAGTCTCAAAAACGAAAACAACTCGCTGATGAAAAGCGGGAAAAAGACAAACGTAAGACAATGGAACGACTTTTAAAGAAACAAGAAACTAAACAACGTTCGCAGGGTAAAAACAAAGCAGTTAAAATATCAGAACCACTAATAACATATCGAAACACATATGATAAAATAACAATATCGTTACCTTCAGACTTTCAATTTCCCCTTCGAGTCCAAGCGCAAAGGGACCCTCCTAAGCCAGTTATTTGTGGTATACCTGGGTGTGAAAATCTTAAAGTATACAACTGCTCTAAAACGAATATTCCCCTCTGTAGTTTCGCCTGTTATAGAAAGAACGTTGCTGCTGTTAAAGAAATAATGTGTTAAGCTATGCTTTTATTAATAAATAAACTGATTTATACATATTTATTGATTCTGAACAAAATTATTTATAATTTCCTGCTGCTCCGATTCAATAGTTTGAAGATGATGATATTCACTTTTTAAACGCTCTAATTCAATTGATTTTTCTAATATTTGACTCTATAATTTTAAATAAAATGTTAATTTCTTTACCAAACGTGTGCGTGTATTTGCACTTGTAAATATACGTACTTCAAAAATCTGTTGTTCTGCCTGTCTTTGCTTGGCTATCGTTTTCAGAAGGTTTTGGGTACTTATTGCTCGAATCCTTTCCTGCTCTACGTCTTTTGAAAAAACATGAAATATTTTATGAAAATCCTCAGAAAATCGTTTGAATTCTTGAAGCTCTGGAAATAAACAACAACTTAGTTTAATGCTTTATCTTTTAAACTTTATTCGAACTATTTGCAAACTCTATGCATTCTTCTCTCAGGTCATTTGCATCCGATGCAATTTTCGGATCTTGAACTCGAAGTCGATATATGTCGTCAATAAACAATCCAGCTTTTTGCAATTCCTCAGCCATTTCAATAAAAATTGTTGTAAATTTATAGTAAGAAAATAGTTTGTTACTACGTTGGATTTTGGTTGCTATGCATGGAACCAAACATTAAATATAAATAGCTTAGCACTGTGAAAGCATCTGTCAGATTAAAAGAAATAAGAAAAAGACTAGAATTAAATGTTTGGATATTTGAAGCAAATTTTCTTAACCTTTTGTAAATAGTTATCAAACAAGTGCTGAAAAGAGTCATTTCTTTCATTCATCCCTGGTCATTAAAATATTTAAGGTGAAATTCTGCAATGACACTTATTGAACCCATCCGCAGACCAAGCGAATTTCCTTATTGGTTTCTGTAAGGAAGGTTATGGTATCTGCTTTCAAGATGACAGCACAATTTGAGAAGCTGTCGAATTTATCATTCTGCCTGTCATATCAGCGTTTACGTCCTTTATTTTACTTTTCCCTTTAGAATACACAAAAACTTGTACATAACTATAGAGTGAAATTAAATTATAAAACTAATTTTTAAAAATTAGTTGTTTACACACTGTATTAAGATCACTCTGAATCAACAACGCCCTAAATCAAACAGACAATATCAAGTGTTATGCCCTTAGTTGAGTGTTTCAGCAACTTTGCTGAACACACTTAGATCACAGCCACAAAATTGAGGGTAACAATAGTATCAATGAAATAGCTAGCAATATGTCTGGCGACCAGAAAACCCTATTGAAAGGTCATCCATCACAGTATGTGAAATTAAATGTTGGTGGTCGGCTGTTCTATACTACAATTGGAACTCTAACTAAACACGATACCATGCTAAGTGCCATGTTTAGTGGGCGTATGGAGGTTCTTACGGATTCAGAAGGTAAAATGAAATGAACATGTTAGCAAGTCCTTATTTAAATAATTAAACTTTTACTTGGAGCCAAAATCTCTGACTAAATACGTGTGAATAATATAATACTAACCCCATTTCCACGTACTTCTTTGTTTATACCTTATCCAGGCTGGATACTTGTCGACCGCTGTGGCGCGCACTTTGGGACAATTCTAAATTACTTAAGAGATGGAACAGTTCCCTTACCAGAATCCCACAAAGAGATCGCAGAACTTCTGGCCGAAGCAAAATACTATTGTATCACAGATTTAGCAATGTCTTGTGAGAGAGCATTAGTAAGCAATCATGAACCGAAACCCATATGCCGAATCCCACTTATTACATCGCAGAAAGAGGAACAACTTCTAATCAGTTCATCGCCGAAACCGGTAGTTATCCTGCTAGTGAATCGACACAACAACAAATATTCCTATACAAGCACTTCTGATGACAATTTGCTAAAGAATATTGAACTTTTTGACAAATTATCTTTAAGATTTAGCGTGCGTATACTTTTCATAAAAGATGTCATTGGGTCAAGCGAAATATGCTGTTGGTCCTTTTATGGTCATGGGAAAAAAGTTGCAGAAGTGTGTTGTACGTCTATAGTGTATGCAACAGATCGTAAGCATACAAAGGTTGAATTTCCTGAAGCACGTATATACGAGGAAACACTGCAAGTGCTTCTCTATGAAAACCGGAACG
This sequence comes from Eristalinus sepulchralis, assembly GCA_944738645.1. Taxonomy (NCBI): domain Eukaryota; kingdom Metazoa; phylum Arthropoda; class Insecta; order Diptera; family Syrphidae; genus Eristalinus; species Eristalinus sepulchralis. Next base: position 63,105,823 of record OX122886.1, read on the forward strand.
CTCCCGATCAAGAGCTCTTACAAGCAACGTCATCCGTACGTGGTGGAGTTGGAGCTTCCGCCATGCAACAATACACTAGTGACGAAGAAGATGAACGAACACATTTAGCCCGGTTGCGTTTAAATAAACGCAACAATGCCATATGATTTGCGCTTCAACCCAAGGAGGTGGCCGTTTAGAATACTAACTGCATCCATTACCAACATATGTGCGGTGGCGCAAAACTGCCAAAGAAAAACGGGCGCAAACACACAGATATAACACTATCAGTTTTATTTTAAGTTCACCAAGAGTTAGGAAACGAAGAATCAACGAAAGCCTGATTTTAACATTATTTCCTTATCACAGAATTATTTTGATTCTTTAATAAGTAACCTACACCGAAAAGAAAATATTTAGTCAAATTTATTTATTAATTTCAATTATTGGCATATGTTTCTTAAATTAACACGATTTCTCTAACCTTACCAAAAAAAAGAAAATAAAGGAAAAACAAATGAACTGACTGAAACTCTTCAATAAAGGCTTTTTGTCTTGATTCACCTTACGTAATCAATTTTGTCTGTTAAAAGTAAAACTTGATTTAATATGAGAATGTATTGAAAATATTAAATTATTTTTCTATTAAAGTTTACGTGCGAAAATAGTATTCATGTATTTCTGGACTCTAATTCGAAGACCTTATTTGAATTAAATCAACGTTGCTCATCAACTTGTACTGCATAATAGAAACTAAATTTATTCGTTCGTGAGTGTTCTTTCAAATAACAAAACGTAGTTTGCAACGAAATGGTTGCGATTTTTTGGCAATGTATCATTTACGAGTGTTGCGTCAATAGAAGCAAAACTCCAAATAGATAACCCAGAACAATTCAAACATTCTATGCATTATTTTTATTTAAATAAATTTAATTTTATTATTTGCCTTTTAATTGATATCGTCTACAAATTCTGTATTGTTTTAAATTATTTTGCTCTCAACCTGCCGTAAAAAAATCGCCTTCGCTTGCATGAAAGGAATGATTTTATTTAATTACATGCATACAAGATAAACGTGAAACCGAAGCATAGAAATGAAATACATTTTGGAAACGTTTCAAAACAATTATACTTTGACTGCTTAAAGGTCTGAAAATTAAAAACATTGATCCTTCGTAATGCTCAGATTCACGGAGATATCATATTTTTTGTTCATTTTTTTACTTTCGTTTTTTTTCCATTAAGGCGCACTCGTAGTAACGAATGTGTTTCTATATGAAATACGATCTTAAGTTTACGTCGTTGATGATGTAGTTGACGCTGATGTTGATGAAGTTGCTGCTGATGATGCCGAAGTGGAGGAAGAATTCGAAGACGATGTGCCACTGTCGCATTCGTTCGACATTGAGACAACAGTTGCCGATTCATCAGTCTTCAAACGTTTGGTTGTATTTTCAGCATTTTCTGTGTTCTCTGTTGATATTGGTGACCCACAACGCTTTAGCGTTTGCAACAGTTTAACATCAGCGGCTTCAGAATCAACAATTTGTTTAGCCAGCAGAACCGGCTCGGTATCATCTTCGTTGAGTTTAGTTGGTAAATCGAGAATTTTTTCTTTAAAACAGACGATGACTGCTGTCATATTGTCGCAACCGGTCCCATCCCCCATTGTATTTGGCGCAAGACATTTGTCAAAGAGCTAAGAAATTATTGTTTGTATTAGTGATTAAATACTCTTTATATTTCTTACCTCTTCACAAATCTGTGATATTTTTTTCTCACCACCCTTAAGTCTTTCTCGAACAAATTGTACGACCTCCTCACTGGACATAAAGTTCCATATTCCGTCACAAGCAAGTATCATGAATTCGTCATCATGACCAATGATAAGTTTCTTTACATCTGGTAGGGCTGAGATCATTTGTTCTTCCGGTAACAGATCCGCATTCTGCCCAATTAAAAAAGCAAACATTTTTAAATAATATTACAGAGCAAAAAAAAAAAAAAAACAGTATACACACCGTTTTATAAGCATGGTCTCCAATTGCTCGTGACAAGTTAAGGCCACCATTGACCCTACCATCAAGAGTCACTCTTCCTCCAGCTTTTATTATGCGGGCACATTCTTCGTCGTCTTCTGGTTTATGGTCAAGGCTCATCTCTATAGCTCTTCCATTACGGCAAACAACACACCGCGAGTCCCCAGCATTTGCAACATACAAATCACGTCCGCTCAAAAGGGCGACAACGGCTGTGCACCCGCTATCTTTTCCAGGTTCTTCGATCATATTTGCGCAAAATTGCTCGTTTTCCATTGCCTCCTCTTCATCCTCTTCGTCCTCTTCTTCGTCATCATCATCGTCGTCATCGTCTTCTTCATCATACTCTGACCCAAAGTCTATTAGCCTACCATCGTCATCCGTGCTTGAATTTTCCTCAGCTTTATTTCACGGATAAATATAAGTATGAAAAAAGGCTATTGGTAAATGCGCAAGTAACAAACCTTGAAAATCTGCATCGCTATCAGAGGAACTGTCGTCGTCCATATCAGTTGAAGAGATGCCCGATTTTGCTACTTTTTTAGCTGCGCGACTAAGCGCCTGCGATTTTCCGGATGAAGTTGCTGCAGCAGCGCACTCACGAGATGATACTCCACCATTTTGTTGCTTAATATTGGTATTTTTTGTTGTTGCCTCAGTGGAGACGGCATCTGACGATGAAACTCTTTCAGATGTTGATTTACACGATGTTATACATCCGTTTTGTATAGTTTCTTTAATTAAGCTACTATCAGGACTACATGAAGTTGATGAACCATTAGATGTTACATGTTCTTTTATTTCAGAACATTCTTTAATTTTATTCGAGCTGCTGCTGACGGTCGAATCGTCTTCCGTTTCTATTTTCGATTCTGAAATTTCTTCAGGGGATTCCACTTTTAACTTCGACGAACATGAAGCAGACTCATCTATGAAAAGTATAACATAAGAATAATTGAAAAATTCACATCTCGAAATATAATACCATTTTCGATTCGCTGACGTCTTCCACGTAAAAATGGAGATTGCGGTTTTGAACCACTCGGGCCGTCGATAATTTTATTTATACTTGGCATCGAAGGAGCTACAACCGACCCAGTGCAATTTCCGGCTCCCTTATACTTTTCAAGTACCGCATCGAGCGGTAGCGCGCCTTCTTCCCGCAACTCGGCTAAGTCCTCCACTTCTGCATCTTCATCATCATCTGCCACTTCACTGTCTTCCACATCAAGGTTACGTTCTCCAGCCAAAACTTTTAAGATTTCAATCACATCGGTCTCCAATAATGTTGCGTCAAACCCCAGAAATGCATTCTTTAGAGCAAGCTCAAAATCACCATTTTTGTATGCTTCAAGCTGCTTCAGGAAGTTTGGTAATTTATCCGCACAATAGGCTGCAACCTCAGCGCCACCATGCCCATCATATACGGCAAAGAATGATGTGTTTGTGTCAAAATTAAGAATTGAGTTATGTGCATCCTATCAATTAATTTATTAATGAATTATGTTCCATACATTTTATATTCAAATTAATGGGCGGCAAATTTACTCGGAAACTTTAACTCACCTCTTGACTATTCCGCCATCCTTGCATAGAACTAGCACCGACGGATAGAAACTCCGTAATCTCATCCGTAGATTCCTTGTCCACTTTTGGTTCGGATAAGTACGCACCCATAATCGCGCCCTCCTCTTCAATTCAAACTGCTAATTCAAAAGTGATTTTTTATAAATTGATATCCACTATTCGGATTTGTAGTTTTTTTCATTAATAGTTCACCACTCGAGGCGACAGTCTTCCGAATATTTTCGCTCTCTATGCTTCTCCCCTACTCTGTTCTTCACTCTTAAATGGCGTCAACAATGTTTTTTTGTTTTTACACCTTGTGGCAAACTAGCAGACAAGGAAGGATATATATGCAAGTACTTTGAAAATGTAATACTTCACATATTCTCACCACACGCTCTATGAAGGTTCACTATTTTGTGTATATCTAAAGCACAGTCACCTCGAAAACTTCCTATACTTTATTGTGAGCCACAACAGAGGTATACATATATTTTTCTTTAGTCAACCGATTTAAAAATAAATTCTATATGATTTAATTGCGATGATCCTCACATACCGACCAAACACAATTATAGAACGTAAGAGAACAAATTCGTGAATGGCGGACAATGTGCAAATTTTTACATCTTTAGGATGTTATCTCATTTCCACGCGCGCAATTCGCCACTTCTGATTTATAATATTGTTACCGGTGACTTTTCATATAACTATCTCTGTTCCACACATGATGGTGTCCCTTAAAATAAAGATGAATACTATTTCTTACCTCTTTCATTGCGCTGTTGCCAGATAAAGACAAGTCGATCGGAATTCCGTACGCGGATTATATTCGGTATTCAAGACATCTGACCAGTAATAGATATCAAATAAATGTGATAGTAGGTACTCCCTATGCAAGACTAAAGCAATTCAAACGCAACTCTAGTTTTCACTACCTTTTTCTAGCAGTCAGAATTTTACTAATATTACTATTGAAATTAAAACTCGGAGATATCATATTGAACTTTGTATATATTTACTCCATTTATATATTTGCATCGTACCAATTCGGAAGCTTACTTCGATCTTCTAATTTTTCTGTATTTATTTAGTTTTGTTATAAAGGGGAAAGTAATATTTTAATAACTACACAAAACAGAAAAAAACAATATAATTTCATTTTACAACAATTTAAACATATTCACATAATTTAATATTGTTAATATTATTTTTTTTTTTTTAAATTCTTAATCTTAAGAAATTGTGAAGCATTATTTCATTAAGCTTTTGTGGGTTTTTGGGAAGATTTACTCCGTTTTCCTCAGATGAAATTTTTTTTCCAGTTTTCAAGCATTAATTGATTCATTAAAAAAATTATATTTAAAATTTGTAGTTGAAACGGAACGGAAATAATGGTAACAAATAATAAAGTAAAGTAATAAATTAGTAAGTATGTAAATCTGTTCAGCATGCTATTATTTCCTCTCTTTTATCTACGATAGGGATGTTCTTTTTCCAGATATCTCGTCGGGTCATTTTGCTAAGAGGCGATCTTTATGGGCAATCAAGCAATTTAAACATTATTCATTTTCTTATTTTTTATTTAATCAAATTTGTTTTTATGATAATTTCACATATCACCCCTTTTTGTTATAAAATACAATAGTCTTCTCTTTATTAATTGTGCTTAAATTCATGCAGCCGAATAATTTAATATAACTAAATAAATGAATTGGATTTACCAACGGATTTGTCGGGACATTTAACACATCATCAGGATGTCCGGTTTCTGATATATTGGAACGAATGGCTGCCTACTAGCCATCGTTAGATCTATAGAATTCTTACCGTCTAGCCCCTAGGGTATTTATTGTTACTATTACAATATAAAACACTTCTACAGTACCTAGGTATGTCATCGGTAAAGAGAAATATTTAGCCTTAAGTAACAAATTCACGTTAAGCAGAATATGCAAGATATAATAATATTTTTTGCCTTAGAAGTCTATTACATGAAAGTAAGCAGCATGCGTGCATACATACATATGCATACAAATGCATAAAACACATATGTTATCTGTAATGATAATTTTATGCCTTCAGTTAAAGTGTGCTGGATTGAATTTGCGCATGTTAAATTCTTTTTTTCGATATCCTTGAATTGAAATACTGCATTATTATCTGGCATTTGTATTCTATTGGCTTGGTTTGTTGAATTTTCATCTGGAAACTTGTATTGCATTTTCCTTTTTAACACTTGGAGATTCATATGGTTTTTATATACATAGGGGAAGATATTAAAAGAAAAAAGTAATATTACATTTTGTTCTGATTTTCTAATATATATATACAGTAGTTTATTAAATATACTATATTTTTTGTAAGGTTGTTATAAGGTATGTTGGTCTAAAATATAGTTATTTCCAGTTATTATCGAAGCAGGGATACAACAAAAAGAGTCTATAATCTAACAAATCTATACTAATACGTATATCTCTCGTCGTAACTGAGTAATTTATTATCGCATTCCGCAAGCATAGCTCCACATACCTTAAACTCCGCACAAGAAGAAAAACCGAAATAGAAGTAGTAGTGTTTAAGGAAGAAAAATAAATATCAATCTTTGTCATACATATACCATAACCTAGCAACATACATAGCCTTTATGTATATATATGTGTAGAAATGTGCTTTATGATTTTGTTCCTAGCATTCAACTGGTATTTGTCCTTCTTTCAATTTTGTAAGCCTTTGGTACTATTTCAAAAAATTGGTGATTTTCACATTTCAATGGCATATCGTAGTGTGGTAATGAATACAGTTCAATTCGAAGTCATTGAGATTTTCCACATTAAGTTTTTGCATGAATATTGCGGTCCTTCATATGGATTAAGACAAAGCAATATGAATTTATTTTAATCCTTTAAAGCTTAAGGTTAATTAGGTAATAAAATTGATCCTCTTCGATATAATTTGATCATCGTTTATGTACATACATATGCATGTATTAATAATATAATTAGTTTGTTAAAAAAATAAGAACGAGAACTGATGTTGGTGAGGATGTAATCACAATGTTACTCGCTTTTCTAGTGACACAAGTAGTGCCCAAATTAATATACATACATATGTTAGAGTTAATGTATCTTGATGTATGATTCAAAACAGATAAATTTTAACGCTAACTTATTATTTGCCCTCATCAAATTGAAATTCACCAAAACAATTTCTAAAATAAGCCCTCTGTTCCACGCACTGTAAAGCTCGTAACGGCGTCTTGTTAAAAACTGAGCTCATCAAAACCATTTGCTTAAATTTCGTAATTTTTTCAGGTTATACAAAGTGCAGAATGAAAGGACAATTCTCTTAGTTTGGATTTTTTCTTGGATTTCTAGTTTTCGATCCGGATCATCCAATAGCTGATATCGTCAAATATACTCTGACGCCAATACTGGAATATAACTTTAAGGACTTCATTGTCACACCCTCACATACCTATCCATTTAAGGTATCTTCTTTTAGCTGATCACATATAATATTTGGGTTCTATTCCCATTTTGTGATGACAAAATTATCGTCTATCCCCCTATAGTAGAAGATGCGGTAATAATTGTGAATGTCTGCTATCGAATTTTTCGTAAAAACTAAATATGCAATGTGAAACTCAGTTCGTGGACACAAAATGATTATATAGCAGTAGACACAACTATAATAATAATATAATATGTACATATATACAATAATAATTATAATAATAATAATAATAATAATAATAATAAAGGGAAATCGGAAAAATGCGTTAGCGCACAATAAGGAAGGCGTGTGGCGTTGACCCGAAACCTTCCCCGTGTGTCGGGCTCGTTCTTGTTACCGACTAAAACTCCTTCATAACCCTTCTGGCGTCTGACCCACCCCCCGGGACCGCTGTTTGCACTACTTCAGGGGATTTGTCATGTTTCTCTTACGAGATTATCTTGCGGGCTCAACTGTTTCCCGATCGACTTCTTCTTCTCTTTTTTTTCCTTCTAAGAGTGTGTTCTATGAACGTGTGAGCCATCTGCCAGTTTCTGTTGCTGTCTACCATTTTCTCTACAACGTTCTCTGGCGTGATCTCGCCGACGCTTCTCACCAGAGCTGCATGTTCAGACACCCATCTGTTGCATGTGAAAAAGGTGTGGTAGGCATTATCTGTTGTAGAGTCTCCGTACTGACAGGCTGGACTATCTTTTTTGCCGATCTTGTGGAGAAAAGCGCTAAAGTAACCGTGTCCGGTGAGGAACTGAGTGATGTACGTTCCAACTGTGTATGTTCCTTATCAGTCTTGCTGTCCATCGCCCTCTGCCTTCTAAGTTCCATCGTTCTTGCCACTTCTGCCTTGTGTGCTGTTTTGCCTCCTCGGTTGCCGCTTCGAGGACGATTTCAGACTTATTGTCATAGACGTATTTCCTTTCTGCTGCAAGAAGATCTATGGGGGTTACTCCTGCAACCACAAGGACGACTGCTTCTGAGACTGTTCGGTATGAGCTGGCAACTCGCAGGGCCCCACGCCTTTGTACAGCCGCTATCTGTTTTCGATATTTTTCTTGTTTTAGCGAGTCTGCCCAAATTTCACTCCCCTACAGGAGAATGGCATGAGTTGTGGACATTAGTTGCTTTCGTTTGCTGGCTGTCGGTCCACCTACATTCGCCATAAGTCTGCTAAGAGAGGTAATTGTTTTTGAGGCTCTTTCCGTTGCAGTCTTTATTTGTTGCCAGAAAGTTAGCTTTGTGTCGAGCCTCAGTCCCAAGTATTTTACCGCTGCACTGCTTCGTATCACTTCGGTATTCGGTGGGAATCCTCTTCTTCGTCGGTAGGACTATCTCGGTTTTTTCGGTTGCCAGACTTAGCCCGTGGTCATCCATCCATGAGCTCACACGTCGCATGACCTGGGATAACTTCCTTGGCGCGTTTTCGGTGTCTTTTGCCGTAATCACGGCCGCAATGTCGTCAGCGTAGCCAACCAGGAAGGTGTCTTCAGGCATGTCCATGCGTAGGATATCATCGTAGGAGATGTTCCAGAGTTCTGGTCCAAGAATTGATCCTTGTGCTGCGCCTGATGTTACCTCTTTTCTCCGAGGGCCTTCTGTTGTTCCGTATACCAATACTCGATCCCTAAGATAGCTTTTCACTATTCGTAGAAGATACGATGGGGCGTGAAATCTCCTTTCGAGTGCATTGAGGATATCGCCCCACCTGGCCGAGTTGAAGGCGTTTCGTACATCCAGAGTTGCTAGCAGCACAATCTTCTTGGAGTAGTTATTGCCCTGTTGAGCAGTTTGAGCTGCGGAGACTACTTCTTTAATGGCTCCGATCGTAGATCTGCCACTCCTGAATCCGTGGTGTCTTTCTGCCAAGTCACCTCCTGCTTGTACTGCCGCTATCAGACATGGTTTCAGTAGCTTTTCATAGAGCTTTCCCGCTGTGTCTAGCATGCATAGGGGCCTGTACGCCGATGGAGAGTCCGGGCTCCCTTTGCCTTTGCTGATGAGCACAAGGCGTTGTTGCTTCCAGCTCTTGGGGAACACGCCTTCATCGAGACATCTGTTGAACATGTTCAGCATCAAGTGCGGGCATGTTTGGGCGATGAATTTCAACACTTCTGCTGGGATTCCATCAGGACCGGGGGCTTTTTTGTTTTGTAGCGACTGTACCGCCATCAACAACTCTTCTTCGCTAAAGGCTGGAATATCCTGCCGTTGGACAAGTGTGCTGTCGGGTGGTCTGACTGGGTGAGTTGGGAAGAGTGTGCTTACGATACTGTCCATTTTTTCTTCGTTGAGGACGGGGGTTACCGTCTGCGCTCCGAGTTTCCGCATAATAATCTTGTAGCCCAGCCCCCAGGGATCGATGTTGATGTCACGGCGGAGATTCTCCCACTTCTGTTTCTTGCTTGAATTGATGGCTTTCCTGAGCTCTGTTCTCTTGTTTCTGAAATCTACTTCGGCATCGCCCGTGGATTAGAATCTCTTCTACTTCTTCTGGTGACTATGCGTCGAAGTTGTAAGCATCTCTTGTGCCGCTATCTCCTCTGTCCACCAGTAAACTGGGTCTCGCTTTCCGGTAGTGCCCCTCGTTCTAGGCATGGAGGAATCACAAGCCAAACGGATTAGTTGTTGAAGTTCCACTTAGAGGCCGACTATGGTTTCTATTTGGGGGTTGTTGGTACTCTTCCACGTCAAAGATGATGTACTGGTGGTCGCTGCCTGTGTAGTTTTCAATGACTCTTCAGTTTTTAATCCGAGCGGATGTTGAATCGGTCGCAAAGCTTACATCTGGGATTGTACCACGATACCCCGGCCTCCTGAAAGTTGGGGTGTTACCCACGTTCACTACGTTAAGGCCTCGCCTCGCAGCCATTTCGAGTATTTGCCTTCCTCGAGTGTCTGTAGTTGGCATCCCCTACTCTTGGGTTCTAGCATTGACGTCACCAGCTAACAATACCTCTCCTTCTGTGTTAGAAATGAAGTCTTCCAGGTCTTCAAGCTTTTGTCGGAACACATCGATCCTATCGCTTGGGCTGAGATAGGTGCTTATTATTGTGAGTCCCTCTGATTTCATCCACACAAAGGCTCCTGTGGACATTCGCTTGGATTATCCTGGTCATTTTGAGGAAGGCTTCTTCGCTAGTGCGAGTGCCTACCGGAACACTTGGCACCGGCCTGACTCTGGCACATGATCTACTTTTTGCGGGGGCGTTTCGAGGTCCGTGCATAAGCAGCACTTAGGTGGGTTTTCGCAGTACTTCCTTTTATGTCCCTTTTCGCCGCAGTTGAAACACAATCCTCGTCCCTTTCTATCTATGTAACTGCATGTCGCTTGTCGATGTCCATATCCGAAGCACCTGAAGCAGCGTGTAACTTCAACTCTCTGTCGGATTCTCCTTTTATGTCCCTTTTCGCCGCAGTTGAAACACAATCCTCGTCCCTTTCTATCTATGTAACTGCATGTCGCTTGTCGATGTCCATATCCGAAGCACCTGAAGCAGCGTGTAACATCAACTCTCTGTCGGATTCTGCATTGAACACATCCGATTCTGATCGTTGGAGTTTTCAGTAGTTCGAGAGCTGCTCTAAGATTTACTTTTACAATGGCTATCCTTAGAGCGCGTCTGTTCTTCCCTGTGATTCCAACTTGTATTTCCGTGAAGTCTGCAGCAATCTTTTTATGGCATCCTGGACTCCTTCTGCTGTGGTCAGTTCATCTAGGTCTCTGATTTCCAGCGACATCTTTGGTTCCAAGTTTTGGATGCTTGCTCTGTCACCTAGGATTTCCTTAAGAGAATTTCCGAAAGCCTCTTTGCCCTTTGTTTTTGATCCGAGCTGTAAGAACACATCTCCAGATTTCGTTTGCCGTACGGTTTTGACGATAGTTTCGGTGTCATCTGGGTTTGCTTTACTTCGGATTTCTCTTAAAATATCGGTGTACTTTTCGTTTCCTCTTGGTTTTATGAGGATAGCGTTGGAGCGCGGCTCACCGTTCCTTCTCAATCTCGTTTTCTTCTTTTTGGCCCTATTTTGAGCTTTCGTGAGCTTACGCTCGGGTTTGCTTTCTAAGACCTGTTCGGTTTCTTCTCTCTTCTTCAAAGTGTTTGCGAAGGTCTCCGCCGTAGAGCATACCGGGGCCAAGGTCGCTTCTTCTCGAAGTTCTTCCTGTGAAGAGTTTCTTGTTCTTTTATCACCACCTTTTACAAGAGGACTCGAAGATGGTCTCTTGGCGGGTATCGGTTTATTTTTTGATGTTCCGGAAGATTTTCCGATTCCTTCTCTGTGCGTCTGTTCCGGGATATTAATCTCAGTGGTGTCTGGCTCGAGAGTTTGACAGCCTTGATCTACCACTTTTTTGGCTTCTTTTTCCCATTTGGGCTTATCCATAGCCTCTTCTAGGGCTGCTATTCCGTTTTTGATGTCCATACTGATATTTTTTTGTTTAGTGCATGCCAGTTTCATGGACTTAAGAATTTGCATGCATTCTTCTATTACATTGGGAAACAGATCGATATTTTTCCCGTGCTTTTCATCGAAGATATTTCGGCTTACGCTAGTTTTAAGGACTGGTGTTTGATCAGTACCGAAATCAAGCGCAGAATCACTCTTGCTAATCGCTGTTTCTTTGGGCTTAAGAGGCAATTGAGTAATAAAGCCCTCTCCCGAACGACCAAAGTAACTTTGTACAACACCTTGATCATCCCTGTCCTGCTTTACGGCGCAGAAACCTGGACGTTACTAAAAGCGGATGAGGAAGCCTGTTCGAGAGAAAAGTTCTGCGTACGATTTTTGGTCCTGTTTGCGTTGATGGCATCTGGAGGAGAAGATTCAACCACGAACTGTATGGGCTGTACGGCGGCATGAACCTAGTCAAGCGTCTACGGATACAACGCTTAAGGTGGCTAGGCCATGTAGAGCGGATGGACAGCACTGCTCCGGCCCGAAGAGTCTTCGAATGCGAACCACAGGGACAACGCAACAGAGGACAGAGGACTGAGATGGCGCACACAAGTGGAAATGGACCTCAAGCAACTTGGAGTGCGCAACTGGAAGCAGCTGGCAAGAGATCGTGCTAGCTGGAGAGGCATGTTGGTTGAGGCCCAGGTCCGTCCCGGACTGTAGCGCCATCCGAAGAAGAAGAAGAAGTTTGATCTTGTCCTGAGCTTCTCGTTGGTGGAGGTGTCCCAGTTAGCCTCGAACTTTTCCTAAAAGGATTTCTACTGGTTTTACTTGTAGCTATACGGTCTGCGAGAGCCAAGTGTGCCACTCCCACAGAAACGTTTTGCTTATCTTTTTCCTTGCAGTCATTGTATATCGACGTCTCGGAGCCCGCGAGCTCACTCCTGACAGACGCCGGTACAGGGGATCCGACTCCCTGCACCGTAACATTTTTACTCCTCTTTTCTCTATCCATATTTGATTTATTATTCTGTGTTTCTTCACATAGTTGTTTTGTTGGTCCGCGTGGTATTTTGTTTCCCACTTACCCTGCATTTCTGCTGAGTGTTCCTCTATCCGCTGCCTGAGGACGCGCCCTCTAGGGGAAAACAACAAGCGCCCGAGGAAATAACAATAATAATAATAATAATAATAATAATAATAATAATAATAATAATAATAATAATAATAATAATAATAATAATAATAATAATAATAATAATAATAATAATAATAATAATAATAATAATAATAATAATAATAATAATAATAATAATAATAATAATAATAATAATAATAATAATAATAATAATAATAGTAATAATAATAATAATAATAATAATAATAATAATAATAATAATAGTAATAATAATAATAATAATAATAATAATAATAATAATAATAATAATAATAGTAATAATAATAATAATAATAATAATAATAATAATAATAATAATAATAATAATAATAATAATAATAATACTAATAATAATATTAATCATGTTGGCAATGATGTTTCATGTTTGTTGGCTGCAACAAGAAACAAACCACTTACTTACACCACTACTTACACCGAAGACAACACTTTTAACTATTGCTTTCTTGCGTGCGCTTCCATACGCTTTTTAAGAGGTAGAAGAACTTTGCTTTATCACATAATGGTAACGGTCACAGAATATATTTTCAACCACAGCGAAAGTACTCAGAGTTCGATAAGTGGAATAAATTCTTTAAAACCATAGTTAGGCTTTTCGTGGCAAATATGTTTACATGGTTCTAATTTTGCTATACACATATCGCATAACGTACCCTACTAATAAAACCAAGTAAATGGAATCAGATCGTTTTTACTTCAAATCAGAGCTTCTAAACTCGACATAAAGCTTAAAAAGTAATTTCCGCCATTTTTGTTGGAACGAAACCATAATTTTGGTTCATGTTTAAGAGTACGGCTTCCAGTTACATAAAGAGCGTTATTTTCTGTGCACATGCGCAAAAATATATTTCAATTGATTCAACATAAAAATTATACGGTGTTTACACCACTTCATTCCTTTGAACTTTTCAAGGAGATATAGCTGACGGAAATAACATGTTTTGCTGATGACAACTATTTTTTTTTTAAACGAGTAAATTCTGTAAGTATAACTTACTTTTTCGGGTTAATTTACTACTTGGATGTCTTTATTCTCAGCTATTAGCAAACATGTTTTGTTCTTTTATAATAGAACTTGTTGTCCCTATGAGCTTTTACTACGGCCTGTACAACGCATGTTTCTTCCGACGTATACTAGAAAGTCACTTGTTCTACTACATTTATAACTTACACATTTGGTATTTATCTCTCAACATGTGTGAGTTTATTGGAATCGTACTCCTGCCAGTACACTCTATCTCACTTTTGCTAATGAAAACTATCTCCTGCTGATTGTCACGCTAGATACATAGCATATTTTACAGCATAGAAGTTAAGGAAAAGGAACGCTTTTAGCTTTGTGGAAGATTACTTTCATTTCAGAAACATGTAAACTAGTACTGCGCGCGGGTGTATATTCTTCAGCTTTCTGACTTTAAAAAGCAAATGAAATGGGAGAATAATCTGATTCATACACGTAATTTTGATATGTTTTTAAATAATATTAAGTGTTATGTATTTGAAACTTCGAAATGTATTGCGGTAAAGTTTTTCACGGACTTGAGATATAAGAATTGAAAATATACAAATATTCAAAGCAAGGCAGATAAGTAGGTCAATTTTAATGTTTATTGTGAATAGAATGCAATTCTGAAAAATAGTAAAAATATTTCCAATATTAATTACAGCTTAAGATATAAGTGCAGTGAGAAAATAACAAACAAATATTTCTTTATAAAATATTTTTACAAAAAAATATTGCGTATACGTCATACTACTATAATCGCCATTGTTCAGTGTATTTCAATCCTAAGAATTTTGTTTCAAGCTTAACGTAAAAAAGCGAATTTTTGGAAAATGTTTTTACTTTGTTAGGCAATTTTCTTCAAGTGGTTTATCTATACATCTGGACACTTATTTATTTTTCAATTTATTTTATTCGCAATTAACTGAAACTGTAAGTTATGTGTGCGTGTGTATCTGATAATTTTTTGTTGAATCCAAAAGGGCATTTCCACTTTTATAAAATAGCTTAAAATTTTTTTAATAATTCTCACGGTGAATTTTTTTGGATATATTTATATATATATATATATATACATACACATATTTGTATACATAGATATATGAAAAGTTAATCCACTTGTTACCCTTGAATCGAAAAGAGTTCTGTGTGTATGTGTAACCGCGATATGTGATGCAATCGAGTCCTTAAAAGGTCTTCAGTACATGTGAGAAGGCTTGACTTAACAAAATTCAATCACAGTTTTTTGAAGCACAAGCTCAGTGTTATTCTTCCAAACATATATTCAATTATTTTTGTGGTTCGCGATCTATTACTGAATAATGGATTATCGGTTTTTTATATAAAGTTCTTTACGTTTGGCGGTTTTCTCTTCATCAAGGGAATATACATATGTATCCATTTAGATTCAAAAACCCTATCATCGAATGATCAGGATATAAACGACAAGGAATATTTATTGGATGTAAAAAAAGGTACGTGTTTTTGTTATCAAAAATAACTTAATAAAACGATAAATAAACTTCAACAATACGTATGCGTGAAGTGTGTGTAATTATATACACTTTGTTTTAATGAATCGCTGGATCTGTAAAAACAATGAGAGGACATCGTTGCCTAACGTGATTGTAAGGTGACTATTAAATGTTTACTAATTTATCATTTACTAATTTTATTAATTTAGTTTGAGTTTTTGGTAATGGCCAATTAACATGCGAATAATATATAGACATGCGAATATCAGTTTAAGAATTTAAAAATGACAAAAATCAAAAAACTCAATGAATAATTTAAATTATTATTATGTGGTCTTGCCAACCATTCCGATTTTTTGTCCAATGGCATAACAATGTTCAATTACGATCTAAAAATGTGGTTACAATACATCTGCTGCTCTGAAAACGGTAAGGAAGGGGTTGCTTTTATCTTTAAGTTACAAAAATTGATGCGGAAAATGGGCAACATACATACCTAAAAGCATTATCGACCTGAAAAATTGCCAAAGTATAATTGATTCAAACAGTGTTAACATGCCAAAAAACTAAGTAATTCTCTTCCGCCTCAATCGCTTATTTACATAATAAAAATTGCAGTTTCGTATAAATAGAGTGCCAACTTTTCCACAACAAAATATTAATTAAGACCTCGACGGGTTTTTTTTATGTACTCGTACGTTTTTTCATCCTTTGGTGACATGCCAAAAGTAAATACAATTTCTTATATGAATTTTCAATTGAAACTTATGGCTCAAAACGTGTTTCTCCTGAGGATGCGACGAGGATATAAAGAGCTCTTCTTAAATTTTTAATTTATATGACTGCAGATTTGCGGTGATTCTCCATTGCCTTAAAGGGAGTCGCTTCTGAACACGTTTATCGATTAAACTGCATACGCAGTACTTTTAAAACTTAGGCAATAGTTTTAATTAAAGAACAGCGATACTGAAATCTTTTTCGAATTTATTTGTTTGTTCAAAATTAGTCTTATAATAAAAAAGTTAACCGCTGATTCATCAACGCTAATACAAGAAAATTTAATTATATGCCTAATGCATACTATTGGCGTTACAGGTGCACTTTTCAATCCCAATTTGAAATGTGTTTTTTGGTTCTTCAACCCTCCGCAGGACCGCATTGATAATGGATCTTTGTCGAACTATTGTATTATATAAAATGGCTAACAGATTTATGTTATATAGTTTTTCAAACTAAACTTTTTTATATACAATGTAACATAAATATTTATTTGAATATTTTAGTATTTTAGTGATGTCTCTTAGCCTGTTTAAAGAATGATAAGAAAATATCTTTTTTGCTGACTCACGCGATGTTTGACTAAAGCCTATTAACAGAATAGTCTTTTTTTCATACTTTCTGTTAGCGAATTTCAGCAACACCCACAAATTCTCTGTTTTTTCAAATATCCGGACACAGCGGTGGTGTGATTATCATACTTTTACAACTTTGGAGCAACCACCATGACTAAACAAGATGGGTATGCTAACTCCCTACCGTGTCGCCCTAAAGTTCGTATGGAACTCCCTACCGTGTTCCCCGAAAATTCGTGGTTTGATGCGTAGTAAATGACTGAATCAAATACCGATTGTGGCATTTTGGCCGCTTCATTTACTCTCATCAAAAAGCTTGATATATTTTTTTAATTAGCTTTCAAGTTTATTGAGTGACAGATACTAATATGCCTTGAAAGACTAGGAACACAGCCTCTAGGGTGCCAAACACTAACATACATAGTAAGTTATACAGGGCCAAATATATCCATCGATAGAACATTAAGAAAGAGTGACAAGATCCCACAACAGAGGGAAACTTACATTACTCTGGAGTATTCTTCTAGAAATTGAGGCTTAAGGAACTGTCGATTTTAGGCAATTTTTGATCTCGTTACAATGTTTTACAATGAACTTTCCGAGGGACATATTTTCAGCATTTCTAAAAACACCAACATTAACTAAGGAAGGTGTAAGAGTTTATGAGTTTAGATGTTTTTAAAATGAAGGATGTCAGACTTATTATATCATAAAATAAATTAATCATCATAAATCATATGAAGTTTATTCAAGAAGTGGCAGCTGCCAAGATTGACTATTTAGGCGGACCGATTACAAGGATTTCGATACACTACTGTAGAAGAAGCTCTAAGCATTCCTCTTGGCTGAAACAAATAATAATAATTAAGTGGCACTACAGCCCACAAGGGACCAGTGCCAAGCTTCTACAACAACTACTCGTGTTGTGCGTGCTACTGTTCTCTCACGAGTAGAAGGGACCTACAGTTTTTTGACAACTCCGAAGGGTGAAATTTGGGAAGCTTATCATAGACAATTGATACTCTTTCAGTGTTGCCAGCAACTCGAAAGAGGTGGTGTTGTGAAAAAATGCGAGGTGTCCCGTCCGGGAGGCGAACCTAGACCTTTTGCGCTGCGGTCGACGCACTAACCACTACGCTACGGCAACAACTGCATCTTTAAAGAGCTTTTGGTGTTCCCTTAACGGGCCCCAATCTTCATGTCGCCTGACTGGCTTGACCTTGTTGAAGAGATTTTGTAGAGACAGATCTTATTGATCAAAAACTTAATTAGTCTGTTTCTACATTTACTTCCATTTCCTTTGATTTTCCGATTAGCCGATTCTTCGGCTAATTTGCGTATTGATATTGTCCAAAGTTTTTTTTGCAAACGAGGGGTTTTCTTGCAATTATCACAATTAAAACGTTTATTCAAGAAAATAACTTCTATAAATGAGAATGTGGAAATTTGACTCTCGCGAAAAGTTAACTGATTATCTTTATCATATTCATGAATACACGCTGCTAAGTTAATACCGAATGAACTGAGAATATTATCTGCCACTAGCAAGCAAATATTTTACATTTCACGGTGTCAAGTTGCTATTTTTTTATGTGAATATGTATATATTTGTGAAAAATCAATTAAGTATAAAACCTCAATCTCAATAAGTACACTCCATGGTTAAATTGGCAATATACATATATATTAATATATACATATATAACAGCTATAACAGTACCGATTTAATTATAACTGGGTTTTAAAGCCCAAGCGGAACTATTATCGAATTATTCAATTGAATACATTCTTTTTATTATTATTCAAAAACAAAATCAGAGAGAAAGGGGCTAACGAAGATGTACATAAATGGATTAATGATACGAATATAATGTATCCTTACGAATGTATTGACTGATTTTGTGCCAAATAAAATGATGGAATATGTACTCATAGTAACATGTACAATATTTACCATATCATTGTACAATAAAAAATGTTTCCAATTGTTTTAATATGACTGACCCATTGGGATACAAAATATATATTTAGTGTCTTTGTCTTGACATAAAATCTAATTAATTTAATTACTTTTCGACACATAATTATGTTTCAACGTAGATTCTTTTCAGATTAATTTGTATACCTGACCTTTAGTGGGCGTTAGAATGAGAAGACGTAATAATTAATTTATTTAATCAATTCTTTTGTTTTAAGTGTTGTAAAAATTTAATACATAGAAATGGTTTTGTTAAATTAAATAGATATGCTCTTGTATTGTCTCAAAAATATGCAATGTTTGAATTCCAATAACAAGCTAAGTTCTTACTTAACAAAACATGAATCAAAAACACCAAATTCCAAGGGCTCGAAGGCTAGCTCAGCCCAAATATATTTTAGAATATGTTTAAGTTGTATGTCGTCATCATTGTTCTTAATTCTTACTCATCATTATTTATTTATTTATTAATTTTAGCTAATAAGTATAAGTTAAACAGTAGAATTGCCTAGAGCATCATTGCTTTAGGCTAGAAAGTGAGAATTATAAATGCTTATTTGTTGCTTTTTAAAAATTAATAAGTTTTTTGAGTTATCGGGATTGGGATCAGAGAGGAAGGAAGTGAAGTCAATTTGGGAATTTGATTTGTAATTTTGGAAGGCGGGACACTCAGAAAAGATGTGGAGGATGCTTATGGGGAATTCGGTGCAAAAAGAGCATGTTTTTTTTATTTAAGTAGTGCTCGTGGGAGAGGCGGCTATGTCCAAGTCTAGTAATTTTACTAATTTTAACACGGAATAAATTTGTATCTGTGGCGTATTTTTCGATAGAGAACATATTATTGTTAATAGTTCTGTACCAATACGATATTTTCTCCCAAGTGGGCTTTGTAGAATCTGTAGATTTACTGACATAATCGTTTAGATCTTTGTGTACTAGTTAGGGTAAAACAGCGAAGGAGATTTGTGGGTTTCTATGGCAGTTTTGTCTACAAACTTATTGCCTGATATTTGAACATTACTTGGAATCCACAGTAGTTTCGTATTGGGAATTGAGAATGTAGTAGATATCGGCTGAAGGACGGATAATAGGATTGATTGTTGGGGTTTAGTACAGCATCAATGGAAGAAAGTGAGTCCGTGAATATGACTTGCTTTTTTTGAAATTTTTGGTAAGTTGTTGCGCTCTTAAAATGGCAATTATTTCTGAAAAAGTATCTACGTAAATAGATAAGTATGTATATGATATGTAAATAGAGACCAATTTATTTGATTATTGAAAATAACTTCGGAATAATTTATACATAGGTTTTTTTACTGAAAATCATTTTGTAATCATAAGTCATGTCACTGCCTGTTTACTGATTATTATTACATGTCGAGTTCAGATTAAAATTATAAAAAACAGACTACATAAATCTTTGTCAAAAAGAAAAACTTTGTGGTAAAATAACGAACAAACAATTTCTCAAACTCAATGAAGTACAAAAATGTTTGGAATTTGTAACAACTTAAAGTTATAAATTATTATTTTCAGTGTACATGTAAATGAACAATAAATAGAAGCTTATAAACTTAAAGTTTTTTTCTTGTTATCTCTTAATACTTTTTTTCAGTGCTAATGAAAACCATAAATACTTCCATAAGGAAGGATGTCGGACGCGAAATCTCAATGCTTTAATAAAAACAAATTGTATTATAAAACGCAACTCCACAGTGTCAACGATAGAAGAAAAAGGAAGTAGAATCGGCATCCCGAGTGTACAAATGGCTGCAAGAAACAATTCACCATTTATCTTCTTGGCTTCATGCCATCAAAATGAAGCTGAAAATTCGTTCGTGTTTATAACAACCAAAATATTGCCTATATTTCACATCTTAGCACTTCTAAGTAAAACATAAAATACCGTTCATAAACTTGAAAAGAAAATACCTTGACGTGCAATTGGATGGACATTTTGATTAAGAAAAATGGACGGAAAACATTCAAACATTGAAAATTGTTTGCTGTAGCAAAATTTTAACCTAAATTGAACACCTATGATTGTATTTCGATAAAAAATCGCACGAACTTTATATAAAAGAGTGCATTCTTAGTCATTTGTGGAAAGACATATACATCGTGCATCTATGGACGTTTTATATATTTAAAAAAATCGTACGTGTAACGTGATAGGAATTACTCTAAACTAATGACAGCAAAGCGACGGAACGACGAATTGCCTTTCAGGGAATGTTCGGTAAAGCTTCCTCTAGACATTCTGTAAGTATACAAAGATGTATGAAAATCAAAAACAAAAACCAACCATTCTTTTGTTGAATATTTTAAACCTTTTTTATCGTTATAGAAAAAGTTTCAAATAATAAAACAAAATAAAATAAATAAATAAACAACAAAGACTATCCCTTATTGACATTTATATTTTATTTGACATAAATTGGTAGGAAAAAGGTTTGAGTTTGTGTATAAAATCTATATCTGATTAACTTCATCTACAGCAGAACTATACCTTTTGTTAGAACAATATCTTATCTGTTCGTGATTTCAACGGGACTTATTCCAGTTCCTGAAGACGGAAGTAAGTCTTGTGAAAATGAATTACATTTATGAAATGGCGGTTTCTATGCAAATCTTAAATCAAAAGGAAATGTGTCAAGATACGTTTTAAAATGTGTACTCTACGAACAAGCAAAGATTTCAGTGTAATATCCTCCCTTATGTCTGGTTGATTTCAACAATCTAATGCCGGTAGAAAAGCAGGCAGTAAGACGAGACACAAATAAAATGATAAGTGTTAAGAATGAAGCAGGCGTATAGTGCGCGTATACTCTTGTACGTGCCTTTTGTGAGTACAACTTTGACTAATTTCTTTTTGTCGTCGTTAATTGTGTTCTTGTATAAGAGCATATATGTATGTACAATTTAGTAAAGTTAAACCATTTACCTTCGAATCTACGCCTTTTTTATCTAAGAAAAATGTGATTATATATGAGAAATAACATTTAAATGTCAGTTCCGAAGTAAACAAGTTCAATAAATATTCCTACGCGTTCAAATAACTCTCACTTAAAATTTTTGAGTATACTTCGATTAAAAAGGGTTATTCAGAATCCAATATAATTTTCTTCTTAACTATTCTTTAGGGTCCAACATATCTCGTACAATTTAGTAAACTTAAACCATTTACCTTCGAATATACGCCTTTTTTATCTAAGAAAAATGTGATTATATATGAGAAATAACATTTAAATGTCAGTTCCGAAGTAAACAAGTTCAATAAATATTCCTACGCGTTCAAATAACTCTCACTTAAAATTTTTGAGTATACTTCGATTAAAAAGGGTTATTCAGAATCCAATTTAATTTTCTTCTTAACTATTCTTTAGGGTCCAACATATCTCGTAATGCCCACATTTCTTCTATTCCCTTTATTTAATATTCTAAGCAAAATTCCAAAATTGTTTCTTGCATACAAAATTTCAGTTAGCTTAAGTGCATAACCTATTGACTTATTAGTTGCTAATATGTTGACAATTTATGTTCAATAAATATTCGTACGCGTTCAAATAACTCTCACTTAAAATTTTTGAGTATACTTCGATTAAAAAGGGTTATTCAGAATCCAATTTAATTTTCTTGTTAACTATTCTTTAGGGTCCAACATATCTCGTAATGCCCACATTTCTTATATTCCCTTTATTAAATATTTTAAGCAAAATTCCAAAATTGTTTCTTGCATACAAAATTTCAGTTAGCTTAAGTCCATAAACTATTGACTTATTAGCTGCTAATATGTTGACAATTTATATTTTTATTTAATTACAGATGGTTACCCAAATCGGCAATGAGGCCAATAGGGCCAGACACATCACACACCGACTGCATTCTTGTAGTTGGCGTATCCCGTCCTAAACTGGCTGTTGTATTTCTGACTATAATGCTACTTTCGCTATTCTTCACATTTCATGTACTTTACGACAGTGCAGTCTACAATATCCAAGCAGCACAAGTGGTCCCCGAAAGGCACAGATTGACCTTATTAACTAATCGTGTCCCGGAAATCATTAAGCCAGGAGAATTAACCCCAATTAATCACCCCATGGTCTTTCCAAATCGAGTTCATTTTCCCAAGACGAGCAGACGGTTGCCACAGGTGGGTATTCACAATTGTAGTAATTCATAAGAAAATAATAATTTGACCTGCAAACTCCTTGGAGTTACTAAAAATGCTCTTTAATTAGAAGAGCTTTTCTGACGAAGTAATATGTGATCTAATGCTTAAAACCCTATTCTAGGCACTCATCATTGGAATTCGAAAATGTGGAACACGTGCGCTATTAGAGATGTTATATCTTCATCCGAGAATACAAAAAGCTGGAGGAGAAGTTCATTTTTTCGACCGTGATGAAAATTACATGAAAGGTTTAGAATGGTATAGGAAAAAAATGCCACATTCTTTTCGTGGCCAAATCACAATCGAGAAAAGTCCGAGTTATTTTGTGTCACCAGAAGTAAGTGATTAGTTTATATATTCACATTTTTGCCTATCAAATTTGGTTTATTTCAGTTGAAAATATTGACATAAGGCAAAATATATATAAAATAGATAAGTTATATTGATTGTGCATATTATGCCATTAATGAAGTATCATGTGCATATTATGCTTAAGTGTCAGATTCTGTTACCCGAAACCGCCAAAGATTTTGTTGATATGTGAAGCTCAAAGATTAAATATACATATGTGCTTAACTCGTTGGCTTAACACCGGTCCCTACTATACCCCACAAAAAGAAATTAAAGTTTTTATGCTTACATGAATTTTGAAGTATATGGTACTTATTAAGATATTTATATGTATAGTTTTTAAGCAGAACTTTATTAGTTTCCTTTGTTTTGTACTTTATATAGTTATATATTATATTAATTTCTTTATATGTTTAAATAACAGCTTTAAACAATGTTAGTAGTAGGGAGTAAAGTACTACATTCTGCTACAATGAAAAAGAGTTCAGAAAACTGTACAATGTTTTTTTGCACAAAACAGAGTATTGTACTTATATGCAATATATGTACTTTGTAGAAAAGCAAGAGAGTAGGTGTTGTGTGTATTTAATGCATTCTCTTCCATTCTTGGACAGCTTTTCGATACATTGAAGGGGACATTATAATATGAATTTCACTTCACTATACAAGTGATGACGGAAAGGACTTAGCTTAACCTATGTACACCTCCGTGTTAATTGCAAATTATGTAAATGTAAAATGTTACGCACATATTTTTTATTCAATAAGCAGTAAACTTCCAATTGACACAGATGTGTGATTATAAAATACAAACTGAATGAAGGAATGTATTGGGATTATAAAACGGAGCATCATCTTCTATAAATAATATATATTTAGTATTATTGTAAAGAAGAAGTTGTATTTTACAAATAGCTATTTTATTACCTTCCAGGTACCGGAACGTGTAAGAGCTATGAACGCCAGTATAAAGCTTCTTCTTATTGTACGTGAACCCGTTACTCGAGCAATTTCTGACTATACACAATTACGAAGCCATGCTGCAACAGCATCATTACCCTTAGCAGGAGAAATTCCTCCTCCAATCTCATCGCAAAAACTCCAATCATCACCAGTTTCCCCTTCGCCATCTCCTACGCACTTTAATAAATTGCCTTTATTTTCATCCCAACTGTATAATAGCTATACGATGAAGAGAACTGGAAGTGAAAATATCAACACAACACCGCCATCTATAGTAACCAATGGACTCTCTACGCCATCAAAGTAAGTTCACGAGTAAATAATTTTGATTTAACTAATATTTTTGACTTTGATCCTTTATCGAAACTTCATTTGGAGCTCAAACATTTATTTAAACAGAATTTAGTCTTATCAGTTTCTAGGAAAAAAAATATTATCTCTTGATTAATTTTAATCTTTCTTCATATGAGAAACATTTTGTTTTTTATTTTTGGCAAATCTGTTATTTCTAATTTAAAATGTAGATAAGATTTTATATTGCGAAATACGATAAGATAAGGTATTTTAAACTTATTGATCTTTGATTCTTCTTGTTATTAATTATTTAAAGGGGTTTGTTGTGAAAAACACTTAAATAATACTTTATTTATGCCTGGCAATATTACTTTATATCGTTAACAGATCGTTCGAAGAACTCGCTTTATTTCCAAATGGAACTGTTAATGAATCATATCGTCCATTGACTATATCTATGTACCACTTACATTTACACAGATGGCTTGAAGTCTTCCCACGAGAACAGTTACTTATCGTTAACGGCGATCAATTAATAGACGATCCTGTATCACAATTAAGACGAATTGAAACATTTCTAGGTAAATGTCATTTAATTTTTTTTCTACACTGTAATAATACCGTCTTTTTGTTTTATTTTTGCAAATGTTATAAGTAAAAAAACATAATGAAATTAATTCGATTGTCTCAAAAATACATTTGCGGCATATATATCATATTTAATTTATTAAATCTGTGTTAATATATAAATTTATTTTATTTTTCAGGCATTGAACACCGTGTTACTGGCAATCATTTTTATTTTAACGAAACGAAGGGATTTTACTGCCTTCGGTATGACAGCGGGGATCGATGTCTACGTGAGACAAAAGGTCGACGACATCCCCATGTCGATCCACTAGTAGTGTCTAAATTGCGAAAATTTTTTGCTGAGCATAACCAGAAATTTTATGAACTTGTTGGCGAAGATTTAGGATGGCCGGAAGAGTAAAATCGCAAAAAAATGCAAATCTCAATTTGTATACAACGTGATGAAGAATTAGGTGTTCTTCAACAAATGTGAAGAGGAAAAATGTGTACTTCAACTTACACTGTAACATTTTGATAGAAGAATCTGTACGATATATATGTATATGGGCAGTATTTTTATGTTTTTAAATATACTATTTAAATGTAATTATTTTGATGATAACTTACATGAATTTACAATAATATTGCTATGATACATAAAAAACAGTGCCCATTAATTGTATTTCTCACTTCGAAGATTAAATTTGACACGCACTAAGAACTTGAATTTTTTTAAAGTGAATGTACTTAGTTCAAGATATGTAATCGGTATTTCTTTTAATATTTTTGCTTTGTATGCTAAACAGGAACTGTGTGAGTTAAAAGTACATATTTCACATATCAACACCTATATATTGTATATATAAAACAAGAAAATATATACATTCTGCTCGGTGATAGTCAAATTAAAAACAAATACGACTTACTTATCTTAAGAATCTTAATTTTGATTTATTTTTTGGTATATCCATCTATGTTCGTAGTAAAAAAGAAATCCGTCCATTATAGCACCCCTACCAAAAAACTTCAAAAACTGTCATTAGCTTAACTTCATAAATGATCGATACTACAGCCTAAATATAAATAAACAAATAAGTTTTTACAACGATTCCCTCAAATATCAGGCATTAGTTCAATAATTGAAAATAAGCGTTTGATATAATAATTTATTTGTTTGGATTACTAATAACAAATAATGCCTCAAATATCAGGCATTCGTTCAATAATTGAAAATAAGCGTTTGATATAATATTTTATTTGTTTGGATTACAATAATTTATTATTCAATTAATTAATTTATTTATATAATTAAGTGTTCATTTGAATAATTTTGTTATTCGATTTTTCTTATATATATATATATATAGATGAAGATGAAGATAAGGAAAGTAAAATTTTGTCATTGTTAGACACATTTATAACAAATTTTATAAAATATAAATGGCAAAAATTACCACCAATATTAACTACCCACCAAAGCTTAAAGTTAGAGTGAATAAATATCATTTCAGTCACACAATGATTAGAAATAAAATTTCACATATTAAGTACAATATAAGTATCTCCTTATTCATTTCTCATAAAGATGAATCCCGTCGAAATGAAATCATGTAGTGTGTGTTAGCTCTAACTGGTTTATAACTCCCTGCGGGTACCATCAGACATGGTCTTAAATATAACGTCATCACTGGCAATGTTATTTATTTATTTGATTTACCATTAGAAAGTACCTTGTCTAATACTTATTTGACATTTTCTTTGGTGCCATGAAATAGCGCCAATGATAATAATGGAAGTTCGGTTTAATTTTGTTAATATTTGGAAATGTTTTTTTTTTTTTATTTTTTTAAAGAACACTGCAAAATAATTGACTATCACTGAGTTATTAAATAATAAAGTAAAGCAAGATCATAACTACAAAAAGCAATAATACTGCATGTTTAAAATTCGTACTGAATTTGTGCATGGCTATAATTTAAATATATCAACCAACATATGAAGGATATTATAAATGTGTATATATATATATTAATGAAAATATATAATAATAGATATAAATCATAGATCGATTTATAAGAAAACTAAATGTGATTTTCTAGTAATTAAGATAAACATATGAAACTTATAGCAAATTTACTAAGACTTAAATTTGCTATGTTACAGACACATATCAGTGTAAGTAGAAAATTGGAAGATAAACCTAATTATAATTGCCGAATCTAACATATCATGATGGAACAAAACATATCAATTTCAGACTAAATTATATATATATATACAAATTACTACATATTTATATACATATATAAATATTATATAGAATATTTGAAAATCGTAAACAAGACCTATTTACAAATTGGTATAATTGTAAGAAGTTATTGAAATATATTTTACATTTTTTATTATCAGCACACAAGATATTTATATTCAAGCGTTCCGTTTTAAGAGTTTACCAATAGTTACGCACTCAAAACTTGTCGCACTGCCTTATGTTATCAAAATTATTCTATGAACATAAATGTATGTACAATAAAATTAATATATCTTTTGTTACGTATTAATGAAGGATTTATTTAAACAATGGTATCCTAATCATAATAGTACTTGCACATGAATCATAATTAAAAAAGTAAATACTAGAAAATAATACTGTACATATTTCTGGTAGTTGTACGGTGTCTTATGTTATATATCAAGTAAAATTAAAAGTGAAAATTACATTTTATTAGTTAGTTAAATTATTTGTTTTCAAAGCACTAAACTCCCGTTGAAATCATTAAAAGTAAATGATTTAGAAATTTTCACATTCTTCACCCAGATAACTTTATTCTATATCTTATTAACTATTTATTTATTTTTTCCTTAAACTGATCTACGGAAATATTTGTTTTTTTAGTAATAAGTAGACGAAAGGCACGAGATCATAATTTAAATAAACTTGAACTAACCCGGTGAAGATTATTGGTGCTACCAAAAGTATTGAAACTATAAAAACATACCTTACGTACATATATACCACATTAAATAAATTTTATTTTAATTTTATGAATAGAAATATTCAATAAATATAAATAAACATAGTAAAGAGAACGTAATAAAAGTTGTAATATAAAATTCACAGAATATTTTTTAGTGTGCTTATCTAGCTAGAAACAAAAGATGTTACATATAACATAATTGCAAGTAAAGTTAGTCATAGTGTATATATAAATAATAAATACATAATTAAAACAAAACTTCATATTTTATTGTAACTTTAAGTTTCGTTTCGTATTCATATTGAATATAAAGCAAACCATTTACTACATATTTTTTACATCTATTCTCACCCCAGATAACTTTACCCAAATTAATTAAAAAAACTTCGTTTTGAACCAGTTGCTTCCCAAAAAGAACGCAAAGCGCAAAAAAAACGATGTTCTACTCATTAACATGCAGCTTTACAAAGTGTTATAAAAAGGTAAAAACATAATATGGGATATGATATGACAGAACAATTAATACTGTATGTATAATAAATGTCATTATTAAACACTAAATAAGCTACACATCGTACATATCAGTAGCAAATAATCAACCAATACAATTAGTAAACCAGAAATAAACAACGAAATTATTTTTTACATATATTTTATAACAAGATACCAATTTAGAAATAACTTTTACATCGTATTATAAAAAAATATCTCTAGCATACTCTCTACTTCATTATCAAATATAGACAGTTTAATTTCTTCCATAAAAAACCCGAAACAAAAATTAATATCAAATACATACATATATGTTTATTTTAAAAGAATTTTGAGATAATGCTCACGTCAAACCTAAAGAAAGGAAAGTATTCGTAGCAAGAATTACTCATTAGGAAAGCATTCCACTGCAGTAAAAATTTAATAACATGTATTCTAGATATCCAAAACAAACATCAATTAAAATATCATATTTAAGCAATTTATGTGCACAATTATTTTTTTCAATTAAAAATATTAAATTTTGGATCGCATTTTACCACCACTTTATAACATTTCCATACATGCATTTTCATTTTCATACAAAGAATCAAATCAAATCGAAACAATACTATTCATCAAAGAAAATATTTACATAAATTCAAATCATCAAACTTTAACGTACCTTGATTGCTATAAATATAAATAATAAAAGACAGATAAGACCTAAGGCCGAAAGATAATTGTAAAATGTTTATTAAGAAATTATACATTATATTTAATAAATGTAAACATGGATGAAAATAAGTTATTGTGTTTTAATGATACTAGAAATTAAGCTATCTTTTGGTGAAATTTATTTGTGAAGTGAAATTATAATGTTTTTTTAAGAATTTGAATATTGCTTTACTCATGCTCATTGGGTTGTAAAATGTCCACATGTGTTTAAATGATAACAATTAAGATGGAACTCCATGCAATGTTCACATTCTTTAAGATATTAAAGAGATAAAAAAAATGAAAAGTGAAGTAGGTGTGGGTGGATCGAGCCCCCCCTGCAACTTTGTTTGTTCTGTTTTTATATGCAAAACTGTTGACATATTTGTATCGACAGATGTTGCTTGATATAAGACCCTGAGTATTGAATTGATAACGCCACATTCGACTTAATAATAGGTTTGATAGAAAGACTATCGCATTAGGATAGGAATTTAAAGTTTTAGTATCGTGAAAGAAAAGCTAAAAGTGCCAAAAATAATACAAAAGAACACAAGTTGATTAAGTTTACGTGATCGAATTAAATAAGAACACATTTCGATTGTGAATGGCCAAGTATTTTTTTTTTCAGAAAAATGAAATTAAATCGGTTGAAGATTTGACAATAAAATGAAGGTGTGTGATTATTTAAACTAAAAAAAGTCGTCACTTATGCCCCGAAAATTGTGATACATTTTTAATTACAAACTAATATCTTAAATATCCTTAATTAATTAAAACTTAAAAAAATATCAAGACTATTTAGGTAAAACTCTCAATTCGAAGGAATATCTTCTTCTTATAATTTTCTGAAATACCCATAATTTTCTAACGAAAAACGCTGAGTTGTAATACACAGATATAAATTAACTTAAACACATAATTTTAAGTTATCCAATGAACAAGAAGGTTTAACAAAGAAGAACCTATTTTGATTTCCGGACTGAACACCTCGCATATTTTATGGCACCAACTCTTTGGAGTTGCTGACAAGACTGAAAGAGTACTAAATGTCTATGAATCTCCCCCACTAGTGAGAGAACAATTGCACGCACTTCACAAGTAGTTGCCGAAAAAGCAAGAATCCGGTTTTTATATTTGCTGTTGTCTTGATTATTATTAAGGTAATAACAAATATAAAGACAGTTCAATTTAAATGAAAATTGCAAAAAAACTATTATTATAAAATGTATTGAATTATTTCTATTTCCCAAAGATTATAACCTCAAAAGCTTATATCAACAATCAACAAGAGTATTAGCGTTCGTTTCTGTTACAGTAAAGCTTTAAGCACTCAACTGGCGTCTATGCGTTAAACGTGAACAATGACGTCGTTTTCTACATACCATATTAGCAATTTCAATATTCATTAGTTCCTTGTCGACTTCCATAGCGAAAACTACTTCACTATATTTGCTTGAAGTAAATAACGACTAGCATTTCAAGAAAGCTGTTTAAAAGCAAAATTCAACATAAGTAGTAATTAACATGACTTTGCAACTGATAAGATCTGCGAAACTTCAAAAATGGTGTAGACTAATGTCAACACAGGCGTACGCACAGGTGAATAAACTAATTAAAACATTCAAAAAAGAATTGTATGAAGTGCGCCATTCAACTTATCAATTATGTTCCAATCAGTGATTTCTCTTTTTTTTTTGGACTTAAGTGTAAAAGATTTTACATCTGCTTTGATTTCCCTGCTCAAGGTCATCGGAAATATAAATCAATAATTGAATTTATTAATCACTGCAATTTAAAAAGAACGAAAACAAAATGGTACAACGATAGTCTTCTGTCCAATACATTACGCATCGTATTACAAACTTATTATTTATTAATACAAACATCGGTGACATTATCTTGTCTCCATCAGGGAAGCATTTTTATTTTATTTAATTTCTCACTTGTTAAAATCTATACATATATACATTTGTGCGTATGCGCATAAGTTAATGTGCGAACGATCTTGTACGTTGTTCAAATGATCAATGTGTTACGTTGCTTCAGTTTCACAAACTCGGATTAGTTGAGATAAATAAAACTTATTACTTGATTGTTCTTATATTTAAAGTATATTCCTTTTTCTAATAATTTTAAAGCAGCATGCCTCATCAAAAAACTGTACAGTAACAAATTTTGACCAGGAATGGGACCAAGCAAAAGACTTTTATGACATCCCGGGGCCTTCAAAAATCAAATTACTTTCACTATACTTTCCTGGAGGTAAACATTTTGTTTTTTTCTCGCATTTGTTTTTTCTCGCAATATGTATATGTAACTAATTACAGGTAAACTATACAACTCAAATTTGATTGATTTACACAACGTTCTTCGCCGTCAGTATGGAGATATATTTTTAATAAAAGGAATGATGGATAAGCCGAATGTAGTGTTTACCTACAATCCAGCTGATATAGAAAAAGTATATCGTACAGAAGGCGTCTGGCCAATCCGTATTGGCTTAGAATCATTTACTTTTTACAGGAAAGAGATTCGACCTGATATATTTAAGGGTATCGGAGGGCTTGTATCGGAGTAAGTCAATATTAAAAATAATCTTAAATTCCTTCATCGATTATCACATACTTATTTCAGACAAGGTAAGGCTTGGGCAGATATAAGAAATAAAGTAAATCCAATATTAATGAAAATACAGACTGTTCGTCAAAATCTACCCCAAGTTGATGCAATTTCATTAGAGTTCATACAAAAGTAATGTTAACCTTATGCTTGATTTCCACTTGTCAGTTTTTATTTTATGAGAGACCAACAGATTGTTTTTTCTTTTTTTTCTTAGACCTTACAATTTTTTTTTTCATAAGTTAGAAATTGACAAATGGAAACTTAGCATTTGTCATAAAAACAATTACAATATTTAATTAATTTTAGATTAGAATCCATGAGAGATCAAGACACAAAAGAGGTAGAGAATTTTCATGACGAAATTAAATTGTGGGCATTCGAAGCGATATGCAGTATAGGCCTCAATAAAAGAATGGGATTAATAAACAAGTCCAGTAATGTAAACCCAGATGCTTTAAAATTAGCCGAATGCATGTCAACATTTTTCCAATTGAGTTTCGAGTTTGATGTTCAACCCTCTATTTGGAAATACTATAAAAGTAAGAAATTTAAAAAACTTATACAAACATATGATGAAATCACTGATATTACGACTAAATACATTGAGGAAGCCGTCAGTAACTTCGGAAAAAATAATGAATCGCCAAATAGTGTCTTAGAAAAACTGTGTCGTATAGACAAACAAATTGCTACAGTAATGGCTATTGATATGCTTATGGCTGGAATGGATACGGTAACTGCAAATTATTTTCTTTGATTCAGATATGTATAAAAAATGTTGATTCTTTTCCAGACAAGCTCAGTTTTTCTTACCACCCTTTACATGGTTGCGAAACATCAAAAGAAACAAGATGTACTTCGCAAGGAAATAATTGCCATTTTGCCTGATAAAACCTCTCCACTTACGATTGAAAACACAAAAAATATGCCTTATCTTCGAGCTTGTATTAAAGAAGCTTTAAGGATAACCCCAATTACGCCCGCAAACTTTCGAATGGCTGCTTGTGATATAGTGCTAAGTAATTATCGTGTGCCAAAAGGGACAGGAGTATCCATGGGAATTATGCCCCTGACAAATAGCGACCTCTACTTTCCTCAAAGCTCGGAGTTTATGCCAGAACGTTGGTTAAAAAGTGGAGACGGTGCGTGTCCACATGCAAAAAGTAATAATCCTTTTGTGTACTTGCCGTTTGGATTCGGCCCTCGAACGTGCATAGGCAAACGAATCGCTGAAATGGAAATGGAAACCTTACTAGCGAGATTAATTCGTAATTATAATGTATCTTGGTATGGGAACGATATGACCTACACTAGTAACATTATACTGGTACCAAGTGGTAATATGCGATTCAAATTTGAACCCCTGCCTTAGGAACGTGAATCACTGTGATGTTAAATACAATTTAGACAAATAATTTGGTAATTTAAATGGTACACCTAAAGGAGGTTTTGGGCCGTTATTATTTCTAATTGACAAGTTTGATGATCATTTGGACGGGACTTTGGATCCCATAGTCTTTAAGAATCTACCACCGTATGCTATTACTATACAAAATAAATGGGTTAAAATTTTCTCCAACTTCTTTGCTGCGCAAACCAACATAACTTTCACAATTCGAAAAATTTACTGATAGTTGACTAATAGTGTGATATACATATATGTATTTATATAAAGAATAAAGTGAATTTATTTTTGTTATATATTTATTAAAATATTTATGTACCATACTAAAATAACTATATACTAGAACATAAAAATGTATAAAAGTCTGGTAGTTATATGTAAGATATACAATTTTACAAGTACTAGTGGAGGTAAGTAAAATATATACCGTGCGCTGCTGCTTACCCATGCAGTTTATATGCAGTATACAGATTTTTCGTCCGCGAATCGGAAAATTTTAAACAGATAGTTTTTTTTTTTCAATTCCGTTATAAGTAAATATTTTTTTATTTTTCAGTTGACACTACTGTCATTGTCATGTGTTCGTTTGTAACAGTAAAGATGCATTTTTCGTTTTTATGATAAATAATCAATATTCATACACAATCTCTGTCCACAACAAAAAAAATTAATAAAAATGCATAATGCTACATTACATATGTATATATGTTGCACGCGTCCGTATTGCACTACAGACATTGCTAGGAGTAATTTAAGTACGTAAATTTTAAGTATATACACTAAAAATAATAATTAATTTATCTTAAGTCTATAAAGTTGGCCAAGTAGTAAGTATTAGAAAATATAAAATCAGAAGGTAAATTTAAAAATAAAATATGCACAGGTATTTTATGATTGTTATAATTAAAATGTATGTCCTATAATATACTTATTATAAATGTTTGTTACAACGCATTGATATACATCATCATCATATCATGTATATGATCCAAATTTGGAATTTAATTCAACATAAGTTAACGAAATTCAAATTTAGTTCACTGCAGTCTGAAGCTTTTGGTTTTGTTGTACTCCATTTCGTTGATGTTAGTTGGATTTTTGAAAGCATTTGCTTAGACTGACCAGAAACTAAGGATATATGTATATTTGTACTTTGGATTTATCGAGAAGTAGTTATTTGAGCAACAGGACCAAAAGGGTGAAGGGTGAAGAAAGTGTTTTAAATGAATGGATATAGATGTTAGAACATCACAAGGATCTATTTTAGGTCCTTTTTTATTTTATCTTTTCATCACATTATGTAATAGCATATTCTTGCACTTATTCCGATGATATTCAGTTGTATTGATCTATATCTATTAGATTAATTGGAGGTCTTATTAAAGACACACTATACAGGGTGTGTTGCACAACTTTATGTATTAATAATCGCTGTATTTTTATTTTATCTGCACATATTTATCTAAATGTGTTGTAATATGTGTGCAATGTTGTTGTTGTATACGTCAAGGCTTTAAATAAATAGATTTCTCGATCAGGGTCTTGGTCGAGGTCTTCATCAGGGTCTTGATCGGCTAAACCATTTTTCAAGGGGTACTAATTCTCTATGAAAAAGCTTAGAAAACCTCGCGGTTCGAAGTCCGCCAAAAAACGTTAAGTCTTTTGTAGTCGTGAGAGAACAATAGCACGCACAACACTAGTAGTTGTTGTAGAAGCTCGGCCTTGCTCCTTACGCTCTGTATTGCCACTCAATTATAATTATAAATATAAACAATTATTATTTAAATTGTGCTACAAAAATAAGTTATCACTATCGGCTGACTGATAAGATCTGACTCGTCTTCATTTTTCCTTTATGGGAATTTTCTTATAAATTATTTTCCTCCTATCCTTCCTTTTGCGGTTACTTTCGATTCAGGGACCAATGTCTGCCTTCGTTTTTGAGATCCACATCGGAGCCATTGCCGATGTTTGTGCTGCAAATGTTAAAAGCAATCTTCCATTGGTGTTAGTTGGTTTCCCCGAGCCCTTCCTCAATGGACTACTAATTTCTGGATATTTCTAGATTTAATTTTTATAATTTATTTAATCTTTCACAAATTTTACGTGTTGCCAAATTGATGTGACAGACACAAAATATATGACTAGCAATCCGAACTAATTATTGCTTTTTTTCACGTACTCACTTCATTTCGTACATGAACCGCTAACGAAAATGTCAAAATGTTTGAACAGCATTTTTTGAATAGTAGGATATGTATATGCATTGTCCCAATAATTAAAGCCGAACGCCAGGGCAATCACAGTGAAATAAACTTGTTTCCCAAAAAACACAAAACTACTCATTTCGAACTACAATAAAATACACACAAATTATACGAAACACACAAAAAACGTTAACTTAACTTAAGTCGTAATCTCACGACATTTATTATAACTCAATTTAAAAATAGCTCAGTGTCTCCAGCTATTTTTATAGCGCAAAGATTGAAACCTCAAAGTTTTTATCAACAATCAAGAGTATTCAAGTTCATTTCTGCTAGAAGAAAGCTTTAAGCACTCAACAGGTATTGTACATACAAGCTTAGCAATTTCAATATTCATTAGTTCCTTGTCTGCTTTTGCAGCGAAAACTACTTCACTAAATTTGTTGAAAGTACTAAGCGACAACCATTACTACGAAGCTGTTTGTAAACAAACTTCAACAATAATGATAAACCTGACTTTGAAAATGATAAGACCTACAAAATTTAAGCAATGTTATCGATTGATGTGTACGCAAGCGTACGCACAGGTGAGTTAACTAAGTAACACTTTTAGCATAGATATATATCAAATGCGTCATTCTCTGTGTCTGCACTTATTGACTTACATTTCTAATGACTAACATTAGAAATGTAAGTCAATAAGTTAATATATTGAAGAAGAAATCTAAAAAGTATAGAGACAATTACGCGTTACACTTGATTTTGTATAAACTATAAATATATACGGTTGTGTTTATGGGCACAACTGTGTCACCGATTTTGTATGTTGATAAAAAAGAGAACATGTGTCTAAATGTTATGAAAGGATGAACTTTATTTATTGAGAAGTTCAGTTGGTATCTTGCTTATCATTCTTATATTTTTAATGGATTATTGTTTACTTAAAATCTCAAAGCAGCAGGCATTACCGAAAAGCTATACAATAACAAATCTTGAGCAAGAATGGGCACAGGCAAAAGAATTTTCTGACATCCCAGGGCCTTCAAAATTTAAATTTCTTTCATTGTACTTTCCCGGAGGTAAGCTTTTTGTTTTTGTCTCACAGTTTGTATTGTTTGTGATTTATTACAGGTAAACTATACAAATCAAATTGGATTGATCTGCACAACGTTCTCCGCACCGAATATGGCGATATATTTGTATTAAAAAGAACGATGGGTAAACCTAATATAGTATTTACCTACAATCCAATTGACATAGAGAAGGTATATCGCACAGAAGGTATTTGGCCAGTTCGTATTGGCATAGAATCATTTATTTTCTACAGAGAAATGATAAGACCTGATATTTTTAAGGGTATTGGAGGGCTTCTATCAGAGTAAGTTATATCTTAAGAATTTTTTAATATTTACAAGTGAATATTATTGCAGACAAGGCAAAGCTTGGGCAGATATAAGAAATAAAGTAAACCCAATTTTAATGAAAATACAAACTGTTCGTCAGAACCTACCTCAAGTTGATGCAGTCTCGTCCGAATTTATGGAAAAGTAAAGGTTGCTTTAATCATAAAAGAAATTATACTTTGGTTTTATATTAATTTTAGATTAGAATCCATAAGAGATCCAGACACAAATGAGCTGACAAATTTTTACTCAGAGGTTAAATTATGGGCTCTCGAAGCGATTTGTATCATAGGTCTTAACAAGAGGATGGGATTAGTCAATAAATCCAATAATGTAAATCCAGAAGCTATACAACTAGCCGAATGCATGGCAACATTTTTTCAATTGAGTTTCGAGTTTGATGTTCAACCATCTGTTTGGAAATACTATAAGAGTAGAAAGTTCAAAAAACTAATTCAAACATACGAAAAAATTACTGAAATTACCACAAAATACATCGATGAAGCTGTGAGTAAATTCGAAAAAGATAATGAAGCGCCAAAAGGTGTCTTAGAAAAATTATGTCATGTAGATAAACAAATTGCTACAGTTATGGTTATTGACATGCTTATGGCTGGAATTGATACGGTAACTGAAAATTATAGTTTACATGTATCTCCTACATTTTAATTACACTTTCAGACTAGTTCAGTTTTCCTCAACACTCTTTACATGGTTGCAAAGCATCAAAAGAAACAGGATATACTTCGGAAGGAAATAATTGACATTCTTCCTGATAAAAACTGTCCACTTACGATTGAAAACACAAAGAACATGCCTTATCTTCGAGCTTGTATTAAGGAATCCTTGAGAATTACGCCAATTACCCCTGCAAACTTTCGAATGACGACTTGTGATATAGTGCTAAGTAACTATCGTGTGCCAAAAGGTACAGAGATATCCATGGGCATTATGCCCCTAGCGAATGACGATCTTTACTTTCCTCAAAGCTCAGAATTTATGCCAGAACGTTGGTTAAAAACCGGGGAAGACGCATGTCTACATGCAAAAAGTAATAATCCCTTTGTGTACTTGCCGTTTGGATTCGGGCCACGAACTTGCATTGGCAAACGAATCGCTCAAATGGAAATAGAAACCTTACTAGCTAGACTAATTCGAAATTATAAAGTATCTTGGTATGGAAATGATATGACCTACACTAGTAACATTATACTAGTACCAAGTGGCAAAATGCGATTCAAGTTTGAACCTCTATCATAGGTACACAAAATGTTATCTACTTAACTTAATTTAGAATTTTATGTAATTAAAGCAGCAGCTATTATTTCTTCGAAGCCCATCGATGTCACTATGTATAAAATGTAATACCGATGGCTTAACTGCACTGGAACAATCACGATCCTTTACTTGCAATCATCGTGAATTTAAAGAACGATTTTAAGTAGTGAATGAAAGAATTTAATTAACCAAAGTACGAACGTAGTTACAAAAAATGTTTTAATGAATTTTAAATAGAAAGGCAGAATTTGAATATTGCTTGAATTAATGGGATACATGATTTGAGTTGTGTCTGTGGTTATACTTTCCACCCTGATTCTAATTAAAAGTTGAAATGTGTTTTTTCAAGTGCTTTTATTACGACGCATTTTTTGTTTAAATTGGTTGCGAGTTTGCCTCTGTTTACGATGACTTCTTTGAAAGCAGTAACTACTCCTTACACGTTGATTTAGCTTCATCCAATTATTAAGATCTTAATGCCGGTAGTTCTCTTCAAAGTAGATTTCAGGTAGTTCTTTTCGGGGGGATTCTCCTCATGGGGATTTTGGCAACCACCATCAATTTTGTTGAAAGTCTTGTCAGCTATTTAAGGAACCAGTGATTGTCTTTAATAAGCCAATAGTTCATTTTACAGAGGTTTTTTGGGAACTATAATTTCGAATAATTTCTGATGAGGTTTAGTTTATTAATTAATCACTGGTTGTTCGAGTGATTTTTTAGTTACCGAGTTAAATCACCTGTAGTGATTTCTGATTCCGCGTCACTACCCCGGGTGCCGACATTCAAAATAATTAGGTTGAAGGACTCAAACACTTGTGCCTATAGTATTAATTTTTCAAAGTTGTGATCTACAAATGAGCGAGTTCAAGAAGCGGCTATGTTCAGACAGATCTTGCAATTTATAAACGGAAATTGAAATTTATCCAACACACTACGAAAAATCTATGGGGCTGTTAAAGATAAAATGTAAAAAGTGTAATAAAGAACACAATGTTGTATATTGTATTGGCCTTACAAGACGAAATGGTTTTATTTTTTGCCGCTACCTAGATCCAGCTATTGGAATTTGTTACAGCTACTCTTTGTGACGTTAGCAGATCTGATATTTCAGAATAATTTCAATCCATTGTATTGATTTGTGGCCTGTGGCTCATCTTCTAAAAATCGTTCAAACCTTACAATGATAGAACAATTTATATAATATATGTATGCAAAGACATGATCAAAGTTCGGAATAAAAAAAGGAATTCCGTTGTCTGTGTGATTGTGTGACAAAAAAAAAACAAACCAGAATTTATCTTAAATTGCTTAAATTGTACAGATTTTTATTACAGAATGTGTGTAATGCCCTAAGTGAACTTGTATTTTACGCAGGTATTTCTCGAAAGTAAGAAAGTAAAAAGTAATCCGTTGTAGAAGTAGTCAGTTTCTTCAAAGATTTGCAAAAAAAAGTACGCAAATTTAGTACATATTTTATGTTACAACGTTTTCTACTGCATATTTATAGGCAGTTTGCTATGAATTTATAATATGTATGAATGAATATATATGTATTCAGCTTTATTTGTTTTACAGGGAATCGATCATAATCCTTGCATGTCTTTGAAGAGACTCGGAGCATGCTTAATATTAAACAACGAGGTATGATAAAGTTGATGCGTGTATGTGTTTTACTCATCAGCTATGAGTCTCTTTTTTGAATACTTTGCCACATTCGCTCCCTATTCTAGTTAAGCGCTATTCAGTTTTATAATGTTCTACGAGCAAGTTAATTGCAATCAAAGTGTCGGTTTGGTGTAATTTCAATGAGAAATAATTTAAAGTAACAAAAATCGCACAAATATCTAACTTATTTTGTTCGATTGCAAACGGGCCTATAAAAAGAAAGCAATAAAGTTATAATTTCTGTGAGTTAAGAAATAAATTTTAAGAATCTATTTCTTATAAAGTGAACCAAAATTAACGGTGAATATGAAAAAAGTTTCTGCCGTGTAATGAAGCTCCTTTTGTACCGTTTTTCGATTGTATGAAATTTACCACTGTCTGGTGACACCAAATTCAAGTTCGACCACATTTCGTTAAACAAAGAAAAAACAACCATTCTTGCCAGTCCTCTTATGAGTTATAATAATGAATATAAGCGCTATTTTATGTACTATGTAACTTTAAAT
The DNA here is from genome assembly GCA_944738645.1 of Eristalinus sepulchralis. NCBI lineage: Eukaryota > Metazoa > Arthropoda > Insecta > Diptera > Syrphidae > Eristalinus > Eristalinus sepulchralis. The sequence goes on from OX122886.1 coordinate 63,145,922, forward strand.
ACTTTCTTTTCCATTTACAGAATCAAATTATAGATACTGGAAATATGTTTTTTTATATTAATTTTTTTTGTTAATTTTAATAGAATTTCGAAAGAAATTTGCATATACTCGAATGTATTTAAAATCATCTTGATTTCGTTGGGTATATATAATATTTATTTTCGTTACTCATGGCTCAGAGAGTGGTCTTAATAAGATACACTTTGCTCTTTGGCTGAGAACTACTGATAATAAAAAATGCAAAGTGCATGACGGAATAATTAAATAAATCGCAATTGTCTGTTTCATTTAAGATTAACATTTTTCATGTTTCATCAGTTTCTACTGTTTTGAAAGAGACAGGTGAAATCTTTTATATAAATGTTATTATTATTTATCTATATGGAGTTCTATAATGTCAGTGTAATTCGTTGTTTAGTATCCTTACAATTATGCATCTTTCAACTACATACATACATCAATTAAGTTAATAATCTTATTATAATTAAAATTAAAAAACGTAATTTTTTAAACACATATTCCCGAATTTCATAGAGTCACACAACTTAGTTATCGCAATTCACGAATCACTAAATAATTACTTTTCGTTCAAAGTACAAACTATTTATTATGAAATTAGTCACAATATTCATTCCTATTTTTAGTATACAGTTACTTAAGTGCTTTCATAAGGTCATAATGTATAGAGTATTGTGAGTAAAAGAATATAGCATTAACATATATGTAGCTTAAAGCGTCGCCGGCAAAAGGTGAAAGATAAGCTAAGCCGGCTTTTAAAACTCTAATGTTTTGCTATATACTAAATTACACATCACGCGTCAATTTAAAAAATTATTTTTCCCGTCGACAGACTCATCTGATAATCTTGTGAACCGTTCAAGTAGTGGAAATTAGTTTATGAATTATTTTCAAAATCAACTTGTCTAGACTTTCAACCTGAATTTGTCAGTCATGTTTTAATTTAAAAAATACAAATCATTGAATGGCCTTGTACATATGACCCAAGGTAATGCATTCAAAGGCAACGTGATTTCTACACATAATCCAAATATATAGAAAATAAATGAATAAAATAAATTTCAAGAATAATACTGACTCAAACATATAAGAATTCATTTATCTAAACAATAAAAACAATTAATTGTAGGAATAAGACTGACGGAAGCGTTAGAATATTGTTATCAAAGTAAAATATTTTATAAAACAGTCATGTTTTATGAGGGTTGTTACTGCAAAACAACGCCATACATTAGTAGTCGTCCATTGAATATGATTTATTCTTATTTTGGTTAGAAAAAAAAAATTAACCTCTCACCTATTGGCGATTAATGCATAAGAAAAGCAGCTGCTTTCAAAAATGATAATTTTTAAATATTTTACGAAATAGTGTATCTGTGTATCTGCCAATTTAAGCAATTTAATTGCAATCATAACGTCATGGGGACAGAATCAAAAAGTAATTTCTTTTCAATTCTTTATTCTTTTGATATTTCCAGAGTTGGGATTAGACTTCGTATTGAATTGAACGAATACTTTTCCGCAAAAATGAGTGGGCCGGTTTCAGTACAACATGAAAGTACTAATGAAGATGAAGCCCTGTATGATGAAGTTGAGGATGATTCAAGAAAAACCAATGGATTAATTTACAAAACTATGTACGAGGCTGGCGAAAAGTTTGCGGGGACTTATATTGGCCAGTACGCTACAGGAAAAATTGACCGAATGTTAAAACTTATTGAAGATACAGCGAAATGGAGTTTGCCACAAAGTATACACCGTAACTGCAAGGCAAAAAATACATAATAAATTGTAAATCCTTCTAGGTGATAATAAAAGTGAAAACACAGAACCTTTAGAAAGGCCATTGCCATGGATACCTTTCATAGCAATGATATTGGCATTACGCTTTGCGAGACTATCGTTATCGATTGCACGGCTCCTTATTGGAAGTGCTCCTATTTTACCCTCGGATGTAGTTTACTTCATTCAAACACGAAGACGAAAGCTACGAGCAATACGGATTACAGGAATGCGAGACATGCGAAAAATGGAACAAAGTAGAGTTCATAGGAGTGCAGGATTGGTGTCGAAATTAAGATCAATATTATCAGTTGTTGTATGCAAGTCCGGCAATCGTGCCTCTTTGGAAAATCAAGCCACTCAAGAGGCCGCAAATAATAATAAAATTTGTGAGGTAAGATGATAATGATATGAAATGCGTTTATAATTTTGGATTTCAACATATGAACTAATTATGAAATAATTATTAAATATACTATATATCATCAAAAATTAAGATTTTTAATATAATTGCATTTTTTGGTATTGTTGATTTGTAATATAATTCCTAGATAGTGGTTTACGATAGTGTCTTCTCATTTTGCTTTTTTATTGTTATTATCTTATTTTAAATATAATACAGGTATTTATCATATACCAGAAAAAAAAGACAATTCCATTGATATATATCTAAATAAATATTTAATTGCATAAAGAATTGCCTAAGAACTCAACAAAACGGTACTTAAGTTGTATACAAAAATATCAAGAATTGATTATATAGTTTTGCGAATACTCTTCATTAACCATACATACAACAAAAATATGTGCATATGAATCACTTCTTCAAATTATTAATTTTCCATACTCGTTCAAAAGGATTCTGTGGAGAAGCCTATTTGTTACAAACGCAAGGCAGTGGATGAAAGTTTTTCCGATCACGATTTGACTTTAGACCAGATTATTGATAAATACGGGAATGCTAGCAGTGATGATGATTCCGATTTCAAGCCACCACTGAATATGTCAAACAAAGACAGTTCTTCGTCGGAATCTACGTCATCTGCAACATCTGATTATAATGACGACGAAGTTGAGGAAATGCAGGAAACTAGAAATACGACTGTAAGTAGAGTTATCAGAACTAAACTTCTAATTTCTTAAGTACCCATGTACACTTCTTTCAATATATTTTGGTAACAGACATTGTTGGAGCCAAGTCATAAAAGTGACAATAAGAATTTTCAATTAACATCAAAATTCAGTGAAAACGAATCATCTGACAATATAAAGGAGAATGGCCAACGTATTGATAAGCAATCTTTCAAACCAATACCGATGCCTAAGCCAAAAAAACAATTACCTGTGCCTATTCCAATACAAGAAATCAAGCAAGAGCCTACAGAAAGCGATGAGGAAAAGCAAGATCTACAAGAACAAAGCTCCGATGGATTTAAAAGTTCTCCCACGCAAATGAATTTAGAAACAAAGTCGGCTGTCGGTAATGGATACTGAATTAAAAATACTATAATAAACTCATATGTACATATTTAGTTCATAAGCTTTCCTAAAATTTTCCTACCTTAGTAAGATTCCTATCCCTTCGCACCTTATATGTACGTTCATAAACAATACACACAAGTTAGCTATGCAGTTGTAATTGCAATGTTATGTGAATACGTTTCTATAAATCTTAGTTATTTTGCTTGTTCTTAATAATTGAATAACTCATAAGCATAAAGTGGGAATTGGATTTTACCAATAATTTATGATTTAAAATAAATATACGATAAATACAATGAACTTAATAGACATTTGTAAAATTGGGCTTAATAGTATTACAATTAAATTGCTTGGCCAACTCCACTACTCGTGTCCTTATTAATAAATAAATGTTGCATATTTTGTTTCTAGAGTTAAACGATAAGTGTTTAAATACAAATGACACAACCCTCGATCAGCGCATCAATCATATTCAAATTGCAAATACAAACGGGAACCAAGACCCGAAAATCGATCATAAATCAGGTATTTAAATATTCGTGTAACCTTGTTTTAATGTGTATAATTACCTCTATATTTTTGTCTCCTATCAATCCCCCTTATTAACGTGTTCTATTGTTGCAAAGAAGAAGTTTTTCTTACTCCTGCAACCTCAAATGAAGATTTGTTCTTTAGTCCAGTCGGTGTGTGTTTTCTTAACTATACTAGACATCATTAAGCAAATACATATTTTACAGGCTCCCCAATCTCAAATTGTAATTTCGGGTTCCAGCCAACATCCATTCTAAAAAATCCTAATGCTGTTTACCTAGAAAGAAGAGAACCAAAGGCAGTGTATGAAGAACAAAATATTTCAAAACAAGGTACCTATAAAGTATTTAAAAACTTATGTTTAATTGACTATTTCTTTAAGTAAACTTAATATAAAAGTCCCTCATTCGCTTACAAATTCAGACTTGAGAAATGAAAATCATATTACGCCGAAGCTTGAAGACGCACCTCAGCAGAACCACAGAACAGGAAATTGTTATAGTGGAAAACCAAACAAAAATAAATTCAGAGGAAAAAGACGATGAGACGTGAGCAAAAGTTAATGTATTAAGTATATAATAAGATGTTGAATTTGAAATTAATAAAGAATATACAATTGTTGCATTTTAGCATAAAACACTTTGTATGTAAATAGTATATTTGTCATATTTGTTAATAAATTAAATCATTTCATGTGGTCTCTTAAAATGTTTTATACATGAATAAATTTGACTTTTAATATCATTGATTTAATATATTAAAATTGGAATCTATAGATTTATACATTTATTGTTTTTATTTATTTCTTTTAAAAATGTTTTTCTACCATAAACACAGCATATTTAAGCTAGACTTCCCCATTTTAATGCACGATGAGCTCAAAGCATTTAATATTAGGCCTATTATAACTTATAAGTCTTCAAAAGTGCGTGCGTGCTACTGTTAACTTACGAGTAGAAGGGACAGTTTTTTGCCGACTCCGAACGGCGAAGCTTTTTCAAAGACAATTAATACTGTTTGAGAGTTATCAGCAGCTCGAAAGAGGTGGTGCCGTGAAAAAATGCGAGGTGTCCCGTCCGGGAATCGAACCTAGACCTTCTGCGTGTGGCTCGACGCACTTACCCACTACGTCACGGCGCACGCCCACAAGAAAATAACTTATTGCCGATAAAAGTTAGCTTTATAACCTTAGACTTTCAAATATTGATATATTCTGAATTACGTGAGATTACTAAAATGCCCCACACATGAGTACTGAACATATATATACATATAGACGCCTGTTTTGATCAAATAACATCGGAAAAAGATCATCATTGATAATATTTCTGTTTTGTTTGTCGATTATTCGAATTCCTTACTACAAACTCTTGAATTCTGTCCTCTGTCTCTAAATTTATTTTTAAATGGTTTAGTTTAGTTTTTAGTGGTTTCCCAAGCAATTAGCTCACACAGCTTTTAAATTGATTAAAGTGATTGTATACATGATCGGAAACAAGACATCTTGCGTTTGCGATTACAAATCACAAATTACAAACATTTACAAATCGCAAAAATTTAAACGAAAAGTAAAAAATGGATACATATATATGTATATACACAAGGATTTGCTTGTGTCATTCCCTAACCCTTTTTGCATCAACATTTATTTGGCATCAAAAGCTTATTCTAAGATTAACCAAGAAAAATAAATAACTGTTTTTAAATTTAAATTAAATGCAAGATTTTAAATGGGTGCTAGATTTTAAATGAGCTATTAAATTGACTTCTCTAAGTTGATTATAGTGACAATGATTAACGATATTACAATAGATATAAAATATCGTTTTTTATAATTTAATATATCATATTTATTTTAGTTCCAAAATAAGAAACGTATTGAAATGGGAATTAAGATAAAGTCATTTCAAAATTACACACGCACAACTGTCAATACTACCAGAAAAGCTCATTTTGTCAAGAGAAAGGGAAAAGAATATACATTCAGAAAGTTCAATTCTACCCCCATTGCTTCAACGTCGTGCCCTAAAGTCAATTCACAAGTTTTCTGAAATAAAATCAACCCCCAGCATGAACAGTATTTCATAGCATGCAAATCTCTTCGGTTGTTGCATAATTTGCTTGATAGCCGTGGGTAAACACATTCGAACACGTATATCTGTGTGCAAGAATATATCCAATATCTAATAACAAAACAAAGTTTATATTTTAATAAAATTTGGATGAGAAAATGTTCCCTAATGTTTACTGTCGCATTTGTTTCCTACTCGTATAAGCAAAATAAATCTATCTAAAACATAGACAAAATTTGGACAAATAAAGTACTGCGATATTCATATATTTTGAAGACATTTATTAAAAGAATGCCTATAAACTGTGAAATGTTTGTCCTGTCCTGAAGAGGAAAATTTGTCCGTCAATCGTCAATGCAGCATGTGTTAAATTTTATGTGCGAAAATCTTTAGTGTGGATTGTTTAGTGAGATTGTTTCCCAAAAGAAAAATTAAAATTTGTCTCTGTTCCCTTACGGTTAAACGCGTTTTCTATTTATTAATTGTTATGACAAAGGATGACTTTACCTTATAAATACTTATAAATAATAAAAAGTACAAGCACTGTTTTCCTTAGGACTATACAAAGTATTAACATTTTACTGAACAAATTTATTAAAAAAAGTTTTAAAACAAATGTGCATATATTAATTTATAATATTCAACAGATTTTTCTCTTCATAGCCACTTTTCTTCTTGGTTAAAAAAACTATAATAAAGTGTGAATAAAGTAGAGTATAAATAATTGTGAAAAAATCAAAATAACGCATTGTTGTTCTGAAATTCAGTTTGTTTTGATACACATGGACATATCATTTTATAATTACAAATGTTATTGTTGTGTTAAACACTTTAAACAAATACTGCTATTCTTGTTGTTCCTGATATTTGATAAATGCTATAAAATATAATATGCAGTAACCTGGTTCACAATTTATACAAATTGGGTATATTATTATTCAATATTACTTAAATTAGACGTAGTCCAATCAAATTTGATCGTTTGTGTGTTCGTCAAAGTTCTGGTTATATAGTGTTGCTACTTTGCTGAGAATGCTTAAGAAGCTAAACAAATTGAATTAAAAATTAAAAAGTAGTATTTAAAAAAAAAAAGAAATTAACTTGATTAATAAAATGTTTGTGGTTCCAAATATTATATCTCTGCGCCCACACCTGTTATTTCAATAGTTTTGATAAAACAGGTCCGGTAGCATATCCTCCAGTACGAAAATCAGCAATTATACTCGAAGAAGGTAAATCGAACAGTGTCGTTGGCATTTGTGGTTTTGGCAGTCCGTACTCGATTGCCTCAGATTTAGGTGTCCTTATAAAGTTGTTCGTTTCTTGTGAATTTTGTGGAAAGTTTTCTAGTGGAAGCACAACAATCGGCTGTTGCAAGTTTGAACTAGGCTGTTCCTCAACGTGTTCATTCTGAACTAAGGCATTTTTATACTGAAAATTGGTGTAATAATAAATTAAATTAGGTTGATGATAGAATGTAGGGTATGTCTGTATATATTCCGGGTACTGCGATTCGTATAACTGCAATGGCGTATAATAAATTAGTGTGTATATCGGATACATCCTTTCGATAGCTCGTAAATGATCATTACTAGCTGTTTTGTTTGCGTCTGCATTTTTTGTGTTATTTATAACTAAGTCCGGTACTGGTGTTGGTTTAAGATTGAATAACCCAAAAAATAATGCATTGCATGGTGAAAGAAGCCATATGGATAAAAGTATTACTATTATCTATAAAACACAAAAATTACAATTTTTCAATATTTTTGAAACACAAAGTTACCGCTTGAATCATGATGTGTACTTCTAAAAGGCTGATCTTTAACTGTTTGTAACCACCTATGCACAAACCTTTTATACAAAGCATTTTACATAAAAATACGGTATTTTAAATACCACTCATATACTAGAAAATATCAATTAAAAAGGCATTATATTCTGGGAATAACAACAACAAAATTTACTATCTTAAACTCAAATGCATGGACATACTTTCGAATATATACACACATACAATATATATACCAGTCATTAGCTTAAACTAAATATAATTGAAGCAAATCATGAAGGAAAATAAGTACAAGAACAAAAATAACGAAGTGAAATAATTGTACACAGAAAGACACTGTTAAAAAATCACCTTATCAGAAAAACAAAGAACAGATAACAGATAAGAACATATAAGGAATTCATTATATGTTTCTATAAACATTCTATTCTACAACACGTAGTTTATTTCGATATTAATGAAATATATTTTAATTCAATACCACCACCATAACCAAAAAAGTGTAACAGTATAATGACGCGCAAAGTTAGATATACATATACATAATTTAATTTTGTCTTCAAGGAATGACATAAAAAAATCAAATCAACAGAAAATTAACTATCGCCAATTATTCTAAAACTCAACAATCAATGTTAATAAAACAAATTTAGTGTTCAAATCAACAGCATTCCATAAGAAAACCTACATTATCCTTTTGTGAATTAGTAACAATCTAAAAAATAATCACAATGTCTGTCTTCAAGTAGCCATCAGTGTAATTATATAAAAATTGTATAATATATGCTCCTTCTAGTATAGAGAGAATTAAAATAATGCATTTTTTGAGCCATCTAGTACCGTGTATGAATATGTACGATTACTTCATAACATGCAAAACCTTCAAATATGTTTTAACCAAATTACACTCATACAACTGCGAAGAGTTACTACTCCCTAGTCCCCTGGGTAATCAAATGTATTAGAATACATACTCCAAATAAAAAAAACGAGCAATTAAATGCTAAGGTTGGCAATGTTAACACACCATATGTCGTATACATAATATGTGTATAATATGCCGTAGTTAATATTGTATACTTATACTCAACTTACTTTCATATATTGTTTTGGGATATACTTTCTTCTATCCAGTTAGTGGTAATGTCGTCAATCAGTAATTTATACCTTTTTAGGATATTTAAAGAATTAACACAAAATTTTGCTCATTAGAATCTAAAGCAGCAGCATTAAGAACTTTTGTTAAGTGTGTAATTAAATTAACATTATGCGGGTCAGACTGACATACTCATTGGGAAAGAAGAACTACGGAAATTCTGGAAGATTATCAACACAAGTTGTTCTGAATGCATTTCGTATTTTCAGTCAAATTGTATAAATACAAACTATAAAATTTAATTCATCACTTCTAACAAACGGCAATGGCAGACAATTCAGTACCAAGAAGTAAGTACTCCAGGTTTGAACACATGTATACACAAAATGTACTTAGTATTTCAATTAACCCAATTAATTGTTGGAACTAGAATCCTAAAAAAATAATTAAATAAATTAGGAACTGCAATCAAATTCAAATGGTTTAGCATTTATTTTTGTAATTTACCGCAAATATTTTGTTAAGTAAGACGAAATCTCTTTAGTTAACTCACAGGACAAAGATGACATCACAAATGAAGCTACAACTTCACAACGCTTAGGGCGTCACCTCAGTAAATCAACCTCGGAATTAAATGGTCATAATTGTTCCACTGATTCACCCAACACATCACCAAAACGTGCCAAAAGTGCAGCCAGTCCATCGGTGACCGGTGTATTTCAAAAAACGCATGGATTTTTTAATAGTCTAAAACACCGATGGAGTAGAGCAAGAAGCAAAGAAAAAGTTGGCCGCAGGTCACCAAATGATTTACTCGAGCAAGAGAGCACTGATTACGCTGCTGACTATAGTTCTGATGGAAGTTCAGCAACACATAGTCCAAGACACAGAGCACGAACCATAGAAGGTTCACCATTAGCTAAAGAGCTAAAAGTAAGTGCAAATATAGCAGTCGATAACCGTCTCAGATTGGCTAGTTCAATGCCGGGACATATTGAAGAGGGTACCACTGTAGGTGATACAATTAGTCAAGTTCAATTGGAGATGCTCCAAGTAAGTTCAAAATGTTTTAATATCCATCGAAATCCTCACTATAATCTCTCACTATAAATAATTATTTAATATCCATCGAAATTTTCACTATACATATAATTTATTTCTTATTAGCTGGAAGAGCAACGACGGCGTAAAGAAGCCCTATTACGTCAGTATGTCTTTTTTCAACTTCGGGTTCACCTCAAGAGTGGAGGCGACTTGCTTGCTATGGATAAAAATGGTAACGATTATTTTTTCTAATGAATATATTTATATTTGTATGTATTTATCAGGCTTAAGTGACCCCTACGTTAAGTTTAAAATGGCGGGAAAACTTTTGCATAAAAGTCGCACAATTCATCGTGATCTTAACCCTGTGTGGGATGAGGTATTTGTTGTACCAATAGAAGACCCGTTTCAGCCTATTATAATAAAGGTACCATGTACTTAATTTTTAAAAATATCTCATTAGTGGTTTATTGAGGATAACGTTATATTTTAAATAATCATTGATAACGTAGTATATTATTTTTAAACGAATCAATATGTATTTAAAAGGTTTTCGACTACGATTGGGGTTTGCAAGATGACTTTATGGGATCCGCAAAAATAGATTTAACACAGTTAGAACTTGGAAAAGCTGAAGAAATGACAATTAAGTTAGAAGATTCAAATCATCCAGAACGTGAAATGGGCGAAATCCTCATCAACTTAACATTATGGCCGCGAAGTCAAGAAGACAAGGAGGTGGTACGTTTAAATAAAATTAAATTCAAGAAAGGAAACACTGAACTAAAACTGTAGAATAAGACAAAAATGGTCATAGGCTGCTGAACAAATTTGTGTAGAAGATGCTGTATGTAGTAAAACAGCAGCGAAATAGTTTGAAAATTTGCACGTTTTAGACGAATTTCGTTTTGATCGAACAATTTTAAAAGTCGACTTGTTTTTAAAAGTAAGTAAGTTTTCAGAAAATAATCTTATGCATACAACGTCATCTTTCAAGCTGTTGTTGCCAGATATATAATATTTCTAGTGGTATTACATTTGGCATTACATCTACCGACACTTTGTTTCCGAACTTTATAAACACACAATTTTATGTATTCCAGGAATTATCACGGAATATGATTATAAAATACATATATAATATATATATACAGTTAATTCTCAGATACGCGGCATCAGCATAAGATTAAGTTTTTTTCCAATATACCCTTTGCATACATAGCGATTTAAAAAAGATTATAATATTGTTCTTACTTTTCCAGTTATTCTGTAGTGCTGTGTGAGGGTTTAGCACATTGTATATTATACTTAAAGCATTTCTCTCGAGTATAGTATATACTATAAGTATATAGACTATAATTGGAAAGACTTTAAAATTTTTAATGAATCTGTTAAAAATATATTTTCTGCGTATTTCAGCACTTTCAGAGAAATTCAAAACTTGCTGAGTCATCTAAGAAGCTCAAATCACAAATTTGGAGTTCAGTCGTTACTATTTTATTAGTTAAGGCTAGGGATCTTCCACTTGCGGAAGATGGTACTAAATTAAATGACACGCACATTAAATTCAGGTAAATATGTATTGAACAAAAAAGGTCAATTAATAATATAATTTTCAACAGACTAGGGAATGAAAAATATAAAAGTAAGTCGTCATGGACAGAAAGATGGCTGGAGCAATTTGATCTCCATCTATTCGATGAAGATCAGTTACTAGAATTGTCTTTATGGAATCGAAATAATCTCTATGGCAGGGCTACGATCGACTTAAGCGCCTTTCCCCGTGAAATAACTCATGGTATTTGGAAGCCCTTTGAAGATTGTTCCGGTGAAATATTTTTAATGCTTACCATAAGCGGCACTACCGCTCTTGAGACGATTAGTGACTTAAAAGTGTATAAAGAAGACCCAAGAGAGATTAAGGCCTTACGTGACCGATACAGTTGGCATAAATGTTTGCAAAATCTTAGAGATGTAGGACACTTGACTGTCAAAGTATTTGGCGCAACTGGTTTAGCAGCAGCAGATATTGGTGGAAAATCTGATCCATTTTGTGTCCTTGAGTTGGGCAATGCAAGATTACAAACGCAAACAGAATATAAAACATTAACGCCAACCTGGAACAAAATCTTCACATTGTGAGTAAATCTCTGTTAAATTTTATAATGTCTTAATAGATATAATTTATCTGAATGAGGTAGTAATGTGAAAGACATAACATCGGTGTTGGAACTCACGGTTTATGATGAAGATCGTGATCATAGAGTAGAATTTTTGGGAAAACTGACTATTCCTTTATTACGAATTAAAAATGGCGTCAAGAGGTGGTATACTCTTAAAGACAAGAACCTATGTACTCGAGCAAAAGGCATATCACCCCAAGTAAGTAAATATAATTTAAATGTGCTAATAATTTTGTTGGAGAAAGTATCTTCATTAGATTCAACTTGAAATGTCAGTTGTCTGGAATCCTGTTAGAGCGGTCTGTCGTATTTTGCAACCGAAAGAGGAAAAACTAATTCAACAGGAAGCTAAATTTAAAAGACAACTCTTTTTACGAAATGTAAACCGACTTAAAATAATAATTATGGATATATTGGATGCCGCAAGATATGTCCAGTAACTGAAAAGAATCCAGTTCGAAAAATCCCACTTGGTTTAAATAGTATAATTTTTGCAGAAGTTGCTTTGAGTGGGAATCGCCATTGCGTTCAATTATTGCATTTGCTTTATGGATACTAGCTTGCGTCTATGGAAATTTGGAGACCGTTCCATTCGTTCTACTCATTATTATGCTTAAGTATACTTTATGTATGTATTTTAAATTTATATTTTTAAATGCAATTAATTTTATTGTAGAAATTGGTTTATTCGATGGATTACGGGTGCATCCAATGAAGCTTCTAGCAATTACGTTTATGATTACGATGACGATGATGACGATGATAAAGAGAAAGAAGAAAAAAAAACAATTAAAGAACGCTTGCAAGCAATTCAAGAAGTTTCTCAAACCGTACAAAATACCATTGGATATCTTGCTTCAATTGGGGAAAGCACAAAAAAGTATGAGTTCAATAGTCTACAAAAAATTAAAAGTAAACATCCGTGCATTTGTATCAAAACCTATTTTCAGCACTTTTAATTTTTCCGTCCCAGAACTTACTTGGTTGGCAGTTGTTCTGCTTCTATGTGCAATATTTGTATTACATTTTGTTCCAATCCGGATGTTATTAATTTTTTGGGGTGTTATGAAATTCTCCAGACGCATTTTAAGACCGAACACTATACCAAACAATGAATTGTTGGACTTTTTATCAAGAGTTCCAGATGACGAAGAAATAGTAATTAGCGCCATATGCAAAACAAACTTATGTAAACATTAAATAAAATTTCTTTTTTTAGAATCAATGCAGAGAACTTCCACCGCCTTCGCAATTTGATCCAAATCGTTCAAATCAAAAGAAGAAGATAAAAGCTTCATAGTGTAAAAATTTAATCAAATCTAAGGCAAGAGTTACTACAACGACCGTACCGCAGCAAGTTGTTAATATTTCATGCCGATCCTTCAAAAATGCGACAATGTATCTTAAATCTAGTAAACAGACACTAAGAGCTACAGCAAAACAAAAGATACGAGAAGCTTTCAATTCAAGTGATTTTGAAAAGCTGGACTGAACAGTGGACTTGTGTTTACCATTACAGTTATGGTACTTGAAACGACTTTACTAGGCTAGACAATTATTTTTTTTTATTAATTTATTATGTATAATATTAACAGCTTTACATAAGTAGTATCATATTACGTCCACACGAACTTAATATAAATATTTCAAACCATTATTTTTATGATGCTTTACAAGAAAATACCAAACTTCTCTTAAACATATTGCAAACGGTTCCAAATTCGCACAAACAATTTCGTTACTTCGCTTCTAAAGAAAATTAGTGCTTATATCGAAAGATTACTATGCTATTATAATGATGTGTGATAAACAATCTTTCTAATAATACTAACAAACATATTGATAATGATAGATTGCAACTTTTTTAAGTTTTGTATAGTATTACTTTAAGGCTTAAGAAAATTTCGCGCAATTTATGTATGTACATATTTATACACGTATTCAAATTTGACGACACAGAAATTAACTACCTGTATGACTCCAGTCATTAAATATGTTGTATTTAAAATGAACCTGAAATAATCTTTGAATACATATTGACATATATTATAATCTCAAAGATATATACACAGTTCACACATATTTATTTACACACAAAATTAAGATTAGGTAATTATTATATTTACAATTGCACATATATGTACATACTTCGTATTTTTAAATTGATTCAAACACTGTCTCAAATCAATATGCAAACTAAAAAATTATAAACATTTTGTGATATTTTATTTAATACTAAAAAATATTAAACAAACTTTTTGTTACTTTTAGATAGTAATATATAACAAACTTTACTACAAAGAATACCCTTCGTCTCAAAACTTCCATTGACTACCTATTTTCTTCCTCTAGTTAGCTTAAAATTTAACCAAAGTCTAGCAGTTAAAAAAAAATAAGCTTATGAAAAAACCTACGAATTCTTCTTAAAGATTTTTAACTTTCAAAACCCTCTTTTCCCACCCTACGAAAGTATTATAGTAATTTAAGGTGCGTTTCAGTAAGTTTTTATAAAAAATTGATAGTACATTCCTTACGTACAAACATTATTTAATTTTACTTTTTTGCTTAAACTCTTTAAATGATTGCCTTCATTTTTTTATATTAAAATAAACATGAACGATGTTAATTAATATAAAATAAACTAGGAATTTTTTAATAAAGTGATGCATTTTTATTATTTCTACAACAACGGTATCGAATTTTTGGCGGCATCATCATTTTCGAGTTGCTGACAACACTCGAAGAGTACTTATTGCTTATGAAAAGTTTCTCAAACTCTCACCAACACCAGACGCACAACACTAGTAAATGCTTAAAAAGCTAAGCCCTGGTCCCTTGTGGGCTGTAGCGCCACTCAATTACTATTATTATTATTATTTCTACAACTTTCCCTTAGGAATAGTATAATATCGTTAACATAATTTTTTTTAATCGTAGCAGAATACAAGACATTTCTTGTATTATATTGTTCGTAAGTATAGAAGATTAAGTAAGCCACATTTTGTATACAAAATTCTAATGAAATTAGAAATACACTCGTCTGACGAAATTAGAAGCAATGCGGAAGTAGTTCAAAAAGCAATTATTCAAAATTGTTGTCATTATTTTACTCACCACTCACTCCCTCTTTCTTTAACAATACAAGCATATATAATACCAAATCTATCAAAACATTTTGAACAAGGTATAAATGCATTCAGAAATGTATTACATTTTCAATTTCTATCAACTTAATTAATTTTGCAAAAGAGATAATCAAATGTTGTTAGACCAACAACACGTGTACAATAATATCACTTTTTCACTACAACCGGATGCTTAGTACCAAACTTGCCCTCAATCGTGGTCGATTCCCCTCGAGTGATGTAATTTCCTCCTTATGTGTAAATGTGCAACATATGTTGCAGTAACAAGCGTTTGATTGTTATGTCATAACAATGACAGATGAAAAGAGGCACAATTCATTTCTGCCAGGTTTTGGGTAGTATCATTAATTGTCACATTAAAGATTTCACTTAGCATTATAATAAAAATATCTCTCCTAACGGTTTTCATAACATATACAATCCAAAGTTATGACAAAAATATAAACAATCTACATACAGTGTGTAAACTGTCCACTGTACACCACACTCACACTCAATGCATATCTATTCTTAAGAACACTCTAATAACAAAAATTCAATAAAACTCTAGAAGTTCGTGATCTTTTTAAAAAAAAAAATTAATAAAACAATGCACTTAAGTACAGCGAACAAACGTTCATCAATTAGCGCTGATTATTTTGAATCAAAATATCAAATAATGATAAAATTCTTAAATAGGAAATCATATTCTAAATAAACAAACAACTTTTCCTACCTTCATATTTATAGACATTTCCACACATTCATTTCTGCTTGCCATTTAAGACGGAATGGACTTCAACATTTTCAATTCAGCTCAGCAATTTAATTTCGATTTCTTATCGCAAATAGCTTGCATACAAATTTTACAAATAGCAGCACATTCATGCACACCTTAGGCCCACATATCAATGAAAAAGTGAAACTCATTTGAGAAACTAATAAACACTTTCCTTCGTCTGCACTGGTTGTTGATGGCCAGATATAATGAGGTAATCCTAGTTGAGCGAGAGGCCATTGGTTATATAGTAAATTAATATTTGGTTTTGTTTTTTGCATCTGATATTCTTACAAAGAATATCTATCTCACAAATATCATGTAATCATGCACTGAATATAAAAAAAATTCTAATAAAGGCATGAAGTATATTAAACTATTTCTTCCTTAAAAGCAGAGATCTTCATTAAAAAAACAAGTTTTACTTTTTATTGTAATACTTAAATCAAATCGCTTATTTTATTCATGCTTAATCGAAGGAAATCATTTAGACGAAAATTAAATCGGAAACCGTGTTAAAGAGACCGTATAAAATTTGATTTGTATGTATATAACAAAGATACAAATGATTAACTTAACGTTCATATTTTCTCACACTTGAAATAAACCACTCGTTTTAATGCATTGCATAATATTATGAGAAGCAAGTCGGAAATATGTTGAAAGGTCAAGTAGACCAATTGTTTTTTCAATATCAACTGACATCATCCCAGTTTTTTAGTTAAATATATTATAGATTTCTAAGTAGTAAAAGATATTTGTAGGAACATAACTCAATTTTTAAACTGTATATTTCCTTATGAGTTTTATAATAAGTCTTCCTACAGATAAGATAATATCTTGGCATTCGTATTCATATCTATTTATGTGCAAGATATCTGTTATCTGAGTATGGTAAAATCTTCCTTAGGTGGACAACGATGGTACAACATGTTTATATGGATAAAGGAGATATCCATTAAAGGGAAATATATGTAATACAAAACAAAACCTTCTGAGGCCATCTCCTCCCACATTATACGGTTTGTGATTTCACGTAGTTCTACTTAATGTGTAACGTAAGGGACACAGCAAATGGATATATACAATAATAATAATTAAAATGATTTATATGCATTATTACTGACTGGATTATCCGCACCTATAAATTGTGTTAGCTTGCTGCCTACATGAACAGTTTTGTTATATTCCCATACAAAAACACAAGCGAGAAGCAAATTCAGTATTTTAACGCCTATTTTCAAAACTTGTAATTCATTAGATAAATTCAATAACACGATAAAACGTCAGATACCATTTTTTTAAATCTACAAACGAATCTATAAGGATACATAACAAATATTTGTATCTCGCTTATGGACAGCTTTTCAGTTATGCTGACACATTGCTGTAAAGTGGAAATAAAATACACTATACCCTGCTAAGCATATCTACATCACCGATTTAATTGGAATACATACATATAAAGTCGTCTGTTAAAATTCCATGCCTGCAACATACTGCTTCTCCATAGCGGGAATATTGCATAATTTTTTTTTAAATAAGCTTTTTCCTTATATAAATCTAGTTTGGATTAATCTAGCAGAAGAAGTGTGCCAATAAAAGTAACATGCGCAATGCGATTTTCTTAAACAATACGGAAGTTCAAAATCAAAATAGTCTTTGATACAGCATTGTTGAAATTATTAATCAATGATTTAATCACAGTGATGTTATTGCTGATACGGAAGCACGATACAGCTATGTTCCAAGAAAATCGTATTTATGCAATGAAACTATTTTTATATTCTGAAATAGGTAACAATATTTTTTAAAAATAAAACGGTTACTTAAGATGTTCTAAGAAACACATATTTTTACAATTCAAATTAACTATTGTTGTTAGCTTGTAAGTGACATGAAGAAATATGCAAATGTGCAAGAACTACAACCGTGTCCACAATTGTATTAATTCGAACATATACATATGTATGTATTTGATCACTGATGTTCTGCATACAGTCCCTAAACACGTATATATTATATGTGTATACCTCGCGACGGTATGTAATTTAGCATCCCATTTCAATTAAGATCTCATTACTTCCACTTTTCTTACCTGTATATGCCAACATGGCCACCATAAACCAAAAAAAAAAATAGTTTCTAATAATATTTTTGTTTAATGATATCCCACAGAAATAATAAATGTCCATGTCTTATGTCCGGCTTTACACACATGTTTCCACCTGCACGAAGATTTTGGACTTAACTCGAGCCTTTGAAGTAATAGTAGATTGTAGTTTGAGTAGCCACCACCACTGTAAGATACATTCGTTCACTTACTTAGCCAGAAGAAAATTTTCTTTTCTTCAGTTTGTTACCGAGACGCATACGAATCAGACGCAGTTTTACCACCATCAACTTGTGTACTTAGTAAAGGTGTAAATTCCGTAAAGTACTTCCTCTCGCATCCCTCATCTGTTACTGTGCTAACTTGAAAGAATAAAAGAAGTTAAATCTGTGCAATATCTTGCATAAAAACAATGTGTTGCAAAATAAATTAAAATTGTGTGTGTATCGAATTATAATATATAAAATCATTGAAGACAGTGAAAGTTGAAACGAAAATATTTTGTGTAAGTTAACTCAATATGTCAATATTTAAAAAAATCAAACATATTGCATAGATATACATATTCAGTTATTCAGTTACGTTGCGAATTTTTACATATTTGGATATCAATTTCAGGAGTTAAATAAAGGTGTGTATCCTTTTTAGATTTCTCCAATTAAATTAGTGGGATAGATCTAGGTCAGATCAACTTTTTCGTACATAGAGTTATGCTCTACCGATTTATTCATTCAATAAATCTTTCCACTTGAGATACCATCAAAAAAATGGGACTATGTGCATATGTTTTTCTCTCACCAGCATTAGTCTAATTTTTTTTACCATTATCATATTGCGAATTATAATACTGTTTTCATCAATATTATTTTTAGAGTACCAACAACAACAAAATGTACGTATATAAATGTATCAGCGTATGATCAAGTGCACATATGTGCCCACAAAACTTGCTTCGAGAAATCGCAATTCGTGCATGAAGACTTATTGCACTGAATTTTTCTGCAAAGAGAGTATCAATTTGGGATAAATATTTGTAGTTTAATAACAATAATGGTTTAATTATACACAAAAAGTTGCGAATCCAGGTTTTAATTCATTTTCGTTTATTTACTTTTTTACAAGTTCTGTAATAGACGCAATTAATTGATAAATAATTAATTTTAACTTGGAGTGTATGCCTCATACACGTTTTTCGCCATCTAAGCTTGTGCGATAAAAGAAGTGAAACCGTATTATATCTACTTAATATTCGTCACGTTCTTGTGTCTTCAAATACCAGAACACTTCATCCGCTGCATAGGGGCTACTAATATGTCATAAAAAGGCAAAGTTTAAAAATGTACTCATTTCAAACGCGAAATAGATATTAAATAAAAAATAACTATTATTGCAAATTGAGCTTTAATATAATAGTTTGTACGAAGTGTAAGTGGAATTTCACTTTCGTTTATCATGGTCTACAAGAAGACGTGTACGTTGTACATTTTAATATATAAATATGTGGTGCAAAAACAGACGGTTAATTGTTAATGTTGATCACTGTGGAGTTAATGACTAATTTCGAAATTGTCTTTCACAAGTCAAAGACAATTAGAAAGTGCACAGAATCATGTACGTACATATACACAAGCTTATAAAAGCAATTTTTTTTGTTTATCATTCTGTCTGTACACATATTTCGTTGTCCAATGAAAGTTGATGAGCTGTATCGTAAGAACATAGCAATTTATAACCAAAAACGTGCTATTCTTCACAATGTTGTAATTGAAGTTGTTATTATTTTGGATTGCGTTAGTATTTCATTTTTCCCGTGAAAGTTTTTTTTCGAATTTGTTTTCTTTTATGGTTGATATACAACCGTATGAACAGATGTACACTTGTGAGTAGTTGCGGCTGCGCAAGAATGAAAAAAAAATGATGGGGAACTGTGGTAGTATATTGAAAAAAAAACTCAAATACACGTTTGGGACTTTCTCAAGTCTTTTCGATATCGCTTGCTGATCAGTCTAACACTTTTTGATCAAAAATTGTTATACGTGTTTAATGTATTAGTATACAATATATTACGTTGACAAAAGTCCTTGTACTTGTGACTCTAAGCTAAAGCAATTCTTGAACATTAAATAATATGTTATGATCTATGGTATAATTCGACACAATATGTATAGTTATGCATGTTTTTAAAAAATGTTAGTTATATATTTTTTTCAAAAACTCGTATAATATTTCTATTCTCTGCATAATTTAAAAAGTAAGAGACGCAACGTCTGTCAATTTGAAAACAAGCAGACAAATAGAAAGGAAAATTAATGACCCGTTTAGTTCTGCTAATCGTCATGTAATTTGTTTACTATTGTGTTAGAGAAAGCAGAATCAGAACTAAATATATGTGTGTCTGAATATTACCCCGAATAAAAATAATCGTATATAGAAATAGGAATATGGTAAATTAGGAATGCAGGCTTGCAGGAAAAAATTTTCTGAAAAAATAATATATTTATATGCTTTAAAGGGACATAAAGCATATTTAATTGTATACGTAATAGAGGTGTAGTTAATTTTAATACAGATGTATCCACACACATATCTAGCTACAAAAAATAGGTATGCATGTCTTAAGTTAATATTATAGGCTCTATTCAAACCATGTAGCTCATGTGTTCCCTATACTTGACTTAATTGATAATTTACATTTTAAGCTTTTGTGTAATGAACCATTTACTGTTGCCTTCCGGGTGGATTCGAATACTTGATTGTAAACATTTTGAAGGTACCCTATTTCGATTACACATTCGTTTCGCGAAACTGTGATCAAATCCTCACATCACGCAATCTTGTGACCTAAGCATATACATACATATATATGCAGGTGAATAAACCGCAAAAAACTGAGTTAAATATTGCAGTTAAACCGCACATATATATCGATGAAAATGTTACAACCGTTTGTATTTTCTGCAAGAAACGTCTGTAGAAATAATATTAAACGACGATATCTGTTCGTAATCTAATTCACATGCATATACATATGTAGAACGATGTGTAGTACGTTACCCCGGATGCTTACAAATCAATTGGTTACAAATTTTATTTAATAAGGAATGTAATGTGTGTTGTTTTGTGCATACATACGTAAATACCACTCTGCGACTAAATTATCTAACATTCAGTTGATACACATGTATGTATATTTAATGAATGTGCTTACATATGGTCGGTATTCATATAAGCCTGTGAAACCGTATATACAATTTACTGTAACATTAATTGTGTGGTGTAACATTTGTAATTAGATGGAAAAGCGTTAATATTTTAAGAACTAAATATCTGATTTTATAGAAATATATAATAATTTGATTCCACATCTAAAGGTAGAAGAATTGCAAAGAACTATCAAAAAGATAATTAAAAGTATTAAAATTGCATATAAAAGAATCTTAAACACTGCGAACCTCGCTCCTCCATCCTTCCTGATAGCAATAAGCCACCTCCATCGTTTCAAGAAGAGAAAGTAATTTCCAATAGCAGTCTTACATGACTGCAAGCAAAAATATCTCCAAGCAATTTACGGTCAGCTAGTACAAATTCCACATGCACTGGCCGTTGCAGTTCATTGCTCAGTCCACTGTCCATACTCGAAATACATTATGTGTGTTTGTCTGTTTGTACTTTTTATTTTTCTGTTTTCATCACCCATGAACTTACATATGGAGATCAAGGTTGAATGTGTGTGAGTTTAAATTTTCTGACGCTACGTGCGCTTATACTTACATATGTACATAGTTGTAAAATAACTTTCATTTTCTAAGAATTGATATGGTTGCAGGGTAAACTTTAATGGAAAAAGTCGCCCTTTTGTTGCTAGAATCGCTTCAGAAGGAAAATATCGGCAAGTTGAATGTATTTAATTAAAAATATACTTACTTGACATATTAAAGCAGAACAAAAGTATAATGTATATGTGTTGCAAATATAAATAAAGTAAATTCTATAATTTTAGATAATAATCCGTTATCTTGGCAATACTACGTTTAATTTTTATGATGCATAACAGCAACTTTAAGATATAAGATGTTATATTCTACAATTTTTTATTAGAGTAAGCACGTTTTACTTTTTTTCCTTAAGAACAAATCAATCGGAATTTACAATAATTGAACAAAAATCGCTTTCTCTCAATGAAAATTCGTATAATGACAATTTATAGTAGGTTGAAGAAAAGTACACACAGTTGCATATCATAATAATAATTAAAAATTCATAGAAGTAACTGGTACAATACAAATTTATCTACAATTTTCTCTAAAAACATCTTTGCTCCCATTCTGATTGGAGAGCTTGTTTGCCTCTTCAGTTTTCATATTCCAAACTGATTTTGATATTTTTTACTTTGAGCACGATACGGCGTGTGAACTTGAGTGGCTGCAATGCTGTAGATCATCGTTTTGAGATATCTCGATGCCCATTGTATTTAACAACGACCTGTTTGAATAATACTTAAGTTTGATTTTAAGTGGAACAACCAAAAAACACTATAGTTTCCCAAATATTATTAAGCTGTTGGATAGATAAAAGGTTTACGTTTGTGTACCTAAATCTAACATAAGAAGCATTTTATTAAATTTTCCCCTAGATTAACATATATACAAATAAATTGACGCTTTGCACTTAAGACTAAAATATAATTTCTGGCGGATTGCAAAAAGTTACTCACCTACGATATCAGTGTAAGTGACCATGTATCAGATTAATTCACAGAAATTTAAAGAAAGTGTGAAAGCGCAGATTGTAATAAAAAAAATAGTTTTGAAGTTAAAAATGTTATTAAATGTTGTTAATTTAATATTTAAGTTCATATTTGCTTTTCGAATCATTGTTTGATTTTAACACATTTCTTTAATTATATATATTTACAGACCTCGAAATGGGTTTTAAAACTCAACTCGTTTTATGTTGCCTTTTTTTTATAATACACGCTTCATTTGCTGTAGATAAATGGTCGCGACAACTAGAGGCTACTGGACCAGGATCTGAAACATATGATTGGATTCCAGTAGCGCAACCTCTCGTTGATACGAAAGATAGAACTGGTCGTGTTATAACTTATCAACAAAATTTTCCACCGAATGCCCCTTTTGGAGATCTGCAGAAAAATAATCATGTTCCATCCTCACAGCAAGTTCAACCATTTGGGTTTCCATTTCACTTCCAACGATTCCAGCAACCTCAAACTCAAGCATTGAACACACAGCCACTTATTTCTCAACCCCAGTTACATCAGCAACAAACCACTCAACAACAGAAATTACCTCTTCATCCTCAACAACCAACATCTCAGTCATTCTTTAAATTTGAGATGCCCTTTAACAGAGAAGGCAACAGAAATCAGGATAATATTCAAGGCGTGCAGACTGGTTATCAAATACAACATTCTTCATTCGGAGCTCAACAACCCTTATTCCAAACACCGTTGCTAACCCAAAAACAATTTTTTCCCCCGGAATTTCATCCGTTACATCGGCCACAACAAAGTCAGCTTCAACAACCTAAACCAATTCAACAAAACTTTATTGAAGAACCAGTTAAAACATTTCAAGACCCAAATCCCCTCCCAAGTCAAAGTACCATACCATCAACAGTGCCACCAACTGCCACATTTCCCATTCAGCAAGGGTTTGAATTACAAAAACCAGCCACGTTCCAATCACAGTTGCCATTTCAGGCATCGGCTCCTGCGCCATCTCCGAACAATCAACAAAACAAAGAAATACAACTACTATATGTGCCTTATGATACACTCTATAATCAACAGAGGAATGAAAATCCAAATTTTGAAAATACTCAGTACAACACTGGATCACACCAGCAAGTTAATCCATACCAAATAAACAACTTCTATATGCCAGATACCATTCAAACGCATGTTACAAATAAATTTACGACTAGTACAACATTGAGACCTACAACTACAACATTTAAACCAACTCAATATCAAGGCTTTGTAAGTCCATATACTGCGTATACAACACCTAAGCCAAAACCAAAAGCACATCAACCACCACTCGCCATGTTTCTATTTAAGTCATCAAATTATCCCACTCGTGTTGATGTAGTAAATGAACTTAAAAATGCAAACTCGATCGCTGTATTAGACGCACCGACCCAACATGCTCCATCTGTTTTCGTCGGCCCTGCCGGTATGCAAACTCCCAATGGATATGTAAAGTTTGATCTCCCATACCTGTCACAACTCGCTCAAAACAGTAATATTGCAGATGTACACTTTTTTGTGGCTCCACTTAGTTATCGTACCCCAACTGGATTTAACAAAATTCTTTTGCCAGAACCTCATGTTGGGTCTATTGTGGTAAATAAACAAAAATACGCGTATAATGATCTGAAAAGTACACATAACCCACAAGTAGTTACTATTCCACAAGCTGAGCATAAATACGCAAATCACCCTTCGTCTTCTTCCCAAAAAGAAAGTTATAACGGATTTAGAGATTCAGGGCCAACCTCAACACTTTCACCCCAAAGAAACAATATTGACGGGATAAAGGATTTTAAACAACCTTCACACATATTTATTACACCAAATCAAAACGATGTTCAGGAAATATCGAGCACCACCCCTGAAACGAGACCAGAAACAACGCAAAGAGTAAAATCCACTACTCCAAGGGAATACTTTCCAGAAATAGTGCGCGAGGTACCTAAATTGAACAGAAATCGTTTTCCATATGAAATTACTACACAAAAGCAGCCTATGATTCCTTATAGAGGTAATAAATACTCCGAAATTTCTACAAATAAAAATATTCAATCTGAACCCATTCAAGAAGTTACATCACCTAAGATATATAAGCAAGAACGTGTGAAGCCAACTTATCAAATCAAAAGGCCAGAATCACAATATGCTCAATTCAGGCCTATTCCAAACAACATTCCCGCTGAAGATTTTTACAAAGTGCAACCAATTAGAACCAACCCTCCTCCGAAAAGTACCAGTCCCACAACAACATCGACCACTTCCACACCTGCTCCCCGAACATTTTTTACGCAGAGCTATCCAACAAGCCCACAGATAAGTTTTCAAAGTACTCGTGGTCAAGTGTATCATAGTAACGATGAAACTACAAGATCGCCTCTTTCGCAACAGTCGAGTAGCGGCGTTGGAGATAATTTCTCTACACGTCCTTTTATTCAGCAACAATCCCAATCACAAACATCGGATGAAGAATACCGTATGAAACAGTACTACAGACAACAAGATGCATTCCGCAATCGTCCATTACTTCAAACAAGTACATCCAACCCAACTGTTGAAAATATTCCTTACACCCCCGTCTCTGTTGATTACGATCGAGAGGTAAGAATTCCTTCCACTACACCGACTTATACAACTACTTCTCCACGACCTACAACTCTGAGACAAAGGGTCACATTCTATCATCCTACTTCAACAACAGCTATTTATGAGGAAAATAGCAATACCGCACCTGCAAATACCCACGTTTTTGAGTTTTCTAGAGACAGTGATATACAAACAACAAATACTCCAGTCCAAGAAATTGTAATTACTCAGTCGGAAAAACCAAAAATACCTGTGAATAACAACTCTATTCTCTCAAAACTGAAAAATAATCATAACGAGGTCTCAACAACAGAAGTTTCAGAAGTGGAATATGAACCAAATCCTTATCAATTACCATCAGAGCTACCACCGCTTACTCCCAATCTTCCAGGATTAGTAAATGGACTTGTGGAACAAAACAAACTGATGCTAGGAGAAACAGAAACAACAATCCGGATGGATTCAACAACAACACCTACACCTGACACACGACCAACTCGACGTATTATTAACAGAATTAAAAAACCTATCATCTCCAAGGTTTCGCAATCAGTCTCCTACTCCAGTTCAGATTATTCAACTCGGCGACCAATAAATCGCACTCGTAGACCATATATAGGAAGAAATTATACTACTTCATCTACATCTACGACAATGCGACCTTCTTCATCAAGGGCTCCTTTTATCCGTAATCCAAATCGCATTCGATATAATCCTACCCCCGAAGAAAGACAGACTTTACGCCTCAAATCTAAAAAAAAGGGATCAAGTGGAAAAAAGGACGACAACAGCGATGATTTAGAATACCAACGCGATGTCCTAAAGCAAAATTATCCTGTTTTCAGACCATCAAGTAAAAAAACGACCACTGCTCAGCCGACTTCTCAAACAACAGAAAAATCCGTTTATGAACACCAAATATACACAGTAACACCAGCTTCAGAGCAAAACTTTGACGGCTTGATCGAACCAATGCAAATAGCACAACAATATCAGGAGTATCCCCAAAATAATTATGGTCCAGGTTATTTCCCGAATGAGGAGGAAATAATACCCACGGAAGCTGCTCTAAGGAATGAAATCAGTCCTACATATGTCGCTTCTTCAACAACAGAAGAACCTCAGCCTACCACGAGAAGATCACCATTTATTCGTAGAGGTCAAAGAATAAAGACAACAACAGAAAGTTCGTCAACATCGACAAATCCCACTATAGACACGAACGAGGAGCAATTTACGGTAAGTGTCTTTAATTTATATTACAAAGAACAACTTTTATGTTTTTTTTTTTTTAACAGACGCGAACAAGAGTACCTCCTAGAAGAGTTGTTAAAGTTCGAGCCCGAACACGTCGACCTCATCCTGCATCGTCAACAGCTTCACCTTCAGACGATATAACTCAACCAGAGAAAAATAATTACAACAAATTAAATAAATTTAATCAAGAACTTTACCAAGATGAAGTATTTATTTAGTATATACATATGTTCAAATTTATCATAAACTTTTACAAATTTTCATCCATAGATTACACAACGAAGACAACGCATTAAATCACAGTTTCATTTGGAACCACAAGAGTCACAATGGTCACCACCTCTATCTGGAAAGTCCATAGATAGTTTTCAGCCGTTAAAAACAAATGATTATCAAAAAGTTACTAAAAATTATGATAACGAACCAGAAATCGTTACTGCTAGGGAAAACCTTGAACAAACAAATGCGTATGTGTTTAATGTTTCTGCAGGCTTTGGTGCAAACAATGCCAATTTAAATTCAACAAAAACTAACAGCAGTTTTAACTCTTCGAAAAAGTAAGTTATCAAATAACCATTCAATAAAGTTTTTACGTCGTTAACAATAATATTAACATTACAAACACCTAATAAAATATAACTTGTCCACTAGAAGCGAGAAATCCTTTGCTGATCTACTTGAAGAGGTTATGTCGGACATTGGAAAGGAATCGGATATCAAGTCTCCAGAGACCCCTTACTTTGACTCCCAAAAGATGGATAACTACCCCAATCGGCAGGGAAAGTGGAAAAATGCAAACACAGGCGAAACTTTTGAAACGGCTGAATCACAAAACATTGGCGCTCAGTTTTTCAACTCTCTTTACACAGGATCGATAGAAAAATCAACTGAGTCGATGCTAAAATTTGAAGACATGTACGCTACTACATTTTCAAGCGACGAAATCGTGCCTGCATCAACAACGTCTTCTCCCGCAACCACTACCGAGTCTACCATCGACAACAATCATGACATTTTAACACAAAATGTGGAATTCACAACTAATCATAGCCCCACAACTGAAGAAATATCCACCAATTCAGTTGATAATTTATCTGATATGAACCAACCAGAAAGCATAACTCGTCGCATTGACGACCTGTGGAATGTAGAAGATTTAGACAGTCAACCAAGCATGTTCTCGGAAGTTCGAAAACAACTCAATGAACTGTTCAAAGCAACGGAAAACGACAGTGACAATGATCAAGATACTGCCGAATTCGTCCAACCCCACAAACATGAATACAAAAATATACAACGACTTCGCGCTACAATAGAAAATACGGAAAGTAGAAACGATTCTTCTGCAAACGAAGAAGAAAGACCGAACACGTTTCATGAAAATCTTATGGAGTCTGCAGTCTATGCAACATCAACCTCAAGCAAAGATGATATTTCTGAAACAGAAATTTGTTATAGAGGACATTGCATTCGATCTGAAGATCTACCACCCAATCACAAATTACATTAGAACAGTTAAAGATAAAAATATAACTCTTACATATTGATCGAAGCCTCATTATCACATAACATCCCACTAATATAATTTTAATTTATGTTGCGCGCCCTAGTTGCACACAACAGTTCATGTTTGGAACTGAAAAAGTCATTTTTTTAAATTAAACCTATACTACTTTATAAGTAAAGACAATATTTATAAACATAAAACAACAGTTGTAAGATTAATCAAAACATAAGTATATGTTGCAAGATTGAATTGAAATAAGATTTTTTATTCACAATGAAATTATGTATGGAAGTACATATGTAGTTAGGTTTATCATTCATTTTTTAGTAGATAAGGAAATAATAAACTTAAAGTATCGTTTAGCATTGATAAACAAATACAAAAACAAATAAAAATATATATACAAAATATTACAATATTGCTGGGTCATGCTTTAATTTTAATGGGTAAAATGTATATGTTACATAAAGAAGTTAGCTTAGAAAATATATGTTTGAGTTAGTTCTTTTTATTCATTACTTAAACAGTTAGATTATAAAACTCCAACCATTTTGGAAAACTTTTTACTCAAGTTAACTCATTTAACATAATTGAGATGAAGGTGTGATTATTGAGTATTCAACACATTCGGGGCGGTTGTCGGTCCCAAAAAAATTTTAAAAGAATTTTAAAAATATAGTGACATCACTATTACATATTCCATAAATCCTTATTTAAGTCACACGCCATCCACAATTTAAAAATTATTTCTTATTCTAAATGTCTAAATGTAAATGTGATTGAAATGAGAGAAATATATAAATACAATTTGACCCAAAAAAAAAAAATTGACACCCTGGGAGGCAAAAAAATTGACACCGTGGGAGGCAATTTTTTTTATCATACTATCTTACCATCTGGAGGCTGCAGCAGTGCTGCCTCTGTAGTTTGTTCCTGATTATTTAATTTCTCTCTAAAATTTAATATGGTTAAAGATGAATTAAAATTTGGGAATGGATGACAACTCGTCATTTGTGCATCATTTTTTTCTCTCGTGAGTAGACAGTTTAACGTGCGTTAAAATGTCTCATAATATCCACAGAGATGCGGCAAAAGAACTTGGCTTTAGAGATGGATCCGGCCTAATCTCTGAACCAGAAAACTTGCAACTAGGTCCACCAAAGAATCTCTGTCTATGTTGAAGTGTACGAAACTGAATTTATTGATTTTTCCATAATTTCAGTATGTGTATCGATAAGTTGTTTTTATAATCAGCGAAATAAAGTGCACAGACTTTGTTAACATTAATTATCTACGATACCGAAAGTCCGCCTAGTTTTATACTTTTGGATTATTCTGCTTACTGTCATTCAGGAATTTCAAGATTCACCCTTATTTTACGATATCATAACTAAAAAATTTCCAAGATTTGGTGCAAAACTTAAAAATAAATTGAAGCATTCAAAGTAACCTTCTGATTTCGGAACGATATTGGTCTTAAGACACTAATGAACAAAATTATACACATTCGTTGATGTAAACGGCATTGAGCAATTATTTTTGTGGCAGTAATATTGTAAGTGGTAGCGAGATTTATACTGAGGGCTCCTCGACTTTGCAAACAGAAAAACCAAGTATTAATAACGGCAACATGATTGCTTTGGCCAATACTGCTCCTAATAGAAAAGAAGGCTGTGACAATTTTGGAATAAACAAAGGGAAGATAATAAACTAGAGCTACTTATGTATAACCACTTCCGAGATGGTATACAAAATAATTTACAAAAACCACACAAATAAACTTTAACAACGTTATTATGTGGTTCTACTGCCCACCACGGAGGTAGAAAATCATGAAATTATTATAATTTTGAAGGATAAGATATAATTATTCGTTATTGAAGATTGTCTCGAATACTTTGCAGACAGAAAGATATACGTGTTATTTAATTAAAGCTTCCATTAGCCAAAGCTTGCTTTAGTCTCTACATATTTTACTTCCTTTGTATCTCTAACAGCACACTACAAGTTCTTCAGAATGTACATCGATCTTACGAATGTGCCCAGTGTCTTCGACCTATCGCCCCTGTTTCCTCGATAGCGAAAACGTGTGGAAAAATATTAGGTGCATTGTTAACACAATATACAATTTGGAAATTCCTTCCGAACTACTCATTCATTTAAATAACCTTAGGATTGACCATATTTTGAACAAATGTACAAATACAAATGTGTATTATGTCGATTATCCGGCATTCTATGAAGTGAAGGCAGCAAATTCAGGTGTGGAGTAATGATTTGACATCGAGGTGCGAACCGGAAAGCCGTTATCGGTACCCTTTTGGCAGCAAATATAGACTTTCTACAAAATGCAATGATTACGGATTAAAAGAGGCTGCATAATCAATTGTTGGCCAATAATGAGGGCGATTATAGTAAGTATAATAATGCTGAACAAATGGTCTTGCCGTTGTGGGACCATGTGCTGGCACTTACGACATTTACTCTTTGAATGTCCCTAATATTGGCGACGAAGAAGCACCCGCTGCCAAGTCCGTTGCTTTGTCCGCTGTTGTGCCTGACGTTATACCAGCTGCTAATCCTGCTGCCACGCCCGCTGCTATGCGCTGTTGTGACTGCTGTTATGCCCGCTGCTGTATTTGATGCAGTGTTGTTTCTGCTGTCAAGTTCGCCGTTGAGACTGCTGCAGTGTTTGCTGGTGTCCCTGCTGACCTGTCTGAAATTGAACACGCTTCAAAGGCCATAATTGCCCCAATTTCAACACAACAAAAGGTACCAGTACCAATAACATAGTACAAAATGACTATTCACGCCAGCTGAAAGTGCAGATGGACTTTCTGAGAATGCGTCGCAAAATGCTGGAACTTCAACAGCAAACCTGAAGGAATCAGATGCCGCAGTGACGATCACCACGACACGGCTTGTGCAATTCGAGGACGTATGCGGTTATAACAAAAGAGAGAAAAGTCAACATGGGATAGCAAAGATATATATGTCCACCTTAAAATTCATGGAATATGATCCCATGAAAGCCAGACGCTTATCTTCAATTAAGAGCATGTACACTGGGGCAATCTGAGTCTTGTTTGAGCCACTGCGGCAAAAGCTGACGTAAAGGAACAAAAGTTAATCGATATAATTATCGATGGAGCAATGGACGACTTAGTGCACCGAATAGAATTATGAGCAACGCCAAGCAAAAGTATTAGCAAACCAAGCGCTAATCATTTCCAAACCGAGGACTATCGCCATCTCCGCTACTTCTAATAAAGAGGCATTCGTGTTTTGATTATTCGCGATACTACCAAAGCGCCTGTCCGAAACCACCGGACCCCTTTCGACCTTGTTTCACCAGTTATCAAATGGGTCAGCAGCACGAAGAATTAAGATGTAACCAGACAGTTTTCCAATATTGATGAAGTGCTAGACAAAGGTTCTTGTGTGTTCAACTTTAATAAAACGACAGAATGATGGCAAATTTCATATGGTTGCATATTTTGCGAAGTCGGCATTTACAGTTAAATCAAAAAAAAAAAAAAACAATAATTTTGTGTCGAAACTATTTCCATTAATTATGCATTTGGAGGCAATTTTTGATCCTGAGCAAAAAATAAGTTAACCCGAGGAACGCTCCAAACTTGATTTATTCAATACAGCACCGAAGTGGCTTATCAATGTGCCATACAATGAGAAGGTTATGTATTTCCGGCGTTCTAGAAAGTAAAGTTAACACAGTAAAATTTTAATTTTAATAAGCTTATTTCAAAATAAATATTTCGATAAGTAATTTCTTATGAATTTCAAAATTCGAAAATAGTACAAATATTTGATTAAAAGCTATTTGAATTTCGCCGTTCGGAGCCGGTAATAAACTAAAGAAACTATACTCTGATCCCATGTGAGTTACAACACAATCGAATTAATTTATTTCACTTTTTTAAGAATTCACTTAATTAACCTAATTAAAATAAACTCATAAAAGGTTATAAACTAGTTATGCTTGCAAAATATATTATTTATTATTTATATTAAAAATTTGTTTAATGAAAATTTGTCGTTCAGTTTCTTAGTGCGGTCGCCCCTCTAAATGTATATCAGAGACAAATAATTCCTTATTGGTTTCTGATGTATATTATACCTTTTGGCATTAGGTATGTTCCGCTTCGTTTTCTTTAAAGCGTTCGTGTACACAGAAATTCATGGAAGTCTGCAAGATGTTGCTACATTTATAGCAAGACTGAATGAAAATACGAATACTCAAACAGATCTATATTGTACTGCAAAAAAACATATCTGTCAACCAGTAGTAAACGCCGATATGTATTAAATATATTTTTTGCTTTTAAACGCTCCGCATATTTGTATCAAACATTAAATTGTGGACATTTTATTTATTTAGTTTGTCTTGCTTATTATTATTTTGCTTAACGTGTTACCCATTCCAAATGCAAAATGTCCACCCATTCATCAGAGCCGAAAAACGACGGCAAAGTTATTAATCGTATAATGACTTTTCGCCCCACATTCGAAGAGTTTCAAAACTTCTCTACATACATCGACTATATGGAATCACGAGGAGCTCATCATGCAGGACTTGCTAAAGTTATTCCGCCTACAGAATGGATTGCCCGTAAATCAGGATATTCAATTGATGAGATAAATATGACAATTCCAGCACCCATTTGTCAAGTGGTGTCAGGTAAAAACAGCATATATTTAAGATAATTAATATGTTCGTGTGATTGAATAGGTAAACAAGGTGAATATCAACAAATTAATGTACAAAAAAGAACTATGACATTGAGGCAATTTAAAGAACTCGCGGAATCAGAACGATATCAAACACCGAAGCACTTTGACTACGATGACTTAGAAAGAAAGTATTGGAAAAATGTTACGTACATTGCACCTTTATACGCTGCTGATGTTAAGGGTACATTAACTGACTCCGATGTAAAGGAATGGAATATAGATAAACTAGAAACCATATTAGACTATGTGAATAAAGATTACGGTATTGAGATTGATGGAGTTAACACTGCGTACCTCTATTTCGGAATGTGGAAGAGTACATTTGCCTGGCATACAGAAGATATGGACCTCTATTCCATTAATTATTTACACTTTGGTGCACCAAAAACCTGGTACGCAATACCCCCTGCTTACGGTAAACGTTTAGAAAAACTAGTGAATCGAATATTTTATGAAAATTATCAAAGTTGTAATGCTCATCTTAGACATAAGATGACACTTATAAGCCCGCAAGTTTTACGCCAAAATAAAATACCATTTAATAAAATAACACAGGAAGCTGGCGAAATTATGATAACATTTCCATTTGGCTATCATGCCGGTTTTAATCACGGTTTTAATGGAGCAGAATCTACAAACTTTGCTACAAAAAGGTGGATTGAATATGGAAAGAGAGCTAGTATATGTCATTGCAGAAAAGACATGGTAAAAATTTCTATGGAAACTTTTGTTAAAAGATTTCAACCAGAACGATATGAAGACTGGTTAGATGGTAAAGACTTCGGAGCACACCCAGAGGAACCTGGCAAGATATATCCAGCCCCACCTCCAACAATCAATAAATATAGCTATAGCAAACGGTAAGTGCTGCGAATACATACCCGTGGTCAGAATGTCTTAGAATTTGTTCGCAAATATTTCAGACACTAAGTTTAAAAAATGCAATGAAGAGTTAAATTGTTGTCCTAATCACTTTTGTGCCTAAATCTATAACTAAGTAAAATACATAATATGTTTTGACCACACTTATGATAGTTAATATTATTTATTGATATACAGAGCACATATTTTTTTATAGAAAATCAACAGAAGCAGATTACAAGACTGCACAAGACGATCTACCTCTTCAAAAGCGTGGTTGTTCAAGTCTCAACGTTGAAAAAATTCCCAAGATAATACTAAAAAAATTTGACAATCACAAATTTGACTTTAATTCAATTGCCGTTGTGAGATTAAAAAGACTATGGTCAACACTTCCGGGTGTTGGTCAAGGAAAAAATTTGCTAAGCAATGGCGTCATAAAAAATACAAAAAGAATGCGTTTTCAAACCAAAACAATTCAGTTGGAAGATGAAGAATAGTGACGCATATATGTATTTTTCGTGTTGTACAGTTTTATTTTCAGCAACTTATTATTTTATATGTCCATTATCAAATTGTCGTACTAAAATATTAAAATTTGCTATATGCAGTATTGATGATCTCAAATAAATTGATTGTTTTTTTTTTTCACTTTAAACGTATATTAAACTCTGCTTCGGCACAAAGTATCCAATATCTTAAATAGGGAACTACTAAAGTTTAGTTTAATACTGTCTGACAACATACCATATTGGCAAATACTTCGCAACAATCTCTAATTGACAACTTTTCATAAAAAATTCACTTTTTTCACCAATCGGCAATCAGTTGTGCTTTAAAAACAATAAATAAAGGCAAAATTAAATGGTTTATATATAAGTCTATAATAATGAAGGTAAATAAATTGAACCTAAATCAAGCAATATGCAAACAGAAAAATTAAGCAGCCACTACACCTGGTTGTTTTTTTTTAATTTAACATTTTTTTATTTTGTTTCTGAAAATAAATTTTTCATATTACACATGTGATTTACTTACTTTTACATACGTTTATTTATATTTAATTTAAAAATTAATAGAGTAAATATAGTTTGTTTTATAATAAAAGAGCTACAGTTTAAATTTAAAATTAAAAAAGGTTATTTATAATAAAGAGTAATTACGCCAAATAGCTATACGTATCCTTCTGACCCTCCATTCGTTCCAAGTATTCTTTTTCTATTAAAATGTCAATGCACTTCTTAATTACTGGTACCTTAGGTTTAAACCTTGTCGAAAGCTGGTTAAGAACTTCCCCAATCAATTGCGTATGGTTTAGCTTTTTACGCATTTTCATAATACGCACAATTGCAGCTTGAATAAGTAGTTTTCGGTCTTCTTCAATATGCTTGTGAACAGCTTCTTGTTCCACTCGTAGTTCCGTTTTTAGAGGTTGGTTGATGTTTATACGATATTTTTTGTTTTTATAACCCATAAAGAGTTCAACAACACTAGCGGCATTTATATTAGCTTCATCGTCAAGAGAAGTCAATAATTTCGCTTTCAGTAGAATTTGGAGGACTTGAATAAGATTTTCTTGTTGAATTTCAGTATTCTGACCAAGTTGTTGCACTGTGAACTTAGTCTGGTCATTAAATTGTAACAAAACAGCCATTTGGAAAGTGCTAGCTTGAAGGGTATACTTATTCTTAAAACAGTTGGTCACTAGTTCTCCTTTGCACATATGATAAAGCCAATTTAATTTTCGTCCCGAATGACGTGCTGCATAGAAGTTATTAAAGCGTTGGACAGATCGCTCTAACTCTGACGGTAAAAGAAAAGAACTGCTCTGGTTAAATGGCCAAGATCCACTTGAAAGAACTTCGATACTAAAATCTATTTCAGTCGGCGTATTTGTCAGCTGTAAATGTTTTTTGAAGTTGTCGTTTAAGTCCTTTGACACTCCTATATCTTGGAACATTCTTTGTAATTTAATCGTGTACTCATAACCGCAGGTTTGTTTTAATTTCGAGATCATTGAGGCCTCTGCATCATCAGAAGCAGAGGTGTGGTTAACTAGCCGTTTAGCAAGCATTTTTGAATAGAATTTTTGAAAAACGTCTTTATCCTCGATGTATTTAAATACCACCATTACTTGATTAAGGTTATCTTCCAATTCAGTCTCTTCAGGATTCTTGCTAGACTTTTTGAGCAATAAGTCGCAATATTTTGCAAGTAATTCTGGGCTTTTGCTAGCACTGTTTGCGATTGTAACAACATTAGTGTTAATAAATTTACCACAGGCCTTATCAAGAGCTGCAACAAACCCATTGTCATTATTAAATGCTGTCAACACAAGAGCATTGTACTTCTTATGGACCTCTAGAATTGTTTGTACATATGTTTTCGGATCATTACTAGCTTCGGTGTTTCCACATTTTTCAATTGCTGACATACCTTGATTATAAATATGTTCTTCCAATATTGCTTTAAGTTCAACTAAACCTTCAGGGATTCTTGCCACATGCGAATACATTCTTCTGAGATCTGTGTTCTTATCTGAATTTAAAAGGTTTTGAAATTCTGCCCTGAAAATTTCTAAGTGCTTTTGAATAAGGACACGTTCGCATGTGCTTACTAAGCGATCTTGTGTGCTTTCATGAAGATACATTTGAACTCTTTTTTTCTCCTCATTAAGACGCTGTTCAATTCTTTTCATGTACTCTGTCACTGAATTCTCTCTTAAAAATTCAACACTTTCTCTTGTATAATATCTTTCAGTATCCTCTATAAATTTGTTCTCAAAACTTGTCTTGTATACTAGTAAATTTTGACCTTTTCCTGTTACGGGATCATCATCCTCATTAAGACCAAGTTCAACATAGCAATTAATTACTCCGGAAACTAGTCCTCTGTTAATTGTTTCCCCATTTCTTTCCTTTTCAATCAATTTCAAAACCGCATTTGTAACTTGTTTATTTAAATCTTTAAAAAGATGATTTTTCCATGTAACCAGTGCTAGCGTATATATCTCGTAAATGTCCTTCCGTCCTTCTTCACATTCACGTTTAACCCAATGCCGATTAAGGTAAGCACAAATTCCATTTAGAACAGTACTAGAAAATTGGTATTGGACCCACTGTTTTGTATAAAATTGCAGCACAGCTTCGTCAATTAAATCGAAATCCACGAGTAACTGAGTTAAATAATTTTCCAGGAACTTTCTCAGCCTCTTATACAATTCTTGACCAACCAATTGTGCTCCTCCTGTTGGCATTGTAATAGCATTTTTTTTTACTGATTTATTGTTTCCTGCGTTTGAAGAGGAAGAAGTTGAGCGGCTACTTGTTGGATTAACACTTGTGCAGTAATCGTAGACGTATGTGTACAGCTGCATATACCTACGACCAGGTAGACCACAAACGGGTTGAAATATATGAATTATTCCTTGCTCGAGATCTGTCCATATTTCTTCCAGATTTGTGTGTTTCAATCCGGTTCCATAAGAAGATTGACGTGACATCGTTCGTCTAGATAAAGATACAAATCTTGAAAGAAAAAAAACATGTAAAATTTCTCTCAGCTTGCCTCGTGTAAGATTATGAGGAGTTTCTATCTGAATGATTAAGTCAGTTTCAAAAACACACTTATGTATGCGTAATTTCTTATACCTGATATTAACAAATAAAATTTAACAAAGGCAATCCAACAAAGTATCCAATATTAGTTACAAATTTCAAGTCCAAGTACTTGATGTGTACGGAAAACATGTCAAGCTTTTTTAAATGAGAAAAACAAAAAAAGACTGAGGCTTTTGTGGACTTTTCTTTAGTTGCAAAATAAAATTTCCATCATTCCTACGCTTAGTCTAAAAAATAGACTATTAATATTAGGTTATGAAATCCACGAGACAAGCTATACTGAATTTATTTTAAGATCGATTTACCACTCTACAAAATTTCACACCACCAGCAAAACAAAGAAGTTGTGAATTCAGACTTTTCTCTTGCTCAATCAAAAATGGCTTTCGCTGGTAAAACTTTTCTCTAGATCTTATTCCCTTTAACGTTCATTAATCCACACTGTCTTATTTCACTTTGAGATAAAATATATTTTCTTTTTCACTTTTTCGTTTTACAATTTGCAATTAATTTTCGTCACTAAAATTGAATTTTCCGTTCTTTACCTCAAGAGCAGCAGCTTTGATTGCACCAGTAGTCGTCATAAATGATGAAAATGTATGAACGAATGAGGGAGAAAGATATACAGTTTTGAGACAGTGTGACAAACGTAAATGATTAAAAAATATCCTTTTATCTTGACATTTAGTTTTACACTACAAAGTATTAAGATTCACTAATAAATAGTATCAAACAATATATTCAATATTTTACGAAATGATTCAATTTTGGACGCAAAGCTACTTAACCAGGGATGAATTAGGAAGTTTTAACACAATCAAGTTCTTTTTGTTATAAGGGCAAATGATGAACGTACCACGCACCAATGCGGATGTGAGAAGAGTACATACAAGTTGAATGTCACTTACTTTTCTGTGTATGGATATTGTTATATGTTATTCAAGTGTTCCATACAACACGCATATGGAGAACTTATTCAGTTTTATGCTTCTTCGATGAAACCATTTTAGCAGTAATTTAGTGTAGGTAATAAAAATATTTTCTCCGGCATGATGTTAATGGTAAGTGATAGATTTGTATACCTTCAGTTGAAAATAATATCTGATTTAAACGGAGTTCAGTTTATATTCATATCGTCTATAAGTCACAACTCAAACTTCAAAAACAAATGCAGTTTCTCTTTAAGGAAAATATTATCTTTTATTTAATTTATCTCTTCACTATATATGTATGTGCATGATAACACAACAAGAAAACAGGTCTGAAAACATTATTTTCCATTGAACTGTTTTCCAAATAAGATTCATGTAAATCATAACTTAATCCTAATAATTGAAAACGTATTTCTATAAAACATAAAAATTGTTTTATCAAGACACCCTTATCTGTCTATTAATATCGAAAACGGTATGATCACCATTTTCACTATCATCTTCAATGCCCATTGGAAGCGGTGTTAACTCCTGAGTACTACGATCCCCATGGACACCATACTTTCTTTCGGCACGAGACAATCTCATTCTATGAGGAACAGAAATGTGGAAAAATAGTCAATATGGAACAATGTTGAAAATTACCTGTATATCTTAACAACAATGAAAAAAGTCCCAACAACACTTAACCCAATAAAAAGATAAAAACCATATCTGAAAGATTCAGGAATATCTACTTTGTAAGGGTTCATTTGGATAACGTTTCCTTTAAAATTTAGTACAGAAGTCACATTTTCAGATGGAATCAATAATTTGGGTTGTTTTGCATTCCTATATGGTGCAAAATTAGCTTCAAGTGTAAGTTCCTTCTTAACGCTCTCGGTATCGGTGCTTTGGAATGATGTCTTTCTCAATGCCACCAAATAAATGCATATTAAAGTTAACAAATTTGTTGCATGGTGCATTTTGGAACTCCTGCCATGTAACTCACAAAAATATTGATTTAAAAGTGTACATTAAAATTACTCATAAAATAACAAAAACAGTGCGAAAAAAAACACTTTTTGAATCGTTAATTATGAGAATGTATCACAAACTACCTATAGAAGCAAGCGTCTTCGACTGGAAAAACTCATTCCTTTTAATAAAACACGCATACTATTATATTTGCAAGCCATTTAACTTGGATACTTGCTTATGTAGCGTGTTTGAATCAGCTGATTACTTCCAAAAATCAAATAGCCCATAATATTTCCAAATTAATGGCGAATCGTACGGACCATCAGGAGAATAATGACAGATTGGAAATGCTCTGGACAGAGATGAACATCCCTGGCTCTGGAAGTGTCTCAAAGGTAGTGTTCGCTGAGTATGGTGGTTTGTGTAACCTTTAGAGCAGAAAGTATTGGGAAATCTTATTGGTTTCTGGTTTAGAAGGCCTTATAGGTAAAAACCAATGAGGATTTCTGCTTATAATTGTATTTGGCTATCATAACAAGTACGAAGTTGTTGGCGATTTATATAAGCGAGTTTCGGCAGTATTACAATACAATTACAATTGTTAAAAAATAAAAGTTATTTTTACAGCTTTTTTTTCTTTTTCACAAAGCATTTATATCAAATTATACATGATATTATGTAAGAGAATATTTCCTAAAGTCGGTAATAACCCATTTAATAATAAATAATAATTGAGTGGCACTACAGCCCACAAGGGACCAAGGCCTAGCTTCTACAACAACCACTCGTTTTATGCGAGCTTCTGTTTTCTCACGAATAGAAGGGACCTACAGTTCTTGCCGACGGCCAGATTTGAGAATCTTTTCATAGACAATTGATACTCTTTGAGTGTTGTCAGCAACTCGAAAGAGGTGGTGCCGTGAAAAATGCAAGGTGACCCGTCCGGGAATCGAATGTAGAACTTCAGTGTGTGGGTCGACGCACTTACCCACTACGTCATGGCGACCTTGCGAGTTCTTGCCCCAAAATTTAATTTAATTAATTTAATAACATGGCCATGATTCTAATTGACGACCATATATAGTTACTATTACATTTTGATATATTAATATTTACTATATTTATTAAACTTTTTAATCACTCGTTCGAAAGCAAGATTAAAATGGAATCCATATCTTATAATAAGCCCTTCAGAACAATTGGGGTTTGTATGTCAAATTCTAAAAATATATGTTGAAGATCAGCACTAGAGCCGTGCATCGCCTTCACTACTGGTTTTGGTTGGAAGCTTAGTTTTATAGAAAAAAGTTTTTAAATTGAAGAATTGTGCTGCTTACTGAAGAGCATATATGCCATATATGTATACCCACTGCTTCTGCTGTAAAGATTGACATACACTCTCAGTTCTTGTGCCTGGAAGGTTTAAAAAAGAAACTTTATAACATTCCAATGCGTTGTTGACTGTCTATTTCTGGGTGACTTATGCTAAAATTATATTGTATTTTATAAACTTTTTCCATTTCTTTCGTAGGAAACTTCAGAATTTTCGTATTTAAAATCTGGGTGCGTATGTAGTAGGAATTGTAGCAATTAGAATTTGCACCTGACAGTAAATACAGTTCAATTAAATTGAAATCTATTTCTTTTCACAATTTGCTCCAAATATTTCAGATATTAATTTAATTAAAAAGGTAAGTTCTTCAATTTATTCACATTAAAGACAAATGCCCTCATTATTGAACACTATACATAACATTAAAAATATTGTCGATGTGTCTTAGTTCTTTTAAAGAATTGAAGTAGAAGTAAAACCCATATCTCGGTTCTTCTGCAATTCGTCTTAGCAATGCTGAATTCAAATGGGGAGCAGTCTGAGGTACATGATTGCATTTGCTAGTTGCCAGCTTTATTACAAAACATTGAGCGTTATTACATTTTTATTTCCGTATTCTTTGAAGCATAAGCTACGCTTGTATTTACTTTTCACACATTTTGTTGTATATAACATACTTATATTTGCAATTGCATATATGTAAAAAAAAGTTTATACTTTTTGCATCGTTGCTTATAGAAGACCAGTTTAAATCAAGAAGACACTAAAAGGAAAA
Source organism: Eristalinus sepulchralis (assembly GCA_944738645.1). NCBI lineage: Eukaryota > Metazoa > Arthropoda > Insecta > Diptera > Syrphidae > Eristalinus > Eristalinus sepulchralis. The sequence continues at coordinate 63,187,289 of OX122886.1, forward strand.
TACAAAACAAACGAAAACGAAATAAAAATAGGAAGAAAAGCGGGACAAAAATAGAAAATTTGGTTTCAAAGACATTCCAAGCCAAGTTGGAAGAAGAAAAGAGTCCTATACATTCTGAGAATAGTAGGACTAATATAGGGGTGCATACCGGAACATATGGAATAACTCTACAGAATTCTGAAGACCTTCAGAATAAAATCTGTACAGCACAAACCAATTCTAAACAATATACCGCCGAAAGTGAGGATACCATACAGTTGCTTAATACAGATTCTAAAACACTGGATATTACCAACCCGTCTGTTAAAATGGTTCAGTCGCAAGCTGCAAATGTTAAGGAAAAATCACGAGCAGAAATTCTTGCAGAAAGAGAAGCCAAAAAACTGGCCAAACAACAAGCAAAAAGTAAAAACAAAGTTGCTAGTAATAAAGCACAAATAGATGCGCAAACGAAAACATCTTCAACGAATAACTTATTAAATTACCTAAAAGAAGACAACGGAAACGCAGTTATAGAAGATCATAAATCTCAGAAACTATGTTTGGGTACGGAGGTTAAAATGTATCCGATAGAAGATACGAATACATCTTTAAAAGGTGAATTACCAAGTGGTTCTACTGGAGAAGAATTAGAGATAAAAAACGTAAAAAACATCAAATTAGTTGTCACATAATTAAAAACTCAGATATATCATTTCAGAAAAAAAGGGATCTAACTAAAGCAGAGCGCAGAGCAATTCAGGAAGCCCAGCGCGCCGCAAAAGCAGAAGCAACCCTTAAAAAACCGATGGAAGATACCAAAGTTCCTAAAGAAGTATCTCAAGGACGTACAGAAAAAATGTTGATTAAGCCCATTAAGGACTGTAAGGTTAAACTCTTTAACCATTTAGAAAATTGTCGCGAAGATTCTAATTTATTCGTTAATAATTTGCACATACATCCAATCATTGTGAGATTGGGAGAACAATATTCTAAAAGAACTATTGTTGGATCCAATGCCAGATGTATTTCCTTTTTGAATGCTTTAAAGACGGTATTATATACATTTTTAATTTTATCTTTAAAAGATATACATAATTCTATCAATTTAAGGTCATTCGCGATTATGAGACTCCTGCAAAAAAGGAATTCGCAAGGAGTCTAGAAACTGTTATTAAAAATTCTGTTAATCATTTGCACAAGTGCCGCCCTCTAGCTGTAGCAGTATGCAATGCCTACAAACATATCAAACATGTTCTTACTCAACTTCCAGTCGATCAACCAGAAACTGAAGTGAGTAGTTAACATATATACGAAGGATTGTAGTTGCACTTTTGGCATATTTCTGAAAAATGTTTTAGCAAAATTCGCTCAATAACTAATCTTAAAAAAATTATTTTGTTTGCGAATTAGTTAAAAGAACGTCTTTGTCACTTTATTGACACCTATATTGAGAACCAGATTGAAAAGGCAGCTCAAGCAATTAGTAGTTCTGTTCAAGACAAAATTTCTAATGGAGATGTGATACTCACTTTTGGATGGTACGTCGTTATGTTATCTATATAAAAGTGAAAGTAATCTGTTTGCTTTTATAGTTCTTCACTAATCAACTATATTTTTGAGGAAGCTCACCGTCGTCATGTGGACTTCCGCGTCATAGTAGTCGATTCAAGACCATTTTCAGAAGGCCAGGAACTCTTACGACGCCTAACTGTAAAGGAAATACCTTGTACATATGTTCTTATAAATGCAGTGGGTTTTGTGATGCCAGAAGTTACAAAAATACTACTTGGTGCTCATGCACTTTTATCAAATGGATATGTAATGGCACGAACTGGAACAGCACAAGTAGCTTTGGTCGCAAGATCGTTCAATGTCCCCGTGTTAGTTTGCTGCGAGACACACAAGTTTAGTGAACGATTTCAGACGGACGCAATTGTCTATAATGAATTGGGAAACCCAAATGATCTGGTTATAGATGATAAATGTCGCCTGACGAATTGGAAATCACAAAATAAATTATCGCTCTTGAATTTGAATTACGACATAACTCCACCAGAATTGGTAACAGCTGTTGTCACTGAAGTAGCAATCTTGCCGTGCACAAGTGTCCCAGTAATCTTAAGAATAAAGCCAACTGAGATCGGATACTAAACAAATACAATATTAAATAAATTCTTGTATATTATTTCAAACTTTAAATATATAATAAAGTGTTACAATTTTCAGCAATTGAAATGCAAACATTTGTCTTTAATTTTCTTCAGATCTACATTTTATTCCAACGTGTTTAGCTAGCAAATATTCTTTAATCTCCACTGAACAAACGTTCTCCAATCTCTACTGAACATCATCTGATCGGTAAAGAAAGCAATCCAAATTTTTTTCCATTACATAAACATAGACTTAAAAATTGGTACATTTTTGGTTTTTCATTCAGGCCTGTATATTTTACCAAAGAATATACCTAATATATAAATATATTTACTTACATACTTTTTTCAACAATCTATTTATTAATATTTTTTATAATACTATTTAAACAAAGTGTATTTCTTTAATTTATATTTAATATATTTTACTGTATTTGTACAAGAAATGCAAATTAATGTTTTAAACGTTTGTTACGCTAACAAAGAATTCCATCGATTAAAGTTTATGAATAGAGGAAGCAAATAGGCTTGGAATATAGGTATACTTTCTTTACGGGGTACTTTTCTCTACCAAATGATAGCATGCACGACAAACAGGCACAGGATTTCCACTTTCTTGTCCAGGTAATGGTATCGATTTGTCGATACAACGAGCGCAAAACACGTTCCCACACTTCCAGCAATGACTCTAAGGTAAGAACTATATTATAAACATCAGATATATCGAATTCCGTTATTACTTTCTTGCTAAATTGACCAAATGGTGTAGAGCATGCGCAGGCTGTAACATTCCGCAGAGACTTCCAATCTACAGCAACAGAGTTAATATCTTCGGCGAGCTTTTTTGGATCGGTATCTTCTTTTAACTAAAATGTATAAATGTTTTATATTAATGAATTTGTGGAAGAACGTCACTCACGGATAGATTTGAAAACGACATTTCTGCTGGCTTCAAAGGATGATCATCATCTGCTGCCGATAACTCACTCATTTTTTTATCATAATTATATCTGCAAGCATATTAATATACATACATATCTCGAATATGTGTACCCATTAATACTTATTGTCTGTTATTTCGGTGGTAGAAACATCTTTAGACTTGGTTGCATCTTGTAATTTTCTAGCGGATTTTGAAATATAATTTTTAAAACTCGATATTCTCTAAAAATGTTAGACAGAAGGGAAAAATAGTGTAATATTAAACATTTTCAAAAAAAATTTGAACTTATCATATTACCTTTGAAAGATATTGCACATGATCCTCTAAAGATGTACAATGATCTTTGCTAACAAGTAAAGTATCTTTTAAAGGTTCGCGAGAGTGAACACCATTTTCGAATCGAGTGTATAACCCACGCCAAAACCTGTTTAAAAAGTATCATTCAACGATATTCGAAAATGTTGTGTATGTTGTGGTTTACTTAATGCATTGAGGTGCCAAATTAGGTTTTATTATTTCGTCTACATCTGGTTTGTAGAGGGGATTAATATATTCATTCAAGTGATTTGCCATATATCCCCAGAGAGAAAATGTTCTCTCACTGAGTTTTAAATCTAAACGATCCTTTTCGCAATTCCCTACAAATGTGCCATATTGGCATGAATGAACATGATCGTGCAATATAAAAAGAAAATATTCATTAAATTCGAATGCATCCTTTCTCTGGTTCATTAATTGCCAGGTGCAATCAATAAATTGTGTGAAAATTGGAGAGACTTCCTTGGGATCTGTTTGAATATGACCACAGCGTTCACTAAATTTATGGCCAAAAGCAAGCCAGTCTTTTTCAATAAGAGCCTAAAAATATATTTTTTTTGTTATATAGAAGTGCCCAGTATTGCTAATTATACCTGAAACCCCTTTATGGTTCTATAATATGGATCCAACATAATTCCAGCAAGAGAACAAACTTGTGCAGTCCTATCCCATCCATCGGAGCAATGAACAACAACTGAAACGCCCTTATCGACAGCATTCGCTATAAAACTTAAATTAATAGAAGTTTTTCATATATTTTCATGTATAAGAATTTTTTTTTATTCAAATAAAAAATAGCTATAACTGTCATTTCATAAATTCTTCTATGTAAATAAACGCGATTTGAAATTAAATAAACCTACTAATGTTTCGACTAACTTCCGCACCTTAATAGCTTCAGTGTGTCTTTCCCTCATATGTGCCATGTTCTTCTGAACTAATAGTTCTTGGAGCTTTCGTGCCAATACCAACAGATCAATCCCTGTGTGTCTTGCGGAGACCGACATGATGAGAACTCCGAACAGTTGGAAAATGTCGGAGCATCGAGGTAGTAGACATAATAAAACACTACAAGATGGTCTGCCAAAAAGCGCACATCATTCTCCTGCGACAAAACTTGGTATAATTTCTCAATAAGCACTTCAGGGAACTTCAGGAGTTCAGTTCCCGGACATAGATATCTCAACACACACAACGTCAATTAAAAAACATTGTAAAATTGTATTCGGAAAGAGATCCAGTTGATATATCTAACGAGTAAAATAATTTCATTTAAGGGATGCCTTCAGAACATGTGTTGTAAAATGAAAATTTTATTATACCCGGACGTATCGTTAATCAATCATCAACATATCTTTCAAGCTTCAATACAAAACATTTTGCTTTACATAGTTAGTATTATATAGCGTCAGAGTTATGTTATAAAGATGTTTTTACATCCGCTCAAGTATATTGCTTATATTCAATGCATAGTAAAATCGTTACTTCTTGTATTCTCCAGCTCTTGTTTCTGAGCTACCATTTTGTCGTAACTCTTAAAACTCATTTACATTCGAAGAATGGTGGCTAGATTGAAAATTCACGACTGTGACAGAAGTAGATTCATTCAATGAATTGTCATTCTTCAGCGATAACATGGTCTATTTCACTGACATCGTGGCATTATGGTCTATTTCACTGACATCGTGGCAGTGAAATAGACCATGTTATCGCTGAAGAATGACAATTCATTGAATGAATCTACTTTTGTCACAGTCGTGAATAAACTTTTAAAACATATTTTAGCTCTGCATTTGGAGATATGAATATATACAATAATTCGTGTTTGCTACAGTTTATCAAAGGTATGTTTTGACAAAGCGAAGACCTTTTTTTGATGCCACATTTTTTATCAAGTATTTCTTATTTCGCAATAACAGATAAAGAAGCAAGAAGGACTGGGACGTATCATAAATCTCAATTCCATAATTAATGCTTTAGAAAATAAATAATTCAATTTATTGAAAATCCACTCACTTAGATGTATCTAGAATAGACCGTATATGCTTTAACCATCCAGATGATTCCAAAGAACTTAGAAATGTATTCATTGTTGGAGACTTAAGTTCACACGTCTCAGTTATAAGTTTCTGTAAACTAGTTCTCTGTACATGGATATTTTCAATACCAAGGAAATGAAACTTTATGTTCTCATAGAAAGCTTCATTTTCATATCCTTTTCCTGCAGCTCTATTGGCCATTGCGTTTATCTGAAAATGATTTGTATAAATGGTTATTCCAAGAAATAAATATGCAAACTGTACCCTGGGTCTCGTGTCAACAACATACATGTAATCTGCATTGGAATTTGTTCTTCGTATAGCTTCAAGCATCTGCTCATCTTCTAAGCACCTGGCACTAAAGCCTGAGAGTGGTTGACTGCACCGACAAATTGATGCCTAAAATATTATATATTTTCCTTTAAAAACAAACTTTTAGTGAAAAACAATAAATCAATTCACTTAGATATGTATACATTGAAGGCTTGTAAATTATTCCTTTTACAAAGCAGGAATCAAAGTTCAGGGTTAAAAACAAAACACATACCCATACATTTTCCAATCTGAAATTAATTAATCTTAAATTGATACCAGGTATATTTACCTTATTTGAATGTAAATAGGTCAAAGCTGGTAATCGTCCTTTTGATCGAAACCGAGAACTTCCCATTAACATAGCAGTTGTAGCTTCAATTGGAACATAAATTTGTCTCGGATATGTGTCACATAAATCATACTTTTCGTTTAATGAACTAAGAGTCCATTTGTCATTAGGAATTCGCATTCGTTTAAATTCATTTTCAAGCTTAAAGAAATCCCAACCTGAACTTTTCGAAACATCATCTTTTTCAGGCGAATAACTAAAACAATACAATCGGTCTATCGAAACTTCAAGCGAAATAAAGAAGTTATATTACACTTCAAACACAAAGTAATAATAATACCTGGGTGACAAAGACTCATCAGCGCCATATAAACATCATGACAATCTGAGTCCTTCATAATCACAAATGTGACTGAAAGAAAAGTTTTACAGCGTATTAGAATTGGAGAGCCAGATGTCCTTAGAGGAAGTTTCTCAACACTAGTTATATGTGTGTGTAGAATCTGAAAAAGAAAACAAATTCATTGCAGCCTTATTGTAAAAAGGAAAAAATGCTTATTTGACGTGACATTATTATACTATTTCTTGTAAGGTTTACCTTCAAACATCCAAGTATTTATAAATAATTCCTAATAAGGGCAGATATTTCACTTCATCACATAACAATAAGTCCTTCATGTCTCTTTGACGGAGATTTTCTTCTCCTTAATTATTTCATATTTCCGATATGTTCCCCATATTTATCAATACGATAATAATCAATTCGTTACGTAATTATAATATATATATTGAAAAATGTCTATTGCTTCTTCATATAAAGTTAACGACACCATTAACCCAGTTTGAGTGCCACAAATTCGCTACAATTAGGTTCGTCGCCGTATTGGATTTGGACTTTAAATGCATTTGACCAAAATTTCAAAAATATTAATAGTTATAAAATAATTGTAAATACTAAAAGTTATGAAAGGCATATATACGACTTAAGAAAAAGGGGTACAATTTGAAAATGTAAAATTAATACAATGAATTTTAAAATCATAATGTTAAAAAACATACATACTATATTCAAATTTCTGTTCTTACAAGCCCATATGAAATCACAATTAATACTATTTTTTCCATAAAACACAGAAAACACCTTACTGCCAATATATATTATGATGTATAAAATGTATACATGTTTACAAAATAAGTACTGATTTTTATATTTTTTTAACAATTTTCGGTTGCAGTTTGCAATGGTAAACATTGTTCAGCACAATGTATTAAAAATTGCACACAAATTACTCATTAGACTGGGTCAATACTTTAATACTTAACAATTAAAATGCCACTTACCCATGTTTCCATGTTCATTTCCGGTTCTACAAATATTAAATGTGTTGGCGTCAGAAACAATGTTCCTATAATTGGATTCTTGGGATTGTACCGATCAATCATGCGAACATTTTCTACCTAAAAGTTGTGAGAAAAACCTTTAAGCGAGTGGTTTAATTAAATTCAAAAGAAATGTGTAATATAATGTTATATACAATAATACAATACCTTCTCTTTTCATATGTAATATATAAGAACTTACTCATCAAATTCAAATCAATGAAAAAATTCAAATTCAATGAACTAAAATGTGTGTTGAATGGATGTGTTTAATTGTATATACATACTTTGAGTATAATATGTACATTCATATATCTATATATTGTTAGTCTAGATACACACCTAACACGCATGAAAACTTACAATAAGATAAAATTAGGAAAGTAAAACAATAATAAATTATATACTTAGTATTAATTCAAACATAGGCGTTTGCCAATAAACAAATTGCATAGTAACCTTTCGTAAGACACTGTATCCGTTATAATAGATTGGAACGTCTTTAAATTCTTCTTCAATCCAAGATACAACTTTATCGGAAACAAAAGGGGGTACGGGGACACCCCATAAACGTTTATTTACATCCGGTTCATCCGTTTCTGGTGAAATATTATCAAAACTGAGTCGTAACGCTGATGTTGGCGATAATTGACGTTCGATTTCATTAAACTTGTTCATAAACTTTGTAAAATCCATGACCGGAAGTTTAACAAATTTTGAATTTCAGTAATACAATATTATTTGTCTGATTATTTTTTTATCTATTTCATACAAACGTTGTACTCAAACAAATGTTCGAAGAATACTGTTCTTTAAGGTTTACCGCCCTGAAAAAATACGAATGTATCCTGCAGGAAAAAAACTATATTAAATCCTTTACTAGCGCATGCGTACACAAATGTATAGACAAAGCTACATAACATACTATATATTTATTATTGTATTCCAGCAGTAACAATTTTTAACGTCAGGTGGTGCACATAATTTGATTGAATAATTTTTATATATGAAAGGATATTTAAGAACATTGTCATTTTGATTTTACTCAAATAGTTTCTATAGAAAGTACTAAAAATGTAGACGAAGTATACTTAAGTAGATGATTTATAGTATTACAAAAGAAACATAGTTCCTTCAATTTTAGTCTTTTTATTTTTTTTTCACAACCAATACGTACTTGCATTTCTTTTAAATGATTCAATTGTATTAAATATTTATTGCAAACAAAATTTAATATTTTTTTCTAAGAAAGCAAATTTGTAGCAAATTATTAGAAATTTGATTACCAAAGTAAACAACTATGATAATACTTGAAATTTGCAAATTGTATAAACATTATTGAACAATATTCGCAAACAAATAAATCTACTTACCTTGTCCATATTTCTATGTTAAATTTGGTTGTAATGCACAATTGTTCACGGCGTACTTAATTAATTTGAAAACAAATATTGAAAACTGTTAATATATATTTTGCAAAGCATTTAAATCAGAGATTTATCTTTGATTTAAACTCTCAAAGAAATTTGTTTCGGATTAAAAAAACACAACAAACAATGATTACATTCCAAGGGCATACGTCAAATTGAACAGAGATGATAAATCAATAACAGCTGTAAAGACTGAGCACGTCCAAATATCCACATTAAATTGGTGAAAAAGTTTGAACTGTGGGGAATTCATTTCCTGAACTTTCACCATACTAAATAAAATATTTGAACATATTAAATTAAGTAATATATTGTAAGTATTCTTTTCATGTGCCAGTTATGTAATTTTTGCTTAAATGTCTTGAACGAATGCCAACATCAAAATTGAAGAAAAACAACCAACATAAGAAAATATTATGCATTTCTGTCTTTTCTTGGCAACTCCGCCATATGTCGTCACATTTCAAAAAGCGTAATAGTTTTTCACACTAGCGATAAGAAAAGAGACAGGTAAAATAAAAACAAGCTAATTTTAAATTATTCGAATGTAAAATGTAACAGTTTTTTTTTCTTTAGAGCTAGAAGTTAAAACTTACAGAAATACGCATTTAGGTTAGTTCTAAACTAATTCATGTCACTCATGTACCAATTTTTGTACAATTGACACACGGCATATGGTTTAATTAATAACTCTTAACCGATTTATTTTATTACCTGAACACACCTTTCCTCATGCGCTCAACGTCGACTTCTACAAACACACAAGTGAAAACCTACTTATTTGTCTAATGGAATTCAACATGGTGGCTGGTTGTGCACTTAATTGCTTCTTGTGAAAAAAAAGCAATTTTTTAGAACTTGTCGCATTCCTGAGTGTGTTATTACTAAATTTTGTGACGTTTGACCAAGTCGTAGTTCAATATCAAATACATACGTAATTAGTTTCATCTAAATCTCGTTTACTTAGGAAAGAAAAGCTTCTGTTTGTTATGCGAGATATTAGGGTCGTATTTTTGTGCTAATAAGCACATTTGTTACATTTTTTCCATATCATACTTGGTTAAATCCAAAGAAACACTGCTTTGAGGGTAAAGGTGAAAAAAGTGCCTCTGCGAATTCAATAAAATTTTTCTAGTTCACATATATACTTATGTATTGCAATAGTAAAGAAAAAAAATATAACATGTATTTTTAATGGGTTTTCATACATCAGCAAAGATATTAAGAAACATTTTGACGTCTACACTCTCATTCAACCATCGATCAGACCAGCAGAATAACTTATATCTAATTTTCTTTGCAAACGTAAAATAAGACACATTAAACTATATTGCCCTTTTAAAAAACCAATATTGTTAGTTTTAAGACTTTTAGAAGAAATAAGAAATATTTTGTGTACGAGAAGTGTAACATTTTTTTTAACTTTCTTCTTTTGAAGGAAAAATTACTCATCGGTAATATACCTTATAAATCTCAGCAGGTATGTACAAATATTATGTCAGAAAGTTATAAGGGTGTTTGAGATTTTATTTCATTTTTTACAGCAAAATTAACAACTGAAAAATGGAGTCAATGGAATATGAAATGGCACGAAATATGACCCTGTTGTTCTTCCTTGAAAGACTTTTGGACAAAGGAGAACCACGCACTGTACATGATTTAAGCTGTCAATTTGGGGCAAAAGAGTTCACTAAAGAGATGCGTCAGATAGCAGGTGGCAGCCAATCGGGTATGAAAACATACATATGCACATTATATTTTTTTTCTTATTAATATTGTTCAAATTTATAAAAATATGAGAAGTAGTAAAATATATGTATGTAGTAGCCCCTTTTGTTATTTAACCTGTTTGTATGCATTTATTGAAGATCGTATATATATTTCTAGGCCTAAAAAAATTTCTGGCCCAATATCCTTCAATTTTTTTGGTTGATGGGGATTATGTTCAGGTAAACTCTTATCAAGCAACTCCAGATGATCCGAATGGCGGGCACAGTGGGGGTAGAAACTACATCCAAGAGGCAAAAGATTATTTTAAAAATAAGATGCTTCAATACGGTTCTGGTGTTGAAGTTCCAGTAAAAAGTCTTCTTGGTCATCGCAGTCAAGCTTCACCGCAAGTTAGACATATCTCAGGTTATTGAAATTGTCAATTGATAATTGAATGTTTACGTAATCTAAACTTTATTAATATTTCAGGACAACATATTAAGGAATTCACGGACTTTCTTCTCAAACATACAGATACCTTTAAAGTTGTTAATGATCATGTAACACTAGTCGGTTCTGAAAGTAAATCTGATCTTCCAGCGTCTGAAAGATTGCATCTTCCGCAAATAAATATTGACACTAAAGGGACTCAACAAATGTTAGACTTTTTTGCGCAGTGCATAGAAGTAAAAGGTCCTATACTTGTTGACCAACTTTTCCATCTTGTTACGTCTAAATTCCCTCAAGAACAATGGTTAAAAATGTTTAAGACGCCTGCAAATTTGACAGCATTTCTTCGGCTTTTTTCTGATTGCTTCAGTATTCAAGCAAATCTAGTCACTCTATTGCAAAAACCAAAACTTTCAGATTCTCACATACAACAGGCGCAAGCAAAATCGAGAGAACAATATAATGCAATTAATAACATAGTAAATAATAACCAAATTAATTCTCAATTGAACTCAGCTTCTCCCGTTCAACAACGAATCCACTCCCCTGTATTTCGAAATATAAGCAATAACGTCAATTATAGTAACAATTGCAATAACAATAGTATATCGCCAAATTTTAAGTTGAATGAACTAGTAACGAATTTAGCCACTGGCAACTTATCAGCCAATAAAGGTGAGACAAATAGTGGGTTTGAGAGCTATGTAATGGGGTCAGAAATGCACATTGAGAATCTCTGTGAAAGAAATTGCCCAAGTCCAACAACGAGCTCTTATTACGGAAGTACAGCTGTTCAAAATCCAATTATTCAAACAGTAAGTGGAATTCAACCTCAACAGCCGTCACTGCCAGAGAGAGTTAATAGTCAAAATCAAACCCTTAAACAGCGTATTAATAATTTAGTTATAAAAACTTTGGCTGAAAATTTCGAAAAAGACAAGCAGTCAATGGCTGCACACGGTGACCATTCAAAATCTGGTATCGGTTATGCGCCACAACAACAACAACAACAGCAGCAGAATAGTCCATCTCATTCGCCTAGTCACAATTACTTCGTTGGGGATACATGGAAAATAAAAGTACTACAAAACACTCGGGTTATATCAACCATTAAAGAAAGTTTGTTTGTGACTGATACAATTTTAAAATTTGCACAAAAAAGTCAAAGTGTAGTTATATCCGTCGATTGTGAAGGCATAAATTTAGGAGTTAAAGGAGAAATTACTTTGATCGAGATTGGGACTACGAGAGGTGAAGCATTTATTTTTGATGTTCTCACATGTCCAGAACTTGTGCCTGATGGTGGTTTAAAAAATCTTCTTGAGCATGACTGTGTTATTAAAGTTATCCACGATTGCCGCAATGATTCCGTTAACATGTATACGCAATTCGGTGTTCTCTTAAGAAATGTTTTCGATTCACAAGCTGCTCACGCAGTCGTACAATTGCAAGAAAGTGGCAAACAAGTATATAAGGCTAAATACATATCATTGAATTCCTTGTGCGAATTGTATAATGCACCATCAAACCCAATCAAAGACCAATTAAAAAATGTTTATCGTCGAGATCAAAAGTATTGGGCAAATAGACCACTTACACGTGATATGCTTTTGTATGCTGCCGGCGACGTATTAGTACTAATCAACGATCAGTTATATGGAAATTTGGCCAGGTTAGTTTTTTTTATTTATTTGATTGAAAGATATTATATGACTGCTAAAAATTAAAGGCAAATTAAGCCAGAAAATCAGCAATTGTTCTCGGAGTTATGTACTGAACAAATCCTGATGCTTATCAAGCCCACAGAAGTAAAAATTCGTAAAAAGCAAAGGAAAATAAGCAGTGAAGTGGCGGATCTCAAACAAAAATTGGGTCAAACAAATAAGAGCATTGTGCTTAGCAATAGAGAAATTCGGCTTCTTCGGTATGTTTTTTAAAATTAATATTCTAACAAGAAACTAAATTAAAACAAAAAATTTTAAATTAAACTTATTTTAGTTACATGGATCTCACAGAAGAAGAAAAAGAGCGTCTAAAAGGCTTTTATAAAGTTGCAAAAAAACTGGAAAAAATGGAAAATATAAATAATCAAAACAGGTAACTTAATCATTTATATAATAATAAAAAAAATCTAATAAGATTTGTTTAATAGAGACCACAGTGATACAGATGATGATCAGGAAAATGTTGAGAACGATAACTTCCCAAGTTTGGATAGTGTGCCATCCGACAATTCATTGACTGGTACTTTTTCACCACGTTTAAATTCTGAACCACCTAGCTTAACTGAATCGATGCAAATGATGGATGAAATACTTTCGGATACTTCTATGGACCGTGTTGCAAAAATTGATAAACTAGAAGCCATTCTCTCTGCAGCAACTCTTCTACCAAGCGATCAGGTATGCATGTGTTTCCTATTTTGAATATTTTTTATATTATTAACGTATAATACATAGATAATAACATCTAATACAATGGCGGAACAATTAGGATCTAATGTCGCAACTACTGAGAATCTGCAGATTATTAGAGAGAAGTCTAAAGGGTATGTTCACAACAGATATTGTAATTACATATCATTTAAATTAGCTAAAAAAAGAAAAATTTAATTTAAAGACAGTTATGTGTTTGTCGAGAGTTCTTTTTGTATAGAAACATTTATTAAGCAATATTTTTCTCTTTACAGATTAAAATATTGTTCTTGTAATGACCGTATTATTTCACCAACAAACCGTATCTCTGATCAAAAAACTGTTCAATATGCTGATGCAGCATCACAAACTCTTAGCACTGGGGATATTGTCATTACAAAGATTTTCTTCCAGGAGGATCAAGATAAATCCAAAGACAAAGTTTTAACCTCTTCGCCAAGGCGGTTGGTTACATAGAATTATATTCTGAAGTAAATTAGTTGGTTGTTATAAATCTGTATCTATTGTATTTGATTTATCTTTGCTTACATGAATAATAGTTGCATAACCACTTATTTACCGAAAAGTAAAGTTTTTTTTTCCTATATAAATGCGAAGATACAATTATATTGTTATTTTATCTGGGAAAAATTAGTGATATTTATTTACATATATATTTGACATAGATATTTACGTCGTTTAGCGTAGATAGTTATTAGTAATGCGCAGTATATTTTCTAATAACATTTTTGTAATGTGTTCCAGCAGAAGTGTCACAAATCATTAAAGTAATTAAGATTTCCTTGAGATATTAATATTACTCATTTTTGAATAATCGGGAAGAAAGCTTCGCATTTTTAGTAAAATTTAACAGCGAATAGTCATGTTTGGGCCTATAACAATAAAATTAACAACATAAATAATATTTAAAAAAAAAAAAAAAAAAACAAAATTTTTTGGTAGCAGGAAAATATATCATTAAAATATATCAGATCATGATTATTATTACAGTCTTTATAAGAGGTAATATTAATATTTTATTTTTTCATTTCATTTCAAAAATAAATATTTTTCAAAATGATTATTTGGACCAAATATTGTTACCATGTTATATTCAATATTGTTACAACAATTGCAAATAAAAGTTAACAAATTTCCTAACATAGCCATCAAACGCAACTATCGGTTACTATTACTAAATTTTTTACATAAATAAATTCTACTAAAAACGTATTCTCGTTGGTTTTTTATATTTTGTTTTATATATCTTTGTTTTCTTATATATAATTGTGTTTATAAAAATAGCAGTGCTCCTCAAAAAAGACAAATAATTTTCTATTAAGTCAAATTGTTTTATTATTTTTTCAAAAAACGTATACAAAAGTAAAGTATTTCAGTCTTAACAAGTATATCACAAAATAAACGTTGTTCATAACTACTATTTTTTTTGGTCGTACTAATATTTCTTAGTTGTTCATAAAAATAGCAGTGTTTAGAATTATGATGTTCGTAGACAACAAAAATCAATGAAACAATATGTACTTATTATTACTTATAGTTTACCATTAGTACTTTGTAGCAAAGCCTTTGTTTTTTATCACTGCGCTGCATCTTCGTGGTATTGAATCCACCAGACTCCGACATTTCTCAACTGGTATAGCTTCCCATTAGTCTCGCACTACCTCCCACAATTCCTTGACGTTTTTTGGTTTGGCCTCATGGACAGAATTTTTAACATAGCCCCACAAGTTCTCAATGTTGTTTAGGTCAGGGGATTGTGCTGGCCACTCCATAACAGGATAACCTCTTCCTATGATTTCCTGGATTGAAGCATATATTTTTCCCTCCGAACGCAATTTGTTGATCAAATTTCGCATATCTTCGGTACAATGTTTTAATCGACCCATATTTCTAAGTTTAAAGTATGTTAATAAAAGACAACATATATAAAAACATTCACTTATCAAACAAGAATACACAAATATTTTTTAAACTTCTTTCTGAGACACTTTATGGTAAAACGAAAAAACACTGCTATTTTTATGAACAGGTTTCAATCAACAGATTTCAATGAGTGAAAAAAGGAGAAAGTAAGCCTTTATTTTTTATTTGTTATGTCTGGTATGGTATCTTAGTTACCGGAAAATACAATAAAACCGGATATACATACATTTTGAAAAAGGATCTTATTAGAAATATGTTGCTATTTATCTAAGTCGTATAACTACTGCTATTTTTATGAACACAACTGTATATGTATATATGTATGTATATATTTCTATCAAATTACAAGAACACTAAATCCAATTCAATCTCGGTTTGAAAATTTACTAATTGCGATCGACATCAATAACATCGAAAGGCAAAAAGACTTATTGCATTATGCACGTGAAGACGTATTTCAGATTTTTCAAGAAACAATAAAGTCCTAATCGACAAAAAGGGCTGTTCAGCAACAGCAAGCATTAATAGTCTTAAGATAGCGAAGTCTTAAGATGCTTTTATTGCTTTTTTGCAAAACAAACTTTGTATTCGAGATTTATTCGTTTGACATTCAAAACCAGATAATGTAACAATTTCACATCAGACTTTAAAAATTAAGTTCCCACTGTGATTTCACAGACATTGACGAAGGAATAAGATTTCAAATTATATAAACATGTGCAATGTAAGGCAATTGTTCATCCGTCGGGCCTCTGTTGTTGAGCCAACACGCGCATACATATATTCGTTATAGTCTGAAGCTTTGAAAATTCCGAAATAGTAAATAATTTTTCAATAAAAAAAATTGAGTTGAGCAAAAACAACCCGAACAGTGCAACATGGGAAAAAACATCACCACTCAAAGCTCAAAAGTTTCTTTTTGGAAGATGCTAATAGAAAAAAAAAAAAATGCTCATCAATAAACCTAACTGTATGAACTGAATTAATTGGCACTCTAACGGACTCCAACAGTGCCCAGCATAAAATGTTTTTAAAACTCTTGTCAAAAAGGACGCTTGGCTAAATTCTTTCTAAAACCGAAAAAATAACAAATACCTTCAAAACATATAGAATAAATACAACAAACAGAATATTAAACACTAACAACAGCATTTAACGTATTAAACACACACTTAACAATATGTCAACAAATTTCACAAGAGATACAGAAACACAAAGGAAAAATCATTCCCTACAATTCAAACACTTCACTACCCATAATTATATTAATATCATAAATTTATAGTATTAATAACATTTAAACAACACTCCATAAACAACATCTTTACTCCATCCATCCATCCAGCCCATTATAATGTCAACAAAGCAACACATCTACATGTCGATGAGGGTCTTTCTGCATATTTTCTCAACATCACAAAAACCTCTACGAAATCCTGGCATATGCAATTCCAGTCAAAAAACGTTATATCCAGAGAGAAAAAGAAACAATGGAACACTATTTCTATTCTATTTAATATATTTAATTAATAATTGAGCTGTTTTTTTAGTTTTTTGCCGATTCCAAACGGCGAGATTTGATATTTAGTACAATTAGTGTTGTCAGCAACTCGAAAGGGGTGGTAAAAAATGTGAGGTATTTCGTCTGGGAATCGAACCTGGACCATCCTCGAGTGAGGCTACGCACTTGCCCACTACTCCGCGGCAACCACATAAAAATCTATTTATTTGGAATAAAATTCACGTTACAGACAAATCACATGCAGTTAATCAGCACTACTACTACTACGACAGCTTCTTATGCTATCTCTTTTTTCTTCTTAGAAGCTGGTTCTCTTCCATTCTTTTCTGTTCGTAGAGCTCACGAACAGCCCTTGTTGTTCGATGTAGGTTGCCTTGTTAGCCTCCTGTTTATCGTCAAACCATGGGATTCTTCTCGGTGGTGGCGGGAAACCTAGCACATCAGCGGCAGCTTCTTTGATGGCTTCTTGATATATTTTCCATACTTCTTCTATTGTCGAACTTTAAGAGAGTTTTAGTGAGACTCGGGCGGCAAAGATCACAGCGATCTGTTGCGATTGTAGCTTTCCGATGTCAAACCGTTTTGGCCTATCTCGACTCAGTTGCTCTCTCGATATCCGCGTTCTTACCTTGGCTAAAACAAGAAAACGGTACGAGTCTATGACTCGTCGGAATGTTCGGACATCGAGAATACTGGAGGTGTGTCTGGCGTCGATCGCAACGTTAGTAATTTAATTTATGATTGATTGATCATGGGACCGCCTGGTTCCTTTATGGATGTTGAGGTTTGGGGAAAGCGTGCTGGAGGTATTGATCACACTAAAATCAATGAACAATTTGTTGCAGTTATTTACAAAAGCAAGCTCTTTAAAATAAACAGAATGGCTGGAGAATTCATTCGAATCGTGGGCAGAATACGAATATTTGCCATTGACAAGCATTTACGAATCAGCCGCCATAATGCCTCTTTTAAAGGAGAAACGTAAATAAGTGTGAGTAAAATTAGAAATTGTTTGATGTTCCAGATATAACTGTCAGAAAACTGTCAAACATTTGAATTGCCTAGGGGAAATCAGCTTTTCAGTCGACCATCTTCTTTATCATTGGTTTTTGGATATCACTGAGTATGGAGCTCATACGACACCACAAAATTCACCACACACATTCATGATTACCATTTGATTCGGTCTCTGCAAAACCCTCTTGATAATAAAAACATTTGCCGAACATAGATTGCTTAAGTTATTTGTAAAGTAGGTAAATGCGTTACGTACTTGTACTATGGTATTACTGCCAATAATGATAACAGGACAGGAGAGTATTTTCAAGTATTTATTTAACAGCTAGTACAATCCCCTTGACAGAATATTAAAAAAACTATTTAACGAAAGTATGGTTTCACCCCATGATATATATTTTCTATTTATTTTTTTAAATTGTACATGTTATAATAGTTACGTACAAAACAAGTTCTTATGAACCTAAATAAAAAAAATCAGTCAACACTTTTTCTTTATAAAATCAATTTTTGCAAGATTTACTTTACAATAAGTTTAATAAGAATATAATAAACAAAAACAATTCATATTTCGATATTATACACTTTTATAGTTTTTTCACCCATAACTCACTTTATGTCCCTGCATTTGTATAGACTTATTTAAAATTACATTTCGCGTGAATGCATGACCATTCATCAATATGCACACAACGAAATTTTACTATACACATGAATATACCTAAGACCAATGTAGAATATTATTTGCAATATAGACAATATGGTGGGAATAAGCACTTTCATATAAATGTTTGTAATTTTGTAAAATATGTTTCTTTTTTCTGGCGCTAAGTTATAAAAGAAAATCTTTGTAAATATTAGTAAGGCACATACTAGCTATGAAACTATTGTTTCAAAAAGCTTCCACAACATATTTATACTACATACTTTAATTGTTTACTAAATATTATCTTCTATTTTAAACATTTATCTTCTATTTTAAACATTTGATATAGCAACATTTTTTTAATTAATAAATGAGATCATGTCATGTAACGCATTATTTCACGTAAAGCATAAAGAAGTTCAGCTTGATTTCTTGCTTCCATTATCATCAAATTCACGTGAACCTTAAATGAACGAAAAAATGTATTTTGTACTTGCAATATGTATACACAACTTTTCATTTTTAAGAAAAGAAAAAATATAACATATTTTTCTAATTAAATATTGTTCAATAAAATTTGTACTTGTTTTTATTGTAGAACACTTACTTTTTCGCTATCTAGTAACTCAATGAGTATGTTGTCATAGTCCTTTTTAGTTATTCTTTCCGGAAAACAACAAGCAGTTTTGATGAACATTTTTAAAGGCCTATCAAGTAGCTACAAAGAAAGAAGAAACATTAATATGACAATCATAGTCCGAGTTGACTATTACATATGGGTATTGTTAATACATTTTAACAAAAAGTATACATGCAATGAACAATTCTTTACGTTATCATGAAGTTAGGAAGATCTACTCATCAAAACCGCGTTTTAAGAAAAACATATGTATTCATTTCTAAGAAAATAAATAAGAAACCGAAGTATGTTTTTATTTTTTTCTTTTTTTAAGTTCATAACCTTTGTGTTCACAATGTTCATAATAAAAATATAAGGGGAGCATATGAAGTATTTGAAAAATATGTTGAAAAATTACTAGGATAGAATTAATGTGTTATTATGAAAAAATGATACCGTTTCAAGCCTAATCTTCACACCTGAAAATTAAGATATACCTATGTCCTAAAATACGATACGAGTTTTTGGTAAATAGTAAACAGTGACGATGCATCACTTTCTATCGATGTTTAATGTATGACCTAAAACAATGTAGACTGAAAATGGAGACATATGGTACCCTAGCAGAACAACTAATTCCGAAAATTAATAATTAATTACAATAAGACCTAAAGGTTCGAATCCCGACCGGACTTTCTTCCATCTCGCATTTTCTTTTACGGGTTCACCTCTCTCAAGTTGTGGACAACACATATTAATTTTTAATTGTTTAATTTTAAACTTATCACATTTTCCCAGTTGGCACTCTTTGTCTTTTTTACTCGTGAGAGAAGGCATATGAGCGACGTACAAAAAGTATTCGTTCATTTTGCTTCAACAATTAGAACGTAAACTGTATCATTTATATTTTGATCTTGAGTACATTTACAAATAATAATTTGATTTTATCTTACTTGATTAACCTCTCCATAATCATAATCATCGTGTCTAATGCCATAGATACACTGAATATAATTCCAAATAGCTCGTCGGAATTTGGATGTATCGACGTTCTTTATTCCACCCATTGTAAAATACGTTAAATTATATGCAGCGCGGAACTTATCATCTAACAAATTTCCTACATCGTTATACAGCCTGAAAAGATGAAATAGTACATTTACATTAAATAGTAGTAATATAACTATTTTATATGATTACCCATTAACTAGGGAATAACCATGATCGTCCCAAGAGTAGTCTTGAATCCTAAAGGTATTTGGTATATTTTCAGCCCCACGCCTTGCAAAGTCTTGATATACAAAAGAAGCGTCATGAACATATTGACTTATTGTTGGTGGAACCTCAATTAATTTTTCTATGGGTACTGAAGGCAATTCAGCGGTTTGAAGTTCCACATTTTTGAAACGACTACTTAATTCTGCTTCACTGAATTCATCAGGTTTTTCCGATAAAGATTTCATTCGTTTCATTAACGCTTCAACGCCTACTCCTGTTTGGCACTGAATATTAACTTTGGGAATATGCATTTTTAAAGATAATAATTATGTTTTCACTTATACTTACTATTTAAAGCCATCTCGTTGTTTACAGGATTGCTCTCTATTGTAACTGGCTGATTTTCTGATTTATTTGTTATTATGCTACCTGTGGCAGTTTTCCCTATTGGAGAGTTGTATTTAGGACTAGATGGCCCATCTAATTGTTGTGTTAGGCCACATGAAAATACAAAAGAGGACAACGAATGAAAGTGTGACAGTAAAACCATTGCGTGCACCACCTCCGAGACGGACCAGCTACTTCTTCCTTTGGTTAAACACTGTTAACAATAAATATCATACGTTTTTTAATGATATTAGCGTATATATAAATACTGACTTCTATATGTTCTTGCCGTAAAAGCCAAGGCCTGTGAGCTAACAATTTGTTCATATCATAAATGGCACGTAACTTGGGTGGAATTAGATCCAATCCTTTTAACCATGTTACGTCTCCTCCCTGCTCGATAAATTCCTTTTCGTACATTTTCACTAAGTAAGTGCACTGATGCCTAGCAGCTGCCTGAAAATACATTTTATTCGTGTTAATCATAAGAAAGTAAGATTTATAATTAAAACAAATACGTAATAGGAAATGTCGCGCCAAATCAAGCCCCATACTTGACAAGTTCAATTTTTTTTATCAAAACTTCGTAAAACAAAACTTATATATCATCAGAAACTAGATTTAATCGGTAATTGTGTGAAAAATTTGCACCAATCATTATAATAAAGTCTTGTTAGTTAGATAGCACAGGTGTTTGCCAATAATCAGAACAGCTAAAGTAAGGGTTTTTGGTAAAGATATCGGCAGCTGTTATCGGATGTGAGTTGTTAAAATATAAGATGAAAGCACGAAGGTGTAATCTTAAACGCAGAGAACTTCCTCATATCAGAACAACAACCGCGTTTTTGGAAGATATAAAGAAGTTATTCATCAAGTTTTGTGCGTGTATATATTAAAAAATTCTATGAAATATTATTTTCATAATTTTAATCATTAAAAACATTTTTTTTATTTTCCAAAATTAAGATTACTCTAATCTTTAATCTACATAACCGTACACCACTATAAGGCCATAGACCACCATAATCCGTGACGCTTGTACGAGATTTATTTCAAAAGTTCCAGATTCGTTTCCTATAACGGGATGTTTTGCGCTAGGATATGCTGCGTCCTATTATAGATCGGTCGTGTTTAAAAAGCTGCCCGAGTGCTTAGTTAGCTGGAAGGATTACAAAAAAAACTCACCTTTATTTTTTTATGAATATTCAAGTTTATAAAGGATCTATACCACAAAACATTGACGACCCTTAGCGGTGGTCTGACTTTGACATGTGCTAAAAAAAAACATGGCTCCATAATTTCAATTCGGTGTCCAACCTTAGACAGTAGTACCCAACATTTTCAAGACATAATTTCCAAAAACAAAAACAAGAATTGTTCTTTGTATCGATTATAAAAAAACTTAAGTTCACTTTCTAATTAATACGTTTTATTTTACATTATAAATCAAACCTTACGATGAATAACCTCTTGTATATCAGCAAGGACAAGAAAAGGTGAGCAATCGAGACGTGAAAGAACAATCTGATTTCATTCATATTTATATATTATATGTACATTATTATCTCTGCTCTTTATATAAGGATAAAATTAAACAATAAATATCAGTCGACCATTTAAATATAATACATATTAATTTATAATTACTTACAATAATG
Source organism: Eristalinus sepulchralis (assembly GCA_944738645.1). Classification (NCBI taxonomy): domain Eukaryota; kingdom Metazoa; phylum Arthropoda; class Insecta; order Diptera; family Syrphidae; genus Eristalinus; species Eristalinus sepulchralis. The sequence continues at coordinate 63,209,720 of OX122886.1, forward strand.
GCTAGGTAGTATCTGTAGTCAAAGGGTAACGGACCATCTCCTCGCATTATGAAGTTTTGTGTTCGAATAAAATGTTCTAAATATCGAGGATGATAACCAATCACTCTGGATACGTGATCTAATTCTTCCATGTTATACTTATTCACGCTACACTGCAAAAATACAAGATATGTTTATATTTTAGCATTAATACTTTTTTCATTAAATATGTTATTGAGTATAAATATATTATTCGTGTTCATATTTCTCTTCATTAAAATATAACTTTGCTAAAAATCGGAAGAGAAATGCCAAAAGATTACTTAAGTTTAGTATAAAAATCATTTCATTGATCATTCGCTTTCGTAAAAAACGCCTGACCCAGAAATCACTAACAAAAAATTTCTAAGTGAAAATTCGAAAGGGATTCGAACTAACTGCAATCTTATCCTTGTATAATTATTCTACTATATTCTAGTACCTAATGCTGATCCATATTGGTATTTTACATTTTTCGTTCGCGCACTCTTGTATCGAACGACTTTACCTTATCCAAAAGTATATCATTAGAATGCTAAATACTGATCTTCGGAGTGCCTGCAAAATAACTCTCAACAAATCGATATGATCTTATATTACAACATCGTACACACTTATTAAAGGTACATTAAATTATTAAATTCAATATATTATTATTTTTTAATCATTCACAAAGGGGACGGCTATATATATATAAGTTCTTTAAATAGATTTTGAAAGATTTAAGAAAACTTAGCGCTGATTAGATAAGAAATCTAGAAAGTGAATAAAAGAAAAGGTAAAAACATACGAAGTTTTTAATGCAAATAATAGACAAATGTACATGTTGGTTTGTGAAAAATTAGAAATGAATACAGTTACATCAAATTAAAAATAAAAAAATAAGAGAACTAAAAACTTAGCATGTAACCGCCTAACATTTTATGTGCATGTGTTATGTATAATAAGTTTCCAATTAATCGAAAGCAAAGATTTTTTCCTTAGTGCAAGAATAATACTAATGAAAGGGGTATACAGCCAATGTCAAAGGACACATCCTTTATATTTATCTTCATCATCAGTTTAGTATTTATGTAGTTGAGTTAAATATTTAAAATCATTTCTTTCGATTCGTTAATTTAATTAAATAATTGAAAAGAATAAGACATTTAGGAACAAAAATAATATTCCCAAAAAAATAAGTATTTAATTACTCATAATTTAAAAAAAAAGGAAGGTGTAATTGTTAATTAGTCCAGTTTCACAAAATTTAATTAGCAAAATAAGATTTTATATGCATAACATACGCCTACATTCCACATATGTACCTACATACAAACGTGCAAATATTTTATCAAAATACACTTCTATAAACTATTGTCACTAAATGTCAATCGACTCAGTGTTTACTTTTAGTTTTTTATTATTCGATTCTGCACAAAAGAATATTAATATTAAGATAACTAGTCCAAAGAAAATACACTCACCTCCTGACCGATCTGTCCCATTTCCCAATCGTGGTTTATAATAAGAAAACGCCTTATAACTCATACATAAACAGACACAGACATTTTATTCACGGCTCGAAGCGATTAACTTTTATTTAAATTTATGATCACACGTACAAACTTATATGCATGTGTTATCTTAACTCTCTGCTCACAAATGTTTTTGCTTTGTTTTGATGTTAATACGGAGCTTGTGCTAATTTAATAGTTAATAAAAATACAATAATACAAAAATATATAATATAACAATAATATAAAATCAAATTTCACTAAATATTAGAACAACATAACAAAACAATTTAAACTGTATTTTTACTAATAACACATTGGTGAAGGAAATATTCATTAAACTGAATTATTCAAAGCAAAACATATGAAAATAAAAGTCTGGCTCCCCGTTTGTAGGAAAACGCTATAATCGCTCTAGATGTGTTGAAGAGCGCTATTGTCACTATACTACCAATGCTTGGAGTGAGACAATTATTCGTTTCAATGAATTTTTAGATTAGCCCGACAGAAACGATAGAGAAAGAGATGATAAAGTTTATTGTTCTTTTTTCGCTAAATGTTTCTCGAGTTTATTTTAGTACACTTATTCACAAAACGACAGCTTATTGTGTTGAACATTGACGTTGTAATCCAAATTTAAGAATAAAGAAAAAATATGTAATTAATAGACATGTAATAAAAATGACAAGAAAGAAAGTAGAAACTTTAATTTGTTTACAGATGTATATGTTTGTGACTCAAGTATACTTGTATATTTGTAAGTATAAGAATGTAAGAGCTATACCTAGAGCGTTATTTTTAGTTTATTTGATAATGGACGTAAAGAATATTATTTCTCGTTAAAATGAAAAAAATATGCACCCTTTGTTTACATTTCATTTGCAACAAACGACAGTTTTAATTTATTGTATTGAACGAAATATAAATAAGTGCGTCAACTACACACAATATGTTATCATTTTGTACTCTTCAAACAATCTCAAACTGATATCGGTATATTGACACTGTAAACGTATGTATACCCATCCAGAAATCGTACCCACACATATTTATATACATATACATATGTATACTCGTGTGTTGTTGACGGATATGAGCGGAGTTGCATTCAAGATGAAAAAAGATAGAAGCGAATAAGTAATTAATTTCGTATAAACCTGGGACTGCGACGAAGACTGAGACAGTAACTGACTGGGATGACTATTTTGTTTTATGGAAATTGAGAGTGGAACTGGTAATCAATCTTGAATTAAACGAATAAATATAAGTATGAGAAATGCTTAACAAAACTAAGAAACATGACATATCATAATGTATGTATATTAATAAGTGCAGCATTTTTAGTATCCATTTTTTTCCATATAAATAAAGAAATATTTTCTTATAAAAATTCCTAGAAAATGTACTCAAGCTTAAATAATTAGTCAAACAAAATTAATCCATACAACACCTGCATCTTTTTAATCATAAGTTAAATGGACAACTCTTGCGTGAGATCGGTAAACAGTAGCATTGCCGTCAAAAGTAATTGATACAGAAAATACTTTTGTGGCCGAAGTTTCGAGTTCAGTTAATTATTTTAAGCAAACAAAACATTACCTACCATCCAATTGTGTAGTTCTAAAAACTCACATTGTAATAATTCACACTGTCTTGTGAAATAGTTATTAAATTAAAACATCTGCCCACTCAAATAAAAACATACATACAAATGTATTTAAGTCAGTGCAGGTTGTTAGATTATTATTAGAAATTTTCTTAATGATGTAAGCAAAAGTGTATTTATGTACTGCTACATTTTGGTTAATTTGAAATATAAAAAAATTTATTATTATTTGCTAAGGTTTATTCTTGCTATTAGAGATATGTATGCCCAATAAAGGTAGTAGGTATATCGTTTTTATATTGTTAAGTCAGTATTTAGTATTTATATTTAATGATGGTTTTTAAATTCATAAAAAAAATTTAGATTCCATGCATATAATAATTAATGATGGATAATTAACAATCACATCACAGATGAATGGCTGAAGAAATTAAGCTCATCATTTGGTTCAGCGAATAATTTGTATATGAGGCATACAAATGCAATAGGCTGTTGTTTTGTAACTACATAACATGTATAGGCACATGTATGTGTACATCTTTACCGAAGTACAAGATTTGCAAGAATAACGTAAATTATCCAAAAACATTATTCCGCGTGCACATTGTATTATATACTTTACATATTTACACATATACATACATAAGTTAACAAACATATTCAAAATTGATATTCTCTAACTTTATAGGTCATAATAAGCAAAATAGAAAGCTGATAACATTTACATACAAATGAGGTTACCTTCTATCATATGACAAGAAGCAGCTGGTTTGACTTAAACAGAAAACAGCTGGCTTATTTCTTTGCGAATATTAGAACTAATTTCTGTTTTATAAAAAAAATTATTACTTACAAAGTAAACCAATACAGTTGATTATTTAATTTTAAAAATAAGCACTTGATTAAGTTTATGCAGTCATTAGCTTACACATTATAATTAATTTATCGACTTAAGTAATTAAATGGTCTAAGCGCTATGTATGTAATAATATAAGCCGTTCATCATAGTTTAAGTTTTTTATTGATGAATTTTACAAATTTTAGATTGTATATGTATATGTATAGATTTTCCTCGATTCGGTTTACATTCATACGTTTAAGTACATTTATTTAATTTAACCGACTCGCCGTTGTATTCCAATTTCAATAAAGCCGCAGTTTTGTCTCTACTCTGCGCTGGGGAGCAGGTTCAGCACAGCGGTCTCAATCCGTCGGCAGGATGTGCTACTGCAACACCAGAAATTGTGGTGGCTGGGAGAAGTGGGGTAGCTCCCTCGCCGAACCCTGCTGACCCAGGGTAGTTCTTGATCCCAGAAATGTGGGAATGTCGGTCCTAACCTTGCGGCAGATGGCTGCTTGTCCCCTCGTTCGCAATCTATGGCCGCCTACGGCATAGCTTACGTAGTTTTAAGGTAGTGCTAAGTACAAGTGCAAGTACTTATATGCCTAATAATAAAAAAACTAATTCAGCCACTAAGTAGTTTTTTCATAAAAATTGTCTTAGTATAAATAATTCCAGTGATTAAATATCTGTTAGAATAGGTCGAAAAACATTAATTAGCTTAGAGTGGCCAAAAGGGGACAGTAACGTAGTCATGTAACATAGTGAAGACAGTTGTGCTACTTTAAGCGTTTTTTAAGTCTACCTAATAAGATTTTTTTTTAACTCTCACATCTTGTATTTTTCATAAGCTGAGCATAGAAATGCTGTATATGTTATAGAGTTTTTTCCTTTGGAGCGCAAAAAAGGAATTGTAAAAAAATAATAATTCCTATTAATTATTTACTAATTGAGAATAAGTATATATATATAGTCAGAAAATATGAATATGTAAACAGTAATATAAACATACCTTGGAAATGAGTTAAAAATATTTAAATTAGCTTATTGAAAAATATCGTAAACTTATTGAAAAATATCAACTTTGGCTTATGATAATGAAATTACAGTACAGTCCACAGGAGTCCCTCTCTCCTATTTAATGGTGTCCTACATGCTATTGTTCTCTTATGAACGTAGCGTACCTAATGTTATTAATGCCTTTTCTTTTCAAGTCTATATTACAGTTTAGCTTAAGCATAACACACTTTAGTAAGAAGAGTTACTAAACGTATAAAACAAACTAAGGCAAGTTTGAGTTGTACGTTTTATTAAAACTCTTGATAGGTGATGTGAAAATGTAAGTGAAAATTTGAAGAAAAAAATTTAATGGAAAATTAAAACTTCAAAAATTGTTAAATATACAGTAGCAGTTTTATTTATAGATTATAAAATGTTTATCGGTCTCAATTCTATATTATTTATATATTAGAAGTCTATATTGCAGTATAACTTAAGCATAACAAGCTTGTAAGTAAGAAAATTACTAAACGTATAAAACAACCTAAAGCAAGCCTGAGTTGTAAGTTTTATTAAAACTCTTCAGTGGAAACTGATATAAAGTTTTTTGGTTAGTATAAGTGATATCATAATCGGAAAAGTAATACAAAAATCTGAAGGCACCAAGCTGAAACTCAGAAAATTTGAATAAAAAAATTTAAATTTAAAAAATTGTAGAATATTCAGTGGCAGTTTTATTTATAGATTATAAAATGTTTTCTTTTTTTTTAATTAAAAATAGTGTCTAAATTCCGAAAAAAAAAATAAAAACACTTTCTTAAAATAAACAGGAAAATTGGTAAAGAATGACATAATGAGATAAATAATAACTATTAAATAATTTGCAATGCAGTTCAGGTCAAGTGTATAGGCACATGTTACAAATTTAATTGAAAGGAATCAATTCTTGTTTACATCCTAAACTTAGCGAAATTGCAGTTTAATGAAGTATGTTATCATTATTTCTGTAGGCTTAGTAGTAGCAAAAAGTTATATTTGAAAGTTGTATACTTTTGGTTCATAGCCTACAAAGCTTAGTAATGATATGTATTTAAATATAGAAAATCTTAGTACATAAATTAGTGGTTCAGGTTTCTTATTCGTTTTTCATGTATTCCAGTTTTTTTTCAGATGTTCATACAACTTCCATTCCATTCTTTTTTCCTATATTTTACTCCGTTTTACTGTGTGATGTATTTCAGTAAATGTAATAGCTTAGTTTCGGAGAGTTTTTTTTTCTTTATTGACAAATAATATTGTTCATTAAAATTTAAGCAACGAATGATATCCCTTAATTATATATAAGAGGTCAAACAAATATGGTATTTTAAAGGAAACTTACCTTTAGGGATCGAGTAAGACTAACTCATTATGGGGACTTGATTTGTAATTATGTTATAACACAAAAAAATAGAAAATTACTTTGTGAAATCTCGAATACTTTAATGGAAGGAACTATAACTTAATTAAAAAAAGATATTGTTACAAAGCATTTGTTTAAAATCACTGTAGTGAAAACATAAGTTCCTATATTGTGTGCATATAATATGAGCACATGTATGTATGCCAAAAATTAAAGTAAACACTTAAAGAGAAAGGTTGCAAATCTTTAGTTAAGTCCTTAAGGGAAATTTCAGTACTTCATGACAAGTTTATAAGCTTCCCGAAAGTGACCCACACGCACGGCTAATAAATAAAATTTGTGGGTAAATCAAACTCAAAACTAATATGATTTTTCTTATTTGATTTTTACAAAATATTTCTTTCACAAGTATTGATGATTCTAAGTGCGTGTACGCCCCAAAAAAAATCAATTGTTTAGAATTTTTCCAGGAAATAAAATACGGTAATAAATATAAATAATAAATCTGTCAATAAAGCTTGTCGGTATTAAAATAAACAGTTTCTACTATTAATAATCAACAAAAATTTGCTCCAATAAATTCGATTCATAAACTGTAAATAGAATTGTAAAAGTTAATATTAATATTAATTATTGTATTGTATTCTGATTGCCAGAATGGGCTTTTGGCCTAGCACCAGTCGTACCAGTACAATACATTATAAGCTATGTTCGTATACAAAAAATGACTGGGAGGGAGGGTTATGTGAGGATCAAATTCTGTGTTAAAATAGTAAAAAAGCTAAAGAACGAGGCAATGGACAGCCATCACTTTTTATGATATCACAAAGTTTAATATTTGCCAGAGAATGGTTAATTTGCTTAGTCACGCTCTGACTGTCCGAGGGAATGTATTTATCTCTCATGAGAGCTCCCTTCTTCGTGGGAAAGCCATATTTTTTTTTAACGCGAGGCTTGTTCGCGTACTTAAGAACAAGCCCACAATTATGATAAACATCCCCAAATCCTATTCGTGTATACTAAAATATAGTAATTTCTCTCAAAATTGAGACATGTTGGTTTTCTGTGGCAGATTTTAAACACTGCGATGTTAAAAGTGATAGCCGATCGTTCTTTCGTTCTTTTACTTGTTAATTGTTTTCACCTTTTTTACAGCATGTTTTTCCGACCCACTCCTTTATATAGGAAAAGAACTCAGTGTTTATACGCGAACAAACCTCTATCTACCGTGTATGAGGAAAAAAAGGCGTGCTGGACAGTTTGCCAAGCCGCCATCTTAGAATTTCTGCGGTTTTGACACATATTTTAAGCTTAAAGCACAATTTGAATTATTGCTTAGAAAAAAGACATAAGTAAATATGGGTGCAAAAAATTGAGTAAATTGGGCAATAATTTAGTATGCGAGAATGAGAAAAGTGGCAGTGAAGAGCAGCCTTAATAAATATTTTATTTTGAATTGGGATTGAATCAATATAAAACCGGAATGATCACAGACCACCTATAGTAGATATTCGCCTTTAGCCCTCTTCACCATTGAAATATTTTTGGCAGTTTGTTAAATTTGTAGAGCCTGTGAATAATTTTTGTGATCATTTATTTGCTTTCACCTTTGAAGGCAGTGATGAAATATTTTATTGCTTATTAATTACATTGAGGTATTAAATTACCAGATATAGTTATATGAAAAAAATCCACAGTATTTGTATCGAAATCAGTCAAATAAAGGGATATGCTGCAGCAGGTTATCGTTCATGAATAATTGTGAATCTATTGTTTGCCTGTAGACAAAATGCTTAACACCTAAACCACAACAGCACATTTGAAGTAGAATACATGTAAAATCCTTGTGCACACACTTGGAGATGTGCGTCTTTCTTAAATTTTAAAATTGATATTTATTCATGCATTCAACGGAATAGGGAATTACATAAAATCCGCTTTCTAAATCCTCGGATGGTAAAAATTCAGTTTCTACTTCAATTCTTTCTAACAACATTTTATTTGTATATAACAAGCAAACTCAACTAACCCACTGACGTGTATTTTAATGTTCGTATAAAATCATATATTGAACCGAAATCCCAATGCCGTGCCCGTATTATTGGTCCTTGTCAGGCTTTGATAACCGTTTCATTAATACTACGAGAATGTACATACGTCAATGAGTGACTTTCTTATATTTACAAATTGGAATAAAACTCATTTGTGCAACCACTTTCTTATTCCGAAAGGTACTTTACAGCAGAAACATTCAATAGTTGTTACTTACATCCAAGGAAAGTAAGTATGTACATTAATAGTCTCCACAGCTCTCAAAAATGCAGCTTCATTAGTAAATAAAATAATTTTTTTCAACCGTCAAAATGGCTTTTTTGCGGTCAATGCCGCTACGGCGTACAGATGTGTTTTTATATACGTGTGTGCAAATGTCCTTCTGGCAAGGGGATTTCGTTTGAGACACTTACTGTTTGACGTGGACTTCATTTCCTTCTCACAACCGAATAAAAAGCATAAACTAAACTAAATTTCCCTACATGAGTGCAAAAGATACAGGCATTATTCTTCAAAGCTGGAAACTTGTTACAATACTCCCACTTCATAAACATTACAAATTAACGTCGACAGATGTCTTTGAATATCCCTAATTCTCTGCATTTTCAAGATTGTAGAAAAACAATTTGTTATTCTGGAGATCAAAGAACTTACTAAGTTCCCACCAAATTGCGTCTAAAAGAAAATCAAGTTGTATTGATAGATTGCTTCACATTTTTCACTACATTTCTAAAGTTTTATGCACGCAACTATAGTACATATTCTATCACTAGATTTCGAAAAAAGCCTTCGGTGAAATTGGCATTCACCAGATTCGAAGAACTTGCGGAGGCCCTGGACTGCTACATCCAGGAAGTGCGGTGGGCCGGGCTAACGGAAGGTAAGGAACTGCGACATCAACTACAGCGTTTGTTACAGAGAGAGAATACTACTAATATTCGATGCGGATTCGTTGTTCGAGGCAGACTTAGCAAAAAGTCTTGAGCTACGAATCCGTAAGAGAACGCCTCATGAAAATTCGCATCAAAGCTAAATTCGGGAGCATTATCCTGATTTGCACTCACGTCCTGACAGAGGAGAAGGATCACAACAGCAAGGATAACTTTTATTATCTCAGTGAAAGAACATACGATCTTCCTAAGTCATTGCTTCTTTTAGGGCTGTTGGATGCTTATATGTATGTTTTGCTTACAAAATCTTGGGCTCGGCACTCTTTTCGATCTTCATTTTTCACTTATCTCTTCTTTGTTCGCCGTATAAAAGAAAAAATTGTCTTTAGACTCATTAGTTTCTTCTTTAGTTAATATTTTTCCAAATTTTTGTTTTATAACGAATGTTGATCACTCAGATCCCGACACTGAATTTTCATCGTTCTTTTTCTTCTTCTTTTACAGCTTTACAGACGGGTCGGACCAAACTGCGTCTCCAGCCAGAACGATCTGTCGCCAGCTTCCTTCAATTGCGCACAGTCAGTCCTCTCTATGACTCTATGACTCAATTGCCTCTTGAGCTCAAAGAAGCAGCGATTGGCAAAAGTGATTCTGCGTTTGATTCCCATACTGATGTTGTTGTCCCTATTTAAGGCGGCGACGAGGTAGGCGAAGTCCCTGACTAGCTTGAAGTTTCTGCTGCCTAGTGATACGCTTTGTCTGAAACGTCGGTGTTGTACAGCAGCTTTGTTCGACTTCAGTCTGGGTATTACTTTTTTGACTTCGTCTAAGTCAAGGGGACGGACTTCTTGTCTATCATCGTCCACATTGAGTGGAACATTCTGTCTAACTGGTATTTCGGCCGCCGTTTAAGAATCTGCAAAATGATCTAAGCAAATTCTCAGCATCGTTTACGACTCTGTTACTAGTTGTCAATTTTGATCCCGGCAGGCTATCCACCGGTAGAACTTTGCGATTCATTCCTGCCATAGCACCTCTCCATATTTTCAACCGCGCGCTTCTCATGCTCTACTCGTTGCAAAGTTGCCTTGTAGGCCTCCTTTTTATCTATATGAAACTTCCTGCTCTCGTCGTCGGGCGACAAAGGCCCAGCGATCTGTTGCGATTATAGCTTTCCGACGTCAAACCGTTTTGGTTTTTTCGACTTTGTTGCTCTCACGATATCCGTGTTCTTACCTTGGCTACAACATCGATGTTGAGATGTGGGAACCGCATACAAGCCACAGCCACCGATGTCGTTTAAAAAAAAAGATAAATACCTTACTAGAATAGTCGGCGATAAAGGTCAAAAATACATTAACCCTTTAAAAGACGTGTTCTCCACAGGCCCACAGACATCAGCCTGTACAATTCTTAAGCTCTTAAGTTGACTCACCCTGAAGGAACGCCGAAGCTGCATATAATTGTTCAATGCATAGGTTTATTTAAGATCAAAAGATATGATTGGGACATAAACTTCTTCAAAATCAACGCCTTAGACTTAGAGAAACTAAGTGCAATATTTGACAACCAATCTTGTTCTGTATTGGGAAGCATAGAGCCCCAAAACAGATCACCAATAAATCTGAAGAAAGCTCAGGAACAGTAATGAAACAGTGGAGGTGGGGAGCTTCTTTGTCTACTAAAATCGTTTGTTTCATTGGCTACCAAGTAGTTTAAGATGTGTTCGCGTAAAAATCCTGACAGATTACCTCATTTTAGAGAGGGTGGATAAAATGCCGTTAAAGTTTGAAGAAATCGGAAAACTAGACCGGCGAGAAAACTTACTTTTGACTTAACTTATTCGAAGTTGCCAGAGAATGATAAGGAGATATACTTTTAACCAAACAAATGCCTGGGACTTGGGAAAATAAATCTCTTGAAAACACTTTCTTTTGTGAGCTAGTTTTGATTTTATTATTTTCATATAAAAATGTGGACGCACAATTATTTATAGACTATCAGCTGATATACCCGACCAAAATGACACCCATTCTTAATTCCCGTGCCTGGAATATTTATTAGTACGTCGTTGTCAAATATTTGAAAATATTAAGAAACGTAAAAGTGTGCTGACAATTTCTGCGTTGTTTGTGGTCTCTTTCTTTTAAATCTTATTGTCGCGAATTAATGTCACCGGGTTGAAGTGAAGTGAGTTTTCCTGGTTTTTCACATTTTCATGCAAAATATGGTTCTTTTCGAACGTTTATTATTTTAGCAATTCAAACTGTTTAGAAACCGGAATGGCAATAACATTTAAATCATCCAAAATAGAAAGAAAGAAACGATGTCAAAATTCGGTTGTTCCAAGTTTTTTCAAAAAATATATAAACATACATTTTGCAAAATATTTGCTATTCAATCAGGAGGCATTGCCAATTGTCGGTGCTTTGATATTATTAGGAGAATTGTTCTTAAACATTTTAATTATAAACAATGTTCCCTACACTGAAATCGATTGGACAGCGTACATGCAGGAGTGCGAAGGATTTTTAAATGGGACAACAAACTATGCACTATTAAAAGGTAAAAATATGAGATCTCTATATCGGTACTTCATGATTTATATAAATACATACTTTACTTTAATATTACCATGAATAAAATATAAAAAGAAGCGACTTTATTTAGAGTTTTTAACTGAAACAAAATAGAATAGAATCTAATACTTAGCTATATATAACCCTAATTTGTTGCGTTATACTTACATGTGTACAATATTGTGCAGAATAGAAAAATCGTATTATATAAATGTCAAAACTTAAACACTTTTATACTTTCATTACAGGTGACACTGGTCCATTAGTGTATCCTGCTGGATTCTTGTATATGTATTCAGCGCTTTACTTTGCAACATCACGTGGAAAAAATATTCTCTTGGCGCAGTACATTTTTGCCTTAATTTATCTCATTCAAATATATCTTGTAATACGATTGTATGCTAAAACTCGGAAATTGCCTCCATATGTTCTCATTCTGAGCATTTTTACATCGTATCGAATTCATTCGATATATGTATTGCGACTATTCAATGACCCTATAGCAATATTATTTGTCTATCTGGCCATCAGCCTATTTTTTGAACAGAAATGGTCTCTCGGAAGCATATGTTTTAGTTTAGGCGTATCGATCAAAATGAATATCCTACTTTTCGCACCAGCAGTTTTTATTTTATACATTACAAATCTAGGTTATTTTAAAACTTTTAAACAACTCGTTCTTTGTGCTCTAGTGCAATTAGTGTTAGGTGCACCCTTTTTGTTAACCTATCCAAAAGAGTATATCCAAGGAAGTTTTGATTTAGGAAGAGTTTTTGAACATAAATGGACAGTAAATTATAGATTTTTAAGTCGCAGTTTATTTGAAAACAAACTTTTTCACTTTTCACTGCTTGGAATTCACTTACTGCTTGTAGCGATATTTACAGTGCCAATGTTTGTGTATTTTAAAAATTATTGTAGACTTCGTGAATTGCAGCGACAACTGGAACCACAAATCAAAAGGCAGAACATTGAAGCAAAGAAATCTAGGAACAAGAAAGATTTATCTAAGCATACATCGGAGCAATTAAGTGCGGAACAGCAATTATTTTTAGATTCATTTGAAGAAAAGCTTAAAAAATCTGGTGACTACAACACAAACATAGCTGCAGAAGAAACATCATTTCAAGAATTTTCAATCCAATTTGATAGATGTGTCCAATTAGCATTGCTACCACTCTTTGCTTGCAACTTGTTGGGTATAATTTGTGCAAGAAGCTTACATTACCAATTTTATGTATGGTATTTTCATTCACTCCCATACTTAGCTTGGTGTACCAATTATAACATGGGCTTGCGGTTTTTAATACTTGGTCTAATAGAATATTGTTGGAATACTTATCCAAGTACAGTTTTGTCCAGTGCCTTATTACATATTTGTCATTTAGTATTACTAATTGGAGTAGGACAAAATATGTTTTCCACAAAATCTCGGAGCGAAAAATTAAGTAAATTTCAATAAAAGTAAAATTATTTTCTTTAAAAACGTAAGCCAACAAAAGTTAAATACACACAAGTGTAATAAGCTGGTTGTGGAAAACCCTGAAATGTTTAATTAAATTTATTTTGTTGTCAGATTGAAAGAAATTCGAGAAATGGAGGAATTAATAAAATGTGTTTTTTTAACAAATATTTTAAAAGGCACAATCATTTTGCTTTAGTTATATATTTTTATAGTTAAAAGTATAATAACAAATTGACAATGGATTATCACCCAATTTTAACAATATTATTTTTGAGATGCTTAAAATAAGTTAGTCAGTACATGAAGTAGTCTGTTCGCGCGTTATGTTCTGCGTCTGCTGCATCGTTATCCGATTATCCTGCAGACATTGTCGTATTTGTGGTGAGCTTCTGTGTTGAGAACTAAAAAATCTCAAAATAGAAGTTTCACTATTTCGACGACTTGATGTTGGGGTCCGCTGTGTATGCGAATGTAAATTTACGTGATTTGATGAAGGCGATCTTTCAGTGTCCGAATGTGAAGGATGTCTTCGAGGTATATTGTACAGTCGGGGGCTCTCATCAAGAGTTCTAAGATTCTGTAGTCTTGGCGATGAAATGCAACTCCCAGTCGGCTCTGGAGGATCATCATCATGGGATCCTTTACCTTCATGAAGTTTATCAATTAATGTAATGGATCGATTTGACAACTTTTGTTTTCTTATTTTCGTCAACCAATCAACTTTTTCCTTTGATTTTCTTTTAGGAGACATAATTCCAAGATGTGGAGCATCCCCATCAACAACATAATTGGGAAGATTTGATGTCGGCGAAAAAATCACAGAGTTGCAGGTTGTGTTGGATGTTGTTGGAGATATGTTTGTGTTTGACAAAGAAGCATTCCTGTCGCACAAAACTTTTTCGTTTAAGGGCAAAGAAAATTTTAGTGTAGATAAAGCAAACGTACTCGTAGATGGAAAAACAAGAGAATCGTTAACTTCTTTTATATTATATTTATTCTCTTGGTTGCTGCCTCCTATTTGATCTTTCTTTGTAACCATAATTATATCCGAATCAATTTGTTCTTCTTTAACAGTAGGCAATTTGCATATAGCATTTGAATCAGTCGGGCTAAACAGGCGTCTTCCTCTTGATTCAAGAACTTTAGGACGTTTTTGTTCGAGGCCTTCGCGCTCATAACTATCTTCGCCAACCATTTCAGCAAACGGTCGCTTCATAAATGCCTTTTCTTCCGTGTTTGGAGTTTTCTCATTTTTCTGTACAAGCCTTTTTAATGACCGTGGTGTGCATTCTAAATCCTTCAAATGCAATGTCTCTGCGTTTTTGAGGGATTTGTTTTCTTCAAGTTTTTCGCAAAACTTAGCATATCCCTTATACAATTTCTTATCATTGTCATCGTATATTTCTGGTCCAATCCGCCATATTTTATGTCGTGCATCGTCACTACATGTAACGATTGGCATATCTCGATATGATCCCCATGCTACACATGTTACTTCAACTGTATGTCCGACAAGAGCTACAAGCGGTTTTGAATAGTTTAGATTCCATATATAAGCCTTCTCATCGCTGCTTCCACTTATAAGATATTTCCCATCCGGACTAAGGCATGATTTTATGTAAAACGTGCTATTTCTCAATCCAGTGTATACTTCCAAAGGTTTAGTTGAGTAGGAAAATATATTATAGCAATAAATTGAATTGTCCATGCAGTTAGCATAAAGTTTGGCGCCAGCTTCATCAATAAGAAGATTTGTGAAACCTTTAAATGTAGATGATCCCGCATACGGTAAGCTATATTTTGGAAGTGGTTCCTTCTTATATGATGTGTAATTTCTTCGAAGATCCCAAACTTTAATAATACCATCTCCGGCACCACAAGATATTAGAGTTGTACTATCCTGAAACAAACATAAAAATTTTAGCATTACATACATATAGTATGTATATATTTTATACATGCTACATGCAACTATATATATAAACATGTTAAATATTTCAGAAAATTAGTCCGGTTTCTTTCTTAAATTATGTTGCCATATTTTAATGTGCCGTCGTGGCTCATTCAAATTTGCAGTATTAAATAGGTCATTGGTGGATGTTGTTTTTTTCTAAGCCAGCATTTCGAATGTAAGACAGTTATGTACTTTTCTTGTGGCTGGTTACTAATGTGTAGATAGTTTTAAATGATACCATGTGACAAATAAGTATGTGGTATTATAAATTAAAAACAGTACCAGGAGTCTTGGAAATTTGAATAAAAATAACACATTTTACTATTTTGTTGCCACTCTGCTTTCTTGGCAAACTGATTGCATTGAGTTTTTACCTGAAACACTAAACCAGTTATACTACTCGATGTTGCAGTCTGTCCCAGCTTTGGGGTTCTGTTTTTTTTCTTCTGGGAAACTGGCGTTCCTGGTCCACCAGAATGTCCGCTATATATACAATTATCTGCTCTTGACGTTAAATCTAGATTCAAGTTTGCCCGTGTGTCCCAAATTAAAATTGCCCCGTCCCTGCCTCCAGTAGCAAATACTGATGAATCTCTCTTGCGAAATGCAGCTGTCTTCACAGAGCGAGTGTGACCATTAAAAACTCGACATGATCGAATTTCGGAACCGCTCACATCCCAGAGACGGGCTGTATGATCGCCTGAAGCCGATACAAATTGCATCTGACCTGGGGCCCATTCCAAATCAAATACGGCGTTATAGTGACATTGAGGTGCATTTAGTGCTCTTTCTTCCAAGTCCTTGTTTTTAAAAGTTGTATCTTGCAGGGCAATCTGCAACACGAATTTGTAAAAATAAGCTTTTAAATATTGTCCGTAAAAATTACCTTCCCGTCTTCATTGGCAATTGCTAAAATATGTTTATAGTTATCACAATTAGCGAATTTCGCAGCGAAGATTGGTGGCTCCGGGTTATAATCTGAGCTGTAGTTGCTTGGTGTTATTCCTCGCCAACTATCTTCAGGACTAACGCATAAACGACCAAGGGCAAAATCGTATGAGTTATCCTTCGCTGTAAACCAAAATATTGTGTTTAATTAAATTTGGCGGCAATGTATGTTGGGTCTTATTTTTCAAGTTTATGTATGAAACAATAATACACATATAATTTACAAAAGGAGTTTTTTAAATATATTGGTAAACTAACAAATGCCATGTTGTTTTTCAAAAAAAGATTGAACTCTATTCATCATTGCTTTTTATCAACATAGAAAAGATTTTCCTAATAGTTTTAATCCTTAGCTCCACTAAACTTGAACATTTTTAAATCCGCGATCACAATTCGGCATTTGCGCGGACTTGTCATAATTTGGTTCTGTTCGATTTTGTCGAATATAGTTTGACATTCAAATGTACTAAAATATGTACTCAAGAAGTAATTAATATTGTATGATTTTCGTACTTTTAGGGCATTCTTACAATGTTCTTTTTCTTTAATTTCATTAAACTCTCTTAAATGGAGGTTTTTTTTTCCATAGTTTTTCCTCCAAGATAGATTCAATTTACCGACCTGCATATCTTACTTGTAAAACAATTGTATTTTCAGCAGTAAGGTTTCTATAAAACCATATCTCTGTGCAAGCTAGAGTTAACCCTTGTGAAATTAATGTTATACTATGTAGCCAATAAATATCTATCTATCTCTATTTCATTAAACTTAATTGTAGTAGATGAGTTGCAAGACGGAATTTACGTGGAGCTCTTGTACAAAACAAATTTTATCCTGAAATGATAGAATATAAGATAACCTAATATAGGGCTCCATTTTTTATTGTTTTCCACAACGACGCGGGCGACTCACGACTTAGTGATTTTCTAATATATTATGTGTTCAGCATAAGTTAATTATTTCTTTGTTTAGTTTCCTTATTCTTATGTTCATTTTAAACTGAGTTTTCTCAGTTAGTTCCTAGTCATTTTCTAAGTAATTTCATGTCATCTCCATCAATTTTTTCCATTTTTTTTTGTAAATGCAGCGAATTCAATTACCGCCCTTCATTTAAATGACTTATCCGTGTAGATGTAGGGTCGTTCGATGGTTGTACTTTTATTTAAAAATCTGCTCAACCTATTTGTGGCAAATGCAGCTGGCTAAGTTTTCCAGGCCATCACGACATTGACTCCAACTCGTTGTCTTCCCGAATTTGAACAGATAATCCTCCAAGGCTTATTGAAGTGCTTTCCAGTACTTTCCGCAACATATACGGTATCGAATAGCTTGAACAGAAAGTAATTATTAAAGTGTTTGTGGTATCACAACTTTTTTTGCGTCTAAATGGCAGATTCAAGCATTGGAGTTCTGGGATCATCAAAACCGTTTTAAGTTCTGATTTTAATCTTCTTCGATAAAGGACGATATGAATGTGTTTTTATTATTAGCTATAGCTTCATTTTCTATCACATGCTAATATCGTTAGCTAAAAATACCGCAGAGGATTACGGTTGAAGGTCTAAAACAAATTTGGGGTTCTACTTAAATCCAAATATTCATTACTACTCATCATGTGAGAATGTAAGTAGAAATGACTACCGTCCCCTAGAATGCATGTATATTCATCCAACTTATATATATATTAACATTACAATAGAACGCGGCATACTTAATTGTCTGGTATTTTAATTTTTTTGTGGCCGCCGCGCCGTGGCTGTAGTGCCACTTAACTATTATTATTATTACTTAGATTTTGATTACATCACAAAATATATTCAATCTAGAAGACCAAATAATAAATAATTATCGAAATACCCAAGTCATGTTCCTTTTTCTTATTTTATGTATATTCCCTTCTCTCATCCTTGACAAACACACACATAATAGGCTATCGAGCTAGCTGTCAGAATGCATATGATTTTTAAGAATGTTGGAAAATTGAGAGTGAGTGGGTTGGTGTACCTGCTGTACAAAAGAAAATCAAGAAAAGAATGGTGACTATCACATTCTACAGAGATGAAGCACTAATGCTTAGATGTGTATTGGGCATAAAAGTCCCAACACTGACCTAGGTTTGAGAAAAGTGGAATCACTGAACAAATTAAAAAGTGTGACTTAAGATGGTGGTAAGCTTGACTGTCATTCGCATTCTGTCGTTGTTTCCATCAAGTCGGGCTTACAGTTTGTTTAATACAGTAACAAAGCACAAAATTGACATTTTTTACTTACGTTTTTTTGGGTGTGGTGTCTTATATTAACAACTAATTCAAGTACTCTTTTTAATTTGTTTAATTTAACAAACTTAATTTAACGAATTTTAAAATGATGGTGAAGACACGCATATCTATTTTTCTTTTAATCCTTACATTGTTATGTGCAAGAAATGATGCGCAAAGAACTCCAAGCATTTCGTATATCACACAGGAGCAAATAAAAGATATTGGTGGAACAGTCGAATTTGATTGTTCGGTGCAATATGCTAAAGAATATCCTGTCGGTTGGATAAAAATGGATAGTGAACCTGTTTTCTTATCTACAGGCAGCACATTAGTCATAAAAGACTCTCGCTTTGCTCTTCGTTATGACCCCAATTCTTCAACATATAAATTACAAATCAAAGACATTCAGGAAACAGATGCGGGCGTTTATCAATGTCAAGTTATTATTTCACTTGTACATCGAGTGACCGCTAATGTTGAATTGTCTGTGAGAAGACCACCTGTTATATCAGATAATTCTACGCAGTCGATTGTGGCTTCAGAGGGCGATGAAGTTCAAATGGAGTGTTATGCTGGTGGATATCCTACACCTACAATTACCTGGCGTCGAGAAAACAACGCCATCTTACCAACAGGTAAACATTAATTTTACTTTGTAAATAAAAAATTGTGTGCTTAAAATTTTTTCTAAGCGGATCAATTTATTTTTTTTAATGTGGTCGTCATCACAAAAGTATTCCGATCATACTTTATATGAATCATTAAATTCATCTTACGATTTTCTCGTGTGAATAAACATAAAAATTGTGGGAGTAGAGTTGCAATGTATTCTACACAATTTTGTGCTATTGTGTACATTTTTGTTATTATGTTTTAATATATTTAACGTCATACATATTTAAAAAAAAAATTACTTTATTACTATAAAATTTACTATTTATATATATATATATATTTTTTTTTTTTTATTTATATTTGTATATTAGAGAGATTCAAAAAATATTTTTCTTTCTTAATTTGGAAAATAAAGAATAGATCTTGATTATATATGTATGCATGCCATATAATACCTTTAAAATCATTTGTAAAATATATGTACAACAATGAAACAGGTATATATAATAATACAAAGGCAATTGTCCTTTTCCGGAAGGTATGTCACTAATTTATACCTGCTATACAACAGGGACGAACGCACCTGCTGAAGATAATAAATAGGTACTACAAGTTTGTATATACCATATACATATGTATATATGTACATACACTATTTGGAATTAGAATGAGAAATGTGCGCAGTTTCTGGGAAAAAATGTCCCTGCATTTAATTTTATGTTTTCTTTTGGAGTTCAATATTTTCTAATTTTTTTTTAAATATGATATACCAATAATCTATATAATTACTCTTTATTATTATCATTTATGAAAATAAAGGAAATGCATTTTTATTTTCATCAAAATATCAATCAAATTAATGTATGTATTTCTATTTTTAGATGGTGCAACATATTTTGGAAATGTTCTAAAAATTAACTCTGTTAAAAAGGAAGATAGAGGAACATACTATTGTGTAGCTGATAACGGTGTTAGCAAAGGTGACAGAAGAAATATAAACTTGGAAGTCGAATTTGCCCCGGTTATTACAGTCCCGCGACCACGCCTTGGACAGGCCCTTCAGTATGATATGGATTTAGAATGCCACATTGAAGCGTATCCACCTCCTGCTATTGTTTGGTTAAAGGACGATATACAACTATCAAATAATCAACATTACAGTATATCTGATTTTGCAACTGCTGATGAATTCACCGATTCGACATTGCGAGTAATCACAATAGAAAAACGACAATACGGTGATTATATTTGTAAGGCTGTCAATAAGCACGGCCAGGCTGAAGCTAAAGTAAATTTATTTGAAACGGTCATTCCAGTGTGTCCACCTGCATGTGGTCAAGCATATTACGGTGGTGCACAGTACTTAGCCGAATCGACTTACATTACATTGGGCATACTTTTAACAATATTTTTTGCCAGATAAATTCCTAAACTATACAAGGTCTAGTGCATGCATGTACGTACAACATATATATCAAATTTGTATGTGTGCATATTTGTAACATTGTTATTTTGATAGCTTAAAGATGCATTTTCAGCATGGAAAATGTGTTTTAAAGCCGTTTACAGCCG
This sequence comes from Eristalinus sepulchralis, assembly GCA_944738645.1. Lineage (NCBI taxonomy): Eukaryota > Metazoa > Arthropoda > Insecta > Diptera > Syrphidae > Eristalinus > Eristalinus sepulchralis. The sequence goes on from OX122886.1 coordinate 63,230,418, forward strand.
CTAATACTAACTATTAGCTGACTCCAAACATTCCCGTCCATTAGTAAAGTATAATTATTGAAAACCAAGCATTGGCTTTATTCTTTATTTTCGTTTTTTCAACAAGTGGTATATTTATTTGTTTATACCTTCGTAATTGCATATATTAGAATGTTATAAGAAAATAAACATAAAATAAATGTTGTATTAATTTATCCTTTTGTATTGGTATTAATATTTGTTAAAAATGTAACAGAAAAAATTCAACGCATTAAAAAATTTTTGTAACAACAATTTTAAAATTTAAATAATCTAAATACATATAACTACATATACTAGTAACTCCAATATCGTATATAATAAAAATAAAAAAAAATAACTATCAAATTTCGGTTATATTATAGAAACATTGAAATACCTCTTCGAAAGCTAACAATAATTATAACAGAAAATTAAATATTTGGCTCTAGATATAATTTTTTTTAAATGCAATGTATAAAAAAGTTATAGCCTTATTTTTCAAGTAAACAGTAGTAGTAAACATTTATAAATGTATACGTATGTATGTATTTATAACAATGTTTGGCCTTAGAAGAAACATTTCTTAAACGCATTATATTTAAAAAGCGAGTAGTCTTATTTTACAAAAATATAGACATTTTATTAATAAAAAAATTTAAGACAAACGTGTTACATTCTATTTTCATCCGATTAAGAATGTCATTTAACGACTCTACGATGTCGACATCTGTCGATTAATCTTGTGTGGAAAGTAATTTTGGTTTGATATTTGTCGATCGAGTTTGTTTACTAAACGGCAAGTAAAATGCAAAAGAAATCGATTTGGATTTTAAGAAAGCCAAAAACAAAAAGAAAAATTCATAGTGCTTTTTCGAAATATGAGTTATTCAATGCTTTTCAAGACTTATAGCTGGCATCGACCGGCATGTACTCATTTTCTGATTCAGGTATATGAAATTAAGTCACATGTAATAGAAACACATTTAAACGTCTTTGACAGAAAATGCTATGCTAATGAAGGTAGATTCTGATGTACTTAGTTGGAAATCATCTTTTAGTTAATTTATTCGATTTATGTTATCGAAAAAATCAACAGAACTTAGAGAAAAAACTAACGAAATTGATTTCAATTAGAAAAGCGTACATATAACCAATAAGTGCAAGCAAAATATTCATTGCATCAAAACATAAAACTGGATTGGGAATTTAATTTTTATTAAGCTTGTGGAATGATAATAGGGACACTGGTTATATGATCAACAATCAACTTATTTTATTCATAACATTTCTTTTAATTCTTCATTATATTCACTTCTTTCTAACTATGCCTCTAGCTCGCATTGCAGTTACTGTTTGACAGTTGGTCAAGATAACTCTCAAATCTATAAGAATTTCCTTTTATAAACCACGTGTTCATACTTCCTACGCATAAGACAATTTTGGCCACCTATAACATGGCCCCGGGGCCTATCAAAACAAAAGTCGTGCACAGATTTAGCGAATTGGCAGATGCCGACACGCTTCCGTTTGAATTCCGTCCAAAGAAAAATTAAACTACAACTTTTGAAGACTTCCCTGGCTTTCCCTTAGGTACTGATATTGATAACCCGCGGTTCTTCAATGAGTGTAAATGTAATCAACTGCAATATCTACTTAATTAACTACTTTGATACAGATGATAATCTATAATCCAACTCACAATGCTCCATCTCTTAAGTCTACACCACAACTTTTGAAGACTTCCCCGGCTTTCCCTTAGGTACTGATATTGAAAACCCGCGGTTCTTCAATTAGTGTAAATGTAATCAACAGCAATATCTACTTAATTAACTACTGTGATACAGATGATAACCTATAATCCAACTCAAAATGCTCCATCTCTTAAGTCGCAGTCCATACCGATCTGGTTGTGGAATTAATTCCTTGGCCGATCTGAACTGCGACATCACTCATCTAACTAAAATCAAACAGCACACAACAGTTTCAAATTCCTATCAACTCCAATACATTAACTCTGTCTCGAATTCGAACTTATAATCAAATTCACATTGATGCCAACCGAACCTTCTCAAAAGACGACAAAACTCTCCACGCCCCCAAAATCGTACATTGTATGCTGTACCTTATTACTGACTACTCTATGAAACGAAAGCAAACAGCGTGGAAATGGTTTAAAACACAACCCAGTACTACAAGCCTAATAATCTACAAAAAGCCTTACGCAAAGTTTCGTAAGGTAGTTAAGAAGAACAAAGCGAAATGCCTGCATGACCTCCCTTCTAGCATTAACCCCGAGTCGACACCAGAAAAACTTTTTATAATATAATCGGGGTGCATATTCAAAAACGCGAAAATATGTTCTTTATTACCATATTCCACACATTTTATTTAATTGTATGCATCTTAAACTACTATCAAAATGTCTTGTATTTTACATATGTATGAATCTCAGGTTTAACCAACACGTCTTTCCAGCACAGTCTCGGGCTATTTGCCTTTTATTTTGCACATCAAGTTGGTTGAGGTCCTTCTCAACTTCTGTGCTCCATCTCAGACGAGTGGTTTGCTTTTCGGGGCTTAGCAAAGTTTTTCACCTGCTTTACATGCCGTATCCCTCTTAAGCATTATATTGGTAGTCGCTAGGCCCATACCGTCGTACCAGACAAAGGGCTCATTTACTTTTTTTAAAGTTAAATTTTTGCGCCATAGAGCAGGACAGGAATGATTGTCAGCTTCTTGAGTTTAAAGACACAATTGCTAAAAGTGATTGTACGCTTGATTTTGCTTCTGATGTTGTTTCTAATGATGTTTTACAACGGGTCAATATTGTGCGTACTTTAGCGTGCTTCCGTAAATGTCTTGGTTTTCTAAATCTTACCTTGATTACAACACGGTGGTCACGCCTATGAAGGCGGTAAACTCTCTTCCCATGACGGTTCATACAAAAATTGTTTGATCGTAATGGAAAATTTTTTTAATAGAAGTTATCTAGCTAATTTAAAACACCAAAAATTGGCTTGGCATTTTGTGATGTAGACTGAGAATCTAATTACAGAATATTTGTACAAATGAGAGTCTGGTATATCGTTACGCGCGATATGTATATCGCTGAACATATCAAGTATGAAAAAGCTTACATACGAACCAACTACCAAGTGAAATAAAAAAATAACTTCCATGGGCAATTGAAAAATCTTAATGTTTGGTCTGGAACTTAATTCGTACTTTAATATGATATATGTGGTTTAATATGTAATATGGCTTGGAAGACGATGAACGTCCTGGGCAGCCGAAAAAGTTTGAAGATAAAGTACTTGAAGCATTACCTTATGAAGATTGTTGCCAAACAACAGCTCGAGAATCTTTGCGTGTCACTCAAGCAGTTATTTCAAAACGTTTAAAAGCAGCTGGATATACATGTACAAAAGCAAAGAAATTGGGTTCCACATGAACTCAATCCAAGACACTTGAAAGGCGGTTACATCGGAAATGCTGCTGGAACGCAACAAATGGAAGACATTGCATCGGATTGTTACTGGTGATAAAAAATGGATCCATTACGACAACCCCAAGTGCTTAAAATCATATGTAAAACGAGGCCAACCAGCCAAATCAACGGCTGAATACCCTTTGCGCGAAGTTAATGCTCCGTATTTGGTGGGATCAAAAGTTTATTATGAGCAGCTTAAACCGGGTGAAACCATTTTGGTCTTCAAGGATTGTTGTGGTAGAAAAGTTCCTCTTCTTCGAAAAAAAATTTAGCTAGTAGAAAAATTTTTGCTAAAACACACCACACATGGTGTGGCAAGGAAGGTAAAAAGCGGGGAAATATTTAATGGAGCGATGAGACTAAAATTAACCTACACTCTAGCGACTGCACAAGAGACGTTCGTCGCCCAAAGCGTAAAAAATTCCACGTAAACTACACGAAAAAAAAAACAGTAAAAAACAATTATGATATGGGGAAACACCATAATGCTGCCCTATGCGGAGGAAAACATGCCGCTGATTTGGCGATTTCAGCAAGACAATGATCCGAAGCACTCATCTAAACCAGTGAGTGCTTGGCTCATCGATCAAAATGTAAATAATTTAACATGACCGAGTCAGTCCCCCGGTCTCAATCCCATTAATAATTTATGGGGGGAGTTGTGAAAGTGGGTATGATCGAAAAGAACGCAATTATGCAAAATGTTCAAAATATTTGGTACCAAATACCTAAAGAAACTTATCAAAAGCTTATAGACTCTAGGCGTAGGAGGATTCAGGCTCTTTTAAAGAAAATGGTGGCTACACCGGCTACTAATGTGTAGGATTAAAATAAATTACTAAACAGCCTTATGTTAAGTACAATATTTTTTTTATTCCATATACGCCCATCCACACCTACTATTTTCTCCAATAGGAATTATAAATTATTTAAAATAAAGTGTCAAGTGAATAACAATTTAGGTTTCCGCATTTTTTTCATAAAACATTATGACATAATGTTTTGACTTTAATATTTAATTAAAATATAGATAAACATATACGCACGACTAGAACAATAGCCACATTTAAATCTTCGTGTTGCAAAAAAGTGTCCCTATATTTTTGTCACAAGCGGCTTCCTAATTTGCGACGAGTATCAAGGACATTTCACAAGTGCACATTTCCCCGTTAGGAAAACATCGCCCTACATTGTTGTTTGCGCACATCGAGTCTGTTTTCCAGACAAATAAATATAATAGTGATGTCTCGAAACATAATAAATTGGTCAACGAATTACACTGCGCAAAGTTGGATCAAATCAGCGATATCATCGAAAACCCTCCCGGTACCAAATTTTTAAAGAACGAGTTTTAAACATTTCCTAATAGTCTGCGTTCAAAGATACGGAGAAGTTGCTGTCTAGTCCAGCACTCGGCGACTAGAAGCCTACTGCCTTATAAGGAGTTTTTCAGGAAGCAATGTGCTGGATGAATTCCTACGGACGTTGTTGTTACAAAGGCTAATTAACCTAGTCCGAGCAGTGTATGCAACCAGTGTCAAACTGGTGCTGGCCGAAATCGTGGAGGTGACATAGCCGCCAGAAAATTCCATCACGACGTTGAACTCCTCAAATTCACCCACAAAACGTTAGCCATAAATGGTGTATCAAAAAGCAATAAAGCATTGCTTCTCACCATTGAAAAGCGCTTAGCCAACCTGAAGAGGCAATAACTTTCGACAACGTCCACGCTGCCGTCACAGGACTCCAACAGCTGTAACAAGCGCGAGAGGTGAAAATGGGTGCTTTTATCACATCAAATTATACACAAAAGCACGAACATGCAACACTTCGTGGAAATATTTTGCACATGACAGGGGTACTAACATCCTCCTTGCATCACCAGGCGGGCAGTGGCGAGTCTCCGCCTGCGCACTGTTGACGGTACGTCGAAAATATCCGTCCTGATCGACACATGTGCTGACATCTCGCTACTCCCTTGTTCTTATGCCCAACGAAATCTAACATCCGACTTCAAGCTCTACGCAGCGAACCGCACATCAATATGTGGATCTTGGACTATGTCGGAAATTTAAATGACGTTTCATGGTAGCTGTTGTATCCTCGAAGCCGACTTCCTCGCTGAGTTAAATTTACTGGAACATATCTAACCCAAACCTACGTCAATACATTGATCTTCAGGCTCACACCTGAAAAAACACAGATTGCTCGTAAATTACATGATAAGGTACATGTACATGTCGACCATCTGACAGTCCATGGACAAGTTCATTGCACCTCGCCCCGAAAAAAAAATGGTTCATGGAGGCTGTGCGGTAACTACAGCAGGGCTAAATGCAGTAACAAGGAGATATGATCAATGATATTTATGACGCCCTGCCAGTCATGAAAGAAAAAAAATATGTTCTTGAAAATCGATATAGTGCCTGTTTACAACCAGTGCAATGGTCGAAGAAGATATTCCGAAAACAACAGCCATTGCGTATGAGTTCTGACGGTAAATGAGCACAAAACGAAAGGGTGAGTGTGATGTATTGTTACGAGCAGTAGTGCTAAATTTTCGCTCCGAGTCTTTCAATAATTGTTTCAAAAATAGCCACTCTTTAAATTAAAGTAATTATCGGGATTGATCCTTGCAAATTCGGACATACTGTGCGGCATTATAAAATCATACTGTCCAACAAACATCTTTTATTATTTGAATTTTAATAATCTGAGTAATATGTCGTCCGGTACCCGTGCAAAGACTGCTCAAAGTTCACATTTGAGTAACACTCCATCGAGAGAAACCAGCTTCAATGCTGCTGAATTATGGTCCCGTATCGACAAACGACTAGCTGCCTTCACTGAGGACATCAACACCAAACTCTCTCGTTTAACTGCTATAGAAGAACGTGTTCTCAGCAAAGTAAATGAGATTGAGTCTGATCTGCTGCGGAAGGTAACTGAGTTACAAAATCGATGCGATGACCTGCAAAATCGTCTCGACACCCTGGAGAGAAGTCAACTCAGTGCTGATGCTGTGTTGGTTGGTGTCCCTGCTCAAGATAATGAAGATCTTGACGCTGTTTTTAATAAACTGTGCTCAGCAATCAACATTCCTCCCCCTCCAATGAAAAAAATCTTTCGAGCGAAGCCTAAGCACATAGGAAATAAATCAACACCGAATGATGGCACGATCATTTTAAAATTTGCCAACTCTTATGACAAACAAAATGTTCTGCGACACTGTTTCCTAAAATACAAACAAACCAGAAGAGGCCTCTCTCTGCGTGATATAGGATTGTCATCAGAAAAGAGAATATTTATTAATGAAAGCCTGACAAGGAGCAACTATGTGCTACAGCGGAAAGCGTTGAAGCTTAAAGCTGAGAAAAAAATCTCTTCTATTCGCATTTTTAATGGACAAGTGCATATCCGAAAACTTAGTGGCGATTCACTTCTTATAACCAACATGGAAGATTTCGGGCGAGTATAATAATCACACAATGAGTAATCCAACAATAATGAAAACAAGAATGTCAAACATAGAAAATAAGCATGTAAATCAATATGTAAACCCTTATCACCCTTCCTGTACTAACTTTCCTCCTCACCACATCTTACTCCTCCATCTATCTCTCTCTATTCTTTTTCTCCTTATTTTCTTTTCTTATTATGCTTACAGTCTTTATCAAACTTTAAGCCTGCAATCGTTCATCAGTCGTTCTCAAACTTTAAACTTGTCTTATTTTTTTTCAATGTGTTGCAAAACAAAAGTGCTTTTAAATATTATTGCCAACTATAGAAATGGTTTCCGTATTTGTCACTTTAATGCGCAAAGTTTCGTAAATAAAATTGACGAAATGCGCAATTTATTTCATAATAAGGATATCGACATTATATGCATTTCTGAAACATGGGCAAAGCCGGAGATGAGCTCTGAGCTTTTTAAGCTTTCGGGTTATAACTTATTTCGTGGTGATCGTGTGAATAGAGGCTACGGCGGTGTCGCTATGTATGTAAGGAATAATATTAGTTGTAAAGTTGTAAAGAGAACAATGGATTTAGATGTATTTGAATGTGTGTTCGTTGAAATATCTGTTAATTTTAGGACATTATTAGTGGGTTGTATGTACATGGCACCAAATGTAGCAAACGTTATTCATGTTAGGGACTTATTGGAAGTATTTGGCTCTGCATATTCTGAAGTAGTTTTATGTGGAGACTTAAATATGAATATTCTTAACAACCAAAACATGGATTTTGTTGAAACGGTTAACTCTTTCGGCTTTCACTTTGCGAACACTAAGCATCCCACCCATTTTTTCCCCAATAGTAGACCATCTCTAATAGACGTGTGCCTAGTATCGCAGATAAGTTCGGTTATTCATTATGATCAAATACCTGTTCCCGGCTTTTCACATCATGATTTATTAATTGTAACACTCAATACAATTCCGACTACAAGCATGACGAGAAATAAAGAATTTCGTAATTTCCGACAAGCTAATCTTTCTGCATTATTCGCAGATTGCAACTCGCTTGACTGGTCACCCTTATACTCAACGGCCGATGTTAATATTCAGGTCAACATTCTTGAAAATCACTCTAATTATCTAATGAATAAACATGTTCCCTTAAAAACAAAAGCCGTTAAGAATAATTCGACTGAGTGGTTCAATAAATCAATCCAAAATATGATTGCAACTCGAGATCTTCTCTACCGCAAATGGAGACGATATAGGTGCCCATTGCTTTTGCAGCAATACAGGAAAGTCAGAAATTCTGTTACATCTCTTATCCGCAAAAGTAAAAGAACGCATTATAAAAGTAAGTTTTTTGCAAATAAAACCAGTAAACAATTCTGGAAAATCATAAGAGAAGTTGGAGTCTGTTCCGAAAAACCTTGTATCCCAAACGATGTAGATTTAAATGAATTAAACAAAAAATTCACCGACATACCGTCCGCAAGGGTAAGTGGAGTTGATTTAAATCTCTTTCCTTGCAATGTTTCAACGCCTTCTTCTTTTTTTTCATTACAATGTGTTGATTTTGTTTGCGTTGGTGAAACAATCCTTTCTTTAAAATCCAATGCAGTGGGAATCGACAACATAAATCCCATTTTTATAAGAATAATGTTGCCTGTTTTATGCAAACATATCACACATATCTTTAACACCATCTTAACAACAGGTGTGTTTCCAAATAGATGGAAAGAAGCTAAAATTTTTCCTCTTCCCAAACCAAACAGCGCTGACTTTAGACCGATTGCCATCCTTCCTTTCCTAAGCAAAGCAATTGAAAAAATTATAAACGACCAAATCAAAACATATTTGACGAAAGAGAATTTAGTGACAAGGTTACAGTCAGGTTTTCGCACCAAGCATAACTGCATTACATCACTCTTAAAAGTATCTGACGATATAAGATCTGCTCTTGACTATAATATGATGTCTGTGGTTGTTTTTTTGGATTTTTCAAAAGCATTTGATTCTGTTAGCCATTCAATTTTAGTACACAAGTTAAAGTCTCAATTTTTCTTTGAGGAATCCGTGTGCAAACTTATTGCGTCATATCTACAAGGAAGAAGCCAAATTGTATCCCACGGCAATAAGGACTCAAATAGCCTACCTGTTTTTACGGGTGTGCCTCAAGGATCTGTTTTAGGCCCTCTCCTATTTGTGCTTTTTATAAACGATATTTCCCAATCCATTAAAAACTGTGAGTATCATATTTATGCAGATGACGTACAGCTATATAAATCGTTTAAAGTGTCCACAAGAACAAATGCAGTTCATGATCTTAATAGTGATCTTAACTCCCTTTTCATTTGGTCACAAAGAAATCATTTATGCTTAAATCCGTCCAAGACGAAAGCCATCCAAATAAGTAGAGGAAACAGAATAGATATAACAGACGCACTCTGTCTAAACAATAATACCATAGAATATGTTTCTAAAGTGAAAAACCTTGGAATCATATTCAACCAAAGTCTCTCTTGGAATGATCATGTCTCTCAAATCGTGCGAAAAATTTACTGTGTATTACGAGGTCTTAGTCCAACTAAACGCTTTTTACCTGTCGACGTCAAACTGAAAATTATTAAGTCCTTCGTCCTACCTCTAATTGTATATGGTTGTGAAATTTTTTCAAATATGGATTACGAAAGCTCGCGAAAGTTAAATGTTGCATTTAACAACTGTGCAAGATATGTGTTTAACTTGGATCGGTATGCTCATGTCTCAGAATATGCTAATAGAATAATTGGATGTTCACTTAACTCCTTTCTAAAGTATCGTACTGTTCTGGCTCTTCATAAAATTATCCAAAGTAAGACGCCAGAATATCTGTACAATAAATTAAATTTTGCCCGCTCTCAAAGAACCCTAAATATAATACCACCTAGGCATAAATATTTAAATACAGAAAGGCAATTCTTTGTTTATGCAATTAATTTGTGGAATGCGCTTCCTCCGGAAATTAAAAGGATAAATACAGGAACCCACTTTGAGAAAAAACTTTTTGAACTTTATAAGGCGAATTAAGTTGTGTTTCTGAAGACAAGCATATATTTTCAACCTTCCTCTTTTCCTTTTTTCTTTTCCTCCTATACTATTCTATTTTATTCTATTTTATTTATCCTTACTATTCCCCCTTCCATTAACTTCATTAAATCTAAGGAATAAAACTTGTTAACTGAATTTATTAAATATCCTGTACAAACGTAAAAGTCAATGTAAATTTAACTTAATTGTACAGAGTTTGCTTTGTAATAATAAATAAATAAATAAATAAATAAAAATAAATAAAACGAATTATATGCTGTCATCAAGGAGAGACTCACAACATCGAAGTTTCGGGCAGAGCGTCACAATAGAAAGTAGAAACTTTAAGTAGTCAAGGACTTCGTTAATAGAGAATCAAACACAGAATTGCTCTTACCAATTGAGGCATTTGAGTAATAGAGCCCTGTCTCGAAAGAGTAAACTGGCTTTGTATAACAGCTTATTCGTACCAGTCCTGCTTTACGGTGCCGAAACTAAGGCATCACTAAAAGCGGATGAGGGCCTTTGTCTTTTTGAGAGAAAAGTTCTTTGTACGACTTTTGGTCCTATTTGCGTTGATGGCATATTGAGGATATGATTAAACGAAGAACTTTAATGGCTGCACGGCGGCATGCGATTGGTTAAGAGTCTTCGCTTAAGATGGCTAGGGAATATGGAGGGTATGAATACCCCTGCTCCAGCCCGAAAAGTTTTCATATCTAAGCCATTGAGACATCACAATAAAGGACGGCCTGGCTTAAGAAACTACCTGTGAATCTTCTTCTTCGGATGGCGCTACAGTCCGGGGTGGGCATAACCCTTAACCAACATGCCTCTCCAGCTAGCACGATCTCTTGCCAGCTGCTTCCAATTGCGCACTCCAAGTTGGTTGAGGTCCTTTTCCACTTGTGTGCGCCATCTCAGTTTAGGACGTCCTCTGTTGCGTTGTCCCTGAGGTTCGGACTCGAAGACTCTTCGGACCGGAGCAGTGTTGTCCATCCGCTCTACATGGTCTAGCCACCCTAAGCGCCGTATCCGTAGACGCTTGACTAGGCTCATGCTCCCGTACAGCCCATACAGTTTGTGGTTGAATCTTCTCCTCCAAATGCCATCAACGCAAACAGGACAGAAACAGAAAATCGCACGCAGAACTTTTCTCTCGAACAGACCAGGGGGTTCCTCATCCGCTTTTAGTAGCTTTTAGGTCAGTGCGCCGTAGAGCAGGACTGGGATGATCAAGGTGTTGTACAAAGTTACTTTGGTCGTTCGGGAGAGGGCTTTATTACTCAATTGCCTCTTAAGCCCAAAGAAACAGCGATTGGCCAGAGTGATTCTGCGCTTGATTTCGGTACTGATGTTGTTATCCCTATTCACCGCGGAGCCGAGATATACGAAGTCCTTGACTACCTCGAAATGTCTGCTGCCCATAGTGACGCTCTGTCCGAGACGTCGATGTTCTGCGTCCTTCTTCGATGACAACATATATATATATATTTTGCCCTCGTTTACCACCAGTCCCACTTTAACCGCTTCCGCTTCGATGCTAGCAAACGCCTCATTGACGGCTCACTGAGTTCTGCCGATCACGTCAATGTCATCCGCATAAGCTAGTAGTTAAACGGACTTGTGGAAGAACGTGCCTCTGATGTTGACGTGTGATTTACGCATGATCCCCACAAGAATGATGTAAAAGAAGTCGCATGACAGCGTATCGCCTTGTCTAAATCCTTTTTTGACATCGAAGGGCTCGGTGAGTTCGCTACCGACCTTGACGGAGCAGCGAGAGTTCTCCATCGTCATCCTACACAATCTGCCGAGTTTGGTAGGGATGGCAAAACTAGGCATTGCACTGTATAGCTCGTCTCTATGCACGCTGTCATACGCGGCCTTGAAATCGACGAATAGATGGTGGGTGTCGATTTGTACTTCTTGGGACTTCTCCAGGATTTGCCGCAGTGTGAAGATCTGGTCGATTGTGAACTTCCCTGACCTGAAACCACACTGATAAGGACCTATCAGGTTGTTGACGGACGGTTTCAGGCGCTCACACAATACGGCAGAGAAAATCTTATATGCGATGTTAAGGAGACTAATCCCTCGATAGTTGGCGCAGTCGAAGGGGTCTCCTTTCTTGTGGACCGGACATACAATGCTGAGATTCCACTCATCGGGCATGCTTTCCTCCGACCATATCTCACAGATGAGCTGGTGCATGCACCTAACCAGCTCATTCCCAGCCGTTTTGAACAGCTCTGAAGGTAGTCCGTCCGCGCCAGCAACTTTGTTCGACTTCAGTCTCAACGCACACCCCTTACCTGGAGGACCCGGCCCTTTTTATACCTCTTGGGCAAAGGTCGCATTTATATGTTTAGCAAGTTGAGTTCGGATGAACAACAACCAGTACCCGGTGGCTACCAACGTGGAGGTACTATAAGCACAGTTGATGTGTGGGAAACAGTTACGACAGCTGGGCATAGACAGGTTGATAGCAATCAGTGGCTACCCTGTTCCCACATCACCCACTCACCAACTACCTATGAATCAGGCATTTTAATTCGTAAAAGATATTGATAGGACCTTATTAGTGTAGTTTTAAACACTATATACACAATTGTTTACTTTGGGCAGATTCTGGATTACCATGTTTAGTGTTGGCATTTCTTTCAAACACATCAGATTTTGTGGGATGACGATGCACAACAATCACTGCGGTAAAAAGTAAGAGAAACAAACAAGGTCAAATCACAATGGCGCCTTCGCGCTGTCGGACTTTGACAGGCCTTGGTACGCTTTTTATCGATCTTACGAGAATTTTATGTAAAATCGCGACGTTCTCAATTTTTTGACAAAAAAAGGTAAGCAAAAATATATTTTATTAATTTAGAGTATCATTTTACAGAAGAATATATTTCAGGTATAATTTCAACTAAACAATTAATTATCTATAATCTATAATAATTTCATAGAATGGATCTTTCTCAATGGATTCACTTGACTGGGAAGAATATATGGATTACTCACTGATTGTTGTGCTGAGGAATGCACAAGCAAGGACACTATGGATGAGAAAATTAAATATAGGCCACAATACAAATGGGTCTTATTTTCTAAACTTTAAGCAAATGCAAAGAGAAGAGGCTGAGCATTTCTTCAAAATTACTCAAATAAGGCCGACTATGTTTGGCTTGGACATTGATAGAGCATTAGAGAAGACATCGCAAAGGATTCCAATATAACCAACATGTAGATAGTTTCTTGTTTAATCTAATTATTTGATATTAAAAAACTAATAAATACAAAATAACAAATAAAAATGTCGCCTAAGTCTGCCGCTACCAATTCAAATCTGTAAGTAAATAAAAAAAATACCTTTCATCTGTCGAACAGTCCGACTGAGTAGAGAGTAGCTCTTTAAAAAACTTTCTGCTCGGGCTTACGATATAACGGTCTGTGAAAGCCCTCGGCGCGACCGCCCCATTTCGGTTTGAACAAGGATTTTACATGTATTCTACTTTAAATGTCAAACACCGATCGCGCGACTGCACCATTGTGGTTTAGATGTCAGTATTGGAATAAAGGGTATTATAAATCTTACAAATATTGGGCTCAAGAGGCAATTGAGTTATAGAGCAATCTGTCGACGGCCAAGCTGGTTTTCTCCAATCAGCCGTCCTTTTCTATGGCGCAGAAGCCGGATGAGGATGGCTTGGTTTCTTCGAGAGCAAAACTCTACGTGCGGTTTTTGGTTATGTTCAGGTTGATAGTAACTGGTGGAGAAGACTTAACGACGAACCTTAAGAATGCTTAAGATGGCTACGCTCTGCTCTGACTCGAGGAGTATTTTAATCCAAGTCACACATTTGAGATGGCGCACAGAAATAGCAGAAAATCTCAATTATCTTGAGTTGCCAAATATAAAGCAGCTAGCCGCTGCCAACCCATGCTTGTTGGAAATTAATGTTAGTTGAATCCACATTTCTTTTTTCACGATCAAATCTTGCCAGCTCTACCACTTGAAACTTTCGAAAATATGTAGCACCGAAAGCTTAGAAAATTTAGCAAAACAAGAAAAAATGTAACAAGATTTTCTTGAATATCAATATGGTATATTCACATTTGTGGCCACGTCTTATTCGGTTACAATAAAAATAGCAGTTTGCAACAAGAGATAATAACCGTAAGAGAGCAAAGAATTTCACTGGCTGTAACTGACTGGTCACCTTGTTCATCCCTGTTGGTTACGTAATATTTTGAGAATTTGATTAATTTGTATGCACGAGATGTGCTGTGGTTGTAAGAATAAAAAAGGTGTGAGGAATGAGAGTGTCCGAACAGATCTGAGCTGAGACTCTACTCTGAAATCAATAATTCCATTAATAATATAAGCAAAAACGTCGAAAAATTGGAATATAACAGAAATATAAGTAGCACAGTAGTAAAAAACTTTTGAATATAATAGCAATTTTCAACTATAGTAACAATGTGGCAACGCTGTATTTGTATGCGCACAGGAATTGTTGGTCACGTGCGAACAGTTCCCCTGAAGCTGTCATTTGAAGTTTGTTTTTTAGCAAGTTTGGCGGGAAGTAAAATATTTGGACATATTTGTTACATTTGCTTGCTAAAATGAAGTGTAAGATTCCGGAAATATCTTGGCATAATCGAGATCCAGTTCTTAGTGTTGATATCCAACCAAAAGTCGATAATTCATCAGCGTATCGTCTAGCTTCTGGGGGGACGGATTCTCACGTCCTAATATGGAGTTTATCCTTTACAGAAACTAGTGAAATATTGTTGGAAGTTGCGGCTGATCTCACACGCCATCAAAGAGCTGTAAATGTTGTAAAATGGTCTCCAAATGGAGAGTTATTGGCTTCTGGTGATGATGAAAGTGTCGTTTTGATATGGAAACAGAAAGAAGAAGGCGAACCTACACATATTTTAGAGTCTACTAATGAGCATGACAAAGAAATATGGATTACATTAAAAGTTCTTCGTGGTCATATGGAGGATATATATGATTTGAGTTGGTCGCCTAATTCACTTTACCTTGTAAGTGGGTCAGTCGATAACACTGCCATTATTTGGGATGTACATAAAGGCAAATCTACAATATTAAATGACCATAAAGGCTTTGTACAGGGAGTAGCATGGGATCCGAAGAATCAATATATTGCTACGCTGAGCACTGATCGGTAAACTATTTATAAAAATACAATATTGTTTTTATTAATTTATATACACTTTCAGATTTCTGAGAATATTTGATATACAATCTAAGAAGGTTATACACAGGATAAGTAAATGTTCATTGCCTGTAAACGAAGAAAGTGAATTATACGGGAAAAAAATTCGGCTATATCACGATGATACATTACAGACATTTTTTCGACGGCTTTGCTTTTCTCCTGATGGAAAATTACTATTTAGCCCAGCTGGAGTTTTAGATTATGATGGTGCTACACATCTTCTCAATGCAACGTATATCTACAGCCGTCATTCTCTCAAACAACCAGCAATAATCTTACCTTCTCCAGATCAATATACTGTTGCGGTTAAATGTTGCCCAGCTTTGTTTAAGTTG
Source organism: Eristalinus sepulchralis (assembly GCA_944738645.1). NCBI lineage: Eukaryota > Metazoa > Arthropoda > Insecta > Diptera > Syrphidae > Eristalinus > Eristalinus sepulchralis. The sequence goes on from OX122886.1 coordinate 63,246,019, forward strand.
CGAAAGAAAATTGATTTGAGTTCAGTAGCTATTCCACTTCCATATAGAATAGTTTTTGCTGTAGCTACGAAAAGTTCTGTTTATTTATATGATACTCAGCAGAAGGTACCATTTGCATTAATATCAAACATTCATTATACTCGTCTCACGGATATTACATGGTCTAGTGATGGACGAATTCTGATTGTATCTAGTACAGATGGATTTTGCTCCCTCATAACATTTGAGGATGGTGAACTTGGCGAGGAATATGAAAATGAAAATCCGCTCCAATCAATGATATTGAACAAAGGAGAAAGCGAAATTAATTTTATGAAAAATGAAGCTAGAAAAATTGATTTAACTGAAAATATTGTTACTGACATGATTTCATCTAATGTAGTTGTGACCAATAATATAATAAGCGTTGCTGAGAAGTTCGAATCACCGAATGAAGAAAATAAAACAGCAACTCCAATTGCCATACGGCGGCATCCGAGATCTATAAATCACAAACCCTCAACACCGACCTCTAGTATTTCAAATATTAAATGCTCTCCTACAAAAAGGAGTAATAGTTCAGCTGACATTAAAATAGCTGTACCACTTGACAACCGGCGAAGGTCAAGAATATTAATTCCTAGTCCTGTGGAAACAACATCTGCCGTGGAAGAAGCAATGGATGAGTGGCCTAAAAAACAAGAAACAGTATCAGTGGTCAACCAAGGCGATACAATCAGCGGATGCACAGAAGACATTCGTCTAGTTTATGAGGATACAGAAAGTGAAGCAGAGCAGACCATAAATCTGGATTTACCAACCGAAGAAGCACTTGGGATTCGAGAACATAAAACTCCAAGAAGAGTTGAATTGACAACAATTTCAACACCAAAAAGGAAATTGCATTTATTTGATTAGTTTCTTTTATATTAACATTATTATTACGTCATTAAATATTTTAAACATTATTTCATATTGGCTGCTGAAAATAATAAGATACTAGAGACAGAAATGTCTTTTTTTGCTTAGGTGAATAAATTTATATGTTTTTAGCTGCAAAAGCAAAACTCTAAACTAAACTACGTCTGAAGATGGGCTTATTGGTGGACATTCATAGCGAGGCGTGGATTGCGGGTTAATCCTTGAGGGGGAAAAATAATAATTAATAATAATAATTCAGTGGCACTACAGTCCATATGGGACCAGAGCCGAGCTTGTTTTGTTCTCTCACGAGCAGAGGGGATCTAGAGTTTTTTGCCGATTCCGAACGGCAAGATTTGAGAAGCTTTTTATAGATAATTAATAGTCATTGAGTTTTGTCAGCAAATCGAAAGATATGGTGTCGTAAAAAAATTCGAGGTGATCGACACGGCGACCACAAGGGAAGAAATGCAGTTTGCTAATTCATATGGGCGTTTCTTGTTGAATAAGCAATTAACGAGTGATAAAAACGGAACGTCGATGTTCTAGCGATTCAATTGAATTATTATTTTCAATGAGTTTTAACGCTTTGTGTGGCTACAGGAAGATCTTGGGGGCTGCAGACCAGATAAGAGAGTTATACTCAAGCTTTGGATGAATGTACGCCTTGTGTATTATAGCAAGATCAAAAGAGGTGAAATATTTATTGTATGTCTTTAAAAAATCAAGACAATTAACTGAATTTTTTATGAAATCAAGTATGCGATCGTTCCAACTTACCGTTGGGTTGATAAGCATACTGAGAATGGAAAGTTATTCGGTTGCAACAACACAAGAGCCATGGATAGAGAGTACTGCGTTTTGGAAACATTAAAATCCACTATTCTTTTTAACCCAGGCCATTATGCCGTCAACATCGGAATTAAAGGAGCTTAACACCGGTCCGGTCCAAGTCCAGAAGGATAAGAGGCACAATCTTCCAAAATTCCGTTCAGCTGCTAACTGCTTTTGGCTCAAGAGGCAATTAAGTCTTTTGAAGACTAAACTGGTTTTGTATAACAGCTTGATCATCACAGTCCTACTTTACGGAGCAGAAAGTTAGACGCTACGTGTTTTTGAGAAAAAAAACGGATCAATATTCATAATTTCAACACCTAATTTGTATGTGACTATCCACAACACTGAGTGGCCAAATATCTTCTTCTTCTTCTTCTTGTGGCGCTACAGTCCGGGGTTAACCTGTGCCTCAACCAACATGCCTCTACAGCCAGCACGGTCTTTACCCAGCTGCCGCCAGTTGCGCACTCCAAGTTGGTTGAGGTCCTTCTCCACTTGTGTGCGCCACCTTATCCTGGGCCGTCCTCTGCTGCCTTGTCCCAATGGCTCAGATTCGAAGACTTTTCGGGCCGGAGCAGTGGTGTCCATACGCTCTGCATGTATCCGCAGACGCTTGACTAGGCGCATGTCGCAACGCAAACAAGACCAAAAATCGCACGCTAAACTTTTCCTTCGAAAAGACTCCTCATCCGCTTTAAGTAACGTCCAGGTTTCCGCGACTGGGATGATTAACGTGTTATATAAAGCAAGCTTAGTCTTTCGAGAGAGGGCGAAATATCTTGGGAGACAGAAAAAAAGAACATCGGAACGAATTGAAAATGGAACTGTACCGGCCAAGCAGAAAATTGAGCTTTCATTATAAGCATCTATTCTCTTTCTTCCCCACCGCATTTGCCTATAAATCACTGATACAACAAATATTTCAAATTTATCATTTCGCAAAATTAAATGGTTGTGTTGTGGGTACAACACCTCTGGACAGATAAATGTTTCAATTTTGTCATTCCGCAAAACAAAATGAAAAGGTGGCCGTGAGTAGTCACAACATGCGCGGACACTATGTGCTGTGGGCATAACACGTCTGAACGGGCACGTCTGTCAATCGTAACTCGAACACAACTATTGTCAACAAATATTACGTCGTTCTACATTGCTCAGTTTGTCATTTCTCTGCATTTTTTGATTTTATTATATATCTCTGACCACTTTTAATTTCAAATATTGTTATTATAATAGCTTTCGCGTATTTGGAAATTACTTGAGATTTGCAAGATATTGTTAAAATGCTATTAATGTATAAGTACTCAAACACTATGTATTAAAAGTATTAAAGCCCGACCTTGCGCATTAATTATCAGTCTATTTTTATTGTACAAGAATTTTCGTATGACTTTTAAAAAAAGCTTACATGCGTCAGTTTGCCCTGGAGTCGAAGAGGGTGGTGTTTATCTTATAGTTCATTCCCAGAATATTCTTGTGTAAGTTTTTTTTCTTATTAACAAATTTAAAATGTTTCATATTGTCTAATAATGTTAACAGGGAAATTGTAAAGAGTCTTATTTGTGATTAGTTTTTTTTTCAGCGAGGTCTAAGAGAATCAAAAAGTCAATTTCAAGGAGTATTTGGATCGATAAATTCCCTGTAGAAATTAAAACAGTAATGGCGTGGGGATTTGTAACTTGTGGTCCAAATGAAGCCCTTGTTGTTTCAGGTATGCTATTTTTTAAATAACGCGTCATATGTAATGTCAGTGCGTAAAAAATATCCAATTCAGAGTAGAGTCTGACGTCATACGTATTATTTAGGTATATATGGAAAAAAATCGTGACAACAGAAAAACTCATAGAAAATCTCATTTACTTAATATGACAGAACATTCATATAAATATATATAAGCATATACAATTCTGATAAGAATGAGTAGATCCGTAGCAATAATAAAAATTGAAATTTATATAAAATGATATTTCAAATCAAACTTAGAAAAAATAAATTAATAATAAAATTAAAAAGCTCACATATATTGCTATACATATATGTATGTATGTAAATTTATTATTAAAAGTTCTGAATGTAGAATAAAGTTGTGTATAAATATTACTTAGATTTTTTATGCTACTTTTCTCCTACGTGATGAACCACGCCCTCTAATAATATCACGCTTTCCAAGCTGGGAAAATGCCATGTGATATTATTTAAAGGAAAATTATTTACAGTTTAAACTTGGCAATGATAATTTGTGCGCATTTTTATTCTTGCTTTGTTCTTGATTCTTCGATTCAACTTAAAGAACACGGTTCTAATTTTTGAAAAATTAATATATTTTTGGCCAAGAACCCTGCAGATCATGCCTAAATTGATTATAAAATATTCAATATGCTACTTGTCTTGAACAGATCAGTAGTCTAAGAACTAAACACAAAATCAAAAGCTCTTAGAGAGATTCTTTCGTTTTATGAATGCTTTAGGCTTTCCAAGTTAAGCCTAGTATTACTCGAATACAATGACAGGTCCTTACCGGAGTAAGGGGGCGCAATTATCTGCTGAATAGAACCTTTCACAAAAGACACACAAAATGAGTGAAGTTAAAACCGTGCAAACAGTGTACTTGTCCGTTTAATGTAATCGTTCACTTAAGAAGGGTATCCATTAAGAGGCAGTTCACTGCAATAATTTTAAGGAAATATAAAAAAAAAAATAAATAAAACCACAAAAACGTTAATACTTTCATAATTTGAAGGGTGCTGTTATATGAAGCCTTTGCTCGTTCCTGGAGGGCGCGCATTTGTTTGGCCTTCTATTCAACAAGTACAAAGGTAAAACGTGCTATTATTAAAGCGAAGGCTTATTGTATGGTTTTTAATTTAATTATATTGTTTTTAATCATCAGAATCTCACTTAACACAATGACTCTCCAAGTTGAAAGTCCATGTGTTTATACCAGTCAAGGGGTACCAATATCTGTAACTGGTATAGCTCAAGTTAAAATTCAAGGCCAGAATGAAGATATGTTATTGACAGCATGTGAGCAATTTCTCGGTAAATCTGAAGCAGAAATACAGCACATTGCCCTTGTGACATTAGAGGGGCACCAACGTGCCATAATGGGGTCAATGACCGTGGAAGAAATATACAAGGATCGTAAAAAGTTCAGCAAGCAAGTCTTCGAAGTTGCATCGTCCGATTTAATTAATATGGGTATAACAGTGGTGTCATACACTTTGAAAGATATCCGCGATGAAGAGGTTAGTGATCGTTTTTGTTATTATTGTAAATAGTACAATATTCAGTCGCAATTATTCTAGTATATTATTTTAAACTCGCTAACCGCAGTTCATGTTAAACATTGTCTGATTATTAATCTCATTACCTTTCACTTTATTTTAATATTCATTTAAACATCTTATCTATTATCTAAAATTACATCAAAAGCTTTGGTAACTTATAAAAGTGTTTTTTTTTTTCCTGTAACATGTTAACATGCTCTAAAAATGTATAAGTAAAATTTAAAAAGTTATTTTTTGTTCCGGAAAATTTTAAATGAAATTCGATTTAAGTAGACAAAATTTTGGATTGAACTTTACTTATTCTCTTTTTTCTCCATGTATGTTTTTGCTACGAAAATATATACTATCCAAAAAGGGTGACTCAAAGGTAAGTTAGTATAAATCTTTTCTCCTGGGCATATGTACGTATGTAATAGAAACTATTCTTTGGGCAAATGCGGTTTTAATGTTATATTTGTAAAGTGTTTATTTTAATATTTTGTTCAGAACTTCATTGATAAATATATGCACGTTATGTACATTCATTCTAACACTAATAAACAATAATTTATTTTATATTGACAAACATGTGATTAGAACAACTATTAGATTATATGATATTGCGGTTTTTTATGGTTCTGGTGAAATATTTTAGTAAGATTCAACGCGGTTTTAATTTCCTGTTTTTTGTATGTTTCGTTTTTTGATGTATGTATGTATGTTTTTCGATGTATGTATGTATGGTGGGTACAAATGTATATAACAGATCATTTATAACTACATACTTCATACAAATTAGTTTTGTAAATAAAAAACTTTACTTTACAACAGTAAATTTACATCTGCCTGCGTAAATAGATATGTTTCCACTTCAGTACACATAAACTTTTTACATAGAAAAACCTATGTTGTTTATATTGTTTTAGTTTATCGATCCAATTTAACCAAAGAAATAAAAATTAAATAGATTTATTAATGTACGGAAATCTATTTTTCATATCCGAGAAGATAAATATTTTTTAAAGTGAGTACTGTGTGCGAATTTACCGAAATATGCTATTAATGTAAGCCTATCAAATGTGATAAAATGCATGGTAGAAATAAATGTTATATTAATTGAATTTTTATTATCTTGTATTTGGTTCCTTTTTAGGGATACTTAAAATCTTTGGGCATGGCACGAACTGCTGAGGTTAAACGTGACGCTCGCATTGGAGAAGCAGAAGCGCGTTGTGATGCGCAGATAAAGGAAGCTATTGCAGAAGAACAAAGAATGGCATCGCGATTCTTAAATGACACAGAAATAGCAAAAGCCCAGAGAGATTTTGAATTAAAAAAAGCTGCATATGATGTTGAAGTACAAACAAAGAAAGCAGAGGCCGAAATGGCTTATGAATTACAAGCTGCCAAAACTAAGCAACGTATTAAAGAAGAACAAATGCAAGTGAAAGTAATTGAACGCACGCAAGAAATTGCCGTACAGGATCAAGAAATTCAACGTCGTGAAAGGGAATTAGAAGCAACCGTTCGCCGCCCTGCTGAAGCAGAAAAATATCGTTTGGAAAAAATTGCAGAAGCAAATAAATTTAGAGTGGTATTGGAAGCGGAAGCTGAAGCTGAGTCGGTAAAGCGTTAAAATATATAATAATATTTATGAGAAACAATGAAAACAATGTTATTTTAAGATTAAAATTAGAGGGGAAGCTGAAGCATTTGCTATAGCCGCCAAAGCCAAAGCCGAAGCTGAACAAATGACACAAAAAGCTGAGGCTTGGAGGGAATATCGTGAAGCAGCAATGGTTGAAATGTTGTTGGACACATTGCCTAAGGTAATAAATATCAATATTCTTCTTCTTTCACTAATATAAATGTTCTTTATAGGTCGCTGCAGAAGTTGCTGCGCCTTTATCCCAAACAAAAAAAATTACTATGGTTTCAAGTGGAAGTGGCGAAATTGGTGCAGCAAAGCTAACTGGAGAAGTTTTGCAAATAGTAAACAAAGTGCCGGAATTGGTTAAAAATATTACTGGCGTTGATATAGCTAGGGTAGGTCCTAATTCAAAATACATATAAATAAAATTCTTCTGCACATGTATTTATATTAGAACAACATAAAAAGCAAAAACAAAAGTTTACTCATCCCTCAAGTATTGTAGATAATTATTTTTCCAAAAATACGTGCAAAACGAAACCGTGTAAAACGAAACACAGCTTAAACAAAAAAGAAACATTTGTTAGTTAACCTTAAAACCGTGCAAAATTGATATAATTAATAAGACAAAAAAAAAATGTTGAAGATATTTTCAGTGACAAAATCTTGTTACGATCGTTTAGTTTTCATTTTTAAGATGCGACTAATGCAAGCAAGCGTCCCCAACAGAAAAAGGTACAAAGCTATTATTGGATATTAGATCACAGTTCTAGTAAAAGGTTGCGTAGGTGACTTTTTAATCAGCTTTTAAAAGATTTTAAAAGGTGAAAACAGCAAAATCGTCAACTTCAAATTTTGTGCAAACTAGATATGTGCGCATTAGTATTTAAAGATTATTTTATTATTGATTTTTAGTATAATATATATATATATGTATAATTCATTCTTTTTGTTCATTTCAGTCCGTTCATGCTGGTTAAGAAAATGATAACAAGAAAGATAAAAAATTTAAATTAATAACTTCGTTTCTAAGCACATTTCACAATTGAAAGAACCAGTTAATGATTTGTATACTGTTTAACATAAAATCTAAAATTCAATATTTTCTCACTATTAAATATTTGTATTTCCACTTTACAATCTAAAGATTCCATCATTGATTTCGATTGTTTACAAATAAATAAATATTATTTTAAAAACATTGAACACTTACGGTGCATGTGCCTAATTTAAAATGTTAAAAATGCTTTTACGAAAAGAAGCAGACATTGTAAGTGGATCATTGCAAATGCGACTTAAGATTGAATTAAGTTCACTATTTAAAGTAAAAATAAAGCATTTAATTGCACAAAACATGTATTTGTATTAAATGTTTAAATAGAACCACCTATATAAATATTGTATTTGTATTCTTTTTATACAGAAATATTAATTCAATAAAATTTGATGTATGAGAAATTAGCAAGAACTACCTTAGTTATAACGGACTTTGAGTATGCCAGTTTACATAGATTTAGGAAATCCTTAAATTAATGGAAGAATGCGGAATGGATCTTAGGGGAATCCATGTTGGTCAGCATCATCATTTTTTTAAAGTCGGAACAAAGCTCGCGCGTTCAAATATTTTTAAATCGTTAAATCAATTTTACCGCGATAATATTTGATTATTCCACGATTATAAAGGGTGTCCCAACAAGAGCGCAAGATTTAAACGCAGATATTTAAAAAAAATCGTGAATTCTAAATAAATTGTAAAATATACAGGATGAGGTTATGTTTTCAATGACCGTTTTGCATAAATGTTGCGGTATTTCACTAATGTAGCGTTTCCTCTTTTAAGACTTGAGTCGTCGTCGGTTTATTCGCATAAACCATCGACTTCAAAAATCCCAAAGAAAAAAGTTCAATCGCACGGTCCAAAACGCGAAATAACACGACCGGGATTGTCTGATGCAGCAATTGAATTGATTCTCTGGTTGTATGAGATGTGGCGTCGTCTTGTTGAAAATACATCCCCTCCACATTAATTTCTTCAATTCTAGGCACGAAAAAATTGGTTATCATTTCACGATACCGAACACCATTGACTGTTTGCGCATGACCTGACTCATTTTCATTAAAAAAAATGTCCAATGATTCCTTCAGCCCAAAGTCCACACGACACAGTGACACGCTAAGGATGCATTTGCTTCTCGTGAATCACGAGAATTTTCTTCGACCTAAATGCGACAATTCTGCCTATTGACCGAAGCCATCAAGATGGAAATAGGACTCGTCACTAAGGATGATTTTATCGGCAAAATCAGCATTTTCAGTTCTTCTTCTTCTTCTTCTTGTGTGCGTCACCTTATCCTGGGCCGTCCTCTGTTGCGTTGTCCCAATGGCTGAGATTCGAAGACTTTTCGGGCCGGAGCGGTGGTGTCCATACGCTCTACATGGCCTAGCCATCTTAAGCGTTGTATCCGTAGACGCTTGACTAGGCTCATGCCGCTGTACAGTCCATACAGTTCGTGGTTAAATCTTCTCCTCCAGATGCCAGCAAAAATCGCACCCAAAACTTTTATCTCGAAAAGACTAAGGGCTTCCTCATCCGATTTTAGTAGTGTCCAGGTTTCCGCGCAATAAAGTAGGACAGGAATGATTAAGGTGTTATATAAAGCAAGCTTAGTCTTTCGAGAGAGGGCTTTATTACTCAATTGCCTCAAGAGTGATTCTGCCTTTGATTTCGGTACTGGTGTTGTTGTCTCTATTTACCGCGGAGCCGATGTAGACGAAGTCCTTGACTATCTCGAAGTTTCTGCTGCCTGGTGTGACGCTCTGTCCGAGACGCCGATGTTGGGTGTCCTTCCTTGATGACAGCATGTACTTCGATTTGTCCCCCATTTTAGCCGCTTCCGCTTCAATGCCAGCAAACGCATCATTGACGGCTCGCTGTGTTCGTCCAATCACGTCAATGTCGTCGGCGTAAGCTAGCAATTGAAAGAACCTTTGGAAGATCGTGCCTCTGATGTTGACTTGTGAGTTACGCACGATCTTCTCAAGGATGATGTTAAAGAAGTCACATGACAGTTCGTCGCCTTGTCTTAAACCTTTCTTGACATTGAAGGTCTCGGTGAATTCGTTCCCGACCTTGTCGGAGCAGCGCGAGTTCTCCATCGTCATCCTACACACTCTGACGACTTTGGTAGGAATGCCAAAATTAGACATGGCACTGTATAGCTCGTCTCTATGCACACTGTCATATGCGGCCTTGAAATCGACGAATAGGTGGTGAGTGTCTATTTGCATTTCTTGGGTCTTTTCCAGGATCTGCCGTAGTGTGAAGATTTGGTCGATTGTGGACTTCCCTGACCTGAAACCACACTGATAAGGACCAATCAGATTGTTGATAAACGGTGTCAGGCCTTCACACAATACGGCAGAGAAAATCTTATATGCGATGTTAAGGAGACTGATCCCTCGGTAGTTGGCGCAGTCGATGGGGTCTCCTTTCTTGTGGACCGGAGACCGGCTGAGATTCCACTCATCGGGCATGCTTTCCTACGAACATATCTCACAGATGAGCTGGTGCATGCGCCCAACCAGGTCATCTCCAGCTGCTTTAAACATTTCTGCGGACAGTCCATCCGCTCCAGCAGCTTTGTTCGACTTCAGTCTCGATATTGCTATCTTGACCTCGTCTAAGTCGGGTGGACGGAATTCTTGCCTACCATCGTCCAAATTAAGTGAAACATTCTTCCTAATAGCGGGATTTGAGCCGTCATCGCCGTTTAAGAGTCTGCAGAAATTATCTTTCTGGATTCTCAGCATCGATTGCGACTCTACTACGAGGTTTCCGTTTTGGTCCCGGCAGACTTCGGTTCGAACCCTATATCCACCGGATAGCTGTTTCACCTTTCGGTAAAACTTTCGGACATCATTCCTGCCATAACATCTCTCCATCTCTTCGACCTCGCGCTTCTCATGCTCTCAGTTCAGTGACAGCTTCTTTGATGGCATTTTGACAACGTTTCATTCATCTTCTATTGTCGGTGCAGACAGCGTCGAACTTTGGGAACACAGCGAGCCGTCAATGAGGCGTTTGCTGGCATTAAAGCGGAAGCGACTAAAATGGGTCTGGTGGTAAATGAAGGCAAAACGAAGTACATGCTCTCATCAAAAAGGGACACATAACATCGGGGTCTCGGACAAAGCGTCACACCAGGCAGCAGAAACTTCGAGATAGTCTAGGACTTCGTTTACCTCGGCTCCGCCGTAAATAATATAAATGATTCAAACGCAGAATCACTCTTGCCAATCGCTGTTTCTTTGGGCTCAAGAGGCAATTGAGTAATAAAGCCCTCTCTCGAAAGACTAAGCTTGCTTTATATAACACCTTTATCATCCCAGTCCTACTTTATGGCGCAGAAGCCTGGACGTTACTAAAATCGGATGAGGAAGCCCTTAGTCTTTTCGAGATAAAAGTTTTGGGTGCGATTTTTGGTCCTGTTTGCGTTGATGGCATCTGGAGAAGAAGATTTAACGACGAACTCTATGGGCTGTACAGCGACATGCACCTAGACTAGCTTCTCCGGATACAACAACAAAAGTCTTCGAATCTGAGCCATTGGGGCAACGCAACAGAGAACGGCGCGGGATAAGGTGGCGCACACAAGTGGAGAAGGACTTCAACCAACTTGGAGTGTGCAACTGGCGGCAGCTGGCGAAAGACCATGCTGGCTGGAGGGGCATGTTGGTTGAGGCCCAAGTCCACCCCGGACTGTAGCGCCACAAGAAGAAGAAGAAGAAAGCTGTTCTTCGGTCCAATATGATTCGTGCTGGACTTCCGAAAATTTCGCTTTGCTGTTGTATTTTCTTCACCACTTCGTCGCTCTTCGTTGTTTATACTGGATAAATCCAAACGAATTTGGTAAATGCATCGACCACAACAAAAAGTTAATTATATGATTTATTCGTAGAAGAAAGCGGACCCAAATGATCCATTTAATAAGTGTGCAGTGTTATACCGCTCTTTTCGATCGGGTGTAGAAAACCCTCTGCTTTTCCGTCTTTTCACACTTTCTTTCTTTCGCACAGTTGGATAAAACAGCATCAATACAATTTCTTATCTTGGGGATGAAATAATCTTGTTTGCAGATCGCCTCCATTCTCTTCGCACTTAGGTGACCCACCCTGTGAATGTCTCTCAGGATTTCTTTTTGTATAGACTTTGGCACTACGAGCAAATTACTACCTTCCACTTCACCTTGAGATCTCTTTATTATTTCAATAATCCTATCCACACCAGAGCATGGATGACTCCGATCGGTGTACAATCTCACAAGTGAATTCTTGTAGCATGATTGCACTCGTGGATACAAGTCTCTCTTATTCATAGTTGCTGGAAACGCCTTGCAGTCTGTGTAAATTTTTATCTCCTTTCCCAGCAGATACGATCGTAAATTTTTGATACACTTTACCATAGCTAAAACTTCGTGCTCAGAGCTGGTATAATTCTTTTCCACTTAGGTTGCCTTGAAAATCGTGTAAAAGACAGGTTGCATTTGCTTTTCATATTCTTACAATACTTCACCGTACCCAACCATACTCGCGTCCGTATCCAACTCTGTCTTGAGATGTGGATTGAATAGTCTAAGAACAGACACTTTACACAGTAAATCCTGCAGAGATTCAAATGCAACAACTTGATCAGGGCCGAAAATTAACACACTGTTCTTCTTGGTCAAGTCTGAAAGTGGTTTTGTGTAAATTGAATAGTTAGGTACAAACTTGAGGAAGAACCCAGTCATCCAAGAAAACTCTGCACCAGCTTCACAGTAGTGGGTAACCTTTTCGGCAGACGACTTAATGCTTCCACTTTAAACTACGTGGCCAAGGAATTTAGTAAATTTGCTGAGAAAATTGCACTTTTCCCACTTAACCACCAAACCATTCTCATCCGTTACTTTCAATACCACACTGAGTTTGGCTGGGCTTTCTTCCTTGTTTTCCGCGGCGATTATAATGTCGTCCAGATATAACAGCAAATAACCGTATCTCATTAGTTCTCGAAAAACTGTGTTCTCGGCGGAGATTATAATGTTGTCCAGATATAACAGCAAATAACCATATCAGTCCGGAAGGAACCTTCAGGAACTCGTACTGACCATCCGAAGTCACGAATGTGGAATACTTCCTGCTACATCCACGTGAAAGAACCCGTTGCGGAGATCCAGTTTTGTGAATACTTTTGCGTTGTAAAGAGTCTCTAAAATCTCTTCCATTACTGGTAGATGACACCGGTCCTTGACAATTTCAGTGTTGAGTTTTTTGTAATCAACACACAGTCACATACTACATTCTGGAGAAAATCTCTTCCCAGCAGTATCCTATCCGAAATTCTTTCCTCAAGAACTACTTGGAAACGAACCCAATGATTGATTGCTCCAACTCATATGTTTAAAAGACATGAACACATAGTCTTTTGGGTAGCATTACCAATTCCCTTAAGCATCATTCCCGGAGAATTCACCTTTGCTTCTTTTTTTTCGTTCAGAAGCGATTTATGTAGTATTGACACGTAACTGCCGTTGTCGATGAAAGCTTGATGTTTATTAATACTTTATTACCATCCGATCACACCGTTTAGGTGAACTGGAGTTGGACACGATAGTTCTATTGGCTTCAATTCGTTGCCAATAGGCGTCTGTCGCTGCATTCTCTTATTTCAAGTTTGACTTTTAGCACAAAGCACATTTTTGAATATTTTTCAACTCGCAAGATGTTCAAATTACTTCAAACTCCTGTACCCATCTGGCGTAATCCTTTCCTCTACTCTCCTGAAAATTGTTCCACAGATATTTTGACTTCTCGGAAAAGAAAACGTGTTTGCGTTGTTTCGTGAATTGTTGATTGTTATTTCCGTTGGACGTATCGTGTTTTTTTCGTTTCATTTGTTCAAGACCTCTACAACCCTAGCACTGTCGTCTCCTTCTGTTCTTAGAGTGTTCATCCACCTTCACACTTTAACCTTCTAGGTTAGTACGAATGCAATGTATCAGATCGGTCTTGACGTTGTACCTATACGACAGTCCTCTACTTTTCAGGAATGCTTGTAACTGACGAATCGTCAAGGCCTGCAAATCATCCATCCACTTTGCGAGACTTCCCCTTCTTAATTTTTATTCTTCCTCCACCTTAACCTTCTTTTCCTCTTAGCACAACTTCACCTTCTTTCTTCTAATTTTTTCCCTGACTTCAGTTCAGTTTCTTAAGCTGCCGTCTCCGTTTTCGCTTGAGGTAAAAAAAAAATGTTTTTTCCGAATTTTATCCGGTGACTTCGAGTAGAGCCGTCATGTAAGAAATCTTATTTCATTAATTTAAGTGAAAATAATGATTTTACAATATTATGGTAATAAACTGACAAAATTCACTTGGACCACCGATGCCACCGAAATAAAAAAAAAAGTTTTGAGAGAAGAGAAGAGAAACAAAAAGACATCATAAAATAATTTTTGCCTGAAGGCCAATACAAATATACTCAAGAAAACATAATTTGTACTACTACTATTAACTATCGTTAATCCGCATGTTCCACCAAAGACTGGGTCACGAGAGATCTCCAGGCCCATCGATTCTAACTCATCAAAAGCTATTCCCAAACGCAACCAGGCGAGTTTGTGGACTTGATCCTATCACTTCGCCCTCGGTCTGTCGAGTCACCTACCTGATAAGTTGCATCTGCCGGGAAGAGATACCGACGAGTAACTGCCGCAACGTTAATGAACTGAAAATAAGAGATGGAAACTCCTAACAGCATTGTATATACATAATAATTATAATAATTAAGTGGCCCTACAGCCCACAACGGACCAGGGCCTAGCATCTTCAACAGCTACGCGTGTTGTGCGTGCTACAATAATAATAATAATATTTGGATGGCACTACAGCCCACAAGGGTCCAGGGCCTAGCATCTACAACAGCTACGCGTGTTATGCGTGCTACTGTTCTCTCACGAGTAGAAGGGACCTACAGTTTTTTGGCCGACTATGAACTGCGAAATTTGAGAAGCTTTTCATAGACAATTGATACTCTTTGAGTGTTGATAGCAACTCTAAAGAGGTGGTGCCGTGAAAAAATGGTAGGTGTCCCGTCCGGGAATCGAACCTAGACTTTCTGCGTGGCGGTCGACGCGCTTTCCCACTACGCTACGGCCATATATGCTATTTAAAAAAAATTATATAATCCCCGTTCGGGCCATTCAGAAATGTAAATTTATTTAAACGATTTGTTGGACAACAAATAATTGAAATCCCAACTAGAAATGTATTTCCATGTTACCATGAGAAACAGAACAATTATAAGCAAAGGCAGTCCCTGAAACTTATTGCAATTGTAACAATTTGCTTGCCTGCATTTGCCTCATTGCCTCATATATCCTTGATACTCAAATCATAATGAGGCGGTCGCGCAAGTTAAAAGAACATCATCACTATAAAAAAACGACAACAACACCCACGAAGCAACAATGTACTTTTGTCACCAAGAGTAGCGGACACCGGCGGAGTGCAGAGTCAGCAGTCTGCCTAAAATATTTTATACATACTTGCACAGCCGATTAGTTATAACAGTCAATAGCTTTCTTAATGTGAAATTGAAATAAGTAAGTTCTGTTTGTTTGTATGGAACATCGTTTAAACTCATATTTCGCGCTCGGCCCACTAAAAAGAGCGGCCATGCGAAGTTATTTCTCCGAACATTATATGGTCCAATCTAGTCCAACATGGAACAAAAACCAAATAAATCATATCGTCATATCCAGCAAATTCATTGTCTATGAAGTGGTTTTATTTAAATTATCGGAAATAAGATCACATATGCAGTTTTAGTCAACTTAACAGAAAAACGAAACTGAGATTTTTCAATTCAAATATGAAGAACCTCTGTTACAGGTACAAATCCTGAAAAGAAACGCCCAGCATAAAATCTGGGATTAAAAAGTATAAAGGCCGATGTATATTTTTGAAATTTTTCCCATCAAGCTTAGAAAGAAATATGGCAACCCTACTTGAGATTTAAAAATACAAGTAGTATCAGGGGTCACGCTGTGGTCGCGGTGGGGTAGTGGGTAAGTGCGTTGACCAAAAGGCAGAAGGTCTACGTTCGATTCCACCTCTTTCGCGTTGCTAACAACACTGAAAGAGTACTAATTGTCTATGAAAAACTTCTCAAATTTCTCCGTTCGGAGTTGGGAAAAAACTCGCGAGAGAACAGTAGCACGCACAATACGAGTAGTCGCAGTGGTCCCTTATGGACTGTAGAGCTACACAATTATTAGTAGGGTCACTCTCTACTAAATTGGTAGTTTTACCGGTGAAAAAAATGTTTTAGCAGGGCAAAGCAATGAAGCATATCGAGAATAGAGTTAAACAAAACTGCTTCAGCTGAGAAAATATCCACAGAGGTATTAAAAGCAGCTGGAATAAACACCAGCTCATCTTTTAAAAGCATTCCTGGTTCGAAAGGCGGAACGAATGTAGTTCTAGATTTTTGGACCAATAACCCAGTCTTTGAGTTTTTTTTAAGACCAAGTGAATCCCTATTCTGTCGAAAGCCTTTTCAAAATCGAGAGACAGAATGGTTCCAGGCAGAAAGTGCCTTGGTTATGTAAAATTCCAAATGAATGTGTGCATCGGCACAGCCCTTCTTAGCTCTGAATGCTACCTGATTATGGCTAAGAAGGTTTTTGGACTCAATGAACCACATTATGCGTTGTGACACGCGTAGCACGCGTTACACGAGTTGTTGCTGTAGAAGTTAAGACCTGGTCGCTTGTAGCCAGTAATGCCACTCAATTCTTATTATTATGACACTTTCAAAGTGCGTTAAATTCATTAGAAAAAAAATTGTCTATTCTTTTTCTTTATTTGTTTTTTTTACTTTTGGTATAATAGCTCAAACAGCTGAGATTATGATACAGGAATAAGTAAATGTCCAAAGTGATCACGTTATGACGTCACAAACATACATGACGGTCGCTTTGACAAGTGTCCATCAGACAGAAAGGCGAATAAGCAATAAAAGTTCCCGTGCCTGGAAGGCTTATAAAAAAATCGTATTTTGTCTATAGGGGAATGTGGGAGCTGACTATCTATTTCCAAATGATTTTTGGTAACAACCGAACAAGTGTCATTCAAAGAAACTTGTAATGGAAGTCAAAATTGTCAAACCCTTATTACTATCTTCTTGTTGATTGAACATAGTTTTTCAATAAAAAGTTTTCTCATTAATTTAAGCTTCCGAGTAAATTACATTGCAGTCAATACCTTACCTTTGATAAGCTTATCAATCAAAAGTCGTATCTTATCTGATATAATTACTTCATTAATATAAAAAAGCGATGTGTTAATTCTCAGTTTATATACATACAAACAAATTATATGTTATTTGATATAACTTTTTGTGATTTCAATTGATAAATCTGTAAGGATGTTGTCATTTTTTAGCAAAAAGAAGCAAATCTCTGAAACTCCATCAGAAGAAATTATTAAAGGTCCAACCGAAAATAATGGAGAGGACTTCATCATTGTTGATGGACAGCAATCCGTCCCTACTCCAACGTTTCAGTCATCTGAGATTTCCATGCCAATGATGCCTGTTTGTCCTTACCCTTCATCGGAATATGGTCAGCGATCAACGGGACAGCAATATGTGTCTACTGTCAATCAAACCCCTACTTCGTATCTTTTGGATATCCCATTCAATTTCTCACCTCAATTAAATACAAAAACTAGTTTTGATATAACCCAAATGGAAGTTGATGGCATTTTAGCACTCATGACAAAACAAATGCAAATTGAATTCGACTACGATTTCAATTTAGAGCGCGCGATATTAACTGATTGTTATTAAATTGAATTTAGAAGTCAACTTTCAATATTGTTACATACATATATGGATATAAATTGTAATATTTGTATAGACGACTAAATATTTCTGACTGAAGTGTTTTTTAACAACAAATATCTGTGTGTGTATTTGCACTTCAGAAATAAATAAAATGTAGACAAAAAGCTGAAACCAATTTTTGTAATAAGCTGTATTTTTTATGAATGATTTGTGTAATCTTGTAAAATTCACATTTTGGTTTACTATTTATTTTTGAAAAATAGACTTAATGAGTTTTCGTAAAAAATATCAGCTAGTTTTTCAACTGTTTCCCCCTTTGATGCAGCAATAATTTCAAGAACTTGTCTGCAATTATATAGAAAGTTAGTAATGAAATTGATTGTGAACATGTACATACATTATTTGACATGGCTCATTTCGCGAGTCTATAAGCGTATTTTCTGTCCACTTTTCTTTTTTCTTTATCACTGGAAATCGTGTTTTTATCAACTTGTACCCAGCATGACTAGGGCGAACACCACACCAAGGACTATCGGTTTCTATCATAATTTTATCGTTCGGAATTTCTCTTATAACCTTTAAGTTCTCTTCAGTTTTTAATGAACAACCATTGAGCCCAATAAAAAAACCTAAATCCAAAATACGTCTTGCTTCCTCAAGTGTTCCATCAAAACTATGTACGACTCCTCCAAATTGAAGAATAGATTCCTTATATTTTCTGACTATTTCCAGAAAATCTGCATGAGAGTTTCGACAATGTAGAAAAAGTGGAAGCTGATATTTTTCAACTAATGTCAATTGAATATCGAAATACTTTTTTTGAACATCTTTTTCGCAAAAATTTAAACGGTCGTAGTCCAATCCACACTCTCCGATTGCTACAATTTTTTTCGAATTCTCTTCAATTTTTCTACAAAGTTCAGCATAATAGCCATCGGGGTCAGATGCAAAATCGTTACAACGTGTAGGATGACATCCCATTGTTACAAAAAGTCGACCTTAAGCGGAAAAAATATATTTTCCGTAATTTCTAATGTAAGATATAACATACTGTCATTGGTAGCAAGCTGAAGCGCATTTTCTGCCTCCTTTAAACTTCCTACTGTTATAAAAATTTTTTCTAAACCATACGACCATGCACGATTTAACACTTTATCCAAATCGGGTGAATGTTTCTGAGCACCACCATAACATCCTTGGAACATGGAATCTGTTAAGTTAGCACCTATATCTGAAAACAAACTATTTTATCATATTTGTTAAGTTTAGCAATTTGTAGTACCAATGAACTTCATAGTTTCTTTAAACATGTAAAACAGATATTTCATCCAGGCAACTTTATTTGACAGAAGACAGTGTCCGTATATTAAAGATTAAATTTTAAAACATTACAATTGATACCTTAAACATATTATAAAAATTTATATTTAATTTAATTAAAAATCGTGCTCTGAACAATTCAGAACACATACAAAAATGGGATAATAGATCAGAGGCATCACCTTTCCAAACACGGGAACTGGGAATGTCATTTTGGGTGCATTATACAGCTGATTGCCATCTTATTGGTGTGCGTCTATCATTGTCAGGTATTTTGTGTGAAACTCTACATACACTGAAATTCCAGTGAGCACTGGAAGGTTGAATATATGGAAAATTATTGATAGGGGGTGAGAGATGAAATAAATCTACTAACACGTCACACAAAATTGTAAAAATGCACATGAATATAGATTGCAACAAACCATTTGGAAATTAAAGCTTTTTGCTTGAAATTGTTTTCATACAAAATAAACTTATATTAACGAATTTTCATACTTAATAGTGAAGGCCATCGAAGATCCGTTGGTTCTACCGACCGCTATGACATTCGTATTCTTAGTCCTATGTCTGGAATGTTAATAGAAAGCGCTGTCAGATACTTTAAAATTTATAGATAGCTTACTATCTCTTTCTGCTCTGCTTGTGGTTTGTGTTTTTTAAGAAACTTTTTATATTTTGACAGAACTTGACGCCACTCTTGTCAAAAGAGTACAGCAGAAATAGAATCGGTCATTCGATCAAACCTAATATCCGAAGGTTGTTAGAATTTTTGCGTATGTTCCAGAAATTAATTTTGTTTTATTGCAGAAAAAAATTAGGTATAAAGTAAGAAGCAATATGCCAGTAAGACACGATTGGTATCAATCCGATGCAAAAGTAGTGATAACAGTGTTGTTAAAAAATGCAGAAGAAAAAAATTATTCTGTTAAAATTGGAAAAGATAAAATTGTCATGGTTGCTGACAATTACAACCTGGAATTAAACTTGTATCGTCCAATTGTTCCTGAAAAGTCATCACATAAATGTACGCCATCAAAAGTGGAAATATCCTTAAGTAAGGAGTCTCAAGAACGGTGGGAAAGTTTGGAAAAGAAGGAGATACCTACAGTTAATGCACCACCCCGAATTACCAAACAAAATTGGGACAAATTTGCTAAAGAAGTGGAAAAAAATGAAGAATTGGAGGCACAGAGTGAAGAAGCATTAAATCAACTCTTTAAAAAGATTTATAGTA
This sequence comes from Eristalinus sepulchralis, assembly GCA_944738645.1. Classification (NCBI taxonomy): domain Eukaryota; kingdom Metazoa; phylum Arthropoda; class Insecta; order Diptera; family Syrphidae; genus Eristalinus; species Eristalinus sepulchralis. The sequence goes on from OX122886.1 coordinate 63,266,118, forward strand.
ATGCCTCACCCGAAGTACAAAAAGCGATGAATAAATCATTTTCCGAATCCGGAGGTACTGTTCTTAGCACAAATTGGGACGAAGTTAGCAAGGGAAAAGTTGATGTTAAGCCTCCAGATGGCACTGAGTTCAGGAAGTGGGATTAAAGCAGAAAACTACAAAAGGTGGTGCAAATGATACTTTGTCTGATATATGTAAAATTTTGATTTAATATAAAAAGAAAAATTAGAACTAAAACTTTAATTAGGAGTTTTCTTTATATATTTAACTTAATGTGTCGATAATAATTAACATTATATGATCACAAAGAAAGCAATAAATCGTTTTTGGAGTAAATAAACCAAGTGCATGGTTTAATTTTATCAATAGCCTCAAACAAAACCATATGTATGTTTTCATATTAATTTTTATTTAATAGAATGGTATGTAGTTGTATGATTGAGACCTTTTTTTAAAAAAAATATTTTTTGAATTCAAAACTTAATGAATTTATGTATGATTTTCGTAATTGTTGCAATTTTGCATTTTACGCTTTTGACAGATTGACAAATGACAGGAGCATATTTGACATACATATGTTTTGTCTAGCTTGATTTCTTGATAATATCAATTGTTAATACAAATTGCTGGAACTTCAAAACAATAGAATCTCTCAAATTGTTCGATTAACAAATATTATTCATAAATACTGAATATTGTACATTTTCTTTTGATGCTATTGCGTTACATGATAGTAGTTAAAATGTTTTACTTTTCCCAACATTTGTGTATTAAATTTGTTTAGATAGTATTATACAAAGGAACTGTAAACAAAAGAGAAATTATGCATAAGATAATACCAAGAAAATACGATGACGAAGATTTCAATATTAGCAAATTAGGAAATGAATAATTTTATATCACACAAAAATATAATTGCGAATATGAGAGTAATTGAAGGAAAAGTGGTGATACTAGGATCAAGAGGTATGTAGTTTTGCTTATCATTATAAAATATATTATTAATACATGTTGTTTGTTTAATTAATATATACCTGACTACAATATATATATAAATAAATATATATTGTAGTCAGGTATATATATATATAAATAATATAAATTCGAGTGATATCGAGTTCAGAACAAGAGCCTGCTATCTATTGGCACTACTTCTGCTGTTCGTGCTTCTGTTTTTTTAGTGAGTGGAAGACACATGTTTTATTTCTTTTCGTAATAAGCCCATGAACAATTAGACCACTCTGAGTGGCTTAAAGAACTCGAAAAAAGTTTTACTATAAAAAATGCGAGATAATATGTTAAGTTTTTAAGTTCTGTTTCCTGCATTGTTTTTTGAACAGAAGTTCAAGAGGTTTTTCTTCCTTTGGAGGACTTAATCACACAAAATTATATAATTGTATATAAATTTACATTTTCAGGTGTCGGAAAAACATGTTTAGTCACGAAATATATTAAGAATTCTCTCCACAAAGATATTGGGCCTACTATAGCAGCTTCTTTTTTTACATGTACAGTCTACCTGAGTAATGAAAAAGTAAAGTTACAAGTAAGTATGGTTTTATAGCTGTTAATTACATATATTTTAAAGTTTACATGTCTAACTGATATACAATGGTATAAGGAATATATGCTGTACAGTTTGTTATACACTATACTCAATTTATGGTCGTTGTGGTTAAGTGCGTTGAATCACACGACGAAGGTCACAGATTCGATTTCTTTTCGAATTTCCGAACTTCAAATTTATCATTAAAGAATAAATATAGCTTCTGTATGTTTTTGCAAACATTGATAGCATTACCAACATCAACAAACATTTTACATAATAACAAAATATGTCTTATTAAAGTGGCTTAACTCCATTATGTATATATATATATATTTATTTTTTAAATATTATTAATTTTCTTGCAGATTTGGGATACAGCAGGGCAAGAACGTTTTCGTGCAGTTGCCCCAATGTACTACAGAAATGCGAATGCTGCGATTTTAGTTTTTGATTTATCACAACATAAAACTTTTATTGAAATAAAGTCATGGATACAAGAGCTTCATCGGAATGTACAGGAACCCCTAATTCTTACTTTAGTGGGAAATAAATTGGATCTTGGAACAGCGCGTGCTGTGTCTCGGGATGAAGCTTATCTTTTTGCTTCATCCATTGGAGCAAGTTATTTTGAAACCTCTGCTGAAACGGATCAAGGTTTGGAGCAAGTATTTCTTTCTACCGCTTTAGGCCTTGTTCGTTTGGCTGATGAAGGTAAATGTCGTAGTCTACGACAGTTTGACTCTTGTGATTCAATAACAGCTTACACAAGTACCGACGCAGCATTAGGTCACAATAATAGTTCAACTCAACTCTCATTTCACCTGCCTTCAGTTCATATAGGCATACCAGTTGATAGTGATGTTAGAGTTGACGATGTAGGTAGGCTTGAAAGAGCGTCATGGAGTATAGAACATATTGCTTTTGGAGATGAGGAACGTGATGGATGGTGTTGCTTCTAAAACAATTATCAATTATCAATTTTGTAGCCAGATTGGTGAAAAAATGCAATGAATTATTGTTAAATATCGCTTTGTTAACATACTATTTTTATTAAATCTGATATTCTATATATATTTGGGAAAAAAACAAAAACAAAAGAATTAAGAATTTGAATTCATTTTCGATATTGGCATAAGATATTAAATAAAAAAATGATAATTATGTTTTTTGTATTATTGTTATTATAATTTTATTAATTTGTAAATAAATTACAAGATTAATAACTTAGAAACTAACATAAGCTGTTAAAACCTACTGTTAGGTGCTCAAAAGTAATTAGTGCATGAAAAAAGAGAAATATGTCTTATGGTTAAAGATAATACGTTATTGGTGTTAGTAATATTACCATGAATGAGACCAATAAAAATTAACTTAACATCTAATACAACTCCAAATATATTTTATCTCAGAAACTTTCGTCAAAGGATAACTGTTGGTAAAACAAGTAAACTGTGTAGATTTCCTTCTTCTATGACACGAAAAACTAACACATTTGGAAATATTAAGTTCTAAGGAAATTAAATTACAATATGGAAGTGACATTCTAATAAATTTATAGGTTATCTTTGTAAATTAAGCACTTAGATGAGATTGAGACATAGATGGAATGTCAATAACAAATAAAAGGAATAAGAGAGGGTCCAAATTGTTTCCTTAAGGCGAAATTTTAAAAATAAGGATGCTTTGATTGACGCTGTCCAACGCAGTAAATCAGTAAATATTAAGTTAGTTTCACAGTTATTTTCTAGGTTTGAATGTAAAGCATTTAAAAGAACAGAAAGGTTAGTGGCAGTATATCTATAATATTACCATGTATGAGACCAATAAAAATTAACTTAACATCTAATACAACTCCAAATATATTTTATCTCAGAAACTTTCGTCAAAGGATAACTGTTGGTAAAACAAGTAAACTGTGTAGATTTCCTTCTTCTAAATCCAAATTGTTTCCTTAAGGCGAAATTTTAAAAATAAGGATGCTTTGATTGACGCTGTCCAACGCAGTAAATCAGTAAATATTAAGTTAGTTTCACAGTTATTTTCTAGGTTTGAATGTAAAGCATTTAAAAGAACAGAAAGGTTAGTGGTAGTATATCTATAATATTACCATGTATGAGACCAATAAAAATAAACTTAACATCTAATACAACTCCAAATATATTTTATCTCAGAAACTTTCGTCAAAGGATAACTGTTGGTAAAACAAGTAAACTGTGTAGATTTCCTTCTTCTATGACACGAAAAACTAACACATTTGGAAATATTAAGTTCTAAGGAAATTAAATTACAATATGGAAGTGACATTCTAATAAATTTATAGGTTATCTTTGTAAATAAAGCACTTAGATGAGATTGAGACATAGATGGAATGTCAATAACAAATAAAAGGAATAAGAGAGGGTCCAAATTGTTTCCTTAAGGCGAAATTTTAAAAATAAGGATGCTTTGATTGACGCTGTCCAACGCAGTAAATCAGTAAATATTACGTTAGTTTCACAGTTATTTTCTAGGTTTGAATGTAAAGCATTTAAAAGAACAGAAAGGTTAGTGGTAGTATATCTACCTGACATAAATTCGTGTTGAAAAGGAGTGATCAACTTTGAAACTAAGAAGGATACTTTTTCTTATGATAAGAAATATATTGATTTTATAAAAAATTGAATTAGGAAATCAAAATCTTTTTGAAGTTTTATTTACCGAAATTGACATTCTGTACAGCAGGGATTATATTTAAATCTTTTAAAAGCTTCGTTCTTCTGTTATTTATAATAGTCTTTTATTGAGACATGCTAAATTTGACGTTTTCGTAAACAGTTTTTAGGAACAGATCTCAACACGTGAACAAGAATACCTTTAAAATATTCGTAGGAACCAGTTAAGTTACTGAGGCTTAGTATACTCTTCCATATTACTAAATTTAAACAGGAATTCAAATCCTCATAATGCGCTCTACTAAAAAAGTTCTTATATTCAGGCTTAGAACTGAACCCAAAAGATCTAAAAAGTTCCATTTCCCACCAAATTTGAAAGGGGGGACGGTTTTTAGAAAGAAGATTTAATTCAGAACAAAGATCTAACTGCAAATGATTTTTAAAATTTTCCTTTTGGATATTAGTTGAATTTGAATTTAAATGCATTCTTATTGTTCAATCTTCATTACTTATATACTGGACAAAAATACTTAAAACTAGCTTCCTAATTGAATCCATTGATCTTAAATCTAACTAACTGTCTCTTCTTGAGTACTCTAAGCTAATCTAGGTACTATTTATTTTACCTTTCGGCCTACTGGCTGTGTTTTAATATTGTAAAAATTTTAACTTGACATTTTTTTTTTAATTGACATTTTTTTAAATTCAGCCCAAGAATTTATTTAAACTTAGGCATTTACGTCTTCAACCTAACCTAATCTTAACCTAACTAAACTAAACTAAAACTTAAGCCTATGTACACTGTACTTAACTCTAAACTTAAAATTACTTAACTATTTACAGTAAGCTTAAACTATGTCCGTAACATAATACGGACGCGTGCACCAGGGCGTATGTGTTATTTATATACTTTATATATACAGTATCGGACAAAACATTTGCAACTAGAAGTGAATGCAAGCAATTTCTTCAAATTCACGAAAATTATATAAAAAGTCGTAACATTATATCTATCAAATGAAAGGTATGTATCTAATGTTAATAAATAATAATAATTTTATTAACATTAATATTATTCAAAAACAAACATTACATAATTCATTAGTTAAAATATTAGGTGACTTCAAATTTAAACGCGACAAAACATTTGCAACTACAGTAGAAGTGCGCGAAAACTGTGTGAAATTAATACTTCGTGGCAAATCCATTGTTTTCGATGACTGCCTCGCATCGACGTGGCATTGAATTAATTAGGTTTTGAGTTGTAGTTGATGGAATTTCATTCCAGGTCTTTTCTATTCTATTAAAAAAATCGTCCGCGCTTTGTACGTTTTCTCTGTTATTTTTTTATTAACGATCTCCCAAAGATTTTCAATTGGGTTTAGATCGGGTGATTCCGTGGGACAATCCATAACTTTTACATTTTGATCGGTAAACCATTTCTTCACGGACCTAGCTGTATGTTTTGGGTCATTATCCTGCGGGAATACCCAACGCAACGGCATTTCCCATTCTGTGAATGACAGCATTACATCATGTAGGATATTTTTATACATCCATTGGTCCATTATACCATTAATGCGATGCAACGGTCCCAATCCTGCAGCCGAAAAACAGCCTCACACCATCACATTTCCTCCACCATGCTTGATTGTTTTTAAACAATACCGTGATTGCAGTCGTTGGACAAGTGTTCTCTATATTCATTATATTTAATTTCGATTCATCACTGAATAGAACTGCACTCCATTTTTGTATATCCCATAATAAATGTTCTTTAGCAACCAGAATTTTCTTCTTTTGATCTCGGTAAGAAATCAATGGTTTTTTGCAGGTCGATAGGCACACACATCAGCATAAGCCAACCGACGTGAAACCGTTCTAGGACTTATTGTTAGCTGCAACTCTTCAATCAATTTGGGTGCTGATATGACGGGATTCTTATTTACTTTCCTAACTATCATGGCATCCATTCGAGAATTTGTGTGACCTGGTCGACCACCGGAATGAACAACGGCTACCTGTTTAGTTTTAAAAAAAATTCGAGAAACCGACGACTTATTAATATTATACTTTTCGGAAAATTTGTTTTTGTGTATTGCCTGAATTAAAATCATCTACTATGCGTTGTCTTAAAGCATCACCAAATTTGTTTGGACCCATATTATTTTTTTTTCTTTTGCAATAAATATCACCGAGGATCTGCTCTCTATGAAAATATTTAAATGAGTGAAATTTCAGAAAAAGGGATCTGTATATTTGCTTGATGCAATTAAAATCAAAAATAATGGGAATCAGTAATTTTGGAACGTTTATTATGCTAATTACGTCTGATTCCACATTAGTTGCAAATGTTTTGTCGTGTTTAAATTTGAAGTCACCTTATATTTTTTGAAGTGAAAATTATTATTATTTATTTACATTAGATACTTACCTTTCTTTTGATATATATAATGTTACGACTTTTGATAAAATTCCCATGAATTTGAAGAAATTGCTTGCATTCACTTCTAGTTGCAAATGTTTTGTCCGATACTGTACACCTTTTTTTGAGTTTTGGTTTTTTTTTGTTTTTTTGTTTTTCTTTTTTTAATATTTTTTATTTTTTTCCTTTTTACAAATTTCCTAAGCTACCTTAACCTATATGAGTTGGCTCTATGACTCAACTACCCCGTCCACCAGTAAAAATGTCGTTCTTTGGCAGAGACTGCTGTCTGTCGCGTCGCGGGCAGAAATCGCTCTACTGAACCGTAGGAGTTCGTGGCTGCGAGCGACGTCCGGCTCATATTGGAGTTTTCTTTCTACTGTTCGGCGTGCGACGTGGAAGATGATAGGGCAGCCTTCCCTATCTTGTATCAGGCCTTTAGCGTCCAAATAGAGAAAAGCTTCAGGCGGAATGAAGCCGTTAAGACGTACCCGTTCATGGTACATTTAATTTGGGTAGTAAGCCCTAAGGATCAGACTGTTCGTTGAAGCAGTGTGACTTCGAATCAACTTGATAATAAAATGATCTATCCTTATAAGGTTTGCCTCCTTGTACAGAACCTCGTTGGGGTAGAATTTCTTGTACTGGGATTCTGGTGTTCGATATAAACGAAACAGGCCCGAAGGCACTGCCTCTTGAACACCCTCATCTTTTCCATCTGGGAAGACTCACGTTGAACCACAGAGGGCAACCATACACCATAATTGGCCGGATGAGGGCCATGTAGCAGATGACCTTCACTCTGGTGTCAAGTTGACTGCTGTAAAACAGTCCTCTTGCCATAGCGAAGGCCTTCTTAGCCCTGGTCAGAGCTGTATCTATGTGGATACCAGCATACAGATACTGGTCCAACCAGATGCCTAGATATCTGACTACACTTCTTACAGTTAATGGTCGTCCTTGTGGATCAACTATGCCGAACTTGCGCTAGTTCATTTTCGTGTCCCTTGAGGCCTTGGACAGCGGGGTTTTAAAAAGGATAGTTTCACACTTCTGAGTTGATTTTCAACTTCCAGTCGTCGCAAAATCATTGGATTGTATCGAAGTCGCGTTGCAACAAGATATTTATTACTTCTTCCTTCGGTCCTGATCTGTCCGCGATTAGATCATCGGCAAACGCTATTATTTTGAACACTGTTGTCGAAATTTCGTTGCCATTTTTCACAACAAACTTCCTACCTGTGACCATGTCGTAGATCAAATAAAGCAATGCTTTATTGATGCCGAGCCTGACCAACTTAAGGAAGAGACCTTCTAACCATACGGTATCGAACGCCTTCTCCATGTCCATGATCAGGCAGGCGTCTGTACACTGGGTCTTGTTTCTATTCTACTGTATGTCGGAAACCAATTTAGACGCGGAATGAATGGTGTTATGCCCCGCCCTGAAGCCAAATTGATTTCCGGTATTATTTGGTTTTCCTCAACCCATTCTTTCAGAGCTCTAATGACTATCTTCTCGATTAACTTGCTTATGCACGGAAGAAGACTTATAGACCGGAGATTTGTCCGGATGGAAGTATCTTTGTCCCGTTTCGTAATTGGCTGTACCACAGCTGTTTTCCAATGCTTCGGGTAATATGCATTACTCAACGCGTTGTTAAACAGGGTTGTGTCAACATCCACCGCTTCAGGGGGTAGATGGCGCAGAACAATATTTGGTATCCCTTTTGGATATTAGTAGCTCACGAATAGTGCACACTATAGTTATGCGTAATGCAATGTTCTTGATAGAAGACATTTTCGATATTCTGTCGGAAAATATAACTGTCTTCTTTTTTTCGTAAAGTAATATTGTTTTTAGCATGGCAAAGGCTTTTGCTATGAAAATTGAGTCAGACTTTAGAAGAAGGCCGAGTTCATTCTCATTGATAATGGCAAAAAAGTATTCGTCAGTAAAAACAAGGTTCCAACCGTTCGATTTGTATGTGGCAGCAAACCTCTGGTAGATATGGTCATTAGTTGTGGACTTAGGATACTTGCGTAGCTCTGTATTCATTTGTTGGGTGCAATGTTCCCAGAGTGGATAGTTGTATATTATACATTTTTTAGTGGAATGGGAATGTCTAAGTCCTTCTGCTGCGAAAATAACATTATCTAAGAAAGAATTAGTTCTTTGGGTTCGTCGCCGGTTCGAGATATTTCTTAAATCATTGTAAATAGGAGTTTCATGGGAAGAATTTATTTTATAAACAATGGATGAAGTTAAATATCAAAATCTTTATTGATTGATTGGTGTGGAACGCAAAGCTCATAAACAGCCGAGTTGAAGATTTCAAACATTTCCTGTATGCTGGAAGTCCATAGTCGACTTAAGGAATTACAAACGAGTAGATATTTATGTTAACAATGTTGACAATATCAGTAGGGCTTTTTTTATAAGAGTACAATGATTTTTTAAGATGAATTAAGAATCAAATATGTTGCCTAGAATTTTAAGAGAGCTTACATTTTTTATATTAGTGTCATTCAAATTTAGGTGTTTATTTTGTTACAAATATGAAAGAGTGAGGGTTTGGAATATGAAATAGATGCTCCGGAATACATGCACCATTTGAATAGAGCCTGGATAATTATAAAAAAGGTTACACTCACAGCACTTAAATCCTTAATTTTCAAAAAAAAAAAAAAACAGGACGTATTCTCTATGATCAGTTTTTTGAAATTTGTTTAAAATATTACTAATTTGATTAAATCAGATAAGAAACAAAATTACAGAAAGTGGCGAACTTTGAGGAGTAATGTTTTCCAGACTATGTATTTTAAGTTCTTAAAAAGACAAAGCAGTCAGGCTGGACACACACACATAATTCTTTGGTTCAACTCGCACTGGAGATTCGATGACCTTGACCACCGCATCTCCTATGACACTAGTCTCATGGACTCGTTCGATGCGGGGTCGCCAACAATCTAGCATACAAAGTCGACTTTCCTTGTCTTCAAAACGGTCTCTGGCCAGAAACTGATCGGAGAAGGAAATGTACTTTACAAGGGCGGTTCAAATACGATAGAGCGATCTGGTGCTTCCGTGTAAAACTACAACATTAGACTTCGTACATCTTTAGGTAATTTCGCGTCGGTCGGAAACGTTTGCAATCCTAGTGGCCACAAACTACATATATTGTGAAGAAAAGGTGGAAGGGCAGAAATATCTGCATCTGTACCGAAATTCAAGCTGTGCTTACTCACTCGTTTAAAAAATTAGATAAATTAGATTATTATATTAGAATGCGCTAAAAACCACAGTTCCGGGGAATGTCCATTAGGGACCGAAAAAGTCAACGACAGAGCTTTACTCTTCTGTGCATTCTGCAGGACAAACGAACACCCGGCAAACTATCGGGGTTGTCCGAAGGTTCAAGAAATAAAGCAAAAAATTGAGTCCAAGAGAAAAGAAAAAAACGGTAGCAGCGAGGTCCATTCCTCGCATGCCAGCTACCGCAGTTACTCCGACCCTCTCCTTCGCCAACGTGGTTTCTGATAGAAGGGCGGCACAACAGACAGTTTCGAAGGTAAACCATTCTTAAGTCTGTGCTGCGGAGCGTACAGACCTTGAATACTCTGCTTGCGTAACGTACAGGCCAAGCAAGCGCAGATGCAAGCACAGATGGCAGAAATGCAGCCGAAGTTTCTCCAACAAGAGGCGCGAGTAGACTTAATTTACTCGCAGCTGTTTGTACCTAACGCTGTTCATATTTAAATGGCTACGCCAGCAGCTAGAGCCCGCAAAATCGCAGCAGTAAATGTAAATTCACTGATTGGAACAGAGAGGAAACTAAACTTAGTTAACTTTTTGCAGACAAGAAATCGTGACGTACTAATGGCGAAACTAAGTTAAACCAGACGCGCAATCTCAGGTTCAGAAACCACACTGTAGTACGAAGAGACCGGCCACACGCCTCCCAAGGGGGCGAGGTCACGCTCTTAGTAAAAGAAGGCCTTTGTCACAAGGCCATGTATAGCGCAGAAGTGCGTAGGTTCAAAGTGCTAGAAGCATGCATCATACGCATCCCTTTCCAAGGTGAAAGGAAGATGTTTGTGATTGCTGTATACGCACCGAATTCTCGAAATATTCACTTTATTTCAGAGCTTGAAACTCTTTTTACAAGCCTTCGCTTGAATGAGGAAGAGAAGTATTTCGTTATCGCTGGTGATTTGAATGCTAAGCGATTGGGGTAACAGAATGTCAAAGGACAGCTGAAACGCTCTCTCAGGTTGGCTGGCGATGCACAATGTAGAGTTCAAGGTAGACTTATGTGCTACCGGTAGACCATCGTTTCCTAGGAGCGGGTCCTATCTCGAAGTGATGCTAGTCGACAGACGACTGAAAATACTGGACGTAGATGGACGGACAAGGAATTGTTTAGCCACATTTGAGTACGATAGTGATCACTGCGGACTCGCTGCGGTGATCCGATTCCCGAATGAGTTGGAGGAACTAGAGGAATGTGGCCATCTCCTTCTTCTTCTTGTGGTGCTACAGTCCGGGGTGGACCTGGGCCTTAACCAACATATCTCTCCAGCCAGCATGTTCTTTCGCCAGCTGCCGCCAGTTGCGCACTCCAAGTTGGTTGAGGTCCTTCTCCACTTTTGTGCGCCACCTTAACCTGGGCCGTCCTCTATTGCGTTGTCCCAATGGCTCAGATTCGAAGACTTTTCGGGCCGGAGCAGTGGTGTCCATACGCTCTACATGGCCTAGCCATCTTAAGCGTTGTATCCGTAGACGCTTGACTAGGTTCATGCCGCCGTACAGCCCACACAGTTCGTGGTTGAATCTTCTCCTCCAGATGCCATCAACGCAAACAGGACCAAACATCGCACGCAGAACTTTTCTCTCGAAGAGACCAAGATAGGAAGTTTGGTAGGAAGTTTGGTAGGAATGCCAAAACAAGACATGGCACTGTATAGCATTCTATGCACACTGTCATATGCGGCCTTGAAATCGACGAAAAAGTGGTGAGTGTCGATTTGCATTTCTTGGGTCTTTTCCAGGATCTGTCTAAGTTTGAAGATTTGGTCGATGGTGGACTTCCCTGACCTGAAACCACACTGATAAGGACCAATCAGGTTGTTGACAAACGGTTTCAGGCATTCACACAATACGGCAGAAAGGATCTTGTATACGTTGTTAAGGAGACTGATCCCTCAATAGTTGGCGCAGTCGAAGGGGTCTTCTTTCTTGCGGACCGGACAAACGACACTGAGATTCCACTCATCGGGCATGCTTTCCTCCGACCATATCTTACAGATGAGCTGGTGCATGCGCCCAACCAGGTCATCTCCAGCTGCTTTAAACAGTTCTGCGGACAGTCCATCCGCTCCAGCAGCTTTGTTCGACTTCAGTCTCGATATTGCTATCTTGTCGGGGGGACAGAATTCTTGCCTATCATCGTCCAAATTAAGTGGAACATTCTGCCTAACAGCAGGATTTGAGCCGTCATCACCGTTTAAAAGTCTGCAGAAATGATCTTTCTAGATTCTTAGCATCGATTGCGACTCTACTACGAGGTTTCCGTTTTGGTCCCGCATGCTCTCTCTTTTTCCTTCTGAGAAGCCGGTATTCTTCCCTTCTTTTCTGTTCGTAGAGCTCACGAACAGCTCTCGTTGTCCGATGCAGCGTTGCCTGGTAGGCCACCTGTTTAGCTGCATGTGCTTGCCTGCACTTGTTGTCAAACCATGGGTTCCTTATAGGTGGTGGCGTGTAACCCAGCACATCAGTGGCAGCTTCTTTGATAGCTTTTTGACAACGTTTCCATTCTTCTTCTATTGTCAGTGCCTGCAGCGTCGCACCTTAGGAGAGTTTCAAGGAGACTCGGCAAAGATCCCAGTAAGCTGTTGCGATTGTAGCTTTCCGACGTCAAACCGTTTTGGCCTATCTTGACTCCGTTGCTCTCTCGATATCCGGGTTCTTACCTTGGCTACAACAAGGTGATGATCCGAGTCGATGTTGGCGCCTCGGAATGTTCGGACATCGTAAATGTTGCAAGAGTGTCTGACGTCGATCGCAACGTGGTCAATCTGGTTGATCAGGGGATTGCCAGGTTCCTTAATGGATGTTGAGATGTGGGAACCGCGTACTGCTCACAATGAGGTTCCGCCCCGCGGCGAAATCCAACAGCCTGAGTCTTTCCGGAGGTGTTGTCGATGTCCTCTTTTCCCTTTGCGCATTGAAATCTCCTAGAATGATCTTGGTGTCATAGCTGGGGCATCGATCGTATGTTCTTTCTAGGAGATCATAGAATTCATCCTTGCTGTTGTCATCCTTCTCTTCTATCGGGGCGTGAGCGCATATAAGGCTGATGTTCCCGAATTTAGCCATAATGCGGATTGTCATGATCCGTTCGCTTACGGGATCATAGCTTAAGACTTTTCGCTTAAGTCTGCCTCGAACAACAAATCCGCATCCGAATAGGCGCTGCCTTCTCTCCCCGTAGCAGTCGCTGTAGTATATGTCGCAGTCCTTCATCTGCTTTCTGTCCGGCCCATCCCACCGCACTTCCTGGATGGCGGTAATATCTGCTTTGTAGCAGTCAGGGGCCTCCGCAAGTTGTGTGGCTGTACGTGGTCTATTAAGGGACCTCACATTCCAAGTGCAGAACCGAAAATCGTTGTCCTTTGTACTTTTTCTTGGGTCGTCAACATTGTCCGTCCATATTCGAGCCATGTTTTCGTTCCTGAACTCGATTCTTTTTGTGTGGTGAGGGAGTTAGCCACACACACAACCTACAGACTGGTAGGCCAGTCGCTGCATACATTGGTTCACCACACAACGGATGCTGTGATGGCTATCCAGGGGGCGCCACGGGGAGGCTGTATGTCAACTTGACCTATGCACGGACGAGGATAGCCTTGGCAGCTCGCAATGTTGAGCGTGCAATGTCCTTGCCTCGTGTGCATAGGCCCATGTGTACATGTGTACCCTTATAACTACGATAAGGCTCGCTGGCCACTCTTCTCTAGGGACTTATCAGGAGAACTCCATTCGCGTGGGATCAATCCGCCAAAAAACAGAAACCTGACGAACGAAGAGGTTGACAGGTACCTCGTACAAATGGACGACGTAATACGTCGAACTATGAACAAGAGCATTTCAAAGGTCGCTCGTACCGAAGACAGTGATATAGATCGAAATGCTAACATCGACGCACTCCACGTACATAAAAGCAGACTGCTGTCAAGACTTAAATTCTTGCACAGACGGTTCATAGATCCACAGAATGCTGAAGTCCGCTCTTTAAAAGCAGAAATCAAAAACCTCCAACAGCTTATTAAAATTTATTACAGCCTGTAAGTTTGCACTGGGGCAATAAAATCCGGGCTGTAAGATCAAGCAACCCGGGTATGTTCCCGCAAATAAATAAAATATTCAGGAGGAAAGATCAGAATGACATTCAGGCCGTAAGGCTGGAAAGGACGACAGAAAAATCAGACGTACTGACATCTGTGGGCATCAATCCGGATAGAGCAGTGCTTGATAATAACTTCTTCGTAGTTGAAGATCCTCAGGAGAAGTTTACGACACTGGGAGCTGTTTTTCAGAAAGTGTATACGGTTAACGAGCCCCGTAGGCCCGACCACGATCTGGAGAACAGAGCCCAGTTGAACCACTTCTACATTCGGGAAGAGACAAGGCCACCAGAAATGAAAAAATGAAATGAATGACGAGAACATGGCTTATTATGCCATCGCCATTGACGGAATAAATACTATTCAAATCTCAAAAGAAGAATCTTGAACTATTTGAAGAAGAAGAAATCAACAGGGATCGATGTTATACCCAACATTGTAATACGCCATCTACCCTCAGAAGCGGTGGAGATTTACACGATACTGCGCTGAGTAATGCATATTACCCGTCGCATTGGAAGACAGCGGTGCAACCGATTCCTCAACGGGGCAAAGGTAGGTCCATCCCAACAAATCTCCGATCGATCAGTCTTCTTCCTTGCATTAGTAAGGTATTCGAAAAAATTGTTATATCAGCTCTGAAAAAATGGATTGAGGACAATAATGTAATACCGGACAACCAATTCGGCTTCAGAGCGGGCCATGATACCTACATGCCGCGTCAAAGTTGATTTCCGACATACAATGGAACAAATCCAAGATCCAAAATACTTGGAAAAAGGCGTTCGACACCGTTTGGTTAGAAGGACTTTTTCTAAAGCTGGTTCTATACATAATCTATGACATGATAACAGGTAGGAAGTTCGTTGTGAAAAATGGCAACGCGACGTCTACCATGCTTTTCGACATTAATCGCCAATCTTGTATTTACTAGCAATCTTTTGTACTCCATGCCGCACATTATAGCGTTCGCCGACGATTTGGTAGCGTACAGATCAGCGCCAAAGGTCGAAGTTATTAACAACCTGCTGCAACATGACTGGAAATTAAAAATTAATTTCAATCAATTCGAGACTATCCTTTTCAGGACCCCGCTCCCCAGGGCCACAAGGGACACGAAGTTAAGCTGACGTAAGTTACGCATTGTTGACCCACGGGAAGAACCGTTAGCTGTAAAAAGCTTGGTAAAGTACTTAGGCGTTTGGTTGGACCAGTATCTATACTTTGACAAACATGTAGATGCGGCTGTGACGAAAACCAAGAAAACCTTTGCTGTTATATGGCACTCATCCGGCCGATGATGGCGTACGCTTGTCCTGTGTGGTTCTACGAGAGTCCTTCCCAGATGGAAAACATGAGGCTGCTTGAGTGTCTCAGGACCTGTTTCAGGTTGTATCGAACTCCCGAATCCGAGTACAAGAAATTCTATCCCAACGAGATTCTGTACAACGAGGCAAGCCTGATAAGGATTGATAATTTCATGATAAAATTGATTCGATGGCACGCTGCACGGTCTGATCCTGATCTTCAGGGCTTACTACCCCAACATTTTGTATTTCAAGAAGGTACGGCAGAATGGCCTTATTCCACCAGAGGCATTTCTTTATGTAGATATGATGGGTCTAGTTCAGGACAGGGAGGGATGGCCTATAATCCTCCATGTCGCACGCCGAACAGTGGACCGAAACTCCTTTATGAACCGAACGTCGCTCGCAGCCGCGAGGATCTGCTTCGGTTCAGTAGAGCGATCTCCGCCCGTGGTAGGAGGGAGTCTGGGAAAGAACTTCACCTATACTGGTGGCTGTGTTAAATTCGACCCCTGCCGCCGTTAACTTGTTTTTATGCGTTATGTTATCTGTACGTAATATTGTAAGCTGGGCAGTCTGTGGTCAGCTTCATAACTTTGTTTTTGTTTTAATAGTTAGTAGTTAGTTAGTTTTTAGTAGTTAGTTTTTACAAAAAAAAGATACAAAAAAAGGTGCACCACGCCTGATAGACTGTATATGTTTGGCATATAAATAACTAATTCGCCCTGGTGCACGCGTCCGTACGACGGACATAGTTAAAATAGTATGTAAGAAAAAAAAAAACGAAATACAGCGAAGTTTTTAACAATTTTCTTAGCTATAAAATTACCAATTTAGATAAAGATTGAAAAAATAAAAAAAAAAAAACAAAAACACTTCAGACGACTCGTTATTGTATTTCTATCTCGGAGTGCTTGCTGGTTTTCCTTCAGAAGAAATTACATTAAATATAGGTTATTGCCCGGAAGGTGCACCACGGCTAATAGACTGTATATGTAAGGCATATAAATAACTAATTCGCCCTGGGGCACGCGTCTGTACGACGGACATAGTTAAAATAGTATACAAGAAAAAAAACGAAATACAGCTAAGTTCCTAACAGTTTTCTTAGCCATAAAATTTAGATTAAGATTGAAAAAATAAAAAAACAAAAAGACTTCAGACGAGTTGTCTATCACAGAAGTGCTTGCTGGTTTTCCTTCAGAAGAAATTATATTAAATATAGATTATTGTCTGGTAGTACAATGGAGGAATTTTTCGAGACTGAGCGCTGCAGTGTAATGTTTCCCAAGCCCCAACAAAAAAAATGCATTTTAGAATAAAAATTCCAAATCCTAACACGAAAACTTGTATTGAAATGAAATGATTTTACAATTCTTAATTTTACCAGCTGTTTACGAATTACATGCATACCTATTTAATCGAAAGGCTTTAAGAAAATCCAAACTTAAAATAGAGAAGAGAAACTATGTGTAGAAGGAAATCAAGAGTAAATACTCCCTTTTCAAAAGCAGTTTATTCTTTGCAAGGAACCCATATATACGTTTTGCGATAATTTTTTTAGAATTTTGCTTGGTAGAAGGGAAATTGGACGGTAGCCGTACTTAAAGCATTGGTCTATGCTGGGTTTCGGAATAACTCTCAAAGATCATAACGGAATCAATAATTTTACTGAATAAAAATAAGTCGTGTTTTAAAATCAATATTAGAGTTGGTTAGCGTTTAATGAAAAATTCGACCAAAACAGGTTTGAAATTTTGAGACAAGATGTAATTTCTAACAGTTTCATTTACCAGTTTTTCTAAATTTTGGGCAAGGATGATGTCCCTGTTATTGAGGAGTTGGGATTAATATTGACTGTGAATTTTTGAAAGCAGCAGAATTTTGCTTGGTAGAAGGGAAATTGGACGGTAGCCGTACTTAAAGCATTGGTCTATGCTGGGTTTCGGGATAACTCTCAAAGATCATAACGGAATCAATAATTTTACTGAATAAAAATAAATCGTGTTTTGAAATCAATATTAGAGTTGGTTAGCGTTTTATGAAAAATTCGATCAAAACAGGTTTGAAATTTTGAGACAAGATGTAATTTCTAACAGTTTCATTTACCAGTTTTTCTAAATTTTGGGCAAGGATGATGTCCCTGTTATTGAGGAGTTGGGATTAATATTGATTGTGAATTTTTGAAAGCACGTTTTTTCGAATTTGACAGAAAATGTGAATTTAACTTACGGAGAGAAATTAGATTTGTATCTGTAGGACATTTTTTGATGTTATGCCTACTTTTTGTTTTGCCTTGCGGAGTTTAGCGATATTTTTATACCACCACACCCTATTGTGTGGTTTGTTATCTATTTGAGGTATGGCCCGATTAAGTGTAGTACGCATCAATTTGTGGATGAGTACCAATTTTTTTTATCATATTGATATAAGAAAACTGTGGGCTTTTGAGCAGCTCGTAGAAGTTTACAGAAGAGATGCCAGTTAGCTTTGTTTAGCAGAAATTGTTGGCATATTTTATGTATGCTTTATAAAGGCCAGAACAGAGATTATCTGAAATGGAACAGAAGGATTTTGGTTGGAGAGATGGAGAAATAATGGACAAACAACAAACTTGTTTGCGGCAGAAACTGAATGATGGTTGCGGAAATATGGGGAATATTGCTTGTTAGAGAAAGGATTATGATTGGAGGTTTCTTTTATCAAAAGCTGATGATCATGTATGTTATTTTTGTGGCACTACTGTAGAACTATGTGAGGTTGGTTCAATCAATTTACATTAATGTTAGTATTTACATGTTGAAATGAATTGAAAAAGGTGCTCCACGACACAGATGCAGGGCAGTGAAGGCTCGGCTACGAATGGAGCAGACCCCTATTATTATATTATTCAGAGTTTTTGATTGACATTTTATCATCATTATCACTATTACTTCTTATGAAGTAGTTATTGTTAGAGGGAACGTTATCGGCGATGTTTTCGCGGGGGATGGGAGTGGAAGTTGTGGGTCGGTAGATATAATAGATGAGGTTAAAGGAAAAGTATTAGTGAGAGTGTTGTTTTTTGGAGAAATGTTGATATATTTAACGGTTGAAGAGTTAAATCTACTAATTAAATTAAATACTTAAATCTACTAATTAAATTAAACACAGTATTAGTGGGAAGGGTGGTGATAGCCGAAGATGAGGTCTTATTTTTTAATTTAGGTTGTTTTGGAAATAAGTAGGCGCAGTATCAAGCATACGGAACCTGTTACCTGAAGATGATAAAGGCCCTGAAACCAACTTAAAATTTTAACACCACACAATAAATTTAAATGAATGTTAATACGTGTTATGAAAGAAAAAATTAAATTGAAAAAAGAGAATCAAAAAGAAGTGATATAATTCAAAAAAAGTAAACCACGGCGATCTAGACGCAATCGATATTAACCGTTAACAGATTTGCGGTGAAGGTATGGTTTTGTATAATTCCATTTAACACGTGATATGTATTAATACAATTTTTTTTCTTTAATAATACAATAAGAAAATATTTTTAATATATGGGTAGGTGTTTTCCTACTTGAAACACGAACTAACTCCGCTAATTCTGCTCTGAAGTCAACAGGAAAAATAAGATCAATGGAAGCAAACTCAAAAATTATCTTGCACACGGCTCCTGCTAATCAGCTCTAGCTGCTAATTAGAACCGTGCCATGATCCAAAATTCTTTCCAGTACCAACTAAGGAACAGTTTCATACGCCTAAGTTGGTGCAGCTTGTGAGAAAACAATAGCACGCACAACACGAGTTAGAGAAAGACAATAATGGATCATAAATATCAATTAAACGTTTTCGAATAAACGAAGAATGAGACAACTATTAAATACAATTAATGTTAAGCTTACATTAAACTAAATTTTCCTTCTTCGGCTGGCGCCACTGCTACGGCAGTACAAAGGGGAGATAATTCGGAAGACTTTGCTTTGTATGGTACAGTTTAGAGTGTTTCCTTTCTTTATGATCGGACATTCGTCTGGCATACTTTCTTCAGGCCTTGAAAGCTCCATAGAGAAGTCCATCGGCACAAGCAACCTTGTTGGGCTTTAGTTTAGCGTTTGATGCAATAACCTTACTCAAGTCCGATTTGCAGACCGACCTGATCTTTTGTGAATGTAAAGATGACTGAACTATGTTGTTTCATCGAGCTCTATATTCCATAAGTTCACGAACAGTTTAAAGACAATTCCATATATTGGAGTTTTCATAACTGCCTGTCACTGTCACTGCCCTCGTAACTGTCGCTAGATATTACTTCGCGGGCTGCTTGGCACCAGTTGTAAAATAACGCTCTTGACATAGTGCCCTAATGTTGTATTTGTGTGGATACTACCATATAGGTATTGATCCAACCAGATGCCTAGATATATAACTACGTTTTTAATAGTTAATGGAACCATTATGCACAATCGAATTTGTATGCTCTAGTTGTCTACGTTTCTCATTTCTCCCTCTAGTGTGTTCGTAAAATGAATGTTCCTACAAGCAATCTTTGCCATACTAAAAACATTACGCCTAATCTGCTTAGCATCGAAAATTTGTAAATATGTGAGCGGATGCGGTTTTATTGTCAGTTAGTAATATACATAGATAACAATGAAGGGATTGCCTCACAGTACACAATGTCGTCCAACAAAATCCAGTCACACATAATAAGCTTATCAATAACGTCCTATTGTCACATTCTGAACAGAGAAGTTGTTTTTTCCGTACAATGCTATATGCATCTGTTGATATCTTAAGATACAAACGAGTGCGTATCTACACATACGGATATCTTTAGTATAGGTTGGTTACTTATTGATTTTTTGCTTGGATTTATTTAAACGGTAGAACAAAAAAGGATTTAAAATGCCAGGATAGCTTGTTTGCTGTTATATACCTATGTTAAAAGTTATAAATGTACATACACGTAATGCTTGAGTTCGATGTTATTATACATGAATATGTTGTATAACATTGACATTAGCAGGATTATGTATTTATTATTGTTACAATTTGTTGATCAACATTTTACTACAAATTATATTTAAAAAAAATTATTCGTAATTCAGTTAAAATTAAAAAACAGAAAGCCATGTATTGAATGCACATATATACAAACAACTTTGTATCGAGCGTGCAGTAGATTACTTTGTTTCCTTAATCGAACAACAGACCTTTTGAATATCTTTTATATACGAGTTCCCAATCGGGCAAGCTATAAATTCGTTTATTTCGTGTCAGTCAAACGTATCCTTTTCAACGAAACAACGTTGCGGATACTTGCGCTTTATCTCTTTTATGGGAAATACGATTGGCTTTAGGGAGTTCGTACTTCATTTGACTTTGATTGAATTCAGAATATTTTTCGTTTAAATAATAATAAATCCTTTAAATAAAAGGCAAGCATTTTGCTTCATGTATTAAAATAAAATTTTAAAAATATACTGAAAAAAGTTTTCTTTTCAAATTATTTCATGAAAGAAGATTATATAGCGATACAAAGGAATATATTAAGACTTTATAAGTAAACTTATGTATACATTTATTATTAATTGTTAGCTTTGATTTGATTCGTTTAGTTAAAAAAAAAACATATGTATGTATGTACATGTTAAATGCGAGTATTAATTTTTTTGTTATATGCTAGTATAAAATTTAGTATGGAATACTACTCGCCGTGGCGTAGTGGTAAGTGCGTCGACCGCCCCGCAAAAAGTCTGGGTTCGATTCCCGGACGGGGCACCACCTCTTTCGAGTTGCTGACAACACTCAAAGAGTATCAATCGTCTATGAAAAGCTTCTCAAATCTGGCCGTTCGGAGTCAGCAAAAAACTGTAGTTCCCTTCTACTCGTGAGAGAACAGTAGCACGCATAACACGAGTAGTTGTTGTAGAAGCTAGGCCCTGCTCCCTTGTGGGCTGTAATGCCACTCAATCAGTGTGTACACTGTACACTTGTTAATAATAACACCTAATTGCTCAATTAGTCTTTTTGCGGGGCATATAGGTGAATGAATAACATTGACAGCCGTTTCTCTCGGCTTTAGTTTGAAGCATCTATTTTTTCATTTCTGCTAGAGTCTGAATTTGCAGGGACCTAGACCTGAATTCACCTCTTGTGATGAATCTTTGTATTTCTGAAACTAGAACATAAATTTTGATAGAATGCATTTTCAGTATGGGTTGAAATCTACACTTTGATTTCTTGCAGGCATCTTAAGTTTGAATCCCAAATTAGTCTTTGATTCATCTTGCATACTTTTCATGGTCCAACCGAGTTGTTTTCATTAAATAAATATTCATCTTATCAGCCTCTCTTAAATTTTTTTTACTCGGATAAAAGACCCGTCATTACAAACCTCGCCAAGAGCAATTCAGCTGCCTACGTCAAACACAAACAGCAACAACATGTACCCGGAATATCGTCAGTCCAAGAGATAGGCTAAGCAATCCGGTATGATGGCGACTGTGAGCAACAGAAAATGTAGGTTGTCAGTGATACAAAAAAGCGCTATTACGAAAAAAAGGTAAACTGGTAAAGAATGAGGAAATCCCAACTCCAGTCGATAAATTATTCCAGTACAGCTTTGAGGAAGTCGGTGCAGGCAGTATAAAGCTGGGGAAAATCAAGCCCTCAGGTTCCAATGGCATCTCGTTGAACTCTGTACGCTGGCGGCAGTGTTGTGGTAGGAAGTATCATATCATCAAAAAAACGTAGGAGGACTTAAGCACGCCAGACGCTCCTCTTGTAAGCGCTGTTGTGAATGAGCGAGAACAAAACAAAATTTTTGCTGCCAGCGAAAAGTTGAACACAGAACACCGTTTCGGATGGAATATAATAATCGACAACTTCGAGGTTTTTAGAGAGATTGTCCTGTTCTTAAAGAGGTTGTTTACCTCCTAAACGCTAACTCCACAATTGATATCCTGACGATACGATGCTGATTCCCTGTCCTTGGCAATCGATTTAATTTTGATTAAAAAAGCAACATGAGTCAAAATTTCTAATCGGAAGGACGAAGACAATGCTCTCTTAGACACTTATACCACCAGTATTTTAATGCTAGCAACAAGTGGAGGAACGCAGCAGTTTCCTGTTACCTCTAAATTAAAAGCTTTGTGGTCTTGTCTTCGAATAGAAGATACAACAGGAAAGTCCAAAGTATGTAAGTAGCAAAATTTTCGGATTTCATTTCTTCAAGCCGAAAAGTGTGAGGCTAAACTAACAGGAGTAAACCTGTCCAAGCTGGCAAATGCAGATTAGGCAGCATTAGGCGCTTTAGCTTAACAGTGGATAAGAAAGAAGTGAATCTTGTTATCACTCGACAATTTACGCTGCCGAGGCACATTTTTTTGGGATCAGTTTTTTTCCGATTGTAATGAATTTGAGATATGTAATTTCTAGTATTCGCTTCAATGCTTAAAAAATTAGTGTAATCAACCATATTTTATTATGACACAATGCTTGTAGATTTATGTTGCCAGTTACCATTTTTATTTATGCGGATGACGCTAAATAATTATGTATAATAATCAAAGAGAACACATTTCATGTTACTTTGTTATAAATAGGTTAAACAGTACGAATAAGCACAAAGCACTCACACGCACTAACAACGCCTAACAATAGGAAGAGTGTGGACAATGCAAAGAAAAGAGCTGTTCGACTAATTAGGCTCTTATTAACTCAATAAAAAAATACATGATTTTAATTTACGCATTATTTGTGTTACGGGGAAGAATGTAAATGTAACTATCGCCCCTGGTTGTTTGGTATTATTCAGATGCGATTCACTTAAGCACGTGGGATATTCTATGTGGTTCATTATATACGCATGCGTCAAAATTGTGCAGATTCGTATATGTAATAAAAATCGAGCTTTTTTTTAAACATGTCGGCTAAATTCAACTGTATGCTTTTATTTATATGTTCATACCACTTAACATTATAACCTTTCGAAAACTAACTCAAGCTTACGCCGGACTCAGTTTTTATTGTTGTAGTTATATCACACGTACGTTTATACATACAATGCTGTTTGATTTCTAGAGAGTGTCAAAATCCTTTTTTGAGGGTGACTTAAAAAGCTCACGTTTTCATATAGCACACGACAAATAATTTCTCTGTGAATGAATGAAGTGAAGGTAATGATGTCCTTCACTCAAGAATGTTGTTAAAAAGCTTTGAGTTCTTAAATGTCATTAGCGAAACACCTTCACTCCAATGTGTCTTTAAAAAAAAATACCGATTGGGTTTGGTTTTCTCTCCACTAGCGTGCTGTGTTTGGAGAGATTGTTCAAAGAACCAACCCCATAACAAGTAACAAGTTCTCTTTAAAAACCATTTGAACACTGGACTTTCATAGAAGAGATTTTACTCCAACTTTTGTAGATACTCTGGTGAGAGAACATTTAATATCCAGTCTTTCAAATATGGAGCCGCAACTCAGTCGATCGGTTTCAAGGCGGCGTATTTAAAGTAGATTTTGTAAAGTGGATTTAGATTTAAATTTTTTGTTTTTATTTTGTGTGTTATACTTAATGTTGAGTGAAATTTACAGATATGTGGTTTATATTCTAAAACATAACGATTTTTTATGAAATATTTTAAAATGGTTCTGTTATTGAGTGAATAAACTACAGTGAATTCATGATTTCGGATATGTACCCCAATATATTTGTGGATAAATTGAAAAATAAAACTAATACTATGGTAATTTGCTTTTTGATTGAATAAGGTTTTACTAAATGGAAAATTTTCCACTTACAAGCGTATTTTTTTTCACCAAAAGCTCGTACATAAAAATTTGATTGTGCAAAAAATGAAGTTTTTTCTTGTTTGTGTATACTTAAAAGATTTATTTGAATATATGTATATAGACACAAACGTACTCCCATTGCAAACATACTGGAAAAACATGTGTGTACCATTTAACGTTTTTAATTGTGTACTACTTCTTAACTCAATTATGTTTTGTGTTTTAAGGAAATTGAAATGTATTTAATATTGTATCTACCGAGATATAATTTTCTTTATGTATAAAACAGACTTACAAGTATATAAAAATATAGCTATATACATACGTACATATATATTTATATTTTTCAATAGAATCGCATTTTTATACCCTTAACTGCTAACAAATAGAGGTTTCTTAGTTTTTCTACTACTATATACAAGAAAACATATCGTAAATTAATGTTTTGGGACATAAACTATCATTCAATCATTTTTCTTTACTGAGAATATGTATTATATTATGCATTTTTTGTAACTAAACAAATAAATATACAATGATGCAAAGTAGTAATATATTAATAAGAAATATATTGTCAATAACAAATTAATTAATAATAGGAATATACAACGAAAAATATGTGTCTGCTATTCATTCATATTCATACCGTAAAGCTAAAAATCGAAGTATTTGTTTGTGCCATTAATTTATGTTTTTAATAAAAGTAGTTATTAGGTATTTAGGCCAATTGAAAGTCCTGATTTGTATCCGTATATTTAGATACAGCCTATCACCAGCTAAGAAGATACTTGGAATTTTTGTTTTCATTCTTTTTTATGATTTTAAATATTTGAGGGCACGTCGGAACTTAATTTCGCTAAATGTTAGACTACTCAAAAAATAGACTTTAAAAAATCGCATTTGAGTTCTTTTCGGACTTCTACCAAATTGGTTTCTTAATCTGAATAGAAAATTATTGGTATTCCGCGCATGAAAATAATATATAAATATTAGCATGCTCTTTCTTTCGGAACGTAGCTATAATTTTCGACTAAATTCTTAGTTTAAAACGATACGTGAGGTATCTAAACAAAGAACTATCGCTTTGTAGTGCGAGAGCATGATATGGTAAGATATCAGAAAACAGAAATAATTTCCTTATACGGAAGAGTTGAATTTGTTAGTCTTCCATTCGATCCTTATACGGAAGAGTTAAATTTGTTGGTCTCCCATTCGATTTAATGATTCACTCAGAATCTGGAAGAACGGCACTATAAATTTAAAAAATTGTTGTTTTTTCAAGCCGTCCACTGTGACGTCCTATACGTATTTTAAGAATATAAAGTGACAAGACGTGCGTCTTTCAGATTTGCCGATGAATAATTTTTGCAATCATCAATAAATTATTGGAGTTAAATATCTTCATACATCAAATAAATACGATATGGCTGATGACTGATCTTTTCAACTTTTGACATATAAAAAGAAATATATATGATAATTACGGCCGTGGCGAAGAGGATAAGTAAATCGACTCAAATTGCGCCGTTCGTCGTCGGCAATAAACGTTTGGTCCTTTAATATTGTGAGTTTCCGAAAAAGCTAGGTCTTGGTTCCTTTTTTTTCCTTTTCAAATTCTTATATTAGAAGAATTCTAATTTGTTATTTAATTTTATTACTAAAGGTAGAACATTGTTGTTTTCCGTGAGTGCTTAAGTTCAATGGTAGATCATTGGTGACATCGATCGGCTGAGCGTGGACAAAACTAGCATGCAACTTCACACTGAGCAGGGAATATGCCTACCGCCTGACCTGAATTAGTAGGGAAAGAACCTGATTCAGACCAGTCAGCATAGTACACAAACATCGACTCTGCCTGCGATATGGGTATTAAACCAAAGCCACAACAATACTCGCAAAAGGGGCCTACCGCCCGGTCAAGCTGAAACCGAAATTCCAGGGGCCTCTAGTCTCCCATGGCACAAGGATATAGCCTCTTGTCTAGCTGAAATCGAAGTTCCAGGGGCTCCTAACTTCCCGTGGCACAAGGATATAGCCTCTGGTCTAGCTGCGATATGACTATTAAACCACAGTCACCACAATACTCGCCTACCGCACCGTCAAGCTGAAACCGAAGTTCCATGGGCTTCTAGCCTCCCGTGGCACAAGGATATAGCCTCTTGTCTAGCTGAAATCGAAGTTCCAGGGGCACCTTACTAGTGCTACGGATGTGATTTTGAATCAAACGATTCATAAAACCAGCCACATCATTTGGGTTGCCAGAAATACAGTAATTTCAGTTCGATGTATAGTCGTGTAGACAAATGATGTGAACCTAAAAACAGCTTAGTAAAAAATTAATTTAACACTAGTAAGGTGCCCCGGGTTGCCAGAAGTACAGTAATTTCAGTTCGATGTATAGTCGTGTAGACAAATGATGTGAACCTAAAAACAGCTTAGTAAAAAATTAATTTTTGAGAGGTTCAGCCGACATGTCCCTTCATTAATATCACTTTCTGCGCAATAAAGTATTTATATATAAGTATGATCAAATATTCTACGATCCAGATTGGTAAATTTTTATCGGGTACTGCTCTTGGGTGGTATCAGCAAGTCGAAAGAGAATGCTATGGTAAAATGCGATATGAATAGTCCTGAATCTTAGATGTTCGGCGTGTGAGTCGACGCACTTACTCACCATCCCACACCGGTCACCACAGGCATTTATTTTTAGATCTTCGTTGGGGTGAACACGAATACTTGCATTACATTCTGCACCTTCCACACCTTAGATCTGTTTCTCAATACCCAGATAAATATACCGCGCCTAAGACAAAAACGACAACATTTTGTTGACTACTAACAAGTTCCCTTTTGCTCCAAAAGACTCCAATGGGAGTCTAACACACTCGAAAGGTTGATACATTCTCTGTGTATTGTGCGAAAAAACAAAATCTTTTTAAATAAATACGGGAGAACAATTTGTTTCAGTGAAGCAATGTCGGGCATTTTAAATATGTTTAAACCATTTCTCTTGCAAAGTATGTATTGTGCAAGTGCTAAGCAAGAGGTGGGAAAGTTGAACGTTGTTGTTATTTAAAAATAAGGATCTGTCTCCATCAGCAACTAGTCGTTTTGTGCTTGCTCTTACTCGATCACTTGTAGAAAGGAATAATCGTATTTTTGCCAACTCCAAACGACGAAAAGTTCGAAAAGTTTTTTATAGACAATCTTTGCCTGTTGTCAGCAACTTGAGAAAGGTGGTGCCCTATTAAGCAGTCCACGAATCGAACTTGTGACCCTTAGCGGCCACAAGTTTTTATTATTATGAATTGGAAAATGAAGGTAACAAAGTATTTTATTCAGGTGTCATAAAATGCATATTGGTTTATTGCGCACACTCTCAAAGTTGTTAAAAGCTTTAAAAACATAACTTTCAATTAAATATTCAGAAAGGCCCAAAGAAGGTTTTCTATTATATTTTTTTAAGAAAATCGTTAAAATGAATGTTTGATAATAGAATTATTATTAAGCTTTAAAAATGTTGTGATTAACTAAAAAATAAAAGTTTTTTGTCGAAAACCTCCAACCGTAAATCTGTTTAAGTGCTGCTGGTGAGCTTAGAATACATGTACCAGTTTTCATTTCTTATAAGGCCCAAATTATGAGAATCTATAGGAAATTGAGCAAATATGATTTTGAAGTTTCACAAATACAACAGATAACATAGGCATATTCAATAATTAGAAATTAAAAATAAAGTTTCACAAAAAATGTTTCGTTCAGCAAGAAATAGATTATTATTAATCAAGTGTTAGTTAAGAGCACAAACGATTCGATTCCTTATTAAATATTAGTAAATAGTTACTTTGTTATTATGTTTGTCTAGAATTCTGGTATAATTCAATTAAAAAGAAAAAACAGATATCTAGTGAAAAAACTTCGTACCGAAACCTACCGCTGACGTCTAAGCTGCTGTTGCAAACAGTTTGGATGCACCTCCCTGATTTAAGCGACGTCAATGTAGCAACATCGAAACTGAAGTCTGCTGGCGATGACGGACTACTTTTCTTTGGAAAAGCTAAAGATGATTTCTTTGGGCGCATGCACTGCGCCAAAAATAAAGGATGATAAATAAATAAAAGGATGATTGCTCATATTACCAAGCGACAAGAGTTATTTCATCGCGTATTAAATCCCAACTTCAGTTGTATGTGAAAGCCTGAAACTTTTAAGTATAGTATTACATACATATTTATATACATACATTAATCTAAATATGCAAGGTATAATATTATCGTTTATTAATTGTACAATTGTACAATTTATTTATTGTACAATACATATTTTATAATGATCAAATTACATAAAGCAGAACTCTTAGAAATACTATTTATTTTTAATTTCAGGTAGCAGGAATAATGAAAATTGGAAAATCAAATACAAAAACTCTGAAAACCATAATTTCCTAATGAAATTTCAGGTAACAGCAGTCAAAAATAAATAAAAGTGACTGAACTCGTGTTTAATTTAGAAGGGACCAACAACGAAATGTTACCTCCTGTATTTCAATCGCGCGCAAGTCAAATGATGTTAAATATACATATAAGATTTAAACGGTAGTCCAGAATACCAAATTTAATTAAAATTACTTAATAATCATTTGAATTATCATATTAAAAAGCAGTATGACTGAGCTTTCATAACCCTTGGTTTAAATTTCAATAAATACAGCAAATCAAAAGCAAATATAAGGTGTTTTGCACAATGCTTCAAAGTAGCAGAGGGAATAAAAAGTATTCAGCAGTTTTAATGGCTGCATCTTTTACAATCATTACTGTTTCGGTTATAAGAGTTTCCTCAATGCCTGGTGATATGCCTTTTATTCGCCATGGACGGTCCCGAGTACGACACTCTAATGAAAAAGATCACATACGCTGGGGCTTGCAGGCTTTTGACAATCTAACACTCGATTATGAAATGTATGACAATGACACAGTGTCTGCCGGAAGTGGCAATGGTAATAGTATTGGACAACTATTTGGCAGTGAATTTTGGTTAAACACAGACAGCAATGGCACCTTTATAAACGTCAATTCTTCAAATGTACTATTTAAACAAGATTCTGGACTTTTAGGAGATTTTGACACTTTGGCCCAACAAACATCTACAACAACATTTCCTCAAACTGCAAGTCTGTCACAAACAACAAAACAAAAAAAACTTCATAAAAAAAAGATCATGGAAAATATTAGGCAGAATGTGAACAAAGGTTTGGAGTACCTCAAATCGCATACAAATTTAAAAGGAGATGAAAGGAATATAATAAGACAAGAGCATGTTCCTGAAATGGACGAAAAAGAACAGGAGGTACAATTAAAGTTGACAAAAAGCAGTAGTAAAGTAAATACTGCAATACCGTTTGTAATACCAACAGCATCTTATAAGCAAAAGTTTCGAGATGGTGTATTTTCTTCCAAAATAGATGGTTATAATGACAATAAAAACTCCGTGTCCAGAAGTGCATTTGAGGCCATAGACAATGAGCAACAAAATGCTGTTGATTATACTGATATAACAAGCCATATGCAACATGAAATTCATATCCCAAGAGAAAGCGAACAGCTTAAGTCTACAGACACGCTTGAAGGTTTTTCATCTGAAGTAAATTTGGAGGAAATAAACATGGACGGGGGCTTAGACGAGGAAGTCGAAGATAATGTGGTTTTTGGTTTAGACAATTTCAATGTAGATGATATTGGAAAAAGTTTTAATTTAGAGGAATCTAGCAGAAATATGGAAACAAATAAATATTTTGATGAAACAGCAGAAGTTGCCAATGAAGACGAACTATACGACTGGGATGAAATAAGTCGAAATAATCGTAGAAATCTAATGCGTGGCAGAGACGTCGTTACAAGATTTTTGCAAATCGTAGAAACGCAGCACTCATTAGGATCAAATTGTGAAGCAGGCACGTCATTAAATTTGGGTGAAGGCGTCGTTGACCGGTATGCACAAGATAGATTTCGGGTAGAGGCAGAGGTGGCAGTAAATAGAGCCAATATGTTAACAAGGTAAGTATTATGATTCGTCTTACATTTTAATGATTAGTTTAACTACTTGTATTAAATGTTATATTGAAACGCGTTCATATTCTTCCTAAAGCATTATTTTTTGTACTAGTTAAATGTGGTTAAAAAGCTAATTCAAATTGTTAAGAACAAGATATTTCGTATCTGCGATTGCTTAATGTTTTGGCTATGATTAAAAAATCCTTTTGGCATTTTCAAGTATTCTAAATTCCGTGAACATAGTAGCTAAGTCTCAATATCGTGACGTCTTGCTGCGCCGCTTTTATCATTATTTATAATTAACAGTTAAAAGTTCTAAAGAAATTGGAAAAAGAAAAAATCTTCAATATAATGAAAACAAGAACATAATGTTTCTTATTTTTTTCATTAATAACTTCTTCGAAAGTACGGTTCATTTTTCCCAGAATCAAACATACATGTTCATTGAGTCCACGGTGCAATGAAAATTAATTTAAAGTTAATTTTTTATGTCATTCCATGCATAGTGTATGGGAGAAACCAATAAGGAAGGAGATAACAGCGGTCCATCTAAACTTTGACGGTTATTTTCGCATTGTGGTTAATGCAGCCTAATTTCTGGTACTTATTTATGGAATATGAAATATTTTTCATTTTGCTCACACTTGTTACGTGTCCTATACAGAAAAGCAATAAAGTGCGTAATTCGTAAATATTTGACGTCAATAGTAATAATAATAATAAAAATTGAGTGGCACTACAGCCCACAACGGACCAGGGCCTAGCTTCTACAATAACTACTCGTGTTGTGCATGCTACTGTTATTCACGACTAGAAGGGACCTACAGTTTTTTGCCGACTCCGAACGGCGAGATTTGAGGAGCTTTCCATAGACAATTAATACTCTTTGAGTGTTGTCAGCAACTCGAAAGAGGTGGTGCCGTGAAAAAATGTTAGGTGTCTCGTCCGGGAATCGAACCCAGACTTTCTGCGCCGCTGCCGATACACTTACCACTACGCCACGGCGACCACTGCCCTCAATAGTGTCGAACATTAATGCCCTCTTAATGTATATTGAAGAAATAGCGTTATAAAATAACTACAGTAACTTCAGTACTTCATATATAGGATGTAATTCTATTTACGTTATTTTGATAACTTTGGTATCTCTGATAGCTTGTAAAGTATGTACCAACACAAACCAGTAACTTATGGTCAAAGGCCGAGCATTACGGATGTATTTCTTCTTAGGTTATATTCCGAGTTACATGTTTGTATTACAATAAAATCAAAGATTATTTATTTCTGGTATTACTTTTCGACAATGTAGATAAATGGAAATTGCAATTTGTATTGTTCGAATTACGTCCGGCTACTATGAGAAGTGCAATGATCAAAAACACAAAAACAACGTTATTATTAATTTACAATTGTAATTCAAATAATTCAAGCAAATTTTGGTGATATATATTTGCAAACTGGGTCAAAATGTTTTTCCTTGCTTTCATTCGATTACGGCTTCTCTGAGAGAAATTTATACCCACTCTTAAAGAGATCGGCTGTTGCACAAGGAACGGGAAACGCGTAAGGTGTGTTTGACAGTATCGTAGATTTGTGCAAAATAATAAGTACAATACCATAAAGAAAAATAATTTCTTAAGGAAATTAATAAAATCCTTCATTAATGAATGAAATTAATTTATTAGAGAAATAAATTAATTATAATTTGTCGTGTGTCATTTTTTGTTAAAGAGCCTAGATCTACGTAGCATAAAGTCTATACGCCTCTAGCAGAGTGAGCTTGAAATTTTAACCACATTTTTCTTTATCCTTGTTTGGTGTTAAGACATTTAACACTATTTCTAGGGTGCAACAGACAATTTTGTCAATTCTTCAAAGATTCAAACGGAAGTTTGTATTCTTTTTCACACTGCTGCAAAGTAGCGTAGATGTTAATATTTTATTGTTAAATTCTGTAAATCTTTAAAGCTCACCAGAGTGTGTGTGTGTGTGTTATTTTATTTTTAGTTTGAAATATTTTTTTTTCTTTAAACTGTGTGGATTCTTAAAAGCTAACTACTTGCCCTACGCAGGCGCTTTAAGCTATAATATTTACTTAATTTTATCCCTCTCGGCATCATGCCCAATTTACTTTAAATTACATCAAAGAAAACTTTAACCGAAACAGATAACCGAAACAATCCATATTGTTTTCCATTGGACTTTACATTTGCCTTCAAGTCCTTCTGCCAATACTTCTCCGAATACTCTATTAACCACATTTAGTATGCAAATAGCACGGTAGCAGGTAGTACAAAAAGCATTTTAGGTTTCTTCAGAAACTTACTTATCTTTGAAGACAATTGAGTGAATATAGGTCCTAGCACAAGCGAATTTTGTTTTGTACATATATTTAACCATGATTTTATTCACGCAGGGAGATTTCTTCGCAATCATCCTTTTAAGAATGCTCCTAGTTTGATTTTTGTGTTGTGTTGAGGTTTTTTCTCTAATTGCATACGAACTACCTAAGTTTCTTGTATTAAAGTCAAAAATGTCTGCTGTAAATGTGTGTTTGCAATATTTGGATTTTATATTTGTAAATATATTACTTACATTTTATTTATATTTTATGTTGAAAATATTTATATTTTATTTCGTAACTCGGGCGTTGTCTTTTGGTTTCATTTTATTGAAAATTCTTCTTTGCACACTGTTAAGATTGAATATAAAAAACGGATTTTATATTTATTGATGGCCACCGAGAGATGTAGAGTGAGGTACTTGAACAGACCCAAAAAAGTCATATTGAATGATGAATGATGAATGACAATAAAAAATACGAAAATCATGACAAAAAGTTAATAAGAAAACATGACAATATGACAAGACGATACTCACTACAAAATAAATCTAATTGCGTAAAATTTAAAAAGGTTCTTGTAAGATAGAGCGCCCATTAGAGAATACAAAATTTGCCCATCCTCTTAGGATTTGGTAGAGAGAAATTTCTCGAAAAGTTTTCTCTTTCGAAGAAACTGCTAGAATTTGGGTATAAGAACAATTTTTCAGTTACAACAATTTTGAGTCAGTGTGGTAAGAAAACATTCAAATAAACTTAAAGATAGCTATATCATTAATGATTTTTTGGGAATTGTACTTAAGTGCTTAAAATTATTTTATTTCAGGATTTTTAAAATGGCATCAACTTCAGTTCAGTCCTCAGTTAACCTCCTTCACGCTTCAGTTTTGTCTATGGTAGAGTTTGATGATGATATATTTGCGGCTGGTAACTGTTTCGACTGGAATCAGCACCCTTCACAGCCAGGATTATTTTGTCCGTTTGCATACAGACTCCCACCACCCAATCATGGAGCACTTTTTGCAAAAGACTTGGCAACCGAATATCATTATCTCGGAAATACATCGGAATGGTTTTTTTTAGCGAGAAAAAACGCTGAAAAAGTCATCGCCAGGAATGACCAGTTTATAAAAGGTAACATAATGATTAATTATATATTATATATATATTATATTATATATATATATATTATATATATATGTATATATGTATATACAGTACCCCAGTCAACAATTCAAGTAATACAGATTTAATAATTCATTAAAATAACACACACAAAAAAAGTTTTCAGAACAAATTCAAAACAAAGAATGAATAGAAACACTTTATTCCGTCTTCTCGAATCTCTATCGTCCCCACGCCGTTTTTGCTCTCTTTCTCGTCCCTTTCGTTATCGCGTTGAAATATCCTTCTGTAATCAACGCGATAATTGCTCTTATAGCACGATCACATCCTACAATCGGCCATCCTCTTGAGCAGCGTCCTCGATGACTTCTACCAAAGAACTGTCAATCTCATCTTCGTCTGGTTCGACGTACTGGAATTGTGAATATTGCTTCATGTTGTCGGCTGAAGTACTCGTATTATTGGGTCCTTGATGTTCACCCATCTTATTCACCAGATAACGATCATTTCTCAGCTTAGGGACTACCTCATATGGACCTAAAAAGTTACCACTAAGCTTCAAGTCAGGTCCGAATTGCGTGCGACGAATAGCGACTACATCTCCAACCTGGTACTAAGTTGAGTCCCTTCGGTTTTTGTTGAACGTTTTTTGATTTTCCTTTTGAAGTTTCTGAATTTGTTTTGCTGCTTTCGACCTTAATTCCGTTCGTGCCTGAGTGTAATGTTGCGACATTTCTTTATCAATAATTTCCTTCAAGTGAAAATCTTCTTTAACACGCATCTCTCGTCCAATCATTAGTTCAAATGGTGACGTGTCAATACTTCGTGAATAAGAAGCGTTGATAAACTGTTGTACGCGTGGAACATATTTAACCAGTGATCAATCTTGTCCGCAGACAACTTAGTTAAAATCGGAATAATTGTACGGTTCACTCGTTGAATTTTCCCATTTTCGCGAGGATCCCCGGTTACGATCATGCAATGTTCTATACTTTCTTCACGGCAGTATTCTTCAAAAACTTTTAACCGGAATGCTGATCCACGATCGGAAATGATACGTCTTGGATTACCAAAAATAGCTGATTGACTTCTTAAGCGCACCATAACCTCTTCACTTTGTGCTGAATATTTTTGCAGACTGTAAACGGTCGATTTGGTCCTCAATCAGGGGTAATGGATATCTGTCTCGAATTATTTTTTTGTTGAGTAGACGATAGTCCACACACAGTCTTTTCTTTCCATTTTTATTTTTCACCAAAACTATCGGGCTTGCGTATTCAGACGTACTTGCACGGATAACTCCTTCCTTGGTCCATTCCGCAACAATTTCGTTGACCTGCGAACATTGTTCAAATGAAAGTCTTCGGAAACGTTGAAAAACGGGTTCATCGTCTTTTAATATAATACGCATCTTGACAACAGTGTCTTCTGTGTTCAGAAAGTATTACAGTGCACACATATTCGAAATCATATAAGCGAGTTGTATTCGATGAATAGGGTTTCGAACGTGCTCCAAAGATGCACTATCTGGACTATCACTTTCTGAACACACATTAATGTTGAATATTTTATGTACATGATCATTTTCATCATTTACTTGTACGGATTTTTTTTCTGAAGGTTGTATTTCTACGCACTCTACTTTTCCTTGCTTAAGACGTACTTCAACAGCATAAGTCAGACCACTACCGAAAACGAGTTGATACGGGATAATACCTTCAGGAGCGACATGAATTTCCAGCTCAATCGGAATGCCATCAACATGGACTTCTATTTTGAAACTTCTAAGCGTCTGCATTTGTTCGGAACAAATTCCTTGGAATTGGCTTCGTTGTGAGTTTTGGCGAACTCAATTGAATGTACATCGTTGGCGTAGTGAGATGGACATCACTTCCTGAATCGATTAACGCGTTGTATACTTTACCATGTATTTTTACTTCTTTAAACATTTTATGGCTTCCTGACGATACCGCTGAACAGTTTTTCTTTGCTACCTGACATTCTTTATCGCGATGCCCAAAATTATTACACACAAAGCATTTTGTTTCCTTATCTTTGTTTGGACAATCCTTACTCAGATGAGCAACGGTACCGCAATTGAAACATCTCTTAGCAGCTGGCGATTGTTTTGTTATCTGCTGAGTGTTTGCTTGCTTTACTGGATGATGTTTGTTCATGTATTTTGATTTCGTCGTATTTTTAAATGCTTCATACAATTTGAATTTCTTGCGCAATTCTTTAATTGTTTCCGCCCCAAACAAAATGGCTTTGCTAGCATCATCGTCTTAAATACCATCTACAATGTATTGGATTTTTGATTCCAGCTCCATGTTGGCATGGCAAGCGACCTCCAATACACGATAAATGTATTCCTGATACGTCTCTTCGTTTCTTTTATGTACGTTGGACAATAGCTTGTGGACTTCTTTGCTGTTCATGTTTTCTGAAAATTCTGCAGTAAGATTTCTTTTAATATTATTCCATGAGCTTACATCCTCGTTTTCATATGTAATGAAAGGTTTCGCTGATCCACGGAGAAGTCTTTTGGCATAAATTACTTTTTGTGCATCAGACCAAGAGCAAAATTCTGCTGCCTCTTCAAAGTTTGCAATCCAGCGGTTATACATTCAGTGATCCTTCACCGGAAAATATTTCCGTAGAATCCTTAAATGTGAGCGGCAATGTATGGACATGTTGTTTTTGTCGAACAAAGTGTGTTGAAACTGGCACATTTTTATCGTCATCGTTGTTATCATCATCGTCGTTTATTTCAATAGCAATCGATGCTCCTTTTTCCACGTTGTCTTGAGTTAGAGCTGCACGTAATCTAGACTGAAGTTCAACTTTCTTACCCGTCTTCTTTAAATTTAATTCTTGCAATTTCTCTTTGAGTTCGGCTACCGTCATGGAATCAATTTCATCTTCCTCTTCATCGTCGTCGTCGTCGTCGTCGTCGTTTTTCACATCATCGGATATTTTATCTGATAAGAAATTTCGAAGCCTTTCACGCAATTCAAATTTACTGCCACTTAATGACATGCCATATTTTTTCAGCATTTCTGTGATCTGTTGCATCGTGAGCGAATCAACATCCACAGATAAATATTCGCCACCGCTATTTGTTATTCCCATTTTATTGTTTTATTACGTCGTCGCCTATGTTCCTGAAACTCGTCGCCTGGGATCCTTTCGTCGTTTTTCTTTCGTCGTTTACGTCTTAAATCTTCTCGTTATCCCACTTCTGACACCAATTTATAGGAAAAACAACCAACAATTCAAGTAATTCAGATTTAATAATTCATTAAAATAACACACACAAAAATATAAGTTTTCAGAACAAAGGCAAAACAAGGAATGAATAGAAACACTTTATTCCGTCTTCTCGAATCTCAATCGTCCCCACGCCGTTTTTTGCTCTCTTTCTCGTCCCTTTCGTTATCGCGTTGAAATATCCTTCTGTAATCAACGCGAAAATTGCTCTTATTGCACGATCACATCCTACATATATATATTTATATATATATATATATAAATACATATATATGCTTTCTTTTTTCAATTGTATTCTTATTTTATTTGCCATATTTCTCGTTCAAGCCTTTCATCTATATTCAAATAAAACAGAAGAGCGAATTGAAGAAGATACACTTTTCGTGCGTTACGAAGATGGGAGGTGGTCAAAACCATACTACGATTGCGGAGGAGGAAACATTTGGATGCTCACATACACTGTGCCATTTTTCGGCTATGAAAATGGAACATATTTTTTTAAGTAAGTGATGTTAAAATATACATACATATATGTACATGCGCGTTTTTTAGTGAAAATTTAAATGATTCAGTAGAGTTCGTTATATTATAAATAAATGAATACGGAAATTACCGAACTCTCTCAAGAGTATCTAAATTTTAAAATGGTGCGTGTTAAAATATGTCAGACCACAAGCAAGCAAAAAAATCGGTAATACCATATTGGTTTTGCGTTAATACAGGAACACAACATTGACATACATTGTACAAAGCAGTATGTGCGTGGTATAAGGTGCAGTTACTTATACCACGCACACATTGAGTGGCACTTCAGCCCATAACGGACCAGGGCCAAGCTTCTACAACAACTACTCGTGTTGTGCGTGCTACTGTTCTTCACAAGTAGAAGGGACTACAGTTTTTTGCTGACTCCGAACGGCGAGATTTGAGAAGCTTTTCACAGACAATTGATACTCTTTGAGTATTTTCAGCAACTCGAAAGAGGTGGTGCGTGAAAAATTGCGAGGTGTCCCGTCCGGGAATCGAACCCAGACTTTCTGCGTGGCGGTCGACGCATTTACCACTATGCCACGGCGACCACAGTTACTATCTGCAGTTACTTTGGCAATATTTTATTGAGCCTACAATGTCATATCTTCAAAATTTTCCGCAATGGAATTAGGTCAGATTTAGACTTTCAATGTGAAAATGAACCCAAAAATACAATTCATTTAGCCA
This sequence comes from Eristalinus sepulchralis, assembly GCA_944738645.1. NCBI lineage: Eukaryota > Metazoa > Arthropoda > Insecta > Diptera > Syrphidae > Eristalinus > Eristalinus sepulchralis. The sequence continues at coordinate 63,304,249 of OX122886.1, forward strand.
AGATATGATCCAAAATTTACCAAAAACTACTCAACTAAAACGGAATCCGATAGATAAATTTTGGTAGAGCTAGAGCAGTAGTAATACAGAACCTGTACTTCAGAGCAGAAAGCATTTAAAGAACTCTTTAGGAATGAATTGGAAGTAACAAGCACTGAATTTAGAAAAACGAAATAAAAAAAATTTTATAAAAGTTAAATTTAGCCTCTTTTTATTACATAATTTCGTATAGTTAAGGCTTTGCGCAAATAATTTTGTTTTGTTACTTGCAAGAGAGTATCAAAATATACGCAAATACTCCAAGTTTGTCTGGGAATGCGTTTAATATTACATACGTGCATAAAAAGTTGTTTCGATATAGTAAATATTTTCCGGCATTATTCGTAACATGAATAGTTCAGATGAAGACAGTATCAACTAATTTGAGTTTAATTCAGACTCAAATGAAATATTGTACTAATTGGGCGAAACGAAATATGTACATTTTCATAGCTAATTCGTTTTTGTTTATTAAAAACATAAAATAATAATAATTGAGTTGCACTACAGCCAACGTTGGCCCAGGGCCTAGATTCTACAACAACTACTCGTGTTGTGCGTGCTACTATTCTCTCACGAGTAGAAGGGGCCTACAGTTTTTTGCCGTCTCCGAACGGCGGGATTTGAGAAGCTTTTCATAGACAATTGATACTCTTTGAGTGTTGTCAGCAACTCGAACGAGGTGGTGCCGGGAATCGAACCTAGACTTTCTGCGTGGCGGTCGACCGAACTTCCCACAATCCCACGGTGACCACATTAAGAACATATATTATACATATATATAACCTTTTATATGTAATAATTAATAATTGAGTGGCACTAAAGCCCACAACGGACCAGGACCTAGCTTCCACAACAACTACTCGTGTTGTGCGTGCTACTGTTCTTCACGAGTAGAAGGGACCTACAGTTTTTTGTCGACTCCGAACGGCGGGATTTGAGAAGCTTTTCATAGACAATTGATACTCTTTGAGTGTTGTCAGCAACTTGAAAGAGGTGGTGCCGTGAAAAAATGTTAGGTGTCCCGTCCGGGAATCGATCCCAGACTTTCTGCGCGGCGGTCGACGCACTTACCACTACGCCACGGCGACCACCTTTTATATGTATTTCTAACAAAAATGGTTATTATTCTATTTACTACATTTTTTAAATTTGATGTTTCACTGATTAACACATAATATTGAAAAAACACACTCAAATAGGGGTACCTCAGGAATTGATATTGACCTAAGACGAGTAGATATAGATCAATGCCCACAAAGAAATACACCTGGTGCGACTCAACCACTAAACATATTTGCAGGAACAGATAAATGCAAGCAAAGGACAACAATGGTAAATATTGTATCCTAATATTTTTAAAAAATTTTATATACTCGTATTATCCACTCACTTGTCGACATATATACGGATAAAAGTACTCTATACAAATATATTTATTATTTTTAAAACATGCAGCTGTTTATTTTTTGTTTTAAATATGCAATGTGTACATAATAATTTGATTTATTGTTTTTTTTTCAAATAATTACACAAAATTTCCTACATAAACAAACAACGATAACTATGTTAGGATCACTATGTGTATAATTAAATACGTATATAAATATAGATAATTTATATGCATGTTATTCATATTCATATAATTCATGTATTGCCCTAATGACCTTTATCGCAATCTTATTTGCAAATTCTTATAAGTTTCCTTGTCCTATAATTTTTAGTGCGAAGCCTTAAAAGGACTTGGTTTCAGACGTGGATCTTACAAATGCGTTTGTCGTAAGGGATTTTACTTTCCAGACACCCTATCTCTTCAAAAATTTTTTAATGGCAGCGTATTAGAAGAAGAATATGAGAAATTAATGTTGGTAAGTCAATAAGGTATTTTAAACGTCTTATCTTATCTTTAACAAAGACGAGATGAGTTTTCGTATATGTTATTTTCGTAAATAGCTTCGCAAAATTACTTAAAATTTATTACGTATTTACTTAACAATTTTGCTTTGACTTTAGGGTAAAAACTCAACCTATAATATTGCGCAAGAATATGAATGCTTGCCATGTGCTGAGGGTTGTGAATCATGTGAGGATAGTTCACCATGTATCGCAGCTTTAAATTGGCCAATGCGAACCAGCATCTTAGTTTTGGCATGTACTATTATAGGATTATTACCTCCTGCTGCTTGGTTCACATTTCGATATCAACAAGTTAAGGTAATGTTGATGTTGGTAAATAAGGAGGACCTTAAATTAAATACTTGTTATCTACTTTGCAATATGGTTTATTAAACAATATTTAAATGATGATGAGTGAATGAAATATAATACACACTTTTGTGTGCACTCAATTTAACATGAACTCAGCAAAGTTTATACGAATCGAAGTGCTAAAATAGTATTTACAGTCTAAATAAGTTTCATGAATTGCAATGTCCAGTCCACAGTTTGAGTTTAAACGCAAAAGAGTTAAGACTGAATTTCACTTTTAATCTAAAGTCAAAGAAGTTTAATTTATCTTTGATTTAGTTCAATTAGACGGTGTTTAGAAAATCTGAGTGGCAACACAAAATTGCCTAAATATTGACATCCAGTTAGTAAAAATTTATATTTCAAAATTGTACGTTAAAAAAACCTCTATTTTTTTAAATTTGTCCTTTTCCCCGTACAAATAACAAAGAATAAATAAAAATATACATAATAAAAATGATAATAATAAATAATAATAATAATAATAATAATAAACATTAAATAATATATATAATAAATAATAAATGATAAATAATAAATAATAAATAATTAATAAATAGTAAATAATAAAAAATAATAAATAATAAATAATTCATAATAAATATTAAATAATAAATAAAAATTAAAAAATAATAAATAATAAATAATAAATAATAAATAATAAATAATAAATAATAAATAATAAATAATAAATAATAAATAATAAATAATAAATAATAAATAATAAATAAAAAATAATAAATAATAAATAATAAATAATAAATAATAAATAATAAATAATAAATAATAAATAATAAATAATAAATAATAAATAATAAATAATAAATAATAAATAATAAATAATAAATAATAAATAATAAATAATAAATAATAAATAATAAATAATAAATAATAAATAATAAATAATAAATAATAAATAATAAATAATAAATAATAAATAATAAATAATAAATAATAAATAATAAATAATAAATAATAAATAATAAATAATAAATAATAAATAATAAATAATAAATAATAAATAATAAATAATAAATAATAAATAATAAATAATAAATAATAAATAATAAATAATAAATAATAAATAATAAATAATAAATAATAAATAATAAATAATAAATAATAAATAATAAATAATAAATAATAAATAATAAATAATAAATAATAAATAATAAATAATAAATAATAAATAATAAATAATAAATAATAAATAATAAATAATAAATAATAAATAATAAATAATAAATAATAAATAATAAATAATAAATAATAAATAATAAATAATAAATAATAAATAATAAATAATAAATAATAAATAATAAATAATAAATAATAAATAATAAATAATAAATAATAAATAATAAATAATAAATAATAAATAATAAATAATAAATAATAAATAATAAATAATAAATAATAAATAATAAATAATAAATAATAAATAATAAATAATAAATAATAAATAATAAATAATAAATAATAAATAATAAATAATAAATAATAAATAATAAATAATAAATAATAAATAATAAATAATAAATAATAAATAATAAATAATAAATAATAAATAATAAATAATAAATAATAAATAATAAATAATAAATAATAAATAATAAATAATAAATAATAAATAATAAATAATAAATAATAAATAATAAATAATAAATAATAAATAATAAATAATAAATAATAAATAATAAATAATAAATAATAAATAATAAATAATAAACAACAAATAAATAATATGATCACAACACTCAAGAGTTGACGTTGACGTTTAACCTACCATGAGATCTTATCTCGTTCATACTTAAGCTGTGAAACCCCAAACAATGTGAATCATACAAACAAAAATCAAAATGCATATTAATTTGCGCATAAGATTTGCAGATAAATTTGAAAGTTTTGAGTGGTCGCGTACGGTCAAGTTTGGAGTATTAAGGCGCTGCAAATGTTTAAAGTGAAAAAACAAAGAATTTATTTTATTAAATTATCCGCTGTTATTACAATTTTCTCAAACCCTAATAGGCACTGCATATTAATTTAACAAATAATGCACTTACTGTTGTTTTCTGGCATTATTTGTCTCTTTTCTGAAAACCTGTGAGATTTTAATTAAAACACTTATCGTTTTTTGTCGTAACAGTAAAAAAAGGATTCTCAAACAGAACTTAATTTAGAGGCTTTGTTTATTTAGTGAGTACTAGTTTTGTGGTCGCCGTGGCGTTGTGGTAAGTCCGTCGACCGCCACGCAGAAAGTCTAGGTCCGATTCCCTTAGGCGACACCTCGCATTTTTTCACGGCACCACCTCTTACTTTCACTCAAAGAGTATCAATTGTCTATGAAAAGCTTCTCAAATCCCGCCGTTCGGAGACGGCAAAAAACTGTAGGTCCCTTCTACTCGTGAGAGAACAGTAATACGCACAGCACGAGTAGAAATTGTTTGATTTTAAATGCATTTTTATTAATTCATTCTAAAATTACTTACATACATGCTAGACAAAAGTGCTTAAAACTAGCTTACAAATACAATCTACTGATCTTAATTCTAACCTACTGACTCTTCACGAGTGCTCTAAGCTACTCTAGTATATTTTTCTTTTTGCCTTTCGGCCTCTTATATTTTTAATTCTTAGCTTAAAAACTAACTACACATTTTTTTTAAATCCTTCAAGAAAAATTTTTATAAAAACTTGAATTTCAAAATTATCTTTATTTCTTAACCTACTTAAAATAACTACATCCTAAAACTAAACTAAAACTTATAGCTATATACAATTCAAACTAACCTAAAACTTAAGTCGACTTATATTTAACTTAACTATGTCCGTAAAACTAGTGGTCGCCGCGGCGTAGTGGCAAGTGCATCGACTGCTGCGCAGAAAGTCTGGGTTCGATTCCCGGACGGGACACCTAGCATTTTTCACGGCACCACCTCTTTCGAGTTGCTGACAACACTCAAAGAGTATTAATTGTCTATGGAAAGCTTCTCAAATCTCGCCGTTCGGAATCGGCAAAAAACTGTAGGTCCCTTCTACTCGTGAAGAACAATATCATGCACAACACGAGTAGTTGTTGTAGAAGCTAGGCCCTGGTCCGTTATGGGCTGTAGTGCCACTCAATTATTATTATTATTATTATGTCCGTTGCTTTTTAATTTTTTCTTTTTTTTTTATAATAACATGCTTAGCCTACGTGAGGTGGCCCTGTAAACTCAACTATTCCGTCTATTTGTTTGTGAAGTAAGCGGCATCGAACGCTGGTTCTGGTGTTACTACCAGTAGAAAACCGCTCTTTGGCAGAAACGGGCAGAAATCGCCCTACTGAACCGTAGGAGCTCCTCATGGCTGCGAGCGACGTCCGGCTCGTATTGGAGTTGCCTCTCGACTGTTCGGCGTGCGACGTGAACGATGATAGGGCAGCCTTCCCTATCTTGTATCAGGCCTTTAGCGTCCAAATAGAGGAAACCTTCAGGCGGAATGAAGCCGTTAAGACGTACCCGTTCATGGTACATTTAATTTGGGTAGTAAGCCCCAAAGATCAGACTGTTGGTTGAAGCCATGCCTCGAGCAGTGTGACTTCGTATCAACTTGATAATAAAATTATATATCCTTATAAGGTTTGCCTCGTTGTACAGAACCTCGTTGGGGTAGAAGTTCTTGTACTGGGATTCTGGTGTTCGATATAATCGGAGACAGGCCCGAAGACACTGCCTCTCGAACACCCTCATCTTTTCCATCTGGGAAGGACTCACGTTGAACCACACAGGACAACCATACACCATAATTGGCCGGATTAGGGCCATGTAGCAGATGACCTTCACTCTGGTGTTAAGTTAACTGCTGTAAAACAGTCCTCTTGCCATAGCGAAGGCCTTCTTAGCCCTGGTCAGAGCTGTATCTATGTGGATACCAGCATACAGATACTGGTCCAACCAGATGCCTAGATATCTGACTACACTTTTTACAGCTAATGGTCGTCCTTGTGGGTCAACTATGCAGAACTTGCGCTAGTTAATTTTCGTGTCCCTTGAGGCCCTGGACAGCGGGGTTCTAAAAAGGATAGTTTCACACTTCTGGTAGTTGATTTTAAACTTCCAGTCGTCGCAAAATCGCTGAATTGTATCGAAGTCGCGTTGCAACAAGACATTTATTACCTCTACCTTCGGACCTGATCTGTACGCGATTAGATCATCGGCAAACGCTATGATGTTAGGCATAGAACCTATGAGATCGCTAGTGAATATACTGAATAAGATCGGAGAACCAACAGCTCCTTGTTGCAGCCCATTTTTTATATGGAATACAGTAGTCGAAATTTCGTTGCCATTTTTCACAACAAACTTCCTACCTGTGACCATGTCATAGATCATATATAGCAATGTTCTATTGATGCCGAGCCTGACCAACTTAAGGAAGAGACCTTCTAACCATACGGTGTCGAACGCCTTCTCCATGTCGATCAGGCAGACGCCTGTACACTGGGTCTTGTTTCTATTCCACTGTATGTCGGAAACCAATTTAGACGCGGCATGAATGGTGTCGTGCCCCACCCTGAAGCCAAATTGGTTTTCCGGTATTACTTGTTTTTCCTCAACCCATTCTTTCAGGGCTTTAATGACTATCTTCTCGAATACCTTGCTTATGCAAGAAAGAAGACTTATAGACCAGAGATTTGTCGGGATGGAAGTGTCTTTATCCCGTTTCGGAATTGGCTGTACCACAGCTGTTTTGCAATGCATTACTCAACGCATTGTTAAACAGTGTTGTGTATACATCCACCGCCTCAGAGGGTAGATGGCGCAGAACAATATTTGGTATCCCATCCCATCATCCCAGTAGGTATTGTAGAAGCTAGGCCCTGGTCCCACGTGGGCTGTAGTGCCATCCAATTATTATTATTATTAGTTTTGTACGAGGATTTATTCTTTCACTAGTGGAGGGTACAGTTGTGAAATGGCAAAATTGGAAATCTTTTTTATGACAGCTAGTATTTTTTTTTTTTGGCTTTAACATACCTGCCTTGAAAGAGGTGTGTCATCTTCATCATCCGAAAATCTTTTTCCACGAAGACATTTTTTTAAATCCGGAAATAGGAAATAATCACTAGGGGCAAGGTCTTAACTGTAGGGCGGGTGTTGGATTTCTTCGAAACCACAATCTCGCGCAGCAGCCTCGGAAACTCGCGCCGTGTGAACCGGAGCCTTGTTATGAAGAAGCAACACACCCGCTGCGAGTTGACCCCGTCTTTTTTATTTACTCACGCAAATTATGCAAAGTGGAAGCGTAGGATGTGGCGTTGATTCTTTTGTACTCGATGAGCAAGATTCCCTTTGAGTCCCAAAAAAACTCTGGCCTTAGATTCCCGGCAGACGGAGTGACTTTGAACTTCTTCGTGGGGTTTCATAGGTCATAGTGGTGGACCCATGTTTCGTCCTCAGTAACAATTTGATCCATAACGCCGTCCACGTTCTCAATTTTTTCTGAGGCGCTGTGAGCATTCGTGGCACCCACCTTGCACTGACCTTTGAAAGGCTAAGATGGTCATGAAGAATGGTGTGAATGGTACTAATTGAAAGCTTGGTGATCTCTGCCATCATTTCCACGTTTATTCCTCAAGAACAAGTTTTTCGACTTCTTTGATGTTTTCTCCCGTACAAGCAGTAGCCGGGGCGCCGGAGCGGGGTTCGTCTTCAATGCTCTCTCTGCCTCTCTTGAACTCACTCACTCACTCACCACTTTTGCACAGTTGATAATGAAGGTAATAATGAAGGTGCGGAACCCTGGGTAGGCACTGATTGGTATCAACCTGGCGATGCCCAGTTGTTGTAACTGTTTTCCCACACATCAACTGTGCTTATAGTACCTCCACGTTGGTAGCCACCGGGTACTGGTTGTTGTTCATCCGAACTCAACTTGCAAAACCTATAAGTGCGACCTCCGCCCAAGCGGTATAAAAAAGGGCCTGGTCCTCCAGGTTGGGGGTGTGCGTCGGGGTAACTGCCCGGCCACATTTAAAATATAAGTTACGAAACAACCGAATGCCTCGGATATGGATGGATACACTATTGACGACCCTCGCAAACGTATAAAGGACAATGACTTACGGATCTGCACGTGGAATGTGAGGTCCCTAAACAGACCACGTGCAGCCGATGAACTTGCGGAGGCCCTGGACTGCTATAAAGCAGAAATTACCGCAATCCAGGAAATGCGGTGGGATGGGCCGGGCAAGAGAAGAGTGAGAAACTGCGACATATTCCACGGCGACTGCTACAGGGAGAGAGGGAAACGCTTATTTGGATGCGGTTTTGTTGTTCGAGGCAGACTTAGGCAAAAAGTCTTAAGCTTCCAATACATAAGCGAACGCCTCATAACAATCCGCATCAAGGCTAAGTTCGGAAATATAAGCCTCATATGCGCCCACGCCCCGACAGAGGAAAAAGATGACAGCAGTAAAGAAGACTTCTATCACCTCCTAGAAAGGACATACGATCGATGCCCCAGCTACGACACCAAGATCTTTCTAGGAGATTTCAACGCTCAGCTGGGAAGAGAAGAAGTCTTTGCTAAAGTCATCGGAAGACACAGCCTGCACGCCAACACCTCCGGAAACGGACTCAGGCTAGTTGACTTCGCCTCGGGGCGAAATCTCTCTGTGGCCAGCACGCGGTTCCCACACCTCAACATTCATAAAGGGACCTGGCGATCACCTGGTCAATCAACCGTCAACCAGATTGATCATGTTGCGATCGACGTCAGACACTCCTCCAATATTCTCGATGTCCGAACATTCCGAGGCGCAAACATCGACTCGGATCATTTCCTTGTTGTAGCCAAGGTAAGAACCCGGATATCGAGAGAGCAACGGAGTCGAGATAGGCCAAAACGGTTTGACGTCGGAAAGCTACAATCGCAGCCGATCGCTAGAGCCTTTACCGATCGATTCTCCCTGAAACTGTCTCAAAGTTCGACGCTGCCTGCACAAACAATAGAAGACAAATGGAAACGCTGTCAAGAAGCCATCAAAGAGGCCGCCATTGATGTGTTGGGTTTCAAGCCACCACCTAAGAGGAACCCATGGTTTGACGACGAGTGCAGGCGGGCGCATGCAGCCAAACAGGAAGCTTACAAGGCAACGCTGCATCGAACGACGAGAGCTGTTTGTGAGCTCTACAAACAGAGAAGAAGGGAAGAGAACCGGCTTCTCAGAAGAAAAAAGAAAGAGCACGAGAAGCGCGCGGTCGAGGAAATGGAGAGGTGCTATGGCAGGAATGACGTCCGAAATTTTTACCGCAAGATAAAACAGTTATCTGGCGGTTACAAACCTCGGACTGAAGCCTGCCGGGACCAAAATGGACAACTGGTGGTAGAGTCCCAGTCGGTGCAGAGAATCTGGAAGGATCATTTCTGCAGACTCCTAAACGGCGATGACGACACAAATCCCGCTGTTAGGCAGAATGTTCCACTCAATTTGGACGACGATGGACAAGAATCCCGTCCCCCCGACCTCGACGAGGTCAAGATAGCAATATCGAGACTGAAGTCGAACAAAGCTGCTGGCGCGGACGGACTATCCGCAGAGCTGTTCAAAGCGGCTGGGGATGAGCTGGTTGGGTGCATGCACCAGCTCATCTGTGAGATATGGTCGGAGGAAAGCATGCCCGACGAGTGGAATCTCAGCATCGTATGTCCGGTCCACAAGAAAGGAGACCCCTTCGACTGCGCCAACTATCGAGGGATCAGTTTCCTTAATATCGCATATATGATTCTCTCTGCCGTATTGTGTGAGCGCCTGAAACCGTTCGTCAACAACCTGATAGGTCCTTATCAGTGTGGTTTCAGGCCAGGGAAGTCCACAATCGACCAGATCTTCACACTGCGGCAAATCCTGGAGAAGTCCCAAGAAGTAAAAATCGACACCCACCATCTATTTGTCGATTTCAAGGCCGCGTATGACAGCGTGCATAGAGACGAGCTATACAGTGCCATGTCTAGTTTTGGCATCCCTACCAAACTCGTCAGATTGTGTAGGATGACGATGTAGAACTCTCGCTGCTCCGTCAAGGTCGGTAGCGAACTCACCGAGACCTTCGATGTCAAAAAAGGATTTAGACAAGGCGACGCGCTGTCGTGCGACTAACATCATTCTTGAGGGGATCGTGCGTAACTCACACGTCAACACCAGAGGCACGATCTTCCACAAGTCCGTTCAACTGCTAGCTTATGCGGATGACATTGACGTGATCGGCCGAACTCAGCGAGCCGTCAATGAGGCGTTTGCTAGCATCGAAGCGGAAGCAGCTAAAGTGGGACTGGTGGTAAACGAGGGAAAAACGAAGTACATGCTGTCATCAAAGAAGGACGCAGAACATCGACGTCTCGGACAGAGCGTCACTATGGGCAGCAGACGTTTCGAGGTGGTCAAGGACTTTGTCTACCTCGGCTCCGCGGTGAATAGGGACAACAACATCAGTACCGAAATCAAGCGCAGAATCACTCTTGCCAATCGCTGTTTCTTTGGGCTTAAGAGGCAATTGAGTAATAAAGCCCTCTCCCGAACGACCAAAGTGACTTTGTACAACACCTTGATCATCCCTGTCCTGCTTTACGGCGCAGAAACCTTGACGTTACTAAAAGCGGATGAGGAGAGAAAAGTTCCGCGTGCGATTTTTGGTCCTGTTTGCGTTGATGGCATCTGGAGGAGAAGATTCAACCACGAACTGTATGGGCTGTACGGCGGCATGAACCTAGTCAAGCGTCTACGGATACAACGCTTAAGGTGGCTAGGCCATGTAGAGCGGATGGACAACACTGCCCCGGCCCGAAGAGTCTTCGAATCCGAGCCACAGGGACAACGCAACAGAGGACGTCCTAGACTGAGATGGCGCACACAAGTGGAAAAGGACCTCAACCAACTTGGAGTGCGCAACTGGAGGCAGCTGGCAAGAGACCGTACTAGCTGGAGAGGCATGTTGGTTGAGGCCCAGGTCCATCCCGGACTGTAGCGCCATCCGAAGAAGAAGAAGAAGGAACCTTGGTAAACAGCCATCATCTTCTTATATGAAATTTTATATATATGCACTTGATAAATAACTCAATTTATATTTATACAACCACAGGATCACTCCGATACCAAGAATATATTGAAAGCCCCTCGTAGAATCTTCTGTGTGTGCGTCAATACCCAATACGCTCCGGCACTCGCAACATCATATTGCTAAAACGAAAATAAATTGTATACAAATTTCCCATTGTATAATGGGAAGTAATATTAACAAAGTTCTACTTGAAAATGTGTAAGTTATGCCGTCACAAAGGATACTTGTGCCGACAATTATCAATATGAGCTGATATATGTTGTGAATAGGATAGTAGCATTCCATGTTGTCCAAAGGAAACAAAATTAAGTTTTTCTGAGGATGTTCGGTAAAATGTTTTGTTGTGGGACAACGCACACACCGCCATAAAAAATACCAGGCGGTGTTCGTGTTCTGGGTATTGTAAATTTGTATTTGCATTTTAAAATTGGGAATTACAATTTTATGATTCATCAAAATTAATTTTTGTTCTAATTTAAGGACTACACTATATACATGTTAACTGTTAGAAATGTTAAACTTATGCTTTGAAAACGAAAAACCTTGTGGAATCTGTGCGAACTCGAATATAGCTTAATTAAATCTTTTTTTTGCATATTTGAAACACTTCTTAAAGTGAAATTAAAACACTTTTTAAAAAAGTTGTAAGAAATTTCCCAGTGAATAACACAATCTGCTTTTGTTGGGTATAAAATGTTGATAAAACATTTCTACAATCTACTACAGTATATTCTATTTTTGTATCATTCCTTGTTCTACTTATTCCTTTACTTTTTACTTGCTTTTTTCCTTTTCTCAGGTGCGGACATAATTTTTGAATTAAAATAAAAGAATTTAATAAAATCTTTGTGTCATTTTTGCGCAACTCAACTGGTTATGGGCCCAGTCCTTTACAATCACAAAATAATTTGTATTTAACATTTATCTTTACTGACCCGGCAATATACAAAACTTTAACATCATCATGGGTACACCGAGTGCACATGGCAGAAGCCCTCTCCTGAATGGAGAAAATTATATCACATGGAAGGCACAAATGGAAGATGTGCTGCATCCGTTAAGATTCCTTCAATATGTAAAGGATGAGGTTACAATCACAAAATAATTTGTATTTAACATTTATCTTTACTGACCCGGAAATATACAAAACTTTAACATCATCATGAGTACACCGAATGCACATGGCAGAATCCCTCTCCTGAATGGAGAAAATTATATCACATGGAAGGCACAAATGGAAGCTGTGCTGCATCCGTCAAGAGTCCTTCAATATGTAAAGGATGAGGTTCCACGTCCGGAAAGAGCTGGAGAAAAGCAGACGCAATGGGATGACAAGGATTTGGATGCCCGTGCGGAATTGCTAATTTCAATGGAAGCAAGTATAGTGGCTTTGACAGCGAACCTAAAAACATCCAATTTTCTAGAGGAGTGCTACGATAAAAAAGGACCGCGCCAAAAGACCGAGAAATATCGCAAACTAACGAGTCCGGGAATGATTACAGGCCACTCCATTTGCAATAACGTACGTGAGTTTAAAACAATAACGAACAGGTTGAAGGAGTTTGGATGAGGATTTGGTTGTTGTAGTACTTCTAGATAGACTGTCAGAAGAAATCAGAGGCATTCGATCGGCATTTGATGCTGGAAGTAGGCGACAGAAAAAAGGAACCTCCAAGCAGTAATGTGTTTAGAGCCAGACACTTCAAACACCAAAAACAGAGAAAGCTGAGTCAATTTTACGTCAAATCTGAGAGTAATTATTTTCCTTATACCTGCAGAAAATGTGGGAAGCGAGGTTACATGGTTAAGGATTGCTGGAGCAAGAGTGACAAAGTCAGGCAAACGCATAATTGTCAACCAGTGGAACACCAATATTGCTTTATGGTACAAGAGTGTACAACACAGTCTGCCAAAATCTCAAGTGAATCAAATCATAGACATAAATTATGGTTCCTGGACAGCGGAGCAACTTCACACATGTGTGCAGAGTTGTCACGATTTGTCACCCTTAATTTAAGTAAGGAGCCTAACCAGGTGAAATTACCTGATAACCACCTAATCAATCTGAAAGGAAGCGGAACTGTGAAAGCTGGGGTCTGCGTTCGAAAGATAATTTACTTCTATAACACTTTATTAGTTCCAGAATTGACGGATAACCTCATATCGATCAGCAAAGCAACGGATCAAGGCTATAAAGTGGTCTTTGAAGGGGCTGGAGCAAACATAAGTCGAATCATTCAATCATGAGAGCTGATAAAAGGAACGACTTGTTTTATTTAATCACTGGTAAAAAAGCACACATTAGCAAAGCTACAGCTGGAACGCCTGTTTTTCGCTATGTCAACTTTAACTCCTTAAAGGAGCTGTTATCAAAAATCACTTGTACGACGTGTATTCGAGCGAAACAAACACAAACACCTTTTCCTAAAATCAATAAGAAGAAAATGTCACAGCGTCTGCAGCTAGTGCACTCAGACATCTGCGGCCCCATGCGCACGGAATCTCTTGGGAAGGCAAAATATTTCATCACGTTTATCGATGACTTCTCAAGAAGCATATTTGTCTACTTAATAAAACATAAAAACGAAGCCCTGCATGCAATTAAAACGTTCAAAATTTTTGCGGAGACCCAGACTGGCGAAAAACTCAAAATACTGACAACAGAAAACGGCCAGGAGTACTGCAGCAAGGATTTTCGAAATTTTGGTGCTGAATGTGATATTTTCCATCAAAAGCGTATTCTACATACGCCAGAGTAGAATGGAGTCGCAGAAAGGACAAATCGGATCCTGATTGAAATGGCCAGATGCCTCTTGAATGAAGGTGGACTACCTAAATTCATCTGGGGAGAATTGGTTAACACTGCGGCTTCTCTACGGAACCGATGCCCAACCAAAAGTAATGGAGATGTAACGCCGGAGGAGTTGTGGAGTGAATGTAAACCAAGTGTGATTTTCCTTAGGGAGTGGAAGAAAGGTTTACACCTTGAAAAAGGGATCTTATCTGTGAAAATTTTACTGCAAACCAGAGGAGGGAATTTTTGTTGGTTACGCAGCTGAGTCAAAGGCTTACAGAGCTTACGAGATAAACGAAGTGTGATCAAGAGCAGAGACATTTGATTTTTTAAAATGATGTCAACAATCAGGTGAAAAGTAATGAATTTAAGAATAGTAATTATTATTCATTCCCGTTTCAGGATAGTGCTGCGCCGTCTGATGCATTTCCTGAACCCACCAATAAAGGGAATAACAATAGTTCAGTTCAAGGTACGACGGCTATGGACCCTGAATTAAATGAAGAAAATTTAAACCAGGTGCGTCCTAATCCCGAAACAGTTAAAGATATCGAATTTTACAGCACGCTGATAGTTGATGCAGATCGAGTACGATTCACTACATAAAAACAACACATTGCCATTGCGATTGAATAAACGTTAGAACTGCATCATTTAGATATTTCTTTGGCTTATCTGAATGGCGACGTAGATGCTGTTATTGTTATATCTGAATGGCGACGTAGATGCTGTTATTGTTATAGAGCAGCCAGAAGGCTTTGTAAATGGTGACAGAGTATGCAAACTGAATAAAGCCATATACCCTTAAGGTTTCACACCCTCCAAATACGACAGGTGCATGTACTATAAGATTTTAGATGAAAATTTTACTCTGATCACAATGCTCTTGGACGACCTTCTCAGAGTTCAGCATGCTTAAGCAGTACCTAACTGAAAACTTCGACCTTGAGGTCAAACATTTCCCAGATAGTCTGCGCATCAGTCAAGTCGGATTGAGGACTGCAAGCCAAACCGATTGCCACTCACGGTGAACTTGAAGTTACAACAGGAACCGACGGTTCTCGGAGTGCCAAAGAAGATTGACAAGACAAAATACCGTCGTTTAATAGGAAGCCTATTGCACCTATCTACTTTCAACAGCCGGATTGCCTTCACAGTCAACGCGTTGTCATAATTTAACGGCGATCCCCGACAACAGCATTGGAATGCAGCGATGTAAGTCCTGCGAAAGATTGCTAGAATCGTGTATAAAAGGACATCAACGAATCTTCACGCTTTTGCTGACGCTAGTTGGGCAAGTGATTTCAATGACCGAAGATCGCAGAGCGGATTTGTTTTCATCCATGGACGTCGAGTGGTGCACTGGTGTTCGAAGGACCAAAGGATAGTGACTACGTCGAGCACTGAAGCGGAGTACGTAAATCTCAGTTCCGTGGGAAAGGAAGCAGTTTTTTTATTACAAGTGTTTGTATTCTTAAGAAACATGTTGTAATTTATAAGTAATACAGTTATGAACTTATGAATCAAAATTACAAAATTTGTAACATTAGATTGGTGTTTGATTGAAAGGCTAAAGCTTAAATGCAATAAAATTTTTATTAATACTCATTTTAGGGTTAAGGGTTAAAATTCCGAAAACCAAGTACCTAATAGTAAAATTCCTGGTAAGCCAAAAAACGTTGATTCAAATAAACTTTGCAGAGGATCATGTATAGGAGAAGAGGCGTCACCTTGCCAATCTGAAACTCCTTACAGGATTTGAAAAATGTGCTCAATCTGGTTAATGCGAATCATTTTTTTCGAATTCGTGATTTTTATTCAGTTTATGGCATATCTTTCCCCGGGTCACCAGGGAAGTAATCTAAGGCTTCTTGAAGTTCAATCAGTTTATATAGTATAATATTAAAATACCGGATATGATAGTGATAGATTGTACCAGGAAATTTTTAAAAAGAAGTATGACAATATGTTATAATCGAAGTAATAAGTATGTTGATTTTTCTGATATATTAAATCGTTAAAATGTAGTATGATTATACATCTAATTTAGTATAAATTGCTTTAGGTTGTCCGAGCGGCAAGCCCTGCTCTGCTGCGTGTTATAGCCATGGGCGCATTTTTTATCTACTTTACAGTAAGTAATCTAATATCTATAGTAAGTTTCGTTTCATGGCCGCAAATTATATATAACAATATATATTCATATATATAAATTACATTTAAGTTGTATAATTTTCTTTTAATAGACTATCGTCATGTATCCAAACCCATCTCTATATACCTGTACAGCGAAAATCTGGCTCAGAGAAATAGGTTTTTCTTTAACTTATGGCGCATTAATGTTAAAGACATGGCGGTATGTATATTTAAACTCAAAAAGTTGAAAATTGTATTTGCTTAATTCAACACTTTACTTCAAATACTGAATGTCAATTGTTAAAATATTATTTTTTTTACTGATATGTTCATTAAGTATTTGGCCTATTAAACTAGGTTTTTTATATTTTGCTTTTTAATCAAAAATGTTCGTCATATATTCTTTTCTTATTCTATAGCTGACTTATTTCAGTTTTGTTCGTTTTGTCTGGTTGTCCAGTGTGGTCTTATGAATTCCTCCTAATTACAACTTTCTGACATCCATTTACAAATGCAAATGTCCATATAAAACTTTCCAAAACCGTTATTAGGCAAATTTTTTTGTGATATACATAGTTCCATAACATAAGTCAAAACACTTTGACTACTTATATAGGGTGTTCCCTTACAATGGTATTTTTCGTGTGGAATACGGATAGAAAAGCATAATGTCTTGCGTAACTCTTTTGCTTGGGCATAGATAGGATTTGGGGTGGTTGCAAAATTTGTTGTATGTTGGATTTGTTAGATATATTTTAAATATTGTGGAAAATCAGGAGATAAGCATGAGTAAAACACACATATCCCGTACCTACCTTACTGTTCGCCACTACACTGATTCTTTTGAAGATCCCCTTAACAAAATTCACAAATTGAGAGCTGGCAACAAAATATTCTTATTACATTTTTCTTAAAATTCAAAGTGGTATAATTTAATATTTGTTTTTCAAGCAATATTAGTTGAGTTCTCTTCTTTTTAAAAGTGTTGTCTATTTAATAGAAATAAACGGACAAAGGACAAGGGATTAGCGAATGCCAATCTCCCCATTACCTCCATGACCATTTACCATTTACAATCCTCCCATTACAAATGCAAATATTCATATAAAACTTTCCAAAACCGTTATAAGGCTAAATTTCTTGTGATCTAGTTCCATACGTCAAAACACTTTGACTATTTATATAGGGGGTTCCCTTTAATAGAAATAAACGAACAAAGGATTAGCGGAAGCCAATCTCATCATTACCTTCATTACCATTTGCCATTTACAATCCTCCCATTACAAATGCAAATGTCCATATTAAACTTTCCAAAACCGTTATAGGGCTAAATTTCTTGTGATCTAGTTCCATACGTCAAAACACTTTGACTATTTATATAGAGTTTCCCTTACAATGGTATTTTTCGTGTGAAATACGGATAGAAAAGCTTGATGCCTTGTGTAACCCTTTTGCTTGGGCATAGATACGATTTGGGGTTTAAATAGTTAAAAAAAAACACACAAACCAAAATGCGATTATCCAGTGAAATAAAGTACAGAAATAATACATTAAATCAATTAACAAATTTCAAAACAAAATAAACCGACCTTTCTTCTTATTTGTTGCCTTGAGAAAATTTGAATATTTTTTTGAGGTGGCATGATAAGTTTGTCTCATAATTTTTTTTTATTTTATGCGCAAAAGATTGCTACTGTAATTATGATACCTGTTTTAATAAAATCAACAAAAGCAACATTTAAAATTCGGTGCTTCATGATAAGGTTTTATGAGTAAAATAATGAGAGAATATGTGTAAAAATCAATTTCTTAGGCTGTGGCTGTACACTTATTTGGCCATTCGTATTTTGACTGTTGAATACCCTTATTTGAATATAGTTTTTATCACTCTCATTTAAAGTCATTGTTTTTAGGAATTATGAATATAAATATATTATAAAATGGGTGAAACCAACACATGCATGTTATGTTAGTTTTGAATGCATTTTTGTTATTGTCTTCATAATTCACTTGCATGCTAGACGAAAATATTAATGTTTTGATCTCAATTCTAACTTACTGACACTTAACGAGCGCTCTAAGCTAACCTAGGATTACTTATTTTTTCTAAATGTCTTTCGGCCTCTTTTATTTTATTTGTTTATTATTTAAATCTAAGAACTTGGAGCATGCATATTATGTTATATAATACGTATTCAGTAGAAAACATAGAGCTTGTATAGAAAGAGGAGAATTAAACTTATCGGAGTCCTTCACTTGATCAGTTGTATAACCTTAATAACTGAATTTTATTATATGTTTGTGAAACAGTGGTGTATAATAGTATTTATAAAAATATATCCTACATTTCTGCTTTACTGATCATTAAATTTCCCCGATTAAAATTACATACATTAAATGCAAAATTTTCATCTACAAATTTTATAACAACTTCGTATCAAACAGTTTAAAACTTTAAAATGCCAAAATTTATCAAATCCAGCAAGTTATAGTTTCAGTTACGTGGGCTATTCTTAAAGTTAATTAGTACTTTGGACTTTACAATACTTCTATTCGAAAAGATGATCGAGACGGATAACCCTTTTGTGAATGTTTGCAAAACATGTTTTTATTATATCCATCATCCCGCTAATATATTTACTCATTAAAATCCCTATCAGAAGCACTATTTTCTCTGATGTTGTACAAGTGTTCGGACAAAACTACAAGTCGATCAATCAATCCAAATATTGAAAACGATTTGTTTACTAAATTACATGTAGTTTGAGCGTCCATATTTGTAATTAATAATGACACGATCATCATGTAAATCCTTTCAACAAATTTGATTGCCTCATAACACTGCTAACACTGGTCTGTCCACTCCTTATGTGATTCCAACGATAATTGCTATCACTCTCACTTAAATTAATATTTTTTTCTAATCTATGGAAACTATACTTATTTTTTTAAATACGCAAAAAACAATGCTTACACAATGTCTTGCTATATGTATTCAGAAGTATAGTGCTGTGAAACAGTATAAGTTTTTCCATGTAACGAAAAAATCCAACGAGAACTACGAAAATCAACCCAAAGTCTTAATCGAAATGGATATTCAGTTTTTTCTCAAATTCCTTCACTTTTGTTCGTTTGCTACCGACCTTAGAAGAGGTAACGTCCCTCGGAAATCGAACAGACAATAGTTTTCCGAATGGAATCTTACCATTTGCAATACTTGTATTTGTATATTTTAAGTATACACTTTATTAGGTTCAGGTGTAATGTAAACTTTGACCTAGAGTTCCTCATAGACAAAGGAAGCTGTTTCGTTAGACGATCTTGTGTCTTATATATTAGAAGGTTTTAAATATAAGTTACAATGTAAGGTATTCTTTAAAATATGTTATGTTATAAAATAGAGTTTCCAATGGGTGGCTTTGAATATTCGTCAATTAAAAAAAAATGAAATAACAGTTCAGAAGATACCACAATTTCAATCTCAAATAATCAGTATGATACGCAGCATTGGAAAGAAACAAAAAAGGAGAACATGTTGTACTCTTAACAGAAAATGGCATTTACAATATGTATTAACATATATTTAAACAGGCGCTTGGTTCCAAATTCCAAACAACTATGATTGCAAATGGTTGCGATCTACATATTCGACCTTAAAAACTATTTCCTTGAAAGTATTTCATAACTCACCGATATCAAAAGCAGCGAATAAAATTACTACTAAATTTATTCTCTTTATTTTATTTATATTGTGCGCTGCTTCAAATTGTCCAAAGTAGCATTTATAGTGCAACAAGTAGAGACTGAGGTCCTACATGCATAAATATACTGAAAATGAAAATACATAATAATCGTAAGCGTTAATAGATATAAACAAATCTATCTTCTGACATATGAAGTACTGAACGTCAAGTGGAAGGAGCCATAAGTATATCATGTCCACCAACGTATTTGGTGTACATGATATATACATTTCTACGAGAAAGAAAGTTTGGGGATGTTTATTTATTCTCATAGGCTCATAGCCTAATCTCAAATGATGCATGATGTGATAGTAAAACTTTATGGCTTTTAAATTGTTTGAATCATTTATCTTAAATTCTTGTGGTAGTGCTTTTAGAGCTAATGTGTGTTCCAGAGAGTGGCGTAGTGGTTAAGTGCGTAGACTTACACGTTTTCGGTCCCAGGTTCGATTCCGGAACTCTCATATTTACTAACCACCCCTTCCGAATTGCTATAACTACACTCAAATAGTAATCATTACCTGTAAGAAGCTTCTAAAATTACGCCGTTAGGAGGCGGTTTGGAGATCACTTATTTTTGTGTGGACAATACTCATACAGCACGAGTGGTTGCTGAACAAGGCGAGCTTTGTCCTCTTGTGGGTTTTAGTGGCACCCCAAGGTAACTTTGAAGTCATTGTATTGTATTTTTTGGATGTTGGGAATCACTGTACTGGAGAGCTAAGACTCAAAGATTGGCCCATTATAGTACCAGGCTATAATTGTTGTTAATATCATTTTATTTTAATGAACATTAATTTTTGTGTTTGAAAAGTCTGCTTGTATAAATATCATCTTAAAAAATTTCATGTACATGATTTTAAGTTACGTTAGATTATTTATGTAATACTTATACACAAACATATACAAAACAAAACAACTTTCCTCCCGAGCAGTTTGGTTTCAGGAAAAATCACAGCACTACGCATCAAGTTTTAAGAATTTGTAGGACGGTTAAGCAACAGCTTATCTTTAAAAAGTCTACTGGCTAAGTCCTCATTGACATTGAAAAGGCCTTTGATTCAGTGTGGCAAAACGGCTTAATATACAAACTGATAAAATTACATTTTCCAAAACACCTTATAAAAATTGTACAAAGCTTTCTGTTTAATCGAGTCTTCAAAGTAAAAACCTGTCCCAGCCGGAGTCCCACAGTCCCTTCTTCGAATACTACAAACACTGGGAGATAAAAATTAATGTTGATAAGTGCATTGCTATTTTCTTCACCCGAAGAAGACTTGCTCGTTACTTGCCTACTGGAAGTCTCAACCTAGACAATAGTATAATACCGTGGGTCAATACTGTAAGGTACCTAGGGGTGTACCTAGACCAGAAATTGACCTTCGGTTGTCACCTTCGAGAGACTTTAGCTAAGATAGAAGTTCTTATAAAAATGCTTTATTCATTTATAAATCACAAGTCATCTCTTAATGCAAAGAACAAAATAATCATTTTTAATATTTAATATTTAATATTTAATATTTAATATTTAATATTTAATATTTAATATTTAATATTTAATATTTAATATTTAATATTTAATATTTAATATTTAATATTTAATATTTAATATTTAATATTTAATATTTAATATTTAATATTTAATATTTAATATTTAATATTTAATATTTAATATTTAATATTTAATATTTAATATTTAATATTTAATATTTAATATTTAATATTTAATATTTAATATTTAATATTTAATATTTAATATTTAATATTTAATATTTAATATTTAATATTTAATATTTAATATTTAATATTTAATATTTAATATTTAATATTTAATATTTAATATTTAATATTTAATATTTAATATTTAATATTTAATATTTAATATTTAATATTTAATATTTAATATTTAATATTTAATATTTAATATTTAATATTTAATATTTAATATTTAATATTTAATATTTAATATTTAATATTTAATATTTAATATTTAATATTTAATATTTAATATTTAATATTTAATATTTAATATTTAATATTTAATATTTAATATTTAATATTTAATATTTAATATTTAATATTTAATATTTAATATTTAATATTTAATATTTAATATTTAATATTTAATATTTAATATTTAATATTTAATATTTAATATTTAATATTTAATATTTAATATTTAATATTTAATATTTAATATTTAATATTTAATATTTAATATTTAATATTTAATATTTAATATTTAATATTTAATATTTAATATTTAATATTTAATATTTAATATTTAATATTTAATATTTAATATTTAATATTTAATATTTAATATTTATTATTTAATATTTATTATTTAATTTAATATTTAATATTTAATATTTAATATTAAATATTTAATATTTATTATTTATTATTTATTATTTATTATTTATTATTTATTATTTATTATTTATTATTTATTATTTATTATTTATTATTTATTATTTATTATTTATTATTTATTATTTATTATTTATTATTTATTATTTATTATTTATTATTTATTATTTATTATTTATTATTTATTATTTATTATTTATTATTTATTATTTATTATTTATTATTTATTATTTATTATTTATTATTTATTATTTATTATTTATTATTTATTATTTATTATTTATTATTTATTATTTATTATTTATTATTTATTATTTATTATTTATTATTTATTATTTATTATTTATTATTTATTATTTATTATTTATTATTTATTATTTATTATTTATTATTTATTATTTATTATTTATTATTTATTATTTATTATTTATTATTTATTATTTATTATTTATTATTTATTATTTATTATTTATTATTTATTATTTATTATTTATTATTTATTATTTATTATTTATTATTTATTATTTATTATTTATTATTTATTATTTATTATTTATTATTTATTATTTATTATTTATTATTTATTATTTATTATTTATTATTTATTATTTATTATTTATTATTTATTATTTATTATTTATTATTTATTATTTATTATTTATTATTTATTATTTATTATTTATTATTTATTATTTATTATTTATTATTTATTATTTATTATTTATTATTTATTATTTATTATTTATTATTTATTATTTATTATTTATTATTTATTATTTATTATTTATTATTTATTATTTATTATTTATTATTTATTATTTATTATTTATTATTTATTATTTATTATTTATTATTTATTATTTATTATTTATTATTTATTATTTATTATTTATTATTTATTATTTATTATTTATTATTTATTATTTATTATTTATTATTTATTATTTATTATTTATTATTTATTATTTATTATTTATTATTTATTATTTATTATTTATGATTTATTATTTATTATTTATTATTTATTATTTATTATTTATTATTTATTATTTATTATTTATTATTTATGATTTATTATTTATTATTTATTATTTATTATTTATTATTTATTATTTATTATTTATTATTTATTATTTATTATTTATTATTTATTATTTATTATTTATTATTTATTATTTATTATTTATTATTTATTATTTATTATTTATTATTTATTATTTATTATTTATTATTTATTATTTATTATTTATTATTTATCATTCATTATTTTTTATATAATTATTTTTTTACATCTCTTTTTCTTCTATTAAATGGAGGTTTTTTCCATAGTTGTTCCTCCAAGATAGATTCAACTTACCGAACTGCATATCTTACTTGTAAAACAATTGTATTTTCAGCAGTAAGGTTTCTATAAAACCATATCTCTGTGCTAGCTAGAGATAACTTTGTTAAAATATTGTCAAACTATGCAGCCAATAAATATCAATCTATCTTTAAAAACCATTTTTAACTTTCTGTTTTCTTTTTAGCATTTCCGTAATATTCCGCGTTCGATCAGCCAAAGCCGTTAAAATAACAGATGCGGCTTTATTGAAACGATTGGGAGTTATCTGCGGAGTAATTGGAACATTTTTATTAGTTCGGACATTGGTATCGCCACCAGATGTAGTAGTAGGCAGAACAGCTGACGACTTAAAAGCATTTCTGTGCAAAACAGATTGGTGGGATTATACTTTTACATCAAGTAAGTTTTTATTTATACACATGAAAGGAAGGTATATGAAGCTCAGCCAAAAGTTAAATTAAAGCTCTTGGCTAAGTTATTTCCATAAATTATGTGAAAATTCAAGCGAAAACGGAAAAGTATTAAACAGATAGCAAAAAATCATAATATTTACAAGACCGTAATTAAATGTCCATAAATACGAGTATCACATGCATTGCGGATGAGCTATTCGCCCAATGCAGGTCGTGAATTGAACATCGCCAGGTCACATGTTGCACACATTGGGAAGTCCGCAATCCATTGCACCGTTTCACGAATAGATTATGATCTTTTTCGCTTTCCGTTCTTAATTAGTGGTGTTTTTTTTCGACAATGCCAAGGACCCTAAAAACAGTTCAAACGTAAATTTTTCGGAATGAGATCGACGTGTACATCCATTGACGAATCCTGTCCATAACTATGGCTACATAATATATCTGGAAATAAGCCTGTTTTATAAATGGATTCCATCGTCAATGTACACTCTTTATTAATGAAATGTCGCGAAGTAGAGTATATTTTGTTTTCTTACCACCCATTTGAAGGTCACTTTTCATAGAAAAAGAGTTATTGTCGATGACTTATTTGGATGGCGCTACAGCAACGAAAAGTTTGAAAAGTGAATTAATCCAACTCGAAAGTCAAACTTAGAACTTAATGCATAGAAATTTAAGCACTTTTTATTTATTTAATATCATTTATTTACTTTAATTTTTCTAGTGGAAGTACTTTTTCTGGCATGGGGAGTTCGATTGTGCATAATGGTTCGTAAAGCACCATCCGAATTCAATGAAAGTCGGTTTATATCGATGGCAATTTACAATGAATTTTTGTTAACTTGTTTCTTGAATGTCTCAATGTGAGTTAAAACAATATGAACATAATAACTTACTCTTAAATGATAAACGCAAACATTTTTCTATTTTTCCATTTCAGGTTATTTTTACAATCACCAGCAAATCCTGATCTTTTATATATAATATTCTTTTGTCATACCCAGTTGACAGTGACTTTACTTCTGGGATTGATTTTCGGAAGCAAAGTATGTAAAAGTTCGGTTTTACGAATTTAATTGCCATGGAAAGTAATATACAATTAGAATAGTTAAAATTAGTGTATTTGGATTGTGACAAATACACAAATTTTTCAACTCTTGTAAGAAAAATAATACTTGCGGAATCTCTGGTATTCAACCATCAACAAACAAGTTGAGAGACATCATGCATATACATATAACTGTAATTGGTTTATAATAATAACAAAATAAAAACAATATTCTTTTGTTACACCCAGTTGACAGTGACACTTCTTCTGGGATTGGTTTTCAAAAGCAAAGTATTAAAGAATGCATTGTTAACAACTTAATCGCGATTGAAACTGATAAACATTATTAATATGCATAGAATGAATGCATATGTGACTGTAGAAGTGTTGTTGAAGTTTTAACTACACATACTGTAATTGTTTGTTAATATTCCTACATGTTAATTTCAGGTCTACATCGTACTACGAAGTGGAAAAGCTCATCAGGAGTCCATAGGAATGGGAAACAAATCATCTGGGGCAAAATTTAACTTTCGACCACAAGTTCGAACATTTGCGAATCCAAGTTCGGCAACAACTTCCACTGCGCAACTCGGTAAGAGGAAATATCATAGTAATCCTTAAAAATATAAAAAAAAAATAATATATTTTGAAATAGGTCAATTATACAAAGCTAAGAAAAGAATTCGTGTCATATAACAAAATGAAGATTTATAATTTAAATAAATAATAACAATAATAATAATTATTGAGTGGCACTACAGCCCACAACGGACCAGGGCCTAGCTTCTACAACAACTACTCGTGTTGTGCGTGCTACTGTTTTTTACGAGTAGAAGGGACCTACAGTTTTTTACCGACTCCGAACGGCGAGATTTGAGAAGCTTTTCATAGACAATTGATACTCTTTAAGTACTGTCAGCAACTTGAAAGAGATGGTGCCGTGAAAAAATGCTAGGTGTCCCGTCCGGGAATCGAACCCAGACTCCGTTATGTTATAAATGCCAATAATATATATGATTTTATTTAATCATTTGTATAAATTATATATGCATGTGATTTAACAGGACTTAAAAATACACCAATGTGGATTCGACGTACGATTATACTTTACGTAATTTTTAAAAACCTTAAGTTTCTTCCCTAACTTCTAATTCCACCTGTGGGCTTGGAAAAACAAAACAACACAAGCGCACCTTCTAATTGTCATTTCTATTCCTACTTTCACATTATATATGGGTTGTAGTGCCACTCCATTATAGTTACATATTTCCTTTAAAGCTAGAATCATTAGTTTATTATTATACTTATTTGTTAACAGAAACTTGGTAAAATTTAAGCGCCATACATACTAAATTCAACATTTTAAACACATTAAACAAATTTAATATATAGCAGTGAATTTAGAACAAGATTTTTCTTACGATTCCGGGCATGCAAAATATATATTGCAAAAGAAATAGGACCAGCAACTATGTCGTAATGCTACTGTAATCTAAATATATGTGCCTCTTCATTTGGTTCGTGACTAATAAGATTATTACAATTCCTTTTCTAAAATAATGTCGGTTGGAGTAAAACATAATACTTGTTTGTACTTAACATTAATTATTTTCTATTATTTATGTACTTTGCTTAATTTATCGCATGACTTCTAACTTTTGCTATTTTATTTCAGAAACGAAACTATCCGATCAAGAAGCACTGGAAGAAGTTCGTTTACTTAGTGTGCAGTTGCAACGTATTCAAGAAATGGCCCCACCAAAAGGCGTGGCTGTGATGACAATATCACAATTGCTTGATGGTCTTAAATCATCTTCTAACAGCCAGTCACAAGTAACATCTAAATCTCAACCACAATCTACAACATGCAACGTTCAAATGTTTTCTATGAGTAGTGATATTCAAAAATTTCAGCAAAATAACAATTACCCAACAATTCTCCCAGTGGTAACAATGGGCACTGAACCCCAAATGATAAACTTAATATCAGTTGTAGAAAAGTCTGTGAATACATCTATGACAGGGGAAGACTTTATGAAACATAAAGTTCAAGATAATGAATATACGCAGTGCAGTAATTGTAAACAATTGGGCAATGCCAAGCCACTATTATCATGTCAACAGCTAGGTTCACCTCAACCAGATGGAAGTATCAACTTCTCAAATATAAAGCTTGATTGTATGTGTTCACATCCAGGAGACTTGGACCGCATTTGTGAAACTAGTGAAGTCATAAAAAAGTCGCCGACAACTAAAACGGTAGCAACAAACACAATAGCGCTTACATCCCGTGGTGTAAGACGTAATTCAAGAACGAAAGCTAAAACATCAAAGTATTACAGTTCTTCCAATATAGGAGTAGCAAAATCAGTGGCAACGGGTAAAGTATTAAGAAAGAAATTTGATGAAAAATATGACCTAAAAGCTATTCATTGTGATAATCATAAAAGTAGTGAACATTTTTTAGTTTGTAGTAGTTGTAGAAATAAATTAAGTAGCAGTTTAAAAAAACTATCAAATATGTCAACAAGTAGAGGAAAGAGCAAGGTTGTAATGCATCAAAGCAACGAATTATTAGATAGATCAGCATGTGAAGCGTTATCGGCCATAACTGGTAGTTTTGGTAGTACAACAAGTACAATTGGAGTCTGTGCGGGTATTAAAAGTATAACAAATGACTTAAGTCCCGTTAGGAAGAAAATCCACTCCACCGATGATATAACATTCTATACAACTGATGATGATAGTAATGAAAATCCTAATGATTTTGATGAAAAGATATTTTCTAAAAACTTAACAGATGAACCATCTTCCTCTTCATCTACAAGTATCCTAACAGGTTGCGTCTCTGCCAAAATCATACATCAATTAAGTGCTAATGATGACCTTAGCAATGTATCATCTTCATCAAATGGTATAAAGCAAGCTATTGATACAACGCGGTCGTCGCGACGTCCTGATAAACTTCTTTTAGACTTAAACGATCGATCTAAGTATACAAAAGAAGTGTCTGTTTAAGAAAAAATCCAAATTTTAACCTGTAATTAACCTACTGAAGTAAGATATTTTTTAAGTAAAGACCACCAAACTTATTTAACCCGTTTAAGATATAAAATTAGTTGAATAAGTGTTGCTTTTGGAAAATCTTCATATCAGAAGTCGAGGGTTTTCTGTAAAACCAATGTAAATTATAAAACTCTTAAACGATCACGTATTATATCTCGTGTGACTATACAAAACCATAAAATGTACGCAGGACCCCAAGTACACAGAACGCAAGTGTTTAAAAATCAGAGACATTGTTTAAGAGTAATCCAAACTTGCATATCTTTTCTAATTGTCTTTTAAATCGCGTGTTTTTCAGAAAGCACATTAATCCAAGCCCCTCTTCATAACCTGATTTGTATCCTGAGGATTTTTTTGATATAACAATTTTATTACTTACTTCTCGTTATTATTATTTTAAAGAAATGTAATAAATGTTCAAATAAAATAAGTAAAGTTAAATAAAGAGTAGCAAGAATAAAAATCATTGTTTACTGAAGTATAAATAAATAAAAGTAGTTTAGGAAAAATGTTAAGAAAACATTTTGTTGTATTTTTATGAAAATATCCTTTTTAACAAATCGAATCTTAAATATATTTTTCAAAAAGGTAATATTCTAAACACGTTCCTTGCGGTGGACATTCATCATTGTCAGCTTAAAGTATTGCGTTAGATACCTTTCTTTCAGTTGCCAGCAAAAAATTAATAAATAAGATAATAAATCCCTCCCTTGATATATATTATTTTAATTTAGATTTAACCAATGTACAAACTCAGGCAACAAGAAAAATAAGAGTAAATTGATAGCAAGAACAAAACAACAATACGTCGTATCAGGATTCGCGTCAAACTCCCAAGTGATCGTCTCATCCTTCAGAAAATCAGAGCCCACCATCAGTATCCAAACCGAAATCCCTACGACCACAAGGATCCACAAGCTTAGTTGACTTTCCTGATGGGCTGATGAAGCGTGGCTTGATGACGCTTAATGTTTTTGTTGAAAAGGAGCAACGCTTGGGTGGCCTGATGTTATCCTTGAGATCGGCGGTTTTGGACTCTAGACAAACATTTTATACATTTATTATACAAACAATTTTATACATTTCTTTTTGAACAAAGTTAAACATAATAATGAACGTGTAATATACAATGTGTTAATGTTAATAGTACGACGAACGTTAATAATACAAGGAATAAGAAGAAAACTATTACAAAACATCCCGCCCGCTCTGGACAAGGTTCGGGACACTGGAAGAACAGCAAGTTTGTTGACTGGGCGAACGAAGCTACCACGACTGATTTTAACTGTTACCACTCTCACAACATTATCCGCTCCAGGGTGCACAGCTTCAATCCGACCAAGAATCCATTTAGCTGGCGGCAGATTGTTTTCTTTGATGACAACCACATCACCCAGTTTCAAATTTGTTTTTGATGTGTGCCATTTTGGCCGTTGCTTAAGAGTCGTTAGGTATTCCTTGTGCCAGCGATTCCAGAAACCCTGAACCATTTGTTGGAGATGCTGCCAGTGGGATAGGCGATTATATGGAACTTTGAGATAACTAGGCTCTGGAACAACTGTATACGGTTCACTTATGAGAAAATGAGCGGGGGTTAAGACATTTATCTCTTCATCAGATGAAACCCAAATCGGACGAGAATTTAAAATGGCTTCGATTTGAGTTAAAACAGTATACAGTTCTTCAAAGGGAAGCAAACTGTCTCCAACAACTCTTCGAAGATGTATCTTCACTGACTTCGCCGGCCTCCCACAAGCCCCTGAAATGAGGAGCCGAGGATGGGATAAAATGCAGGCAATATCGTCCTTCGCGAGTGCAGCAGCAACTTCCTCTTTCCTTTGTTCATCTCATTAAGGCAACGACGGGCTCCTTGAAAGTTGGTCCCGTTGTAACTGTAAACATTGGAACATTTACCTCTCCGAGAGAAAAGCCGCCAAGCATGCATCAGTGGTGAGATCACTTACCAACTCAAGATGAATCGCCTTCGTACACATACGCACAAACAATGCCAAATATGACTTTGACAACTTCGGATTACGCCCACGAGAGAGTTTTATTGTAAAAGGCACTGCGTATTCACATCCGGTACTGGTTGATCCCTTTTGTAGTGGTAAATCACCCATAAACTGAGTGCTGCTTCCGGTGTTAAAAGCACGTCCTGCAGAGGTGAATTATTTTTCACAATAAGTTGCGACATCCAAGGATCCCATATTGTTGTCGGAGTATGGCGAATGTTTCTGAAAGTCCGGGATGAAAATAATACTTATGTATATCTGTGACGATTAGAAACGATACATGGTTATTTGGCAAAATAATAGGATGCTTAACATAATGGACAAACAGGCATGCATGGACAACAAACATTAAGCGTCCTCCAACACGTAGGAGGCCATCACTATCAATAAAGGGAGAATTGTGTAACAACTTCGATTTAGATGGAAGTTTTCGAAGTTTTTGTAGATGACATATGTCCTTCCCGAAAGCACTATTTTGCACATGGCGATACATTTTTCGTTTAGTTTTTAGTTCAGGTAATGTAAGGGCGCGCTCGAGTTTATTGCCTTTCTTAGACCGACAATTTGTTGCGAACCGAACACAGAATGCAACTACACGAACCAATCGAGACCACGAAGAAATTTTACTGAAAAGACAGTCGAATGTATTTAGGCCAAGGATACAAACACATGCCTTTGTGACGGGTTCTCTTTAGAAAAAATCTCTACTTCATCCTTTGGAATCGTTTCAGTGTTTGATTTGGGCCAAGAGCCTTGTGGAAGGGAAAGTCATGCTGGTCCTGTCCACCAAAGGTGATGACGGGATAAAATTGAAGGTGTTATAACCCGCGAAGCACAATCGGCTGGGTTGGATTGAGAAGCGATATGATTCCATGCATACCGCGGAATCTTTTCCTGAATAGCAGCTGTTCGATTAGCAACAAATGTGGTCCAACAACGAGGCGGAGAGGATAACCACTGGAGTACTATTTGCGAATCGGTCCAGGCAAACACCTTACAATTAAGTTCCATCGAAGATTTAACTATCGCGATTTTCCTAGACAGCAGAAGAGCGCCACATAGTTCTAGCCTTGGTAAAGATACTGGTTTTAGTGGTGCAACATTGGTCTTAGCTGCAATGACAGTCCGATGGGTCCCTGGGGTGGTTTGGCATGGTGCATAGACTACAGCGCTGTAAGCCAATGTTGAAGCGTCAGAAAACCCATGCAGCTCCACCTCATCCGAAGAATGCAACACGTTTTGCGGTACTCTTATTTTTTCCTTAATTTCCCGCTGACAATTTATCCATTTATCCGCTAGATGGGATGGTACTGGATCGTCCCAACTGAGGTTCAATTCCGATGACCAGAGTTCCTGAAAGAGGATCTTAAAAGTGATGACCGCGGGAGCTAACAATCCTAGAGGGTCGAAAATACGAGCAATCTCCGAAAGTAACGAACGACGAGTTGGAGTTACATTGGAAGGAAAATCTGATACGCTATAGGAGAATTCATCCGACGTTGGACTCCAGTACATGCCAAGAACCTTCGTCATAGAGTTTGATGAAGCAGGATCCATCCAAGATGACTCACAATCTTCTTTCGGAAGCTGAGCTAAAAGAGGCCAGCAATTGGAGTTTGCGTAACTGTAGTTTTGCATTCGATAATAGTGAAACCAATTCTGACTGCACATTAATTAGCGCCTCACAAGAGTTTGCCCCAGTCATGAGGTCATCTACGTAAACATCGTGCAACAGAGCTTGGGACGCGATTGGATATTTCGACTGATAGTCCATTGCTATTTGCTTTAATACCCGAACCGAGAGGAATGGAGCTGACGCCGTTCCATAAGTTACCGTCCGCAACCGGTAGTGCATGATTTCGTCCGAAGTATTTTTACGCCAAACGACTCGCTGAAAGTCAGTGTGATGTTCTTCAACCCAAATCTGACGAAACATTTTTACCACGTCGGCTGTAAATACATATTTATGTTTGCAAAATAGTAAACAAACACCTATAAAATCTCTCTGAATAGGAGGGCCAACCAGAAGCTTGCTATTCAGTGATTGTCCGAAAGAGTCTTTAGCCGAACCGTTAAACACAACCCATAGTTTAGTAGTAAAACTTTCTGGCTTAAGCACCGCGTGATGAGGAAGGTAAAAATGTTTCCAATTCATCCGCATTTACTAAATGTAAATACTTTTCCATAAACGTTACATATTGCGCTTGCAATTTTTTATCTCGTTTAAAACGATTTTAAATCGATCGCGGAATTCAATGAGTTACCAAAAACGGGCGGTGGAAAGGTGAAGGGCAGCTGCACAACATATTTTCCGTCCGCAGCGCGCGAGAATGTTTTGCGAAAATGCTTTTCTGCTTCATCATCTGCAAACGAGTCATTGATTGTTCCCAGAATCTTTGCAACAGATGGTCAATATCAATATTGGTCACAAGTGATGAAACAGATGTTTCAGTCTGCGAGTTATCCAAGAACTGTCCTGATATCACCCACCCAAATAATGTATTTTGTGCCACTGGAGCACATCCGCTTTCTTGAATTCGTTCTCCTTTCAAAATAGACCATAATTTGTCAGTTAAGAATATATGCATCAACATTTATATTCCTGGCTATGACGAGAACACAATTGAATTGACATACGCCCCCTGGTGTAGCCAGCTCCGATGGATGACACACCAAGAATGGGAATGCGAGCGTGTTTCCTCTTCAACCCGAGACGTTGCGCCAACGATTCTACGATAAGGGAAACTTGCGATCCAGAATCGAGTAAAACCCTACAATTTACAAACTGCCCTTGATTATCCCGAACTTTGGCAAGAAGAATTGGCAGAATTGTCTGTTTACGAAGGCAAAGCTCGAGCGAGTGATTAGTAACAATTGATTGAATTGGATTAGAGGTTTTGGAAGTGAGGTGTCTGGATGCACCGATTGTATTTACCGATAATTTTTGAGCGTCAGATTCTGGTGGATAAACCAGCGAGTGGTGACGCGACTTGCACATACGACAACGGATAGTGGAACGACACTTGCTAGCAGGGTGACCGATACGGAGACAGTTAAAACACAATGACTTATTTTTCACCAGAGATCTACGCGAACCGACATCTAGTGCGACAATTTCACAACATTGAGGCAGTAAATGCGTACCTTCACACTTAGGACACTTAAGGGCAGACACAGATGTTTCGGCAAAAAGAGCTTTTAATTGTCCGCTTGGTTTATTTCGTGACGACGATGGACGATTTAGCGATTGAAACGCTTCGAGAGCATCACACCTTGATTGCAAGAATTCTAATAGTTCTCCGATTGTGCAATCTCCGCGAGACCCGACATTCTCAGCGCATGATTGCTTGCTATCATTGTCTAGTTTGTTGAACAGTAAAAAAATTACCCTTGAATCGCGACCCGATTGCTCAATAGCATAAAGTCCACGGATAACTTCATCTGCACCATCAGTCAATTTTCTTAAAAGCTGAGCACTGCACACACTAATCGATGGTAATGATAAAAATGTCTGAATGTACAATAACGCGATTAGATGAAAGCCATCATATCTTTTTTCTAATCGCTCCCACGCCTCGAAAAAATTACAATCGGAAATCGGAATGTGTCATACTAAATTTGCAGCATCATGCAACGATTTTAAATAGTGAAACTTTTGTGTTGGCGTCAAATTGGTTTTACTGTCCATTGATCATGTAAATAAATCGCGAAATGAAGGCCAATCTTTGTAGCTACCGGAGAATGGTGGAATCGTTATTGGCGCTAGATTTATTGACACTGTGCTTGTATTGAAATCTGGAATGCCTTTTTGATTCGTTGTCGACTTTGTAGCTTCAATCGAATGTGGCTGTTTTTCCCGAATAACCTTCAAAAAAGTTGAATGCACCAAAAAGTACTGATTTTCGTACTCATCGAAGTCCTTTTCTAGAGTTGGTACATCTTCCTCACTTGTATCTTCTGATGAAAGTAGTTCGTTGTGATGCTTCGAAAACTCCGTCCACGTTTCTTCTAAACTTTTTAGACGTATTTCGAGCATTTCAACAAAAGTTGTGCACTCGATGCTAGATTTAACCAATGTACAAACTCAGGCAAAAAGAAAAATAAGAGTAAATTGATAGTAAGAACAAAACAACAATACGTCGTATCAGGATTCGCTTCAAACTCCCAAGTGATCGTCTTATCCTTCAGAAAATCAGAACCCACCATCAGTATCCAAACCGTACGTTCCACAAGGATCCACAAGCTTGGTTGACTTTTCTGATGTGCTGATGAAGCGTGGCTTAATGACGCTTAATGTTCCCTATTCCAAGATGGGTGACCCATATGATTGCGCTAACTCCCGAGAGATTAGTTTTCTTAGCACAGCGTAGACGATTTTCTCTGCCAGTTTGTGTAAATGCATGAAACTTTTTCGGCGTGGTTTCAAGCTATAGAAGTCCAATAGATCAAGTGTTGAAGATCGAAAAACAATTTCCTATTTGTAAGGCAGCACATAACATCTTATGCGTTCCTCCGTGAATTAATGAGTGAATGTTTAAATTTCCGCCCCGAATGTCTTAGATTCATACAATAACATATACAATAGTAAAGAGTACTAATTTATCAGTGTAGTCATTTTTAGTTTGGTACGTCTAATTTTAACATAGACTGTACGTTCAGTATTTTAACTACATAAACTACTTCAATCTGTATATAGAATCTGTTACCCAAATTGTCATTGGCCCCAGCGATCGAATGATCTATCCGTAGTTGTTTGCTGTGCACTTGCACCGTTTACCAATTCTTCGTTTGAAGTAAAATGTAAAACACTAGTTAGTCAATAAACAGCCATCGTTTCAATCGCGTCTTTTATTTACACCCCACTGAACTTCCCTACAAACTATCAGAAGTGGGATACCGCTTGCAAATACAGCGAAAGTAGAGACATTTTTAACTTTATTTTGCCAAATTGTTGTTTTTCCGTCCTGCCTGTAGTATTCATGCGATTTTCAGTTGTGTGGCGTAAAAAAAAGAAAAAGTAAAATGTTTGAAGCGTGGTATTTGTTTTTGGACTCAGCAACTGTCGTTGTTCTTAAGTCTGTTTTGAGATTGCTGAGACTTCAGACTAGTGGTACAAAATCCGAATTAAAACTACGTGTACAAGAAGCAGTAGAAGGATTTACAGAATCGGATATGCGAAAACTTATGCACGAGAGTTCTAACGAATCAAGTCCAAAGTCCGTTGATCAGCAGCCAGACGAAGACGACAATGAGAACGACGAAGATGAAGAAGAAGGACCTACAGACGAGGAAACTCTAGACGAAGAATTGCGAGAACTTCGTAGGATATACCAAAAGAAGGAAGAGATTGCCAAGCTCAAGCGTAAGCTTAGGGAATTTCAGCTGGAGGACACAGAAACCAGCAATACAAAATTGACTACGGCCTGCTTCAAAGACGTAGAAGACTCCGTACCACTATTTAGTAGCGATGACAACCTACCTGTGCAACGTTGGCTGGAGCAATTTGAAGAGCTCTCCGAAATGTTGGGTCTAGACGAGAGAAGTAAGTTTCTTTACGGAAAGAGACTATTGACTGGTACAGCGATGTTGTATATACGAACTGTTACACCGAAAAGTTGGGAAGATTTAAAAAATAGTTTACTAAACGAATTTAAAAGAAATGTGACTAAAGCAGATGTGTATAACGAACTTCCATCAAGTAAGAAACGAAGAGACGAAACCTATCAGCAATATGTTCTTGCCGTTCAAGAAATCGCTTCTCAAGGATCTGTTGAAGAAGAAGATCTAATTCAGTTAGTAATTAAAGGCATTGTTGATACAGAAATCAACAAGACAATTTTGTACAGCGCAAATAACTTAACTGAATTAAAATTAGCATTGCGAAAATATTAGAAATTAAAAAACAACTGCCTGTATCTACTCTAATAATAGACCACGAAATTCACAGCATAACATACTCGTACATGCACGCATCATGCCGCCTAAACGAGTACACGTCAGTGCACAATTTTCTAATCGAAGCAGCGTTCGAGGTGGAGCAGAGAAGGGGAAAACAACTTGCTTTAAGTGTGGGAAGCTGGGTCACATATCGCCAAACTGTACTTCCAAGAATTCAGTGATGACTTTGGATGTGAATGATCGAACAGCGGAATTGAAACTCTTGAACAGCAACAGCTTACGAGAAGAGGTTATCCAGCAACGAATTCGAGAAAGACATCAGTTATCGTTTCGCCAGTGATCAAATGGACATATCACTAAAATTGTTGACGCTGTTGGACTCAGGGAGTCCCATAAGTTTTATTAAAATCGGATTTCTTCCCCCGTTCTTAATATCAGCGCTGGTGAAAAGTGACCGCAGTTACGTTGGAGTAAACAACAGCCCGTTGGAGGTGTTGGGGAGTATAAATTGTGTCATAAATTAAAAATGTTAGTTGTTGAAAACGATTCAATGAGATATCCCTCAATTTTAGGTAGAGATTGTATGGAGAAAAATGGTTTGTTGTTGCAGCAACAAAAAGCAGAAGTTTCAACGGGATTTCAACAAAATCTTCACGTTTCATCAATACTTAATATTGACGTGAGTTGTAATGAAAATATGTTAGATATTAAGGTTAATGAAAACTTACCTGAGTGCATTAAAAAAGAAGTGGTTAGAATAGTTTCTCCAGCATTTAATGTTTCGAGTGATTGCGAAGTCCCTAGTCATGATTTTAAAATGCATATAACTCTATCAAAAGATATTCCACTTCACGCGCCTAGAAGATTGCCGTATGCACATAAATTAGAGTTGCAAAAAATTCTGAACGATTTGTTGAAGAAGGGTATTATACGTAAGTCAACATCCTCGTTTGCGTCATCTATTGTTCTTGTAAAAAAGAAAACTTGGGAGCTCAGGCTTTGCGTTGACTACCGTGAGCTCAACAAAATTACTTTAAAAGATAATTATCCTTTACCTCTAATAGAGGATCATATCGATCGCCTTAAAGGCAAGAAGTTCTTACTGTACTTGACCTAAAAGACGGGTTTCACCATGTTTCTATCACAGAAGAGTCAATTAAGTATACGTCCTTTACGACACCTTTAGGACAATACGAATACGTAAAGATGCCATTCGGATTTGAAAAATGGTACATCCGTTTTTGAACGATTCATTAAACAAATATTTAAAGAGTTGATTTAACCCAAGAGTTGATTTTAAAGGTAAACTTCTTGGTTTCTTAGATGACTTCTTAATTGCAACCGAGACTATCGATGAAAATTTGGAAATTTTTAATGATGTTGTTAACATTTTGGTGCGAAATTGTTTACATCTTCGGTTTGACAAATGTTTGTTTCTACAGACAGAAATCCAATATCTTGGTGTAAGGTAACCACAAAGAAAAGAACGAAACAAAAGTGTTGATGGCTTTATTGCAACTGACTGATATGTTATCTTAACGAAATTTGACATCATTCGGGAGTAATGTTACAATAGTACATAAGAAATATGAATGTGATTATGTGCACATACACGATAAGTAAATGGTGGCGCTTTGAGCAATATTTTTATTTTTTATTTCGATTTCTTTAAAAGTCGTACATCTCGATTATCCTGACCGTAAATCGCCCCAGATTTACCACCGAATACATGCACAAGAATAATTACATAATATCAGTATCAAGTGCATATAACTTCGACAAGTTTACAAACATTCATTTAATTAATCTCTTTTCAAATTTCTGTCGAATTGTCCCTTAAACATTATATAAAAATACAATAGTATATAATAGAAATATTGTACATCTAGATAAAATGCTCAAAGTAAAGAAAAATTCAAACAAAATTCTAACAAAATATGATTCGATACGGGTAATCAATAAATTATAATATATAGGGCTTCATGTTTTCAGGAGATGCTCATTTGCTTTTTGTCGAATTACATTTAAATCTCTTGCTTCAACAACATTTTGTTCCAAGTATTCTCGGATTTTATCACACACCTGACCCTTCTGAGCAACTCCGAAAAGCAACACACTTGGACTAAAGCCCGTACTCTTATTCACAACGTTGTTAAGCGCAAACTCTACTTTAGGCAAATGTTTTGTCCAATCACCTGGTTCTGTCTCACTTTCTTTGGCCAACATAGCTGTAAGACTACGATTTACGCGTTCCACCTGGCCATTGGATTGAGGCGAACTCGTGGCAATTTTAACGTGTTGTACGTGTATTTCGGAGGTAAAACAATTTCATCTATCAGAAATTATGCGGTTAGGTTTGCTTTGCAAGACATGCTATAACTTCTTTTGTACTTGTACTTCTCACTGCAAAAAGTTTCGTGAACTTTGAAAACCTATCAATTTCTAGAAACACGTGTTTCTTTAAGTTTCGCACACTAGATGGTAAAGGTTCATAATGATCAACATGGACCGTCTCAAAAGACTTGTCACCTTTTCGAATGCCGTGCAAAATGCCTTCTTTTCGACCAGATGGGGCTGAGAAGTGTATGCATTTCAAGCAGCTATCGATATAGATCTTTGCCTTCATGGAAGGAAACCAATAAGTACTTCTCAGAAACTCGTAGCACTTCTCAACACCAACATGACACAAAGCCTCATGATGTATTTGAATAACATTGCGTTCCATTCGAGATGGCACATAGAAGAAAACCTTATCTTTAATTTTTCTGTACACAAGGCCATTAATCAACTCGTAAGACGGACTCCCTCTTTTCTCTAGGATCGCAACTAACTGTTTTACTATTGGGTCTGACTGCTGAGAGGCAGCTAGCACATGTTCGAAAGACTCAGGCTCAATAACTAAAATGTTGTGACACCGACTAAGTGCATCAACATGGTTCATGCGCTTACTATCTCTGTGCTCGATTACGTAATCATAGTCTTGCAGTTCGAGTGCCCAACGCGAGATTCTGGGCTTTAATAATTTTTTATTGAGAGTGAGAGTCAACGACTTGCAGTCAGTAAATATGAAATTTTAGACCTGTAAGGTTAATGCGGAAGCGTCTAAGTGCGTAAATAATTGCCAAAGTTTCCAATTCATAGGAATGGTATTTTGACTCTTGAGAAGTGGCACGTTTTGAGAAAAAGAAGATAGGGTGGAGAGATTTATCTTCTTGGCGTGGAAATAAAACTGCACCAAATCCTAGGCTACTGGCATCGCAGTGCAATTCGGTGTCTGCTGTTGGGTTATAAATGCTTAACAACGGTACTCTTATTAATTTGTTTTTCAGCTCTTCGAAAACAGATAATTCCTTTTCACATTTTATACATAATCGCAATTCTCCTGTTTTCTTTCTCACTAAAATAACAGGCAATGCATAAGGTGAGTTCCTTTCGCGAATTACGTTCTTTTTCAGAAGATCGTCTAATATTTTTTGTAACTCTAGTTTATTTGAATATGGTAATCTTCGCGACGCCCAACTAAAAGTACTGTTCGGTTTAGTAATGGTAATCTTCATTTCACAATCAGAAATTCCGTCAGATGAATTAATATTCGTAATACTCCGGCTAACTAAATCACGTAAATCAACTTTCTCAGTATAACTCAATTTTTCATTAATCTTTAAATTTAAGTTTTCATCGCGGTCATTACAAGTATCGATGTTTAAAACATCATTCACTTCGTCACTATCAACTTCTTTTTCATTAACAATATCGTTCATCTGTTTTTTATCTTCTAATGTTTATTTTATATTTGTTTTCTGAAGGAAATCTCTTCCTAAAACTATTACATTTTTCATTGTTTCATTTTTAACTACATACAAACATATATTGACAACATCATTACATATTTTTACATTAAAAAACACTTTTCCAAATACAACAAGCTTGCTATTATTAATACCTACGAATTCATCCATTGAAGATCCTAAAGATGTCGTCAAGTAGGAGGGGATGTACTTTTGCTGTACGAAACTAATTGGGCTGCCGGTGTGAATCATGTTTTTTTTTTTGTTTTTTTTTTTTTCTTTTTTTTTTTTTTTTTTTTTAAAGTATTTTTTTTATTTTGAGTTTCATTTGCATTAAATCTAGATATAAAATACTTAAACTAGCTATAATAACTTTTATTTTAATTAAAACTATCTTACTGGCTCCATGCGAGCACTCTAAGTTAATCTATGAATTTTTTATAATTGCCTTTCAGCTTCTGTGTTTGGTTTTGTATGTATATTCAAATAAAGAACTAAACTATGTGATACTTAATACTAAGAAAATGTTCTGTAAAAACTTAGCAATCTAATTAAATTATTTTTATTTTAACCTACCACTAAACAACTAAACAAACTTAACCTAACTACAACTAATTTTTTTTTTTTTTTTTTTTTTATGGGCTATATATGAATATACTACACTAACTTAATCTTAATCTAACTTATACTATATGTAAATTGTCCGTAGGGGGACCAATTTCTGCAGCAGCTGACGGCAGCTGGGCCACCAGATGTGGCTCTAGCCACCAATAAAATTGCCTATCCTTTTCCCGATCTTTAATGTCGCGAATGGGGATGGATGTGCTGAAGCGGAGATCACCCGGCCTTACGCTTCGTACATTGCTCTCGTAGAGCAGACGCTTGTCCACCGTTCGTCTTACTACGTGGTAGAGAAGTGGACATCCCTCCGCATCCTGGACCAAGCCAATGCGGTCCAGATACAAGAACGCTTCCGGTGGAATGAATCCACTTCGGCGTGCGCTCTCATGATATGCGTCGTTTGGGTAGTAAGCTCCGAATATCAGCTCGTTTTCTGAAGTCATTGCTCGTGCAACGTGCCTTCGAATCAGCTTAATAATAAAATTATCCAGCCTATTCACGTGTGAACTATGGTTCTTGCAGTCATCGTTGTGTGAATAGCTTCGGGTTGGTCATTGTTGAAAAGAATTCGAACTCTCCATGGAAGTCTCGCAGGAATGTAGTCTTCGCTGGCTCAGCTTCTTGCAACACCATCACGGCCGTTTTTTGTGGACAATTTTTCACTATGGGGCCTGTTTGTCCGCACCGAAAACATGTCCCACGTTCTCTTCTAGGTTTTGGACACTGACTGGAAATGTGACCTTCACCATCACAATTAAAACACTTCAGCCTATGCCGTCTACTTTCTTGCAGCGTAACATTCTTTGGTTGTAACACATTTCGGTTTGGTTGATTCGGCTCCGACTTTAGTTTTTCATACCTCCGCAGAAGACACTTCAATTCGCATATGTTGTTTGCGGTCAGCAAAATCTGCTTATTAAAACTGGAATCAGGAATCCCCTTGATTATGTAGTTTACCACGTCGGTCTCTTCAATGTCTGCTGCACTCGCGATCTCCTGCATAATTAGCACGTATTGCTGCAGATTTTCGTCCTTTTGCTTTCTCCGGCTTCGAAGGGAATTGTGCACATCAGTTGCTGTAGCGTGTTGGTGAAATTCCTTTAGCAAGGCTGCTTTCAATTCGTCCCACGATTTACACGAGATTGAGCGTAAAAATAACTTTGCGGTACCTTTTAACATACGCTGCGCATAAATAAAACGTCTGAATTCATCCAAATTGTAGAAGGTTTTAGAGTCTTCTATACATTTGATCCACTTTGTAACGGGGTAATTGTCGTCGCTAGAAAACGTGTGTAATGATTCCTCTATATCTTTGAAAGAATACCTCGATTCAGTTATATCCCCAGAATTGTTCAGCTCCGCCAGTCTTTTCTGCAAAGATCTTATCTCCTCCTTCATCTTGACCATAGCTCTCAAACGTTCCAGCTCCTGCGTTGCTATTCTGTTCTCCGCTTCAGAATCAGAATTATCACTCGCACTAAGATCTTCCAGAACACTCGGTGGAAAATATTGCTCCAACTGCTGATCGGTAAATTGAGAAACGGCTTCTTCCAAGCGCACCTTCAACGTTGGCTTTGTTCCACATGTTGATAAGCCAATTTCGTTTAACTTTTCCTTTAATTGTGGCACAGTTGCAATTTGAACAAAATTACTAGCACGGGTAGTCATTTTTTCAATTTAAAACACGACACGCGATCCCACTTCTGATAAGATTTAAGGTAACCACAAAGAAAAGAACGAAGCACAAGTGTTGATGGCTTTATTGCAACTGACTGATATGTTATTCACGACTATCGCACATAGCATACCATTGAACGTGTATAACACTTACATAGCATGACAATAATGTTATCTTAACGAAATTTGACATCATTCGGAAAAAAAAAAGAATAATAGTACATAAGAAATATGAATGTGATTATGTGCACGTACACGATGAGTAAATGGTGGCGCTTTGAGCAATATTTTTATTTTTTATTTCGATTACTTTAAAAGTCCTACATTGGGTACAAAATAGATGAAAATGGCGTAAGGCCAAACGATTCAAGCATAAATACCATTGAAAACTTTCCTTTACCCAATAGCACAAGGGAAGTTCATAGTTATATAGGACTATATTCCTATTTTCGAAAATTTATTCAAAATTTCTCAAATATAGCTAAACCTTTATACGACCTGTTAAAAAAGGATGCACCATTCGTCTTCGGTGTAAAAGAACTTGAAGCTTTCAATCTGTTAAAAACGAAACTAACAGAAGCACCTGTCCTTGCCATTGATAGTCCTCATTGCATTACGGAACTG
The DNA here is from genome assembly GCA_944738645.1 of Eristalinus sepulchralis. Classification (NCBI taxonomy): domain Eukaryota; kingdom Metazoa; phylum Arthropoda; class Insecta; order Diptera; family Syrphidae; genus Eristalinus; species Eristalinus sepulchralis. Next base: position 63,347,183 of record OX122886.1, read on the forward strand.
CATTGCGATGCGAGCAGTGCAGGATATGGTGCAGTGCTTCTCCAAACACAAGCAGATAACAATTTCCATCCCGTCTTTTATTACTCCAAAAGAGCAACCGAAGCTGAAAGCAGGTATCACAGCTATGAGCTGGAAACTCTATCTATAGTGTACGCCTTAAGACGATTTAAAATATACCTTATTGGAATATCTTTCCGAATAGTCACTGATTGCCAGGCACTGACTTTGACTCCTAAGAAAAAAACCCTTAATCCGCGAATATCCCTTGGGGCATTGGAGCTCCAAAGCTTTGACTTCACCGTGGAGCATCGCAAGGGGACAATGATGGCTCATGTTGATGCGTAAAGCCGATCATTCAACATCCTTCACGTGAATGATGAATCATTTCAATTTGTTTTGGCCTCAGCGCAGAGACAAGACCCTAACATAATTGCAATAGTCAAAGAATTGGAAAAGTCGGAACATCCATTTTTTCAGACGATAGATGGACTAATATACCACAAAGTTAAGGACAGGGTTTTGTTTTACGTTCCATCAAACATGAAAAATCAGGTCATACGAACGCGACATGAAGCGATGTGTCATCTAGGGGTCGAAAAGTGTTTTCAACACATTTCCGGTAGCTACTGGTTCCCTAAGATGAAGCAAAAGGTCAGGGACTATATAAAAACTTGTTTAAAATGCATATATTTCTCTCCTGATTCATTTAAACCAAAAGGCGTGTTACATTCTATAACAAAAGGTACTATGCCCTTTGATACACTGCATATTGACCACCTTGGTCCCTTATCAAGTGGAATAAAGAAACACCTTGTTTACGTAATAGATGGTTTCACTAAGTTTCTAAAACTCTATCCTGTAAAGTCCACCCAAACAAAAGAGGCTATAAACTGCCTGAAGTTCTACTTTATCAATTATTCCAGGCCAAACCGCATTGTATCCGACCGTGGAACTTGTTTCACGTCGAAGGAATTTCATGAGCAACGTTTGACACATTCAAGTGGCGACACACTCGCCTCAATCCAATGGCAAGATTGAAAGAATAAATCGAGTGATTGTACCCATGTTAGCAAAAGAATTGGACCCTGATACGACGAGCAAATGGGATATGCACGTTGTTAAAGTTGAATTTGCTCTAAACAACACCGTTAAGCGGAGCACAGGTTTTTCGGCTAATATGCTTCTTTTTGGGATTAACCAAAAGGGTGAGCTTTGCGACAAGGTTAAAGAGTTTTTGAATGTACGTCTTTATAAGAAGAGAGTACGTTTTGAAGATATTAGAGGTCAGGCCTGCAGAAATATAGAAACGAATCAAATTGCAAATAAAAGGTACTTGGATAAACGTCATAAGGAGCCTCATGTATACAAAAAGATAAAAAGATAAAGAATGTTATAAATACTCTTGATATAAACAAAAAACTGTTTGCGAAATATAAGGGACCCTATGAAGTAGAGAAGGTTATATCTAATGACAGGTATCTAACACGACTGTCATATAAGGGAGTATCTTCACCAGCTAATATGAGACCCTTTTTAACAGAACCATCTAGTTTGGAGTTTCTTAACGACGCGGAGGAATGTGGAGATTTTGATGTATCCAGAGATGAATAATAATCAGTGAAATTTAGACAGCCCATCCATTTTTTTTCTGAGTAGCTTTGAACTTTAAAAAAAAATATTATATTTTATGTAAATATGTTTTGTATTTCATTAACTTGCTCACGATATTGTTTCATCTATGTTGTAGTATTCTGTAAATACTTTCCAAAAAAAATGGTTATTATTAAATTTGTACTTTAAATGAGGGATAAATAAGAACTGTTCGGAACTATAAAAATTTAAGAATTCGAGAGAAATTGTAATCGGGGTGATTACTCGATCAGGCTGTCCTAGCTGTAGTCATTTTTAGTTTGGTATGTCTAATTTTAACATAGACTGTACGTTCAGTATTTTAACTACATAAACTACTTCAATCTGTATATAGAATCTGTTACCCAAATTGTATTTGGCCCTAATCTGTGTCATGTAGGAATGATGCATAATATCGACATCTTGCACAGTGCGTCACTATGGGCGGCATAAAATTTAAGGTTGCCAAAGACTTCGTCTACATTCGCACCGCAAAAAATAGGGCAAGTGAAGAATCACTCTATTCGCAGTTTCTAAGGTCTCAAGGGGCAATTGAGTAACAACTCCGTCTCTCAAACGACCTATCTGGTTTTGTACAATACCATCATTACCGTCCTATTCTACAGCATAGATATCAAGACGTGATTAAAAGCGAAGGTGAAAAGTTCTAAGTGTGTTCATATTTCCATTTGTGGTATCTGGAGGATAAACTTTAATGGCAAATTCTAGCTGACATGCGATTGCTTAAGGACCTACGTATGCAACGTTTAACTTAGATTAGGCTTTGTAGAGTGGTTGGATAACACTGCTCCGGCCCGAAGAGTCTGTGAATCACTGCTCCGAAACCAACATAACCTGATAAAGCACTATAAGAAGAGGAAAAAGAATATGTACACTTCCTAATAGATACATTGTACAAAGGCTTGAGATGTTTAACAAAAAGTGTTCCTTTATTGACAATTCACGTGATTAAAAATGGAGGAGAAAAGTTCTACGTATATTCATATTTACATTTGTGGTATCTGCAGGATAAACTTTAATGACAAATTCTAGCCGGCATTCGATTACTCAAGCACCTACGTATGCAACGTTTTAGTTAGGTTAGGCTTTGTAGAGTATTTGCATGACACTGCCCCAGCCCGAAGAGTCTGTGAATCCCTGCTACAAAACCAACATAACCTTATTAAGCGTTTTTAGAAGAGGAAAATGAATATGTACACATTCCAAATCGATACATTGTACAAAACTTGAGATGTTTTATAAAATGTATACTAAAAACCTTCCTTATTAAAAATGGACGTGATTAAAAGCGGAGGAGAAACGTTCTAGGTATATTCAAATTTGTATTTGTGGTAGCTGGAGGATAAACTTAAATGACAAATTGCAGCCGACATGCGATTACTTAAGCACCTACGTATGCAACGTTTTAGTTAGGTTAGGTTTTATAGAGTGGTTGGATAACACTGCTCCGGCCCGAAGAGTCTGTGAATCCTTACTACGAAACCAACATAACCTTATAAAGCGCTTTTAGAAGAGGAAAAAGAATATGTTGAAAATTGTCAAGCATTCAATGAATCAAATTTTCGTCGAAATTAAACGTTTTTAAAATACGCTCCGGAAATCCATTTTAATAGGGTATTTGTCGTAATACCTCATGTACAAATATCAAATATTCGTATTTCAGGAGATTGGAAGTACATACATATATATTAGCAGTATATTACTCATTGATCTACTTACACCGCCGCAATCTTGAATACTTATGCACACAAAATCACATGAATTTCGAGATTTCTGAAAGCGTTTTTCAGACGACCAAGCAAAGAAAGGTTTCAAGTCCTTTGAGTCCTTTGACTGTTTGACTGTTTGAAATTTACTTATTTTATATTCTAATTCTCACTCTACAGTGTAATGAGATCAGTGGTATATGAATTCCAGGTAGAATAAAGAAAAATGAGATTTCAGAAGATTTCGGTAATCCCCACCGTATACACATCCCTGCTTCTAGAGAAATACCAGTCATGCGGTCTTTCAAATTTTAAGCTCAGAAAGAAAGTGAAAGTGGCATCATTTTTAGAGAAAAAAAAAATACATCGTCGAACGAATAAAGCGAATGCGATAAAGCGGATGGTGTTAAGGCGGCGAAGGCGACATAATCTGTGATATTTTATCAAAATCTTATTACGTGTATTTTGTAAAGACTAATATTGTGGGCAAATATAGAGTTGAAGGCAATGCTAAATCCACTGCGTTTAATGGGTGAAGAAACCTCTAGACCTTAGGTTGTGGAGGTAAATATAATCTTTACAGAATGGGAAACAGACTTGAAATCTACTGAAAAAGTCGCTTGATTAAATGCGGTGCAAGAAAATATATGTATGTATATTAATCGACTGTCCCGTCCTTACAATATATAACACATTATTGTCGTAATGGGCAGTGCTAAGGAATTCCTATTTAAATTAGCTTTGCATTCGGTTCTATCATATTATGTGCACAGTACACTGATTGCATATGATACGTATATGAGATTGTAAAGCGTGATTGAAGGGATTATAATTCATATTTGAGCTTTATTGTGGTTTTAACAGATCATCAATTTTTGTAGTATGTCACTGAAGATATTATGCATAAGTTTCATGAATGATTTGGAAGAAAGCATATTGCTTAAAAAGTAAACCCAAAATTCTGTGCTTTATTGTGTTGTAAATACATCGTTCATTTAGGAGACTAATTATCTGTTTTAACTAGAAAAATCACCATAATCCCCCTTTTTGAACGATGGTCTGACATTTGATGATACAGGTTGCATTGTATATATTGCATAGCAATACATTACGTTTTCACAACATTTGAAAATTGAATTGTGAAAATTTGTTCACACCCGATTTCCTACATAACAAGCTTTAGCGACGATAAAACTGTGAAACTCTGGGTAGTATTAAAAAGGGAACATACCTATCAAACCATAAGTTATAATAATAATAATTGAATGGCACTACAGCCCACAAGGGACCACGGCCTAGCTTCTACAACAACTACTCGTGTTGTGCGTACTACTATTCTTTCTCTCTCCGAACAGCGAGATTTGAGAAGTTTTTACATAGACAATTGATACACTTTGAGTGTTGCCAGCAACTCGAAAGAGATGGTGTCGTGAAAGAATGAGAGGTGACCCGTTCGGGATTCGAACCCAGACTTTCTGCGCGGCGGTCGACGCACTTACCACTACGCCACAAACCATAAGATAGGCTATCTAAATATAATAATAATAATAATAATTAAGTGGCACTACAGCCCACAAGGGACCAGGGCCTAGCTTCTACAACAACTACTCGTGTTGTGCATGCCACTGTTCTTCACGAGTAGAAGGGACCTACAGATTTTTGCCGACTCCGAACGGCGAGATTTGAGAAGCTTTCCATAGACAATTAATACTCTATGAGTGTTGTCAGCTACTCGAAAGAGGTGGTGCCGTGAAAAAAATGTTAGGTGTCCCGTCCGGGAATCGAACCCAGACATTCTGCGCCGCGGTCGATGCACTTACCACTACGCCACGGCGACTACGCTGTCTAAATATACTCTATATAAATATTGATTTGGGAGTTGTGATAAAATAAGTTATACATAAAATGCACCAATTTATATTTTCCATTTTATGTTTTATGCACTGTAATTGCTGCTCGACACATTAGTATCCTTTCTGATTATGGTTGTTAATTTTGTGTTTCTTTATTGCGCTTTAAGTCATATGTAACAGGATCGTTTGATTGTGCCATAATAGACCTCCATTGATGTTTCATAGTTACTGTATAAGATTTGAAGCAAAGGTAGAATTCCAATTCGAGGCTGAAGACATTCATCGAAGACTGAGAACTGCCGTTTCTGTCGTTTCTGACGCGTTTGCTGGCATTGAAGCGGAAGCGGCTAAAATGGGTCTGGTGGTTAATGAGGGCAAAACGAAGTACATGATGTCATCAAGAAAGAACACACAACATCGGCGTCTCGGACAGAGCGCCACACTAGGCAGCAGAATCTTCGAGATAGTCAAGGACTTCGTCTACCTCGGCTCCACGGTATATAGGGACAACAACACCAGTACCGAAATCAAACGCAGAATCACTATTGCCAATCACTGTTTCTTTGGACTAAAGAGGCAATTGGAAAAAAAAGCCCTCTCTCGAAGGACTAAGATTGCTTTATATAACAACTTGATCATCCCAGTCCTACTTTACGGCGCAGAAACCTGGACATTACTAAAAACGGATGAGGAAGTCCTTAGTCTTTTTGAGAGAAGAGTTTTGCGTGCGATTTTTGGTCCTGTTTGCGTTGATGGCACCTGGAGGAGAAGATTTAACGATGAACTCTATGGGCTATACACCGACATGTGCCCAGTCAAGCGTCTCCGGATACAACGCTTAAGATGTCTAGGCCATGTAGAGCGTATGGACACAACTGCTCCGGCCCGAAAAGTCTTCGAATCTCAGCCATTGGGACAACGCAACAGAGGACGGCCAAGGATAAGGTGGCGCACACAAGTGGAGCAGAACCTGCTGGATGGATAGGCATGTTGGTTGAGGCCCAGGCCCACCCCGGAATGTAGCGCCACAAGAAGAAGAAGAGTACACTACCACATACATGTGTACTGTTTGTGTGATGTACCGTTTTTTCGAGGACCGTCTTTTCTTCCCTGTTCTGATAAAGTGGCGTGATCGTTTCATTTTTGGCTTGGCTTTGCTACGGAAAAGAAATTTGTTTTTTTCCCTGTTAAGAAAGGAAATAAATTTGAATTCAACGAACAATACTTGTGGTTTTAGTTACAGTGTTTAATCCTATACATTTTGGTACCTCCTGTGAGGAATGATCAACGTAGGTGAGGCAGATTGTTTTGCGGAATCATTTAAAGGTCCGTCCGGTGCACCGGAACATTCTGCAACAATGGTAGATTTGAATCGAAAGTCGCTCAGGCTGGGTATTCTGACGAAGAATTTGGTCTGGAACAGGAGCTCAGCACGTTACAACTGCATTTTGAGCGTTTTGTGGCTTCTCACGATGCATTAATTTGCACAGCACAACCAACAGAACTCGAAACGCATATTCATTTGTAGGACGTTGTGGAGGCGCATTATAACACCACACACGCGAGATTACATTGAATGCTTGCTCCTATGCAATCCAGAAGAACTACGGACAATATTGAAGAATTGGTATCGCAGCGGTCTGCGCGATCAACTGCTTTTGATCTGAACCTGGATCCATTATCGATCTCCAAATTCGATGGCGCTTTGCAAAATTGGCTTGCGTTCAAGGATACATTCGAAACGCTCGTACATTCGCAAGATTTCCCTGAGGCCTACAAACTTGGAAAACTACGCGAAGCTGTTCAAGGGGACGCAGTGGCTTTGGTTGGCGGAATGTACACCGGTGGCTATGAGGAGGTATGGAAGGCATTAAAAGCTCGTTACGACAACCCAAAGCAGTTAGCGGAGATTCATGTCTCGAGATTTATTGGCCTCAGACATGAGACAGCTGAATCTAAATCATCCTTGATCTCCATAGTCGACACTATGAAGGAGTCATTCCGAGCACTGTCAGTAATGAAGTTACCTGTGGAGAGCTGGGATGCATTGGCAGTTCCTATCGTCGCTTCCAAATTGCTGAGTCAGCAACTTAGCAGGCTTGGGGAATGAGCAGAACATCGAAGACCTGCTGAATTTTGTGGAAAAGCGAGCGCACAGTTTGTCTGCAGATGCAGATGATCAAATGGCATGCAATTGATGTCTCCAACCAAAATCAAATGAAGAAAGCTTCAACCGCTCCAAATCGTGAAATGCGCTTGGTAAAAACCAATCTGGCAGCAACAAAACCTGGCTAGAACATCGCATCAGTAACTGTGCGAAATTATTGGCATTATCTGTGGCGGAACTCAGCGGGCACGCACTGTGAAGAAGACATCTGTAGTAATTTTCATTTGCATGGCAACTAAGGCTGTCCATGTTGAGTTTGACTTGAGCTAGATCATTTATCAGTGTTTTCTCGCGGTTTATTAGCCGGCGTGGCCCATGTTATCATCTTAACAGTGACAATGGCACGCAGTTCAGAAGAACGGACAAGACTCTTTAGGCAGATTTGGCGGCCTGGCAGAGTGCACATATCCAACAACAATTGGCGAACCGTAAGACTCAATGGCATTTCAACCCAACAGCAGCTCCCCATCAAGGCGGTCTGTGGGAAACAGCTGTAAAATCAGCAAAGAAACATTTGCTACGTGTTATTGGCGGACAAACACTGTCTTTTGATTAACTTCATACCCTACTAGTACGCGTTGAAGCTTGTCTAAACTCAAGACCATTAGTTGCAGTGCACGATACTGTGGATGACCGTTTGGCATTCTCTCCAGTCGATTTTTTGGTCGGTTGTTCACTGGTGGCGCTACCTGAACCTATGCAACAGGATCAACCGCAAAATCGTTTTTTTTTTTTTTTTTTTTTGCAATTTTTGTTCATTTTATTTCAGTTTCTTTTCTTACGTACTAGACAAAATTACTTAAAGCTAGCTTACCTAAGTGAACAATGTTCTTAGCCTAACTTACTGACCCTATGCGGGCACTCTAAGCTAATCTAATCTTAATTTTAATTTTAATATGCCTTTCGGCGTCCGATTTTATTTATTTTGATTTAAATCTTAAAGTTAACTTACATTATACACCAAGAAAATTAAAAAAAAACTTGGCTAAAAGATCTCATTTTTTTTTCTAAAACTAACTTAATCTAACTTAAAATTTAACCTAACCTAAACTATGTCCGTAACGCAATACGAACGCGTGCACCAGGGCGTATGCATCATGTATATGGTGCACATATAGTGACTATACGCCGGTGCACCAACCGCAAAATCGTCTTACGCATTGGAAACTTCTAGGTCAAACGCATCAATGATTCTGGAAACGATGGCAGGATGAGTATATGGTGTCGTTGCAGCAGCGCTCAAAATGGCAAAGGTCCGCGTTTGGGTGACATTGTTGTCCTTCGAGAATACATCGTTCTTTGGTATTATTGGTGGTTGCATTTATTTAAACAACATACATAGTGAGGTGTTATTCACATAAAGCATAGATCGTTTGTTCTGTGTTTGCTGTGGGCAAACAAGGTGACTTTAATCATTTGTGGATTTAGTAGATCGCCTGTTCAATTGGCTATATTCAATTATGGCAAAGTATATACGTTATGTGAGTGGTTGATTTTGGAGGATATGTATCCCCAATTTTATTCAAGGAGTGTTAAAGTGTATATGAAATGCACATGAGAATGTAAAGCGTGATTGAAGGGATCATATTTCATGCTTAAGCTTGATTCTGTAGTTAGCAGATCATCAATTTTTGTAGTATGTACTTGAAGGGATTATGCATAAGTTTGCAAAAAGCATATCACCCATTGATGTCACAAGGTATTAAGGGTAAACTAAGGTGTATGGGAAGATGTTATTCTCTTAAAGAGTAAACTGATAATTCTATGCTTTATTGTGTTGTAAATACATCGTTCTTTGGGATAATCTGTGCTTCTATGCAATGTAACGTATATATTTAAAGCCATTTTACAGGCAAAAATATTTTATGGATCTCCGGTATGGGGTAAATGCGCAAAAAGTCATGTGCGCAGGCTACAAATTACTCAAAATAAGATTTTAAAAATGATGCTCAATCTACCAAGACTGTTTTCCATAGAGGAGCTACATGAAAGTACCAATATAGAAATGGTATCTTATAGAATTGCAAAAATTAATCAGAAATATATCATATCCTGCATATCATCAAATAATTACTTGATTTCAAATCTAACTTCAAATTATGCGCAATAATCTATATATTATTGAATATTTTCTATTGACTTTTATTTATTTATTTTTATTTATTTACTTACTTATTTATTTGCTTACTTATTGTAGGCAAAACAAATGAAAAGTGATGGAAATCTTTTCGACACGACTGTCATATAACGTACTTTGAGTAAATGTTCTGAATGTGAATGTATCGTCATCCGATCGTATGATCTATCCGAAATGTCTCCACTCTAAAACAAAGAAATGTAACCAACATAAATCACCAGATTGTTCATTATTAAAACAGAGCTAAGACTGAGCGGACGGGTTTCTACTTTTTCTTCAAATTGTTATATTTTCATTGGTTTTCCACTACAGTTTCAGAAGTGGGATAAAGTACCTCCTTTTCTTAATTTACCGACAGCTAATTTTCAAGTCGCTACTTGAACTACCGGAAAGTTTTTCTCGCTAAAATTCTTATATTTGTGTTACTAAAATGGACGACTGGACTGTGTTCTTGGAAGCAGCAACTGTAGTTAAGTTGAAGGAAGTCCTACGTTTATTAAAATTACACACATCTGGAACAAAGGCAGAACTCAAAATCCGAGTAAGTGAAGCAGTGAGCGATTGGAACGAAGGAGAGGTTCGGAAATTAATGCAGGATGCTTTAAGCGGCCAAGAAGATGAAACCGAAGATAACGAAGAACACCCATCTGTATCTAGAAGTCAGTCAAACTGTTCAGAGGAAGATCAACTGGACGAGGAGCTGGCAAAATTACAAAGAATTCTGAAGAAGAAGGAAGAGATTGCAAAGCTAAAGCGGCAACTTCAAGAACTTCAAATGGAGGAGGCAGTGCCCAGTTCGAGGTCTACAACTCTATGCAGTTTTAAGGATGTGGAGGATTCTATTACTCCCTTCAGTGGAGACGACAATTATGCGGTCGAAAGATGGATTGATCAGTTTGAGGAAATTTCCGAGCTTCTACAGCTGGACTGCAGAGCTAAATTTATCTACTGTAAACGGCTTCTAACTGGTACAGCCAAGTTATACATCAGAACGATAAATCCAAAAACGGGGACGGAGTTGAAATTCGCGTTAAAAAATGAGTTCCGAAAAGTTGTGTCGAAGTGTGAAATTTTTAATGAACTCCGCGAGCGTAAAAAACATCGTGACGAAACAACACAGCAATATCTTCTACACATGCAAGAAATTGCATCGCATGGTGAAGTGGACGAAGAAGACTTAATACAATTTGTAATTAAAGGGATTGGTGATTCCGAAGTTAATAAAACGATTTTATATGGTGCAAATAATATACATGAGTTGAAAATTGCTCTTCGTAAATACGATAAACAAAAAACTAATACTCGTACCAACTACCCAGTGAAAGTGATTAAGTCTGAATTCAACCCAAGACACAAACCACCAGACATGGCTAGGCCCTCAGAAAAAACTACCACTAATGATCGCAGTTTTAACCATATGAAAAAAAATACTCTAAAAGATGTAATTTGTTATAAGTGCGGAAAACATGGGCACATATCAACCCAATGTGGCCCGAAGAGTTCAATTATGACTTTAGACCAAAACCAATGTGGTCTGAAAAAATGTGGGGAAACTCACCAAAACGAGATCAGTCTACAACTGTCAATGAATTCGAGTGCTCAGTTTGTTTTCATTGGAGTTCTAATCAGATGGAAACTTCAATTTCATTGTTGGCGCTACTGGACTCAGGCAGTCCAATTAGTTTTCTGCAGGAGCAGTTTTTACCAGCTTTTTTGCTTCCAACTCTTGAGGATACTGGATCATCATACTGTGGAGTCAACGGCAGTCCTCTTCATATAATAGGAAGTATAAATACGCGTGTGGTTTTTGAGAATAAGTCAATTAATTTGCAATTATGTATTGTGGAAAACTATTCAATGAATCATTCTGTTGTGTTAGGTAGAGACTTCTTCCGAGAGACTGGTCTGGCGCTTCAAAGGATCAACGAAGATAAGGTCAACAAAAATCAGGATTACATCGGAACGTGTGACGGTCATCTACAACGTTCGAAAAATCCTGTTAAGAGCACAAAATCGGATAGTCAAGACTTCTTCCAACAGATCTTAAATATCGATACTGTCGAAACGGCAGGTGAGTTACAAATTAATATAAACAATTCCTTATCTTCAAATATTAAAGAAAAAGTAAAAGCTTTAGTGACACCTGCATATCTTAATAGTGATAAGCCTTTCGATGTTAAAACCGATTTTAAAATGAATATCACCTTATTAAAAGATACGCCTTTTTATTGTCCGCCGCGAAGACTTCCTTACGCACATAAGCTGGAGTTGCAAAAGATTTTGGACGGCTTATTAAAGGAAGAAATAATTCGCGAATCAAATTCTCCTTACGTCTCGCCCATAGCATTGATTCAGAAGAAGAATAAAGAATTTAGACTTTGCGTAGATTTTCGCGAATTAAATAAAATTACTGTTCGTGATAATTACCCTATGCCAATAATCGAAGATCACATAGATCGACTTAGAAACAAAAAGTTCTTCACGACATTGGATCTTAAAAGCGGTTTTCACCATGTCCCATTGTCGGAGGAATCCATGAAGTATACGTCATTTACAACACCATTGGGACAGTTTGAATATACGAGGATGCCATTTGGGCTGAAAAATGCCCCCTCCGTCTTCGAACGTTTTATGAAACACGTTTCTGGTCGAATGATTTCGTCGGGGAAAATCCTTACGTATCTCGATGACCTCCTCATAGCAACTTTTAGTTTGGAGGAGCATCTGGACATTTTGCAGGAGGTTGTAGATATAATCGTAAAAAGCGGTTTACGTTTGAGGTTTGATAAGTGTTCCTTTTTACAACATGAGATAGTGTATCTAAGGTACAGGATCACTCAGAACGGCATTAGACCAAATGAAAGCAATTTAAACGCAATTCAAAGTTTCCCGGTACCGTCTAACGTCAAAGACGTACAAAGCTTTTTGGGGCTCTGCTCTTATTTTCGAGAATTCATTAAGAACTTTGCCAATATAGCAAAGCCCTTATACGATTTAGTAAGAGGCAACAAACAGTTCATTTTTGGGACCCAGGAAATGGAAACGTTTGAGACTTTAAAAGCAAAATTAGTTGCTTCGCCGGTTCTAGCAATCTATAATCCCAATTGCGTAGCAGAAATCCAATGTGATGCTAGTAGCGTTGGATTCGGAGCAGTACTCATGCAAAAGCAGTCGGATGAAATTCCATCCTATTTTCTACTTCTCGAAAAGAGCTACTGAATCTGAATCCAAGTATCACAGCTACGAGCTGGAAACTCTGTCAATTATTTATGCTCTAAGAAGGTTCAAGATTTACTTAATCGGTATATCTTTTAAAATTATAACTGATTGCCAAGCTTTAACATTAACATTACAAGCTGAAAACTCTGTCAATTATTTATGCTCTAAGAAGGTTCAAGATTTACTTAATCGGTATATCTTTTAAAATTATAACTGATTGGCAAGCTTTAACATTAACATTACAAAAAAAGTCGCTGAATCCTCGCATATCGCGCTGGGCCCTAGAGATGCAAAGTTTCAATTTCATAATTGAGCGTCGTAAAGGAGATCGGATGATGCACGTGGACGCACTCAGCCGTTCTTTCAATATTTTATATGTGGATGATGAAACATTTGAATTTGTGCTTGCTGCTGCACAAAAACAAGATCCAAATATCATAGCCATTGCTTCTAACTTAGAGAAAGCTGAAAGTTCTCAGTTTGAAATGGTGGATGGTTTAATCTACCGCAAATGCAAAGGAAATATACGGTTTTATGTGCCATCACACATGGAGGAGCAGGTCATCCACACTCACCATGAGGCTATGTGCCATTTGGGGGTTGAAAAGTGCTTTGAACATTTATCAAGGACGTATTGGTTTCCCAATATGAAAAGCAAAATTAAATCTTACATTAGTAGGTGTTTGAAGTGTATATACTATTCACCCCATTCGGGTAAAATGGAGGGCATTTTAAATCCTATTCCAAAGGGTAACGTACCATTTGATTTAATGCATGTGGATCATCTTGGGCCACTGCCAAATTCTCGATCAAAGAAGAAGCACATCTTAGTAATTGTGACGGCTTCACAAAATTTACTAAACTCTACCCTGTCAGAACTACACAAAGTAATGAAGCTATAGAATGCTTAAAATCATTTTTCGGAAACTATTCAAGGCCGAACAAAATAGTATCCGATCGTGGTTCGTGCTTTACTTCAAAGGAGTTCTCTAGCTTTCTCCAGGAGAATGATGTTATTCACGTGAAGGTTGCCACACATTCACCCCAATCGAATGGACAAATTGAGCGCGTTAACCGAGTACTTATTCCAATGTTGGCGAAAGAGTGTGAAGCTGACACATCAAGTGGTTGGGATAAACAATTGGTAAAGATCGAATTTGCACTCAACAATACCATAAATAGAAGCACGGGTTTTTCGCCAAGCATTCTTTTGTTTGGAAGAAATCAAAAGGATGAATTATGTGATCGAGTAAAAGAATTTCTCGAAAGTAAGTTGGAAAATACTCGTTGTAATGTCGATGATCTAAGGGCCGAGGCTTGTGAAACACTCAAAAAAGATCAAGTAAACAATAAGGTTTACTACGACAGTCGTCACAAAAAGCCCAGAACGTATAATGAGGGTGACTATGTCATGATTAAAAATGTCGTCACTACTCCAGGTATTAACAAAAAATTACTCGCCAAATTTCGTGGCCCCTATGAAATTAAAAAGGTTCTACCTCATGATCGGTATGTCATTGGAGACATAGAAGGTCTTCAACTAACTCGTATCCCTTATAAAGGTATATCTTCACCGAGTAATATGAGGCCGTACCAAGCGGAATTACCACACCTCACAGGTGACGACGTTGAGGTGACCGAAAGATGTTCTCAGGATCTTGGTTCAACGGATTAATTTGAGTATTAACATTTACATTTCACTTCTAATAATTTCGATTTCAGAATCCCTAGAAGCTGGACTGGTCATTTCGGAATGAACTTGCAGTTAACTTGTAATTTTAAATCGATCTTAGTGAATTGTTTAAATGTTGAACTATTGAATGGATTTTTAACTTTTTAATTTTAAATCTATCTAAACGAATTGTGTTGTTATTTAAACTTAGAACTATTGAATTGATTTTGAACTCTTAAAATATGTATATAGTATATTATAAGAAGAAACTGTAATCGGGTCGATTATACGTTCAGGATGGCCGAACTGTAGGCAAAAGAAATGAAAAGTGATGGAAATCTTTTCGACACGACTGTCATATAATGTACTTTGAGTAAATGTTCTGAATGTGAATGTATCGTCATCCGATCGTATGATCTATCCGAAATGTCTCCACTCTAAAACAAAGAAATGTAACCAACATAAATCACCAGATTGTTCATTATTAAAACAGAGCTAAGACTGAGCGGACGGGTTTCTACTTTTTCTTCAAATTGTTATATTTTCATTGGTTTTCCACTACATTATTTATATTTATTTACTTATGTATTTATTTATTTTTTATTAACTTATTTATTTATTATTCATTTATTTATTTATTAATGTATTTATTTATTTATTTAATTATTTATTTATATATATATATATATATATTATATATTTATTTATTTATTTATTTATGTATTTATTTATTTATTTATTTATATATTTATGAATTTTGCATTTAGTATTTATAATGTTCAACGCTATTATTTTTCTGTTCTGTTCTAATTTATTCAATATTTCTTTATTTTCTTACTCATTTGTTTATCTATTTATTTTTGTTTCAAGTATATCTAAATCTGTTTTGCCAACATTGCCTTGATCTTTGATCCTTGAAATCAAGTGATGACTCCACTTCTCTTTTCCCATCCACGACAACATAAAATTTAATGAAGATTTTTTAGTGGCTTTTCCTTCAAATAACATCTGTGATATATTATTTAAGAAGTTATATTAATATTTTAGTAGTAAGGCAACATGGCGGCATCTCTATAAATGTATAACACACACCTAATATTGTAACTTTTTGCCACAATAAAATATATATATATATGTATATATACATACTCTGTGGTTTATAGTGTCAGTCCATGTGTATAATAACCGTCTTAAACAGTAAGGGACGAATAGATTGTGCGGCACGATATTATTAACAAGATGACGAAGACATAAGATGAAGACTGCCCCGTCCTTACAAAAAATAACGCATAACAGCCGTATTGGGATACAAGAAATTCCTATTTATTTATTTAGCTTTGCATTCGGTTCTATCATATTATGTGCACTGTACACTGATCGCATATGATGCGTATATGAGATTGTAAAGCGTGATTGAAGGGGCTATATTTTATATTTGAACTTGAATGTGATTTTAACAGATCATCAATTTTCGTAGTATGTGATTGAAAGTATGAAGGTGCATATTTCACCTTTCTCTGGGGACCATAGGGAGTGGCCCAGTTTTCGCGATCTGTTTATGCAGATTGCAATGCGAAACTGTCAGGTGCCCCAAAATTTCGTTATTTGAAGTCGGTTTGACGTGATGACGCGTTTAATTTATTGAACGACATCAACATATCGGACGCCAATTATTTGCCGGCTAGGGAAAAATTAGAACGTCGTTATGATAAGCCGCTATACATAATTAATGCACTAGTCGAACAGTTTTTAAAGCTACCCAGCGTCAGAGTACAGAACATCGACGTCTCGGACAGAGCGTCACTATGGGCAGCAGACATTTCGAGGTAGTTAAGGACTTCGTCTATCTCGGCTCCGCGGTGAATAGGGACAATAACATCAGTACCGAAATCAAGCGCAGAATCACTCTTGCCAATCGCTGTTTCTTTGGGCTTAAGAGGCAATTGAGTAATAAAGCCCTCTCCCGAACGACCAAAGTAACTTTGTACAACACCTTGATCATCCCTGTCCTGCTTTACGGCGCAGAAACATGGACGTTACTAAAAGCGGATGAAGAAGTCTGTTCGAGAGAAAAGTTCTGCGTGCGATTTTTGGTCCTGTTTGCGTTGATGGCATCTGGAGGAGAAGATTCAACCACGAACTGTATGGGCTGTACGGTGGCATGAACCTAGTCAAGCGTCTACGGATACAACGCTTAAGGTGGCTAGGCCATGTAGAGCGGATGGACAGCACTGCTCCGGCCCGAAGAGTCTTCGAATCCGAACCACAGGGACAACGCAACAGAGGACGTTCTAGATTGAGATGGCGCACACAAGTGGAAAAGGACCTCAACCAACTTGGAGTGCGCAACTGGAAGCAGCTGGCAAGAGATCGTGCTAGCTGGAGAGGCATGTTGGTTGAGGCCCAGGTCCACTCCGGACTGTAGCGCCATCCGAAGAAGAAGAAGAAGCGTCAGAGTTGTAGATGGCGAGCTGTTGCGCAAACTTGTGAATAGATTTCCTTGCCGATAAGTTCGCGTCGTGGCTTCGCTTGAGATAACCGGTTGTGTTACAATTGTCTCGGTACCAAGCATTCATCGATGCGAATTCGAATTAAGACGCGTTGTTCGTTTTGTAATATTCTTCATCATAGCGTAGTCCACTTGGATAGCACACCACAACCTTCCACATCAGTCGTTCGCAATGCAAGCGCAGCACATAGCTCATCGGTACCGATGTTGAGTAAGCACATGAAGAATGAATCGCGGTTTTCGGGAATACTTCCTACGATCGTCGTTAATGTGTTGGATGGAATGGGAAAACCTCATCGCGCGCGCGTTCTGTTAGACACCGCAAGTGTCTCTTGTGACTGATAGTTTCGTGAAAAGGCTTGGCTTTCGTCGCACACATGTTCGGTTACCTGTATCTGGAACTACTTCGGTTGAAGCTGGTATGACTCAAGGTGTAGTCAGTCTAACTTTAAAGTCTTGCATTAGTTTGCATAGCGTAGACATCGAAGCCTACATCTTAAACAAAATTACATCCCTAACGCCATCGTTTACATTGGAAGGTGGCAATTTTTCTTTTCTCCAAGATCTTCCATTAGCTGATGTAGAATTCCAAACTCCTGGATTCATAGATATTCTGTTGGGAGCCGACAAGGTGTGGAGCATTTTGCAAGGTGGACATCGTTCTGCTGAAGAAGGAAGGGTCGTTGCTCAACCATTTCTGGATGGGTTATTTCGGGCTTTTTGCCACAGCAAGAAATTGTTTCATTGCAGGCACGAGTGGACTTAGATATGCTCTTAAGATCTTTTTGGGAAATATATAATTTGTTAAGACCCTATCAGGCGCCTTGTCTAGGCTGTTCGCAATGGAACGTCGATTGTGATAAAGGTTTAAAGGTGGAATACCAGAAATTTATGAAATCTTATTTAGAGTTAGGGCACATGGAGCGTATTCCGGACTACGAAATAGAGCCTACATCGGGCAGTAGCTTTTACTTACCTCATCATGCAGTTATCACTAATAAAATTCGTGTACTTTTTGATGGTTCCTATAAGGATGTGAACGATTGCAGTCTGAATGAAATGCTCCATGTTGGAAACCCTCTTCAACGTAATTTAGTCAACGTGTGCTTGCGATTCCGCCTACAGCGGTTTGTGTGCTGTGCTTCACCTGCCCTCTACTTGTCAATGAAGGTTCTTCGCAAATAGCATTGGACTATAAAAAACAATACCCCTTAGCGTCGCATGCAGTTACACGACTTGTATGTCGATGATCTAATGACAGGCGCGGATTCCTTGTCAAAGACATTGGAGCTTAAAAGGCAAATTAAAGAAATGTTATCATGCGGAGGCTTCCAGCTCAGCAAGTGGAGTTCGAACTGTTGGGAGATACTGCGGGAAATCGATTGTAAGGATGCTGTTTCGCTTGATTTAAACACTTCAGCACAATTCACCAAGATCCTGGGTTTGATCTGGAATCCCCTTCATGACGTATTTACATACAAAATTAATTTGCCCGAACAAGTGGAGCATACAAAGCGAAAATTACTTTCAGAGACTGCGAAAATTTTCGGTCCTTTGGGGTTTTTAGCGCCTTCCACTATTTTATTAAAAGCTTTGTTTTAGGAGCTTTGGATCGTAAGGCCAAAAACAGGATGGGACGATCCTTTACCTATAGAAATAGCCGAAATAGCAGGCTGCAGTTGTTTACTGTCGTTGTAGTGGGGTAGATGGTGCCATTCAGGTAAATTTAATAGCAGCGAAAACCCGTGTTGCGCCGTTGAAACTACTATCAATTCCACGTTTAAAACACTGTGGAGCTCTATTGTTGTGTCGTCTTTTAAAACTCGTTCAATCATCGTTAGAGATTAGTGCGTTCTGTGATTCGCAGATTGTGTTGTGTTGGTTAGTGAATTACGTCAGTTCTGCCGAAAATCCTACTGATTGCGCGTCCAGAAAACCTACTCCCAAATCCCTTATAGACCTTGAGTTATGATAGAAGGGACCGGTATGGTTATCTAAATCGCATGATTTTTGGCCGAGCAATTGTGAAATTACACTGGAGAACATACCGGAAGAAAAAAATTCTATTAAAGCTCATTTTACTGTTTCGGGAGATAATTTTTGTTCGAAATCTGTCAGTTCGGGTGTCAGCTTGGAAAAGATTGATTCGAATAATCGGATATAAACGCGGACATTTAACAATATCGGAACTTCGTTTTTCTAAACAATTTTGTCTATTGTGGGTTTAAAGAGAATTTCAAATTTAAGTAACATCTTTAAAGATTAGTCAGTGGGTTCCGAAGACCTCGAAATTGCATTCGTTGCCTATCGTCGCCTACGGACAATATATGTATATCGGTGTTTCGGGACTTTTCACGTTGATTCACCATGAATTCTGGATACTTGGAAATAGAAACCTTATTCAGAAATTAGTGCACGACTGCATTACGTGCTTTCGCCAACGACAGTCTACGTCTAAGCAACTAATGGGAAATTTGCCATCTGTGCGGGTAAATGCATCTTTTACTTTTGAACACACCGGATGTGACTATGCAGGTCCAACAACTCTTCGTTTGTCCAAGGGAGAGGAAGCGAAAATTGGTCAAAGGTTACATTTGTCTGTTTATTTGCATTTCTACAAAGGCTCTTCACCTTGAGATGGTTTCGGATCTCACTAGCGTGGTATATTCCGACAATGGAACAAATTTTCAAGGAGCAGCCAGTGTTCTATCACAAGCACATAAAACCAAGGTTTCCGAAATGCTAGCAACTGAAGGTATCGAATGGAGTTTCATTCCCCCGCACAGCCATCACTTTGGGGAGCTATGGGAAGCCGGTGTGAAGTTAGTGAAAAAACAACTTCGACGTGTAATTGGCAGCGGTGTTTTTACCTTTGAAGAGTTGTGCACCCTGTTATCCCAAATCGAAGCTCTCTTAAATTCTAGGCCTCTTTGTGTGTCCTCTGATTTAGACCTTGATCCTTTAACACCTTCTCATTTTTTTATAGGTAGACCGTTTACTGCCATTCCAGAACCGAGTACTCTAGAGACACCAATAAACGGTTTGGGAAGATGGGAATTTATCTAGAACATGAAGCAAGCGTTCTGGCGAAGGTGGCAAGCTGACTATTTGACCTCATTGCAGCAGCGCCCCAAATGGAGAGCATCGACTGATTATATTCGTGTCGGCGATATGATAGTTGTCAAGGAACCTAACATGCCAACTTCACAATGGTTCCTGGGCAGAATTCATCAAGTCTTTCGAGGCCACGATGGACTTGTACGGGTTGTTGAAGTGCGTACCAAGAATGGCATATTCAAGCGGCCCATAACCAAATTGGCGGTTCTACCAACTTCCACATATTTCTTTCAGCGGCGGCGGAGCGTTCAATAACTAAATACACATGTATATTTGAATATTCAATTGTTAGTACTCAATACCATGTTCAAGTTATTAGTTTGTTCATTTTAACGCATTTATGTACGTATATTTCAATAAGTTGTCATATTACCCTATACTCAATGTAGTT
The DNA here is from genome assembly GCA_944738645.1 of Eristalinus sepulchralis. NCBI lineage: Eukaryota > Metazoa > Arthropoda > Insecta > Diptera > Syrphidae > Eristalinus > Eristalinus sepulchralis. Next base: position 63,367,604 of record OX122886.1, read on the forward strand.
TCTCTTATTGTTTTGTTTGTATGCTTCACTCTTGATAATTCACATAAAGCATAGATCGTTTGTTCTGTGTCTGTCTGTGGGGTACTCGTTTTGGTCTCACAAGATTATAAGTACTACAAGGTGACTTTAATCATTTGTGGATTAAGTAGATCGCCTGTTCAATGTCAAAAGTTATTTGACGGTTTGCGTGTGGCCATTAGGGCTATATTCACTTATGGCAAAGAATATACGTTATGTGAGTGGTTGATTTTGGATGATGTGTATCCCCAATTTTGTTTAAGAAGTGTTAAAGTGTATATAAAATGTACATGAGCATGTAAGTCGTGATTGAAAGGATCATATTTCATACTTAAACTTGATTCTGTAGTTAGCAGATCATTAATTTTTATAGGTTGAAGGGATTATGCATTAGTTTCGTGCATGATTTGGAAGAAAATATATCACCCATTGATATCACAATTTATTGAGGGTAAACTAGGTGTATGGGAAGATGTTATTCGCTTAAAGAGTAAAATGATAATTCTATGCTTTATTGTTTTGTAAATATTTCGTTCTTTGTTATTTTTGGTAGTTCTATTTATCTTAACGTACATAGTGAGGTGTAATTCACATAAAGAATAGATCGTTTGTTCTGTGTTAGTACATCGCCCGTTTAGGTTTCACGAGGAGGTAAGTACTACAAGGTGACTTTAATCATTTGTGGATTTAGTAGATCCTCTGTTTAATGTCAAACATGATTTGAAAATATTCATGTTACCATAACAAACATTTATATGTATACTTACTTTGTGGTTTATATCATATTATGTGCATTGTACACTGATCGCATATGTTCCGTATATGAGATTGAAAAGCGTGATTGAAAGGATTATATTTTAAATTATATTTGAACTTGATTGTGGTTTTAACAGATCATAAATTTTTGTAGTATGTGATTGAAGGCATTATGAATAAGTTTCGTGAATGATTTGGAAGAACGCATATCGCCCATTGAGGTCACGAGGGTAATGTAAGGTATGCAGGGAGGATGTTATTCGCTTAAATGGTAAGCTGATAATTCTGTGTTTTATTGTTGTGTGAATACTTCATTCTTTGGTATTATTGGTGGTTCTATTTATTTTAACATACATAGTGAGGTGTAGTTCACATAAAGCATAGATCGTTTGTTCTGTGTCTGTCTGTGAACTACACGTTTTGGTCTCGCAAGATTGTAAGTACTACAAGGTGATTTTAATCATATGTAAATTAAGTAGATCGCCTGTTCAATGTCAAAATTTATTTGAAGGGCTGCGTATAGCCATTAGGGCTATATCCATTTATGGCAAAGTATATGCGTTATGTGAATGGATGACTTTTTAATATGTGTATCCCCAATGTTGATTAAGAAGTGTGAAAGCGTATATGACATGTACATGAGAATGTAAGGCGTGATTGAAGGGATCATATTTTATACTTAAGCTTGATTATGTAGTTAGCAGATCATCAATTTTTGTATTATGTGCTTGAAGGGATTATGCATAAGCTTCCGGCATAATTTGGAAGAAAGTATATCGCCCAATGATGTCACAAGGTATTAAGGGTAAACAAAGGTGTATGGGAAGATGTTATACGCTTAAATACTAAACTGATAATTCTATGCTTTATTGTGTCGTAAATACATCGTTCTTTGGGAAAGTATATCGCCCAATGATGTCACAAGGTATTAAGGGTAAACAAAGGTGTATGGGAAGATGTTATACGCTTAAATACTAAACTGATAATTCTATGCTTTATTGTGTCGTAAATACATCGTTCTTTGGGATTATTTGTGATTCTATGCAATGTAACGTATAAAGTGAGGTGTTATTCACATAAAGCATAGGTCATTTGTTCTGTATTAGTACATCGCCCGTACTAACGTTTATGGGAAGAAGTTATTCACTTAAAGAGTAAACTGATAATTCTATGCTTTATTGTTTTGTAAATACTTCGGTCTTTGATATTATTGGTGGTTCTATTTATTTTAACATTCATAGTGAGGTGTAGTTCACATAAAGCATAGATCGTTTGTTCTGTTTCTGTCTGTGAACTACACATTTTGGTCTTGCAAGATTGTAAGTACTTCAAGGTGACTTTAATCATTTGTGAATTAAGTAGATCGCCTGTTCAATGTCAAAATTGATTTGAAGGGCTGCGTGTGGCCAGTAGGGCTATATGCGTTTATGGCGAAGTATATACGTTATGTGAATGGATGATTTTGGATGATGTGTATCCTTAATTTTGTTTAAGGAGTGTTAAAGTGTATATGAAATGTACATGAGAATGGAAAGCGTCATTGAAGGGATCATATTTTATACTTAAGCTTGATTCTGTAGTTAGCAGATCATCAATTTTTGTATTATGTGGTTGAAGGGATTATGCATACATTGATGTCACAAGGTATTAAGTTTAAAGTTAGATGTATGGGAAGATGTTATTCACTTAAAGAGTAAACTGATAATTCTATGCTTTATTGTGTTGTAAATACATCGTCCTTTGGGATAATCTGTGATTCTATGCAATGAGAAGTATATAGTGAGGTGTTATTCACATAAAGCATAGGTCATTTGTTCTGTGTTAGTACATCGCCCGTTTAGGTTTCACGAGGAGGTAAGTATAACAAGGTGACTTTAATCATTTGTGGATTAAGTAGATCCTCTGTTTAATGTCAAACATGATTTGAAAATATTCATGTTACCATAACATTCAGTATCGGACAAAACATTTGCAACTAGAAGTGAATGCAAGCAATTTCTTCAAATTCACGAGAATTTTATCAAAAGTCATAACATTATATACATATATCACATGAAAGGTATGTATCTAATATTAATAAGTAATAATTATTTTCATTTCAAAAACAAACATAAAATAATCCATTAGTTAAAATATTAGGTGACTTCAAATTTAAACGCGACAAAACATTTGCAACTAATGTGGAATCAGACGCAATTTGCATGATAAACGTTCCAAAATTACTGATTCCCATTATTTTTGATTTTAATTGCATTAAGCAAATGTAAAGATCCCTTTTTCTGAAACTTCACTCATTTAAATATTTTCATAGAGAGCAGATCTAAGGTGATATTAATTGCAAAAGAAAAAAAAATTTAAATGGCTCCAAACAAATTTGGTGATGCTTTAAGACAACGCATAGTAGATGATTTTAATTCAGGCAATACACAAAAAGAAATATTCGAAAAGTATAATATTAATAAGTCGTCGGTTTCTCGAATTTTAAGTCGATATTTTAAAAATAAACAGGTACCCGTCGTTCATGCCGGTGGTCGACCACGTAAAACAAATTCTCGAATGAATTCTATGATAGTTAGGAAAGTAAAAAAAAACCCTTCATATCAGCACCAAAATTGGTTGAAGAGTTTCAGCTAACAATAAGTCCTAGAACGGTTTCACGTCGGTTGGCTTCAGCTGATTTGTGTGCCTATCGACCTGCAAGAAAACCATTGATTTCTAACCGAAATCAAAAGAAGAGAATTCTGTTTGCAAAACAACATTTTTTATGGGATATACAAAAATTGAGTGCAGTTCTATTCTGGGATGAATCGAAATTTAATATAATGGGCAGTGACGGAATAAATTACGTTAGGAGACCACTTGGCAAACGACTGCAATCGCGGTATTGTTTAAAAACAATCAAGCATGATGGATGAAATGTGATGGTATGGGGCTGTTTTTCGGCTGCGACCGTTGCATCGCATTAATGGTATAATGGACCAATGGATGTATAAAAATATCCTACATGATGTTATGTTGCCATTCGCAGAATGGAAAATGCCGCTGCGTTGGGTCTTCCAGCAGGATAATGACCCCAAACATACAGCTAGGTCCGTGAAGAAATGGTTTACCGATCAAAATGGGACAGTTATGGATTGGCCCCCGCAATCACCCGATTTAAACCCAATTGAAAATCTTTGGGAGATCGTTAATAGAAAAATTAACAGAGAAAACGTAAAAAACGCGGACGAATTTCTCAAAACAATAGAAAAGGCCTGGAATGAAATTCCATCAACTACAATTCAAAACCTAATTTATTCAATGCCACGTCGATGCAAGGCAGTCATCGAAAACAATGGATTTGCCACGAAGTATTAATTTCACAGAGTTTTCGCGCACTTCCACTTTAGTTGCAAATGTTTTGTCGCGTTTAAATTTGAAGTCACCTAATATTTTAACTAATGGATTATTTTATGTTTGTTTTTGAAATAAAAATTATTATTACTTATTTACATTAGATACATACCTTTCATTTGATATGTATAATGTTATGACTTTTGATAAAATTCTCTTGAATTTGAAGAAATTGCTTGCATTCACTTCTAGTTGCAAATGTTTTGTCCGATACTGTATATGTACGAGTATATACTTACTTTGTGGTTTATATCATATTATGTGCATTGTACACTGATCGCATATGATACGTATATGAGATTGTAAAGCTTGATTGAAAGGATTATATTTTAAATTATATTTGAACTTGATTGTGGTTTTAACAGATCATAAATGTTTGTACTATGTGATTGAAAGCACTATGAATAAGTTTCGTGAATGATTTGGAAGAACGCATATCGCCCATTGAGGTCACGAGGGTAATGTAAGGTATACAGGGAGGATGTTATTCGCTTGAATGGTAAGCTAATTATTATGTGTTTTATTGTTGTGTGAATACTTCGTTCTTTGGTAGTATTGGTGTTTCTGTTTATTTTAAGATACTAAGCGAGATGTAAAATTTGGACAATGATAGGCGTCCCCCCGACTTAGACGAGGTCAAGATATCAATATCGAGATTGAAGTCGAACAAAGCTGCTGGAGCGGATGGACTGTCAGCACAGTTGTTAAAAGCAGCTGGAGATGACCTGGTAGGGCACATGCACCAGCTCATCTGTAAGATATGGTCGGAGGAAGGCATGCCCGATGATTGGAATCTCAGCGTCGTCTGTCCGTCCACAAGAAAGGAGACCCCTTCGTCTTCGCCAACTATCGAGGGATTAGTCTCCTTAACATCGCATACAAGTTCGTATACAAGATTTTAGACAAGGCGACGCACTGTCATGTTACTTCTTTAACATCATCCTTGAGAAGATCGTTCGTAACTCACAAGTCAACATCAGAGGCACTATCTTCCAAATGTCAGTTCAATTGCTAGCTTACGCCGACGACATTGTATGTGATGATCGAGGTTTCCTAAAACGATGCAAAATAACTTACCCCCTCTGAAATACTTTACTGATCTGGCTACAATTTACAAGGCCTACATCCGTCCTAAGCTCGAGTATAACGCTCCTATCTGGTGCTCCCAAAACCTCCCTACACCTACTGGATAGAATCCAAAAGTGAGCGATAAAACTTATAGGAGATAACAATATTGCGAAGCCGATTGACTCGTTAGAACACCGACGTAATGTCGCGTCTCTGTCACTGTTTTATCGCTATTTCAATAAGAAATGCTCAAACGAATTAGCCAGCTGCATTCCTCCCCTTCAAGAATTCACCCGCAATACACGCCTCGCAAGGAATGCTAATCAGTTCACCCTTAAGCCCACCTTCGGACGTACAGTTAAGTATAGAGACTCGTTCTTTAGCCGCACCACACGAATATGGAATGCTCTTCCCATCTCAATATTCCCCTCTCATTACAATCTACAGACATTTAAAACGAATGTGCACCGGCACCTCCGCTCCCTCTCTTCCTCTATACCTTCGGCCCGTGCTGTGACTTAAATCCGGTCACTTAAGGGTAGTCGTAACCCCTTTAGCGCGCGCCAATTATAAAAAAAAAAAAACAACACCAGTACCGAAATCAAACGCAGAATCACTCTTGCCAATCGCTGTTTCTATGACCTCAAGAGGCAATAGAGTAATAAGGCCCTCTCTCGAAGGACTAAGCTTGCTTTATATAACACCTTAATCATCCCAGTCCTACGTTATGGAGCAGAAACCTGGACATTACAAAAAGCGGATGAGGAAACCCTAAGTTTGAAAAGTTTTGCGTGCGTTGATGGCATCTGAAGGAGAAAATTTAACGATGAATTCTATGGGCTGTACAGCGGCATGCGCCTAGTCAAACGTTTCCCAATACAACGGAACAGATAAAAACATACAGTTCATTGGGACAACGCAAAAGAGGACGGCCCGGGGTAAGGTGGCGCACACAAGTGGAGAAGGACCTTAACCAACTTGGAGTGCGCAACTGGCGGTAGCTGGCGAAAGACCGTACTGGCTGTAGAGACATGTTGGTTGAGGCCCAGGTCCACCCTGGACTATAGCGCCACAAGAAGATGAAGAAGAAGAAGTGAGGTGTTATTGGCATGGTTTGTTCTGTGTCTGTCTGTGGACTACACGTTTTGTCTCACAAGATTGTAAATACCACAAGGTGAATTTAATCACTAGTGGATTAAGAAGATCGCCTGTTCAATGTCAAAAGTTATTTTAAACGGCTGCGTGTGGCCATTAGGGCTATATTATTATGTTATGTGAGTGGTTGATTTGGAAGATGTGTATCCCCAATTTTGTTTAAGGAGTGTTGAAGTGTATATGAAATGTACATGAGAATGTAAGGCGTGATTGAAGGGATCATATTTTACACTTAAGCTTGATTCTGTAGTTAGCAGATCATCAATTTTTGTAGTATGCGCATGATTTGGAAGAAAGCATATAGCCCATTAATGTCACAGGGAATTAAGAGTAAAATAAGATTATGGGTAGATGTTATTCGCTTAATGAGTAAACTGATAGTTCTATGATTTATTGTGTCGTAAATACATCGTTCTTTGGGATAATTTGTGATTCTATGCAATGTGGCGTATATAGTGAGGTGTTATTCACATAAAGCATAGATCATTTGTTCTGTGTTAGTACATCGCCCGTACTAAGGTTTATGGGAAGAAGTTATTCACTTAAAGAGTAAACTGATAATTCTATGCTTTATTGTGTTGTATATACATCGTTCTTTGGGTGATTTGTGATTCTATACAATGTAACATATATAGTGAGGTCTTATTCACATAAAGTATAGGTCATTCGTTCTGTGTTAGTACATCGCCCGTTTAGGTTTCACGAGGAGGTAAGTACAACAAAGTCACTTTAATCATTTGTAGATTTAGTAGATCGTCTGTTTAATGTCAAACGTGATTTAAATATCTTCATGTTATCATAATATGTTGTATAATAATAATAATAATAATTATAATAATAATAATAATAATAATAATAATAATAATAATAATAATAATAATAATAATAATAATAATAATAATAATAATAATAATAATAATAATAATAATAATAATAATAATAATAATAATAATAATAATAATAATAATAATAATAATTATAATAATAATAATAATAATAATAATTATAATAATAATAATAATAATAGTAATAATAATAATAATAGTAATAATAATAATAATAATAATAATAATAATTGAGTGGCACTACAGCCCATAACGGACCAGGGCCTAGCTTCTACAACAACTACGCGTGCTGTTATTCTTTCACGAGTATAAGGGACCTACAGTTCTTTTGCCGACTCCGAAAGGCCAGATTTGAGAAGCTTTTCATAGACAATTGATACTCTTTGAGTGTTGTCAGCAACTCAAAAGAGGTGGTGCCGCGAAAGAATGAGAGGAATTAAACCCAGACTGGGACAGTTACAAAAAATGAAAATAATTATTTTTTTTATATTTTCTGTGTTGTCCTTTTGCTTTTATAACTTCCTGCATTCTTCTGTTCATCGATTCGCCCAGGTTTTTTGTTACAGCCGATGGAATTTTTTGCCGTTTTTCATACAATGCTGTCTTTTACTCTTCTCTGGTACAAATGTTTCTTTTTCGTACTTCCTTTTCTAAAACAGCCCAAAGGTGCTTTATGGGATTAAGATCCGGACCTTGGTGGGGATACGGTATACACCAATTTAGGTGAATTTAGGTGAATGTAACATATATACATATGCCAGCTGTATCCGTTAAACGAGGATAGTGCAGCAGTTTTGTTTCTGTAAGTGAGTTTAGTATGTGACTATACCGATTGAACATTAGTTTTTTGCTTGATTGGGGAATTTATACACTGTTCTTGCATGGTATACGTTTTGCGGGAATATTTCGGTTATATGTAGATGAATTTCGTTTAATGGACAACCTGGTGATTTCGCTTATCGTTTAGGAATTAGTATATAGATAAGTAATACAACTATCGTTGTTTTTTTTTATTTGTATAACATAATTAATTCATTTATAAATTTACTTCCAATTTCTTTTATTTCTTTATAATTTTTACAAACTTTTATTTTTAGGAAAATGATTTGGTGATTTTACTTCACTGGTCTGTAATTATTCTTCAACTGACTCCACGCTTAATGTTAGGCCAATACTGCAGCTTTTCCTCGCCAGCTTTATCTCATCTGGGAGATGAAGCTGGAGATCAAAATGCTGTCGAGAGTGCTTGCACACACGTTGTTTGTTGAGCAAACAGCAGATGCTGTGAGAATTAATCATACTCGTAATGCTAGTCAATGGAGTACAACACATATGTATATTCAAATTTCTGTAACAGAGTAACTGAAAATGGAAAAAAAAAACATTTCTATGAAATATTATTGAAGTTTAATATAAATCAGTTCAGTTATGGCTGGGTGATGTGGGAACAGGGTAGGCACTGATTGGTATCAACCTGGCGATGCCCAGCTGCTGTAACTGTTTCCCACACATCAACTGTGCTTATAGTACCTCCACGTCGGTAGCCACTGGATACTGGTTGTTGTTCATCCGAACTCAACTTGCTAAACCTATAAGTGCGACCTCCGCCCAAGAGGTATAAAAAGGGCCCGGTCCTCCAGGTTGGGGGTGTGCGTCGGGGTAACTGCCCGGCCACATTAAAAAGAACTAGTTACGAACCAACCGAATGCCTCGGATACGGATGGATATACTGTTGACGACAACCGCAAACGAACAAAGGACAATGATTTACGGATCTGCACGTGGAATGTGAGGTCCCTAAACAGACCACGTGCAGCCGATGAACTTGCGGAGGCCCTGGACTGCTATAAAGCAGACATTACCGCAAACGCTTATTTTGATGCGGTTTTGTTGTTCGAGGCAGACTTAGGCAAAAAGTTTTAAGTTTCCAATACATAAGCGAACGCCTCATAACAATCCGCATCAAGGCTAAATTCGGAAATATAAGCCTCATATGCGCCCACGCCCCGACAAAGGAAAAAGATGACAGCAGTAAAGAAGACTTCTATCACCTCCTAGAAAGGACATACGATCGATGCCCCAGCTACGACACCAAGATCGTTCTAGGAAATTTCAACGCTCAGCTGGGAAGAGAAGAAGTCTTTGCTAAAGTCATCGGAAGACACAGCCTGCACGCCAATACCTCCGGAAACGGACTCATGCTAGTTGACTTCGCCTCGGGAGGAGATCTCTCTGTGGCCAGCACGCGGTTCCCACACCTTAACATTCATAAAGGGACCTGGCAATCACCTGATCAATCAACCGTCAACCAGATTGATCATGTTGCGATCGACGTCAGACACTCCTCCAGTATTCTCGATGTCCGAACCTTCCGAGGTGCAAACATCGACTCGGATCATTTCCTTGTTGTAGCCAAGGTAAGAACCCGGATATCGAGAGAGCAACGGAGTCGAGACAGGCCAAAACGGTTTGACGTCGGAGAGCTACAATCGCAGCCGATCGCTAGAGCCTTTACCGATCGATTCTCCCTGAAACTGTCTCAAAGTTCGACGCTGCCTGCACAAACAATAGAAGACAAATGGAAACGTTGTCAAGAAGCCATCAAAGAGGCCGCCACTGATGTGTTGGGTTTCACGCCACCACCTAAGAGGAACCCATGGTTTGACGACGAGTGCAGGCAGGCGCATGCAGCCAAACAGGAAGCTTACAAGGCAACGCTGCATCGAACGACGAGAGCTGTTTGTGAGCTCAAAGTTCGACACTGCCTGCACAAGCAATAGAAGACAAATGGAAACGTTGTCAAGAAGCCATCAAAGAGGCCGCCACTGATGTGCTGGGTTTCACGCCACCACCTAAGAGGAACCCATGGTTTGACGACGAGTGCAGGCAGGCGCATGCAGCCAAACAGGAAGCTTACAAGGCAACGCTGCATCGAACGACGAGAGCTGTTTGTGAGCTCTACAAACAGAGAAGAAGGGAAGAGAACCGGCTTCTCAGAAGAAAAAAGAAAGAGCACGAGAAGCGCGCGGTCGAGGAAATGGAGAGGTGCTATGGCAGGAATGACGTCCGAAATTTTTACCGCAAGATAAAACAGTTATCTGGCGGTTACAAACCTCGGACTGAAGCCTGCCGGGACCAAAATGGACAACTGGTGGTAGAGTCCCAGTCGGTGCAGAGAATCTGGAAGGATCATTTCTGCAGACTCCTAAACGGCGATGACGACACAAATCCCGCTGTTAGGCAGAATGTTCCACTCAATTTGGACGACGATGGACAAGAATTCCGTCCCCCCGACCTCGACGAGGTCAAGATAGCAATATCGAGACTGAAGTCGAACAAAGCTGCTGGCGCGGACGGACTGTCCGCAGAGCTGTTCAAAGCGGCTGGGGATGAGCTGGTTGGGTGCATGCACCGCTCATCTGTGAGATATGGTCGGAGGAAAGCATGCCCGACGAGTGGAATCTCAGCATCGTATGTCCGGTCCACAAGAAAGGAGACCCCTTCGACTGCGCCAACTATCGAGGGATCAGTCTCCTTAATATCGCATATATGATTCTCTCTGCCGTATTGTGTGAGCGCCTGAAACCGTTCGTCAACAACCTGATAGGTCCTTATCAGTGTGGTTTCAGGCCAGGGAAGTCCACAATCGACCAGATCTTCACACTGCGGCAAGTCCTGGAGAAGTCCCAAGAAGTACAAATCGACACCCACCATCTATTTGTCGATTTCAAGGCCGCGTATGACAGCGTGCATAGAGACGAGCTATACAGTGCCATGTATAGTTTTGGCATCCCTACCAAACTCGTCAGATTGTGTAGGATGACGATGGAGAACTCTCGCTGCTCCGTCAAGGTCGGTAGCGTACTCACCGAGACCTTCGATGTCAAAAAAGGTTTTAGACAAGACGACGCGCTGTCATGCGACTTCTTTAACATCATTCTTGAGGGGATCGTGCGTAACTCACACGTCAACACCAGAGGCACGATCTTCCACAAGTCCGTTCAACTGCTAGCTTATGCGGATGACATTGACGTGATCGGCCGAACTCAGCGAGCCGTCAATGAGGCGTTTGCTAGCATCGAAGGGGAAGCGGCTAAAGTGGGACTGGTGGTAAGCGAGGGCAAAACTAAGTATATGCTGTCATCGAAGAAGGACGGAGAACATCGACGTCTCGGACAGAGCGTCACTATGGGCAGCAGACATTTCGAGGTAGTTAAGGACTTCATCTATCTCGGCTCCGCGGTGAATAGGGACAATAACATCAGTCCCGAAATCAAGCGCAGAATCACTCTTGCCAATCGCTGTTTCTTTGGGCTTAAGAGGCAATTGAGTAATAAAGCCCTCTCCCGAACGACCAAAGTAACTTTGTACAACACCTTGATCATCCCTGTCCTGCTTTACGGCGCAGAAACCTGGACGTTACTAAAAGCGGATGAGGAAGCTCTTGGTCTGTTCGAGAGAAAAGTTCTGCATGCGATTTTTGGTCCTGTTTGCGTTGATGGCATCTGGAGGAGAAGATTCAACCACGAACTGTATGGGCTGTACGGCGGCATGAACCTAGTCAAGCGTCTACGGATACAACGCTTAAGGTGGCTAGGCCATGTAGAGCGGATGGACAGCACTGCTCCGGGCCGAAGAGTCTTCGAATCTGAACCACAGGGACAACGCAACAGAGGACGTCCCAGACTGAGATGGCGCACACAAGTGGAAAAGGACCTCAACCAACTTGGAGTGCGCAATTAGAAGCAGCTGGCAAAAGATCGTGCTAGCTGGAGGGGCATGCTGGTTGAGGCCCAGATCCACCCCGGACTGTAGCGTCATTTGAAGAAGAGAAGAAGAAGTTCAATTAGGAGGTCTTTTTTTATCATGTTTACGTTATACATTTAGTTTTCGTTTACAATCTGAAATTTTATAATTATTTTAACGCAATTCAATAAATATAATTTCCCTAATATTTTTTTGTTTTCATAGATACATTGAAAGAATTTAGATAGTTACATTTTGGGCGCAGTTTTCTCGAAATTCTCGAATTTTCCACTGAATTATGTCATGCTATTTCATGTTTTAGGTAAATATGCTAGTATGTTAATATGTATGTATGTATGTATTACTTCATATCAGCTTAAAGACTTGATATTTATATTTCCTTTTAATTTGTTTCTTATAGTACTTTGTGTTCCTTTTCGTTGAGGTGTCAATGACATAACTACCATATACCATTATGTGCTAAATATTCAATATCTGCTTTGTTTAAGTTTTTTGTAAAAAAAAAAATCTAGAGGTCGTAACTTAGTACTTGTGTGGATTGTTCTGTAAATACTAATGATGTCAAAAAATTTTTCATCTAAATCTGAATGGTCCGTGGATGCATTTCTAATACTTAGGTGTTCGTTCAAAGTATCGTGTAGTCTCTCTATGTCACCATTACCTATTTATGTGAAGCAGTCGTTCTATGGAAAGAAATTTGGTTGTATTTTAAGAACTGTTCGTCGGTTGCGTGTATTATACATGTCTCGATATCAGATATGATTTACATGATTACAGTTGCAAATTCAAATATGGAACCTAGATTTATAAAGCAAAAGTAAATACGCAAAATTAAAGAAAAGGAAACAATAATCGAAAAGAAATGTAATCATTAATCGATAGCTAACGAATTATGGCAAAAACTAAGAAGAAACTGACGATTAATCTTGTACCGGTACCATAGTTTTAGGTAAATATGCTAGTATGTAAATATCTATGTATGTATGTATTACTTCATATCAGCTTAAAGACTTGATATTTATATTTCCTTTTAATTTGTTTCTTATAGTACTTCGTGTTCCTTTTCGTTGAGGTGTCAATGACATAACTACCATCTACCATTGTTTGCTAAATATTCAATATCTGCTTTGTTTAAGTTTTTTGATAACAAACCTAGAAGTCGTAATTTAGTACTTGTGTGAATTGTTCTATTGTAAATACTAATGATGTTAAAATGTTTTTCATCTAAATCTGAATGGTCCATGGATGCATTTCTAATACTTAGGTGTTCGTTCAAAGTACCGTGTAGTCTCTCTACGTCACCATTACCTGTTTACGTGAAGCAGTCGTTCTATGGAAAGAAATTTGGTTGTCTTTTAAGAAGTGTTCGACGGTTACGTGTATTATACATGTCTCGCTATCAGATATGATTTCATTAGGCTTACCTAAAAAATGTATTCTTTCTTTAAGTGCGTTCAATATTGCGACACAATTCCTATCTGATAATTTATGTATATTTACTGAATTTATCTATGGTGGTTAGTTACATTTTATGTCAAAATGTCAACATGAATAATGTCGTTAAAATGTTGTGGTGTCTCAGAAATTTGGAAAGGGATCTTGGGAAGGGATCTTGGGAGATCTTCGATCGTGTTTTGCTGTGTTACATATATCACAATTGTTAATATATTTTTGTACTTCAATTTTAAGATTTGGGAAATAGTACTTTTCCTTTAACTCCAGAAACGTTTCGTTGATATCTCTATGGTTGTTCCTATGTTGTTCAGATTTAATTAGTGAAATGATATCATTTTTGTCTGTTATATCTTTAAGCTTTACGTAGCTTTAAGTACCTTCAGGTTCTTGTTCATTGCAAAGTACCTTATGTATAAATTTTGAAATTTTATAAACAATGGGAGGTCCTCACAATATAAACAAATTAGTCCTTTGTCTATCAGGAATATTTTCATAATATTTAGTAAACTTTTGTCATCTATTATTCGAACATGATTCTGGACCTTCTTATGCACTATTTTGATAAAAACTTTTTCTCTTTCACCAAAGGATAGGTACAACTGATTTTTATATAAATAAACACGTTTTTCCATCGGGTATATATGATTTGATTCGTCCTCAGGAGTGCTGTGAATCGTAGCACCGGTGGAAAGAACTTCTTCGTTAACATTTTCAGTTAGTGTATTGGATACAGTAACTTTTTCGTTACTCTCAAAATTATTCAAAGCGTCTTCGTTGACAAAAATATTTTATAAATAATCTTTTTCATTAATTTTACCCTGAGAACCCTTGTCAATGTATCTGCTAAATCCGTCAGCTAAACAGTTTTCCTTTCCTTTTAGATATTCAGTTAGTGTTTGTTACTTTCAAAATTATTCAATGCGTCTTCGTTGACAAAAATATTTTTTAAATAATTTTTTTCATTAATTTTACCCTGACAACCCTGCTTGATGTATCTGCTTAGTCCGTCAGCTACACAGTTTTCCTTTCTTTTTAGATGTTCAATATTAAAATCATACTCATTGAGCATAATCTTCCATCTTTGGAGCTTCATATTTGGCTCCTTTATTCCGTTCAGCCATACTAGAGGCTTGTTATCGGTGCGAATAGTAAACTTCCTACCATATAAATACATTTTGAAATATTTCACAGAACAAACCACGGCGAGTAGTTCTTTTTCAATAACGGAATAATTTAGCTCGTGATTATTTAGAGTCCGCGAAGCATAGGAGATGGGATGATATAGAAGTCGTCATTTTTTCTATTCCGATTAAATTTTAAAATGTTTTTCTAACACAAATTATTTTAAGGCCTTGCTTTCCTTTTAAACAAAGCTTTTAACTAATATGGTTAGTAATTTGAGCACAGGTCGTTGCTAAAATTCAGAGTGCGGCTGAAAATTGCATACCTTTGCTGCTTCTCTGCGTTTCTCTTGCGGCATTTACTGACTATAAAGTTGGGACAATTTTATGTACACATATAGGGGAACGACTGATCTTTATTTTGAGGGTAAATTGGAGCCTCTACACGTTATACTTTGTGTGTGAGAAGTGTGCGAATTTTCCCATCAAATGCATAAGTAACATTCACGTATGTTTCAGCGCGTCTTACGGCATATTAAGTAAGTAAATTTGTAGACAGTAGCTCCTACCCGTACACATGCTTTCGTAGGCAGATTGCAATGTCACTCTTGCTAATGAAAAGCTATTCTTACACTGTAACTTCTTTGTTCTCAATATTCCGGTCAAATTTGGGAAGGAAATCCAGTTTTAGATTCTTAAGGAAGTAGAGTAATATTAGATCTGCTGAAAATCTTAAACATGAGTTGTTTTAAGCTGACAATGAAACCCTAAATGTGATACGTGCGTATTTTATTAAAACACACGTACCACATTGTAAACTATTTTATTAGATTCAATAAATTTTTTCTTAATTGAGGCTCATAAAACACAATATTTCTTAAATCTGTTCAGTTTTTAAAGGGCTAAGTCCAAAATAGCAAAGGTAATGCCATAATAACACACGACACTGCAACATATGGCGATTTCCTTTCGCCTATCCGCGCCAATTTCCAAAAGACTCCCAGAAGGCTAAAATATGAAATTTGTAATTTAATAAGTACCTTAAAACATTTAATGTTCTAGTAAATAATCAAATCCTACCCTGCCTTATTTCTATCCATTATACTGGAAAACAATGAACGAAGATAGGCGCAAGTACATATCAACAATAGTATGACTGACAACAAACTTTGGAAGTTTAACAAAGCACTCTAAAAATAAAACAAATCAAAATCACTTATTCTTTAGCAGTAAAGTAAAGTAATAAAGGTATTTATTTATTCCATTCCATTTTAACAACACAATTCTTAAAAACAAGTTTCGGACTGCCGATTCAAATTACATTTCGGTGAAATGTCAGATGACACACTTTTTTCAGAAACGAATGAGACCCGTTCACAATCTAATTAAATTGGGAAATCAGCTGCTTAAACATCTTTTCAGCCGACCATCTCCTTCCTTATTGGTTTCTCTTTCTGACATACAAGTATAAAATTCATTTGTAGTAAATGAAATGCAAGAAATTGAACCAAAAAGGGAAATAAGGGTTAGTTCAAAATACGTTGAATTCCAGGATTTTTTCAGGACCAAACTCACTTCGCATTATTCTATAGTTCGGAGAAGCCCAAATAGCAAACAATTGCTGAAACGTACTTTAATTTAACACACGCAGTCCAGTTTAAGCAAGCATATTCAAGTCGTCTAACACTCAAACAGCCGTATTAATAAAAAATCGCTATCCGCTCCGTAAAACATGCTGTAGCTAGCACACGGATAGTGAACTTATCCGCTTGACAACTTTTATTATCAATAAACATATTTTATCTCTATGTCAGCTGTCCACTAATTGATGTTAATCCAACGGCAACACTTCACAAAATTGTACTAAAGATCTAGTACATTTGCCACATTCAATTAGCTGACATTGACGTATGTGAAACTTGTTGATGTTTTTTTATATTAAGTTTCATCGGCAGAATGGAAGGACCACCGCAAAAGAAAAAAAAACGCACAGAAAATTGGAGTTCAGCCGACAAAGTAAGTACAAATGTGCATATGCATATGAGAATTTTAATTTCTATCTATCCATATTATAGGCATTGTTAAAGAATCTTGTGGCGGACAATATAGAAATTATTGAAAACAAAAGCACCGATACGAACACCAACAAATCCAAAAAGCAGTGCTGGGAGTCTATATTGAATTTGTAAGTAGCATAGCAACAATTATATCATTATTTTGTTTTATATATATTATTATGCAATTGTAGATTTAACGCAGCGAGTAACGTGCCTCGTGAAGTTTTGCAGCTACAGTTTCAGTGGCGCGGTATGAAACTAAAAGCAAAGAAACAAGAATCCGAATATCGGAAGACAATGAATGCTACTGGAGGTGGACCAGCACCAAAGCTTCCCGACAATGAATGTGCGGATCTAATGTTGCTCGTTCCAAATGAATTTAAACGAGATTCCAACAATTTTGATAGCGATGCTCAACAGGTATTTACAATTTCAAATTCAAACATTAACAGACATAGTAATACTTATTGCTTCTTCGTAGACCTGTCAGCAAAACAATGAAACGGAAGATGTGTCTAATTTGGGTAATATAATATTCACATATTAAACTTTTAATATAAACTACAATTATTTATTAATATGCATTTATCATCACTAATAGAAAACAATATTAACGCCAACAACATATCGGAAGCCAGTACCACCGCGGATGTGAAGAATATTCCGCTAAGAGAAAATTCATCGCGTTTTGTGCAGCGAAGGAATATTTGCCGAACAAAAAAATTTAGTAATGTTAGTCATGAAGAAATAGTTAATGCGTTTGTGACAAAAGTCTAGTTTTTATTTGCAGAATGAAGAAACGAGGTACAAAGCAGAAATTTTCGAGCTCACAAAAGCTCATATGATTGAAGAGCACAACCAACGGATGGAGAATCTCCTACTGGAAAAAGAATGCCGAAAGAAGGAACTACGAAAACTAGAAGTTGAAATAGATTCTATACTGTCCAAGAAATGATTTTAAAGAATAGTATAAAATAAATTAGTAATTTTTAATAAAATAAAATAACGGTTTGCTATATGCGTTTGTCCTAATTTATTTAGAATTTCATCTATTTGGGAAGTGTGTCATTATAAAAGATCTCCTTGTATTAGGGCTTGTCAAATATTCTTGCTGAGTGCTTTCTGGACTTGTTGTTGTTTCTGAACTTTCATATAAGATGTCATCATCTGTAATAAGGTAAAAGAAGGAATATATTACGAGTTGCAGTAAATAAAATATACTGAATGCATACCCAATTCTTGCTCGTACTCAATAGCCAAATTATGAAGGACTGCCAACGCCACGATGGTCGTTTTTACATTTTCCAAAGAACCTCTGATTCCATTAAGTAAAATACGGAACCGGGATTTCCAAACGCCGAATGTTCGCTCAATTGTATTTCGTGTGGAAATATGGGCTACATTATAGTTCGATTCTCCCGTAGAAGATGGGTTTAGGACAGGTGTGTAAAGGTGGTTAGTGCACCTATAGCCACCATCACCTAAGAGACGTCCTTGAAACTCTCCCGATTCTAAGCGTTCTTTTATTCTGCTTTCGTTGAATATCCGGGAGTCATGGGTACTTCCCCGCCAGTGTGCCACAATATCTGTTATTTTAAGGTGATGATCGCAAACGACTTGCGTATTTATGGAATAGTATCCTTTTCTATTGATGTAATATTGCCCTGTTTCTCCTGTTTGTTTTTGTATGCGGATATGAGTGCAGTCAATTGCACCAATAACATAAGGAAATCCGCGTATTCGCTTAAAGCCATCCATTACAGCTACTTGTGCCGATGTACTTGATGGCATCTTTATGTATGTCCTTGATTTGGATGCAAAGGCATGGGCTACTTTTGCACTTATATTGCTCATTGTCGACTGGCTGAAGCCATGTATATCCGCACTATCGTCTTGAATCTGAAACAAAATTAAGATATTATGATAGAATATGATTTTTTTCACACATGCTTACTTCATTTCGACCCCAATAGCGTATTGCAGCCATTACTTGAATATCGATTGGAATGTGACCTCCTCTTTTGTCGCCTTCTAAATCACTTCTTACGATATTTATCAATTTTCTCATATTTGCTTTTGAAAATCTGTATTTTTTTTTAAATTCAGCTTCTTCCAGTTCTACCAATGGGTTTACACGATCCTTGTAAATTTTTGTTTGTCTGGTATCAAATCTATTGAATCTATCAATTCGATTTAAAAAATCAATATAATGCGAGGACATTTTTCATTACAAAGAACGAAGAGAACAAATAACTCACTTTTTTGACGGTAACCGAAACTTTAACCGTAACTATTGACAACTGAATTCCTGTGACAAATAGTTATCCGCTCCTTATACACCGAATTCAGCGAGTTAAGTTATCCGCTCGTTATTACATGTCAGTTAAGCTAATTCACGTTTATTATTAAGAAGAACGAGTTAACACACGTTTTAGTACTATTTCGTCGTTATTTTATGTTTATTAATACGGCTGAAAGAAAATAAATAAATTCATATTTTTTACATTTTATTAAGAAAAGGCGAATTTTAAACCATTGAATAATAAAAAAGCTAAAAAAAAATCGGAGAAGTTACATCAGATACGGAGTATTGAAAAAGGCTTGTTGTATGTATGTATATATATCTAACTGTTTATTAAAATAACTGTTCTTTTTGGTACCAACGTTTTTTAAGGACTTCGGGAGCAATTGATTGTATGTAGACTTTAGTAGTGTACAACCCTATTATTTCGCTTTAACTTGTTCAGTGCGCGTGCAGATTTACAACGCAATTACAAATCTCGTCGCCAAAAACTTATCATTTCAAGAAAATACCTACGGCGGAATTTACAGACAATATGGTCGTCTCATTGTAGCTGGTGATGAGCAGGGATCTGTAAGGCTTTTTGATACAACCAGCAAAACTGTGTTTCGGTTTTTTAAGGATCATAAAGCCGCAACACACAGAACGCTTTTCACACCTGACTTACTACATATTACAAGTTTCGGTGACGACAAAACTGTGCAACTCTGGGACATTGCATCAGAAAAAGTTGTACATACTTATCAAAATCATACAGACTACGTTCGCACAGGATGTGTAAATCCAGTTTCCTCGAATATAATTGTATCTGGGGGATACGACAAAATATTCAATTTATTTGACACGCGTACGAGCCAAGTATCGTTTAGTGTCGATTATGGAAGTCATGTTGAATCATTACACTTGAACTCACGTATGTGTTAAAGGTGAGGGGCTAAATTCACTGGAATTCCCAAGAAGGATCTAATAGCTTTTTACGTTTATTTATTTTTATCTTCGTACATTTTTGAAGGTTTAGATAACCCAAAGGCAGGCCCGAAGCGGTTTTACATTGGAGAGCAAGCGACTGTCGTAATATTGTGAACATCATAGATGTTTATGAGAAGTACAGCGGAAACATTTGTCTTCTAGTTGTTATGGAATGGTAGGTATAATTCTACTCTGCTTTCTCCTCCTGCTTTCCCTCTTCCCCACTCAGTACCTCTGACGATGTAAACAAGTTGTAATTGACTGGGGTACTGGGCCACGAGTTCAGTGCTTGAATTAAATTTTTTTCAGCATGGAAGGCGGTGAATTGTTTCAACGAATTCAAGATAATCAAGATGGAGTAATTACGGACACATCATATGGTCTGCTTCTTCATTAAATTCTATATTTTTTTATCGAGGGCAGAAGCAGCACATATAATGCATGAGATATGTGTGGCTGTTCATTTCCTATACGGCAAAAACATTGCCCACAGAGACCTAAAACCTGAAAACTTGCTTAACACGTTGCCGGCTTCAAATGCAGTTCTCAAATTAATGGACTTTGGATTTACAAAAGAGACTTCTGTTTAGGATACTTTGCAAACTCCATGCCACACACAGTACTCTGGTGGTAAGTTGCTCTCGCAAATCCCATCCCACGTGCCTCTATGTGATGATTTTTATCTGTTACCTTAGCTCCAGAAGTCCATGGTCCAGACAAATACGACAAGAGTTGTGATATTTGGTCCCTTGGTGTGATTATGTACATTCTCTTGTGTGAATTTCCGCCATTTTACAGCAATCACGGTGAAGCAATTTCACCGGGCATGGAGAGACGTATTCGAACTGGTCAGTATGATTTTCCTAATCCGGAATGGGAGAGTGTAAGTCAGGCGGCAAATGATTTAATCAAGGGAATGTTGCGCGTCGATCCGAACAAGCGTCTAACTATCGAGGACGTAATGAGGAATAAGTGGATAACTCAGTATACACAAGTTCCACAAAACACGAATGCTCAAGTAAGGGGAAGTACATGGCCACAGGTACAAGAGGAAATGACCCGTTCTTTAACAACAATGCGAGTTGATTATGACCAGGTATTGTGATGTCAAACTAATTGAGTGTAACTTACTAAAAACATAAGAGTGTTTCGCAAATGAACATAAAGGCGCTTTGCTGTGAAAGAGGCAAAAAAACTGGAGGAACTTTCGCAGAAAGCTTAAGATATTGTAACGGAGGTAGAGTGGAGGTGGTACTACTATGATAGCGGCAGAAGAATTTAGCCAAATAGTAACATTGAAGTATCGTTTAGTGTCGATCATGGAAGTCATGTTTAATCATTACACTTGAACTCTCGAAAAGTATGCGTTAAAGGTGAGGGGCTAAATTCACTGGGATTCCCAAGAGGGATCTAATAGCTTTTTACGTTTATTTATTTTTATCTTCGTACATTTTTGAAGGTACTTTTAGATAACCCAAAGGCAGGCGCGAAGCGGTTTTACATTTGAGAGCAAGCGACTGTCGCAATATTGTGAACATCATAGATGTTTATAAGAAGTACAGCGGAAACAGCTGCCTTCTAGTTGTTATGGAATGGTAAGTATAATTCTACTCTGCTTTCTCTTCCTGCTTTCCCTCTTCCCCACTCAGTACCTCTGATGATGTAAACAAGTTTTAATTGACTGGGGTACTAGGCTACGAGTTCAGTGCTTGAATTTATTGTTTAATTTTTTCAGCATGGAAAGCGGTGAATTATTTTAACGAATTCGAGATAATCAAAATGGAACATTTACGGACACATCATATGATCTGTTTCTTCATTAAATTCTATACTTTTTATTGAGGACAGAAGCAGCACATATAATGCATGAGATATGTGTGGCTGTTCATTTCCTATACGGCAAAAACATTGCCCACAGAGACCTAAAACCTGAAAACTTGCTTAACACGTTACCGGCTTCAAATGCAGTTCTCAAATTAATGGACTTTGGATCTACAAAAGAGACTTCTGTTTAGGATACTTTGCAAACTCCATGCCACACACAGTACTCTGGTGGTAAGTAGTTCTCGCAAATCCCATCCCACGTGCCTCTATGTGATGATTTTTATCTGTTACCTTAGCTCCAGAAGTCCATGGTCCAGACAAATACGACAAGACTTGTGATATCTGGCCCCTTGGTGTGATTATGTACATTCTCTTGTGTGGATTTCCGCCATTTCACAGCAATCACTGCGAGACAATATCACCGGGTATGGAGAGACGTATTCGAACTGGTCAGTATGATTTTCCTAATCCGGAATGGGAGAGTGTAAGTCAGGCGGTAAAGGATTTAATCAAGGGAATGTTGCGCGTCGATCCGAACAAGCGTCTAACTATCGAGGACGTAATGAGGAATAAGTGGATAGCTCAGTATGCACAAGTTCCACAAACACTACTTTATACCGGTCGAATGCTCAAGTAAGGGGAAGTACATGGCCAGAGGTACAAGAGGAAATGACCCGTTCTTTGGCAACAATTCGAGTTGATTATGACCAGGTATTGTGATGTCAAACTAATTGAGTGTAACTTATTAAAAACATAAGAGTGTTTCACAGATGAACATAAAGGCGCTTTGCTGCGAAAGAGGCAAAAAAAAAACTGCAGGAACTTTCACAGAAAGCTTAAGATATTGTAACGGAGGTAGAGTGGAGGTGGTACTACTATGATAGCGGCAGAAGAATTTACCCAAATAGTAACATTGAACTTTAAGTCAGAACCTGCACCAGAAGTAAGTACATTATGTTCATAAAAAGACAATACAAATATAATATATTGCAGTATTATTTGCGTTGGTTTGAAGCATTTATGACTTTTATAGAATTTTTTACATTATGTGATGTAATTTAGCATAGCGTCAAATGAAAAATAACGCTTATCATTTTCCTATTACTTATAATAAGTACTATGGTGGTAAGTAGCTCTCGCAAATTCTATCCCACGTGCCTCTATGTGATGATTTTTATCTGCTACCTTAGCTCCAGAAGTCCATGGTCCAGACAAATACGACAAGAGTTGTGATATCTGGCCCCTTGGTGTGATTATGTACATTCTCTTGTGTGGATTTCCGCCATTTCACAGCAATCACTGCGAGACAATATCACCGGGTATGGAGAGACGTATTCGAACTGGTCAGTATGATTTTCCTAATCCGGAATGGGAGAGTGTAAGTCAGGCGGTAAAGGATTTAATCAAGGGAATGTTGCGCGTCGATCCGAACAAGCGTCTAACTATCGAGGACGTAATGAGGAATAAGTGGATAGCTCAGTATGCACAAGTTCCACAAACACTACTTTATACCGGTCGAATGCTCAAGTAAGGGGAAGTACATGGCCAGAGGTACAAGAGGAAATGACCCGTTCTTTGGCAACAATTCGAGTTGATTATGACCAGGTATTGTGATGTCAAACTAATTGAGTGTAACTTATTAAAAACATAAGAGTGTTTCACAGATGAACATAAAGGCGCTTTGCTGCGAAAGAGGCAAAAAAAAAACTGCAGGAACTTTCACAGAAAGCTTAAGATATTGTAACGGAGGTAGAGTGGAGGTGGTACTACTATGATAGCGGCAGAAGAATTTACCCAAATAGTAACATTGAACTTTAAGTCAGAACCTGCACCAGAAGTAAGTACATTATGTTCATAAAAAGACAATACAAATATAATATATTGCAGTATTATTTGCGTTGGTTTGAAGCATTTATGACTTTTATAGAATTTTTTACATTATGTGATGTAATTTAGCATAGCGTCAAATGAAAAATAACGCTTATCATTTTCCTATTACTTATAATAAGTACTATGGTGGTAAGTAGCTCTCGCAAATTCTATCCCACGTGCCTCTATGTGATGATTTTTATCTGTTACCTTAGCTCCAGAAGTCCATGGTCCAGACAAATACGACAAGAGTTGTGATATCTGGTCCCTTGGTGTGGTTATGTACATTCTCTTGTGTGGATTTCCGCCATTTCACAGCAATCACGGCGAGGCAATATCACCGGGCATGGAGAGACGTATTCGAACTGGTCAGTATGATTTTCCTAAACCGGAATGGGAGAGTGTAAGTCAGGCGGTAAAGGATTTAATCAAGGGAATGTTACGCGTCGATCCGAACAAGTGTCTAGCTATTAAGTACGTAATGAGGAATAAGTGGATAGCTCAGTATACAAGTTCCACAAACACCACTTTATACCGGCCGAATGCTCAAGTAAGGGGAAGATACATGGCCAGGTGTACAATAGGAAATGACCCGTTCTTTGGCAACAATGCGAGTTGATTATGATCAGGTATTGTGATATCAAACTAATTAAGTGTAACTTATTAAAACATAAGAGTGTTTCACAGATGAACATAAAGGTGCTGGACAACTCCGACAATGCTTTGCTGCGAAAGAGGCGAAAAAAACTGGAGGAACTTACGCAGAAAGCTTAAGATTTTGTAACGGAGGTAGAGTGGAGGTGGTACTACTATGATAGCGGCAGAAGAATTTATCCAAATAGTAACATTGAACTTTAAGTCCGAAGCTGCACCAGAAGTAAGTACATTATGTTAATAAAAAGACAATACAAATATAATATATTGCAGTATTATTTGCGTTTGGTTTGAAGCATGTATGACTTTTATAGAATTTTTTAGTTACTGAAGTGCAAAAGCTATCCTAACAAGTGATGTCATTTAGAATAGCGGCAGTTTTACTAAATTCTGTTGACAAATAACGCTTATCAATTTCCTATTACTTATAAGGCAATTTTATATTTTTAATATGGTATGGTATGGACACGAATTTTCCAACAATAACGTCTATAGATCTTTTCCCCAACACTCGGTATCCGGAAGAACGTGTTTTTGGTTTAATTTTATTGTTACGTGTGGATGCAATCATAAGTCAAAAACCAAACATGGTTGGTATTATGAGTAACCATAAAAGAGAAGACGTTTTATAGGACAGGCCCTTGATGACCTTATATTTGCTAAGCAACTGATTACGAAGCAATGTATTACGCGTTAATCGTTAAATTCTAAATACTCGAACCGATACGATGTTATAATGCTTTTCGGATCATATCAAAAAGGCATCAACACCAATTCCAGTCGAATATGAAATCATTAATCATTAAATTATATCTGTTTAGATAATTTAATAATCAAAAAATTGAATTAATCACGTCATAAATATACAAACTGTTTACCCGAGATATATGTAGGTTTTTTTCATACCATTTCTTACTTTAGTCCGACATCGTTATTTGTTAAAGCAACTTATTTTCTCTTTTTGATCCGATCTGAAGGAGAGAGTGAATAGTTTTCTCTATTAAGAGCATTATAATTCGTACTTCTTGGTCCACTCAGATTAGATGTACATATGTATGTTCATTTTACCACGATCTTACCGAAATAATCCATTCGCGTCTGATGGTAATCAAGGTTCTTGTGGCTCACATGTTTTCACTCAAAGCTAATGCTAAAGTATTGCTACTTAACTTCGGAATCTAGACTTTTTATTTTCAAACCATCAAACTAAAGAAAACTTCTGAACATGTCAGACATTCGAAATTTTTCCCGTATGTATTGCTTCATTGCCTCTGTCAAAATCATAAATCAAATATGTACAAATATATGCAGATGGTTTGCAATTGAAAGCAATAATCTTACTGGTTGCATTACACTTCTTCTTCTTCTTCTTCTTCGTGTGGCGCTACAGTCCGGGGTGGACCTGGGTCTCAACCAGCATGCCTCCCCAGCTAGCACGATCTTTTGCCAGCTGCTTCCAATTGCGCACTCCAAGTTGGTTGAGGTCCTTTTCCACTTGTGTGCGCCATCTCAGTCTAGGACGTACTCTGTTGCGTTGTTCCTGTGGTTCGGATTCGACGACTCTTCTGACTGGAGCAGTGTTGTCCATCCGCTCTATATGGCCTAGCCACCTTAAACGTTGTATGCGTAGACGCTTGACTAGGCTCATGCCGCCATACAGCCCATACAGTTCGTGGTTGAATCTTCTCCTCCAGATGCCATCAACGCAAACAGGACCAAAAATCGCACGCAGAACTTTTCTCTCGAAGAGACCAAGGGCTTCCTCATCCGCTTTTTGTAGCGTCCAGGTTTCTGCGCCGTAAAGCAGGACTGGGACGATCAAGATGTTGTACAAAGTCACTTTGGTCGTTCGGGAGAGAGCTTTATTACTCAATTGCCTCTTAAGCCCAAAGAAACGGCGATTGGCAAGAGTGATTCCGCGCTTGATTTCGGTACCGATGTTGTCACTATTCACCGCGGAGCCGAGATAGACGAAGTCCTTGACTACCCCGACACGTCTGCTGCCCATAGAGACGCTCTGTCCGAGACGTCGATGTGCTGCGTCCTTCGACGACAGCACATACTTCGTTTTGCCCTCGTTTACCACCAGTCCCACTTTAGCCACTTCCGCTTCGGAGTTAGCAAACGCCTCATTGACGGCTCGCTGTGTTCTGCCGATCACGTCAATGTCATCCGCTTAAGCTAGCAGTTGAACGGACTTGTGGAGGATCGTGCCTCTGATGTTGACGTGTGAGTTATGCATGATCCCTTCAAGAATGATGTTAAAGAACTCGCATGACAGCGCGTCGCCTTGTCTAAAACCTTTTTTGACATTGAAGGTCTCGGTGAGTTCGTTCTCAACCTTGACGGAGCAGCGAGAGTTCTCCATCGTCATACTACACAATCTGACGAGTTTGGTAAGAATGTCAAAACTAGACATGGCACTGTATAGCTCGTCTCTATGCACGCTGTCATATGCGGCCATGAAATCGACGAATAGATGGTGAGTGTCGATTTGCAATTCTTGGGTCTTTTCCAGGATCTGCCGTAGTGTGAAGGTTTGGTCGATGGTGGACTTCTCTGACCTGAAACCACACTGATAAGGACCAATCAGGTTGTTGACAAACGGTTTCAGGCGTTCACACAGTACGGCGGAAAGGATCTTGCATGCGATGTTAAGGAGACTTATCCCTCGATAGTTGGCGCAGTCGAAGGGTTGCATGCGCCCAACCAGGTCATCCCCAGCTGTTTTAAACAGTTCTGCAGACAGTCCATCCGCTCCAGCAGCTTTATTTGACTTCAGTCTCGATATTGCTATTTTGACCTCGTCTAAGTCGGGGGGACGGAATTCTTGTCTATCATCGTCCAAATTAAGTGGAACATTCTGCCTAGACTCGGTCGGCAAAGATCCCAGCGACCTGTTGCGATTGTAGCTTTCCGACGTCAAACCGTTTATCCGTATATCCGGGTTCTTACCTTGGCTACAACAGGGTGATGATCCGAGTCGATGTTAGCGCCTGGGAATGTTCGGACATCGAGAATGTTGGAGGAGTGTCTGACATCGATCGCAACGTGATCAATCTGGTTGACGGTTGATTGATCAGGGGATCGCCAGGTTCCTTTACAACATCCGCATACCTTAAATATATACTATGCCATATAGGAGTAAAGCAATCGTGTTATACGAAGTCATTTAATTGAACTGATGCATAATCCATACAATCGCATACGACAATAATTAGTTATCCCCTACAACACTCTCAAGCTCAAATATGAAATATGAGCCTTGCAATCATGCCTTACATTCTTATATATATTTTATATTATCTTAAATCATCTATGAACACAATTCGCAATACATATCTTCTACAATCATCCAATTGATCACTTTAATCATATATATATATATACATTTTTCATTGTCTATAATAATCTATGAGCACAATTAGCGATATACATCTTCTACAATCATCCAGAGACCTACAATATATACTATGCTACCAAGTAATAATCATCATGGTTGTGTAAAGTCCTTCCATGGAACTTATGCCTAATACCTACAATCGCATACTACAATAATTAGTTATGCGCTGACACCACACTCCAAGCTTAAATATGTAATATGATCACTTTAATCATGCCTAACATTCTTATATATATTTTACATTCTCTTTAATCGTTTTTGAGTACAAGAAGTGAGACATATGTATCTTCTACAACAATCCGCAGACCTAAAGTATATACTATGCCATATATGAGTAAAGCAACCGTGTTATACGAAGTCATTTAATTGAATTGGTGCATAATCCCTACAATCGCATACTACAATAACGCTTGCACTTAAATCAAGTTCAAAAATGAAATACGATCACTTTAATCATGCCTTACATTCTTATTCACATTCTCTTTTATCGTCAATGAGAATAATGAGCGATACGAATATACGATACGAATATACGATACGAATATGAAATATGAGCCTTGCAATCATGCCTTACATTCTTATATATATTTTATATTATCTTTAATCGTCTATGAACACAATTAGCAATACATATCTTCTACAATCATCCAATTGATCACTTTAATCATTCCCAACATATATTATATATATATATATACATTTTTTATTCTCTATAATAATCTATGAGCACAATTAGCAATATACACCTTCTACAATCATCCAGAGACCTACAATATATACTATGCTACCAAGTAATAATCATCATGATTGTGTGAAGTCCTTCCATGGAACTTATGCCTAATACCTACAATCGCATACTACAATAATTAGTTATGCGCTGACACCACAGTCAAGCTTAAATATGTAATATGATCACTTTAATCATGCCTAACATTCTTATATATATTTTACACTATCTTTAGTCGTTTTTGAGTACAAGAAGTGAGACATATGTATCTTCTACAACAATCCGCAGACCTAAAGTATATACTATGCTATATATGAGTAAAGCAATCGTGTTATACGAAGTCATTTAATTGAACTGGTGTATAATCCCTACAATCGCATACGACAATAATTAGTTATCCCCTGCAATACTCTCATCCCCTACAATACTCTCTCTCCCTACAATCGCATACTACAATAATAAGTTATGCGCTGACACCACAGTCAAGCTTAAATATATAATATGATGACTTTAATCATGCCTAACATTCTTATATATATTTTACATTCTCTTTAATCGTTTTTGAGTACAAGAAGTGAGACATATGTATCTTCTACAACAATCCGCAGACCTAAACTATATACTATGCCATATATTAGTAAAGCAGTCGTGTTATACGAAGTGATTTAATTGAACTGATGCATAATCACTACAATCGCATACGATAATAATTAGTTATCCCCTACAATACTCTCTCTCCCTACAATCGCATACTACAATAACTAGTTATGCGCTGACACCACAGTCAAGCTTAAATATGTAATATGATCACTTTAATCAAGCCTAACATTCTTATATATATTTTACTGTCTCTTTAATCGTTTTTGAGTACAAGAAGTGAGACATATGTATCTTCTACAACAATCCGCAGACATAAAATATATACTATGCGATATATGAGTAAAGCAATCGTATTATACGAAGTCATTTAATTGAACTGGTGCATCATCCCTACAATCGCATACTACAATAACGCTTGCACTTAAATCAAGCTCAAAAATGAAATATGATCACTTCAATCATTCCTAACATTCTTATACAAATATTATATTCTCTTTAATCGGTATGAGCACAATAAGCGGTACATATCTTCTACAACAGCCGCAGAACGGATTCTCCCAAATAGTGGACGAAACTGCTCCATAATAAATACTTTCGCATTCCACAGTAATAAGCTATCCGCTTACACCACAATTAAGATCAGATATGTAATATGATCCTTTCAATCATGCCTAACGTTCTTATATATATTTTATATCACCTACGAGCACAAATAGTGATACACATATTCTACAATCATCCACAGACCTAAAATACATACTATGCTCCAAATAAATAACTAGTTATCATAGTTATATGAAGTTCTTCCATGGAAATGATGCCTTATCGCTATAATCGCACACTTCAATAATTATTTATGCGCTGACACCATAGTCAAGCTAAATAAGAAATATAATGTCTTCAATTATGCCTAACATTTTTTATATATATAATATTCTCTATAATTGTCAATAAGCACAATTAGCTATACACAACCTCTACCATCATCCAAAGACCTAAAATATATACTATTCTACTAATAAATAGTCATGATTTTTATATAAAGTCTTACTAGCAAACTTATGCATAATCCCTTCAATCGCATACTATAATAATTAGTTATCCACTAACACCATAGTCACGCCTAAATATGAAATATAATCTCCTCAACCATGCCTACCATTATTATATATTTTATATTCTCTTTAATCGTCAATAACCACAATTAGGTTTACACACCTTCTACCATCATCCAAGGACTTAAAATATATACTGTGCAACAAATAAATAGTCATAACTTTTATATGAAGTCCTTCCAGGAAACTGATGCATGATTACTACAATCGCATACTACAATAATAAGTTAGCCTTTGACACAACAGTCAAGCCCAGATATGAAATATTACCACTTTAATCATGCCTAACATTCTGAAATATATTTTATATTCTCTTCAAACGTACATGAGTACAATTAGTGATACATACGTTTTACAATCATCCATAGACCTAAAATATATACTATGCAACAAATAAATAGTCATAATTTTTACATCAAGTCCTTCTAGGAAACTGATGCATGATTACTACAATCGCATACTACAATATTAAGTTAGCCTTTGACACCACAGTCAAGCTCAGGTATGAAATATGATCACTTTAATCATGATTAACATTCTTAAATATATTTTATATACTCTTTAATCGTCTATGAACACATTTACAATACATATCTTTTATAATCATCCGCATACCTAAAATATATATATATATATATATATGAATAAATCGATCAGGTTATAACAAGTCCTGTAATAAACCTGATGCATAATCCCTACAATCGCATACTACAATAATAAGTTATCCACTGACACCACGGTCAAGCTCAGATATGAAATATGTTCACTTTAATCATGCCTACCATCCTACAGGAGCACAATTGGCGATACACATACTACGCATACTATAATAATTAGTTATCCACTAACACCGTAGTCACGCCTAAATATGAAATATAATCTCCTCAACCATGCCTACCATTATTATATATTTTATATTCTCTTTAATCGTCAATAACCACAATTAGGTTTACACACCTTCTACCATCATCCAAGGACTTAAAATATATACTATGCAACAAATAAATAGTCATAACTTTTATATGAAGTCCTTCCAGGAAACTGATGCATGATTACTACAATCGCATACTACAATAATAAGTTATCCACCCACACCACGGTCAAGCTCAGATATGAAATATGTTCACTTTAATCATGCCTACCATCCTACAGGAGCACAATTGGCGATACACACCTTCTACAGTCATCCACAGATCTAAAATGTATATTGTGCTACCAATAATCATCATCATAGTCATCATAATACAATAATCAGTTCTACAATCATCCACACACATAAAATATGCTATCAATAAAAAGTTATCAGGTTATAACAAGTCCTGTAGTAAAAAACTGATGCATAATCCCTACAATCGCATACTACAATAATAAGTTATCCACTGACACCACGGTCAAGCTCAGATATGAAATATGTTCACTTTAATCATGCCTACCATCCTACAGGAGCACAATTGGCGATACACACCTTCTACAGTCATCCACAGACCTAAAATGTATATTGTGCTACCAATAATCATCATCATAGTCATCATAATACAATAATCAGTTCTACAATCATCCACACACATAAAATATGCTATCAATAAAAAGTTATCAGGTTATAACAAGTCCTGTAGTAAAAAACTGATGCATAATCCCTACAATCGCATACTACAATAATAAGTTATCCACTGACACTTGACATGCGGTACATGATCGGCGAGTGCTTTTATTGCGTGCTCTTCCGCATTCATAGCAGCGACCCAAAGAACTACTTCGTGGTGATGCTGAGCTCGACGGCAGAATATTTGCTTGAGGAATGTCTAGAAAGTCTTTTGTTTTGAATGCTAGAGCCCTAGGCAATGATTTCTGTTGTATTCGACGGTGAGCAAGTGGTTTCATCCATGCTAGGGAAAGGGAAATGAGGAATTCCCGGCGAATAATATTCTCAAAATTTTTGTTCGCTGAATATATGCATAGAGCATTTAGAGCACTTAGATTGAGTAAATCATGAAACACAGTTACAGGCCATCGTCTTGAATTCCTAGACACGTCGTAGAGCGAACACATTTTGTCCACCAGATCCACGCCGTTTTTTGTGCGGTTGTAATACGTGATCATTTCAGGCTTTCGTTTTTCTCCTGTGCTGTCATCTATTACCGCATCGTTATGCATCGTGGACAAAATAAGCACCACTTTATTTGGTTTTGCCACATAGGATACCAGTGTACACGGGCTGTGAAAACCAAATTTTGAACTGTACAAAGGATGTCCTATGGCTACTCGAAACTCTTTTGGAACTTCTCTTTTGTCTCTCCTTACGGTAGCAACCATAGTTGTTTGGTTTTCGAAAAGTTCTTTAGCAACATTGAGTGATGAAAACCAATTATCCATAGTGATGTTTCGGTTCTTACCTAATATAGGACGTGTTAGTCTCTTCACTACTTCAGAACGTTCATTACTTTGGTTGAAAGGTCCTTCAGGCTGTTTGCCTGGATAAATCTCCAAATTGTATGTATATGGATAGTGAACGTCGACAAGTGCAAAAACCTTCACACCAGGTTACTAGGAATGTATTGCTTGAATGAACAGCGTCCTCTAAAGGCAAGCAGCTGTTCATCTAATGTCATCTCGGCGCTTGGAATAAAATATTGTTGAGAATTTATGATGAACAAATCTAAGATTTCTCGTATTGGGGCCAATTTGTCAATTTTAGCACGAACACTGCGGTCACGAATGTCATCGAAGCTCAAATGTCTGAGCAGAAATTCGAATCGTTGTGAGGACATTGTCAAGTAAATTGCCTCAACACCAGTATGATTTTTGTGATCAAAAATCTGATCGCAGCTTGTTCTTCCTAATTTCAAAGCTCCAGCCATATAGAGGATACCGAAAAATGCCTTCAGTTCGACATCATCCGTCAATTTAGCATCCCTTACTCTTCCGTATTTATCCATGGCACTCTCTATTTTTATGTTAGTGTATTTGACAATGAGATCAATCATGGTAACATCTAGGTATAGAGATAAACAGTCTTCAATTGTCGTTTTCTGTCTAGCCACTCCTTTAGGTCCAGGAGGCACAAAAACTATATTGTGTCTTCGAGTCCTTCCTCTATATGGTGGTATAGTCTTTGACCAGCGAGTATTATCCACACCAACATAAAATGCATTGCCTCTCCTTTGTCCTGATTCCTCTTCGTCGGTAATTTCCTCGTCCGTCATTTTATCCTCCTGCTCAGATTCAGTTTCATGGTTTGGTTCCTCAAGAATATCTTCTTCATCATTTGAGGTTGAATCATCGTTGTCAAAATCTCGCCTATTTAAATTGTCTTCGTTGAGCCAAGCACGGATCTGATCATCCCGTATTTGATCCATGATGTTCCTAAAAAACCATACTTATATAAAACATACACACAGAATGTAAATTTTTGTCATCCAAATTAATACTCAAGTACCTGACTTCATAAAAAACATATACATGAGTTATGACATTATGTAATAACTCGAAATTATGAAAAAACAAAAAAAACAGTTTGACAAAAATACTTACATCAGTCGTCGCGCGGATTACAATAGTATTCCACTTAACTTCCAGCGCTCTCGTGACACAACCACACACGACCGGGACTCGCGATTCACTGAGCGCACGCGCTATCTATTTAACTGTAATTACTAAAAGAGACAAAAAATAACCACCACTAGTTTTCCGGGAATTCTCAATTTTGCATTGGTGGATTACAATAGTAATCCGCGCGACGACTGCAGGGTTAAATGAAACTGATGCCTAATCCAATCGCATACTACAATAATTAGTTCTACAATCATCCACAGACCTAAAATATATACTATGCTACTAATAAATAGTCATCATGGTTGTGTGAAGTCCTTCCATGAACTTGATGCCTAATCCCTACAATCGCATACTACAATAATTAGTTATGATCCCTTCAATCACGCCTAACATTCGCATATGCATTTCGTATTCCCTTTCATCGTGTGTGAGCAAAATTGGCGATACACATCTTCTCTTAAGCATCATCCCTTAAATCACGCTTTACAGTTTCATATACAGTTGTGGTCAAAATAATAGTAGTGTGCCTAGTTATATTGGTTATTTAAGTTTTGTACAATGACAACAACATTTTTTTGAATTTTATGTACATACAAAGTTTTTATTCTTAATTGTTGATATAAAAGGTGATTTTTTAACAAAATAATTCATTCATAATTGATAACATTTATAGCTTGGAAATTAAAAATATAAAGCAACAACTTACTACAAACAGAATTTCCCTGTTCAAAATAATAGTAGTGTTGATTGAAACTTAAAAAAACAAAAAACATATCAGACATCAAACGAAAAAATGGGTCTTAAACAAAAGATAACCTTAGTACTTGGTTGTAAACCCCTTATTCTCTAGGACTGCTTTGCAGCGACGTGGCATGGAGTCCACCAAATCCTGGCATCTCTTGGTTGTAATATTCTGCCACGCGGTTTGCACTACTTGCCAAAGTTCTCTATTATTGGTTGGCTTTGCGTTCGCCACTGCTTTCTTTAAATCACACCACAAGTTTTCTATGGGGTTAAGGTCTGGTGACTGTGCGGGCCACACCATAACATTAACCCCATTGACCCGCAACCATTCCCTGGCTTTTTTGCTGGTATGTTTCGGGTCATTATCTTGCTGAAACACCCAGATTAAAGGCATTTCATATTCTGCGTAAGGCAACATTACTCTTACTAGAATATCAACATAAACAGACTGATCCATAATCCCAGAAATAAGGTGAATAGGCCCAACACCTTGGTAGGAAAAACAGCCCCAAACCATTATTTTTGAACCGCCGTGTTTAATGGTCTTTAATGTGTATTGAGGGCGATATTCCGTGTTTGGAGGACGGCGAACATATTGACGGGACCCACATGCCCCAAAAAGAACAATTTTGCTCTCATCAGTCCATAATAAATTGCGCTATTTTTCCACAGGCCAGCTGATGTGTTCTTTGGCAAAAGCTATCCGAGCTGCTATGTGCTTTTTAGAGAGTAATGGTACCTTACGGGGACTCCGAGCATATAGCCCTTCATTTAACAGTCGCCTGCGGACTATGACTGCACTAATACTTAACCCTAACTCCTTTTGGATGACATTTGAAGGTGCAGAGGGGTGCGACTTGCTATATCTTCCAATTCGCCTGTCCTCCAATGCTGATGTTTTTTTTTCGTCCACGGGATTCGGGTTTGCGATGGTGCTTTATTGCGTTAGCAATCATTGGGGCTGTGCATCCTATGATTTCTTGAACTTCTTTATAAGTTTTTCCATCTGCTCTAAATTTTAAAATTAATTTTCTCTCCTGCTCTGGGCAATGCTTATTGCGGCCCACTGTTTAATTAAAAGTTCAAGATTTTACTATAATCTAAGTTTAAAAATATTTATTTGTTCTTACTTTTATGATTCTACCTTTAAATTTAATTTTAAATCAAACTTTATGTCAGTAAATTAGAGCACTACTATTTTTTTGAACAGCTGTAGAAGCACTTCGCCAAACCTTTAACGACGGACTGATACTACAACTGAAATTCTGTGGAAAATATGATCAGTATTAGTTTTGTCAATTACCGTTATACGTTTATATATAACAAAATTTGCTTGCAATGTCTCGGGATATGCAAATTAAAAATGCGCTACTATTATTTTGAACACAGCTGTACATTCTTTTTAATCGTCTTCTTCATCTTCCATAATCAACCACGATCTACTTAATCAACAAACAATTGAAGTCACCTTGCTGTATTTACGAGTACCATATCTACTAAACCTACAGACAAGCACAAAACAGTATATGTATATCTTACATTCGGTCGCCGTTTGTTTTTTCTCAGATCTTTATATCGCAACTCCAATCGATTAGAGCTTCTCTCTACTCATTCTCTTATTTTTTGGATTCAGTAATTTCGCTGTAAAATGTCTTTTCAGGATAAGAACATCTTTGAACGCACAAGTTTCATTCCTACCAAAAACCTACCTTGGCTTTTTACCAAATTGCTACAAGCTTGTTGGCTGAATTGCCCAAAAAAATTGCAACAACTGTACCCGCAATCGCATCGTGGGTGAAAACCTACCTTGGCTTTTTACCAAATTGTTGCAACTTGTCGGCTGAATTGCCCAAAAAAGTCGCAACACCTGTACCCGCAATCGCAGCGTGGGTGTAAAAAAAAGTTGGAAAATTATGCTGGAAAGAGTACCCGACATTCCGTTTTTACGCACTTGACCTTGGTCGGACACATCCCAAAATGTCCAATATTGGCCAACCTACAATCGTAGAAATATGCCAAAAGTATAAAAAAAGTTGGAAAATTGAGCCGGAAAAAGTACCCCAGACATTCCGTTTTTACGCACTTGACCTTGGTCGGACACTTCCCAAAATGTCCAACCTACCGTCGCAGAAATATGCCAAAAGCGTTAAAAAAAGTTGGAAAATTGAGCCGGTAAAAGTACCCCAGACCTTCTGTTTTTACGCACTTGACCTTGTTCGGACACTTCCCGAAATTTCCAATTTTGTCCAACAAACCATCGCAAAAATATGCCAAAAGTGTTACGAAAATGTCCAGGAAAACATAGCCTGACACTTGTAAAAATATCTTAAAAACATAGAAAAACTAATCGAAAATCCCAAAAAAATAGTCCAAACATGTCCAATTTTGTTCAACAAACAATCGCAAAAATATGCCAAAAGTGTAAAAAAATTGTTACGAAAATGTCCAGAAAACATAGCCTGACACTTGTAAAAATATCTTAAAAATAATCGAAAATCCCAAAAAAAATAGTCCAAACATGTCCAATTTTGTCCAACAAACCATCGCAAAAATATGCCAAAAGTGTAAAAAATTGTTACGAAAATGTCCAGAAAAACATAGCCTGACACTTGTAAAAATATCTTGAAAAGAGAGAAAAAATAATCGAAAATCCCCAAAAAATAGTTCAAATATTCTTGACAGCATGTGAAAAAATCGAAAGCATCGTTAAATGCAAAAAAAACACCTTGGCATATGCTAGTGTAAAAAAAAGTTTGAAAATTGAGCCGGAAAAGTACCCCAGACATTCCGTTTTTACGCACTTCACCTACCTTCATGTCTACCAAAAACCTATCACGCGAACACAACGGGCTAGAGCACAAAAGTTTAAGGAGGAGCACACTTTGGCGATACATAACTTCTACAATCATCCACAGACCTAAAATATATACTATGATCCAAATAAATAACTAGTTATCATGGTTATATGAAGTCCTTCCATGGAACTGATGCCTAATCCCTACAATAGCATACTACAATAATTAGTTATGCACTGACACCACAGTCAAGCTTAAATATGTAATATGATCACTTTAATCATGCCTAACATTCTTATATATATTTTATATTCTTTTTAATCGTCTTCGAGTACAAGAAGTGATACATATGTATCTTCTACAACAATCCGCAGACCTAAAATATATAGTATGCCATATAGCAATCAGGTTATACCAAGTCTCTCAATGAAACTGATGCACAATCGCATACTACAATAACGCTTGC
Source organism: Eristalinus sepulchralis (assembly GCA_944738645.1). Taxonomy (NCBI): domain Eukaryota; kingdom Metazoa; phylum Arthropoda; class Insecta; order Diptera; family Syrphidae; genus Eristalinus; species Eristalinus sepulchralis. Next base: position 63,405,259 of record OX122886.1, read on the forward strand.
ACTTAAATCAAGCTCAAAAATTAAATATGATCACTTTAATCATGCCTTATATTTATATATATATACTTTGCTACATAAAGGTAGTCATCATGGTTATACGAAGTCCTTGAATGAAACTGATGCAAAATCCTTACAGTACCACACTACAATATTTAGTTATCCCCGAACACCACAATAAAGCTGAAATATGAAATATGTTTCTTCAATCGGGCTTAACATTCTTATATATATTTTATATTCTCTTTAGTCCTCTATGAGCACAATTTTGGATACACATCTACAATCATCCGCAAACATAAAATTTGTACTATGCCACAAATGAATAAAGTCATCAGTGTTATGTGAAATCCTTGCATGAAACTGATGAAAAATCCCTAAAATCGCGTACAAAAATATATAGTTATTTATTTGGAGCATAGTATATATTTTAGGTTTGTGGATGATTGTGGAAGATATGTTTCGCTAATTGTGCTCATAGAAGATTAAAGAGAATATAAAGTGTATATAAGGATGTTAGGCGTGATTGAAGGGATTAAATTTCACTTTTTGTTCTTGACTGTGGTGTCAGCGGATAACTTATTAATGTAATATGCGGCTATGGATTGTAGAATATGTGTATGGCTAATTGTGCTCGTAGGTGAATATAAAATATATATATAAGAGCGTTAGGCATGATTGAAAGGATCATATTTCATATCTGATTTTAATTGTTGTGTAAGCGGATAACTTATTATTGTGTACTGCGAACGTATTAATTATCGATCAGTTTCGTGCACTATTAAGGAGAATCCATTCTCCCAAATGATGCGCAAACCTGATGCCATAATCCCTTCAATCGCATACTACAATTATCTTCAATCACGCCTAAAATTCTTATATATATTCCATATTCTCTTTGATCCTCTATGAGCACATTTATCGATACATATCTTCTACAATCATCCGCAGACCTAGGATATAGATTATGTCCCAGATAAATAAATAGTCATCATGGTTACATAAAGTGTTTTCATGAAAATAATGCATAATCCCTACAATCGCGTACTACAACAATTAGTTATGCGATGAAACCACATTCAAGCTTAAATATGAAGTACGATCACCTTAATCATGCCTAACGTTCTTATATATATTTTATATTCTCTTTAAACGTCTATGATCACAATTCGCGTTGCATATATTCTACAATCATTCAAAGACCTATTATGATACAAAAAAAATAGTCATCATTTTTATATGAAGTCCTTCCAGGAAACTGATGCATTATGCCTACAATCCCATACTACAATAACTAGTTATATGCTTACACCCCAGCCAAGCTCAAATATGACATATGGTCCCTTTAGTCATGCCTAACATTTTTAAATATATTTTATATTCTCTTAAATCCTCTATGAGCACAATTTGGCGGTGCACATGATCTGTAATCATCCACAGGCCTTAAACATAAACCATGCCATATATGAGTGAAGTTATCAGGTTATACGAAGTCCTTGAATGAAACTGATGCAAAATCCTTACAGTCGCATATTACAATATTTAGTTATCCCCGAACATCACAATAAAGCTCAAATATGAAATATGTTTCTTCAATCGGGCCTAACATTCTTATATATATTTTATATTCTCTTTAGTCCTCTATGAGCCCAATTTTGGATACACATCTTCTACAATCATCCGCAAACATAAAATTTGTACTATGCCACAATGAATAAAGTCATCAGTGTTATGTGAAATCCTTGCATGAAACTGATGAAGAATCCCTACAAAATATATAGTTATCCGCTCACAGTCAACCTCAAATATAAAATATTATCGTTTTAATCAAGCCTAACTTTCGCAAATATATTTCATATTCTCTTTATTCGTCTGTGAACATAATTTCAGATACACACCTTCTACAACCATCCACAGACCTAAAATATATACTATGCTCCAAATAAATAACTAGTAATCATGGTTATATGAAGTCCTTCCATGGAACTGATGCCTAATCCCTACAATAGCATACTACAATAATTAGTTATGCACTGACACCACAGTCAAGCTTAAATATGTAATATGATCACTTTAATCATGCCTAACATTCTTATATATATTTTATATTCTCTTTAATCGTCTTCGAGTACAAGAAGTGATACATATGTATCTTCTACAACAATCCGCAGACCTAAAATATATAGTATGCCATATAGAAATCAGGTTATACCAAGTCTTTCAATGAAACTGATGCACAATCGCATACTACAATATAGTATGCTTATATATATAATTTGCTACATAAAAGTAGTCACCATGGTCATATGAAGTCCTTGAATGAAATTGCTGTAAGATCTTTACATTCGCATACTACAATATTTAGTTATCCCCGAACACCACAATTAAGTTCAAATATGAAATATGTTTCTTTAATCGGGCCTAATATTCTTATATATATTTTATATTCTCTTTAATCCTCTATAAGCACAATTTTGGATACACATCGACAATCATCCGCAAACATAAAATTTGTACTATGCCACAAATGAATAGTCATCAGTGTTATGTGAAATCCTTGCATGAAACTGATGAAGAATCCCTACATCGCCCTAAATCGCGTACTAAAATATATAGTTATTTATTTGGAGCATAGTTTATATTTTAGGTCTGTGGATGATTGTAGAAGATATGTATCGCTAATTGTGCTCATAGACGATTAAACGGAATATAAAGAGTATATAAGGATGTTAGGCGTGATTGAAGGGATTAAATTTTACTTTTGTTCTTGACTGTGGTGACAGCGGATACTTATTAAAATAATATGCGGTTATGGATGATTGTAGAATATGTGTACCGCTAATTGTGATCGTAGGTGAATAAAAAAAATATATATAATATATATATATATTTATATATATATATAATATATATATAATATATATATATATATAATATATATATATATATAATATATATATATATATATAATATATATTCGCATACCTTAATTATATACTATGCAATATATGAGTAAAGCAATCGTGTTATACGAAGTCTTTTAATTGAACTGATGCATAATCCCTACAATCGCATACGACAATTATTAGTTATCCCCTACAATACTCTCAAGCTCAAATATGAAATATGAGCCTTGCAATCATGCCTTACATTCTTCTATATATTTTATATTATCTTTAATCGTCTATGAATACAATTATCAATACATATCTTCTACAATCATCCAATTGATCACTTTAATCATTCCCAACATATATTATATATATTTCATTTTTTATTCTCTATAATAATCTATGAGCACAATTAGTGATATACACCTTCTACAATCATCCAGAGACCTAAAATATACACTATGCTACCAAGTAATAATCATCATCATCAATCATCTGCAGACCTTAAATATATACTATGCTACATTAAAGTAGTCATCATGGTCAAATGAAGTCCTTGAATGAAACTGATGCAAAATCCTTACAGACGCATACTACAATATTTAGTTATCTACGAACACCACAATTAAGCTCAAATATGAAATATGTATGTTTCTTTAGTCGGGCCTAACATTCTTGTATATATTTTATATTCTCTTTAATCCTCTATGAGCACAATTTTGGATACACATCTACAATCATCCGCAAACACAAAATTTGTACTATGCCACAAATGAATAAAGTCATCAGTGTTATGTGAAATCCTTGCATGAAACTGATGAAAAATCCCTACAATCGCATACTAAAATATATAGTTATTTATTTGGAGCATAGTATATGGTTTAGGTCTGTGGACCGCCTAACATTCTTATATACAGTATCGGACAAAACATTTGCAACTAAAAGTGAATGCAAACAATTTCTTCAAAATCACGAGAATTTTATCAAAAGTCATAACATTATATATATCAAATGAAAGGTATGTATCTAATGTAAATAAATAAAAATAATTTTCATTTTAAAAAAACAACATAAAATAATCCATTAGTTAAAATATTAGGTGACTTCAAATTTAAACGCGACAAAACATTTGCAACTAATGTGGAATCAAACGTAATTTGCATGATAAACGTTCCAAAATTACTGATTCCCATTATTTTTAATATTAATTGCATTAAGCAAATGTATAGATCCCTTTTTCTGAAATTTCACTCATTTAAATATTTTCATAGAGAGCAGATCTTAGGTGATATTTATTGCAAAAGAAAAAAAAATTAAAATGGGCCGAAACAAATTTGGTGATGCTTGAAGACAACGCACAGTAGATGATTTTAATTCACGGAATACACAAAAAGAAATATTCGAAAAGTATAATATTAATAAGTCGTCGATTTCTCGAATTTTAATTCTATATTTTAAAACTAAACAGGTAGTCGTTGTTCATTCCGGTGGTCGACCACGTAAAACAAATTCTCAAATGGATTCTATGATAGTTGGGAAAGAAAAAAAGAATCCCTTCATATCTGCACCCAAATTGGTTGAAGAGTTGCAGCTAACAATAAGTCCTAGAACGGTTTCACGTCGGTTGGCTTCTGCTGATTTCTGTGCCTATCGACCTGCAAAAAAACCATTGATTTCTAGCCGAAATCAAAAGTAGAGAATTCTGTTTGCTAAAGAACATTTGTTATGGGATATACAAAAATGGAGTGCAGTTCTATTCAGTGATGAATCGAAATTTAATATAATGGGCAGTGACGGAATAAATTACGTCGGGAGACCACTTGGCAGACGACTGCAATCGCGGGATTGCTTAAAAACAATCAAGCATGGTGGAGAAAATGTGATGGTGTGGGGCTGTTTTTCGGCTGCAGGATTGGGACCGTTGCATCGCATTAATGGTATAATGGACCAATGGATGTATAAAAATATCCTACATGATGTTATGCTGCCATTCGTAAAATGGGAAATGCCGTTGCGTTGGGTCTTCCAGCAGGTCAATGACCCAGCACATACAGCTAGGTCCGTGAAGAAATGGTTTACCGATCAAAATGTGACAGTTATGGATTGGCCCCCGCAATCACCCGATTTAAGCCCAATTGAAAATCTTTGGGAGATCGTAAATAGAAAAATTAACAGAGAAAACGTAAAAAAAACGCGGAATTTTTCAAAAGAATAGAAAAGGCCTGGAATGAAATTCCATCAACTACAATTCAAAACCTAATTTATTGAATGCCATGTCGATGCAAGGCAGTCATCGAAAACAATGGTTTTGCCACGAAGTGTTAATATCACAGAGTTTTCGCGCACTTCCACTTTAGTTCCAAATGTTTTGTCGCGTTTAAATTTGAAGTCACCTAATATTTTAACTAATGGATTATTTTTTGAAATGAAAATTATTATTATTTATTTACATTAGATACACATCCTTCATTTGATATATATAATGTTATGGCTTTTGATAAAATTCTCGTGAATTTGAAAAAATTGCTTGCATTCACTTCCAGTTGCAAATGTTCTGTCCGATACTGTATATTCCATATTCTCTTTGATCCTCTATGAGCACATTTATCGACACATATCTTCTACAATCATCCGCAGACCTAGGATATAGATTATGTCCCAGATAAATAAATATTCATCATAAAGTGTTACATAAAGTGTTTTCATGAAAATAATGCATAATCCCTACAATCGCGTACTACAACAATTAGTTATGCGATGAAATCACAGTCAAGCTTAAATATGAAATACGATCACTTTAATCATGCCTAACGTTCTTGTATATATTTTATATTCTCTTTAATCGTCTATGATCGCAATTCGCGATGCATATATTCTACAATCATTCAATGACCTAATATATGTATTATGATACAAAAAAATAGTCATCATTTTTATATGAAGTCCTTGCATTTTTAAATATATTTTATATTCTCTTTAATCCTCTATGAGCACAATTTGGCGGTACACATGATCTGTAAACATCCACAGGCCTTAAACATAAACTATGCCATATACGAGTGAAGTTATCAGGTTATACGAAGTCCTTTAATGAAACTGGTGTATACTCCCTGCAATCGCATACTACAATAATTAGTTATCCTCTAATACCACAATCAAGCTAAAATACGAAATATGGTCCCTTCAATTACCTTACATTCACATACATATTTTAAAAGCTCTTTAGTCCTCTATGAGTCCAGTTGGCTATACATATCTTCTTCAATCATCCGCAGACCTTAAATATATACTTTGCTACATAAAAGTAGTCATTATGATCATATAAAGTCCTTATATATATATTTTATATTCTCTTTAATCCTCTATGAGCACAATTTGGCGGTACACATGATCTGTAAACATCCACAGGCCTTAAACATAAACTATGCCATATACGAGTGAAGTTATCAGGTTATACGAAGTCCTTTAACGAAACTGGTGTATAATCCCTGCAATCGCATACTACAATAATTAGTTATCCTCTAATACCACAATCAAGCTAAAATACGAAATATGGTCCCTTCAATTACCTTACATTCACATACATATTTTAAAATCTCTTTAGTCCTCTATGAGTCCAGTTGGCTATACATATCTTCTTCAATCATCCGCAGACCTTAAATATATACTTTGCTACATAAAGGTAGTCATCATGGGCATATGAAGTCCTTGAATGAAACTGATGCAAAATCCTTACAGTCGCACACTACAATATTTAGTTATCCCCGAACACCACAATAAGGCTGAAATATGAAATATGTTTCTTCAATCGGGCCTAACATTCTTATATATATTTTATATTCTCTTTAGTCCTCTGTGAGCACAATGTCGGATACACATCTACAATCATCCGCAAACATAAAATTTGTACTATGCCACAAATGAATAAAGTCATCAGTGTTATGTGAAATCCTTGCATAAAACTGATGAAAAATCCCTACAATAGCGTACAAAAATATATAGTTATTTATTTGGAGCATAGTATATATTTTAGGTCTGTGGATGATTGTGGAAGATATGTATCGGTAATTGTGCTCATAGAAGATTAAAGAGAATATAAAGTGTATATAAGGATGTGAGGCGTGATTGAAGGGATTAAATTTCACTTTTGTTCTTGACTGAGGTGTCAGCGGATAACTTATTAATGTAATATGCGGCTATGGATTGTAGAATATGTGCATCGCTAATTGTGCTCGTAGGTGAATATAAAATATATAAGAACGTTAGGCATGATTGAAAGGATCATATTTCATATCTGATTTTAATTCTTGTGTAAGCGGATAACTTATTATTGTGTACTGCGAACGTATTAATTATCGATCAGTTTCGTGCACTATTTAGGAGAATCCATTCTCCCAAATGATGCGCAAACCTGATGCCATAATCCCTTCAATCGCATACTACAATTATCTTCAATCACTCCTAACATTCTTATATATATTCCATATTCTCTTTGATCCTCTATGAGCACATTTATCGATAAATATCTTCTACAATCATCCGCAGACCTAGGATATAGATTATGTCCCAGATAAATAAATAGTCATCATGGTTACATAAAGTGTTTTCATGAAAATAATGCATAATCCCTACAATCGCGTACTACAACAATTAGTTATGCGATGAAACCACAGTCAAGCTGAAATATGAAATACGATCACCTTAATCATGCCTAACGTTCTTATATATGTATATATTATTTTCTCTTTAATCGTCTATGATCGCAATTCGCGATGCATATATTCTACAATCATTCAAAGACCTAATATATGTATTATGATACAAAAAAATAGTCATTTTTATATGAAGTCCTTCCAGGAAACTGATGCATTATGCCTACAATCCCATACTACAATAATTAGTTCTATGCTTACACCCCAGCCAAGCTCAAATATGACATATGGTCCCTTTAGTCATGCCTAACATTTTTAAATATATTTTATATTCTCTTTAATCCTCTATGAGCACAATTTGGCGGTACACATGATCTGTAATCATCCACAGGCCTTAAACATAAACCATGCCATATATGAGTGAAGTTATCAGGTTATACGAAGTCCTTGAATGAAACTGATGCAAAATCCTTACAGTCGCATACTACAATATTTCGTTATCCCCGAACACCACAATAAAGCTCAAATATGAAATATGTTTCTTCAATCGGGCCTAACATTCTTATATATATTTTATATTCTCTTTAATCCTCTATGAGCAAAATTTTGGGAGCTTTCCTCTTAGAAGTTGAGTAGATAACGGAAGGATGATATGCTTCAATTAAGAAAGACAACATCCTGTCCGTTCGTAGCAGTCGGAAGGCCTCTCATCAAGCTTGTCAAGCCAGGGTTGAAGGGCGCTTTCCTCTTATTAGTAGAGTATACGACGGACGGATGATATGCTTCACGTTAAGAAAGACAACATCCTGTCCGTTCGTAGTAGTCGGAAGGCCTCTCCTCAAGCTTGTCAAGCCGGGGTTGAAGGGCGCTTTCCTCTTATTAGTAGAGTATACGACGGACGGATGATATGCTTCACGTTAAGAAAGACAACATCCTGTCCGTTCGTAGTAGTCGGAAGGCCTCTCCTCAAGCTTGTCAAGCCGGGGTTGAAGGGTGCTTTCCTCTTATTAGTAGAGTATACGACGGACGGATGATGTGCTTCACGTTAAGAAAGACAACATCCTGTCCGTTCGTAGTAGTCGGAAGGCCTCTCCTCAAGCTTGTCAAGCCGGGGTTGAAGGGCGCTTTCCTCTTAGAAATAGAGTATACGACGGACGGATGATATGCTTCACATTAAGAAAGACAACATCCTGTCCGTTCGTAGTAGTCGGAAGGCCTCTCATCAAGCTTGTCAAGCCGGGGTTGAAGGGCGCTTTCCTCTTATTAGTAGAGTAGACGACGGACGGATGATATGCTTCACGTTAAGAAAGACAACATCCTGTCCGTTCGTAGTAGTCGGAAGGCCTCTCATCAAGCTTGTCAAGCCGGGGTTGAAGGGCGCTTTCCTCTTATTAGTAGAGTATACGACGGACGGATGATATGCTTCACATTAAGAAAGACAACATCCTGTCCGTTCGTAGTAGTCGGAAGGCCTCTCATCAAGCTTGTCAAGCCGGGGTTGAAGGGCGCTTTCCTCTTAGAAGTAGAGTATACGACCGACGGATGATATGCTTCACGTTAAGAAAGACAACATCCTGTCCGTTCGTAGTAGTCGGAAGGCCTCTCCTCAAGCTTGTCAAACCGGGGTTGAAGGGCGCTTTCCTCTTATTAGTAGAGTATACGACGGACGGATGATATGCTTCACGTTAAGAAAGACAACATCCTGTCCGTTCGTAGTAGTCGGAAGGCCTCTCCTCAAGCTTGTCAAACCGGGGTTCAAGGGCGCTTTCCTCTTATTAGTAGAGTATACGACGGACGGATGATATGCTTCACGTTAAGAAAGCCAAAATTCTGTCCGTTCGTAGTAGTCGGATGGCCTCTCATCAAGCTTGTCAAGCCGGGGTTGAAGGGCGCTTTCCTCTTATTAGTAGAGTAGACGACGGACGGATGATATGCTTCACATTAAGAAAGACAACATCCCGTCCGTTTGTAGTAGTCGGAAGGCCTCTCATCAAGCTTGTCAAGCCGGGGTTGAAGGGCGCTTTCCTCTTATTAGTAGAGTAGACGACGGACGGATGATATGCTTCACATTAAGAAAGACAATATCCTGTCCGTTCGTAGTAGTGTGAAGGCCTCTCATCAAGCTTTTCAAGCCGTGGTTGAAGGGCGCTTTCCTCTTAGAAATAGAGTATACGACGGACGGATGATATGCTTCACATTAAGAAAGACAACATCCTGTCCGTTCGTAGTAGTCGGAAGGCCTCTCATCAAGCTTGTCAAGCCGGGGTTGAAGGGCGCTTTCCTCTTAGAAGTTGAGTAGATAACTTAAGGATGATATGCTTCAATTAAGAAAGACAACATCCTGTCCGTTCGTAGTAGTCGGAAGGCCTCTCATCAAGCTTGTCAAGCCGGGGTTGAAGGGCGCTTTCCTCTTATTAGTAGAGTATACGACGGACGGATGATATGCTTCACATTAAAAAAGACAACATCCTGTCCGTTCGTAGTAGTCGGAAGGCCTCTCATCAAGCTTGTCAAGCCGTGGTTGAAGGGCGCTTTCCTCTTAGAAGTAGAGTAGACGACGGACGGATGATATGCTTCACATTAAGAAAGACAACATCCTGTCCGTTCGTAGTAGTCGGAAGGCCCCTCATCAAGCTTGTCAAGCCGGGATTGAAGGGCGCTTTCCTCTTATTAGTAGAGTATACGACGGACGGATGATATGCTTCACATTAAGAAAGACAACATCCTGTCCGTTCGTAGTAGTCGGAAGGCCTCTCATCAAGCTTGTCAAGCCGTAATTGAAGGGCGCTTTCCTCTTATTAGTAGAGTATACGACGGACGGATGATATGCTTCACATTAAGAAAGACAACATCCTGTCCGTTCGTAGTAGTCGGAAGGCCTCTCATCAAGCTTGTCAAGCCGTAGTTGAAGGGCGCTTTCCTCTTATTAGTAGAGTATACGACGGACGGATGATATGCTTCACATTAAGAAAGACAACATCCTGTCCGTTCGTAGTAGTCGGAAGGCCTCTCATCAAGCTTGTCAAGCCGTAGTTGAAGGGCGCTTTCCTCTTATTAGTAGAGTATACGACGGACGGATGATATGCTTCACATTAAGAAAGACAACATCCTGTCCGTTCGTAGTAGTCGGAAGTGCTTTCCTCAAAGTTTGCCAGCGCCACCGTAATACTCGCCGAAGTTGCTCATGAAGGTGAACGAGCTGGAAACTGATGAAAAATCCCTATAATTGCGTACTAAAATAAATAGTTATCCGCTCACAGCAAAGTCAACCTCAAATATAAAATACTATCGCTTTAATCAGGCCTAACTTTCGCAAATATATTTCATATTCTCTTTAATCCTCTGTGAACACAATTTCCGATACACACCTTCTACAACCAACCACAGACCTAAAATATATACTATGCTCCAAATAAATAAATCCCTACAATAGCATACTACAATAATTAGTTATGCGCTGACACCACAGTCAAGCTTAAATATGTAATATGATCACTTTAATCATGCCTAACATTCTAATATATATTTTTTATTCTCTTTAATCGTTTTTGAGTACAAGAAGTGATACATTTGTATCTTCTACAACCATCCGCAGACCTAATATATGTACTATGCCATATAGCAATCAGGTTATACCAAGTCTTTCAATGAAACTGATGCACAATCGCATACTACAATAACGCTTGCACTTAAATCAAGTTCAAAAACTAAATATGATCACTTTAATCATGCCTTATATGTATATATACTTTGCTACATAAAAGTAGTCACCATGGTCATATGAAGTCCTTGAATGAAACTGCTGTAAAATCCTTACATTCGCATACTACAATATTTAGTTATCCCCGAACACCACAATTAAGCTCAAATATGAAATATGTTTCTTTAATCGGGCCTAATATTCTTATATATATTTTATATTCTCTTTAATCCTCTGCGAGCACAATTTTGGATACACATCGACAATCATCCGCAAACATAAAATTTGTACTATGCCACAAATGAATAAAGTCATCAGTGTTATGTAAAATCCTTGCATGAAACTGATGAAAAATACCTGCAAAAAATGAGTAAAGCAATCGTGTTATACGAAGTTATTTAATTGATCTGGTGCATAATCCCTACAATCGCATACGACAATAATTAGTTATCCCCTACAATACTCTCAAGCTCAAATATGAAATATGAGCCTTGCAATCATGACTTACATTCTTATATGTATTTTATAGTATCTTAAATCGTCTATGCTCATAGAGGATTAAACAGAATATAAAGTGTATACAAGGATGTTAGGCGTGATTGAAGGGATTCAATTTTACTTTTGTTCTTGACTGTGATGTCAGCGGATAACTTATTAATGTAATATGCGGTTATGGATGATTGCAGAATATATGTATCGCTAATTGTGATCGTAACTTATTATTGTGGAATTCGAACGTATTGATTATCGATCAGTTTCGTGCACTATTTGGGAGAATCCATTGTCCCAAATGATGCACAAAACTGACGCCATAATCCCTTCAATGGCGTACTACAAATATCTTCAATCACGCCTAACATTCTTATATATATTCAATATTCTCTTTGATCCTCTGTGAGCACATTTATCGATACATATCTTCTACAATCAATTTCAATTTTTGAGTACAAGAAGTGAGACATATGTATCTTCTACAACAATCCGCAGACTTAAAATATATACTATGCCATATATGAGTAAAGCAATCGTGTTATACGAAGTCATTTAATTGAACTGGTGCATAATCCCTACAATCGCATACTACAATAACGCTTGCACTTAAATCGAGCTCAAAAATGAAATATGATCACTTTAATCATGCCTAACATTTTTATACACATTCTCTTTAATCGTCAATGAGAATAATGAGCGAGACATATTTTCTACAACATCCGCATACCTTAAATATATACTATGCCATGTATGAGTAAAGCAATCGTGTTATACGAAGTCATTTAATTGAACTGATGCATAATCCCTACAATCGCATACGACAGTAATTAGTTATCCCCTACAACACTCTCAAGCTTAAATATGAAATATGAGCCTTGCAATCATGACTTACATTCTTATATATATTTTATATTATCTTTAATCCTCTATGAGCACAGTTTTGGAGACACATCTTGTACATCTTGTAAATTTGTACTATGCCACAAAAGAATTAAGTCATCAGTGTTATGTGAAATCCTTGCACGAAACTGATGAAAAATCCCTACAATCGTGTACTAAAATATAAAGTTATTTATTTGGAGCATAGTATATATTTTTCCTGTTTCGTGCACTATTTGGGAGAATCAATTCTCCCATAATCCCTTCAATGACGCCATAATCCCTTCAATGGCATACTATATATTTTTATATATATATATTTTTCGTGTTTCGTGCACTATTTGGGAGAATCCATTCTCCCATATGATGCACAAAACTGACGCCATAATCCCTTCAATGGCATACTAGAAATATCTTCAATCACGCCTAACATTCTTATATATATTCCATATTCTCTTTGATCCTCTGTGAGCACATTTATCGATACATATCTTCTACAATCAATTTCAATTTTTGAGTACAAGAAGTGAGACATATGTATCTTCTACAACAATCCGTAGACCTAAAATATATACTATGCCATATATGAGTAAAGCAATCGTGTTATACGAAGTCATTTAATTGTACTGGTGCATAATCCCTACAACCGCATACTACAATAACGCTTGCACTTAAATCAAGCTCAAAATTGAAATATGATCACTTTAATCATGCCTCACATTCTTATACACATTCTCTTTTATCGTCAATGAGAATAATGAGCGATACATATTTTCTACAACATTCGCATACCTTAAATATATACTATGCCATATATGAGTAAAACAATCGTGTTATACGAAGTCATTTAATTGAACTGATGCATAATCCCTATGTCAGCGGATAACTTATTAATGTAATATGCGGATGATTGTAGAAGATATGTATCGCTAATTGTGCTCATAGAGGATTAAACAGAATATAAAGTGTATACAAGGATGTTAGGCGTGATTGAAGGGATTCAATTTTACTTTTGTTCTTGACTGTGATGTCAGCGGATAACTTATTAATGTAATATGCGGTTATGGATGATTGCAGAATATGTGTATCGCTAATTGTGATCGTAGGGGAATATAAAATATATATAAGAACGTTAGCCATGATTGAAAGGATCATATTTCATATCTGATTTTAATTGTTGTGTAAGCGGATAACTTATTATTGTGGAATGCGAACGTATTGATTATCGATCAGTTTCGTGCACTATACACATCTTCTACAATCATAGTACATAAATTTGTACTATGCCACAAAAGAATTAAGTCATCAGTGTTATATGAAATCCTTGCACGAGAATCCATTCTCCCAAATGATGCACAAAACTGATGCCATAATCCCTTCAATGGCATACTAGAAATATCTTCAATCATGCCTAACATTCTTATATATATTCCATATTCTCTTTGATCCTCTGTGAGCGCATTTATCGATACATATCTTCTACAATCAATTTCAATTTTTGAGTACAAGAAGTGAGACATATGTATCTTCTACAACAATCCGCAGACTTAAAATATATACTATGCCATATATGAGTAAAGCAATCGTGTTATACGAAGTCATTTAATTGAACTGGTGCATAATCCCTACAATCGCATACTACAATAACGCTTGCACTTAAATCGAGCTCAAAAATGAAATATGATCACTTTAATCATGCCAAACATTTTTATACACATTCTCTTTAATCGTCAATGAGAATAATGAGCGAGACATATTTTCTACAACATCCGCATACCTTAAATATATACTATGCCATGTATGAGTAAAGCAATCGTGTTATACGAAGTCATTTAATTGAACTGATGCATAATCCCTACAATCGCATACGACAATAATTAGTTATCCCCTACAACACTCTCAAGCTTAAATATGAAATATGAGCCTTGCAATCATGACTTACATTCTTATATATATTTTATATTATCTTTAATAATCTATGAGCACAATTTTGGAGACACATCTTCTACAATCATCCGCAAACATAAATTTGTACTATGCCACAAAAGAATTAAGTCATCAGTGTTATATGAAATCCTTGCACGAGAATCCATTCTCCCAAATGATGCACAAAACTGATGCCATAATCCCTTCAATGGCATACTAGAAATATCTTCAATCATGCCTAACATTCTTATATATATTCCATATTCTCTTTGATCCTCTGTGAGCGCATTTATCGATACATATCTTCTACAATCAATTTCAATTTTTGAGTACAAGAAGTGAGACATATGTATCTTCTACAACAATCCGCAGACCTAAAATATATACTATGCCATATATGAGTAAAGCAATCGTGTTATACGAAGTCATTTAATTGAACTGGTGCATAATCCCTACAATCGCATACTACAATAACGCTTGCACTTAAATCGAGCTCAAAAATGAAATATGATCACTTTAATCATGCCAAACATTTTTATACACATTCTCTTTAATCGTCAATGAGAATAATGAGCGAGACATATTTTCTACAACATCCGCATACCTTAAATATATACTATGCCATATATGAGTAAAACAATCGTGTTATACGAAGTCATTTAATTGAACTGATGCATAATCCCTACAATCGCATACTACAATAACGCTTGCACTTAAATCAAGCTCAAAAGTGAAATATGATCCCTTTAATCATGCATAACATTTTTATACACATTCTATTTTATCGTCAATGAGAATAATGAGCGATACATATTTTCTACAACATTCGCATACCTTAAATATATACTATGCCATATATGAGTAAAACAATCGTGTTATACGAAGTCATTTAATTGAACTGATGCATAATCCCTATGTCAGCGGATAACTTATTAATGTAATATGCGGATGATTGCAGAATATGTGTATCGCTAATTGTGATCGTAGGGGAATATAAAATATATATAAGAACGTTAGCCATGATTGAAAGGATCATATTTCATATCTGATTTTAATTGTTGTGTAAGCGGATAACTTATTATTGTGGAATGCGAACGTATTGATTATCGATCAGTTTCGTGCACTATTTGGGAGAATCCATTCTTCCAAATCGCCGCCATAATCCCTTCAATGGCATACTACAAATATCTTCAATCACGCCTAACATTCTTATATATATTCCATATTCTCTTTGATCCTCTGTGAGCGCATTTATCGATACATATCTTCTACAATCAATTTCAATTTTTGAGCACAAGAAGTGAGACACATGTATCTTCTACAACAATCCGCAGACCTAAAATATATACTATGCCATATATGAGTAAAGCAATCGTGTTATACGAAGTCATTTAATTGAACTGGTGCATAATCCCTACAATCGCATACTACAATAACGCTTGCACTTAAATCGAGCTCAAAAATGAAATATGATCACTTTAATCATGCCTAACATTTTTATACACATTCTCTTTAATCGTCAATGAGAATAATGAGCGAGACATATTTTCTACAACATCCGCATACCTTAAATATATACTATGCCATGTATGAGTAAAGCAATCGTGTTATACGAAGTCATTTAATTGAACTGATGCATAATCCCTACAATCGCATACGACAATAATTAGTTATCCCCTACAACACTCTCACGCTTAAATATGAAATATGAGCCTTGCAATCATGACTTACATTCTTATATATATTTTATATTATCTTTAATCCTCTATGAGCACAATTTTGGAGACACATCTTCTACAATCATCCGCAAACATAAATTTGTACTATGCCACAAAAGAATGAAGTCATCAGTGTTATGTGAAATCCTTGCACGAAACTGATGAAAAATCCCTACAATCGTGTACTAAAATATAAAGTTATTTATTTGGAGCATAGTATATATTTTTCGTGTTCCGTGCACTATTTGGGAGAATCCATTCTCCCATAATCCCTTCAATGACGCCATAATCCCTTCAATGGCATACTATATATTTTTATATATATATTTTTCGTGTTTCGTGCACTATTTGGGAGAATCCATTCTCCCAAATGATGCACAAAACTGACGCCATAATCCCTTCAATGGCATACTACAAATATCTTCAATCACGCCTAACATTCTTATATATATTC
Organism: Eristalinus sepulchralis; assembly: GCA_944738645.1. Lineage (NCBI taxonomy): Eukaryota > Metazoa > Arthropoda > Insecta > Diptera > Syrphidae > Eristalinus > Eristalinus sepulchralis. The sequence goes on from OX122886.1 coordinate 63,421,968, forward strand.
CATATTCTCTTTGATCCTCTGTGAGCGCATTTATCGATACATATCTTCTACAATCAATTTCAATTTTTGAGTACAAACAGTGAGACATATGTATCTTCTACAACAATCCGCAGACTTAAAATATATACTATGCCATATATGAGTAAAGCAATCGTGTTATACGAAGTCATTTAATTGAACTGGTGCATAATCCCTACAATCGCATACTACAATAACGCTTGCACTTAAATCGAGCTCAAAAATGAAATATGATCACTTTAATCATGCCAAACATTTTTATACACATTCTCTTTAATCGTCAATGAGAATAATGAGCGAGACATATTTTCTACAACATCCGCATACCTTAAATATATACTATGCCATGTATGAGTAAAGCAATCGTGTTATACGAAGTCATTTAATTGAACTGATGCATAATCCCTATGTCAGCGGATAACTTATTAATGTAATATGCGGATGATTGTAGAAGATATGTATCGCTAATTGTGCTCATAGAGGATTAAACAGAATATAAAGTGTATACAAGGATGTTAGGCGTGATTGAAGGGATTCAATTATACTTTTGTTCCTGACTGTGATGTCAGCGGATAACTTATTAATGTAATATGCGGTTATGGATGATTGCAGAATATGTGTATCGCTAATTGTGATCGCAGGGGAATATAAAATATATATAAGAACGTTAGCCATGATTGAAAGGATCATATTTCATATCTGATTTTAATTGTTGTGTAAGCGGATAACTTATTATTGTGGAATGCGAACGTATTGATTATCGATCAGTTTAGTGCACTATTTGGGAGAATCCATTCTCCCAAATCGCCGCCATAATCCCTTCAATGGCATACTACAAATATCTTCAATCACGCCTAACATTCTTATATTTATTCCATATTCTCTTTGATCCTCTGTGAGCACATTTATCGATACATATCTTCTACAATCAATTTCAATTTTTGAGTACAAGAAGTGAGACATATGTATCTTCTACAACAATCCGCAGACCTAAAATATATACTATGCCATATATGAGTAAAGCAATCGTGTTATACGAAGTCATTTAATTGTACTGGTGTATAATCCCTACAATCGCATACTACAATAACGCTTGTACTTAAATCAAGCTCAAAAGTGAAATATGATCACTTTAATCATGCCTAACATTTTCATACACATTCTATTTTATCGTCAATGAGAATAATGAGCGATACATATTTTCTACAACATCCGCATACCTTAAATATATACTATGCCATATATGAGTAAAACAATCGTGTTATACGAAGTCATTTAATTGAACTGATGCATAATCCCTACAATCGCATACGACAATAATTAGTTATCCCCTACAACACTCTCAAGCTCAAATATGAAATATGAGCCTTGCAATCATCATGCCTTACATTCTTATATGTATTTTATATTATCTTAAATCGTCTATGCTCATAGAGGATTAAACAGAATATAAAGTGTATACAAGGATGTTAGGCGTGATTGAAGGGATTCAATTTTACTTTTGTTCTTGACTGTGATGTCAGCGCATAACTTATTAATGTAATATGCGGTTATGGATGATTGCAGAATATATGTATCGCTAATTGTGATCGTAACTTATTATTGTGGAATGCGAACGTATTGATAATCGATCAGTTTCGTGCACTATTTGGGAGAATCCATTCTCCCAAATGATGCACAAAACTGACGCCATAATCCCTTCAATGGCATACTACAAATATCTTCAATCACGCCTAACATTCTTATATATATTCCATATTCTCTTTGATCCTCTGTGAGCACATTTATCGATACATATCTTCTACAATCAATTTCAATTTTTGAGTACAAGAAGTGAGACATATGTATCTTCTACAACAATCCGCAGACCTAAAATATATACTATGCCATATATGAGTAAAGCAATCGTGTTATACGAAGTCATTTAATTGAACTGGTGCATAATCCCTACAATCGCATACGACAATAATTAGTTATCCCCTACAACACTCTCAAGCTCAAATATGAAATATGAGCCTTGCAATCATGACTTACATTCTTATATGTATTTTATATTATCTTAAATCGTCTATGCTCATAGAGGATTAAACAGAATATAAAGTGTATACAAGGATGTTAGGCGTGATTGAAGGGATTCAATTTTACTTTTGTTCTTGACTGTGATGTCAGCGGATAACTTATTAATGTAATATGCGGTTATGGATGATTGCAGAATATATGTATCGCTAATTGTGGTCGTAACTTATTATTGTGGAATTCGAACGTATTGATTATCGATCAGTTTCGTGCACTATTTTTGAGAATCCATTGTCCCAAATGATGCACAAAACTGACGCCATAATCCCTTCAATGGCGTACTACAAATATCTTCAATCACGCCTAACATTCTTATATATATTCCATATTCTCTTTGATCCTCTGTGAGCACATTTATCGATACATATCTTCTACAATCAATTTCAATTTTTGAGTACAAGAAGTGAGACATATGTATCTTCTACAACAATCCGCAGACCTAAAGTATATACTATGCTATATATGAGTAAAGCAATCGTGTTATACGATGTCATTTAACTGAACTGGTGCATAATCCCTACAATCGCATACTAAAATAACGCACTTAAATCAAGCTCAAAAGTGAAATATGATCACTTTAATCATGCCTAACATTTTTATACACATTCTCTTTTATCGTCAATGAGAATAATGAGCGATACATATTTTCTACAACATTCGCATACCTTAAATATATACTATGCCATATATGGGTAAAACAATCGTGTTATACGAAGTCATTTAATTGAACTGATGCATAATCCCTACAATCGCATACGACAATAATTAGTTATCCCCTACAACACTCTCAAGCTCAAATATGAAATATGAGCCTTGCAATCATGCCTTACATTCTTATATGTATTTTATATTATCTTAAATCGTCTATGAACACAATTAGCAATACATGCCTTCTACAATCATCCAATTGATCACTTTAATCATTCCCAACATATATTATATATATATATATTTTTTATTCTCTATAATGATCTATGAACACAATTAGCGATATACACCTTCTACAATCATCCAGAGACCTACAATATATACTATGCTACCAAGTTATAATCATCATGGTTGTTGAAAGTCCTTCCATGGAACTTTTGCCTAATACCAATCATCCGCAGACATTAAATATATACTTTGCTACATAAAAGTAGTCATCATGGTCATATGACGTCCTTGAATGAAACTGATGCAAAATCCTTACAGTAACATACTACAATATTTAGTTATCCCCGAACACCAGAATTAAGCTCAAATATGAAATATGTATGTTTCTTTAGTCGGGCCCAACATTTTTGTATATATTTTATATTTTCTTTAATCCTCTATGAGCACAATTTTGGATACACATCTTCTACAATCATCCGTAAACATAAATTTGTACTATGCCACAAAAGAATTAAGTCATCAGTGTTATGTGAAATCCTTGCACGAAACTGATGAAAAATCCCTACAATCGTGTACTAAAATATATAGTTATTTATTTGGAGCATAGTATATATTTTTCGTGTTTCGTGCACTATTTGGGAGAATCCATTCTCCCAAATAATGCACAAAACTGACGCCATAATCCCTTTAATGGCTACTACAAATATCTTCAATCACGCCTAACATTCTTGTATATATTCCATATTCTTTTTGATCCTCTGTGAGCACATTTATCGATACATATCTTCTACAATTAATTTCAATTTTTGAGTACACGAAGTGAGACATATGTATCTTCTACAACAATCCGCAGACCTAAAATATATACTATGCCATATATGAGTAAAGCAATCGTGTTATAGGAAGTCATTTAATTGTACTGGTGCATAATCCCTACAATCGCATACTACAATAACGCTTGCACTTAAATCAAGCTCAAAAGTGAAATATGATCCCTTAAATCATGCATAACATTTTTATACACATTCTCTTTTATCGTCAATGAGAATAATGAGCGATACATATTTTCTACAACATCCGCATACCTTAAATATGTACTATGCCATATATGAGTAAAACAATCGTGTTATACGAAGTCATTTAATTGAACTGATGCATAATCCCTACAACCGCATACGACAATAATTAGTTATCCCCTACAACACTCTCAAGCTCAAATATGAAATATGGGCCTTGCAATCATGCCTTACATTCTTATATATATTTTATATTATCTTAAATCGTCTATGAACACAATTAGCAATACATATCTTCTACAATCATCCAATTGATCACTTTAATCATTCCCAACATATATATGTATACATTTTTTATTCTCTATAATAATCTATGAGCACAATTAGCGATATACACCTTCTACAATCATCCATAGACCTACAATATATACTATGCAACCAAGTTATAATCATCATGGTTGTTGAAAGTCCTTCCATGAAACTTATGCCTAATACCAATCAACCGCAGACATTAAATATATACTTTGCTACATAAAAGTAGTCATCATGGTCATATGAAGTCCTTGAATGAAACTGATGCAAAATCCTTACAGTAACATACTACAATATTTAGTTATCCCCGAACACCACAATTAAGCTCAAATATGAAATATGTATGTTTCTTTAATCGGGCCTAACATTCTTGTATATATTTTATATTCTCTTTAATCCTCTATGAGCAAAATTTTGGGAGCTTTCCTCTTAGAAGTTGAGTAGATAACGGAAGGATGATATGCTTCAATTAAGAAAGACAACATCCTGTCCGTTCGTAGTAGTCGGAAGGCCTCTCCTCAAGCTTGTCAAACCGGGGTTGAAGGGCGCTTTCCTCTTATTAGTAGAGTATACGACGGACGGATGATATGCTTCACGTTAAGAAAGACAACATCCTGTCCGTTCGTAGTAGTCGGAAGGCCTCTCCTCAAGCTTGTCAAACCGGGGTTGAAGGGCGCTTTCCTCTTATTAGTAGAGTATACGACGGACGGATGATATGCTTCACGTTAAGAAAGCCAAAATTCTGTCCGTTCGTAGTAGTCGGATGGCCTCTCATCAAGCTTGTCAAGCCGGGGTTGAAGGGCGCTTTCCTCTTATTAGTAGAGTAGACGACGGACGGATGATATGCTTCACATTAAGAAAGACAACATCCCGTCCGTTTGTAGTAGTCGGAAGGCCTCTCATCAAGCTTGTCAAGCCGGGGTTGAAGGGCGCTTTCCTCTTATTAGTAGAGTAGACGACGGACGGATGATATGCTTCACATTAAGAAAGACAATATCCTGTCCGTTCGTAGTAGTGTGAAGGCCTCTCATCAAGCTTTTCAAGCCGTGGTTGAAGGGCGCTTTCCTCTTAGAAATAGAGTATACGACGGACGGATGATATGCTTCACATTAAGAAAGACAACATCCTGTCCGTTCGTAGTAGTCGGAAGGCCTCTCATCAAGCTTGTCAAGCCGGGGTTGAAGGGCGCTTTCCTCTTAGAAGTTGAGTAGATAACTTAAGGATGATATGCTTCAATTAAGAAAGACAACATCCTGTCCGTTCGTAGTAGTCGGAAGGCCTCTCATCAAGCTTGTCAAGCCGGGGTTGAAGGGCGCTTTCCTATTATTAGTAGAGTATACCACGGCCGGATGATATGCTTCACATTGTGAAAGACAACATCCTGTCCGTTCGTAGTAGTCGGAAGGCCTCTCATCAAGCTTGTCAAGCCGTGGTTGAAGGGCGCTTTCCTCTTATTAGTAGAGTATACGACGGACGGATGATATGCTTCACATTAAAAAAGACAACATCCTGTCCGTTCGTAGTAGTCGGAAGGCCTCTCATCAAGCTTGTCAAGCCGTGGTTGAAGGGCGCTTTCCTCTTAGAAGTAGAGTAGACGACGGACGGATGATATGCTTCACATTAAGAAAGACAACATCCTGTCCGTTCGTAGTAGTCGGAAGGCCCCTCATCAAGCTTGTCAAGCCGGGATTGAAGGGCGCTTTCCTCTTATTAGTAGAGTATACGACGGACGGATGATATGCTTCACATTAAGAAAGACAACATCCTGTCCGTTCGTAGTAGTCGGAAGGCCTCTCATCAAGCTTGTCAAGCCGTAATTGAAGGGCGCTTTCCTCTTATTAGTAGAGTATACGACGGACGGATGATATGCTTCACATTAAGAAAGACAACATCCTGTCCGTTCGTAGTAGTCGGAAGGCCTCTCATCACGCTTGTCAAGCCGTAGTTGAAGGGCGCTTTCCTCTTATTAGTAGAGTATACGACGGACGGATGATATGCTTCACATTAAGAAAGACAACATCCTGTCCGTTCGTAGTAGTCGGAAGGCCTCTCATCAAGCTTGTCAAGCCGTAGTTGAAGGGCGCTTTCCTCTTATTAGTAGAGTATACGACGGACGGATGATATGCTTCACATTAAGAAAGACAACATCCTGTCCGTTCGTAGTAGTCGGAAGTGCTTTCCTCAAAGTTTGCCAGCGCCACCGTAATACTCGCCGAAGTTGCTCATGAAGGTGAACGAGCTGGAAACTGATGAAAAATCCCTATAATTGCGTACTAAAATAAATAGTTATCCGCTCACAGCAAAGTCAACCTCAAATATAAAATACTATCGCTTTAATCAGGCCTAACTTTCGCAAATATATTTCATATTCTCTTTAATCCTCTGTGAACACAATTTCCGATACACACCTTCTACAACCATCCACAGACCTAAAATATATACTATGCTCCAAATAAATAAATCCCTACAATAGCATACTACAATAATTAGTTATGCGCTGACACCACAGTCAAGCTTAAATATGTAATATGATCACTTTAATCATGCCTAACATTCTAATATATATTTTTTATTCTCTTTAATCGTTTTTGAGTACAAGAAGTGATACATTTGTATCTTCTACAACCATCCGCAGACCTAATATATGTACTATGCCATATAGCAATCAGGTTATACCAAGTCTTTCAATGAAACTGATGCACAATCGCATACTACAATAACGCTTGCACTTAAATCAAGTTCAAAAACTAAATATGATCACTTTAATCATGCCTTATATGTATATATACTTTGCTACATAAAAGTAGTCACCATGGTCATATGAAGTCCTTGAATGAAACTGCTGTAAAATCCTTACATTCGCATACTACAATATTTAGTTATCCCCGAACACCACAATTAAGCTCAAATATGAAATATGTTTCTTTAATCGGGCCTAATATTCTTATATATATTTTATATTCTCTTTAATCCTCTGCGAGCACAATTTTGGATACACATCGACAATCATCCGCAAACATAAAATTTGTACTATGCCACAAATGAATAAAGTCATCAGTGTTATGTAAAATCCTTGCATGAAACTGATGAAAAATACCTGCAAAAAATGAGTAAAGCAATCGTGTTATACGAAGTTATTTAATTGATCTGGTGCATAATCCCTACAATCGCATACGACAATAATTAGTTATCCCCTACAATACTCTCAAGCTCAAATATGAAATATGAGCCTTGCAATCATGACTTACATTCTTATATGTATTTTATAGTATCTTAAATCGTCTATGCTCATAGAGGATTAAACAGAATATAAAGTGTATACAAGGATGTTAGGCGTGATTGAAGGGATTCAATTTTACTTTTGTTCTTGACTGTGATGTCAGCGGATAACTTATTAATGTAATATGCGGTTATGGATGATTGCAGAATATATGTATCGCTAATTGTGATCGTAACTTATTATTGTGGAATTCGAACGTATTGATTATCGATCAGTTTCGTGCACTATTTGGGAGAATCCATTGTCCCAAATGATGCACAAAACTGACGCCATAATCCCTTCAATGGCGTACTACAAATATCTTCAATCACGCCTAACATTCTTATATATATTCAATATTCTCTTTGATCCTCTGTGAGCACATTTATCGATACATATCTTCTACAATCAATTTCAATTTTTGAGTACAAGAAGTGAGACATATGTATCTTCTACAACAATCCGCAGACTTAAAATATATACTATGCCATATATGAGTAAAGCAATCGTGTTATACGAAGTCATTTAATTGTACTGGTGCATAATCCCTACAACCGCATACTACAATAACGCTTGCACTTAAATCAAGCTCAAAATTGAAATATGATCACTTTAATCATGCCTCACATTCTTATACACATTCTCTTTTATCGTCAATGAGAATAATGAGCGATACATATTTTCTACAACATTCGCATACCTTAAATATATACTATGCCATATATGAGTAAAACAATCGTGTTATACGAAGTCATTTAATTGAACTGATGCATAATCCCTATGTCAGCGGATAACTTATTAATGTAATATGCGGATGATTGTAGAAGATATGTATCGCTAATTGTGCTCATAGAGGATTAAACAGAATATAAAGTGTATACAAGGATGTTAGGCGTGATTGAAGGGATTCAATTTTACTTTTGTTCTTGACTGTGATGTCAGCGGATAACTTATTAATGTAATATGCGGTTATGGATGATTGCAGAATATGTGTATCGCTAATTGTGATCGTAGGGGAATATAAAATATATATAAGAACGTTAGCCATGATTGAAAGGATCATATTTCATATCTGATTTTAATTGTTGTGTAAGCGGATAACTTATTATTGTGGAATGCGAACGTATTGATTATCGATCAGTTTCGTGCACTATTTGGGAGAATCCATTCTCCCAAATCGCCGCCATAATCCCTTCAATGGCATACTACAAATATCTTCAATCACGCCTAACATTCTTATATTTATTCCATATTCTCTTTGATCCTCTGTGAGCACATTTATCGATACATATCTTCTACAATCAATTTCAATTTTTGAGTACAAGAAGTGAGACACATGTATCTTCTACAACAATCCGCAGACCTAAAATATATACTATGCCATATATGAGTAAAGCAATCGTGTTATACGAAGTCATTTAATTGTACTGGTGCAGAATCCCTACAATCGCATACTGCAATAACGCTTGCACTTAAATCAAGCTCAAAAGTGAAATATGATCCCTTTAATCATGCATAACATTTTTATACACATTCTCTGTTATCGTCAATGAGAATAATGAGCATTACATATTTTCTACAACATCCGCATACCTTAAATATATACTATGCCATATATGAGTAAAACAATCGTGTTATACGAAGTCATTTAATTGAACTGATGCATAATCCCTACAATCGCATACGACAATAATTAGTTATCCCCTACAACACTCTCAAGCTCAAATATGAAATATGAGTCTTGCAATCATGCCTTACATTCTTATATGTATTTTATATTATCTTAAATCGTTTATGCTCATAGAGGATTAAACAGAATATAAAGTGTATACAAGGATGTTAGGCGTGATTGAAGGGATTCAATTTTACTTTTGTTCTTGACTGTGATGTCAGCAGATAACTTATTAATGTAATATGCGGTTATGGATGATTGCAGAATATATGTATCGCTAATTGTGATCGTAGGAAAGGATCATATTTCATATATGATTTTAATTGTTGTGTAAGCGGATAACTTATTATTGTGGAATGCGAACGTATTGATTATCGATCAGTTTCGTGCACTATTTGGGAGAATCCATTGTCCCAAATGATGCACAAAACTGACGCCATAATCCCTTCAATGGCATACTACAAATATCTTCAATCACGCCTAACATTCTTATATATATTCCATATTCTCTTCGATCCTCTGTGAGCACATTTATCGATACATATCTTCTACAATCAATATCAATTTTTGAGTACAAGAAGTGAGACATATGTATCTTCTACAACAATCCGCAGACCTAAAATATATACTATGCCATATACGAGTAAAGCAATCGTGTTATACGAAGTCATTTAATTGTACTGGTGCAGAATCCCTACAATCGCATACTACAATAACGCTTGCACTTAAATCGAGCTCAAAAGTGAAATATGATCACTTTAATCATGCCTAACATTTTTATACACATTCTCTTTAATCGTCAATGAGAATAATGAGCGAGACATATTTTCTACAACATCCGCATACCTTAAATATATACTATGCCATGTATGAGTAAAGCAATCGTGTTATACGAAGTCATTTAATTGAACTGATGCATAATCCCTACAATCGCATACGACAATAATTAGTTATCCCCTACAACACTCTCAAGCTTAAATATGAAATATGAGCCTTGCAATCATGACTTACATTCTTATATATATTTTATATTATCTTTAATAATCTATGAGCACAATTTTGGAGACACATCTTCTACAATCATAGTACATAAATTTGTACTATGCCACAAAAGAATTAAGTCATCAGTGTTATATGAAATCCTTGCACGAGAATCCATTCTCCCAAATGATGCACAAAACTGATGCCATAATCCCTTCAATGGCATACTAGAAATATCTTCAATCATGCCTAACATTCTTATATATATTCCATATTCTCTTTGATCCTCTGTGAGCGCATTTATCGATACATATCTTCTACAATCAATTTCAATTTTTGAGTACAAGAAGTGAGACATATGTATCTTCTACAACAATCCGCAGACTTAAAATATATACTATGCCATATATGAGTAAAGCAATCGTGTTATACGAAGTCATTTAATTGAACTGGTGCATAATCCCTACAATCGCATACTACAATAACGCTTGCACTTAAATCGAGCTCAAAAATGAAATATGATCACTTTAATCATGCCAAACATTTTTATACACATTCTCTTTAATCGTCAATGAGAATAATGAGCGAGACATATTTTCTACAACATCCGCATACCTTAAATATATACTATGCCATATATGAGTAAAACAATCGTGTTATACGAAGTCATTTAATTGAACTGATGCATAATCCCTACAATCGCATACTACAATAACGCTTGCACTTAAATCAAGCTCAAAAGTGAAATATGATCCCTTTAATCATGCATAACATTTTTATACACATTCTATTTTATCGTCAATGAGAATAATGAGCGATACATATTTTCTACAACATTCGCATACCTTAAATATATACTATGCCATATATGAGTAAAACAATCGTGTTATACGAAGTCATTTAATTGAACTGATGCATAATCCCTATGTCAGCGGATAACTTATTAATGTAATATGCGGATGATTGTAGAAGATATGTATCGCTAATTGTGCTCATAGAGGATTAAACAGAATATAAAGTGTATACAAGGATGTTAGGCGTGATTGAAGGGATTCAATTATACTTTTGTTCCTGACTGTGATGTCAGCGGATAACTTATTAATGTAATATGCGGTTATGGATGATTGCAGAATATGTGTATCGCTAATTGTGATCGTAGGGGAATATAAAATATATATAAGAACGTTAGCCATGATTGAAAGGATCATATTTCATATCTGATTTTAATTGTTGTGTAAGCGGATAACTTATTATTGTGGAATGCGAACGTATTGATTATCGATCAGTTTCGTGCACTATTTGGGAGAATCCATTCTTCCAAATCGCCGCCATAATCCCTTCAATGGCATACTACAAATATCTTCAATCACGCCTAACATTCTTATATATATTCCATATTCTCTTTGATCCTCTGTGAGCGCATTTATCGATACATATCTTCTACAATCAATTTCAATTTTTGAGCACAAGAAGTGAGACATATGTATCTTCTACAACAATCCGCAGACCTAAAATATATACTATGCCATATATGAGTAAAGCAATCGTGTTATACGAAGTCATTTAATTGAACTGGTGCATAATCCCTACAATCGCATACTACAATAACGCTTGTACTTAAATCAAGCTCAAAAGTGAAATATGATCACTTTAATCATGCCTAACATTTTTATACACATTCTCTTTAATCGTCAATGAGAATAATGAGCGAGACATATTTTCTACAACACCCGCATACCTTAAATATATACTATGCCATGTATGAGTAAAGCAATCGTGTTATACGAAGTCATTTAATTGAACTGATGCATAATCCCTACAATCGCATACGACAATAATTAGTTATCCCCTACAACACTCTCAAGCTTAAATATGAAATATGAGCCTTGCAATCATGACTTACATTCTTATATATATTTTATATTATCTTTAATAATCTATGAGCACAATTTTGGAGACACATCTTCTACAATCATCCGCAAACATAAATTTGTACTATGCCACAAAAGAATTAAGTCATCAGTGTTATATGAAATCCTTGCACGAGAATCCATTCTCCCAAATGATGCACAAAACTGATGCCATAATCCCTTCAATGGCATACTAGAAATATCTTCAATCATGCCTAACATTCTTATATATATTCCATATTCTCTTTGATCCTCTGTGAGCGCATTTATCGATACATATCTTCTACAATCAATTTCAATTTTTGAGTACAAGAAGTGAGACATATGTATCTTCTACAACAATCCGCAGACCTAAAATATATACTATGCCATATATGAGTAAAGCAATCGTGTTATACGAAGTCATTTAATTGAACTGATGCATAATCCCTACAATCGCATACTACAATAACGCTTGTACTTAAATCAAGCTCAAAAGTGAAATATGATCACTTTAATCATGCCTAACATTTTTATACACATTCTCTTTAATCGTCAATGAGAATAATGAGCGAGACATATTTTCTACAACATCCGCATACCTTAAATATATACTATGCCATATATGAGTAAAACAATCGTGTTATACGAAGTCATTTAATTGAACTGATGCATAATCCCTACAATCGCATACTACAATAACGCTTGCACTTAAATCAAGCTCAAAAGTGAAATATGATCCCTTTAATCATGCATAACATTTTTATACACATTCTATTTTATCGTCAATGAGAATAATGAGCGATACATATTTTCTACAACATTCGCATACCTTAAATATATACTATGCCATATATGAGTAAAACAATCGTGTTATACGAAGTCATTTAATTGAACTGATGCATAATCCCTATGTCAGCGGATAACTTATTAATGTAATATGCGGATGATTGCAGAATATGTGTATCGCTAATTGTGATCGTAGGGGAATATAAAATATATATAAGAACGTTAGCCATGATTGAAAGGATCATATTTCATATCTGATTTTAATTGTTGTGTAAGCGGATAACTTATTATTGTAGAATGCGAACGTATTGATTATCGATCAGTTTCGTGCACTATTTGGGAGAATCCATTCTTCCAAATCGCCGCCATAATCCCTTCAATGGCATACTACAAATATCTTCAATCACGCCTAACATTCTTATATATATTCCATATTCTCTTTGATCCTCTGTGAGCGCATTTATCGATACATATCTTCTACAATCAATTTCAATTTTTGAGCACAAGAAGTGAGACACATGTATCTTCTACAACAATCCGCAGACCTAAAATATATACTATGCCATATATGAGTAAAGCAATCGTGTTATACGAAGTCATTTAATTGAACTGGTGCATAATCCCTACAATCGCATACTACAATAACGCTTGTACTTAAATCAAGCTCAAAAGTGAAATATGATCACTTTAATCATGCCTAACATTTTTATACACATTCTCTTTAATCGTCAATGAGAATAATGAGCGAGACATATTTTCTACAACATCCGCATACCTTAAATATATACTATGCCATGTATGAGTAAAGCAATCGTGTTATACGAAGTCATTTAATTGAACTGATGCATAATCCCTACAATCGCATACGACAATAATTAGTTATCCCCTACAACACTCTCAAGCTTAAATATGAAATATGAGCCTTGCAATCATGACTTACATTCTTATATATATTTTATATTATCTTTAATCCTCTATGAGCACAATTTTGGAGACACATCTTCTACAATCATCCGCAAACATAAATTTGTACTATGCCACAAAAGAATTAAGTCATCAGTGTTATATGAAATCCTTGCACGAGAATCCATTCTCCCAAATGATGCACAAAACTGATGCCATAATCCCTTCAATGGCATACTAGAAATATCTTCAATCATGCCTAACATTCTTATATATATTTCATATTCTCTTTGATCCTCTGTGAGCGCATTTATCGATACATATCTTCTACAATCAATTTCAATTTTTGAGTACAAGAAGTGAGACATATGTATCTTCTACAACAATCCGCAGACCTAAAATATATACTATGCCATATATGAGTAAAGCAATCGTGTTATACGAAGTCATTTAATTGAACTGGTGCATAATCCCTACAATCGCATACTACAATAACGCTTGCACTTAAATCGAGCTCAAAAATGAAATATGATCACTTTAATCATGCCAAACATTTTTATACACATTCTCTTTAATCGTCAATGAGAATAATGAGCGAGACATATTTTCTACAACATCCGCATACCTTAAATATATACTATGCCATATATGAGTAAAACAATCGTGTTATACGAAGTCATTTAATTGAACTGATGCATAATCCCTACAATCGCATACTACAATAACGCTTGCACTTAAATCAAGCTCAAAAGTGAAATATGATCCCTTTAATCATGCATAACATTTTTATACACATTCTATTTTATCGTCAATGAGAATAATGAGCGATACATATTTTCTACAACATTCGCATACCTTAAATATATACTATGCCATATATGAGTAAAACAATCGTGTTATACGAAGTCATTTAATTGAACTGATGCATAATCCCTATGTCAGCGGATAACTTATTAATGTAATATGCGGATGATTGCAGAATATGTGTATCGCTAATTGTGATCGTAGGGGAATATAAAATATATATAAGAACGTTAGCCATGATTGAAAGGATCATATTTCATATCTGATTTTAATTGTTGTGTAAGCGGATAACTTATTATTGTGGAATGCGAACGTATTGATTATCGATCAGTTTCGTGCACTATTTGGGAGAATCCATTCTTCCAAATCGCCGCCATAATCCCTTCAATGGCATACTACAAATATCTTCAATCACGCCTAACATTCTTATATATATTCCATATTCTCTTTGATCCTCTGTGAGCGCATTTATCGATACATATCTTCTACAATCAATTTCAATTTTTGAGCACAAGAAGTGAGACACATGTATCTTCTACAACAATCCGCAGACCTAAAATATATACTATGCCATATATGAGTAAAGCAATCGTGTTATACGAAGTCATTTAATTGAACTGGTGCATAATCCCTACAATCGCATACTACAATAACGCTTGCACTTAAATCGAGCTCAAAAATGAAATATGATCACTTTAATCATGCCTAACATTTTTATACACATTCTCTTTAATCGTCAATGAGAATAATGAGCGAGACATATTTTCTACAACATCCGCATACCTTAAATATATACTATGCCATGTATGAGTAAAGCAATCGTGTTATACGAAGTCATTTAATTGAACTGATGCATAATCCCTACAATCGCATACGACAATAATTAGTTATCCCCTACAACACTCTCAAGCTTAAATATGAAATATGAGCCTTGCAATCATGACTTACATTCTTATATATATTTGATATTATCTTTAATCCTCTATGAGCACAATTTTGGAGACACATCTTCTACAATCATCCGCAAACATAAATTTGTACTATGCCACAAAAGAATTAAGTCATCAGTGTTATGTGAAATCCTTGCACGAAACTGATGAAAAATCCCTACAATCGTGTACTAAAATATAAAGTTATTTATTTGGAGCATAGTATATATTTTTCGTGTTCCGTGCACTATTTGGGAGAATCCATTCTCCCATAATCCCTTCAATGACGCCATAATCCCTTCAATGGCATACTATATATTTTTATATATATATTTTTCGTGTTTCGTGCACTATTTGGGAGAATCCATTCTCCCAAATGATGCACAAAACTGACGCCATAATCCCTTCAATGGCATACTACAAATATCTTCAATCACGCCTAACATTCTTATATATATTCCATATTCTCTTTGATCCTCTGTGAGCGCATTTATCGATACATATCTTCTACAATCAATTTCAATTTTTGAGTACAAGCAGTGAGACATATGTATCTTCTACAACAATCCGCAGACTTAAAATATATACTATGCCATATATGAGTAAAGCAATCGTGTTATACGAAGTCATTTAATTGAACTGGTGCATAATCCCTACAATCGCATACTACAATAACGCTTGCACTTAAATCGAGCTCAAAAATGAAATATGATCACTTTAATCATGCCTAACATTCTTATACACATTCTCTTTAATCGTCTTTGAGTACAAGAAGTGAGACCTATGTATCTTCTACAACAATCCGCAGACCTAAAATATATACTATGCCATATATGAGTAAAGCAATCGTGTTATACGAAGTCATTTAATTGAACTGGTGCATAATCCCTACAATCGCATACTACAATAACGCTTGCACTTAAATCGAGCTCAAAAATGAAATATGATCACTTTAATCATGCCAAACATTTTTATACACATTCTCTTTAATCGTCAATGAGAATAATGAGCGAGACATATTTTCTACAACATCCGCATACCTTAAATATATACTATGCCATGTATGAGTAAAGCAATCGTGTTATACGAAGTCATTTAATTGAACTGATGCATAATCCCTATGTCAGCGGATAACTTATTAATGTAATATGCGGATGATTGTAGAAGATATGTATCGCTAATTGTGCTCATAGAGGATTAAACAGAATATAAAGTGTATACAAGGATGTTAGGCGTGATTGAAGGGATTCAATTATACTTTTGTTCCTGACTGTGATGTCAGCGGATAACTTATTAATGTAATATGCGGTTATGGATGATTGCAGAATATGTGTATCGCTAATTGTGATCGTAGGGGAATATAAAATATATATAAGAACGTTAGCCATGATTGAAAGGATCATATTTCATATCTGATTTTAATTGTTGTGTAAGCGGATAACTTATTATTGTGGAATGCGAACGTATTGATTATCGATCAGTTTCGTGCACTATTTGGGAGAATCCATTCTTCCAAATCGCCGCCATAATCCCTTCAATGGCATACTACAAATATCTTCAATCACGCCTAACATTCTTATATATATTCCATATTCTCTTTGATCCTCTGTGAGCGCATTTATCGATACATATCTTCTACAATCAATTTCAATTTTTGAGCACAAGAAGTGAGACATATGTATCTTCTACAACAATCCGCAGACCTAAAATATATACTATGCCATATATGAGTAAAGCAATCGTGTTATACGAAGTCATTTAATTGAACTGGTGCATAATCCCTACAATCGCATACTACAATAACGCTTGTACTTAAATCAAGCTCAAAAGTGAAATATGATCACTTTAATCATGCCTAACATTTTTATACACATTCTCTTTAATCGTCAATGAGAATAATGAGCGAGACATATTTTCTACAACACCCGCATACCTTAAATATATACTATGCCATGTATGAGTAAAGCAATCGTGTTATACGAAGTCATTTAATTGAACTGATGCATAATCCCTACAATCGCATACGACAATAATTAGTTATCCCCTACAACACTCTCAAGCTTAAATATGAAATATGAGCCTTGCAATCATGACTTACATTCTTATATATATTTTATATTATCTTTAATCCTCTATGAGCACAATTTTGGAGACACATCTTCTACAATCATCCGCAAACATAAATTTGTACTATGCCACAAAAGAATTAAGTCATCAGTGTTATATGAAATCCTTGCACGAGAATCCATTCTCCCAAATGATGCACAAAACTGATGCCATAATCCCTTCAATGGCATACTAGAAATATCTTCAATCATGCCTAACATTCTTATATATATTCCATATTCTCTTTGATCCTCTGTGAGCGCATTTATCGATACATATCTTCTACAATCAATTTCAATTTTTGAGTACAAGAAGTGAGACATATGTATCTTCTACAACAATCCGCAGACCTAAAATATATACTATGCCATATATGAGTAAAGCAATCGTGTTATACGAAGTCATTTAATTGAACTGATGCATAATCCCTACAATCGCATACTACAATAACGCTTGTACTTAAATCAAGCTCAAAAGTGAAATATGATCACTTTAATCATGCCTAACATTTTTATACACATTCTCTTTAATCGTCAATGAGAATAATGAGCGAGACATATTTTCTACAACATCCGCATACCTTAAATATATACTATGCCATATATGAGTAAAACAATCGTGTTATACGAAGTCATTTAATTGAACTGATGCATAATCCCTACAATCGCATACTACAATAACGCTTGCACTTAAATCAAGCTCAAAAGTGAAATATGATCCCTTTAATCATGCATAACATTTTTATACACATTCTATTTTATCGTCAATGAGAATAATGAGCGATACATATTTTCTACAACATTCGCATACCTTAAATATATACTATGCCATATATGAGTAAAACAATCGTGTTATACGAAGTCATTTAATTGAACTGATGCATAATCCCTATGTCAGCGGATAACTTATTAATGTAATATGCGGATGATTGCAGAATATGTGTATCGCTAATTGTGATCGTAGGGGAATATAAAATATATATAAGAACGTTAGCCATGATTGAAAGGATCATATTTCATATCTGATTTTAATTGTTGTGTAAGCGGATAACTTATTATTGTAGAATGCGAACGTATTGATTATCGATCAGTTTCGTGCACTATTTGGGAGAATCCATTCTTCCAAATCGCCGCCATAATCCCTTCAATGGCATACTACAAATATCTTCAATCACGCCTAACATTCTTATATATATTCCATATTCTCTTTGATCCTCTGTGAGCGCATTTATCGATACATATCTTCTACAATCAATTTCAATTTTTGAGCACAAGAAGTGAGACACATGTATCTTCTACAACAATCCGCAGACCTAAAATATATACTATGCCATATATGAGTAAAGCAATCGTGTTATACGAAGTCATTTAATTGAACTGGTGCATAATCCCTACAATCGCATACTACAATAACGCTTGTACTTAAATCAAGCTCAAAAGTGAAATATGATCACTTTAATCATGCCTAACATTTTTATACACATTCTCTTTAATCGTCAATGAGAATAATGAGCGAGACATATTTTCTACAACATCCGCATACCTTAAATATATACTATGCCATGTATGAGTAAAGCAATCGTGTTATACGAAGTCATTTAATTGAACTGATGCATAATCCCTACAATCGCATACGACAATAATTAGTTATCCCCTACAACACTCTCAAGCTTAAATATGAAATATGAGCCTTGCAATCATGACTTACATTCTTATATATATTTTATATTATCTTTAATCCTCTATGAGCACAATTTTGGAGACACATCTTCTACAATCATCCGCAAACATAAATTTGTACTATGCCACAAAAGAATTAAGTCATCAGTGTTATATGAAATCCTTGCACGAGAATCCATTCTCCCAAATGATGCACAAAACTGATGCCATAATCCCTTCAATGGCATACTAGAAATATCTTCAATCATGCCTAACATTCTTATATATATTCCATATTCTCTTTGATCCTCTGTGAGCGCATTTATCGATACATATCTTCTACAATCAATTTCAATTTTTGAGTACAAGAAGTGAGACATATGTATCTTCTACAACAATCCGCAGACCTAAAATATATACTATGCCATATATGAGTAAAGCAATCGTGTTATACGAAGTCATTTAATTGAACTGATGCATAATCCCTACAATCGCATACTACAATAACGCTTGTACTTAAATCAAGCTCAAAAGTGAAATATGATCACTTTAATCATGCCTAACATTTTTATACACATTCTCTTTAATCGTCAATGAGAATAATGAGCGAGACATATTTTCTACAACATCCGCATACCTTAAATATATACTATGCCATATATGAGTAAAACAATCGTGTTATACGAAGTCATTTAATTGAACTGATGCATAATCCCTACAATCGCATACTACAATAACGCTTGCACTTAAATCAAGCTCAAAAGTGAAATATGATCCCTTTAATCATGCATAACATTTTTATACACATTCTATTTTATCGTCAATGAGAATAATGAGCGATACATATTTTCTACAACATTCGCATACCTTAAATATATACTATGCCATATATGAGTAAAACAATCGTGTTATACGAAGTCATTTAATTGAACTGATGCATAATCCCTATGTCAGCGGATAACTTATTAATGTAATATGCGGATGATTGCAGAATATGTGTATCGCTAATTGTGATCGTAGGGGAATATAAAATATATATAAGAACGTTAGCCATGATTGAAAGGATCATATTTCATATCTGATTTTAATTGTTGTGTAAGCGGATAACTTATTATTGTAGAATGCGAACGTATTGATTATCGATCAGTTTCGTGCACTATTTGGGAGAATCCATTCTTCCAAATCGCCGCCATAATCCCTTCAATGGCATACTACAAATATCTTCAATCACGCCTAACATTCTTATATATATTCCATATTCTCTTTGATCCTCTGTGAGCGCATTTATCGATACATATCTTCTACAATCAATTTCAATTTTTGAGCACAAGAAGTGAGACACATGTATCTTCTACAACAATCCGCAGACCTAAAATATATACTATGCCATATATGAGTAAAGCAATCGTGTTATACGAAGTCATTTAATTGAACTGGTGCATAATCCCTACAATCGCATACTACAATAACGCTTGTACTTAAATCAAGCTCAAAAGTGAAATATGATCACTTTAATCATGCCTAACATTTTTATACACATTCTCTTTAATCGTCAATGAGAATAATGAGCGAGACATATTTTCTACAACATCCGCATACCTTAAATATATACTATGCCATGTATGAGTAAAGCAATCGTGTTATACGAAGTCATTTAATTGAACTGATGCATAATCCCTACAATCGCATACGACAATAATTAGTTATCCCCTACAACACTCTCAAGCTTAAATATGAAATATGAGCCTTGCAATCATGACTTACATTCTTATATATATTTTATATTATCTTTAATAATCTATGAGCACAATTTTGGAGACACATCTTCTACAATCATCCGCAAACATAAATTTGTACTATGCCACAAAAGAATGAAGTCATCAGTGTTATGTGAAATCCTTGCACGAAACTGATGAAAAATCCCTACAATCGTGTACTAAAATATAAAGTTATTTATTTGGAGCATAGTATATATTTTTCGTGTTCCGTGCACTATTTGGGAGAATCCATTCTCCCATAATCCCTTCAATGACGCCATAATCCCTTCAATGGCATACTATATATTTTTATATATATATTTTTCGTGTTTCGTGCACTATTTGGGAGAATCCATTCTCCCAAATGATGCACAAAACTGACGCCATAATCCCTTCAATGGCATACTACAAATATCTTCAATCACGCCTAACATTCTTATATATATTCCATATTCTCTTTGATCCTCTGTGAGCGCATTTATCGATACATATCTTCTACAATCAATTTCAATTTTTGAGTACAAGCAGTGAGACATATGTATCTTCTACAACAATCCGCAGACTTAAAATATATACTATGCCATATATGAGTAAAGCAATCGTGTTATACGAAGTCATTTAATTGAACTGGTGCATAATCCCTACAATCGCATACTACAATAACGCTTGCACTTAAATCGAGCTCAAAAATGAAATATGATCACTTTAATCATGCCAAACATTTTTATACACATTCTCTTTAATCGTCAATGAGAATAATGAGCGAGACATATTTTCTACAACATCCGCATACCTTAAATATATACTATGCCATATATGAGTAAAACAATCGTGTTATACGAAGTCATTTAATTGAACTGATGCATAATCCCTACAATCGCATACTACAATAACGCTTGCACTTAAATCAAGCTCAAAAGTGAAATATGATCCCTTTAATCATGCATAACATTTTTATACACATTCTATTTTATCGTCAATGAGAATAATGAGCGATACATATTTTCTACAACATTCGCATACCTTAAATATATACTATGCCATATATGAGTAAAACAATCGTGTTATACGAAGTCATTTAATTGAACTGATGCATAATCCCTATGTCAGCGGATAACTTATTAATGTAATATGCGGATGATTGTAGAAGATATGTATCGCTAATTGTGCTCATAGAGGATTAAACAGAATATAAAGTGTATACAAGGATGTTAGGCGTGATTGAAGGGATTCAATTATACTTTTGTTCCTGACTGTGATGTCAGCGGATAACTTATTAATGTAATATGCGGTTATGGATGATTGCAGAATATGTGTATCGCTAATTGTGATCGTAGGGGAATATAAAATATATATAAGAACGTTAGCCATGATTGAAAGGATCATATTTCATATCTGATTTTAATTGTTGTGTAAGCGGATAACTTATTATTGTGGAATGCGAACGTATTGATTATCGATCAGTTTCGTGCACTATTTGGGAGAATCCATTCTTCCAAATCGCCGCCATAATCCCTTCAATGGCATACTACAAATATCTTCAATCACGCCTAACATTCTTATATATATTCCATATTCTCTTTGATCCTCTGTGAGCGCATTTATCGATACATATCTTCTACAATCAATTTCAATTTTTGAGCACAAGAAGTGAGACATATGTATCTTCTACAACAATCCGCAGACCTAAAATATATACTATGCCATATATGAGTAAAGCAATCGTGTTATACGAAGTCATTTAATTGAACTGGTGCATAATCCCTACAATCGCATACTACAATAACGCTTGTACTTAAATCAAGCTCAAAAGTGAAATATGATCACTTTAATCATGCCTAACATTTTTATACACATTCTCTTTAATCGTCAATGAGAATAATGAGCGAGACATATTTTCTACAACACCCGCATACCTTAAATATATACTATGCCATGTATGAGTAAAGCAATCGTGTTATACGAAGTCATTTAATTGAACTGATGCATAATCCCTACAATCGCATACGACAATAATTAGTTATCCCCTACAACACTCTCAAGCTTAAATATGAAATATGAGCCTTGCAATCATGACTTACATTCTTATATATATTTTATATTATCTTTAATAATCTATGAGCACAATTTTGGAGACACATCTTCTACAATCATCCGCAAACATAAATTTGTACTATGCCACAAAAGAATTAAGTCATCAGTGTTATATGAAATCCTTGCACGAGAATCCATTCTCCCAAATGATGCACAAAACTGATGCCATAATCCCTTCAATGGCATACTAGAAATATCTTCAATCATGCCTAACATTCTTATATATATTCCATATTCTCTTTGATCCTCTGTGAGCGCATTTATCGATACATATCTTCTACAATCAATTTCAATTTTTGAGTACAAGAAGTGAGACATATGTATCTTCTACAACAATCCGCAGACCTAAAATATATACTATGCCATATATGAGTAAAGCAATCGTGTTATACGAAGTCATTTAATTGAACTGATGCATAATCCCTACAATCGCATACTACAATAACGCTTGTACTTAAATCAAGCTCAAAAGTGAAATATGATCACTTTAATCATGCCTAACATTTTTATACACATTCTCTTTAATCGTCAATGAGAATAATGAGCGAGACATATTTTCTACAACATCCGCATACCTTAAATATATACTATGCCATATATGAGTAAAACAATCGTGTTATACGAAATCATTTAATTGAACTGATGCATAATCCCTACAATCGCATACTACAATAACGCTTGCACTTAAATCAAGCTCAAAAGTGAAATATGATCCCTTTAATCATGCATAACATTTTTATACACATTCTATTTTATCGTCAATGAGAATAATGAGCGATACATATTTTCTACAACATTCGCATACCTTAAATATATACTATGCCATATATGAGTAAAACAATCGTGTTATACGAAGTCATTTAATTGAACTGATGCATAATCCCTATGTCAGCGGATAACTTATTAATGTAATATGCGGTTATGGATGATTGCAGAATATGTGTATCGCTAATTGTGATCGTAGGGGAATATAAAATATATATAAGAACGTTAGCCATGATTGAAAGGATCATATTTCATATCTGATTTTAATTGTTGTGTAAGCGGATAACTTATTATTGTGGAATGCGAACGTATTGATTATCGATCAGTTTCGTGCACTATTTGGGAGAATCCATTCTTCCAAATCGCCGCCATAATCCCTTCAATGGCATACTACAAATATCTTCAATCACGCCTAACATTCTTATATATATTCCATATTCTCTTTGATCCTCTGTGAGCGCATTTATCGATACATATCTTCTACAATCAATTTCAATTTTTGAGCACAAGAAGTGAGACACATGTATCTTCTACAACAATCCGCAGACCTAAAATATATACTATGCCATATATGAGTAAAGCAATCGTGTTATACGAAGTCATTTAATTGAACTGGTGCATAATCCCTACAATCGCATACTACAATAACGCTTGTACTTAAATCAAGCTCAAAAGTGAAATATGATCACTTTAATCATGCCTAACATTTTTATACACATTCTCTTTAATCGTCAATGAGAATAATGAGCGAGACATATTTTCTACAACATCCGCATACCTTAAATATATACTATGCCATGTATGAGTAAAGCAATCGTGTTATACGAAGTCATTTAATTGAACTGATGCATAATCCCTACAATCGCATACGACAATAATTAGTTATCCCCTACAACACTCTCAAGCTTAAATATGAAATATGAGCCTTGCAATCATGACTTACATTCTTATATATATTTTATATTATCTTTAATAATCTATGAGCACAATTTTGGAGACACATCTTCTACAATCATCCGCAAACATAAATTTGTACTATGCCACAAAAGAATTAAGTCATCAGTGTTATATGAAATCCTTGCACGAGAATCCATTCTCCCAAATGATGCACAAAACTGATGCCATAATCCCTTCAATGGCATACTAGAAATATCTTCAATCACGCCTAACATTCTTATATATATTCCATATTCTCTTTGATCCTCTGTGAGCGCATTTATCGATACATATCTTCTACAATCAATTTCAATTTTTGAGCACAAGAAGTGAGACACATGTATCTTCTACAACAATCCGCAGACCTAAAATATATACTATGCCATATATGAGTAAAGCAATCGTGTTATACGAAGTCATTTAATTGAACTGGTGCATAATCCCTACAATCGCATACTACAATAACGCTTGTACTTAAATCAAGCTCAAAAGTGAAATATGATCACTTTAATCATGCCTAACATTTTTATACACATTCTCTTTAATCGTCAATGAGAATAATGAGCGAGACATATTTTCTACAACATCCGCATACCTTAAATATATACTATGCCATGTATGAGTAAAGCAATCGTGTTATACGAAGTCATTTAATTGAACTGATGCATAATCCCTACAATCGCATACGACAATAATTAGTTATCCCCTACAACACTCTCAAGCTTAAATATGAAATATGAGCCTTGCAATCATGACTTACATTCTTATATATATTTTATATTATCTTTAATAATCTATGAGCACAATTTTGGAGACACATCTTCTACAATCATCCGCAAACATAAATTTGTACTATGCCACAAAAGAATTAAGTCATCAGTGTTATATGAAATCCTTGCACGAGAATCCATTCTCCCAAATGATGCACAAAACTGATGCCATAATCCCTTCAATGGCATACTAGAAATATCTTCAATCATGCCTAACATTCTTATATATATTTCATATTCTCTTTGATCCTCTGTGAGCGCATTTATCGATACATATCTTCTACAATCAATTTCAATTTTTGAGTACAAGAAGTGAGACATATGTATCTTCTACAACAATCCGCAGACCTAAAATATATACTATGCCATATATGAGTAAAGCAATCGTGTTATACGAAGTCATTTAATTGAACTGGTGCATAATCCCTACAATCGCATACTACAATAACGCTTGCACTTAAATCGAGCTCAAAAATGAAATATGATCACTTTAATCATGCCAAACATTTTTATACACATTCTCTTT
Source organism: Eristalinus sepulchralis (assembly GCA_944738645.1). NCBI lineage: Eukaryota > Metazoa > Arthropoda > Insecta > Diptera > Syrphidae > Eristalinus > Eristalinus sepulchralis. The sequence continues at coordinate 63,448,104 of OX122886.1, forward strand.
AATCGTCAATGAGAATAATGAGCGAGACATATTTTCTACAACATCCGCATACCTTAAATATATACTATGCCATATATGAGTAAAACAATCGTGTTATACGAAGTCATTTAATTGAACTGATGCATAATCCCTACAATCGCATACTACAATAACGCTTGCACTTAAATCAAGCTCAAAAGTGAAATATGATCCCTTTAATCATGCATAACATTTTTATACACATTCTATTTTATCGTCAATGAGAATAATGAGCGATACATATTTTCTACAACATTCGCATACCTTAAATATATACTATGCCATATATGAGTAAAACAATCGTGTTATACGAAGTCATTTAATTGAACTGATGCATAATCCCTATGTCAGCGGATAACTTATTAATGTAATATGCGGATGATTGCAGAATATGTGTATCGCTAATTGTGATCGTAGGGGAATATAAAATATATATAAGAACGTTAGCCATGATTGAAAGGATCATATTTCATATCTGATTTTAATTGTTGTGTAAGCGGATAACTTATTATTGTGGAATGCGAACGTATTGATTATCGATCAGTTTCGTGCACTATTTGGGAGAATCCATTCTTCCAAATCGCCGCCATAATCCCTTCAATGGCATACTACAAATATCTTCAATCACGCCTAACATTCTTATATATATTCCATATTCTCTTTGATCCTCTGTGAGCGCATTTATCGATACATATCTTCTACAATCAATTTCAATTTTTGAGCACAAGAAGTGAGACACATGTATCTTCTACAACAATCCGCAGACCTAAAATATATACTATGCCATATATGAGTAAAGCAATCGTGTTATACGAAGTCATTTAATTGAACTGGTGCATAATCCCTACAATCGCATACTACAATAACGCTTGCACTTAAATCGAGCTCAAAAATGAAATATGATCACTTTAATCATGCCTAACATTTTTATACACATTCTCTTTAATCGTCAATGAGAATAATGAGCGAGACATATTTTCTACAACATCCGCATACCTTAAATATATACTATGCCATGTATGAGTAAAGCAATCGTGTTATACGAAGTCATTTAATTGAACTGATGCATAATCCCTACAATCGCATACGACAATAATTAGTTATCCCCTACAACACTCTCAAGCTTAAATATGAAATATGAGCCTTGCAATCATGACTTACATTCTTATATATATTTTATATTATCTTTAATCCTCTATGAGCACAATTTTGGAGACACATCTTCTACAATCATCCGCAAACATAAATTTGTACTATGCCACAAAAGAATTAAGTCATCAGTGTTATGTGAAATCCTTGCACGAAACTGATGAAAAATCCCTACAATCGTGTACTAAAATATAAAGTTATTTATTTGGAGCATAGTATATATTTTTCGTGTTCCGTGCACTATTTGGGAGAATCCATTCTCCCATAATCCCTTCAATGACGCCATAATCCCTTCAATGGCATACTATATATTTTTATATATATATTTTTCGTGTTTCGTGCACTATTTGGGAGAATCCATTCTCCCAAATGATGCACAAAACTGACGCCATAATCCCTTCAATGGCATACTACAAATATCTTCAATCACGCCTAACATTCTTATATATATTCCATATTCTCTTTGATCCTCTGTGAGCGCATTTATCGATACATATCTTCTACAATCAATTTCAATTTTTGAGTACAAGCAGTGAGACATATGTATCTTCTACAACAATCCGCAGACTTAAAATATATACTATGCCATATATGAGTAAAGCAATCGTGTTATACGAAGTCATTTAATTGAACTGGTGCATAATCCCTACAATCGCATACTACAATAACGCTTGCACTTAAATCGAGCTCAAAAATGAAATATGATCACTTTAATCATGCCTAACATTCTTATACACATTCTCTTTAATCGTCTTTGAGTACAAGAAGTGAGACCTATGTATCTTCTACAACAATCCGCAGACCTAAAATATATACTATGCCATATATGAGTAAAGCAATCGTGTTATACGAAGTCATTTAATTGAACTGGTGCATAATCCCTACAATCGCATACTACAATAACGCTTGCACTTAAATCGAGCTCAAAAATGAAATATGATCACTTTAATCATGCCAAACATTTTTATACACATTCTCTTTAATCGTCAATGAGAATAATGAGCGAGACATATTTTCTACAACATCCGCATACCTTAAATATATACTATGCCATGTATGAGTAAAGCAATCGTGTTATACGAAGTCATTTAATTGAACTGATGCATAATCCCTATGTCAGCGGATAACTTATTAATGTAATATGCGGATGATTGTAGAAGATATGTATCGCTAATTGTGCTCATAGAGGATTAAACAGAATATAAAGTGTATACAAGGATGTTAGGCGTGATTGAAGGGATTCAATTATACTTTTGTTCCTGACTGTGATGTCAGCGGATAACTTATTAATGTAATATGCGGTTATGGATGATTGCAGAATATGTGTATCGCTAATTGTGATCGCAGGGGAATATAAAATATATATAAGAACGTTAGCCATGATTGAAAGGATCATATTTCATATCTGATTTTAATTGTTGTGTAAGCGGATAACTTATTATTGTGGAATGCGAACGTATTGATTATCGATCAGTTTAGTGCACTATTTGGGAGAATCCATTCTTCCAAATCGCCGCCATAATCCCTTCAATGGCATACTACAAATATCTTTAATCACGCCTAACATTCTTATATATATTCCATATTCTCTTTGATCCTCTGTGAGCGCATTTATCGATACATATCTTCTACAATCAATTTCAATTTTTGAGCACAAGAAGTGAGACATATGTATCTTCTACAACAATCCGCAGACCTAAAATATATACTATGCCATATATGAGTAAAGCAATCGTGTTATACGAAGTCATTTAATTGTACTGGTGTATAATCCCTACAATCGCATACTACAATAACGCTTGTACTTAAATCAAGCTCAAAAGTGAAATATGATCACTTTAATCATGCCTAACATTTTCATACACATTCTATTTTATCGTCAATGAGAATAATGAGCGATACATATTTTCTACAACATCCGCATACCTTAAATATATACTATGCCATATATGAGTAAAACAATCGTGTTATACGAAGTCATTTAATTGAACTGATGCATAATCCCTACAATCGCATACGACAATAATTAGTTATCCCCTACAACACTCTCAAGCTCAAATATGAAATATGAGCCTTGCAATCATGCCTTACATTCTTATATGTATTTTATATTATCTTAAATCGTCTATGCTCATAGAGGATTAAACAGAATATAAAGTGTATACAAGGATGTTAGGCGTGATTGAAGGGATTCAATTTTACTTTTGTTCTTGACTGTGATGTCAGCGCATAACTTATTAATGTAATATGCGGTTATGGATGATTGCAGAATATATGTATCGCTAATTGTGATCGTAACTTATTATTGTGGAATGCGAACGTATTGATAATCGATCAGTTTCGTGCACTATTTGGGAGAATCCATTCTCCCAAATGATGCACAAAACTGACGCCATAATCCCTTCAATGGCATACTACAAATATCTTCAATCACGCCTAACATTCTTATATATATTCCATATTCTCTTTGATCCTCTGTGAGCACATTTATCGATACATATCTTCTACAATCAATTTCAATTTTTGAGTACAAGAAGTGAGACATATGTATCTTCTACAACAATCCGCAGACCTAAAATATATACTATGCCATATATGAGTAAAGCAATCGTGTTATACGAAGTCATTTAATTGAACTGGTGCATAATCCCTACAATCGCATACGACAATAATTAGTTATCCCCTACAACACTCTCAAGCTCAAATATGAAATATGAGCCTTGCAATCATGACTTACATTCTTATATGTATTTTATATTATCTTAAATCGTCTATGCTCATAGAGGATTAAACAGAATATAAAGTGTATACAAGGATGTTAGGCGTGATTGAAGGGATTCAATTTTACTTTTGTTCTTGACTGTGATGTCAGCGGATAACTTATTAATGTAATATGCGGTTATGGATGATTGCAGAATATATGTATCGCTAATTGTGATCGTAACTTATTATTGTGGAATTCGAACGTATTGATTATCGATCAGTTTCGTGCACTATTTGGGAGAATCCATTGTCCCAAATGATGCACAAAACTGACGCCATAATCCCTTCAATGGCGTACTACAAATATCTTCAATCACGCCTAACATTCTTATATATATTCCATATTCTCTTTGATCCTCTGTGAGCACATTTATCGATACATATCTTCTACAATCAATTTCAATTTTTGAGTACAAGAAGTGAGACATATGTATCTTCTACAACAATCCGCAGACCTAAAGTATATACTATGCTATATATGAGTAAAGCAATCGTGTTATACGAAGTCATTTAACTGAACTGGTGCATAATCCCTACAATCGCATACTAAAATAACGCACTTAAATCAAGCTCAAAAGTGAAATATGATCACTTTAATCATGCCTAACATTTTTATACACATTCTCTTTTATCGTCAATGAGAATAATGAGCGATACATATTTTCTACAACATTCGCATACCTTAAATATATACTATGCCATATATGGGTAAAACAATCGTGTTATACGAAGTCATTTAATTGAACTGATGCATAATCCCTACAATCGCATACGACAATAATTAGTTATCCCCTACAACACTCTCAAGCTCAAATATGAAATATGAGCCTTGCAATCATGCCTTACATTCTTATATGTATTTTATATTATCTTAAATCGTCTATGAACACAATTAGCAATACATGCCTTCTACAATCATCCAATTGATCACTTTAATCATTCCCAACATATATTATATATATATATATTTTTTATTCTCTATAATGATCTATGAACGCAATTAGCGATATACACCTTCTACAATCATCCAGAGACCTACAATATATACTATGCTACCAAGTTATAATCATGATGGTTGTTGAAAGTCCTTCCATGGAACTTTTGCCTAATACCAATCATCCGCAGACATTAAATATATACTTTGCTACATAAAAGTAGTCATCATGGTCATATGACGTCCTTTTTTTTTTTTTTTTTTTTTTTTTTGCATTTTATTCGTATATTACATAACGCTTAAATTCTAGACAAAATATGCTTAAAACTAGTTTTCAGGACTTCATTTGCTTAATATAAAATAATCCTACTGGCCCTTTGCAGGCTCTCTAAGATAAACTTAATTTAAATTTGCTTTTCAGCGCCATTATTTATTATGCATATATGAAAATTAATTCCTTGCTTAACGACTACATTATTAAGAAAACATAATGAAAAAACTTAACAACTTAACATTTTTACTAAAAGTAACTTATATCTAAAACTACAGCTAAAAAGTAAACTAAACTAAACTAAAAACTAGAACTAAAACTTAGACTATACTACTACTAACTTAAGCTACGTACGTACATGTGCATGTATACCATCATATAATTCATCAATATATGTTCCTGCATACATGCACATGTGCGTCTATATACAACTATATATGTGTGTATAAGTCAATATACACTACACATATATTACTCCTTTTTTTTTTGTGTTTTTTGTATTTTTTAATTTTTTTTGGTATTTTTGTGTATTTTTTGTATTTTTTTTTATTTTTAATTTTTTTTTTTACCTTAAAACCTAACCCTAACCTAAAACCTAATACTAAGAATATATAAGCCGGCCAAAGATTGCAGCTGGTATTTGGTCCGTTGCAAAACAGTAGCCGACTGCCCCCCGTTGGTTTCCCTATCCAGTGTTTAGAGGGTTCGACGAGGGAGTTTTATTCGCTTTGTAGCCACCAGAACACTTTATGCTGCTTCGCAACATCCAGTACATCCCATCTAGATACCGCTGTACTAAAGCGGAGGAAATTGTCCTCAGCTCGTCGTGCAACGGAACGGTCGTAGTTGAGTCGCCCATCCACAGCAGAACGGGCGAAATGAAAGATGAGCGGTACCGCTTTCTTGTCTTGTAACAGACCTAGCTTGTCAAAATAGACAAATGCTTCTGGTGGAACGAAACCATTAAAGCGCACCCTTTCATAGTATTGTATGTTGGGATAGTAAGCCCCAGAAATAAGATTGTTATTGGAGTCCATTGCTCTTGCAGTGTGTCTCCGAATCAGCTTCAGGATGAAATTATCCACTCTGATCATTTTCGCCCTATTGTATAAGACTTCATTAGAGTAGAATTTCTTGTACTCGGACCAAGGAGTTCGGTAAAGTTGAAGACAGGCCCGAAGGCAAGCCCTCTCGAACAACCGCATCCTTTCCATCAGACTAGCTCCCACATTAAACCACACGGGACAGCCATAGGTGAGCATTGGCCTGATTAGGGCCATGTAGCAGATCACCTTTACCCTCGCGTCGAGTTGGCTGTTGTAAAACAGTCTCTTTGTAAGGGCAAAGGCGCCTCGAGCCCTGGCCAGAGCAGCATCTATATGTTTATTAAAATACAGATACTGATCTAACCAGATCCCAAGGTATCTGACCACAGTCCTCTGCGCCAGTGGCTCCCCGTGTTGTCCAATGATAGCGAGCTTACGCCAATTCTTCTTTGTGTCTGCCGAAGCCTTATGCAACGGCGTCCTGAACAGGATGGTTTCCGACTTCTCGAAATTAATTTTTAATTTCCAGTTGTCGCAATCTCGTCTGAAGGATTCAAAGTCGCTCTGCAAGAGAGCGGTAATCTCCTCAATCTTTGGGGCTGATCTGTACACTATCAAGTCATCTGCGTACGCAATTGCATTATGAAGAGAACTTAAAAGATCGCTCAAGTAAATGTTAAACAGGATTGGCGAGTTTACGGCACCCTGTTGGAGACCATTTTTAACGTGGAAGATACCCGCAGAGGTTACGTTGCCATATTTGACTACGAACCGTCTGCCAGTAAGCATACTAAACAGTAGGTACAGTAGCGATTTATGCATGCCGAGCCGACTGAACTTGTAAAAAAGTCCTTCCAACCAGACGGTGTCGAAGGCCTTCTCCAGATCAATCAGCACCGCACCAGTGCACTGTTTCTTGCACTTTTGCCATTGGATATCAGATACTAGTTTCGACGCGGCATGTATGGTATCATGCCCCGCCTTGAAACCGAACTGGTTATCCGGTATGATATTTTTGTCCTCTACCCAGTCAAGCAGAGCTCTATTAACCACCTTTTCGAAAACCTTGCTGATATTTGGAAGAAGACTAATCGACCGAAGGTTGCACGGATCAGACGAATCTTTTCCTCTTTTGGATATGGGGTGCACTATCGCTGTCTTCCAATGTTCCGGATAATGTGCATTATTCAGAGCATTGTTAAACAGGACCGTGTACATCCTTACCACTTCTTGAGGGAGATGTCTCAGCACAATGTTTGAGATCCCATCAATTCCCACAGACTTTTTCTTCTTCAGTGATTCGAAGATCGCTTGAAGCTCCGTAACTGTTATGAACGGGGGATGAACCCCTTCAAAGGCGATGACATTATCTGCCATGTTATCGTCACTGAACAGGACAAAGCCAGTGTTCTCAGATCGCCACTGTTGCAGATCATAGCGAAGACGGGAGTTTTCGGCTAGAACACGATTTTCCAGGATGTGATTAGGGCGAATGCTTTCATTTACCTTGTACACCTCCTGAAAAGTCGCACCAAGTACTTCCACTTTCTCTTGCGGGTCTTCGATCACGAAAAGATTATCGTCTAGAATGGCATTGTCTGGATTAACACCTGCTGTTGTCAGTATTCGTTCATTGTCTGTTGTTCTAGGAAATTTAAGACACGGAAGATCGCTTTGTCTATTGCTTCTGAAGAACTTGTTAATTTGTGGAAACATGCTCGGGTCGTTAGACTTCACAGCCCGAACCTTGTCGTTCCAGTACGAATTTACAGAAAGTCTGTAATTCTGCGCAATTAAAGTTTGAATGTTTTTGATAAGCGCCTTCAGTGTCCTTATCTCCTCATTTTGTCGGTCAGTAAAACGCCTATATAAGGTTTTCAACCTTGATAGGAGTCTACTTTTGCGTCGGTGTAGTGCGTCAATTGTTGCATTGCGGTAGCAGTTCTCAATTTCTGTTTGTCGGTACTTTGGTAGTGTGCAGTCCATTGTTTGTTTTATTAAGTCGTCCAATTGTATCAGATACATGTCAATCTCCTCATTAGACAAGTTTCTGTTGGATGGTATGTGAAGAACGTTTGAGGAGATTGTTCTTAATAGTTGTCTGGAGAAGCGTGGCCAACGCGCCCTACGGTAGTTGTAGGGATACGTTTGGACAAACTCTCCTAATTCCGCAATGTCGTTGGAAATTTTGATTTCGGCACTAAGTCCGCAATGGTCGCTGAGATACACAAAGGTATTCAAGCAATTGACAGTATGTCCAATATTGTCCGTCAGATGCAGTCTTGCGTCAAACAGCATGAGATCCAGAAACGAACCACTTCGTGGGAAAGACGAGATCTCGGTTGCTTTCAAATCGAGCCTATACTCGACATTGTGCAGACAGAACCAACTGTAAAGCTGGTCCCCTCGCGGATTGGAAAGTGTGTTTCCCCAATATCCATGTCGGGCATTTAAATCCCCGGCCAAGATGTAATAGTTCTCTTCCGAATCAAGCCTAAGGCAACGAAAGAGCGAATCGAGCTCTGAGATAGTTGATCTGGCGTGAGGGGATCCAGAGGCATAGACCGACACCACGTACAATTTCCTCCCGCTACGTAGAGAGATGCACGCAATGCAGGCCTCTAGCCCCTGAAACCGACGTACTTCGCTACTGTATACTACTTTATGTTTTATAATGTTTTTAACGAAGATCGCGACACCGCCTCCATTTTGAGAGTTGGGCCGATCTCTTCTAATAACATTATATTTGCTGTGCACCATTTTGTTTCTCTTTGTTAGCTTAGTTTCGCTAACCAGCAGAAAGTCTGGGCTCTGGTCATCCAACAATTTAAACAACTCTAATCTCCGTTCGCTCCCTACCAGTGAGTTCACATTCACTGCAAGGATCTTGTAAATTGCCTCCATTGGCGTACCCATTATGACTGGAGACGTGCTTGACTCTGCAGGAGTGCCAGAATTTGGCCAACCTGCTCCTCTAGCCGAGTCATACGCCTTTCCATGGTGATTTTCCATTCAGGCGATGGCTCAGGAGCATTTGACACAACAGTTTTTGAAACTGGGACCTGCGCCACTTTCAACTGTTGTTGTTGGTTTGCCGTCGCCCTCCGACCAGACGCCATACTGGCGAACGTCACTTGAGGGGTGACGGGTATGGCTGCCCCGAGTGGATGTTTCACTGGGGGCTGCTTCTGCAGAGCCGTCTTTGCTTTCCGCTCTTGGAATTTGGGGCAACCTCGATAGTTTGCGGTGTGCCCTGCATTCCCGCAGAGTACGCATTTGAGTTGATTTTTATCAACTGTTTCACCTTGCCCCAAAGAACATTTGTCCGCATTGTGGTTTCCACTACATTTTACGCATCGGGGCTGCATTTGGCAGTTCGACGCGGTATGCCCAAACCTTTGACAGCGATAGCACTGCGGTGTGCCTTCGCTCCTCCTTATACTTTCCCACGTGCAATGCCAGCAATCTAAGTATCGAATTTTGCTTAGATTATCTAGCTTGCTATTGGGTGTAATCTGTACAATGTAGAAGGGTAATTTCCGCCCCTCTCTCTTGGCCTTTGCTGTGGTGAAAGGCTTGACCCCTACGAACACAAGACCGTCACGCACTTGCTCTTTGAGCATTTGGAGAACCTCCTCCGGTTCAAGCGGCTGGGGGAGTTTTAACAGTACGGAGCGAAGTTTTTCGCCTTTTGGCGTAAATGAAAAAAACTCCGTCGTCGAAATTTCCAAACACTTTTTTACCTTATTATATTGATCTACTGTTTTGCAGTAGATTGAGAATTTATCAACACCATTCCCCTTTTTGATAATGAAATTGCCTACACCTATGGCCGACTTACATACCTTTGCGGTTTTTGCAATATCCGTCCTGAATACATTTATAGGTGGTACCCTGTCCTTTTTTGGGGGGCGCTGCTGTTGTTGTGCTGTTGCTGAAGGTTCTGCATCTGCGACTGCTGTTTCAGGGACATTTCGTGATGTTCGTGATGTTGCTGAACTAGTGGTTTTACTTTGCCGCTGCTGTTGTTGTAGCTTTTGTTTCTTTTCCTTCTCCGAGTCATGAACTTTTGGTGTGATCTGCTTAAGTTCTTGTTGCGTGCTTTGTTTTCTGCGATTGTTTGCTTCTCGCAGCTCTCTGAGTTCTAGTAAGAGAGCTTTTGTCTTCTCTCTCAACCTAGAGACCTCAAGTTCCTTGTCATATATTATCTTTTCTGCCTCATCTTCAGTGTCGGTTGTTGCTAGCGACGCAAAGCTGTTGCTGCTGACCGCGAAAAGACCTTCACCACCGTCGGACACATAGTCGATGGTTTCATCTGCTCGATTCATTTCGGCTGCGACTGAAGTCGTCGCCGCTTCACTGCACTTGCCCCCCTTCAGCCCTTTGGGGGATGCCTTCGTGTTGCGGCGTTTCGTTTCCTCAGATTTTGTGCTGCTGGTGGAATTTGTTTTTTTCCTCCTCCTCTTGGCTGTGCCTTCTTGCACCGTAGGCCAGTGGCCTGATTCCGCCACCGGTTCATTTTTATTTTTTTTGTTAGTTTTTTGGAGCGGCGAACGCTCACGTGTTTCCATTTTTTTCACTCACTTCACTTCTTGAGTTATTGTTTTTGGTTATAGAAAAAGAAAAAATAAAGGAAAAACTGTTTCCGCGCTGGGGATCGAACCTAGGTTTCTCGCGTCCCGAGCATTGGTCCTACGCTTATAACCACAGCGACTCTCGAAAAGTTGGTTGACACCAGCACTATTTGATTTTTTTTTGTATGTCTTGATTCTTCTTTGCACACTCGCGTGAATTCAACCGCTCACTTGAAAGGTCTAATAGAGACTGGTCATATGACGTCCTTGAATGAAACTGATGCAAAATCCTTACAGTAACATACTACAATATTTAGTTATCCCCGAACACCAGAATTAAGCTCAAATATGAAATATGTATGTTTCTTTAGTCGGGCCCAACATTCTTGTATATATTTTATATTTTCTTTAATCCTCTATGAGCACAATTTTGGATACACATCTTCTACAATCATCCGCAAACATAAATTTGTACTATGCCACAAAAGAATTAAGTCATCAGTGTTATGTGAAATCCTTGCACGAAACTGATGAAAAATCCCTACAATCGTGTACTAAAATATATAGTTATTTATTTGGAGCATAGTATATATTTTTCGTGTTTCGTGCACTATTTGGGAGAATCCATTCTCCCAAATAATGCACAAAACTGACGCCATAATCCCTTTAATGGCTACTACAAATATCTTCAATCACGCCTAACATTCTTGTATATATTCCATATTCTTTTTGATCCTCTGTGAGCACATTTATCGATACATATCTTCTACAATTAATTTCAATTTTTGAGTACAAGAAGTGAGACATATGTATCTTCTACAACAATCCGCAGACCTAAAATATATACTATGCCATATATGAGTAAAGCAATCGTGTTATAGGAAGTCATTTAATTGTACTGGTGCATAATCCCTACAATCGCATACTACAATAACGCTTGCACTTAAATCAAGCTCAAAAGTGAAATATGATCCCTTAAATCATGCATAACATTTTTATACACATTCTCTTTTATCGTCAATGAGAATAATGAGCGATACATATTTTCTACAACATTCGCATACCTTAAATATATACTATGCCATATATGAGTAAAACAATCGTGTTATACGAAGTCATTTAATTGAACTGATGCATAATCCCTACAACCGCATACGACAATAATTAGTTATCCCCTACAACACTCTCAAGCTCAAATATGAAATATGGGCCTTGCAATCATGCCTTACTTTCTTATATATATTTTATATTATCTTAAATCGTCTATGAACACAATTAGCAATACATATCTTCTACAATCATCCAATTGATCACTTTAATCATTCCCAACATATATATGTATACATTTTTTATTCTCTATAATAATCTATGAGCACAATTAGCGATATACACCTTCTACAATCATCCATAGACCTACAATATATACTATGCAACCAAGTTATAATCATCATGGTTGTTGAAAGTCCTTCCATGAAACTTATGCCTAATACCAATCAACCGCAGACATTAAATATATACTTTGCTACATAAAAGTAGTCATCATGGTCATATGAAGTCCTTGAATGAAAGTGATGCAAAATCCTTACAGTAACATACTACAATATTTAGTTATCCCCGAACACCACAATTAAGCTCAAATATGAAATATGTATGTTTCTTAAATCGGGCCTAACATTCTTGTATATATTTTATATTCTCTTTAATCCTCTATGAGCACAATTTTGGATACACATCTTCTACAATCATCCGCAAACATAAATTTGTACTATGCCACAAAAGAATAAAGTCATCAGTTTTATGTGAAATCCTTGCACGAAACTGATGAAAAATCCCTACAATCGTGTACTAAAATATATAGTTATTTATTTGGAGCATAGTATATATTTTAGGTCTGTGGATGATTGTAGAAGATATGTATCGCTAATTGTGCTCATAGAGGATTAAACAGAATATAAAGTGTATACAAGGATGTTAGGCGTGATTGAAGGGATTCAATTATACTTTTGTTCCTGACTGTGATGTCAGCGGATAACTTATTAATGTAATATGCGGTTATGGATGATTGCAGAATATGTGTATCGCTAATTGTGATCGTAGGGGAATATAAAATATATATAAGAACGTTAGCCATGATTGAAAGGATCATATTTCATATCTGATTTTAATTGTTGTGTAAGCGGATAACTTATTATTGTGGAATGCGAACGTATTGATTATCGATCAGTTTCGTGCACTATTTGGGAGAATCCATTCTTCCAAATCGCCGCCATAATCCCTTCAATGGCATACTACAAATATCTTCAATCACGCCTAACATTCTTATATATATTCCATATTCTCTTTGATCCTCTGTGAGCGCATTTATCGATACATATCTTCTACAATCAATTTCAATTTTTGAGCACAAGAAGTGAGACATATGTATCTTCTACAACAATCCGCAGACCTAAAATATATACTATGCCATATATGAGTAAAGCAATCGTGTTATACGAAGTCATTTAATTGAACTGGTGCATAATCCCTACAATCGCATACTACAATAACGCTTGTACTTAAATCAAGCTCAAAAGTGAAATATGATCACTTTAATCATGCCTAACATTTTTATACACATTCTCTTTAATCGTCAATGAGAATAATGAGCGAGACATATTTTCTACAACACCCGCATACCTTAAATATATACTATGCCATGTATGAGTAAAGCAATCGTGTTATACGAAGTCATTTAATTGAACTGATGCATAATCCCTACAATCGCATACGACAATAATTAGTTATCCCCTACAACACTCTCAAGCTTAAATATGAAATATGAGCCTTGCAATCATGACTTACATTCTTATATATATTTTATATTATCTTTAATAATCTATGAGCACAATTTTGGAGACACATCTTCTACAATCATCCGCAAACATAAATTTGTACTATGCCACAAAAGAATTAAGTCATCAGTGTTATATGAAATCCTTGCACGAGAATCCATTCTCCCAAATGATGCACAAAACTGATGCCATAATCCCTTCAATGGCATACTAGAAATATCTTCAATCATGCCTAACATTCTTATATATATTCCATATTCTCTTTGATCCTCTGTGAGCGCATTTATCGATACATATCTTCTACAATCAATTTCAATTTTTGAGTACAAGAAGTGAGACATATGTATCTTCTACAACAATCCGCAGACCTAAAATATATACTATGCCATATATGAGTAAAGCAATCGTGTTATACGAAGTCATTTAATTGAACTGATGCATAATCCCTACAATCGCATACTACAATAACGCTTGTACTTAAATCAAGCTCAAAAGTGAAATATGATCACTTTAATCATGCCTAACATTTTTATACACATTCTCTTTAATCGTCAATGAGAATAATGAGCGAGACATATTTTCTACAACATCCGCATACCTTAAATATATACTATGCCATATATGAGTAAAACAATCGTGTTATACGAAGTCATTTAATTGAACTGATGCATAATCCCTACAATCGCATACTACAATAACGCTTGCACTTAAATCAAGCTCAAAAGTGAAATATGATCCCTTTAATCATGCATAACATTTTTATACACATTTTATTTTATCGTCAATGAGAATAATGAGCGATACATATTTTCTACAACATTCGCATACCTTAAATATATACTATGCCATATATGAGTAAAACAATCGTGTTATACGAAGTCATTTAATTGAACTGGTGCATAATCCCTACAATCGCATACTACAATAACGCTTGCACTTAAATCGAGCTCAAAAATGAAATATGATCACTTTAATCATGCCTAACATTCTTATACACATTCTCTTTAATCGTCTTTGAGTACAAGAAGTGAGACCTATGTATCTTCTACAACAATCCGCAGACCTAAAATATATACTATGCCATATATGAGTAAAGCAATCGTGTTATACGAAGTCATTTAATTGAACTGGTGCATAATCCCTACAATCGCATACTACAATAACGCTTGCACTTAAATCGAGCTCAAAAATGAAATATGATCACTTTAATCATGCCAAACATTTTTATACACATTCTCTTTAATCGTCAATGAGAATAATGAGCGAGACATATTTTCTACAACATCCGCATACCTTAAATATATACTATGCCATGTATGAGTAAAGCAATCGTGTTATACGAAGTCATTTAATTGAACTGATGCATAATCCCTATGTCAGCGGATAACTTATTAATGTAATATGCGGATGATTGTAGAAGATATGTATCGCTAATTGTGCTCATAGAGGATTAAACAGAATATAAAGTGTATACAAGGATGTTAGGCGTGATTGAAGGGATTCAATTATACTTTTGTTCCTGACTGTGATGTCAGCGGATAACTTATTAATGTAATATGCGGTTATGGATGATTGCAGAATATGTGTATCGCTAATTGTGATCGCAGGGGAATATAAAATATATATAAGAACGTTAGCCATGATTGAAAGGATCATATTTCATATCTGATTTTAATTGTTGTGTAAGCGGATAACTTATTATTGTGGAATGCGAACGTATTGATTATCGATCAGTTTAGTGCACTATTTGGGAGAATCCATTCTTCCAAATCGCCGCCATAATCCCTTCAATGGCATACTACAAATATCTTTAATCACGCCTAACATTCTTATATATATTCCATATTCTCTTTGATCCTCTGTGAGCGCATTTATCGATACATATCTTCTACAATCAATTTCAATTTTTGAGCACAAGAAGTGAGACATATGTATCTTCTACAACAATCCGCAGACCTAAAATATATACTATGCCATATATGAGTAAAGCAATCGTGTTATACGAAGTCATTTAATTGTACTGGTGTATAATCCCTACAATCGCATACTACAATAACGCTTGTACTTAAATCAAGCTCAAAAGTGAAATATGATCACTTTAATCATGCCTAACATTTTCATACACATTCTATTTTATCGTCAATGAGAATAATGAGCGATACATATTTTCTACAACATCCGCATACCTTAAATATATACTATGCCATATATGAGTAAAACAATCGTGTTATACGAAGTCATTTAATTGAACTGATGCATAATCCCTACAATCGCATACGACAATAATTAGTTATCCCCTACAACACTCTCAAGCTCAAATATGAAATATGAGCCTTGCAATCATGCCTTACATTCTTATATGTATTTTATATTATCTTAAATCGTCTATGCTCATAGAGGATTAAACAGAATATAAAGTGTATACAAGGATGTTAGGCGTGATTGAAGGGATTCAATTTTACTTTTGTTCTTGACTGTGATGTCAGCGCATAACTTATTAATGTAATATGCGGTTATGGATGATTGCAGAATATATGTATCGCTAATTGTGATCGTAACTTATTATTGTGGAATGCGAACGTATTGATAATCGATCAGTTTCGTGCACTATTTGGGAGAATCCATTCTCCCAAATGATGCACAAAACTGACGCCATAATCCCTTCAATGGCATACTACAAATATCTTCAATCACGCCTAACATTCTTATATATATTCCATATTCTCTTTGATCCTCTGTGAGCACATTTATCGATACATATCTTCTACAATCAATTTCAATTTTTGAGTACAAGAAGTGAGACATATGTATCTTCTACAACAATCCGCAGACCTAAAATATATACTATGCCATATATGAGTAAAGCAATCGTGTTATACGAAGTCATTTAATTGAACTGGTGCATAATCCCTACAATCGCATACGACAATAATTAGTTATCCCCTACAACACTCTCAAGCTCAAATATGAAATATGAGCCTTGCAATCATGACTTACATTCTTATATGTATTTTATATTATCTTAAATCGTCTATGCTCATAGAGGATTAAACAGAATATAAAGTGTATACAAGGATGTTAGGCGTGATTGAAGGGATTCAATTTTACTTTTGTTCTTGACTGTGATGTCAGCGGATAACTTATTAATGTAATATGCGGTTATGGATGATTGCAGAATATATGTATCGCTAATTGTGATCGTAACTTATTATTGTGGAATTCGAACGTATTGATTATCGATCAGTTTCGTGCACTATTTGGGAGAATCCATTGTCCCAAATGATGCACAAAACTGACGCCATAATCCCTTCAATGGCGTACTACAAATATCTTCAATCACGCCTAACATTCTTATATATATTCCATATTCTCTTTGATCCTCTGTGAGCACATTTATCGATACATATCTTCTACAATCAATTTCAATTTTTGAGTACAAGAAGTGAGACATATGTATCTTCTACAACAATCCGCAGACCTAAAGTATATACTATGCTATATATGAGTAAAGCAATCGTGTTATACGAAGTCATTTAACTGAACTGGTGCATAATCCCTACAATCGCATACTAAAATAACGCACTTAAATCAAGCTCAAAAGTGAAATATGATCACTTTAATCATGCCTAACATTTTTATACACATTCTCTTTTATCGTCAATGAGAATAATGAGCGATACATATTTTCTACAACATTCGCATACCTTAAATATATACTATGCCATATATGGGTAAAACAATCGTGTTATACGAAGTCATTTAATTGAACTGATGCATAATCCCTACAATCGCATACGACAATAATTAGTTATCCCCTACAACACTCTCAAGCTCAAATATGAAATATGAGCCTTGCAATCATGCCTTACATTCTTATATGTATTTTATATTATCTTAAATCGTCTATGAACACAATTAGCAATACATGCCTTCTACAATCATCCAATTGATCACTTTAATCATTCCCAACATATATTATATATATATATATTTTTTATTCTCTATAATGATCTATGAACGCAATTAGCGATATACACCTTCTACAATCATCCAGAGACCTACAATATATACTATGCTACCAAGTTATAATCATGATGGTTGTTGAAAGTCCTTCCATGGAACTTTTGCCTAATACCAATCATCCGCAGACATTAAATATATACTTTGCTACATAAAAGTAGTCATCATGGTCATATGACGTCCTTGAATGAAACTGATGCAAAATCCTTACAGTAACATACTACAATATTTAGTTATCCCCGAACACCAGAATTAAGCTCAAATATGAAATATGTATGTTTCTTTAGTCGGGCCCAACATTCTTGTATATATTTTATATTTTCTTTAATCCTCTATGAGCACAATTTTGGATACACATCTTCTACAATCATCCGCAAACATAAATTTGTACTATGCCACAAAAGAATTAAGTCATCAGTGTTATGTGAAATCCTTGCACGAAACTGATGAAAAATCCCTACAATCGTGTACTAAAATATATAGTTATTTATTTGGAGCATAGTATATATTTTTCGTGTTTCGTGCACTATTTGGGAGAATCCATTCTCCCAAATAATGCACAAAACTGACGCCATAATCCCTTTAATGGCTACTACAAATATCTTCAATCACGCCTAACATTCTTGTATATATTCCATATTCTTTTTGATCCTCTGTGAGCACATTTATCGATACATATCTTCTACAATTAATTTCAATTTTTGAGTACAAGAAGTGAGACATATGTATCTTCTACAACAATCCGCAGACCTAAAATATATACTATGCCATATATGAGTAAAGCAATCGTGTTATAGGAAGTCATTTAATTGTACTGGTGCATAATCCCTACAATCGCATACTACAATAACGCTTGCACTTAAATCAAGCTCAAAAGTGAAATATGATCCCTTAAATCATGCATAACATTTTTATACACATTCTCTTTTATCGTCAATGAGAATAATGAGCGATACATATTTTCTACAACATCCGCATACCTTAAATATATAATATGCCATATATGAGTAAAACAATCGTGTTATACGAAGTCATTTAATTGAACTGATGCATAATCCCTACAACCGCATACGACAATAATTAGTTATCCCCTACAACACTCTCAAGCTCAAATATGAAATATGGGCCTTGCAATCATGCCTTACTTTCTTATATATATTTTATATTATCTTAAATCGTCTATGAACACAATTAGCAATACATATCTTCTACAATCATCCAATTGATCACTTTAATCATTCCCAACATATATATGTATACATTTTTTATTCTCTATAATAATCTATGAGCACAATTAGCGATATACACCTTCTACAATCATCCATAGACCTACAATATATACTATGCAACCAAGTTATAATCATCATGGTTGTTGAAAGTCCTTCCATGAAACTTATGCCTAATACCAATCAACCGCAGACATTAAATATATACTTTGCTACATAAAAGTAGTCATCATGGTCATATGAAGTCCTTGAATGAAAGTGATGCAAAATCCTTACAGTAACATACTACAATATTTAGTTATCCCCGAACACCACAATTAAGCTCAAATATGAAATATGTATGTTTCTTAAATCGGGCCTAACATTCTTGTATATATTTTATATTCTCTTTAATCCTCTATGAGCACAATTTTGGATACACATCTTCTACAATCATCCGCAAACATAAATTTGTACTATGCCACAAAAGAATAAAGTCATCAGTTTTATGTGAAATCCTTGCACGAAACTGATGAAAAATCCCTACAATCGTGTACTAAAATATATAGTTATTTATTTGGAGCATAGTATATATTTTAGGTCTGTGGATGATTGTAGAAGATATGTATCGCTAATTGTGCTCATAGAGGATTAAACAGAATATAAAGTGTATACAAGGATGTTAGGCGTGATTGAAGGGATTCAATTATACTTTTGTTCCTGACTGTGATGTCAGCGGATAACTTATTAATGTAATATGCGGTTATGGATGATTGCAGAATATGTGTATCGCTAATTGTGATCGTAGGGGAATATAAAATATATATAAGAACGTTAGCCATGATTGAAAGGATCATATTTCATATCTGATTTTAATTGTTGTGTAAGCGGATAACTTATTATTGTGGAATGCGAACGTATTGATTATCGATCAGTTTCGTGCACTATTTGGGAGAATCCATTCTTCCAAATCGCCGCCATAATCCCTTCAATGGCATACTACAAATATCTTCAATCACGCCTAACATTCTTATATATATTCCATATTCTCTTTGATCCTCTGTGAGCGCATTTATCGATACATATCTTCTACAATCAATTTCAATTTTTGAGCACAAGAAGTGAGACATATGTATCTTCTACAACAATCCGCAGACCTAAAATATATACTATGCCATATATGAGTAAAGCAATCGTGTTATACGAAGTCATTTAATTGAACTGGTGCATAATCCCTACAATCGCATACTACAATAACGCTTGTACTTAAATCAAGCTCAAAAGTGAAATATGATCACTTTAATCATGCCTAACATTTTTATACACATTCTCTTTAATCGTCAATGAGAATAATGAGCGAGACATATTTTCTACAACACCCGCATACCTTAAATATATACTATGCCATGTATGAGTAAAGCAATCGTGTTATACGAAGTCATTTAATTGAACTGATGCATAATCCCTACAATCGCATACGACAATAATTAGTTATCCCCTACAACACTCTCAAGCTTAAATATGAAATATGAGCCTTGCAATCATGACTTACATTCTTATATATATTTTATATTATCTTTAATAATCTATGAGCACAATTTTGGAGACACATCTTCTACAATCATCCGCAAACATAAATTTGTACTATGCCACAAAAGAATTAAGTCATCAGTGTTATATGAAATCCTTGCACGAGAATCCATTCTCCCAAATGATGCACAAAACTGATGCCATAATCCCTTCAATGGCATACTAGAAATATCTTCAATCATGCCTAACATTCTTATATATATTCCATATTCTCTTTGATCCTCTGTGAGCGCATTTATCGATACATATCTTCTACAATCAATTTCAATTTTTGAGTACAAGAAGTGAGACATATGTATCTTCTACAACAATCCGCAGACCTAAAATATATACTATGCCATATATGAGTAAAGCAATCGTGTTATACGAAGTCATTTAATTGAACTGATGCATAATCCCTACAATCGCATACTACAATAACGCTTGTACTTAAATCAAGCTCAAAAGTGAAATATGATCACTTTAATCATGCCTAACATTTTTATACACATTCTCTTTAATCGTCAATGAGAATAATGAGCGAGACATATTTTCTACAACATCCGCATACCTTAAATATATACTATGCCATATATGAGTAAAACAATCGTGTTATACGAAGTCATTTAATTGAACTGATGCATAATCCCTACAATCGCATACTACAATAACGCTTGCACTTAAATCAAGCTCAAAAGTGAAATATGATCCCTTTAATCATGCATAACATTTTTATACACATTTTATTTTATCGTCAATGAGAATAATGAGCGATACATATTTTCTACAACATTCGCATACCTTAAATATATACTATGCCATATATGAGTAAAACAATCGTGTTATACGAAGTCATTTAATTGAACTGATGCATAATCCCTATGTCAGCGGATAACTTATTAATGTAATATGCGGATGATTGCAGAATATGTGTATCGCTAATTGTGATCGTAGGGGAATATAAAATATATATAAGAACGTTAGCCATGATTGAAAGGATCATATTTCATATCTGATTTTAATTGTTGTGTAAGCGGATAACTTATTATTGTAGAATGCGAACGTATTGATTATCGATCAGTTTCGTGCACTATTTGGGAGAATCCATTCTTCCAAATCGCCGCCATAATCCCTTCAATGGCATACTACAAATATCTTCAATCACGCCTAACATTCTTATATATATTCCATATTCTCTTTGATCCTCTGTGAGCGCATTTATCGATACATATCTTCTACAATCAATTTCAATTTTTGAGCACAAGAAGTGAGACACATGTATCTTCTACAACAATCCGCAGACCTAAAATATATACTATGCCATATATGAGTAAAGCAATCGTGTTATACGAAGTCATTTAATTGAACTGGTGCATAATCCCTACAATCGCATACTACAATAACGCTTGTACTTAAATCAAGCTCAAAAGTGAAATATGATCACTTTAATCATGCCTAACATTTTTATACACATTCTCTTTAATCGTCAATGAGAATAATGAGCGAGACATATTTTCTACAACATCCGCATACCTTAAATATATACTATGCCATGTATGAGTAAAGCAATCGTGTTATACGAAGTCATTTAATTGAACTGATGCATAATCCCTACAATCGCATACGACAATAATTAGTTATCCCCTACAACACTCTCAAGCTTAAATATGAAATATGAGCCTTGCAATCATGACTTACATTCTTATATATATTTTATATTATCTTTAATAATCTATGAGCACAATTTTGGAGACACATCTTCTACAATCATCCGCAAACATAAATTTGTACTATGCCACAAAAGAATTAAGTCATCAGTGTTATATGAAATCCTTGCACGAGAATCCATTCTCCCAAATGATGCACAAAACTGATGCCATAATCCCTTCAATGGCATACTACAAATATCTTCAATCATGCCTAACATTCTTATATATATTTCATATTCTCTTTGATCCTCTGTGAGCGCATTTATCGATACATATCTTCTACAATCAATTTCAATTTTTGAGTACAAGAAGTGAGACATATGTATCTTCTACAACAATCCGCAGACCTAAAATATATACTATGCCATATATGAGTAAAGCAATCGTGTTATACGAAGTCATTTAATTGAACTGGTGCATAATCCCTACAATCGCATAGTACAATAACGCTTGCACTTAAATCGAGCTCAAAAATGAAATATGATCACTTTAATCATGCCAAACATTTTTATACACATTCTCTTTAATCGTCAATGAGAATAATGAGCGAGACATATTTTCTACAACATCCGCATACCTTAAATATATACTATGCCATATATGAGTAAAACAATCGTGTTATACGAAGTCATTTAATTGAACTGATGCATAATCCCTACAATCGCATACTACAATAACGCTTGCACTTAAATCAAGCTCAAAAGTGAAATATGATCCCTTTAATCATGCATAACATTTTTATACACATTCTATTTTATCGTCAATGAGAATAATGAGCGATACATATTTTCTACAACATTCGCATACCTTAAATATATACTATGCCATATATGAGTAAAACAATCGTGTTATACGAAGTCATTTAATTGAACTGATGCATAATCCCTATGTCAGCGGATAACTTATTAATGTAATATGCGGATGATTGCAGAATATGTGTATCGCTAATTGTGATCGTAGGGGAATATAAAATATATATAAGAACGTTAGCCATGATTGAAAGGATCATATTTCATATCTGATTTTAATTGTTGTGTAAGCGGATAACTTATTATTGTGGAATGCGAACGTATTGATTATCGATCAGTTTCGTGCACTATTTGGGAGAATCCATTCTTCCAAATCGCCGCCATAATCCCTTCAATGGCATACTACAAATATCTTCAATCACGCCTAACATTCTTATATATATTCCATATTCTCTTTGATCCTCTGTGAGCGCATTTATCGATACATATCTTCTACAATCAATTTCAATTTTTGAGCACAAGAAGTGAGACACATGTATCTTCTACAACAATCCGCAGACCTAAAATATATACTATGCCATATATGAGTAAAGCAATCGTGTTATACGAAGTCATTTAATTGAACTGGTGCATAATCCCTACAATCGCATACTACAATAACGCTTGCACTTAAATCGAGCTCAAAAATGAAATATGATCACTTTAATCATGCCTAACATTCTTATACACATTCTCTTTAATCGTCTTTGAGTACAAGAAGTGAGACCTATGTATCTTCTACAACAATCCGCAGACCTAAAATATATACTATGCCATATATGAGTAAAGCAATCGTGTTATACGAAGTCATTTAATTGAACTGGTGCATAATCCCTACAATCGCATACTACAATAACGCTTGCACTTAAATCGAGCTCAAAAATGAAATATGATCACTTTAATCATGCCAAACATTTTTATACACATTCTCTTTAATCGTCAATGAGAATAATGAGCGAGACATATTTTCTACAACATCCGCATACCTTAAATATATACTATGCCATGTATGAGTAAAGCAATCGTGTTATACGAAGTCATTTAATTGAACTGATGCATAATCCCTATGTCAGCGGATAACTTATTAATGTAATATGCGGATGATTGTAGAAGATATGTATCGCTAATTGTGCTCATAGAGGATTAAACAGAATATAAAGTGTATACAAGGATGTTAGGCGTGATTGAAGGGATTCAATTATACTTTTGTTCCTGACTGTGATGTCAGCGGATAACTTATTAATGTAATATGCGGTTATGGATGATTGCAGAATATGTGTATCGCTAATTGTGATCGCAGGGGAATATAAAATATATATAAGAACGTTAGCCATGATTGAAAGGATCATATTTCATATCTGATTTTAATTGTTGTGTAAGCGGATAACTTATTATTGTGGAATGCGAACGTATTGATTATCGATCAGTTTAGTGCACTATTTGGGAGAATCCATTCTTCCAAATCGCCGCCATAATCCCTTCAATGGCATACTACAAATATCTTCAATCACGCCTAACATTCTTATATATATTCCATATTCTCTTTGATCCTCTGTGAGCACATTTATCGATACATATCTTCTACAATCAATTTCAATTTTTGAGTACAAGAAGTGAGACATATGTATCTTCTACAACAATCCGCAGACCTAAAATATATACTATGCCATATATGAGTAAAGCAATCGTGTTATACGAAGTCATTTAATTGAACTGGTGCATAATCCCTACAATCGCATACGACAATAATTAGTTATCCCCTACAACACTCTCAAGCTCAAATATGAAATATGAGCCTTGCAATCATGACTTACATTCTTATATGTATTTTATATTATCTTAAATCGTCTATGCTCATAGAGGATTAAACAGAATATAAAGTGTATACAAGGATGTTAGGCGTGATTGAAGGGATTCAATTTTACTTTTGTTCTTGACTGTGATGTCAGCGGATAACTTATTAATGTAATATGCGGTTATGGATGATTGCAGAATATATGTATCGCTAATTGTGATCGTAACTTATTATTGTGGAATTCGAACGTATTGATTATCGATCAGTTTCGTGCACTATTTGGGAGAATCCATTGTCCCAAATGATGCACAAAACTGACGCCATAATCCCTTCAATGGCGTACTACAAATATCTTCAATCACGCCTAACATTCTTATATATATTCCATATTCTCTTTGATCCTCTGTGAGCACATTTATCGATACATATCTTCTACAATCAATTTCAATTTTTGAGTACAAGAAGTGAGACATATGTATCTTCTACAACAATCCGCAGACCTAAAGTATATACTATGCTATATATGAGTAAAGCAATCGTGTTATACGAAGTCATTTAACTGAACTGGTGCATAATCCCTACAATCGCATACTAAAATAACGCACTTAAATCAAGCTCAAAAGTGAAATATGATCACTTTAATCATGCCTAACATTTTTATACACATTCTCTTTTATCGTCAATGAGAATAATGAGCGATACATATTTTCTACAACATTCGCATACCTTAAATATATACTATGCCATATATGGGTAAAACAATCGTGTTATACGAAGTCATTTAATTGAACTGATGCATAATCCCTACAATCGCATACGACAATAATTAGTTATCCCCTACAACACTCTCAAGCTCAAATATGAAATATGAGCCTTGCAATCATGCCTTACATTCTTATATGTATTTTATATTATCTTAAATCGTCTATGAACACAATTAGCAATACATGCCTTCTACAATCATCCAATTGATCACTTTAATCATTCCCAACATATATTATATATATATATATTTTTTATTCTCTATAATGATCTATGAACGCAATTAGCGATATACACCTTCTACAATCATCCAGAGACCTACAATATATACTATGCTACCAAGTTATAATCATGATGGTTGTTGAAAGTCCTTCCATGGAACTTTTGCCTAATACCAATCATCCGCAGACATTAAATATATACTTTGCTACATAAAAGTAGTCATCATGGTCATATGACGTCCTTGAATGAAACTGATGCAAAATCCTTACAGTAACATACTACAATATTTAGTTATCCCCGAACACCAGAATTAAGCTCAAATATGAAATATGTATGTTTCTTTAGTCGGGCCCAACATTCTTGTATATATTTTATATTTTCTTTAATCCTCTATGAGCACAATTTTGGATACACATCTTCTACAATCATCCGCAAACATAAATTTGTACTATGCCACAAAAGAATTAAGTCATCAGTGTTATGTGAAATCCTTGCACGAAACTGATGAAAAATCCCTACAATCGTGTACTAAAATATATAGTTATTTATTTGGAGCATAGTATATATTTTTCGTGTTTCGTGCACTATTTGGGAGAATCCATTCTCCCAAATAATGCACAAAACTGACGCCATAATCCCTTTAATGGCTACTACAAATATCTTCAATCACGCCTAACATTCTTGTATATATTCCATATTCTTTTTGATCCTCTGTGAGCACATTTATCGATACATATCTTCTACAATTAATTTCAATTTTTGAGTACAAGAAGTGAGACATATGTATCTTCTACAACAATCCGCAGACCTAAAATATATACTATGCCATATATGAGTAAAGCAATCGTGTTATAGGAAGTCATTTAATTGTACTGGTGCATAATCCCTACAATCGCATACTACAATAACGCTTGCACTTAAATCAAGCTCAAAAGTGAAATATGATCCCTTAAATCATGCATAACATTTTTATACACATTCTCTTTTATCGTCAATGAGAATAATGAGCGATACATATTTTCTACAACATCCGCATACCTTAAATATATAATATGCCATATATGAGTAAAACAATCGTGTTATACGAAGTCATTTAATTGAACTGATGCATAATCCCTACAACCGCATACGACAATAATTAGTTATCCCCTACAACACTCTCAAGCTCAAATATGAAATATGGGCCTTGCAATCATGCCTTACTTTCTTATATATATTTTATATTATCTTAAATCGTCTATGAACACAATTAGCAATACATATCTTCTACAATCATCCAATTGATCACTTTAATCATTCCCAACATATATATGTATACATTTTTTATTCTCTATAATAATCTATGAGCACAATTAGCGATATACACCTTCTACAATCATCCATAGACCTACAATATATACTATGCAACCAAGTTATAATCATCATGGTTGTTGAAAGTCCTTCCATGAAACTTATGCCTAATACCAA
Source organism: Eristalinus sepulchralis (assembly GCA_944738645.1). Lineage (NCBI taxonomy): Eukaryota > Metazoa > Arthropoda > Insecta > Diptera > Syrphidae > Eristalinus > Eristalinus sepulchralis. Next base: position 63,475,227 of record OX122886.1, read on the forward strand.
TCAACCGCAGACATTAAATATATACTTTGCTACATAAAAGTAGTCATCATGGTCATATGAAGTCCTTGAATGAAAGTGATGCAAAATCCTTACAGTAACATACTACAATATTTAGTTATCCCCGAACACCACAATTAAGCTCAAATATGAAATATGTATGTTTCTTAAATCGGGCCTAACATTCTTGTATATATTTTATATTCTCTTTAATCCTCTATGAGCACAATTTTGGATACACATCTTCTACAATCATCCGCAAACATAAATTTGTACTATGCCACAAAAGAATAAAGTCATCAGTTTTATGTGAAATCCTTGCACGAAACTGATGAAAAATCCCTACAATCGTGTACTAAAATATATAGTTATTTATTTGGAGCATAGTATATATTTTAGGTCTGTGGATGATTGTAGAAGATATGTATCGCTAATTGTGCTCATAGAGGATTAAACAGAATATAAAGTGTATACAAGGATGTTAGGCGTGATTGAAGGGATTCAATTATACTTTTGTTCCTGACTGTGATGTCAGCGGATAACTTATTAATGTAATATGCGGTTATGGATGATTGCAGAATATGTGTATCGCTAATTGTGATCGTAGGGGAATATAAAATATATATAAGAACGTTAGCCATGATTGAAAGGATCATATTTCATATCTGATTTTAATTGTTGTGTAAGCGGATAACTTATTATTGTGGAATGCGAACGTATTGATTATCGATCAGTTTCGTGCACTATTTGGGAGAATCCATTCTTCCAAATCGCCGCCATAATCCCTTCAATGGCATACTACAAATATCTTCAATCACGCCTAACATTCTTATATATATTCCATATTCTCTTTGATCCTCTGTGAGCGCATTTATCGATACATATCTTCTACAATCAATTTCAATTTTTGAGCACAAGAAGTGAGACATATGTATCTTCTACAACAATCCGCAGACCTAAAATATATACTATGCCATATATGAGTAAAGCAATCGTGTTATACGAAGTCATTTAATTGAACTGGTGCATAATCCCTACAATCGCATACTACAATAACGCTTGTACTTAAATCAAGCTCAAAAGTGAAATATGATCACTTTAATCATGCCTAACATTTTTATACACATTCTCTTTAATCGTCAATGAGAATAATGAGCGAGACATATTTTCTACAACACCCGCATACCTTAAATATATACTATGCCATGTATGAGTAAAGCAATCGTGTTATACGAAGTCATTTAATTGAACTGATGCATAATCCCTACAATCGCATACGACAATAATTAGTTATCCCCTACAACACTCTCAAGCTTAAATATGAAATATGAGCCTTGCAATCATGACTTACATTCTTATATATATTTTATATTATCTTTAATAATCTATGAGCACAATTTTGGAGACACATCTTCTACAATCATCCGCAAACATAAATTTGTACTATGCCACAAAAGAATTAAGTCATCAGTGTTATATGAAATCCTTGCACGAGAATCCATTCTCCCAAATGATGCACAAAACTGATGCCATAATCCCTTCAATGGCATACTAGAAATATCTTCAATCATGCCTAACATTCTTATATATATTCCATATTCTCTTTGATCCTCTGTGAGCGCATTTATCGATACATATCTTCTACAATCAATTTCAATTTTTGAGTACAAGAAGTGAGACATATGTATCTTCTACAACAATCCGCAGACCTAAAATATATACTATGCCATATATGAGTAAAGCAATCGTGTTATACGAAGTCATTTAATTGAACTGATGCATAATCCCTACAATCGCATACTACAATAACGCTTGTACTTAAATCAAGCTCAAAAGTGAAATATGATCACTTTAATCATGCCTAACATTTTTATACACATTCTCTTTAATCGTCAATGAGAATAATGAGCGAGACATATTTTCTACAACATCCGCATACCTTAAATATATACTATGCCATATATGAGTAAAACAATCGTGTTATACGAAGTCATTTAATTGAACTGATGCATAATCCCTACAATCGCATACTACAATAACGCTTGCACTTAAATCAAGCTCAAAAGTGAAATATGATCCCTTTAATCATGCATAACATTTTTATACACATTTTATTTTATCGTCAATGAGAATAATGAGCGATACATATTTTCTACAACATTCGCATACCTTAAATATATACTATGCCATATATGAGTAAAACAATCGTGTTATACGAAGTCATTTAATTGAACTGATGCATAATCCCTATGTCAGCGGATAACTTATTAATGTAATATGCGGATGATTGCAGAATATGTGTATCGCTAATTGTGATCGTAGGGGAATATAAAATATATATAAGAACGTTAGCCATGATTGAAAGGATCATATTTCATATCTGATTTTAATTGTTGTGTAAGCGGATAACTTATTATTGTAGAATGCGAACGTATTGATTATCGATCAGTTTCGTGCACTATTTGGGAGAATCCATTCTTCCAAATCGCCGCCATAATCCCTTCAATGGCAATACTACAAATATCTTCAATCACGCCTAACATTCTTATATATATTCCATATTCTCTTTGATCCTCTGTGAGCGCATTTATCGATACATATCTTCTACAATCAATTTCAATTTTGAGCACAAGAAGTGAGACACATGTATCTTCTACAACAATCCGCAGACCTAAAATATATACTATGCCATATATGAGTAAAGCAATCGTGTTATACGAAGTCATTTAATTGAACTGGTGCATAATCCCTACAATCGCATACTACAATAACGCTTGTACTTAAATCAAGCTCAAAAGTGAAATATGATCACTTTAATCATGCCTAACATTTTTATACACATTCTCTTTAATCGTCAATGAGAATAATGAGCGAGACATATTTTCTACAACATCCGCATACCTTAAATATATACTATGCCATGTATGAGTAAAGCAATCGTGTTATACGAAGTCATTTAATTGAACTGATGCATAATCCCTACAATCGCATACGACAATAATTAGTTATCCCCTACAACACTCTCAAGCTTAAATATGAAATATGAGCCTTGCAATCATGACTTACATTCTTATATATATTTTATATTATCTTTAATAATCTATGAGCACAATTTTGGAGACACATCTTCTACAATCATCCGCAAACATAAATTTGTACTATGCCACAAAAGAATTAAGTCATCAGTGTTATATGAAATCCTTGCACGAGAATCCATTCTCCCAAATGATGCACAAAACTGATGCCATAATCCCTTCAATGGCATACTAGAAATATCTTCAATCATGCCTAACATTCTTATATATATTTCATATTCTCTTTGATCCTCTGTGAGCGCATTTATCGATACATATCTTCTACAATCAATTTCAATTTTTGAGTACAAGAAGTGAGACATATGTATCTTCTACAACAATCCGCAGACCTAAAATATATACTATGCCATATATGAGTAAAGCAATCGTGTTATACGAAGTCATTTAATTGAACTGGTGCATAATCCCTACAATCGCATACTACAATAACGCTTGCACTTAAATCGAGCTCAAAAATGAAATATGATCACTTTAATCATGCCAAACATTTTTATACACATTCTCTTTAATCGTCAATGAGAATAATGAGCGAGACATATTTTCTACAACATCCGCATACCTTAAATATATACTATGCCATATATGAGTAAAACAATCGTGTTATACGAAGTCATTTAATTGAACTGATGCATAATCCCTACAATCGCATACTACAATAACGCTTGCACTTAAATCAAGCTCAAAAGTGAAATATGATCCCTTTAATCATGCATAACATTTTTATACACATTCTATTTTATCGTCAATGAGAATAATGAGCGATACATATTTTCTACAACATTCGCATACCTTAAATATATACTATGCCATATATGAGTAAAACAATCGTGTTATACGAAGTCATTTAATTGAACTGATGCATAATCCCTATGTCAGCGGATAACTTATTAATGTAATATGCGGATGATTGCAGAATATGTGTATCGCTAATTGTGATCGTAGGGGAATATAAAATATATATAAGAACGTTAGCCATGATTGAAAGGATCATATTTCATATCTGATTTTAATTGTTGTGTAAGCGGATAACTTATTATTGTGGAATGCGAACGTATTGATTATCGATCAGTTTCGTGCACTATTTGGGAGAATCCATTCTTCCAAATCGCCGCCATAATCCCTTCAATGGCATACTACAAATATCTTCAATCACGCCTAACATTCTTATATATATTCCATATTCTCTTTGATCCTCTGTGAGCGCATTTATCGATACATATCTTCTACAATCAATTTCAATTTTTGAGCACAAGAAGTGAGACACATGTATCTTCTACAACAATCCGCAGACCTAAAATATATACTATGCCATATATGAGTAAAGCAATCGTGTTATACGAAGTCATTTAATTGAACTGGTGCATAATCCCTACAATCGCATACTACAATAACGCTTGCACTTAAATCGAGCTCAAAAATGAAATATGATCACTTTAATCATGCCTAACATTCTTATACACATTCTCTTTAATCGTCTTTGAGTACAAGAAGTGAGACCTATGTATCTTCTACAACAATCCGCAGACCTAAAATATATACTATGCCATATATGAGTAAAGCAATCGTGTTATACGAAGTCATTTAATTGAACTGGTGCATAATCCCTACAATCGCATACTACAATAACGCTTGCACTTAAATCGAGCTCAAAAATGAAATATGATCACTTTAATCATGCCAAACATTTTTATACACATTCTCTTTAATCGTCAATGAGAATAATGAGCGAGACATATTTTCTACAACATCCGCATACCTTAAATATATACTTATGCCATGTATGAGTAAAGCAATCGTGTTATACGAAGTCATTTAATTGAACTGATGCATAATCCCTATGTCAGCGGATAACTTATTAATGTAATATGCGGATGATTGTAGAAGATATGTATCGCTAATTGTGCTCATAGAGGATTAAACAGAATATAAAGTGTATACAAGGATGTTAGGCGTGATTGAAGGGATTCAATTATACTTTTGTTCCTGACTGTGATGTCAGCGGATAACTTATTAATGTAATATGCGGTTATGGATGATTGCAGAATATGTGTATCGCTAATTGTGATCGCAGGGGAATATAAAATATATATAAGAACGTTAGCCATGATTGAAAGGATCATATTTCATATCTGATTTTAATTGTTGTGTAAGCGGATAACTTATTATTGTGGAATGCGAACGTATTGATTATCGATCAGTTTAGTGCACTATTTGGGAGAATCCATTCTTCCAAATCGCCGCCATAATCCCTTCAATGGCATACTACAAATATCTTTAATCACGCCTAACATTCTTATATATATTCCATAATCTCTTTGATCCTCTGTGAGCGCATTTATCGATACATATCTTCTACAATCAATTTCAATTTTGAGCACAAGAAGTGAGACATATGTATCTTCTACAACAATCCGCAGACCTAAAATATATACTATGCCATATATGAGTAAAGCAATCGTGTTATACGAAGTCATTTAATTGTACTGGTGTATAATCCCTACAATCGCATACTACAATAACGCTTGTACTTAAATCAAGCTCAAAAGTGAAATATGATCACTTTAATCATGCCTAACATTTTCATACACATTCTATTTTATCGTCAATGAGAATAATGAGCGATACATATTTTCTACAACATCCGCATACCTTAAATATATACTATGCCATATATGAGTAAAACAATCGTGTTATACGAAGTCATTTAATTGAACTGATGCATAATCCCTACAATCGCATACGACAATAATTAGTTATCCCCTACAACACTCTCAAGCTCAAATATGAAATATGAGCCTTGCAATCATGCCTTACATTCTTATATGTATTTTATATTATCTTAAATCGTCTATGCTCATAGAGGATTAAACAGAATATAAAGTGTATACAAGGATGTTAGGCGTGATTGAAGGGATTCAATTTTACTTTTGTTCTTGACTGTGATGTCAGCGCATAACTTATTAATGTAATATGCGGTTATGGATGATTGCAGAATATATGTATCGCTAATTGTGATCGTAACTTATTATTGTGGAATGCGAACGTATTGATAATCGATCAGTTTCGTGCACTATTTGGGAGAATCCATTCTCCCAAATGATGCACAAAACTGACGCCATAATCCCTTCAATGGCATACTACAAATATCTTCAATCACGCCTAACATTCTTATATATATTCCATATTCTCTTTGATCCTCTGTGAGCACATTTATCGATACATATCTTCTACAATCAATTTCAATTTTTGAGTACAAGAAGTGAGACATATGTATCTTCTACAACAATCCGCAGACCTAAAATATATACTATGCCATATATGAGTAAAGCAATCGTGTTATACGAAGTCATTTAATTGAACTGGTGCATAATCCCTACAATCGCATACGACAATAATTAGTTATCCCCTACAACACTCTCAAGCTCAAATATGAAATATGAGCCTTGCAATCATGACTTACATTCTTATATGTATTTTATATTATCTTAAATCGTCTATGCTCATAGAGGATTAAACAGAATATAAAGTGTATACAAGGATGTTAGGCGTGATTGAAGGGATTCAATTTTACTTTTGTTCTTGACTGTGATGTCAGCGGATAACTTATTAATGTAATATGCGGTTATGGATGATTGCAGAATATATGTATCGCTAATTGTGATCGTAACTTATTATTGTGGAATTCGAACGTATTGATTATCGATCAGTTTCGTGCACTATTTGGGAGAATCCATTGTCCCAAATGATGCACAAAACTGACGCCATAATCCCTTCAATGGCGTACTACAAATATCTTCAATCACGCCTAACATTCTTATATATATTCCATATTCTCTTTGATCCTCTGTGAGCACATTTATCGATACATATCTTCTACAATCAATTTCAATTTTTGAGTACAAGAAGTGAGACATATGTATCTTCTACAACAATCCGCAGACCTAAAGTATATACTATGCTATATATGAGTAAAGCAATCGTGTTATACGAAGTCATTTAACTGAACTGGTGCATAATCCCTACAATCGCATACTAAAATAACGCACTTAAATCAAGCTCAAAAGTGAAATATGATCACTTTAATCATGCCTAACATTTTTATACACATTCTCTTTTATCGTCAATGAGAATAATGAGCGATACATATTTTCTACAACATTCGCATACCTTAAATATATACTATGCCATATATGGGTAAAACAATCGTGTTATACGAAGTCATTTAATTGAACTGATGCATAATCCCTACAATCGCATACGACAATAATTAGTTATCCCCTACAACACTCTCAAGCTCAAATATGAAATATGAGCCTTGCAATCATGCCTTACATTCTTATATGTATTTTATATTATCTTAAATCGTCTATGAACACAATTAGCAATACATGCCTTCTACAATCATCCAATTGATCACTTTAATCATTCCCAACATATATTATATATATATATATTTTTTATTCTCTATAATGATCTATGAACGCAATTAGCGATATACACCTTCTACAATCATCCAGAGACCTACAATATATACTATGCTACCAAGTTATAATCATGATGGTTGTTGAAAGTCCTTCCATGGAACTTTTGCCTAATACCAATCATCCGCAGACATTAAATATATACTTTGCTACATAAAAGTAGTCATCATGGTCATATGACGTCCTTGAATGAAACTGATGCAAAATCCTTACAGTAACATACTACAATATTTAGTTATCCCCGAACACCAGAATTAAGCTCAAATATGAAATATGTATGTTTCTTTAGTCGGGCCCAACATTCTTGTATATATTTTATATTTTCTTTAATCCTCTATGAGCACAATTTTGGATACACATCTTCTACAATCATCCGCAAACATAAATTTGTACTATGCCACAAAAGAATTAAGTCATCAGTGTTATGTGAAATCCTTGCACGAAACTGATGAAAAATCCCTACAATCGTGTACTAAAATATATAGTTATTTATTTGGAGCATAGTATATATTTTAGGTCTGTGGATGATTGTAGAAGATATGTATCGCTAATTGTGCTCATAGAGGATTAAACAGAATATAAAGTGTATACAAGGATGTTAGGCGTGATTGAAGGGATTCAATTATACTTTTGTTCCTGACTGTGATGTCAGCGGATAACTTATTAATGTAATATGCGGTTATGGATGATTGCAGAATATGTGTATCGCTAATTGTGATCGTAGGGGAATATAAAATATATATAAGAACGTTAGCCATGATTGAAAGGATCATATTTCATATCTGATTTTAATTGTTGTGTAAGCGGATAACTTATTATTGTGGAATGCGAACGTATTGATTATCGATCAGTTTCGTGCACTATTTGGGAGAATCCATTCTTCCAAATCGCCGCCATAATCCCTTCAATGGCATACTACAAATATCTTCAATCACGCCTAACATTCTTATATATATTCCATATTCTCTTTGATCCTCTGTGAGCGCATTTATCGATACATATCTTCTACAATCAATTTCAATTTTTGAGCACAAGAAGTGAGACATATGTATCTTCTACAACAATCCGCAGACCTAAAATATATACTATGCCATATATGAGTAAAGCAATCGTGTTATACGAAGTCATTTAATTGAACTGGTGCATAATCCCTACAATCGCATACTACAATAACGCTTGTACTTAAATCAAGCTCAAAAGTGAAATATGATCACTTTAATCATGCCTAACATTTTTATACACATTCTCTTTAATCGTCAATGAGAATAATGAGCGAGACATATTTTCTACAACACCCGCATACCTTAAATATATACTATGCCATGTATGAGTAAAGCAATCGTGTTATACGAAGTCATTTAATTGAACTGATGCATAATCCCTACAATCGCATACGACAATAATTAGTTATCCCCTACAACACTCTCAAGCTTAAATATGAAATATGAGCCTTGCAATCATGACTTACATTCTTATATATATTTTATATTATCTTTAATAATCTATGAGCACAATTTTGGAGACACATCTTCTACAATCATCCGCAAACATAAATTTGTACTATGCCACAAAAGAATTAAGTCATCAGTGTTATATGAAATCCTTGCACGAGAATCCATTCTCCCAAATGATGCACAAAACTGATGCCATAATCCCTTCAATGGCATACTAGAAATATCTTCAATCATGCCTAACATTCTTATATATATTCCATATTCTCTTTGATCCTCTGTGAGCGCATTTATCGATACATATCTTCTACAATCAATTTCAATTTTTGAGTACAAGAAGTGAGACATATGTATCTTCTACAACAATCCGCAGACCTAAAATATATACTATGCCATATATGAGTAAAGCAATCGTGTTATACGAAGTCATTTAATTGAACTGATGCATAATCCCTACAATCGCATACTACAATAACGCTTGTACTTAAATCAAGCTCAAAAGTGAAATATGATCACTTTAATCATGCCTAACATTTTTATACACATTCTCTTTAATCGTCAATGAGAATAATGAGCGAGACATATTTTCTACAACATCCGCATACCTTAAATATATACTATGCCATATATGAGTAAAACAATCGTGTTATACGAAGTCATTTAATTGAACTGATGCATAATCCCTACAATCGCATACTACAATAACGCTTGCACTTAAATCAAGCTCAAAAGTGAAATATGATCCCTTTAATCATGCATAACATTTTTATACACATTTTATTTTATCGTCAATGAGAATAATGAGCGATACATATTTTCTACAACATTCGCATACCTTAAATATATACTATGCCATATATGAGTAAAACAATCGTGTTATACGAAGTCATTTAATTGAACTGATGCATAATCCCTATGTCAGCGGATAACTTATTAATGTAATATGCGGATGATTGCAGAATATGTGTATCGCTAATTGTGATCGTAGGGGAATATAAAATATATATAAGAACGTTAGCCATGATTGAAAGGATCATATTTCATATCTGATTTTAATTGTTGTGTAAGCGGATAACTTATTATTGTAGAATGCGAACGTATTGATTATCGATCAGTTTCGTGCACTATTTGGGAGAATCCATTCTTCCAAATCGCCGCCATAATCCCTTCAATGGCATACTACAAATATCTTCAATCACGCCTAACATTCTTATATATATTCCATATTCTCTTTGATCCTCTGTGAGCGCATTTATCGATACATATCTTCTACAATCAATTTCAATTTTTGAGCACAAGAAGTGAGACACATGTATCTTCTACAACAATCCGCAGACCTAAAATATATACTATGCCATATATGAGTAAAGCAATCGTGTTATACGAAGTCATTTAATTGAACTGGTGCATAATCCCTACAATCGCATACTACAATAACGCTTGTACTTAAATCAAGCTCAAAAGTGAAATATGATCACTTTAATCATGCCTAACATTTTTATACACATTCTCTTTAATCGTCAATGAGAATAATGAGCGAGACATATTTTCTACAACATCCGCATACCTTAAATATATACTATGCCATGTATGAGTAAAGCAATCGTGTTATACGAAGTCATTTAATTGAACTGATGCATAATCCCTACAATCGCATACGACAATAATTAGTTATCCCCTACAACACTCTCAAGCTTAAATATGAAATATGAGCCTTGCAATCATGACTTACATTCTTATATATATTTTATATTATCTTTAATAATCTATGAGCACAATTTTGGAGACACATCTTCTACAATCATCCGCAAACATAAATTTGTACTATGCCACAAAAGAATTAAGTCATCAGTGTTATATGAAATCCTTGCACGAGAATCCATTCTCCCAAATGATGCACAAAACTGATGCCATAATCCCTTCAATGGCATACTAGAAATATCTTCAATCATGCCTAACATTCTTATATATATTTCATATTCTCTTTGATCCTCTGTGAGCGCATTTATCGATACATATCTTCTACAATCAATTTCAATTTTTGAGTACAAGAAGTGAGACATATGTATCTTCTACAACAATCCGCAGACCTAAAATATATACTATGCCATATATGAGTAAAGCAATCGTGTTATACGAAGTCATTTAATTGAACTGGTGCATAATCCCTACAATCGCATACTACAATAACGCTTGCACTTAAATCGAGCTCAAAAATGAAATATGATCACTTTAATCATGCCAAACATTTTTATACACATTCTCTTTAATCGTCAATGAGAATAATGAGCGAGACATATTTTCTACAACATCCGCATACCTTAAATATATACTATGCCATATATGAGTAAAACAATCGTGTTATACGAAGTCATTTAATTGAACTGATGCATAATCCCTACAATCGCATACTACAATAACGCTTGCACTTAAATCAAGCTCAAAAGTGAAATATGATCCCTTTAATCATGCATAACATTTTTATACACATTCTATTTTATCGTCAATGAGAATAATGAGCGATACATATTTTCTACAACATTCGCATACCTTAAATATATACTATGCCATATATGAGTAAAACAATCGTGTTATACGAAGTCATTTAATTGAACTGATGCATAATCCCTATGTCAGCGGATAACTTATTAATGTAATATGCGGATGATTGCAGAATATGTGTATCGCTAATTGTGATCGTAGGGGAATATAAAATATATATAAGAACGTTAGCCATGATTGAAAGGATCATATTTCATATCTGATTTTAATTGTTGTGTAAGCGGATAACTTATTATTGTGGAATGCGAACGTATTGATTATCGATCAGTTTCGTGCACTATTTGGGAGAATCCATTCTTCCAAATCGCCGCCATAATCCCTTCAATGGCATACTACAAATATCTTCAATCACGCCTAACATTCTTATATATATTCCATATTCTCTTTGATCCTCTGTGAGCGCATTTATCGATACATATCTTCTACAATCAATTTCAATTTTTGAGCACAAGAAGTGAGACACATGTATCTTCTACAACAATCCGCAGACCTAAAATATATACTATGCCATATATGAGTAAAGCAATCGTGTTATACGAAGTCATTTAATTGAACTGGTGCATAATCCCTACAATCGCATACTACAATAACGCTTGCACTTAAATCGAGCTCAAAAATGAAATATGATCACTTTAATCATGCCTAACATTCTTATACACATTCTCTTTAATCGTCTTTGAGTACAAGAAGTGAGACCTATGTATCTTCTACAACAATCCGCAGACCTAAAATATATACTATGCCATATATGAGTAAAGCAATCGTGTTATACGAAGTCATTTAATTGAACTGGTGCATAATCCCTACAATCGCATACTACAATAACGCTTGCACTTAAATCGAGCTCAAAAATGAAATATGATCACTTTAATCATGCCAAACATTTTTATACACATTCTCTTTAATCGTCAATGAGAATAATGAGCGAGACATATTTTCTACAACATCCGCATACCTTAAATATATACTATGCCATGTATGAGTAAAGCAATCGTGTTATACGAAGTCATTTAATTGAACTGATGCATAATCCCTATGTCAGCGGATAACTTATTAATGTAATATGCGGATGATTGTAGAAGATATGTATCGCTAATTGTGCTCATAGAGGATTAAACAGAATATAAAGTGTATACAAGGATGTTAGGCGTGATTGAAGGGATTCAATTATACTTTTGTTCCTGACTGTGATGTCAGCGGATAACTTATTAATGTAATATGCGGTTATGGATGATTGCAGAATATGTGTATCGCTAATTGTGATCGCAGGGGAATATAAAATATATATAAGAACGTTAGCCATGATTGAAAGGATCATATTTCATATCTGATTTTAATTGTTGTGTAAGCGGATAACTTATTATTGTGGAATGCGAACGTATTGATTATCGATCAGTTTAGTGCACTATTTGGGAGAATCCATTCTTCCAAATCGCCGCCATAATCCCTTCAATGGCATACTACAAATATCTTTAATCACGCCTAACATTCTTATATATATTCCATAATCTCTTTGATCCTCTGTGAGCGCATTTATCGATACATATCTTCTACAATCAATTTCAATTTTTGAGCACAAGAAGTGAGACATATGTATCTTCTACAACAATCCGCAGACCTAAAATATATACTATGCCATATATGAGTAAAGCAATCGTGTTATACGAAGTCATTTAATTGTACTGGTGTATAATCCCTACAATCGCATACTACAATAACGCTTGTACTTAAATCAAGCTCAAAAGTGAAATATGATCACTTTAATCATGCCTAACATTTTCATACACATTCTATTTTATCGTCAATGAGAATAATGAGCGATACATATTTTCTACAACATCCGCATACCTTAAATATATACTATGCCATATATGAGTAAAACAATCGTGTTATACGAAGTCATTTAATTGAACTGATGCATAATCCCTACAATCGCATACGACAATAATTAGTTATCCCCTACAACACTCTCAAGCTCAAATATGAAATATGAGCCTTGCAATCATGCCTTACATTCTTATATGTATTTTATATTATCTTAAATCGTCTATGCTCATAGAGGATTAAACAGAATATAAAGTGTATACAAGGATGTTAGGCGTGATTGAAGGGATTCAATTTTACTTTTGTTCTTGACTGTGATGTCAGCGCATAACTTATTAATGTAATATGCGGTTATGGATGATTGCAGAATATATGTATCGCTAATTGTGATCGTAACTTATTATTGTGGAATGCGAACGTATTGATAATCGATCAGTTTCGTGCACTATTTGGGAGAATCCATTCTCCCAAATGATGCACAAAACTGACGCCATAATCCCTTCAATGGCATACTACAAATATCTTCAATCACGCCTAACATTCTTATATATATTCCATATTCTCTTTGATCCTCTGTGAGCACATTTATCGATACATATCTTCTACAATCAATTTCAATTTTTGAGTACAAGAAGTGAGACATATGTATCTTCTACAACAATCCGCAGACCTAAAATATATACTATGCCATATATGAGTAAAGCAATCGTGTTATACGAAGTCATTTAATTGAACTGGTGCATAATCCCTACAATCGCATACGACAATAATTAGTTATCCCCTACAACACTCTCAAGCTCAAATATGAAATATGAGCCTTGCAATCATGACTTACATTCTTATATGTATTTTATATTATCTTAAATCGTCTATGCTCATAGAGGATTAAACAGAATATAAAGTGTATACAAGGATGTTAGGCGTGATTGAAGGGATTCAATTTTACTTTTGTTCTTGACTGTGATGTCAGCGGATAACTTATTAATGTAATATGCGGTTATGGATGATTGCAGAATATATGTATCGCTAATTGTGATCGTAACTTATTATTGTGGAATTCGAACGTATTGATTATCGATCAGTTTCGTGCACTATTTGGGAGAATCCATTGTCCCAAATGATGCACAAAACTGACGCCATAATCCCTTCAATGGCGTACTACAAATATCTTCAATCACGCCTAACATTCTTATATATATTCCATATTCTCTTTGATCCTCTGTGAGCACATTTATCGATACATATCTTCTACAATCAATTTCAATTTTTGAGTACAAGAAGTGAGACATATGTATCTTCTACAACAATCCGCAGACCTAAAGTATATACTATGCTATATATGAGTAAAGCAATCGTGTTATACGAAGTCATTTAACTGAACTGGTGCATAATCCCTACAATCGCATACTAAAATAACGCACTTAAATCAAGCTCAAAAGTGAAATATGATCACTTTAATCATGCCTAACATTTTTATACACATTCTCTTTTATCGTCAATGAGAATAATGAGCGATACATATTTTCTACAACATTCGCATACCTTAAATATATACTATGCCATATATGGGTAAAACAATCGTGTTATACGAAGTCATTTAATTGAACTGATGCATAATCCCTACAATCGCATACGACAATAATTAGTTATCCCCTACAACACTCTCAAGCTCAAATATGAAATATGAGCCTTGCAATCATGCCTTACATTCTTATATGTATTTTATATTATCTTAAATCGTCTATGAACACAATTAGCAATACATGCCTTCTACAATCATCCAATTGATCACTTTAATCATTCCCAACATATATTATATATATATATATTTTTTATTCTCTATAATGATCTATGAACGCAATTAGCGATATACACCTTCTACAATCATCCAGAGACCTACAATATATACTATGCTACCAAGTTATAATCATGATGGTTGTTGAAAGTCCTTCCATGGAACTTTTGCCTAATACCAATCATCCGCAGACATTAAATATATACTTTGCTACATAAAAGTAGTCATCATGGTCATATGACGTCCTTGAATGAAACTGATGCAAAATCCTTACAGTAACATACTACAATATTTAGTTATCCCCGAACACCAGAATTAAGCTCAAATATGAAATATGTATGTTTCTTTAGTCGGGCCCAACATTCTTGTATATATTTTATATTTTCTTTAATCCTCTATGAGCACAATTTTGGATACACATCTTCTACAATCATCCGCAAACATAAATTTGTACTATGCCACAAAAGAATTAAGTCATCAGTGTTATGTGAAATCCTTGCACGAAACTGATGAAAAATCCCTACAATCGTGTACTAAAATATATAGTTATTTATTTGGAGCATAGTATATATTTTTCGTGTTTCGTGCACTATTTGGGAGAATCCATTCTCCCAAATAATGCACAAAACTGACGCCATAATCCCTTTAATGGCTACTACAAATATCTTCAATCACGCCTAACATTCTTGTATATATTCCATATTCTTTTTGATCCTCTGTGAGCACATTTATCGATACATATCTTCTACAATTAATTTCAATTTTTGAGTACAAGAAGTGAGACATATGTATCTTCTACAACAATCCGCAGACCTAAAATATATACTATGCCATATATGAGTAAAGCAATCGTGTTATAGGAAGTCATTTAATTGTACTGGTGCATAATCCCTACAATCGCATACTACAATAACGCTTGCACTTAAATCAAGCTCAAAAGTGAAATATGATCCCTTAAATCATGCATAACATTTTTATACACATTCTCTTTTATCGTCAATGAGAATAATGAGCGATACATATTTTCTACAACATCCGCATACCTTAAATATATAATATGCCATATATGAGTAAAACAATCGTGTTATACGAAGTCATTTAATTGAACTGATGCATAATCCCTACAACCGCATACGACAATAATTAGTTATCCCCTACAACACTCTCAAGCTCAAATATGAAATATGGGCCTTGCAATCATGCCTTACTTTCTTATATATATTTTATATTATCTTAAATCGTCTATGAACACAATTAGCAATACATATCTTCTACAATCATCCAATTGATCACTTTAATCATTCCCAACATATATATGTATACATTTTTTATTCTCTATAATAATCTATGAGCACAATTAGCGATATACACCTTCTACAATCATCCATAGACCTACAATATATACTATGCAACCAAGTTATAATCATCATGGTTGTTGAAAGTCCTTCCATGAAACTTATGCCTAATACCAATCAACCGCAGACATTAAATATATACTTTGCTACATAAAAGTAGTCATCATGGTCATATGAAGTCCTTGAATGAAAGTGATGCAAAATCCTTACAGTAACATACTACAATATTTAGTTATCCCCGAACACCACAATTAAGCTCAAATATGAAATATGTATGTTTCTTAAATCGGGCCTAACATTCTTGTATATATTTTATATTCTCTTTAATCCTCTATGAGCACAATTTTGGATACACATCTTCTACAATCATCCGCAAACATAAATTTGTACTATGCCACAAAAGAATAAAGTCATCAGTTTTATGTGAAATCCTTGCACGAAACTGATGAAAAATCCCTACAATCGTGTACTAAAATATATAGTTATTTATTTGGAGCATAGTATATATTTTAGGTCTGTGGATGATTGTAGAAGATATGTATCGCTAATTGTGCTCATAGAGGATTAAACAGAATATAAAGTGTATACAAGGATGTTAGGCGTGATTGAAGGGATTCAATTATACTTTTGTTCCTGACTGTGATGTCAGCGGATAACTTATTAATGTAATATGCGGTTATGGATGATTGCAGAATATGTGTATCGCTAATTGTGATCGTAGGGGAATATAAAATATATATAAGAACGTTAGCCATGATTGAAAGGATCATATTTCATATCTGATTTTAATTGTTGTGTAAGCGGATAACTTATTATTGTGGAATGCGAACGTATTGATTATCGATCAGTTTCGTGCACTATTTGGGAGAATCCATTCTTCCAAATCGCCGCCATAATCCCTTCAATGGCATACTACAAATATCTTCAATCACGCCTAACATTCTTATATATATTCCATATTCTCTTTGATCCTCTGTGAGCGCATTTATCGATACATATCTTCTACAATCAATTTCAATTTTTGAGCACAAGAAGTGAGACATATGTATCTTCTACAACAATCCGCAGACCTAAAATATATACTATGCCATATATGAGTAAAGCAATCGTGTTATACGAAGTCATTTAATTGAACTGGTGCATAATCCCTACAATCGCATACTACAATAACGCTTGTACTTAAATCAAGCTCAAAAGTGAAATATGATCACTTTAATCATGCCTAACATTTTTATACACATTCTCTTTAATCGTCAATGAGAATAATGAGCGAGACATATTTTCTACAACACCCGCATACCTTAAATATATACTATGCCATGTATGAGTAAAGCAATCGTGTTATACGAAGTCATTTAATTGAACTGATGCATAATCCCTACAATCGCATACGACAATAATTAGTTATCCCCTACAACACTCTCAAGCTTAAATATGAAATATGAGCCTTGCAATCATGACTTACATTCTTATATATATTTTATATTATCTTTAATAATCTATGAGCACAATTTTGGAGACACATCTTCTACAATCATCCGCAAACATAAATTTGTACTATGCCACAAAAGAATTAAGTCATCAGTGTTATATGAAATCCTTGCACGAGAATCCATTCTCCCAAATGATGCACAAAACTGATGCCATAATCCCTTCAATGGCATACTAGAAATATCTTCAATCATGCCTAACATTCTTATATATATTCCATATTCTCTTTGATCCTCTGTGAGCGCATTTATCGATACATATCTTCTACAATCAATTTCAATTTTTGAGTACAAGAAGTGAGACATATGTATCTTCTACAACAATCCGCAGACCTAAAATATATACTATGCCATATATGAGTAAAGCAATCGTGTTATACGAAGTCATTTAATTGAACTGATGCATAATCCCTACAATCGCATACTACAATAACGCTTGTACTTAAATCAAGCTCAAAAGTGAAATATGATCACTTTAATCATGCCTAACATTTTTATACACATTCTCTTTAATCGTCAATGAGAATAATGAGCGAGACATATTTTCTACAACATCCGCATACCTTAAATATATACTATGCCATATATGAGTAAAACAATCGTGTTATACGAAGTCATTTAATTGAACTGATGCATAATCCCTACAATCGCATACTACAATAACGCTTGCACTTAAATCAAGCTCAAAAGTGAAATATGATCCCTTTAATCATGCATAACATTTTTATACACATTTTATTTTATCGTCAATGAGAATAATGAGCGATACATATTTTCTACAACATTCGCATACCTTAAATATATACTATGCCATATATGAGTAAAACAATCGTGTTATACGAAGTCATTTAATTGAACTGATGCATAATCCCTATGTCAGCGGATAACTTATTAATGTAATATGCGGATGATTGCAGAATATGTGTATCGCTAATTGTGATCGTAGGGGAATATAAAATATATATAAGAACGTTAGCCATGATTGAAAGGATCATATTTCATATCTGATTTTAATTGTTGTGTAAGCGGATAACTTATTATTGTAGAATGCGAACGTATTGATTATCGATCAGTTTCGTGCACTATTTGGGAGAATCCATTCTTCCAAATCGCCGCCATAATCCCTTCAATGGCATACTACAAATATCTTCAATCACGCCTAACATTCTTATATATATTCCATATTCTCTTTGATCCTCTGTGAGCGCATTTATCGATACATATCTTCTACAATCAATTTCAATTTTTGAGCACAAGAAGTGAGACACATGTATCTTCTACAACAATCCGCAGACCTAAAATATATACTATGCCATATATGAGTAAAGCAATCGTGTTATACGAAGTCATTTAATTGAACTGGTGCATAATCCCTACAATCGCATACTACAATAACGCTTGTACTTAAATCAAGCTCAAAAGTGAAATATGATCACTTTAATCATGCCTAACATTTTTATACACATTCTCTTTAATCGTCAATGAGAATAATGAGCGAGACATATTTTCTACAACATCCGCATACCTTAAATATATACTATGCCATGTATGAGTAAAGCAATCGTGTTATACGAAGTCATTTAATTGAACTGATGCATAATCCCTACAATCGCATACGACAATAATTAGTTATCCCCTACAACACTCTCAAGCTTAAATATGAAATATGAGCCTTGCAATCATGACTTACATTCTTATATATATTTTATATTATCTTTAATAATCTATGAGCACAATTTTGGAGACACATCTTCTACAATCATCCGCAAACATAAATTTGTACTATGCCACAAAAGAATTAAGTCATCAGTGTTATATGAAATCCTTGCACGAGAATCCATTCTCCCAAATGATGCACAAAACTGATGCCATAATCCCTTCAATGGCATACTAGAAATATCTTCAATCATGCCTAACATTCTTATATATATTTCATATTCTCTTTGATCCTCTGTGAGCGCATTTATCGATACATATCTTCTACAATCAATTTCAATTTTTGAGTACAAGAAGTGAGACATATGTATCTTCTACAACAATCCGCAGACCTAAAATATATACTATGCCATATATGAGTAAAGCAATCGTGTTATACGAAGTCATTTAATTGAACTGGTGCATAATCCCTACAATCGCATACTACAATAACGCTTGCACTTAAATCGAGCTCAAAAATGAAATATGATCACTTTAATCATGCCAAACATTTTTATACACATTCTCTTTAATCGTCAATGAGAATAATGAGCGAGACATATTTTCTACAACATCCGCATACCTTAAATATATACTATGCCATATATGAGTAAAACAATCGTGTTATACGAAGTCATTTAATTGAACTGATGCATAATCCCTACAATCGCATACTACAATAACGCTTGCACTTAAATCAAGCTCAAAAGTGAAATATGATCCCTTTAATCATGCATAACATTTTTATACACATTCTATTTTATCGTCAATGAGAATAATGAGCGATACATATTTTCTACAACATTCGCATACCTTAAATATATACTATGCCATATATGAGTAAAACAATCGTGTTATACGAAGTCATTTAATTGAACTGATGCATAATCCCTATGTCAGCGGATAACTTATTAATGTAATATGCGGATGATTGCAGAATATGTGTATCGCTAATTGTGATCGTAGGGGAATATAAAATATATATAAGAACGTTAGCCATGATTGAAAGGATCATATTTCATATCTGATTTTAATTGTTGTGTAAGCGGATAACTTATTATTGTGGAATGCGAACGTATTGATTATCGATCAGTTTCGTGCACTATTTGGGAGAATCCATTCTTCCAAATCGCCGCCATAATCCCTTCAATGGCATACTACAAATATCTTCAATCACGCCTAACATTCTTATATATATTCCATATTCTCTTTGATCCTCTGTGAGCGCATTTATCGATACATATCTTCTACAATCAATTTCAATTTTTGAGCACAAGAAGTGAGACACATGTATCTTCTACAACAATCCGCAGACCTAAAATATATACTATGCCATATATGAGTAAAGCAATCGTGTTATACGAAGTCATTTAATTGAACTGGTGCATAATCCCTACAATCGCATACTACAATAACGCTTGCACTTAAATCGAGCTCAAAAATGAAATATGATCACTTTAATCATGCCTAACATTTTTATACACATTCTCTTTAATCGTCAATGAGAATAATGAGCGAGACATATTTTCTACAACATCCGCATACCTTAAATATATACTATGCCATGTATGAGTAAAGCAATCGTGTTATACGAAGTCATTTAATTGAACTGATGCATAATCCCTACAATCGCATACGACAATAATTAGTTATCCCCTACAACACTCTCAAGCTTAAATATGAAATATGAGCCTTGCAATCATGACTTACATTCTTATATATATTTTATATTATCTTTAATCCTCTATGAGCACAATTTTGGAGACACATCTTCTACAATCATCCGCAAACATAAATTTGTACTATGCCACAAAAGAATTAAGTCATCAGTGTTATGTGAAATCCTTGCACGAAACTGATGAAAAATCCCTACAATCGTGTACTAAAATATAAAGTTATTTATTTGGAGCATAGTATATATTTTTCGTGTTCCGTGCACTATTTGGGAGAATCCATTCTCCCATAATCCCTTCAATGACGCCATAATCCCTTCAATGGCATACTATATATTTTTATATATATATTTTTCGTGTTTCGTGCACTATTTGGGAGAATCCATTCTCCCAAATGATGCACAAAACTGACGCCATAATCCCTTCAATGGCATACTACAAATATCTTCAATCACGCCTAACATTCTTATATATATTCCATATTCTCTTTGATCCTCTGTGAGCGCATTTATCGATACATATCTTCTACAATCAATTTCAATTTTTGAGTACAAGCAGTGAGACATATGTATCTTCTACAACAATCCGCAGACTTAAAATATATACTATGCCATATATGAGTAAAGCAATCGTGTTATACGAAGTCATTTAATTGAACTGGTGCATAATCCCTACAATCGCATACTACAATAACGCTTGCACTTAAATCGAGCTCAAAAATGAAATATGATCACTTTAATCATGCCTAACATTCTTATACACATTCTCTTTA
This sequence comes from Eristalinus sepulchralis, assembly GCA_944738645.1. Lineage (NCBI taxonomy): Eukaryota > Metazoa > Arthropoda > Insecta > Diptera > Syrphidae > Eristalinus > Eristalinus sepulchralis. The sequence continues at coordinate 63,497,417 of OX122886.1, forward strand.
ATCGTCTTTGAGTACAAGAAGTGAGACCTATGTATCTTCTACAACAATCCGCAGACCTAAAATATATACTATGCCATATATGAGTAAAGCAATCGTGTTATACGAAGTCATTTAATTGAACTGGTGCATAATCCCTACAATCGCATACTACAATAACGCTTGCACTTAAATCGAGCTCAAAAATGAAATATGATCACTTTAATCATGCCAAACATTTTTATACACATTCTCTTTAATCGTCAATGAGAATAATGAGCGAGACATATTTTCTACAACATCCGCATACCTTAAATATATACTATGCCATGTATGAGTAAAGCAATCGTGTTATACGAAGTCATTTAATTGAACTGATGCATAATCCCTATGTCAGCGGATAACTTATTAATGTAATATGCGGATGATTGTAGAAGATATGTATCGCTAATTGTGCTCATAGAGGATTAAACAGAATATAAAGTGTATACAAGGATGTTAGGCGTGATTGAAGGGATTCAATTATACTTTTGTTCCTGACTGTGATGTCAGCGGATAACTTATTAATGTAATATGCGGTTATGGATGATTGCAGAATATGTGTATCGCTAATTGTGATCGCAGGGGAATATAAAATATATATAAGAACGTTAGCCATGATTGAAAGGATCATATTTCATATCTGATTTTAATTGTTGTGTAAGCGGATAACTTATTATTGTGGAATGCGAACGTATTGATTATCGATCAGTTTAGTGCACTATTTGGGAGAATCCATTCTTCCAAATCGCCGCCATAATCCCTTCAATGGCATACTACAAATATCTTTAATCACGCCTAACATTCTTATATATATTCCATAATCTCTTTGATCCTCTGTGAGCGCATTTATCGATACATATCTTCTACAATCAATTTCAATTTTTGAGCACAAGAAGTGAGACATATGTATCTTCTACAACAATCCGCAGACCTAAAATATATACTATGCCATATATGAGTAAAGCAATCGTGTTATACGAAGTCATTTAATTGTACTGGTGTATAATCCCTACAATCGCATACTACAATAACGCTTGTACTTAAATCAAGCTCAAAAGTGAAATATGATCACTTTAATCATGCCTAACATTTTCATACACATTCTATTTTATCGTCAATGAGAATAATGAGCGATACATATTTTCTACAACATCCGCATACCTTAAATATATACTATGCCATATATGAGTAAAACAATCGTGTTATACGAAGTCATTTAATTGAACTGATGCATAATCCCTACAATCGCATACGACAATAATTAGTTATCCCCTACAACACTCTCAAGCTCAAATATGAAATATGAGCCTTGCAATCATGCCTTACATTCTTATATGTATTTTATATTATCTTAAATCGTCTATGCTCATAGAGGATTAAACAGAATATAAAGTGTATACAAGGATGTTAGGCGTGATTGAAGGGATTCAATTTTACTTTTGTTCTTGACTGTGATGTCAGCGCATAACTTATTAATGTAATATGCGGTTATGGATGATTGCAGAATATATGTATCGCTAATTGTGATCGTAACTTATTATTGTGGAATGCGAACGTATTGATAATCGATCAGTTTCGTGCACTATTTGGGAGAATCCATTCTCCCAAATGATGCACAAAACTGACGCCATAATCCCTTCAATGGCATACTACAAATATCTTCAATCACGCCTAACATTCTTATATATATTCCATATTCTCTTTGATCCTCTGTGAGCACATTTATCGATACATATCTTCTACAATCAATTTCAATTTTTGAGTACAAGAAGTGAGACATATGTATCTTCTACAACAATCCGCAGACCTAAAATATATACTATGCCATATATGAGTAAAGCAATCGTGTTATACGAAGTCATTTAATTGAACTGGTGCATAATCCCTACAATCGCATACGACAATAATTAGTTATCCCCTACAACACTCTCAAGCTCAAATATGAAATATGAGCCTTGCAATCATGACTTACATTCTTATATGTATTTTATATTATCTTAAATCGTCTATGCTCATAGAGGATTAAACAGAATATAAAGTGTATACAAGGATGTTAGGCGTGATTGAAGGGATTCAATTTTACTTTTGTTCTTGACTGTGATGTCAGCGGATAACTTATTAATGTAATATGCGGTTATGGATGATTGCAGAATATATGTATCGCTAATTGTGATCGTAACTTATTATTGTGGAATTCGAACGTATTGATTATCGATCAGTTTCGTGCACTATTTGGGAGAATCCATTGTCCCAAATGATGCACAAAACTGACGCCATAATCCCTTCAATGGCGTACTACAAATATCTTCAATCACGCCTAACATTCTTATATATATTCCATATTCTCTTTGATCCTCTGTGAGCACATTTATCGATACATATCTTCTACAATCAATTTCAATTTTTGAGTACAAGAAGTGAGACATATGTATCTTCTACAACAATCCGCAGACCTAAAGTATATACTATGCTATATATGAGTAAAGCAATCGTGTTATACGAAGTCATTTAACTGAACTGGTGCATAATCCCTACAATCGCATACTAAAATAACGCACTTAAATCAAGCTCAAAAGTGAAATATGATCACTTTAATCATGCCTAACATTTTTATACACATTCTCTTTTATCGTCAATGAGAATAATGAGCGATACATATTTTCTACAACATTCGCATACCTTAAATATATACTATGCCATATATGGGTAAAACAATCGTGTTATACGAAGTCATTTAATTGAACTGATGCATAATCCCTACAATCGCATACGACAATAATTAGTTATCCCCTACAACACTCTCAAGCTCAAATATGAAATATGAGCCTTGCAATCATGCCTTACATTCTTATATGTATTTTATATTATCTTAAATCGTCTATGAACACAATTAGCAATACATGCCTTCTACAATCATCCAATTGATCACTTTAATCATTCCCAACATATATTATATATATATATATTTTTTATTCTCTATAATGATCTATGAACACAATTAGCGATATACACCTTCTACAATCATCCAGAGACCTACAATATATACTATGCTACCAAGTTATAATCATGATGGTTGTTGAAAGTCCTTCCATGGAACTTTTGCCTAATACCAATCATCCGCAGACATTAAATATATACTTTGCTACATAAAAGTAGTCATCATGGTCATATGACGTCCTTGAATGAAACTGATGCAAAATCCTTACAGTAACATACTACAATATTTAGTTATCCCCGAACACCAGAATTAAGCTCAAATATGAAATATGTATGTTTCTTTAGTCGGGCCCAACATTCTTGTATATATTTTATATTTTCTTTAATCCTCTATGAGCACAATTTTGGATACACATCTTCTACAATCATCCGCAAACATAAATTTGTACTATGCCACAAAAGAATTAAGTCATCAGTGTTATGTGAAATCCTTGCACGAAACTGATGAAAAATCCCTACAATCGTGTACTAAAATATATAGTTATTTATTTGGAGCATAGTATATATTTTTCGTGTTTCGTGCACTATTTGGGAGAATCCATTCTCCCAAATAATGCACAAAACTGACGCCATAATCCCTTTAATGGCTACTACAAATATCTTCAATCACGCCTAACATTCTTGTATATATTCCATATTCTTTTTGATCCTCTGTGAGCACATTTATCGATACATATCTTCTACAATTAATTTCAATTTTTGAGTACAAGAAGTGAGACATATGTATCTTCTACAACAATCCGCAGACCTAAAATATATACTATGCCATATATGAGTAAAGCAATCGTGTTATAGGAAGTCATTTAATTGTACTGGTGCATAATCCCTACAATCGCATACTACAATAACGCTTGCACTTAAATCAAGCTCAAAAGTGAAATATGATCCCTTAAATCATGCATAACATTTTTATACACATTCTCTTTTATCGTCAATGAGAATAATGAGCGATACATATTTTCTACAACATCCGCATACCTTAAATATATACTATGCCATATATGAGTAAAACAATCGTGTTATACGAAGTCATTTAATTGAACTGATGCATAATCCCTACAACCGCATACGACAATAATTAGTTATCCCCTACAACACTCTCAAGCTCAAATATGAAATATGGGCCTTGCAATCATGCCTTACTTTCTTATATATATTTTATATTATCTTAAATCGTCTATGAACACAATTAGCAATACATATCTTCTACAATCATCCAATTGATCACTTTAATCATTCCCAACATATATATGTATACATTTTTTATTCTCTATAATAATCTATGAGCACAATTAGCGATATACACCTTCTACAATCATCCATAGACCTACAATATATACTATGCAACCAAGTTATAATCATCATGGTTGTTGAAAGTCCTTCCATGAAACTTATGCCTAATACCAATCAACCGCAGACATTAAATATATACTTTGCTACATAAAAGTAGTCATCATGGTCATATGAAGTCCTTGAATGAAAGTGATGCAAAATCCTTACAGTAACATACTACAATATTTAGTTATCCCCGAACACCACAATTAAGCTCAAATATGAAATATGTATGTTTCTTAAATCGGGCCTAACATTCTTGTATATATTTTATATTCTCTTTAATCCTCTATGAGCACAATTTTGGATACACATCTTCTACAATCATCCGCAAACATAAATTTGTACTATGCCACAAAAGAATAAAGTCATCAGTTTTATGTGAAATCCTTGCACGAAACTGATGAAAAATCCCTACAATCGTGTACTAAAATATATAGTTATTTATTTGGAGCATAGTATATATTTTAGGTCTGTGGATGATTGTAGAAGATATGTATCGCTAATTGTGCTCATAGAGGATTAAACAGACTATAAAGTGTATACAAGGATGTTAGGCGTGATTGAAGGGATTCAATTTTACTTTTGTTCTTGACAGTGATGTCAGCGGATAACTTATTAATGTAATATGCGGTTATGGATGATTGCAGAATATGTGTATCGCTAATTGTGATCGTAGGGGAATATAAAATATATATATGAACGTTAGCCATGATTGAAAGGATCATATTTCATATCTGATTTTAATTGTTGTGTAAGCGGATAACTTATTATTGTGGAATGCGAACGTATTGATTATCAATCAGTTTCGTGCACTATTTGGGAGAATCCATTCTCCCAAATGATGCACAAAACTGACGCCATAATCCCTTCATGGCATACTACAAATATCTTTAATCACGCCTAACATTCTTCTATATATTCCATATTCTGTTTGATCCTCTGTGAGCACATTTATCGATACATATCTTCTACAATCATCCGCAGACCTAGGATATAGACTATGCCCCAGATAAATAAATAGTCATCATGGTTACATAAAGTCCTTTCATAAAAATAATGCATAATCCCTACAATCGCATACTACAGCAATTAGTTATGCGCTGACACCACAGTCAAGCTTAAATATGAAATACGATTACTTTAATCATGCCTAACAATTTTTTATATTTATTTTATTTTCTCTTTAATCGTCTATGATCACAATTGGCGATGCATATATTCTGCAATCATTCAATGACCTAATATATGAATTATGATACAAATAAATAGTCATCATTTTTATATGAAGTCCTTCCAGGAAACTGATGCATTATCCCTACAATCCCATACTACATCTTCGTGTATGATTTCGGGAAAGAATATCGCTCATTGACGTCAGAAGTTATTGCGGGTAGTGTAAGTTGCTCGTGATGATATTATTCACTTAAATGAACTTCTAATTCTGTGATTAATTGCGGTGTGCATACAATGTCCTCTCGGATTCCTATTGGTTGTTTAATTAAATTAAAGATAACTAGTGAGATGTTATTCATATAAATTATAGATTGCTTGTTTTGTGCTTGTCGGTGGATATCATAGACGACTTAAATGGATATGAAATGTATGTGCGAATGTTAGATGTGATTTAAGGGATATATTGCTTGTTTTGTGCTTGTCGGTGGATTTCGCAGATCTTCCTTTTTAGACCTACGCGATGGTTGACATTCTCCCAAATGATGCACAAAACTGACGCCATAATCCCTTCAATCGCATACTACAAATATCTTCAATCACCCCTAACATTCTTATATATATTCCATATTCTCTTTGATCCTCTGTGAGCACATTTATCCATACATATCTTCTACAATCATCCGCAGACCCAGGATATAGACTATGCCCCAGATAAATAAATAGTCATCGTGGTTACATAAAGTCCTTTCATAAAAATAATGCATAATCCCTACAATCGCATACTACAGCAATTAGTTATGCGCTGACACCACAGTCAAGCTTAAATATGAAATACGATCACTTTAATCATGCCTAACATTTTTATATATATATATTTTATTTTCTCTTTAATCGTCTATGATCACAGTTGGCGATGCATATATTCTGCAATCATTCAATGACCTAATATATGAATTATGATTCAAATAAATAGTCATTTTTTTATATGAAGTCCTTCCAGGAAACTGATGCATTATCCCTACAATCCCATACTACAATAATTAGTTTTATGCTAACAGCACAGTCAAACTCAAATATGACATATGGTCCCTTCAGTCATGCCTAACATTATTAAATATATTTATATTCTTTTTAGTCCTCTATGAGAACAATTGGCGATGCATATGATCTACAATCATCCGCAGACCTTAAATATAAACTATGCCATATATGAATGAAGCCATCAGGTTATTCGAAGTCCTTTAATAAAACTGGTGTATAATCCCTGCATGGTTGTATGTATTTGAATGAGCTGCATGAACGAGGGAGAAAAAGAGACTGTCTTCTTATTTCTCCGCGGCAACAGCATTTACGCCCCGCCCATTCGGGCGACGTCGCATTCGCCATATTGTCTGCTAAATTGGCAATTATATTGCTGGTCATGTAAGCCGCCATCTTGTCGGCTGTATTTCAAGAAATAATTGGCTCCACCTTATTTTCCTTTTTGATTTATTTTAAGTACAATATGAAGATTTATTTTAAGTACAATATGAAGTGCATATATCGAGCAAATAAGAGTGCATTACAGAAAAAAGTTACAAATATTTTTAATACAATCATTTGTTGATTTAGTTGATCCCCTAATTAATGTTATTCATGTTTGTAAGGATTGCATGTTACCATAATGATTTTATTCATTTAAGGCAATATGTATATTAGATTTGTGTAGGGGTAAAAAAGGCTTTCTTAATATGTAGTCGTCTAAGAATGATTAAATGTTTTGGTATGAAATAAAAAATGCAGCTGAGAAGCATATTAAGTAAGTTGATTAAGTAAGATTATCTTACAACAAGCAAAAAGGCCTGAGGGACACATTTGTCTAGAATTAAAGTGTTCCCTTTTACGTATAAAAATAAAATGCAATAAAAGGTTTATGTAGAATATTTATCATCAATTGTGCTCATAGACGACTTAAATGGATATGAAAATTTCCAATTGTGTGTGAATAAAGATAATTAAACATATATAAGAGTATGCAGGATTTGATTGAAGGGATCACTTTTCATATTGGAGCTTGATTGTGGGGTTAGCAAAAATTGATTGTGCTCGTAGACGACTTAAATGGATATGAAATGTATGTGAGAATGTTTGATGTGATTAAAGGGATCACATTTAGTTTCGCGCATGATTTGGGGAAAGAATATCGCTCATTGATGTCAGAAGTTATTGCGGGTAATGTAAGTTGCAGGTGAGGATGTTATTCACTTAAATAAACTTCTAATTCTGTGATTAATTGTGGTGTACATACATTGTCCTTTCGGATTCCTATTGGTTGTTTAATTAAATTAAAGGTAACTAGTGCGATGTCAGTCATATAAATTATAGATTACTTGTTTTGTGCTTATCGGTGGATATCATAGACGACTTAAATGGATATGAAATGTATGTGCGAATGTTAGATGTGATTAAAGGGATAGATTGCTTGTTTTGTGCTTGTCGGTGGATTTCGCAGAACTTCCGTTTTAGACCTACGCGATGGTTGCCTTTCTCCCAAATGATACACAAAACTGACGCCATAATCCCTTCAATCGCATACTACAAATATCTTCAATCACCCCTAACATTCTTATATATATTCCATATTCTCTTTGATCCTCTGTGAGCACATTTATCCATACATATCTTCTACAATCATCCGCAGACCCAGGATATAGACTATGCCCCAGATAAATAAATAGTCATCGTGGTTACATAAAGTCCTTTCATAAAAATAATGCATAATCCCTACAATCGCATACTACAGCAATTAGTTATGCGCTGACACCACAGTCAAGCTTAAATATGAAATACGATCACTTTAATCATGCCTAACATTTTTATATATATATATTTTATTTTCTCTTTAATCGTCTATGATCACAGTTGGCGATGCATATATTCTGCAATCATTCAATGATCTAATATATGAATAATGATACAAATAAATAGTCATCATTTTTATATGAAGTCCTTCCAGGAAACTGATCATTATCCCTACAATCTCATACTACAATAATTAGTTTTATGCTTACAGCACAGTCAAACTCAAATATGACATATGGTCCCTTCATTCATGCCTAATATTATAAAATATATTTATATTCTTTTTAATCCTCTATAAGAACAATTAGCGGTGCATATGATCTACAATCATCCGCAGGCCTTAAATGTAAACTATGCCATATATGAATGAAGCCATCAGGTTATTCGAAGTCCTTTTATGAAACTGGTGTATAATCCCTGCATGTATGTACATATGTATATGTATGAGCTGCATGAACGAGGGAGAAAGAGAAGCTGTCTTCTCATTTCTCCGCGGCAACAGCATTCACGCCCCGCCCATTCGGGCGACGTCGCATTCGCCACATTGTCTGCTAAATTGGCAATTATATTGCTCGTCATCTAAGCCGCTATCTTGTCGGCTGTATTTCCAGAAATAATTGGCTCCGGCTTATTTTCCATTTTGATTTATTTTACGTACAATATGAAGTGCATATATCGGGCAAATAAGAGTGCATTACAGAAAAAAGTTACAATTATTGGTAAATACAATGGTTTGTTGATTTAGTTGATCCCCTAATTAATGTCATACATGCTTGGAGGGATTGCATGTTACCATAAAGGTGACTTTTATCATTTATGGATTTATATTGAAGTAGGATGTATGTTCTCATACTTGATTGGAGAGACTGCATGCCACCATGCGGGCTTTATTCATAAATGGCATAGCATATAAATTGGTTCTGTGGTTAAGTGTAGAAGATTTTAATCGCCAATTTTGTGTGAATAAAGATATTTAAACATATATAAGAGTATGCAAGATATGATTGAAGGGATCACATTTCATATGTGAGCTTGATTGTGATGTTAGCAAAAATTGATTGTGCTTATAGACGACTTAAATGGATATGCAATGTATGTGAGAATGTTAGATGTGATTAAAGGGATCATATTTAGTTTCGTGCATGATTTGGGGAAAGAAAATCGCTCATTGATGTCAGAAGTTATTGCGGCTAATGTAAGTTGCAGGTGAGGATGTTATTCACTTAAATGAACTTCTATTTCTGTGATTAATTGTGGTGTACATACATTGTCCTCTCGGATTCCTATTGGTTGTTTAATTAAATTAAAGGTAACTAGTGGGATGTCAGTCATATAAATTATAGATTGCTTGTTTTGTGCTTGTCGGTGGATATCATAGACGACTTAAATGGATATGAAATGTATGTGAGAATGTTAGATGTGATTTAAGGGATCATATTTAGTTTCGTGCATGATTTCGGGAAAGAATATCGCTCATTGATGTCAGAAGTTATTGCGGCTAATGTAAGTTGCTCGTGATGATATTATTCACTTAAATAAACTTCTAATTCTGTGATTAATTGTGGTGTGCATACATTGTCCTTTCGGATTCCTATTGGTTGTTTAAATAAATTAAAGATAACTAGTGGGATGTTATTCATATAAATTATAGATTGCTTGTTTTGTGCTTGTCGGTGGATTTCGCAGATCTTCCGTTTTAGACCTACGCGCTGGTTGCCATTCTCCCAAATGATGCACAAAACTGACGCCATAAACCCTTCAATGGCATACTACAAATATCTTCAATCACGCCTAACATTCTTATATATATTCCATATTCTCTTTGATCCCCTGTGAGCATATTTATCGATACATACATATCTTCTACAATCATCCGCAGACCTAGGATATAGACTATGCCCCAGATAAATAAATAGTCATCATGGTTACATAAAGTCCTTTCATAAAAATAATGCATAATCCCTACAATCGCATACTACAGCAATTAGTTATGCGCTGATACCACAGTCAAGCTTAAATATGAAATAGGATCACTTTAATCATGCCTAACAATCACAATTGGCGATGCATATATTCTGCAATCATTCAATGACCTAATATATGAATTCTGATACAAATAAATAGTCATCATTTTTATATGAAGTCCTTCCAGGAAACTGATGCATTATCCCTACAATCCCATACTACATCTTCGTGCATGATTTCGGGAAAGAATATCGCTCATTGATGTCAGAAGTTATTGCGGGTAATGTAAGTTGCTCGTGATGATATTATTCACTTAAATGAACTTCTAATTCTGTGATTTATTGTGGTGTACATACATTGTCCTTTCGGATTCCTATTGGTTGTTTAATTAAATTAAAGGTAACTAGTGCGATGTCAGTCATATAAATTATAGATTGCTTGTTTTGTGCTTGTCGGTGGATATCATAGACGACTTAAATGGATATGAAATGTATGTGAGAATGTTAGATGTGATTAAAGGGATCATATTTAGTTTCGTGCATGATTTGCATACATTGTCCTTTCGGATTCCTATTGGTTGTTTAAATAAATTAAAGATAACTAGTGGGATGTTATTCATATAAATTATAGATTGCTTGTTTTGTGCTTGTCGGTGGATTTCGCAGATCTTCCGTTTTAGACCTACGCGCTGGTTACCATTCTCCCAAATGATGCACAAAACTGACGCCATAATCCCTTCAATGGCATACTACAAATATCTTCAATCACGCCTAACATTCTTATATATATTCCATATTCTCTTTGATCCTCTGTGAGCACATTTATCGATACATATCTTCTACAATCATCCGCAGACCTAGGATATAGACTATGCCCCAGATAAATAAATAGTCATCATGGTTACATAAAGTCCTTTCATAAAAATAATGCATAATCCCTACAATCGCATACTACAGCAATTAGTTATGCGCTGAAACCACAGTCAAGCTTAAATATGAAATGCGATCACTTTAATCATGCCTAACATTTATATATATATATATATTTTATTTTCTCTTTAATCGTCTATGATCACAATTGGCGATGCATATATTCTGCAATCATTCAATGACCTAATATATGAATTATGATACAAATAAATAGTCATCATTTTTATATGAAGTCCTTCCAGGAAACTGATGCATTATCCCTACAATCCCAATCTACATCTTCGTGCATGATTTCGGGAAAGAATATCGCTCATTGATGTCAGAAGTTATTGCGGGTATTGTAAGTTGCTCGTGATGATATTATTCACTTAAATGAACTTCTAATTCTGTGATTTATTGTGGTGTACATACATTGTCCTTTCGGATTCCTATTGGTTGTTTAATTAAATTAAAGATAACTAGTGAGATGTTATTCATATAAATTATAGATTGCTTGTTTTGTGCTTGTCGGTGGATATCATAGACGACTTAAATGGATATGAAATGTATGTGCGAATGTTAGATGTGATTAAAGGGATAGATTGCTTGTTTTGTGCTTGTCGGTGGATTTCGCAGAACTTCCGTTTTAGACCTACGCGATGGTTGCCTTTCTCCCAAATGATGCACAAAACTGACGCCATAATCCCTTCAATCGCATACTACAAATTTCTTCAATCACCCCTAACATTCTTATATATATTCCATATTCTCTTTGATCCTCTGTGAGCACATTTATCCATACATATCTTCTACAATCATCCGCAGACCCAGGATATAGACTATGCCCCAGATAAATAAATAGTCATCGTGGTTACATAAAGTCCTTTCATAAAAATAATGCATAATCCCTACAATCGCATACTACAGAAATTAGTTATGCGCTGACACCACAGTCAAGCTTAAATATGAAATACGATCACTTTAATCATGCCTAACATTTTTATATATATATATTTTATTTTCTCTTTAATCGTCTATGATCACAGTTGGCGATGCATATATTCTGCAATCATTCAATGACCTAATATATGAATTATGATACAAATAAATAGTCATCATTTTTATATGAAGTCCTTCCAGGAAACTGATGCATTATCCCTACAATCTCATACTATAATAATTAGTTTTATGCTTACAGCACAGTCAAACTCAAATATGACATATGGTCCCTTCATTCATGCCTAATATTATAAAATATATTTATATTCTTTTTAATCCTCTATAAGAACAATTAGCGGTGCATATGATCTACAATCATCCGCAGGCCTTAAATGTAAACTATGCCATATATGAATCATGCCTAACAATTTTATATATATATTTTATTTTCTCTTTAATCGTCTATGATCACAATTGGCCATGCATATATTCTGCAATCATTCAATGACCTAATATATGAATTATGATACAAATAAATAGTCATCATTTTTATATGAAGTCCTTCCAGGAAACTGATGCATTATCCCTACAATCTCATACTACAATAATTAGTTTTATGCTTACAGCACAGTCAAACTCAAATATGACATATGGTCCCTTCAGTCATGCCTAACATTATTAAATATATTTATATTCTTTTTAATCCTCTATGAGAACAATTGGCGGTGCATATGATCTACAATCATCCGCAGGCCTTAAATGTAAACTATGCCATATATGAATGAAGCCATCAGGTTATTCGAAGTCCTTTTATGAAACTGGTGTATAATCCCTGCATGTATGTATGTAAATGTATGAGCTGCATGAAGGAGAGAGAAAAAGAGGCTGTCTTCTCATTTCTCCACGGCAACAGCATTTACGCCCCGCCCATTCGGGCGACGTCGCATTCGCCACATTGTCTGCTAAATTGGCAATTATATTGCTCGTCATCTAAGCCGCTATCTTGTCGGTTGTATTTCGAGAAATAATTGGCTCCGCCTTATTTCCCATTTTGATTTATTTTACGTACAATATGAAGTGCATATATCGGGTAAATAAGAGTGCATTACAGAAAAAAGTTACAAATATTTTTAATACAATCATTTGTTGATTTAGTTGATCCCCTAATTAATGTTATTCATGTTTGTAAGGATTGCATGTTACCATAAAGATTTTATTCATTTAAGGCAATATGTATATAAGATTTGTGTAGGGGTAAAAAGGGCTTTCTTAATATGTAGTCGTCTAAGAATGATTAAATGGATTGGTATGAAATAAAAAATGCAGCTGAGAAGCATATTAAGTAAGTTGATTTAGGCAACTTTAGGCATGATTATTTAGCAAAAAGGCCTGAGGAGCACATTTGTCTAGAATTAAAGTGTTCGCTTTTACGTATAAAAATAAAATGCCAAAAAGGTTTATGTAGAATGTTTATCATCAATTGTGCTCATAGACGACTTAAATGGATATGAAAATTTCCAATTGTGTGTGAATAAAGATAATTAAACATATATAAGAGTATGCAGGATTTGATTGAAGGGATCACTTTTCATATTGGAGCTTGATTGTGGGGTCAGCAAAAATTGATTGTGCTCATAGACGACTTAAATGGATATGAAATGTATGTGAGAATGTTTGATGTGATTAAAGGGATGATATTTAGTTTCGTGCATGATTTGGGGAAAGAAAATCGCTCATTGATGTCAGAAGTTATTGCGGCTAATGTAAGTTGCTCGTGATGATATTATTCACTGAAATAAACTTCTAATTCTGTGATTAATTGTGGTGTACATACATTGTCCTTTCGGATTCCTATTGGTTGTTTAATTAAATTAAAGGCAACTAGTGAGATGTCATTCATATAAATTATAGATTGCTTGTTTTGTGCTTGTCGGTGGATATCATAGACGACTTAAATGGATATGAAACGTATGTGAGAATGTTAGATGTGATTAAAGGGATCATATTTAGTTTCGTGCATGATTTGGGAAAAGAAAATCGCTCATTGATGTCAGAAGTTATTGCGGCTAATGTAAGTTGTAGGTGAGGATGTTATTCACTTAAATGAACTTCTAATTCTGTGATTTATTGTGGTGTACATACATTGTTCTTTCGGATTCCTATTGGTTGTTTAATAAAATTAAAGGTAACTAGTGCGATGTCAGTCATATAAATTATAGATTGCTTGTTTTGTGCTTGTCGGTGGATATCATAGACGACTTAAATGGATATGAAATGTATGTGCGAATGTTAGATGTGATTAAAGGGATCACATTTAGTTTCGCGCATGATTTGGGAAAAGAAAATCGCTCATTGATGTCAGAAGTTATTGCGGCTAATGTAAGTTGTAGGTGAGGATGTTATTCACTTAAATGAACTTCTAATTCTGTGATTTATTGTGGTGTACATACATTGTTCTTTCGGATTCCTATTGGTTGTTTAATTAAATTAAAGGTAACTAGTGGGATGTCAGTCATATAAATTATAGATTGCTTGTTTTGTGCTTGTCGGTGGATATCATAGACGACTTAAATGGATATGAAATGTATGTGAGAATGTTAGATGTGATTTAAGGGATCATATTTAGTTTCGTGCATGATTTCGGGAAAGAATATCGCTCATTGATGTCAGAAGTTATTGCGGCTAATGTAAGTTGCTCGTGATGATATTATTCACTTAAATAAACTTCTAATTCTGTGATTAATTGTGGTGTGCATACATTGTCCTTTCGGATTCCTATTGGTTGTTTAAATAAATTAAAGATAACTAGTGGGATGTTATTCATATAAATTATAGATTGCTTGTTTTTTGCTTGTCGGTGGATTTCGCAGATCTTCCGTTTTAGACCTACGCGCTGGTTGCCATTCTCCCAAATGATGCACAAAACTGACGCCATAATCCCTTCAATGGCATACTACAAATATCTTCAATCACGCCTAACATTCTTATATATATTCCATATTCTCTTTGATCCCCTGTGAGCACATTTATCGATACATACATATCTTCTACAATCATCCGCAGACCTAGGATATAGACTATGCCCCAGATAAATAAATAGTCATCATGGTTACATAAAGTCCTTTCATAAAAATAATGCACAATCCCTACAATCGCATACTACAGCAATTAGTTATGCGCTGATACCACAGTCAAGCTTAAATATGAAATAGGATCACTTTAATCATGCCTAACATTTTTATATATATATATTTTATTTTCTCTTTAATCGTCTATAATCACAGTTGGCGATGCATATATTCTGCAATCATTCAATGATCTAATATATGAATAATGATACAAATAAATAGTCATCATTTTTATATGAAGTCCTTCCAGGAAACTGATGCATTATCCCTACAATCTCATACTACAATAATTAGTTTTATGCTTACAGCACAGTCAAACTCAAATATGACATATGGTCCCTTCAGTCATGCCTAATATTATTAAATATATTTATATTCTTTTTAATCCTCTATAAGAACAATTAGCGGTGCATATGATCTACAATCATCCGCAGGCCTTAAATGTAAACTATGCCATATATGAATGAAGCCATCAGGTTATTCGAAGTCCTTTTATGAAACTGGTGTATAATCCCTGCATGTATGTATGTATATGTATGAGCTGCATGAACGAGGGAGAAAGAGAAGCTGTCTTCTCATTTCTCCGCGGCAACAGTATTCACGCCCCGCCCATTCGGGCGACGTCGCATTCGCCACATTGTCTGCTAAATTGGCAATTATATTGCTCGTCATCTAAGCCGCTATCTTGTCGGCTGTATTTCCAGAAATAATTGGCTCCGGCTTATTTTCCATTTTGATTTATTTTACGTACAATATGAAGTGCATATATCGGGCAAATAAGAGTGCATTACAGAAAAAAGTTACAATTATTGGTAAATACAATGGTTTGTTGATTTAGTTGATCCCCTAATTAATGTCATACATGTTTGGAGGGATTGCATGTTACCATAAAGGTGACTTTTATCATTTATGGATTTATATTGAAGTAGGATGTATGTTCTCATACTTGATTGGAGAGACTGCATGCCACCATGCGGGCTTTATTCATAAATGGCATAGCATATAAATTGGTTCTGTGGTTAAGTGTAGAAGATTTTAATCGCCAATTTTGTGTGAATAAAGATATTTAAACATATATAAGAGTATGCAAGATATGATTGAAGGGATCACATTTCATATGTGAGCTTGATTGTGATGTTAGCAAAAATTGATTGTGCTTATAGACGACTTAAATGGATATGCAATGTATGTGAGAATGTTAGATGTGATTAAAGGGATCATATTTAGTTTCGTGCATGATTTGGGGAAAGAATATCACTCATTGATGTCAGAAGTTATTGCGGCTAATGTAAGTTGCAGGTGAGGATGTTATTCACTTAAATAAACTTCTAATTCTGTGATTAATTGTGGTGTGCATACAATGTCCTTTCGGATTCCTATTGATTGTTTAAATAAATTAAAGATAACTAGTCGGATGTTATTCATATAAATTATAGATTGCTTGTTTTGTGCTTGTCGGTGGATTTCGCAGATCTTCCGTTTTAGACCTACGCGCTGGTTGCTATTCTCCCAAATGATGCACAAAACTGACGCCATAATCCCATCAATGGCATACTACAAATATCTTCAATCACGCCTAACATTCTTATATATATTCCATATTCTCTTTGATCCTCTGTGAGCACATTTATCCATACATATCTTCTACAATCATCCGCAGACCCAGGATATAGACAAAAATAAATAGTCATCATTTTTATATGAAGTCCTTCCAGGAAACTGATGCATTATCCCTACAATCCCATACTACAATAATTAGTTTTATGCTTACAGCACAGTCAAACTCAAATATGACATATGGTCCCTTCAGTCATGCCTAATATTATTAAATATATTTATATTCTTTTTAATCCTCTATAAGAACAATTAGCGGTGCATATGATCTACAATCATCCGCAGGCCTTAAATGTAAACTATGCCATATATGAATGAAGCCATCAGGTTATTCGAAGTCCTTTTATGAAACTGGTGTATAATCCCTGCATGTATGTACATATGTATATGTATGAGCTGCATGAACGAGGGAGAAAGAGAAGCTGTCTTCTCATTTCTCCGCGGCAACAGTATTCACGCCCCGCCCATTCGGGCGACGTCGCATTCGCCACATTGTCTGCTAAATTGGCAATTATATTGCTCGTCATCTAAGCCGCTATCTTGTCGGCTGTATTTCCAGAAATAATTGGCTCCGGCTTATTTTCCATTTTGATTTATTTTACGTACAATATGAAGTGCATATATCGGGCAAATAAGAGTGCATTACAGAAAAAAGTTACAATTATTGGTAAATACAATGGTTTGTTGATTTAGTTGATCCCCTAATTAATGTCATACATGCTTGGAGGGATTGCATGTTACCATAAAGGTGACTTTTATCATTTATGGATTTATATTGAAGTAGGATGTATGTTCTCATACTTGATTGGAGAGACTGCATGCCACCATGCGGGCTTTATTCATAAATGGCATAGCATATAAATTGGTTCTGTGGTTAAGTGTAGAAGATTTTAATCGCCAATTTTGTGTGAATAAAGATATTTAAACATATATAAGAGTATGCAAGATATGATTGAAGGGATCACATTTCATATGTGAGCTTGATTGTGATGTTAGCAAAAATTGATTGTGCTTATAGACGACTTAAATGGATATGCAATGTATGTGAGAATGTTAGATGTGATTAAAGGGATCATATTTAGTTTCGTGCATGATTTGGGGAAAGAATATCACTCATTGATGTCAGAAGTTATTGCGGCTAATGTAAGTTGCAGGTGAGGATGTTATTCACTTAAATAAACTTCTAATTCTGTGATTAATTGTGGTGTGCATACAATGTCCTTTCGGATTCCTATTGATTGTTTAAATAAATTAAAGATAACTAGTGGGATGTTATTCATATAAATTATAGATTGCTTGTTTTGTGCTTGTCGGTGGATTTCGCAGATCTTCCGTTTTAGACCTACGCGCTGGTTGCTATTCTCCCAAATGATGCACAAAACTGACGCCATAATCCCATCAATGGCATACTACAAATATCTTCAATCACGCCTAACATTCTTATATATATTCCATATTCTCTTTGATCCTCTGTGAGCACATTTATCCATACATATCTTCTACAATCATCCGCAGACCCAGGATATAGACAAAAATAAATAGTCATCATTTTTATATGAAGTCCTTCCAGGAAACTGATGCATTATCCCTACAATCCCATACTACAATAATTAGTTTTATGCTTACAGCACAGTCAAACTCAAATATGACATATGGTCCCTTCAGTCATGCCTAATATTATTAAATATATTTATATTCTTTTTAATCCTCTATAAGAACAATTAGCGGTGCATATGATCTACAATCATCCGCAGGCCTTAAATGTAAACTATGCCATATATGAATGAAGCCATCAGGTTATTCGAAGTCCTTTTATGAAACTGGTGTATAATCCCTGCATGTATGTACATATGTATATGTATGAGCTGCATGAACGAGGGAGAAAGAGAAGCTGTCTTCTCATTTCTCCGCGGCAACAGCATTCACGCCCCGCCCATTCGGGCGACGTCGCATTCGCCACATTGTCTGCTAAATTGGCAATTATATTGCTCGTCATCTAAGCCGCTATCTTGTCGGCTGTATTTCCAGAAATAATTGGCTCCGGCTTATTTTCCATTTTGATTTATTTTACGTACAATATGAAGTGCATATATCGGGCAAATAAGAGTGCATTACAGAAAAAAGTTACAATTATTGGTAAATACAATGGTTTGTTGATTTAGTTGATCCCCTAATTAATGTCATACATGTTTGGAGGGATTGCATGTTACCATAAAGGTGACTTTTATCATTTATGGATTTATATTGAAGTAGGATGTATGTTCTCATACTTGATTGGAGAGACTGCATGCCACCATGCGGGCTTTATTCATAAATGGCATAGCATATAAATTGGTTCTGTGGTTAAGTGTAGAAGATTTTAATCGCCAATTTTGTGTGAATAAAGATATTTAAACATATATAAGAGTATGCAAGATATGATTGAAGGGATCACATTTCATATGTGAGCTTGATTGTGATGTTAGCAAAAATTGATTGTGCTTATAGACGACTTAAATGGATATGCAATGTATGTGAGAATGTTAGATGTGATTAAAGGGATCATATTTAGTTTCGTGCATGATTTGGGGAAAGAATATCACTCATTGATGTCAGAAGTTATTGCGGCTAATGTAAGTTGCAGGTGAGGATGTTATTCACTTAAATAAACTTCTAATTCTGTGATTAATTGTGGTGTGCATACAATGTCCTTTCGGATTCCTATTGATTGTTTAAATAAATTAAAGATAACTAGTGGGATGTTATTCATATAAATTATAGATTGCTTGTTTTGTGCTTGTCGGTGGATTTCGCAGATCTTCCGTTTTAGACCTACGCGCTGGTTGCTATTCTCCCAAATGATGCACAAAACTGACGCCATAATCCCATCAATGGCATACTACAAATATCTTCAATCACGCCTAACATTCTTATATATATTCCATATTCTCTTTGATCCTCTGTGAGCACATTTATCCATACATATCTTCTACAATCATCCGCAGACCCAGGATATAGACAAAAATAAATAGTCATCATTTTTATATGAAGTCCTTCCAGGAAACTGATGCATTATCCCTACAATCCCATACTACAATAATTAGTTTTATGCTTACAGCACAGTCAAACTCAAATATGACATATGGTCCCTTCAGTCATGCCTAATATTATTAAATATATTTATATTCTTTTTAATCCTCTATAAGAACAATTAGCGGTGCATATGATCTACAATCATCCGCAGGCCTTAAATGTAAACTATGCCATATATGAATGAAGCCATCAGGTTATTCGAAGTCCTTTTATGAAACTGGTGTATAATCCCTGCATGTATGTATGTATATGTATGAGCTGAATGAACGAGGGAGAAAAAGAGGCTGTCTTCTCATTTCTCCACGGCAACAGCATTTACGCCCCGCCCATTCGGGCGACGTCGCATTCGCCACATTGTCTGCTAAATTGGCAATTATATTGCTCGTCATCTAAGCCGCTATCTTGTCGGTTGTATTTCGAGAAATAATTGGCTCCGCCTTATTTCCCATTTTGATTTATTTTACGTACAATATGAAGTGCATATATCGGGTAAATAAGAGTGCATTACAGAAAAAAGTTACAAATATTTTTAATACAATCATTTGTTGATTTAGTTGATCCCCTAATTAATGTTATTCATGTTTGTAAGGATTGCATGTTACCATAAAGATTTTATTCATTTAAGGCAATATGTATATAAGATTTGTGTAGGGGTAAAAAGGGCTTTCTTATTATGTAGTCGTCTAAGAATGATTAAATGGATTGGTATGAAATAAAAAATGCAGCTGAGAAGCATATTAAGTAAGTTGATTTAGGCAACTTTAGGCATGATTATTTAGCAAAAAGGCCTGAGGAGCACATTTGTCTAGAATTAAAGTGTTCCCTTTTACGTATAAAAATAAAATGCCAAAAAGGTTTATGTAGAATGTTTATCATCAATTGTGCTCATAGACGACTTAAATGGATATGAAAATTTCCAATTGTGTGTGAATAAAGATAATTAAACATATATAAGAGTATGCAGGGTTTGATTGAAGGGATCACTTTTCATATTGGAGCTTGATTGTGGGGTTAGCAAAAATTGATTGTGCTCATAGACGACTTAAATGGATATGAAATGTATGTGAGAATGTTTGATGTGATTAAAGGGATCACATTTAGTTTCGCGCATGATTTGGGGAAAGAATATCGCTCATTGATGTCAGAAGTTATTGCGGCTAATGTAAGTTGCTCGTGATGATATTATTCACTGAAATAAACTTCTAATTCTGTGATTAATTGTGGTGTACATACATTGTCCTTTCGGATTCCTATTGGTTGTTTAATTAAATTAAAGGCAACTAGTGAGATGTCATTCATATAAATTATAGATTGCTTGTTTTGTGCTTGTCGGTGGATATCATAGACGACTTAAATGGATATGAAATGTATGTGAGAATGTTAGATGTGATTAAAGGGATCATATTTAGTTTCGTGCATGATTTGGGGAAAGAAAATCGCTCATTGATGTCAGAAGTTATTGCGGGTAATGTAAGTTGCAGGTGAGGATGTTATTCACTTAAATAAACTTCTAATTCTGTGATTAATTGTGGTGTGCATACAATGTCCTTTCGGATTCCTATTTTTTTGTTTAATTAAATAAAAGATAACTAGTGAGATGTTATTCATATAAATTATAGATTGCTTGTTTTGTGCTTGTCGGTGGATATCATAGACGACTTAAATGTATATGAAATGTATGTGCGAATGTTAGATGTGATTAAAGGGATAGATTGCTTGTTTTGTGCTTGTCGGTGGATTTCGCAGAACTTCCGTTTTAGACCTACGCGATGGTTGCCTTTCTCCCAAATGATGCACAAAACTGACGCCATAATCCCTTCAATCGCATACTACAAATATCTTCAATCACCCCTAACATTCTTATATATATTCCATATTCTCTTTGATCCTCTGTGAGCACATTTATCCATACATATCTTCTACAATCATCCGCAGACCCAGGATATAGACAAAAATAAATAGTCATCATTTTTATATGAAGTCCTTCCAGGAAACTGATGCATTATCCCTACAATCCCATACTACAATAATTAGTTTTATGCTTACAGCACAGTCAAACTCAAATATGACATATGGTCCCTTCAGTCATGCCTAATATTATTAAATATATTTATATTCTTTTTAATCCTCTATAAGAACAATTAGCGGTGCATATGATCTACAATCATCCGCAGGCCTTAAATGTAAACTATGCCATATATGAATGAAGCCATCAGGTTATTCGAAGTCCTTTTATGAAACTGGTGTATAATCCCTGCATGTATGTACATATGTATATGTATGAGCTGCATGAACGAGGGAGAAAGAGAAGCTGTCTTCTCATTTCTCCGCGGCAACAGTATTCACGCCCCGCCCATTCGGGCGACGTCGCATTCGCCACATTGTCTGCTAAATTGGCAATTATATTGCTCGTCATCTAAGCCGCTATCTTGTCGGCTGTATTTCCAGAAATAATTGGCTCCGGCTTATTTTCCATTTTGATTTATTTTACGTACAATATGAAGTGCATATATCGGGCAAATAAGAGTGCATTACAGAAAAAAGTTACAATTATTGGTAAATACAATGGTTTGTTGATTTAGTTGATCCCCTAATTAATGTCATACATGTTTGGAGGGATTGCATGTTACCATAAAGGTGACTTTTATCATTTATGGATTTATATTGAAGTAGGATGTATGTTCTCATACTTGATTGGAGAGACTGCATGCCACCATGCCGGCTTTATTCATAAATGGCATAGCATATAAATTGGTTCTGTGGTTAAGTGTAGAAGATTTTAATCGCCAATTTTGTGTGAATAAAGATATTTAAACATATATAAGAGTATGCAAGATATGATTGAAGGGATCACATTTCATATGTGAGCTTGATTGTGATGTTAGCAAAAATTGATTGTGCTTATAGACGACTTAAATGGATATGCAATGTATGTGAGAATGTTAGATGTGATTAAAGGGATCATATTTAGTTTCGTGCATGATTTGGGGAAAGAATATCACTCATTGATGTCAGAAGTTATTGCGGCTAATGTAAGTTGCAGGTGAGGATGTTATTCACTTAAATAAACTTCTAATTCTGTGATTAATTGTGGTGTGCATACAATGTCCTTTCGGATTCCTATTGATTGTTTAAATAAATTAAAGATAACTAGTCGGATGTTATTCATATAAATTATAGATTGCTTGTTTTGTGCTTGTCGGTGGATTTCGCAGATCTTCCGTTTTAGACCTACGCGCTGGTTGCTATTCTCCCAAATGATGCACAAAACTGACGCCATAATCCCATCAATGGCATACTACAAATATCTTCAATCACGCCTAACATTCTTATATATATTCCATATTCTCTTTGATCCTCTGTGAGCACATTTATCCATACATATCTTCTACAATCATCCGCAGACCCAGGATATAGACAAAAATAAATAGTCATCATTTTTATATGAAGTCCTTCCAGGAAACTGATGCATTATCCCTACAATCCCATACTACAATAATTAGTTTTATGCTTACAGCACAGTCAAACTCAAATATGACATATGGTCCCTTCAGTCATGCCTAATATTATTAAATATATTTATATTCTTTTTAATCCTCTATAAGAACAATTAGCGGTGCATATGATCTACAATCATCCGCAGGCCTTAAATGTAAACTATGCCATATATGAATGAAGCCATCAGGTTATTCGAAGTCCTTTTATGAAACTGGTGTATAATCCCTGCATGTATGTACATATGTATATGTATGAGCTGCATGAACGAGGGAGAAAGAGAAGCTGTCTTCTCATTTCTCCGCGGCAACAGCATTCACGCCCCGCCCATTCGGGCGACGTCGCATTCGCCACATTGTCTGCTAAATTGGCAATTATATTGCTCGTCATCTAAGCCGCTATCTTGTCGGCTGTATTTCCAGAAATAATTGGCTCCGGCTTATTTTCCATTTTGATTTATTTTACGTACAATATGAAGTGCATATATCGGGCAAATAAGAGTGCATTACAGAAAAAAGTTACAATTATTGGTAAATACAATGGTTTGTTGATTTAGTTGATCCCCTAATTAATGTCATACATGTTTGGAGGGATTGCATGTTACCATAAAGGTGACTTTTATCATTTATGGATTTATATTGAAGTAGGATGTATGTTCTCATACTTGATTGGAGAGACTGCATGCCACCATGCGGGCTTTATTCATAAATGGCATAGCATATAAATTGGTTCTGTGGTTAAGTGTAGAAGATTTTAATCGCCAATTTTGTGTGAATAAAGATATTTAAACATATATAAGAGTATGCAAGATATGATTGAAAGGATCACATTTCATATGTGAGCTTGATTGTGATGTTAGCAAAAATTGATTGTGCTTATAGACGACTTAAATGGATATGCAATGTATGTGAGAATGTTAGATGTGATTAAAGGGATGATATTTAGTTTCGTGCATGATTTGGGGAAAGAAAATCACTCATTGATGTCAGGAGTTATTGCGGCTAATGTAAGTTGCAGGTGAGGATGTTATTCACTTAAATAAACTTCTAATTCTGTGATTAATTGTGGTGTGCATACAATGTCCTTTCGGATTCCTATTGATTGTTTAAATAAATTAAAGATAACTAGTGGGATGTTATTCATATAAATTATAGATTGCTTGTTTTGTGCTTGTCGGTGGATTTCGCAGATCTTCCGTTTTAGACCTACGCGCTGGTTGCTATTCTCCCAAATGATGCACAAAACTGACGCCATAATCCCATCAATGGCATACTACAAATATCTTCAATCACGCCTAACATTCTTATATATATTCCATATTCTCTTTGATCCTCTGTGAGCACATTTATCCATACATATCTTCTACAATCATCCGCAGACCCAGGATATAGACAAAAATAAATAGTCATCATTTTTATATGAAGTCCTTCCAGGAAACTGATGCATTATCCCTACAATCCCATACTACAATAATTAGTTTTATGCTTACAGCACAGTCAAACTCAAATATGACATATGGTCCCTTCAGTCATGCCTAATATTATTAAATATATTTATATTCTTTTTAATCCTCTATAAGAACAATTAGCGGTGCATATGATCTACAATCATCCGCAGGCCTTAAATGTAAACTATGCCATATATGAATGAAGCCATCAGGTTATTCGAAGTCCTTTTATGAAACTGGTGTATAATCCCTGCATGTATGTATGTATATGTATGAGCTGAATGAACGAGGGAGAAAAAGAGGCTGTCTTCTCATTTCTCCACGGCAACAGCATTTACGCCCCGCCCATTCGGGCGACGTCGCATTCGCCACATTGTCTGCTAAATTGGCAATTATATTGCTCGTCATCTAAGCCGCTATCTTGTCGGTTGTATTTCGAGAAATAATTGGCTCCGCCTTATTTCCCATTTTGATTTATTTTACGTACAATATGAAGTGCATATATCGGGTAAATAAGAGTGCATTACAGAAAAAAGTTACAAACATTTTTAATACAATCATTTGTTGATTTAGTTGATCCCCTAATTAATGTTATTCATGTTTGTAAGGATTGCATGTTACCATAAAGATTTTATTCATTTAAGGCAATATGTATATAAGATTTGTGTAGGGGTAAAAAGGGCTTTCTTATTATGTAGTCGTCTAAGAATGATTAAATGGATTGGTATGAAATAAAAAATGCAGCTGAGAAGCATATTAAGTAAGTTGATTTAGGCAACTTTAGGCATGATTATTTAGCAAAAAGGCCTGAGGAGCACATTTGTCTAGAATTAAAGTGTTCCCTTTTACGTATAAAAATAAAATGCCAAAAAGGTTTATGTAGAATGTTTATCATCAATTGTGCTCATAGACGACTTAAATGGATATGAAAATTTCCAATTGTGTGTGAATAAAGATAATTAAACATATATAAGAGTATGCAGGGTTTGATTGAAGGGATCACTTTTCATATTGGAGCTTGATTGTGGGGTTAGCAAAAATTGATTGTGCTCATAGACGACTTAAATGGATATGAAATGTATGTGAGAATGTTTGATGTGATTAAAGGGATCACATTTAGTTTCGCGCATGATTTGGGGAAAGAATATCGCTCATTGATGTCAGAAGTTATTGCGGCTAATGTAAGTTGCTCGTGATGATATTATTCACTGAAATAAACTTCTAATTCTGTGATTAATTGTGGTGTACATACATTGTCCTTTCGGATTCCTATTGGTTGTTTAATTAAATTAAAGGCAACTAGTGAGATGTCATTCATATAAATTATAGATTGCTTGTTTTGTGCTTGTCGGTGGATATCATAGACGACTTAAATGGATATGAAATGTATGTGAGAATGTTAGATGTGATTAAAGGGATCATATTTAGTTTCGTGCATGATTTGGGGAAAGAAAATCGCTCATTGATGTCAGAAGTTATTGCGGGTAATGTAAGTTGCAGGTGAGGATGTTATTCACTTAAATAAACTTCTAATTCTGTGATTAATTGTGGTGTGCATACAATGTCCTTTCGGATTCCTATTGATTGTTTAAATAAATTAAAGATAACTAGTGGGATGTTATTCATATAAATTATAGATTGCTTGTTTTGTGCTTGTCGGTGGATTTCGCAGATCTTCCGTTTTAGACCTACGCGCTGGTTGCTATTCTCCCAAATGATGCACAAAACTGACGCCATAATCCCATCAATGGCATACTACAAATATCTTCAATCACGCCTAACATTCTTATATATATTCCATATTCTCTTTGATCCTCTGTGAGCACATTTATCCATACATATCTTCTACAATCATCCGCAGACCCAGGATATAGACAAAAATAAATAGTCATCATTTTTATATGAAGTCCTTCCAGGAAACTGATGCATTATCCCTACAATCCCATACTACAATAATTAGTTTTATGCTTACAGCACAGTCAAACTCAAATATGACATATGGTCCCTTCAGTCATGCCTAATATTATTAAATATATTTATATTCTTTTTAATCCTCTATAAGAACAATTAGCGGTGCATATGATCTACAATCATCCGCAGGCCTTAAATGTAAACTATGCCATATATGAATGAAGCCATCAGGTTATTCGAAGTCCTTTTATGAAACTGGTGTATAATCCCTGCATGTATGTACATATGTATATGTATGAGCTGCATGAACGAGGGAGAAAGAGAAGCTGTCTTCTCATTTCTCCGCGGCAACAGCATTCACGCCCCGCCCATTCGGGCGACGTCGCATTCGCCACATTGTCTGCTAAATTGGCAATTATATTGCTCGTCATCTAAGCCGCTATCTTGTCGGCTGTATTTCCAGAAATAATTGGCTCCGGCTTATTTTCCATTTTGATTTATTTTACGTACAATATGAAGTGCATATATCGGGCAAATAAGAGTGCATTACAGAAAAAAGTTACAATTATTGGTAAATACAATGGTTTGTTGATTTAGTTGATCCCCTAATTAATGTCATACATGTTTGGAGGGATTGCATGTTACCATAAAGGTGACTTTTATCATTTATGGATTTATATTGAAGTAGGATGTATGTTCTCATACTTGATTGGAGAGACTGCATGCCACCATGCGGGCTTTATTCATAAATGGCATAGCATATAAATTGGTTCTGTGGTTAAGTGTAGAAGATTTTAATCGCCAATTTTGTGTGAATAAAGATATTTAAACATATATAAGAGTATGCAAGATATGATTGAAGGGATCACATTTCATATGTGAGCTTGATTGTGATGTTAGCAAAAATTGATTGTGCTTATAGACGACTTAAATGGATATGCAATGTATGTGAGAATGTTAGATGTGATTAAAGGGATCATATTTAGTTTCGTGCATGATTTGGGGAAAGAATATCACTCATTGATGTCAGAAGTTATTGCGGCTAATGTAAGTTGCAGGTGAGGATGTTATTCACTTAAATAAACTTCTAATTCTGTGATTAATTGTGGTGTGCATACAATGTCCTTTCGGATTCCTATTGATTGTTTAAATAAATTAAAGATAACTAGTGGGATGTTATTCATATAAATTATAGATTGCTTGTTTTGTGCTTGTCGGTGGATTTCGCAGATCTTCCGTTTTAGACCTACGCGCTGGTTGCTATTCTCCCAAATGATGCACAAAACTGACGCCATAATCCCATCAATGGCATACTACAAATATCTTCAATCACGCCTAACATTCTTATATATATTCCATATTCTCTTTGATCCTCTGTGAGCACATTTATCCATACATATCTTCTACAATCATCCGCAGACCCAGGATATAGACAAAAATAAATAGTCATCATTTTTATATGAAGTCCTTCCAGGAAACTGATGCATTATCCCTACAATCCCATACTACAATAATTAGTTTTATGCTTACAGCACAGTCAAACTCAAATATGACATATGGTCCCTTCAGTCATGCCTAATATTATTAAATATATTTATATTCTTTTTAATCCTCTATAAGAACAATTAGCGGTGCATATGATCTACAATCATCCGCAGGCCTTAAATGTAAACTATGCCATATATGAATGAAGCCATCAGGTTATTCGAAGTCCTTTTATGAAACTGGTGTATAATCCCTGCATGTATGTATGTATATGTATGAGCTGAATGAACGAGGGAGAAAAAGAGGCTGTCTTCTCATTTCTCCACGGCAACAGCATTTACGCCCCGCCCATTCGGGCGACGTCGCATTCGCCACATTGTCTGCTAAATTGGCAATTATATTGCTCGTCATCTAAGCCGCTATCTTGTCGGTTGTATTTCGAGAAATAATTGGCTCCGCCTTATTTCCCATTTTGATTTATTTTACGTACAATATGAAGTGCATATATCGGGTAAATAAGAGTGCATTACAGAAAAAAGTTACAAATATTTTTAATACAATCATTTGTTGATTTAGTTGATCCCCTAATTAATGTTATTCATGTTTGTAAGGATTGCATGTTACCATAAATATTTTATTTATTTAAGGCAATATGTATATAAGATTTGTGTAGGGGTAAAAAGGGCTTTCTTAATATGTAGTCGTCTAAGAATGATTAAATGGATTGGTATGAAATAAAAAATGCAGCTGAGAAGCATATTAAGTAAGTTGATTTAGGCAACTTTAGGCATGATTATTTAGCAAAAAGGCCTGAGGAGCACATTTGTCTAGAATTAAAGTGTTCCCTTTTACGTATAAAAATAAAATGCCAAAAAGGTTTATGTAGAATGTTTATCATCAATTGTGCTCATAGACGACTTAAATGGATATGAAAATTTCCAATTGTGTGTGAATAAAGATAATTAAACATATATAAGAGTATGCAGGGTTTGATTGAAGGGATCACTTTTCATATTGGAGCTTGATTGTGGGGTTAGCAAAAATTGATTGTGCTCATAGACGACTTAAATGGATATGAAATGTATGTGAGAATGTTTGATGTGATTAAAGGGATCACATTTAGTTTCGCGCATGATTTGGGGAAAGAATATCGCTCATTGATGTCAGAAGTTATTGCGGCTAATGTAAGTTGCTCGTGATGATATTATTCACTGAAATAAACTTCTAATTCTGTGATTAATTGTGGTGTACATACATTGTCCTTTCGGATTCCTATTGGTTGTTTAATTAAATTAAAGGCAACTAGTGAGATGTCATTCATATAAATTATAGATTGCTTGTTTTGTGCTTGTCGGTGGATATCATAGACGACTTAAATGGATATGAAATGTATGTGAGAATGTTAGATGTGATTAAAGGGATCATATTTAGTTTCGTGCATGATTTGGGGAAAGAAAATCGCTCATTGATGTCAGAAGTTATTGCGGGTAATGTAAGTTGCAGGTGAGGATGTTATTCACTTAAATAAACTTCTAATTCTGTGATTAATTGTGGTGTGCATACAATGTCCTTTCGGATTCCTATTTTTTTGTTTAATTAAATAAAAGATAACTAGTGAGATGTTATTCATATAAATTATAGATTGCTTGTTTTGTGCTTGTCGGTGGATATCATAGACGACTTAAATGTATATGAAATGTATGTGCGAATGTTAGATGTGATTAAAGGGATAGATTGCTTGTTTTGTGCTTGTCGGTGGATTTCGCAGAACTTCCGTTTTAGACCTACGCGATGGTTGCCTTTCTCCCAAATGATGCACAAAACTGACGCCATAATCCCTTCAATCGCATACTACAAATATCTTCAATCACCCCTAACATTCTTATATATATTCCATATTCTCTTTGATCCTCTGTGAGCACATTTATCCATACATATCTTCTACAATCATCCGCAGACCCAGGATATAGACTATGCCCCAGATAAATAAATAGTCATCGTGGTTACATAAAGTCCTTTCATAAAAATAATGCATAATCCCTACAATCGCATACTACAGAAATTAGTTATGCGCTGACACCACAGTCAAGCTTAAATATGAAATACGATCACTTTAATCATGCCTAACATTTTTATATATATATATTTTATTTTCTCTTTAATCGTCTATGATCACAGTTGGCGATGCATATATTCTGCAATCATTCAATGACCTAATATATGAATTATGATAAAAATAAATAGTCATCATTTTTATATGAAGTCCTTCCAGGAAACTGATGCATTATCCCTACAATCTCATACTACAATAATTAGTTTTATGCTTACAGCACAGTCAAACTCAAATATGACATATGGTCCCTTCAGTCATGCCTAACATTATTAAATATATTTATATTCTTTTTAGTCCTCTATGAGAACAATTGGCGATGCATATGATCTACAATCATCCGCAGACCTTAAATATAAACTATGTCATATATGAATGAAGCCATCAGGTTATTCGAAGTCCTTTAATAAAACTGGTGTATAATCCCTGCATGGTTGTATGTATTTGTATGAGCTGCATGAACGAGGGAGAAAAAGAGACTGTCTTCTTATTTCTCCGCGGCAACAGCATTTACGCCCCGCCCATTCGGGCGACGTCGCATTCGCCATATTGTCTGCTAAATTGGCAATTATATTGCTGGTCATCTAAGCCGCCATCTTGTCGGCTGTATTTCAAGAAATAATTGGCTCCACCTTATTTTCCTTTTTGATTTATTTTACGTACAATATGAAGTGCATATATCGAGCAAATAAGAGTGCATTACAGAAAAAAGTTACAAATATTTTTAATACAATCATTTGTTGATTTAGTTGATCCCCTAATTAATGTTATTCATGTTTGTAAGGATTGCATGGTACCATAATGATTTTATTCATTTAAGGCAATATGTATATTAGATTTGTGTAGGGGTAAAAAAGGCTTTCTTAATATATAGTCGTCTAAGAATGATTAAATGTTTTGGTATGAAATAAAAAATGCAGCTGAGAAGCATATTAAGTAAGTTGATTAAGTAAGATTATCTTACAACAAGCAAAAAGGCCTGAGGAGCACATTTGTCTAGAATTAAAGTGTTCCCTTTTACGTATAAAAATAAAATGCAAAAAAAGGTTTATGTAGAATATTTATCATCAATTGTGCTCATAGACGACTTAAATGGATATGAAAATTTCCAATTGTGTGTGAATAAAGATAATTAAACATATGTATATAAGAGTATGCAGGATTTGATTGAAGGGATCACTTTTCATATTGGAGCTTGATTGTGGGGTTAGCAAAAATTGATTGTGCTCGTAGACGACTTAAATGGATATGAAATGTATGTGAGAATGTTTGATGTGATTAAAGGGATCACATTTAGTTTCGCGCATGATTTGGGGAAAGAATATCGCTCATTGATGTCAGAAGTTATTGCGGGTAATGTAAGTTGCAGGTGAGGATGTTATTCACTTAAATAAACTTCTATTTCTGTGATTAATTGTGGTGTACATACATTGTCCTTTCGGATTCCTATTGGTTGTTTAATTAAATTAAAGGTAACTAGTGAGATGTCAGTCATATAAATTATAGATTGCTTGTTTTGTGCTTATCGGTGGATATCATAGACGACTTAAATGGATATGAAATGTATGTGCGAATGTTAGATGTGATTAAAGGGATAGATTGCTTGTTTTGTGCTTGTCGGTGGATTTCGCAGAACTTCCGTTTTAGACCTACGCGATGGTTGCCTTTCTCCCAAATGATGCACAAAACTGACGCCATAATCCCTTCAATCGCATACTACAAATATCTTCAATCACCCCTAACATTCTTATATATATTCCATATTCTCTTTGATCCTCTGTGAGCACATTTATCCATACATATCTTCTACAATCATCCGCAGACCCAGGATATAGACTATGCCCCAGATAAATAAATAGTCATCGTGGTTACATAAAGTCCTTTCATAAAAATAATGCATAATCCCTACAATCGCATACTACAGCAATTAGTTATGCGCTGACACCACAGTCAAGCTTAAATATGAAATACGATCACTTTAATCATGCCTAACATTTTTATATATATATATTTTATTTTCTCTTTAATCGTCTATGATCACAGTTGGCGATGCATATATTCTGCAATCATTCAATGATCTAATATATGAATAATGATACAAATAAATAGTCATCATTTTTATATGAAGTCCTTCCAGGAAACTGATGCATTATCCCTACAATCTCATACTACAATAATTAGTTTTATGCTTACAGCACAGTCAAACTCAAATATGACATATGGTCCCTTCAGTCATGCCTAACATTATTAAATATATTTATATTCTTTTTAATCCTCTATGAGAACAATTGGCTGTGCATATGATCTACAATCATCCGCAGGCCTTAAATGTAAACTATGCCATATATGAATGAAGCCATCAGGTTATTCGAAGTCCTTTTATGAAACTGGTGTATAATCCCTGCATGTATGTATGTATATGTATGAGCTGCATGAAGGAGAGAGAAAAAGAAGCTGTCTTCTCATTTCTCCACGGCAACAGCATTTACGCCCCGCCCATTCGGGCGACGTCGCATTCGCCACATTGTCTGCTAAATTGGCAATTATATTGCTCGTCATATAAGCCGCCATCTTGTCGGCTGTATTTCGAGAAATAATTGGCTCTGCCTTATTTTCCATTTTGATTTATTTTATGTACAATATGAAGTGCATACATCGGGCAAATAAGAGTGCATTACAGAAAAAAGTTACAATTATTGGTAAATACAATGGTTTGTTGATTTAGTTGATCCCCTAATTAATGTCATACATGCTTGGAAGGATTGCATGTTACCATAAAGGTGACCTTTATCATTTATGGATTTATATTGAAGTAGAATGTATGTTCTCATACTTGATTGGAGAGACTGCGTGCCACCATGCGGGCTTTATTCATAAATGGCATAGCATATATATTGGTTCTGTGGTTAAGTGTAGAAGATTTTAATCGCCAATTTTGTGTGAATAAAGATAATTAAACATATATAAGAGTATGCAAGATATATGTGAGCTTGATTGTGATGTTAGCAAAAATTGATTGTGCTTATAGACGACTCAAATGGATATGAAATGTATATGAGAATGGTAGATGTGATTAAAGGGATCATATTTAGTTTCGTGCATGATTTGGGGAAAGAAAATCGCTCATTGATGTCAGAAGTTATTGCGGGTAATGTAAGTTGCAGGTGAGGATGTTATTCATTTAAATAAATTTCTAATTCTGTGATTTATTGTGGTGTACATACATTGTCCTTTCGGAT
Organism: Eristalinus sepulchralis; assembly: GCA_944738645.1. NCBI lineage: Eukaryota > Metazoa > Arthropoda > Insecta > Diptera > Syrphidae > Eristalinus > Eristalinus sepulchralis. Next base: position 63,531,094 of record OX122886.1, read on the forward strand.
TCCTATTGGTTGTTTAATTAAATTAAAGGTAACTAGTCAGATGTCATTCATATATATTATAGATTGCTTGTTTTGTGCTTGTCGGTGGATATCATAGACGACTTAAATGGATATGAAATGTATGTGAGAATGTTAGATGTGATTAAAGGGATCATATTTAGTTTCGTGCATGATTTCGGGAAAGAATATCGCTCATTGATGTCAGAAGTTATTGCGGGTAATGTCAGTTGCTCGTGATGGTATTATTCACTTAAATAAACTTCTAATTCTGTGATTAATTGTGGTGTGCATACAATGTCCTTTCTGATTCCTATTGGTTGTTTAATTAAATTAAAGATGACTAGTGAGATGTTATTCATATAAATTATAGATTGCTTGTTTTGTGCTTGTCGGTGGATATCATAGACGACTTAAATGTATATGAAATGTATGTGCGAATGTTAGATGTGATTAAAGGGATAGATTGCTTGTTTTGTGCTTGTCGGTGGATTTCGCAGTCTTCTATTTTAGACCTACGCGATGGTTACCATTCTCCCAAATGATGCACAAAACTGACGCCATAATCCCTTCAATCGCATACTACAAATATCTTCAATCACGCCTAACATTCTTATATATATTCCATATTCTCTTTGATCCTCTGAGAGCACATTTATCCATACATATCTTCTACAATCATCCGCAGACCCAGGATATAGACTATGCCCCAGATAAATAAATAGTCATCGTGGTTACATAAAGTCCTTTCGTAAAAATAATGCATAATCCCTACAATCGCATACTACAGCAATTAGTTATGCGCTGACACCACAGTCAAGCTTAAATATGAAATACGATCACTTTAATCATGCCTAACAATTTTATATATATATTTTATTTTCTCTTTAATCGTCTATGATCACAATTGGCCATGCATATATTCTGCAATCATTCAATGACCTAATATATGAATTATGATACAAATAAATTGTCATCATTTTTATATGAAGTCCTTCCAGGAAACTGATGCATTATCCCTACAATCTCATACTACAATAATTAGTTTTATGCTTACAGCACAGTCAAACTCAAATATGACATATGGTCCCTTCAGTCATGCCTAACATTATTATATATATTTATATTCTTTTTAATCCTCTATGAGAACAATTGGCGGTGCATATGATCTACAATCATCCGCAGGCCTTAAATGTAAACTATGCCATATATGAATGAAGCCATCAGGTTATTCGAAGTCCCTTTATGAAACTGGTGTATAATCCCTGCATGTATGTATGTATATGTATGAGCTGCATGAACGAGGGAGAAAAGAAGCTGTCTTCTCATTTCTCCACGGCAACAGCATTTACGCCCCGCCCATTCGGGCGACGTCGCATTCGCCATATTGTCTGCTAAATTGGCAATTATATTGCTCGTCATCTAAGCCGCCATCTTGTCGGCTGTATTTCAAGAAATAATTGGCTCCGCCTTATTTTCCATTTTGATTTATTTTACGTACAATATGAAGTGCATATATGGGGCAAATAAGAGTGCATTACAGAAAAAAGTTACAATTATTGGTAAATACAATGGTTTGTTGATTTAGTTGATCCCCTAATTAATGTCATACATGCTTGGAAGGATTGCATGTTACCATAAAGGTGACCTTTATCATTTATGGATTTATATTGAAGTAGAATGTATGTTCTCATACTTGATTGGAGAGACTGCATGCCACCATGCGGGCTTTATTCATAAATGGCATAGCATATATATTGGTTCTGTGGTTAAGTGTAGAAGATTTTTATCGCCAATTTTGTGTGAATAAAGATAATTAAACATATATAAGAGTAGGCAAGATATGATTGAAGGGATCACATTTCATATGTAAGCTTGATTGTGATGTAAGCAAAAATTGATTGTGCTTATAGACGACTTAAATGGATATGAAATGTATACGAGAATGTTAGATGTGATTAAAGGGATCATATTTAGTTTCGCGCATGATTTGGGGAAAGAATATCGCTCATTGATGTCAGAAGTTATTGCGGGTAATGTAAGTTGCAGGTGAGGATGTTATTCACTTAAATAAACTTCTAATTCTGTGTTTTATTGTGGTGTACATACATTGTTCTTTGGGATTCCTATTGGTTGTTTAATTAAATTAAAGGTAAGTAGTGCGATGCCATTCATAGAAATTATAGATTGCTTGTTTTGTGCTTGTCGGTGGATATCGCAGATCTTCCGTTAAAGACCTACGCGATGGTTGTTATTACAAGGTGAGTTTAATCATTTATGGACTAAGAAGAAATAGAATGAATGTTCCCATTCGGGCGACGTCGCATTCGCCATATTGTCTGCTAAATTGGCAATTATATTGCTCGTCATGTAAGCCGCCATCTTGTCGGCTGTATTTCAAGAAATAATTAGCTCCGCCTTATTTTCCATTTTGATTTATTTTACGTACAATATGAAGTGCATATATGGGGCAAATAAGAGTGCATTACAGAAAAAAGTTACAATTATTGGTAAATACAATGGTTTGTTGATTTAGTTGATCCCCTAATTAATGTCATACATGCTTGGAAGGATTGCATGTTACCATAAAGGTGACCTTTATCATTTATGGATTTATATTGAAGTAGAATGTATGTTCTCATACTTGATTGGAGAGACTGCATGCCACCATGCGGGCTTTATTCATAAATGGCATAGCATATATATTGGTTCTGTGGTTAAGTGTAGAAGAGTTTTATCGCCAATTTTGTGTGAATAAAGATAATTAAACATATATAGGAGAATGCAAGATATAATTGAAGGGATCGCGTTTAATATTTGAGCTTGATTGTGATGTTAGCAAAAATTGATTGTGCTCATAGACGACTTAAATGCATATGAAATGTATATGAGAATGTTAGATGTGATTCAAGGGATCACATTTAGTTTCGTGCATGATTTGGGGAAACAATATCGCTCATTGATGTCAGAAGTTATTGCGGGTAATGTAAGTTGCAGGTGAGGATGTTATTCGCTTAAATAAACTTCTAATTCTGTGTTTTATTGTGGTGTACATAAATTGTCCTTTGGGATTCCTATTGGTTGTTTAATTAAATTAAAGGTAACTAGTGCGATGTCATTCATATAAATTATAGATTGCTTGTTTTGTGCTTGTCGGTGGATATCGCAGATCTTCTGTTAAAGACCTACGCGATGGTTGTTATTACAAGGTGAGTTTAATCATTTATGGACTAAGAAGAAATAGAATGAATGTTCCCATTCGGGCGACGTCGCATTCGCCATATTGTCTGCTAAATTGGCAATTATATTGCTCGTCATGTAAGCCGCCATCTTGTCGGCTGTATTTCAAGAAATAATTGGCTCCGCCTTATTTTCCATATTTATTTATTTTACGTACAATATGAAGTGCATATATCGGGCAAATAAGAGTGCATTACAGAAAAAAGTTGCAATTATTGGTAAGTGCAAAGGTTTGTTGATTTAGTTGATCCCCTAATTAATGTCATACATGCTTGGAAGGATTGCATGTTACCATAAAGGTGACCTTTATCATTTATGGATTTATATTGAAGTAGAATGTATGTTCTCATACTTGATTGGAGAGACTGCGTGCCACCATGCGGGCTTTATTCATAAATGGCTTAGCATATACATTGGTTCTGTGTTTAAGTGTAGAAGATTTTTATCGCCAATTTTGTGTGAATAAAAGGAATTGAACATCTATAAGAGAATGCAAGATATGATTGAAGGGATTACATAACATGTTTGAACTTGATTGTGGGGTTAGCAAAAATTGAGTGTTGAAGTACGTGAATTTGTGAAGAAGTTATGCATGTTTTTGCGTGTCGTACAGAGTTTAATGATGTTCATCTCACTTTGGACAGGGTAATTTTGAATTTGTCTATAGAAGTCTTTAAATTGTATATTGCGATCCATGTATAGGTTAGAGATAAGATTTTTTAAATAAAAATTATTGAAACTGGTTTTAAAAACAATCAGTATATTTATTCGTAAAAGACTTAAAATTATTTGTAAATATATTTAAACAATAAATGCAATGAATTGATTATAAACACGTGAACTGCTGTTTGTTCGTATTACAAGGCCACATTTTATTCAGTTTACATGTATGGTAAGTACAGCAAATATTTTATTACGTCCCCTCACAAGAGTGTGAATGTAACCCCGCCGTTCACTCCAGTTGATTTAAAATATAGTGGAACAGGAATTCGAAAAGTCGAATCGTGATATAGCCACATTTTGTTCATTTATCGTGCGTGTGTAATGCAATCTTCTCTCATAAGAGGTGATGTAACTGACGTTAATTCACCTAATCAAAGATATTTTGGAAATGGCATTGGAAAAAATTGGAATTGTCTCATAGAGTTAACTTATTCAGTTTGCATGTATGCGTGATTGGGCAAACATTGTATTCACCAGTGTGGTAGTGTAGCTCTGACGTTAAATCACCTATATAAGTATGTTTTGGAAGTGTCATTGGAAAAGATTGGAATTGTGTCATAGAGACATGCTATTCAGTTTGCATGAGTGTGTAACTCTGCAGTCGTTTCATTCAGCTCACTCACTATAGTGTGAGTGGTGTTCTGACTTTAATGTCACTTACCATGATAATTTTGGAAAATAATTGCAGGACTTTCTGCTTTGCTTGTATATTTTTATACAGATGTTTTGGAAAATGTATGACGCTTAATTTGGGTAAAATGGTGCAGAGAAAATTAAAACGCACATTTCCTTAAATGATAGCCTTTATTTTGTACATTAAATGCTCCTATTGTTTCCTAATAACGTTTTTAATCTTTGTCGAAAATATTATAAAACGACCTAACAATTCCTTATACTTGTATGTAAGGGAACTCATAATGACGTTTATGTCACTTTATCAATGGGAATTTTAGAAATTTCTTAAAATATTCATTATTTTCTAAAATGCAGCAATTTTATAGAATGAAATTCAAATTTTTTTCTAATGAAAATTATTTTGAGTTATTCCCCTCATTTTGGAATACAAATGTAGCCAATCAGAGTTGAAATATGAACGCACGACGTCTGCAAAGTTCCAGAAGTGGCTCAAAATTACATACCTTCGCTCTTTTTTTTCTTCTTGTGTGAATTATCTGCTATCATGTGTTTATATTTTTATGCACACATACAGAAGAAGTAATGCCCGTTTTTTTGAGAGTAAATTTGGAGTTCCACATTCAATATTGTTTGTGTGGGAGATGTGCAAACTTTGAACTCCTATATAAGAGCAACACGCATGCATGTTTCAGCTTGTCGTAAGGGGTGTTATTGACATGAATGTCACTTTGGTGAGGGAAATTTTAAATTTTTTTTACAGAAGTTGTTATTTTGTATACTGCGACTTATATACAGAAAAAAATTCAATTTTTTTTCAAATAAAAATTATTTCGAATTCTTGCCTTTAATTTGGGAACAATCTTAAGACAATATGATTAGTGGTACATTTACACGGCGCTGCTAAATATCAATGAGCAGCTTAAAATTGCATATCATACACCTTCATTTACTTCTTGTGGCGGTTATGTACAATTGTATATGGATATTTTTGTGCACATACATAGAGGAATGTATGCCCTTTATTTTGATGGTAAGTTGGAATTTCCACACACAATACATTGTGTTGCGTGAGTGTTTAAATTTTCCAGAAATGTATAAAAGTTGCTTTTGTGCACGGTAGAGCATGTTATGCGGCGTAAATGCTTTGAGATAATTTTTAACAGGTATTGGAGAAGATTGGAAGTGTGATATAGCCGCATATTATTCATTTGGTGTGCGTGTGTGATCTACTCACTATGTCGGTAAGGTAGAGTAACTCTGACGTTAATTCACCAAGTCAATTATGATTTGGAAGTGGCATTGGAACAAATTGGAATTGTGTCATAGAGTTAACTTACTCAGCTTGCATGTATGCGTGATTCGGCCAACATTGTATTCGCAAGTGTGGTAGTGTAACTTTGACGTTTAATCACCTAGGCAAGTATGTTTTGGAAGTGGAATTGGAAAAGGTTGGAATTTTGTCATAGAGACATGCTATTCAGTTTGCATGAGTGTGTAACTCTGCAATCGTTTTATTCAGCTCACTCACTATTGTGTGAGTGGAATTCTGACTTAAATGTCACTTGCCCTGGTAATCTTGGAAAATAATTGGAATTGATCACAGGACTTTATGCTATGCTTGTATATTTTCATACAGATGTTTTGGAAAATGTATGAGGCTTAATTTAGGTAAAATGGTGCAGAGAAAATTAAAACGCACATTTCCTTAAATGATAGCCTTTATTTTGTACATTAAATGCTCCTATTGTTTCCTAATAACGTTTTTAATCTTTGTCGAAAATATTATAAAACGACCTAACAATTCCTTATACTTGTATGTAAGGAAACCCATAATGACGTTTATGTCACTTTGTCAATGGGAATTTTAGAAATTTCTGAAAATATTCATTATTTTCTAAAATGCAGCAATTTTATAGAACGAAATTCAAATTTTTTTCTAATGAAAATTATTTTGAGTTATTCCCCTCATTTTGGAATACAAATGTAGCCAATCAGAGTTGTAATGTGAACGTACGAAGTCTGCAAAGTTCAGGAAGTGGCTCAAAATTACATACATTCGCTCTTTTTTTTCTTCTTGTGTGTATTATCTGCTATCATGTGTTTATATTTTTATGCACACATACAGAAGAAGTAATGCCCGTTTTTTTGAGAGTAAATTTGGAGTTCCACATTCAATATTGTTTGTGTGGGACTTGTGCAAACTTTGAACTCCTATATGAGAGCAACACGCATGCATGTTTCAGCTTGTCGTAAGGGGTGTTATTGACATGAATGTCACTTTGGTGAGGGAAATTTTAAATTTTTTTTACAGAAGTTGTTATTTTGTATACTGCGACTTATATACAGAAAAAAATTCAATTATTTTTCAAATAAAAATTATTTCGAATTCTTGCCTTTAATTTGGGAACAATCTTAAGACAATATGATTAGTGGTACATTTACACGGCGCTGCTAAATATCAATGAGCAGCTTAAAATTGCATATCATACACCTTCATTTACTTCTTGTGGCGGTTATGTACAATTGTATATGGATATTTTTATGCACATACATAGAGGAATGTATGCCCTTTATTTTGATGGTAAGTTGGAATTTCCACACACAATACATTGTGTTGCGTGAGTGTTTAAATTTTCCAGAAATGTATAAAAGTTGCTTTTGTGCACGATAGAGCGTGTTATGCGGCGTAAATGCTTTGAGATAATTTTTAACAGGTATTGGAGAAGACTGGAAGTGTGATATAGCCGCATATTATTCATTTGGTGTGCGTGTGTGATCTACTCACTATGTCGGTAAGGTAGTGTAACTCTGACGTTAATTCACCAAGTCAATTATGATTTGGAAGTGGCATTGGAACAAATTGGAATTGTGTCATAGAGTTAACTTACTCAGCTTGCATGTATGCGTGATTCGGCCAACATTGTATTCGCAAGTGTGGTAGTGTAACTTTGACGTTTAATCACCTAGGCAAGTATGTTTTGGAAGTGGAATTGGAAAGGATTGGAATTGTGTCATAGAGACATTCTATTCAGTTTGCATGAGTGTGTAACTCTGCAATCGCTTTATTCAGCTCACTCACTATTGTGTGAGTGGAATTCTGACTTAAATGTCACTTGCCCTGGTAATCTTGGAAAATAATTGGAATTGATCACAGGACTTTATGCTATGCTTGTACCTTTTTATGTAGATGTTTAGGAAAATTTATGGCGCTTATTTTTGGGGTAGAATGGTGCGGAGAAAATTAAAATGCATGTTTCCTTAAATGATAGCGTTTATTTTGAACACTAATTGCTCCTTTTGTTTTTTAATAACGTCGATAAACTTGGTCGATAATACAGTAAAAAGACATAACCATTCCTCATACTTGTATGTAAGGGAACCCATAATGACGTTTATGTCACTTTGTCAATGGGAATTTTAGAAATTTCTGAAAATATTCATTATTTTCTAAAATGCAGCAATTTTATAGAACGAAATTCAAATTTTTTTCTAATGAAAATTATTTTGAGTTATTCTCCACATTTTGGAATACAAATGTAGCCAATCAGGGTTGTAATATGAACGCACGACGTCTCCAAAGTTCCAGAAGTGGCTCAAAATTACACACCTTCGCTCTTTTTTTTCTTCTTGTGTGTATAATTTACTATTATGTGTTTGTATTTTTATGCACACATACAGAAGAAGGAATGCTCGTTTTTTTGAGAATAAATTTGGAGTTCCACATTCAATATTGTTTGTGTGGGACTTGTACAAACTTTAGGCGCCTATATGAAAGCAAAACGCATGCATGTTTCAGCTTGTCGTAAGGGGTGTTATTGACATGAATGTCACTTTGGCGAGGGAAATTTTAAATTTTTTTACAGAAGTCTTTATTTTTTATAATGCGACTTATATACAGAAAAAAATTCAATTTTTTTTCAAATAAAAATTATTTCGAATTGTTGCCTTCAATTTGGGAACAATCTTAAGACAATATGATTAGTGGTTCATTTACACGGAGCTGCTAAATATCAATGAGCAGCTTAAAATTGCATATCATACACAATCATTTTCTTCTTGCGGCGGTTATGTACAATTGTATATGGACATTTTTATGCACATATATAGAGGGACGTATGGCCTAAATTTTGATGGTAAAGTGGAGTTTCTACACGCAATATTTTCTCTGTTGGGCGTGTGTGCATTTTCCAGAGCAGTACAAAAGTTACGTTCGTGCACGTTAGAGCATGTCGCACGACATAATTAGCCTGCGGATGTTAGGCACATTAGTGCAGGCAGTTGCTACTTATTGTGTACTTTCACCCGGGTGCAATTTTCAAATTCTGCAACCAATCGAAAATTCTTTTGGTATATATTTAGGATTGTCGATAAAGCAGTTTGAATGAACCGCATGCATGTTTCAGCTTGTCGTAAGGGGTGTTATTGACATGAATGTCACTTTGTTGAGGGAAATTTTAAAAAAATAAATGCAGAGAAAATTAAAATGCACTTTTCCTTAAATGATAGCATTTATTTTGTACACTAATTGCTCCTTTTGTTTTTTAATAACGTCGATAAACTTGGTCGATAATACAGTAAAAAGACATAACCATTCCTCATACTTGTATGTAAGGGAACCCATAATGACGTTTATGTCACTTTGTCAATGGGAATTTTAGAAATTTCTGAAAATATTCATTATTTTCTAAAATGCAGCAATTTTATAGAATGAAATTCAAATTTTTTTCTAATGAAAATTATTTTGAGTTATTCCCCTCATTTTGGAATACAAATGTAGCCAATCAGGGTTGTAATATGAACGCACGACGTCTCCAAAGTTCAGGAAGTGGCTCAAAATTACACACCTTCGCTCTTTTTTTTCTTCTTGTGTGTATTATCTGCTATCATGTGTTTATATTTTTATGCACACATAAAGAAGAAGCAATGCCCGTTTTTTTGAGAGTAAATTTGGAGTTCCACATTCAATATTGATTGTGTGGGACTTGTACAAACTTTGAGCGCCTATATGAAAGCAAAACGCATGCATGTTTCAGCTTGTCGTAAGGGGTGTTATTGACATGAATGTCACTTTGGCGAGGGAAATTTTAAATTTTTTTACAGAAGTCTTTATTTTTTATAATGCGACTTATGTACAGAAAAAAATTCAATTTTTTTTCAAATAAAAATTATTTCGAATTGTTGCCTTCAATTTGGGAACAATCTTAAGACAATATGATTAGTGGTTCATTTACACGGAGCTGCTAAATATCAATGAGCAGCTTAAAATTGCATATCATACACAATCATTTTCTTCTTGCGGCGGTTATGTACAATTGTATATGGACATTTTTATGCACATATATAGAGGGACGTATGGCCTAAATATTGATGGTAAAGTGGAGTTTCTACACGCAATATTTTCTCTGTTGGGCGTGTGTGCATTTTCCAGAGCAGTACAAAAGTTGCGTTCGTGCACGTTAGAGCATGTCGCACGACATAATTAGACTGCGGATGTTAGGCACATTAGTGCAGGCAGTTGCTACTTATTGTGTACTTTCACCCGGGTGCAATTTTCAAATTCTGCAACCAATCGAAAATTCTTTTGGTATATATTTAGGATTGTCGATAAAGCAGTTTGAATGAACCGCATGCATGTTTCAGCTTGTCGTAAGGGGTGTTATTGACATGAATGTCACTTTGTTGAGGGAAATTTTAAAAAAATAAATGCAGAGAAAATTAAAATGCACTTTTCCTTAAATGATAGCATTTATTTTGTACACTAATTGCTCCTTTTGTTTTTTAATAACGTCGATAAACTTGGTCGATAATACAGTAAAAAGACATAACCATTCCTCATACTTGTATGTAAGGGAACCCATAATGACGTTTATGTCACTTTGTCAATGGGAATTTTAGAAATTTCTGAAAATATTCATTATTTTCTAAAATGCAGCAATTTTATAGAATGAAATTCAAATTTTTTTCTAATGAAAATTATTTTGAGTTATTCCCCTCATTTTGGAATACAAATGTAGCCAATCAGGGTTGTAATATGAACGCACGACGTCTCCAAAGTTCAGGAAGTGGCTCAAAATTACACACCTTCGCTCTTTTTTTTCTTCTTGTGTGTATTATCTGCTATCATGTATTTATATTTTTATGCACACATAAAGAAGAAGCAATGCCCGTTTTTTTGAGAGTAAATTTGGAGTTCCACATTCAATATTGATTGTGTGGGACTTGTACAAACTTTGAGCGCCTATATGAAAGCAAAACGCATGCATGTTTCAGCTTGTCGGAAGGGGTGTTATTGACATGAATGTCACTTTGGCGAGGGAAATTTTAATTTTTTTTTACAGAAGTCTTTATTTTTTATAATGCGACTTATGTACAGAAAAAAATTCATTTTTTTTTCAAATAAAAATTATTTCGAATTGTTGCCTTCAATTTGGGAACAATCTTAAGACAATATGATTAGTGGTTCATTTACACGGAGCTGCTAAATATCAATGAGCAGCTTAAAATTGCATATCATACACAATCATTTTCTTCTTGCGGCGGTTATGTACAATTGTATATGGACATTTTTATGCACATATATAGAGGGACGTATGGCCTAAATTTTGATGGTAAAGTGGAGTTTCTACACGCAATATTTTCTCTGTTGGGCGTGTGTGCATTTTCCAGAGCAGTACAAAAGTTACGTTCGTGCACGTTAGAGCATGTCGCACGACGTAATTAGACTGCGGATGTTAGGCACATTACTGCAGGCAGTTGCTACTTATTGTGTACTTTCACCCGTGTGCAATTTTCAGATTCTGCAACCAATCGAAAATTCTGTTGGTATATATTTAGGATTGTCGATAAAGCAGTTTGAATGAACCGAAAAGTATGCGAAAATTTTTTCAACTTCTGTGGTTCAAAAGTCTTGCATACTTTTGGAGTGTTGTGAGAATGGGTTGTGTCCATGCTGGAATTTTCATTTGCGTCTCCGCTAAATCTTTTTTACAACTGCCTGGGTGTATGCAACCTTATTTTTTCTGACATGCTCGTAAAGTGTTGCATACTTTCAGATGGTTTTGAGAATGGGTTGTGTCCGTGCTAGAATTTCAATTTGTGTCTTCGCTAAATGTTTTTTACTACTGCCTGGGTGTATGCAACATTATTTTTTGAGGTATGTTCGTAACGTGTTGCATATTTTCAGGTGGTTTTGAGAGTGGGTTGTGTATTTGCTATTTTTTGATACTAGTGTCTTCGCTAATTATTTTTTGCGCCTGATGGGTGATATTTTTTTCCTTCAGAAATGTTGCATACTCTTTGGGTGCTTTTAGTGCGGATTGTGTCTGTGCTATATTTTCGAGTTCTTAGCATGTGCCAAGGTGTTTTTCGCATTTAACGATGCTTTCGATTTTTTCACATGCTGTCAAGAATATTTGAACTATTTTTTGGGGATTTTCGATTATTTTTTCTCTCTTTTCAAGATATTTTTACAAGTGTCAGGCTATGTTTTTCTGGACATTTTCGTAACAATTTTTTACACTTTTGGCATATTTTTGCGATGGTTTGTTGGACAAAATTGGACATGTTTGGACTATTTTTTTTGGGATTTTCGATTATTTTTAAGATATTTTTACAAGTGTCAGGCTATGTTTTCTGGACATTTTCGTAACAATTTTTTTACACTTTTGGCATATTTTTGCGATTGTTTGTTGAACAAAATTGGACATGTTTGGACTATTTTTTTGGGATTTTCGATTAGTTTTTCTATGTTTTTAAGATATTTTTACAAGTGTCAGGCTATGTTTTCCTGGACATTTTCGTAACACTTTTGGCATATTTTTGCGATGGTTTGTTGGACAAAATTGGAAATTTCGGGAAGTGTCCGAACAAGGTCAAGTGCGTAAAAACAGAAGGTCTGGGGTACTTTTACCGGCTCAATTTTCCAACTTTTTTTAACGCTTTTGGCATATTTCTGCGACGGTAGGTTGGACATTTTGGGAAGTGTCCGACCAAGGTCAAGTGCGTAAAAACGGAATGTCTGGGGTACTTTTTCCGGCTCAATTTTCCAACTTTTTTTATACTTTTGGCATATTTCTACGATTGTAGGTTGGCCAATATTGGACATTTTGGGATGTGTCCGACCAAGGTCAAGTGCGTAAAAACGGAATGTCGGGTACTCTTTCCAGCATAATTTTCCAACTTTTTTTTACACCCACGCTGCGATTGCGGGTACAGGTGTTGCGACTTTTTTGGGCAATTCAGCCGACAAGTTGCAACAATTTGGTAAAAAGCCAAGGTAGGTTTTCACCCACGATGCGATTGCGGGTACAGTTGTTGCAATTTTTTTGGGCAATTCAGCCAACAAGCTTGTAGCAATTTGGTAAAAAGCCAAGATAGGTTTTTGGTAGGAATGAAACTTGTGCGTTCAAAGATGTTCTTATCCTGAAAAGACATTTTACTGAATCCAAAAAATAAGAGAATGACTAGAGAGAAGCTCTAATCGATTGGAGTTGCGATATAAAGATCTGAGAAAAAACAAACGTTTTAGGTAGGAATGAAACTTGTGCGTTCAAAGATGTTCTTATCCTGAAAAGACATTTTACAGCGAAATTACTGAATCCAAAAAATAAGAGAATGAGTAGAGAGAAGCTCTAATCGATTGGAGTTGCGATATAAAGATCTGAGAAAAAACAAACGGCGACCGAATGTAAGATATACATATGTATACTGTTTTGTGCTTGTCTGTAGGTTTAGTAGATATGGTACTCGTAAATACAGCAAGGTGACTTCAATTGTTTGTTGATTAAGTAGATCGTGGTTGATTATGGAAGATGAAGAAGACGATTAAAAAGAATGTACAGCTGTGTTCAAAATAATAGTAGCGCATTTTTAATTTGCATATCCCGAGACATTGCAAGCAAATTTTGTTATATATAAACGTATAACGGTAATTGACAAAACTAATACTGATCATATTTTCCACAGAATTTCAGTTGTAGTATCAGTCCGTCGTTAAAGGTTTGGCGAAGTGCTTCTACAGCTGTTCAAAAAAATAGTAGTGCTCTAATTTACTGACATAAAGTTTGATTTAAAATTAAATTTAAAGGTAGAATCATAAAAGTAAGAACAAATAAATATTTTTAAACTTAGATTATAGTAAAATCTTGAACTTTTAATTAAACAGTGGGCCGCAATAAGCATTGCCCAGAGCAGGAGAGAAAATTAATTTTAAAATTTAGAGCAGATGGAAAAACTTATAAAGAAGTTCAAGAAATCATAGGATGCACAGCCCCAATGATTGCTAACGCAATAAAGCACCATCGCAAACCCGAATCCCGTGGACGAAAAAAAAACATCAGCATTGGAGGACAGGCGAATTGGAAGATATAGCAAGTCGCACCCCTCTGCACCTTCAAATGTCATCCAAAAGGAGTTAGGGTTAAGTATTAGTGCAGTCATAGTCCGCAGGCGACTGTTAAATGAAGGGCTATATGCTCGGAGTCCCCGTAAGGTACCATTACTCTCTAAAAAGCACATAGCAGCTCGGATAGCTTTTGCCAAAGAACACATCAGCTGGCCTGTGGAAAAATAGCGCAATTTATTATGGACTGATGAGAGCAAAATTGTTCTTTTTGGGGCATGTGGGTCCCGTCAATATGTTCGCCGTCCTCCAAACACGGAATATCGCCCTCAATACACATTAAAGACCATTAAACACGGCGGTTCAAAAATAATGGTTTGGGGCTGTTTTTCCTACCAAGGTGTTGGGCCTATTCACCTTATTTCTGGGATTATGGATCAGTCTGTTTATGTTGATATTCTAGTAAGAGTAATGTTGCCTTACGCAGAATATGAAATGCCTTTAATCTGGGTGTTTCAGCAAGATAATGACCCGAAACATACCAGCAAAAAAGCCAGGGAATGGTTGCGGGTCAATGGGGTTAATGTTATGGTGTGGCCCGCACAGTCACCAGACCTTAACCCCATAGAAAACTTGTGGTGTGATTTAAAGAAAGCAGTGGCGAACGCAAAGCCAACCAATAATAGAGAACTTTGGCAAGTAGTGCAAACCGCGTGGCAGAATATTACAACCAAGAGATGCCAGGATTTGGTGGACTCCATGCCACGTCGCTGCAAAGCAGTCCTAGAGAATAAGGGGTTTACAACCAAGTACTAAGGTTATCTTTTGTTTAAGACCCATTTTTTCGTTTGATGTCTGATATGTTTTTTGTTTTTTTAAGTTTCAATCAACACTACTATTATTTTGAACAGGGAAATTCTGTTTGTAGTAAGTTGTTGCTTTATATTTTTAATTTCCAAGCTATAAATGTTATCAATTTAGAGCAGATGGAAAAACTTATAAAGAAGTTCAAGAAATCATAGGATGCACAGCCCCAATGATTGCTAACGCAATAAAGCACCATCGCAAACCCGAATCCCGTGGACGAAAAAAAAACATCAGCATTGGAGGACAGGCGAATTGGAAGATATAGCAAGTCGCACCCCTCTGCACCTTCAAATGTCATCCAAAAGGAGTTAGGGTTAAGTATTAGTGCAGTCATAGTCCGCAGGCGACTGTTAAATGAAGGGCTATATGCTCGGAGTCCCCGTAAGGTACCATTACTCTCTAAAAAGCACATAGCAGCTCGGATAGCTTTTGCCAAAGAACACATCAGCTGGCCTGTGGAAAAATAGCGCAATTTATTATGGACTGATGAGAGCAAAATTGTTCTTTTTGGGGCATGTGGGTCCCGTCAATATGTTCGCCGTCCTCCAAACACGGAATATCGCCCTCAATACACATTAAAGACCATTAAACACGGCGGTTCAAAAATAATGGTTTGGGGCTGTTTTTCCTACCAAGGTGTTGGGCCTATTCACCTTATTTCTGGGATTATGGATCAGTCTGTTTATGTTGATATTCTAGTAAGAGTAATGTTGCCTTACGCAGAATATGAAATGCCTTTAATCTGGGTGTTTCAGCAAGATAATGACCCGAAACATACCAGCAAAAAAGCCAGGGAATGGTTGCGGGTCAATGGGGTTAATGTTATGGTGTGGCCCGCACAGTCACCAGACCTTAACCCCATAGAAAACTTGTGGTGTGATTTAAAGAAAGCAGTGGCGAACGCAAAGCCAACCAATAATAGAGAACTTTGGCAAGTAGTGCAAACCGCGTGGCAGAATATTACAACCAAGAGATGCCAGGATTTGGTGGACTCCATGCCACGTCGCTGCAAAGCAGTCCTAGAGAATAAGGGGTTTACAACCAAGTACTAAGGTTATCTTTTGTTTAAGACCCATTTTTTCGTTTGATGTCTGATATGTTTTTTGTTTTTTTAAGTTTCAATCAACACTACTATTATTTTGAACAGGGAAATTCTGTTTGTAGTAAGTTGTTGCTTTATATTTTTAATTTCCAAGCTATAAATGTTATCAATTATGAATGAATTATTTTGTTAAAAAATCACCTTTTATATCAACAATTAAGAATAAAAACTTTGTATGTACATAAAATTCAAAAAAATGTTGTTGTCATTGTACAAAACTTAAATAACCAATATAACTAGGCACACTACTATTATTTTGACCACAACTGTATATGAAACTGTAAAGCGTGATTTAAGGGATGATGCTTAAGAGAAGATGTGTATCGCCAATTTTGCTCACACACGATGAAAGGGAATACGAAATGCATATGCGAATGTTAGGCGTGATTGAAGGGATCATAACTAATTATTGTAGTATGCGATTGTAGGGATTAGGCATCAAGTTCATGGAAGGACTTCACACAACCATGATGACTATTTATTAGTAGCATAGTATATATTTTAGGTCTGTGGATGATTGTAGAACTAATTATTGTAGTATGCGATTGGATTAGGCATCAGTTTCATTTAACCCTGCAGTCGTCGCGCGGATTACTATTGTAATCCACCAATGCAAAATTGAGAATTCCCGGAAAACTAGTGGTGGTTATTTTTTGTCTCTTTTAGTAATTACAGTTAAATAGATAGCGCGTGCGCTCAGTGAATCGCGAGTCCCGGTCGTGTGTGGTTGTGTCACGAGAGCGCTGGAAGTTAAGTGGAATACTATTGTAATCCGCGCGACGACTGATGTAAGTATTTTTGTCAAACTGTTTTTTTTGTTTTTTCATAATTTCGAGTTATTACATAATGTCATAACTCATGTATATGTTTTTTATGAAGTCAGGTACTTGAGTATTAATTTGGATGACAAAAATTTACATTCTGTGTGTATGTTTTATATAAGTATGGTTTTTTAGGAACATCATGGATCAAATACGGGATGATCAGATCCGTGCTTGGCTCAACGAAGACAATTTAAATAGGCGAGATTTTGACAACGATGATTCAACCTCAAATGATGAAGAAGATATTCTTGAGGAACCAAACCATGAAACTGAATCTGAGCAGGAGGATAAAATGACGGACGAGGAAATTACCGACGAAGAGGAATCAGGACAAAGGAGAGGCAATGCATTTTATGTTGGTGTGGATAATACTCGCTGGTCAAAGACTATACCACCATATAGAGGAAGGACTCGAAGACACAATATAGTTTTTGTGCCTCCTGGACCTAAAGGAGTGGCTAGACAGAAAACGACAATTGAAGACTGTTTATCTCTATACCTAGATGTTACCATGATTGATCTCATTGTCAAATACACTAACATAAAAATAGAGAGTGCCATGGATAAATACGGAAGAGTAAGGGATGCTAAATTGACGGATGATGTCGAACTGAAGGCATTTTTCGGTATCCTCTATATGGCTGGAGCTTTGAAATTAGGAAGAACAAGCTGCGATCAGATTTTTGATCACAAAAATCATACTGGTGTTGAGGCAATTTACTTGACAATGTCCTCACAACGATTCGAATTTCTGCTCAGACATTTGAGCTTCGATGACATTCGTGACCGCAGTGTTCGTGCTAAAATTGACAAATTGGCCCCAATACGGGAAATCTTAGATTTGTTCATCATAAATTCTCAACAATATTTTATTCCAAGCGCCGAGATGACATTAGATGAACAGCTGCTTGCCTTTAGAGGACGCTGTTCATTCAAGCAATACATTCCTAGTAAACCTGCGAAATATGGTGTGAAGGTTTTTGCACTTGTCGACGTTCACTATCCATATACATACAATTTGGAGATTTATCCAGGCAAACAGCCTGAAGGACCTTTCAACCAAAGTAATGAACGTTCTGAAGTAGTGAAGAGACTAACACGTCCTATATTAGGTAAGAACCGAAACATCACTATGGATAATTGGTTTTCATCACTCAATGTTGCTAAAGAACTTTTCGAAAACCAAACAACTATGGTTGCTACCGTAAGGAGAGACAAAAGAGAAGTTCCAAAAGAGTTTCGAGTAGCCATAGGACATCCTTTGTACAGTTCAAAATTTGGTTTTCACAGCCCGTGTACACTGGTATCCTATGTGGCAAAACCAAATAAAGTGGTGCTTATGCAGTTTTATTATTTTATTATTATTTAGAAGCGGCTCTTTTACGGTTTTAGCAGCTAGAAGAACCAACTTACTCAGAAGTTGATGCCCAGGCAAAAGACGAATGTGAACGGATGTATGAAGACGGTCACGCACACGAGCATGCGTATCGAAGAAAAGATGTATGCATTGTCAAGGCACGCATCATACGATTCTTTGCCGAACGAGGACGCAAACCCAGGCCACAACTACTGCGAATTCTGCTCCAGTGCAACTAGCATTGAAGCGACAGGCATGACTAAATAACTCTCCAGTTGTTTCATCATTCATCTATATTGGTCACACAACATTATTGGCAACGGCAAGCGTTAATATACTTGACTTTCAAGGCAGTCCCATCTTGGCACGAGCATTATGCGGTACAGGCTCTCAAATTACTTTTGTTGTCGAACGATGCATGCAACTGTTACGAATAAAAAGGTAAAAGGTTGACGTTGTTATAACTGGCGTGATGTACAAGGGCCAATTGCAGCATTTAAAAGGCTTACCTTTAGCAGATCCTAATTTTGACAATCCAGGCATAATTGATTTATTGATTGGCGCTGATGTTTGGGGCTTGATTGTTAAGGATGGACTTGTTACTGGTGAGGCAAACCAACCGCATGCACAGAATTCACATCTCGGCTGGGTGGTTTCAGGTCCAGTTGATTTGATACACTGCAATTTGGTGCAAAGTATGCACACACGAAGCAACGTAGATTTAGAAGCGGCTCTTTTACGGTTTTAGCAGCTAGAAGAACCAACTTACTCAGAAGTTGATGCCCAGGCAAAAGACGAATGTGAACGGATGTATGAAGACGGTCACGCACACGAGCATGCGTATCGAAGAAAAGATGTATGCATTGTCAAGGCACGCATCATACGATTCTTTGCCGAACGAGGACGCAAACCCAGGCCACAACTACTGCGAATTCTGCTCCAGTGCAACTAGCATTGAAGCGACAGGCATGACTAAATAACTCTCCAGTTGTTTCATCATTCATCTATATTGGTCACACAACATTATTGGCAACGGCAAGCGTTAATATACTTGACTTTCAAGGCAGTCCCATCTTGGCACGAGCATTATGCGGTACAGGCTCTCAAATTACTTTTGTTGTCGAACGATGCATGCAACTGTTACGAATAAAAAGGTAAAAGGTTGACGTTGTTATAACTGGCGTGATGTACAAGGGCCAATTGCAGCATTTAAAAGGCTTACCTTTAGCAGATCCTAATTTTGACAATCCAGGCATAATTGATTTATTGATTGGCGCTGATGTTTGGGGCTTGATTGTTAAGGATGGACTTGTTACTGGTGAGGCAAACCAACCGCATGCACAGAATTCACATCTCGGCTGGGTGGTTTCAGGTCCAGTTGATTTGATACACTGCAATTTGGTGCAAAGTATGCACACACGAAGCAACGTAGATTTAGAAGCGGCTCTTTTACGGTTTTAGCAGCTAGAAGAACCAACTTACTCAGAAGTTGATGCCCAGGCAAAAGACGAATGTGAACGGATGTATGAAGACGGTCACGCACACGAGCATGCGTATCGAAGAAAAGATGTATGCATTGTCAAGGCACGCATCATACGATTCTTTGCCGAACGAGGACGCAAACCCAGGCCACAACTACTGCGAATTCTGCTCCAGTGCAACTAGCATTGAAGCGACAGGCATGACTAAATAACTCTCCAGTTGTTTCATCATTCATCTATATTGGTCACACAACATTATTGGCAACGGCAAGCGTTAATATACTTGACTTTCAAGGCAGTCCCATCTTGGCACGAGCATTATGCGGTACAGGCTCTCAAATTACTTTTGTTGTCGAACGATGCATGCAACTGTTACGAATAAAAAGGTAAAAGGTTGACGTTGTTATAACTGGCGTGATGTACAAGGGCCAATTGCAGCATTTAAAAGGCTTACCTTTAGCAGATCCTAATTTTGACAATCCAGGCATAATTGATTTATTGATTGGCGCTGATGTTTGGGGCTTGATTGTTAAGGATGGACTTGTTACTGGTGAGGCAAACCAACCGCATGCACAGAATTCACATCTCGGCTGGGTGGTTTCAGGTCCAGTTGATTTGATACACTGCAATTTGGTGCAAAGTATGCACACACGAAGCAACGTAGATTTAGAAGCGGCTCTTTTACGGTTTTAGCAGCTAGAAGAACCAACTTACTCAGAAGTTGATGCCCAGGCAAAAGACGAATGTGAACGGATGTATGAAGACGGTCACGCACACGAGCATGCGTATCGAAGAAAAGATGTATGCATTGTCAAGGCACGCATCATACGATTCTTTGCCGAACGAGGACGCAAACCCAGGCCACAACTACTGCGAATTCTGCTCCAGTGCAACTAGCATTGAAGCGACAGGCATGACTAAATAACTCTCCAGTTGTTTCATCATTCATCTATATTGGTCACACAACATTATTGGCAACGGCAAGCGTTAATATACTTGACTTTCAAGGCAGTCCCATCTTGGCACGAGCATTATGCGGTACAGGCTCTCAAATTACTTTTGTTGTCGAACGATGCATGCAACTGTTACGAATAAAAAGGTAAAAGGTTGACGTTGTTATAACTGGCGTGATGTACAAGGGCCAATTGCAGCATTTAAAAGGCTTACCTTTAGCAGATCCTAATTTTGACAATCCAGGCATAATTGATTTATTGATTGGCGCTGATGTTTGGGGCTTGATTGTTAAGGATGGACTTGTTACTGGTGAGGCAAACCAACCGCATGCACAGAATTCACATCTCGGCTGGGTGGTTTCAGGTCCAGTTGATTTGATACACTGCAATTTGGTGCAAAGTATGCACACACGAAGCAACGTAGATTTAGAAGCGGCTCTTTTACGGTTTTAGCAGCTAGAAGAACCAACTTACTCAGAAGTTGATGCCCAGGCAAAAGACGAATGTGAACGGATGTATGAAGACGGTCACGCACACGAGCATGCGTATCGAAGAAAAGATGTATGCATTGTCAAGGCACGCATCATACGATTCTTTGCCGAACGAGGACGCAAACCCAGGCCACAACTACTGCGAATTCTGCTCCAGTGCAACTAGCATTGAAGCGACAGGCATGACTAAATAACTCTCCAGTTGTTTCATCATTCATCTATATTGGTCACACAACATTATTGGCAACGGCAAGCGTTAATATACTTGACTTTCAAGGCAGTCCCATCTTGGCACGAGCATTATGCGGTACAGGCTCTCAAATTACTTTTGTTGTCGAACGATGCATGCAACTGTTACGAATAAAAAGGTAAAAGGTTGACGTTGTTATAACTGGCGTGATGTACAAGGGCCAATTGCAGCATTTAAAAGGCTTACCTTTAGCAGATCCTAATTTTGACAATCCAGGCATAATTGATTTATTGATTGGCGCTGATGTTTGGGGCTTGATTGTTAAGGATGGACTTGTTACTGGTGAGGCAAACCAACCGCATGCACAGAATTCACATCTCGGCTGGGTGGTTTCAGGTCCAGTTGATTTGATACACTGCAATTTGGTGCAAAGTATGCACACACGAAGCAACGTAGATTTAGAAGCGGCTCTTTTACGGTTTTAGCAGCTAGAAGAACCAACTTACTCAGAAGTTGATGCCCAGGCAAAAGACGAATGTGAACGGATGTATGAAGACGGTCACGCACACGAGCATGCGTATCGAAGAAAAGATGTATGCATTGTCAAGGCACGCATCATACGATTCTTTGCCGAACGAGGACGCAAACCCAGGCCACAACTACTGCGAATTCTGCTCCAGTGCAACTAGCATTGAAGCGACAGGCATGACTAAATAACTCTCCAGTTGTTTCATCATTCATCTATATTGGTCACACAACATTATTGGCAACGGCAAGCGTTAATATACTTGACTTTCAAGGCAGTCCCATCTTGGCACGAGCATTATGCGGTACAGGCTCTCAAATTACTTTTGTTGTCGAACGATGCATGCAACTGTTACGAATAAAAAGGTAAAAGGTTGACGTTGTTATAACTGGCGTGATGTACAAGGGCCAATTGCAGCATTTAAAAGGCTTACCTTTAGCAGATCCTAATTTTGACAATCCAGGCATAATTGATTTATTGATTGGCGCTGATGTTTGGGGCTTGATTGTTAAGGATGGACTTGTTACTGGTGAGGCAAACCAACCGCATGCACAGAATTCACATCTCGGCTGGGTGGTTTCAGGTCCAGTTGATTTGATACACTGCAATTTGGTGCAAAGTATGCACACACGAAGCAACGTAGATTTAGAAGCGGCTCTTTTACGGTTTTAGCAGCTAGAAGAACCAACTTACTCAGAAGTTGATGCCCAGGCAAAAGACGAATGTGAACGGATGTATGAAGACGGTCACGCACACGAGCATGCGTATCGAAGAAAAGATGTATGCATTGTCAAGGCACGCATCATACGATTCTTTGCCGAACGAGGACGCAAACCCAGGCCACAACTACTGCGAATTCTGCTCCAGTGCAACTAGCATTGAAGCGACAGGCATGACTAAATAACTCTCCAGTTGTTTCATCATTCATCTATATTGGTCACACAACATTATTGGCAACGGCAAGCGTTAATATACTTGACTTTCAAGGCAGTCCCATCTTGGCACGAGCATTATGCGGTACAGGCTCTCAAATTACTTTTGTTGTCGAACGATGCATGCAACTGTTACGAATAAAAAGGTAAAAGGTTGACGTTGTTATAACTGGCGTGATGTACAAGGGCCAATTGCAGCATTTAAAAGGCTTACCTTTAGCAGATCCTAATTTTGACAATCCAGGCATAATTGATTTATTGATTGGCGCTGATGTTTGGGGCTTGATTGTTAAGGATGGACTTGTTACTGGTGAGGCAAACCAACCGCATGCACAGAATTCACATCTCGGCTGGGTGGTTTCAGGTCCAGTTGATTTGATACACTGCAATTTGGTGCAAAGTATGCACACACGAAGCAACGTAGATTTAGAAGCGGCTCTTTTACGGTTTTAGCAGCTAGAAGAACCAACTTACTCAGAAGTTGATGCCCAGGCAAAAGACGAATGTGAACGGATGTATGAAGACGGTCACGCACACGAGCATGCGTATCGAAGAAAAGATGTATGCATTGTCAAGGCACGCATCATACGATTCTTTGCCGAACGAGGACGCAAACCCAGGCCACAACTACTGCGAATTCTGCTCCAGTGCAACTAGCATTGAAGCGACAGGCATGACTAAATAACTCTCCAGTTGTTTCATCATTCATCTATATTGGTCACACAACATTATTGGCAACGGCAAGCGTTAATATACTTGACTTTCAAGGCAGTCCCATCTTGGCACGAGCATTATGCGGTACAGGCTCTCAAATTACTTTTGTTGTCGAACGATGCATGCAACTGTTACGAATAAAAAGGTAAAAGGTTGACGTTGTTATAACTGGCGTGATGTACAAGGGCCAATTGCAGCATTTAAAAGGCTTACCTTTAGCAGATCCTAATTTTGACAATCCAGGCATAATTGATTTATTGATTGGCGCTGATGTTTGGGGCTTGATTGTTAAGGATGGACTTGTTACTGGTGAGGCAAACCAACCGCATGCACAGAATTCACATCTCGGCTGGGTGGTTTCAGGTCCAGTTGATTTGATACACTGCAATTTGGTGCAAAGTATGCACACACGAAGCAACGTAGATTTAGAAGCGGCTCTTTTACGGTTTTAGCAGCTAGAAGAACCAACTTACTCAGAAGTTGATGCCCAGGCAAAAGACGAATGTGAACGGATGTATGAAGACGGTCACGCACACGAGCATGCGTATCGAAGAAAAGATGTATGCATTGTCAAGGCACGCATCATACGATTCTTTGCCGAACGAGGACGCAAACCCAGGCCACAACTACTGCGAATTCTGCTCCAGTGCAACTAGCATTGAAGCGACAGGCATGACTAAATAACTCTCCAGTTGTTTCATCATTCATCTATATTGGTCACACAACATTATTGGCAACGGCAAGCGTTAATATACTTGACTTTCAAGGCAGTCCCATCTTGGCACGAGCATTATGCGGTACAGGCTCTCAAATTACTTTTGTTGTCGAACGATGCATGCAACTGTTACGAATAAAAAGGTAAAAGGTTGACGTTGTTATAACTGGCGTGATGTACAAGGGCCAATTGCAGCATTTAAAAGGCTTACCTTTAGCAGATCCTAATTTTGACAATCCAGGCATAATTGATTTATTGATTGGCGCTGATGTTTGGGGCTTGATTGTTAAGGATGGACTTGTTACTGGTGAGGCAAACCAACCGCATGCACAGAATTCACATCTCGGCTGGGTGGTTTCAGGTCCAGTTGATTTGATACACTGCAATTTGGTGCAAAGTATGCACACACGAAGCAACGTAGATTTAGAAGCGGCTCTTTTACGGTTTTAGCAGCTAGAAGAACCAACTTACTCAGAAGTTGATGCCCAGGCAAAAGACGAATGTGAACGGATGTATGAAGACGGTCACGCACACGAGCATGCGTATCGAAGAAAAGATGTATGCATTGTCAAGGCACGCATCATACGATTCTTTGCCGAACGAGGACGCAAACCCAGGCCACAACTACTGCGAATTCTGCTCCAGTGCAACTAGCATTGAAGCGACAGGCATGACTAAATAACTCTCCAGTTGTTTCATCATTCATCTATATTGGTCACACAACATTATTGGCAACGGCAAGCGTTAATATACTTGACTTTCAAGGCAGTCCCATCTTGGCACGAGCATTATGCGGTACAGGCTCTCAAATTACTTTTGTTGTCGAACGATGCATGCAACTGTTACGAATAAAAAGGTAAAAGGTTGACGTTGTTATAACTGGCGTGATGTACAAGGGCCAATTGCAGCATTTAAAAGGCTTACCTTTAGCAGATCCTAATTTTGACAATCCAGGCATAATTGATTTATTGATTGGCGCTGATGTTTGGGGCTTGATTGTTAAGGATGGACTTGTTACTGGTGAGGCAAACCAACCGCATGCACAGAATTCACATCTCGGCTGGGTGGTTTCAGGTCCAGTTGATTTGATACACTGCAATTTGGTGCAAAGTATGCACACACGAAGCAACGTAGATTTAGAAGCGGCTCTTTTACGGTTTTAGCAGCTAGAAGAACCAACTTACTCAGAAGTTGATGCCCAGGCAAAAGACGAATGTGAACGGATGTATGAAGACGGTCACGCACACGAGCATGCGTATCGAAGAAAAGATGTATGCATTGTCAAGGCACGCATCATACGATTCTTTGCCGAACGAGGACGCAAACCCAGGCCACAACTACTGCGAATTCTGCTCCAGTGCAACTAGCATTGAAGCGACAGGCATGACTAAATAACTCTCCAGTTGTTTCATCATTCATCTATATTGGTCACACAACATTATTGGCAACGGCAAGCGTTAATATACTTGACTTTCAAGGCAGTCCCATCTTGGCACGAGCATTATGCGGTACAGGCTCTCAAATTACTTTTGTTGTCGAACGATGCATGCAACTGTTACGAATAAAAAGGTAAAAGGTTGACGTTGTTATAACTGGCGTGATGTACAAGGGCCAATTGCAGCATTTAAAAGGCTTACCTTTAGCAGATCCTAATTTTGACAATCCAGGCATAATTGATTTATTGATTGGCGCTGATGTTTGGGGCTTGATTGTTAAGGATGGACTTGTTACTGGTGAGGCAAACCAACCGCATGCACAGAATTCACATCTCGGCTGGGTGGTTTCAGGTCCAGTTGATTTGATACACTGCAATTTGGTGCAAAGTATGCACACACGAAGCAACGTAGATTTAGAAGCGGCTCTTTTACGGTTTTAGCAGCTAGAAGAACCAACTTACTCAGAAGTTGATGCCCAGGCAAAAGACGAATGTGAACGGATGTATGAAGACGGTCACGCACACGAGCATGCGTATCGAAGAAAAGATGTATGCATTGTCAAGGCACGCATCATACGATTCTTTGCCGAACGAGGACGCAAACCCAGGCCACAACTACTGCGAATTCTGCTCCAGTGCAACTAGCATTGAAGCGACAGGCATGACTAAATAACTCTCCAGTTGTTTCATCATTCATCTATATTGGTCACACAACATTATTGGCAACGGCAAGCGTTAATATACTTGACTTTCAAGGCAGTCCCATCTTGGCACGAGCATTATGCGGTACAGGCTCTCAAATTACTTTTGTTGTCGAACGATGCATGCAACTGTTACGAATAAAAAGGTAAAAGGTTGACGTTGTTATAACTGGCGTG